>JBAJHW010000004.1:87776265-92776265 GCA_037013535.1 Intellagama lesueurii | reverse complement strand
GCTGACAGATGCCTCAAGCAGTCCACCCCATGTTCTGCGGTCACAACAAGTTTCCACTGGTTACACAGTTACTTTCCCAGAAACCTGTCAGCCTTCACAATCCTTCAGCTATCTGCTGAGACCTTAAGACAGAATGTGCTTGGTGTTGTAGCAGTGAGGGATATACAGTCAAACTAATCAGAATCAGAAACCCTCCTCAAGAGCCACAAGGCTTAATTTGTGACACTAGACAAGCAGGGACAGGGGATAAGTTCCTTTGAGGCACATTTTAAGATGTATCAGCCAAATTCATACTGCTGATCTCATCTACCAACTCATCTTCCATTATTCTTATTTTCTGAATTTTGTGCTTCAGTTTTCAGATCTTAAAAATGCATGCAGAAAATGTAAGACATTAGGGGAAATTGTTCAGGAAAATGCATGCATCAGTCTGCCCATTATTATCTGTTAATTCCCGATAGTGAAACTATGGGTAGAATCCTGTTGCGCAACTTTGGACTGGAAAAACCTGGATTCGGCATGAAACGTTCAATTTTAAATACAAATACAAATGGGAAGTTTCCTATTCCCGCTTTCAGGTTCTGAGGCTCACTAGAGCTTCCCCTGGGGAAGCCTTTGGGAGCCTCATGGCATCAGGACAGGGGAGCCTTTCACAGTTAAGAACCACGACCGAATTGCTGTCAATGAAACACTTCCTTGGCTCCATGAGGAAATGAAAAAGAAAATTAAGTGTGTATTCGAGCAGTGAATGTGTGGCACATCACTTCAAAAAGAGCATTAGGTATGTGTATTACAGGTTGTGTATGTGTATTAGGTAAGTGTGTTAGGTATATCTAGGCAATGTGTGCAATGTGCAGAGTGACAGTTCAAAAAAGTAGCTTCTCTGCACCTATTCTGGAAAAGGGCTGACCAGCCTCTAACCCATCTTGGCTCTACTTTTGTATTTATTTATTTATTGCACTGTTATACTGTCCGATTGGAGGAATTTGCTCAAGCGCTTGAGGAAACTCTTCCAGGCCCGGCTGGTGCAAATGCACCTGAACGATGGGAACATTTCAAGAATGCAGTTTATAACACCGTCTTGTCCACATTTGGCAAGAAGACCAAAAAGATGGCAGACTGCTTTGAAGCCCATTCAGAGGAGTTGATGCCAGCCATCAAGGAAAAGAGGAGAGCTCTAGCAGTATACAAAGCCTGTCCTAGTGAGTACAACTTGCAGGTTCTTCCAGTTGCTCATAGCAAAGTCCAACAGACTGCCAGGAGATGTTCTAACAATTATTGGCTTCAGCTCTGCTCTCAGATACAGATAGCAGCAGACACAGGTAACATCAAGGGAATGTATGACGGTATCAAGCAGGCTTTAGGTCCAATACAGAAGAAATCTGCTCGTTTGAAGACTGCTACAGGCGTGATCATCCAGGACCGAGCACAGGTCATTTAAATTTTGCGTGTAAGGTGATCACCCCAGGCAGGGCGTTCCTGCATCGATTATGAGACACAATGAAAGGTTTGCATCGTCCTTTCCACAGAACTCGAGTCACAAGGGGTAAGTGGGAGGATTTACAGGTTTGGAGTCAGTTCCTGGCTGATTTCAATGGGGTGTCTTTTTGGAGGACCGACATGAACCTTAGGGCTGATTTTCAGGTTCAGACCAATGCAGCCGGCTCCCTAGGCTTTGGAATTTATTTCAGAGGAAGATGGTGCACAGAGAGGTGGCCTGAGGAATGGCATCAGCTAGGCATTACCAGAGATCTCACATTTTTGGATTTTTCCCCAATATTAGGTGCACTGTGGTTGTGGGCCCATGAATGGGCTAATTCCACTGTGCATTTTTGGTATGACAATCAGTCGGTTGTTTGTATAATAAACATCCACACGTCGCGCTCTGAACGCGTTATGGCACTGGTACGTGCTTTTACCTTGAGGGCCCTGAGGTATAATATTCTGATCCAGGCAAGGCATATTCCAGGCTTGGATAATACTTTAGCTGATGTCCTATCATGCCAACAAATCACGCGGTTCAGGGAGTTAGACCCAGGAGCCAGCGAACTACCAGAGTCTCTGCCAGCAGAAGTTTGGAAAATTGGCGGGATGATGCAGAATGAGCAATAGGCTTGGCTTTGGTCCCAAGGACGCGAAAGGGGTATCTGGCAGTGAGTACAGAATTCCAGGAATTCTGGAAACTAGTTGGTCTGAAATTGACCTGGCCTGCTCCCGTGGAGCACCTTCAACAATTCATATTATATCTTAATAGGAAGGGTTTAGCGCCAGGTTCCATTCAAGGTCGGATGTCCGCTATAGCTTTTCATTCTAAGATTAGAGGGTATGTAGATTATACATCGGACTATCGGATCAGAAAAATGATTGAAGGCTGGAGTAAGGAAAGAGGTCGGGTTAAGGATGCTAGGGCCCCCATATCTCCGGCATTGTTGGAATTTTTTTTTGCCAACAATGGATTAATCTTTGCAGGGATGAGTATGAGGTTGTGTTATTTAGGTCTGCCTCGTTACTGACCTTTTTTGGTGCATTGCGGATTAGTGAGGTTGTAGCCTCAGGTAAAGGTGACTTGACGAGAGTAGCTTTGCAATTGCACAATGTGAGGTTGGATGATGACTTAGTAAAGATTCATATTCGTCGATCCAAGGCGGATCAACAAGGTAGGGGAGCTAGTCTTAGTTTGGCATCTTGCTCTTTCGAAGAACTATGTCCAGTAAGGGAGATACATACATATTTAGGCCTTCGAAGCCAAGAACAGGGTTACTTCTTTATACACAAGGATGGGTCTCCTCTAACGAAATATCAGTTTTGGAGACTGACAGACCTAGCTTTAGGTAAAGTAGGGTTACAGGGCTTGAAGTTTGGGACTCACTCGTTTAGAATTGGGGCTGCTTCAACTGCAGCCGCTCTTGGCTACCAGCCCGAAGACATCAAGCGTTTAGGGCAGTGGTCATCTACATCCTATCGCAGATATGTCCGAGCACTCCCTAACATCTAGGCAAGTGCCTGGTATTTTGTCTTGCAGATCCAGTGCATAAAGCGAGAAGGTGACAGGTCGTGATACTTGGCCACAGTTTTGTTTTCTGGGCGGCAAAGTATGCAGCTGACTCAGCATGGGGGAGGAGCCTGGGGCTTGGAGCTAGAGCCCAAATCATGTGGAAATGTATCCGTGGAATGCTATAATTGGAATGTGCCAATTATGTCAAGCGGCAGCATTTGGTGCGCACCCCCCCCCCCCCCCCGATGTATTGCTCATACATCTGGGTGGCAACGATTTGGCCGAGCTGGGAGGCAAGGCCCTGGTTTTGGATATTGTTCGTGATCTTCGATGGTTAAAAGCAGTGTATCCTGATATGTGCATTGTTTGGTCGGCGCTCATCCTGTGGATGGTGTGGCGGGATGAGCGTCAGGTGCAAAGCGTTAACACTTCAAGAAGAAGAGTTAACAGGGAAATGTGCAGAGCTGTTTGAAATGGCTTAGGATAGGTGATTGGTCACCTGGACATACGGGTGAATAGGCCTGAGCTTTTTCGGCATGATGGTGTGCACCTTTCAGACATGGGCTTGGAGATATTTCTAACAAATCTTAAGGGGGCCTGCTTTTGGAGCTCGAGAGGCTGGAAGGTGGGCATGGGACTTAGTGTTCCTAGTCCCTATGCTGTGGCGGGTAGTGCGGATACAACAGGTTTCGATGAGTTCCCTAGCAACCACAGGTAGGGTATAGCTCATCTGATCTCCCAGCGCTGCCGATCGTGTGATTACAGTGCTTGGGGGGGAAGATGCACTGGGGCCGCTCCCAGACCAATAGTCAACAATGAGGAGGGGGCTTGAGGTCTGGGGGTGGTCAAATTTGGGTCGGCCAGGTTTTCACTGTCTTTTTGACCACGGGAACTTGGGGCTCAGGACTCGCCCATTATCTTGGTTAGGGGTCCGTTGAGACCCCTCTGCAGAACCTGATTCTGCAGTACCGCAGGACCCCCCCTTTATTGAAGGCATTAATGAATATTTAATAAAGTGTGGCCCATGTTTATCTCCATAATAATTGCCTCACATCTTTATTCTGGGGTAGGGGGGTAATGGCTGACAGTTGGATTACAAAGTATCTCCTGTATGGAGAATTAGTGCAGGGAAAGTGCCCCAGAGGGAGACCACAGCTGCAATACAAGGATATCTGCAAGCGGGATCTCAAGGCCTTAGGAATGGAACTCAACAGATGGAAAACTTTGACATCTGAGCATTCAGCCTGGAGGCAGGTGGTGCAGCATAGCCTCTCCCAATTTGAAGAGACACTTGTTCAGCAGGCCGAGGCAAAGAGGCAGTCCCGAAACCAGCAAAATCAGGGAGCTGGACAGGGGACAGATTGTATTTGTCTTCAGTGTGGAAGGGATTGTCACTCTCGAATTGGCCTTCTCAGCCACACTAGACGCTGTTCCAAGTCCTCCATACAGAGCACGTTACCGTAGTCTCTCAAGACTGAAGGATGCCTACATTCATACTGTCCGATTAGTACAAAGCGCTACTCAATACAAATAGTATAATACAAGAAAACAAAACAAAAACATATACTACAATTAATCAAGTGAAAGACAACATAAAACTAACAAATCAATCTGTAGCATTGAAAAGGGGGAGGGGGTCTATTGAATCCCTGTTCAGCCTTATCACTGTTTACTATGAAAGCTGTTCTATTTGTAAACAATCCACTTTGTTGTGGGGCAGAGAGAGCTAGTGGTTAAGACATCAGGCATCAGTTGCCTCCTGCCACGATTTCCTTTTCCTTCTCTTTTTTAGTCTGATGAAAACTGTGCCAACAGCCAAGTGCTCCCTGTGATCATCTTCCTTGTTTAATACAATAGACCCCAGTGGAAATCTTTTTTCCTTATAAAAAAATGTATTGGTCTCCAGCTGGTCTCACCTGCCAGAATCCATCAATGGCTTGACATGCAGTCATTGTGGAATTGCATAAATGTGTGCCTTACAATGGCTTGGGAAGTACGCTGTGTGGTCTCTACCACAGTCTGTGCAGAAAGAGTATTGGCAGACACTGGAGACCACTTCAAGAGGACTTTGCTCCCTGCTTTGTTAATTAAATAAGCTTTTAGTTAGGACTGCATTTTATATGAAGGAAGGAAGGAAGGAAGGAAGGAAGGAAGGAAGGAAGGAAGGAAGGAAGGAAGGAAGGAAGGAAGGAAGGAAGGAAGGAAACTCGATCTCCCATGAGCATGCATGCCTTCTCTTGATTCTCTCTTGGGTTGTGGCCTCCCTCCTGTTTGTATAAGATGAAAAATCAGTAGTTCAGCTAAAGGTGAACTAAAAGAAATTTCAAATTAAATGTTTTCAATTCCAAAATTATTTGTAGAAATTCTCAAATATAAACTAGAAATTAAGTGGTGTAGAACATTAAGAAGATGTGCCCTATTGAACAATATAAATCAAAGCAGGTTTCACTCATGCTTAATTGATCTTTTAGATATCTGGTCTTCTATCTGCTACACTAGCCCTTCCTTGGTTTAGAAAGCATGATGGTTTTGTGAAATTTTGTCATTTTCTCTGTAGAATGGAAGGCAACTTCCCACCTTAAGAAAATTCTTTTAGGGGTTAGCAAAGATGAAGCTTCTGCTTAAGGAATACATTTTACATGTACAAATTCCCAGGTTTGATCCCCAGTACCTCCAGATTAGTCTGGAACCTGTTGAAACCCTGGAGAGCCATCAAGAGGGTGGCAGATACAGTTATAGCATTAGATAGATTATTGGCTGAAATCCTGTTGCACAATTACACAAAAGGTGTGACTGTTGGGAGCGAAGAGCCATTAAGTTAAGACATCTTCAGATACATTATTTGTTGAGCACCAAGTCATGTGACTCGGTATGCAAAAGATAATGTCTACAGAGATCTCTTTACTTAATTTGCTTCCAAAATTTACCCCACAACAGGATCCAGACCATGAAAAACCAAGCCAGTTTCTTAGCTTCATACAAAAGTATTCATAAGGCTGGAGATGTACATGGTTAAGACACAAAGCAAAGTGTTCTATTAACTGTTCAGCAATTTGCTTGTGTCCTTCACATTCTCTTTATTCCATCTCATGATGAGAATTGCTTAATATCTTTAGCAATCAATTGGAATATTTGTGCTTTTGCACTTCCATTCTTTGCGGCACTGTGTTACAAATGATATTGCCTCACATAGTGGAAAGCATCAATGAGCTAGGCGTCTGTAAGCAGAAAGCCCATCATGAACTGAAGATAAAAGCATCTGTTGTACTCTGCCTCATTATTACAATTATTATAAGCTACAGCAAACAGTAGGCATTGCGAAAAACATGGAAAAAAGACCAAGCCTCCCTCCAAACAATGAAGGAAAAGCAATAGGAAGGAGGGTGACGAGCAAGTGTCAGAAGACAAATAATTGCGTACTAGACAAAAACTGCTTTGAAAAGAGGAAAATTATCCCCTCCGTTTTGTTTATATTTCTGTGCAGCTTTCTGAGTACAGCAAGCACCACATTTTGTTGCCGTCGAGCCACTTCCAGCTCATGGCAACCCTATGAATTACTGGTCTCAGACTTGCTCAAGTCTTACAGACTAAAGATGATGGCTTCCTTTATTGAGTCAATAGCCGCCCAGAGTGGCCTGGTTGCCAGATGGTGCCGGATATAAATTCAAATAATAAATAATAAATAAATAAATCTCAACACTGGTATTCCTCTTTTCCTCCTGTCTTCAGCTTTTGACAACCTTATTGCATTCTCCACTTGGTTTTGTCTTCTTCTTCTTATGTTATGGTCCAAATTAGTTTGGTCATTTCAGCTTCTAATGAGACTTAAGGGTTGATTTGATCTAGAACTCACTTATCGGTCTTCCTGATGGCCCACGGTATCTGTAAAACTCACTTCCAACTATTTTTCATAATACTTTTACCTAACATTTTTAATCTAATGTTATTAATTATTTAATATTTGAATACCTTACTGTTTTTAGCTCCTTTTCTAGGAGAAAGGGAGGGTAAAAATAAATAAATAAATAAATAGTTTGAATGACTCCATTTCCCCCTGTTAACTTTCCTCCCTGTCTAACGCTTACACCTGTATGTAGTAACTGTGGACTCCATAGTATGGATGATTTTGGTCTTGGAATCCAGTGAGACAGACTTACTCTTAAGGATTGTTTCTAAATACATATCTGGAATATTTATCTGCTTCAGCAGATGGGTGTTCAAAAGCACGACCAGGGAATTGACCAGAATCATAAACTGGAAAGGGATTTCAAAACTCATCTGGTCTGGTGGTTCCTTTTTTTTTTTCCCCAACCTTTTATTCATACATATCTAAACATACAAACTTAAAAACTCTAAGGATCTAACAATAATAAACAAAAAATATTACAACTAAACATCCATCCTTCCCCTGTGGATCAGAGATTTCATCATCGTCTGGTCATCTGAGTATCATCAAAGGATTCCGATGAGCACTGGTTCGCTATAAACTAATTTCCCCCCTAAATTCCTGTCTTTTCCTGAGCCCAATTATATATCAGCTTCCAGCTTTGCTTTACAAAGTCTTTTGGTTGATCCCGTAGTGTCTCTGAAAGCATGTCTAGTTCTGCAATGTCCAATAGCTTCTTTAATAGCTCATCCATCGTTGGTGTCTCTGCATTCTTCCATTTTTGGGCCCAGAATAACCTAGCTGTTGTGAATATATATAGTAGACTATATTTTATTTTCTTATCAATAATTTCTGGCATTATATTCAATAATAACATTTCAGGTTTAAAACTTAATTTTTGTTGAACAATCTCTTTTGCCATTTCCCAAACCTGTATCCAATTTTTTTTTTGCTTTTTCGCATGACCACCACATACAATAATAAGTCCCTGGATATATTTTTTTTACATTTCCAACTAACATTGCTGATCCCTTCTGACATTTTTGCCAATCTTAAAGGAGTAAAATGCCATCTGTGAAACATTTTAAGGATATTTTCTCTAAGATTAATCATTTTACGATACTCTTTCCACATTTTTGTCCATTCATCAATATGGATATTATGCCCAAAGTTTTGTGCCCATTTTACCATCACCTCCTTCACCCTCTCATCCTCTAAATCACATTCTAATAAGTACCCTGTTTCCCTGAAAATAAGACCTAAACTGAAAATAAGCCCTAGTATGATTTTTCAGGATGCTCGTAATATAAGCCCTACCCCAAAAATAAGCCCTAGTTAAGTGAAAGCCCCCCCCTTCATGGATTGCTGCCTTGTTGTGGCGAAGGGGCTTGAGTAATTCAGAGAAGCTATGGGCTATGCCGTGCAGGGACACCCAAGATGGACAGGTCATAGTGGAGAGTTCTGACTAAACGCGATCCACCTGGAGCAGGAACTGGCAAGCCACTCCAGTATCTTTGCCAAGAAAACCCCATGAACAGAAACAAAAGGCTAAAAGATATGATGCTGGAAGATGAGCCCCTCAGGTCGGAAGGCGTCTAACATGCTACTGAGGAAGAGCGGAGGACAAGGACAAGTAGCTCCAGAGCTAATGAAGTGGTTGGGCCAAAGCCGAAAGGACACTCAGCTGTGGACGCGCCTGGAAGTGAAAGGAAAGTCTGATACTGCAAAGAAGAATACTGCATAGGAACCTGGAATGTAAGATCTAATGACCTTGGTAAGCTGGATGTGGTCAAACAGGAGATGGTAAGAATCAACATTGACATCCTGGGTGTCAGTGAACTAAAATGGACGGGAATGGGCAAATTCAATTCAGACGATTATCATATCTACTATTGTGTGCAAGAATCCCGTAGAAGAAATAGAGTAGCCCTGATAGTCAACAAAAGAGTGGGAAAAGCTGTACTGGGATACAATCAAAATGAAGCAGGGCAAAAGCTAATAGAGTTTTGTCAAGAGAACAAGCTGGTCATCACAAACACTCTTTTCCAACAACACAAGAGGCGACTCTACACATGGACATCACCAGATGGGCAATACCGAAATCAGATTGATTATGTTCTCTGCAGCCAAAGATGGAGAAGCTCTATACAGTCAGCAAAAACAAGACCTGGAGCTGATTGTGGCTCTGATCATCAGCTTCTTATAGCAAAATTCAAGCTTAAACTGAAGAAAGTAGGAAAAACCACTGGGCTAGCCAGGTATAATCTAAACCAAATCCCTTATGAATACACAGTGGAAGTGAAGAACAGATTTAAGGAACTAGATTTGGTGGACAGAGTGCCTGAAGAACTATGGATGGAGGCTCGTAACATTGTACAGGAAGTAGAAACAAAAACCATCTCAAAGAAAAAGAAATGCAAGAAAGCAAAGTGGCTGTCCAACGAGGCCTTACAAATAGCAGAGAAGAGAAGGGAAACAAAATGCAAGGGAGATAGGGAAAGTTACAGAAAATTGAACGCAGATTTCCAAAGAATAGCAAGGAGAGAGAAGAGGGCCTTCTTAAATGAACAGTGCAAAGAAATAGAGGAAAATAATAGAAAGGGAAAAACCAGAGATCTGTTCAAGAAAATTGGAGATATTAAAGGAACCTTTTGTGCAAAGATGGACATGATAAAGGACAAAAATGGTAGGGACCTTACAGAAGCAGAAGACATCAAGAAGAGGTGGCAAGAATACACAGAAGAATTATACCAGAAAGATCTGGATGTCCCGGATAACCCAGATAGTGTGGTTGGTGACCTTGAGCCAGACATCCTGGAGAGTGAAGTCAAGTGGGCCTTAGAAAGCATGGCTAACAACAAGGCCAGTGGAGGTGATGGCATTCCAGTTGAACTATTTAAAGTCTTAAAAGATGATGCTGTTAAGGTGCTACACTCAATACGCCAGCAAGTTTGGAAAACTCAACAGTGGTCAGAGGATTGGAAAAGATCAGTCTACATCCCAATCCCAAAGAAGGGCAGTGCCAAAGAATGCTCCAACTACCGTACAATTGCACTCATTTCACATGCTAGCAAGTTTATGCTCAAAATCCTACAAGGCAGGCTTCAGCAGTATGTGGACCAAGAACTCCCAGAAGTACAAGCTAGATTTCGAAGGGGCAGAGGAACTAGAGACCAAATTGCTAACATGCGCTGGATTATGGAGAAAGCCAGAGAATTCCAGAAAAACATCTACTTCTGCTTCATTGACTACGCAAAAGCCTTTGACTGTGTGGACCACAGCAAACTATGGCAAGTTCTTAAAGAAATGGGAGTGCCTGACCACCTTATCCATCTCCTGAGAAATCTATATGTGGGACAGGAAGCAACAGTTAGAACTGGATATGGAACAACTGATTGGTTCAAAATTGGGAAAGGACTATGACAAGGCTGTATATTGTCTCCCTGCTTATTTAACTTATATGCAGAATACATCATGCGAAAGGCCGGACTGGATGAATCCCAAGCCGGAATTAAGATTGCCGGAAGAAATATCAACAACCTCAGATATGCAGATGATACCACTCTGATGGCAGAAAGTGAGGAGGAATTAAAGAACCTCTTAATGAGGGTGAAAGAGGAGAGCGCAAAAAATGGTCTGAAGCTCAACATCAAAAAAACTAAGATCATGGCCACTGGTCCCATCACCTCCTGGCAAATAGAAGGGGAAGATATGGAGGCAGTGACAGATTTTACTTTCTTGGGCTCCATGATCACTGCAGATGGGGACAGCAGCCACGCAATTAAAAGACGCCTGCTTCTTGGGAGGAAAGCGATGACAAACCTAGACAGCATCTTCAAAAGCAGAGACATCACCTTGCCGACAAAGGTCAGCATAGTCAAAGCTATGGTTTTTCCAGTAGCAATGTATGGAAGTGAGAGCTGGACCATAAAGAAGGCTGACCGCCAAAGAATTGATGCTTTTGAATTGTGGTGCTGGAGGAGACTCTTGAGAGTCCCCTGGACTGCAAAGAGAACAAACCTATCCATTTTGAAGGAAATCAATCCTGTGTGCTCACTGGAAGGACAGATCCTGAAGCTGAGGCTCCAATACTTTGGCCATCTCATGAGAAGAGAAGACTCCCTGGAAAAGACCCTGATGTTGGGAAAGTGTGAAGGCAAGAGGAGAAGGGGACGTCAGAGGACGAGATGGTTGGACAGTGTCATCGAAGCTACCAACATGAATTTGGCCCAACTCCGGGAGGCAGTGGAAGACAGGAGGGCCTGGCATGCTCTGGTCCATGGGGTCACGAAGAGTCGGACATGACTTAACGACTAAACAACAACAAGTGAAAGCCCGCCCTCCACCATTGTGCAGCAACCAGAAGAAGATGACGTGACTGTATTTGAATAAACGTAGATTGTACATGAAAAAAATAAAGCATCCTCTGAAAATAAACCCTAATGCGTTTTTTGGAGCAAAAATTAATATAAGACCCTGTCTTATTTTCGGGGAAACAGGGTATGTATCCATTTTATTATTATTTTCTCATTACTGTAAATCCATATTTCATCCACCTGGACTTTCCCCTCAAAAAGCCCATAATTTTGTCCTTTTTGTATCTCGATTCTAATTTCAACATTGACCACCAATCTGTAGCTAGACCCAATTTCTCTAGATCTTGTTTATCTTTCATATTCTGATCTTTAGTTAATAAGTCTTTATACGTGAGTAACACTCCCTTCTGATTCAATACTTTCAATGTGAATGCCTCTATTCGTGCTACCCATATTGGAATTTTCTTATAGGTTTGCATTTGAAATTTTTGCCATATTAAGCACAGCACCTTCCTCAGAATATGTTCTGCAAAATGTGATTGTTCTTTGCATTTCCCATACCACACATATGCATGCCAGCCCATTTTTAAATCATGACCCTCCAATTTCAATAATCTTTGATTTTCTAATGTTATCCATTCTTTTATCCAGACCATGGCACATGCCTTATAATATAAATGCCAATTCGGTAGTCCTGAACCACCTCTTTCTTTTAAGTCTTGCAATATTCTAAGTTTTATTCTTGGTTTCTTGGCCTTCCATACAAATTTCAAAGTCAGGCTATCTAGGTCCTTGAAGTATTTAGAATTTAATAAAATTGGTAAGTTTTGAAATAGAAAGAACAATTTTGGTAATATCATCATCTTTATTATCGAGATTCTTCCCATCATTGAGGTTTGTAGCTTATTCCAATCTTCCAAGTCTCTCTGTATTTCCTTCTGTGTTGTAAGATAATTTTCTTTCATCAAATTACTTGTTGTTGTTTTTTAATAATAACTCCTAGATATTTCACTTTTTGTACCTCCTCGAAGTTAGTTTTCATTATCAGTTTTTCAACATCTTCTTTCTTTTTATTTTTAGTCATGAATTTTGTTTTTTGATAGTTTATTTTAAGACCTGCTACAGCTCTGAATTCTTCTATAGTTCTCACTAATTCTTCCAAACTGTCCAGGGAATTTTCTAATATTATTGCTAAATCATCGGCATATGCTTGCAGCTTAAATTCTTCTCCCCTGATTCTAAGATTCTTAATTCCAGTATTCCCTCTTATTTGTCTGTTTAGTATCTCTAATGTTAGAATAAATAATAACAGAGAGAGTGGGCAACCCCGCCTTGTGCCTTGTTTAATTTGGATATTTTCAGTTACTTGACCATTGATTTTAATCTTGGCCTTCTGTTCAGTATATATTGCTTTAATAGTTTGTAGAAAAATACCTTCTGCTCCCATCTTCTTTAATTGCAGCAACATAAACTCCCAGTTGACATTATCAAAGGCCTTTTCTGCATCTAAAAAGATCAACATAATTTGTTTTTCTGGATGTGTTTCATAATATTCCAAAATGTTTATTATTGACCTTTTGTTTGATGATCGTTTCCATTTAGGGATGAAGTCTGTCTGGTCTTTGTGTATCATTTTCGTAAGAACCTTCTTTAGTCTTGTTGCCCAAATGGTCATATATATCTTATAATCAACATTCAAGAGGGAGATTTGTCTGTAATTCTTGATTTGTTTTTTCTCTCTCCCCACTTTATGTATTAGGGAAATACGTGCCTCTTTCCATGAATCCGGGATTTCCCCTCTAGTTTCAATATCTTCTATTAATTTTTTAAAATGTGGACTTAAAGTTTCCTCAAATGCTTTGTAATATTCAGCTGGGAGGCCATCTGGTCCAGGGACTTTCCTATTTTTCAGTTTTTTTCCATGCTTCTCCAATTTCACTTGCCGTGATTGGTTTATTTAAATTTTCCAATTGTTGAGAACTAAATCTCCAATCCAGAAGTTTATCCAAATAGTTCCATTGTTGCTCCTGTTCAATCTCTTTCTTTTTATAAAGATAGGTACTTTCATTAATGAATTCCTTCTGCCATTTTCACAAACTGCTCATTATGTTGGCATAGGTTGGTTCAAGCACTTACAAAACCATCTTATTTTCTTGATGTGTTAAGCCCAGCCTAGATTTTTTTTAAAAAGTGGATAGCTGTCTGAGCAATGAGGAAATACATGAAAATCAAAGGGACACATGAAGAGAAAAGGGACATAATATTATTATATGCCAGTTAGCTGCCATTTCCAGGCACTGCTGCAGTTCTGACTGGTGACGTGTAGCTCTGATGTCCAGCTGTCTGGGGAATAGTAGCACAGCAGGATGCACAAAACAGCTAGTGAAGAGGTTTCCTGGACAGTAGATCTTAAGGAGGCTGGCAGCAGAATACTGGCTGATTAGAAGCTGAAAGATCAGAACTATAAGGACGGGAAAGCAAGTGAGTGTGTGTGTTTGAGAAAGAGAGAGAAAGAGAGAGAGAGAGAAGAGGGTGGGCAGGCAGGCAGGCAAAATGAAAAGAGCAAAATTGGTGGGCCACAGTAAAACAATAAAAAGAAGAATAAGACACCATCTAGGAGAGACATACGTAGTCATTTGGGCCTATTCTGATGTCACTTTTCTCATCTAAAGATTTGTTCTGTCTTCGTTTTGCATCTGTTTGAAGATGAGAGTTGGTAAAGTTTGCTGAAGACGCATAGCTGGATGAAAATGATGACCCAGAATGTATATGACTGTGTGTGAGTGACAGTGTTGTTTTAAAAAAAAAATCTGTGTTGAGGATAATTAAGAATGGAGTTAGAAACAAAACTGCCAATATGGTGTTGCATTTATTCATGACCAGATTTCCTAAACCAACAAGTAAACCTTAGAGTTCTCCATGCTGTAATGACCTTTTAAAAAATAAACAGAACATTCATGGTTTTGAAGTGTGTTTCTTCATATTTTCACTGTGTATTAAAAATTGAAAACCTGTCCCATCCATAACCTATAGGCTGAAATCCTGTTGCGTAACATGAGAAAAGTCATACTTGTGTTTCATAGATAAATAACCTCCACAATAATGCTCAGGAAGCACGTGCACATGCATCAACCAGCACATATCCCCCTCACACACTGCAAGAACAGCTCTATATTTACCAGTGAGGAACAGAATGAACCTTGCAATTTGGCTTACATTATGCAACAGGATTTTGGCCACTGAGTAACTTAGGGAAGACTTCCTTCCAAATATCCCTTTCCATTCATTGTGCTCAGTGGAAGGGGCCATGTTTCATGTTCTCTTTTTCTTAAAAGTGACTTGGTTTTGGCAGCAAGGCTTATGGGGATTTCTCAAGCCATTTATTTGTTTGCTTGCAATCATGTCAATATTTTATATATGAAATATCTCTGGCTATTACATCATCAATACCCAGTGTGGTATAGTGGTAGTGTCAGGCTGGGACTCAGAAGGCCTTGGATTGAATTCCGCCTCAGCCATGGAAGCTCACTGGGGCTGTGGAATTGGTAGGACCACACTGAAAATACCTCACTTACTTTGTCTGGAAGTTGAGTCATGGCAATTGGACTTCTTTCAAATTAGGTTGAAATGTTTCACCACTCATCCAAGTAGCTTCTTCAGTCTGAGGAAAGTTGGTAGAAGAGTTCTGAATATATCCTCCATGTTTGTTTCACTTCCCCCTGGTCTGAATAGGGTCGTTAGATGGACAATGGACAGGGGGTCTTACTGGAAAAGACAAAATTGCTAGGAAGAGGGGGCAGTAGGAAAAGAGAACAACTTAACATAAAACATTTGTGATTTGCAAGATCTAAGCAGAGCTGTTCATGATAGGATGTTTTGGAGGTCATTAACTCATACAGTCACCACACAACATAAAATACAAATGCAAAAAATAGGTGATACCTAACAAAATCATCATACAATACACAAGTTTTCGTGGATAAAAGCATCACTTCATGAGTGACTTGATGGCACATAACCTCCTTGGAATTTTGTTCTAAAATTGCCAGACAATTATATAGTGACAAGGTGGGCGGAACTGTTGAGATTTTGACAGGATATAGGCATCACTTCTTTTAGGATTGCTTGTTTCTACACTGGGGAATAAAACAGCTTTACATTTTAAAATTCATAATTCAAAAACCCTTTGCTGAATCTTCCCGAAATTTGGCAGAGAGCAAGAGCAGACTGTCTGCTACTCCTGTACCAAATTTACTCCAGTTTCAAAGTTACATTTTTTAAAAAAAAATTGAGTTGTCTCATTTTTAGAATTCCTTGTAGAATGTTGATTTGCTCTCCCAGGACTCTCGTGCAGCAATAAAAATGCTTTACATATCACTTTAAGAACTGTGGGTAGTGCAAACGCCATTGATAAACATAAAGAACTAGATCTGTAGGTAGTCTTCTTTAGAGGAAAGGCACTTCCTCCAATAGAAAAAGTCTTGTCCAGTGGATAGAATTGTCCTGCAGTAGTGGATACCTTCCTTTCTTTGGATCCAAAGCAATATGTATTGGGAAGCACATATTTCCAAATGTAATGGCTAGTTTTCATTGCAATTCCATTAGTACCTCACTTACCAAACCACCCACAAGGAGAAAATTCACAATGAATGGCAATCTATAGTCTCGGAAGAAACATAGCTGTTGTACTGAAATAGAGGAAGCCATGCAGATCTGCATCCATACATTCTGAAAGGCAGGGTGAAATATAAATGGGAGAAAACATGATAGTCCATCTCTCTATTTTACTTTATATTCTATCCTAACACCAACACCTAGTTTATGGAAGACCCATGTGTGCTTTTCCAGACATAGATTTTGTTTCATCCAAACAGAGCAGCTGCTTCCATTTTCTGCTCATCTGCTGAGACTACCATTATCACCACACAGGTTGTCATAAGTCATTCTTCATTCCTTCTTTTCCCCCTTGCCCCTTTAACAATGAGAATATATGATGGAGGGGTGGAATTATAATTCGTCACATATTCTCTGGTACCATAATGAACAAAAGGTGTCTTGTGTCTCTTAGCTTCTCCATCACGAAGCATGTTTATGCTCTCTGACAGTTACAAAGGCTTTTAATTTCTGATAGCAATTTCCATCTGGTTCATACTAATCACTAAGGGCTATGCTTCAGTTTCAGTTTAAACAAAAGTGAAGGCTTTCTTAGTTACATCTGTAAAACAATCCTGAGCATTTGTCTCCTGGAAAAAAAATCGATCACATTATAACTGCATGAGAGTGCAGCAGTGATCTTCCTCTGGCAGAGCAAATCAACATTCTACAAAGCAATTCCCCAAATAGGGGCAGCTGAAACAAAAAAATGTAATTTGGAAATTGGACTTTGGATCAGCACCAGATTTGGCACAACTGTAGCAGAATTTTGGCTCTTGCTCAGCACCAAGTTTGGGGAAGTTCAGGAAAAGGGTTTTCATGTTATTATTGTTTTTACAAAAAAGTAAAATATCTTTAACCCCCCTCCAATGAAGAAATAGATGACCCCCCCACTTCTCTATATTTGAAAAAGCTCGCATAAATTGAAAAGACCAGTCTTGCTTATCTTCAAAGAACCTTGTTCTCATCTCCTTTTTTAATCTGGAAAGAATCCAGGCTCTAGGGTCTCAAATACGGATCCTCAAAAATAGCCTTTCAAAAGGGAAAAACAGCCAGGTTATTTTAAGACTGAGCATGTGTGGAACAGACTTGACAGCAAAAGCTTCAACATACAAAACATTGTATACATTTGTAGGTAGGGAAAGGAGATATTTGGGGAGTCGTAGGGTAACTATAGGTCACAGGAACAGACTGAAAAGACTTTCTCTCAACAGTTTAAAAACAACAACACAGTTTTCCTTTAATGACAGGAATGGAGTGACAGTCCTCTAGAAAGGGCAATTTGCCATGTGTCTTCAAGGAATTAATATAAAAATTTTAAGGCATATTCACAGGTTTCCCCCTTACCTTAGAAAAAAACAGATAGCTGTTGTGTTTCCTTGTGGCACATGCAGTGAATATTCTCTCAGGATTTCTAAGACCAAACAGTCTCCTCACATAAGTTTTCAAAGGGGAAATCAGCTCTAGGTCTTGGGAAATCTGAACTTTTGACCAATAGTCCCGGGTCGACTTGAATGAGCACCCACTTTTTTGCCTTTCTCGCTGTCTGTAGTATTTATAAGGTTCTCCTCCAACATCACATTTCAAAGGAGTTGGTTTTTACTATTTCACAATTGCTGAAAAACAGCCCTGACAATTCCTTTGTGTTTGGGCCAGAAATGGTTAATGGATGAAAAAAGGAGTCAGCTTCTGGGTTATTCCCCTGCTTGGTGTCACTATATGAATGGTAATGAACACAAGAGGGAATCTTGTAGACAGTCTTGTCTCCTGAATGTCAGCATTCAGGCTACTTTTTGCTTTGTGAAGCTTGGCATCCTTTATCCTGCTGGGAACACAGGCATGATATTATGCAGCAATATTGGGATATTCCCTGTCCTCCTGATTTGTAGATACAGAAGCACAGTATCCCATATTAATGAACTCAAGGTTTCTCCCCCTCTCTTTGGAGAACTGAATAATATTTATGTCCCCAGCATCAGGTCCATGGGGCTTTCATGGCACACAGAAGTATTGTCTTAATTTTTCATAGAAGCCTTTCTGAATGCAGTATGGATGCTGAGAAGTTCTGGTAACAGTGTCCTTGAGCTCCTGATTGAATTGATGTTGTAATTCAGAAACAGAACAGAACAAAATAACCAGTGTAGAGTTAAGGAAAGCTATGCCTCCTATTAAAAACCCACATATTGGAAAAATTAAAAGCAGGTCTCATTTTATCTTGAACCAAGACCTGTGCTGATGAGTGTTACAGTTCCCCATGACCCATTTCACTCTGAAGAAGCACAAGAATTCAATCAAATGTGGTAATCAATTGGTTCTTCAATCAAGAACCAATGAGATTCCACAGGGTTCTGTTAACACCCTTCTTTTATGACAAAAAGTTCAGCTGTACTAAACCTTGCTGGTAAGGATTTCTTTTCCATGGTAATCACAGTTACAAGAATACCCTAAAGCACTGTTTGGCATGGTAGGCCAAAAGATATAGAGGCATGGCAACACCTCCTAACACCACCGGCTCCTTGGCCAAGGTTTAGCTGATTCTTCTCCAACTGGCACATCAGTTTTTTCTCCTACCTGATTTTTCCCATCCATGAA
Organism: Intellagama lesueurii; assembly: GCA_037013535.1. NCBI lineage: Eukaryota > Metazoa > Chordata > Lepidosauria > Squamata > Agamidae > Intellagama > Intellagama lesueurii. The sequence goes on along the minus strand of JBAJHW010000004.1, from coordinate 92,757,823 downwards.
AGGTGAGGCATGAACACACTTAATAAGCTTTGGGAATTGGCAGAGCCGTTACCTCACCTGGATCGAAAATCATGAACTGAATGTGCCTGGCTTTGTTGGAAAATAGTAATAAAAAATTCTTGGCCACTGAGATTGCTGGATTTTCCTCCATCTCTTTTCTGAAGGGGTGAAGATGAGGGGAGGAAATGTTATCAGGGAACCTCTATGGCCCAGACTATGGAGCCTGATGGCTTCGATTAGGACAGCAGTTCTTCTCTTCTGAAGGGCAGAAGTCATTTTCACAATAGTATACTTTAAAGGAGCATGTCTCCCAACTAGGTAGGAGTCACTTATTTGTGAGTATATTTGAGGCATCTGATTTAGATGCATTTCCACATGAGTACAATAGGGGCCCTTTTCAAGAATCTCTAAGGAGAGTTCTTTAGGTATGTTCATTTCATTTCTCCAGCTGTTGTCTTTAAGACATCCACACAAGTCAATATATTGCAAAACAAGCAAGGAAACCACATTTTTAGGAAAAAAAAACAGTATGTGGAATAGAGAAGAAACAAGGAAGATCAAAATCAGCTTAAAATGTAAAAGGGGATACAATGAGGGAGTAGGGTGCCAAACTGAGTAGGACAGTGTCACTGAGAAGCTGAGACAGGCACAATATTACACAGTGGGGCTAATAGCAGCTTCTGGAAAAAAAGTGGTTTTGATCAGGAAATTGATTGGTAGGAGGATTAAGCAATCCTGCAGTTCTCTGTCAGTTCCTTTGTTACTGGTTTTATGATTTCAACAAGAAATTGACTGACCCAGTGTAATGACTCCTGCATCACTTTGGGGACTCAGAAATGGAGATGAAGAAGAAATGTTCTCAGTTTGCAGTAGGATGCAAAGATACAAAATTTTGAATTTTCACTCCAGTGTGCGAATAAAAACTTGGTTATTTTTTGGAACACAGATTTTGAATTTTGCACTGCAGTTCCCCAATGACAACTGCATACAAAAGGGTGTGCATGATAGGAAAGTGCCCCCCAAAATGTGTATACTAGCAAAAATGACAATTTTAGTAATTACAATGGGAAAATCTCTTACAAAAATGTGTATACTTACTGAAATTGCATATAAAATGCATAAATTAGGAGAAATGCAGACAAAAAACCCACAAGCAAATGTTCATGCAACTTTTTAAAATAAATTCTGACATTTGGAAAGAATCAATTGACAAATTAGAATAGTGGCTCCTGTTGCTTGGCAGGGTGAGGCGAGAACTATAACAAATCACACAGACTGCACTTTATTTGGAAGAAAACTTGCCACAACTTTATTGGATACAGCTGTCAAATGGTGCTAGCATGGAGGATGGATCACCTATCAGCCAACATGACCCAGGTAACAGAGTTAAAGTTAACCACATGGATGTGCATCACTACGTGGACCACTCTGTCACTGGGGCAAGAAGTTTGCAACACCCCTGAGCTGGGTGTGTACCTCGATGCTGCTTCCACCACCTAAAATGGGGCTCCACTTGAGGAGGGCCTCACTCCCCATGGGTCCATATGCCCCAAACTGCCACTAAGGGAATGCCTCCTGCCAGAGCTAGCACAGCTTCAAACAATCACATAGCACAGTAAGTACGTCATGCAACCAAACATCCTGACCCCAGTCCAATAAATGCATCCCAATCTGGCAGAAAAACTCTATGTTAAAAGACTGTTCAGGATGCACAATGACCTGCCTGCCAACCTCCAAAGCAAACTGTCCCAGCTTGTCTGTGATCTTCCATCTAGCAATCTCAATCTTCCCAGAATCTAACAACCCCTCCATTGCTGCCTTTCAGGCCAATACAACTAGCAGATTGCAGTCAGGGGGAACAATCTATTCAGCTCATGCAAACCTACTTTTGTTGCACACAGGCTATAGAAACCCTTCTGCTCTCCTGGGTCATTCTCTCTAAGCTGGGTGACCAGAATATAGAGGTATTCCCCTTCAGCCATGTCCCTGTGCAGCATCTGTAAAAGAACCTTCCATCTCATTCCTTGGTGACCCAGCCAGTTGATAAGCAGTGGCTTCTGTAAGCCCAAATGGGGTCCCCATCCTGTTGACACAGCATACAATCTAGCCCAACAAACTGGCTGCAGATCCACACCATCTTAGCATGAGCTGGAAAAGAACAAACAGACAACTATCACCCCTGGCCAAATATATGACCTTAAGGCCACTGACTTGAGTATACCTATGGCCTTAAGGTGGGCTGCTGGGAATCTGGGCTGTGCTGCTGCTGTGGTATCACTGATCTTGCATGGCTTAGCCACATAATCACCCAAGAGAGTTCCTGGATGGCCTAAAGACCACCACAAATGGATACCTTAGCAGCCTCTGAATGATCATGACCAGCAATGGTAATGCAATGGACTTGCTACTACGCTGATCGGGAGGTGACATTCTATGCCAACCCTCCAGTGCTTTGCTGATCATAAAGGGAGCACAGGGATCCAGGTAGCCATACAGCTTGGTACAGAAAGTAATGGCTACATGGTATTTTTCTGTGTATAAGATGCCCCCATGTATAAGATGCCCCCCACTTTTCTAACCCCAAATTAAGAAATCAATATTTTAAACATAGAACAGAATAGATTTTTATTTAGTAATTAGGTAACATTTACATACCAGTACTGTCCCTGTTGCATCTGAGCATTGCCTACATGCTCCACCTCCAACGAGGTTTGTTCCAATTGGTTTGTTCAGCATCAGCTGACATCAGTTACATAAGGCTCATGACTGGAGGAAGCTAAGTCTCCTGACTGTAGGAAGCTAAGCCTCAGTGATTGGAGGCATCTAAGCCTCGTGATTGAAGAAAGCCTGTTTGCAGAGGCAAGGTATGGGCTGTTTTGTTCTCTCCTCAGCTTACTTCCATGTATAAGATGACCTCAATTTTTAGTCTAAAGATTTTAGACAAAAGTATCATCTTATACATGGAAAAATACAGTATGCCCTATAAACCAGTATCCTGTCTTCTGCTGCTGTCCTTCCGAAAGCAGGCAAAGATCTTTCTTTTCTGGCAAGCTTTCTCTCAGTGACTTCCTACATGAGTGATTTTTGGATGGATTGTTATGTTACTGCTCTGACTGCGTCTTTAGTACTACCTGTGTTTACTATCTCGCAGAGTGGTATTTGCTCCTTTTTAGTATTACATACTTAGTGCTTTAGCTTCAATATTGTCTTTTAATTATGTAAGCTGCCTCTTTATACTCATTGTTCATAGCTTTAAATATTGTCTTGCAATGATGTAAACCACCCTTGTATACTCAATATTTTCTGCTTTAAATATTGTCTTTCAAAGATGTAAGCTGTCTTGGGTCCTTTCTAAGGAGAAAGGTGAGGCAAAAATATTTTAAATAAATAAATGATAAAATGCCGAAAGAAGCCAACTAGCTGAGACCAGACCCTTTTATACCCTCCAGATTGGGTCCCACCTACTGGCCCACCTGATTATTTGGCTTTTGACATGTGGGCAGCTTCTCCTTCCACCCAGAGCATGGTGAGACAAGGAAAGTGGCCCAACATAGCAGCCACCATGCTACCCCAGTCCTCCAGAGCCCTGACAATGACAAACACTACTCCTGTTAAGTCAGGGGCCACAGCATTTAGGATCTGAAAAATAAGAAATCATACTCAGTCCCAATGTACGACCAGAATTTTAGTGAGTTATCTGACAGTCTGAATATAGAAATATGATTTGCACGTCAGTCACTTTCCTAGTGTTAGTATAGACAATTCATCATACCATGAAGATTTATTAAGTCTGGTGGCCTCCAGTACCTGGATAAACTCTAAGACTATGCTTCTTCCTGGGCATGCAAAGCCATAACAGAGATAAGCTACAGTCTCCCGTGACTCCAAATTGCTTCCTCAACCACACTCTCTGAAAAGTGTGGTTGAATTGTGGCTTTCAAATCAGGCCTCAGTACTTTATGCCATCATTTAATACATAGGCTTACATTTCTCCCTACAGCTGTGTCATAATCAGTCTAACCTATGCCCTAACACACCACCATAAGAATCATTCAATGCACAATTAAGTCAGTAGCAACCATACAATACTATTTGGGAGAGTATATGAGATAAGCTAAGAAGTTAATAGTGTGAACAGTGGTATCGTTAGGTAATTGTAGATTTTGGACGTCATTGGTCCATTCGTTTTAAAGTGGAAATGCATGTTCACTTACATCAGAATTAGTATATCAGCCCTCTGATATCTGGGGGACTTCCTTCTCATTTTGTTGAATAGATCCTTGTACATCTGTCTTGCCCTGATGGTGCCACCCTTGAGTATAAAGTAGGATTTATTCTTTGGCTAGTCCTTGTAGGGAGTAACTGATACAACCAGGAAGCAGTAGCAGTGACTGTGGTATTGTTAAGGTACAGTTGCTTACATTTCAAGATCACTGATCCTAAAGGTCTACAAAGAAAGGCCTGGATACTTTGGGTAATAAGTAGCAGCCAGAGTTAGTCACATGCCCCTGTCCTTCCCAATTAGTGTTCAGAGGCTAAGTATGTTTTATTGTTTCAGGCTCCCAGTACATATTTGCTGAGGGTCTCTAATATTGCTACAGAACAAGATCACATCAACTGTTCATTTATCATTGCAAAAGCATGGCTCATTATTCCCCATGGAAAGAAAATGTCACCAAGAAGTGGAAGCAGTGCACATTCAGAAACTTCCTTGTCCTCATAAAAAAGAAGAAGAAAAAAAGACAACTGCTGTGATTTTTTTTTATTTCTGCCAAGTAAAAAGGCCACAGCTTTTTTTTCCTCGGTTGAAACATCACCAGGAATAATAATAATAATAATAATAATAATGAAAAACAAAAGAACTCCCCCAACACAGAGTGTATTTTGCTCAACATGCCATTTTTGCACAAAATTGAGGGATTTTTCTTCCCTAAAATCCAGTGTGGTGACTTCTTCACAGGAATGTTTCCAAATACAAAAAATGCACAAAAGCTCTAGCAATCTTATCCACTGGGGAGAAAACTTCCAATTTCTTTCCCACTGTCATCTGCAAAAATGAAATAAGTGAAGGCTTACATCCCTAGCTGGCTCCTGTTGCTCCTCTTCCTTCTCCTTTTCTTCTGTCACCAACTTCTCCTCCTTCTTAAAGTCCACATCCTTCACCTGCCTAGCACGCCTGTCCATTCAGGGACCCATCTTCTTCTGCCCTTGTTACATTATTGATGGTCACTAAGTGAATTGTTTTAGTGGTTTTCAGCCATACCATCTGCTCAAGACTCACTGAGCCTGATAGCTGAACTAAACTTAGAAAGGTAATTGTACTTTCCATGTAAGATCCAGGCTTTCTGGCAGAAGTGCTGAGAAAGCCAGTGTGGTCTTGCACATTTTCACTTGCCCATGTGACCATGAAGCATCTAGTCCTCCAATGACATGCCAATAATATGATGTTATGTTATATACCATCCAGTCAGAACTGACTTATAGCAACCCTAATGGGACTTTCCAGGTAAATGAGATATTTAAAGAATGGTTTTACAAGTTTCACCCCTCCATGAGTTTCCATAGCTGAGCAGGGATTGGAATCCAGGTCTCCTGAGTCCAAGTCTATCACTCTGTCCAGTACGCCACACTAGGTATCATGCCAACAACATATTAATAATTGTGTGTCTGTGTTTCTGTAGGTTTATCATTATTAACATTTAAGTTAACCACTTTTGCAAAGTTTAATTGCATTTGTGACTTTCTGCTTCAACGTAATATGTTTTGGAAAGAAGCAGCAACATGCTATTTGAGCAAAGAAGAGATAATTGCTTTTTGTTTAGGAAGCAAAATAGTTTAGGAGCTTTCAAACAAAAGGAAACCATTAAATGAGATCCAACTCAAACAGTGTTGTGCAGCCTTCTATGTGAGAAGACAAACCCATTGGCTGGGGGGAGTAGATAGCTATTTAATTATTCTTTCTATTCATTGCTACTGAATGTCTGTAAATGTATGCATTTCGTACCTGTTTTGAATTGCATCAGGTCAACACATAAAGGAAGCTTTTCTATTTGTTTAGGATTATTTGTCTGAAGATCAAAAAGTGGATTCCATTCGTTCAGGCAGATAGCAGGCTGCTGACTGTGTTTATGTGTATTTTGCAATGCAACATTATGTACAATAGAATACCTGAACAGCTAACCTGCTGCCTATTATATACTGACTCAGGTGTTAAGCATGTATAAGACTCAAAGGGTGTAGTGCAGTGAGGATGTAGGTAAACCCTATTCCTGTGTCCTCACCTCAGCCAGAAGTCATGGAGACCTTTGCATGTTCAGCATGAAAGTCCACACTGATACTGTAAATATGGGCAGTTCAACCCATTTACGGCACTTTGATGATCAGCAGCCCTGATAAAGAAGAGCTGCCAGTCATGGAGATTGTTGTTGTTGTTTAGTCGACCAGTCGTGTCCGACTCTTCGTGACCCCATGGACCAAAGCACGCCAGGCCCTCCTGTCTTCCACTGCCTCCCGGAGTTGGGTCAAATTCATGTTGGTAGCTTCGATGACACTGTCCAACCATCTCATTCTCTGTCGTCCCCTTCTCCTCTTGCCCTCAGACTTTCCCAACATCAGGGTCCTTTCCAGGGAGTCTTCTCTTCTCATGAGATGGCCAAAGTATTGGAGCCTCAGCTTCAGGATCTGTCCTTCCAGTGAGCACTCAGGGTTGATTTCCTTTAGAATGGATAGGTTTGTTCTCCTTGCAGTCCAGGGGACTCTCAAGAGCCTCCTCCAGCACCACAATTCTTGGAGATACTATGTGCTCAACTGAACATGTTTCAAATGCCTGTGTAAACCATTGTGTGGAACACATTAAGGTCAGCTGAGCATGCAAAGGTCTACTTCCAGGAATGGATGAGTGGGGCTTACCATCCATTGAGTGGTAAACACTTTCAAACCTTACACCTAAGTAGATTTTTGGGTGAATGAAGCTGTGAAACTGTGATGCAGGGTAAGTCACTCTGTGACCAGCCCTATCTGGCTAATTCACCTCTCGATCTGCCTTGTGTTTCCCCCTGGACTACCCTTAAGCCCAAATCATAAGAGCCAAGCAGTTTTAAAGTGAAACATAAAATAATTCTTTTTTATTTAGTAAAAATGGTTACAAGGCACTCTCATAGGCTTGAAGCTTCAAATGTTAAAAGAATCAACTTTCCATGCTAGAACAAGTTCTATCATGTACAAAGTAACTATAATAAATAGCTCCCTGGAAACCCACACTCCTGTCCCGAGACACACTTTAACTGCTTCTCCTTAAATCTCTCATAACTGACTAAAACTCTCCTCTCTTGTATTAAATATCTCTTGTTGTCTTCTCCAGATTGGTTCTCCTTTCAGCCAATCATGTTCTTCTTGATGTTGCTGAGTAGAATAGGTGGGTTTGGCCACACACTGTCTGAATGAGGAGTACAAAATCAGTCTTCACAAGTGAAATAAAATTCAGATCGGAGTCCCAGTTTCAATGGGATCAAGTGTGGAGACCACGCTTCATGCACAGATCAACACATGGACCCAAGTCTAGTTTCCCAGGCTGCGTAAAGCATTAACGAGGTTGGAGGGAGAAACTAGAGGATGGGAAGCTCCAAATCATGAATACCATAGAGGACACATGGGCAGTGCACTTCTGAAAAGTTCAGACTAGCCGGATATCATTTCTGAAGCATTTGCCATTATTGGAAGGTATACACAATAATACCTTCCTTCAATAAAAACTTTCTTTTATATGCTGGAGTTTGTTCTTTTGAACATATCAAAGAGCAGAACTTGGAACCTTGCCATAGATTTCCCTCTCTTGACCACAAAATCTGAAAAAGCCCTGTCCCTAATGAGCAATGCTATTGTGACATATTATTAAATAGTACAATACAGAAAACCAAATACAATAGGACCTCCCATATGCATAGGATCTGTATCCTCAATTTCAAAATACATAGCATGGCCTCTGGCTCCCTCTAATGGTCAGTTCTGGTAATACATGGTGAAAATATATCTTTCTGGATTTCTTTCTTTTACCATGCTATGTATTGTATTCACTATTATCCGTAGTTTTTGGCATCCATGCAGGGGCTTGGAACTAACCCTCCCCCCTGTGGATACAGGGTTCCCCTGTGTAATTATACATGATGCAAAGTAGCTTTATGTATTCATAAAGCAAGGGTGTGTGTGTGATGAGGAAGTGGTACTGACTCTTTGCTGCAATGCACAAGCCCCAGTGTAAGCCTAGAGACCTTTATTCAGAGCAAATACAATTTTACATACTGGTAGAGCAGAAACCAGTTTAGCCAAAGTGTTGCAGATATAATGACACTGACACATTATCTCTGGTTTCTACTGAATAAGGTATTACGTGGGACTTTCTCCCTTCTTCATAATACACCAGCCTCACGTAGGTTCCTTTAAATCAGAACAACTTGCACCCAACCTGTTCCTGGGTAGGAAAGAAGGAGTGCTTGGGAAGCCTGGGAAGAAGGTAGAGAATTTATGACCCAACTAATTAATCAAGAAAGTCAAGAGTCTGCTTCTTCTGCTGACTTCTATACAGCTGAAGAGAGAACATGACTGAGCATTGCAAATTATGTCTGGCAATTGGTCACTGAGGTCAAAACATTATCCCTGTTTCAAACTACAAAGAAATTTGTGACACACATGTGCAGAGTGCATGAGGCTCCAAAGGTCTGTTTCCCCTACCCAAAGTTGTGGCCAAAATCCTGTTTGTGTAGTTCTCTGACACATACTAGATGGTGTCATCAACTGGTGAGGCCAATATTTAATTTAAATTGATCACAGGCTTCCTATCCTCCCCCACTTCCAGGTTCTAAGGCTTCCTAGGCACCTTTTTTTTTTTTTTTGCTCTAGGGAAGGCTTTGTGAGCCTTGGGATGGCGATGTGGGGGGGGGGGGCTTCAAAAGTCAAAAGCTGCTGCTGGATCACTGCTACTAGGATCAGGATGACTGGTGATCTGTGCAGCCTCTGAGGTAGGCTCTGGTCGAGATGAGAGAAATGCAGGTGTCTGTAGGTGTTTGTAGTTGTGGATCTCTGGGCTGGAACTTCTAGGATTATGTCTGGGAAATCGAAGAATTCTGAGATTTGGAGTCTAAAAAGCCCACATAAACCCACAAAAAGGCACATCCCTAATGGACACTTCTATTGGTTCCCTTGAACCCTTCTTATGTCTTCATGAGGAGCTACTCCTTTGAGTTGGGAGGAAGCCCGTCCTCATCCACTGATGTAGAGATCTGAGCCCCTCACTACTTCATGAAGAAATTCTGCAGTGGAATTCATGAAGGAATTCTGCAATCAGGATCTTCAGAGACAGTCTCCTCCTCTGTGTTATCCGGACCTAGATGTTCTCAAACCTTATCTAAAGAGGGTAACTTCAAAAGGGACGTGGCACACCTCACTGTTGCTGGAACAACACAGGTCCCTATTCTGTATAACTCAGATACCTGGTTATCTTTTCTAGTTCCTGATTCCTAGTATTTATCTATTTATCTAAAGAAAGGCAGAGAGAAATCTGAGATGTAGAAGAAATCTGATATGTGAGGGCAGGAAAGTGAGCAGAAGTTGGTTGTGCAATAAGAGTGGATGGTGGGGGAAAAACAGTGAGGAAGGAAAAGCAAATAGAAGGCACAGTTGTCATATTGTCCTGCTGGCTGGGTTTTACTTGAATTACAGCCATGCTACCCAATGTCTGTTTATCTGGAATAGAAACCAACACCTTCCATTCAAAAAACAGGGGAAAGATAATTGTGTTGATTTTGAACCATTTTGTTCATCATTGCTCCATCAGAAGGAATCCTAGGATTAGTAGTTTGATGCAGTTACTCAGAGTGTACCAGGGTAGTCTGAGATGAGGGGGATTAAGGATTAAATCAGTTCAATTTTGTAGTGTGGACAGACACTCAGGGTTCCTTTGGAATTGCTGATCAGGGAAGAGGAGGAGAATTGTATATCAGAGAATTATAAGTACAACCATTGTACTAACATTGTATTTTTGGACTTCAGAGACCTGAAATAGTAGATTGACCCACATGAGCTTGCACTGTTGTTGCCATGCTAATTCCCTTTGCTTTAAAAGGGTTAAAGCAACAGTCCAGAACTATGAATGTGAGAACTGTCTGAGAAAATGCATGAGAAAATGATTTTTGTTTGTTTCTTTGTTTGAAACCACACGTTGCTGGTACCAGAAGTGGAGAAGGGGCAGCTAAAATATTAGCAAGAAGAGAGAACATGTGATGGAGGGTAAAAGTCTCTGTATCAGGGTGACTTTATCTTTTGCACTACAATCCATCCTTTATCCCTTTACCCCAGGGTAAGTCTCAGTGAACATAATGGTACTTTCCTCTGAGTAGACTTATAGAGAATTACACTAACAACTGTCTTTTTTTTTTTAAAAAGGAAGTAACTTCATGTCAAAGGTGGGACTCATTCTGCAGAAGTTCAGATATTTCAATGCCATTTTTGAAGATACAGTGGTGCCTCGACTTACGACTGTCCCTACTTATGACCAATTCAACTTACGAACAGCTCCGGTCTCAAAATTTTGCTTCTACTTGCGACCGGAGCTTCCACTTACGAACATAAAAAGGCAGGGAAAAAAGGCGGGAAATTCAAATTGTTAACCGTAGGTGGCGAAAGAGGCTGCTTCTTTGTAGCTCTTTTGCCCCGACGATTAGAGTGAGTGCGATCGAGGAGGGACTGCCTGGCTTCTGCTTCTCAGTGAGCGTGTGTGTGTTTGCAGGGAGGCTTGGGACTGCCTGTTAGGTAAGGTAAGGTGCTGTTTTCTGCTTTTAAAAAAACTGTTCTGGGTGTTTTTGCAGCGTGGTTTTAGGGTGGGGGTGTTATGTTTCTGTGCTGTGATGGGTCTTGGGGGGTTTGTTTGTTTTTTGGGTTTCCCTCCCATTTCCAATGGGTCTTGGGGGGCTTGGTTGCTTTTTGGGTTTTTCCCCCCCATTTCTTTTCTTTTTTTTTTTTTCATAATTTTTTTTATTATTATTATAACTCAAACAGACATACAAAACAAACACAGACATATACGCGGGGAGATAATTTCCATATATCCATCTGGTATATAATTCTGACTACATAAACCATATTACCCTACTAACATATTTAGGCCTTATCCATCTGGTATATAATTCTGACTACATAAACCATATTACCCTACTAAACATATTTAAACCATTATTAAGATCAAAAAATGACTTCCTAGCTTTATAATAATTAACATACATACATTATCTAATATATAAACTTAGATCTATATTGATCTTATATTCAAACCATTCTTAACTGCATAGACAGACTATGATTCATATATTACTTGGTGTCTTTATGTTTCTAACTTATCATCAATAACTTCTAAACAATTATAATCAAAATATGTATTCTAATTTAAGCGTTATATGTACTTATCAACCATTTGAGACATTCAGCAAGTAACTTTCCAATTTTTGTTATATTTCTCAGCTCCATGTATAGACCAGGGATTTCTGATTACTTATGGCCTTGAAAATCTAGAATTCATTTCCTGCATTCTTTTTACCAGCTTTGAAGTGCCATCTATGAAATCTCTATAAATTCTTTCACCTGCATACCCCTCTATCCAATACTCATCATAAGCATTCCTAATTTCATCTTAAAGATTGCTTGTCCACCAAAAAACTCCAAGCCAGGTCAAACATTTCTCAGAGATCTCCACTTTTGCAGATAAAAAGATATTGTATACCTAATCTTGTCTATATAATCACCATAATACTTCACACATATTTAATCTCTATATATGTACCATGGACACAAAAACATCTAATATTATTATTCTTCATCGACCTTTCTAAAATTCATAATTACATATGCTTGTCTACCATTGAGATTCCCACCTGGCCAAAATTGCTCATAATATAATTACTCATATTGCTTTATGTGTGACTATATATCTCTCAAACCAAAATTTTTTTTATCATTTAATCAACAGGTTACTTTCTCCCTTTTTTTTTTTTAATCATTTAATCAGCAGGTTACTTTCTCCCTTTTTATTTTTGCTTCTCAGCTCCAGTATCATATTTCCAAGATTCATCTCTTGCTCCCTTTTTGCCAGTTTTAAAATGCCATCTATGAAATCTCTTTAAGGCATTTTCTATCCGATTTACTAATTTCCTCCCAATATAATCGATGTCTTGATTTTGAAGCAACGCAGATCTATCCGATCTCTGATCATAAATTTCTGCCCCTAAATTCACCCATGCCTTCCCTTTTACATTATTTTCAATCGAAATAATGTCAACATGCTTTCCCCCCTTATCTCCACCCCTCCTTTTCCCATCTTTAAAGATGTCATCAAGGAAAACAGTCTTTCTCTCCCTCTCTGGCGATAGCGGACGTTCAGTGAATTCAATGTAATCAGTCGGTTTGTCTCCCATCTCCTGCTTCCCAAGAACAATAGTCTGTCCATCTGTCTCCGATGACGGCAGTTCAGTAAGTTCAGTGAAATTGGTCGGTTTGTCTCCTATCTCTGTCTTAATATCCAAGCCAAGAAATGTTGTCTGAATTTCTGCTTTCATTTCTAAAATCTGAGTTCTGAGATGATTGATGAGATCGGATTGAAATTCCTGAAGACAGGCCTCCATTGTAAATTCCAATAATGAGTCTCACCCTCAATCTCCCATCCGTAACCATAAAAGTCAAACAGACTAATTGCTCAAATTCCCCTCATGGATCCTTGGTCAGCCCGAAATTCAAAGTCTTGCGGAGGACACTCTGGTCATAAAAATGACTATTTGATTTATAATCCACCTTTATGGCTCAGAGCAAAGTGCCATAGATTAAATTATTCAGAGATATTCAAGGTTCTCAAGCTTCTAATTTATAAAAAGCCAAATTCTTAGGGAGGGAGGGTTAAGGTGGAAAAGTTAGTTTCACTTTCTCAAGTCTCTCAGTTGTGACGCGGTAAAAAAAGACTCCAACATTGCCAAAGATTCTCTGCTGCTTAGAGATCTATCTTCACAATTAGCTTCCAAGAAAAAACAACAACATCTGATCTGTTACTTGCCATAAAAAATAGCCGTTCAACTTCTGTTCATGTAGTCGGATCATAAATCTTTATATCTCCCCCTTCTCCGGGCAGCTACTCACCAATTCATCATGGCGACTTCATGAGTCAGTTGCGATGAGGAAAAGAAACTCCCGAAAAAAGCAGATTGCAAGTCTGAATTCTCCGGCGTCTCCAGCTTCCCTGCTGCAAGCCCACTTCTCCTGTGGAAAACTTGCCCTCCCTTTCTCGGGGGGTCCGCTGACTCAGAATAAAACCCAGGGGTTCTCAGAGCCCTGAGAATTCCCCTGTTCTCGCTGCCCGTTGCTCCGCCCCTCCCTCTTTCCCCCCCATTTCTGATGGGTCCTGCATGCTTCCCTTGCTTTTTCCTTTGTTTTCTTTGCATTTCCGAACTTGTCCCTCTGTTCTCTTTGCATTTCCAATCTGCTCCCTTTGTTTTCTGTGCATTTGCAATGGGTCTTGCATGCTTGATTGCTTTTCTCCCCCCCCCCCCTTCGGCCGGAAGGGATTAATCGCGTTTCCAATGAGTCTTGCAGTGATTTTTTGGGGGGTGATTTTTTTCTTTGGCCGGAACAGATTAATGGGGTTTCAATGCATTCCTATGGGAAATGGTGCTTCGACTTACGACCATTTCGACTTACGTCCATCTTCTGGAACGGATTATGGTCGTAAGTCGAGGCACCACTGTACAAAACACTTATCTTGTCTTAGTTCAATAATCCTTAAAACAATCAGGTCAGTATTATTATTTTTATTCCAAAGCTGGAGGTGGCATAAGTCTGACCCTATGTGCAGTCAAGTAGTTTTAAATGCCTCAAAAAGGACCCAAAGTTTATGAATTCCTGGTTCCAAACAGAGCTGTACATCTGTTGAGTATTTGCATCTCTTGCAGTTTGTGAAAGCACAGGAAGGGACTCTATGGATCACTGAGCTCAAGGAGACCCAGTATGGAATAAAACTCCCAACCTCTGGCTCCATAGTCAGATACCTAAGCCACTGAGCTATCCTAGCTTCTCTTTCCTATCTACAAAGCAACTTTGTCAAGAATGATTCTAAGTAAAAAGCTAGTGTGTTCTGTGTCTGTATGTCCACTCGTTCATGATAACCATAACCCACCAAGTGGTTTGCATAACCAACACTTGCTGTACATGAATGGTACATGTAGCTGCCTAATCTGGAGAACTAATATATGACAACCCAGAGATGAACAGAGAAATGTCTCATGCTTAATAAAAGTGGGGGAGAAGACAAGAGGGAAAGAGAAAAGGCACTGGAGAGGTGAGAAACCAAATCAGGTGAGAATGGTAGAGACTGAGTGAATAGCAGGATGGAAGGAGGTGGAGACTAGCTAAAAAGAAGAGAGAGAAGGAAAGAGAGAGAGAGAAACTAGGTATATCCAAATATACTGTTTTTTGCCTTGGCATGAAAACATACCACCAATTCTTTCTGTTATTCTTTGTTCCTGTTTTTCTTGTCATTTTTTATTTGTTATATGGGTGTGCATGTGAAGTCTGACTGTTAACAAAGTCATCCCATGCCAGGCTTGTTCTGTGATATTAAATTAAGAGTATGTTTTATCACTTTGGTCTTGGCTTGTCTACATTTCTACATCATTGATAAAGACCGCTTGACAGTGAGCTCTCACTCATGGGACTGAGTGGTGCCTGTTGCTGCCATCCTGCTTATTCTTGTATGACCTCCAGCCTGCATATATTATAGCTTCTCTTATTTTATCTTTACAAGAATCCTTTGAGTGAACTTGGTCTCTTGTCCAAGACCACCTGCAGAGCAGGATGGCTTTGATCACAAAGATAAATTCACAGAACTTCCTTTTTTAAGAATAGAGAAAATTATCTACATCTTGGGCGATATGGAAAGCAGTTCTCACCATGTCTATTATGTAAATTATGAAAATGGGCTTACTCGGGGTGGTTAAAGAACCTGCTGTGACTTCTATTTTTAATTGGAACTAAGGGTTAATGGGGGAAAGTGGCTTTCAAAACTTGCTACCCTTGTTGTGAATCTGAAGCTCAGGAATATGATACTTGATGAGCTTGTGCTGTCAGATCTGATATCTGTCATCTGAAATGTTGTAAAAGTTATTGTTAGAGGGTAACACCATGGAATTTTAATTCTTTCTCTATATCTGATTAATGGCTTTAGTTATTATCCACATACCAACAACCTAATTTAAGATATTTCCCTGGTAATTTTTTAGTAGTTATATCTACTGGAGGGAAGGGGAGATAGAAGGAAATATATATTTTAGACCTGTATTCTATTAGACCCAACTGCAGTCGACTCACTGACTCAAAGAGATTTATGTAAGTTGATTTACCATTCAACAGTTGATTCAATAAGTTTACTCTAGCTGGGAGCAGTGATACAATACTGGTCTTAATCTTTCCTTTTCTCATTCCTTAAAAAAAATCTTCCTCTTTTTAGTGCCAGGTGGACTTCCTCATATAGAGTAAGGGTTGACCATAATCATACCTACCAATATGAAATGAAGTGACATACAGGTACGGTCCTACTATTAAGCAGAGTAAGGGCTCATCTACATTGGCTCTTTTGAAGTGTGCTTGGTGTGGTTGGATGAAGGTGTGATATCCAAATGGCAAATCAGAGTTCAAGTGACCCTATTTGGTCTGGCTCCTTCTGATATAGTGAAGTGACTTAATAAGCAATCCCCTTCAGCATATCAGCAAATTGAACACTTCTACTGCTCTTTGGCGGTGGGGCAGGGGAAGTAAATTTGTTAAAGACTCTGGACTTTTGCTGAGGCACTGCATTACTTTAAAAAAAGGAAAAGGAAATTTTTGTTGGTTTTTCTGAAGATCTGGTTGAGAAACCAGTTTGCCAATATCCTGAAGTGGCTCACTTATTAAGACATCTCATGATATCAGAAATTCTAATTGGAAGGAGCCTTGATAGCCAGGCAGACTCACTTTTGGTCCATTTCCAGTGATCACACATGCTGGAAATGGACTAAGACAGAGCAATCCTATCTACACCTATCTACACCTGGGGACGGCTTGGTTTGCTCCAGGGATTATGGCATGTGTTTGTTGAGAAAAAGAGCGAACCAACCCATCCCCACAGTGGACCAGTGATCAAATTGTGGGACAAGGGCCCATCTGATCAAGCCCTTCGATGATTATCTGAGGTACCAGAGATAGGGTGTCATAAAAGACCAGTAATGTCAAGATTATTTCTTACTCAGTGATGCAGAGTGCATTGGCCTAATGAAGACCTTGTGATTACTCAAGCAAGAATAAGCTCTCTGGTATCTGATATAAAGCAAAGAGGAAAATGTGCTGTTTATTAACTTAAGGAATCCAACTTTGTTACAAAAGTCCTTAGAGTTGGTTTCCATGCTTCCAGGCCTGCTGCTTCATTTAAAAATAGCCCAAGACACTTTTCAGAGTGAACTACAAGATGGCACTTCCTTCCCATTCCACATACAGAAACCAGGAGAGCAGGATTGTCTGTTCCATCTCAATGGTGGGGTAGTGTCTTCTACCATATCTGAAGCAACCATCTTGTTTAGGAGCCCAGAGTGCTGTGGCAGACAAAGCTCTACTCTTTGATAATGAGCAGCACCTAGGGGGGAGGAGTTGAAGATGAATGGCTGGTTCATTGAATGGCTGCTTCCCAACATCTTCTGCCTAAGGCAGTCCCTTCAGTCTCTTTAATAGTAGGGATGAGGACAGATGGGCCCAGATCCTCATCCTCTGGATGAGGATCTGGGCTCCACATTTGTTATCTGCCTCTCAGAGTGCGCTGGGAGGATAGGTTGCAGAAGCAATGAAATTAGTCAAAGGGAAGGTGGATAAGGAAAAATCTCTTTCATAAATAAGAGCCATTAAGAAAGGGTTTTCACTTCTTACATTACTGGGCAATAATAGGATTGGGAAAAATACGTTAGACTGTACATGCCCTTGTTTTTTGACCCACAAGCCTGTGTGGAAGCAGACCAAAGGAAGCAGAGATGATCATTAATTTTCCTGATAGCTGGGGCATTGGACCTCAGAGTAAGCATTTCCAATTGTTTTTAGATGAAGGCTTATGCAGTGATGGAAAATGTAGCAAGTCTTATAATGATGATGTTGGGGCCTGAAATTAAGCACAGCAGGTGGGGAAATTCTATCATCATTTTAAAAGCCACTGTACAACTATAACAAGAAAACTTCGTTTGACAAAACAAATATTATGGGAACGCTACTGATATGTTGGGCAAATGAATCTTGTTTTGGATCCCTGAATATCGGAAATACAGATGTAAGCCTTGGAGCATTTGCTGTCTGATAATAGATGCAATGTTTCAAAATCCTTCAAGGACTAGCATGCTTAATGTGGCTGATTTTCAGTTGAAATTAGCCAGACATAATTTTTTCCCAACACACAGCACTTCAAAAATGCTGAAAGTCTGCTGTGATGGGCTTAAATGTGGTGGGTGTACCACAAGCCACAGGCCTCTAGTAATTCACCATTTTTATCTCACTAAGTGCCAAGTGATTTGCACATAGAAAACAACTAGGAGAACATGAGATAGAACCAAATAAACTTGGCCTCCCTTCTGATATGCTTGTCCACCTTAGCAGCCTTTTGAAGGCCAGAAAAGGGGATGTAACACACTTTCCTGCTGACTATCTTGCTCAACTCTGTTCTCCCCATAACTAACATCTGGAAGCTTTCTCATTTTCAATTCACCCACACTCCCATTATGGACCATGGACACTTTCAAGATGGATAAATCTGTAAATTTTGATTTTTGCTATAATCACCTTTTAAAAACATCAAGTGTTCTCTGGTTCTTTTCAGGGAAAAATTGGATTTTGGTAAATTCTTATGGAAAAACAAAACAACTGAAACAAAATTCTCAGCCATCTGCAAGGGCAGAATTCAATATGCACAGCTACTCCCAGGATGGAGACAGACACATTTTTCTTGCCTGCTATATTTCTTGCCTGCTCTTACACATGAGAAGCCTGTCACAGAAAAAGGAGGAAAGCATTTGGCAAGTATAATTCAGCAGAACAAATGTGGTTGAATATTCTGGGCTTCAAATCCAGACATTTTAACAAGTAAGTGTTCAAAATCCACTGCCAGTGTGGGTGAACGTGTCAGCTTTCCTTCCTTCCTTCCTCCCTTCCTTTCAACTCTCATATGTTTGCTTTACATTTATGATGCATTTTTTGTGAATTTTGAACACTCTTATTTAAAAACCAGGTTTCACAGTCATCCATGATTGTATACTATTCCTCCCAATGTTTTGACAATCTGTACTCTGGGCCAAGGCCAGTTGTGTGGTTGCTGTAGTTTTAGATGTTACACAAATTAATGAATAGCTCAACAGAGGAGAATCTACATACAGAATATGTAAAAAGAAGCCACTTGAAACCATTAGCACTATACTTTCCACCTTCTATATATGTGGTTCAAAATTGTTACAACTCCTCTCATCACCTCTATCACAACCATTAATCTCTACTGTAAACACTCTTTTGATGAAAACTTTCTGTGACAAGTTGTGACAAGTGTTGTTGTTGTTGCTTTGACATATATACCACACTGCAGTGCTTATAGGGCTCTCTGTCTGGCTTGCAGCATAAGTAATCAAGGAACACTTTGCCTCACAGTGAGCTAGGTACTTATTTTACTGACCTTGGAAGGATGGAAGACTGAGTCAACCTTGAGCCGGCTACCTGAACCTGTCAGGATTGAACTCAGGTCATCAGCAGAAGCTTGACTGCAGTACTGCAATTTAACCACTGCACCATGAGACTTGCTATATGCCTGCACCTCCAGCCCTGCAAAGTAGGGAAAGCTGTAAGAAGTCATTTCCCTAGCAGATCATACTGCCAGCAATCCAATGTATTTAAATTCTATCTTAATCTGCACACAGAAGACATGTTTGCAGGTATGTTGTTCAAAGGCAATTTTAATAATAATGATAATAATAAAAATGAACAGAAGGTTGGATTTGTTGTACAAGTAGACACAAACATGCCATGTGGTGAAACATCCCCAGTACTTCTCTGTTCCTTTGTAGACTACTGAAGCAAATACTGGAGTATTTTCTGTAACCTTTATTAAAATCGTATTTGAGCTGTCCCTCCATGACCTGGGTTATGCTTGTGCAATCATTTTCAAGGATGACAGACATATCATCAAACTTTTATTTTAAGGACTTCTACCAAACAGCAGGTGGAGAGGGCTTTGTACTGACAAGGCTGGTTGATGATAGCTAATAGGGTCATCATATTTGTACTTGTTTTTTTAAAATATATATGAACTGTTTTCCCTTCTATGCCACTGTTGCCAAGAAGGATCAATTCAGGTAAGGCATGCAAATCTTAGTTCTATCATCTATGCTTCATGTTAACAAGCCCAAAAGCTGCCTGAAAGTCTCAGGGGAGGTTATATAAAATCCACAAATTCAGGCTTTCTGTTGTATAAGAGAGGAATCCAAGGAGCCTAGCTACAGAAACATAGAATCGCCAAAGGCACGGGCTGCTAATATTTCTTCTGACAAACCACTTCTAGGATGGGACGTCTCCCTGGAGCTCTTCTTTCTACCCCTGTGCTATCCAAAATAAAGTCAGAAATGAGTCCTTTTGGCAAAATGAAGTACTTTTTCTGACAGAATTGTTTGGGGGATATTTTCTTAATGAATTCCTGAATATACATTTTTTTCCCTGCGAAAAGTATGTTTTGATCAAGATGAAAAGTAAAGTTTTTGATCAAAGTCTGCTGCACGTTAAAAAAGAGAGAGCTGTAGAAAGAAATGCAAATTCTTTCTTTTAATCAATCATTTAAATGAAAAGGACTTGCAGTCTGTCACATGCTCATTTTTTATTGATCATTAAAACAAAGATTGAGAATAGATTCATGATTTAGCCGTTTTAGAACTTAACTGACATACTATTATTGTAGTAAATAATGAGAACTTTTGAGACAATAAAGTCAACATTCCAAAGGGAATATGGAGGTTTTCTCAGTACCCTTGACTTGCATAGTTATTTACACCTTCATGCAACAAAGAGAAAATAAGATGAAACATATTAATTGTGGATGACTCAAATAAGCAAGCCAACCTGTGAACTATAAAAGAAAACAAATCCTGGAGTTTTACTCACCAAAAAAGAGCTGGATATCAGTTCCTTATTAGACACAGTTCTTATTAGTTCAAAAATGCATTACCTGCCTTGAGTCTTCATCCTAAGAGTGAATTAAAAAGCCTGCCTCTAGGATGAGTGACAACCAACACCTGTAACATGAGGACTAGACTAATGCAAGGAGAACAAGATTATCAATATGTATTTGCCTGAACAGTATGAAGAATCTCTCCTGCTTGACCTGTCCATGAATGTTTAACTAGTGGAGACATGGAGCGTATGATAAATTGAGTGACAGATACAATTAGCTTTTTCCATCCATTCTCATTCAATGTTATACAAAAGAAATTGCTTTCAGAAATGTTCAAAGAATAGAATTTGGAAAATTCACATGGATTGGGTTCAGTGTTCCTTGTGCTTATTTTACGTGGTAGCCAAAAGTTGTGTGAATTGCACTCATGTCTTCAGGAACCTGCAGCCCCTCTGGCTTTCTGCTCTTCAGGTGAAGTCCAGGCAACGGTAGACCTACATTGTTTGGGATATGAAGCTTGAACTGTCATGGAGGCCCATTTGCAACCAGAAATGAGGTCAGGGCAACCACTGTTACCTTCTTTAATGGGGTCGTTGCATGACAGACTATCACAATTTATTTATTTATTTTAAAGTGGGCTAAATTCACTCCTGGAAGCCTGGTTGGGATTAGGGGCCTTGAAGCTTAAGCTTGATTTGTTTCATAGTAGATCCACCCCTGAGACCAGGTGAAGTCTTTGTTCCTTACATTTCAATAGAACTCCAGTAGTAACCCATCTCTTTTTGGATTTTTTAGACATTTGAAATACAGACAAAATTGTTTCAAGTACTATCAGTTTATCTGACACTGCCAGATCTTCTATCCAAGCATGTAGGTGAAGCATGCTAAAGTGCCATGACAAGGGAAGGAAAATAAATTTTCCTTAACAATTTTTTTAATTGACGTAGTCAATGTGTGGTCTGTGGGACTACTAATAAAGCCATGCATATATCTTCTGATTTTTTGATCATCCATGAAACTTTTACATTTTACCTTTTCTTCCATTTTCAAAATCTATGAAAATATTTTACAAATCTGCAGACATGATTTAATTAATAGGGAAAATGTGTAAAGCATTCTTTACACTAAGGGTGTGATCACACAGTGCTTTATCTCATGTTTTGGATCCTTTTTGGTACAGTCAGGTCTGTTGTCTGGCAATTACATGAGGTACTGGTAATTATGAACCAGCCTTACCCTTTTTCATAGCACCTTTTTGGATCACTGAGGGGGACTAATTATTTTTTAAGCATAGGTAGAATCTCTCCATTTTACTTTGGTTGGCATCATATGTGATTGATGGTACTGAGTACTGAACCCAAGCAAAACTGGTAGGTGTTTCTCCAACAATCCAGTGCTATGTCACTTGGGTGGCAAGCCAGTGAATTGATAATACTATTTACCAACAAATGAAAAACAAATTCAGTTTTTCTCCTGCTCCTTACAGAGGGGATGACAAGAGAGGACATGGGGGGGGGGGTGATCTTGTTGTTGTTGCTTTTCTTTACAATTCAGTGCCATGCCTCTTGGGTTTCAAGGCAACAAAATGGTATGCCACTTTCCTCCCCACTCTCTGAAGAGAGAAAGAGACAGAAGAGGTGTTGAAGGGAGATGTTTTTCTTTTCCTTTTTCATGTCTTGTCATCTCTTGTTCTTGTTCTTGACAGTGCAGCACTATCACTTGGGTGGCAAGCCAGTGAAGTGGTAGACCACTTACCAATAAATAAATTAGAAAATAATCTAGCTCCCCCCTCCACTTTTTGTGGAGTGAGAGACTGGGGAAGATGTAGAGGAGAATCTTTTCCTTTTTCTTCACAATACAGTACTGTGCCACTTCCATGGTAAGTCAATGAAGTGATATGTTTCTTATCAACAAATTTTTTAAAAACCCAGCTCTGGGAGTATGGAGGTGGAGAGAGAAGAATGAAGAATATGATCACTTTAGAGATACGGTGTAGTTTCCTCTCTTGAAACCAACTGGTGCTTGTGTGTGGATTTTACTTAATTCTATACTGCACCTTGAAGTGACTATTCTTAGCATGACCCAGTCTAGGATAACTTGATTATCAAGTCAAAGAAAAAGTGTGTAGTGTAATATATCTGAAGTTTTTGCCCTCCCCACCCCAGAATAAAGACGCGAGACAAATATCATGGGTTAAAACAAGGGCCACACTTTATTGATCTGAATTCAATGTTGCCATCCTTTGGCAAAGGGGGACCTGCCGTAGTGCAGAAACAGGTAAATCGCAGAGGTCTCTAAGTACCCCTTAATCAACAAATGGGCGAGTACCCGGCCCCAGGTTCTCGCAGTCTTAAAGACAGCAAGAACCTGGGCGGCTTCAATTTGACCATCCCCGGACCATCTTTACTTGTTGACTGTTGGTCCGGTTGTGGCCCAGCGCATCTTTTCCCCCAAATACTGTAATCGCACAATCTGCAGTGCTGGGAGGTCTGATGGGCTGTTAGCTTACCTGAGTTTGCAGTGGGACTCACCAGAAAAAAACTGTTTTATCCGCACTACCCACCACAGCATAGGGACTAGCTCGGCTAAGTCCCATGCCCGCCACCAAGCCTATCGAGCTCAACAAGCAGGCCCCCCTTGACGTCTTCCAAGAAGACATCCAAACCCAAATCGGACAGACAGATGGACTCCATCATTCCGAAAAAAACAGGCCTATCCATTCGGATCCTCTGGTGACCAATCACCGATCCCAGGCCGCTGCAATCAGCTCTGCAGACTACCCTGCTAACACTACTTCGCGCAGTGTTAGCGGGCCAAAAATGCCTCGCATCCCTCCAACCAGCTGAGGGATGGTCACTGGCCATACAGTGCTCATAGCATGAAAACTCGTTCGGACGGATGTACACCATTGTTCTGAAAAAACTCAGGCCTATCCGTTTATCCTCTGGTGACCGATCACTGATCCAGGCCACTGCAGACAGCTCTGCAGACCACCCTGCTAACACTCTTTCGTGCAGTGTTAGTGGGCCAAAAATTGCCTCACATCCCTCCATGCTGGCCGAGGGATGATTATTGACCATACAATGTCCATGGCAGGGTACGTAACCCTCAACCATGTGATGTCACGAATCGCATCAAGGATCAGGCTTTTCCACAGATCCTGGTCCGGTCGTTATCGCCCAAGTGTATTACCAACACATCTGGGGGATGCTGACCAAAGGCAGCCGTACGGCAAGGTTGACCTCGCAGCATCCCACGGTGTCCTTTCCATTCAATAAGGGCTTTAGTACCAAGACCGAGACTGCTCCCCATGGGGACGTGACAGCATGGTGAGTTGTCCAAAAACATAGCTGAGGCAAATGATCATGTTATGCTTCCTCATCATGGTAAAGATTCTGCAAGATAAAACAAACCAGGACCCCCGTCTAGACATCAGGCCTTGGATCGGCGGATGCGAATCTGCGCCATCCCGTTGACTACCCTAACATCCTGCCATTGTGTAACTACTACGATTTTATCTTCCTTTCCAGTGGCAGCACTTCGCTAATCCTGAGGGCATCAAAAAGTTAATAATGACTCCACCCTGAATAAAGCAACTCCATATTCATCTTAACTGAGAGCCTACCACTGCTTACCACTGCTTTCTAATAGTACCGGCGATATGGGTACTCTCAAATCTTTAACTGTGCCTCTATCCTTAGACCAACCTTCCATCATTTTTCTAAAGCGGTCATCTGAAAACTAATCCTGATACCCATTAATTCCAGAGTAGAAAGCCATTGCCAATAACCTACCCTGTATAGATCCTGGCACCAAACCATTCCTATTTAGATGCCCATGACTGTTGAAGATGTTCCACTGGGGCAGGCCATGCTGGTTCTAGTCAACTAAATTCCTAAACTCCAGAAAGTCTATACTCACTGCTGAGTACCCTGTTTGAGTCCCCGGTGCCAGGCCAGGCCCATTGTCCTTTTGCATCATCACGCCAATTTGTCAAATGTCTGGGATAAGATTCGCCACAAACTCGTTGGCTCCTGTATCTAACTTCCTTGACCGCTCAATCCATTGACGTGATAATGCATCAGCTAAGCTATTATCTACACCTGCTAAATGTCCAGCTTGCACCAGTGTCATGACCCGCTCTGCATGCATGTAAGGTTATTAATTAGATAGACCACTGCCAGATTATCTCCCAAAACGTACAACAGAGTTCGCCCATTCCTCTGTCCCAAGTCATAATGCACCAACTATTGGGAAGGACTCGGAATTGTCAAGTCTCTGGTGATTCCCGCGTGGTGCCATTCCACCGGCCATTTGCCTGTGCACCACCTGCTGCTAAAGTAAATGCCAAACCCTAAGGAGCCTGCAGCATCTGACTGGACCTAAGATTCGGCCTAAATCGTCTTGCCTTCTCTCCAAAGGAAATGCCAGTGCACTCAGCTAAAAACTAACCCCCAAACCTTCAAATCTTCTCTCATACCATATGCAACTCTAATCTTGTGAAACGGGTGATGGAGCCCTTTCACCTTGCAAAGCCACACAGAAAGGCATGACCTGGCGTCCCGACCTTACATTCAAAATGTAAAAGTCCTACCATCTCCTGAAGCTCCCTCAGGGACACTTTTCTCCATTGCAACATCAAGGCTACTTGGACCTTAAGGTCAGCCACATGACGTCTGGCAGCCCAGACGCTTACTGTACCGTGTCCACTTCCATGCACAAGGGCGTCAGGGACGTGGTTGGTGCCTTCAATTGTCCTTAACCAGAGGTACGCCTAACTCTTCTGCCATTGCATGAAAAGTATCTAGTATAACTTACACCTTCCTGTATTCCTTTCACCATAAAGGATAAGCATCCCAAGAATGGGCCGCAGCTACATCCCACTCTACACCTAAGTTTCCACTCAGGAAGTTCCTCAGGGATAGCATCGTTAACTGACTCCCCTTCGGGGTAGGACAGATGATATATATCAATCTAAACCCATCTTGTACCTCCTTTGTTACCACTTCCAATGGTGAGACCCACCGGGTCTCCAGTGGAGCTGCTGCCAATGGTCCCAACACTCTCCTACCTGTGATACTTTGGCCATCTTGTCTTGACTGAAACCTCCATGTCACATACAGATTTAAGGTTTGGGGCCACACATGCCTTGCGCTTCCAAACACCGGTATCCTGGAGCCTTTCCTAAAAAACCCTCCCATGAATAGCTTGCCCCGCTCCAAATCAGGGATTCTGATTCGGGGCAGCCTTTCTAGTAAGGTGTGCACCATCAGAACTGTTACTTATATAGAGCCTGGCTGGGTCATAGACTGCAGCCAGAGGCCCAGTAGGGGCTCGTCCCCACGTAGATTTAGATTAATCGCTCCCTTCCTGCGGAACAATCCGTCATACACCAGTCATGTTTGTCCTATAAAGTCCACTTATGCCTTATAGACCAAGTCTAAAATTGGAATAAGGATTGCGCCCATCAGGCTGGGCATGTACCACAGCCCCGATGTATATTGAGAACCTGGGCAGCCGGTTCGCCCGTGTCCTATCTGATCTCTGCCCCCTGCGTTTCTCCTTGTCCTTGTCATCCTCCTCGTCCAAATCCTTCTTTTCCTCATTTCTGTTCAGCAATTCAAATAAATCTACCTATTCGCCTTTCAAATCTTTTCTTTAGATGCTGGGGTGAGGTGATCGCCCAGGGGCATAGCGGATCCCCAAATGGCAAGGCTTGCAATGACGCGGTGTTATAACCCGTGTCCGAGACCGATGGTTATGGCCAAGCCCCTACTCTCGCCGTCGTGTTTATCGGGGCTGGAGATGTGACTAATAGGTCTGGATTAGTCCAGCCGCCAAAGTGCGCAGTCATACTAGGCCATGGAGTATTCAGAGACCTAAATCTGATTATTTTTTTATTAGGCATCCTTCAGTCTCGAAAGACTATGGTAACGTGCTCTGTATGGAGGACTTGGAACAGCGTCTAGTGTGGCTGAGAAGGCCAATTCGAGAGTGACAATCCCTTCCACACTGAAGACAAATACAATCTGTCCCCTGTCCAGCTCCCTGATTTTGCTGCTTCCGTGACTGCCTCTTTGCCTCGGTCTGCTGGACAAGGGTCTCTTCAAATTGGGAGAGGCCATGATGCAACGCCTGCCTCCAGGCTGAACGCTCAGATGTCAGGGTTTCCCATCTGTTGAGTTCCATTCCTAAGGCCTTCAGATCCCGCTTGCAGATATCCTTGTATCGCAGCTGTGGTCTCCCTCTGGGGCAATTTCCCTGCACTAATTCTCCATACAGGAGATCTTTTGGAATCCGACCATCAGCCATTCTCACGACATGCCCAAGCCAACGTAGATGTCACTGTTTCAGTAATGTATACATGCTAAAAATTCCAGCTCGTTCTAGGACTACTCTATTTGGAATTTGTCCTGCCAGGTGATACCAAAAATGCGTCGGAGACAAAGTGTTCAGCTTCCTCTCCTGCCGTGCACAAAGGGTCCAGGACTCACTGCAGTACAAGAGTGTGCTCAGGACACAGACTCTATAGACCTGGATCTTGGTATATGCCGTCAGCTTCTTATTGAGCCATACTCTCTTTGTGAGTCTAGATAACGTGGTAGCTGCTTTGCCAATGAGTTTATCCAGCTTGACATCTAGGGAGAGAGTGTCAGAGATCATTGAGCCAAGGTACACAAAGTCATGAACAACCTCCAATTCTTGTGTGGAGATGGTAATAGAGGGAGGTGAGTCCACGCCCTGGCCCATGACTTGTGTTTTCTTCAGGCTGATTGTTAGTCCAAAGTCTTGGCAGGCCTTACTAAAATGATTCATGAGTCATTGGAGGTCTTCAGCAGAATGGGCAACAACAGCTGCATCATCGGCAAAGAGGAAGTCCCGCATGCATTTCAGCTGGACTTTGGTCTTTGCTCTGAATCTAGAGAGATTAAAGAGCTTTTCATCTGATCTAGTTCAGAGATAGATGCCTTCTGTTGCAGTTCCAAAAGCGTGCTTCAGCATGACAGCAAAAAAGATCCCAAACAGAGTCGGTGCGAGGACAGAGCCCTGTTTCACTCCGCTTCGGATGTCAAAGGGATCTGATGTTGAGCCATCAAAAACTACAGTGCCCTTCATTTCCTCATGAAAGGACCTGATGATGTTAAGGAGTCGAGGTGGACATCCAATCTTGGGAAGGATTTTAAAAAGGCCGTCCCTGCTAACCAAATCAAAGGCCTTTGTGAGATCTATGAAGGCCACAAAGAGTGGCTGTTGTTGTTCCCTACATTTCTCCTGCAACTGTCTGAGGGAGAATACCATGTCAGTGGTGGATCTATTAGTTCGAAATCCACACTGTGATTCTGGATAGACTCTGTCTGCAAGCACCTGGAGTCTCTTCAACACAACATGGGCAAGCAGCTTCCCTACAACGCTGAGAAGAGAGATGCCATGGTAGTTATTGCAGTCACCCCTGTCTCCTTTGTTCTTATACAATGTGACGATGTTTGCATCCTTCATGTCCTGTGGTACTCCACCTTCCCTCCAGCAAAGACGAGAGACTTCATACAGTTCAGTGGTGATGATCTCTTTACAGCACTTCGGCACTTCAGCAGGGATGTTATCCTTTCCAGGTGCCTTGCCGGAGGTGACAGAATCCAAGGCCGCTTTTATTTCTGCTAAGGTTGGTTCGCTGTCCAACTCTTCCAAGACAGGCAGGCACTCAATGTTATTTAATGCTTCTTCGGTTACTACATTCTCTCTGGAATATAGCTCAGAGTAGTGCTGCTCCCAGCAGTCCATCTGCTGTGCTCGGTCCTGGATAATGACACCTGTAGCAGACTTCAAGGGAGCAGATTTCTTGTGTATTGGACCTAAAGCCTGCTTGATACCATCATACATTCCTTTGATTTTACCTGTGTCCGCTGCTATCTGTATCTGAGACACAGCGTTCTTGAAATGTTCCCATCGTTCAGGTGCATTTGCATCAGCCGGGCCTGGAAAGGTTTCCTCAAATGCTTGGGCAAATTCCTCCACTTTTCTTTGATCGCGAGTCTTGCTGATGTCAATACGTGGTCTTCCTTCCTTTTTCGTGTGATATAATCTCTTTCTTCACAGTTTTACTCTACTACACACCAGGGAGTGATCAGTATCGCAATCAGCACTCCGGTAGCTGCGTGTGATCATAATACTAGGAAGGCTAGAACGTCTAGTGAGGATCAAATCAAGCTGATGCCAATGCTTGGATCTTGGATGTCTCCAGGAAACTCTGTGTTGAGGCTTCGTATTAAAGAATGTGTTGCTGATGCAAAGACTATAATAACAGCAAAACTCCAGCAAGCGTTGGCCATTTTTGTTCATCTTTCCAATGCCAAAACGGCCTAGACAAGCGGGCCAAGAATTGTGATCAGCACCAACTCTAGCGTTAAAGTCTCCGAGAATGAACAGTGCCTCTCTTTTAGGGACTTTTTTGATAGTAGCTGCCAGATCGTCGTAAAATTTGTCTTTCACTTCTGTAGTGGATGACAGTGTCGGTGCATATGCACTAATGAGGGTGACCGGTCCCGCTGATGAGTGGAGCTGCAGAGACAGGATTCTTTCACTCCCCACAGTAGGTGGAACAATGGATCTCAAAAGAGTATTTCTGACTGCAAAGCCAACACCATATTCCCTGGTCTCATTCAATGGTTTTCCCTGCCAGAAGAATGAGAAGTTTTTTTCTTTGACAGATTCCGAGTCTGGCAATCTCATCTCTTGCAGGGCAACAATGTCCATCTGCAGTCTACTCAGTTCCATGTCGATGACAGCTGTCTTGTGCACATCGTCTATTTCCTGCAGGTCGTCAGAAAAGCTGTGGTCAGAAAAGCCAGGGGTCATTGTCCGTACATTCCAGGTGCCCAACTTTAGGGCAGAAGTTTTCTTATGATTGTTGCATGGTGCAGGGTTATCGATCTGCTTGTCGGCTTTCACCCTAAACCCCATGCACCCCGTGAGGTTAACAGACCGTGGCGAGGTAGCACCTTACTGGCTGGGGGCTGCCCAGCTTAAGGCGGGCGGTATCTACCTAGTGAGGTGCAATGACCTCTCCCACCGTCAGAAGTAGCCCCTGGCATCATGCTCTATGCCAATCGAGCAAAGACTTATAACCGGTAACTGCTACTTCCCATGTTGTTTCGACGCTGTATGCGAAGCTGGAGTGTCCTCTCCAGAGCACGAAGCCTGGGTAAAATAATATAGAGGATAGGCTGTTACCCAAGCAGCAAATCCCCCCTCTCCACGTCACTGAGATAGTCCAGTGGAAAGGCAAGAGCCAATACAACTGGTTCCAGCGACGTCGCAGGAGTTGCCAGAACGACACGAACTGCCTCCAGGACTCCGGCTCCGGGTTTTGCCTTGAGGTTAACTCCTGAAGCCTTTTCCATCAGTGGATATAGCCACAAGGCAGTGGAGGTTTGAGATCAGAGTTTTCCTTCTCCTAGATGCGCTGCCTTCCAGGGCTGACGAGCCCCACCTACCCGGCCTGCTCTCTAATAGTGCGGAAGTATGATCTGACCCTTAAAAGGTTCCTACCCCCAGGTGTATGTAATGCTAATTGGCTTTCCTATTTACCAAATTAGGGTCAAAAATAGAATTGGAGAATTTCGCATGCTGTTAGGCGTGCGCTTTTGCTAACCCCCTTTTAAAGCTGAAACCCCGCCCCCTCAGCCCATGCGGTTAGAAAGAGCAAAGGTCAGCCTAGAAAAAACATCACACCAAAGAAAATATCTACCCAAAACATACCTCACTTCCTCCCTCAGCTTCTTTTTCAAGAAAGGGGCTTAAGAGTTTCTGCTAACCCCCTTTTAAAGCTGAAACCCCGCCCCCTCAGCCTATATGTTGATTAAATTGGGGAATTAAATTGACCACTGCCTGGCCAAGGCCAAGCAGGCGATGGTGGAGAAGTGTCTGGTGCAATAGTTGACTTACCTGACAGAGGCGTTGTCACCCTGGCACCTCCCCGCCGTACCTGCAGTCTGCACCAACCTCATCCATCACCTGCTGCCTCCCAGCACATCTGCACCGATTGTTGCCATGGTCGTGGTCAATCTCCCTTCTTCAGCGCACAGCTGCAGTGGTGTTACTACCACCCTACTGCCTCTTGTCTGGACGCCTCTTTCGCTTGTTGCTCTGCTGTCATAGCAATACCTTGTGTTTATTCCTGCCCCTCTGGGAACCAGCTGCCACTTTGTCGTTGCCTCCTGCCGGCTCCTGGCTGCTGCCAATGGTCCAACTGCCTCTGGGTCCATGACTCCCTCTCTTTGTCCTTGCTCTTAGGCTGTGTTGTTACCCCGGATGCCTCCAATTCCCTCCTGGACGACCCAGATACTGGGTCTCAAGCACAGCAAAATGTCTCAAGCACAGCAAAATGAGACATTAATTTCTTTTTCATAACTTTAAGTTTAGCCCTCTTATGACGCTTGGCCTCCCTGGCAGAGCAGCGCAGCTGCACACTGCTGCTCTGTGGAAGCTTTTGCGCCATTCCCTCCGCCTCTAAGGCTGCAATTTTGTCATGCAGCTGCTGCCAATAGGACCCTTTCTGGAAGCCATTGTTACCACACTACTCAAAATGTTGCGTGTCCAATTGCCCTGACAACTCAAAACCAATACTGCCCTTCTCCGTGATTTAGAATCACCAAATACTTGTAAGACGAACCCTGAGAATATCAGTCAAGAAATTAACTGATAATGCGGAGCTCTATGCAGTGAATACAGCTAGACTTCCTCTTTCTTTTTCTTCCACTTTATTATACTATCGTGAGGGGTACCCGCTAATGACTCTCTGCTGCCCCCTGGTACAGTAATGCCAATTATTTACCCCATGTAAATAGTATTACTGCAAATATTACCCAATTATGCTCTTACACACACACTTAATTACCAACTTGCTATATCAACAATTATGTATTAATTATTTACACCATGATTTTAATGAAACTAATTCCCTGTAATCTCTTCTAATTAAATTTATTTATTCAATTAAATTATTAATGTATTAATTCCATCAATCAATTTTATTTAATTAATTCCTTGTTCAATTACAAACTTCTATAATTAAACCTAACTGAAGATCAAATTACAGCCTAGTAATGATTAATTGCACTAGTAAAGTAAAACTAAATTACTCCCTCCAATTGCTATGTACTTTTAAATAATTGTTGCTTGTTATTTATTTATTATTGATTATTATTAGGTTGTTTTATTTTAAAATATTTCCCACCAATTTGGATAGGCTACGTGAAACAACAAAGCTAATTAATTATAGTTTGTTTGGGGTTTTTTGTGCCACGCAAGCCGACTAGCTTCACCCGACCGTTAAGTACGTGGCGCGCTTTAGAGTGAAGAGCACCCAACGCCGTAAAGCCTACTCTCCTAAGGCAGGAGGAAGGGGGGAGGGAGAGACATTGACACCAAACAGCTGAGCAGCCGAGCGGCCGCGCTGCGCCAGAGCCACTTCCCAGCTACCTGGCCCTCCTCAAAGGCAAGGTGATGGGTTGGGACCAAAACACAACAATCCCTCACCCATCACTCCATCATATCTTGCTTTTCATTTTTGTTTTATTTTATTTTTATTTTTTATTTTTATATACTTCAATGCCTGGGCTCCTCAAGCCCCGAACGCGGGAAAGCATGACCCACACAACCTGTGTGGTCGCGACCCCCTCCCCCTCATTGATATCGGTCCAAACATCATATAATGCTGAAGGAAAAGAAGCCACCTGAATATTATAATTAAGACCAAATTAATCAGAAACAATTAATAATGGAACTAGCTTTAAGTTAAAAGAATCGGTAGCCAAACTGCGGGAGGGAGCGATTCTGCCCTCCCAATCCTGAATGTTGATCCGTAAAGGCCTTGCGTACCCAACGCAGCTCGCAACAACGCCGAGCAGCGTAGCTCCGTCCTTAGGTAAAGGTAAAGGTTCCCCTTGACATTTTGTCCAGCCATGTCCGACTCTAGGGCATAGTGCTCATCCCTGTCTCCAAGCTGTAGAGCCAGCGTTTGTCCGAAGACAGTTTCCATGGTCACGCGGCCAGCGCGACTAGACACGGTAAACTGTTACCTTCCCACCGAGGTGGTACCTATTTATCTACTTGCATTTTTACATGCTTTCAAACTGTTAGGTTGGCAGGAGCTGGGACAAGTGACAGGAGCTCACTCCGTCGTGTGGATTCAATCTTACGACTGCCAGTCTTCTGACCTTGCAGCACAGAGGCTTCTGCGGTTTAACCCGCAGCGCCACCACGTCCTTAATCGATGCCAAAAAAGGGAAGAGGGTGGACAGAGGAGGGAACACCCCTTAAATAACCTGGTGTTCCCCCCTCTCACCCAACTGTTCTCGAAAGACCTTCAGGTCTCGCGCTATCTATGGGGGGGAGGCAAAAGAGAGCCGCGCTGCTGAAGCCTTGGCTCGGCAGCGGCTCCAGCATTTGTTGGAACAAAAGAAAAATCTTCACACACACCTGTGTACACTCAGAGAGAGAGAGAGAGGGGGGGGTGTCTCACAATGCAATATAGAACTTGAGCAAGATGAGTACATTGGTGGAACTCTGGAAAATGGAATGCAGATGAAACTGGCAGACTTTCACACCTCTCTTCATTAGTGTCATGGTCTTTTCAATTAAGTCTGGCCTTCAAATAAAAGCATTCCATCCATGATGTCCTTGTAGTTGCTGATACTATGGTGGAAGTATGAAGCAAAACAGAGCTGTTATAAAAAATGTCAGTTTGATGTCTCCAATTCACTATTTCCTCAGTAACATTTGTTGATATATCTGGAAATAACAAATGGTTCTGGTTTTGTTGGCAGGCCTACATTCCAGGCCTACATCCCTAGCCATGTGTGGTTACACATTACAAATCGAGAGCACTGTAACCAGTTGCTCAATTCTCTTTACATTTTTGTGAAGCTGCCAATCAGGTTCTGCTGCAAATCAGGTCGGAGAGTCTCTAAAGAAGCCTTCAGGATTAAATTTATTTCTGAAAAGGTTTGATAGGTACTATGGCAGAAAAGAGACCTGAATATCATTTGGCAAACCTCACTGACAATGATTTGATTTATGTGACCCATCCATCAAGTGGTCAGACACTGGACAAATATTGCAAGATAATGTTTGGAGGTGTCGGATTGACCTGAAAGCCAACAGAGAGGTTGCAGCCATAGAATAAGATAGTTTACTTCTGGGAGAAACTTTGCTCAAAACACGCCAGTATTGAAAGTTTACATCAAAAAGTACAATCTGACGGTAACGGAATGTAATAAGCTGTTCTTTTAAAAAAAAAATAGCACCAGAAACATTGCAGAAATGTGTTTGCAACAAAATTTTTAATTAGAGGGAAATGAAACATTCAGATGGGGTTTGATTTTTAAATAATTACAGCAAGTGTTAGAATAAATATGTTGCGCAGCTTTCCAACATTCTAATGCTTGCTGTATATTTTGACATTTTTCTGGAACGAGTAGGAAGAAATTTATTTTATAGAATTAAAAGGGTAAAGATAGCAGGGTGCATCCTCTTTATTCATCCTCATAGTTACTACCTTGGCTTGGTTTTATTTGGAAAAATAATGCCTATATCCCCGTGGAGTACTCAGGAGAAAGGCCAGTAATCATCAAATGCTGAAGGGACATAAGCTGTCTAAAAGCTTCACACAAGTATAACTCTAATCTAAAATAAATTTCCCATGACCAATAAGTGCTGCCTCCAAATGTGCCCATATTCAAATGAGCAAGCAAAAAACAATTTGCTAAGACAGAATGCTATTTTTGTTCCTTTCATAGACTGCAAATGGCACCCATATTCTCTTCTAATATGTTTGTTTTCTCAAATGCAGAATTAGAACTGAATCAATGGATGCAAACCCTCAAGTCTAATATTTTGAAGACAGTCCCGCATCCATCAGATGACCAATTTTTTAGCAAATATTATACCTGTTCTAAGGATAGAAAGAATGCTTGCTGACTTCCTCATTTTGTGGGTTCAGTCTGTTCAAAATCCCATGCCTCCTTGCCGCCAGCCAAGAGTGAGATAATAGAATAATATAATCTAAGAATAATCTTATAACTGCAGAGCTGGAAGGGGCACTTCAGTTCATGGAATCCAACCCCCTGTCAAGGAGGCACAGTGGGGAATCAAACTTCCAATCTCTGGCTCCACAGCCAGATACCTAAACCACTGAACTATGATTCTCCCCCTCCCCTATGCCCCCTGTAATTTGAGTAAAATGTCTTCAGTTCCTTTCCCATTGAGAAGCAGAATGCATATGGGTACACAGGAAGCACAGCAGGACTTAATGAATGATAAGAAAGATGCAAAAACCCAAACAGAGCTTCAAATTCTTACGTAAAGCAGCCACCAGCTTATGTTTGGGAAATTAACACCATTTGTGCAAATTTGAACTCTGGAGCAAAAATGAGAAATTTCTGTTAAAAGTTTATAAATTTTATCTGAAAGATGGTTTTTGCCATTGTGAGAACCCCATTGAGGGTGTCGGGAAGTCCTCACCATGAGGATGGGGGAAACTTCTCCTTGCATGTGGGAAAAATACAGTCAAGGATTTACCCCTTGACTATAATCTGAATATATTTAGATGGAGATGTGAAGATCCATGGTGCACAGATTTTTGTTTTGTTTTTCACTTGTCCTGTGTCCATTCCTCACTCATTCAACTAAATTCAGTTTTTCTTATTGAAGGGCAGGGAATAACCTTTCAAACAAACAAACAATCCAGGAACAGTTGTAGATCTAATTTTGCAGTGTCCATTCTACCCTCATTTAGGCCCTGTCACTCTCATCCTCTCATTCACATTCCTCCAATAATTCATTCATATACACCCTCATCCCCACTGTTCACACATTCAGTCAAAGTGATTTCCAATGGATAGTACATTCTTTCACTTTCTTTGTAGCCCTTCATACAAAGGGTTACAAAGGCTCTGGTTCCACAACTAAACTATGTTGATCAATTTTTAAAACATCACAGCAGTTTCTATATTTATAAACATTGCTGTATACCTCAGCAACTGAGCCAACAGCTATGAAGGTCTAATTACAATATCCTGAAGCCATAACTCTTAGCATGAAGTGCTACAGAAGCTTCAAAGACTTCAGTCTGCATTTACCTAAACGTGTTTTTATTGAGTTTTTAGCCAAACCTTTGCTTCATTGCATATCTGAATATTGTTGATAACTCATTCATCTTTTTCGGAAAATATATTTATCTATCTTTCTGGACATTTATTTCTTTTAAGTTTTTACATCACTGGGTGCAATAAGATGACTGGAAAAGCATGCTCTTCATTGTACTGGAAAGGATTGCTATTCAGGGAGCAATTTCCCTTAAAGTGACCTTTCCATCTCCTGGGTAATCATTCCATCCTGGCCAAAAAAGTAGCATCTCTACAGCTGGTCCTTTTTGGTCACAGGGTCAGGCTGGAGCTTCACTTCATGTGATTGCTGAAAAATAGATTGCACTGGACTGCAAGGTATCCAAAATGCAGTCTATTTCCCCAAGAGATTCTACCCACTGTGTCTTTAATGGGAGGCCTTACCATTGTTCAAAGTAATTTGGTACCTTCAGGTGGCAGATGTGATATATGGTATCAAGGTGTGGGAGGAGAAGCCTGTGTGTTATGCAACTTGCCATGTGACCTATAAGATAGCTTGCTGTCCACAGAGCAGAGGGACACCCCATCCTATTGCTAGTAGTGAAGGAAGTTTCACCTGCTAGTCCAGATGGCTTTTGTATAAGGAACAGAACCCCCAGCCCTTTCTTTTTCTTCAAGCAGCCAGCTGCAATGAGATGGATCTTGTCAGTTTTGTTGATTTCCCCCCTCATTCTAGTGCCACTCAAAAGATATAAACATTTAAAAAGGTCTCCCAGAATGTATCAACCACCTCTGCATAAACAGAGCAGAACTCTTTGGGGGCATGTTTGTTGTAACCACCTAGATGGTAACAACAAGTTAGTGCTATATGTATGGAGGAGGGTTTTTATCTCCCCCCCCCCTCCACTTTAAAGGGATTGCTGACATCTAGCTTTTTGTATTAGCAGTTTTTGCACTAAGAACTCTTGGAGAAGCTGTAGACAGTCACGTCCCTTGTTAATTTGCCATTAGAGCAGATAAAAGAAAGCAAGGAACAAAATACAGAGTGAACATTTACCACTCCTCTGTCTCCATCCATGGTATTGAGCATGGGAAAATTGCAGCTCTTGTGGGTCCATCGCTTCCTTATATAATGGCAGAGGTAGAATTGCTTCTGTCACAAGGGTTTCCTTAGCTGTTCACAAACTGAACCAAATATCTTCCTATAGTAAATGACTCAATTCTATAGTGGGTAGTCCTTCAAGAGAGCAGAAAAACAACTCAGTGCATATACTGAGGGTATTTATGGCCCTTCTGGTTATCTTGAGTGGAGTTAATAAATACAGTAGCTTATCAACACTTCATTGAAGGGGAAAGAGAAGATCACAGGAAAAGTAATAGCTGGCATTGAGGCTAAATCAGAGGTGTGAGCTAAGAAGGATCCAGATTAAGAATCAGTTGTAATTAACTATCCAGTCCTTCTATATAAATAAAACTTGCTAGCATTCTCCATTCTTCATTATTAAAAGAGTGCCATGTTACAAATGCATTACTAATGTACTACTTTTAGTTATTTTTTAATCATTTTTAAAGACTGTCACTTAAAAGCACAACTGTTTCAAAATTTAGAAATATGATTCCCAAATTGAGTAATAAATAAGTACTACTTAATACCAGTAGCAGCCTGTGGTCTGAGGTGAGATCCTGGCATCACAGGATGAGTTACTGCCCTTCACATCATTGGCTGTATCTGAAGTTACACTAAAACTTAACAGCAGTATTACTCCTTACATTATCTTTATATATATATATATATATGCCCTTCTTACTCCAAAAAGTAAAGTAACCTTTTTTATAATTTGTCACTTCCAAACTCTGGCCAAACTGAATTATAGACTTTTAATAATAGTACATAGCAGTGAAAAGTCACCATAGGGAAGGGAAAGGAAGTGTTTTTAACCCTTTTTGAATGATTTTCCATTCTGATTTGTGGAATATAAAACTTTTCCATGCAAAGGAAAAACTATCTATATATGCTTCTCTCTAGCATGGGTGAACTGGAGCAGAGAAAATGGCCAGATACACTTGAAATGTGTTCCTGCTGCTGCTGTTTTTATTTTAAGCCTGACTTTTAATACAACAATGCCTGCAGTTAACACAACCCATGTACAAACCTTCTGTAGACTCTCTTATTAGCCACCTGAGAAGTACATGTCTATGTAATCCATCCCTCCAGACTGACTTTGTACTTGAAATTCAGCTACTTTTTTTGCGGGCAAGTAATATGTATGTCTATTGACTATCATGAGCCTGACATACAAGCCCCTATTCCTCCATCTGAAGATCGGATGTGCTTGGGTGCTATGCAAACTGTCTCAGAGAACTGGATCTTCAGCTCTGGTTTCCTGGTCCCCTTGTTTGCATTGTTTACAATGTGGGTGCAGAAATACAACATCTAAGCAAGCCATGGAGGTATCAGTTGTGGGAAAGTGTGTGGTTTAGTAAGTGCATTGTGTGTTTGAGATATTTTGAACCTTGCAAGGAACAAAGAAAAATGGAAGCACTAAAGGCCATAGTTCTTGGAATTTTCTACACAATGCCAAAACACTGGGCATTAAATGTGGTCTTTTTAAACATGGGAAGTTAATCACTCTCCTTGTGGAAGAGAAGGATTATCTCCTCAGCTTTGTTGTACAAAACAAAGGAAGCCAAAAGAACATAGTTTTCAGGTTTACATATGTGGGAAGGGCATCAATAACAGTCTAAGAAGATTATACCTGCATCCAGTGTGTAATTTTCTCTTATTTTGAACAGTAGACTGTTAGATACACTCAGATGTATCTTAATTCATTGTGCTACCACCCAATAAGCATAAATCATCTGTAAATTGTTCTTAGCAGAGAGGTGCCATTTGATTTACTCAAATGTTTTACAAGAAAGCTTCTGCAAGGTTCATCTCTTGTACCAATGGCATGTTGGATATCCAGGACATCCAAAATGCCATTTCTGCATGTTGTAATTGACGTTGATTGCTTTGGGACTGCCCGTTGTACGCGTCAGCCCTAGGCTTTTGAAGCTGAGCTGAGCAATTCCTACAATGGACACATGTCAGAAGTTAAAGCATACAGTAATGCCATGCCCTGTCAATGTGTCAAGGTGTCTCTTTACCTATGCTTGCCAGTTCCCTTCATGTGTAACATGCATGAAAGGGCATAATTCCATTAAAGAGGATGTTGTGGCACAATGCTGCCCCAGTCCAAGGTTCCATGACTTCCCTTTCCCTACACCATCGAGATATTAGCTGCACATATTTGCACTGGAGAATTCTGTGTGCACTGCCATCTTGAATAGGTGGAACTGGAAGACTTCACACATAGGACTCTCAGGGTTTCCTGGGAAACTTGCTCATATTGCGTATCCATAGACTTACCTGGTTTAGACAGTCACATCTAAATGTACTCGGCTAAGGATTATAGGGCCAGCTGCCCAAACTCTTTAATCATGTTATAGTACAGGAAGTAGACAGGTAATGTTAATTCCAGTATGGTTGAGAGCTGATCAAAATGGCTCATAGGCTGCTCTGTGCTTCCATGTATGGCTTCTAATTTGTTTCCATGTATAGCACCTAAATGGCTGAAATAATAAATATAAACCTTTGGTCTCCGTCCACTGGCAGCCTACCATCACAACTCCTGTTAGCATGAGCAGGTGTATCTTTTCAATGTGTGCTCAAGGAGGCATCCAATATCTTGATGTATGCATCATTCCCCACTGTCTCTTCACTACTTACATGCTGGCCAGGAGGAGATTTGCCCCCACAAGCCAGAATGGGCACAGGTTGGCCTGAGAGTAAGGGGTGAAACCTCCCCAGTAATTATGCCAACTTTTTGGCTGTTCCAGACACCACTGGACACTTCCACCCTCTGCTCCAACCTGAGATTCTTTAGTCAGAGTCCTATTGGTGGTCCCAAACAGAGCAATTGTATTGAATCAATGGGATGTCCTTAAGTGTTCATAATTCATTCAATATAATCCATGATTCAGTGGACAATAAGTTTTAGTCTTGTATAAGTGCAATAGCAGGGGACTTTGCTCTGTCAGTGTCATATTCGATCTTGGGACATTTATTTCAAGATATCCCATGGTTGGGGGAGGGGGGAGTAACTATTACAGGTACAAGATAATAAGGCCTTCATGCCATTTAAAAACACTATTTTTCCCCTAGGGGTTGTGTCTATCCAACAGGCATTCTGTTTACTAAAATTCATTGCTTTTACTAAAATGTATAGTTCAAACACAGTGATGCAAGTCAACTAATGAACTGATTTTTGTATTTCAGTCCCCT
Source organism: Intellagama lesueurii (assembly GCA_037013535.1). Classification (NCBI taxonomy): domain Eukaryota; kingdom Metazoa; phylum Chordata; class Lepidosauria; order Squamata; family Agamidae; genus Intellagama; species Intellagama lesueurii. The sequence continues at coordinate 92,718,138 of JBAJHW010000004.1, read as the reverse complement.
CCCTTGAATTTTACACATATAAATTTCATTTTGGTTTACAAACCCTGTTTAATATTTTTAGATGTAGCAGTTGCAAGACATCATGCACACATACTGCGATCAGTGTTGGGACACATAATTTATGCAGTGTTATGAAAGTAACTAAGGCTGTGTGTTTTGCCAGAACCATTCTTACCCTTTTTTATAAAGGCAGTGTAAAGTCAGGCCTTAGCTGTGGCAGTGCTTGACTAGTGGCGTAAAAAGACAGATGATCGGGATAACCCAAGAGAAAAAGTGGCTATTCACAGGTTGAAATGACAACCCCAAACTTAATGCAGGGAATTGGGATGGTTCTCATTTGGGTGGCAGTACACAAGAAATCAATGGTTCCCAACCTTTTTTTGAGTTGCAGACCCCTTTTATAATAGCTAAGTAACCTGAGACACCCCCCACGTTGGCATAAAAAGACATTTTTAATGGGGCAAAGTCATCCCTTCTCAGAAAGTAGAAGCTTCTTTCTCCCACAAGGGCCCTGTTTCTCATACATACACATACATGCTAACTTTAATATCCTGCTTCTAAGGGTCAAGGGAAAAAATATTTGAGAAGGGCTACAACACTTATAAGGTGACCTGCAAACCCCCCCCCCCAGAAAACACTTTGCAACCCCTTCGGTTTCACAATCCCCAGACTGAGAAACACTGCACTAGATAAAGCACCACACATGGCTCAGTTTAATATCTTATTTCTGTTTAGGATTTATTTATTTATTTATTTATTTATTAGATTTATACCCCACCCATCTAGACCGAAGTCTACTCTGGGCGGCTATTTGTTGATTTTATGGTTTTATGATTTTTATAAAGCTTATGTATTTTGCAGAGGTAGAAAAGAATTTAATAAAATAAGTGGAGGTGGAAAAATTGATACAATAAATAAGCATTGCAGAGGCGCTGATAGTCATGTCATATTTTTACATTAATCCTACATCATGAATAATACTATACTGTAATGGTACAATTAACATCATATTGTAGTCTTTTACTACAATATCCACATCTTTAAACTTCTTCTCCCCTCCTGTTTTCTGCCCACCATTTCAATGAGTTATTTCTTCTACCTTAGTGAAATATTGCTAAAGCTAGTGTCTCATTCTGTATTCCCAGGGGCGAAAAATAGCATGAAAGTATTTGCAAAAGCCAGTGGTATTTATCAGCCCAGTCAGAACATCAATCAAGGCAGGCATTTGTAAAATAATATAGCTCTGCATATATGCCCTTGTAATTGATTTATATGCTTCCATCTCACATGGTGTTCTACACTTGCATTTCCATTGCACTCACCTGCTGCTTTTTTAATGGATGAATAGAGACCGTGTCTATTTTGACAAATACAGCAAAGGCTTATTAAAATAAATTTACGAACATAAATACAGCAACTTGGCGCAGACTGACCACTTCTCCTTCAAGAGTACTTTGCCATCAGAAATATATCTCCCACAAGTTTTGTCTTTGGGTTCCATTCTAATCAGCAGGATTTTTTTTTTTTTAAAGAAGGATGAGAGTAGACTATGAGTTGATTCATACATGCATATTCATCACAGAGCAGCAATGGTTTCTTATATGGCTAAAGGAGCCATCACAAACTAATATTGACAAATAAGACTATAGCCCAGGTCTGGAGAACTTGTCCACTCCTGGATGGATTTCAACTTTAATCAGCACCAATTACCACTTCCAATGGTTGTATGTGATTGGACTTTTAGAAGGTACTGCCATCATTCTGGAACAAAGATAAGTGGAAGGCAGTGACATCATTCTGGAACAGATTCAGATGCAAATGTAGGTATGAATAAATTTGCTTCTAGTCTGTAACTTCTCCAGGTCTACCCAATATTCTCTTCTTAAATTTCTCATTAGTCAACATTTTGTATCAGATTCACATCTTATACCTGTGTAATGTTTATTTTCTCTCTTGGGTCATTTAAATGTAAATGGTGTCTCAAAATCCACATTTAGCTCCATATTTTGATAAGTTTACATTGACAACATCCAAGCATTCTGAGTATATAACCTAGGTCACAGTCCTTGCATTGTATAAGAGGTGTAGATCAGGACATTCTATTCTTTATAAGAATTCAGAAAGACTGAAATCTTCAGTCATCTCTGTGGGCACTTTGAGCCACATCTTTCTTGTTTATTCTTGGTTTTTTTGCATTATCAAAGACTGAGCTGCAAGAATAGTCAAGTAGCTATATAACTTCATACCCTGGATGACTGAAGTTTTCAGATGCCTCCTCTTCAGCTGGTACTGTATATTACCAAATCATGTGCACATTCACCCAGACATTGTGTTCAGTACTGTTTATTCTAAAATGTGTGCATAAGATTCTAGCGAAGAAATCACTAGCCTCCAGGAGGAGTAAGCCAAAAAGAAAAGAGAGGTGACAGATGAGAAAGTAATTAATCCAGCTAGAAAGACATGGTACATTCCCTCCCTTTCCATGCTAGACAGCAATTGGTACGTCCCATCTTGGCATGTTAGCAAAATGCAAACACCAGCTTGTAAATCCTGCTGCATAAAAGCAGAAATGGTGAGCATGTGAATGTTAACAATTGCCTAAAGGGATGACAATATTCACATGCATAGTACTGAAATAAATTTAACATTTGTTACATTATGGCAATAAATCAGAACACCTGTTCGAACACACCAAGCAGCTATACATGGAAGGGGCAATATGAAAATCTATCAATCTCATTCTAATTTAGTTGTCAATTTTTGTTAATTTCCTAGCAGTCTTATTCTCTCTTCGTTCCCTTATTAGTTGTGATTAGAGATGGGCACGGATTAAAAAAAGGAATCACCAAATACATTCAAAAATTGCTAATTCGTTGATTTGTATTTGTATGAATCAATGCCCCCAATAAATATGAATCAATGAATTTTTAGTGATTTTTGATTTGTTGATTTGTTGAGCTGTAAAACATTCCCCCAGGAAGCTGGAGACACCAAAATTGCAGAGAAGCTTCCCCTGATGCTCCTCTACAATTCATCCAAGTTTGGTGAAGATTGGGCTTCTCCAAGCCAGCTGGTAAAGGGCCCTTTACTAGGGGGACCCATTTTGTGGGTGTATAACGTGGATGTCTGAAACTCAATATTCACCAAACCTGGAGGGATAATAGAGAAGAGTGAGGAGAAGCTTCTCTGTGATTTTAGTGTCTCTAGGTGCTTGGAGGGGCATTTTATAGGGATTTAAATGTAAAATGAATCAACAAATTGATTTATCAATTCGTCAGAAAAAAACCATAAATTCATTATTCATGATTTGTCAACCTTGACAAATCATGAATGAAAATGAATTGCCATTTTTTTCTGATTCGTGACCATCTCTAGTTGTGACACTAGTTTTTCCTCCTGCATGAAATATTGAACACATTTTGTGGTGTATCTCCTCACAGTTAACACCTTTTGTACACATTTTCTAATGTACATATTTTACTCTTTTTTCAATGACTAAAGTGTTCATCTTTGCTTTCTCTCCCCTGAAATATGTTCCATTATCTTGACAGTTGATGGGAGATGTGAAATGAGTAGTTCTAGAAGGACAACACATTTCTTTTCTTTTCCAAGATGGGATCAAATAGAAGTGTAGGAGTTCAACATAGCCAAATTAAAAATCACCTCTTTTAGAGCTGTGCAGCCCACCCCAGGCCCTCTCTGTGCACAAATAAAGGGCATGCAAATGAGGAGGAACTCATCTTGTGCCCTACTGCTGACATATTGATCTGATCCTTGTAAGGGTCTGTGCGTTTACTTGGTCCTATGTGCAGAACCTTTCTTGAATGTGGGGAAGTGTAACTGGTAAAACCAGGTCCTGGATTCAATAGTGCAGACAAGACTGAAGGGCACCACTAGCAGTATGCAAAACAGAACACTCTGTTCTATTTTCATTTCCCCCTGCTTGAAGAGAAATTCCCAATCAGCTACCAAGAGAGAAACCAGGAAAGAAATGAGGCAGGGAGGAACTTTAGAAGGGCAATGGGCACAGCCATCTTTGATTTCTTCTTTAAAAGGCAATGTGACGACCCTGCTATTCTATACTTTCTATCCTCCTCCCTCCCCTTTCCTGTTTCCTTCATTTGAAATTAGTGGTGCTGCCATTCTAAGACTTCAATGATTCCATTCTTTTTCAAGGACAGTTCTTTTTCTGTTGCTAAGACTAGGAAGAAAATTGCACTCCATGTTAAGAGGATGTCCCACTACTGTTTGCAGAAGGGCTTACACACAAGTAAGTGTGTATAGGATTATTATGTCAGCTATGTTCTGCCCTGCCTATCAAGTCCCTCCCTTGATCTTCGGCTTCTCTGCATGGGTCTGTAACTGAGAGCCAAACTATATGTTAGAAGTGAGCCGTCATTAGAGATGATAATCATATTAGCGTTGAAATGTGTCTGAGATACTGTTTCACGTCCAAGATATCAGACTTAAAACAAAAGAATGTGCTTGTGTCCAAAAGACCAATCACAAAGTAAGCACTCTAATTTGCAAGTTACAAAATGTGAGGAAAGTTCATCTTATGACAATATAATAAATAATAATCATGTGCCATCAAGCTAATTCTGACTTATGGTTTTAAGGGTTTTCTAGGTAGAGAATACTCAGGTCTACTATTCCCTTCTTCTTGGGGGGTGTCCTGGGACTGTGCAGTTTGCCCAAGGCCACACAGGCTGACCTTACTTGCAGGAGGCACAGTGCAGAATCGAACTCCCAAGCCAGATGCCTAAACCACTGAACTATCAATCACATATAACAAACAAGGAATTTTCCTTGTAATGAGCTCTTTGTAATGTGTAATTAGACCCTCAGATTTGGCTTCTTTTTGTTAAGCTCTACAGAGGCAAAGTAAAACTCACAAAATATGCTATCTCATTGATCAACCTTGTACAGGTTGTCTCTGCAACTGATCTTACAAGTGAAGGGACTGGAAGGTAACATTTGAGCAGCTCTGATCAGCTATCCTGAACTCCCCTCTTTCAGAGTTACAACACACAGTGTGATTTATCATCCCTGAATAAGCCCTAAATATGCTATGCTATTAAGGAGGTAATGATAATAAGCTAGCCATTGGCTGTGAATGTCAAGCTGAATGGAGTGTGGCTGTCAGTGGTGTCAGCCTCTTCCCCCCTCACCATACACTCACAGCTTTACCATTAAACTGGGATTCCCTGAGTCAACATGTCAACCCAGACTGCATTAATAGAAGCACTGGAGCTCTCTTAAATTGCCTGTCCTGGTGCCAAGCAGATAGTTTCCAAGGGCAAAATAACCTGCCACTATAACCAACTCTTTGAATCAGAAAGACAGCCACTATCATGGGGGAAAGGGTGGATTAAACCATGGTATAAAAATAGTTTAACTTCTCCAGGAAACTGGAGCTGATACTCCCTCTTGGCCTTGATTTGATAACAAATTGACACTGGACAATTATTTCACCTTGCGATCAGAAACACAAGTGACTTTGGCCTTTTCAGTAAGTTCTGCTAGTAACAGAGGAAGGAATATGTTCTTTGTCATCCACTCTCACTGTATTCTCCCCTCTCACTGTATTCTCCTGGGCCTTCTAAATCAGGACTTTAACTAGGGAAGAGCAACTGGGGTTTTGCCCAAGGATATAAAAATTTAGATGACAATGAAATCTAAATGTAAATATTGCTGGTGAGTGTTAAGAAAATAAATAGCAACATCTACCCTATTCACTTTCTTTAAAAGAATAAAAAAATCTCTTTCTTTTGGGAGGACACTGTTTTCTCCTCCATCTTTTCCATGATGGGTGCTTACATTCATGCTTCTCAGAGGAATGGTTAGAGACCATGCTACTTGCTCTGGCTGTCTTGCTTAGGGATGCAGTATTTTGATTTATTGGACTACAAACCCCATGATTCCTCATTCTGGGAGTTTTACCTGACTTACACACATCTTACAGACACCTAAATGTGGCTCACCTGGAGGAAAAAGTGTAAACCAGAAGGCTTTGAGGACTAGCTAGGCCTAGATCCACCAAGGTGTCTGTAAGGCGTGTGTAAGTCAGGTAGAAATTCTAGCATGTGGAATGTCCAAATAGAATAGGTCATTACATTGTTTAGAACTCACAGGTCCCATTCATTTCAGTAAGTCTAGTTGGGATTAACACTGGACGGTGAAATTGCCAGGTCATGTTCCCCCATTTCTGGATGAAAATTCTCACCTGAGAATCTGTAGGTGACCAGCTTTAATGCAAAGAACACTAAAAAAAATGTAATAATAAATTAAGAAACTGACTTTCAAACCATTTTTATTTATTTTAGAGAAGCATCACCATTTTAATTCATATTGAGTTTTCAGTTTTGTTTTTGTTTTTTTGCAGAGGAAAAGGCACAGGGACAAAACTTAACTGTGCATTTACCATTTTAAATATTTAGTTTCCCCTCACTCACATTACTTCCTGTTTTGTTTGAAGAACACCCACCACCACCAATGTCTTATCACAAACTGCTTTAGCATTGTTGTGGCTTCAAACAACAGTAGTCGTATGACCCAATGGGATGTTGCCTTAGCCAAAGTCTCTCAGGAATGTGGGAAGACTGATTTGATTTTTTTGGATCCAGGCATGTAACTTCTGCATTTCAGCGAAATAGCATTTTTTTTACCACAAAATGGAGGTGTTGCAATGAAAAGGAATCATTGTGACAGACCATGTGACTCACATCTAAGGGTGATCACAAGTCAGGAACTGTACAGGTGTGCCTTTGAACCCTGGAACCATTTATTTATGGTGTGAGGAGGATGCACCATGCCCCAATCACTGTTCACCACTTAATACTGAATACCTGCTCTGCCTCTTCAGAAGGACTTCAGACATCACAGGAAATGATATTTAGATGTGCATGTAATCAATCTAAAGTAGGAGATGTGTGAATTTTAAATGTACACGAGCCAAAATGGGTACTTTCACTGCTTGTTGCGAGCCCTGTGCTGTCTTAGGTATTAACAAAACTCTCCATTTTGCTGTCTCCAACATTCTTCTATTTATTTTCCCAAACTGCAAGTATATGGAGACATTAGCACATTTTGTCAAGTTCTTATCTAAAACCAAATGAAATTCTCACCCAGCTGCACTGGCCAAATTCAACGGCTATGGCTCTTCACAATATGAAGAGAATTATGTTGTACTCATCTGCTGTGTTGAAGCTCCTAAAGCTAAGGAGCCTTCATGAGGGAAAAATGGCAATTTATAACTTACCACCACAAACATGGGAGAATATGCAGGAGTTCAAAGCTAGAATCGTAAGAGCCCCACACTCAAAATCTTCTGCCTAGAGGGGAGAATCTGCCAGTTTTGCTTTCCTCTGCATTTGAAATCCCACCCACACCCTCAGGTTTTCTCATTAAACTTAAGAAGGGCTCTGTAAATTTTGGAAAGTTCTTATAAAAAACAAAACAAAAACAAAACTGACATTAGTTTTCTGTAAATAGTTGTTGAAGAGAAGATTCTGGCAGCATAGACTTTGGGACGTTGTAAGCTGCAGATTCTATTCTGAAGGTTAGCAGTACAGCTTGGTAGTGAAACTAGGGAAATGTGTTATTGCTGGCAGACATACAGAGAGAGAGAGAGAGAGAGAAACACACATCCATACACACACACACACATCCATACACACAGATAATCACCCACCCACCCGCCCACTTACTTTAAGATTCTCCTTAAGAGTGCCGTTTTGTTTTCTTCTGAGGCAGTAGCAGATTGATTTTGAATCTGCTCCAGGGAAGCCAGATGGCATCCCAGCATGAATCCTATGGCTCAGTGAAGGCCTATGATACAATCCCTATACGTTGACATCTATGATGTGCAGAAGTGGGATCAGTGTAAGGTGCTGTTGCATTTTTCATTTTAATGGGCCATGAAATCCCTGCTTTTATGTTACACTGCAAGGAATGTTTCCATGAACTCCTTTAGTTACTGGGATCACCAGCTTGTGAACCTTGTAGTAGGTGCGGTTTGCTCATATCCATTCGAAGTAAAAGCAGCTCAGCCTTTGCGATTTTAGGTTGTGTAATGGGTTCAAAAGTTTCATAGTATTTGGAATTCGTTCTTGTTTGCAAAGAGGCTTCAACTAGTAGGATAAATGGCAGAACTTTTGTCATTTTGAAAGAAAACATGGCTAGTGCCCACATTACTATGAAGAATCTGAGTATTTGCTTCTGGGATATCGCCAACCAGTCTTGAAATCATTGCTGTCCATTGTAATTTGCTGTTTTAATTGATGCATTAAAGTGAGATTTAATTAAGTTACACGCCATGCACTGAACAACAATTAGTATGAGAGAATCAAGTTTGAATGAGGAAAAACCCAGGAGGTATGTGTTTGTGTGTGCTGCTCTCTTTCCCCATTTTAGAGCGTAATCCATTGGAATGATGGGCAGATGACTGAATTGGCTGGGTTTCAAAGTCCAAACCATCATTACAATTATGCGATAGATGAGACGGGAGACTCCTCTGTTGGATGTGCTTGGGACTCTGTTATGAATTTAGTTTATGAGCTTAGAATAAGTGCTTGTGGCCTAAGTGCTGGTTTATTTCCAGTATCAAAATTCTGTTTGATATTTCACTTGTATGCACTTACTGCTGTTAAAGATCTACTCAGCATACATAAAACATTTTGGATTTCACCTTTTTTTCCCCCCCTTTTTAAGTGAAGGCAGTTCAGCATCTTAGTTTTGTTATATAATTTGTGAATTACTGCTACAGAATATATTCTCCACTACTCTCTTTCTTTTCTTTTATGCAGAAGGTGGCTGTGACATCAGATGTTAATAAAGTCAAAACAGGGTTTGTTTTCATGTTAAAGAAAGCTTGTAGATATGTCTGTGTCTGAGCATGTGTGTGTGTGTGTGCATTATTGATGTAGACATGGACTCCCTAGAAAATTCAGCTATTTTTTTCACTCCCTTATCTCCATTAAAGATACCATGCATAAGAATGAAAAGGCCACAACGGATCAGACTATATAGATCTGTTCACACAGTGGCCAGCCAGGTGCCTATGGGTTGCTCTCAAGCACAAGTGCAACAGATTCTTCTCACTTGTGCTCCAAAAAAAAAAAATAATCATAAAAAATTTAAAACAAACAAGTGCTAATAGCAGAAACACAGTCTCCCTGGTCCTGGAGGGGGTATGGACCCAATGTGGCTAGTGACACCAATAGCCGACGTGTCCGTGAATTCATCTGATATGCATTTAAATCCATCTCTGTATTTTTTGGCAGGAAACCCCACAGTATAACTGTATGCTGGGTGAAAAAAATAACTTCTTTTATCAACCTGTGATAGATCTGAGACAGGGAAGCCAGATGAAGATGGCTTGTGCTAAAAAATCATGGGGAACTCTCATTGGTGAGAGGTGCTGAGAATTGTCTGTTATAGACTCTTATTCCATACCTTCACTGTTTAAGGCCTAAATACAATATGACATGGAACTGTCAGGATATTCATACCCTTACCTCTGCTCCAGAGGACTGTGACTCTCCAATTATCCGGGGTTGTCCAGCCCTGCTGGGGTGCTCAGGGATTCCAGAAGAGGAGATTGCCTGTCTCACTTCTGCTCCTTGTGAGTGGAAGACTAGCATTGCAAGAACCCTAGGTATGGCCCAGATTCAATTTTAGTCTGTGTTTTAGGGAAAAGACATGAATTAAACATGTGTTTTGATCCCATTTACTCTTCTTTATTAGTGTGTGTATTCAAACAAATTCATTTATTAAGGAGTTTCTAGTTAGGTTCATCCTGAAGATCTCTGGGTGCCAAACTAAGGATAATATTAAATACTTAATGAAGTTGAGGATGTATCTTCTGAAGTATAAATAGCAGCTCCTGTGTCCTTCTGATCAGAACTAAGTAATGTGGGAGAAGGAGAACAAAGCAAAAAGGCTTTCCTCTTATGCTATTTTCCTATTACATAGACATCCTAATGATAAAGTCCTGTGGCTTGGATCAGTGGGAACGTCTCTTCAGTGTGAAAGAGTACTTCAGGGGGCAATTTCATAGGTATCATGGCATAGAAGTAATAGGGTAAACTAAGGCTCTAAATCTCTACTTATTTCATTCTGGCAGGTGATATATTTTTTTAGAAAATCAAAGTTTTTCCCCCCACTGAGTGAGATTTTGACAGTTGTTGAGCATTTATCATATTCTGGAACTATTTTGCAAACAAAACAAAACAAAACAAAAACAAAACAAGAATTGCAGATGTTCTTGCACAAAATATTAGTATTTGGTGCAAAGTCCCAGTTTGTTAACAAATCCTAATGAAGATAAATAAAAGCACGTGTCTTTTCACTGTTGTACAGGAGGGAGAAATCTCCCAGCAATCAATGTTTATTTCAGTAGGTTGTCTCAATATGGGGAGATGCCTTTGTCACAGAGGATAACAAAAGCTGCCTTTGGTACTGCCTTAATCTTAACTAACTACAGTAAGCCTTTTGTATTAACATTCCAAGTTCTTTGACCATATGTCACACAAGTTAACAGAGATAAGTAAAATTCACCTCCTCAGTATAAAATCTCCATACAGCACAACTAGCATCATATGCAAGCCCTATTTAGATGGCTTTCTAACTTTGAGCAGCAATATACAAGGAGAGGGGAGTGCTCTCCTCTCACCTCAGCTTACATGATTATCTATGCATGGGGGGTGATGAGTCTGAGGGGAGAGCATCTTGTTATCTGATTCTCACTCTTCAAAATTTGCTGAATAGGGCAAGACTTGGCACTAAATACATCCCTGCATTGTTAGATAAGGACAAGAATCTCGTTAAGAACTTGATGCTGGCTTTGTGTTCAAAGTTGAACTGGGCATCCATCTTCTCAATAATTGTTAGCAAACATTTACTTAACTATTTTCATTGGGTAGGCTGTGTAATGAAAGATTGGGGAGAAGTGACAAGTATGTTGAGTTGGAGCAAGGCTTACTCATACATAGAGCAAAGCCACTGAAATAATTCATTTATGATTTCTTACAAATGATTTATTACTTACTTAAGCCCCGCTGATTTCAGTGAGTCTGCTCTAACTATGACTACTAATAGATTCAACACATTGCTTTAAATTTTCATTTGTTCTCTACTAAATAGGCCAGAAAGGGACTTTAAGAAGTGTCTTGGCTGCTATCTCAACTCTCCTTTCCCATGGCTCAATGGTATTAAGGGTCAAGGGGGAGGGGAGTCTCAAAAGCAAATATTTTATCATGCAAAAATGGATAATTTATGGCATGTGGTTTGACCTGCTCATCTAATAATCATTGCCAAATGATTTAGTGGAAAGAACTCTTCCCATCTGTTCAGTCAACAGATGTGACTTGGGTGTGTTGGCATCTGGATGGAATGAATAATAGTTAACAACTCTCTCATTTGCACCAATAGCAAGAGATCGGTGAATTGATGACATTGAAACTAAATGGGAAGGACTCTCGACCCATGCAGATGCGCTCGGAGGCATTTCACAGAAGATGGTAAAGATCACATTATCTGGCCTACTTGGCTGAAGAAAGCTCCAGGTTGGATTAAATTGATGCCCTGGCTTTCAAATTGTTTGGAATCCAAACAAGCGCAAGCAGGTTGGAATACATTCTGGCCCAGTGCGAAACTAATTGTGGCCATTTTTCAACTGCTCTGAAAAATGTGTGTGGGAGATAAGGACATTTGTAAGCCTTTCCTTTCTAGATATAGATATTACAGCAACAGCTTGTGAAATGACCATCCCTGGGGCTTCTTTCACTGCTGTGACACATATAAATTTTTTCGTCCTTTTCCTGTTCAGCCATAAGATGTCTGTTTGAAACTATAGGATATTTGATCTTAATTGAATAGGTCAAGGAAGGCCTTTAGGACTGATAAAAATTACTCAGGTTCCCTTTCCCATGCCACAATTCTAATAAGGGTCAAGGTGAGGGAAAATCACGGAAGAAAATATTTTATCATACAAACTGACTTGCCTTCAGGGGAAAAACAGTAATAACTGAAAGAACTGAACTGAATTAAACTGGTCAGGAATTCTTCTATTGTACTTCATGGTGGGAACAGACACTTGTCACAATGATGATAATCAAAATGGAGACACTAGATCTGCATATCTAGGCTGTACTTAATTATACTGGACAGATATACCTATGTCATTCAAGCTATATTCAGGCATTCGGAATAGATGTAAAGAAAGGGAGAAAACTAGGCCAGCTTCCCTCCATCATCATTGTTCTTGCGTGGACAGCAATTGTCTCAAGAGGACAAGGTCGTCTACATATGCAGCTTCTTCACACAGTTGGAAACCTTGTTTTTTTGCAGGTGGCCTGAAAAGCCCTCATGCAAATTGGAGGCTCTTCTTCTCAGATTATCACTGTACATGAGGAAAACTATGACGCAGGGGGTGGGGCTGCCCTGCTGCCTATCCTTGATGTTTGAATAAAGTTTTAGAGTAAAAAAAAATATAGTTGCCTGTACAATTACGGTTGCCCATGCAATCTGATCTGCATTTTTTTGTGTGAGAACCATTATGTTCAGAGAAGCTTTCTTCCCAGGGAAGTGTACACAGAATGGTGGCTTGAATTGTTTTTATAACAGTGAGAATGCTTTTGTTTGTTTTTACAATGGTAGGTAAAGACTAGACTTATGTGGACAGGGTGAAATTGGTGGTAGGACTGGGTTACCACACACTGGGGCCTGAGAGACAGAGAGAAGGGCCTCCTGGAAGATGTTAAAAAGTGGATGGAGTTGGTTGTCATCAGCACACTCATGGTACCAGACCACAAAATTTTGGACAGCCTCTTTCAGGGTTTTTCATGTATATGTGAAATTGTATGGGGAATGAGAAACCTAAGACAAACCACAAGCTAATGGTCGAGGTGTTAAACAAGAGTCCCCCAGTGTCACTACCACTCACAAAGTGACACCACACAAGGCAAAATCCTAGAGGCTGACTCCTTTTTTCCTCAGTCAACCACATCTCATCCAAACACTAAGTAATTGTCAAGGCTGTTTTTAAACAAGTGTAAATGGTAGTGAGCCGAAGAGGCTATCCTGTAGACCATCTTGACTGCTGTCACTGTTGTTGTGAACATTCAGGCTGCCTTTTACTATGTAAAGCTTGACATCCTTTTCCTGCTGGCAACACGGGCATGATATTATGCACCAATATTGGGCCATTTTCTGGCTTTTGGAATTGTGGGTACAGAAACACAATATCCCACATTCATAAACCGGAGGTTTTTTGAAGAATTGAATTTCATTAAAATTGTTTCTAGCTATTGGTGCCTTGTTTACATTGTTGATACTCATTTGGGGTCAATTTATGCTGGTTTGAATCATAACAGCTGTTTATAATGGTGGGTTGTGGGACACAAGAAAGTGTCACAAGTGGCAGAGCCAATTAAATCTAGTTAGCTACCCAAACCCCTCCTTCCATGGTGTAATCGTTAGGACTCTATCAACACCTTTTAGACTCATCCCTCCTGGTTGGGCAGAGTGTTTGTTGGGCTGGGTGACTGACATTCCAGCTGCCCAAATAATACGACCGCTGCTGAGCCATTAACTGTATGAACTACTTGTAAGCTTCATGACTTGTTTTGTGTTATTCTGTACTATATAAAATGTTACATTTATTGTTATTTAAGTTCTTGTTGCATTTTATTTGTAAGTTGGCTCCAGAAAATTTTAAACAAAGGAATGTCAATAGATTGTTGCTGAAGAGAATTGGTAATGGTTTTGATGTTCATGGGATGGACCAGACACTAAACTTGATCCCATATCTGTGTTATTCTAAATAGAGTTTTACTATGTCATATGTGGGATAGAAGTTCTAGAGGATGCTTGAGAACAAGTCCCTTGCAGCAGGTAGTTATATATCTGTTTGTAGGGTAGAAAACAGTGATGAATTTCTGCTTATCTATTGATTCTGTATTTTTTTAGTCTCCTCTTTCACCTAGAGCTCTCTGTACCCCCTGGAAATCTGTTTCCAGCGGTTTGGTGGTACTCCATCATAGCATAGACAGTGATCTGCTATGGGGTGGGGTGGGGAGATTGTTCTGAGAGTTGAGAAAATCAGAATAAATCACACTTTTCTGTTAGCAGATGCTTTGCTCTGTGAGGAGAACACAACCACTGGATTCTACCGGAAGTATCTTTGTTTCTGGAGATGCTATCCAACCATCTCTGAATTCTTTATAGTAAAATGTATTTAATCCACTTTGAAAATTGCCTCTATTCCAAACTTCCCAAACTTTTTCAGATCTTCTACTTTTGTAGAGTATGGTGTGTGATAGTCATTTTGCCTCAGATAACAGCTTATAGTGTTTGTGTGTGTGATTCTTTTTCTTCCTTATCCTTGCAACCTATAAGCGTTAAGTACGTTTCCAAATATAGCTTTCCAATTCAGCAGTTATATTTAGTGTGTGTTAAAAGAGAGAGAGAAAATCACTTTTTTGATGAGAGATAAATATATCAGGAGGCAGATGCAATAGGAAAGAAATTGATTAAGTGAGAGCTGAAGAGTCACACTTTTTAAAGTATATGCATTGCCAGGAAAGCCTGAGTTGTATGGAAACCACATGTACAAACAGCAGTGTGATCTTGAGGCGTGCGATAACAATTCTGATTCATAATGCATCTTCCCAAAGCATAACTATGAATCTGTTGTAAGATTTATCAGATGTTTAAAATACCAATTTTATTATGTATCATTGGATGAGAGTATTAATATCTTCTGTGGATTCTAATCAATGTTATTAGATGGATGTACCTACTGGGTAGCACAGTCTTCTACTCTATAAATCCTCCGCATGCATTTGGCATAGAAATGTGTCCCTCAACTGGAACTTGGTTCTAAACAAAGATGCAAACATTTGTCTGTCTTACTTTGTCTCATATTTCACATTGTCCTTGCTGTATTCTCTACACCAAGGAGAAAAAACTTGTGAATTTATGTAAAACGCTATAGGAGAAGGAATCTCCCAGAAGAAAGAGTTGAAAACCCTAACTGAGCACCACAGAAACAGTTGTGTTCAGCAGAAAAAGAAATGTTCAGTATATGGAGCACCATGTCATACCTGCCTGCCATATAGGAGGAGGACCTCTCTGGGGGGAAGAAGGAAGAAGAGTCAACCATAATTCACCATGACAAATGTTGTTGGATTCAATAGGAACAACAGTTTCTGGGAGAGAGTTATGCCATATTTATTTGATTTATAACACATAAATCAAATAACACATCTCTCAGTGATGTGTCTCAATGTGGGTACCTAGTCACAGTTTTGTGCAATATGATTAGCAGTAGTGTATTTCTATTAAGTTATAATAGTTATGTAGTATAATAATAATAATAATAATAATAATAATAATAATAATAATATAATGTAATATAATGTAATATAACTAAATAGTAATGTCTAAATATGATAATCACCGCATATATCAGCATATATTGACATATGCAGGTTTAAAGCAAAAATGTCCCCTTTTTGTAATGAGTGTCCTCTTTTTTGGTGTTCCTTAGCCTCCATGTTCTTTTCTTTGGTCATATCTGTCTCCCTCATTTGCAATTGAGCCTCCCTAAGCTAGACACAAAACAAAAGAGCCGCCCAGAGTGGTAGAATATACCAGATGGGCGGGATATAAATCAAATAAATAAATAAATAAATAAATAAAATCCTTATGTGCCGTGCCATGCTGCACTGCAAACAGCTCAATGATCCACCACAAACTTTCAGTTTGTCAAAAAGCAAACAGACCTCCAACACATAATCAGAAGACCTAGCAACTCCTCAGTATCTTGGCAGGAGAGCCCAGGGTGGGAAGAGGCTGGAGCACAGCAAGGACCTGAGTTAGCCATCAGCCCCCTCTGACAATGCATGATGACCTCATATGTTGGCATCCATGCCTTTTCTGGTCTGACTTCAAAAGGCATATCTCCTCCCCTCCCTTTGTTTCAGCCAGAGGAGATGGAATTTTGAAAAAATATATTACAAAACCTGAACAGAAAGAAGATCCTCCCATATCCTCAATTATGAAGCTTGAAGCATTGTCCTACCTTTCAGATGAAAATAAAATTGAAAACCACCTGCCTCATGGAAGCAGAGAACATGAATCTGGTCCAATTTGGTCCCTGGGCTAAAGTGGGCCCTAGAATATGAGTGGAGCCCACTTCATTTTCAATGGCCAGCACACACAAAAAAGGCTATAAAGCTAAGACAGGGTGGGCAGCTCCAGATATTTTTGGTCCAAAACTCTTATTTTCTGTATTGCCAGGGGTTGGACTAGATGAACGTTGGACTTACTGTATGTCCAGTCTACAGTTCTGTGATTCTACAAACTTCCACTGGCCCTAGTCAGCATAGTCAAATGCTGAGGAATTATGGGAGTTGAAATAAAAAAAGCATCTGGATGGTCAAAGATTATAACTAATTAAAATATATATTTTATTTCCAAAGCTTTTTTTAAAGTTTTATGTGCTTCCCTTCAGCTGATCCAGTATTTTTGTAAACAGCTTTGGAAACTCCCCTGAAGGTGGTATATAAATCTGGCTGTTTGCTCAGCCCTATCAGTTGGCAACCAAGCTCCACCATATAGTCTGGAAGTCATGCAGGCCATCTTCCAGCTTTGTCAACTAGTAGCCCAAGGTTACCCTGTGTGGCTCTCTACAAGACTCTCAACTCTGTCCTTAATCATAGTCTTTCAGTCTGTAATACTGGTTGTAGTACAGATCAGGAAGCATAAGCACACATGTAGTATGCTGTTGTTGGTGACACCATTCACGATCTGCCCAACTGTTTTACCTGATTATATCACAAAGTTTTCTTTCTCACAGCCAGAGTAATAAAGCATGTCCAAGCAGTAATTGTCTCTTACAAAATGCAATCACTTGTGTGTCCCTAATTAGATTAAAAAAATAATAATCAGATAAACATAATGTGAGGCAGAAACACTGCACAAGGGCTAAGCATACCTTATGTTAATTAAAATATTTCTTTCCTATTAAAATAGGAACTGCTTGTTTTGTGGGAAACATTGCATTTGATAATAGGCAACAAACAAATTACAGCTACATGTGGGTTGTGATTCAATACCCAAAACACCAAAGCAAGTTCCTCTGGATGAAAAGAAAGTTACTGCTGAATAGGCAGGTGTAAGATTGTACTCTAGATGCAGACAAGTGTCCCAATCTCAATATTCTCCTTAAAGTACTTGGGACCAATCATTCCTTGTTGGATGGACAAGGTTGACTTCTTAACCTGGTATTTCCCAACTTTGGGTCCCCAGATGTTTTTGGATTAAAACCCCCAGAAACCTTCACCACCAGCTGTCCTGGCCAAGATTTCTGGGACTTGTAGTCCAAGAACTTCTGGAGACCCAAGGCTGGGAACCACTGCTTTAATCTCTCCTTCATCAAATCATCTCCTTCATCAAATTAAATAAATAAATAAATTAGAAGTTGAGAGTGATCAAGTACTGTTGAGGAGAATCACAACTATAAAGATGATGATCCTTCCCAATGTCACTTGTTTAGGATTACTTCTCAGCCTTTTGGCTAAGAGTACTATCAAGTGTGTTTAGGATCATCCCAACAGGTATCTATCTCTTAAATACCATTCTCAGTCCCTGGACTTTAGTCATACTGGACAAAGTTTTGGAATGCCTAAAGCAATGCATTTTAGGAACAATAGAGATTTGGTATTCCCGGTATTAGATGTTACTACTTAGTTTTTAAATTTAAGCAGCTTCTGCATATTATTAATTTGGGTACTACATGGCTCTGGACCCCCCTGGAAATCCTAGAGGGTAAAGAAAAAAAGTTTCTTAGCAGGGTTATTCAACCCGTTCTTAAGGAATACTTAATAAACTGCCAGGTCAACAGTGGAAGAAGTTGCTCCACTCTTCATCACTGTTGTCTCATCTTCCATGATAATAAAAAATGATCATAATTCAAAGACTGCCAGAGCTATGGCCTTTTTCATTGCTATGGCTCTTAAGAGAGTAAAAACCCTAAAACATAAGTATAGTAACGGGATCACCTGGGTAACTGTTCTTAAGTCCAGATATTCCAAGTGGCACATTTTATTTCATTCCTTCAAGTCAAATCACAAGTCACTCGGGAACTTAATACACTGGAGGAGCTTATATCTTTAGACACTAATAATATGAAACAAGTTGCACTCAAACTTCATAAACTCCTCTGAGAGGTATATGGAAAAGCAATAGGAGCTAAAGTAATTTGGGGAAGAGATCTGGGGGTCCCTTTGGGGAATGAAAACTGAAGCAAAATTAAGAGAACAGTCTTGTCTCTATTGATTTTCTCCATCATAAGGGAAGATAATGTTAAAATCATATACCAATGACATTGTATAGATGGCATGAGCAGCATGGTCAAAGAGGCAGAGCACAATAGCTGGAGGGGATGGTCTGAAAAAGGCACACATGTACATATGGGGTGATCTTGTTCAGGACTGATGAACTTGATGATAGAAATCTTTCAGGCAATCAGTGCAATTGCAAACCAAATGAAGAGATAACACTCTCCTTTTCTATAAGAAAGTCATAGACTTAATAATGATAACTATGTGCCGCGAAGCTGATTCAGATTTATGTGAACTCTTTCCAAGGTGTCCTAGGTACACAGGATTCAGAACTGAGTACCATTCCCTTCTACTGGAGCATCCCAGGTTGGTGTAGCTTTCCTAAGACTACACAGGTTGGCTGTTCTCCTACAAGGCCCTATAGGAAATAAAAATCCCGACCCAGGTGCTTCAACTTACTGAGCTACCCAGCCAGTTTTCTAAGCATAGCTGCCAGATTATTAATCACAGCTAGAAAAGGGCAATGGAACTATCCATCCCTTTAATGAGAAACAAGGTGTGGAATGTAACTCTAATGTAAAAATTAACAACTCAGTTGAAGGAGTCTTTCAACATGGATCACAATATGAGATTTTCACAATCTGATTCCCTTTCATACACACTCTTAATGCTGTGAGATCAGCTGGTGTCCACCAAAGTTAATTTATAGAACAATTTGTTATGACATTCTCATACAGTGTTGCATCCATTTAATTGCTAGTTTTTGTCAGATGCATTTGCTAAGATTCTGTCAATCAAAGCCAAAAGCCACAATTTTTTGTCTGCAAAATATATGCTTTTTTCCCCAGATCACTCCAAATGGAAACTGCAACCAAGAAATCGAAAGAAGTCAAAATTTGGAAGTGCAGCTATGAAGAAATTAAGAAAGATGCAAGGATGTGTTGCTGGAGACCATGATGAAGAAAATCTACACTATGGTACTGTTGATTACTATTTAACTGATGTGAAAGTTGGACAGCGAAGAAAGCTGACCAAACAAAATTAAATTAAATTAAATTAAATAACTAATTTGAAATGTGGTGTCAGAAGAGAACTTTATAAATCCATGGACCACTGGAAAAGCAAGTAACTAGGTGATAGATCAAATCAAACCTGAAATGTCTCTAGAAGCAAACCGAAGTAAATGATGACTGTCATTGCCACCCCATCCGGAATAATGACGCGAGACAAAAGAGTTGGGTTAAACCAGGGCCACGCTTTATTAAACTGAACAAAGAAGAGGGGGCTGCTGTAGTGCGGAATGGAATAACTGGGTCTCACCGGACCCTTTGCCAATACGGGCAAGTCCCCTGCCCCGAGCCTGCATGGTCCCCTAGACAGCGCAACCCCAACCGGCTTGGCACTGACCTCACTCGGGCCTCAAGCCCCCATACCTTTGGCAGCCCTTGGTCTGTGCAAGGCCCCAGTGCATCCTCCCACCCTGCACTCTGTAATCTCACGATCCGCAGTGCTGGGAGGCTGGGTGAGCTATAACCTTACTGTGCTCTTACTAGGACTCACCGATCCAACTTCCTTCCTCACTACCCGCCCACCCAAACTATCAATATCGCACGCAGGCCCCTCTGAATATCCTGAATGAATAACTCCAGTCCCTGGTTTGAAAGATGCACTCCGTCATGCCTGTAAAGCTCGGGCCTATCCAAGCAAATGTCATGGTGCCCAATAACTGTACCAAGACCCCCGCAAACAGCCCGGCAAACTTCCTGGTTAACCCGTCTACGGACTTTATTAATACACTGCAGTGGGCAGTTTGCTTGCCAATTCGCTCTAGGGATTATCATGGACCAAAGCATGCTCATTGAGGGGTGCTCGGCTTTCAACAAACGCAAATCATGTATGATATCTATGGCTAACGACTTTCTGCTACGCTTAGCTAAGTTGTTGCCTCCAAGATGAACAACCAAAGGGTATGCGGCCATGAGTAAAGGATTTCAGGAATTTAGAGGTTATATAGGCTTGGATCAAATCTGGTCAGCTCCAGTCGACCATCTGCAGCAATATATAGTTTTCTTGAATAGGAAGGGGTTGTCCCCCAGCTCAATTCAGGGCAAATTGGCGGGCCTTAGCATTTTATGCTAAGATACGGGGTTACCTGTGGAATGGCGTCATTAACCGAGTCACCCTCTGGGTACGACAGATGGTGAATGAGCTTGTATTCGCCTTTAGCTTTCTTGGGCACTACCCCCAGTGGGGAGACATGCAAATGTGGCAATGGGGGGTCCTGAAAGGGGCCAAGAACTCGGCCCTCCTTGACTTCCTTACCTATTTTCTCCCTCACTATAGCCTCCATACCTTGTACAGACTTCAAATTTTGTGCAAAACTACCTTTTCTCTCGCCAACAACAGGAATCCTAAAACTAAATCTAAACCCATTTGACAAGTATTCAGCATCATCAACCTTAGGATATGCCGACAACCAACTATCCAATACATCTAAGTTAATTGGACTGGGCCCCTTTGGCAGTGGCTCTGGCGCCGCTGTCCTGCTTTCGATTTGCACCGACTTCCTTTCCTCCTTTCTGTTCATGGGCATGAAAATTTATGCTAGCATGCTGCCCTCCACACAAGGTGCATTCATGCCTGAACTTACAAGCCTTCCTAGCACAAGCTCTGCTGGAATTAAATTCCCAGCAAAGCAGACGTGGTTGAGGAGCTGAGGGGACCTAAAGAGGGAAATTCAGGCTCGCCTTGTGGATTAGATGGCCACTATCAAACCTGTCACCCACACTAGGTCGTGCAGGGGTCATATATTGAAGCCAGAGCCAAGGGTGGGCCTCATCCCAGCGCAAATTGGGGTGTATCGTGGCCCTCATATGAAATGATTCGTCTTAGAGCAACCACACGTGACCTGGGTAGTCAACATGCACCCTATAGATTAAGTCTAAATATTGAATCAGAGATGAAGCCCTCCAGGGTTGAGCCTTCACTATCACTGCCTCATAAATGAAAAAACCTGGCAGTCAATTAGCCCAGGTGCGCTCAGGCCTGCGCCTCCTGCATCTCTCCTTTTCCTTATCATCCTCTTTTTCCAATTCCTTACCGTCAACTTTCCTATTTAGAAGCTGGAATACATCAATGTAATCACCTCTCCAGATTTTTTCTTCAGTCGCTGGAGTTAGATGATCCCCCAATGGCATGGAATAATCACCAAAGGGTAATGCCTTCAAAGGTACAGAATTGTAACCAGTATCTGGTACAGAAGGATATGGCAATACGCCTACCCCGAGTGTAACCCCCAAAGGAGACGGGAATGACACCTGTGGGTATGGTGGTATCCAACCAATTGGGGGTCCTGGTTTTACCTGAGGAGACTGCGGTCCAATGCCATGTGTAAATTGGTGTGATGTAGTTGGTGACATACCCACCTGCCCTATGCCCAACCAAGGCCAGGCTACTGCATCCCTAAAGGTGTCAGGTGCTGGTGTTAACTTACCCAAAATTTCAATAGTCGATTACTCCTGCACAGCTACTACAGCCAACTCTGGCTCAGAACTACCGCTTGCAGTTTTGGACTGTGCACTCCGAGGTACCCTCTGTGGCACCTCAGCTCCTGTGGATGGTCTCTGAGCAGCACATCACTCAGCATCTAACACATTAAGACGAGATAAGAGATTATCAGCTAAGGCCTTAAATTTGGCTCTTCTGTGACCCTTAGACTCCCTGGAAGACCTGCGAGGCTGAGACCCACTTGCAGCTGGCCCGGCTGGGAAGCACATTCAGCCTCTAATGCAGTAATTTTATCTTGCAGCTCCTGCCAAATAGTCCAGGTCTCTTCATCCGAGGATGACTCCACAGGAGAAACCTGGGGGGAGGGCGCCTTTTAGCAGGCTGTTTTCCTTTACTTTTCCCCTGTCCTTTCTTTGGCCCTATGGTTCTATAGTTGCTAGCTTGTTCACGGTCTTATAGACTCTCTAAAACTCTCCCCAAAACCTTATTTATATTTATTTATTTAATAAGTTCTTGGTTTTTTATTTTTATTTTTATTTTATTTTATTTATTTATTTATTTTTAAATTATGCCAAAGAGACCAAAATAGCACTTAACCAAATTAAGCAAGGCTTTGCACTTAAACCGCTGAACACCCCTGAATGAAATATTACCAGATTAAGCCATGCGTGCTTGAACCAGTTTTGTTTGTTTATTTACTTATTTAATTATTTATTTATGCACGTATGCACTTCATGCACCTATGCACTTTATTCCCCTATTTGTAAAATAATTAGGCCCCAATTTATGAAAATACAAATTAACAAATGTAATTATTATTAATATTATTCAAAGAGCACCCAATTCCAAGTAATAATCTAGTATCACTATAAACTAATTAATGTAAGAGCCACAAAGGGGGGGGGGGGCAACTGAACATCTAATATTCCCAGGATACTGTGCTTACACCACCACTTTCCCTATGCCTAATTCTGTCCTTCTTCTTCTTTTTTTTGGATATAGTAAATCAAATAACGTTATGATTAAATCAAAGTGTAAAGCAAACTGCCGGTGGCTTGATAACCCACTGGTTCTGGCGTGGCTAAAGCCGCTCTGGGGGGGGGGTTTACACCTCATTACAAAGCCCCTTGAACAGACAACAAGGACAATAATGTAGAAAGGAAATATAAAATATCGATTGACTGTGCAGGCACAGTCAATCTAAACCAAAGGGGTGCAACCGCAACCCTAAATCTGAAGTCCACGAAGGCAATCAATTTGAAGTGCACCACAAGACTGATTGCCAAGTGACGAGCATCCTTCTGAGCTCAGAGCCTCGAAAGAGGCCGAAATGGGGGCAGAGCTATCTTTATAAACAAACCCGCTCCCGCCCCCACCCTCGGGGACCATTCACGATACCCAGCTGTCTCGCACTACTCCGGAGCGTGCGGCAAAGAGACTCCGCTCGGCGAAGAGCTCTCGCCAGTGGAGCGGCCATTCTTTGGGCATGACACAGGAAGGAAAAGACAATACAGCCAGGAAAAGCTGAAGATAATAGCAAAAGAGAAAGATAAATTGACTCAAAAAAGAAGAAGCTGTAGCCCTGAGTATGCAAGCACTGAGTAGGAACTTTTCGAGGTCACTGATTCATAGGATCACCATAGGTCAGAAGTAACTTTATGGTACAAAACAACAAACAACCACCTTTTCTTCAATAATATGTAACATTATTTTTTAAAAAAGAGAGATTACACACACAATCTATTGTTATTGCCATGTGTCCTCTACCATATGGTGATGTTAATATGGCTTTTAAGATATACAGTATATCACAGAAGTGAGTACGCCCCCTCACATTTCATAAATATTTTAGTATATCTTTTAATATGACAACATTGAAGAAATGACACTTGGCTACAATGTAAAGCAGTGAGTATACAGCTTGTATAACAGTGTAAATGTGCTGTCCCCTCAAAATAACACAACACACAGCCATTAATGTCTAAACCACTGGCAACAAAAGTGAGTACACCCCTAAGTGACAATGTCCAAATTGGGCCCAAGTAGCCATTTTCCCTCCCTGGTGTCATGAGACCCATTAGTGTCACAAGTCTCAGGTGTGAAGGGGGAGCAGGTGTTATCACTCTCACTCTCTCAGACTGGTCACTGGAAATTCCATATGGCACCTCATGGTAATGAACTATCTGAGGATCTGAAAAAAATGAATTGTTGCTCTACATAAAGATGGCCTAGGCTATAAGAAGATTGCCAAAACCCTGAAACTGAGCTGCAGCACGGTGGCCAAGACCATACAGTGGTTTAACAGGACAGATTCCACTCAGAACAGGCCTCGCCATGGTTGACCAAAGACGTTGAGTGCCCGTGCTCAGCGTCATATCCAGATGTTGGCTTTGGGAAATAGACATATGAGTGCTGCTAGCATTGCTGCAGAGATTGAAGGGGTGGGGGGTCAGCCTGTCAGTGCTCAGACCATACGCCGCACACTGCATCAAATTGGTCTCCAGGGCTGTCGGCCCAGAAGGAAGCCTCTTCTAAAGATGATGCACAAGAAAGCCCGCATACAGTTTGCTGCAGACAAACAGACTAAGGACATGGATTTTTGGAACCATGTCCTGTGGTCCGGTGAGACCAAGATAAACTTATTTGGCTCAGATGGTGTCAAGAGTGTGTGGCAGCAGCCAGGTGAGGAGTACAAAGAAAAGTGTGTCGTGCCTACAGTCAAGCATGGTGGTGGGAGTGTCATGGTCTGGGGCTGCATGAGTGCTGCCGGCACTGGGGAGCTACAGTTCATTGAGGGAACCATGAATGCCAACATGTACTGTGACATACTGAAGAAGAGCATGATCCCCTCCTTGTGGAGACTGGGCCGCTGTCACATTGCTAGGGGTTCCAGAAGGCAAAAGTCCAACAAGCCAGTCCAATATCAGAAGTCCAGAAGATACAAACAGATGCCAAATTGCCAAAGCCAAAAACACAAACCGTAGTCAGAAGCCAGAGTCCAAAGCCAAGGGTCAAGAAAGCAAGGTCCAAGATAAGCAGGAGCATGGATGCGAGCCAGAGTATTGACTTGTTGCTTCCACAAGCTTCCAAGCCTTCTGGGTGCAGATTATATAGCAGGAGCAGTCATCAAACTCCTAGAAGCCTTTCATCCTGTTAAAACTCAGGACTGGTTGACCTGATGTTCCTGTGGGAAGCATTCATGCGAGCCTCAGACCTTCATGTCATGAGTTCTTGCTGAAGCTTATCCCTCACTCTGGCTACTGGGGAAGGAGAATCTGGTGGTGATTCAGCTGTCTGCGATTCTGATTGCCCAGCATTTTCCTTAGCTGTAGTTAACCCCTCAGATTCCAGATCTTCTTCGGCTGAACTCATGACAGCCGCAGGACAGTATTCCAAGATGATATCGACCCCAAACACACCTCCAAAATGACCACTGCCTTGCTAAAGAAGCTGAGGGTAAAGGTGATGGACTGGCCAAGCATGTCTCCAGACCTAAACCCTATTGAGCATCTCTGGGGCATCCTGAAATGGCAGATGGAGGTGTGCAATGTCTCTAACATCCACCAGCTCTCTGATGTCGTCATGGAGGAGTGGAAGAGGACTCACGTGGCAACCTGTGAAGCTCTGGTAAATTCTATTCCCAAGAGAGTTAAGGCAGTGCTGGAAAATAATGGTGGCCACACAAAATATTGACACTTTGTGCCCCATTTGGACATTGTCACTTAGGGGTGTACTCACTTTTGTTGCCAGCGGTTTAGACATTAATGGCTGTGTGTTGCGTTATTTTGAGGGGACAGCACATTTACACTGTTACACAAGCTGTATACTCACTGCTTTACATTGTAGCCAAGTGTCATTTCTTCAGTGTTGTCACATGAAAAGATATACTAAAATATTTATGAAATGTGAGGGGGTGTACTCACTTCTGTGATCTACTGTATATAATGGACTTAGGGTATGGTTTACCATTGCCACCAGCCAGTGATTTTCTATGGCTGAGCAGGGATTTGAACTCAGGTCTCCTGAATACTAATCTGGCACTCTACCCACTATGATACAATCGCTCAATTATGTAAATTTTAGAAAAATGAGCAAATATTCAGGTAAATCACTGGGAAATATTGCTGCTTATATTTATAGGCAGCAGATTGGAGTGATAAAGACTAATAATACACTTCAAGAGCATCCTTCTTGTGCCATATACCAGCTGATGATCAAGCATCGTGGAACTGTAGTCCAAAATATCTGAAGAATGCCAGGCTGAGGAAGGGAGAGCTTTTTGTGGAAAGCTCTCAAGCTGCTGGGGTGAAATATAAAGGACAAAAAATAGTAGGAAGGGGATAGTTACAAGCTACCGGAAGCATCCCTTGGTTTCCCCTCATGTTATGTAAAACAGGAAGTCAAGGAGAGAATGTTCATGCAAATTGGCCATATGAGCAGAGCAAAAAACTGAAGAGTTGTGGACTATTGAGGTATGATGTAAACAGATCATGTTTATTTTGCAGTCTGTTCAACTCTTGCTCTCCGAGGAACCCCCTGTTTGTAGAATGACAGATAATTTGTCATGAATAAGCATATATTAGCATTGCTGGCATCAGAGGTTACTTCTTACATCAGCTGCATTTATTTCTGATGAATAGCATACCTTTTACTTTCCTTTGTATTGTGTGACACATCATGACTGTGCTAATTAGACAAATGTCTCCTTCTCTTTCATACAGCTGCCACATGTATGTATAATGTGGGAAGTCTCACAAATGCCATCCCATTGGAGTGGGGGTGAGAGGAAGGAGTAAGATTTTTAAGGAAAAAAAAAGATTTGTGATGAAGTTCTTTGTGGGCTTTCTTCTAGTATAATTCATGGAGCAAATGACTTGTTTTCCAATGTTTTTTTTCTTACCAAGCTTGCATATAATAGAACATTTCAGCTCTCATCTTGATCACTGTAGCTGTATGGTAGTTAAAAGTTATATCAAGTGTTTCCCTGAAGCAATTATTGCTTGGAACCTTTTAACACATCTATCTTCAGCTCTAGCGCTTGCAAAATTGCATCGTGTTGTATTAGACAGAAACCTCCTGTAGGGCAACCAGATGTTTTCCACTGGGGAGAGCTTCCCTTATGTACTTCATTTTAGCCATGTAAACTGATAGGGTGTTTGTTTATTCCTGCTGACAGGAGCCTGTTTGAAACTGTCTATCTCAGGAACCGCAGTGGGGCATAGGAGATAAAGAATATTAATTGTGTTCCCCTTGAGTCATTTACTCACTGACAACCTTTATGCCCATCTGCCTGTCCATCTGTCTGTCCATCCATCCCTTCATTTATCCCTCCATCTGTTAGTCTACCTATCTATCTGCTTACCTATGGCTAGCTCCAAACATTCTGTCTTGGCTCCCAAAGTTCCATCATACGCTTGAATACCTTGCAATTCGTAAAAGTTTTCATAGAATAATGAAGTTGGACGGGGCCTATAAGGCCATCGAGTCCAACCCCCTGCTTAGTGCAGGAATACAATCAAAGGATATCTGCCAGGTGGTTGTCTAAATTTCTCTTGAATGCCTCCAGTGTTGGAGCACTCACCACCTCTTGTGGTAGTTGTTTCCATTGCTGTACTGCTCTAACAGGAAGTTTTTCCTGATATTCAACTGAAATTTGGCTTTCTGTAACTTATTATGCCACCTCGTCTGATCTCAGAAGTTAGGCAGGGTCAGAACTGCTTAATAGTTGGATGGGAGATTACCAGACAATAAAGGGCTAATACTGGGAAATAATCCTGACTTAAATCTTAGCCAGCATGGTCTCTCAGAGTTGAAAATGCAGATTAGATGAACCAATGGTCTGATTCAGTATAAGGCAACCTTGTCTGTACTTGGAGTGACAAGAGATATAACCCAAGATGGACCTATGCAGGTTTAGATGTTGGATTCAGCATATAGAGGCAAGCATCAGTCTTTATTGGTAAGGGTGTGAGATATAAAACACGTTTGGTTTGCAACCTAATGTTGTCTCTTTATTTTCTCTTAAATAAATCCCCCATGTGAAACTTGAGGTGGAATAAATCTTACTGGAAGCTCAACTCCCTCAGTTATGTGTGTTCTGATAAGCTCTAAATTGCTTTGTATGGAAGGGCTATTGAACATGTTAGAATTTTCTTTTCAGTTTTGACAGTCAAGGTCCTATTACTTACATGTGCCTGTGTAGGTCAAACAGCATAAATCTCAGAGGTGAACTGCTGCTAGTGTTAAGGAGTCAACATCTCTGTTTCTCATCACGCACCAGTGGTGCATAATAAGGAATACATATGTGGACTCCTTAACCAGCACCAGTTCCCTACTGAGATTTATGCCAGCCAGTACTAGGATTCTGGACAATTATTACTGAAAATGTAAAGTGTTAATTTTCCAAAAGGGTGCTGGAAAATACATTTATTTATTTATTTATTTATTTATTTATTTATATATATGCCACCCACACTACCCAAAGGTCTCTCTCAGGTTTATCATACATATGTGTTTGGCAGAGAGCCAGGATGTGCTGTAGCCTCTCTTTGAATGCCAGTTATTTAGTTCAGCTGGCTGTCTCCCCCACCAGGTACTGTGGCCACAGTGTGCATGAGAAACTGTGGAATACGGGCAGGTGTAACCATGTATGATTCATGCATTGTCTGTACCACATGGCTCTTTAAAGATAATAAAATGTACTCTAATTCAGCTGGCAGAAACCTGTGATTTGTGATTCTTCTTTCTGTTAGCCAATAGTGAATCCAAAGTCTTTCCCCTTTTGTCCTCCAAACAGAATATGGAGTGGAGTGACTTTAAGGAAGAGAGAATTGCTTCCTTTTGTGGTACCAAAACAGTGTTCTTTTGCTGCTCAAAATGAACAGGAGATGGGATGGCAGTGTGAAAATGATGAAAATAAAGCTCTCGGAATTCAAAAGCTGGCAAAAATTAACTTGAAGTCAGCTCGAAGAGAAGAGCTTCACCCTCTGAAAAATAATAAGAATGCTCAAGATGCGCTGCAGAGTCTTTCTTGAAACACTAAATTGGACAGTTCCCTGAATATAATGAAAGCTGAGCAAGCAATTGAGTTTGTAATGCCCTGAATTTTAATGAAAATAGGAGAGAACACTGTGAGGAGGGATTGGAGAGGAGAGGGAAAAGGTTATCTTCATTTATCTTTCTTTGCTAAAAATAGAACATGAAGCAGCTTCACAGAAGAAGCATCTGAGGAAACTGCTCACACCACTGCCAAAGGTGAGGCCACCACAATTCAAGAAAGAAAGAAAGAAAAATGAAATACATTCTTAGGTTGATTTATTTATTGCATTTTTGTGTTACTCCTACTTTAAAGAGCCTTGGGGCAGAGCTCGGAGAGTTATTTTTATGAAGATTAAATATAATTGAAGTTATATCATACAAAACTGATCAACTGTAGGATACTGCTCTGGGTCACTTGTTTGCCATCAAGTGATGATGATTTGACTATGTAGATTAGGGATGGGTGACAGTATCTCTTGAGTTCACTTTTGTTATCAAAATTTACGATCATGCATTGAATTCAACTTCAAAGGCAAGTGAAATTAGCAGAATTGCCCACCTAGACTATTATGGATGAGAATTTAATTCAGTTTCTGTATTTTTTAAATCAGAATTTGGTGAAATCCAGAAAATTTGAATGTGGGAGGAAAGTAAAAACCTAATCTGGGTTTACCAATCCTTAGTGTAGATGAATTTAATATTGCAGACAAAATGTTTATGCCATTTGACCATCTCAGCCATATTGCTTTTCCATGGAATCAGTTTGTGTACTCTTTTGCTAGTCATCAAATGAACACTAGATTAACATGGAGGAAAGCAACCAATATACATGTATCTGTGGAGCAGCCTTTCTGTGTGACATCTTAATAATTATTATGGGCTATCAAGTCTTTCCCCAATTTATGTCAACACTTGTAGGATTTCTGTAGGTATAGGGTAATCAGAAGATGTTTAATAGCTTTATCTTTGTGGTAGGGCTTTGGGATCATTTAGCTTGCCCAAGGCTGCACAGGTGGAAATTTAGCCTCCTAAAAATCCTGTGGAATAAATATGAATGGTAAAACATGCTACTTTCCCCTTCATAATAATTTTTAAACCTCATATTATTATCAGATACTAGTGGAAAATCCTTAAAAGGATAAACCAATATAAAATATTCCCCCATTTGTGGTGGCCTGATTCAACAGGTATTCACGCCATGGAGAGCACTGTGTTTTCCATCAGATATTCAGAAGAAGAAGTCTATCAGGGTAAAAAGAAGTGGCAACCCTAAGTCAGCCTTAACATAGTTGAAGAGACAGGTATTTAAAATCATATAAAGCCATATAATTAATAGTGAAGCATCTGAAGCCCTGCGCCTGGATGGATGAATACATCAGTTTTGGTTTCATTCACATCCAGATTTGAAAACTCTTCAGTACTTTCAGTGCTGAATATGATGAAATTCAAAACTGTAACAAAATTCCTGCTCATTCCTAGACATAAGTTAAGCATGGTACAGGATGCTGCAGTAAGAGTTAAAAATAATAATGACATGCTGTCAAGTTGATACTGACTTATGGCAATCCTTTCCAGCAGTTTCCAGCTATACAATAATCAGTTATTGTACTTATTTGAGTTATTCATTATTCCCTTCTCCAGGGTGTGCTCTGGGACGGTGCAGCTTGCCCAAGACTACACAGGTTGGCTCTTCTACCAAGATGCACAGTAGGGAATGTATCTCCTGACCTCTGGCTCCATATCTGGGTACTCCAGTTCACTGATCTATCCATCCGAATAGTTTAGCATCCCCATAGCCAAACCCATTTCTCTAGATATCTTGATACACTGTTCCTTGGTGTGCAGAGCATTGTCCCCCTGTTGCAATGATGTACATTTTACACCCATGGCTAGTCATTTGTGTAGAATGATAACAGTTCCTGTGTTCTAATGTAGCCTTTTAAGAAGAAGATGGATAAGAGGAGTTATTGGTGTTTCATTTTAAAACAACCAGCCACTTATCCTGTGCTTGTTGTGTGGATCAGCTGTCTGGCGTTTACACTGTGGCCCCTGCTTGTTTCACCAAACACAGAGCTTACGAAGGTATCCCAAACCGCCCTTTAACACGCTGCCACCAGTTGATCTCTTTATCAACCTATATTTCCTATGAAATACTGAGGTCCATTCAGTACTGAACTTTTAAACAGAAACAGGTTTATTGATTACACGTTGTTTTAGGAATAGTTCTTAAGCACATTCTTAAAGTTACACAAAGCTTCAGTATTTTACTTTATCCTCTTCTATCTTAATTAATACAGGTCACACTCTGGCTAATCACTCCTTAGACACTCTCTTTGCCTCAAACCCCCAAACTCTTTCTCTCTTCTCTGTCTCTCTCTGACTGAACTGACTAGACTCTGACTCACCCCTCCCTCCTGGTTTCTCTGGCTCCGCCTCCCAACAGTTCCCATTGGTGCAGGCCAATACCATTATATATATATAGGAAGACAGGATGTTCGCTACATACCTCCCCTCTTAATAAGTTTGTTCTATGAGGGGAAACCCAGCAGTTTGCCCTCATAAACAAACAGCTAAGTACATGCAAATATAACAATAACTTACCAATATTTATACATACCTTATACTACAATTTTCTCTCTATTACTATGTTTACTAAACCAAACTTATTACTTTAAACATTTTAAAAAATCAATATCATTATAAACATTTGCATTACCTTTGCATTAATGAAGACCTACCAACCTCTTGCATTACTTACAGTACAAATTACATTACATTACCTCCACATCAATAAGGCTACTCACCACCATTTTTACCATCACCATACACCTCTCAGGTAATCAGCATCCAAACAAACATTGCATTTTAATCATATTTCATAACTAGTAAACAAACAGAACCTTTAATACAACATTACAAACTCTTCTTCCATCTATTAGTCATTTGGCCTTCGAAACAAGGCATCAGCATCCACACTCTGAGTCCCTTTTATGCTGTGGATCACAAAGTCAAAGTCTTGCAGGTTCAGTGTCCACCTTGCAAGCTTACTGTTAGTGTATTTCATAGTTTGTAGCCACACCAGAGGGAAAGGGTCGGTGCAAAGGACGAATTTCCTTCCCCAAATGTAAGGCTTCAGTCTTTGCAGCGTCCAAACAATTGATAGGCACACCCTCTTGATGGCAGACAAATGTCTCTCACCAGGTCGGAATCTCCTGCTGATCAGAGTCACTGGGTGTAGACTCCCGCTGTCATCCGCTTGGCACAGCACAGCTCCCAGACCCACACTTGACACATCGATGTACACAATGAACTTCTGGTTGTAGTCCAGCGCAACAATGACAGATCTTGAAGTCTGCGCTCTCTTTTGATGACTGACAGTCATCGGCCACTCTGACGTCCACTGGATGTCCTCGGCTCGCCTCTTCCGGGTTAAGCCTGTTCTCTTACTGAATAGTGGCTTAATTTTCTCAGCTGTGGGAAGGTTAGGCGGTTTCTTCCACTTCTCCAGCACAGCTATGACTGTGTTCTTCCTTGAGATCTTATGGCTTATGCCTTCCTCCTCACCAACAAATTCACCCACAGGTACTTTTGTTGCGAAGTTCTCCATATGTGGGGGACCACTATCATGGGTCACCTCCAAATTCACAGGCATGTTTCTTTTAAGTGTAATCTCAAACACTTGGTTTATTTTAGATGCATTGAGATTTTCATCATCTGGTTCTATATCTTTAATATTTGGTTTCTTAGGTAGGGGTTTGCATTGCAAGGTTTTAAGGGCTTTTGCAGCTGCAGAGCGACTAGACTCCTTAGCCCTCCAGTTCTGCTGCAACAAATCCACAGGTTCTGACCATGCCAACAGCAATTCACTCCCCTCTATGGGTCTCAGCCTCACCACTTTGTCCTCAGGACAGAATGCTCTTTCCTGGGCCTCATACAAGCCTTTCTCCTTTCCATGAGTACCCCCCAAGCTTGGCTCTGTTACTTCTAAGGACTTCTCCCTATATTTTACAGGGACAATTAGCTGTTTGAGATGTTCATCTCCACTCCTATGAGGTGTTAATAAAACTTCCCTATATAACAGGCGTTTATCAACTATGAACCTCTCTGGGTGTTCAGGAGATAACAGGAAGGGAGATTCTTTGGCTTTCTCTAAACACAGAATCAGGGTGGTATCTTCCTTCTGTTGTAAAATAAAGGAAGTATTATTAGAATTTTTCGATATGATCACCTCAGCCATTTCTACTATCTCAGGGTTTTCCTCTAAACTGGGACATCGTTCAGGATTTTCAGAGGTCAGTGGAATTTCCTTAACTTGTGCAAAGCATTCATTTAAGGTAGGGTCTTCCTTTTGTTCTTTGATGAAAGATAGATTCTTAGGGTTTCTCAGAATAACCAGACCAGCTGTTTCTCTCACTTCTCTTATTTCAGGAAGATTTCCATCATTTCCCTCAGTGGCTTCAATTTGCCTTCCCTGAGAGTGAGTTGTCACAAAAACACTCTGCACATGCTCAGCTAAATCCAGACCTATTAAACACAGGGCAGGAATTTGATCGGATATGGCCACCTTCCAAACTCCTGACCATCCCTTATATCTCATTGGAATTTTTGCCATGGGCAGCACCAGTATTTCAGAACCAATCAGAACCTTTAATAGAAATATTTTCATGGTTTAACATATTTTCCTTAGGGACTATATCAGGGTGACATACTGTAACTTGTGAACAAGAATCTTTGAGCACTAGATACTTATTATTATTAACATAGATAACATCTCCTGAGCTACGTAGAATATTCTGATTACATACTATCAGAAAGCACTGAGTAACCCTGGCCTCAGGGAGATCTTGGCTCTCTGACCCTTCTGTTACTTGTGTTGCTATGGCAACAGCTCCACGGATAGCTTCAACTGCCCCATTAGCTGTTTTATTATGCTGTACACAAAACACCTTCTTAGGGGGACTGGAATCTCCACCTTTATGCTGATTACAATCTCTAGTCTTTTGAGTCTCACACTGAGCCCAAAAATGACCTTTCTCCCCACACACATAACATTGTTTACTGGCCATGGGTTCAAAATAAAGGGCCTTGTTAACCTTTCCCTCAGAGCTATTATGTTTCAGGTGACTCTGCTCTGTGGATGAGGGCTTGTCTCTAAAATGGCTTCCAGTAGCTTGGGTACTTCTGAGGTACTCTCTACTGGGTGGGGGCCCTCTCCTCCTGTCGTCCCACACTTTTCTAACCATTTTTACCTCAGAAAATCGAGGATCCCTAATCTCACTGATGGAATCAGCATATTCAGACGCCTGTAATACATTTTTAAGATTTTTGTCTTTGACCAAATAATGCAATTCCCCTGGCAAAATGGAATAAAATTGTTCTAAACCAGTGGTTCTTAACCTGGGCGATATCGCCCCCAGGGGGCGATTTCATTTTTCAGGGGGGCGATGGAATGAAAAGGGGCGACACAGGGGCGAAGGAACAGAAGGGGGAGGTAGGGGGCAATGGAGCGAGCCGCCGCCAGCTGGCGAGCTGCCTCTTTCATTGGTTGGTTCTTTCATTCTTTCCTCTTCGGGTGTTTGATGCGCATTGAGGCTGGCTTCGCCGTGTGTGCGCGTCTGTGCACTCCCAGTCCCTTTCTCACTGTCTCCCTCTAGCTCCCACCGCTGCCCTGCCGCCGCCCCCTCCCTCTGCTGCTGCACCGCCGCCCCCTCCTGCTGCCGCCGCCCTCCCGCTGCCGCCCCCTCCTGCTGCCACCCTGCCGCTGCCGCCGCCGTGGGGGGGAGAGAGAGCTTTCCTTCTGAACCCTCACTGCCATCTGGTACCATCCTGTCTCTCCAGCAAAAAGAAAAAAAGAACTGGTCTTTGACACCAGTGGAGGACCCAGGAGAGACCCTCTGCTCATAAAAAAGTTTAGTGGAAGCTTGCATGACTTGCAGATCCTTTCTCACTCCTCCTCCCGATTCCCATCGGAGTCCCCAAATGCTGCTTCATCCACCGCTCTTTGGTGAGGAGAGTGTGGGACCCTGAAAAACCAGGGAGAAAGGTCTTCATCTCTCCCACCCACCCCCTGAGCCGCAGTACAGTTGGCCAGGAAGAGATCCCACCTCAGTTCTGCAATGGTGGTGTGCATGCGCTCACATGCACTGCATTCATCGGCTCTTCTTGCTCTGTGCGGGGCTTTCCCCTGGACGTCTGCCCCCTCCCCTTCCCAATGCCCCCATGGCTCTCCTGGGAAAATGAGGACCTTCCCATCTCAAGGGGAGAAACCCGAAGACCAGAAATTGGGGCCAGTCCCATTTTTGGCCACGCTGCCCCCACCCCATGAAGAAGCTTCCTCTTGGGAAGCTTCCCATCTACAACTCCCCCATTCTGGATCCCACGGATTGCATGGATCAGCTCCTCTTCCTGCCCATGTGAGCAAGCGGGGGCCCTTTTCCTCACCCCATTTCTCATCGTCCTCTTCCTGCCACCTTCAAGCAACAGCCAGCCCCCCCCCCGTTTGTCCTCCTGCAAGGAATTCCCCTTTCCTTCAATATTAAAGTTTGCGGAAAGGGTCACTACTTCCCTAGACTCCCTTTGTATGAGGACTGAGTGGCACCAAAGTGTCCCTTCCTTTATTTCTATCTGAAAACATTTTAAACTGCATCCCAGCCTCTGGAACTCCCTGCCACTGGAGGCCAGGCTGGCCCCATTCATTGCTGTCCTTCCATGACCAGGCAAAGAACTTTCTCTTCAGGCAAGCCTTCCCTCAGTAAACCAGCTACCCGTGTGTGATTTTTAGATAGCTTGCTATTCATTACTGTTTTGATTGGATTTTTAGTAATGCCGCACCTCTGCCCCCTCCTGCCGCCGCCGGGGCGCCGCCGGGAGGGGGCGATGATAACTTCCTCAATGGCTCAAGGGGGCGATTCTTTCAAAAAGGTTAAGAACCACTGTTCTAAACCAACCACATTTTTCATTAGGTCTAGAGAAGTGACCTTTTCACGTTCCATCCATTTGTCCAAACATTAACTCAATTTAGCCCTCACTTGGGCATAAGATTCTTCAGGCTTTTCGGCAAGGGAATGAAATTTTCTTCTAAGGTGTTCTGCATTTATGCCAAATCTAGAATATACCATTTTTCTATATGCCTCAAAATCTCTAGCTTGCTACAGAGGCATCTGAGAATAAAGCTCAGCTAAATCTCCACTTATTTGTGATCTCAAAACTATCATCCTTTCATCATCCTCAATCTCAAAGTCCCAGCACGCTCTCTCAAATGAAATCAGGAAAGATTCAGGGCAATCTCCTTTCCTATATTGGGGAAATTTCTTTAGATCGATTTTTGAGAGATTTCCCTCACTAGAGTTATTATTATTATTAGCAGCTAATTCCAGTTGTTTCATCTGTATTTGAAATTCCATTTATCTTTGTCTTAATTCCATTTGTCTGGCCTCAGCCCTCTCCTTTTCTCTGGCCCTTTCTTTCTCCATTTCAAAATCTATTTCCTTTTGTCTGGCCTCAGCTCTCTCCTTGAGCTCTAGTTCCTTAAGCTTGAATTCCTGTTCCAACTTCCATTTTTCAAAATCTTGGGAGCTTAGAACACCTTGTTTTTCTGAGGCACCCTCATCAGTCTCCTCCTGTTCCACTGGAGCTAGAGGGTCTCCATTTCCCTCCACTTCTTGAGGTAAACTTTGTGCCTCCTGACTCCCTTTTTGACTCCGTTTGGGTGGCATGTTTAAGTCTGAGTGAATTAGTCTTTAATGTCTGTACTGCCCTTTAAAAGGACCTGTCTTTCTGCTGTTTATTCCAGTAACTATGTTGTTGTGCTTCACTCAGCAGTTCTCCCTTCTGCTCTCCAGCTCACAACCTTTTAGTTACTGTGTCTCTCTGTCTGAGCTATTCTTGCTCTCAGACACCCAAAATAATTTTATTTTCAAGCCTCTGCTTTATTTTCCTATCACCTCAGATCTGCTCTGACCCTGGCTTCCGCTCTTATCCAACACTGCTCCCTTATCTCTCAGAGCCTTGGATTTCAAGCTAGCCCACTGGGTCTCTCAAATCCTGAGGTAAACAAAAAAAAGAATTTTTCCTTTAGAGTCGGTTCTCTATCTTTAGTTCCTCCAGGTCTGGGTTCAGAAGCCCTGCCACAAAGATTTTCCACAAAAGCTCTAGCAGGTCACCCACTTCTTTACCACAGACCTCTGACTAAAAGGTACCCACGACTCCAGAAAATTCAGTTTTAAACTTAGGCTTTACTGGATTATTTCGTATCCCACCGCTGGACACCAATTGTGGTGTTTTCCCTGTGGCCCCTGCTTCTTTCACCAAACATAGAGCTTACGAAGGTATCCCAAACTGCCCTTTAACACGCTGCCACCAGTTGATCTCTTTATCAACCTATATTTCCTATGAAAGACTGAGGTCCATTCAGTACTGAACTTTTAAACAGAAACAGGTTTATTGATTACACGTTGTTTTAGGAATAGTTCTTAAGCACATTCTTAAAGTTACACAAAGCTTCAGTATTTTACTTTATCCTCTTCTATCTTAATTAATACAGGTCACACTCTGGCTAATCACTCCTTAAACACTCTCTCTGCCTCAAACCCCCAAACTCTTTCTCTCTTCTCTGTCTCTCTCTGACTGAACTGACTAGACTCTGACTCACCCTTCCCTCCTGGTTTCTCTGGCTCCGCCTCCCAACAACTCCGATTGTGCAGGCCAATACCATTATATATATAGGAAGGCATGGTGTTCACTACAAGCTGTATTTCTGAAAGGGAAGGTTCTTCCTCCTAGTTTGGGGTAGGATAATTTGCACAAACTGTGGAGACCTAACCGTGAAAAGATAATAGAATCATAGAAAAGTAAAGTTGGAAGGGGCGTATAAGGCCATCAAGTCCAACCCCCTGCTCAAGGCAGGAATACAATCAAAGCATATCTGTCAGGTGATTATCCAAGTTTTTCTTCAATGCCTCCAGTGTTGGAGCACTCACCAACTCCTGAGGTAACTGGTTCCACTGTCGTACTGCTCTAACAGTTAGGAAGTTTTACCTGATATTCAACTGAAATCTGGCTTAACTTGAGCCCATTGTTGCGTGTCCTGCACTCTGGGATGATCGAGAACAGATCTTGCCCCTCCTCTGTATGACAGCCTTTCAAATATTTGAAAAGTGCTATCATATCACCCCTCTGTCTTCTTTTCTCAAGGCTAAACATGCCCAATTCTTTCAGCCTTTCCTCATAAGGCTTGGTTTCCAGTCCCCTGATCATCCTTGTCGCCCTCCTCTGAACTTGTTCCAATTTGTTAGCATCCTTCTTGAAGTGTGGTGTTCATAACTGGACACAATACTCAAGGTGAGTCCTAACCAGTGCTGAATAGAGGGGGACTAGCACCTAGTGGGATTTGGAAACTATACTTCTATTAATGCAGCCTAAAATAGCATTGGCCTTTTTTGTAGTCATATCACACTGTTGGCTCATATTTAGCTTGTGATCTACAACAATTCCAAGATCTTTCTTGCTCATAGTTTTGCTGAGCCAGGTATCCCTCATCTTGTAACTGTGCAATTGGTTTCTTTTTCCGAGGTGCAGTAAAGATACTACTCCTTCTCTTACTCCCAATGTGAAGAACCGTAATGAAACTTCCTTTGTGGCAGACATTGTTGAACAGCTGGTAAAAGATGGAGATAAAGGGGAAATAGGCTTCCTACTACTTGGTAGGGTCAATGTACATGGTCTTCTATAAGAGAAAGAGAAATAGGAGGCCTCAAGAAGGGCCTCTTGGGTGGAGGTCTACAGCCACTTGCACAACCACCACTAACTCATGTGGAAAAATTGCCCCAAGTCCTCCCACAGAGTCACGAGGAGGGGCCAAGCTGCACAGAGGACCTAGGGACTCAGAGATGAGTTCAAAAGTGCTTTGTTGTTGTTGTTTAGTTGTTAAGTCATGTCTGACTCTTCATGACCCCATGGACCAGAGCACGCCAGGCCCTCCTGTCTTCCACTGCCCCCCGGAGTTTGGTCAAATTCTTGTTGGTAGCTTCGATGAAACTGTCCAACCATCTTGTCCTCTGTTGTCCCCTTCTCCTCTTGCCTTCACACTTTCCCAACATCCGGGTCTTTTCCAGGGAGATTTCTCTTCTCATGAGATGGCCAAAGTATTGGAGCCTCAGCTTCAGGATCTGTCCTTCCAGTGAGCACTCAGGGTTGATTTCCTTCAGAATGGATAGGTTTGATCTCCTTGAAGTCCAGGGGACTCTCAAGAGCCTCCTCCAGCACCACAATTCAAAAGCATCAATTCTTCAGTGGTCAGCCTTCTTTATGGTCCAGCTCTCACTTCCATACATCACTATTGGAAAAACCATAGCTTTGACTATGCAGACCTTTGTCGTCAAGGTGATGTCTCTGCTTTTTAAGATGCTGTCTAGGTTTGTCATCGCTTTCCTCCCAAGAACCAGGTGTCTTTTAGTTTTGTGGCTGCTGTCACCATCTGCAGCACTTCAAAAGTGCTTAGAAAGGGTTACATGTTTTCCACATTGTACTTAAAATGAACACCAACTTGTCCTCCTCTGGAAACTACCACTATATGAACCTCTGCTTGACCTGACTATGTACGGGCATTTTGAATATGAGTGTGTTTGAGCAACCCATGCCCTGGAGCTAGAACCCAAAAGATAGAGTATCAGAAAGCAGCATGGGGATGCAAGCTCACGACCAGTTAAGACTCTGCTCAATGTCAGCTCTGGACACATCCACTGGCATGTGCCCTGACTGCCACCTGATGCTCTCAGCACAATGGTGCCTCTTTCTATGCAAGAGGAAGAGCTTGGAGCAGACCTTCATGCTAACTGAAGTGAGTCTCAATGACATTTAACACAAGTAACATTTTGCATGGCTCAGCATACAACAGGTAATGTCTGTGATCATTTTTTTTAACTTACAGCAATTTACTTCCAAAAGTTACTTCGTTAGTGTTACATTGGCATACCTGTACAAGAGAATTTGGCTGTAATTTCTGTAATGCAGAATGCATGACCTCAAAAAATCCTAAAAATGTATCGGCTGAAACACCAGTGGAGGTAGATCCAATCAAGATATCATGATATCTATTTCATACTTTCTGTGTTTTCTTGGCACAATGGGCAACTGCTCTTTGTTGCCAAAAATACTGAATTGGATTCTTAATGTAGTCAACTGGAAGAGTAATTTCAGCTAGAAGGAGCTTGAAGATCCCTGGGTGCCAAACTAGACAAAATATGGCTGGTATTTATAGTATCTTCTCATTAAGTCTGAAGCAATGAGGGCTTAATGGTCTTACCTTGGCCCTGTGCCTTTGTGAACCAGCTGCCTGGAAAGCCTCAACACTGTGCACCTGTTCAGATATGATTATGTCTCCCCCAAACTCTTGTCAGAGTTTATTGGCTTTATGTTGATAGTCTCCTTTTCTCAAAACATACTGAAAAATAAAGCCGAGCATAAATGAGTTGATTGCTTGAAGAAGGCGTTGAGGATGGAATGATGTATTACCAGCAGCAATGAGAAGACGCTACCAAAAATGACATATCTGTGCTCAGTTCTCCCTTCTTTCTTATAATTGGCAACATACTTGTCTATATTGTGACACATAATGCTATGTGTTCTCCACCCTTGTTTTAAATAATTTGCTGTTGCTAGTGGGAAAATGCACAATTGTATCACAAGTTTTTCAGAATAAGCGGGCTTCATTTTTTGGAAGGCAATAGAACTTGGTGTGTGGTTTCTAGTTTCTGTTTTCTGTGGCACCCTGAGGAGTGTACAAGATTGTTATCTACCCTCACAGTTATATCTGTTTGATACTTTAGCACTAGAGCTCTCTAGCAGAGAAGTTTAAGTACCTCGTGTAACTGCAGATCCAGGATGTCATAAGATAGAGCCATACAAATTAAAATGGTATCAATCTGTTATAACTTTGTAGTGCAGATGCACTCCAAGTTTGCTCTTATACACTATTCATGCATATTTAAAAATGTGTTGTTTATAATGGACTCAAATTTTTCATGAAAATAAATGAATTTTTTAAAAGTAAAAAAAAGCTAAAAACAGTAAGTGTACAAATATTTAAAAAGAATTAAACAAGTGTCACATTAAAAATAGTAAATAAAATCAGTACTAAAAACACACTTAAAAACAACAGAGCACAAAGC
Source organism: Intellagama lesueurii (assembly GCA_037013535.1). Lineage (NCBI taxonomy): Eukaryota > Metazoa > Chordata > Lepidosauria > Squamata > Agamidae > Intellagama > Intellagama lesueurii. The sequence goes on along the minus strand of JBAJHW010000004.1, from coordinate 92,677,076 downwards.
CCCTATCAGACTGCCAGTCACTAAGGAAAAGCCTGTCTGAAGAGAAATGTCTTTGCCTGCCTGTGGAAGGACAGCAAAGATGGAGCCAGCCTGGCTTCCCATGGAAGGGAATTCCAGAATCTAGGAGCAGCAACAGAGAAGGTCCTCTCCCATGTCCCCACCAAATGCACCTCTGAGGGTGGTCTGACTGAGCGACAGGCCTTCCTGATGACCTTAATGCCTGGGCAGGCTCATAGAGGGAAATACGGCCTTTTAGATAGCTTGGATCCAAGCCATTTATGGCTTCATAGGTTAAAACCAGCACTTTGAATTGTGCCCGGAAATGAATCAGCAGCAGTGGAGCTGTTGTAACAGAGTTGTTACATATTCCCTGTAACCAGCCCCAGTTAACAATCTGGCTGTGGCATTTTATACCTTTGAAGTTTCTGAACACTTTTCAGAGGCAGCCCCATGTAGAGCGCATTAAAGTAATCCAACTGAGATATAACTAGGGCATGTGTTACTATGGCCAAATCAGAGCTCTCAAGAAACAGGCACTGCTGTCACACTAGTTCGAACTGTGCAAAAGTGCTTCTGGCCACTGCTGAAACCTGGGCATCCAGATTTAGAGATGAATCCAGGAGCACCCCCAAGCTGCACACCTGTGTTTTCAGAGGGAGTGTAACCCCATCCAGCAGAGGCTGCATCCCTACTCCTTGATATGCCTTTGGACTGACCAGGAGCACCTCTATCTTTTCTGGATTAAGTTTCAGTTTATTTGCCCTCATCTAGTCCATTACTGACACCAGCCACTGACCTAGAACCAAAACAGCTTCCTTGGATTTAGAAAGAAAGGACAGATAGAATTGGGTGTCATCTGCATATTGGTGACACCGAACCCCTAAACTCTGGACAACCTCTCCCAGTGGTTTCATGTATATGTTAAATAGCATAGGGGACAAAATAGAACCCCAAAGGACCCCACAGAGCAATGTCAGGGTATTGAACAGAAGTCTGTCAGCACCATCCTTTGGGTCTTCCTCTCCAGAAAGGGTTGGAGCCACTGTAAAACAGTGCCTCCAAGTCCTATCCAAGAGAACTGACCCTGAAGGATACCATGATAGATGGTATCAAAAGCTGCTGAGAGGTCCAGCAGAACCAACAAGGACACACTCCCTCTGTCCAGTTCCTATTTTAGGTCATCCACCAAGGTGACCAAAGCAGTCTCCATCCCATAACAAGGCCTGAAACCAGATTGAAATGGTTTAGTCTCTAGTCTCTATCCCATTTGTTTCATCACCATTAGCTCTCCATTAAACCAGGGAGCTAGTTTGGCTCTGTTTTGAGGGAGGGGACACTTAGGAGTGATTGTGTCAACAGCCCTGGCCATTTCCCTATTCCAGAGATCAACCACAGCTTCAACAGAATTGCCTACTGATGTTACAGGAAATTCCTCAAGAGCTGTCAGGAAACCATTTGGATTTGTCAGCCTCCTGGGGTGGACCACCTTAATCAGTCCCTCACCCCTGCAGATGCTCTGAGTTCCTGTGAGTCTAAACCCCACCAGATGAGGATCTGTCCATGATAACGGAACTACAGAGAGTTTCTCCACACCCAGATCATTAGCATCTAACCCAGTGCAGAAAATCAGGTTTAAAATGTGCCCTCCAGCATGAGTGGGGGCAGATACCATTTGGGACAGACCCATGGTTGTCATGGAAGACATGACGTCCTGAGCCACTCCCAATTAAGCAGCCTTGGCATGGATGTTGAAGTCCTTCAGCACAACAAGCTGAGGAGACTCCACCACCACATCCAAGACCAGGTCAGCGAGCTCAGGCAAGGAGACTGTTGAGCAGCAGGGTGGACAGTACACCAGAAGAATTCCTATTCTTTCCCAGGCTCCCACTTTCAAATACAGGATGTGGCACCTTGTGAGGGGGATAACATCACAACAGACCACTGCAACTCCATTGCCCCCCCCCCCGCCAGTTCTTGCTTGCTGCTGCAGAGAACCTTGGTGGACAAAGCTGGGTGAGATTGACACTCTCAGCCTCATCCAACCAAGTCTCTGTGATACAATCTAGATTGACCTGCTCATTCAGGATCAGGTCCTGGATGGCTGGGTTTATTTCCATTTACCAATCTGGCATTTAGCAGCAGCATCCTCAATCCAGGGGGCCTGCCACCAAAGCTATCCAAACTATTTAAATTGGAGGACAGCTTAAGGGCAACCAAAATTAGAGATGGGGGTATTCGTATACGAATACGAATACCCCCACACAGGTGGACATAACGAGGGTCTGGCCCATTGGGGCCAGACTCTCTACTCACCTTCCGCTGCTGCTGCGGGCTCCGCACTCCCTTCCTATCACTCCGGAGCACCCGGTTGGTGAGTCACTCTTTTACCTGGCAGCAAGGCTCATCATCCCGCCTCCTGCCAGGAGTGGCTAGCTGACCGCAAGCTCCAGAGCGATAGGAAGGAAGCACAGAGCAGTGGAAGGTGAGTGGACAGTCTGGCCCCAGGGGGCTAGACCCTTGTTATGTCCACCTGTGTGGGGGTATTTGTATACAAATACAAATACCCCCATGTCTAACCAAAACCCCTTCCCCCTTCTCTCTCACATCATGCTGTGTCTGACATCCCTCTCCATATCTCCCTCTGCCCTGAACAATTCCATTAGCTGCTCCCTGTTCTCCCTCTCTTAAGAACACATCCCTCCGCCAATTATACTTATATAATTTAAATGATACACATTTACAAAAAATGTGCAAGAATGAATCTGAAGAATGCAGAAGAATTTTTTATGAGAAGAGAAGTATACGTTGACTTGTGTTGGAGAGAACAATAACCACAATGTTTTGTTTACTATGCAAAGACAAAAGAAGTCTGGATGTGCACCCGTATGCATTGTAGTTTGAGTTTTTGAAAGAAAGGTGGAGCAGAAGTAAAAGAACTAAACTCATCACATTAGACATAGCAACTTTAATGTCATCAAGAAAATGTCAACAGAGCTAATAGGAATAATAACTAGAATAGACAAATACAGCTGCTGAATGAATGTACAAGGGAGAAGCACAGCTGTGCCAAAAAGAGCAGTAGCAACATAATGTGGCCCATTATGGACATGTTTAGCCTTGAGAAAAGAAGACAGATGAGTGATATGATAGCACTTTTCAAATATTTGAAAGGCTACCATACAGAGGAGGGACAAGATCTGTTCTCGATCATCCCAGAGTACAGGACATGCAACAGTGGGCTCAAGTTAAAGGAAGCAGATTTTGGTTGAATATCAGGAAAAACTTCCTAACAGAGCAGTACAGCATGGAACCAGTTACCTTGGGAGTTGGTGAGTGCTCCAACACTGGAGGCATTCATATGTTTTGATTGTATTCCTGCATTGAGCAGGGGGTTGGACTTGATGGCTTTGTAGGCCCCCAACTTCACTTTTTTATGATTATATTTTGCTGCCTGTGACAAAACAGCACATGCTATCTCCTCCCCATCTAGGTACAAGGTTCCTAAGGCCCAACGAGTTATTTAGAAAGCTAAGGTAGAAATGTTATGAGAAATTAAATAACTAGTATTTGCTATTGTTTCATGAGGAAACCCCCCCCCCATCAGCTGCCTGAGGCATCCGTTTCACACTGTCTAGTGACGCGGCTGGCCTAGCCTCACAAAGACTGAAAAATCACCTAAAATAAAAGCTGCATTTCAACTTTCACAAAAAAGACCACAAGACACCATTGAATTCAATTCATTCTGTCATTAGAAAGGTCTAGTTTAAGAGTCAATCTGTTTCTTGTGTTTGCTGTTGGTTCTGTTGCTATTTTCCTTTAAGTTACTTTTGATTTCTAATATACTGTGGTTCTTTTCCTGGAGCTTATCTGAATTAGCACACATTCAATTCATTAGTCCAAAGTTCCATATGATGGAGTAGAGGCTTTATTTCACCAGTCTGTTCACTGACATAGTAGATAAAATGATACCATATGCCATAAAACACATTGGTTTTTTTCCTCCCTTTTTGTGGCTATGATGCCATGAGTTATTTTTTCTGCTAGAGCAATATTCTACATCCTTTTAAACCAGTTATCAATTGACAGTCCATCTAATGTTTTCTGCCTTTGAGCAATCTCCATTCTTAGCAGGAAACCTTACATAACAGCATTTAATGCACAGTTCCTTAGAAATGGCTATTTTGTGCAGCTCCATAAAATATGCAAACATGGATATTAAATACACTCCTTAACCATCCCTGAAATGAGGAATTTACTTTCAGAGCACACATGTGAGGCTTTGAGTATTAGGTCAGCGGCAAGGTAGAGTGAAATAAAATATTGTCAGGGCCCCTGGCAAAGCAGGTATAGTACTTACAGCATTAAATTTTGGCTTTTGCAAATACTTCCTGTTCCTGGCACAGTGCTCTATAAATGTTCCATCATTGTCATTGTAAGGGTATCAGTAGGAGCTTTCAGTGGGAACATGCACTGACAGGTTCTAACTCATGAAATGACTGAAGTGGAAGCATTGTAGAAACAGATGTGCTGTTTTAGATTCAAAAAGGGAAATCACAAGATGGTAACTAGTAGTGCCTAAGCACAGGATAAAACAGATGAAAGCTACTTTGAGCAAGGTAGCTGTCGCGCACCCCCAGTGTCCCTAGTTTGTTTCCCTCAAACCCAGGTCCCACCTTTGGGCACGACGTTCTTAATTCTCCATACACCAACTGCCACCAGTGGATCTTTATCCACACTTTACCAATAATGTTGTCTGGACACGTGTTGTCAAATATAACTGATTATTTATTGTTTAGTTGTAGAATCACATAAGTATTTTAATAGATGTTGTATTGTGTTGTACTCATTACTTGGACATTAGACACGCTTCTTTATTGGTAGTACTTTTCATATAAATCACTGTGAATCACTGGAATACTATTATATGACTGTCTATTTATTTTACTTCTATCTTTTATCTATTCTTTAATTCATAAACCAACAGTACCACACGAACTTTCCAATCTCTCACATAAAACTCTTCTAAAACCTCTTATCTCTTGCTCTCTCAGTTTCCAACTGTCTCTCTGACCCCGCCCTCCTGTCCTCTCATAGGCTCCAGCTCTAGAGCTATACATGACGGACAGGTGGGACATGGGCATTCCGCCACAGTAGCAAAAAACAATCATTTCAAAGGTACTATAGGAGATGTGTATAACCAGTGTGGTATAGCGCAGCAGTCCCCAAACTTTTTAGCCCCACGGACCAGCTGGGGAAGGCGGGGCACCCCCCTGCATGTGCGTGTGCATGCGCAAATGTAAAGGTTCCCCTTGACATTTAGTCCAGTCATGTCCAACTCTAGGGCGCGGTGCTCATCCCCGTCTCCAAGCTGTAGAGCCAGCGTTTATCCATAGACAGTTTCTGTGGTCACGTGGCCAGCACGACTAGACAGGGAGCGCCGTTACGTTCCCACCGTGGTGGTACCTATTTATCTACTCGCATTTACATGCTTTCGAACTTCTAGGTTGGCAGGAGCTGGGACAAGCGACGGGAGCTCACTCCGTTGCATGGATTCGATCTTACGACTGCTGGTCTTCTGACCTTGCAGCACAGAGGCTTCTGCAGTTTAACCCACAGCGCCACCACATCCCTGTTATTAAATATATTACTTACCTTGAAATCTCTATTAAAATTGTTTAAGTTGCAGCTTGAAGGCACACAACACACAAAAGAGGTGAATATCTGTGGTAAAAGAATGGACAACAAATACAAGGACTACAAATACAGGGCATTTTTTCAAGTTGCACAGGTTTGTTAAGTTCTTCAAAAACCTCCAGTTTATGACTGGGATATTGTGCTTCTGTATCCACAAGTAAAAACACCAGGAAATGGTTGATAACACTGCACAATATTGTGATCATATTGCCATCAGGAAAAAGGATGCCAACTTTGACCTGTGTCTCATGTGTTCATTACCATTTCTTCTAGGCATTTTGATCAATTTGTGGCTCCAAGCAGTAGATACCTAGAAAACCTGTTGAAAAACAACTCTGACAATTGCTTTATGTTTGGGTGAGAAAGGATTAACAAATGAAAAAGAAGTAAGCTCTGGGATTTCCCCTGATCTGGTGTCTCCTGGGAGTGAGCACAAGAGAGTATCTTGTAGACCATCTTGACTGCTGACATGAATGTCATTAACATTTAGGCTGGTCTTTGCTATGTAAAGTTTGACATTCTTTTTCCTGCTGGCAAGGCAGGCATGATATTGAGCAGCAATACTGGGCCATTTCCTAGCATTTTGAATAATAGATACAGAAGCACAATGTCCCAAATTCATAAATTACAGGGTTTTTTTTTTGAGGAATTGAATTTTCTAGCTTTTTAAAATTCAACTTTAAGTATACATAATTTACACAAAAATTTTATCAGAAAATTCTCCCATATAGAATTACATAGTGCTAGAAGATCCCAGAAGATGAGCATATGATCTATACTATGGATGATGGAGAGGGCAGGACCAAGAACAGGTGAGATGTGCCTGTAGTCCCTCCATTCCAAAATATTCTGAAGGGCTGTTTTGGAATAAATGAAATGGTGAAGCAAAGGTGTAAGTGCAACAAAGAGCAGAGAATCATACACTATTTATCCTCCTAGGTAAACTAATGTTGCTATGCGGCTCCACAAAATGCACACTAGAAAGCTATGTTCCAGTTTTCAAACCCTTTCCTTGAATTAGGCAAGGTGAGGAAGAAAAGCTACATTGGACCAAAAGCTCTACAGACATGTTGTGTGCATGTTTTCCAAAAGATGTCTCTTTGCCTTTTGAAATAATAATTTAAAAAGGAAGAGGTTGGAGTTTGCAAAGAATGCCACTTGAAACCAAAGTAAAAATCATCGACATTATGTGGAAGAAAAACTGTAAAGAAAGACTGACAAAAATCAGCTAATTTGAAATGTGGTGTTGAGGAGAGCCATACAGATATGAAAGACAGCCAGAAAAGCAGAAAAGTGGGTGCTCAATCAAGTCAAGCCTGAACTTTCACTAGAGCAAAAATGAGTAAACTGAGGCTCCCGACTTCCTGGTGGTGGGGTGAACTGTATTTTTTTTAACTATATGTTTAATATTTATTAGTTTTTGTAATTAATAAATTTTAAAACAAAAATGTATTTTTATTTTTTTAAAGGAAAGGACAATATTTCTAGTAAGGGTAGGAAAAGTCAGAAGAGAGAACACTCTAACATGAGATGTTGTTGGTTTGCAAGATCTGAGCAGAGCTATTAATGATAAGATATTTGTGAGCTCATTAACTCACATAGTCAGAAGTGACTTGATGGAACAAAACATTTTTGGAGTTCTTTTCTTTTTGGATTACCAAACAATTGTATAGTGACAAGGTGGGTGGAATAGTTCTGTCATATAGATACCAATGCTAATATCAAGTAAGACCATACCCAGCCACAAAGGAAAAAAAAACAAACCAGTAATTTTATGGCTTAAATGAGCGAGCTTCTGAATAGTTGTTCTGTATTCCTTTAACATTTTTTACAATCAGACACAGAATCCCTTTGCGAGATAAAATGCGTATTTGGCCAGGAAAGAGTTAAAATTCAACTCGGTCCTGATTGAAATGTTCAAAAGTTCAGATTACCCTAGATCTGGAACTGATTTCCCCTTTTAAGACTTGTGTTAGGATCCTGGTCTCAGAAATCCTGAGAGAATTTTTATTGAAAACCCTCAGGGCTTGGAAAAAACATAACCACTTGTATTTGTGTAATACAGATTACTCTGAATATGCCTTATGAAACTGTATGTTAATTCCCTGGAGATACATGGCAAAATGCCTCCTCTTCTGGAGGACTGTAATTCCATTACTTTCTTTAAAGCAAGCCTGTTCTTTTTCTGTATCTTCAAAGAAAACCTGTCTTTGACTTTGTTTCCCTGGCCTTTAATTGCCCTTACTTCTCCAAATATCTCTATTCTTCATGCATGAAGCTGCAATAGAAGCTGGATCTACTTTGCAAAGCTCTTGCTAGCAAGACTATTCCACATATGCTCTATGTGAGAAATCACTGGTTTTTTTTATTCTTGAAAAGCCTCTTTTGAGGATCATTATTTCAGTGCCTGCAGCCTGGATTCTTTCCAAATAAAAAAAAGTAGGTGTGGCCAACCATTCTCTTTCAAGATAAGCAAGATTGGTCTTTTCAGTTTATATGAGATGTTTTAAATCTGGGGACATTTAGGGTCACGTATTTCTGTGGGGGGGGGGAGAAACCGTTTTACTTTTTTAAAAAAATAAAATAAATTGAAAACACTTTACTTAAACTTCCCCAAATCTGGCACAAAGCAAGAGCAAACTATCTGCTACAACTGTGCCAAACTGAGTGCTCATTTGTGCCAAATTTGGTGCTGTTCTGTTTCAAAGTTATAATTTTCTGTTTCTGTTGCTCTCATTTTTAGAATGCCCTTATAGAATTTTGATTTGCTCTGCCAGCACAAGATCACTATTGTACTCTTTTGCAGCAATAATGAAGACTGTTCAAGCTGAGCATTAGTCTTGCCTCCAGATGAGAACATGACAAGGAACATTATTATTTTAGAAAAAACACATAAAATGTACAACTAAGGTGAGCTTTCAAGCCCTCTAGGACTCTTCCACAGGCATGAATGTTACAAAACTTGGAGAATGGAGGAAGAAGTAAGTTTTCCCACAGTTGATGATTATTCTTGAAATAAGACTGACAAAACTAGATGGCAATGGAGAAGGCTTTTTGTCTACAGGAAAGTAAGTAACTATAAGGGATATCTTGGTAGCTCCACTTTGTACTAGATTTGTAATCTTTGTCTTTTTTGCCTGTCTACATTGAAGGAGAGTGGGATAACATCTGGGCAGACTTTTTGGACTTCTGAGAACTGTTTCTTCTTCCTCAGCCCCTCAATTTTTCTAATATCTGTGCTTGAAGGTGATTTGTAACTTTTCAATGGTCCTATAAGGGTATTCCCTGGCCCCACCTTTGGTTTTATAACTGGATCAAAAGGCTACTGCAATTTTTAAGAAAATATACAAATACAAAAATAAAGAACATACACAACAATTGGAAAAAGATGAGCTGGTTGTTTAAAATCATGGAAACAACCCTCCCATTCACCTGAACTTTAAAATCCCATCCAACAAATCAGCAGCCATTGTCCTTTTATGCCATTTCTGTTGTTTTAGAAACATTATTTGTGTTAACATTGTGTTTAATCTTTCTCAGTCTCATCTCTTGGCAAGTCATGAGTGCCATGAAAAACCCCATGCTCTCACAAGACGAGGAACAGTTAAAAGCATATATTTTATGCTTTTAATTGTAGTATATTGTATTGTATTTGTTTTCACTGCACTTTATGATATTTGATTTTTACCCCAATTGTATTGACATTGTATTATTTTGTTATTCTGTTGTTTGTTTATCTGTTGTAAACTGCCCAGAGTGGCCCTGGCTGCGAGATGGGTGGTATAACAACAACAACAACAACAGTTCTTCATCATGAAACATTTTCATCCCTTCCTGTGGCCTTCCAAATGCAGGACTACAACTTCCACTATCCTTGAATTTGGGTCCTGCTGGAAGTTTGAGGTCACAGGTTCACTAGCCTTGAGACCCAAACTGATAGGTTATGAGCATTAGAGATGGGTGAGAATTTAATTTAAGCTTGACTTTATAAGATTTTTCCGCAAGACCCACATATTTCTTCATATTCAAAATAAAGAGACATTTATACAAGAGAAAACTCTAATCTGGGAGAAACTGAGCTTCACTGATTCATGCATCCAAGCACAGAGCTACAAGGTCATATTTTCCATAGCACATAAGGCTACAAGGTCATCTTTTCCATAGCTTAGTGCTTTAGGTATCTGGCTGCAGAGCCAGAGGTTGGAAGTTTGGTTCCCTACTGTGCCTCCCTGACAGGGCATGGACTCAGTGATCCATAGGATCCCTTCCAGCTTGGCAGTTCTAATATCATTATATTGGTGGTAGCTATATTTATTGAATGGGAGAACATTTCTGTTACTTTGGGTCCCCAGATATTTGGAGCATCTGTAGATTTTTTTGTTCTAAAATCAGAAGTCAGGGACAGGTCCAGAAAGTTGGGGGGAAACTGAAGTGAACAGCACACTCTCATTCCCTTCTCCACATAAAAACACATGCCAAATATGGTATTAAAAATGATACACTGGTAAGCAGGATAAAGATACATTGGCCAGTCAGCCATTTCTTGGCCTTTAATGATTCCCCCAGAGCTTCCAGCCAGGAGCTACTCAGAGTCATACTCTGCCTTAATTGTTACCCAGTTCCAATTCTTGTATCCTGAAATTTTTTCTGCAGATCCCAATCTCAAGGATTAAGTCCTACTCCCATTGTAAGTCTGCTGAAAAAAATGTCTTTGTGAGGATCATCCAAAAGCTGGAAGCAGGAAGAAGCCATGTTGCACTCTGTACAACCTTCCCAAAGTATAAATTGTGTATGTGATTGGTTCCACATCAGTAAACCAACCAATATTGTCAATTAGATGTAAAGCTGCTGGGGACAGAGGAAAGGATGTACTGATAGTTAAATGTAAATGATGTTTTCAGATAGTCTCTCAAAAACTGAAAACAATAACCTCATAATAAGTAAGGGAAAGGGAACAAATGATCACGAAATGTCAAGCTTTAGGAATATCTAAGAATCTATCTAAATGTACTCTGGGATTTTAGCCAAGACATTCCCAATGAGCCCCTATAGAATCATAGAATAATGGAGTTGGAAGGGGCTGATAAGGCCATAAAGACCAAGCCCCTTCTCAATGCAGGAATCTAGATCAAAGGATATCTGACAGATGATTGTCTAATTTTCTATTGAATGCCCCCAGCACTGGAACACTCACCACCACCGAAGGTAATTGGTTCCATTGACATACTGCTCTAAAAGTTTGGAGGTTTTCCTGATATTCAACCAAAATCTGGTTTCCTGTAACTCATACCTATTATCACATGTCCTGCACTCTAGGATGATTGAGAACACATCTTGTTCCTCCTCTGTATGACAATGTTTCACATATTTGAAGAATGCTATCATATTTTCCCTCAGCCTTTTTTTCTGAAGGCTAAATTTGCCCAGTTCTTTCTGTCTTTCCTCTTAGGGCTTGGCATCCAGTCCCCTAATCATGCTTGTTATCTTCCTTTGAACTTGTTCCAGTTTGACAGCAGCCTTCTTAAAGTGAAGTGCCCAGAACTGAGCACAACAGTCAAGATGATACCAGGCCAAACATAGGAGAACTAGTGCTTCAGGAAATTTGGAGACTATATTTCTGTTAATGCCTCCTAATATAGCATTTGCCTTTTTTTTTTGTAGCCACATCACACTGTGAGCTCATAGTCACTTTCTGATCTACAATAATTCCAAGATCCTTCTCACATGTAGTATTACTGAGCCAAGTTATCCCCTGTCTTGTAATTGTGCATTTGTCCCCCCCTGCCGAGATGTAGAACTTTGCACTTATCCCTGTTAAATTTCATTTTGTTGTTTTCAGCCCAGTGCTCAATCCTATCAAGATCTTTTTGTTGTTGTTCCTATCTTCCAGGATATTAGCTATTCCATCTAATTTTGTGTCATCTGCAAACTATCCATGCTTTCCTTTTCTGGATTTCTTCATTACTTTTGCTTGCTTTTTGTAAAGAAAAAAGAAACTTTGTCTTGCTACACAGTGATTCTTCAGAAGGCTTGTCCATGGTCTTCAGCTACTGAAAGCAATTGTTCAGGCACTGATGAGCTGGGAATTGTTTCACCTTTTATTGCTAGAGCATAGCAAATAACTGTAAGCCATTAGTGGCGAAAGAATACTTTCTTGGGCAAAAATGAACAAAATATAAAATACTAGCTCTTACTTTTATCACTAAGCACCCTTCCTTTGAGTGGCAGTCAAGATGGTAATCTAATGATAATTTTGAGTGTGGGGGGAAGAGAAGGTACTTTCAAAGAACCACTTAAGGCTGCTAAGTGACAAGTGTACTTACTGATCACATCCTTTATCATTCCCCGATTACTTTTACAACCAAGGAACCAGATAAAAGCTTAATGTATATCCCGAATAAGGGAAGCCAAATGAACTGTTGCCCATTACTTTACTGAAAGTGAAGGAAGCCCATAATAATAGCCTGCTGTTTTAAACCAGTAGTAAGAAATTGCTTAATTACAGTGCAGAGTTAAAAAGTAATTTGCTCAGAGTATGGTTTTCCTTGAGAGCCGGTATATATAGTGTAGTGGCTCAGAGTGGGAAGGATGAATTGGAACTTTTCTCATTCAATCCTGCCTCAGCTGTGAATTCACTGGGTAGATCCTCAGACCAGCTATTCTTCTCTCTGTGCCGGTTCATCAGCTGCGACTTGGCAATGGTAATGAGACAATTAAGTTATATTCGCAGCCATGGTAAAGATGGTGCTGAGCTAATTATGTGAAGCACTTTGAACCCCCACAACATGGCATATGAATGCAGTGTTACTAGGAAGGTATGTTCATTTGCACAGCCAACCTCTTCCCAGATAGGTAATTAGAGAAGGTTAAGATGGTCATTTCAACATAAGCTCATTAAGAATGGGAAGTGAAAGGTATTTGTTTTGAAAATCACACATTTTTATAGTCTTGAAAAACAGTAAGCATGAGGAGGGAAAGACATGGAACTTAGGACTGGATATATGGCAACTCATTGGGCAAATTTGGCAACAACCAAATTTTCCACCTTCTTATTCCCACCCCATAAATATTAGAGCTAAAACAAAAGGTATTAAAGGACAGTTTCTACTGGTTTGGGGAGGGGGATGAGACTTCCTCAAACAATTATGGTTCTTTCTACCCCGCAATACCAGAGTGAAGGCAGGGAGCATAACTTCCTCTTCCTTCTTTCACTCTGATCTGCCTTCAAGATAAAACCCTTGAAGTGAAGAAATAAGAAGAAAGAAGGCAGCTGATCGCAGAGAGGAAGGTGAGCAGCTCTGTCAGTAAAGGTTAGAGGGTTGCTCACTCTAACCACACCCCCAGAAAATATTGTAACGAAGTTGTGGAGCCATTTTGGTTCAATTCTCATGAAGACACATTTTAAATTGTAGGTAGGAAGATGAGCCATAGCAGGTGAGTGTGAGGGAAAAACGTTTTTTCCCCATATTTCCCTAATGGACACCTCTCACGTTTTCTGTTTAAAATATGTACAATCACCAGCTGTAGTAAGTAATTCTCCTGGATTTTCAAGGGAAATTCACCACAAAGCAGGGCACAAGCCCTTTACACTTACAATGATGCAGACCTTTTCAAACAGGAGTGAGATAAAGGACTTTGTGAGGAGGCATCTGAACTGAACTGTGCACTGTTACATATTTATGAGAGCTCTTGCATCTAATTCTCCCTCCTCAACAGAGGTGGGCTTTGGATTTGGATGACTCCTAAATCTAACTGGGATAATTCAGACAGGTTTGAGAGATGGCTGGATCCAAACAAGGCTCCTCCAAAGAACACCATGTGTGAATCCTTACAGTTCTGAGAATTTGCTAGCATTTGGGTTTGGAAGGACACAGCGGCAGAGGCAGTGAAATCACTGAGATGTCTACCAGTTTAACAACCTGAAAATATTATGACCATGCAAAGAAAAAGGGAAAGAAGAGGAGATAAAGTTATCTGGCAGGTATCTTCAGCTTTTGATGCAAGAAAGGATTTTACTGGGACTTTCCAGTCACAGCATTTTGGAGTAACAGTGTTGACAACAATATGCTGCAGGACTTCGATAGTTCTCTCTCTGAACAGCAGGAATATTAAGACAATTTTGATGGTGTCTCCAGAATCTGGGAAATTGTTAACAATGAATGCTTTTTTGGAATATACAAGATATTCTACACTTTTTGGCAGGCACTGTATGATCCACATCATCCTCCACTGGCTTGTTGTATTTCCCACAATTTTGGTGCCAAATATGCAGGATACCAAGAAACAAAAAAACCTCATCATTTATAATTTAGTGTAACTTTCCAACTCCCTTCACTTATTTTTCATTCCTCCACCCTGGGTTTCTTGCTTGAAGATATTTATTTGAGATATTCAATATTCATACAAATTATATCACCCCCCCCCCCAAAAGTTAAGGGACATAGATGTTTTCATTAAAAAAACACCCTCAAATTCTGAAGTCTGCTCTTACATAGAAGTCCCTATATCTAGTCTTATGAAACTAGGCAAGCTTGACATGCTGAGAAGAGTTAACAATCCCTAAAATTTTAGTCTACTTTTGCAGCTATTTGGCTAAATTGTATTGGGCACAATCTCCGCCTAAGGGGTTAGTATGCCTACAGAATGCATCTGATTTTGATGAATGGCAAAAATTATAGTTAGTCACTGATGGACAATCACCAGCTGCAATCAGTAATTCTCCTGGAGGAAGAAATTCAAGATTTGGATTTGATTTGAAATGAATTGGCTGGACTTCAAAGTGGCCCAAGCCAAATTCAGTTGTTTTCTGAGGTGCAGAAATGAGGCTCAAATTGGATGTCATTTGTTCTCACCCAATCTGTAGACTCACTTCCAATGCAAATTGACATTATTAGTAATGTTCAACATTAAAACAGTCACTGCTCAGTCAAACATAGGAACCATGAATCATCATCGTGATAAACAGGTGTTTATTTTCCGCATCTCAGAAGGAAATTGAATCATTCAGGTATACCTGCCGAATAGTTGGGATTTCCTTTGATTTGTGGCAAACGTGTGTTTAATGCTCTGTAATATGTGAAACGACTCCAGAAAGAGCAAAGATTGAGAAACACTGGACTAGATAACTTTTGAAATCCTGTCCAGGTCTATAATTCCAGTCTGTAACCTAGTTCTGTTTTTGAATGATTATCCACTTCAGCAGAAAAATACCTGAATATGTGGCACCTAGAAAAGACCCTTCAGAGTAGAGATGTGTCATGAGAGACCAGGGCCAAGCTCATTCATACTATGGTCTTCCTGTTATGTATGGTTATGAAAGCTGGACAGTGAAGAAAAATAACAGGAAAGAATGAGTCATTCTATTTTGGAGGAGAGCTTTATGAATGCCAGGGATTTCCTGAAAGACAAATATGTGGGTGTTAGATCAAATTAAGCCATAACAACAAAACCAACAAGAAGCTAATTTGCATTTCTTGAACTAATGCACAAATAAGCACAGAAATATCCTTCTCTTTTCACACTTCTTGGAGTTTAACCACACATTTCCTCAAATCAAAAATTAATACATAAGTGAAAATTGTGCTCAGGATGCATACATTTGGAGAAAGGTTTACAGGACTACATACCTTAGAAGAAATCTGCATATGAATAGATACATGAGGTGAAGTTCATCAAAGAACTTTGGGAGCAATGCATATAAAAATGTAAATGAATTTTCATGTAGACATTTTGATCCAAAATTTGGAAACAGATTAAGAAGCAAAATAGAAGAATTGTGTGCTAAATTTTGAAAGTTGTAGGCATTAATTCAGATTATTTTCTCCATTACTAGCAGATTTGCCAACCTGAGTTCTGAAGGTTATTCAAGATGAATTTGTTTTTGAGAATCATCCAAATTTTGGTAAGCCCAGTTGCTCTGAAGGCTTTCACACATTGGGAACCCAAAGCCACTTGAAACGTGGATGGCCATAAGAAAAAGTTATTGATACTCTCTTGTTTGCCTGTTACTGTCTAGGTTCTTCCTAACTTAGAACAATATTTTGTTTGTTTGTTTGTTTAAAATGTATTTACCCTGCCATTTTCCTTAAAAAGGACCCAAAGTGGTTTACATCATTAAAAGACAATATTTAAAGCTAACAACAGTAAGTATGCAAATATTAAAAGGATCAAGCAAATACCACACTAAAAGATGGTAAACAAAAGCAACACCAAAACCACATTTAAAGCAAAATGTCACAACCATCCATTTAAAAACTCCATTCAGGCAGCCAGTCAATTCAGGGAAAGCCTGCCTGAAGAGAAATGTTTTTATCTGCTCATGGAAGAACAGCAAATATGGCACCAAACTGGCCTCCTGCGGGAGGGAGTCCCAAAGTCTGGGAGCAGCAACAAAGAAGGCCCTCTCCTGGATCCACACCAAACACATATGTGAAGGTGGTGGGAAGAAGGCCTCTCCTGATGATATTAATACTCAGACAGACTCATAAAAAGAGATATGGTATTTTAGATAGCTTGGACCCAAACTGTTTAGGGCTTTATAGGTTAGAATCAGTACTTTGAATTGTGCCCAGAAATGGATCGGCAGCCAGTAGAGTTGCTGTAATGGGGTTGGGGGGTTATGTGATCTCTGTGAACAGCCCCAGTTAGCAGTCCGGCTGCCACATTTTGGTCCTGCTGAAGTTTCCAAGTACTTTCCAGAGGTAGAGCCACATGGAGTATGTTACAGTAATCCAGAAAAGATGTAAATAAGGCATGTTTTACTGTGGCCAGATCAGGAACAAACACAGCTGGTGCAGTAGTTTTGTGTGAAGAGACTTCTGGCCACCACCAAAACCTGGCCATCTAGGCTCAGAGATGAATCCAGGAGCACCCCTGAGCTGCATGCATCCAGCATAGGCTGCAACACTATTCCTTGGTCTGCCTTTCGACTGACCAGGAACAATTCTGTCTTGCCTAGATTAAGATTCAGTTTATTTATCCTCATCCAGTCCATAACAGATATCAGGAATTGGTCTAGAGTCAAAACAGCTTCCTCAGATTTAGTTGGCAAGGAGGAATGGAGTTGGGTGTCATCCGCATACTGGTTACACCAGACCTCCAAACTCCAGACAACTTCTTCCAGTGGTTTCATGTAGATGTTAACATGGGAGACAAAACAGAATCCTGAGGGATCCTGTAGACCAGTTGCCAGGATGTTGAACAGGAATCCCTCAGCACCACATTCTGAGTTCACTCCTCTAGGAAGGACAAAAAAACAGTGCCCTCAAGTTCTGTTCCAGAGAAACAACCCAGAAGGATACCAGTGGTAATGATATTGAAAGCTGCTGAGAGATCCAGCAGAACCAACAGGGACATACCACCACATCCAGTTCCCGGCATAGGTCATCCACCAAGGCAACTAAAGCAGTCCTCATCCCATAACCAGGCCTGAAGCCAGATTGAAATGGATCTAGATAATCCATCTCATCCAGGAACCCCTGAAACTGAGAAGCCACAACCCACTCCAGCACCTTGCCCAAGAATGGAATATTAAAGACTAGTTGGTAATTATTCAGTATTGTGGGATCCAAGGAGGGCTTTTTCAACAATGTTCATACTATTGCCTCCTTTAAGCATGCTGGGATGTTGAGACTGGGATATCCAGGTGGTGTTGAAAAAACAGCAAATAAAAACAGCTTTGCTGTTGTCTTTTGTTTTCTGTTTTGCTTTCAAAATTCTTAATTGCTTACTATTTTAAAACACAGGCTCCTTTGAAATGCCTAAGCGCAATCTGTGTCTTTTTGATTGCATTCACTAGAATTTCTGAACTGTAAAAGAGGAAAGTGGTGAGAATATGCAAGCAGTTGTCTTTCCACAGAAATGCTGTCTTTCTATATATTAATAAATAATTTGAGTCAACTAGTTTGAGCCAAAAAAATATTTCAGCCCTTATCACTTTGTCTTATTATGATTAAAATTGTTTCCTGAAGCTGTTAATCATTTCATTAGTAAAAGATCCTCAGAAGTACATAGGCTTTCCAGTCATAAAAAGTAATGTAGAATATTTGTATCTTTGCCTTGGGAATAAAAATATTGAAGTACATTATTTTCCTGCAGGCTGCCAGTGTAGGACTTGTTTGAGTGCTTCCCTCCCATGTTTTCTCCACAGAACTGTCAGGTAGATCTCAAGCCTTCTCATACCACTCAGCCATAAGATGTTCCACATTATTCCCTCACCTTCAGACATTAAATGAGCCCCCTAGCACAGTGGTTAAACTGCAGTATTGTAGTCAAGCCTCTGCTCACAACCTGAGTTTGATCTTGAAGGATTTGGGTAGCTGGCTCAAGGCTGACTCAGCATTGCATACTTCTACAGTTGGCAAAATGAATGCACAGCTCACCGGGGGCAAGTTATTGTTTGTATAATTATGTTGTAAACCTCCCCGAGAGTGTTCTAGCACCATGGAGCGGTATATAAGTAAAAACAACAACATTACACAGATGGTTTAATCTTCCTTGATAAAGATCTCAATTTCAAGACATTAAGTTTTAAATATGAGTGCCTGGAATTGTTGGTGAAATTCTCAATAGTCTGATTTAGGGAGGGGGGGAATCAGGGACTTGTAAAATGAGAAAAGTATAAAACCCTTTGATTATTCCACAGCTTGAATAAAATAGAAGCTAGAGATGATTTCTTAGCTTCCCATCTCCTGTACCTGTCTGCTCTCCTCATCCTCAAAAGCCCTTACTACCAACCTTCTACCCCCAAAGCTTTTCCTCTTCCCTTTACTTCTCTAGCAAGCTTCCAAAAGAAACTGTAGCTGTGGTGTGTAAATATAGTCTTCACTTTCTTCTTTTCCTTTTCCTTTCCCTTTTCGTGATGTACTGATTAGCTATGTTGGAGCTTCAAACCCCAAGAGTCTAAGGGAGATTGTATTCTTCACAGGCCTGCTGCAAACACTGACCAGCATACCAGGGATAAGAGATACCAGATGGGTCAGACCCTTTCTCCCCACATGGCACCACTGCTCTCACACTCTCTTTCTTGGAAAGAGAAAGGGGTTTTGGAGAGGTGGGAACAGATGAAAATAAAGGTTTGGGGGAAGAGGAACAGCCGTAAGATTAGTTAGTTCGCTTTCATTTTCCAGTTACAATGAAGAATCTGAGAGAAATCCCTAAACCTGAAGTGAAGAAAGTGATACTAAGACCTATTGCCATTCTTAAGCACACATAATGTTGGAAGAACCATCTTGTGATGGGTAGTTGGGGCTCATTAGCCTTGGAAGGCAGCCCATCTAGGAGAAGGAAAACTCCAATTTCAAACCTCCACTGCCTTGTGGCTATAACCATCGATGGAAAAGGCTTCAGGAGTTAACCTCGAGGCAAAATCCGGAGACGGAGTCCCAGAAGCAGTTCATGACTGTGTACAGTCACGCTCTGACAAGTCCTGTGATGTCACTGGAACTAGTTGTATTGGCTCTTGCCTTTCCATTGGACTATTTAAGTGATGTGGAGAGGGGGGATTTGCTGCTTGGGTAACAGTCTGTCCTCCGTATTATTTTACCCAGGCCTCATGCTCTGGAGAGGACACTCCAGCTTCTCTTACAGCATCGATTCAGAGCACGTTACCATAGTCTCTTGAGGCTGAAGGATGCCTACCTACCATCTTGTGAATATGGTACTAAAAAAAAAAAAAGGTCTTTATTGTTTTGCTGTTATCTTCTGTTTTGTATTTGTTCTCAGTTTTCACAATGAGGGATACAAACGTCATATTCTTGTCTTAAAGCCCTTGTGTCATCTCTCATGTCATTAGTGGTGATCTGTCTGTTTGTGCACATCAGCCCCCTTGTTTTTTTGGACCCCTTGATCCATATAGGACTAAATCCAGTCATTAGTCCTTAATAAGTGAGTGTAATTTGGAATATCAGTTCTTATATATGTCCCATTCGATTCATGAGTATAAGTTAGTTGAGATTAAATAATTGAATATAACCTGTAGAAGTATACTGTTTGTCTCTCCATTCTTGCTGATGGACAGCAGGATACCTAAAATTGCTCCACTGTGCTCGATGTAACGGGAGGAGATGTAAGATATATACCTATGGTGTTGTGTCTATAGTGGCTCATTTATATTCAGAGAAGTCATCATTTGATACTGTAGTTCTCGGGATATTAGTATTAATACTACTGATCTGATTGCTTCAGATAGCACATTAGGGTGAGCAAAAGGCAAGTTGAGACCTACTATGAGGTTTGCCTCAGGAAGGAACTGAGAGATTATCTGCTTGAACTAAGGCATTGCAGAATTCAAATTCATTTAATTGACTTCCCATTCAGGTATGATTCTTTCAAAATGGAGGACTTTAATCATTTCAACGTGGCACTAATTAAAGAGTGGTGGCAATTTTACCTACAGTGTTTCAGATCTGGTGCTTCAGTATCATTGTCTGTTTTAAAGGTTTGCTCAGGTTGCTGTTAAATTATTGATATTGTCTTCTCGTTTTTTTGCCTATTTGTCCAAGTTTCATTGATGTTGTCTCCTCTTTGTTTTATTCATTATGTATCATCATGTATTATTAAAATAGAGAAACTCTGAGGGAAGGGCAATGAAAAAACTAAAATATTTTTTTAAAATATGTTGAGTTTAAAGTGAATGGGGTTCTTTCAAGGCCTTTGGAAAGAATTACAAGGGGCAACACCTGTTTATAACTTTGTAGACTGCTAGTACATATTTTCTTGGTCAAATTTCCTCTCCTGCTTGGGCTATGAGAAAATAAACTAAAGAAAGGAAAGAGAAATACATCAGGGAATACCAGGCATGGAACTCCATGAACTAGCTCAGGAATGCAGAACCAGTGGCCCTCCAAATGTTGTAGACTACAACACTCATCAGCTCCAGTCTGCATGACCAGTGGTGAGAAATGATGGGAGTTGCCTTACTGACACTCGCAGGGCAATAACTTCCGAATTCTTCAAGCTGATGATATCAAAGTGGAACAGAGAGGAAATGTTTCCTTCTTCCTTCTCTACTCTACTGCCCCTATGGCCATATGTGTAGAGAAGAGCCTATGTCTCTACTTCAGTTGTCCCCAAATTAATTCAATATTAAATGAATGGTCACAGTTTATATAAATCCACGATGATGCCTTAAGCTCTATATCCTGCCTTTATCTTGTTGATGCTTCACACTAACTGGCATCTTAAAGGGCTCCGTCACACATGGACGATTTTTACTTACTGGGAACAAAATAAGCATGTAGGTTTTTTTCATATGAGAGCAGACACTCTCAAAATCTGCAATAAATTGGGGCAGGGGGTGAGAAGAGTTCTTCCCTAGTGTATTGTCTGGACCTAAGGTCTTTGAGTATTAAATTGGACTGGAGAAATAGTTGAGCCCACATTTGCTGAAGGTTTCTAAAAATGCAAGGGCAGATCTAGTGCAACTTGATGATATTAACAAAGAGAAGGGCTGTAAGTAAGATGGCTGAATCTCAGAAAGAGCAGGAGAGCTGAAGAGGCTGGAGCTGCTGTTGCCCGTTGGACTACTAGGGCTCTTGCCAACTTGGTTTAGGTATAATTTTTATATAGCTGTGTTGGAGAGATGAATCTAACATAGTGAATTCATGAATTGCATACAATAGTATTGATATTTTATTTTAGGGTTTTGAAGATACCCAACCCAGTTGAGGAAGATATCCTGGAGTTTGTCTGACTTTGAAATCAAAGGGACACTTGAAATTTGCACATTCTGTGACCAACTTCTGTATTGGTGCTGTTGCCAAGGCCTTGGGTGCACAAATGGTGGCATTTTGTTGTTATAATTGTTCGTGTTGTCTGTTATATGAATGCAAAAAAGAAGAGACTTATTTTGTGAAATTTTGTTTGCAAGATTCACCAACAGTGAGAAAATAGCCCCATAGAACATAGAAGTGTTACACAAGCAGTCAGGCTTCTTCTGAGCTTACACAACGAGGTAAACACAACTACCGTGTGTAAGTGTAATAGTGCTATGCACTTGATGGGGAGATTACAGATTCAGAAGATTGAGAAGTAATGTTATTTCTGGAGGTGTGACCAGAATACATCCATTAATGGTAAGAATAAGAGATGGGGATATTCGTATTCATATATGAATAAGAATATCCCCCCACAGGTGCAGATAATGAGGATCCAGCCCCCTTGGGCTAGACCAACCACTCACGATTCCGCCACTGCCACAAGTTCCACGGTCCCTTCCTATCTCTCCATTGCTCACAATGGATTAGCCACTCTTTGACCTGGCAGAGAGGCTCGTCATCCCGCCTTCTGACAGGACTGGCTAGTTCATTGCGAGCAATGGAGTGATTGGAAGGGACCATGGAACTCACAGCAGTAGCGGAATCATGAGTGGTCGGTATGGCCCCAGAGGGCCGGACCCTCGTTATCCACACCTGTGTGGGGGTATTCGTATATGAATATGAATACCCCCATCTCTAGTAAGAATATTTGTTCTGTCCCACAAATACCTGGTGATAGCTTCTTGTGCCATATTTTTAGCCAACATATTTGAATTTGTCCCCACTCAATGGCTTACTAAAGTTTTGTTGTGTTGGGGGTGGTGGGTGAACAATCTAAAATGTGAACAAGCCCTAGATGCACTCTGAATTACAATTACACTCAGAAAGATGCAGTGTTTTCTTATAGAACATGGAAATGGACTTTCTAAGTCACTTTTAAAAAAGAAGAATAGATTAAATTAGAGACTATGATACAATGTCTGTGGGTTCTGGTCACATTGAAATCCTAATTACAGCTTGCCAGCACTGATGCATTTCCCCAAAGAATATTATGTTGGCTATATTGAGCTACTGGGGAAGGAAAAAAAAAATGGGTCATGTCTCTAAAAATAAGATGGAAGCACAGTACACATCAAAGGCAGGAGGTTAGAGCCTCTTTGCAGGGGGTAGAAGAAGAAGGAGAATTGCTTCGGAATTTAATCCAACCAACTGTCACTGTTTGAGAATAGGGCAGACAAAGTATTTAGTATACTTTGTAAAAGCATATTTGTGGCACTGAGGTCAGGGCTGCATAGTTCGGTTGACCGTGACAATTAATAATGCAAAACATATGACACTGTATCAATTTGATGGGAGTTTTACTTTTCTGCTTCGTTAGCTGCTTCCCTACCATTCCAGAGGCTGGGGATCTCATAAGTTAGTGATGCCACGGCAGACATTTTTGTTGTTAATAAACATGGCAATAAAATCAGATGATGCAATTCTTCCAAACTGCTCCCCTCCTTCCATTCACTCCAGAAAAACTGACCCTTTCTCATTGCCCCAAATGAGAAATCAGGCTTTCAAAAAGCATCAATTGGTGAAATGTGCTGCTCTGAGCAACTGAGTAAGTGGAGACTCTTTGCCCACCTCCCCAGGAAGAGGCAAGGGATGAGGCTGGCAATGGAGGGCATCAGTGTGCATGTCAACAGCTGGGCGGAGAAACGTGGGACTTATAAGCCTGCCCTGCCCAGACAGAGGGTTCTTTTATTTTTCATACCCTGCATGTCTGCACTGTGTGTCCAGGGAAAGTTTGTCTGGTGACTCAGGGGCTGGATAGAAATTTTTGGCCTCAGACACCTGATTGAACAACAAGGCGGCCATGTTGTTGTTGTTGTTGTTTGCCTATTCTGCACTAATTGCTCGTGGGACATTATAAGCAGTTTTGAGGGTATGGTTGAGTCAAATAGATGGCCATAGCTAGGTGGGTCGTGTGGAATGGGGACATAGTGGTGGGCTCTAGAAGGCAATAGCTGAAGGAGGTCTCAACATCTTGGCAATTGAAAGCATGGGATTCAGGGGCATGGGGGGCACCATTTAAATCTCAGTTAAAGTCATAGGCGGGTGGGGGATGGACCTGAAAGGCATGAGCTAGCTGGTGTCAGACTGTAGAGGCACAGCAGGACAATGGGGCTGGGTGTTCACCCTTAAGAAATAGAGATGGATTCAGGAAGGACCCCCTCTCCTTGATCTAGGACCTGTTAGGCTCCTCTGTAAAATTAATAACATTAATAAATAGTTAAAAAAGTAAACTCATCACTTGTGTCGTGACCATTTGTTTATTTATTTAATTCATTTTTGTGCTGCCTTTCTCTTGGTGAAGGGGCTCAAAGTGGCTTACAACATCATTAAAACAAACAGGAATGGAAGCAAAATGCAACAGCCATTAAAAAGTAATTAAACATGATAATGTGAAAAAAATACATCTAGAAAAGAAATTAGAAGCATAAAAAAAAATGAAAACCCATGATTAAAATGATATAAAAGCATCAAGAGTATGGCAGTTAGCTATGTTAAATTTGATATTAAAAGCCTGTCTGAAGAGGTTTTCACTCGTTGCCAAAAGGACAAGATAGAGAGGGTGAGGCTAGAGTCATAGGGGAGGGGCATTCCAGAACCTAGTGGCAGCGAGATAGTGTATAAATCAAATTAGTTAATTAATTAATTTCTGGGGTTGGAGGCCAATGTATAGATAGAGGAATATGTGATAACTCTTCTTGCCTATTTGTACATTTTTTTAATAGTTTTTTGTATTCAAAGACCCAATGGCATGTAATGGGTGGAGCTCTGGAACAGGACACTCAACATGTTTGTGATACACTGGAGTAAATCTGTTTGCTGCAGGTTAACTTCAAACAGGTACAACCCCACCCCTGTAACACACAGGAACTGCAATGCTTTTTTCCCTTATCTTAATCCAGTGTAAACACTTATGCTGTGGGCATGTCAGGGGCTAGTCATGACATCACACATTTGGGAACATCATGACCTCTTCCTGCCCCCATTTCCATTGTTAGAAAAAGGTGTTTATGTGCATCTTCAGGTGTGCCACTTTAATTACAGGTTAAAGAAAAGAGAATTGCACATCTGCATGTGTGAACAGAGGTGCAAAGGAGAAAAAAATGAAGACATAAGAGCAGTTGAGGGAAGAAAGATGTGTGGGGAACAAGAGAGGGGAGGAAGGGGCAGGCAGACTACTGATAGGAAAAAAGGGGGGTCCTGTACCATGAGGTAACTTTAAAACTGGTATTGAGTTGACAGATTTTCTTAATAATTGAATTTATGAAAAGCATGGATTCAGGACCTTGGCTTGCCAACATCAGCCTTACAATAGACCATGCTGAGTGGCTTTCCCTGAACTAGAGGCAAAAAGCCTTTCTCAGCCTATCTGTATATGTATAGGCTGAGGAGATATATATTTACTGCAACTTCTAATTCATTTTGAAGTTTCTACCTACTTCTGAGAAAATATATTATCCAGTCTAGGATTTCAAATTAGTAACTGAGGACATCTTGCAACCCAATAGTTTGTATTTGGAAAAACAAAACTTTCCTTAAATCCAGTCTTCTCTCTGTAACCTACTGAGTCCTCTTTCCGTAGCCTCACTTTCCCAAGAAAAGCTGACATTGCTAATAGCAATATAGGGCATATTGTTTAAGCAGCAGCTAAGCAATTACAGGCTCTTTAGTGGAAGACTTGGCAGGAGCAGATAAGCTATGGAACTGATTCTTCAGTGACTTTCTGCAGTGTAAATTGCTATTCAGCTCTAGCAGTTTACAGTAGATTTAAAGGCTGATCTGTGCAATAGGCGATTGGGAACGTTTGCTTATGAGGTTTAAAGGGGGGGAGGAGCATACACTAACAAAGCATGGGATAAAACGGACAGGCTTGGCAATGGTAGCCCTTGCAGGCAGTTAACCTTTTCCTTACCAGAGCTTGATCTGTCCACTAGGGTGGTTGAAACCACAGCAGCTTCATTAGGTCTACGTTTGATAGCTTCACCAGGACCCAATGTCCCCCATTGTTTTCCTGATGTCCCCAAAAACCTTATCAGGGAATAGATGGGGGCATGTAGCACCACATAAAAACAATTCCAGCCTCTTGCTTCTCCTCCAGGCAAGTGCTGTAAAATAAAAAAAAAGTGAGGGGTCAGGGATCTATAGCTGCTGCAGCTACTCCTGTCTTCCTTATGCAAAGTCATTTTGTTCATTTCCCACATAGTGTGCAACTAATCAGGTTTTTGTGGGGGGGGGGGAGAGGGGCATTTGGACTACTTCTTCATCCCTTGCACCATACCCTACCATGTGCATCAGAATCCTTTGTTCTCTTGTCCTCCCATTTTAGTGGGAGTGGAATAGATGCCTAAGGGAGAATGAGTGGAGAAGTCTACCTCTATTACTATCATTGTATTCACCTACATTTGGATCCAATCCATTCTTTGCAAAGTACTTTTTATCAGCTGGATGTTGAAAAGCACCAATGTTACCATATGAATGGCGAAAGTTAAATTCATAGTCAATTTGTATGATCCCATTGAGAGACTTTCTGAAATGAAAAATCTTTAGGATTGTGGTTTTCTTTGGGGGATAATCCATAATTTTTGTGGTTGCCTCTGTGCTGGCATCTTGCTTACATTACATCAGCCCTTTTCTAGCCATGGATGTTTATATATCCTTATCTTTGTTTACATTTTCCTCCTAACCTAGCAAATTCCAATACCAGAAGGCAAAATCTCAGACATTCTGCTACAGAAGCAAACATTTACTGATAAGAAGAAACCATAACATGGTCTCTTATCTTCATTTTGTCCTAACCAAGCAGACTCAATGTATTTTCTCATTGAGTTTACTTTGGTAGCAGTTTACTCTCTGCGCTTTCTCTATGGGAGTAGCTACAGTTCCAGACCTAGTAGACTTTTCCACATAATCTGCTACTCATCAGATTACATGGGAATGAATGGGAGGTTTGTAATTGCTCTGCTGTGACTTCCAATGGACAGTCAGTAGATTACTGCTTAAACAGTTACTTTCCCCCTTACCCCACCCCCATTTTCAAGATTACATCTCTTCATCCTGAAGTAATTTCAACCAGGCAGTTCATTGTTGTTCAAACTTCCATGTCACAACTACATTTCACATTTCCAGGGTTACATTTCTTATACCCTTAATCATTTAATATGTTATTTATACAAAATATCAAACTTTGACTGTTCTCCCTTCAAGTGAGTGTAGGGGGGGCTTGCTTGTAGGTTTTCTCTGTTGCTCAACAGTCCAATTCAGCAATCCTGACATACATGTTTTAAAAAATGCTTACCATAACATTTTGTTTGTTTCTTTAAATTGTACAGAAATACACAGAAACATTCAGGTGGGGAAAAAAAATGAGAGTTAATCAGAAAACAAGGCAAATTAACTCTGAACTTTAAAAAGCATATGAATTTGAGCAAAACAAATCTTGACAGATTTTCCCAGTCATGGTAAATTCATAAATGACGTCCATGCAGGGAGAACCAGTCACACGATTCTTTAGAGGTACATTGGAATATAAATGTAATAATCTCTTCTAACACATACTTCTGTTTCTAGGACTGAATTTGCAAATGTTTAGGCTGATTTGCGACGTGGTGGCACTGTGGGTTAAACCGCAGAAGCCTCTGTGCTGCAACGTCAGGAGACCAGCAGTCGTAAGATCAAATCCACGCAATGGAGTGAGCTCCCATCGCTTGTCCCAGCTCCTGCCAACCTAGCAGTTCGAAAGCATGCAAATGCGAGTAGATAAATAGGTACCACCTCGGTGGAAAGGTAACGGTGTTCCGTGTCTAGTCGCACTGGCCATGTGACCACGGAAACTGTCTTCGGACAAACGCTGGCTCTACGGCTTGGAAACGGGGATGAGCACCGCACCCTAGAGTCGGACACGACTGGACTAAATGTCAAGGGGAACCTTTACCTTTACCTAGGCTGATTTGCAGTGATACTAATAACTTTTTAGAACAGAATTGCAAATCCTGAAGTGTCAATAATTCACAAAACATTTTTGCAACTGCATAAAGTCTAAACAAAAAAAATGTACATTATCAAACATTTTCCTTTAAAGGTTATTTACTCAATGCCAATATATTCAGCTCTCTCACATGTCTCAGTATTTTTGCACTACCTTCTTTTTGACAGTCCATTACAGGATTTCAGCTATAAACAGAAAAAAAGGACAATTCACTTTAACTGAAATTCTCCATTAGATTGGCTATTGGGGAAATTTTGTCTTAGAAAAGTGAAAGATTTAGCACCAATTATCCTGGGTGATGCCAGTGGAACTTCTGCCTTAGTTTAGCTCATTAGTTGAATGTTAATTTTTAATTTGGGAGCAATTAATAAGCCTGTGATGCCTGACAAATCAAAACTTGGCCAACATTTTGATGCATTTGAAAGGCAAATGTTGAACCTTGCCCATTACCTCAAGAGAAGAAAAATGGATTCCTGCCATATTTAAGCTTCAGAGCATATAAGCGTAATTTATTGTGTTAAGAATCCACACTTGTTGTGAGTTAGAAAAAGGGACATGTCCTTGACACTTCCAGTTTGCATTTTAAATTAACCTGTGAAAATTAACAAAATACGATTGGCAAAAGGCACCCACACATTTTTGAAAAATTCTTGAAGAGCAGCCATGTTAGGGCTACTTTGCATGGCAGGTTATTATGTCCCCCTCACCCACCACTGGTTTACTGATAGTTCAGATTTTTATTTTTTAAAAGCATGCCTCTCTATTTCACACAAGGAATCAAGATACCAATCACAGCATGGCACAAGTGGATAAATATTTTAGTAACTTTACAAGATTGAAATAAACACACTAGCACTGAGCTAACATCCTCCTCACTGGTGAGTAGAGATGGGGACGAATATAAAAACGGATCGGCTTTTTCGATGAAAATAGCTGATTTGTTAAATATTTGTCCCTTCATATTCGTGGGTTCCAGAGATCCCCACAAATACAAAGGGATGAATATTTACCCATTTTTATTTGTCCTTCGTATTACAAAAAAACCACAACCATTTTGCCTACTGGCCGCCGATCAGCTGATCGGTGGCAGATGGGCAGCCAGCCACCCCCACAGCCAGCCAGCCTCACAGCCTACCCCACCCCTTCCTCTCCCTACCTTAGCCCCCACCCCACCCCCACTGACAACCCCTTACCTTAATCGCTGCTGCCAAAGTCGCCATCTGGCCTCCCAGCCACGGCATGTAAAAAGGGAAACTGGCTGCTGTTTGCAAATATGACAGCTGCAGCTTCATTTAGGGTAGGGAAGCTGCAGCTGCCATCTTTGCAAAGGACAGCCTGGATTCCCTTAAGGCAGAATGGTTTTTTTTTTTTAATAGGAAGGGGGTGTCAGCGGGGGTGGAGGGAGCAGCAGTGGCTGTGGGGGTGGCAGTGGGGGGGCGGTGGCATTGGAGGTGGGGGCGGGGGTGGGTTTTTTTAATAATCCCCCCACAAATCGACAAATAACTTTGTTATTCGTCGCTTCATGGGGCAACTTCATGCTTCATGAATCATCAACTTTTGACGACTCACAAAGCAAGATCTTGACTTCCTCATTTTCTGACACCTTCTCTACCTGATGTTCCCATGTGTTTTTTTTGAGGCCAGCAAGTTATATTTTTTGCATAATGACCAGTGCACTAACTTTGCCACTCTATCATGTCTAACTTTGTAATCTGTTTGTGCAATCTTTGGACATTCACAGATGAGGTGTGACACAGTTTCATCTTTTCCTTGGCAGAGTCGACATTTGCTGTTAGCACTAATTCCTTGGATCTTAGCTTTCGTCACATTGGGTTGGAGTGCTTGTTCTTGTGCAGCAAAAATCAAGTCTTTGGTTTCTTTCTTAAGGGTCCCCAATTTTAGCCATGCCCATGTTGAATTATGATCATACTTTCCATCAATATTTCTCGGGTGTTGTCCATGAGTGGTTTATTTTTTCCATCTGTTTAATTTATTTTCAAATTGTTGTTTCTTATACTGAGCCTTTGTTTCTGTTGTTTTCAAAATATGATTCATTTTCACTGCTTTCAGTAATTTTTCTCTGCTTGTACTGATATAATCATTTAGGCTTCTTTTTTTCTTCCTCTACTACCTGCTGTATTTGCTGTAATCCACAGCCTCCAATTTTTTTGTGGTAAATATAATCTGTCCACATCACTTTTTTGGATATAGTGTGTGATGCGTGTTCATTAGTTTCCATGTTTTTCAATCCAATTCTTCTAAATCGTCTTGAGTCCAATCTATTATTCCAGCTCTGTATCTAATTACTGGAACTGCCCATGTGTTTATGGCTTTGATTGTATTTCCACCATTTAATTTTGATTTTAAGATTTTCCACAGCCTTTTGATATATTCCCTTTCTGTCAGTTTTTTAACTTTTGTGTGCACAATGTTATCTACTTCTTTTATTATTATTATTATTATTATTATTATTATTATTATTATTATTATTATTATTATTATTATTATTATTATTATTATTATTATTATTATTATTATTATTATTATTGGAAATCATACCTTAAAATTGTGTTGTGAAAGCATCTAATTCTCCTTTGTGGGCAAAACTGGACAATTGTAGAGGTGATGAGATGGATAAAATCCTAGAGTGGAGTCTCTACTATGGTGTTACCAAACTAGAGTTGGGTTAGATAAATACACATTTATCATAAAAAATCATGACATCTCCCATTTAACTCCTTCTTGCTCTGTGCCTGACAATAGTACCTAGGTCATATCACATTAAATCAGTTATAGTATTATGTTCTTTCCACCCAATCCCAACTACAACAGCAACAATTGTTGGAGTTGGTTTGCCAGTAGTGAGGCTGTCCTCTGAATTTCTACTCAGACTGAAATTGCTAATCTTGCACTGGAAATTGAAGTATGGGGGGCATTAGGTAGCTACTTAGAGGTAGCACAGAGAAGAAGAAGGTAGAGAAAACTTTTTGTTTAGCCCACATCTTCCTTTCAATTAGCTGTGGCATGCTGCTCACTGTTGACTCATTGACACTCAGTGCAATCCTATGCATGTCTACACAGAGGTAAATCCAGCAGCATTCAATAGGATTGATTTCCAGCTAAGTGGGAATAGCCTAAGCAGCAAAACTACATGTGACCTCAATTAACTTTTGGCAATGGCCTCTATCGTTCAGGAAGATGCCAAAGTGCTGTGTCATACTATTTAGTTTTGCCAACATGCAGGACAGAGTACCTCCCTCCTTTCTATTAAAGAAGAAAGATATAGGACTGAACATGCAAAACAAAGTAAGCATACAAATTAATGCTGTATCAGTTTAGTGCTATAGTGCTACACCAGGAGAGATGGGGGGAAAATGCAATTTACAAATCACATTGTAGTTGTAGTCCTTACCAGTTGAATTAGTAGGCAGGCAAAAGGAGTAGGATTCATTCCCACAGTATATATAGCATTGTAGCCTTAATTGTTTAGGAGTAGTTAGCAAAAGTAGGAGGCAGTTGTTCATCCTAATGCAGCAATTTACATAAAAGATCCAGTTGCTGCCATGTTTTAAAAAGTCTAATCCTATGCATGTTTATTGAGTAGTCAGTACCACAATGTCCCATTGGGTTTATTCCCAGATACAGTATGTGGATGTAGGATACAGTTCAACTGTTTATGTGGGTGTAGGATTTCAGCTTAGTCTACCTCCTTTCCACAAAATATTTTCAGAAATATGTATTTTATTAAAAAATAAATATGTATTAAAATAAATAAAATATTTGGAGAAAAGACAGATTAGGTAACAAATCAATAAATGAATTTGTACATTGATGCAAGAACACACTCAATTTATTTCTTCCTAAATCTGCATTAGTTTGCAACTTTGCAGCATCAAGCAACGGGAATCTCGTGAATGGTTTTCTTAGGAGTAAGCCTCATTGAACACTGGAAGTGGGACCCTGGTGCATGTACAGAATACACAACTTTAAATAAATGAATGGAAACCTCATAGCTGTCACAATTTAATTAGGCTTAGGCTGCAATAATTTAAAAATAAACCACCAGATAATGAAAGGGGGTTGTGGTCTTCTTTGTATTAAGATGGTAACCTTCATGTATTCTACACTAGACATACCACTGAAGCTCCCTTATCTTCCAGGAAGCTGAATTTTGACTTCCTGGGATTACTATTAGGATCCACTTGGGAATCAATAAATTAAAAAAAAAAGTGGGGGAGATGTGACAGTGAGAGAGGAGAGGGACAGAAGCAGATTTTTGTGAGGTGGCAGGAAATGGGCTTTAAAAAAAATTCCTGCCATTTTCATCTCTCCAAGGCTCAAAATAGAGGTGAGTGGGGGAGAACAGTAAAATAATGAATGGGATTTTTTTTAAAAAAATATGATTTCTGATAAAACTTTACTGCAGTCAACTAAGTTAAACTTAAATGGCAATTTAACATCAACTTGTTTTAAATTAGCCCCTTTTTATTTAAACTTAACTGAATTAGATTATTATTATTTTGTCTCAGTAACAGTTAACTGTCAAACCTCTTCTACTGATTTCCTCATCTCTGGTAAAGACTGGCATATAAACATACTGCTCTCTGGGTTTTATGGGGCTGTATTCTTTATGTGTGTATTGCAAATGTGATTTTTTTTCAAATAAGAAAGCAACGATAGTGATAGAAACTCATCCCAAAACTGTATGCTGCAAATTGTACATCCCAAGTTCTTCTCATCAACACTATACCAGTGCAAGAGTTATGTAGTTGTAGCAACAAAAAGGGATACAAATTTTCTTTGAAGCTAAATAAGAACACAGTCCCAGATATATTTATCACCCAAGGCAGAAAATCCACAGCACAAAGGAAGACAGCTCCAAGTGTACATTTTTCAAAGCCCTAAACCAAGGTAGTGAGGCCTAGATCCTCCAGGAGAATATTAATTAATTAGTTAATTAATTATATTTCTATACTGCCCATCTGGCCTAAGGCCACTCTGGGCTGTTTGCAACATAGCATAAAAAAACAATAAACAGACAAAAGCATAAAAAACAATTCAACTATATACTAACTATAGGAATAATCTGTCCATTAAAACACATTCTGCAGTGTTCTAAATGACAACTAGGGCAATGGCGGCAACCTTAAACATTTTGGCTGTAGCAACCAATTAGGTGGGCTCTGTGGGTGGCATATTTCGAAATGTCTGCCAAAAGAACCAGGCCTCTTAGAAAAACCCAATGAGGGAGCCAGGGGAATAGCAGATGGATGTTGATTCCACAGCTTCCACCAAGAAAGCCCAATTTCTTTCTTTTTTTTCTTTGTGGGCCTCTCTCAGGGTTAATATCCTCAGTCGTCCTACCTGTGAGGAGCAAGTAGGATGGGAAGTCCCAGCTGGGAATAGGCATTCTGTCAGGTATCGAGGTCTCAAGCAGTTTAGTGCTTTATAGGTTAGCATCTTCACCTAGCAGCTGGGAAGGGAGCAGGTAGCCAGTGTAAAGTGGCTAGAATTGAGGAGAGGTGTTGGTATCTATTGCCTCCACTCAGCAATCTGGCTGCCATGTCCTGGACCTGCTCAGGTTTCCCTATCAGCTTCATAGGTAGCCCCATATAAAGAGCATTGCAATAGTCTATTCTTGAGACTACCAATGCATGGACCATTGCCCCCCTACCCCGGAATAAAGACATGAGACCAAGATTATGGATTAAACACAGGCTACACTTTATTGAATAAACAATATTGCCAATCCTTTGGCAAAGGGAGGTCCTGCTGTAGTGCGGAATCAGGTTTAAGCACGGAGGTCCCCATGGACCCCCTAACAAACTAATGGGCGAGTCCCTGGCCCCAAGTTCTCGCCATTGTAAAGACAGCGCTAACCCGGCTGGCCTAAATTTGACCACCCCCAGACCTCAAGCCACCCTCTCCTTGTTGACTGTTGGTCTGGGTGTGTCCCCAGCGCATCTTTCCCCCCAAGCACTGTAATCGCACGATCCACAATGCTTGGAGTTCAGATGAGCTATACCTTACCTGAGATAGCTATGGGACTCACAAAAAAACCTGTTTTATCCGCACTACCTGCCACAGCATAGGGACTAGCTATGCTAAGTCCCATGCCCGCCATCAAGCTTATCAAGCTCCAAAAGCAGGCCCCCCCTTGATGTCTTCCAAGAAGACATCCAAACCTCGTTCAGACAGATGTACTCCATTTGGCCGAAAAAATTCAGGCCTATCCAAGTGGATCCTCTGGTGACCAATCACCAATCCAAGGCTGCTGCAGACAGCTCTGCAGACCTCCCTGTTAACACTCCTCCGTGCAGTGTTAATGGGCAAAAAATTCTGTTCATCCCTCCATACCAGTCGAGGGATAATAGTCGACCAAACGATGCTCATTGCAGGGTACGTGGCCCTCAACCACTTGATATCCCATAGCACATCAAGAATTAGGGCCTTTCCACAATGCCTGGCCAGATCATTACCGCCCAGGTGTATGACCAACACATCTAGGGGGTACTGACCAAAAGCAGCCACTTGACACAGCTGGCTCCACAGCATGCCACACTGCCCTTTCCATTCAATATGGGCTCTAGCTCCAAGGCCCAGACTGCTCCCCCATGGAGATGTAGCAGTGTGGAGCACAGCCCAAAAAACATAACTGTGACCAACGATCATGATGTGCTGTCTTTCCGCCAGTGCCATGGGACCTGCAATGAGAAGACAAGACCAGGCCCCTGCCTATACATTAGGGAGTGTCCTGATGTACCTACGATAATTAGAAGAAGACCACCGACCTATCCTCTTAATGTCCTCTACATGGTATCCTAAAGCTGCTGCAGTAGATGCAGCACCAATTCTAAAAGAATGTGTGCTGAATTTCAATCCCTGCATGCAAACCTTATTAAGTGCTAGGTCTGTCAGCCTCCAAAACTGGTACGTCGTTAATGGGGAACTGTCCCTATGTATAAAGAAATATTCCTGCCCAGCTCCCCTAATCCTCAAATATGAGGCAATGGCTTTCACTGGGCAAAGATCTTCCATATGGCAACGCCCTAAAGTAATGTAAACTCCTTTACCTCACTGATTCACCTCAGATCGGCGTATATGAATCTGAACTGACCCTGCAACTATCCTAACATCCTGCCACTGTAGTGCTAATTTGGACGTGTCTCCCTTTCCCGTGGCCACTACCTCGCTGATTCTAAGGGCTAACCTAACTTTAAGGTCAGCCAATTTACTCACAGGTAGCCTAGATGTCTGCTGCACTGTATCTAGTTCAATACCTAGGAACGTCAGGGACGTAGATGGTCCCTCCGTCTTTTCCTCCGCCAATGGAAGACCGAGCTCACTCGCCATTGATTGAAAATTATTCAGTATGAATCTGCACCTACCTGTGTTCTTTTCACCACAAAAGAGAAAATCATCTAAATAATGGGCCGTAGACTTACAGCCCACCCTGCGCTTGATTTTCCACTCAAGGAACGAGCTGAAATGCACAAATGCTGCGTAGGAAACTGAGCAGCCCATGGGTAAAGCTCTATCTATGTAAAAGGATCCTTGGAAATGAAAACCTAACAGGTCAAAATCCAGCGGATGAACTGGCAAAATCCAGAAAGCTGATTTTATATCACATTTTGCCAGCTCCACCCCTACACCACACATTCTTACCTTGTGAACCGTCTCATCGAAGGAGGTGTAGCGCACAGTACAAAGTTCCTGAGGGATGGCATCATTCACCGAAGTCCCCTCAGGGTAAGACAAGTGGTGAATTAATCTAAATTCACCTTGAGACTTTTTTGGAACTATTCCCAAAGGTGAGACCCTTAAGGTCTCCATAGGGGATGTTGCAAAGGGTCCTAGTACTCTTCCTTCCCTCACCTCCTTAGCAATCTTGTCCTGGACAATACCCTCCACACCACACACGGATTTCAGGTTTTGTGCAAAGAATGATTTATGCTCACCAATGGCCGGTATCCTAAAACTGTACCTAAAACCCTCCAATAAGTAACTAGCATCCTCTCTAATGGGGTAATCACGCAGCCACGCTTCCAAAATTGGAACTCTAATTGGGCTGGGGCCCTTTTCCAGGGTCACCCCCTCCACTATTGGGGTTTTTTTACCTCCTCCTGGCCCTTTGTTCTGGTGCTGAGCCCCAGCCCTGAAACATGAGGCACTGGGATGCTGTCCACTGCACATGGAACACTCATGCCTGAAACGGCATAGCTTCCTAGCACAGGTGCCCTTGTAATTGTAATCCCAGCAGAGCAGGCAGGGTTGAACCACCTGCCCCGCTCCAGCACGGGGATTTTGATTCAAAGCAGTCTTCCTAATGAGATGTCCACTATCACACCTGTCTCCAAAATTGGGCCTGGCTGGCGTCATAGATTGCAGCCAAAGTCCAGGAAGGGGCTCATCCTGACGCAGATTAGGTTGAATCGCACTGCGCATATGGAATGATTCGTCATAACTAAGCCATACTTGACCCGCAAAGTCTACATAAGCCCTATAGATTATGTCTAAATATTTAAATAGAGATTGGGCCTGCCAAGGTTGAGCATTTATGACAACCCCGGCATAAATTATAAAACCAGGTAACCAGTTCGCCCATGTCCTATCCAGCTTCTTCCTCCTGCGCCTCTCTTTGTCTTTCTCATCCTCCCTGTCCAAATCCTTTTTCTCTACATTTCTATTCAGCAGTTCAAAGAAATCTACGTAGTCACCCTGTCAAATTTTCTCTTTAGTTGCCAGGGTAAGGTGGTCGCCTAGAGGCGTCAAGTAATCTCCCGCTGGCAAGGCTTGCAAAGGCACAGTATTAAACCCAGTGTCTGGTACAGATGGGTATGGCCAAATCCCGGCGCCAGCCGACACATTTATTGGGGCTGGGAATGCCACTTGTGGGTACACTGCAGCCCAGCCACTGAATTGCGCGCTCAAGCAAGGCCAAGGGGAATTAGAAGCCCTAAAACTCTGCACATCATAGGGAGTGTAATAGGGAGAACTAAACTGCCCCATGCCTGGCCAAGGCCAAACAGGTGTTGGTGAAGGATTGTCCAGTGCAACAGTTGACTCACCAGACGGAGGAAGCATCACAGCTGGTTCTTCCCTGCCATACTGGCCTTCCGAGCGATACCCTTCCATCACTCCATGGACTGCTGCCGCTGAACCTGCCATCGCTGAAATTGGTGTCATAAAGCCTTCCTCGGCCTGTTGGTGCGTTGGTGTAACTGCTGACCCATCTGAGTCTCACCTGGATGTTCCTGCCGCCTGCTGCTCAGCTTCTAAGACAGTAAACCTAGACATTAGATCATCAGCCATGGCTTTGAGCTTAACCCGGCGATGACTCTTGGCCTCCCTAGCTGAGCGATGTGGCTGCGCCTGGCTGGACTGTGGGGTCCGACTCACTGCCCTTTCGGCTTCCAAGGCAGAGATTTTCTTTTGCAATTGTTGCCAAATGGGCCAAGATTCTTCAAGATTGTGGTGGTGATACCTGAGGGACTGGCCCTTTATTGGCTGGCTGCTTTCCCTTCTTCGTACCCTGCCCCTTCCTTGAAGCCATTACCACCCAAAACTCAGTTCCAGATAAGAACTACACGGTCCTCAGTGCCACAGTCGTTCAACAAATTTCACCTTTTCCTGGATTGCAACTTGGTATGTTGCTACTGTGAACAATACATATGCAGCAATCCGTGCGCAATTACCTATTTAAGAATTCACCACCAATTATTTATGATATCTACTATCCAGTGCAAGTAGAATACTGGAATATCAATTTACAATAAACGCCTATTTATTCAATCCTAAATTATTTATTGCATCTAATTATACTAGTTAAATTGTGAAGAAACCAATACGCCACTGTATTTATTTGTAACGAGTAACTAATTAATTAAAATAGTACCAAAATTTATTTATTGATGATCAAATCACAGACGTTAGCTCTGTCCGGAATATGAATTAATTACTGCCAATGAAATATAATTACTATTAAAATTTAATTAATTAACCAATAATCCAATCACCTAACTAGCCAATATTTTATTTACTTGTTATTTATGCAATTATAGATATTCCAATATTAGTACACTAACCTATTAATAATTTACAATACCTAATCAATCAATACTAAATTAATTAAACCAGCACTAAGTCAAGTAATTAAATTCTACTTATTTATTTTATGTTATTTATTTATTTATTTATTTATTTATTTATTTATTTATTTATTTATTTATTTATTTGAATATAAGCCACCAATAACTAAACGCAGCCTAGGGAACCTATGACTCCCGAATGAAAGAAAATGGCCAACCTCCTAAATGTGATTAGCCCAACTGCCAAGCACGTGGCCCGATTCAAAATTGAGTGCCACAAGCCTCCTCTAATTCTATCTAACCAGGCAACGAGCGTGGGGTGGGGTGGGGTGGGGTGGCTGAAGAGCCAAAACAACTAAATTACCTAATGGCCTATATGCCCCTCCACAAACTCCAGTAGTAAGGCGCCCAGCCATGAACTTTTTTGATATATACGTGCAAATCGAATAACAAAATAAGCAGTTAAATTTAAAATCAATGAACCTTCACCACAACCAGCCCAATCTAGAAGCGCCAAAAACGATCAAATCACTTCTCAGTGCGGCTGGGTATCCAAATTTAATCAACCCCAGGGAGAACCAATTCACTTAAGGTAAAGCCCCAAAGAGCCGATCGTGCCGTGCTGCAGCGCGGCTCATGCGAGCCACGCGTTCGCGCCCCCCTACACTGTAAATAACAGAACAATAAGTAAAATTACTGAAGTCCCCCAACCCAATTAAGAATTAACAAAATAATTATCAAAAGGAAATTCCCAGCAAACCACATGGAGGGACCCCCCCCCCCATCCGATCCGTTCAGTGCCGGTTTCAAAGCCAACGATGACTCAGCTCAAATGAACCGAACAGCCGTACTCTTTCTCCCACCGTTGCCAGTGAAGGAAGAGGAAGAGGAGAGGGGGGAACAGCCCTTAAATAACCTGCAGTTTCCCCCTCTCCCAGGAGCTGCTGACGCGAAACTTGAGAGGTATCGCGATTTCCGGGGACGAAGGCAAAGACGAGCCGCACCGCCGAAGCGTGGCTCGGCCGCGTCTCCAACAATGTGGTAAGGGGGCTGATGTCAAGGTAGGGGCACAGCTGGTACCACAATTCGAATCACAACACAACCAAACTCACTTTATTTATTAAAATATGCAAGGTCATGTCTAGTTAGTATTCAAATGGAGGCTAGAGGTAATACCAGGGATGATGTAACTTCATATAAGGCAGCTTCATATATTCCTACACTTCAAAATGCATCTAAGTTCTAGATGCATTGGACAAACAGAAAATGGATGTCACTCACTTCTGGTGAGTTTTATGGAGGTTTCTTACTGACTGCTAGCATCATCCTCAATTCCATGAAAGTGGTTGAGGGCCACGTACCTAGCTAGCTATCTAAAAGAGTGACATTCTACTTTGGTGGCACTTTTTGCTAGAAAGTGACCTGCAGTCAAATTTGTAGATCTGGCCTTCTCAAATCCATTTGAAAGCTGTTGGCTGGTTCACCTCAGAGTCTCTATTATTTGCAATGCCCAAATGTGCATAGCTACTCACTTAAAATGTGGTGAGGAGAGACTCAGATCTGCTCTTGCCTTTAACCCCCTCTAATGCATTTGTGGATCGATCCCAATGCCAAATGCTTTCTTCTTACAACCCTGTTTGCTCTTCTTGAGCAGAAGCTATAATTTGCTGATCTGCTCCACAGAGGTTTGTGTATGTAGCTACACAAGCTCTGTGTTTAATGACACTTGTATAATTAGAGACATATGGAATCTTAATGAAGAGTGGGGACTAATTGCCTGGAGTATGCTCTTTCTCCAATCAAGAATTTGTAAAGTGTGTATTTTTCTTTTTTCCTCCTGTGAACTCTAACTATAAAGCAGACCATAGGAGAACCACTTTTGCTTGATGCACAATATGGCCATCTAACATTTTCTGCTGACTGACACAATGCAATTTGTCCTGATAACATTTGCAATGAAGAACTGAAGGGTATTTTCAGACATGCTGCAATTGGTGAAAGCCATCCAAACTGAGATCTGATATATGCAAAATATCCTAGAGCTGTTTACACATAGTTCACTGACAACAGTTCATTGTTTCTGATGAGTGACACTTGCTCAAATACATTCTCATTCAGCTATACAGCAGTTTGTTTGGATTTTCAGCATTGAGCCAGCAGTTTAGGTCTTTTTGACCTAGCAATCTGCCCTGTATCTGAAGGAACCTCAGAACTATTAGTACTGTACTTTTTCAGCTATTTCTTTGGTTATTGAAGCGCACAGCCTGGATGTCACTCAACTATAAAGGGTTAGCTTTATAACTGGAAGGTCCTCCTGGATCCATCTTTGTCACTTAGCATCTCACATTGCCTCAGTAACATGGCCTACCTTTTACCAGCTTTGACTGATTTGCCAGCTGTGGCCACATCTCGACAGGGCAGTCTGGCCAGTTTTTGGACTAAACTGGTGACCTCCCAATTAGATCACTTCAGTACATTATATGTGATACTGCCTTTAAAGATGTTTCAAAAGCTTTAGCTGGTAAATGCTGGTAGCAAGGTTATATGGCCTGAGATGAACTGCAATTCATCTGTCTACATCCAGAGCTTTCAGTACTTACCTCTTAAAAAAAAACCCAAGGTTGAAGCCCTAGCTATTCAACCAAATTACTGCTACTGAATTAACATTGCTATCTGTTTTTCAGAGAGGCTCCTCATCCTTAAGAGTTGCACAGCAGGTTGGTATGATCTGGAGCTAGAGGTGAAATGAGTGATAACCAAAGACACTGTCTTTGGGGCTGTGCCCATGCACCTATTCAGTGGCCTTTCTAGGGACACTCACCTGGTGCCAGCTGGGAATGGGTGAATATTTATTTCAGTTTACTTTTTTTAGAATAGTTTTTCAACTTTTGCAAAATTCTTTGTATTCAGGAGTAAGTGTAAATAATTGGAATATGGGGGAAACCAAAACGGAAGTCCATCAATGCAGATCAAGAGTTTTGAATTCCTGTCTTTTCAACCAAGGCTCTGACTACACGGTCAGATTCCGTGGGATTTGCTTCACTTATAAAATAGATGATTTTTTTTTATACTGAAAACATGAAACAAAGGCTGATTTGAATCAGCTGAGCCATTTTTCCTCCTGAAGTGGCTTTTTTGCTCTGCTGCAGAGGGAAATCTACTTTTCCAAGCTGGAGTAATTCAAATGGGCTTTGCTGCATGTGGTTAGTTGTGACATGTTCCTGTAAAGACAGGAGGAATGTCTGCAGGTGGTGTTCTGGTGTTGTAGGCAATTGGGGAGTGATGTTCCCCCCCCCCACATTCTTTCCTCTCTCCTGATGGTCCTCCAATTTTTTAAAAAAATTAAAACATTTCTTACATATATGAGATTAGCCCTAGAACACACTATCACTGGATCATCATTAGTATTATTTCCTGAGTTTATGTCCCATAAAATCAGCAAAGGCAGGATCGGAGGAAGGAAGGAAAGAAGGGGGCCTGTGGGCTGGAATGCAAACTGCATCACATCCAATATGGATGGTAAACTCCCAAATCAATCCCCAGCCCCTGTATGAGAGCTGACTGTAATTTCAAACATAATTAGAGATGGGCATGAATTAAAAAATGAATCACCAAATTATTCAAAAAATTGCTAATTGGTTGATTGGTATCCGTACAATCAATGCCCTCAATGAATATAAATCAATGATTTTTTAGTGATTTTTGATTTGTTGATTCATTTGTCCATAAAACACCCTCCTCCCAGCACCTAGAGACACCAAAATTTCAGGGAAGCTTCCTCTGACTCTCCTCTACAATCCCTCCACGTTTGGTGAAGATTAGGTTCCCCCAAGCCAGATGCTAAAGGGCCCTTTCCTGGGGGGACCCAATTTGTGGGTGTATAACTTCGATATCTGAAACCCAATCTTCACAAAACATGGAGGGATTATAGAGGAGAGGGAGTAGAAGCTTATCTCTGATTTTGGTGTCTCTAGGTGCCTGGAGGAAACTTTCCGGGGGGGGGGCTCCTTGTGGTGTATAACTCAGATGTTCGAAAGCCAAACTTCTTTAAATTTGCAGGGCTTGTAGAAGAGCATCAGCGAAAGGTTTGCTGCAATTTTCATGTCTCTAGCTGTTTGGTGAAAAGTTCTATAGGGTTTTAAATTCAAAAACAAATTGACAAATCAATTCATCGATTAGTCAGGAAAAAATCATAAATTTGTAATTTTTTGACCTTGATGAATCTTGAATCAAAATAAATCGTCATTTTTTCTGATTCGTGCCCATCTCTAAACATAATACTGGCCATAAATCAAATTGAAGCAAAATGATTTTCCAGTGCAGTCACACCCCAAGTTAATGCTGAACTAGAGTTTTGATCTCTTTTTTTTTTTCCTGAGCTCTCTCATGTTTAAAGGC
The DNA here is from genome assembly GCA_037013535.1 of Intellagama lesueurii. NCBI lineage: Eukaryota > Metazoa > Chordata > Lepidosauria > Squamata > Agamidae > Intellagama > Intellagama lesueurii. The sequence goes on along the minus strand of JBAJHW010000004.1, from coordinate 92,635,098 downwards.
AAGGCAGGGAGATGGTACAAACAGATTAGAACAAACATATTACAATCAAGCTAATTCATCAGTTAAATAGGCCATTTAGAATCCATTAAACTGCTGCAACTTCCATGGTAACACTACACCTTGCTTTTTCTTAATACCTTCAGGTTAGAAGGTTGGAGAATTACAATATTTAGGTTACATAACTCAAATCACTTAAGTGTAGGGGAGGAAAAGTGGGGCATTTGCATAAGGAACAAAATACAGTGGTCCTCGACTTACAAACATCCCGACTTACGACCATTTTGAGTTACGACCAGCTCTGACCACAAAATTTTGCTTCGACTTGCGGCCGGAGCTTCGAGTTGCGACCGGAAAAAGGCAGGGGAAAAAAGCGGGGAATTCAAATTTGCTAACCGTTGGTAGGCGAAGAGGCTGCTTCTTTGTAGCTCTTTCGCCCCAACGGTTAGAGTGAGTGCGTTGGAGGAGGCTTGGGACTGCCTGGTAAGGTAAGGTGCTGCTTTCTGCTTTTTAAAAACTGTTCTGGGTGGGTTTTGCAGGGCGGGTTTGGGCTAGGGGGGTTATGTTTCTGCGCTGTGTTGTTGTTTTGTTTTTTGGTGATTTTTTTTTTGCAGCCCCAGCGCCTTCCGATGGGGCTTGCTCCATTGTTTATTTTTGGGTTTTTTTAAAAGTCCCAGTGCCTTCGGGGCTTGCTCTGTTGTTTATTTTTTGTTTTTGTTTTTTTGCAGCCCCAGCGCCTTCCGATGGGGCTTGCTCCATTGTTTATTTTTGGTTTATTTTTTTTTAAGCCCCAGCGCCTTCGGGGCTTGCTCTGTTGTTTATTTTTATTATTATTATTATTTTGCAGCCCCAGCACCTTCCGATGGGGCTTGCTCCATTGTTTATTTTTGATTTATTTTTTTTTAAGCCCCAGCACCTTCGGGGCTTGCTCTGTTGTTTATTTTTATTATTATTATTATTTTGCAGCCCCAGCGCCTTCCGATGGGGCTTGCTCCATTGTTTATTTTTGGTGTTTTTTTTTTAAAAAAGGCCCCAGTGCCTTCGGGGCTTGCTCCATTGTTTTTATTATTATTATTATTATTATTATTATTATTATTATTATTATTATTATTATTATTATTATTATTATTATTATTTTGCCACCCCAACGCGTTCCTATGGGGCTCGCAGTGTTTTTATTTTATTTTTTGGGGGGTATTTTTTTTTCTTCTGGAACGGATTAATCACGTTCCAATGCATTTCAATGGGAAGTGGTACTTCAACTTACTACCATTTCGAGTTCCATTTCGAGTTACATCCATCTTCTGGAACGGATTATGGTCGTATGTCGAGGCACCACTGTAATAGTAATCAATAATATACCTTTCACTTTTGTTTGGATGGGGGATCAATAAGCTACAGAAAGGGTAAAGAGATGGGAGATGAGACTATGAAGAAGGAAGGAAAAGAAAGCAAGACAAGGGCTTTTGAAGGTGTGGGAAAGAGATAGGGTTTTCATACATTCATGCAAAAAAAATTTCATTTCCCAAATTCAAACAAAGAGAAGTGGGTGGTGGAATAAAACAATGGATGGGATTTTTCACCTTCATTCAGTTAACATTCTTTTTTGTGTAGTGATGACTGAAATCCTGTTGTTTCGAATAATAAGTCACAACTAGAGTAGGTCCGTTAAATTAGTGGGGATTTGTTGAGTCAACTCCTCTGCTTACTGTAGTTGCAACTAAGAAACAGGATTTCAGCCAATGAAAAGCAAATTCAAACATCATTACAATTAACATAAACATCAAACATGTCCCCTTTCCGTGTAAACATTATTAGAATTTTTTTTGGCATATTAAGAATTAAATTTGACACTTTTTCTGTGTCTCTTGCATTTCTACACACAATATAGTTTTTTCCATGCTGAAAAGAGCTGTTAGTCTTGATTTTGGCCAATGCAGATAACGGAGCATTTAATTTTACTTTGTTCCCATAATAATTTACAAAATTCACAAATCACTTCACATTCTGGATGATTAAAAAAACCCTAAGATTTGTAAAAACCTGGATGAGGTTGAAATTGAAGCTGTCTCTCTTCCAGAACAAAGCTATTCCACTGTTTCTAACTTGCATTTTCTTTTCAAGCAGAAAAAAAGCATCAATTTTTGAATAGCTTTTTTTTTAAATAGTCCTCATGGAAACTTCTGTACATTTTCTTAGGTATTTGGTGTGTGTGTGTGTGTGTGTGTGTGTGTGTGTGTGTGTGTGTGTGTGTGTGTGTGAGAGAGAGAGAGAGAGAGAGAGATATTACAGATAGGCATAAGTCAGAAAAATTGTGTGGTTCATTTTTATTCATGATTCATCAATCACAAATCATGAATTTATATTTTTTTCTGATTAATTGACAAATATAAAAGGCCTCCCCCCCAAGCACCTAGAGAGACTAAATTCATGGGAAAGCTTTCCCTGACTCTGATGAATTAGATTTTTTTATGAATTTTGCAATGTATTTTTCAATTCATGCCCATCTCATATATATTCTTTAATGTTGTGCTGGCTGTTCCTGGTTGCACACCCAGCTGTGCCACTGGCTTCATGCATAGCACACAAACAGCACCTTGCCAGTGAGTAGTGGTTTGTTGCCCATACTTAAGTCATTTAAGTAAGCATAGATCAGTCATAGGATTTTGATGTATGTGTTTTTAAAGGGCTATTTCCTTGTATCAGGGTTAGCTTTTTACCATGTGAGGTCAGTAAACCAACATCTGTATATAATGTCAGAAAGAATATGAATGGATGTAAATAATGATAGTCCCAATTGTGGAGATGTAAAAATATGTTGCCCTCCAGTTGTTATTGGACCGTATCTCACACCAGCCCTAGTTAGCATAGATAGTGGGCAAGGCTGATGGGAATTACAATTCACCAACATCTGGAGGGCCTCTTCTTCCCCACTTCTGCTTTCATGAGCCTCGTGGCTCTAAATAAATTAGAAAAAAATAAGACATACATACTGTTCTATGGCACCAAAATTTAGTGTCACTCCATCACAGTAAACATAGACAAGTCACATCAGATTATAATTTAATATACAGACTGCATAATATAATGAGCCATTTACGTGTTAAACCAAAGGCCAACCTTTGTTCCCCTTTCTTCCTAACTTTGCCCTTAAACCCACAGTTTAAATAAAGGTGAATTGACTTTGAAATTCTTTAGTTAAACTAAGCATGGAGTGTTAATCCTGTAACCAATTGACTTCTAAAATATCTCTCAGTTCTAGGATGAGAACCTTGAACCTATCAGTCATACTCCCGAAATCTTTTTCTGGCCGGATAGTTTTCAATATTTCCACAGTCAGATCAAGTCCTTTCCCCTCCTTTTTCTTTCTTTAAATCCTTCAAACAGAAATGGTGATACAAAATATGGTTTACTCCTAAATATAGCTTCAATTCCCGATTGCTCAGAATAAATCTTGCTGCTACATTTAATCATTTGTAGCTGCAAGCTTACTTTTTTATATGCTTGACCAAAGATAACTCACTACAGCAGTGTTTTTCAGATTTTCTCCCATCAGCACATACTTTTGACACAATTTTGGCTGCTGGGAAAACACCATACATCTGCTTTAAGGGGTCTGAAAGACAAAAGAAGACAAGGCTACAACAGTATTAGTATTTATATAGAACAGTACATATGTAAGAATGCATGTAATGCTACACTAATTTTCCTCTTCTAAGTGACTATCAAAAGTACAGAAGAATTTAATTTTAACTGACCAATCCAGAGTTTTGGGGAGGGAAGATGGACCAATCCTGCAGAACACTCCTCAAGATAGATCAGTTGGATAAATACTACTTGGGTGTCCCTTATTATACCCTCTGTTGTGTGTACCTTTACCTGTTTCCTAGCAGAAAGGCTTTGGTAATGCCCAGTATGCTAGCTTCACCTCTCTGAAGTCTCTTTTTGTTATCTAGAGAGTCACAGTATTGATTCATTTTTCTTACTCCATCTTGAGTCCTCTGGAAGCCAAACAATGATGCTGAGGCTGTCCTACTTTGAGAACATAATGAAAAGACAAGGCTCACTGAAAAGGACAATAATGCTAGGAAACGTTGAAGGAAGACCTTAAATGAGATGGATCAACTCCATAAAGGAAGCCACAACTTAGAGTTTACAAGAGCAGAGGAAGGCTGTCAGGAACAGGACATTTTGAAGGTTATTCATTCCTAGGATTGCCATAAGTCAGGGATGACTTGATAGCATATATCTAGAGTCCAAATTTAGGCCACTGAGCCTTTTGTCACCTCTATTTAATCTGGGACTCAGGAGAGACAGACTCACCATCAAACAACTCATTACTGACAGCATAATGCCATGCAGAAGTCACAGAGATATTATATGGAGTATGTGGTAACACTCCCCACAAATGGGAACTACTAGATAGTGCTGAATTTATGCACAGTTGAGGGCCTCAGATTATGAGAGATTCAAAATGTGGGGGAGGAAAAGAATATGTACATTTCACTTATTACATAATTTGTATGTTTTGGTTAAGGGTTGAGGGAGGGGCACAATTAGTACTTCAGCATGTATTATCCACCAAACGCAATCGCCTACTTAACCACAGTTTCCCTTTTTGCTTATTTTCTCCTCCTTGCCTCTTTCCACATTCTTTTATATCTCTCCATATTGTTATTTTTCTCAGAGTACTAAGGAGGAGCCTTGAGTTGAGGCTCTCTATTCCTTGCTAAATTCTACTTTTGCAAGCAGTGATAGGCTTTGGCTTTAGGGTTCCTAATAATGGCTTACACAACCTTTTGATGTCCTCAGCATTGCCATGAATCCAGCAGGACCATCTTGATATATTAACCATTTATCTGTTCTTAGACGGCCTTCCATTTAAGAGTGTCTGTGCAGCTTGCTGTGATACTGATTACTCCATTTTGAATTTGCAATGAAAAGATAAGGGACTGCATTGTAGCCAGTGCCTAGGGTGACTTTCTCATAATCATGACCCAACAGGATATCCTTAGTGTTTGGCTCAAGCCGTGGTCAGATTAGAGAAATGCTCCATTCCTTTCTCGCATCTTCTGGGTCCTGTGTAGTTGCACATTGTGGTCACATGGCATATATTCCTGTGGTAGTGGTTCATACCTTTTTAACAGTTCTGCTGTTTTAAGGGTAAATTAGATGTGGTATGGTTGTCCACACCCTTCAAGCAGGACATATCCCCTTCCTGTTTTTTTGTTTTTCTCTGACCCTCTTTCCCCCCTTTTTTTTTTAAAAAATGTGTAGCTACATCATTGTGTTGGCAAAATGGCCTTGCTAGCCCCTTGCGGCTCCCCAGGACACCGCCAAACCAGCCAGGAGCAACACTGAAGCTTTTCTTTGTTTTTTTACCAAGCCTGCTGTGGCGATGCTGCTCTTTTTCTGGCTCCAGGTCCAACTCCTTTTCGTGTTCTGCCCTGCACCCCTTACCAATCCTCCTGCTCTGCCGCCACCACTGCTGCCACTCAGGGAAGCTGCGGGGGGGGGAATGGGAACCACTGCAGTAGGGGGACTGATGCTCCACATGCTTCCTTCCTGGAGGACTTTGGGGGACTTTGTCCTACTACATATTATATCTGTCCCCTCTACTTCTCAGATAGCCTTGAACTTCTTCCTTCAACTTCCCCCTTCAACCCCTTTCTCTCTTTCCCTGTACAATCCTCAAGTACATCAAGCCCCATTTGGCAGAAGCATATCAACATGCCGACATTCCACTTTGAAAATTGTTTTAAAAAAAGAAGTTGGACAGCAGCTGTTGGGAAACATGAACCTGCATGCCAAATGTATAGGAAATAAATCGATTTAGGAGTACACACTCCATGTAATGTGCAATGAAATGCAGGGAAAAAATAGTAGTAGCCTCCCGGCAGGCTGGATTTGATGTGGAGATAGCACAGAGGGGGAACAAAAGAATCGGTAATGTCTGTACATCATCTGAACACCCCCCCCAAAAAAAGAGTTGAAATTCAGGAGGAGTAACTCCAAAACATTGTGCAAGTCTGACTGCAGCCTTAGAAATAAGATAAACATAATGCTTCAACTCTGTATCCTTGTGTTTCTCCTGAGAGTCTTCTCATCTGTGCATTGCCTCTTGAGTATCCCACTCCATGTCCCTAGCATGACAGCTCTTCCATCTATAGCCTTCCAAATTCTGCCTTTCCATTTCCCTCACAACCTTCCCAGGCCCCTCATTTGTTTTTCTTTGTATCTTTCCCCCCATATCTCTGTTAGGGAAACTCTGATACTGATCCATGTCCTGGGGCTGGTATACTAACTAAATATATCATTGTTTTTCTTTTTAAAGGTATTTCTGACAGAAATATAATGATACAGTGGTACTTCTAAAACTAACATGTTTATTTCAGTATAAGCTTTCATGGATTTGGTCTGAAGAATCAGACTTGTTGATTTTGCTGTTACTGCTAAAACACAATAATGAAGGTGTATGTTCCCACAACTGGTAGCTACTTCATAAATGCCTTGCATCTGGTACATGGGTGGCTTTTGCTTGTGAAAATGTTTAATGTAAAATTAATGCCACGAGAAGAATAGAATAGTACATACTTCTAAGCTAAGTGACTGTGTGAATTGTCCTTTAGTATTTTGTTATCAGTGCCCACCATTTTCCTTTTTATATGCTGAGACACTGGTACTCAGTTTATGTGGCTACCAGCAAACAAAAAATGTCTTTGAAAAATCTTTGCTTAATTGATTAGTCCCTGTGTTCAAACAAAATGGGAATCTGATTAGTTGGATGCAACCTTAATTTGTATTGTGTGCTTTGACTTTGCCTAATTCATTGAGTTTGCCAGATTTAATTGAGCTAATTTGAGCACACTTAGACGTGGTTAAACAAGCAGATCAAACAAATTAAGGAATGTCACATTTTCCATGTTAGTCCAAATTCATATTTGAACGTTTGTTATAGAAAACAAGTCATCAGCCTTGATTTGGAAATTAAATAGAAGAAAAAAGAGGCATAGATGACAGCCTTAATGGCCATCAATCATTTTCCCCTTTAGCTTCTTCCCACCATATGTTTTCTTTCCCCATGGCTTGGAAAAAAATAATTTTCTTCTTCTTTCATCCCTTGTGATATACTAAATTAATTGATTAATTCACCAGAAGGACATTTTACCCTATGTCTTTAGGAAGTAATAATTGGTGTTACCTACAATACTAATTTTATTCAAATGTAGGTCCATGTTATGCACGTTGAAGACCTGGGACTATACATGCCCATCCTTTTTCAGGTCAACAGGACATCTGCAGAATTTGTGTCATATCTGAATAAAGACAAATGTAGCACACATTAGTTACTTTGCCACTTCTCAAAGTCACAATGGTCATGTTGTTGTCAAGAACTGAATTCCATTTGAGTAAGCCCAATTTGAATTTAATCGTCAGGGTAAGGATATGAATTTCCAGCCTTTTGCTCTTAGTGAGAAACCAAATCAGAAATCCCTCTTTTCCCTTTACAGTGAGATTTCTCTGTATAAGATTTTTTTTTCTCCTGATCAATCTTCTGGATGCCTTGTGTTCTCCCACCCTCTCTCTTTCTCTCTTTTTTCCCCTGGAAGAAATGCCAATCTGTACAGATTACAGTTCCTGTCCAAAATGTCACTTTCTCTGTACAAGATTCCTCAGCAAAGACATTGAGCTGTGCTAAATTTGGCAGTTTCTTGCACAAGAGGGGGGGGGAAAGGACAGGAAAACATTCATTTTTGTCAGAAGCCAAGAAACCTAGCAGAATGAGGAAGAAGTCTTAGCGAAAAGGTGGGACCTGGAAAATTGGTGTGAACATGATTTTTTTTTTCAGACATTTTTTACACCCGTGGCCAAAAGCATGGATGTTAAAGTGGACTAAGAGTTCAGCAGGTGGGTGTGATTCCCCTCTTTCCACTTCTCATAGGCACTACATTGCAGATTTACAGGCACATATGTCATGTGCTAGATGTGACAACAGGAAGTTATGCTTTTTATATTTATATAGCTATATATTAGATATATATGGGAAACATTTGATCTGTTGCCTGCAGGAGGCTGGCTCCATAGTACAAGAGAAGTAGAATCCTCTTGGGCATCTCAGCTTGCATGACTGGATTGGATCTAAGGATGTAAATGAGACATTTTGATCTCCATAATAGTGAAAGTTTCTAAAATGCTTCTTTACTTGCTTCTTGTCAAGTTGAGTGCAGATTCTCACACAACCTTTGTCTGGAGGAGACAATTTTAGGAATCTCTTATAGGCAGACACCTTGGCCTAGTTTGGATGTAATACAAATGTTCATGTCATGTAGAGTTTGGCTGTTTATCACTACATGAACAATCCTCAGGGTCTCTGTTCCCCTTATGCTCTCCTCTATAGTCATGAAAAGTCTTTTCATCCTGTTACCAATTAAGCAATGTTTAGAATTATGTCTTAGTTTCCAATTTAACTGACATTTAGAAGTATGTCAACTCTAAATTGTTAATCTCAGCTAAGGCTTAGGGCATGGATGAATCACCTTTTCAAACCTGATGACACTGAAGAAGACACAAGAACACCCATGCCCCCAAATACACACATGTATTTAGATTTGATCTAATTTAGTTTATTATGGGGCTAGCTTTAAAACTTGTCTTTTTTATTATTATTTCAGTTCAGATCTGTCAGCCAATGAAGTAATAAACTGACAGTGAGATCTTAACACATCATATGCTGAGTGGTCTAGAATTTATTAAGAGGATGTTGTTGAGAGGGGAGTGCATCTGTATAAGTAGGTGCAATACCTATTTACACTCACCAGGACCCAGAAGTAATTGTAGTATTTTGCTAACTGAAAGTGGGAAAAGAAGGCTATGACAGAAATCCTGTTGGGCAGGTAACCTACTGAACAGGAATGATGTCATCAACAGTGGCAAATTGCTGCTGATTACAGACTTCCTTTTGTGAATTTGGAACGTTTGTGACTTGGTTGCATTGTGTGTGAGCCATGTAAAATCACAAAAGAAAGCCTTTAATCTGCTGCAGTCTGCCAATGCCAATTGGATGACATCACTCCCTTTGCTCAGGCAGGGCTGTGTAGCAGGATTTCAGCTGAAGTCTAGAAGATCTTATATTGCAACTGCAGTGATCAAAGCAGATCATTTTTCACTTTGAGCTAAAAAGATAAGCTACTATTCACTAAGAGGATTTGCATGTTTACTAAAGATGCATACCTTACACTCTAAAGTACTTACATGTTGCATTGATCTGCTGTTTTCTGCTTGTGATGGTTGCTTGTTTAATGTCCTTTGTTAAAGCTATAATAATGTGTTGATAGTAAAGGAATGTCCTTGCAGACCATGAATTCTTCTGCAGCATTCCATTTGAATGCCTTGGGAATTTAATCCCAGAGCCTACCATGATCATCTGCTAAAAGATCTCATGACTAAAACTCAAGTCTAAAACTCAACAAAGCTGGGCTCCCAGCACTGAAAAATACAGCCTGCAAAAAGGTCAACAAACTCTACCCAGCCACAAGGACCAGTGATCACTGCACACAAAAGACTAGCTAATGACACCCATCAATCACAGTGACAGATCATCTCCTCCCTTATCACAACAATACACCCAGAACAAAAAACACCCTGAGTACCATAATCACCCAATCTCCTGAAAAGGACAAAAAGCTGATCCCACAGCTACAAATATTCAACTATCCCACACACTACACCAGAACACAGACAGAGTTCTAACTCCTGTCCTCTGAAGATGCCAGCCACAGAGACTGGCGAAACGTTAGGAAGAAAAACATCCAGAACACGGCCAAACAGCCCAAAAAACCTACAACAACGATCTCATGACTGCTCCTCAAAAGAGGATATATGTTGACTAATACTGGGCCTTGTGGCATTGGTAAATATTCTGAAGTATCTGGAGTTTTTGACATTAATCCCACCCAGGCAAGTAGTAGTAGTTGTTGTTGTTTAGTCGTTAAGTCATGTCCGACTCTTCGTGACCCCATGGACCAGAGCACGCCAGGCCCTCCTGTCTTCCGCTGCCTCACGGAGTTTGGTCAAAGTCATGTTGGTAGCTTCGATGACACTGTCCAACCATCTCGTCCTCTGATGTCCCCTTCTCCTCTTGCCTTCACACTTTCCCAACATCAGGGTCTTTTCCAGGGAGTCTTCTCTTCTCATGAGATGGCCAAAGTATTGGAGCCTCAGTTTCAGGATCTGTCCTTCCAGTGAACACTCAGGGTTCATTTCCTCCAGAATGGATAGGTTTGTTCTCCTTGCAGTCCATGGGACTCTCAAGAGTCTCCTCCAGCACCACAATTCAAAAGCATCAATTCTTCAGCAGTCAGCCTTCTTTATGGTCCAGCTCTCACTTCCATACATCACTACTGGAAAAACCATAGCTTTGACTATGCGGACCTTTGTCGTCAAGGTGATGTCTCTGCTTTTTAAGATGCTGTCTAGGTTTGTCATCGCTTTCCTCCCAAGAAGCAGGTGTCTTTTAATTTCGTGGCTGCTGTCACCATCTGCGGTGATCATGGAGCCCAGGAAAGTAAAATCTGTCACTGCCTCCATATCCTCCCCTTCTATTTGCCAGGAGGTGATGGGACCAGTGGCCATGATCTTAGTTTTTTTGATGTTGAGCTTCAGACCATTTTTTGCGCTCTCCTCTTTCACCCTCATTAAGAGGTTCTTTAATTCCTCCTCACTTTCCGCCATTAGAGTGGTATCATCTGCATATGTGAGGTTGTTGATATTTCTTCCAGCAATCTTAATGCCTTCTTAAAACCTCCTCCCATTTCATGAATGTTTTTGCTGCACTATCATTAAAATCATAGACATTTTGTAAGCTATTCATTTATAAATAATCATTTTCATCTATTCCCACCAGAGGTGGGACGTTATCATGGCTATCTCAAGGACCACAACTCTCTTTATGAGCCTGCCTAGGTGTTAAGATTTTCAGGAGAGGCCTTTCTCTCAGTCTCGCCACCTTCACAGGTGCATTTGGAGGGGGCATGAGAGAGGGCCTTCCCTGTTGCTGCTCCCAGACTCTGGAACTCCCTCCCATAGCAGGCCACACTGGCCCCATCTTTGCTGTTCTTCTGCTAGCAGGCAAAGACTTTTCTTTTTAGGCAAGCCTTCCCTAAGTGACTGGCTGCCTGAATTTTTTTTTAAATGGATTTCTGTATCTTACTGCTTTGAAGGTGTTTTACTGTTGATTATGTTTTTCAATATAGTATTTGTTTGATCACTTTTAGTATTTGTATACTTACTGTAATTAGCTTTAAATTTTGATTTTTATTATGTAAGCTCTCTTGGATTCTTTTTAGGGAGAACAATGGGTTAAAATATTTTTTTAAATCAATCAATCAATAATAATAATAATAAATAAATAAATTTACAGAGAGACTAATAGTATTCTGGCCTGTATGTTCTTCTTCTTGCGCTTCCTCCCCTCATTTTTTACCTTAAATTATTAGTTAAAACAAACTATGCTTTTTCTTTCTTATTGTGTGCCCAAATAATTCTGTTTGCATTTTTTGAGCTTTCTGATTCTTCGGCCATTATTCATTCATCTTGGCACTTCTATGTATGTATGAATGAATAAATAAAAATATTATTTCTTTGCATTTAGGTGTTCCCATTCATTTTCCTTGCTTTTTTTCTTTTCTTTTTTCTTTTGGAATTTGCAATTTTTCCATTATCCTTTTCCATTGTCATGATCATTGTTATCGTCCCTGAAAATGGTGTTACCTGCTGGCAACCACTATTTTTTGAAACGTCCTAGAACAGTGGACAAGCAGGGCATTCTGGCTAGTAGCCAAAATAGTTGCCACTAAAAAGAATAGAAAGAACCTCCCTGCTACCTGAAAGAGTTATTTCAAACACTCCCAACCCCCAGACACACATTTGATCTTCCAGGTATTCATTTCAGAATTAAATCGGGTGGACTCCATTCAGTTCAGTATTTCATTCATTTAGAACCAAATGCACACCATTAGTGAGCAGTGACTGAAAAATTCTTATCCCTGTAAGGCTTTTGATGCTGAGTTTAAAATGGATCGGTAGTCTCAATTTAATTGGTGCAGGATAGCTGACTCAATTAAAAGCAAGCTGTAGAGCAGATGAAAGTAATTATCAAACTGGTCAATAGTCTCTGGGATGCAGTGTGTAAACTAAAGTGAAATCAAGTGTCATCCTACTTCATAATGGAGAGGTGATCTGCTAGGAAATGGTACTTTGAGCATGCTCAGAAGCATGGGATGCTTCTACTGAAATATACTTTTAGCCCATCTGCCTCAGTATTGCCAATATAAACTGGCAACAGCTCTCCAGGATTGCAAGTAAGATTCATCTGAAGATGCTGGGGACTGAACCTGGAACCTGATCCATGCAAAACATGTTTTATGCCACTAAGCAATCAATCCTGTCCCTTCAGCATGCAGCACTGAGCCCTAGTAAATGTTCATATTAAGTTGTAAGAATGTCTGTTTATGATCAAAGTACATCCCGGACATGATGGACATCCTGAGGACCTGAGATGTGATGTCTGTTAGATAAACTGCATGAAGTAGAATGCTTCCTCCCCATCCCTTCTGTTTCCAATGCAGAATCTAAAGAGGATTGTCTCCAGTACCCATGTGGGCTCTCCACATGAGTTGGGACGCTGGAAAATCAATGTGGTTGCTCACAAGAAGAGGCTGTCTTCTTCAGTCTTGTGGTTCTCCACAGATAGGGTGGTGATGAAACAAGAAACATGGGAGGGGACTGGAGTGTTCCCTTCTATGAACAGTAAATAGACCAGATTTAGTGATGACTGGATGGGACAAGAATTCCAAATTATGCAAGAAAACAGTAAATAGATGTTGCTGCCCACATTAAGTCTCAGTTTGTCAGATGCTGGGAAGAGCCACGGGAGCTGGGGGTGGAGCTAAATGTGGGGCACTGTACTCTCTTTTAAGTTGCATTAGTCTGATGCCTACATAGGATGATAACGTTCCACAGTTCTGGGATTCTTTCAAAAAGAAAGAGAAGGCAGCTAGCTAGTGGCTGCTGTGGGGGGTGCTGTCAGCAAAGTTCACTTCTTCCATGAAATTTCAATGAAATGGATTTCTAAATCCATGAAATCTTGAAATTAGAAGAGGCACACAGGACACTAATCTTGGTTCTTCTTGGAAGCTGAGGCTTCAAATTCAGGTGAGACTCAATAATGTCTTTGCTACTTACCATTTCTTGCCATTATTAGCCATTCCATGAGGCAAACGTCACAGAATCAGGTTGAAAACAGAGACACAGCATTACGTTCAAACCTGCCTCTATTTGTTTGGCAGTTGAAAGATCCAGGAAGATAGGAACATCAAGATTTGTAATAGCAGAGGAACACCTTTTGTTTGTCAAATAAGACTTACGTTCATTGCAAGTAAAGAATAATGTGTGAACTCGCCCTAAGTCACTGAAGCTGATAATGTCTCAACTGACCTGCTGACCTTTCAGTAGAATATCCTTTGCTACACTCTGTTTATCTTATAAAGGCTAAGAGTGATTGCCTCTAATGGGAACTGCAATAGTGACTGGCTTCATACTTCCAGCCCCCTCCCACTTCACTGTAAAGATAGGCTGTTGTGTCAGTGTACAAACAGTGTAAGTTTGTTTTTGTGGTTTGTCAGTATCTCCTCTACACACCCTCTCTCATACACACTCCACATGTACTAAATAATTTCTTTTGGCATCAGATCTATCATTGTACCACAAAACAAAGTACCAACAGTGTTCTGTTGTTTTATAAAGAGATTACTACCCAGAGCCAGGTTTTTTAAATTAAATTGCTATTGTCTTCAGAACTACATGTGTACTTATGCAGGACACAAGTAAATAAAATCCATTATTAAATGTACTCTTCTCCTTCTCTGATTTATAGTGGCAAAATGTGTTTCCACTGCCAGGTGGCAAGGCACCAAAACTGCACTTCCCCCAATATTTTCCTTCTCTATCATATAATTGACATCACAGTAACTCATAATTAAAGCTGTGACACAAGTCTCTTCATATGTACACGTGTATCCTAATTTTTGCCTCTTGAGAAAAGAACCTGACTCCATAACACAGACTGGAATTGTGCCACTCAATGGTCACCTGCCAACACCCTCACATGTGCTCAAAGCACCTGGATATCTCCTGAACCCCCCCCCCCCCAACACACACACCACAATTTCTTCAGGGGAAGCCACTGAACACTTGAATGGAATTTCACTTCCACTCTAGTCTGTTTTAGACTTCAAAAAGCCTTTTTAGGAAAAAAAAAAGGTCAAATCAGGATTTGTGTGGTGCAGACCACAGAGGTCCAAGGGGGCTGAAAACATGACAGGTACAGCCATCAAATCCTTACTGGCTGTCCACCACTGTTTTATACAAAACAAAGTTACTATTGTTATGTTTTCCCTGCTTCCCTCTCTTTTCATGGCATTTAGGAAAACACACTCCTTCAGCTGGTGTCATTGTCCTATTCCATCACATGTTATTGCATGATTATTTTTCTTTTCTTATATGCCTATTTGTGTGCACTTATCCTAATATATGCCTTTCTGTCCACTTCTTGCCTAATAAAGGCATTTTGGAAGCTAGTTTGCCTTTATTTTAATGCTTAGTTGTCATTATTGCTTAGTGTCACTGTTATGTAATTTCAGATCATGCTTTACCCTTACATAAATTCTGTGTACACTTTCTCCAGTGTGCATATTTTTTACATTTGTTTTTCAGTAGAGTATGGTATTGAAAAAATATTGATGCCAGCAATGTACACATGCATGCATCAGCACAAGTAAGTACATAGAGGGCTACTGCTGGATAGCTCAGAGGTTTAGGTACCTGGCTGTGGATTCTGAGCTTGGGCGATCAATTCCCCACTGTGTCTTCTTGGCAGAGGTTGGACTCAATGATCCATAGTGTCCCTTCCAGCTGTTCAGTTCTAAGATGATGATGTTGTCAATTTTCAGATGACTATTAAGCCTTACAGAATATATAACTGAAGCCTGAAAGTCACTGTTACATGCAGAACCAAAAATGACTTACCTATGTTCACATGCATTTTGTAGTATAGTACCATAAAAGCTATTACAGAACTATAGTGAAGGAGCATTTTAAAATTTAAAAAAAAATCATCTCCCTCTCTGCAGGTCTATCTCAGAACACAATGACCAGTTTCCTAACAAACACCCCTCCCCATGCGACGGTCACCACAGCTGAAAAATAGTGCTTCTAGTCTTCAGTGGACAGCCTAGTTGTAAAATAGTGAAAGGAATTTGAAAAATGCTTTTAACATTTGAAGCAATTTGAAGGAAAATCATCCTCTAATTCAAAAGTGGAAAAAGGAACTGGGATGATATGTGAGACCATTCCTTAAGAGAACCACTCATATTCAGAGCTACATTGTGAAGAGAAAGTTCAAACAGTGTCATGAAATGAAATTCTCCATGGAAGATTGGAATGACCGAAATACAATCTGAACCACCCAGAAGTTTTAAAAACACTTTCAGCCCTCTTATATCCTTTGAAGAGAATGAGTGGCAGCTGTATTATGTTTGGTTTCCCCAGTGTCCTGGGGCAACCCCCATCAAAATATTTCTATCCTTTTTTTAAAAAAATTGGCTGTTAGATTATGTAAGGTGATGTTTCAATTTTTAAAAGCCTTTAAAAAGCAAAATAATTTGAGAGTAGGTGAGGCACCAGAGCACATGCAGCCTTCTCTGATCCAAGTGTAGGGGCTGTAGCCCTTAGATCCCTGAAGCTCACCGAGTCCTGATTTAACACAATGGGTGAAATTTCCCATCAGTCTTGTGGACCCTATGGACATGTACCCAAATAATAAGTTACAGACTAAGGGTGTTACTCTATGCACATTTGGGAGCATGTCCCATTTATTTTAATGAAAGTAATAAGTCAATTCGATTGGGCTCAAGCTGAATTATTCAGATTCTACATCACACTCACACAGCATTGTATTTAATTCAGATCAGTGCAGTTTCCCTCTAGATAAAAATAATTCATCAAGACAGAAGCTTCATTATAGTTTCTGGCAGATTTTAAGAACCGTTTATACTCAGCATGAGGTGCATTTTTTTTAAAGATTACCCAAAATTTCCCTGCTCTTTCAAAAGAAAAAATTTAAAGAAAAAACTGCCACCCACAATTGGACTGACGTCATATCTTTAAGGCAGGAGAGAGATTTAAAAGCCTTTGCTCTCACAGCCAGATGTGAGATGGTTTTTAAGCAAAAATGAAAATACTTCCCTGACAATATGGTACCCTGTTTCCCCGAAAATAAGACAGGGTCTTATATTAATTTTTGCTCCAAAAATGCATTAGGGCTTATTTTCAGGGGATGTTTTTTTTTTTTTTTCATGTACAACCATCTACATTTATTCAAATACAGTCATGTCATCTTCCGGTTGCTGCACAATGGTGGAGGGTGGGGTTTCACTTAACTAGGGCTTATTTTTGGGGTAGGGCTTATATTATGAGCATCCTGAAAAATCCTACTAGGGCTTATTTTCAGGTTAGGTCTTATTTTCGGGGAAACAGGGTAGATGTTCGCTCTTCTGTGAAGAATATTACAAGAAGCAGAGCCAAAGATAGATAGATTTCTGCATTCAGAACTGTGTAGTGAAACAGAACACATGAAAGATGCCTGTCGGTTAGGTTACAGCACCAGATGTATGTGTGTGACTTTTGTGTGCTTGAGCGTGCTTCAGTTGCCCACCTTTTTGGCTTCCTTACAAGTTTCAACACACATTCAGAACACTTTGGTGAGCTGATGTGACATTTAGATCTCAGGGTCCTCTCATTCCTTTGGCAGTCTCTCCATGCCTGGACACTCAGTAGTTTCACCTGGAAGGATGCCAGTCCATCCAGTAAGAGGAATGGGTCTCTTAGGGATTATGTCCCCCTACTCCAGTGATGCTCGTGTTTCGTGAGACCCTAATTCTTCACAGCCACAAAGGCACTGTCATCTTTGGAGTGGGATGCCACTATCACATCCACAAAAGTCTTAACCAGCAACCTCTCAGCTTCTTCAGGTCAACTACACTGGCTTCAAAAGAATCATTTTTTCATTCCACTGAGTGTGACATGCTTACAGCAAAAAATCATACATGTGACCCTCAGTATGTTATTTCTGTGAGTGGAAACTCTTGTCGGCCTAGTAATGTGGCCTGCTAAGCAAACTGAGGGCATGGTTTATTCACGGAGGCCTCTGCTTTCACAGTAATAGCTCTTGCTCTAGAAGCATGATCCCATGTCACCCCCTGAGTCGGACATTCCTCTCAGTGGAAGCTCAATGGGATAGTGGCCTATGAATATGCCTTTAAAAAAAAAAAGTCTAACAACTGCAAACTGATTTGAACCAGAACAGAATAAACTTACCATTTGGGGGAAAATGTAATGGTTTGGCGATTGGTACTGGATACAAATGGTAATTTCTTTATGTATAGTCTCCCTGCCTCCAGCAGTCTCAGGATAGAATTCTATTTTACATATCAAAAATGTTCCAAAGCAAACTGGATTAAGAAATAGCATGGACAAGGCTAGATACTAAGATAATTTTTATGATGATGAGTAATTCTAAAGCACTGTCTTCTCTTTGTTTTTTCATGGGAAGCTAGATGTAGGTAGCAACATTTTCTTCCTCCTGCCTGCAAGAGACATAGTGGGCATCTTTTCCATGAGGGCTCATTGACCATCAACAGCTACGAGATAGACAAAATCTAAGAATAAAATTTTAATCTTAATAGATTTTGTTGATTTTCTGCTTCTATCTGATGTGTTTTTGTAATTTGATGTTTCTAGACCACACACAGGGCCCTGAACATTTTTTTAAATAATACCTTTTTAAAAAGTAACTTTAAGGATAGCTTGCCCTATACGTGAAATTAGTAGAATTTATAATTCATAACTGCAAATAAAATTATTTTATATATTCAAAATGGCATTTAAAGCTTGAGAAATAAATCCAAGAACAGCAAGTCATTGAGCTATTCAAACTAAAATGGTATCTTGTTGAACTGATATTAAAAGAACTAGCTTTCTACCAGTAGAGAAAAGCCCTAAACAACTTGGGCCCAAGCTACCTCAAGGACCATGTCTCCCTTTATGAGCCTGCCCAGCTGATCATAAAAACCAATGTATGGGCATTGCAATTAAGGTCATGATTGACACATGAGGTACAACGTACGGTTCAGGGGCATGCACAAGTTCCAGTCTTACTCCTATACCACTACTGCATGCTGCAAAACAGGTATGGGGAAATTGCAGCCCTCTGGATTTTGTTGTATTGTAAATAATGGCTGAAATTTGGTTGTGCGTCTTCCTCCACACATTCAATAACAATTTTATCATAAACAGCCAATCAGTGTTGATTAAAAGCAATTTCTGGGTGTACACAACCTGTTCATAATGTGACAACGTCACATGCACCCTGCAAACTCCAAAGGAAGTTTGCTGCTGACATCATAACTATTGCGTATGTGGAGTTGTGCACTAGGATTTCAGCCAATATCTTCCTTTACCTTTGACTGTGCAGGCTAGAGTAGATGAAGTTCATAGAATCATAGAATAATTGAGTTGAAAGGGCCTATATGGCCATTGAGGTCAACCCCCTGCTCAATGCAGAAATCCAAATCAAAGCAAATCTGACAGTTGGTTGTCCAATTTTCTATTGAATGCCTCCAGCACTGGAGTGCTCACCACCTCCCAAGGTAATTGATTCCATTGTCATACTGCTCTAACAGTGAAGAAGTTTTTCCTGATATTCACTCCAGCTGCATCTGAAAGGCCATAATCTGTGCAGTCTCTTAAAAAAATATTTTAAGTACTTGCTGGCATAATATTTGACACAACCCTATATTCCTTATACTCTTGTTGCTTCTACTGCTGGATGTGTTGGAAGTGTGGAGAATTATAATATAAATGGAAGCAGCCTAAGGAAGAGTTGCTGAAACCTCATGAAGAGTCTCCTAAAAATGCCGAGAGATACAAATAAAAGTTTGAAAAGCAGGAGATTCACAAGAGCTTCATTTACATGAGTTCCTAGGTAGGTAATTACATATCTGAATAAGATGAAAGCCTTATATCTTATCAGTTTTATTAAGCATTTGCATTCAATGAAAGAAGGCATAGTACAGAGAAGTCGTATCTCTAGATAAAGTTGTAACCATTATTTGTAATTTGAAAGCCAAAGTTCTCAACATTTGAGTCTGACAGTTTGAAGAGTATGCATGAGGCCATATCATAATAGATCATCTTCCACTTGCCTGGACCAAATGGGCTAGGCAATAGGGAAGGCATAAGGGGAGATTAATTACTGCCATATTTTGTAATTAAACTGCCTACAGACTGTTCCAGACAGCACACAAATAAGAATTTAATAATGCTGTAGAAAGCCTTATTAATTCAAATTCAGGAAGAAAGTGACAGAAAGTTGCATGCAGAATGCCAGGGAAAGCACACCTTGTTGATAAATTTTGAAGCAATAGATCTGTGAAGAAATATTTTCTAAAATAGTTTAAATTAAAGAAAAAAAATTGACACAAGGCCCCTCTGGCACAGGGCGGAGCTGCTGGGGCGGGGCTTCTTTGCCTGCCCATCCGGTAGAGACGTCAGCAGGGAGAGTCAGAGGATGTCAGGCAGGCAGGGCTAAAGGCAAGCCTTTAAGAAGGCTTCCCATGCCTGCTCCATCCTCTTCCCTGCTTGCAAAGCGACCTACCCGTCCACCCAAGTGGTCAGAAAGAGAGTAGTTGGCCGCTTCAGGGCTGGATGGGAATTTTTGACCTGCACCCACATTGGCCTCAGGGTGCAGGTGTTTTTTTGCCCATCCCATTCTTACTCACCAGGGTGTTCTTGGAGTTAGAATAGTAGATTACCACTATTAAATAGGTCACAGCACCGGGTAGTGCAAAGCAGGATAGGATCATGAAAATATCAGGGGAGACACCCAGCGGGTGCTAGAAACCCCTTCTCTCAGAATTTCAGTAAAGAGGTTTATCTGAGGAGAGGGAAAAACAGGGGACCCCAGGGGACGCTGTGCACTAGGGTTCCCGAGGCTCGCCTTCAGGGCGGCCTCCGGCGTGGAGGACCAAGAGGGTGCTATGCTGTAAGACAGCACCCTTTCAGTGAGGGAACTCACTGGGAATAGGTCTGGACCAGTCAGGTAGGATTGACGCTGGTTCCAGACCTGTTCTGCACTACAGCAGGCCCCCTTGTAATAGGGGAAGTTAAAGCGTTAATAAATTAATAAAGTTGTGGCCCTAGTTTAACCCATACATATCGTGTCTCATCTCATTATTCCGGGCTGGGCGGGCAAAGAAAAGTTAGCAAAAGGCCAGGAATGGACTGGGATATTATTTCTTAATTAGTTTTCTAGAATTTTATGTTCTTGTTAGAGCCCTAGTTTGTTAAAGTTACGAGGGGGTGCTGATAAGTATTGAGCCTTTCCCAGAAAAAATTGTACAATTGTTTCCCTTGTACTATTCTGAATTTCACTTCCTGAATTCCCAACTCATCATAATCACAGATTCTACTGACTGGGGAATAGTGGAACCAATAATCTTTCAAAACACAATTTTCCCAAGCTCTGGCTACAGCCAATTCAATGGAGGTAAACTGCAAGTACTACAGCACACCATGGTTCTTATATTTTACTGCTGAATTTCTGAACAGCCATCAGGAATGCTATATCAGTGGCTCACTGCTTCCTCTTCAATACAATACAATACAAATTTATTCTACAGCCAAAGGCCCGATAAAATACAATATAAGTACAGTATAAATTCACAAAGTAAATTTTAAAAGTTTAAAATTAGTTGAATATCAGGATTCTCTTTCATGTTTTCTGGGCGGAGAGAAGGAATTTAGCCACAAGTTATGTAATGGACTTATTTGTATCTTGTAAAAGGTATTTTGTATACCAGCTTCCTCTTCAACTTCTTTCAACATTCACAGGTTGTAGGAGAAGACAATATCAATCTAATCATAATACAAAATTACTAGAAAGGTCATCCTATTCCATTATCCTTTCATAATGCAGTTTATATTCCTCATTTGTTAAATAGGTAATAAAAAGAATTAGTTTAGCACTCCTGCAATATATCAGGGTGGTTCACTCAGTCACAGGGTGGATTTACTCAGGGCTTTCAAATTGTTAAATTCCATTGCAGCCATGTAGAAGAGATGTGAGTTGACTGCATGTATTGGCATAAATCAGTTCATCAGACTGTCTGAGAATCAAATTTCCTTGAACCATTGATACCTTCTGCCATGAGTTATCCAGTTATTTGCTGAGTGGGTATGCTGTTTTTTCAGTTTGTGTCAATTTTAACCTCCCAGAAACCACTTTTACATAGAGGAAAATAGCTAAGGATACTACAGTGGTCCCATGGATTCAATTTCTAATCTGGATCCAGTAGTTCAACTGATATGGACCATTATCATTATCTGTCCTTTGGCATAGCACATTTATTTCATTGGTAGTTGAGGTGGTGTTGTGGTATCTTAGGTGAGTGAATGCACAAATTCTTTCACAAGCTAGTCAAAGTGGGAAATGGTGACTTCACGTCAGGCACTTCTGCACAAGCTGGTCAGGAATTCACCAAAATTTGTTAGTGTATTTCTAACTTGCATTCAGTTTCCTTAAAATCAAGGATTTCCAAGAGTCTGAAATATGTATGTATTTCTGGGCCTATGAAACGGAAAAACAGCAGATTCTGAAAGTAAAAGATGGATGTCATACAGTATATCTCAAGAAAATTATTTTCATTTAGTCTAGTTTACTGGTGCTGGATTCTAGTTCCCACCGAATTCTCCTCCTGTTTTGTGCTTTGTGCCATATTATGCATACAATATGCCATTTTGTCATATGCCATTTCTCTTATAGTCAAGTTCTACAGTTTTTGAGATTTCTGTTAGTTTTGATTTAATTTAATCTTGTTCAATGTACTATTTTCAATTCCTCCAGAAATTAACACCATGCCTTATTCCAGATTATAGTTCCAGAATGAAATGTTAAGGTCATTTAAAATCTGAATGAAGTCTTAAGATAAAACATAGCATTAGTGAAAGATTTGGCCTTCTTCCCTTGTTTTTAGAAATGGCTCTCACGAAAAGACACACAGAGACAACATTCCCCCCCCCATCATGATACATCTTTGTGTTAGAAGATGCATGACCATGTCCTCAAAGACTGTTAATTGTTCTCTTTCAATTTCCTGTCTCAGAGCTGCCATGCCCGCAAAGAAATATCTGGTTCTGTAAGAAACACCCTCTGTTGACTTAAGTTAATAGTGATGGGAGTGAGACCAGACTCTGGCTATGCTATGGCAGCCCACATATGTTTTACTTCTGAAAGCTACTTTAGTGACTTATCTTCGGGTCCAGAGAAACATACTTAACTGGTTGCCTAGCGGTTTGTCTTTAAAAAATATGCATGAACACACTACTAACTAGCTAAAATGGCAGTGGTGGTTTTCAGACATAAAATATTCCATCCCTCTGGCCTTAGTCCCTCAAAGGCTTCTCTGCAGGGGAATAGGAAACAATTAATTAGTGATAAAAGACCATGAATGATGAGATGTCAACCTTGCATGCACAGAACTGCAGCAACAGGATTTCAGCCACTCTGACACATTCAGTTATAATAATGTTTTAATTATAGCAACTAAAAGGCAAGATCCAGCATAAATATGTTACACCATTGCAGACTCTTCACATCACAAAGCCAAATACCCCAAAGAATGGCTGAAAAGGAATATACAGTCTGATGACTTCACTCCAATACTCTTCCCAGTTGCACAAACATTGGAGTGTGTAAGAGAGTGTCAGACTTCGTTGAGGACTGAAGATGTTAGTTTCCTTTTCTACTGGCACCTTCCCAGCTTCTTCCTTATAAGATATTGATCCTACTGATTTTCCTTTCCCCACTTTTAATTTGTGTCATGTCTCTTTTATTTTAACATTTTTAACTCCCCCACAAAGGATCCATGAAAGTCTTGCTCCACCCTGTATGTGCCCCTGGCCTCTTTGCTACACCCCTTGATCACCATGGAAACATACAAAATAGCTCAAAACAGGGTGATGTTCAGGCGTTCAGGTCAATATGCTGCACGGCTCTAAGTATATCTAACAGTATAATTTTATACATATCTACTGAGGACTGGTTGAGCTCTGGGTTTCTATGGAAACAAATGAGATTGGTGAGGGGGAGGATAATGTGTGCTCTTACACCCTTGTGATTTCTACATTGGAAGGAAGTGGAGGTGTTGAAGTTATAGGTCTTCCATGTCAACCTCTACCTTTTATACAAGACTTCTTGAGCTCATTTGGACTTACTGTCAAACTCAGAGTAATTCTAACTGAACTCTTTAGGGCTATCCAACATTTAAGTGTGCAAAGCAGGAAATTAACTGGGAAGTCCAATTCAAAGCAAAAACAAAACAAAATATGCTGCTTATATACCACCCCATAGTGCTTAAGCACTCTCTGGGCAGTTCACAATTTAATTATGCAGGCTACACATTGTCCCCACCTCACCCCCGTGAGCTGGGTACTCAGTTGAGTGACCTTGGAAGGATAGAAAGTTGAGTTGACCTTGAGCTGGCTACCTGAGCCCGGGGTTGAGTTCAGGTTGTGAGCAGAGTCTTCACTGCAGTACTGCAGCTTAACCACTGTGTCACGAGGCTCCTAAGTAAGTATGCCTTAGAACTGAAGCCTAAGACAACGTGTATTTCTGAAACATCTATACAATATGGAGGCTGCCAAATGACTGTTTTGTACAAAGAACACAATACTATTTTGTACTCTCTGTCTCTATGAGCTTAATGATCCCTGCTCTTTTCATTATTGATCGAAACATACAATGTGTCCTTTGCTTCTTTGGAGTTTAACTGCAAGGCTAGATCTTTCTTCCATGAACTTCAATGCCTTTTTCTTCATAAACTTTACTGGAATTCTTCACATTTTTTTCTTCCTTCATAATTGTTTTGAGAACCAAATTTTGTTGTAGATAGTTGGATTTTATGACTGTGTATTACTTTGTTCAGCAGACGTTTGCAATGCGATATTCTTTCATGTATGCTTAGTCCATACCTACACATACTTGAAAAGAGTAAGTATGGAGCTTGCTTTATCGAAAGCTTACTAATGAGGTCTTTTGATACAATACTCCAGATGTTACACATTTTGAAGTAGTTCAAAGAACTCATTAAGTCACACCAATTAGTAGAAAAAACACAGTGAACGTGAGATAACTGAATGGAAATAAACTGCCATTTTTTTGTATTAAGAATTACTAGACTTTTCTGTTCACTGGTCTATCTGAAAGAAAAGGTAATAAGAAAATGAGAAAGCAATATTTCCAGCATTTTTCATTAAGCCCATTAAGGCTGCATACCTAGGTCTGTTTATCTAGGAGAAAACCCCATGAATCCCATGGCTGAATTCCTGTTGCTTGCCATAATACAATTGCCAGGCCTGGTGCCTCTGCACATGCGCCTGCTGCCCAGCTGATAGGTGGGCACATGCACAAAGGCAGCAGATTGACTTTCCTTCCTGGAGTCAGCCACTGCTTTTGTGCTTGTGCCCACCTATCAGCTGAGTTGTGGGTGCATGCACAGAGGCAGCAGGCCTAGCTGCAGGAAGGGAAGCAGGCCCACTGTTTCCGACAATGGCAGCAGTGGCAGTGGTGGAGGAGAAGGCACCAGCAGTGGCAGGACCAGGTTGAAAGGCGACAGGGCAGTGGGAAGGGGCGGGCGGGTGGTCCCCCCAGCACAAACTTGAAAAATGAACCACAAACTGGTTCATTTTTCAGGAGGTTCATGATGGTTCATGGTTCATGGTTTGTATGTAGCCATGAACCATGAACCATCATGAACTACCAGTTTTCTGGTTTGTGCTCATAAGGATTCTTTCCTTTATCTTTCCATGGATGCATGGAAACACTGAAGAAATGGAAGTGATAACATTTTGCTCTAATTTCTTTAATGTAGGAGAGCTGAGTTACCATGAAGAGTGGCACTAGTCACAATGTTCTCTCTTATAATATTATGAATATTGCTACAGAATTGTGTGCATCTCATTTTCTATGGTTGCCATGGCTTTTGCTGTGAAAAACTGGAGGAATATGCATGTTTGGAGAAAACGTTGAAATTAATAATTGCTTGGACCTCGATATGTGTTTATGGATGAGCAGCAGGAGTGTTACAGTTCTTTGAAAACACAGTGGAGGTGGCGGGACTGCAGTATTAAAGCTGTTCTTATGCAACAGCAGTCACAAAACCCAGTATGCTGGGTTCGTATCATTATGTCCACAAGCCAATTTTCAAATGCTATCTTGATAAATATGAGTGTGAAACAGGGCTTCATGTGGGTCTCCTAGTTATTTGATTTCCTTCTAAATGATCCAGCAACAACACCACAGAAGATAGAAGGTCAACCCCCACAAAGCTTGACTTGAAGTGGATTTCATTGCTGTTATACACAGATTGTTTATTTATTTATTTATTTGATACAGATTATGCTGGGTTATAAGAATATGCAGTGACTCACTCTTTAATTACATAAAGGGAACAAGGATCAGGGCTAATCTACCTTGTGCCCTTTTGGAGATGTTCTGGCTTAATTCTTGATCCATGTCAGTGTTTGTGGAATTCTGGTTGTCCATGAAGACCTCATTCCAGTAAATGATGAGATACAAATGGCAATGCTAGGTCTTAAACTGAATAGTATACAGAGATCAAAAAGGCACCATCAGCTATCTGTAGTCTGGCACATTGTTTCATTTTGTTTTCCCCCCTTCTATTTTCAGTTGCCAGGAGAAGGCCCTTATCAGCTTACTAAAACAATAGCTTCCTGAAGGAAGAAAGTGAAGTGAAGAAGGGACTCCATCCATTCCTTTAGGAAACAGGCATGACCCTCTTTGATTCCTTTTCAAAATGGGAAGCTAAGGGGTTTGCTCTTGTGGACACTGTTGCAGTTAATACCATTGTTAGTCACATCTGACTTTCCATGACTGCACAAATGAGAGACCTCCAAAATGTCATTGTCCTTATCAGCCCTGCTCAGCTCTTGCAAACTCAAAACTAGGGTCTCCTTTATGGAATTGATGTCATATTTGGTCTTCCTCTTTTCCTGCTGCCTTCACTTTTCCTAGAATTATTGTCTTTCCAGTGAGTCTTGTCTCCTCATGATGTCCCAAAGTATGAGCCTGAATTTTATCATTTTAGCTTCCAATGCATGTTCAAGTTTGATTTGATCTAGCACCCACTTGTTTGTCTTACCATGATCCAAAGCATCCAGAAAGCTTTCCTCTAAAACCTTAATTTGAAGGAATCAATTTGTTTCCTGTTGGCTTTCTTTATTTCCATCTTCCTGTTTCATTTTTGAACCTTAGGCCAAATTCTCCAACAATATTTGGTTCTGCTTTGTTTCCTACCTTTGTGTTTCAATCACCTATGATGATTAGTGTGTCTTGTTTTGATGTGTAATCAATTCCCTCCTGGACACATACATAAAATCTTTCTGTTTCTCCTCCAGTATCTGTAGTTGGAAACTAGACTTGACTGATGATTATATTGAAGCCTGATTATATTTTTCAATCATCTTTTGCATTATAGCCCTTAACTGCCTGTGCTACATCTTGCCTCAGTATTAGAGCTACTCCATTACATTTGAGTTTATTTCCAGACTATAACACTTTTCAATTGTCTGACTGAAAATATCCCATTCCTGTCCACTGTAGCTCACTGACACCAAGGACTCAATGTTTATATCTTCCATCCCATCTTACCTTAATTCATACTTCTCACATTCCATGTTCCTATTGTATATGTTGGGCAGCATCAGGCTTTCCTTTCACTTTTGTACCTATCAGCCACTAGACATGCTTTCAGCTTTCATCTAGTTGTGTCTTTAGTGACAGAGCTAGAGGAAAGAAGTGGTTTGATGATGTTGGAAGAGGGGAACAATGTTCTAAGGCAAAACAAGATTAAGGATGAAAACCAATAGTAGTATAGAGAATAACAATCAAGATCTTCATAGCATCTGTAAGCATCCAACTAATAAGGAGTCGTGTTTAACAATGTCATTTTGTGTGTGTCATGAAGCATCTCAAGAGGGGTTCCTTCTTATTTATGACTAAGATTCTTTAGACAGAAACCTACTGGTTAGTTAAGCTGTTCTAATTACAGTGATGTGGACTGCGGCAGTAAATTGCTGAAGATTAACAAGTCTGCTCTCATCCTTTTCATCCCTTATTGTGTGCCAGTTGTGTGAGTTGGTGTGTAATGAAGGATACAAGTGGAAACTCATTGAATAGTGGCTATTATTAAGTGTAGTTTATGCCATTGCACTTATGTTGGTGTAACTAATCAATAGGATTGTGACCATAAATTCTTTGTTTCTGTGTGAAAAGAAACATTTATTTATTTATTTATTTATTTATTTATTTATTTATTTATTTATTTATTTATTTATTTATTTATTTATTTATATGCTGTTTTTCTCCCTAGAGGGGACCCAAGAAGGCTCACAACAATTAAAACTATACAATGTTAACAGGTTTACAATACTATTTAAACAAGATCTTAAAAACAGATACATGTTAATCAATATTAAAACCACAATTAAAAACAAATTTAAAAACATTTAAAAATCTCTAAATTAAATAAATACTGTATTCCTTACTGTATTACACTTATTGCTGAAAAGCCTGCCTGAAAAGGAAAGTTGTATAAAGGAAGTGTCTAAACTATTTATACATGTTCAATATGGATAATGTTATGAAAGAGTTAACCAGACGAGGTGGGAGAAACTATCTTTGAGAGGAGACTTGGAATGGGATACAGGAGAGATACACTGGTTGATGCTGTACATACTGGTTTGCTGTTACGCTGTAACTAACAGTTGGTTAGGAAGGCAGGTTTCAGGTATTTATTTTAAAAAGAGAAACCTAAATAACCCAGAGTTAACTGGTGGATGGTGCTTCTCAACTGTCAAAGAGATGTTATTGGTGTTGAATTTCACAACAGTCGATGCAATTGAAGCCCTGTTCAGATAACCTTGACATGCAGTGAGGGAAGCCTCAACTACTCTCTGTTGCCACTTTTAGCATGTGAAAGCAACAGTCTGAAGAGCAGGAGACTCTTTTATTTGTGCGACTTTGTCTTGTGAACCAGAGGTTCACTCTTTTCAAGTCTGGCTCATATGAGGAGCCTACACAGGTAGAAGCATTCTCTTCAAACTATTGCTTTGCATTGACAGATGGTGGAGCCAACACACTCCCTTCAGGATGTGTGGAGAACAAATGCTTTACTGAATATGGCTAGAATGTTGCAAACATTTACCTTGATTGGTTGATAGTGTGGCCCTGGGGCTGACTGAAGAGCACATAATAGGCTGCAGTAAAGAGAGTTGAGAGGATTCTGACAGTTAGATCAGTAAGAATGAAGACTTAAAGGAACTGAAGAACTCAAGACCTCAGGAAGAGACAGCAGTTGAGACAGGTGCAGCAACGAGATTAAGAGAAACAGCCAAGAACCTGAAATCAGTTCATGTACAGCTAAAGAAGGTCTGTGGAGGCAAAGAAGGGAAAAAATTGTGACAATCTTTGAAAGAATGGAAGCTTGTAAAGTAGTTGCTAGGTTTGGTCTAGGAAAGCAGTTGATAGATGAAAGAGAAGACTTCAGGGATAAGTCAAGAAGAATTGTTGTAAAATTCCAGGGTGAAGTTAAACTTGGCTGCAGTAAAACCTTCAATATGTGTATCAAGCCTTCTATATGTGTATTTTGATCGCTCCACCAGGCGCAGAGCTGCTGTGGCAGGGACACCTTGCCCTCCTGCCCGGAGAATGGTGTCACAGAGTGATGACGTCACTCTCAGGAAAGGGAGGAGGGAGAGAGCCTTTAAAAGTCCCTCTTGCCTGGCCTCTCTTCCATCGGCCGAGCAATCCTCCCACCCACCCCTGAGGTAAGAATGAGATTAGCTGGTTGCCTATGGAGCCGGATGGGAATTTTTGGCCTGCATCCTGGATTGGCCCTAAGGATGCAGGTGTGTTTTCGCCCATCCCATTCTTACTGTTGCGGTGTGGTTATTTAAAAATTAATTAAATTCATAATGGACAGTTAAAGCCACATTCCTGGTCACAACGGTGGGTAGTGCGAAGTGAAGAGTCAGGATGAGTTCATGGAAGTCACAAGGTGCAAAAATATTCTATCTCCCTGTCAGGCCGTGCCAATAGGGCTGCTGACGAGAGGTGGTTTTTCCATGGGGGGACCTCCCAGGCAGCAGTTCACCTAGGATCATGAGGCTCGGTGGGCTGGAGCATTTGGGGGTAACCCTATCACCAGGCACCTGAATACGTGCTGTACAGATGACAGCACGATTCAGAAATAGGAACTCGCCTTGCTCTTGAATGATCCGGATGTAAAGGCTACACCGGATTTGGAGATAATATCGCACTACGGTAGGCCCCCTTGTAGATTGGGGTTTTTAGTTTAAATAGTTAATAAAGTTGTGGCCCAGGTTTTAACCCAAAAACCTGTGTCTGCCTCTTTATTCCAAGCTGGGGGGACAATGATCGCTCTGCCAGGCATGAAGCTGCCATAGCAGGTGCACTTTGTCCTCCCGCCCGGAAAACGGTGTCATTAATAATTGCGATAAATTAATGACAGTCAAAGTCACATTTTTGGTCACAGCAGCGGGTAGTGCAAGGATAAGAGTCGGGTTGAGTTCATGAAAGACACATGGTGCAAAATATTCCATCTCCCCATCAGGTGGAGCCAATAGGGCCTCTGAGGAGTGGTGGTTTTTCCAAAAGGGGACCTCCCGGGCAGCAGTTCACCTAGGGTCATGAGGCTCGGTGGACTGAGACAGTGGAGGGTACCCCTATTAACAGGCACCTGAAGACGTGCTGTACAGATGAGAGCACAATTCAGAAACAGGAACTCGCCCTCCTCTAGAATTGTCCGGAGGTAAAGGCTACACCGGATTTGGAGAAATATTGCACTACGTTAGGCCCCCTTGTAGATGGGGGATCTAGTTTAAATAGTTAATAAAGTTGTGGCCCAAGTTTTAACCCAACAATCTGTGTGTCGTCTCTTTATTCCAGGCTGGCTGGGCAAAGACCTCAGTATATAGGTTGTGAGTTTACTGGAGGGCAGGTTGATAGGGGAATGGAGTAAATGCTTAGACAGACATTGGAGCTGTAGCCTCGTAGTTATAAAGTACTTGTAATAGGATTGCTATTCCCTACATTTCATTTATGGAATATAAGAAGGAGATATGCAATTTTATTGAATACGTGGCTAAAAAAAGAAACGCTGTAATTGATTTAATTAATACTGAGTAAATCATACACATACACACATGCACACACACATGTACTGCATATATATATATATATATATATATATATATATATATATATATGCAGTACATGTGCGTGTACATGTGTGTATGTGTATGATTTACTCAGTATTAATTAAATCAATAAATATATATATATATATGCATATGCCAGGCTTCCAAAGACACTGAAAGGAGTATTAAATTAATGAAGAGTTTAAGTTATGTAATGGCAGTGGGAAGCTGATAAGGATATATAGTGGGCCTCTTGTTTCAAAGTTGAAAGGTCTAAGAGGGCTTGCAAATATTCACAGATTCCTCCTACAAGAAAGTGTGTATATAATTCTAAAAAATGTTTTCAAAAGTAGCCTAATATATATATTATCTTTTAATTAAATTAAAAAATTAATTTAATGTTTAATTCATATATATATTAATTTAAGAAACGAAAAGAAAGTAGCCATAATAAAGTGGTGTCTACTATACCAACATCTCACCCATAAATGTGGTGAACTTTCTTCTTGTGATGGAATTTCCATATACCTATTCAAGGGTTGTCTATCTATTCCTGAGTATGGAGGACCCTACCTCTCCACCTCCCACACCCTGCAAAGTAGATTGAGATTGTAGGCTCCCCACATAGTTTGGAACTCTGATTTTCCAGAGGCCTGACTCATGAGGAGAACTCCTATGGATAGCAAGGCTCTTTCTTTTCAGATTGACATCCCCCACCCACATGTAGGGCACTGGCAGAAGTGATGACAGAGGGGGAAGATCTATAGTACATGTGGGGAGCATAAAGAGTAACACCTGAATAGACTTTGTCTGTTACAGCATAAAAGAAACTCTCTACAAGCAGTGTAAAGGCTGAAGATCTCCACATTGTGGTGGCGCAGGTAAAACTATTGAAGTTCCTCCATGCTTTGTAAAAGTGCAAAGAATGCAACTTCTTTTCTTTCAGCAACTGCTGTTGCATTATGATTTCCTTGAAGTGTTTGGCTTAAGAGTCTTGAAAAATGTAGAAGCCATGGAAAATATTTACACATGAAAAAGGTTTTGAGAGGGAGAACTCTCCAGCAGTCTGTGAAGCTAGGTGAAAGGTATGCCGAAAGCATAGTGGCCCTCTTATCTCACAGCTGAAAGGTCCAAGGGCTTGGAGACATTCACAGATTCTTCCTACAAGAAAGTGTGTATTTAATGTACATATACTTTTAAGCGCAGAAACATCAGAAAAAGAAAAGAAGTGCTGGATGAAGATGGATTCCACTCAAGTGTGTGTCTAACCTTATGTAAGGTACAGAAATTAAGTTACTTTTTTTTAGTACAACTCCTAGAAGTCCCCAGCCAACATGGCCAGTTGGCTATTTCTTCATTCTCTTCATAATATAACTGACAGTTCATAAAAGAATTGTCTTGTCAAGGTGCTGGAGGATCTCCCATTAGGCTAAGTGAGCCACTTGCCTGAGAAGTCCTATATCCAACAGCATTAGAAAAAAGAAAGTGTTGGGTTATTAAATATATTGTATTGCCCACCCAAGCCCGGAATGAAGACGCGAGTCAACAGTATTGGTATTAAAATACGGGCCACACTTTATTTTCAAGATTTCAAATTAATCATCAATTGTCTCAAGGAAAGGGGCCTGCAGTAGTGCGGAAATGGTAACAGGTAGGGATAACCAATACCCCTTGCTTGTCAATTGGGCGAGTCCCTGGCCCCGGATTCCCGCTGTCTGACAGACAGCAAGAACCCGGCCTGCCACTAATAAACACCCCCAGACCCCAAGCCATCTTTATTTGATGACTGGTGGTCCGGAAGTGGCCCAGAGCATCCTTCCCGAACCGGCCCTGTAATCGCACGATCCGCAGAGCCGGGAGGTCGGATGCGCTGTTGGCTTACCTGAATTACACATGGGACACACCGAAACACCTGTTTTTCCGCACTACCCGCCAGTGTGACCAAGAAAGACCCAATTTGCCAACAACCCCGCTCTAGTGTGGGATAGGCGAAAAATCCCTTCATCCAACAGCCAATCAGGATAGAGGTCAAAAATTCCTATCCGGCCCCAAATTGGCGACCACAGAATCACACTAGAATTAGGGCGGGTGGGTGGGGTGCCCGAAAAGGAAAGCGGGCGCACTGAGGGGAAGCGCTTCCTTAAATACCCGCGCTTCCCGCCCATTTTTTCATAAAAAACTTTTGAACACCCGCCTCGCGCCATCCGGTCTGGCGGGCAAAAAACCAGCGCGCCCATTCCAGGCCGTTTTTAACGGCCGTCAGGCGGCTGGAGCCTTGCCCACCCAAGCCCGGAATGAAGACGCGAGTCAACAGTATTGGTATTAAAATACGGGCCACACTTTATTTTCAAGATTTCAAATTAATCATCAATTGTCTCAAGGAAAGGGGCCTGCAGTAGTGCGGAAATGGTAACAGGTAGGGATAACCAATACCCCTTGCTTGTCAATTGGGCGAGTCCCTGGCCCCGGATTCCCGCTGTCTGACAGACAGCAAGAACCCGGCCTGCCACTAATAAACACCCCCAGACCCCAAGCCATCTTTATTTGATGACTGGTGGTCCGGAAGTGGCCCAGAGCATCCTTCCCGAACCGGCCCTGTAATCGCACGATCCGCAGAGCCGGGAGGTCGGATGCGCTGTTGGCTTACCTGAATTACACATGGGACACACCGAAACACCTGTTTTTCCGCACTACCCGCCACTGCATCGGGACTAGCATAGCTAAGTCTCATGCCCGCCACAGAGCCTACCGAGCTCGGTAAGCAGGCCCCTTCTAATATCATCCAAAAAGATGACCAAGCCAGCATCGGATAAATGAACGCCATCGACGCGAAAAAGAGTAGGATTGCTCAGCAGAATTCTGTGGTGACTCACCACAGAGCCAAAGCCATTACTGCAGATATATCGACACACTTCGCGATTAACACGGCGCCGAGCCATGTTAACATTACGTACGTGTCGCGCGCCACGCCACTCAAAACGTGGAATTATCGTGGACCACACGATCCGCATAGCTGGAAACCTGGCATGTAGCCATCCGATATCCCGCAAAATGTCCAAGATCAAGGCCTTGCCAGGAACCAAAGGCAAATCATTGCCGCCCAAATGAAGAAGAAGAATGTCCGGCGGGGACTGATGAAAGGCTATCAGCCGTCCCAACTGGGCCCAAAGCAAGCCGCGCTTACTGCGCCAAGAAACAAGAGCATGGGCACCAAGCCCCAAGTTAGTCCCCAAGTAGGACTCGGCAGCGCAACGTTCTGCCCAATATACAAAGCTATGGCCGGCGATCATCACGTGCCTCCGACCGTTGTTCCCGGCTGCACCTGAAATGACAAAAAACCACTACCTACACATTAGGTAACGTCCTGATATAACGCTTGTAGCTAGAAGAGGACCATCGACCCAATTGCTTAATTTGTTCAGTCGTATATCCAAGAGCGGCTGCAGTCGATGCTGCACCTATTCTGAAAGAATGAGTGCCAAATCGAAGGCCAGATACGCCTACCCTATGCAAGGCTATGTCTGTAAGTTTCCAAAATTGGAACCTGGTCAATGGTAACCCACCTGCATGCTGTAAAAAATATCCTGGTTCTTGGCCTCTACATGCCAGGTAGGCCTGTGTAGCGTCAACAGGACAAATTGTCTTAAGACTGCATTGGCTTAAAACCAGTAACTTCCCCTTGCCTTTCTGATCCGCTTTCGATCTTCTGATTACAATTTTTAATTCGTTATCCTGTATGAAAACATCACTCATCTGTAATGCATATCGCGAAGTGTCCGCCTTTCCCTTTGCTACTAGCTCACTGACCCGAAGGGCCCCAAAAAATGCTATCAATGCGGCTGACTTAAATAAGGCCACCTCATAGCGGTCAGTGCACAACGTGTCCCAGAGGGCGCAAATCTGTTCAAGAAGGCGAGGAGAAATAGGTGTCCTAGAATCAGACACCCTACCCCGTTCCTTAGACCATCCTTCCACCATTTTCTTTATCCTATAGTCGGTCGTAAAGTTTCTATGGCCATTAAGCCTAGCATAAAATGCTAAAGCTGACAATTTTCCCTGAATAGTACCCGGTGCCAGCCCCTTTCTGTATAAGGAGACCATGAATTGTTGCAAGTGTTCAACTGGGGCCGGCCATAAGTGTTCCAGGGCTGAAGAAGCCCTGAACTCTTGGAACTCGCTAATTATGGTCATGTAACTTTTTCTGGTTCGAGGAGCCAAAGCCATACCTATAGCTCGTGATGCTTCCTCACGCCAATCTGCCAGACCTCGGGCGGAAGAACTTCTGGCAGCTCGCTGGCATCTGGAGCTAGCTCCCTGAACCGTTTGATCTGTTGGCGTGAAAGAGCATCAGCTATCGTATTGTCAGCTCCCGGGACGTGACGGGCATGCACCAAAACGTTAAATCGTAATGCCCGGAGTACAAAGGCCCTAACTAAATTCATAACCCTATCAGAATGAGAAGATAGCTCGTTTATGATGCAAACCACAGCCTGGTTGTCGCACCAAAAGCGAACCACTGAATTGGCCCATTCTTTGGCCCAAAGCCAAAGAGCGCCAACAATTGGGAAAAACTCTAGGAAGGTTAAGTCCCTCGTAATCCCTAGCGTATGCCATTCCTCAGGCCAGGTGTCGGCACACCATCTACCTCTGAAGTAGATTCCAAATCCTAGTGACCCAGCTGCATCAGTATGTACCTGGAACTCAGATTTTAAGCATATCTCGGCTCTCCAAAAGGAAACCCCATTAAAGTCATCCAGGAATCGCTGCCACACGAGCAGGTCTTCCCTCATACCCCTAGTTACCCTGGTCCTATGCCTAGGGGACTTCAGTCCCTTCATCGCAGAGCACAGGCGCCGAACAAAAGCCCGGCCCGGAGCCACTACTCTGCATGCAAAATTCAGATGTCCTACCAGCTCCTGCAGTTCATGGAGAGTCACTTTTTTCTTACCTAAAAATTCCCTAACTCTAGTCTTGAGGTCATCCAATTTCCTCTGTGGTAGCCTAGACGTTTGCTGCAGTGTATCTAACTCAATGCCTAGGAAAGTTAAAGACGTGGCCGGGCCTTCCGTCTTTTCTTCAGCCAATGGCAAACCAAGTTCACTTGCTAAAGACTGAAATTCTCCTAACATCCATGCACATTTCCCCGAATTATGCGCTCCGCATATCAGAAAATCATCCAAATAATGGGCCGTTGCCTTAGAACGAACCCTTTGTCTGAATTTCCACTCAATGAATGTGCTAAATTTCTCAAATGCCGCGCAGGAAATAGAGCATCCCATGGGCAAGGCCCTATTGATATAAAACAATCCTTGGAATTGAAAGCCCAAAAGATTGAAGTCGAGTGGGTGCACGGGCAAAATACGAAATGCTGATTTCACGTCACATTTCGCCAGTTCTGCCCCCACTCCGCAGGCCCTAACCATGCTCACGGCCTGGTCAAAGGATGTATATCTGACTGTACACAATTCGGCAGGTATGGCATCGTTAACCGATGCCCCTTCCGGAAAAGACAAATGATGGATGAGTCGAAACTCCCCCTGTGCCTTTTTGGGCACTATACCCAATGGAGAAACTCGCAAGTTCTCCAAAGGAAGACGAGGAAAGGGACCAAGAACTCTGCCTGCCTTAACTTCCTTATTGATTTTATCCAAAACAATGTCTTCCATATTCCTGACCGACTTCAGGTTCTGCGCGATAAAAGCCGTCCGTTCACCTAAAGCAGGGATACGAAAACCATCGCGAAAACCCTGAAGTAAATATTGTGCCTCATCCTTCCTGTAATAATCCTGCAACCAAGCCTGCAAAACTTTGATTTTAATTGGTGTGGGTCCCCTTACCAGCTGTGTTACTGCCACCTCCTGGCTTCTTTCCAGGTCCATTGCCTTTGTTTTGGCGTTGGTTCCCCCCTTTAAAACAGGTAGCCTTGGGGTGTTTTCCCCCGCAGTTAAGGCATTCGTGGCTAAACTTACATGGGTTCCTTGAACAGGAACCCTTGAAATTAAAGTCAAAGCAAGGCAGGCGGGGTTGAACCGCCTGCCCCGCGCCAGGGCGGGGGTTAGCCGTTGCCGCCAGCTTCCTGTTCAAATGGCCGCTATCGAATCTGTCCCCCGTGTTGGGCCTAGCCGGAGTCATGTGTTGTAGCCATAAACCAGGGTGAGGTTCATCCCAACGCAGGTTGGGCTGAATAGCGCTCCGCATCCTAAAGGCCTGGTCATACAAAAGCCACGCCTGCCCCGCAAAATCAGTATACGCTCGGTATATGATGTCAAAGTACTGTAAGAGTGAACGTACACGCCAGGGCTGGGTCTGTGCAAGTACCCCAGCATAAATGACGAAACCAGGGACCCAATTGGCCCAAGTCCGATCAGGTTTTTTGCGTCTATGTTTTTCTTTCTCTTTTTCATCGTCCTTGTCAATGTCCTTGATATCCGTGTCCCGGTTCAAGAGGTCGAAAAAATCTAAATATTCTCCTTTCCAGATCTTCTCTTTAGTAGCGGGGGTCAGATGATCCCCCAGCGGAGTAGAATAATCCGCGTACGGCATAGCTGCGTAGGGCACCGTGTTGTACCCAGTATTAGGCACAGACGGTAGCTGAGAAGATCCTACGCTAGTGCCTGCACTAGGAGCCCCGGTTGTAGGCATAGCCGGATAAGGCCCACCCCAGCCCCATGGCGAAACATTGGTAGGATACCAAGGTAGGCCAAATCCCCCTGCAGGAACAGCAGGGTATGGTGTGCCCGCTGTGTATTGTACAGGAGGCCCACCGGCCCAAGGCCAAGATGTAGTGGGAGGGTGTGATGTGTGAAACAAAGAAGACTCACCGCCAGACACAACAGAAGGCTGAGATACATTGCTACCACCAACCGAGCTTGGCCCAGCTTCCTCTGAAATTTCACGTTCATCCCGAACTGCCGCCGCTGCCTCCATTGTTTCCGAGGTATCCGGACGAGTGTTTTCAAGCTGGACCGGAACTGTGCTGGGCGCAGCTAAGGCCCCTGTATTGGTTTGTTCCACTCGAACCGCAACCTGGGTAGACTCCAAAGCATTAAATCGGGTCAATAAATCCTGTGCCAAAGCCTTCAATTTCGTCTTTTTCCGCCCCTTAGTCTCCCTACCAGAACGACGCACGGACACATCCTCTTGTTGAGGTGCCGGAGATGCTGACCTTTGTGCTTCAAAAGCACACATTTTTTCTTGCAGTACCTGCCATATTGGCCATGATTCCTCATCAGAAGAAGAACTTTCAGGAGAAAGTTGTGGCGCTGGCCGCCTTTTCGCGGGTGCCTTGCCTTTGTCATTACCGCGCCCTTTACGCGCGGCCATGCCTAACCTGTAGTGGCACGGAACTACCCAGAAAGCTTATCCAACCTAGCACACACTCTCTCTCCTTTTTTTTTATTTTTTTTTATTTTTTTTTATTTTTTATAATCTTAACAAGGCCAACCAATCCCAAAATTTAACAGCAGGTGGAGCTCAAGACAAGTAGTTGAGTCTAAAAAATCTGAACTGGCTCGCAA
Source organism: Intellagama lesueurii (assembly GCA_037013535.1). Taxonomy (NCBI): domain Eukaryota; kingdom Metazoa; phylum Chordata; class Lepidosauria; order Squamata; family Agamidae; genus Intellagama; species Intellagama lesueurii. The sequence continues at coordinate 92,597,173 of JBAJHW010000004.1, read as the reverse complement.
TATGCTTTCCTCCTGCAACAGAACTGGATAACTGTAGAGGTAAGTACAACTATCAGGACAAAATAACCTATCTATACCTAAAACCAACTACCAATTTATTATATGCACTATTATTAATCTTTATATATATTAGTCTCACTATCAATTATTTATGTATATATAGAAACCTTCTAACAGACCAACAGTTATCTAATAAACTAATCCAATATGAATAACCCAATATGGAATGTGCAATCCTCCAATAATAAGAAATAACTAACTTAATTTATCAATTAGAATCTAAATTTGAACTAAAGTCTGTAAATAGCATGAATTATTTTTAAATGCTTAATGAACTGTTCAACTCCCAACTAACACCCCGAACCCCCTTAACAACCAATGGCTAACTAATAAACTAAGCCCAAAGAGATAACCCACAAATATAGAAGGGGGTTAATCCCACCAGTAACAATAATTTAAATGTTAGATATATCAATTAAACTGTAAGTAATAACCATACACCAAACTGCAAACAAGGAGAGAAGAACCAGGAATAGATGACAAGAATAAGGGGAAGGCGGATTGCTGACTCAGTGCCTAAATAAACAAATGGCAGAAGGAAGAAAAGCAGAGAGTGAAATACATGAACCAAGGTGCGGTTGTAAAATAAAACGCCCAATGTAGCAAGGAAAAAATAAGGAACTATAGAGGAATTGGAAAAAAAAAAAAAACACCCCCAAAAAGAACGATCCAGCTATGACAACGTCCCACGTAACCAATTAAGTTGTTCTCCACACAAACGGGGCTCCTAAAAATTACCTAAAATAGCGATCGCAAACCTACGTCTATTTGAGAAAGAATAGAAGGGATGTAATTGAAAATAAAAGTAACTTGAATTCGCTGCGAGCCAGCAACCAGCGCCCCGCGCCCCTGCGGAACGGGCGAACGCCCGCCCGAACCCAGCAATCCCCCTGCCCCTAAATAAAATTAAATTACGCAAAGCAAGGAATCGTGCAGGAAAATCAAAGAAACAGACCCAGGGAAGGGGCAGAGCCACCTTCCCGAAACGAAACAACTTCGCGGATCCCAACACCGAAAGCAGAGTCTGCAGCGGAGCTTCCTTAGCCGGTGCCCGAAAAGGAAAGCGGGCGCACTGAGGGGAAGCGCTTCCTTAAATACCCGCGCTTCCCGCCCATTTTTTCATAAAAAACTTTTGAACACCCGCCTCGCGCCATCCGGTCTGGCGGGCAAAAAACCAGCGCGCCCATTCCAGGCCGTTTTTAACGGCCGTCAGGCGGCTGGAGCCTTTTTACTCCAGGGAAAGAAACACCATTTAGCTTGTGGTCTTGGGTTAGGCTACAACTCTGCTGGCAAGCTGAATTGAAGCAATTCGGCTTTGCTGCAGCTTGATTTGCAGCCTATTTTATACCTCTTTTCAGATTAGGTGATCACATGGAGATGGCAGATTTTTTGTGTGGCACCTCAGTTCAATGCAATTTAATCCATGCCACAACCCACAGCCCCTCTTCCTTTAATCCTGCCCTCTGCTCATCCTTAACTCTCCTGGCTCTCCTTTTTATGATTTTTTGTAAAGCCAGTGGGCTGTTCAACCTTTTGCACAGCATGAAGGAAAAGGGACAGTTTGCCAAAGTTCTCCATACAAACACACATACACACTGCAGAAATACAGCACTGTTCTGTAGTTCATCAAAGTTGTTTCTATTTCATATCAGTTTTTATCTTCTTTTGTCAGTGCAGAGAACTAGTGCTAAACTAATATAGTGATACAGTGATAAGGTGATCTAGTGCTAAACTCAATACCATGTAATATTTTTAAAATATATGTCAGGGCAACTAGGAAGATTGTGGCCAGCTTAGTACATTGCCAAAATACCACCCAGAGTCAAACTTTCCATCCTTTTGGAGAACAAAACAACTGATCACATGGGGAAAACAGTGTTCAAATCATTCCAGTTTTTTTAAAAAATTGAAGTTCCCAGAGACAAGCAAAAATCCTCTGCTTTGAAACAAAAAATGGATGGGCTGACTCAAGTTGCCTTTTTTATTATGTGATTAGTTTTTTAAAATCCAGTGCTTTCATTTTACTTTCACAGCATACTATTTACCCTTAGTCTCATTTTGTATTATTGTTATCTGTTGGGAGCAATGTACACTCTCATTTTCAGGCCATCTGGGTGAAGCTCCGCCTCTGTTTTGCGACTTCTCTCGTGTGTGCGCGCAACTCCACCCCTCTATGCACACAGAGTTCCATTGTGACTAGAAGCAAAGGGGCTGCAGAGAGGAAGAGGAAAGCTGTGCAGAGGGAGGTGGAGCTGTGCGCGCAGCCATGTGCCTTAGAGAGATGCTTGGTTGGAAGTTATGTAAGGGATTAGTGATGGATCAAAATTTATAATCTCCTCACATAATATTTTTTTCCCTTCAGTCATGTCAGAAGCACCATGTAAAATGATGTTTGCCCAATCATGAGCAACATCAAGTGTATTTAGGGGAGGTAACACCAAATCTTCCATAGGGGGAGAGTGTACTGAAATAAATGTGAATTTGCCTGTTCTTTAAGAAAATAACAAAGGACTATGTAGATGCAAAAGTCTTATTTTCTTAGGTTCACTTGGGTTCTGCCACCTCTAGTCCATAGCCTGTTAAGTGACTTCCAGGCAACTCAGTTCTCACTATGACCAGGAGGAAGACTTTCCTGTGGCACCATCCATTTTTAGAGGCAGGTAGTTCTTTCTTTCCCCATTATGTTTTTGGCTTTTTTTTTTGCTGTTCCTCAAGATTCACAGATGTTCTGAGAAAATGTCTTTGATTTTAATTTTGAATCGACAGTACAGTAGCCATAGAGTAGATGTGTGTTTGATATAGATGCTTTGAACCTTTCACTATTAGTCACTACCTCTGTCTATAGTGCCTGCTAAATAATTGGTTTTATCAATAGTGGTTGGCCTAAGGCATCCAGAAGTTATTCTACAGCTTTCTACCTGTTTTGCATGGGTTGAACTATACCACACCAAGCTGGTCTATTAACTTGAGAAAAGGCATAGAGCCAGGCTGCAGTTCTTAGTGTTTGTGATTTTGTGCCCAAACTGGTTACAATAGCTTTTCAAGAATACTTAAGCTTGTGGGTGCCTTTTGTTTTGCATTGTTTTGTTTTGTATTCTGGCAGTGTTTCTTCTAGGTCAGAGTGCAATTCAAACCAACACCTAGGTATTTAGGGGCAAACAATTGATTTAGTTGGACATCCTTCCAGGTAACCTTAAGTTTCCCTGCTTGTTTCTCAAAAGGAATTCACATATTTAACTCTTAATAGGGTCTAAGTTGATTTTCATCACAATGTGTACCAAGTTCTTCTAATACATTTGTTATGCTTTACCATCTGAAAGCTGTCTGACCGAGCAACAAGTGCAACAAAGCCTGTTGGATTATCTTTCTGCTCCAGAAGTACCAACGTGAGGCAATTCTTTAATAAAATTATGTACCTGTTTATCGGCTCTTTCACCCCGTTTTACTTCCCATTTAGGGCTGTTCCAGGCTGCTTTTACTCAGAGCGGAAAATGTTCCTGCTCCATTCAAAGATTGTAGTACTCAAGCTTGCTATTATTTTGGCCAGCTGTTATGAAGCAAAACATCCCATAAACATCTCTTCACATTTGCAGAAGAATAACTATAATGGAAGCAAAGTAAATGATTATTTCCTGTTTTTTAAACAATACCCCAAATCTGTTGCATGAGATGGTTCCCTCACTTTGCTCAAAGGTATCTCTTGCCAATGTCTTGAAATATAAGATCCCAAATAAAACAATGGACATCTTTAGAAAAATGTTCTCATTAACCTCCAAAAAATGAAGATGAAAGTGACAATAAAAGCGAGGTGAGGTGCAATGTAAGGTGAAGCTAAGGTTTCTGGAGAAAGTAAAAAATAATGATTCCCTCAGTCTTCAAAATATTACTGAGATATGAGAAGTCGAAAGAATTGAAAAGATCCAAAGTCAACCAATTCAGAGTAATACAGTAAGAAGGTATCTTTTGGGTATCAAAAAGACAGGCCCAAAGTTCAGCTATCAGTGAGCTGATTGTTATCAGAGGGGATCAGCGGAAGTCTATTTCGTATCTAAGTGATTCTGTACTTAGCTATCTGTAGAGGTGGGCATGAATTGCTTGTTCAGCAGTTTGTGCCAGTTCATTTATTGGCCAAACAGGTGTTTGGAGCTTCAAAGTCCTGCCTCCTCTGGTTGGTGCCCACTCAGAGGCAGTGGCCTAGCTGCCCTGCCCCACAGCCTCTGGGTGCTGAGGTGGGGCTTGGAAACACCAAACACTGGTTCGGCCAATAAATGTACCAGCATGACCTGCCAAACCAGTGGTTTGTGCTCCTCTCTAGCTTTCAGAATAATCTTCTGATGTAGAGCCCAATGGCAAACTTTGTAACTTGAAATGCTGGTATGAAGTAGAAAGTTTTGAAGATCCACCTGAGAGAGAAGTCAAGAAGATAAAGGGTAAACATCTGCTAACTTTGGAATCTTTCCAGATTTGGTTGGACACTTCTCCCTTCAACAGCACCAGAGCCCCATGCAGTTCAAAATCCATGTATAACTCTTACATCCCTACAAACCATAAACAGTTGATTCTCTCTCACTCACTCACTCTCTCTCTCACACACACATTTACAGAACAGATGGGTTTAGTGTATTAACTGTGCATACTGGATGATGATCACAATACTGTATTGTATTTACAATTTATATTTACAAAGGTTTTCATCCTCATTATCATCATGTTGAGTACGTTGCGGGGGTGGGAGGAAGTGTAACTTTATAGAAATACATCATAATTTCAATCTGACTTTTTTGCTTTTTCATTTCTCTAAGAATGTTTCTCAGCAATTCCCTCATTTGCTTTAGTTTCAGTGCCCATATCATAGAAAGGTCCATTTCATAAAAGAAGTCAAAAGCAGTCTTGAATAATCAGAACCCTTCTGCAAGATTGTCTAATGTCAATTTGTTTTCTGGCACTGCTTCTTTCTTCTACATCTTTTCCCTCGTCTAATTTTTTAATTTTAATTTTAATTTTAATTGCTGGTTCAGAAATGCTCATCTCCATCAAGCCATCTTCTGTTAATTCCTCTGGTGTCTATTAGCACTTTCATTTCTCCACAATCTATATCTTGAAACCCTTCACCCCTATGTTTTTTGCCATATGCACAATCTCTTCCATGGTTTTCTTGATTGCCTCTGTCATATGTCCTGACAAGTCATGCACAAAATCTGGACAATTTTCTCCAGCTAGTATTGTTTAGGGCTTGATGTCTCTCATGGCTTCTTCTATAACAGCGGTAGCATCTTTAATGCTGTAATCCTTCCAGGCTTTCACAATGTTCTCTCTGTGTGGGTTCTCTTTCATAGTGTTGACAATCCTTTCCATGCAGCACCATGTGTAATGAGCCTTGAAGGTCATTATGACCCCCTGATCTAGAGGCTGAATTAGGGATGCTGTGTTTTGGGGCAAGTTGACCGCTTTGACACCATCAGTGCCACAGTATTTATTAATTGAATATTTATTTATTTATTGAAACATTTATTTATTTATTGAAAAAAAATCCATGTAGAATCAACACTGTGCTGCTTGGACCCATGCAATTCAAGGAAGAAGTGTACTGGCAACAACATCATAGAGGAATTATGTCTGACAGTTCATCAGCTATTGCCCTCACATTTTTGAACCTACCTTCATAGCCAAAAAGACAAGGGAATTTCTGGGTTTTTTTTAAAAGGAAAAGTAACATTCTTCAGAGTTCAAATTCATGCTGAGCGACAAACCCTTACCCCTTCTTTTCAGAAGACATTCAACTCTGCTCAGTAACTTATTTGTATTCCAGGAACTGGTGTTTCAGAAAAACAAAATTCTAACTCCTTCCATATGCAGGGTTGTATGGTTTTCTTATTAAAGACAGTAGCATGGAAATTACCTGGCTGGGAGATATTTTAACAAAATGTTTTGTTATTAAGCAGAATTACTTTAACAAGAAAGAAAGCTCTGCCTTTCTTTGGCAGAACTTGTACGCACCTCTGATTTCCATCTTGTGATCACTGATTCTCTTTGGTAAGAGTACTTTGATTTGTTCCTTTCCATTTTAGACAATTCTGCTAGGAGAACATCTGTACCTTGCATTCTGAAATTGTAATATGAACCTTGCTTTAAAAGATCATGCAATTTCTTGTTTCATCTTAAAGTGTGTGTGTGTGTGTGAATTATTGATACTGTGGTGTCAAGTGAGAATCCTGTCATAACATAGAATGTCTTTTGATTTTTGTTTTTGTTTTTTATTGTTAGCGGTCAAAATCCTATTTTGCATAATGCAATTGATATAAATCTCACTGGCTAATTGCTGCAAGTTAAGAAGTTAGTGTAGATATTCCCTGTTAAGTGCCCAGTTGCACGATTCAGCACAAAACAGCAAATGCCTATGCTAGCTTCTTAATGTGTAGCAATTAGCCAGTGAGATTTATACCAATGCTGTTACATGGGCAGCTGCAACTATTAAGATGTTAGCCACTGTTTTGAAAGAGAAGAATAATGACAACCTTGAAATCTCACTTCCATTTTTTGCTGTTTTAAGAAAAATGGCCACAGCTCTATATGTTATTGTAAAGTATGTAGGTGTGGCGAAATGCCTACAGGTGACGTCATTCCTGCCTGTCAGTCACAGGAGCTCTAGAGGGAGGAGCCAAGGATAGAGCAGGAGGGGCGGAACCAAGGGGAGAGTTAGACAGTTGGAACCTGAGAAAGACAGTTTGAGAAGTTGGAGCTTAGAGAGAAGAGAAGAATTAGAGTGATCTGAGGAGAGAGTTAGGAAAGTGAATTAAGACCAAGGTTATTAGAGTGAACAAGCAGGAATGAGAACACCTAGAATAATAGAGATATTAAGTGATTGAAAGTATATAACACAAGCCTGAATATATGTCCCGTCCTACCCAAACTTAATCAGACCCCTGTTACAGTGACTACGTGATTTACTTTGTGAAATGATTAATAATAAAAGGTTATCTGTTATTCAAACCAACTGATTCTGTAGTTCAATAAACCTGGCAATTGGCAGCACATGTGTCTAACACTCAGAGGTGGTATTAAGATAATAATACCTGGTGACAAGTGAGAAGAAACAAGAGGGAGAGAACCTTTGTGAGGGCCACAACAAACACAGCCACAAGGGCGATCCCCACAAGTGGTGGCAGAGGTGTGGGATCCGATGTGAATCCCCACAAGAGGTGTGGGATACAAAGTGAATCCCCACAAGAGGTGTGGGATCCAAAGTGAATCCCCACAAGGTGTGGGATACAAAGTGAATCCCCACATGAGGTGTGGATCCCACAAGTGAAGGGATTCAAGTAGAAATCCAGTGAGCCAAAAGAAATAATAGTCCAGCAAGAAAAGCCATTGAATTTTCAGAGCTAAGGAGAACTATTAATCAGTCAGAGAGACGTGTGTGAAGGAGTAGTGAACCCTCTGTTTAGGGAATAACTTAGGGACTCCAGGTCACACAACGTAGAAGGACTGAAATAGTAAAGCAAAGCTCTGAGGGAAAATTCAAGGGGGGGTTTCAAATTACCTCACGGGTGAAGTGAAGTCCAGGCTAGCTTGGGACCCAAGCTCTAAGTGAGTATTGCAGGGACAAGTGGAGGCCGAAGGGACAAAGAACTGAGGTGATTGAACAGTAAAGGCTGGGACCATTACTAAAGGCAAATATTTCTGTTTATTCTCTGTGGCCAAGAGCAAAAAGAGACGTTGTATCAGGCCAAGGGTCTGGCTGAGGGCCAGAGGAGAAAAACAGTGTAACCAAAAAAACTCAGTAGCTGCCAGCGAAAAGCTAATAGAAACAGTATCACTCTCTCTCTAACTCAAGAAAGGAAAAAAGCCGTTTGAATTGAGGCTTGTCTTTAGAGATCCAAACAAATCATTAATAAAGATGCCTACCAAGAAAGGAAAGGGGGCAAAAGAGGCATCATCAAAGCCACAAGATTTACCTCGTGAGGAGGGAATCTTAGAGCTGGAGGAGGAGGATGGAATTGTAATCCAGGAGGGTAATACCTCAATGTTGGCGTGGGGCCAAAACTCCAGAATCTTAATGAGGCAGTGGCCTCAAGAAAATGTTCCTAGAGTCTGGTTGAATCCCACTTTTACGTTTAGCAAAGTAAGAGACGTAGGGATTGAGTGACTTAGAGATTTAGACATAAGGAGAAAATAACATGAGAGAGTTCTTAGTAATTATAATACAATATATTGAGTATGGCAACACACATATATACATATATACAAGGCAAGGTACATTTGGCATAGCAACATTCAGAGCATTGGCATAGAAGTAAATGACCACCAGACTTACTGCTGAGTGGTAAGGTCTGTTCTGTCTTAGTTACATTTATACTCAGAACAACCAACCACATTTCCCCATTTACAGCTGGTCATGTTAAACAATTAAGCATTACATCATCTTGCTTCACCTGTATGCTGTAAGTCATTACATTGGCTTTTGCTCTACATTCGTGACTCTGCACTTCATCTACAATATTACAATTTAACTCCCTGTTCACCAAACAGAACAAAATCCTGACACTCAAGGGAGGAAATTGCCTCAAGGGGCGAGGTTGCCTCAGGGGAGGAAACCGCCCCAAGGGAAGAAGTAGTTGTCTCAAGGGGAGAATCTACCTCACTAGAGTATCTAAAATGGAAATTTGAAAGGGAGCAAGCATTTAAATTAAAAGAGTTAGAATTTGAAAGGGGACAAGCATTTAAATTAAAAGAGCTAGAATTTAAAGCTAAAGCCCAAGAAAGAGAAAGAGAGACTGCATTAAGGGCGGAGACTGCAGCCCAGGAGATTGCCCTGAGGGAAAAAGAAATGAATTTTCAGTTGGAAATGAAGCGAATGGAGCTAGCAGAAGCCCAAGCTAATAATAATAACAACACCAACACAAATTCTGAGGGGGGATGCTTATCGAAAGCAGACCTTAAGAAGTTCCCTATATATAGGACAGGCGATAACCCCGAAGCCTTCATGATCCTGTTCGAACGCTCGTGCTGGGACTTCGGTGTTGAAGGACCAGAAAGAATGGTAGTAATGAGGTCTCAGATTAGCGGTGAAATGGCCGAAATCTATGCCCAAATGCCAGAAGAGGTGGCTAGGGACTACCAAGAATACAAAAAGATGGTCTTCCTACACTTTGGCATCAATGCAGAAAATCTAAGACGGAAATTTAGAGCATTGATCAAAAAGCCAGATGAATCCTACTCCCAACTGGGAGCAAAAATGACTAAATATCTTGACAAATGGCTGGAGCAGGCAGAAGTTCGGACCCTAGAGGAAATGAAAAATATAATAGGGCTTGAACAATTCTTCTCAGTTCTACCTGGGGAACTGAGGTATCTGGTGACAGACAAAAAGCCGAAAAATATTAGGGAAGCCAGTGAAATGGCGGACCATATAACACATATAAGAAACCCAAGATATTCTGAGGTAAAAGTCGGAGGAAAAAACTGGGAGGATAGAAAAAAGGAACCCAGAGAGTACCTCAGGAACCAACAGGCAGTTGGAAGCCATTTTAAGGGCAAAACCTCAGAGCAGAACCAGCAGAAATACAGGAATTGGGAAGGAAAGGGAGATAGATTCCCATTCCCAAGTATGGAATCAAAAAACCCTAGAACCTGTTATGGGTGTGGTGGAAGAAATCACTTTATAGCACAATGCACTAAACACAGAAATAGTGAGCAACAAAATGGGAATTTGCCTAAGAAAGTATACTGCATACAACAAAATGAGGCACCCACAGAGACAGCTGTTGGGGAGGGCTCCATAGCAACACCAATTACTGCTAGAGCAGGGAGCCCAGAGCAGCAAGAATCACAACTCCCAGTGGCTAAAATTCTCCAATGCTATATAATGGAAAATGACCAGGAACAGCTTGTTAGATGTTCTGGCGATAATATCTTTATAAATAAAATTAAATATTTAGCACTAAAGGACTCATGCTCACAGGTGACGGTATGCCACCCGGAGATAATCCCACCAGAGTATGTGATACAAGGTGAAAATCTAAAGGTTAAAGGGATAGGAGAAGAAATAATTTCTCTACCAGTGGCAAGGATACCAGTGAAGTACCAAGAGTGGACAGGCTGGTGGAGGGTAGGAATTTCCAATCAACTTCCTACGCCTTGCTTAATTGGGCTAGACTTAACTGAACACGTTAAGAGGGTTTTATTAAATACCCGGTCCCAAAAAGAAATCAAAGAAACAACCTTAACCTCTGAGGAAAAAGGGGAGCTCCTCCCTAACACCAATGAGAATGGAACAGATAAAATAGCTGAATTAATAGTCATGAGAAACCCACAAGAGAGTACCTTTAAAAGGGAACAAAAAGCAGATCCTACCCTGGAAGTATGCTTTGAAATGGTCAGCGAGAGGCCAGTAAGCCCTGAGAAACCTGAGAGGTACATGATAGAAAAAGACTTGTTATACAGGGAAACCTTGACAAATCCCAAAAGAGGGGGTGAGAGCCTGCATAGACAGCTGATAATCCCGTCTAAATATAGAGGGAAAATATTGGAAAAGGGACACACAGACACCTTATCAGCGCATTTAGGCATCACAAGAACCAAGCAAAGAGTCTCCCAGAATTTCTATTGGCCAGAAATGGGGAAGCAAATAAAAGCCTTTTGTCAAAGCTGTGACATATGCCAGAGACAAGGGAGCAGTAATGATAGAACAAAAGCTAAATTGTGCCCTTTACCCATCATCTCCACCCCTTTCCAACGCATAGGCTTGGACATAGTGGGACCTTTACCCAAAGTCACCAGGAGGGAAAACGTCATCTTATTCGCCATGAGGGAAGCAGACAACGAAAAACATGAATTACCTTATTGGGAAGGGAGAGGTGAACCCAAATATAACCCTGAAGAAGTCCAAATCAGTCCCTTACTGTCCCAAGAGAGACAGGAAGAAGCGAAAGCCCTGCTAGGGAGATACAAGCAGGTATTCTCCAACAAACCAGGGATAGCAAAAGGGGTAGTGCATAAGATTGACATCGGAGAAACACTCCCACAAGCGGTAACACCCTATCGAGTCACAGGTCCTTATGTGGCCAAAGTTCGTCATGAACTAGACGAAATGCTAAAAGAGAAAATCATAGTCCCATCATCCAGCCCGTGGGCAGCCCCGATAGTATTAGTGGACAAACCGGATGGCAGCATCCGCTTTTGCGTAGATTATAGAAAACTGAATCACGTGACAAAATCAGATGCTTACCCAAGGCCACGGTTAGATGATTTAATTGAAACGATAGGAGGATGCCAGTACATAACCAGTTTAGATCTGACCAAAGGTTTCTGGCAAGTGGAGTTAGAGCCCAAAGACCAGGAGAAAACCGCATTTTGCAGCCCTTTCGGACTGTTTGAATTCCGAGTCCTAAGCTTCGGATTGCGAAATGCTCCCGCAACCTTCCAAAGACTCATGGACCAGACTTTACAAGGTCTCAGAGAATTCACAGTAGCCTATATTGACGACATAGGAATTTACAGCCAAATGTGGAAAGATCACCTATGCCACATTGAACTAGTACTGCAAAGACTAAAAGAGACAGGACTAACAGTGAAGGCCAGCAAATGCCAGCTGGGTAGTTCTGAACTAAAATACTTAGGTCACATAGTAGGGGGAGGAAAAATCAAACCTCTAAAATCAAAAATTGAAGTGATTAGTAATTGGCCTAGGCCTACTTCTAAGAAAAAAATCAGATCCTTTTTAGGGCTAGTCGGGTATTACAGACGCTTTATACCTAAATTTAGCGAAATAGCCGCCCCTATATCAGACCTGACCCACAAAAGGAAAGCAGAAAGTATCCAGTGGACGAGCGACTGCAAGGAAGCGTTTGGGAAGCTGAAGGAGGCGTTGATGACCGGTCCTGTGCTGAGAGCCCCTGATTTCCAGCGTGAGTTCACCGTGTCTACAGATGCGTCCAACGTCGGGTTGGGAGCCGTGCTGAGCCAGAGGGACCACAACGGAGACCATCATCCAGTGGCGTACCGAAGCAAGAAGCTGCAGGCGGGTGAGAAACATCTGTCTACCATAGAGCGCGAATACTTGGCGATCATATGGTCGCTACGGAAATTTAAACCCTACATATGGGGCAGACATTTTGTCCTTTGTACCGACCATTCCCCACTGCTGTGGCTGAGAACTATAAGGGCAAACAATAGCAAGCTATTGAGGTGGGCCCTACTGCTGCAAGACTTCGACTTCGAGGTACAGAGTGTCAAAGGGACTCAAAACGTAGTAGCTGATGCACTCTCGAGAGTACCAGAAGACTGAGGAACGGAAAAGAAGAAAAAAAAAGAGAACTTAAAATGTGATAAAAAGGTGATAATATGTTTAGTTATGAAATGTATAAATAAAGATAAGCAAGTACAACTGTAATTGAAACTTCCTGCGAAATGAACTAATGGTAAGCAATGAAAATACAGATGTTGAATGAGTTGCACAGCACTAGTTAAGTAAGTATAAATGTGATTTAAAAATGTAAAGTATTATGAATATTACTAATACCTGTCGAAAACTGTTTTATGTTGTTCATGGAGCAAACTACTTTAAGTTTTGCTCCCTGAAACAAACTTTTTAAGGGGGAAGGTGTGTGGCGAAATGCCTAAAGGTGACGTCATTCCTGCCTGTCAGTCACAGGAGCTCTAGAGGGAGGAGCCAAGGATAGAGCAGGAGGGGCGGAACCAAGGGGAGAGTTAGACAGTTGGAACCTGAGAAAGACAGTTTGAGAAGTTGGAGCTTAGAGAGAAGAGAAGAATTAGAGTGATCTGAGGAGAGAGTTAGGAAAGTGAATTAAGACCAAGGTTATTAGAGTGAACAAGCAGGAATGAGAACACCTAGAATAATAGAGATATTAAGTGATTGAAAGTATATAACACAAGCCTGAATATATGTCCCGTCCTACCCAAACTTAATCAGACCCCTGTTACAGTGACTACGTGATTTACTTTGTGAAATGATTAATAATAAAAGGTTATCTGTTATTCAAACCAACTGATTCTGTAGTTCAATAAACCTGGCAATTGGCAGCACATGTGTCTAACACTCAGAGGTGGTATTAAGATAATAATACCTGGTGACAAGTGAGAAGAAACAAGAGGGAGAGAACCTTTGTGAGGGCCACAACAAACACAGCCACAAGGGCGATCCCCACAGTAGGAAGTGTCAGGTCATGATGGAATAGCCATGGGATAGGGCTTCTTTGTGAATGTGTAAAGAGAAGAGTTGCATACATCCCTTTCTTCCACACAGTAGTCAATGAGCTTTCCCCTTTGGTCAAAGCCAGGACAAACTCAATTATCTCCTGCCTCCATCCCACCTCTGGGTCAATTTATAGAGGTTAGTTTTCTTGCCAGGTACTTCTAAAAATGAAATGTGACATATTTCCCCTTCCCCTTTTTTTTGGGGGGGGGGCTTTTGCCCCCCTAATTACAAAGGACATGCTAATAGAGGCACACCATCTCACTGCCTGAGTAACTAGATTATAGTGTTTTCCCTATTTTGGATGTATCTGAGTGCACAAATTTTAGAGGCCCAGGGGTCACACATAGTCCTAAACCATGGAGTGCTGCACCCATTCCCATGTCATCCACTCACAATTTGTTCCTTATGAAAATGTGTTGTTGCTGTTGTTGTTTTTTAAAGGAGTGTAGGAGATACTAAGGCAGCTGGGGTGGGGGGGATAAACATGGCAAAACTCACCCCCTGCCCCAACCAACACTAGGGGGGTCATATCTTGGCCCATAGGATTCACCCATGTTACTCACCTCCAATATATGTGTCTCTGAACTACCTGTTGACTCAATAGAGAAAGCCACAGCTGTTAGTTTGCAGGATCTGAGCAGAACTTAATGGAAAAGACAATATTGCTGAGGGGGGGCAGCAGGAAGAGGGGACAACCTAACCGGGCATGCTCTTGATTTGCAAGATCTTAGCAGAGCTTTTAATTACAAGGATGTTTTTGGAAGTCAGTAACTCATACACAGCAAGAAAGGCAGGGGCAAAGGGGTGGGATTTAATTCCCTTCTGTCTCCCTAAACTTCACCCCATGTTCAAAGCAAATAAATTTATTGTCATTGTAAGTATATACATAGTATACACATACAACGAAATTCACACAGACACCCAGAGACCAGACCCACATGCACACACATAAAAAATCCCCAAACACTCCCCCCGACTAAAAATCCCCCACTAAGAATACAAACATCTACACCGCAGGCCAAGTAACACTGTCCAACTATTCACTACTGGTGGTCTTTAAGCTCATTATTAAGTGCAATTATAGCTCTGGGATAAAAACTATTCAGAAAACATGTGGTCCGAGTCTTAATTGTTCTATATCTTCTGCCAGACAGCAACAGTTCAAAAAAGTTGTAAGCAGGATGGGAAGAATCTCTCAGGATGTTGTGTGACTTCCTCAGACAGCGGGATGTGAAGATGTCATCCAGGGTTGATAGCTGGAGCCCAATGATATTCTGGGCAATTTTAATGGTTCTCTGTAGAGCTTTTTTGTCCGCTACAGAGCTACTCCCAAACCATACCAGAATGCCATAAGTTAGGACACTCTCAATGGTGCTACGATAGTAGGACAGAAGTAAATGCTGAGATAAATTTAACTTCACGAGCGTTCTCAGGAAATACAGCCTCTTCTGTGCCTTCTTCACTAGCATGTTGGCATTTATAGTCCATGAGAGGTCCTCTGAGATGTAAGTGCCCAGAAATTTAAAACTACCAACTCTCTCCACTTCCTCGCCATTTATGTACAGTGGTAAATGTACATTTCTCTTCCTCCTAAAGGAATGTTCTCATGCTGCAGCTGTCCTTGGCTGCTGTTGCTGCTGTATCCTTACTTGTGAATAAACTGGCTAAATCTTTCTTTAAGATCATCTCCAGTCAAAGAAAAAGAAACAGTAATTTCACATCTTAAATGAATGAGCTGCTGAATATTATTTTCTTTTAAAAATATTTTTAAAAAATATTTCCATAGGAAGGAGTTAAAAATGTTTGGCCAGGAAGGAGTTAACTGCTTTTTTCCACAACCATTGAAAGCCATTAAGAGTGGCAGGGTCAAAAGTTTAATCCCTTTAGAATGTTGCTAATTCATAAGGAAGCAGGCAATCTTAGAGTTTTTCTGACTTCAAAAGCACTAATTCCAAATGGCTTATTGGAATAATGAATAGCTTGAATGAATTCTTGTGAAATAAAAAAAGTGGGAGGCAGCAAACATTTTCTCCAGGTATACAATGTTTTTCTTATCAATGTATTTGATCTGTTTAAAATTAGCTGGACTTTCAGGTCGCTTGCTTCTGAGCAGGGTAAAAACAGTGTTCCTTTTTGAAAAATCATAACTCATAAACTTTTCCCAAATGTCCCCAAATTTGGCACAGAGCAAAAGCAGACTTACTGCTAAATCTGTGTCAAATTTGGTATAGATCCGTGGTCTTGTTTTGTATATATTAGGACACTCCTATTTTGTGAGTTGGCTTACAGAATGCTTTATGCTGCTCCCGCACAATATATTGCTGCACACTTGTTCAGCAATAATAATGGTTGAAATCCTGCTGCAGAGCTATATGGATGCAACTTAACATAATGCCTACGGTTGTTACAATCATGCCAAGGCAGAAGTGTTATCCATTAAACATTTCCATGGGCAAATTATGCAATGAATCAAAATAGAAACCACATAACCAATTGCACAATCAGATTGCATAGTCCTTGTTGCTGAGGCAAGATGTCTGGCACATTACAACAGTGTGACTTAATGTTCTGAAGCTTCTGAAGTGGAGTACAATCCCATCCACCACAAATCATATCACCTTTCCTTGTGGAATTCCTCAATTGGCTAGCAGCACCTCTGTCTTGCTTGGTGAGTGTCTCCTTGTTATGTCACATGCAGACTAATAGATCATTGAGACACTAATTTAAAGTGCCTTCTTCTTCCATGGCATCAGGTGGAAAGGAAAGATGAAGTTGGCTATCACTAGCATGTGAATGACAACCAGCCTCAAAGTCCTCAATAATCACTTCCAATAATTTTGTGGTGACATTGAAGAGAAGTAACAATATGATATACATCATTAACCAAAACCTAAGGATTTCGAGCAGAAATCCTGCAGAACTACTGTTCAGATCAGCTAGACAGATGAGACCGGAACCATCACAAAATCTATACAATTCCCATTCCAAATAGATGCTCCACAAGCATCAATAATGCCCAGCCGAAACGAGGACACGCTTTCCCTGTCCATTTCAGGGCAAAGGCTGTTCACCACAAAAGTCAATGCTCAGGAAGAAGAAATTGATCTTTAAAAAGTGAAGTGTTGTTTGCATGCCCTGTTACGTTTAAAATAATTGCAAAGCACAGCATGAGTCAAATGAATGCTTTAGATGGAGCCAAAATGACAAGGGGACAGTGACTGCACTGTCTGTTACTATGTGCATGCTTTTATCTGAGATATTTCATAATGACTTTGATTGCTAGTACATGTACAAAAGCAGCATCTGAGTGCTTTCTGATGATGCAGATTTTTAGAAAGAAAGGAACACATGATTCTGGTTTGATAGATGTTTTATCTTCAGCAGATTCCACCCCCCATTTAATTAGCTAGTTATGACTTCTAAGTTGGTGAAATAATTCAATAATTAGGAAAGCATTTAAAATACATATTTTAGGGCATTGTGGCGGAAGCCTTACAATTGAGTTGTTATATGCTTCAGAAGACCATGTTATTGAAGGGGTGTGTGTGTCAGCCCTAGGCAAGTGCAGAAGCCCCTCAAACCACTCTGTGTCTGAATAAAGGATGTACAGATTAAGACTGAAGAGGTATATATAAGGTATTCTGACCTGCTCCATCCCAGGATCTGTGTACTTCTGAATCTCCATTAAAAAAAAAAATCCTAAAAATGAGAGCAACACAAATGGCTATGATGGGCAGGGGCAAGTGATAAAATGGCCTAATTGTATGACCTATCCACTCAAAGTCTATACAACAATCATCCTCCCACAATCACACACACATGCTTAATCCTAACAGTATAAAAAAGTTCAGTAAAGCTTCAATAAACTGAGTGAAAGAATAAAGAAACAGAAGAATATTCCAGAATGAAAAAAGAGACTATCTGAACAGTGACACAAGTCTTTCTCTTCACTCTGCAGCTCTGTAAAATGGCTAGTTCAGCCACAAGTGCACTTATATAGCCCAAGGTGACCTCAGTCTGAGCCCTCACTGATGCTTGATTGGTTGGAGTGCACACAGAGATCTCGGGCTTTATTAGGAGGTTCAACAGTCACTCACTTTTTCCCCTGGCACTAGCAGCTGAGTCAACTTTTTAATTACTTTCCATTCAATTGAAACCACTGACTATCTTTATAACTGCATGAATACCAAATAAGGTATGAGGGATCAGTTATGGTATTGTTCCATCCAGCAGACTGGAAAAGCAGCTCCTTTGCTCTACTGTTTAGTGAGTCACATCCACACCATAAAAGGAAATAAAGAGTTACTGTTATACTATAAAATACAAACAGTCATTCTTCTTTAAGTTATTATTATATTTTAAGGAATCAATTGCAGCCAGAACTTGCATTTTAACCTCTAATGCAAATCCTAGAATACCTCAGGTAACACGACCACTCTTATGAATAGTCTCTCTCTCTCTCTCTCTTTCTCTCTCTCTCTCTCTCTCTCTGTGTGTGTGTGTGTGAGACTGAATTCACACTAAGTAGAAAAAAGTAGTTCAGCTTCAGAGGTCCCATGCCATTTGCCAATCAAAAGCACAGTATGTAACAAATAAAAGTAAAGCATGGTTTGTTGCATGTAATGGTTAATCTGAATGGAATTGACCCTTTAGACCTTCAGCTTCTGTTTGAGCCACAGATAGGCTAGTATCTGGATACTGCCTAACAGTGATCTGGCAGTTTTCTTTGAAGCTATTGTCTGATTCAAACAGTGAAACTGTCCAGAGGCACCATGAAGTGGCAAACTTCGAAAGGTTTTTGCTCAAGGCTAAACAACAGCCACAAAGAACAGTTTTGTATAAAAGATTGCAATCCTGCTCCAAAGCACTTGTTTGAAAGACAATCCTCTCTGTGTGCTTTTGTGCTACCAGTACTGTATGTCACTGAGGTGATGGTAACACTTGGCAAGATGTACTAGGTATCTTTTTCTGAAGGACAAAACATATGGCTACCCTGCTGCTCATGATGCTGCCTTTATGCTCAGCTCATCACAGCTCTTTGATACTTGTGAGTAGATCATTATAGTCATTCAGCACCAGCAGAAACTGCAATGTTTGCCACCAACAAATATTTCAGGTTGGGCTATCTATGAAGGTGAATAAGAGCATGTAACTTTATTTGCTTTCATTCATTTCTTATCAGTCTCTCCACCCCTCTCTCTTATTTTTTTATACTATACTACAATCTGCCACTACTATATTTCAGATCATAAAATCCAGGGGCAACTACTGTGTGCCTAGATTGTACTAGATAAACACATTGCTGTAGATCAGGGGTCTCCAAACTATGGCCCGCAGGCCACATCCAGCACAACTTGCCGTTTTATCTGGCCCGTTCCCTTAACCCCGTGCGTGTGGGGGGGGTGTCCGTGCATGCGGGGGGTTCAGGTGGGTGGTTGGGGTGGGTGGGTGGGCATCTGTGGGGGGTGCATGCGTGCATGCATGCATCTGCATGCATGTGCACGCGGGGGTGCAAGAGTGCAGGCATACATACGTGCATACACAGTCATGTTCCTCTTCCTTCAGCCCTCTAAGATCTTGAAAGTATCCGGTGTGACCCTCCAAAAAGTTTGGAGACCCCTGCTCTAGATAGTTGCCAATCCCTGGTTGAGCTTGCAAGAGAGTTCCAAAGGGGGAAGGAGAAAGTATTCTACTAGCAGACTCTGGGCCTGTCTAGACTGGCCATTTTGAGTGTGAGGTGGATCAGACTACAAAGGATCTGTTGAGGTCAGGGGGAGGAGCAGTGTGCCATTTGACATGCTCCTCTTGTCCAAACAGCAAATTTTTGTAGCCTATTCAGCTGTCAATTAAGCATTTCCCCTGATCATCTGTGGAGGGGCAGGGGAAGTGAAATTATTGTTATTATTAATGTATTGCTCCTCTCTCCCTTTCTCAGTGCCATTCCATTTTCTCTCATCCCCCTTCCCTGCTTTCCTTCCTCTATTACATAACTTAAGAACATAAGAAGAGCCCTGCTGGATCAGGCCAAGGGCCCACCTAGTCCAGCTTCCTGTATCTCACAGTGGCCCCACCAGATGCCTCTGGGAGTCTCCTGATACCACTCCCCTGCATCTGGCATTTTGAGGTACCTTCCTTTTAAGCCTGGAGATTATACATCCCCATCATGACTTGTAACCTGCAATAGACTTTTCCTCCAGGAATCTGCTCAATCCCCTTTTGAAGGCCTCTAAGTCAGATGCCATTATCCACATCCTGTGGCAAGGAGTTCCACAGACTAAGGGATAAGGGATCCCTTCACTGTCTTTCTCCTCCCTCAGAATCTGCAGTCATGATGGCAGAGGCTGCTATCTCCAGGCTAAAGAAGTGTGTCAAAAAAGAATGCATGTCCTACCACTTGGCCAGAAAGGTATGCAACAGCTTTTAAAGGGGAAGAATGGATTGTTCTAAGTAGAAACACTTGCGGACAAGGTCCTTTTTTTTCTGATCCAAACCGTGCTGTCTGCAAACCATATATCATATTTAAATGCCAGTGTGTACAGGCCTTCTGTTACTCTGGATGATGATACCACCAGATACAATCCCATGGTTTAACTGTGGCTAGTTTTATGACAAGAGATGGGGGCTTTGTATTCATATACAAATACAAAGCCCCCCGGTACAGGTGGTTGACCTGATTACTTCCCACTTCCAGACCCCACTGGACCACTTACTGCATGGTATGCAGCGCATGTGGCCGGCATCATCTCCTTTGCCCCAATTGTAGTAGTAGCTCAGCTGCCACATCCCCGCCTCCCTGCTCAACTCTGCAGCTGAGCAGGGAGTCTCGTCCTCCCACCTTCTTGCCGAAGTGGCTGGGTGAGCAGGGAGGCAGGGCTGCGGCAGCCAAGCTACTGTTGCAACTGGAGCAGAGGAGATGACGCCAGCTATATGTAGTGTGTGCCGTGTGGTAAGTGGTCCGGTGGGGTCTGGGAGTGGGAGGTAATCAGGCTGGCCACCTGTGCTGGGGGTCTTCATATTCATATACTAATACAAAGCCCCCATCTCTATTTATGACAAGTGTAAATTTAATAGAAACTACCAGTTTCTTTGAAAAGGCAAACAGGATGGTCCTGAGCTGAGCCCACAGGGTGATCCTTGTTACCAATCCATGATTAAACTGGTACATCACATCCTAAGATCTTTCTTTCCTGGGGCAGAAACATTTGCTGCTGGTATGATAGTTTTTTCAACAGTTTTTAAAAAACAATTTTATACCTTTAAGTTACTAAGGTGGCAAAAACACCTTACAGAAATGCTAATTACATTTGAATAATTAGAATGACTGATAGTATCAGCATCACTTCAAAGCTGCTGCTTCCTCAGAAGAAAATAAAAGAAAGTGTCACAGTTCTGACAGAGATTGTACAGGCTGTTTATGATGGCAATTGCAGCCTCTTAAACATTGGAATTACTCCAGGTTATAAATAACCTTTAAAATGCTGGAGTGTAACATGGAAAATGTGATAGATAGCTATGAAAGCTAACCTGGAATTATTTCAGATACTTAAAAAAAAAATCTAACTTTTAAAAATGCCTAGGAAAAAGATATCTTGAAATATCCATTTCCAACTTCATTATATTGTAGAGGGGTCCCCCACCCCGGTAATCAATGAGAAGATCTGCATATACTTGAGTGGAGCCTGGAAATCAGAACTCTGAAATGTTTCTATGATGAGTGAGTATTGCTGAATCAGGAATCATGGCTGGATTAATGGTCAAGGCCATAGAGGTGGAACTGACCAGCTCACTTTATGTGGCTATTTATATTAAAAGTGAATAAAAATCTATAATGGATTTTCAGTTGAAGGAAAGCACACTTCTGGCCTATTGTCTCAAGTGAATGCTACTCTCTCCTAATCAAATGTGCTTTCACACTAAACTGCATTTTGAAATCTGCAGGAAAATTCTGCTCCTCTCAAGGCAAAAACAGATGTTACAGATAACCCAGTAACTGGAGGAAAACAATGTGAGTAGGTTGCGGGTACCACATGAAGAACTTCAACTCCCAGAGTTTCTAAGTTATCTTTGTGATTTTTTTTAGTCCCTTTTTGTTTTATTTGGGTTGTAGGTGTGTGTGTATATTTAATTCCCTACTTTGCTATGAAAACTCATTGGGAGAATGGAAGTGGTAAAATCACTGCTTAAATAGCTCAATTAGCTTGCAAGCCTTATTAGGGATACTATAAGTTTGTTCCGACTTGATGGTATATACTGTAACTAAATAACTAAATGGATGTAAATGTGGATGTAGATATGTATGTTAGCTGGTTGTATAATAGAATGAATGGCTTGGTTGACTGGTGAGTGCTGGGTGAGTGAAAGGTCATCTGGTTATGAAAGTTGGGAAAAGAAAATAATATGTCTCTGTAGGATTGTGTTGTAAATGGTTCAATTCCCCAGTCCAGGTGGGAATGGGGAGAAAGTATGCAAGAGTGAGTGAGTGTTTAGGATGTTAGAAGTTTAGAATTTTGAAAGATAGGATGTAGGATTGTGAATTTTAGCTAATCTAGAAGTAAGATTTTGTACTTTGTTAGCATAAAGGTTAGAGTATAACTAGATGAAGAAAATATATGTACTGTGATGAATGATGAAAAATGAAGTGTGATTGAAGGAGGCAAATAAAGAAATAGGAAGAATTGGAATTTGTTAAGTTTGTGAAAAGGTAGATTTTGATTCTTTAAAAAAACCCTCAGGTTCATGGATGTGGGACATTGTGCTTCTGTATCCACAATGCAAAACACCATGAAATGTGCTCATTACCATTCACACTTGTCAAAACAAAAACAACAACAACAAAAAACCTGACAATTGCTGTGTTTGGGTGAAGTTAACTGATGAAAGAAAGGACTTTCCCCTTCTTGATGTCTCTTTCTGAATGGGAGTGAGTGCTAGAAGGTATCTTATAGATCAACTTGGCAGCTGATATGGGTGTTGTCAAAATTCAAACTATCTTTTGTTATGTAAAGTTTCGCATCTTCTTTCCTGCTAGCAATGTGGGCACGATATTGAGTAGCAATATTGAACCATTTCCTGGCATTTTGAATCATGGATACAAAAGCACAATATCCCACAGATAGAAATCAGGGTTCTTTAAGAATTGAATTTCCAGCCTTTTTAAAAGAGAAGTTTAAGTATACATACACTATGCAGAAAGTCCAGCAGAAACTTTACTCCTGTAGAGTTACCCAGTACTAGAGGATCCCAGAAGATGAGCACATAATCTGTACTAAAGTTGCTGGAGGAGGGCAGTCCATCTGATGGAAGGGTTTTAAGCATGACTGCATCGTGATGGGGCCTCCTCGTAGTTCAATCTGACCTTTGCTTGTCTTTGTATTTGCTACCCTCATTAAACTGAAAGCTTCTAGAAATCAGAATAGAAATATGTGCCTCACAATTACTATACCACTGAAATATTCTATTTTTCAGAAAATTAATTCCGTGAATGATTTTGTTTTCCCATATATAATTACCTTTCACAGAATGTGCTCGGCTTCCTTCTGATCTTTGTTTACTTTCTCCCTGCATCCCTCTTCATATTCCTTGTTCAATTCTTTCTCACTCCCTAAGGCTTCTCACACATCTGTGCACTTTCTATAGTCTCCTCTGGCTTCCTCCTGCCAACACCTGGGGGAAGAAGTGTGTTCATGTACTGAGTTTCTCTCTCTCTCCACTTAACTTTCATTTCCATTTGAAAGGTCAAGAACAGAAATGAATGCAGCTGTGAACCATGGGAAAAAGGAAGCTCTATGAAACAAAAGTTCTTCGGTAACTGCCATGTTGGCCTTGTAGATGATGATTTGGATCACATGGTGCTAATGGTTATGTTCCTTTGGTCATAGGCAAAGCCAGGGAAAATAGGTCAAATATTGTAATGCTTGAGCTGTTGAATTCACATGCCAATAGGAACAGGATTAAGGGCTGCTTTGTTGCTTTTATCGCTTCTGTGGCAAGAGGACACACAAATCATGCAGTGTTTCTGCTTTCACCCACAGGTTGCTATGGCATGTCTATAAAAATGGCTT
Source organism: Intellagama lesueurii (assembly GCA_037013535.1). Lineage (NCBI taxonomy): Eukaryota > Metazoa > Chordata > Lepidosauria > Squamata > Agamidae > Intellagama > Intellagama lesueurii. The sequence goes on along the minus strand of JBAJHW010000004.1, from coordinate 92,573,836 downwards.
GTCCATTTCCCCTCTCCAACCTAAATTAATTTATTTGCGTCTCCTTCATACCAAAATATCAGGGTGGGTATATCAAAAGGCTGTGCCTCTGATGTAATGAAAGTGGTGAATCTGTTTTGGGTTTCAGTTTGACATTTGCAGAAGCTATCCATAGTGCTGGCCCCTCTTCAGCCTCCTGGTTAGCTGCTTTTAAAGGTCGAGAGTGGATTTACCACCCCAGCATCATTAGTCTCACCAGCCTTCAATATGCAGAAGGCAGAAAGAAAACGAATTCTGCTAAAATCATGATGGACAATCAAACAGAATCAGAGAACAAATATGAGCAGTTAGAAAAGAGCAGAACAGGGAGTGGGAGCATTAACCAAATCAATACATCTGGATTGATATTCAAGTGCAAATGCTTGTCAGTGTCAGCTAGACTCCTGAATTGAGAGCATTCCAATGATAGATGGAATTGAGATGCTGATAGAACTTCTAGGTGGACAGAAGGTAGGGCTTTGATGCCCTTCTCAGCTTTTTTTTTTCCTGTTCCCCATAGTGGAGGAGATGTTGTCAAGTCATTCTGACTTACAATGATACTCTCCCAAGGTTTTCTAGGTATGAAATACTGAGATGTTGTTCATTAATCCCTCCTCCTGGTTGTGCTCTGGGGCCATGCAGCTTGCTCAATGCTGCATAGGCTAGCTTTTCTCTCAGGAGGCATAGTGAGAAATTGTTTTTCTTCACCCCTGCCACTTTATCCAGCCACGTTAAGAGGAGCAAAATGAATGATGCAAGATTAGCAAACACATCTAAGTCTACTGAAGCCCACTGAACATAATGGCTCTTGCTTTTGAGTACAGGTACACAGAATTGCACTGTTCCTTCCAGGTATGCTTACATAGGATCACAACCTATTCTTTGAAAAGGAAGCACAATAAAGTTGAATGGAACTTATTCCAGGAAAAGATTACAGGCCCTCCATTAGTTTTGAATCAGGATAGAAAAAGCCTGCCCCTGAATATTAGAAACAGCTAATTGTTGATGATAGTTGTTCCTGATTAACCTACTGTAAGAACTTGGGAATGTACTATAGCATAAACTATAAGCTTTTGTACTATATAGTATATATATTATAACAGTTTATATACTATAGCATACATTTTTGTGAACTTTGAGGTTACTTTACCAAATTTGTCTTCCTATGATGACGGGGGATGGTGAGAGTAAACAGTTATACTGCCAAAAGGATAAATTGCTTAAATGTCTCAGATCACTAAGACATATTACTGTTTCAAACCTATTGCAAAAAACAATATTGCATATTATCTTGAGATCTGACATGATGAAGGGTGACTTAAAATGCATTGTATAAATTAAATTCAACCTTGATTATATATTGTTATATGAACTTTATTTGCAAGATCTGTTAGCATTTCTCATTTGCAGAGAGAGAACATTTATTATGCTCTTCAATATAACCAGGAAACATTTGGTGTCTGTTATCTACTCCAAAATACTGATAAAATGAAGGTGCAGCTATCTATAATGCTACTGCCAGTCATAGGCTTCAAATTGTAAAGGTAACACATTTGTTTATCCAGTGATTCTGCTCCTGGGGAAAAAAAAATCTGCATATTCTTAAAATTAATTGGCATCTTGAGATCTCCTTTCTTTTAAATATTCCAAATCTGTAAATACTTATATGATGAAATGGACTTCCACTCACACAATAACACTTTCCTCTTTTTCCTTCTTCCTGAAGTGTACCATAATCCAAAATCTGCTTTACAGGATTCCTATAATTTTGAGTGTGTGCTATGGGCTATAGGCAGGAGAGGGTTCCTCTCCCCTACACACACATATTATGTTGATAGAAGCTGTTCTGTTAATGGGAGGGGCTACAACTCATATTTGTTGCTGAGTAAGGTTAGTTACTCTACTACTGTGGGCAAGAATCCCGTAGAAGAAATGGAGTAGCCCTCATAGTCAACAAAAGAGTGGGAAAAGCTATACTTGGATACAATCTCAAAAATGAGAGAATGATTTCAATACGAATCCAAGGCAGACCTTTCAACATCACAGTAATCCAAGTTTATGCACCAACCACTGATGCTGAAGAGGCTGAAATTGACCAATTCTATGAAGACTTACAACACCTTCTAGAACTGACACCAAAGAAAGATGTTCTTCTCATTATAGGGGACTGGAATGCTAAAATAGGGAGTCAAGAGATAAAAGGAACAACAGGTACGTTTGGCCTTGGAGTTCAAAATGAAGCAGGGCAAAGGCTAATAGAGTTTTGTCAAGAGAACAAGCTGGTCATCACAAACACTCTTTTCCAACAACACAAGAGGCAACTCTACACATGGACATCACCAGATGGGCAATACCGAAATCAGATTGATTATGTTCTCTGCAGCCAAAGATGGAGAAGCTCTATACAGTCAGCAAAAACAAGACCTGGAGCTGATTGTGGCTCTGATCATCAGCTTCTTATAGCAAAACTCAAGCTTAAACTGAAGAAAGTAGGAAAAACCACTGGGCTAGTCAGGTATAATCTAAACCAAATCCCTTATGAATACACAGTGGAAGTGAAGAACAGATTTAAGGAACTCGATTTGGTGGACAGAGTGCCTGAAGAACTATGAATGGAGGCTCGTAACATTGTACAGGAGGCAGCAACAAAAACCATCCCAAAGAAAAGGAAATGCAAGAAAGCAAAGTGGCTGTCCAACGAGGCCTTACAAATAGCAGAGAAGAGAAGGGAAACAAAATGCAAGGGAGATAGGGAAAGGTACAGAAAATTGAATGCAGACTTCCAAAGAATAGCAAGGAGAGACAAGAGGGCCTTCTTAAATGAACAGTGCAAAGAAATAGAGGAAAATAATAGAAAGGGAAAAACCAGACATCTGTTCAAGAAAATTAGAGCTATTAAAGGACCATTTTGTGCAAAGATGGACATGATAAAGGACAAAAATGGTAGGGACCTCACAGAAGCAGAAGACATCAAGAAGAGGTGGCAAGAATACACAGAGGAATTATACCAGAAAGATCTGGATGTCCCGGACAACCCAGATAGTGTGGTTGCTGACCTTAGCCAGACATCCTGGAAAGTGAAGTCAAGTAGGCTTTAGAAAGCATGGCTAACAACAAGGCCAGTGAAGATGATGGCATTCCAGTTAAACTATTTAAAATCTTAAAAGATGACGCTGTTAAGGTGCTACACTCAATATGCCAGCAAGTTTGGAAAACTCAGCAGTGGCCAGAGGATTGGAAAAGATCAGTCTACATCCCAATCCCAAAGAAGGGCAGTGCCAAAGAATGCTCCAACTACCGTACAATTGCACTCATTTCACACACTAGCAAGGTTATGCTCAAAATCCTACAAGGTAGGCTTCAGCAGTATGTGGACCAAGAACTCCCAGAAGTACAAGCTAGATTTCGAAGGGGCAGAGGAACTAGAGACCAAATTGCCAACATGCGCTGGATTATGGAGAAAGCCAGAGAGTTCCAGAAAAACATCTACTTCTGCTTCATTGACTATGCAAAAGCCTTTACTGTGTGGACCACAACAAACTATGGCAAGTTCTTAAAGAAATGGGAGTGCCTGACCACCTTATCTATCTCCTGAGAAATCTATATGTGGGACAGGAAGCAACAGTTAGAACTGGATATGGAACAACTGATTGGTTCAAAATTGGGAAAGGACTATGACAAGGCTGTATATTGTCTCCCTGCTTATTAAACTTATATGAAGAATACATCATGCAAAAGGCAGGACTGGAGGAATCCCAAGCCGGAATTAAGATTGCCAGAAGAAATATCAACAACCTCAGATATGCAGATGATACCACTCTGATGGCAGAAAGTGAGGAGGAATTAAAGAACCTCTTAATGAGGGTGAAAGAGGAGAGCGCAAAAAATGGTCTGAAGCTCAACATCAAAAAAACTAAGATCATGGCCACTGGTCCCATCACCTCCTGGCAAATAGAAGGGGAAGATATGGAGGCAGTGACAGATTTTACTTTCTTGGGCTCCATGATCACTGCAGATGGGGACAGCAGCCACGAAACTAAAAGACACCTGCTTCTTGGGAGGAAAGCGATGAGAAACCTAGACAGCATCTTAAAAAGCAGAGACATCACCTTGACGACAAAGGTCCGCATAGTCAAAGCTATGGTTTTTCCAGTAGCAATGTATGGAAGTGAGAACTGGACCATAAAGAAGGCTGACCGCCGAAGAATTGATGCTTTTGAACTGTGGTGCTGGAGGAGACTCTTGAGAGTCCCCTGGACTGCAAAGAGAACAAACCTATCCATTCTGAAGGAAATCAACCCTGAGTGCTCACTGGAAGGACAGATCCTGAAACTGAGGCTCCAATACTTTGGCCATCTCATGAGAAGAGAAGACTCCCTGGAAAAGATCCTGATGTTGGGAAAGTGTGAGGGCAAGAGGAGAAGGGGACGACAGAGGACGAGATGGCTGGACAGTGTCATCGAAGCTACCAACATGAATTTGACCCAACTCTGGGAGGCAGTAGAAGACAGGAGGGCCTGGCGTGCTCTGGTCCATGGGGTCATGAAGAGTCGGACACGACTTAATGACTAAACAACAACAAATACCCAAGGGCGGCTGCTGTAGATGCAGCGCCTATCTGAAAAGAGTGCATCCCCAAATGCCAACCCTGTATCCCAGCATTGCATAAGGCTTGGGAGGTTACTTTCCAAAACTGGTATTTTGTTAGCGACGACACATCCTCACGGAGCAAAAAGCCTCCTGCTTCCTCGCCCCTAAGTTGTGTAGCCCTTACAGGACAGATCTCAAACTCTGAACATTGCCTTAACAACAACAACTGTCCTTTTCCTAATTGGCCTGTTTTTGATTTTCATAAATGTATGGCAACCTGGTGTTCTGCTAATACCACATCCTTCCTCTGCAAAAAGGATAGCGATGTGTCATGTTTGGATGCAGCCACTAGTTCACTTATCCGTAAAGCCCCAAAGAAGGCAATATGTGTTGCAGCTCTAAAAAAGCAGGCCTCAAATCTGTCATTGCACACCAATTCCCATGTTCTCCCTAACTTGGCCAGTATGGCAGGTGATATTGGCATACGAGTATCGCTAGATGCACCTCGCTCCCTACTCCACCCCTCAATCATCTTATGAATACGGAACTCAATTGAAAAACCTTTACACCCTTGCGCCTTGGCATAAAAAGCCAGAGCCGCCATCCTGCCCTGAATGGATCTAGGGGCTAAACCCTTCCTGTGTTAGTGAACTGCAAACTGCATAAAATGGTCATCTGATGTAGGCCAATCATATCCTAGGCCCTCCTTTTCACAAAAGGCAAAATATTCATTCCACGCCGCAGTGTAGCTACGGCAAGTGCTTGGTGCCACTGCTAAGCTCATGGCCCTGTTAGCCTCCACCCTCCAAGATTCCATACCTCGTCTGGTAGGACATCCTGCTGAGCCCACACCCCCAGTGCCAACACCCTGAACCAGTCCATTTGTTGATGGGACAGGGCATTAGCAATGGAATTATAGATCCCGGGGACATGCCGAGCCTAGAAAACTATATTGAACTGCAAGCACCTCAACATGAGGGCCCTAACTAACACCATCACTCTTTGTGTTCTCGATGTCAATGAGGTAATAATGTGTACCACCACCTGGTTATCACACCAGAAAGTGACCACAGAATTAACTTGCTCATCTGCCCACAACCACAAAGCTCCCACTATCGGAAAAAGCTCTAAAAATGTGAGATCCCTGCTGATGCCCAAAATGTGCCACTCTGAAGGCCATGTCCCAGCACACCACTTTCCTTTGAAGAATATACCATAGCCTTGTGACCCTGCTGCATCTGTCTGGACCTGTAGGTCAGACCCTAATCATAGTTCCTCCCTCCAGAAGGAGGTTCCGTTGAATTCTTCTAAAAACCGTAACCAAACCCACAATTCTTCCTTCATTCCAAGTGACAATCTCCTCCTGTGATGGGGTCTAGTGAGGCCCTTCATAGCATCACATAATCTGCGTAGGAAGGGTCTACCTGGAGCCACAACTTTGCACACAAAGATAAGATGGCCTACCACTTCCTGCAATTGCTTCAGTGTTACTTTTTTCTGCACCAGCAGACTCCGCAACCTTACTTTCAAGTCACACAATTTTGCCTCTGGGAGCCTACTAGACTGCGATACAGTATCTAACTCGATACCCAAGAAGGTCAAAACTTGGCAAACACCCTCTGTCTTCTCTTTGGCCAATGGGACCCCTAGTTCCCATGCCATTTTCTGCAAAGTAGCCATAAGGCGTGCACATTGTGATGTGCCGCACATCCTGCAAAATAAAAAATCATCAAAATAATGGACCACCCATGCTCGGCTGACCTGCCGTTTGAGCATCCATTCCAAAAATGTGCTAAATTGTTTAAAAGCAGAACAAGATATTGAGCAGCCCATAGGTAACAACCTGCCGATATAGTAATGTCCCTCAAAAGCAAAACCTAAAAGGTCAAAATCCTCAGGGTCCACAGGGAGGAGCCAGAAAGCTGGTTTTATGTCGCACTTCCCCAACTCTGCCCCTATCCCAACTTTCCGGACAATGCGTACTGCGGCATCAAACGATGTATAACATACAGTACACAGATCCTGAGGAATCCTGTGATTTACTGATTCCCCTGCTGGAAAAGACAGATGATGAATCAATCAATATTCACCTGGTGTCTTTTTGGGAACAACCCCTAAAGGGGTCTGGAAAGGGCCCAATACCCGTCCATCTGCAACTTCCTTACAATTTTTTGCCCATACTATATCCTCCTGTCCTTTAACAGACTTCAAATTATTTGACCAAGTGGCTACCCAATTCCCCCATAGCTGGGATATGAAAAACATCCTGAAATCCTTCGCTCAAAAATCTAGCCGCTGCTCTATTAGGGTAATCCCATAGCCACTGGTTCAACACAGCTACTTTAATTGGACTGGGGCCCTTTTTGAATGTTTGGAGCACTGGGGCGTGGCTTGCACCCGCTTCCTAGCTCACGCCCTCCTGTTCCCCCTTGCTTTCCTTTGGGACACATTGCAGATGGATGGGGACAACCGCAACCGGAACAGTAATGTTTAAATCTTCACTGTTTTCTAATGCACCACCCCTGGGCATTGAAATCCCAGCAGACCAAGCGGGGTTGAACCACCTAGACCGCTAATGAGTAGGATGCGTATGTCTGTGCCCTTTGGACTAAATGGCCACTATCAAACCTGTCTCCTAATATCGGACATGCGGGTGTCATAATCCATACCCATAATGTATCATGTAGGATGTCCCAGCACATGTCGGGGTGCAGCACCGCATGCATACAGAACCCCTCATCATAAAGCAACCATGCACACCCCAGGAAGTCCACATATGCCCAATAAATTATGTCCATATATTGGATCAATGAAAGGGCTTTTTCAGGTTTAGCTAGTACTGCTGTCCCTGCATTTATAAAAAACCCAGGCAACCAGTTCACCCAACAATGGTCTGGCTTCTGCCGCCTTAGCTGTTCCCTATCTCTCTCCTCCTCTTTGTCTTTCTTCCTGTCCTCTGTTTTCCTATTCAGGAGCTCAAACACATCTACATATTCACCTCTCCAAATTTTTTCTACCGTAGCAGGCAAAAGGTGATCTCCTAGTGGCAGGGACTGATCACCTTCAGGTAAAACCCACCATGCCACTGAGTTATACCCCGTATGAGGAATAGCTGCTTGAACAGCTGCTCCAGCTGATCCTCCTTCCACAGCCTGAATAACTGCAGCTGCACACAGGGTTGTGCTCCCAGTGATCCCTGACACCACTTGTGCCCCTAACTGTGTTGCTGGCAAAGGCAAGGCCGAAAGGACCAGCACCGTCTGGCTCCTGGTATCCCACAGCCAAGCACTCGCAGGCTGTGTTGTGTCTGGTGCAGCGATACCCTCACCTGCTTGTATCCTCGCTGATTTCACTGATGGCACACTGGCAGGACCTTCCTCCCTCTGTGCAGGCTGGCTGATACTGCTTCGTCCCTCAGCCTCCTCCTCTTGGGTCTTCATGCATGTTGACGCCATCTGAGGCTGGCTTCATCACTGCATTGCTGACGGGATTTCACTTTTTGGGCTCGCTGGCGTGATTGCTGCTGATGAGGCCCCTGCTGGCCTCGACTGTTCTTCTTCTAGAATAGCAATGCGAGACAACATAATGTCCCCCATTCTTTTAAGTTCTGCTAATTTTTGAGCCTTGGACTCTCTACGTGACCTCCAAACTGCAGAAGAGTCCTCAGCCCCTCTAGCTTGCGCCCTTTCCCTTTCAAGGACGCTAAGCTTTTCCCACAAAGACCTATTGTCCGGCCAGTCCTCCTCATCTGATGAGGAAATTGCTGGTGGGCCCTTACATTTAACAGGCTTACTCCCCCCCCCCCCGTGCCCTTTTTTAGGAGCCATAATACTTAATATTGGGCAAGCTTGGCAACCTGACACTTTGAAGACCTAAGTATCTGATTCCAACTACCAATGTTTGCTAGGCCACACTCCTCAGCTTTCTCCCAATCTGCAGTCCTCTTACCCTGTTAATTTATTTTTTATTTTTATGTTATTTTTATTTATTTATTTATTTATTTATTTATTTATTTACAAACCTAACAATATAACTAAATATCTATAACCACTCAGCCCACCACAATGTATTTATCAATTTATAATTTACTTTTTCAAATTTATATTTATTTATTCCCTTTATTTTATTCAGTAATTATCCTTCCACTAAATATATATACATGTATACACGCACACACACACACACACACACACACAATCTTTTATCTTATTTTTTTTAATATAACAACCTGGACAAATTATAAGTGGGGGGGTGATCAAAAGCCCACAATTATTGCAGGGCTGGGGACACTACTAGGGCCCAAACCCCTTCCTCATATTGTCTTCCTTATTCACCCCTTCCCCCCTCTCTTTTTTTAATACTATATTTATTGAGTCCTTCCCACTCCCTCAGTCTCCTTTTTTTTCTTTTTTCTTTTCCTTCTTTTTTTTACAAAAATGTTGTGGAGACTGCAAAGGCACAGCCCTAAGTCCTGGAGCATCCAAAGCACTGCAGATCCATGCGGTTAAAAGCGAAACCACTGGTACCACTGTGACGACGTTCTCCTCCAGCTCTGGCAAGAAGGAGGGGTGAGACAAGGCTTGGTAGCCTTCTTCAAGAATTTGCTCTTGCCCAATGTGCCGCAGCCATGGATGTGTCTGTCTCTTCCATCCAGGTGGGCAATGGAGCCCCACCCCAGCAGCTTTGCACCTTGTGGAGAGGCACATAGCTTGGTTCTTTAAAACCAACCCAACCCTGGTGGAGCAGTAGACTTATTACATTAAGGGTAAACAGATATCTTCTTGGTGTATATCAATACATTGCACACAGCTTTAAAATTGTCCAATTCAATAGCTCCAGGTACAACACAAATACAAGTGCCAAAATTTAAGGGAGATACCTGTGTTATTGAACATCCAACTTAAACAAAACAAAATTTTATTCCACCATCATGTTCAGAAGATCAAGGATGAGCTAAAAGACAAACTAAACTCATTGGGTCATTTTCAAAACTGAATTTTTCAATGTGTGGCCCTGGACAAACTGCAGTGTCCCAAGGTGCCCCCAGAAGAAGGGAATGGTAAAACACTTTCAAGTATTCTTTACCTGGAAAGACCTGCAAAGGGTTTCCATAAGTAAGAATTGACTTGACAGCACATCATCATAATCACTGAATCATGATTAGGCATATCCTTTGGATTTGGAACTTATTTAGAAAAAGAAGTGAAGCAGAATATTTGTTTACATGAAGCAGGGAATCCAAAACAGCGCTTGAATTGAATTGCGGCTCTTCAAAACATCTAATATTGCTTTATTGTTTCATGTTTTAAAAAAGATGGAAGGGAACAAAAAACACTCACTGAGAAAATAAAAGCAATTCTGCAAGAAGAGGAACCGCGAAGCTCAAAATCCAAACTCTCCTGGAAACTCTAATCCAGAGCTCCTGAGAGGGAATTCTCCTAGCCTTTTGATCAGTGGCCATTTTACAAGGTAAGGATATTAGAGAATAGAGAAAGATTGATCTTCACATTGTTTTACTTGCAGTAGGTCAGAGGCGTGGCATTGGGGAAAAATCTTATTTGCTTTTAGGCAGCTACAGATCTCAGTTCAATTGACTGAGTGTCTGTGTATGTGAAACTAGTAGCAGTTATGTAGATTTGGTGTATGTGGTTGGTCACAGTAGTATTAAGAAGAGGGTTGAAACTATATAAACTGCATAACTCCTGGATGTGGAAGGAGGGAGGGAGGGAGGGAGGGAAGGAAGGAAGGAAGGAAGGAAGGAAGGAAGGAATTGATTGATTGATTGATTGATTGATTGATTGATTGATTGATTGATTGATTGATTGATTGGAGCTTTGCCTACACACTGGTGTTCAAGCAGTAGTTGACCGCACTGAGTTTCAGCCACCATGGCTCGTTAGAACACTTTATTTTCTCTGTTTTTTCACTGTTTGGACAAATACAAACATATACAGATACTTTATAATATTATGATATAAATACAATTGGATGGACTACCAATCAGCTGAAAGCATTTCCCCCCTTTTTTTGTGATTTGGAAGACAAATAATTTGGGTGGAAACAAAGTGGATGGTATCCATAAAACCCTAATCCTGATTATATGTTAATCTGTATTTTATTAGTCATAGTTATGTTCCATTTTGGAGGAAAGGCAGTGTTTAAATCAAATAAATATTGAACAATAACATTCAGTATTAATATCCTGTATCTAAGATGGCAAGATAGGCAGCAATAAACTTCTCAGGGATTTATGATTAAATATGAGAGCTAAAGATGGCCAGACTTTCAAAATGGAGGGATCTAGATAGAGAGGAAATGTTTACAAATCATAGCAAGAGATGAGCAAGGGGAAAGGGCATGTCAGAAGACAGTGAAAACTGTTTTCTCTGAGTGTGACAATAAGATATTACTTCAGTGTCCAAAACATCGTAAAGTTATCTCATTTGTTTTATTTCTTGGAATACTTTTAATGCTTATCTTGATATAGGTTGTTTTTTTTGCATACACAAAAAATCACTATTGTACTTGAAAAAGAATAAATTTTCATTTCCACACTTTGAGAGAAAGCTTTTTATGTTGAATAATAAATTGAAGGAATCAATTACTTCTAAAGGCATGAGAACATAATTTTCCCTTTGCAGATAATGAACTGAATAGAGATGAAACTGAAAACGAATCCATTACTAATAGTGAAGATGAGAATGCAGCAGAACTATAGACCTCCTTTTTTGGTGACACATTGTATAAATCATAGACTAGAAAAACAGAGAATCAAGGACGAAGCACAACATGAATGTACTATCTCTCTGAGTAATATATGTAGAGAGTATTTGAAAGCTGACATTGTTAATATTACTTATGTAGCTGTAAAAAGAAATTAAACAGCCCACTCTGCACTGTGAAGGACCTTGACACAAGTAACAAATTGTGAAATGCTGCATATAAACCAACATTCCTGCCTTCGGGGGAGTCTTCATCATCTGCCATCCCTCAGGCACTGAGTGAGAGACAGTGTGGCTGTGCTGCTGCCGGTTGCTAGCCTTCCTGGGGGAGTTTGGTTTGGACTCCCTCGGCCTTGCAGGACTGGGTCCTCACTGCCTCTGGCTGCCCCACCCCCTCCTCAACATCAGTCACCTGGCTCAGAGGAGAGAAGGGGCTTTATAAGCCAGAGCCTGTGCCAGGGCCCTGCTGGACCAACATTCCTGCCTTCGGGGGAGTCTTCATCATCTGCCGTCCCTCAGGCACTGAGTGAGAGACATTGTGGTTGTGCTGCTGCTGGTTGCCAGCCTTCCTGGGGGAGTTTGGCTTGGACTCCCTCAGCCTTGCAGGACTGGGCCCTTGCTGCCTCTGGCTGCCCCACCCCCTCCTCAACATCAGCCACCTGGCTTGGGGGGGGAGAAGGGGCTTTAGAAGGGGTTTTTATTGTGATTATCAATTGCCATCAGGTTACGTACATAGAGACCCACAGTGGATCTGAGGGAACAGGAAGGGGGGAGGGCGTTGGAGGGGGCAGCCATTGAGGTGGTGCTGGGTAGGGGAAGGAATGGCGGTGGGGGTAGAACATGCCCACGTAGGAGAAGAGAGGTTAGATATCTTACATCTATCCCCTCTTCTAGTCCTACCCCCAACCAGATGGTATCAGGTGACCATATCAGCAAACCCTCGAGCCACACGGTGCTGTTGATGAACACCAGGTCAGTACAAAATAAGACTGCATTCATCCATGATGTAATTCTGGATGAGGGTGCTGACCTGGCATGCATTACTGGGACCTGGGTGGGAGAGGAGGGTGGTGTTCCCCTCTCCCAGCTGTGTCCGCCTGGGTACTCAGTCTAGCACCAATGTAGCTCGGAGGGTTGGGGAGGGGGAGTTGCTATAGTCTATAGGAGTTCTATCTCTTTGACCAGGCTTCCTATCCCTTTGAGAGGAGGTCTTGAGGGCCTGTATTGTGTGTTGGGCTTACGAGACAAATTGGGGATTCTGTTGGTGTACCGCCCACCCTGCTGCGTACCAACAGTCTCCCTGCCTGAGCTGACGGAGGTAGTCTCAGACCTGGTGTTGAGGACTCCCAGGCTGTTGGTGCTGGGGGACCTCAACATCCATGCCAAGGCTGCCTTGACTGGGGTGGCTCAAGACTTCATGGCTGCCAACCATGGGGCTGTCTCAATGTGTCATCGGCCTGACACATGAGAAGGGCCATACCTTGGACCTGGTTTTCTCAACAGGACTGGAAGATGGTGGTTTGGATGTAGAGGGGCTAGTTGTGACCCCATTGTCATGGTCAGACCTCTTCCTGGTCAAGTTTAGTCTATTAGCTTCTTCTCCCCTCTCCTGAATGCTCTGGGGGATTATCCATCTGATATGGTCGGCGCTCCTGTCGAAGCTCAGGTCACCCTATGGAATAGGGAGATGACCCGGGCGGTTGACATGATTGCACCTAAGCGCCCTCTCCCTGCACGCAGAGCCCAGACAGCTCCTTGGTATACTTCTGAACTGTGGGCGATGAAGCGACAGGGGAAATGGCTGGAGCGCAGGTGGAGGAAATCCCGCTGGGAGTCCGATTGAACACGACTTAGAGCCCATTATCGGGCCTATTTCGTGGCAATACGGCTGGCGAAACGGCAATATTTCTCCAGCCATATTGCTTCCTCAGAATGTCGTCCAGCAGAGCTGTTTCAGGTGGTCCGGGATCTTCTTCCACCGGGAAATCCGGTGGAGGCCCCGACTGCTCATCAGCTCGCTGTGATGAGTTTGCCATTCATTTTGAGGGAAAAATTGCTCAGATTCGCAGTGGGTTGGACTCCACCGTTACTGCAGAATCAGAGGATGTGTCCAGTGTGCCGTACTTAGGTCAAGTATTAATGGATGAGTTTCAATTGTTGAGACCTGAGGATGGACAGGGTGCTTGGATCTGTCCGTTCTACCACCACTCCACTCGACCCTTGCCCATCTTGGCCAATTGGAAGATCTGCCGGGGGGTTCGCACCTGGGTCCAGGAGGCCGTGAACGCCTCTTTGAGAGAGGGAGTGGTCCCTACCACCTTGAAAGAGGTGGTAATTCGGCCACTCCTAAAAAAGCCTAACCTGGACCCAAGGCTGGTGGTTAACTACCGACCAGTGGCGAACCTCCCTTATTTGGGCAAAGTGTTGGAGCAGGTTGTGGCCGGGCAACTCCAGGCGCTGCTGGATGAAATGTATTTTCTGGATCCATTTCAATCGGGTTTCAGGCCGGGTTTTGGTACGGAGACTGCCTTGGTTGCCCTGTATGATGACCTTTGCCAGGAGAGAGACAGGGGGAGTGTGATCCTGGTGATACTCCTGGACCTCTCAGCGGCTTTCGACACCATCGACCATGGTGTCCTTCTGGATAGGCTGGCTGGGTTGGGAGTTGGGGGCACCGCTTTACGGTGGTTCCGCTCCTTCCTGGCTAACTGTGTCCAGAGGGTGGTGCTGGGGAACAGTTGCTCTGTCCCATGGCGTTAATGTCATGGAGTTCCTCAGGGCTCGATACTGTCCCCCATGCTGTTTAACATCTACATGGAACCACTGGGAGAGGTCATCAGGAGGTTTGGGCTGAGGAGTCAGCAATATGCTGACGACACTCAGCTCTACCTCTCATTTTCCACCAATCCAGGTGAGGCGGTTTCTGTGCTGAACTCGTGTCTGGACCTGATAATGGACTGGATGAGGGTTAATAAATTGAAACTCAATCCAGACAAGACAGAAGTGCTGTTAGTGGGTGCTTCGCTTGACAGGCTGGAGGGCCATTTCCCTGCCCTGAATGGGGTTACACTCCCCCTAAGGGACAGGGTCCACAGCCTGGGGGTGCTCCTGGACCCCAGTCTAACTCTGGAAGCCCAGGTGGACTCGGTGGCCAGGGGCGCCTTCCTTCAGCTGTGGAAATTATACCAGCTATGGCCCTACCTGGACGAGCGGAGTCTCATGACAGTTACACACGCACTGGTAACATCTCATATAGATTACTGCAATGTGCTCTACGTGGGGCTGCCTTTGAAGACGGTCTGGCAACTGCAACTGGTCCAGAATCGAGCTGCGCGGCTGGTGAGTGGTGGGGCTGCTAGGGGACACATCAAGCTAATTCTGTTTAAATTACATTGGCTACCAGTTGCTGCCTGGGCCCAATTCAAAGTGCTTGTTTTGACATATAAAGTCCTAAACAGCTTGGGCCCTGGATACCTGAAGGACTGCCTCCTTCCATATGAACCTACCCGGCAGTTAAGGTATTATTTAATATATTTTGAAGGAGCCTTCCCTCTAGGAGGTAAGAGGGATGGCTTGTAGACAAAGGGCCTTTTCGGCAGCTGCCCCCAGACTATGGAACGCCCTCCCGAGGGAGATTCGTCCGGTGCCAACGCTGATGACATTTCGGCGCCAGGTCAAAACCTTCCTGTTCCAGAAGGCTTTTAATTGAAATAATATCAACTGTGGGTCCTGATGGCAATTTTTGGAGTATATATTTTAATTGTATTTTAATTGTTTTATCTTTTTTTACTGTATTTTAATTGTTGTAAGCTGCCTAGAGACCTTTGGGTAGAGTGGGCGGCATATAAGATAAATAAATAAATTAATTAATTAAAAAAAAACACACAGCAAAAACATCCATTAAATTACATTGGCACAAGTGCACTTCCTATTAAAATGTCAATAGAAAATAGGCTTAATGTTACTGCACTATGGAGAATATACAAGTCTATAGTCCCGCTACAATATTTTCAAACTACATTTATTAGTTCTGAATTTCCAACTCAGACTAAGCCTATTTATTTAATCATTGCCCCATATAGCCATAAACCCTGCATATGGTGAAACTGGGAGCATATGGTCCAACATTTCACAAATGAAAATAGGGACACATGGGTGAACCTGTAGGCAACATGAAGACACGCCCAAGAAGGTGCAACTGGCCAACACGGGAATCTGAGAATGTGCTCAAATGCAAAAGTTATTAATGAGGAAGAATCTGCAAAACTGCAGTATTTTAAGGACAGAAATGTTAGAATGTGTGTATTTCATTTAGGAAAGCTAGGCATATGACAGAAATAGACAATAAAAATCTGTAGCAGAATGCCTTCTTGGAATGCAGTGTGTTTCCTATGGTCAACCTGCAACTTGCTAGTTGCCTTATTCAGGGAAAACAAGTGGACTCTATTGTGCTTGATTAAAAATTACAATCCACTGTGACTGAGCAATGGTGCCGATACAGCAATATAATAGCTGAAATGCTGTTGCATAGTTGGACAAAAAGCAAAACATTTAGAGGTGAATTACTGTGAGTTAAGAAATCTCTGTAGACGTTATCTGTTGCACTACAACATGCATGACAGTATGCAACAGAGGAGATCTATGGAGATTTCTTAACTTATAAGCAATGAACTTCCAAAGGTTATGGCATTTGTGTAACTGTGCAACAGAATTTCAGACACCGTTTCTTACTGCTACTTAAGGTTACTGGGGGAAGGGTCCTTTGAAGAAGGCATAATTTCTTCTAATTTCTTTCCAGTGTGAAGTTCTTTAAAAAATTAAAGAAACCACCACACACCATTGCAAAATCATCATCATCATTTTTTGAGAGGGGCTTCTCCATGGTAACTCAGCATGCAACTGTCACATGACAAACAGAGATGCTGACAAATTTGTCACTCGTTTGGAAATAGACCCAAAGTCTAATCCCATGCATGTCTCCACAGAACCAAATTCATTCACTGCAATGGGACTTACAGGGATCCTTTCCATAAAACTCAAATGGGAAGTTTGAGACTATAGTCCATAAAAGCTTATCTAAAATGCAACTTGCTCACATATCCCAAAGGCTCAGATTCCAAACACTCTTTTAATCTCTGTCTCTCTTGATTTAAATATAGGGGCTACCTATCTCATTACCTATATTAATATATATGTTGTGTATATTAATCTGGATGGTTTAGCAGTTTAGATACCTGGCTGCAGAGCCAGAGGTTGGGAGTTTGATTCCCCACTGTGCCCTGAGAACAGCCAGTCCATGTGGCTTTGGGTTTGCTCACAGTCCCAGGGCACTCCCAGAAGAAGGGAATGGTAAACCACTTCTGCATATTCTCTACCTGGAAAATCCTGAAAAGGGTTGTCATGTCAGAATTGACTTGATGGCTTCTTTGTTGTTGTTGTTGTTTAATCAGCCCATTTATGTAGAATTGTATATATTACTAACTTACTGCTGTATCTCTTTTCATTCCGCCTTACCCCAGATATCCATTCTTGAATGTACCTGCCATCCTCCACTGACCTATAAACAGCCACCCTTAATTAGATCTCTAACCATCATCCCCATGGATTGTCAAGGATAGACCCTTGATGGGTACTGACAGGCCAACAACATGCCAGATCCCTTACGATTCATCTTCTCAACTCCCAGCCACTGCTCAAATGTCTGTGTACTGAGGTTGCACTCTGTGCAACTTAAAAAAATGGTTTGCAGTCCATGGAAACTTATGCTAAATAAAACATGTTGATCTTTTTACAAAGGCTGGCCAGGGAATGAGCCTTAAGGGTGCCACAGGAGTATCTGTTGTTTTCAAGGTGCCATAAGGCTCTTAACTCTTTTTGGGCAGTTAGTTTGCTGCCACAGCCTAGCACAGCTACACCCCGCCCCACAAAAAAAACCCTGTAAAATGTGTTCTTTGTGTAATTAAATATATATTGATTTCACATCACCATCTATATTTTATTTTCACATCTCCACAACATAAATCCTTTATGCACCCCCTACCCCGAGCAGCTGTTGTCTTGTTTCATTGCTGAGAGTGACATTGCAGTGAAGAATGGGCTTCTTTATAAATACAAATATATCAATCTCCTCTACACATAGCCCTAACTCAAAATCTGTGCTGGCTGTAGCTAGCCCCCAAGCACAGAGTTAGGCCAGGTGAAGTTACTTTTATATATTTTCCATCATCCCCACACTGGAAGGAATTTGGATTCAGCAATGTTTCAGCTCAGCTCTCTCTCAGCCATCTTGGCTAGACTGGATTGTGCTCTCATTTAACCATTTAACAGGGGTCTTGAAACCCCTGTTAGGATCATCATAAGTCAGAAGTGATTTAATGACATAACAGCTTTAACCTTACTTTCCATGAGGGTTTCATTACATAGCAGTGTACTTTATACCTATGACTCCATTGCTTTGTACCCATAGTTGGCAGGCAGCTTTGCAAAACTGATGTCAGCTGCCTGTAGAGAGGAGCCCACACCCCAAATAGCAGCATTTACCACTATGGGTGTTGGGCTACCTGTTCAGGCACTAAAAAGGCTTCCTTAGCTCTGCACCCATCTCCTGGATTCCCCTTGTGCTTGTTTCTCCAAATGGAGTTTCAGACTCATTCTTGGCTCTTGCCAGCTCTTTAGATGTAGGCACTCTCCCCCTGACCTGGTCTGTGCCAAAACAAGTAGACACAGATTGAGGCCCAGCCTACTCTGTGCCATTTTGGCGATAATCTAGCCTGATCCTTGTCTGGGTCCATGTCAGTATTTGTATGAATTTGGGTCTCTCAGAAGAAAACCCATTTCTGCAAATGTTTTTTGAAGAATTGAATTTACTCTTTTATCCAAAGACAGTGCCTATTCCTGTGACATCATAAACACCCATCCTCCTGATCTTAGTTTTTGCCCCCCAAATCAGAGAATGGTGTGCTGCTTACCTGGCGAGCATATACAGTCTGGATTAGTCTGGAAGTGCATATGAAAATGGTTTGGAAATGCCCCCATTCTCTTGCCTATCTATTCGCTTCAGGACTTTTTTTCAAGATAGTATGCATAACCATTGGAGATGGGCACGAACCAGAAAAATGGTGATTCATTTTGATTCATGATTTGTCAAGGTTGATGAATCACAAATTAGGAAAGTATGATTTTTTTCTGACAAATCAATTCATCAATTTGTTTTTGACTTTAAAACCCTAAAAAATGACACCCAAGCATCTAGGAGCACCAAATTCATAGGGAAACCTCCTCTGATTCTCCTCCACAGTCCCTGCAATTTTGGTGAAGTTTGGGTTTCAGTTGTCCACATTATGCACCCACAAGGAGGACACCCCCAGAAAAGTTCTCTCCAGGAACCTAGAGACACCAAAATCACCAGGAATCTTTCTCTGACTCTCCTCTACAATCCCTCTAAGTTTGGTGAAGATTGGGTTTCATACATTCAAGTTATACACCCACAAAGTGGGTCCCCCAGGAAAGTGTCCTTTAGCAGCTGGCTTGGGAAAACCCAATCTTCACCAGACTTGGAGGAATTGTAGAGAAGAATCATGGGAAGCTTATCTGTCATTTTGGTGTCTCCAGGTGCCTGGGGGCCCCTCTTTGTGAGTATATAACTCGGACATCTGAAATGCAGTCTTTATCAAACTTGGAGGGATGGTAGAGGAGAGTCAGAGGAAGCTTGCTAGTTTGGTGTCTCCAGGTGCCTTGGGGACCATTTTATAGCCAAATGAGTGAATGAATGAAAAAACACTAAAATTCATTGATTTGTACTGGTTGAGGGCATTGATTTGTATGAATACGAATCGATTAATTAGTGATTTTTTAACAAATTTGGTTATTTATTTTTAGATTTGTGCCCATCTCTAATAATCGCCTTAAATATACAACAACCAGTATCTTGTTCAATACTGCAAGTCCAACTGCAGTAGCTGTTTTGGCAATCTGATGGGGTGCATGGCCAGGAACTTGAATAACATCTCATCAGAACACCACCACAGCAAATTCCACAGTTGGACTTCCTCATGCATAGATGTTGAATAGGATACTGGCTGAAATTTCATGGAATGCCCTTTCTTACATAAAACATATAGACTGAGAAGAAGATTGTACTCTAAGCTGTATGTAAGATCTTGTTGGTTATGTGTTTGGTCATTATTAACATAGCAGCTGTGTTAATATTGAGCAGAACATGGTCTGCACAGCATCTCACTTGCACTGTCTCCTGGTCTACCTCAGGGCATAATTCAAGATGCTGTTTTTTTCTCTTGAAGCCATTGATATCAGTGTATTTCAAGGACTCTTTGGACAAAGACGGAACTTGCAGGAAGGTAGTACCATCTTCCAAGAAGCTTTCTTTTTCCCTCCCTCCACCATCAGAGGTGAGAGAGATGGTCCCACAGAAGTGTCCTCTCTTCCTCCTGGCTTCATACTTTGGAATACCTGTAATATTACTCAACAACCTCCATATACTGTAGGTAAGAAAGGTGGTCTAAGAAAGGTATTGACAACTACTTAACAGTGAGTAGTACAAGAATCTTTAGTGGTGGGATCAGATCTAGCTTGTATACAGAGATCTATGTAGAATCCTAATTATAGAATTCTTCTGTTTATTGGGGGGCGGGGGAGAGAGGCAAAAGACTTCTAGTCATAATACAATGTTTGCTATCTTTTTTGGTTCCAGGTGAGCTTTTAAGGCTTTATATGCCATTTTAGCAGATTGATGAGATCAGACTTTATTCTGGCTTGACCACTCATTTCTACTGTGTTGCCAGTCAATAACTGTTTATTGTAAATGTGATTTAATTACCTTTTGGGAAACTCAACTGGGACATTCTATAGGTATACATTACTAGAAAAAGAGAACTGCTATTTAGAATCAGAGGAAATCCTGCAGTCACATAACATCCATATTGTGATTTTTTCTGTGTTTATGTTCAAACATCTGTTTAGCAATAATGGAAAGTTATAGCATTTGTATTTAAGACACCAGCTTTCATATAGTGATTTATTTTCATTTCTTTTAACTTTGTTTGTTTTGTCTTTAGGGAAGGAAGTTGTCTACATGAAACTTAACATCCTATATTTTTTGAAAACTGTTTGTGGCTTAGTTCCAGGACGTGCTGTAGTTCAAAGAGCTTAATGATAGGTACAGAGCAAATTAATTTGTTGCAGTTTCTACAGGAATCTTTCTTTCTTTCTTTCTTTCTTTCTTTCTTTCTTTCTTTCTTTCTTTCTTGCTTTCTTTCTTTCTCATATCAGGGTGTTGCATAATTTAAAATTATGAGTGTATATGAAGTATAGATAAAATTAAAAAATAAATTAAAATATGAAAATAATTAGACAATTTCTACTAGAAGCGAGCTACTTCAATAGTGTTATCTAAGCCATTTGCTATGATTTGTTTTGTATATGTGGTGGGCCATACATTGCATGTACATAAGTGCTGCATTGATTGAATTTCTCCACAGTCACAGAAAATTTGTCCTGTTTATTTATTTGCATGGCATATTAAGATATTGTACCCATATTCAGAACTAGAATTGTAACTATCCTTTGCTTTTTGTTGTTTAGTCATTAAGTCGTGTCTGACTCTTCGTGACCCCATGGACCAGAGCACTCCAGGCCCTCCTGTCTTCCAATGCCTCCCAGAGTTTGGTCAAATTCATGTTGGTAGCTTCAATGACACTGTCCAACCATCTCGTCCTCTGTCGTCCCCTTCTCCTCTTGCCTTCACACTTTCCCAACATCAGGGTCTTTTCCAGGGAGTCTTCTCTTCTCATGAGATGGCCAAAGTATTGAAGCCTCAGCTTCAGGATCTGTCCTTCCAGTGAGCACTCAGGGTTGATTTCCTTTGCTAGGGAGTCAAATATTGATATTAACAGAGTTGTCTGAGATGGTACAATGCAGCCATCCATAAATTGCATGGTTTTTCTATTTGTGCCTGTGACATTCCACCCAGTGTTCCCTGTTTGTTTTCCCCAAACACAGGTTCACTCTCTGGATACGTTTATTCTCTTTTCCGCTACCACCAGTGGATCTCTCATCCACACTGCACCATATATGCACCAGACACGTGCTGCCAATATAACTTGTTTATTTATCTTTTGGTTTATAAATCACAGATGTTCTTTTATTTTTGTTTAGGATCACTCATTAAACTTCTTATATATGATTACACGTTTGCTTATTCATTTGTATTTACTTATTCACCTTAACCAACTCATTAATACTCTCTGACTATCTATTTAACGATTTCGAAGGGGCAGAGGAACTAGAGACCAAATTGCTAACATGCGCTGGATTATGGAGAAAGCCAGAGAGTTCCAGAAAAACATCTACTTCTGCTTCATTGACTACGCAAAAGCCTTTGACTGTGTGGACCACAGCAAACTATGGCAAGTTCTTAAAGAAATGGGAGTGCCTGACCACCTTATCCATCTCCTGAGAAATCTATATGTGGGACAGGAAGCAACAGTTAGAACTGGATATGGAACAACTGATTGGTTCAAAATTGGGAAAGGAGTACGACAAGGCTGTATATTGTCCCCCTGCTTATTTAACTTATATGCAGAATACATCATGTGAAAGGCTGGACTGGATGAATCCCAAGCCGGAATTAAGATTGCCGGAAGAAATATCAACAACCTCAGATATGCAGATGATACCACTCTGATGGCAGAAAGTGAGGAGGAATTAAAGAACCTCTTAATGAGAGTGAAAGAGGAGAGCGCAAAAAATGGTCTGAAGCTCAACATCAAAAAAACTAAGATCATGGCCACGGGTCCCATCACCTCCTGGCAAATAGAAGGGGAAGATATGGAGGCAGTGACAGAGTTTACCTTCCTGGGCTCCACGATCACTGCAGATGGGGACAGCAGCCACGAAATTAAAAGACACCTGCTTCTTGGGAGGAAAGCGATGACAAATCTAGACAGCATCTTAAAAAGCAGAGACATCACCTTGCCGACAAAGGTCCGCATAGTCAAAGCTATGGTTTTTCCAGTAGCGATGTATGGAAGTGAGAGCTGGACCATAAAGAAAGCTGACCGCCGAAGAATTGATGCTTTTGAATTGTGGTGCTGGAGGAGACTCTTGAGAGTCCCCTGGACTGCAAGGAGAACAAACCTATCCATTTTGAAGGAAATCAACCCTGAGTGTTCACTGGAAGGACAGATCCTGAAGCTGAGGCTCCAATACTTTGGCCATCTCATGAGAAGAGAAGACTCCCTGGAAAAGACCCTGATGTTGGGAAAGTGTGAAGGCAAGAGGAGAAGGGGACGACAGAGGACAAGATGGTTGGACAGTGTCATCGAAGCTACCAACATGAATTTGACCCAACTTCGGGAGGCAGTGGAAGACAGGAGGGCCTGGCGTGCTCTGGTCCATGGGGTCACGAAGAGTCGGACATGACTAAACGACTAAACAAACAAACAAACAAACAAATTCCATTTATCTCCTTCTCATTCTCTCTAACTCTCAAACTCTCCAATTCTCTTCCTTAACTCTCCAATTCTTCTCTCTAACTCTCCTCTTCTGTCTCTAGCTGTCTAACTGTCTCATTGACTCCACCCCTCCTGTCTTCTCATAGGCTCCTGCCCTTGAGCTTCGGCTATGATAGACAGGAGTGACATGGGCATTCCGCCACAGTGCCTATTAGCTTTTAGCAGGAATTGATCAGAAGCCAGGGCTATCTGAGATCAAGATTTGGGGATGCTGGGCAGGCATCCAGTGCCCCCAACTAACCAGATTTACAGCTGCTGCAGCCCCCTTTTTCTATGCATGCTTAAAATACACTGTCCTTGAAGGAGAGATAATTTCCACCATGAATACTCAGATCCACACTACGCCTCCAGGAAATGGTAAGCTGCAGCAGCATTTATCAGTTGAATTGCATGCTGTGATAATTATGCATTTATGATATAAAGAAAAAGTGATATGGGCACAGGGGAGAGAATTGAAATCCCAGGCAGCTTATGTTTTCAAATTGAAATACTGTCTACATGGACAGCTGCTGTGAATCACAGGGCCAGAGTTGTGACCCTATGCTAAGCTATGGCACCTGCTTCAAATCCAATTGTTATAAATAGAAATTGGGATGTGAAGCGTTTTCTATGGCTTATAGTGAGAAATAAACTTAATAAATTAATATGAAAATTGGCAGTGTATAAGAGACCTGTTTCCTGAGGTTAGATTTTCCTGATGATTCCCCATTTGTCTTTTGGGAAGCAATGTGTTGTATTCGGTCAGAGGAAAGATCCGGTACATACTGTGCCCTAGAAGTAGTATAAAATATGAATTATTTCAAATGTTTTATTTAAAATATGAGTCCTACACATTTTATTCTAAGGAGTTCATAAACTCATTCCTTGAGTTCTCCGTTTGTGCTTTAGACCCAGTGAAACTTATGTGGGAGAAACAAGGAGGTGTATTAGAATGAGAGTGGAACTGAGTGATTATGGAAGAGATCCCACCTACTATGCCACAGAGACAGAAGCTTTCTGATAAATCTGAAAAATGCCCTGCACCTCCCCCACCCCCTTCAAAAGTAATCTTGTCAGTAAAAGATGAACATTATTCTTGGATTACTTAACTTCATTTATGCTTTTATGGACATTCTGGATTGTCTACTTATTTCTTATTCACCTATATTTGTTGCGGTGGTATTAAAGGTAAAATATTAGTACAATATTTGTATTATTCATAAAACAAAAGCTATTCTTTTTCTTGAGAAAAGTCTAGAAGGGCAATTTTTTCAGACAGAACCCTCATTAGCAGGGTTTGACCACACATACTGTATGCACACAGACATGCATGAACATTGGAAATATTGCCAAGATACTGCCAGGGTCAACAATGGCATCCAGTGTGAGGAAAACTGAATCACGGAACTCCTTGCTACAAGAAAATAACTGTGGCAAATAGAAATTAGACATAAGTCTAAAACCACACTCCTAACTGTGAAGTAATAATATCACCTTTTTCTTCCATCTGCTGCCATTTTGTGACCAGATCTGCTCTTGCAGTACCACGTTGTGATAAGTAAGACTCAATCATATTTAGTTCTGCCAAGGGAACCTTAATGGTCCAAAGCTTACATTTCTATGTTAGGGTGTGTTGCTAATCATAGCATGGTCATAGTTTTCATTCCTGTACAGACATACCAAAAGTCTTGTTTGCCTTTGTTTTTCCTCTTCCTTCTCTCCTTTGTCCTCACTTTTGAAGTAATATCTCTGTCCTTCCTCCCTCTCTCTGGCAAAACATGCTGCTTATATACCACCCCACAGTCCTTAAATCACTCTCTGGGTGGTTTACAATTTAATTATGAATGATATACAAACACCACCACCACCACCACCCCCCGCTGCAGCAAGCTTGGTGCTCAATTTACCAACCCTGGAAGAATGAAAGGCTGGTTGAACCTCGAGCCAGTTATCTGGGATGGAACAGAGTTTTGACTGTAGTACTGCAGTTTAACCACTGTGCCACGAGGCAGTCATTAGCTGAGTTCTTTAGGGGGGGGGGGGACGGAATGAAGAAGAGATTGTACCTAAACATGACCAAAGTATACTCTTCCCCCCCCCCCAATTGCTTGAGGCAGAGAATCCTACAGAGCTTTGAGCCTTATCACATTTCATCAGATTCCATGGCATCCAACTCAGAAAAGTGAAGGAAGAAATCACCATTCCTTTCTTGGAGGGGGGGGGGGGAGGAAGCCTTCCTCACATGTGCCTATATATTTATGTGCATGCAATAGTAAGAATATATCCACCTTTTCTCTTGCAAACATATTTTCTGTTTTCTCTGGGACACATTTTTAATTTCAGATGAAATTACAGTTACAGATCATTCTGTGTACTTGTGAGGAGAGAAGGCAGAAGATACCTTTCAGCCTACTTCCACAAAAAGGAGAAGTAGCCCTTAGAGGGCACAGTGGTTCTCCCTTTCTGGTGGTGTGTTAGGGATACATTTTATCAAACACAATGTGAAGCAATGTTACACAAGAATTTCTGCTGTCAATTTTATAAGCCGCAGAAGATACATGAGTAAATATTTGTTGTTGTTATGTGCTGTCAAGTCACCTCTGACTTACAGCAACCCTATGAATGAGTGTTTTCCAAAATATCCTGTCCTTATCAGTCCTGCTCAGCTCTTGAAAACTCAAGACTGTGGCTTCCTTTCGGGAGTCAATCCATCTTGTATTCAGTCTTCCACTTTTCCTGCTGCCTTCAACCTTTCTCAGCATTATTGTGTTTCCCAGAGAATCCTGTCTTCTCATGATGCACTCAAAGTAGGACAGCCTGAGTTTCAGTATTTTTGCCTCCAGAGATAGTTCAGGCTTGATTTGATCTAGGACCCACTTGTTCATCTCTCTGGCAGTCTAGAGTAACAGCAAAGCTTGCCTCCAGCTCTACATTTCAAAGAAATCAACTTTTTCTCTGTCAGTTTTCTTTACTGTCCAGCTTTCACAACCATGCATGGTTGATGATCTTTTCTAATTCATCCATTGCTGCCCTTGCTCGACTCAGTCTTCTTTTGATTTCCTGACTGCAGTCTCTGTTTAGATTGATGATAGTATAAGGTATATAAAGCCTTTAATAATTTCAATTTCTTCAGTGTCAACATGAACTTTTTGTAAAGCAGAGCAAGGCAAAGCAAAGTGTGCTGCTTATATACCTCCTCATAGTGTTTGAAGTGGTTTACAACTTAATTGTGAAGGCTACACATTGGCACTCTTCAGTGAGCTGGATACCCAATTCAATGACTTAAGAAGGATGAAAGGTTGAATAAACCTCAAGCTGACTACCTGAGTTCGGGGTTGAACTCACGTTGTGAGCAGAGTCTTCACTGCAGTTTAACCATTGTGCCACGAGGCTTCTTTTGTAGTTCTTCTGTAGTTGTGATTTTCATCTTCTTAATGTTCTGCTGCAGTCCTTCTTTAGCACTTTTTTGTTATTATTTTGAACAAATACAAACTTTTTCAGAGGAGAGGCGATTGTTGGAAGATGGCTAATCCTTCAGAAAAATATGTTCTTTATTTTTGAAAACTCTCTTGAGCATCAAAGGCCCTTCAGGAAAAATAACAACTGTGAGTAGGTTCTATTGAATGTGGTTGATTATTTCTGGCCAAGGCCAATCCAAGACATTTTGCTGCCCAAGATGTAGAATGTTGTGGTGCCATTCCATCTGAATCTTATTTAAATACCAGCGATAGGCGAATACCCTCCACCCCATCTGATTTCAGCAGACCAGTTTAGGGGAACTGGGCAGGACAACTCTGTTCTACAAAAGAGGGAAACAGCTGGATGATATTTGAAGAACTGTCAGGGGACAGTTCTTCTGCCTATTTTGTTTCAGGCAGGTGCCTGAGCCTGTCTAATGGTAGGGTAGGCCCTGTTTCTGGGCAAACATGAATAGGCTTGCTCTGTAAAGTTAGTCTTCAAACTAGAACTTTGGGATCTCTCTTGCCCAGATCCAAAGTATTATATTTTATTATGTTTTATGTGCAGTAAGTTAAGAGAGAAGCTCACAAAATCAATATGTCACATAAAAAAACCTACATAAAGAGATGTCAAGGGGAATTTCATAAAGAAGAAATCCCAATGCATGAAGCAGGGACTGATTTTTCTTCTTCCTTGAATAAAACTTCACTGCACATACAATTCCCCTGATGGATAGACGATAGTATTGAAACTTGCTGGGATGGCTGCTTTGTTATAAATTTTTCTCCACATCCCATGATGCTTCTATTCTATTATTTTGGGTATGAGCAATTGAAACTCCCCATCTTGCAGGGAATGAAGAGATTAATAATGTTGATGGATCATTGTATAGTCATTTGCCTACATATCTTAGAAAGTAAGAACAGAAATAAGAGTAAGCAGAAAAGGAGGTGGCAAAAAAACCCATGTGATTCATGCATGGGTTGCTGTGATACAGCAGCAACAAACAAAATGAGTGCTAGATGGACAGAACTGGAGCCCCAAATCCATTCAGACCAAGAGTAATGCATGGAAAATGCATTTAACAACACAAACCATGTGGAAAATATGACAGCAACATGCTTGATACTACTTTACATATTACATTACTTCAGTCTGACTGTATCGAGCCATTGTTTGTTGATTCAAAAGGAAAACCAATCATAATCTATATAGTTGTTACTATAGTTGCTGAACATTTACTCTCTAGGTCTCTGTTTGGCTGTTTCCACCAATCAGCAGGACAATTTTCACAGAACAGTAGAGTGGTTTTAGGCCCAAACTACATGCTAAGGTAAAATGTATTATTGGAATTTTACATGGTCTTTTCCCTCCAAGGCATAGTATCTGTTCTCTATGTTGTAGGCTGATTAGGACCACAACCGTGGCAAATGAGTGAGGGCTGACCCTTTCCTCATCTTTCATCACGGTCAAAATGCACACACACTGGGAAGCATTGTTTCCCCTGGGAGTTGTGTTTTTGTCTTTTGAATCTGTCAGAGTTATGATTTTGTACTGTTCCTGTGAATTCCTCTGTACTGAAATATAGTTTGACTACCATATTTTAAGTGAAGATGTGGGATAGAATTAAAATGAAGAATAATAAAGAAAAGGTATTATTCTGCTGCCTAAACATAGGGCAGAAGGGAAAATGCATAAACATCCTGCTGCTCATTCAAAGATCTTTATTCATGTCAGAAACATTACAATATAATTAATGCATACATCTGATAATTTTTGCCTAATAACAGGCAACATCAAGAGCATCCAGAGTAGTTGATATCAAATCTACCATGCATGTACAGGGGCATAGAGTTCACTACTAGAAGTGTGAAGTTCCCTGTTGTTCTTCACACTTACAAAGAACTGTGTCCATGTAAAAATTACACTTTCTTAGGTTCACTTTGGTTCTGCCAAGTCCATGGCCTATGAACTGACTTCCAAGTAACCCAGTTCCCCATGTGACCGAGGAGGGGACTGGTTAGACTTTTATGGGTGTCTTATCAGTTTTAAGAGGGAGTTTGTTCTTTTTTTCCACATTATAATCATGGCATTCTCTGTTGTCCTCTCAAGATGCACAAATGTTCTGAATAGGTCGGAGTACAATCCAAAATAACTTCTAAGTATCCGAGGCAAACCAATTATCTAGTTGGACACCCTTGCACATAAACTGACGTTTCTGAGATGGTTGCTTGTTTCTCAGATGAAAGGCACATATTTGAGTATTAGCAGGGATGGGTTTAAGTTCATTTCTATAATAATATGTATCAAGTTCTTCTAATGCTTCTTTTAGAAGACATTCTGCCATCTCAAATCTGCCCAACTGAGCAGCAAGTGTGAGGGTATCAACATAAATTAAACTTTTATGCCTTAAGAAAGTGGTTTGTTGGTGGTATAGATAAGCAGTTCTTAACCTTTTCTTTTCCATGACCCCCTTCAAATATATTCTGTTGCCACAGACCACCAAGACTTAACTCAAGATTTAAAACCCTAAATTGCATCAAATATGCATTTAAAGTTTCTTATGAATGATCTTCAAATTTTGAGAGAATGGTGAAACAAATTAATTTGTTAATGCACACACTCCTATTATAATATTTTTATTGGAATGATTTCATACAAATTTAAAACAGCAGCAGCAGCAGCAACCACCAGCACCTGTCAGCCTCCAAAAATCCATGGGAACATCAGGTAGAGAAGGTGTCAGAAAATGACAAAGTCAAGATCTTGTCGGATTTCCAGATCAAAACTGACAGACACCTTGAACATAACACACTAGACATAGTAGTACTAGAACGAAGAAATGTCTGGATCATTGACATTGCAATTCCAGGGGATGCCAGAGTTGAAAATAAAGAATTGGGAAAACTAACAAAATTGTACCTCATCAAACACAAGTTGGGCGGAAAAAAAGGAAAGTTATTATATTCATATAATTATAATTAATGAGAAGGCTGGTGCTGCATTTCTCTTAGAAGCCTTGTTATATTGGGCTTAATAGCTGAAACTTGTATTCTGAGTTCTGATTTGATATTTTTCAAACAGTTTCTATGCTTATTTCTAAGATAAATTAGAGCAACTAATGGTTTTTTGCACAAGTGTGTCATTATGAAAGGTATCAATACTTTTGTAGCCCTCTTCAACAGTTCCAGAAAATCTGCTTGTAGGTGAGCCCGGAAATCTGGAAGGGACAGTTCTTCGAACTGCAATTTCAGAGCACTATCCATGGATATTTCTATGAGCTTGTCTTCCTTTGCTGCTGTGAGCCCCTCTGGTTCATACACGTTAACTGAAAAGGGATATATCATCCAGTTTTTGCTTGCATCAGGAACAGGAAAATATTCACAGAAACTATTCTGCAAATGTTCCAAATGTTGTGTGATAAGTGATGTGTCCTCAGACAACTCTTTGTCAGTGGAACCAAGAAAATTTATGCAGTTTGGAAATGTCTCAGTTTTGGTTCAATAGGTGATGATGCCACAATTCCAACTTTTTGATCATTGCTTTGATCTTGTCTTCAACTTGAAAAAATGTAACCTTTTCTCCTTGAAGAATTAAGTTGAGCATATATAAATGGGTGAAGATATCTGACAGATATGCTAATTCGACTAACCAGGAAAAATATGTCAAATGATCGCTGAGGTGAAATTGCTTCTCCATGAGGAATAATCTTATCTCATCTCTCAGTTCCCAAAAACAAGACAAAATTTTATCTTGTGATAGCCAACGAACTTCACAGTGTAGCAAAAGTTGGTGGTGTTCACTGTCCATATCTTTGCTAAACTGTTCAAAAAGTCTTGAAGTCTGTGATTTACTTTTTATAAAATTCACCATTTTGATTGATTTATTTAACATCTGCTTTAGTTTTTCTGGTGTCTTCTTAGCAACTAGAACTTCCCTATGTTTGCAGCAATGGTACCAAGTCACGGATGGTATGATTTCCTTAATCCGTGCAACAAGTCCAGTAAACTTTCCAGACATTGTTCATGCCCCGTCTGTGCTAATTCCAATGCATTTCAATCAATCCATGTCAGGAGATGTTATAAACTCATTTAAGCTGTTAAATACTTCTTCAGTGTGTACCAATGTGTGTACCAATGACGAGATGAACAGTATGTCTTCAAAAACTTTCTCTCATGTGCATATCTAATGCAGCACAGTAAGGTCGCTTTGTCTGTGCTTTCATCCAATTGCAGTGCAAAGTAAGGAGACATGTAAAGTCTTTCTAATAATTGTTCCTTGATATTGGCTGAAAAACCATTGATTTGCTTCTCAGCTGTGTCATTTGACAAAAGTATTAAGGTAAGGTTCTTGGCAGCTTCCTTGTTGATCAATGCAGAAACCATGATTTTTGCAGCAGGTAATATAGTTCTTCAGCTATTTTGTGTGGTTTTCTGGTTTTTGCTCTTAGTTGAGAAACTGCAAATGAGGCCCTCACTTCATTTTCATTGTTACAACCAGTTGCAGGTTTGTTTGTTTTTTACCATTTTTTTGCTTTCCCAAAGTTCATGCTCCTTATTTTTGAAAAAAAATCAATGCTCTTTGTGGCATGTTCTTTATGTTTAGTATCAATACGTCCTTGCAATTTTGATGGTTTCATGGCCTCGTTGGACAATATCTCATAACACAACACACACTGTGGTAGTTGCTTGTCTTCGGGAAGCCAATTGACAGATATTCCTTGCTATTATGGCAACATTTTTAAGATGATTGGAAGAAGCTTCATTTTGCTTTGAACAGGATGCACCCTCATCAACAGCATCAGTTCTTTTACATTTCTAATTCTGCAAGCAATCCATTCTGAGGCTCTGCCAAAATGCATTGTTATGAAATTCACTGCAATAATATTGAAAATTCACTTTACCCAACATTAACCAAATGATTTTACAAGCAGAAGGAAGAAGAAACACACTCACAAAGTCCGTCCGAACATTTACACTGACACTGACTGACTCTGACTCTCTTTTCCTGTGGCTTCTGTCTGTTCAGTAGCAAGAAATGCCATGTGCTGACTCTCAGCCACTCAGTGTCATTCACTTGCATGTTCTCACCATGTGCAGAAATATCAAACAGTTATTTGCTATCAAGTTATTTTCATAATCGATTTTTACTTTTGTTTGTTTTTAATGGCAGCAGAAGGTTAGAAAAGCCAAGTTTTACACAAACAAGGGAAATTAAGGTTTTGTTCTTTCTTTCTTTCTATTTTAAATGCAAAATATCATAACATTTCTTCAAGCCTTCATGGACCCCCTTTGAGGACATTGTGGCCCCCCTAGGGTCTGCAGACCACAGGTTAAGAACCTATAGTGCAGATGTTAAACAAAAAAAGAAAACAATACACTGTTTTGGGAGGGACCATTCTTTTGAGTCCTGCATCAGCTGCATTATCATTGAAAGCAAATGAAAAAGGTGTGATTTTGCAAAATGAACAATATTACATTAGTTAGTTTATAATCCTTAATTTGATTATGGAATATTTGCACTAACTTTTGATGATGAACAGTGTCATAGGCAACTGAGAGGTCAACAAAGGCTTCACCATGATATTCCTAATTTCAAAGCCATCCTCAATATGTGGTGTTAAATGTAGGATTTGTGCTGTATAGCTCTTGTCAGGTCTAAAGCCAGCCTGTTATGAGATGAGGAGTGGTTCCACCACTTCCATTAGATGGTTAAGAACAAGTATTTCATCACTAAAATGTAAACACGAGCTTGCTTTGCAAGTCTGATTTCTAAGACATGGTTCTCTGAGGTATATATGGAAGGAAACATATTACCTGATGGGAAGAGACTTGATCTCAAGCCTCTCTTTTATTTAAGAAGCCAGTGCCCTATTCATGTGTTATCTGTGTTGAGTAATAAACATGCTGGGGTAGAAAAGTGCTGTCTTCCTTCCTCCCCCCTTTGCTGGTTCCATCATTCTGTACAAATGGAGGAGAACAGCCTCATGATCTGCCTCTATCTATACAACATCGGAGCTCTGAATCATGCAGAGGGTCTCCATGAATAAAGAAGGCTCTCCTCTCTTTAGACTGTCACCCACATCAGGACTGGGCTCATTTATTGACAACATTCCCCACAGGGAAGCAGATTTGAGTTAAACAACTAATTTGCATTTTAATCAGAAGCAGAAGGTACAGCTTCAAAAGTAAAAAAGCCATCACCAGCTTTGTGTGATTAGACCAGCTGTAGACCTGATACATCCCCCAAAATGCTCTGTTTTGTCATATCAGTTGATATAAATGGAGGAAAATATAGTGGACAGAGTCTTGCAGCCAGCAGAAGGAAAGATGGTTTCCCACTAGCTCACAACTCTCGCATATCTGAGAGATGCATTGAGGATTATGTTTGCTATCTTATAGCAGCCATTCATTCCAGTAGAGATGGGGTAAGGAAAGAGGAAGCAAGAAAGAATTACATTAAAGTAGATTATAATAGAACCATAATGGCAGATTCCCCTTATAATTCAGAAGAAGCCTGATTTGGGAGTTTTGTATGATTGGGACAATACCATATTATGTATTATACTTGATTGCTGTGTAACAGGCTTCCTGACTGATCTATCTGTAGCTTTCTCCTTTGTTTAGGGTCTGCCAATGGCACATATGTTGAAACACCAAAGGGTCAAATGTTTAGCATATGGCATCAGCTGACTGTTTCCAATAGTTGCCTATATATGCATTGTTTTGAGATGCAATCTAGGATATGTATCCATAAAATCAAAAAGCAAACATCTCAGAACTGTTGCTATAGGGTTTGTTTGTCTCTTTGTTTTTAAGCACTGAAGGAAAAAGGTACACAGGAAGAAAGAAGACATGTGAAATGACTGTGGGTAAGTAAATCACACTGTCAGTATTGATAGCTCTCACAGTAAAAGACAATAGTAGGTTGGTGTTTTTTTCTTGCAAAACTATTGAGCAGAAAAGGGACTTCACATTTCACCTTTTGTTTTGGCTTCTACGTGGACTAGCTGCTCTTGTTGTTGCTGGATGTCAGCTGTGAATCCAGGCCAGCAAGCAGTTTAAATGGATCCCAATGGAATCCACATAAAGCTTGGCCATATGATCAAGATGGCAACCCTAGTCAATGATGGTTACATGAGCTCAGCTTTCTACAATTCCAGCACAACCTTTCTCAGTGCAGCTATTAAGGTCCAGTTAGTATTTTTGTCGTATAGAAAGGGCATTTTACACACACTGCATTTCTGAACTCTTCATTTAGTGCTCAGTGATACTGACCTGCTCTATGCTCTATTTTGTCTTATCATGCATACAATATTGGAGCTTTCCCAGCGCAAAGAAAAAGAACCCAATTTGTATTCCATTCCCATCCTATGGGTTCCCAGAGGATTCAACCTAAAGGGATTGCAGGCAATGCAAAATCCTTGTGGGGTTTGTTCCTAGCATGATTTGCATGTGTCCTCAACATGGCCTGGCAACTATACAAAGGGCTGTTACGTCATCATATTTTATCAGTCACCCTGCAGCAATGTCAGAATCACTTGTGTTCTGATCTCCAAATAATGGGGAGAATGATGGGGATAAGAGAGGACAAGGTAAGTAGATTTCAAAATTAGTTTACATCAGAGCACGAACAATAGGAACAGCCACATTTAAAAGCAGCCAGCATGTCTCACACTCTGGTACTGACACTTTAATTAGAAATCAGATGTAGAAAGATGCAGGAGAGTAGTGGGGGAAGGCTCTCTTTTCCCCTTTGTTATTGTTCTTTTCATTTCATGAATCCAGCACTTGCTACTGAAATTTAATAAGTCATTTCCCATATTTTCATTTCTGACTGACACAAATATGGTACCCTGTTTCCATTTAATGAATAGGTTTCTACTGATGATTGCAATTTCTTTTCCGTGATTAGAAAATTGGCGGCCATGCAATTGATGGCACTGTTTTCCATTTATGATGTGCCAGTTTCCTGCCAGCCTAGAAAAATCAGTGCCATTTGAGAGTAATAGAGTGATTTGCTAATTAACATTAGAGGTCTCTATTACCATTCTCAAAGTGGCTAAACAACAAATGGTTATATAATTTATTAGTATGTAAAATCAATTCTTTTTTTCCCCCCTTTCTTTCAAACTTCCCTTTTTCAGGCTGTATTTATGTTGACAGGATTGTTGAAGATTTCCAAGAAATCTACTCAGTGAAGCAAGACTGTGTTGGCAATATGAACACAATCCAGGCAGAGTTACACATGCTATATCTCCTTAATTTCTGTGGGGAAGTTTAACATATGCTCAGTGTTCTCCTATGGAAATCATAAGAATGGAAAATGTCCTGTTGGGAAGGAATGGAAAAAAAAGTAATAGCAAAAAGATGGATTGTGCTATTTTTCTTCTTTCATTTCCCCTTTTGCAATGTATTGACTGAAATCCTGTTGCACAGTTGCCCAAACGGTGTAAATTTAGATGTGAATTGGCATAAGTAAAGAAATCTCTGTAGTGGTATGACTTAGTATGTTGCAGATAAGGCCTACGGACATTTCTTAGCTTATGGCAATTCACTTCCAAAAGTTACCACCCCCTACAGGGATTGGGTCAGTGCAGGGCAAAGGGTGTGGGGCTGCTTGCAGGCGGACCTGAGGAACAGGGTTTCCAGTCTGGTCTGCCAGCACAGTTTAAAAGAAACTGTGCTGGCCAGAAATGAAGCACTTTTTTTGAAGACCCAGATTTAAGCTGTGCATCTTGTCTAGACAAGATGTGATGGAACTCAGAGCTGCATCAGTAGAACTCTGAAACAAGTCATGTGGTTTCTGTTTGTCCAGGCAAACACTGAAACAGATAAAACTAGTGCAACCAAATTCTGAATCTGAACCAAATCTAGCTAATTGAGATCAATTCAGTTCAAGTCCAAAGAGGGACTGTCCAAATAACTTTGGACTGATGTAGACACTTGAGGAATGATAGTCTGTCTCCAAAAAGTTGAAAAACATGGTTTGATAGTGAAAATGCCAGGGCAATGTGATGGAGAATGAAAGGAGGAGAGCTGGATATTGCTTATTGAGAGTTGAATCTTGCAAACTTGGACAAGAATATCACCAACACTTCCTAATCAATGCTTGCAGAAAGGAATGTATGATGCCACTGAGGTTGTGTATTGTAAGTTGTGTGATGGCAAATGCCAGCATTCTGTTTAAAAAACATGGAGAGTAAGTGTTCCGTATTCACAGCACTCCATGATTGCTCCATGATCTCCAACTTTCACTAATGCAATTTTGATTCCCCTATGGAATACAACAGGGGTTTACACTTGTGTAAAGTGTTACTGGACTCCTGCTTGCATGAGAGGCCATATGTGAAATGTACGGTTTTGCTCAGAGAAAATATTCACTATATTGGACAGATTGGACAGCCATCTGTCCAGGATGGTATGAGGTTTCCTGCCTTGGGCAGGGGCTAGAAGACCTCCAAGGTCCCTTCCAACCCTACGAAGATTCTATGATTCTATGCTATATTATGTTCTCTCGATGCAGCTCTTCTCTTGCTTTTTCTTTGGCATCTTGAAGCAGATCACTGAAAAAGCTGTGGTTAGTGTTTTGGAATGTAGTGATTGTCTTGATAAGTCTGAGCACCTCTTCACTTTCAAACCTTGTGTCTTTTTATTTTGAACAGTCTAGCTTAATCTTGTGTCTTTCTTGTCAGTTTGTTTATTTGAGTACTAATCTGTTGGGTGTAAGTCTTTGTTAGGTAGTCACCCTTATCCTTTACCTACCTACTGCCAGTCCTCTTAATTTCTAGGCTGGGCAAGAATTTCACCTGCACTCTATGACAATGGTTTTTGAAAGAACTTTGGTGAAGTCTGGTGGTTGTGTTTTTGTTTACTATAGTTTGTGTTTCTTCTCTGATCACAACCAAATCTTCAGCCTTTCCTTACTATTTGCACTTGTTGATGTCCCCTGTCAGGTCTTCCCACTTGACAAATATTAGCCTGAAAGGTATGAGGAAAAGGTCTTTAGCTGTTGAATGGAACTCCATTGAAGTGTTATGTCAAAATAGATATTCTGAGTGTGTCTTTGTGACATTATTGTCCTAGAATACTTTGGCTGGATGCACATGACCTTCCAGGTGTCACTGGACTGCAATTGGCTATCCTGACTATGATGGATGGGCACTGCAGTCCAATGACATTGTGAGGGCTACACATCATGAGGGCTACACATCTACAGTCCTGATTTAGGCCTCAAACCTGTAATCTGAATACAGTTGGAAGCAAATAGGTAATGCTTGTGAGTAAAATAAGCCTGAAGTGATACAAATTATGTTCATCACCCAGATGACAGACAGGCTGTGGTGTTTGAACCAGATGAAGCATCTGAATGCTTTTCAAAAGGAACCCTCCTGTGTAGTGCATTACAGTTATCTGAACTGAACATATAAAAAAGAATGGATTGCCATTTGCAATATGTTCTTGATCCTTTAGTACACATTTTTCAATCTCTGTTGAAAACAGGCCAAATATCTGAGTCAGTGGAATTCACAATTAAGTTCCTCCATCTTGTCCTGTTCTACCATATCCATCCCTGACCTCTGATACTGAACTTCAGAACTTCATCCTTTTTCTCAAGATCGGATGAAAATGACAAAATGAACTGAGTGCCATCAACATGCAGATGGCACTTCAGCCCAGGTCTGTCAAACTTTATCTTCTTTGTGTGATATAGACTGCATTTTTGGGTTCTATTATTCCTTACTGTTCTCTTATCTTTCTTAGTCTTCTTTTCAGGTAGCTGCTGATGGCATTCTTCTCTTATTCCTCCCTACAGGGCACATTTTTTTAATCCTCAGTTGTGTGTCTTGCTTTTGGATATATGTTTCTGTGGGTGATCTTCCATCTTTCTCATCCTCATCCTCTTTCTAATATTTCTCCTTATTTATACTCTAGCTGTTAGTTTTTATCTTAACCTCAGCTTAATTTAGCTAATATGCTCATTTGTGTTTTTTCTTTGCTTCATATATTCCTTTTTTTGATGGCTTGTTACTAATTCTTTAACAGTTGCTAATGTTAAATGGTTAAAGTCCTGTTTGATTCTGCTCTTCTGATTTCTTCAAGTTTTTTGCCTGTTGGTAGAGATTGTCATTTTTAGCTTTCAAGTTATCGTAAAATCAATTCTTTTTCTAATTATATTCTACATTCTATTTACATAATCCATTTTTTCTTTTTATTGTGGGGGTTTCTTTTGCTTGCCAATTTATTTTCATCTCATCTCAGATCTCTAGCAGTGCAATTGTGCACTAAGATAAATTTCTATTCCCATTGAGTGGATCCACATTAAATCATAGAGGAAACCCATGGAAATCAATTAAATTATTCATCTTTAACTCAAATCCTATTGAATTCACTGTGTTGCAAGAGAAATGAGATCTCATCCTCCAGCTGAAATCAATGGAATATATAGGTATTGACTTGCCAAGTTCCCACTGATTCAATGGGCCTACTCTAGTTGTGACTTATTACTAGATTTCAGCCACTATGTTTCAGGAGATTACACTTGCAACATACTTCATAGCTTCATCCAAGCTTGAATCTAATTGCTAGTCCTAAATACAGTAAAGCCATTTAATTAATTGTTCAAAGACAACTCAACACTTATATAAATCTCATTGCTTCAATGGATCTTTTCTGTCAACTGGGTATAGGCTCTAAAATATTATTTCTATCATTTTACTATGATTATTTCTTTCCACTTTCTTCATTGGCCAGTGAACTTATCCAATTTTTGCAGTTAGAACAAGCAGGGTGGTGTTTTTTTTTAAAAAAATGGCAGTGTTTTGCAGTCCCAGGCAAGATGATTCTTTGCAATTCCTGCCCACCAACAACACACATCAGCTTACACAGTTTAACAGCTTTATTGAGAATTGGGTTGTGAGTGGATAATATAAAAGCCACAGCTTGGATTGGGTGCAACAGACAAGTATTGATTCAGTATAAGAAGCAAACTCCTGCATTGGGTGACTCACCTGCCAGTCAATGCCAATCTCCACTCTTAGGCTGGGCAGCTGTGGGTCAATGACCACCTGTGGGTACATATCCCCCAGGCACAAGACCACTAAAGGGGAGAGAAATTCTAACATGCTGTGGGGGGCTGCACCAGACCTCCCAAGCCAGACACATTCTAGTCAATTCTCAGTTTCTTGATTCCCACTGAAGGGGACCTCTTGCCTGGGATAGGGCTAAACACCCATTTCCCTTGCCCGCCCAGGCTGGAATAAAGAGACGAGACACATGACATGGGGTAACTGGGCCACAATTTTATTAACTCTTAAACTTTAATTCCCCTTTCACAAGGGGGCCTATCGTAGTGCAATTCTGGTCTGTGCCCAGAGTCTATTTTGACGTTCCGGTCTGGACCTTGCTTTAGTGAATTCCTATTCCGCAAGCGTGCTGTCCTACCATACAACACACCCTTGGGCATAATGTAACCGGAATACCCTGCTTCCCCTCCCCTCAGCTAACTTCTGCTAATTCCAACCTGAGAGGAGGGGTGCTTGGCACCCCCTGATTGCCCACTTTTGAACTCACTTGAACCTATTCCTTTTGCACTACCCGCCATTGTGACCTATTTAAATTGCCATCTTCTTATTAACTTACCACTACTGCCCTCGCTAGTAAGAATGGGATGGACAAAAAACCACTTGCACCTAGGGCCAATTCAGGTGCAAGTCAAAAATTCCCATCCGGCCCTGAAGCGACCAGCTAATCTCATTCTTACTATATAGGGTGGGTGGGTGAGCCAACTGCCGAACAATGAAGAGGGCGACACAGGGCTGGGCAGCCTTTTTAAGGCTTCTGTTGCAGCCCTCTCACCCGAAATCCTGCAATGCCTTGCCTCCTCCGACCGGGTGGGCAAAGCAGTCCCATCTCAGCAGCTCTGTGCCTCATGGAGAGGCCGTTACTGGGGATCGGCTTGTATGAAAAAAAATCACACCCTGCCAATAAAGCCATGACAGAACAAGCACTCCAATACACAACATGAAAAGTTCTCCTCTTCCTCCCTAACCCACCCACCCACATGACAAAATGTACAAACAAAGTGAATATCAGTACAATTCGGGAGGGGTGAAGGCATGTTGAAGACTGTCAGACCTTAGGCTGAGGCTCTACTTATATGCTTTCCTGATGGACCAGAGTGAAAACTGCCACTTTCTGGTCCACCAGGAATGACCCCACCCACCAGCCCCAACCTAGTCTCTCACCTACTAGCTGGTTTCCCTTGCACTCCCACTATGATGCAAGCCAAAATGGTGGATGGCTCCCATGCTCAGGACTTGCCAGACAACAAACCAGGCTCCAGAGTGAGTCTGAGTGACATGAACTTCTTTTTTTCTTTTGATCTTTTCACTTCTATTTTGCATGTCCATTCAGTTTTTACATGGTCTAGATTCCTTTCCACTGTTAGTTACGTTCCACGTTTTGCAACAACAAAAACAACAGCAAAATATCTAAAATTACAGTTAAATAACCTTTCAAGATTGCTCAAATCATTACTGAGATAAGGGAAAAGCTGTGAACACTTGGATGTTCTAAAAAGTGTTAATTTGGAAGACTGAGTAGGGGACAATTCTATGTCTGTTGCTGTCTCCACAGACAATTGGACAGTCTTATAAGGAAAGGTTCTGTTGCACATGGATTACAATCTCCACATGACTGAGGATTCTGAGAAATTATAGCTCCCAACTGCAAGGAGAAGCTGCATGTATCTTCAGACTCTCTGTCTTCACATGAAAAACAGTGACAGACAGGGGGTGGGTGTTGCAAAAATTAACAGTTCAAACACCTTGGCAGGCAAAATTCAATTGCCTACAAAAAGAGAGAAAAAGAGAACACCTAGTATGAAAGAACTTATTCAATTGTTCATTCTGCATAATAAACAAATACACATGGATTAACAACGTGTCTTGGAGTTCACAGATATGTGCTAGCATTTATATACTCTACTGGTCAGGTATCACTGAGGTTATCTGTGTTCCTCATCTGGCTGGTATGGCTATATTCTGCCTTCCTTCTTATATTTAGACTTTTCTCTTTGCTGTATCATCTATAACCTTTCCCACGTCACCTCCTTCTTGTTTTCCTTAATTCTTTTAACAACACATTGCTTTCTTCATGTGAGTAAAGGTCAGGGCTTGATACTTATAAGTTTCTTACCATCTAACATGGCAAGCTAATAGAAAATGGTACTACTTATGCTAAGCATGGCTAGGCATAAGCATGAATGAAAATAAATTCCTTAACATGGGGGCCAGAACTCTCTCCCGGCTCACTGTTTCTGCTTTAATCCTTTTCTGAATCCTGGATAGGTTATGTGTCTGTGTATGTAGGGATGGGCCGGTAACTGAATCATAGTAATGAATGGCAGGTATGCAAGTTGTTCCAAGCTCTGCTTTAAAAAAAAAAAAAAAAAAAGGAAGGAACGAAATTGAATGTTTTTTTTACAGTTTCTCACAGGGACATCATAGTCACCAGTGTAACATGTACTGCTTTCTGAGCTATAATGTGTGACTCAGTTATAATATGTGCCCCCAACCCTATTCAAACAGAGGACATATATTAGTGACCACCAGGTATGAAAAGGCCTTTTATTTTTTTCAATTCCCAATTTTGGCTATTACAGTTAATGAAGTGCCATTTTATAATTAGTAGCTATTGCTGTGCCCATTTTCCTTTTCTTTTGATTACAGCAATTTTTCATAGCCTGTTTCACTGACATCCTCTGCTCATTAGTAACCATTGTAATGTCTAGTTTAAATAGAATTAGTTACGCAGTTCCTTTACTGTACTGTACTATCGTCTAGTTCCCATTCCAATTATATAAGAAACCTTGCTTAGATTATCGAAGTGGGCAAAAGTACTGCAGCAAATGAGCACGGGTAGGCACAATTCATCCTGAAAGGGATGGAGGCTTTCCAGTTTCAGCTTCTACCTACAAAAACCAGCATCTTCAAAATTATTTCCATAGGCTTTCCAGGAAATAAATCCTTATGAATTCCTTACTCACTGCAGGTTTGCCTGACATGTTGTGCTGGCTGTGTTTGTGTGTCACAGAAACAAAAACAAAACAAAAAAAGAGAGAGAAAATATTCAAATTATATGTTACACAAATAGCGAAACAACGATGGGGGAAAAATGGTGTCCCAGGCACACATGAGAACTATTGGAGAATTATTGGAGAATTGTTGACCAAAAGGAGATTAAAAGGGAATTTAAACAAACTGGATTACATTACAGAAAACTCAATGGGCAGAGTGAGAGAAAGCTGAACACCATATTTATTTATTAATTAAATATCAAATTAGTGATATAATCATTATCACCCGTTGATGCGACTGCAGAATTTCAGATTCTCATTCTAGCAGCAAATGCTGTTGTGGATCTCTTCATGTTTCAGAAATCTAAACAGATAATGTTGTGCTCATAATTGCAGCCATCTCAGTAAGTACCAACACTGACAAAACATTCTCATGGTATCGTTTTTTTTAAAACAATGGAAAGGTTTTAAATAACCAGTTTATGAGGTAATAATAATAAAAAGCATAAATACTCAACATTTGTTCACTTTTAAGTGAATCATGTGTAATTTCTACATTCTGATATGTGCATGAGGGGTGGTGGAATCTGGAATTGTACTACATTCATCTTGCTGTGATTAAGGTGTTCTGATTTTTGCACTGTAACGTCACAAACACTTTGTAGCAAGGAAACGGCCACCAGAACAGTCATTTGTTCCAGCTATTCATCAACAAGAAGCTAGCAAAAACTGCACCAGAAATTTTGATGCAATTATGCAAAGAATTATCCTTGATTAAAGCTTAAGCGAGGGGCTAGCTATTAATAGTAGTTGCCAGGGAAAGTCCTTGACATGTGCAATATTATGGCTAGATGGACAGCTAACAGAATAATCCTATGGAGCATAGGTTCTTAACCTGTGGTCCATGGACCCCGGGGGGCTATTATGTCTTCACAGGGGGTCCACAAAGGCTTGAAGAAATGTTATGATCTTTTGCAGTTAAAATACAAAGAAAGAAAGAAAGAAAGAAAACATAGAACAAAATCTTAATTTCCCTTGCTTGTTTGAGTAAAACATGGCTTTTCTAACCTACCACCTCCATTAAAAACAGACAAAAGTAAAAATTGGTTATGAAAATAACTGTTTGATAGCATATAACTGATATTTCTGCACATGGTGAGAACATGTAGGTGAGTAACACTGAGTGGCTGAGAGACAGCACGTGACATTTCTTGCTACTGAACAGACAGAAGCCGCAGGAAAAGAGAGTCAGAGTCAGTCAGTGTCAGTGTGAGTGAGTGTTCGGACAGACTTTGTGAGTGTGTTTCTTCATCTTTCTGCTTGTAAAATCATTTGGTTAATGTCAGGTAAAGTGAATTTTCGATATTATTGCAGTGAATTTCATAACAATACATTTTGGCTGAGCCTCGGAACGGATCACTAGCTGAATCTGAAATGTGAAAGAGCTGATGCTGTTGATGAGGGTGCATCCTGTTCAAAGCA
Source organism: Intellagama lesueurii (assembly GCA_037013535.1). Lineage (NCBI taxonomy): Eukaryota > Metazoa > Chordata > Lepidosauria > Squamata > Agamidae > Intellagama > Intellagama lesueurii. The sequence goes on along the minus strand of JBAJHW010000004.1, from coordinate 92,530,977 downwards.
AAACGAAGCTTCTTCCAGTCATCTTAAAAAGTGAAGATTTGAAGACCCTTCACGAGGAACTTTAAATAAATGTTTGATGCACTTTAGGGGTTTAAGTCTTGAGTTAAATCTTGGTGGTCCCCAGCAATAAAAGATATTTGAAGGGGGTCTGTATAAAGGTTAAGAACTGCTACAGGAGAAAGGAAGGACCAGACCCAAGCCATGCTTGCCTGTCAAAGAGAGAAACTGGTGGGGCATCCTTTCTCCCTTTTTAATTTCTTGTTTGCACCCTTGTTTTCTTTTTGTTGTTGTTCATTTTTAAAATCTCTCTCATTCTTCGAACAGGAAAGATATTCACTTCTCTAAATCCAGGGATATTTATGTTTCTGTACAGGACAATGAAAATCTAATTGTACATACAAGCCTTTTAGGAGTCAATCCAGTGCATTCTTACTTAATAACAGAGGGCTGTGTGAGAGATATGCGTGCGCAGAAAATCCCAAAGTGGGAGAAAAATAATATATTCCATTCCACCCTTTTCTTATACTTTGAAACCACTTTTGGTTTAATTACAAGGGTCTTTAGAAATTAGTTCAGAACTGAAAAGTGCAAATGGCTGCATCCTTCAGTTAAGTATATTTTTATCTGTTCCCCCACTGCAAATATTACCCACATGTGCATTGATAAAATGCTGATTTTTAAAAAGAGAAAATTTTTAATGTGGTTGTCTATTGAACTGCATAAGAAAGTTATTTTGTGTGTTTTTCTAATGCTTGTGCACACTACTATGCATAGTGTGCATACTCTCCATCACACAATCACATTATGGTGCACAAATTATAACTGACTTTTAACAAAATGCTACATAATACCTGCTGGTAGGTAGAATTAAGTTAGAGCAAAAGGGTGAGCTAGGAGGTAGGGTGAAGGAGCAATCCAGAAATAAGATAAGATAAGATAAAATAACTGGTCATGCTGTCTGCCTTATAGAAACAGTAGCTGCAAGCACAGTTTGGAACATTGATTTTTAAAAGGTTCTCATTACTCACTACTTTGTCTCAGTGCATATTGCTACCCTCATCTGCAAAAGTAACCATTACCATTACTTCCACAGTCTTTGGAGAATAGAAATGCTCACCAGATCACTCAAGTGGCCTGTTCTGTTTATTGTACTTTGAAAATACTGTGATAAACACATGTGTAGTCCAACAAATTCAGAAAGTGCTCGCTTGGCTAGAATTCAAGAGTCATGTATTTCTTACAAGTATTAATTTGAACAAATTGAACTGTTACCACACAACGCCTTTCTGTAACACCTGGCACCTTTCTGAGTATCTTCAACAGGATAAGCATCAGGGATTAAACATAACATGAATATTAGGTTGAGTGCCAGGTTGGCTGGACAAATTGTGGGATCACTTCCTAAATGATGTTTTCATGTTCAGAAGCAATATATCTCTGACTACAATGAATGTTGAAGCATAAGGGTGCTTCTAATTAGGGATGTGCTAGGGCTTTCAAAGGTATTAATTTTCCAAAGCACAGCAGGGCTACTTGACCATTACCAATGTGATCCAAAGTGAAGCGTGGGAGCCCAAAGTGTTGCTCAAATTGAAGTAGGCCTCAATTGAAGTAGTTGCTCAAATTGAAGCAGTGAATATTGCTCTGGCACTTTGGGAGTTTAAAAACAACAACTGAGAATTTAAAAAAAAAAACATACCTTGGAAAGCAAAAGTAATAATGTAAAAGAACTAGAAATCCCAAAGCAGGAGAATCATGCTTCAACTGCCAATGAAAATCCCAGGCTTTCCTGGAAATATATATATTCTTTACTTTTTTGGCTGCTGCGGTTCTCAATCTGATTGATCGAGAGCCTGTGTATGTGAAATTTGTGCTGTTTTGTAGATATGAGAGTGGTATGTCACAGTAGTGTTAGTCATAGGACCTAGCAGTGCTCTAAACTGCATGGCTCCCAGTGGGGGGCGGGGCGGAGGAAGGGGAGAAACTAGTGAGAGCTTTTCTTGCACACTGGAGGTTGAACAGTAGTTGATGGCTTCAACTCCTCTTCAATCCAAGGTCAGACCACTCTATTTTTCCCATTTTCAAGTTTCCCCCCCACTATTTAGACATAAACAAATATACAGAAGTCATTCTGAATATTCAGATACTAACTGAAGCAGGCACACTACAGATCATTTCCAAACAAATCAGATGTGATTTATAAAAGAAATAATGTGGCCCAAATCAAATTGTATGGTATGTGAATGCCCATATTTCTTATGTATTACTAACCCTTGCCATAAATTCTAGAGGTTAATATGGAATATGTATTTATAGACTTTGCTGAATCCCAAAGATATTGTCTAAAATTTAACTCTAGCAGCCTCTTCTATCTCAACCTTTTATGTGAGCAAGACAGCAGGTGCACAGGTGAGAAAGGGCAAGCACTTGTGCATGTGTGTGAGAGAAAGAAAGAGCTCTCTTTGTCTTTTACACATGCTGTACATGTGCTCACAATTTTACCACCTCATGTGCCTGTCCACTCTCTCCTTGACATATTCATGCTTGCATCTTCTCTCTCTTCTGTGTGCCTACACTCTCAATCATCAGCATGCCTGCATTCTCTACCTGCATCCCTTTCATGCACACTGTCTCTTTTGCACCTCTCTCCTCTCCCTCATGCCCCTTGTCTCCTGTCTTTCTCCAACAAATCAGTTTGCTGCCTTATCTAGTTAATTGCCATTTGACCACATACATGCTTGCCCATCCACTCTCTCTCTCTCTCTGCACACCCCACTTGTTCTCCTGCATGTATGTGTGTTGGCCTTCTCTCCTGTGTGTGTTGTTGTTTTGACTCATATACTGCCCCATAGTGCTAAACACTTTGCCCGCCCAGCCAGGAATAATGAGACGAGACACCACTTATGGATTAAACTGGGGCCACAACTTTATTAACTTATTACACTTAAACGTCCCCTTTCCAAAGGGGGCCTGCCGTAGTGCAAACAGGTCCAGCCCCAGCCTCAATCCAGCCCAACCAGTCCTCTTTCACTCAATTGAGTTCCTACTCCGAAAGCACGTTGTCGTACTATCCAGCACGTTCTCATTCCTCTGTGCAGGAATCCCCAGAGGCCGCCTTATCTAAGCCTCAATCTCCTAAGTGCCCAGTGTCCCCTGGGTTGTCCCTGCTTTCCCTCCCCTCTGCTAAACGTCTGTTAATGCAATTCTGAGAGGAGGGGTGCCTTGCACCCTCTATGTGTCTCACCTGAAACTCACCTGAACCTATCCTGTTTAGCACTACCTGCCATGGCACAGGGCTAAACTGTATGCCCTGTGCCCCACACCAAATTGTGAATTTCAGCCTCCTTGCAAATCCTGCAGGAATATATCTAAACCTAAGTCTGATAAATGCACCCCATCTCCTCTGTATAACTCCAAACAACTAACCTTAATGTCAGGATGTGCTATCACTGACCCCCATCTGGCCCTTACAGCCCTTCCAACTTCTCTATTTAACACTTTCTGGGCCTTATCAATATATCTGGGGTTGCACCTGGCCCTCCACACATTGCGTGGGATGACTGATGACCAAAGTATTTATTTATTTATTAGATTTCTATCCCGCCCATCTAGACCCAAGGTCTACTCTGGGTGGTTTACAAATTTAAAAACAATAAAACCAAAAACATATAGGTCCTGTGTTTGAGAAAATAGCCACAAAGGCTCTTAGGTCTGCAATAATTCTCACTATCAGCAACTTGCCCGTTCCCCAAGTCAAGTCATTATCACCAAGTTGGACTGCCACAATATCAGGGGGCACATCCAGAGTAATCTGGGATGCCAATTCCAAGAACCCATCCCAGTGTATGCCTCTCTGTCCTCCACTCCAATGTGGCCCACACACCAAGGCCCAAGTTCTGACCCCAACTGGTCTGATCAGCATATTTGGCTGCCCAGAACACATAGCTGTGACCATGCAACATAACTTGAATACGTGACAACAGCATTCTTGAACCTGCAACAACAAGAAGAAAACACAACATGCTAGCATCTGCAACTGTGGCAGAGGGCATACGTAAGAACAACACCTGTGGGATGACCACCTCCCCACTTTTTTAATTTCTTCCACACTGTAACCCAAAGCAGCCACCGTGAACACGGCACCAATGCAAAATGAATGTGTTCCAAAGCGCCACCCTTGGATCCCGGCCCTTCGTAAGACATGGGAAGTGACTTTCCAAACTTGATATTTAGTGAGCAGGAACCCCCGTCCTCATTTCCTCTGAGGCTCACATATTGTTGCCTTGACTGGGCAAATCTCTGCTACTGAACACCTTCCCAGTGTTATAACCTGTCATTTCCCCAATTGGTCAGTTTTAGATCTCAGCAGATGAATAACCACCTGTTTTTTCGAAATCAGCACATCCTTCCTTTACAAGGAGGATGGAGTGGAATCCTTTCCCCCTCCTGCAACCAGTTCACTTACTCGGAGTACTCAAAAAATGCAATGAGAGTTGCTGCTTGGAATAGGCAAAGCTCAAAATGATTTGAGCACACCTTTTCCCATGTATCTCCTAGTTTAGCTAGGATGGTTGGCGACATTGGTGTTCATGTGTCCTTGGCACCAGCCCACTCTTTGTTCCAACCCTCTAATATTTTACGAATGTGGATATCCCCTGAGTTGGCATCCCTGTGCTTTAGCATAGAGTACCAATGCAGACATCTTCCCTTGTAAGGATCTGGGTGCCAATCCCTTGCGATGCATCACCACACAAAATTGTACTAAATGATCCACTGGGATAGGTCATGCCTGCCCCAGCCTCTCCCTTTCACAAAACAAGAAAAACTCTGTACATGCCATGGAATAACTTCAGCAAGTGCTGGGGGGGGGGCACTGCCAGATTCATGGCTCTATTTGCCTCTACCCTCCAAGATTCCATACTTCCTCTGGCAGGACATCAGACTGAGCCCATGCCCCTGGAGCCAATGCCATGAACTGGTCCATCTGTTGACAAGACAGGGCATCAGCCAGTGTATTGTCCACCCTTGGGATGTGCCTAGCATGAAAAACTATAAATTTTAGACAACGAAGCATAAGGGCCCTAATTAGGCCCATCACCCTTTGGGATCTGGAGGTAAGTGAATTGACCACGTGTACTACTGCCTGGTTATCACACCAGAAGGTAACCCTTGAGTTAGCCCAGGTCTCTGCCCATAGCCAAATGGTCCCCACTATTGGAAACAACTCCAAGAAAGTGAGGTCCTTTGTAATGTCCACAGCCTGCCACCATGCTGGCCATCTTCCAGCACACCATCGTCCCCTAAAATAGATGCCAAACCATAGAGATCCAGCTGCATCTGTATGCACCTGTAAATTGAGGGGCACTCACGACTTTGATTCATGCACTCGTAATCTCAAGAATAGACTACTGCAGTGCTCTCTAAGTGGGGCTACCCTTGAGGTTGATGCGGAGACTACAACTGGTCCAGAATTCGGCAGCCAGATTAATAACTGGGGTGAAGAAATTTCAGCACATCTCCCCCATTCTGGCCACCCTTCATTGGCTACCGATTCATTTCCGCATTGACTTCAAGGTTGTGATGATAACATTCAAAGCCCTAAACAGTTTAGGACCTCGGTATCTAGCAGAACACCTGCTCCCAGCCAGATCTGTTCGTAATAGCCATTCTTCACAGGCAGGGCGGTTGAGGGCCTTGACCCTGAAGGAGGACTGGAGGGAAAGAACAAGAAGCCGGGCCTTCTTGGCAGTGGCCCCCCACCTGTGGAACAATCTGCCCATGGAGATACTCCTGGCACCCTTGTTGGGCGGGTTTGAACGAGCATTGAAAACTTGGCTTTTCCGTCAGGCTTTCCCTGAGCATTAAGTTGCTGATATCTCTGCTTCCCTTTTATCATCCTTTCATCATCCTTTGTACCATCTTTATAGCCATCTGTTTTAATTTATCCTACTAGCTATTGTATCTGTTGAATGTTTGTATTATTTTATTCTTATTGTGTTTTAATATTGCGTTTTTGTCTTGTTGTTGTTAGCCGCCCAAAGTGGCCTGGCTGCCAGATGGTGCGGGGTATAACTCTAATAAATAAATAAATAAAATAAAATATCCATAACTCAGATCTCCAAAAGGATTTCCCATTGAACTCTGCTAAGAAGTTCAACCAAACCTCCCAGTCTTGCTTCACCCCAGATGAAAGCCGGCATCGGTGATGTGGCTTCTTGAGACCCTTCATAACATCACAAAGCCTTCACAGGAAGGCTCTGACAGGGGCAAATGCCCTACAGGCAAAATTCAGGTGTCCAACTAATATCTGCAACTCTCTCAGTGTAACCTTAGCCTGTGCCAGCGTTGCACAAAGGCACTGCCTTAAGTCCAAAATCTTAGTCTTGAGCAGCCTGCTAGATTGTTGCATGGCATTCATTTCAATCCCTAAAAATGTCAAAACTGAGCATGGTCCCTCATTTTTTTTCTACTGCTAAGGGAACACCTAGTTCCCCTATGACCTCCTGAAATGCCACTATAAGGCGCCGACATTGTGAAGTGCCCTGTCTCCCACAAAACAAATAGTCATCCAATTAATGGACCACTTGTGTCAATTCTACTCTGCACTTGAGCAAACATTTAAAAAAAGAACTAAAACACTCAAACGCTGCACATGATATCGAGCAGCCCATGGGTAAAGCTCGGTCCATGTAATAACAGCCCTCGAAGGCAAAACCCAAGAGCTTAAAGTCTCTGGGATGTAAAGGAAGGAGCTGAAAAGCTGACTTAATGTCACACTTTGCTAGCTTTGAGCCAATTCCACAGGCCCTAACCATGCACACCACAGCATCAAATGAAGTGTATCGCACACTGCACATTTCCTGTGGGATTTTGTCATTACCTGAGTCCCCAGCAGAAAAAGCCAAATGGTGAATCAGTCTAAATTCACCAGGTGCCTTCTTTGGCACTACACCCAGCAGCGATACCCTTAAATGTGGCACTGGTGGTGCAGGGAAAGGGCCCAACACCCTGCCTTCTGCTACCTCCTTATCAATCTTCGCCCACAAAATGGCTTCTTTCCCGCTGACAGACTTCAATTTTTTTGTCAAAGTGGCCACCCTAGGTCCCACCACAGGAATATGAAAACCCAACTTAAAACCTTCTAGGAGAAATTGGGCTACCACCCTATCCAGGTAATTTCACAGACAACTTTCTAAAACCAGAACTTTAATTGGACTGGGACCCTTTTGGAGGATTAGAGGAATCGGGTGGTAGCTTCCAGTTGCCTCCGCTATCCCTTCCCCCTGTTCCCCCTAAACGTCCTTTCTGACATGAGGCTGTTGTGTGGGCTCCAGCACATATGGTGCACTGATGTCTGAACTTGCAAGGTCTCTGGCTACAGGATCCCTGCACATTAAATTCCCAGCATGCCAAGTGGGTTGAACAACCTATCCCGCTAAAGCACTAGAAGAGCTGGCCTTTGAGGCCCTCTGCACTAGGTGGCCACTGTCAAACCTTTCCCCCAGAATTGGGCAGTCCAGCATCATAAACCGGAGCCAAAGCCCATCATGCAACATGTCCCAGTGCATGCTGGAGCACAGCACTGCATGCATACAAAACCCTTCATTGTAAAGGAGCCACACATGCCCAGGGAAGTCAATGTATGGCCTGTAAATAAGGTCCATGTGTTGTATGGACCTTTCTGGCTGTGCCCTTACAATAGTATCTGCATAAATAAAGAAATCTGGTAGCCAATTGGCCCAGCATCTGTCTGGCTTGCACCCGTGCACTTCCTCTCTTTTGCTCTCATCCTGTTTCTCACATTTTTCTCCTCTAACTTTCCTTTCAACAACTCAAATAATTCCACAAACTTTCCTTTCCAATTTTTTTTCTACTGTGGCCAGCAGTAGATGATCCCCAAGTGGCAGGGACTAGTCACCTTCAGGTAATGCATAGTGCAGCACAGAGTTACATCCTGTGTCTGGGATGGCCTTGGCAACTGCTGCCTCCACTCCAGGACCTGCTACTGCTTGAGAAGCAGTCCCAGGGGCAGGTGCCACATTTGTGCCTACACCCCCTGGTGTACCTATCTCTGTCTGTGCTGCTGGAAAGGTGAGGGCGTGGGGACTGGCACCACCCATGCCCAGGCACTTGCAGTTTGTGAAGTGCCCAGTGCTACGGTTGGCTCACCTGGCTGTATGGCTCCTGTCATCACCACAACTCCGTCTCCTGGCCTTGCCTCTCTCACACTGCCCATCTGCATCTGCGTGTCTGATGACACCATCCAACTCCCTCTGGATGTTTGAGCTGGTGTTGTGGATCCAGTAGGCCTCCTCTCAAGGGTCACCATCGCTGACGATGCACCTGAAGGACCAGGACACTCACTTTCTAGAACAGCAATTTGAGACAGCATAATGTTCCCCAACCTCTGCGCTTTTGACTCCCTGCATTACCTGTGAACTCTAGATGCGCCAGCTTCCTCCCTCACTTGCGCCATTTCCCTTTCTAAGTTACTGAGCTTCTCCCATATGGCTGAATAATCCGGCCACTCTTCATCCTGCAATGACGAAATCATCGGAGGGGATCATGCTGGTGCTTTGCGTTTTGCTGGCTGCTTACCTTTACTGGCCCCTTTCCCTTTTTTAGGAGCCATCGCTCAATGCCAGCCCTCAAGGGGTTCACCTAGTGTGTTTCCCTGTCTTGCACCTTCTTCACTTTCTCCCACTGTCTCTCACCTCCTCCTTCTCCCTCTCTCCCTCTCCCCCCTCTCTCTTTTATTTTATTCTATTTTTTAAATTATAAATTCACCCCCACCCTCTTTTCCCCCTAATTGTTTAAGTTTCCCCTTTTTGGCCCTACAACCCACAGTCAGGGGTCTTCCCTGCTAAAAGCCACCACAGCCCGCCCAGCTCTCCCCCTTGGGCCTCTCTACCTCACGCTGGCCTGTGTACTTTACTATTATTTTGGTATTTATTTATTTGTTTGTTTGTTTGTTTTCTTTCTTTCTTTCTTTCTTTCTTTCTTTCTTTCTTATAATTATTTTTAAAAAACACCACCACCCCAATCTCTTATGCCCCCTACTCCCCCAGGGTCCCCCAAACCATAGGGGCTGTGTTGTTGCACAACTCTATCTCCAACTAAGTTCCCTCCAGCACTGATCAAGCCTCGTGGCAAAAGTGAAACTGCTGAGGCTCCGAGGCAGCACTATCTTCTTCTGCAATCAGTACAGGGAAGAGGACAACCCAGGCACAGGCAGCCTATTAACAGGCTTGCCTAAAGCCCTGTCAGTTTGCTTTTTCTCTCAAGGAGTCTTGCCTCCTCTCGTCCACACCTTCGTGGAGAGCCCCTCTGGGCAGTTTACAATATAATTATGCAAGGAACAATTCTCTCCCCCCCCCCCCCGGCAATTTAATGACTCTGGAAGAATGGAAGGTTGATTCAATCTTGAGCTAGCTACCTGAATCCATCAGAATGGAATTCAAGTTGTGAGCAGAGATTTGAATGCAGTACTACCATTTAACCACTGTGCCATGAAGCTCTCCACTTGCTGTCTCTGTTGCACACAGACATCCCTCTCACATTTTCCTTCATGTACTCATGTTTGCTTCCATTCTTTCTCCCTCATGCACATGCACACACTCATTGTCACTGTCTCTTGCACAAGTGGATGGGGGCATTATCTCCAAAGAAACTCACTAGGAATTTCTGTGTTAGGAGTGAGAAGAATAACAGGTATGTTTGCTTGTTTTTTTGTTTAACTGCTTTTCTATTTATATTGCCACCCCTTGACAGCAATTTTAACATGATGAAATTCGCTTTACAAAAACAACACTTTTAAATACAAAAACACTCTTAAAAATCCAGGAAAGTTTAGACTGAGAGACCAAAGCTTAAAAAACACAGATTATGTAAAAGGCTTATGTGAACAAAAAGGTTTTCACCTAACAATTATAAAATCATAAGGGTAGTCCAGGCAAATGCCTCTGGGGAGCATAAAGCAGACACCAAACTGACACAATCATGTTCAACCCAAGGAGGTTTCCTATATATGCATCAATGCTGGCTTCCATGTGCACTTCTGTGGTTTTCACAGGAGGAACCACATTTGTGATCAAGTGTTTTGTTCATGGTTCCTGTATCCATTCAAGTGCTACAGATGTTTTTGCCTTGGGATCAGAAAACCTCTCACATCTTCTGTTGGTCACTTCTGATAATTTTAAAAGCTACAAGTTCTTCGCATCCTGAATATGAAGAAAGAAATGCATGAATTTGGGTGAATTCTGGGGGGGGGGGGGACTTAATTTTGTTGATTACATATCCAACCAAGGAACTGTACAAGTTATCATCTATCTGCACCAGACAAATTCAATAGTCATGAACCACATGATACCGACCTGCCATATTAGTGGTGAAGATTAGCAAGGTGTTAGAAAAGGAAGCTAGCCACCCTAATTCAGCACCACGTGAACCATGCAACATAGAATTTTAAGAGGGCCTTGATCAATACATTTTAAGAGGGCCTTGATCAACTTTTTAAAACCACAGGTTCTTTCCCTACCAAATATGAATTAATTAGTAAATATGAGTAAATTAAAGCAGCATTTCCATTCATCCCTAAACATATATGTCACAAAGCAATTTTTAAAAAAATCAGTGGTAAGCTAGTAGAACAAAGGAGTGGTGAGTTCTGCAATGACAATCCATTTTGAAGGTCCTATTCTGAAGGCATACCATGAAAGCAGGTTGGACTGTAAAACTTTGGGTGATTTGTGCACATACGTCCTCCCCTAGAGTACCTACACACCCAGATATCAATTAGACCTTTGCACATTCAGCACAAGGTCCTGTAGAGATGCTTACAGTGCTGTCATGAGCCCTGATAAGTATAATAGCCCTACCTGCTTTCAAGTATAACACCTTAATAAACATGTGTGCACAAAGACAGTAGCAAGGAGCATGCATGCACCTCTGGATGATCAGCCACATTCTGATATTCAGCCAGGCTGTGCTGGTCTATCAGGGTGTGTCTTCTGATGCAGATGGGCCTCCTGGCTTCAACATCTTCTCCACAAATAGTGGTGCAATTGCCTCAGTTGTGGTTATAAGGAATACACGCATCCAATTCTCATGCAACTGAATAAACAAAAGTCTGGATGAGCTTTAGGAACAGTATTAGACTGCTAGCAGTTTTCCTTTCTGCTTGATGACACTGAAAAGGTAGAAAAGAAAACCTGCTTGTTTGCTTTCTTCTGGACCATGACTCTCTTGAAGTGAATTACTTATTATTGAACTACTGAGACAAAGATGCATGAGGCGCTGTCTCACTGATTTGTTTCGTTTCACTCTAGAGACAGAGCAAATATACAGCTGCTTTGTGCGATAGCCAATATGAGACTCGACCAGCTATCAATTCTTTGTCACAGGTGTTGACATGGATAAAGCCTCACTAAAGTTTGATCTTCAGTTGTGAAGGAACTCCCCCCTCCTTTTTTTTGGTAGCACACCTGTCTCCCTCACTGGGCTTATTGAAGTCCAAATGATTCAAGTTCACTGGCTGAGGGAAAGAGGATCTGGATATTCTTTAGAAGCTTATCAGGGCTTCCTCAGTGAAACGAGGTGTAATGGAGGACACACGGTCTGAAAGCTTTAATTGACTGAGCTATTTGGAGCACACTTCCACATTCTGGCAAGTATCTGGAGCATGCAGGCATGTTGGAATAAAAGGATAGACCTCAGTCTGCAATGTGCAGTCCAGACAAATGGAGTGTGTCAAATCTGGATGCTTTATCGTAAAGAATGGCACAGGATTGGTTCCCTGGGGCCATGTGATTGCCAAGCTTAGGAAGAATCCGGACTGCAAGTGCTAGTATTGAAGTTTGGACAGCATATATTTACCTTCTTTGAGAAGAGGCTCTGACAGTACAGTTAAAGAGCTGGTGCTTAATCACAGTGAAAATTCTGTTTTAGCCCCACAGCATCAGACATTATAGATTAGCTATGCAATACTATACATGCAGAGCCTGGAAATTATGTTTGATTTTTTGGGACAACAGTTGTCATTGTAGTCAGGTGCCATGATGGCCTGAAGATTCTGGGTATTCTGACATGCAAAAATAAGCTTTTCAAAGTTCTGTAGATATGTCTTCTCAGATGTAACTCCTCTTACATTTAGATGGAGTTACTCCCACACACGTAAGTATAGAATTGGAACTAAGTAAACTTTATAGCCCTAGTGATGACTAATACAATAATGCTGCAAGTGTCACAGTGAATGCTATTATAGACAGTAGTTTCTCAATACCATCTTTTTGGGGAACTGTATGAAGTCTTTCGTCTTTGCTGGAGGGAAGGTGGAGTACCACAGGACATGAAGGATGCAAACATTGTCACATTGTATAATAACAAAGGAGACAGGAGCGACTGCAATAACTACCGTGGCATCTCTCTTCTCAGCGTTGTAGGGAAGCTGTTTGCTCGTGTTGTACTGGAGATACTCCAGGTGCTTGCAGACAGAGTCTATCCAGAATCACAGTGTGGATTTTGAGCTAATAGATCCACCACTGACATGGTATTCTCCCTCAGACAGTTGCAGGAGAAATGTAGGGAACAACAACAGTCACTCTTCGTGGCCTTCATAGATCTCACAAAGGCCTTTGATTTGGTTAGCAGGGACGGCCTTTTCAAAATCCTTCCCAAGATTGAATGTCCACCTCGACTCCTTAACATCATCAGGTCCTTTCATGAGGAAATGAAGGGCACTGTAGTTTTTGATGGCTCAACATCAGATCCCTTTGACATCTGAAGCGGAGTGAAACAGGGCTGTGTCCTCGCACCAACCCTGTTTGGGATCTTTTTTGCTGTCATGCTGAAGCACGCCTTTGGAACTGCAGCAGAAGGTGTCTATCTCCGGACTAGATCAGATGAAAAGCTCTTTAATCTCTCTAGATTCAGAGCAAAGACCAAAGTCCAACTGAAATGCATGCAGGACTTCCTCTTCGCCGATGATGCAGCCATTGTTGCCCATTCTGCTGAAGACCTCCAACAACTCATGAATCGTTTTAGCAAGGCCTGCCAAGACTTTGGACTAACAATCAGCCTGAAGAAAACACAAGTCATGGGCCAGGGCGTGGACTCACCTCCCTCTATTACCATCTCCACACAAGAATTGGAGGTTGTTCATGAATTTGTGTACCTTGGCTCAATGATCTCTGACACTCTCTCCCTAGATGTCGAGCTGGATAAACGCATTGGCAAAGCAGCTACCATGTTCTCTAGACTCACAAAGAGAGTATGGCTCAATAAGAAGCTGACGGCATATACCAAGATCCAGGTCTATAGAGCCTGTGTCCTGAGCACACTCTTGTACTGCAGTGAGTCCTGGACCCTTTGTGCACGGCATTGTCTCCGACGCATTTTTGGTATCACCTGGCAGGACAAAGTTCCAAATAGAGTAGTCCTAGAACGAGCTGGAATTTTTAGCATGTATACATTACTGAAACAGCGATGTCTACGTTGGCTTGGGCATGTTGTGAGAATGGCTGATGGTCGGATTCCAAAAGATCTCCTGTATGGAGAATTAGTGCAGGGAAATTGTCCCAGAGGGAGACCACAGCTGCGATACAAGGATATCTGCAAGCGGGATCTGAAGGCCTTAGGAATGGACCTCAACAGATGGGAAACCTTGACATCTGAGCGTTCAGCCTGGAGGCAGGCGGTGCATCATGGCCTCTCCCAATTTGAAGAGACCCTTGTCCAGCAGGCCGAGGCAAAGCGGCAGTCCCGAAAGCAGCAAAATCAGGGAGCTGGACAGGGGACAGATTGTATTTGTCTTCAGTGTGGAAGGGACTGTCACTCTCGAATTGGCCTTCTCAGCCACACTAGATGCTGTTCCAAGTCCTCCATACAGAGCACGTTACCATACTGAAGGATGCCTAATCTAAATCTTTTTGGGGAATATGAGTGGGAGGTTGCTGCTAGACCCCTAGCAAGGTTGTAGACATTTTATAAATATTTGGTTGACGAGTATAGGAACAGAATGCTGGACTGGAAGGGTCTGGTCATCTGATCAGACTATGCTCTTTTTATGTCCTTAAATCCAAACATTTTTAACTACTGAGTACAAGGATTTTAACTTCTGAGTACAACGTCGTGTGAATGGAAAGGTGTAGTACTTTAAAAAGCTACCTGAGGGTAGGGTATGGCTCCTAACAGGACAAACTTTGGGACACCAGAAACTGCAATGGTAAAACAACAATAGCTTCATCTAGTGAAGTGCTACATGCTGTGACTAGCAACCATTCACTTTCCTCTGTTTCATTGCTCGTTTGGCTCCCAGCACCCTGCTGGAAAGAAGGGGTCCAGCTTATCTGGATACCCTTGTTGAACCCTCCATGGGGATCAGTTTGGGGTGAGAACCTCTCCCCCTGAGCTGCTTGGTGTCCTCTAATGCTCACCAGCAGAAGCATGAACTGCTCTGAAAAGCATCTTCTGATTGGCTAGCTGAGTGCCTGAGGAGAGTGACATTGAGAGCAGACCTGAGGAGAGCAGTTACCACTCAGATCAACTGCTGGGGTATGTAAGAAAGTCCAGTGAAGCCTGCAACATTGATCTTCAGCTGGAGAAGGAGGAAGGAAGAAGCTGGCATAGATGGATTCACTGGGAATACATCCGGTGTTCCATATTCTTGTTCTATGCTGTGCCTGTTGTCTTGTTTGGTTTAACATCTTGTGTGACATTCTTCACCCTGGGGTCAAAACTCTGTAGTGCTAGAAGAACAGCTGCAAGAGTACACATAGTACAATAAAAAGAGAACTCCAACAGAGAGTGGTTTGTATTGCTAACTGTGTGTTTGTTCTTGCCAGGAAGAAGGGATATTGGATAAGGTGGTGTCCCATCAGCCAAACAGCAGGACTGCACCTGCATTTGATGTCTGTTGAAAACAAATGATTCAGCAGGTATGTAGAGCCTCACACAAGCTAGCCTGGAGGTTGAAATTGGAGAGACACATCTGTATGCCCAGTGGCCCATCCAATTAATGGCAAAGAACAGCATTCATATTTCATTGCACATTCCAATATATACCCAGTTTGAGCCTATATGTTTCTAACAGCTAGATTTTTTTTAGACATGCTGCCCTATCTTCATTTGAGATCATGGGGTAAGAAAGCAGAATATTCCCCAGAAATAAACACAGGTTTCATACATCCCAAACTATAATCTTCCAGGAAGGACTGAGTGCTATTCTGCCTTGTCCTTTCTTAAAGGAAAGCTGACATTTCAACTCTTTGATTATGAACAAGTTCTGGTGAAGAGCATTGCAGCTTAATGGTTGGGAAATAACTACCGGTGTATTCTTTTCTGGAAGAAAATATTTAATCCTTCATTTACCAAAATTAATGGGTGCTCGATCTACATATACTGCTTTATGGATGCATCCTCTGGCCTCAAAACTGGTCTGAAATAACAAGGCAACTGTAGCCCTATTCAGGTATTATATTAGCTGGTGTTTGGCACAAGGTTAGGCTCTCTGCCTTGAGCATCCCACGCCTTGAGGCCCTTCACGTGTCGGTGGGGACCAGGGATGGATTTGAGATGGTGCTGGTTTACCGTGCTCCCCGCGACCCAGCACTCTCCTTTCCGGAGCTGTTGGACTTCATCTCGGCGGCGGCACTGAGGGCCCCAGACTAGTTATCCTGGGTAACTTCAATGTCCATGCTGAGGTTGGGGACACAGGCCCAACTCTTGAGTTCTTGGAAACCATGGCTTCCTTGGACATGTCCCAATTTGTTAACAGTCCCACCCACATGGTGGGTCACACATTAGACCTGGTATTCTCAACAGGTCAGGGAGAGAGTGGACCGATGGTAATTGACTTGGTATCGGTCCCCTTGTCATGGTTGGACCACCACCTAATAAAATGTAACCTCACAGTGGCACTCCCCCCCCCCCAGGGAGCAGAGACCCATTAAGATGGTCCACCCCCGCAGGCTATTGGATCCTGTAGGATTCCAAGATGCAATGTGGAGGATACCAGCTGATCCTGTTGGCTCTCCTGTCGAAGCTCTAGTGGATGAATGGTATGCGGCTGCCACCAGGGCGGCTGACAGGATCGCTTCTAAACACCCCCTCCACTCTCGTCCCAAGCCAGCTGCCTAGTATAACCAACAGCTGTGGGGGGTGAAGTATAATAGTAGGAGGCTAGAGGGCATTTGGAGATGGCCCCCGATGGTAGCTAACTAAAATGCCACTAAAATCTCGTCAAATATTTATTTAGCCAAAATGAAGGCTATAAGAAAATCCTACTTCACTCGCCAGATAAGTGAAGCTCAGGATCACCAAGCGGAACTGTTCTGCATTGTATGCGATTTATCCGGAATTGGTCACAGTGACAGGTCTCCCAGTAGCATCTCCTGTGACCAGTTTGCGGCCTTCTTTAAAAAAAAAGTGGAGGCCATCGGCCAGGACCTAGGTATCTCCTCTTTATCAGTGGATCAAGCCGAGACGTCTAGCTCATCGCTTTGTCTGGGAATTTTAACACAATTTCAGCCCGTGACTTCAGTTGAGGTTGATAGAATCCTTGATCGCTGCAGGGCCACCACCTCCTCACTAGATCCTTGCCCGGCCTGGCTGTTGAAAGCAGCCAGGCCGATAACAACTGAGTGGGCAGGGGCTACTATCAATGGGTCTCTCCTTGAGGGCAGGGTCCCCCTTGCCCTCAAGGAGATACTCATTAGTCCTATCCAGAAAAAATCCAATTTGGCAGCTGATGATATTAACAGCTATTGGCCAATCGCCAATATCCCCTTTATTGGCAAGCTGGTGGAGAGAGTGGTGGCCTATCAGCTTCAGGCTCTCCTGGAGGAGACAAATGCCCTTGATCTGTTCCAGTCCAGGTTCAGGCTGCGTCACGGCACGGAGACAGCATTGGTCGCCCTGCAAGATGACCTCTTGAGGAAGGTCAACAGGGGCAAAATGTCCTTGCTGGTCCTCCTCGACCTCTCAGTGGCCTTTGATACCGTCGACCATGGTATCCTCCTGGGGAGGCTCTTGGGCTTGGGGATCAGTGGTCAGGCTTTGGCCTGGCTCCGATCCTTCCTGGAGGACCGTCCTCAGAGAGTTCAGCTTGGGGAGATGTCGTCCGCTCCATGGACTCTCAATTGTGGAGTCCCGCAGGGGTCAATCATCTCCCCAATGCTATTTAATATCTATATGAGGCCGCTGGGGGAGGTCATCAGGAGTTTTGGAGCTTCGTGTCACCAATATGCAGATGACACACAGCTCTATCTCTCCTTCCACCCTTCTGCAGTGGATGCTGTCCCGTCCCTTGAACGCTGCCTGGATGTGGTGCTGGGATGGATGAAGAAAAACAGACTGAGGCTGAACCCAGACAAGATGGAAATCCTGTGGGTGGGGGCCCCAGTGTCTGTGGTCTGGGTGCTTCCCTATCTTTTTTTGGGGGGGCACTCTTTCCATGAAGGATGAGGTTTGTAGCTTGGGCGTGCTTTTGGACCCATAGCTATCAATGACATCTCAGATAGTGTCTGTGGTCCAATCCGCTCATTTCTACTGAAAGTGGATCGCCCAGCTATGTCCCTACCTTGACACCGGGTCCCTCACCATGCTGGTCCATGCTCTGGTAGTCTCTAGATTAGACTACTGTAATGCCCTCTACCTGGGACTGCCCTTGGGACTCCTACAGAGACTGCAACAGGTCCAGAATGCCGAGGCCAGACTTCTGAGTGGGGTTAGAAAATACCAACATATCTCCCCCACCCTGGCCGCCTTACACTGGCTACCTGTCCGCTTCCGTACCAGTTTCAAGGTGATGGTACTAACCTATAAGGCCCTAAACGGTTTGGGACCTCAATATCTGGCCGAGTGCCTCCTTCCAGTTAGGTCTGCCCGCCCTATAAGATTGTCACAGGCAGGGCAGCTGATAGTTCTGACCCTGAGAGAGGCCCGGAAAACAACCACTAGAAATTGGGCCTTCTCGGCGGTAGCGCCACAATTATGGAACTCTCTTCTGCCCGAAGTCTGCCTGGCCCCTTCACTGGGCACATTCAAAAAGCTACTAAAAACCTGGCTATTGAGACAGGCCTTTCCTGAATAAACTACACTCTGATACAATAGTGTCCAATAATATAACTTCTATCATACTGCCATGCTCCATGTTTTTATTTTCTTCTATGCTTTTAATTGTATTGATTGTATTATAATTTTATCCTCACTTCACTGTATGATTTTTGATTTTCACCCCTATGTATTAATGTCGCCTTTCGCTATTTTGTTACTCTGTTGTTGTTTTTGTTATTTGTTGTAAACCGCCCAGAGTGGCCTTGGCTGCCAGATGGACAGTATATAAATCAAATAAACAAACAAACAAATACATAAATAAATAAATAAATAAAGGTTGCTGGTGCGCACCTTACTCCCTCTCCTTCCATGGTTGCTGTGCTCATAGTTTCAACATGGAACCTGAAGAGGAGAGGGCTGCTGCTCACAAGTAAGCTCTGCATGGCAGCAAGTAGTGAAAAAAGCTGGGTTTTTGTACACATGAAGACTCAACAAGTGAGCAGCCCCCTCTCCTTTTAAGATTCAGCACTGAAAGCAGAAGCAAAACATTGACAGAGGGAGATGGGGGTAGGCAGTCCCTTCTAACCATTGAAGAATGCTGGCTAACATAAAGCCAGAATGGGACTTTTATTTCCATGGTGACCTGTCAGAAGCAACAATATGCCACTATTCTGTGAATATATCATAGACCTGGCAGCCAAATGTCTAGAGAAGAACTGAAAGACTTCTTTTGCTTAGCAGATATATAACCGTTCTTGCACATACTTAAGAAGCTAAGTTTGGAGTTCTTTATTCTGCTCCCACTTTACAAGTAACAGCTTTTAAATGAAAAGTTAAGACTTTGAAAGCAGCCAGGATTTTCTGTCGAGTGGGATGGGAAGACCCGTGGGAAAACTGATTATGAAACTTTGACTGCATTTGCTGCCGAAGGCACCAGAAATATCTTGAAGTCATTACCGATGCTGGGAAGGGGCTATGTGCAAGCAAGGGTGAAATTGTTTTAATGAGGTTTGAACTCAATTGAACATCACTACCATTATTTAATATGCATGGGTTGTGTATGAGAACTTCACACTACTGGTTGCTATGAGAACTTCACACTACTGGATTGCCAGGATCACCAGAGAGACGTCTTACAGCAGGAGATATCATCCCTTCTCTGCAGTACATTCCATTTCCTGCTCTTTGCCACAACCTTTGTCTCTAACAGTGAGAAAAAATGCTCATTCACTTGCTGTGAAGTTGCACCAGGAAATTCGGGTCTCTTCGATTTGAGTAGCCATATGTAAATTGAAGTGCTTGCAGTTCTACCTACAACCCTGCAGGTGGTGCTGTTCAAAGAACTGCATCAATAGGCAATGAGGCAATCTTTTTCCTGATTCAATCGTCAGCTTCCAACATGGGGTTAAGGTGTAAAAAATAATAAAACAAATAAAAATAAAATAACAGGAGTGCTGCCCAGGGGAAGAAGCTTTAAAAATAAAAAGTAAAAACGAGTCATGGGGGAGAGGCTTTGCTGGACACAGTGTGTGCTGGTGCTTCCCCATGTGTGTGTGCATGCTGGTACCTTAATGAGATAAGAAGCTAGAGGTGAGGAAGAAGGTTGCAAGGTTCTTTGAGTGTGTGTGAACATATCTTGTTCTTCCTTTCTGCATTGGTTGAAGTGATCACATGCTTGAACTGATGCAAAAGGATTTGATATTTTAAAAAGTAGAAGATTCCCTGGTGGAAAAGAAAAGCTACAGATGGGGGGGGGGACAGACTCCAGACTGATTCTCATTTCCTGGTGCATTATCTGATCAATGGGGGGAAAAGCAAATGATCCTATCTTAAATCCATTTTCTGCAATTTTTGGTAATGTGGTCACCCACTCTGTCTCTGTTTCTCTCTCTTTCATCCTTCTTTCCTTGCATTTCTTTTTATCACAAGATAAAAATGTGAACTATGCCACCCTATAGGCCACCTTGAATTCTCTAGGTACAAAGTGAGATAGTCGTGAAATGAATGAACTGGCAACCAAATAAATACAACATTTGTTAAACACCTAGCATAGTTAGCTTAATTCCATATCTTGCACAAAGTACCTTACAATGTCTCCAAAATAGATATGGCTTTTGAATGATCTATAGTGGGTTTCCCATGAAATATAGTTCCACACTCAGGAGACAGATGTTACCAGTCTTATGAACTGCTATCCTATAATCCCTTTTCTGAGAGTGTGTTGCATTGAAACCAGTGGGGCTGCCTTCTGAATTGGCTTGTGTAAGACTAACAGTGTTAATTATACAGATGTTAACTATGTAAGAATAGGGTTTTTATTGTGCCACTAAAAAAATCCAACAAATTTCAAGCTTTTGTAGAAAATTTGGCTTCATCAGGCTGGGAACTGCCACTTCATGGATATTTTTATGATAAACATTGCAGATACGTATATCTACATTTTTTTCTGCACTGTCCATGCAGAGGCAGTGCCCAGCCTGTTGAAACAGAATTTTCTCCATGCAGGCTTGCAATTTGTTGGATTTGTTTAGTGGTCCAATAAAAGGTATCACCCTACTCTTACATTTCTGTAATCTTAAGGACCACACAGCCTTTTCCTAATTCTTTCTGGACAATGTTCACTATATTAGGCTGAAACCCTGGGTATTTATTATTTTTTAAATTGCAGGTTTCAATTCATATTTTGAAAGAAATACCTGAATAATCCCTTCCTTCCAGCTTTGGTAAGGCAGCCATAAAGAGGTAATGGAATTGGGGTGGGTGGGCAAAAACTATTTTTTTTTAAAAGGTCTTACATAACGGAAATCCTTGCGGCCAAAAATCCCATTGCACAACCAAAGTGAACTTATTTCCTTCGACTTGTTACTGTTACATGAAGCCATTCTCAAAAGTTATTTTGACATTCCCTTTGAATCCTTCACAGTATTCGATCCCCTGCTATGGCAGGTTTCCACATATTTCCAGTCAGCAGCTCAGAGAGCCTTTAGCTCATTCCATCTCTAAAAGAACATGTAGAAGCTGTAGGGCTCTCCTTTTATGTTCAACAGGATAAGAAGGGCAAAACAACACAGAAGGTTTTGTATCCTAATTTTTTTCTCTTTTCATTAAGAGAGAAAAATACTCACATCTCCTTTATCAATGCTTTGCTATTCTCCAGGAGCAACACTGGTCTGTTTGTCTGTCATTCAAGTTGATGATGTATTTTCCTCTCAAATGTCACATGCCAGGAGATGCTTCTGAGCATCATAATGAGGATTCTAAGCTGTGCAGTGAAAGCATATTTGGATACAGATAACCATGACAAGGGGAAACTAGAAGGCGAAGGCAAAAGGCCATAGTTGTAGCCCTATCATAAGACTGGGTGAGATGACATCCTACCATTGCCACTGGAAACTGGGGAAGGTTCTATGGCTTCTTCTCAGAAAATAACTCAAGAAATTGATCTGAAACTTGGCAACACAGCAGATATTTGTTTGGAGGTTGTCCATTTCAGTGATAAAGAAGGACATAGCTCAGTGATATAGCACCTGCTTTGTTCACAGAAGTTTCCAGGATCATTCTCTGGTATCTCTAAGTAGGGCAGAAAAAAATATGGCTGTAAATTTGTCAGTGTCCTGAGCTATATGGACTTGCAGCATGAGTCTGCTTCCTATGTGCCTTTGAAATGCCCTTCTGTCATTATCACTGGGGTCCCAAAGTTGCTCTTACTTATCACTGAATCATAGAATCATAGAAAAGTGAAGTTGGAAGGGGTCTACAAGACCATCAAGTCCAACCCCCTCCTCAATGCAGGAATACAATCAAAGCATATCTGCCAGGTGATTATCTAAGTTTTTCTTGAATGCCTCCAGTGTTGGAGCAATGAATGAGAAATACATTTGCAGTTAGATAGTTTTTATGCCCCAACATGTAGACTTGCCGTGTCAATAGTATTCATAGTGACAGTTCTTCCTGGAAGCCCAAAGCTTTATGTTCACATGAGTTTGTTGGTGACTCTAAAGAGCTCCCACCATTTTAGGGCACCTTAGAGTTCAAGTGATAACCTCCTCCATCTGCAGCAAACTTAATCACTCTTACAAGTTAGACACCATTTGTGGCATGTGTGTATGATTTTTAATACTAAAATAAAATGGAAGGGGATGAAAGATTGCTGTTTATTATAAAACAGGTGGAGTTGTGTCTGATTCTGTTGGTGAGAGATGGGTAGCATCTGGTCAACCAGATGTTTGTGGACTGTAATTCTCATGTTCCCTCATCAGTAGCTATGCTGGCTGAAACATGGGAGTTGTAATCCAACAATATCCAGAGAGGTGCAAATTGCTTATTTTTCCTTTAAAGACATATGAACTGTAAATTTCAGAATGCATAATAATTCTTTATATGCAGACAAAATGCTTATGCAAAATTATGACATCATACAAGCTCAAGGTTATTTTTCTCCTTGAACAAATGTGTGGGAAAAGAATAGAAACTGAGTTTTATCTCACTTGTTCAAAAAGTTAATGACCACAGGGATGGAAAGATCTATTTTTGGTCCCTGACATTTTTAGGTGCTTTTTTTAAAGCATAATTGTATTCCATTCTATTCTATTTCTGCATTGATCAATGATTTAAAAAAACCCAACAACAACTAAATATTCCTCTCAAAACACATATTTGAATATATATGCAATATTCATAATTGAATATTAATTAAGTAATGAATATTACATAAAGATATTATGTATTTCAATATGTATTTAAATTAGGGATGCATGATGAATGCATTCTTTGTGAAACTGGATGCAAACTGCACCTCCTAGACTAAATTTTGCACACAGGTCTAGGCTGAAACAAAAAATATTGAAATATGTATAAAATGCATATTTTATGATAAATTGTATCTAGAAATACATAATTTAGAAAACACTACCTTTCAGAAATATGTATGTTGTGAAAACAATGTTCCAAAATTGTATTTAAATAAAATAAAATGCTTAACTCTGTTTTTTATGTGAGTGTGTGCATGCAGAAGTATTTTTATTTTAGAAAGAAGATGGAATGGACGCGTGGAAACATGGAAAATTAACACAGACCAGGAGTAGACTGATCCAAAACAATGAGCTATAACTCTAGAGAAGAATAGGATACACTAGGAAGTCCCTAAATTTGGTGCTCTTCATATTAGGATGCTATTTAAAACATACCGCTTCAAAGGTTTGTTACCTCAGACTTGTTTCCTGGTACTTAGGTCTTGGCCCTAAGCATAAATACTGTGTTGACTCCCCCAATTTAAGTTAAATTTAGGCTTACAGCCAAAACTCTTTCCAGAAGTTAGTGTTCTTATAATTTGGAGCATGAAATGTTTTGTAAGTGAGCTCGATAAGCGTTAAATTTCTCTTTAGCATGGCCTGTATCTGTCTGCTATCCCATCATACGAATGCATATGGTTTCTTCTTCCTCTTTTTAAAAATTTTGGTTTTGTTCACAAGCCTTTCTTAAAGGGGAAAAGCAACATCACAAACAATTTCATGCAGAACTGAAAAAATAATTTGCATAAAAGTTAACACTTCCAGTGGAAATAGATGGAAATGTATTTCCATGGGCAATAGTAACAAGTAGTTGTTTCTCCTTAAGATCTCTTTGTTTGGCCCAAACTCATACATTCTTGGTGTCTGTACCAATTAATCACCAGAAGTGAATAACAGCCCCATTTCAATAAAAATCCAATATACAAAACAAATCAGTTATGTAACTGCTTTTTGTAGCGTTCCTTAATTTGACAACCATTGTGCAGTGCTATGTTCCATTTAATTAAAAGCTTAGTCAAACAGATCTGATTTTGGTTCGGTCAAAACTGCTATTTCATATTGATGTATTTGATTTTTTTTTAAAGGTATAATGAAGACAAGGTAGCAAGTTGCTAAATGGCTTAAGCCTGATGAGCTCAATCAGAACTTCAGCATTACTAACCAAGCAATATTCCTCTATCTTGCTGTCCAGAGAAGTCGATAAGAAATTATGCAAATAAAACAGACTTGGGCTGAAATGGAAATCATGCTTTAGCATATTAGCAGTGACAACAGCAATTTCCTTAGCACCATTTATTAAAAAAAATATAAATTTCCCTTGCTGAAAAAAAAAATGCTTTTGCCAGTTTTTTTAAGTAGGAGTGTACAGTCACAGATGCACGCTTATCACTTAATGACTACAGTGTCATGTACTGAATCCTGTCTGCGAGCAAAGACTTTCTGCACACCCAATATACAGTCCCGCAGTGGGAGCAGGAGGATGGGGAGCCAGCTGCCATCATCTTAAAGGCTCATGAAGGCTTGTGGGCATGCCCAAGAGCTCTTATGACTCCATTAAAGGTGCCAATTCTGGGCAGCTGATAAGATTGAACTTGGCTCGACTAGGGAAGGAGAAGCTCATGGGCCAGAAGGGTGCATTTCAGGTATTCACCATTGCTCTCCAGCATCATTCTTCCTTCCACCTTCCCTCATCTACTCACGCTGTAATTAAAGTCATGAACAGTAACTTAGTCTGATCCATTGTGATGGGGTGTTTATTAGCTGACTGAACTGCATGTTTTGTTCCTTTTTCTTTCTTACAACTTTTTTTGGGTTGGAGGTTAGCAGTAAGAGACAATAGTCTGGATTAAATTTGTACCATGCCTGTATCCCCTATTGGGGATCCCCTCAGGGGACTTTGGGCTGGAGGCTTTTGGGGAAGGCCTGATTGGTTTGGGGGTAATAACTCAGACATTGTTGTTGTTGTTTAGTCGTTAAGTCATGTCCGACTCTTCATGACCCCATGGACCAGAGCACACCAGGCCCTCCTGTCTTCCACTGCCTCCTGGAGTTTGGTCAAATTCATGTTGGTAGCTTCGATGACATTGTCCAACCATCCTGTCCTCTTTCCTCCCCTTCTCCTCTTGCCCTCACACTTTCCCAACATCAGGGTCTTTTCCAGGGAGTCTTCTCTTCTCATGAGATGGCCAAAGTATTGGAGCCTCAGTTTCAGGATCTGTCCTTCCAGTGAGCACTCAGGGTTGATTTTCTTCAGAATGGATAGGTTTGATCTCCTTGCAGTCCATGGGACTCTCAAGAGTCTCCTCCAGCACCACAATTCAAAAGCATCCATTCTTTGGCAGTCAGCCTTCTTTATGGTCCAGCTCTCACTTCCATACATCACTAGTGGAAAAACCATAGCTTTGACTATGCGGACCTTTGTCGGCAAGGTGATGTCTCTGCTTTTTAAGATACTGTCTAGGTTTGTCATCGCTTTCCTCCCAAGAAGCAGGCGTCTTTTAATTTCGTGGCTGCTGTCCCCATCTGCAGTGATCATGGAGCCCAAGAAAGTAAAATCTGTCACTGCCTCCATATCTTCCCCTTCTATTTGCCAGGAGGTGATGGGTCCGGTGGCCATGATCTTAGTTTTTTGGATGTTGCGTTTCAGACCATTTTTTTGTGCTTCCTCTTTCACCCTCATTAAGAGGTTCTTTAATTCCTCCTCACTTTCTGCCATCAGAGTGGTATCATCTGCATATCTGAGGTTGTTGATATTTCAACAACTCAGACTTTACACCCTGGTAATAGGATGTCTACATAGCAGTTTAGACCATGTAACTCTCAGATGCTATCACTCCATGGCATGTGCACCAAGCAGGACAGGCTGATTGACTCACTAACAAGCAATTCCATTGACTGATGCATGGACACATTCCTTAGGCTGTGCTGAAGGAATGCAGCCAATAAAGCTGTGGATATATTTTTTTCCCCATCCAGACTGGTATTGTGTATTTTCCTCTTGCCCATTGCACCTGCTAGCGATGCAGCCATTAAGCAAAAAGGTCACTATGATTAATCACTTGAAACATGGGATTATTGTACACATTGCACTAGGAAGGCTGGAGAAATTTGGGAGGATCCTACTGCTAACATGTGGTGGGGGTCACGTCCTTTGAAGCCATATGTGGAGAAACACGCACACATTCAGTAGCATGAAAAAGGGCTGTAATTGTGCAGTGATGTATGCACACAGAGTTTCAACATAGGAGGCTAGGAGGTGGACACTGGTTGGATTGGACTCCTCCTTTTATGGAGGAGCACTACATGTTTACATCAGTTCATGAGTATGCCGCCAAATATGTGGACAGTAAGAAAACATTTCCATTTTTGATATTTCTGGAAGGAGGGCATGGCCATGCCATGCATCAGGGTGAAATTAGTCTAATTGATTTGGAGATTTCTTCCATATTCCCATGTTCTTTCAGCTTGAGAGGAAGCTATGTGAACCTCCCAATTTGTTGTTGACAGGACTTATGAAAAACAATTACTGAATAATCCTGTGATGTACATGTATATATGAATCTTCCCCAAACCCATCTTCACTGAAGATGAAATTACATATTATGTCGGACCTCCTTTGCCTTCCCCCACGGAGTAACACGAGAAGTATGCTGTTACCCGGGGGGAGCGTCCATAAAAGGACGCTTCCCCACGTGTTCAGCCTCTTTCCGAGGCTTTCGTTCCACCCTCCCTTCCTTAATCCAGTGTGAGTCTGACTGGTCATCCTATTGGGGGCCGGATAGGAATTTTTCACCTGCTACCTTGATTGGCTTATTGGTCGCTGGGATTTTTCGCCTATCTCACACAGGTTTGGTTTGGCAGGTTACCTTATGAATGTTTACTGTGTTACTATTTTAGGTCACACGGCGGGTAGTGCGGAAGGAAATGGAATCGGTGAGTGCCCATGGAGTACAATGCAGGGGTTAGCACGTCCGACCCCAAGGTGCTGCAGATCGTGAGGTTACAGTGCCAGGAGGGAAGATCTGCTGGGGCCCTCCCCGGGCTGAGGGCTGCCAAAGAGAGGGGGCTTACAGGCCTTGGGCACCAAACCTGATTCTGCACTACCTCAGGCCCCTGGCTCTGATGCCAAAAGTTGCTGACATGTTTGAATAAAGTGTGGCCCTAGTTTAACCCATCACCTGCGTCTCGCCTCATTATTCTGTGGTGGGAGGGCAATGTGAAATACTAGTGTGTCACTAAAAACAGTACATTCAGGTCAAATCGTACCATTACACCATTTATCCTTGTGTTTCTACAGCCACCAACTACACATTTATCCATCTGTCTCTAAGCATGGTGGTTTCTCTATCAGTAGCTAAGTGTAGTAGTTAGAATCTTGGACTGAACATCAGAGGTGCAGATTCAAGTCCCCACTAAGCCACGGTTGCTTGGGCTAGTTGCTCTCTCAGTCTAACTTACCGTACCAGCTTGTTATGAAGATAAGTGAGGAGAATCATGGAAGAAACATGGGATACAAATACACCAGAATAAATGCTAAAAATAAAGCAAGAAATATGCCACATAAAAAATAAAAATAAAATCACATGAGTCATATCTGACACAAGACATAGAGCAGGGCCTTGAGTAGGAAGGATTTTAAAAATAGGGGCAAGTTTCAGTCTTGTTTAAAAAAGAACGTTTGTAAGGTGCATCGCAGCAGTTTACGGGGATTTGTTCTCTATCGCATGGAGGAGCTGTACACACTTAGAACACCTTCCACACTCATGCTGCATGTGCAAGTATCAGGGTTGTGGTCAGCAGAAATGTCAATGTTTGAACGCATGTCTCCTCCCGTCTTCACTGAGCATACGGGGGCTTGTCTTGAGGAGAAACAGGGAATGAGACAGCACTAATATTTCCCGTCAGCTACACAGTCCTGCCACCAGTGCTCTGAAATTTCACACCCAATAAAGTGTTGCCATTATTAAAGCCTTCTGTGATCTCATGAGTCTTGAGGGCAATATTATAACAGCTCTCTGCAACAGCAGCAATTTCCTTTTTTGCCCCCCAGATAACCAAACCAATTGCAGTGGTTTGAAGAAGAAGAACCAGTTGCTTTTCAGAGGTGGCTCCTTTTCCGGGGAGTCTAAGTGAAATCCATGTTGGAGCTTAACAAAATAGAATTTGGGACTGTTTATTTTTACTATTTTTTTTTTCTGACACAGAGAACACAGTCAGATGCATTATCTAGTATTTGTTCTACTCCTTATACTTTTTTAGCCTCTCTTTTCTAGTGTTTTTTTTTTTTTGGTGTGTTTTTTTTTTTTTTGCCTGGTGAATCTATATACATTTACTTCATGTTTGATTTTCTTTCTCCTTACAGTTTCCTCATTTTCTGTACAATAATGTACTTTGTTTGATTAATGAAGGTGAAACTGCCTTAATTGACTCCATTTTAGATGTAAAGCTCTCCTGGGATATATTTATGAGCTGTAAGCTCTTTTATGCAGCCTCAAATCATGTTTCTAAACTTAAAAGCTATCAGCGTGGTCTTGGCATCAACTGGCATTTACTCTGAAGAGATGGCAGTGGGGGGGAACAGTTTTGTTCAAGCAGTTGCTGGGTTCCTACCAGGACCATGTTGCTGTTCTCTGTGCAGAACAACTAAAACACTGAGCAGCTTTACTGGAGACAATGATAGATTCTTTTAAAAAAGCCTCACTGTTTGCTGGTTTTACCTTTGCAATGATATGTGAAAGGAAGACAGATGTATAGGCTACTGAACTGGAAATATATTGCAAGGAAAAATTAACTATATAAATGTATGAGTTATATTTAAAAATTAAAAAAAATTATGGTTCATATAGCACTTTTCAGTGTTCAGAATAGGTTCCATATGGTATCTTCCTGTAAGGTTTGCAGCTAGGCATGAAACTTTCATTTCTTTGGACCACAACTCCCAGAATTCACCTAGAACTCCTCCAGGCAGAATTCCAGGAGACACGGTGCAAACCAGAAGTTAACAGAGGAAGTCTCATGACCTACATGTTGGCTTACTGTCCATTATTTGACTTTCAAAGAGAAGGAACTGTTCTGTGGGTGGCTGAGAGTGACAAGGCTACATGGGAATCCCAAGGAATCATGTGATGGGTAGTCTTGCTGCTAATAATCTCTAGAGAAAGTGCCTCACAAAGAACTACCTGTCTCATGATTCCTCCTCTTTAAACCTCTGTTTTTGGTTGTATATCTCATGGTTCTATCTCGGAATTCCACAGAAGTCCAAAAGAAATGGAAGTCCCATGCCTACTTGCAACAATTCTGTAAAATATGTGAGCATCATTACTCCTAAATTGGAGATTGAGGCTGAGATACAGCCATCTTGTATCTTTGAAACCTGTCTAACATCCTGGAAGAGAAGTAAGTGAGGTGTCATACCTGATCCCAATGTGGGCCATGCTGTCCTACCACCACAATTTACAACCATGCTGTCTGTACCTTCCTCCCAGATTGGGAGTATACAAATACCATCCACGTCAACTGGTTCTAAAGTATTTGTCTTACGAATACCAAGTGATTCACTCCAGGACAGTAAATAAATAGGCAGAAATATCTGTATGTGTTTGTATGGGACTTAATAGTTAAAAAAAAAACATAAAATGGGAGAATACAGAGCTCTGGCTTGGGATAGGGATGAAATTCAGTGCCATTAACTACTGTTCAATGTTCAGTGTGTGGGCAAAACTCCCGTCACTTCCCTCTTTCCTTCCTCTGTGCCATGAACAATGCAGTTAAATCAAATCTACTCAACAAAAATATTTGAAGAGGGAAGAAACACCCTCAGTGAGTAGCTCTCTTGATACAGTGGGTACACCAGCAGGTTGCTAGTTTGTGTGTTATGTTTGCCACCCACCCATCTGGAAAACAGGGAAGCACAGAAAAAGAAAAATCAAAGTGCTACAAAAAACAAAAGCCAGCTTCTGTAAAAAAATAAAGTACAGTGTGTGTGTGTGTGTGTGTGTGTAAATCCTGCACAAGTGACTTGTGCAGATTGGATTCTGAATTTCTGACCTATAACACAAGATGAGTCTGCAGCTCCCTAAAAGAAAAGAAGAAAAATCTGTAATTCACACTCCCTTATACTAAAAAATAATATTTATGCAAATAGCAATAACTAACAGACTAACATCCTGCCAAGATAAGAAATGGCTACCAATCATGGGACAAGGAAATGTATCTTGTCAACCTGAACCTTCTCAGGGGCTCCATGACTAAGGTTTCCAGGAGAGATTGGGCTTTTCTTTGATGTTTGAGGTGTTAATATCCATTTGCTTTGAGATTCCTGATTCTGTTGAAGTATTGCTTTCATTTTCCAAGTGAGACTTGCTGGCACCATATGTTTTTAATATTTTTATTTATTCTTCAGTTTTTTATTGAAGAACTGAAGGAATATTTGATGCTTCAGAGAGCCCTGATTCAATCTGAACACCATTCTGGACTTTCTTGCTTTGTTTTGGATTGGTCTGAAAACTGACAAAGACCCTTGCTTTATTCCAGATTCTGAATAATTTGCTAATCCAAAGTGTATCTACTTCAGACAGAAATTACCTTTGAAACAAAGCATGCAGAGATGACTCACCTTGTTTTTCAGTTGAATTGTATTTCCATGAGACATTTTACATACATTTTTAAAAGGTAAATTGTGACCTTCTTGCTTCTTAAGCCCCATTAAACTCTGGTGATACAGGAAATTCATTGTTTCTGGCAGTGAGGCAATAGAGGTCTCAGGAAAAAGCAGGGTGACTTCAGCCAAATCACATATAGTGTTTTCTTCATCCCTGCCTGAGACAGATAGTCTTCCTTAATTGGTCACACCTTCTACTCTGCCTTCTACCATGGCTACTTGGGGTCACCAGATTAATTTTGTGTACAGCCTATATAAATTCAGAAAATTAATCAAATTTGGTTCAGATTAGGCTCCAAGATGCATCAGTTAGTTGAGACATTAATTCTAAGTGGCAGGAAGTCTAAGCCCACTGTTCTGAAGAAGTTCAAGACCATCAGTCTTGCTGTTCCATCAGATTGGCCCTGCAAGAAGATATTATCTACACTTCAAGATAAAATGTGATTGCCACAATTTTCTCTAAGGAACCATGGGAACTGTAATTCAGTGAAAGGACTTTGCTCCTATCCTTCTAAACAGTCTTCTCAGCATGAACAAATAAATTGTTAAAGTTGGTTTTAAACTGTTTTTAAAGTTTATAACATAGAATGGCCTGAGGTGTTTCTCTTTAACAGCTTTATCTTCCGAATGTGTTTGGTTACCACCACCAGGTATTTTCTTGTAGTGGCTTTTGTTGATCCAAAAAAAGGGGATGAAAAGCCTTAAACATGGACCCACCTTTTTTAAAAATCAGCTTTTAGGTTCAGCTTGGTGAGAGAGGGAGTTAGAGGTCTTCTCTAGATCTTTCAAACAGTACATATCCCACTCCCCCAGCCATCCTCATCAGCAGGGTCTGTTTTATGGATCTTTCTTCAGCCTGCTAAAATGTAAACAAAAAGCATAAAGGACACAGGAAAGCTTTATTAGAAATACCTACCACTTATTGTGTGAGGATTAAATTATAGCTAGCCCTTATCCTCATAAAAGAAGAGGTGTGCTATCACTTTGATTGTCATATCAATGTCAGCTCCAAAAGGAAATGTGGATTTGATACAGGCTGTACAACTGTTACAATTAAATATCTCCTATTTTAAAAGTAAAGAATGGGTGTAATCAAATGATCAGTGAAAAGCCTGCCAGAAGCCAGATGGGGTACCTGCTATTTGATACTAAATTAATTTGTATTAAAGCCTCAGCAGAGCCAGAAACTGTTGTTGGATCTTCAATTTGACATAATTTGACATAACAATGCCAAAAGCACAGGTTGGTGTGTTATTAAAACAAGAATTAATTGATGATGATACTGATTATATGGACTTTCCTCCCAAAAAAAGTAGGACAGGTGGATGGGAAGGGAAATTGACAATCTTTCTGAATACCACATAGAAGCTGTGTAGCAATATAATTATATCTGGCATTCTGACTTACAGATGAGAGAGACAAGATTACATTGTGCTCTCTTGCAGCCATTTTAGATTAAGTGCAAGTACAGAACACATCTAGTGGTAGTAGATGTTAACTGAAGGTCTGATTCTGCTAGCTTTTCTTCTATTTATTCCAGTTGGATTGGTCAACCAGAAAAAGAGAAAATGGCAAATCAGTATTCAGAAATTTGGAGTTGTACAGTAGAGCTGGAAACAATGAGAATGGATTAATGGGTGTGTTTCACTACGTTCAGACTCCAAAATATATACTGATAAGCATGGAAACGGTGCCCATCTATTTTCTGGATTTTGCTCAATTTATATCTATCATTTCCATATAATATCACTGGCTGAATTAGCTGTCTGTCAATCTCCCTTGGAGTTACTTCAGATGTTTCCCTTAATATTGCAGCTGTGAATTTAAGCTGTGAATCAGGGATCTGTAATTCAAAATCCATCTGTACCGTGTACTGACTGGTTGGCCTGAGGCAAGACATCCTCTTTTCGCCTCAGGTCTCCATCTGTAGTCACTTCTAACAGCCAGTCAAGGTAGTGAGTATGTCAGGAACAGGGCCACTGAGGTATAAGCATATTTGAGATAACCCTAAACTCTGCAGTAGTGTGTTTTCTAAAAAAAATTCAGTAGCAAGCAAACAAAAGGTGAACATTTCATTCTCTCCCATAAACAACCAATGAGGACTTAGTATGCTCAGTAGCTGTAGAATGTTGATTTTTGCTAGGCAAAATATAAAGGGGGAAACTGGAATGAGTGGGGTGAATGCCCTGTTTGACAATTAATTACAATTGGGATCAACAGAACTGCATTCCCCTTGCACCCCCTCCAAGCAGGTCATTTGTCAGTGGGACTGGGAATATTTCAGTACCAAATAATGAGCTGTAACCAGACTGAAATCATATGTGCCATCAAATCACAATTAATGACCTCCAAGTGGTCCTATTTTTTTATAGCCATGCTCAGGTCTTCCAAATGAAATGTTGCTAGTTTGACTACAAAACTGAAATATACGTAGCATATTTCCTCCACAAATGCCTGAAACTACCCAGATACCACACATTTAAGTGCCTTACTCAGAAAGGTATATTTGTGGTGGGGCAATAGTTTTTGCACAACCTAGATCCAAGAAGATCCTCTTCAGAAAGGTATGCCCACTGTCAGATCTACTTTAATTTGGATTCCTGCTTAGAACAGGAACACATTTGTGAGGAAATAAGGATAAACTGTGCCATATTGTTTTGGTCTCACTTGTCTGGTTATAGCACGGATGTTCACACCATCTGAAGTGAAGTGGGTGGCATCTAGGGAAATATCTTTCTGACATGTGCCCCACTTGTGAAACCCTTTCTCCTCTCCTGATGCCTATTCCATTGTCTTTTCAGTAAGAGAATGACTTTGAAAAAGAAATAATCCAATCACTGATTCTCTTTACCTTGGTCTTGACTGGGCAGTCAAGAACAAATCCTGCCAGACCAATCTTATCTCATTTTTTTGCTCAGGTAACTTCCCTGGTAGATGGTGGGGATACTGTAGACATAATATATCTTGACTTCAGCAAAGTCTTTGACAAAGTGCCCCATGGTATTCTGATTAGCAAGCTAACTAAGTGTGGGCTGGATAGAACAACTGCCAGGTGGATACATAGGTAGTTACAAAATCTTACTCAAAGAGAGCTTATCAATGGCTCCTTCTCAAACTGGGAGAAGGTAACAAGTGTGGTACCACAAGGCTCAGTTCTGAACCTGGTGCTCTTCAGCATTTTTATTAATGACTTGGATGGGGGAGTGCAGGGAATACTTACCAGATTTGCAGATGACACAAAATTGAATGGAATTGCTAAAACCTTGGAAGACAGGAACAAAATTTAAAAAAAAGATCTTGATAGTCTTGAGCACTGGGCTCAAAACTGCAGAATGAAATTTAACAGGGATAAGTGCAAAGTTCTACACTTACAGGAAAAAATGCATAGTTACAAGTCATTGAAGCTACCAACATGAATTTGACCAAACTCCGGGAGGCAGTAAGACAGGAGGGCCTGGCATGCTCTGGTCCATGGGGCCACGAAGAGTCAGACATGACTTAACAACTAAACAACAACATAGTTAAAAGATTAGGGATACTTGTCTTGGTAATATTATGAGTGAAATGGATCTTGGAGTTGTTGTACATCAAAAGATGAATATGAGCCTACATTGTGATGTGGCTGCAGAAAAGGCAAATGGGGTTTTAGGATGCATAAACAGAAATATAGTCTCCAAATCCTGCAAGGTATTAGTACCCCTCTATTCAGCACTGGTTAGGCCTCATCTGTCCAGTTCTGGACATCACACTTTAAGAAGGATGACAACAAACTGGGGCAAGTTCAGAGGAGAGCAACAAGGATGATCAGGGGGCTGGAAACCAAGACCTATGGGAAAGGACTGAAAGAACTGGATATGTTTAGCCGTGAGAAAAGAAGACTGAGGGGAGATATGATAGCACTTTTCAAATACTTGAAAGGGAGCCATATAGAGGAGGGGCAGGATGTGTTCTTGATCATCCCAGAGTGCAGGACACGTAATAATAGGATCAAGCTATAGGAAGCCAGATTTAGGCTGAATATCAGGAAATATTTCTTAACTGTTAGAGAAGTACAACAATGGAACCAATTATCTCAGAAGGTGGTGAGTGCTCCAACACTGGAGGCATTCAAGAGAAAATTGGACAACCATTTGTCAGATCTACTTTAATTTAGATTCCTGCGTTAAGCAGGGGGTTGGACTCAATGATCTTATAGGCCTCTTCCAACTCAGTTATTCTATGATTCTATAATTGTTGTTGTAATAATGAAACAAAGTAGACTCAATTCTTTCCGTTTTTCAAAAGAAATGTGTGTGCCATAAATCAAATTCTGCCAAAACATTCACCTGGGCTTCATGATACTTGAGCTTTCCTTTGACTGTCAAGAAAATCTAAATGTTGGCTTGAAATCTGAATGACAAGCAATAAAATTGTATAAATGTAATTTACTCAGAAGTAAGCTGCATTATTTGCAATGGTACTGTGGTGAGGATTGCAGAATAAATGAACAGGTTTCCTCAAGAGCACATCTACAAAAAAAGTATTGTTCTGCATTTACTTGTGGTAGCTATTGATTATTTTCCTAAGCCAGTGCTGAGTTCTTATATAACAACCTTCAGGAAGCCCATTAACTGTCTTTTCTAAAGCCACCAGTGGTGTTGGTCAATTTTGATTTTGACTGATAAATTCCTAATAGGTTTGGTGCTCTCTTTCTCATTAACTGTAGCTTTTTTTTAAGTGTGCCATCTCAGTTTGTGTGTGTGTGTGACTTGGCTATTTTTCTGCTACCAATGAGAGGCAAAGGAACAGCAAACACATATTTGCTCCATATTATAAAGTTACAATAAGCCATCTAAATTTTTTTTGGGAGAATCAGCCCTCTCTTCTCATAAATGTAGTTCTCATAAACTGGGTTTATAAAGAGTTACAGACTTTAACGCATGGAAAAAAATATGTTTTAGATAGAGATGGGGACGAATATAAAAACGGATCAGTTTTTCTGACGAATATAGCCGATTCGTCATATATTCGTCAATCCGTATTTGTAAAATTTTAAATCAGGATGAATATGGCTTGATGAATATTTCCTCAGTTTTATTCGTCAATCCGTTCATATTCGTCTATATTCGTTACCCCTTTGGGGGGCCTCTCTGAGCTTGCTGGCGCCAATTCAAAGCTCTGGCGAATCAGGACAGAGATCCTGGATTGGCATGTCCGGCAGTCAATAGCGCTGCCGAAAGGTGCCGAGAGTCTGTATATAAGCTTTTCCCCTCCAGGCATTGCGCACTTCTGTTCATGCTCTCCGGAGTGAGAACAGTTGCTGCTCGCTGGCTTGCTGGTGCTCTTGCGGTTTCGCTTTTGCGGCAGCAAAGCAAAGACTTACATTTTTCTTTTTCATCATCATCATCATTCATCAATCATCATCAACTTTACTGGGAATTTGGGGAGGGTAGCTTAGGCTACTTCTTCGGAAGGGCTTGACTGTATTTCAAAATCAAATCAATCAAACCTTTTTTTTCCTGGAGGCTTGTGTGTGTGTGTGTGTGTGTGTGTCTGTCATCCGGTGGGGGGGGGGGGACTGTCATCATCTGACTGGAATCTCTTTTCCTTTATATTCATTTTTCAAAAGTTCATTTTAGAGAGGCTTGTGTCTCTCAGGGTATTTGGTGGGTGGCTGGATCCATCATTCCTTTTCCTTCCAAAAGTACTACTTATTTGGGGGTGGGTGGGTGGGTGTCTAGGTGGGAGGATTATTCAGTTTTCAAAAGTTCATTTTAGAGAGGCTTGTGTCTCTCAGGGTATTTGGTGGGTGGCTGGATCCATCATTCCTTTTCCTTCCAAAAGTACTACTTATTTGGGTGTGTGTGTGTGTGTGTGTGTCTGACTGAGACTTAGCTGGAAGGGCTTTTCTTTTTGGACTTTTTTGGCTTCTCTGCCACAGTGGGTCGGGGGAGAAATGTTCCTAATTACATTATACTGAGGGGGGGGGGTGTTTAGGCAGGCAGGTCACATTTTAGTAAAAGAATTACACCACCATCATTCTAAAAATAAAATTTACACACACACTCTGACCCTCTATTAGTTTCCTTCCTCAATCTCCATTGCTTTATTTGTTTAGTTGGTTTGTTAGGCAGGCAGTAGAAAATGAAGGGATTTCTTCAGGGGCAATCCAAGGGGAAGAAGGCTGTGAAGCTATGCAGGCTAGGTAGCAGCACTGTCATCATGACCACCACATGCTCAACCACATCTACGATAACCAGTGCCACTGTCCCTCCTCCGGTGGCCTTGCAGGCAGGCATGGAACCAAAGCTTCCAGAGGTGTCAAAAGAACTGCCGCTCCTCTTCCTAGAGGAATCTGAGGAGTTACTGGTTTCCGAAGATCCCCAGTCCAATTTGGAACCAGTAACGGCAGGGCAGGCTTCACAGCCGCCCCCCCGTACCCAGAGTCATCTGTTCCCTCCTCCCAGACCAGCAGCACCCCTGGGACACAGAGTTCTTCCCAGGCCAGCAGTCAGGGGCAGGCAGTGGGTCCTCGTTTGGGCAAACATGGCAGAGGGGCCATGTGGGATAATTTCACGGTGCTCAGCGATGACCCACAGCTGGCACGTTGCAATACCTGCCTTGGGGTGGTCCAGAGGGGGTCAGACCCCAGGCATCTGTCCTCCACCGCCCTCTGCCAACATCTGGAGAGGCACCACCCAAGGCTCCTTTCCAGGGAAGGCACTTTGTCTGCGCCGTCTGGGAGAGGGAAAAGAGCAGCTCCAGGGGAGGCAGAAGGGAGGCAGGAGGAGGGGCCTCCTTTCAAAAGGGCAGCCACGGGTTTCTGGGGCCAGGAGCATGAGGCAGGCCACGCTCCACGAAGTGGCACCCGTTGGGTCCACCATGACCCTCAGCCGGCGGTCAAAGGGCAAGGCCCAGCAGGTGGCCACTTGTCTTGTCGCCGAGACGATTGCCCTGCTTGGACTTCCACTGTCCATCGTGGAATCCCAAGCCTTCTGCCGGTTGCTGCATTTTTTTGCCCCCTGGTACGACCTCCCCTCATGGAGAACTCTCAGTTCTAGAGTGCTGCTCTCACTCTATGACTCTGTGAGGGAGGTGGTCTGTGACCATTTTTCATGGCTACAGGGATGCAAGGTGCACTTCACAGCGGACCTGTGGAGTGGAGGTCAGCACGGCTACCTCTCGCTTACAGCCCACTGGTGGCAGCCAGAGGACTTGAGGAGTGGCAGGGCATCGGCGACAGGGCCGCAGGGGGAGGCCCTTGCCCTGCCCCCAGGCTACAGGTCCGTTCTGCTGCAGGCGCGGCACATGGAAGCTCAGGCGACAGGGAGGAACATCGCCGATGAGTTCCTGTCTGCGCTGCAGGAGTGGGCACCGGAGGGGGAGGTGACCCGTGGCCACATGGTCACAGATGCTGGGCGGAACATGTTGGCGGCATTGAACGCTGCGGGCTTTGAGGGCATCGTATGCATGGCACACAAATTACACCTTGTGGTGCACGATGCCCTTGGCCTGGGCAGCCACATCAAGCCTGAGTGGGACGCAGGCACCTGGGAGATGCGGGCACTCCTGGAGCAATGCCGCCAACTGGTGGGCCACTTCTCCTGCAGCCTGGAAGCCACCCGCTGGCTGCGTGAGAGGCAGGAGGAGTTGGGTCAGGAGACCCACGTTCTCCTGACAGACCTGCCCACCAGGTGGAACTCCACCTACTCCATGGTGTCCTGCCTGGTGGAGCGGAAGGCCATTTTGGAGGACATCATGTCCTCCACGCCATTCTGGCCTGCTGGGTCACGCAGTCCCGGCGGGCTGTTTGTTCACCTTCTGCCTCCCTGACTGGGAAGAGAGAACTCCTGCCTGGCACGGGTTAAACGAACCACATCAGCTCTGCAATCTGAAGCCAGGCGATAGGGTGATGATGGGGTGACGCGCAGACAGCCTTTGGTTGGGGCAGACCCAGAGCCTTTCCCGGCACCCCCAAATGTGCCAAGAGGGCCAGCCAACCCTCTTGGCACACCTAGAGCCTGTCCCGGCACCCCCGAACATGACAAGAGGGCCAGTCTGTCTCAGCCCTCCCCAAACCTCCGAGGGCTATCTTTATCATATCTGGGCAGTCTCAGCAGACAAGTTGCAATCCCCCCCCCCAGCTTTCTAGTTCTAAATGAGCATCTTTGTTTGTTTGAAGGTTGTCAGCAAGTCTAGTTAGACGTTGGTCTGTCTCAGACCCACCCAAAGCCTGTCCGGGCGTTGCCCTGTCACCCCATGCTTCTGATTGCAGAGCATTTGTTTCCGACAGCCCCATGGCCCCGCAGATTAACCGCTGTTAGTAGCACCAGGCTTGGACCCTTTTCTCCTGTTGGTGGTACTGATTGCCCGAGAGCCAGGCTCTGCCCCCAAGCCTGTCCAGGAGTCCCCGTACCAAGATGGACAACAACAGCAACAACAACAACAACAACAACAACAACAACAACAACAACAACACCTATAACAAGCCCAGTGGCTCAGCAGCACTGCAGTTTAACCCGCAGGGCCACTGTCTACCTTGCTGCCAACTTCCTCAGTGCCAGATGGGTCCACTCCAAAAGTCTACGTTGCTGGCTACATGACAACTTTCCGAGTCCTGCAGCTCCTTCCACTTCCAAAAGGCCTGCGTGCTCATTCCAACTTCCTCAGGCTTGATTCTCAAATGCTGCTTGCTGACTTCAGCGTCCTACCCTCCTCGGGCGTCCCCGTGCCAAGAGGGCCAGGTTCAGCCCCACCCAAACCTGACCAATGTGCTCCCTCCTCCTGAGATGTGCTATGTGTGACATGTCCCTCCCTATCTCCAGGATCAGTATCCTCTGATTCATTTATTCTGAAAAATCTCGGAAATGCATATTTATACATATTCCACCATGATTCCAGCCTCCTTGGGCTTCATTCCAATTATTCATGCCTGTTCATTCCAGCCTCCTAACCTTCTCTATTGCCCCAGAAGGCTGGCGGAAGCTGGGTGAAAAGCAACAGGACATAGCTCACCCCGTTGCACAGATTCATACTGCAGTGCTGATCTTCTGATGGACAAGCCCAGTGGCTCAGCGGTTTAACCCGCAGTGCCACAGTCTATGTTGCTGCTATGTACAACCTGTGTGGGCATTCCCCCCACACCTCACCGGCCATCAATTCCAGCCTCCTTGGGCCATGTTGGCCCCAAATCCTGCATCCATCTCCAGCTGCCTTGGGCTTGCCTGCTGCTGATTCTGTGCCAAGAATCAGGCCAAGGGCCTTCCAAATCTTGACTGCTGGGTGAAGTTGGGTCATCGGGCCAAGTTCTTTCTGGCCGGCCGGCCTGCCTGCTTATTCAAAGGGCTACATTAGTGCTCCAAAGTCCATTCAGGCTTCATCCTGGCTGTTCATTCCAGCTTCCTACTGCCTCAGGTAGGCAGAACCTGGAACAAACTATGGGAGCTCAGCTCACCCTGTTGCATGGATTTGATCTTCCACTCGAGAAGCCCAGCGGCCCCATGGATTAACCACTGTTACGTTAGTAGCACCACCCTATTTATCTGTTGTTGCTGTTGTTGTCCAACATCAGTTGGCTCCTGGGGGCAAACTTAAGTATGCAGGCAAATGTGATGTTCCCAAAGAAGGCAAGAGTCTGCTTTCAAGCCTGTCTGGGCATCCAAGTGCCAACCAGGCCTGTCTCAAGCCCCCCCAAGCCTGTCTGGGCATCCCCTGTGCCAAAGAGGGCCTGTCTCAGGCCCACCCAAAACTGGCAGACTGTTCATTCCAGCTTCCTAGCTATTCTACAGCCTCAGTAGGTAGGCAGAACTTGGAACAAACTACGGGAGCTCAGCTCACCAGCGGCCCCGTGGATTAACCTCCATTACATTAGTAGCACCTTGGACCCTATTCATCTGCTGATGTTGCTGCAGTTGTGCAACCTCAGTTGCCTCCTGGGGGTAAACTGAACTACCTTTGTGCTGAAGAAGACAAGAGTCTTCTTTCCTTTTGCTTCCTTCATTTTGCGTCTGCCTCTTTCTTTTCCTCTGCCCCCCCAAGCCTGTCCGGGCATCCCCGTGCCAAGAGGGCCGGGCTCTGCCCCACCCAATGCCTGTCTGGCCATCCCATGCCAACACAGTGCTCCAAAGTCCACTCGGGCTACTGCCTGACTAGGTTGGCAGACCTTCTGAATCTGATCAACAAGCCTAGTGGCTCAGCAGCAGCAGTTTAACTCAGTAGGTAGGCAGAAGCACGAACAAGAGCTCAGGTCACCCCATTGCATGGATTCAAACTGCTGATCTTCCACTGACACCCTGATTAACCGCTGTTAGTAGCACCTTGCAGTTGGACCGTATTATCCTGCTGTTGCTTTTGCTGGCACCTCAGTTGCCTCCTCCTGGGGACAAACTTAAGTAACTTTGCAAATGTGATGTTGCAGAAGAAGAAGACCAGAGTCTCCTGCAGCTGCCTTTTGCCTCAGTGCCCCAATGGGGCCCAAAAGCCTGCTTTCCGGCTGCGAACTTCCTCAGTGCCTGATGGGGCAAAAAGTCAACTACATTGCTTGCTGGCCATTTGAACAATTTCCTAATCCTGCAGCTCCTTCCACTTGGGCTACATTCCAAAAGGTCTGTCTGCTCTGCCCCACCCAAAGTCTGTCCAGGCATCACCCCATTGCCCCATCGCCCGGCTTCAGATGGCACAACTTGTCTGGTTTTCAACCCGTGCCAAGGGGGCCGGCCTGTCTAAGCCCCCCCCCCCAAACCTCCGAGGGCTATGTTTATCATATCCGGGCGGTCTCAGCAGCCAAGTTGCAAGCAATCCCCAGCTTTCTAGTTCTTCTAAATGAGCATCTTTCTTTGTTTGAAGGTTGTTAGCAAGTCTGGTTAGATGTTGGTGACTGTGACAGGTGAGTTTCTTTCCTAGGCCTGTCTCAGACCCACCCAAAGCCTGTCTGGGCGTCACCCCATCGCATGGCTTCAGATTGCAGAGCTGAGCTGATCTGTTTCCGACAGCCCCGTGGATTGACCACTGTTAGTAGCACTGACCCTGTTCATGTGATGGTGCTGCTGGTGCTGTTGGAAGTTGCAAGCAACCTCAGTTACCTCCTGGGGGCAAAAGCCTTTCCTTTGCAGGCAAATCTGATATTGCTGAAGAAGACTAGAGTCTCCCGCAGCTGCCTTTTCCCCCAGTGCCCCGAAGTGGCCCAAAAGCCTGCTTTCCAGCTGCCAACTTACCTCAGTGCCCCGATGGGGCCCAGAAGCCTGCTTTCCTGCTACCTTTTCCCTCAGTGCCCAATGGGGCCAAAAGAGCCTGCTTTCCTGCTGCCGTGTGCCTGAGTGCCCGATGAGGCAACACACTCTGCTTTGCTGCTGCCAACTTACCTCAGTGCCCCGATGGGGCCCAAAAGCCTGCTTTCTGGCTGCCGTGTGCCTGAGTGCCCGATGGGGCAACACACTCTACTTTGCTGCTGCCAACTTACCTCAGTGCCCCGATGAGGCCCAAAAAGCCTGTCCAGGCATCGCCCCATCGCACGGAGACTGCAGAGTTTATCTTGTGCCAACAACAACCACCATCGCTTTTCTTCATCAATAACAAAACAAACAACACCATCGCATGGCTTCAGATTCAGACTGCAGAGCTGATCATCTGGTTTTCCAAAGCTGTCCTCCTGGCTTGCCCGTGCCAAGAGGGCTGGGCCAACCCAAGCCCTTCCTGGTAGTAAAAAACAGCATACTTGACTAAATAATTAATTCTTTCTGGAGGCTTGTGTTTCATATGCCACCTTGATGGCAAACACCACCCTCTTGCTCATCAATGTTGAAGATTTCTCCCACTACACACCCAATGGGCAAAGCCTACTTTGCTGCCAATTGCCTTGGTGCCCGATGCCTATTAAGACATGCTTTCCCGCCTACTTCGGAACCAACTACCTCAGTGTCTGATGCGGCAGCACACATCACTTTGCTGCTGCCAACTACTTCAGTGCCCGATGGGGCAAGACACGGTACTTTGCTGCTGCCCACTACCACAGTGTCCGATGGGGCAACACACTCTGCTTTCAGTCCCATGCCAACTCAGTAGGTAGGCAGAAGTTGGAACAAACTACCCAAATGAATTAGCTCAGCTCACCAGCAGCCCCGCGGATTAACCGCTGTAGTAGCAGTGCAGCAGGGCTCTGCCCCACCCACCCAAAGCCTGTCTGCGCGTCACCCGACTGTGCCAAGAGGGCCATCTAACCCTTTTGGCAGGCACACCCAGAGCCGGTCTCGGCACCCCCGAACGAGCGAAGAGGGCCGTCCAGCTCTCTTGGCAGACCCAGACTGATCAGTAAGAAAAATGAATAAACAGTTCCTTTTGTACACTAAAGTGTACAAGAGCAAAGTGTTGGGTGACGCCCATAATGTGCCAAGACAGAGGGATGTCCGGCCATGTTGGCACACCCAAAGCCGGGCTCTGCCCCATCCAAGCCTGTCCAGGCGTCACCCCATCACCCCATCGCCCGGCTTCAGATTGCAGAGCTGATCTGTTTCTGACAGCCTATTTTCCTCAGTGTTTTCCACACGTCCTCAGTGCCCGATGGGGCAATACACTCTACTTTGCTGCTACCAACTTACCTCAGTGCCCCGATGGGGCCAAAAAAGCCTGCTTTCCTGCTGCCTTTTCCCTCAGTGCCTAATGGGGCCAAAAGAGCCTGTTTTCCTGCTGCCAACTTCCTCAGTACCCGACGGAGCCAAAAAGCCTGCTGTGCTGCCAAATACCTCCTTGCCTCCAGTCCTCCTGAGGGCAAACTCTACTTCACTGGCAAATGTAATGTTGCTGAAGACAAACTGAATGCCTCATGCATGCCTCTCAGTGCCAAAGAAGACCTCTCATTCTGCTGGGGCCAAAAATATAACTCCCTCAATGCCATGGGTTTCTGTGCCGTGTGGTAAA
The DNA here is from genome assembly GCA_037013535.1 of Intellagama lesueurii. Classification (NCBI taxonomy): domain Eukaryota; kingdom Metazoa; phylum Chordata; class Lepidosauria; order Squamata; family Agamidae; genus Intellagama; species Intellagama lesueurii. Next base: position 92,487,585 of record JBAJHW010000004.1, on the reverse strand, counting down.
CTCTCCCGGGGGGACCCAATTTGTGGGTGAATAACTCAGAGTTCTGATATCCAATCTTCACCAAACTTGGCAGGCCTGTTGGGGAAAGACATAGGAAGCTCCGTTGTGATTCTGGAGTCTCTAAGTACCCAGGGGGAGCTTTCCTGGGGGTCCTCTTTGTGACTATATAACTCGGGGATCCATGATCCAATATTCACCAAACCTTCAGCAGCTGTAGAAATGCGTCCGAGGAAGCTTCTTGACAAATTTGGTGTTTCTAGGTCATCAGGGGCCAGTGTTATAGCCATTTAAAGTGCAGATGAATTGACAAATCCATTTGTCCATTCGTCGATGAATATTCGTATATTCGTACTCGTTGATTCGTTAACCTTGATGAATAACAGATCAAAACGAATCACCATTTTTTTGATTCATCCCCATCTCTAGTTTTAGACCCTCCAAAACACTTTCTATGTCATATAAAAAGATGTGTGTACATTGGTAAGGGATCCTTCAGGCAGCTATGAAGCAAGTGAGTTATGCCTCCATGACTTTTACCTAAGTGGTCCCAGGTAAATAAAATTCTAGTCTGCTTTAAATCATAAGCCAGAAACATATTGCATTACATGATTGCATAGGGCAGTCATGCAAGTCATCCTACCTATTTTTCAGTCCATTCGTCATACTCACAGTCACCTTGCACAGTTGATCACACTCTTGGTTGTGCAGCAGACCATCAACAAGAGGGAAACCCCTTGAATAATTGCTTCTACTTGCACAATTTTCTCCCACAGAATTTGGCCATATTGATATCATTTTCATCCACTATGTTGCCTTTTCTTCTCACAAGAAATCCTAGATCTTTATAGTTTAGCAAATGTATAATAAAAGAGATTTGCTCCAAATTCCTGTCCCTTCCTATTTATTTTTATTTGGCTAACAGCTGACTGAAAATTCAAGGTCAATTCAGTTTGGAAATAATTTCAGAACGTGGGCTGACGTCCTGTTAGTGTAAATGTTTGCCAAACAAGCCAGATGCTTTTTTATTAAATTGAAAACTTCCTACCTTCCCCTTTTAGGTTCAGAATCTCCTGAGGGATCCCTTTTGCCCTTGGTAGCCTTTGTATAGAGCCTCGGGATGTGAAAGGGGAAACCTTTGATATTGCAAAATTGCTGCCGGAGTCCCGTTGCTGGATTGGACCACTGGTGGGAATCTGGTTGTGATTTTCCAATATTAAAGCCTCCCACACCCTGTCCAGAGATTCAAAAAGGTTTCCCAATGCCACAAAGGATTCCCAGGGAACCTCAGAACCTGAAGTGAAAGGAGAGTAGGAAGTTTTTAATTGAATTTAATTCAATACATCTCTCATTGGATGATGGTAGCATATTTGTTCCTTTCAAAAACCTCCATTTTATGAATGTGGGATATTGTGCTTCAATATCCACAATTCAAAAACACCAGGAAATGCTGCACAATGTTATGCCCATGTTGCCAGCAGGAAAAATGATGTCAAGCTTTACATAGCAGAGGGCAGCCTGATTGTGGACAACACCAATGACAGAAGTCAAGATATGCTTTTGTGCTCCCTAGCATTCACAAAGTGACTCCAAGCAAGGGGAAATTCCAGAATCTGACTCTTTTTTCATCAGTTAACCACTTATCACACAAACACAAAGGGCTATTTTTTGACAAGTGTGAATAGTAGTGGCATATTGTGCTCTGCTAGCACAATAACGTCACTGCACTTATGCAGTGATAATACATAAAAATAAGCCCCGCAGAAGTCACTGCATTTCACTCTTGGCAATATAAAAACACTCTTTTCTTCCAATGAATGTGGAGGGCACACCAGCAAAAAGGATGTTTTGAATTGACAAACTGATAGAGTAAGGATGGTTTTTAAATGAATACATTCATGAGTTGTTTTATAGAAATAGGATACTTGGTTGTATCATTTTGCATATCGAATCCATTACAAAAAGTGACATTGTGATGTAGCATGATAAACAGCTAAAAGGTCTATTAGATATTAGTGGCCTGTTTTCCACCTCTACATTTAATTGGAAAAATAATTAAGTGATACGAATAGATAGCCATGGTTCTATTACTCTTGCTAGAAGGGCATTATATGCCTTTTTTTCAGGCACATCATGAGAAGGCAAGATTCTCTGGAAAACACAATAATGCTGGGAAACGTTGAAGGCTGCAGGAAAAGAGGAAGACTAAATATGAGATGGACTGACTCTATAAAGAAAGGAACAGGCTTGAATTGCAAATCACTGTTGAGAGCAGGACATTTTGGAGAGCACTCCTTCATAGGGTCATCATAAGTGGGAGGCAACTTGATGGCACGTAACAATGACAATACAGGGAGTTGTGGGACTGTCCAAAATTTGCCAAATCAGAAAATGTCATTAAGTGGGCCTGAATGAGAAGCAGAGAGTACAAAGGTCTTCTTTGTTTCCCTTTCAGAACAACTGAAGACATATCACAATACAATGTGGAAATAGCACATATTGGGCAAAAACCTGTTGCGTAGCACAATAAATCACACTAGAGTAAGCCCACTAAATAAATGGGGATTTGATGAGTCAGCTCCTCCATAAGTCCCATTAATTCAAATGGGCCTACTCTTACTATGCTAAAGAAAATTGCAGTTAGATCAAGCCCGTTTCAATCAATGGAATTTATGGAGGAGCTGACCCAGCACATCCCCATTTAATTCAGTGGGCCTCCTCTAGTGCAATTTTCTATTCTAAGTGACAGAATTTGGGCCAATGGCTTGCTGAACTTAATCAAAGGTGACACAAACCAGGAAGAGAATAATCTGTCTTTCTCTAACTTTCAAAATTAAGGTAACAATAACTGTTATTGTTATTGGCCCCCTGTGCATCCCACCTGCCACTGTAATGTCAGAATCTGCAGCACCAGGAGGTTGGTGCCCTATTGGGAACTCACCATTATTTTTTTTATCTTCTGCACTACCCGCCAGTGCAACTTATTTGAGGAAGATCTCATCCAATCTGCCCATAACACTCGTGGGTAATACTAGTATGGGATAGGAAAAAACATTCTGCTCACCTTTTCCCAAGTATGCCAATCAAGTGAACCAGGTAAAAAATTCCTCTCCAACCCGAGAAGAAACCAGATAGTCTCATACTGGGTACCTTAGGATGGACAGGTAGGTCGCTCTCCACAAAAGAGGCCAGGGCACCCTTAAAAAGGCACCCTGGCCCCACTCTCCACTGGCTACGTGGGACACATATGCATCCCATGATCACCTGCTCATCAGTGGGTGGGCAAAGCACCCCCGCCCTGACAGCTTTGCACTGTGGTGGAGGCAAGTCTTCTGGTGCAATCTTTTCAGCTATCTGATCATACCCTGACAGAGTTTCTGAGCATTTTCCATATTCTAGGACTTGAGCCCATGGTTGTGTGTCCTGCACTTTGGGTTGATCAAGAACAGATCCTCCCCCTCATCTGTATGACAGCTTTTCAAGTATTTGAAGAGTCCTATCCTATCTCCCCTCAGTCTTCTTTTCTCAAGGCTAAACTTGCCCAGTTTTTTCAGTCTTGCCTCACAGGGCTTTGTTTCCAGCCTGTTAATCATCTGTGTTGCCCTCCTCTGAATGTGTTTCAATTTGTCAGCATCCTTCTTGAAGTGCAGTGTCCAGACCTGGACACTGTACTCAAGGTGAGGCCTAACCAGCACCAAATAAAGGGGAATGAATACCTTGTGGGATTTGGAGACTATACTTCTACTAATGTGGCTAGATACCCTTTCTCATCAAGGATATTTGCAAGTATTTGTTACATCTTTAACTGGATGGCAGAGAGTCAGAGCCAGTGGTTTGTCTGAGGCTAACTAGAGACTTTCTGGAAGATACATCTTGAACACCTTGATTTGTAGTTTCTTCAGGTTTTGGGCTGCTAAGCTGGTTTTAAATCTACTGGTAGCCATTAAATATATGGAAAGATTCACATACCTAACGAATTACATCTTGAGTCTGAGGGCATGTTTTGGTGGGGGCATTGCTGTCCCAGCTTGTGGACAGCTGTTCCCATGGGAAGAGCACCTGTGTTACCTTGAACTGTGCTAGCCAAGGTTATTCTGACTGAAGCCTAATTGCTAATTAGCATCAGCCGCCTTTTCTCTAAGGGACCTGCAATTTTGCCAGCATTCTAGAAAGTTCTGCCTCGATCAGTTGATGAGAAGTGTCTCCGTTAGTAGAGGTTATAGTATAAGCAGAGACTGCTGGGGCATCATGTGAATAGAATGCTTTTCTATCTGTTTGAGGCCAGGAACCTAACTGCCATTAGGCCGAGATCTCATTGTGTACAGGCATCAGCTTAGGCTAGTTAGACTTCAGTGGTTTCTCCTGCTGTGGTTATTCTGTTTGCGTGATCTGGCTCTCTTCTTTTGCCTTAAAAATTATTTATCTTTTTAATCAGGCTTTTTCTATACTTCAGTTAAACATAAAATCTCCCCCACAACCTGTGTGCTTATTTACAGTGTGGGCCAGAGAGCTGATAGAAAATCCACCCTCAATTCCTAGCCCCAGGATGGAGTCATTGATGTTGATGGTGGTTCTACCTTCAGGCCTGGTTTTAGCTCTGTGGTTAAGTTATATGGGAACTGATGGCTCCATCTGTGCTGCTAGGGTGTTTCAGGCAGAGCGTGCACTTAGAGTACAATAGCAAGGGAAATTTGGGACCCATCACAAACCCAGCTCAGACATATCCTAAAAGGAAATGACAGGCCTGGGGAGTCGGATGTTCCACAGACTTTTCTACTTTATGTCTTCACAGAATTACTATATATGGGCTAAAAAATTAGGAGATGGTGACTTTTACTCCAAAATAGAGGGCAGTTTGCTTTGTACTAGATCACTAGCATCAAGGGATGTTATGTATATATCAGACTTGATGCAAGTGATCTAACAGTGGTGAGATTAATTAAAAATGCAAAGCTTTAAGTCACTATCAAATCCAAGATACTTGATCTGGTGACAGTTCCATGAAAGATAATTTACTTTTTCTAATTAGCTAGCTCCTGATTTTTTTAATTATAAATGTAATGCCAGCTTTTGGGAAAATGAAAGAAACAGAGGTGCATAGGGCTGCAATTTGATTTACCATATCACAATATCTAATTATGTTGTGTATCTATTAAGGTATTTGCATATGACTATTATGATTGGACCATCTTGCTTCTGACCCACTGATTAGGTCAAATATTTACATTTTTTCGCTATGAATAATCTGGCCCTATTACCTGTTAAATTCTGTTTGAGGACATCTCTATTAGCACTGAGAGAAAAGCACAGAAAGGAAGTTATTCTCAGTAGCCAACAGGGATGTGTATGAAATCAAGATGCCATGGGGTGGGCTCAGTACCCCTCTTTCCTTTACCTTCCCTTTTCTGAATGTTGGAGATAAGACTTTTTGTTTAGTCTATGTTTGGTCTTGCTCTGTCCTGCCATTATAGATGATACACAATGCAGTAACAACTAGCTATTTTTCCAGCTAAATGTAATCCCGGCCCCATCATTTGGTAACATGCCATAAGGCTTGTAACATTTGTGGATTCTCCCCCCATTCCGACTTCTAGGAGTCATAAGCAAACAAAAAAAGGGGGGTTATCAAAGGCCAGGTAGGTCACAATAAATGGTTGGTGAGCTACTTTGCATTTAGTGGATCATAAAGTGTGAAGACTAGTGGCCAGCTGCAAATACAGTTGAACAGCTCTGAATACTAGGGGGGAAATTCAGAAACTCCTGAAATTTGCTGAGCATGAGGACAACAAAATGAAAGTACCCGTTTTAATGCAAGGGTAAAGAAAACAGCTGAGACTTGACTCCTACTCCCACAGTTGTTCAAAATGTCTGGAAATCATAGTAAAGTTGTACTCAGGCCTTTTTCTATAAGTTATCATCCATACATGGAAATAACTTCTTCTGTCTCACTTATTAAAGCTTGGATCGGATTTAATCTGTCAAATAGTGTAGGTCTGCAGCTCAGATCAGAGAGGGGCTAACTCATCTTTAATTTAAACTGCTCAGGAGAAAATATAAGTGAACATATTACATGCAGAAGCCACCTACAGGTTCATATTGGCCTGTTTCATTCTGCAAAATATGAAATATACATACAATACTGAAGAACAATTTCATTTATTTATATTAGCCCTAGGAACAATTCTTATTAGTGATCTACACCAAGCCGATAGGTCTCCAACACTTTGGGTTTCTGCAGCTTCCTAACAGTTAATGAGTTTCTACCAATATTTCAGTGTCAGTTTGAAGTTCCAGCAATGCTGCTGGTGGTAATTCAAGTGCACTGCTCGTAATGCACATTTTGGTGTCAATGTGCAACATGCCAACCCCAACCCCTTCATAAAACTATGTGAAGAAAGCAAGCAAATGCTTGCTTTTTGTTCATGCACATAATTGGAAAAGATGGGAAATGTAAACAGTTCACTACTTGTTTAAATATGTGACTCTTGTCAGTTAGAGCCTCCATTTCTATGAAGTGATAAAATAAGTACTCGTATTAGAAATGGTGAGAGAGTATAGTGTTTTCCAACTGCCTATGCTTTGAGGACCCATTTCCATATCTTAATGTCTATCAAATATTCTTTTGCACATGCCATGGAACTTTTGTATTAGGAAAGTGGTTTGCATTTTAATTTATCTAATTTCACATATTTGATATCAATACTTGAAACCACAACTCCATTTTTCTTCATAATCCACATTCCTCCAAATGGTGCCACTGAGTCCCCTAAAACAAAACAAAACAAAACAAAAAAATGAGCTAAACAATGTAGATTTCAGGGGAAAGTGCTCAGGAAAATTGTTGATTTCATTAAACTAACATTTAAAATACATTAGGTTAGGAAAGATTATAGGAAACGTGTATTTCACAAAAATACATGAAATGGATATATTAAAATAAATGCACATAGAAATATATACAAACTTTACTGCAAACTTTCTTTTTTTTAAAAAAAAAAGTTCATGATAAACTAGATACGAGCGTGGGAAAAGGACAAATTGGCCAAAATCCTGTTGGGTAGTTATGCCTGAGGAGGGCAAATGGCATTGTTCACATACCTGATCCTTGGCAATTAAAGAGTCCCTGTTGGATTTTCAGCTATGCACCAATGTACTGGCCTGCACAGTCCTGATAATCCAAGCAGGGGCTCTTTAATTAGAGAAAGAAGCTGCTCTGACTTACATTGTTTGTCTTCCACTGGTGTAAATAAGCAACAAGATTTGGGCAACTTAGAGAAATGGAAGTTGACAAAATAATTCCTCTGTATCTCTCATGGCATTCAGAAGTTTTATTCTTTCAGAAGGACATGTTACTCTTCAGGTCCATGTAAGGAGGCTGCTATAGGAGACCAACTCATCTAGAAGACTCTAATAGCAGAGTTTCAAACCATTTTCAAATCTCCCCCACTTTGTGTATAAATGCATGAGGGACTTTGAAGCAGGATTATGCCCATTCATCGTGGTATCATTTCAGTCATTTGTTGCATCCCCAACTGTTATACACTTGACAGTAGTCTGGAATAGCACCTACATGCATAGATTTGTACACAGGTAGAACTCCAAAAGATCAGGCTTTCTACTTTGCCATGCTGATTAAGATCAGTCAGCACAAGAGCCAAAAGAGGGTATAGAAGTAGCATGATAAGGAGCTGAATTGTACCAGAACCTCCTCTACTCCAAGGATGCAGATTTCCAGGGATGTTGAGAGATGCTGCTATAAAGTGGCAAGGGTAGTCCTAAACCATTTAAAACATGTTTAGGCTCAGAAGCTGCCTGGAGAACTCAATGGTTTAGTATCCAGCTGTGGAACTAAGGGTTGGGAGTTTGATTCCCTACTGTACCTCCCATGAGTAAAACCTTGGGCAAGCTGCACAGTCACAGGAAGCTCCCAGGAGAAGGGAATGACAAACCACTTCTGAATATTGTTTACCTGGAAAGCCCCGAAAAGCATCACTATAAGTCAGAATTGAGTTGATGGCACATGATTATTATTATATTTGGATCAGAAGCTTGGAGTCACCAGAGCTTCAGCAAGTCTAGTTCCAGCTCCACTGGGTTTTACTCATCTTTTTAGGAATGGTTGCATCTTAAGGTCCTACAAACAAACTGCCTACCAAGGTCACAAACTTCTGTTTTTGTATATTTTACTTTCTGTTGATGCTGAAATTAGTAATTGTTGATTACAGAATGGCAGTTTTCTCTAAGACAAGCAAAGAGAATGTTATGAGCCGTAATCATATAAATGCCATAAGCAAAATACTTGTTTCAGGTAAGTATAAGAAGGAGCAGTACTGGGCATTACACTTCCCTGGATCTACCTGAAGTTCCAAAGTCATCACATGGACACATGGAGACTTAATATTCAAGCATGAGTACACTGGACATTCTAACCAGGGTTAAGAGGAGAAACCATGGTTGGTTGTAAGTTGTAACCACATACTGGAATGCACGAATCAGTTAATTTCAGTTTCATTCAAACATTATTCAGTCGTTCTTCAGTTGAGAATCATCAACACAGTTACAGGGGAGAGGCTAGCCCCAACCCTCCTTGTTGTTTGGCTTATATGAGCAGTGACCTATCTAAAGAGAAGGGTCCTGCTCATATGTAGACCATACTCACAAGTAGGAAGTACCCATTTTCAGACATGTCACTGCTCTCGTGATCAAAGTGATGAAGGAGGACTAGTTTCTCTAGCAGTTTATGCTCCCTGATTGATCAGCATGATCAGCATCAGTTTAACTTGGTTTCTCATTTTTCCAACTTTGTATCCTTTTTGGTGCCACTTCTACAGAACTATACCATCTTTTTAAAAAACCTGCACAAACATTTGTTCATATTTTCATATGTATTTCTCTTTGTGTGTGGGTTTTCTGTGCTGTCAAGTCAGCACCGACATATAGCAATCCTAATAGGGCTTTATTTAAGGAGTGGTTTTCCCAGTTCCACTTCCCCAGTGAGTTTCCATGGCCAAGTGGGGAGTTGAACCCTGTTCTTCAGAGTCCTAGTCCATCACTCTATCCACTGCATCTCACTGGGAATCCGTTTTTCTCTTTAGCATGCATTTTTATGAATTTCATTTAGTACAATCATTCTTGCAAGCCATTTCCCATAGCGTGAGTATATTGTCTGCTTTCCTCCCTAATATTCACATTTTGACTCTGGTACATCACAACTTTTGAGAAATTAAAATTGAGTGATATTAAAATGGTGTTTGGATTTGCCTATTGATTCAGGACGTGTTCACTGTATAACATAGACTCATGCAGCTAATACAAAAGGGCATGTAGTAATCTCATTTCAAGTAACTAATTACAAATAGCTAGTTACTTTAAAAACAACTGTCCATATTGTGATAGATGTCAATCCCTAACAGGAGAAAATATAAAATATTATTTAGGATGAAATAGGAGAAATTATGAGGAACTTTCTCAGCCATGATGTTCCCTTTTCAGAGTTCAGACCACCTTCATATGGAGTGGTTTGTAATATCATTCATTCTGTGGAAGTTTCATCTAAAGATTATCTCTATGCAGTTTAATTAAATGGCAAAGAAGTTGTTGTTCATTTCCCACTCACACAGGGAGGTTCTGGAAGCAATTCTCTCTTTTTTCCTGCTAAATAATAAAGCAGCTGCAAATGAGATCTACATTTTTATAAATGATCTCTTTTGTCACCCATTAGGTGGGAAACATGCGACTTTAATATATTTCAAACTGAGCTGCATAATTATTCGATGAAACCAATCTCTATCGCTTATCTCATCCCTTAATTATAATGTATTAGTTTTACAAGTGATTATAGAGGAATTAGTTTATCCAAGCAAGAAATCAATAATTCAAACCAATAATTAAATTTCATGAGAAAGTTTCATATTAATGGAGACACCATGCTTAGTCACTTGCTGACTTTATTTAATGTCTCTCCCGGGTATGGGCAACCTCCAGATGAATATAATTAAGAAAGACTGTGGAAAGACTGAGAAAGACTGTGGGTAACCACAGCTTTAAAATAATGTTGCATTTGATATCTGCTTGTATTCTCTCTTCTCTCTCTAATATCCACCAGAGATTGTCCATGCCCATTAAACTGGTCTACCAGAGAACCCAAACCTAATCCTCCATAGGAAAAAAATAATAAGCTAGTTGTTTGATGATTTGCTGTTCCCCAATGCTCCTTCATAATCTGCCTTATAAAATAAGCTTTTCTCCCCCAAACAATGCTATAGGTGGACTTCATCAGATCTCAGATTTCTTTCTCTTTCCACCTGTACCACTCTAGGTTATATTACAGTCAACTTTCTATTGTTTGGATTAAATGTGAGGAATGCCACACTCTTTCTGTGCCAAAAGTTGTCTTCTTCCATCAACACCCAGAAAGGAAAATGACACATCGGTATTGTTCTAAATAATTAAGTTTTTTTTAAAAAAAAAATCTTCCAGTTTATAAATGTAGAATATTGTGCTTCTGTATCCACAATTCAAAACAGTGACTTGAAATTGTTACGCAATGTGGTGACCACATTGCCAGCAGGAAGAAGCATGCCAAGGTTTACCTAGTGAAAAGCAGCCTGAACCAAACTCAGCAGTCAAGATGGTCCACAGGATACCCTCTTGTGCTCCCTACCATTCACAAAGAGACACCAAGCAAGGGAAAATCCCAGAACCTGACTCCTTTTTTCATCAGTTAACTACTTCTCATCCAAACATAAAGCAACTGTCAGGGCTGGTTTTTCTGCTACTATCAGATTATATTACGGCAGGGGGAATTTCAGGTAATGAACTTCTTCCTCCCACCCTGTGGCTCCCACACTTCCACTCAAAGAGAGGGATTATTTGTAAGCCAGAAAAGCTGAAGGAAAGAAGGGACAAATTTCTGAGAATCATCCCCTACTGGTGTCATCATCTCCTTTCTCAGCCAATGAGTAATGTATGGACAATGCAAGTTGATTCTGGTTCTTTGCCTTCTCACCCAGAATAGCGTGAGATGTGGTTTTCACGTCCCGGCTATCTGGGAGGGAGGGGGGAGGAGTGAGGTTTAAAACAGCCACGCCTCCCCCATTCGTCCTCTTTCGAGGCTTGCATCCCACCGGCCCACCCTATTAGCTAGTATGAGCTTCACTGGTCGCCGTTTGGGCCGGATAGGAATTTTTGACCTGTTTGCTGATTGGCTGTTGCACACGGGGATTTTTTGCCTATCCCATACTGGCAAAGGGTTTTGAGGCATTTTATTGGGTAGTTGCTTCAGTCACACTGGCGGGTAGTGCGGAATGGAGATAGATTGGTGAGTTCCCCGTGGAGTTCAAGCGGGGTATAGCGCGTCTGGAACCTCAGAGCCGCAGATCACGAGATTATGGTCCGTGGGGGACAATGTGCTGGGGACACCTCCGGAACAAAGGCCACCAAGAGATAGGAGGCTAGAGGCCAGAGGTGGTCAAACAATGGCCGGCCGAGGATGCATGGACATATGGGCCGCACAACCTTGGGGCTGGACACTCGCCCAGTGTCGTAAAGAAAGGGTCCTGTGAGACCTTCACTTCCAGCATCATTCCACACTACCGCAGGCCCCATTTGCTACTTGAAGGGCCAGAAAATTAAAAGTTATATGATTAATAAAGTGTGACCCTGTTTTTATCCCATCATTGAGTCTCGCCTCATTATTCCGGGGTGGGAGGGCAATGAGACACAGGTAAGGGTAACAGTAACTAACAGGTTGGTTTTGCACTGGGGAACAAGTAACACAAATAGTTGCTTTTTTAAAAATAGCATTTCATACTCTATTAGAGTTGTGATTTATGTCATTTAGCATGTGATTTGAATTCAACAAGTGACCAGCCATGCAGTCTCAGCCTTCTCCTTCATAATTCTAACACGGGGAATTGGAAGGTGATTTTCAGCAGAGAATCAGTAAGCAGTTTTGTGCCTGCTGGTTCTAGTTGTAGCTTTTATTTTCCAAATTATTTGTCCCCTGCCAGTCATCTCATTCAAAGAAGTCAGTTTAGCTGGTGACATGGCAGAATTGGAAAGCAGAGTAGGTATGAAAAACACTTTTCTTTGCTCTTCCCTAGAAAGTGCTTAATGATCTTGAATTCCTTTTTATTGTGGGCCAAAGTGGAATTGTTATTGTTTTTATGTGCTTTCAAGTTGCTTCTGACTTATGGTGACCCTAATAGAGTTTTCAAGGTATGTGAAAAGTTCTGACTGGTTTAACATTGCCACCCTCCCCCATTAGTTTCCATTGCTGAGTGAGGATTTGAACCCTGGTTTCCTGTGCCCTAGTCCAGCTCTTTAGCCACTATGCTACACTGGATCTTTGCATGGGGATGAGAACCACAAGTTTGTCAAGATAACGTCTAGTTAGGTTCCAAGAGTCAAATCTCTGTTGTGTTTTCTTCGTTTCAAGAAAGCCATTAAGACTGGTTTTTGTTATAGATTTCTGTCTCACTGCACTCCCAGTGTAATGCAATATTTACCATAACATGTCAGTCTTATTGCAGGTATCTATGGAAACTAACTAAAATGGTAATATCAGAATTCTTTTGCATTACACGTGGATACACAAAGAGAAAAAAATGGTATGGATTACTGAGATGAAACTTCCAACGCTTTAGGCTTTGGCACGGTAATTTAGAATTTAGAGCGAATTCTCTGCATGTTTTATTGAAACGCAAGGAACTGTCGGTTGCATTGTATGAAGACAAAAAGCACTGTGGCACCTTTGAGACTACTCAGTCGTCTTACAACCACATCTACAAAACTATTGTTGCTATTGCGGTAGAAATGGCATTTGTATTGTTTTGTTGAAACACTAGGAGCTGCTTTGTCTCTTGTCAGGGCCAATGGCTTAGCTCTGCTAGCAACAGAAACAGACACAGTCCATAGCATGACTAGTGCAGGCTGAGAGGGAGCTCTCAAGCCCATGGCACAATTTGGACAGAGATGCAAAATGGAGCTCCAAGTTCATTTATTTACGTATTGAAAATATTTTTATCCTGCCTTTCTCTTTTCTCTTTTAGCTTTAAAAACAATATTTAAAGCTAAAAACAGTTAGTACACACATACTAAAAAGGATCAGATATATACCACATTGAAAAGATGGTAAACAAAAGCAACACTGAAAACACATTCAAAGCAGAAAGGCACAAAAATTAATTTAAGAACCCCACTCCAGCAGCCAGTTACTGAGGGAAAGCTTGCCTGAAGAGAAAGGTCTTTGCTTGCAGAAGGACAGCAAAGATGGTGCCAGCCTGGTCTCCTGTGGGAGGGAGTTCCAAAGTCTGGGACCAGCAACAGATACGGCTCTCTCCCATGTCCTTACCAAGCGCACCAAACACAAGTTCTTCCTGATGCTAAATTGGATGTTTTCATTTTGGACTCTTTAAATGCGAATGCAAAGCATAAAGTAAAAGCTAGATAAAGCCAATCTCCCAAGAGAAAGTGAGAGAGAATATATTGGCTATAAATCATAGGCAGTTGGGTTAATCCAAGGTTGACCTAAGTTATTTTACTCAAGGTGAAGGACAAAGTAAAGGATGAGACAGCACCCCTACAATTGTCAGCCTAGTAGCTGAAACTTTAACATTGGTGATGGGACAACGTCATCCACAGCAGCTGAATGGGGCAGGCTAGCTTAGGGGAAGCTACATAGACTAGACACAAACACAGATGCAGACATAGAGTTCTGTGCTCCAACAGACTGAAACATCTAGGTGCTTCTGCCATTGACCCATCAAAATCACCCAACAAATATTGTCTGTGGTAACTGCTTCAATTGCCTAATGGTAGGTCCTTCTCTGGCCTGATTCCCCATCTTCTCTAACAATTAGTCACACTGACAGAGGCTGATGGATCTCTGATTTTCGTAGCATCTGGTTGGCTACTGGTTGTTCACCCCTAATTTAAACAATGATGGCACCTCTTCTTAACCTCTCTTCTTGCTCCCATCACCACTCACTGTCACTTTGGCAGATGATCTCAGTGTTACCTCTTCCATGTTTATCTGTATTTATTTTAAGTATCCCATTTAAAAAATCATATTAAGTTTGCTAGGGTGTTGTTGTTTTTGCCATCTGGCCTATCAGAATAATTGGGATGACTGATATTTCAGGTTGACATACATGTATATACAAATATGGTTATATCCCTCTGTAAAACGTTACGTGTCCCAATATAGCTTTCCCATCTTGCAAGTATATCACTCCTATAATTATGGTTAAGACATCTAATCCCGGAAGGCTCAGCACACAGAGAGCTGTCTTTCAAGTAATCATAGATTCATAAACAAGGTTCCACATCTATATGTCAAGATTTGTTTCAATGGCAGTGCCGAGTTTAGATTTTTAAGAGAGTCCAACACATTTTCACCTCTCCCCAAATGTCAAGGTACTGTACACAGTACACCAGACCAAAAAGATTATTTTACCATATGAGCCAGAAAGTCTTATAAAACACCTTTCTCTATCAGCCAAAGGGGAATAACAACAAAGTAAAGAACAATCCATTTTCTGCTCTTCCATTGAACCTACCACCTACTAGCTGAAGCAGTTGCCTCATTCTCTTTAATAGTAGAATTGGCCCTGATGTTTTTATTGTCTGTACAGAGAGACCATATTAACACCATAATCCTCATTTTGGGATGACAAGGAAGGTCTAGTTAGGAACGTTTACACTACAGAATCCAACATAATGCAACTAAATGGAACATCCCCAGGTCACATTAGTAAACTTAAATGATACAGTAGAGATATAGTGAAAAAATGTAGGAGAAGAAAATTATAATAATAGATATGACTATAAAAGACCCATGATTTCAATTGAGGGAACTTTATCCTATCGTAGTGGGAGGAGATTCCCTACTACATGGACTGCATGCCACCTTCTCACTATAAGTCAGCCATTCTCAACCTATTTTTAGTCACAGCCATAAACACAATATGAAAGAAATATAGGCCAAATCAGGATTGTATAAGTCACATAATGAACCTTATAAGATGATGTGTGAAGAATTGTTTCCAATTTGTGGCCCCCTTAAAATGTGCCTGGGACCCTCAGGGAGCCATATGGCCCCCATTCAGAATGACTGCAGTATTCTCACAGTTGAACAAATGGAAGACTGTTCAGTGTTCTTTGTTTATTATCTGTGCTATTGTACAAAAACTGGAATCCAAATAAGTTTTTCGGCCTTTGCAAAGCGACTCCTCTTTTTCTAGAAGTTGCAAACCCCTCCACCACCAAACAATCAGTATTATTCTGAAATAGCCTCCCATGCGGCATGTGCTGCTTCTGAATGGCAAAACTGTCCCCTTTGACAAGCAGAAATCATCCGGTATTTGTGCATGAGTTTCTAAAAGTCCAATCCAGGGATATTTTGAACTTCTAGCAATAGTAGCCCCACTTTTGATCCTCATGACTACCATATACAATATGGTTGCCTAAATACAATGGGAAGCAGCAAGGCTATTACACCTTGCCCTGTTCTACTTGAGTTCTTACACTGCCTCATACTGCTTTCAGAATCTCATGTCTTCCGTTGTAGTAGGTTTCAGGAAAGGAAACAGGTGAATCTTTCAGCAATATCAAAAAGAAAACATTGAGCCACCTTTCAGATGAAGAGATTTCTTCTAATGGACAGTTTTGTAAATACATTCCACCTCTACAGATATTTGAAGTAGTTCTCCTTCACCACACCTCTGGGTTGGCTGGCATCCTTCAGTTAATGGCTGGGATGTGACTGCTCTTGTTCTTGAGAATCCCAATAACTTTGAAGAAGAACTTATATATATATAAAATATATGATTTTGTGTGTTTTTTTGCCCTATAACTTACTACAGTCTCTCCCTCCCTCCACCACTTGAGAAAATGATAAAATTTATGTCCTCTTAGCTGTGGTAACTACTGACATGCCTAACAGTGATCACACAATATATTGCACAAGCTTTCATCCCTCAGTTTTCTTCAGTGTTACTCAATAGTACATTGTGACGGTAATGTATTGTTTTCAAAACTTTAAATAAATCTTATGACAAAACTGTTTCCTTTCCTTTCTTTTCTTTCACCACATCTGGAAACAGGAAAAAAAATATGCCTTTCAGAGAAACTGTATGAAGCGTACATTAGAAATATTGACAATCTACAAACAGAACACCTGCAAATGGAGGCTTTCCATTTCAATTGCCATATGCTTCTTCACCTGGAGCATCACCAGTTGAGATGTCTACTTGGTATTCTGCTTTCTCAACTGCTTTCATGGGATCACCTTTGCTTAATCTGTGCTGCTTTCTTTATAAAATGGTGAGCCTGGGGCTTCTCCTGCAGCTCGAATGCCAATTTGGAAAACAGAAAGCATAATGCATTCCTGTTAACAGTCTGGATCTGTTCAGTAATTCTTTTGCGAATTGCCATGTGGTACTTTTAGTTGACTGTTTTAATAAACAGGTTGCAATTGATGCTGCATTATTCATTTAGCATTTTAAGAGATCTGTCAAACAAAAATCTACTTTTTATAAGTCATTGACAATGATTATATTAGTACAAGGTGGCACGTTAATAGCCTGGGCAAGTCTAAATGCCTAAAATTTGGGATGGTCAGAGGACCCTTACCATACTCTGTGTCCAAATAAAAAGTACATAGCTCAGGGCTGGTTCCCCCTTTGGTGATACACCAGGCAAATCCTTGTCTAGATTCTTGACTCTATTTGTGCATGTCTGTTCCTCTGTGAAGATCCTTTTCCTGTGAATGGGAAAATGCAAAGACGATCAGGAAATAGATTTAATGGTGCAGGCAGGACAGAGGGACACTACTGGAAGTTTGCAGAGGTGAGAGGCTAATTTCCTCCACTATTTTTTGGGCACAGAGAATGTCCTAAGGCAGACACCAAGGAAGGAGGGAGAGAGGGAGGAAGGGAGGGCCTATCTCTGACTGCTTCTTAAAAGGGTAATGCAAAAAGCCTGCTGTTGTACACTTCTCAGCCTTTCAGTCTGCCCCCACCCTTCATGTTCCCTGGATGTGAAATGGTGCTGTGGCCATCAGACTTTGGTGATAAACAATGATTTTGCAACAAGAAACACACAGATGATTCATTTCTAATCATGACATCTGAACGCCAGATTCATGGGCTCCACACTGGGGGTTATAGACAGCAAATGACAGAACAGTGTTGTCAAAGCCAGTCATTTTCCTAGTGTGGGGGATCAGCACGGTCAAGCCATTGCTCTAGTCCAATGAGTCAGTCACCTTCACAACAGGGAGCGGACAGAAGCATGATCTGAGAGCAGTCAAGGCAATCAGAGGTTCCAGGAGTTTTCAGGAAGAATGAGTAGCAGGTAAGAGTCAAACTTAACATAGTCTCCCACAAAAGCTTAGCTGTCAGCATGCACAGATTTTATAACTCTCCGCTAGCCTCTCCCTCTTGTACAGTGATTTCCAATTAGCAACCAGGGAACCTTGAAATGTTTCTGTTCTAATCTCTTCTGTCTCTAATCTCTTCAACCTTCCTCCCTCTTTTGGACAAATGGGCTGCCCATCACCAGCTGTTGGCTTTCCTCCTTCCCAAAGCTTCTGGGAGAATGCTGACAGCTGGAGGGCTGATTTTCCTTTCTACCTTCACCTCCTCTGGCTGCACAAGATCTTCTTTTCCCTCTAAAGATGATGCTCCACCCCATGAATGACAAGTCTTGTGTTTGCTTTGAAAATGCAGAAATATCCCTGATTCAGTCCATATGTATTCATTTCTCAGATGATAGTGCTGATGCCCAAACACTCATTCAAGGTCATTTAAAAATGTACAAGGATGAAAACTGAACATCCTGTTCAAACTACTGCAGTGTAGTCTGCTTTGGACTGCCTTTGGGGAGTGCTCAGAAACATAAAAAAAATATGTTTCGCCAAGAGTGTTGCCAATGTGTTTCACAGACCATAACAGACAGGTGTTACACCAATCACACTGGCTTCCAGTGTATTTTGGGACTTTCTCAGATAGTGGTGCTTACCTATAAAGCCTTACATGGCTATGGAATGTTGCACTGATTCAAATTAGCTTTATACTAAAGCTGGCAAAAAAATCAATTTGGGAGTGACTACATTGGCATTGTATGGCGATGTATGGAAGTGAGAGCTGGACCATAAAGAAGGCTGACTGCCGAAGAATTGATGCTTTTGAATTGTGGTGCTGGAGGAGAGTCTTGAGAGTCCCATGGACTGCAAAGAGAACAAACCTATCCATTTTGAAGGAAATCAACCCTGGGTGCTCACTGGAAGGACAGATCCTGAAGCTGAGGCTCCAATGCTTTGGCCACCTCATGAGAAGAGAAGACTCCCTGGAAAAGACCCTGATGTTGGGAAAGTGTGAAGGCAAGAGGAGAAGGGGATGACAGAGGACGAGATGGTTGGACAGTGTCACTGAAGTGACCAACATGAATTTGACCCCACTCCGGGAGGCAGTGGAAGACAGGAGGGCCTGGCGTGCTCTGGTCCATGGGGTCACGAAGAGTCGGACATGACTTAACGACTAAACAACAACAACAACATTGGCATTTGTCCTGCTGTTTGGTCTGCTGTGGTGACAGGGCAGTTTATTCCTTTTGCCAGAGATCAAATGGTGTGTAAGTGTTAAGTAGTTTGCCCACAAAGTGTTCCTACTCACACCTCTCTGGGTACCTGCCAGGGGCTAGTATTTTTTAGGTGCAGGTAGGATTGCTCTGTTTTGGTTTGCTTCCAGCACTTATGATAGCTGGGATCTTGCTGATCTTGCTGCTTCAAATTTCCCTTCTGCTTCCATTTCCACAGTATTGTTAAGAAGTTTAAGAACATAGCTTAGCCAGTCGCGTAATACTGGAAAATTAAAAACTTCCTCTGCTCCTCCATGGAGGGGCAGAGGGAAGAAGCATATATATATGAATCATTTACAAATAGACACCACTTCTCTTTTGATTCTTGGCCTATGTCAGCATTTATATATTTTTCTGTTGATGCTATAAGCTGTAACAAAGAAATTCTTGTTATGGAGAATCCATCCATCCATCTCTCCCTCCCTCCCATTATTCAAATATACATTATCCAGAGAATTTCCTGTAACTTATGCTAACAGGTATAGCTCAGGAATCATGAGCAGGTTCCTCCATCTCTTTTTCTTAACAGTTTCCTTCAGCCCTCCTTTTGTGCTTGTATGTGGAGGTCATATGTCAATATTGATCCGATGTAAGAAAACCTTACATCCGATGTAAGAAAACCTTACATTACTTCAGTGCTATTTGTGACAGTTGGTAAAGGAAGGAATATTCTAGATTGGGTTAAGAGGGCATGATGAAAAGTATAGCCTAGTGAGAACTGGAGCCTGACCACTTTTGTTCTTCCAAAGTAGAAACCTGCAATATCTGAAAGCAAAACAGGTTCATTTTCCTCTGCCTGTCTATATATTTAAGTGTTTATTTGTTTGTTTGTTCCCCACCTTTCCCTCTTGTGCAACCCTAGGCAACTTAAGAGAAAAGGGGGTCATAAAATAGAGTTATAAAACTCATAGCTAGATAAATGAAGGTCCAGGAGTGCTTAATTCAAAATAAATGCTTGGAAGTGTGCAGTGAGACAGCAGCACATAATGTGATGTAAATGTGGCCATTATTCAGGAAACATGCAAACAAAAAGATAATTAAACACAGGAGCCATATGGTTGTACATATAGCACAGTCAGTGCAAAACTGAGAGAAATCAGATTAAAATTCTCAGCCTTTTTTAATTTAGGCTGAAGTGCTCAGATCACCTCCTCTGGAGTCACCTGACTGACATCGGAGAGCCTATTTATTTTTATATCTGAAGCAAAAAGTATGAACCACATTGTTAAAGACAGAGGAAATATATAAAAAACTCAGTTGCAAAAATAAACTCTCTTTTATTCTCTTCCAAGCTGAATAATGTAATAATAATTGAATGTCAGTTCCTACTTATGGCAAAGTTTTTTAGGGTGTTCTACTCAGAAGTGGTTTACCAGTCCTTTCTTCTGAGGATGTTTCTGAACTGCTCAGCTTGCTGAGTTCTGCAGTGAACACCCTCTTGAGGCCTAAGTATGGACATTCTTTTGCAATTCAGACCCACTATACAAATTGTGTCTTCTCCATGGAGACACACTGGGGAATCAAACTCATAACTTCTGGCTCTGCAACCAGATGCTTAACTCACATCCTGAATACCAAGAGCTAGTTGTTGATTTGGATGAAACCATTGCCTTTATTAGTTTTTTCTCTGAGGAGGCTGGAAGTAGAAACACAGGGACTACCAAACGGTGTGTTCCCTGCAACCTCTTAACAAAAAGGAATATTGGTAGGAATGTGATTGAAAAAGTATGGTGGTGTTAAGTCTATTGGCATACATTTCAGTGGTGAATTGGCACATGTTCAGAAGATAGCATGGGCATTTCCTGTTTTGCACCAAACCACACAAGTAGGGTGTGACAGCAAATGCCCATATTGACTTCTTAACCAGGTGAAATTTGCCCCTGAAATTTATCTTTGTTTCATTCTGAGTTGGAGGTGAGGAATCTCATGGGGCTTCAAACTGCCTTGTTCGGATGTCTCATTGTGTCATGACAGTGTAAATTATGGATAATAAAGAATTTAGCAAACAGGGAGAATGATTATATAGGAATTTAGCCTGCTTTTGGTGTGCTGCAAGGACAGGCTGGTTCACTCCTAAAGATGATGATCAGATGATGTCTTTGCCGGTATGAACCAGCCCACCCCTAGAGCATTCCTGCTTGCATCTTTCTGGACCCTGTCAGGGTTTTCTACTTTTTTTGTGTGGGTAAAATCACTTTTTTCTGGTCTGTTTCCAGTGTGCGTGTGACTGCTGGAAACAATGTTCCCTCTAAGCCAGACAGGCATGCGGGTGCATAGCACTGCATTGGGGCGCATGCAGCTGAGCCAGTGTTGCTGCCCATTTTCTTCCAATTGCAGCCAGAACCCTGCACACATGGATCAGGGGCCCCACCCAGTGCTCTGGAAAATTAGAGGGTATGTTGGCTGAGAATGAATCAAAAGCCTTCCTTTTTTACTGTTTGGCAGTATTGTGAAGTGATTTAATAGAGCCGCTTCAGGATATTGGCTAATCAAACCCTTCCTCTGCTCCTCAGTGGAGGGGCAGAGGGAGTGAATTTTTTAGCCTCCATTAGGGCTGCAAAAATGTCATGCATCAATTTTTTAAAAGATATTAAAAATATTATCTTTTCCTTCTCTCAGAGGGCCGGCTGAGAAACTCCCCACAGCCAAATCCACCATCATGGTAGTTTCTCAACTGGCCCTTTAAGACAAGGGGAAGAAATGTATTTGTGTATCAGGTATATGTATTAAGCTGTGCCAGGCTCTTGACAGAACCTTTAAGATATTAGGTATGCAACCTTTAACATATTAGGTATGCAAGGTATACACATACCTAATACACTTCACTTAAAGATCACTTGTAATATGCATGTCTACTACACATACACATCAAAAAAACAGAACATACAGAGTTACTAGAGGTTCATATGATATTTGGATGCAAGAAATGCAGCAAATGGCATACCGGACTTCCTATTGACCCTGTTTTGCCTGCTCCAGCCAGCTCCAATCTTGCCATGCAGACAAGTCCATTATTTTTTCTTTGACCCAAGCCAAAGGTTTTCAGCCTTTAGAAAAGTAACTGAAATTAATTATGTTATTTACCTTTCAGAATAAGAAAGCAATTTAAAAAAATTGTAGGTACTTGAGGCAACTAATTGGAAGAGGGATAGGAATTATAATTATCATGAACTCTCCAAGCTCTGTCAGTGGCTCTGTAATATGTTCAGCAACATTTATTGTTTCTAATTCAGGCCACATTGCTTAGGTCACCAGGCAGCTTAGGGCAGTGAGCATCAGAAGCACCTGAGTGTGAAGGGTGCCTTGAACACCCTCCACCTCATTGATGGCCACCTTGAGGAGATGTAGGAAGGGCCTACCTCAGGACTTTAGCAAGTTTGGCCCTTGTGAATGCTGGCCAGTGAGGGGAGATAATAGCACTAGAGGAGTCAAGTACGGAGAGCAAAGACATTAAGTGAGGTTCCCACCTCATGCCTTGCCTAGAAATGGTGGAATTTACATTTTAGCTCGCTGCAGGTCTGAATTGCAAAAGAATTGCAGAGGTTTTTGTGAGTCACTAATAAGGCGATTGAATAATAAAGTATCATGATGAAGGTGTTTGTACAGAACAAACCTTGGTTAACCAGTGGAAGGTTTTTGCTTTTGTTTTTTTGCTTCTCTATGAAGGCAAAACATGAGTACTTTGTTTCATTAACAGCATAAGGGTGTTTGTGCAAATGATTTGTATATAGCACAAAAGAAGTACATTTTTTAAAAAGCCTTCAGTCTAAGAACAGAGTTAGCCCCGGCTAGACACATGCTTGCTTCTTTCCCATGTAAATTATGGGACTTGTATAGTCTCTTCTTGAGCTAAAATGTGCCCTTTCATACCCAAGTTACCCAACTGTGATAGCCTTATATGTGGTATCATTATCATGGTTTTGTAAGTCCATGAGTCTGACTTATTCTTGTCCAGGGATGTCAATCTTCCCTTGTCTCATCCCTGCCCACATCAGGAAAGATCACAGATTTTTTTTCTTCTTGCGTCATTAGATAGCAAGGTATTTTATGGAGATCTCAACAAGAGAAGAGACCTTTTTTAAGCAGATACAGGGAAATTGAATAAATACTTATTTGACCATGATGTTGGCAACTGCTGTGCTACAAAGCCTTTTCTTTCTTGTAGGGAGTGTCTGCACCCATTTCAACAATCAGCTAGTAGGTTTGTACTTGTTCTCTGTGTGTCCTTTATTTCTCAAAGGGGAAAGTACTAGATTTGGGAAGAGACAATTTGCACAAATTTCAGAGCTCCTTTTGGGACAAAATAGAGGTCTTCATTTAACTTTTATTGAGAAAAGTAGAGCTGCTGGATAGCTCAATGGTCTAGTCTCTGGTTGTGGAGCCAGAAGTTGAGCACTTGATTCTCCACTGGGCCTCCTTGACAAGGGCTGGACTTGGTGATCCATAGGGTTCCTTCCAGTTCTGTGATAATGATAAACAATCTGGCATGTTTTCAAAATTCCTCTTCAAGGGGTCTGGTCATAGGTTTACTGAGTATTCTTTACATTCATCTTCCACTCCACACATCTGTCCCTTCCTTCCATGCCTATGGAGCAGAAGGTAGGGCTCATTCTACCTTTTTGCAGGATGAGGCAGACTGTGGCATCCTACTGAAATGGAAACTGCTTTGTTAATATTTCTACCATCAAGGAGAGCCCCATTTGTGCATTCCACTAGACACAAATAAACATTTCACTATCTTTTATGAAAAGAAAGAATCGTCAGGACATACAATATATTGCTTTTAAATTTTTTTAAAAAAATCCTAATGGTGTGCAACATCCGCACCAAAAATCCTAGAGTGTTTTCCTTTATCTCTCATGGTGCTTCTGAAACATTTGTATTCCATGTATATCTTATCTGAAGCTGTGAAGTGGAGACCTCTGATTCCTGAGACTACACATTTTTCAGAGAACTGGGAGACTATACAGTTCATATACCAACACCTAGAAATCAAAGGCCTGTATTCTACTGCAGAAATGAAGAGCACAGGCTAATTGTGTACCTGCCTCTCGCATTTGGCAAGCTCCTCCCACCAATTGCCCATCCTCACCTGGTTGCAAGCTCATTGCCCTCCCAACCCCGGAATGACGACGCGAGACAGTGATATGGGTTAAATACGGGCCACACTTTATTGATATAAATCCAAATTTGAATTTGCCATCCTTTGGCGAAAAGAGGAGGCCTGCTGTAGTGCGGAAACAGGTAAATGGCAGGGGTATCCAAATACCCATTGATCAACAAATGGGCGAGTCCCCGGCCCCAGGTTTCAGTGGTCTAAAGACAGCAGGAACCCGACCAGCCGCTAATAAACACCCCCAGACCTCAAGCCATCTTTAGTTGATGACTGTTGGTCTGGAAGTGGCCCAGCACATCATCCCCCCACAGGCACTGTAATCGCATGACTCGCAGTGCTGGGAGGTCAGATGCGCTGTTGGCTTACCTGAAATTACAGTGGGACACACCGAAAATACCTGTTTTTTTCCGCACTACCCGCCACAGCATAGGGACTAGCCAAGCTATGTCCCATGCCCGCCACCGAGTCGCCCGAGCTCGACCAGCAGGCCCCCTTTGATGTCTTCCAAAAAGACATCCAGGCCCAAATCGGAAAGGTGGACTCCGTCTTTTCTAAAATATTCAGGCTTGTCCACTTGGATCCTTTGGTGACCTATCACCGATCCAAGGCTGCTGCAGATGCCTCTGCATACTTCTCTGTTAACGCCCCGCCGGGCCTTGTTAATATCACCAATACTCCTGGCACCTCGCCAGGCTAACCGGGGAATGATTGTGGACCAAACAACCTGCATCGCAGGATACCTGGCATTCAACCACTTAAGGTCGCGCATAATGTCCAGGATCAACGCCTTACCAGAAAGTCTAGGCAAGTTATTGCCTCCAAGGTGAACTACCAGCACGTCTGGTGGGAACTGACTGAATGCCATCATCCTGCACAGCTGGATCCACTGCATGCCACACAGCCCTTTCCAGGTAATGTGCATCTGGGCTCCGAGCCCCAGATCGCTCCCCCACGGGGATGTGGCAGCATATCGCTCTGCCCAGTGGATGTAACTATGGCCAACGATCACTATTTGCTTTCGTCTTCCGGACCATAGGGGACCTGTAAAGACATAAGCCAGGCCCCTACCTACACGTTAGGTAGGGTCCTAATGTATCTTTTATAACTTGAAGATGACCACTGGCCTAATTGTTTGATTTCCTCTGGGCTGTAACCCAGGGCTGCTGCAGTGGATGCCGCTCCAATCCTTAACGAATGGGTGCCAAACTTTATGCCCGTAACGCCTACCTTATGTAGGGCTAAGTCTGACAACTTCCAGAACTGATATTTAGTCAAAGGTGACTTATCAGCATGCTGGAAAAAGTATCATGCTTCTTGTCCTCGACATTCTAAGTATGCCCTCGTGGCTCTGACTGGGCATATGCACTCTATGCTGCATTGCCCAAGAACCAATTGCTTCCCTTTGCCTGTTTGATCGGTCTTGGATCGTCTAATTAAAACTTCTATTCTTTCATCCCGGACTTTAACATCCTGCCATTGTAGAGCACCAGTTCACTAATTCTGAGGGCACCAAAAAAGGCTATTAGCGAAGCTGCATTGAATAAAGCTCTTTCATACTCATCCCTGCACAGGAGCACCCATTGCTCACATATGCATTCTAACAGAGATGGGGAAATGGGCACTCTAGAGCCCCTACTCTCCCTCTCTCTTTAGACCATCCCTCTAACATTTTTCTGATTCGATAATCCCCTGAAAAATCCCTATGACCGTTTATTTTTGCGTGGAATGCCAGAGCTGACAGCCTACCTTGGATAGTGCCTGGTGCTAACCCTTTCCTATTAAGATATACCATAAATTGTAAGTGTTCGACTGGAGCTGGCCAAACCTGCTCCAGGTCAACCATTTTCCTAAATTCCTGAAACTCTATACTCATGGCCAAGTAACCCTTTCTTGTCCTGGGTGCCAGGGCCAAACCTATTGCTCTGGATTGCGTCCTCACACCAATCTGCCAGACCTCCGGAGGAAGAACTTCTGGCAGCTCCCTGGCTTCTGGTGCTAGCTCCCTGAACTGCTCGATCTGTTGGCGTGATAGAGTGTCAGCTATCCTATTGTCTATACCTGGAACATGGCGGGCATGCACCAATATGTTAAACTGCAATGCGGGCAATGTAAAGGCCCTGACCAATGTCATGACCTGCTCTGATTGCGATGTAAGGTTGTTTATGATATAAACAACTGCTTGGTTGTCACACCAGAAACGGACCACTGAATTTGACCATTCCTCCGCCCAGAGCCAGAGTGCACCCACAATTGGAAAGAATTCCAAAAAGGTCAGGTCCCTTGTGATGCCACTCTGATTCCATGAATCTGGCCATGTGCCTGAACACCACCTACCTCGGAAATAGATGCCGAATCCTAAAGATCCGGCCGCGTCCGAGTTCACCTGGAAATCAGCTTTCAGACTCATATCAGATCTCCAGAAGGAGATCCCGTTAAATTTCTCAAGGAATTGACTCCAGACAAGGAGATCTTCCCTCATACCTCATGTTACCATAGTCCTATGCGTTGGTCATTTAAGACCCCTCATGGCTGCACAAAGGCACCTGAGAAATGCTCGACCTGGTGCAACTACTCTACAGGCAAAGTTTAAATGCCCCACTATTTCCTGTAGGTCCTTAAGTGATGCTTTTCTCTTATGCAATAAAGAATCTATCCTAGACTTAAGGTCAACCAATTTATTCTGGGGTAACCTCAAGGTTTGATGTACCGTGTCGAGTTCTATACCCAGAAAAGTTAGGGATGTGGCTGGCCCCTCCATCTTTTCTTCAGCTAGGGGCAGCCCCAGCTCTTTTGCCAGTGTTTGGAAGGTATTCAGTACAAACATGCATTTACCTGAGTTCCTTTTCCCACAGAAAAGGAAATCATCAAGGTAATGGGCTGTGGAATTACATTGCACCCTGTGTCTAATTTTCCATTCTATGAATGTACTAAATTTTTCAAAAGCAGCGCACGACACTGGCAGCCCATGGGTAAAGCCCTGTCTATATAAAATGAGCCTCTAAACTGGAAGCCTAATAAGTTGAAGTCAAGGGGATGAATGGGCAAAATCCTAAACGCTGATTTAATATCACATTTTGCCAGCTCAGCCCCCACCCCACACTTCCTGACCATACTTGCCACCTCATCGAATGAGGTGTACCGAACAGTGCACAATTCCGGTGGGGTGGCGTCATTAACTGTCATCCCCTCCAGAAAAGACAAATGATGGATTAATTGGAACTCACCCTGAGCCTTTTTGGGAACTATGCCTAGCGGAGAAACCCATAGGTTCTCTATGGGTGGTGCTGGGAAAGGTCCGAGGACCCGACCCTCCTTTACCTCCTTATCAATCTTACTCTG
Organism: Intellagama lesueurii; assembly: GCA_037013535.1. Classification (NCBI taxonomy): domain Eukaryota; kingdom Metazoa; phylum Chordata; class Lepidosauria; order Squamata; family Agamidae; genus Intellagama; species Intellagama lesueurii. The sequence continues at coordinate 92,460,491 of JBAJHW010000004.1, read as the reverse complement.
CACAATGTCTTCCATGCCCGATACTGATCGGAGGCTGAGTACCATAAACACTTTACGTTCACCTACTGCCGGGATTCTAAACCCATACCTAAAGCCATCCAGCAAATACCTGGCATCTTCTTTATGAGGATAATCCCTTAACCACTCCTCCAAAACCCAAACCTTAATTGGGCTGGGTCCCTTTTCCAGGGTTACCCCCACCACCGTTTGGCTTTTTGGCACCTCCTGCACTTTTATCCTGTCGCTGGGCACCTGCTTTAAAACAATTTGCATTTGAGTGCTGCCCCCCGCAGGTAAGGCACTCATGCCTGAACCTACATGGCTTCTTGTAGCAAAATCCACTGGAATTATACTGAAAACAAAGCATGCGGGGTTGAACCGCCTGCCCCGCACCATGGCGGGGAATTTGTGTAGTGGCAATCTTTCTATTTAGATGACCACTATCGAATCTGTCACCTGTGTGTGGCCTGCTGGGGGTCATGTGCTGGAGCCAGTGACCCGGCTGGGGCTCATCCCAGCATATGTTTGCCTGAATAGCGCTCCACATGCGGAACGCTTGGTCATACTGCAGCCAAGCCTGGCCAGCAAAATCTGTGTAGGCTCTGTAAATGATGTCCAAATATTGAAAGAGGGCTTGAGCTTACCAAGGCTGGGCCTTAACAATGACACCCGCATAAATCAAGAACCCAGGAAGCCAGTTAGACCATGTTCTATCTGGCTTTTTCTTTCTGCGCTTCTCTTTTTCTTTTTCATCCTCTTTATCTATGTCTTTCTTATTGATGTCTCTGTTGAGTAGGTCGAATACATCCACCTATTCGCCTTCGCAGATTTTTTCTTTTGTAGCAGGGGTTAGATCGTCACCCAGGGGCATGGAGTAATCTCCATATGGCAATGCGCCCAATGGGACCTGCCATACTGGCCAGGACTCCTCGTCAGATGAGGATTGTGGGGGAGATACCTGAGGGGCAGGCCTCTTCTTGGCCGGCTGTTTCCCCTTTCTGGTGCCCTGCCCCTTCCTTGATGTCATTGTTACCCTAAGCTGATATTAATTAGTGGTAACTGAAGGTAACTAATTCCAACCCAAGTGGCAGCGCAACAGAGACTAGATGATATGTAGCCACTGATTCTTGGCCAGGATAATGTTTTTAAGTCACCCTGTTGCTACACTTGAGCCTGTAGGGGGTCCTAACTCACTGCCCTTCAGAAAGCGTGTTGTCTAAGGTACCTTAATAATTGTTCCCTATCTCCGCCACGTATCTATTTATTATTTCACTTGAATAAGTAATTCTTCATATAATCAATTTTGTTAGACTAAATTAACTACCCATTTAATTAATTAGCTCAATGAATTTCCCCAATTGATTGTGCCAAATAATTTATAATTATAATGATCAGCAAACAACTTTTATAAATTATGTTGACTAGTATGCTGTATTTAGTAATTAATTAATTAATCAATCAATCAATAGTTAATTTATTATTAATCTTATATAATTTTTAATTTTTATATTTATTTATTATTTATTACTATTTTAATTTAATTTAATTTAATTTTATATATATATACACATATACATATACATACACATATACATATACATATATACATATACATACATATACATATACATATACATATACATATACATATACATACATACATACATATATATATATATATATATATATATATATATATATATATATATATAGAGAGAGAGAGAGAGAGAGAGAGAGAGAGAGAGAGAGAGAGAGTTCTAGTTTACTGTAATCAAAGCCTACTTGTTTAGATTCCTTACCCACTCTTCTTTTTCTAATTAGGTTGGTTTCTTTTCTTCTTCTTCTTTTTTGTGCACTTGGCTAGTCGACCCTCCTGTCCGCTAGCCACAGTTGTGTCCCGACCGTTACAGTTTAAATGAGAGAGGGGGTGGGGGGCGGCACGCGGTTGGCGGGAAAAATGGAAAGCGGGTCCCTGCCAACCTTGAAGCTCTTGCACAACGAAAGGGGAAGCTTAAAGAAAATTAAATACTGAGCAGCTGCTCTAAACGAAATAAAACTTACCGCTAATGTAAACAAACGCCCGTTTAAATATTGCTTCCCCACTCTCTTGCTCTATCTTCCTTATCCTACTTGCAGTCAATGCTAATCGATTTTAAAGTTATTATTCCCCTCTCTATTCCCCCTTTGTTAAACCTTCTTCTTTATTTTTCTTTTATTTATTTATTTTTAACCCTTCTCAACGTGGCGCGGCGGGCACAAAGCTGCGCCGCCGCTTTACCCCCTCGTTCGGCCGGGACCAACTAAGGTAAAGAATCAAATATAACCAAGGCTTTAAAATAAAGTTAACGAAGTAAATAACAATAAAGTAATCAAACTTAGACGCTGGGAGGGAGCCGGTGCTACCCTTCCATCCGTGAAGCACGAATCTCCAACTGATGCAGCTCGCAATATCGCCACAGCACAGCCTCCGTCTCCTTTGATGCCCGAAAAAGAAGAGGGCAGTGCGAGGGGGGAAAGCCCTTTCAGTACCCTGGCTTTCCCCCCTGCCACTTGCAAGTCTCGAGAGACTGAGGCAGTCTCGTGCCATCGCGGGTGGAGGGCAAAGAGCCGGCCACGCTGCCCAAAGTCCAGGGACTTGGCAGCGGCCGCAGCAGTTGTGCAACACAAACTGGGGAGACACACAGCTGTCTTTTCATTCCATGTTCCTGCAATGGGATGCTGGCCAAAACCTTTTAGGGTAGGAAAAGCCGCAGAGAACCTTCAATTATTGCAAACAACAACAACAACAACAACAACAACAAATGGTAAGACATGTTATCCATCTGCTATGATTCTTTCTCACATGGTCAATGTACTGATTTTCATTTGGTCACAGATGCTTTGAAAGACCCAACATAATGAATATGTGGGTTGTGTTTTAAAGCTAGGCAAATCATTATGCAGAAACAGTAGGATATAAAAAATCACATAAGATGCAAAAAAAGGGGAGCCCACTAGAGTTAGTGGCATATATATCAGCTTTTAATGGGCTTCTGTTGATGGAGAAAAAATATGATTGCTTTACTGCTGTTAATTTTGATTTCTTATGAGGTTGACTTCTGTTTAGATGATTATAAATACATGAGCTTGGTATGATTGCTTTACTGCTGTTAATTTTGATTTCTTATGAGGTTGACTTCTGTATAGATGATTACAAATACATGAGCTTGGTATCCCCCTTCTTGGATACACATCTTAATGTGATGGAAGGGTTTGAGTAAGTCAGTGAAGCTGAGAGCAATGATGTCAGGAGGCCAGACTCCATTAAGAGCCTGGACTCCCAGCAGGATAACTCAAGGCGGGATGGTCACAGAAGAAGAGAACGGATAATTCCAGTGGTAATGGAGACATCAGCTACAGGGTGGCAGCAGTAGCTGGAAGTTACACTGGTGGAGGAGACGTGGTGATACTCAAGCTAACTTTTGTTAGTAGTGTGCAGAAGGTGGCGATGGTAACCCCTGCTGAACTTTCCTTCATATGAAATGATGAGACAGTCCAAAATGAAACAAGAAAGGAGATGACAAGGAGTTCAGTAACACAGAACCATTACTTTAATTCCCTGTGCAAGCAAAGTGATTCTCAAAGTGTTGTAACAAAGGCTTTTTACCTTATATGGAGTGAGAAATGGTTGGTGTTCAAGCCAGATTCTGAAAAGGAAGAGGCACTTGAGATCATATTACAAATGCCTGCTGCTTACTGGAGTGCACCAAAGAATTTCGGAAGAAGATCAGTCAATGATTTATTTGTTGTTGTTTAGTCGTTAAGTCATGTCCGACTCTTCGTGACCCCATGGACCAGAGCACGCCAGGCCCTCCTGTCTTCCACTGCCTCCCGGAGTTTGGTCAAATTCATGTTGGTAGCTTCGATGACACTGTTCAACCATCTCGTCCTCTGTCGTCCCCTTCTCCTCTTCCCTTCACATTTTCCCAACATCAGGGTCCTTTCCAGGGAGTCTTCTCTTCTCATGAGATGGCCAAAGTATTGGAGCCTCAGCTTCAGGATCTGTCCTTCCAGTGAGCACTCAGGGTTGATTTCCTTCAAAATGGATAGGTTTGTTCTCTTTGCAGTCCATGGGACTCTCAAGAGTCTCCTCCAGCACCACAATTCAAAAGCATCAATTCTTTGGCGGTCAGCCTTCTTTATGGTCCAGCTCTCACTTCCATACATCACTACTGGAAAAACCATAGCTTTGACTATGCGGACCTTTGTCGGCAAGGTGATGTCTCTGCTTTTTAAGATGCTGTCTAGGTTTGTCATCGCTTTCCTCCCAAGAAGCAGGTGTCTTTCAATTTCGTGGCTGCTGTCACCCTCTGCAGTGATCATGGAGCCCAAGAAAGTAAAATCTGTCACTGCCTCCATATCTTCCCCTTCTATTTGCCAGGAGGTGATGGGACCAGTGGCCATGATCTTCGTTTTTTTGATGTTGAGCTTTAGACCATTTTTTGCGCTCTCCTCTTTCACCCTCATTAAGAGGTTCTTTAATTCCTCCTCACTTTGTGAGGAATTAAAATCATCACAATGATTTATAGACTACAGCAAAGCCTTTGACTGTGTGGATCAGGATAAACTATGGGTTGTTCTGAAAGAAATGGGTGTGTTTCAGCACTTGATTGTCCTGGTGCATAACCATATGCACCAGGACAAGAAGTTACCATTAGAATAGAATCTGGAGAGACAGTATGGTTTCCTATAGATAAATGTGTCAGACAAGGGTGCATATTATCCCTTTATCTCTTCAATCTGTACATATCTGTATGCAGAACATATCATATAGAAAGTCGGACAAGATTCAGATGAAGAAGGAGTGAAAACTGGTGGAAAAATTGTTTTATTTTTAAGTGTTGTTAGCCGCCCAGAGTGGTCAATTGACCAGATGGGCGGGATATAAATACAATCAATCAATCAATCAATCAATCAATAAGAAACATCAATAATTTTAGATATGCAGATAATGCCATCTTACTGGCAGAAAGCAGCAATGACTTGAAATGACTGTTAGTGAATGTGAAAGAAAAAAAGTGCCAAAGCAGGACTGCAGTTGAACATTAAGACCAAAATCATGACTATAAAAGAACTACAGAACTTTAATGTAGACAATGAAGAAATTGAAATAATGAAAGATTGTGTATACCTTGGTTCACATCATCATTCTGAATAAATCAGAAGACTGTGACTTGTAAAGGCAGCAATAAAGGAATTAGAAAAGATTGTCAAGTGTAGGGATGTATTACTGGAGACCAAGATCAAGATCATCCACACTTTTGTATTCCTGATCACCATGTACAGGTGTGAAAGCTGGACAGTAAAGAAAGCTGACAAGAAAAAAGATTATTCATTTGAAATATGGTCTTAGACAAGAGCTTTGCTATGAGAAAGACTAACTAGTGGGTCCTAGATCAAACTGCTGATACAGGATCCTAGATCAAATCAAGCCTGAACTATCTCTGGAGTTAAAAATGATGAAACTGAGACTGTCCTACTTTGGGTACATCATGAGAAGGCAAGATTCTTTGGAAAAGACAATAATGCTGGGAAAGGTTAAAGGCAGCAGAAAAAGAGGAAGACCAAATACAAGATGGACTAACTTCCTAAAGAAAGCCACAGACGTCAGTCTACAAGAGCTGAGAAGGGCTGTTGAGGACAGGACATGTTGAAGTCATAGGGTTGCTTTAGGTCAGAGGTGACTTGAGAGCATGTAACAACAACAGCAAGTTTTGTATCATGGATCATGAATATTCCCAAACTTGACTAACCCACCTCACAAGATAAAGTGGGAAGGAAAAAACTATGTGTACCTCTTTGAGCTCACTTGAGGAAAGATGGGATGTGAGGTAATGAAATAAATCAATACAAGTACCTCTTTTTAGCCCTGTCCAATTTACATCTCCTTGCAGTACAGAATAATTCACAAAGAATGAAGGATGGCTACAGAAATGTTCCGCCTTCTCAAATATCTAATTCAGATCACCATGCATGCTGACATACCTATAATGTGCATTTCTCTGCCCTATTAATTTCACAAAGTAATGAGGAACAGAAGCAGGGGGGCACAAATTGTGGTGTTCTTAGGATGAAAGAGACGTCTAACTATTACTATAGGTGTGGAGTGGAGAGAAAGACTGGGGTAAAAAAATTGAGTTCCCTCTAATTTTGAGGAGCTATCCATGAAAAATTATAACAGAATGATGTTGCTTGCACACTTTCAAGTTAAATTATGTGGGGAAAGTCCTGTTGAGGTAACTGCATTGTATCCAAAGTTTCCTGGATTGACTGACTGACTGACTGATTGATTGATTAGTTCATCTTCTATACTACCCCATTAGTGCAAACACTCTGGGCAGTTCCCAACCTAAAAGTGCATACTACAAATCATACAATATAAAACCACAGTATACAATAAATACAATAAAAACTTGTCATTAGCTGAAATGATAAAACCTGCATTTAAATAGAATTGAACAAATGTAAAACAAACTTGAACATCTCAGGTCAATTATTTAACTAGTGTTTTTTAACACTAGTTAAAAAACAGCTTTATATAGTTCAGTTTTAATTAACATCCTGAAAACTGAGAGGGATAGTGCCTGATGAACCCTTGTAGAAAGCTTGCTCCAGAGGGAAGGGGCTATGACCAAGAAATCATGGCTCATGGTGTTAACTCTTTCAGGCACCTTAGGTGACATAATTTTTAGCATCAAGGACTATCTCTGTTAGTAGCATATGTTTTCAAATATGACAGAGTCTCATTCTCTCATAACTAACAATAATTCACATTTTCCCCTTCTTGTAAACAAATATTTGTTTCAATGTTCTTGGAGACATTTTGTCCATATGTGAGATTTATTTTTGTATGTGCACAAAATTTGTGGAAAATATTATTTAATTTATATTTATATATTTCTTTAATTTACAGTATATACCACTCCATTAGTGCAAAAGCAATATTCTGGGTGGTTTGACAACAAGGTAAAATATATATTATCTGCTCCATAGACAGAAGGTTAAAAATATTAACAACATAAAACCATATGACACCAAAGGCAGTTTCCCAATAAGCAGCAGGCCAGGAGGTAAACAAACTGTCAACCAAGGTCAGTATGAAGGGCCTTCCTGAAAAGGAATGTTTTGAGTTGTCTTCTAAACAACATCAGGGAGGAAGCCAGGCATAATTCCTCCAGGAGTTGATTCCATTAGTATGGTACTGCTGTGGAGAAGGCCCTGCCTCTTATAGAAGACTTTTGGGTCTCTCTCAGGGTGGCTACATGGAGAAGTCCAGCCTGGGAAGATCCCGTGGGCTGGGCAGATGGCATTGGGGAAAGACACTCTGACAAGTAACATGGTCCCAAACCATGGAGGGCTTTATATGTGAGTGTCAAAACCTGGAACCTGATCTGGGACACAATGGATAACCAGTGGAGATGGGCCAGAAGTGGAGTGATGTGGTCAAATTTGCTCAGACCAGTCACCTGTCTAACTGTTGCATACTGAACTCACTGTAGTCTCCGGGTCAGTCTCAAGAGAAGCCCCACATAGAAAGCATTGCAGTAGTCAATCTGGAAGGCAGTCCTGCTGATTTGGATGGAATCCCTGTAAACAATCGCAACCCCCAACCCTGCCCCTCTGATCTGCCCTGATGCTGTATAGAGTAACATGGGGAGCACATCTGAAAGAGGGCAACCCCTCACACACTGCCCACCCAAGCCTCCATTATACAAGCCAGGTCTATTCTCTCCTCATAAATGAGATTGTGAATAAGATGGGATTTATTATTAGTGGACCTGGCATTATTCAGCAGAAGGGTCAGATTGGAGAGTCAGCTGAGCTGGTAACCACATTCTTGTCAGGGATGAGAAGGTCAGAACAGGAGATGGACACCAACTGTCTAGCTACCATTTTCCTGCCTTATTGTGAAATGTGGTAAGTTCTATCTTTTTGAATGAAAGTGAAAGGAACAGCATTGGTTGGCTTTGTTGCATAGGATAATTTCCTAATATCTGATGCCTCCAAACCCAATGGCTGCAAATAACCTTGGGGGCAGGGGCGAAGATTCCACTGGCACCAGATTTTAGTGGACGGATATAACATTCCATGTCATAAGCTTTCCTGGACTCCATCTGAGGACGTGAACTACCTCAGATGGTAGTTCACTTCCTCAGATGCAGTCCAGGAAAGCTTATGACAACTAAGATTCTTCAAGGTACCACTAGAAGGTGTCATAAGAATCTCTGGATCTTGATGGGTTGTTCGTCTGTTTTGTTTTGTTTTTGTCACTCAGCTGCCCCCATCCCTGGAAATTTTCAGTAAATAAATTTCAAATGAATAAAGCATTACAACTTCTTGTAAACACTGCTTTGTCTTCTTCTCAACAGTCCAGTTTCCTCAGCTTTAGTCTTGGCTGGGTTTGTTCCCTGAACACATAAACTGTTACCTTACTGGCTCATAAAAGCAGCCAGAGGAGGAATGGCCGATTGGGTACAGGGAGTGTTAAATGCCTCCTTGCAGCAGGGTAAGATCCCTGCTTGCTTAAAGGAGGCAGTAATAAGACCGCTATTGAAGAAGCCCTCCCTGGATCCCAGTGTACTGGATAACTACCGGCCAGTCTCAAACATCCCATTCCTGGGCAAGGTACTGAAGTGTGTGGTGGTTTCCAGCTCCAGGGATTCCTGGAGGAAGTGGATTATCTAGACCCATTTCAATCTGGTTTCAGGCCTGGCTATGGGACAGAGACAGCTTTGGTTGCCTTGGTGGATGACCTACGCCAGGAACTGGACAGGGGGAGTGTGTCCCTGTTGGTTCTGCTGGACCGCTCAGCAGCTTTCGATACCATCGACCATGGTATCCTTCTGGGCTGTCTCTCTGGGATGGGACTCAGAGGCATTGTTTTACAGTGGCTCCAGTCCTTCCTGAAGGGGAGAACTCAGAAGGTGGTGCTGGGTGACTCCTGCTCAACGCCCTGGCCATTGGCCTGTGGCGTTCCTCAGGGTTCTGCTTTGTCACCCATGCTTTTTAACATTTACATCAAACCGCTGGGAGAGGTTGTCTGAAGTTTTAGGGTTCAGTGTCACCAGTATGTGGATGACACCCAACTCTATCTCTCCTTTCCACCTAATTCCAGGGAAGCTGTCTTGACTCTAAACCAGTGCTTGGCATCAGTAATGGGCTGAACGAGGGCAAACAAACTGAAACTTAATCCAGACAAGACAGAGGTGCTCCTGGTGAGTCAGAAGGCAGATGAGGGAATCGGGACACTACCTGTGCCACATGGGGTTACACTCCCCCTGAAAACTCAGGTCCGCAGCTTGGGTGTACTCCTGGATTCATTCCTAAGCTTGGATGCCCAGGTTTCAGCGGTGGCCAGGAGTGCATTTGCACAGCTAAAGCTAGTGCACCAGCTGCACCTGTTCCTTGAGATGTCAGATCTGGCTACAGTGACACATGCCTTAGTTACATCCCGTTTGGATTACTGTAATGTGCTCTATGTGGGGCTGCCTTTGAAGACGGTTCAGAAACTTCAGCTGGTGCAAAACTCTGCAGCCAGACTACTGACTGGGGTCAGCTACAGGGAGCATATAACACACCCGTTGCAAGAACTGCACTGGCTACCAGTCCGTTTCCAGGCCCAATTCAAAGTGCTGGTCATTACCTATAAAGCCCTATACAGATTGGGTCCAGGCTACCTGAAGGACCTATATGTGCCTTCTCGGCAATTAAGATCAGCAGAGGAGGCCCTCCTCTCAGTCCCATTGCCAGCACAAGCACAGCTGATGGGGACACGGGAGAGGGCCTTCTCTGTGGTAGGTCCCAGGCTATGGAACACTCTCCCTCGGGAGATCAGGATGGCCCCTTCCCTTTTATCCTTCCGAGAAAAGCTAAATACTCGATCTCTTCAGGCAGGCTTTTAACAATTACAACTGAATCCCTGAACCCCATTTTAGCAGATAATTTTAATATTTTCCATGTTTCTATGTTTTAATCTTTTAATTTTATTTTAAATCATATATTGTTTAATTTGTCTTTTAATATTTAACTTATTGTGTTTTAATTGTGTGAGTTTTCATGCTGTGAGCCACCTTGGGTCCCTTTGTTGGGAGAAATGTGGCATACAAATAAAACTACTACTAATAATAATACCTGAAGATGACTTTGTTTTTCCACCTACTCTCGTTCCTGTCTCCCTGAATAAACATTGCAGCAACTTCAACATTCTTGATTTTATATTGCTTCTACCAGTTTTTAACTTTTTAAAATATAATTTCAATGTTTGAAATTCATTGTGATACATAATAAGGGGGAAAGGAGGGGGTATACATTCATAAGAGAGGGTGCAGTAGAGATGTGGGCTCAAATTCCCTCTTAGCCACAGAAACTCATTGGGTTTCTGGCAACAGTAAACTACTTCTTGAACATCTCAGATATCTCAAAATCTCTACAAGGGATGGCATAAGTCAATAGTCACTTGATGGCATACAACAAATTAATTCATATAGGAAGGCAAACAAATGGATCCCTAGAGTCTGGAATAATACTTGCCCTCCTCCGCCAGGAAATAAAGAGGAAAGAAACAAATAGTGGGGTAAAAGGGGCCCTGGTGTAAATTTCAGCTGTGCTTTGGCCATTTTAATTTGGAAGCCTTCCTAAGTCCATTTCCCACCCAGCCACCAACACTTTAAGTCAGTGGTGACCCAAGTCAGCCACAAAAGTTCACCACTACCATCTAGGCACTCAAATTGTATGATCCTACAGATCTGAGGGAGGGCGACCTATTACCAACAGGAGTCCTGTGGATCTTGCCACTACTACCCATCCTTTCCACATCATTCATCATGGCTTGTGACCACCCATTTATTACTGACACTACCCTCAAATCTGCCCATGTGCCCCATAGGTAATCAAAATGGAATAGGCAAAAAAAAAAAAAAATCCTGTTGTTCAATGCAACAATCAGAGAACCTAGGTCCAAAATTCCTATCTGATCTTCTGGCAGCCAGATAGCTCACTCTGGCCCACAGGCCAGGTGGGTGGGCAAGTCAGAGGTAAAGGAGACTGGTGCAGAGATGGTTTCTGAACCCTCCTGTCTCAATTCTCAGTGCTGACAGAGTTTCAGAAGAGCATCCAGCCAGCTACCTTTTAGGCAGTGTCTCTCCATAGGCCTCACTCATTCACTGAAGGAGGGGTGCGTTGGGTTCAGACATACTTAAAATAGACCAAGTGACATCAATGGGACAAAGTTATGGCTAATGTGAATCCCCTTGATTTCAGCGGGTCTTCCTCTGAGAAAAACTACAGTTCGGCTTTGACGCCACGGCCGAGGTTTCCCAGAAGTTTTCTAAATTCCTTTAACTTGGTTCTGTTACAGCAGCTGTGACAACTGTGCTCTTCAGATCAAATTATAGCAGTCATACTTCTAGGGTGGCTGTTGATTAAAAAGTTGAGATGCTTCCTGCATAATTTGGGTGGGAGGGTTTCACAATATTCTCTCTGAGCAATATGTTTATATCTTTGTCTCATTGTGCCATGTTTTGAATGTACTTGGAGTGTAAATGAAGGTTTGGTGCTCTGCCTTCTGAGGACTAAAAAATGGAAGGTGCAGGAGAAAAATGCAATCAGGCAAGGAAGATTAATTACTCTAACTTGCACACTCAAATGATTTTCAAAAATCGTAGGTCTCTTTCTGCTTCCACGTCATGAATACTAAAATATGAGAAGCTAAAGCTCTGGCATCTTACATCATTGCATTTCAGAAACTGAGCACTGCAATCAGATTTCTATTCATGAACACATGGCTGTGAAGCTTGGTTGCATAACAGTACACTTATTTTCCATATATTAAACACCCAGCAGGAAAAAGAGACTCAATAATGCAAAGTTTGTTCAGGAAGGAAGGGAGGAGATCAGGAGAATACATAGGGCTGTCTCCAGACAAGCCTTGTGCATTCAGTGAATATTTCATTAAGGAGCAGATCTGTTCTTGCTAGAGATGGATGATCTGTCAGTGTTAGTTGTCGCCTCTTCTTCTTCTTCTTCTTCTTCCTTCTTCTTCGTTCTGTTGTTGTTTTCCCCTTTTTTTCACTTCTGAAGTTTGGAACTTTGATAATTTTTCCAATCATAAATTTAGTTTATCCATTTTTTTTTAAAAAAGTGTGCATTAAAATTTGTGTGCATTTTAACCTGCATATCTCTTCTCATGCATGTATTTTTGTAGACAATTCTGCATTATATAGTACCAAATGTGGTGTAGAGTAATGGACTAGGACTCAGGAGGTCTGGATTCAGTTCCTTGTTCAGCCATGGAAAGTCACAGGGGAGGGGGCAGAACTGGTAAAACCACCCTTAAATATCTCATTTAACTTGAAAGCCCTATAAAGGGCACTATAAATCAGTTCCGACTTGACAACTTGTAACAAAAACAACTGCATCATATACATTTTTAATTCATTTTTTGTCAGATAATACATATTTGATTTCCTTAACTGAATATATAGTTTCTGTGCACTGTCCTTTAATCTATTCAGTTCTTCAAAACACCTCCAGTTTATAAATGTGGAATCTTGTGCTTCTGTATCCACAATTCAAAACACAAAGAAATGGTCCAATATTGTTGAACAAATATCGTGCCCATGTTGCCTGCAATCAAAAGAATGTCAAGCTTTACATGGAAAAGGGCAGCCTAAATGTTGATGACACCAGTGTCAGCACTCAAGATGGTCTACTAGATACCTTGTTGTGCTCATTACAATTCACAAAGAGACATTAAGCAGGAGAAAATCCCAGAACCTGACTCCTGTTTTCATCAGGTGATCTCTTCTTACTCAAACACAGATAAAGGCTTTCACATAGTTGGAAAGATGCTCTGATTATACAGAATTCCCAGTCATGAGGAAGCCCCTTATGTGAAGAGAATTTTACACACAAGATAGTGATAGTGCTTTCATATGTTCATGTGAATATATAAGCCATCAGGGCACATGCAGAAAAACAAGTAGAAAAACAAAAACAAGATGAACATTAATATGCATCATACACATAAATGGACATATTGAAATAAGAATGTGGAAACGACAGTTCTTACAAATAAATAATAATAATAAAAAAACAGTGAACACAATGAAGCCAAAGGTGAATAATAAAGTGAATGTTTGTATAAACATTAATTTACAAACACATTTGGCACAATCCAGTTTGCCAAGTGGCAGATAATATAGGCAGTCCTGGTAGCCAAATAAATGAAAATTATCAACAAACATACAGTATAGGCTGTCCAAATATCCAGATTTTATGGCAAGCCCAGGTTCTGATAATGTTTCAAAGCCTTTTTCAGGAAGGACATTTGAATATAATTAAGCAACCATCAGCAAAAGGTAATTTTCCAATTAATTGCATATTCAAGTTGATGAATACTTCAGACAAAGTAACAACTTTGTTAAGGAGGATATTCTAGTCACATCTAAAAGCATTCAGGGTCCATGAAATAATAATAACCTTTGAACTGCAGAGCTGGAAGGGACCCTGGGTCATTGAGTCCAGCCCCTCTCAAAGAGGCACAGTTAGGAATTGAACTCCTAACCTTTGGCTCTGTAGCCAGAGACCTAAGCCACTGAGCTATCCAGCAGTGGAAGCTATGGAGATTTTCCTTCAGTCTTCCAATGGGTGTGTCTCTGACGTATATGTGGTAGTAATCTTGATTTGCTATCTGGACCAGCTAGTTCATATGCCAATTAGCAAGCTCCTGTGTCTGTAAATAGGTAAAGGTAAAGGTTCCCCTTGACATTTAGTCCAGTCATGTCCGACTCTAGGGCGTGGTGCTCATCCCCGTCTCCAAGCCGTAGAGCCAGCGTTTGCCCGTAGACAGTTTCTGTGGTCACGTGGCCAGCGCGACTAGACACGGAACGCCGTTACCTTCCCACCATGGTGGTACCTATTTATCTACTCGCATTTACATGCTTTCAAACTGCTAGGTTGGCAGGAACTGGGACAAGCGATGGGAGCTCACTCCGTCGCGTGGATTTGATCTTACGACTGCTGGTCTTCTGACCTTGCAGCACAGAGGCTTCTGCGGTTTAACCCGCAGTGCCACCACATCCCGTGTCTGTAAATAACTGGCTGTTAATGTGGACATTGATTTTGAATCTTCTAGTTAGTCATCCCTTTCTTCACTTCTTTGTGTGTGTACCATGTTGATGTTTCTTTCTTTTTAATCACTGGTATTTATCTGTGTTGTGTTTTTGTCTTTGCTTTCTTAACCCTCCTTACCTGTTTTTCTCTATCTTTGAGGGATCTCTCCCACTTGTGTATTTGATCATTGGAAAACCTGGGCAGACACATTCTAGTGTCTGGAGTATAGCTAGCCAGCACAGCCAAACACCCCAGCTGTAATTTCACTTAACACAGAGGTCCCTTTCTGAAAAGGGACTCGTCTTGTTAACGTGAAAGAATTGGGTCAGTGAGACAATCCTCAAAGGAAGACAGTCATCTCACGCAGCAGATCATGGGGAGCAGGTACGCCATGTTGGAGGAGGGTACAGCATGTAATTTGCTCCGCATATCTTAAACTAGCACAATATGGTGGAGGTTGCAGTCCCATAACCCAAACTGAAGAACATTTCAAGTGGCTGTCCAGTCAATATGTACATGGAATGGTGGGCAGCACCATCTTATACTTCTCCTCAGGTGATGGAACATCCTAGGCAGTTGCTGCATTATATAGACAGGGAGAGAGATGCTGTAATTAATTATGCCACTTCTTTCCCTTTGAAACATACACTCCAAACAATATTTTGAAGTAAAATTAAAGCCTGACAATTAAGTAACAAGAAAAGGCATTTGGTTGAAAGAGGCTCACTCCAATGAGGTGCTGGCATTTAACAGTGGAGTTTTCTTCCAACATGGTGCTGGCACTTAACTGTGGCGTTTTCATCCCCTCCTTTTCCTGCTACAACAACACTTCAAGCTACCATGAGTTAGCATAAAGGGTTGTAGTTCAATAACAGATCACATGCCCAGCGTATAGTAGGTCACATGCCCAATTCCCAGTATTTCTGGGTAGGAGAAAGATGAAAAAGTGGAGAGCCACTTCTGATTCCTGTTGGCAATACTGGGCCAGATGGACCAAGGTCTGACTCAGCAGATGGCATCTTCCTATGTATCCAAAATCTAACCCCTTGATCACTGATTTGGGGGTGGTGTGGGATAGGAGGATTACCCTACTGGTTCCCCTGGATGCCACTGTTGTCACAGAAGAACTCCATCACTGAATCCTGCCCGCTGAATGGTCTGGATATTCTTTCACAAAGCAGTAGGATTGACTGCATAGGCTGGGTAAAAAAATAACATTATGGGACCGTAGCTTCATTCTGGAGAGTTGGCTCTGCCTGAGCACGAAGACTTTGAAAGAAGGAGTCACTAGAGCTGGCAAAGAGCTTTGGAATCAGGCTGGGCTTTGTCAGGCTTGTGCAGCTGTACTCAGTAAATAGTGCTTGGCTGTTCATTTATCAAGGAGACAGTTTTGCAATTGACAGTGTTTTCAAGCTAGCTAATGTTTGCTCGTTATCACAAAGTGTAACTCTGCAATTATACGAATGAATGTAATGCTGAACATCCCAGGTCCCTCTTTTTTCAAGCCAGTGAACTTTCTCAGGAGTGAATTCCATTGGAAGGAACAGAATTTACTTCTCTATACAATGCAAAGTTCGGCATTAATATTATAATAAGGGAGGAAATATTTTAAAAATATGAATTCTAGCATATTTTTAACCGAAAATCAATTATTAATAGTGATTTTTCTGTTCTTTTTCTCTCCCCACCCAAATTATCAAACCTCATTTTTTGCCAATCATATAGTGTTGTAGGTAGGATTTTCCCCCACACTGGAATTACCTAAACCTCAAATTCCATTTAATCTAAGCATGAAGGAATCAGTTAGTTTTGGTAAATTCTTCAAAAACAACCTGAAGCAAAATTCTCCCCTTATTTGCACCAGCCAAATTAAAAAATACAAAAAGCTAATCTTATCTTGCAAAGAACCTGCCTACCATAGAGATGTAAAAAACAAAGTACCTTAGGAAAGGAGTTGGTAATCTCGTTCAGTAATAACATAAGAATATACAGGGCTTCAAATCCAGACTTTTAAGTGCTAAGCACTAGAAATCCTTGGAATAAATGGGTAAAATTGTAAGTTTCTTCCACATTCAAATTTTAAAATGGCAGGTTCTTTCTATCTCACACATGAAGGAATCTGCGAACTTCAGTAAACTGGACTGAATAGGGGTGTGTGAATATCATCTGGTCAGGTTTGTATTCATTTATCATACAGATTAGAATGGACCTGTCTCAAGCTGGTTTGGAGGTGGCCTCAATTGATTTGTTCTCAGGTCTGTATGTTTTTTGTATTGGAGTAAAAGAACGGTGATGGGAGAAGGCTGCAGTGTGGGACGGGGGATGTTATACAAGTATGTCCAAGAGATACAGCCATCCACCCTGAATTCATACACATGCTGAGTCCTAAGTGTAATGAAGACTCAGCGTAGCTACTTAAAAGAAAATAATTCTGAATGTATCCAGTCTAATAAACAATGGGGCATCCTTCATTAACCCTTTCCTGAATGTGGAACAGCTGCTCGCATGTCAATAGGATTATATAGCCTGGTGAGACCTGTCTGAGCCTTCTCCATGTGGTTCAGTGACTGGAGTTTTTAGGTGAGATTTAGACTTTCATGGAAGTGTCAGGTGTCAACACCCTTCCACTCTGGCACCTTCTTCTTTTGCTACAGCACCTTGGGTCTATCATTTTTCTTCAAATTTCAGCCTTTCCAAGCCCCAAAACACCAAAGCAAACTCCTTAGGGTGAATTGACCAAGGGATGACTTGGGGCTTCTTGAGCACCCTGTAGCTGGTCTGGAAATACACCAATAACTCTGTCCTGCTCTTTCTGAATCCTTCCCCCACTCTAAACCATAGACCTGAGTGTGTTTTTTCTCCATCTCTCCCTGTAAGGAAAGTCTGAGAAAACTTTTGACTCAAATATATATATATCTCTGGTTCGAATTTCAACTGACAGCACAATCCCCAGCATCCTTACTTAGAAGCCAATTCCATAGTGCTTAGTAGTACTTGTTGCCCACTAAGCATGGTTTTCAAATAGTTTTGTGTGATATAAATGCTAAGCAGTGTTACAGAATCAGATCATCAGTGTTGGGGGAGTGATAAGCTGCCAATAACCAATGACAGAAATGTGGGCAGTTGTTTGACAGACAAGAGTGTTAAGTGTCAGCAGCAATATTTCTCTGACTGTCACTGAGCGGGGTAGAAGTCACATAGAATGGGGTAGAGGGCTGATACATTTTCACAGTGTTTTCTCAAGGTTGCGTTTCCCCTGATAACACCCCATGCTTGAAGAACCAAATATTCAGTAAAAAGTGTAACTTTTTCTTCCACACACTGCAGTATCAATAAAGGAATAGTTTGCAAAGGCCTTGAGAAGAGTTGGGAGTAAAGGAAAACAGCAGAAGCAGAAGGAAAGAACTGCCAGATTGAACCAGAACACCAACAAGCAAACAGAAGCCAAAAAAGGTGGTGTCTTTAAAAACAAACTTCAAAGCCATGAAGACCTCAGAACTGCACACAGTGCTTTGATAGATTCCACTGAACTGTGGCATGCCTCTAACAGGGAGGAAAGGGAGTTTTCAATTTCACTTCATTTCTGATTTTCCAGTCTTCAGTTCAATTTCATCCTAAACTCTGAGAAATTTCCCAATCTTGCATTTTAGCTGATCTGCAATTCTGACTGCTTTGAAAACATTTAGATGAAAATTCACGCAGACGTTCATCTGCATTTCTTTAAATACATCAATTTTTATGCAATTTGGTTTAATATAGCAGTTTTCTGAAGACGAGACATATAATGCATTTTCCCATTTTTTTTCATGAACATGCACATTTGTGTGTGCAAATTTCCCTAATGTATGTGTTTCAGTATATGTTTCTGTATCAGAAACCTCCTCTAAAAATTCATTTAAAAGATAACTGTGTTTTAGATTGATGTGTTCATTCAAAAATGCAAAATTATATACCTTAACATTAAAATATAAATCCAATGAACTTTTGCTTGTATCTCTACCATGGACATAATTGGGCATAGCACTACTGGAAAACATATGGACTGAGTAGCAGGCTCCCCGGGCACTCCAGCACTATCCATTCAAGGGAACAGAAGCTGAAACCACTTTGAACCAAGGAAATTGCATACCTATTATAATGTGCACCAAGAGAGGCACTAATCCATTGTGTGCAGTTAACCTCTAATACAGTTGCCTGAAAAAAATTGGCTACCACCAAAGAAAAACCCAGTTTTTGACATAAAAGGTACTGTGCTTGACCAACTAAGACACTTTTGAGATGTGTGGTTTCCCCAACTTTATGTCCCTATGAAGAATGTGGATGTCCTGGGAAAATCATGTTTTCCCGCTGGAACCTACAGTAATAGCACAGCAGTATTTAAGGCTCCAGGAAAGAATGTAGTCATTTGAGAAAGTAACTCTCGTATTGTAATAATGGCATTCCTCACTGGGCTAGCTACATTCCAATTCTGGCAATATTGATAAGAATACCACTATATCCTTGGTCGTTCACTGTGCAAATGGACATGCACACACCAACTACATGCCTTTGTAGCTTTTGGCCTAAACTAAAGAAGGTGTCATGGCTTTTTCTCCCCATCTTATAGCCTGTTTCTCAAGAAGCAGTAACACATTTTGTCAACAGCCGTGGCTCTCTCCCCCGTCCTACAAATATAAAGATTGAGTGGGTCATTAATCATAATCAGCAACTCATTCACCTGCATCACTTCTTATATACACGATTACAGCAATTTTATTGTAATACTGCTATTACTTTGCATTCTGTGATGAGTGTAAAGATTGTATCTCAGCCTGCTTCAGGAATGACCTTTGAAGGGAAAAGGGGAAACATACGCGCACACAGGTAAAGCTGCAGTTAATATATCACTCAATGATTTGCTGAGACATGTCAAGCTGGCAAAGATGTTTTTTCTCCTGAGTTCATTGTTTCATCTAGTTAGAGAGGGTGATACACTTCTCCACATATTATTAGTCGGACAGATTGCTTCAAGATAGGTTGAAATAGGTGAGGAGGGGGAAAGCACATGCAATATTTGTTGATGGCTTTGACTGAAGAGAATGATAATAATCCTAAGCATTTATATTGAGCTGGACCCAAACTTTTATGCAGGACGTTCTGCCATTGTAAAGGGCATGATGATCTCCCATGAATTAAGACAGAGCAGCAATATAACAAGTCTCCCTTCTCCCTGCACCCTCTGTACCCTTCAAAATTTGTTTTGCATGGGTGAGGAAACCTCTGGAACAGCCTGGAGAGGAGCTGCAGAAGCAAGTGTGGGTCAGCCAAAAATGGCACCCATCCTTGCATTTGTGGAGAACTCCACTGGATTGAAGCCCCTTTCATTTCATTTCTGCTTGTGAAAAGGCTCTAACGGGTTCAACCAACAGGATTTTTTTCAGCATACAAAGGATTCTATATCAACCCTGCAATCTGTACTGCGATACTGCAAGATCAATCAACATTTATTTTCCTGTATAGTCAATCAGGCTGAATCATAATTGGTGCCTCAAGATCAGCAAGTGAGTTTATGGATAAGGGTCATGGACTGAAGACTGGAAATAGCGCTTTGAAATAAAGTGGAGATTTGAAATAGGACTTTTGTATAGCAAGGATAAACTTCATAAGGATCTGAAACTGGACCTTCCCATATTCCTGAGGTTCTTAGGTCCATTCGTAGACACAATAACAGGAATGAGAAACCTTCAGTTCCTGGAGTGAATTTGGCCTACCAGTCGACTCCATCTTGCTCACAGAGGCCTTCACTGAGACCAATCCCCTTTCCAGTGCCTGTTTCTACCTTCAAAGCCCCCGTCCCCAATGCAAAATGCAAGGAGGTGAGCAAAACATCCCTAGAGAAAGCTACTGCTTCAGGATGCAAGTAGCAGTTCCCTAGGGCTTGGCTTTGCCTTGCTTTTTCCAATGAGAAAGATGAGGAGTGAATGTGCTCAATGTGTATGTATGAGTGAGTAACTGAATGAAATAATGAATAGTGTCTGCGGGTGTCTGTGAAGATTCTCAGTCATCCAGGTGAGGTTATCTGGAAATTGAGACATGGCAACTGGACTTCTTTCTTGTTAGGTTGAAACGTTTTGCTACTCATCCAAGTAGCTTCTTCAGTGTATGTGGGTGGGTGCATGTATTTGTAGGGCAGGAGTGTGTGTGTGTGTGTGTGTGTGTGTGTGTGTCTTTCATGAAAGCATATTGTGGTGGCCCAACTCTCTTTGGACTGGAGCACAGTTACTCTTATTTGGTGCCAAGTCATTGCTCAAAAATGCTTCTTCATAGTATACACAATAATGTGCTAGCATTTTTCCACTGCCGTCTCTTAAAAAGATACATTCTGACAGATATATGTGTGTACGTCTGTCTGCATATATTGGCAACTGTATTTATAATTATGTTAAATCCACTACTTATAATTGAGTTAAACCCACTTTTGACAATTAAATTAAATCCATTATTTACAGTTAAGTTAAATCCAGTGAGGACAGACAGTACTTCTGCTGCCCCACCCACAGAAAGATCTGCTTAATCTTTCTGCACCATCTTACAACTAGCTCCAGAGGATTTCCAAACCTTCCAGACCAGTTTTCAAAGCTTTTGGGAGGCTGCATTGTGATGAGTGAACCACCCCTTCACATTTTTGTTGGATCATAGTCTTTCACATTAGTAACTCCACTGTTGGATTTTGTGTGTGTTTGTGTGTAATGTATGCATCATTTTTAAGATTTTGTTATATTCTACTCAGGTAGCATATGGGCCAAATCAGCAATTAATGTTCACATTACTCAAGCCAGCATGAGTAAATCACACAGGATTCCACGAACACATTGACTCTACAGATATATGTTTATCCATGTTGATTGGCATTGCCACTTAATGCTTTCCATGAATTCTAAATTTGTGAGGTAATAAGAATTCATTGCTAAAGGTCCCCAGCACTCCCTGTTCTAAACCCTAATTCCCAGGGTTTGCTGAGTAGAAGAACTCCTATCAAGTTGCATATGTAGCGTAGATTATGCTAAGCCTAAAAATACAGGAGTGATGTGTTCTGCATCCCATCCAGCTTCCTTTGGTTTGCACAATCTGAAGTTACAGCCATTGTGCTATGCATGAGTAAATGAAAATAGCTTATTTTGTATAGACTGCAGCTAAATAAGTTCAACATTGAGCTCTGTAGATAAATCAGCCTGCTTTCTGAACAATTACTGGGGGTTTTCATGACAGTCCTTGGGTTCTTCTTGAGATTAATCAAATTCTCTCTCTCTCTCTCTCTCTCTGTGTTTGTGTGTGTGTGTGTGTGTGTGTGTGTGTGAAATGTCAATATATAGTGGCTGTGGGCTGCATGTGCATGTATTTAGCAATCAAACCAAACTAATCTTCAGTTGCCCACAGTCTTTGGTTCCTCACATTAATCTTCAGTTGCTTAGCTTTTCTATCATTTTATACAGCCATTATTGTACAAAGCTGTTTCAGTCATCAGGCATTACCATCTTTGCAGCAGAATTAATAAACCAAGGATTCATTGCACGATGTCCACCTTACTTTCAAACATAAGGTAGGCATAAACTCTCTGCATGCTTCAGACAACAGCTGTTTTGGACCAATGCATTGCAAAAATCAGTCCGAAAGCTTGAAACTGGTCTTCTTGGAAGCAGCTTAATAACTTTGTTTTCATTCTGCTTAAAATAATGTCAATGACCTGCATTTCAGCAGATGTAATCTTATTTTATTCACTTTGTTTGCTGATGAGTCAGAATTTAATGTTCCATTTGTCACAAAGAGTAATCTACCACAATGGTGGGGACCCTGTGCTCATCCAGAAGTTATTGGGTTCCAGTTCCAGCACGGAATGCCAAGGATAATAGCATTTTGTATTTAAGGACATCTGAAGGGTCAAGATTTCCCATCTTCAGCCCAGGTGTTGGCACACTTGGCCCATTTTGCTACTTGTGTAAGGTAAGCTATTAGTTTTAACCCCTACTTTTTGTATACAATGATTTGATTACAGTGGCTGAAGCATAAGCCACCATACTCCTTGTAACCATTTCTGGGAAGAAAATATCTATATTTCAAATGATTCCGGTTGAAAAGAGATACTTCATAAATGAAGAGATTCTGAGCAATGCTTGGGGACCATTGCATGCAGGTATCAACTGAGCAGGTGAACCTTCTCTCAATGCATCTTTCTAAAAAACTATTCAAATATTGGCAGGTATAACCTCACTCCAGAGTTAATCTCTTTCTTACATTCATCCTTTATATCTTTCCTGTGATTTATTGGGTGCCTTTAGAAACAGAAATTCAATCTCGATGGGTCATTAGCTTGATCCCATCTGATAGAAGAGTGTACCTGCAGGATTTGGATGTTTGGCATTCTGTACAATCCAAACGTCACAGAATTTCATTTTCCAAACATGCATTTCAGTGTGAGAGAGAAACATTTTACCTAATGATCTTAACAGGGAGAGGCAGGTAGCAGAAAAATTGAGAACGCATAGTACGTCCACAGAGATAGAGAGCACGGTAATACTCTGTGTAATATTTTCTCCCCTCTGGCATGTATACAAACATCATTGACTGATGGCTCATTTGCAGGCCAAAGAACTTAACTAGGCTTGAGAGACATAACATAGACTGACATAGATAGTGGAAAGTGGCCAGTGTCCCACTGCAGCTTATTAGCTGAGCCATAGGTCTCTAAGGACTACCTCTGGATTTAGAAGCAGAATGACGGCTGGTAACCGAAAATCTCAGTGCTAGGTAAGCAAGTCCACTAATGAATGCAGAAAGGCTATACACAGTGGAAGCTCTGGTGTGGTTTGAGCTGTTTGAGTTGCAAATGAGACTGCTGTCTAAAAAACAACAGCAAACGAGTCTTTGTAAACGGGAGACACTTTACAACATGCATTATTTGTTTATATGATCTGACAAGAGAAAGAGGAAAATAATGCTATATGATATTCCTTGTAGATTAGCCTATTAATGTGGAAAAAGGGGGTAACTCGATAGGTAGATGGCAGAGGAGAGAGGAGAGAGAAATCTAAAATAGTAGGGTTTTTAAAGTTGTACTACCTTCAGTTAAAACAAGAGAGAGAGCTTATTTCCCAATGCCTGTCAATAGCTCACTACATATTGGTGTCTTTCTTGGGATTAAGTTACCCATTAAGACAACATTCACTAAAGGAGGAGAAAAGCAGGTATCATGAAACAAGTTACATGAAATGTCATGTTAGCTCTGTGGAATGCGTATGGGCAAAATGTTGGACAGGACAAGTTCCATACTCATTGAATCCATCTGTACCTGTTCCAGCCCCAGTCTTTTCATGTTGAATGGGAAGCCATAAACAGGAATACCTAGAACATTCATCTAAATGAGGCCAGAATCCTCTCCATGATGGACAACTTTAATAATGCAGATTTCCTGTCACTGAGAAGTTTCTAAGCACCATTGGATGAATGTGCCTAGAGTTCTAGTCCTCATCTTGTTATTTAATGCATGGAGGTTTTAGCTCCATGCATTTGGCTGGAGCAGGAACATGTAAGATATTGGGAGCGATGATTAGTACTTCCCTTCACTTCCTCCAAATTTTCTGCCCCTACACATTCTTTGATAGCCGTGTATTGTGTTTGAGTTAATTTGTTCTCACTAACCCACTGAATGCAGAATAGAGATGGGCACGAAACAGAAAACTGCTGATTTGTGATTCATCAAGGTCAATGAATTACAAATTACAAATCTATGATTTTTTCTGATGAATCAATTAATTATTTCATAAATTCATTTTTGAATTTTAGATCCCATAAAATGGGCCCCCAAGCACCTAGAGACACCAAATTTACAGGGAAACCTCCCCTGACTCTCCACTACAAGCCCTGCAATATTGGTGAAGTTTGGGTTTTGGACATCTGAGTTATACACCCACAAGTAGCCCCCCCAGGAAAGTTCCCCCCAGCACCTTGAGATACCAAAGTCACAGTCAATGCTGCTTCAGCCAAAGCTCCTCTGTAATTCCCCCCAAGTTTGGCAAAAATTGGATTTTGGACATCCAAGTTATACACCCACAAAGTGGATCCCCCCAGGAAAGTGCCCTTTAACAGCTGGCTTGGGGAAGCCCAATCTTCATCAAACTTTGACGGATTGTAGAGGAGAGTCAGTAGATGCTTCTCTGTGATTCTGGTGTCTCTAGGTGCCAGGGGGAAACTTTCCGGGGGGGGGGGTCTTTGCAGGTGTATACCTCAGATATCTGAAACTCAGTCTTCATCAAACTTGGAGGGGTTGTAGAGGAGAGTCAGAGGAAGCATCACTACTGTTTTGGTATCTCTAGGTTCCTGGGGGGAGGCATTTTATAGCCAAACAAATGACAAATAAAAAATCACTAAAAATTCATTGATTCATATTAATTAGGGGCATTAATTCATACAAATTCAAATTGATTAATTACCAATTTTTGTACAAATTTGGTGGATTGTGTTTTTTTAAAAAAATTCATGCCAATCTCTAGTGCAGAATAAAGCAATTGTATGGTTTTATTCTCTGGTCATGCTCTTTAATATAACGTGCATCTCCTTTCCTTCTCTTCATGTCCACATTTTGCTGCTGTATTACTAGAAGACACATTTCCTCTTTTATACAGATGCAATCTTGGCTTTTCTAGCAGGTCTTCAGCAAACAATGAGCTGCAGCTTAACACAACTCCCTGATTACTGTACCTGCACCTTTTGTGTCCTTATTCACATTTTGCATTTTGAAAGAAATGTTTAGAACATTTGAAGAGTATGAGTAATAATGTACCCTGTAAAGTGATATGGCTACATACTGTGTGTGAAATCTGGATTGACTAGGTTGTGTGTTAGGGTTTTCTAACAAAACGTAGAAATGCAGGATTATTTCTTCAGTAAGATAAATCTACCTCCTTATCTCTCAAAGTCCTACTAAGTAGGCATCAGAGAAAACACAGCTGATATATATACTAAACTCAGACTGTGGGGAAAATATGGAAATAGATCTATGTAGATCACTCAGTAGCGATGTATGGAAGTGAGAGCTGGACCATAAAGAAGGCTGACCGCCGAAGAATTGATGCTTTTGAATTGTGGTGCTGGAGGAGACTCTTGAGAGTTCCCTGGACTGGAAGGAGAACAAACCTATCCATTCTAAAGGAAATCAACCCTGAGTGCTCACTGGAAGGACAGATCCTAAAGCTGAGGCTCCAATACTTTGGCCATCTCATGAGAAGAGAAGACTCCCTGGAAAAGACCCTGATGTTGGGAAAGAGTGAAGGCAAGAGGAGAAGGGGATGACAGAGGACGAGATGGTTGGACAGTGTCATCGAAGCTACCAACATGAATTTGACCCAACTCCAGGAGGCAGTGGAAGACAGGAGGGCCTGGCGTGCTCTGGTCCATGGGGTCATGAAGAGTTGGGCGTGACTTAACGACTAAACAACAACAAGATAACTCAGCGAGATGGACCGCCTCAGCAAAAGTTTGGAAGTTTGATTCACCACTGTGTTTCCTGAAAAACTTTCAGCCTGTGTAGCCTTGGGCAAGTTGCACAGTCTCAGGGTGCACCCAGAAGAAGAGAATGGTGAAACTACTTCTGAGTATACCTCAAAGACCCTGGAATGTGTCAAGTCAAAACTGACTTGATGACATGCAATTATTATTACTGGAAAACCGCACATAATGCATCAGTGTTTGATACTCTTTCAGTGCATCTTCAGCTCACAGCCATTTCTTCATCATTGCTCATTGCACTTTTAGACACTTAATGAGACACAGATACAAGTTCCATATTTCACAGCATCAACTAACTTGCAGAGGTAAAGGAGACCATAAGCATCCAGCTTGGTAGACAGATATTTCATGCATTCTTTCATTATATCAAGAATGATGCTTTCTGGTGGAGTCAGTTCACACATTACATTTGCAAGTCTGAAAATATTACATAGCATCCAAGTCGTGTACATGCATATGTGAATTACCCCTTCATAACAACATGGAAAATGTCATTGGGTTTGCATGACCTTTCTCCTCAGGCAAGCTTGTCTTTAAATGGCTGGTTTGACGTAGGGGATTTTTTAAAGAGAGCATTGTATTTTGTGTTTTATTTATGCTTTTAATATTGTTCTTATGCGTTTTAATAGGATGCTTGTTTAATGCTTTTTAAATATTGTAATAATTTATTATTTGACTTTTAACTTTGCTTCTTTTAATATTGTAAGCCCCTTTGGATCCTTTGGGAGAAAGGCAGCATATAAACTAACTAACTAACTAACTAACTAACTAACTAACTAACTAACTAACTAACTAACTAACTAACTAACTAACTAACTGTTAGGTATATGCTAAAATGGTTACATAGCTGTTTCAGCGTTGTCTGACTCACAAACATAGGCTTCACACTTCCTGACTGAAACAATTTGGGTGTGTGAGCAGGCCATTATAGGTACACTATCAGAAACAGTAGTTTAATATAATCTGTGGACCAACACTATTCAATGGAGTGAGTTCACATATTCCTCTACCAGCCATACCATGCGTAGCATCCAGCCTAGATAAATCAGCTGACTGATACATATCACAACATGAATGAATTCAACTCATGTTCTCAGTGTGTCTGGTTAGGCATACTGAACTTTTGTTAAGTTAAACATAATATAGTAGCAACTGAAGCAGGCTCAAGAACCAAGTCAGATGTAAGCTGTTTGATCGGTAAACACTTCTGGAAGTTCTCATGAGAAATTTAAAATTCCAAACTTTTAGTATTGCCATCTCTAATCCTTTTTGTGTGGTGAAAATTTAGGATCTTGCTACCATTGGCCATTAATTTGCTCAGATGAAAGTCCCCTGCAAATGAGCTTTAGATATATAGTTGAAGTAAATCATCTGATGTCTTAGAAGTGGCAGAAAAAGTTGAAGAAGAGGCAAGGCTAAGGTTAAGGAGTACTCAAATGAGCATTGAGTTGGCCCTTTAATCTCTTTTATTAGGAACATGGACATTTAACAGCATTTAACACTCCTATAAAACAAAGGCATAAAATTAGACTTCTGAGTCATTTGGACATTTATGGTAGGTGAGCCAGATTTCCAAGTACTCCTTTCCTGAACCAGAGCTTTATTTCGGAGCCCAAGATGAGTATATATGAAGTCTCCTGACTGCAATTGTGAAAAAGCTATTGTCAGCATGCTGTTATTTTAACTTCTTCTAGCTTGACTATGCTGGTTTCCAGGTATTGGGCAGCAGCTGGATTTATAGGGACAACTGGCATCGAAGTGTAAATTTATTCCCCCTTCACAAAATGTCCCTTCACTGTCACTGTCACTATTGTGCTAATTATACCTGCTTTAGTCACATAAAAAAGAAACCTAGATTGATTTTTCTTAGGCCTACCAGGGTTTGAAGCCAACATTTATCTAAAGTGCCATCTTTTGCATACTGGAAAAGGACTGCTTTTGTAATGTTAAGCCTTTGAAAACAGTAGTCTACCATTGCTGCATTGGAGTAGGTTTGTTGGTGGCCATACTGAGACACAATAAATGGCTGTTGACTACTGCTGCTCCTTGGCTTTTAAAACAAAACAAAAAGAAAGAAAGAAAAACAGATCTTTTATGGAAAACTTTGGCCTGCCATTATAAACTTTTAAATAATTAACACATGGTTGAATTCAACTCATGATTCATTATCTTGACATCTTAGGGTTTTTTCCCATCCGTTTAAAAGGTGAATCCTGTACAAGAAAAATGCCATTCTGTTCAGGAATTGTAATAATTTGTACAGAGTGGCATTTCTTCCAGAGGAAAGCACTATAACATTACAATACCGTTTGGTTGTCTGTGGGCCTGATCACACAAGCCAAATGTTCCCTAGTTATACCCTAGTTAGATTGTTGAATCAATTTCTGGTCACACAATGCATGGCCATTATCGAATACTCTTCACGGCCAGTGATGTGGTTTATTTCCCTTCGCTGGGAAGGATGTTATTTTTTTTCCCAATGACATATCGGAACATCCTTTACCAGTATTGCATGTGTGGATGTCAATCCCTCTGGGGGAAAAGGAGAAGGGAGAGCAGCCAGGACCAAGGCACCACCTCAAAGAACTGCACCTGCCCCACAGGGCTCAGGGCAGGAGCAGCAGCAAGTACACCCGGCCTTTGCTGGCAGAGAGAGGGAGGCATGGGTTAGGGGCTTTATATTTTTTTACTTTAAACAAATTTAAAGTAAGGAGCTGCACTGCCCCAGAAGACAAGCTAGAAAATAAATCAATTCCACAGTGTAGCCAGTCATAACGTTTAAAATAGGAAGAAATTAATTGGCAACATTAAAACAAATAGAAATCTTCTCTCCCTAGTATATATAACATGTAACCATGATTCGGCCCAACACTGGTATGGAAAATATTGTTAGAACTAGGGAACATTTGGCTGGTGTGAACAGGCCCTGTGATGGTCCATTTATCCCTGAAAGGGTTAATTCAATTGTAAGATCAGATAATCATTTTCAACCATATCAATGTTCTTTATGGTATCAAGGTATAAGTCGGTTCATTGCTGAAATTGTTGCAGGCAACTTTGGCTTTTTTATTTCTACACACTTTATTCATCTCAGTTTCTTCTATGTTCCATATGCACAAAGATATTTCAAAGCTATTGAACACATGTAACTTTTGAGAAGTTGCAGCAAGTTACTTAAAAAACCTTTCTTACATCTATGAACAAAGCTGCAAATACAAATGCTTTAAAATATATGAGCTTAAGTTGCAGGCAAATACTTAAGTCAGAAAAAATATATGTTGGATAGATCAGTGGTTTAGGTCTCTGGCTGTGGAGCCAGAGTTTGGGAGTTCAATTCCCTACTGTGCCTCCTCAACAGAGGCTGGGCACAATGATCCATAGCATCCCTTCCAGCTCTACATTTCTAAGATTATTATTATTATAATTATTTTATTATTATAATAAAATAATTCTTGCGCTAGCAGAACAGATCAACATTCAACAAGGCAATTCTAAAAATGGGGGCAGCCCAAACAAACATTATAATTTTAAAACTGGACTTCAGATCAGCATCATATTTGACACAGTTGTAGCAGAGTGTTCTTGCTCTGTGCCAAATTCCTATCCCATCCTTATCCAAAGTCCTGTATATTACTGAGATTTCTTTTTTTAATGGCATGATCTCCCATTGTATGTGATACTTTTGGGTAGAGATCTATGTAATATCCCTGAATTTCTTAAGTAATCACCTAGCTTTACTCATGGCCATTCTCATTTTCCTAAGGGTCTTCCATAAATTACTTTGTGGATCATATCGACCGTTGAATGGATCACATCATTTATTTAAGAATCTCTGATTTTTGTTAGAAAGTTTGTACTGAGAGTCACCATAGCTTTATGCATAGTAGTCTTGCCCCAAATGACAAATACTGAACAAATTTGGAAGATGATTGGTTATATAGTTCTCCTGAGCCAGAAGAATTGTATAACCAATAATTGGTTAACATCTTTAATTCAGAGATAATCCCTACACTCATCAGAGAGTTAATTGCCCAATGATTGACTGCAACTAAATTACAGATAACATAAGTGAGGACACATCAATCACATCAATATCCAAAAGATTAGGAAGTGTTTTGAATAATTATAAGATATATTTGTTATGGATAGCATTTCTTCTTGGCTCAAGGGCATGACTGACCCATGTTGGAAAGATTTATTTCTGTTTGGTGAGATGGGTGGTTCAAAAATATAATCATTCTGGAGCTCTTTGGCTTTATATTGTTTTGTCTCTGAAATGTCTCCTCTTCCTGCTCATCCTTGCTCAACACACCTTGCTGACACAAATACTTCTTCATGGAGCATGTTCTAAGAAGAGGTGAAATCTAGTCTCTTCTGATAAGACCACTTACCTCTGGACCAAGATGTATCCCAGTAAGTGGCTGGAGTAAAGATGTACATATATGTATGTATACCTAGCATTTGTCTACAGTGGCTCTATGTGGCTCCACTGTAAAAAGTCACCTTTGGCTTAGTGCAGAAGAGAGCAGCATGAATATGAATCCAGCCTGAGATGTAGATTGTTTAGTGTGACTTTGTAATTTGTTCCTAATCTTCCTGTCTGCAGGTACATTGACTCATAGAAGAACATGCTACAAATATAGAACCAAAAGAGACATTTTATCTAGTAATGGCAATGGAAAGGCAGATGTAGCAGAACAAAATGATTCCCCATGGTGCCTCCTGGGAGAAGAGCCGTCTTGTGTAGCCTTGGGAAAGCTGATCAATCTCAGGATGGGCCCAGAAGATGGGAATGGTAAGTCATTTCTGAGTACTCTCTATCCAGAAAACCCTGAAAAGGGTTTGCATAAGTTAGAACTGACTTGATGGCACACAATTAATTACTGAACTTTTGAATAGTTCAGTGGTTTAAGAATATAGCTGTGGAGCCAGAGGTTTGGAGTTCAATTCTCCATTGTTCCTCCTTGACAGGAGCCGGACTTAGTGATCCATAGGGACCCTTCCAGCTCTGCAGGTCAACGATGATGATATGAAAATGTGAGTTAACTGATCTTTAGCTGGACATTCTTCCAGTTATCTTCTAATGAGGGAACACTTAGTACTGTATTGAGGGAATTTTAGAGGCCATAGGTAGTTAATGAATGGGTTCCAGTGGTTTGCCACTCCAAAATAGGGCTGCTAGGTCAACAGCATCCTGTTCCTGAAGTTCAGGGCCAAAACTTGAGACTCAGTGGTAGGTTCTGGTGAGGCCATAAAGAGACAACAGGGGATGCTTGGGAGGGAGGTGGAACTGCTTATGAGCCAGCTAGTTGTCATAACAGACATGAGAGGGATCTGTGGAAATTGACTCAGAATATGGATAAAACCCACTCAACAAGATCATTTGGCCACCCAGAGCCAGAAAATAAATAACTGATGCTGCTATCCAATCCTGCTAAGGCTTTCATCTCACATGAGATTGACATGAAGTCATGGCACCTACCTTCCACTCCCTGCCCCACCCCAAACAGGATAATGAGCTCTGACACATGCAGTCACGAACTCTCTCCCAAGCTTTCTACTGCACTGATATTGAGCAAGCAGAGCACCAAGAAGGTAAAAAACAGTTATAATTGTATTCTTTAATTGTAGCTTCCAATTATAGTCATTTTGTATGATAATCAAATCAACTATGTATTGATATTTATGAGGCAGGGTGTGTTTTTTGGTTTTTGGTTTTTTAAATGTCTAGTCTGTTAATTAAACTTTAAGATGCCTTGGGTCCCACACTGGGAGAAAGGCAGGGTACAGATTGAAAGAAATCAAATCAAATCAATAAATAAAATACTTGCTAAATTATTTGTTCTTGTCAGTTCAGGCTTATTACAACTAGAGAATGTGTATAATTAATGTCCTTTATCACTGACAAGCGAAGTACACGCAGAGAGAGCAAGCACAGAATGAGTGACCGATTGTTGAAAAAAGACACAAGGAAATGCTCCGCTGCTTCCAGATCCTTGCACGTCTATGTGACCAAGAATCAACCATCACCATGTTGCTGTGTATTTGCATTAAGGTGCTAGTTTGCATAATTTTGCTTGATATGTGCAAAACTCCTTTCTCATTCTCATTCTGTTGTTGAGAGAGCAGGAAAATATCTCACTCTGCCAAAGATTAAGTGAATGTTTTTGCAATTGTCTTCTCATGTAATAATGAGACAAGGATTTCCATCCCTACATAACACATATAGAACCACCCTTGTTTTGAGCCAGTGAGAATGGTTGGAGATGGTTGTCCTGCCATCTCATCCTGAATCCCAAACCTTCTCATTGTTGGAGGTTTCACAGCCTCACATGCTGCCTCTAGTAGGTGTGGCTGGGAGGGACCTTTCTGGGCTGGAGTGACTGTCAGTCTATCCAGCACTAGCCAATTGTTCCTTCCTGCCTCTGAATTCAAAGAGAGCCCTGCCTCAATTCTCTGTGCTTTCTCTTTCCCTTTCTTCAGTCTGTTGAGGTCTGTTGTTGAAAGCAGTCTGTTTGTTAGTTTGCTGTTGATCTGTTCACAACTGTAAGTAATGAAACACTTTATTCTTTCTTCTACTAATGTTTCCAAGTGAGTTATTTAGATTATAAGTGCCAGTTAATGAGAAAAGGAGTGGACTGCTTTAGGGAACTTGAAGCTATTCTGCTCTGTGAATCCCTGCACTTCTGCTGCACAGCTAGAGGAATTTAACCATAAATTCAAATCTCTACAACACTCATTATCCAGTGCTGCTGACCCTGAGATCTGTCCTCTCATCTGGAAACCTAGGAAATTTGGTCATTCCTTTTAGCCACTGTTCTAATTCTAAGGTCATTGATTAGC
This sequence comes from Intellagama lesueurii, assembly GCA_037013535.1. Classification (NCBI taxonomy): domain Eukaryota; kingdom Metazoa; phylum Chordata; class Lepidosauria; order Squamata; family Agamidae; genus Intellagama; species Intellagama lesueurii. The sequence continues at coordinate 92,427,956 of JBAJHW010000004.1, read as the reverse complement.
TACTCCTAGAGTCAGCAGAAGACATTCTGCTGGGGACTTCCGGCTTGACGCTGCAATGAGACAGCAGCAAGAGGACAGAGCTCCATCTCCTGGGCTGAATTCCAACCTGTTTAGGACCCCCCAGGGGGTTAAAACCACCCCAAAGAGGTGGTGAATTGGGGGAGAAGCCTGTTGATCATGGGGAGGGGGGGAAACAGCGGTTATCCCCAATTTGATCTGGGAAACTCTCCAATCAACCAGCAGGCAGAAACAAGCAGCTGAACAGCTTGCTTGCAAGTTGTCGGCAGCTGGCAATAGAGAAGCGATAAATCAGCTAATTAACATCGTCGTTACCACTGAGTGAGATACAAAATTATAACTATACTGCTTTATGACTATCCCTGGATGGAATAATCCCTTTAACAGAACTAAGTGTCTCTTATCCTCACCACTTATAGAGCAGTGGTGGATCTGGAAAGGGGGAAGGAGATGCAAAGAGACGCAAAGAAAATAAATTGGACACTAATTAAGCACTTAATTATACTTCAAGGAAGGAAGTTTGGTATTACTTTGGCATTAGAAACTTAAGAAATTTTCCTCTTAAAATTATTATTAGCCAAACAACGCTTGGAGTTAAACTGTTTATGTTATGGCTATCTACAGTGCTGGCAAAAAGCCCAGAACAATGACCTCGAATACTCAAGCTTGGAATCTGTTTTGACTTTCCTTTTTTTTTTCTCTGAGAACTGACTAAAACATAGACAAATTAACCCTGGAAAGTCTAACAAAGACAATTCATCTTGGAATATATATTTGGCTAATGTGGACCCATGTGGACCAATAAAAAACATTTGGATGTATCCTGGGTTCTGAACCTGACTGGAACACAGGCCAGGATAGAATCAATACTGGAATGGACCATTCTCGGGGCTGGATTATAAAAAATATCAGGTCGTGAATACAAACATCGAGTGAACTGGGCTATCAACTTATGTCTGAGATTGTTTTCAAAATTAACCCTAAAGATGATCAATCTATTAAAGTGGACTTATTGAAGCAATTATTGATGGCACTGGACTGATTGCTTTAAGCTACTGGACATTTTTCACTTGGAATACAAATACTTGACATCTTGGGACATAATTCTACAATAAGGAAAATTTTGGGATGAAACAAAATCTACCCTTCAAGCAATTTTAGAAATAGTGAGATCCCACAATGAACAGGCGAAATTATTCAATGAGCAACTAAGGAAGGACTATATTCAACAGGAGACAGGGAATAACGAACAAGGAAATGTGAGGGTGGTGGATGATGTATGCCAACCAAAGGAAGGGCTGGAGGAAATCAGAGGAGAAATTTTAGGAGATGTAATTCTAACCCTGGAGCCGAGGAGAATCTTAGGTGTGCTAAGGGAATATAAGGGGAGAGAACAGCAGAATTAATTAAAAATAGCCTGGAAGATCTATTGGAGATAGATCAAGTGCATAAAATGATCTCAGACAATACAAGGGACGACAGAATTTTTAGACAGCTAGGAATAAGAATTGGGAAAAGACAAACAAGAGAAGGAGTTACTTAGAAAAGATGTAAAGGAAAAAAAATATTAAGGTGGCCCTCAACATTGACACCTAACTTCTGGAATTGTAAGGGGACATATCTTATATATTAGAAAGGGAATTAAACTGAAATAAGGGATAACTAATCAGGGTAAAGGCATAACATGGTGGTTCTAAAGGTGAATTGAAGCTAGATATAAGAAAGAGGTAAAACAAATAGTACTAAATTAACATATATTAGATATGATATTGATATAGACATGACAGAAAATGTGGAGATAGAAGTGGCTAAACAATTATATAAAGAAAATTATTGGTATAAAATACAAAGCAGGTCGGTTAAATTGCCTCAAAATTATATAGATTTGAAACCAGAATTGCTTTTATTAGGTATGTTATTAGGGGATTTTGAGAACATTGTATACTATGAGAGCAATATTATGATAGTAGCCAATCTGGTAACTAAAGTACACATATGATTGGCTTAAATGCTTACAAAATGTATAGATTCTAAAGGGACAATTAAGAAGACACCAAGACACAAAAACAAATAATTATAAGCAACCCATGTAACCAATGTTTAACAAGCACAAATTGAATGTAGATATATTGAAAAATTAATAAAATGTTATATAAAAAAGAAGACATTCTGCTGTTGGGCAGGGAGAAATAAGTGATGCATAGGGTACAGTACTCAAAAGCGGAGCTACGAAAAATCAGAAAAAGATAGATCCTGGAATCTTCTTGATGCCTGGGGAATTCTTGCCTAGGGAATTCTATATTCCAAAAAAGGAACTTTTCCAAGCTCTATCCAAAAAGAGTAACTTTTCCAAGCTCTATCCAAAAAGAGTAACTTTTTCAAGCAGGATTTTCTTGGCATCTGCAATACATAATCCCACTTGTGCCTCTCCTTGTGAATAACAATATGACAGTACAAATTAAATAACTTTTTAAAAAAAGTTTCCCTGCAATTCAGCAGCTTGAGAAGGTCACCTCACTCTGCTTAATGTCAAGACTGGCCTTGGCTACTTTTATACATTTCAGTTCATCTTCTTCTCATGTTTTCTTAGAACAAAATCACCCAAACATGTTTCATTTTTTTCCAGCTCATCAACACCTGTGTGTCACTATTATTTATGCCTGAACAGTAATGAGAAATGGTGAAAATTGTGCTTGGGAACTACTGTGCCAAAAAAAAATGTAAAACTAGATTGGTTTATAATTAAATACACATTAAAAGTGCAACATGTGTAATAGTTAAGAATGGCAGGAAAAAGACAGCTGTGGATCCTAGTTAGATTATTTGGATCTGGTGCACAATAATTTTCAAGGGAGCATTGCAGCAACAGTGGCAGTTCAGTATTTCTGCCACAGTCCACCACAATCCAGGTTGCCCTTACTGGAATCCCAAATTGTATTCCAAAGTTGTGTAGTAGTGTCAGTCAGAAAGGTTCAGTCCGATCACTGGGCAGAGTGAGGAAGATGATTTGGGGCATTGTGAAAGGACAGCAAATTGTCTGATATTCAATTCATTCATTTTTGCTCACTTTCTCCAACAGATTGTGACGTGTACTCAGACCAGGAGCTGGTGTTTGGCCTCTCCTGCTGCAAAAAAAATGTGCACTGATTTGCTCTGCCCTGTACAGTTCTAACAGCTGGATACCACTCTAACTGCTATGGCTTCAGCCCACAGAATCCTGGCATTTGTAGTTTTTGTAGCAGTGACGATCAGATAGGACCAGCAAAGAAATTACCCAAGTTCATTTCCTGGGACTAGAGCTCTTTAGTCCTGAAGTTTATGTATTTTAACAAAACTACAAATGCCAAGGTTCCATGGGAGAGAACTATGGCAGCTAATGTGGATTCAGCCCAATAGAACTGTGTAGCGTAGACACATTCCTAGACACTTGTGTTGATGGGTATAGAAGACAGTTAGTCCATTTTGTTTGTTTGTCTTGTTTATAGGCCTCCTTTCTCCTGATAAGGGGATTCAAAGAGTGGCACAGTATCAAAAAGAATAGAATTAAAAACACAGTAAGTTATACATTAAAAATTTTTAAGCAAAACTGATTAAAATGCATTGAATAATTAAAACATGTAAAATGTTAAAAACTATCTTAATTAAAAAACATTCAGGAACTCAGTCATGATTGTTAAAAGCCTACTTGAAAAGGTGGGTCTTCAGGTGTCGGCAGAAGGATAAAAGGGAAGGGGTCAACCTGACCTCCCGAGGGAAAGCATGCCATAACTTAGGTGCAGCTACAGAGAAGGCCCTCTCTCATGTCTCCATCAATCATGCCTTTAATTGGGTTTGATGGCACAGGGCATTTATTTTTAATGTTACTTTTGACTTCAGCAGCACGAACTTTCCATTCCAGGCACTGAAGTTCACAGTTATATTTTTCTGGATACCATCCCCTGGATTTCTCTGGTAACACACTTTGAAAACAAAGGTTTGGAAGTCTGTTCTCTGTTCTCATTTGTCACAGATTTTTGATCTTGGGAATTGGAGTGCACCTAACGCCTCTTTGCTCAGGTAAACTGCAGAATTCAGTAGCATCGCTTCTCCATAATAACCAGCTATCATTTGCAGGAAATGCAAAGTCTAGTGGGCATCTACTAATTTAATTTTCCTAAGAGTTTGCCCAGCTTTGAAATTCCTGAAGGCCAGCTCTAATGAAAATGCATTCACTCAAAGAAAAACAATTCAACCATAAAACTGGTTTTTCCTTCCTATTAAACATCGCCAAATTAATATGAGTAGCAAATGGCAGGGGGAAGCTGCCATTATCTGGCTTTCTTCTGTTAGTTTCAAATTTCGGTTACTTTTCACTAGTGGACATACAGGTCTATAAAACAGGCCCGTTTATAGCATCTAACTGTATTTGCTTTCCTTTGGCTGGGTGGAGGGTTGCATATGAAGGCCTTGTCTTTCATGATGCATGGCTGGTGTCATGATCTTTCACTGGCAAAGCCTCATATGCAATCATTTCCTGTCTGACCCCCCTTTCATAAGGAGATAAACCTTTTTGAGAAATGGGAAGACAGAATAAGGCACAACACTAGATTCACCTTTTGCCTGGAGCTGGACATAACACGATCTTCCCTCACACTTATTACAGGGAAGGAGCTATATTTTAAGCATCTGCAGTGCTGACAGAATGTATGTACAATGACCCCCATAAAGACGTAAAATTTGAGAGACTTAGGAACTATATTGAACTGTGAAAAATGAGAACCATTGCTGACTGAGAGAGTGAATACATGGTCAAATGCCATGTATTGCTCTGCTTATAAAACAGGCAAATTTGAAGTATTTTTTTTTTTTTACTGACCTCATGACACAAAGACTGATTCAAGTTGGTTCAGTACTTTTTGGTCCAAAAGCAGCTTTTTACCCTCTCTGCCACAGGTGGGCTTTTACTTTTTCGAGTCAGAATGATTTGAACAGTCTTTTTCCCATGTGGTTTGTTGTGATATGTTTTTGTAAAGACAGGTGGCATGTCTGCAGGTGGTGTTTTGGTGCTGTAGGCAGTTGGGGCATGGCGTTCAGGCTGGGGGACATGCAAAAGTGAAGCACCCAACATTCCCTCTAATTTTCTGCTAGCATGGGGCAGGGGTGCTGTCCCCCCCCCCCCCAGTGTTCTGGCTGCAACTGAAAACAAATGGGTGGGAACTCTGGATTGACTACATGGCCCCAAACCAGTGCTGCACAGCATTGATCCAGTGCTGCACGGCCATGTGGCAGCACAGCTTAGAGGGAACATTGAAAGCACCATGCTTTTATGTGGGGAATTTTATGTGGGGAATGTCTCAAAAACTTTTCTGTAGAAAAATAACATGGAAAGGTACTTCACGGTCTAAGAGTACAGAACATGAAAAGTATGAACAGTAATATTGTGAAATACATCATAATTCACACGATAGAACAATTCCATAATAGGAATCACCACATCCCACTTTCTGTTACTCCTTTCCCTTACTTCCAAGTAACACATGCAGGAATTAACTCATCTCTGGTCACATATGATTTTAAACCATTGTTGCAATTGACTGTACCTTTCCATGTTATTTTTCTACAGAAAGGTTTTTAAGAAATGTAGTAATCTGAAGCTTTAAATAAGAAACTGGCTTCACAGTGAACCATAGAAGAATCAATAGAGATGGGACCAGAGAAGGGAAGGAAAGAAGAGGCAGTTGTGGACTGGAATATGACTCACAGTACATCTAGTATGAATGGTGAACTTCCATATCAATCTGCAGCCTCTTTGTGAGCACTGATTGTGATTTCAAATATAATACAGGCTGCGAATCAAATCTTTGCAATTCAGATTTCCAGTATAGTCACACCCTGAATAAAAATTCTCAGAAGACTTTTTCCTCTGAAAAACATAAAATGTTCTCATTTTTCCTCCTCTAGAAATGAGTGCCTGCTTTGCAGAATTATTTTCAAAAGGCTTCCACTTTTTATGGGTGGCTGTATAGCTCAATGAGTTATCTATCCGGCTATGGAGCTAGAAATTGGTAGTTTGATTCCCCACTGTGACTTCTGGGAGAAGAATCTTGGGCACAATGTACAATCCCAGGCCACCCCCAGAGGAAGAAAAGGATAAAGCACTTCTGAGTATTCTATACCTAGAAAACCCTTGAAAAAGGTTACCATACCAATTTATTAACAGCAGCCAGATTAATAGTAGCTAGGAATTGGAAATCAAAACTTTATGTTGCCAGCGGTTTAAACATTAATGGGTATGTGTTGAGGGGACAGCACATTTACACTGTTATACAAGCTGTATACTCACTGCTTTACATTGTACCCAAGTGTCATTTCTTCAGTGTTGTCACATGAAAATATATGCTAAAATATTTATGAAATGTGAGGGGGTGTACTCACTTCTGTGATATATAGTATTTAGAAATTCACTCCATTTACATAGTAGTTCTAATATACTCTGGATCAGTGCCAAAACTGGTTTTATTTATGACTTAATCTATCCTTATCTTGGACTAGCTTGTTGGCAAATGTTATATTTGTGGTAAAAATTTACAAGCTTCCAGCAAATCCAAAACATGAACTTCCTTTTGCACGTAAGATTGCTTGGAAATTTCTTGATGTATTAATGAAACATTAATGAAATGGACAGAAGAAGCATGAGATACTTCTTGAAGTGCAGAAAAATGCAGGTAACAACTTTGAATAGCCAATAAAGGAAGTCAAGGCAGCTGTCAAACCTCCCCACCCCCCAAATCTAGGGGTTTTATTGGAGGGCTGGCCGATGAGCAGAAGATTGCAGAGGTATTTATTTTATTGGGTTTGCTAGGTGGCTGGGTAATATTTATTTTATTTTTGTAAACTGCTTAGAGTGTAGTGTAGAATGTAGTGGCCCACATTAAGTCAGTAGCATATAAACAAACAAACAAACAAACAAACAAATAAATGTACAAAAGTATGGGAACAGACAAACTAGCTCTGCCTCCTTCATCTTTGCTACCTTCTGTGAATTAGAAGAATAACTGCACAGCAGACAACTTCTCTAACATGCTCTGATTTCAGACCCAAGAAATCAAGGCTTCAAACTGTGCCAAGGACCCTGTACAAGTAGAACAAGTACCTTGTTGCAGAATTCATTTCTCCATCTTGTGATAGATAACAGACATTGTGACCACTGATCCCCATTCTTTCCTCTTTTGTGTTCATTCTTCACAGGAGTAGAAAACCTGAACAGGTCTATTACATGGTAAGACTGTACTTTATAATAAACAAATGCATGAGAATTAAGGATTATGCAATACAGAAATTATTTCAGTTCCAGCTATTCATTGTGAAGGCAGGATGAGAAGACTTCCCAGCCAGCTCAGCAGATCTGAAGTAGGAGCATACAAATTGTCTGATATTTGTATGCTCCTAGGCAAGGCAAATTTCTATTCCTTTATCTCATCTCACTGAACCAGCAACATTTCTACTAGCAGGAATATGTTATTGGAGGAGGCTTCTATGTTAGTCAGATTGTGTAGATAGATCTGATGTTCCTGAGATGGAGGTGATGGTCCTAAGAGGAGGATATTTAGCATTTCCTTTGACTAGGTCAGATGTGAAAGACAGCCAATATGTTTGGGGATAATATGAAATGGGAGAGGTGTTTTGGATATCAAGTTCAGAGTCAGTCTGAGAATTCGTAACCCAATGTCAGAATCAGGAAGTTCTGGGATGGAAATTTGCAGATAATGATCTAAAAACAATGCAACTAGAGTTAAATCTACATAATAGATTCTAGTTAACTCAAGTCTATACTTTTTTTTGTATCACAATTGTAATGAAAACAGACTTTTCTTCCTGCTTTTTAAGAAGTGTCTAATTCAAATACAGAAAATTTAAAAAGAGAAAAACAGAAAAAAACAAAACCAGTTCGCCATAATATGAAAAGGAATACAACAATAATATATTAATCATACGGAGTAATATAAGTAGACCTAAGTCCCAAAAAGTGTCCAGTTTACAATTATGATTATAAGATTCATGAAACATAGACAGAGCAATGAGATCTTCAGACATTTGAATTATATATAATAAGTGTTTGTCTTTCCAATTATGAAATATAAGACTCTTTAGAACTGTAAGGGTTTTGAAGATTGTTTTACATTGTTTTTCCTGTAAGATTCTATATTGCAGAAATATATTTCAGCAGTGCATAAACAACATCTATAAATATTCAATTCTAATTAAAAAAAAACTCCTAATCAGTTTATGAATGTGGGGTATTGTGCTTCTGTATCTGTGATTCAAAATACCAGCAAATGGACTGATTCAGGCTGCCCTTTACTGTGTAAAGTTTGTCATCCTTTTTCCTGCTGGTAATATGGGCTGCATAATGTCCAGTCCACATTACCAGCAGGAAAAAGGATGATGAGCTTTAGACAGTAAAGGGCAGCCTGAATGTTAACAACACCAATGGCAGCATTCAAGATGGGCCTCTCCACGAGGCGCGAAGCTGCCTGGCTGGGGCTCATTTGCCCATCCGCCCAGAAGAGAAGGACGAAGACTGCCTGTGTCACATCAGGCAAGAAGGCTGGGTGGGAACCAGCCTTTAGGAGGGCTGCCCAGTCCTGCATCACTCTTCCTGTTTGTTGCTGTGTCGACCCACCCATCCACCCTGTGAGGTAAGAATGAGATTAGCTGGTCGCTTCGGGGCCGGATGGGAATTTTTGACTGGCACTCGAGTTGGCACTGAGCATAAGTGATTTTTTTGCCTATGCCATTCTTACCAGAGAAGGCGGATATAGGCAAGTTATAAATAGCACATTAATTAGGCCACAACAGCGGGTAGTACAAAAGGAACAGGGTTAGTTGAGTTCCAAAGAGGGCACCCAGTGGGTGCAAAACACCCTTTCTCTCAGAATGGTATCAGCAGTGGCTTAGCTGAGGGGAGGAGAAACTGGTGACCCTAGAGGGGATGCTGGGCACTTAGGGTCTGGAGGCTCAGGTGGAGGGTGGCCTTGGGGTACTATGGTTATTGGAGATACGAAAGCATGCTGTATGGTAGGACGGTGCGCTTTTGGAATATGAACTCAATTGGCTGAGGTCTGGACCGGAAGATCAAGGTTGACTTTGGCTACAGACCAGTTTTGCACTATGGTTGGCCCCCTTGTAATAGGAGGAATCCAGCTTATAAATAGGTTAATAAAGTGGTGGTCCTAGTTGCCCCATGTTACTGTATCTCATCTCCTCATTCCAGCCTGGGTGGGCAAGGTCTACAGGATACCCCTTCAAAAAGCCTTTTTTTTGAGGATCAATATTTCAGTCCCTGCAGCCTGGATTCATTCAAAATAATAATTTAAAAAAGCAAGTGGGACCTATATTATCTTTTAAAATAGGCAAGATTGGTGTTTTTAATTTTTAAGAACTATTTTAAATCTAGGGACATTTAATTTGGATTGTTTCTATACAGGGAAATTTTACTTTTTTAAAAATCATAACTTGAAAATTATTTACCAAAACATTCTCAAGTTTAGCACAGAGGAATAGCAGTCTGTTTGCTACAACTGTGCGAAAATTGGTGTTGATGTGAAGTCCAGTTTCAAAGTAATAATTTTGTGTTTGGGCTGCACCCATGTTTAGAATTGCCTTAAAGAATGTTGATTTGCTCTGCTTCAGAACAGCATAGCTGTGCTACTGTGCAGCTATAATGATGGTGATACGTGATTGCATTCTCTGACTTTCTAGACTTTTGTGTACAACAATCAAGGGTCTTTCTAGTGTAAATCTGCTGACACAGCAGTTTGTCTTCTTAGGCAAGTCATACGTGAGCAGCATTCCACCAGTGTGCTCATCCAGAGGATAACATAAGAGGAAAGCTATTTTTCCTTGTCCCTGCACTATGCTTTTAGACTGGATCAGGGCTCTGGATGGAAAAGGTCTACATAAAGCAGAGGTATATTTTTTCCATCCATCTCTGTTCTCATATGCAGTTTGTCAGTTTGCAGAACTGTTTTCTGCAGGTTTTTGCTGTTTTTTCCAGGCTGTCTTGGCTTCATGCAGCCATTTACAGAACAATTTGCTCTCTACAGTCATCACTCAAGGACTGTTTATTCAGTTCCGTTTAATGCATTTTAAATAATCTAATTAACTAATTCAATGCAACAGAAAGGATCACATTCTCTTAGGACTACTTTATTGTGGGGAAACACATATGTGACAGATAGGGGCAGGGCTCAAAGAGGAGGTCAATTTCTCCCCTCCTCATCTCTGACCAGTGGGATGCCACGTAAGCAACAACTGACTTTTGCCAGTTGTCTGAATGGTTCACTTGCTAATGGCTCCTTCACAGGCAGCTCTCCCAAGTTTCTATTTCCAGGAGACTCAGAATCCAGGAAACAAAACTAGTACCAGCAAAGTACGGCTCATTCACCTACCTTCCCACTGAATCAGCCAAACTGATTGCTGGTTCAAATATGGATGCCAAGACCATGACCCTGTCCACACTGATCTCTCTTACAAAGTATTTTGACATGAGCAATATTAAAAATAGTTTCCTGCCAGCCAGTTATTTGGTTTGTATAGGGCTCGCTTTTTACAATTCTAATAAAAGATTGGTCAGTGGGTGTCCATTACTAATTACCCCTTTTCATGTCATATTTGTGGTGCAGAATGAGGTCTTGGAGCCATACATGAAGTCTACCATACATGAGAGTGAGGCTATATTCTCTCAGATAGTCCTCCTCAATGGCTATACAAATGCCAGCAGCACCCGATGGATGTGATGAGAGAAACATTTATATTTGTTTCTGCTTAGTTTTAGGGCAGCAGGAAAACAGTTAGGGAGTGCCCATCACTACAGAAGGATCAGTTCAGTGGGGAATGGGGAAAAGTCAAGAGAGAGGGGAAACACACATGTGCTGTAGGTACTGCTTTCAAATACATTTCTCTTATGGACAAAAGAGACTGCAGGGTCATTACCTTATGTGTCCATTGAATACAGCTGCCCCTTCCACTGTTCAGAGATGACATAGTGGGCTAAATGGAACAATGGTCTCCTTCAATATAGGACATCTTCATATATCTTCTTATAGGCTCTGAATCAAAACACCCAACCAGAAACTGCCATATTCTCCTTATTTCACATTTAGAATTTGTGTCTGTATTCTAGCAACTGACACAATAATGACATAGCAATTGATTGCTTGTTCTTGCCGGTTTGTCTAAGTTGTTCCTTTCAAGATTTGGGCATGAAACCCTTCCTCTTGACATGTTTCATATTAAACAAAACAGGAAGGTGGCAACCATTCTGTGAAACCTGATACATCACATACTATAGAACGATACCAATTTTCTTTAAATAAAAGAAGCTACATTGTGCCGCCACTTGTCTTGAATTAAAGGAGGAATAACTACATGAATCTGTTACAGAAATGTGCATGCAGAATGAACAAACAGCTTTTTGGCCTGTTCAGTCGTGCCTAAAGCAACGGTTTTCTTCAGTTGTTCAACACTGCTTTGAATTAGAATATCTGTGTATACACAAACATCTGTCCTCAGTTTCTCCTGAATCTGCACATAGTGTGCAATCTAGATTTAGCCTTTAGCCATGTGCATTGCCATTTCCCAATGTTTTGATCTTTAAATGGATTGTTCAGCTTTCCGAGCAGTTGGCGGCACCGTGTGTGTGTGTGTGTGTGTGTGTGTGTGTGTGTAGGGGAATTGACCAGACACATGGAGATAGAGTATTAAATATTTGCACTCTCCTCCCCTTCTCAAGCAAGGCTCGCCTTCCTGTAGCAACACACTTCCCCATAACTTTTGCACATTTCTCATATAATGCCTACAGAACCAAGACTACTGCAACAATGATAACCGGTAGAAGCTATGGCAATTTATCTTTTAAAAAGAAAAGAGAAGAAAAGAATAGTCCATTCCCAGCTTGTAAAACAAGGGAAGAACAAATCAGCACATAGGAAATCTTATTAAAATCATTCTGACTTACTTTGGCTTTTCAACAGTGCTCTATTCTGAGCTGAAATAACAAGGCACCTTGAATTTCACTTTAGGGTGACATTTAGTGGAATGTCTCTTGCTCTCCTGTTCAGAATAACAAAGTCTCTCAGGCATAAAATGTAGATATAAATCAGGCACAACAATGGTTTGAAAGAATGATTTTATTTATCTGATATGTACAAATTAAAACCTGGTGAGTCTTGCTTACTTAAATTACATATTTAAAACTTTGCTTCAATGCTGTATATACTTGGGGGGGGGAACACTTGCTAGTTTAAAAATACAGTCATGAAATGAAACCATTTCTCTCTCTGTGTGTATATACACTTCATACTTACACACATATATGACAGAAAAAAGAACTTGAAATCAGAATTTAAATATATTTTTAAAACTTGTTGAATTTAAAAAAGAAAGACTGTCTGATCTCTAGAAAACAATAACATTGCTGCCCACTGAACCTTCCTTGGGGGATATTCTAAAGTTGTGATAGCACCCAAATTGGGCTCTTTTGTTTGTTGTGCTATTGGGGAGGGAAGGTAAAATACCCCTCACCTCAGATAAGAACACATTTGGAACCTATCACCTCAACTAGTCATCTCACCATATGGACAAACTGCTATGGTAAGAGTCAGCCATTCAAATACTTGGGTTCAAGCTTCCAAATATTGAGGATCAATATAGCTGGGCTGCCTGCAAGCCTATGTCAGTGACCATGTTCATGGCCAACATCCCACCTAGAACAATAGTTCCCAACCTTGGGTCCCTAGATGTTATTGGACTACAGTTCCCAGAATTCCTGGCCAACAAAGCTAATGGGGAAGGTTTCTGGGAGTTTTAGTCCAAGAGCATCTGTGGACCCAAGTTTGGGAGCCATTGACTTGGAAGAACAACAACAACAAAAGTTAGCTTAGCTTCACTCAGCAGCCCCAATTGATCTCCTACAGCCTTGGAACCAACACTCAGGTTTAATGCATATAAAAATGTATGTATGCGTGGAGAGGACTTGCTGGGGGAAGGAGAAGAGAATTTTCATGTGGTTTTGTTGATCTTTAAATCTTGAAGATTTTGTTGTGGAAACAGAATAGACTTAAAACTAAAACAAACTAGAAAGAACTGGCCTATCCTTCACTACTGAGCATTTGAACTGCAGAGAGTAAAAATGTCTCAAAAAGCAGACAAACATTAGGATTGTGTGTCATTCAATTTGACTGTAAATCTGAGCTAAAAATCTCTAAATCAGAGATATTGGGTCAAAAATGGTCACACTCTATGAGAATATTTCCTGCTGCTTGAGAAGAAAAAGATCATCCCTTTTTTTTACCATCAGCAGAACTAGCAAAAAAAGAAAAAAAGAGATCTTTTGTGCAAAACCTCGCATTTTTCACAGAAATTGCTTTGCACAAATTTTTGGCACAAAATATAAGTATGGTGTTTTTTGTTTGTTGCATGAAATGTACATCTATCAACCTCAGGAATCAAAGTGGGAGCAGTTTGGGAGAAATGGTGTCTGTCTTAGTCTTACTCTAAATGCTCAAACCATCTCTAAATGAGTAGTCTGGTCTTCAGAGGACTAGCATTATTTGGGAATCTGAGCAGAAAGACAGCTGGTGATAGAGAGCCTTTGTCATGGTGTCAAGCATGATAAGCAGCAAGAAAGTAGAAGTAAACAACAGACTAGAAAACCTCTGAAAGAAATCAGTTGTGTTTTTTCAACAGGGAATAATGCAGTATACGCTGAAACTAGGAGGTGGACTAACATGAACAAGCCATTCAGAAACCTCTGTTTCATATTAGTGTCTCGGACACGGATGTCACTTTTCATCAAGGTGTACATACTGTATTCTGGAAGCAATTAGGATTATAAAAATCAGTATAGTTTAGTCCATGTTACCCTAGCTGGCATTTCCTGCATGTTTGTTCTCTCCAGATTCAGCATTACTTGCTTTTAAAAACAGAAGTCAATATGAAAAATGGTATTTATAGACATGATTTGAACATTCTCTCTCAAAATAGGCAGTGCTGAACATATTTAGGTATCTCTTTTGAGTAACATAACAAATTGGGACATTTGGGCAGTGTGAAGACGGGTGGTTAACTGTGTTTAATTTTATATCCTAATTTGGGGTCAATCTGGTCAGTTTGTATCAGAATTTGTAAACATTAAATGTCTCAGACATTCATCGTTGGGATTGTTTTTCTTTAAACTATATCCCTTCCTCTGGGTGGTCATCACATAGGCTGCTCATAACTGGAAAAGGAATCTCTCCCCTCCCAAATTTCAGGTATGAGGCAAATTCCCTGTCTTGTCCCTTTTTTGACCCATCAAAAACAGAAAAATTAATCGGAATTCACATTGAGGCTGCAGTCTGGTACAAGTTTACCTTGGAGTTGGCCCTACATAAGTGAATAAGGGTTCCTATTTATAGTTTGTAAGCAGAACCACCTATATTTTCTTGAGGGAGAAATAGATACTCCATTGGAATTGTTGGGTAGAGGTGCCAAGGAGGTGAATTGGAGGCATGTTGCCTCCCTCTACTTACTTCTCAGCAGATCTCAATAAGTCGACACAAACATATTATCCCCCAGACACGTCAATAAATATTTTTTGTGGCATCCTCTTTTACAATCACTATAACAGTACCTTGTTTTTGTAATTACTACTGGTCAAAATGATACAGAATTGCAAAAGTTGACCTCTTGGGGGGGGCTCTCCTCTTTATCACTTGTCTCTCTTCTTTTCTTTTGCTAAGAAATCTGCTTATGCATTTGTATTCTGCCCATATCTACAAGGTTCATAAAGGCCAGCTTTCCCCATAAAAAAGGAATTATAAATAGTGCAGAAAATGATGATCCAAGCTAGCACTCTAAAAAAGAAAACAACAAAAGCATAAAAGTAAAGGTCATTTTCACAGTTTTTATCTTAAAGGACTCAAAAAAAAAATTACAGTGAGAATTTAAGTCAATTCCTTTTATTGGTAAAAGCTTTACTAGCTTGGGGTGGGGGGAGTCTGCCCTCTCTTTCTTAGAGCTAAGTTTGGACACTTCAGAAAATATGACCTTTTGTATTGCAGGAAATGAAGTTGCCCATTTTGTTTAGATTAAATGGTTCCGATTATGCAAGCAATGGAAAGACACAAGAAACAAAAGCTTGGAAATGTGACCTTTTTTCACTACATCTTCCAACATCCCCATCCAGCCTGGTTACTGCCATGCTGGTTGGGGAATTATGGAATTATGAGAGCTATAGTTCAAACTTTTATAAGTTTTTTTGAGACAGCAGGTCTGTACCTGTATTCCCTGATACACTGTTACACTCATGGAGGGGTCAGGTCATAATTGCTGGCCTCGCCCTTCCTCCTATCCCTATCACTCAACCCTGCCACTTTTTTTCTGTGCTGAAGGCAGAGTGTGAAGGCTCAACACAGTGATTTAGATCTCTAATTAGCCCTGCAGGAAGTTCCAGGGGAGACCCAAGATATTTCACAATCGGAGGCATGGGAGAAGGTGATGCCCTCCTCTTATTTCATGTACAGAAGCAAAGAATGCCAGGGCTGAATGGCTGAGCAGAAAGCTGTTTTCATGGCTCTCGTGCTTGTTTCCCTTGCCTGTCCCAACTCTGTGACACAACAAGGGCCCTCTCCTATTACATCAGAAGGCTTTGATCCTTAATCTTATATTCAGCACTGGGAATTAAGGGAACGGCATGCTATTGACCAAAGCTGGATAGTTCTTAATTTTCTGCTAAAACTGTTGGTGAAGGATTGAATGTCAAATGGGTCTGGTGTGTGATTGTTCATGAACAGGAAGGAAGGAATGTCCAATTGTTAATGGAAATTTTACTCAAAACATGTTTGCTATGAATCTGGATATCAATATCAAGAACGAGTCTTCTGGCATGTTAAAAGACTAACGCATTTGATATGTGAAAGATCGAGAGTTAGCAAAAAAGACACTGATATACATGGAGGCAAGAGGGAATAAGAAATGTGACAGAAATTCAGAAGTTCAAGGAGGCAATCACCATGCCAGACTTTTTTGCATTTCTACCACATGTCACATTCTCTTCTTCCTTGTGTGTGTATAAATGTTAGGTTACTGAGGCTATACTGTAAGCACCTGAAGAAGTGGGCTACACACCATAAAAGTTTATGATGAATTAAAACATGTTAGCTTTTAGTATGCTTCACTGCAAGGGACTGCAAGCTAGCATAAAATCATCAGGGGAGGCCTTTCTCTCAGTCCCATCACCCTCACAGACACACTTGGTGGGGACACAGGAAAGGGTCTTCTCTGTTACTGCTCCCAAACTTTGGAACTCCCTCACATGGGAAACTAGGCCGGCCCATTCTTTATTGTCCTTCTTCAAGCAGGCAAAGACCTTTCTCTTCAAGCAGAATTTTCCCTATTGATTGGTGGTCTGAGAGTTTTTTTTTTAAATGGGCTGTTGTGCTCTGTTTAAACTTGTTTAAATGTGTTTTAGTATTAATTTTACTTACCATTTTTAATATAATACTTGTTTAATTCTTCCTTAAACTTTGAAATATTTGTATACTTACTGTTTTAGCTTTTAAAAATTATCTCTTTAATTGTCTAAGCTGCCTTGGGCCCTTTTTAAGAAAAAAGGTAGGGTAGAAATATTTTAAATAAATACGGCAACTTGTCTGGAAATAAGAAATATGCTTGGTGCATTGTTATTACTGCTGTTGTAACTGTTGCATATTGGTGATCTGCTCACAGCTTTTGTGGGCCACTTTGAGCATAATGGGAGAGGAGGTGTACATACATAAAATTAATTATGACCATTTGCTTCCAAGTTCTCAAAGTGACATATGCAGAATTAAAATTATCACATAATGGTCAAAAATAAAAGAGTAACTAAAAGATACAGCCACAGTCACAAACACAAACCATAACAACTACCACAAAATGCAAGTGTAACATTGATCTACACTTCAGATATTTAGTAACAGGTTTTTTTAAGCAATTGGGAAATGCCATTATTAAAACAAATACCTGGGTGCAGTTGTTCTGGAGGTTTCATTTCCCAAATTAAAGATCCACAGTTTAGACTGGTTTTGAATTCATTTACAACCTGGAAGATTATTTCCATTTATTTAGTAAGCAATTTAGGAGTGATGGAAAGAGTGTAGTAGAGAAGTGCATTCAATTTGGCTGAATCCTGAAGTGGGATCGGGCTAATTCACCAGGTCAAATCCAGCCAATTTTGTTCTAGACAGGGTCAGTCCAATCAGAATGAATCTAGACCTCTTCAATCATTGGGACTCCATATGAGTAAAATAAGAGATATGTATTTGGATTCTAAAAGGTTAAAATAAAGTGAGACATTGTGTCTCTCACATGATCCATAAGGGAAACATTGGGAGGGGGGACAATTGAGAGGGAATGGAAGGATCTGGATATTGTTAACCAACAGCTGTTCCATCCAATCTGAGGCAAGCATCTCACCACCATATCAAAGCACTTCCTTGCCAGGATGGATTCTGTGAGGACAATGAGGGTAAAATCAAATGGAGATATAAATATCCTCTTGGATTGCACCAGAAAAGGTCGCTTCACTGGGTGCTACCTTTAAAGTTGCCCGTTAAAGCAACACTACCAAGGTTCCCAGTAAGCTGGGCTTGTGCGCACACACATCTCTGCCTCCCTGCACTCAGCTGCCTTCCTCCTCTGTGCAGTGATTGTGTTACATTCTGGTCACAATGGAACCCAGTGCATGGGGGCGGAGTTGCGCACACACACAGGGGTGAAGTTGCAGGCACAAGAGGTGAAGCCCCACCCAGCAGGGCTGAAAATTAGAGGCTGCATTGAATACTACCATCCACTTGCAATCTGGTCCTGATCACTCCAACCTAATTCCAAACTCAAAAGCTCCAGACTGGGCATGGAGGAGGGCTCGGCTGGTTTGCAATCTCCTGAATGTCATCAGGTCATCAGAAAACTAGATTGAACCAGATTGTGCCCTATGTGCTGCACAAAGGACCTAAATCACTATCTGATCCTACCCTTGACTGCCTTCTCCAGTTGCCTCAATGGCCTCCTGCTCTTCCTGAATCTCCCATAGGTTCATCCATATTAATAGCAGTGATGTCTCTACAAAGTGTTGTTGCGGTAGTTAGGGCTTTTAAGGGTAGTTTGTATGTATATGTGTGTGGATGCATGCGTGTGCATTGCACTCCCTTCATTGTCCTTATTTCCCCATTCCTATTCTAATTCTTGCTCTTGATAAGCTAGTCTTTTGTTTTATCTTCCCTATTAATTTGCTATGACTGTGAGTCTCCATGTACTTGGGCAGTTAATCCTCCATTGCCCTCCCCCACTGGTCCATGTTCTTTTGTTAGGTGCTTGTTGTTTTCTCTGTGTGCTTCATTCTAAAAATGCACTTTATCTCTCTCTTTCATTCTTCCAGTTTTGTTCCCTCTCTCTCTGTCATTGCATGCGAGCAATAATTCACATGGTTGTCTTGAGCAAAGGAATACTACCCACTTTATTATTATGCATGTTTGAAGCAAACAAAGCACCCTTCCTTTATTGCCTCCCCACATTTCTTGTCGATAAACCAGTGCATTGCATTTATTTTCTTGACACCTTCTTAGCAATTAAGGTGGCATATCGTTCATGCCTTCAACATAAACATTGATTGGTATTATTATTGTTACTGATAGTAGTAGTACTAATAGAACTTCTATTTCGCTTTCCATATACGGCCCTTCATCTCAAAGGATCCCAGGGTAGTGAGCATCATAATAAAAAGTACATTAGGACCTGTCCAGGCAGGGGGATTTGGAGCAGTCTGGTTTGTGCTTGAAAGGTTCTTATCTTCAGTGCAACCTATTTTCTCTCCCACCTGAGTAATCCTTCCATTCACACTGGAGATATTTGTTCTCCAGTGAGAAGGCTCCACACAAGTCTTTACATTGCAGGTTTACTCTTCAGCAAGTTTACCCAGTTTACAGTGGAGGTGTGAGGGGAAGACATTAGGGTGAATGTTGGGGAGAGGCAAGGGAGGTATCCCCCCTTTTCCTGCCTTTCTCCTCAGCTGGGGCTCTGCTGGGGCTATATTGCCTTGTGAGGGTGGAGTCTATGGAGTTGACACAACCCCCTTCCCCACCTTTTGCTGTGGCCTTTATTCAGCATTCAGTGAATTCTCTTTTTTCTTTTGTTAAATAAAATAAGTGGCGTACTGAATTAGCAATGCATCAGCCTAGCATGGTATTAGAATTTTGCTGCATCAATCAGGGAAATATTTTTTTAAAAAACACAGACACAAAAGGAGAGAGGGGGGTTCTCTGCCCTTCCTTTTAATGACAACCCGCCTAATAGATCACAGGATTATTTCCACAGCTCCACTGAGGTGCAAACTAACAATCTGCAAGGGCTACACAATGGGATAATTTGGAGCATGCTGAACGATGGGGAAAAAAACACAGAAGCCTTAGAACTGTGCCAGAAAGGAGCAGGACAGCTCTTAAAAGGTCAGGATGGATTAAGTTGAAACATGTGTGGATGCTGTAATTTGATTTGGACCAAAACATACAACAGCGATCCCAACAGTGATCTATATATGCATCTGAACAAGCCCCTAATTACACGTGCAACATTAGGTCCCTTTTCTCTTGTATATTAATTATATTAACAAAGTGCACCTTTGTTCTTTCCATTTCTCAGCAGCAGAAGCAGAAGCATAACTTTAATGGATATAATTGAGAGATGGTTCCTTGCCACCCTCGCTTGAGAAATGAAAAGCATCAGAAGACTGGAGTTCTGTTTATCTGCCAAGTGCTGCTGCTTCCATGCCTGCCTGGTGCTTCTTGTACACTTCATCTTGAAGAACTGCACCAAAGGAAAAATGTGACTCTTCTTTGGTGCATTTCTTCCACTATAGAACTTGAGGATGCCTTAGATGCTCTGGGAACATGCTACTGTACACTGGGGCTGGGGTGGGGAGAAGAAGCATGAATTGCTAACACAAACTAGGCATATGCAGAAGCAAGCCTATAGCACAAAATGGGCCAAAAATTTAATTTTAATGTACTGTATATTTAAAATACCTTATACAGTGGTGCCTTGACTTACGAATGCCCTGACCTACGAACAATTTGATTTAAGAACAGCTCCGGCCGCAAAATTTTGCTTTGACTTGCCACCGGAGCTTTGACTTACGAAGGGAAAAAGGCAGGGGGAAGAAGGCGGGAAATTCAAACCGTTGGTGGCAAAGAGGCTGCTGCTTTGTAGCTCTTTCGCCCCAACGGTTAGAGCAGGGGGTCAGGGAACTTTTTTACTTCTGCTGAGCAGGAGGAGGAAGGAGAGGCGGGGTGGCTCCGGATTGCCGCCGGGCGCGGGAAGCCGGTACGCTCCCTGCCCATCCCTGGTGCGGGTCTACTCATGAGTAAGCGCGGCCGAAGGCACGGGCCTACTCGTGAGTAAGCACCACGGAAAGCGCGGGTCTACTCGTTAGTAAGGGCCGCCGAAGGCCCTGGGCTGGTCGGAGGGGCTCCTCCGTGGATGGGGCATGCGGGCGGCGCAGGAGGAGGAAGGAGAAGCGGGGCGGCTCTGGATTGCCGCTGGGCGTGGGAAGCCTGTGCGCTCCCTGCCCATCCCTGGCGCGGGTCTACCCATGAGTAAGCACCGCCGAAGGCGCGGGTCTACTCATGAGTAAGGGCCCCCTCCGCCATGGCTGGCCCCGCCACTGCAGCTGCCCTACGGGTGCTGGTGCTTTGGAAGCCCTGGAAGCCTCCGCAGAGGCGGCTGGAGCCCTGGCCCGGTAGCGGCGGCGGAGGCCAGGCCCTGCAGCGGCGGTTGGAGTCTGGGAGCCCTCCTGGCGGTGGCGGTCATGGCGGTGGAGGTAAGGTGCTGCTTTTTCCTTTTAAAAAAGTTGTTCTGGGTGAGTTTTGGAGGGTAGGTTTGGGCTGGGGGGGTTATGTTTCTGTGTTGTTTCTTTTTTTGGTGGGTTTTTTTTTTTTTTTTTTTCAGTCCCAGCATGGGACTTGCTCCAATGTTTATTTTTGGATTTGTTTGTTTTTTGTTTTTTGTTTTTTGCAGTCCCAGCGTGGGACTTGCTCTGTTTCTTTTCTTTTCTTCTTCTTCTTCTTCTTCTTCTTCTTCTTCTTCTTTTTTGTATTTTTTTCTTCGGCCGGAACGGATTAATCGGTTTTCAGTGCATTCCTATGGGAAATGGTGCTTTGACTTATGAACATTTTGACTTACGGCCACCGTTCCAATACGGATTAAATTCATAAGTCAAGGCACCACTGTATCAATACTAGGGCACGGCGATACTAAAACTAGCCTAATACAGCAAATAATGTCTCAAAGGATGCTATGGAACCAAATAAATCAGCAATATTTATGGGGGCAGAGGGCAATTGATACTTCTCAATCTTCTGCAAACCACTTGTCTAAATTTCGCACCCTATAAATATGTAGCTTCTCGGCTTTTTCACCTCAAAATCAGCATCAGTCCTACCACTCCTACAGTGTTAAGTTCCAGATCAATCAATCCAGCTTTTTTTTAGGTAATAACTGTAGAACCTATGACATGTGTACACACACAGAGACAAAGAGATTTCTCATTGTAATCATAGAATGGGATTCACCCAAACCAGCCTCGGCATATGGCCCTGTCCATGGCCTTGTACTACTTTAGACTGCAGTCATATAAAGGTTTACTGAATTCAGTGGTATTACTTCTGAGGGCATAGATATATAAACAATTTTACTGTATGGCCCACTAATTTCAGTCACTCTGTTTGGCAGTTGCATTGCTACCAAAATAAATATGAAGACATGTCCAGATGTTTGTAGATTCTTGAAAAAGAAATATAAAATTAATCTCTCCATCTCAACTTCACTGGCCAAATTCAATGGGTATACTATTTCTTCTCTGAAGAGTACATGTTTTGCCTGCCCACAATGTAGCTGTTAAAGATAAGGTATCTTTCAAATATCCAAAATTCAGCAGCACAGATATGATTAGATACACAAGGATCCGAAGCCAGATTTTAAGGTTAAGGTTAAGCACTGTATTTGACTGACAAATCTGTCAATATTGGTATCTCTCACATATGAATTGGTTGTATCTCAAAAGCATGAAGAAGTATGCATATTTTGATAAATTCTGATAAAGGTTGAATTTAAATTAAATTCTCACCCATTCCTAATTCTGTTAGTCTCCTTTCTCCACACACAGGACTGCCACTATGGAGTTCCACCATAGGAAATAGTGTCATATTCTTCTCCTCTTACTCTCTCCCCCTGTTGGCCTGTTTGTGCAACATTTGAGGTGTTTCTGGTGAAGGTCCATCCATAAGGCAATAGGGAAAATTGTAGGGTGGAGGAGTAAGTGGTGGGATTAGATAGATAACCTGGAGCCATCTTTCACTTATGACAGGCTGGGGCACATCTAAGGGTCCCTGCAAATCAAGAACCAGAGAAGTGCCACTACATCACAAACTGCAATGTTTGATTTATACGAAGTCCTACTGAAGAAGTAACAATAGTATATTACGTATAGGGAATGCACTGCCCCGAGAAGCCAGGTTGATCCTCTCCTTCTTGTCCTTCCATCAGCAGCTTATGACTTTCAGGCAGGCTTTTAAGCATTAAGTTGTCTCAGGAATGCTGGTTTTTAACTTACAGATTTTTACATGTTTTAAAATTGTTTTGAATCTTGGTTTTTAATCTTAACATAGGTTCAATTGTTTTAAACAATATATATAGATAGTATTTTAAAACTGTTTGTTTTATAGTTTTATTTGCCTTGGGTCCTCTATGGGGAGAAAGGTGGCATATCATTTTAC
The DNA here is from genome assembly GCA_037013535.1 of Intellagama lesueurii. Lineage (NCBI taxonomy): Eukaryota > Metazoa > Chordata > Lepidosauria > Squamata > Agamidae > Intellagama > Intellagama lesueurii. Next base: position 92,405,109 of record JBAJHW010000004.1, on the reverse strand, counting down.
TTATTTATTTTGATTTGAAATATTTTCAACACACATTTCTCATTAAAAGGGACCCAAGGTGGCATACAATTAAAAAAGAGTATTTAAGTTAGTAGCAATGAGTACACAATATTAAAAGGATCAGTGAATACAATACCAAAAAAATAAGCAACACCAAAACGCATTCAATGCAGTAAGGTACAAAAATCCATTTGAAAAACCACACTTGGCAGCCATTGATTCAGGGAAAGTTTGCCTGAAGAGAAAGGTCTTCGCCTGCTTGCAAAAAGATAGCAAAAATGGGGCCAGTCTAGCCTCCTGTGGGAGGGAGTTCCAGAATCTGCGAACACCAAGAGAGAAGGCTCTCTCCTGAGTCTCCACCAAACACACCTGTGAAGGTGGCAGGATCAAGAGGAAGGCCTCTTCTGATGATCTTAACACTTGAGCAGGCTTATAAAGGGAGATGTGGTTCAATGGTCCTTGAAATAACTTGGGCCCAAGCCATTTAGGTTAGAACCATTACATTGAATTCTGTCCAGAAATGGATTGGCAGCCAGGGGGGGTTGTGTGATTCCTGTGTCCAGACCCAGTTAGCAATCTGGCTGCTGTGTTTTTAATCCACTGAAGTTTCCTGACACTATTCATAGGCAGCCCCACATAGAGTGCACTGCAGTAATCAATCTGGGATGTAACTAAGGTATTTGTCACTGTGGCCAAATCAGACTTCTCCCAGAATGGGCATAGCTGGCACACTAGTTTTAACTGTGCAAATGGACTTCTGGCCAGCAGAAAAATATTGGCATCCAGACTCAGAGATCAATCCAAGAGTACTCCCAGATTGCACACCTGGGTTTTCAGAGGGAGTATAACCCCATGCACTGATTGCATCACTATTCTTTGATCTGCCTTTCAACTGACCAGGAGCACCTCTGTCTTGTCTGGATTAAGTTTTAGTTTATTCATCCTCATCCAGTTCATTATTGACACTAGATACTGATCTGGACCTGGAACAGCTTCCTCAGATTTAGATGGCAAAGAGAGATATAGTTGGGTGTTATCTACACACTGGTGAGAGCAAACTCCAATACTCTGGACAATGTCCCCCAGCAGTTTCATGTACAGTGGTGCCTCGCAAGACGGTTTTAATTCGTTCCGCGAAAATCGCCGTCTTGCGAAAACATCGTCTTGCGAAACGCGTTTCCCCATTGGAATGCATTGAAATCTATTTAATGCGTTCCAACGGGGGAAAAACATCGTCGTCTTGCGGAAAAAACTGTCTTGCGAAACGCGGTTTCCCATAGGAATGCACTGAGATCTAATTAATGCGTTCCTATGGGGGAAAAAAGTCAGAACAAAGTCAAATTTGGTTTTAAAAGGGTTTATTAAGTGCTCTTTAACATCATAAATACTGTACAGGTGATTTCAAAAATTTCAATCAATAAACTTTAACTTTATAAATATCATAGAAAAACATTTAAAAATCAACAAACATGAGGCAGGAACATCTGCCTTCATTGAAACTGAACAGAAACAGTCACTAACAGTCATTGGATTGTGCAAAACTCTTCACAAAGTGCATAAACACACAGAAACTCTTCAGAAAGTGCATAAACATACAGAAACTCTTCACAAAGTGCATAAACACACAGAAACTCTTCAGAAAGTGCATAAACATACAGAAACTCTTCACAAAGTGCATAAACACACAGAAACTCTTCAGAAAGTGCATAAACATACAGAAACCAACAGTACAGAAACTTTTTACATTTCACATTTTAAAGTGAACAAGTGAGGCTCTAAACCACCAGGACCAGTGTTTCAATTCAGGAAACTGGAGGCACACAGAACTGTCCCCACATCACAGCAGCAGTCTTCTAGGAGGACGACGAGGAGGAAGAAGGCAACTGGGCACCACTGGTTGAAGCAGCAGGTTCCTCTTCCTGTCTTGGCCTCTTCGTGAGGAACCCCTCCATGGTCAGCTGCTTCTGCCGCCTTTTGAGCATCCCTCTGAAAGGGGATATGACCCTTGCGTCAAATGTGTTCACAAGGTGAAGTGCCACAGCCTTGTCCGGGTGGTATTGCTGTGCTACAGTCTGCACTTTTCGCCAATGTTCTAAGAAATCTTTCAGTTCACTGGTGGGCAGCTGTTCTTCCCCTGGCTCTTCTCCATCTCCCAAAGAGGCCTGCTCCTCCATAGCCTCTGCCTGCAGCTCGACCAAGTCCTGGGTGGACAGCTCCTGGTCGTGGCCCTCCACCAGTTCACAGATGTCCTCCTCTGTGACCTCAAGGCCCATGTTCCTCCCCAAGGCAACAATGTCCTCCATCACTGTTGACTCTGGTGCAGGCGCAGAAACACCAGAGTCACTTGTTGCCACACAGTCTGGCCACAGGTTGCGCCAAGCAGAGTTCAGATTTCTCTGGCTGATCCCGTCCCAGGCCGTGGTGATCATCTTCAAGCAGCTGGCAATATCAAAGTGCTCCCTCCAGAATTCACGCAGGGTGAGGTTGGTGGAATCGGTCACCTCGAAGCAGTGCCTGAAAAGCTCCTTGGTGTACCTCTTCTTGAAGTTGGCAATCACCTGCTGATCCATTGGCTGCAGTACCGGGGTGGTGTTAGGCGGCAGGAACATGATTTTAATGAAATTGAACTCCTCCAACAAGTCTTCCTCAAGGCCTGGAGGATGAGCTGGGGCATTGTCCATGAGGAGCAGGGCCTTCAGTGGCAGGTCATTGTCCACCAGGTACCTCTTGACAGCTGGGCCAAAAGCAAGATTGACCCACTCCACAAACAGGACGCGTGTGACCCAAGCCTTAGCGTTGGATCGCCACATCACGCCCAGCTGGCCTTTGTTGACCTTGTGCTTTTTGAAAGCCCGTGGGTTCTCAGATTGGTACACTAGCAAGGGCTTTATCTTCAGGTCCCCGCTGGTGTTGGCACAGAAGAGGAGGGTCAGACGGTCCTTCATGGGCTTGTGGCCAGGCAGCTTGCTCTCCTCGTGAGTGAGGAAGGTCCTTTTCGGCATCCTCTTCCAAAACAGCCCGGTCTCGTCGCAGTTGAAGACCTGCTGTGGAAGGTAGCCCTGTGTTGTCACGACCTCCAGGAACTCCGTGGCAAAGTCCTCAGCCGCAGGAACATCAGAACTGGCAGCCTCTCCATGCCTGACCACGCTGTGGATTCCAGATCTGGTTTTGAAGCGTTCAAACCAGCCTCTGCTTGCCTTGAAGACTTCTGGCTCGGCTGAGGTTCCTGGATGTTGCTGCACGAGGTCTGCGTACAAGGCCTTGGCCTTCTCACAAATTACAGTCTCAGTCACTGTGTCCCCTGAACGCTGCTTCTCCTGCATCCAGATGAGCAGCAACTTCTCCACCTCCTCCAAAACAGCTGGCCGGTTCTTCACGATCCTGGTGACTCCCTTGGCTGCATCTGTGGCAAGGATCTTCTCCCTCATCTTCACGATGGTCCCGATGGTGGATGGATTCCTCCCGTACTCCCTGGTGATGTCCACGATTTGCATGCCTCCATCGTACTTCCTGATGATCTCCTTCTTCATCTCTAGTGTAATCTTCTCCTTCATCATCTTCCCGGCCTCTGCAGAAGCAGGCTTCTTGGGACCCATGTCAGCAGCTGCTACGTTCACAAAAACAAAAGGCAGTGCTTTACATCCGCTTCACCTTCCCACACACCTTCCCACCCCTGGCCAAAACTGCCCTGGACAAACAAGTGGCATAACACCCCCCCAGCACAAGCTAAGGAAAAAAAAATCAAACTTTGCATCAAACACCCCCCCCACCCACACAGGAGAACAAATGCACACCTACCTTTTGCTGGCCAAAAAGTTCTGGAAAACTCCAACTTCACCAAAGAGAAGACCACGCCAACCTCACCTCACCAAAGACAGGATGCCTTACCAAAGAAATAAAAAAAATCAAACTTTGCATCAAACACCCCCCCACCCACACAGGAGAACAAATGCACACCTACCTTTTGCTGGCCAAAAAGTTCTGAAAAACTCCAACTTCACCAAAGAGAAGACCACGCCAACCTCACCTCACCAAAGACAGGATGCCTTACCAAAGAAATAAAAAAAAATCAAACTTTGCATCAAACACCCCCCCCACCCACACAGGAGAACAAATGCACACCTACCTTTTGCTGGCCAAAAAGTTCTGAAAAACTCCAACTTCACTGAAGACCTGTGCAAGTTACCAAACGTGGCATAACAACCCCCACTAACTAGCAGAAGCTAACCCCCTAACTTCCCTGTGCAAGTTACCAAAGAAATAAAAAAAAAACACTTGGCATAACAACCCCCACTAACTAGCAGAAGCTAACCCCCTAACTTCCCTGTGCAAGTTACCAAAGAAATAAAAAAAATTGGCATTAAAAACCCCCCACTAACTAGCAGAAGCTAACCCCCTAACTTCCCTGTGCAAGTTACCAAAGAAATACAGTACAGTAAAAAAACAAAAACACGTGGCATGAAACCCCCACCCACCCACACAGGAAAACAAATGTACACCTACCTTTTGCTGGCAAAAAAGTTCTGGAAAACTCCAACTTCACCAAAGATCACTCCAACTTCTTCAAAGACAGGATGCCCCACAACACAGACCACAGTTGCTCCTGGAACTCCACGTGGAAAAGTGAACCCAGGCTGCATTGGGGAGGCTTTTTAAACCTTCCCGGCACAATGCACAATGCATCCTGGGTATTAACGGTTGAGATTTGAACCAAAACAAACAAACAAAAAAAACCCTGCAGAAAACATCGTCTTGCGAAGCATCGGTCAAAAAAACCAATCGTCTTGCGAAGCATAGACCAAACATCGTCTTGCGAAATTCGTCCATAGGGATAACCGTCTTGCGAAGCGCCACAGCGATCGCAAAAACCCATCGTCTTGCGGATTCCTCGTCCTGCGAGGCAATTGTCTAGCGAGGCACCACTTAGTTGAAAACTTGTTTACACCCACTTTTAAATTTTACTTTTTTCCTGCTAAATTGCAGCACTGACCTAGAAACACTTGTTGATAAACCTCACTGAACCAATCTGAATTTGTGCTGAAATTCACATGACCAGCAAGAGAGAATGCATTGATGATATTTATCCAATGTATGTACAGACCCATTTAAGTCCCTATATTAGCTCAATAACATATAATTCCCATGGTTTACTGGGGAAATAATAGGGTTGATAGGTATGACTTGACTTTATTTTCAAAATAGCTTGAGACACACTTTTTTCAGTAATGTATGAATAACATGTAGATGCCTTATACATTATATTAATAGTTACTATGGTAGAAATCAGTAGTGAAATCCTGTTTGCACAGTTATGCCCCATAAATCAGATGACATCATCAGGTGTAGTGAGTTTTCAAAAACAAACAAAAAACTTTGGGGGGCGGGGCGGGCATATTTTATTCCACAAAAATCTCTTGTTGATAAAGTCATCCCAACCATGGCAGTTCTCATAAATTAAAAAACTACTCCCATCCATTGGCCCACAAAAGCTTTACCATGGTGTAAGGTATTCCATAGGAGCCTCAGGACCTGAGTAAGGGGAATTGGATTTTTTTTTTAATTTCTGAAAAATCACCACAGCTGATGACATTATCAACCTTACACACCGTAAGTTATGGAAAAGGATTTCAGCCAGTATTTTTGACCTTGTTCTTTGGGGTTGCCTCCTGGCAACTGCAAATTATGGGTGTAATTCACTTGCAACATCTCTCAAGGGAATCCATTAAATTTGAAAGAGCTGACATTTAGTGTATGTGTGAGAGAGTGCACCTAAAATTTTCCTAGTCTGCCTTTGTGTCTTTACAGGTTGCTTCTCATTAAAATGGATGCTTTCTTTCCAAAGTTATTTCTCATGTCATATTTTAAAGTCTAGCAATTTTTCAATAATATTCTGAAGGGGAAAAAATGAAAGCTACATTTGTATTCTGCAACTTTACAAATGAACAATAGTAATATTCCCATATAAATGTGCCAAATATTACTGGGAAACTTTGCTTAGGGAACATAAATGGAGCAGGAGAGCAACTCAGAGTTCTGCAAAGCCAACAATCTGCTTATTGCAAATGCATGCTTCCAACAACTGTAAAGGTGGCTGCACATGTGGACATCACCAGATGATGTATTCTCGAAGGCTTTCACGGTCAGGAACTGCTGGTTGTTGTGGGTTTTTCGGGCTCTTTGGCCGTGTTCTGAAGGTTGTTCTTCCTAACGTTTCGCCAGTCTCTGTGGCCGGCATCTTCAGAGGACAGGAGTCAGAACTCTGTCTGTGCTCTGGTGCAGTTTGTTTGGATAGTTGAGTATTTATAGCTGTGGGATCAGCTTTTCTGCCATACATCAAAGGGGTCATGGACCACATGGGAAAACTTTTGAAAAAACACAACCTACAAACAGTATTCAAGCCCACCACAAAAATACAACAAATGTTATGGTCAGCAAAGGACAAAAGGGACCCCCTCACCACTGCAGGAGTATACCAGATACCTTGCAGTTGTGGCCAGGTATATATTAGAACCACAAAATGCAGCATCCACACCAGAATCAAAGAACATGAGAGACACTGCAGACTAAAACAACCAGAAAAATCAGCAACCTTGCTCCTCGTCTTCGCTCCGGCACTGAGGTGTAACTGTTGGAGCATCAGCCCCCCCTTACTGGACGGCCGTGAGGCTGCACGATCATCCTCTAAGGCTGAAAAATGAGACAATAACTCTTCTGCAATGGCCTTAAGTTTAGCCTTCCTGCGACTTTTAGCATCCATGGCTACATGGGTGAGGTTGTGGCTCTCTGAGTGACGTGGCATCTCGAGCTGCTCTCTCAGCTTCTAATGCCGCAATTTTATTTATTTTATTTTATTATTTAATTAATTAATTAATTAATTAATTAATTTTAAAGCTGGTGTCATATGGGCCACGCCTCCTCATCTACGGATGATTGAGGAGGAGAAACTTGGGGGGGCCCTACACGCTTCTTTGCAGGCTGCTTGCCCATTATTACCTTGCCCCTTCCTAAAAGCCATTCCAGCACCTCCAATCCAATCCCTCGGTAGCATTACCAGTAGCCACTACAGCCGTATAACTAGCACTAATTAGGTATTTCCTCTCTACCCTCCTATCTATCTATATTTAAATAATTAAATAATTTTAATCATTTTTAATATATATAAATATGTACATATATCTATGTCTATTAATCTACCTAGTTGCCAACCTTACACTGTAATTACTACTTATCAACGCCAAATGGAATAAAACCTCCTCAAGCCACTCTAAGCCTCCCAGCAGTGCACCTTATGGAACCCCAATTATCTGCTCCCCAAATCAATATTTAATTATTCTAATTACCAATATTATTATTAACCAGTTTAAAATCAGACACTTAAGAATCAATTTGTGTCTGTATTATCGAATGAAGTAATCAAAGTTATACTATTAGAATTAATTAGCTAACTAACAAACACTGTACTCAATATACTAAAATACTGTAATTCCTGACCAATTAAGCTCCTTCCCTTGACAATATAAAATACTCTGTGCATCCCCACCCCAAAATTAAATAACAGCCTTATCAACCTAACAAACTCCCGTTGAGTATGCCGTTCTCCCATGATCAGTAATTGATTTGCACTTGATTCTAAATTAATTATTTACTCTTGCAATGCTATGATCTCCTAAGGTAGGGGGGAAGGGCGCGCACTGCCCTTTGCCACTTGGTTCTAGTCCCGGCTCACTTAACGTCAAGTCCTACCAGCAAGCCTCTTTCCTCTTTTATTTATTTATTTATTTATTTATTTATTTATTTATTTATTTATTTATTTATTTATTTATTTATTTATTTATTTATTTAAAACCACCACATCAAGCCAATTGAACTCCCAAAGAATGAGTGGGTGAGTGGGCAAGCCGCCCCGGCATTAACGGCTGCCCTTCCCTCCTAACGTTCCTCCTTTCGACTAGTTTCTTCCTTGATTAATAAATACAATTAATTAAATGAAATTGTCTTCGTGCTATCATCCGGGACATGGGCAAAGCACAACAAGCAAAAGTGGGGGGGGGGTGGCACCGATGCAACCCCCTGTCCAAGCAAGACCGCCAAACCCGAGTGATGCAGTAAAATTTAAGACGAGCCACAGCACTCCGTCTCCCCTCATTGTCCGAAAAGAAGAGGCCCGGGTAGGCAGGAAGCTTCTTTAAATATATCACTCTCTCCCCCTCCCTTCTCGGGTCACTCTTGCGAGACTGCAATGTCTCACGCTTTCCTGGGAAGGGCATAATGGTGGTCCACGGTGCCGAAGAGCCTCGTCAGCGGACATTTGTAGAGTTACTGCTGTTCTAATTCAAAGTGTTCAACCACAGACAGCATAGCATTGCATGGGCAATTTTTAAATGAAGTACTAATCATTTAGTAGCCTTGCACTTTTTTTCCTGTGAAGGACAGATCAAAATTTGGAATTGAAATTATATTTATATTTGGTTTTTTGCCATTCCAAAGCCAGGGTAACATGTAGTTGGCATTTCATACTGGGTTTGGGAATAGCAAACTGAATCTTGATGAGCCATTGAGTGGAATGCTTAAAGATCAATACAGATCACCTTTACAAGGTGATGGAATTACCGAGTAAGATCCCAAGATCTTAGAAAAAGAGATTATCATCCCAAAGTGTGAAATCTCATCCATATAAATCCAAATGAAACCAACATATTCTGAAGGGTAATGGTTCTTTTCCCATTCAATTCTAGTTTAGTTGTTTCCCCTTTTACTCAATGTCCTTGAAGCAAAGGTAATTGGTTTTTTCCTGTACTGTGAGCATAATGTGGGAATTGACTGCCTCACCCCACATGGGATTCACAATGCATCACACATTAATTGTATTGGCAAATCGGGATCAAAATGTGTTAAGATCTGCAGGGCTAACAGCCAGTCTTTGGTCTCTGAAAAAGCTTTGTCATATCCATCTGTCCAAGACTCTCAAGCTTTTCTCTTAAAAGGAAATCTGCACAATAACTTGAAGAAGTGTGTCAAGGAGGGTAAATTTAATAACCCCAAAGCATCTGAAACATGATGTCCACATTCCAATGCAGAGTGAAGGGCAGTACTAACGAAGGAAAAAGTGCCTTAAACTTGTATATGGTCACTCTACTGGGAAACATCCAACAAAGAGAAATGGCTTTGTTGTTAAAGTACCTGAGCCATGATTTCCAGCTTGAACACAGATGAATCACCTTTCCTTTTCAAAGAAAAGCCTGGCTACTTTCTTGAATCCAGATATTTTTAGAGGGACATAAACACAAATACATCACCAAAAACCAACACAAAAAATTGTTTTTTCCTGGAGTTTTTTTTTTGAATCAGTGAACCCCTCTTCATCCACAGTATTTCCCACCTCAAAAAAATTCCATTCAACCTCTCAAAAGTTAAACTTCTTTTTTTCTAAATTAAAAACTCTTTTAATTCACATGAAAAACAGTTATCCGGAACCCATCTGTAATATCATGACCTGAAATATGAATTAATTTCTTCTTGGCATAGACAGAGTATCTCTCACCATACCACTAACATCTCTAAGTCTGAGACAGAACCTTGGGGCAGGGATACGTGATCCAAACACTACTGACTTGGAAAAAAAAAATCTTAATTCACAATTTAACCAAGTTTAGTGTAAGGTAAACCAAAGAAACTAAAAGGGACACTCAAAATATGCTTGTGTAACAGCCAGAAAAGGTCATGTGAAGGGTAAGGGTTGCCTTCAACTAGTATTCCACTTCTAACAGAAGACTGAGCCAACAAAAGCTTCAATTAGCAGAACAGGGTTGGTGTTTTTCTCATTGAATGCCCCCTGAAGCTGAGCCCACATCTGCTCTGTAGGGCATTGCTCTGGTCATGAGGGCTGGGGGACTATAGTTGAAAAAAGTAACTTTTCCATGATTGAATAATCATCTGTGAGTGGTGGCATGAGAGAAGGCAGCTAAACCATCACTACAACAAAATAAGCAATCAAAGCGTCAAAATCATCATTAAAACAGATTAGAGCATGAAACAATTAAAACCAATAACTGGTAAATATCAAAAGCAGTTTAAAATACTTGTTTGAAGACATCTTCAAACTGTTCTTTTGAAATTTGAAGTGACATGCCTTCACATCATTCCTATAAAGTACGTGTCACTTTGCTGAGGGGAGTGTTTTCCACAGTGTGGAGCAAGCTGTCTCCTGCAGTCTCATCAAGTAGGCTTCTAAAGGTGATGGGTTTCTACATTATTTGGTACACATTTTTAAACATCCCTTTTGTACACATTATAAATGTACACATTTATGTAAACACTGTTTCAAATTGGGTAATTTTGCAAGAAATTCTATGAAATATTTACATTTACATGTGTGCTGTGGGAAATGTACATGTTTTTGTGTGTACTCTTTCAACTGTATGCATTTCCTATCCATTTTTTAATGGAACGGCAGCACACGTTTCAGGAAAAGATTGATTTTGATGTCTGAGTGTTGATTCACACTTACTTTGGGGGAGTGCAGATTTGAGAAATATGAAACTGAAATCTGAGTTGAATGAATTTCTCACCCTTCTCTTACTGGAGAACAATGGACTCAGCATTTCTATATCATCTCCACAGCACTGGTGCCCATTCAGTACTAGGTTTCTCCCTTTGGGAGCAATCCATACAAAGGGCCTAGAGCAGGGATGAGGAATGTAGAGGTTTATAGATGTTGTTGAACTATAACTCCCAGCTCCTTCACCATTAACTAGACAGATTAGGGCTAATGGAACTATAGTTGCATGTGGAAGACAACACATTCTTCACCTTGACCTAGATGGAGAACCCAAGCCAACAGAGGATGCTGCTCTATCTTCTCATTCTTATTATTACTACTTGTTTGTGTGCTCACAAAAGGCTAGTGAATGGGCAGCAATAATAAGGAGGAAAAGGAGGAGCCATAGCAGGGCCAGGATACTCTACGGATTGGTAGTGGTGGCCTTTAGAAAATTCCAACCTCTACCTGGACTTGTTTATTTCTAGCGATTCAATTCTTCAAAAACCTTCCAATTTATGAATGTGGGATATTGTGCTTCTGTATCAATGATTCAAAACATGAGAAAATGGCTGGATATTGCTGCTTAATATTGTGCTCAGGTTGCCAGCAGAAAAAAAGATGCCAGATTTTACATAGCAAAGGGCAGCCTGAATGTTGATAGCATTAATAGCAGCAGTCAAGATAGTCTACAAGATACCCTCTTTTGCTCACTATCATTCACAAAGTGACACCAAGAAAGAGAAAATCCCAAAAGCTGATTCCGTTTTTCATCAGTTAACCACTCCTCATCCAAACAGAAAGCAATTGTCAGGGCTGTGTTTCAACAGGTTTGGATTTCTTCTGAATAAATAAGTAAAATCAAAAGTGCCTGGGACTAAACATTCTCTTTCAAGATAAGCAAGTTTTGTCTTTTCAGTGTATTTCATCTGTTTTAAATCTGAAGACAGAAAAGGGTGCTGGTGTCTGCATTGGGAGAAGAGGATTGAACAGTTTTATTAAGTATATATATACACCTCAAAAACTGTTTGGCCAAATGTTCCAAAATTTGGCACAAATCAAGAACAGATTGCCTGCTACATTTGTGCCAGATTTGGTGCTGACCTGAGTTTCAGAGTTATACTTTTTTGGTTGAGGTCTCTCCATTTTTTCAGTTGCATTATGGAAAACTGAATTACTGTGTTGCCCAGTATGCATTGCTATGCTCTTGTGCAGCAACAATTAACAGGAGAATCTTAGGCCTGTTTACGCAAAAATAAATTCTGCAGAATCCAAAAGGTCTCATTCCTTGGTAAACATGCAGATGGTAATTCAGGGACACTTATCAATTGGCCAACAATTCTACTCCCTCTCATGGAATCCTCTTGAAATCAATACACTGATGGGAATAATTTTGGTAGAGAAGGTTAAAAAAAAAATGTCAACACTTGGGAATTTTAACTAGGCTTTTGCTTCATCTCCATCAGCTGCTGTTTATAATGTACATGTTGTAGCCTCAGGAATTATTTGAAGACAAACCTGAAAAATAAATGAAAAATACTGTGCTGGATGAATTCTTCCTACTCCCATTTGCAACCCGCTCACACACACACACACACACACAGAGAGAGAGAGAGAGAGAGAGAGAGAGAGACATAAACAAAACACATTATACAGGATAAAGATAAAATTAGGTTGTGGGTAGGTTTATTTATTTCTTTTTCTTTTTCAGTTTTCCCTTCAAAATATTAGTGCTGAGTAGTAGCACACATATACACACACAACACATTCATACAAATAACTCTCAGTAGTGTAATAGACCTGGCAGAGAAAGTGAAGGCATTAATATGTATTTATATTGACAAAAGGGTAATTCTCAGTAATGCTAAAGAAGAAATCTGCCATGATCTACATACGGTAACAAAAATGACTTCTATCTGACCTCACTGGAGGGTGGAAAAAAATCTAGAAAGCACAGGCCAGTACAGTTTAAAATAGCAGGAGGGAAGAAAGCAGAATAGAATTTCTAGCTGACCTCATCTGAATCCTTATTCCAGCCTGCACACATAAAAAGGTCCAACCTTTTTCCATCTGGTCAATGAATCTGAAAGGTATGTGAAAGTAAAAGGCCGTCAGATAGAAAGGGCTGCCAGAGGGGGCTTAGCACTCTACATGAAGATAAGGATGTATAAAAGGAAAACAAATCTGTTTGCATTTCAGCCTTGATCAATGGACAGCAGGAATATGGCTGCAAGGTTAACTTTTCTACACTCTGAGCATAATCAGCGCTACCCAGGGATGCTGAAACAATGAATTCCCTCTGAATCCTTCCATTTTCCCCTCCTGCCACACAGCCTCTTATTGTACTAAAGCACTCAGACAAAATAAAACCACCATTTTTCACTGAGCCATGGTTGGGGGAAGCGAATTGTTGTAGACTCTAATAGCATCTGGAAGTGAGCGCTCACAAAGCTTCCAGAATTTCTCATTTCTCTGGTCATTGCTTTTCAGCTTCACTGTTTGCTGGAGGCAAAATAAGACACATGAAGAGAGAAACAACTGAGCTGCAACAGCCCAGCAAAGAAGCTAGAGTTGGTGAAGGAGTCATCAGGCAGGCATTTGACCACAGAAATAACAATTCATGGGCTGAGGCTCTTCGGACCTTAGTGTTGTCATCTATTTTAGGAGGAAAGAGTGGTGGTGGTGAGGGGTGGGTGGGGGTAAAAAGAATAGAAGTAGGCATAATCTTTGCCTTTTGCTACTGCAGTGTACCAGGTCTAAGGCCATTTTGGTTCATAAGAAGAAAAGAAGGGCCCTTCTCATCACACCAAAAGTCCACCTGGTCTCCAAATTTTGCACTGACCAAACAGATGTCTCTAGGAAGGTCACAAGCAAGATACATACCGTTACTCCCCAATATATCATGCTCAGCAGATGGAAACACACCTAAGGACATTTTTTTGTGAACTGTCAGATGGCTGATATGCTGATGTGTGTGGTGCTTGCTGTTCTCACCCTTAAAAAAACAAACTTCAATACCTATTTTCTTATATTTGTGAAATGGGAGAGTAAAAAGTTACTTTAAGAATATGTTATCCATAATCATAGCTACCACTTTTGGAGGCCTTTTCAAGCTCAGTCCAGAACACGATGCTTCTGAACATGGAGTAGCCAGAACATTATTGGTGAATCAGAGATACATTTTTCTTAATTTAAAAAAAAAAATTCCCTCTAAGATAGTGAACATTATTATGCCATGTAAAAATAAATCCAGAAACTGATTGTGACATGCATCTAATTGTACCCATATAGATTTATCTTTAAAACTCTAAATGGCCAGAGGTCAGAATACCACAGAAAGAACTTGCTATAATGCGAGCCCTCAAATCTTCAAGTTTGGTATAGCCTCAGTCTGAATATTTCTTCTATCTAATGTTACATCATGGATGTGTGGGGATTTTGTTTCAGTTTGGTTTTGGTAAGAATTTACCAACCTTTTTAGATTTCTTTAAATTCAGTATGGGAATGATTTAAGATTGAAAAGTAAAGGAGCATCGAAGAAACCAAAATTGGTGGCTTGACAAAAGTTTGGTTATGAATCCCTGATTTAGGTTCATGTCTTAATTTTTTTGTTCATTAAACCATGTGGGTCATCAAAATTTAGGGTGCTATTTTTTTTCCTGAGAGGCTCTTAATCTTTAACACCCATATGGTATTTAATTTTGCCACAGTAAGGGGGAGATAATTCATTTTTGAAGAATTTACTAATGTTCTTTACTCTCATAAATAGGTTGGAAGGAAAAGAAAAAATAGTACATTTTCCCCTCCCTGGACTTATTTGATATCAGACGCAGCAATGGGAACACAGAGTGGGCTGTAGAGTTCAAAGCCATTCATGCTTATTGTTTAATGCTTTTCTACAGCGCTACCCAGCGCTGTGTACAATATGTACACATATTGCTATTCTCACAAGCATAAACATAAGCATAATAACCAAACAGTAATAATAACAGAGCTGTCCTTGGTGGCATAGCCATTCTGTATGTATTGTTCTACCTCAGCATACAATGTCCTACCTTTAAAAAAATCAGACTATTGCATGTACATTAAGTTTTTTATGCAGTTATTTCAACTCCAGCTGGGAGGAAAGACTGTTTACCAAACTGAACCCTGGAGGTCTTTCCATTTTCATGGAATACTTTCCATTTTCATGCAGGAGTAAGACATTCCAGAAAAACCTACATGGGTTTTCCTGTCCTCTTTTGTTTCAGTTGTTACTCAGCACCCTGTCTACAGCTTCCCAACACTAGCCAAGAACACTGAAAACCAGGGCTCTCTGTGAAAGAGAAAAATCAATTAAGCATAGTGATGCTCCCCAAATCACCTGCTTTCTCCAGTCATAGTTACAGCACGGACAAGAGGTGGTTCAGCCATCACTAACTCCGTGTAACTAAGAGAAATAGGATAGAGGTAGTGGACCTCACAGGAGGGCATCATTGAAAAAAATAAGGAAAGAAAAACACAAGGAAAAAAAAACTATTGGGAGTTCTAAAACTTAATTCATCTGTGAAGCTAAATCAACAAACCAGATGCCCAGCACTCCTGTTTCCTAGGCTCATGTACAGAAACTGTTTGATGTTCAGCCCCCTTTTCTCAATGCATTTCTTGCTGATCATTGTAAAACTACATGAATTTCAATGTCAGACTGAAAGTTAATAAATATTTACCTTTAGGTTTCAAAGGAACTCCCACCAATTGCTCAGAACTCAGTGACTGGACCACCTAACTGTGCAAACATCTCTTTGATCAGGATCTGCTAGAGTTCAGTCAACTTAATGGATAATTTCTCATAACCGTTCTACATATTTGCAGTTCCCCAGTCATATCTAAAACACTTTCTGATTCCAAGATCTATTTGTTTTGTTTTGTTTTTGAGGTTTGTTTGGGGCAGTCAAATTTTCCCACATGTCAGGGCGCTATTTGAGCCAACCAACTTCATTTCCTAGTGCAATCTAACTGGTTGCATGCCTGCAACACAATGGATGCATGTTGCTGGTTTTACTAATCAGAAGTGCACTCCCAGAAGACAGTCTTTTCCTCAGTATTCTCTGAAAAAGCTAGTAAATGTCAAAACAATTCCATTCAGAGCCAAAGAGAAGTTTGGCTATACATCACTACCTGAGTCTTCCACTGGAGCAGTGGGGAGAGTTATTTGTAAGACTTTTTCAAGAGTCATCAAGCAAAGCAAGGAACTTGATGTCCCATATAATACAATTCATTCTATTTGTTTGCTTGCTTGCTTGTTTATACTCTGCCCATCTAATGCCAAGCCAAACTGGACTTCAGATCACCATCAAATTTGGCACAGATATAGCAGATCATCTGTTATTGATATGAGCCCAATTTGAGGAAGTTTGGTCACAGGGTTTTCAAGTAATGTTTTTTTAAAAAGTTAAACAGTCCCCCTTCATACAGAAACAAGATATCCTAAATGTCCCCAGATTTAGAATAGTTCATACAGCTTGAGAAGACCAATCTTGCTTATCTAGATAGAGAATGGTTTGTCCCACTCATTTAAGGAAAAAATTCAAGCTGCGGCGACTGAAATATGGATCTACAAAAAGGCCTTTCAAAAGGGAAAACAAACATCCACTTTTTTATAAAACTAAGCATGCATGGAACAGGCTTATCAGAAAAAAAACATTCCAAAGTAGGTACATTGTTGCAGCTTTGTGGGGTGGGAATGGAGATGTCTGGACAGCAATGAAATGTCACAGAAACTGTCAAAAGATAGGCTTTCTTTTAAAAGAAAGAAAAAAATCGAGTGACAGTCCTCCAGAAATTGACATTTTGTCATGTCTCTCCAGGGAACTGGCATACAATTTTGGAAGGCATATTCAAAGTATTTCTAAATTACAAATGGACAAAGCAGTTGTGTTGTCCCATGCCTGAGGACTTATAATAAAAAAATTCTCAGGATTTCTGAGGCCAGGCTCCTGACAAAAATCTTCAAAAGTGACTTCATGTTTGTTAAATAACAGCCTTGACAATTGCTTCGTGTTTGGGTGAGACGTGGTTAACTGATGAAAAAAGGAGTCAGCTTCTGAAGTTTTCCCTTGCTTGGTGCTGCTTTGTGAATGGTAGTGAGCACAAGAGGGTGTCTTCTAAACCAGTGGATCTCAACTTTGGGTCCCCAGATGTTCTTGGCCTACTCCTCCCAGAAATCTTGGCCAGCACAGCAAGGGGTGAAGGCTTCTGGGAATTGCAGTCCAAGAACATCTGGGGACCCCAGTTTGGGAACCACTGCTCTAGACCATCTTGACTGTGTCTTTGGTGTTGTCAACATTCAGGCTGCCCTCTGCTATGTAAAGCTTAGCATCCTTTTTCCTGCTGACAACGCAGGCACAATATTGTGCAGCAATGTTGGGCCATTTCCTGGTGCTTTGAATTGTGGATATAGAAGCACAATATCCCACAGAGAATTTTTTTTTAAGAATTGAATTGATTTAGACACTGAAACAGGTTGTGAACAACAGAGATACATATAGTTAAGTAATAGTTTTTTCCATACTGCAATTTGCACTGACATCATTTGATAAAGTTTATACCAACACATATGAAGTACCTGGTGTTATGTACATATGTGTGTGGCTGGGAGTCTTTACATTCTTCTTCAGTGTTGACATCCATCTTACACATTGGTACTGACTTCCAAAAGCACACGATTTGGGAAGGAAAACATATTTGTAGCAGATGCTACAGTCTAGAGCCAACATGGCACAAGGCAGCTGGTGAGAAAATCCTTTTGAAGAACACACAGGATTGGATACATTAAAAAGCACACTGTGTAGCCCTGTTGAGGCATTCTAAAATGTGTATCCTGCAGATATGAAGGGGAAAATGACCAGGAACACACTAGGTTTGTCGTTCTGGACTCATTTTTGTTGCCCTCCACATATAAAGGATAACTGGCCATAATAGAGAGCATCTTCTATCTGTGGAGGCTCTCCATGTGATTTTCCAAACTTCTACATTGTCTAAAGAGCTGCTATGGATAAAGACATCTCTGTATTGCAGGTAGTGATTCTATAAAATGAAAATGGGGATAGAGGAGGAACTGAAGCTTGCATGCTTTTGCTTCTCCCTAGGGGTGCAGCTCATCACTTTTCTCATTCTCATATGCAAGGATGAGGAACTGCAACATTCTTCTCACCAGTCAGAATTGTGGGAGCATCCTAGCACTTGCAATGGAGTTCTCACCTTGGCAATAGCAATATTTTATGCAAATTACACATTATTTGTGCAAAACTGTCTCTTAGGGCACAAAATTGAACCATTCACACAGTTACGCAAGTTGCCCATATTACCTCAAACAAAAATAACTGTTGCATTGTCTAAGAATTTGAAGCACTGGATTGGTTTTTAGCATCCCTCTTCATTTTCACTCTGTCCTTCTCTGTGTGTAGTGTGCATGTGTCTTGCTTCTCATAGGAGAGCACCAAAGACATTTGCCCCCTTACCCCGGAATAAATACGCAAGACCAGAAATATGGGTTAAACACGGGCCACACTTTATTAAAATATAATCATTGTTGCCAATCATTTGGCAAAGGGGGGTCCTGCCATAGTGCAGATTCGGGTTTCAAACATGGGTCTAAAAGGACCCTTCTAAACAACCAATGTGCTAGTCCCTGGCCTCAGTTCTCCCAGTCCTGAAGACAGTGGGAAACTCTGCTGGCCCAAATTTGACCACCCTGGACCTCGAGCCACTCTCTCCATTCTGACCGATGGTCCGGGTGTGTCCCCAGCGCATCTTTCCCCCCAAGCACTGCAATCGCACGATCCGCAGTGCTGGGAGTTCAGATGAGCTATAATTACCTGCTATTACAATTTGACTCCCCTCTTAAAATACCTGTTTAATCCGCACTAACCACCACAGCATTGGGACTAGCCATGCTAAGTCCCATGCTCACCATTGAGCTGATCAAGCTCCAAAAGCAGGCCCCCCCTTGATGTCTTCCAGGAAGACATCCAAACCTCGTTCGGACAGATGTACACCATCTGCCCAGAAAAAATCTGGTCTATACATACGGATCCTCTGGTGACCAATCACCGATCCTAGGCCTCTGCAAACAGCTCTGCAGACTTCCCTGTTAACACTCCGTTGGGCAGTGTTTACGGGTAAAAAATTTCTCACATCCCTCCAAAACAGGCGAGGGATGATTGTTGACCAAACGATGTGCATGCCAGGATATGTGACCCTCAACCAAGTGAGGTCACGAATCACATCAATGATCAGGGCCTTTCCAGTGTGCCGTGCCAAATCGTTGCCACCCAGGTACATCAACAACACATCTGGCGGGTGTTGCCCAAAGGCAGCCGCACGACAAAGCTGATTCCACAGCATGCTGTGGCGCCCTCTCCATTCAATATGGGCCCATGCATCAAGGCCAAGATTACTCCCTTAAGGGGATGCAGCAGCATATCTCACTGTCCAAAAAACGTAACTATGGCCCACCATCACGATGTGTCTTCTCCTGGCTACCACCGTGGTACCTGCAAGACATAAACACAATAGGCTCCTGCCTAGATGTTAGGAAGTGCCCTAACATACCTACAGTAAGAGGACGAGGCCCATCGTCCTAGCTGTCTGATATCCTCTGGGCGGTAGCCAAGGGCTGCCGCCGTGGAGGCCGCAACAATCCTGAAAGAATGCGTGCCAAATCTAAGACCTTGGACTCCCTCCTTTTGAAGTGCCAGATCTGTTAGCTTCCAGAACTGGTACTTCGTCAAAGGGGATCCATCCCTATGGATAAAAAGATAACCTGGGTCTGCACCTGTAATTCTCAAATACACTATCATAGCCTTGACAGGGCAGATGAACTTAATGTGACATCGAGCCAATTTAACAACCGATTACCCCATTGATCGGCCTTGGAACGATGTATGTGGAGTTGCACCGTCTCATCCGCCACTTTAACATCAAGAAATTGCAGCACTGCCTCAGATTTGTCCCCTTTCCCTGAAGCAACTACTTCACTAATCCTAAGGGCCACAAAGAATATTAGCAAGGATGCTGCCTGAAATAAACTAACTTCAAACGCATCCCTACAAAGAACTTCCCATTGCCTGCAAATACCTTCCAAAAGCTCAGGCGATATAGGAGCTCTCGAATCCTTCACCCTGCCTCTTTCCTTGGACCAGCCTTCAATCATCTTCCGGATACAGAAATCTGATGAATAGTCTGGGAAACCCTTAATTTTTGCATAAAAAGCCAATGCAGATAACTTGCCTTGTATAGTTCCTGGCACCAAACCTTATCTATTCAAGGATACTATAAACTGCTGCAGATGGTCGACTGGAACTGGCCAGGTGTGATCCAAGCCCACTAATTCTCTAAATTTTTGGAACTCTCTACTCACTGCAGAGTACCCTTTCCTTGTCCTTGGTGCCAGGGCCAGACCTATTGCCCTCTCCGTGTCCTCACGCCAATTTCCCAGACCTCTGGGGGAAGAAACTCCAGGAACTCATTGTCCCCTGGATCTAGTTCCCTGAACCGTTGGATCTGTTGGTGTGATAATGCATCTGCTAAGCTATTGTCAACACCAGGTACATGCCTGGCCTGTATCAAAATGTTGAATTTCAATGTACACAACATAAATGCTCTAACCAAAGCCATGACCCTCTCGGAATGGGAGGTGAGACTATTAACAATGTGGACCACTGCCTGGTTATCACACCAGAAGTGTACCACTGAATCAGCCCATTCACCTGCCCAGAGCCACAAGGCACCAACTATAGGAAAAAACTCTAAGAATGTCAGATCCCTTGTGATACCTGCTTGGTGCCAATCTTCCATCCAATTACTGGCGCACCACGTGCCTCTAAAATAAATTCCAAAACCAGAGGAGCCTGCAGCATCCGACTGGACCTGAAACTCAGCCTTAAGCAACCTCTGACTTCTCCAGAAGGATATGCCATTGTACTGGTCCAGAAACACTCTCCAGACTTCTAAGTCCTCCCTAATACCACATGTAATCCTTGTCTTATGGAATGGACGATGCAGCCCCCGCATTGCGTCGCAAAGCCGACGCAGAAAGGCTCGGCCTGGTGCCACCACTCTGCAGGCGAAATTCAGATGACCCACCAATTCCTGCAACTCCCGCAGGGTCACTTTTTTTTTCTGCTGCGTTGAGGCTACCCTGCTCTTAAGATCCTCTAGTTTTTCCTGTGGTAGCCTAGACGTCTGATGAACCGTATTCAATTCAATCCCCAAAAACGTGAGGGTCGAGGCTGGCCCTTCCGTTTTTTCCTCAGCTAACGGTAGGCCTAAATCGTCCGCCATCGCCTGGAAAGTATCTAAGATGAATTTGCACTTTCCGGTGTTCCATTCCCCACAAAAAAAGATAATCATCAAGGTAATGGGCTGTACTTTTACAACCCACTCTAGTCCTAAGTTTCCATTCGACAAAAGAACTAAAACATTCAAAAGCCGCACAAAAAATGGAGCAGCCTATGGGCAAAGCCCTATCTATATAAAAAGACCCCTGAAATTGAAATCCTAACAAGTCAAAATCCCGTGGGTTGACTGGCAAAATCCTAAATGCAGATTTAATGTCACATTTTGTCATTTCTGCTCCCACTCCACATCGACGGACCATGTTTACTGCCTCGTCGAAGGATGTATAGCAGACAGTACATAGCTCCTGAGGAATGGCATCGTTAACTGAGCCCCCTTCAGGAAAGGACAGGTGCTGAATCAATCTGAACTCTCCAGGTGCTTTTTTTGGCACAATTCCTAAGGGTGAGACCCTCAGCGTATCTAAGGGAGGTGTTGTGAATGGTCCCAACACTCTCCCCTCACGCACCTCCTTAGCTATCTTCTCCTGCACCACCTTTTTCATACCGTGTATGGATTTAAGTGTGTTTTTTTTGCAAAAAATGCCTTCTGTTCACCGACTGCTGGTATCCTAAAACCTTATTTAAAACCGGACAACAAATAACTAGCATCTTCCCACCTCGGGTAGTCCCACAGCCATTTTTCCAGGACTGCAACTTTAATTGGACTGGGCCCCTTTACCTGGGTTACCGCTTCCACTATTGGGTTTCTTTCTGCCACTCGGGCCTCTTGCCTGCCTTGAAGCGCCAGCCCTGAAGCATGTGGCACTGGGGTGCTGCCCTCCGCACACTGTGCATTCGTGCCTAAATCTACACTGCTTCTTGGAGCACGCTCCCTTTGAGTTGTACTCTCAGCACACCAGGAGGGGTTGAACCACCTGCCCTGTGCTAACACAGGGAGTCACATTTACCGCAGTTTTCCTAATTAAATGCCCACTATCTGTCCTATCACCCAAATTGGGCCTGGCCGGCGTCATCAGCTGCAACCAAAGACCAGCCAGCGGCTTGTCCCATCACAAATTGGGGTGGATGGTACTTCTCATATGAACCGCTTCATCATAAGAAAGCCATGCCTGCCCCACAAAATCTACATAAGCCCGATAAATAAGATCCAGGTATTGAAATAAGGCCACTGCCAGCCACGGCTGCACTTTTACCACCACTCCTGCGTATATTAAGAAGCCGGGTAGCCAGTTGTACCATGTCCTGTCTGGCTTCTTATGCCTACGCCTCTCCTTGTCCTTCTCGTCCTCCTTTTCTAAGTCCTTCTTTTCTACATTTCTATTCAGGAGCTCGAATAAGTCTACATACTTTCCCCTCCATATCTTTTCTTTTGTCGCTGGTGTCAAGTGATCACCCAGGGGCATCGCTCTATCCCCGAATGGCAGAGCTTTCAAAGGCACTGTGTTGTATCCAGTGTCTGGCACCGAAGGGTATGGCCAGACACCCACACCAGCGGCCGGAGTTACCGGGGCCGGCGCTGGCTGATGTACCATTGGAGCGGCCCAACCGCCTAACTGGGCACCCATATAAGGCCAAGATGTACTGGGAGCCCCTGTCACCTGTGGGTTGCTCGCCAGATATGGATGCACATTAAATTGGCCACAGCCTGGCCAAGGCCAAGCCGGCAGCGCTGAAGCCGCACCAGGCGTAGAAGTTAAGCTATTGCCTGCCCATGGCTATGTTGAAAATGACATAGCCGTGCCCTGTGTATGCACTTGTCCCATGCTACGCCCGGGCCATGCTGGAAAGTGTGATGACGTGTCATGCAGCAAGGTAGACTCACCCAACAAAGGCAAGGTTGCAAGCACGTCCCTGCCGCCTGTCTCGTCATGACCAACTTCACCTGATGCCTCATGCCTACCAGCGACCGTCGTAGCAGACCCGATCGTAATCGGCTGGATCGTTCATCGTCAGTGTCCCTATGTGCTGTCTGTGCCAACATCTCTTCGGCTTCCAATCCCGCTGTACTCTCCGACTGCTGCTCAGCCTCTAAGACAGCAAATCTGGTCATTAAATTGTCTGCTAAAACCTTAAGTTTAGCCCTACGATGGCCCCTGGATTCTCTTGCTGACCTGTGTGGCTGCTCCTCAGCCACTTGAGATGCTGACTTAGCCAACCTGGTGGCTTCAAGAGCTGCGATCTTATTCTGTAACTCCTGCCAAATAGGCCATGAGTCCTCGTCTGAAGAGGATTGAGGTGGCAAAACCTGTGGCACAGGGCATTTTTTGGGCGGCTGTTTTCCTTTCTTGGTGCCTTGGCCCTTCCTTGACATCATTTTGCAATCTAGACTCATCCTTAACTTCAGAACAACCACTCCTCAGTAACAAAGCCCTTTAGCAGGCAGCCGTGCAACTCCTTTAGTGTACTCCTCCACTAGCAACACTCTGAAAATATCACCTGTCCTGTTTTTATTTCCCCCTTTTAAAAAAAAATTATATATTTAGATTTCCTTTGATTTAAAATTCAGTAATTAATTTCTAATTTCTTTTTTATACTGATTACTATTGTTATTGTCTCTATTTGTTGTCCCTTTCCCTCTTTTTATTTTCCCTTATTTATGTATTCTCTTTCCCCCTATTTTTTGTCTTTTCTTTTCTTTTGTATTTATATTGTGTGTGTGTGTGTGTGTGTGTGTGTGTGTATGTATATGTATATATATATGTATGTATGTATGTATTTATAATATAATAATATTATAAGCCCCTAAGGGGTCCCTGTGGGGCCTCAAATTGATTGCTTCCCTTGATATCACTACTTCAATTAATTCTAAATCTAAAATTAATTATACAATTAATCTAATAACTACTGCATCCTGCGCTTTAATTGATTATCTAAATCACTGCCCAATACCAGCTAATCAAATTGCGACCTGCCAATCGATGTCTACTTAATCAAAACCTAAATCGACTTATGAATTAATAAGGAACCCTGGTATAATCAATTAAAAGTAATCCCAACAGCAATATCCCTGTGCTTAATCAATTCTGCTCCAACCCCTCCCCTTTGGCTCAAGTCCAACCATTAATGCCCAATTCAAAAGTGGCACCAATAAACGCGTGCCGCAAGGCGAGGGAAAGAAAAAAGGTGGGGGCGGGAGGAGGGTGGGGTGTAGGAAAAAAGGCATGCAACTCCCTAAAGGACTAACGGCCGAAGCCGCTCGCCCGTATCCCGTGCGCGCTAAATACGAAAAGAGAGTTTTCGATCCTCCCTTCCTCTTCTCTTCCCTTTCTTTTTCTTTTCTTTTCTTTCTTTCTTTTTCTTTTTTTGACTTTTAATCTCCTTGATTACTGTATCCCCAGTAATCAGCTCCCAAAATCAACCTATATTAATCAATTCCGCTTGCGCAGCCACGCGGCTGGCACAGGCACCGGCAACGCACCCCCCAACCCTCTCTCAAAACCCAATTAACTTAATCAAGTAATAATAAAACAATTAATTAAACCGAATATCAATTAATCAGTGAGTAAACAAACTTAATTAAAGTAAATTAAACTAGAACTTGTGACAAAATCAAACCGAGGGAGGGAGCCGATGCTACCCTCCCTATCCGAAGCACAGAGCTGTGTGGTCCGGCCTACTAACTCTGAGCCAGTAGCAAACCAAACAGCCAACTCCTCTCATCATCGATGTCGACAAGAAAGAGGAAGCAAAGGGGGTGGGAACGGTCCTTATATAGCCTACCGTTCCCCCCTCCTCCAAAGCTGCTCTCGCGGGACAGCAGCGTGGTCTCACGTCATCCGGGGAAGCTGGCAAAGGCAAGCCATGCTGCTGAAGCCTTGGCTCTGCAGTGGCTTATTCATTTGTGCAGATTATGAAACCAAGAAGGAAAAGGAACTCCTTGTTTCTTTCCCAATTAGAGATGACAGATGTCAGAAGAGTATAAAATTCCTCCTTGAGCTGTCTCATTGTGCTGAGGCTAACCTAGCAAAAATTAGGCAGTTGGTGAGCATTCTTTCCATCACCAGTTGCCCCTCCCCCTCTATGGATAGTGGATGACACTTTGGAATTCCTGAACAAAGTCCTGTGTTTATGGAAGACAAAGATCTGTAGGTCAGTGGGATGGCCCATTTTATTGCACTTACAAAGATTTTTTTTCAGTGCATATCTGTGCACAGAATGACATACTTTGTTCCTCCTCTCTCTGTGTGATCTATACTGGCTGGAACTGGACCATTTATTTTCAAACATGTTGGACACGTTTTGACTGTACCACAACAGCAGAACATGTCTAGTTTTCCCACGTGAAAGTCTAGAAACTAGTTACTACACTACATCTGATAAGTAATATGCCTGGATGTTAAAATATTGAGCTTCTCGAAGAGCTTTAGTTTGCTGTATGTTGAGGTACTCTCTGAGTCATTTTTGTATTAGCACTGTTATTTCTATAGGTTTATATTTGTCTCTTTAAAAAACACTTTTAAACTATTTTGATTATATGGAGATTAGGATAGAATTTTTCCAAATTCATGGATATAGGAGAAGGTAAAAGTGTGTACATTACAAAAATAGTTATGGGAGTCAAGCACATCTTCTGCCTTTAAAGATCAAAATTTGGGGAGCAGAAGATAGACATTTATATCTCTTAATATTGTCCACTGTTTTTAGTTTTTAACTCAAACAGCATCTTTAGAGGAGCACTTTTGATTCAAATGACTGGATCATTGTCAAAGGAGAAATTTTCTGCAACATCCAATACACAGACAACACATATTTTACAGTTTAGAAGATCTGCAGAGGTTATTCAGGAAGTCAATGAAGTCAGAAATGATTATAATCTATGATGAACATTAAGAAAACCATGTTCATGGTAATCAGAAAAAAGCAAGCTATCTAAGAAATGCAGCCAAAGATCTAAAAAGAAAGTGTGGAACATTGCTGACAGAAGTAGCTTGGAATTTAGCTGAATGCATAGTGGGATCATAGCCACACAATAAAAGAAAGGTTAGGGATGGTTTGGAGCATCTTCCTTAAGATGTAGAATTCAATAATGCAACAAAAATGTAACATTGGCATTGAGAATGTACTCTGTACGGTGCTATATATTCTAATATAATGAAATGTGTCTTAAAAGTAGCCTAATTCAGGCATTTCCCCCTGGAATGCTTGTGTGACCAAATAAGTAGTTTTATCCTTTGGCTGAAATCCTGTTACTTAGTGCAGTAAGTCACAAGTAGAGTAGGCCCACTGAATTAATTGAATTTATGGGGGACTTGACTCACCAAATCCCCACAGATTGAATGGGTCTAATCCAGTTGCAATTCACTATGCTCAGCAACAGGATTTCAGCCTTTATGTTGGAGAGGGTGTGGTGAGATAGGATCCCTGTTCCACTTATGGCCTCCTTGTCCAGCAATATCTCTGTCTTTGAAAACATATCAACAGTACACTCGCATTAATAAAGATCAGCCAAAATAAAGCTGTAATGCACTACTAGTACTGTCTGTCTTTTCTGATGGGAACCAAAATAACTTGTTACACAAAAAATCTTATCTCTTTTCTAGCAAGCACAGCATGCCTCAGAATGGCTAGATGCTAGAAGAAAGTTAGAAGATTTCAGTATGCATAACTGGCTCTATGTGGTCTGGTCCCTTTCACTATTGGACAAACTAGCAAAATAAAATGTGGGCAGCAAAAGGATGACATTTTTCATTTGGAAACAAAGACTCATCATTACATGGCCCACCTGCCATCTTGTGAAATTTGGAAGAATGACTGCTAACTCTTGGACTGTTTACCACTCAAAGACACATAATGCACGTTCACATTCCTAAATTTTGCCTTTAGGAATTATTGCCCAGATATACATTATCTGTTTTGGATGTTTGTTTTACCTTCATCTCTCCCCACAATTTTTCTGTGGAACATATTGCTGTTAATGGATTCATTTAAAAGAAGAAGAAGAGGTGGCTCTGCAGCATGGTATACGGGAAGCCTGAGACAAGTGTCAAATGATACTGTACTCTCTGCTGCTCAGAAAATCCCTGGGCTTCCATCCTGTGAGCATTGGTCTCACAGCATTGCTGGTACCACATCAGAAGTCAGAATAGTCATGAATGATGATGTCCAGCCTCCAGCAGGAAAGGAACATGAAGAAGATTAGAATGCAGTCTCTGGTTGCATCATATTCAGACGAGTCTCTGCAAATCATATCCTTCACTATTTGAAGATTCCCAACACTTCATCTGTCTCATTCGACCTAGGATTTTGTAATCTGCTTATACTAAAGAACATAACCCTATTCAGACATTCTTCACATATACTGAGTTAGCTGGGTTGGGATTGAATTAAGCATCCTTAGCCCTGCTTGCCAACTTCCATATATTTGGTAAGAGGTCTGTAAGCCACATTTCTTTATTGATCCATTAGCAACATTTCTACCCTTCCTTTCCTTCCATGAGCTCAAAGGGATTTATACAAATCTAGTCCTCCTCAATGCATAGTCAACAAAAGTCTCTAAGGTAGGTTACACTGAGAAAGAATGACTGAACAAATGCTATCCAAGAAGAAGGGATGAGAACAGGGATCTTAATCCAACACTTTGGCCAAGAGACTAAGTTGGTTCTGAGGTCGGTATTGCTGTACATATGCAGCGTTGCAATCAGAGTCTTGAGCATTCATCATTCTTGAGTGGACCAACAGCCAACATGTTTATACCCTTTAATTAAAATGGATGGTGTATGTTCATGTAAACCAGGGGTGGGCAATTAATTTCTATAGGGGGCCACATGAAAAATCTGAACTGTGTTCGGGGGCCGAACCAACTTTACTTAAAAATAAAATGAAACAGTGATGTTATGATTGTTTTTATTTTAAACTTGTTAATCTTCACAAATACTAAAGAGGTTTTTTGCGGTATGTTAAAGATAAGCAACTGATCAACTTTAGACAAAAAGCTATAAATGGTTTTGATGTCCGGCGGGCCGGACAGGAGCGGCTCACGGGCCGTATGTGGCCCTCGGGCCGCACTTTGCCCAGGTCTGATGTAAACTAATATATACTTTGAAATACATATTTTTCTAAAGATATGGGAGATTGCTGCATTATGTAAATGCTATGGCCTTCACTGCCAAACTTTTCCTTCCATAGTGCATCTTTGATATTCCATGTGCATAAGGGTACCTCAGGATGAATCATAGTGTCATGAGTTAACCCAGGCTGCAGAAATAGGCTTGCCAGTGTTTACACAGTTCCTGATGAAAACACCTATAAAACTATATTGCTTGACTTTCTCACTTGGCAGTTCACCAACCCAAAGTTATTCAAAACATCAGCTTTCTGTTTCCCTTTTTCTCTCTTCTTTTTTTTAAAATGGCTGCATAATAGGCACCCAGCATATTTCACACCACAGTAAGCACTTGCCCATACAGCTTCTAACATTACGATCCTGGGTGACATTATTGCCTCATACAATTTCCACTGCTGGGGAGGTTATCACTTAATTAACCCTGATAATGTCAAAAGTGAAATGCATAAATGTCAGGCTATTTCTAAGCATTCTTTACTGGTCTTAGAAGGACTGGTAATAGCATAGATTAAGATGGAAAACATAATATTTTAAAAGTGCATTAAAAATAAACATCTGCCTTCTGTTCCTTGAATTCCAAATGCTGTCCTCTCAAAAAGCAGGGAAATAAAGAGAAAGAGAGAGGGAAGGAGGGAGGGAGGGAGAATTGCAGGCATATCCCAGGGAGTCAGCTCTAGAACTGCCACTTGCTTCCATTAAGAAATCTTAATATGATTTAAAGAAAAAGATACTGGCTGGAATAAAAGGAGAAATTCATTAAAGAAATATGGCCATAAAGGAAGCAAAATATAACTCTTAGAGCCATGGGTAGTAATTTAAGGAACTGAAGTGAACTTTTTTTTGGAAGGAATACATTATGTTTTCATACTCTCATTTAGGTAAGTGCTGGTGAGAATGCTGTTCAGCCTTTTTAAAAAGAACATTCTAGAGTCCACTAATTTCTCTGTAAAGGCATTAGAAAGAACTTGAAATTTAAGGAGGGGAAGAAAAAAAAAGAATTTTGGAGAAAACAAAACTGACAGATTTATCCATTCCTATTTGCCAAGTGGTAGTATCTTTCAGAAGAGCTGGGTTGTTAGGGTCATACAACCCACCTGAGTAGAGATGGGGTATTCGTATTCATATATGAATACAAATACCCACACACAGCTGGACATAACAAGGGTCCAGTCCCCTGGGGCTGGACCGTCCACTCATGTGTCCGCTGCTGCCACCGGCTCCATTCTCCCTTCCAATCACTCTGGAGCTCATATTCAACTATCCAACTCCTGGCAGAAGGAGGGAAGATGAGTCTCCCTGCCAGGCTGACAAGTGGATAGCCGACTGCGAACTCCAGAGCGACTGGAAGGGAGAGCAGAGCTGGCAACAGCAGCAGAGGCATGAGTGGACGGTCAGGCCCCAGGGGGCCAGACCCTCATTACATATAACTGTGCAGGGGTATTCGTATTTGTATACAAATATGAATACCCCCATCTCTACACCTGAGTTGTTAGAGGGATTTGGAGTTAAAAAGAAGAAGAAGAAGAAGGCCCTTTTGTGCCTTTCACTTGGATTGCTGTTTTTCACTGCATGATCCATGGTAGAGTCTTACCTTAGGCTTCCATGAAGTAGGATGCTTTTATTCCCAGATACTTAGGGTTGTGAGGTTTGGGTATAGCAAAGTCCAGTATGTATGTAGTTGCTAGGAGCGTACTTGTCCTATTTTATACCTGTTTAAAAATTACTTACCATTACTCTGTTTGGTTAAATAATTGTGTCTCTGTATATATGGGCTCACCATCTCCATTCTTTTAAACAAACTCATATCAGTGTAAACTCACCTCAAAGTAAGTTCTGAAGTGTTTATTTCAGACAGCATCAGTACTGAATCCAGTACCTCTCACTTGACTTCTTGCTACCGGCTTATATTTACTGGTTATTGGCTTTTAGGCTGGATCTCTGAGAACAGAAAGAATTGGGTTTGATTCCTTATTGCCACAGAGTTATGTCTCATAAGGTCTAATTGTTCCTGTCATGCATTGGGTTGGGTAGGCAGGATGATGGTGACTATTTGCTGTCCAGGTTAAGGTTAGAACCTGAGATACCACTTGGCCCTGGCTGTCCTATTGACACAGATGGAGAGGGCATTGCTCTGATTTTTAAGATGAGAATTTATTCAAAATTCCCAGAGTTCATAAATGAGGAGGAACAAACTTAAGTTTTGTTTTAATTGCACTTCTCACAGCGCCATCTGAGTTCCAATTTCAGTCAAGTCCTGTTATTAGGTGGCACTCAGAAATGTATGTGAAATTTGGCATGCATTTCCCCAACATTTATTTAGATCCATTTTAAACTCAGCTCCCCCATTGACTAAGGAGTATATTGGCTTATTTATGTATTGATGGCATTTATTGCAGAGAAATCAGTTTCAAATTAAACCCCCACCTTTTCTGCCCGCGTGGTGCCCATGGCACCCTCTCTGAAAAATGCAATCTGCAACATATTGCTTATGGAAAATTCAAGCTGACCTATGAGAAATACCTCAGCAAAACAAATACCTTTAAATTTTCTCAGTTCATATTGCTGTGTGCACAAAAGAAAGCTTCCTTTCTGTAAATTGTATGGGTTGACACCTCATCCAGTGAGACTCATACCTACTACAGTGACAAGTTACATTCCATCACATTGTATACATCATTTCCAAGATGAATGCCTCTGGTGACAATAAGCCAAATACTCTGGCTTCAGCATTTTTTGCAGTAGGTTTAAAAAATGTGCTCTTATGTGCACTTGGCCTTAAAAAAAAGAAGATACTAAACTTACCTAATACATTGCCATTGAGCGGCAAACCCATCTCATCCCACCGATGCATATTATCAGCATGTTCTGATTAGGGGTGGAAATGCAAATCACTTTTGCGATAAAACCATTAGGAAGCTTATTTGTTCTCTTGGGACTCTCTATATGTTTTACATAATTTGATTTTAAAATGTTATCAAAATTACTCAGGTAACGATGATGGAAATTGTGCACTCTAAGCACATGTTATTTGGGTGATTGCCAACATTGGCTTTTTCACTCGGTTAGCAAAACGAAAGAAAAAAATATATATCTGTGCAGAATACAATTTAGAGTCAGTGTGCATGTAATGGCCTTTAAATAAACTGCTGTCCAAAGTGATAGCCTTGTATGGGAGAGTAAGCTTCAAATGTCATGGAAAGACAGTTACATCCTGAACAGATTATTTCTGGCATGTTGTATTGTATCCATGTTAGATTCACTCAAGATTTGCCACTAAAAAAACAAATGGGCTTCTATTCTGAATAAATATTCGATGCCTTTCATTTTATTGACAATGGAGTGTTCTAATCTGGAAGCTGAGGTGGTTGATGGAACTGTTCAAGATCCTGAGATTAAACTGAATTTAAAGCACACGTCTTGGAATAAACTACAGTGAACTAAACAGGGGGGGAAATTACACGAGTAGTTGAAAAATCTGAATACCACCAACTTGGCTTAATCAACAGGCATTGTTGAAAAAAGTGTTCAAGAATTATCTAGCTTCCCTTCAAATCTTGAGTAGTGATTAATGGGGGGGGGGCTCTTCTGATATTTCTTAAAGAGAAGGACAGAATAGTGCTGAGTAAATTTAAGATTTTCCCCCGGTCTGATTTGGGGACATGACCCTTTTGTTTTGTCCCACTGGGTGCTTTTCCTTCTCTGGTCTTTTGCCCTTGCTAATTGAGTTGCAAGTGGCAGACATTATTACATTTCTAGTCAGGTTATACTTGTCTTCATATTGGTTTTAAAAAAAGAATTAGAATTTTTCCAGAATTGCTATTTTCCTAGTAGTGAGGTATGCAGGTAGAAAGATCCTAGTTCAGCGTGGCTCAGCAAGACTAGCACAGCAAATGAGCGCCTCGTCGTTAGGGCTTCTTAGGACCCTTTCCTCTGATAACCTACAATGGTAAATCAATTGGTCAGGAAACTGGGCTCAGAAGCAAAGCAGCATAATAGAAAATCTGTGATTATATGTGGGGGTGGGGTGAGTTATTTTCATGATCATTCACAAAACATCTCTCCAGAATCTCAGGCCAGAGAGGTCAGCAGAATGAGCATGGAAACGGGAATAAGTTTATTTATGGAGACCTGATATGTTTTATTTGCAATATTAATTGTAGTCATTAATAACAATTCTACTTCCATTGGACTGCCTCAGAACCAGCTTAGATTCTGGAGAGATGTTTTGTGAATGATCATGAAAAACAATCCTCCCCCCCCACATATAATCATAGATTTTCTTACATTCATTAATAGATTTCTGGACTGAAAAGGCTTCATTGCTTTTTTCCCATCTCTATCTCAATTCTGAACCAGTGGACAATGCTCACAGTGGTTGCTGCTGTTGTCACTATACAGATGCCCCTTGCATTGTTTATTTCTACCCTTTAATGTAATAAAGTTAATTTAAAAAAAGAACTAGCACATTTATATATGTCTTTGTGTGAGATTTTGTGGATTACAACCCACTTTTTCACAGTGTTTGAAGAAGTGGATAGTAATCCATAAAAGCCTATGCTGAAATAAATTGGTCACCAGAAAGAAATTTAAAAACAAAACAAAACAAAAAACCACTATGGATCTCTCGAAACCTCACTAAAGTATAGTAGAAAATCAGATTCTTCTAGCAGTTCCGGCAGATTTAAAAGACAGTGTGGAGTAACAGACAGATCCGGAAAATTTAACTGTGTGTGTCTCTGTGTGTGTTTGCCGTGTATTTCCAAGATGCCTTGGAGAAGAAGGGAAAACCAGGAGGATGATTATATCTCTATATTTCCCCTCCCTCCACTACCTTAATCAAAACACAACACACATATTCAGCTGCTGAGACACTTCTCTCCTAATCTCATCCTGTCTCTCAGATAGACAGATCTATGAGCTGGTCTACCACTTGAATATAATTTGTCTGGAGAATAATCGCAAGCTCAAAGCAGAATGCATTTTTGACACCTGTTCCTGCCCCTAATAAAGAAGGTCTGATGTACATCCAAGCATTAGGATGGCATTATGCGGATGTTATCAAAATGGTATTAACTTCACTTGCAAGTAACGGTAGATGCCAAGCAACGATTAGGTTAGGCCAGGGAAGCAGTGAATATCTATCCCATGTGTATTCACTGATGCAGGTAAGTATATTGAATAAGAAGGTTATATCAAAATATTGCTGTTGCAGTTTCAGAGGCAGAACACAGAAGAAGGATTGCATGTACAGGGTGGTGTACTGTGGTGCACAACAAATGAACAGAGATACAGTGTAATGCTTTGCTACTCCAAAGCTTGCCATGGATGGCAGAAAAATTTGTACAATCAAAGTTTAGATTTGAATATTCTTTACCCCACATTTGTCTTAAACTACAGATTAAGGATGGGTGGGCCTCAGCTTTGGGATTTATTTGGCTCCCAAAACAAAGCTGGACGTTTGCCTATTTGGTTTTCAAAGCAATCCAAAGCAAACAACAACAACAAAAATAATGGGAGAGCCCCAAAGCAAGGCTCTCAAAGGCCTCCCATATTGCTTTGGTACTTTGGGGTTAAACAAACTGAATTTAAACAACAAGAAGAACAACAACAACAACACCACTCACCTTGGGAACCAAAAGTAATACTATAGCAGAACAAGGGAGCCCAAAGCAGAAGGAAAATTATTCATTCATTCATTCATTCATTCATTCATTCATTCATTCATTCATTTATTTATTTATTTATTTGTTTGTTTGTTTGTTTGTTTATTTATTTATTTATTTATTTATTTATTTATTTATTTATTTACCTTGCCTTTTTTTCTCAAAAGGATCCATTGGTGGCATAAGTGCTATTGACCAGGCAAGGCTCTATAGGAAGCCCTAGTCACAGAACCCCTGGGATGGTATTCCTCTGCCCATTTGATCTGTGGTCATTTTGAGATGGCAGCATATTCAGAACACAGAGAGATTTGCATCGTTTTCATTTTCAAGATACCAGGAGAACTGGAGGCTTTTTTTTTTTCCTCCTGAGATTGCATATCTTAATCCAGTTGATCAAGGAAGTGCCTGTGGGTGGAATTTATGCCATTGTGTGGGATTTGAGTGGTTAGGTTATAGCTGCATTTGGAATAGGACTTAACAGCTATATGAATTGCACAAAAGTGGGTGGGATAAGGGAGGAAGTAGGGAAGCTGGTGGGAACTTGGTTTATATGCTGAAAGAGAAGCAATAGTTGAGAGCAAGTGAGTTTTATCCCACCCCAGAGTCCTTTCTCCTCATTTTCATGTTTTCCCACTATTTGGACTTACACAAATACATACAAATACTTTGGAACATTGGGATACAAATTGAAGTGGGCAGGCTACAAATCAGCTCAAAACAAAATGCTTGTGATTTGTAAGATAAATCATTTAGATCAAATTGAAGCAGATGGTATTTGCACACCCCTACTACAGATTCTACAGACAACATCATTTAACTGGGAAGGACAACATTTTTGCATTGTGACTAAAAATTAGGCACTGGAGTGCTGATTTCCCCCCCCCCCCCTTTATGCTGGTAATTGCAATTGATTTCGAAGGGAAAAGACCAGTATCAAGCCAGTTAAATGGCATATTGAACTGCTTCCAGATAACACTAGATATGAGAAGTAGTCCCCACTGTGCTCCTTGACAGGGGCTGGACTATTATTATTAATAGTAGTAGTAGTAGTAGCAGCAACAGTAACAACAACCCTATGTTGGAATGGAATTGGTGATTGCACAGCTGGTATTGAGAAGTTATAGAATCATAGAAATCATAGAAAAATGAAGCTGGAAGGGGCCTACAATGCCATCAAGTCCAACCCCCTGCTCAATGCAGGAATACAATCAAAGCATATCTGCCAGGTGATTATCTAAGTTTTTCTTGAATGCCTCCAGTGTTGGAGCACTCACCAACTCCTGAGGTAACTGGTTCCACTGTCATACTGCTCTAACAGTTAGGAAGTTTTTCCTGATATTCAACCGAAATCTGGCTTCCTTTAACTTGAGCCCATTGTTGTGTGTCCTGCACTCTGGGATGATCGAGAACAGATCTTGCCCCTCCTCTGTA
Organism: Intellagama lesueurii; assembly: GCA_037013535.1. Taxonomy (NCBI): domain Eukaryota; kingdom Metazoa; phylum Chordata; class Lepidosauria; order Squamata; family Agamidae; genus Intellagama; species Intellagama lesueurii. Next base: position 92,370,075 of record JBAJHW010000004.1, on the reverse strand, counting down.
TGACAGCCTTTCAAATATTTGAAAAGTGCTATCATATCACCCCTCCGTTGTCTTTTCTCAAGGCTAAACATGCCCAATTCTTTCAGCCTTTCCTCATAAGGCTTGGTTTCCATCCCCCTGATCATCCTTGTCACCCTCCTCTGAACTTGTTCCAATTTGTTAGCATCCTTCTTGAAGTGTGGTGTCCAGAACTGGACGCAATACTCATGGTGAGGCCTAACCAGTACTGAATAGAGGGGGACTAGCACCTCACGGGATTTGGAACTATACTTCTATTAATGCAGCCTAAAATAGCATTAGCCTTTTTTGTAGCCACATCACACTGTTGTACAGTGTCACAACAGCTGTCACAACAGCTGTCATCTGTAGGTTATATTCCATACCCAGGTTCTATGTTTACCGCCAGGTGAAAGCTCCCAATACATTTTCAGTTTCTGAGGTATAGCGATAGCCAACTCTACCAATTTCAGTTTTTCTGTTTATTATTGTTCCAGCATTCTGTTTATCTAATCTCATTGCCTCATCAATGTGTATACTTTAACACCCTCATGGAGATGTGCTTGATTTTTTGTATGCATGTCACTGCATGCACACATATTTGCATAATACAGGCTTCTTGTACAGACGGGTGCCAGGTATGCACATTTCTGCAAGTGGTTTTCCCTCATATAAAACTTTTCAGTATGTTCCATTAACACGTACATATTTTTGTTCATATATGCATTCCCCTAATATATGTATTTCTGTACACATCTTTGGTATGCAAAGACTGCAATGCAAAGTCCACAGAAGTTCAAATACAAAAAGACAACTGCATCATGGTTTGTGGGTTGATTTTGGGATGTACAGTTTGGGTCTGTTCCTATGAATATGTGAACTGAACAAAATTCCCCCCTTCCATCCCCACTTATCTTCTGTCATCTATCAGTAGTATCTTGCTTTTATTGTGATGATTATGATTCATTGTTGAAAAACAGGATGTAAAAATAAGTATCGGTATAGATAGGCATGAACCACCAAAATGGTGGTTTCTCTTGGTTTACAAGTTACAATTTTTCCCAAACAAATTGAGACATTGGTTTGTTTTGGGGGGGGAAACAGCTTGCCCTCTGCCCCCTTCCCACTGGCCCCATTGTCTCCCTACCTTTTCCTGCCACTGCCTCCTCTTCCTTGGCTGCCACGGCCATCTGAAGAGTCCCACCGCAGGCCTGGGGCCATCTTCACATGGCCCTGCCCCTCAGCTGATAAGTGGGGACATGCACAGATGGCCCCCACCCAGCTGACAGACCAGCTAACTAACTTAAATCATTGTCGTCGTCGTCGTCCCCTCCATGGGCACAGGCCTTGTTGAGGTGGAGGGGCTTGCACATTTCAGTGAGGTTGAGAGCTATGCTGAAGGGTCTCTCAAGCCAAACAGGTCTCAGCTGAGAAGCCAGATCAACTGTGTCCACCAACCATCAGTTATGATGAGAGGAAATAAACAGAAATCCATACTGGATTGGTCATTGTCTGGGTCAACAATGACCGTGTCAGATGCTTTAGCCCCTGGACATCTGGTGACAAATGCCAGCCTCCAAAAACCCATGGGAACATCAGGTAGAGAAGATGATGATAACATAATCTTGTAGGATTTCTGGATCCAAACTGATAGACACCTTGAACATTAAACAACAAATATAGTAGTTAATAGAATGAAGACATGTCTGGATCATTGACATTGCAATTCCAGGGGATTCCAGAACTGAAAATAAAGAATTAGAAAAACTAACAAAGTACAGAGACGTGGCAATCAAAACATCTTGCTTGTGGATGAAACACACTTCAGTGGTCCCCACAGTCATTGGGGCTTTTTGAACAATTTCAAGAAATTTCACACAGTAGTAGAAGCAGTTGCAGATCTCAGAAATAACACCATCAGAGCTACTAAGAACAGCAATAAAGTTCCGCCAAAGGCTTTATTTTTAATTGTCAAAAAGGTTCTCACCCTTGAGTTAAAGCAACTAACCTTGACAAGAACACATTTATTTTCAGGAAGAAGAATTTCTTTGAACCTCTCTTTAGTTATTTTAGCAGATTCCCCTCTGGCCAAAGTCTCCTTTATTTAAAAGTGACCATTCTTCACTTGAAATGTGTCCTATCAAAAGGTATTCTTGAGGTTTTTCAGGGAGCTTTCGTAATTTATAGGTAACTCGTATGTATTGCATGAACTTCAAACCATTGTCTAAAAAAGCTATTGTAATGTCTGCACTTCATACCTCTTCAAATGCCTCTGTGCAATCTTTTGATAACCAGCAGTTCACTAATTAAGGGCAATGATGTGTGAGCAGCCCACTGCTCATCCAGAAAGTGTTGGTGTTTTTGCAAGCATTTCAATAGCAAGCTTATAAAAGCTTAAGCACTCTTGAGAAGTTCCCAGGTCCACCACAACCTCCACCTCTTCCACCTCCCGAAAACTTATTGAACTGACACTTTTCAATTGAATTACCTTCAAATAAAATGAAGCCACTTGATCTGGTTAAGTGGTTCTTGAGATTTAGTTTTCACATTATTGGAACCTTGCACCCTTGGCCATTTTTTTCTTTTACCCCATGGCAGAAAACATTTCCAACACATTTCATGTATGTGTGCATATATGAAGAAGTTTTTGAAGAACAAGTTGCATGGGAAACCAAAAGCTGCATCAATTGGGTTAATATATTTGACACATAGACTAGGCTGTTCCCTATTCATATATTTTGCTTATTTTATTTGTATCATGCCTTTTCCCTGAGAAAGAACCCAGGGTTGTTAACAATTAAAATGCTGTCTCTAAAACCACAAATATATAACAAGATATGATAAAACCATCAATGCAATCAACAGAAGAGCAAAGAACGAGACTATACTCCAAACCCCTGCTTATATAAAGACATTTTAAACTGATGACTAAATGGGAGCATTGTGGATGCAGTGGAATGGATTCCAAAAGAATGTTCCACAGCCCAAGTACTGTCACAGAGAAAGTCTTACAATATTTAGTGGCCTCATCATCAAAGGCAAGACAAGCAAGTCCAGCCTGGTCAATCTTAAAGTCTGGGTTGGTCAGTTCTGGCAGTAGGAGTCCTCCAGTTCCATGGGTCCTAAACCATTTATGGCTTTCTGGACTAGTACTAATGGCTTGAACCGGGATTTTGCTAAGCTATGAGACCTCAGGGGTTGTGTTTTTTTGCTAGATCTTTCAGATTAAAAAAATCTGCAGTTTTTTTAAATATTCATGTCAGAGTGTTGCATACTTTAAAATTAGGGATGTATCTGAAACATAGATAAAATTAAAAAGACATTAAATGTTAAGATAATTAGACTATTTTTGACCAGAAGTGGGCTACTTCAATAGTGTTATCTTGGCCATTTGCTAGATACTCTTTTGTGCACATGGTGGGGTATATATTCCATCAACGTAAGTGCTGCATTGATTGAATTTCTGCATACTTACAGAAAATATGTCCTGTATCCAAGTAGCTCCATTTTATTTCATTATTCTTTCTTGTTAGGGATGGGGATTTTTTATTTGAGGGCTACAGAATTCTCAGATTCCTCTTTTTTTCCTTCTCTTCCTCCTCCTTTCTGGATGTGAAACACAACTACTAAGAATTAATCTCCCTCCCTCTTTCAAGCACCCCCTGTGAAATTGTCTCTGTCTTTATCAAATTAAAATCAAATTTGTGTGAAATACATTTAGCATAACTTTGAACATTGCATACGTATATCATGTATTGTGCCTGATTTTAGAGTAAAGCAGTAGAAACCTTAAGTGGCACCCGTTGGGTCTCCCCAATAAAAGTGAATAGGTCATAAAATATTTTCAAAGTGCTGGAAAGGAAAAGAATATGTGAGGTAAAAATGTACAAGCAGCTCACACATACATCACAGACACTGTCATAGTGAGGAGATGTAGCACACATGTTAGGAACACTGACCACAGTGAGACAAAAGATGTGTAGCACAAAAATAGCAAGAGCTACTTGTCTGGAATTTGGCAGGGTTAATTCTCTCAGTGGTACTACGAATTCTCCAGATTTTCTGTACTTTGGCTCAAAAACAAACAAACGAATGAATGTTGTATATGAATGTTGTTGCAAATTTAAGTTTGAATGGCTCTGAGTCACCAAATCGCTGCCAAGAATAAGGGAGTCCTAGCACAACCATGTTTTATACAGCCTTTTCTCTCTTATCTCTAGTTGTTGATCTGAGATAAAATAAGAAGCTTGTATGCTGGATACAGAATCTGAAGACCCCCTCTGGCCTTGGAGGCTAGTGGTCCCCAGTCTATATTGGAGGCTTTCAACTTCTGGTTTCCTTGAATGGTTTCCTTGGAAAAGATGAGCTGCTTTTACTCTGCTGGCTAAAGAACAACTTTCTTGCTGCTCACCTGTTTGCTTCCTGCTTATTGACTAAACCACCTATCTAGTTGGTGCCTACTTGTCTCCAGACAACCAAACCCTGACAATGTGTGTGGTTGACAGGATATCAGTTCTTTCAACAAAACAATGTATAAACTAACATGTGTGGTGCTTGGAAAGGTTATTATTGTTGCTGCTGTTATTGTTGGATGACAGCTCCCAGAACACTGCACGCATCATGGCCAGTAATTTTCCACACTCTGTTTTTCTTCTTGGTAGTTAGAAGTCTTTAAAGCATTGGAGTCTATGCTATTGTTAGTTTATGGAAATCATTTTAGCAATGGAATGATGAGAGAGAGAGAGAGAGAGAGAGAGAGAGAGAGAGAAGAATCTTTATATCCTTCCTCCTCCTTCTTCTAGTCATCCTCTCATCTCTGATGAAAATGGCTCCAAAACTAATTTGAGGAATTAGTATCATGTGCTGCAGCCCCTGTCATAAGGGAAATTCAGCAGTGGTATGATCTGTGGTTTTATCATGAACAAAAACTTCTTAATGCTGGAATATAGCTGGAGATCTGAATATCTGGAACATAAGGCTTGATTTTCTGTTCTCCTGCCAGAAATGCTAACTGTTAACAGAGCTTGATCTGTACCATGATGTTGTTTGTTCATATGATCAGCAACACTGGAAACATAAAATTGCATGTCACTTTGCAGGTACAGTATGTCTAATGATTTAGTTGGATACTTTCTTACAATAGAGAATTTTCTTGGATGACAGCAGATTAAAGAGGTAACAGAAGTCAACACTGTAATTTGTTTTATCTTGTCAATATCCATCCATCAGTGCTGAATTTGATCACATCTGTGATTTGCTGGAAAGTTTGCAGATGTAGAACAACAGCAGCAATGACAATAAAGCAATGCTTACTGCCTGCTCAAATAAATTCCTGTTCAGGTTATTGGCCCAAACTGGTTAGACAAGTTTTGGCAAAGAAAATTCTAAGCTTCTTCCGTATGTGTTTTAAAGAATCCACGTACACTTTCATGAGAGTAACAGTGCTCATACATATTTGAAGAAATCCAAACAGTGAAATTTAGTGCCTGAACAGTGGATTTATTGTGTTTGAATCTCTGGCTTGCATTGGTCTGTATTTTTTTCTCATTAGACAAATCCACCCCCACCCCCACCAAGCTCTCAGCCTTATGTTACTCGCATGGTCATTTTAGATGGAGTGAATACTGCTTTTATTTCCTAACCTGCTCTTCTACTTTATATCCTCCATATTTTACTAATAAGATCTGGACATCTCTTACAGTAAGAAGCTGTGAGCCATAAGCTGTACATCAGAAAATAGAACAAAAATCAACATCATTGTGGGCAAAGTTGAAAGTTAAGGCCTGTGTATAGAGACAAAGGAGAAGAGAAGCCAGTTGATGGTGTAAACGTTTTTCACTGGTGCTAAGGCCAACAGGAAGAAACAAATTTGGAATCTGCTGCAAGAAGAGCATTAAGCAAATTGTCGGTTGTAAAAGGCAGGTCAAGTATTAGAGAAAGAAGAAACAAGATGGGCATGAACTGCTAGTTTGTCCATTTGTGCCAGTTGAGCAGATGGCCCAATAGGTGTTCCACAATTTGGTGCCCTGCCTCCTCCTCTGGGTGCTGCCTCTGAGTGGGTGCCCAATGAAGGGGGAAGGGCATCTAACTGCAGAACACCTGTTGGGCTGTTGGCTAAACCCACACAAGCTGCTGAACTGCAAAAAGCCTTTGTAAAAGTAAATTGCAGGGACAGGGAAGATGGATCTCCACCCTAGTGTGAATTGGGTGGGGGAGTTTTACTCTTTGTTCTCTGCTGTGATCCGAATCCAGATCTGCCTTCCACAAGCTGTGTTTGCATAAGCAGGGAGCAGTGCTTGGAGTAAATGAGAAATTCCCAATTCTTGGTGCACATAGCAGGCACAGGTGACGTTGACCAGATTAAAACCACATGTATGGGAGAAGGTTTAACTGTTCCTAAATGCAAGTTCTACCCTAGACTGTAATGTTCCTTAAGAGACATTCATAGGGTTACTGACTGTGTGAATGGAATCTCCCACCATGTCTCCATTCTAAATCTCTCCCTCTGGAAGAGATGACATTTCTTCCAGCCTTAATCCTCCACGTCCCCCCCCTCCCCTCCACGTGGGGGGGGGAGGCACTTTAGCCCATCATTCTCATTATGAACAGCAAGAGATTTTTCAGCAGAGCTCTCTCCTAATTATGTACCACCATAAATGAACAACAGAAGTAAGCACAAGCCTCTCTCCCTGCCCTCACTCTGTTTCTCTGTCTTACAGGATAAAGTACCATATTTTTCCATGTAAAAGATGCCCCCATGTATAAGACGCCCCCCACTTTCTAACCTAAAATTTCTTTCTTTGCAAGAAAGTGGAAGGGGAAGGCAGGGACCAAAGCACTTTGATTCATGCTTTCCCCCTCCACTTTCTTGGGAAGAAAGTGCTTTCCCCTTCCACTTTCTTTGCAAAAAGCTCCTTTCCCCCTCCACTTTTTGCAAAGACATTGGAGGGGGAAAGCACTGTCCTCTCAAGAAAGTGGAGGAGGAAAGAAGGAATCGCTTTCCCCCTCCACTTTCTTGTGAGGAAAGTGCTTTCCCTGTCCACTTTCTTTGCAAAAAGCTGCTTTCCCCCTCGCAAAAAGTGGAGGGGGAAAGCAGCTTTTTGCAAAGAAAGTGGATGGGGAAAGCATTTTCCTTGCAAGAAAGTGGAGGGGGAAAGCGATTCCTTATTTCCTCCTCCATTTTCTTGAGAGGAAAGTGCTTCCCCCTCCTCTTTCTTTGCAAAAAGCTGCTTTCCCCCTCCACTTTCTTTGCAAAAAGTGGAGAGGGAAAGCAGGGATCAAAGTGCTTTGATCCCTCCCCCCCTCTTTACTACCGTGTATAAAAGGACCCTCAATTTTTCCTCTAATTATTTTAGGAAAAAGTGTCATTTTATACACGGAAAAATGCGGTAGTATGGATGCTTGATAAATGTAGGAGTGTGCTTGATACTGAAGGCTACATTGCAGCAGGAGCTACCTTGGACACTTCTTGGGCTCATTTAAGCTTCTAGGCTACCAGCTGTTTATCCATAATACTGACCTTTCTAGAACCTCTTCACGTCCAGCATGAAACCAGGCTAGTGTGAGCTATTTGAAGTGCCAAATGAAATTGCCACTCAGACAAGTTCAGCTTGAAATGAAGAGGGGTAATCATTAAGAGAGCAATATATGAAGACAAAGCTTCAGCGATTGCCAGGTGACAATCTGATAAACTGCTGAAGTGATCTGACTTCTGGAAAGAATATTTTAAAATTTAATTCCTCAGTGGTGATTCTTCGATATTATCCAGAATATTAGCATTCAACTGTTTTTTAAAAAATAGGTTTTAAAATAATCAATTTTCTTTTGCAATGTTAACCTAATCTCATGCATCTTAGTGTCAAATTCTATAACCTTTCTGCTCCCTCAGAGTTAAAATGCATTTATTTTCCCCAAGAAATGCTCAGAATGTTTTCTATTTATCACAAAGGATTTAGCACATAGTCCACTTTTCACTGCACAGCATTGGACTAAACCTCATCACAGGTGCATTATGTGTTTTCCAAATTCAGCATATTGGTTGTAAATGTCCTTTGACCCATGAAGGATTTTTAGCTCTAGCAATTACAGACCCAGGATCATTTCCCAAATTGAATAAATATGTGCAAGGTTGTGGGAGAATGGGGGATTTATATATCATAATGGAAATACCAAAATAAGCATTCATCTGGATGTCGTTTATCTGTGCGGGGGGAGAAGGAATTCTGCATATCCCAAATATAGTGGAACTTTACTGAGAAGTCTTTGAAGAATAATATGAATGCTGAACTCATTTCATTTCTTTATTGAGTTTATTTAAAAAATGTGTATGTTATACTTTATTTATGCAAAGCATGAGAAAGTGGAATGATTATAGAAAAGACTTTTTAAAGTAGTAGGTATTCTATAACTCTGAAATCTTGTATTACTGCTTCCAGAATGAGAACTATAGAGGTAGTTCACACACCCATTGTGTGCAGTAGGAACACATATATATCTGCTTCACCACCATCATATATAATAATTTTACAAGCTGGTATGTTGTATGTACAGATATACATGTATATTAATGCAAATCTGATTTGCATAATCTTTCCACATTGGTAAAAACAGGGAAATTCACACAAATTGAGCATACTTTCATAAAGCTTCACATGCCTGTTGCCCAGATCACATGAGGCATTCTATGTGTGGAGACGGGAGAGATCTACATCCAATGTTGCATATGCAGGATTTTTTCCAAAGATGCTTTTCCCCATAGAAAAGAATAGGAGTGATGTGTAGAGGATATGATATGAAAGTCTTAGTTGTGATGATTAGTCCTTCAAATGCACACAACTCATCATTTGATGTTGCAGTCATCAAGTGACAAACATGTATGTGTGAACTATCTCATGCTGTTGAACATGCATACCAATGAGTGGCTGAAAAATTGTTGCTTGGTGTAGTAAGTTACAACTAAAATAGGTTCATTGAATGAATGAGACTTATGAAGGAGATGGTTCACTAAATCCCTGCTGGATTTCAGTGGACCTACTTCTATTACATTAAACTACAGGATTTCCTTCTTTATTATAAACTGTGAGCAGTAGCTTTTCTCTTTAAGAGTCTGTAACTAAGAAAGTGTGAAAGAAAAGTTGGATTCAGATTCCCATGCAAACTTACCACATTTGCCCTTCCTGAACCTAAAGATGCAAAGAGAAACAGTCTCAGGATGTCTGGAATAGGTAACAATATGTGGTATCTGATTAGCTTCGGAGCTGATACAGACAGGAGAAATACAAAGATTTTGTTCATTTTTAAGCTTCTGATGAAGGCCCTGCCAAAACACATTAAGCTTTTTACCACACAATAAAGATACCACATATTGTTACCTATTCCAGACATCCTGAGACTGCTTCTCTTTGTATCTTTTGGGTTTTATTGGATGTGCCAGTTCCCCACAACTTCCTTCCTGAACCTAAACATGAATACAGCTTACCCTCAAAATCTGTGCAGTTGTCACATTTGTGATAAATTTCACAGAGAAGTACACATACAACAAAAGCAAAAACAGTGCAGTTGTTTAAAAATGCTGACCTAAATGTATACTTGGGGAAACAATGCTGGATCCGCTGATGAGCCACGCTTCGACAGCACAGGTCACCATTGCCTCCTTCCCTGGATATCGCAAGATGTTTAGAGTATCGCGAGAGTGACCCTGGAGGGGAGGGGGGAATGAGTGGGTAATTTAAATGGCGTCTCCCCCTCCCTCCATCCTCTTCCTTGCTGGCAACAGAAGGAGGATGGAGCTCCGCTGCTTGTGTGATAATTTCAAGCTGTGTAGCTCTTTTTCGAGGCCTGCTTGGTTTCGCTTGAGGGAAGGGGGGGTTACATTGGCACCCTCCCACAGTTTGCTTTGCAGTTTCTTCAGCTTTGCAATTTGAGAGCTGTAACCAGCATAATATTTAATCTCTTTTACTTTAATAATTTATTTTGTTGTTTTGCCATTGGGCGGTAATAGGAGGCCTGGGCGCCCTCTAGCCTTTTCTGCAGTGTGGAGAGAGATTCTTCAATCCATTTAATATTAATTATTGGGAGCAATATGATTTAAATTAAACGTTAATTATAGAAATATTTTTTTAAAAAAAGAAGGGGCAGTTAGCTCAAAGCTTATTGATCATTGTAAAAGCAGTGGGATGCGGGTACAGAAAGAGCCCGGCTCAGCTGTTAGGCACTCAGCCCGCCTGGCCGGCGGGCTTGGGTGGACAGCGGTGTGCCTTAAACTAGCATATTGTTCCCGTTTATTATTTATTATAATTAAATTAATTGCATTGATTCATTGTCTAGGAGTTTTTCAATTTTAGTTACTTGATTATGCATCACAAGTAGGGATAATTAGGCGGGCGCCACCTGGGTGGGTGGGGGCTTCTTAGCCCTGAACTTATTAACTATAAAATATTTTTTTAAAAAATTAAGAATTAATAATCGATTTTATTAACAGACGAATTTTCATAATAAATAAATATATAAATTAATATCAAATAAATAAATAAATAAATAAATAAAGAATATATATAATTATACAAAAAATTAATAAATAGTATAAGGCACTGATAAATAAATAAATAAATAAATAGATAAATAAATAAATAAATAAATAAGGAAGGAAGGAAGGAAGGAAGGAAGGGTTTTAGCTGTGTATCTACATTACTCTGCATTTGGATCACTTATCGCCCGGCACCAATTGGGGCAGCAATAGATCTTTAACGTTTTGTTTGGGTGGAGTGCGTGGGAGGCTAGATTCTAACTGTTTGTGTGAGTCGGGCCCGCAGAGGCTCAAACGAGGTGGTAACAATGGCTTCCCAAAAGGGCCAAGGTAATAGAAAGGGTAAGCAGCCTGCTAAGAAGCATGCAGCTCCTCAAGTTACGCCACCTCAGTCATCCTCAGACGATGAGTCTTGGCCTATTTGGCAACAGCTGCAAGAAAAAAATTCGGCTTTAGAAGCTGAGCGAGCAGAGCAAAAGGCCCAGCAGCTTAGCAGAGCGCAACCACTTCGTTTGGCTAGGGATGCCAAGAGTCATAGAAGAACTAAGCTCAAGGCCATGGCAGATAACCTAATGTCTCGATTTGCTGCTCTAGAAGTGGATCGGCAGGCCCCTGGGCCGTCCAGGAGGGAATCAGATGCATCTGCAGTAACACCACAGCATCAAAGCAAGGATGAGGAGAGAGAGGTGCAGACCCCAGAGGCATCTAGACAGTTGGCAGCGGCTAGGAGTTGGCAGGAGGCTATGGAAGTGGTGGCAACAGGTTACCAGCGGGGCAGGGAGCAGCATGATGAGACACTGCCTATGTCATCAGGTGAGCTGGTGGTTGCACCAGATACCCTCCCGATATTGCCTGCCTGGCCATGGCCTGGCAGTGGGCAAGGTAGCTTGCCATTCTGCACAGCATATGACACACAGGGATTCAGGGCTCTAAACACTCCTTGGCTTAGTACAAGTACTCAGTTGGGAAGCTGGGCTGTGCCATATCCACAAGTTTCATTCCCAGCTCCGCCGAGTTCGACAGCTGGTGTGGGGGTTCGGCCATATCCATCAGTACCCGATACTGGCTACAACTCTGTCCCTTTAAAGGTGTTGCCATTCGGGGATCATGCTATGCCCTTGGGGGATCACCTTACCCCAGCAACTAAGGAAAAAATATGGTAAGGTGAATAAGTAGACTTGTTTGAGTTACTGAACAGAGATGCAGAGAAGAAGGATCTTGATAAGGTGGTTGATAGAGATAAAGAGAGGCGTAGGAGACGTAGGCCGGATTGGACCTGGGCAAAGTGGCTCCCTGGTTTCCTAATCTACGCCGGGGTAGTAGTGAAGGCTCAGCCTTGGAGAGCTCAGTCTTTGTTCCAGTATCTGGATCTTATATACAGGGCTTACATGGACTTTGCTGAGCAGGCATGGTTGATCTACGACAAATCATTCGCATGAGAAGTGCAATTCACCCAAATTTGCATTGGGATGAGCCTCTGCCGGGCCTCTGATTTCAGTCTATGACACCAGCCAGTCCCAATTCGGGCGACAGTTTCAACAGTGGACATCTCATTTGTGAAGTTGGACAAAATCAAAACCTCCGTGTAGGTGCGGGGCAGGTGGTTCAACCCTGCCTGCTCTGTTGGGACTTCAATGCAAGAGGTGTATGCTCTAGAAAGGCATGCCGCTTCAGACATGAATGCTCAGTTTCTGGTGGCCAGCACCCCAGCTCATCATGTTTTCAGGCTAGAACTCAAAGAAACAACAAAGAAGCTGGAGGTAGCAAAAAATCAAATGGTTGTGGGAGTAACCCTGGTAAAGGGCCCCAGCCCAATTAAGGTATCTGTTTTAGAGATGTGGCTAAGTGACTACTTAGGAGGGAAGATGCTGGTTACATATTAGAGGGTTTTAAGTATGGTTTCAGGATACCAGTGGTTGGTGAGCATTAGGCGTTCTTTGCCCAAAACCTGAAATCTGTAGAAGGGATGGAAAGGGTAGTCCAGGAAAAAATTGCAAGGGAGGTGAAGGAAGGTGTTGTTTCCAAACACCCCATTGGAAACCCTGAGGGTTTCACCATTGGGAGTGGTGCCCAAAAAGACCCAGGGAGAGTTTAGACTAATACATCACTTGTCTTACCCAGAGGGGGAGTCGGTTAATGATGCCATCCCTCAGGAGCTCTGCACGGTGCGATACACCTCATTTGATGAGGCAGTTCATATGGTCCATAGGTGCAGCATAGGGGCGGAGCTTGTAAACTATGACATTAAATCAGCTTTTCGTATTCTTCCAGTTCATCCCCAGGACTTTTATCTGTTGGGTTTTCATTTTCAGGGCTCATTACATCGATAGGGCTTTGCTTATGGGCTGTTCTGTTTCATGTGCAGCATTTGAGCGTTTCAGCTCGTTCCTGGAATGGAAGCTCAGATGTAGAGTAGGTTGCAAGAACACGGCCCATTATTTGGATGACTATCTTTTTTGTGGGGAAAGGAACACCGGGAGGTGCAAAATTATACTTGAAACCTTCCAATCAATGGCAGGTGAGCTGGGTTTACCCTTGGCAGAGGAGAAGATGGAGGGACCGACTACGTCCCTTACGTTTTTGGGAATAGAATTAGACATGAATCAACAGATGTCCAGATTGCGAGATAGCAAATTAAGTGACCTCAAGTTATGGATTAATCTGGTATTGCAAAAAAGAAAGGTATCTCTGAGGGAGTTACAGGAGATTGTAGGTCATCTGAACTTTGCTTGTAAGGTGGTGGCACCAGGTCACACTTTCCTGCGTAGGCTATGCGAGGCGATGAAAGGTCTCCATCACCCTTTCCACAGAACAAGAGTTACACGGGGTATGAGAGAAGATTTGCAAGTTTGGAGCCAGTTTTTAGCTGGGTTTAACAGTATATCTTTTTGGAGGTCAGAGATGATTCTTAGGGCAGAATTCCAGGTCCAGTTAGATGCAGCAGGTTCCCTAGGTTTTGGAATCTATTTCAAGGGCAGGTGGTGTGCCGGGTGGTGGACAGAGGAGTGGCACCAAATGGGAATCACCAGGGATTTGACATTTCTGGAATTTTTTCCAATAGTCGGTGCCTTGTGGCTCTGGGCACATGAATGGGCCAATTCAGTCATGCGTTTTTGGTGCGACGATCAGGCGGTGGTTTACATAATAAATAACCTCACCTCGCACTCTGAACGTGTTATGGCTTTGGTGCACGCATTCACATTGCGTGCCCTGAGATACAATGTTCTAGTTCAGGCCCGCCACATTCCAGGCACCGATAACAGTCTAGCTGATACTTTATCACACCAACAGATCAATCAGTTCAGAGAGTTAGATCCAGGAGCCAATGAGTTCCCCAAGACTCTTCCCCCAGAGGTCTGGCAAATTGGCATGATGATGCGGAAAGTGCAATACGTTTGGCCCTGGCCCCAAGGACGCGGAAAGGGTACTTTGCAGTGAGTATAGAATTTCAGGAGTTCAGAAACCTTGTAAGTTTGGAATTGATATGGGCTGCCCCGGTGGAGCATCTTCAGCAATTTATTGTATATTTACACAGGAAAGGACTTGCACCAGGATCCATACAGGGCAGGATGTCGGCGCTATCATTTCATGCTAGGGTTCAGGGGTATCAGGATTATACATCGGATTTTCATATACGGAAGATGATTGAAGGCTGGGCTAAAGAAAGGGGTCGGGTTAAAGATGCGAGGGCACCCATATCCCCAGTATTGTTGGAAAAGATATGTAAACAATGGGCTGTTCTCTGTAGGGATGACCATGAGGCAGCGTTGTTTCGGGTGGCATCATTGTTAATATTTTTTGGAGCATTGAGAATTTGTGAAGTGGTGGCCAACAGAAAGGGCAATGCGACCAAAGTAGTATTGCAATGGCAGGATGCTAGGATAGTGGACAAGACAGTGCAGATTCACATTCACCTATCCAAGGCCGACCAGCACGGTAGAGGCACCAATATTACTTTAGCACACTGTTATGTGGAAGATTTATGTCCGGTGAAAGCAGTTGAGGCATATTTGAATGTCAGGGGACTGGGTCAGGAGTATTTCTTTGTGCACAAAATGGCTCCCCTTTAACGAAGTACCAGCTTTGCAAACTGATGGACATAGCATTGCACAAGGTGGGAATTCAGGGATTGTAATTTGGTACACATTCTTTTAGAATTGGTGCTGCATCTACCGCAGCGGCTTTAGGCTATCATCCTGATGATATTAAACGGCTTGGGAGTTGGTCTTCTACAGCTTACCGCAGGTATACCAGAACACTCCCTCATGTCTAGGCAGGTACCTGGTTATGTTCTGTCATTAGAGGTCCAGTTGCGATGGTGAGGAGGCGGCACATCATGATAATTGGCCACAGTTATGTTTTCTGGGCAGCACGATATACGGCCGCATCAGCATGGGGAAGTAATCTGGGCCTTGGAGCTAGAGCCCAGATTGAATGGAAGGGGCTCCGAGGAATGCAATGGGGCCAGTTTTGCAGAGCGGCTGCATTTGGATGGCATTCCCCCAGATGTGTTGGTCATATACTTGGGCGGTAATGATCAGGCCATGCATGGTGGAAAGGCCTTGATCGTGGACATAATACATGACCTCACATGGTTGAAGGCAACATACCCTGCTATGAGCATTATATGGTCCATGATAATCCCTCGGCTTGTCTGGAGGGTGGCGAGACAAGTACAGAAAGTTGACACTTCAAGGAGGAGTGTTAACAAGGAAGTATGCAGAGCTGTTTGCAGTTTGCCTTGGATCTGTGATTGGTCACCAAGAGATCCGCGCGGATAGGCCCAAGCTCTTTTGGCTGGATGGAGTGCACCTATCAGATGGAGGCTGGATGTCTTTCTTAAAGACATCAAGGGGGGGCTGCTTTTGGAGCTTGAGAAGCTGGGTGGCGGGCATGGGACTTAGCGTTGCTAGTCCCTATGCTGTGATGGGTAGTACGGATAGAACAGGGTTTGGTGAGTCCCATCGCAATCACAGGTAATGCATAGCTCATCTGACCTCCCAGCGCTGCGGATTGTGCGATTACAGTGCTTGGGGGAAAAGATGCGCTGGGGCCACACCCGGACCAACAGCCAACAAGGAGGATATGGCTCAAGGTCCGGGGGTGGTCAAATTTGGGGCTGCCGGGTTCTCACTGTCTTCACAACCATGAGAACTTGGGGCTAGGGACTCACCCGTTTGTTTGTTAAGTGGTCCGTTGAGACCCCTGTGCAAAACCTGATTCCACACTATGGCAGGACCCCCCCTTTTTCAAGGAGGGCAACAATGATTATTCAATAAAGTGTGGCCCATGTTTATCCCATAATATTGTCTCGTGTCATTATTCCGGGGTAAGGGGGCAATGAACATAACACATTTGGAAATCAATTGAAAAATGTGTATATTGGGTGAAAGAAAAACAAATAGTTCTTGAAAATTGTGGTTAAAATATTTATGGCAATGCATACACAGTTTCATGAGGGGGGGGAAATCTCAGTATGATGTATGATGTGAAAATTGAATGGGATATGTTTTGTATTTGGAGAGAGAGACCAGAGAAAAAATAAGCTTGATAGAATCTTCCATTTCTAGTTATAAACCATTTTAAATATAACCTGTCCTAGTTTGTCATTATGGATGTGCTGTCAATCAGCCACACTTCTGCACATTCCACTTTCTGCATATATTCTTTGCGGAAATTTCACTGAAACACCCAAGATGCTGAAAAGCTTTTCAGATTATTTTAAAATATAAAATCTTTTAAAGTGCAATCCAAAGCACACTCAGAAATAACCCCAGTGAGTAGATAGGGCTTAGTCACAGTAAAGTGTGTGCATGTGCAGCTGTAAAGCGTGATGAAAGATCCTTTCTTTGTTTGCTTTGAGAAAGTGCTTCTATTTTATTTCCTATAATGTTATTGATTTTTTAAATGGATATCTATCTCTAGAGTGGTCCCTATTGTGCCAACACTGGCAAGCTTCAGGATAGTTGTAATATATAAATTACATACCAACAAAAAAAGTGTACATGAATTATTAATGCTTCGGTTTGAATTTATTTGATAGACAAGTTTTTAGACTGGTTAAATCAGAGGTCCCAACCCCCGGTCCGTGGCCCGGTGCCGGTCCGTGGCCTGAGCCGGACCGGGCCTCAAAGACAGACCTCCTGCCCCACCCCCCGCACACACTCACCCCGCACAGCCTGTTTGCGCCTGCGCATGAGCTCCAGCATGCCCGTGCGAGCGCCGCGCCGCCGTTTGCGCATGCACATGAGCACGCGCGCACACGCACCCATGCCATGCCGCTGTTTGCGCATCCGCACAAGCGCCCACGCACCTGCACAAGTGCCATGCCGCCGTTTGTGCATGTGCACGAGTGCACGCTCATTTGTGCAAGAGAGAGTGCATGCTTGTTCAAGCATGCGCACGAGCGCAGGGGGTGCCCCGCTTTCCCCAGCCGGTCTGCGGGGTGAAAAAGGTTGGGGACCCCTGGGATAAATGACTGGTTACATTTCCTATTGGACATTTTATTTTTCCACTTGGTCCCTCCATACATCATACCTATGTAATCTTGTGTGTAGAGATGGGCAAAACCTGCTGGTTTGATGGTCCATGTCAGTTTATCAGCCAAACAGGTGTTTGGCACTTCAAAGCCCCACTTCCTCTGACAAGCGCCCACTCAGAAGCAGTGGCTTCACTTCCCTGCCCTGCCTATTCTGAGCATAGCCTTTGAGTGGGTGCCCACCAGAGGAGGTGGGAATTTGAAGCACTGAACACCTGGTCAACTGATAAACGAACTGGCATGAACCACCAAACCAGTGGTTCATGCCCATTTTTACTTCTGAGGCTTCATTCCACTTTCTACTTCAAGTCCATGAAGCTATGGGTTTACCTGCTACCTTGGGCCTGTGTGGATTATGGGTAGATTGGAACACAGATTTCTTCCTATCAAAGAGTGGGAAATCCAGGATGATGTTGCTACGTCTGCAATTTTAAAAAAAAAGAATGATAAGTGCTTTTGGACACGATGATGTGCCCTTTTATTCATTGGTATTTGTATGTAAAAAAAGGGAAGAAGCCCCATTGTCTCAGATATATATATATATCCTTTTTGACACATATTCCTGAATGGAATGACATGCCATTCCCTCCATTATCTCCAGAGTACTTTTGACCCTACTTAGAATACTTGTGGCAGTAACTATGTCACCAGTTGAGATTTCTCACTAACTGGAGTGGCTATTAACTTTATTCTTAATAATGACAAAATTGATGAAAAGGAGCAACCTCAGGCCAAAAGTACTTTTTTACATAAGAATTTCATGTCCTTTTTTTAAAAAAAACAAAGTCTGCCTGTTAATGCAGAAAGATAGAATTGACCTAATAACAGACATATCCAAAAGTGATGTGAACCAGAGTTAAATTTATCTATCCATTCCCTAGCCAAAGATACTGGAAGGACAGGGAGAACATTTGTGTATGCATGCAAAACTAAGACTCATTTCCACATCCGCCCTTGTGTAGAACCTACATTCTGCGCTGCTTCCCCAGACCAGCCTGACAACCTGACATATGCTGTTTTGAGAAGCATTCAGAAATATATTTATCTGGGGTGGGGGCAAAAATCTTCCATTAATGAAGTAATTCCAAAACTTTCCTAAATGAAACATAATGTTGCAGTTTATTATAATGTATCTTGATGTATGTGATTAACAATGTAACTGATCAGCATTTGTGAAGGGCTGCTGGTTATGTGAACTAAACAAGCATTAATGCATCCCCCTAATTAACAGGGCAATGGTAACAGACGCTCCATTTATAACTATTTTGTAGTAATAACATTTTACAAGTGCACATTGTTTCATTATGCAATATAATAATTGCCTTTACGAAGTTAATCAGTTCATTAAAAACCAGGTACCGCATGAGGATATGTAATAACACCACATCTCAAGGATATTTAACGTAAAGCTGCCACTTAAAACAACTTTTTTTTCTCCTCATCAACACCCACTTTCTTTGAGTGCTATTGTCATGGAAATATATCAGCAATTAGTAATATGGAGCTGTTTCTTTAAGTGTGTGTATTTTTCTGCCTCTGCTTTAGTGTCTGTTCAGATTGGTTATGATATGTCTATGCAACAACATCCGTGCTGCTGCTTGGTTTTTTTTTTCCTAGAGCCTTGTCAAGCACACTTAAATCAGCCTAATTGCTCACTGAACATCATTTTTACCCTCATTCATTTTAATGCACTTTTAATGAAGACAGACATTTTATTAAAAAAAATAACTCCCTGGAATATATAATGTGACAGCATATATGAAATCTGAAGGATAAATGCATAAACATTTGTTAAAATTACATTAACACTCGTGGGTTTACACCTATTAGTTTTGTACAAAACAGATGAGAAGAAGCAAAGAGCACATGATCAGTTACTTTCTAATGCTCCTGAGATCAGTAATGAGTTTGAAAGTTTGTAAAAGGAAGCCTGGCTCACACAGGCATATTTTTTTTGACACTACAGTTATTCCCCAGGCTGGGATTGTGTGGAGCAAGTAGCGTGGGAATGAGAGACAAACAGAATTTTGACAATCACCTGAGGGAAAAAAGGGGAACAATGGGAAAACACTCTCATGTGATGCAATGCCTTTTAAATACATTTCTGATTATATTAATCAGGAAAGAGCACACAAAATTTTTTTGGGGGGGGCACAAATTTGAACAGATCCGTGTGTAATATTTAGCTGGTGCCAGCTTTAGACAGCTAGCTCACAACTGTATAATGCTGAATAAGCATCTGTCTGGGATGATTTGAAGCATATCGTGTGATCAAAAAGGGATTTGGATTAGACAACCCTCAAAGCCTTCTCAGAGCTGTCAGGCACGTTTCCGCAGATGGTTTTCCTGCGCATTCATCTGGACTGATTTGTTTTTCATTATAATTTACCACCCAAAGCAGAAACCAGCTAGCTGTTGTGTCGGGATCCAATCTAATTATTGTGAAACATCTTATGAAGACCCCTTCCATGTAAGTCACACTACTAGCATGCACTTTGTAGATTATTTCATAATTGGTATGTTATCATGGAACAAAATGTTTGTCTCGTCTCATACAATATGATAGAAATGTCACCTCTGAACCCCTGCTGCTACACAACTGGAAAAGAAAGAGAGCATTCCCTCCTCCTCGTCCCCCTGCCCCCCAGTAATTAGGAGCTGGGCAGGTGAGTGACTCAATGGCATCACAGCCTTACTGGCATTGGGAGTGGGATAAGAAGCCTCTAAGATTTGCCCCAAACCAACACTGGCCTCTTTGTATTGTGGCTGCTGGATGGACCACCCGCCTGTCCTGTAAGCCAGAGTGAAGATCTGATTGTATTAGGGAGCTGGATAGAAATTTCCCTGACTGGCGTATTGAACAAAAGGAGCCCAAAAGACTTTTGTCTATCACATTCTGATATTTATGGGGCACAAAGCGCAGATCAGGGGCACTGTTGTGTTTAAATAGGTCACAATTTGGTGGGTACTGCAGGAAGAGGGGTTGTAGCAATGAATCCCATAGGGTGCCAGTGGGCCATTGTGTTCCCTAAGTGGGTACTGTGAATCGTGAGATTCAGGTACACAAGCAGGGGCAACCTTCTGAGTCAGTCTTGGGATACAACCAGTCTCAACTCATGAGAATTAGGACAGTGATGGACCTGAGGATTTCTCCCCAGTTGAGCCAGCTGGAGCAAGGGAGGTGATATACAGCAAGACCCATGACAAGGGATTCCCCCCAGTCTAGGCTGGAGAGGGACATGTAGGGTCCATCTGCTCTGGTTCCTAGGTTTTATTCACTACCTTAGGCTTACCTCAGGTTAATGGGTTAAATAGTTAATAAAGTTGTGGCCCAAGCTTGAAATCCATCTTTGTGTCTTGCCTCTTTATTTACTCTTTGGGAAGGGCAATCATGATTGTCATGAAATCTGATGGTTGTCAGTAATATCTGAAGGCTAACCCTTCTGTATCCCTTCCTAGATGCCACTCACAAATCTGTTGTCTTACTGTTTTCCATTGTTAAATTAAATCCTGGTAACATTATCTTTCTTGTGATATGGACTCTTCTGTAAACTCTAAGGTCTTTCACAACTTGGATGTTCAATTGCCATGAATGTGATTGTGAAACTTTGTACTTCCTTTTTTAAAAAAGATGGCATCTTCCTTCACTACTGACTCTTTTCTCTAAAACTGCATCTTTTTCCTCTTCTGCTAGCCCTGCTGAGTCAATGTGTGATCACAGATTTGGAATATAACTCCTGCAATGAAGGAGTGATTTCTATTTATCATGCACCATGGAGCCAACAATATAGAAGGATAAGTGAGGATCCATTTAGATTTAATAAAGAAATCCATCAAAACTGGATGGAAATGCAGTTGGTAAGATTGGGTGAACAGAAATGATTCTGGACATGTGATGTGTGACATACAAGTAACCAGTAATCATAGAGAATGATAATGCAGATAGCCTCAAAATCTTTAGTCAATCTTTAGCACAATTGCATTCAATGAGACATAGTTAACAACTCAATTTGTAGGACTGTAAAGTTTGGAGTATACGTAGTTAACTTTCTTGTAGTGAACTGAGTCATTTGCTCATTCTCTCTCTCTCTCTCTCTCTCTCACACACACACACACACACACACACACACACACACACACACAGAGATCCTTTGCAAACAGAGGAATACACCCTTTGCACATATGTGACATCCTGTTTACACACAGACATACGTACACATCCCCATCAACACTGAGACACACAAACATAACAAATTTTCTTCACGTCTATCACAACTTGGTTGTTCATTTCATTATCTCAGCATACACATGAACATACAAATGGAAGGAAGCAGAATATTTACTAAAAAGATAATGATATACAATGTTTTAAAAAGTATTTTCGTGCAATCTACTGTATATGCACTTTTGTGTTTGCAAGCCCGTGCACACAAAGTGTTATTATTGTTGTGCACAATTCGTGGGAGGGTGAGGATTTGAATTATTTGGGCACAGTTTGTTAGAGACACAGGGAATTAATTATCTAACTAGGTATAAAGAGGCGTATATAGATAATGATGATACATGTCATAGAATACACTCTTTTGTCTCTCCCATGCATTCCTGGACACACTCAAAATTTATTCTAGAGGGTTGGGAAGACTCCAGGAAAGACCTGAGGGGGGTTGGAGAGTGGCATGGAGGAGAAGAGGGGAAAGTTCAGTTCTGTTATTTGAAGTTTAAATGCACAGCTTTGGATTTCTCCCTGATCATCCATTTTTAATAAATTCTACTTACTCCTCTTTGACTGCTTCTCTGCTTCCTTACAATGAAGAATGCTGCATGGAAGTAGCTTACATTCTAGCTGAGTTTCTGTTTTAATTGCCTTTGATCTCTGTTATGTATACTGTCTTTGTGTGCTTGTATTCCTCTAATGACATAGTGTCCCGTGAGATGGTAGAAATAAATAGTGCCCATAATTATGGCATGACATTGACACATTCTGCTTATCAAGAACCAGGAACATGCTTACTGTGCTGAAGTGCATTTCAAGCATCTGCTAATCAGTTTAATTTGAAATCAATATCAAACATGATATGCCTAAAATGAAAGTGAGAGATTAACGTGTGTTGCTTCCTGTCCAGTAGCTGGCTTTCTGAAGATTCCTCTAGCTACCTTGTGTGAAAGCTCTCCAGCAGTTATATTGTGATTGTGTACTGTCTATAATGAATCACTGTTGTGCCATTTACTAATGAACAAGGATACTTTTTTGTATTCTGGGGCTTAGTTTGAGTTGTGTTGGTTTGTATTAGTTTGGTTTGGGGGAGCTCTCAAAGCAAGTTCCAAGCTCCATACTTTATGTCCTACTATGGCTGCTGGCATGTTCTCTACCATGTTTCAGTACTAAAACTGTTATGAAGGTGACATCACAGATTCCTTCTTTCTTGGGATCAGATCACACAATGGGCTGGTAGAATTTTACCAAGTCATATGAAAGTTCCTACTCTGTCCTTTCAGGGCTCCCTCCTCCGTTTCATTCCTTTCTAGCTTCAGTACCCATTTGCTTGATATCTACTTGCCTCCAAAATGGCAAACTTAATTGCAGAAGTATGCAAAATCAGACTTCAGTCTGTGTTCAACAACTTCGTTTCAATCTATACTTCCCACCCCAAACTGTAGGTTATTATTGGGACAGAGCCATTCCTGTGTTAACAAACCATTGCCATTTAGTCTATTATCTGTCTCCTTACTGGTCATGGGGACATGTATATTTGTAGCAGTCATGTGTTCACATGCCAATGTCTGAGGAAGTTTTTCTTATGAGAACTCTGAAATAAAATTGTTAGCTTTTAAAGAACTATAATATTTTATGTGTGTTTCTTCTTTAGCATCCAGAGTTGGCTATGGATGCATCTGGGAAAAAGAAACAAAAAAACACTCGACTACATACTCAAAAACTAATTCATAGAAAAATGTGCATGTTTGAAATGAAGGCAAACTCTGTTGAAACATGCTTTACTAAATAAGAGAATGTGTTGGGGCAATGGGTGCATTTTAAAGCATGCACACATATGTGTATATGTTTGAAACAAACAAGCAAAGAAAGGGGCAATGCAAGAGGAGGGAGGAAGAAATCCTAGTCGAACTGGACATAGACTGAACATGGAGACTGGAAAAGAAGGACGTATGTGGATGCAGACTTTATAGATGTGCACACTTCTAGACTTGATATTGCATCCAAGTATATGTGTATCACAAATTAAACATAAAGGAAACTACATATTTTAAAGCTGCATTCCACATTCAAACACTTGCATCTAGTACTCTACACTTGCATCTCTATCTCTTTCAAATACATTCAAACACTTGCATCTAGTACTCTACATTTGCATCTCTATCTCTTCAGAATCTGAGATAGAGATGGGCATGAACCACTAGTTCAGTGGTTCATACTGGTTGATCCTGCAGATGAACAGATGTTTGGTACTTCCCAGCCCTGCCTCCTCTGACTGGCACCCACTTAGAGGCAGAGCCCTGGCTTCCTTGCCCTGCCTTCTCTGGGCGCTGCCTCTGAGTGGGCATCCACTGGAGGAGGTGGGACTGGGAAGCACCAAACACCTTTTCATCAGAACCAGTGGTTTGTGCCCATCTCTAATCTCAGATGAGGCACATTGAGGATTTAGGAAAGCATTTTTATTATGTTAGCCAGCAGACAGTCAAATACAGACATCAACGCGGGTATAAGGACAGTCCAAAGAAACAAAGTTGTATGCATTGTTATATAAGGAAAACAAACAAAGGGCCATAAATGAGTAATTTAACTTGATATTCCTTTGAAGCTGTTTTCTCAGGATATATCCTAAAGGGAAACATTTCTTTGGGCATCTGTCTGTCTTTCTAAGTGGTATACTTCAGGTAGGGATCTTTCACAGCTAAGTCCACTTTTTTCTTCTCCTGCTGTTACTTCTGCTATTGCTTCAGTACAGTTAACTTTCTTGTAGTGAATTGAGTCATTTGCTCTCTCGCTCTCTCTCTCTCTCTCACACACACACACACACACACAATATATATATATATATATATATATATATATATATATATATATATATATATATATATATATATATATATATATGACGCCATATTACCAATAAATTATATACATTTTATTTATTGAAAATGTAAGAGACTTAGCCATAACTTTGTATCACTTGCAGTTGGGAGCGTAAGCTGCAGATTTAGTAGCCTTTTAAACAAGTTTGGTTGAAACAGAGGAAATGTAAAAGAATGATAATCACAGTGGGTAACTAAAATCTGCTTTTGAGCTGGTCATTTTAAAATATTGTTATGTTTTGACAGTCTCTTCTACTTTTTGACAGCCACTATTTTATGTTGCAGACATTACTGTAAATAACTTGATTAAAAGCTTTTGGCAACATAACCAATCATCTTAATCTCTCTGCTGAGAATTATATACCAACATTAAGTCAGGAACTTTATTGGTTCAATTGATTATGAATTATTCCCTCTTATGAGCTGAATGAAAATCTTTTACATGTATTTGGCAACTTATGACAGTCAGTTCATCAACAAGAAGGGGGGAGGGGGGAACATTTTACCCGTAAAATGAAATACATTGGAAGATCCCAAATTAAGTAAGAGTAATGAGAAATGTAAGGAAAAAACCCCCAGCTAATTTATTCATTGTTCCATACATAAAACAAGCTTTGTTAATTTGTCATTATGCCTTTCTCATACTGTCGAGGGATACCTTCTCTCCTTTCACTGAAGCTGTAATTATCTCAAACTCTTGATTATCCACAGTGAATCCCTTGCAACTTCATGCAACCTCAGGAAGGAACTGTATACAGACTCAGGCCATTCATGCATGCAGATCAGTATTCATTTCATGAGGGAAGGAAATATACACCTTCCAAATATTTTGGACTTTAATTTCCAGACATCTCAGGCAAATGGTAACAGATTTAGGGAGGTACAATCTAAAACATCTGGAAAGCAAAAGGCTCCCCAGTACTTACTGTAGCTACACCTCCTGCCCATAGGCAAGGCATGCATCAGCATCTAGCATCTTTTTTCAGTAGCCAGGATGTCAGCAGTCTCGTAGGTCTCACTACTGATGCCTCCTTGATGTACCTGTTTCTCTTGGATTTTTGTCTGATCCTCCAAGAAGTGATAGGAAGCTGGAAAGCTGATGTAGGAAACTAAAATGATATTAACTTTGTTTTGATTTCTAAAATGGTAGGACATTTTCCACATAAGGTTTTTATCTGAAGCATTGCAAGAAAGTAAAACAGTGCCTAGACCAAGCCATACAGTGCTGCTTGGAGGGCTACCATCCCTGCTCCCCTAGGTGAGCAAGCCAACCAGAAGGACACTTGCCCAGGACTCTTGAAAGCTAGCAATGGCTCACCAGAACTTCCAGCAGGAAATTTTACAGGGTTACCTGGAAATGTCATAGATTGGTATATTTTCATTGAAAACTGTGCTACAGTTCTCTCCAGTTAAATTAAATTCTCTCCCCCAAAAAATTCTAAATGGAAAGACTATATATTTTGCTAAACTAGTTGGGAGTAATCCTTGCACCACAATATTGTGGCTGGAATCCTGTTGACATAACTATGAAAGCATAAATAATGATGGCATCATCAGCCTATAAAGTTACTCTTCAATTTAATTTAATTTCAAGCTTCCGATATCTCTGTGAGCCTGCCCCACCTGCAGCTGGCTGGCGTAGTGGGCAGACCACCTTGTCAGGCACAGCAGGCACACTTCCTCAGTGCACTACACCTGGATCCTGGGGTAAGGCAGGGGAGAATGCCACCACCACCCTTGCAGGCACAGCTGTGGGGGTGGCTGAGCTAGAGATAAAAGGCAAACCGGAAGACTCCATGGGGGAGGAACACTGGCAAGACATGGAAGACTGGTCTGTGCCCAGGGGAGGAGAACTCTGTGCTGAGATGCTGCTGCTGCAAAGGGAGCTGGCTGCAATGCCTGAAGCAACTGCCAAGGTAAGATGAGATGGAGCAAGGCTCCTAGAAAGCTAGAGAGATGCCAGGTCTGCTGGAGACAAAGCAGGCAGGTGGCTGGTCCTCTGTCCTCCTGTCTTGAACCATGGTTCTCCAGCTACCACATTCATCCTGATTTCTGCCTCCATGCCCTGCACCCAGCCATCTCCATGCCCTGTACCCAGTTCCTGCTTTGCCTCCTGTCATGCCACCCCAGAAAGGGGTGTGTATGAAAGTTTCTCCTCTCAGGGACCAAGAGGATGTAGCCTCAGAAGGGCAGTGTGCCTCCTGCCTGCAAAGCCCCTGGAAGCTTTCTTTAAGAGACATTCTGACCAAGCTGGACTTACTAACTTTGGGAGTGAAGTAACTCCCTGACACCCATAAGACAGTGTTGACTTGTTAGACTGGGGTATGTGGCTCATTGCAGGAGCTGGACCTAGCTGGGGACTTGTGTGCTACCTGCCTAAAGGGGCCTGACTCCACAAGAACTTTTTCCTTCCCCAGCTGGACAGAGCCTGGGTCTGACAATAACTGTGTTGCACCAGCCTGGAAGGACCCGATCCTGCTAAAGACTCTTAAGTTATGCCCAGAAGGTCTGCAAAGGACCATGTACCTGCTGTATGTCAGGGCCTGGGTCTGCCAAAACCTATTTATCTCCAGGGTCAAGCCAGACCTGATTCTGTAAAAGACTTTTGATGCAAGTTGTTCTCTCCTTTTAATAAAGCTCCTTCTTCTGTAAAAACTCAGCCTATCATCATGGAAGGGGCAGATGGGGCAGCTCACAATTTCCCCCTTCTTTCAGGTTCCAAGGTTCCCTAGTGATCCATTTTGACCTTGAAGCCTTTGAAAGCCTTAGCATTGGCAGGGAGCCTTTCGTATCTGAAAATTGCTGCCAGTAGGGTCAGAACTGGGGGCGAGGGAGTGTATAGGAAGTTTTAAATTAAACGAAAATGTAGCTTCATGGACTGATTATGTCACCCCCCATTTATGTCTTTATAACACAAGAGGAGTTGGCTGGATAGCTCTGTGGTTTAAGTATCTGGCTGTGGAGCCAGAGGTTGGGAGTTTGATTCCCCACTATGTCTCCTGCAAGTAGAGCCAGCCTGTGTGGTCATTGACAAACTGCACAGCCCCAGGGTGTCCCCCCCCCCCGGAAGGGAATGGTGAACCACTTCTGAGTATTATCTACCTGGAAAACCCTGAAATGGGTTGCTATCAGTCAGAATTGATTTGATGGCACACAATTATTATATTTACACAGAATTATTTCTTACTGTGTGCAGTTGCTACTAGCTTGCTTCCTAGTAGGTGTGGCTGACTGTGGCTATAATCCTTCTTGTCACAATTTATGAAATTTAATTCCAGACTTTCACAAACAATGAGTATACAGTTCAATACATTTAAAACATAAATGTGACTTCCCTCTCTCTATGGGTTCATCTGGCTAACTAATGTTAGAACAGCGTGTTCACATGGTGGCATGGCCTGGAGCAGGCTATATAGGGTTGCTTAAGGTCACATAGCAGTCCAGTATGCCATTGGGTCCTATCCTTGCATTTACATGGCATACACATCTCAAACAACTCTATTTGACCCAGAAAACTAAACTAATTAAAAGGTACAACACACCAGCACTGCCCTAATAGGATTTTAAAAAACCCCAACAACTTGGCCTCTGTCCTATCTGATTTTAATTTCACAGTATCCTTAAGCTTAGCCACTTAATGATCCTGGGAAAGCAAAGGAAGTTTTAGATTTCTTAATATCATTAAGTGGCCAAGCTTAAAGATATTGGGAAATTGAAACCAAATGGGAATTGGAAGAGACAAGCTCTGCTTTGGTTCAGTCCCAGCAATCATGCATGCTAGAAAAAAAAACCCAAAAATGGAGTGATTCTACCCACACCTGAAAAGCAGTCATCTCTGACAGGAGCCTTGTGGCACAGCAGTTAAACTGTAGAACTGCAATCAAAACTCTGCTCATGACATGAGTTTGATACCAATGGACTCAGGTTGTCAGCTTAAGGTTGACTCAGACTTCCATATTTTTGAGGTTGGTAAATCAAGTTTCCAGCTTGCTGCTGGGGGGGGGGGGGCGCATGTAGCCTTCATAATTAAATTGTAGACTGCCCAGAGAGAGCTTTCAGCAGTACAGGGTGAAATATTAGCAGCATACTTTGCTTACTTTTTTTCCTTTGGCATGGAGCCAGAAAAAATGTGAGTAGGAACATTCTGGGGATGGGCTGGTTCACGCTGGCACTTATGTCATCCGACTGTTGGCAAAAGGAGTGAACCAGCCTGTCCCCACAGTGGACCAAACAGCAGGACAAATGCCCAAGTAGTCACCCCCTTTGTTGTGCTGAAGGGACATTTATTTTTATTTAGCATAAGGTTTCATGGACTGAAGTACCCAGTAAGACTTGTCAGTTTTTAAGGTGCCACAAGGCAGAGGATGCTATGACACTGTCTTTTATGATAACTGTAATTTGTTGACACTCCTTTGATGTTAAGGGTTTGAAATTTAGGGAGCAGCCCTGAAGAGATTGAACTTGGTTACAAAAAATAAAAATTAAAAATTAAAAATTAAAAGTCCTGTTATTGCTTTTTCACAATTTCTGGAGGTTCTGCAGGATAAAGTTGCTTTGGCTTACTCCTCATTCCTATAGCCTTGTTTTGAACCATAAAACATTGCATAGTGTCAGAAGTGGAGAATGGGGAGTTCAGTGAATTAACTGGCAGCAGTTTTCTGGCTGTAAAAGCAGAAGATAAGCAGCTGTGGGAGCCACTCCTGGAGAAAGCCGTAAGACCTGTCCAAGTGCTGTTAAATTGGAGGGATTTTTGCAAACATGGATATGTTACAGTGCCTATCAAGCCTGCAGTTGTCAGGGGACATTGCAGAGAACTGGAAAAAGTTGAGACAAAGGTTTGAACTCCACCTGGCAGCAAAAAGAACAGGAGAGAAAACTGATAAAATAAAATCCTCATATTTTTTTCCT
Source organism: Intellagama lesueurii (assembly GCA_037013535.1). Lineage (NCBI taxonomy): Eukaryota > Metazoa > Chordata > Lepidosauria > Squamata > Agamidae > Intellagama > Intellagama lesueurii. The sequence goes on along the minus strand of JBAJHW010000004.1, from coordinate 92,341,015 downwards.
ACAAGTGGTGATGGAGGAAGACGCTGTGGATTTTTTTTACTTTAGACTTGCTGAATGATAGATTATGAAACTAAAAATGCTACTTGATGAGTTTGAAGAATACTGCATGCCTAAAAAACCTGAAACTTTGGAAGGAACAAGGCATTTTCATGCAAATGAAAAGCCAATCCAGCAATAGATCAATATGTAACTGAGGCCACGGTTACACCAGTGAAATGTCTCCCAGTGGTCACATAACTTTTAATCGTGTTCCTGTCATGCTTTACAGTCACATGATATTTATTCCAGGATGTGCATCCCAATGTGCTTTTAGGTAACTGAATAATGATTCAAAAAGCTCCTAGACTTTCCAATTCAATAAGCTCCTAGACCTTCCTGTTGACACCGTCTGACAAAAGTTAACCTTATGCATCAACACAAACACCATGGAAAAATGAAACAAAACAAAAATTAAAAACAGTTTAAAAGGACATGCATGGTAACAGTAGTTCCAAAAAGTTATGATAAGACTTCACACACACAGCAACACAACATTTTTTTTATAAAAAGATCTACAACAAAAAAAGTAGAAGCCTTTGGCCAAGTGAGAAATGATCCGCAGTTTGCACACTCGCCGGGTAAATGATTCACTAATGGTCATGCGTTGTGTGACAACAAATTTATGATACAAACTCAGTGGAGAATGGAAAGGCAACATTTGGCTCATGTGACTACGGCCTGATTTAAGGAAAGCATTGCAATTTTGGTGACTTAGATGACACCCATAAGGGAAAGAATTGTCCCTGATATTAGAGGTGATGTCCTCAGAAAGTGGCTACTTATGAAGGACATTTGCCTCCTGACAAAGCTATCATGGGTTTGGAGAGACCATGAAAGCAAAGGCCAAAGAGCTGAATCCAGCAGAAAGTGTGTTACATGCTTTGAAAGCAAAGGGATGGCATATAAAAAGCCAAGCTCCAAAGGGGTCATATTTTCCTCACAACCAACTGGCAAGGCAATAAGAATGCAAGAGAGTCAAGCCTGTAAGACTTGTGGAATGAAATGAAACATGGCCCTAAACAATTTCATGCACTTGGAAAATTCTGTTTTAAGTGTGAGAAGCATAGAAACCTTGAAAGATGCGGCCAGATCAGAGGACATACAAGATAGGATGGACATGCCTGAATTTAGATCAAGCATACAGTGCTAACTTTTGAAAGCAAGAAAGTCTGATAAAAGGGACTGGACCTTCTTTCAGCAAGTGAATGAGACAATGATTCATTTAAACTGAACACAGATACTTCATGTTAATATCTTATGTGAAAAACATGATAAACATCTGTTAAACATACCACAATGAGGACCAAGGTATATCATATCCAACTATTATTATGGAATAAATGTCCCAGTGCTGAGATGTTTGGCTAGTGTCAAATATAAAAATACCACATAGAAGTGTCTGTTGACAGTTATACCCAGAAATGTGACACCCAACCTAGATTTAGCATCCTATGGAAAACCAAGTTTAGTAAAACATATACTGTATGTCTCTTACTGGCTATGAAAATGGACCACCCATGTAGGAACACCCAGATTTATTTGTAGGCCTGGGCTGTTTATCTGGAGAACATTCCAGAGAATTCTTGGAGAACTTGTTGATTGTTATTTTGTTGCTTTTATTAAGATTATATCTCCAGGTATTTGTCCCTGAAGGAAAGTGCCTTTTTTTCTTTAGAATAAATTAAAAACTGAGGTAGACAGGATGGTGGTCCTACACATAATTAAAAGAAAAGATGGATGAGCCACGTGATTGGGTGAACTCATTTGTACTTATAGAAAAACACAGCAGACAGTTGTGCGTGTGGTGGGACCCAAGGTGGCTGAACAAGGTAACCCAAAAAGAGCACTTCAGACTGTCAGCCACAGAGAAGATTATGGCCCAGTTCAGCTTCCCCAGCAGGCCTATCAAGATATTGGTGGTTGCCTCTGCATTAGTATCTTATAAAAATATGTTTCCTACTGGCAACTAGTGGCATGGCCATCCATTACTGATACCAAAGTTAAAACCTGATACGCACAAATTGTAAAAGAGCTACTTGATGTATTGTGAAGAAGTTAACAACACTGAAAATAAAAATTATCATAAGCCCTTCATCATTTAATTTAGGAAACCATTGATTAATTGTACATTATAGATACAATAAATAACAATCAGACTGCAGAGATATGATTTGGTAATGATCTCCATACCTGGGTATTTGTTATTCTCTGCAGATGCGCTTTCAAGAGCGGTCCCCACTATTGCAGTAGGGGAAAGGACTTTGATGACAGAAACTGCAGCTTATGTGGATATGCTTCATATCTTTCCTTCCAGTGCTAAATGAAAAACTATGCCTGATCTTGAAGCAAACCTCTGAAGACCCACGTTGCACATCCTGAACCAAGTGCTGCCTAGTGGCAGGTCTACATTGAAGAATTCTTGTGATCTGAGCACCAGAGACAACCAGAGTTGTACACATGAGCTCAGTATGGCAGATGATTTGAATTTGTTTTGGAGCAAGATGGCAATTTCTAGTAGACTCTTTAGCAAAATTCAGCAGAAGATCCTTGAGGGTCATATAGGTATTAAGAAATGTGAAAAACAAGCTTCTGAAGTGAGTTGTTGGCCTAGGATTAACCAGGATACAGCAGCTACTCTAGCCTGAAGAGGGTCCCCCTCTCCCCCAGGCATGGTTTTCTAGGTGAAGTCAGCAGTGAAGTTGTCCCGACAGTTCTCAGGCAAAGAATTCCAAAGGTTTGGCAGCAACTGAAATTTTCGGCACCCTACAACTAGTCCCAACGTTTCCTGGTCAAACACCCTTGTTAAAATGTCTTTGCCCAAAATCTGATGAAGAAAGCCAGTGACAATGATGGCAATATGGATAAAGCAAAGTGTGCTGCTTATATACCACCCCATAGCACTTAAAGAATTATCTGGGTGGGTTACAATTTAATTATGCAGGCTACACATTAACCCTCCCACCCCATGAGCTGGGTACTCAATTTACTGGCCTCAGAAGGCTGGAAGGCTAAGTGAACCTTGAGCCAGCTACTTGGGATTGAACCCCAGGTCATGAGTAGAGTTTTGGCTGCAGTACAAATCAATGCACCACAAGGATCCTATGATAAGTGCCCACTGATTTAAGGAGCACACCACTTGGAGAATTATTGGTCTCCTATCCAGCTCTTAATGGGATAGTGGATTGGAGATAATTTGCTTGTCACAGAAGATTTAGTACAGCCTCGTGCCTTTTACATTCTGGCAAGAATGAAAAAAATTGAAAGGCAGAACCAAAATATTATTTTGACAAGAGAATCAGTGACCTTTCAGAACATAAAGCAGGGAAAAGTGGGTTGCCTGAGAAAGTATTTTTTTTCTGAAGTTAGGACCATATATGGAATAGCCATATCCTATGGTCAATAAGTGGATAGGGGACTAATCTTTTCTCCAGCTGCTCTCAGTGGAAATTTGTTGTATCGTAACAATTGCAGTGATATAAAAGCCATCTCAGGATTTCACTGAGGTGTGTTTGAAAATGTCAATCGCAGCTGCTTTCAATCAAAAAATAACTTATACTGAGAGGAATTGGAGAAATAACAGCAAAGTCCACCGGAAAGCCATTATGAACAAAAGCAGAGTTTTTCTAACAGAATGATCAAATCTCCAGAATGCCTTAAAGAGATATGTTCATATGTACAGCATAACTAACCTTTAAAAAGAGATTTTTCCTCAGTCTTTTCTGCAGATAGCACTTTCCATGAATCAATTTCCATTTGTATATTTTACTGTTACTAGAGATGGATAAACCGCTGGTTCATAGGTTTTTGCCAGCTTGGTTATTGGCTAAACAGGTTTTGGCAGGCACCCACCCACTCAGAGATAGTGCCTGGAGGAGCTGGGGTAGGGAAGCCAGGCCTCTGAGCGGGTGCCTCCCAGAGGAGGCAGGGCTTTGAAGTACTGAACACCAGTTGGGCTGATAAATGAACCAAAACAAACCATCAAACTGGCAGTTCATGCCCATGTAATCATTAAAGGAAGAGATGCTATGATATTTTGTTGATATTCCCTTGTCCCTTGGTGTAATGGAGTTTGTAATTTAGGGGGCAGCTAAAATGGAACCCAAACCAAAAAGCATATGGTTGAAAAACAGCATCTATCCTAAATTTGCTGGAGTCTGAAATGAGACTATAGCAGAATTTGTTGTACAGTCATGGAAAATACCATAGACTTCTCTAGATTTTCTTTTGCTTTGAAGTTGATAAATATCTGACCCAAGTTGAAGTGAAAAGGAATAGAGTTCCCAGTTGCAGAGGGGGACTTAACCTCCCCCCCCCCCATTCACCTCCTTCATTGGAGGTGAAGGAATGTATCCTCTGAGCTTCAGCAAGTGGAGTGATGTTCCATGTTTCATCAGATTGCACTATATTAAGTAGTTATGTTGTGGCAAATTGATTCTAACTTATGGATATACTCCAAAGTTTTTCTAGGTGCGAAGAAAATCACTAGATATGTATTTTATTTACCAGCCAGAAGTAGTTTACCAGTCCCTCCTTCTGGTGTCATACCAGACTGTGCAGATTGCTGAAGACCATGTAGGTGACAGGGCACATAACCCCTACATGCTCCTGTGATCTTGGTAGGCCAGTTTCCTAGGAGGCAACATGGGGATTTGAACTCGCAGACTGTGACTCTATTGAAGAATTTAGTTAATTCTTCTAGTTAGCAGAGTATTAGGTACAAACAATGAAAACACAGAGAAAGCACGAAAGAATAGCTTAAGTCTCAGTAGCCCACCCCTTTTCTCAGTGACTAACACTTTCTCAGGGACTAGCACTTAAAAATCAGTCTGGAATCATTTTAAGTGGAAAAAAGGTATCTTTATTTACAGTTGCTGTCTATACTTACAGTCAGTAGAAAAATAGGGAAAATGGAGTCTCCACATGTGGGAGATACCCCTTCATGCTTCCTGCATGCTCAAAGGTCAGGAAAGTAGAGAGAGAATAAGACTAACAAACAAAGGAAATGAAGCAGAAAAACAGGAAGAGGAGAGGAGCAAGTCAGAAGTGGGAAAAAGAATTTTACTAATAGTTTAGTAGCAAAGGAGAATCACCTTAGGCTGTGAAGAGCCCCCTCCCACAGTTACTCCATGTTTGTGCATGATGATTGTTACTATCTCAACAGGCTCTGCAGTCAGGTGCTCCAAAATATTGAGACATACCAGCTTATTAAGGAAGAGGGGAGAGAGAGAGAGAGAGAGAGAGAGAGAAGGAGAAAGTGTTTCTGGTGGATATACAACATCTCCAAAGCCCACTTCCATGGAAAAATATTTTGCAAGTGAAAATCTGAAGCAGCTGAGCCTCTCGCTTAAAAACAGATTTATTTTTGGTTAAATGTTTTTTTTAAAAAGAGTCTTTACTACCACCCTTCAAGCAGAAAAACACCATTAACATATTATAGGACTTGTTTCTTCCTCCAAATATTTCTGTGGTTAATTTTCAACAAACTGTTTAAAATTGCCATTTTACCTTGACAAGCCCATGAAATCAGTTGTCTGCCCAATTTCCTCGGAAGGTTAGCCTTATCAGTATAAAATGATATGAAGGTGTATGTGGGGGAGTGCTGCAAGATAATGCACATAAATAACTCCTAACAAATCAATTTGGACATCCAAAAATAAATAATAATAATAACAACACGGCATCCAGTGGTTCATAAGACATTTGAATGGATGTTTCTCTCTGAAGTATTTTGCTTTCATCACACTTTTAACAGACTAGGAAAGGTCATATTAATTTATGTATGTATTCTGTCACATGGAGAGAAAATGGTTACTGTCAACATCCCCAGAAGTGTGACTTGAAAGTTATGCATATCCAGTAAGAACATTAAATAACTGCCTGCTATACTGCAGCGAGATGCAGTGAGCCCTCTTCTCCTTCCCAATTTCAGCTGTCGTAAAAGAAACAAATTAGTGGTTATAAAACCTTGAGGAAATAGGAATAAAGAAGAGAAGAGATGGCAGATCGCACATTGTCTTGGAGACTGGAAGCCGTTGAATAATAATAAAATCATACCCAAGTGCCCATGTTTGTTTATAGGTAAACAAACTCCCACGATTCACTCCTCCTAGAGTGTTTCAAGTAATCCAATTAGCCGCAACTTTCTGATTTTGGCAAGGGTAAATCTCTTGGTATAAATAATGGCAAGCAGTGATAGGACAACAGAAGAGCAGAGTTCAAGCAGCATGAGGGCAGGGAGGAGAAACCATTTTGTTCATATTAACTCAGATCTACTAATAAGGGTAGAACACAATGCTGTGAAAAAGTTTTATTTTGTGTTATATATTTTATATTATATTATATATTTTATTTTATATTACCTAGTATCCCAAAATAGCTCTAATGGAATAAGCAACCCTCATTTGCTTTACGCTTACATCAGATGTGTTTTATTTCTGTTGCTCAGATCTTTATTTTGTTTAATGAAGGAAAACTAATGAACCTGGATGGAAATCTTTGCTTATTTCATGCAGGTTTTTATACAAAACCCAAGTTAATTTATGCAAAAAAAGAAAGGGTTATTTGCTAATGCTCTTGCAAACTAACTTAAAAAAGTGCTGGTTTTTCTGCTCTCATGCAGAAGTGAGAAATCTTTCCACAGAGCGTCTCAATACATTGAAAGAATGGCTGAAGCCCTTTGTGCTGCTAACACAAAAAGCATAACTTTTGGAGATGAATTGCCTTAAGTTAGGAGATCTCCATAGACATTATCTATCTATTCTCCATATAACTGGGGATGCTATTCACATGAATATTTATTTTATTTATTTAAAATATTTTTACTCTACCTTTCTCCTTAAAAAAGACCCAAGGTGGCTAACATCATTAAAAAAGAAAGGATTTAACCCTAACAATAGTGAGTATACAAATACAAAAGGATCAAACAAATACAAAAGGATCAAACAAGTACCATATGGGAAAAAACATAAGATACATTCAACACCAAGATACATTCAAAGCAATAAGTTACAACAATCTATTTAAAAACATAAGCAACACCAAAACACATTCAAACCAGTAAGGTACAACAATCCATTTACAGCTTCACTCAGGCAGCCAGTCACTGAGGGAAAGCTTTCCTGAAGAGAAAGGTCTTTGCCTTCTTGCAGAAGGACAGCAAAGATGGGGCCAGCCTGGCCTCTTGTGGGAGGGGGTTCCAAAGTTTGGGGGTAGCAACAAAGAAACCCCTCTCCCATATAACCCACCCTCCACCATTGTGCAGCAACCAGAAAAAGATGACATGACTGTATTTGAATAAATGTGGATTGTGGTACATGAAAAAAATAAAACATCCCCTGAAAATAAGCCCTAAACCGGGTTTTTTTTAAGCAAAAATTCGGGGAAACACGATATGTACATTCTTTATTGTTGTTGGGTTGTTGTTTTTTGGCGTATTTTTAAAAATCAATTCACTTTTTATGTATATTACCCTGTGATTCAAATTTAGGGTGTGCATTATTGGACTGCTCTTATGATTTCATTCTTCGAATAGCCATTTGCCTGTAGGGCCCAATTCAGATGGTTGAGTTCGGTGCTGAGAAATTGAGCTTCACAGTTCCGATTTGCACGGTCTACCAGTGTTTTGATTATGCCTCTCTTTTGTCATGGGTGGTGGTTGGACTTGGTTTGAGCCATCAAACCAAGAAAACAACACCAAACTGAAGAGGGAAAAAAGCCACCCACAAATAAAGTATTTCTGCCATACATAAAAGGGGTCATGGACCACATCGGGAAGCTTTTGAAAAAACAGAACCTACAAACAGTATTCAGGCCCACCACAAAAATACAACAAATGTTGCAGTCAACAAAGGACAAAAGGGACCCCCTCACCACTGCAGGAGTATACCGGATACCTTGCAGTTGTGGCCAGGTATATATTGGGACCACAAAACGCGGCATCCACACCAAAATCAAAGAACATGAGAGACACTGCAGACTAAAACAACTGGAAAAATCGGCAGTAGCAGAACATGCCCTGAAACAAGCTGGACATGAAATTCTATTTCAAAAGACAGAAGTACTGGACAACACCAGCAATCATTATGTTAGACCGCACAGGGAAGCCATTGAAATCCACAAACACCAGCAGAGCTTCAACAAAAAAGAAGAAAGTCTAAAACTCAACAAAACCTGGCTCCCAGCACTGAAAAATACAGCCTGCAAAAGGTCAACGAATTCTACCCAGCTACAAGGACCGGTGATCACTGCACACAAAAGACCAGCTAACAACACCCATCAATCACAGTGACAGATCATCTCTCCCCCTTATCACAACAGTACACCCACAACAAAAAAACACGCTGATCACCATAATCACCCAATCTCCTGAAAAGGACAAAAGCTGATCCCACATCTATAAATACTCAACTATCCCACAAAACTGCACCAGAGCACAGAGTTCTGACTCCTGTCCTCTGAAGATGCCGGCCACAGAGACCGTTGAAACATTAGGAAGAACAACCTTCAGAACATGGCCAAACAGCCTGAAAAACCTACAACCAATTTCTTGTGACATTTCCCAAACCTGTAACCATTTTTTTTCCCTTTTCACATGACCACCATACATGATAATATGCTCCCGGAATTGTCCTGCATTTCCAACAAGCATTACTGATCCCTTCTGACATTTTTGCCAATCTTACTGGAGTGAGATGCCATCTGTAAAACATTTTAAGGGTATTTTCCCTAAGATTAACTGGTTTAATCAATTTATAATTATCTTTCCACATTCTTGTCCAGTCATCTATATCAATATTATAACCAAAATGTTGTGTCCATTTGACCATCACCTCCTTCACCCTCTCATCTGCCAGGTCATACTCTAATAAATATGTATATATATATTTGATTATTTTCTCCTTTGTATAAATCCACAGTTCATCCACCTGAACTTTCCCCTCAAAAAAACCTCATATTTTTATCCTTTTTGTATCTTGATCCTAATTTCAACTTTGACCACCAATCTGTTGATAGGCCCAACCACTCTAAATCTTGTTTGTTTTACAGAGTTTGATCTTTAGTTAGTAAGTCTTTATATGTGAGTAAAGATCCTTCCTGGCTTAGCACTGTTAATGTAAAGGCCTCTATTGGAGCTACTCATATTGGAATTTTCTTGTAGGTTTGCACTTGAAATTTTTGCTATATTAAATATAAAGCTTTTCTCACAATATGTTCTGAGAAATGTATCTGTTCTTTAACTTTACCATATCGTACATATGCATGCCAACCCATTTTTAGATCATGACCTTCCAATTTCAAAAGTCTTTGATTTTCAAGTGTTCTCCATTCTTTTATCCAAACCATAGCACAGGTCTTGTAATATAATAGCCAATTCGGCAGTCCTAGTCCTCCTCTCTCTTTTAAATCTTGTAGTGCTCTAAGTTTTATTCTTGGCTTTTTGGCCTGCCAGACAAATTTCGAGATCAGGCTGTCCAGGTCCTTAAAATATTTATAATTTAGTAATATTGGTAGATTTTGAAATAGAAATAGCAATTTTGGTAAGATATTCATTTTTATTATCGGGATTTGTCCCATCATTGAGATTTGTGTGCTCTGTTGTTTTAAATGTGTTTTAATATTGTTCTTAGTTACCATTTTAAGATAGTACTTGTTTAATTCTTTTAAAATATTTGTATATTTACTATTTTAGCTTTTAAATACTGTTTTAGTGATGTAAGCTGCCCTGGGTCTTTTTGGGGAGAAAGGCGGCATAGAAACATTTTAAATAAATGAATAACAAATAACATTAGCCTTGTTCTCAAACCCAACATTGCCACTGTGTTAGCTAGCACCATGTCTATTGTTCCAGCAGAAGTGGATTTCTAGAATTAGCATGGGGACATGATCCCATATAATTTTCTATTGTGCAACTGGCTGCACAAGAGACCGCATGTGTACGATCAGCCACTGCGTTTCATCTACCAGTCACTTGATTGAATCCCGCACAACTACAACACCAGGGTTTTGCTGTGCTTGTATCAGATTTGTGAATACTAGTGCTATGGATACTGTGCTCTGTGAAAAGTTATATAAGTGGTTTCTAGATTATTTTGCAAACCCTGAATGGGACTCTTGATTATTGGACCTTTTGGAGGTCACTAATTCATAAGAGTAACTTTATAGCACTCAACAACAGTATCATATTAGATCTATGCCTCAGGGGGTGCAAAATGGTTATTTTTATTGAGAACCTTAATTCCAGAGAAATTCTTTTCCATCCCTAATCAGAATATTGGGGTGTATGTGTGTGTGTAAGAGACTGAGAGAGAGAGAGAGAAAGAGCTCTACATGGGATTGGTACAGATGTGTTTGTAACCTTAGTGTACTTCTTCGTATTTGTTTTGGTGCTATACACTGTGTGTCAAATCACAGAACTTCCATATCGTACATCAGCTTAATTAATCTCTAACATTTGGTGGAAGAAATAAAAAGCTCCCACATCCTCAATTGAGTTCAGAAACTCTCAGGGCCAGGGCACATAATCAGCAACTTGGGAGCCATTTGTTTTGAGATTGCTTCAGCTAAATGAAAGCCATTGCTTTCTATCTATCACCCTGTATTTAAAGAGCAGTTTGCTGGAAATACACTATTGATAGCATTTGCCTGCAGTTACCTATGGGGCAGCTGTCTGAAAGAGATCTATATATCACCTGACTCCTTGAACCAAACATGTAGTTTGCCAGCCATTTTGGACAGCTTGATGCAATACACCTTTTGTTAGTTAATTTTTTTATTGTTCATCTGGTGTTGCAGAAGAAGGGTAAAGGCAGTTCAAAGCAAAAGGAAGGTTACACATAGTGGTTTGTAGGCCGTGTTGAGCTGGGTGGTTAAGAAGGAGTGGAAGCCTGAATTAGTCACTGACATTTCATCAGGTAAAACATAGTGGTAGTAAAAATAATACTAGACTGTTTGGCTAGGTGTGTGCATGAAAGATAGAGATCAACAGAGAGAGAATTCTTCATAAAAGCTGAGGAAGCAGAGCCTCTAAAACACAAATTATTTATTATAGGGAAAGAAGGGAAGAGGAAAGTTTCATGTTCCTTCATGAAGAATGACGAAAAGGCTGCGTGGGGTTAAAATTACACAAATGTTAGACTGGGGAACTCCTTTTATTGAACTACAAAAATGAACAAATTGCAAGCTTTTGCAAAGAAGATTCCACTCCATCAGGCTAAGCACCCCTGCTTAATGGATAGTGCAGAAAAATTGTAGATAAAGAGTCCAAAAATTGATGTTAGCTATCTGTGCCAAGTCTGGTTAGAGAGGTGATTTCCAACTCAGGTTGCAAACATCATCTGGGGGTACAGTCTGAAGCATATTGTGCTTCAGATGTCAATACTGAGCCACACTGTTCCTGCTTTTGCAGAATTTGTGGGAAAGTATGCATAGGTGAAGAATAGCAGAATCTCTCCATTTCTGTTTTGTTGTGTTTCTACAAACCCCCTGTCTTTGTTTCATATCAGGTTGTGAGACACTTCACAATTTTTTAATAGAGAAACTCATACACATTTAGCATATTGCTCCTGATGTGCACATGTGTTTATGTGTGCATTTCTTCTGTTGGCTAAAGCACATTTCTGCATATTTGTATTTTCATTTATGGGCATTTTAGCCATTCACATATTAAAATTTCCAGGGGAAAACTGATAGTCATTTTAAATGTTTAAAGATTTAAATGTTTTTATGTATTTTATTATGTTTTATTACGCTAAGTTTTTTTAATATATATAAGGCTATATGTGTGTGTGTGTGTGTGTGTGTGTGTGTGTGTAAATTTTAATATGTGAATGGCTAAAATGCCCATAAATGAAGACACAAATATGCAGAAAACATTTGAACAATATTTAAACATTATATATATAAACATATGTATATATTAATACTGATATTTTGGTTTATTGCGTAGGGATTGATGTTTGCTTATTATTTATTATTTTATGTTGTAATATACAAATCATATAAATAAATAAATAAATAGTCTGCGGGAGGAATGACGACATAGAATTGTGGTAGTTTAAAAGCTGAGGTTTAACATGTTAGCCTTTAAGTGCTGTGAGACTAACAAATGTGAACTGTAGTCCACTTCATCTGATAAAGAGGGCCTGCAGTCCATAAAAGCTTATGCTAGTCTTCAAGGAGTTACATGTCTCTTTTAAACTTTAAAATGTATATATTATTTCGAGTGTATTTTATTTCTTCAAAACACCTGAACATAAGTGAATTTTTGAGGCAAGGTGTGTTTCTTCCCGCAGTGGAAAAAATCCTTTTGTTGCAGCTAAACAAATGACATAACATTTGGAAACAAAGTGCCACAAGTTAAGAAATTATTGAAGACATTATCAATTGCACTCTGAGTCACACTCGGTATGCGACAGATAATGTCTACAGCAATTTCTTAACTTTGGGCAATTCGCCTCCAGCAGCTACGCTGTTCGTGCTATACCGGTCTAATTAGATAAAAGGATTTGGGCCAGTGAGTGCTAAGAAGTCTCATGGAGATGGCAGAGCCCAGATTTTTTTTCCCCCCTACTCAAACTTATACTTATCTCTTACCAATTCTGTCTTATGGGATCCTTTTCAGGGTTTTTCTAGATAGAGAGTACTCAGAAGAGGTTCACCATTCCCTTCTTCTAGGGGTGTCCACGGACTGTGCAGCTTGCCCAAGGCCACACAGGCTGGCTGTACACGCAGGAGGCCCAGTGGAAAATCAAACTCCGAACCTCTGGCTCCGCAGCCAGATATATGTCCAGACTCCAGACTATACTGACAGTCTATAAATAGATTATATTGTTCAATGTTTATCCTACATACTGTAGATTAAACCAGATGAAACAAAAGGGACTTTAATTAGTTGTGTCTAACAAGTGCTTTTCATTTCAATGGATCTAATCAAATCTACATAAAATTAACCTGTATGCAGCCCTATATATCAAGTGTCTATTGCCTGGGAATAGTGATAGAAATATTCAGCATGTGGCTTTTTATATTTTATATGCCTTTGTTCTGAAGAGCTTTTAAAATGCTCTTTACTCTGCAATAATCTTTACTCTTAAAATACTCATTAATAGTTCAGGGTTACTAGGTAATGGCTAGCTTGAATGAGATATTGCTGATGACTTTCACAATGATTTAATTTAAGGTTCCAAAAACTTTTAACTTAAATTTGAAAATGTCAATACCAGAGAACATTTGAAGGATGGAGGACAAATAAAACCAACACAATTAACCTCCTGATTATAGGGTCTGGTCGTCCTCTTAAAGTTAATGACTTTTACCTTTAGTCATCACAATTGGATCTAATACATTTTAAATGGGAGCAAGGAGTCAAATGAGTGTCCTCAAATTGCAACAATCATTTAATGGCTATGAACACAAGAATATCAAATTGGTTTTCATAGAACTTCACATCTTGTAGTTTGAGGTTTTCTGACTTGCATCAGTGATCTAAGTACAGTTCTTATTTGTCTGACAGTTGGATTTGCTATATTTTAAAAAAGGGTTCATTTGGGCATCTCTGAAGATAAATGGAAGGCCCAAGGCTTTTTTGTGCATATGCATTATAAATATACCAGGAAGTAAGAAAACATCAATTCAGGTTCTCTAATTCTTCAGTTTTCTTTTATTATCATGGAAGGCTTACACCTCCTTTTTGAACAAATCTTCTTCTTTTGCTTTGTTAGACTTTTTTTTTTTTTTGAAAGGAATCAATACTGCTCTGCTAAAACAGGAGACCTATTGATAAATCACACAGTGGCCAGAAGCCTACTGGTGTTTACACAAGGTCTGCATAACTTGTTGCAGCTAGTTGCAACTAATTGATTGGGTGCTCAATTAGTTCATGACCACATTTTGGTCATGTCCCTAGTCTTGCACTCAATTGTTCAACTAAAATGTGTCACTGCATCTCATCAATTAGCAGTAACCATGGCAAGCTATGTGGACCTTCTGCAAAAATCGGTTGGGTTCCAGCCCTAGTGCTGTAGATAGAGATGGGCACAAAACACTTAGTGCCAGGTCATCTTAAGCTGTTGGTGCAGCACCACTGGTGCCACCGATTCCCTACCCACACCCCCTGCCAGCTCTACCACTCACCAGCCGGCACACACTGCTTGTTCCCTCCCTGTTGTGCAACCTTCCAGTTCCGGCAGGAGCACAGACTTCCCTTCACTGCCTCCTCCAGCAGCTGCCCACTGAGACAAGGAGGCAGGACAGGGATTCCTGCAGTGCTGCCTGTGAGTGGGCAGCTGCTGGAGGACGCAGAAAGGGGAAGTCTGTGTTCCTGCTGGGACTGGAAGATTGTGCAACAGTGAGGAAACAAGCAGCATGTGCTGACTGATGAGCGGAGGAGCCAGCCAGAGGGTAGGGAAAGTGTGGCACCTATGGTTCCGTGATGATGACTTATGATTACCTGCTTTGTGCCCACCTCTAGCTGTGCTTTCCCTCATGTATATGGCACTACAAATTGTGGTCTAATTATATCTAAAAGACTAGTGCTTGGCAATTGTGTAATGGATCCAGTGGAATATGAAGAGTGATTCAGCAGTGCTGAGATTTCACAATGAGAAAACACATTCCAGTAGAAACTAGGTGCAGCTGTTTTATGACAGGACGAGTTAGAGGCACAAAGCACATGGCATCCTGGAACACTTGAAATGATCTAGAAGCTTCTACTATGCTTCGTACTATTGGAAGAAAGGACACAAATTGAGAGCCAATCTAAAAGCAAGTGCACAGAATGAAATCCACTTCTTCACAAGAAAAAACTCCTAAAGAGGCCCTGGTTCTGAGCTAAACAACATTGTGCTGGTAGATGTGTAAATGCACATCTGGAATCCCACAGCAAATCTCATAAGGAAAAGGAGAAAGCTGAGTGAGAAACAAACAAGCAGACAGACAAACAAACAATGGAGCAAACATTTATGGCTATGAGTACCACTTCTCTCCCTACACATTCCACACATACCCTTTCCTCTGTACAAAATTGCAGCACCAGGCAGATTTTCTTTGAAACATTAGGATATTTAAAACACCTGTTCATACCACAGATTGCCTGATGACTTTTTACAGCAAGAGGTGTAATGACAACATAATAATGCTTTTGCCAACTTAGAACTACTGTGAAAAAGTGTGGGAGCACTGACTTCCCTTGAGACCTAAGGCAGGATTGGAAAGGTTTGCTACTAGGGCAATACCTGCTTAACTGTGGGCCTTTCTGAATGTTACTGGGATGAGTGACTAAAATGAGCAAACATAAAGTCATTTATTAAGGAACTGGTCTATTTCCTATGTTTTATACAAAAATAGCTTCTGACTGCCTTGGCTTCAGGGCAATGGGTTTTGGTGGCCTAGTTACAATATTCTGAGGCTTATATGAGAGCCATGTGATGAGTGGACTGGTCTCTCTATTTTTATTTGTAGATTTATTTCAGACTCACCATCAGTGTGGTCTTCAAACCAATGTACATTTCTAAATTTTCTCCCAGTCACCTGCCTTTCCAGCTCTACATCTCCTTATTCTCTCCTTTCCTATCAGCTGCTTCATCTTTATTCCCCAGGTCACACATATGTAACCAAGTTGAGGAGCCTCTTGTTCCATGTGCCCCCCAGTGTACCATATTCCTACACCAGCTTTGTCAGTGTCTCAACTCCAATTATTCCCACAAGATATCTTTCTTGAATGTTGTGACAACAAGCCATAAAGCTGGTTTTTCTACAGGTCAAAGGACTTGAGTGCTGTCCTCCTTGTGCTGTGGGAGCAAGATTCAAGAGTGTTACCCAGAAGATTCATTTGACAAGGGGTGGGAGGTGTATGACCTTCCAGATGTTGACAAACTGCAAGGTCCATTATCCCTTCCCATTGACTGTGCTGTCTAGGATTGATGAGAGCTGTAGACCAACAACTTCTAGGAGGTCATGCATTGTACACTTCTGCTTTAGAAAACAGTATGTGGCCCTGGGTGTATTGGTCCTTCAGTCAGTTCCTCCCCTCCCCTCTCCTCCTCTCCACTCCCAAAGGCATGACCTCCCATTTCTTCCCTTTTGAAACAAGCAGCACCATGAATTACATATTATGAGGAAAAATTAGATACTTCTGCTCCCTTGAATACTTGTATTATTCTTCTGTTAAGGCTGCCAACAGTTTGACAAGCTTTCGTTTGACTTTCTGCCAACTACAAAAAAGATACCGTTCTTGTCAATCATCTGAAAATCAGACTCTGCATCAATGCATCATTAGAAAGAGTTTAAATACAGTCATAGACAGAAAAAATATTTGGAGCAATTTTACATCAAGTGTTCTCTTTGAAGTCAAGTTTTAGAACATCATTCCCCTCAACATACAAGTTAAAGGCATTAATAAAGGTGATTATATCAATCCATGAGCATGCTGAATACTTGGTAGAATGTGTAGCAGGTTTGTGAAATCAGAGTATCTTGAGCAACTCCATACCTTTGTGCTTTTTCCAGGCTGCATACAGCAGGACTCCCAAGTGGAATTCATAAAATATGACTGTAGGATATGAAGAATTCTCACAAAATTTATCATTCTTGGGGTAGCAGGCATCTCAACATGCCAGAACATCCTATTAAAAAATAATTAAATACTGCAGCATTTCCCACTTAGGAACAAGAACATTTTTTCCCCTTGTTTAGAATTCTGCAATTTGCACAAAAATATCTCAGGACAAAACTACTGCATTTTTGCATTGTGAAGCAGAGGAGACATATACAACAAGGACAGGAAGACAGATTGAGTGGTTGCACAGATGAAGTCAGCCCATCTGTGCAGCTGTCCTTAGAATGAGGCAGCATCCTTCATAGTTTTGCACAATTTGTGTAACTTGTTCAATTTATGCAAAAACTCTTTCCACTTATGTGAAATCTCCATGTTGATGCCAAGAGAAATATGTCACAGTCTCACAAGCAAGGGGGGGAATGGTTTCTCAGTCTCATGCATGAGAATGAGACAAGCATGGATTTTACAAACCCAGCAGTGTGTAAAGCCTCCAATTTTAGTCAGTGAGCTTCCATCAATTCACATCGATGCCATTTGTGCTTGGAATCCTCGTATTGATGTAAAAGTATGGGCACGTCTGGAAAAGATGCTCACATTCAGAAATTATGCATAGAATTTCAGGTGTGTGCAAAACATGTAAACATAATACTGCTAATGAAAGTAACAATTTTAAACATATGTATAAACCAAATTTGAAAAAAACAAACTAAAAAACCAAGAGGGGAATCAATAACAACAACAGTGGAACCAGGCATGGACTGCATCTGAGCCTGACCTATCAAGTGTGTCAGGAATGTGAGATTCCCTGTTACCAATTTGTCCAGAGAATATAAAAGTGGAAGGAATGGAAGGAAAACGTGAAATCCTTCGTTCTCACCAACAACAATGGAATCAAGAAAGATTCACATTCCTATTCAGGATATTTTCTTCCATATTCCAGTCCAACATTTTAAAGCATGTTGCCAAAGTCATAATTGAAGATTTTTACACTGGAGAGATAGAAGGCTGAGCCTCCATTAAAGACGTTTGTGAGGATAATGTAACTCTCATTTTGATCTGCAATGTGGAGGGAACTAGGGAGTAGATAATGGCGGCAAAATCCTCATATTAAAAGTGTTTGTGCAGCCGGTGATTAGAATTGCCAAATTTTGATTTCACAAAGAATGAGCCTTCCACTTGAGGATAGAGTCTGGAGATGGGCCAACATTTATCAGAAGATACGTTTTTGTGAGAAAATGTTTAAGATTTTAACTCCCTTCTCCTTAAAAAAGATGGTCATTGGCAAAATTGTGTCCATATATTCTCCAGTCTGGAATTTTGTAGGGGTTGCAAAAGGGTGACTGGGTTTCAAGCACAGTTGGTGTTGCCTCTTACACAGTATTAAAACCCATGGACTATGGAAATGACTGTAAAAATAACTTGCGGCAGGATGCCCTTAAAAACTTCCCAGAACATTAGAGTCTTAAGTATCCACTTAAAGGATGATGGGAGAGTGGAGGCCTGACAAATGTCCACTGGAAGCCTGTTCCATAAGGTGGGAGCCACAGATGAGAAGACATGGTTCCTGGTGAATGATGAAAGCTTTGCTCTAGTTCTTTGCCTCTGAACTGAGTAGGTAATTTTTACATGACATTTTCAGGTAGCTCTAGCTAGCTCCAGGATGGTAGAAAGAATCTGAGCATCTGACCATTCATTAGGAGGAAAGCCTTGGAAACATGATGTAGCAAAGAAAGAATCCAATGAGTGAGAGGAAAATATTAGTCTGAACTGGTGTGCAATGAATGTTTCTTGGCAAAATACCAGTATCCTAATACATGGTGGTTTTTACTGTGTGGATGAATTAAATACAGATTGGTCGGCAGCCCTAAATGGTCATTGCTATACAACAGTACAAAATGAGTGGAAAGCATATATCTTTAAGGTTGGCATTTATCATACTTAGCAGTACACTATTATGCAGCTGGCATTTTGATCGCTTTGTGTGAGAGACATTCCCTTAGCTGAATGTTCCAATGTCATTCATGACTAATTTAGAAAATTATGCTGCTACTTTCAGTCTTTCCAAGAGTTCCTGTAAAAGAAAAAAAGTCTTTAGGGGATGAAAAATGTTCTTAAGTAAGTGGATAAGGAAGTGGTAGAAGAGTCAAAATGAAGAAGAAGAAATTGGCATGTCCTCACAATGGTTCCCTGTTAGTTGCATCCTAAATAGCAATAACGAAGGGCCCAGTTGCAGTCTTGATGATAGTTGCATGGGTATACTAACATTAAAGAAAAGAATTATATAAAGTAAATTGAGCACATAAGAAGAAAGGAAAGACAATGCTACTCCCAAAGACATGTTTATATATTGTGAATTCACCCCTATGACACATTAAGAAGTGTTCCAAGTCAAAACCTCTTTTCTCCAATATCAGAATCTTCAGTGGCTACAAATAATGAAATTTCAATTGTGTCTTATTTAAAAATTGAAGTTGAGATTCCTGTGATGTGGTTATGTGTGCTATACTTTCTGATATCACATGAGCTGGACATGTGTGGCTGCCACAGAAAATAGTAGCCTTTGTTTCCCAACATTCGTCCTGCCCCCTCTTCACATGTAATGTGTAGTAATAATTTTTTAAATCTAATATACTATTACTATGCAGAGCATTTTCCATGTTATTTGTCCTTGAGTGTTGATCTAGAATCCACTTATTTTTGTTGTGATGGTGCAAGGTTTGTACAACTCTTCCTCAACAGCACATTGTAAATGGATCAGTTCTGTTCCTGACAGCTTTCTTCATTGCCTAACCGTCACATCAATATCAGACACACAATGATCTTGATTTTGATCTATCAACACACCTTTACTCAAGGATCTTTTCTGACTTTCATAGTTGCCCTGCCAAGTCTCAATCTCTTTCGTGTGTTCACTGTGATCACCATTTCAGTTTACGATTAAACCAAGATACAGAAGGTCTTTATTTCAATTTCTTAGTTGTCCTCACTAAAGTTATATAATTTTTCTGTAGATGTTATTTTTGTCTTCTTAATGTTCATCTGTAATCCTGTTTTCACTTATCATTACAGAACATTGTTATTTTCTGCCAATAATATGGTATCATCTGTGTATCTTAAATTATTGATGCTTCTTTCACCAATGTTCACTCCTTCAGTGGAATCTAATTCAGATTTCTGTTTGATATGTTCTGTATGTATATTGAATAGATAAAAAGATAAAATAGCCCCTGGTCTGAAATGTTTGTAAATAGTAAATCATCTGGTTTCTTCATATTCTGTCATATTCTTGTCAATACTATTAGATATTGTGGACACTCATTCTTTTAATATGACTGATAGCTTTTAATGAGCCACACACTATGCTGTAATCCATAAAACACAAACAGGTATTCTTGTGGAATTGCTCCATATGCTCCACAATCCCATGTACATTTTCAATATGATCTCTAGTGACTCTTCCTTTTCTGAATCCAACTGGAACATATGGCATTTCTTGTTCTATATCTGCTAAAGGTCTTTAATTTAAAACTCTGCTCTTAACTTTGCTTGCATAGGAAGTTAGTGCAGTAATCAAACAATAGCTGGAGTCCTGGAAATCTCCTTTCTTTGCATCTGGAATATATACTGAATTATGTTTCCATATTTGTTGACATAGTCTTGTTAGGGTTTTGAAAGACTGTACTCTCTGAAGCTTGAAATAGCTCTATTGACATCCCACTTCTTACTGCTGCTTTATTTATTCTAATTGCTTTCAGTGCATGTTCTATTTCACTTTCTATAAATTGTAGGTTCTTCCTCAAATGATTCTTCTTTGAAAGGATCTGTCACCCTTACAGCTTTTCTATATAGCTTTTCAATATATTGCTTTATCTTTTTATTTTATTCTGTTCAGAAAATGCATTCTCTAATCTTGTTTTAAAATTGCTCTTTGATTTTCCAGACTTATGAAATATATCTCTTCTTTTTCTTTTCTTATTACTTATTACTTATTAAATTCTTTCTGTGAAATTACTTTTGAGAATTGCAGATGAAGTTCTCAATCTGCACTGAGAACTTCACCTGCAGTTCTTAAAAATGAAATTCTCAGTCTGCTCTGTCCAAATTCAACAGGTGTAAGTGTTCCCATTCTGAGAGTGTCATGTTGTGTCTTCCTGCCAAGCTGCTGGTAAAGAAGTCTATCATAAAAAAAGAAGTTTTGCAACCCTGGTTCAACACCAAACCTATGGCTAAATCATTCATAGGCAGAGCTTTAAGAGCTTGCCAATCTATTTTTATTGCTTAAGTGGCAGGGATGTTGGCAAGTATTTGGATCCAATTCCCAAGTCCAAGTCTTTTGTACCAAGTCCTGAGTCCCAAGACCCAAGTCTGAGCCCTTATTAAAAACAAGCTTTTTTTTCCCCGGAAAAAAGGGAGGGCTGGGTGGTTTCCAAGTCTCAAGCTGAGTCTGAGTCATTAAATCTCCCCCCTAGTCAAGTGCAAGTTGAGTCACCGGTGCAACTTCAGTCCGACTTGACAGCAAATCCTGTGACTCAAGTCCACATTCCTGCTGAGTAGGGGTACCTTCTCTCACATTTCATTAAAACAAAACAAACAAACAAACAAACAAAACAAAACTCCAACCACCACCCACAACAAAAAAGAGGCATAATCAAAAGACTGGTAGACCATGCAAATCGGAACTGTGAAGCTCAATTTCTCAGCACCGAACTCAACCATCTGAATTGGGCTCTACAGGCAAATGGCTATTCCAAGAATGAAATCACAAGAGCCATCAAACCAAGAAAACAACACCAAACTGAAGAGGAAAAACAGCCACCCACAAATAAAGTATTTCTGCCATTCATCAGAGGGATCATGGACCGCATGGGGAAACTATTGAAAAAACACAACCTACAAACAGTATTCAGGCCCACCACAAAAATACAACAAATGTTATGGTCAGCAAAGGACAAAAGGGACCCCCTCACCACTGCAGGAGTATACCGGATACCTTGCAGTTGTGGCCAGGTATATATTGGAACCACAAAACATAGCATCCACACCAGAATCAAAGAAAATGAGAGACACTGCAGACTAAAACAACTGGAAAAATTGGCAGTAGCTGAACATGCCCTAAAACAAGCTGGACATGAAATTCTATTTCAAAATACTGAAGTACTTGACAACACCAGCAATCATTATGTTAGACCGCACAGGGAAGCCATTGAAATCCACAAACACCAGCAGAGCTTCAACAAAAAAGAAGAAAGTCTAAAACTCAACAAAGCCTGGCTCCCAGCACTGAAAAATACAGCCTGCAAAAGGTCAACAAACTCTACCCAGCTACAAGGACCGGTGATCACTGCACACAAAAGACCAGCTAACGTCACCCATCAATCACAGTGACAGATCATCTCTCCCCCTTATCACAACAATACACCCACAACAAAAAAACACGCTGATCACCATAATCACCCAATCTCCTGAAAAGGACAAAAGCTGATCCCACTGCTATAAATACTCAACTGTCCAACAAACTGCACCAGAGTACAGACAGAGTTCTGACTCCTGTCCTCTGAAGATGCCAGCCACAGAGACTGGTGAAACATTAGGAAGAAAAACCTTAAGAACATGGCCAAACAGCCTGGAAAACCCACAACAACCAAACAAAACAAACAAGTCCTTTCCTTTATGTTCATGAAAAAAATTGCTGAACCTTCTTCTAACAAAGCCCAAGCCAAATTACATTCCTACCTATAGCAATGAATTATAGACATTTTGCTGTGTTCATTCACTGAAATAAAGTCTACTTTGTGAAAATTCACCTTAAGGTTATAGACTGATAGATGTCCCTGAGTTCTAAACCTTAATATAATCATTAAATTTTTGTCTTTTTTTGTCGGATGGGGTTGTCCGGGCAAAATATGGAAGCAATATATGACAAATGAGTGACATCTACAGAAAATAACCAGTTTTTCCCGAAGCAACATTAACTGGTGAGTGCTTTATTTGGAGTCTGCCTGAAGAGATCAGCTGTTCTCTCAAGGAAAGAAAAATCAGTGTGGCAAGTTGTCTTCCCATGAATGATGGCACAGATTTCAAGTTTCATCTTCTGGATTGCTCATTCATATGCCTAACAGGCCATTAAAATGAATGGTTGTAAAGAAAATGATAAGAAAGCAAGAGGAAAAGAAATTATTCATGGATCTATAAGTAATCTTCTGTGATGCTCCAAGCTTTATCAAAAGAAGTATAGGAAGCAGAAACATACTGCAAACTTTGTTAATGAAAAACAGTAACAACATAAGAATGTTATATGAAGATGTCTGAAGGATGTAAATGGTTCCAGGAATTTTAATTAATTCTTTGACGTGGAACAGTTACCCAGCCAGTCTCTTTTTGTGCTCCTGTGGTGTTGTGAATGTGCTGCCTACTTATTTGTAACTCTTCAACTCACACCGTTGGCATGATGGTTTGTTGCAGGGATTCCATGCAGCAGCTACAACACAGGGAGACTCAGTATCACAAGAAATATGAAATATTCCTCACACTGGTGCTGTGGTGATTACTTTTTGGTGCTTGCAGTGAGAGCACTGGGGAAATCAGTGGATTGTAAACTGAGGGAAAACATGAAAACAGGAAGCCTGTGCTATTGTAATGTTTTAGATACACAGAGCTGAGATCACCTATAAGAGATATTATTGAAACAATGGAGGCATGCAAGATGATGAAAAAGGAACCTGTCATCCTTGAATTGTTAGATTTGAGTTCCATCTGCATACTGAGAAAGTGCCATATACAATGAAAGTGTGTGGAGTTACCCATGTGTGAATGGTTTACATTGAAATAACCACTCACTTGGAGAAACGAAGGACTGTATTTGCAAAGAGTGGAGAAAAAGCATATTTTGTATCATATTGTGACAATCTTAGAAAAACTGAAGATGACAAAAGAAAGTATAGGTCTATCTGACTTACTAGCCTCAAAAATACCAGTGAAATAATTGCTCTATTTCCAAGAGACACTTCGCATTATAATTAACCAGTAGTGATTTCTATTAAAAATGAATCATATTATTCTGTACTGTAATCTAGCCTCCCACAGCTAGAATGACAGATGGTACATTTTGTAACTTTATAAATATAAATGAGAGTGTTTGGGGCTATTGGGAATTAAAGTGTATAAAATCAGGTAAAGAAAATCATTTTCGCCCTGCAATATGTTTTGAAAAGTCAATCTTCTACAGATAGAGCAAAGCAAATACATTTCGATTTGCTGTGGTTTTCTAGACTATAATTGCTAGAAGAGAAATAATCAGCCTTTAAGGTTGCATCTTCTTCTAGTGTTAACATTAAATGTCTTCCACGTGGGCACAATGGGAAAAACAGAGGGAATAACTAAGGGACACAAATCAGCTTTGTTAAGATTTTAGTGAGTTTTCTACACTACCCACATTTGTTATTCCAGGTACAGAAATGTTAGGCTATGTAAACATAAAATATATTATGCCAATGCAATGGTATATGTTATATATTATGACTTCGGAAGGAATGCAGGTAAGGAAGTTTAGGTTTGGAATATTATAAAATGACCTTTATTGGAGTTAACTCTTACAGAGATAAGAACCCATGTATTTTTTGAGCTAGATGGGATGGATTGTAACCCCTCTGAGAAATTCCACTTCTGTATTTTTTTTAATACATAGTTTAGAGCTTCTTTAGACACTCTAGAATATGATATTAGGGAGTCAGGTTCAGGACATACTCCAGATCCACACCAGTTCAGTTCTGAAGATGGATCTGGACTGGGGATTGGGAAAATGCATGGAATTTAGCCATGTCGGTGTGTATGTGTGCGTGCTCAACTTGCAGATTATGCAGCTCCAAGCCTTCATACCTGGTCATGGTGGTGGTGGAGGAGACATTTAACCACCTGAAATGTCTTTCAATCATTCAGTATAGCCAGCTTAGTTCATGTAACAAAGGGGAGAACCCACTTGTTGGAAACCAATTCCAGATCATACTGGGGAGAGTCGAAGAAGCTCTGCTGCTTCCCTCATACCTGGGCTTCCTTAGGATCCAGGTACTTACCAATGCACATAAGCACACTTTGATAAAATCCCACAGAGAAAGAACTCGATGCAATTTTATTAATTTTTCTTGTTAAATGTGCACATGTACTTCAGAGTATGGGGCACAAAAAAAGAAGGATGTGGAAACTGTACCAAACTGCATCCATATATCATCCTAAGCTAAACTGGGGAGAGAAAAGAGGGAGAATTTTGATGTGTTTGCTCTGCTTTGAAATGTAAACAGGTACAGAAACATGAAAATCCAGGTGTACAGTCTCTAAATATAATTACAGTTGTTAAAATAACATTTGCTTACATAATACTTTCTTTGACACAATTAGATTTTTTTCCAAGATGGCACAGATGTCTCCTTATTTAGCAGTTGTTGAACTCTTTAACTCCCAAAACCACTTATTCTGTCATCCTAGATCTACTAGATCTTTTCCCCTAATGTACTAAAGATCAGTAATCATTTCTTCAGTATCCCACTTCATGAATGAAGTGAGAGCCATTGTGGTTTTCTGGGTTGTGCCTTTTTGGATATGGTAATTATTGCATATACAGAATTATTTGTCTCATTCTTTTTATTGTGACCTAAGTATGTAGGGGTTGCCAATATTTTGGCTACTAGTTATTATGCTGTATTAATTTGTTCAAGAGAGAACAGCCAGTATTACAGAGTACTACCTGAACCTATGTACACTCTTATTTAGTCTCTGTGCAATTCTATGGCTGTGTTAAATACCTTAATGAAGGCCAAATTCACCCTGCAAGGCTTAATTACCAAGTAAAGTTAATCGGTCTGGGACCCTCTGATGCAGGAGCCAAAGGTATAAAACCAGGCTGAAGTTCCTTCTAAAAAGGTAAAAAGAAATTATGCTCCTAGGGCGAATGTAAGATTTATAATTGGAGTGCCTATCCTATTTAATTAGATAATTAGGGTAATAGTATTTGTAGAAATAGTCTGAACATTCTGGAAAGTCTACCAGCAATGCTTGAATTATTCTAAATTCTGGCAGAGTTAGCTAATCTTGCTGAGTTATTTGAACAACATGCTGCTTCATTAAAAGTGTGCAAGGACTGTCTTTCTCACTTTTATCTGACTTGAAACTAATTAAAATTTACATGAATATTAACTTTGTGAATTTAAAGTTAAGAAATGTAAATGAAGGTTGATTGAGGAACATTAATTTTGTCCTTCTGTGCATTTGCATAATAAAATATCTCTTGAACATCTTATTTTCTAGGTAATAATGTTTGTGCATTATTGTGCCTCACAGCTGGGATTTCCCCCGTAGAAATATAAATGGTAAAGTATTCCATACTATACATCATTGATGGTATTACCAATGATGACCTACTATGTATATATATTGAAGAGTAAATTGGTAGAATTTTGTGAAGAAAGAAAGATGAGAAAGAATTTGTTGATGGTATCAATGAGAGAAAACTGCTATTGAACATAACACTACTGACAACCATATACATAAAAAGAGAAAGTCACTAGAATATAGAGTGGTTTTTGATCTATCATATTGTGTGGTGAATAATCCTATTATTCCTTAAATTACAGCTGCACATTAAGACAGCTGTGTTATTGTGCAGCAAAGCAAATCATAGAATCATAGAAAAGTGAAGTTGGAAGGGGCCTACAAGGCCATCAAGTCCAACCCCCTGCTCAATGCAGGAATACAATCAAAGCATATCTGCCAGGTGATTATCTAAGTTTTTCTTGAATGCCTCCAGTGTTGGAGCACTCACCAACTCCTGAGGTAACTGGTTCCACTGTCATACTGCTCTAACAGTTAGGACGTTTTTCCTGATATTCAACCGAAATCTGGCTTCCTTTAACTTGAGCCCATTGTTGCGTGTCCTGCACTCTGGGATGATCGAGAACAGATCTTGCCCCTCCTCTGTATGACAGCCTTTCAAATATTTGCAAAGTGCTATCATATCACCCCTCAATCTTCTTTTCTCAAGGCTAAACATGCCCAATTCTTTCAGCCTTTCCTCATAAGGCTTGGTTTCCAGCCCCCTGATCATCCTTGTTACCCTCCTCTGAACTTGTTCCAATTTGTTAGCACCCTTCTTGAAGTGTGGTGTCCAGAACTGGACACAATAACCAGTGCTGAATAGAGGGGGACTAGCACCTTGCGGGATTTGGAAACTATACTTCTATTAATGCAGCCTAAAATAGCATTTTAGAGAAGACTCCCTGGAAAAGACCCTGATGTTGGGAAAGTGTGAAGGCAAGAGGAGAAGGGGACGACAGAGGACGAGATGGATGGACAGTGTCACCGAAGCTACCAACATGAATTTGACCCAACTCCGGGAGGCAGTGGAAGACAGGAGGGCCTGGCGTGCTCTGGTCCATGGGGTCACGAAGAGTCGGACACGACTTAACGACTAAAGAACAACAACAAAATAGCATTTGCCTTTTTTGTAGCCACATCACACTGTTGGCTCATATTTAGCTTGTGATCTATGACAATTCCAAGATCCTTCTTGCTCGTAGTTTTGCTGAGCCAGATATCCCCCATCTTGTAACTGTGCAATTGGTTTCTTTTTCTGAGGTGCAGTACTTTGCACTTATCCCTGTTGAATTTCATTCTGTTGCTTTCGGCCCAGTGCTCCATCCTATCAAGGTCATTTTGAATTTTGTTTCTGTCTTCTAGGGTATTAGCTATTCGACCCAATTTGGTATCATCTGCAAATTTGACAAGCATTCCCTGCACTCCCTCATCCAAGTCATTAATAAAAATATTGAAGAGCACCGGGCCCAGGACTGAGCCTTGGGGTACCACACTAGTTACCTCCTCCCAGTTAGAGAAGGACCCATTAATCATCACCCTCTGAGTACGATTCTGTAGCCAATTGTGTATCCACCTGACACTTGATCTATCCAGCCCACACCTAGTTAGCTTGCTAATCAGGACATCATGGGGCACTTTGTCAAAAGCTTTGCTGAAGTCAAGATATACTACGTCTATAGCATTCCCTCTGTCTATCAGGGAGGTGACCTGATCAAACCACAAAGAACCAACAAAGAATTGAAAAATTGGAAAATAACACAAATCAAACAGAGAAGAGATTGGATGAATTGAAAAAAGAAAACCACAATCTTGTCCAGGCTAACAAAAATCTAACAGATTCAATCGCAGTAATGGAGATGAAAAAAGCCTCAAACATTCTTAGATTCCAACACATACCAGAAGACAAACAGGAGGACTTACCAGAATTGATGGCAACCATTTTGGCAGAGGCACTGGGAATTGGAAAAGAAGAGTTGGAAAATGAGATAGACCAAATATATAGATTAAATTCAAGTTATGCGACAAAGAATAGAATACCATGTGAAGTACATGTAAAGTTTGTGAAAAGATCGACGAGAGATGAAGTACTGCAAAGGACCAGTGAAGACCCAATACAATACAGACAAAAGGAAATCGTGGTATTGAAACAGATACCTTGGAGAATAAGAGAGGGGAGGAAACAATATCAATTTTTGACTACCAAACTGAATAGGAAAGGAGTGGATTTTAGATGGCTGGTACCTGAAGGGATCCTGATCAACTGGAACTCAAGAAGATTTAGGCTTGACTCCATCCATAAAGCAAGAGAATTCCTTGAAAAACATATAACCTTCTTTGAAGAAGAAGCACAGGGGCAAGATATAAATGAAGAAGAAAGTAGAAAACAGAAAAAAAAAAACACCAGAAGAGGAGAGTGAACTAAGTGAAGAAGAGAGTCGGAAAAAGGATATTGGACGAGATCTGAACAAAATACAAAGAGAAAAAAGGAATACCACGGCAACAAAACCTAAATATAAGTAAACAAGATGGAGAACGAAATTGGGATCTTCTCAGTGAATATCAACGGCCTGAATGCGCCAAGAAAAAGGAATCATGTCTTTTCAAAAATTAAAAAAAACTAAAACAGATATAATCTGTCTTCAAGAAACACACATTAAAAAGCAACATTACAAATATTTGATTTACCCGAAGATTGGGAAACTCTACTACTGAGCTGCACAATAAAAGAAAAGAGGGGTAGCTTTATATGTGAAAGAAACGCTAAACTCTAAACATATCTATTCTGATGAAGAAGGGAGAATCTTAATGCTAGAAATACCAATAAATCAAAAAAAAGATTTTGATGATAGCAATATATGCACCTAATAGTAAACAAGAAAAATTCTATGGCAAGCTATATAAAACAATATTGGAAAAAGAATATCAAAATATTTGCATATTTCGAGACTTTAATGCAATTGTAGATGAGAGAATTGACTACAAAAGGGGGGAAATGGAAGGAAAAGACTTCCAAAAATTTTCTTTCGGATGGCAGAAGAACTAGGATTACAAGATATATAGAGAAAAAATAATACTAAAAGCTTTCAATTTGCCTTCTACTCAAACAGGCATAAATCCTGGTCGAGAATAGATATGATCTGGCTATCCTCAGAATTAAAAACCGAAATAGAGGAAGTAGAAATAGAAACCAATATTTGGGCAGATCATAATCCAATGAAAATACGGTTGAAAGGAGAGAGAAAAAAGAAAAGACAAGATGGACCTTAAACCAGGGAATATTGAAGGATAAAAAATTTGTGGAAAGAACTAAAAAAGAAATTGAATTCTTCTTCAAAGAAAATAAAAAAGAGGAAACATCCCTCCAAACGATTTGGGACACAGCTAAAGCATATTTCAGAGGATTAGCCATATCATATATAGCCAAAAGGAATAAAGAAAAAAATCAACAACTTATAAAACTGAAGGAAGAATTTAAGAAACTGGAGCTAGAACTACAAAAAGAACTGCAGAAGAAAATTCTTAAAAAGCAGATGGAGATAGTTAAACATTGACTTAATAAAATCAGAAGAATTAGCTCAACAAGTTAAAAGGGCTAAACAAAACTTCTTTGGGAATGCCAACAAACCCAGAAGATGGCTATCCTATAGACTGAAAAAAGAAAAACAAAAAAGATTAATAAAGAAGCTACAAGATGAAAATGGAGACTTACAATATCAAAAAGAGAAAATTTAAAAAAATAACTAAAGAATATCATGCTAATCTGTATGATACCCAAGAATTTTCCTTTGAAAAAACAATACAATATATCGAAAAAGCAAACCTCCCTAAAGTACCAGAAAACATTAAAAGTCTCCTAAATGAGAAAATAACAATGATGGAAGTAATAGAAGCCATTAAAAAACAAAAAAATGATAAGACCCCAGGACCAGACGGATTACCAGCGGAATTTTATAAATCCTTACAAGATATATTAAGCCTACCAATAAAAGAGGTCTGCAATGAAGTTCTATTAGAAGCTAAAATACCCAAGACATGGCTAGAGGCATATATCACCCTAATACCAAAAGAAGACATGGACTCTACACATATAAAATTGTTTAGACCAATATCATTATTGAATGTGGACTATAAAATCTTTGCAGTAATTATAGCAGAAAGACTGAAATTTTTTTTAATGGAGTTCATCCATTCCGACCAAAATGGATTTTTGCCAAAAAGACAACTAAGGTACAACCTAAGGATAATCTTAGACATATTAGAATATTATGAGGTGCATACAGAGAAACAAATGGCATTAATCTTTCTGGATGCCCAAAAAGCATTTGATAATATGAATTGGCAATTTATGATACAGCAAATAAAAGCTATGGATGTTGGCAAAAACTTCATAAATGTAATTGAGACAATTTATAATGAACAAATAGCCAAAGTAATTGTAAATGGTGAATTGACGGATAATATTAATATAAAAAAGGCACTAGACAGGGATGTCTGCTTCTCTCCATTGTTATTCATATTAACTTCGGAAGTATTAAATAGGAATGTGAGGAATGATCCAGAAATCAAAGGCATCAAAATAAAGGACGAGAATTACAAATTACAAGCATTCGCAGATGACTTGTTTTTTATTTTGGAAGATCAGTTAGAAACAACATTGAGACTACTGGAGAAAATTGATGAATTCAGAGAAGTAGCAGGATTGAAGATAAACAAAGAAAAAACTAAAGTTATAGTGAAAAATTTAACAGCCAAACAAAAAAATCAACTCTCAGAGACGTCAGACCTACAAATAGTTTAAAAAGTTAAATACCTCGGAATATATCTAACTGCCAGATGTGTAACTATAAAAGAAGATAATTATATAAAACTACTTAACCAAATAAAAATGGACCTAGAAAAATGGAAAAATCTACAACTATCACTATTAGGAAGGATTGCAACAATCAAAATGAACATCTTGCCAAAACTACTGTTTCTGTTTCAAACAGTGGCAGTGAAAATAGAGAAGAAATACTTTGATGATCTAAACAAGGCGATATTAAAATTTATTTGGCAAGGGAAGAAAGCCAGAATCAAATTGAAAATGTTGCAAGAATCCAAGGAAAAAGGAAGCTTTGGTTTACCGGACTGGACCTTATATTACCAATCATCTGTCCTAATGTGGCTGAAAGAATGGATTAGTCTGAAAAACAAAAGACTTTTGTATTTAGAGGGGCATGACTTACAGTTGGGTTGGCATGCCTTTTTATGGTATCAGAAAGCTAAAACCCACAGGTATTTCCAAAACCACTGTATTAGAAACTCCTTGTATATAATATGTGAAAAAATAAAAACAAAAATGTACACAAAAATACCAGGATGGGTTTCACCTGTAGAAGCATTTGTTCATCCCAATCTTCTGAATTTTGAAATTTTTTTTACTTATACAGATATCTTAGATATATATAGGAGATTAAAACCGAAACAAGACCTTATAGACCAGGGATTAGACGTATCGTGGTGGCCCAGAATGCAACTACAATCTAGGTATGAAAGGCATTCAAAAATGTATGATTTTTATAAAGAACAGACAACGTTTGACCAAATAATGTTTTATAAATAATAATAATAATAATAATAATAATAATAATAATAATAATAATAATAATAATAATAATAATAATAATAATAATAATAATAATAATAATAATAATAATAATAATAAAATTTAAAAAAACGAGATCAAATTAGTTTGGCAGGATTTGTTCTTGACAAATCCGTGTTGGCTTCTAGTTATTACTGCATTGTTTTCTAGGTGCTTGCACAATGATCGTTTTATGATCTGTTCCAGAATTTTGCCTGGGACTGATGTCAGGCTGACTGGCCTGTAGTTCCCAGGTTCATCTTTTTTGCCCTTTATGAAGATAGGGACAACATTGGCCTTCCTCCAATCCTCTGGCACCTCCCCCGTTTCCCATGATTTCAAGAAAAGAATGGATAGCGGTTCTGAGAGTTCTTCAGCCAGATCCTTCAGTACTCTCAGATGCAGTTCATCCGACCCTGGAGATTTGAACTCGTTCAAGGTGGTAAGGTATTCCTTGACTATTTGTTTATCTATCTCCAGCAGCAATCCTGTCCCCCCCCCCCACTTGCACTTCCAATTTGTTTGGAAGTTCATAGTCTGTCTTATGGGAAAAGACGGAACTAAAATAGGAATTGAGCATTTCTGCCTTTTCTTTGTCCTCTGTTATTATTTTTCCATCTCCATTGCGGAGCTGTGCCACTATGTCTTTTGTTTGTCTTTTGCTATTCACATACCTAAAGAATGCTTTTTTATTGCTTTTAGTATCTCTAGCTAACCTCAGCTCATTCTCAGCTTTTGCCCTCCTGATGCCATCCCTGCATTTCCTTGCTACTTGTCTGTACTCTTCCTTGGTGGCCTGGCCTTCTTTCCATTTCCTGTACATGTCTTTTTTGGTTCTTAGGTCCTCCCTGAGCTTTTTGTGAAGCCACACTTGCCTTTTTTGCTGCCTCCACTCTTTTTTTCTTGTTGGAATTGTAGTTGTGCCTTTAGAATTTATTTTATTAGAAGCTCCCACCCTTCTTGGACTCCGGATCTCCTGCCATGGGACCTTACTTAGCCTTGTTCTGAGATTATTAAAATTGGCTTTTTTTAAATCCAGCAGACCGGTGTTGCTACACTGTGCTTTCGTTTCCTTTGAAATCAAGAATTCTAGAAGGACATGGCCACTCTCACCTAGAGTTCCCCTTACTGCCACTTCCCCCACCAAGTCATCTTTGTTGGTCAGAATCAAGTCAAGGATAGCAAACCCTATAGTTTCTTTCTCCACTTTTGTAGGAGAAAATTATCAGCCACACAAGCCAGGAATTTCTTGGAAGGGTCATACTTTGCAGAATTTGACTCCCAACATATATCTGGATAATTGAAATCTCCCGTCACTACTATGTTGTGTCTGTTTGAAAACCCTGCAATTTGTTTTTCAAAATTTTCATCCGCTTCCTCTCTTTGATTGGGCGGTTGGTAGTAGACTCCAACTACCAAGTTCCTTTTGTTTTTTGCCCCAACTATATTGATCCAGATGCTCTCAATGGGACAACCACTCTCCTCCTCCTGTTTTTCTGTGCAGGAATGTGTATTTTTGACATATACTGCAACTCCACCTCCCTTTTTATTCTCTCTGTTCTTTTTGATCAGTTTATATCCCTCAATTGCTGTATTTCAGCCATGGGAGTAATCCCACCAAGTTTCAGTTATTCCTATCAAGTCATACTTACCCTCCTGAATAAAAATTTCCAGTTCTTCTTGTTTGTTTACTCCTGGCATTCGTATATAGACACCAGAGATTGTGTGATTTGTGGCCTGTTTGTCTTTGTACATTTTTATGATTATGATTATGATTATATTTATTGTTATGTTTATTACTGTGATTATTATTGTTCATGTTATTATTGTTGTCCTTTTGATGAGTTTGGTCTATTCCTCTTATTGTGTGTAAGGCTTCATCTACCCTTATCTCTGTGCTTGCATCTCCCTCCCCCTTACAATTCAGTTTAAAGCCCTCCTGATGAAGTTCTTCATGCTATGGGCAAACACATTCTTCCCAGTCCTTGTTAGATGCAAGATGACTTGTAGAATCAACATTCTACAAGTCAGTTCTAAAAATGGGGGAAGCCCAAACCAAATATATATATATAGCTTTGCATTTTGGATCAACACCACATTTGGTGCAGTTGTAACAGACCACCTGGTCTTTATTTCTTCCATATTTGGGGAAGTTTGAGCAAAAGATTTTGAATTTTTTAAAAAAGTAAAACTGTTTTACCCACCCAGCCCCCGTGCAGAAACAAGCAACCTTAAACATCCCCAAATTTAAAACAGCTCATATAATTTTTTTAAAAAAATCTTGCTTATCTTGAAAGAAAATGAGAGGGGACATCCCACCCCCTTTTTTATTTTGAAAGAGTCCAGGCTACAGGGGGTGAAATATTGATTCTCAAAAAAGACCTTTCAAAAAAGCAAAAACAACCACTTCATTGTAAGACTGAGCATGCATGGAACAGACTTACCAGCAAGAGTATTCAAAAGTAGATAATAGAATCACAGAATAATTGAGTTGGAAGGGGCCTATAAGGCCATCAGGTTCAACCTTCTGCTCAATGCAAGAATCAAAATCAAAACAGATCTGACAGATGATTGTCCAATTTTCTCTTGAATGGAGGGTCAGAATGAACCAACTCCCAACCTCTGGCTCCGCAGCCAGATACCTAATTTACTGAGCTCTCAGCTAGACATAATTAGTTTTATCACCTAATATCTCTATGTAGGTAATTTCAAATGTTTCTAGTTTTTCAAACTCATGCCCTGTGTAAAAGGCTAATAACTGAAATTAAGAACAGAATGGGAATAGTTCCCAAAACTAGTTTTTATATCCAGATTGTAACAGGTCACTCACAAATGAAGCTACTAGCAGATGGGCACATTACCACAGATTTTAGAAAGACATTTAAGTAATAAGGTCAATTAGTTTATGGAACAGCTATACAACAACAGTGATGGAGTTCCCGCCAGTAGAGTAATTTACTTTACAATGTGGTTTAGAATGTTCTGTGGAGAATAAGCTCACGCTGGCAGAAAGATTGAATTGTCTGATCTAATACAATGTTCAGCATCCTTAAAGTCTGCTACCATAATGTCTGTACACATAATGTCTTTTCATATTGCTCTCATATATTATATATTATAATATATTATATATATAAGGCACAACAGATATTGTCCTTAAGAGCAGCAGGTTATGTCCATTGAAAACTAAGGTCTGGATGAGGTACCCAGCATTCAGTGCTTCTGCACCCAGTGCATTCTTGTAGCCTTTCACCCAAAAGCTGTCCAGAACTATCATTAGACACACCATTGTTGCCAAGTAGTTTGTATTTCCAAAACAACCCTCCAAAAACTTGTTTGTGT
This sequence comes from Intellagama lesueurii, assembly GCA_037013535.1. Taxonomy (NCBI): domain Eukaryota; kingdom Metazoa; phylum Chordata; class Lepidosauria; order Squamata; family Agamidae; genus Intellagama; species Intellagama lesueurii. The sequence goes on along the minus strand of JBAJHW010000004.1, from coordinate 92,306,096 downwards.
GTTCGTAATGAGTGGTTAAAGCAGAGTATCCTATGGCAAGGAAAAACTGGCTGTGGAACCACAGTGTCTCAGAATGAATAAGGTTAACTAGTGATTGACAGAGTGGGATAGAATCTCTTTCTGTTCACAGAGTGTGCCTCCATTGATTGTTACTCAAGAAGTGTAACTTCCAAATACTTCCAGGTTGAAGAGATCAGTTAGATATTAGGCATGAAAAGCACTAGGGACTAAGTTTTACCTGTCAGCCATCCTGCACTCAGGAAATAATATCCTTTTGGCATGGAGATCACCTCAGGCCACCTTTGATAACTCAAGTGCTACTGTGATGAACCTGAGATCAGTCAGGTTTACTGGCCTTCCTCTTATTCTTTTAGTCACTTAAGAAAGAAACAGAAGATGGCACAGGGGTTCTCTAGAAAGGAAGAGAGATGTTTCCAGTGATGGAGATGAGATTCTGAGATGAAATCCTGTCCCATATAGCAAATGCCAAAACCTTTCTAGAGGTGAATTAACAAATCTTAGAGGTAAATTAAGAAATTAAGAAATCTCCATAGATCTTATCCATTGCAAGCTGTGTGACTCAACATGCAACACATAATGTCTAAAGAGACTTCGGAAATTACAACAATTCACTTCAAAAAGTTATTATATTTACATAAACACACAACAGGATTTTGGCCATTGTAGCTCAAAGCTACAGAGTTTCTTAACTTAACTTAGAACAATTCATTTCCAAAAGTTATACTCTTTATGTAACTGCATGTGAGAAGGAAGACACTACCACTGGTGTAGATTGACTGTCAGTATTTTCCCCTGAGCCTGGAGAATTTGAGATCGTCAGCTCCCCAATAGACCAGGGCAATGTGCTCTGGGCTGAGTGGTTGCCTGAGAAACCCAGAGTTATAGAACTCAAGGCCTGGGAATCTAGAACTGCCACAGATATCCCTGGGGAGGTGACACAGGAAAATGACCTGGGTGATGAGGAATGAATCCTTGAAAAGGAAGGAGCAACCAGCCCCTGGGAGCTAGGAGATCTAAAGGAGGCTCTGGAGGTAGGAAAAGAAGACCAGAAGAATGAGGGCAAGTAGAGCAGATGAGAAAACATTCTTCAGCCTTGATAGTGGAAGAGACTGAAGTGGAGGGGAGATGCCTTAGAGGAGCCTCTGGAAGGATATCAAGTAGAGGTAGGGTCCCAGGAGAATCAGAGCTCCCAATTGACTGGGAGTATGTATACAAAAAAGACCCTTGGACTGGGGTTGTTGTACGACTGAGAATATACCAGGAAGAGACTGAGTGACACCTAAATTCTAAGCCTCTTCCCAGGCCCAGTTACTGGGAGGAAAGGGAACACCAGGAACAGAGATGCCAGCAGCCAGTTGCCCAGATTAGTGAACACATTACAACCCTGCGAAGATGCTGGAGGAAAAAGAAAAGAGCTGAAAGACAATGACAATGATCCGCCAGTCACAAATAGGACTGCCATCATTACCTTTGGTATGGACATATAAATCCTCCCTGTTGTGGGTGGAAATCAGGACTTAACCTGTTGAGAAGGGAGGAAAAGGAGACTGATCTGGTGGTGGTAACCAGGATGCGGTGGCGGTGGGGGGGCTTTTGGACTGTAAAAGACACTCATGGGTACTGAAGGGAACTATCCCAAAAGGGGCTTCTGGTGATGTATGTCTTTCCCTTGCCCCTATTTCAATAAATCTCATTATTGTTGATGCCCCTATGATGTCTTCTGTGGAATCAGGGATGGACAAAGGAGTTCCCACTGAAGCTGCCATGACTGGTGGGGCTCACATGGCACAACAGGATTTTGGCCGTTGTAATTCAAAGCTCAGAGTCTTACATTTGCTGTTGCCCTTCTGAAATTTATTTTACAGGTCTTCTCTGCGAATCCCATAGCTAGCTCATGATCTCGTAGGGGAAGTGGTTGGGTTGCAGAATTCTTGGTTCATGAATTCCCCTGGCTCATCTTACCTTTGCAAGAAATTCTGTTTCCTGAAGAGAAACTCTGCTTTGATGTTCTCAAATCATATGATTTATACATTTTGCCTATCCTTCTCTTTTCCCAATGTACTTCAGGGATCATTGTCTTCGTGGAGTTGTTGTTGCTGCAGCTTTCAAAGAAATGGGAAATATTTGGAGGAAGCAAAATCAGGATCATGGCAAGGGAGAATGGGGGTTTAACCCTTTGCTCTTGTTATGGTCCCAATTGAATTGGGGGCCTTAGTACTTGCTAATTAAAGTGAGAAGATAATTTATAATGTTTCCAAGACTGGGCTGTAAATGCATTATCAGCTCTCCTGCCAGAAACAACAACAAAACCAACCCACCCACCAACAAAACCACATACCCTGCTTTGCCTTTATTACATATTTAGGAAAAGCAGTTATTTACCCAGTCAGCAGAAAAAATCATAGTGTTCCTTAGCAAAGTCTGGTCCACAGATATGATTGATAGCATTGCATCTCCTAGTGAGACAGGCCAAAACACAATCTTTATGATTTGATGATTCAGATAAGTGAGGCTGTTCTCACCATGCACTTTTTAAAACAAGAGAATGCCAAGACAATCAGAAAGATATTTTCTGTAGAGATGTTTGCATTCTGATATAATGAGAAATAGTACAAATACAGTTTTGCATTCCTTTATTTATATGACGGGTTCATAATAATTTATAGAAGAATTAGGATATGTGGATGGGCTGTGATTCGTTTTATGACTTCTTGAAGCCAGTATGAATTTTGTTAATAATAACAGGCACGGTCCAGGAAGAGATGAGCAGAATTATCATCCTCTGGACAGAAATGTGCAAAATGATAAAAGACTGGAGAATAAATGCAGCTGGAATACCAAGCTAAGGGTGTTGCATTTGCCAGTTACCTTCCAATATACCTCATAAACACTTCTGGTTTCATCAACATTGGAAGTTCTATATTCCCTAAAAAAAACCTGTACCTTAGGTCAGTTGATTCACCAGTTCACCACATGGGGAGCAATGTTTCTGAAAAGCCAGAATCCACTCATGTGTAAGGGCCAGGCATGAGCAGGAATTCTGGACATCTGTCAGTTCTGATATGGCTAGGAGATCCCAATAGATCCAATGTTGTGTTTTGTTTTGGCTGACGTACGAGTAGTTCTGTGCATACCTCAAAGTCATATCTTGAGACTTTGTTCTGCATTGAAAAGGCATGGCATGTGAAAGCATTTTAGTTTCCTTCTCATTTTTCTCCCTCTTTTCTCTCATCATCTGTTTACCGAGGGGTTTGTCTTCTCTTCTTCAGGACGCTAACTTTGAACTGCACACAGACAAGTGACAAAAGCTCCCATTTTAATAAAAGCTCTGTTGTTTCTTATCCAAGCAAAATGATAGGGAAGGGGGCAGAGCTAGTGTGCTGCTTTCCTTGCATGTTAAGTAAGCATGCTCAAGAACACCTGGATATCGTATCAGTTTGAAATATTTTTGTTTAAAAGGAAAAAAATACAAAAGGATGTGAAATGAAAGGTTAGCATCACTCTACTAGCCAACTGCTCTAACCTGTTCAAAAGCAGGGAAAAATTACAGAACTGCAAAACACTCTTGGCAAAACTCGAGCCTATATTGGGGTTTTTTCTTTCCTCAGGTTAAACTTCTGATTAATTTTAATGGAACCTGATGAAATCTGTATTATATATACATACATATATATATAATACAGATTACAGATAATACACACACACACACACACAAATAAATAAATAAGTAAATGAATAAATAACTAAGAAGTTTGGTTTTACGATATTGCTAGAAAGTAAATTTCATTTTCCCCCATACATATACATGTCATCCACCTACAAAATATATACAGTGGTTAGGAGGGGGCTGAGAGAAAAAGGGTGTATGTGTGTCATCTAATCCATGCTATCAATTTCACAATTGTTTTTCTTTAGGATATTGGCGTCTAATTTTCTCCTTGGAAGTATAGCACCCTCATCTGTTCCAAATGAACACGGACTTATCTGTGACCTTAATAGAAATAGACAACATCCACTGAGGCTCATTTTCCATTATTCACTTACATCCCCACCAGATGCTTCTCTAGAACTGCAAACACTTGTGTTCACTCTGTCCAAATGATTAACTTTATATTAAGGGGAAAATGGGAAACCTTAAAGCAAAGGGTATCAAAGAGCTGGGTGGTCGTATGCAACATATGTCAGGTATAATTCACAATATTGGCTTGGTTCATACCTTAGTTTTCTTTTATCTTGAGGGCTTCTGGTCAACCATGATAGAAAAATCAGAAACCATTTGAGAAAAATCAATTTTCCTACAGGAAAGAACATTTCATTTAAACAAATAAGTGGAGAAATGCTACATTGAAATGTATCTATGTATTGTCATCTAGCAAGCTAATTCACCTTAGGACCCAAACTGTAGAGGTTTATCTTTCAGAAGGTCCATTTGGTCAACTCTTTATCAGATTTGTGGTGTCCTGCTAAGTCTCTCCCCTGTCCCACTTATATACCAAGAACTGGGCTAATTTTTAACTTTTGTTTATTTTCTTCCTATTTCTGCACTCAGTGTTCTAGCTGGATCTTATTTTCATCACTGTATCATTTTATCATTTTTGTCATGTATTATTCTAAGCTTGGAGGTTTGGCCAGGAGATGGGTAATGAAATCAGAACTACTGATGGAGACTCCTTTAATAGTCAGTGACAAAATTGTCAGACATTGCTCTTATTAGCAAAATGACATGTAAATGGGCCATGGAGATGGTTGCATAAATGACACATAAATGGCTGGAGAATATGATAATTGCTCCCTCTTCCAGCTTGAAGGAAGGAACAAACTAGCTGTGATGGGAAAACAACAAAAGCATTATTTGGGAGACAGACTGAGGTCAAAGTCGAGGTTAGATTAAACAAGGATTGTGTAGCTCTGTCTGGTGTAGAGAGCCCAGTCCATATTTAAAACTTGAAGCACAAGGAAGGAGAGCTTTACTTCTTCCCTTCTTCCAGCTGCCTACAAATTAGGCTCACTCTAACCTGTGATCATTTGGAATAATAACAAATATCGCATTTGTCACCGTGGTTTATTTTATTTTATTTCATTCAAATTATTTTCTTTTCTTTTCATTATCTCTAACTGCTTTACAAACATGATAATGGGAGTGGGGGCTTTAAAACTCAGCTCATTTTATTTGGCTCGGATCCAGAGCAATCCTTTTCCCATGCTTATATTGGAGTTTGAAACAATAAGTGGCGCTACAAAGTACTTATGTAATGGCTGAAATCTATTTGTAAATGACAACTAAAGTAGCCCATTAAGTCAATGGAACTTATGGAGGAGATGACTAAGCAAATCTCCACATGCTATATTCAATGAGCCTACTCAAGGTGCAACCTACTGTAAAAACCTATTGGATTTCAGCCAATGTGATCTTTAACCTTATGGTGAAGAAACTAATATAGCTGAGCTGAAACAAACAGGGTGCTTGGGTTGGGAGATCTGCCTCCCTTTGGTCAACTGGTACAGAAAAGTAATTGCTTGTGTTTTGGAATGTTTGCTATGCCTCCATCTATATAACTGTAAATAAACTCAATCACAAGGTGTCATGAGGTTTACCAGAGAACCAATTTCATTTCTCACTGCTAAAAACAGCCCATCTCTTAATACTGTTCTTGTAGAACAGATAGTCTCTAAAATGGGACCCCATCAAACTGAAGGCAGGCAAGCAGACATATATGGTGGACCACAGGATTCCTAAACCTCCAGATTTTGCCACCTGCCTGGAATTTGTTTATTTAAATTATTTATATGCCATCTTTCTCCCCAAAGGGGACTCAAATTTAATTGCAAATGCTCAGCATGTGTGACAGTCACATAGAAGGGCTACATCCATAACTCATGGGATGCATCTGGCCCAGCGAGTCACAAATTGTGCATGCATATTTTACATTATGTTTTGAACACATGCATGCTTATGTGGCTTACAGATCTAAAATACAGGCAAACCTGAGCATGTTTGGAAGAGCTGAAATCTAGGGACTAGTAAAGGTAAAGGTTCCCCTTGACATTTAGTCCAGTCGTGTCCGACTCTAGGGGGCGGTGCTCATCCCCATTTCCAAGCCGTAGAGACAGCTTCCGTGGTCACGTGGCCAGTGCGACTAGACACGGAACGTCGTTACCTTCCCACCATGATGGTACCTATTTATCTACTCGCATTTGCATGCTTTTGAACTGCTAAGTTGGCAGGAGCTGGGACAAGCGACGGGAGCTCACTCCGTGACGTGGATTTGATCTTATGACTGCTGGTCTTCCGACCTTTCAGCACAGAGGCTTCTGCAGTTTAACCCGCAGCGCCACCACGTCCCTAGGGACTAGAGATGGGCATAAATCAGAAAAATGGCAATTTGTTTTGATTTGTAATGTGTCAAGGTCAATGAATCATGAATTTAAATTTTTTCCTGATGAATCATTAAATCAATTTGTTGATTTATTCTTGCCTTTAAAACCCTCTAAAATGCCCCCTACAAGCACCTAGAGACACCAGATTTCCAGGGAAGTTCCCCATGACTCTCCTCTACAAACCCTGCAAGTTTGGTGAACTTTGAGTTTTGGACATCCGAGTTATACACCCACAAATAGGGCCCTCCAGGAAAATTCCCCCCCCCCCCCAGGCACCTAGAGACACCATTGTGTTGCAGACAATGCCCTTTAGCAGCTAGTTTTGGAAACCCAATCTTCACCAAACGCAGAGGGATTGTGGAGGAGAGTCAGGGGAAGCGTCTCTGCAATTTTGGTGCCTGAGGGGCTGTTTTATAGCCCAATGAATCAACGAATCAAAATTGCTAAAAAATTATTTGTATTTATCAGAGGCATTGATTAGTATGAAAACAAATCAATGAATTAGCAATTTTTGAATGAATTTGGTGATTTGTTTTTTAATTTATGCCCATCTCTACTAGGGACCTTTGGAAATATTAATAAGACAGATTGATAGGCCAAAAGGAAATAGCAGTGCATGAAATTGGACAACTCTAGATATTCGTACCAAGTCAAATCCAGGAACCAGAAAAGCCATCATTTCTTCTGCAGCTCCCTGGATTTATAGATTCTCCAACACTGAGCAAATCATACTTTGTTCTATTAATTTAAATGTCACTGTTAGTCTTTAGATTTTAGTCTTTTTTTCATATTTCCAAATATAAGTTTACTCAGTTGTGTTCCTTCACCAATTGCAACTTTTTAAAAAAAGTCTACATGAAAAAGAATATGCATTTTTCTGTTTGTTTCTCAAATGTATACTTTTTTCTTTTTTCCAGATTATATGCATTTTGCAGGTGATTTCCCTATAATAACAGGTTGATATTTGTATTTATCTATAACATACTTGGTTTTTTGCACACATTTGTTTTCAGGACTTTAGAAATATGTGGATATGTAGCTAGTGGCATTGATTGTGTTCTAGTTCTAGTTAGTGCAAATTTGTTAAATTCATGTAAAAATTCAAACTGAGGATGACAGTGATGATGATGACATGAGGCAGATGTGGCTAGCCTTGTTCTGTCCAACTCCATTCCTTGGGACTGATACATATTTGTACCAACTTGTAGAGATCCTCTGATATGGCCTTGCAAAGATAGTCAGATGTTCAGATTGTGTGAATTCTTTTTCCGAATTAGGACATATGACTTTCATTTGAGGTCCCTTGAAATCTTATTTCAGTGCTGAAGTCTCATTAAACCAGGATATTAGGCCAGACTCCCCCATCATCCTAGAGCATTGGGTTTTTCAGGTCTCAGTTTTACAGTTATGGAAAGACAACTCTGTTTTGACCTATCATCTTCATACTACCAGTGGACTCAGGAGCAAAATCCAATTTCACTTCAGTTGTGTAGGTGTGCGTGTTGGAATTTTGCATCTCATGATGCTTCCTTCTTTTTTCTTTTCTCTTCCTGCAAGTTCAATGCCACCGAGTTTCTATTGACTTTGGATTAGGCAGCTCTAAATATGTTGTGCTGCATCCAATCCAGTCTCCCAGGTGCCTTAGCAAAATGATTCTTCTCTGTCTTTTCCTATTTGTATTACCTTGAATGATCAGCTGTAACAATCTACACTTGTCATTTTTCTTTATGTGACTTAGCTATTATATTCTAGTTATTGCATTTTATGATTTTTGTGATTGCTTGATCTTTATTATTCCTTCCTACGCTTTTAAAGACTGAAGTCTTTAAGCCATCCTGAGAAATAGAAAAGTTATAAATGTATTAATAAAACTGATACAATTGTTTACATCCAATTATACCTCTCCTCCAGAGTAAGTTAAATGCAAGGGAATGTTTACATGTAATTCAATAAATCTTACATGTACTAATTATTCTAAATTCGCTTGACTGGATTGCTATATTATACTATTCACTAACTATTTCTTCTGTCTCTTGTAATTGGTTCCAATATTTTAATGCTTTCTTTTCTTGCAGTATTTGATCACTTCTTAAAGCTAAATCACAGTTTGCAAAGACATGGCTCACCTTATAAGCTGGGAGAACATACTCTAACATAGTGACAAGTAAGTAATAAAAGATATACATGTAGCAGAACTTTTATTATGACGTTAAACTGTCATCATATTTCATTAAACTGATGCTCTCAGGCATGTTCAAGTTTACTGCTGGCTAAGTAAGTTACAGAACTGAAGAAAGCACTCTGCTTCCTTCCTCTTTATTGAACTCCAGTGGCTTTTATGATTAGGTCACACAGTTTTGAAAGAGATACTGTACATAAGCGAAGGCAAATTCCCGAGTTTAGAGGCTACATAAAATGAGGCAAAACTGAATTTTAGGAACATAAATAAATGCTTCATGGGAAGCCTTAGATGACATTTTGTCAATAAGTAACTACTTAGACGTACATTTTGACATTCATTTAGTTGGCTCTGAGCTTAACCAATTTCTTTGCTATACACATCAAACTTGCTGTAATATAAAATATTGTATTTTATTATATAATAATAATTGTGTGTCATCAAGTTAATTCTGACTTATGTTGACCCTTTTTGGGTTTTCTAAGTGGAAAGTACTCAGAAGTGACTTATCATTCCCTTCTTCTGGGGGCACCATGGGACTGCAGCTTGCCCAAGGCCACACAGGCTGGTTCTTCTACCTGGAGGCACAGTGAGGAATTGAACTCTCAGTATCTGGTTCTGCAGCCAAATAACTCATTGAGCTATCCAGCCAGCTATTATATATGTACTACAGTATAATATAATAAACATAATAGGTGTTGGTAGCATAGGATAGAATATAATCAATTGTTTGATCAGTAAGAAGTTTCAGAGAACAATGCTTACCAAGGCTTCTCACAAAACTTCCAAAGTGCAATAATCTCCTGTCAAAAATTTCAGCTTCTAAATAGAGTTCATACTTGATTTAATATAGAATCCACTTATTTGTCTTTGTAAATATCTATGGTATGCATAAAGCTCTCCTCAACATCATATTTCCAATTAATTTATTGTTTCTTATCCATTTTCTTAATCACCCAAGTTTCACATTTGTACATAGTAATTAGGGATATGGTAATGCAGATTATCCTGGGCTTGATTACAAATGACACATCCCTATTGTTGACCATCTTTTCTAGTTCCTTCAAACTAACCAATCTATGTCTCAGTCTTCTGATTTCTTGGCTGCAGTCTTTATTATTATAACTGATGACTGAAGTAAAGTATAGGAAATCTTCAGTAATTTCAGTGATGGCGAGGTGGGAGCCTGGGCATGATATTTGTGTAAGTGAGTGAAACAACATTCTACACAGAAATTCTGAAAATGGGGGCAGCCCAAACAAAAAAATCATAACTTTTAAACTGGGCTTCAGATTAGAACCAGGTTCAACACAGTAAGACTAGACAGTTTGATATTGTTCTGTGCCAAATGTGGTGATATTTGGTTCAATATTTTGAGAGACTGAGTGGAGGGTCTCTGTTTGAGATGCATTGTTTTCTCTATGTAGGAGAGCTACACATGTGAAAGCAGAGGCAGCAGGGATAAAGTGTGCTTGTCAACCCATGGTAGGAGTCAGAGATGGGCACTAATATTGGTTTGGAGGTTTGTGCCAATTTGTACACATGACGCCACAGGTGCCACACATTCCCTTCCTCCACCTCCCTGGCTGGATTTCTCCAATCACCAGCCAGTGCATCCTCCTCCTTTTTTGGCTGCTCAGCCAGTCCCCAGCAGGAGGTGGAGCTTCCCTGCCCCACCTCCTTGGCTGATCACCCACTCAGATAAGAAGGTGGAGCAGGGAAGCTTGTGCTCCTGCCGAAGACTGGCTAAACAGCTGAAGAGGAGGAGGAGAGGAGCATGTTCCAGCTGGTGAGTGGGGCACTTGCTGGCAAGGCAGAGGAAAGAAATGTTCAACACCTGTGGTGCCATGCGTATGAACTGACACGAAACTCTGAACCAAGGTTTGTGCCTATCTCTAGAAGGAATAAATAGTTTTCTAACAGCTCAGTAGGGCTTTTTGATCTAAATCTCCCATCATTCAGCTTTATTTGATGACTCCAGAATCTAGTATGTTAAAAAAGAGAAACATCCTATCTACATCACATATCCTTTTTCATGTCACTGCCATCCTAACTTTGACAAGTATTCTGTTTTAGAACCATATATGGAACAGTCCATTCTGTGCATGGTTCCCCTTTAGCTGCTGCATGCACAAGCAGGAAGCCTGGTTCAAAGAAGTGAGGTTCTCTCCAGCTTGCACCATTGCAAACCAAAGTTTGGCAGGGAGAAATATGGGGAGGGGGTGGCATTATGCTCTATGAAAACAATCAGGATACTAGCTGTTGTTTCTACACTAAAAAAAATAAATACCTTGGACACATAACTTTTCATCATAACTCACTGATGATTTCTATTCTCTTTGGCACCTTAATAAAATATGCAATATTCTTTTTTACCAGTGGTAATCAGAAATGAACACAATAATCACTGTGGATGCAACACAGTTTTTTTGCATGGTTCTCATACAGTTGGACACTACAATACTGCAAGTCTTTTAAGTTCCAGTTCCTTTTGTAACATCCTTTGACATGGAATTTACCCTTTTCACAACTGCAACACACCAGGCCAGTACTTCCAATGAACTGTCCATTACAACAGAAATCTCTTTCATAGTTAGTAATTGCCAAGTGAGACCCCACAATATACATATGATGTTAGAATTCTGTATGTTTGCTTTATGTCCCAGTGTGCATCACTCATTGCTCTGTGTTTTCTTGCAGGAAAATGCATTTGCCTTCCACTGTCCATTCACTCATTTTGGAGTGATCATTTAAAAAATCTTCATAATCTTTTGCCCACCCTATCCTAGAATAAAGACGCGAGACCAGAATTATGGATAAAACATGGGCCACACTTTATTGAAATAATAATTGTTGCTATCCTTCAGCAAAGTGGGGTCCTGCTGTAGTGCAGAATCAGGTTTAAGCACAGAGGTCTCAATGGACCCCTTAACCAACAAATGGGCGAGTCCCTGGCCCCAAGTTCTCGCGGTCGTAAAGACAGCAAGAACCCGGCCGGCCCCAATGTGACCACCACCGGACCTCAAGCCACCTTCTCCTAGTTGACTGTTGGTCCAGATGTGGCCCCAGCGCATCTTTCCCCCCAAGCACTGTAATTGCACGATTCGCAGTGCTGGGAGGTCAGATGAGCTATGCCTTACCTGAGATTGCAATGGGACTCACCCAAACCTGTTTTATCCACACTACCCGCCAGTGTGACCAAATTCCACCTCTTAACTTGCCAACGCACCTGTTCCAGTGTGGGATAGGCGAAAAATCCCTGCATCCAAAGTCCAATCAGGATACGGGTCAAAAATTCCTATCCGGCCCCAAAAGGCGACCAGGTAAACTCACACTAGAATATAGGGTGGGTGGGTGAGTGCCAACCAAGGAAGAGGGAGGAGAGAGGGGGGAATGGCTTTTAAATAGCCCATCGTTCCCCCCTCTCCTCCCAAGATATTCTCGTGAGACTGAAAGTCTCGCAATCTCCAGGGAAGGAGGCAAAGACGAGCCGCTCTGCCAAAGCGTGGCTCAACAGCGGCTCAGCCATTGTTTTTTTAATGTTGCTGCCATTAAGTCATCTCTAACATATGTGAACCTATGAATGAGTGACTTCCAAAATGTCCTGTCATTGACATTCCTGCTCAATTCTGGCAAACCAAAATCTGTTGCTTTCTTTATGGAGTCAGTCTACTTCCTATTTGGTTTTCCTCTTTTCCTCCTACCTTCAACTTCTGCAGTCCTCAGAACTACAAAAAATATAAGGAACACCTTACTTGGTAATATAATATTTTTTTAGTCCTAATGAACATTTATGCTGACATAATTCTTGCTCTTGATCTAAATTTCAGGGTAGTTGATAAATACAGAAACACAAACTGAAATACACTGCTAACCATCTTAAATTCAAGGATGATCTAACAAATCTTCTGCTTGGTATCTCCATGATCACATTGTTAGTCCCAGGTAATCCTCCCAGGGAGATGATACTGCAGAATGTGTGCAACAACTAACCCCCCTTTTTTTTCTTGACAGAAAAGATGATTGTTAAATAATCTTGGAATAGTTTTTCTTCCTCAGGTTGCCTAACCCAAGGGAAGGGTTTGCAAACTGTAAAGGTTGCTGTCTAAGTGGTACACTGTGACTCTGCAAAAGCAACTCTCTTAATACTTCACTCTTAGATTTGCTGACCAGGACTAATGGGGACTGATGGGGACAACTGGCTACTTCTGCTGTAGACAGATGAGAACAGATGAAGCTGGGCAACATATAACTACTGGAGTCTTCTGGTTACTACTGGAGTCTTCTGGACTCTCCTCTTGAGCTAGCCGTGTTTTAAATTATAGTGGCAAGGTTAAGTTCAGGGACTACTTCTAGCGGGAGCATCTTCACAGGTATTAGAGTAAAATGTACATTTACATTTTCATGTTGCTTTTTGAAGAAGACAATTCTGCCCATAGTGTTTCATGTAGATTGATAGCATTATGTTGAAACTCCACATCATACTGCAGGGGAAAAAGTCATTTTATTTTAAATATCTATATTCTTTATAAAATATACAGATTTGTCTCTAAGTTACTAAAAAAAATTTATTTGGTATCTGAAAAGCTAACAATTTTATTAAGTCTCAGTTTTTATGAAATGCAGCCCACTACCAGGTCTACCCTGACCAAAATGGGAATAATTGAAAGTTATGTTTGTTTCATTATTTGAAATGAAAAATTGAGACAAATTATGGCCGTAGTCACACCAGTAAAATGTATCCCTTTTTTCTTGCGTCTTTTGCTTTCTGTATAGTTGCGCATTGAGGTCATGTGACATATATCTCGTGATAGTGGTTCATACTTTTTTTTATTCATTCTGCCTTTTGGGGAGGTTAATTTGCTGCTGCAAAGGGTCTACACCCCTGCAGCAGGACACATCCCATTCCCTTGCTGCTTGGATTCCAGCAAGGGGGAGGGTGGGTTATGGCAGGTCAGAACATCATCCAAGAGACACCAGTTCACCTTCCAGACATCACTTTGTCCTACTCACCCTCCATCCCTCCTTCTCTCCATCCCTTTCCTTTTCAAACCCCTGCTGGAGTGCGAAGGGATTATTTGCAAGGGCTTTTACCCCTCCCCCGCTAACCCCTTGGGTGGAAACACATGCCCAGGTGCTTCCCCCCTTCCCCTGTGTGCCTGCACAGACATATGCACACACACCCCACCGCCTCTGATTGGATTAGCCATTTAAAAAGTACAAAAGCTCCTTCTCCAGTCCTCCCCAGCAGTGGCAGAAAATAGTCTCAACCCATGTTTTCTTTGTGTGGAGAAAGAGAGCAAGGCAGGAGGGTTAGAGATACTGGGAGGAGGGTTGGGTGAAGGGGGGGCATGATCTTGTGTGTCATGTGAATCAAATAGGATGAAGAGCCAGCTCCTCATGGAGAGAACTGCTCGGCTTCATCAACCTTGAGCCAGCATTGGCTCAGGGTTATTGTGGTTTGCCAGTCAGGAGGGGATCAGGGCTTGGCTTCTCCTTTGTGTGCCTTCATACAACCTGGCCCGCCTCCCTAATGCCCACCCAGTCCCTCTTCCCAACCCAGGCTGCCTATGCAGGGCTCCTCAGATGGCCAAACCTCGCTCTTTGTTCCGTTGTCAGAAAGCCTCTTGCCAGCAAGCTCAAGGGTGACCCATTACTGGCCACATAGTGATCTGTGCTATTTTTTCCTATTTCCACACTACACTACCCTCTATGGAGGAGAAGCCACAGCGCACTCTCATATTTCAAGATATATTTGACAGAGGAATACCAACGCACTGACATTCCTGTTTGAAAATTAATTTTTTTAAAAAAGAGAGAGAGTTTTGATCAAAAGTAGGCAGAGAGGTGGAACCGCATGCCAGAAGTAAAGGAAATAAATCAATTTAGGAATACACACTGAATGCAATGCTGGTAGTACTGTGCTATGAAATGAGGAACAAAAATAGTAGTAGCCTCCCAGCAAGCTGGATTTGATGTGGAGATAGCACAGAAAGGGAACAAAAGGATCAATAATGGTCATGCATCATCTGAACCCAAAAAATGAAAGTAAAAATTCATGAGGAGTAACTCAGAAACATTTTGCAAGTGTGACTGCCACCTAAGTGAGGGGGAACTTTTCACTGTGAATAAAGCAAGATATTATCAGCAGTAACTGTAACATGAATATACCTGAGAAGTCAAAAGGTATGTATGTTTCTCCACATGTATATGTTGCACCCCTTCACAATTTTGCTTCATCATTTTATCAAGTCCAAAACAGCCCTTTAAAGTTTTTTGACACAAAGGACTGCAGCCACATTCCAGCTGTTCATGGTTCTGCCCACCGCAGAAACCATAGTGTAAATCATGTTCTGGGAAACTGTAGCACTGGGTACATCCGCATGAGATATATTGCTGCTTGGAATTTGTGTGTAGTGTATGTATACTTAAACACCTGTTTTAAAAAAACAAACAAACAGGAAATGTATGCAATGTGGGATGCTGAGCTACTGTATCCACTACTCAGAATGCAGGAAATGGCCTGATATTGCTGCTCAATATCATGCCCATGATGCCAGCAGGTAGAAAAGGATGCCAATCTTTACATAGCAAAGGGCTGAATGTTGACAACACCAATGGTAGCAAACACAACACAGGAATAGTAGTGAACCCAAGAGGTCTGACAAAGTGGACTTGTTCACGAACGCTCACATTAAAATATAGCAATTAGTCTTTAAGGTGCCTTTTTGCTTTCTTTATTTTGCTTTTGCTTTTGCCTGATATACTAGCACAGACTAACATGGTTGCTTCTTCTAAAACTATTCAGAAAGAGACACCAAGAATGGGGAAATCCCAGAAACTGACTCCTTATTTCATCAGTTAACCACTTCTCACCCAAACACAAAGCAATCGTCAGGGCTGTTTTTCGAAAAGTTGAAAGCACAACTTCCTGGTGTTTTGAACAGTGGATAAAGAAGCAGAATATCCCTATACCATGCAGCTATAATGCAACAAAGTTCTGGAAACTGAGTGAGAGGGAAGTTGGGAGAAAGATTATTTTAATTTATGTGAAAAACTGTGACACGTGATTGCATTCCTTCTACATTTTGCAAAAAGGAAAATCTACATTTAAAAACCTCTAACCATGTGTTTTTAGTAAATAAAAGTTTTGGGGGAGCTGAAAGTCTTTAGCTCAGCTCTCAGCTTATGCAGGAAAGCAACCTTCCGGCATATTATCCAAGAATCTTCAACACAGGTTATTATGCACAAAGACTGCATAATAATTTATGTATGCATTATAGGGAAACCAAACATCCATCTTCTAGCTAGCCCCTTTTTGAAGTGCCACATGAATTACATCTGGTAGGTGTTCGTGTCAAATAACTAATATAGTGGATCACAGAGAATTTCTGTGCCAGTGTCAAACATTTCTGGTGGTTTCTGGGAGTATCAAGAACTCTTCTCCATGATGGGGCAACTGGCAGATGAAGCCACTCTGTATATCAACATTAATTCACACTCTCATGAATTTTGCACGATATAGCTATTACTGGTGTATATTTCCTACATGGATGCATACATAGTGATGATGTCATGGAGAAAGAACAAGACATTTGCAGTAGAGGATAATTGTGGGAAGCCAATTTTGAAACCTTGAGCCCATTCTGAAAGCATGCTGAGATATATTACTCAAAATAATTTAACATGGGTTTGCTCACATAGCAAAGCTTGGCTCCAGATGCATGTGCAGAATCTTCCCGAGCAAAATAATTAGTGTTATATTTGCTTCCCTAAATATTTCTCAGATGCATAATGGGAGCAAGAGCCTGCTTATTAATAAGCTGGCAGGACAACCATATTTCCCTCAAAACCTTGCTTAATAAAGTCTTGCTAGAAACCTGTGTTTCTCAGAAGTCCTGGTAACATGTTTTTCCTTAGGATACAGACATCATTTGTTTCTTCTGTATTTTAATTCAGACTATTATAATTTGCACTTGAGCAAACTGGTGTGGGAACTGGAAAACACTTACCTAGCTCCCTCCCTCCCACTTATCTGAATTTTGCAATGTAGTCCTCCAATCAATGCATACATACAAAAATGTGTACGTTGGGGAAAACAGTACACTAAAAGCCATATGTTAGGGGAATGCTAGCAAGAAATGTACACACTATGCAAATTTCCATACAAATAAGTATATAATTTTTCATGCACCTGAGCATATATGTATACATTTTTGTACTGCCTTCCCCCCCCAAAAAAATGCAAACTTTTTGGGGGGAAACTAAGCAAAGCTGAACAAGCGTGAGTGTTACAGAATGCAAAAAAAGAGATCTGTCTACCGCTATGTTTCCCTTCCCTTGCATGAAATTCTTTTGATTTGTTTTCTCCACCTAACCAGGAATTGCCACACATGTCTCTAGGAAAACGCTGTTCTGCAGTTTATAAGAATGAGTAAAACTAGGGACTCCAAAGAAGATGTTACTGTGATTGTGGAAAGAGTGATAGCTGGTGACACTTGTAATATATTGTATCACAAACAATTGCAGTATATTCGAACTTCATTTGCTTTGTCTGGGTAGTGACTTCAGGTGAAAGATTTGTTTGGCCCTTCTGCATGCTCCCTCTAAGAATCTCTTAAAATGCAAGGTTGATTGATAATAGTTTTCGTTGGTTTAGCAGTTTAGAAGTACAAAGCTTCTCAGAGTCCAAACCTCAACAGGAAAATGATTCAATATATTAATGCACCGTAGTACCATTGCTAACAATGGAAAAGCCTCCTGCTTTGGCTATGGCAGTCCACCAGGACAGGACATCAAGGGCAGTCAATGTTCAAATAACAATTGGTATCCATTTTTACCTGCTCTGTTATACACAATTTGTGGGTGTCCATTCAGATCTGTTGCTCTTGTCTTCTGTAAGTGCAATTAAAATCAAGGGCTTTAAAGCTCTCTGCAGCCAGGAGTGTCATGGTTTTTTCCTCTCTCTCTCTTTCTCTTCAGCAGCCTAACACACTCACATATGCGCTCTACCATTGTGTGTGTTAATCGGTTAGTTTGTGGTTCAAACTATTAAGGTTGGCAACTGTGAGGTATTCTTAGAGGCGCTAATCAATTCATACAGCAAATCAAAGCTCAGTGGGATATCCATGGCAAAGCTTCATTATGTCCCAGAGTGTGAAAGTCCTTTAAAGTACAGAATCCTTTCAGAACCAGTTCACATTTGGCGACAGCCACCGTCTTAGGCAAGCTCAGTGGCATGATTGAGAACTTGCTCTGAGATATGCACCTAGCTCGATGCCATTTTTATGAACCTGTGTTGCATTCACATAGGAGCTATATGTGTCGTCCCTACAATCTACACAATCATAATGACACTTTTCAGAGCTGACATAAAGATAGGAACCACAACTATTTCTGCCCTCCTTCCTCCTATGTCTCAACTGAACCAAGAGATGTATTGAAATGTATATGATTATCACTCTAGTAGTAGTAGTAAGTCACAACTAGACTAGGCCCATTAATTCAATGGAATGTATGGAGGAGCTGACTCACCAAATTCCCACTGATTCAATGGCCCTACTCTAGTTGTGACATTACTGGATTTCAGCAAGTAATTGGTAAGATGATGAGTGAAGAGTCTTCCAGTGGTGTGCATACATAAGACAGCAAAAGGGTCTACCTTTCTTTTGAAGTTGAAAGCATTGTGGATGCTCTACTGTGTTCTCAGAGTTTTGGCAAGGAAGGACATCTTAGGCATGGGAAGCAGATTTTAAAGATCTGGAACCCAATTCATAGCGTGATCCTGTATTAGTGTAAAGACCCCTTGCCAGATAATTGTGCTTTAAGATTTCCTGTGCTATATATGGCCCCTCAGAAGTTATTTTTGTTTCGTTCAGTTGATCTTATACCATGGAAACTAGAGGGCTGTAGCCTTAGTTGATTTGATCGTTTCTTCACTCATTTTCTTCTTAAACATTCCAGTTTGAGAAGAAAATGGCTTCAGATAATCCATCCTTTCTGTGCTGTAACCAATCCAAACCAGAAAAGTAGAAGCCCTCTGACAGAGGCCATAAAGGTATAAGCAGGAATGCTCTAGAGGTGGGCTGGTGCACTCTAGCAAAGACATTGTCTGTTCACCATCATTAAGAGTACACCAGCCCATCACTGCAGCAATCCAAATGGCGGGATAAACAGCCTGTGTCGTCAGCCTCTAAGACTTCCAGTTATTCACTGCAGGGCTCAGCTTACCAAACAGTCAATAGCATCAGCTGTTCCAAATCTACTGTAAAATGTAAGTTCTATATCATGGGTCAGCCCATGCTCACTAGTATTTATGCCTCATGTCTGAAGGGCTTAACATGTCTATAAAATTAAAAATATGTATATATACCTAAATTTGGTTTGTTGCTATGCCTAGATTTAAATGCTTCCCTGAGCTTCTGGCCTAGTTCCTTTTACTCTCCCACTGCCTCTAACTCTAGCAATAAATATGTAATGATATGACAGTTTTAGGGTTAGTATAGATTGATGAAATTGTTCATCTGAGTCATGTTAATGGAGCTTTCTGTGGAGTCTAAATGAGGAGAAATCAAGATTTAAAATTACAAACCTGATGCCTCTGATTTTCCTATTGAGAAGAATTATGCGCATAAAATGGTAGGATAATTTCCCTGATGCTCAGGGAAAGCTAAAGAGAGAAATATTAGCAGCACTCCAGTGCACTGGGTAGTAAACAAAAACATGAGTAAGTTCAGCTTTGCATGCCTCTGCACACCCATGTCATCATGTGGATTTAGAAAAGAATGAAATGATGTGAGACAATTTATGAGAGGAACATGTAAGATTTATCAAGCCACAGGTGATATGGGTAAGACATCACATGCAGCCCTCAATATTGTCATAATATGTCACACAGATCAGTGAATGACAACTGAGCAGTAGATGTACTTCCACACAAGGGCGAGACATTGCAGGTTTTTCCCCCCAAACTCTACAAGAGGGTAAGATAGACAACAGTCCCTGCACTGGCAAGAACACATTATCTGTCATTTTGTTCCAACACCAGTCTGGGTATCACCTATAGAGGCCTTTACACAACCTAATCTTATTTTTTTTTTAAGTTTTTTATTTTTTTTAACTACTAAAGATCGGGAAGGGACTACAAAAGGTAAAAGGGTGTAGAAGGGGAAGGGAAGAAAAATTTGAGGACAGGAGAAGACAAAGTATACAAACATTCAATCTATTCATATTTCGATAAAACAATCAACTTCCTGCTTTTTCTTTTTTTTCCAATTTGGTTACCCTCACATTTATCAACTTATAATTATATTTGAATTTAGCACTACGTTATTCCAACATTTTCAGGGTATCGAGACCATTTAAGAAATACATCCCTTTGCTCAATTTCCTTCTGTCTTAGACAGTCTTCCAGCACATCTGCAAAGGTGTCCATTTCTATCACTTCCCATATTTTCTCCTTACTTCCCTTGTAAGAAAAGGATAAGTCCAGGACACTAATCCATTTTTTAACATAACAATTTCCGGGTGTGATAGCTAAGTAGTACACTGGGTTACTCTTCATCCCATCTATGTTATCTAGTGTCTCACTCAATACAGGCAGTTCTTCATTTAACTGCGGTTTAACATCAGGCAAATTCTTCTTCATCAGGTCTTCTATCTGGCTGAGATGCTCATTTACCTGCTGAAATCCTGTTGTTATTATTTTTTTGATATTAGCCTGCCATTCTATATCTGGGTTTTGTTCCCCTATTCCCAACTTTTGCGTTTGGACAGACAAGATCCCCAATCTTTTATATTTTAAATTTTCAGAGGCCATTTTAATCTTTCAATTTCTACTATTTTATCCACGAACTGATCTCCCAATCATAAACCTCCTCTAGGTACTTCCTCCCCCCCTTACACAAATATTGTTATATTTAAATTACAACCATGACAATCTTATCAGAGTCTCTAAAACATCCCTTGCTCCATGTGTGAGAGAGTCTCTCCCAATCCAGCCGAAAAAAAGGTCCAAATAAAACAGCAAACCCAGGAGATCAATCTCTTCCGCAGATTCTTTATAGTCCATCCGGCTCCAGTCCTGTTTTTATTAGCTCCTCTGTCTGATTGAATACGTCGTGTTGCTGATGGTTCACAGTCCGTTTTCTTGCTTCTAGAAACTTATTGTTTCTTCATCAAAAACCTAGCAATCTTCTGTTGACCAAGTCTCATCCAACCTATAGTTGCAAATCCAGTCTAAAAAATAGGGTAAGGGGCATTCCCGCCAGAAAAAAGTCCCAACATAATAGCAGACACAAAAGAGCAGTCTCTCCAGTAGATGTTCTTACGATCCGTCAGACTCCAGTCCTGATTTTTCTAGCTGCCTCAGTATCGTCTCCCTGCTGAGTCACCGTCCATTTTCTTACTCTCAAAAGTTATTTTTATTATCAAAGTCTCAAACAATTCAAAAAGTAAAATCCAGGCTAAACAACCTTCACAACATTCAATCTCTAACAGATTCTAACAGCCTACCCAGTAGTTTTTCACTCTGGGATTTTTTCCACAAACAAAAGATTTTTCCTTCTCAGTATCTCTCCTTTTTTTGGCCTTAAGCCAGCTTGCTGATAAGGTTCCCTTTCGCTTTTGCTGAAGCAAGCTGGTATGTAACGCTTGCCGCTACTTTTCTTCTTTCGGCCACTATTTCACACTAATTTCTTTTCCTCTTCGTAGGGTTACTCATCAATCAAGGGTTTCAACTTATTTTGTTGCTCTTTATTTTCAAAGCCAGTGCTACTTGTTCTCCTCTCCTCAGGGAGTTGGGGGGGGGGAATGGAGTTTCTCACAGCTTATGCCAAGATGGCTCCGCGTCCGGTCTGTGCTCGGGTGAATTTCCAGAGGAAGAAATCTCAGGTTGCTGCCCAAAATTTTCTTCTTTCTGATGCTCACCAGCTACAGAGAGGTCTCTCCTGATCTCTCCTTCGCCCCCCTCATTTCTGGGGGGGCCACAGACCGGTCGGTTCCAGCTTTCCCGGGAGCTTGTTCCCGAGGCTGCTGACAGTGCCGCGACGATGCTCCGCCTCTCACACAACCTAATCTTATGACGGAAGCAAAACTTCTAAGATATCAAGATTTATTTAAAAAGGATTGTGAGTTAAGGTCTAAAGAACAGCTAGAGACACAATATATATATAGAGACTGGTGGTCCAGAGCACAAGTGGAATCTAGGTATAGAAAAGATAAAATAGAGGGTTTTTACCCAGAACAAACGATATTTGATAAACTTCTGCTGGGCTCAAAAGATAAAGTAGTTAAGAAAATGTATGATTATTTGTTAGAAATTAAAATGCAAGACGAGATAGTCAAAGAATGTATGATTAGGTGGGCACAAAATATAGGACATAATATTGATATTGATCAATGGTTGCAAATATGGCAAAATAATATAAAGCTCACAAAATCAGTTAATTTCAAGGAGAATATATATAAGATGTTTTACAGGTGGCATATGACTCCGGAAAAATTATCAAAGATTTATACAGATGTGTCAAATGTTTGTTGGAAGTGTGAAGCACATGAGGGAAGTTTTTACCATATGTGGTGGACTTGCAGAGTAGCAAAACAATTTTGGATAGGTGTACATACTCTGTTACAAAAAATATTGCTTTGTAAGGTTCCACTAACCCCAGAACTATTTCTACTGAGTATTATACCAGACAATATAGGTAAGACAAAGAACTACAGTGGTGCCTCGCTAGACGATGTTAATCCGTTCCGCGAAAATCACTGTCTTGCGAAAACATCATCTAGCGAAGCACGTTTCCCCATTGGAATGCATTGAAATCTCTTCAATGCGTTCCAACGGAAAAGTCGTCGTCTTGCGAAGATCGTCCATAGGGAAACATCATCTAGCGAGCGCGGGTCCCCGTTGGAATGCACTGACAGCTATTGACCGCTAGTCAATGCATTCCAATGGGGAAAACTCGTCGTCTAGCGAAAATCGCCCATAGGGAAACATCGTTTTGCGAAGCGCATTAGCGATCGCAAAAAAGCCATCGTCTAGTGAATTCCTCGTCCTGCGAGGCAATCGTCTAGCGAGGCACCACTGTACTTAGTTATATATATAGCCACTGCAGCCAGAATTCTTTAGCCAAGCATTGGAAGAAATCGGTGATACCGAAACAAGAGGAACTTATTGAGAAGATAAGGGAAGCGGCAGAAATGGATATCTTATCAGAAGTGTTGAAAGACTGTCCAATACAAAAGGCAACTGAACGATGGGATTTATTATATAAATGGCTTGAGTCACCAGATAGTACTTGAATAACATAGATTAAAACTAGGATGTAAATGTAAGTTAAAACCTGGAGGGCAATCAAATAGTAGAAAAGCGGAAAGTCGAGTTGATATTGCAACATGAATAGATTGGATGTCAGTACATTTTGTGTTCTCCTCCCCCTCCTTTTTTCTCCCCTCATATCCCCCTTTACCTTCTGTACCCCTTACCTTATCCCAAGTTGTTAATTTAAAAAAAAAGCTGTTTTGTTCCTATGAAATTTCAGGGAGTAAAACATTGGATGGATCACTGCATCTTTTGAACCACCAGCCACTCATTGCTCTGTACTGATGCTTTGTTTCCTAGTTTTGTGGAGAAGCCTTCTGGGCAAATGGTGAAGTGCTCTTCCTCACAGGGACTTGATATTTCTTCACTGAGATGTCACCTCCCATGGAGAGAGCCTAAATCATCAACAACAGGGGATCTGTTTATTCTTCACAGCCCTAATATAAAACTTGATAAGAGCATATGCTGAATGTGATAATAACCCAATCCACAAGAAAGTCCTCTGAAGAGACCTCTTGGAAAAGAAGCAATTGTAATAGTAATCAGTTTTGCTTTGCTAGTAGTTTACTGCATTTTCCTGTCTCACTGATGAACAAAGGTAACTTCATTGGGGAGTTTGGTAAGTCAGCTCCTCTGTAAATTCTGTTGATTCAATGGGTCTACTCTAGTTGCAACTTATTGCACTAAACAACAGAATTTCAGCCAAAGTATTTAAACCTTTATACATAATAATTGGCACGCTACTTGAGCAGTCAGATGCTGATGAAAATGTGTTCTTAGCTGAGCTTCAGTGTCTGCATTTTATCTGTTGCAGAGTGAACAATTTCAAGGTCTGAGGGCCATTCCTGCCCATCTCTGGAACCTGGAGGATAGCATCCACTCCCTCATCCCCTAAATGTTTCCGTAAAAAATAGGTTATTTTTTAAAAACTTAAAAATCTTATGTGTGAGACTCACTAGTGATGAGCCCCCTAAAAACATGGCAAAAATTTGTTACAGAGTTTTGAATATGTTTTGTTGTTGTTGTTGTGTTTTTTTGGCTATGCAGTAGAAGTACAGAGACTAACAGAGAAGAATGGCTACAAGTTTCCCAGATAATCCATCCTTTCTCATTAACTGGCACTTAAGGTATCAATAATTCACTCTGAGACATTTGTAGTAGAAAGAATAAAAATGTTTCATTACTTACAGTTGTGAACATATCAAAAACAAACAAGCAACTTGCTTCCAACACACGAAAGTGAGGGGAAAAGTACACTCAGTAGAGAGGCTGGGTTCTCTTTGAATTCAGAGGCAAGAGGGAACAATTGGTTAGTGCTGGATAAATTGGCAGTTACCTCAACCCAGAAAAGTCTCTCCCAGTCACTCAAACCACAGGCAGCATGTGAGGTTGTAAAACCTCCAACAGGTTTTCCCCTAAGGGGACATTTAAAAAGTGTTTTTCAGTTTTTAAAAATTGTTATTTGTTTATTTATTTATTTTTAATGTAGAGGTAAGGGCTGAAGGCTGCATTTGGGCCTTTAGTGGCCACATGTAGCTACAGGCCATATTTTGGGAATCCTGATGTAAGGGCATTACACACACCACTCGAGCTTTGCTTTTAGGCCTTGCCATTGCTTTTTCTACTGCCACCGAGGCAAGATGTTTAGAAAATGAAGCAGTGATTTACCCCATCATTACCTTTGGATGCTACAGCCTCAAAGGTTGTGGAAAAAGGTCTGGCTTTGTGTGTTCCTTTCTCTTCATGTGATTTGCTCTTTTTGGATTGTACAGCAAAGTTAGAAGAGCTTCATGAAATGACACTACATCACCAAGATGGTTGGACAAACATTTTGTCTTGGATCTCTTTTGCCCAAAGCTAATGCTCTTACTTTCTGTCTGCAGTCTCCTGCCCATATTATAGTATTACACTCCATCTACAGATTTAGTGCAGCAGTTGCCATGCTATGGGATTCTTCTGAGTGCATAGTTGCATTCTAAATGATGATCTAGATATAGATCTGGACATTTTTAAAGATCATTAACATTTATTTTTCTGTTGTTTCATATTCATAAGCAACCCACAGAACTTAGAAGAATTAAATAGAATACATTAGGAAAATAAATGTTGCATTATACTTTGATACATTCCTTCCAGGGTCACATGTGGCCATTTTTAAATAGAGCATTTTTCTCTTGCATATCCTTACAAAACAGAAAGCAGTCATGGGAAATGGATTTGTGGCAATGCCTACCATTAAAACACAACTTGTAGAAACCACAAGATTTCAGGGACTCATATCAACACACGTATTACCTAAAATCTGATGCCAGTGTCAACCGTTTCTTTCCTATTACGGATTTTTGATTCAGTGTGGTTCAAGCTCTGCAGCAAGATTTAACACGTTCCCTGAAAGCAAAAATACAGAAGGCACATAAAATACTGCACAAAGTACTATAACTTTCTGATAGGAAGTGTATTTTTAAGCATATTTGAAATATTGTTACCTTGTGAGGTGTGCTACATTTGACAGATGTTTTGAACTTCCCTGGCACCATATTCAATGTTCCAGAAATTTTATAATCATAATCATCTTAGAACTACAAAGCTGAAAGGGACGTTATGGATCACTGAGTCCAGCCCCTGTCTTGAACATCTGTTACAGCAATATGAACCCTGTGGATTCCAATCTAGAAATGCATCTGGTTTGTTAATCCAGAGCATGATACTTTTTTTTTTTGACACATCGTGGATATTTGTATTGATTCTAACTGGTGTTTTGGTGCTTCATGAAGAGAAGATGGTGTGCAGCTATAGCACATAAGAATAGTGCCTGGGTTTAGAAGATCTGAAAATCTGTGATTTTATATGCTATGTTCCTTTTGCCAGAGTTGTTAACTTTTCAATACCTCCTTTCTGGCATTTCATCATTAGTTGTATCACCTTTAGATTTCTTGTGCTCTTTGGATATAAACATGCTGAATAACAAACATGGCAATACCCTGCACATGTATCTACAGAATCCATGTTTGTTTACACACACATGACCCCAGTTGGCATTGGTAGCTAAGGATGTATGGAATATATACACATTTTACTTATCAAGTCACCCCCATCAGAAAAAAAAAGTGAGCTACTGGAAGCTTTTTCATTCCCACATAAGAGTAAAAACACCAGCACTTTCTTCTTTAGCAAAAAAAGAGAGCACAAAATTATAAATTTTTTTGCAAAAAAAACCCTTGTATTTTGCATAAAACTTTTTTTTCACAAAATACGAGTTGTTCTTCACAGAATACTGTGGTTTTTTGTGCAAACCCCCCCCCCCCAAAAGCTTCTGCAATATTTTCACAGAAAAGTCCCCAAAATTGAAAAATGCATGACAATTCTTATAATCCCATCCAAGGGGGGGGGGTAATTTTTGCAATTTTTTTGTGCTCAGCTGAACAGTGGGAGAGAGCATAAGATATTTAATGAGGAGAATGGAAAGGAACAGGGAGTGAACCTGCTTCTGATCTAGTTCATGTGCGCTAACCAATTCCTAAAAACCTGGGATATTAAAACCTACAGCAATTAAAAATCTTCAGCATAAAGGGCCTCCAGGATAACTGGAATGTACTTGCTGGTTTGATGCCAAAGTAATCTTTCCTTCACTGTTGAGACTGATGGCAGTACAGTAGCAGGAAGGCTTTGCCTTGACCTCCTTCTACCTTAGGCAGCCTAACAAATATGGAAGAATAACAAGTGTTGCAATCCAATTGCATCTGAAGAGCCACGCATCCCTCAGCATATAAAACACCATACTATAAGTTTCCTTACATTTCCATTACTATGTTTTTCTTGTGTCTTTTATGTGCTGTAAAGTTGCATCCAACTTACATTGATCCTAATATGTTTTTCAAGCTGAGTGACATATAAAAGGTGGAGTTTTACCAAGACAATCTCCCCCTCTCCCCTTGAGTTTTCATGGCCAAGAGGGGATTCAAACCCAGGTCTCCTGAGTTAGTCCATCGCTCTATCTGCTATATCACACTGGCTGTTTTCGTATACATTGGTCAAAATCCAGAAAGTAGTTAGTGGCAATCTTGAACCTTGGTCTTGTGAATTTGTGGAAGTAAATTGCTAGGATTAGGCTGCAATGGGACTGAGGTGAAATTAATTTATGCTTCATTGGGCCCAGTATCTTTTTACACATAGAAGAGCTGAAAATGTCTCCTTGCTGTTCCCATTCTCTATATATTCATTAGGTGATGACCAAAGCCTATTTTTCTGAAGAAAGTAAAAGTAATTTGGTTCACTTTGTTCACTGAAGGCCAAGAAATGTTACTTCTTTCAGTATTTAGTGTTAGATTAATGGAGAGGATGATAGGAAGTGAAATCTTGCAGAAATAGCATTTCCTCACAGCGGGAAGCTTCCACTTTCCAGTTACACTTACTCTGAACAGTAGGTAATACATTTTTTTGAAGATGGTAACATTGCAGGCCATGGGGACCAAAAAAGGTATTAAAGCACCTATCATCTCACATCTGTACAAAGATGCACCTTTTAGCTGAGATACCATCAGCAAATTGTAATGCACAGCAGGAAGTAAAAGGACTTTTTGGAAGAAAAACAACTTATTCCATTGTGCTATGATGTTCTCCTCAGCATGATAGCACATCAGCAGCTGTCCAACCACTGCAAAAGATAGCTGCAAAACTAATTCTGAAGGCAGATGGGTTTTAACAGATCCATCAGTCTGCGTTCTAAAATTGCCAAGTTAGATTTGGAGGATTTTGGCTGGCGAACTTCTGATTACAGAAAGAAAAGACCAGGATTTGAATTGATCATCTCAATGAGACCCAATTTGTTGCCACCTCTCCCAAGACTTGTTGTAAAGAGAAAGCCATCTTGATTTTAAAAAATCTGCACATTAGCAAGTCTTGCAGGGTGTTGTAGGGTATTTCAGAGAAATGCAGTCCACGCCAAACAAGGTGCACATGTCAAATTGTGGATAGCTACATTGCCCCCCCTACCCCGGAATAATGACGCGAGATGGTGATATGGGATAAACATGGGCCACACTTTATTAATTAATCAAATCTTGCCCACCTTAACAAAAGGGGGGTCCTGCCATAGTGGGGAAGCAGGTTTAAACACAGAGGTCTCAACGGACCCCTTAAATAACAAATGGGCGAGTCCCTAGCCCCACGTTCTCGTGGTCGTGAAGACAGCGAGAACCCGGCCGGCCCAAATTTGACCACCCCCGGACCTCAAGCCACCTTCTGCTTGTTGACTATTGGTCTGGGTGTGGCCCCAGCACATATTTTCCCCCAAGCACTGTAATTGCACGATCCGCAGCGCTGGGAGTTCAGATGACCTATACATTACCTGAGATTGCTATGGGACTCACCAAAAACCTGTATTATAACATCCTGACATTGCAGAGCCATTTAAGTCGCATCACTTTTTCCCACAGCTACCACCTCACTAATCCTTTAAGCGCCAAAAAAATGTCAACAGGGACGCCGCCCGGAACAATGCCACCTCGTAATTGTCTCTGCATATAGCAGCCCACTGTTTGCAAATGTTTTCCAACAAGCCTGGAGATATGGGCAACCTTGCATCCCTGACCCTGCCTCTCTCCTTGCTCCATCCTTCCATTATTTTCCGAATGTGGTAATCGGAAGTAAAATCCTGATAGCCATGTATCCTAGAATGAAAAGCTAGGGCCGACAATCGGCCCTGTATGGTGCCAGGCACCAAGCCCTTCCTATTTAGATATATCATGAAGTGCTGAAGGTGCTCCACTGGGGCAGGCCATAGCAGCTCTAAACCCACAAGGTTTCTAAAGTCCTGAAACTCTATACTCACTGCTGAGTACCCTTTTCGCATCCTCGGGGCCAAAGCCAAACCTATCGCTCTGTCTGCATCGGCACGCCAATTTGCCAGACCTCCTGGGGCAGAATCTCTGGGAATTTGCTGGCTCCTGGATCTAACTCCCTGAACCGGTTGATCTGTTGGCATGATAACGCATCAGCTAAACTGTTATCTAATCCTGGAATGTGCTTTGCTTGAATCAAAATGCACGTACCAGGGACATAACACGTTCCGAGTGCAAGGTGAGGCTATTAACTATGTATACCACTGCCTGATTGTCGCACCAAAAACGAATCAGAGAATTGGCCCATTCGTGCGCCCAAAGCCACAGTGCTCCAACTATGGGAAAAAATTCCAGGAATGTTAAATCCCTGGTGATTCCTAATCGGTGCCACTCTTCAGGCCATTGCTTGGCACACTACTTGCCCCTGAAATAGATTCCAAAACCCAAGGAACCAGACGCATCTGTCTGGACTTGGAAATCAGCCCTAAGAATCGTCTCTGATCTCCAGAAAGAAATTCCATTAAAATCCGCTAAAAACTGGCTCCACACCTGGAGATCCTGTTTTATACCCTGAGTAACTATGGCATGATGAAAAGGGCGACATAGACATTTCATAGCATCGTGCAACCTGCGCAATAATGCGTGGCCTGGTGCCACCACTCTACAAGCAAAGTTCAGATGCCCCACTATTTCCTGTAGTTCTCTAAGGGACACCTTTCTCTTTTGCAATATTAAGGAAATCCTTGCTCTCAGATCATTCAACTTGCCTTCAGGCAACTTGGACGTCTGCTGTTGGGTATCCAACTCAATGCCTAAAAATGTAAGGGACATAGCTGGTCCCTCTGTCTTCTCCTCAGCTAAGGGTAAACCCAACTCCCGTGCCAGGGCTTGAAAAGCTTCCAAAATAAATCTACATTGTCCCGTGTTCCCTTCACCACAAAAAAGGTAATCATCCAAATAATGGGTGGTATTCTTACAGCCCACTCTGCCTCTGAGCTTCCATTCCATGAAGGAACTGAAGCGCTCAAAATGAAATGTAGCAGCCCATACGTAGCATCCTATCTATGTAGTATGCCCTTGAAAATAAAAACCCAGTAATTCAAAGTCCTGGGGGTGGACAGGGAGAATATGAAAAGCTCATTTTACATCGCATTTCACAAGCTCCGCCCCAATGCCACACCTAACCATGTGAACCGCCTCATCAAAAGAAGTGTATCGCACCGTGCACAACTCCTGCAGGATGGCATCGTTCACCGACTCTCCCTCTGGGTAAGACAAGTGATGTATCAACCTAAACTCCCCCTGATTCTTTTTGGGCACTACACCGAGCGGTGAAACCCTCAGATTTTCCAAGGGAGCAGTTGTGAATGGACCTAAAACCATACCTTCCTTAACCTCCTTTCCAATCTTTTCCTGAACTACATCCTCCATTCCTTTAACGGATTTTAGGTTTAGCACGAAAAAGGCCTTGCACTCTCCAACCGCTGGTATCCTGAAACCATACTGAAAACCCTCTAGAAGGTATATGGCATCTTCCCACTTAGGGTAATCTCGCAACCAAGATTCTAATACTGAGACCTTAATTGGGCTGGGACCCTTTATTAGGGTTGCCCCCCCCCCGGCAGGCTTTTTGCCACCTCCGTTGTCTTTATTGTTCCTTTGGGCTCTAGCCCTGAAACAAGATAAGCTTGGGTGTTGCCCACCGCACACTGTGCACTCATGCCGGAAGCAGCAGCCTTTCCTTGAGCATGAACTCTTTGCGTTAAAGTCCCAGCAGAGCAGGCGGGGTTGAACCACCTGCCCCGTGCCTACACGGGTATTTTGAGTCTGTCCAATCTTACGTATAAGATGCCCACTATCAAATCTTTCACCCAAATTTGGCCTGGCTGGTGTCATAGACTGCAGCCACAGTCCCAGCAAAGGCTCATCCCATCTCAAGTTTGGATGAATCACACTTCTCGTACGGAACGATTCATCATATATAAGCCATGCTTGCCCGGCAAAATCCACGTAAGCTCTATATATCAAATCCAGGTACTGGAACAGTGACTGCGCCCTCCAAGGTTGAGCCTTAACCACTACAACAGCATAAATTAGGAAACCGGGAAGCCAGTTTGCCCATGTCCGGTCTGGCCTACGTCTCCTACGCCTTTCTTTGTCCTTCTCATCTTCCTTGTCTAGGTCCTTCTTTTCAACATTTCTATTTAGCAATTCGAATAAATCAACATATTTTCCCTCTCCAATTTTTTTCTTTGGTCACTGGGGTGATGTGGTCACCCAGAGGCAAAGCATGGTCCCCAAACTGCAAAGCCTTCAAAGGGACAGAGTTATACCCGGTGTCGGGAACCGACGGGTAGGGCCAGACCCCTACACCCACCGTCGGACCCATTGGAGCTGGGAATGTGACCTGTGGGTATGGAGCCACCCAATTCCCAAACTGGTTACTCATGTTAGACCAGGGAGTGGTCGGTGCCCTAAATCCCTGTGGATCATATAGTGTACCAAATGGTGAATTACCCGGACCACTGCCAGGCCATGGCCAGGCAGGCAGTACCGGGAGGGTGTCCGGTGCAATGGCCCGCTCACCTGATGATGTAGACAGCAGCTCCTCTGACTCATCATTGGATTGCTGCAAACCAGATGCTGCCTCTTCCATTGTCCCCCTGTTGACGTCTGTCCAGAACCAACTGCCTGACCAACTCTGGTGTGCACGGTTCTCTCTCATCTTCCTCGCTGTGCTGAAGTGGTGTAGCAGAGGACGCATCAGATGCTCTCTTGGACTGCCCACCAGCCTGTTGATCTGCCCCAAGAGCAGCAAAAAGAGCCATTAAATTCTCAGCCATGTTTTTAAGTTTTGCTTTCTTATGGCTCTTAGCCTCCCTAGCAGAATGTCGTGGTTGCTCACTGCTAGGCGGCGGAACCCTTTGTGCCGCCCTTTCAGCCTCTAAGGCTGAAATTTTTTCTTGTAATTGCTGCCAAATTGGCCAGGATTCCTCATCAGATGATGACTGAGGAGGTGAAACCTGAGGAGCTACCTGCTTCCTAGCAGGCTGTTTTCCCTTCTGACCACCCTGGCCCTTCCATGATGCCATTGTTGGAATTAATAAACAATACAGTGGACCCTCAACTTACGGAATTAATCCATATTGGAACGGTGGCTGCAGGTCAAAAAGTCTGTAGGTCGAGGCTCAATTGACCTACAATGCATTGAAAACCGATTAATCCGTAACCAGCCGTTTTTGGTCCATTTTGTTTGATTTTCCGGTCTGTAGGTCGATTCTCCGGCCGCAAGTCGAACCTAAATTTTGCGGCCAGAGAAGTCTGTAACTCGAAAAGTCTGCAGGTCGAGCCATCTGTAAGTCGAGGGTCCACTGTACACCTAACTGCCAAGGCAACCGCACAAAGCTGCCACAGTGAAAATGCCCTACCGTGTAGGTTGTATCAAGAAATACAACACTTATTGGTAATGCTTAGACCAAAACGAGGCTAAAGGCCCTCCCTGTGAAGCCAACTCTATGTTTTTCTTTTTTCTTTTTTTTTAAACACTTTACTGCTAACCTTCCAGATGCAGGTACAGTATAAAGAAATGTGTGTGTGTGTGTGTGTGTCTATTAATTAATTATTTACTTATTTATTTATATTTTTATTTATTTTATTTTATTATATATATATTTTTAAAAATTATTTATTTATTTATTATTATTATTTGGAGATTAATTACTATTTTAACCGTTAAATATATATTACCACTATACTATTAAATAATATTAACTATCAAATTACCTAATTAATTGTTAATCTTAAAACTCTATTAGACCAGTCAATTGCTAAATTACCAAATCAATTCCCTGAATGAATTTACTCTTACTCAGATATGGACTTGATTATTATTATTTGTATTTTATTTTATATTATAATATTATTGATGTTTGAATTAATTACAATGGCTAGGCTAGAGCACCCCCCACAGCCGCAGGTGGAGCCAAAGCAAAGCATCAGGTCCATAATCAGCCGATAACAAAAGGAAAATCAAAATCGCTATAATAAATTAAGGAATTACTACCAACAATTAAATAAATATAGACGAAATAAGATAAAATCCAGATCAAAAACGCAGGACTGCTCGTCAATCGGCTGGCCAGGAGGGCCGAGTGCCTATCAGCTGAGCCGGGTCGCTTCCCAGACCGCAGCCGACTGTTTTTAATAATGCTCCATAAAACTACTTAAATACCCCTATCCTTTAGTCAATTATTTAATTATTTATTACAATTTATTCAAGCTATTACTTTATGAATGCTCTTACAGTGACCAAACAAAACACCGATGAAATTTTCCCCCAAGGTGCCCTTAAGAGGCTGGAAGGCTCCCGGCCCCCACCCGGCTAAGCCCGAGCGACTCGTACAACTTTGCTCCTCGACTCCCCAATTAAAATAAAAACTTGAAATAAATAAAAAAATTAAAATAAAACCCCCGCTAGAATAACAGTTCCCCTAATGAGGAGCTGAGAAATAGCAAGGCAAACCATGGTGTGTGTGTGTGTGCCGATGCAACCTCCCCTTCCAGCCAGCGACTCCAAACAAGCCTCGCCAGAGAATTGCGCAGTTAAAAATGCACTCCAACGGCAGAGCTCCACCTCCTTCTGTTGCCATCAAGGAAGAGGAAGGAGGAAGGCGGGAAAGCTCCTTAAATAACTGACTCCCTCCTCCCCTACCAGAAGTCGCTCTCGTGAGACTTAGGCTTGTCTCATGCTATCCGGCAAGGGAGGCAATGGCGACCCGTGCTGCCGAAGCATGGCTTGTCAGCGGATCAGACAATGTGTATAACTGAAGCATTCATGTGAAATCAATAAAAAATAGGTCAGTAAACATGAACAAAATACACATACCTACATGTAAGTTGGGTAAAATGCATAAATAAATGTACACATTAGGATAAATGTGCTAAAATAGTTGAAGTTTTTGCATCCTCGCAGGCTGCCTTTAGCAGGTTTGGCTGGGAGGGATCTTTATGGGTTGTGGTGACTGTCAATCTATCCAGCACTAACCAATAGTTCCCTCCTGCATCTGAATTTATAGAAAGTCCTGCCTTTCTGCTCAGTGCTTTCCCCCTCTCTAGAATCTGTTGAAGCATTTAGTCATGTCTGTCAATTTGCTGTTTGATTTGTTTACAAGTGTAAGTAAAGAAAATGGTTTTTATTCTTTCTACTACTGTCTCAGAGTTGGTAGTTGTGACGTTCACCCAGTGTACCCTGTTTGTTTTCCCTCAAACCTAGGGTTCACTCTGGCAATGTTCTCTCTTTTCTTCACTGCCACCAGTGGATTTCCCTTATCCACTCTGTAAATGACTTTAATCAGACACGTGCTGGCAACATAACTGATTTATTAAAAGATATTAGGTTGAATCAGAATCACAGAGGTTCTTTAATCATTGTATAGAATTAAACTCATTGAAACCTTGTATATTATGTTATGCACTCAATCACCATTTGCTTTATTTATTCACCTTAACCAGTCTAAATATCAGTTCTCTCTATTTCTCTATCTATCTATCTCAACTCTTCAATCTCTCTCCTTCACACTTCGCACTCTCCTCTCTCTCCAACTCCCCAACTGCCTAACTGACTGAATGATCCCGCCCCTCCAGTCCTCTCATAGGCTCCTGCACCTGAGCTCCAGCTATGAGTGACAGGAGTGACTTGGGCATTCGTCACAGTAGTATTGAGACTATACATGCCAGTTAATGAGAAAAGGGGTGGGCTACTCTGGGGAACTTGAAGCCATTCTGCTCTGTGAATCCTTGCACTTTTCCTGCACAGCTAATGGTAGCTTCACCGGCAAGATCCTCTTTGCCACATGGGGCTCTTTGCCGCACCTTCTGGAGTAGTGCGAGACAGCTGGTCATCGCGAATGCTCTGGGAGGGCGAAGGCGGGTTTGTTTTAAAGAAAGCTCTGCCCCCGTTTTGGCCTCTTTCGAGGCTCTCAGCATTGGAAGAAGATCGTCGCTTCTGGAGCTGATTGTGACACACTTTTAATTTAGTGCCTTCGTGGACGAGGGATTGGGATTGCAGCTGCACCCCGTTTGGTTTGCTTGACTGTCCCAGCACAGTCAATTTTGTTAATTTTAACTGTTGGCTTGCTGTATTCAAGAGGCTTTCAACGGGGCATTCCCCCCCCCCCCCCGGCAGCTTTTGCCACGCCGCAGCTATCAGCCTTAGCAAGCCAATAGCTGTTGGTTTAATTTAAGACTAGAGTTGTTTAAGTTAATTTTATTATAGCCTTCTTTGCCTTTGTTGTGGTATAAACAGATACCTGGGGGAATTTGGGGTTGATCACCCGCCCGTGACTTTTTCAATTCAGTGCATGATTGTTATTTATAATTAGTATTTAATAATTCGAATAATAATTACAGTATTAAGTGGGTTGATATATTGGGGTCTAATTGTTTACTATAAGATAATAAAGTGCTGATTAAAAAAAGTGCATAGTGCATAAACAAATTATAAATCAGTAAGCGATTAAATAAAACTGCTGCAAGCGCACAGGGTTAAATAGCTCTTTTGTCTTGGGGGGCTGCAGTGGCTACAGCTGGCAGCCTGTTTAATTTGATTTAGTGGTATTGGGCCCCCTGGGGTTAAGTTTAATAACACCAAGAATAATATTTGAATACTACTACTGTTAATAATAATAACAAGAATTTATTGAGTAAATAAATACAAGTATAGGTTGGTGTGAGTTTTGGGTAAGGTTTAACAAGCTAGTACCTGCGGAACTATGGGTCCAAAGAAGGGGCAGGGAAAAAGTAAGGGAAAACAGCAAGCTAAAAGGCCCCCCCCCCCAGGTTTCTCCAGTAGAGTCATCTTCTGATGAGGAATCTTGGCCCATTTGGCAGGAGCTGCAGAATAAAATTTCTGCACTGGAGGCCGAACGTTCCCAGCCAGGCCTGGTTGCAAGTGGATCCCAGCCTTACAAGTCTTCCAGAGAGTCCAAAGGCCACAGAAGGGCCAAACTGAAGGCTTTGGCTGATAATCTCTTGTGTCGCCTCAATGCGTTAGATGCTGAACGATGTGCTGTTCAGAGACCATCCACCGGAGCCGAGGCATCACAAAGGGTACCCCAGAGTGTGCAGTCCGAAGCTGCAGGTGGTAGTCCTGACCCAGAGTTAGCCATTGCAGCTGCGCAGGAGCCAGTGAACTCTGGAATTCCAGGTGAGTTAACACCAGCACCAGACACCTTTAGGGATGCTGTAACCTGGCCTTGGCCAGGCGTAGGACAGACGGGTATGTCACCATTTACTTCTCACCAATTTGCACATGGCATTGGAATGCAGTCTCCTCAGGTAACATCAGGACCCCCAATTGGTTGGATTCTGCCATACCCACAGGTGTCACACCCGGCATCTTTTGGGGTTACACCAGGGGTTAGCGTATGGCCATATCCCTCTGTCCCAGATACAGGCTACAGTTCTGTGCTGTTCAAGGCTTTACCCTTTGGTGATTATTCCATGCCATTAGGGGATCACCTGACTCCAGCAACTAAAGAAAAAATTTGGAGAGGGAATAACATCGATATTTTTGAGCTTTTAAACAGAAAAGTGGACAGTAAGGAATTGGAGAAAGAGGATGATAAGGAAAAAGAGAGACGCCGGAGGCGCAAACCTGAGCACACTTGGGCTAATTGGCTACCTGGTTTTTTGACTTACCAGGCAGTAATAGTGAGGGCCCAACCTTGGAGGGCTTTATCATTGGTTCAATACTTGTACCTAATATATAGGGCATACGTCGACTACCCAGGTCACGCGTGGTTGCTCTATGATGATTCATTTCATATGAGAGCCACGATACACCCCAATTTACACTGGGATGAGCCCCATCCTGGGCTCTGGCTTCAATATATGACCCCTGCATGTCCTAGCATGGGTGACAGTTTTGACAGCGGCCATCTAATCCACAAAGCATGCTTGAATTCCACCGCCAAGTTCCCCTTAATTCAGACTACTCAACCACATTGGCTCTGCTGGGAATTTAATTCCTGCAGAGCGTGTGCTAGGAAGGCTTGTAAATTCAGGCATGAATGTACATTATGTGGTGCACAACACGCTAGCATTAATTATTTTCGTGCCGGCACACAGAAAGGGGCAAAGGATGCTGGTGCAAATAGAAAACAGGATGGTGGCGCCGGGGCCACTGCTAAAGGGCCCCAGCCCAATTAAAGTAGACGTACTGGATAGCTGGTTGTCAGCTTACCCCAAGGTGGAGGATGCTGGATACTTGTCGAGCGGGTTTAGACTTGTTTTAAGGTTCCTGTTGTTGGTGAGAGAAAAAGTAGTTTTGCACAAAATTTGAAGTCAGTACAAGGCATGGAGGATATAGTTAGGGAGAAGATAGGTAAGGAAGTCAATGAAGGTCGAGTCCTTGGCCCCTTTCAGCCCCCCCCCCCATTGCCACATTTGCGGGTCTCCCCCCTAGGGGTTGTCCCCAAGAAAGCCAAAGGTGAATACAGACTTATTCACCATTTGTCATACCCGGAGGGTGACTCGGTTAATGATGCTGTTCCACAGGAGTTGTGCTCAGTACGCTACACTCCTTTCGACACTGCGGTGTGCATGGTCAGGTCGTGTGGTTTCGGGGTGGAGATGGCCAAGTGCGACATTAAGTTGGCATTTCGTCTTCTCCTGATGATTTTGATTTGTTAGGTTTTCATTTCCAAGGGGCCTTTTATATCGATAGGACTTTACCCATGGGCTGCTCTATATCCTGCGCTGCTTTTGAGCATTTCAGCTTATTTTTGGAGTGGAACCTTAGATGCAGGGCAGGGCGTTGCAGCACTGCTCATTATTTAGACGATTATCTTTTTTGCGGTGAGCGGGGGTCAGGGAGATGTAAATTCATTCTAGAAACATTCCAGAACATGGCGAAAGAGTTAGGGCTACCATTAGCTGAGGAAAAAAATGGAAGGTCCTTCCACCGTGTTGACCTTCTTAGGAATTGAATTAGATACACAGCTACAGGCTTGCAGGCTACCTGATTCCAAACTGAAAGACTTACAGCAAAGGCTTAGAGAGTTAGTAAAGAAAAGGAAAGTCTCCCTTAAGGAGTTGCAGGAACTGGTAGGTCATTTGAATTTTGCATGCCTGGTGATTGTGCCAGGCAGGCCTTTTCTGTGACGACTTTGTGAGGCAATGAGTTGCCTCAGACGGCCATTTCATCGGACGAGAATGACAGTCAGTATGAGACAGGACCTGCAGGTGTGGCTCCAATTTCTGGACGGTTTTAATGGGATTTCCTTTTGGAAATCGGAGATAAACTTGGGGGATGCTTTGCAGGTGCATACAGATGTGGCAGGATCCTGGGGTTATGGAATCTACTTCAGAGGGCGGTGGTGCGCAGGCGCATGGCCAGACGAATGGCTGCAGTATGACATTTCCCGTGACCTTACTTTCTTAGATTTTTTTCCCATTTTGGGTGCCTTGTGGTTATGGTCCGAGGAATGGGAAACTCCGTTATTCATTTTTGGTGTGACAACCTAGCGGTTGTTCACATAGTTAATAACCTAACTTCTCACTCCGAAAGAGTAATGTGCTTAGGGCATTCACGCTGAGAGCCTTGCAGTTTAACATTGCTGTGCATGCTAGGCATATTCCCGGTGTGGACAACAGTATAGCTGATTCCCTGTCCCATCGACAGATTGACCGGTTCAGGGAATTGGCGCCGGGAGCCAGCGAGCACCCAGAGTTACTGCCACCAGAGGTTTGGTTTGGCAAATTGGAGGGAAGACACTGACTGAGCGATAGGCTTGGCTCTGGCCCCATGGACACGCAAAGGGTACATGGCCATGAGTAGAGAATTCCAGGAATTTAGAGGTGATATAGGCTTGGATCAAACATGGCCAGCTCCAGTCAACCATATCCAGCAATATATAGTCTTCTTGAACAGGAAAGGATTGTCCACCAGCTCAATTCAGGGCAAATTGGCAGCCTTAGCATTTTATGCTAAGACATGGGGTTACCAAGATTTATTATTTATTTATTTATTTATTTATTATTAGATTTTTACCCCGCCCCCCTAGACAAAGTCTACTCGGGGCGGCTTACATACATAATAAAAACATCATAACATTAAAACATCATAACATTTAAAAACAGCATAATTTTAACATTTATATTAAATTAAATCAGTACCAAGATGATAAGAGTAAAAATCAGTTATTGACTGGAGGGAAGGCCTGCCTGAAAAACCAGGTTTTCAAATGAGTTTTTAAAACGCCCAGCGAGGGTGCCAGATGAATTTCAGTAGGGAGGCTGTTCCATAGCCGAGGGGCCACTGCCGAGAAGGCCCGGTTTCTTGTTCTTTCTTTCCGGGCCTCTCTCGGCGTTAGGCCCCTCAGCCGTCCCTGCTGGCTATTCCGGGTGGTTCGGGTAGATCTAGGTGGGAGAAGACGATCTGCCAAGTATCGAGGTCCCAAACCGTTTAGGGCTTTATACGTCATCATTAACACTTTGAAGTCAATGCGGAAACGAATGGGCAGCCAATGCAAGGCAGCCAGAGTGGGAGAGATATGCTGATATTTCCTTACCCCACTAAGGAGCCTGGCTGCCGCATTCTGCACCATTTGAAGTTTCCGCATCAATCTCAAAGGCAGCCCCACGTAGAGCGCATTACAATGGTCTAATCTCGAGATTACGAGCGCAGGTGATTATTTCACCTCAGACTATCGTATTAGGAGGTTGTTAGAAGGGTGATCTAAGGAAAAAATGAGAATACCTGACACTAGAGCTCCCATAACACCCGCCATAATGGAAAAGCTTAGCCAACACTGGGATAACATATGTTTGAATGCTTACGAGGCGGCCCTGTTGAAGGCTGCTTCGTTAGTAACATTCTTTGGAGCCCTGAGAATAAGTGAGGCAGTTGCCATGAGCAAGTCAGATACATCACTGTTGGACTTGCAAAGACAGGACATCCTTCTCGAGAATAACACCCTCTTCATACACATACGCTGGTCAAAGGTTGACCAGAGGGGAAAAGGAGTGCATATTGCACTAGGCAGGTGTTCTATAAACAGCATATGCCCCGTCCTGGCCACGGTAGCATACTTGACTTTCAGGGGTCATCATCCAGGCTATTTCTTCATGCATAGTGATGGGTCACCGTTGACCAAATACCAATTTTGGAAATTAACTGACAAGGCGCTACAGCAGTCTGGCGTAGTGGGGCTACACTTCGGCACACATTCCTTTAGGATAGGAGCAGCCTCGGCAGCTGCCGCACTCGGTTATGGTTCTGAAGACATTAAAAAGTTAGGATGCTGGAATTCTGGCTGTTACAGGCGTTATGTCCATGTTCTCCCTTCGGTTTAGCTTCGTTACTGGCCTTGTTTCTTTTCTTGCAGGTTCAGAGGTTGGCCATAGTTTTATCTTCTGGGCAGCACGCCATGCTGTGAAATCATCGTGGGGAAGCAACTTAGACCTTGGGGCCACAGCCCAACTGGAGTGGTTTGGCAAGGGGGTATGCTGTGGGATGTGTTCCTACAAGCAGTGCCTCACGGTCCTCATAGCTGTCCCCCCGATGTGTTGGTTGTTCATCTCGGCAGTAACGACTTAGCTAAGCATAGCGGAAAGTCATTAGTAATAGATATTATTCATGATTTGCGTTTGTTGAAAACCGAGCACCCTTCGATGATCATTCTGTGGTCCACAATAATCCCTAGAGCGCAGTGGTGGGCAGATTGCCCACCACAGTGTATTAATACAGCCCGCAGAAGCGTTAACTGGGAAGTTTGTCGGGCTGTCGAAAGGGGTATTGGTACAGTTATTGAGCACCATGGCATTTGTTTGAATAGGCCGGAGCTTTACAGGCACAATGGAGTACATCTTTCAAACCAGGGATTGGAGTTATTCATTCAGGATATTTAGAGGAGGCTGTGTGCAGTTATTAATAGTTTGGGCGGGCAAGGGACTTAGTCTTGCTAGTCCCTTTGCCGTGGCGGGTAGTGCGGAAGGAAGTTGGATCGGTGAGTCCTAGTAAGAGCACAGTAAGGTTATAGCTCACCTGACCTCCCAGCACTGTGGATTGTGAGATTACAGCGTGCTGGAGGGGAGGATGTGCTCGGGCCTTGCACGGACCAAGGGCCACCAAATGTATGGGGGCTTGAGGCCCACGTGAGGTCAGTGCCAAGCCGGCCGGGGTTGTGCTGTCTAGGGGACCGCGCAGCCTTGGGGCAGAGGACTCGCCCATATTGGCAAAGGGTCCAGTGAGACCCACTTATTCCTTTCCGCACTACAGCAGCCCCCTCTTCTTTGTTATGGTTTAATAAAGCGTGGCCCTGGTTTAACCCAACTGTTTTGTCTCGCGTCATTATTCCGGATGGGGTGGCAATGGTAGCTTCGCCAGCGAGATCCTCTTTGCTGCACGGGGCTCTTTGCCGCACCCTCCGTAGTAGCGCGAGACAGCTGGTCATCGCGAATGCTCCGGGAGGGCGGGGGCGGGAGCAGGTTTGTTTTAAAGAAAGCTCCGCCCCCGTTTCGGGCTCTTTCGAGGATCTCAGCCCACCCACCCACCCTGTTTTCAGTGTGAGTTTACTGGTCGCCATTCGGGGCCGGATAGGAATTTTTGATCCGCTACTTGATTGGCCGGTAGTCGCGGGGATTTTTCACCTAT
This sequence comes from Intellagama lesueurii, assembly GCA_037013535.1. Classification (NCBI taxonomy): domain Eukaryota; kingdom Metazoa; phylum Chordata; class Lepidosauria; order Squamata; family Agamidae; genus Intellagama; species Intellagama lesueurii. The sequence continues at coordinate 92,264,703 of JBAJHW010000004.1, read as the reverse complement.
CCCACACTGATCAAGGTGAGGCTACTTAAGGGTGTTGTTGTCAGGTTCGGTCATGCTGGCGGGTAGTGCGGAAGGAAGTTGGATCAGTGAGTCCTAGTAAGAGCACAGTAAGGTTATAGCTCACCTGACCTCCCAGCGCTGCGGATCGTGAGATTACAGCGTGCGGGGGGGAGGATGCGCTGGGGCCTCGCATGGACCAAGGGCCACCAAATGTATGGGGGCTTGTGGCACACGTGAGGTCAGTGCCAAGCCGGCCGGGGTTGCGCTGTCTAGGGGACCGCACAGCCTTGGGGCAGAGGACTCGCCCGTATTGGCAAAGGGTCCAGTGAGACCCAGTTATTCCTTTCCGCACTACAGCGGCCCCCTCTTCTTTGTTATGGTTTAATAAAGCATGGCCCTGGTTTAACCCAACTGTTTTGTCTCGCGTCATTATTCCGGATGGGTTGGCAAAGGAATTTAACGAAAAATGCAAAACTCTGCAAGAAAAATTGGCAATTATTTCACTGTGGGATGAATGCACAAGGACTTTTAATGTGATATGGGACAAGAATGGGAATAATTTTGAAATAGTATTTGGAAAAACAAGATAAAATAGCAAAAGAATCTATGTTGGCCATATACCAAATTCTAAAATCTAAGTTATGGTAATACTTACATAAGGCAATTAAGAAACCCACAAATTCTTTGTGCAAATTTCCTGGGTAAAATATCTATGGGCATGATGTTATAAAAGCAGGTGGGCACGGCAGGGCCTAATGCTAAAGCAGTATAGTCTCCATGTCATCTTAAAATCTAATGAAGAAGGAGCTGATGATGGGGTTATCGGGCTACTTTGCCCTTCATGGCTCCTCCTTTGGTCAGAACAAGAAAGATTATAAAAAGCAATACATTTTGAGGGCATAGTTGTTTCACAAAAAGCATAGCACAACACAGAAAGCATTCCACATGATTTCTGGTTTGTAGTTATGTGAGCCAGAGAACACCCCATTGTTCCACGTGCACAAGGGTGTAAAAAATGCTCCCTTGCACAAATGTTGGAGGCATAGCAGCTGCACATACAATGGGCTGATGTGCAGCTACTGAAAACAAAGAGAATTATTCCCTCCATTTCCAGTTTCAAAATACAAACAACTAGATATGGGGGTATTCGTGTACGAATATCCCCCCACAGGTGGAGATAATGAGGGTCCACCCCCATGGGGCTGGACAGCCCACCCACAATTCCACTGCTGCTGTGACCACCGCGGAGCCTTCCAATGGCTCCGGAGATCACGTTTGGCTCGCCACTCCTGGCAGGAGGCGGGATGACAAGCCTCTCAGCTAGGTCGAAGAGTGGCTCACTGAATGCAATCTCTGGAGCCATTGGAAAGCTCCATCTGAGAAACATACCCTGTTTCCCTGAAAATAAGACCTAACCTGAAAATAAGCCCAGTATGATTTTTCAGGATGCTCGTAATATAAGCCCTACCCCCAAAATAAGCCCCAGTTAAGTGAAACCCCGCCCTCCACCATTGTGCAGCAACCAGAAGAAGATGACATGCCTGTATTTGAATAAATGTAGATTGTTGTACATGAAAAAAAAAAAATCCCCTGAAAATAAGCCCTAATGTGTTTTTTGGAGCAAAAATTAATATAAGACCCTGTCTTATTTTTGGGGAAACACGGTATTTGGCTGAAAAAGGAATATATATCTCAGCCCTATTTATTTATTTATTTATTTATTTATTTATTTATTTATTTATTTATTTATTCATTCATTCATTCATTCATTCATTCATTCATTCATTCATTCAACTTTTATACTGCCCATCTGGCTACAAGGGCACACTGGGTGGTTTACAACACAGTAAAACAATAACACTTTTTTAAAATATTGAACATAATGGTTATACAGAAGTCAAAACCAAAAGTCAAAATCAAAATTACAAAGTACAATCACAAGTACCAAAACAACATCAACATCAAAATAAATACCACTAATCTAAAAGGCAGGATGGTGGACCAGAAAACTGCCACTAGGCTATCATGATGTAATCTCCAGAAAAGCCTGTCTGAAAAGCCATGTCTTCAATGATTGTTTGAAGGTTCCCAATGAAGAGGCCAGGCAGATTTTGGGTGGGACATTGTTCCCAAGATGGGGGGGGGGGGTGACCACCGAGAATATCTGGTTTCTAGTCTTCTCTTTCCCGGACTCTCTTGGGGTCAATAGTTTCAACTGCCCCACCTGGGAAGGTTGAATAGGTTGGGCAGATCTCACTGGAAGAAAGCATTCTGTCAAGTATCGAGGTCTCAAACCATTTAGGGCTTTGTATGTCAAAGTCCTCACCCTGAAGCTGGCATGGAAATGAACAGGTGGAGCCAGTGCAAGGTGGCCAGACTGTAGGGGAGATATGTTGGTATTTCTTCACTCAGCTCAACAATCTGGCCGCCATATTCTGGACCTGCTGGAGTTTTCATAGCAGCCTCATGGGTAACCCCATGTAAAGAGCATTACAGCAGTCTAATCTTGAGACTACCAGTGTGTGGACCAGAGTGGTGAGGGACGTGGTGTCAAGGTAGGGATGCAGCTGGACGATCTGCCTCAGGTGGAGAAAGAACCACAGAGGCTACCTAGGATTCCATTGATAGTACTGGGTCACAAAACTATGCCCAGACTGCAAACTTCATCTTTCGTGGAGAGAGTATCCCCACTAAATGAGGGGGCGGCCCCAATCCTGAAGACACAAGGGGCACCCACTTGCAGGATCTCCATCTTGTTCAGGTTCAGCCTCAGTTTATTATCCCTCATCCACCCCAGCACGGCATCCAGGTAGCGCTCAAGGGCCGGGATGGCATCCACTGCAGAAGGAAGAAAGGAGAGATAAAGATGGGTGTCATCCATATATTGGTGACATGAAGCTCCAAAACTCCTGATGACTTCCCCCAGGGGCCTCATATAGATACTAAACAGCAATGGGAAATGATTGACCCCTGAGGGACTCCACAATTAAGAATCCAAGGGGTGGACATAATCTCCCCGAGCTGCACTCTCCAAGGAATGTCCTCTAGGAAGGATCAGAGCCAGAACAAAGCCAGGCCACCAAATCCCAACCCAGAGGGCCTCTCCAGGAGGATACCGTCGTTGATGGTATCAAAGGCCACTGAGAGATTTAGTAGGACTCAGAAGGTCATCTTGCAGGGCTACCAATAACATCTCTGTGCTATGTTGCAGCCTGAACTTGGACTAGACTGGATTGAAGGCATCAGTCTCCTCAAGGAGTGCCTGCAGCTGATTGGCCACTACTCTCTCCACTAGCTTGCTTAAGAACAGAACGTTGGTGACAGTCTGTAGTTGTTAATATCATTCTCTGCCAGGCTTGTTTTTTTACAAATGAGTGTCTGCTTGAGGACACAAGGGACCCTGCTCTCATGGGCCTCATGGAGAGACCGATTAATGATGGTCATGTCCCATTCCTGGCAAGAATCTAGGGAGGTTGTGGTGGACCTACAGTGATCAAACACCCCTGTCAACCGCAGCTGACATCACAGGCTGAAATTGTATTAAAGTCACCGGATGAGGAGGCACAGTGGACATCTCAGCTTGATCTACTGAAGAAAAATGGTGGTCAAGGTCATAGTGGATGGTCTCCACTTTGTGTTTAAAAAATGTTGCAAATTGCACACAGGTAATACTACTGAGAGGCCTATCACTGTGACCAATCCTGGATAAACCACGCACTATATGAAATAGTTCAATCAGGGTTTTTTTTAGCTTTGCTTATCTGGGTAGCAAAGTATGTTCTCCTCATGGCCTTCACCATAGTTAGACAGACACTCAATGTGATTTTTGTGGCCCTTAAATTAGATTCCATAGGAACCCACCTCCAGATGCTCTCCAGCCTCCTCCTGTTTTGCTTCATCACCCGAAGTTGTTGATTGTACCATGAGACTGGACGGGATCAGCATTGGAGGGGGTGTTAGGGTGTGATCGTGTCAGCGGCCCTGGTCACAGCAACATATCATTCTTCAACCAGAGCTTCGACAGGAGCCCTACCACCCCCATAGGTGTGTTTGGTAGCAACATGAGAGAGGGCCTTCTCTGTTGCTGCCCCCAAACTTTGGAACTCCCTCCCACAGGAGGCCAGGCTGGCCCCATCTTTGCTGTCCTTCCTCAAGCAGGCAAAAGCTTTTCTCTTCAGGTAAGCTTTCCCCGAGTGACTGGCTATCCGACTGAGGTTTTTAAATGGATGGTTGTGCCTTACTGCTTTGAATGTGTTTTTTTTGTGTGTGTTCCTTTCATTTATTGTCTTTTAGTGTGGTATTTGTTTGATCCTTTTTAATATATGCATGCTCACTGTTTTCAGCTTTAAATATTGTCATTTAATGATGTAAGTTGCCTTACAAAGAAAGAAAGAAAGAAAGAAAGAAAGAAAGAAAGAAAGAAAGAAAGAAAGAAAGTTGCAAATCAGGCAGAAACATACTTTTAAAACCATGCCACCTCAATCTGATGAGGTAGCAATGCAGAAGAGCTTGTTTCTCTTTCAATCCTCCAGCTCTAAAAACTGGAGATTTCTGCTCTTTAAGGTTGTGGGTTTTTTGTTTTGTTTTTTAGAATAGGGAATGTGGGCATTTGACTTTGCCTTATGGGTGAGATCCCAACATTACTGCAGGCAAGGATTGAATCAGACTGCTGTGAAAAGGCTGGTTTCTTTTTTTTCCCCTTCAGTATCCAAGCAGGAGTCAATAGTGAGTGCGAGCATTCACTGAGCGATACCAGCTATCGAAGACAATCTCTGCAGACAAAGATAAATCCAATCCGAGAAAGCTTCTCTGAGCCACTGCCAACGAAGATGGGAGCACATGTGTCCTTAATTGAGTTTTTGGCAGCTGATATTCCTTGCTGCAGTGAGCAAGAGTGGCTTCCTCCTGTGTCCTGGCTGCTGAACATGCAGATGATAAGGGAAGTCCATTTTAGTATTTCCTGAGGAGGAAACTGATGCCCAACCGGACCTATGTTCACCAATCATAAAACTGTTGTCCTTAATCTATAATCTGAATTTCCTAGAAAAGATTGCAGACTGAGGGATAATTCTTAGTTTTTTACACCAATCCATGTTCACAAGGGTATTTATTTTGTAATATGGGCATAGTGACATCAGTCCTGGCCATTTAATGCAAGTACTGAGGTGTGAAGCAACCAACACAATTATCAAGCTTTCTACATTGAATATGAGATTCTGTTCTTTCCCTGCCCAGAGTGACTTGATAGAAATATGATACAAAGTGAAATATCATTGTCACCATTAGGTGCATGATCTTTATTATTGTTTCTCAGCAATACTGGTACAGGGGGCAGATCCAGAGTCAAGTCTAAAAATTAGGAATCAAGTCCTAAAAAATTGCAGGTGAGATTACATGTTTGAAGAATCACTGTTTTGTTTTGTTTTTAATTTCAGCAAATTAGCAGCTATTGGCAACTGTATTAAATTGTGAGCTAACGATTTTGGAACAGCTCTAGTTGCTGACATTGGTGTGCTGGGGGAGGATCTGATCTGGTTGCTGAAATTAGCATGGGGAAAAGGATGGCCTGATCTTCCTTCCATATTCTTCTATTTTCTTGGCTTAATGTTTGGTACTTTACTTTTTTTTAATTTCTCTACTTTTTTTACTTGATAACAGAACTCCAATTTCTGCAAGGTCTGCTGTTGTTATTGATGATTATGATTATATGATTATAATATTGCATTTATTTCTCAGCATTGCTGGTATATGGGGGCACCATCCAGATTCACAGCACCTGAGAGTTTCTTAGGCAACAATACAATGTTTGCTGTCTCCCAAGAGCTTACATTATGAAACGGACAACAGTGAAGAAATAAGAAGAGAAGTGGATGAGTTGTGATGAAGAGGAGCAAATGCAGTTATGTGTACCTGAAATATATGAGAAGCCCATGGTGATCACATCCAAGCTCTCTCTAGATCAATGTTCAGTTCATATAATGATGAACCATGCTGGAAGTCCACAAGCAAGACAGAAATCAATAATGCCCACATGTTTCCATTTCCCTATAATGAGCATATTGCCATTGTGGCTAGCTGTAATGGTGTATCATTAATGAACTTGTCTTATCCCTGTTTGAAGCTAGCCAAGTGGGTAGCCATCACTACATGTTGTTCAGCAAATCCCAAATTTGACTATGTGATGTGTGAAGAACAACTGCCTTTCATTTCCCCTGAATTTCTCACTATTTCACGTCATTGGATGATACTGGATTCTAACACTGAGAGAGATAGAGGAAATATTTTCTATTTCTCCATCTTGTTTGTCTGATTGCTTGCCCGTTTGTTCACTTTAAAATGTGAGGGCTAATATAATTAAAACAAAAGTACCCTGCCTGTACCACTGTTGCTGCATTTACTACATGAGCTGAATCATTTCACTCTCACCTTACTATGTCAGCAGTGGTCTTGAATGAGTTTCTGGATACTGATACTACATTTGAATGACCTGCAACATGATCCTACAAGTTCCAGTCACTGGACATGGTGACTGCTTCTAAGTGTGATGGATGCACATGAAACGTGTCAACAATGTGATCCTGCAACTCCCAGTTGCACACCTACAATTTCTTTTCTAATTTTCCCCCTATATTTTGACTCAGAAAGTACCTTTGGAGCAATTGTCCTGAGTCTTTTGGGCTGGAGCTCTGATATATATATATATCTAATGCTAATATCTATCTATCTATCTATCTATCTATCTATCTATCTATCTATCTATCTATCTATCTATCTATCTATCTATCTATCTATCTATCTATCTATCTATCTATATTAGCATTAGAAATATTTTTCTTGCAACTAGGGAGTGCAAAGGGATATCTTCAGTTAAGTCTCACCTACTCTGTTTTGGAAGGGAAAAAAAATATGCATTAGAGTGGTCCTCCTCAGTTCTGAGATGGGTGTTTGTGTTGCCCCCAGAACTCAAGGCAATACTAACTTTGATTTAAAAAAAGGACTGCTGTCACATTGCTTTTCAACTATTGAAATTGCACCAAAGCAGTTTGCATAGTATAGCTGTTAAATGCCATGTTATGAATTAACAAGAAAAATACCTTTAAAGTATTTGAATATTCTCAGTCACAAATCGAGAAAGAAATGAGCATTTTGCCTTTGGCACAATGAACATCTTCTGCTTTCTCTTTTTATTTATTTTTTCTTGAAAGATGAAAGATGCTTCACTTTGGCATATTTTCCTCCTAAAAACCTGATGAGACATCAATTAATGCAACTAAAAAGAGATCCATTTTGATGCAAAAGAGCTTCACATTGATCTACTGTAACAGCAAGTCTTAGTTTTCTTCCTGCGATTCCTTCTTCAGTTGTGTGTTTGTGTGTGTGTGAGAGAGAGAGAGAGAGAGAGAGAAAGAAAGAGAGAGAGGGAAAGGGAGAGAGATAACATTTGAGAGAAGATGCAAATTAACAGATATGTTTTAATGATGATCCCTAGTATAACACAGAAATTGACCATAATATTCCTCTCCTTCTATTTTTTGTCTCCAGAAATTTGGCTACCAAGCAACAGAAATCCTGCCTTAAAAGTTTTCCTTCGGTGTATTCTCCAGAACGATAAATAATCATATCACACACACGTGTGCGAGCACACACACACCATGATAACCTTAATAGAGCTTAATAAAGATCTTCAGGGAAGACATACTGACATCAAGCCTGCTGACAAAAAGAACATAATTGGATATTTAAAACTCATGACTACACAAAAGAAGGCCTTAGGTAATTAAATGAATGTAAGACAAGCCAGTTCCTTGAGGGGGAAAAAAAATAACAACAGATGTCAGTGACCATATTTTGAAAACAAGAGAAGTTAAAATGCAAAACATGAATCTCTGATCACCTTTCTAGTGCTTCAAGGTGGTTATCTGTGCCTACTTGTCTCAGTTTTATTTTCATACCTGTCTTTGTTTTCAAACAGGTTAAATTTCAGCATCTGGGTCAATCAATCTTAAATCAAGCCAGGAAATCCACATACACACATCAACACATACGCACATCAACACAGAGAGAGAGAGAGAGAGAGAGAGAGAGAGAGTCAACAAACAAGTCGGGTGGAAATGGCCATACTTCCTTTTGTCACCTCTCCAATTGAAAGCAGAATCAGCTTCTTCCATTTGGACTTGAAATTCCAGAACATTGCCGTTCACTACAAAGAAGTGGAATTATCTGGTTGTTGCTGCTGTGTAGTGAGCATTTTTTGTATTTGGCTTTTGACAACTTTTCAAAGTGAAGACTTTGGAAACCTGAGTCAGACTTTAGGACTGTTACACAGTCACCCAAATTCATTTCAGCAGAGGTACATCCATCTTTTCACTTGCCTGTTGTATTCATGTTTATAGAGACACTGCTACAGATACAGGAACTGTGACTGCATCAAATATGCCGCTCCATTTTTAGTCAGTAAAAAAATAATTTGCATTCACTTGTTTTATAACTGGAGCAAATTCCACAATATTTAACCATTTAGTCACACTCCAAATCTATTACTTTTTGCCACTGTGGTATATACTTATTTCAGTCAAAGTAATGCTTCTGGAAGGGGGGGGGGGAAAGGCCCTTTACTGTTTTATATCAGATGTGATGTCAACAGACTGAAGGGAATGCTCCAAAGAGAAACAACCCTTTCCTTGGCCAAAAAGCTGAAAAGCTAGAGGACAACAGTCCCGTGGATGAAGAGTGACATCTAGTCCTAGGGTGCTGCCCTTTCAGAACAAAGTCAAGCATGATGAGACCTTCTGAAGTCTCCAGGTATGTGGGGTTCAACAAGCAGGAAGCAAGAGTGATGCATAAACTCATTGATAAACTGCTTGGTTTGGGGGCAAGTGGACCATGTTTGTTGAACAGCTACACATCAGGGATGAATCAAGCCACTGATGAACATCTGGCTACGTAAGTTCTGAGGAGAAGGTCCATTCCAGCTGTAGGTACTGTAAAAATCAAGAAAAGATGGGATAAAATTGTGGTGATGCTGTAGTGCATGCCTGAACCACTGCAGCACAGAAGTGATGTGATCTAATTGTCAATAAAGTGGCTGACAATATGAGTGTCCCTTCAATGACCCAGCAGACACTATTATGTCATCGTCAGAAAACTGGTTCACAATATCTTTCACATTAGGTCTTCCTGAAAATAAATGAAAGCAGCTGTTTTCCTTCACGGTTTTGTTGGTTTGCCCTTTAGAGAACTTCAGCGTAAGGTTCTTCTTGTGTTTTAAAGCAATATATATTTAAAACACAGAACTTTTGTTGGTCTATCAATTTGGCAAAAAGGAGGGCTGACTGCAACTCAAAAGAATGTCTGCTCTGCCAAGGCGCTCTCCTGCCGTGGCGGGGACACTTTGCCCTCCCGCTCGGAAAGCAGTGTCGCACAGGTGATGCTGCCTTCGGAGGGGAGGGAAAACGGAGTTTTCAAAAGGCTCCGTTTCCCCGGCTCAGCCTCTTTTGCAGGTTGAGCCAGCAATCCCTCCCGCCCACCCTTAGTTTAAGAGTGAGACTAGCTGGCTGCCTCTGGAGCCGGATGGGAATTTTTGACCTGCATCCTAATTGGCCTAAGGTTGCGTGTGTGTTTTCGCCCATCCCATTCTTAACTACAGGGTGTGGCATTATAAATATGCATGTAAATAGAGTTTAGCTAATGTCATTTCCGGTCACAGCCTCGGGTAGTGCGAGGAAAAAAGTAGGGGTGAGTTCATGTTGGCACGGGGTTGCCAAAAATTAGGACATCTCGCTGGCAGGTCGAGCCTATCTACCAGGTGAGAGGTGTCTTATATGGAAGGACCTCCCTGCCAGCTGCCCATTTAGGGTCTCGAGGCTCGATGGGGAGAGCTGGTTGGGGGGTACCATTTCATAGAGCAACTGAAGGCGTGCTGTTCAGAGGACAGCACGATTCAGTAATAGGAGCTCGCCCTGCTCTAGGAAGCGTCCGGAGATCTAGGATTATCCGGACATAAAAGGAACTCACACTACGGTAGGCCCCCTTGTATTTTGGGGGATACAATTTAAATAGTTAATAAAGTTGTGGCCCAAGTTTTAATCCAACAATCTGTGTCTCGCCTCGTTATTTCTGGGCTGAGAGGGCAAAGACTGTGTCTCATATAAGTATGTGTTTTCTGGCTCTGGGTAAATGGGAATGCCCTTGATTCTGTAGCCACATACACTCCTGCAGATATGGGGCATTTTTATATGCTCTAATGTGCTAGAAATCCCAAGGGGGGGAGAAAACACCCCACTCAGTGCACATTTTCACTTGGTTAAATTAAATGACAAACATTGCATTCTGACAATGCCTTTATACCTATAGAGGCATTTTGTTCTTTGTTTTGTCACACACACCCCTTCATCAATGTTCTTAACTGAATAAATTTCATGACTGCACATTTGATGCTTTATTGATTTACTCTCTACCCACACCATATGTTGTAGGATGTTTCCATCCCCAGATCCTGGTGGTGTGACACATTATGCAATATATAACAGATTCAGCTGATATGAATGGTGGCAATATTAAATCAGAGGAAAAGTATTGTGCATAACCTATTATTCAAAGTCTCTTTGAGTCTAGGGTTGTGGCATCTAAAGGAATACAGGAGCACTTTATTAGACAGCTTTGTTTATATAAAGCTCAGAGCAGTAGAACTAAATCTCACATAAATCCCTTCAGTCTTTTGTAGAACAGAATTATTGTATAGCTTATGATAGACCTGTTTCTTGATCTCTATATCTATTGCAGATGTCTTCAATAATTGCAGATATGATTTTCCTATATTTAAAAGAAGACTAGTCTACACAGGAACTGGCTGGATAGCTCAGTGGTTTAGGTATCTGTCTGCGGAGTCAGAGGTTGGGAGTTCAATTCCCTCCTGTGCCTCCTGGAAGAAGAGCCAGACTGTGTGGCTTTGGGCACGCTGTACAGTCCCAGGATGCCCCCAGAAGAAGGGAATGATAAACCACGTCTGAGTATTCACTACCTGGAGAACCTGGAAAAGGTCACCATAAGACTTGGTGGCACATGATGATGATGATGAAAATTGCTATTATTATTATCATTATTATTATTAGTCTGCACAGGAGAATTCTGTGGTCTGGATTTAGAGATGGGAAAATCTGTCAGTTTTCCTCCCCACAACCAGCATTTTCAGATTCCTAAGTTCTTTCCATCCCAACTGCAATGGTTGCAAATTCTGATAAATTCTTCAGAACTGAACTAAAACAAATCAAAATGATTTCCCCAGCCAAATTCAGGATGTCAAGCTATTCAAAAGCATATTGTAGCTTCCTGCCATAAAACTGTTAAAAATAAGGAACTGGTCAGAAAGAAAGGAAAAAAGGATGACAACCCTAATTCAACACGAATGTGGTGAAATACAGTAATTCGTATCCAGATCCAAAGCAATCTATATTGGCTTCTCTTACATCTATTTCTTTAAAATCCTTTAGGTTCTTAAGTTGACTTGATTCCCTCAACTGGAAAAAAAGGTTGGATAGAAATGCAGTAAGATAAAATAAATTACTCTCCATCCCAAATGTGAAGAAATCTGTGAAGGTGGCTAAATAAATGGAGGGGGAGGTACGATTGAAATGCTCATCTTTTCCTAATGCAGTTTTATGACAGAGCTATGCTGGGTCTACAGAATAAGAGGCAGTGATCTCTCGCCCCCCCCCCCCCCCCCCCGCCAGTATATCTCTATTGCCAATACCTTTGCACCTAGAAGGATTGCTCTCTTTTAGAGAGGTGGGTTTGGAATTAGGAATGTCTTCAGATGATCTTTAAACTCGAGTCTGGTGTTGTCTTTATGAAATCAGAGACCTGTGTAATCTGCTCAGTCTTGTCATGTACAAGAACACCCCAATTAATAGTGCTTGTTCACTTTTCCCTCAACCTGCTTTACCACAATACTTTAAAAATTATTAAGAGCTTAAAAGCCGGTATCTAATAGCAACCATTGCTAAAGGGAGGCTGATTAGTTATAGATCTAGACTTCAGTAGCAATTGCCATCTGTGAGGTGATTTTATACAGTCAATAGAGAAAACAGCTAAATCAAGGTTCCACATTTTTATCATGTTCTTTCCTCCACCCCATTTAGCTGTTCTGCAACCATTAAAATAAAACACCTGTAAACACAGCAAAGGCAAATCTCTCTCCCGTGACCTTTCACCCTAAACAGTTGCCAAACTTTTGCTGAATCAGTCTTTCTATGACTTAACATCAGGTTGTCTATGGTTATTACTAGTGAGTCATTTTCAATGCAGTGGAAAATTTCACCTTTTTTTTTTCAAATCAAGCTATTTCAAAGGCACAGGATCACAACCCACTAGACAAAGGTGTAATTTGTCTGCTTCCTGATCACACTCGGATCTCAAGATTTTGCACAAGTATCCCAGCTGCTTTAGGTCCCATCACTGTACAAGTATCATTCAGATGTTTATCTTGCTCCCATTGTGCACTGTTTTGCCCTTGTCTTTACTTCTTGAGATCCATTAAAAACAATAACATGATTTTAATGGCCCCTCTCCTCGGCTTAATGCAGCTGCTACATAAAACTGCTAATTAAACATTGCTTTAAAAAATTACTTCTTTAAAACATACTGCAGCTACATCTGCAGAACATTAGTCCTGCAAATGGATTCATTGAAACATTTTAACTAGCATCAGAGTGTAAACCCTGAAAGCCATCTAAAAACTATAGTCACATCTAGTGTCTATTCTGCACACAAAAACAGTTTTTCCTTTAGTGCTTTACTATAGGGTTGGCTGATAATTGCAGCATTGATGTTTTTAACTAACTTCTTGACCTTTTGGTGATCGTTCAATTAAATTTATTGTGCAAGAGCTAATGGGCAGAAATGTTACAAAATGCTCCTTCTGATGGATTAAGAAGCACCCATGGTTGAATTTCCCTTGGTTCAGTGTCAAAACTGAAACTCTGCCAGTGACAAAATTGCTGTGTCCCAGTCGGGTGCTTAACTATATACTAGTAGGGCTAGTATATATGGGGCTAGGGGTTGACTTGCTTGGAGACTCATCCAGACCAACACCTGAAAAGGAGGTCCCTGTAGATTCCCAGTACTCCCTGGCTCTTCCTCCTTACTGTTGCTACCAGGTCACCTGCCTTCTCCAAGTTATATGAGCAGAGGCAAGAAGGGAAGGCATTTCTAGTTATCTTATGCTCTCTTTCTGGGTAGATAAGGCCTGGATGAGTAGGGTACGAAACTGAACAATAGTTCCAATAGCAAAGAAAGGAGGTACACAACAAGAAGGGGGCCTACATATTGCTCCTGGCACAATGCTTTCCTACATTCAAGTATACATTTTCAGCCTGCATTCTGTGATTGGAATGCATTGGTGGGAAGACAGTGATGTTTCTGGTAGGAATGATCTTTGAGACGTGGGGAGCACTGAGGAGCCCTGTTCTATCATCGTTCCTCCACTAAGAATGATGTCCCTAATGATGGGTTGGGAGAGTATGCACTTTTCTGTCCCAACAGGAATAACAGGTGTGTGTGGATTTTTCAAGGCAGTGTCAGCCCTTCTGTCTGAACAAGAATGTGAATGAACAAATTGAAAATGTCTACTACATTGGTGTCTTAAGCTTATACATGGTCACTTCATTTGTTATTATTATGTGTCATCAAGTTATATGAGTGTCATCTCATATTTGGTATTCCTCTTTTCAGTATCCTGATTCATACCAGAACTGAAAGGAGGTTGTTTGTTTTGATTGGGGGTATAGCCAAGCCAAATTGACACAAGTATCTCTGGTTTGACTCAGAATTAGGCATCCATACAAAGCTGGTCCTCTTTCTCACATTACTGGGGAAGAGCTGGCAGATCTATTAGTAGACATAGCAAATCAAACTGCAACAAAATCCAAGCAAGCAAAGGAACAAAGGTTAGTTCCTACCAAATGCTAGAGGCTATTTGTCAAAATTTAAATCCTATACCCAAGTCATATCTTCATTTTTCTATCTCAAAAATCAATCAGGGAATGCTCAAGTCAACTTGTCCTACACTGCCAAATCCTGGCTTTAATGGTAGGATTCACATTCCCCAGTCTTAAAATCTGGCTGCTTCCAGAGAACTACAATGACTAGCAATCAGTTAAGCTGAATAGTGAAGCCTGAAGCTTACTTGTATGTTATAAACTGGAACTTGATTCATCGTGATATACCTGGGTGCATTCACATTAGTAGCTGTCAAGGATCATATTGTAGAACTAGCTATGCTTATAACTTGGACTTCTTCCAAAAGTTTACACTTGTTTACATTGTTTGTTTGTTTGTTGTTGTTGTTATGTGCTGTCAATTAACTTATAACAACCCTAATAGAGCTTTCAAGTTAAGTGAGATATTTAAGGAGTGATTTTACCAGTTCCACTCCCCCAGTGAGCTTCCAAGGCTGAGCAGGGATTTGAACCTAGGTCTTTTGAGTCTTCATTCATTAGTCTGTCCACTATACTGCACATTACGTGCATAGATACAATTCCCTGCTACTAAAAACTGACTGAATCCCAAGTAACCTTTGCGAGGGCTGTTTGCCATTTTTTGTTAGGCAAAGGATGTACAGGTACACGTCAGTCAAACACAATACAGTGTTTATGTCAAGCAGGTGTGTCACTCTGGTTTAGGTCTGCTTGGCAGCTGAAGTGACAAGTTATGTCTATCCATTGGAAGGCAGTCATGTAATTTCTCAGGAATACATGTCACCATCGTATAAATTAGTTGTGCTTTTCCTAGCTGAAAATAAGTCAAAATCATTTCACATTTGCGGTGAAACTTGAGCTGTCTGCCTGTGGTGCGGAGCACATAGGGAGTAGGTACGAAAAGCTGGCTGATTTATCAGGCACCACTTCTCAGTCTTGTTTCCTATATGGCAAGCAACAAGCTGAAATGATAGAAAGAAATATTACTGTACAAGTTTAGTGTCATTTAATGCAACAAAAAGTTGTGTCAGCACTGGAAGCAGCTTTTGAATGTACAGGTGATTAAACAACAACAACAACAACAATAAAAATCACAAATATATAAATGGCTTTTTTCTGCGCCCCCCCCCCCCGCCCTCCCAAATCACGCCCAACAAACATCTGATAGAACCACAACCGAGTGTGGAAGTGCCCTGCAGGGGAAGAGGATATTGTAAGGAGGAGCAGCCCTGATAATATATTTTGTAGGTATGTACCATATTCATATGTTATGGAAGGGAGAGAGAGAATGGCACTCAAAAACTTAATATACTCAGCAGCAGCAGCAGATAACCTACAATGAGACCCATATCCTTGTAGTTCTCCCTTGTTGGGTGCTAACCAAGTTATCCCTTCATCTCTGCACCACAGCCACAGAATCAGGAATCATCCTTCAGAACATCACAGGAGAGGCGAACAACTGGGCCATCTCTATGAATACTCCAATGGTACCTCAACCATCACATCCCACATCCAAGCAGGAGCAGATCTACATCCTAGTGTACTTTCTTAACTCTAGCTCCTTACCAGTAGGGTTGACATGTTTTGCATCTGGTCTGTCAGTGCACCCGAGTTCCTCTTCAGAGTGCTGAGAGTATACCAGGAGGAGGCCATTGCATCAGCACAACCCATGAGCCCATAGGCAGAACACCAGCTGTGCTGGTGCAGGAGGCTTCTGCTCATTCCTGACACCCCCCCCCCCCAATCCGACCAGTTAGGAATATGTTCCTCATTTTTATTTTTACCTTTGTATATATTTCATTTATTTATTTATTTTTGGCTTCCCATGTTGTCTGCATTCATTCTGGGATGAATACCCTCCCTCCTGGAAGTTTCTGTTCGTCTTTTCCTTTTCATTTAGGAAGGAACTGTTCTGTCAAGGCTGACAAGATGTTCTTTTGCATTTGGAGATAATGAATATATCAATAGAAGAAAGGTACAAAACTTTATTAAAAACACAATAGAACGAAACATGCATTAAGAAAAGCAGTAGACTACATGGAAAGATAAAGATAAAGCCAATTCTGCTTGTCGGAACCCTGGAGAGTGGCGAGAGGGCAACTTCTGGTCTCAGTATCTGCACAATACATTCCCAGAATTTAGGCTTATGCCAAAGCTCTTCAGATTAAAGCAGCCCATCTCTTTATATACTTTTTTACACTATAGTGATAGGCACAGCTATTCATTGAGCATACTTAGTTGTTGTCAACTTTTCTGATGCTTTCTTGTTGTTGTTGTGTGCCATCAAATCACCTGACATAGGGTAACTCTATGTATGAATGACTTCCAAATGTCCTGTTGTCAACAGCCCTGTAAAACAAAGGATGTGGCTTCCTTTATGCAGTCAATCCATCTCATATTTGATCTTCCTCTTTTCCTGCTGCCTTCAACTTCTCCCAGCCTTATTGCCTTGTCCAGAGAATCTTGCCTTCTTGTGATATACCCAATGTATGACAACTTCAGTTTCATCATTTTTGTCTCCAGAGAAAATTCAGGCTTGATTTGCTCTAGGGCCTACTTGTTTGACTTTCTGGCAGTCTGGGGTATCAGCAAAGCTCTCATTCAGCACCATATTTCAAACAAATCAATTTTATCCTGTCAGCCATCTTCATGCTTACATTTCACTAACTGACAAATGATAGCAGAGCACCTCAGCAAATGGCAAAATGTTAACAGAACTAAAGATCTAAGTGTGAATTCATTCCAGAGGAAGAATTTCTTCTCTAGGGCTCTCCAGCCCTGGTAAACCTGCCTGATGGCTGCCCTTTGGCTTCTCTTCGTAATACCTGGTGTAAACAAGTTTTGCTTTCCTATGGGAAGAGAATGAAGCTTTGGGGGGAAGAATGAAGCTAGGCCCTAGCAGAGGCCTATAGACAGAAACCCCTAAGTAACCGGTGGTGTGTACCAGTTTCTAGAAGCACTCTAAGCAATGGGGCATAGGGGGAAAGCTGATGCGCACAACACTAAATCTTCTTGCCATGACAAAGGTTCTCCACATGGTCACCACATCTTACATCAAATACTATATTTTTCCATGTATAAGACACTACTTTTTCCTAAAATCGTTAGACTAAAAATCGAGGGTCATCTTATACACGGAAGTAAGCTGAGGAGAGAACAAAATGGCCCATACCTTGCCTCTGCAAACAGGCTTCCTACAGTCAGGAGACTTAGCTTCCTCCAATCATGAGTCTTATGTAACTGATGTCAGTTGATGCTGAACAAACCAATTGCAACAGTGCTCAGATGCAACAGGGACTCCTAATGTCTGAACCCAGAAGCTGAATAAAGTTGAAGTGTGATGCATAATATGACAGTACTGGTACATAAACGTTACCTAATTACTAAATAAAAATGTGTTCTGTTTTATGTTTAAAATATTGATTTCTTAATTTGGGGTTAGAAAAGTGGAGGGGAGTGTCTTATACATGGGGGCATCTTATACATGGAAAAATAGCTTCCTTGGAATGGATTTTCACACACACACACACACACACACACACACACAGACACACTTTTACTCAGAGGTGCACTACTCTACACACACACTTCTTCAGGACAACTATCTTGGTCTCAAAGGAATAATTCCCTCCCCCTGGAAGCCAGACCACATTATACCAATCCCATAGACACAATTCCTGTCCAGCTGGCATAAAACTGTACATGTGATATTCTGGACCATATACTCCATGATGCTTCCACTGCCCACTGCTTTCCCACCTTCATAACTGTGGAGTCTTCTCCAGGTTTACTAAAAAAATAATGTTGATTAATTTCAGTTTGTACTGCTCCCAGGATAGCCTATATATCAGGGGTCCCCAACCTTTTTCACCCCGTGGACCGGCTGGGGAAGGTGGGGCACTCCCCGCGCTTGTGCGCATGAGTGAACAAACATGCGCTCTTTCTTGCACAAATGAGCGTGCGCTCATGCACATGTGCAAACGGTGGCACGGTGCTTGTGCAGGTGCGGGGGCGCTTGTGCAGATGCGCAAATGGCGGCACGGCATGGGTGCGAGTGCGCGCGTGCTCGTGCGCATGCGCAAACGGCAGCGCGGCACTCACACGGGCATGCTGGAGCTCGCGCGCAGGCGCAAACAGGCTGTGCAGGGGTGAGTGCGTGCGGGGGTGGGGCGGGAGGTCTGTCTTCGCGGCCCAGTCTGGCTCAGGCCATGGACCGGCACCGGGCCACAGACCGGGGGTTGGGGACCTCTGCTATATATGACTCCAGTGTTATGTTTTTGCTTATTAGATTTCTTTAGTTGGGAATTTGGGAAATGTAAGGAGAAAGCTGAATCTCTAGGTCTCCTCCCCTGTTACCAAATGGAGCTTCGGTAGTTGTTTCCCTTAATGCTCTAACTGGAGGTGTGTACACATCTTAAAGTCACCAAATATACCATTTGTGTGCATGTGTACACAGATCATTGATCTGTACATTTCTACAGTTACATGCAACAGTAAGCCTGTGTACAACCTACATATGAGCATATGAGAAATCCATTACATGTGAAGAACTGTGGGTGTACACAGATACATATACAGTGAAGGGGGAGCAAGTGTTATCGCTCTCACACTCTCAGACTGGTCACTGGAAGTTCCACATGGCACCTCATGGTAATGAACTATCTGAGGATCTGAAAAAATGAATTGTTGCTCTACATAAAGATGGCATAGGCTATAAGAAGATTGCCAAAACCCTGAAACTGAGCTGCAGCACAGTTGCCAAGATCATACAGCGGTTTAACAGGACAGGTTCCACTCAGAACAGGCCTCGCCATGGTGGACCAAAGAAGTTCAGTGCCCGTGCTCAGCATCATATCCAGAGGTTGGCTTTGGGAAATAGACGTATGAGTGCTGCCAGCATTGCTGCAGAGGTTGAAGGGGTGGGGGGTCAGCCTGTCAGTGCTCAGACCATATGCTGCACACTGCATCAAATTGGTCTCCAGGGCTGTCGTCCCAGAAGGAAGCCTCTTCTAAAGATGATGGACAAGAAAGCCCGCATACGGTTTGCTGCAGACAAGCAGACTAAGGGCATGGATTTCTGGAACCATGTCCTGTGGTCCAATGAGACCAAGATAAACATATTTGGTTCAGATGGTGTCAAGAGTGTGTGGCGGCAACCAGGTGAGGAGTACAAAGACAAGTGTGTTGTGCCTACAGTCAAGCATGATGGTGGGAGTGTCATGGTCTGGGGCTGCATGAGTGCTGCCGGCACTGGGGAGCTACCATTCATTGAGGGAACCATGAATGCCAACATGTACTGTGACATACTGAAGCAGAGCATGATCCCCTCCCTTCGGAGACTGGGCCACAGGGCAATATTCCAATATGATAATGACCCCAAACACACCTCCAAAATGACCACTGCCTTGCTAAAGAAGCTGAGGGTAAAGGTGATGGACTGGCCAAGCATGTCTCCAGACCTAAACCCTATTGAGCATCTGTGGGGCATCCTGAAATGGAAGGTGGAGGTGCGCAAGGTCTCTAACATCCATCAGCTCTCTGATGTCATAATGGAGGAGTGGAAGAGGACTCCAGTGACAACCTGTGAAGCTCTGGTGAACTCTATGCCCAAGAGGGTTAAGGCAGTGCTGGAAAATAATGGTGGCCACACAAAATATTGACATTTTGTGCCCAATTTGGACACCTGAGACTTGTGACACTAACGGGTCTCATGACACCAGGGAGGGAAAACAGCTACTTGGGCCCAATTTGGACATTGTCACTTAGGGGTGTACTCACTTTTGTTGCCAGCGGTTTAGACATTAATGGCTGTGTGTTGCGTTATTTTGAGGGGACAGCACATTTACACTGTTATACAAGCTGTATGCTCACTGCTTTACATTGTAGCCAAGTGTCATTTCTTCAGTGTTGTCACATGAAAAGATATACTAAAATATTTATGAAATGTGAGGGTGTGCACTCACTTCTGTGATATACTGTATGTGCATATAGATTTATAATGTTCTTCGTTCACCTAGTAAAATAAATATCCTAGTATGGATTTTGGAATTTGTTTTAGGGCCAACATGGCTACCTCTGCTTTTTAAAGGACTTTTGCATAGAATATCAGAGTAGCTCAAATTCATCACAAAAATTTCACTTGTTCTGGGAAAGGCATGGTTTACTGATCAAGCAGTGATCCGGGGGGGGGGGGGGAGGGAGGGAATCCCTAGAAAAAATAAAAGTAAAAAATCCTGAACTGTTGTAAATGAAATAGTAATAAACAATGTTACAAAAAAATGCTGAAAGCTGTTCTGTTCCTCTTCTCTCTACTCTTTGCTGTCCCTGTGATTTATGCCTATTTCCCCCCCTTAAACAAATACATTCACTGAAAAGTTGCATATGTCTTGGTCTCTGTGAAAAGTGAGTGCATGTAACTGTTGGCTGGATTGCAGCCAGCAGAAATAAATGATCTTTTATGATAGCAGCCATTAATATTCATAGAAGGAAAGTAGAAGATCTTGGCACCATATTTTTTAGCATTTACGCATTATACGGTTATCATGCGACAACAACATCCATATCATATCTGAATGCAGGAAGAACCTGATGCAAATGAATCTTAAATATTAATTTGCCAATGATCTGTTTCTGGAAACAGCAGTGTTTATGTCATAGGAGGGTGGATAAAACACCTATATGCAGAAGTGCAGTGGTACCTTTCAGCTTATTTGTCATCTCTGTGCTACTGTATGTAGTGGCCTATTTCAATGAGTGAAAGACGTAGCTGGAAAAGTGTGGGGCAAGTAGATAAAACATGTGGGATGAAAACCAGAGCTGTCTCAAGCTATTTTTATGCCTATGCAAAAGTGAACTCCCCTCAGTTATATGGACAGGAAGGTCTTGCTCAGGGATGTTGACAATAATACCCATCTTTCTGTGGCCCATACAAGTGAATAGAACAAAGGATACCCACTTCAATGAGGGGAAAAAATTATGTGTGTAGGTGTTTAAATGGATCAAATAATCTGTTTCCCTAAAGAAAGAGATTGTCATGAAGGGTTTTCAGAACTAGACAAACACCTGTCATTCTAAGGAGCTGGTTGTACTTCCCCATTAGCTTTGGCTGGCCCTTCTTTACTTTTATTTAGATGATTTAAAATGTTTTTATTTAGGAAATTAAAATCATATTCCACCTTTTCACTATATGTTCAGTTTTCAGGGCAGCTTACCAGAATGATAACGAATTCCAGTACAAATTAAAGTGGTGATAAAATCATCTTCAGCACTGAGGCAGGTGAATACAACAGAAAGTGCTACCTGGCAAGTTCTAGCCCTTTCCTCTGTCCCTGCTGGTTATACCCTGGACAAGAGTCAGTTGGGAATAAGTGCATGCAAAGCGGATCTTAATCTGGTGCACATTTCAAAGTGCTGGTTTTAGCCTGCAAAGCCCAAAACAAGCTATCTCAAGGACAGTGCTCCCTTTTATGAGGTTGCCTGCGTGTTAAGATCATATAGGGAGGCCTTTCTTTCTCTCCCACTAGGTGAACTCGGTGACATGGGAGAAGGCCTTCTCTGTCGCTGTTCCCTGACTCTGGAACTCCCTCCCACAGGAGACCAGACTGGCCCCATTTTTGCTGTCCTTTCACAAGCTGGCAAAGACCAATGTCTTCAGATAGACTTTTTCTTAGTAATTGGCGGTCCAAATAGGGTTTTAAAATCAGGATGATTAGTATTTGTGTTACTTTTAAATCTATCTTAGTAATGTTTTGACCTAACATTTTTAACATAATGTTTATTGAATTCTTTTAAAATATTTGAATGATTAAATGTTTTTAGCTTTTAATATTGTGTTTATAATTATGTAAGCCACCTCAGGTCTTTTATTAGAAGAAAGATGGGGCAAAACTATTTTAAGTAAATAAAACAATCTTAGGCAGTTGACAACCTGGCATGAGAGGATACACTTCAACTCTGGCTTATAACCTGAGCAGAAGGATGTCCCCTAATTTTGAGTGAAGGCATTCTCATGCTTGGTCCAAAAGCCACCCTAGAGACAGTCCCTTAGGTATCCCAATGCCTAGGCCATTTCATGATTTAAATCAACAACCATATTGAACTGAGTTTGCAAATAAATCAGTAACCAGTGCAACTGCTGTAAAACCTCCCAGCACCATCTTTTGCAAAACACCCTTCACTAATTATCAGATTTTTTGTGTAGGCATCCTTCAGTCTCGAGAGACTATGGTAACGTGCTCTGAATGCAGGTCTTGGAACAGTGTCTAGTGTGGCTGAGAAGGCCAATTGGAGAGTGACAAGCCCTTCCACACTGAAGACAAACACAATCTGTCCCCTGTCCAGCTCCCTGATTTTGCTGGACTGCCTATTTGCCTCGGCCTGCTGAACAAGTGTCTCTTCAAATTGGGAGAGGCCATGCTGCACCGCCTGCCTCCAGGGTGAACACTCAGATGTCAAGGTTTCCCATCTGTTCAGGTCCATTCCTAAAGCCTTCAGATCCCACTTGCAGATATCCTTGTATCGCAGCTGTGGTCTCCCTCTGGGGCAATTTCCCTACACTAATTCTCCATACAGAAGATCTTTTGGAATCCGACCGTCAGCCATTCTCACAACATGCCCAAGCCAACGTAGACGTCACTGTTTCAGTAATGTATACATGCTAAAAATTCCAGCTCATTCTAGGACTACTCTATTTGGAACTTTGTCCTGCCAGGTGATACCAAAAATGCGTCGGAGACAATGCATATGGAATGTGTTCAGCTTCCTCTCCTGCCATGCACAAAAGGTCCAGGATTCACTGCAGGACAGGAGTGTACTCAGGACAAAGGCTCTATAGACCTGGATCTTGGTATATGCCATCAGCTTCTTATTAAGCCATACTCTCTTTGTGAATCTAGAGAACATGGTAGCTGCTTTGCCAATGTGTTTGTCCAGCTCGACATCTAGGGAGAGAGTGTCAGAGATTGTTGAGCCAAGGTACACAAAGTCATGAACAACCTTCAATTCTTGTGTGGAGATGGTAATAGAGGGAGGTGAGTCCATGCCCTGGCCCATGACTTGTGTTTTCTTCAGGCTGATTGTTAATCCAAAGTCTTGGCAGGCCTTACTAAAATGATTCATGAGTCATTGGAGGTCTTCAGCAGAATGGGCAACAACAGCTGCATCATCGGCAAAGAGGAAGTCCCGCATGCATTTCAGCTGGACTTTGGTCTTTGCTCTGAATCTAGAGAGATTAAAGAGCTTTCCATCTGATCTAGTTCAGAGATAGATGCCTTCTGTTGCAGTTCCAAAAGCGTGCTTCAGCATGACAGCAAAAAAAAAGATCCCAAACAGGTTCGGCACGAGGACAGAGCCCTGTTTCACTCCGCTTCGGATGTCAAAGGGATCTGATGTTGAGCCATCAAAAACTACAGTGCCCTTCATTTCCTCATGAAAGGACCTGATGATGTTAAGGAGTCGAGGTGGACATCCAATCTTGGGAAGGATTTTAAAAAGGCCGTCCCTGCTAACCAAATCAAAGGCCTTTGTGAGATCTATGAAGGCCACAAAGAGTGGCTGTCATTGTTCCCTACATTTCTCCTGCAACTGTCTGAGGGAAAATACCATGTCAATGGTGGATCTATTAGCTCGAAATCCACACTGTGATTCTGGATAGACTCTGTCTGCAAGCACCTGGAGCATCTTCAGCACAACATGGGCAAGCAGCTTCCCTACAACGCTGAGAAGAGAGATGCCACGGTAATTGTTGCAGTCGCCCCGTCACCTTTGTTCTTGTACAATGTGACGATGTTTGCATCCTTCATGTCCTGTGGTACTCCACCTTCCCTCCAGCAAAGACAAAAGATTCCATACAGCTCAGTGGTGATGGTCTTTTTACGGCACTTCAGCACTTCAACAAGGATGTTATCCTTCCCAGGTGCCTTGCTGGAGGCAAGGGAATCCAAGGTCGCTTGTATCTGCTAAAGTTGGTTGGCTGTCCAACTCTTCCAAGACAGGCAGGCACTCAATGTTATTTAATACCTCTTCGGTTACTACAGTCTCTCTAGAGTAGTGCTCCACCCAGCGTTCCATCTGCTGTGCTTGGTCCTGGATGATCACGCTTGTAGCAGACTTCAAAGGAGCAGATTTCTTCTGTATTGGACCTAAAGCCTGCTTGATACCATCATACATTCCCTTGATGTTACCTGTGTCCACTGCTATCTGTATCTGAGAGCAGAGCTGAAGCCAATAATCATTGGAACATCTCCTGGAAGTCTGTTGGACTTTGCTATGAGCAACTCAAAGAACCTGCAAGTTGTACTCACAGGCTTTGTATGCTGCTAGAGCTCTCCTCTTTTCCTCAATGGCTGGCATCAACTCCTCCGAATGGGCTTCAAACCAGTCTGCCGTCTTTTTGGTCTTCTTGCCAAATGTGGACAAGGCGGTGTTATAAACAGCATACCTGAAATGTTCCCATTGTTCAGGTGCATTTGCAACAGCCAGGCCTGGAAGAGTTTCCTCAAGCACTTGGGCAAATTCCTCCACTTTTCTCTGATCGCGAGTCTTGCTGATGTCAATACGTGGTCTTCCTTCCTTTTTCGTGTGATACAATCTCTTTATTCACAGTTTGACTCTGCTACACACCAGGGAGTGATCAGCAGAATTAGCAGAACCACCTTAAAATAGTATCTGGAATGTCTATCCCAGCCAATAATCCTTAAGGATACTATGATCTGTGACTGAATTCTCCTAACACATCCAGTAGATGTTCATATTCATTTACTAGCACAGGTAAATGAATATTCATTTATGAGCCCCACCACCACGGAAGCTTTTGTATTTGCAAAGCCAGGCCTGAGAACAAATTGAAGTGTGTCTAGATAGCATGTTTCATCCAAGAACCCCTAAGGGTGAGCCACCACCATGCACTTAAACACTTTATCTAGGAATGGAATATCCAAGACAGACTAGAAATTTGTAATTTTAGTATTTGAAACTGGCTAGATCCTAACATAGTGGTATCCACAGAAGGTTTCTTCTGTGAGGGTTTCACTACAGCTTTATTAAGAAAGCTGTTGTGGTGCAGTGGTTAGATTATTGGACCAGAACTTGGAGTAAAGGTAAAAGTTCCCCTTGACAAATTGTCCAGTTGTGTCCAACTCTAGGGAGCGGTGCTAATCCCCGTTTCCAAGCCATAGAGCCAGTGTTTGTCCATAGACAGTTTCTGTGGTCACATGGCCAGTGCAACTAGACACAGAACACCGTTACCTTCCCACTGTGGTGGTACCTATTTATCTACTTGCATTTTACATGCTTTCGAACTGATAGGTTGGCAGGAGCTGGGAGAAGTGATGGGAGCTCACTCCGTTGCATGAATTCGAACTGCTGATCTTTCAACCTTGCAGCCCAAAGGCTTTGCAGTTTAACCCGCAGCGCCACCACGTCTCATTTGGAGACCTGAGTTTAAATATTTATTCAGCCATGAAATTCACAAGACAAGTCCCTGGCCAGTCACAGTCTCTCTACCTGATATATCTCACACAGCTGTTGTGAGGAACAAACAGGACAAAAGCTATGCACAGTGCCCTAGGGTCACTAGAAGAAGAGCAGCATATAAAAGTAACAACTTAAATTAAATAAAATTTAAATGGGGCCGACACTGTCTTCTAGGGAATTATTCACCACTTTTTAAAACCAAGCATCCCCTAGCTACCTTAATAAAAAATAGATGGGGAAAGGTTTAAACTTTGTGATCAACCTCACACTTCAAAAGACCTTGACCATATTATAATATTTCCACCCCTCATCCAAAGAGCAGGGGGATTTGAGTGCAAATTATGGAGGAACAAAATTGGAGCAGAGGAAAAATGCTCTGAATCCAAACCATGAATTCGGAGCACTGTTTTCCACAGTGACAAATGAGATGGCTCCAGAAAGCCTAAGAGCAGGGCATGAAGGTAACAGCTATTGTTTTCCAGTAACTGGTGTCCAGTGGCATGATGTGCCTGTTCCTGGAGCTATTAAGTAGACCTAATAACTAGCAGCTATGAATAAACATATCAAAGTTGTAATCTACATGTTCAGTTTAGGTTGCCTCAACTTGATGGACATGGAATTTTCACACCTCTCAAGGTTGCTTGTCTCCACATTAATGCAAAACACCCTTCAGTAATTAATGGAACCACATTAAAATAGTATCTGGAATGCCCAGATAGTATCCGTGAAAGGTCACTTTTTTTTTTAAACTGAAGTCTCTCCATATATATAATTGGTGCAGGCAGTCTCTGTGTACAATCAGTGCCTTTTCCCTTTGAGAGGCATAGTGTTCATGTGCAGCAAGCAGAGAACAATGAGATAAATATTGTAAAAGATACAAACAATCCCTCCAGTGCTTCCAATCCTTAAAAACACATGCAACAAAGCGGCAACCATCATCATTTTGTACAAGCTGGACTGTTTTGTGTTACAGCATTAGTTGTAGTTATTTTGCTTAATCTGCATTAAAAAAACCTTCCCATCCCTTTTTCTTGTGAAGAATGCAACAAAGGATGTAATCAGAGGGCTTCCAAGGTGTGCACCTGATTGCACCAGAAAGGGTCACTTTAATGGGAGCGATCTCCCTTAAAGTGATGCTTCCGTCTGCTGAGGAATCACTCCAGCCCAGCCCAGCCCAGCCCCCCCCCCCCCAAAGAAGAAGCCCTACAGATGGACTACAGAGATCTAGCTTGGGCACAGTGTGTTGTGCAATTGCCAGGAAATAGATTACACCAGACTATTCCACAAATGGTCCAAATTGTGATATATTTCTCCAGGTGATACCACCCAAAGTACCTCACAAGAAAAGGAAAATAATGTTTCAGTTCCTCCTCCCCCCAAGCAAGGAGGAGACAAGTGAGGATTTATACATCTCAAAACCTTACCCTGCATGAATTTGGCCAACCTCCTTTTAGAACTGGCTAAACTGGTGACCACTTCTGGAAGTGAATAGTTCATCTATGCACTCTGTTTCACTATGC
The DNA here is from genome assembly GCA_037013535.1 of Intellagama lesueurii. Taxonomy (NCBI): domain Eukaryota; kingdom Metazoa; phylum Chordata; class Lepidosauria; order Squamata; family Agamidae; genus Intellagama; species Intellagama lesueurii. The sequence goes on along the minus strand of JBAJHW010000004.1, from coordinate 92,237,738 downwards.
ATGGTTTAAAATGGGACTGGGGAAGAAATGAGGGAGAAGAAGCATAGGCTTTCTTCAAGTGTAGCATGCTTGATCTCTATGTGTGGGTGAAGCATTTCAAAAGGTACAAAAAATTTAAAACATACGCTTTTGACTACTTTTAATCAGTCTTGACAGTATAGTAGACACTCAAGCACCAGCAGGGATAGGAAAACTGGCATTCAAGTTGACTGAAGGGCTTTCAGAATTTCCTCTTTGATAATCATTGATAAATGTATATCAGACTCAAATGCATTTAGACAAAAAACTAACAACAACAAGAAAAACAACCTTGAAGGAATGTATTTCCTAGAGTTAGAATCACAAGTAATGAAATGAGGTCTCTCAATATAAACAGATAGCATTGTGTGGAAGATAAGTAAAGCTAACTGCTCTTCGTTGCTATCAACATGCTTTTGGTGGATGGTGCCAAACATGCAAACTCCTAGAATAGATCTGAAATTCCAAATGATTTTGATTTCCAATGATATTGCAAAGATTTCCTCAAAATGAAACACAGACTTGCTATGATGTTCTAAGAGGTATTCTCAAGAGTCTGGTCCCTTGAAATCATAGGGTAAGACCATTAGCTTACTGTATACATTAGTCCACAGGTTCCCAAACTTTTCTGACTCGTGGCTCCCTTGAGCCGAGTAGCAGAGCAGGAAGAGCAGCGAGGGGTGTGAGGTGGAGCAGGAAGGAAACAACACAAAGGAGCTAGAAGTGGAGTTGGAAGAGCAGCAGAAGCAGTAGTAGCAGCACCACTGGCTCAGCAAAGAAAATGAGAGAAAATTCCACCATGCTGCTAGCTGGGTTTGGCAGTGCCCTGGGGCACCACAGTGGCTACAAGGCGTCATAGCCTTACGCTAGTCCAAATTTTCTCTGGAATGATGATACCACTAGAGTTAGAAAAAGCAACTCTCTTCTTAGTACATACTGGAGTTGTATATCAGTCCCTCAGACTTGTTTTTGAGACCAATTCATACCTTCACAATGGCTCCAAATTTGGTACAGAGCAATTTATGCCGCTTCCAGTTCGATGTGTCCCCTGGATCCAAAATGATTTTCCATTGGCTTGGAAAAGCAAAACTGCTATAATTTCTTTTCTTTCTTTCCTTTGGAAAAATGAGACACACGGGAAAAAAAAAGGGGAGGAAAGCTTCCAGATTTTTAATGCCTACCTTTCATAGGGCTGCACCCTAGACATCTTTTAAGTTTAAGGCTGGTATTTTTCATCCTAGCTGCTGTATTGGTATATGAAGTTCAATATTTAGTAAGGTTGTGTACCAGATTTCACTGAAGCCAAAATTACTAGCTGAACTGGCTTGATTCAGACCAATTTGAATGAGGTCTGAAGTGAAGTGGAATAGATAGATTCTATTCTGCAAATGATGCAAATTTATAAATCAGTTTAGATCCAAAGAATGAATCAAATTGAGTGGAGCACATTTTGCTTTGGACTTCCTTTTTTAAAAGCAAAGTTGAAAGCCTGCATTCAGACCAGAACACAGACAGTTAAAACTACATACCAAAACCATACAAGAGTTCTCATAAGTTTTGCACACCTTTGTGTGGCTAATGGTACTTAATTGATGAGTGTCTGGGCACCATGAAGACATGCCCCAGCACCTCATCAGTTAGCTGCAATTAGCTCCGACAAATTATACAAACTTTACACAAATACCAATACGTTTTTCACAGTTAATTAATGCAAACAATTTTATCTGATAACCTAATCAAACAAAACTTTTAAACAGTTTATTATCAGACTCTAAGGACCTGTCACTCACTCTGATGCCTCTCAAGTAACACTTTACTGCTGCCACTCATTCAACCTCTCTTCAGTCTTTTGCTCAGTACTAAGGAGAGATTCCCCAGACTACCTGATTCCAGATATTTCAGTACGTTAGTATGTATTGATTCATTGGCACTAGGTTATCATCTCCGTTAGTAACATATTCCTATGAAGATTTCACCATGGGCAACATTTGAGCTTTCCATATGGACTAGAAGGCCTTCTATTTGAGGAGCTGGGGACCTTCAGTTCTACATATGCTTTGGAATACAGCTCCCAGGATTCCTTGTCATTGACAAGATTCATGCCTTTTGTTATGATAAGAAGGGGGATAAAAGAGGTGTTTTTTGTCTGGAAGGTGCATCTCACAAGAATGGCTCAGAAAACAAAGAGAATCCCTGGGAAGAATTTACTCCTTATACGTTAGATGGAAAAATTGCCCAAGAGAGTTCTGCTTTCTGAAACAAATTTGTAACTGCAAAGCAAATATAGTCCCAGATCTGACTGATGAGTAGACCAGGGTGTACCAATCACATTATCTACACTGTGTGTTTGCTTGTAAACCTATGTTTTAATCCCTTCCTTAACTTTAATTTAGGCTTGATAAATGGAGTCAGCAGAAATAAAATGGTAGTATTCAGCAACGTCTGGATCTCGGAGATTTTTTGTATCCTGTCAGCACATGCAGCACTTTGGTTCAAGGCGCTGCATTTGTCATTGTGTAATATAGATATAATCAATTATTGAACAAACCAACATCAACAACAAAAAAAAAAAGCATGCTGGGAAAGTATTGGAGCTCTGTATAATAGAGGGTTTCCAGGCATGGTAACCTCTGATGTCAATGAATCTAACAAGATAGCTCTTTCACAAGAGCAGAGGCTGAATAATTGAGCAAACAAGCCTTCCTTTAATAAGTAGTCTTGGGGCACCATTAAGCAAAAAAATCAATTATCTGTTATTTAAAGTAGATGACTGAGTAAATAACCTATATAGAACTTCCATTAAAGTGTTAGTTTTCTGCATGAAAGTAGCCCCAATGTAGTTGGCCTAGTGTGCAACGGACTGCTCCAGGCATTCTGCTATTCACTTCATTGTCCAGACAAATGTTGATCTTGCAGTTGGAAAGTATGATTAGTGTTTTCCCAGTATTGAGGAAAGTATTCTCAATATTGAAACTTGCAGACAGCCTCTATTATTGCTGTAACATTTCTCTCTCTCTTCAGAGTGCTGTAAATCAGTACTTCCAGAAGGGTTAGTCCATCTGCAGAAGAATTATGTAACTTTAACTTTGACAACAAGAAAATTAAAATGGTTAAGGATTTTCTATCCCTCAGTTCAGTCATCACTCCAGATAGAGACTGATGCAGCTGAGAAACTAGAAGAGGATAAAGACTTGGAAGGTCAGCTATGAATGAATACTGGAGGTCAAGGTCAAGGTCATCTGTTCCTGATTACTTTGTATATATATGAAAGCTGGACAGTGAAGAAAACAGACAGGAAAAAAATGCAATAACTTGCTGAAGGAGAGCTTTAGGGATACCATGGACCATCAGAAAGACAAAAAAATAGTTTCTGGAGCAAATCATACCTGAACTCTCACTAGAAATTAAAATGAATAAGCTGAGACTATTCAGTTATAGGCATATCATGATAGAGAGGTTTTTGAAGAAAAGTGTGTTAGTCTGTGCAAGCATATCAGACAAAAAAGAGAGAGAACAAGAGACAAGAATATTGTGGCAACTTAAAGACTAAGTGCCTTATTTATCGCTGTGCCTCCCCATTCTCTGGCTCTTCCGAGGCTTGCAACCCACCCGCCCACTCTTGGGCTAGTGTGAGTTTTACTAGTCACTTGTAGGTGATCACGGAGCAAAGGAAGGAATGATGTGGGTGATCACAGAAAAAAGGGAAGACAATTAGCCTTCAGAGAGAAAACAAAGAAGAGTCGACCACAGATGTCCAAGCCAGCGGAGTCACAAGGCGATGCCCTGAGAACTCTTTTTATTAACATAGCACGATTACACAGAATGTTGAAAGAATTCAGATAGGACACTAGTTACCTAATCGCCACTTAGAATTGGCCGGAGAAAGCCTTTGAACTTATGATCTAACTCTAAGGGAAAAGGCAGAATGAGTAAGTTACCCCGCCCGCTGGCAGCTGCTGCTTCTCTGCCAGGAGAGTTTGCTTTCACTGAAAACAGATAACAGCTAACGGCCTTGGGCAGAAGCTTCCCACAGTCACCATGGGGGCCAGACAGGAATTTTTGACCTGCTCCCTGATTGGCCATCGGGAATGGTGGTTTTTTTCACCTATCCCACACTGGCAAAGGGCTCAGGGCTGTTAATTATGGGTGGCGTTTTCTCATAGACCATTCCACACTGGTGGGAAGTATGGAATGAAGATGGATCAGTGAGTTCCCCTTGGAGCACAGGGGAGTTTATAGCCCATCCAAACTCCCAGTGCTGCAGATCGTGAGATTATGGGGGAGGGGGGGCGGAGGATGAGCTGGGGCCAACCGCTGGCCAACAGCCACCAATAGAAAGGGAGCTTGAGGCCCAGGTGTAGTCAGATCATGGTCAGCAGATGCCATGCTATCTTCAGGACCACGTGACCTTGGGGCATGGGACTCACCCATTTTCATGAAGAAGGGGTCCTCTACTACATACCTGATTTTGCACTATGGCAGGCCCTTCTTTTGGTTTGGACTCTGAAGTTAATAAAGCATTTAATGTTAATAAAGTGTTGCCCTAGTTTACCCCATCACCTGCATCTCGACTCATTCTGTGGTGGGAGGGCAATGCCAGGAGAAGTGGAAGGCAGTAGGAAAAGAAGGAGACTGAAGATGAGAAAAATTGCCTCAATGGCCAGAATCTTGTTACTTAGCATAGTGAATCACACTAGGGTAAGCCTATTGAATCAGTGGGGATTTGAGTCAACTCCTCTTAAGTTCAATAGCTATGCCAGGTCAGAAAGTCTGATGCTTGAACAACTTCCTAAGAGACTATAAACTTTTATGGATCTCTAGAAAAGAAATCAGAAGCCTGTGTTCACACAGATGGCATTTATCCCTGAAAAAGTATTAATTCCAGTGTGAACCAAACAAACTTTCTAATCATATCAAAGATCTTTTAGGTACCAAAGTAAAATAAATCATTTCATAGTTGGAATAATTCTAGGCAACATCAACTCACCTATTTCTTCAAGTTTTATTCATCTACATCGCTTTTTTGCATAAAAATCTAAGAATATTGTAGCAATATTAGGCAATTACATGGCGTTTTGAAGGTGGTGAGCACAAGCGGATATCCTGTAGGACTTGACTGCTGAGATGAGTGTTGTCAACATTCAGGCTGCCCTTGGCTATGTAAAATTTGGCATCCTTTCCTATTGGCAATGTGGGCAAGCTATTGTGTAGCAATACTGAGCAATTACTTGGCATTTTGAATCATGATGAATACAGAAGCACAAAATACCACATTCATAAACTGGAGGTTTTATGAAGAATTGACTCTCACATTCATGCAGGGCCTCAAATGTAGGTTTTTGATCTTATTTCCAGATGACATCATTCACACAAAGACTGGATGTCAATTTGTGAAATGTAGGCATATATTATAATTTTTGTAACCCTGTTTTGGCATAACTTTTTTTTTCTTTACGTATTAGGACCCTCAAAATGTGGAAGAGGCCTCTGAGGAGCCATGGTCTTGGATCATTTAACAAAGATGATATCAATGGACTGGGATATCCTGTGTTTTGGATTAAAAAGATTTTGTAGGACTTTCCTATTCTGGCTCCTCATCAGTGTATGAAAATCAGAAGTCGCATATTTATGTGGTATCCAGTTTGGCTGTATTTATATTATTATTGTTGTTACATTACCTGACGATGACGATGATGATGATGATCATCATCATCTTAGAACTGCTGAGCTGGAAGGGACCCTATGGATCATCAAGTCCACTCCCGACCAAAGAGGCCTAGTGGGGAATCAAACTGATGCCTAAACCACTGAGCTACCCAGCAGTTCAAAACATGTCCCCAGGAAACAAACCCAGGCTGCAGCAGTGAGAGTGCTGAATCCTAACCACTAGACCACCAGGGAATATGTTTCATATATCAACAGGATATGTTTTTGTAAAGTTCATGGTGTTTGGAATAAACATTTAAAAAGATAGTCCCATAGAACCAAGAGAGAGATACACTGTCCATTTGACATTCAGATTGAATGGTTGTGATTTGTCTGGTAATGTGAGATATAAGAATGCAATAATGTTAGCAGTCAGAATGAGACATAAGGAAGGGCAGATTTGTTTTAGGTAGTTCAGCAGAAAGAAGCCCTACATTCTTTGACATTCTGATCTGGGCATTCAAAATGTTAGGAAATGTCAGCAGAATGGGAAGATTTGAGATTTTGATTCTTTCATGGGAAAAGAAGAGATGAGAGGTGTGTTTATTTACCAAAACCTGCGAAGAATCTATCACTATGGTCAACACCTCTAAGACCTTACTCTAATTTAAAGAAAAATCGTGCTTCTGTGAATCTCAGACTGTGGTTGTGGACGGCAACAGAAGACAGTGGAAATTTTAGTTGTTGACATGGATTGATATAGGACTTCTCTATTACTGCAACTTCAAACTGGCTTTTTTATGGCTGCCAGTAATAGTGAAACCCTTTGATAATCATGGCCAGGAGCACTGAAATACTTCAGGGTCCTCTCCTTTCATGACCCTTCAATTATACCCCCAAACCTTTCTTGGTGACTTTGAAATCTTGTATCAAAGGGAAATGCAATTTCTTATGAAGCTTCAATTAAAAGCAGACTTGGCTAAGGCTGGAATTATCGTATCTACGATCAGAGATAAAAGAGCTGCAAATCAAACACTAGTGTTCCAAGAGACTTGTACTCCATAGGGATCATACATGGTTTTTTTAGAAGTACATTTTTTTCAGGAAGGAATATACATGTGTGTGTCATGTGAAATCAGGAGTGATAATGACGTACACGTATATCTTTGTCATTTAGCTTTTAGATTAACTTTTCCAAAACATTATAAGAGATCATTACCTAAGCTTTGCTGTTCCTGCCTGCACCACATCACAAATAAATCCTGAAAAAGCTGCAATGAAGTAATATAAAAATGAGTAGGGACATCTCTTATGCCACAGTCATAATTCCTTACATCAAACAGAATTACAATGGGTTGACAAGACTTAAACCATTAAATACATAATTAAGCACTTCAGGGACAGGTAACACAAAGATTTATTTTGACTATAAATTAAGTTTTACTTCTCAATCATAAATATTGCAGTAACCTTTTAATTTACACAACTTATGCGGGCATGTTATTAAAGAGAAGGCAAGCGGGAAAGGTGATTTTTTTAAACAAAGCTGCAATGTGGAGTTGGATTTTTTTTTTCTGGATAGGACACTTCATTCTCACTGCTTTTCCATTCCCCTCCACAATAGTCAGCCAGCATTCAGGGGTTTCCTTCCCATTTAGATTTCTCTTTATGAAAGTTTACCCAGGCTTGCCGATTCCATCCTTTTGGGCATAGATTGTCCTACTTTGGCTTTGTAAGGATCCACATTTGGAAAACTGTTTTTGACATTTGTATGATCACTAAATGTCCAAAGGTTTGCATATTTCTACAACTTGATAATATGAGCTGTTGAAAGGAATTCACGTGATTATATGAAAGAAATATTTTGCTGGATCATACCAGAGTCCAGGATTTGCTTCCCAGAAGTTACAGCCAAAGGCCTCTGCGAACCCAGAAACAAGACTTGATTGTAGTGATGATCATCCTGTGTTGTTTTCCTCCAGCACTTGATAATGAATGTGGAGGGTCTGCTTAGCTAAAGGTGAGCCATTCACTCTGACCTCATACATCTCTATTTAAAAAGTCCTCTACAAATAATCAGTTAAAACCTCTGCAAGAGCAATCTGTTCCTTCTCTGGCAAGGGAGGAAGAAAAAGATTATGGGAGAGAAAGTTGAAGAAAGGGCAAAAGTGACAAATAAAAGAAGTTGGTTTGCCTGCTTTGTACTCTGGCCTGGTCAACCACATATTTCAGTCACAGCCACTGCAAACCAAAGGGCCTTAGCAGATTATCCCAGAACACAGATGGGTAACATGTGGTCCTCTAATTATGGTTGGACTATAGTTCCTTTTGTTCCTCATCACTAACTGTGCTAGGTGAGGAGTTATAATCGAACAACATATGGGGAGCTTCACTTTGCCCACACTCCCCCTAAAGAGAATGAGACCCGTTGCATTTTACTTTTAATGACTCTTCTCTAGTTGAATAAATAGGTTACAGGGGGTTTGATGGCTTCCATTTTGGGGCTCCAGACCAATGCTTCCCTTGAAGCACTGCCAAGCAGAGTCACACATCTCTTGGATCTGATTAACTAGCCCAGTGAGGACTCAGTATGTTAATATTTTTGGTATTTCTGCAAGCTTTGGGGTTTCTCCATGCAGGATGATACCTTCCTCTTGTAAAAGGTCAGAGCCATGTTGACTATAAAGAAATTCACAGTTGGCAAATGCAGCTACTATCAGTATATAGGACAGCAAGCACACACTGTTGTTAGTATTATCATTTTCCCCAAAAACTTTTCTCTCTCCTTTGTTGCGTTCCATAGCACAGCACATTATGATAAATACTTCCCAAGTAAATACTTCCCAAGACATAGCCCATGTATGTTTATTGAAAAACAAGTCCCACTGAATTCTGTGAGACACACTCTTCAGTATGTTGAGCACCGTTGCCTTAAATTGAAAGTATACATATGTACCCTTTGGCATCAGTTACTTATTCTCCTGGGAAAGCTGCACAAATGGGAATCCATTTCTTTCTCTGTGTATGTGCTTAAAATAAACATGAAACATATGAACTCTTGACACAGAGAATCCACCCTGTGGGTTCTGTGAGCTATCAGTCCCACCATGTTGGCTGTGATTCAATTCCTCAGATCATAGGTTTGCAATTCATCATTTCAGTGAATGTTCAAACACAGCAAATCTGTAGTCAACCTTCCTGTCTCCCAATTTTTTTTCACAATTACTATTCAAATGTTCCAGCTTTTCTCAGAATTACTTCAAAATGTTTTGCTAAAATTTTGCATCAGTGTAAGAAGATGCCTAAGACCACATCAAACCAGTGTTCCTTATAGTTCAGTAATCTTGAAGCTGAATGAGGGCTGGCTGTACAGTTTCAGACAGGGATTGTTCTCAGTCCGTTCTGGATATGTCAAAGATGGCATCGGGGGCCTTTTGCATGCAACATGTTTGCCTTACTACTGAGTTTCACAATTCCTCCAAGTCCCAGTTTATCTGAAATCAGTGGCAACATTGGTAGGTTAGCTGAGAACCATGCTGAGAAATTCCATGTACTAGCATGACTGCAGCAGCAGAAAAATGTCCATTGTGGAAGTCATTCCATAGATGTGCTGGATCTCTGATAGGATCTGTACCTGGAGCAATTCACAAATGTCTAAATGTCTAGCCCAGAAAAAACTTACTTCTCCTCATGTTCACACTCATGTCTTAGAATTTGCAGAATAAACTGTTATAGTGGCTTTGTCTTCACTTCACCTTCCTGTCTGCAGGCCCTGCAGATGCTCGCTAAAACACAGTGGTACTATCCAGGGTTTTTTGTCCTGATTCATGAACACACACTTCACTGCTTGAGTTGAGATGCAACAATAGATGGATCTAAATTATACTACAAGATTGAAGAGAAAATATTTTTTTAATCAGCATACACAAATTTATGTGATAGATGTCGTTACTGGATTTTTTTTTCCAACGTTAAATTTTAGATTGATATTTTGGTTAAACGGGATTGGGTGACAGTAAAGGAGAGGTTTATCAAGAATCAGGAAGGACACTTAATGTCGAAAAATTTGGGAACTATGACATTGTTCTATCGCGCACAAAAGGCAAGTGGATAGGAACCACCACTTAGGAGCCATTGTAACAAAAATCCTCTCAGCTATCAGTTGCCACTACAAAAGGCTGTAATCGACACCAGATGGGGACTTTTTAACATGACATTAACTTCAATGATACACAGATACATTTCTCTAATATATTCTTCATGTTAATTTCTCAGTATGTTTATAGTCTTCTCTCTAGTTTCCTGGATATTTTGCCTGGCTGGGGATATGAATTGCTAATTTTAATAGATACAAAACTAATGGAACTGAGAGAGTGATTCAATCATGTAGGTATTTGGCATTTTTATTAAGGTGCCAAGTACAATAAACTGTAGGTTGGATGTCTCTGATCTATCTCAGAGGGAGGAAAAATATTGGTTGTCATTATTCTGGTTTTATCTGTCCAGATCTCAAGGAAATCAAACAATCTAATAAAAGGCTACAACTTCATCTAGTGACATAATATGCTTCTGCCACATTTGATTAACACGACAAACTTCAAATCATAATCTTCATGTGTCTCAATTTGTTCAGTCATTCTGTTTTCTTCACAACTTTTGATAGAGAAGTACTACAGAGTTGTTGGTTTTTTGTTGTTGTTGTTTTAATCTTTTACTGTTGCCAAATCTCTGAAATTGTTCTGAATGGGATCTGTCCAAGAAATTCAAGTTTCAACTGAAACAGTTCAAAAATTTGGACCACAGTGATGTGGGAGCTGCTTTTCCCTGGCTCAGTCCCATGCCACTATGGTAATGGCTGGATGGAAGAATTAGATGTGATTAGGGATGTGTAGAACTAGCGATTTCTCCTCCATTAAGTTTTGGCAGACAGCAGAATGAATTCCATTCTGCTTTGCCAAAACTCTACAGTGCCTCACAGAATCTAAAATGTTTTTGTAACTTACAGAACACCACCATGTATGCCACCACTACCCTGCATACATCAGTCTGAACATTTATATAGGTCAGGGAGGGGGCAAACCTTGGTTGTGTTGGCCTCACAAAAAATACTGACACTGATATTCCAGTGTCAAAGCTAAGGCAAAGGACTGCCCCTTTCCATTCTGTGTACAGAAACTGGTTGGACTGGGTCAACTCTTATTTCAATCATGTCAATGGAACATGGTTCTCCACAACTGCATCTAAGGGCAACAGGTTACCTGAGAGGTAAAGGACAAGTTGTGTGGCGCACATAGGTCTACCCCCCAAAAAAAGGGAAGTAGCCAATTTCACAAATGGAGCAGCTGAGCATGCTGCCCCCTGCATCTACTACCTAGTGTGTTTGTTTCATTCTACCCAATCGTAGGGTATCCCTGCTGTTACAAGGAAGAGGTGGAGTCAGATTTTCACTGTCAGAACAAGGGGTGCCAGCCCGGTGTATAACAGACTCAAAGCACAAGAGCATAGACTGGACAATCTCAAATGCTATCTTGTCATCAGTTATTTTGTAAGCAGGCGAAAGTTTTCCACACCCTTCTTCTCCATCTTCTCTTTTTAAAGTCACACAGTACAAAGTAATTCTGTTGAGTTTGGTACGAAAAGGATAGATGTGCCACCAAACTAAATAGCTGCTAGGGCACACATATAACTAAGTCTTGAATCTTGAATGATATTCTTCTGTTGTTAATTGATATTGTTTGATTGTTTTTATTCCATTTTGTTGTGAGCCGCCCAGAGTAGACGTAGTCTAGATGGGCGGGATACAAGTTTAATAAATAAATAAATAAATAAAAATAAGTCTAAACCTAACCATTAAGGAGTTCAATGTCAGGGCAGTGAATATTTGATTTGTGATGACACTAAAGTTGTGTTCAGTAATTATCTTAAGTGGGTATACTTTCCAAAAGTAGAGGTAAGACCTCCCCACCTTCATTTCCACTTTCACCACCCTGTTGCATGTGGATGGCAATTAGTCCACAGAAGTAGAACTTCTTCTATGTATATTGGGACTCTCATTTTCCAGGGTTTCAAGTCATTTAGAGCAGGGGTCCCCAACTCCTGGTCCGTGGCCTGGTTCCGGTCTGTGGCCTTCCTGGAACTGAGCCGCGGAGACGGATCTCCGCCCCCCTGCACGCATGAACGGTGGGTGTGTCGGGCTTGTGGAGGGGTGTGTCGCGCTCGCGGCACGCCCCTCTGCAAGCACAACACCCCTCCGCAAGCGAGATACACCCCTCCGCAAGCACAACACCCCTCCGCAAGCACAACACGCCCCTCCACAAGCACAACACGCCCACCCGCAAGCATGACATGCCCCTCCGCAAGCGTGACACCCCTCCGTAAGCGCGACACGCCCCTCTGCAAGCACAACACACCCACCCACAAGCGTGACACCCCTCTGCAAGCGCGACACGCCCCTCCGCAAGCGCAACATGCCCTTCTGCAAGTGTGACACGCCCCTCCGTGAGCATGACATGCCCACCCGCAAGTGTGACATGCCCACCTGCAAGCGCGGGGGTGCCCCCACCCCCCGCGCACGGAGCCCGGACCCCCCAACTGGTCTGCGGTCCCAAAAAGGTTGGGGACCACTGATTTAGAGAATCTGCATGGATAGTAGGAATTCTCCCTCTTTAAACACATCACCTTCTACATGCAGGTCCTTTGCCACATCTCCCTTTCTTTTTGTCCAAAGCTTATTAACACACCTTGGGCTGTGGGGGGAAAGGGAGACATAAGAATAGTGAATGTATCCCAAGTCCTGGCAGTGCTTCTTTCACTATCAAGGTTAGTCTTGGAAATACCATTGCCAGAATCTACAGTGAGAAACCAGTGCAAAAGTGATTCACATACCTTCCAGTATGGAGAAGCCCTCCAATTCCACTTAATGACTTTTTCCCTTATGAAAAACTATGGGTATACCATCTGTTTCACAAAAGGGATTCTGGAGTTCTAGTTTTGTCCCTAGTGGAAAAATAAGCCGTGTCTTTGCTCTTTCCCTAATGGAGAGAGTAACAGCAATGCCTTCTCCTCTTTGCCTAATTTTAAAATTTGGAAGAGGTGTAGGTTGTAGCAAATTACATTTTTCAACTAGGCTCTGAACCTCAGCAAGTGTTGATTTACATTCTTGTAAATATTTGACTCTTATTGGTAAGAAGTAACAGTAGGATGCTTGTGCATTTCTAAACTGTGTCCCACAGAATTCCTTGAAGGACAAGCATGATACAATAATTAATTAATACATTAATTAATTAATACATTAATTAATATATCAATTAATGTATTAATTAATAATTAATGTATTAATTAATAATTAATGTATTAATTAATTAATACGCTGCCTTTTTCCCCATAGGGAAGCCATGGTGGCTCACAACAAATAAAACTCCCCCAGGTTTTAAAAACCATATAAATATAATATTGAAAAAAACACAACTAAACATATATTAAGATTTTTAAAAATCAAATTTAAAGACAATTCAAAAACATTTAAAAACCTGTAAGTTAAAAAAAGAGCATTCCTGAAATAACTTACTACTTAAAGGTCTGCCTGAAGAGGAAGGATGATGGAAGACAAAGAGGGAGGGGTCAACCTGGCTTCTTGGGGCAGTACATTCTGGAGGACTAGCAGGTAAATGTATGCAGTGACTCCATTGAAATGTGTTTTATTTGAAATACTATATTAGACAATACTAACATTCTGTGCACATAACATTACATGGTGTTGCTGGGTCCATGTGAGTGGTCTTCATATCATGTGTCCGATTCTTCTTACATCTTTCTCTTCTGCTCTGTAGCATGTAAAAGTGGTTTTCTAATTTGGCTATTTCTATGTGCAACCTCTTGAGAAAACTTTTGATCCAGTTTTAAGCTATGTTGTGTCTCAGTTGAGAGGGCTAAACTGGCTTTCAGAACCATTGCATTTGAGTCTTTGTCCTGTGCCCATTCACCCTGCTCTCACACTGGCCACTTGTCCCTGCTGCTGTGGTGAGGTAAGGGAAAGGGAAGGTCTGCTGGCAAAGTTGCTCGTCCCTTTGGAAAGCTTGGCTGCTTCTGTCCCTTTAAGAATGTTCCTGCTGTTCCCTGGGAGGCAGCGAGAAGCAGCATTTAGGAACAGAGGCATCTAAAGAAAGAGCTGCTAGGGACTAGAAGAAGAAAGAAGCCAGTGCATGGCTCCTGAAAATATTCTGGCTCTTTTTTACTCCAAAGACCACCAACTAGGGATGGATTGTGGATGTCTGAAAAGAGGCAATACTTTGCAATACTTGATCTGTCCCCAAATACTGTCAAATCATCAGTCCCATTTGTACCTACAGAATGCACCACAGAAATGAAGGGTGTGTGGCTTTGTAGTGGTGCAAAAACACTTATCCAAGCATGGATCCTTATGGATCATTAACATGGGATCATTCCCAAGCCAATATCCAATCTGTAGGTAGAGATGGTGCCTATGATTGAGAGTGGTTTGTGGAAGATCCTACATAAAAATCATATGGATTGATGAGGATCTGTGCCTCAGATCTTTTTTTTTTTTTTTTTTTTTTTTTGCCCAAAGACAAAAAAAATTCCTCCAACCCTCAGACTTTCCCATTTGCCTCCTCAAGATTGGACAGTCTTTCTCTCACTCTCATGCACGTACACGCACACACACGTGCGCGCACGCGCACACACACACACACAAAGGTCTGTGTGTGACAGGGTGTGTGTGGCATTTATGGGTTGTTGTCAGCTGCCAGGTTTTCCAAGCAGCCGCACTGGTTTTTCTTGCATTCCCTCTTGCATTTAACTTTGTTCTATGAAAGGTTGACTGGGGAGGAAAAGTGAGGATGAATAAGGCAAGACAAGGAAGTTTACACGTGCAGTCTAGGCAAATGGGGAGGCAGGAACTGAAAATGACCAGAGAGGTTGCTCACCAGGGAGGGGAATAACCTACAGCAGAAGCAGGGTGCAGATGTGATAGAAGGACCCCATCTTCCTCTCAGGCTCCGTGCCCCTGTTCATCTCTCCTTCCTTCTCCCAGCTTTGGTTCTTGTTTCTGCTGCTACCTCTCCACCACCTCCACTGGTTACTCAAAGGTGCAATTTGCAGCGACAGAGAGGTTTACATATGTGGACACAATGGAAATAAATAGGGTTTCACATGTGTGCTAAAGTAAAAGGCCCTCTGGCGGAAGAGTATTTTATGTCACTTTCCACCCAAAAAACATGCTTCCCTGGCAAAATAATCTGTGCTTCCTTTTAAGTCATAGAGACACCTTATTTTAAACTGGCTTTTAAAAGAAGAACATGATTCAACTCAATTCTTATTGTCAGTGAGAGCTAGCCCCGAGTCAATGCTGGGCATAAACTAATCTGTAGCCACTTCTTCTTTGTACAGTCAGTATGTATACAATCAGGGAGCCAGTAGGAAAAGTAGCAGTGGCAGTGAATGAGGAGGAGGGAAAGGGACAGAAGGGTTGCCAACATCTTTCTTCCATATTTTTGACCTCATTAAAAACATTTGAGAATTTGCCAGAAAGTCAGAGGATCTCCAGGAGAAATAGTTTGGAAATCATTCAGCTATTTTAACAAACATGTATTTCATATGTCAGCCAACAACACCTTCCTCATTTTTGCCTAACAACTACTCCCCCCCTCCTTTTCCACATCTTCTCATTGAGAGGTGAGAAACTAAGCTCGATTAAACTTCTCAGCCTTTCTGTTGCCTGGGGCTAACAATTAGACCAGAATGTCCATTTAATGACTTTCAAAAGTGGAACTATCATAAATGATCTGATCTCTAAATCCCTTCTTATCTTCAGAACTCCTGTGCCTCTTTGCATGTCTGCCTGAAATGTGTTGATGTTGTTCACCTTTACTTTGAAGGCTGAACACTAAATTTACACTGTCAAAGATCAGAAGAGGGCCATGAGATGTCTGGTTTCACCTGTGGGAGATTTGATTCCATAATCACTGTCAAAATAACTGAGTCACCAGTTTGAAAATTACCTCAAGGGTCACCACTTCTGTTGCTGAAGAAGGTTGCAAATAATGGGCTCCTAAACAGACTTTCCCCCCATTTTTTTTATCATGTTAATTTATGAATCAAACACTCTTATCCAGAAACTACTATTCCATTCAAAAATAATAATGAAACCTATTTCAAGTGTTATGTCCCATTTTATATCTTTTAAGCTTTCATCCCATCAAGTTAGTCAGACCAGCAATAACTGTTGATGGAACACACTCAGAACTCAGTGACTTTTACTTCATCTCATGAAGAAATTGTTATTTCTTTCACCTCTTTTTTATCTTTTACTAATAGTTTCTGTAAGATGTTACGGTGAAGGAGGGGGGGGTGTCTTTCAGCCAGAAAGCTGTCATAGTTCACCCTCTGCTCTTCATTCAGAGAAAGAGGGGGTCAATTCTTCTTTGGTTGATGAAAATCTGGCTCATTGCTGTGTTTAATTCCCTGTTAGATATGGGCATGAACCAGAAAAACCAATGGTTCATAATGGTTTGCGGTTCGTGGCACATGGACACAGATAGCAGGTCTGGCTTCTATGCAAGAAGCTGGGCATGCTGCTTCTCAGGGTGATGGTGGTGGCGGCGGCAAAAGAGGTGGTGGCTTCAAGACAATGTAGGCAGGCAACAGAGGTAGTGGGAGGGAGAGGGGTGGGCATCCCATTTTGCTGAAGCAAAACAAAGTGCCAAGGGGGAAGAAAGTTCAGTGCTTAATTTCATTTCGGCAAAATGGAATCCACAAATCAAACTACAAACCGAACCATGAACCATCCCAGTTCATGGGTGGTTTTTTTGTTTGTGGTTTGGTTCATACCCATCACTATTCCCTATTATTTCAATTAATCCTAAGCCCTCTCCTCCTTCCAAATGCTACCTGATTCACCCTGTCATCCCTCCTTCTTACATATAGATCACAAAAAAATCCTATACTCCTACCTTCCATCTTGAAACACATAGGAAAGGCTATTATCTTGAAAATTCCTGAGCTAAAAATCACAGAGGCTTCTTTCCCCCACTCCTTTGCTCATCTTCTTTACCATCTCACCTGAGAGGTGAAAAACTGTGCTGTGTTTCAGCACAGCCTGTGTGGTTGCTGCTGATTCTGGTGATAACTTCACTGTCTGATATTTAAAGGCTGACAAAAAGGGTATGGAGTCACATGACACCCATGCCACCTTGAGCCACAAGCACTCTAGGTGCACTCTTGTTCAGAAAGGGAAATCTGGACTTAAGACCAAACCGGAGACTGGCTCAAGCCTGGATCAAATCCCCACAGTTATATTTTAGTATTCCCATTGCTGTAGAAGAATGGAGTTGGCTTTCAGGCCCAAATCACACTGCCTCCCTCTACAAGTTCTACTTCTACAGTGAATATCTGTTGCTGCCAGGGTCAGTCTGTGATTCTGCATAGACAGAGAACTGTGAAAGTAGGAAATAGAGCATATGTACATGACCAGAAAGGCCAGGTGTCTGTCATTCACAAAGCTCCCATGCTTACTGAGTGGCACTGCAAGGCCTCTTACGTGGCACAACCTTGCAGGTTGTGGAATTCAAGGAAAGGAAAACCTTCTATAACTCTTAATGAAGGAAGCACATGATCAGCAGCCTGAATACTGCCAGCAGGAGGCAACATTACAATTTATTTGATCTGATTTCCTATGTATATTAGTCCTACTATCTTTTCTCCTGAAGCGATCCATGTTGTAACACAGAGCTGCCTTTCAGCGTCCATTTCTGTAGCAATAGAGCATATATTTGCATAGGCTAACAGTAGGGGAGCATTAGGGTGGTAAATCTGCCCTTGTCTCACTCTTGCTTTGTCTCGCTGTCCTGGAATTGAAAGGAACTGAAGCATTCTTTCCTCACCACTGCAGATGGTGGAGAATTTTCTGACATTCTCATTATGAGGCACTCACTCCACCTTCCCTTACATGGTGTGTGCTGCAACAACCATCCCCAAAACCTTTCACAAAGTTTGGGGTCACCATATAACTTGTAATAGGGGCTTACTGTATCCCTTTTATGAAAAACAGGCAAAGAGCTGCTTAAACACTGCCACAGGAAAAGGCTGAATTGACAACACACTTTTCTAAAGAGTTTTAGTGAAACACACACAGCCTATGTTACTTTGGTAACACAATATAGACTAAAGATGGGCACAAACCACCAGTTTGGCCATTCATGCCAGTTTTGAAAATGGACAATCAGGTGTTCTGTAGTTTGGTGCCCCAGGCAGTGCCCTGGCATCCCTACCCTGGCTCCTTTGCACACTGCCACTGAGTGTGCACCCAAACTGTGGAACACCTGTTAGGTCATCCACCAGACCAGCACAAATTACCAAACCAGTGGTTCGTGTGCATCTCTAATCTTGACTATATGTCCCTGCAGTGGCTGGCAGTATGCATGGTATAATATTTTGCTACCAATTTTCAAAAATAAAACCAAGATTTTTAAACCAAAAAGAAGTTTACTAAAAAAAACTACAATGAAAAAATAAGGTTTGGTATTACATGCTGCTAAGTTCTTATCATACAACTGAAATCTCCTGATTTTTCTTTTTTTAATAATTTAAACAGAGCTGTTTATATATAGAGAGATTGATGCTTCCTTTTCTCAAGTTCCCTGAAAACACATTTTATTCACTGCTTTTTCACAAAATGGGTCCTTCTCAGCACGCCTCTTAACTATCTCAGACCTTTTACTCTTAGACTCAGACTTCACTCTAGTACAACATAAAACTCTCCCATCAAACTGACTGCTTCTAACAAAGCTCATTCAAGTAAAACAAAAAAAACCAAAAAAACACAGTTACATCTACACATATTCTATCCCCTTCCCAACTGGTTCTAACAAACTCTCCTGGCACATATCCAGCTTATCATTGACAATCAAAACCCAGTAACTCAACATGCATACCCAAAAATATCTACACACAAGATACATACAACATGGCATGGCCACAAACAACAGTTCTCACACTGCAAGAAAGCACAGAATGCCTTTTTTTCTACAAAAATTGCTCTTAATTGCACACTTGAAGAACTTTGAAGAAGTGCTTCAAAATGAAGTCATTTTGTTGAAGAATTTGAAGCATAAGATGGGTTGTTGCATCTTTTGTAACAATTATCTGGTTCTTTTGTTCTTTCTGACTCTGTGCGTGCTTTGCAGTTCAAAAGGAAAGGGCACTAGAGGTATTTTACACAAATCACACAGACTCTGATAGAATGGATAGATAGATTAAACTTTATTACGGTCAAAAGACCAGCCACAACTCTGATAGAATGAAAAGTCTTTGTCTTATCATAAGCTTGAGGTGAGGAATCTTGCAGGTCTTTAAAGTTCTTCAAGTTTTTCACCCTCTGTATCCATGACTCAAAATGCCAGGAAATGTCCTGATATTGTGCACAATATTGTGCCCATGTTGCCAGCAGGAAAAAGGATGCCAAACTTTAAATTGTAAAGGGAAGCCTGAATGTTGACAACACTCATGGCAGCAATTGAGACCTATATGATAACCTCTTGTGCTCACCACCATTTCTTCTAGACATGTTGATACCTAGAAAACATGTTGAAAAACAGCCCTGACAATTGCTTTGTGTTTTGGTGAGAAGTGGTTAATGTGAAGGAATAAGCAGTTATGGAGTTAACATTAAGACTTTAAAACCTGCAAAATGTCTAAGCTGAACTGACCAAGCTCAAATGTTTTGAGAAAAGAGTAAGAACTGCAGAGATGTCTCGAGATAACTAAAAAGACACCATGACCTTGGTGGAGGCTGAGGGGAAGGAATCTAGTTGATAATTCATTGGACCTGGAACAGAGTGCCCAAAGCAGCTAATTAAAAGAACTTGGATGGTACAGCTAGAACAAATTAAAAGACAAAATTTGATTGTTGAAACTCTCAAGACTGTTAATGAGGGGATGATGGGATATAAGGTAGAGGGTAACTATTTAGAAAATCATCATCACCTTAGAAGGATACCTTAGGCTATTCATGCTATGCTTCACATTCTACAGCATGGAGAAGTTTGTACACACTTGTAGGTATTGTGAGCCTCAGATCTGCCTTTTATTGATTTTTCTGTGGGGAAAGCCCTACCATGCCTTGAGCTCTGTAAACATGCTCATTCTACATGATAATGCTTTTTGTATATCACTGCTGAACCATTTAACCTTTTGTCAAGCTATTATGCTTTGCTACTTTTGCTTTTTAATAAACTTATAAAATTTTACACAAGCTGTGATTCTTTCAGACCAATGAAAGAGGCTGAAGGTTCTAAGTTTGGTATCTGAGACACTCAGAGACTCTGAAAGTATTTTGTGTTCTTTTGAGTTTTATGCAGGGTTGGTTTGCAACCAGAAACAACAACCTGCTTGTGTGTTTCTTTTTCCCCTGAAGCACCCAGAAGTAAATAACTCAGAGTGTGCTGGGGAAGAGCAGGCCACAGCAGGCATTTCCTAATCACTAGTGCACTGACCCTCTGTGTAAGAGGACCCTTCTGTGTAACCTGAATAATCCTTCACAGTTAACTGATGAAAAAAATGAGCTAGCTTCTGAGATTTTTCCCTTGCATGCTGTCTCTTTGTGAATGGGAGTGAGCACAAGAGGGTATTCTGTAGAAAGAAAGATGGGGGGAAATCAATTCATTTATAAGGTGGTATTAGAGTTGAGCCCTACAGATACCGCAGACCACCAGAAAGGCAAATAAGTGGGTGCTTGCTCAAGACAAGTCTGAATTCTCACTAGAGCAAAAATGAGTAAAATGAGGTTATCCTACCATACAAATTTAATGAAAATACAGAACCGATCATAAAATACAGAATTGCTGGGAAAAGTTAGGTGGGGTTGTTGAAGGAAGAGAGGAAGACCTCACATGAGATATATTGTTCAATAATGTAAGCAGCAATTGTTAGTTTGCAAGACCTAAGCAGTACTTATGGAAAAGACAATATTGTTGGGAGTGGGGTGGGGGAGGCAGTAGTAAGAGAGAACAACCTAACTGGAGATGCTGTCATCACACATCAGTACCCAGCTCACTGGGGGACAAAGTGTTGTTTGAATATTAGAACTGTCCAAAGAGTGCTCTAGCACTATGGGGCAATGTATAAATCAAGAAGAAGAAGAAGAAGAAGAAGAAGAAGAAGAAGAAGAAGAAGAAGAAGAAGAAGAACAACAACAACAACAACAACAAATGTTACATGATAGCATCTTCAGAGTTTCCATTTTTCATTACCAAGCAATTGTATACTGACAAGATGGGTGGAATGGAGACTATGGCAGGATATAGGCACAAAAGCTCTGCTAACAGAAAGTAAGATCACCCCCCAGACTCAAAGCAAAAAACAGTAATTTCACAGCTTAAACAAGTGAGATTCTGAATATTCATGCTGTATTTAAAAAATATATTTTTAAAAAATATATATTCAATTCTTTTTTTAAAATTTGTAATATTGTTTTTGTATTTCACAGCATTGTCTGTTTTCACAGCCAGACAAAAAGTCCCCTTGCAAACATAATTTGGATAAACTTGTATAGCCAGGAAGGAGTTAAAAAGTTACCTAAGAGTCAGCTAATTGCATCTTGATTGTCAAGGTCAAAAGTTCAGATTTCCCCACACCTGAAGCTGATTTGTCCTTTGAAAACATATTTGAGGAGACTGTTTGATCTCAGAAATGCTGACAGAAGGTTTACAGAAGATACATGAAAAAATATATCCCTTTCTGGAGGACTGTCACTCCCTTACTTTCTTTAAAGCAAAGCTAGGTTTTGTTGTTGGGGTTTTTTTTTACTCTTTAAAGAAGACCTGTCTTTTCTGTCTGTTTCTGTGACTTTTCTCTCTAAATATCTCCTTCCCATCCCATTAATGTATATATACAACGGTTCATTTTGAGAAGCTTCTGCTAGTCTGTACCACACATGCTCAGTCTTATAATAGTTTTTTCCCTTTTTGAAAGGCCTGGATTCCTTCCAAATAAAAAAGACTAACCATTCTCTTTCAAGATAAGCAAAATTGGTCTTTTCAAATGATGTGATTTGTTTTAAATCTGAGGACTTTAGGGTCACCTATATCTGAAGGGGGGGGCAGTTTTACTTTTAAAAAACTGAAAATTCAAAAAACGTTTGCTCAAACACCACCAAATTTGGCACAGAGCAAAAGCAGATTGTTTGCTACAATTATGCCAAATGTAGTGCTGCTCCGATTCCCAATTTAAAATTTATAATATTTTTTGCTTGTGCTGTCACCTTTTTAAGAATTGTCTTATTGAATGTTCTGCCACCACAAGAAAATTGATTCACTCTCATGTAGCAATAATTTCTTATATAGTTTTTAAAAAGTATTTTGTAAGATTGTTGCTGTTATGTGCCACCAAATGACCTCTGACTTATGGCAACCCTATGAATGAATGATCTCCAAAATGTCTTGTCCTTAATAGCCATGCTCAGCTCTTGTAAACTCAAGCCTATGGCCTTCCTTTAGGGATTCATTCCATCTCGTATTTGGTCTTCCTCTTTTCCTGCTACCTTCCACCTTTCTGAGCATGATTGTCTCTTCAAGAGAATCCTGCTTTCTCATGATGTGCCCAAAGTAGAATAGCCTCATTTTCAACATTTTTGCCTCCAGAGATAGTTCAGGCTTGAATTGATCTAAGAACCACGTGTTTGTCTTTCTTGCAGTCCAGAGCAGACACAAAGCTCTCTTCCAGCACCATATTTCAAGCAAATCATTTTTTTCCCAGACAGTTTTCTTTACTGTCCAGATTTCACACCCATACACGGTGATCAGAAATACAAGTGTGTGGATGATCTTGGTCTCGGTCACCAGGGACACATCCTTACTCCTGATTATCTTTTCTAATTCATCCATTGCTGCCCTTCCTAGTCTCAGTCTTATTCTGAATTCCTGGCTGCAATCTTCATTTAGATTGATGATTGAACGAAGGTATACAAAATCTCTAACTATTTCAATTTCTTCATTGCCAATGCTAACGTTTTGTAGTTCTTCTGTAGTCATGATTCTTGTCTTCTTTACCATCAGATGCAATCCTGTTTTGGCACTTTCTTCTTTCAGTTTCACTAAAAGTCATTTCAAGTCATTGCTGCTTCCTGCCAGTAAAATGGTGTCATCTGCATATCTTAAATTATTGCTGTTTCTCCCACTACTTTTCATTCCTCCATCTGAATCTAGTTCCACTTTCTGTATGATTTGAGCAGATAAGGGGATAAAATGCACCCTTGTCTGACACCTTGTAGTATAATGAATGTTAAACTTTGAGGTTTTGCTCTATGTAAATCCATGTATCATGTATGGACTCAGGAATAAAGATATATTTAAGGATTCTCAATAATTGTTAGTAGGATGCTTGTTTTTTTTTTTTCAAAACAGATCCCCTCTGCATCCACATGGGAGTCCATTCAATGGAGATCAATCACTCCTTGTGAGGTTCAGAGGCAAGTTGAATGTTTTATTTTCCTCCTTAGGGTTGAAAGGGAGATATTTACTTATACGGAAAAGGGTAAAAGTATGTGATCAATTATTCTGCTGCAGTTAAATATTGAATTGGTGAAAAAAGGGTCCCGGGGTGTGGAAAAGAGAAAGGAAAATGTTGGCAGAGGAGGAAAAAAATAGGAATGTTTCATGTATGTAAATGGTGCACTGTGCACTTTTGCAAAGATTAAGGAAATGATCATCACAAAATAATGCAGAAATGGGATGGAACTAATTTATGGGTGAGCATACAGATAAAATGATATGGACCACAAGCAAATTGATTTTCCCATCCTTAACAAGAGGAGAACAAGGAGTGTTGAACAGCACCTGAAAAGAAGGATAAGGCAATGAACTTTTTAAAAAAGTAAGCAAAAAAGATATAGGCCAGCCTTCAGTCATCTAAAGGTGTGGCACAACAGGCTAAAGGAAACAGCCATTACTGATCTAGTAATCATATTTAACTGTGCTGTAATCAACAGTGACTTAGGATTCAGGTGATTTATCTTTGGTTCTTACTTACTTACAGTTTTTTTTTCTTGTTAATTAGTTGGTCATGATGAAAATCTCAATGTGAAATACTTTTTTAATGCATTATTTTAATCAAAAATAAGAAAAAGAAAAGAAACATTCTGTCCCTTACATGACTCCAGTTTCTTGGTAAGAGCAGTCTCTGACCTTCTAATTTGACTAACAAATGATACTGCATCTTATAATAACTAAAAAGAAATTTCTAGTAGACTCATTTCCCCCTGAAGTTAGCGAAAAATGTTTAGAATTAGGGTTGTTCCTTTGTGATTATCCCCCTTATGTTCACATTTTTTTTGTTACCCTCAAATGTGATAGCACAGTATGACAGAACCTTGATAATTGGCATGCAGATGGTATGTATTTAGAGAGAAGATGGTACAGGGAGAGACATTGAGGGAGGGAGGGAGAGGGAGGTAGGGAGAGAGGGAGGCTAATTGGTTTCAGCATGTAGGATTCTGGGAGCTGATGATTGGAATAGTTGATTTGCACGCCCTTTCTAGTCCTTCAGTTCTATTATTTTAAAAGGTTATCAGTGTTCTTAGTCTAACCCAGTATCTTTGCAAATGTATAATTATGTGAGCTGCTGCCTCTTTCTGAAGAGTTTTAGAAGCAATGATAATGCTTGCCTTCAAAGACATTCAAAGCCAATCTCTTGGCCTTTCTTCACTTTTTGTTTACTTTGTGTCGAAAGCTCTGCCACCGGCTTTCTTTTATCCCCTTTTCAGATTTCACTTTGTGGGATGGCATCAAAACATCGCAGAGAGCCCCGTCCTCCAGTTTATCATCAAGCAAGATAAATGCCATGCATGCCACCACAATACTAATATACACCACGAGACTTGGAGAACCCTGCATCATTCCTCTCCCCCCCCTTAAAAAAAGCCAAATAGAAATAACTAAAGTTGTCACATTAAAAATACCATTATCCCCGATATTTGAAAGTCAAACAATTAGAGTGCTGGCAACAACGAATGACAGCAACTGGAATGAACTCGTTACTAATAGCTTCTGCTGGAAGCAAATCAGTACGCTGTGGCAAAAATGTTAAGATTTCAACAGGGTTGACAGATGTACCCAAGCTCACTCTTACTCCAACTGTGACTCTAGGCTGTTGTAGAGCTTTGCCAAAACCCTGTGGCTGCAGCCGATTAAAAAGAGAGAGGGGGAGAAAGAGAGAGGGGGCAGAATGCAATCTCCTTCCTTTATGTGTAGGAACATATGGAGTAAACCTGGAACAAAGAGACATTTTTGAAGGAACGTGTTCCCCAGGTAGAACACAGATTCAAAATTGAGTGAAGGCCTAACACGTTTCAGCAACCCATACCCACCATTGGCACAAGCTGCGCTTCATTGGAAGTCATTGATTTAATTGCAAGGAAGAAAAATGTGGAAGAGATGTGAGGTAGAGAGAGGGGGGAGAGCCTTGTTAGGGCTTCTGGAAATTAGTAGGATTTTGGAGAATGGAGCGGTTGGCTACAGTGCATCAATGAGTTTCCTTCCATTTTTCTACACTTGGTTCCAGCAACTCTAGAAGTCTTTGGAAAGTTTCCAGGAGGGCATGGTTCACCTAAAGAAATTAATAATGGCAAAATAGACAAGAGGAATTTATTCAACAAGAAGACAGTCTACCCAGTAGTCCTGCCCTCTCTGTGCATAGTGCAGTCTCAGGAAAGAAACCTGGAAAATAGATCCTAGGGCATTCTTTCACAGCATGTGCCAGTAAAGCCCTGCAAGTTTCTAGCATACATGAATGTCCATCTGCTCTAAATATGGGCTTGAATTCTGTAGCATAGTCTTTGACTCAAGGCTACTATTTTCTTATTTAATGATTAATTAATTAATTAATGTACCTGTCTTTCCATGATTAAGGGTAACCTTTAGTTTGATACAGTGAAATCTGGAGGCCAAAGTATTGCCATTGCTTGATCTAGACATTTTGTGAGCCAAAGGAAGGCAGCCAATAACATTGACACTCTCGGTGTGCCTCCTGACATGATGCACTTCTACAGCTCCAAAGGTTGAGGTCTCCCCACTTCCTGCCCATAAGAGAAACTGTTCCACAGCAAGAGGAAGGAGGCAACCCGAGAGCTATGTGTCTCCGACTTTTCATCCTTTGCTTCAAACTGTATCAAGTGCAGAATCTGCCAACTAGTATCTGAAGAGGGTACTGTGGGCATTGAACACAGAAACATATTTAAATTATTAAATTTTATTTTACCAAATAACTGTGCATGGTAGTCCCTACAATCACCTTAATATACATACAAATTTCCAGATAGCTAGGTTTCATGATCTTGCAGTGATGGCTTTCACAGACAGACATATATTGTCCTTAACTTGAGTGACTGAGGGACGGACTGATTGTAATATTTGTATAGCACTACTTGGTCCCATAATGCATGTTAAATCATAAAGAACAGACAATAAATGTTAATGTGTATGTCTGGATTTAGGCAGGAAAAAGCACTAATTCTTGATGTGTTGCATGAACCAGCAAAATGGTGATTCATCTTGGTCCATGATTCATCGAAGGCCACGAACCATGAATTTCTGAACTTTTCCCAGATGAATCATGCATCAGTTTGTCAGATCAGCGTCCCTACAAAACTGCCCCCCCCGCTCCCTTCTCACTGCCTCTGTCACCTTTTTCTGCCACTGCCTCCTCCTCTGCCACTGCTCCCATCTTGAGAGGCAGCCTGGTTGGCTCCTGCAGGCCGGCTGCCTCTGCACATGCACCTGCCTCTCATATATTTGTAGACAGCCTGGTGTCTATCTTTAAATAAATAAATAAATAAATAAGCAAGCAAGCAAGCAAGCAAGCAAGCAAGCAAGCAAGCAAGCAAGCAAGCCCAGCTCCCTCAGCTGAGAGGTAGGCTCAGCTGAGGCAGCCAGGCTTCTCTTTCTCCTCCTCCTCCTTCTTTTTTTCAAGAGGCAGTCTGGCCAGCTTAAAAAATAAATAAATGTATGTGTGTGTGTGAGAGAGAGAAACAGCCCAGCTGGCTTCCACAGGCTGGGATGCCTCTGTGCCTCTCAACTGAGAGACAGGCACATGTGCAGAGGCAGCCCTGGACTTACTTTTAATTTTGTTCTTAAATTTTTTAAAAAAATGAGAGGCAGCCCTGCCTGCAGGAGCCTCAGGGATGCCTCTCACGATGGTGGCAGTGGAGTAGGAGAAGGCAGCAAAAGTCTTTAGCACTCATCTAATGGTGAGCGCTAAAGACAAACCAACCCACCCCTTTTCAGTTTATCATGTTGTGTTCCAGATTTTCCATGTTCAGGAAAGGTCTAAAACTCAAGAAACTGCAGTTCTGAACTTATTTTAAGCAAACCTTTGTCTCCTTATGCTATTATTGTAATTCAAGTTTCAGTTTCAGTGTGTGTAGAGGGGGAAAACAAAATCCGATGAAGAATTACAGCTTACACAAGAACAAATTCTATGCCAATGTCAGCACACCCAAATTGGTTTTGTATTCTTAAATGGCATGTATGCTTTAAAAAAAAAAACACAACTTGGTGGGCTCAAAAACTTGCAAGAAAGGTGCACTATCTTTTCAGGAAAATTATTCTAAGTCTTACTAAGGATTTTAAAAGAAAAATTTTCTCTCCACATGTTCAAAGTCAAGGTTTATTTATGGTTTCCATGTTACATACTGATACAGTAGGACCCCCCTCCAATCAGTGGGATCATTATCTGCAGATTCACTTATCCACTGCCCAAAAATATTAAATAATAAAAAAGAGAGAAATATGTATTTGTATTTCCATGATGTACTAACCAGAACTGGCCAGTAGAGGGAACCAGAGACCATGCAATATATAGCATTCATTATTTCCTTGTGTTTTTTTTAGTATCTGCGGGGGGGGGGGGGAGGTTGGAATCAATCTCCCACAGATGCTGCAGTTCTACTGTACAGAAATTAGTTTCCTCAAACAACAGCAAACAATGTCACACGTCATCCAGCAGAGGTCTGAATTCAGTTGGGCAGATTTTTCACCACTGTGAGGTGAGGCAGGCACACTCAGGAAATGGTCTCATTTTTAACTGTCTACTTCTATATGCAATTTTATGCGGACACTAACAGAGCCATCTCAGCTCCAGTGCATATCAAGATTTTTGGGGGGATACTCTTTTAGTGCAACTGGAATAAAAGTACTGATGTACTTTTCCTTTGCAATGACAAGTGCACAAACAGCAAGAGAGCAAGAGAGCGAGCACTGAAGGACAGGCTGATCAATCACAAAGGCACAAAAAACCCATTAGTGTCACTTTGTCTTCTAGCCTATGCTGAAAGGCAGCAACCAGCATATCACTTAATATGCTCATTTTGCAGAAATCTCCGCAAAATATTCTTTAAAATGCACATACTCTTTCTGAGACCAAGATGTTCCTCCAGGTAGTAAAGGATACCTGTTTGTCATAACATGTGATTTTTCCCCATATGAGTATCTTGCATGCCTTTCCTCTAAGAGAAGAAAACTTGTAAGTAATCTGACTTACTATGCAAGGATGAACCAGGCCAGTATCTACACCTCTAATAAAGCCCTGTGTTTGGAGAGGTGAATCCTCCAGCTTGTTCTCTTAGATTCAGCTTTAAAGAAACAAAAATCAAATTCTTTATTTCAATTTATAAGGGAATTTATAATGAAATTGTTTTTTGCATTATATGCTTTCACACACTAGCATGGCTACTCCTTTGAAAACTACAGCTAAAGACATTTGTAAATTTTAGAAAGTTCATTATAAAAAAATGAGCCAAGCAATGTTCTTACCTATCCTCTAGTAAGCACTCATTCTCTTCTCCTACCCAATGTTAAAAGAACATGGCAGACAAGCACTTTGGACTCATATTATCATTTCTGGTTGGCATTGTTTGAGATGAAAATGCACTCTGGACTGGATTGGCTGTTAACTCTATCATAGTAATCATCGGTAATATTACAGTCAGTTTTGAAGGCATGCCTTTTTTTTTGAAAAACGGAAGGCTTTTCCTTTCATCTATCAATGCTGGGAGTCAAAGTTATTATTTAGAAGAACAAAAAATAATAATAATGAGCAGGGCTGTGCTGAGGAGGGCTGTATTTGGTTTTGGTGGCAATTTTTCTCTTAATAAAGAATTGCTCTTTGTATGGGAGAAATGTATCTTTTATTATTCATTGTCCCAAAAGTACATAATGATCTAACATACATTAAAGTAGGCAAACAGAACTGGATGGATTTTGTGCGAATGAGTGATGACAATGAAAAAAAAATCGCAGGCTTGATGATGAGCAATTTCACATGTATATCATAATCTTTTTTGAATAATTTATCATTGGCTAATATTTTTAGAGGCAGAAGAGTGGGAAGAAAATGGCTTTCCTTGATGAACATCTGTAGTAACAGCAGAGTTCCAGGCTCTTTCCTGGCTGATAAAAGACTTTTTGTGTAACAAAACTTTCTCTCTCCCACACACTCTCATATATATATCTATATATATTGTGTAACACTTTCTCTCCCCCACATTCTCTCTCATATATATATATATATATATATGGAAATTTTAAAAATGAGCTCTATTAAATGAAAGATCTTTCAAAAGACCATAGAAGCTTAAAATTGCCACATATACTTAACACTTTGATAATACCTGAAGATTATGTAGATTTGTATCACTGAAAGCTTAAGAATAAGGGACATGAAGAAAGAAGGAGATAACTAAATATATCATAGGGAAAACGCAGAGTACTTTCTGCCCTGGGAAATTGAGAGATAAATATCTGCACTTGAGGGGTATTCCAGGATGCCATAACCTGCCTCCTAGGTGGGAAGGTGAAATCGAGAACTGTGTACTCAGTATCTGGTCAACACTTTTGCCCAAATCCCTCAAGCTAGAAACCCAAATTAGATATTCCTTTGATACATAATATTAAGTGTATTACTTTCCCCTCCATTAATTACAGATGAGCAGGTGAGGGAGCAGCCTTGAGGAAGTGCAGTTTGTGTCTTCTCTCTTCCAATATAAAAGAATTAACTCTTCCTACTGTGGCTATAACACTCCTATGGGTATCTTTAGGGTTTTTATTAGAGACGGGCATGAATTAAATAAACAAATTGCAAAATTCATCAAAAATCGCTAATTTGTCAAATCATATTCATCAGAAGCGATGCCCCTGACCAATATGAATCCATGATTTTTTTAGTGATTTTTGATTCGTTGATTTGTCAGGCTCCAAACAGGCACCTAGAGACATCAAAATTGCAGAGAAGCTTCTCCTGATGTTCCTCTACAAGCCCTGCAAGTTTGGTGAATTTTGGGTGTCAGATTGCAGACCACGAGCTCCAGAGCAATAGGAAAGGATTGCGGAGCTTGTGGCAACAGCGGAAGGTGAGTGGATGGTCCGGCCCCAGGGGGCTGAACCCTCATTATGTCCACCTGTGTGAGGGTATTCTTATAGAAATACGAATACCCCCATCTCTATTTCAGATTCCAAGTTATACACTCACAAAGAGGGACCCACCAAGCAAGTCCCCCCCAGGGAACCTAGAGACACCAAAATTGCAGAGGTGCTTCTCTAGACCCTCCTCTACAATCCTTCAAAGATTGATGAAGATCAGGTTTTGGACATCTGAGTTATACACCCACAAATTGGGTTCCTCCAAAGGAAAGTGTCCTTTAACAGCTGGCTTGGGACTTCTAGCACTGTCACAAGCCAGCTGCTAAAGGGGGGACCCAATTTGTGGGTGTACAACTTAGATGTCCAAAATCCAAACTTTATCAAACTTGAAGGACTTGTAGAGGAGAATCAGGGGAAGCTTCTCTGAAATTTTGGTGTCTCTAGGTGCCTGGATGCCATTTTATAGGGTTTTAAAGTCAAGATGAATTGACAAATTGATTTGTCAAGCCATCAGAAAAAGAATCATAGATTTGTGATTCATGATTCATTGACCCTGATGAATTAAAAATTGTGACAAGTAACAATTTTTTGATTCGTACCCATCTCTAGTCTTTATTTAAGGGTCAAATAAGATTTTTCTCATGTCCCCCCCCCCATTAGTGATTTCCCAAGTAGTGAAAAATATGTATTAGTCACAGTGTGTGATCTATTTCACCTCTGTATCTTGCATTTAGCATGTTTTTTGTTTGTTTGTTTGTGATTGGTCACTGGAAAGCAGACCAATGCTTAATTTGCATGTTTTATTGCTGAGACAGGTGTCTCTGAGGAAATCCCCACTGTGGGAGAGAAAATTGGTGAATTATTGACAGCATGCATTCCCCTTGACATCTAATTTGACTTACATTCTTCGAGTCATGTGGAAGAAGGCAGTTTTGTTAACACACTGAGAAGAGACAATATAAATTCTACCTTAGACATGTGGAAAGGAGACAGGTTTTCTTTTTCACACTGAGGAGGGGAAAATACACCCTCTCCTCCACAGACACCATATTGCACATATAAAATAATAGAAGATTTCTAATCTTCTAGTCCCTCAGACCTGTTATGACAGATTTTAAGTGTCTGGAAAGATATGTAATATAGAGGGTGATGAGAAAACAGAATCTATAAAGTATTTTGGATGATATTCAGAATGAAATAGCTTCAAGAACGAGACAGTGATGCCTTTTTGGTCCTGCAATTTTTTTCTCAGGGCAAATTCAAAGGTCTCTACAAGTTAGTTAGACAGCCAACCGACCGTTTTGTTGATAGAACTTGGGTCTTATTTAGTGTCAGTTCAGTTTTGTTCTTAAGTAAACACCTTACATAAACAAGCCAGGAAGCATTTTCTTCTAAACAAACGGGAGAAATATTGAAAGAACTTTCAAAACCAGCAGCTTCCATCTCATTTCCTGCACTGATGTTTAATTCAATTCTCTATTTAATTTGATCAAATCTAAGGAACTAAATTATTTGTACTGAAGGTAACACAACTCACACTCCCCATCTCTTAATCTTAATAAATTTTAATAGCTTTAAGTAGCTACAGGAGAAACCATGCTGACAAGAAATCTAGTCTTCTAATTGCATTATTCAAATACTATGGGGTCAATATTTTATGCAGGGTAGACTTGGAAAAATGCTTGCATTCTAAAATGTAGGTAGGCATTTCTGTGTTTCATTGTGGCATTTATTTGAATGTGTAATGTAAATAAAAGCTGAAATAGGAAAATGCCCCTTTCATCCTGAAGGTAAGCTTTTTGGCACCTTTCTGTTTTCAATGTCTATCCCTCCCTCTACACAGGAGCCTAGCACAACAGATGTAACAAACCTGTGAATATGCCATTTAGCTTAATTGCTGACCTACCAACATGTCTAATGTAGCACCTATGAGAAGAAGGAGCTCTAGCTAATTAATAATTCACATGCTTTGTGTGTGGAAGGGCCCTGTTTTAGTCCCCATCATCTCCTGTAAACAGCGTCTCAGGCAGCACATGGGCAGCGATATCCCCTTGAGACAGACAAGAACCACTGTTAATCAGAATGGACAGTCCTAACTAGCACAGATAATGGTTTCATTCATATTTTCACATGCAGAAAGTAGCAACAAATACTCAGAAGCTCTTAGCAAAAAATGGTCTGGAGGATACTTGGCTTCAGTACAACAAGCAGTCAATTAACCATGACAAAAACTTTAGACTCCACCAGCCCAAGGAGAAGTATTAATTTTGAAAGCTTATCAGCCTAAAATCTTAACAACATCATTTAACTCCCATACCATGCATTCACAGAGAGAAAGAGAGGTACACACATATCCAACATATGGCTATAGGTTCCTTTTT
Source organism: Intellagama lesueurii (assembly GCA_037013535.1). Lineage (NCBI taxonomy): Eukaryota > Metazoa > Chordata > Lepidosauria > Squamata > Agamidae > Intellagama > Intellagama lesueurii. Next base: position 92,205,268 of record JBAJHW010000004.1, on the reverse strand, counting down.
TGTTTTCCTTATTACACTCAACCCCCCTATTATGGCAGCTCTACAGGCTGATGATCTGTTTCTGGGCTGAATTCAGGGTGTTGGGTCTAATCTATAAAACCCTAAATGGCTTGGGCCCAAGCTATCTCAAAGACTGCATTCCCCTTTATGAGACTGCTTGAGTATTAAGATCATCAGGGGAGGCCTTTCTCTCAGTCCTGCCACCCTCACAGGTGTGTTTGATGGAGACATGGGAGAGGACCTTCTCTGCTGCTTCTCCCAGACTTTTGAACGCCCTCCCACAGGAGGCCAGGCTGGCCCCATCTTTGCTGTCCTTCCGCAAGCAGACAAAGACCATTCTCTTCAGCCAAGCTTTCCCTGAGTGACTGGCTGCCTGAGTGGGGTTCTTAAATGGTTTGTTGTGCCTTTCTGCTTTGAATGTGTTTAGTTTTTCCTTATGCTTTTGGTATAGTATTTGTTTGATCCTTTTTAGTATCTGTATACACACTCTTGTTAGCTTTAATATTGCTTTTTAATGATGTAAGATGCCTTGGGTCCTTTTATGGAGAAAGGCGGGGTAAAAATATTTTAAATAAGTAAATATATAATCTCTTTTGAATAGCCCTATTTAACTGTGAAGGAAACCTTATTGACTTCACTTTTTCAAGTGGGTAGTGGCCAAAGTGAGCTGATGTAATTTCTGCAATTCAGAAATTTTGTAGTTTCTGAATGTTAATCTGTTGCATGGCTTTTCTTTCTAAATGAAATGAAGCTGGGGCAGATTAGATGGATCACAACCAAGGCTGTACTTATGCATAACTGTTCTCATTTTAATAAGACATGTTAGCTACAGGAATAAGTAAATAAACAGGCATTTTCTCAAATGACTGGGTGGAGAGAGGAGGGATTTACAAAGCATATATGTTGTTTTTTTCCCAGTTGGATCTGTGAAGGGTAAGTGTTAGTCAGCTAGCATTACAAATAAGCAATTTAAATTTTAGTATTTGTCATTTACTTTGCCTGTCAAAGACGTTCACTGGGGATATCATGTAACAATGAGTAAGAGAAATCCTTATTAATTTATATGAAGGGAACAGATCTTTGGAGAAACCTTCACCACATGATGATGTAAGAGATGCAAAGTTATGTTCGAGTGCAGCATAATGATGGAGTCCAATCTAAGGCAAGCTGGATAAATTTTGCAGACACACAATATGTATGTCAAAGATAATTCAATTATATGCATTACTTAGCAGTGTTATGCTTTTTGCATTGATCTTCCTTCAGGAACCTTAAGGGGCTGAAAACTAACTGAGATGTAATTTTTTACTCATACTGATATAGAAACATGTAAAAGGCTGTAAAATTCATTTGAGCATTGTTTTAAAACAACCAACATATTTGATGGCAACATTTCCTAAGAGATATATGGCAGACAGATAATGGGATGTGCATGAGCTCTGAGAGAAGCTTCCACTGTAAGGAGGAATTAGAAACCCAATGTTCCATATCCAAGTTCAGTGCATTATAAATGCACTGGGACAAAGGTTTTCAGAAGAGCCACTGGGTTGACTTTTGGATGGATTTTAAATGTGAAAGGAAAGGATAATGCAGAATGGAGTCCCTAGTGTGGACCATCATTTTTCTCCAGAGTATCTATCAAAAGGATGTCATGTCATGATTCTTCCTGGCTTATAACAAGAGGGTTCTCTTTGATATTTGTTTTATTTCTTTTGTGGGCCTTGCAGATGTGTCTGGGAGAACGGAAACACTGTGAGCGTAGAAACATAATTGGGAGCAACTATAGAGGTAATTATTGGCATGGGTTGATGTGAGGGAAAAATCCAATGGGAAAAGAAAAGTGGGCTCTGGTGCATCCTCCTCCTTTCATCTTGAGGTCTAAATGAGGAAGGCCTGATGACTATGAAGGCAGACATTCCAGATCCCTAGTCTTGCTTTTTAAAACCAAGCCAATAACTAGGAAAACATCAATCATCTAGGGTAGTGGTGGCGAACCTTTTTGAGCTCGCGTGCCCAAACTGGGGGAAAAAAACAGGGGGCAGTGTGCCGCGGCGGTGGAACTGGAAGTGGTGGCGGAAGGGGGAATCCCAGGCACGGAGGTGCCTCAAGACCCCACTCTGGATCTGCCACCAGCACCAGCTGCTCTGGATCCTGACCCGCCACCTGTCCGGGCACCAGCACCACGGTTGCAGCCGCCTGCTCAGGTTTGGCTGCGGGGGTGGGAATAGCGATCCGGCGACATATGGCTCACGTGCCAGCAGAAAGGGCTCTGCGTGCCAGCTGTGGCACGCGTGCCATAGGTTCACCATTGCTGATCTAGGGCCCCATTGCTGACTTGGCTTGTACTTCAGAAAGCTAGTTAAGGGAAATAGGAGGTTCCCTTACCTAGCTCTCTCCATGGTTTATTAGAGCCTGGACTGTCTGTAGGCTATAAAATGTCCAGCAGTCCACGAACTTTGAATGCATGCTTCTGTGGCTCAGTTGCCAGGATTTTGCAGGATTCTGTTGATGTATTGTCCATCCCGCAGTCCAACAGAATATTAGAGAAGAGGTGTTGCAGTAGTCAGTCACATCCAGTAACCAGTTTGCTGTATGATTTGTGGGCAAAATCTGTTGGATTCACTGTGACTTGGATATTGATTCTGTGGAGCAATTAAGGCTTATGCCACTTCGGTTATCCTATCCTAAGTGCTTAATTTGTTAACTGAGATTCCTTTCAGCTTATAGATCATATGGATGTAGACAGAGTGTCTGGAGCAGTGAGGGATGTTTACTTGACCTATGCCTTCCTGGTCAATTACATTTGCCATGGTTGTTGTTGTTTAGTGGTTAAGTCATGTCCGACTCTATGTGACCCCATGGACCAAAGCACGCCAGGCCCTCCTGTCTTCCACTGCCCCCCGGAGTTGGGTCAAATTCATGTTGGTAGTTTCGATGACACTGTCCAACCATCTCGTCCTCTGTCATCCCCTTCTCCTCTTGCCTTCACACTTTCCCAACATCAGGGTCTTTTCCAGGGAGTCTTCTCTTCTCATGAGATGGCCAAAGTATTGGAGCCTCAGCTTCAGGATCTGTCCTTCCAGTAAGCACTTAGGGTTGATTTCCTTCAGAATGGATAGGTTTGTTCTCTTTGCAGTCCAGGGGACTCTCAAGAGTCACCTCCAGCACCACAATTCAAAAGCATCAATTCTTCAGCGGTCAGCCTTCTTTATGGTCCAGCTCTCACTTCCATACATCACTACTGGAAAAATCATAGCTTTGACTATGCAGACCTTTGTTGGCAAGGTGATGTCTCTGCTTTTTAAGATGCTGTCTAGGTTTGTCATCGCTTTCCTCCCCAGAAGCAGGCGTCTTTTAATTTCGTGGCTGCTGTCCCCATCTGCAGTGATCATGGAGCCCAAGAAAGTAAAATCTGTCACTGCCTCCATATCTTCCCCTTCTATTTGCCAGGAGGTGATGGGACCAGTGGCCATGATCTTAGTCTTTTTGATGTTGAGCTTCAGACCATTTTTGGCGCTCTCCTCTTTCACCCTCATTAAGAGGTTCTTTAATTCCTCCTCACTTTCTGCCATCAGAGTGGTATCATCTGCATATCTAATAACATTTAGTTATTTTCAGTTTGTTCTAATCTGCCGCTTCTATCATATTATTTAGAAACCCATGTACATTTAATTATATTTATCTAAATAGCTTAATTTAAATTACATTTAAATTTTTTGATTCAAATTTTATTGTATTTGTTAAATTGATAATTTACCAATTGATAATTTGTTTAATCTGGTAGGGATAATTGTTTAGTCTGCATTATTATTATTGTATTAAATTTATTAATTTTGTTATTTTTATTTTATTATATTAATTTTGTTTATTCTTAATTTCCTTAATTTTTCATTTTTCTGGTATGGAGAGGAAGGCTTGCCACCCCAGTGAGGGTTCTAACATCTGAGTGATTACGGGTAGAGGGAGATATGGCGCTGGCACAGTGCCCACACGTTTCAGAAGAACAGTGAACAGATGTTTGTAGGCTGTTCACTGTTCTGGCACTGTGACCACCTGCCAGTCTCGAGGTAGTCAGATCAGCCGGCCCTCCACTCTAAAACTGGTGCTGTTGAATGCCAGGTCTGTGTCCAATAAATCCCAGATTATTCAAGATCTTATTCTGGAGGAGGATGCAGACCTGGCATGCATAACTGAAACTTGGATGGGTGGGGAAGGGGGTGTTCCCTTGACCCTTGCCTGTCCTCCTGGTTATGCAGTCCAGCACCAGGGTAGACAGGAGGGGCGGGGGGGAGTAGCCATTGTTTACAGAAATACCCTTGAGGTCACTAGGCGCTCTTCAGTGGTGAAGCCGGGTCTGGAGGCCCTCCACGTGTTGATTGGGGCCAGGGATGGTATTGGGATCTTGCTGGGTTACCGCGCTCCCCACGACCCAGCCACCTCCTTATCGGAGCTGGCGGACTTTGTCTCCGTGGCACTGTTGGAGTCCCCAAGACTTCTGGTCCTGGGTGACTTCAACATCCATGCGGAGGCAGAGATTTCCAGTCCAGCTCTTGAGTTCTTGGAAACCATGGCTTCCTTGGACATGTCCCAACATGTTAACGGCCCCACACATGTGGGCGGTCATATGCTAGACCTGGTATTCTCCACGGAGCGGAGCGAGTGTGGTCTGATGGTGACTGACCTTGTGTCAGTTCCCTTGTCATGGTCAGATCACCACCTAATAAAATGTAACCTCTCAGTGGCTCTCCCTCTCTGCAAGGAGCAAGGACCTATTTTAATGGTCCGCCCTCGAAGGTTACTGGATCAATCACGATTCCAGGATACCATGAGAGGGATTCCAGCTGATCTGTCTGGCGCTCCTGTTGAGGCTCTGGTAGACGGCTGGTTTGCTGCCGCCACTAGGGCCGTAGACACGATAGCTCCTAAACGCCCTCTCCGGCGCAGAGCTCGGCCGGGGTCCTGGTTTAACCAGGAGCTGCGAGCTATGAAGCGAAATAGGAGACGGCTAGAGTGCAGTTGGAGACAGAAACCGATGGATTATAATAAGAAAGCTGTCAGGATCGCGACTAACCATTACCTTGCCAAGGTAAAGGCTGCTAGACGATCACACTTCGCTGACCGGATAAGCGAAGCTTCAAATCAGCAGGCGGAACTTTTCCGTATTGTTCGCGATCTATCTGGAATTGGTCTAGGTGATGGGCCTCCTACTAGTATCTCACCTGACCAATTTGCAGCATTTTTAAAATCTAAAGTGGAGGCCCTCCGCCGGGATCTCTCTCCTTTTTTAAATACAGTGGATCGAGCAGAGATGTCCAGCGCTCTGCCTTGCCCGGTGAGTCTTGAATTTTTTCAGCCTGTGACCCCAGATATGGTGGACAAAGCGCTTGATCGCTGCCGGGCCACCACTTCTTCTCTTGACCCTTGCCCGACATGGCTAATCAAAGAAGCCAGGCCTGTAACAACAGAATGGGCTAATGCAATACTTAATGGGTCTCTCCAGGAGGGCAAGGTTCCTCTTGCCCTCAAGGAGACACTCATTAGGCCCATAAGAAAGAAACCAAATTTGGCAGCGGACGATATTGGCAATTATAGGCCCATCGCCAATGTTTCTTTCCTTAGTAAAGTGGTCGAGAGGGTGGTGGCTGATCAGCTTCAGGCTCTTTTGGATGAAACCAATGCCCTGGATCCATTCCAGTCGGGCTTCAGGCCGCGCTACGACACAGAAACGGCACTGGTCGCACTGTTGGATGACCTGTTGAGGGAGTCTGACGGGGGCAAAATGTCCTTGTTGGTCCTCCTCGATATCTCAGCTGCCTTCGATACCGTCGACCATGGTATCCTCCTGGGGAGGCTCTCCAAGTTGGGAATCGGTGGCCTGGCACTTGCCTGGCTCCGATCCTACTTGGAGGACCGTCCTCAGAGAGTTCAGCTTGGGGAGAGTGTCTCGGCCCCGTGGAGTCTCAATTGTGGGGTTCCGCAGGGCTCGATCATCTCCCCAGTGCTGTTTAACATTTATATGAGGCCGTTAGGTGGGGTCATCAGGGGGTGTGGAGCCTCGTGCCATCAGTATGCTGATGACACACAGCTCTATATCTCCTTTTCACCTACTTCAGTGGATGCCGTTCTGTCCCTTCAGCGTTGCCTGGAGGCCGTACTGCAATGGATGCAGGAGAATGGGTTGAGGCTGAACCCGGACAAGACGGAGGTCCTGAGGGTGGGTGGCCCCTCCATTGGCAGCTTGGGAAGCTCCCTCTCTTTTTGGGGGGGGGGTGACTCTCGCAGCGAAGAGTGAGGTTCACAGCTTGGGAGTACATCTGGACCCGGCGCTCACCATAGAAACCCAGGTGGCGTCAGTGGTCCGCTCCGCCAATTACCATCTGTGGCAGATTGACCAGCTGCGTCCCTATCTTGATGGTGGGGCCCTCACCACTCTGGTCCATGCGCTTGTAATCTCGAGATTAGACCACTGTAATGCGCTCTACGTGGGGCTTCCTTTGAGATTGATGCGGAAGCTTCAAATGGTGCAGAATGCGGCAGCCAGATTACTTTGTGGAACGAGAAAATTCCAACATATCTCTCCTATTCTGGCTGCTTTGCATTGGCTGCCCATTTGTTTCCGCATTGATTTCAAAGTGCTAATGATGACATACAAAGCCCTAAACGGTTTAGGACCTTGATACTTGGCAGAACGCCTTCTCCCACCTAGATCTACTCGAGTCACTCGCCATAGCCAGGAAGGACGGCTGAGGGGCCTAATGCCGAGAGAGGCCCGAAAAGAAAGAACAAGAAACCGGGCCTTCTCGGCGGTGGCCCCTCGACTTTGGAACAGCTTGCCGCCAGAGATCCGCCTGGCACCCTCGCTGGGTGTTTTCAAGAGCCAATTAAAAACCTGGCTCTTTAGGCAGGCCTTCCCTACTGCCAATACTTGATTTTACTTTTCTTGGTTTGAAGTTTATCTTTCCATCTTGATTATAGTATTATTGTAGATTTTAATTGTTGTTTTTATCTGTTTGTAATATTTTGTGAGCCGCCCTGAGTAGACTCTTGTCTAGAAGGGCGGGATAAAAATCCAATAATAAATAAAAATAAACAAAAAAATATCTGAGGTTGTTGATATTTCTTCTGGCAATCTTAATTCCGTCTTGGAATTCATCTAGTCCTGCCTTTCACATGTGGGGATGGCATAATAGCTAAGGAAAGCAATAAATGCTTCCTTAACTAGAAGGGATTGCAACTTTCTGCCTAAAGTAATGAGATATTTGTCCTTAGCCTGGAAGTTACACACTAGTCTCAAACCTGCCATTCTGGGTTAAAATGATTGAGAAGGTGGCAGCACTTCTAATCCACATTTTCTGAATGTCTCACCTTAAGAACTTCTACTTATCCCACTCACTTTTCCCAAGCATTGTCATTGCGGATAGCCACACCTAGGGAGGCTCAGAAGACTGTTTTCATCAGAAACTGAGCCTTCTCAGTTGTGGCTCCACCTTTGTGGAATATGCTCCCTGTTGAGTTTTGTCAAGCTCCTTCTTTGACTTCATTCAAAAGGATGCTCAAGACAGTTTTTATAAGGAAGCTCTTAGTGGCATCCTTCCCTGAGGTGAAGTTTCGAGTTATTTGATTGTTGTTAATAGGTTGTGTTGCATTTGTGGAGGTGAGGAGCAGGGTTTAAGTTGTGTTAACCACTCAGAATAATGCATATCACTAAGTTGGGTGGTATACAAATGTAGGATAAATAAATAAATAAATAAATAAATAAATAAATAAATAAATAAATAAATAAATAAATAAATAAATAAATAAATAACCCAGACAGAATTCAAAGAAACCCAGCAAAATTGAAATTTTCTCATCCCTCTTCAGATCTCCTGGAAGTGAATTCTGCTAAATGAGTTGCACATTTCTTGCTAGTCAAAAACCCAGTCATCTACAATGTGTGATCTATGTGAGGGGATTTTTTAAAATTTTCCTTCAGTGTGTCAATACGTTTCTTGTTACTTGCATCCATAGTCCACCCCCAACCAGCTCAAGCTGGCATAATTAGCTTTTTTCCTCTCCAAAAAGCTTGGGAAGTACATCAGGCTGAGGGTGACTAGTTCAAGGGCAGCCAGTGACATTCACTGTTCATCTGGGACTAGAATATGGCTCTCCAAATTCTCAGACTAGCACATTAATGACTATGTCGTACTGGCTTATCAACAAATTTCTGTTAAACTAACATAAACCTCTAATATGTTATTCCAACATTTGCTTTCTTGTATCTGAGCTCAAAATGAGGCATAAACACCCTAACCTTGGCTATTTAGCTCATCTTTTTTTGTGGGAGGAATATAAACATTCTTAATTCTGGCTCTGAAAATGATGAGACTTTGGCATGTTTTTAATGTGGTTGTACCATTCCCTATACACACACACACATAGTGAAAGATACAAAGGCACAGCCACATTTCTGAATGTCTTACAACAGTGGTCCCCAACCTTTTTGATACCGCAGACTGGTTGGGGGAGGACGGGGTGCGTGTGCGGGGAAGGTGGGGCACCCCTGCACTCATGCGCATGCGCAAACGGATGGGGTGCACTCATGCGCGCGTGCATGCATGAAGAAGCAGGGACACTCATGGGGGCGCACGCACTCATGCGCATTGTGAAGGGGCTGTGGGGGGGAGTGCATGCAGGGGGATCTGTCTCCACGGCCCAGTCTGGTCCAGGCCATGGACCGGCACTGGACTGCAGACCGGGGGTTGGGGACCCCTGTCTTACGAGATCCATAGCTTCTCACTTCTGCAGGATTTGCTTTTCAATTACTGCATATCAATCCACTGTATGATTTACACAGAAACAAGTCCCAGTCATCTCAATGCTACTTACTTTTAAGTGTACACTATCTTGAATGGAACAGTCTGGCAATGCATGTAGCTGAAATTTGGACGTGTGCTTCACCATCCTTGGGAAAAGGTGAGTGATGTAGCTCACAAGCAGGGCTCATGTGTAGCAAAGAGAAACTCCCTGTTCCCTCTTCAGCATCTCCACTTAAAAATATTCAGTAAGATAATCAGGCTACATGTCAGCAAACAGTCTGACTGAATACAAGGCCAGGTTTCCTCTGTTTCTTCCTATCATATGTACAAAGAGGTCTGCTAGACTGTGGTGGATTTTTAAGTGATAGAGTGATTCATTAGCTGGAAGAGACAGAGTGATAGGGACTCATCAGACAAAATATTCCCCAAATACGTGCTTCTCACATTGTTGCTCAAGGATCTGAGAGCTCAGTGGTTTAGTTATCTGGCCACGGAGCCAGAGGTTGGGAGTTCAATTCCCCATGGTGCCTCCTTGACAAGGGCTGGACTCAGTGATCCAAAAGGTCCCTTCCAGCTCTGTAGTTCTAAGATCTATAACACAAACACTCAGTAGGAGGGGGATAAGTTTATTAGAGTCAAGGCTTTTTCCTGGATCTTGTTAAAATTGTTTCAAAGCAGGGATAAGCAACTGAGGCTGTGACTAGACAGCAGGAAAAGTTATCTGGGGTGAAATTGTACCCAGGAAATCATATTTCTTTGGATGAATTCACACAGGAGTCAGTAGAGAGAGCAGAGGAAATTGCCAATTGGAAATTGTTAGCACCTTGTTTTAGTGGCTGTCCTGCACATGCATCCAGATTTTCAAGAGACATGGCTACCATACAGCTACCTTAACTAGCTGCAAACAAGAGCTGGCTGCCAATATCCTGTTCTTTGGTGATTTTCTCCTCACTCACTCTCCCTACCTTTGGTCTCCAGCTGGTTCAGCCACAAGCACTGGTACCAAGCCATGTGTGTGTGTGTGTGTAAATTATTTGGACACAATGGGGAACTGGCACCCACACAAGTGCCCCTTTCCTTCCTCTTTCCCCACCTTAAACTAGGAAGCTGGGAGAGCCAGCTTCTGTTTGCCTACTACATCTGTTCAAGTGATCACACCACCTGAACCTATGCAAGTACATTCAATTCTTTAAAAAGCAGAAGCCACAGAAGCTGAGGAGGGAGGAGCTGATGGGGAGGAGACTCTGGGCTGATTTTGCATGGGCTTGTATGTCATATAGTCTACAGAAAATAATGCAAACCAGACCACCCGAATTTTGGAGGATTTCCCACATTATTTGTTAATATAGTTGTGCTGTCAGTTCTCTCTAGATGTCTTTGGACTACAACTCCCACAGTCCTTAACTATAACACTTGCTGGGGCTGATAAGAGTTATATGTGGGAGGTACCATGGCATCCCTATTGGAAATTATATTGTTATTTTAAGACATCTGGAGCTTTTTAAAAATGAAGCCATGAAGGAGTTCATCAGGATTAACATAGCTCCCTTTTTTGTACTGCTGTTACAGTCTGGGCTGGAATAGATATTCACTTCTGCTGAACTGGGGGATTCAATGTAAATTTATTGCCTCAACAAACAGCAGACCAGCAATGGAGTCGGGGTTGAAAATATGACCTAAGTAGTATTGATAGATCAGCAAACTGGTAGAACACGATATCATAAACCAACTGTTTACGGGAACTTCCATATGGAAATGGAATCTAAAGGAGGTGTAGATCATAAGACGTCATGACTGCTGTGGAGCAAAATATGAATTTTATTAGGCGCAGGATACATTTTGTCAAAGCTAATGAGATGTTTGAATCCATGCCAGACACTAGTATTTTGCTTGTCTCGATAAGAGAAGCTGTAATGGAAATGGGAGCTGTGCCAGGCTATCAGGAGTCGATATTAGACTCGGAGAACAAAACTGTGGCGACAGAGCACAATTTCAACTGACATATAAATAAAGCACTGGCCAACTCTGACTTTACTTAGATTGGAACAACCAGTTTCATTTCTACTGCTATGAAAGGATAATGATCAAACTGAAGTTGGAGATATACATGTACTGAGCATAATATCATTTTTTTCTTATTTAAGGGCAGTACAGAACTGGATGTGCCAGAATAGTCTTTTTATTAGCAGACCTCTATGAGCAATGCTATAATTTTCATGTTCAATAATCAAGAAGTGAAAGCTTTTGTTTCCAATCACCTCTCAGTGTATGTTTGTAGCACACAGAATAGATTTCAGATTAAATTCAGATTATTGGGGGTGGAGAAATGTTGTTTGTTTTTAAGGTATTTACTTGAAAGAATATCAAGAAACTACAGCAGTTCAAGAGCTTGAAAAAAATGTACTTTTTTTCTACTGTTCCCAAATCCAGATCTGCTCTCACAAATAGATCAACACAATACGTTTCAGAAAAACAAACAAACAAAGTCATGTGGTCTTAACACAATACAAAAGCAAGGGCAGGTGATACCTTTTTTTAGACCACTAAAAAGGCACTAACTTTTGACCTATATTGGTCTTTATTAGGCTGTGCACCAATACATTGTGGATAGCACATTTTAAAAAAAGTTCCAAAAGTCACAGAACCGTAGAATCGTAGAATAATTAAGTTGGAAGGGTCGTATAAGGCCATCAAGTGCAACCCGCTGATCAATGCAGTAATCTGAATCAAAGCAGATCTGACAGATGACTGTCCCATTTTCTTTTGAATGCTTCCAGTGTTGGACTGCTCACCACCTCCGAAGGTAATTGGTTCCATTGTTGTACTGCTCTAGCAGTTAAGATGTTTTTCATGATATTCAGCCAAAGTCTGGCTTCCTGTAGCTTGACCCCATTGTTATGTGTCTTGCACTCCGGGATGGTTGTGGCACAGTAGTGAAACTCTGGTATTAAACTCAAAACTCTGTTCATGGTCAACATTTGACTCTGGCAGCTGGCTCAAGATTCACTCAGCCCATGGAGGATACCCTGAATAGCTGCTCAGAGCACAATCTAGAAGATAACATGGACACTTAGCATCAGCTGAGCAGGACTGAAAACTGAAGAAAACATGTGCTTCCAACCACTAGGTAATACTCTTACTTTGGCTGCAATTGACTTCACCTATTTAGTAGACTAAACTTTATTCCCAGTCCTCTGATAAGGGGTTTGTCACATTTCTGTGTCACCTTCTTGAGACAAATAGGAACCTTGAGTTTCAAAAGAAGGAAATGGTGGAGGGAAAATACTGCCTATCCGGCAGCCCTTTGTTTGATGAGCTGAGACAGAAAATCCAACCCAACAGCCACTAGGGGTGGAATTTGAACCCCACACTCTTGACTTATGTTTGCAAAGCTGCATTCTGGAACTCATTTTTAAGAAACAGACCTAGTACCGACATCTGCCATGCCTTTTGAAATTTTCATATATTTTTTTCTATACTATGCACCATATATTGGGACACAGCCGGATGAAGTAAAGGTCTAAAGCTAGCATTTTTTTAATTTTTAATTTTATTTTTAGTGACCCAATAAAATCATCATCTGCTCTTGTTTTTGTATAGTTAATTTCCAGTATCTTCCTTGAAAGGAATAAAATCTTAGGAACATGTAAAAAATAGCAGCCAATATTTTAAATTGATGCATTTTCATTTTAAATAATGAAAACAACCATGTGCTTATTTGCTTTCTCTCAAAAAACAATGTACAGTGGGATCCCTGTGTCTGTGGAGGATTGGTTCCAAACCCCCTGCAGATCCAAAAACTGCAGATAATAGTGAACCCTATACATAACATAGTCTCTGGCTCCCTCTAGTGGCAATTACATCATGGAAATAGGCATTTCTGGTTTTTTTTCCCCTTTTAATATTTTTAATATTTTCAGACCATAGATAAGTGAAACTGTGGATACTAATCCTGCAGATATGGGGTTCCTACTGTGGTGACATCTAGGAAATAAAATGAAAAAAAATATATTATCAAATATAGAAATGTGTGGGTTTTTTAGTTATCCTTCAACAGCAGCTACTCTCTAAGTTCCATTAAACGTAACATGAACCTGATTCTTTATTCTCCCCACTTATCCTTTAACTCATGGGTAGGCAATGTACAACCTTGGGACTACATATGTCTTCCAACGCTATTCTTGTGAGGAAACATTGACAGTAAGAGCAGTTCAGCCACAGAGGTGGTTACCTTATGAGGCTGTGGTCTGCCCCTCTTTGGAAAAGACTCCAAACAGAGTCTATGCAGTCATTCAAATGAATGTTCCAGTTTTGGATTTTCTTTATTGAGCAGAAGATTAGAAAAGAAACAAGGATTATAGATAGCCCATGATTAGAGATGAAAATATGTTACTGTTGGAGGGACGTGATTCATGCAGACTTTCTTTTTTGAGAAATCAGACTTTATGGGAATCCCATGCTCAAGTAGCTGGAAAAAGCTGTCTATTTTGATGAGAAAACTTCCACTATGCATTCAGACACTTTCTGCTGTTAAGGAATTCTATCCTGCAATAGTGAATTATCTATAATTACTCTTGAAGCATGTTTCCAAATCTATTTGTTTGCATATTGCATATTCTTTTGAAGTTGTTTAAGAATTTGCTTCCAAATTTGTCTCCAAATGCTACTGTAGTAAAAACTCTAGGGGATGCTCCTTTTGAAACAGCCATAACTGAGACTACAGTGGTGCCTCGACTTACGACCATAATCCGTTCCAGAAGATGGACGTAACTCAAAATGGTCGTAAATTGAAGCACCATTTCCCATAGGAATGCATTGAAATGCAATTAATCTGTTCCGGCCGAAGAAAAAAATCACCAAAAAAATAACAATCACTGCAAGACTCATTGGAAACGTGATTAATCCCTTCCGTCCGAAGGGGGGGGGGGGGAGAAAAGCAATCAAGCTTGCAAGACCCATTGGAAATGCACAGAAAACAAACAGAGCAGATCGGAAATGCACAGAGAACAAAGGGGGCAGGTCGGAAATGCAAAGAAAACAAAGGAAAAAGCAAGGGAAGCATGCAGGACCCATCGGAAATGGGGGAAAAAACCCCAAAAAGCAACCAACCCCCCAAGACCCATCGGAAATGGGGGAAAAAAGCCAAAAAACAAACAAATCCCCCAAAACCCATCGGAAATGGGGGAAAAAACCAAAAAGCAACCAAACCCCCCAAGACCCATCGGAAATGGGGGGAAAAAACCAAAAAACAAACAAACCCCCAAGACCCATCGGAAATGGGGGGGAAAACCAAAAAGCAACCAAACCCCCCAAGACCCATCGGAAATGGGGGGAAAAAACCAAAAAACAAACAAACCCCCAAGACCCATCGGAAATGGGGAAAAACACTCCAAAAAGCAACAAAACCCCCAAAAACCCATCGGAAATGGAAAAAAAAACCCAAAAACAAACAAACCCCCCAAGACCCATCACAGCACAGAAACATAACCCCCCCCCCCAGCTGAAAACCACACTGAAAAACACCCAGAACAGTTTTTAAAAAGCAGAAAACAGCACCTTACCTTACCAGGCAGTCCGAAGCCTCCCTGCAAACACACACACACGCTCACTCAGAAGCAGAAGCGAGGCAGTCCCAAGCCTCCTCGGACGCACACTCTCTAACTGCTGGGGTGAAAGAGCTACAAAGAAGCAGCCTTGTCGCCACCTACAGTTAGAAATTTGAATTTCCCGCCTTTTTCCCCTGCCTTTTTCTGTTCATAAGTGGAAGCTCCGGTCGCAAGTAGAAGCAAAATTTTGCGGCCGGAGTTGGTCGTAACTCAAAATGGTCGTAAGTAGGGATGTTCGTAAGTAGAGGCACCACTGTATACCCTTTTAAGAAATGTCACAAGAGTCACTAGTTGATTTTCTGAAGAAGTTATGGTCCTGGTGCTTATTATTTGGTTACTATTTATCATGTATTATGTATTTTATATTTTGCCATTTAGCACTTCTTTAAAAACATGTCAAACAGTCACTGCTTGCTGTGTGTTTTTTCTAAGTCTGAAAAGGGGTTATAGTTGCTTGCAGAGAGTTAAGAGTTACATAAGATGCACCATTATTTGTCGTGTGTACGTAAATTGCTCACTTTGCTTGATAAGTCGGTGAACCGGAGTAACAATGCTTCCACTGTACAGCTGTAAGCTGTCTTTAAAACTGTTGTCTACATTTAAAGTATGAGTCAATGCAGGTGCTCCCGCTGATTACATTTCCTGCCAGAACTTTTCCAAGTTATCTTTTCTGTGTTTTTGAAGATGCTGAAGAGCCACATAAGGGATACCATGTGTATGTGTGTATGTGGGTCGGTGGGTGGGTTCTGAGTGTTTGCATGCTCATTGTGTTATCTATTTAACAGCATGGAAGGTCAACAAACAGCTCATTATTTTCCATGAGTTTCCTTGGGTCCTGGCTTTCTTTGCTTGAGAGAATGTAGGGTAAACCATGGCTCTACCCACTCTCTTTCTCTCCCTTCCATTTGTCAAGAAACAGTAATTAAACCTGACCTACACATGCAGCAGAATAAAGTGGTAAAAAAAACTTAGCTATTTATGTTAAACCATGGCCTTATAACACAAACCTGCTGTAAACAGATTTAGCAGGTTGTCAGTTTCATTGCAGCAGAATATTTGCTTTTGGCACAGTCATAGAATCATAGAATCATAGAAAAGTGAAGTTGGAAGGGGCCTACAAGGCCATCAAGTCCAACCCCCTGCTCAATGCAGGAATACAATCAAAGCATATCTGCCAGGTGATTATCCAAGTTTTTCTTCAATGCCTCCAGTGTTGGAGCACTCACCAACTCCCGAGGTAGCTGATTCCACTGTTGTACCACTCTAACAGTTAGGACGTTTTTCCTGATATTCAACCAAAATCTGGCTACATTTAACTTGAGCCCATTGCTGCGTGTCCTGCACTCTGGGATGATTGAGAACAGATCTTGCCCCTCCTCTGTATGACAGCCTTTCAAATATTTGCAAAGTGCTATCATATCACCCCTCTGTCTTCTTTTCTCAAGGCTAAACATGCCCAATTCTTTCAGCCTTTCCTCATAAGGCTTGGTTTCCAGCCCCCTGATCATCCTTGTCACCCTCCTCTGAACTTGTTCCAATTTATTAGCATCCTTCTTGAAGTGTGGTGTCCAGAACTGGACACAATAATCAAGGTGAGGCCGAACCAGTGCTGAATAGAGGGAGACTAGCACCTCATGGGATTTGGAAAGTATACTTCTATTAATGCAGCCGAAAATAGCATTTGCCTTTTTTGTAGCCACATCACACTGTTGGCTCATATTTAGCTTGTGATCTACGACAACTCCAAGATCCTTCTCGCTCGTAGTTTTGCTGAGCCAAGTATCCCCCATCTTGTAACTGTGCGATATGGTTTCTTTTTCCGAGGTGCAGGACTTTGCACTTATCCCTGTTGAATTTCATTCTGTTGCTTTCGGCCCAGTGCTCCATCCTATCAAGGTCATTTTGAATTTTGTTTCTGTCTTCTAAGGTATTAGCTATTCCGCCCAATTTGGTATCATCTGCAGATTTGACAAGCATTCCCTGCACTCCCTCATCCAAGTCATTAATAAAAATATTGAAGAGCACCGGGCCCAGGACTGAGCCTTGGGGTACCCCACTTGTGACTTCCTCCCAGTTAGAAAGGGACCCATTAATCATCACCCTCTGATGTCCCTAACCATTGTTTTTATTATTACTATTACTATTGCTATTACTATTACTATTAAGTATATATTTCTAAGTGTGTTTAAGAAGATGGCTTGAGACCAAGCTATCTGAAGGACTCTATCTCCCTTTATGAACCTGCTTGAGTGTTGAGCTCATCAGGAGAGGTCTTCCTCTCTGTCCTGTCGCTTTCACAGGTGCGCTTGGTGGGGACACAGGAGAAGGCCTTCTTTGCTGCTGCTTCCAGACTTTGGAACTCCCTCCCACAGAAGGCCAGGCTGGCCCCATCTTTGCTGTCCTTCCACAAGCAGGCAAAGACCTTTCTCTTCAGGCAAGCTTTCCCTGAGTGACTGGCTGCCAAGTGGGGTTTTTAAAATGGATTGTTACACCTTACTGTATTGAGTGTGTTTTGGTGTTGCTTATTGTGATGGATGCCCCACATCACGCCTGTCACTCAGAGCTGGAGCTCATTTGCATAGCCTATGAGAGGACAGGAGGGGCGGAGTCAGAGAGTCAGTTGGAGCAGTTAGTGAGAGAGAGAGGGAGAAGAGAAGGAGAGAGGTTGCAGAGAGAGAGAGAGATAGTCAGAGAAAGCCTGATAACTGTAACTGACAAAGAGAAAATGGTTAACGTGATTAAATAAAACAGGAGGTGATCAAATGTGTGGCAGATATATGATATTCCCATGATTGTGATTCCATGAAATGAACAAAGAACATCTGTGATTTTGAATTACCCTGATACCCTTTAATAAACAAGTTCTGTTGTTGGCAGCCAGTGTCAGAGTAAAGTCCTTTACAGCGTGGATGAAAGAAATCCACTGGTGGCAGCGAAAGTAAGAGAGAACGTCACTAGCGTGAGCCCTGGGTTTGGCAGAAAAAGCAACAGGGGCACGGGTGAACGTCACACTTATGTTTTTTGGTATTGTATTCATCAATCCTTTTAATATTGTACATTCATTGTTATAATCTTAAATACTGTCTTTTAATTGTTGTAAGCCACCTTGGGGTCTTGTCAAGGAGAAAGAGGTTTAAAATGTTATGAATAAATAAATGTTACGAGTTTTATTTGTGGTTATATAGTTTTTGTTTTAAAGGCCCCTGAGGAAGGAATCCTAAAATTCTAAAACATGTTGGACAAATAAGATAGGCACTCGAGGACATGTTTTTCTTATTCATTTTGAATATAGTTAGCAAGTCCCTATTTTTGTTGTTTTGGGCAGACAATGGGAGGCCTGGGCATGTTTCCTGTGTTCATGATCACCACTTGCTCTTCAAGGAGCTGGAGAGGAAACTCCGTTTTCTTTCTAGCACCCCAGCAACACACTTGCACATGTGCCAGAAAGAGACTGGAAATACAGTATGAACACGGAACCTGTGACCCCCCCCCCCATGTCATTTGACTACTCCTATCAGCCATTCCCCACAGGGCCGTAAGTTAGGAATGATGGGTGTTGTAGCCTAATGATATCTGGAGAGCAAGGTATTTCATACCATTGCCTGTTTGTTGTTGTTTCAAACTATATACCACCCCACAGTGCTAGCGTACTCTCTGAGCAGTTTACAAGCTGGGTACTCATTTTACCAACCTTGGAAGGATGGAAGGCTGAGTCAACCTTGAGCCAGCTACCTGAATCCGTCGGGATCGAACTCAGGCTGTGAGCTGTGGCTTAATTGCAGTACTGCAGTTAAACCACTGTGTCATAGGGCTCACTGATTGTGGTGCCTTTGTGTGTATCTGCTACTCTTTTAATACAGTTACAGCAGATATATTATGTTCATTGTGGAGAGTGGCACGTTGACATTCTAGCAGTAATAACTTATTTCATCTTTTCACAATTTTTCTGCCACACAGAGAGATCAAATACTGCATCCAGAAGACAACTCCAACTTCCTTCTTGTGATATAGGTTTTGATCCTAGCACTTTTCTGACAACTGGTGGCTTTCACATTAGAAAAGGTAGCAAGGTAAAATCA
This sequence comes from Intellagama lesueurii, assembly GCA_037013535.1. Taxonomy (NCBI): domain Eukaryota; kingdom Metazoa; phylum Chordata; class Lepidosauria; order Squamata; family Agamidae; genus Intellagama; species Intellagama lesueurii. The sequence goes on along the minus strand of JBAJHW010000004.1, from coordinate 92,186,785 downwards.
GTATGATATATCTGAAAGTAGCTTGAAGAGTTAAGATTAATATACAATCTGAGCATCTCATTAAAACTTAGATTGGATATAAGAAAGTGTAATGTATAAAAACCTTTAACCACTGATGAATGGCTCAAAAATCCATTTTTCCCCTCTATTAAGGAGCGGGGGGGAATACTTTTCTGCTTGATTTCCTGTAGATTCCTTCCCACCTTCCTCCAGATCATTTAGCTCTAATAAAAGACTTGAAATCAACCAGTCAATCAAAATGTATAAGGATTATTTTTAAAGCTAAATATGCAATACTGATTTGATTTGAAAATTCAAAGAAAAATAACATAGAACCAAGCTTCCCTTTCATTTCCCAGAGATGCTACAGGCTGGACTGTATCAGAGAAATTAAATCTGCATTAAATCTGAGAATTTAGGGACTTTGTTCATTAAATTAGCCATTAGAGATGCTCAATGTACTTTCCTTTCTCTTCCGTCCTTGGTGACAATATGATCCTTGCAGCTGGCTAAACACCCTAGAATTAATTATAATGAAAAATCTTGTATTAATAGAAACAGTACAGTATTTCTATTAGGAAGAAGATGTGGAGATACTGTATAGTTATTTTTCTTCTTGCACAGGCCTTGTACAACTTGCATAACATTCCAAAAAACAACAACAAAAAACACATCTCTGCAGTTCTTGACCTGCTTGAACATGAGCTACCACTTCAAGGTGACAGATCTCCATGAGGCAAATCCATTCAACAACATCATTCCTCATTCAGGATGGGCAAAACTGTCATGATCAATTTCACTCAGATGCGCTTTTTCCACTTTGAAGTTCGTTCCATTTCATTCCTGATTTGGATTTAGGCTTCTTCGTTTCCTTTATCTACATAAAATATCTATATGGATTCCTGCGCACACGTTTTTAAAAAGTACATCTTTTTGCACACCTTTTGAAATGTTCACATTTATGAAGGCACTTTTGCAACACGACACAGTTTTTCAACTGACAATTCTGTGTGTGTGTGTGTGTGTGCGTGCACATGCGTGCGTGCATGTGTGTGAGAGAGAGAGTGAGAGAGAGAGATATGCACTTTGGATTCCAACCTCCCATACTTGCATTTTAGAGATACTCTTTCAAATGTGTACATTTGTGTAGAGATTTTTAGTGTATATGTAAACGGCATCAAACATTTAAAAGTGTATGGACTAAACTAAATTTTGGAGCAAACTACATTTTGGTGTCTCTTTATATTCAGGTTTAGGAAATACGGATGTGGTAACTTCTCTTTGAAGTCCAGACTTTATGATTTTCTCACCCATCCCAATTCAGGAAATTCTGGATAGCTCCATGGCTTAGGTCTCTGGCTGTGGAGTCAGAGGTTGGGAGTTCGATTCCCCACTGAGCCTCCTTGACAGGGGCTGGACTTGATCCATAGGGTCCCTTCCAGCTCTGCAGGTCTAAGATGCTGATTAAGAAAATTGTGATTCAGAAATTGTTAAATTGGAATCCACATCAATGGTATTTGCAATGCTATTATAGAAATCTGTGTCAATTAATGTAAAGCCTAATGGCTCGTACTTAGGAGTTGCTGCATCTGGGCAGCAGTTTATTGTGTAAGAAATACCAAGAACTGGGAAAAAGCTACTTTTCTAAACTGAAACTGCAAGAATCTCCCACTCAGCAGGGCAACTGGCCTTGTTGCTAAAGAGTTTCTTGGAACTGTAGTCCAAAACATAACTTTTCTAAGTCATGGGTATCAGGTAGAGATTTAGGGTTCTGCATGTTTTGCATCCATTCAAGCATAAATCTATATTCTCCAATTATGAAACTACCAACCTAAGAGCTGCATGATATATGGACATTGCACACTATTTTCTATAACATAGGTAAAGGTTCCCCTTGACAAATCGTCCAGTTGTTTCTGACTCTAGGGGGCGGTGCTCATCCCCGTTTCCAAGCCGTAGAGCCATCGTTTGTCTGTAGACAGTTTCCATGGTCACGGGACCAGCATGACTAGACACGGAACACCGTTACCTTCCCACTGTGGTGGTACCTATTTATCTGCTTGCATTTTACATGCTTTCGAACTGCTAGGTTGGCAGGAGCTGGGACAAGCGACGGGAGCTCACTCCGTCGTGTGGATTCAAACTGCTGATCTTTCGACCTTGCAGCCCAGAGGCTTTTGCGGTTTAACCCGTAGTGTCACCACGTCCCATGTTTTCTATAATATGGCCACTCCCTAATATATGCATTTGTAATGCAAATTGTGCAGTTCTCCCTGTTGTAAACATTTTTACTCACCTTCCCTGAACTCATATTTTCACTTAGAAAATAAAAAGGGATGAGGTAAGACAGGGCCACAATTTTCCCCAACTATTTAAATTCTCCTCTCTTGCAATGGGACATCCCAATACTGTTGATTTTGGGCAGGAGTAGGGCCTCCCCTCCCCCCAATTTTTCTCTTGTCCTGTAAGGGTGAGCTTCAACCCCCAGTGCTCTGTGATAAACTTGCAGCCCAGCCACAACCAGGATAACTCAAGAAAAACCTGAGTCATAACCAAAGTGGATATTAATGGATACCCCCAATATAAGCTCTTGAATCTCATGATCTGAGGAGGCTGCCTCATTGAACCCTGGAAGCATACACCCTGAAGGTCCCCCTTACCAGCCCTCCTATTCTGCACTACCTTCCTTGATTATGTCTGTGTGTGTTTTGTGCCATCAAGTTGAAATTGACTTATAGCAACACTAATAAGCCTTTAAAGGTAAGTGGGATATTTAAGGAGTGGTTTTACTAGTTCTACTCCCCCAGTTTCCATGGCTGAGCAGGGATTCAAGCCCTATTCTCCAGAGTCCTAGTCTGACATTCTATCCACTACACCACACTGGGAATCCTTGATTACGACCACCTGCTTAACACAACACTGTCCCTGATCTGCTCCTATATGTGCCATGGGCAGTCAGTGCAGGATAAGCCAAAAATTCCTGGTCATCTTGTGTTCAATATGCCAATCAGGTGAACCAGGCCAGAAATCTATCAGCTTTGAAGGAGTTATGACTCAGCCAATAGAATAGGAACCACAAAGGACATCCTAATATTATTCACCAAATTGAAGAAGACTTTCAAACAGAAGCCAACTTAAGCAGCAAAATTTTACTCAAAACCATTTACAGAGCATCTCCATTGTCATTTCTGACACCTTGTTCACTACAGGGGAATTAGCACCAGGCCACCAGTTCTTATCTAGTGTGGAAATGCAGGGAGAACTTCATGCAAATAGTCATACAAACAGTCAAGGTTTATAAACCTTCAGCCTTCCTTCCTGAACGTCTTTGTCCAGATGACACATGCTCTTGAACTATCTCTCACTATGCAAAACATGTACTTGGGTTGGGGTTGTTTCTGTCCCTGCAGCAGGATCTCACTTCTGGGTTTCAGGTATGACCAATTCCTTCAGATCCTTTAGAGTCTTCCAGGGTCAGTGCTTTCAGCAAAAAAATTAGAGAAGATGGGGCCCAAAGGGGGACTACTTTCTGGAGCTGTGTATCCTACATATATTATAGGAACAGACTCCTCCCTGATCCATTCCAGAGTATTGCCCGAGACAACTATCACACTTTCCTCCTCCTGTTCTTCACCAACTGCCACGAGGGCCTCCTCTACTTCCTTTATATCTTTCTCTTGATGAGAAAACCCTTGGTGGGCTTTTCCTCACTTTCCTTGCCTTCCTGTCCCTTTTGGTCCATCTTGCCCCATGGGTTCCAGAGCATATGTCACACCTGGGTAAAGGGATCCACCTCAGGCTGCCATGTATCTGTGGCAGGGACCCATGGAGGACCAATGGGAGTTGGAGGTAGAACTTTCCTGCTTGCATTGGAGTCAAGGCAACCAATGAGATTTTCAGGGGACCCACAAGGCAGGGGGCAGGCAGGAAGCCAAGCAGAACTAAAAGGGGCCTGTATAGTGGCAGGGAGGGGTTATGAACAATATCACATTATAGCTCCACCTCTTCCTGTGATGGGGCAAAGCACCCTGACCCTGCAGCCACCCAGATCTGTGGCAGAGGAGTGAAGACATAATTTCATGTGACTTTTTCAACAAAGCCTTACAGAGGACACCGTTTTCATAAACTGTATCCTTCCATATACAACTGCTACAATTTTCAAGGAATGGAAGGTGTACACTATAATCTGTTTGAAATAGTTTATGATTTGAGCAGCCAAGTGGCCGGCTCTGTCATTAAGCAGAAAGAGGCAACCACCTCTGACAGTAGGTTTCAGGTTAAAAAAAAAAAAAAAAAAAGGGGGGGGGGAGCAAAGTGTTAGCTACTTAATTTGTTGTATTTTTTTTTATTAGCAAGGAGGGATGATTGAAGGATTTTCTGCCTCATGTGCCGAAATACATTTGCTGGCTTTGGGTACTTTGCATCCTGATCTAGGTGCACAGAATAGTACCATGGACAGCTCAGTGGCTTAGGTCTCTGGCTGTGGAGCCAGAGGTTGGGAGTTCAATTTCCCAGTGTTCTTCCTTGATAGGGGCTGAACTCAATGATCCATAGGGTTCCTTCCAGTTCTGCAGTTCTAAGATTATTATATTATTGTTGCTTTGCCTCAGGCAGTGAAGTTGTTTGGGCTTGGAGCACTCTAGAAGAGGTCAAACAAACTTGGTAAAGATCTCAAGAGATGAAAAGTTGGAGAATCCATAGTCTCTGTATTGCTAAAGTTGCTCTGGATTGCATTGTTGTTTATATATTTACAAAACAGATTGATGGCTATGCAAATGAGTCATATGAGTCAATAAATGCATAGGTGCTTAACCCATTGTTCAAAGCCCATATTCAAATTACAAATATTTCAAGGGGCATTGTCGCATATCCCACACTTCTACGTTTTTAAATAGAAGCATTTATGCATTTACCCCACTCTTCCTTGTTTTTTCTTAAACCATCTCATGATAGAATTTTAAATAACTAAAGGTAATTTTCTAAAATCACTGTTCGGCAAGTGAGGTGAGAGTAAGGGCAGCACGCATCTAGCAAGCTAGCAGGTATTTCCAGGGTTCCTTCTACTATGTAATAATAGTAATTTATATCAGACGGAACGGTTTTTAATTGAAAATCTTTCAAGCTACTGTACTCACCGTGCTTTGGATTAATGTTAGTAAATTCAGGGAGCTTAATGCTTAGTTTTCAGAGCATGCAATAACTTCCTGTTGGATCAACATGCCAGAGTGAAGCTTAAAGCATATTTGGAATATTTACATATTCATTTTACAATTGTTACTATGCAGATCCTGCACTGTGACATCAGGAAGACATAGAGTAAGAAGACATAAAAATGTGATGTTAATAAGTTGATGCTCAGAGCTTCTATAGCTTTTTCTTCTGTTTGAATTCAGACATTGGTTGGGGTCAAAAGTGAGTGCTGGAACACTAAAATCAGTAAACAAGATTCCTTATTTCCTGGGATTAACCAAGTGACATTTCAAATTTCCATCTGGATTCTACTGTATGCTCAGCATTAGCAATTTCTTTTGTGCTGAACCAGTCAGAAACACAGAGAGAAAAGGTAGCAACTGGTACACTGCACTCTTCTGCTTCATCGTTTATATTTATGAGTTTGGTGGCTGTAAAGAGCAAAGGCTGGAACCTTCTAGAACTAAGCAACACCTGGTGAGCCCCCCTGCCTTCAGGTTGCACACTAAGAGTGTGTGCCTCTTGATTTCTGAATCATCTCCTTTCCCACTTTCTTAGCAGTTGCATCAGATGAAACATTGTCTTCCATTTTTCTCTTGGATCAAGGCAAAGTTTAAAGTTTCATTCCTTTTTGTTTTCTCTGCCATCCGTTTTTTGTTTTTTGTTTAATTATAAATCATTTTGATAGTTTTCTATACCAACTGGCACTTCATAAATCTTGGTGATGTTTAAGGATGCTCCCTTTGTAGAAAAGTGTTCCCTCAGTCAGAAATGCTGAAAGCTGCCTTTGCTGTCAAAAGATCATGAGGGCAGGTATGACAGAATACTTCCTTCTCTACTTGGACAGCCTTGTAACAGCTGGCCCTTTTGACAAGAAATCCTGGATTTCCATCACTGGGTGAAGTTCTTCTGGGAAGTGAAGTGACAACCCAGATATTACGCAGTTGCTGACCTCTCATTATTTGTGTGTGTACTCACCATGCCACAAAGAGATATAGCTGTCTCCATTGGCTCCATTCCCTCCCCGTGCAACTGGATTAACAATTCAGTGGCTGGCTACCAGTGGAAGGAGGAGCAGAAGATACAGGAGTCTGTATGCCAAGCTCCAGAGATTACCTCTTCTTATAACCAGCTATTTCATGAATGCCTGGGCTCCCTTGGAGTGTAATGTTCATTCATCTCCTCCTTTGACTGGAGGTTATCTAGCAAATCAGAGAGGTGTGGGCTGTTGCTGCCACTACTGTTGTTGTCTTGTTCTCCCTTCTTCCTCCTTATTTAAAGACAGGGAAGAGCAAGGCATTGAAGAAATGCTCAGCTCTGGAGACTGGACCATAGTAGCAGCCTTCCAAAGCAGCGCAGGCTCTTCAGAGGCATGGCAGAAGCACTGAGGCAACAATGTGTCTGCCACCCACTTCATTCTACTATCTGAGGCATCCACCTCACCAAGCCTAATGGGATGGCGACAACTGTAAGTTACTAGAGCTCCACCAACGATCCAATTCTGCCATATTTCAGACTCACTGCTATTGCTATAATCCACGGAATTTCTCTGCAGAACTTTGACAAGTGCCAAGTGCCTGCCCTAGCAGTGCCCTTTGGCCCAGCTAAGCCATGTGCAATAGGATTTGTCAGCTCTTGACAATGGGTGTAATTCTAGCCACCTGCCACTGTTTGACTCCCCATGTGTTGTGATTTCACTTTATACGAGCTCGTACAAGCTGTAGCGTTCTCCTTTAATTGTGGTCATGGCTCAGGTTTACTTAGAGTGAGTCATGCATATTTATGTTGCTGAGAGGCGGAGCCAAGAGGCAGAGTATAAGAGGCAGAGCCTGAGGGGGAGAGGGGATCAGATCAGAGTTTTGGAAGGAGTTTGATTAGAGAGTTCAGAGATTTATGTGATTGTGATTAGACTGATGAAAATATAGTAGGAGATCTGAGAAGTGATTGACCAGTGACTGGAAGGGAGAAGGAATAGAACTGAATGTTGAAGTGCTGAAACAAATAAGCAAATAAACTAAAGATCTTTCTATTTCATTAAAGAGTGGACCTGATTCTTTCTAAAGGAGTTATGGGGATCTAGGGATCTCCTGGTGGCAGCAGTGGAAGAAAGGAAAGAGTTTAGTTTTGCCCTGGTGTGCTCTGAGGTCTGAGTCTAGGTGGACAGACCAAGGCACGAGTGGGTCCAACGCCACATAGGTGCCAGAGGTGTGGGATCTAAAAAGGGTCAAATTGCGACACAAGCTGATTAGTGATTTCCTTGCTCAGGAGATACATGGTACATAGTTTTCCTTTTCCCTGGTGTGTTGATGACTGCATAATTTTTTTTACACTTGCTGGTAAAGGAAATCATGAAAGACATTGGACCTCTTTTATCCTCCAGTCCAAGCCCTTTCATCATTTTGGGAGTTCCCCCCCCCCAGTGATAATCTTTCAAGAACTGGCTATCAGTCATCTCAGACTGCTTGCCTTCAGCTTGTTGATGGCTTCACTTCTGCAGAAAGTGCTAGTAAAGGGTCTCATTCTCTTCATTTCAATCCATTTTATACCATCTGCACAGGGTTTAGGTAATGCATAAGCTAGACACATCTTTTCGAGCCACATTTTTCAGTTTTCATCAGTCACTACAAGCTGAATATTTGAACTCAAGTCTTCTCATTTTTTGAATGAGGTGCTGAGTTTAATGCTTGTGTGACAACTGCTGGATAGCTCAGTGGTTTAGGTCTCTGGCTGGGAAGCTAGAGGTTGGGAGTTTGATTCCCCACTGTGCCTCCCTGACAGAGGCTGGACTTGAGGATCCATAAGGTCCCTTCCAGCTCTGCAGTTATAAGGTTGTCATTATTATATTAGGATCACCAGTCTCACCTCTGGACAAGGAATTATCTAGTCCCATATGTTGGACAATGGAAAAGAAAAAGAGGTTGCTTATTTCTAACTGTTGATTTTTAAGTGTCATTTGTGCAGTTGTAGAACCGAGTCTCTTCCCCTGCTAAAAAATAAGATAATGAACATATAAAGAGTAGGTTCTTCATAGCAAAGGATTACAGTGTGTCACAACTTTCCCCCACCATTTTGCTTTTCTTTAAAAAGAAAAAAAAACATTCACGGGGATTTTGCAGAGACCCCGTATTTGTTATGAAAAGTGAACAACTCCTATGCCTTGACAACAAATATTAGTGACCAATATCTCAGAAGACCTGACATTTGGAGACTCCATCTTCCCCACCCACCTGAAACAATTAATCTTAAACAACACCGCCTCATGAAATGACACAACTCCAGTGTCATGTCTTTATTTCCATGTTCAACTCACTCATTCACCTGCTGTTTCAAACAGTGTTTAAAACTGCCAATTCCCAACTACTGTAAAATGCATCCCATCTCTAACTCATCCCAAGAGAGACAGGAAAGGGAACTTTTTGGGACTAAGTCTCCCAGAATTCTACAGTTGACATGGCTACAGGGCATACTGGCTGTGTACTGACTATGGTGGCTCTGGAATTCTGGGAGGTATATGCCAAAGTAATGCATTCTCCCATCTCCATTTTTCACATATCAGAGCAGCATTGCATCTGTGGAGGAAAGAGCCACTGGATGCTTGAGGGTGAAGTACAGTTGAATCTTCTTGCACCAAAACATGTTGATGCACACTTGAATAGCCAACAGCATGTTCAAAGTGGAGCACACATGGAAGAAGAACATGTTTTTTCCCCATAATCCCATTGCCATTTGCAGAAGAGATTGGGTTGTGCCCATGATTTCTCTTTGTCTGTAGAGATTACCCTTCCATCTCATCTTTTTTGTTCTCAAGGTGCTCTAAATAGTCTGAGATTTAGATTTTTTTAGGAGATATACTCTAAGGTTTCCATAAACATGGGTCTATGTTTCATAGAATTATGGTGCTGTAGATTTATTTATTTATTTATTTATTTATTTATTTATTGGATTTCTATCCCGCCCATCTAGACCAAAGGTCTACTCTGGGCGGTTTAGAAGTTGTTGCAGAAGGTTGGATAACAGAACCAGTGTCAGCACCCTGGGTGGGGAAGGCCATGACCCCTGGAGAAGTCGCTGTAACTGATGCCAAATGCCAACATCTCCTTAGTTGTTTTTTTTTAAGAACTTATTTAGGATGATCATACTCAGTCTGGTCATTCAAAATGATATCTTAGGCAAGACAGATGCAGCCACTATCAGTTATACTCATTATCCCTTTGATTCTCTGACATAACTCTATTACTTGCGCTCACCATTGTCTGTCCTCACCCACTAGCACTCATCCCTCCTGTCTCCATATAGTTCAGTGTAAGGTAGGGCAGTATGATGATGCTCGGGGGGGGGGGGGAGAGAAGAGATGAAGTCATGTATTTTCAGTTTTTCTTGTATCTGATGTTTTAAAATATGAATTGTTTCTATACTGGATATGAAGCAAAGTATGTAAATAGTAAATGCTTCCCTCCACTTCATGAAAACCCAAAACCCTAAAACTAAATTATCTCCTATCTGCATTGGTGGAATTCAGTGGCAGAGCTATTCAGATCAAGGAGAAGGATGTGTTCTCTCTGTCTGCCATAAAGTTGTTAAGGAAGAGGAAACAATTCAAAAGGAAAAGGTAAGACCCGTGATTTGAGATTGGCATAGTTGAGTATACAGGAATTCAAACTCAAATCTTTAAGAAATAAACACTCTAGGTTACTCTGGGCCCAAAAATGGAAGAATGGAGAAACACTAACGATGGATGAGCTATTAAAGAAGCTATTGGACATTGCAGAACTAGATATGCTTTCAGAGGCACTACGGGATCAACCGAGACATTTTGTAAAGGAAAGCTGGAAGCTGATATATAACTGAGCCCAGGAAAAGACAGGAATTTAGGGGAAGAATTAGTTTATGGCAAATCAGTGCTCACTAGAAACCTTTGATGATATTCAGATGACCAGACGATGGTGAAATCTCTGATCTATAGGTGTAGTATGGATGTTTAGTTTTGATGTTTTGTTGTTATTATTGTTAGGTTTTAGTTTTTTGTTTTGTATGTTGGTACGTATAAATAAATAAATAAATAAATAAATAAATAAGCAAGCACTCAAAACCTGGGCCTAAATGGATGAGTCTATTCATTTTGTTTTGTGAAGAAAGGCTGAGTTAAAAATATTTTAAATAAATAAAGAAAGAAATAATCCTGATCAGCAGAAGTCATGTAGGCATCCTTCAGTCTCAAGAGACTATAGTAACGTGCTCTGAATAGAGGCCTTGGAACAGCATTTAGTGTGGCTGAGAAGGCCAATTCGGGAGTGACAATCCCTTCCACACTGAGCACAAATACAATCTGTCCCCTGTCCAGCTCCCTGATTTTGCTGGGTTCTGGACTGCCTCTTTGCCTCAGCCTGCTCAACGTGTCTCTTCAAATTGGGAGAGGCCATGCTGCACCACCTGCCTCCAGGCTGAACGCTCAGATGTCAAGGTTTCCCATCTGTTGAGGTCCATTCCTAAGGCCTTCAGATCCCGCTTGCAGATATCCTTGTATCGCAGCTGTGGTCTCCCTCTGGGGCACTCTCCCTGCAGAAGTATATTTAAAATAAATTCCAATGTAGGAGTTATTTTGTTTAAATAACATAGCCCATGTTCATATAGGTGCTATAACAGCTGCATGTTTTCAAAAGCAGCAAGAAGGGGAAGTGCAATACAATTTAGCACATATGTCACTGAAGGTGGTTGGCCACCATTCATCACACACAGGGCTGTGAAGTCTCTTGCATGCTTAACTCTAGAACTGCTTGTATAATGGTGTCATCCAGCAGAACTGCTCTCCCCCCTCTGCCAGTGTTACATTGGATTTAAGCCTATCATGCTTTTTTAAAAAAAGTATTTTCCCCTTTCTATTCCTATTGATTTTCAAACTTAAAAGTAGTAGAAAACATTTTCCATGGGCTCCATACCTTTATTAAAGAAACATGCACACAGAGACAACTAGGGGGGTGGGGGGAAAGCAAGCAATAAAAGGATGTGTGTGTGTGTGTGTGTGTGAAAGAATCCAATAAATATTTTAGAAGAAACTGAGTGATGTGCATTAATATTTCTGAAAGTTCTTTCCAGACCTCCTTTGCTGTCTTTTTCCCTAATATGAAAACCTTAAATTGTGGCATACATAACAGGCTAGCAAATGAATATGCCAAGTGCTGATTAACGCAAGGTATTGTGATGAAATCAAAGTACATCAGAACAGACATGACCTAGTACCAAATAATTCAAGTGTAACCTAATGCAAAGCTCTGCAATTCACATCAGGTCAGGAATCTGAACTTCTGAAACCAAAATCAATTTAGTTTAACAGTTCATCCCCTTTCCTTATTAACAGAGTAATACAGATCCTGCCTGATGGGCAGCAAAGCAGCTAAGAATAGAAATTTGAATGCAAAGATCCCCAGCAGGAGCAAGTGAGTTACCTAAAGTTATTGTGTGAGGTTAATTGATAAACGGATCAAATAGGTTGGGGAAAAGAGTTCTCTTTTTTCTTCAAGCTTTATATTGCTGAAGTTTGAATTGATCACTTTGGTTAGGGGAGGGCCACTTTGATGGGCCAGGGAAGGGGGAACTTTTCACTCTCAGGCCCAAAAGCATTGCAACATGTAAATAAATAAATTCCAGAAGTGTCCAGATGTCCACTTCCCTGTTGTAATTTTATGTTGCAGGTGGGAAAGAGGAATCACCTAAACAATTTTTTTATGTAAAAAGTACGGATGTGGATAATATTCAAAACAAATCTTGTTCTCTTCTTATCTTAATATTAAGTAATCAAACTATGAAAGATAAACAAGATCTAGAGAAACTGGGTCTAGCAACAGATTGGTGGTCAATGCTGAAACTAGAATCAAGATATAAAAACGACAAAAACATGGGCTTTTTTGAGGGGAAAGTTCAGGTAGATGAATTATGGATTTATACGAAAGAGAAAATAATAAAAAAAATATACACATATCTATTAGAGTATGATCTAGAGGATGAGAGGGTGAAGGAGGCGATGGTAAAATGGGCACAAAACTTTGGTTATAATATTGATATTGATGACTGGACAAAAATGTGGAAAGATAACTATAAAATGATTAAACCAGCTAATATTAGAGAAAACATCCTTAAAATGTTTCATAGATGGCATTCTACTCTGGTAAAATTGGCAAAAATGTCAGAAGGGATCAGTAATGTTTGTTGGAAATGTAAAAAAAATACAGGGACTTACTATCATGTATGGTGGTCATGCGAAAAAGCAAAAAAAATTGGTTACAGGTTTGGGAAATGTCACAAGAAATTGTTCAACAAAAATTAAGTTTTAAAACTAAAATGTTATTATTGAATATAATGCCAGAAATCATTGATAAGAAAATAAAATACAGTTTACTGTATATATTTACTGCAGCTAGGTTACTCTGGGCCCAAAAATGGAAGAATGGAGAAACACCAACGATGGATGAGCTATTAAAGAAGCTACTGGATATTGCAGAACTAGATATGCTTTCAGAGGCACTACGGGATCAACCGAGACACTTTGTAAAGGAAAGCTGGAAGCTGATACATAATTGGGCCCAGAAAAAGACAGGAACTTAGGGGAGGAAATAGTTTATGGCGAATCAGTGCTCACTAGAATCCTTTGATGATATTTAGATGTCCAGACGATGGCGAAATTTCTGATCTATTTGTGTAGTATGGATGTTTCGTTTTGATGCTTTGTTGTTATTAGTGTTTATTTCTGTTTGGTCTTAGTTTTCTGTTTTGTATATTTGCATGTATGAAATAAAAATATTAAAAAAGAGAGACTGTTGTTCAAGTCTTGCAAAAAAAAAAAAAGAATATTCACTAGGAATTTCAGATTCTCCTGCAGAGTAGCTGCGACTTGGAGCATTTGGGCAATTGAATTTTGAGCATCCATGCTGCACTTTAGAACTCAGTCTTCTGGTTTTAGAATTTGCATTGTAGATGCATGGTAGTGCATCTTTGTTATTGTGCAGCAGAGCAAATTAACGTTCTACAAAGAAATTCTGAAAATGTGAGCAGCTCAAAAAAACAAAAACCCAAAACAAAAAGCTAGACTTCAGATCAGCACCAAATATGGCACAGACGTAGTAGACAGTATGTGCTTTTTCTTTGCCAAATGTGAGGAAGTTTCGGCAAAGGTTTTTGAGTTATAATTTTTTAAAATAGTAAAACTAAGGAATAGGTATCTCCCCATAGATTATCATGGGCAGGAATGAGAAGCAGAAATGGGCAAGGCAGAAATGAGAAGAGGGGAGAACCACCTTAAATATCTCCCATCCTTTTTAGCCTGTCCCCAGGCTGTGAAATATGTGTCGGTCTCCTATCTGTTCGTATTACTGATTAATGGCATTTTAGTTAATAATGAGTATGGTTACACCTCAAAAAACCCTGATTTTGAATTTCATTTAGTATGTTTGAAATTGATTTTAAAAATTCTGACTATATGCTGCCCAGGGAAGCGCAGATTTATTTTGACAGTAAGCATGTTTCATAACTTGAGGTTTTTTAATAAGCTGCCAAGGGATCCTTTATTTTAACTTGCTTGTGAAATTAATTTATTTGAATAGTTTTGGTGTATGTGAATACCTCCATCGGAGTAAATTGTGTCTGTGGGGTTTGTCAAGTGTTGGATATCAGGATCATGGGTTGCAGGCTGCAGGGTAATGGGGGACAGAAATATCTTCGAGATTTTTTTTAAAAGTGGCATATCATGTAAATGCTAATGCAATTAAGTGCTATGTTTGATGAGTTATTTCCCTACTGTGTCACCCCCAGAGCAGTCACACCATCGCATAAGTTTTCAGACAAGGTGAAGAGACTGTTGTTGCTTTAAAAAATGACTGAAAGAGGAACCTCTGTCTGACTTCTGAATGATTCTGGAAGTGAAGACTTGGGGAGAGGGAAGAGATACCTCTTCTCTTTTCAGGCTTTCTCCTCCAGGAGGGCACATCATTGTGTATGTCTGTTTCAGGTTTTTTCTGTCTGTAATACTGAGCTACTTCTATTCCACTTTGAAAGAAATGAAAAATAAAACAAATATTAAAAATAATACCGTAGAAGCAGTGGTGAGTGACTGTGAGAGACAGCCAGCATGAGGGTGGGAAAGAGGGAATTCCCATGTAGTTCCCTGGATCGATCTAAAACGAAGCTTAACACTGGAATAAAAGTTATTCCAAAGGGATGCACACAGTGACACAAAACGCATGGGACTTTACACTGATTTCAGAAACCCTGATCCAGAATCTGATGTATTTCATTAATGTAACCATCAGACAGCTTTTGGGAGGTGTTGCCTGACTTTAATATTTCTCACCCTAAAGATCTGTGTATTTCTGCAAAACCTGAGTTCCCCTCTAGATTGCAGATATGTGCTTGGAGAATAATTTCTATATTAATGTATCTGTATGTATATGCTTTCTCAAGGGAGAACAGTTGACAAATTGAACAAACAAGCAACAAAAACAAAAACACATTCATAGGGAAAGGGCCTCAAAGACAGGCTATTGTTTATTACTAAACAAAGTATAATCATCATTATCTTGCATTTTCAAGTGTTTACTCATAGCATCCAAGGATCTTTCCAATGTGTTTTTTGCTGTTTGTATGTGTGAGTCTGCACACATCCACACACACACTTCAGCATGTGTATATGCGTGGGATGAGCTCTTGCTCTTTTGACTCTAACAAGAGTTGCAGAGCTTAATCCCTGTGCATTACTCTGAAAATTTAGGAGCAGATGTCATGCAGCAGGGAGTGAGAAATAGCTGTCAGTTTGCTTAAGGAAATTTCAGCAATGCTGGAGGTGGTGACAACACTAAATGTCTGTGGAGGAGTGACATTCTCTCTCTCTCTCTCTCTCTCTCTCTCTCCTTTATTTTGGTTACAGGTGCTAGAAATTTGATGAATTCATACTGTATGCTGTCCTTTGTCATCTGCTTGAATTGGAACCAAAAATATATTGGTGATGCATCCATGGCTCAATTGTTCAAGTTAATTGAAGACAGTCCATAACCATTGCTTTGTGTACTGGTTTCCCTCCACCCCCTCAGCTGTATTGTGAGGAACACTGAGATTCCTTGGAAACTCACCAGAGATTTCTCAGTGAAAAGATAAGAAACAGCTTAAGTACCCACTGCCTGTCCTACTCTGCTTGGGAAACAGCAATAACTCAGAAGTGAAAACAAGCTCAGTAGAATTTCATTCATGGCATCTCTGAACAGGGCTGGAAAACACCATACAGAAGTAATGCACTTCATCCTTCACAGAAACCAGGAGAGATCACTGGGGTGAAGAATCTTTTCTTAGCATAGGGAAGTGAATGCTAATTTGGGATAGATCTTAAGGCCACAGAAGTTGTGGCCAAGGATACAGGGTAGGGGCAAAGCAAAGCAGGCAGAGCCAGGTACAATTCCTCCAGTTTTTGATATGCTTTTTCCACCAAGTTTACAGACCAGTATTACAGTTGCCTGTTCAGGTGTAAGTCAAAGTGCAACACCCTTCGGGCATGGAAAGCATAGCTGAGTTCTATGCAAGGTGAGGGATGTCAGTTTTCTCATTGTATTTCTCAGAAGCTCAACAAAACCCTTGCTCTCTCAAGGGAGAACAGCTAAGTTTGAAAAAAAGTCCCCCTTTCACACATGGTACATACAGTAAGACCCTCTATCCGTGGGATCAGTATCCACTGATTCACTTATCTGCTGGCTGAACATGCTAAATAACATCCCCACCCAGAAATACCTATTCATATGTATTTCTATGTGTATTTACAGAACTGGAGACTAGAGAGAGCCAGAGACCATGTAATGTATTCTATGTTTTTGGCATCTATGGGGGGGGGGCCTTTGAACTCATCCCCCATGAGTACTGAGGTCCTACTGTACTGTGATACATGTTATTCCTTAAACAGTGGATTACCAGTTAGCTGGAAACATATAAGGACCCATGTCATGCTACCAGAGACCATGATATGTATGGCATTCTTCAAAAAAGTAATACAGATGCAAATGGAGAGAAAGAATATATCAGAAAATCTAAGAATATCTGCCTATCCAGATTTACAAGAAATTAAATATTTGCATACTAGGGACATTGTTGGAACAATAACATCTTATTTATTTTAAAGCTTATGCTTTGATTACTTGCTAATTGATTTTAGAAAATTATTCTTTTCCCTCAAAGCTCCTCTGAAAAGTGTACGTTGAATGCTTCACAGTCTTCATATTGAGGCTGTTTGAAAGGAGGGTGGAAATCCTCTAAATGAAATGTGAACTATTTATCTTTAATCTGACATAGTTTTCCGTTCCTTCGTGCCAGACAATACAGACAAGCATCACTAGATGGAAGAGCAGCTATGATAACTTTTTAATCAAAAATCTGAGACAGCTGAGAGGTAACTTCTTTTTCTTTCCACTCTGTTATGCAAAATCCCAATCAATCTATTTTTATAATGCATCTTTGGGAGGCCATAGCTGAGGAACTCTGCAGAGCAAAAGCTAAAATAATGAGATGGTCGTTGTAAAGGCAGCTGCAGAACAAACACGTGGCATGCAGGTGCCCTGGAAAAAAGGATTGTGGGAACAAGCACCATGTCCTAAATGCAGGCAGTGAAAAAAAAATAGTGGATCTTCAAAAGCAAGCAGCCATGGCAGTTGTGGCTATCATTCCAGGGAACTTTGGGAGGAAGAAAACAGACTCCTCTTTCAGCGGTTTGGGAGTTGTGTGTGGCTGCAGATAAGACAGTGCAGCTTGCCATTGTAATAAGGAGGAAAAAATAGCAGCCATCTTTAAAATCACATTGCATTTCCCACCTCTATTTATCTGTAGTGAGGGCAGTGTTATACAGGAAATGCTGCTTTCACTCTGAACTGACTGCATCTGCCCTCACTTGTGTTGTCCTTTTATTAGATAGTACATTATATAGCGGGAGAACAGAAAGACTTCATAGAAAAATATTTCTCACAGAATTCACATAACCTACAGACTGGCCTTCAATTGATGCAGAGCTAAAATTAAAAGACAGAAGGCCTTATTCTATCTGGTGGTATGAACACTCTTTGAGGAAAGCATCCAGTCCTGCCCTTCTTCTTTCCCCCCCCCCTTTTCTTTCCTTTTCTTTCTTTCCTTTCCTTTCTTCCTTTTCTTTTTTTGCATTCTTCCTGGTTACAACACTGAGGTTGAAGAGGAGAATAGATCTGTTTGCATGGAGGCCCTGGGTTGAGTAACAGCTGAATAGGGCTAGAGTGCACTTTGTCTTCTCGATTTCTAAGCAGTGTTGGCATAGCAAGAGGAGGGGAAAAGGGATCAAAGCACTGCGGAATCACTTTGATCCCTGCTTTCCCTCCTCTTGCTATGCCCCACAGGGCATAGCAAGAGGAGGGAAAGCAAAAAAATAAAAAATAAAAATTACCTGATGAATGACGAATTGATTCGTTGTTCATTGGGTCACTGGGGGCAATTGACGACCCACAAACCAAGATGAAGTGCCATTTTGGCACTTCGTCCCCATCTCTACTCTGGAGCTTCACTGCTTCTCTGGTTCTGCTGACCATTTTGCTTGATTTCCCTAACAATTGGGGAAATGCTCCATCACGATGCAGCACTGTACAATATGGAAATGGCTTACATGTGGCATTAGCTAAAATCCAGGGTAGCCGAAAACTGAAATGGCGTCATTTTCTTTGCTTCTGTGTTTACTACTCTCTGTACCCAGTCAACAAACCTCCCCTGGCTGCCCTAATCAACAAGGAAGTTGAGAATCCATTTTGCTCATCTTCTGATAACCTCAGGATTTTTCCTTCATTTGGGAGTTCGGGGACTCACACCTTAAGAATTAACCAATGTTCTTCTGGAAAAACAGCATGTGCTTGAAATACAGTAGCAAATGAAACGATATTTGCATGTTTGGGCCAATAAGCACATTTTCCAGCACCTAGAAGGTCTTCCTCTTCTACTTTTCAAAAGTTAGCTTCCCACTGTTGTATGATCCCTTCCCACTAATTGTGACTTACCAAGCATTTTGAACACCTTTCCTGCTTCTGCAGGATGTCTATTTGGGGGGGGGGGGGGGGAGAGAGAGAGA
This sequence comes from Intellagama lesueurii, assembly GCA_037013535.1. Taxonomy (NCBI): domain Eukaryota; kingdom Metazoa; phylum Chordata; class Lepidosauria; order Squamata; family Agamidae; genus Intellagama; species Intellagama lesueurii. Next base: position 92,168,490 of record JBAJHW010000004.1, on the reverse strand, counting down.
GAGAGAGAGAGAGAGAGAGAGAGAGAGAGAGAGAGAGAAGAAAAGGGATTAACAAGCCCTAATGGGGGACTATATTTAGCCTGGCAGCTCACAAATGTTGCTGGACTTTTAAAGAACTAGTTCAAAATGACTTTGTGAAAAGATATTGGGGGAAAATATAGTTTAATTCATATTTTACTTAATTTCACACTTTCAAACCAGTATGCAAGTGTTTTTTAAAAGTCAGTGGTCCTTCAGCATTTTCACTTCTGTTCAAAAGTATTCATCAAAAGCCAAAATGTGTATCTTAAGAAGTTCACAGTACCATCCTTATGTCAAGCTGAATTGCATGTGTGTGTGGGGGGGTGGAGATATATAAATTTCATTTCTATCTCTGTTGACTTGAAGAATTAAAATTCTCCAATGAGCCAGACTTAAACCTAGAAGCAAGGGCAGCTCATGCACCAAGATGGGGAGTATTTTACCTTCATATTATAGGGGGAAGCACTACCTGTCACAGCCACTAGCCACCCTCAGCTACAAAAACAAGGGAAAGAGTGAAACCAGAATGGATAAATTTATCTGTCAAAAAATGAGCTACTAATTCAATAATTAAGGGCAGCTTTGGGACTCATTAATGAGAATTTCCACCCCCAAGAAGATTTAAAGATATGCCAGAATGTGAAAGTAGAGTATATGCTCTGTGCTATCCCCTTTCCATTTTTATGTCTGTGCTCTTGCAATATATTCTGCATATGTATGAACAGTGACAGTAGAGCATTTCACAATGGTTAAAAACAGGGAGGATTCATGCCGCTAAAAAGCATAGCTTGCTTCACGCCACATTTTGTGGTTCATTGAACACATTCACACTTCTCATATGGTGCCTTGGAAGAGCTTCAGAATAAAGGCTGCATGTGAATTCTTTCACATGCATTGCTTTTAAGAGCCTCCTTTGATTGATTGTAACTGACAGCCAGATACTAAAAGGAAGTTCCAATTGATTCACCATAAAAGCCATGTCTCCAGATCCATGTCCTTAGAGGAGCCAGCTAGTCACTGTCTCTACCTTTGCAATAAATCGTAAATAAAGTAAGTTGATTAAGCTTGCATTGTATTAAACAAAGCTATCATTCTAACCAGTGACTTGAGAGCAATCAAAATGCCATCCATAAAGTATCAGAAGTGTCCAATACTTGAGGCGTCTTAGTGCCTGTGACTTACTATAAGCACAAGTTATAAAAACTGTGGCCTATACTTTGCTCACCTTTGCCATAAAGCACCAGAAATACCTCATTTTCAATACCTGCTATTGGTTAGAAGCTTGTAAACAGAAGCAGCACAACCCCTTTTGCTAATCAGGGCATATCAAAATATAGTTCCCCCACCACCACCCACCGAATCAAAGCACAGAGTAACCACGGTTGGCCAAACTGTTTTGACACTAGAGACAAAAAATCCCCCTGAAAGCCTTTCCCTGGACATATAGATATAACAGTAATTTTATATTTCTATGATCTTCCAAGTGCCTGAGATGACTGCCTCATTCTTTGTAATGATAGGGCCAGTTGGCTTTGTCAGGGGTTCTTTAACAAGATGAATAGTAACGATGGGCTGAGTTCCCTTACAAGTCCTAGCGTGATCCGGTGTTCCTTGCAATGCAAAGTCATGAGGATATGTTGGGTGTATGCAGCCATGCAGAGCCACACAGTTCTGGGCACAGGAATAAATATCATCTGTCTAATTTTCCTGAGGTGCCATTTTTGCTATGAAACTGGCTTTTTCAAGGAATGACAAGAGATCCATGATCCTTTCCTAAAACAAGATTTGTTTTGGAAATTTTCCATGTCTGTTCACTGTTGTTTCTATACTTGGGCATTTCCTGCAGTATTTTCTCAGTCATGTCGCTATGAGCTGTTCAGCAACAGCTGGGGACCCAGCTTTGGAACCATCTGTCCTAATATGCCTACAAGCCTTAATCTAAGTTCAATATCCAGCATTTCCAGGGAAAACAGGAGAAGACTTGGAGCTTCGGAAAGATTCCACCAATCACTGTTGACACAATAGTCTGACTCAGTTTAAGGCTAAGTATAATTTCAAGACTAAGTACTAAGCTTTGTAGGTCCTAAATCCTAAATATATAATAGAAGGAAGTAAGCCTCACTGACTAGCTGCCAAATCAAACTGCATAGCCTTGCTCCATAATAGCTTCTTAAAACAAATAAACAACGACAGCAACAAAACCCATTATGCTGTTTGCTGCAGGCACTGAGTCATATAAATGTATGGGGTTGGAGAAATCAGAGAAATTGTGTACTAATGGACATTCTAAACCTTTTTATTGTGTGGTGAAACATGACACTAGGTTTGGATATGCACATTTTAAATGGATCTTTCTCCTCTGCTCCTGAAACTTATTCCTGTCATTCAGTCCCCTTTTTTTGGAGAGGATGTGAAAAGGGGGATTTTTTCCTTGAAGGGAAAAAAATGTGTGAAAATCTTACCCTGGGATGAGTTCAACACTTGAGCACTCCCATCAATATCTCCCAAAATATGATGTGTTATTCAAGACTTACTAGGCTGGTAATTCACATGTGGCAGTTCAAGATATTAGGATAACTGAAACACAAGTGAAGATGCATGGCACCCAAAGACAGCTGAATCATTTTGGTGCTTGAGGTACAAAAATATCACAAAAAGCTTCTCTCCATTTGTGCAAGTAGAAATGCAATGGTAACAAAACATATAACTAACCATTTGCTGCCCTCCTAGGAGCTCCCCCACCATGCGCTTTCTGAGATGGCCACTTCTTCTGTCTTAGGGGAGAACTGGTCCTGAATTCAGGGATTTGTCAACCCAATCATTATTCTGGAAAAATTCTCATGGCAATAGAAGGCTGAAAACCACTACTCTAGTCCATTTTATACATAAGACTGATTCTGAATATTCCTTCAGTCACTTAAAAAGATGTAAAAGCAAACATGCCTTTACACTCAAATCAATTTTTATGTGAGATTGTAGAACACATCAGTTGAAAACAACTTTTAGGTTAAAGTCAAAATTGCTGCTATGTTTGTAGATTGCTTTGACTGAGATATTCTCCTTCACCGGCACAATAAGATATCCTCTCATTCTAATGGACATTAGGGCAGGGAGCTTTTATGGAACAGGAAATATGGGTAGAGTTTACTTTGAAATGGATTCAATGTTCATTGTAAACATCTACACAATAGCATTGAGAAAGGATCCAGAGCTTAATGTGCTACTTCAAAGGATACAAAAACATATTGTATGAGAAACCCTGTTGTGAACCTCTCCCATTAACAAACTGGTCAGCATTCTTCCTCTGTGTTGCCCCTCTTGATTTTTCTAAGGAAGAATACCCCCCGCCAAACTTGTATTTTCTAATATAATTTAGAAGAAACATTTTTTTCCTGAAGTGCATGAAACAAATATGCCAAGCTGTGCCTGTGGTTTCTGCCTGGCTTGTTCTTTTGCACAGCATGTTTCACATATGAAGATAGGAGCCACAAGACTGGACCCAATGTCCTGCTTAGAGCAGATGCATTAAAAGTGTGGAATTTAAGGTAGTTGTGACTAATAAGTCCAATTCATTTCTCTACTTGAAATAGAGGTGACATTGAATTTAGCCTATTATTCTGAATGAAACTTAACTTCATAGATCTGTATTCACACTCCTCTCTCATGCTCAAGTTAACTGAAGCTCTTCTATGTAAAAGCTTGTTGTGGTTTCAACATTACTGCAGTATCCTGTTCATTTTCCTCCTCTTCTTCCTCAGTTTCTAGCTATTTTGGATGGGATGGAAAAAAATTAAGAGTACCCAGAACATAAGTGGATTTTGACAAGCATGCCATTCAAAATCTCCCTGACACAATGACCTGCACGGGCTGAATTTTCTTCATTTGTATAGTTATTATATAGAAAGATTAACCTGCCTCATGTTAGCCCTGTTTGCCCACCATACTAAGGGATATGAATGTGTTCATTATTCTGCTTTGGAAAAAACACTCTGGATGTGCCCCATCACAGGAATGCTTAGGAAACCCAGTCTCAGTGAATGTTGATGGGAACTGACCCAATCCACTCCTCCATGCCTAATATGTGGATCAGAATGTAACGATTCTCCAGTTCTCCTTGTTCTCACTTCAAAAGGTATCAAAATGGTCTTAAAATGTGTTTTGAGAAACTGTGTATTTAAGTATGAATGCCCATGCAGATTTTTAAAACATTGACACATGAACGCTGAAATGGGACAGAACCAAAGTAAGATTAAAAGTACCCATGAGAGCAACACAGATCAGAAACAGGCTGATTCGTCTGTCTCTAGTGCTCCATCTCATTAGCACATATAAATAGTGCTGCAGACAAATCTGAAGTAAGTAGACTCTATTCTTGCCTTAGAATAAAAGCATGGATGGGAAAGCATGAATGACACATGCAGTCTACCTGTCCGTGCACTAATATCACTAAATATGTCACATGAGGTGGGCAAATGAGGCAGATCACGGGTCCACCTAACTTGCTGCCAACTGCAGTGATCGCCGGATAGTCCCTAGGGACTTTTGAAGGTGCAAGCGCTCTTTGCCCTGCACCCTGGAAGGCAACGAGACCTACCTGAGGCACCGCAATGCGTGCTGCGAGGGTGGAGAGCATAGGTTATTTAAGGGCTTTCCACCCTCGCATCGCTCTCTTCCTTTCGCTGGCAGCTGAGCTGGGAGGAGTTCCTGTTCGGTGTGTGCGTGGCTGAGCTGTTATCTGCCCGATCAGAGGCTGTGCTTACAACGAAGGAGGGGGTGGTAGCTGCAGCTCCACCGAGGATTGAGTGATCGCTAGAACTTTATTTGATTTGTTGTTTAAAATAATCATTATTGTTTGTTTGTTTTTTGTTTTTGTTTTTTACTGTTTTAAGGCAGAACAAGGGGAGGCAGCGGCGCCTTAGCACGGCGCCGCGTGGCGCCGCCAGCGCTTCGTTGCCAGGTCGCATTTGGTTTTATTTAGTAAAGTAGGGGGTTAATTTTGTTAAGATTTTCATTTATTGTTTAGTTTTGGGGGTTGTATTTTACGTGCTGGGGTTTTTTGGGTCGCTGGGGACCTTATAGTTGCAGGGTGGCCATTTTGTTTCAGCCTCGTGGCTGGCGTCCGCCATTTTGGGAGACACTTTTTGAAAGTTTTATAAGTCATAAATTAAAAAAAAAACCTTTTAGTAATTGATTGTTAAAAATAGTATTAATTTGGGTTATTGGAAGTGTATAAGATTGGGATTGTGAGTTGAGGGGAGTCAAATTTATATTCAGTATAGGCATCCTTCAGTCTCGAAAGACTATGGTAACGTGCTCTGTATGGAGGACTTGGAACAGCGTCTAGTGTGGCTGAGAAGGCCAATTCGAGAGTGACAATCCCTTCCACACTGAAGACAAATACAATCTGTCCCCTGTCAAGCTCCCTGATTTTGCTGCTTCCGTGACTGCCTCTTTGCCTCGGTCTGCTGGACAAGGGTCTCTTCAAAATGGGAGAGGCTGTGATGTAACGCCTGCCTCCAGGCTGAACGCTCAGATGTCAGGGTTTCCCATCTGTTGAGGTCCATTCCTAAGGCCTTCAGATCCCGCTTGCATATGTTCTTGTATCGCAGCTGTGGTCTCCCTCTGGGGCGATTTCCCTGCACTAATTCTCCATACAGGAGATCTTTTGGAATCCGACCATCAGCCATTCTCACGACATGCCCAAGCCAACGTAGACATCGCTGTTTCAGTAATGTATACATGCTAAAGATTCCAGCTCGTTCTAGGACTACTCTATTTGGAACTTTGTCCTGCCAGGTGATACCAAAAATGCGTCGGAGGCAACGCATATGGAAGGTGTTCAGCTTCTTCTCCTGCCGTGCACAAAGGGTCCAGGACTCACTGCAGTACAGGAGTGTGCTCAGGACGCAGGCTCTATAGACCTGGATCTTGGTATATGTCGTCAGCTTCTTATTGAGCCATACTCTCTTCGTGAGTCTAGAGAACATGGTAGCTGCTTTGCCAATGCGTTTATCCAGCTCGACATCTAGAGAGAGAGTGTCAGAGATCAAATTTATATTATTTCATTGTAATATTTTAATCATATTGTTAACGCAATTCATTAGGGGTTAACAGGAGTACATTGGGAGTGGAATATCGTACTTATTAAATTGCTTAATTCATTCAGTATATTTAGTTAGTAAAAAAATAGAAATAATAATAAGAAGAAGAAATAGAATTTAATAGTATTAGTAACAAATAAATAAGTAATAGAGGTAAGGCACTGATGGGTTGGACTGACTTATAAGATTCAAAATAATATTAATAAAAGAGTAAATTATATATAATTACATATTTTTAAAAAAGGGGAAGAAGGAGGCTTTTACAATTAAGTGCTGGGTGCCTACATATAAGGTTGAATAGGGGAACCTAGCCTCTAGGGAGGTTGAAAAGAATAATGGCCTCAAGGAAAGGGTGTGGAAACAAAGGAAAGAAGCCAGCTCCTAAGAGACAGGCGCCCCAATTGTCGCCTCCTTCATCGTCATCGGACGAGGAGGCATGGCCAGTATGGGAAGAGCTCCAGAAAAAGTTGTCAGAGCTGGAGGCACACAGGCTGGGTGCACAGGTGGCAAGAGAAACTGCTGTGCAGCCTCGTAGGTCATCTAGAGAGGCCAAGAGCTTAAAGAAAGCAAGGTTGAGATCTGTGGCACATGATCTAATGGAGAGGTGTCTCACTCTTGAGAATGCACAGGGTGTGGAAGCGGCGGAAGAAGGCTTGGCCACCACTCCGAGGAGGCGTGGTTCTGAGAGAAGGAGGTCATCCACCCCGGGATCGTCTGAACCTTCCTTACTTTTCCCGGAAGGGATCCAGGGAATGGAGGCGGTTGGTCCCTCGACCTCACAACCGATGGACGGCACAGCTCGGGCTTCAACGTCTGCTGGTGAGTCTGTAACTGCACCTGACACCCAGGCTTATGCAGTTGCCTGGCCATGGGCCGCTGGCGTGCCTGGTATTCACCCTGCATACACACCCTATATGGCAGGCAACATAGGGTTACCCAATATGGCTTGTGCGTACGCCAATCCACAATGTGCAGGATGGGGTTTACCCCAGGTTAATCAGATGGCGCAGGCCCAATATGAGAAGCCACCTCTGGTAGGAGTTTGGCCGTATCCAGCAGTCCCGAACACAGGATATAATTTGGTGCCCTTAATGGCGCTGCCGTACGGGGATTACTCGATGCCTTTGGGGGATCATTTGACCCCCGCTACCAAGGAAAAGATATGGAGAGGTGAATACCTGGACGTGTTTGACCTTCTTAACAGAGAAATTGATAAAAAAGACATAGACAAGGAAGATGAAGTTGAAAAAGAAAAACGTAGGAGGAAGAAACCGGAACGGACTTGGGCCAACTGGCTTCCAGGATTCCTTATATACGCAGGGGTTATTGTGAAGGTTCAACCCTGGAGGGCTTCAGCCCTCTTCCAGTACATTGACATAATATATAGGGCCTACACCGACTTCGCCGGTCAGGCGTGGTTGATGTACGACCAGGCGTTTCGGATGAGGAGTGCCATTCAGCCTAATTTAAGATGGGATGAGCCTCAGCCAGGGCTGTGGCTTCAACATATGACGCCTGCTAGACCGCATGCAGGAGATAGGTTTGATAGTGGCCATCTTAATAGAAGGGCGGTTAAGATGCAAACTCCCCGTTCTGGTGCGGGGCAGGCGGTTCAACCCCGCCTATTTTGCTTCCAATACAATACAAAGGGGAATTGTAATAGGAAGCCCTGCAAGTTTCACCACAAATGCCTCAGTTGCGGAGGGCAACATCCCAGCATACACTGCTTTAAGGCAGGCGGACAGAGGCACGACAAGGGCACTGGAGGCCCCAAGAAACCCAATAGCGGTGGGGGTAACCCTGGAAAAGGGACCCAGCCCAATTAAAATTCAAGTTTTGGAAGAATGGTTGAAGTCTTATCTGCGTAGGGAGGATGCCAATTATTTAGTTGATGGCTTTAAATATGGATTTAGAATCCCAGCCTTGGGAGAGCGTAGGGCTTTCACGGCTCGCAACCTCCGTTCTGTAATTGGAATGGAGGACATTGTGCAACGGAAAATTGATAAAGAAGTAAAGGAAGGTAGGGTCTTAGGTCCTTTCTCATCCCCACCGTTGGAAAATTTGAGGGTGTCCCCTTTGGGCATAGTTCCCAAAAAGGCACAAGGTGAATTTTGATTGATACATCACCTGTCCTTTCCGCAAGGGGCGTTAGTTAACAACGCCATCCCTGCGGAGTTATGTTCTGTGAGATACACGTCATTTGATGAGGCGGTGAATATGGTTAAACAATGTGGGCTGGGGCGGAGCTGGCAAAATGTGATATCAAATCAGCATTCAGGATTTTGCCAGTTCACCCCCTGGACTTCAATTTATTAGGATTTCAATTTCGAGGTTTATATTACGTCGACAGGGCTTTACCCATGGGCTGCTCAGTCTCATGCGCTACTTTTGAGACTTTTAGCACGTTTCTTGAATGGAGAATTAGACAGAGGGTGCATAGCAAAGCTACGGCCCATTACCTCGATGATTTCCTTTTTTGTGGAAAAAGGAATTCGGGGAATTGTAGGAACATTTTGAAGGAATTTCAGACGATGGCAGGAGAGGTTGGGCTGCCTTTAGTGGAAGAGAAGACAGAAGGACCAGCTACGGTCCTGACATTCCTAGGAATAGAGTTGGACACAGTACAGCAGATGTCACGGTTGCCTCAGGATAAATTGAGGGATCTCCGGTCCAAGATTGAGGTTTTACAGATTAAGGAAAAAGCAACTCTCAAGGAGTTACAAGAAATTGTGGGTCATCTAAATTTTGCCTGTAGGGTAGTGGTGCCTGGATGAGCGTTTATACGATGCTTATGTGCAGCCATGAAGGGGCTGCAGAGACCCACTCATAGGACCAGAATAACCCGGGGTATGAAAGAAGACCTTAGGATATGGAGTCAATTTCTACAGAGTTTCAACGGTATCTCCTTTTGGAGGGCCGATACGGGGCTCCAAGCTGAGTTTCAGGTACATTCAGACGCGGCTGGGTCCCTTGGTTTTGGTATATACTTTAGAGGCAGATGGTGCGCTGGTTCCTGGCCCGAAGCTTGGCATCAGGATGGTACCACCAGAGACCTTACATTTTTGGAATTTTTTCCAATCGTAGGTGCTCTCTGGATTTGGGCCGAGGAATGGGCAAACTCAGTTGTTTGTTTCTGGTGCGATAATCAAGCGGTTGTACATATTGTGAACAACCTTACTTCGCCCTCGGAATGAGTAATGAAATTGGTCCATGCACTTACGTTACGGGCATTGCAATTTAACATATTATTGCATGCCCGCCACGTTCTGGGCATTGACAACAGAATAGCAGATGCTCTATCGCGTCAACAGATGGAGCTGTTCAGGGAAATAGTGCCAGAAGCCAGGGAAATGCCAGAAGTTCTTCCTCCGGAGGTCTGGCAGATTGGCGGGAGGACGCATCCCGAGCCATAAACTTGGCCTTGGCCCCAAGGACAAGAAAGGCTTACCAGGCCGTAAGTATAGAATTTGAGGACTTTAGAAGTTCAATCAGGTTAGAACAGGTTTGGCCAGCACCAACGGAGCACATTCAGCACTTTATGGTAAGCCTTTACAGAAAAGGGTTGGCGCCTGGCACCATACAAGGTAGGTTATCAGCCTTGGCCTTTTACTCAAAAGTAAACGGCCTTAAGGATTTTTCAAAGGAGTTTAAGATTAGGAAAATGTTGGAGGGCTGGTCTAAGGAAAGGGGCAGAGTAGGGGACTCACGAGTCCCCATCTCCCCGGCGATTTTAGAACAATTATGTAGACAGTGGGCTGCCCTTTGCAGGGACGAGTATGAGGAGGCATTGTTTAGAGCGGCTTCGCTGATAGCCTTTTTTGCGGCCCTCAGGATTGGCGAGCTCGTGGCTGGGGGCAAGGCAGACACATCTAGGTCAGCCTTACAGTGGCAGGATGTTAGGGCTACAAAGTGTGAGGTAACGATCTTTATTAGGCGATCCAAGGCCGACCAGAGAGGTAAGGGGAGACAATTAGTATTAGGGCGGTGTAGCTTGATGAACATCTGCCCTGTTTGGGCGGTTAAGGCATACATTGCCAAGCGAGGACATGAGGTAGGATACTTTTTTCAACACAAGGACGGGTCACCTTTGACCAGGTACCAATTTTGGAGGTTGACGGACTTAGCCCTAAATAAGGTGGGTGTAGCTGGTTTGAAATTTGGCACCCATTCTTTCAGGATAGGGGCAGCGTCCACTGCAGCAGCCCTGGGGTATAACCCTTATGATATTAAACACTTGGGGCGTTGGTCCTCCGACAGTTACAAGAGGTACATTAGGACACTTCCTGATGCGTAGGTAGGGGCCTGGTCTTGTCCCAAACAGGTCCCCCTGAGCCAGGAAGGAGGTGGCAGATAGTGATCATCGGCCATAGCAACGTCTATTGGGCCGAGCGGCATGCCTCTGCAACTCCGTGGGGGACTGACCTAGGGCTTGGAACCCAGGCAGTCATTAGCTGGAAAGGGCGGAGAGGTATGCAGTGGCTCCAATTCTGCAGGATGGAGGATTTCGGTCAGTCCCCTCCCGATGTGCTGGTCATGCACCTTGGAGGCAATGATTTGCCTGGGAGCTCAGGTAAGGCATTGATCCTGGACATTCATCGTGACCTTAAGTGGTTGAATGCCAGGTATCCATTGATGAGGATCGTATGGTCCAATATAGTTCCTCGGTTAGCCTGGCGAGGCGCTGTGAGGATTGTTGCCGTTAACAAGGCCCGGCGGGGCGTTAACAAAGAAGTTTGCAGATTCGTTTGCAGTGGCCTTGGATCGGTCATTTGCCATCCTAGGATCCAAGTTGGAAAGCCTGATTTCTTTAGGAGCGACGGGGTTCACCTGTCCGACATGGGCCTAGATGTATTTTTGGAGGACATTAAAGGGGGCCTGCTGGTCGAGCTCGAGCGGCTCTGTGGCGGGCATGGGACTTAGCATAGCTGGTCCCTATGCTGTGGTGGGTAGTGCGGAAATAACAGGTTTTTTTCTTGGTGTATCCCCATCTGTAACATCTGGTAAGCCAACAGTGCATACAACCTCCCGGCACTGCAGATCGTGCGATTACAGTGCCTGTGGTGGGCGGATGCGCTGGGCCACTTCTGGACCAAGGGTCATCAGCTAAAGATGGCTTGAGGTTTGGGGGTGTTTGATTAGCGGCTGATCAGGTTCCTGCGGTCTTGGCACTGCCAGAACTTTGGGCCGGGGGACTCGCCCATTTATGCATAGGGGGTATCGGCATACCTCCTCCTTTTCTACCTGTTTCCGCACTACTGCAGGCCCCCTCTCTTTTTTCTTCAAATCTATATTTGAGAATTTAATAAAGTGGTCCATTTTGATCCATATCGTTGTCTCGTGTCTTTATTCCGGGGTTGGGAGGGCAATGCAGCGATCGCCGGATAGTCCCTAGGGACTTTTGAAGGCGCAAGCGCTCTTTGCCCTGCACCCTGGAAGGCAACGAGACCTACCTGAGGCATCGCGATGTGTGCTGCGAGGGTGGAGAGCATAGGTTATTTAAGGGCTCTCCACCCTCGCATCGCTCTCTTCCTTTCGCTGGCACCCGCCCTCCCTCCCTTTTTTCTAGTGTGATTCTTTTGGTCGCCTTTTATGGGGCCGGATAGGAATTTTTGACCTTCATTCTGATTGGCTGCTGGATGGGGGGATTTTTCGCCTATCCCACACTGGAATAGGGTTGTTGGCATTATGGGCTTAATTCCGGTCACTTTGGTGGGTAGTGCAGAAAAAACAGTTTTTTTCTTGGTGTGTCCCCATCTGTAACATCTGGTAAGCCAACAGCGCATACAACCTCCCGGCACTGCGGATCATGCGATTACAGTGCCTGTGGTGGGCGGATGCGCTGGGCCACTTCCGGACCAAGGGTCATCAGCTAAAGATGGCTTGAGGTTTGGGGGTGTTTGATTAGCGGCTGATCAGGTTCCTGCGGTCTTGGAACCGCCAGAACTTTGGGCCGGGGGACTCACCCATTTATGCATAGGGGGTATCGGCATACCTCCGCCTTTTCTACCTGTTTCCGCACTACTGCAGGCCCCCTCTCTTTTTTCTCCAAATCTATATTTGAGAATTTAATGAAGTGGCCCATTTTGATCCATATCGTTGTCTCGTGTCTTTATTCCGGGGTTGGGAGGGCAATACACTTGGGATGGGGGGAACTATGGTTTTCCCCATGTTGCCAGACTATTACTTCCACAATCCATTGCCACAGGACAAGTTATTTGGAGGCTGATGAGAAGTGGAGTCTGTCAGGGTTTCATATGAGAGGGATATTCCAAAATCATCTGCCACCACAAATTCTTCTGAGGCTTTGAAGTTACTGTGGTAACTTCTATTTCAAGACATAGTCTAGTTTCATCACTGAGCTACATAAGTTTGAAGTTGAGGAACCAGTTTCTGCATAGCCCATTGAGGTTATCTCATTGAGCTAGATAAGTCTCTGAAATCAGGAAAATGGCCACAATTAGTATCATGTCTTCAGAGACACGAGGAAAGGGATATGTACAGAGATATATTTTGAGTGTGTGATTCATCCTCTTTTCTTAGAGTTTCAGTACTTTGGTCCTAAAGTGCCAGAAGGTTGACTCCTTAAATGCTCAAACTCCTTTTCATGAGTGTTCATGTAAATACCCTTCCCTAGGGTAGGGAAATAAACTGCCTGGACTATTTCATAAATTGTTTCCTGGATGTTTTTAAAAGCAGCCCACTCCACCTAAATACCTGTCTGGCATGGCTCTGGTTTTGGCTATGGCTCATATCTTTGCTTCTTTGCCTTTGCCTAGTCTCCTGGAGGATGTCTACTACCAGCCATCTGAGTACCCTTGTTCCTCCATCCTGCAACCTCTCCTCCCAAAATTAAGGACAAGAAGAATTCTTACTGATATGCCCTCAGTAAGAACAAGCTGTTTTAACACAAGTGAGAATATTAAGAATGTTTTAACCACCATGCAAAATCCAGCCTCCAGTGCAGAGGTAGGACACTTAGTAGTGGTATTTGTTCATTTGGGTCATGTTTACTGCATTAGGTGCAAAATGCAGCAGCACAGGATGAATATGTGTTAGTAAGCACACCCATGCAGCAAAAAAAAAAAAAAAAACAGGCTGAGGAATCAAAGACACAAACAATCCATCCAGTGTTTATTCATATGCATTCATGAGTGGATAGTCTGTGGAATCAAAATGAATCTTCCAATGCTACTACATTTGCACATCTGTAGAAGATGGCAAGACTTATCATGCTTTCCAGCATTGTGCATTTTACAGAAATGGGCAAAAGTCAGTCTAAGAAATGTATGGAATCTCTCCAAGATGCTGCCATTCTGTGGTGATAATGGTTTTTTCCCCCCAACCTTTATGTAGAGATTCTGGTTAACCATGCACAGATGGACCAGGCAGGATTTACACCCTTCCCCAATACTTGTCATTACTATTTTCTCCTCTTTCCTTGCCTCAGCAGCTCTAAGTCTCCTTCTCAATAGAAGGTGTTCCCGTTGTCCTTCTACTGGCTCTTTTAAGGCTCCTTGGCCCAGGACTGTTCTAAGATAGACACCAGGAACCCCCACCTGCCACTGTTTTGAGAACATCCTCCTTCTCTGTTTATCTTCATTGTAGCAGTGTGGGATTTCCAGTGGTTTGCCATAGAGTATAACAATATCTGGTGGGTCAGAGGACCCCCAGTCATCATGTTCACTGAGGGCCAGTGGTTCTCCATCATTCTAAGCAGAGACTTGTTAGCCCCATGAGAGAAGTCTCTTTTAACTAGAGTTGCTAGGGATTGAAAACTATGATCTTCTCCACGCAAAGCCCATTTCCCATGGCACCAGTCCCTCCTGGATGGCTCTCCTGGCCATCGTGAAAATCTGTTTTGGTCTTGGTGAAGATTCTTAACCAAATACGTTTTGGGCTATTGCTGTATGCTAGGTTAGAACATTTCCTTTAGGAAGCAGTGGAATTAATTTTTATAAAGTCATTTGCTAACTCATGTTGCAAATGGGGAAGAGTGCTTGAATGAGCAGAGTGCTGAAATTCATCCCAAAGCAGTAAACCTTACTAGAGGCTTTTAAAATAATTAATAATCTGAATAAGTTCATTATTATTGAAGATCTATTTTAGCTCCTCACTTTAATATTCTGTTTTGGTTGCGTAGCTATTTAGATAACTGCCATTCATTGATAATATGTCATTTATTCCTCATTAACTCTTAGGATGGATGTAGATATTCATTACTGCAAGACAACAGACTCATTTAGCTGCATACAGTACTTGATTATGTACTTGCAGCACTGACTTGAATACAGATTTTATTCCACATAGGCTTCCTTTTACTCTTCTCCACAACAAAGTTATCTATACCATTATCTGCTGTGCTACTTTTCTTCCCCTTTAACTATGCCACTTATATAATAACCATTACTATGCTGATCTATTGACATTGGAGTTTTGCTTAATCTGCAGACCCTGAAAAAGCAGTTTTCCTACCTAAAGAATTATAGATCTCTGTGCTATTGCTGTAATCTCTTTTGGTGCAATCCGACTGAAGATAGGAAGAAGGCTTGCTAAATTCCTGGTTTTTGTCTATTTAGGCTATTTTGACATGAAGATAAACCTTCAACAAAGAATCTTAAATGCCTGGATTCCTTGCCTTCAGCTGAGAGATAGAGAAAAAAGAAATCCTTTCCCCCTCAAGTTCTCAGTAAATTGTATAAATTATCTTTGGTGTCCCTTCTTTTTGAGAAGAGATCCACCCACAAATAAAGCACAGAAAAGAGTGACTGATCATTAAGAAATATGCAAAGAACCCATCCAGAATTCACAGCAGCCAGCCTAGTCATGAGCAATTCACATAATTTGCACACCTGTGCACTTTGACACGATGGCTGTCAATTTTTACAGAGAAAAATCCTCACCAGTGCAATAACTTGAACACAATTGCCAAGAAATCCCTTGCTGTCTTCAATGGCAAGCAGAATAATATGGTCATTCAACATCCTTGCAGGCAAGGACAACACCAGTGAGGTTTTGTATCCTTACATCCTGGACAGGACTGCTTAGTAGTAAGCCTTACTGAGTTCAGTGGTACATACAGATTCACAAGTTTGCAAAAGATGGCAGCCTTCCTCAGTTTAAACTGAAAACTTATCAACTAAAGTTTTAGTTAATTAACTAATGAAGCCAATCTTAATTTGTGAAGGCAAGGAATAAATTAAGAGGATGCGTGTCAAGGGTAGATTTGTTTGGATTGAGTTCAGCTAATTTTGTTCAGTTGTGTTGTTGCAGAAGGAAATTAAGGCATGGAAACAAAATTTAAATAGGCCTTTTTTTTTAACATTTCAAAATGTTAAAAGGACACTCATTTAGAATCTTCACAATACACAATATATTTAATTTTAATCAAATACAGGTTAATTAACTGTCAAGGCACTCATCTGTCAGTTGGTTTGGGATGCTAATTGAAATGTATCTAATCTCTCAAAACTATGTATATATTGGTACTATCTGTAGCATTTAAATGGTAGCTTTGGCCACAGTTCAGTTATACTACTCCTTCTAGTAGGCAGAACCAGGCAATTTAAGAGAATGTGCTGCTTATATAGTGCCCTATAGTGCTTAAAACACTCTTTGGGTGGTTAACAATTTAATTATGTAGATTACATATTGCCTCCTACCCTATCCCCATGAGATGGGAACTCATTTTACTGACCTCAGAAAGATGGAAGGCTGAGTCAACCCTGAGCCTGGGATTGAACTCAGTTGGTGAGCGGAGTCCTGACTGCAGTCATAACTACTGCATCATGAGGAAAGAGAGAAAGGCTTATGTGTCAAAGGCTAACTCCCTCTCCTTTCTGAAAGAGTGAGGTTGCATTAGAGATCCAGCTTGGGAGAAGTTGGTCAGCTTTGTATAGTGAGTCAAAGGAATCATGTTGCTGTTAACCATTTGCCTTGTTCATTTTCATGGTGGTTTTTAAAGGACTTTCTGTCACCTTATGTTATTTAGAAAAAATAGACATTCTTTTCCAGCACTAATGTCCATAGATTCGTATGTTTTATGTTTCAAAAGGAGAAAAAATTCCCTGAAAAGAAAGCGAACAAACAAACTTTGGTTCAAAAGCAAAAAGTTATGGCTGAAGTGGAATTCCTTTGTTGTGAGCAATAGAACTTCAGCCATAATGTTTATTTTAAACATTGCTTCAAAGGGTTTCTATACCCCTTTGGTGAGTATATTTCTGTTCCAGAGCATTAGTCAAATAATTATCCCAAGGAGGTTACATGCGGCCCATGGACCAGACTTTCTACCACTTCTCTAAAGGGGGCAGACACAGCTAGTGGTGAAGGTTTCTTGGAGTTTTAGTTCAAGAATATCTGGGGACCCAAGGTTGAGAACCACTGCTTGAGAGTCAAAAAAACAGAGTGACATTGAGCTGTACCTTCTATATTCAATATACCATATTTAATTTAAACCTTGGAATCTGACTATCCATTGGGGAAAATTCTCCATTGTGGGGCAGCTACAATTAAAGGCTTGCCTTTAGCAGCAATAATGTGAAGTAATCATTTTCTGTATGACTTTATCAGTCTTTCACATCATTATGGAGGAATTCTGGACCACTCTTCTTTACAACATTGCTTCAATTCACTGAGGTTTGCAAGCATTTGTTTATGTACAGCTCTCGTAAGGTCCCACCATAGCATTGGTGTCTGGACTTTGACTGAGCCATTGCAACACCTTGATTCTTTCCTTTTTCAGCCATTCTGTTGTAGATTTGCTGGTGTGCTTGGGATCATTGTGCTGTTGCATGACCCAATTTTGGCCCAGCTTTAACTGTCGGACAGATGGCCTCACATTTGACTTTAGAATACTTTGGTATACAGAGGAGTTCATGGTCAACTTAATGACTGCATGGTGCCCAAGTCCTGTGATTGCAAAACAAATCCAAATCATCATCCCTCCACCACCATGTTTGACAATTGGTATGAGGTGTTTGTGCTGATACGCTGTGTTTGGTTTTCGCCCAACATGGTGCTGTGCATTATGGCCAAACATCTCCACTCTGGTCTCGAGTGTCCAAAGGACATTGTTCCAGAAGTCTTGTGGTTTGTTCAGATGCAACTTTGCAAACCTAAGCCACGCTGCCATATTCTTTTTAGAGAGAAGAGGTTTTCTCCTGGCAACCTTTCTAAACAAATCATACTTGTTCAGTCTTTTCTAATTGTATTGTGATGAACTTTAACAGTTAACATGCTAACTGAGGCCTGTAGAACCTGAGATGTAATTTTTCCATTTTTTGCAATATCTCTGAGCATTGCACAGTCTGACCTTAGAGTGAATTTGTTTGGATGTCCACTTCTGGGAAGATTGGCAACTGTCTTGAATGTTTTCCACTTGTGAATATTCGTCCTCACTGTAGAATGATGGACTTCAAATTGTTTGGAAATGGCCTTATAACTTCTATACATGCCTGCCTCTTGCCACATTTTTATGATGTTGCATCAGTATTTTCAGTCCTAAAGACTTTTTTACTGGAGTCTTATGATTAGTTACCCCATATTCCCTTATGCTAATGTCCACTAAGGATGGATGACTATGTCTAATTTGTTTTCTGCCACTTTGTATGATTAAAAACAATTGTAAATTCTTCCCAACTCTGGTATGAACTTGAAGATTTGAGTAAATTTATATTTTTAAAAAATGAACTGAATGAAATTCTCAATTATTTGCATTAGCCCAAATAAACAGATACAGCTATTCTTAAAATGGAGACAATCATCCAATATTTGTCAAGTAGCTGTTAAAGATGAGGAGCCTACCACAAAAAAAGAGGTGGCAAACTTAATTTAGAATCCCAAATATGGCAGTATTTCTCTTCCTGTCTTACGTGGCAGGACAACATCAACTACTGCTGTTAGAGAAAGGAAAGCATTGTAATGACAGGGAAGCAAATAGTTGTTTTTTAATGGTGTGCAGTAATAGGCATTCATTGTGAAGATCAATAAAGGTGAACGTCTCTGGTAACCAGATCAAATAGGATAAGGTCTCCATTGGCTTCAGAGGCCATTGTCCCTCATATTTAGCTCCACAATGATCTTCAGGACAGTGTGATCCTTTTGCTTGTTGTTTTGGCATTTGAGCAGGTGGTCTATCTGCTCCTTCTCTTACTGAATTTGTTTGCTTAAGGACATGACCATGTATCTTAAATGTGCATCACCTTATTCAAAATGTCAAGGAATAACTGAGAGAAAATAGGGTCAACAGATGTTTCAGTCATTGAGCTGGTCTTAAGGTTATGTTTTGAATACTGTGGAGAACTCATACTTCTCCAGATGCTGGTGTATTATTTGTCTCACCATCCCTCTTCTCTGGCTAGGCTGGAAAGGGCTGATGAGACTTGACTCTAACTGCATCTGGATGGTTTCCCAGCCACAGAATACAATTTTATGTCATTTAACCCTCATGCACCAGGAAGGGTGTTCTACTCCCACTAGTGTCATATTTTCTTGAAGAATCCTCACAGAGTTAGAGCTGAAGTCAAAGAATAAGATGATGTGGTAATTAAAGAGTTGTAATGTCCATGTAATGCCTTGTAAATGGTATTTTAAAAAGAGATAAAAATGGCTTGGAGAAAATTTTTCCCAGAAAATCTCTTGCATTTTGCTATTCAGGTACCTTTTCATCTCAGCCAGTATAAAATACTGGGACAAAAACTGTCCCCTGGCAATTTTCAACAAATATTAATGACAGGAAACAGAAGTCACATACTTTGATTGCCAGGAGTCTGGTCCCACACAAGTCAGATATTGGAAATCTCAGTCGCTTCAGGAAATACATGACATGTGTGCAAAACCTTAACCCTATCCACAACCTTATCACTGTGGGTTAGAAACACCCCACAAATCACGTGAATGAATGTTGTGTTTACATTTATTAATTCCAGTGGATGAGGGTTAAACAGAACTGGTTTAATCCATGTTTTTTTGCTCAGTTTGTAAATCAAAGAGATGCATCTACTGAGATGTTACTGTGATAATACACAAAGTCTTTACAGAGATTATTTGTCAATAATAGCCTATTGCTTCCTGTGTTACTTCCTTTGCATACCTTTTGTTCATTTTAACATGCAGAATAGATTTGTTTATTTTATTTTATATGTTATACTTCATTTGCAATCACTTTATGCAGTTGTGTGTGTTTAAAACACAACAACAGAACAATTATCTAATTATATTGCTTTGGCTAGCAAAGCAGGGAAATCACAATGGAAAGGAAACCTAAGCTCATTCCAAAACAGAGTTTCTAATTGAAACAGCTTAATCTGTGTTAGATAACCTCAAATAAATGCGAGAAGCCAAGGAACTATAATAATGGCTTTGACTTATGATAAAACAGCATAACGTGGATGAAAACTAGTTTGAACTTATCAGTCATGTTTCATTTTCTTCGAATGATGATCTTTTTTTTCCTGCTGACAAGAAAAAAAAATATGCTTGCTTCAAACATTAGAGAACATATTTTATTTATAGCCATGAAGGCTTGAAATTCTTAATCTTAAATCCACACTGAACTTTAGGGAAACCTTTAAAAACTCAATTATGTCTAGGAGAGCTGCTGTTCCTGCCTTTGGGGACTGAAACTTCCAATATCAACAGACGAGGAAACACTTGTTTTTAGAGCTTTAATATCCAGCCTAAGTCAGTGCTTTTCATTTGCTACCCAGTGTTTACATGTGTCTTCTTAATTTCTACTGTAGCCATTATCAGGGGTTTTTCCACATACGTAGCAGGGAAAATTTTAAGGACTCTGGACTAAAGCTAGTATTGAGCCCCAAAAATATAATAGCATGAGTGTAGTCTGATAAACTCACTAATTTTAGTGTATCCTAATATAATTACAGTCAAGGAGAGCAAGTGGAACGGGTAACCAGTTTTAAGTTTCTGGGTGTTATCATCAAGGAGGACCTGTCCTGGGGCGATCATATTACAGCAGTGGTTAAGAGGGCCCAGCAGAGACTATATTACCTGAGACTTCTCAGGAGGCAACAACTGAATGGAAAACTGCTGGTAACCTTCTACCACTGTAACATACAGAGTATTTTAACCTATTGCTCTGGTATATGGTTTGCTAACTGTACAATGGCAGATAGGAAAACGCTCCAGAGGATTATTACAATGGCCCAGAGGATCATTGGCTGCCCTCTTCCCTCTTTGGAAGATCTCTATAATTCCCGCTGTCTGAAGAAAGCCCAAAATATTCTTAAAGATCCATCACACCAGGGCCATTCCCTCTTTCAATTGTTACCATCTGGTAGGCGGTACAGGATAATTAAAACAAAGACAAATAGGTTGAAAAACAGTTTCTATCTGTTGTTCTGCACCTGCGCTGAATGTCTCGGAAGATTTTAGAGCTTAAAAGTACAAAGTTAGTGGGATGTTCCCCTGTGGAGCACATGCTCCGCCCACCTAAGATTCCCCTCAGTTCCTAGAATTTGTCTGCCGGGCAGAAGAATCATTTAATATAACCCGTGACGGACAGAGGGGAGGATGGGTGGGATGTGTGAATTCACAGAGGACCACTAGAAGAACTATGGTTACAGGTAGGTAACCTCTTTTTCTTCTTCGTGGCCTCTGTGAATGCACACAAATGGGTGACTGGCAAGCTATATTGAATTCCACTGTACAGTGGTGCCTCGCAAGATGAAATTAATCCGTTCCACGGTTAATGCCGTCTAGCGAAAATTTCGTCTTGCGAAGCGCGTTTTCCCATAGGAATGCATTGAAATTTAATTAATGTGTTCCTATGGGGAAAAAAAAGTCAGAAACCAAAAAAAAAAAGTCAGCAAAAAGTCACTTACCAGGTAGAGTAGACTGAGCCCAGCTCCTCACAGTGGCTTTGTAGCCCCAGAACAGCCGGAAAAAGAGTGCCAAACAGCGGAGAGTCAGCAACCAGCAGGGAGCCGGCAGCCATTTTGTGTTCGTCTCCGCTCCTGCCCCCCCCTCCCCGCCTCTCAGCTGATCGGCGCTGGGTCTAAGGCTTCCGGAAGCTTGCCTAGCAGGGAAAAAGCCTCTTAGACCCAGCGCCGATCAGCTGAGAGGCGGGGAGGGGGGCAGGAGCGGAGACGAACACAAAATGGCTGCCGGCTCCCTGCTGGTTGCTGACTCTCCGCTGTTTGGCACTCTTTTTCCGGCTGTTCTGGGGCTACAAAGCCACTGTGAGGAGCTGGGCTCAGTCTACTCTACCTGGTAAGTGACTTTTTGCTGACTTTTTTTTTGGTTTCTGACTTTTTTCCCCCCATAGGAACGCATTAATTAAATTTCAATGCATTCCTATGGGAAACGCGCCTCGCAAGACGAAAAATATCGTAAGACAGCCCGTCTTGCGAGGCACCAAAAATCTCTCAAGACCCTTTCGTCTTGTGAGTTTTTTGTCCTGCGAGGCACCACTGTATAGTGCAATATTAATGTGTTGTGCAATGGGAAATTGAATGTGAAGGATGTGGATGTGAATGAGAAGGATGTGTTTCATGTGTAATGTGCTATGTTTTCATGTTATGGATGCTATGTTCTTGTGTGTTTTATTATTATGTGTACTGGAGATGGCATTTAATTTCATTGTACAGAAGTACAATGACAATAAAGTAAATTCAATTCAATTCAAATGCCACCTGTAACTGTGTTATCTATCTCATAATTAAAGTATTGATTCAAAGGTATCACACACACATATACACAAAGACATACATATAGCAAGCTGCTCTATGGAGAGGAAGGCTGCAGCCACACCAGCAACACATTTCCGAGTTACTTCTCGTGAATATCGACCTTTGTTGTTGTTGTTGTTCAGACAATGCAAGGCCATTATCGATTCTTTTGTCCCTCTTCTGTGCTCTCTGTGCTTCAAATCCTGTCCATTGGGAGGCTTCTACTTTTTTTGTTAAATGATTCATTGTTTAACAATTACAATGGTGTCCTGTGTGCATGGCTCTACCGATGCTGTTTCTGGCAGGCCACCTTGTGTTGCTTTCGCCAGTGATGTTGTTTGCCTGTATTTCCCTTTATTTATTTTTTTTAATTATCAAGTGGAGTGTTGGAAAATTTGTGTCATTGACCCCTGAGCTTCACTTATTTGCAGATTCGTCCACCAGGTGGTGCTCCTTCCCCGAGCCCTTTCACGTTTTCGTCTTGGGGAACTTCATGGTACAGCTGCAGTGAAAGCAAAGCCCGACTAGGAGTTTCTCTGCTGCAAGAGGTGCAAGCACAGCAGAGAAACTTGAACCCATCAAGGAAATGTTGGTGAAACATTGACGTAATGAAATTTATTCTTTAAAAAAGGAAAAAATGGGCTGCAGAGGAAAATATTCCAGTAGCTGGATATATCACACCAAATTTGGGAAATGTGGTAGTAATTCAAAAACACATCAGAAGGCACACCCCAGGATGTATGTTGCATGATCACAACATATAACTGCTCAGGGAGTAAAAGACATGAGAAAACAGGGACACAGGTTCCTGGTGTGACCACAGCCACAGTTTTCAGACTCACATTAGGGCCTGGAAAATCTATCAGTTTCACCATGTCACACATTCAGATTTTCTTAAACCTCAAGTTCTTCCTGTCTTGAACATGTGATTTGCAAATGGTGCCATGATTTGCAAAAGAAAACTACATTTAAATTCTGCCCGGTTCAAGCTGCCCAAATTCAACATATCCAACATACAGACGACCCTGTTGTGCCTGCCCACCAGATATGTGTTAAAAATGAGGACTCTGTCAAGAAAAAAAAGAGGTTACAGCACTGTAAGCTGTTTTGGGACAGGTGTGTAAAAATCGACTGAATCAGAAGTATTTGTGTACTGTGTGGAGCAGAATGAAGAGCCAGGAGAACTCTTGGGCCAGAGTGGCACTCCCACAGAGCCTCCATTTTAAATCCAGCATTTGTAGGGTTAAAAAAAAGTTAAATAATAATAATAATAAAAGATTCCAGCAATCAAAAGTAATGAGAAAGGAATAGAAAGTATTGGTAGAACAAGGATGAGCTAAAGCCAAAGGAGAAGACTATCAGAATGAAGCCCAACCTTCTCCTGCACAGTCCAATCACTGGAGTCTCTGAGTGAGGTCACATGGCTGAGTGAGGTCACAAAATTATTGATTTATTTCTTTTTAGTTGGAGAGCAAAGGGAGGAGCCCCTGTCAGTATAGAAGGCTTTGCATTCTCAAATTGTATTTCCTTCCTTCTTTTTCAAAAGTTACGCAGTTACACTGTTAGGACAGAGGGTGCTCTGTGTGCAGATAGATCCCTCTATTTTTACATGGATTTTGAGTGGTTCACTTTTGGATTCTAGCTCTGTCCTTTCCCCCACCCCCTTTGTTTTCTCCTTTTTCATTGCTGTAGTGGTTTCCCTGCCAAAGTTAACAGCTGGTCAAAATCTCTCCAAAAGGGCACAGGAGAGACTGGATACCAGTCTGATTTCCCTAAATCTGGCACAGAATGGATCAGCAGACCAACCTTCCCCCAATCTGCTAATTCCTTATCTGAACTAGAGCAATGCATCAAGGTAAGTCACTAGCTTCTGCTCAACGGCTTCTGTTACTTTCAACTTCCTACAAACTGATCATTCACACATTTTTCTTTTGTGTGTGTGTGTGTGTGTGTGTGTGTGTGTGATGGGACTGTAATTATTTATGGATGACTAACAGAAAACATAGAAGGGCACTTAGTTAACAGAGAAGAAAGGAAATCAACAAATGGCTTTCAAACACAGCATTATGTCATAATTGAATTGGCCCATTCAGGTGTAAGTATACTCATCACACAAATGAGGAAACTTTCTAGCTTCGCCCTCTACATAATCATTTCTGTTATTCTTTGTGATGATTCTGCCCATTATAGCAGGTGTATATATGTGTATTTTTTATAAAGATAACAGGTTTGTATGAGATAGGACTGCAGATATATGATTAGAGGTATCACTTCATGAGAGTACAGTGATGCTAATATGCAGCTGAACAAATCAACATTTTAAAGTAATTGTTGTCATGATATTGAAGGAGAGTGGGACTTGTAGTCAATGAGAATGAGAGAAAATGGAGTCAGGTATGTTTTCAAAGTGAAAGGAGTTGAAGACATGGGAATGTGGAAAAGGCAGAGAGGCTGTTTTTCCTAATTTACAGCCAGGCTGGTACAGAGTGAATCCTGATAAAAAGCAAGGCCAAAGAGGCCTCAGTGCGAAGACCCAACAAATTCCTGCCTAACTGAAATGGAGATAACCTACCTGCATCTCCATGAGAATTGGAGGCAGAGTGGACAGTTACGCCTCTTTCAATTAATTGGTTTACAGCCATGAAGAAGGAGGTCTGAGGAATGTAGAAAATGGATGATGGGTTATGTTTGAGAGACCATTTTGTGGAAAGGACTTTTTTCCTAAGAGAAGTTCCTGATGGTTTTGTGTTATGTAGCTGAATAGAAAAAGAATGTAGCATGGTAAGAAAAGAAGGAGGTGGGGCTAGCCCACCTTAGCTCAGTGTCTAGTGTTTATTATTTTAATGGGAAGTAGTTGTTGTATTTAACTATGGTAATCCTTTGAACATGTATTTATGCTAATGCTTAAGCAAACAAACTGTTTCTATTAAACTATATTTTCTTAATAAAAAATAATTATAAAAATTCCAGCTGAGGACTAGTCTCTTGGACCAGCAGGGTTTGGCTAAATCCAGAGGAGTGGTAAAGGCCATTGATTAGCTACCATAGAGAAGTCCTATTTAAATGAGCTGTTGTGAGTTCTAAGGAATCACAAAGCCCATGTTGCAATACTTGAAAAGTGCTGAGTAAAGTAAAGTGTTCTTTAAGGGTCAGGCTTGTTCAAGGCACAGATGCTATGCACTGCTGAAGGTTGAGGACTTGCCTCAGCGTAAAGTGGTAGATTTGTGGCCTGTGGAACTCCCTGCCCGAATGCCATAGGGAGACCTCAGCATCACAATTGTAATGGGGGCAGCCAAAACTTTCAAATTGAAATTTGGATCAGCACCAAATTTGGCACAGTTCTAGCAGACAGTCTGCCCTTGCTCTGTGCCAAATTTGGGGAAGTAAGGGCAAAGGGTTTTCAAGTTGTTTTTTCAAAGTAAAACTGGTCCCCTGATGCAGAAACAAACAACCTTAAATGTCCCCAGAGTTAAAACAGATAAAATAAATAGAAAATATCATTCTTGCTTATCCTGAAAGAAAATGGTTGGCCCAACTCACTTTTGTATGTGGGAAGAATCCAGGCTGCAGGGGCTGAAACACTAATCCATAGAAGTCACTTTTTAAAAGGGAGAAACGGTGACTTTTTAAAAGGGAGAAACGGAGAAACATAGGCCAGCAAGAGTGTTCCAAAATTGATACATTGTTTCAGCTTTCTGAAGGGAAGGCTGTAGGGCAATGAAAGGTCATGGAAACAGAGACAGAAATCAGGCTTTATTTAAAGAGTTAAAGAACAGGCTTTCTTTAAAGAAAGTAATGGTGTGACCCTTCCAGAAATGGTGACCTTTTGCCATGTATCTCCAGGGAATTGCCATACAGTTTTGTAAGCCATATTCTAAGTATTTCTGCATTAGAAAATCACAGAGGAGTTCTATCTGTCAAGGCCCTGTTTTCAGTAAATATTTCTGAGACCAGGCTCCTGACACATGTCTTCAAAGGGGAAATTAACTCCAGATCTGGGGAAATCTTGACCCTATCAGTCAAGACCAGGGGTGGGCAATTAATTTCTATAGGGGGCCACATGAAATCTGAACTGTGTTCGGGGGCCGAACCAACTTTACTTAAAAATAAAATGAAACAGTGATGTTATGATTGTTTTTATTTTAAACTTGTTAATCTTCACAAATACTAAAGAGGTTTTTTGCGGTATGTTAAAGATAAGCAACTGGCAGCGGGCCGGACAGGAGCGGCTCGTGGGCCGTATGTGGCCCGCAGGCCGCACTTTGTCCAGGTCTGGTCAAGACACAACTAGCTGACTCTTAGAAGAACCTTTTAATTATTTCCTGGCAAAACAGGCCTCACAAAGGGATTTTCTGGTTGTAAAAAAATATTTTAAAATTTATTGTGGTAGGTTGTTCTCTCTTCCTATCAACCCTCTTCCTTGCAAAACTGTCTTTTCTATAAAATTCTGCTCCAGTCTTGCAAACAAACAGCTGTGTCTTTATCGAAAAAAATCTCTGTCCTGTTAGGTCTTCCTGTCTTCCTACTGCCCCCCTACCATTTCCCGGCAATAATGGCTTTTCTGGTCAGTTTTATATTTTCATTATATGTGCAGGGAAGGATACCCTCAGTTTACTCATTTTAATTCTACTGGGGGTTCAGACGTGACTTGTCTAAGCAACCTGCTTTTCTGCCTTTGTGGATGGTTGTCATGTCTGTAAGGCTCTCCTCGAACATCACATATCAAATGATTTGATTTTCCCCCTCCCCCGTCTTTCTTTGCTATCTTTCTTTCACATAGTATTGATGATTTTGACCTTAATTTCTAGTGAAAATCTTTCTTGACTCCCAGATCTCCTTTTTTAAAATTTTATTTCAAAGGGTGAGAGGACATCTTTTGGAAAACATGCACACAATGTGTTTGTTGAGTTTAAGTCTGATATAGCTTTTCTTCCTTAGGCTTCCTACCCCAAGGAAAGAGTTTGGAAATGTGAACATAGCTTTCAGAGCAGGTATGGCAACATTAGTTTACTGGAGAGGTTAAAGGGTGTGTACGTTTCTCCTTTGTATGTGTTGCACTTACTCAAACCTTTCCTTCACCATTTCATTCATTCAAAAAACAGCCCTTGAAAATATTTTTGCACAGAGGAGCTAGTCACATCCTAGCTGTTCTTGCTCCTGTCCTCTCCCATCAACTGTAGTACAAATCATGTTGTCATCTTCTGGGATCCTCTACCACTGAACAATTCTACATGAGGGAAGTTTCTGTTGGAATTTTTGTGTAGTGTATGTATGCTTAAACTTCTGTTTTAAAAGCCAGGAAATTCAATTATTAAAAAAAAACCTTCTAGTTTTTGAATGTGAGATACTGTGCTTCTCTCTCTATGATTCAAAACATGGATACAGAAGCACAATATTGCTGCACAATATCAAGCCATTTCCTGGCATTCTGAATCGGGGTTACAGAAGCACAATATCCACAGAATTGAATGTTATCATTGTTTCTCCTTTTATTTGATCTTGAGAAAAACTGTTTGTTATTTATTTTTAATTATAATGTTTAAGATGTTTAGCAAGCAGCAAGCTAGAGATTATAATACCCATGTCTGCTCAAGCAATGCAAAACCAACACTTGAAGGAGACAAGTGAGCTTGCTTCCTTGAAAACAACCTTTTTGGTTAACCTCCAAATAGACTATAAAGACTAGCTGGGTCAAGAAAGCTCTGGCTGAACGACACAATAAAGATTTCAACCCTAGACACTTTGAATGGTTTTGGGCATGGTTGTCCTTTGGGCTAACACGTAAGCTTGTAACAGTAAAAACATGTCACTAGTTTTTAGGTGAATGTGCCAGAGAGGTGTCTGTGGTGACATAGGGAGTATGTAACGCACTAGAGAGTGCTAGCAGTGAGAAGAGATAGCTCCCCAGAGATGCCACACCATCCTACAGATGAATGGCAATGAGTCTGAAGAGGAAGGGCTTCGTTGTCCACAGGGCTCTCCACATGAGTTGAGAAATCATGGAAGACCAAGACTCTAGGAAATCAAAGTTCCAACTCACTAGGAGAGCCCCATGGATAATGGAGTTCTCCCTCTTCAGACTCATTGCCTAGCATGTGTGGGAGGATGATGAAACTGGAGATGGAGAAGCCTGGAGTGCTCCCTTATTCATATGATGATGCTCAGCACTAAGCCTGAGAACCACCACCCAATCACAGAAGGGAACTGCATGAGATCAGTCACCCCAGCAGGAAAAGAAGAAACCAAAATTGTAAATGAAAAGCTAGTAGGCAGGAGGCTCTGCTTTTGTTTCAGGATTTTTTTTTTAATGCTTGAGAAAAAGAGGGATGGGAAAGAAATGCATACTGAAACAGACATATCCAGTTCATGGTCTATGAAAATCATCATCATGTTAGAACTGTAGAGCTAGAAGGGACCATTGAGTCCAGCCTTTGTCAAGGAGGCACACTAGGACAAAGGTATCCATATGTCTTTAGCCCTATTTGGTTGTTATCTAAGTATATGGAGCCCATACACATTGAGAGGAGTGTGCTAGCTCCATCTCACATTGTTAATTAATAGTCTGAAGAAGGAGAGAATGCTGTTTCAACATAGGTGCTACATGTGAACAGAACCCCCCACAATGGGAGTTCTGGTTCACATGGAGAGGCTACATGGGTGCAGCCACTGCCTCCTCTTCAGACAGTCACTTTCACATGCTGAAAGTGATGGCAAAGGAGGGCAGGGCTACCATGCTCAGAGCATGTAGGTTCCACCCACTGAGATAATGACTAAATAGGGCTTTTCTATTTCCTATCTTTGGAACCAAATTTAAAGCTCTAGCTTCTTCTCTTATTTCCAAATTAAACACCAAATAAATGCACACACCTAAAAATGTGTATATTCCAAAAAAGGGGGAAAAAAGTTTAAAAAATATGCTTCAAACAGTGGGGGAATGTATACATTATAAAAATATGTCACAAAATATGCAGGATTTTCTAAGCAGGAAGAAAATAAAGATCTTGCAAACTGATACACGACTTGGGTGAGATATGGATGCTGGCAGGATTTTAAAAAAGGCAACAACAGCAACAACACTGACAGATTTTCATATCTCTGGTTACAGTTCAGCTATCTTTTCCTTAGCTTTGACAAGAACCAGGTCTGACAAACTCTGTCCAGATGGAGAGCTGAAGAAGAGGAACACCCATTAAGGAAGAACATTCACAAATGTGAAAGAAGTTAAATGATGAAGAGGGAATTGAAATCTAGAATAGATGTTTCAGCAGATTATGCCAGCTTTCTGATAAGAATAGTATGAGTATTGATATAATGGAAATGACAATCACCTTCATCCTCAAAGTCTCGGACAGATACACTTCCAAAATGCCTCTGCGTTAGGCAGATTTCACATGTTGGTTGTCTAAGAAGTAAATAGTTAATTAAAGGTATGTCTGAAAATACATTTTGGCATTGATGACATCTTGGTAATATGCGTCAGTCATATTGAATGACAACATAAATGCTATGCCAAGAGTCTTATAATTAAGGTGATCTTTCATAAAAGTCTTGGAATTAAAGTGAAAACTGACAGGCTCTCTCCAGAGGAAATTGCAAAGGAGAAGCATCTGACCAAGCTCTAATTGTGGAGGGATACACCATTCTGTTTGTGTGATGATTGATAGATGCCTTCTTGACCAAAGTAACTCAAGCAGAACAAACAAGCAGAGGATGAATGGGTGAAAGAGGTAATTATAAGAAATATACCCTAGGAATTCTTGCAAGCCAATATATGCCTATAATTGATATATTCAATAAACGTGATTTCAAGAAACTGCAGATAATCTGTCAAAATCCTAATGGGGAAAATAGTGCATGGAACAACAATCACAGTTTTCCTTTCTGGTTTGCTATTCACTGAATTATTGAGTGCACAACTGGATGCAACTGGTAGCTGCAAAGGAGCACAATAGATGGAAGAGTGAAGAGATAGAATTGCTTGTGTTACTTACCTTATGCAACTGTGTAAAGTAGAATCTAATAGAAGACCAATCTGAAGTCTCTTTGCACTGTAGCCATGAAGACCACTGGCTGACTTTGGGCAATTTTTAGGTTTAGCCATCCTTACTGGGATGTTGTGAAGTTACACTTGTGCTTTCAGCACCTTTGAGGAAAATGACTATTGAAATATGATAAATAAGTAACAAATAAAAGGAAAATGAACTCAATTTCTTATTGTGGTCATGGTCTTCCTTTATGTTGAAAAAATGTCTTACAAGAAATTTGACCATTCTCATTCAATCTGATAGAAAAGCAATTCTCTTCAAAACTACTTTCAAAGGAGAAAAAAAATGGAGACATTTTTCTGGATGTTGAGGATTCTTGTGCTTTCCTTACTTGTGAGGTGAATCAGATGAGCCTATTTGCATGTCTGATCTTTCACTGTATGATCATTTCTGTGGCTGTCAGAAGCCATAAAAAAGGTAAAGGTTCCCCTTGACAATTTGTCCAGTCGTGTCCGACTCTAGGCGGCAGTGCTCATCTCCGTTTCCAACCCATAGAGCTAGCGTTTGTCCGCAGACAATCCTCCGTGGTCACGTGGCCAGCATGACTAGACACGGAACGCCGTTTACCTTCCCACCAAGGTGGTACCTATTTATCTACTCGCATTTTTGCATTTTGCATGCTTTCGAACCGCTAGGTTGGCGGGAGCTGGAACAAGCCATACTCCCCTCCAATTTCTTTTATTGCAATTAAACTCCAAAGAGAGCTATTTGTGATGCAGAGCTGCAGTGCCCATGTTCCCTCTGGCTCAGCCAATCACAGCTGTGTGGGAGTGTTAAAAGATAGAGGGGGGGAGAAGTCAGCTTAAATGTGATGTTGGTTGAGAGAGTTTGGCTATTACTGTAGACAGAGAGTGGTATTTAAGGAAGGTTGAGTATTGTGTGAAGCGGGGGAGCTGTGAAAGAGTTCAGGGAAAGTTTAAGGCACAGGCTAATGTAACAGTCACTTGCAGTAATATTGACATATAACTCAGTATAGTTTCTTATCTTGTTTTGGTCTTGTAAATAAAATGTTCTGTTATTATGTTCACTCTTGCCTAAATCTATTCAGTTTGAGAACTGTGGATTCCTGTCATGGTACTATTAAATCTGAGAAGCGCACACAGCACATCCTTTCACGTTATTCCTTTGTTTCATGAGTAGCCCTGCATTAGTTTTTGAAGCAGAGAATACGTAGGTCACTGAAAGTTTTGGAAATAAGAAGTGGGCACTACTATGAGAAGACAGTTCAACTGATCAGTCACAATGTTATAAGGCAACACTTTTCACAAGGCTTTTTTTTTTCAGATTAGGAGGTGTGGACAGGCATGGAAGCTGCTGCACCATGCCCAGATGCATGTGGGAATGCAGGACCCTGAACATCTTGCCATGTTACGTAAGCTCAAGAGTGTAACTGAAACATATACCAAAGGGTTGTGGGAATGAGGCAGGAAAATGGAACCCTTTTCCCTTAGAGAGTAACATGTCTGAACAACTGGAGGACAGATCATGGTGCAGCACCAGTTTTAGTCATCCCCACCCACCCTGGAACTGGACACAGTACTGTCCTCTGTCATACCAGTTACAGGGGTTACGGAGAAGAAGTTGTATCACCAGCATCTGCAGAACAGACAACATTCTGCTAGAGTCACCTGTTGAAAAAAATAATACTCAGAAGACTCTGGGGAAAGTGGTGATCCTGGAAAATGATGTGTTGAGCTAGAATTTTTTAGAGGAGTTTTTTTCCTAAGGAACAGCCAGAGTTCCTTCTTTTTCTCGCTCCCTGAGGAAAAAAGACCACTTTGTGGAATTATTTACAAAAGTAAGTTAACTTCCATTTTTTTGTGGTTGTTTCCCTGCCGACACTAGACACAGGGCACTGCGGAGAAAGAGGGTGGTGACCAGGCTACCAACAGAGTTACATCTGTTAATATTTTGCATGGCAGAGGAAAAAGCAAACATCTTTTGTGAAAAAGAATAATTCTATACAACAATCATGAATAATAGTGGAAGCCTATTTCCCTTTCCAAGTAGAAATTCAATTGAATCATCTCCCTCTTTCTTTCACCACAGCTAGGCTGAAGAATGTTGAAAGGCCATTTCTACATAACTATAATAAGGATAGTTATATATATACTCTGACATGTGCTCATGGGTTTACAAGTGCTAAGTCCATTAAAAACTAACCTAAAAAGTTCCATTTTTAACATCCTTCTGAAGGTCAGGAGGGATGGTGTTTGACAAACTGCCAATGGTAACTTGGTCCACAATCAACAAGCAGAATAGTCTCATTGAATCAGTGCAATTTACAGAGGAGTTGACTCACCAAAAAAACTGGTTCAGTGGGCCTCCTCTAATGTGACTTACTACATTAAGCAATAGAGTTTCAGACACTGAATACTCAGAATTGGTTTGCTATTCCCTTTTTTGGGGGGTATCCGGGGACTGTGCAACTTGCTGAAGACTACACAGGCTGGCTCTTCTCTTGGGGAACACAGCAAAGTACTGAACTCCCAAGTTCTTATTCTTCAGCTATATACCTAGTTCACTGAACTATTCAGCCAGCAGATATATATTTAATACATTTCCTTAATTATCTGTGATTCTCTAGTCTTGTATACTTTCTTGTTTTTGACACCACTTAAATCAATATTTCATTGAGGGATCTTTCTGCTAGGAAGAAGCTACTTGGATGAGTAGCAAAAAGTTTCAACCTAATAAGGAAGAAGTCCGGTTGCCATGACTCAACTTCCAGATAACCTCACCTGGATGACTGAGAATCTTCACAGATCAGCATAAATACTTATACCTTGTTTGGTGGTACAGATGTATAAGGCTAGATTTGTCCTAGCTTGTCAGTAGGGCTGTGAAGAATTATCTCGGAATTTCTCACTCTTGGATGAAACAGGTTGGCTGAACATGTCAAGATAGCCTTTCAAGGGATTACTAACCCTACTGAGTGTTCTTGTCTATGGTGCGCGAATGCTCAAGCTGCTGCTGAGCTAAGGCTTCGGCGGCGCAGCTTACCTTTGCCCCCCTCCCTGGAGAGCAATCGGGCGAGAGGGGGGAATGTTAGGTTATTTAAGGGATGTTCCCCCCTCTCCCCGTCCTCTTCCTTTTCTGGCAACGGTGAAAGACAGAGCTTCGCTGCTCGATTCTATTTTGGCTGCGTCACTGATCGAGGCCTGTGGAGAACTGCATTCGGAGGTTGGGAGGGTAGCATCGGCTCCCTCCCGGGGTCTGTTTACTCAACTTTACTTAAGTCTTGGGCATTTGCCTAAGTTAAAATTCAATTTGTTTTTGCTTATATTGTCATCGACGGAAGAGTGGCGGGGGCGGCCGTGGTAGCGCGGCTCATGCTGCGGCGCGAGTGGGTCTTGGGAACTCAGGTTTTTAAAATATGTATATAAATTAATACAACATATATAAATAATATAACGGAGCGATGTAAATGGCCAGGAAGGGTGACTTGCTCTTCGGTGGGGTTCTGTGGAAGTGTCGGCATAATATAGTACAAGGGATTACTTATATCTCGGTTAGGCTCATGTAGGCAGCGGGCAGTGTGGCTTGGCTAAGCGCCAGCCGCTTGGATAAGTGCAGTGCACTGCTCGGCTCTCAGGCCGCACGCGCTCAGATTTCTTCCTCCCCCCTTCACTTCTTAACAGTTGGTGCGACCTATTTGGTTATAGGAGGCTTGGTTAGTAGCGAGGTGCTATATTACCTTAGCCTCGCTATCATTGCCAGCCTGTTTTTATAATATATATATATATGTATGTAATTATATTAAATACACACACACACAATTTAAATAACATAATAAATGAATAAATAAATAAACAGAAACAAATTAAAAATTATAATAATAAATATATAAATATATTTAAATAATTATTAGATAAATAACAATAATACTAATATTAATTAATTAATTAATTAGTAATTAATTTGGTTGAATAAAATTGATTATATTGAATTTTAATAAAGTATTATATACAGAAGGATTGGACAGCAAAGGCATCTATTGAACAGGACGGTTAATTAATTAACTGGGCCTATTTACATCAGTTACATGATCTCAGAGTAGTATTAATCAGGTTAATTGCTGTGTTCAGATTTGAATTCTTAGCTGGAACATTACTAGGAAATTAATTGAGGAACTCAGTTTAGTGGATTTTAAAATTAGCTAAATTAAAAGCAATCAATAGTTAGGTTGGCCTGACTAGCAATTTACTTTATATAGTCAGGTTGGTGTTGTCCTAACAAAAGGACATAGTGGTGTCATCTGAGGGCCTACCTTACTATTGGTGCCTTACGTAAGGATTGTCCTTTGAATTTGCATGGGAACTGCTGACGCTTTGGGATTTCATCTGGTTTTCAGCTCTAAACACCTAATGGTGTCTCGTAAGGGTCAGGGCATGAAAAGGGGGAAACAGCCTGCTAAGAAAAGGCCAGTTCCACAAGTCTCCCCACCCAAGTCCTCATCTGATGAGGAATCCTGGCCTGTGTGGCAGCAACTGCAGGAAAAAATTTCTGCACTGGAGGCTGAACGGCTGGCAAGGCAAGCTCCGCAGGCTTGTGAGGCACAGCCATGCAGATCAACCAGGGATGCCAAGAGCCATCATCGGGCCAAACTTAAGGCTATAGCAGATGACCTAATGACCAGATTTGCTCTTCTCGAGGCAGAGAAGCAGCCTGAAGAGACGCCCAGATGCGAGGCAGATGGGGCTTCAGTGGTGAGGCCATGGCGTGCTGATAAAGGAAGAAGGTCATCGACCCCTGCCACGCCTGAGTCAGCAGCAACGATTCCAGATAGGCAAGAAGAGGTGAACGAGGCCAGCCCTGACAGGCTCTATGCCAGGGACGAAGCATGCATGGCGATGACTTCGTCAGGTGAGTCGGCCGTTGCATCGGGCAGTCCTTCACAGATCCCTGCTTGGCCTTGGGCTGATGGTGGACAATTTAATCCCACATTTTACACACCCTATGACACACAGAGTTATAGGGCACCCAATGCTCCTTGGCCTTGTTCAAGCCCGCAATTTGGTGGTTGAGGTACCCCATACACCCAGGTAGCATTACCAGCCCAGTTTAATACTACGGCTGGTGTAAGAGTCTGGCCATACCCATCTGTTCCTGATACGGGTTATAATACAGTGCCCTTGCGAGCGTTACCATACGGCAACTATTCAATGCCACTGGGTGATCATCTCACCCCAGCGACCCAAGAAAAGATTTGAAAAGGCGATTATGTGGATTAATTTGAGTTATTAAATAGAAATGTGGAGAAAAAGGATCTGAACAAGGAAAATGATAAAGATAAGGAGAGGCGTAGAAAGAAGAAGCCTGACAGGACATGGTCCAATTGGCTACCTGGGTTTCTAATTTATGCTGGGGTAGTCGTTAAGGCCCAACCTTGGCGGGCACAATCCCTCTTTCAGTATTTGGATTTAATATATAGGGCATATGTAGACTTTGTGGGGCAGGAATGGCTTCATTATGATGAATCGTTTCGTATGCGAAGTGCGATTCATCCGAATCTTCGTTGGGATGAGCCCCTGACGGGTCTTTGGCTGCAGCATATGACACCTGCCAGACCCAATTTGGGGGACAGATTTGACAGCGGACACCTGAACAGGAAAGTAGCCTTGAGTCAGAACCCCCACGTAGGAGCGGGGCAGGTGGTTCAACCCCACCTGCTCTGTTGGGAATATAACACCAAGGGCGCTTGTACTAGGAAAACATGCCGTTTCAGGCATGAGTGTTCAGCATGTGGGGGACAACACCCAAGCACCTCATGTTTCAGGTTCGGGGCTCAGCATCAGAACAAGGGCCCAGGAGGAGGTAAAAAACCCAGTAGCAGCGGGGGTACCCGTGGAAAAGGGACCCAGCCCAATTAAGGTTACAGTCTTGGAAGTTTGGTTACGTGATTATCCCTGTAGAGATTATGCTAATTACCTATTGGAGGGCTTCGAGTATGGCTTTAGGATCCCGGCTGTTGGTGAGCGTAGGGCATTTTTTGCGCAGAACCTCAAATCAGTGTGCGGAATGGAAGGTGTCATTCAGGATAAGATTGCGAAGGAAGTGAAAGAAGGGAGAGTGCTGGGACCCTTTGCAACAGCTCCTCTGGAGACCTTGAGGGTATCACCGTTGGGAATAGTGCCTTAAAAGGCACAGGGTGAGTTTAGATTAATACACCATTTGTCTTACCCGGATGGAGTGTCGGTCAACGATGCCATACCTCAGGAACTTTGTACCGTGCGTTACACCTCCTTTGATGAGGCGGTTTGCATGGTGAGAAAGTGTGGTGTAGGGGCGGAGATGGCGAAATGTGATATAAAATCAGCTTTCCGGATTTTACCAGTTCACCCTCAGGATTTTGACCTGTTAGGATTTCATTTTCGGGGATCCTTTTACATTGACAGGGCTTTGCCAATGGACTGCTCGGTTTCATGTGCTGCATTTGAACAATTCAGCTCATTTATCGAGTGGAAGCTCAGGAGCAGGGTGGGCTGTAAGTCCATGGCCCATTATTTAGATGATTACCTTTTTTGTGGGGAAAGGAATTCAGGAAAGTGCAGATTTATTTTAAACACATTTCAATTAATGGCAGAGGAGCTAGGTTTACCCTTGGCGGAAGAGAAAACGGAGAGACCAGCTACGTCTCTTACTTTTCTTGGCATTGAGCTAGATACGGTTCAACAGATATCGAAGCTGCCTGAAAGCAAATTGGCTGACCTTAAGATTAGGATAGCCGCACTGTTGCAGAAAAGAAAGGTGTCTCTGCGAGAGCTTCAGGAGATTGTGGGGCACTTGAACTTCGCTTGCAGAGTGGTGGCGCCCGGGTGCGCATTTTTGTGTCAGCTTTGCGATGCCATGAAGGGCCTTCGTCACCCACAGCATAGGACTAGGGTTACAGGCGGTATGAAGGAAGACCTACAGGTCTGGAGTCAGTTTTTAGCAGGGTTCAACGGGATATCTTTTTGGAGAGGTGAGATAGGGCTGAAGGCAGATTTTCAGGTCCACTCAGACGCGGCTGGATCTCTGGGGTTTGGAATCTATTTTAGAAGTAGATGGTGTGCTGGCACGTGGCCCAAAGAGTGGCATCAGACTGGCATTACCAGGGACTTAACGTTCTTAGAATTTTCCCCAATAGTTGGCGTGCTGCGGCTGTGGGTTGAGGAGTGGTCAAACTCAGTGGTGCAATTTTGGTGTGACAATCAGGCGGTTGTTTATATCATAAACAGCCTTACGTCGCAGTCGGAATGGGTCATGTCTTTAGTCAGGGCATTCACCTTATGGGCCCTGCAGTTTAACATATTAGTGCAGGCCCGACATGTACCAGGTGTAGAGAATAGATTAGCTGATGCATTGTTGCGCCAACAGATGGAGCTGTTCAGGGAGCTAGACCCCAGAGCCAATGAGTTCCCAGAAATTCTGCCCCCAGCAGTCTGGCAAATTGGTGCGAAGATGTGGAAAGAGCAATAGGCTTGGCACTCGCACCGCGGACACGGAAGGGGTACTCAGCTGTGAGTACAGAGTTCCAGGAATTTAGGAAGCTGGCCAACCTGGATTCGGTTTGGCCAGCACCAGTGGATCACTTTCAGCAATTTATTGTGTATCTGAATAGGAAGGGATTGGCACCTGGTACTGTACAGGGTAGGTTATCTGCGCTCGCATTCCATGCTAGGCTTAATGGCTATCAGGATTATTCATCAGATTACCACATCAGGAAAATGATTGAAGGTTGGTCCAAGGAAAGGGGTAGAGTACAGGACACTAGGGCTCCCATATCACTTGCGCTGTTAGAAGGAATTTGTAAGCAGTGGGAGTTTTTGTGTAGGGACCAATACGAAGTTGTTTTATTTAAAGCGGTGTCCTTGCTGACGTTTTTTAGGGCCCTCAGGATTAGCGAGGTAGTTGCTACCGGGAAGAATGACAAGACCAGGGTAGCACTGCAATGGCAGGATGTTCGTGTTGTAGACGGGATGATTCAATTGCATATTCAATGATCCAAGGCCGATCAACTAGGTAGGGGCGCCCAACTCACTTTAGCTCGTTGCCATATGGAAAGCATTTGCCCTGTGAGAGCCACGATTGCGTACCTAGAGGTTAGGGGGCAAGACCAAGGCTATTTCTTTAAGCACAAAGATGATTCACCTCTAACAAAGTATCAGTTCTGGAAGTTGACGGATATAGCCCTGGGTAGGGTTGGTGTGCAGGGATTGAGATTTGGTGCACATTCATTTAGAATTGGTGCAGCATCCACCGCGGCAGCCTTGGGATATAACACAGATGAAATTAAGCATTTGGGTCGGTGGTCTTCATCCAGCTATCGCAGATACATCAGAACACTTCCTAATGTCTAGGCAGGTGCCTGCTTTTATATCTTTATAGGTCTCATGGCAATGATGAGGCGGAGGCACGTTGTTATTCTGGGCCACAGCTATGTTTATTGGGCAGCGCGTTATGCAGCTGCATCCCCATGGGGGGGGGCAACTTGGGCCTTGGAGCCAGAGCTCACATCTTTTGGAGAGGGCTGTGTGGAATGCTGTGGAGTCAGCTATGCAGGGCTGTGGACTTTGGCCACGTGCCACCATATTTGTTGGTAATACATCTGGGTGGCAATGATCAGGCCAGACATTGCGGTAAGGCATTGATTCTGGACGTTTTGCGTGACCTGAAATGGCTGAAGGCCACGTATCCAGCAATGTATATTGCGTGGTCAATGATCATCCCTCGGTTGGCATGGAGAGATGCCAGGAATTTTTTCTCCGTTAACACAGCATGCAGGGGTGTTAACCGGGAGGTCTGCAGAGCGGTCTGCAGCGGCTTTGGATCGGTGATTGGTCACCAGAGGATCCACTTGGATAGGCCTGAGTTTTTTCGGAATGATGGTGTACGTCTGTCCAATTTGGGTTTGGATGTCTTCCTTGTAGACATCAAGGGGGGGCCTGCTTGTTGAGCTTGATCGGCTCAATGGCGGGCATGGGATTTAGCTGGGCTAGTCCCTATGCTGTGGCGGGTAGTGCTGATATAACAGGTTTTCTGGTGAGTCCCATTGCAAATTCAGGTAAGCAGTAGCCCATCTGACCTCCCAGCACTGCGGATCGTGCAATTACAGTGCTTGGGGGGAAAGATGCGCTGGGGCCACAACCGGACCAACAGTCAACAAGGAAAAGCTGACTTGAAGTCCGGGGGTGGTCAAATGGCGGCCGGCCGGGTTCTCGCTGTCTTTAAGACCGTGAAAACTTGGGGCCGGGGACTCGCCCATTTGTTGCTTACGGGGTCCGGTGAGACCTCTGTGTTTTAACCTGATTCTGCACTACGGCAGGCCCCCCTTTGCCAAAGGATGGCAACATTGATTATGATTAATAAAGTGTGGCCCGTGTTTTAATCCATATTTCTTGTTTCGCGTCTTTATTCCGGGGTTGGGAGGGCAATGAGATAGCAAACACTTTTACTTGTTCTCATGTTTAAGTAGTGCAGGCCTCAAACACTCTTACTGTCATTTCTCTCAAAGTGAAACCATTCCCCTCTATTTCCTTCCATATGATCTGCTACCACTGAGTACCTGAGTTTACCCCATAAAGAGGGAGAACTCAAAATAATTGATGGGTCATCTATTGTGAAGCCCTTGTTTAGGGCCACAGATTTGATGAACTTCACATTTATAGTAAAATAATCACTGATTCCTTTGCCTGGAACATTCAATAGGTTTAACAAAAGGTAAGACCAGATGGGAAAATATTTTTATTCCAAATTACTGCTCTGCCAAAAAGAGAATGAAGTTAAATGAAGAGCATTTAAATGAACCATGAATTCTCTAGACCTCTGAAGTGGCATAACAAAATGCAAGCTAATGATCCTAGTGATTAAGCCTTACTTTTTTATACTACTCCCCCCCCCCCCACTATAATTAGTAGTAACTGCACAGATCTAATGAAATGTTGGTCTAAGGACCCAGAGGGGAAAAGGTGACCATCTTTCTTTTCCTCAGGAGGACTTACCAACAGGTGCCCTAAGACACAATGGAATACATTTCTAAATTCACTGATGAAACCCTTCATTTCTCTTCCCACTTCCCCAAGGGTTGGAAGATGTGGCAAACAGCATGTATTCCTTTGTGGTTACAATGTTTGGAGGGCAAAGTCAACATTAGAGAGCCCCTTTCCCAGGCTTGGGTGTGGCTGAAACATTAGAATGGAGTGGAAGGAGGGTGTATGCATTGGGATGGGCTCCATCCAGCTTTGTTGGGGAAGTAGGCAGGGTGTTCCCTGCAGGTCCTCACTGTGGCAACAATTTAGGCCTAATAAAAACAAGGGAGTTTATTCTGTGTATGCAGAAAATTTTCCTAGAGATTAAATGCCATTGGCCTAGAGTTGTCTAGGTTTAGTTAGTCTTCTTTCTATGAAGAGTGTGGACATGAGAGGGCGACCTATACTGTCTAGATAGGGCCAGGAGGGATGTGAATTTGGAGATAAGGTCCTACTTCGAAAAAAGCAGGAGTTATATTCTGCTTCACCGGGGCATCCATTTTGATTTTCTGAGCTCTTTGCAATGAAGGGATTAGCCTTCGAGGGCAAGCTCCTATTAATGGGAGGTAATGTAGAAGGGATAGGGTAGTAGGCATCATTAGGTGATTAGGGAGAGATGTCTTAATGTCTCAGATCATGGGGTTAGGACCCAGCTGAGAGACATGCTCTGAGGCCAGCTCAGGTCACAACCAACTTAAAGACTTCCAGTTTAGGTGAGAAATAGACCCAGAAAGCATCCCTATGTTAGACAGGCCTGGGCAGGGCTTTGGGGCTGAAGCTTGCCAGATGGAGCTGAAGCTTGTCCTTGGTGGTAAGGATGCACAGTCAGGATGCATTCCTGTTCTTTGAGTGAGGCTCTGCACTGCTAGGCTGGCCATGCTGGAGTTTAGGGGAAGTTTAAAAAGTTAATAAAGTTGTGGCACTTTTCTTCTTGCTCTCCTCATGTATATCGTTTTAAAAATGAAAGTTGACATTAACATTTGCATCTAAGACCCACTTCAGTTTGAGAGGAAAAAACTATCTGGAAGGGTGTGGATTTCGGAGTGGGGAAGGGGAAACACATACTCAACCTCAAAAATGTACTCTGGAATATATGAAAGTTTAAACTGCACAGGATTAGGCATCCTTCAGTCTCGAGAGACTATGGTAACGTGCTCTGAATGGAGGACTTGGAACAGCATCTAGTGTGGCTGAGAAGGCCAATTCGGGAGTGACAATCCCTTCCACACTGAAGACAAATACAATCTGTCCCCTGTCCAGCTCCCTAATTTTGCTGGTTTCGGGACTGCCTCTTTGCCTCGGCCTGCTGGACAAGGGTCTCTTCAAAATGGGAGAGGCCATGCTGCACCGCCTGCCTCCAGGCTGAATGCTCAGATGTCAAGGTTTCCCATCAGTTGAGGTCCATTCCTAAGGCCTTCAGATCCCACTTGCAGATATCCTTGTATCACAGCTGTGGTCTCCCTCTGCACAACAGCAGCAACATAAGAAGATATGTGATGTGAAGCACAAGGAAACAGCTGCAATACACATATGCATCAAATGTGAAGGATAAAATTATAATAATAATACTAATCTTAGAACTGCAGAGCTGGAAGGACCCTATGGATCATCAAGTCCGGCCCCTGTTAAGGAGGCACAGTGGGGACTCAGACTTCCAACCTTTGGCCCTGAAGCCAGATGCCTAAGCCACTGAGCTATGCAGCAGTTGCTAACTAGTTGAAATATTGGGATAAAGCAATATAAGGAATATAACTTATTGTTAAAACAGGTGAGTGTTTCTTTAAAGGCACGTTATTTTCATATATGATTATTCATTCTAGAGATGTGGGAAGGTCCTTCAGCAGAAACAGAAAAGAAAATTGGAGAAATTGAAATGTATAGTTCTTTTTAAAAATATAGATAATGCCTTGTTCCAGTCTCCTAATAGACGTGAGTACAATACATATAAGTAAAATAATAATAATAATAATAATAACATATTCTTGTATATGTTTATTCTGAACTTAAACTGATTGACCTAAATCCAGCTGCGAATCCCAGCTAGAGAAGATCCATTTAATCAATGGGTGAATGGTAGCAGTTACATAAATCCTATTGATTCAATGGGCTATTCTAGCCAGGAGTACCAATTGTATTTAGGCTGTTGTGTTCAATAGGACGTATGTGTGTATGGGATCTGTAACCTAGAACTACTCCTGGTAGTTTTTGAAAAAAAAAAGGCTAAATAAATTATTTCAAATAGCTAAATTAAAGTACAAATCAGCTGAACCACATAAAAGACAGTGACATTTAAAATTATAATTAACTGATCTCAAAACAGTCACACAATTCAACATTGTATGACTATTTCCAATTAAAACAAATGCAAAGAAAATGAACAATAGTGATCCAAGAGTTTTGAGAGGAAAAAA
This sequence comes from Intellagama lesueurii, assembly GCA_037013535.1. Lineage (NCBI taxonomy): Eukaryota > Metazoa > Chordata > Lepidosauria > Squamata > Agamidae > Intellagama > Intellagama lesueurii. The sequence goes on along the minus strand of JBAJHW010000004.1, from coordinate 92,126,219 downwards.
GGGGCTTGCAGATGGATGTGATATTTTCACCATTAAATTATGTACATGATAATGATCTAGAAGTGCTCTAATAATAATTGTATTTATTCAGATTGAACATTACCGTATCAATTACAACATGAAATGTTGACCATAGTTTTGAATATTTCTTTAAACATCTTTTCTTTCTTTCTTTCTTTCTTTCTTTCTTTCTTTCTTTCTTTCTTTCTTTCTTTCTTTCCTTCATGAAGGGCACAGGTGAGTGCAAACACTGACATAGTTACAATGGCACCATCCATGAACAGGAAGAAGGTCTCAATGGAATGGAAAAGAAAATCCCATTAAATAGGAATTAAACAAATTTAGCCGGCTGGAGGTCTGAGGAACTATTAATGAAATCATGGGCATCCCTTTTGGTTTTATGTCATTGATCAGATGCCATTTTGTAAGATACTTTTCCCTGTCTCCCTCACTCGCCTTTTTCTATTATATGAAAATAAATGTGCAACAAGAAAAACACATATGTTTGAAAAAGCACACCAACATGATTTAGGCAATGTGTAACACTGCACACAGTAAGACAAAAAGTGCATAAAATCAGTACATTCAGCAAACTGCATAATGAAAAATATACTCCGTTCTGTAAGAGACAGACAGGAAACATTGACACCCACTATGGAACTCGGATAGGATAAGAATTCTGATGGAGTTGCAAGAAAATTCCTCCTGTGCACCACCATACAATGGTGCTCCACAATGTGTTCCAATGTATCATGTTCATATCCCTACATATTTGAAAGCTTCAAAGAACATCCTCTTTTGCAGAAGGACACAAACTCTTTATGACAAGCTATCAGGGGAAGAAGCATTACTTTAAAAAAACAGGAAGACAAATTATGCCAAGCGTCATGGAGCAAGCAGTCAGAAAAGGAAACTGGGAGGAAGTGGGGAATGAAATCAACCAGCAAAGAGGACATTATGGCTCCCATAGTCCTAAGGCTACTGGTAGGAGAGGCCAACTGAAAGAGAAGGCAAGGAATACAGATGGCATAATAGTGAAAGTGGAAGGTGGGCAGTTACAGATCTCTGTTTGTCCTTCAACATTGTTTGCTTCATTTTTTTACCTTTTTTTCCCTTCTGCAAGAGGAAAGGAGAAAATAGGATAGTGGAAGTGATTCACAGATCATTTGAAAAATGGTAAAAGACAAACATCTTACTGTTTGAGTAGGTCAATTGTAGATTCACATTGGGAACTATTTTTGAGTGACCCCAGCAACAAAAGGTATGGAAAAGCTGATCATGGGAATCAGTAGAGTAAACTGAGGTTTTAATCAAGTCAGGATTGAGTAAGAGTGTATCTGTCCTCCCACCATTTTTTTAAAAAGGCATATAAAAAAAGAGAGCGAGCAACAAAGAAATGGCAAAGAGCTGATTTAATTCTTTTTGAATGCAAAACATTTTTTAAAAAAATATTTAAATTTAAATTCCGAAGCAAAAGAAGTGAATTGTCCCCAGGCTGGAAAAGGATGTACCAGAAAGAATATAGCAGTGTTTTAGATTGAGGGTTAGACTGAATTTGAGATAGTGTTGGCTTCGGCTTCTGCTGCTGCTTCTGCTGCTGCAAGGCAGCTTCCAGAATATTTAGAAGACAATTAAGAAAATATTTTTAAAAGTCAATAGCTGGCTGGATACCTCAGTGGCTTAGGTACCTGTCTGTGGAGCCAGAGGTCGAGAGTTTGATTCCACACAGTGCCTCCTGGGTGGAGAGTCAGTCTATATGGCCTTGGGCAAGCTGCACAGTCCCAGGGTATCCCTAGAAGAAGGGAATTGCATGCCACTTCTGAATATTCTCTACCTGGAAAACCCTGAAAAAGGTTTGCCATAAGTCAGAATTGACTTGACAGCACATTATTAGTATTAGTAAAAAGCAAATTATATCACATACCAGAATTACTGAATAAAAAGCATTAAAGCTATTTATTAAAAACATTTAATTAATACCTCTTCCTTTGGATCCAGTTGCTTACCAATACCCTTCCTGCAGGAAGAAAGATAGCAGAGAGGGGGCCAGCTTGGCCTCACACTGATGGGAGTTCCAGAGTCTGGATGCTGCCGTCAAAAAGGTTCTCTCTTATGTTATCACCAAGCATACCTGTGAGGGCAGCAGGAGAATAGCTTGCAAGAACACTAATTCAACATGCTTTTCCCCCCACATTGCATCCCTCGGTTTTAGTAGTTTGTGTATCCCTATAGTAAGTCAGGCGGCTGTGCTGGGCAACTAGTAGCTTAAAGAGAGAGAGAGAGAGAGAGTAATGGAAGGCCCTGATATCATGGGGACAATTAATCCACCCAGTATTTCAGTGTGAACTTTCAGGAGCTAAAACGTCCCCCAAAGACCTCTGATAACTCATTTAAAGTTCAGATAAAACCTGGAGTGAATTCACTCCCCCCAGAAATCAGAGTCACTAGCCCCTATGGCCCAGCATATGTTGTAGGCCCACATGCATGTGTTTCTCTGTCTGGTAAATCCAATGTAAGCATATTCCAGGCATGTAAAAATAAAATGAGGAGGGATACAGTGCTGGGAAGGCAGCAACAGTTATTTAAAGTTCCATTGACAATGGAAACAAGTGTACAAAATGTAATGCTGGTCTGTTCTTAAGCCTTCATGGAACAACTGCCTTGATAATGCATGATAATCAGCAACGAAAAGGGTTTAAATTGCAATCCGGCCTGCTTGTATGAAAACGAAACTTTTGTTAGTTGCCTCATTCAACTTAATTGAAGAATCATTGAAGGCCCTTATTCAGAAAGGAATGTTATTCTGAGAAATGAAAACATTTATGAGGAACAGCTTGATGACTGTATAGTTTGTCTTCCTTTCTCATGCTAATTGCTCTTCTGAGGAATCTAGAAATAGAAATGGAAACTGTATAGTCTCACATGCCACAAGTCTTAAAATTATTCTTTCTATGAACAAATGTTTCCTGTGAAAATCATGCTAGAACTTCTTATAGTAAGTGTGTGTGGGGGGGAGAGAAGATTTCCAGTTTATGCAATAGAAATATACAAAATCATTGTTCTGACAATCATTGTGAACTTTGTTTCTAAATCTTGATATTCATGGACTTCAATACCTGGAAGGACACTATAAGGACACTATTACTATGAGTACCATCTTCTTTTCATCTCAGAAGGCATGCAATGACCAGGCCTCTGGAAAAGAAGGAGGCTGGACCATGTGTCCTATTTTAGTGAGAATAATCTTTTATTTGAAGAGCTGTTCTGTTAGCTCTAGGTCAAAATTAAAGAACCATATGAAGGGAGAACAGGGACTTGGAAGTTAGCCATTGACAAATAGCACCTGTGCAGGAGAGTGAGGAAACATGCAGGTCTCCTAGTCACAGTGTTCCCCCTTATGGTGACATGTAGCCATGGGTACAAACCATTGGTTTCAGCAGTTCATGCCGGTCCATTTATTGGCCAAACAGGTATTCTTTGCAGCCCCGCCTCCGCCAGCAGGCACCCACTCACAGGCAGTGCCTAGAGGAGGCTGGACAGGGAAGCTGGGGTTCTGCCTCTGAGTGGGCGCCTGCTGGAGGAGGTGGGGTTGCAAATAACACCTGTTTGGCCAATGAATGAACCGGCATGAACCACTGAACCGGTGGTTCATACCCATCTCTAGTGATACTGTATGTGTTATGTTTCTACTTAAGTATAGTAATTATTCCAAAATCTGCAAAATATAAAATAGCACATGCCAATTTTATCCAAATATAAAGCCTCTCTCTCTCTCTCTCTCTCTCTCTCTGTGTGTGTGTGTGTGTGTGTGTTTAAGAGAGAGAGAGAGAGAGAGAGATGAATCAAACCATTTGATAAGCCATCCTCCTGGAAGGAGAGTGCTTGTGATGACCAGAAATTCAAAATTGCTGATATGTCATGCTGAAAATTCAGGCAAGTACCACCTTTAGGTCCATGGCAGGAGGTCACATTTACACATGAGAAGAAGTGTAAAGATGTGGGAGATAAATAGTAATTATTTATATATAAGCATACCTACTTGCCTTTCTGGACATTCAGCACATGTTTTACAGAATGATCATTTTGTTACTCAGGCAATATATAGAGCAAAATAATGGATGTGAATGCATCCCTTGGAGCAAAATAATGGATGGTACTAACAGCATCATCCACTTAGGTGCACCTCCTATTATGTGTGTATACACATACCCAGATGTCATGCTGCATCTCTGCAAGGACTCAAAATTGAACAATATTTCAGTCTTTGTGTCCAGGATAATTTAGCCTTTCCTGCTCAAATTGCCAGCAAGAACATTGCTTGTGCCAACAAGTATTATTTGTTTGTTGTTCGCCTGATTATTTGTTCACCTATCCACTTGTAATGCATTTGGATCATTGAATTATGTCGTATAGGAAACTGAGCATTTATCAACTGGGTAGTTATTTTTACTATTGTTATTTGGTGTGCTAGGCTGATGTTAAAGTATATGAGCCCAATACACATTGTGGGCTGACCTCTTGAAAAGGAACTGCAAACATAGAAATACCATTATTTAAGGGACCTAGGTTTCTAATATTTTATTTTATTTTATTTTATTGGGGAGCAAGTGCATCAGACAAGCACAATAATTCTAAGCTGCTGGTGATTTAAAAATATATTTCAGTCTGGCTTATAATACCATATGCTGTAAATAAAACAGTTTTTAAAATTTTACATTAATTTGACTCTGAGCACCTTAAAACTGATCATTTAGTTATGTTCGGTCATGACATTTAAGGCTTGAATTTTTGCTTTTGTTATGTAAAATCCAGTGGTTTTATATCCTACCTATCTTCCATTATAAAACTTAAGGTGGCATATATGGGATTTGGACAATGTTATGTGTCCAGGCAGAGAATAGTCTAAACATTACAAGCATTGCCACCTTGGGAGCTACTCAGTCATGGCTTATCTTTTCAGTCTTTGAAGGAAATAAATCATATTGATGGGCTGGAATATACGCTCATTCCTACAATAATATCTCCTTCTCTGAGGACTGGGAGTGCTGCTATGTGAGATTACTACCACCACTGTTTCCCTCTATGCATTACTCAGGTTCAGATAGGGGTAGCTATACTATTGTTAACAAGATAGGTAAAGGTAAAGGTTCCCCTTGACATTTAGTCCAGTCGTGTCCGACTCTAGGGCGCGGTGCTCATCCCCATTTCGCGACTAGACATGGAACGCCATTACCTTCCCACCGTGGTGGTACCTATTTATCTACTCGCATTTGCATGCTTTCGAACTGCTAGGTTGGCAGGAGCTGGGACAAGCGACGGGAGCTCACTCCGTCGCGTGGATTCGATCTTACGACTGCTGGTCTTCTGATCTTGCAGCACAGAGGCTTCTGCGGTTTAACCCGCAGCGCCACCACTTCCCTTAGCAAGATAAGATGGACTAATAATTAAAAGAGCTTGAAAACAACTCCTTCTCATCTTCAAATCCCATGATCAGGTCTAGATAATTCTGAGTACTGCCATCTCTAAACTATAACTTTTGCAAGCTCCAATAATTAGCTGGTTTTGAGCATAATCACTGTGTTTGAAAGCAGCTTCTTTCTGGCTATGCTTTCCCCTCAAGGCTCCTCAAAGTCCAGATACCAAAATCTCTCACGAAGGATTCTAGGACTGTAACTGGGATAGCCTATGTTGTGTCTGTAAAGACTTCTTTACAAGGAGAAACCAAGTATGACTTGATCCACATGAATAGGGGTTGCATAATTATGATAAATAAGAAACAGCAGTTTGGGGAACCTAATATAGACTGGGAGTTCACCATAGAAGGACTTACTCTTTGCTCTGCCCTGTTTCTGATTCAGATCAGGTGGCTCCACAACTGCTCTTTTCTTTGGGAGAAAAACTTCCCTTTGTACAAATGGCAGCTTTGCTCCTGAAGTAAGTATTGGCTCAAGAGAGCCTTGATGAAGATTGTGACTGTGTTGGGAGGGTGGTGGTGGTAAAAGACTCAGTACTCCCTCACCAGCTCTTACATACATGGCCTGAATCTCTCTGAAACAACCCTGGCTGCTCTTTCTTTTCAAAAACCATGTCACAGCTAGTTGTGTGATTATCGCCATGCCTAATCTGGTTCACAGTTGCCGTCAGCCTACCATCCAATTGAGACCTCACCCTGTGACTTGTTAAAATGCTCTTTATTATGAAAAGAAGTCTAAGCTGATCTGGGAGTGAGATGGATTATTATCTCTTGAGAAACCTGAAAGGATTCCAAGACACACACACTCTCTCTCTCCATACATTCATCCTTTCCCTTCTCTTTTTCTTTGAAAAACTAAAATTCTTTCTGGACAGCTTTCTGAAGTGATTCATTTTGATGAGGTGCAGTATAGGAAATGATACAATACAGAGAATGTTATTAATCAAATCTATTCACTGAGGCTTTAACTGTGGCCATTGTTGGAAACTAGAAAAGTGCAGTTTAAATCTGATTGGTTGTTCCTGTCATCCTACACTCTGAATACGGAACAGGTTTCTTCATTTTGCTACAATAGATAATATATATATATACAGAGAGAAAATTATTCATGTTATGTATTTAAAAAAATGAGCCATTTGGATATTATTTCATCGACACCATGGTTGTGACAGACCACGTTTACAACTTTGAGAGGATTTGCAGTATTTGGACAGGAAAGCAGCCAGCTTGAATTATATTGGGAAAAATAGGAGAAGGTTAATAAATTAGTGAGCAAACACCTAATACTTGTTTGTATTTAGATATATTTTAATTCAGAAGCCTGACAGCTGGGTCAGACTAAGACAGGAACGGTAGCATACTGTTTACAAGAAATGAGAATGCTTGAAATAAGCTTCTCTAATCTCCCTCTGTGATTTTTTTCACTCCTTAAATCTCTTATGTCTGCGGTCTCCATTATGTTCCTTCCCGTTTCTAGGCATCAGTATTTTGCCATGATTTAATCTTGTATTTTTAAGATCTTTAAAGTGCTTCGTAATCCATTCTGAGTACTGTAATAATGGAGCATGAAATTGTTCATAAATTTACAAATTTGATCTGGGATAGAATTTAAAGTGAACTCTTCTAAGTTTGTAATAAATCAGTGTTTTGTCCGTTGTTATGATGATGAAAGGGAGGAATATGGACACTACAAAGACTGATGGATGTGGTATACCTCTCTCTGTGCTTCTGACACAGAATCAGAATTCAGTCTGCTGGAAGGCTGCCCCCTACTGACACTGAAAGGTAAAACTGGCTCTCACCTCACTCTCCACAAGCTCAGTATTTCATTTTTGGCTTTTTAAATGGATGAATATTTACCTGTGAGGATCTTAAGAAGAAATTTAACATTTACTTTTAAGATGAATGAATATAACAACATGCCAAGCCACCCAGGACTGAGAAGAAGGATGAAATTCTGAGTATTCCCTGCAATTAATGCTGTATTCTTTGCAATTAACTCCTCCCCCCTTCATCAATGGCTTCTCTTCAGAGATGTTTATCTCAGGAGTCAAATTTGCAAACAAGTGTGTGTTTGCTTTCTAATGACCAGTCACAAAACAAAGCATGGGAAAGTTAAAAATTAAGCCTTTATGGATCACTTTTGGTGAGAAAAGTGATATGGAAATAATGTTCATGCGTGTGCAGAATTCCAAATACAGAAGCTACTGTGGTGATCCATTGAGGAATCAGTTACATGCAACCAGGGGCACAACCTCCTCCTCATGGTGGCAGCTTCTTCGGCATATATAAATGTTGTGGCAGCTTCTTCAGCATATACAAATGTTGGACAGGTTAAAGACCATCATCTCATTTCTCCCTAACTTTCCAGGCTCTCCATTTAAAAGGCCTGCTCTCCATATAAATGTGGCCATGGCTGCATTTCCTTGTGCAAAGTTTAGTGTATTTTTTAAAAAGGATGGCAGTAGCCTCACTTTTTACATTATGTAAATTGCACTTATTATTTACAAAATGTTTGTGAAGGAAGATATTTATTGTTAAATAGTATTAGCTGCCTTCCCAGAGGAAATCAACCAGTATCTACAGATCATTGAGATATGTACATAGTAAAATTGATAGATCAGTAGATCAGTGGGGGCTCAGTCACAGTACTGATTTGTATTGGTTTCAGCCCTGGTGTATATTAAATCAATTTACAGTCACATGGTTGTCGTGTGTTCACTCTGAAAATTATTACTCCAGTATGGGCTTAAAACTGCTTTGCGAAACTACACATGAGATTTTAAATCGTATCATTAACCAGCTTGTTTGCAGACATGTTTTCAATGCATTTAGAATTTTTGCATTTGAGGATTTACCCTGCACCCACCTGCCCTCACAGCCTCTCACTGATTGTTCTGTAGGCTTGTTTTTAATTTTTAATTTTTTTCCCAAGTGGGATAGTGATAGTCTGACATGACAGTGGAAATATATACGAGCCACCAGAGAGAAAAAGGGGGAAAACACACTCTCCTCCTTCGCAAAGTGAAGAAGCTCCCAATATTGTAAATTTATCTGGTCAGTTTCACTTTGAGAAGAAGGGAAAGGCTTTCATACCATAAAATCTCTACCAGATTTCCAGAGACAGCCCCAGCCCAGCTCCTCTGCCCCATTTTAAGGCTCACAAAGACTTCACCAGAGGAAAAAGGATCCCTAGAGAGCCTTAGAAACTGAAGGGGGATGGGAGGAAGTTTTAAAATAAAGTAAAGTAAAGTAAAGATTTCTGTCTTCACTTGGCAATGTATTCCTCATTGTGTGGCATAACATTGAGCAACAGAATTTCAGCTACTGTAAGAAAGAGTGCTATTTCACTTCAAAACACTATGTTTCTCAATGAGTCATTTAACACATCTAGTTTCTCATCGCCTAGTGTAAAATAAAGTTGAAGTCATGTGGTACAACTACATGTCTGAAACTATGAATAACAACAATTAGTAAATTGGCCACATAATCTGCTAAAGGCTTAGAATAACAGAATTTCATGCAATGGCAATCACTGGTCCAGCATCATAATATCAAGAGTACTGTTGCACTGCACCAGCATCAAAAGGCAGTGCCAGGATCTAGACCAATGCCATTCTGCCAGGAAGAGCCACCACTAATAAAAGCATCATTGTGAGAACTCACAACGTCACACAGAAAACCGAGAAGAGCTGAAAAACTGCAAAAAATAAGGCAATAATAATTTTCTTGTGTCTCATTTAGCTATGAACCACTTTGAGATCTTGTGATATCTCATGGTGTCAGTCATTATGAAGTGTTCCATCTGCATTACTAAGAAACAATCTCTTGATGGTACCACCTGCCATTCTGTATGCACTTGCAGATACCTATATGAGTGGAACGTTCAAATATTCTGGTAGAACTTGGGAGAGGGAGGGATAGTTATCAAACCTATGTGTAGATGTCCATGGCATTTAATGAAAAGAGCTTATCTCCTGGACTGTGAAGACGGCTTCTCTTTGATACTCAAGGACACCACATGAAATCATTAAGGGGCTGATTCTATTCTCTTTGAGTTCTGAGGTGTTCTCAGATCTGCTATGAACTAAGCAGCTCTACCTTCATGTCCCCCATGCTTCAATTCTACGTGTTGCCAATTCTTATTTTGCATCTCGTTTGAAGAATGGATTTCCTCTCTGTGTATTTGCAGAATGTCTCCCGAAATCAAGGAGTTTTCATCTACCCTGTAGATGCTAGGAAACACCAGGAGTGCAAATTGTTAAACATATCCAGAGGCAATATTATACCCATAGACAAGTGTTTTTGTGTCTTATAAATGTTTGGAAGACACACAAATGAAATCTTTCTCCCCCGTGTAGTTACATCTATATAGGATCCAAAATGGAGTGACTGAGTTTTATAATTCAGTTTAAACATTCATATGCATGCAATACATCAAATTATTAGAAATATTAGCAAAGAAGCTAATATAAAGAGTATGTTTTCCCTCCCCTCCTCCATCCCATTTTTTCCTTACATGTGTCCTTTCTTATTCTCTGATGGCATTCCACTGTGCAACTTATGAGCCCAGTCTTGACTATATTCAAGTATTAAATTTGGGGACCTCCCCTTTACAGTATATACCATTAGACAGCTTTTTATGCTATATGTAGAAACAGAGTATAAGCGGAAGAGTGGAAGAGCTAGTACAACCCTCTTAGAAGCCCTAACTCCACAAGGATAAGCCTGTTGAGGAAGTTTGTTGTAGTGTAGCCTCCCATGCTAGCAGTTCTTTTGAACCAGGATTCTCCAGAGCACATGTGAAAATGTATAAAATGGACTCTCAAGTAGTTTGCAGAGTTCTGTATTTCGTTCTACCATTTTGCACCCAGCAAACAAGTCTTTTAACTTTGCATACTTGTCTTAGTATTACACCAATGGACTTCATTGCTGCAATTCTCCTTTCAATCAAAACACATACTTGCACGCTTCAGAGTCATTTTCTTCAGATGGCACTACTGCCACTAAGGTTTATGCCAATGTTGTTAACTTAATGACCAAAAAGAGCTGGTGCTTTTTAAATACCGTTAATGGGGAAAGTGTTCCCATTGCAATTTGGCCAATAAATAACTGTTCCTGGAGTTAATTGATGGGGCAGCTGTTTGTCAAATAATGTCAAATAATCAGCAGAGAAGATACAAAGAGTTACAAAGAACTGCAGGTTGTCATAGAGATAGAAACTCTGAAGTGGGTGGTGGCTGGGATCTGGAGAGACTGAAAGCAGTTTTGTTCTGATGATTACTGAAGATTGCAATTAGCATAAAAGCTAAGATATGTTGAACCATTTTCTCAGCAAGTAGAATCTAACTCTGTTGTAAATTCTCAGACCAATTCTAGAACAACTGTAAGAAAAGCAAAATCATCACACTGTTTATCATTTAAATAAACCTTTGAACATAAAAAGTGCTTGGCTTTCATCACAACAAACCCTGTAACAGAGAGAGTCTGCTAACCTTCCCACTTTGTGGCTGACAAACTCTGCAAAAAACATAACAATCTGTCCTGGACTTTCAGGGACAATCAAAACTGTTATATTGCATCCAGAAACGAAGCAAGATTCCACTGTTGTTCCAGTGGCTTTTAACTGTACATTAACTTTTAAAATATTGACAGGGATTCTGAGTCTATTAGTATATTGTGTGTGTATCATTTCATTTCCCTTTCTCATAGGGGACATTTAAAGCAAAGCAAGAGAGTGCAAAAGAAACCCTTACCTGGTCCATAAGAAGTGAATATTTCAGCCAGGGACCAAAGTAAGAACCAGCAGCTAGAGGCAGAGGAAGATAAGGCCTTCAGGTGACTGATAATTGGAGATAAAAATGATAATCTCCTAGCTGTTCTGTCACAGTAAGGAGGTAAATCATCATATGCTTTATCTTTGCAAGATAAACATCCATAATTTTTTATCCTCCTGGTAAGCTGCTGTGAGAATACAGGGGGCTTCTGGATGTTGGTTGGTGTCAGGAAACTTTTTAGATTTTATTTGCAACTAGTTTTGTGTGTGTGTGTCAAAATGTGCAAGATTGGAAAATGTGATGGCCGTTGCTTTATTGTGTGAACTAATAAATATAATAGCATAGGATGGGTTGTTTGTGGCTTTCTGAGCAATGAGCCTATAAAGTTGGGCTTCCTGTTATGTGTTTTGCTTCATAAAGCAAGATGACAGCAGTTAAGGAGTTTTACACAGATTTTATTCATGGAACTTATCAAAATCCAAGTGGGGGAAAAGCACCATTTAGTATCAGACACAAAACCTCTCAAAAGAGTTGTCAGATGCTCGCAAAGCAGTCTTGCCATGCTGAGATGACCAGATTTGCTTATAATCTCTTAGAATAGCAGTGAGTTTTGTCCTGAATCTCTTTGCTGTTCTCCTTTCTCAAAATATCTATAGCCATCCTGATTTCTGAAATTTACTTGCAGTCCCAGGTGTGGTAGTAAGCAATGAAGTAAAACTGGATTATAATTCAGCTACCTTCTGCATGAAATGGACATGGAACCATCTTGTCCTTTATCTCAGACAGCAGCATCTCTTGGGCCAGCCTTGAGCACAGAATATTTGTGAGTACACACCTGAATATCCATCTAGATTCCCCTTCTCCCCCACCCTGAAGCTATTGGATTCATTTTCTGAATGGGATGTTTTTGATGTGCTGACCTTCTTCCACTCAATTATTCCGTTTCAGACCTTGCATTCATATATAGTGTGTTTCAGTTAAGACCGGGCTGTCAAAATGTGATACTTCATGTCAGATTTCTTGCCTCATGTAGCCCACTGGGTGTAATCTTTTGCAATAATTAGCAGGAATAGCTAAAAATACACTTGTAATTTTTCTGTCATTGTCCGATGCCTGCTTATTCCGCAGACGTATCCCACTGTTTCTTCAGTTATATAGTTTCTTTGACTCCTCCAGCCTTGCCGCTTTCAGTTCTGCATTCAATTTTAAGCTAACCCCTTTATATATATTTTACAGTCTAATTCCCTCAGCATTACCAAGATGCCTGAGCCATGCTGTTCTGTTAATTAAAATGGCTACGTTCTTCTTTTCTGTGTTTATCTTTTGCGTCTTCAGCTCTTTGCTACTCATTGCAATGCTCTTTGCTAGAGGATGACTGCATTGTTCTCTTATACAGTGTAATGAGTTTTGGGGCACTGGTAGTCTTGCTGTGCCTTGGCAGTCCCATAAGTAAGAGATATGCAGCATGTTAGCTGATTTAAAAATGTAAAATGCCTATGGGCCATGTTCAAATTGGTATGTGAGCACATGCATAGAGCTTTCCTTTGATGGAGATTTTGGAAGGTTTATTTGTGTTTTTTTTTTTTTTTTTTTTTTTTTTTTTTTTTTTTTTTTTTTTTTGCAACCTCACATGCTGCCCCAAGTAGGTTTGGTTGGGAGGGACCTTTCAGGGCTGAGGTGACTGTCAATCTATCCAACACTAACCAATCAATCCATCCCTGCCTCTAAATTGAAAAGGAGCCATGCCCCTCTGCTCAGAGCTTTCCCCCTCTCCCTTATCTGTTAGAAGTCAGTGGGTCTGTTGAGACCTGGCTGCTGAAATCAGCTGTGTTTGTCAGTTTATTGTTTTAGCTGTTCAATTGTAAGTAATGAAACCTTCCATTCTTTCTCCTATTAATGTCTCAGAGTGAGTTATTCAGACTGTAAATGCCAGTTGATGAGAAAAAGGGGGGACTAATGTGGGGAACTTGAAGCTATTCTGTTCTGCTAATTCCTGCACTTCAGCTGCGCAGCTAGAGAAATTTAACCAAAAAATTCAAAACTCTGCAGTAGGAGGTACCTTGCTTATTATAGGACAGTAAATGGAGCGCTGAAACTAAAAGATCATTAAGAAACATAGAAATATTTTGAAAAATAACATTCTTTTTCTTTTCTCAGGAATAAACAAATAAACAACCTTGATTGTGCAGTCTTGGTAAGGATGACTCCATCTAAGAGCAGCCCTCTGGTAGACTGAGGCAGCTGCTTCAATCTAGCAGATGTTAAGGGACAGCAGTCAGGGTTGGAAGCCAGACATGTGTGTACTGTGCAGTCATTTCTGTGCCCCAAGCTAGCTCTGCTGCTCTCACATTCAGTGAAGGATCTTCTGAACTACCAGTGCCAGGGAGCAGAGCACACAAAGTTTCATATACATATTGTCATGGATGTGTTTCCCCACCACAAGAGGGAGTGGTCGGAAGGGTCTCCTCCATGATAGGCCCCATGAATTCCATGGGCTCAGAATCCAACCAGACTTTATTGGGTCGGGTGGCAGAATTCATGGTCTGGAAATCTTGGCCCCATGGGCCTGTCTACCCCATGGGGATTCAGTTCTTTGCACTTGCCCCCTGTGTCTCCATGTCCATAATGGAGTCTTGGAGGAGTAGGGGCCAATTCTTACTCACTGCACAGAAGAGTGGGGGCTGCTCCTCCCATGCCTCTGACCACCCTTCAGACCCTGATGCCTGTGACTCCCCCTTCTCCTTTTCCTCATCTTCTTTTACCCCAGGTTCTCACCATCCAGCTCTATCTCTACCGGTAGTTGAAGTTCTTCCTCCTTCCTGCTCCCTCCCAACTGTCCTGTCCTGCCACCTGCAACCTCAGGCTGCCCTACCACCAGGGTCTCAAGGTAGTTCTCCAGGTAGCGTGAGGATAAGGCATCGAGCCTGCTTGGACTACAGACACATCCTCCTCACATAATGTAAGAAGCCATGGTCAGACAGAAACAGTTTTATACTTCATGCAGAAACAATTGATGAGTTAAGCAACATCTTATATGGAACTATTTTGTGAAAAACTGTAGGTTGCTGTATCCTTAAAAGACAGCCTCCTAGTTGTTAGGATGTAACAATTGTAGGATGTTCTGATGTAAGTCTGTCTGGGTGTGGGTGCATATGGTTAGCCCTACCATTAGACAGAATGAGGAAGCTCTGACTCAGGAAGAAGAGTTTGAGTGTTTTATGGATATTCACTTTTGGCTTTATTATATTTTCACTCCTAGAGGCAAGGAGAGACACTTGTGAGACTTTCTGCCTTACGTGCCATAATTACTTGTCGGGGCTTTGGGTTCTATCCATCTTGATTTGGGTGGGTTCATGACACCATTTGCTTTTCTCCCTTAGGCAGCAAAATATATCGGGCCTCTCTGTGTATGGCTGCCACTAACTATAGGCCAGCCACGCTTTATTTATCTATTTGGCTCTTTCTCTTTGCCTTCCAAATAGCATTACCCCGTACCCGCAGGAGACCTATTGTATGAAGCCTATATATAACAAGTGCACCAGAGTAGAAGATTGTGAAATAGCATTTTGCTTTTCCTTTCCAAAATGTTGGAGAGTGTCAAGAAAACCTTAACAGGGTGGAAGCAGAGAGAACTGGATTCTAATATTGTTATAGGTCAAATCAGATGCCGACGGCACTGTTGTTTGGGATTTGTTGCCAAGATGATGGTTTTGGATTCAAAGTACTGTAAGGCTCTGTTGCACATGTGGTACAGCTGTGCCCCATTGCTTTCACTGTCAGAGTACTCCTTCTGTACAATCCCGTTGCGCACAGTGTCGGTCGAGCATAGCAAACTAACAGTGCCTTCCTGTTCTAAGGTTGCTCTGCGGATTGTGATTTTTGGTGTTATCTAGTTGTTCAGAATCCATGTAATTCTGCACATTAAACTAGTTTAAACAGCCACTTTGACTGGCTTAATTAGCTTCTCTAGGACTACGAATCATCACACACTATGTACCATGCAATTATTGTGACATTTTCTCAGAGGGCTATTTATTTCTTTGGATCAGCTCCTGTACGGTTGGGTATCTTGGCTGCATAATGTACTATTCAGGGGAAATTATCAACTCTAAACAACTCTACACTTATTTAAAAAAAATATGGCCTCACGTTGGATATAAGCATCATCTCCATAAGCCATAGCAGATTGTGATCAAACACAAAACATAACAGCATTGAGCAATGGAAAAAAAAAAAAAAGGAAACTGTTGAATACTCTTCAATCGCACCTTACCCAGTACAAGATGTTTTATATAATCAGTCTGCTTTATATAATGTAAATATAAGGGTTATATATACAGCAGCAGCATCCTACTACTTAGTAATATCATTGGTCCATGTTGTTTAATTTTGGTGAAACCTGGACCTGTAACATTCTGTTATAAGAGATAATTTAATTCTGGGTAGAAGCATTGTCATTTGGAAAACATTTTGCAGGCCACATGCCAGCAGTGGGGAGGGGCATCACTGAAAGCAGTTGTGGTTTGTCTCATTGCCACATACTTCATCAAAATGCCTCCTTTGAGTAGAGCCAGCCTGTGCGGCCTTGGACAAACTGCACAGTCCCGGGGTGCCCAGTAAACCACCTCTGAGTATTCTCTACCTGGAAAACCCTGGAAAAGATCACCATAAGTCAGAACTGACTTAATGGCACATTATTATGCTGAGTGATAAATGATTGTTATTAGAGATATGTGAGGAATTTGCTTGGCTTGCATTGTTTTGCCTTTCAGGACAAACTGACCAAATTTGCACTTCTCAAATCCAAACAGAAACCAAAATGGACCTTGCCACAGAAATCCATACAGTTTCAAAGACTGCTATGAATTCTGCAAAAGTACATATATGTCAAAATATGTGCACCTGTGAGAATGTGCATGATTTTTTTAAAAATCAAACATAATGCAGTATTTTTTCCGCAAAAACATTGTGTGGAAACAGACACAATTTCATTTTGACAGGAAGGAAGGAAGGAAGGAAGGAAGGAAGGAAGGAAGGAAGGAAGGAAGGAAGGAAGGAAGGAAGGAAGGAAAATACAATTGTGAACCAGGACTGAATGAATGTAAGAGACTGAAATGAAGCTTTGCAGAATCATCCATCACTCGTCATTTTTGTTTCTGTTTTTCTTTTTTCTATCATAACGTGAAAAAGGAATATACATCTTTCCCTTTACTCATATATTATGCAAGTAGAAATGCCTTATTCATTATCCCATAAGAATAATGTGTGTGTCACCCCCCCTCCCTGTGTGTTATATAGCAAATGTGAAAAGGGGAAAGATTGGTGATAAAGTCAACTTATATGAATGACTTTTTACGTGAACCATGAAACTTTTCTGGGCTGGAATATGATTTGTGAGTGTATTGAGTCTAATTACTGAATAGTGTTCAGTGAAGCTGTAAAACTACCCTATAGTATTGTAATTTTCAGGGTCAGTTTGTGACAGGAATGGAACACAAACATTTTAAAAACAGGAAAGCTACTCTAGTCATTGGACTCAGTTCTTATCAATAAAGATGCTTCCTTTGAATTACGAATATTTTTACGCATCAGTCTGAGGTGAATACTGTCCACCATGATAGTTATGCCTACTCAGTATAATTGTTAAAATGTAAGATCCTGATCTGTTTTCTTCATGAAACTCAGGACAGGATTGGCTGTATTGGTACCACAGTGAAGTTCATGTCCTTCAGGTGTGATATTGCTTGGAATTGTTACAATTATAGCCAAATAGTTCTTGTGTCTTGGAGAATGAAAGGAGCCTGTCATAAGAGAGAACAATGTAACCCCAGTACTGTGATTTCAATCTTTTTCTGTAATCCATGGACACATACTGCAAAACAGATTTGCATATCACAGATCCTATGCAGGGAAATCTTTGTTCCTTCCATATTTTCTTTGTACTGAAATCTCAACTTGAGTCATTATCCTTTGGATAAAAATATGTTGGCGAAACCAAACCAACAGAGCAACCTGTACAGAACGTTGTTTATTTGTGAGTTTAGGCTTGTGTTTTACCAAGTTATCAATGAACCTTCCTGCTTGCCTTTTCTACATTCATTCCTAAACAATATTGTCAGGTAGTGCATGAGTCATGTGGGACA
The DNA here is from genome assembly GCA_037013535.1 of Intellagama lesueurii. NCBI lineage: Eukaryota > Metazoa > Chordata > Lepidosauria > Squamata > Agamidae > Intellagama > Intellagama lesueurii. The sequence continues at coordinate 92,108,826 of JBAJHW010000004.1, read as the reverse complement.
CAATTGCATGATGCACGCTATGAAACATCAACCCACATGTAATAAGCCAATAAAAGAAAATTGCAGCTCTTATGTAGGACTCACTGAAACATGCAATTATCCAACTAGGGTGGGGGAAAAAACAATAAATGAAGGATAGGTATTCATGCTGTCAGTTTCTTCATCAATCAACAGATAATTTGATACTAACTGTTGGCCGACACAGTCTATTCTCAAGTCATAGGTTACATCTTCCAGGTAATTTACCACTTGGGTAGGGAGAATCTATGTACTGTACTCCAGGGGTCTGGTAATATATTTGGAGCTGGGCACGGGAAGAATATTTACAAAATTCCTTGTCCTATCTTGACACTGCAACACACTTGAACAAGGGATTTGGCAGCCTTGCAAAAGTCCTTGCTTTCTGCCGAAAGCAAGATACTGTAAAGGGCCTCATTACAGTTCAGTGTGCCAGCTACCCCAATTTTGAGATGTTTTACTGTGACACGTGGCTTAGTTACATCTTGCTTGAAATACTGTAATGCTCTGTACATGGGACTGCCTTTGGGAAGTGTTTGAACACTTCTGCAGGTCCAAAATGCTGCAGCCAGATTGTTAACTCGGGCTGGTTATTGGGAACACATGACTCTCCTGTTACAACAGCTCTCTTGGTCCATTTCCAAGCACAGTTCAAGAAGCTGGTTTTGACCTATAAAGCCTTAAATGGCTTGAGTCTAAGCTACGTGAAAAACTACATCTCCCTAGATGAGCCTGCCTGGGTTTAAAGATCATCATAGGAGGATTTTTTTGTCAGTCATACCAATCTCACAGTGAGTTTGGTGAGGACAAAAGAGAGGGTCTTCTCTGCTCCCAAGCTCTGGTACTCCCTCCCATGGGAGGCCAGTATGGCCCCCTCCTTGCTGTTCTTCCACTGACAGGCAAAAACGTTTCTCTTCAGGTGGACATTCTTTCAGTAAATGGCTGCTATGAGGATTTTTTTTTCCAAAATAGGGCTGCCATGTCTTTTATTTGTTAATATGTGTTTTAAATTGTTTTAAACTGTTTTTAATCTATTAATTTTAATATGACACTGTTTAATTCCTTCTTAATATTGCAATGATTACATCTCTCTCTCTCTATTTATCTGTCTATCTGTTTAGATCTACATATTGTCTGTTTTAATATTATAAGCTGCCTTATATCCTCCTGGGGAGAAAGGTGGAGTACAAATAAGAAAATGAAATGAAATATTATACAGTCTGTTCCTCCAACTAACATTATCTGGAGGAACACAGGAACATTCTTTGCTGAGAAAATCTCTAAGGCACAATATCCAAAGATATATCAACTAATCGTGTGATTTAACTGATCGTTTCATGCATGAAGGGCTTAAAAGCTCATTGACCAATTCAAGTGGACTTCATTCCATGAAGCTTATGTTGTAATAAATCTATGAGGTCTAACTCCAGTTGCTGGCTGAACTACAGCAGACTCATGGGACCGATCTGTTTATGTAAGTAGTGATTTGCCATTCAGTAAGGATTTCAGCAAGTAGCTCCAGAGCTAATGAAGCAGTTGGGCCAAAGCCGAAAGGACGCTCAGCTGCGGACGTGCCTGGAAGTGAAAGGAAAGTCCGATGCTGCAAAGAAAAATACTGCATAGGAACCTGGATTGTAAGATCTATGAACCTTGGTAAGCTGGATGTGGTCAAACAGGAGATGGCAAGAATAAACATTGACATCCTGGGCATCAGTGAACTAAAATGGACGGGAATGGGCAAATTCAATTCAGACGATTATCATATCTAATATTGTGGGCAAGAATCCCATAGAAGAAATGGACTAGCCCTCATAGTCAACAAAAGAGTGGGAAAAGCTGTACTGGGATACAATCTCAAAAATGATAGAATGATTTCAATACGAATCGAAGGCACACCTTTCAACATCACAGTAATCCAGGTTTATGCACCAACCACCGATGCTGAAGAGGCTGAAATTGACCAATTCTATGAAGACTTACAACACCTTCTAGAACTGACACCAAAGAAAGATGTTCTTCTCATTATAGGGGACTGGAATGCTAAAGTAGGGAGTTAAGAGATAAAAGGAACAACAGGTAAGTTTGGCCTTGGAGTTCAAAACAAAGCAGGGCAAAGGCTAATAGAGTTTTGTCAAGAGAACAAGCTGGTCATCACAAACACTCTTCCAGCAACACAAGAGGTGACTCTACACATGGACATCACCAGATGGGCAATACCGAAATCAGATGGATTATGTTCTCTGCAGCCAAAGATGGAGAAGCTCTATACAGTCAGCAAAAACAAGACCTGGAGCTGATTGTGGCTCTGATCATCAGCTTCTTATAGCAAAACTCAAGCTTAAACTGAAGAAAGTAGGAAAAACCACTGGGCTAGTCAGGTATAATCTAAACCAAATCCCTCATGAATACACAGTGGAACTGAAGAACAGATTTAAGGAACTAGATTTGGTGGACAGAGTGCCTGAAGAACTATGGATGGAGGCTCGTAACATTGTACAGCAGGCAGCAACAAAAACCATCCCAAAGAAAAGGAAATGCAAGAAAGCAAAGTGGCTGTCCAACGAGGCCTTACAAATAGCAGAGACGAGAAGGGAAACAAAATGCAAGGGAGATAGGGAAAGTTACAGAAAATTGAACGCAGACTTCCAAAGAATAGCAAGGAGAGACAAGAGGGCCTTCTTAAATGAACAGTGCAAAGATATAGAGGAAAATAATAGAAAGGGAAAAACCAGAGATCTGTTCAAGAAAATTGGAGATATTAAAGGAACCTTTTGTGCAAAGATGGACATGATAAAGGACAAAAATGGTAGGGACCTAACAGAAGCAGAAGACATCAAGAAGAGGTGGCAAGAATACACAGAGGAATTATATCAGAAAGATTTGGATGTCCCGTACAACCCAGATAGTGTGGTTGCTGACCTTGAGCCAGACATCCTGGAGAGTGAAGCCAAGTGGGCCTTAGAAAGCATGGCAAACAACAAGGCCAGTGGAGGTGATGGCATTCCAGTTGAACTATTTAAAATCTTAAAAGATGATGCTGTTAAGGTGCTACATTCAATATGCCAGCAAGTTTGGAAAACTCAGCAGTGGCCAGAGGATTGGAAAAGATCAGTCTACATCCCAATCCCAAAGAAGGGGAGTGCCAAAGAATGCTCCAACTACCGTACAATTGCACTCATTTCACACGCTAGCAAGGTTATGCTCAAAATCCTACAAGTTAGGCTTCAGTAGTATGTGGACCGAGAACTCCCAGAAGTACAAGCTGGATTTTGAAGGGGCAGAGGAACTAGAGACCAAATTGCTAACATGCACTGGATTATGGAGAAAGCCAGAGAGTTCCAGAAAAACATCTACTTCTGCTTCATTGACTATGCAAAAGCCTTTGACTGTGTGGACCACAGCAAACTATGGCAAGTCCTTAAAGAAATGGGAGTGCCTGACCACCTTATCTATCTCCTGAGAAATCTATATGTGGGACAGGAAGCAACAGTTAGAACTGGATATGGAACAACTGATTGGTTCAAAATTGGGAAAGGAGTACGACAAGGCTGTATATTGTCCCCCTGTTTATTTAATTTATATGTAGAATACATCATGCGAAAGGCTGGACTGGAGGAATCCCAAGCCGGAATTAAGATTGCCGGAAGAAATATCAACAACCTCAGATATGCCGATGATACCACTCTGATGGCAGAAAGTGAGGAGGAATTAAAGAATCTCTTAATGAGGGTGAAAGAGGAGAGCGCAAAAAATGGTCTGAAGCTCAACATCAAAAAAACTAAGATCATGGCCACCGGACCCATCACCTCCTGGCAAATAGAAGGGGAAGATATGGAGGCAGTGACAGATTTTACTTTCTTGGGCTCCATGATCACTGCAGATGGGGACAGCAGCCACGAAATTAAAAGACCCCTGCTTCTGGGGAGGAAAGCGATGACAAACCTAGACAGCATCTTAAAAAGCAGAGACATCACCTTGCCAACAAAAGTCTACATAGTCAAAGCTATGGTTTTTCCAGTAGCGATGTATGGAAGTGAGAGCTGGACCATAAAGAAGGCTGACCGGTGAAGAATTGATGCTTTTGAATTGTGGTGCTGGAGGAGACTCTTGAGAGTCCCCTGGACTGCAAGGAGAACAAACCTATCCATTCTGAAGGAAATCAACCCTGAGTGCTCACTGGAAGGACAGATCCTGAAGCTGAGGCTCCAATACTTTGGCCATCTCATGAGAAGAGAAGACTCCCTGGAAAAGACCCTGATGTTGGGAAAGAGTGAAGGCAAGAGGAGAAGGGGACGACAGATGACAAGATGGTTGGACAGAGTCATCGAAACTATCAACATGAATTTTACCAAACTCCGGGAGGCAGTGGAAGACAGGAGGGCCTGGCGTGCTCTGGTCCATGGGGTCGCGAAGAGTTGGACACGACTTAACGACTAAACAACAGCAACATCAACAAAGATTTCAGCATATCTGCTGTATATGGGACTAGCAATTCATCAGACATCTTAGTTCTTACTTTATGACAAAAGTCACTATGAGCTTCATAGTAAAATTGGAATTAATAGCTGGTACTCACCATTCCAGCCACTACTGGGATGGTGGAACCTTTGGTCTCCCAGATGTTTTGCTTGTCAATTCCCACAATCCTTTAACTTGGCCATGGCAGGTGGGGAGAGATGGTAATTGTAGGCCAGAATATTGGGAAGACCAAAGCTTTCCCATCTGTGCACTACACTGTAATTGATCACTCTGAAAACCCTGTTCAGGCCATAAAGAATTCTCAAACACTGAAGGCATCATTCTAACCCTGGCCTCTGTGTTGTCATTCCCATTGCCCTCCTACAAGGAAAAGACCATGAATCTGAGGATGAGAAGCATCCACTATCTACAAGGCTTTTCACATGACCTAGGAAAACATATTGTAGGAAGGCAATGAAACTGAGGTCTGTGTGGCTGGAGCTAGAATGCTCCTCACTACACATGAATATTCTCCAGGGCCTTAGTGCCTAAATAGGCCAAAGTCTTTGAATTTCTATGTGTAAATGTGCTTTACATGTCACTGGGGGTTTTCTCCCAAAGGGGAAGTGATGTGTATGAGAAGGGCAGGCGGAAAAGCAGCCACTTTCTCATTTCATAAAGCTCTAACACCTGCTTGCCATACTGCTTTCTCAATTCTGAGCAATATCAAAGCATCTGGCAGATCCAGAGGAGTGTCTGTTGTGCTGAAAGGCCCATGTCTCTTGGATCTCAATTCATACCAAGCTAAGAAGGTTTTATTGTCCAATTCCTTCCTTGCATATAGCCATAGGTAGACTACCTTTGTTAGGGTGGCATAATATAAACCTAATTGGATGGACTGTCTGTGTTTAATACAGGATTTTTGCTCTGGATAGAGGAGTAGCTCTGCCACAAGTATTATAACTTTCTAAAATAGTAACCCATTAAGAAAACCATTAGAAAGTTGTGCTTCCTCTGAACATGTGTGTGTGTGTGTGTGTGTGAAAAGCACCTGCAAGATCCTGAAATCATGAGTAGGTATCCCAGTGCTTAATATTTTCTCTGCTGTTTAACCTTTTCTCTTTTCACAGGGGAAAAAAGGAAAGAAAGAAAAAGGGCTGTGTACTAGCATTGTGCTGGAAATTTTCCCTGTGAGAATTTTGACCATGCTGAATTAATTTGACAGAAAAGACATTTCCTTCCGAAAGAATTTCCAGAAAGAAATCTGGAGGCATGAAAGCAAGTGAATGGCAGGATTTCTATCTTTCTCTGACACATGAGGTGACTCAACTGAATGAGTTCTTATTTTGCCTTTCATTGTATAGTCAACCCTATAGCAGCTGTCACTCCCCCTCCCCAGCCCACCTTCGCTACCCTAGCTACCCACACTTCAGTCAAAGCCAGGTGAAAAGGTTGCATAGTGTTTTCCTCAGGGTTTTTACACAAGGGGAAGTGTGGGAAGTCAGGGAAGCAGCGGAGTGATGAGGAGATATGCAATAGCAAGAGAAACTGAAGCAATGGAAACAAAGTGTAGGAAAAAAAAGACCTCTCAAAATGTACCCTTTGGAAGTCCTGGAGAAGATGCTGGGGAACATGTTGGAGGCATGGAGGCAGTGCTGAAGCCTGAGGGATGATCAAAAGGGCTGAACCAAAAATTTCAAGAAGACATTTTTCTTAGAAACATTCAGAGATGGCAACCAGAATCCTGTTGCACATGTCACAACACACAACTTGGATGATGCCATTAGCCACAACCATGTTGCAGCTGTTTTGAGAGAATTAAAAGCTCTCAGTCCCCCTGCACCAATTTCTGGGGATCTCAAGGGATCTCCTTCATTCTGGGGAAGACTTCAGGGGTTGCAGAATGGGGTAGGGAATGATTTAAAGCCAGAAAATTTCAGTTTGAAGTGGCAGTACAAATATATAATTAGAGATGGGCACGAACCACTGGTTTGGCAGCTCAGCACAGTTCGTTTTCCATTTGAACAGCTGATTCACAGTTCAGCGCCCTTGGTGACAGTACCCAGAGGAGGCAAGGCAGGGCACTGTTGCTGAGTGGCTACCTGCTGGAGGGGGCAGGGTGCCAAACCACGAATCAGCTGTAAGGATGGGAAATGAACCATGCTGAACCGCCAAACTAGCAGTTTGTGAACCATCTCTAATTTGGGGGGAAAGATCAAAGCTGTGCTAGAACCACTGCTAATTGTGAGCCCTACCTCTGAGAAATGTTGGGGAATCTCTCTTGTCCCTGCAAAAATTGGATGAAACAATCTGCTCCAATTCCCTTGCACAGAATTTTGAAAAGCTCCCTGTGCATAACTGTACTATGTCTTTTCCCCCCCAGTGGCAGAATATCAGCTGAAAGACAATGTTTTGAAGACAAATTGCATAAATATATCAACTCAAAACGATTGGAATAATTTTAAAAAGGGCTATCATGTGTAATTTGGCTTTTAATCAGAAAGGGTCCTAAACATGAATCACCGTGTTAATTTTTCACCATTCCTGAAATTTCAGGATATAATTCATGACATCTTGTCGTAATGTTTGCTACTTTTTTGGTCTCAGATATTATTACCAGATAGGATTTCAGCCCAGTATGCATAATAAGCAGCCTCTCTCCTTATTTCTAAAGCTTGTTGTATACAAATTTATATTGCTTGCATTTGGCCTGTTAAAACCTAATTTACAGTTTCTGCCCCAAGAGGATAAGAAGTTATGCCTATATACACTACTATGTGTCCCTCAGAAACAATTCTCTCCATAACTGTGAATTTTTTTTTCATGGCAAATTGGTTCTGTGATAGGAAAAATAAACACATTTGTTTTCATGAAATGCTGTAGGGAAAGAAAAGTCATCTTTCTTCTCCCTCTCCTCCCAGAGAAATGTGACACAATAAAACTGGTGTCTGTATTCAAAGTTGCTGTTTTTTTCTATTTTGCCCACAGAATCCAATGTAGACTTAACTTTTAAATGCAATGATTTCTTATAAATAAACAGAATAAAATCTCCTGTATAGCTAAACAATGTCAAATATTTAATATTAAAGGAAAAAAAGATTGAAAAACAAGGCAAGAACAGGACAAATGCAGATTTTGATTTCCAAATTGTGGCGTTTCAGAAGGATATCAGATCTAGATGTCAGATGTTGCTGGAAAATTCAGCCTAGGGGAAATAAATGAAGCAGGAGAATGATTCATAGAGTTCTGCAAAGCCAACAATCAGTTGATTACAAATATATGCTTCAAGCAATTGAACAGACGGCTGTACATGTGGACATCACCAGATGGTCAGTATAGAAACTAAATAGACTATGTAATTGGAAGCAGGAGATGGAGAATCTGTATTCTCTCAGCCAAAACAAGACTAGGAGCAGATTGTGGTACTGGTCATGCCCGTTAACATCAAATATTAGATTAAAGCTGAATGAGAACACTAAAAGAATCATACTGCCAAAATAAAATTCAAAAACCTTCCTGATGAATCTAAAGTCCACATAAGGAACAGATTTGCATTATTACTCAACTGACCATGAACCAGAAAACCTGTGGATTGATACCAGATATATGATCAGGGAAGAAAGCAAAATTACAATTCTTTCAGTAAAAAGAAAAGAAAAACCTAGATGGGTGACAGAAGGAACACAATTGTAAAGGACAAGTGAGAAGTAAAAGTAAAATGTGATGAGAATAGGCTCAGAACCCTGAATGCAATTTTTCAGCAACTGTCACATAGAGTTAAAGAGAATTACTACAACAATCAATGCAAAGAAATCAAGGAGAAAAACCAAAGGGGAAAAATAAGAAATCTCTCCCAAAAGATCCAAGAAATCTAAGATAAATTTAAGCCTAGATTAAGAATGCTGAATGACCAATAAGCACACTATCTGATCAGGAGAAAATGAAGAGAAGGTGGAAACAATATAGAGAAGAAATAAAAGGATAACAGACTCCTTTGAAGAGAAATCCTATGATGAAGATCGGGCAATTCTAGAAAGTGAAGTGAAAGCTGCTCTGAAAAGCACTAGGAAGAAATAAATCACCAGGAGTAGATGGAACACTAATAGAACTATTACAAGCTACAGAGATGGAATCTGTCAAAATTCTAGCAAGAATATGCCAGCAAATATGGAAAACAAAACAATGGCCCTCAGACTGTTCAATATACATTCCAATATATACACATCCAAAGAAAGGAGATGCCAAGGAGTGCAGTAACAATAGGACCATTGCTTTAATTTCCCATGCAAGCAAAATGATGCTCAAGGTGTTGCAAGAAAGATTTTTACCTTATACGAAGCAAGAAATACCTGATGTTCAAGCTGGGGCCCAAAAAGGAAGAGGCACTCACGATCAAATTGCAAATATCCTCTGGCTACTGGAGCATACCAAATGATTTCAGAAGAAGATCAGTCTGTGCTTTATAGACTACAGCAAAGCCTTTGACTGTGTGGATCATGAGAACCTATGGATTATTCTGAAATAAAACAGTGTGTCTTAGAATATGGAGAGAATATAGACAGAATGATTTCCTATAAGCAAAGATGTCAGACAAGGGTGCATTTTATCTCCTTATCTGTTCAATCAGTACACAGAACATATATGGAAAACAAGACTATATTCATATGAAGGAGGAGTGAAACTTGAGGGAAGAAACAACAATAATTTACTGTAAGATAGGTAGATGGAACCATCTTACTGGCAGAAAGCAGCAATGACTTGAAATGACTTTGGTGAAAGTGTAAGAAGAAAGTGCCAAAGCAAGTCTGCAGTTGAACATGAAGACAAAAAAATCATAACTACAGAAGAATTACACAACATTAGCATTAACAATGAAGAAACTGAGATAGTGAAAGTTTTTTGCATACTTTGGGTCAACCATCAATCCAAATGGAGTCCTCAGGCATGAATTCAGAAGAAGTCTGAGACTTGGAATGGCAGCAAGGAAGGAACTAGAAAAGATAATCAAGTGTAAGGATGTGTCACTAGACACCAAGACCAAGATCATCCAGACTCTTGTATTTCTGATCATCATGTATGGGTTTGAAAGCTGAACAGTAAAAAAAGCTGACCGAAAAAAGATTGATTTGTTTGAAGTATGGTGCTGAAGGAGAGCTTTGCAGATTACCTAGACTGCCAGAAAGATGAACAAGTGGTTCCTAGATCAAATCAAGCCTGAACTATCTCTTGGGGAAAAAATGTTGAAGCTGAGTCTGTTCTACTTCAGGCACATTACGAGAAGCCAAGATTTTCTGGAAAAGACAATAATCCTGGGAAAGGTTGAAGGCAGTAAGAAAAGAGGAAGACCAAATATGAGAGGAACTGACTTCCTAAAGGAAGCCACAGGCTTGAGTTTGAAAGAGCTAAGCAGGGCTGTTGAAGACAGGACATGTTGGAGATCTCTCTTTCATAGGGCCGCTATAAGTTGGAGGTTACTGGACAGCATGTAACAACAATGAGATATCAGCTAAGGCTACATTGTCCTAGTAGGATCTACCTGACCTGACACCTGCCTTGAGTCTAACTGTAAGTCACCATTTTAATCTCCCAAAGTGCCCTGGAATGATTGTTCAACATGTGCTTCGGAACATTGTAGAAGCAGCTCGGGTGACACGTAACTGGCATACAATGAGCCAAATTCCCACATAACTGACATCAAAGCAAAGACAAAGCTGTGATCTTCTGCTGCAATCATGTGACATCATTCCCACTGCATCTGCTGAACTATACAATAGGATTTTGACCAATTTGACCTTTCCCTTTGTTTTCTAAGTTGTACGTTACCTTGCACCTCCTTCATATCTCAAGGCAGGGGGATACACACTGTAGTGTGCTCTGGAGGCTGTCCTACAAATGCATCAAATAATAATTTTAAATTAGAAATTTAATTAGAAATCAATTAAAAATATTTAACAATATGACAGCAGTGATGCCTGTTTCACTCAATGAGACGATTCTTTGTTCAGAGTTCCTGCTATGCAGTGGCATGAATTCTTAGGGGAATACTCACTGCAATAAAAATAGTGATAAAAACAGGTCCATTGGTTCAGATATTCTAGGGTAGCTGAGGTCATTTCTTACCTGCTCCTTAACTCTTTGGAAAAGGTAATCCCCACATTCAGCTTGCATAAAGTATGAAAAAGACCTTTAGACAAAGTTCCTATGCGTCTTCCTGAAGATTAGATTTTGCTGGCTGTCTTATTTCCTGAGCGAATGTTCTAAAATGTTGTCAGACCTTATTTGTCGTGGAATTTCACATTGAAGCAGCAGGTGGTTTTGCAGGTAGCTCAGCTAATAAGTGAATTCAGTTTCTCAGCAGGTGGTAGACCTGGTTCATTATTTTAGTACGGATACCCAAAAGCTACCCAGTTCTTTTTTTCCCCTCCCCGATTCTCCTTATCTTTCAACAAGAAACTTGTAATCTATATTTCAGTTTTTAGACCATGATTCCCCAGCACCCTTGTTTCTGTCTCACCTGGTAAACTTCCCTGTTGTGTTTCATCCATCCACTCTGACATTTCAAAATGAAAAAGGGGTACATCCAATTCTCGCATCCTTATAATCCTTCTTATATATTTCTAAGGATGCTTCAGGAGCTTGACTTCTGCAAATAGTGATGTGAATTGACCTGATCCATACCTCCTAGAGCCATTTCCTAGAATCATACAGTCATAGAATCATGGAGTTGGAAGGGGCCTATAAGGCCATCAAGTCCAACCCTCTGCTCAACGCAGGAATCAAAATCAAAGCAGATTTGCCAGATGGTCATCCAATTTTCTCTTCAATGCCTCCAGTGTTGGAGTGCTCACCATTTCCTGAGGTAAATGTTTCCATTGCTATATTTATTTATTTATTTATTTATTTATTTATTTATTTATTTATTTATTTATTTGATTTTTATCCCGCCCTTTTAGACAAAGTCTACTCAGGGTGGGTTCCATAAACATATATTGCTCTAACAGTTAATTTTTTCCTGATATCTAACCTACATCTGGCTTCCTGTAGCTTGAGTCCATTATTACATGTCCTGCACTCTGGGATGATTGAGAACAGAACATGCCCCTCCTCATTATGACTACCTTTCAAGTATTTGAAAAGTGCTATCATATCTTCCCTCGGTCTTCTTTTCTCAAGGCTAAACATTCCCAGTTCTTTCAGTCTTTCCTCAGATCAAAATTTAACCAACCTTTGGATTAGTCGTTATCTGAATTTTGTGATGCAGTTTTCATTTCCAAAATGTACCAGAATACATGTAGTTTTGTGCTTTCAGAATAGAACTTGCTAATAATATGAGAAAAAACATCCACATATTTTTGTCAAAAAATATAGGCAGAAATATTTCTTGGTATAAATATTTCAGCATAATTTTAATGCATATTTTTAAATTGCATTATATGAATCAGAAAATGAGACAGAGTGGGAATATGAAAAGACTCAGGTAAAATGGTCATGGACCAAAAATGTACTTGCTTAACAGTATACTGAAGGCTTTGTTTTGCATTTTTAAAAGCTTGTTAATTAGGGATAGGAGGGATCGTTGCTAAATTACTGGTTCTTGCCAAGTTAGGCTGCCTTGACTTGATGAGATCCCTTGGCAATGCATTTTAAACCTCTGAGGCAAAGAGACCACATCCCAGGTCAGTGTAATATGCATTAAACATCTCAAGTACACAAATGCGTGCTGATTCACACGATAGTACACATTGCATGATTCTGAGCAAAAATTAAACAGCCTTGTGCAAAACTTTTCGATTCTTTCTTTCTTTCTTTCTTTCTTTCTTTCTTTCTTTCTTTCTGAAAACATCATTCTAACCAATGCAGAAACTCTGTTAAAAGAAGTAGAAGAGTGTTGCAACTCCTCTTGTTTGCATGCAAGGACAAGGGAAGCAAGGATTCTACAGGAAGAGTTCCTGTTTTGTTTCGTTTTTTATTTTATTTTTTAAATCAAGGATGTTTATTGTTTGGGATATTTACTCATACAATGGATCAAATAATATATGTTATATGGACCAACTTCAATTAAAATGCATTCATACACGATAGGCTTCCTACGAAGAGAAAGGCAGGTAAAGCTTTCTTTGTATCATAGTTTGTGCTATTAAAGACAGGCCAGAATCTTATTTTTAATGGCAATGAAGTGTAGACGTATTGAATCAACTGCTGAATAGTAAGTCACCACTTACATAAATGCCATCGAGTCAAAGGGTCTACTCTAGTTGGGACCAGCAGTAGGGTGTTATCCATTAATTCACTAATGTTGGTAGCTAGAAACTGAGGAGTTAATTTGTTGTTGCTACTGCTGGGGTAGAGGAATTTAATTTATTGTTTTATAAATAATTAAACTATTTATCAAATCACTGTGGTTGTTAAGTAACAATGAGATCCAGGGGCAATGACATGTATCGCTGTCATTATTGCCCCCCAGTGGCACATTCTGTTGCTGAATCCCTCAAAAGTCATTGGTTTAATATTTTTAAGTTATATTCCCAAGCCTAGGGGCCATTTTTCTGATCTGTTAGATTACAAACCCTACAATCAGATTGATAGCTGGGGGTGGAGAGATTTGTAGCACAGTGCATCTGGAAACTGACAGATAGGGAAAGCTGTCATAAAGCAAGGGATCTAATAACTTGTTCGGTTATGTTTTTATCACTAATATATATATCTTTTTTACCACCTCCACCCACCACCCATAAGTCCGATGCTGCATGGGTTGTTTGCCTAGACGAAAAGCAGTGAATAAAGAATAGTATTTTCTTTCCAATTAGGAGACACTGGTTCTTTGCAGTAGTAAGAATCTAGAGAGATCTTGGCAGAGAATTCTTGATACTGAGTGTGGAACAGCTTTTTCTTTGCTATTGAATAACTGCTCACTCACTTACACCCAAGAGACATGTTCCTCAGAAATCAGAGCTAGTGAACCCTCTCACACCTCCACATGCAGGAGCCAGGAGTCTCAAGTTCAATCCTTGTTATTATCAGTTTCTGAAAACACTAGTGCTCAACCAAATGGTGCTTTCCTGAGGCCAGTCCCTGCAACAGAAGTGCTCTCCTGAGACCAGGTCCTGCAATAAACAGCAAGACTAAACTTTGTATTTCTTATACCACCAGAACAGTGAGACCTGTTATCCCACACATCTGCTTGTTAACTGTCATTGGGGGGAAGGGGAAAAGAGTTATCACATAACTAGTTGAAATCATAAATACCATTAATCAGCCAATTAAGTAATTAAAGATTGCTGGAGGAAGGAAGTAACTAATTAGCATATAACTATTTATTACAACTGTTTATTTCCAAGCTCCCAATGCATCTATTCTAACCTTTTTTTTCTTTTGCCACTTCCACAGCTCAACTGTAATCACTGGGGATGAATACGAGAAAAGAAAAATATTGAAAAGAACCATTTCAAATTTTGCAGATTTCTTCCTAAAGCCAATGGAAAGAGCTCAAAGTTGATTGATTGGGGGAAAACATTGAAGTTCCTCTCCGCCATCGCTCGGAGCTGCAAAAGCAGGGCTCATTTGCCCGCCCGCCCAGACGAAGGCGAGCGCGAGAAGAAGCCTGACATCAGCTGAGTGGGGGCAGGGCTATAGGTGAGCCTTTAAAAGGCTGCCTGCCCCTGCCCCAGCCTTTCTTTCAGCCAAGGTGATCGGCCCACCCTGTATTGGTAAGAGTGAGATTAGCTGGTCACTTTAGGGCTGGATGGGAATCTCTGATTTGCACCTAAGATGGGCAAGGCAGGATGCAAGTGGTACAGCAGCTGGTACTTGTTTTTCTTGTTACAAGACAGCCATAGTGACTTGGTGTGTAATCAGACGGACCAACACTATGTTTTAAACAGGTAGCAATTCATCTCTGAAGTTTACATTGCCAAAGTTACACCAACATAAGTACATTGTAGGATTCTGGCCTATGTATTCAGCCATGTTTGTGAAACTGAAATGACGTTCACCTCTCTTTTGGCCACACTTATTAGCCAAATGTAGCAAGGTACAACGTGATCCTCTCCATGTTGGAAGTCATAGTCATTTTTAAAGTTTTAAATTTGGCCTTTGCAGATAGCTGAGAAGGAGAATTGTGTTGAGTTTTCTTTTTTTAAAAAAATAAGATTTTACAAACATTTCTCCATGAAGTTGACAGAGGAAAAGGGACTGATTTCATTGAAATATGACAGAAAATTAAATCAACGGATTTGTTACTAGCCATCTGCTGAAGAGAAGATTCTGTGTTTTTTGGTGGGGTGGGGTGGGGGGCAGACAAAATTTACCTCTTTCTTTGATGCTAGGCTCTAGGAAGCACAACAGAAATTGACTCAGTCAAAGCCTGGAGCTAGTTGTGTGATTTCAAGGAACAAAGGCTCTAGAAAACCATAATGGTTGAAATCCTGTTACTTAGGGTACTAGGTTGCACTAGAGTCTAGCCCAATTGCATCAGTGGGATTTTGGTGAGTCATCTCCTTGTTAAGTTCCATGGACCTACTCAAGTTGCAACTTACTATATTGAAGTCAGTCACGACTAGATCAGGCCCATTTGAATCAAGGGAACTTACAAAGGAGGTAACTCACCAAAGTCCCACTGATTCAATGAACCCACTGAACAGTGACTTACTACCATAAGCAACAGGTTTTCAAGCATCATACATCCTCTCGGACTAAGTCTCGAAAGATCAAGCATGTGAAATGGCAGATCGTGGAACTGGGGGCATTTCAGTCCTGGTCCATATATCCCTTGAATGTCTTCTGCACAAGAGAACATAGTGGAGGGCTAAGCAACAACAACTCTCTTACTGCACCATGCAGATAATCCCCCCTGCGAACCATTGCCCCCCCATCAATGCCCTGGCATTCAACTGGTTTTCTTGTCTTTTGTGAGGATGCCCATGAACATTCCTCAGTTCTTAGTCTCCCCTCTAAATTCTTGGGGGAAGCCAATACATCTTCATTAAGGAGATGATTGTGCTGGACATTCAATGGATGACATGGAATGGCATGTATAAATCAAGAATTGGGAAAACGGGAGGATTTACACACACAAAAATTGTAATTTCTAGTCTGCAGCATTTTGTTCTGTTCTGTTTTTAAAATTCCAGAAAGTAAGTAAAAATCCTTTATAAAACTGACATAAAACAAAATCTGACTTTTTATTTGCAGCAGTATCTCATGAAGTCTGCCTTCATTGTAGTTTCCTTCTACAACAAAGCATGGCAAAGTCATGATGGAGCGTCTGAAATTTCACTCTATTGTGTGTGTATAACTTGCATTGCTGCAAGCAGCTAAGCCTTTGTTCCATGGCATGGAGGATGGACACCATGATTTAAAGTCCACTCAGTTGCTATGCACCTTTGTGCCAACTTTTTCTCCACTGCCCTTTCTCATATTTTGAATTGGCCAGCAGCTCCTGTTGCTAAGTAACACACCTAATTTTCCTGGTTACCATAGTGCCCCCTTCAGAGGAAGAGAGAGGAAGCAGAGACATATTCTCCTTTATACATTGGATGACTCCATAGAGACAAATGCATTTTATTACAGGATTGATTTGAAGTTTTTCCCCACAATCCTTTTATTGAGCAATAAGTGCACATTTGTTACTGGTTTGCACAACGCTCATACGTCTTCCCTTCGAGATTGCACTGTTCCATTTTCCCAGATGACTTTTTCTACTTTCCTATATGTCATTTATGGGATGAAAATGGAGAAAAGAAACATAGCTGTCACAATGTCTAGTTGGGCATGATTTTGCACCAATATCTCAAAATAATGTTCCGCAAGAAATGCAGAAGCTTTTTTTCCCTTCTGGTCTGTTGTTTCTGTGTTGTTCTCCTTTATATACAGAAAGATGCAGGAACAATAGAACTAAAAGGAAAGGGTATTCATATCTTGAATACTTGGGATCACAGTGCCAAGTCATGTGTGGGCAGATTTTGCACCAGATACTGTCAGACAAATTGTCCAGTGAAGATCCATTTGTGTCACATGACCCTGGGAAACTGGAAGAACCAGTAGAATGGGCTGAGGTGCATTAGTGACACAAAAGATGGCGCCCCTACACATAGAACAAAGGCTTGGCCTCCCTCCCAGTCTGGAAAAGCAATACTGAGAAAGGGAAAGACCCCTTCTACTGACACTGAAAAGAAGTGCCTCACTCTACTGCAGGACTGCTCATGAATAGGGGCTCCCTCAGGAACAAAGTGGTCTCCTTGGTAGAGAAGGACAGTTTCTCTAAAGCTTGGTGGCTTACACCCAAACCTTGGGTAAAGCTCTCAGCAACATTTGCAGGACATAGACAACTGGCTGCCAAAGTCTTCGTGTTGGGAACAACCAGTTCAGCACACTTTGAACTTGTACTGGCCAAACCTTGCTGCTTGATTCTTTGTTGCCATAAATGACCTGGACTATTTACTATTGAGCTCTGTGTTTCTCTCACATCAGACTCTTGTCATCTGCCCCAGATACTCATCCTTGGACCACTGACCTTGGCTTGAATACTCCTTGTTTGCGCTAGCATCATCTGCAAGACTTACTTGGCTGGTTTCCCAGAGTATAGACTATATTACACTGTGTGTATGATTCTGAAACACTTGCTGGCAGTTGGGATTGGAAAGCAGGGCAGATACATTTATTTTACCCATTTTCTGTTAAATTCCTATTCCCCCCCCCTTATACTCCAATGGCAGTGCTGTGTAGTGCAAAATCAGTCTAAAAACAAGCAAAATCTATCTAAGAATGGTTAAAAGAAATCTTATAATGTTGCTACAAGGAGATTTGGAGGGACATTGCCTTGCTTACTGAGCAAAGGTGAACAAAATCACAACTACTGTCTCTAAAGACAAGTGACAATGTTGTGCGCCTTAAGAATTTCTCAGAAAGCTCTCGTGTCTTTAATTAAATTTTCAAATGATATTTCTTTTTAAACATTCACATCCAGTTGCTTAAATAAAAGAGAAAAAAAAACATTGGCCCAGCACTGGGGATGGATAGAATATTCACTCAGTGCTGATTAAGGTCTTGCTGATTAAGATTGCTTTTGACTTGATGAGACACTGCAGATGAATTCTAAAGCTGTGTGAGATTCCTTATCTCCAAATGAAAGCAAGACCAGTGATTCTTCTTCTTTTCCAAAGATCTCTGTAATGTGTGCAAAATGTCTCTAGCATCTGTTTTCTTTTTAAAAGCCAAGTACCCTGACACACAGAGACACAGAGAGCAAGCACAAACAGACAGGCTGATTTTTAATAAAGATGCCAACAATCACATCCGTCTCTAGGGAGTTCTAGGAAATTCTTTGCTATCCTTGTCATTGAGGAGAACATTGTAACTTGTGGCCCTTGAGTGCAAAGTCAAGAAGTGAAGATTTATGCCCTTACATAGCACTGAAAAAAATCTCATGAAATAAATGGACTATTCATCACTATTCAAAGATTTTCAGCTAAAAACTCTCACTGCCTTCAATAAAATTTTCCAACTGTCAATTTCAATAATCTTTCAGCTGTCATTGTTATTTGAAAATTCTATCACCTTCGCTGAGGTAGGTGCTTATGAAAATCAGCAAGTCCAACTGCTTCCAGGACCTGGGGGTACACACATTGAGAGATATATGTATGATAGCTCTTAAGACACAAACTTAGGCATATCTCCATATGAGGCTATTTAGGTATTTAGGCTCATGTTTTAAAATTTCCTCCCACTGCTTACCTCCTAACTGCCATGTGCCTGAGTCTTTCCATTTTGAATGCAGAGCTGGTAAAGTTGAACATTTAGTAGTTACAGTTACAAAAAAAGTAATTGGTTGCTATTAGTTGTTGCTGCTATTTTTAAAAAGTAACTCTTTGATATCCCATATCTCAAAAGTAATTGAAATGTTTGGTTTTATTCACTTCAAAATGAATGCCAAATGCCTTTGGTCTGTGGAATAAAACACACTCTCCACCCGCCACATTCAGTGTGGTGACATCCCTATAGCTATAAAACTAGGAAAAAATGTTACAGTAACATGCCCCAATGGAGTGAAGTTTTTTTTCTCAATAAATTGCAAATGTAATTCATTATTATATGGAAATGTTTATTTTTAAGTAGTTATTTCCAAGTGCCGGTTATAGATTTGATTCTCTTCCTAAACTGGTTTAGCAAGATAGTTTTGTTTCTCTTCTTTATTTCCCCTTAGCTACTTTTTCATTAACCAAATTGATTACCCATTGTTATTCCTTTTTTTCTGTGCTTATGAACTTAAATCTTGTTTCTGAGGGCATTATCTTCCACTGTTACCATAATTAAATCTGATCCAAAACCACATTATATTAGTTGTGGCTAAAGTATTTCACAGAAGCTCTTAGGTTTTCTCTTTCCATCACTTAAAAATTGTGGCTTCTTTTCCATATCTAAAGCCTTCTCATTCTGACATGCCGTCTTGATTTTTGTGACACCTGAGACCTAGCTAACCACTTGCTCTCATTTTGAGAACTGCTTTTCATTATCATCACATCTTGCTAGCCACTTTTTCAGTGCTGGATTTAAGAGGACTCCATTCCCTTGTCACCTTTCCTGTACGTGTCCCTCCAGATATCTGACATTTTTCCATCTACCAACAATGTGGTGAATAACCCCGTGTGCCCTTATATTCTTTCATCATTCTAGCCTGACAAATCTCACATCTTTCTCTTTCACTATAGCCTCTTCCTCTCTACTCAGGGTTTTCCACCCTCAAACATCTCTGTTTGTCTCCTTGTGGATCTCTTAACTCCTGCCAACTTTAATATAACAGGTCAAATATGTATCATTTCCCCACTGCTTTTCTACCAGTGCTGTTTATTCCACTTTTAAACAGTTTTGTGTTTCTAGCATTTATTTGGAGGAAGTGCCATTTCGTCCACCCATAGACCAAAACTTAATCTGGTCTCAAAATACTAATCTACTGGGAAAACACCAATAAGGCCTGTCCAGCACCATATGTATCTTTAACAATAAAAATCAGCAGATAAATGTCTTCAAGGAACAAGGACAGTGCTGACAGTCCAAAACATTTTGTTTCCTGGGGTGGAATTTTAACCTCTACCTACACTAGAGATGGATATTATCCAAAGCTAGCCAAGTTATTTTGTTGCAAATGGAAAAAAAATCCTCAGGTATCTCTCCATATATCTAGCAGGGAAAAACAGAGTAATATCAAGTTAAATAACAAGCCATTTGCTGATTTGTGACCTCAAAATATGTCATTTGAGGCATCAGTCTCCACTCTACCTCATGACAGGACTGACCCTGATATGTAGTATCACCTACTAGATGTCTATAGATCCAGCTGCTTATTAAGAAACAGAGAAGGCTTAAACAAAAGGAGTGTTCCCATCAAACCATCTCTTTGATTCTAACAAAGTGACCTAACATCCGAACAATTTTATTTCTGGTCAAATTATTTAAGAGTAAATTCTGGATTAAAAAAAAATTCTAGGACTGCGTATTGATTAAGTAATTGTGTTTGATTGATCACCAGTCATGACAAATTAATTATACATAATTATTCTTTCGAAAGTACCTACTGCAGTTAAGCACCAAGAATAAGATCAATTTAAATACAGAGGCACGATCCTCAGGGTTACTAAATAAATTAGGTGGGTAAAGTGTAACCTTAGGGCTGCTTAGCCCCCCCCCCCATTTTTTTTGGTGGACCTCTTCTCCTCCCCTAGATGTCTTCTTTTCTGCTCAATTAAAAGAAAGGTTAATTGTTCCTCTTGGTGTTGGAGTGCACAAATGTTGAATTTAAATTGAAATGGTATGATGATGATGAGCACTCCCAGTGAACTTGTGAAGTAAGAACACCCCCTATTTGAACATACCCCTCAATTAGCCCAGACAATCAAATTCTAGGTCCCAGTTCGCCTTCTAAGAACTCAAGCACTGCACATTGGAGTAACAGTTCAGTGAAATTGATTAAAGTTAATAAGGAAGAACAAAATAGAAGAGGACACGAGAAATCATACAGATCTAACAAGACTCACTCACAGGGCAAATATACAAGTTTCAGCAGAGGAGGAAAGAAATCAGGTGGATATGAGTACTTCACTTGCCCTTTTGGTATGCTTGAGGCATATATATTCTGTTGGAGAAACAAAATGGCTTCGAGTCAATTCTTAAAAGTCACACGTTGTGACTATTATTACTTGGGCATGCTCCTGAGCACCATTGACATTTTGTGCTCAGTGATTAACTTTCCTCTTTACCAATTATTTACTGAGAGCTGCAGCTGATTATATTAATCAGTTGAACCTACTAAAATTAAAACAGTTCTTTATTTTTCAATGGTCACATTTCCTTATTTTAGAACAAATTATCTCAATCAGCTTGTGTCATCCAACTACAATGATTTCGGAACTATATTGATGTTGGGTAGCACATGGCCTTGAAGGAAGAGGAAGGGGTCTCTCCCCCGCACCTATTTTAAGGTGATGGAACTCCCCACTTGGTCCACAAGCCACCAGGGCTACCAGTTGTATCTTTTTCTATCGACAAAACAGCATTCATAAGTAAAATAAGAGGAGCAATTTCCCCTTCCCCCTGCAGTGTTAGTAAATTTTGCTTTCAGGGGGGATCAAGAGATCTACTGAAGCAAGAATGTAGGAGCACAAGGAACTACAGGGGAATGGGAGGAGGGGAAAATTTATGCAATGTAAGATTTCAGCCTGTTTATGCAAGTTACTAGTTATGGGATGTGACAGAGAATCTCATGATTTAGGACACATGAACACACAATATCTCTTCGCTGTGGCAGGTTGCTGGCCTTCAGAGTAGACTATGCCATCTTGAATCATACAAAGAGTCAAGCTTTATACAACTATGACATGATAACTGCAAGTTTAGTATGTAGCTATATATTTGGATCAGGGAATGATGTTGTCAGCTTTTTGGTGGCAGGAATGAATTTGAAGAGGGACCAGTAACAAAGAGAAATAAACAAGTCAGCCATGTATTTTGAGAGATAAAAACATAACAAATCGTAAATAGTCATAAACTCAGAAAGGACAAAGGTATATTAAATGCAGCCCCTAGGACAAATAAACTGCAACTCAATTGTGTGGTAGCATGGGGGAGAGAATGCATACAATAAAATTGGCTTGTTTGATGGTATAAGCAAGCCATTTCTGAGGAAACAGGTAAGCATATCCCTATATATAGGTGAGTAAGCCGGAATCCTTAGGCAGAGCTGTACTCTGCACAAGATGATGCACTAATGTTGGTAGCTATCTGCTACTACAGTTTGTCCTAACACTAGAGGTGTGAGGAATATATATGTTCCTTGGTGAAAGTGTGATACAGGCAAGATATGACTCAATTGTTCTCTACTATGTAATTTACTCTGAGGAGGGAAAATGAAGAAATTTTCCCCTGTCCCCTAGAAAGTCCCCCTACTTTTGGTTCTACCCAGTCTGTGCCACCTGCAGAATATCATTGAAACCCCAGTATGACATTTGGGGTTGTTGTTTATCTTGTAATTAGGGACTTTTTCCTCTGGACTATCTTTTTACCAAATCTGGCAAATAGTGGGTGTTTTCCACTGCTGTTTAAATACTGCCCACAACTAAGGGCTAACTTTAAAGTACCCTTTTAAAAGAGTAGGAACATGTTGGTGGATCACTCAGCCTTTGTTACTCAGGTAAAACTAAGATAAACTATATGCCCCAGACCTGACCAAGTGTGTGCATGAATATGATATTGTGAGTGGGGGGGTCTCCTCAGGTGCTCCTGGTGGTTGGCCTGCCCTCACCCTGCAGCCCCAGGGGAGCCTTGGGGAAAGTGAGGTTCCCCAGGCTCCTGTCAGGTGGGGAGGAGCTGCCACAACTGGAAGAAGGGAAGCAGCCAGATGCAGGGCAGCTTAAAGGGCATAAGAAGGCTGGAGCTGGAAGATTTGGGACCTTCACCAGAGGAAGAGACATGGGGAAAGGCAGTGGAGGAGTGAGGTTCCATTTTTGGTACCATTGAAGGGACCGTGTACACAAAAGCACTACATGAAACACGCAAGAAGAACACACCTTTAATAAAATTGAAAAAGGATCAGATCACACAGGATAGTTTGGAAAGATAAAACACAGCCACCTATACATATATGTACATGTTTTTCATTCCCTCAAAGAGTCTCTGTAAAGGAATAAGAATGGTTGGGTTTTGACTCTCTTCCCCCAGGCGAATACCAGGACCAATCTTATGCGAATTGAACTCCGGAACCTGGGCAGTCACTGCACAATACCTTTTTCCTATACAAACATTATTTCCTTCTCACCTTGGAAGTCTCCTTTTCATCCAACCTTGTAACCTCTTTGCAAGATAATAAATTGCTTTCCTGTCAGAACAATACAACAATGTAACCATGTATTTTCATAATCTGCTGTGTTGTAAATTCTATCCCTTCTGTGATTCCCACTCCAATAAAGTTTGGATTCCTTTGTAATACCACCCCTTCTGCTAATAGGTCATGAACCACCCATTTCTCCTCCCATCTCCTTGTACCATGAACCACCCATTTCTCCTCCCATTCCCTTGTGTAACCAATGTTATAAAAGTCCTGGTCTTCCTGTGCATTACATGTTTTTTCTTGCCTACACTTGGAGGCATGACTTTCGTCTGCCTTTTTATTTAGCTAAATAAAACAGCAACCATTTGAACTCTCTCTCGTGTCAAGGTTATTGGCGTTCAAACTTTGACTTGCTATTCTGGAGACTAGCTCCTGGTTTCAACACCATTGCAGAGGTGTAGTCAGAGGATCCTCCTCTCTGCTGGTCCTTGTGGCCATAGGAGAGGTCAAGGTACCTGCACTGCAGTCAGCCATGGGTCCTACACCTCCAAAGGCTTTGTTTTCTTGCTGCCTGATGGGAACTACAGTGCCCAGCTCTTATTCTGGAGGCAGAAGCACCAGTGGGTGCAACAGAGGAGGTGATGGGAGAGCAACTTGGAGGACCCCATTCCCCCTCACCTGACTCTGTCAGCTGTCACTAAAAGGACTGAGGTCCAGACTCTCATTCTCTCATTGTGGTTTTGGGGACCAGGACTTTTGGAGGCCCTGCAAAGCCAGCTAGGGCCCCAGTCAGGACCTGGGGGCTAGTGCCAGAAACTAAACTCCTGTGAAGCCAGGCAAAGGAGAGAGGACAGTTGTTCCCAGTTCTGCTACTCCAATTAACATCATTGTACAGAATCCTAAGTGATTAGATTTCTAAACCAAAAGAAAAATTACTAAAAAGGAAAAAAAATGTATAAGAGGGTTGAATATTACAAGCTGTCTGTCAAGTTCTTATCATACAAGCTAAGGCTCTTTTACCCTACATCTCTCCTTATTTTTAGTTTAAACATATTTAGTTCCTTATGTTAATAGATTGTTGTTTTTACACATACATTCAAATGGGAACATACTATTTTTCCGCAGCTTCTCCACTAAACAAGCCATCTCATCACTATCAACTGAGCTTTCTTTTCCTCCCATTCTTCTTTTTTCTTTTAAAAGCTTGCTGTCCTAGGACTAGGGCAGCTGGCTGACAGGAGTGAGCGAGGAATCAATATAGAGAAAGGAGAATGTTTTAAGATAGCTCTGCTCTAACAGTGTCCCCTGAAAATCTGGACAGTCAGAGGAGAACTACCTTAAAACTCCCTCCTCTTTGCTGATTCTTTGCTGTCTCTCCCCCCCCCCCCCATCCTTTTGGTTGCCCAGCTGCCCTAGCACTTGGACACCAAGCCTTTAAAAGAAAAGTAAAGTGAGAAAGAAATGGAATGGAATGGGAAGAAAAGATAAAGCAGATCCAGGCAGATCCAGGGGAGAGGAGAGAATTCAAATGGGAGCCCGTTTCCCTCTGATCTGCTTCTTTCGCTGCTGCTGGAGCCAGTGGAATGGCTTGCAATACAATGGTTACAAACCTTCCACATCAGCTTAAGCAGTTGTACCATCTGAACCAAGATGAATGCATTTGATTCCAAACAAACAAGCCCCACTGGTGGTGAAAAAACTATGGATTAGTGGAGAAAATTTTCAGGCTGATTTGCATTAACTTTTACGTCATGTGGTCAACAGAAATTAATGGAAACCAGAGCATCCCAATCTCTGAGCATTTCTTGCATTATTTTTTCGAAGGAGTTACACTCTTACTTTTTTTTCTCTCCATCTCTGCCTCAGACTGTGCAAATGTTTAACATGGCTCTTTTTCTTAGAGCTCTCTGTTTGACTCTAAATCTACTTCATCTTTTCATCCTTCCCTCAGACACACACATATGTGCTCTTATACTAAAACTGCCACTCTCCAGCTAAGATATCATCCAATCACCTCACCCTTCCATTCACAAACTTACCCTACTTCTCAATGATTTCATCTGGTTCTCCTGGCACACGTCCAACCTACAACTGTCAATTAAACCCTAGTCATTTACATATCAATACAAACCTAAATACAAATATATTTACAATGCAGTATCACCATATCCCTCCTCCTCTGTACATCCTCATATTAAGCAGCATAAGAAGGTAAGAAATTCCTGTTCATTCAGGTCAAAGATTTGCCTAACACAGCATTCTTTCTGCCAGTACACTCTCAAATATCTATGGGAAGTTTATAGCACATAGGCAAAATCCACATACAGTTTCTCTCACCCTTAGCATCTGGTATTCCTGTGTCTCTTGTTGTTAAGTGCCTTCAGGTCACCTCCAATTCATGGCAACAGCATGAATGAGAAACTTTCAGAATGTCCTGTCATCAACAGTCCTGACAAGTTCATTCAAACTCAAACCTGTGGCTCTCTTTATGGAGTCAATGCATCTCATATTTGGTCTTCCTCTTTTTCTGCAGCCTTCAACCTTTTCTTAGCATCATATTCTTTTCCAATGAGTCTTGCATTTCCATGATGTGCCAAAAGTACAATAGACTTGGTGTCATCATTTTTGCATCTAGAGAGAGTTTAGGCTTGACTTGATCTAGGATCCATTTCTTCATCTTTCTGGCAGTCTGTCATATCCACAAAGCTCTTCCAGCACAATATTTCAAATGAGTCAATTATTTTCCCTTCAGCTTTCTTCACTATCGAGCTTTCACATCTATAATACATAGTATTTGGAAATACATCTAGGGTCCCCTCCCCAGGAGAAAGGCAACCTACAATAGTAACAAACTAACAAATAAACAATAATGTGGATTATCTTGGCTTTGGTCTCCAGTGACAGCCTCTTCTTCCTAGGTTATCTTGAAGTCCTAGCTTACAATGCTTTCAAATGTTCAAAGCCAGATCTACGTGAATTTGTTCATGCTCATTTTTCATTCCAAAAATGGATGGATCTGGACATAGTAATATTTAGAATATGAAATAATTGTGTCTCACTGAACTCACAATGATCTAAATGAGTCTAATTTAACTGTGCTTAAATCTTGTTCTAAAACCGAGCAGCCCTAATTGTTATAGTCACACTTGGAATATACAAGTGTCACTTCCATGTGTGTCCATTGTCTGCTGTGGACTCCAAGACCCTCTTGGTCATTTTATGCCAAGAAGGCCTACACATCATCTCTGTGTCGTCTCTTTCACTCCTAGTAATGTGTTCATTCTGGCTTGCTATGGCCAACATTTGGGCAGTTGGGACAGTTATATGTGTTAAATCTAAACCTAATTAAGCTGTCACTTAATGGCCAGCATGATGAAGGCAAAGATGGTAATTTATCCATGGTCTCCAGTCATTTTCCTTCACTACACTGGGAGAGCCACAGACGTATTGCCTGACTCCACAGGTAAGCAAAGAATATCCAAATCAATAGTTCAGTGTGCTAGGGCACATTCCTTCTATTCTTTATAAGCCAGTACAAGTATCTTTAGATCAATTCAGCCTTTGACAAGAAGTCAATGCTTATGGTTTAGTACCCATTTGGTCTTTATAAAGGTTATGTTTACAGGCTACTATGGTAGTAAAAGTCTGTACAAACGGAAGTTTATGTACCAAAGCAAATATCAGAGGAAAATAGATGTAATAAGCCTCTGTAATTTATGGCCCGTTGCTACAACAGAAGAACAGAGTGCCAGGATTGACAAAGCAACTGATTCAATTCTTGGATTGCATACAGTAGTTGGTTGGAGGGTTCTGGTTCGCCCAGAACCCTCCACCAAATTATGCTATCTAGGAATATGATGTAAACATATTGCGGCTTCATATACTGTTTTGTTCCTTGAAGTAAAATTAGAAGCAAATGGATATATTTTTCTATACCCATAATGGATTGACATATTAAAATTGTATAATATATATCAGTTCCACAGTTTATCCCTTGCCCTTCCACCATTCCATGGATAGGCAGGTCCTGGACAACATCTGAATCTCTGATGTCCATCTTGAGTAGATGTCCAATCTTCAGACATGCTTTTGCAATAAACCTCAAGATCTGGACTCTCTATCTACATCTCACCAGCATTCCCGAACTGGCTTGCTGCATTTGTCATTAGGAGTGCTGCTTCCTGTCCTACGGAGAGACCAGATAGAATTATCTGAGGCCTGAGATCCTGACCTCCTGCTGAACATAGTCGTGCTTCATTTCATTGTAGTGTGAGACACAGGCAGAATGAGAATATACCTTTATTGAGGAGGTTCAATGGAATATACTGCTTGAGACTGGAATGCAGGTGAAATAGTGGTGGTGAGGGAATGATACTTTTAAGATGCTTCGCAACAACAACAAGACTCTTGGCAAGTAAAAGAACTTTGCACCAGGGGGTGGGGGCAGGATTCTAACCCAACCTGCTCCCTGTTTTGTAGTTGCACCTTAAAGGAAGTTTGGCTGAGGAGAGAGGGTAGTGGTGGGGATGGGGATGGTTTTTCAAAGGGAATATTGCAAAGTACACACAGCACCTTACATGAAACATTGCAGAATTGAATGCGGCTCTTCAAAGTTCCAGTCACTCAGTTCCATTATTCTCTACTTTCCCTCTACTTCAAAAAGCTGCTTTGGGTTCTTTTTAAGGAGAAAGGCGGGATAAAAATATTTTAACTAACTAACTAACTAACCAACTAACTAAATGTCAGCTCAAATGCCTTGGGCCCACTCAAACATAGTGACTTTCTTTTATTGAACTGTTTTAAGGGGGAAGGTTGCCTTCCTGTTTTTATCCCTAAAAGATTGTTGGGGAGGGGGACCTTCTGCAATGCCTCAGAATAACTCAAAAATTCTGATACGCCCTTCCTTTCTATGGATAGTATTGTTTCAGCGACGTATGCAAAAGAAGTCTGCATCTGAACATCAGAAATGTGGGGATGATGCCAAATGGCCACTGCTGGTGCGGTCAATTCTCTAACTTTATAGAACTTCTCACTTCATTTGGTCATCATTCGCTTGATTACATCAAATCTCTTTCTCTGGCTACTCTTCCCAAAACAGGAATAGCCTGGCAGTCTGGCTGGTGTATGTGAACATTATATGTTTGCAAGTAACACACATTACCTGCTGTTCAATTATCTATAACTGGCCACCCTGATTGTCTTCAAGCCATTCAAACTCAGAATTTCTGGTGTAAGCCAAGAGTGAATTGACTTCTGCATCTGTCTTTCATCCCTCAACCACATATTAATTAAGACTTTTGTTACACTTGAGTACTCGATCAGATTTTTATGTTTTAGTTTCAAAGCAAACATTGACATTTCCTTTTTAAAGATTAGTTTTTAAGTTTCCAAATCATGACAAGATTTTTTTTAAAAAAAACACAACACTACATATCAACCAGGGTTCCTCTTGACCTAGATAAAGAAGAGTACAGAGTCAAGACCATGTTCATTTGTGAGGAGGACCCCAGCAGCTTAGAGCATGAAGAAGATTTTTATGCATCTTAACAGATCTTTTCACAGATCAACATGGGTTGTTGGAGGATCATGAGACCAATCAGTACCTCTGGAATACTGAACAGAGGGTTGCCTTGTAGTGAAACAATTGTATATTATTTTCTTTTTGTTTTCTCATAGCTGTGAAGTCATATTTTCCATAACTGCATGCTTCTGGTTAGAAAGTGTGGCATTTCACGGGGTACAAAGGGTCTGTAAACCAACTGCATTTGGCTTTTGTATCCCTACTTAGCTGCTTCTTTGGTCTTTTTTTCAAATATAAATGTTGCCACCAAATTTCACATCAAGTAAAATTTAGAAGAAAATGTGTAGCATGGAATGTTTAACCTTTTCCATTAATAGGTTGCACTTGCTGGTTATGTATGCTATAGAATGTAAAGTGTACAGTTGATACTTATAAGTGACTTGGGCACTCTGGTCTCAGGGTATTGGCCAAAGTCTCAGGAAATTGCTGTGTTTCTCTGGCTCTTCAGGTGACAAACACTGTTGAAGAACAGACAGCTTTATTTTTGAAAGTAAGGTGGCTTTAAAGCCTGAGCACTCATCTCAACCCATTCCATCTAGCTCAAGAACTCCCTGGTTCAGTGTGAAGATGTATGTTATGTACCTGCCAGCCAGGAGCAAAGGGGGAAGACTTGGGAAGGACCCGGTCACCCTAGGCACTTGAGCCCAAGGTATTATTTGGAGAAAGACAGGGAGTCGATTGCCAGCATCATATCACATCAGGCTGATGAGCTGGTGGTGAAGATTCCAGCTCCTGCAACAGCATAATGTAGTGATTCCCAACCTTGCATAACTCAGGTGTTCTTAGACTGTAATTCTTTTTTT
The DNA here is from genome assembly GCA_037013535.1 of Intellagama lesueurii. NCBI lineage: Eukaryota > Metazoa > Chordata > Lepidosauria > Squamata > Agamidae > Intellagama > Intellagama lesueurii. The sequence continues at coordinate 92,079,650 of JBAJHW010000004.1, read as the reverse complement.
TAAATAAATATTTTATTCATTTTCATAGGGATAAGGTTATGGTACAAATAGGTGGCCAGGAAAGGGGGGGGGAAGGGTAAGAAAGGGTAAAATTCCAGAGAGCAAAAAGTATTCTTACATCTGCTTATACAACTGTATTAAAGATGGAAATCATACAAAGAGAAAAAAACATTATAACAATTTCCCATAATATTTATCATTTAATCTTTCATTTTCTTGGACTTTCTCTTTCTTTTTATCTTTAAGTTTACTAGTTTTATCGGTTTAATATTATTCTGCCATCTTATATCTATTGTTCTGAATTGTTCTATTGCTCTAAATCACTGTTACAACCATTAGTTTGTGTTTATTTTATCATATATTCTTTCACTACAAAATACCTTCTTAAATTTAACAACGTTCATCTCCACTGCTCTATCTCCATATTCTAACCAATATTTTGTTCCCCTCTTATCATATCATATTTCATCTTCCATCTTATGGACCACACATCCATTCTCAAGAGCTTCATCCACTCCATATATTGTCTCCTTTGCCTCATCTGCCACAGCATGTGTCCCATCATCTTGATTCTTCTCCTTTTCATATTGAAGTTCATAGTAAACTTCGCCATTTGCTGCACTTCTGATGTTGAGATCTCCATAAGGGGGGTTAACAAATTGGCTCTCCGCTGCATTATTTCTTCACTTTTTTCTTCTAGAACCTTCTGGGGTTTAAGAATAAAATTGTCTGTCTCTGTTTGTGGTTCCCAGTTGTGTTGGCCGAGGTGTCTGGGAGATGGAGTCCACGAACCACTCACATAAGGTCTGGAGAAACTCCCATATGTCATATGTGTTACTTGAGACAAGAGATCTAGTGGGAAACGCTCCAACTGCTGCAGCCACTGGACGCAATTTGCAATCTGCATGGCCAATCAGAAATAGTTTTCTTTCCTAAATCTTATTATTTGACTGGCCAATATGCCTGGCTTTGTCTAACTTAAAATGCAAACTGTGCCACTTTCAGCTTCACCAGTGGCAGAATTCTGAAACTCATGAACATTGTTGGAATTTCTATTTCTGATCTTCATCGGAGAAAGAAGAGAATTTCCTATTGATGCCCCAACTTTGAAATATATTGAAAACCAACCCTGAGGCCTATTTTCATAGATTTTAAACTAGAGAAGGCAACATCCATAGAGAAACTACAGTATGCGTTTGGCATATTCATACCCTTTATTACTATTGAAAGATTTAATTTGGCTACTGTCATAATTAAGCACAGATCAGAACCTTTTAGATATTAATAATCTATTTTGAGGGCAGTTAGTCCCTAAGGTGCTGCATTTTTTCTTCTTTTTTGTTTTTGTTTTCATTTTTGTTTTGTTTCTTTTCTTATTTTGACATGTTACATGGTAGAGTATGTTGAAACTCTGTTAAGCAACATTTAACTGATAGGCCTGTTGTAAAATTTACCAAACTAGAGTTGTTTATAATATAAATTCAAGATTGTATTTTCACTTGTGATCTTTGATTTCCAGTGCTGAACATAAACACAATTATTTATTTTCAAAATCTTAAAACTCTCCAAGACATTTTCTGGAGTTTAGTAACATAAATCCTCACCTCACTTGTCCTTACAAGCAGGAGTCAGAAAACTATTCTCCTTACTCATGAGGAGGCATAATGCTCTAAACTTGGATCCTTTAGGAGAAAGGTGGCATAAAAATATTTTAGATAAATAAAAATTGTAAATAAACAAGCAAATGGGAACAAGAATGATTTTTTTTCTGCACAAATTGAACAAAATTACACAGGGAATGCAACAACTCGGATAACACACATTGTGCAAAACCATGATACCATCTGTTTTGCTGTAAAGATTAGAAACATCAGAAAGATTGTTTTCATCTTTTTGAACAGCTGGTTGGTGCTTACGCTGGGTATAGGTGTGTGTATTTTGCTTATTAAGGGCAAAAAAGATTATTTTTGCTCAGAGATATTTTATATAATATCATAACTGACCTTGACAAAGGGGGAGGGGCAACACCACTCCTTGTTTTCCCTGGAGAGCAGGAATCTTATGGGTCTTGAAAGTTCTCTGTTGAGTTGTCTTTTTGATTTGAGTCGCCCTCAACAGATGGGAATTTAGTGAGTATTCTTGGGAAGTATGATAGATGGAGAGTTGTCCTTTGGCAGATTTTTATACTATAGTAATGGAGGCTGCAGTCCTACAGAACTCAAAGGAACTTATTTCTGAGTAGACATTTAGCGTACTATTTTGTACATACTGCATGCTAGTTTCTCTCCTGCGACTCTCATAACAAATCAGGGATTTAATGGAAATGTGAAACATCCTTGTGTTGATCTAGCAAAGGAAATTTGGATGTGGAACCAGTTTCTCTGCATGACGCTTATTGGCTGCATCCACAACCACAGTCATGCTTATCCAGGATGCACCAAGTTGGATGTCAAGTACTTAGCACATGGGCCTTGATGGCCTTTGCATTTCTTTTGCATTCTTGTTGCATCTAGTATCTTCACTAATAGTTGTTTGACTATGGGAAAGGATGTGTGGACAGAAAGCTTATGGCAGCCAGGAGCCAGCAGATCCTGGAATTGGCATGCTGCATGAGCCGCCGCTGTTGTAATTGAATTTCATTGACCTATGCATCCTTTTCTGTAACTTAAAGAAAGAACGTGAAGCTTGGGAATGCCAGATAAATGCAAATGCCTTGCTGATTACCCGGTCACTGCTAGTCAAGTAATCCACAGGGATAACTTTATACATGCTGATTTATTATTTTTCTTTGACTTGATGGGGAATAGGACCCATGGCCTCACCTCAAAATAGATCATTAGGTTAAAGCACCACGTTGACATAGCTAGCAGTGAGCTTTTGTTCTAAATACCTCTCGCTCTCTTTCAGAAGCATGGTTTTTGTAATGCTTAGTCAATTTGCTTTCATTAAATTCAGTAGATAGGAATAGACATGGGAAAGAAAACTGTCCTTAACTGGAGTTTTTTTGTGAATTTGCCTAATTTGCAGTCTTCAAGACTATCCACCAACATTGTGCATATTATTTGGCTCTCTCATCTTGGGAATAAAGCATAAACAGATTTGCTTTTTGTTTTGTTTTGTTTTTCATTTTGAAGCATAAGCACCTAAATGTCCAGAACTCAGTGGGCAAAATTCTGTTGGCGCACTAATGCCAGTGTAAATTGGATCTGGACTCCAGAAATAATTAATTTAAATTAATGTAAAGCTTCCTATCCCTCTGTTTCAGCTTCGGAGGCTGCTCTGTGCTGGTGGCAATCTAGCAACAATTTTTTTACTATCAAAAACTTCCCTTCTCCCCATCCCAAGGCTCCCAAAGGCTTCCCCAGGGCAAAAATGAGTCCTAGGGAGCCTTGGAAGCTGAAACCAAGGGATAGGAAGCTTTCAATTAATTTCAATTAATTATTTCTAGCACCTGGATCTGGTTTATGCTGACATCACTGCACCAACAAGATTTTGCCTAATACGTGTATCTTTGAAAATGTACGCAGTGATGCTTAAGTTGCTGAAGAAATGTATTACAATGGAGTAAATAAAGAAAATGTGTAAACGTGTGTGCATTAAGAGATACCAAAATATGCATGCCATTTCACGTCTGCCATCCCCACCCCTCATTCCCATTTCTCACAACGTGATACAAAACGGAACATGGAGAAAATGCAGTTGGGCTTTGAAGAAGCATGATGAAATTAAGACAGAAAGAGTCTTTTATTACTAATCACAAATCGCCTCCAGATACCTTCTCATACCTCAGAACCATTGCCAATTTCAATTTGGTTGGCTATCCAAACTAGGTTCCCAGTTGCTGGTTACCATTTTGCACCACAGCTGAATCGATAGTTGGCCACTTGAGTGGCTTATCTTCTTGGACGTAGGGGGATGACGTGGCTGTTGGGTTGTGGAATTAGTGAGAAGACATATCAGTTGAGAGGTAGATCTTATGAAATAAGATGGTATTTGGCTTGTGGATACTAAACTTGTGGCATGGTGTGTGGCTAAGCTGGGAGCCTAAGACATTGTGTTTATTTCTTCCAGAGTCTCAAGGCAAGCATGATCATTCATAGAGACTTAGCTAGCTTCCGTCCTTTGCTCCTTTACTCACATTGCTTTGACTCTCTCCACGTTGGTGATATTCTTTCAGGATTGAAGTCGTTGTGCTCGTAGAGACCTTGCTCCAGTTCTAGTGAATAAACAGCACCCTGTTTATCTACTAAAATCAAACCTGGATTGCAAAAGGGAATGGCTCCCATAATATTATAAGCAAAATCCTCTGCCTCCATATCATTCATGTTCTAGAACAGTTTAAAATAGAGAACCCATTTGCAATCATGTAGAAAGATACACATATTTGAAGCAAAAATGGCAATACCTTCATCTCCTTAGGCTTGTCATGTTACATATTAGAAAGCTATTCTTGACTCACTCACTATCTTCTGTTTCTCATAGGCTTTTTCCTATTACATTCCCTCCCTCCTGACAACTTGAGGCATGGCAGTTTACCTTCCACTTCTAACCTCAGCAACCTTTGTCATTGCTTTGGAGCATATCTCTATCAACTAAGCAACCTAATAAATGTACTCCTTTTTCAAACATGGAACTGCTGGTTAGCTCACTGTTTTAGGTCTCTGGCTGTGGAGCCAATGGTTAGGAGTTCAATTCCCCACTCTGCCTCCTTGACAGGGGCTGGGCCTTTCCAGCTCTGCAGTTCCAAGATGATGATGATGATGGAGCTATAGCTTTATCCTTCCCCTCCTTGTGCCTATGGATCTATTTTTCCTATCTCATTCATTCAATCCTTGTCTAACTCTCACTCTTTGATATGCTTCTCCTCTCCAGGCATAGTGTTTACCACTGATAGTCACAAAACCATAGCAAATGGTGGTGAACCCATGTAAAATGGCATTTGTAGCTTAAGACCTGTTTGTTCATTTCACCATAATGAAACAACCATCAACATTTATGGAGGCAATATTTCCCTGCTGGCTTTAGGTTTGTGCACAAATTATTATGCCTCATTCTCATTATACATTCTTAATTTAATTTTTACGAGGCAAAAAGATACTCATGTGATAGTTCTCAAGAGTGCAATATTAACAAGAATTCATTTTGATAATTATAAAGTGATTGAGAGCCCTCTTATTAACTCTCTATTAATTTGATATTAAAAATTAACTTGCTTTTTGTTTAATTTGAAACACAGAGTAAATAAACAGATCATTTCGGTACAGAACGGTTTTCAGATTTTTATTGGGAGCCATCTTGTGGCACCATAGTATTTACTACTTGAATTTACTGCCATAGAATGATGAGCTCAAATCTACCTAGTGAAAGTTCAGTCGGAAGGTCTAATATCTGCATTTGGGTGCCAGCATCTTCTTGGTGTTATCTTTGATGAAAAAAAAAAGGCATTTTCTCACCTCTTTTAAAATGCAGAGGGGCATTATGCCTAATTGTAGCTTAGGGGACCTAAGGAGAGTTTTTGTTGTGGTTTTTGGCTAGGGGAGGAATGACTGACTCTCCATACCCCAACAGTGTGACTTCCCCCTCCATAAAAAAAATGCTCATTTCATGGTGCAATTAAGAAAACCTGCCTCCCCATCTCATAATTATGTATTTCAGAAGTTTTCATTGGTAGCTGAGGAGTTAAGTGGAATGTAACAAAGAGATATTTATTGGACAGCCTTTTAAATGGATCTTATTCCAAAGATCCTTTTAAATGGATCTTATTCCAAAATCTCTAAAACAGAAATCAGCCTTGTGACACTTTAACAAGTACTATTTTAATGCCTGCTGCTGGGCACTTGATATGTCTATAGTCATTTGGTTCAAGGCACATTCATGCCGTTTCAACCTGATATTCGAAATTATTTAAATGGTGAATGTGCCATTGGGTGTTCTGGTTGGAAAACATTTTTGGAATCCTCAGTAGGTGAAAAAGACTGCATTTACCATGTCGGACAAACTACTGCCGCTGAAGCCTTTTCTGTAGCACGATAGCTTTGCACTTTTCTACATAGAGCAATTTCCAACAAGCCATTCTGTTTATGAAAAATAAAAAGGAAACCATCACTGTGGTAAAGTCCATGTCTTAATCCTCTCAACAGGTTGTTAGTGAAGTGTGAGTGCTTATGTCACACACAGTTTGCAGTGTGTGGCAGCTATACATGTGAATACACATTCAATATTTTCTTCCCATTTCGAATCATCTGTGGATATTTCAGTATGATGAAAGCACACAATTCCTGGCGCTTGTAGAGAACTTCTGTTATCAATAGATTTTCTAAGGAAGATGTGTTCCCCAGACTGTACTCACTTGCAATCATATACGAGTAAACGAACGATACCCAACATATGTGATATCTATCTACGTTATAAATGTAAACAGAATATAGAGTGATTCATTGGGGATCATTGTTGCACAGTCGGTCGGTCAGGAAGTGAGAAGTCTGGTACTCTTGTATACAATGGCATTGTTAGTGCCTCGGGACAAAATAAATATAAATTTAATCCTGATTCTCTGTCCTGAGTTTGGAGAGCACAGAATAACTTTTTAAAAGGCAATGTTTATCCCTCACTGTTCAAAATGCTCCAGTAGACTTTCTATAGTAGGCATTAGGTGCCCAACAAGAATTGGTATGTGTGAGACCTCACAGTGCCATTGTGCTCAGGAAAGTGCCATTACAAAGCCCCCTTGTGGGAGAACCATGTTCTGAAAAGCACCATGTAAAGGATTCCAGCTGCTACCCTTATATACCTGTGTAATCATCCATAAAGCCCTATCATTTTACTTTTTCCAGATGGTACACAATCTTATATCAGCATGAATTGATCCAGTTCCACAAAAAGAAAACAATTCTGATTTCTTCTACTGAAAGGTGACACCATTTCTGCTTTGTCTATTTTATAATACCACCCATATTAGGGAAGTGTAGACTGGGCAAAGAATGTTTCTTTTGCCTAACAATACCCCTCCACACACAAATACACAAGCACAAGACCTCCCAGTAGTAACAACGCATTTCTTGCTTATTTTATGTAAGAAAAACCATCAGCCAAAATGCAAGTAATGTAGCAGGGATTCATAGAAAGTCAGTGTAACACTTCTCAGGACTTAATAGTTCCACAGGGTAGGGTTCTAGATTGTTAATAGTCCCATAGAATACTAGGGTCTGAGGGACACCAAGTAATGAGTCATAAATTCACCATTACCCAACTATGGCCAAAGAGAGAATAGAACGAAGAGCAATAAAACCACAGAAAAGCCTCTTGACTGCACTAGGTTAAAATATATCAGGTGACGGTCTCTGATTTCAAGTGTTTCAGTGTGAAGTTTGCTTCCTCATGTCAGTATGTATGACTCTGCTTTTGCTGCTCCTTGTTCTGGTCAGATGGTGATATATGCCTTGCTTCACTTTATCTTGTTAGAGCTGGGACTAGTCATGAACTCATTTTCAGTGGATGCAATACATTAGAGATGGGGAAAAAAACCCTGGAATGACCACTCTCTAAAGAAACAGACATTTTGCACTTCTAAAGATTCAGGGGGTGACTACATGGCCATTTGTCTGCTATTGGTTCATTCTGGGGATGGGATGGGTCAATCCTTTTGCCAGCAACCAGATGTGCCAGTGTGAACCAGCCATCCCCTGAGCATTCCTATCCATGCCTTTCTAGCTCCCTGTGCAGGTAGGATTGCTTCATTTTGGTTCAGTTCCAACACATGCCATCACTGAGATCGAACCAAAGCAAAGCTCTCTGCTTTCAATTTTTCATCCATTTCCAATTTCCCAATATTATTAAGCTTCACCACTGAATGATATCGGGAAATTAAAAACTTTCTCTGTTCCTTTGTTTATGAGTAGAAGAAGGAAGCAAAGTGTGTGTGTGTGGGGGGGTTATGCCTATTAGGGTGACACTGATGCACTGTACATTTTAGAGAAAACATTAAAAAGAAGGTCTCATCTCAGAAGGAGGAGGAGACAAGAAGCAGCAAGAAGTGGGATTTTATTTGTCTGTTTTATTTTCTTCGGGGAGGCAAATGAAATAAGGCTGCTTGAGGTGTGTATTGCATTAAATAGACCTCTATGCAACATTAAACAACCCTATTTAGCTCAGTGCAGTCCACTCTAAATGAGCCTAGCCAAGCTCTCATTGAGGGAGGAAACACACCTCACCTTGAGCATTCTCATGTTTGTATGACCTACATGGGATGCTCTGGCAAATTAAAATTCATGCAAAACAGCCAGCACAATTTATAATTTAAATGGCTGAAGCAGGCATACGTGAAAATATATGCACCAACAGCTTTTGATCAATAAGGAAAATGCACGTCAGGTAAAATGCAAAAAGAAATGTGTACATTAGAGCAGAATATAATAGGGTATATATATATTCCGGTGTGAAAAATTACACACACAATGTTGCAAGCCAATAGAAAACAATGCCTGGAGAAAAAGATGTGAAATTTGGAGAAACACATCAAAAACAAAATTAAGAGATAATTACATTCCTGCAACACAAAAACAGATAACAACAACTAAGGCTTTGTTTGCATTATGTGGTAGACCATTGGTTCAGGTAGTACTACTTCATCTTCAAGGGGTAGCTCACATGATTAAATACTTCTCCATTCCACACAATGGTAGCAACAACAACAATTCCCTTGCAGATGCAGAACCAGCTCAAAAGCTTTGACAACACAATGCCAATAATATTTTGTGGCATCCAAGTTATTTTAAGGACATTCACAATCTTTATTTTGGATTCCTATTGCTGAAATGGTGCTGTCTTCATATTCTTCACTGCTGATGTCAGTACATTCATTTTAACTTTGAGTAATAAATACCATGGATCATAACTTGGGTTACAGTTATAGAGTTAAAGAAAAATTGATACAGGACTAAAAATAAACAGGTTCTTGTCTTAAAGGGATTCTTTCGGTCTAGCATTCTCACTGCTAATGTTACTGTTGTTTGTTGTTGAATGTTATTGTAATCTGTAATTTGACACAGAAACAGAAACCCCTTGCAAGCATGCTTCTGATAAGGTTGTTTGGCCAGGAAGGAATTAAAAAGTTAAAAAGACAGTTAAGAGTCGACTAATTGCATCCTAATTGTCAAGGTCAAAAATTCTGATTATTCGAGACATGGAATTATTCAAGATTTTCCCTTTGAAAACTTATGTGAAAAGACTGGTATCAGAAATTCAGAGATAATGTTTATTGAAGATACATGCCAAAATAACCCCCTTTCTGGAGGACTGTCACTCCATTTCTTTCTTTAAAGTAATGTTGTTTTAAAGAAAACCTGTCTTCTCAATCTGTTTCAGTGGCCTTCCTCTCTAAATATTTTCCTCCCTCACCTATGAATGTATGTTGTTTAGTCGTTTAGTCGTGTCCGACTCTTCGTGACCCCATGGACCAGAGCACGCCAGGCCCTCCTGTCCTCCACTGCCTCCCGGAGTTTGGTCAATTTCATGTTGGTAGCTTCGATGACACTGAATGTATAAAATGTATGAATGTATAAAATGTTTATGAATGTATAAAATGTTTCATTTTGTGAAGCTCCTGCTGGCTAACTTGTACCAGACATGCTCAGTCTTACAGCATACAAAGTAGATGTTTTCACCTTTGAAATACATTTTTGAAGGTTCAATATTTGAGCCCTTGCAGCCTGGATTAATTTCAAATTTTAAAAAGTGGGTGGGTTCAACCATTCTCTTTCAAGAAAAGAAAGATTTTTTTCCCCAATTTATTTCATCTGTTTTAAATCTGGGGACATTTTAGAGTTTCTTGTTTCTGCATGGGGGAGGTGAAATAGCTTTACTTAAAACATAACTCAAAAATCCTTTGCCCAAACTTCTCTAGATCTGGCACATATGAAGAGCAAACTGTTTGCTATACCTGTGTCAAATGTGGTGCTGATCCAAAGCCCAGATTCAAAGTTATAATGTTTTCTTTGTGCTGTCCCATTTTTAGACTTATAGAAAGTTGATTTGTTCTGCCAGCAGAAGATAATTGCTGCACTCTTGTGCAGCAATAATATTTCTCTTCATCCACAAGAGTTGCTATAATCCTCAAAAGCTCCAGAGGGGATTATTGTAATCTACAAAGGTCTCTAAAATATCCAGGCAGCTTTCTCAGTCTTTGCAATTCATCATTTTACTTCCTTTCTAGCTTCTCCACAGTTCATCTAAACTCTCATTTGTAAAGTTTCTATTTATGTCTTTTCCTCTCCCACATTGAAAGACTGTTCCCAGAGATGACCACAGACATAGTGATAGTAATAGAATACCTATGGTTTATTGGTTCCGTACAGATGTATCTAGATAGATATAGACACAGACATAGACAGATATATGCCTGTAACATATGGTCACTACTGTTCTGTGGCATCTGTTATTTCATAGTATTTATTTATTTATTTATTTATTTATTTATTTATTTATTTATTTCCACCTTTCTCCTAAAAAGGACCCAAGGTGGCTGACTTAATTACTTTTGAAGTGGTGGCTTCATATTTTTTTGCTGCTGATGTCAGTAGATTCATTATGATGTTTGGTTTTCACATACTGAGCAAAACAAGGCCAGTTTCAGTGCTGGAAATAAACAACTTCTTGTCTGAGACGTACCTATAGTTCTGTTGGGATTTGCTGTGGCTGGATGTGGATTCCACAGTGAAAGCACAAGGGTGAGATTATCTCACCTTAATCTGAATACATGTTTGACAGTGAATGCAAGTGACTGACAGTGACACTATAAATGTGTATTCCTGGAACAGGAGGGGGCCATGATTCAAAGCACAAATGGAGGGAATCAGTAAACGAATGCCTGTATGGATTATGTCAGATTGGTGCTCTCTGGATCTTTACCATACCATTTCCCTATTGGACACAATTTCTTTAATGTATATGAGACAGCAGGACAGCCTCTGGCCCACAGGCTCAATCTGGTCCCCGGAGGATTGGAATTTTGCCTACAAAGGCTCCTTGGTCATTGTGATCCTTCTCTCAAGCCTCATTCCTTGTAGACTACAGGTTGGGGAGAGAGAAGAATCTGTGCTGTTATCTCTGTTTGTGATAAGAAATGAAAAAAAAAGGTTGGGAATAGGAGAGAAGGGCTAAGAGATACTCATAAAATAATTCTTTCTTTCTTTCTTTCTTCATGTTAGCTTTTGGATAGGAAGGAAGAAGCAGGCTTTTGCGCTCTTCCTGGGTGATGGAAATGTTGAGATGTGTCAGGAGAACTTTTTGCTGCACTCCATCAGTTATTCCTCAGCTCATTTTCACTATCCTGTCCATAGACATTAGTTACTGGAACTGGAGTTGTCAATCATTCCCCAAGCAGAATGCATGAATGTTCTGAAAAAGAACTTCTGGTGTGCTCTGCAAAATAAACAAATTAAATAATTAACAGCTATACTGAGCCCATAGAGTCCATCCAAACAATAGACTGCTTTGTTCCTCTCTGAATCATTGACTGATCCATCTTCATCTCTATCCGGTTAGTCTCCATTGGGGATAGATAATTCTGCCAAATCTTCTAATGCCGAGACTCAGAAGAATTAATTACTCTCCGTGGAGATACATCTCAGCTCTGCTTTACCCATGAACAAAGGGGCTGGGCTCCTTTGCTCATAGGTAATTCTTGCAATAAAACCATTTCAATGTAAGAGTGAAGTATGTTTCTAGACTCAGTGCACGCTCAGTGCCAGCTGCTTTGCACTCAGCCTTTGGATTAGTTCACCTAAGTGTGAATGAAACACATTTGCAAATACATGTACCAGAAAGAGGTACTCATTAGGGAGCTCTTTAAAGTTGTAGCCTATTGCTGAAAGTACACATCAGGGGAACATTCACTATGTGCAAGATGTGTGGAAAACCTTGTTCTACTGTGTAGATTTTCAGTCAACAAAATTATGCCAGAATTCTATCAAAGAATACATATGGAAGGGGAAAATGTTTTGACCATTCATCTGTATGGAATTGTAGGAAAGTTTATTCTGAGCATGGCTCTTAGCTCTTGCTTGTTCATCTTTCCTTCTGCTCCCCTCCCCTCAAACTTCTGAATGTAATGTTATTGAAAAAATCAGATCTTGAGAAATTGACTTTTTCTTATGCTATGACTCCCAGAATTACAGAAGTAATATGGCCACAACCAGAATAACATGCTGGCTGTGGGAATCTGCAAGATGCAGTTAAAAAAAAAACCTGAATAAATTTCTCAAGGTCTAATTTTTCAATATTATTATTTTATTTGAAATTTTGGTGATAATTTCACCAACTCTGCTTTGTGAGTTGTCAAAACTGACAAAACACAAATTTATTCATCGATTTGTGGGGGGTTACTAAAAAACACCTGAACCCCCGCCGCCCCCTGCCGCCACTGCCACCCCCCCATCCCCGCCGATGCCCCACCCCCACAACGCTCCCTACTGTAATCGCTGCCGCTGCCATCGCCGCCATCTCCAGCTGGCCTCCACAGCCATGGCCTGTAGAAAATGACACTGGCTGCCCTTTGCAAAGATGGCGGCTGCGGCTTCATTTAGGCTAGGGAAGCTGCAGCTGCCATCTTTGCAAAGGGCAGCCTGGACTCCCTGAAGGCAGGCTAAGGGAATCCAGGCTGCCATTTACAAAGATGGCAGCTGCAGCTTCCCTCCCCTAAATGAAGCTGCAGCCACCATCTTTGCAAAGGGCAGCCAGTGTCCCTTTCTACAGGCTGTGGCTGTGGAGGCCTGCTGGAGACGGCGGTGGCAGTGGTGGTGGCAATTACAGTGGCGGAGGGTGGCAGCTAAGGTAGGGAGAGAAAGGGGGCTGGAAATAGGCTGTGGGGTTGGGTGGCTGCCTATTGGCCCACCTATCAGCTGATTGGCGGGCCGGTAGGCAGAATGGGAAAGCCATAGGAAGAGAGGGAAGGCTAGCCTTCATTTGGGGGACGAATAAAAATGGGGCAATATTCATCCCTTTGTATTCGTCGGGGTCTCTAGAACCCATGAATATGAAGGGATAAATATTTAACGAATCAGTGATTTCTGACAAATATCGCAATCCATTTTTTTATTAGTCCCCATGTCTAGTGATAATGATGCGAAGGAGGAGCAGGAGAAAAAAGATAAACAGACAAGAGCCAGAACTCAAAAACAAAACAAAACAAAACAACTTTTCCAAGATTTGAAGGAAAGCAGACTACAATCATTTTGGATTCTCCATTCTACAACTAACTATAATATCAATTCTTTAAAAAAAAATATCTTAGAACTGCAGATCTGGAAGGGACTCTATGGGTGATCGAGACCAACTCCTTTCAAGGAGGCACAGTAGGGAATTGAACTCCCAACCACTGGCTCCGCAGCCAGATACCTAAACCACTGAGCTATCCTGAATCTTTGGACCTTTAGATGTATTAGATTTCAGTCCCATCAGTCTCAACTTGTGTGGGCATGGAATGAGAAGAATGAGACTAAATGTTCAAAGTAACTGAAGGGCCAAAGTTTCTTTACCCCTGAGCTGAGGAAGGGATAAGAAACAAACCAATTCAGTGAAAATCTTCCCTAGGATACTATTCAAAATGGGTTGATCTTAAGAAAGAGGATTAGGCCTTGATTTGAGAAGAATCTGAAATCAAAGGGTTTTTTTCCCCAGGCTTGGCCCCATTTCAGATTAGGGCTCTTTTAGATTCATTGAATGACAAATTTGGATTACCATGGACTATAGAGTGAGTTGAATCTTGTTTCAATGCCACATGGCAAATCAGATTTCTATCTAGGGAGCAGACAGTGGCAAAAGCAGTGTAAATGAAAAAGTAAACATTTTCACAAAGGATGAGAACAATAATGAAGAAGTCAAAAAGCAGGTCTACGTAATACTATGTTGGTTCACCAAAACATAATTTGAAAGGGGAGTTTTCAGTTCATTGGAACTCTTCATTAGGTTGGTGTGGCATTCGCCCTTGTGGCCCCTGCTTGTCTTTCCCTCACAAAGCCTCACATCGCTTTTTCTCTCTCGCTGCCACCAGTGGATTACCTCAATCCACAATATAAATGACGTTTGTCTGAACACTTGACTTGTGAACAGAAACAGAACTTATTTATTGAAGTGAAGCAGATTGAATAATAACAGAAGTTTCTCAGATAAACATTATACACAAGCAAATCATCAACAGTTCTCTCAGTACATACTTCTTTTCTCTTGCTATATCATTGCCACCTTCTCTACCTATTTTCCTAACCAGCTCTATCTCTCAGTATCTGTTCCCTCTCTGACTAACCAGCTCTATCTCTCAGTATCTGTTCCCTCTCTCTCTGACTAACCAGCCCTATCTGACTCCTCCTCATGTAGCTGCTGACTCCACCTCTCCAGTCCTCTCATAGGCTCATGCAAATCAGCTCATGACTATGAATGGCATGAGTGACATGGGCAATCGTCACAATTGGGCATCACAAACATGGTGTGGATAGAGGAAAAGGAGAAAAATTCAAAAGTTATCCTGGCCAGATGATGTATGTATCATTAACCAAGGCCTTCTTTATTTCTGACAAACAAGGGTAAACAGGGAGAAAAGGGCTGAAGGAATCCCCCCCCCCAACTAGAAGATCCTTTGGTCCCAAAAATGGAGACTATAGGTTTAAAAAGTCAACTTGAGATATGGTGTCATCAGGCTGCACCTTTTTAGGGATACAGAATTAATTGCCTGTCTCTGTAATTGAAGGACTTGAGGGTCCTCAGTTAATTATGCATTGTCAAATCAGAGTGATTCCTAAGGTGTGATGGAGCAGAACAAGGCAGTCCACCTTTAGGCATAGCTAAAGATTAAATTTAGGTTGTTTATGGGGATAGGGGAAGGTCAATTGGAGCCAAATCTTGTGCAACAGAAAATCATCCCATTGTTCAATGGCTAAGCTGAGCCATTTTCTTCTATCTGCAGTTTACTAAAATTAATTTAGACTAATTTTGAAGCTAACACTGATACCTAATTCCTTGGAGTTATAGACCATTTTGTAGTAGAGTTGGATATTGTAATAATTGGCTGTTGGCCAGCTTGCAGGTGATCTTACAAATATATTAAACAATTATTTGCCACTGTGAACCTTTACAGCATCAGAAACAGTGGCACAGAATAAGCTTTGTTTAAATTCAGCCAAAAATAGGTCTTTCCTTTCCTTTGTTAAATGTGTGACTCAGTACGGAGATTGGAATAATAATCTTAGCTCAGATTGTTCTTTCTGATGAGAGATCACCGAGGGAGCCTAAGAGAAAATGGAAATCCAAAAATTGAAAATACAATAGATGCCTCCATACAGAATTAGTGATTGCTAGAAATACAGTCAACCCTGAGTGTTCACTGGAAGGACAGATCCTGAAGCTGAGGCTCCAATACTTTGGCCATCTCATGAGAAGAGAAGACTCCCTGGAAAAGACCCTGATGTTGGGAAAGTGTGAAGGCAAGAGAAGAAGGGGATGACAGAAGATGAGACGGTTGGACAGTGTCATGGAAGCTACCAACATGAATTTGACCCAACTCCAGGAGGCAGTGGAAGACAGGAGGGCCTGGCGTGCTCTGGTCCATGGGGTCACGAAGAGTCGGACACGACTAAATGACTAAACAACAACAAGAAGAAGTACAGTGTTGACATCCACCTAAATAAAATAAAAATAAAACAAAATGGGAGACTCATACTTCAGAAGGAAAAGGTAAGTCCTGTCAAACAAGACATGTCCCATATCTTGTTTTTTAAAAAATATCAATTAAGAAAAGTACTGCTGTTCACCTGTTTGTAATTTGGACATGATCTCCTGGTCATTTCCATTTTCATTTGGAGAGGCTGGTGCCCCCTCCTGGAGGGTCCTGAGGACAAATACAAAGGTCACTAGACCTCCCAGAGCTTATTCATCTCTGCTTTAGAGGTGCCCACTGAAGTCCCCTCAGGAGAACTTGCTCTGGGAGCCTGGCCCTTGGGAAGTCTCCTTTAAGACTTCTTCTAAGAAGTCAGCCCTCACCTCTGCAGCTGTGGGTTCCTGTTCTCCATAGCTTCAGGGCATGAGATTTCCTACACTTTCAACATCACAGGAATGATTTCAGAAGACTGAGACCAGATGGGAAAAGACAATGTCCAAGGCCTCTATAGGCCAGCATCAGGCTCCCAGCTGCTGCTGTGGGGAGGGATTGGAAGAGGGAAGATCTGTGTGTCTCCCTCCTGACTCCAAAACAAGAGCTTATAAAATTATCTAGGTGGGTGTAGGGAAAAAGGAGCTTCTGTGGCACAGCTTCACTCAGTGAACACAAATGTGATTAAGAGCCCTGAAAGATGAACCACATAACATAGTTAAGCACATTTATGTGACTAGCCAAGGCTTCTGCTTTCAGGGAAACTTTCACAGAGCTGGTGTGGATTTTCTACCATGTACACGGACTCCCCTTGCTGTGGTTGTACGTGAGCTTCTATTTCTCTAGCTTATTTCTCCATTGGTACTGCCATTGTTTTATTGGGTGGCCATATATTTGCAGCTGCTTTTATTATGATATTTTTATTGCTTTTCTTCAAAAAGCAGCACACCCACACACCTCACAATGGTAGATAAACAAATGCTCAAACCTGAGGGATGTTTTAAAACCTGTTAGTGATATGAGATGGGGCAGGCATGAAAAGGTTTGCTGGTCAAAACAGAGATGTGTGTGTGTGTGTGGGGGGGTTTCAACAATCCTCCTGGGCTTGCCCTCACACTTGGGCATATTGGCAGAATGTGCCAATTTATTGACTTAAAAACCTCTAACTACACAGTGAAAAAAGTTCAGGAACCTATGGAGCAGAATTAGCTTCAAGTCTCCCCATAGCAGACCACCACTTATTGCTTGGTTCTCCTCAACTGGCATTTACTGTCTCAGTCGTTCACTGAGAGACACTGGTAAGAGAAAAGAATAAAACATTCAATGCTATTCACAGTTCTTCATAGATAGAAAACAAAGAGCATTCTGTAGAAAAATATTAACTGGTTATATGAACAAAGCTTAACTGATTAATTAGCTTCATGACTGAGTACATGACTTGTTGACTGACTAAATCCATTGCTCTAACAGTCTTCCTGCTGTTTCCAGTAGAAAAACTTGGCTCACTTTGAAATCTGAGGCAAAGAGGCAACAATTGGTTGCTACTGGATTGATTGACATTCACCCCAGTCCAGAAAGCTTCCTCTCAGCCAAAAACTCTTAAAGGCATCCTACGTAGGTTGCAATATTCCCAACAGGGGATGCCTAAAGTAACTCTTCAGATCACAGCCCAGACGTTTTGAGTGACAGGCCAACTGAATGAGTTACTTCTTGCACAAATGTTATGACTTTTGTAACAGAGAAAATGAAGAATGCATAGTCTACTGCAAGGTAGGGAAAAAATCATTTCTCAATATAGAAAGATTAGGTAAAATAAGACTGTAGTTATTAAGGAGTATTTTTAAATGGGTTCCCTAAACATAGGGGAATTTGAAGAGGAATGTGAAGAAAGTCATTGCTCCCAATTTTTTTTCCTCAAAGCTGTCTGTCTCAGCTGCACAGGAAGTGTTTGTCAGCCTTTTCTAGAGACCCCAACTCTGGCACAAGACTGAGATGCTTATGCTTTTTCTTGTTGTGTTTGTCATAATATGCACATTATATGAAATTTGCACAAAAGTGTAGAAATTAAAGCTGGTACTTCTGTATAGGATACTGTGATGACACAAAAATATAATTTCTGTCTTTGTAAATGTAATTCAGTAAGTACTATTGGTGGTATATGAGGAGTGACTGACAGATGTGGAATATTTGGTGGAAAGAGTATTTGTATGTCGATGGGTACTGGTCTGAGGAATGGAAGGAAGAAGGTGCTGTGGCAGAGGTATGAAATGAAAAGCTGGAGAGAATTAGATATTAATGTTGTTTTGAAGAAGACCAAAGCCCTATTTGGGTGTTCTTCTGCTCTCATGGCCAAATGGTTGAGAAGGATGGGGGGTACACACATGAACACAAATGGGCCAATCAAGAAGGTCCACTGAGGTGTCATTCGCTAAGAACATTGGGCTGACTTTCTTTATAGTGGCCCCACAAATGAGAAACTTTATAAGGCAGGACTGCCAGCCATTTTGTAAGCAACAGAGCCTAACATGCTTCACAGTTTCTTTTTTACAGTCATAAAATCATAGAATCGTCGTAGGGTTGGAAGGGACCTTGGAGGTCTTCTAGTCCAACCCTCTGCCCAAGGCAGAAGACCTCATACCATCCTGGACAGATGGCTGTCCAATCTTTTCTTGAAAACCTCCAACAGTGGGGCACCCACAATATCGGGAGGCAAGCTGTTCCACTGCTTAATGGTTCTTACCGTCAGGAAATTATTTCCTTATTTCCAGGTTGGATCTCCCTCTGACGAGTTTCCACCCATTGGTTCTTGTCCTGCCCTCAGGCTCAGGAGAATAAATTGATGCCCTCTTCCCTGTGGCAACCCTGCAGATATTGGAAGACTGCTATCATGTCTCCCCTTAGTCTTCTCCTTGTTAAGCTAAACATACCTTATTAAGTAAACATACATTCTTTTAGTCGTTCGTCATAGGATTTAGCCTCCATTCCCCTTATCATCTTTGTTGCTCTTCTCTGCACCCCTTCCAGGGCCTCAGCGTCTTTTTTGTATTGTGGTGACCAGAACTGGAAACAGCACTCCAAGTGTGGCCTCACCAGTCCTTTGTGCTCAGGTCTGAGTGACTTCCAAGGAGAAAAGTTTTGGGAGATCATTAAAAGCCTGGGTATGTCTAAGTGAATAGCACACTGCTGTGTTTAATACCTAAGGCTGTATTTTAATACAGTTGAT
This sequence comes from Intellagama lesueurii, assembly GCA_037013535.1. Classification (NCBI taxonomy): domain Eukaryota; kingdom Metazoa; phylum Chordata; class Lepidosauria; order Squamata; family Agamidae; genus Intellagama; species Intellagama lesueurii. The sequence goes on along the minus strand of JBAJHW010000004.1, from coordinate 92,060,790 downwards.
ATAACTATAACAAAGTGTTAATATGCCAAAGGATGATGATATATCATAGTACTTTAATTAATGCAATAATTTTTATTGTTTATATCCATGCCTGATTCTTGACACTGCCAACAGAGATACAGATGAATAGACTGAGAAAAGCTAGACTATCAGACCTCTAAGTATTAATACTGTAAATATTTGACCTCTCTCTTAACATTTTAATTAATAATATCAGTGCTAGTAAAGCCTGTGCATATGCTTGCACTGTGGCTGAGTCCCAACAGAGCTGAGTTAGAATCAGACTCAAAGCTGAATCAGAGCTTGGAAAAGCTATTTTTGTGGATGACCTACTATCTGGGTGATTCTGAGAGTTATAAATCCCAAAATAATTTTCCCAACCTCTAAGATTAGTTTACAGCTTGACTTCTCCCCCAAAATGTCTCCTTCTGATTGAGCAACAACCTCTTCCAACCTAAGCCAACAATTCACACCAAACTTCTGCTGCTCCCAAAAGTTGCTCCTGGAATTTTTTTCTCTTCTTCCAGAGCCTTTCCTCAGCTTAGCCTTGAGTGGATTCAGCTGCCTGGATTTGTTGTTACTCTCCAGCTGCTCTGTCCGGACTTCATATTTCTTCCTCTTGTTAACTCTCTTTCAGTGACTATGACTCAGTCTCAGCCTTTTATTCTTTGACAGACCCTCTCAACCAATCAGATTCAAAAGCTCCAACATCTGCATTACTTAGCTAAACATTCTGCACCAATCACCTTCCATGGAGTATTATGAAACCTAACAATCACACTCTCATGGATTCCCTCTTCAGTACATAAACACCTAGAACTTCCTTCACAACCCATTATCTCTAGCAGTTAAACAATGGCACTGCCAACTAGTTTCCCAAGATAAACCAATTTGGTTCTCTCTGAACCAAATCTCCAATTAGAGGCACATTCATTTTTTTTCTTTAGCTAATCAACCTCTTCATATCTGTCATCATTCAATGCAAACATTCATGTATTTGTAATTTTCGCAATAGAGCTTTTTCTTCACAATATTCTTTACATGTCTGCAAACTGCCTCCTGGAAAACTAGTGAGCTAGTAGTAGATTTAGTCATTCACGTGATTGTTTAATGAACATATGGAGAAGCTACAGAAAAAAAAATGATTTGCAGATTCATTCCTTCCCCCATCCTTTATAACTGTCCTTATCACCTTCCACATGTGGAGGGTAAACAACTGCACATAATTTCTCCAATCATACAAGCAACTTACATAGATACTGTACAAATATGTCCTGTTGCAGAAGGCCACCCTTAACAGATGGAGGGCACCAAGGACAATGAGAGAGAAGGAAAGAGCTAATGTGATCATCCTCACTTCACCGAGTGTTCCCCACTGGATGTTCTTTAATGCTGAAGGAATGCCTGAGAAGACCCAATCTTCTGTGGGAAAGGTTGCAATATTTCTACCATAACAAATTATTAGCTTAAGGAAAGTGATTCTCCCATATCAAGCAACCCAATAGAAACATCTGAACATACAGATTTTCTACTTCAGCATGATCTCCTTTGACTGGCAGCAGCTCTCCACAGTCCCAGGTAGATGCTTTTCCCATCTTGGCCACCTGAAGATGTTGAGGATTTAATCTATGATGCTCTGTACAGAATGTATGTGTTCTATGATTGGGCTATGAACATAATAACACAGTACATCAAACAATGACTTACACGTACAAATCCAACCTGTTCCTTCTTTGAGTGCTACACTTATGCCATTACAAATGAAGTAGTTTTCACCTTCCCAAGCTTTGTTGGGCATATTTATTTTTTAGTGAAGACAGAAGTGTTAATATCAGATAGTCTGGGGATTCACCTTACACTAAAGCTGGTTCTTAATATCTGGTGAATATGAGCTAACATAAGATTAAGCACTCACTAGACAGGCAATATAATTGCTATTATTTATTTATTTATTTATTTACAGAATTGTAAGAATTATCATGAATAACACTTCACTGTTACTTTGACAGAGACTGGTACGCATTAATATTGGCTTTAAAGTCACACACATTTAAATTCAAAGCAAGCATCTGGGTGCCTCCATACAAGACATGTCTAAGAGATTTGAAGGAAGCCACGGGGATTTTTATAATGACATTTCTCAGGGTGTTTCATACAAACTGAAGTGACTACTGGGTTCATTTGTTCATTTGCTTGATATTTTTCCCCGGACAAAATATTTCAGGCATGTCATAGAAAGAACATGAACTCTGACGGAACGACTCCATCTCTACCTTGGCTGCCAATGCTGGTAGATCTCAGATTGCCTGCTCTCCACACTGCTTGGCATCTGTATTGCTAATTTAAATTGTCTTGAGGGATGTCTGATGTGATATCCAACAGGCATCACCAGTAGAACAACCTCTTTGCCCTACCAAGTACCTTGTTATTCTAGACCTAAAGATGACTCTGCAATTTATATAGAGTGCCATGGGAGTAGCAGTATTTGATAGGCCTGTTTTGAGGTGTTTCTTATACAACAATCCTAGGCGGCTATGTGTTGCATACACCCCTGATGCATCTGATGAGCAACTTGTATGAAATTAGATTACCCTATGAATATAAAGTGTCTGTAAATGGCTCCTCATAAAGGAGAGCCAAAGGGAACAAAACGGTTGTGCCTCATTTGGATCAGGTATAATGAATGGCAGAGGGTGAGAGGAATGCCTTATTTCCCCATCTGTTTCTATAACACAAAAACATACCCAATAAAAGATTCTCTAAGGCTATAAGTATATGGTTATGGCTGCTGCATTGCCATTGCAAGCAGCAACTTGACCTCTCTTAACTCCAATAAACTTAATAAAGCAAAACACATGACCTGATGGTATTAGCACTATTTATTAATTCATCGCTCCATAACACTCCCCCTCCACCACCCCATCCTTATTTCCTCTCCCCACAGCTGTTCATGTGGTGCCAGACCTCTGCAACAAGGAGAGTCTTCTGTTTGAGTAGGCCTCCTGAGTGTTTTAGCGTCTTGGAAAAACACTTGGCTGATTTCCCCCCCCCCCCCAATTTTTTTCAACATAGTACTTAAGGGGCTGCAATGAGAATGGGAAATCACACCCCCTACTGAATTCCATTGTTGCACAAGCAGGGGCCTCATGTCAAAATTCTCCTCACAAAGAGAATAGTCTTCTTGCTTTTTTCTAATGAACGAGGCCCTGGACCTCTACACCAAGGTCCTGGCTTAAGCACAAAATTGTCACCAAAGTCTACATTATGATGCAATCTGTCTGTCATCCATTACATCCTGCCAGTTGTATAATAACCTGTCACAGCAAGGCAGCAAAACCCAAGAGGTTTATAGTATCTCAAGATAAACACCTTAAACGGTAGGTGAGTAACTTTTGACGTAGTGGGTTGTGCAGTCATGTCCAAGGAATGCAAGGGCATTTCAACATTTTACAAAGTGCTTTAGATTAATTTTGTCCTTCTCACAGTTAATAACAGGATTTCAAATAGCTCATATCTTTCCTTTGTACCCTATTTTATCTTCATGTGAGACTTTTGAGAAATAGTTTGTGAAAAAGAGGGCACTAGTTTATTTTCATAGGCATATATTTAAATAGCACGATTTTTTGAACAGAATTGGATTTTAGGCTTCCTGAGGAAATCTTTTGAGAAAACTATGCACTTAGCCATTCTTCTGAGGCAATAAAAGAAATGATGAGTCATAATGATGTATAGGGTTCATCTCAACCAGAGCACATCTTTCATTTATCTGCTACTGGAAACTGTGCTCCATCCAAGCATACTTTGATATTTGCTAAACAGAGAGAGAGCTGCACCTTCCTATGGGCCATATTGAATGATCACAGGAGTACATCTTAGCTCTATTTTTATGTCCCCTGATGCCAGAACATGATAGCTGTTGTTTTCTCATGGGTTTTTAAAAAATAGTGTGAAGAAATTCTCCCACAGAAATCTTTTGGAGGGTTAATGAAAAGGAGAATGAAACACCTTTGTCACTGATACTGAGGAGCACAGCTCTGAATTGTCAAAGTACATGTGATAGGATTTTCAGAGCACAGCATGTGGAACTCAATAACAACAACAAAAAGCAGGGAAGCCTGAACCCTTTTGTAAAAGACTTTGTGAAATATCAAAACAAGACTTTTTCAATAGCAAGGTTCAGATGGCACTAATCTTTGTACTCCAAATCTGCTCTGTTGACATCTGAGCCAGATTCTTCAGTATATATTTGGCTGCCTCAGAAAATGGTAGCCAGATGTGCAGGGGCCCCTCCTCCTGTAGTATAGGGGCTGGGATGCTGGATCCTCCAGATGTGGCTGGGCTTGGATTCCCTTCCGCATCAGCCAGTCTAGCTAGAATCAGAGAATCACAGGATGTGTATGTTTCCCTGACCACATTGCCAAAAATGAAACCAAAACAAAACAAAGAAACACTACAGAGAATTTAACACATTGATCCTTACTGGGTTTTCTGTATCATCTGATACTAAGCTTATTTCACATTTGATATCTTCAGAAATTGATAGAAACTCACTGTCCTTTGGAATTAGCTCCCAGAAACTTTAGCAATGAAAATAATACACCTGTTTGCTTCTGCAGTTCAGCAATTCTTTGTAATTTTCTGAACAACTAACCCTTGTAAACATTAGTCAGTCATTAACTGAGATGATTTGGTTTGGGGCTGAATGCCTATCTTTCTTGCATACTGTTACGTTCACCCCGTGCCCCCCGCTTCTTTTTCTCAACCAAAGGGCTCACGTTGGTGACGTTCTCTCTTTCCTTCGCTGCCACCAGTGGATTTCTTTATCCACCCTGTAAAAGACTTTAGTCTGACACTGGCTGCCAACAACAGAACTTGTTTATTAACGGGTATTAGGGTATTAGGATAATTCAGGATCACAGAAGTTCTTTATTCATTTCATAGAATCAAAATCATTGAAATATCATATTTTCTGCCACACTTTCAATCACCTCCTGTTTTGTTTATTTACTTTAACCAGCTTATCTTTATTAGTTTCAGTTCTCACTCTTTTTCTGACTATCTCTCTCTCTGCAAACCTCTCTCCTCCTCTTCTCACTCACTCTCTCTCTCTAACTGACTTAACTGACTCCCTGTCTCCGCCCCTCCAGTCCTCTCATAGGCTTATGCAAATGAGCTCCAGCTGTGAGTGACAGGCGTGATGTGGGGCATCCGTCACACATATGTGTACAGGAAATGCAACAGATACTTGCCTAGAAACACAGGTGCAATGGTGTGGCACTACATTTTGATGTACCAGTGCACATCATGACACTCCCCAAAGACACAACTTCAAGGTAAGTTAAAAAAATAAGGCAGCTGTTTTGATCCATCTCTCTCTCACACACACTTAAACTGAAAAGCTGCAGTATGTAGCATACTATTGTTGTTATGTGCTGTCAAGTCAGAACCAGCTTAGAGCTCAGTGACTTAGTTATCTGGCTGTGGAGCCAGAGGTTGGGAGTACAATCCACTGCTGTACCTCCATGATGGGGGCTGGACTCTATGATCCATAGGGTCTCTTCCAGCTCTGCAGTTCTAAGATGTTGACTATTATAGTGATCCTAAAAGAATTTTCAAGGTAAATTAGATATTTAAGGAGTGATTTTACCAGTTCACACACACACACACACACACACACACACACACTCACAAATTTCTATGGCAAAGCCAGAGGACTGAACCCAGGTCTTCTGAGTCCTAATCCATTACTGTATCCACTACATCATATTGGGTACTACATAGCATAAAACCCAACATATCAGGATCAGCTAACAAGCTTAGAATCATGAGGTGACAAAGAGTCGAATACTGGCTAACATGCTGTACATTGGATTGAGAGACCTGAGATGGCAGAAAGGGATTGAGAGGCAGACTGAGTGTGCCTTCAAATGGCAGAAGTCCACCAAGGCAAGATTTCCCAGTGTTTTCTTTTCTAAACCCCAGGGGAAAGTGCTTTATCTCACAGTCAACTAGATCTTGCAATTTTATTTCATTTTATTTTCAACCAGGGTGGTAAAGGTAAAGGTAAAGGTTCCCCTTGACATTTAGTCCAGTCGTGTCTGACTCTAGGGCGTGGTGCTCATCCCCATTTCCAAGCCGTAGAGCCAGCGTTTGTCCGTAGACAGTTTCTGTGGTCACGTGGCCAGCGTGACTAGACACGGAACGCCGTTACCTTCCCACCGAGGTGGTACCTATTTATCTACTCGCATTTTTACATGCTTTCGAACTGCTAGGTTGGCAGGAGCTGGGACAAGCGACGGGAGCTCACTCCGTCGTGTGGATTCGATCTTAGGACTGCTGGTCTTCTGACCTTGCAGCACAGAGGCTTCTGTGGTTTAACCCACAGCGCCACCATGTCCCTGCTAACCAGGGTGGGATCTGTTTTTAAAAACACACACACAAATGAGTCATTATTGCCCATTCAAGACCAAGCCACTCCAAATTACCCTATTTCTAGTTTGTATGAGAGTTGGCTGGATAGCTCGGTGGTTTAGATATCTGGGTTGAGAGTTCATTTCCCCACCATGAGTCCTGCGGGTTGAGCCAGCCTGTGTGGCCTTGAGCAAACTGCACAGTCCCAGAAGGGAATGGGAAACCACTTCTGAATATTCTCTACATGGAAAGCCTTAAGAAGGGTGGCTATAAGTCAGAAAAGACAATAATGCTGGGAAAAGGGGATGGCAGCAAGAAAAGAGGAAGACCAAATATGACATGGACAGACTCCTAAAGGAAGTTACAGGCTTAATTTTCCAGGAGCTGTGCAGGGATGTTGAAGTCAGGTCATATTAGAGATCACTCATTCATAGGGTCACCATATGTCAGAGGCAACTTTATGGCACATAACAACAACATAAGTCAGAATTGACATGATTATTTTTTATCATTTAAAAACACACAGCTAGTTGAATAACTTATTTAAAAGAAAGGAAAATGACACATGGTTTGACCCAGACTATGTTGGCTACAAAAACATCCATTTGTTATTAATTTTTCAGTGTTATTTATTTTCCTTCAGTAGGAGTCCTTGGACTCTTGTAATATCTGTGGTATAACAATGGAACCATTATTGCCACAAAACAGTATTTATGAGATTCGTTAATGGTTCTTTCCTAACCAGTGTTTCCTAATAATTTTTTCTCCTAATTTATCTCATTTCCCCTCTTCCTTCCATTCTTCCTTCCTTCCCACTTATCTTGAATATCAGTGGTAAAGGCACCCACTGCGGGGATCCTTAAAGAGCCATATTGTACCTTGCAGGGATACGATGGAGATTTGGTGTTTTGCAGAGTAAGGGGAAAAATGATTAGACATCTAAACTGAAGGGCCCAAACAAAGCTGAAGGAGGACAGAGAATGCTGAGCAATCATAGAAGCCTAACTGAGAGGGCTGTGAAATGGAATTGAATATCCCAGAGGAGGACATAGCTGGCTAAACACTAAAAAGAAGCATGCCGCCCTACAACATTTTGTAATAACCTCTACATAGTGCAGACTGGCCCTATTGTAAGGTTGAATGAAGTGCTCACTCCCTTCACTATACTGGGAGGAACCTGATACTCTGGAGAGTGCTGCTGCTCTACACAGTTTTCTAGAGTTGACTGTTTCCTGAATGCCTGACTCTACAAGTTTTTTCAGGAGCAAGCACCCCTCTCCCATAAGTTACTTTCAAAGCCATCCCAAGTGCTGTGCCTGCATCAGATGACCTTCAGAGTGAAGCATTTGGGAAGGAGCCAGCTGTTGTAAAGGCGGCCTTGTGGAAGGGCATTTGCAGGCACCTTGTCTTTTCCCTCCTAATCCACTTTTTTTTTGGGTCAGCGTGTGTGGGTAGCTCCCTTTTCCTTCTCTTCTGGACAGGGTAGCCCCTCCTTATTTATTTTATTTGTTTATTTTATTTAAAATAGTTTTATCCTGCCTTTCTCCTTGAAAAAGATACAAGGTGGCTTACAACACTGAAAGACAATATTTAAAGCTGAAAGCAATGAGTATACAATGGTGGTTTACATCATTAAAAGATAATATTTAAAGCTAAGAACAATGAGTATACAAATGTTAGAAAGGGCGAGGGGGAAAAATGCTACTCTGAGAAATGGAAAATGGATTAGTGAGGATGTTGGAAAGATTATACGGTGATCCACTTCTAGTAAATGAGGGGGCTCATTTGTGGTGGTTTGTTCTTTGATTATGTAGGAGTCGGATGTGATTTTTTTCATAGTCTGAGTATTCGTAGCTTCAGTATCATTGGTGGCCTAGTGTTTTGGTAGTGAGATGTGGGCATTCTAGGTCTTCAATTAAGTAGAGAGTTCATATTGATGGGGCGGCAATAAAAATGAGGATGATAACCGGAAGTGTCGTTCATAAGAATTCTAGTTGATTGCCATCTGTTGAGGAGATATAGTATAGTTTGGTGGTGGCGGTTATGATTAGTGTGGCCATAATTGAGGCTCCAATTGTTATGAGCATGATTATGGCATAATTATGAAAGTGCAGAAGTTCTTCTATTGTTGGTGAGGCTGCATTGTTGAACAAAATTTGGGCGGTTTTTGCCATTTGGGGGTCCTTTGGTGTGAGGCCAACAACTTGACTCTGACAGAATCATGAAATATGATTCTCTTTCTTATACTAGGGCCCCATATAAGAAAGAGGCTAAAAGGATTGCAGTTGGCTTAAAACTAATTAGTAGGGGGTTCACGTCCTCCCTTTCTTGATATTGCACTATGGGGGGTGGTGTTAAATGTATGTTGTGGTGGTGGGGATCCTTGGGCTCATTCTTGGAACTTAATATCTGGTGTGGTGGGTGTGGCTTTTCATTTATTGGAAAGGACTTCTCATAGGATTACAATTATTGCTAGTGTGCTAGCTATGGAGATGGCTGATCCTGTTGATGACATGATGTTTCAGATGGCATAGGTGTCTGGGAAATCTGAGTATCATTGGGGTATTCCAGCTAATCTTAATATGTGTTGTGGGGAAAAGGTAAGGTTTACCCCTGTGAATATTATTCAGAATTGAGCTTTTGTTATGGTGGGGTTTAGGGAAAATCCAGTTAGTATTGGAAATCAGTATACAATACCGGCTATAATTGCAAATACGGCTCCCATGGATAGGCCGTAGTGGAGGTGGGCTACTACATAGTATGTGTCATGGAGTAAAATGTCTAGTGAAGAGTTGGGTAGTATAATACCTGCTAGGCCACTGAGTGTGAATAGGTAGATGAACCCAAGGGCTCAGAGTATTGATACAGTTCAGTGAATTTTGCTGCTGAAGATAGTTGTGGCTTAGCTGAATACTTTGATTCCATGGAAAACAAAAATGGAAAATACAAGTAGTACTAAAAACCCTGTGAAAGCAGTAATGTAGCAGTAAATTACACACAGGTGGCTAGTTACTGAGGGAAGACTTGCCTGAAAAGAAGAGTCTTTGCCTGCTTGTGGAAGAACAGCAAAGATGGGGGAACCCTGACCTCCTGTAGGAGGGAGTTCCAAAGTCTGGGAGCAGCAACAGAGAAGGCCCTCTTCTGTGTCCCTATCAGACACACCTGTGAAGGTGGCAGGAACAAGAGAAATGCCTCTCCTGATGATCTTAATGCCCAAGCCGGCTCATAATGGGAGATATGGTCTGCTGCTTCTCTGATTCCTGGTTTGGATGTGGCCTCTACTTCCACAATCCTCTCCCTGGCTGGCAAGGAGAAGAGCACAGCTGCCATGACTTTTGGGAAACACTACAGAGGTGGTGGGAGAAATTGGATCAACCCTACTTGTAGGTCTCTATATTCATATTTGGAAATTCTCAGCACATTACACACCAGCTAGCATTGCCACATTGGAATTATTCCTTCATTTTGCTGCCTGCTGAGCATTGCCCCTTCTGGTGAATTTCCAGCAGGGTTGAGGTCTCATTTTGTTATTCAGTATAAGGCAGGAATTCCAAATGGTTCCCTAATCACTTGCATCATTTTTTATTTTTATTTTTTTGTAGCATGTGTGTGGTCTGGTCAGGTCATCCAATACCCTTAGGATGCACACACTTGATATTTCCTGGGGCACATGAAGGACCTGGCAGTATTCCAAGACTCACTGAGCTTTTGCTTCTGTTCTAACACCCAACATTTGCATTTCATTTGACTCAAAATGCTGAAACAAAGAGGGGAAAGTGACTCTTCCAGATAATGCAGACGCTTTAAGAATTGTGTATAAAAAGAAAACAAGCCTTGAGCACCAGTTTATAACAGTCATAATCTTCCTGATGTGTTGCTCTGATAATGGTAATCTGTTTGATTTGCTTATGTTAATGACCTTTAACTTTGCCTTAGGAACACTTTTGTTACATATTGATCTTTAACTGCAGATGGGAAAGGAAAGGAAAGAGCATGATGCTTGTGTAGCATTATTGCTTTACAATGAAGGCAATCTTGCTTCGTCATACACTATCCAGCTTTCTGACAGAACATGGTAGACATGGCTGTCTATGAGCAGGTTATAGAAATTTCAGGGGGAAGGAAAGAGTTTCTTTAACTGTAGGAAAGAAAGAGGAAATCCCCAGGCTTTCAAAGGTAAGATTAGAGCAATGTGCAACATTATTTACATCAGGTAAGTAATCTAAATCCTTTAAGACATGGGCATCATTTCCAGCACCCATTTTGTACTTAAGTATCATTTTAGGTAAAGGTAAAGGTTCCCCTTGACATTTAGTCCAGTCGTGTCCGACTCTAGGGGGCGGTGCTCATCCCCGTTTCCAAGCCATAGAGCCAGCGTCTGTCCGAAGACAGTTTCCGTGGTCACGTGGCCAGCGCGACTAGACACGGAACGCCATTACCTTCCCACTGAGGTGGTACCTATTTATCTACTTGCATTTGCATGCTTTCGAACTGCTAGGTGGGCAGGAGCTGGGACAAGCGACGGGAGCTCACTCCGTTGCGTGGATTCGATCTTATGACTGCTGGTCTTCCGACCCTGCAGCACAGAGGCTTCTGTGGTTTAACCCACAGCGCCACCACGTCCCCACCACAGCGCCATCATTTTAGTTCAGTGGTTTCCAACCTTGGGTCCCCAGAAGTATCCATCACTAGCTGTACTGGCCAGGATTTCTGGGAGTTGTAGTCCAAGAACATCCGGGGATCCAAGGTTGAGAACCATTGATTTAGCTGATTGAGCTGAAATGATTTCAGTGTCATACTATGACTAGAACATGAGAAGCCAAGGCTCCTTTGAAAATACAATAATGATGGAAAAGTGGAAGCTTCCAAGAAAAGAGGAAGTCCTAATATGAGGTGGATTGATCCAAAAAAGAAATGTATGGCTGTTTCACCTGCCTTCAGACCATTTCCAAGTCCTGGGGGTAAACTGTATGGGCAGAGTAAGATTACTTTAATGTAAACACAGGCTGGATCAAGTTGCAAGATGCTTTTAAGAAGTTTCCAAATGTTGACTTGAAAACATATTTGAAATGAGAGAGTCATTGCCTCACTCAGCTCCAAATAAGATTATTCAGATCTTCATCCAGCAAAGATGCAAAAATTGGCTTGTGTTTGTCTGTTTGCACAGGTGCAGATGTGCTTGATCATATGGCAGATTTACTGACAGCCAAGGGCACCATTTCAAACTGCAGACCCAGATGCTCAGCTCTTCCCTGTGCTCCTTCGCCATCTGAGATGGAAGAGAATATATTCACTTACATGCTCCCCACCCCCACCCCAAAACCAGAACTGTTGTCTCATTGCACAAAATGTGCAAGAAAAATTAGGCAAAGATTGTCATAGCCAGTGTTCCTTTAAAACAAAATAACCTTATTTTATACTCGGTTTATCTACATCCCAGCCTGCCGGATTAATCCCCCCCACCCACTACAATTCTAGCAAGAAAGCTATTCCCTCCAGCAAAACTTTTCTCCTTCCTCTTGCTTCTCTTCTTCCTTGATCTCTCGTGACTCTTGCATCTATTATGGCACTCTGCATGAAACAAGCTCATGTCAATTCCCACTCTTTCATCTTCATTTTTAATTAAATTCACTTGTTTTGTTTGTGGCAGTATAAAAATCTGCATGTCGCAGTTTATTAAAATCTGGCACGATGAATATGTATTTAAATAGAAAGTGTTAAAATATTTTGTACAGAGAAATTGTTCCAAGTTTAAAAGTAAAACGGAAAGGAAACAAAGGAGAAATGTGGGAAAGATGCTTATTTCATGGCGACAACACAGATCCTTCTAGCCTTTTAAGCATGAGGGGAGTGGAGACCTTACATTATCTTCAACCCAGAAAGGGATTTCACATATAGGAGTATACTGAGAGAATCTCTTGATACAAATAGGAAGGTGTATCGCCATCTGAGACTACCAGCTGTGTACAATTAAGCTGGAACAAGAATACTGCAGTTGAAGAAATGAGCTTTAAAAGTAGGGATGTGACAAATGCTTGTTAAAGTCCTTGTTCACATCTCTTTAGACTATCCTGACATGACAAGACACCTTGATGAAAAATTTTCAAGCCCCATGAGACTTCTCACTTCTAATGTGAAAACAATACTAGGAGCTCTGTTATTTTCATCATGTTCTCCACCATCTGCTAGAAACGTCTCTGAACAAAATTGAGTTGCAAAGCACACACACCAAGGACAAAAGAATGACCTGACTATCCAGGAAGACACAAAAAACCCACCCAATGCTTCTGACTCTTAAAAGTCCATGACATAAAACAGCAACAATCATAGTTTCATGCCATCTTGATGTGTGCAAAAAATCATTCTTTCTATATTTGACAGTGCTAGGAAATATCTTATTGTCCTTGCAGTTGAGAAGAAGAATACTGTGGTTCCTCATCTATGCATACAAGCAGGATGCAAGTGAAGATCTACATTCCTGTTAAAAAGAATACAAAGTGAATTGTTCTAGTGCTGACCCACTTCTGAAACTACTAGATTAGTTCAAACCCCTGTTGCCCATATACTTTAAACTCTTTTGTTGGCTTCATATTCTTGTTTATGTAAAGAAAATAGCATGAACAATAATTAAATGTCAGCGTACACTTGCAATACTTCTCTAACAGAATAAGATTTTTTAGCAGTGTTCTTAACACATTCAGATTATGAGATCCAGTTCTTTGGGAGATATCACAGCAGCTAAAACAGGATATGGGTGAAGCTCAATACAACTGTGTGACTAGTTTAATTCCCTTTAAGAAGCAAAGCACACACACAGCAGCCATAGAAGTTCAGGCTAAGTGTTCAGAAAGACACAACCAACCAATCCAATGCTTCTAATTCTTACAAACCCTTGAAACAAAGTAGCAGCTGTCATGGTTTTGCACACTTAGCATTATCTGTTATTTGTTCTAACCTTTAACAACAGGCCTTGCATAGGTACAATAACATAATTGGGGTGCAAGATTCCCCCACCTTGAGTCTTTGTATTGCTAGTATTGGTGTTGTTGATTCTCTTATTTTACAGACAATGAATTAAAAAAATTAGTGGAAACTCAGTCATGGAAACTCAGGAGGAGAGGGGTTGGTGCTGACAAAGCCCACTCCTTAAATATCTCACATACCTTGAAAACCTTACTAGAATTGCCATAAGTCAGATAAAACTTGACAGCATTTAATACATAACAGTAGAAAAGTGTGGGAGGGCCATCCTCAAGGTTGCTAAGCCACATTGTTGTTGTAGTGAGGGCACACCCTCCTAGCAAGATGCGGTTGCGTCTGAGAGGCGTGGCTACCCATTCTTCCTCTTTCTCATAGAGATAGAGAGCTAGCTTCAAAGCTTTCCTTTGACCAATCCTAATTGGCATTATGTAACCACTGTCCTATCTGAACTCTGTCAACTATCTGTATACTATCAACAATCTGTAACTTTAATAAAAGGGCGTCCTCCTGGGGGCGTTGCCCCAGAGCGGTACCCAGAGCTGGATCCAGAGGTATGTGTGGAGGACTCTGCTGGCAGACATCCATGTGTGTGGCTGACTTCTTTAACTTCTCTCTCTAAGACTATTTGCTATCCTAATTACTTGTGATCACATAAACTATCAGCCTTCTCATTTCGTGACCACAACAGAAAAGTAGTGCATACATGCTAAAAGTAAATAAAGATAGCAAAAAAAAAAAAAAAAAATCCTCTGAAAATTTTTCTAAGGGCAAACAGTTCACACGACACAAACTGCTGGATACTTCAGCACTTGTAAGAACAATATTTTATGCTTCCTGCCTTATGCACTGAGGAAATGCTGTGAATTATTTTTTTCTTCACTGGTAAATACATTTTGGAATTTCCATAAACACATTGATGCCCTCCGGGGATAGAAGAAGACTTCCCAAGTGGTGTGCCATATGGCCATTTTGGAGGCACGCCATGCCTCATGCTGATGCTCTAATTAAAACAACTGTGACTTTAAAGACATCACATGGGGTATTTCCAGAAGGGGTTAATAAGTTCATGTATTAGTAATGCTACAGTGCTATTCAGGAGGCTGAAGCTGGGAAAAACAAACCTGGAAATATATTTTGGAAGGCTGTCAAGAAAGAGTTGGATGTAAAAGAACATCCTGAAATTACTAAACAAAGACTACAGCCGCATCTATGTATCTCACAGATTGATGTGAGAAAATGGACTGAATCATTTCAAACTTTTGGTGAGGAATTGGAGTTTGGGGGACTGGGATATTTTGTTGCTCCCCTGGATTTAAACTGTCAGCAAAGAGAAAAACATCATGCTTCAAAGAGCAGGGCTGCTAATAGGGATAGAGCACAAAGTCATTCATTTTACATTTTGAGTAATGTTTAGAAATGGGGATATTCGTATTCATAAACGAATATAAATATCCCCGTTCCAGTTGCACCTAATGAGTTTCCCGCCCTCAGGACTGGTCAGTCCACTCACGCGTCCTGGAGCTGCGAACGTCCCTCTATTCTCAACAATGGCATCAGGAACTCCACGGTCTCCCTGCTTGGCTGGCCACTCAGCAGCTGTGCAGGGAGACCCATCCTCCTGCCTCCTGCCTGGAGCAGCCAGCCAAGCAGGGAGACAAAGAAGTTCTTGGCACCACTGGCAGGAACAGCAGAACCTTCACGGCACTGGGACACGTGAGTGGATGGGCTTGTCCCCGGGGCCAGACCCTCATTAGGTCCAGCTTGGATGGGGATATTCGTATTTGTTTATGAATATAAATATTCCCATTTCTAGTCATGTTTTCTGAATCATTCTGTTGCCTGAAACATAGCTATACTTTGATTTTCAGATGATTTTGAATTTTGCAATACAATTTTCCATTTTTTTAAAAAGAAGTATGTAAAATAGTATAGGGAGAAAGTGTGCATGAAAGGAGTGAGAATAATGTACTAAATTGTATGGTTATGTTAATCTGTGGTAAATTCAGAACTAACGTACAATTACCCTGATAAGGCTTTCAAAGTAAGTGAGATATTTAAGGAATAGTTTTACCAGTTCCAATCCCCCAGTGAGTTTCTGTGTCTGAGCAGGGATTTGAACCCAGGACTCCTGAGTCCTAGTCCAGCACTTCATCAATTACACCACACTGGGTATCACAAAACTGTATTATGTTTGAGGAAATAAATTGCAACTGTAGCATGTTATGTAAATGTCAAGGAAAAAAGCATATATTTGGAGAAATACACAATTTTTGCAAACTGCAAATGAAAACGTGTGCAGGAACAGAAGAAATGTGTTTGAAGGGGAAAAACATGAGAAACTGAGGACTCAAGCACACCTCCAAAAAGAACCCAAGTTATACTGATTTGGCTGTTATTTAGATTGTTTCTAAATACACACAGCAATTGGTTTATCCCCCCCCCACCAGGAGGGTTGTTTTAAATTGTACCAATGATGTATCACTTCATTCCTTATCATTTCAGTGTGTGTGAACATTGCTGTCGATTTATTTCCTTTGTAAACAGGTTGGGTTTCTGGGCACTGTGGCCACTTCATAGCCACTGCGCTTGTACCTTTTTTTAAAAAAATGTTTTTAAGGGATATCAATAAATCACTAGTAGCCACCAACCACCACCACAAAAACAACATAAATACATTGCTCAGAAGGAGACAGCCTTCCCCCCTCCTGCTTCAAATTGTAAAGAAAGGAAAGTTGCATTTTTAAAAACTCTACTCTTCACAATACTTTACAAGTCTTTTAAAACCTACTTATTCCTCCTGATACTGTCCAAAGGCCGGGGGGGGGGGGGGTTAATGCAAGCCAAGAACTGAGAGAGAGAGAGAGAGAGAGAGAGAGAGAGAGAGAGATGCAGGGAAATAAGGAAAAGGTGTCGTGAATAAAGGAGGGAAGGGAAAGGGGGAGGAGGAGAGAAGTCTTGTACTGCTTCATTGATATATCACCTTTGGCAATTTAAAAAGAAGGATAAGGGGGGCGGATGTCTGAACCCCACCCAAAAAATAAAGGGGAAATAAATCAATACAAAATTAATGAGCAGTGTAGCCTGCTATAATGGTTCAAACAGAAATAAATAAACTGATGCAGTTAAAAACAATGTAAATGCTCCTGCTAATATATATACCACATAACCACAGGAAAAAATGTATCAGTACAACGGAGGGATGAAACGAATCAGTATAACTGGGTTTCTTTTTTCTAACTTGAATGAGCCCTGATAACTGAAATTGACAGATTCCTCTATCCTTCATTAGAATGTTTCAATTTTCTCCAATATGATAATTTTCTATTTGCAGGCATTTCTTTTATACATACTCAAGTGAGTCTGTAGAGGTATACCCCAAAATGCTACATCTGAACCATATGATCCATTTTACTATTTCAACTTTCTATCTTCTCATTATACTGTTGCTTTAAAAGAACACAAAAAGCAGCTTCTTAATCTAGAGGCTATGTTTTAGCCTAAGCAAGAGCCAAATAACTGAAATACTGAACAAGGCTGTCACCCTGTGCACACTTACTTGAATGCAAGTCTCATTGAACTCTTTGCTATTAATGATTGTTTACACGTGCTTGGAATTGCACTGCTAAGGCTCATGTGCGTCCACTGAATTGTGTGAAATGACTCAATATGTTTTAATTACATTGATCTCATATTACTTCAAGGCTGCATACTTCATTCTCCTTGTACAGATTCACAACAACTGCCACAATAGCCCTGTGATGTTGGACAGACAGGGAGTGAGTGACTGGCCCAATTTTGCTCATTGAATTTCATGGCTCACTGGTGATTTGAATGTGGGTCTCACAATTTTTAATCCAACACAGCATCATACAATTTGGGGGTGCTCCTGGATTAGTCTCTGAGCCTGGAGGCCCAGGTTTCAGCAGTGGCCAGGAGTGATTTTGCACAGTTAAAACTAGTGTACCACTTACCCGTTCCTGGAGAGGTCTGATTTGGCCACAGTGATACGTGCCTTAGTTACATACCAGCTGGATTACTGCAATGCACTCTTTGTGGGGCTGCCTATGGAAGATGTCAGGAAACTTCAGAAGGTCTGAAACACAGCAGCCAGATTGCTAACTGGGGTTGGACACAGAAATCACACAATCCCCTTGTTACAGCAGCTCCACTGGCTGCCAATCCATTTCTGGGCAGAATATAAAAGTGATGGTTCTAGCCTATAAAGCCCTAAATGGCTTGTGCCCAAGATATCTCAAGGACCACATCTCCCGTTATGAGCCTGCTCAAGTGTTAAGATCATCAGGAGATGACGTCTTCTTGGTTCTGCCTCCTTCACAGGTGTGTTTTGTGGGGACATGGGAGAGGGCCTTCTCTGTTGCTGTTCCTAGACTCTGGAACTCCCTCCCACAGGAGGCTAGGCTGGCCCTATCTTTATGGTCCTTCTGCAAGCAGGTGAAGATCTTTCTCTCCAGGCAAGCTTTCCCTGAGTGAATGACTGCTGAGTTGTTGGGTTTTTTTAATTGATTGTTGTACCTTACTGCATTGAACGTGTTTTGATGTCACTTATGTTTTTTTGGTATACTGTTCATTGATCCTTTTAGTATTGTATTACTAATTTAAATACTGTCTTTTGATTGTTGTAAGCCATCTTGAGTCCTTTTTAAGGAGAAAGGGAAATTAAAAATAGTTTGAATTAATGAATGAATGAATATATTAATATGCTAATACATTAATACATACTGACTTTCCATATATGCATAGTTAAGAGAAAAGGTGGGTTAGAAATATTTTAAATGAATGAATGGTAGAAGAAGAAGAGGAGGAGGAAGAAGAGGAAGAAGTACAGCTCTTGCATGTCAAAAGTTGATACTGTGATCTTCTAGATATGAAACATGTTTTCTTTCACGCAAGAAACAAATAAACAATCTTGAGAATGTTCTATTTCTTTTACAGCAATGTACAAATAGCTACTCAAACTATCTACCCTATCTATGGTAGAAAAAGAGGGATGGGACCATGTCCAATGATTTCTCCAGAAGGAGGATAAATTCTCACAAAATTTTCTGGAACTGGAGTGAAGAACAGGGTCCTCTCCCTCAAGGCTAACTCAGTTACTGTCATGGCCACCGTTTTTCCATCTTGCATATTTTCTAAGATAGAGCATCATTTAGTTGACAAGTTTTGAAATTATGGTCTTCTCAGAGGAAGCCACAATGAAATATACTTTCCAATATTCGCAAGGAACTTTGAGAAGAAAATTGAGCAGTATATTTTAGGGGGCAGGGGAGGGAGAAAGGGTTTCTCCATGTGCAATAAGCTGAGGGTATTGTCTTATTTGGAAAATTGGAATAATGTTAATGCCTTATGAAATTTTAGAATGTTTAACGCATCTTTTTACTGAAATGGGAACAGAAACTCTACTTGCATGTAAACATGGGTTTTTTTGTTTAAAATATGGTTACTTAAAACCAAAAAGAAGAAAACTAACACAAGAATTTTCATCTACCTTTGAAAAATATAAGAGTATTCAATGTGGGATTTTTCTGAGAGGAGAGAAAAAAAGATAAAAGAAAATGCCACAATATTGTCAAGATTCCTGTGGAGTTCTATATAAAACTAAGCTTCAGGCACAGCCAGAGGAAAGAGATGAGTTTTTGACAGTCTGCCTTTGTCCACATTAGAAGCAGCACTGGAAAAAAAAGTATTTGGATTAGGACATGACAAAGGATCTGATCACCAGAGTAATGTCTAAACTTAAAAGTTAACAAGCTTCCTGGAGAAATGAGTACAGGCTTGGCAGAATTCCATAAAACAAATACAATAGGATGTCACTCCATGTGGAGGTGGAGATTTATAATGGAGCTTCTCGCCTTTTGCCTTGAGAAAACCTTCTGTATTGCTTATATCAGCAAGCAAGTGTGCATTGATTTAAGGCTAAAAACTAAACAACTTGTAGACAAATCATCTTAATGTTGAGACTTCTTTTCAACGTCCTATGACTCATGTGTCATTCCAAATTCCACATTAAAATTAGTGCCTTTCAATAGTGTGGGAATAAGTAGGGAACTTTTCTTAATATAAGGTTTAAACAGAATTCCCACATGCCAAAAAGTATATTATTATAATGGATCACAGCATCTTCATATGAAATATACTAGCAGTGCATTAATTTACTTGAGTATTTTGTTTCTTGTTACTTGTCTTTTCAATTCCATGTGACACATCTGCACAAATGGTGAGTTGCCAAGCCAAATTCAGCCCTTGAATGAAAGCTAGGTGCCTGCCGTGAGGTGAGGCAACATGAACATTTCAGCTGGTACATTTTACTTGTGAGTCACATTCAAAAACACAGGCCAGCACTGACGGCTACAGCTATCTTAGAATTATCCCAGTGCATTCATGCTTGTATGTGCAGTTCAAAGGAAAAATAATCTTAGGTCCAAACAACAGCAAATCCCTAGTCACTCCTGGGGTTTGTTCCACTAGACATTTACTATTCTAGAGAGAGACAGTTCCTCACAAAGCACTTTGCTAAAAGTCTTTTCAGTTGACTATCCACAGCAATTATGTATATCTCGAGGATAAGATCCAGACTAGCTTCAGCAGGATTCAGAATTAAATAATGTCCATTTGAGAGATAACAGTAAGTGAGGATTAAGATAAAAGCAAGGGGCCTCCATTATCTAAAATTGGTCATGTACCAATACTTTAGAGAACAAATTAATGCCCTTGTCTCACTCCTTTGATGATGACACCAAATATCAGCTGCAGGGTGAGGAGGAGGATATGCCAAAAAAAATATTTTTTTTACAGTTTTGACAGAATTGACCTTTTTCCTTAATGTGTGATACTCTTACCAGCTTTTTAAGACAGGGCCCAAAATCCTGTTGTGTAGTTACTCCAGCAAAAGGTAGAGAGCAGAACTGACAGTGGCAAATTGCCATTGACTAATGAGCCTCCACTAGGATTCCTGTTAATCTCCCAAGCTACTTGACTGGAGCACAATGAAGAATCCAAATTTGAACTCATTAAGTAGTGGCTATTTGCTACAGTGAGTCAGGCCATTTCTCTTCTACTCGAATATGCAACAGGATTGGTGGCAGGGTCATTTGTCCTATTTTGCAATTTTGTTCCTAGATAATTTTCTCCTTTCTCTCACATTTCTTCACCATGTCTTCTTTCTCTTGTTTCCTTTTTAGTATCTTGACAGACATGTGTGTGTCTGTGTGTTTGTGTTTCTCTCTCTCTCTCTCTCTCTCTGTGTGTGTGTGTGTGTGTGAGAGAGAGAGAGAGAGAGAGAGAGAAAGAGACTACTTACATGGCAGCATAAGTAGAATATCTCACCTGAAGTTGGAGCTCAGACAAATTGGAAATCAAATCATATGGGTTAACATCCTATCTTCTGAAATGTGCTGCTGCTACTACTACTACTACTAGGTATGCTTGTTTTCTAAGAGTTTTGTCGGCCCTTTTAATGTTTTCAGCTAGCCACCACCACAAAAAGTTTTGCATGTAGGGTAATTGCTCCAGGCTGGGCAATTCTGCATAGACTATGTGATGCGATGAGAGGTCTGTGTCGCCCCTTTTTTCATCGAACCCGGGCTACAAAGGGCATGCATCAAGAATTACAAGTTTGGAGTCAGTTCCTTGCTGATATCAGCTTAGCTGATGCACTATCATGCCAACAGGTCGATCAGGTTAGGGAGTTAGATGCAGAAGCCCAGGAATTCCCAGAGGCTCTTCCCACTGAGGTTTGGCAAATCCGCATGTTGATGCAGACAGCGTGATAGGTTTGTGTCCTGACCCGAGGATGCTAGACTAGGTATTCGACAGCTAGCATAAGATTTCAGGAGTTTAGAAACCTAATAGGCTGGGAGCTGATATGGCCGCTCTGGCGTAGCACTTGCAACAGTTTATAGTTTATTCACATAGGAAGAAACTGTTGATGGGACCCTTAAGTGTCAACAATGGTTTTTCAGGCCCCGACTTGGGGCATCAGGATCATACCTCTGACTTGGGCATTAGGAAGATGTTTGCAGGCTGGAGTAAAGAAAGGAGTCGGGTCAAGGATACAAGGGTACCCATATCCCTAGCATTGTAAAATTGACTGTTGATGGCTTACCATTTGTATGGATGGGTATGAGACAGCGTTATTTAGGGCGGCATCACTGTTAACGTAAGTTGATGCATTAAGGTTTCGTGAACTGGTAACTACAAGAAAGAGTGACCTGACCAAGGTAGCACTACAATGGCAGCATGCTAAGCGATAGGATACTATGGTCAGGTTGCACATTCATTGATCCAAGGTGCCAGCAAGGTAGAGGTGGCAATATTACTTCAGCACCGTGTTCTGTAGTGGAGCTATGCCCATTGAGAGCGGGAGGTGCATATTTGGAAGTCAGGGGGCATCAACAGGATTACTTCCTTGTGCACTTAGACGTTCTCCTTTAACAGAGTATCAGTCATGGAAGATCACAGACATGGCACTGCATACGGTGGGAATTTCAAGGTTTAAAGTTTGGTAAACATTCTGCTAGAATGGGTGCTGTTTCAACTGCAGCTGCCGAAGTCTACCATCCTGACGACATTCAAAGGCTTCGACGGTGGTCATTCAATAGCTTACCGTGGATATGTCTGAACACTCATGTCTGGGCAGGCGCCGGGTTCTTTTGTCGTTGCAGGTCCGGTAGTGATGGCAAGGAGGCTACACGTCATGGTGATTAGCAGCATTTGGCTGGCAACTCCCAATTGTGTTGTTAATACACTGGGGAGGTAATGATTGGGCCTGTACAGTTGAACGGCCTTGATCTTGCTATACTACATGACATTGGATGGCTGAGGGCAAATGACCCTGTTAGGGGCATTATATGGTCCATGACCAGCCCAAGGCTTGCATGGAGAACAGAATGCCGGCTTCAGCGAGTTAACACTGTGAGGAGGAGTGTTAACACAGAAGTAAGCAGAGCTGTATGTAATGGCCATGGATCGGTGATTGGTCACCAGGAGATCCGCGTGGTTTGGCCTGAGCTCTTTTGGAATGCCCAGCGCGTTGACACTGCATGGAAGTGTTGACAGTGAAGTGTATCAGGCAGTGCTCAATGGCCTGGATCGGTGAACGGTCACCAGAATCCACATCGAGAGGCCTGAGCTGTGCTGGCATGGCCAGTGGGTTAACACTGCGTGCATGAGTGTTAACAGTGAAGTGCATCGGGCACTGTACAGTCGTCTTGGATTGGTGAATCATCACCACGAAATGAGCATGGCTCGACCAGAGTTATGTAGCACGATGGAATGCACCTCTCAGACAGAGGTTTGGAGTTATATATTAAGGACATCCGGGGGGGCCTGCCTATGGAGCCTCGGAGGCTGGTTGGCAGGCATGGGACTTAGCGTTGCTAGTCCCTATGTTGTGGCGGGTAGTGCGGATAAAACAGGTTTCGGTGAGTCCCCCTCACAACCACAGGTAATGTATAGCTCATCTGATCTCCCGGCACTGTGGATCATGCGATTACAGTGCTTGAGGGAGAAGATCCACTGGGGCTGCTCCCAGACCAACAGTCAACAAGAAGGAGGGGGCTTGAGGTCCGGGGGTGGTCAAATTTGGGCCAGCCGGGTTCTCACTGTCTTCATGACTGCGAGAGCTTGGGGCTTGGGACTCGCCCATAATTTGGTAGGGGTCCGTTGAGACCCCTCTGCAGAACCTGATTCCGCACTACGGCAGGACCCCCCCTTTTTTCATTGAGGATAATTATGAATATTCAATAAAGTGTAGCCCATATTTATTCCATAACAGTTGTCTCGTGTCTTTATTCCGGGGTAAGGGGATAATGGATTTTAGCCTATATCTAACAGGCCTGAAGTCCTTTTTTTACCCATGAGCAGCCGTTTCCATTCTGCCTGGTTGTTATAAGAGCTATGTAATGTTAAGTGGTGTGTGAATTTGCTTATTTTCTTCTTCTCTCCCTACCCCTTTTTGTGTCAAGTGTTTTGTGTTTCAAATCTGATGGCAAGGATTGTTTTCATTTGTTTTGGGTTTTTTTGCACACATGTGAAAGGTACTCTGCTTCCTGGTTGCAGAGCAGAGTGACAATGTATAAAGCAATAAATACAATTTCAGAACAGAACACTCTGCAAAGTTCAAGTAGTTGAATTGCATAAACCAGCAACACAAGATGAACCATATGGGTTCAGTGATTACTCTGATGCATGACAAGATGCCATTTTTTTGCCTTTTTTGACTCATTAGTCTCTCGGTTTAGTAAAACCCACAATGACAAATGCAACATATTGCTTCTATTACTGTCTCATATATAATACTTCTGAAGTCAGATACTTTTCCTCCTGGATCCTTTTTTTTTTTAATGAGAAAAACAATCTATAACTCAATGTTTTTGACAGATGGGCATGAATGGATTTAAGAGATAGTGAACGTAGGCAGTAACTTTTTAAAAAAATTATATTCAGAATTCTTTTTAAACTATGTGCTTTGTTCCAAGAGACAATGACTACAACTGAATGTTAAAAACTGGTGTTTTATAAAACTGGGTTTGTTTGAAAAATATATATGGATTTTTGCTACCACAATCAAACTATATTAGTGGGATAAGTATGAATAGCTCTGTGAAAATAAAATATCCAAGGCTCCCTCTTTTTCTCTCTTTCCTCTCAAATATAGTTGCACAAGCAGAAAAACACACAAATGTGCAAAACACAGAGATATGCATGCCTGCGTGTGTGGCCACACTGCTTTCCTATTATTTTATTCAAGGCAACCAGCTCTCTTATTTAAAAAAAAAATCAAGGTCAGAAGTATGACACTTGAACAAGGACCTCAAAGCACTATAAATTTTTATCACACCCATTGGTAGTTTGAGTCTGTGTTAGTTCGTCACAGCTAACATTGATCCCTGAAAAGGTTAATACCAGTGCGAACCAGATAATTATGCTGGCAATCACGTCAAAGTTCATCTGGATATCAAGCTATAAGTCATCGACTTGTTCTTGCCTGGTTCAGTTGAAAAGTAGCTTCCAAACTTGCTCTATTTCACTTCAGTGGATGGGAATAAATCACTGTTTTCACTCATAGTGATGTAAACAGAGAAAAGGAAGTCCAAGCAACATTAGCTTGTCTATTTCTATAAGCTTTATCCATCCACATTTCTTTTATGCACAAAAGTCCAGAGGTTCTTGGAAGTATGTAACATTTTAAGAAGTGGCCTCTAAATATTCTCATAGCTACGAGCAAAAGCTGTAGCTTCAAATACTTAAAAACATTTGAAGACTGAACTTAAGTTGTAGGCCAATATTTAAGTCAGGCAAATATATTTCAATTATGTTAGCTAAAAACATTACAGACAAGAACTTAAATCATATTTCAATCCAAAAATACAAGAGTTTATAGCCCTAAAAAGTACATCTCTTAAAAAAGTAAAACTTTATGAAAGTGGGAATACATTTTTTAGCCTTTTAGAATATTTGAACACATATGTGAAAAATAATAAGGTTTCTAGCTGCTCACTCAGCCATCTGCCAGTTTAAATCTATGAAGGAAAATCCATGATTTCTGTGTGTTGTCACTGTGAAGCTGTGCTTTCTGTTGCTGCTGTTATCTTTATACTCCCAGCTCCCAGCCCCTTGGCTTAGCTGACTCCATGCTCCGTGCTCACTGGCATCTTGCCTAAGTTACATCAGCCCTTTCATGGGTATGAGATGCTTATATTTCATATCTTTGTTTATCGATTCTTGTCTAACTTGCAGATTCCATTGCAACCAGCTAACATAAAATCTAGAGATGGGCACAAACCACTGGTGTGGTGGTTCAGTATGGTTCATTTACTGGCCACTGTGGTGTTCCAGGGTTTGGTGCCCCATCACCAGAGGGGGGGCACTGAACCCTGGAACACCTCAGGCGGGTGCCCGCTCAGAGGCAGCCCATGGAGGATGTGGGACAAGGGAGTCAAGGAAATGCTTCCGAGTGGGCACCTGCCAGAGGGGGCAGGGTACTGAGTGGAACACCTGTTGGGCCAATAAACGAACTGCACCAAACTGCTAAACCAGCAATTCTACTAAAATCTCATAGGCTTTGCTACAGAAGCAAAAATTCACTGATTAGAAAAGTATAAACATTTTCTGTTATTCCCCTTTTCTTCTAAGATAGAAGAATGAATGTGTTTTTACCTAGACTGTGCTTCAGTAGTGAATTCCATGCATCCTCTGTGGGAGTTGTTACAGTTGCAAATCCTTTTACATGTATTCTGCTACTTAACTGAATATATAGGATTGAATGGGAATCTGTTAATTACTCTGTGGTGACCTCTAATGGACATTCAATACATTGTGGTCACCACCTACTTTCAAGGTAACCTCTGCCTGCCTTGTAGGTTTTCTCTGTTGCTCAGCAGTCCAAGTTAGCAATATTGGCAATCTTATCCATAGTTATCTTGGATTAAAGATGTAAGCATATTCATGAATTTTAACCAAAAAAGAGAGGGTGTCTCAACAAATTGCCAGACTCCACTGGGGGGAAAAACCACACTTTATGATATTTTGGTCCTGCAAAAGAGTGAAAAGATCACAAGTATTTGTTGTTGTCAGCAGGAGCAATAGCAAAACAAACCCCTGGAGTTATTTCCCCAAAAACATGTATCTTCTAAAGAAAGGGGGGGGGGGACTGTTAGTACATAATGCAGGGTTTTCTGCTTAGTAGTGTGTGGAGTTGTGGGTTGTTGTTGTTGTTTGCATAAATTTCCTTTTTTGTGCAAAAAGAAAAACTCACATCCACGATTTTTGCACCAAAAATGCCAAAATGGTGGAGAGGGAAAGCATACACAGATCTTGCTAATGTCACCCGGTAAGGGGAAAAAACAAAACAAAACAAAAACACTTTTGCAAGTTTTCATTCTCACCTACAAGAATGATAGAAGCAAAGGTTCACATCCTATCTCTAAGCAAACTCTACTTACATGAGTGTTGCTCAGATTCAAATGCATAGGTTCAATGTATAAACAGTGCAATCTGAAATGCAACCTTTAGTTTTTAATTAGAAATGCAAAAAACCTTCCCAAGAAGTGTAGCCTTTAAACCTGCTGTGATAAAGTAGGAACTATATTAAAGGAAAGAGAATGTATTTCCAATTGTTTTCTCATTGTCTAGTTATCCCTTTGCCTATCTGTCATGAACAGTAGTAAAATTTGAAAGCCTCATTATCTCCTTTTTCAGAGAACCCAGGATCTGTCAATAACACACAGGACAGCAAGTGATCTCCTCACTCCTACTCTGCAGATGTCCTGAAGCGGTGTTCCCCCTCCACTGAGCCACAGAACCAAAAACAAAACAGGAAAAACAAGTGGTATGAAAGTGTTCTCTCTGATACGGCGAGTCATCAAGAAGAGATAAATCCCATCCAAAATCTTGCATCAAAATAGAAGACAGAACTTCCACAAAACATTCAATTTTTCAGTCCTGTTTGTCTCTCTTTGTTTTGTGATTAGGGATGTGAATTGAAAGAAAAGCTTGTTATGAATTTCAGAAAGCAGAAAATGCTGAAACAGCTTTCAAATATATGCATATTCAATACAATGTGGTTCTTATCAGAAGGGAAAAGGGGTTGACTTAGATCCCAAATAAAGCAGTATATTGTACAATTATGATCTCCTGACAACAGAATACACACATGCTTTTTTACAGATGGAAAAGAAAATACGTCATATTAATCTCAATTTTGCTGAACTGAAGTCTTTTAAAGTTAGCTTCACTGTTGAAGCTGATTGACAACCACTGTAGAAAAAAGGGTGGAATTTGGACTCCATTTATTTTGAAAAGGTAGTTAATTTTGACATGGGAAAAAATCACTATTCATTCAGTGGGTCATTTATTTTATAGTTATTACCTTTTGACTTTCACCGCTTTGTAATTCCCTACTGCTATTATAGAATCATAGAATCATAGAATAATTGAGTTGGAAGGACCTTTAAAACCATGTGTTGTATGCACACAGCACACACACAGGGCCTGATCCTATGCATGTCTACACTAATTATTAAGTTTTAATAAGTTCAATAAAGCATGGAGTTGCAGAAAAATTAATATAGAATTGTATATGGAATATACTCTCCACCTCCCATGTTTATATTTGCTTCCTGCTCTTCTGATTCCCACGTGTGTATACTATGATGTATGTCTTAAAGCTATGTTTAAGTTATATCCTCCTGTTAACCAACTTTTGATGCTGAGTTCAAGTCTTTTTCTTTATTGTTTGTTCCTTGAAAGTTTCTGGATTATTCCCACAGACGTATGCCTTTCATTATTTATTTCTTTGTTCATTTTTATGTCACCTGCTAAGGCCTGTCAAGGCACCTTGCTTGTGTGTCCCTAACTGACAATAAAACCACACACTCTATAACTACTTCACCTTCAATGGGTACTTTCAGCTGAGGATCCTAGGATTCATATTTTGATTAAAAGCAAACGTGTTCAAGAGGTTGGTGAAATTGGGTAAAATTAATTCCAATTACATGAGGAAAGAATCCGGATGGGCATGGCCATTTATAGAGAGCAAGTGGTCAGCACATAGACCTCCCCTCTTCTTTCATTGCATGGGGCTTCAATGTCCCAATGGCCCTTTTAGGTAAACACAAATAACAGATTTTTCATGTTGCTACTTCATAACATGTATTAAGGTACACCAAAGTTGAGGCTTGGAAGATCAGCATCTTCACTCTCATTTCTATCATGCTTCTCAGGAAATCACTGGGAATTCTCCTACCATTTTCAACCAGTATTGAGTACATATTATATATTTAAAAAATAAATAAAATTCCCTCATAGACATTTTCATGTGTTTTTCCATCTGTTTCCTCAAAATATACATACTTTACATGTTACTAATAACAATGGGAAGGATCCTCTTGCCAAAGATACATAAAGAAAAAGAGAAAAAAAGCAGAAGGAAAATGGCTCTATCGTCAATTCCAGCCTGCCGACAATAGCCTATCAGTGTCTTGGATAGACTGAAGGAGCCAATATTGGAGTGTTGTGTCCTTTGGCTCCTTCCCCACATGGCTGCATTATATGTGTATAATATTATAATAAATACAAAAAAGATTCACCTTCTTTTGTGACTAACAGCTCAGCTATGATGGATTTGGTACTTACATTTTGTTGACAACGCATTAATAGATTTTCTAATAAATCTAGCATACACACACACGTATATTGATATCTATATCTATAGCTATATCTATAATGTTCTAAAAAGGCCACATGGGCAAGACAGCTAGGAAGAAACTGAACCACATTAATGTTATGCTACACACTGGGGATAAGAAGAAAATTTGCTGAATTCCTCATTCTTGTCTATTTAGGCTGTCCACAACAAAACAAGACAACTCAATGAAAAATGTTAAAGCACTGTAATATTCTACTTCTAAAAAGTTTCCAAAAGTGAAGCCATCCCCACAAAGGAATCTACAATTTGCACATAATGTCTCCAGTGTTCTTCCCCTTTTGCAGGTCAAACACACAAATACACAAGCTGACCGTTAAGAAGAAGGAACAGCCCATCCAGAATTATACCTGCATGAGAGTGCATCTCAGTTATTGTGCAGCAGAGGAAATCAACATTCCACAAGGCAATTTTAAAAACGGGAGCAGCTTTGGATAAAAAAACTTTGGATCAGCACCAAATTTGGCACAGGTGAAGCAGGCAGCCTGTTGTTTCTCTGTGGCAAATGTGGAGAAATGTGGGCCATGGGTTTTGAGTTAAGACTTTTTTTAAAAAAAAAGTAAAAAAATTTACCCCCCTGAGCAGAAACAAGTGACCCTAAGTGTCCCCAGATTTAAAGTAGTGCATACAAATTGAAAAGACCAACCTTGCTTACCTTGAAAGAGAATAGTTGGTCCCACCCACTTTGATTTTAATCTGGAAAGTATCCACACTGTAAGAGCTGAATTATTGATCCGCAGTAATCATTCATACTTGTCAAAAAACAGTCCTGATAATTGCTCTGTGTTTGATGAAACACTGATGAAAAAAAAGGAGTCAGCTTCTGGGATTGTCCCTTGCTTGGTGCCTCTTTGTTAATGATAGGGTATCATTAATGATAGTCACAAGAGGGTATCCTGTAGAACCACCTTGATTGCTGCCATGAACATTGAGTCTGTCCTTTGCTATGTAAAGCTTGACATCCTTTTTCCGGCTGGCAATGTGGACACGATGTTATGCAGCAATATTGGGCCATTTCCTTGCATTTTTAATCATGGATCCAGAAGTGCAACATCCCAGATTCATAAACCAGAGGGGGTGTTGTTATTGTTGTTTTAAGAATTGAATTTCAAACTCATAAACAAACAGCAGTCATCTCACTTTTGGCCAATTTTCAAAGTTGTTTGAATTGTGCCATTTTTCACAGAATTGCCCATTATTTCCATAAGCTAAATTTATACTGAGCAGCTACATTTGAGTAATTCAACATTACCCAGGTAACTAATTACTTCAAGGCAGAAGTGCTATTAATATAGCACTTCCATAGGTGCATTGTTCAATCAGTTGTGAAGAGAATCACGTGACTGGTTGCACAATTGAATTTCACAATTCTCATTGCAATTCTCATGGCAAATCCATCCAGTCATAACATAATGAGAAGACAAGCAGAATTCTAGCCATAGAAATCGCTTTTCACACATAATGGGCTATTTTGTGCAAAACAGAATTTTCACAAATGTAATAATTCTCTTGAGGCACCACAACATTTCTTGCAGTCCTTGCCAGCAATGACAAAACTACCTTCAGAAAAATTCTCCATCCCTACTATCTACCTAGCTTTCCTTTCATTTCATGATCTGCCTGCCTTCTTCTGCCTTAACCAATAGAGCCAGCTTCATGCGAGTGCAAAAGCAAAAGCAAAAGCAAATCTAGTTAAAAGCAAATTTCTTAATGACACCCAGGTTTCGGCTGTAGGAAACCAGAAGGGTAATCTGCACTGGCTGATCTAAATTATGTTTATGACATCACATTGCAGTTAATGTCTGAAACATTATTTCAAGCACTCACACTAATTCTGCACAGTTTATTTGGCTACTGGCCTATGTTGGTCAGCATAGAACTGCTTGGAAATAAGTTGCTTGAGTTCTGAGTACCACATGACCCCATACATTGTGACCCAACAAGCTGAATGTGGCTAAACAGCCTTGTATGGTGACCTACCATTAGCCTGTCAATCTTCTCTTCTTGCAGCCCTAGGGAGACAGTGAAAAGAAAACTCCTACTGAGTGACTGGTGTCTTTCTTTATTCACATTCATAGAAGCCCCTGATGGATAGCAACCCCTTCCAGCTTGAGAGTGTCACCTTTCCTATGGGCATATATCTATTAAAGCCATCAAGGTATCCTTCTTAGGGAGGCATAACTCCATCCTTCAGAATATGTCAAAATATATCAGTGTCCTTCTTTGGAAATTGAACAGTATCTAACATACAATGCAGCATCATGACTTATTCCTTTTTAAACCATACAATTTCAACTCCACATGTAGGAACAGTGGGTATTGAAGCTAGATTTAATGGATTTCAGACTGGGTTTTCTTTTCTGTTCTTTCTCTCTCTCTTTTAATGTCCTTCAGGCTAAGAGTGCTTGGGAAACACTGAGATAAAAGGCAAAGAAACTGCTTGTGAATTAGTTTATTGTGGTTAGTGCAACACTGGACACATTTAAAGAAACTAAGCAGAAGAAATACTACAGTTACAAAACTCTCTGTGCTGCTTACTTAGAGAAACATTTCAATTATGGGTGTTTCTTCTTGATGCGACTGATATATCAACAACAGTCTGGATCTTTATGCCTAATTTTCTTTTTCTTTTCTTTCTGACATCACATATAATGAATCCTGTGGAATCTTTTTCTGCAGTGATTTAGAGCTATATTCTTATTAATCAAAGTGCATTCTTCCTCTTGACTTGTTTATGGGGAAGTAGTATTGAAAATGAAAAACTTTTCACCAATGTCCACTCCAGGAGAAGGGCTATCTGGAAGGAAAAAAACAGACAAAATAGATTTTCAGACAATTTCCACTTGCTCTTAGAATCTTCCCAAAGAGAATTATCTCGATGGGCTTTCTGAATGCATATTTTAG
Source organism: Intellagama lesueurii (assembly GCA_037013535.1). NCBI lineage: Eukaryota > Metazoa > Chordata > Lepidosauria > Squamata > Agamidae > Intellagama > Intellagama lesueurii. The sequence goes on along the minus strand of JBAJHW010000004.1, from coordinate 92,029,271 downwards.
CACTGTATAAACAGCTCTAGGACTGCACATACCTTTCTTCTCTCTCCTCCTTTTGTTTGGTTATGAGATGAAATGGAAGACTTCCAAGTTGATGAAGCATGTTTACTATGTTCTGTCAGAAATTTGTGAAACTCTGGCTAGTTTAAACTATGACTTGTTCTTGAACCACCACAGAGGACAGTAAGTAATGCATGACCTAAGATTCATGCATGGAATACCAGATTGTCATTTGAGGAGCTTCTGATTCTGATGAGGATCTAACTCACTTGAAGAAAGTAATCTGTCAGAGAACATGTGGTGGTAATAGGCAGGTTCGAAGTCAGAGGTGAGCAAGATCAAAGCCAGAAGTGGGTGAGATGTCTTTTCCCCACTCCTTCTTTCAGTCTTGCTGAGCTTGGAAAATTTAATTTTTCAGACTCTCCTGGCTGGGGAATTCTGGGAGTTTTAGTCATTTCCAAGCTCTGATCTTTTGACAAACCCCGCCCCCACCCCCAGCTTGGCAGTCTGATGGGTGAAGGACAGATTGCTTTGGGTAGAGATCCAAGGTGATCATTTGCAAAGAGTGTTTCAAATCAGTTAGAGCCTTAGGACCGCAACATGAATGCTTCTGGTCTAACATGTCTGAACTGGCAGATTATACCTCATTAACACACTGATTTGAAATAACTATATACTATGTTTTGCACATTTGCCTCATTGTGGGAGTTATTTCAGAAACTGTGTTGGTGTGAAGTCTGAGCTGTGCACTGCCATACTCACTGGTAGCAAAAATGCATTATTGTAGATGAAAAGATTGGAATGGTAGCCTTTAACTTGTTCACTGATTCCTTTTTTCAAAACCTGAAATATTGTCTGGTGAAATATCATGAGGATTGATCAGTCTGTTTTCTGATATTCTCTCTACATTCTGAACATTGAGTCACTTTTATTTGGAATAGTACCAGACTTCTCTAGAAAGGGATGAATACACCAGTTTTGCCTTTTGCCCTCATTCATTCTTCTGAAACAAACAAACATTTTCTTTCAAGCCTTCTTAAGAAATATTGCAAAGGTTAGTAAGTTCTTCTCAGAAAACAAACAAAATTATTACGCATCTGCACCAACTAAATTTTTAAAAGTATAGCTATTCTCCATAATGGAAAAGACTGTGTGGTACCAGGTCAGAAAAAGGAACTTTTATTGAGCTCTGCATACTTGCTGAATGTCCAGGAAATCAGAGCTAGACTCTTAAGAACTAACAATTGGAAGTTTTCTGGGTGAATAGCTTAATCTACCAGTTTTGCTTTCACATCATTAGATTTCTCTAATTTCATATTCTTTCTGTTGTTTTTATGGAGACATTTGCTAATTGAGGAAACTCCTTAATTAATGAATAGAAAGTAACTATTACTGCAATTGAACCTACAGTTGACCATGTCCAATGAAAAAGTTACTTTTTCTGGACTTCAGCTCCCACAGTACCCCAGCTGCTTCTATGCTTTTAACAGAAGGCTAACCTTAAAAAATGAAGTCAGTTTTTCCCATCCACAGAAAAATATGGAAGTATTGGAAATAATATAGAAAGTATTTTACCTCCATGTCAGTCTGCTGCTAAAGATGCAAAATAGATCTGGTCTCGGTACCAGATACATGGGCAGTCATGGGCAGAGAAGAGCCAATAGAAGTAACAATATCCAGTGACTTCAACTTAACCAGTTCAGTTTCACATGTGATGTTGTCCTAATTTGTAGTGTGACTTTTTACTTTGACAACATAGGATGAGTTGCCTGCAAAGGTGTGTGCCTGATTCAAATAAAGGAGCTTGAACTTGATGGCAGGTATTTTCTGTGTTCCTTTTAAGCCTAAGATTCTTAACTGAGACTCAGAAAAATAAATAATACTTGTTTTGACAGTGATGCAAATCATTATATAAACCATTTTGCTTTATTGCAATGCAGAAAAAAATTGTGGTTTTTTTTGTCTTGCAATAAACCTGAACAACACACACAAAGCATACAGATGTAGGAGGCTGTGTTGGGTAACTAACAGCTTCATGAACAAGGTTCACAGATGCCTTTAATGACTTAAATTATGATTATTGGCCATTTTATTTGTCTATGCACTTCAGCAAGGCCATCTGAGACAATGTGTTTAATTACTTTATAAGAAAACCATGTACTTAAATTGAGAGAGTAGGAAAATGCTTTCTTTTCAAAGCAAAAACAAAAACCATCTGTGACAAATATGTAATACACTGGTCAATCTGTCCCACTTACCTTCCTTGTTAGCCCATCTGTCCCATAATGTTGAAACAAAACAGGACTATTTAATTCCCAAGTCACAGGACAAGCCTGCATGGGTCCTGAATAGAGATGGGGGTATTCATATATGAATATGAATATCCCCGCACAGCTGGACTTAACAAGGGTCCAGCCCCTGGGGCCAGACCATCCACTCACACATCTGGCGGTGGCAGCAGCCTCAGTCATCCTTCCAATCGCGCCTGGAGCGCCACTCTCTTTCCGCTCATCTAGCCACTCAGCAGCTGTGCAGGGAGACTTATCCTCCCCTCCCCCGCCTGGAGTGGCTAACCGAGCGGGAAGAGAGCGGCGCTCTGGGAGTGATTGGAAGGATGAACGAGGCCTCCACGACCGCCAGATGTGTGAGTGGATGGTCTGGCCCCAGGGGCTGGACCCTTGTTAAGTCCAGCTGTGCGGGGATATTCGAATTCTCCCATCTCTAGTCCTGAAGGTTAAAGTAAGGAATATAGCACAAATGAGTGTCTTTCCTCTGAACCCGCAAGGTCTTTCACTTAACATTTTTAGATATGGATCTAAAAAGTATTCAGATGAGAAAGTAATAAAGAAATGTTTGGAAACAGGTATTGCCCTTGACCAATTGACAACAATAGTCAAAAACTAAATTTGTTACAGACCCTGGTTTTTGGTTGCATAACAGCCAGTATTCTGTTGGTGCCTATGTAAGGTTTTTATAACTTGCTGTAGCTAATGCCAAGGGTGAGGACAAATCTCAGTTGTGTAGTTAGTTGCTTAGCCTACCCATTGGCTACTAACAGGACAAATCTCAGTTGTGTAGTTAGTTGCTTAGCCTACCCATTGGCTACTAACAGGACAAATCTCAGTTGTGTAGTTAGTTGCTTAGCCTACCCGTTGGCTACTAACAGGACAAATCTCAGTTGTGTAGTTAGTTGCTTAGCCTACCCGTTGGCTACTAACAGGACAAATCTCAGTTGTGTAGTTAGTTGCTTAGCCTACCCGTTGGCTACTAACAGGTGCAGCAAATTATACTAATTTTATGGGAACACCAATAGGATTTTGGCCATTATGTCCATTAGCCATTAAAGAAATGCAGAGGTGAGAGCACCCAACCAAGTAATGAAAAAAAGGGAAGACACCAAAGGGAATATCCCCCCCTGTGTATTTTTAACTTGCATGTTAATTTTATTTGCTTACTAAGAGATTACAGACAGCAAACAAAATAAAAACGTAAATTCCGAAAAGCAAGAAATTAGAATTCATGTATTATAACCAAAGTAGAATACTGTCACTGGATAAGATACTGCTAATAAATTTAAAAAGCATACAAAAGACAAGTTATTCACACAAAAAAGTATGAGAAAAATTAGAATAGAAATAAAACACTTATCAATTACTGAGTCTAGTTGCTTTTGACCATTACACATACACATTTGTTTAGTCATCTCACATGTTTGTGTACCATTGAATCATGAACATTTGTTTTTTCCATTACCACATAAGATTACTCATGAGAAGCACCTATCCTTCTAGTTATTGCCACACCTATAAAAAATAACCTCTGCAGGAGCTCTCATTCTCCTTTTTTATACTTTAATTTTGAACCTACCCAAGAGTAGATGGTTGCGATTTGTTATAGATCTTTCTTTTTTATTCACTGTATGCCTTCTAAAATGTGTTCACTAGACACTGTACACAACCACTCAACCTGACCAACAATAATGCAATCCAACAAAAGTGATTGCCACTTCCAACTTTGTCTCCTTTCTTTTACATACAAGTGCCAATAAAGGAACTAGCCATGAGGATGGGTATCAAGGATCAAGACAGTGCCTTTTTCTGCTATTGTAAAGCTACTATAAATGTTTTACTTCTCTCTCTAAGCATATCTACAGTTTGAAAGTTCACAATACAAACCATATTTTTCTGAAACAGTTATCAATTAGCATTTCTACTTCTTGTGTTATGGGAATATTGAACCACTGGCTTTCTTCACTTGTTTGAGCATCTGGGAAATCACCATGACAACCAGCACATGCCAGGTGTCTGTTTAGAAAGTGCTACATTCCTCCATCCTACCTTGCTAAAATTCATTACCTTAATTGCTAAGCTAATACTGAGGCAAAATGAGGCTGAGCAGAAAGATTTTTTTCAAAAAACTTCTTGATTAAAATCTTCATAACTCATCACAGAATCTGTATAATCTGTAAACTACACTTAATATATAAATTATCTGAAGCATGGAAGATGCCCATTAATATGGAGAAAGATAAAACAAGATAGCTCAAAATTACAACTCCTGTTAAATAAAGTGAAAATACAAAAGATAAGGAGTGCAGCAGTCTTTTCATAAATGCTGAAATTCTTTGACTGGATGATAGACTTTTTTTAAAAGAGGTTGTTTCAAAGAAACAGAGTGCCAGAGAATTCAATATAGAGATAACCCCAAGAGGCAAATAGATCCATAGGAGATTATTGAAGATTGGACAAGATAAGTACAAAGGATGTGAAAAAAACTGCCACAGCATGGACAAAAGGTCAGAATTGACCTCAGCAACCACAATTGCCTTCTCATCTGAGCCTTGCAAATGTCTGCTGCAAAATTACAAAGCTAAGTGATGTCAGCAGAAGTTGATGGTGAATTCGCTACCCAGACTCTGTAACAAAACATCTGCATTGCTTGCTTCTTTGTTTCTGGACCTCATTCATGGCCCCCTTTTGATGTTTAAAGACATTTACAATGCAGAACCTGAAGAACTGAAGAAATGTCCTTTGCCACATATTCTATCACACTAATAAAGACTTCCCGAGGCCCTTAGCTTGTACCTTGACCATTGGGTGAGTAAACCAGTGAACTTAAAATTAACAGTCTTTTAACTGTGACACTGCGTATCCTCATGGTAAGGCATGGGATTCCAGGGTCCCTGAGTAATGTGTAGAGGTTCTGCAGCCCCAGGACATTCAGGGTATTGACTGAGCTCACAGTTCAGATGAGCAGAACCACTAAAACAGATATTGCCTGGAATAAATGCAGCCATGTTTGTTTAAAGGGAGAGAAACTCTGTCTTTGTATACAAGGTAGCAGCAGTGGAGGTAAGAAAGGAAAGTTCTGGTCCTGGAATTGGGGTTATGGACTCTATTTATTTATTTATTTATTTATTGTATTTATATTCCACCCATCTGATCAATTGACCACTCTGAGAAACTTGAAGTACTATGAGTGGGTCGCAAGGAGTGAGCAGCATGGAAAAGGAAACGAAGAACCACAAATCAATGCCTCAGGCAATCTGAGTGATCACATCATGTGGGACTAAACTCAGGGGCAGTTGGTTCAGGCTAGTGGATGGGGAAATCTCTGAATCTCAACTGCATTGTTTTTCCTTTAAACCTTTAAACCTCTCCTGCTTTGTCTTTCTGACCTTCCTTCAAATGAGTTACAGAATTTTGTTTTAAATTGTTGTGGGGAAAAAACCCACCCGAAATACAGTACGCATACCATTCTTTTACATATTTTCCCTAATGTCAGCTCCACTGGTGCTTGTCGCCGTGTGGAGATCCTTTGCCCTAACCCTTCCCCCGGGATAGTGTGAGACACGCTATTCTCGGCTCTACCCGAGGGGAGGGGGAGCGTCCTTAAAAGGATGCTCCTCCACATGTTCTGCCTCTTTCGAGGCTTTCATTCCCAGCAGTGGCTGTGTGCAGCGCTGCGGGAATTTCTTGCTGCGTAGCAGCAAATGGGACTGGAGAGCTTCGGGGGGGGGGGGTGCATTGGCACTCCCCAAGGTGGTGTGCAGGGACATGGCCGGAGGAGTGACAGAAGTCAGACCTGACCAGAGACTTGACGTTCCTTGAGTTTTTTCCCCATTCTAGGCATAACCTGGTTATGGGCTGCCGAATGGGCCAATTCAGTAGTTAGATTCTGGTGCGATAATCTGGCAGTGGTGCATGTCATTAATAACATGTCATCCAGATCCAAACGGGTCATGAGGCTTGTGAGGGCATTTGTTTTACGCACCTTACAATTTAATATAGTAGTTCATGCATGGGACATCCCCTGTATAGATAACAAAATAGCTGATGCCCTGTCCCGTCAACAGATGGTGCGGTTCAGGGTGTTGGCTCCAGAAACTTGCAGGTGGCCAGAAGTCCTCCCACAAGAGGTATGGCAGATTGAAGGAGGGAAGCACTGAGAGCAATAGGGCTGGCTCTTGCCCCGAGCACTTGCCAGGGTTACTTTGCAGTTTGTGAAGAGTTTAGGGAATTTAGAGTTAAGGGGCAGTTAGATCAGGAGTGGCCCATACCTGTTGATCAGCTACAGCAATTCGGTGGGGCATGCTTTGGACCAATTTTCCCGGCATGGCAGACACAGCGGCAGCTGGTGCACCCCCAGATGTGTTGTTGGTTCATCTGGGGGAAAATGACTTGGCCAGAAGAAGTGGCAAGTCACTTGTGTTGGACATTTTGGCCGATTTAAGCCAAGCTGGAAGGCCAAGTCCGTTTTGAAGAATTGTTTGGTCCACGATTATTCCTTGGCATACTTGGAGAGCCGATTGTGATGCTAGTTGCATAAATAGAGCACGTAGGAAGATTAATAGGGAAGTTTGCAGAACGGTAGTTAATGGGTTGGGCTCAATAATAGGACACCCGGAGATCCATTTGGACCGACCGGAGCTATACAGAGGTGATGGGGTTCATTTATCTGAGGCTGGATTAGAGTTTTTCTTGAATTATTTACATAGGCTCCTGCGTGCCGAAATTTTCGGCTTGATGGGGGGAATGGAGCATAGCTAAACTTGCCCATTCCATGGTGGATAGTGTGGAAGGAAACTGAATCGGTGAGTGCCCATGGAGTTCAAGCAGTGCATAACAGTGAACTTTCGGCGCTGCGGATTGTGAGGTTACAGTGCTGGGACCTGCTGGGGCCCTCCCCAGGCTGAGGGCCGCCAAAATCAGGGGGCTTGCAGGACCAGGGGGGCTTGATATTTTGCTGGCCGGGGTCATGCTGTCTTACAGACAGCACGACAACGGGGTGTGGGACTTGCCCGTATAAGGTTGGTGAGGGGGTCCTGTGAGACCCTCAGCACCAAGCTTGATACTGCACTACCACAGGCCCCTGGTTTCTGAAGCCATCAGTTAATGGCATGTTGATTCAATAAAGTGTGGCCCTATTTTACCCCATCACCTGCGTCTCACCTCATTATTCCAGGGTGGGAGGACAATGTGCGCATTTGCTTACATATGTACCTATTGACTAGAAGCACACTTGTGCCTATGTTACTTCAATTGCATATTTGCTAGTTACTCACCTTTCAAAAAGGTGTACAGCACACACCATATATCTCATAAATGTTGAATTCTTAAAGGAATATATCTTTCTTCTTCCTCTGGGCCTTGGGAAGCACAAAGTCTTTGTCAAGACTGCTGAATCCTACCAAAGGCTTCTCCATCCTTAGTGTAGGCTAGCAGCACAAAGATTTCCAGTCAAATCAAGAAGAGGTTAAAGAGAAGAATCCAATGTCTTCCTTCCTAGAAGAAACAGAAACATACCTTGACAGAGCCTAGGCTGCATAAGACTGATGGAAGTCAGATTTGTTGTTGTTGTTTAGTCGTTAAGTCGTGTCCGACTCTTCATGACCCCATGGACAAGAGCACGCCAGGCCCTCCTGTCTTCCACTGCCTCCCGGAGTTTGGTCAAATTCATGTTGGTAGCTTCGATGACACTGTCCAACCATCTTGTCCTCTGTTTCTGCAAGTGAATGTTGTTTTATATATATATATATATATGGTATGTTTTGACAAAGCAGCACTTTGAAATTGGGGCTGGGAAGACAGTGAAGATAGCCCATCAAAATAAATCTCCCTGCCTTTTCAAAAGAAAAAAGTGAAGGATATTTGGCCATGCAGAGAAAATACAGAACCTTTGCCTCCATTTCCATTCTATCTGAGAGTACATTTGAATTTCTCTTAGGAGTCCCTAGTGGGGCTTGCACACATGCATGAGAGCTGCTCATAAATTACGCAACACAGTAAGAATAAGTGGAGCTGAGTTTCGCTGTTAGAAATGCTTTTATCTCTGAAAAATGGAATATGACAATGAAATGAGAAATCTATGGACCTCCCCCCCCCATGGGTACATAACATTATCCTCAACTCATAGCAGATTGAGCCACGTTTTTGCAGGACAAGCTTATGAGTCGCACATGGAAGCCTTTGGTTGCCCATTTGTCACAGTGTGGGTTTCGCCCCATCGGTAGTGACAGATTGTTACCTACTTTGAATACTTATATTGTTATGTTTTAGTCTTTTGTTTATTCTGTATTGCATCCAGTGTGGTGCTCGGAGGGAAATGTTCAACAATCAGCAGTGTTCAGCTAATGCTTGTGTGGCCTCTTAGTGGTTGTGCAAGTACTAGCAGAGCATCTAGCACAAGCACTGAGATCTCCACTGTCGAAGTGTACTGATTATATAAACAGCCCCATAGCGCTTAAAACACTCTCTGAGTGGTTTACAATTTAATTATGAAGGCTATGCATTGTCCCCATTCCCAGTGAGCTGGGTACTCGATTTACTGACTTAAGAAGGATGGAAGGCCAAGTCAACCATGAGCTGGCTATATGAATCCATTCTGCTTGAATGCAGGTCATGAGCAGTGTCATCACTGAAGTACTGCGGTGTGACCACTGTGCCACAGGTCTTCTGGTCACTACAGGATATGCCAATGCCTTCCTTGGTTGGTTATCACCACACTCCCTGTTCCTCTTAATTTTTAAAAACAAATACTCTTTAGAAACTTTGGGAAGACAGCATGCTATGATGGACCAGTGTGCACCATTCTTCTGTGTCCAAGAATGCCTCTGAACATCATGAGACTCAGAGGATGACATTAATGGTAACTGTATCTCTTCCTGCACTTTGTTTTCCAGTGGTTGGAGCAGTGTCATATGGGTGGCTTGAAGGGCAAAAGGGTGCCTAGGGTGACAGTTTGAGTGAGATCTGTAGTCTGAGCATGCAATATGGGACAGGGGAGAAAGGAATACTCCTGGTTACAGGATACCCTCTTGTTGTTCATTACCATTCACCTGACAATTGCTTTGTGCTTCAGTGAGAAGTGGTTAACTGATGAAAAAATAAATCAGCTTCTGGGATTGTTCCTTGCTTGGTGTCACTTTGTGAATGATAGTGAGCAGAGGAGGGTGTCCTGTAGACCATTTTGACTGCTGCCATAGATGTTGTCAACATTCAGGCTACCCTGTACTGTCTAAAGCTTGGAATCCTTTTCCCTGCTGGCAATGTTTCTTATGAAGAGTCTCCTCGTCAGATACTCCTTGCTATAATGATTACACTTTTTAAGATGACTGGAAGAGGCTTCATTTTGCTTTGAACAGGATGCACCCTCATCAACATCATCAGTTCTTTTAAGTTTCATGCATTTATGTTTTAATGCATTTATGTTTTCATTTATTATATTTCTATTTTTGGTTTTTTGTATTTTGTGTAAACCGCCCAGAGTAGACATGTTCTAGATGGGCGGTATATAAGTCTAATAAAATAAAATAAAATAAATAAATATTGTACAACAATATCTGGCCATTTCCTGGCATTTTGAACCATGGATACAGAAACACAACATTCCACATTCATAATCCAGAGATTTTTTAAATAATTGAATAGACACTTGTCATAAAGAAAATAAGTGTTAGCTATTGAGCATTTTTGCCACCACTGTAACCCTATTTAGTTATTACTTGTAAAGTATACTTACCATTGGTAGAGGTGATTGCTTCAGACCCACTGTGTTTGTTCCGGTTTCATCATTCTACACATGAAGAGCAAGACGTTTGAAGAGAAGTGCATTCACTGTCAATGCTTGACTTAATCAGTGCTGGGGGAAGGAGGTAGACCAGCTTGCATAGTGAAGCAACACTCAGCTTTGTCATTTTCAGGATTTTTATTGGTTCTTTACAGTCCATCAGCACCATTGGATTCCACTCAGACATATGGGTACCACCCATATTCCAATCTTCTCTCTCATTATGTACAGCTAGAAATCCAGTGTGGTGTAGTGCTTAAAATGTCAGACTAGAAGATGGGAGACCTGACTCCAAATCCCAGTCAACCATGGAGCCTCGTTGTGGCATGGCAATAGAGGAACATTTCACATACCTTGGAAATCCAGAGTGTGACTTGACAGCACATAATAACAGCAATCCACATGTAAGCATCCCTGTACCCTTGAGGCTTGCCCTTATTCTTGTATGAGTCAATACTCAAGTAACGGTGGCTAATAGACATGGGGACGAATAAAAAAATGAATCACGATATTCGTTTAAAAATCATTGATTTGTTAAATATTTGTCCCTTCGTATTTGTGAGTTCCAGAGACCTTGACAAATATGAAGGGACAAATATTTGTCCATTTTTATTTATCCCCATATGAAGAGATCCCCATCCCCATCTCTTCCTATGGCCTTCCCATTCTTCCTATAGGAAGCTAGCCAGCCCCACAGCCACCCTCCCTCACAGCCTGTCTCCCACCCCCCTTCCTCTCCTTACCTTAGCCGTTACCACCATCTGGCACCGCCCGGCGTCGCTGTCACCAGATGCTATCCACTGCCGCTGCCATCCCTCACCACCCGCTGCAGTGGCCTCTGCAGCCATGGCCTGCCATAAGGGACACTGGCTGCCTTTGCACAGATGGTGGCTGAAGCTTCTTTTAGGGCAGGGAAGCTGCAGCCGCCATCTTTGTAAAGGGCAGCCTGGATTCCCTTAAGGCAGGCCATAGTGGTGGATGCCATTGCAGCGAGCGGCGGTGGATGGAGACTGCAGAGGCCACCGTGGCACAGGCTGCCATGGATGGTGGTGGCGGCAGCAGCGGCAGTGGCACAGACTGCGGCAGCCAAGGTAGAGAGGCGAGAGGGGAAGGGGGCAGGGGGGCAGGCTGTGGGGGGGGTCAGCTCTTTTTTTTTTAGACAGCCTCTGGCTGTCTAAAAAAAATATCCAATGAACTGATGAATTGATTTGTGATTTGTCGGTTCGTGGGGAGGAGCTTCGTGCTTCGTCAACTTTGATGGATCACGAAGCAGAACAAATCATCAAAATGGCAATTCATCCCCATCTCTAGTGGCTAGCATTTCCTTCCCACACTCTCTGCTCCTGTGTCTCCACCTCCTCCAGGCTCTGCTGGGAGCTGCCTGCCGGTGAAGAAGCTCTTCGGGGGAAGGAGCCCCTGGATGCCATTTCTGGGCTTTCTTCCAGCCCCACCAAAGGATCTTTTGTTGTGTCAGTCAACTTTATATCCTACCTCATGTAAAGAGACCCCAAGGCAAGCAGAGCCTCTCTTCTTCAGACTCATTGCTCTCCATGTGTAGGAGAGGAATGAAATTTGAAAAACCATAGGAGATAAAGATGTAATGTTCCCCTCTATCTGAGATATACAGTATGTACTCAATTTAATAATGTCTGAATAGTGCCTGTATTTTGTTGCAATGTGGACATGCAACATTGCCTCATTTGCTCTACACTTCTTCTGGACTGCAAACAATCTTGTTGGGACAGGAAATGAAGCCCTGTACAGGTATTACAAGAATTTTAAATCCACCCACCATGAAGAACTGTGCCTTATCCTCCTTCATTGATTTTGCATGTGAAGCATGGTGGGTCTGAAGAGGACAGTCTACTTTATCTGTGAGCACTTTCCACATGAATTAGAAATCCTAGAAAATCATGCATAGTAAAGACTATCAAGTTCAACAGTGGAAATAATACTAGCATTCTTCACCACTTTGCTTATTGTTTGTTAATCCCCATAACAGAGTTAAATATACACATAGCATTAGAAAGAACTAGTGGTGTAGAGTCAACAGAGGGATAAAAACAATGGGCACATGACAATCATGTCAATCTATATTTTATCTTTATTCATACAGTTTGGCTTTAATTGTAGGACAGTGAAATCCATTAGTAGTGGGAGAAAAAGTCCATAGCAGATGATTCCTCACTTGCTATGCCTTGCCTCTGGAGTTTTCTTTGGATTCTTGCTTTTGTTTTGCTCATTTACTTTGGAGAACATGGCGGCCTAATTTAATTTTACTGCAGCCGGTGCTCTTCAACACACATGCTCAACATGGAAACGCTGAGGTAAGGGGGGACCTCCTCTCTGCTATGTCTGTGTCACCATCTAAATCTAAAGAAGAACCTTTTCTCCCCTTACATCCCTCACATAGCTATGCATATGTTCTCCACCTAATGCATTATAGATTGGCTAGATGTAATTTAAAACATAAGGAAGTGTTCAATGAAAAATTAATGACATTTTAAACATTTTTCAAGCTCTGAAGAGGCATTTGCACTCAAGCTAAATGTTTTCTCCAAAAGTAGTGTTAAAAGGACGGAGAATTCTTTCATTTTCCACTTTGATATTTAAAAACTTATTCTGGCATAAATAAGGCACTCCTGTATACGATGCATTTTGGAATTACACAAAGCTAATTATTACCTTTCAGAACAATATATGTGTATCCCCTCAAGCTAGTGTGGGGGAAGGCCTACCATGTGGAGTCTAGCAAACAGACTTGAGGATTTCCATAATTAGCAACAGGGATATTAAAAGAGACAGAAAGAAAATGCAAGCTCCAAAATAATAATTAAAAAATTATTATGAGCCTGGCTGCCAATGTGTTTTTTCTATTTATTCCCACTTGACAAACCAGGTGATTACTGTGTTTCAACAAACAATCTATTTTTTGTTTGTTTGTTTTATCTGGAGTGGAAATGAATGGTTCAAACTGACTCTCTTACACTTTCTAACAGGAGGGTACCTTCACTTCCTGAAGACAGAAAACTGTGAGTCCTTTGCCCGCCCAGCCCAAATAAAGAGTCGAGGCACAGGAGTTGGATAAAACTAGGGCCACAACTTTATTAAACTATTTAAACTTTTAATTCCTCTTTCACAAGGGGGCCTACTGTAGTGTGAATTCCTCTGACTCCGGTGTACCACTTTAACCGGATCAGGCCACCAAGGGTGAGTTCCTATTGCTGAAGCACCCTGACCTCTGTCCAGCATGTCTTCAGCCATCCAAAAATCAGGAATCCCTCCACTGCTTCAATCACTGAGCCTCAAGACCCTAGGTGCACTGCCGCCCTGGAGATTCCCTTAACCCATCCCCCTTTCATGTAACTCCTTTCCCACCAATCAGGGAGATGGGTTAATTGTCACCTTCCTCAGGTGTCCCGATGGAACTCACCCACACTCCTTACTTTTGCACTACCCGCCACAGCATAGGGGCTATTTATATGCCCCATGCCCACCACCCAAGCTGAACATTTCGGCCCAAAGGTCCCCTTGCAAATCATATAGGAAAATATCCAGGCCTGTGTCAGACAAATGCACACCATCATCTCTGTACAATTCAGGCCATCTCACCAGTATGTCCGGGTGTAACACCACTGACCCCAGGCCAGCCTTCATGGCTTTTCCAACCTCCCAGTTGACTCCACGCCTAGCACAGTTAATACATTTGGGGTCACACTTAGCCCTCCATATCAATCTTGGTATTATGTCCAACCAGATAATACTTACTCCCGGGAACCTAGCCTTAATGGCCCGGAAATCATCAATCACTTGTAAAATAAGCAACTCGCCCTTCTGCTGAGTCAAGTCGTTGCCACCCAAGTGAACCAATAATATGTCAGGGGGCACTTCCGCATTACTCTGGGATGCCAAATTCAGAAAACCATCCCAAAGCATGCCCTTCGCCCCCTCCACTCAAGTGTAGCCCAGGCTCCTAGACTCAAATTATAACCCCAAATAGTCCGGGAAGAATGCTTGGATGCCCGAAATATAAAACTGTGGCCACAAACAATAACTCGCAAACGTCTCCTTGGCAACTCAGAACCTGCAAGATAAAAAAAAAAAAAAAAAACAGTGCCAGAACCTACTGCGGCAATGAACGAATATAAGCTTGAAACCTATGGGATGACCACCTTCCCACCTTCTTTATTTGCTCATCACCATATCCCAGGGCAGCCACCATAGATGCAGCACCAATGAGGAAAGAGTGGGTCCCAAATTTCCAACCTACAATGCCTACCTTATGCAAAGCCCTTGATGTAACTGTCCAAAACTGGTACTTAGTCAATTGTGACATATCCCTATGGCAAAGCAGCTCACCAGCCACTTTCCCCCTCATCAATTTGTAATCTTGCATAGCCCTAACAGGGCACAATTTTAAGACAGAACCGTGGCCCGAAGAAATTATTTTTCCATTTCCCATTTGGTCAGTCTTAGATCTCCTCAGATGGACAATGATCTGGTCTCTGAAGACCACCACGTCATCCATCTGTAAGGCCAAACAGGACTGGTCCATTTTAAAAGCCCTCACCAACTCGCTAACCCTAAATGCCCCCCAAAATGCAATGAGTGTTGCTGCTCTAAACAGGGCAACCTCATAACTGTCTTTGCAAACCTTATCCCATACTTCTGCTAACTTGAGTAAAACATTTGGCGAAATTGGAGTCCTCTTATCCTGAAGCCTATCCCTCTCTTTTCCCCATCCTTCTATCATTTTCAGAAAGTGGAAATCATTTGTGGAGTCCAGGCACCCCCACGCCTTGGCATAAAAGTCCAAGGCAGACATTTTACACTGAATGGATCGAGGGGCTAAGCCTTTTTGATGCAAATGCACCCCATATTGTTGCAGGTGATCCACTGTAATAGGCCAGGTCTGACCTAAACCGTCCCGTCCGCAGAAAGCGAAAAACTCATTACAAGCAACAGCATAACTGCGCCTGGTGCTAGGTGCCACTGGCAAACTGATGGCCCTGTTTGCCTCTACGCGCCAAGTCTCCATACCTCTTTTGGCAAGACATCTGGCTGAACCCGGGCCCCAGGAGCCAACGCCCTTAACCGGTCGATCTGTTGACGGGATAGGGTGTCAGCTAGTATATTGTCTACACCAGGCATGTGATGAGCCTAGAAAACAATATTATAATGCAGACAATGCAATGTGAAGGGCCAGAACAATTGCATGACCCTCCCAGATCTTGAGGAGAGAGAATTTACTACGTGAACCACCAACATGTTGTCACATCAAAAGGTTACCATGGAATTGGGCCATATGTCTGCCCAAAGCCAAAGTGCCCCAACTATCGGAAAAAAATCCAAAAAAGTAAGGTCCCTAGTAATTCCCAAATCAAGCCATTCCCTGGTCCATACCCCAGCACACCACCTGCCTTTAAAATAAATTCCATGGCCCAGGGAACCTGCCACATTCGAATGCACCTGTAAGTCTTCCCCAAGGCAAACTGTATCCCTCCAAAATGATACCCCATTGAAGCTATCTAAAAAACGCAACCAAATCTTCCTTCATCCCACCCGAAAGGCACCTCTGATGATGCGGCTTTGAAAGGCCTTTCATGGCCTCACAAAGTCATCTAAGGAAGGCCCTGCCTGGTGCTACTAGTCTCTGGAACAAACTCCCTCCCAAGATCCGTTTGGCTCCCTCGCTGAGCATTTTTAAAAACCAACTCAAGACGTGGTTATATAGACAGGCCTTCCCTTCGGGCATTACTTAACTTACCTTTTTCTTTCCTCTATTTTTAACTATTGTCTACTGTATAAAGGTTGCAAATTGTTAATATATATTAACTGTTTTTACTCTGTGTTTTGTGAGCCGCCCAGAGTAGACTATGTCTGAATGCGCGGCATATAAGCTTAATAAATAAATAAATACTACTTTGCATGCGAAATTGAGATGGCCAACCACTACTTGCAACTTCCTCAGCGTAACTTTTTGACTAGCCAACATGGCCCTTAACCGTAACCTGAGGTCCACTAATTTGTCTTCCAGTAACCTGCTAGATTGTTGAACCGTGTGTAATTCAATTCCCAGAAAAGTGAGAACCGTGGCTGGCCCCTCCATTTTTTTCTGCAACAAGGGGCACTCCTAACTCTCTGGCTAGCCTCTGAAATGACTTCAGGATCCGTTCACAATGGGAGGTCCCTTGCCCTCCACAAAAAAGATAATCATCTAAATAATGCACTACATGGGGGAGCCCCACTCTGCGCTTGAGCACCCACTCCAAGAACAAGCTAAAATGCTCAAATGCTGTGCAAGATATGGAGCATCCCATTGGCAAAGCCCTATCCATGTAGTAACAGCCTTCAAAGGCAAACCCAAGTAACTCAAAATCACTAGGATGCACCGGCAGCAAACAGAATGCCAACTGAATGTCACATTTAGCCAATTCTGCGCCGTGCCCACATGCCCTAATCATGTGTACCGCTGCATCAAACAAGGTGTACTTAACAGAACACAATTCCTGGGGGATCATATCATTAACTGAGTCCCCTGTCGGGTATGACAAATGGTGAATAAGTCTGTATTCACCCAGTGCCTTTTTAGGCACCACTCCCAGTGGGGAAACCCTCAGCGTTTGAACCGGTGGTGCCCTAAATGGGCCTAGCACTCTCCCTTCTGCTACCTTTTTGCAAATCTTTCTCCTTACCACCTCTTCCATTCCTATAACTGACTTTAAATTTTTGGACAAAGTGGCTACCCTCTTACCTTGAAATGGGATCCTAAAACCATACCTAAATCCTTCCCTCAAATAACTAGCCACTTCTTTGTCTGGATATAACTCCAGCCATTCCTCCAATACCGAAACTTTAATTGGGCTGAGGCCCTTTTCCAGAGTTAGCCAACCCAGGAGGCTGCCTCTTTATATTCCCTTACTCCCCATTTGCCCCTGCCCCTGGTCGCCCCCTGAAGCAGGTAAATGATCCATGTGGGGCACTGCAGATGGAGCATTGGTGCTGAAATCTGCATGGCTTGCGCCCACAAAACCCCTTGGCATTAAACTCCCAGCAGACCAAGCGGGGTTGAACCGCCTGACCTGCTAGTGCGTGGGGAAAATTCACTGCAGCCGCTCTTTTAATCAAATGACCGCTGTCATCCAAACTGGGACAGGATAGGGTCATCAACTGTAACCATAACCCATGATGATGCACATCCCAGCGCATTTCTGGGTGAAGCGCCTCTCTCATATGGAACCCCTCATCATAGAGCAGCCACGCATGCCCCGGGAAATCCATGTAGGCCTGGTAAATCAAGTCCATATATTGAATCAGTGAAAAAGTGCACGAAGGTTATGCTTTCACAATAAATGAAAAAACCTGGAAGCCAGTTAGCCCAGTACCTCTCAAGCTTCTTTCTCCTAAACTTTTCCCTCTCTCTGTCCTCCTCTTTGTTCCCTTTCTTCTCCAATCGTCTATTTACCAACTCAAAAATGTCCACATATTTTCCCTTCTAGATTTTTTCAACTGTGGCTGGCAGGAGATGGTCCCCCAAGAGGCAGGGATTGATCCCTATAAGAGAGAGCCCTGCGAGACACAGAATTATATCCCATATCTGGGATGGGAGGAAGTGCCTGCTGTCTAAATCCCTCACTGAATCCTGGAGCCTGGCTGGGCCATGGCCACTGAGGGTAGGGCGCCGTCCAAGACTTTGAAGCTGGTGCTGATGAGCCCAACAATGTTGCGCTACCTACCCTATCTGAATTAGCCTGAGGAAATGGTGTTTGGGGGAACCCAGGTGGGCTTGCTACCCCCCACAGCAAGATCCCTTCACTGTGTACTACCCTAGGTGTATGTGGTGGCTCACCTGCTATAGGACTTGCGACCCTCGCAACACTACGAACTGCCTCTTCAGACTGTGGTGGGCCACCGACCACCCTTGCCTCTGCTAACTCTCCTTGACTTGTTCTCCTCGCGTCCATCACCACACCTCCAGGCCCATGGACTGCATCTTCCATCAAGGCGCTGCCTCCTGCCCGAGGCTGCTGCTCAGTCAGTGTTCAGGAGACCACTGACATGTCTCCTTCTGCACCTGGCAAAACTGCTGCAGAGGACACTCCCAAAGGGCCCGGTTGCTCACTCTCTAGAATAGCAATACGTGATAACATTAAATCACCTAGATGTCTCAGTTCTGCCCTTTTTTTTCCCTTTGGAGTCCCTACGTGATTTCCTAACATTAGCCGAAGTGGCCATGTCTCTAGCAAGTGCTCTCTCTCTCTCTAGCACACTCAATTTCATCAAAATGGCCCCATAGTCTGGCCAGTCCTCCCCATCTGATGATGAACTTACTGGGGTTGCACTAGGTGGTGCCTTACGCTTTGCAGGCTGCTTGCTTTTTTTTTTGCTACCCTGTCCTTTTTTAGGTGCCCTGTTAAATAACTGGTAGAACAATTGAGCACTGCTAATATCAACTCCTTGTCTCCACCTCTCCCTTATAATTTCGTGTTCTATTCTATCTTATTTATGTATGAATTTATTTATGTATTGATTTAATTAATTCTTTAATTAAATTCTTACTATTATTACTATTAGCCTTTACCAAATTGTTACTACCATTACCTTTATTACGCTTATATATATACACATACACACACCCCTATGGATTGATTTATAAACTCTTATATTATTTCTTTTTTAAAAAGTGTAAGTCATGCCTATCAATCACCTAAAGCACTTCTCCACCGCTACAAACTGCTATGTATTATTTATTATGTATTGTTTATTGAAATCACCAATCCTGTTGGCCTAGCCCCCCAAGGGGGGGGAGGGGCGACACTCCTCTCCCTTCCACTCCACTTATTCAAATTTCCCAGGGTCTTCTTTTATTATTATTATTATTATTATTATTATTATTATTATTATTATTATTATTATTATTATTATTATTATTACACCATGAGGCAGCAGCGAAACCGCTCGGAGGATCCGATAGCCCTCCGTCCTCTGCGCTGCCGACACCACAAAAGTAGCTGAGCCATGCAGAGCCAGCCTGATAAAAGGTTCTTCACCCGGACTCTGCCTCCCCTCCACCTCCACGTCACAAGCCTGCACTCAGCAGTTCCAAGTGAGCAGTCAAAGCGCTACCACGGCGACAGCTCCGTGTCGCGCAGAGCGTCCATTAAGTAAAAATGAATCAATCTGTTTAAAAGTCTACTTTCTTTTACTCCACTTTTCTCCTTAAAAAGACCTGAGGTGGCTTACATAATTAAAAAGACAATATTTAAAGCTAAAAAGAGTAGGTATACAAATATTTGAAAGTAATTAAGCAAGTATCATATTAAAAATGATAAATAAAATCAATACTAAAAACACATTTGGAAACAACAGAGCACAACAATCCATTTTTTTAAAAAAAAATCATCTCAGATGGCCAATCATTAAGGAAATGCCTGCCTATGACAATAATATTTAATTGAACTGAATTGAAAGTTTCCTATCATTCCCTGAGGTTTGAGGCTCCCTTTCAATGCACTGTAACCTTTGGGAGCGCAAGATGGAGGCAGGGAGGAAACCTTTAATAGCCAAAAATCACTGCCAGATTGGTGGCAGTAGTCCCAATCCTAGTAGAAGTATTGGCAGCAGTATTTTTTACTATTAAAACCTCCCCTTCCATATACTGAGGCTCAAAAAAACCCTAGAAATAGGGGGAAATACCTTGTTAATTCAGCCAACCCTCTAAAACAGGTAGATTATCAGCCTCTCATGTTTATATCCAAGAGACTGTCTCAACACTAATTCATCCAAGCCTGTTTAATAGTTTGATTTCCAGTCCTTTGATAGCACTCATGTAGTCTTTAGTGACTGCTCATAGAGTTTGATTTTTCAACTTTCACAAACTGATGGTAGTTCAAGTTGGGGACAGAGCATGTGAGGGAATTGAGTGTAGCTTCCTCTAATTACACAGCAGATAAAATAGCTGAGTCAGGAATCTAGAAAGCAGATTGAGCTACAAATCTCCCTCAGTAAACCACTGCTTATTTGTTGGTTTACCTCAACTATCACTTACTATCTCAATACATTCACTTGGAGACTCTGGTAAATTAGAAGGAATAAAAGGTTTCTCTTTACTCACAGTTTTTTTTAATTTAAAAAAGTGCCATATTGTCTAAAAATGTTAACTTGTCACATCACTGAGCTTAACTAGTTAAATAGCTTCATTATCAACTAACTGACTTCTTACGTAGCTGATATAACATTTCAATCTGTCTTCAGACATCATAATTAACACTGACAGAACTGACCTGACTAACTGTAAAAAGATGTGAAAATAACGTGAGGCAGAGAGGGAGCAATTGCTACTGAGTTGGCTGACATTCATCCCAGTCCAGAAAAGACCCTGCCAGCTAAAAACTCCTTAAAGACATCATATGTAGGTTGCAATAAATCCAACAGATCAGATATTTCCATGCTGATAAAATGAAGCCACTGTGGGGAGATGAAAATCTTGAGTATAACGTATTGTTCCTTCTGAGGAATGAAAGCAATCACCATGAAATATATAACTGAGAATCGTGGCTGTGTACTCTAAGATGGTGATGGGGACACACAAAAAATACAAAAAATAAATGGAGGGGAAAGATTCCTTTAGATCAGCTGTGAAACATTTATTTGTACAAAGAGGAAACATAAGTTAGTTGTCTCAGAAAATCTCTTCTATCTAGGACTCAAATGAATTTTCGACAATTTCAGTTTTCAAACCAACAATACAGGAGGGAGAAAGTTGGAAAAGCCCATTGAAATCCTTTGTGAGAATAGCAGTCATTTTTATCATCTTTGATTAATATTGTAGGGATGTTTAATCTAAAGAATGAACCCAGCCAACTAGCTGTTATGCAGTGAAAGGGACCATCTCATAACATTCCATTGTCAATCAGAGTTGACTACATTGTGATGTTACTGAGGGCAACCAAACTGAACAAGGGGGTTGGAATAAATATGTAACACTTTCATGAGGAGGTTTCCTCCCACATTTTTGATTTCAAGGAAGAAACTGCTAAAAACTTTCTCCCAAAATGGTGAAAGCTTTGGCTCAGCCTGATTTCTGGATGTGAGTAAGAAATAATTAGGGGCATGTTGTTTAATCCTTCGTGAGTCAAGGATGTTATATCACTTTCACAGCTTGCCAGGGTTTGCAAAGGATGGACAAGTGCGTGAATTGGTTCTTCTATTCCCCCTTTCCATCCTGTATGATTGAAATAACATTGAAAGGAAACACTTGAAAGCATCTTTTCAAGATTTCAGGAGTCCTGAGGCACAGCAAGCCAAGGAGCAGATGTCACTGGAATGCTGTGAAGAGAGAGTTGTGTGGTCTAAGACATCCAGGCAGGAAGTATAAAGCATGAGGAATGGTTATCTTGATTCAGACATGTTGCTTAGGAGGAATATAAATGGATAAATACACTTGCTAGAGGTCAGAATCTTCCTTTCCTTGGTCCTTCTTTTATGTTGCCATGTATTATTCATGTTCTATTCACAATGCTAGAGATGGACAACTAGTAGGCCCATGGCTACCTGTTATTGTGGAATTTTAAAAGAAAAACTCAGCTTATCTCCTGCAAGTCCTAATTAAACCCTGCAATCCCCTTTTTTATACTTTGATGAACAGGGATAATGGTATCCATAGAAAACATCAGAGTTTACTTTTAATATAAATAATGAATGCTTTCCCCAAATTAGATGCACTTCTTCCAAATTCTGAAAGCTTTATGCGGGATTTATGCTTTGTGTGGGGGAACTATTGAACAGTGAGCAGGGTCTAATTAAACCCAATTAAAGGCTTCAAACAGTGAAGAAAGGAGGGGCAATTTACCCTTAAGCCTGAGGTCTCAGAATTTACTCCAGAAGGTTAGAAGGCCCTCAGGAGCAGGTTCTGTGGGGGGTATGTAAAGGGAGAAAGACATCCATTTGCTTAAATCCAGATTTTGTTCTGGGTGACTTACTTCCCTGCCTCCTTCAGAAGATTTGGCCACCTTAGTTTAGCAACTTCAGCCCCTCAGGTGCAAAGAGAAGGACTTAGGAAATCCTAAAGTGATTTTATTTATTTTATGGTCCTATATTTGCCTAGGAGTAAATCCTGTTGCATCTATTGGTGCTTACTTTCAGGGTGGAAAAACTGGTGTAGCTTTGCAAACTTACATTTGTCGAAATTTGTGAAAGAAAACCTCTCTCCCTCTTACAGCTCTCTGTGCCTCTGAAAGGCTTGTCTTGTACCCTCTGACATAATTCTAGATAATGGTGTGGAGACAGGCAGTTGGGAGAGGGGAGAATTGCCCCAATGAGGTGGATTCTGTCTGATTTTAAGTGGGGGTTATTTCCTACAGGGAGCTCTTATATCTTACCCCGCTTTATTCAGAACGCCCATGGAGCTTTTTTGAAGGAATCAGTGGTTGCAGGTGGAAAGAAGGGAAAAAGAAACTTGCATTCTTGAACTTTCTTGAGTTTATTTATTATAAAATCTCGACACCCCCCCCCAAAAAAAGAAAAAAATGACAGGGGGTTCAGTGTTCTCTTATACCTCTGTGTAGAATATTTTTTCAAGGCAATGGAAGTGAGTGTATTAATGTTCTTGTAACCCAGGGAGTACAGACCATACTGTTTTCTCTCCTTCAATTTCATTTTCAAATGTCTGTATCAAAATATCTGATGGTTGATGAATTAACAGAGCAACTGAGAGGAATGTTTTAATTGCCTCATCCTCACATGTGAGAAGAAGCAAGGAGGATTTTTCTTCTTCTTGCTATTGGAGGTAAAAAAGAGTGTCCTAGCACTAGCACAGACTTTAATAGAATTCTCAAATAGGGGAATGTTGATGTTTTGTGTACAATTGCACATTTTTGTGCAACTGTGCCAATTGTGTGGATTTTCACATCTAGGATGACTGCTGCTTTGTTCAAGTGCCTCAAGCACTAGATGGGTGTCTGCATCTTTCTTAACCACCATAAAGTCCTTCTGTGCTTGCTGTGTGTGCTCATTTGCTGTGGTTTTAAACAAAATGGATATTAGAGGCATTTTACACAAAATACAGCAAATGTGGGGTGTGGAGAGAGCGTTTTTGTCTTACTCTTACTCTTTTGTCTTCCCCTTACTCTGGGGAATCTTGCAGGGCTTTAAAATTAAATGAATGAGAACAAGGAGTGTAACAAGAATGCTTTCCATTCTTAGCAAATCCAAGCACGCAGACAATATGAGTAAGTGCTATTCTTCCTTCCTTGACTGTGTAGTTGTTGCAGAAAGAAGAAAGACAGCCCCATCCTGCTTTGAGTGGTACAAGATCCTTATTTTAAAATGAAGCCAAAAAAAAAAAAAAGCAAACACAAACACACAATGCCCTCCTTAAATAACTAAGGATAAGTGACGGTAATGTGGTGAGTAACCTGACAAAGGCTGAAATCCTGCTGTTTGGTGTAGTAAGCCACACTAGAGTAGGCTTACTGAATCAATGGATATTTGCTGAGCCAACTCCTCCATAAATTCTATTGATTCAAATGGGCCTATTCTAGTTGCTGCTCACTTTAGTGTAGTAAAATCACAACTAGAATTGACCCATTTAAATCAATGGAACTTACGGAGAAGTTGAATCTCCAAATCCCCATTGATTCACTGTAACTACTATACTGTGATTTACTACACTAAGCAGCAGGATTTTAGGCGTAAAAAAAATAAACTAGAACCCTTAAGCCACTCTACATCAAGATTAGTAATAATGACTGTGTCGTAATGTTGTTCATTGCATTAAAAAAGCAGCTCCGCAGTGGGTCATTCAGTTATTATTAAAAAGTTTTGTCATTGAGCCATTGTAGTTCATAAGAAGAATGAGTGGCGATAATGGCAACAATTTTAACAGATTACTACAGAGTTTCAAACTCTGAGGATTTCATATTATAGTAGAATCACCATATCCATGGGATCAGAACCTGTGATTTCAATTCTCTGCTGCCTAAAAATATTAAATACCCCCCCCCGAGAAATACAAGTTTTCAAAATGTATTACCAGAATGGGCCACTAGAGGGAATGAGATACTATGCTACATATAGGGTTCACTGTATCTGCAATTTCTGACATCCACAGGGGGGCTTGAAACCAGTTCTCTGTGGATACTGTAGTCCTACTGTTCTTTAATAGGAACACATATGCTTTTGAGCTTCTATTTTGTTGATGTGGAGGGAATGGTTCTGATAAGTTTTTGGCAAATCGTTCTTAGCTAGTTTAAATTTACTAGTTCAGGATGGGGACCATGCGGCAGATATTAGTGGACTGCAACACCCATTATCTCTCACAACTGGCTAGATTGGAACAGGCTGATGGAAGGTGTTGTCAAACAACATCTGGAAGCCTACCAACATCCCATCCCCAGTATGGGACAGCCTCTTGGATTTTAAGCAGTGGAGAAAGGTTCATAGCAGAAACCATATTTGTAAGATGCAAAAAAAATTGCTCATCATCATCATCACCACCACCTTTGAACTGCAGAGCTGGAAGGGACCCTATGGATCATCGAGTCCAGCCCCTATCAAGGAGGCAGTGTTGGGAATCAAACTCCCAACCTCCGGCTCCATAGCCAGATGCTCAAACCACTGAGCTATTCAGCAGTTCCTATCCTAGATCAATAGCGGTTCGAAAGCATGCAAATGCAAGTAGATAAATAGGGACCACCTCGGTGGGAAGGTAACAGCGTTCCGTGTCTAGTCGCACTGGCCATGTGACCACGGAAGATTGTCTTCGGACAAACGCTGGCTCTATGGCTTGGAAACGGGGATGAGCACCGCCCCCTAGAGTCGAACACGACTGGACAAATTGTCAAGGAGAACCTTAACCTTTACCTTTACCTTTATCCTAGATCAAAATGCTACAGAGCTATCCATTTTAAAAAGACATGCTTTATTCAATTTTAAAATATTTCACCAAAACTATTGCAGGAAGAAATAGTTTACTATTATTGTGATGATTTTAATGGGTTTATTGGCTGAAATCATATTGGGCAGATTTGATCTGTGCAATAGAAATGATGTCATGGGCTGTGACACATTTCCACTGATTAAAGGCTTACTTTTGTGATTTCATGGTGCATGCAAATTTATCTCATTGAGAGCCATGAACACCCAAAAAGCTATAAAAGGAAGCCTTTAAAAGCAGTGTCGATCTGCCACTGCTGATGACATCATTCCCATTCTGCAGGTGGAGCTGTGCTCTAGGACTACAGCCACTATTTAATTTCTTTTTAGCAATGTTTGTTCCCCAATGTGAGCACTTTTCTGGGAAAGGCAGCCTAAAAATGAAATAAATAAGAAACCAATAAGGTATTATGGTAGTTGTAGTCCAGAAGGTATCGAGGACCACCAATTCCAAGGCTAACTACCCAGAATAGTCACATATTCCCTGCCCTGTACAAGCTTAAACTTTAAAGGTTTGCCATTCATTTTGCACATTCATTTCACAATATCTCAGGTACCTGCTGTCTCCCCTTAATTTATTGTTCAATTTGTCTTATTCACAGCACCATTTTGCGACAATTAACACTTACAAACTGTGGCTATTTTCAGCATCCTCTAATGAGAAGGCTGCTTCTTCGCTGTGCTTTCTCTCAAGATGTACGAGTCAGAAGAACGAGACCAAGAACAAAAGCAAAAACCGTACCAAAAAAATGCATCCTAGCAATGAAAGTAAGTTGACATTTCTGAGGGACAGATTGAAACAAAGATCAAGCAACAATCAGCAGTCCTCCTCCATATTCACCTCTGCTTGCTTGGTCCATTCTGGAAGCACAGATAAGTCAAGCTGTGATGGTCAAGCTTCCTACTCTACCCACCAGTTTGGGAAGAAGCTGGTGATCAGATGGCAGGCCCGTTGCACAAAACCGGGTGATTTCACAAGAGTTCCTCCTAGGTTGGTGCAGTCTCTCTCCTAACTGAGAGCCCCTGCAGGTGCTCCCTGAAAATGTCATGGAGAGACTGTCATTCACTTTTGTGAAGTTTAGATTTATGTACTTGTTCCTCTCATGTACTGCATCATCCTTGACAACCTCTTGATGATCATTTACAAAGCTGCAAAACCTAACTATCTTCTTAATAAACCTGTGCACAGGTAGTGCTAATTAGTTTAACACTCTGATAACAACCCTAGTTATCACATTTTAAACAAAAAATGTAAAAAAGATCCACTGATGATTACGCGTTTGTTTTCTCCTTCTGTCTCATTTTTAGTGTTCCTTTCTAAATATTGTAATGAGCAAATACCACATCTAACATAAACAGGAAGCAAAGAAGTATCTAAATATGTATTAGCACACTTGCAATCTGAGCTCCCCGAATGGCATTTTACTTAAATGGTTTCCTCATTCAACATATGTGAGGAAGCTAATCCTTTCAGCTCTATTCCTTCTGCAAGCGGATTGCTCATTGTGACCCCATATTTGTAAGAAACATTACAGATTGAAACCCATTCTTTATCTCCTTTACCCATTTTTAACCATCAGGCTGCTCATGGCTTTAGCAGATGCTGCTGCAGTTTTTTCTCACTCAGTTTCAAGGCAAGTTAGTGAACTACTTCCTTTATCCTTCACACTCTTTTTTCTTTGCTTCCCCCTCTCTCTTGAGGAAAAAACAAATGTGGCTGTGAGTGAGCTCCTTGTTACAGTTTGCAAATCAATTTTGCATGTTCTCCTCAGTGTTTCCAACACAGTGAGACCAAGAAACTTGTCATTTCACTTTATTATTGATGAAGACATTTAAATATTTTTTATATATATCCCTGCAAACTCAGAGTAGTGCAGACTAGGAAAAAAAAAACAAGCTTTCCTCTTAGAACAATACAAAGCTACTTCAAAAGATTTGTGTTACATGAAGCAGAGAAAGGGAACTGGCATTGTTACAACTGTAAGTGCTGTAGAGAAATGGGAATTCCTTCACCCAACCACCCCAAAGTAGGACAAGCAGCAACTGAGTTGGAAAGGATTGAATTAGGATGGGTGCAACCATATAGAAGGTTAGCTTTGTTCACATGTTCTTCCAAGCAGTATGGGCTCATTTGGTAGAAAACAGGGGTGTTTAAGGAAGGTGAATTCTAATGCTGGATAACCTGATTTACTATTCCTCAACTCCTGCTTGGATCACAGCAAGCATGCTCTTCACTGTTAAACTGTATCCTTGGAGGGTGGTTGGTATTGTATATGGATCCATTGAGAAGGAAGGTCTGAAAAGTGATCCTAAACATTGTCAGTTAAACACACTTAGAATTCTCCCTATGATCAGGAACCCTGGACTATCAGAAAAAGCTGAGAACTAAACAGTTACATTACATTATGACTGTAACCTAATGGTCAAAATCCTGGAGAATTAAAGGCTTCCTTTTGTGATTTCCAGGTTCATGTGACTTCATTGTATTGTATATGAACTGTGTACACCCCCAAATATGACAATGTGATTCCCATTAGGCAGTCAGAGTTGTGCAACAGGATTTCAATGAGCACAATGTTAACTTAATCCTTTCACAATATAACTCTAACTTTTTGGTTATTTTTATGGTTACTAGGGTATGCTTTTCCCAGGTGGAGGAGAAGGAATGCCACACAGCTCAAGTGCTGGTTGTGTCTCTGGTAGGAGAATAAATTATATAGTCATTTATTTTATTTTTTTTACTATTTTTTTAGAAATTAGCAAGAATTTATAAACTAACACCTATAAGAGTCAGTACCTAACTTGTTTCTTGGTCCATGGAATGATAATTGTATTTGCAACTGATTTTTTAAAAAGTTCAGATTTCTTTATTCCCTATCTTTTCTAACCATTTTTTTTATCCAGAGAACTTGTTTCATTCTTAATACGTCCTCTACATTCTGCTTCAAATTTTCTAGAAAATCCTCCAAAGATTTTTTAAAAAAAAGGTTTATCGATTTTTAAAAATTTGATAAAATAAATGGTAGATGTAGGGAGTTTACAAAATTTGAAGAAATGATATTACAGAAGGAAATATACCTGGATATAGGATAATGAGAGGGATGATGATTAAAATTTATAAAACATTATTAGAACCTGGAGATCAACAAGATTTTCTTAAATCACGGTGGGAATATGATTTTAGAGAGATTATATGTATAGAAAAATATATGGGATATAAGGATATTGAAATTTATGTTTACAAGGATAAAGAAAAAAATTAAATAAATAAATTTATAAATTTATTTATTGTTATTGTAAGTATATACATAGTATACACATGCAACGAAATTCACACAGACACCTAGAGACCAGACCCACATGCACACACATAAAAAATCCCCAAACACTCCCCACCCACCATTTATAAACTAGTTTGGCAATGGTATTTAACTCTGATCAAATTAAATCAAATAGATACTAAATATCCTAAGATGTGTTGGAGAGGTTGTCAGAAAGTTGATACTTATTTTCATACGTCATGGGAATGTGAAAATGTATTAAAATTCTGACAGAATCTTTAAGGAAATAAATGAAATAATTAAGTTAAAAATAGAGCCATGTCCTAAAATAGCACTTTTATCAATATTTGATAAGGAGCAATGGAATTAGACTATGAAAGAATTACTTTCAAATTTATTAACAGTAGCCAGATTAATAACAGCAAGAAATTGGAAAGTAAAATATGATTTTCAGTTCAATGAATAGTAGAAAAAATGGAATATAGTTATTGATGATAAACTGGTGTATAATCTTGAAATCAAGAAGAGTTTGTTTTAACAAGAATATTTTTACAGATATATGGGGAGAATTTATTGACTATGCATTAATAAAAGGAAAAGCTTGCGCACCTTCACAAGAATCAATGCAGTTTTGGAAGGTGAAGGAGACTCCATAAGAGGAAGAAAATATTATTATGTCTCCAAATGGTCCTGATGGAGGTTTGTACATTTTGTTTAATTGTATTATCTAAACCAATGGTTCCCAAATTTGCGTAACCCTTGATCCCCAGATGTTCTTGGACTGCAGCTCCAAGAAGCCCTCAGAATTAGCTATGTTGATCAGGGTTTCTGGGAGTTGCAGTCCAAGAACATCTGGGGATCAAGGGTTGGGAAGCACTGGTCTAAACATATTTATGTTTTTAACTTGTTCGTAATGCTTTTTTTTTTTTTTGGTCTTTTTTATTATACATTTTAAAATAAAAAAAATAGAAGTTCTGATTGCAGAGCTTCTGGTCAAGTTGCAAACTGGGAAGCTTGGTGATGTGGTTGAACAAGGGTACAGAAGTGGCACACATAGCCTTCCTTTCCCTCCAGAGTGCTATGCACTAATGCCTGATGAGCATTTTCTAGGAATCTTTGAGCTTTCACATTTACTGAACATGCTCACACAGAGCAGAATGAGACATGACAGACAATATATGTCACTTCTTCATGCAAGAGGAGAAGCCTTCAGAGCTCATTGTGTAGCATCCTATTCAGAGGTTACTGTCTGAATCTGGGGAGGGCTTCAAACAAGGTGGTCATGTGGAGATGCAGGAAGATCTAATCTCCTCCATCCCCCTTCACCCAAGAGACAGGGAGACCTTCAGTTATTCACAGTGGTGGTCTGCAGCAGAGTGTATAAGCACATTCTGAGGAACATGCCTAGATTATTTCCATGAGGGGCACACCTGCATCAGAGTTGCCAACCAGAGAAATGTGTTCAGTAGGATATGCTTAGAAACATTATTGAAAACCTTTACTGTTCACACAGAAGGATCTGTCTATCTTCCAGTTGACGGGGATGGTGGGGACATGGAGATGATACTATGTGCACTGTGTCCTCAGCATGCTTCAAGCCCTTTTGAGAAGCAGCCTGAAAAAGATTTTTGGCACAGCTTCCCTCATTCCCAGAGCTGACAGTTTTGTTTCATTATTTGTCTCCAGGATTTCACTCTGCTTTATGTGCATGTCAGTAACTTTACGGCAACTGGCTTACCAAGGGACTGTGTGCATATTCTGATATGCAGTTGGTAGATGATTGACCACAGTGACAAACAGAGCAGCAAATCTAATGAAAATGGGAGAAGGGTGCACACACATGCACACACGTCTTTTGACACATGTCTTTTGAAGGGTGCACACACATGTCTTTTGTTTCAAACGTATTTTGCAAAGCTGTGCTAAAGATATAAAAAATTGTTAGAGTAAAAGTCCTCTAGTTACAAAGAAGTCAGGTCAGCATGGGGGGGGGGGGTTACCTCCAAAGAAACATGATGTGTAATCACTGAACCTGATAATTCTGGATGCTTGAAGAGGTTAAAAAACACACAGACTTCAAGACAGATTGTCTTCAGAATTTGAATAAAAGCCACTGCTGGTTCTCAGGTAGAGTTCAAATGTAAAACAAGACCCAAGGGATGTCTCTGTGGTTCATGTTCAACAACTGTGCTTGCACTTTAACAGACTAGGTCTGTGGCTAAGAATATCTGGCATTTTTTGTACCATCAGTCTAGGCTGTGATGGCTTTGTTTCTCTGTTTGAACTCTGAATGCCATCTTGAGCTATAAGGAAGACATGACAAGAAATGTGTAGAGTCAAACTATGTTTTATGTGGAGAAGACCTCCAACATTCCCATCTACATTTCTCCTCAGATTTTGCTCTAGTTTTCCTCTGGTTTCTATAGCAAAACTAATACAGAGAAGCATCTCTGTTCAATTTTATATATCTGAGTGTTGTGCAGGCCACTGTACACACACAGTTTGCTGAAGCTTTCAGCACATTTGAGTCTTGCCCAGCCCTCTGCTTCTGTGCTCCCACCATTCACATATGAACTGATAAAGCTTTGCTCAAACAAAGCAGTCATGGCATGTATTACTCAACTGGGATGATTTTGGTGTGGCACTTCACTGACACCATTTTGTGCTTTTGGATATGGAGGTAAATATTATACCCATGAAAAGTATCTTGGTAACAAATTACTGTTGTACATTTAGTCATGTCAAAATTACTTTGTTGGAAGGGGTTGTCTTATAAATGTACAAATGTGTAAATCATCATCATCATCATCATCATAATAAATAGGAAATGATGGGGGCCTTTGGTCATCCATAATGAGATGGCATTTGTTCTGTATCGTCACAATGCCTTTTAATCAGAGTTGCTTTTGAAAATGGCGATTTTGTGTTTAATACCCTATCAAACATTTAGAATTTTATGTTTTAGTAATAATATATATCCATGTTTCTATGTTTCTCTGAAAAATGCATTGTTATACACATTTTTGCCTGATACACTTATTGTCTTAGACAATTTCTCTTAAAAATGTTTTTTGGATGTTATTTTCATAAATGCATTTCTTCTTTCTATGTCCTTTTCCTGCACTTTCACACCATTTGTTTGTTTGTGCCGAAGAAAACCATTTCTGAAATGTGGAGAAGTGGGAAATGTGTAAAATTTCAGTCCATGTGTTGGTTCAAAAGTGTGAAACTGGGTTAAGTTAGTATTAGAATGGAAACCCAATGCATTTCTTCCCTGCTCCTAAATCTGGCTGATAGAATTGTCAACTGTTTGACAGCCTCTTCTCTTATGATTTTAACAATGGCTTGATGCACAGATGTTAACAGTTTAGAGTACAGCTGAGCTAAATGTTCTCTGCAGAATATTTTTACATTTATCCATGCATGCATTCATTCATTCATTTAGAAGATTTATAGTCTGTCTTTCAATCAAAAGATTCTCAAGGTACCTTACATGCAGCAGAGTTTAATATTTGCACATGCAAACATAGAGAAGCAAGCTATCCTTACTTTTTTCATTTGATAGCAGAGACCAGAGCTTTCTGAAGGATTGGGTCAGATGCATCTTTGCCTTGTCATAATGTTCTCCTTGAGAAACAAGCTCCCAATGGTCCTTGGTCCCCTACATAGTGGCAGAAATCTTAGTGTACTTCCCTTTAACTATGTAATTCCATTGTAAACTTGACACTGGAGAGGAAGCAGTGGAAGGGATGCCCTTAAACTGGGGCAGTTTAATCATTGGGCAGGTAATGTGTCAAGATAGTCACATTAGTGGTTTCCAACCTTGGGTAACCCAGATGTTCTGGGACTACAACTCTCAGAAGTCTTGGCCAGCACAACTGGTGGCGAAGGCTTCTGGGAATTGCAGTTCAAGAATGCCTTGGTTATGCAAGGTTGGGAACCACTGGGGTAAATTTTCAAGGACCTCCAGGTTCTTTAAAAGCTGTGGCTGTTTTAGGAGGATTGTAGGGAAATGGTTGCTGTTTCTGCCACTGTAAATATGAATAAAAATAAGAGGAAAAGAAGATGAATCAGTTGGCACCTGCCGGATACATATCTATTACTGCTACCACTACCGCTGAATGCAGCAGGAAAGAAAAGTTTCAAAAAGAAGGGAAAAAAGCAACCACTGCTGGCAAGTCCCCAAACTTCATATAAATGTTGCTGCTCTTCTGAAAATACACAGATACACACACCTTTTGCCATCTGTCAATGCAGTGGTGAAAATTGGGGGGGGGGGCAGAAGTCTTTATCTGATATCTAGGATCAAAATGGATGACATGCTAAAACCAACCCTTAAGCTACAAAGAATGTCTCTTTGCCACAGCATGTGCTTCTCTTACCTCTGTATCTTGCATTTAGCTGTACTTTGTTCGGTGAAGGTAAACACAAAATATACCTTGGAATATTGGCTGCTGGGGAGAACAAATGAGGAGTGTTTTTGTATGTGTTTCTTGCTTGTGAGTATCCTGGGAGCAATTGATTGGCCACTGTGACTGAAGAATGCAGGATGTGATGGCTTGTGGTCCAGGGCCCTTTTTATGTTCTCATTTCTGCTGAGGCTGCTGTGATGGATACAGGAGCATCCCAAATCATTTTAGACCTTTAATTTAATCTCCCTGTTCCAGATCCTCTGTTTGTTCATTTGGTTGCAACATTCCTGGCCACAGAGATACTACATAGACATGTGGTACACATATTCAAAGCACAATTCTTCATTTCAAGCTAAAATACCAAACCAACTTCTGTAGGCACTTCCAAATTATAGTTGTTACATGCTTTCAGGTTTCTTTTAACTTAGGGTCACCTTATGAATTCACAACTTTCAAAAAAGACTAGTCATTAACAGCTCAGATCTCGCTAATTAAGTTCCAGATTGGGAGATACAACATACACTGGCTAGGATCTAGAATGAGTCCTGCCATTGCTTCCTTTCCTGCTCTCCACTTCTTGCTGCAGCCCTTTGAGCTGCTTCTGATGACCAACAAACCCTCTAAAACAGTAATGTAACACATAGAATACATTTGGGGCAGAAACTGGAGATGCTTCTTCAGGCAGGTATTTCCTGCTTATACTAGGGACGTACTGGATCCAAGCTACTGTAATGCAGCATCCAGCCTGAAGACTGAGGTACTGGATAAAATTGTTACACGGTGCTTTAGATATGCGCTAGCACTTAATGGCCAAAATTTTGTTGCTTAGTTCAACTCCTCTGTAAGTTCTGTTGATTCAAATGAGCCTAATAAAGTTAAGTAAAATAAGTCACAATTAGAGTAGGCCTGTTGGGTCAATGTAACTTACAGAGGAATTGACTCACCAAATCATCACTTATTCAATGTGACTACTATCATGTTAATTACTACAGTAAGCAACAGGATTTGGGCCATGATGTTGAATTGCTGAAATATTTCAAGTTAATTGGTCTGCAGTTGCAAAACACTTTGAATGCCCCAGCTTAACTTCCCAGAACTGTTCTGAAGGAGGTCCAAATGATGAGAAGCACATTGTAGCATATTCTCATTCTTGAACAGTGAAAGTTTGCTATGATGCTCAGGTAGGTACATTTTTTTTTACTAGTCAGGACAAATACAAACAAAAAATAACACATCTTAAAACATTTAAATATCTAACTAAAAAAATCTAAAAGAAAATCTACATACATAGTGCACCCTACCACTGGGATCATTAGGGAGTGACCACTTATACCGCTTATCCTTCTGGAACTCCTTTTCCTTTCCAAATTTCTGTAGACTCTTGAACTGGGCTTTGTCCCTTCCCCTTTATTAATACAAAAATCAATAAAATATCCCCATAACTCTATTGAATACAAGTTTTTTTTATTAATTGCTATATCCCAAACTTCTCTATACCATTCACTTAACAAAATATTATGAGTCATTTTCCAATTTCTAGCAAAAAAATCAATCTTGCCAACGTTAGCAAATTGGAAACTAATTCTTTAGTTGTTCAATTAACTACCTGCTTTTCAAACTTTAATAAAAGCACAATTTTAGGACATATAGTTAAGTTTAGCAAGCTTGTTTCATTTATTTTCTTAGAAACCAATTGCCACAATTCCAGTATATACTCACATTTCCACCCCATATGAAAATATGTACCTATTTTCTGACACCCTTTTCAGCACATATTGGAATAATTACAACCTATTTGATTTTATAAGTAAGTCAGTTTGGAGTTAAGTACTATCTCCAAACTGACTTATACAAATTCTCTTTTATCCTTATTGACATTTATTTCCATATTCTAGTGTTCCATATATTTTCCCAAGCACTAAAACTTATTTCTTCTCCCATATCAAATTTGCATAATAGTTTAAGTAAGTCCACTTTGATCATCTACTTCCAATAGTATATTATCAATTATATTTACTATAATTCATTTCAATTCAATTATTTACTATACCCTTCAATACCTAGTTATTACTTTCAATTTCCTTTTGTAATATAATTTCCTCATATTTCATAAGTTCCCGACAATTTATTTTTATCCAATTCTTTGTCCATTGTTCCAAGTGAAAAATATTATACTGAGATACTTCACCTCACTCTAACCCTTCTTTTTTTCCTTATTCTTTATGTTTTTCTAAACAACCCTTTTAAAAAAAGAACTTAAAAACTCCTTGTAAATAGATTCTCAATTGATCTTTTTCAGTTTTTCAGTTTTCTGGGAATTTCTCCAACTCAGTCACTGGATATAATAGGGAATCTGGTGGGATAAATAGTTTTCTATATCTATCTCTATTCCAAATTGTTAACATATTTCTAAGGAAGGAATCTTCTGCTTTTTTTAACTATATTTTTATTATGAAGATAATATTTACCAGGTTTAAATGTAGTTCTTGTGTTTCCATTTCAAACTGAATTTATTGGGCTGAGATATAACATCTGAAATATGTTTTAATTGATTTGCAATATAATAAAACCTTTTCTTCTTCTGAAGAATACTGGTATCTAAATTCCATCTTTTGGCTTCTTTATAATCAGATTGGATTTGATATATTGAGGTACATTTGTGACATACGTCCTGGCTGGAAATTCAAATACCAGCTCACACTACCCGATATTGGCTAACAAGGGGTGCTTAAAAAGATTATATTGCAGCATATGGTTTTCCAAATGTTAAGTGTGATCTCATGTAACATAAACTTACCAATGGTTAGTGATGGTTATTCCATATGATTAGAGATGGGGATATTCGTACTTGTATATGAATATGAATATCCCTGTCCCAGCTGGACCTAATGAGGGTCCGGCCCCCAGGACTGGACCATCCACTCATGTGTCCCACCGTGGTGACGGTCCGGCTGATCCTGCCAATGGCACCTGGAGCTCCACTGCCTTCCTGCTCAGCTGGCCACTCCAGGCACGGGGTGGAAGGACAAGTCTCCCCACATGGCTGCTAAGTGGCCAGCTGAGCAGGAAGGCAGCAGAGCTCCAGGTGCCATTGGCAGGATGAGCGAGACCATCAATGCAGCGGGACACATGAGTGGACTGTCCGGTCCCGGGGGCCGGATCCTCATTAGGGCCAGCTGGGATAGGGATATTCATATACAAATACGAATATCCCCATCTCTGTATGTGTTCGCTAGGATTGAGGCAATTTTCCTTTGAATAAGGGTTGCTGGGGAAAGTGGCCAGGTGGTGCAGCTGTGGACATCATGCCTTTCTTTTAAGAATCACAGGCAAGTATTGTGGCAATAGAATTTGGGATTTGATACCAACCCAACAGGACAGGTTTTTGGGTGATTATATACATTCACTGTAATGCTCTACAAATATTTATTTAGCAGTACAATCCTAGGCCTGTCTATTCAGAAATAAGCCTCCTGGAGTTTGACAGACCTTGAGGCCAAGTAAGTATCTACAGGATTGTAAGCTGAAGCCATTTGATAATGGTGTGATGCTACCAGGCAGAGCCAAATGCTTGGTTAAAGATGCAGTAGATTTTAACTACAAGTGAAGGGAGAAAAAGACCACAGAACAATGAGTTAAACTGCCATGTTACATTAATTAGGTGCTTAGGGACAGCTGAACCACTCGCAAAGTCTCATGTGCTTTCACAGCAGAACCAAAAGCATTGTCATGGGCCCCCACATGGCATCCACTTAAAAACGCACACACTGGTATGCTATTTTCAGAGCAGAATTGCTGGCAGCAGCAACTGTTAATTGCTATTATCTGAAGTCACTGCATGCACATCTCCTAGTTTCACGTGGATATCTGTGCTTAATGGACTCTGGCACTGGGTGTCTCAAAAAAGGAGAGGAATTTAATACATTTTACATTGAAATAACCTTTTTCACCTTTTCATTTTCTACAGTGATCAATCAAAATGAAATAGCTTTAATGTTCTGCTTTAATATATCTGAATAGGAATGACCATAATTTCCAGACAGATCACCTTCAACAATATTTCAGCTTTTAGCCATGCTGTGTTTTTGTTGTTGTTGTTGTTGCTATTTGTTTTTGCATATCTCTCTTGGATTTGAATAGGCACCACTTCCACCCTCTTCCTGGGGAACTCTTGCCTTCTCAACATGCTTAGGATGGGCACCTTTATTCCTGGCTGCCAGGTTTGCAATCCAAGTGCACAACTGATAAATGAAGAAATTGGTTTAATTTAATAATTACTTAAGTATGTGCTACTCTCTGTTCTATCAGCTATTATTATTCTCTCTCTCTCTCTCTCTCTCTCTCTCTTACACACACAGAGAGAGACACATTATGTGTTGTGTGCGGCACTCCGTAAAGGCGGGGAGCGACCCACCCTCCCACGTGGGGAAAGGATGAGAGTAGCTGGTCGCTTCAGTGCCTGATGGGAATTTTTGACCTGAACCAAATTGGCTGTAGGTTGCAGGTGGTTTTTCGCCCATCCCATTCTTATTCCCAGGGATCACATGGGAGCTAAATAGGTCACTGGCAGTACGATCAAGATGGCGGGTAATGCTAAACAGGGTAGGTTCAGGTGAGTTCCAGGGTGGGCACCCAGAGGGTGCAAGGGATCTCTCCTCTCAGAATTGGATTTACAGAGGTTTGGCTGAGGGGAGGGAAAACAGGGAGACCCCAGGGGACGCTGGGCACTTGGAGTCTAGAGACTTAGGTAGAGGGCGGCCCCGGGTACTCCGGATGGATGGCTGAGAGGGTGCTGGACAGTTCAACAGCACCCTCTCAGGGTAGGAACTCCCAGAGGCAAAGGTCTGGACTGGTTGGTCAAGAATGATGAGGGTTCCAGACCTGTTAGCACTATGGCTGCCCCCCTTGTAAAAAGGGGTAGTTAAAAGTTAAATAGTTAATAAAGTTGTGGCCCTAGTTTTAACCCATATTACTGTGTCTTGTCTTGTTATTTCGGGTTGGGCGGGCAATGTGCTTTGTTGCATTCTACTTGGGCACTACATTACAGAGATCCTCTCACTGGAAAGCAGAATTCTTTAAATGCTGGTTGTGTTTGATTGTCACAGGAACTTTTCTCACTGCCCATATTTTGTAAATCAGCCTGCTTTGTTTGGTGGCTGGTCCCCAGATCCTAAGGCCACTCATCCTTTGTTAAGTCTAATTTCTCAAACATGAAACCGTCTCAGACAATGTATAGGTTAACCATAACAGTACCCAATGCTTCTACAGATGTGCCACATCATTTGTGATCTCTCATGTGTTGCCCCTTGCCAGGTTTTTGTATTTGACTTTTTACATTTGCCTTAATTTGGCAACTGGACAAACACAACTGTACATCCCCTCCTACAGTGTATGTAATAATAATCTTCCTATGTTTAGTAATAGATATTGCCCCTTAAAAAGCAATCCTGATTTTTTTAAAGTGGAAGAAAGCCACTTAAAGACCTTGTGATGGCTTGTTTGACAGTTCTGTTTTTCCTTCTGGTAATCCTACTGTGGCAGTTTTTCTGAATGAATGTGCTCCTGGTGCAACAGCAGTACCAGCCTTCCTGAGTAACTCAGCTATGCAAGTACTCATGGTATTATATTGTTAAATGCTAATGAAAGCCTGTGTGGCCTTAAACCAATGCACCAACAATTTGGTAAGAAAGAATAGAATGGAGGGGTGGGTGGGTGTCTTTCCTTTCCTTTCCTATAATTCTCAAACCCATTCTCTCAACCAAAATTTATACTGTACGTACTCTGAGATATATTGTTTTTCTTAGTAAGATACTGTCAACTAATGTGAAACAAGCCATGTTACGAAGAGTTCCGTTTGAGGATAATGAATGCCTCAGGGATCTCCAGGGATCTGTCACCTGTAGCCTTTTTAAAGCCAGAAACGGCCATTATTTTCTAAGAGTGAAATGGGATGCTTACACATAATTTTAACAGTGGAATCCATTGAAGGATTTGGCCTCCTGAAGATATTTGTTTCTCACTTTCAAGCTACATTCCAATAAAGTGTTTAGAGGATGAAATGGAATGACTTGTGGCTCCTCTTCTCATGCTTTTGCAGTTCTTTAGAAAAAGAAAATATCTGAATGCCAAGGTGATGAACCTATAGCTCTTCAGATTTTGAAGTACTGTAACTCCCATTATCCCTCCAGAGATGCATTCTTCAAAACTGATCTATCTGCAACGGAAACCCATTCTTTACCTCCTATTGGCCATTCATCAATCAAAATCAAGTTAATTTGCAACTTACAGAGCAGTGAAACCTTGTTGGAGGATAATAATATGTATTTTATTTACTAAGGCAGCTCTACTTTCAACTACAAAGCTGCCATCTCATTTATTTCTGTTCTGTGTTCTGCATAACAATTCAGAAAGTGTGTAATAAGGTGGTTCACTCTAAAAATCTATGGCACAAAAGTTTTTTTGTTTTCATAACTCCCATCTTCCCTGCCTATTGATTATCCTGGCTGGGGATCAGAAGTGGTAGAGACCAATAGCATTTAGAGTCCCCGAGGTTCCTCATTTCTGCTTTACAAGGAGGTATAGAAGTTCTCCTGCTCTGGAGATTAAACAGGTGTTGCTCTGTAGTGAATTGGCATGCTTCCCTTCTCCCCATGATATAAGATCTGGAAACTGAAGGAACAGAAAGATAATTTCCCCCAAAACAAGAACTGAGCATTTTGATCTACAACATTGCACCAACAATGATGGAGGGCTTCTTTGCGCATTTTTTGTCTGATAACAATTAAAAACAAAATCATATTTGAATGATTCACATAAGAATATTAAAAATATCACCAATATATCTTTAATGGTTGAGAAAGATTTTCTAAACATAAGATCATCTGTCAAGAATTCTAAAGCACCATTGAGAAGTCATGCCACCAGAGCAAGATATAGACAACTGCTTCTTCGTCATTGTGATATACGCTGTTGGCACAATATGTCTTCTGTCTCTGTTCCCTTTGAAACTAAACACATGCTCCCAGCAAGCACAAAAAAGGCTGCTCAAAAAGATGCAAACAACCCATCAGTTGCTTCTATTCTGAGTAGTCTATGCAACAAGATGGCAATTATCAGACTTAGAGTTTGCACATTTACAGAAGTGTAAACAATTCAGCTTCATATATTATCTTCAAATTTTAAAAGGCAAAGCAAAAAAAAACTTGGTGTCCTGTACGAAGATTTTCTTTTCATTTTCTTTTTTAGTACACAATGACAAACCAGATCAAGATTTAGATCCCTAAATGCAGGCATCAGCAAT
This sequence comes from Intellagama lesueurii, assembly GCA_037013535.1. Classification (NCBI taxonomy): domain Eukaryota; kingdom Metazoa; phylum Chordata; class Lepidosauria; order Squamata; family Agamidae; genus Intellagama; species Intellagama lesueurii. Next base: position 91,989,279 of record JBAJHW010000004.1, on the reverse strand, counting down.
TGTTTTCTGAAGTCAGAATTCAGTTCAGATTACACACCCCAGCTTGCCACATAATTAGGTTTTTTTGCTCACCTCATTTTTAAAAATCACAAGCTGTCAAGTTGATTCTGACTTATGGAGATTTCTTTCAGGCTTTTCTAAGTAGACAGTACTCAAGTGGAAGAGCCTCATGGCATAGTGGTTAAACTGTAGTATTGCAGCCAAAGCTCTGCTCACAGTCAGTGTTCAATACCAGTTGATTCTGACAGGCAGCTTGAGACTGACTCAGCCTTCCATCATTCTGAGTTTGATAAAATGAGTACCCAGCTCGTTTGGGGGGGGGGGCAATGTGTAGCCTGTATAATTAAAAATTGTAAACTGCCCAGGGAGTGCTTTAAGCACTACAGGGTGGTCTATAAGCCACCTTAAAAAAAACCAAACCCAATTCCCTTCTCCTGGAGAACTCTAAGACTATGCAGCTGCATCTATACAGATGATGCCTTTTCTCCCAGGAGGTACAGCAAAGGATTGAATTCCCAACCTTTGGCTTTGCAATCAGGTACCTAACTCACTGAGCTATCCAGCCACCTCCATCTCTTTTTTTGTAAAACCTTAGTAATGTATGCATTACTAAAGGTGCATCCTCAAAATGAGAAAGCAAAGTGCAGGAAACTCCCTGAAAACATCCCTGTGTCAGGAATGCATATGACCATAACAAGTGATTCATTGGAGTCTGGAAAGATATGTGTTCCCTTTAAAAAGACACAAAAGAAACAACAATTTCTCCCTGGGTATGGCCATAGGAATCTGTAACTTGTAAGTAATGGCTGATAACACTGAGCAGTGAGCATCTCCTCTGAAGCTCTGATTTAATGAAAGATAAAATGATATCTGTGATCAAAGGCTGTAGCAGAAGATGACACCAATGTCAAAACAAAGAGGAAGATCTCAGAGTATGTTGTTGCTGGAATTCTAAAATTATTTTACAACAACCCCCTCATTGTATCAATCTGTTCATAGCATGGGTGATGGTTTATAGATTAACCAAAACAAAAAACCAAAACCTGGTACCCTCTCTTAGACTCCTCCTCTCTGTCCAATTTCTGGATAAATGAGTAGATTTAAAAAATAATATTTAAAATAATAAAAGCATTTGTCTTGGCAATGCAAGAAGTGCTATAATTAAAATAATCAAAAGCTGCAAGCCATTATTAAAGGCCTAAAATGGGCAATTTAATGGACTGTATTTTATGCAGCTTCTAATGAAAGTTGACCTCTTTGGTTAATCAGAATTCAGAGTAATTCAGCACTGTCTGAGCACAACATAAGGCAACAGTTAAGGGAGGGGTGGTAAGGGAGGAATACCCATTTTTTAAAAAAAGTTCTCTATTCTACAGCCTAATAAAAATCTGTTGTACACATCTATCCAGGTCAGTTCCATGATACTTCTTGCTGTGCTTTTTTGGAAAAATGAAAACATTTATTCAAGAACAAAAGAAACTGCAAAAATTGCCTAGTATTCATAGTATTATCACAATATAACATAAGTGCTTGATCCCATTAGCTTCCTCCTTACAAGAGCTATTATAGTCCTTCTGTCTCATCTTTAGCTACACAGTTATCAATTAAGCAAGGGCACATGAGCAACATTTCATGTCAAGAAAGTTATTTTGTGCCCGGGGTAAAACTGGCAAGAGAGCATGGTGGAATGAAGCTGACTTCTGAGACGGTTAAACGTGAAACTGCCCTTGGTCAATATTTTAGACAATCTATGGGTTGAAATCAGAGGCGTTGCTATTTCCTGCATTGTAGTCATTTCTGTATCTGCAAGAACACTTTGGAAACACCACAGGTCAGAGGGTAGAGCACCTGTTTTCCTTGCAGAAGATGTGATGTTCAACCCTCAGCATCTACAGCAAAAGGAGGAAATAGCAGCAGGCAATGGCAAAGATCTACACCTCCGACTTGAAGGGTCAGTACTAATCAACAACATCACATACAGCTTTAGGGGCTGACAGGGTTGTGTTAGATTAGGCATCCTTCAGTCTCGAGAGACCATGGTAACGTGCTCTGAATGGAGGACTTGGAACAGCGTCTAGTGTGGCTGAGAAGGCCAATTTGAGAGTGACAATCCCTTCCACACTGAAGACAAATACAATCTGTCCCCTGTCCAGCTCCCTGATTTTGCTGCTTTCGGAACTGCCTCTTTGCCTCGGCCTGCTGGACAAGTGTCTCTTCAAAATGGGAGAGGCCATGCTGCACTGCCTGCCTCCAGGCTGAATGCTCAGATGTCAAGGTTTCCCATCTGTTGAGGTCCATTCCTAAGGCCTTCAGATCCCGCTTGCAGATATCCTTGTATTGCAGCTGTGGTCGATTTCCCTGCACTGATTCTCCATACAGGAGATCTATTGGAATCCAACCATCAGCCATTCTCATGACATGCCCAAGCCAATGTAGATGTCGCTGTTTCAGTAATGTATACATGCTAAAAATTCCAGCTCGTTCTAGGACTACTCTGTTTGGAACTTTGTCCTGCCAGGTGATACCAAAAATGCGTCGGAGACAACTCATATGGAACATGTTCAGCTTCCTCTCCTGCTGTGCACAAAGGGTCCAGGATTCACTGCAGGACAGGAGTGTGCTCAGGACACAGGCTCTATAGACCTGGATCTTGGTATATGCCGTCAGCTTCTTATTAAGCCATACTCTCTTTGTGAGTCTAGAGAACGTGGTAGCTGCTTTGCCAATGCGTTTATCCAGCTTGACATCTAGGGAGAGAGTGTCAGAGATTGTTGAGCCAAGTTACTCAAAGTCATGAACAACCTCCAATTCTTGTGTGGAGATGGTAATAGAGGGAGGTGAGTCCATGCCCTGGCCCATGACTTGTGTTTTCTTCAGGCTGATTGTTAGTCCAAAGTCTTCGCAGGCCTTGCTAAAGCGATGCATGAGTTGTTGGAGGTCTTCAGCAGAGTGAGCAACAACAGCTGCATCATCAGCAAAAAGGAAGTCCTGCATGCATTTCAGCTGGACTTTGGTCTTCGCTCTCAATTTAGAGAGATTAAAGAGCTTTCCATCTGATCTAGTCTGGAGATAGACACCTTCTGTTGCAGTTCCAAAGGTGTGCTTCAGCATGACAGCAAAAAAGATCCCAAACAGGGTCGGCGCGAGGACACAGCCCCGTTTCACTCCGCTTCGGATGTCAAAGGGATCTGATGTTGAGCCATCAAAAATTACAGTGCCCTTCATTCCCTCATGAAAGGACCTGATGATGTTAAGGAGTCGAGGTGGACATCCAATCTTGGGAAGTATTTTAAAAAGGCCGTCCCTGTTAACCAAATCAAAGGCCTTTGTGAGATCTATGAAGGCCACAAAGAGTGGCTGTTGTTGTTCCCTACATTTCTCCTGCAACTGTCTGAGGGAGAATACCATGTCAGTGGTGGATCTATTATCTCGAAATCCACACTGTGATTCTGGATAGACTCTGTCTGCCAGCACCTGGAGTCTCTTCAGCACAACACGGGCAAGCAGCTTCCCTACAATGCTGAGAAGAGAGATGCCACGGTAGTTATTGCAGTCACCCCTGTCTCCTTTGTTCTTATACAATGTGACAATGTTTGCATCATTCGTGTCCTGTGGTACTCCACCTTCCCTCCAGAAAAGACAAAAGATTTCATACAGCTCGGTGGTGATGATCTCTTTACAGCACTTCAGCACTTCAGCAGGGATGTTATCCTTCCCAGGTGCCTTGCCGGAGGCAAGGGAATCCAAGGCTGCTTTTATTTCTGCTAAAGTTGGTTTACTGTCCAACTCTTCCAAGACAGGCAGGCACTCGATGTTATTTAGTGCCTCTTCGGTTACTACATTCTCTCTCGAATATAGCTCAGAGTAGTGCTGCACCCAGCGTTCCATCTGCTGTGCTCGGTCCTGGATGATCACGCCTGTAGCAGTCTTCAAGGGAGCAGATTTCTTCTGTATTGGACCTAAAGCCTGCTTGATACCACCATACATTCCCTTGATGTTACCTGTGTCCACTGCTATCTGTATCTGAGAGCAGAGCTGGAACATCTCCTGGCAGCCTGTTGGACTTTGCTACGAGCAAGTTGAAGAGCCTGCATGTTGTACTCACTAGGACAGGCTTTGTATGCTGCTAGAGCTCTCCTCTTATCTTCGATGGCTGGCATCAACTCCTCCGAATGGGCTTCGAACCAGTCTGCCGTCTTTTTGGTCTTCATGCCAAATGTGGACAAGGCGGTGTTATAAACAGTGTTCTTGAAATGTTCCCATCGTTCAGGTGCATTTGCATCAGCCGGGCCTGGAAGGATTTCCTCAAGCGCTTGGGCAAATTCCTCCACTTTTCTTTGATCGCGAGTCTTGTTGATGTCAATACGTGGTCTTCCTTCCTTTTTTGTGTGATACAATCTCTTTGTTCGCAGTTTTACTCTACTACACACCAGGGAGTGATCAGTATCGCAATCAGTGCTCTGGTAACTGCGTGTGATAGTAGTACTAGGAAGGCTAGAACGTCTAGTGAGGATCAAATCGACCTGATGCCAATGCTTCAATCTTGGATGTCTCCAGGAAACTCTGTGTTGAAGCTTCGTATTAAAGAACGTATTGCTGACACAAAGACCATAATATCAGCAAAACTCCAGGAAGCGTTGGCCATTTTCATTCATCTTCCCAATGCCAAAACAGCCTAGACAAGTGGGCCAAGAATTGTGATCAGCACCAACTCTAGCGTTAAAGTCTCCAAGAATGAACAGTGGTTCTCTCTTGGGGATTTTTTTGATAGTAGCTGCCAGATCGTCGTAGAATTTGTCTTTGACTTCTGTTGTGGACGACGTGTTGGTGCATATGCACTAATGAGGGTGACTGGTCCCACTGATGAGTGGAGCTGCAGAGACAGGATTCTTTCACTCCCCACAGTAGGTGGAACAATGGATCTCAGCAAAGTATTTCTGACCGCAAAGCCAACACCACGTTCCCTGGTCTCATTCAATGGTTTTCCCTGCCAGAAGAATGAGAAGTTTTTTTCTTTGATAGATCCCATGTCTGGCAATCTCGTCTCTTCCAGGGCAACAATGTCCATCTGCAGTCTACTCAGTTCCATGTTGATGACAGCTGTCTTGCGCACGTCGTCTATTTCCTGCAGGTCGTCAGAAAAGCCAGGGTTCATTGTCCAAACATTCCAGGTGCCCAACTTTAGGGCAGAAGTTTTCTTATGATTGTTGCATGGTGCAGGGTTATCGATCTGCTTGTCGGCTTTCACCCTAAACCCCACACACCCTGTGAGGTTAACAGACCATGGCGAGGTAGCACCTTACTGGCTGGGGACTGCCCAGCTTAAGGCAGGCGGTAGCTACCTAGTGAGGTGCAATGACCTCTCCCACCGTCGGACGTAGCCCCTGGCATCATGCTCTATGCCAATTGAGCAAAGACTTATAACCGGTAACTGCTACTTCCCGTGTTGTTTCGACGCTGTACGCGAAGCTGGAGTGTCCTCTTCAGAGCACAAAGCCTGGGTAAAATAATATGGAGGATAGGCTGTTACCCAAGCAGCAAATCCCCCCCTCTCCACGTCGCTGAAATAGTCCAATGGAAAGGCAAGAGCCAATACAACTGGTTCCAGCGACGTCGCAGGAGTTGCCAGAACGACACGAACTGCCTCTGGGACTCCGGCTCCGGATTTTGCCTTGAGGTTAACTCCTGAAGCCTTTTCCATCAGTGGATATAGCCACAAGGCAGTGGAGGTTTGAAATTGGAGTTTTCCTTCTCCTAGATGGGCTGCCTTCCAAGGCTGACGAGCCCCACCTACCTGGCCTGCTCCCTGATAGTGCGGAGATTAGAACACAGGCCTCCAGCTGCCGGACCTTGTCTTCCAAGAACACCACCAACTACACAGGGTTGTGTACTCCTGCTTTAAACAGTGAAGCCAAGGTCACATTAAATGTTTCTCCCTCATAAAAAGGCCATTCTTTGTACCCACCAGTACACTTCATTTCAGCTTCTATGCATTGTTTCCCAATATTTGTTCCAATACATTTTTGTACTAATACATTCTACTGGGTGGAACCTCCTCCTGCAAAAGGGGCCTCAGTGATTTTTTTAAAAAAAAATACTTGTTTTGCTTTGCTTTGCTCTGTCCTGGGTAATTCTTTTTATTTAAAAAATAAACTGTGGCTGGAATCCAATGGAATAATTATGTCAGAGTAAATCTATCAGACTAAATTTCACTGCCAAAGAGCCATTAGTTAAGGAATCAAAAGTTCCAGTTCCTCACACACACCAGCTCACATGACTGCTATGCAAAAGCAATACAACCCCTGTTTCTTAACTAGTAGCAATTCCCTGCTGAGATTTATTCTCCTTGACTTAACATTGACAGGTGCAAGGAACAAGATTCTGGTCTGGGAAGGGCAAGTGTCTAGAATTTGGGAGCACTGGTTTTCACTGGCCAGGTGATAATGTTCTAGGAGGACTACCTTGTAGACGTAGCTCTGAGTGCCTTCTGCACAGTAAGTGAATCTGGGGAACAGGATGGGCCATCCTTGGGCTTGTGGTTTAAAAGACTGTGAAATAGGAGACAGTTTTATTAGTGAGTGCAATACAGATGCATACGCACAGAGCTGGATAAATGCATATATTATTTCCTTGTCCTTTTTTATGGGTCTATAGTTATTAATGGTTACATCACCATCAAATGCACATGTGCAATTCCTATAACACCTCACCATTAGACATACCAACTGAGGTTTCTGTAATTTGACATCTAAAGCTTATGGAGGATGATGAACTCCCCACCCTGCCACAGAAGAATCTTTGTCATGGTGCTTTCCTATTCATAATAAGTATGACCAAAACAAAAATAGACTATGGCTAGGATCCGATTGTACGTATATTTCTGCTGGCATAACACAATTGGTGGAAGTTTTAGAAGAGGTGAGCATGTTTGTCTATACTAGAATATCAGGCAAAAGCAAAAGCAAAATAAAAAAGAAAGAAGACAAAAACGTTGTGATGCCTTAAAGACTAACTGCTACAGTCACGTGAAAAGAAAATACATCCTCTTTGAATTCTATGGCTTTACGTATCAGGACTTAATAAAAACCATCTGGTCCTTAGCAGGTCTGAAAATTAGGTAAATACAACCTCAAAGGAACAACACGACATATTACACCATGTCATGATTTATTTTACAAAAATAAAGCCAAAATGGAGAAGCCATGTGTGAAAAACAAGGAAAATTTTACTGTTTCAATGTGAATTAAAAGGCTAAGTAGCAGCCGGGTGCTGCTAACTAAATGCCCTTGAGAAACGTCATCATCAACAAGTGTGACCACCTCTGTAAAAGCCAAAGTTTTAGCAGTTTGTTGGTCTGGAACATTCAGGTGCATGTTAACACAATGTCAAGGAAACACATCAGCAATTATTGTAGAGAAGCAATTGTTGCTGCCCATTTCCAAACAATTTAAAGTGCATCATTCTACAGTGAGGAAGATTATTCACAAGAGAAAACATTCAAGACAGTTGTCAATTTTCCCAGGAGTGGACATCCAAGCAAATTCACCCAAAGGTCAGTCTGTGCAGTGCTCAGAGCTATGGGGGGATGGGGACAAGACTTACATCTCAGACCCTACAGGCCTCGGTTAGCATGTTAATGCTAAAGCTCATGATAGTACAATTAGAAAAACACTGAACAAATATGATTTGTTCAGAAATGTTGCCAGGAGAAAGCTTCTTCTCTCTAAAAAGAACATGGCAGCACAGCTTAGGTTTGCAAAGTTACATCTGGACAAACCACAAGACTTCTGGAACATTGTACTTTGGACAGACGAGACCAAAGTGGAGATGTTTGGCCATAATGCACAGTGCCACACTGGGTGAAAACCAAACATAGCATATCAGCACAAACACCTCATACCAACTGTCAAGCACGGTGGTGGAGGGGTGATGATTTGGGATTGTTTTGTAGCCACAGGACTTGGGCACCTTGCAGTCATTAAGTTGACCATGAACTCCTCTGTATTCCAAAGTATTCTGAAATCAGATGGGAGCCATTTGTCCGACAGCTAAATCTTGGCCGAAATTGGGTTTGCAACAACACTAGTAAATGTACAACAGAATAGCTAAAAAAAGAAAAGAATCAAGGTGTTGCAATGAAACGTTCAAATTCCAGACTTCAACCTGATTGAAATTGTGTGGTGGAACTTTAAGAGAGCTGTGCATAAATAAATGCCCGGAAACCTCAATGAACTGAAGCAAGGTTGTGAAGAAGAGTGGGCCAAAATTCCTACACAACAACGTGAGAGACTAATAAATGCATACAGAAAATGATTACTTCAAATTATTGCTGCTAAAGGTGGTTCTACAAGCTATTGAATCATAAGGTGTACATAGCTTTTCAAACATGGCTTCTCCAATTCGGCTTTATTTTTGTAACATAAATCATGACACGGTGTAATATGCCATGTGTTGTTGATCATCTGAGGTTTTTCAGACCTGCTAAGGACTAGATGGTTTTTGTTATGTCCTGATACTTAAAACCATAGAATTCAAAGAGGGTGCACTTTTCCCCCCACATGACTGTACACCCAGAATAGTGCTGTTCACTAAAAGGGCAGTATATAAATGATAGAATTAATTAATCAATTAAGTGACAATCCATATTTCTGGCTGCTTTAGTACAGCCAATCCAAACTCACCATAGGGTACTAGAAGTAAGGATCTGACCTGATTTCCTTCGCACTCCCCACCGACAATAGGTTGTGTAAGGAAACTGTCTCTATCTAGTTGTGCCATGACTGCTGAGGGCTTCAATAGCACCATCCAACTCCTGGAGTCTCATAACTGTCAAGTGACTTATGACAAATGCCTGCACTCTCTTTTTCCTTCAATTTCTTCCTAAGTTCTGGAAGCTGCTCAGAACAGCTGTCTGTAAAAGACAAAGGCAAATGTGATGAGTAGCCAGGGATGCATTTCAGTGCTGCCCTTTGAGTTCAGTTTCCTTTCATTTTCTTTCTAGAAAGCAGACCTCTCTTTTTCTTAACCGGTTCTTACTTTTAATTATTTGCAAGAAGCTGTGTTCGGTCTGTTCAGAGCACACCTTCAAGAGAAGTTGAGAGCTGTTAGGGCTTCTGTGCTGCCCTTTTGTCCTTCCCTTTGATGCACCACAGCCATCGTAAGCTGAAGCAGCACATGGTGAGGCAAGAGAAAGACAGGCTTCTTGTAGTAACTCTGAAAATTGTTCTACAGAGTCCCCATAAAATTAACTTATTCTTTTAATACATGCTGCAGATAAAGATAGGTGGTAGGTATCATGGAGGTAGTCTTAGAAATTGACTAGCCAAAGGAGGAATTGTTAGATGAATACAGGCTTTAATATATATGGTATAATATAATCTTAGAACTGCAGAGCTGGAAGGGACCCTGTGGATCATCGAGTCAACGAGGCACAGTGGGGAATCGAACTCTCAATCTCTGGCTTTGCAGCCAAGTACCTAAATCACTGAGGGATCCACTTTCATTTATGAACTATTATATCCCTTCTTTCTCTCAATGAGCTCAAGGTGGTATCCATGGGTGTCTGCTTCTGCACTGTACTCTCATAACAATCCTGTGAGGTAAATCAAAGCAACAGGCCTAAGATCTGTCAGTGAGTGTCATGAACATAGAACTCCTAATTCCCAGGCCAACTTTCCAGTCACTACACTACTGTGAAGAAACATTGGTTAGTATCTTGTCAATCATAAGCTTCCAGGTGTGGAGGAGAAAGGGTTTTTCTTCAAGTGCCCTCCCACTCCAGCAAACTCCAGATGCGTGATTGATTTCTCAATCAGTGTGAGAACAGTTTAGCAATGAGGAGCCTGACAAAGGTGACAGAGGTGGGGGTGGGATCTTATGCAATTAACCTTCCTTTATGGTATTTAGGCAACAGGATACTAGCCTAGTAGTTTTTTTAAAAAAATTCCCAACCCCTTTAAAAATAAATAATCACAAATATCAGCTCTTCCTTCAAAGGCAGACAAAGCACACTTAAGTGGCTACAAAGTTTGTAAGATTTACAAGAAAGAGACCTAAGTTTGACCATCTCCTAATATTCCTGCACTAGGTCACTCAGAAGAGAGTTCCCTTCACACCTTCAGATGATAAAAGAGACTAGTAATCAAGCAGTTTGCCTCTTCTCTTGCCATATCATGGGACCCATCAAAGATTCTGGCCATGACAACATGCCTGAACCATCTGAGGTGGCAACCCAGTTTCAGAACCACTGGTACAGTTGAACAGACAAGATTTCAAAGGCCAGCTTCTGAAAGCTAATCAGAGCAAGGGGTTTTGAGAGCTAATCGCTCTATGTCTTCTGCCTGAATAGGCAGCTCTGTCAGTTTTACTTTCTTTCACATCTTGTTGTAAGTTCTTCCTGTTGAATACATTCCTTCATGCAAATTCTGAGAACCAGTGTTATAGAGTGGATAGAGGCCAGAGTAGGACTCAGGAGTCCTGGGTTCAAATCCCCAAGGAAATTCACTTGCAGGTGGCAGTGGAGAAAAAATACTTCTGTTACTCTCTGTTTCACTTGCAATTGGCATTTGGGAGTATTAAACAAATGAATGGGACAGCCATGCCCACTTGTAATATGGTTGCAATGTATCTTTAGGTGTTGTTTCCAAGGCAACACACAAAAGACTATGGCACATTCAGAACAAAAAGCAAATGTAGCCTTGTATGCCATGTTTTTTCTCCAAATTTCTTGTTATGGGAACTCTTAAGAAGTACAAGTTGTGGAAGCTGTTGAAATGAAAATAATAATAATAATTAGGGAACATGATGTGCTCAGGTTCCACCAGGTTGTACCTGTGAGAATGAATAAATATTTCTGAAAGAATTATAATTTTTCCTCAGAACTGTCTCCACCATAAGGCAAAACAGGTTCCTCAGACAGTAGAAAATAGCAGGCGAGAGAAACTACAGTATAGAACTTTCATAGTAACTGTCATATATATTGCACCCTCATCTGATGCCTTTAAGGAGTTTTTAGATGGGAGGCTCCTTTCTGGACTGAAGTTGCTGTCAGTCAATTCATTAGCAGCCAATAGTTCCCTCTTACCTCAGATTCTTTTTCCCACCTTTTTTACAGTCAGCAAAGCTCAGTTAGTGTTCTGTCAGTGTGTGAGTTATGGAGTCAGAAGTGAGCAGTGAGAGTGAAGTGTTATGTCAGCAATGTAACCAGACAGCTAGTTAATAATGATATAAATTAGGCAGTTAAGCTCAGTAATGTAACAAGTAGAAATGGGGACGAATATAAAAACGGATCGCTTTTTCCGACGAATATAGCCGATTCGTTAAATATTCATCGATCCGTATTTGTGGGTTCCAGAGACCCCCACGAATACGAAGGGATGAATATTTACCCATTTTTATTCGTCCTTCGTATTAAAAATGAAACAAAACAAAACGCCATTCTGCCTACCGGCCGCCGATCATCTGATCAGCAGCAGAAAGGCAGCCACCACCCCACACAGCCACCCAATACCACAGTCTACCCCACCCCCTTCCTTTCCCTACCTTAGGCCCCACGCCATGCCACGCCACCCCCACCAACACCCTCTTACCTTAATCGCTGCTGCCGAGGTCTTCTGACCTCGCAGCCACGCATGTAAAAATGGAGACTGGCTGCCCTTTGCAAAGATGGCGGCTGCAGCTTCATTTAGGGTAGGGAAGCCGCAGCTGCCATCTTTGCAAAGGGCAGCCAGTCTCCCTTTTTACATGTGGGGCTGGGAGGCCAGAAGGAGACCTCAGCAGCAGCTATTAAGGTAAGGGGAGTGTCGGTGGGAGTGGGGTGGGGGCTAAGGTAGGGAAAGGAAGGGGGTGTGGGGTAGGCTGTTGGGGTGGCTGGCTGTGTGTGTGTGTGGGGGGTGGCTGCCTATCGGCTTCTGATCAGCTGATCGGTGGCCGGTAGGCAGAATGGGCTTCTGTACCGTGTGGTAAACTCTCCTGGGGGGACCCAATTTGTGGGTGAATAACACGGATGCTCGATATCCAATCTTCACCAAAGTCCGCAGGCATGTTGGGGAAAGACATAGGAATCTCCGTTGTGATTCTGGAGTCTCTAGGTACATGGGGGGAGCTTTTCTGGGGGGTCCTCTTTGTGACTATATAACTCAGGGGTCCATGATCCAATGTTCACCAAACTTTCAATTTTTGTGGAAAAGCGTATGAGGAAGCTTACCTGCAAATTTGGTGTCTCTAGTTGGTTGGGGGCCAGTGGTATATCTGTTTAAAATGCAGATCAATCGACAGATTGATTCATCAATTCGTCGAAGAATATTCGTATATTCGTATTCGTTGATCCGTTAACCTTGATGAATAACGGGTCAAAACAAATTGCCATTTTTTTTAATTGTCCCCATCTCTAGTAACAAGTGAACAGTTCTACAAAATATGGTGTTTGTTTTTCTATAAGAAGAACTGTGAGTAAATAGAAACATTTTATTCTTTTTAATTTACCAGATTTTCCATGTAAAAGTATTGAAAAATACATGCCAGCTGAAGAAAACTAACAAATAAGGGGTGGTCAACTAAGGGAGACTGTAGTTCAATCTGCTTTATAAGTTCCTGACAGAATAATTTTTATCTACAGTGGAATCAAAAGGAAAGTTTATTCTTATTATTAAAGGCCACATTCAATTTTCCTCACACCAAACGAACCTCAAGAGTAACAGAGCTGCAGATAATTTCAGATGGTATACTAGACAGAAAAATGAACAGATGCCAAACTTATTAATAAAATACATAAGTAAACAATTAATAAGTATCTTTATGTCACACTGTCTCATGAGAGATGCTAGAGATAGAGAAGAGGAGTGGGGGTTGGATACATGGTGAGATGTCTTCCACCTACACATTTATTTATTTATTTTATTTATTTATTTGATTTATATCCCGCCCATCTGGTATATTCTACCACTCTGTGTATGTTTAACATAACATACACATTAGTGTATGTTATGTCTAAACAGCCTCCTATGTTGTTTTAGGCAAGACTGTTTCCATGAATATTATCTAGACTGTCCAAAATGTGGGTTGGGACAGTCTGGTAATTCAGACAAGTGCAGTTCATGGTCAGAACCAAAAGACACTTTAAGGTTAAACACAAATCAATTTGACAGAGCAGACCAAGGAAGAAACAACGTTTGGGCTCAAGTTAAAGGAAGCCAGATTTCGGTTGAATATCAGGAAAAACTTCCTAACTGTTTGAGCAGTACGACAGTGGAACCAGTTACCTTGGGAGTTGATGAGTGCTCCAACACTGAAGGCATTCAAGAAGAACTTAGATAATCACCTGGCAGATATGCTTTGACTGTATTCCTGCATTGAGCAGGGGGTTGGACTTGATGGCCTTGTAGGCCCCTTCCAACTTCACTTTTCTATGATTTCTGTGAACGTTTCTTGCCCAGAACTGAGGTTATAAAAGTGAGCTTCTGGAGTCCCACCAGCAGAAAGCTCTTGATCAGATATCTTCCTTGTGAGAGCACTTTCTCAGATGTCCTTCTTGTTGGGAGTGGGGCTTATTCATGAGGAGTTTGTCTTGAAGGCCAGGTTATCCTCTTTAGCAGCCACCATCCTTGCCCATGTTTTCAAGTGCTGGCATTCTTCTAGTTTGAGAGGTGACCCTTCCTGATACCTCATGTCTGCAACTAGTGATCTCTCCTCACAAGATGAGGTTCCATCACGCTCTCCCCTAAGGTCATGGAAGACAAAGGCTGAAAGGTGTCACAGAGATCATCAAGTCTAGCTCCCTGACAAAGTAGGCACTACTTACTTAAAGCATCCCTGACAGGCAGTCATCCAACCTCTGTTTAAACACCCCCAGTGTTGGAAAACCCACCTTTCCATTTCATAGAAGGAGGCTAGCCTGGCATAAAGAGACAATCTGTTGAAACAATTGCTGACCCTACAGGATTTCTTGTCTTCAGCATGAAAACAATCCAAGGTCTTTGTGCCCAAGAAAAAGACAACCAAGGCTTTATTTTGCCAGTTGTCAGTGGCAGTCGTGATTTTACTAGCCTATAAAACAAGGGTGGACACCATGTGTATCTTGGACACTTGTGGCCCTCAGAGCCATTTATATATGTGGGCCCTCCAACTTCACCTGCATTCTCTCCCAAAAAAATGTTAAAAAATAATAATAAAAAGGAAAGAAATGGAGAGTGTAGAAGTGAAATTCTGCCATGTTTCGAGGGCCCTCGGGCATTCCTGACCCCATGCCCCCCAAAAAAGTAATAAGATTCAGCCACTAGAGAACGAAGGGGGCTTTGCCCCAGCATCCCACACTGTGTTCAGGCCCCTCTGCAGGTTGAGGGTGGTTAAAAGTTAAAGTTAATAAAGCATGGCCCTAGTTAACTCCATCACTTGTGTCTGTCTCTTTTTTGGGGGGGAGTGGGTGGGCAATGCTAACCTCTAATGTAAAATATATTACAAAGTTATAAACACAATGCAGGCTAGTGTATTCCACAAGTTTGTCATAACTAGTCTCCGCACAAACAAACAAAACCTAGGGCTTACCTCAATGTTTGAAAAATACACACAATACATTTTAGACAATTTTTAATCCATTCCTGTGACAGAAACCATAGTGATGGTATTAACTTGTTACTTCGAATTTCAGATAGCTGAAATGTACTGAAAAAATAGGCATTTTATTGTTAGTTTCCTGGGCTTTTTCCCTTCATTATTTTCACACTGTGCTTGCTGACAGAAATTCTTTTATCCATCTCTTTCCTTTTTTTTCTTTTGCCACAATTTCCCTTTGCTTGTTTAACTTTGAATTCTCAGTGATTTCCCATAGAAGGAACCTGTACAGATCTTTATAAAATGTCTCCATTCTCTCCCATTCATCTGCTCCTTGAGTGGTTCAACAATCTTGCACAATAATCGCTTGCATCAAATAGATGAGCAAGCATGCCATAATACATTCAGTTATACAAAATACATCTTTACTTCGAGCAGACTGACATAACAAAACATCTTCCATTTTTATGTGTGTGTGTGTCTGTGTGTGTGTCTGTATATATCTGCCAACATCTACTTATGTGAGAAAATCTCATTGTACACCATATAATGAAATCTAAATTTATTAAGCACTCTGAAAGAATAATGCTTCTATTATGCACAAAAAACTCATTGGTTTTTATAAAGAATTACTCAATAATCCATCTATTATGTAGAGAAACAAATAAAGCATGTTGTCTAGCTTCATACTGAAGGAAAATAATCACTAGCTTTGACTGAGTTCTATAGCAATTGGAGTCTACCATATTCTCTCTGAGCTGTAGTGTTGATAACTTTTATATTTCAAAATTGGGCGTGGGTGGGTTACCTGTTGCCTGGATTTTCTGGGATGTAGAAAACTGGAAGGCCCCAAAAGCATCCTGTCTAAAACACTAGATCACTTGTTTTCTAGTTTCCTGACATATTGGCTTATGTGATCCATCGAATAATGAGGAAGGGGTGAATATGTGAGTTTTGCTTTCCCTCATATTAATTTTTAAAAAACATCTCAAGTTCTTTCTGTCAGGCTGAGTTTTAGGGACTTCTGATCAAAACCCCAAATGCACCAGACAATTTCAATTAAGCTGAAATTACAGTCAACATGGAGAGATTCATTTCCTAGCTGCTTGCCACATTGCTTTGATAAGTAGAGAACATATTAGGGAGAAAAAACATGGCAACCTTACTTCAGCACCACAAATGTGATTGAATAATATGGGGATCCCATGCTAGATTTTTATGCACTAAGTTCTCAAAGCTCTGGGCCTGGATGGATGAATGGGTCAGGTTTTCTCTCTCCCCCATCTAATGTTCCTTAAAAATTCCAAGGTCTTTCTTTGAATTTGCAAAGACATTGGTGAATTGCTTTAATTAAGGACTCTGAAGATTGAACCTGGTAATTTCTTTATGCAAAACATTTGCTCTAGCACCAAATTATAATGCCTCCTTAGTGTAATGGATAATAACGTGGATCAGGGTTTGGAAAATTACTTTTTAAAACTATTGAGTTATCATTTCAGCTCCAAGCCTTCCCAAAGGAGATAGTTGTCACTGATTTTTTAAACAAACTCCTTCCTTCCAATTTTTCAAAAAACATAACACAAATTGTCATTTTTCAATAGCAGAACACAAAGTAGCAGCAGGCACTGCAGAAGACTCTATTTGAACCATGTGCCAAACCTCCTCCAATACGTATTTAGAAAGGCCACAGCCACAAAAGTATATAGCAACTGAAACATTACTGTTCTTCCACAAAAGGAGTAACGCAATCCTTCATTAAGTTACCATAGACCGTGGTCACACCAGCAAAACGTCCCCCTGTTTTCTCATGCCTTTTACTCCCTGAGCAGTTGCACATTGCAGCCATGTGACATATACCCCAGGGTGTATGTTTTGACATGTTTTTGAATTACTGTAACATTTCCCTAAATTTGATGTGATATGACTGGCTACTAGAGATGAGGGTATTTGTATTCGTATACAAATACAAATACTCCCCACAGATGGAGATAACGAGGGTCCAGACCATCCACTCACAGTTCCACTGCTGCCACAGGCTCCGCGCTCCCTTCCTATTGCTCCGGAGCTCGCGGTGGATTAGCCACTCCTGGTAGGAGGCGGGATGACGAGCCTCTCTCCCAGATCGAAGAGTGGCTAATCCACCATGAGCTCTGGAGCTATAGGAAGAGAGTGTGAAGCCTGCAGCAGCAGTGGAATGGTGAATGGACGGTCTGGCCCCAGGTGGGGGGTACGAATTTGTACGAATACAAATACCCCCATCTCTACTGGCTACACTTCAGTCCCAGAATATTTCCCTCTGGCTGTTTATATCTCTTGGGCCCCCTTTTTTCTTTTTAAAAATAAAATAAAATAAAATTCATTACATTGATGTTTTGGCAATATTTTCTTAATGGGTTTGAGTTTCTCTGCTGCATTTGTGCCTCTTGCAGCAGAGAAACTCGTGGTCGGGCTTTGTTCTCATTGCAGCTCTACCACGAGGTCCCCAAGAGGAAAACATGAAAGCGCTTAGGGAAAGGAGCACCACCTGGTGAAAGGATCTGTAAATAAGCAAAGTGCAGAGGATGATGACATAAGTTTTCCAACACACCGACACTCCACTCGCTAATTAAAAAAAAAAATTAAAGGGACATACAGGCGAACTGGTGGAAACAACACAAGGTGCCACTATAAAACTGTTGTGTGAAAAATCCCACAACAAAAAAAAATTAAAAATAGAAGCCTCCTGGCAGGTGGGATTTGATGTGGAAATAGCACGGAGGCAGACCAAAAGATTCGGTAATGCCCATGCATTGTCTGACCAAACACACACAAAAATTGAAATCACTGAGGAAGAACTGTGAAACATTTAACTGGTGTGAACACAGTCATAGTCATATCTTCAGTTCTGACTCATGGAATTAATTAACTAATAATTTGAGCCCGTTATTTCTAAGCTCTTGTATAGGCTGGGAAGTGGCCAGTATACATCTCATCTGAGCTCTGTGCTCACTAAGCAGCTGAAGAAGTACCTCATGTCAGTGGTGGTAATGTTGGGGACACTTTGCCTTTGTCTGTAAGTCAATTTAGATATGATACATACATTGGACAAAATCCCATTCAGTTACAGCTGTGTAACAATGCCAGGCATTATGCTTGACAACAAGGAAATGCACTATGCAATTGTGTCATCAGTTGTGCATCCCCAGCATGTACAATACACCAGTCAAATACTTCAGGGATAGCACTTCTGCCTTGGTGCTAGTGCAATTACCATGGGTGCAACCTTGAGTTGCCCATGCATAGTTGTGCAACAAAATTTTGGGCAGTGTGTTAATAATTGACATTGCAACCATTTGAAGCATATTACCAACTTGGCCCCAACTAAAACATACCTAGAGTAGGCCTGTGCTATGACCACAATATCACACATGTCAAGAAGTGACAGCTTTTGTATATGTTGCACACAAATAGACCACCTACACAGTGCTTAGGCTCGCTAATAAAGATGCTGCCTTCTAACAGCAAAGGTTTTGTAATGATGGAGCCTGTCAATGCAAATATCTCAGATATCTATGTTTAGACTACATACTAAATAATATTTGTGTGCTGACAAGTCAATCATTACTTATAGCAACCCTTTCCAGGGCTTTCTAGGTACAGAATACTCAGAGGTGGTTTACTATTCCCTTCTTCTGGAGGCATCCTGGAACAGTGCAGCTTGCCCAAGGCCACATAGGCTGGTTCTTCTTCCTGGAGGCACAGTGAGAAATGAAACTCCCAACCTTTGGTTCTGCATCCAGATGCCTAAACCACTGAGCTATCCAGTCAGCCACATGTATACAAACTCACAAAAACCCTAAAAAAATCTGAGTGCAAGAATTCTTCTCCTTGAAAACATGTTGCTTTTTCCTGTGGTTTGAAATTGAGGTTATACTATTTGCTACATCTAAATTTGGATATCTAACGTGGTGTAGTGAATAGAGTGGCGGACTAGGACTCAGGAGACCTGGGTTTAAATCTCTTCTCTAACTCACTGGCAGTATGGAACTGGTACAACCACTCCTTATATATCTTACTTACCTTGAAACCCCTGTTAGGGTTGGTATAATTCAATTCTGACTTGATGGCACACAGCAATAGCAACAACAAACATGTAAATTCAGCTGGGCTATATAAGCTATACTGAAATGCTTCTGGAGAGGAGCTAGTTTCAATATGGCCTGTGGGCCACCAAGTTGCCATCCCTGTATCAGAGAATATCTTTCCCCACCACATTTTAAAAAAAAGCACTTTGGGAATAATACAAGACCTTCCTGGATAGATTGCTGAAATGTGCTAAGACTGCAGAAGCTGTAAAATAGATGTGAACTAGAAAAGCTAGGCTGGCTTCAAATTCCTTGCTCCCATGATCAAAGTTTTAAGCACTCAGGAGACCAGGCACCTGAGATCTTTCCAGCCTTCCCAATCAATCATATGATACTGTTGTATAAATGAGAAGGTGAGGGAACCTCAAATCCATCACACCAAATGAAATGGTTCTATTAGATTTGGCAGTAGGTAGCCCTCAGTTAGTGAAAATGCTTCTCTGTTTTTTGGTTTTCTTTTATTTACATGGAGTTAAGGACAGAGAGGCTTCACACACTGAGACAAACTGAGCAGGGAAATACTTTGGCCTGCAGTGAGAAATGGGCTGTGTCAGAAAATGGTTAAACTGGGAGAGGAAAAAGCTAAAGAGGGACACTCTTTTACATACGTAAAACATTGTGGAAAGCCATGGGGATCAATTGCCCATTATGGCCACAGAGAGGGAGGAAAGTGGTAATGGTCTTTAATTAAGAAGTGGAAGAAAATGCAGATAGAATATCGGAAGGCTTTAATAACCATAAAAACAGTCAGGTAATGGAAGAGATTACCAAGGGAGGTTTTATGAAAGTACTAAAATAGGTTATGAAGGCTACAATCTGCAGGCCACTTACTTGCAGTTAAACCACCTGAGCCAATTAGGAACAAGTGGGCTTGCTTAAGTGGTTTGTAGAAGGGAGCTATAAACATCTGCCAAGAATGAATTATGAATAATTGGTCCTCCTTAGAAGAAGAAAGATAGCCTTTACAGGATTATTTTCTAAAAGTGCCTCCTGATACTTAATATTGTCTTGGTCCTCTGAGGGTTACAAAATGAATGTTGAATATAACAACCCATTTGCAGAAGCAGAGGAAGGCTTCTGAACTTGGAGTCTTTTCAACAGTGGCATCTTTGGAGAGCCCTAGCAAAAAGCAGTCTCTCTGACCAATTGAACAGACAAATGAATCAGCTTCTTTCTGGAATTTCTGTGATCTCTGCATTTACTTACCTAAAGGTCTCTTCTGTTTCCTTTCTGTATTAATCTGTGATTTCATTTTATTTTTAAGTGTAAAAATCTGCACACAGATACCTATGTAAATAACCTTTCTATATGCATCGACCAGTATCCTGTTCGACAATTTCATAGTGTAGATTCCTATGTGCAGAGCTATGGGGAAGTGATGCTAGACTGCACCATCACATACGGTTGTGCAACTGATGGTGCCGTAGGTTGGGCAATGGTTTCAGCAAAGAATCATCATTTTTGTGACACATTGCACAACAGGGCCAGATATATTGGAAAGTGCAACTGCTTATGCAACATTTCACACAGATAGTGGAGGCCATCCGCCGGGATCTTTCTGCTTTTTTGAATACAGTAGATCAAGCAGAGACGTCCAGCACTCCACCTTGCCTGATGAGACTTAATCTCTTTCAGCCTGTGATGCCAGATATGGTGGACAAAGTGCTTGATAGCTGTCATGCCACCACCTCCTCCATTGACCCTTGCCCGGCCTGGCTAATCAAAGCAGCCAAGCCTTAACAACTGAATGGGCCACTGCAATAATTAATGGGTCTCTCCAGGAGGGCAAGGTTCCTCTTGCCCTCAAGGAGACACTCATTAGGCCCATTAGGAAGAAACTGAGCTTGGCGGCGGATGACATTGGCAATTATAGGCCTGTCGCCAATGTTTCTTTCCTCAGCAAAGGGGTAGAGAGGGTGGTGGCTGATCAGCTCCAGGCCCTTCTGGATGAAACCAATGCCCTGGATCCATTTCAGTCAGGCTTCAGGCCGTGCCACGGTACGGAAATGGCATTGGTCACCCTGTTTGATGACCTGTTGAGGGAGGCTGACAGGGGCAAAATGTCTCTGTTGGTCCTCCTTGATATCTCAGCTGCCTTTGATACCGTTGACCACGGCGTCCTCCTGGGGAGGCTCTCTGAGTTGGGAATTGGTGGTTTGGTGCTTGCCTGGCTCTGATCCTTCTTGGAGGACCATCCTCAGAGAGTACAGCTTGGGGAGAGTGTATCGGCTCCGTGGAACCTCAATTGCGGGGTCCCGCAGGGCTCGATTATCTCTCCAATGCTGTTTAATATCTACATGAGGCCTCTGGGTCAGGACATCAGGGGGTGTGGGGCTTCGTGACATCAGTATGCTGATGACACCCAGCTCTACATCTCCTTTTTCCCAACAACAGTGGATGCCGTTTTGTCCCTTCAGCGCTGTCTGGAGGCTGTATTGCAGTGGATGCAGGTAAATAGTCTGAGGCTGAATCCAGACAAGATGGAGGTCCTGAGAGGGGGTGGCCCCGCCATTGATGGTTTGGGAAACTCCCTCTCCTTTGGGGTGTGT
This sequence comes from Intellagama lesueurii, assembly GCA_037013535.1. Taxonomy (NCBI): domain Eukaryota; kingdom Metazoa; phylum Chordata; class Lepidosauria; order Squamata; family Agamidae; genus Intellagama; species Intellagama lesueurii. The sequence goes on along the minus strand of JBAJHW010000004.1, from coordinate 91,968,059 downwards.
GACTCTCACCACGAAGTGTGAGGTTCGCAGCTTGGGGGTCTATCTGGATCCGGCGCTTACTATGGAAACCAGGTAGCGTCAGTGGTCCGCACTGCCTACTTCCATCTTTGGCAGATTGCCCAGCTGTGTTCCTATCTTGATGTGGGGGCCCTCACCACTCTGGTCCATGCGCTTGTAGTCTCGAGATTAGACTACTGTAATGCGCTCTACATGGGGCTACCTCTGAGATTGCTGCGGAAGCTTCAAATGGTACAGAATGCGGTGGCCAGACTTCTCAATGGGGTGAGAAAACATCAACATATCTCCCCCACTCTGGCTGCCCTGCATTGGCTGCCCGTTCGTTTCTGCATTGATTTCAAAGTGTTGATGATGACATATAAAGCCTTAAACGGTTTAGGACCTCAATATCTAGCGGAACGCCTTCTCCCACCTAGATCTACCCGAATCACTCGCTTTAGCCAGGATGGGCGGCTGAGGGGCCTAACGCTAAGGGAGGCCCGGAGAGAAAGAATAAGAAATTGGGCCTTCTCGGCAGTGCCCCCTTGCCTTTGGAACAATCTTCCCCCAGAAATTCACCTGGACCCCTCGCTGGGTGTTTTTAAGAGCAAACTTAAGACCTGGCTCTTTAGGCTGGCCTTCCCTCCTGTCAATACCTAACTTACTTCATTGCCATCTCCTGTTGTATTATTGTTGTTGTTCTATTTTATATTGTCATTATTTGTACTGTTGTGAGCCACCCAGAGTAGACTTTGGTCTAGATAGGTGGGGTATAAATTAATTAAATAAATAAATAAATAATAATAAATAGATAGTACCTCTTGTGCAACTCCATCTTATGCCTTTTCTGCAGTTCTTTAAAAATGCAACCAGTTGTGCAATGGGTACACACACAAACAGCTTGAGTACAAAGCAAAAGAAAGAAGCAAAGTGTTCTGCTTGTATACTGCCCATAGCACTTAAAGCACTCTCTGGGCGGTATACAATTTAATTATTCAGCTACACATTTCCCCCCCCCCCCCATAGTTAGTTGGGAATCTACTGACTTCGGAGAGATGAAAGGCTAAGTGAACCTTGAGCTGGCTACTTGGGATTGAACCTGGGTCATGAGCAGAGTTTTGGCTGCAGTACAGCATTTTAACCACGGTGTCATAAGGTTCCCTTGTGATACAAGCTATCTAAAAGACTGCATCTCCCTATGAGGCATTAAGATTAGAGATGGGAATGAATATAAAAACGGATCGGCTTTTTCGACGAAAATAGCCGATTCGTTAAATATTCGTCCCTTCATATTCAAGGGTTCCAGATATCCCCACGAATATGAAGGGATGAATGTCTACCCAATTTTATTCATCCTTCGTATTAAAAAAACAAAAACAAAAAAAACCCCATTCTGCCCACTGGCCGCTGATCAGATGATTGGCGGGGGATAAGCAGCCACCCCCCCACAGCCATCCAACCCCACAGCCTACCTTCCCACCACCTTCCTCTCCCTACCTTAGCCCTACCCCACCCCCTACCCCACCGACACCCCCTTCCTATTAAAAAACAACAACGAAAAACACCACTCTGCTTACCGGCCGCCGATCAGCTGATCGGCAGTAGATAGGCAGCATTCCCCTCCCACAGCCAGCCACCCCAACAGCCTACCCCCACACCCCCTTCCTTTCCCTACCTTAGCCCCCACCCCCACCGACACCCCCCTTACCTTAATCGCTGCAGCCGAGGTCTCCTTCTGGCCTTCCAGCCCCGCATGTAAAAAGGGAGACTGGCTGCCCTTTGTAAAGATGGCGGCTGCGGCTTCACTTAGGGTAGGGAAGCTGCAGCTGCCATCTTTGCAAAGGGCAGCCTGGATTCCCTTAGCCTGCCGAGCAGCCAGTCTCCCTTTTTACATGCGTGGCTGGGAGGCCAGAAGGAGACCTCAGCAGCAGTGATTAAGGTAAGGGGGTGTTGGGGGGGCTAAGATAGGGAAAGGAAGGAGATGGGTGGGTAGGCTGTGGGGGTGGTTGGCTGTGTGGGGGAGGTGGCTGCCTATCAACCTCTGATCAGCTGATCGGCAGCCGCTAGGCAGTATGGTGGGGTCTGTTTTTTGTTTTTTTGTAATGTTGCTGAAGACAAACTTAATGTCTCATGCATGCCTCTCAGTGCCAAAGACCTCTCATTCTGCTGGGGTCAAAAATAACTCCCTGAATACCATGGGCTTCTGTGTCGTGTGGTATGCTCTCCTGGGGGGACCCAATTTGTGGGTGAATAACTCGGATGTCCGATATCCAATCTTCACCAAAGTTGGCAGGCGTGTTGGGGAAAGACATAGGAAGCTCCGTTGTGATTTTGGATTCTCTAAGTGCCTGGGGGGAGTTTTCCTGGTGGTATCCTATTTGTGACTATATAACTCAGGGGTGCGTTATCCAATGTTCACCAAACTTTCAGGAGTTGTAGAAAAGCGTCTCAGGAAGGTTCCCTGCAAATTTAGTGTCTCTAGGTGCTTAAGCAGCAGTTTTATAGTCATTTAAAGTGAAGATGAATTGACAAATTGATTCATCGATTCATCGAAGAATATTCGTATATTCGTATTTGTTGAGTCATTAACCTTGACGAATCATGAATCAAAATGAATCACAATTTTTTTTATTTGTCCCCATCTCTAATTAAGATTATCAGGGAAGACCTTTCTCTTGGTCCCACCATTCTCACAGATTTGCTTGGTGGGTACATGGGAGAGGGCCTTCTCTCTCAGTCATCCCAGACTCTGGAACTCCCTCCCATAAGATGCTAGTCTGGTCCCATCTTTGTTGTCCTTCCACAACCAAGCAAAGACCTTTCTCTTCCGGCAGGCTTTTCCTTAGTGACTGGCAATATGGGAGGGTATTTTTTTAAAAAATTGATTGTTTTTAAATGTGTTTTTAGTACTGATTTATTTACTGTTTTGGTTTAATACTTGTTTAATTCTTTTTGTATACTTGCTGTTTTTAGCTTTTAAGTATTGACTTTTTAATGATGTAAGCCACCTTGAATCCTTTTAAGGAGAAAGGCGGGGTAAAAATATTTTAAATAAATAAAATAAATAAATAATAAACATAAATCTCTGAATAGATTCTGTCCCTTTGGTCTCAAAATGTGCTTTTACCCAAACATATGTATCTGCAAATAAATAGCACTGTTATATCGCTAAAGGCCCCAGCCTGGAAGCCCTGAACTAGGCAGCTCTGGAAGTGCCACTTATTTTTGCCACAATCCAAAACATATACTGTACTCATTTGCCATCTCCCAATTTTGTCTCGCCTCTACTGCAATTAGCACACACCACCTAATGTAAAGAAGTGTAACAACTCTACAACCCTTCAGCTCTCAAAATATTCCTTTTCTTCCCATGTCCCGGTTATCTCAATATAATGTTCTATGCTACTTTCTTCATGCTTCTTTCCTTCTCCACAACTCCAATACTCTGATGTTTCAAATTTCCTGATTTTCAGACTATTGCCTTCCTTCCAATGCCTTGGCCAGCCTTATTTGGTCTTCCACATCCAAGAACATACGGCCACTATCTTCAAGGTCTTCTTTTGCTTAAGTTCCTTCTTTACATTTCTTCACTCCCCCACCCCGAACATGCCAGCATAGCCAGCTCCATTAAGATCTTGGCAGCAGTGAGATTCTGTCACATCCCTGGTGTGGTGATTTTAATTATGAGGTGATTTTGCATAAATTTGAGTGTCCTGTCTCTCTTTTACAATTATGCCTCTGAGGTTCTGAAGCTTTGCAGGCTTTCTGTATAGTACTTGAAGAAGCCCAGGAGAACCTATCCAGAGATAAATCCTTTCATAGGGCTTTTTCAAATCAGGACGTACAGGCAGCTGGGGAGACTTCAGAAAGCTGGAGATATACAGAAGAGAAAGAAGGCAAATGGAAGGCATTTTGATTCACTTCACAACAATTAAGGTACTCTCAGAATATCATGAAAGGTAATTCAAGAGCTATTGTAGAAGTCTTGAGAATGAGGCAGAAAAAAACAATTCTTTTAGAGGGAAGAACTGAAAAAGAGATTTTGGCACATGCACCTCATGAATAGTTTTAAAAATAATAGCCACATCAATATTGCTAAAAAATAATAGTCACATCAATATTGCTAAGCCAAATATAAAGAATCATGGGGTAAGGAGTAAAATATTATGCTGAAAAGTAGTCTCTTCAAGTATTATATTTTGATCATTTTGATTTATTGTAAAATGTAAAATTTAACACTTTATGTTTAATATAAAAGCATTGCAACTCTAACACTTAAATAATCTTTCTTCATTCATGTGGAATTTTATCTTAAATATTGCTCCCTCTCTCTGACTTGAACCTCCTATGTCACCGAATTGCCTCTACTTGAAATCTGCTTCAATTCAGTTCACTATGAACAGTTGCTGAGCATGTGAAATCAAAAAAGATTAGCTGGAGAGTTTGTGTACCAGTATCTTAGGCAAGTCCCTGTCTGAAATTAAACTGAATTGCCAACCTGAAACAACAGAGAGATTTTTCAAGCAAACAAATCTCCCTTTCCCCCATTCTGCCAAGATTAGTGAAAAATTCCACAGTGGATTTTAGGTCTGTCTCATTCAATATACATGATTATTCTTTAAACTAGTACCAAGCCAGGACTAGAATTAAAATGCTCAACATGATCTGAAGTGTTTACCTTAAATTAAAAAAAAAAATTCATATGAGCGCTTTTCTTGTTGAGTAATTAAATCTGTGAATGCTAGCTCGATCAGATCTCCTAAGTATGGCAGCCTCCCAATGAAAATCTAGAATTCTGCTCTGAAATATATATGAGTGCTAACCAATTATTCTTCCTGCCTCATTCTGCTGTTCTTCTTTTCCTTTTTTAAAAAGGTTCATTAAAGGGAGAAGTTTATTCAGGACATATGATCAGGGACTTCATTTTCTGATTAATGGGGACAGAATAAAAAGATTAAGAGGTATATGGTGGGAGAGAAATTCACTGCCTTTCCTTTTCCTTCCTTCCTTCCAGGTTGGCCCCAAACCTTTTGCTGCCTGAGGTGAAAAACAGCATAGTGCTGTTCCTCATTTCATGTACAGAAGCCAAATGAACTAGCAGTCAACTATTGTGTCAATATTCCCTACAGCAACGTTTCCACATAACTTAGTTTACTATAATATGGCTTTGTGTCGCTATACAGTATATAATGGCCAAAATCTTTTTGTGTAGTTATATTGGCAGCAGGAAAATGGCATAACTCACAACAGCAAATTGCCATTAATTAACTTAGAGTCTTCATTGTGCATCAGTCAGGTGACTTGGCACACAATCAAGAATTCAAGTGGGGACTTGTTAAATAGTTACAATTTGCTGTTGCAATATTCTCCTTCCAGTGACATAATTACACAACAGAATTTTGGCCAATATGGTAGGATATGCAAGGGATGTGTTGTGTAGAGTAATTGGCAAATATAGGATTATTAGAAGAATGTGTGTACAGTGGTGCCTCGCTAGACGATTGCCTCGCAGGACGAGGAAATCGCTAGACGATGCCTTTTTGCGAGCGCTACTGCGCTTCGCAAAACTATGTTTCCCTATAGGGAATTTCGCTAGACGATGAGGTTTCCCCATAGGAGTGCGCTGACTAGTGGTCAAAAGCTGTCAGTGCAGCTGTCAGTGCATTCCTATGGGGACCCTCACTCGCTAGACGAGGTTTCCCTATGGGAAATTTTGCAAGACGAGTGCCTTTTCCCTTGGAACGCATTGAAGCGATTTCAATGCATTCCAATGGGAAAACGTGCTTCGCTAGACGATGTTTTAGTAGACAGCGATCCTCGTGGAACGGATTAACATCGTCTAGCGAGGCACCACTGTATTTGGATGGAAACTAACTGGATGTGAAAGAGATTTGGAACTGTTTGGTGCATAGATGGCAGAGATGACAGAGACTGCATATGAGTTAGGGGAAAAACATATTTAAGAGTTTATTATCAGTGCAGCACCAAATATGCAATCTGAGTAAAGAGAAATCCCTTAAAAAAATTTTTTCATGGGAGAGGAAATTGAAGAAATTCTGATGGACGAGGTAAGGCAGCCCATTAATGTCACACTTGTCAAAACAAACAAACAACCCTGACAATTGCTTTCTGTTTGGGTAAGAAGTGGTTAACTGATGAAAAAAAGGGGTCAGCTTCTGGGATTTTCATTTGCTTGGTGTCACTTTGTGAATGGTAGTGAGCACAGGAGGGTACCTTGTAGACCATCTTGACTGCTGGCATTGGTGCTATCAACATTCAGGCTGACCTTTGCTATGTAAGGCTTGGCATCCTTTTTTCTGCTGGCCACGCAGGCACAATATTGTGCAGCATTATTGAGCCATTTCCTGGTATTTTGAATCACAGATAAAGAAGCACAATATCCCACCTTCATGAAACTGAGGGTTTTTTTTACAGAACTGAATTTGACTAAGAGGTTCAAGTAACACGCTTGAAGATCCAAAATGAAAGCATGTAGCATGTTGAAAAACACCAGTACCATGTAAATTCGTTGTACAAACAGTGAGAGGAAAGTTATGCAACAGAAATCAGGTCAGAGATGCCCTGGAACAGCTCTTTTAGGTGAAGAAAGTAACATGCAGCAAAAGCTTTAAATTAGCCTTTCAGTGCTGCATATTCTTGGTTCTCCCGTATGGCATGGAGTCATGAACTTTAACACAGGCAATTATAAAAAAAGATTGATGTATCTGAAATGTGGCTTTAGCACTGGATGCAAAGAATGTATTGGACCAAGAGGGTGATAAATGAACAAACTACTAAAACGAGTGAATAAAGATCCTCAACGTCATTAAAACACACACAATGCAGAAGTCTTGAATATTTCAGTCACATAATGAGAAATAAACACATGTACATCTGAACATTTATGATAAAATAAATGGGGAAAGAAGTGCAGGAAGGGGAAGAATTTACTGGCTGAAGAAATTGGGAAAGTAGCTGGGATGGAACAAAACACTTTTGACCATGATAGTCATGCATGCAGAAGAGTAAGAATTATACTTGTGTTTATCTCATTCGTGTAGTGACTGCGGAGTGTAGGAATTTATATTGTATATTTCTGAGACAGACCCTCTGCCATCTTCCCATACATCTGGGAATGCCCATGGAAGATATCATACAGTAAATGTTGATAAGCAAAATGGTTTCCTTAATAAAGATACTAAGAAAAATAAATGCAGCAGCCTTGGTCATATTGCAGTTATGGATAATAAGTTTGAAATATTTATGAAAATATATTCTAAAGAACCCTGAACATGAGGCCAAAAATAAGAAGTGGGGTGGGGATAGAGAGAGGGAGGAGAAAGAGAATGAGAGATTCTCTTTTAAGGAGAGAACATATTAAGGAAACCAAACTATGGCAGAAAAGCAGTTTCACCTTCTCCCTGGGGGGGGGGGGGGAATACAATGCTGTCCTTCTTCAGACTGGCTAAAAAGTTAGCAGGAAGAAGCTGTATTATAAGATCTGCAGAAGAGACAGAATGACCATCAAAAATGTAAAATTTGGAAAACCTGGGAAAGGTGTTGAACGGTGACTATGTGCTGAGCCAAAATTTCTCATAAGATTTGTTCTGAGAAACAAGCAAAAACTCTGAGTCTGTTGCTTTTTTCAAAAATTTATCCACCATTTTTTGGGGGGGAGGCGGTGGCTACATTCCCACCAGCATCCTATGTTCTAGAATGAAAGTAGTTAGATGGCATTGTGAAGGAAATAAAACTGGAGCCATTAGCTGCTGTTACTAATACTTGCAGTGGCAGGATAAAAAAAAAATTAAAAAAATATTTGTGGATAGGGAACAAAGCTATGCTATAAGTGCTGCTAATGATGAACCCCACTGCTTAGAAATCATTGGATAATGTTTCTCCCCTCACAAAAAAGCAATGCAATGCAATGGTCCTCCCTACACAATTTCTGTGCCCAGAGATATGGTGAAGAATTTTGAAAGCCATTTGTGCATAGCTATATTTATTATATACTAAAGGGTCAGGAGGAATTAAGCATATAGTGTCGTAGAGTTGAATAATAATTTTGTGTTGTTTACAGCAATACCCACTGTTTGGTCAGTGTGACAGGAAACAGAGTAATATCCCCCCCACAGACCATAATATGGTGTATAGCACTGATTCACTATAGTGAACTTGCTTAGGCAGCCCTTTTGTGGTGCTTGATGGAGGCCCAGTGTACTAAAGAATTAATTGAGCTTACATGAGACCTGGGAAGACAAGATTTTGGTACATTGCTGTATCCCAGAGTATTTGGATGTCACTTTGGATTGAACTCTGATGTACCAAAAAATAAAATAAAATAAAATACTTAAAAAATGTCTAAACACCAAACAGAAAGTTGCCATCAGAAATAACATGCTTAGGAAACTGGGTGGGTCATACTGGATGTGCACCCACAAACAATAAGTACAACAGCTTTGTCCCTGTGCTACTCGACGCCAGAATATGCTAGTGCCATATGGGATAAATCAGCACATGCACATGAATCATGCAGGATTATAACTGTCTGCCAGAGACTTATCCCCATTGAAAAAGTATCCTGTTTAGCTGGCATTGCCCAATCAGAAGTACATTGAGTGGTGCTAACAAATACTGAATGAAATAAGGTAATTCAGCACCAAATTCATCCATTTCATGGACACTAAACTCCCTTGATGACAGCTAAAATTAAGGAAAAGTTTTCTGCACATATCTCAAGCTCTACATACTAAACTGGAATAAGCTAGGCTAAACCTATGGAGAACAAAAACAACACACCTTGCCAAATGGATGAATACTGAAGAGTGTCTCCTGCTAGGAAAAGACTCTAGCTGGATTGTCTGGAAGTCATTTAATAAATTTCGAAATGAAGTGGGAAGATCAAAAAATAAGCAAGTTAAAATGGAGCTACTTGGATACAGGATGAATTTTCTGTGACTTTGGAGAAATTCAATCAATGCAATGCTTACTTACATGCAATTTTTACCCCCCCCCCCATGTGTACAAAAGATCTAGCAAAGGGCCAAGATGAAGTAGCCCACCTCTGGTCAAAAACAGTCTAATTACCGTAACATTTTAATTTGTTTATAATTTTACCTATATTTCATATGCTGTATGTCTATAATTTAAAATTGCACAACACTGTGATATGAATAAAGAAAATGAGACCTGGGACCTAGTCGATCCCCTGTGTGGCTGAGGTAGACCAAGTCTCCAGAATTCCTGCCATAAGGTATAATGTAAAAATTAATTGCCCCTTTTAGAGCTGATCCAGTTAGCATTCCACTTTTTTTAAAAAAAAATATATCTTGAGCACTAAGTAAGGTATTACTGTAGTTTAGCGCAACCTGATAACCAATGGTACCATGATAGGTTTTGTGCACTAGCAGTATGCAATTTTGATCTTGTAAAAAACTTGATGGTACATTTAATTCCTCATGTACAAAAATACCCCTTTGGACCTGAAGAACTTTTATACCCCATAATATTCTGGAATTCCTATTGGAATTAGAAAGTACTCCACAACACACACAATTCACATTTATTTATATTAGCAGAGGTAGTTGTGTCAAGTCTGTGCTAGCATATCAAGCAAAACCAAAAGAAAAATAAAATGTAGAAAAGACAAAAACATAGTGACATCTTAAAGATTAACTACAATATTTTTATGTGAGCTTTTGTGGACAAGTCAACTTCTTCAGACATAAGATTATGTCTGAAGAAGTGGACTTATGTATTCTCGAAGGCTTTCACGACTTAGTTTCAGCCCGCAGGAAGGACGTTACAACATCCTTGAAATGCGGGGCTGGCTTTGCCCTCCTCGGTCCCGAAGGACGCAAGGCAGCTCCGGTCACGTGGAAAAAGGAGGGGGCGAGAGGTTATTTAAGGAAGTGCTCGCCCCCGATGCATCCTCTTTCTTGTTCAGGCAGTGTGGAGTCGATTGGAGGATCCCGAACAAGAGCAGAGTTGCGAGCGCGAGCGGCGAGGAAAACGTTCCTGGTTTGAAGGAGGGTAGCCTTGGCTCCCTCCTGGCTTTTACTTTTTGGATTGGGGATATTGCAGGGGAAGTGTTTGGAATTTAAGGGCTCTGGTGGTCCTTGTTTGAGCGGGCTGAGACGGGCGCGGGCGGTGGGGCGGGCTCGCCCTGCCGCAGCGGGGAGCGAATTTACTTTTAATTTACGTTTAATTTTAAAGAGAAGGGCCTTACTTGTAAAGGTATTGGGACAGGTGGAGGCCCCAATTCTTTTCTTTTCCTTGCCTCTTCTGTCCTGCTAGTGAAATTGGCTGGGTTTGCAGCGGGCGCCATTTTGTTTAGTGTCTCTTCCCGCATTTTTTGCTCCCGACCGCCATTTTGTTTTCCCCTTTTCTACAAATAATTAAAGGGGAAGGGATACAGAGACTAAAAATAATTAAAGATAAAGGTTATATAAGTTTATCATCCTGATTATTTGGTAGCTATTAACGCTTAATTTAAATTGTTAGTATTTGGGTGTGGCGGACGCCATTTTTGGTGTGGCGGACGCCATTTTGGCCACCATTTTGAGTGTGGCGGATGCCATTTTGGGTGTGGCGGACGCCATTTTGTGTGTGGCGGACGCCATTTTGTGTGCTCATTTTCCCACTCTTTTCTCCCTCTCTGCCATTTTCTTTTACTGGTTAACATCTATAAATTGAATAATCATAGATCAATTTAAAAATATAGATTTATTTATTTATTTATTTTATTATTGGATTTTTATCCCGCCCTTCTAGACAGGAGTCTACTCAGGGCGGCTCACAATATATTGTGCACAAACAACTTAAAAACAACATAGTTGCTGTGGATTAATTTTTCACAAGCTCTGAACAGGCTTTCTGATAAATTTAACAACCAAGGATATACACCTTGGGGCTCAATTAGACATTATGCCGCCCAAAAAAGGGGGCGGAGTCAGTAAAGCTAAAAAGAGAGCTGTGCCTCAGGTCTCGCCTCAGCAGTCCTCTTCAGAAGAAGAATCTGGGTGATCCTTAAGGACCTGCAAGATAAAATGTTGGCTTTAGAGGCGCAGAAGCTGGCTAGACGGGCCTCCCCACAACGCGAGGTTACCCCTCGTCGATCCGTCAGGGACACGAAGGGTCGCCGTAAGGCTGAGTCTAGGGCCTTAACACAGCAACTCATGGAGCGTTTTACTGCTTTAGAATCTCAACAGGGTCATGGAGGTGAGGAACAGGCTGTGGAAGAAGGGTCCCCCACTACGGCAAGGGTGCCAGATGGTCGTAAATGCAGGATGACAGAAGCAACTGAGATCCAGGAGACAGCGGAGGGATCTTCAGCTGGGTACGATCTCTATGAGGAGCCATGTACAAGCTCGCATCGGGCTCCGGAGGCACTTGGAACATCGACTCCTTCTTGCGGTGAGTGCACAGCCATACACAACACCCAGTCCAATTCTGCCGCCTGGCCTTGGACTGGTGGCACCCAACACTCTCATGTTACACCTAACCACTGTGGAACACCACCCATGGGATGGCCCAGTTTTTTCTGGCCTCCTGTAAACCTGCATTGTTGGGGTGGGGCACGCATTGTGCGACCCCTCCTACGGTTGGGACATCTAGTGAAGGTAAGAACACAGGAACATGTCAGCACCCTTCAGTGCCTAACACGGGGTATAACACGGTCCCGCTAGCTGCACTGCCCTATGCGGACTACAGTACGCCTTTGGGCGATCATTTGACCCCTGCAGTGAAGGAGAAAATATGGAGGGGAGAATTCTTGGATTTTTATGATCTTCTGAACTGCGAGGTGGAAATTAAGGAAATTGACAAAGATGACGAGAAATTAAAAGAAAAATACAGAAGGAAGAAGCCTGACAGAAACTGGCCTAATTAGATCACAGGCTTCACTATATATGCTGGGGTCCTGGTTAAAACACAGCCTTGGAAGGCTTTGGCTCTATTTCAATACTTTGATATAATATGTAGGGCAAATTCAGATTTTGTAGGCCAGGCTTGGCTTCGTTACGATGAAGCTTTTAGAATGAAGAGCGCCATCAGGCCTGAATTACGCTGGGATGAGCCGCACCCAGGGCTTTGGCTGCAACATATGACACCGGCCAAATGTAGTTTAGGTGACAGATTTGATAGCGGTCATCTGAACAAGAAATTTACCGGGAACGTTACTACCCGCCCAGGGGCGGGGCAGGTGGTTCAACCCCGCCTGCCCTGCTACGAATATAACACCAGAGGTTTTTGTGCAAGGTCCCCATGCAGGTATAGACACGACTGCATTACCTGTGGGGGGAAGCACCCAAACGCCTCATGCTTCAAAGCGGGTGCACAGCGTCAAAACAAAACTAGCGGTCCCGGCAAGAAGCCAGAAGGGGGCGGTGGTGCCCCTGGAAAGGGGGCCCACACCAATTAAAATCTAGGTTCTGGAAGAGGGTCTAGCAGATTACCCAAGAATAGGGAATGCAGAATACTTGAGACTAGGTTTTAGATATGGGTTCCGAATCCCAGCTTTAGGCGTAAGAACGGCCTTTGTGACCAAAAACCTTAAATCAATAAAAGGGATGGAAGCTATAGTATTAGAAAAGATCAATAAGGAGGTTCGAGAAGGTAGGGTCTTGGGACCCTTTAAAGAACCACCCATAGCTAACTTGAGGGTTTCCCCCTTAGGGATTGTCCCCAAAAAAGCCCCAGGTGAATTTCGTTTAATACATCACCTATCGTTTCCAGAAGGGACATGAGTTAACAATGCAATACCCCCGGAACTTTGTTCTGTGAGATACACCTCCTTTGACAAGGCGGTTCGGATGATTAGGGCCTGCGGAGTGGGTGCTGAACTGGCAAAGGCGGATGTTAAGTCGGCCTTCAGAATTTTCCCCGTTCACCCATTGGATTTCAATTTGTTGGGTTTTCAATTTCAAGGGCAATATTACATCGATAGGGCCCTCCCTATGGGGTGCTCAATTTCGTGCGCAGCTTTTGAAAAGTTTAGCACATTCATCGAATGGCAAGTTAGGCGATGATTTCCTCTTTTGTGGAAAACCGAACTCAGGAAGATGCAGAATGATTCTGGATAACTTCCGTGAGATGGCCCTTGATATGGGTTTGCCCCTGGCGGAAGAAAAAACGGAAGGGCCAGCGACGTCCCTGACTTTCCTAGGGATTGAACTGGATACGCTTCAGCAGACTTCAAGGCTGCCTCGAGACAAATTGCTGAACATTAGGACTATACTTAGCAACTTAATAGGAAAGAAAAAGGTGACTTTTAAAGAGTTGCAGGAAATGGTAGGACACCTGAATTTCACATGCAAAGTAGTAGCACCAGGGCGCGCCTTTTTGAGGCGACTTTGTGGCGCCATGTCAGGTTTAAAAAGGCCAATGCACAGAACGAGAGTTACCAGGGGTATGCGGGAAGACCTCACAGTGTGGAAACAATTCCTAGAACAGTTCAATGGGGTATCCTTCTGGAGATCGGAACTTAGCCTGAAAGCGGATGTTCAGGTAAACTCTGACGCCGCTGGGACCTTAGGATTCGGGATTTATTACCGTGGCAGATGGTGTGCAGGTACTTGGCCTAAAGAGTGGCACCAAGAGGGCATAACGAGAGACTTGACATTTTTAGAATTTTTTCCAATTGTAGGAGCCCTATGGCTTTGGGCGGAAGAATGGGCACATACTGTAGTTCGTTTTTGGTGTGATAACCAAGCAGTGGTACACATCATTAACAATCTGACATCACACTCGGAAAGAGTCATGGATTTGGTCAGGGCTTTCACCCTACGGGCGTTGCAGTTTAACGTAATGGTGCACGCCCGACATGTGCCAGGTGTTGACAACAGGATAGCTGATGCTCTCTCACGCCAACAGATCAAGCGTTTCAGGGAGATGGCACCGGAGGCCAGGGATCTGCCAGAAGTGCTTCCAGCGGAGGTCTGGCAGATTGGCATGAGGAGGCGTCGAGAGCAATAGGTCTTGCACTGGCCCCGAGGACAATAAAGGGTTATTTAGCATCAGGTACCGAGTTTTATGAATTTAGGAAGTCAATGAGGCTAGAGCAAGCATGGCCGGCTCCAGTGGAGCACCTCCAACAATTCATAATATTTTTGCATAGAAGGGGATTAGCGACAGGCACTATTCAAGGAAAACTGTCGGCTTTGGCCTTCTACGCAAAATCAAATGGGCACAGGGATTTTTCTTGTGACTTTCGTATTAGGAAGATGTTAGAAGGTTGGTCCAGGGAAAGGGGGAGAGTACAAGATGACAGGACACCCATATCTCCGGCTCTCCTTGGACACCTATGCGAACAATGGAGCGCATTGTGTAGGGACCATTATGAAGCGGCATTATTTCATGCATCTGCGCTAGTGGCCTTTTTCGGGGCCCTGCGTATTAGCGAGCTAGTGGCAATGGGTAAGGCAGATATCTCACAGAGGGCTTTGCAATTGGGGGACGTTATAGTTCAGGAGGGGCGGTTAAATATTAAGATAAGGCGGTCTAAAGCAGACCCGCTGGGAAAAGGCAAGCAATTAGTCTTAGGGCAATGTAGTGTAAAAGGCATCTGTCCCGTAAAGGCGGTTCAGGAATTCATAGAGTTTAGGGTCCAAAACCTGGGTACTTCTTCCAGCATACGGATGGGTCGCCACTTACAAAATACCAATTTTGGAAACTTACTGGCATAGCATTAGAGAAGATAGGTTTGAAGAATATGAGATTCGGAACACATTCCTTTAGAATAGGAGCAGCTTCAACAGCAGCAGCTATGGGTTATAATACAGACCAAATTAAACAGTTAGGGCGTTGGTCGTCGGCCTGTTATCACAAACACATCAGACCTCTCCCTAACGTATAGGCAGGGGCTGTTTATATCGTTTCAGGTGTCGAAAGACAGGAAGGCCGAAGGCACGTCATGATCATCGGCCACAGTTATGTTTACTGGGCGGCGCGATATGCCGCATTTTCCCCGTGGGGGAATGATTTGGGGCTTGGTGCCCATGCGTTTATTACATGGAAAGGCATGCGTGGCATGCATTGGATCCAGCTCGGCAGGATGACATCTTTCGACCGTCTGCCACCAGATATTTTAGTAATTCATTTAGGAGGCAACGATTTGCCTGGATTGTCTGGTAAGGCGGTCATACTTGACATCTTGAGAGAACTTGGGAAGCTGAAGGAAAGGTATCCTGCTATGCGGATCGTTTGGTCCAATATCATCCCGCGTTTAGCCTGGCGAGGTGCCCAGAGCATTGAGAAGATTAATAGGGCACGGCGAAGGGTCAATAGGGAAGTGTGTAGAGGTGTCTGCAGCGGCGGCCTCGGATCTGTGGTCAATCACCACAGGATTCAAACTTCCAACACTGAATATTTTCGTAGCGATGGCATCCACCTGTCTGATGCAGGCTTGGACATTTTTCTTGAAGATATAAAAGGGGGCCTGCTTGCTGAGCTAGGACTGCTTGATGGCGGGCATGGGACTTAGTCAGGACTAGTCCCTATGCTGTGGCGGGTAGTGCGGGAAAAAACTGGTTGTCTCGGTGTGTCCCTTTGATAATTATGGTAAGCCAACAGCGCATCCGACCTCCCGGCTCTGCGGATCGTGCGATTACAGGGCCGGCGGCGGGAAGATGCGCTGGGCCACTTTCGGACCGACAGTCATCAAATAAAGATGGCTCGAGGTCTGGGGTGTTTATTAGAGGCCGGCTGGGTTCCTGCTGTCGTCAAGACAGCTGGAACCTGGGGGCCTGGGACTCGCCCATTGACTGAGAAGGGTATCGTGGATGCCCTACATTTATTTCTCCGCACTACCGCAGGCCCCCTCATTTGATGAGGACAATGATTTTTATAATCAGAAATGATTTAATAAAGTGTGGCCCGTATTAATCCATATCACTGTCTTGCGTCTTCATTTCGGGGCCTGGGAGGGCAAGTTTCAGCCCGCAGGAAGGACGTTACAACATCCTTGAAATGCGGGGCTGGCTTTGCCCTCCTCGGTCCCGAAGGACGCAAGGCAGCTCCGGTCACGTGGAAAAAGGAGGGGGCGAGAGGTTATTTAAGGAAGTGCTCGCCCCCGATGCATCCTCTTTCTTGTTCAGGCACCCACCCGCCCTCCCTCTTTCTAGTGTGTTTGTGGTCGCCTTTATGGGGCCGGATAGGAATTTTTGACCTCTAACCTGATTGGCTACTGGATGGAGGGATTTTTCGCCTATCCCACACTGGAAAAGGGTTTGTTGGCATTTGCTTGGTGGTTCTTCTCGGTCACACTGGCGGGTAGTGCGGGAAAAAACTGGTTGTCTCGGTGTGTCCCTTTGATAATTATGGTAAGCCAACAGCGCATCCGACCTCCCGGCTCTGCGGATCGTGCGATTACAGGGCCGGCGGCGGGAAGATGCGCTGGGCCACTTTCGGACCGACAGTCATCAAATAAAGATGGCTCGAGGTCTGGGGTGTTTATTAGAGGCCGGCTGGGTTCCTGCTGTCGTCAAGACAGCTGGAACCTGGGGGCCTGGGACTCGCCCATTGACTGAGAAGGGTATCGTGGATGCCCTACATTTATTTCTCCGCACTACCGCAGGCCCCCTCATTTGATGAGGACAATGATTTTTATAATCAGAAATGATTTAATAAAGTGTGGCCCGTATTAATCCATATCACTGTCTTGCGTCTTCATTTCGGGGCCTGGGAGGGCAATGTCTCTTATGAAGAAGCAGACATGTACATGAAAGCTCACATTAAAATATAGTGGTTAGTCTTTAAGGTGCCACAATGTTTTGGTCTTTTTTTTCCTGTTTATCTTAATACATTTAGTTAAACACTAAATTTCAAATTTATTTTCTGACTAAATGTATATTTGTAAATGCGGTTTATCTTAATGTATGTTTGTTGAGCAAACGATTCAGGGAGCTGCCAAATTTGAAGGATAGATGCATAAGTACAGATCACTTCAGTTCAAAGTGAACAAAAAACCAGTTTCTCAAGCATGCCGACTCACAAACTTAGTTTCACTATTCCAGCAGGACTTGAGCCCTAAAACAAATAGGTCAGTCTTATTATTTTCATATGCCAGCAACCATCCATTGGTGGCATCTCTGTAGCAAATTTCAGCTAGTTAAGAAACTGATGTAGGCATTTGGTAGCAGAACTTGGTGTGTGGCAAAGAGAGAGAGAGAGAGGTTATACTGAACTGCTTAACCTAGTGGCAAATTGCTGTTAAATTTATGCTGATAAATTTAACACTGGTTTAATTATTCAATTGAATTCCAGCCATGCTTAAGATAGCAGCCTCAGAGAAACAAATCTCCTAAAACCAACCATTTTTATTTTGACAAAAGTACACCTCATGAAACATTTTGTGAAGAAGTAACCCATGGCTGTAATCCTCCCCACCTTACTCAATCTAAAATGAAAGCAGCAAAATACAGAGCAGGAGAATAGCATCCAGTCTGGACCTGGCAGCATGTCCGGAGGCAGGATCTGAAGAACAGCAGTTATTGAGTGATAAAATTCATTAACTGAAATATGTGGAAAGTAAACACAGCAAGCAGAGAATCCAGGATATTCAGCAGGTGATCAGTGTGCCGCAGGCATGCAAACATGCCTTGGACAAAAGGCCAGGAAATACACTGTGGAGAACTCTAATTGATGTCACCCGTCATGCATATTTTATGATCGTGCCTGTGTTTCAGTTCTATGGAAACCCAACTTCTAGTGAAAGGGCAAAATTACAAACATGTCATATTTATAAAATAACATACTTACTAGAATGATCCTTTATGGAGAGACTTACAAAGAGGCTTTAGATATCATAATTAAATAAATAAATAAATAAATAAATAAATAAATAAATGAAAATCTGGGTTTCTAAAAAATAATTTGGAATTTATGCTCTGAGGAGCTATATCAAAGGATTCATACTTGGAGAGGTGATGCAGTGGTGAAAAGGTCTGCCTCACAACCTGACATACGAAGAACCAGGTCCACCTAGGCAACTGATTGCTGAAGACGCATTCTGGTATTATCTGAGAGACACAACAGCAATAATACTGTGCCACTGAGGTAACTTCAATAGTTTGGAATCCTATAAGAGAATTCCATGACATGGCTCCTATCTTTGTTGTCATGTTTTCCTCAAATGGATATCTTGACCAGTCTCCTTGAACCAGAGAGAAAGAAAAAAGCCTCTGTCTGAGGAAAGCATTTCACAAGGAAATTTAGACATCTTGGAATGTCTCCTTTTTACATGAAAGGGAACCTGGAGCAGATCCTGACCTTTAGAAAGAAATAGATGTACACACAAGGCCAATCCAATACATTTAACTGCTTGAAGTGGAGAAGCAAATGGTTTCTCTTATCCATTCAAATCAAGAAACATCCTACTCAACGTAAGGCACACCATTTTGACACATAAGCAGGAAACCCTGCCTGCACATGTCTCCTTCCCTGGCAATAAATAACCAGCCATGATATTCAAAACCTTCTGCCAGAGGTATTTATTAAGTCTGTGTAATGTGAGGATCAGCCCTGAGCATATATAAAAGAGAGTAGTCCTTGATTGTGTTCTAAGTAGATTTGTTTAATTTAAAGTTCAAAAATAGTGCTGGATGCCTAGAAATGAAATGAAGTGCTGTTTCAAATAGTGTTCTGAATACTCCTTCCCAGGCTACCAGTGAAACAAGTGATGATATTCCAGTTTAACAATTCATGTAAGGTTGCAACTCCGTAATACTTAAGTAAGAGTAAGTGAAGTTACATGTGATTTTAGACATACAAAATATTGAAGTGTGATTCAAATGTATAAGGAAAGATTCACAAATGCATTTAGACTCAACTTTATAAGCTTGTGGAAGTCCACCACAACTCCTTCTCCCAAGGGCTTTCTTAGCATGCATTTGGACATAAAATATACAGAAAAAGTTGTCCAATTGAGAAATAGAGAAGTAAATTAAAGAGGTTATGTGTTTCTGTCAAGAACTTAAACAGGCAATGCCAGCTAGTGACAGTATATGTAAGGGTTAGGCAGCGTTTGGTTTCCACACTCGAGTCAAACTTTCTGAATCATATCAGAACAACCTCTTCAGTTTGGCTGGAAACTTTTCTTCATCATTGTCATCAGTACTGAAAGTCCACATGTTCTATTGATTGCAGAGTAACAGATACTAAAGCAACCACTCAGCCTGAAGATTTGAGTTTGGCTTTTGGAGAGGAAGGGTGTTGGACAGAGTGTGTGTACAATTGGAAAATCTGCTTTAAAAACTCCAAAGCCTCCTCCTCTTCTTCTATAACCCCCAGATGAGATTTGCCTGCATGTGACCAAGTTTAGCTGAAAAAAAGATGTATTTTCTGTTTAGCCTTTTGATTAATCTTTGACATTTTGGCTCAATTGAATGTTTTATATGCTGTTACATCTCTGATGTCATTGGCCAGCTAAGCTCATGACATGAGGTGAAGATCCCATTGTAATTTCATGTTATGTCTATATTTACACGTTGAGACTGTCTAGCACTCATCTGGACCTCACCATGAGGCTGCATGGATCTTATCCTCTCAAAAAGGAAAGCATTAAACAATAATGCCATCTTGGTTATCAGGTGGCCTAAATACAACAGTATGGAGACCAATAGAATGGCAAAATGCCCCACAATAGGAGTCAATCAATGTCTGTTACATTATCAGCATGTGTATCTGATGTAGATCATACATCCTGATCCACATGTGTCCTTTCTCATCTTCTTTTCAGGACAGATGTCAGTTCACCTGAATGAGAGAAAAGAACAACTCTGTCTTATGTTACAAGGCTATGGGGGATATTCTCTGAATTACAATATAGTAGTTGGCATCAGTGATTGATTCGGTGAGTAGGGTGTTTTTCTTAAACAAGAGGATAATAAGCAACTCTGCTATGCTGTTCACATTATGGCAATGGAAACATGGTGATCCAGTTGTCATTATGCACGTGCAATGTTCCTGCCCAAGGAGGTGCTGACTTTTCCACTACTTTTTTAACTAGCTGGGTCACACACTCTTCAGGCTATCATGGACACCACTCAGGTTCCTTTTCATACTATTTAATGACTAAAATCCTACTGGAAAAGCTTGCCTTTATGTGTTGTGGGCATATTTCCCTTCATTAACAGTCAGGGTTCCCTATTCTCTTCCATACAAAACAAACAAGGAGGAGAGATTGGTTCAAATAGGATTTTCATTTAGAGACCAGAGGTAATGGGTATGAACAGAAAAGTATGTTCTGAGATATAAGCAATAAGGCTTAAAATAAGCAAAATCTAAAGATATTTCTTCATAAATTCTACCACAGATTACTGACTTCCTTCAGCTATTTGCTCTAACTTTCTGACATTTCCCTCTAGACAGTCAAATCTCTGCTTATACATAACACCTTTTGTTGTTGTTGTTTAGCTGTTAAGTCATGTCCGACTCTTCGTGACCCCATGGACCAGAGCACGCCAGGCCCTCCTGTCTTCCACTGCCTGCCAGAGTTTGGTCAAATTCATGTTGGTAGCTTCGATGACACTGTCCAACCATCTCGTCCTCTGTCGTCCCCTTCTCCTCTTGCCTTCACACTAGATATGATAATCGTCTGAATTGAATTCGCCCATTCCCATCCATTTTAGTTCACTGACACCCAGGATGTCAATGTTTATTCTTGCCATCTCCTGTTTGACCACATCCAACTTACCAAGGTTCATAGATCTTACATTCCAGGTTCCTATGCAGTATTTTTCTTTGCAGCATCGGACTTTCCTTTCACTTCCAGGCACGTCCGCAGCTGAGCGTCCTTTCGGCTTTGGCCCAACCACTTCATTAGCTCTGGAGCTACTTGTACTTGTTCTCCGCTCTTCTTCAGTAGCATGTTGGACGCCTTCCAACCTGAGGGGCTCATCTTCCAGTGTCATATCTTTTAGCCTTTTGTTTCTGTTCATGGAGTTTTCTTGGCAAAGATACTGGAGTGGCTTGCCAGTTCCTGCTCCAGGTGGATCGCGTTTAGTCAGAACTCTCCACTATGACCTGTCCGTCTTGGGTGTCCCTGCACGGCATAGCCTATAGCTTCTCTGAATTACTCAAGCCCCTTCGCCACGACAAGGCAGCAATCCATGAAGGGGATACATAACACCTACCTAACTTTAAAATACAGTCTTCAAATGGGCGGAATCACCACAGCATGGATCCAAACAAGTTAGGTTTCTAAATTACTCCAAGAGTGGTATTTTTCTTGCAGAATTTTCTTTTGCAGTATCTGTTAGGTACCTTAAATGACCCTCAGAATAAGCCCTAGTCACACTGTCAAGTTGCAGAGTGAAAGCTTTGATATGCCTTAATCCCAGGTCTGACATACCATGCCAGTAAGAACTGTGATAGATAGGGATGAAACTGTCAGCTTTGCTTTCTCTCACATGCAAATAAGTTTCAAGTTCGTTTCATCAACTCTAGAAAGAAATTTGCAAATGTTTTTATGGTGATTCGAGTGCACCTCTGGCTGCCACCTCTTATTCCCACAGGCTCCTATTATTATTTTTGTTTTAGAACCACCACAGGTCTCTAAAGGGAACAAAGGAACTGTCTCAAGAATATGATTGTATATGCCATGGGTGTAGGTCTGGACGGCACCAGTTTCCCTTGCTAAATAGACTCTGATAGAATCAGATAGCTTTTAAACAGGTAGCAGAACATATTATTACAAGGCTGGAACACAATAATAGACCATATTTAGCTAGCTGACTGACACCTTTTTCTTTTTTTCTTTTTTTTGTTACATTTGTATCTTATTTAACCTATCTAAACTTTATAACAATTGCTTCTTCCATACAACAACATGCCATTCTGTCTCCTCCTCACTTCACCTTGTCTCTCTAAGAGTATTTGTCCAACATTCCTTCCAACCATGATAATGGTACTGCATCTGAGAGTCCATACAATGCAAGGCTGAGAATAGTGTCAAAAAAATCAAGATAGGACAAAACCCCTTGATTTCCATTTTTTCTCCTTTCTTTCTTGAGTGCTTCCCAGTACATCCAGCAGCAAACCCCTCTCCATATATGGACACTAATACCATCATGAACTGTACAAAACTGCAACAAAAAGTACCAGATCAACCCAGAGCAACCCCAGAATAAAGAGAAAGAACACCACAGAGTGGATGACCCTCTCTTTCTAACTCTCTTGATGGCCCTCACTGATTCTTTCCTCTTTAGCACATCTTCACAGCAGTCAGAAGGCTGTCCTTCAAAGTTGGCCCTAACAAAAACAAACCATACAAAATTGTTAGCCATCTGCACTGGCCAAATTCACTATGCACATCTATTCCCTTCATAGAAATCACCTTTTTTTTTTTTGGATGGATGGGAGGACAATTGTCTTTCATGCAGATTTTAAGGATGAGAGTAATCTCAGAAAAAAAAGAGTTATCAGTCTTAAATTGTTATCTACAAACATGTTCGCATACAAGGAAATTCAAAGCCAGATTTCTACAATCTTTTCAATACCTAGACAGGATATCTTTGCTCTTCCCTTTGTTCAAATGTTGTATAATGCAAATCCTTTTCATCAAATTTGTAAAAATATATTTGTGAGCCCCACCAGCCCTGACTTGGTTGGCCGGGCATCCCTTCTCCATCCTTTGATCCATACACTTCAGACCAACAGATTGAAATAGAATGGAGTATTTTGAACTTGAAAGAGGGAGAACAACAGTTGGATCCAAACACAGTCCGGGTTCCTTGGTCCTAGTTCCCAACATTGGTCCAATCACAGTTTCTTGCCATTTGGTTCTCTTCACCAATGGGTGGTGGTGGTCAGTCTGTCCAGGGAGTCCACTTCTTGTCACTGGTAAGAAAGTCTGTGAAGCCCTAGGTCTAGGGCTTCCTTGCCTTCAGACTGTGCCTAGTAGTGAGGATTAGAATGCCCACCATGAGAGCAGGCATGGAAAGAACTTCCCTTTGGGAAACTATGCTGACCCCAGTTTATACAGTTCTTCTCCCCAGTGTTTTTTTAATATTATTTTTAAATTAAATTTAATTTGTTTACATACAAAAAAAAAAAAAAAAAGGAAGTAAGGAAGCTTGGGGTGTTTTGTGTTTTCCCTCTACTCCCTTCAGAGCCACTCCCCAGAGGTCGTCTTTATAAATGTAGTCCCATTCCTCTAAAGGTTCTGGCTCTTCTCCAGTGGGGTCATGGAGCAATACTTCCGGGTGTTTCCCCATTCACCTTCTTCAGCATCGTCTTCTTCCTCTGGTCCTCCAAGGGCACCTGGTTCTTCTACTCCCAGTTCTCCAGGGTCACCTGGCCCTTCCTCCCCTGTCGCTAGGTCTTTCCCCTTAGGTTCCATTAGGGGGGTTCCTCCTCCTCCTCAAGTCTCCCTCCCTCCTCAGGGTCAGACTGATATCCTGCTTCCTCTTTCTTAGGTGCCTCTTCTTCCTTCTTCCTCTCTGGCAGCAGGGCAGCCTTTATATCTGCCATGTGCCAGCAGCAAAGCAACTCCTCGCTCTCTCTTACAGGCCACCTTCCAATCCCAAGGGCTAACATGACCACATAGGTCTCCGTTTGTGTCCTGCTTTGCCAGGAGTAACACATGGCAGCATGTCCTTCCTCTGCTTCTTACATGAGACACCCTGTGGTAGGCTCACTGGTAGGCTGGCTGAGTTGTGCACGTCCTGGGCTGGAGATCAACAGACTACCAACAGGGGCATCCATGTCCCTGTTCTCCTCACAATATTACTTTTAAAAAAAGTTATTACCAAAAAAAGAACAAACATTCTTACTGATCCCTAGTAAGAGGAAGCTGGTGCCAGAAAAGTTACATTTGCTAGTTCTGGCATTAAAGTAATACAGGCAGTATGCCTTGACTGACCTTGTTATTATTACCATTTGCTGTGCCAACTCAGAGAAGACTAATCCTGAAAAATGTGCCATGAATAATGGGTTGAGCTGGGTGGTGGAATCCAGCACAGCAAATGGTACATAATATCAGTTGCAAGGAGTCCCTCCCATATGGATGCATCTAAATTAAGTCCAAGCTCTATCTCTGGATCACACTTCTGGCTGAAAGATTGTCATTCTTCTACCTCATATTATTGTTAGATCACTAAAATAACCAAGTAGAGGAGATAATTGGCTGGTATCTAATCTCAGACCCAAAAAGGTCAGGTCAAAAAAGCTTTTATCAAGTTGTTCCAGTGCACTCAATTAGCCATTTAACATTGGGTTTGTAATAGTAACGACAGGGGTGTGTTTGTGGGGGGACATTGGTGAAAGTCCATTAGATTGTGACTATCACAGTGCAAGTGTGAAAAGCATTGTGAATTTTATCCCCTTCTCTTACCCCCCTAAACTGAAAGCATTTCTTAAAACCTAGATATACATTTATTTTGCACTGCATTAAATCCTGACAGCATCTTCCTAGAAACCTTTTGCCCTCTGTGATTAAAAAGTTTTATCATTTCTGAATGATTCGCCCTTGCTAATTTGGTCAAGGTTACAATCCAGCTGGGTTCCTCTGGTGGGGGGCAGGGAGCGGGGAGGAATAAATGAAGAATGAAAGTGGACTTGGCACTTTCCCTCAAAGATTGTTTGAAAGAAGGTGGCAGGATGGGGGAGGAGATAATTTTGCTCTAAGTGAGTTTAATCATGGTTAAATAATGCTGGACCACTAGAATATTTGTTAAATTGAATAGAGATATAAGATGTAACGGAGGTAATTTGTCAGGCTACGGAAATTCAGACGGAATTCAATTTTCCTCACATGCAAATTCCACCCGCCTGCCTGTGCAAAGAATTCTAAGCACATTATTTATCCCCTTGGCATCAGTATTAACTGTATTCCCATAACAGCCAAGTCAATAATGTGTTCTCTTCACTATGCAAAGATACACAATGCTGGACATTAAGTGTAGTGACAGGTACATCTAATTCAGACACTTACACGGGGGCCAAGCAACAGTTCCTGTGGTGGGGAAAGGTGTGTGGGTGGGGGTATCACTTGGATCCACCAGGTAATGAAAATGCCTAGACGAAATGTGTCTTGAAGATTAACTGTGTGAACTCAAGTACATGTTTGTGCAGCTGGAAGGCATTGGATTGTTAATCCCCAAGGAATTTACATGAGTTTGAAGTACTTCACCCCCATACAACCCAGTGCACAGCACTCCCAGCCATCTGTGTTGGGAAAGAAGTCTCAGCCATGTTCCTTCATGGCCAATGTTTTTTTAGGCTGAAGAGTAGAGCATAACACATCCAGAATGTGAGAGAAGGCTGAAGGAAAGGTATGAATACTTGTTGCAAAATACCTCATTTTGAACCACTCTCAGGATATGCAGTGTGGGTCCTTCTTTGCAAAATGATGCTTACTGGAGATTTACTCAGACCTTTGGGAAGAAAGGGACATAGCTTAAATTAGGGCATCTGATTCACCATGTCCTTTGGATGGAAAAAATATCAAATCAAATCATTGATTATGTGATCACCAAAAATACATTTAGTTCAACACCCCCTCTGTCCATATTTGCTCACTTGCTACTCTACATTAAGATGAATGGATCAACAAATACTGTCTATTTTTTCCTCACCGTCCTCCTTAATTGCAGAATGCATGAGCCACCACCTTGGGTTTAAATCTTGGCAACATCCAGATTAAAAATGAGAGAACCAGCAAAGATCAAGTTCAGCTGGTACCAAACTTCAGCAAAGAAAAAGAATATTCCTGATGCAGATAAGAGGAAAGTGAAAAGACCTCCATTCTCTGAATCTGCAAACTATAAGATCTGAAATGTGAAGTTAAAGTCTTACATAAAATGGAGAAACATACATAACCTTTAAATTCTCAGGTAAACTAATGTTGTCACACTCACTGTACATAATGCAGACTAGAAAGCTCTTCCAGTTTCTAAACTTGGGATAGGCAACCTGATAAAAAAAGGCTGTATAGGTCCAAAAGCTGTATGCACATGTTATTTGCATGTTTTCCAAAAGTTGTCCCCTCACTTTGGAATTAAAAAGAAGGGAAGGGTTGTAGCTAGCAAAGATTGTCAATAGAAATCAAGGTCAAAATCATCCATGCTATGTAAAATAAAGACAGAGAAGAAAAACAAGGGGCTGGGAATCAACTCATTTGAATTGTGGTGTTGGAGGAAAACCTTACAGATACCACAGACAGCCAGAAAAACAGAAAAGTGGATGCTCAATCAAGTCAAGCCTGAACTCTCACAAGAGCAAAAATGAATAAACTGAGGCTATCCCAACATGCACACATAATGAAAATAAAGAACTAGTATGGGACTGGTGTCACTGGCATTATCTGTGATAGATCATCCAACTCTGGAACGGTACATTGCCCACCCAGCCCAGAAATAACGAGACAAGAAACAGGTGTTGGGTTTAAAACTTGGACCACAACTTTATTAACTATTTAAAGTCATCCCCCCAAATGCAAGGGGGCCTACCGTAGTGCGATATACTTTAATGTCCGGATAATCATCGATCTTCGGACATTTCCTATAGCAGGGCGAGCTCCTATTTCTGAATCATGCTGTCCGCTGTACAGCATGCCTTCAGGTGCTCTGTGACTTGGTCCCCCCAACCAACTCTCCCGCCAAGCCTCGTGACCCTAAGCGGGCAGCTGGTTGGGAGATCGTACCGTGTAAACCCACCTCTCATTTGACAGCCAATTGTCAGAACCTGACCGAGAGATGGCCAAAATGTTGTCACCACGTGTCCATCCTGAACTCCCCCAAGCTTTTTCATCACACTACCCGCCACGGCATGGGGCTATTTATATGCCCCACGCCCGCCACCCAAGCCAAAAATTTCAGCTCGAAGACTGCCTTGCAGGTCTTTTAGAAAAATGTCTGTACCTGACTCTGAGATGTTTCATCCTGAAACCCTGGTCATAGAGCAACGAAGCAGGGCCTGGAAAGTCCACATAAGCTCGGTAAATAAGGTCATGGTATTGCAAAAGGGCGAAGGCCCGGTCTGGGTACGCTTTAATTAGGGTTCCAGCATAAATTAAGAAACCTGGCAACCAGTTAGCCCAACACCTGTCTGCCTTCTTCTTGAAGCGCTCCTTTTCTCTATCCTCCTCCTTGCTGCCTTTCTTCTCTTCAATCTTTCTATTTAAAAGTTTGAATACATCCACGTATTTACCTCACCAAATCTTTTCTATGGTGGCTGGTAAAAGGTGGTCGCCTAAAGGTAAGGACTGGTTGCCACAAGGCAGTGCGCTTCTGACTACAGAGTTATACTCTGTGTTTGGGATCACAGGGTAATTGAACTGATGAGAAAAATCAGTAAAAACAGGCCTTGGGCATGGTGAAAAAATCTGAGGATAGGGGGCCAACCAAGGCTTCGGGGCCGGAGGAGGCCCCCCAAGAGTAGAAGGGCTAAGCCCTAAACTGTTAGGCAAGACACTAGCAACTGGTGGGAAACTTCCCGGTGGGGAGACTACTCCCCAAGGCCATATTCCTTCCATGTTGTGTGAATTGTGTTGGTGCAGACCTACCTGGAGGAATGAGCACTGCACTAGCCGGTCTGGCTGCAGATAACTCATCCGCCCGCTGGCTGGTAGCAGGGCTATTTGAAGGCTCTGTCCCTCCTCCCATTGAAGGCTTTGTCACACCGTGATGCTTCCATCTGTGCGGGCGGGCAAAGCCTCCCCGAAATGGCGACCAGCGCCATTTCGAAGAGGTCAGTTCAGGAGAGTTCAGAACTCTATAGAACACTGTGGAAAGTGACAGAAGTGAACTGTGGGAAGGGGGTCCCCAATGAATTTCAGTATTTTCTTTTAATTGAAAAGAATCCTTCTGTCTTGAGAAGAGCAACTCAGGATCTAACACATTCTTGTGAATTTTTAAAGAAGTAACGTTTGATGAGAATTTCAGGTCAAAAAGTTCATATTTAGCAGGTGAGGGTATGTTTTTGTCATTTCTGCATCAAACAGTAATATTATTGTGATAAAATCTACAATCATTGATCAATAGATTAGTCAACTGAAGTGTAAACTTATTAATGCAGGTCAATTTCATGTGGTGGGAGCAAACTTTAATTATTGGAAGTCAGAGTTACGGAGGTGCTGATTTAATTTTTAAAATCTAGAATAATATGAGGATCATTGCAGGAGATTTGATGTCTATGGTAAGAAAGAGGCAGATGGATCAAGCATCCTTCTTCCCTGAACCTCTGTACTGATCTTATCCCTAATAATTGGCTGCTGTTTGGAGCAACTTAAATTTCTCAATTAAACATCTGATGTGTATCTTTCTTATTCATATCAGATATGTATGGCAAAATTTTGTTCATAAAATATTTAACAAATTAATTTCCTCATTTATAGTGGCAAAGATCCAAAGAACAATGAGACCATGCCTTAGAGATGATTTTTATTATTCCCATATGAGCTGTGGACAGTTGAGAGACCATTGTCTTGCATAAGTTAACTACACAAGAGACTCTTGCTGTCACCTAGTCACCTAAAATGATCATGTGCAAGGTAAGATTTGATGTGTTTTTTTCTCTCCCAAGTATTATATTATGTCATTATTTTCAACTAACTATAACAGGAAAAACCATTAGTAAAATTCCAGATATTGAATTTGGGTTTCAATTCAGAGGAAGCTCCTTTTCCCAATGGAGTGTGAACTGAGTCCCTTCTTTACATTAGGCTGGAATTTACATAGGAATCTCCCACAAAGCAATGTGACAGAAATGACGAGATCTAACTGCTGCTCTGACTCTACTAGAGACATTGCTAATCATATCAACCAGAACAGCATTTTCAGCCTTCTTAGTTCCTACAGTTCTCTTATTTTATTTCATTTGCTTTCATTTCTAACTAACAGGGGGCTGAGCAAATAAAAAGGTGTTTATTATTAGACCATGCAAATGCATGAGCTGGCATTGTATAATATTGTACATTTCATTAGGAATTGGAGCGCTTCTCCCCACTATTTCTAATTTTATTCAAGCTGTGAGTCTGAATGTTGCTGATTGCACAGGCGTACTGTAATTTAGCCCCCAAAAATGTCACAGCCAGCAAAAATTCTGTGATATCAGCTTAAAACAACACATATAAAATACGGCGGATCTGACTCCACCACAGCTAATCTTTTGAAAAATCTACAATGTTTATCTCAAAATCCCATTCAGGTTGCCAACGGTCCAAACTAAAACCAGGAATTTTGTGAGGTAAAGTTTGCTATATGGGGCAAATCTTATGTGTAGATTTGGTTTCTAATTTCTGGAGATAATGAAAAATGTGACAAAAAGGACCCCAGCTCAGCATCTTGGTTTTGTGCCAAAGCTGACATCTCTCAAAGGAATGGTTACCGTATAATCTCATCATGTCAAGACAATGAGATTTGGACGAATATCCCAGTAGCAGTTAGAACGTTCGCATTCCTTGTGCAAAATCTTCTTTGGGGCCAGATACAACTCATAGGTTCAGGGAAGTGGGAAATCTTAAAATCTCTTGGCTCTTTGCTTGTTTTATAAGCAGTTTTTAATGACTCAGGTGCATTTTTTTAAACAAAGTTGTGTGAAATCTGTTATTTACATTCCAAAACTCTTTTTTAAAAAAATAAAGTTCTGCCTTGACTTAACTGCAAATCTCTGTAACTAAAAAACAATGAAACAAAAAGTCCTTAAAGTATATCCTGCCAACTGAAGCAAGTACAACCAATGACAATGCAGCTATACAGTGAGACGATAATTTTAAATCACAGCATTGTCAAAAGAAAGCTGATTCTCAGAATATATAATCTCCAGCCCTAGTTTCATTAAGGTCTTCACCTTGGGTTCTTCCATGGGAAATTCAAAGACGCAAACTTTATTTCACCTGAGACAAAAGAGTGTAAATTCCAAATCAATTCATACCTACAGCTTTTAGCGAACACATTTGGATAAATGTCCTTTAAATGGTTCATGGCTTGCTCAGGCATGGACTTAATGAAAGATAATAGGCCTCAATTTGTTGTCAGATGGCTCTGATTTTCTTGGAAACATGAAAGGTTTTCTGTTATCCTATCTCATGCAGCAGGGATGAAGGCTGGGTTCCTCTCCCCTGCACTGTCTCAAATGGCAAAGCAAATGGCAATGTATGAACAAGGCATTTGAGCTCTTTCAAATCTTCCTTGAGAGAGAAATTATTTTGGTTGCAATGAGTGTCACTGTGGCAGTCTATTAGAAATGTCTCTTAGAGATTTTTAAAAATGAAATATGATGTTTTAATGGAAGCCTTATTATCCAGCACAAAATGACAAAATGTTTTGTTTGCTTCACACAGACGTCTGCACAATAGCAAATGAACTTTTCTATTCATACCCATGTGTCCATTGTAAGAATAGTCCTCTATATTTTCTCTCAGTTGGTGTAGCAATACTGAAAGGAAACCAAGCGCTTCTAAAAACAAACAGTACACATTCTTGAGAAACAGTAACATCCAGTTATCCACCTGAAATAAATCTACTTACTTGGTTAATTATATAAATATTCCATTTTCAGATGGGTTTTTTCAAAACCAAAAGTGACATTTTGGTCGCAAAAAGCCTCCCCCACCCCAGTTGCGAAATGGATCTTGAACTGAAAGTGACTGAAAATGCCAATCTTAAAATCTCCTGATGGCACAAATAGCCATTTTTAAAGTCCACAGTATTTGTCACGTGGTGGCTAGTGGCAAAAATGGTGGATACAGAAAGGGTGTTGCCCTCTGAGCTTTGTGGTGGCCGTCAACTCCTGGAAATTTCCCATTGCTGTTCTAAAAAGCTGTTTGAAGGCATCTGTTCTTAATTAAATTTTAGGCCATCACATGAGGGGCTTTAAGGAGGAGCCTGGGAAAAGCATAAACGTTGGAAAATTTTGATCTTACTTTGTATGAACATGAAAAACAGCAGACCACTAAAATCTCCCTCCAAAATTCAACTATTACTACAATGCAGTAGAGAAGCCCAATGCAGCAATGTTTGGAATGGGAGAAAAGAATCTGACTAGCAGTTCTTCTTAGGTCTTATCCACATTTACATTTGCCCCCCAATAAGCTTCATTCTAAATGGATTCAATTTAAAATCATGTGACTATTTGTTTGCGTTCCCACCTGGGAGACGGCCAGCAACAGCAGTCCCTGTGTAGGGTTGTGTGCTTGGGTCTCTCCCCCTCCCAAAAAAAGAAGCATAGAGACAGGTTGGTAATAAATAAATGGGGTGTTCCTAGGGTGCAGTCTGGTTGGGATGTGCTTCTCCCCCAACCTCTTTCTCCCTCTAGCTCTCCCCTTTATGCCCCTTCGGTATCTCTCTCTCTCTTTCTCACACACACACAGATACACACACACACACATACATGTATGCACACACACACACACACACACACACACACACACACACACACACACACACACACACACACACACTACTCCTGCCTGAGGAGCCTGGGGAAAGCACTTGCCTTCCCTTTTCCCATCGAGGCTGTCTGAGTCCTCCCCTTCTTTCCACCTCCCAGAGACCAGCCAAAGCATTTTTAAAGGGACAGAAGCAGACAAGCTTTTTACAAACATCTTTGCCAACAAACCTTCCCTCCCTCCTTCCTTCCTGCAGCCTCTCCCACCACCTCTAGCTGGTTACCCCATGGCACAGTTTGCAGCAACAGGGGTGTACATATGCAGAAATAAATAACATATTTATTTATTTAACTTACATGCCGCCCACACTACCCAAAGGTCTCTGGGCGGCTTACAGCAATTGAACTACAGTAAAAAAGATAAAACAATTAAAATACAATTAAAATATGTACTCTAAAAGTTGCCATCAGGACCCACAGTTGATATTATTTCAATTAAAAGCCTTCTGGTACAGGAAGGTTTTGACCTGGCACCGAAATGTCATCAGCGTCGGTGCCAGACAAATCTCCCTCGGGAGGGCATTCCATAGTTTGGGGGCAGCTGCCGAAAAGGCCCTTTGTCTACAAGCCATCCCTCTTACCTCCTTGAGGGATGGCTCTTTCAAAAGGGCCCCCTGGCTAGATCTTAACTGCCCGGTAGGTTCATATGGAATGAATCAAGTTTCACATGCATACTATTTTAAACAACTCTCTAGCAGAACAGTATTTTTAGCTCGTGTTCCACCTATAAAACACACTTCCCTGACAAAGTAATCTGGTCTTTCATTTGCGTAATGGAGACACTCTCTTAAACGTTGATTCATTTGAATGTAAATGCATTTCAAAAACCAGTTCTTTTACCAGTGTAATCACGAACTTAGTTACTTACCCATCTGAGCCCAGAACTGTTTTATCTCTTCAGGAGATTATGCAGGCCCAACCAATAATTCAGTCTTGTGTTGGCTTTTCCAGTTTATCTACATGGCCTTCTTATATTTGACCTTCTGGACAAGACCCAAGACACCAATTGCTCTCATGTCCGATTTGATTCTATAAAGCATTGAATTATGCTACAGCTACAAGTCATAATGTCCTTGTGGTAGCAGTTGCAATTTTAACTAAGAAGGGAGGAAATCCTCATTTGGGGACATTTCCAAATTCTGTACGAGGCAGGTTTGAGGATGGATTTCTTGTTTCTGTTTAGGGTACAAAAAATTCTGAGAAAAAGTCTTTTCGGCAGGTCCCTGGCCTAGTACAGAAATAGAGGAAATTTGAATTGAGAGAAGGCATAGATACTTGAGGATATCCTCAGACCAGAGAGTCACAGAACTGTAGAGTTGGAAGGTACCTCAAGGATGATTTATTTTATTTATTCATTTATTGTATTTTTACCCCGCCTATCTGGTCAGACGACCACTCTAGTTCAACCTCCTGCCAATGAAAGAAATGCATAGCTAAAGCCTCACAGACAAGTGCCCATACTGTCTCTGTTTAAAACCACCCAGTGAAGAAGAGTCCATTATTGTTTGAGATGATCGTTTCCACTGACAAATAACTGATAACTTTAAGCATTTTTAATGTTTAGCCAAAATTTTCCTCTCTTAAAATGTCATTCCACTGGTGTGCCTGCTACCTTCTGGAGTTGCAGAATATAAGTTTGCTCCATCTTCTATGTGATAGCCCTTCAGATATCTGTAGGTGACTATCATGTCACCTCTCAATCATCTATTTTCCAGACTTAATGGATGCAACTGTTTCAACTTTTCTTCAAAGGGCTTCATTTCCAGTTCCTTGACCATCTTTGTTGTCCTCCTCTTACACATTCCAGCTTCTGGATTGCCTTCTCAATCTATGGTGCCCAAAACTAGATAAAGTACTTCAGGAGAAATCTGACCAAACTAGAACGGCTGGCACATCATGTGATTTGGATGCTATACTTTTTTTTGATGCAATCATGTGAGCTGGATGCTTATCTTGATGTGGTCTGGAATGCATTAGCTGTTTTTGATGTATGAACTTCATTAGGTACATCTTGTGCATCTAATAATGTGGGTGACTGTCCACAAAATGTTATCCCAAATAAAATTTGTGCTTTTGTGCTATAAGACTGTGTTGATTTTGCAAAACTGCAAGGATGAAATATGAGATTAAGATTAGAAATATGCAATGGTTCTGGATTTCATTACAAAGATGTTTTGTGAATCCCAGAGCAGGCAACTTCTGGGTTGCTTAGAATTTGAGAGTGGTTTGTAGCATGGAAATCTATATACAAATATAACTTGTCACTGCTTTCCTCTTTAGAATAAAGAGCTGAAATAGACTGATGGGTTAAACTAGGACACACCTCATTTAATTATTTACAGTAACTTTGCAATGAGGCCTCCATTAGTCTGGAATCTCAAGCAGAGGCAGGGATCATTACCAGACAATCTTATCCACATGAGCCACCCAACCCTCCTGCATGCTACAATAATGGGCTGGTCTATCATGCTCTATGAACTGATGCTGCTGGGCTTTAGATGGAGCACTTATGCATAAATGTTTGCTTGGAGCTTGAAAAACTGTTGGCAGCAACATATGCATACCAAGTTCTTGCCTTCCTGAAATAACTGAATCCTTGTTGTATTCTGCTTTACCAGCATCTAACCATAGACTGATACATGAGTTTGAATTTTGCTCTTCCACAGCTGGCTAGTGAAACTATCTGGTAGAACTATCTGTTTGACCTTGGTTATGTTACTTGGACTCAGATGATGGATATTCCATACCTGAGTTTTTTTTCTAGTTGTCTGTGTGGCTTTCCTGACTTTAATTTGGACTGTGTTATCAAACTGCTAGAACTTGTTTGCCTGCAGCCAAGACCTGGTCCTTCTTACCTGGGAAGCTCTTACTAGGTCCGTATCTTCCCAGACACCATGATGTTAAGGAGGTTGTGATCCACACCAGCTTCAAAAGGAAACTCCCTAAATTAGCCCCTGAATCCCAAGACTCAAGATGTTGAACCCCCTTTCACATCAAGCTTCTATGATGAACCTGTCTGACTAGCTATTTAGTAAGACTCCATCCTTGAAAATCAACAGTGCAGCCTACATAAAAAAGGAAGGGGCAGCTTTTCCACTCAGCTGAAACTTGGCCAACAAACATATCCACAAAGGTCCTCCCAGTCAAACTCTCTGAAATCAATTTCAGAAATTCCAAAATAAATCACCTACAACATTTCCTTCCTTCCTTCCTTCCTTCCTTCCTTCCTTCCTTCCTTCCTTCCTTCCTTCCTTCCTTCCTTCCTTCCTTCCTTCCTTCCTTCCTTCCTTCCTTCCTTCCTTCCTTCCTTCCTTCCTTCAAGCTGCTGTTGTCGGGCACCCAGTGCTGCCATAAATGGCCCTTACTTAGACTGGATGTCAGGTCATGGCAGGAAGAGGACTCTGTTCATGAAGGAAGAACAAATTTGCTTTGGTTAAGACTAGGCGGAAGATCCATATTCTGGCAAAGCCAATAGCCAAAGGAAGAAGGAAAGCCTGAAACCTACAGAGAAAACAAAAAGGGGGTGGGGATAAAGACAGGCCCTAACATGCTAAAATCAACTGAATCCTAATTAAACAAAACTGAGGAAAGAAAGCAAGCACCCAATGCAGTCACATATACATAGTCCTAAATCAAAGTGAAATTAACGAGCCAGTAAAACGAAAGCCAGTGTTGCACATACAGCAGAAATGTGATGGGCAATATAATACTTAGCCCAAGTGGCATCATCCTCACACTCTCAGTGCTGGAGAGGGCAGAACAGGTTCTTTGTCATCACAATGGTGAGAGGTGTATGAAGCTGTCAAGCAGCTCCTTCTCTTTCTTGTCGTCTCACGACACTTCAGCAACTTATGTATATGATATTCAAACTTTCTGCTCCTCTTTATGTCTCTCTTTCTTTTATATTTTAACTCTCCCAATGGCTAATCTTTCTGGCTGATCCCAGGGCAGTCATGAATCATATTAGAATGGGAGCAGGGCTGCTGTTTTCAATCCATGGTGTTCCCGTTCAACACTACTAACTATGATCTGACCTGGAAACTGTGTTTGACTGAAGTTGGTCACACCCCATATCTCACCTCACTAAAAGTGGTTTAATGTATAAGTCATGTATGCTAATTTGCAAAGAGCACAATCACATCCCTGCTCACTTTGGATGTCTGCGAGTATATGCAACATGTATTGCAATGGCCCTCTAAGCTGCAGCACTATTAACAGAGAGAGAGAGAGAGAGAGAAGCTCAAGGTGAAATGTAGCTGATAGTACTTCAGTATAGAAAAGCAATTTATTATAAAGAAGAAGAAAAAAAGACCATTATTTTCACTGTTGCATACGCATATTTTCTTATTTTCAAACATTTCACAGGATTTTACATTCACTTACCAAATATAATGTAAGTATTGTTAAACCTTGCTTCATTTCTTATAGATGTGAAAATGTATTTTGAAAACTTTAAGTGCCTTAACTCTTCTTTTCATCTCAGCTTCTTTGATGTCTGTGCATGAATTAAATGCAAAGCCCAAATCTATAAGGAAACCTACTTAATGTGGTATCTATCTGCATGACTCCTTTCCATCAGTCATTTGAGAAAGTGGACAACTTTGAAGAATGTAATTATTTCCTGGTACTCAGATCGTGGGAACCTGTACAATGAGTAATATCCATGATGCTTTGATAGGCCTAAGCATTCATCCTCAGATCTAAGGATAGATTAGGCTTGCTGAGCTGCCTTCCATTTGTGGTCTTTAACTACTGGATGGGACTGAATGAGCAAGGAGTGAGCCACATATGCCTGGGGAAAGAGTCTTCAGGGACCTTGGGGGAATGGGGATTACCACTTTGGAGGTCAATTCAACACCTACAACTGCTCAGAAGGGTGTACAAATGTGCCAACAGATGCACTGAATTCAGCACTCAGTCACGCTCTGAATACAACCATTTTGTCTCACGTACAAGCTTAATATCTCTTCAGTACATAGGAAAATAGCCGAGTGACTTTTTCTCCAGGTGCTCAATTAAGGGTTCTTTCCACATTTACTGTATGCTTGGGAGAAAGGTATTAGCTGTGTACTGCCACATGTTGTGGGAAACTTGGGAAGCACAGTGGATTAAAACACATTTTGTCTCATTTGTGTTCTACTGGACTGAACTTTCTCAGGGTCTGGAGAATTCTTACCAGGCTGCCTTGCTATATTGAGACAGGCTGTGTCAACAAGAAACAAGAAATTGGTGAGAGGTGTTCACATCCCTAATGATACCACAGACATATCATTTAAGAAATCAAAATTAATTAATTTCTTTATGAAATAAAGTTATTTTGAGATGCTCACCTTCAGCTTCCCTTAGTATCCATGCCACATTTTATGTGTTTGGGCTGATAGTCTTCCAGGTATGGCAGAGGCTGCAAGAAAGACAGACAGATGATGATAATGATGATTGACAGATGTAGCATAGATGATGGAGACCCAATATGTTGTAGTGGATAGTGTCAGACCAGACTCAGGAGAGCTTGGCCATGGAAACTCATTGGGGAGGTGGCAATGATAAGCCGCTTTTTGAACATCTCACATACTTCAAAAACCCTGGTAGGATCACAATGTGTCACAATTTGATGCCACATAACAACAGCACAGCAGTTAGAGTGCCAGATTAGGACTTGGGAGACTTATTTTCACACCCTTTAATCGCTTAACCTAACCTATATTGCAAGGTTGTTATGCAAAAAAAGAAAGAGGAAGGAAGGAAGGAAGGAAGGAAGAGAAAGAAAGAAAGAAAGAAAGAAAGAAATAAAGAAAGAAAGAAAGAAAGAAAGAAAGAAAGAAAGAAAGAAAGAAAGAAAAAGGGGGTAAGAGAACCATGTATGAAACCTCAAGTTCCTTGAAGGAAAGACAGAAAACATAACTGAAAGAAGTAAGACCATTTCATAGAGCTATGATTCTTAACTTGTGATACTTGGACACCCAGGGTATCAATGGATGAGCTTGATGAGGTCTGCGAATGAGGTAAAAAAATTCAGAGGTGGGGGAATGTAGTCATGTATTTTTTTTGGGGGGGGGGGAGAGATCAACAGTTTTCATCAGCTTCTCAAAATAGTTTTTTAACCTAACAAGTTTAACAGACAGTGCTCTGAATAATTAAACGGTTTGGCCGTTATGAATATCCCATTCTGAAGCATTAACCTGCTCACCATTATACTCAGACCTGTTTCTCTTCCAGCTTAATTGGCTTCCATGGATCCACTCCCCAGCTAAGACACTATCCTGAAGAGTTGTTTCCAAAGGAAAAGAAAGCAGGATTGAATAAAGTCTCTTATTGTGAGATCTTTGAGAAACTTGTATTAGCAAGAGAACCAAAAAATTTCCCTTTGCATCCAATATAAAAGATCACTTAATCTTTGACCTAGAAATAAAATTAGCAGGCTCGATGTACAGAGTCTATAATGGCCGAATAACTGAGGAGAAACACTTTGGTAAAATACTATCTAAAGAGAAGAATTACAGTAAATATACTGTCTGCCTCTTTTGCCTGCCTGTACCAAGGCTAATGGAGAGTGAAATTTGTTTCTTTAGGTAATTTTCAGTGAACTGATCGCTATCATCAAGTTAATCTCCCTGAGCCCATCTTTTCTTTCCTTCTCCCCCACCTTTTGGTACCAAGAGAACTACAAAGCATTGTTCAGAATAATCTCCTCCATGTAATTTGTGCCACATCACACTGTGGATTGTTAAACTCTGAGTAGGCCTCAGCATGTGGAAATGCCACTTCTATGTCAATAAGCAAAATCTTCCCACAGTGAGCGAACTGAAGAGAAAGAAAGAATGAGCAAAGCTAGGAACAGCAGAAAGAAAGGGAAAGTCTGAAAAAGTTTTCTGGCAAACCAGTGGGGTAATCAATTTCCTGTGTGAAAATAGTCAGGGAGTTTCAACAGAAGCTATTTAAAATGTGTGAAAGTTGTTAATATGACTAAGGTTCAATCGATATAATAAAAATATATAATTACCCCTGCAAATGTGCTGCAGATCCTAAATGGGAAAAGTACTTCTGTGAAGTATCGTAGTATACAACAACGACTTGTGACTGGGGAAGGGTGGTGCTTCCTCCAAAACAGTTATGGTGAGGTACTGCCCTGTCCTGACACATAACCACCTCTGATGTATAATGATATACAATGAAAGAGAAAACACAAACATGATTTTCCTATGCTGCTTGTTGAGGGGCAAATTTTTCACTCTTGTTTCTTTTTTTACAGTGTTTGTTTCTGTCTTGGTGGGTTTTTTTCTCCCCTGCAGTCTTTTTATACTTATGTCCACAGTATAATTATATGCACACATGCCACACAACAGTTCATAACTAAAAATGCATACAAACTTGTTGTACTGTTCTTATCACCAAGGCGTTCCCTACTCCTTCATATTAGAAATTGTGAAAGCTTTTTTCTGTCTCTTTCTTGGCAACACCTTGTCTTCTACTGGTTTCTGAAGAAGTTGGCCATATGTACTACTTTATAGAGGACTGAAAGGTTATCCAAGCCATGTCTGGTTTTAAGATAAAGAGCTGTGAAAACAGGAGAATTCCACCTTACTCAAGTAACACTTGGCATCGGAATTGCAGACTGAGTAGAGCCAAGCATAATGTCTTCACTTTTCTACCATGGGGATAGTTACTGTGTGTGCATCTATACATATAAAACATGTACACATCATGTGTGATTTTTATGCAATCCTCTATTGCCTTTTGCCCTTCTTTTTTATCTATTCTCTCATATTAATGTTGCACAAGTGTTCACCTGAAGTAGTGTGTGATATAGTCAAACTAGGCAGAACACTAGAAATATCCGTATATACCTTATGGCTACTATTTGATTTTGCAGAAGGACTCCCGTATCTGTGGTGGATCAGTTCCATGATCTACTGTGGATGCCTGAAATCATGGATACAAGGGAACTCTATATACAACATAAAAGGGAGTAGGACAAGGGCCACAATGGGGCAAGACAAAGAGGTAAAGAACATACATGGCAGTGGAAAGGTTGGGAAAGAGAGGTAAAGCTGGGGAGGCTGTTGGATTTGGTATACCAACATGAGGCAATTCTATATACATAAGAGAAGGTGGAGAATGATGGAAACACAGATGAGCACAGCAGATTTATGTCTGCCTCTCATTCAAAAAGGTTCATCAATATTTCTCAGTCTTTCTCTCTATAGCTGTGATGAAAAAGCTGAAAACAAATATATGACCCTCTTCCATGCTGTTTTTCACCAGAAGTCCAGTCCCTAATGAGGAGATTGTTGGAACTATTGGTAATAGAAGGACACAGCCCAGGCTTTAAAAAATTACATGTCATTCCTGTGTGGTGGCTACTAGCTATGTTTTTTAAAAATATATATTAAAAAGCTACCTCAAGTGTTATAGTGAGTGTTATATTTTAGAGCAGAGTTGGACAGCTTTAATAGGCCACAGGGCCAAATTTCTTTCCTCTGTGAGGCACACAGACTGCCAAAAATGGGGTGGGGGAGTGAATCTGGTAGTGGCTAGAAGTCTATTTTATAGTCTGGAGAAGTTTGGAGTATTAAAGGGTGTAGGATGGTTGGATAGCTCAGTGAGTGAAGTATCTGGCTGTGAAGCCAAAAGTTGAGAGTTTGATTCCTCACTGTGCCTCCAGGGGGAAGCCGTGTTGTCTTGTGCAAGCTGCACAGTCCCAGAATGCCCCCAGAAAAAGAGAATGATAGACCACTTGTGAATAATCCATGCTGAGAAAACCCTACAAAGGGTCACCATAAGTCAGAATCAGCTTTAATTATTATTGCATATAAAGGGGGCTGAGGAAAGCTATGTACTAGTCCAAAGGTGGAGGCCAGAAAAAGAGGGGATTGAGAAAGGGCTGGGACCCTTGAAAACAACTTTGGGGTGCTTCCAGTGGCACCAGGATCAGACTTCTCCCATTCTTCTTTTGGTAGGGATGGAGATATTCACCAGTCTTGCTTTTTCCTACACATTTTTTAAACCTCATCATCTTCAATTCCTAGTATGAAGAAGTCTGCAAACTTTAGAACATTCTGAGGTGAAAACAACAACAACCCTGAAACAAAATTCTCCACCATTTGCACCAGCCAAATGCATCAAGTACTGATGTTCCTTGTGTGGTGAGGAACATATTTTACCTCACTGCCATTATCACTGTTAAAGGTGAGGAGCCTCTCAGAAAAAAAAGGTAACAATGCACCTAATTGAATAGTGAGAAGTTTAAATACATAGGGATTCAGGCCCAGATTTTGAACAGTGAAGAACTCAATGTTTCACACTGGATGTATGGATCTAGCAATCTCTCTTTCTTTCACACATAGATTCTTTAAATTTTAATTTATTTATTTTTTAATCTACCCAGGGCATGAAGAACTTTGTGCCTTCTGGGAAATTCACATGAAAAAGAAACTGAAAGAAAATTCTCACCCATCTTAGAGGCAGCTGTGTTCGCCTTAAAACCATATCTCAAATCCTTATTGCCAGGCCAATGAGGGGAGAGCATTAAATTCCATGCAGCTGTTAAGTATATGCACATCTGTTCATTAGACAAGATAGTTGCAAATGGTGTGTGTGTGTCGAGGGATGATCGGGTAAGAGGAAATATTTTTAAAAATCCCAAATGGACTTGAACTGCTATGTAGCTCAGTGGCTTAGGTCTCTGGCTGCAGAGCCAGAGGTTGGGAGTTCGATTTCCCACTCTGCCTACTTGAAGGGAAACAAAACAAAAGGAACTGGTACATCCACGGAAGTCCAGATTATAAATGAGAGACAAAGTCTCAGGATGTAGAAAATACAATCGAGTTCTTTATTCTGTATTCTTTAAATGGGTAGTTAAAAAGCTCTGGCTCAATGTGTTTTGGTGAAGCCTTCTTCAGGAGCGAGCTTCTTTATACTCTCTGCACCTTTCTTTGGTCTATACCAGCTCCAAAACTGATTGAAAATGCAGAAACGCGTTGAGCCGGAGCTTTTTAACTACCCATTTAAAGAATACAGAATAAAGAACTCGATTCTATTATAATCTGGACCTACTTGAATGGGGCTGGACTCAGTGATTCATCAGGTCCCTTCCAGCTCTGCAGTTCAAAGGCTGTTGTTGTTGTTGTGTCTTCATGCCCCTATGATTCTTAAACTGACCACCTGATTCTGTTCCTTTAAACAAACGCTCACTCTTGATATTGTTCAGTCTTTTGGATATCCACTTAGAGTAAAACAGCTACATTTCAAGTGTATTTCACAATCATTTGCTTTTTAAATAAATGCTTCCTGAGTGACCAAAGTTTGCTCATTGGCATTTTATATCAATGTGCATGAAATTCATATATGTGCATATGCCATCACAGATTCTGTCTCCCAGAATAGAGGAGAAAAGAGTTATTCCCAAAAGATGTCTGTAAAAATCAGAGAAGAATGGTATTTTCAAAGCTATAGTGCTTGATGTTATATGTTAACAACCCCTCTTGCAAACCATCAATGATGACCTCATTTCATTGAGTTCAGCACAACACCATTTGGCAGCTCAGAGAACATTTTTAGAAAGGCTTCTCTCCACTTAACTCCTGTGCTGACCTCGCGGCAAATTGATCAACCGGGTTAAAGCAGATGAGGCTACCGTTAAGAACCCAGCCACCTATCCAAGGCATCAGTGTGCATTGTTCTGGAAATACAGCACATTCATAATTTTCTGTACAGGACACATTATGGTATCCATGCCTTTTAGGCATTGTCACAGCATGATTGTTCTCTTACATTAGAGGTGAAGAGGGCAGCTGGAGCAGTCTATTTAAAACAGGCAAATCTCCTTGCAGGCTTGCAAGCTAATTTGCTACAGTCTTAACAATCTGACTGTAGGTGATGGGATACCCATGAGAAAAGAAGTTAAACAGAGGCAATCCTAGGCATGAAAAAGTGTGGTTTTTTTCACCCTCCAGATGTTTTTGGACTGCAGCTCCTAACCAGCACAGTCCATGGTGAGCAATGATGAGACTTGGAGGCCAGCAACATCTGGAGAAACATATATTCCCTGTCTATCTTCTAGAACAAAGTTACAGTCCTGTGCATACTTGGTTGGAAGGAAGACCTATTGGTCTTAGCAGAAATGAACCCTTAAATGACTATTTTGTAAAGTTAACCTGACCACTTCTGCATTAAGGCTGTTCTCATCGTATAAGAGACAGGCAGATACTTTCATTGCTTGAATGATACTGATTTATTCTTTTGTGGCAGACCTCCTGAAGCTATGCTATATTCTCAGTTTTTAGTCTGTCTCTTGTTGTAGGAGTCAGCCAGGAGGCAAGATATAATCAATGGTGGAGTTGAGGCGGGAGCTACTTTCACTTATTTCAGAGAAAGACTGAGAAACAAATGTCAATTAATCACATAAATGTATCATTTCATTACCTAGACAAATATGCACATCTTCTCTGAAAACAATTTATTTTATTTTATTTTATTTGACCCTGGATGATATAAAAGGCCTACTTTTGGTGGTGGATTCAAGCAAGCAATGATTTGGTGCTCCAAGAAAGGAAAGAATTAAGAATATACTGTAGGTTTCTGTGGAGTACAGCATTGTGCTTTAGGGCACATTCATTACAACGATTTATCTTTTGAGAAAGCAAAACAGAAAAATGTCCTGCCCCAGGTGGACACATACGTTATGCAGGACATCCAATATATGAGTGGCCAAGCATAATTTCACTCCCCTTTGACTCTATGCATCGATAGGACAATTGTAGGTTTTTCAGTTAGGAGTCTATGTGTCTTGTGAGATTTGCATTGAAAAATTCCCTTCCCCATAAACACTCTTGCTCATTTATAAAATATGGCACAGGCCATGTAACTGAATTACATTTGTAGGGGATGAACCATTATGTTTCTATGTGATGTGCATTATTATTTCCAGTCAAAAGGGCATGTAACTGAATCACATTTCCTAGTTGCACAAGAGAGACATGGAATGCCAGTAATCTTTTGTGTGATCTCCCCATTCTCTCCCAAAGAGACAAATTTCTTTTAATGTTCTTTCTTTCTTTTCCTGGAATCTGTTTGGCCTTTGTTAGTAACTAATTGGTATTCTGGTTGACCATGCTTTACTGACTATCTCCCATCACTCCAATTCTCCATTAGGTAAAAGATTCACATAATAGATCCCCCCCCACCCCACCCTGCACAATTACCAGAGGTGAGGAAAGTTAATCTATGCAGCTTGAATTCATTTTGGAAGCCTAGTGTGGACATTTGCATGCTCTGTTAGATTGAATGAAACATATGATTGCCTTGTCAGCCTTGAACTTGCTCCCGAATGAGAAATTGCCTGATGTGACAGCACAGTGTTTATTTGAAGTGGTAAGGCTTAAGGCCTTAGATACAGAACAACGATTTTGTATAGAATTATAGAATTGTAGCACTGGAAGAGGTCCCAAGAGCCATGGAGTCCAATCCCTGTCATAGCAAGAAGTCTAGAGCTAAAGCATCCCTGACAGATGGCTACCCAACCTCTGTTTTAGAACTTGTAGTGAAGAAGAATCCACAACCTTCCAAGGTAGCCCATTCCACTGACAAACAGCTCTTACTCTTGAAGAGTTCTTCCTAGCATTTAGCAAAAATCT
Source organism: Intellagama lesueurii (assembly GCA_037013535.1). NCBI lineage: Eukaryota > Metazoa > Chordata > Lepidosauria > Squamata > Agamidae > Intellagama > Intellagama lesueurii. Next base: position 91,924,044 of record JBAJHW010000004.1, on the reverse strand, counting down.
CCTTTCTTGTAATTTGAATGCATTACTTTGCATCCTTCCTCTGGAGATGCAGAACACAAGCTTAATCCACCTGCCACATGACACTGCTTCAAAGATATGAAGATGTCTGTCACATCACTTCTCAATCTTCTCTTGGCTGGCTAAGCACATTCAGTTTCCACCTATCACCCCTCAAAAGGCTTGGTTTCCAAACCCTTAATTATCTTTATTGCCTTCCTCTGCACATGTTCGTTCTGGTTGGTCACTACCTTTCTTGATTGGTAGTACCCTTTACCAGACACAGTATTTCAAGAAAAGTCTACTCAAAGGAGAACAGAGTGGTGCTATTGCTCTACCCAATAACCACTGAATCCAGTGTTGTCAACACAGTTAGAGGGAGTTCCATCCCCTCCATTGTCTTCATCTTCCTGTGAACCATGACTAGTCTGAAAAGGAGAGTTTCCTGCATGCATATAGGTGCTATATGAGAGCAATAAACCAGATTTTCCAGGGTCCTTTCTGTTGTCTAGTAGCCTACAATTGAGCAGAAACATCCCCTCTTTATCACTGCTTGTGCAGAGAAAGTAATAATGAAGGGGGACAGAGCTTGATGCTGCCTTTGAACCAAGTTGATGATGCTGGGTATGATCACAATTCAAGAGAGCTTATTACTTTTCTTGATCTGGACATTATACTACTCTTGATGCAGCCTAAAACTGGATTTGCTTTTTCTTCCATCACATCAGACTGTTGACTCATATTTAGCTTGTGATCTATTTAGACCCCTAGATCTTTTTTGCACTCACTATAGCCAAGCCAGCAGTGTCACCATCCAATATTTGTGCATTTAATTTTTCCTGTCTAAATGTACAACTTAACAATGCTCCATAAAATTAACAATGAAACTTGTTCTGTTTGTTTTGGCTTAGTTTTCCTATCTACTTAGGCCTTCTGGAATTCTGATTCTGGATTCTCAGACCTTGGAAGTACTAGCTGTAAGTAACATAGCTATCTTATAACTAATTACTTTTGGTAATAAGCACTATAACAATTAGTTACAAGGTTATACTAAATGTAATGTAACAAGTAGGGACAAAGTTTTCTTTTAGTTCTAGCAAGTAATGGCCAGAATCTTGTTGATGTTCATGTATAAGGATTGTATAACTTGCCACAGCTAATTATGGCTAATTAACAAGATACCAAAGTGAATCAATATCATGTATATGGTTAAATGCCCATTTGTGCAACCAAGTTATACACTGTTACCTCATCATTAGCCATGGCAAGTTGCGCACTTTGTGTAAACAATAATAGGATCCTGGCTAATTTTTCATAGTTACTTCAGAAAATTATAATTAAAGTAGATTTCAAGGCATATTTGAAGCATTTGATATAATGTTTTCAGGTGGTGTTATATCATTCTGTCATCAATCCTAAGTAGCATGGGGCATCTTCTTTTGTCTTTTATATTTTTATAAATACCTGCAATATCAGTATTGACTACTGAAGCGAATGAGAGAGTATTGATTGACCTGTGTTCTTGCATAATGAAATTGATTAATTGTGTGATTGGAGCAATAAGAACCATAAGGATGACCTGGCTGCTGAGAAGTAATGAGTAGTGCAACACATTATTTTTTAAAAAGAATATTAGGAGCTGAAGCATTAGTTGCCCCTCCCATTCATCTCATCCACCAAATTTATGCACATCCCCTATACTCTATTATCTAGGTTATTTGTAAAGATGTTGAACTACACTGAGCCCAGGATAGAACCCTGCAGCACCCCACCTGCTACTTCTTTCGAGGTTGACAAGAAACAGTTGATGAGCAGTCTTTGAGTATGACCCATAAACCAGCTATAAAAACACCTAACACTGTCTAGTCCACATTTTACCAGGCGGTCACTAGACTACGAGGGACATCACTGAAAGATCAAACCAAACCTAATATAGTCCTGATTCTAACAATTTGATTTAACAAATAGTGAACAAAGTGAACACCTACAGTACAACTTAGGAAGGCAAGAAATACCTCTCAAAAACAACATATCAATCTACAGTGTGTGTCTTGTACAAAAAGCAGCATATATTACATGACAAAAGCAGTGTATCAAATATAGATCAATGTTTCTTGTGATATAAATATATGTCTCTCATAAGAGACACTCCAGGTCATGCCCCTGTTTCAAAACTTCCTCAGGTGACTCTGAAAACTGAAGAAGCAGCCAACCTTGTTCCTGCCAGAGTTGTAAATTTATTCCAGCAAGTCAGAATAAGAGAAGACCTTTGTAAACAAACCTTTTTGTAAGCTCCCAAATACAAGGAAGTATTGCTTTGACAACATATACTTTAGCACAGGGCAATTTGTGTGCTTCCTGAGGAGAGTTAATAGAACTGGTGCATGGTCTGTTGATGTCTTTGTAAACCTGGACACAGTATTAAATTGAGATTTGGGTCTCAGCTGGCCGTTATCTTATGTATGTATTTGTTACTAAATCTTACACATTAAGCCCTATTCAGTCATCACTACACTTACCAGGGATAGAAAGACATGGACAATCGGCATGCTAAGTCATATGAAGAACTCTCAAGAATAGCAGAGGCTCCCCTCTTTGGACTTATTGCTCTGAATGTGCAGGAGAATGACAAACCTAGAAACAGAAGGCGCAGCGCTGCTCCCCCATCTACCAGTGGTACGTACACTTGATCTGGTAACAACTGAATAGGGCTTCAGTCATCAAGAAAACCCAGGGCTGGAAAATCAAAGATACAACTATGCACTTGTACATTCTGTGAAGCACATGTTACAGAAACTGTACAAGCATGTGTTTCCATAAAAAATGTAGTGCCCTAACTTTTGACAATTCAATCAGCATATTAAAAAGAATAAACATTGTTTTCTTGTTGCCGGGCTGGCATAACTTTTTTTTTTCATTTAAGAAACTTTACATCAATTCACTTTTCAAGTATCTTAATAATTTACTGCAGAATACTAAACCACCAGGATTATCAAGGGCATTAATCTTTAATAGAAGGATCATGTAGTTGTCTTTTCAGAAAATTTTAATTAGAACGCACTGCTCAATTGCTTGATGCCAGATAGAATTCATCATCTTAATGCCCAATTTATCATCTTTGGGTTCAAAAAAGCAACCGAGTATTGTTACTGAGTAAATGAAATGCAAAGGAAGTGTCTTGCACTTCAAAAAGGGGAAAAACATGTTTTTAAATAATCCTTTTCATTATGTTTGTTAGAGTGTTATATGATATCATTTTTAATTTTTCATTTCTAATGGCACTGTTTTGTTCTTCTGGAAATTTCCTAGGGCAATTTTGGCTTGGTTTGTTCCCAAATGCCTGTCCTCAGTCTAAACCACCAACATTTAGCCTTAATTGATTGTCCCTGAAAACAATGTCAGAAGTTAATAACCACTGAGGACTTTTGTTTTTAAGTGAGTTATAATCTTATGTTATACTTCAGGAGCAAGTTCTACAGAGGGACCTGTCATCATCTGCTTCAGAAAAATGACAGAATTGTGTGGTACTTTTAGAAACAGCTGTATTACCATAACTTGAGCTTTGGTGGACATGCACTGTGTGTTCATGAAAACTCTTGCCCTAATAACATTGGAAGACTAACCCTTTTTTATAACCTGTAGTGCTGAGGACACCAGCTCTCAAGTAATGGGGTTCATTCTTCAGGTTTCAGGGTGTACACATGAAATCTCAGGCAAAGAGTATTGTGAACCTGCCAACTCTACGGTCCACACATTGGCCAGTATCCTGTTGCCTATAAATGGAGTGGATGGGCAATCACATCAACCCCTCCCACCATATTGGCACGCTGACTGATGTTGTGACCAGAGTGAAAGTAGGTACATAATGTAGTGCTGATGTGCTTGGCCAGCCCATGTTCTCATGCCAAACTCTCCTCCCCACACCATCTCCCCCTTGAGTGCCGTGGCTGCAGCTCTGGCTGCAGTATCCTCTCTCCCCAAAAAGAAGGATATGGCAGCATCAGTTGTATTTCTGACATCTAAAGAAGAAAAAGATGAAGAAGTGTCTATTTGCAAAGGAAGTGTAGAGTTGGTTTTCAGCATCCCAAACATGAATGAGAACGGGAGCTGGTGGTCTCTTGAGGCTTCAGCATGTACCTGTGTCATATATTCAGTTTGGGGAGGATGAGGACAAGGCACAGGACTTGTCCTGATTGCATGAGGGCAAGGAATTGCAACTTTATCCTTGTAACATGAAGAGAGCAATATATGTGGCCAAATAAAATTAGGAAAAGGGTGTGTGGTCCTTCAGATTACACAAATGCAAGAGTAGGCAATGCCTTTGTTAGACCACTACAGAAAGGAACAAACAGCAAGCTTTCAAGGATAAAATCCACTTATCCAGGCTTATACACTAATATCTTGTGGACAGAGCAGAACAATGGTAAATAAGAGTCCCCAAAATTCATGGCAGATGTCTGTGCCAGGTCTTCTTGTGGTGAGTTCAAATGATGAATGCAAACTGCCCCTGGGGGACATGGTCTCAAACTCCATATCTGTTCACATGGTTGGAATTTTACACCCAGTTCTAACAAAGGTTTGCCAATCACTCTGCAATTGACCTCACCCCCCAAACCCACATATTGTTTGCTATGGTTTGTGTGTGAGAAAGAGAGAGAGGGAGAAGGGGGAGGGAGGGAAGGAGGGACCAAGAATGTTCTTATATTGTCGTTGTTGCATTCTTTGCACAAATTAAGCAAAATTCAACAAATAACACATGAACACAGATGATGTAAATGGTACATAATGCTAGTGGCTTCTCCTTTGCTGCCTGGACATTTAGGGAGTGGAAGCACAGGAGCAGTTTATCTGCATCTTTTCATTTTACAATCAACCAGTCCTTGTGTCCTTGTGTGCATAGACGGGGATAGGGGGCATGTTGTCAAAGTGAAAGGACACTAGTTTTTCACAGAGGCAGTTTGAGCAAATTATGGAAACCTTGGTGAGAGAAAATAGTGCTCCTTGCTTTCACAGGGCTTGAAAATTTGGATGTCTCATCTATTCAAGGCAGCTTAAATGAATAAGAATGAAGAATTTAGTGAGTGTACTTTATACAATTACTTGGAATGGCCAAACAAGCCTGTGGAGGCATGAGAGAGAGAACGAGGGAGGGAAGGAGGATGAGAGATGCCCATGGCCTTGCATTGAGTTTCATATGGTAAGCAGTACCTTCAACGTGGATTTCCCTAGTCCAGATCCAAGTCGTGAAACCCTCCCTTGTCTAACAGCACCAGCCTGTGTGGTAGCCCTGTCACATTCCTGTGAGTGTGGCAGCATGGCAGTGGCTTTGGCATTCATTACTGAGAATCAAATGGGTGGTTTCAAACTGCAGCTTCTGTATATTGCTCTGCCTTTATTTCTTCCTGGCAGATGAGTGCAGAGCTTTACAGATCTCACCGCCCCTTTCCCAATCGTTCAGCCCGTTATGAGACTGTCATGCAGTCAAGAAGCATTATGTTTTGATATATAAACACGGTAATAACCTGTTTCAAGATAGCGGAAACAAATTAAGCAAAGTAGTGGGAGATTGGGGGTTATTTACTTGTCTTTTCTTTCTGAATGTGCGGTTGTTGAACTATGCCGCATCTAACAGTATATTGTGTTTCTGCAGAAGATAGTGGTTTTTTCCTTCCCCTGTTGACAAAACAGAGACAGTGTGCAGGCTGGCGACAGACAGATTTGCAATCTCTTTGGAATTAAAAAGCGTCTGATGGACGTTTCTCAAGCTTTTCCATTTTGGATGTGGGGGAAAAGGATGAGTACCACTTATCTGTCTCTAAATACATGTAAAATATCCCTGTTAGAATGATCTTCTTTATTTAACATTAAGCATATAAGCTACAGAGATACTATATGTCTTTTCCACTTTTTCTGGTTCGCTTATTTTATTTTGTTTTGTTTTATTTTATTAGGGAGGTGCAATTGCATCCAGCCAAACAATAAAAACTGACTCTGGCCTTGTCAGCCTAAATGGAAGCTGATCTTTGGAATCATCAACTAGACAAATCTACAGTGAAGAGACAATGGTTTTGCACTGATTGGCAGATACAGGAGAAAAAAAGATGAGTGTTGCTGCCATTGTAAGCTAAAATCAACACAATTCAAAGTGTTGGTTTTAATTTATAAAGGCATGTATTCAAACTATCTGAAAGACCTCATCTCCCTTTATGAGTCTGCTCAGGTTTTAAGATCATCAGGAGAGGCCTTTCTCTCGGTCTTACCACCCTCAAATGTGTGCTTGGTGGGGACACAGGAGAGAGCCTTCTCCGTTGCTGCTCCCAGACTCTAGAACTCCCTCCTACAGGAGGCCAGGCTGGCCCTGTGTTCGTTGTCCTGACACAACCAGAAAAAAAACCTTTTGATTCGGGCAGGCTTTCCCTTAATGGTTGGCTGTCTAGGAGAATTTAAACAACAACAATAGCACATGGATTGTTGGTGCTTTTCTTGCTTTTAAATCTGTTTTTAGTAATGCTTTTATCTACTATTTTTAATATGATGTTTAATTCTTTTTTAAGTATTCCAATAATTTAAAAAAATATTTTAATATTGCTTCTTTTAAATGATGTAAGCTGAATTGGATGTAGCTTTTTTGGATAAAGGTGGAGCAAAAATACTTAGAATAAATAAATAACATAATTAAAGCAAATAGGAGAAAGTGACGTCAAGTCATTTGTAGATGCAGAAGCAAAACAACAGGTAGAATAAAGTGGGAACAAAACAGAGAATGCTGACTATAGGTCTCTAGCTGCATCACCTGTTGAGACACTAATGGTATCAGATCAGCAGCATCAAACACCCCCAGACCTCAAGCCATCTTTCGCTGATGACTGTTGGTCCGGAAGTGGCCCAGCGCATCTTCCCGCCACAGGCACAGTAATCGCACAATCCAGAGTGCCGGGAGGTCGGATGCGCTGTTGGCTTACCTGAAATTACAGTGGGACACACCGAAAATACCTGTTTTTTTCCGCACTACCCGCCAGTGTGAGCAAAAATTTGCCTCCAAAATGCCAACGTCCCTTTTCCAGTGTGGGATAGGCAAAGGTTTCCCCCATCCAAAGGCCAATCAGGACGAAGGTCAAAAATTCCTATCCGGCCCCTTAAAGGCGACCAGAAAAACTCACACTAGAAATAGGGTGGGCGGGTGGGTGCCCAAAAAAGAAGAGGGCGGTGTGAGGGGGGAAGCCCCTTAAATAACCTGGCTTTCCCCCTCCTACTTACAAGTCTCATGAGACTAAACAGTCTCGCGTTATCCAGGGTGGAGGGAAAAGAGCCAGCCTCGCTGCCCAAAGTCTGAGGACTTGTCAGTGGCTTCAGCATTGCCCTCCCAACCCCGGAATAAAAATGCGAGAGAGTGATATGGGTTAAATATGGGCCACACTTTATTGTTTTAAATCCAAATTCGAATTTGCCATCCTTTGGCAAAAGGAAGGGGCCTGCTGTAGTGCGGAAACAGGTAAATGGCAGGGGTGTCCAAATATCCCTTGGTCAACAAATGGGCGAGTCCCCAGCCCCAGGTTCCAGCGGTCTTAAAGACAGCAGGAACCCGGCCAGCTGCTAATAAACACCCCCAGACCTCAAGCCATCTTTAGTTGATGACTGTTGGTCCGGAAGTGGCCCAACGCATCTTCCCGCCACAGGCACTGTAATCGCACAATCCAGAGTGCCGGGAGGTCGGATGTGCTGTTGGCTTACCTGAAATTACAGTGGGACACACCGAAAATACCTTTTTTTCCCGCACTACCCACCACAGCATAGGGACTAGCCAAGCTATGTCCCATGCCCACCACTGAGCCGCTCGAGCTCAACAAGCAGGCCCCCTTTTATGTCTTCCAAGAAGACATCCAAACCTAAGTCAGAAAGGTGGACACCGTCTTTCCTGAAAAATTCAGGCCTCTCCAATTGGATCTTTTGGTGACCTATCACTGATCCAAGGCCGCTGCAGACAGCTCTGCATACTTCTCTGTTAACGCCCCACCGGGCCTTGTTAACATCGCCAATATTCCTGGCGCCTCGCCAGGCTAACCAAGGAATGATCGTGGACCACACGATCCGCATAGTAGGATACCTGGCATTCAACCATTTAAGGTCATGAATAATGTCCAGGATCAATGCCTTACCATGGATTTTAGGCAAATCATTGCCGCCAAGATGCACAACCAGAATGTCTTGTGGAGAATGGCCAAATGCCGTTAACCTGCATAGCTGGATCCACTGCATGCCACGCAGCCCTTTCCATGTGATGTGCGCATGGGCTCCAAGCCCCAAAACACTCCCCCATGGGGATGTGGCAGCATACCGCTCTGCCCAGTGTATGTAGCTGTGACCGACGATGACTACGTGCCTTCGTCTCTCGGACCCTAAAGGACCTGTAAGATACAAAACCAGTCCCCTGCCTATATGTTAGGTAGGGTTCTTATGTACCTTCGATAACTAGAAGATGACCACCGGCCTAATCGCTTAATTTCCTCTGAGCTATAACCCAGGGCTGCTGCAGTGGAGGCCGTTCCAATTCTAAATGAATGGGTGCCAAACCTTGTGCCCAAAATACCTACTCTATTTAGAGCTAGGTCTGTCAACTTCCAAAACTGATATTTAGTCAGGGGTGACTTATCAGCATGCTGGAAGAAATATCCTACATCCTGTCCTCTGAGCTCCAAATATGCTCGTGTGGCTTTAACTGGGCATATACTAACTATGCTGCATCGCCCAAGGCTAATTTGATTGCCCTTGCCTGTTTGATCAGCCTTGGATCGCCTCATCAAAATTTTCACTGTACCCTCTGTGACTTTGATGTCGTGCCATTGGAGTGCTAACCTAGATTTATCAGCTTTACCCCCAGCTACCAATTCGCTGATTCTGAGGGCACTGAAAAAAGCAATTAAAGAAGCCGTTTCAAATAACACTCTTTCATATTTGTCCCTGCAAAGGAGTGCCCATTGTTTACAGATGTGTTCCAATAATGGAGGGGAGATGGGTGTCCTAGAGTCTAAGACCCTTCCCCTCTCTTTGGCCCAGCCCTCTAGCATTTTTCTTATGTGATAGTCCCCTGAGAAATCCCTGTAACCATTTATTTTTGAATAAAAGGCCAGGGCCAACAGTTTACCTTGGATAGTGCCAGGCGCCAGTCCCTTTCTGTTAAGATATACTAAAAACTGCTGTAAATGCTCGACCGGTGCTGGCCAAACCGGCTCCAGGTCGACCATCCTCCTAAAGTCCTGAAATTCTGTACTCACGGCTGAGTAACCCTTTCTTGTCCTCGGTGCCAGGGCCAAACCTATTGCTCTGGATGCATCTTCACGCCAATTTGCCAGACCTCTTGAGGAAGGACTTCTGGCAGCTCCCTGGCTCCAGGGTCTAGTTCCCTGAACCGCTCGATCTGTTGGCGTGATAATGCATCAGCTATCCTATTATCTAAACCTGGTACATGCCGGGCATGCACCAATATGTTAAATTGCAATGTCAGTAATGTAAAGGCCCTGACCAATGTCATGACCCGCTCCGAGTGTGATGTAAGATTGTTTATGATACAAACGACTGCTTGGTTGTCACACCAAAAGCAGACCACTGAATTTGACCATTCCTTGGCCCACAGCCATAATGCACCCATGATTGGAAAAAATTCTAGAAAGGTCAGGTCCCTCATAATGCCTTTCTGATGCCATTCATCCAGCCATATGCCTGAGCACCATCTGCCTCAGAAATAAATTCTGAATCCTAAAGATCTGGCGGCATCCGAGTGCACCTGGAAATCTGTTCTCAAATCTATCTCGGATCTCCAAAATGAGATTCCATTAAATTTCTTGAGGAATTGACTCCAAACGAGGAGATCCTCCCTCATACCTCGTGTCACCCTGGTTCTGTGCATTGGTCAGTTAAGCCCCTTCGTAGCACCACACAGGTGCCGGAGGAATGCATGTCCAGGTGCCACAACTCTGCAGGCAAAATTCAAATGCCCAACTATTTCCTGAAGTTCCTTAAGTGATACCTTTCTCTTGTGTAAGAGAAGTGTTATCCTGGACCTAAGATCCACCAGTTTATTATGGGGCAGCCTCGACGTTTGCTGTATTGTGTCCAATTCTATGCCTTAAAAGGTGAGGGAGGTGGCTGGCCGCTCTGTCTTCTCTTCGGCAAGGGGCAATCCCAGCTCTTTTGCCAATGCCTGGAAGTTGTTCAATATAAACCTACATTTACCTGAGTTCCTTTTCCCACAGAAAAGGAAATCATCAAGGTAATGGGCCGTAGAATTACAGTGCACCCGTTGCCTAACTTTCCATTCAATAAAGGAACTAAATTTCTCAAAGGCAGCACACAACACTGAGCAGCCCATAGCAACCCTGTCTATGTAAAATGAACCCTGGAATTGAAATCCCAACAAGTTGAAGTCAAGGGGGTGAACGGGCAAAATTCTAAATGCTGATTTAATGTCACATTTTGCCAGTTCAGCCCCCACCTCGCACCTTCTAACCATACTCACCGCTTCATCAAAGGAAGTATATCTGACAGTGCATAATTCCGGGGGTATGGCATCATTAACCAATGTTCCCTCCAGAAAGGACAAGCGGTGAATTAACCTAAACTCACCCTGGGCCTTTTTAGGCAATATGCCTAACAGAGAAACCCTCAGGTTTCCAATAGGTGGCTTTGAGAACAGTCCAAGCACCCTGCCTTCCTTAACTTCCTTATTAATCTTATTCTGCATGATATCTTCCATGCCAATTATTGATTGGAGGTTCCGCGCAATAAACGCTTTGCGCTCTCCTTCTGCCGGGATTCTGAACCCGTATCTAAATCCGTCTGACAAATACTTGGCATCTCTATACGAGGATATGTACCTAACCATCTTTCTAAAACCTCAACCTTGATTGGGCTGGGTCCCTTTTCCAGGGGGATGCCCGCCACTGTTAGGCTTTTTGCCTCCTCCAGCGCCCTTGTTCTGGCGCTGGGCGCCTGCTTTGAAGCAGGATGAATTCGGATGCTGCCCACCACAGGTAAGGCACTTGTGCCTAAACCTACACGGCCTCCATGTGCAAAAGCCCCTGCAATTATATTCAAAGCAAGGCATGCGGGGTTGAACCGCCTGCCCCGCACCAGGGCGGGGATTTTGAGTGGTGGCAATTTTCCTGCTAAGATGACCACTATCAAATCTATCACCAGTATTCGGCCTGGTGGGGGTCATATGCTGAAGCCATAGCCCTGGCTTGGGCTCATTCCAGTGCATACTGGGATGAATAGAGCTCTGCATACAGGACACCTGGTCATACTGAAGCCAGGCCAGACCCACAAAATCTACATAGGCTCTATAAATAATATCCAAGTATTGAAAGAGGGCTTGAGCCCTCCAAGGCTGGGCCTTAACTATAACTCCTGCATAAATTAGGAAACCTGGAAGCCAGTTGGCCCACGTTCTATCCGGCTTTTTTCTCCTACGCTTTTCTTTTTCTTTTTCGTCCTCTTTGTCTAAATCTTTCTTCTCAAAGTCTCTGTTAAGTAGGTCAAATACATCTACGTATTCGCCTTTTCAGATCTTTTCTTTTGTGGCTGGGGTTAGGTGATTCCCCCAGGGGCATGGAGTAGTCTCCATATGGTAAGGCCCCTAATGAGACCGTATTATAACCTGTGTTGGGCACTGACGGGTATGGCCAAACCCCAGCATTAGCCACACTGTCTGATTGTATAGGGAAGGTAGGGGGCACGTAGGGCATGCCCCAACTGCTGAATTGAGGGTTGGCACATAGCCAAGCGGTGTTGGTTAACCCTGTGTTCTGCATGTTATATGGTGTGTAAGCAGTGTAACTGTGTGGACCACCACCAGTCCAAGGCCATGCAGTGAGGGGTGTATGGGTGCCAGGTGCAGCAGTTGACTCACCCGATGAAGTCGTGGCCCTGCTGGGATCCTCCGCCGGGTAAGGTTTTTCGAAGCTGACCTCTTCAACCTCGTCCTGTCCTTCCTGGCAAGTGGACCCTGGTTCAGATGTTGCGGGAGTTGATGATCGTCTCCCCTTCTCCATGTTTCGTGACCTTGGAGTTGATGAGGCCCCGTCCGCCTCTCGCCTGGCAGAAGCGTCAGGAACCTGTTCGGACTCGAGAGCAGTAAACCATTCCATTAGGTCCTGAGCCATTGCTTTCAACTTAGCTTTACGATGACTTTTAGTTTCCCTAGCCAATCTGCGTGGTTGAACCTCGCTTGGCTGGGGAGCCTGCCTTGTCACTCTAAAGCTGAAATTTTTTCTTGCAATTCCTGCCAAACAGGCCAGGATTCTTCATCTGAAGAGGAATGTGGGGGAGACACCTGAGGGGCTGGCCTTTTCTTGGCCGGTTATTTCCCCTTCCTGTTGCCTTGCCTCTTTCTCAATGTCATTGTCACGCTATGTTATGTTAATTTGTTAGAAAGAATAACTCAATGACTCAAAAACCCAGGTGGAAGCGTAGCAGAACCTGGATGTTGATTAACTGCTATTTCCTGGCAGTAAAGCCATGTGGGTACTTATGTGCCTTGACTGACAAGTTTTAGCTCCCACAAACGTGTTACCCTGAGACAGGAAGGGTCTAAAAGACCACCCTTCCACAAAATTGCCTTAGCTAAAGCGCCTTTTAATACAATGCTCCCTATAACGATGCCTATTTACTTATTACTTATCAATTGATTAATTGGATTTTTATTGCAATCAGTATTCTACTACCTCAACTGCTAAATTAATTAATTAAAATGATGAATTTACCCCCAATTGATTACCAACGGTTAATGTATATTTATAAATAATTAAACAAATAGATTATTTAAAATTTATATCCTACTACTCAATGCACCTTACTTAACAAGTTAAATAAATAATCAGTTAATTAATTTAATTTTTTAATAAATATTACAATTTATTTGTATCTCTATCTAATTAATTTATTATTTATTCTATTTTGATCTTTATTTAATTTATCTTTCTTTTCCCTTTTTTGTTGTTGTTGTTGCGCACTTCTGGTCCGCGGCTGCAGTTGCCTCCCGACTGTTACAATTTGAATGGAAATGAGTGTGCGGATACAAGAGGAGAGCTAAAGTGGGTCCCTATCAGGCTCAACGTGCTTCAAGCAAATAAAAGGTAGGATGCCCGACAAAAAGAACTGAAAAGCCTGAACTCCGCTCTGAATTAATTAATTATACCCTGGAGCTGTGGGCTAATCGCCCCACAGATCCGCTAAACTCTTCTGCTTTAAACAATAATTCTTTGAGTGGGGGGGGGGGAGGCAACCGGTACTTGTGCTATTCCAGCTGAGGTGAAAACCGCTCCCGCTGAAACTGCTTCTAACAAGGGGGGGGAGGTTGAAAGGGAAAAGAAGCCCGCCGAAACTAAATAAAACCAAAACCCCTGTTCCGTAGCGTTCCATATAATTTTGATAATAAAAGAAAAGGCCTTCAGTCTCGCGTTATCCAGGGTGGAGGGCAAAGAGCCAGCCTCGCTGCCCAAAGTCCGAGGACTTGTCAGCGGCTGCAGCATTGGCAAAGGAAGGTTTAAGAGAGGTGTCAAATCTGCTCTAAGGGCAGTTGATGGTGGAAACAGACCTTCCCTTCCTGCCTTGCTCCAAAATTCATGATGGGGTTAAGTCCACACACCCACCATCTCTGTCCTCATTCCCCTTCCCTCATTCCTGGCTTCTTGGTGTGCTGATCTTGTGCAAACACATCTTTGTGCTCAGCCAGTGAGTACTGGGAGCTCTGGGAATGGTTAGAAAGACATGGGCAAATTGTAAAGTCACCTCACTCAAACTTCTTCCACTCTTCAAGCTTATAGGTGATAATATTTGTATCTCACATCATGCAGCTGTTAAATACAATGGGACAGCCTGACATTGCCTCAGCATCTTATAACTCTTACTTCTTCAAAGTCTCCCTCTATTTCCTATCACTGCTCTTACCTCCTCTCTTGCTCACCTTTTCTGGAGACTACAGCAGGGAAGACTGGGCCTCTAATACTATCAAGAGAGAAAGCACAAGAAGATCCCTTGCTTTCTTGCTCACATTTCCTCTAATTATGGGCAGTGCAATGTAGAGGGTTGACCACAGAAGCAGCCACCTCATGACCTTATTGTCTCACCTCCCCTGTTCTCCTGCTAGGGTTGTCGAGGTGTGGGGTGGGAAGGAGAATTATTGGAATTATTGCAACTTTCAGATGATGCCCTTAAGAGGTTTTGGCTGGGAGGGATCTTTCTGGACTGGGATGACTGAGTCAATCCAGCAGCAACCAATTATTCCTTCTCTGCCTCAGATTTTGAAGAGAGCCACACTTCTCTTCGAGACTTTTTTTTTCACTCTTTTTTTTTCCAGGGGTCAGTTACCAATGCAGTCAATTATGAAGCTAATTAATCAGTTAAGCACTGTTCATGTAACCAGTCATTATTTTTTGCTACAATATGCTGCTTGTTTTGATCTATTCAGAACTGTGAGTAAATGGAAGTTTTTATTCTCTTACCAGTGCCTCTGCATGAGTTATTGAGACAATAAGTGCCAGTTGATGAGAACAAACAAGAAGGGGGCGGTCTACTCTGCAGAGACCTGAAGCTGATTCTGCTGTTTAGGTCCCTGCCTGAACTTTTTCCAATGTGTAGCTATAGGTTTTCAGCTTAAATGTCACACTCTGCCAAGAGGAATTGGCTTTAATACTCCATGCTAACCAGAATAAGTAGATGAGTGACTAGACAACAGGTTTTGCTCCCTCACTCCCTTGCCTCCTAACTCCACCCCTGCCACAACTTCCATACTGAGAAAGGCCAACTGTCCAGTGGGAGCAAATGATTCTGCTTCCATCTTAGCATCTGTCTTGTGCTTGATTGGACTTGTGGGCCAAATCCCCATTACCATGTTACTGAGACAGTGTGTAGATGGTTGAGTGAGTTGCTCTTGGGAATGGTGAATAGTACATGTGGAGGGTGGTGTTTGGGCTGGAAACATCCTCTTCTGTTTCTTTTCAGACACCATTGATAGGGCAAGGAGATACTGCTATTTACTGTTCACTGTTAAGTTGCTTCTCCCATCTTGCTGGCTTCTTTTTTCTTCAAAATAAAAGTAGTTGTGTTCAGCATACTTTTTCAAGCACATCACATTTAGAGTTAACCTCTAATATGCTTAACCCCTATTTAGAAGAGGTGCTTCCTAAAGCGGTGAAAGACATCTGTTCGTCCTAGCTCTAGTTTCTCTGAGCTCCACAGCTTGTATTCCATCACACTTTATTTTGTGATTGGTCATTAGAAAGTATGCACTGGAAGATTTAATGTACAAGTCTGATCCCCAAAGGGTATGGGGTAAGCCAAGTCAGACATTTCAGGAACAGGTACAGCTGGTGCACCAGTGTTAACAGTGCAAATGCAATCCTGGCTACGCTGAAACCTGAGCATCCAGGCACATGGCTGAGTCTAGGACTACATTCAAACTGCAAACTTGAGTTTTTATGGGGACTGTAACCCTAACTAAAACAAAATAGATCTCTATACTCTGATCTGCCTTACAACTGCCCAGAAGCACCTCTGTTTGCTATGGTTAAGCTGCAATTTGTTTGCAGTCCATTACAGAAATCAGACACCAATTTAGAGGCAAGACAGCTTCCTTCATACACCTGCACACAACACACACACACACAGCCCTACCTGCAAACCTGCGACAATATATGAAGAAATTCCAGGCTACCATAATTTACCAATGGAAATACCATTTTTCAGGACAAGAATAGCTTACGGAGTTACTTCTGAGTATTCTGAGTACACATCTTATATACGGGAAATTGAATCTAAAATTAACATTTATGGATAATGTCTAGAGAACAGAGGTTCCCTGGGGGTTTGCAGATCACCCAAAACCTTAATTGTTAGAGTACATGTTTTGTTTCACCTCCTGTATAAGACACTTCCGCACAAAAGCTAACCAGTGTGTCCAGTGGTCCCGGTGTGTGAAATCATTGAAAGAAACATAGATACACAAAGAGATGTCCCATCATAATGGCATTGATGACTGGATCGTTTTAATATTATTTTTGGTATAGGGTCACCAAAGTACAGTATATGATAGATGGATGCAACCAAAACTAAACAACTGACATAGTGAGATCTCTCCATAAGTGGAAAAGCAGTGTTTGCAAAGACATTTCTTAATCTTTGTCTGAAATTTTCCACAGTACAAAGGGAAAAAAATTACCTTGAAAATGAACCACTTGGAAATTATCAACCAATCTTTTGCAGAAAGTTTTGTCCGGTTTGGCTTACTAACAACAGCAACAACCATAGCTGAGGAGATTTTCTCATTGCAGAATGGAATTTACAATGAATGGCTCTAACATTCTCAGCAATTTCCACTGCGTGTTGCAAACCCTTTCCTTTCTCTAACCTTCACAATGCCCTGAAAATAAGACCCAGTTTAAACTGCAATTTTCTCCTTACAAGGATTTTATTTTCTGTACCTGTTTTTGAAATTGTCCTTATTGGTCAAAGCTATTTCCAAGACCTCAAAAGAGCCTCTGCAGTACATTAAAATGAGTTGTACTAGGATAAATGGCTCCAAAAGTCCAATTCTTAAGGTCTTCACTGAACTTCCATGGCAAGCCATATGAGAAATGCTGACATCAGTTCCTAACCATGACCAACACCTAGTGTGGAAACCAGAGCTGTTTGGAGCAAGGAGCTTGGTGGAAGCTATTTAGCCAAGAACATGGGGACAAATCTAGAGATGCAAATAGCATTCATATAATTCTTCATTTTATTTGATCCAGGTATCACAACAAGACATTATGACAATGAATTTCAAGCCTCAAAAGATTACAGAAGTGTAAGATAAGCAGCTCTGTTTTTTTCTTATCAAATCTGTAATTTACACAAACTATCACTACATGAAACTAATGTGTTTTTCCCCTTATAGTTACACAAGAGTGCAATGATGTTATTGTGCAACAGAGGAAATCAACATTCTACAAGGAAATTCTAAAAATGGGGGCAGCCCAAACCAAAAGTTATATCTTTGAAACTGGACTTTTGATCAGGACCAAATTTGCCACAGGTGTATCAGACAGTCTGTTCTTGCTCTGTGCCACATTTGAGTTACAGGTTTTTGAGTTGTGAGTTTCTAAACATAAAACTGCTTTACCATGCCAAAAGGTGGAGCTAAACATCCTCAAATTTAAGATAGCTCAATTCAAATGGGAAAGACTGATCTTGCTTATCTTGAAAGCAAATGGTTGGCCACACTCTTTTTTTTTTTTTTTTTTGGAAATATTCCAGGCTGCAGGGGCTGAAATATTGATCCTCAAAAAAGGCCTTTCAATTGAGAAAAGCAAACACTTTGTCATAAGACTAAGCATGAATAGTACAGGAATGCCAGCAAGAGCTTCATGACAGCATACATTGTATACATTCATGGGTGGAGGGAGATATTTGTAGAGCTATAGGGGAGCTAAAAGTCACAGAATCAGTGTCAAAAGACAGCTTTTCTTTAAAGAGTAAAACAAAAAGCAGTTTTGCTTTAAAGAAAGTAATGGAATGACAGTCCTCCAGAAAGGGGGGCATTCTGTCATGTGTCTTCAGAGAATATTGGGACATTTCCTCATGTTTTAGAATCATAGATGCAGAAGCATAATATTCCACATTCATAAACTTGAGCTTTTTTGAAGAACTGAATTGTAAAGCAACACACTTATGTACAGCAAGCATAGGGAGAAAGCCAATAACTCTTCCAGTGTTTCTAATCTTCAAAATTTCATGTATTAAAACTGTACTCATATTTATTTTGTGCAATTGATGTTGTTTGCAATAAAGGTGTTGTGTTCTGTACATACTTTTGCATAATGCATGCAGACATTCATATTCTGTTATTGAAAGTAACAAGAAGTATCTCACCCTCTCACAGGACAAGGGGAATTATTTTTGTGTTTCTTTGTCTTCTTAGACAAGCCTGAGGCAAGGGAGGATTTACTTCCTTATACTCTTCTGGGCCATTGTTCTAAGCTTGAATCTCTTCCTTTTTCTGAATAGATTTTTCCTCCTGAGGAGATCCCCTGGCAACAGAGATTTCTGGCACTCAAACAAGCACTCTCACATCAAATTCTAGTTTTTCACCAGCTTTGCTTTTCAGCATTGGGTTAGCAGTGAAGAGGGAGAACCAGGGACTGAAAAAGAGTTCAGGATATGGACAGTGTTTATTGAGGGCAGATGAGGCATTTTTTCCATTTCAAGAGTTCACATAAACTGGATCCTGCATCCTAGGCTGAGGATCAGCATGGTTCTTAAGGGAGGTGAACCCAGACTAGGGGGCAATGGGGGTGGAAATAGAACTGCAGGGAATCTGAAACAGCTTGTCAGGAAGTATGTGAAGGGATCAAGGGAGTCCTACAGCCACAAAACTGGAAAGATGGGAAAAGGAAGGAACAAAGGCTGTTTGCTTAGTCCTCCAGACATCCACCTTTTCACAGGACCCAGTACATTCTACCTAGGCTGTGAATATTCTCAGTCACCATCTCTCCTCAGACTGAAGAAGCTACTTTGATGAGTAGTGAAACATTTCAGACTAACAAGAAAGAAGTCCAGTTGCCATGACTCAATTTCCAGATTCTACCTAGTCCTACCGAGTCCTATTAGCAGGACATCAACAAAGAATGCTTATAATTCCTCTCTACCCTGCAGAAGTTCCTGGAGAAGTCTCTGCCCTGGAAATATTACTTCTGTATATCCTCCTTTTTCATTTTCCCCCATTGAGAATGATTACCTGACAAAATCCAGCTCCCTTAACTTAGAAAAGTAACTTGTTAGAGGAGACTGCCTTTTTTGGTGCTTCATCCACCTTAAGTAAGATGAAGAAAATCTTCTTACAGGTGCTACTTGCTCCAGCCATGAGGACAAAGCCATATATCTGCACTGGATTCTTTAAAAGTATTGAGTATGAGAAGCTGTGTGGTGCTTTGAAGTTTTACCTACAGGATGGTATGTCTATAATAGGATGTTGCCAGTTACTGTTGCAGTCACAGAGAACAACAACCACAAACTGTCTTAAATCCCTCACTCATCTCTGAAGCACATACAGATATACATAAAAGGGTAGAAATAAGAGTGAGTTAGTTAAAATAAATCCATCTCATGAAATTTTATTGGCTTTTCTTGTAATGCAGCTATTTCACATTCTAATTCAGGAACATAGGAATTCCTAGCATTAGTTATATGAGCAAAAGTCTTACATTTTTAATGCATTTTTAAAATCTAAAATTACTTCTCTAAGTTAAAGCAGCAGGTTTCACAGCTATTGCATCAAAATGGCAGACCATTTAAAATCCAACACCACACAAAACATGGTTTCATTCCCATCTCCACTGTAACCCATGGAGCTACACAGAATATAAGTTTCGGAGGGTTCCCCAGCCCTCTGGAATCCATTTCTGTAATGCAAGGAGACTGAGAGGAGGTAACACCCTCCTGATTCTGTTGCATTCTGCTTTTCCACCATAGAAAGTCCAGTGTTAGATCCTTCCCCTCACATGTGAAACATGCCTTGTCTTTTATGAATGTGCAGTACTCAAGGAATTCACAAACTATTGGCAAGACCTGATTTCTTAGATCATGCAGTTCTGCTTGCTCTCACATCCTGTTTGCCGGCTTGTTACCAAGGTTCACCCAATACATTTGCTGCCTAAAGTGAAGGACAACATGGCATCTTTTTGTCCATTTCAAGAACAGAAGATGATTAGACAGTTAGCTGAATACTGACAATGGAATTATGTCTTCCACCACACTTTAAGGCAGCAAATTAGTTCATTTAAGCAAACTATGCAGTACACACAACTCCATTTTCCAATGGAGGAAAATGGCCAGGGAGCTCAGAAGAAAGCAATAGGGATCTGTTATCACTGCCTCCTTCCTTCCAGCATCTCGTTCTTAAGGTAGTTTCCTCATTCTGCCTAATGATATGATAAGATCTATCTCATAAACATTCTGATTAGTACTGAGGGAACAGAACACTGGACTAAATACGCCTTCAGTTTGATTTGTAATGGGTCGTCTTATGTTCTTAGATACATGTGATATGCAAACCTGTTCCTCAAGATGGGACAAGAACCGGTTTGAGCATATGGATGGATGCCTCTGTACCTTTTTTCTGCAAGATCAAAAATTGGGCTTGATTCAGCCTCACAGCGCTAGAGCGTGGTGGTAACAGGAAAAAAAAATCCTTGCAAATGCATTGGAATTCTCCACTGCAACACAAAATAACATTCCTTAATGACTTAAGCATCCTTGAAAATGGCAATTAAATAAAAACATTTAGAACGGCTTCATCTAAAACAGCTGTAATTCACTGGTGACACTTTAGATTGAACCATCAGAAATGAAAATGGACAGTCCTTACTCATTTCTTTTATTTTGTGCACATGCAAAAATTAGTTATTATCTGTGCCTTGACTTTATGCATTGCAACCAGCAAAATGATGGTTTCATCATCAAAAAGCCTTTGAGTTAAACGTTAGTGAAGCTCTAATGAAGATAAAGCAACCGCTCTAATATTCTAATGGACAGTTTTTTTTCTAATCAGAGCCCACTTTCTGTATCTTTAATAATGATTTATTTTAGAAAAATCCCAAGGATGACATCACATGCTATGCTCAGTTCAAGATAAAGCCATTTGGATCTAATAAGGAAGCATGTGAATGCATACTGGCTCAGCTCAATTACTGTAAACTATCTCCTGCACATGTAAAAGCTAATTATAAGGCAGCATGAGTAGTTAGATACAATATAAATAATATCAATGGCTCATAGATTCCCAGCATGGTTCAGTTTAAACACTTAAACTATGAATAACTGAACAAGATTCTTTATAACACCCTGGAGAAAGGTGAAATTTGTTTATAGAATTACTTCCTTGAGCCAGCAGGTAGGTAGGTAGGTAGGTAGGTAGGTAGGTAGGTAGGTAGGTAGGTAGGTAGGTAGGTAGGTAGGTAGGTGGACGGACGGACGGACGGACGGACGGACGGACGGACGGACGGACGGACGGACGGACAAACAGATGGACAGAAAGATAGAAACTGACTCTAAAATTGTCTTTTTTATTATTTATTTATTAATATATACATTCACATATATATTCTTATATTTTGTACCCTTCTTCCTTCCCACCCTCCCATTCCCATGGCAAAGTCATATCAAAATTCTTATAAGTCTTTTCAGGGAAAATTATAAATATCTTCCAAGTATATTACAATGACCAATAATTTCTGTATACATCAGGGAGTCTTTAAAATTGTCTTTAAAAATTAAAGATGGTATCTTTTTTCTTCCTGAAGGAATAAAAACTAGTTTCTATCCCATGATAAAATCATAGGTGAGCCACCTAACTGGCCTTGTAATTAGATCATTTTTTCTATGCTTAGTTAGAAAACTCCCAGGAAAGCTAAAAAAAAAAACAACCCACAAAAACAAACAAACAAAAAACCCCAAGGGTGCACAACTTAAAAGCAAATTCTGAATATATGGCAAAAGTAGAAAATCTCCCAACAGCACTTCTTATTTTTCCAACTAAACAAATAAGCAAGAATAACAAGGTGATGAGGCTGGAGACCCCGTTCACTAAACTGAGATGCCATGCAGCCTGTGATTCCTACACATTATAAGAGGTGGCCATCCCTCATTTCCACTTCCTGAACGCCAAAGTAAATCAGCCTCTTTTAAAAGTATTTATTTCATTAATCCCAACCTTAGTCTCTGCAGTTCTTCATTCTCTCAAAGTCCTTTCTGCCCTGCCCTGCAGCACTTGCCCAAGTAGGATTTAGTAGCTGGGGAGACAGGGGAGGAGGAAGCATGCCTGTTTGCATTTCTGGGCCATCTCTCTCCCCACCATTGCTATTCTCCCTACTCTGTGCCCATCACTTGACAATGCCTCCTGTACAAAGAAAAGCTGTGGGAGTAGGGGGAAAAATGAACCACTGAGGATACTTCTTCCTGTCACCTCAAGCTAGCCTCACTCCAACTAGCAATGAGTAATAGGCAGACAATTGTTCATGTTTCATTGGAAAATAGTAAATGTCAAAATGCAAAAAAGTAATTTTGTTACAGCTCATTACTGCAAAAATTAGCTCTTCAAAAATTAGTTACTTCCTAGCTCAGCTTGATAAGCACCATTGAGGACCTAATAATAATAATAATAATAATAATAATAATAATAATAATAATAATAATAATAATAATAATAATAATAGTAACCACCTTTGAACTGCAGACCTGGAAGGGACCCTATGGAACATTGAGTTCAGCCCTCTTTATCTTGGTTTTTATTTTAATTTGGTTTTTTGGAGGGTCAGCACAGCTGAAAACTAAATGCTAAGGGTCAGAAAGAATACATGTTAAGGAAACTGCTTATTTACTTCTCTTATAACATTGCCCCTCCAGGCATACAAACCTTTTACTACTACATGCCTGAGATGAGGCATATAAATGAAGCCATCCAATCTCCCAACTAATCAATTATAAAACAAAAACAGATGAAGTTGTCAAAGGCAGACCGAGGTGAGCTCATGTCACAATAATAGTATTTTCTTCTTAAGGAAGCTCTGGTGCTAATGATAGGTTAAGTGTATTATCTGATTTGGACTTCAGGCAAAAAATGCTTGGTTCTTAGGCAAAGAAAAATATCTTATTAAACAACTTGCTCAGTTATGAAGTTGATTGCTATGAGGAAAGTATTCTTATTTTTATCTAAGTTGTTTATTTCAAACAATCAGTTATTTGTTAACAACAAGCATCTGGAACAATGTTAAATGTCCTCAATAAATAGCTCAGTTTTTGACTCCAGTACAAATGGCCAAATCATGCTGCTTAGTGTACTAAATCACACTTGAGTAGGCCCACTAAATTAATAGGGATGTGGTTAGTCAATTCTTCCATAAGTTCCATTGATTCAAATGGGCCTACTCTAACTGCAACTTAAATATTAAGCATGATAAATTGCAGTTAGAATAGCCTAGAGATGGGCACAAACTGCCAGTTTGCTGGTTTGTGCCAGTTCATTTGTAAGTCAAACAGGCTTTCCTGCCCCACCTCCTCCAGGTGCTGCCTCTGAATGGGTGGCTGCTGGAGGAGGCGGGGCTTTGAAGCTTCAGACTAGAGATGGAGACGAATATATAAACGGATCGGTTTTTCCGACGGATATAGATGATTTGTTAAATATTTGTCAATCCGTATTTGTGGATTACAGAGACCCCCACGAATACAAAGGGATGAATATTTACCCGTTTTTATTCAACCTTCGTATTTTTTTTAAAAAAAAAAACATTCTGCCTACTGGCCACCAATCATCTGATCGGCGGCAGAGAGGCAGCCACCACCCCACACAGCCACCCAATACCACAGCCTACCCCCACCCCCTCCTTTCACTACCTTAGGCCCCACGCCACGCCACGCCACCCCCACCGACACCCTCTTACTTTAATCGCTGCTGCTGAGGTCTTCTGGCCTCAGAGCCACACATGTAAAAATGGAGACTGGCTGCCCTTTGCAAAGATGGCGGCTGCAGCTTCACTTAGGGTAGGGAAGCTGCAGCTGCCATCTTTGCAAAGGGCAGCCTGGATTCCCTTAGCCTGCCTTAAGGGAATCCAGGCTGCCCTTTGCAAAGATGGCAGCTGCAGCTTCCCTACCCTAAATGAAGCCACAGCTGCCATCTTTGCAAAGGGCAGCCAGTCTCCCTTTTTATACCCCGTGGCTGCAGAGGCCTGGTGGAGACCTGGCAGCAGCTATTAAGGTAAGGGGGTGTCGGTGGGAGTGGGGTGGGGACTAAGGTAGGGAAAGGAAGGGGGTGTGGGGGTAGGCTGTAGGGGTGGCTGGCTGTGTGTGTGTGGGGGTGGCTGCCTATCGGCTTCTGATCAGCTGATCGGCGGCCGGTAGGCAGAATGGGCTTCTGTGCCGTGTGGTAAACTCTCCTGGGGGGACCCAATTTGTGGGTGAATAACTCGGATGTCCAATATCCAATCTTCACCAAAGTTGGCAGGCATGTTGGGAAAAGACATAGGAAGCTCCATTGTGATACTGGAGTCTCTAAGTACCTAGGGGGAGCTTTTCTGGGGGGTCCTCTTTGTGACTATATAACTCAGGGGTCCATGATCCAATATTCACCAATCTTTCAGAAGTTGTAGAAACGTGTCTGAGGAAGCTTCCCTGCATATTTGGTGTCTCTAGATCATCAGGGGCCAGTGTTGTAGCTGTTTAAAGTGCAGATGAATTGATGGATCGATTCATTGATTCGTCGAAGAATATTCGTATATTCGTATTCGTTGATCCGTTAACCTTGACGAATAACGGATCAAAACGAATCACCATTTTTTTTATTTGTCCCCATCTCTGCTCCAGACACCTATTTGGCCAATAAACAAACCATCATGAACTGTCAAACCAGTGGTTTATGCCCATCAATATACCCATTCTGAGTTCATGGAACTCCATGTGGAGTTGACTCACTAAAACTCTAATGCCCACTCTCCCGTTTTCTTAGGAAGCACAGGATGTTTTTTAAAATCCATTTTAGGAAATAATCAGAATGTTATACAATTACCATTTTCAACAAGTTGAAAAGGCAAAGGTAAAACATGGTCATGATTATGAGATAGGAGCCGGTTGAACAGCAGAAAAATCAATAATTGGGTATCTTCCTTACAGATTTCTCTAGCTTGAAAGGTAATGCTACAAAAGAGATGTCACTGATATCATTGGGTTTCAGCAAGTAACAGGTATATCATTATCCTTCTCACTAGGATGCCCACTTTTTTTCATTTTCTATATCAAATAGTCTTTGATGGTTGTGCAAGAAAAATAAAAGGGGGAAAGGAAACGGAAGAAATCCATTTTGATCTTCCTGCTTTCATTTTGAAGAAAAAAACTAATGGCAGACTAAACACCATGGACCACAGGTCAGCCACCCTACCATCATTGGTACCTTTTCAGTCAGCAGAATCAAAAAGTAAGGTGTAATTATCAACATTCTATGAAGCCAACCTTTCTCTTCTCCTGTTGCTTGTTCCATTACCCTTCATTGACCTGTAAAATGGCAAAAAGAGACACACATGTATTCATGACCGCCTTTTCTCTACTTGTATAGTAACACAAAGGATGTTGGAACCTTTTCTTGTGCTTTGTTCTTTTTTCCGTTCTTCCTCCAATGCCACCCATTCTATTATTATTATTTTTTAACCAGATCATCTTTATAATTGTTGCTTCCAAGCTGCGCACACAAACACAGACAATATTTCAGCTGCATAAATTCCAGGAGAGTAGCCATGTTAGTCTGCAACAAAGAGAAGGAAAGAGTTTTATGCCATCCAACGAAAAGTATCACAGTTATTCTGACCTTGCATAAGCAAGAGCCTATGCTACCAGATGTGTGTAAAAAAAGAGTACTTACTAGACTTGTTGTGAAATAATCTGGCAACAATGAATTGAATATGATTTAATCCCAATGTGCCATCCCCATAGTTAGGTCCATTTTTCATTACTGCCAATAAAAAAGGAAACTAAGGTCCAATACCAGGATCCTGCCCAGTGCATATATTCAAGAAACCTGGGATGGACAGAAATGGGATGCTACAGAGAAACCTGGAATGACTAAGAACTTGGAAGAAATTACTAGGGTTCCACCACCTGCCTGGAAAGCATCTCATGGATGTGACTCCCCTTGGACTGTGACTCCCAGATTCCCGAGACTGGTGGGTTATTCTGGGACTTGTAGTGAAATGGGGATTTTTTCCCATCTGACTTGGTATCTTCTTTGTTCTTGCTGTCTCAACCCCTTATTAGTCTTGACAATTGAAACTGAAAGGTCTCCCACATGACCATTGGCCATATCCCTTGCCTCCTCACAAGGATGTTGGCAAGTCTTTGGATTCAAGTCCCAACTCCAAAGTCTGAGTCTTTGGTACCAAGTCCAGAGTCCCAAGCCACAAGTCAGAGTCCCTATTAAAAACAAGCTTTTCCCCCCAGGAAAAAAGGGAGGAGTGGGTGGGTTCTGAGTAGCAAGCTGAGTCTGAGTCAGTGAAAAAAAATCTGAGTCAAGTGTGAGTCAAATTGTCAGTGTGACGTAAGTTCAGCTTGAGAGGGAGTGCTGCAATCTGAATCCCCACCCCTGCCTCTTCATGCCAGGAGAGTGATGTACCCAGTCTGTGAACCCACAGCAATCATGTCTTCTTTTGGAATTCTACATCCTAAGATGAAGGGGGGATTGATCTGGAGTAAGAAATGAAGTGTTAGCTTTGCACACCGCACCAAGCCTATAAATGAGAAATAAGACTAGGATGACAATATTTGTAGGGCTTTTCACTTAGCAGAAAGTAATTGAAAACAAGATTTTTCAGCTCATGCTTGTGGCACTATTTATGTTTAGAGCATCTTACAATCTATGTATTACCTCAACTGTGTCACAGCAGTTGCTGGGTAACCATCTATGTGAGGAAATCTTTTGCTGCTCATGAAAAGAACACATTTTGCACTGTCAACAGTTTGGTTTCCTGCTTATTAAAGGATTATAACTAAAAGTGTAATGAAGTATCAAATGTAAATAATTTTTTCAGAGAAGCTTAAACAGATGGAAATGGTTTGGGGCACATGATGCGGCTTCAATTAAAATCTGCTGCTTCACAACAAGCAATTACTTTAAGGCCCACCTATGTAAAAGTCTGATGATTAAGCATTTCTTTCAGAGGTCGCTGATCTTTTACTTCCCAATAAGATACTTATACGTAAAAGATGTTCACATAAAGTCCACTGCCACATGTCCTTCCTTCCCAACTAGCATGTCCAGTCTATGTGTAGTTCCATCTGTTTGTTTGTTTGTCTGTTTAATCATTTTAATGGGGTGAGATCTATCTTTACTTATTCTTTTCCCCCAAATGTATGTATGTTTATAGACACTGTTAATCATATACATTGCTTGACCACGTTCTTCTCTTCACCCAAAATGTACTGGTGTTTTCAATACATATGAAAAATGCAAATTTTTCTATATGCATTTTCTAAATATGCTAAATCTTGGACATGTCCACATGAGTCAAGCAATATGAGAGTTCTGGAGCACAATCACAATCATTCACCCTCTGGATGTTCCAACCAGCTGAACTGAAACAATCCTATCAAACATTGTATTGAAAACAGATTATTATTATTATTATTATTATTATTATTATTATTATTATTATTATTATTATTATTATTATTATTATTATTATTATTATTATTATTATTATTATTATTATTATTATTATTATTTATTGCACTTATATGCCGCCCATCTAGACATAGTCTACTCTGGGCGGCTCACAACAAACAAGATAAAAACAATTCAAAATATATATTAACAGTTTTTCAACAATATACAGAACAACAATAGTTCAAGATGGGATAAAAAGAGAAGTTAAGTAGTGCCTGGAGGGAAGGCCTGTCTGAATAACCAGGTCTTAAGTTGGTTTCTGAAAATACCCAGTGAGGGGGCCAAGCGAATCTCGGAGGGGAGTTTGTTCCAGAGAGAAGGAGCCACTGCCGAGAAGGCCCAGTGTCTTGTTTTTTCTTTCCGGGCCTCCCTTGGCGTTAGGCTCCTCAATTGCCCCTCCTGGCTAGATCGGGTGGTATGGGTAGATCTAGGCGGGAGGAGGCGCTCCGCCAAGTATCGAGGTCCTAAACCGTTTAGGGCCTTGTATGTAATCATTAAAACTTTGAAATCAACGCGGAAGCGTACGGGCAACCAATGCAAGGCGGCAGGGTGGGAGTGATGTGTTGGTATTTCCTCACTCCAGTAAGAAGTCTGGCCGCCGCATTCTGCACCATTTGGAGCTTCCGCATCAATCTCAGAGGTAGCCCGCTGTAGAGAGCATTGCAGTGGTCTAATCTCGAGATTATGAGCGCGTGGACCAGAGTGGTGAGCGCCCCAACATCAAGATAGGGACGCAGCTGGGCAATCCGCCAAAGATGGAAATATGCAGAACGGACCACTGACGCCACCTGAGTTTCCATGGTAAGTGCCGGGTCCAGGTGTATCCCCAAGCTGCGAACCTCACTCTTCGCAGTGAGAGTCGCCCCCCCAAAAGAGAGGGAGTTTCCCAAACCACCAATGGAGGGTCCACCCACCCTCAGGACCTCCGTCTTGTCCGGGTTCAGCCTCAGCCCATTTTCCTGCATCCATTGCAGTACAGACTCCAAGCAGCGCCGAAGGGACAGAACGGCATCACCTGCAGTTGGAAAAAAGGAGATGTAGAGCTGGGTGTCATTAGCATACTGATGGCACGATGCTCCACACCCCCTGATGACCCCACCCAGCGGCCTCATATAGATGTTAAACAGCATTGGGGAGAGGGTTGAGCCCTGCGGAACTCCACAATTGAGGCACCACGGGGCTGAGTCCCCCTCCCCAAGCTGTACTCTCTGAGGACGGTCCTCCAAGAAGGAACAGAGCCAGGCAAACGCCAGGCTCCGTTCTCATACAGTATATCACAGAAGTGAGTACACCCTCTCACATTTCATAAATATTTTAGTATATCTTTTCATGTGACAACACTGAAGAAATGACACTTGGCTACAATGTAAAGCAGTGAGTATACAGCTTGTATAACAGTGTAAATGTGCTCTCCCCTCAAAATAACACAACACACAGCCATTAATGTCTAAACCGCTGGCAACAAAAGTGAGTACACCCCTAAGTGACAATGTCCAAATTGGGCCCAAGTAGCCATTTTCCCTCCCTGGTGTCACGAGTCTCAGGTGTGAAGAGGGAGCAGGTGTTATCGCTCTCACTCTCTCAGACTGGTCTCTGGAAATTCTACATGGCACCTCATGGTAATAAACTATCTGAGGATCTGAAAAAATGAATTGTTGCTCTACATAAAGATGGCCTAGGCTATAAGAAGATTGCCAAAACCCTGAAACTGAGCTGCAGCATGGTGGCCAAGACCATACAGTCGTTTAACAGGACAGGTTCCACTCAGAACAGGCCTCGCCATGGTTGACCAAAGAAGTTGAGTGCCTGTGCTCAGCATCATATCCAGAGGTTGGCTTTGGGAAATAGATGTATGAGTGCTGCCAGCATTGCTGCAGAGGTTGAAGGGGTGGGGTGGGGGTCAGCCTGTCAGTGCTCAGACCATATGCCACACACTGCATCAAATTGGTCTCCCAGAAGGAAGACTCTTCTAAAGATGATGCATAAGAAAGCCCGCATACAATTTGCTACAGACAAGCAGACTAAGGACATGGATTTCTGGAACCATGTCCTGTGGTCCGGTGAGACCAAGATAAACTTATTTGGTTCAAATGGTGTCAAGCATGTGTGGCGACAACCAGGTGAGGAGTACAAAGACAAGTGTGTTGTGCCTACAGTCAAGCATGGTGGTGGGAGTGTCATGGTCTGGGGCTGCATGAGTGCTGCCGGCACTGGGGAGCTACCATTCATTGAGGGAACCATGAATGCCAACATGTACTGTGACATACTGAAGCAGAGCATGATCCCCTCCCTTTGGAGACTGGGCTGCAGGGCAGTATTCCAACATGATAACGACCCCAAACACACCTCCAAAATGACCATTGTCTTGCTAAAGAAGCTGAGGGTAAAGGTGATGGACTGGCCAAGCATGTCTCCAGACCTAAACCCTATTGAGCATCTGTGGGGCATCCTGAAATGGAAGGTGGAGGTGTGCAAGGTCTCTAACATCCACCAGCTCTGTGATGTTGTCATGGAGGAGTGGAAGAGGACTCCAGTGACAACCTGTGAAGCTCTGGTGAACTCTATGCCCAAGAGGGTTAAGGCAGTGCTGGAAAATAATGGTGGCCACACAAAATATTGGCACTTTGTGCCCAATTTGGACATTGTCACTTAGGGTTGTACTCACTTTTGTTGCCAGTGGTTTAGACATTAATGGCTGTGTGTTGCGTTATTTTGAGGGGACAGCACATTTACACTGTTATACAAGCTGTATACTCGCTGCTTTACATTGTAGCCATGTGTCATTTCTTCAGTGTTGTCACATGAAAAGATATACTAAAATATTTATGAAATGTGAGGGGATCTACTCCTGTGATATACTGTACGTATAAGGAAGTACTTGAAAGTCTGAGGAATTGCCTGTGTTGGGTGGATTGAATTTTAATTTCATTTGTGGTTGCCCTCAACCAATGGAATACTATCATCAACAACTCTTGAGGAAAACTGAACTGCTGGATAGCTCAAGGGTTTAGACATCCAGCTGTGGAGCCAGATATTGGGAGTTCAATTCCCCATTGTGCCTCTGTGGCAGAACTGGTCTCGATAATCAATGGGGTCCCTTCCAGCTCTGCAGTGCTAAGATGATGATGATTCATTCTAAGTTTTCATTTTTCATCTTATATTTCTGTTTGCCTTCCTAACAGCCCATTATTATTTTTAAAGTCAACAAAAGAATGTTTGACCTTGGGCTACGCTTGTTTATCTCTGCATCTTACTGTAGGGTTATCAGCTGAGTTTAAGGGGGGGGGGAACCCGTTTGACACATTATCATAATTTACAGGGTAAAAATGAGGAGAAAAAAAACACTTTTCATGCAAGTGTGTTGGATTAAACCCTGTCAGCTTAAGTTTCTGTTTGTTGAGCCCAACTCCAATGCACTTGCCGATGAAATGAAAAATGTATGTATACAGTGTCTTTATGGCCATTCCCACATATTCTTTTGAAAGAGTGAGTGGTGTGGTGATGTGGCAGCAATATTTGCAGGCATTACTGTTAGGGTAGATGAGGGAGAATTGTTGTTGGATGAGAGTGATACCCTTCTAGAATTCATTAATGGCATTGATATTTTTCCAGAATAGAAACACCCATGTCCAGTTGTTCTTAAAGGTAAACTATGCAAATGTAAGACAGCAAACTTCTAGGATGATATGACGAATCAGCTTGGGAATGTGGGGCAGATCCTCCTCCTAAAGCACATCTCACAGATCAAATAATGTTGGGGGTAGGGTCTGTGTCTGTGACAGTTCCCTGGCAGGAGTTGGTTCTGCCAGTTCTAATTTCAGAACTAAAACCTGAAAATAGGGATATATATGCTTGTGACATCACAAAATGTGTGCTTTTACCAGATGACTTTTCAGCTAGTAATCTGGCTTCCATCTGCATTTGCCTTCCCCCGGGACATGCAGGAAATTTGTGCTATGAGAACTGCTATAAGCCATCTCTCCGGTCATGATAGCAATATACTTGTTCAGCCACAGAATTCTTTATTCATTGGTATAAGGTGTATTGCTTCTGAGGCATATAAACCAGCCCAAGATGAAAGCGGGGACTGAAATAATGACTGCTAATGTCAAAAAGATACAGGTGATTTGTTAACACAGAAAATGGTAATGGTGTCTCCTATAGTTGTGAGGTCAGGGACACTGTATGCCTAGAGATGTGAGAACATTGCCCTCCCAGGCCGGAAATAATGAGGCGAGACACAGGTTGTTGAGTTAAAACTTGGGCCACAACTTTATTAACTATTTAAAACTATATCCCCCAAAACTACAAGGGGGCCTACCGTAGTGCGATACTCTTCCATGTCCGGATGAACTTAGATCTCCGGACGCTTCCTAGAGCAGGGTGAGCTCCTAATTCTGAATCATGCTGTCCACTGTACAGCACGCCTTCAGGTGCTCTGTGAAATGGTACCCCCAACCAACTCATCCCACTGAGCCTCGTGACCCTAAGCGGGCAGCTGGCTGGGAGATCCTCCCATGCCAAACCACCTCTCATCCGATCGCCGATTGTCTCGACCTGACAGAGAGATGGCCTAATTTTTTGGCACCACATGTCAATCATGAACTCACCCAATTTTTCAATTGCACTACCTGAAGCTGTGACCGGTAAGGACTTTAACTAACCATTATACTTAAACACATTTACAAAAACCACACCCTATAGGTAAGAATGGAATGGGCGAAAACACACCTGCAGCCAACAGCCAATTAGGATGCAGGCCAAAAATTCCCATCCGGCTCCAAAAGGCAACCAGATAATCTCACTCTTAAACTAAGGGTGGGTGGGAGGGGTTGCTGAGACAAGCAGCAAAGAGGCTGCACCAGGGAATTGAGACTTCTTAAAGGCTCTGTCCCCCCTCCCCTCGGAAAGCGGCGTCACCAAGTGCGATGCCAGTCTCCGAGCGGGAGGGCAAAGCGTCCCTGACATGGCTACCCAGTGCCATGCTGGAGCGGACAATAACCTGAAATTAGGGGATACATGCTTGTGACATCACAGAGGTGGGGCAGGTAAAGGCTGAGATGGGATGGGAAGTTTTCCATGGCTTTTTCCCACTGGTACCAGAATTTATGAAAGAAGAAGACTCATGAGTCCACTTTTGCTGCTTCCTCCCTTGCCTTGCTCCAAATGACATGACAGCATCAACATCAGCACGTCCAAAAGCCAGGAATAAGCAGAGGGACCTTGGGGAATGCCACTGTGTGCATGCATGCATGTGAGCTCATCATGTCACTTGAAACAAAAGATACTAATAAAAGAAGTACCTTCCTGCTGAGCCAGTGAGTCCTGGCACCAGCTAGGAAAGGGTGCCTGTGTTTTAGAGCCACACCATGTACACAAATAAAACATCCTCTTCCTTCACTGTTGCTCACCATGAAATGTCTCCCTCTCTCGAGACCTGGAGAGGCACAACAGTTCCCTGAGACTTCATCCAGCACCCTGAGATCTGGCACCTCTATGCAGATCCCTGGAAAAAGGCCAGCCCTGGACCTCCCATTTCTCTTTTTCTCCTGCTCTCCACCCAGCAATGGGGTAGGTGCCTTACATCTAGTATTATCACTCTGTCCTTCTTTTGAGATTTCCAGCCTTATCTTTCCATTCCATGCAGTGAAGCACAACAGGAGAAGAAGGACAACAAATAGACTCACAGATGTGTGGGGCGCTGCTCTTGAAGACCTTCCAGAGAAATAATGTGGTGATCTTTTGAGTGATTGTTACAGACATCTTCCAGGAAACCCACGTGCTTTTGAACCACTTACTTCATAGGATGCACAAAAGTGAAATAAAAAAGCAACAGGCGTTGGTGTTGGTGGTGGAGGAGGAGAAAACAAATACATCTTTCACTTCTGTGACAAAGAGGAGATGTATTTAAAGATGACAGAAGAAGTGGCAAAGGCCCAGATAAGCATGTCTCTCCATTTGATATAAGAAGAAGCGTGGAGTCCTGCAGCAACAGTTCCACTGAAATAGCTGAAAAATGTATTTTGAAAGGAAAGAATTTTTTTAGAAAGCTGAAATAAACGTCATGCAGCTGTTATCATCAATCTTACCTAGAAAAGTCATCTAGTTAAATAACAGCAAACTTCAGCCTCCAACTCCTTTCTGTCCCTCTGACAGGTGCTCAGCATCTTGCTGAGTCAAACATCCTAGTAAAAAAAAAATTTCAGACAAGATGATTTAAAGAAAGTAGACATTACCACTTCAAGATAAGACTGATGGAAGATAAACAAAGCATTTATAAAAGTGACCAGGGCTTAATTTGAGCTTTTGCTCAATCCTGACATTTTTTTTTTATCTTCTAGTAGTGACAGGACCACCTGTGCTGGATGCAACTGAAGGAAAAGCCAGCACAAAATGGGCAGTAAAGGCCACGGAATACATCTGGAGTTATCAGAACTCTTTTAAGCCATGCAATCTTATGTACATTTAACAAGAAATAGGTCCCACCAGGTTCATTAGGGCTTATTCCCGACTAAGTTCTTTAAAGACAGCAGTCTTAACTGTCTAATATTTTAGTGTCAATATGGAATAATGGACAGAATTCAGACATCAGCAAGCTGGATAGAAGATTGCTTATGGTAGGAGTGAACAATCTCCAGTGGTTCATGAGGTCCACCAGAAGCTGAATGTACCCCCTCATCTTGACCTTAGAAGGTTACATCTAGAGATGGGGACGAATATAAAAACGGATTGGCTTTTTTGACGAAAATAGCCAATTCGTTAAATATTCATCCCTTCATATTTGTGGGTTCCAGAGACACCCACAAATACAAAGGGATGAATATTTACCCATTTTTATTCGTCCTTTGTATTAAAAAACAAACAAACAAAAAAAACCATTCTGCCTACCGGCCGCCAATCAGCTTATCGGCGGGGGATAGGCAGCCACCACCACCCACAGCCACCCAACCCCACAGCCTTCCCTCCCACCCCTTCCTCTCCCTACCTTAGCCCTTCCCCACCCCCACTGACATCCCCTTCCTATTAAAAACAACAACAAAAAACACCATTCTGTCTACCGGCCACCGATCAGCTGATCAGAGGCCGATAGGCAGCCATCCCCCTCCCCTTCCCTGCCTTAACAGAATCCAAGCTGCCCTTTGCAAAGATGGCAGCTGCAGCTTCCCTACCCTAAGTGAGGCTGCAGCTGCCATCTTTGCAAAGGACAGCCAGTGTCCCTTTTTACATGTGTGGCTGGGAGGCCAGGAGACCTTGGCAGCAGCTATCAAGGTAAGGGGGTGTTGGTGGGGGTGGGGTGGGGGCTGTGTGTGTGGGGTGGCTGCCTATCGGCTTCTGATCAGCTGATCGGCGGCCGGTAGGCAGAATGGGCTTCTGTGCCGTGTGGTAAACTCTCCTGGGGGGACCCAATTTTTGGGTAAATAACTGGGATGTCCGATATCCAATCTTCACCAACGTTGGCAGGCGTGTTGCAGAAAGACATAGGAAGCTCCGTTGTGATTCTGGAGTCTCTAAGTACCTGGGGGGAGCTTTCCTGGGGGGTCCTCTTTGTGACTATATAACTCAGGGATCCGTGCTCCAATATTCACCAAACTTTCAGAAATTGTAGAAAAGCGTCTGAGGAAGCTTTCCTGCACATTTGGTGTCTCTGGGTGCTTAGGGGTCAGTGTTATAGCCATTTAAAGTGCAGACAAATTGATGGATCAATTCATCGATTAATCGAAGAACGTTCATATATTTGTATTTGTTGATCCGTTAACCTTGACGAATCATGAATCAAAATGAATCACCATTTTTTTATTTGTCCACATCTCTAGTTACATCTATTCTCATGACCTCCACCCCTCAGTATTTTTTTTCTTACAAAAATGAGGTCGTTTCTTTCAAACGTCAAGAGCCCCCATGCACTCTCTAGTGGCCAAAATGTTTTATTTTACTGAAAAACTGAAGTGTGATGGAGCCTCCAGAGGGCCCTCAAAAGATGAGAAAATTGCCCCCACAGCCACTGGAAGCCACAAGGGGACTTTTTGAGCCATGGTGTAGGAGGTGCTAGTGGCCCAGGGTGATGGGCTTTTGGCCCCCTAGAATTTGCATGTGTTCTACAGACAATATGTTGTCCACACTGGCTTAAAGACTTAGACGTTGGTTGTTTATGACTTGTAGGTCTTGAAACTGCAGCCTAACTAGGTAGAACACATTTGTGAAAGTAATCTCTGATAGTGAGAGGGGAGAAAGATTTTAAACTCTGTCCCTGCCTCTCCTGGTCATTATACAACTGAAACAAGCTGCTACATGATGGTTTTGGAGAAGAAGTATTTTGGATTATTCTTAGACATGACAAAAAGGGTTTTACATGACTAGTGATATTTCTTGGGGTTGTTTCATCATTCCTACTCACTTCTGAGTATCACCAGACATAACTCACTTCCGTTTTACCCACATGATCTTATAGACTTAAAGTCAAGGGTCAAAATCTGAGCCCTAACCAAAAGGTAAAATCCTCATTCATTGATTCTGGAGAAAACATGTGAGATACTTGGTGAAGGAGCAGTGTGTGACTCTTCCCTCCATTATGCAAATATACATTTTTTTTTAAAAAGGAGATGGGAGACTGTATTGTGGAATGTTTGGTGGGGGGGCTTCATGGCCAAATGGAAGAATGCATGCCTCTCCTTCTCCAGGCAATTCCAGCACCTACAGTAGCTGAACATATGAACTGCTCATGAGTTGAGAAAGACATTTACACTGATGCATTTTTTTTTCAGAGCTTGTAAAAGTTAATTTCCTGGAAAACAGCTCTCAAAGTTCCCTTCTGAGAATGCTGCGATCGCGTGCAAGGCATAGCCTTTGCAAACGCGATAGCTCTTTGCTGCCCAGCCGGGATGGAGAGAGGCTGCAACAACACCACGTGACGTGGTGTGAAGGGCGGGAAGGCTTTGGATATATAAGCAGCCTTCACCCCTTCGCACCCTGCTCTTCTTTTTTGGGCTCCAAAAGAGACGGAGACCTGCTGTGTTACTGCACCTTTAAGAGCTGCTTCATTCCTGTCTTGAGCTTCAGGGACGGGAGGGTAGCATCCCTCCCAGGGTCTAAGTTTGATTGTTTAATTGTTTATTTGCTTGAGTTACCTTATTGATTATATAGTATTGTCTTTTAAGCTTCGTTAAGAGGTTCTGAGGGAGCAAGGGGTGAGGGGAAGCGGCGGCGCCACCGGGATAAGGAAGGAGGAGCAAGAGTGTAGGGGAAGCAAGATTAAAATGGGCGTTTGTTTTCTGTTGGAGGGAAGTTTTATTTCCCTTAGAGCAGCTGCTTCGTAGTTATTCCCTTGAGTTTCCCCTTTCTCTGTGAGGGTTGCAAAGTCGGCAGGGACCCACTTTCCTTTTCCCGCCAACTGCGCGCCGCCGCCCCCACCTCATTTAGACTATCACGGTTGGGATGCTACCTCGGCTAGCGGACTGGAGGGTCGACTGGCCAGGTGCATTATGATGTGTGTGTGTGTTTGTATACATATATATTAAATAAATGGGAAAAAAAACTAATTGGAAAAAGAAGAGTGAGCAAATAACTAACACGTAGGCTTTAGTTCCAGAAAACTAGAACTAATAGATAGTAAATGATTGAAGATTTTCTTAATTAGTAAGTAAGGTATTAATTGATCACATGATTGATTAAATATTTTATTCAGTAATTAGAAGAATATGTGCTAAATAAGCTTGCTGTCTAATTCAGGATAAATATATTCTGGATAATAATCAAGAGAAATTAACTGAGTTAGTTATTTAATCTAAAGTCAATTCATTTTACATTGATTACGAAAATAGCTGATTATAAATGGTCAAGTAATAAATATAATTTGATTGTAGGGAGCATTGTCAAGAACTGCTGGATAACTCAGTGGCTTAGGTCTCTGGCTGTGGAGACTGAGGCTGAGAGTTTGATTCCCCTACTGTGCCTCCCTGACAGGGTGAGAAGGGAGCCTACCCTTGAGTTTTATTATTCCTTTGTGTTTTCCCATTTCGCGCCATTTTTGGAACCGCGCGCATTCCCTCCCCCCCACAATTTGAACTTCGATGGTTGGGTAGGAGCGGAGTTAGAGGCTCGGTGGCCGGTTTGCATATGCACATGGTGTTCCCTCTTTAATGAAATATATATATAAAGAATCATACTAAAATAATTCAAAGCACGTCGAGCTAGAATCAATGGCAGTGGTTAAGGATTTATTAGATAAGGATAATCAATTCAGAGGTTTTAAATAAGTTAATAAATAGTGAAATTATAATTGAAGTACCCATTTGGGTAAGTTGTATCTTTCATTATTTACAATTTTAATTGATGAAATTTATTTTAAATCAGCTGATTATGTAATTCATAATGATACTTTATTAGATAGTAATTTCTTAATTATTTGGTAAGGCAGCAATTAATTGAGGATTGATTATATAGTTCTTAATTGTTAAAAATATAGGCTAATAAATTTGTAGGGTAATATATTTTAGATATAGGCTAATATATTTTAGATAATAATCAAATAGGATAAATTCCTTGAGTCAGTCATTTAATCTTATCATTGCAAATTGCACTTTATCTGATAAGATTCAACTGGAGTATATTTAATTTCTTTAATTAATTGTTTAGCTGATTAGCATTGTAAGTTTGATTGAGTCTGGATAAATCATAACATTTATTTATACTTACAGTACCCCTGTAACATGACTATTGGAGAGTCTTGGGCAGTAATCACCGCAAAGGGTAGGGGGTAGGTCCCTCGGCCATTCAAGCGAATACTGGGCTGTAAGTTAGTGTGTACCTAGTGGTTAACTATATAGGCCCTGCTGTGCATCCACTGGTGTCTGGTGGTGAGCAACATTTTGCTTATATAGCTATTGGCTAAAACAACGATGACATCAAGGGGGAAGCAGCCTGCGGAGAAGAGGCCAGCACCCCAGGTGTCCTCCCCCTCAATCATCATCTGATGAGGAGTCCTGGCCAGTATGGCAGGAGCTACAGAGAAAATTTCGGCCCTTGAGGCACAGAGGGTGGCAAGATAGTATCCTCAGACAAGTGAAGGGGTACCACGCAGATCGGCCAGGGAGACAAAAAGCCAGTGTAAGAATAAACTAAAAATAATGGCTCAGGAATTGATGGTGAGGTTTAATGTTTTTGAGTCTGCCCAGGTCCATGAAGTTATATCTAGGCGTGCGGCAGACGGCTATGTTGCCGCCTGGGGTTCAAAGTATGGAGAAGCGAAAATCCTCGACTACTCGGGCTTCAGAATTGTCTTCTGCACACCGGAAAGGATGGGATGACGTGGAGGAAGTTTGGGTTTCACGACAGCACATCCATGGTATGACCCTGGAAGGGCTTCGACGTCACGGGGTGAGTCTGCTGAGGCAGCTGGCACCTACACACCTACTTCCGCATGGCCTTGGGCTAGCAGTACCTCACTTAATTATCCTACATGCACACTCTATACCACACTGAATGCAGGGTTGACCAACATACCGTGGCCATATGGTAATCCGCAATTTAGTGACTGGGGCTTGCCTTACGCAGCCCCCCACGCACAGGCACGAACTAACACTGTGTCTTGTTTTGGGGCTTGGCCGCATCCATCCGTGCCTTTTCCAGGCTACAATTCAGTGCGTTAGCGGCTTTGCCTTATGGTGCTTACTATATGCCCCTGGGGCAGTGATGGCGAACCTATGGCACACATGCCACAGCTGGCACACAGAGCCCTCTCCATAGGCACATGAGCCATATGTTGCCCTCGACAAATACTTAAGGTAGAGGTTTCCCTTGACATTGAGTCCGGTCGTGTCCGACTCTGGGGCGCGGTGCTCGTCCCTGTTTCCGAGACGTAGAGACGGCGTTTGTCCGTGGACAGTTTCCGTGGTCGCGTTGCCAGCGTGGCTGGACACGGGGCGCCGTTGCCTTCCCATCGTGGTGGTGCCTATTTGTCTGCTGGCGTTTGCGTGCTTTCGAACTGCTAGGTTGGCAGAAAAAAAAAATGCTTCCCTGTCCTCCAATTTCAGCACTCCCCTCTGTTGGTGCAGTGGTCCAGAGGAGGGGTGCAATGGCAGCCATTACCGGTTTAGCCCGATGGGGGGATTGGAGGACCGGTAAGCATTTATCTGTTAATAAAGCCCCTAGGGGGAAAACAAACAAACAAACAAAAAAAACAACCAAACAAAAAACAACCAGCATTTAACCCTTGAGGTGCGGGGCAGTTGTTTTTCCTAAACTAAAACCTCAGTATTCAGGTTTAATTGCAGTGTTGGCAGTTTGAAATAAATAAATTGGCTTTGTGTTGCAGTTTGGGCACTCGGGCTCAAAAGGGTTCGCCATCCCTGCCCTAGGGGGATCATCTAATCCCTGTTACTACAGAAAAAATCTGGAGGGTGAATACGTAGACTTCTTTCTTATCCACATCTTCTATTAAGGCCTGGTGGGGCGTTAACAAAATATGGAGAAGCATCTGCTGCGGCGGCCTCGGATCCCTGTGGTCCACCATCACTCCTCGGTTAGCCTGGCGAGGCGCCGAGAGGATTGACAATGTTCAAGTGCCTTACCTGCGGTGGACAGCACTCAAATGCAAATTGCTTCAAAGTAGGTGCACACCGTCAGGATAAAGAGGCAGGAAGTGCCAAAAAGCAGAGCAATGGAAGGGGTAACCCTGGAAAAGGGAACTAGCTGAATTAAAGTGGTGGCTCTGGGGAATGGACCTTTCCGAAAGCCTCACATTGAGATCCTATGTGTTTCCCCATTAGGTATAGTTCCAGTTGGGCGGTTCATTTTACATAATTCGGGCTTTAACTATGGGCTGCTCAGGGTAGTGTGTTGCTTTTGAGAAAATTAGTACGTGCAGCCATGAGGGGCCTTGAAAAATGATCAAGCATATGTTTAGGGTGACACGAGGTATGAAGGAATATTGTAAGACGTGGAGCCAATTCCTTAAAATTTCTCGAGATCTCCTTTGGAGGTCTGAAAGGGGGTTTAAGTGTTGAATTTCAAGTGACCTTGGACGCTGCCGGAGCCTTGGGTTTCGGCATATATTTCCGAGGTAGGTGGTTCAGTTGTGGCCGAAAGCATGGCATAATACGGGACTTTATCTTGCAATAGAGCATATGTGAGCAGAGGGCACTCCTGTGCTCGGATGGGTACGAGATATGTTGGGCACTCATTCGTTCAGAAGTGGAGCTGCATCCACTGTAGCAGTCCTAGGTTACAGCCCAGGGAAAATTTGTTTGTTTGTTTACTTGTTTGCTTGCTTTATATACCGCCCTTTTGGCAGCCAGGGCCACTCTGGGCGGTTTACAACAGATAAACAAACAGCAGAATAACAACATAATACATATACAAAATAATAATAATACAGTTGGGACAGTTGTACCAAACCCCTTCGAGCTGTGTGCTTTAATCATTGGTTCTTTCCTTTTCTCTAATGCAAGATGATTCCACAAGATGATTGTCTCAAGAGAGCATACCACTGTCAATTTAAAACATGGCTGTATTTAACACAGTTTCATTATGTTCAGTGGGTATTTACATTTCACGTTCTCCAAAAACATGTAGGGAAAGGTAAACGACAAGGAAAAGCATCTAATTGCAGGTTGCACTCTGAAGAGACATGAGCTAATAAAATGTATCTGAAGAGATAAGAACTGATTTATAAAGTATCTGGGCTGATTGCTTGGAGAAAGGGAATTTTCAGGAGAATGATGAAAGAAGTTCAGTGGGGACTTAAGCACGGAGACAGACGATAAGCAGCCTGAACTTTACCTGAAACACAAGTTACTCAAACACAGGAGCCAGGTCAAAGTTAAGAGTTTTACAGGACCACATAGAATCTTATTTCTTTCTGTTCCCTGATTCCAGCTCAAGCTACAGTTAACTCTCTAGTTGTTGTACTGGAGATGCTGTGGGTAAGCTGAAATTAGGACAAAAACAGTCTCTGCTTGTAAGGTGCAAGAGAATTTAAGGTGCCTGGGCCCAGCTGGCAGAGTCACAAGAGGCAACTCAGAGTGGCCGGGGAAGGTTCTTGGGTCTGGAGTCTTTCTTTGTAAATAGCCGGGGCTGCTGACCCTTGACTTTCCTGGGAATAGGTCTGAAAGCAATAAAAGATTCAGGGCAACGTGCTGGCGGCCTGTTGTTTGAACAGGGTGATGGCTTATCCCATAGTGGAAGAATGTGGTGCCTCCACAATGTTCGGACCGCAGGTCATTG
Source organism: Intellagama lesueurii (assembly GCA_037013535.1). NCBI lineage: Eukaryota > Metazoa > Chordata > Lepidosauria > Squamata > Agamidae > Intellagama > Intellagama lesueurii. The sequence goes on along the minus strand of JBAJHW010000004.1, from coordinate 91,882,595 downwards.
GCACGTTCAGGACATGGATACTACACAATGAACATAACTCAGGGAGTGACTGGATTGTGTTGGTGGTCCTCATCACGCTATAAAAGATACATGAGGACCCTTACTAAGGTGCTGGCAGGGGCCTGTCTTATGTCTTTACAGGATCTACTGGGTTCGATGGTCGAATGCAGGTGGATCTTGTTGTACACAATTATTCCTCGGTTAGCCTGGTGAGGCTCTGGGAGGATTGCTGAAGTTACCAAGGCCTGGACAGGCGTTAACAAGAGGTAAGTAGAGGCGACTGCGGTGGCGGCCTCGGATCAGTGTGATCCACAATTTTGTCCTCAGTTAGCCTGGCGAGGCTCTGGGAGGACTGCTGAAGTAATTAGGCCCGGCCGGGCATTAACATGAGGTAAGTAGAGGCGTCTGCGGCGGCGGCCTCGGATCTGTGTGATCCACAGTTTTTTCCTCGGATAGCCTGGCGAGGCTCTGGGAGGAACTGCAATGTTACTAATGCCCGTCCAGGCGAGATCAGAGGACTGTGCAGAGGCGTTTGCAATGGCCTTGGATCGGTGGTTAGTCACCACAGGATCCAAGTCGAGAAGCCTGAATTATTCAGGAGTAATGGAATCCATCTGCTGATGCAGGTTTGAAATTTTTGAAGACATCAAAGGGGGCCTGCTTGTTGAGCTCGTGTGGCTCTGTGGTGGGCATGGGACTTAGCATTGGCTAGTCCCTATGCTGTGGCCGGTAGTGCGGAAATAACAGGTATTTTCGGTGTGTCCCAATTGTAATTGCAGTTAAGCCAACAGCGCATCCCACTTCCCAGCACTGCGGATCGTGCGATCCAGTGTCTGCGGCGGGGGGATGCGCTGGGCCACTTCTGGACCAATAGTCATCAGCAAAAGATGGCTTGAGGTCTGGGGGTGTTTATTAGCGGCTGGCCGGGTTCCTGCTGTCTATTGACGGCGGGAACTTGGGGCCGGGGACTCGCCCATATTATGACCAAGGGGTGTCGGCATACCCCTGCCTTTAACCTGTTTCCGCACTACAGCAGGCCCCCTCTTTTTAGCAGAGGATTGCCAGTATTATATTTTGTGTTATCAATAAAGTGGCCCAATTTTAACCCATATCTTTGCCTCGCGTCTTTATTCCGGGATTGGGTCAGCAATGACCACTGGAGTTGGGCAGTTGTAGTCTGAGGCCAAAGTTCTGTTTCTTTATAGGTTGTCCTTTCTCAGCCTTTGCTTGAGGAGGCATTAACTACCCTGTTGCACATGTGGGGCCCCAATTACTTTCTGGGTGGTTAGGTGGATCTCTGGCTTGTGTAGTGGCAAGCTAAGATTGCTACATCAGCAGAGCTGTTAGGATCCACAATTTCTAACAAGACTCTACTCTTCAAAATATATTTCCCCAAGCTCTGTATTTTTATTTTGATGAAGATTCCACCTACTACTCCATAACCTGGAAGATTATTGGGGGGGAGGGGCTGATCTGTAATGTTAGTGTTTTTTTTTTAATTCTAAAAAAAAGAAAGGAAGGAAGAAGCAAACTGTCAGCTCTGGCAGGGTGTTATCAATGTTTCACAGAACCTAAAATCAATCTGAAAGATAACTTTCTGAGACACGAGAAAAACACACACTCTCCCCCCCACAAGTGGCTGTCAGTTTCATTCTATCAGAGATAAAGCTGGGGAGGGGGTAGTATCAAAGATCTGATCTCCTCCTATGATTCATTGCTAAAATTACATTTCCCATTGGGTAGATCTTTGTATCGGAGTGAGACAAAACTTTCCGCTGCCATGTTTGACAGCCCTATACAGACTTCACACACCTTGTTGCAAGGGTTATCTCCTTTCAACTACTTCACGATCACTATGGTGCTTTCCCCATGGGGAATATTCAAAGATGGATCTTTAATAGCAACAGTAAAGGAGAACATTCAAAGCTACCTTTTGTCATTATACCTCATTCCTGCTTTCCAAACATGGGGGAGTTGAGCATCCAGCTTTTCAATGGGTGACCCCTGAAAGCAAGCTTAATGACATGCCTTTGAGCACAAATGTATGTGTATTTGGGCAATTAGAAACTTTACTGATTCTCCAGAGCAAATTCTAATTGAGTTCTTTTTTCATGGCTGCTTGACACATAAACAAGGAAGGATAACAAGGTCTCTTTCTTCAGATACACACATCTGAGACATATTAAAGACTGCCAAGCCCTTCATGTGGTAAAGCGAAACCTGCACAATTAGCCTGCTATCTGACCATCAGGAAAAGCGAGGTGTCTTTGACTTCATGCTACTTAATTAGGCATATGGGACATTGCAGGCAACTGAACTTCTTGTTAAAGGGCTTTGTCTGAATTTAGTTGAAAAGCTGGTGTTAAAGGCTGAGGTTTCAGACAGTGTCTCAGTGCACTCTACTTTTCTTCCCAATCTCATGGTGATCTATCCAATGGTTTTCAAATTCAGGTCTCTCTTACTGTGCAGCACTTCAAAGTACAGCATAAAAGACATGGTGGCACCTCTGGGTTTTCCAGGGAAAATTAGGAGGCTGGATAATTCCTGGGCCTACGACAGGAAGAATATGGTCTGTTTTCTTTTATACTTACATTCTGAGGCCCATGTAAATGCAGTTTGCAAAGGGATGTGGCTATAGTGGGGCAATAGTAAAGGGTGGTCCCTTAATGCACCACCAAAAAGAACAAAACACTAGTTGGCTAAAAATAGCAGATGCTAACTTATATGTACAGATACAAAATTAGGAATGATGACAGAATTTCTGTGCATCACACTCAAGCACAGTAGACTCTGACCTGGAGGCTCATGTGCCTGATGAATACAATATCCAAGTGATTACCATGGATGGGTAATTTCACAACCCTGATCTCCCTACTTATGGGACTTCATTACTAAATCAGACCTTCATTTGCCATATCCTCCAAAAAGTGGACACCTTCAAAAGGAGGATTGTCAACCAGCAGCCCATCAAATGGAGAACTGTCCTCTCTAATGGAGGCCAGATGCCCATTCCATTAATTTCTTATTTGTGCCTCAGCAGATTTAAGGCCTCTGTAATATTTCCTTTTTTTGACGTAGGAACTGCTGCAGCATCTGCTTCTCCTGCTCCCCTCTAGTAATGTTAGAAGATCTAGGACACTGAGAAGTGCTGCTAACCCTTCCAGTGTCATCCTTGCTTCATTCACTATAGAAAGTGATGCTGGAGGAGCAGAAGCACCAAAGATCCCTGAAGAAATGTCAGTGTGAGCAAAAGGGCAGGGAGCCAAATAGGTCAGATGGGCAGATTGCAACACTTGCCATACCGGATGTACATTAAAATGATATCACATAGTGATCTACCTCTCATTGAGTTCTGGGAAGCATTTAATTTGCTCACACTCACTTTCAGATATGGGTGGCTTCAAGCAATGCTGAAGAGGAAGGGAATCTTCCTTCCCAATGTTGTTATGTGTAGAAGTATATGTACCCATGTATATGTAAGGCAATGATGAAGAGTGGAATCTCCTTCCTCTCACTACTGCAATGTTTGTAAATTCCCTATGCATTATGGGACCCACTGCTACTTTTGAGTGAAAACAGAGAGACCTGCAAACACATTTGCACAAATGGCTATGTGCCAGTAGGAGGCAACAGAGGCAAAGATAAGTCAGGGTTCCCTAGTATGTTCCTTCTACTTCTTGTTTGCTCTTTTGCACTGTCATCTAGAAACTGCCGCTCTCAGGCTTGACTTCATTTCCTTCCACGCACCTGTTATCATGTAGCTAGTGATAACAGTCCCTATCTTTCCTCTTTTCCAGATAATGCAGTTTACTCCAATAAAATTTTATCTTCACTTAAGATAACCTTTTCCTGATGACGCCAAACATGAGCTCTGATATGGGCACACATATATAGCATGGCTTTCCAGGAAAATCACCATGCTGCATTTGTAATGGAATGTGGAAATCATGAATATTTTACACATCCTTAAGCTAGGGACATCCTATCTATGTTCATTGATCATAACATTTTTCATCAGGGCCTTCAAGTTGTAGTGCACTGCTTTCTAGCCCTATACAGGGATAGGTAGATCTGTGAGGTTCATTTCTGTGGACATCTTCCTTTCCTCACGTCTAGATGGTTTCTTCTGGCCAAATCGATCAGATATAGATCTATAGTCCAAATAGATCAAATGGATTCTGTCAACAGGTTTGTCCAGTTGTCTCTGGAAGTTTGCTTTGAAAAGAATACAGAACTACAGGGGAAGAAGTCAACTTGGTTAAAGAAAATTAAAGAGGAAGAAAAGAAAGGAGTAAATGGGGCCATTCCTCAATAAAAATTCTCAGTTAAAGTACACCTGATTATTATTATTGTTGTTGTTTTTAAATAATTATAAAGGAAATGAAAATGTAAAACACCAATAATGGTCACATTTGAGAAGAAAGGATTGAAGTAGGTAACAATTTTTAAATGAAAATACATGGAACTTGATGGACTATCAGCCGTTTTCAACCTTTTTTTGGCCACAACCATAAACAAAATATGAAAGAAATGTAGGCCAAATCTTCATTGCATAAGTTGCATAACAAACCCTATAAAATAGTGTGTGAATAATTGTTTCGAGCCTGTGGCCCCTTCAAACATGCCACACACACCCCCCCGGAGGCTATACTGCCCTCATTGAGAATGGGTGGACTAGTTCTTTGCTCACATTTTATTCTAATGTATAAAATAACCTAAAGAGAGGGAAAAAAATCATTGGCAAACCTGAAGAGTAATAAAAAATTATGGTATTCTACTAGTACAAAATCAGAGTTTAAAGTGGCAAACCATACCCTGCTGACAACATACTTTGTAGAGATGGCTTGTTTGCTTCTCCAGAGGGTCCATGCTTACATTTTCTAGAGCAAAATGGACGTAGGCTACAGAATGTCACTGCTTTTCATGACAGACACTTCCCCAGACAGCATGAGATCAGATAGCAGAGAAAGACTTGTTTGCCAGGTAGCTAGTGCTGAGGATGGTAGAAAGTTGGCCATAGAGACGATGGAACTATCCTAGAAATGTTCTACCTTGGAAATTCATGGCAGTTACAACTGTATTGTTCTGAAAGGCCTTTGGTCTTTTATATTGGGTTTAAAATGGGGTTTATATATGATTTTTTTAAATGATGTATTGTTACAATACAATACATTTTAAACTGTTTTGTCTGCTGTGCATTGCCTTGGAAGCTCTAGTGAGGAAAAATGGTTTAAAAATGCAATAAACAAGCACACTAATACATGCTTATTTGTTTCCTATTTATAGTCCTTCTTTCTTCCAAATAGTTTTCATGAAAAGAATTATTAGTACAACAGTCTCATCTTCACAACTCTCAGTGGAAAGTTTAATCTGGTACTAGTCACAGTAGGACAATAACAACTCTACTATATTGGAGATTCCTAATCTGAAGAGGCTTTAGAGATGCCACTAGAATCAAATTTCCATGCTCTGCTTTTTAGAGAGCAGATATTATGGACAATTTAACCCAATTCTGTTGGATTCTATTCTTTGTAACTTATTTTTTTGTACATTCTGCCATTTTTGTTGGTTACAGCAAGGTGCTAGGAGCTGTATGGTCACTAAAACCCCAGTTCCTCACACTAGGAATCTCAGCCTTTGGAGATGCCACCAAGCACGTTCAGGCCAATCCTGATATCATTTGGAAATTGGAGCCGATATTGTAAGGAAGCTGAATTCTGTATTCCAGTCCTCATTCTGTGATTTAATGTTTTTTTTTCTCTTCCCATTCCTTAAGTTCCAACATATTCTTAGATGTGTTCTGCTGAAGAAATGAAAGCTTTCCCATATTCAAAGGACAATATCACTGAAACATTCATTTGTTCCCCTCCGTTTCCCCTCCTCCACAATCACAAGCTTGTGGAACTTCACCTCCTATTTACCCTAATACCTCCAGCTCTCTGTTATGTTTTCTTGGAACTGATAAGAGATATCATGGAATAGACCAGAGTGCCCATTGAGCTATTTTACATCTAAACCCAGCTCATGACAAAATAACAAAATTCTCGTATTTCTTCTTCACCCATTAAAAGCGCCTACCAGTGGTGAAAGAGCTGCTCACTTGATGAATAAACAGGCCCTTGAATTGGTTCATTAGGGTGAAACTATTGCTTTTTCTTAATCTTCTTTGAGAACAAAAAATGTGAGGCTTTGTCATATATATATATATATATATATATATATATATATATATATATATATATATATATATATATATATATATATATATATATATATATGGTTGTTACAGCTGGGATGTTGCAAAACAAAATACAACTGCCAGACAATAAAATAATACTACTGCTGCTGCTGTTACGAAGGAGACAAACAATAGGAAACGGCAACAACAAAAAAGAAGAAATGGGATGCAGATTGAAAGCTTTATCTTGCAGATTGCCACATATCTTGACTTATGAGAGGCATTCTTTCATGTGTTCTAAATAGCTTTATTCAGCAGCTTGATAATGAATTGCTGTCTCATATTCCACATCGCAGCTCAGCAATTACATATTTTATGGAGGAACAAGATGATGAAAAACATCTGTTGTCTCCCGAAATTATAGAAAACAACAATAAAACAGTAAATGATAATAACTAATGAATCTTCCTCAAAAAATTTTTTTTTCAAATCTTTCCTTAATAACATTTTAAAAAGCAGTGTGTTAGGTTTGCCCTGACATCATGGTTGTTGGCAGCAGGTTCATGACCCCATTGCTAGGCTTTGTCCAGGGACGGTGATTTTTTCAAGCTGGGCAGCCTGTTGCATTAATGGTCATGTCGTATTTAGGTAACCTGGTACTTTGTGGAAGTCTTTGACTGCAATCCCCATAAGTGGCTAACGTAGAGGATTATTGGAATTGTGATTCAACACATTTGGGGGGATCAGGTTACATACGTCTGGATCATACTCTGGATAAATTATTCACTTGAATCCTTTACCACAGCCTACCCCAAAGGCTGAGACAGCTGATGTTCTGTTTCAGATACATGCTGAGATTTACAGTTTTGACTTTTTGATAGAGTCATATTTTCTCTCCATTTACACATTACACAACCTGGTAAGAAGAACATACTCAGAGTACAACTACACTGGAATGCTGAATTGGAATGATTCGGCTTTGCTGCAATTTGATTTGCAGCCTGTTTGGCATTTGAAATCAGTCAGTGCTCACACAGAGGACTGATTTAGGGGTTCTCCCTTCATACTGGATGTGATGTGACTTGCATTCTAGCACACAGCCTCCTTCTTTCCTTCCTTCCTCTGGTCCTGCCTCTGCTGATCCTTTTATGGTTTGCTGTGAAGCCACTTTTTCATTCAGTGACCTCTCCGAAATGGTGCGGTGTCGCCATTTCAGGGAGGCTTTGCCCGTCCGCACGGACGCAAGCGTCACAGGTGACACAGCCTTTTCTGGGTGGACAGACGGGCCCTTTAAGAAGGCTGGGTCCCTCCATGGCAGCCTCTTTTGCTGCCTTTCCAGCAAGAGGTCCGGGTGCTTCGGCTTGATCGACTAGTTTAGATTTTGCCTGCGTGGCTCCCTTTCTCCTGCGGCTGATCGGAATGCTCAGTAGCTGATTGCTAAGTTTTATTTTTCATTTGTTGCATTAAGCTTGTTCTTTAATTGTTAATGGGGTGTTGTTGTTGTTTGGGGTGTGTGGGGGATTTATCCTGTCGATCCTCACCCCCCTCCCCCTTTACCTCTTTTGCTTCTGTGGCCGCTTGGGGTTCTTTCTGTATTGCCATTTTTCGCTGTGCTTAATTAATATTTCGTCAGGTATTGAATAAAGGGGGCTTTAGTTCATAATTCAAGGTTTTTTTATTTTAATTTATTTAAATTCATTACACTTTTTAGTTAATTAGGTAGTTAATCAAGGGGATTTAATTCAAGTGGGGAAGGGTAAAGTGTGATTGTTGTTTTACCTCCCTCCCTACTCCCCCCCCATCCCACCCCCACCCTGGTTCTTCTTGTTTGGGGGCTCATTTCATTTTTTCCTTTTAAAAAAAGAGAGAGATTTATATTAATTCATAGGGAGCCAGTATCTCATCGGTGGGCAGCGCCACCTGCTGCCTGGTTGTCGGATTTAATATTTTTTTTAAAAAAAGCAAAAGCAGATAGTAGACCAGAGGCCATCTGCAGCGCCCCCTGCTGGGGGTACAAGGCAACTGCAAGCTGACGAATCATAGAATTTTTTAAAAAAGAGATAAAATAAATTAAAATAAAGTAGTTAAAATAAATAAAATAATATAATTAAGAGTGGCAATAAGGTTTCAATGGAACACAAATAAATTAAGGTAAGTTGATAGCTAAATTCATTTGGCTTATCGCAAACAGCAGCTCTTATATTTAAAGATAATTAGCTAATATGGCTTCAAGGAAAGGTCAGGGTGGAAAAAAGGGAAAACAGCCAGCAAAGCAGAGGAAGGCTGCCAGGGTGACCCCCACACTTTCTTCATCTCATGACGAAGAGTGGCCAGATTATAGTGCTATCCTAGCTAAATTAAGTGAGCTGGAAAGAAAGAGGGTGTTAGCTAGGGAGGCAGTTAGCGCTGCTACGCCTAGGAGGTCGAGCAGGGAGTCCAAAGCACGGAGAATGGCTGAGCTGAGACAATTGGGTGACGTAATGATGTCACGTATTACTCTTTTGGAGAAAGAATGTTCTACAGCTTCCGGTGCCAGGACCACGTCTTCAGCACAAGGTGACTTGACATCTGCACCTATGGTGATTGAAGAGGAAGGCATGCAGGAGGCAGCAACGGATGACAGGGGGCAAACGAGAAAGCAGCCGGCTGATGAGGCCCCTGACCCAGGACTAAGCGGGCAACTCGGAAGGCAGATGGGCGTGGAAGCAGCTAGCCTGGGTTCCAGCCAGCATGCTTTTGAGTTATCTGCAGCCGGCTCGATGAGTACTGCGCTTATTCCTCCAGGTGAGTCTGCACCCACACAAGCTACATCACACTTGGAGGGCATTTGGCCTTGGGGGATTATTTCCCCACCAGGAAGTTTCCTGCCAGTTCCAAGCGTACTACCTAATAGTTTTGGGCTTACCCCTTCCACTTCGGTGGGTCCACCTCTGGCTTCGAAGCCTTGGTTGGCCCCATATCCTCAGAGCCTTTCGTCATGCCCAGGGCCTGGTTTTCTCGAGGCCTATCGACAGTTCAATTACCCTGTGATCCTAAACACAGGGTACTACTCCATAGCCCAGAGTGCTCTGCCTTGTGGTGACCAGTCGTTACCTTTGGGTGACCACCTTTTACCAGCTACTGTAGAAAAAATCTGGTGAGGCGAATACGTCAATGTATTCGAGCTTTTAAATAGAAAGGTAGAGGAGAAGAAAGGCAGCAAGGAGGAGGAGCGAGACAAAGAGCGTTTTAGGAAGAAAAAGGCAGATAGGTGCTGGGCTAACTGGCTGCCCGGTTTCTTAATTTATGCCGGCACTATAGTAAAGGCATATCCAGACCGGGCTTTAGCCCTTCTGCAATACCTAGACCCCATTTATCGAGCTTATGTGGACTTCCCAGGCCCCGCTTGGCTTCTTTATGATCAAGGATTTATGATGAGGGCTGCAATTAACCCCCAGATGCTATGGGATGTTCACCATCAGGGGCTCTGGCTACAGCTTATGACCCCATCTAGACCCATGTCAGGCGAGTGCTTTGACAGTGGGCATTTGGTTCAAAGGTCAGCTAACTAATTCTCCCCGCGTTTCAGCGGGCCACGGGGTTCAACCCCACCTGGTTTGCTGGGAGTTTTATGCAAAGGGCTTCTGCAGTCACAAGCCGTGCAGATTCCAGCATGTGTGCACCTCATGCGGGGGCAATCACAGTAACTTATCCTGCTTCCGAGGTCGCCCCGGGGCAAGTGGAGGTAAGGATGGAGACAGACCAAAGAGGCCAGCAGCAGGTCCAGCCACATCTACAAAGGGGCCCCAGTCCAATTAAAGTGTCAGTTCTAGAGGAATGGTTGCAACTTTACCCCGATAGTGAGGCCGCCAGTTATTTGTTAAGCAGCTTTACAGTGGGATTTAGAATACCTGTCCAGGGTATTGGATATGCGACTTCAGCGAGGAATTTAAAATCTGTCAAAGGTATGGAAGATGTAGTGAGAAGGAAAATTCAGAAAGAGGTAGCTGAAAGGAGGGTAGTAGGCCCCTTTTTGGAACCTCCAGTCCCAAATTTGCGTATCTCCCCTTTGGGCGTTGTACCCAAAAAGACGCCAGGTGATTTTCGTTTAATTCACCATTTATCGTACCCTGAAGGGGAATCCGTTAATGACATGATTCCGCAGGAGCTGTGTACGGTGCGGTACACATCTTTCGATGCTGCAATACATATGGTTTGTGCCTGCAGCAATGGGGCCGAGCTGGGGAAGGCTGACATTAAATCAGCTTTTCGTTTGCTGCCAGTCCATCCCGATGACTTTGAGTTATTGGGTTTTCAATTTGAGGGCCTTTTTTTATATGGATAGCCCATGGGATGTTCGATTTCCTATGCTGCTTTTGAGCACTTTAGTTCATTTTTGGAGTGGGCTCTGTGGCAAAGGGCAGGCTTGACCCATGTCGTCCATTATTTGGATGATTTTTTATTTTCTGGGAAACCGGGATCAGAGCAATGTGTTTTCCTTATGAGAAACTTTCAGACCCTCGCAAGGCAGCTGGGTGTTCCCTTGGTGGATGAGAAGACTGAGGGACCTTCGACGGTCATTACTTTTTTGGGGATCGAGCTAGATACAGTGCAGCAATCCAACAGGTTGTCTGAGTGTAAATTAAAGGATTTGCGTATCCGAATCAAAAGCTTATTACAACGTAAAAAAAGTTACGCTGAAGGAATTGCAAGAGGTGGTTGGCCACCTCAATTTTGCCTGTAACATTATCGCCCCGGCAGGGCTTTTCTGAGGAGGCTCAGCAGAGCCATAAGTGGCTTAAAAAGGCCACATCATAAGAGAAAATTGTCAGCGGACATGGAGGATGACCTTCATACATGGTTGCGTTTATTGGAGCAGTTCAATGGTATTTCATTTTGGAGAGACGAAAACTGCTTATGAGCTGACTTCCAAGTTCACTCAGACGCTGCCGGATGTTTTGGCTATGGCATTTACTTTAGAGGCCGTTGGTGTGCCGGTCTGTGGCCCGAGACATGGAGTGACTCCGAAGTCATCCATGATCTCACATTTTTAGAGTTCTTTCCGATTCTGGGGACTCTTTGGCTGTGGGCTGAGGCTTGGGCCAATTCCTCAGTCACCTTCTGGTGTGACAATATGGCTGTTGTTCATGTAGTAAATACCCTCTCGTCTAAGTCACGGAGGGTTATGAGACTTGTGAGAGCCTTCACTTTAAGTTGCCTGGAGTACAATATAGTGTTTCAGGCTCGTCATGTACCTGGCGTTGAGAATGAGCTGGCTGATGCCCTGTCCCATCAACAGATCGACTGGTTCAGGGCGTTGGCCCCGAATGCTCAACTTCGACCCGAGATATTGCCCCAAGAGGTATGGAGTCTTGGAGAATTGAAGCCAACAGGGCCATGAGTTTAGCCATCACTCCAAGTACCCGGTGCAGCTATGCAGCGGCATATGAAGAGTTTTTTTGCCTATTGTGAAAATGAAGGCATGGGTAGACCATGGCCTCTAACAGTAGACCACTTGCAGCAATTTGCGGTTCACCTACATTTTAAAGGTTTGGCTCCACACACTATTCAAGGAAATATGTTGGCCTTAGCATTTTATACTAAGGCTCATGGTTACCCGGATCTGGCCAATGATTTCAGGGTTAAAAAGATTATTGAAGGTTGGTCTAAGGAGAGGGGTACGAGTGAGGACGTGCACATTCCCATGTCCCCCAGGATACTGGTCCGGTTGGACCAAGCTTGGAAAGTTGTCTGTGCTGACCCATTCGAAGAGTGTTTGTTCAAGGCAGCTACGCTCTGCGCATTCTTTGGGGCCTTTCGGATTAGCGAGTTGGTGAGGGCATAGAAATTAGATAATTCCCATTCGGCGTTGCAGATGGAAGACCTGCTAGTCTCCGAAGACGGGGTCTTGTTGCATCTCCGCCGATCAAAAACTGATCAGTTTGGAAAGGGTCACATTATCAGGCTGGGGCCTTGTTCTGTAAAAGAGCTTTGCCCTGTTATTGCCCTCACCAAGTTTGTGCAGAAGAGAGGTGAATCCGGTGGTGATTTATTTTGTCACAGTGACGGTTCTCCCCTGACAAGGTATCAATTTTGGGCTATCACTTCCCAAGGCCTTCGTGAAGCAGGCATTGTAGGATGGAAATTTGGAACTCATTCATTCCGCATAGGTGCAGCCTCTATGGCTGCTGCCTTGGGTTATGGTGAAGAGCAAATTAAGAAGTTGGGGAGGTGGTCTTCTCACAGGTTTAAAGCTTATGTGCGCTCCCTCCCAGAATAGATGTGACTCTGCTTTTCTCTTACAGGACCCGTGGCAGCTATTTCTCGGCTACGAGTCGTGGTATATGGCCACAGCTATGTTCATTGGGCCTTGAAGCATGCCTTGAGGACAGGTTGGGGATGTAATCTTGGTTTAGGGGCGTTTGCCACTCTCGATTGGAAAGGAAAGAGGGGCATGCTATGGTCAGAGCTATTGGGAGCAGCCCTATCAAATTTTGAGCGCACGCCTCCCAATTTGATGGTGGTTCATTTGGGTGGGAACGACTTGACAGTTAGGAAGGGCAAGTCATTGATTTTGGACATCATCCACGACCTGCAGACATTGAAGGATCACTTTCCTTCATTGAGAATACTTTGGTCTAATATTATTCCTCGGCGTGTCTGGAGAGCTGACTGTGAGCAAAGTCGGATAGATCGCTTCAGGTGGGGAGTGAATTGGGAGATAGGCTGGGCAGTACGGTCAGGGCTGGGTGCAGTGATCCAACACCTGGACATAACCATTCATCGGCCCGAGTTGTTCAGGGTTGATGGAGTTCATATGTCCGACCTAGGGACGGACATTTTTCTGAGGGACCTGCAAGGGGGCCTCTGAGCTGAAATTTTCGGCTTCGGTGGTGGGCGTGGGGCATATAAATAGCCCCATGCCGTGGCAGGTAGTGCGATAAAAAAAGCTTGGGTGAGTTCAGGATTGTCACGTGGTGACAACATTTTCGTCATCTCTCTGTCAGTTTCTGACAATCGGTTGTCAGATGAGAGGTGGGTTTTACAGGGTACGATCTCCCAACCAGCTACCCACTTAGGGTCATGGGGCTCGGCGGGAGAGTTGGTTGGGGGGGTACCAGTTCACAGATCATCTAAAGGCATGCTGTACAGCGGACAGCACGATTCAGAAATAGGAGCTCGCCCTGCTAGAGGAAATGTCCGGAGATCGAGGATTATCCGGACATTAAAGAATATCGCACTACGGTAGGCCCCCTTGCATTTTGGGGGATGACTTTAAATAGTTAATAAAGTTGTGGCCCAAGTTTTAACCCAACACCTGTGTCTCGTCTCGTTATTTCTGGGCTAGGTGGGCAAAATTCAGATTACTAGATTTCTCAAAATCTTTTCTACAAAAAATAATACAGAAAGGTACTTAACAGTCTAAGAGTACAGAACATGAAAAAGTTGAAGAGTAATTTTGCAATATACATTATAATTCACACATTTGAATGATTCCATACCAGTGATCACCACCTTCACCTTCCCATCTACTCCTCTTCCATACTTTCAAGTAACACTTTCAAGGATTACCTCATCTCCAGCCATAGTTCGTCATGGCAATAGTTTAAACCATATGTGAAAAGAAATTAGGTAATGTCTGCCTGTGTTACATGCCTGAACATGACACCCCACTTCCTATGTCACCAAAACACCACCTACAGACACACCCCATCTTTATAAGAATGTATGACAACTATCTGCATGTCAAAAAGCCTGTTTGAATTGTTCTGGTTTGAAAAAGTAGAAGCCCCAATAGCAGAGGGGGGGAAAGCTGATTTGGGAGCAGAAAAGGCCAGACAAATTCAAATCAGCCTTTGTGTCATGCAGTCAATAAAAATACTACAAATTCATCTGTTTTATGTATATGTGGAGCAAATCCCACAATATTTGACTATTTAGTCACACTCTTAGAGGAGAGTGCCAAGCTTGTCCCTGTCCATCAATGCATTGCTCACCCATCCCGGAAATAAAGAGATGACACAGGTTGTTGGGTTAAAACTTGGGCCACAACTTTATTAACTATTTAAACTAAAACCCCAATCAACAAGGGGGCCTAACGTAGTGCAATATTTCTCAAAATCCGATGTAGTCTATACCTCTGCATTCTAAAGCAGGGTGTGTTCCTATTTCTGAATCGTGCTGTCTTCTATCCAGCATGTGTTCAGGTGCCCCTTGATAGGGGTATGCCCCAGTGCCTCAGCCCACCGAGCCTCGTGACCCTAAGTGAACTGCTGCCTGGGAGGTCCCCTTAATAAAAGACCATCTCCCCTCAGAGCCCTGCTGTCTCCACCCAAAAGGAAGATGGGATGTTTTGTGCCATGTGTCATTCAGGAACTCACCAAAAAAACTCCTCCCCTTGCACTACCAGCCATGGCATGTGGCTATTTAAGTATATACCCCAAGCCCACCAACACAGCTGAAAACGTCAGCCCAAAGGCCCCCTTGTAGATCACATAGAAAAAGGTCTAGACCTGCGTTGGACAAGTGAACTCCATCATGCCTATATAATTCTGGTTGACGAACTCTTATGTCAGGGTGCCTTATCACTGACCCTAACCCAGCCTGCACGGCTCTGCACACTTCACGGTTAACACCACGCAGTGCACGGTCAATGCACCTCAGGTCACAATCAGCCTGCCATACCAACTTGATATAATGTTTGACCAAATTAACTTTGTTGCTGGAAACTTGGCCTTAATAGCTTGCAAATCGTTGATCACCTGTAATATAAGTGACTTAACCGTCCTTTGATCCAAGTCATTTCCTCCTAGGTGAACAACCAGTATATCGGGGGGGGGGTATGTTTGGAGTGCTCTGAGATGCCAGCTCCAAGAACTCGGCCCAGAGCATACCTCTCCTTCCCCTCCATTCCAACGCGGCCTGCGCGCCCAGGCACAAATTATGGCCCAAACCAATCCACAAAGCGTATTTCGCCGCCCAATGTATGTAACTGTGATCATACAAAACCGCTCCCAACCGGGCTGCAACCAACTTGAAGCCTGAAAAGGGAAAAAACACAAAAAACAGCATTTATTGTGGGAGAGAACGTACGTAGGTCTTGAATGTGTAGGAAGACCACCGTGCCATCTTCTTTATCTGCTCCTCCCCATATCCTAAAGCCACTGCTGTGGATGCTGCTCCTATGCAAAAGGAATGTGTACCAAATTTCCATCCCACTAAACCTGCTTCATTAAGCCCTTGGGAAGTAACTGCCCAGAATTGGTATCTTGTGAGGGGTGAGTGATCCCTATGGCAAAATAAATCTTGTTCATGTGCAGTCTTTGCAAATGAGTAACAACCCAATTTTTCCAAGGATTCTTGCTCACATGTAATCATTACACACTACTTCTCCCTTGTAGACATTGTGTTAAAACCATGAAGAATGCAACAACAGAGGCAGTAGGGCTAGTCACTTCCTTCTAAATGTGTGACTTCATTGGGCTTCATGTGTGACCTTTACAGAGGACTTTCGTCAAATAAGTATGTAAGATTACATGAAACCCAAAATTGTTTTACTGTGCTTCATCTGAATTGTAAGCAAAACGAATGAATGCACATGATGCAGCAACTATGCTGAAGCTGGCTCTGCCTGTGGCCAGTACTCTGATCAGGGAACACCTGGAAACTTTCAGTTCCATAAAAGGAAAACAACAAGAACAGCAGCAGCAGTAACAACAGCTAAATAAACACACACGCACATACACACACAGCAGGATATAATGCTAGTAGATCAAAAGCTCCAAAACTTCATGAATATATAGACCATTCACTAGGCCAGAAGACAGAAGGTATGGGAGAATCTGTTACTTTTGTTTTCTGCTGTATCCAGAGTTTTAAATGTGAGAACATTTCTGTCCAAAAATGTGACTAGAGAATTTGGCAAATTCTTCAGAAGATTCCCCACATGTCTGCACTGCCCAAATTCAATAACCACAGCTTTTCTCAGCATCAAGAAGTTTATGTTATACCTGCCTATCGTGTATACATTAAAGATGAGAAAAATGTGCTGGTAACCCTAATTCAGCACCGTGTGTGTGTGTGTGTGTGTGTGTGTGTGTGCGCGTGCGTGCGTGCGTGCGTGCGCGCGCGTGTGCATACAAACAGATACATATATAGATATGGGTTCATATAAAGACAGAAACACACACACATATGAGTGTGTGTGTATTTGTGTAGGTACATAGATAAACAGACAAAACATCCAGTGTAGTGTAGCGTAGTGTAATGGATAGAAGGAATGAGACCTGGGTTCTGATCCCTGTACAGTCATGGAAAACACACACACACAAACACACACTGATGACATTTTGGAAAATTATGATCAAAATAAACTGAAAATGAATTCTCCTTGTAACTAGTTATTTGCCCATGACTTTTTAAATATGCTCTCCATGGAGTGAGGATGGGAGTTGAATTCTTTATGCCTTGTTGTGGTCTCCACAAAAAAGGTCTCTTTAAAACTGATCTTTACATCTCAAGGAAAATGTCGACTACTGATAATAAAAACATCCTATGAGTTGCCCACAAGAACTTGATGCACAGCCTTGAAGAGGATGATTTATCATCGAAACTATTTGTTTTTTTGTTTTTTTGTTTTATATTCTTAATGGTCGATTAAAGGTATTGTCTGCTGCTGTGTTTGTATTGTTCCACAACCATACAGCCTTTCCCTGATTTTTCCTGTGAGATGTAGATAGCAAGATTCAGTGATGAGGGTTTTTTTTTAATCAATGAAGACTATGGCAGGCAGAGGAACATATGAACGTCTTCACCCCATCCCACAGTCTCCAGGTGCGCTTGGGCTTTCTCTTGGCTTCTGTTTGCATTTTTTATTTTTTGCAGCAGCACTGGAGGGCTGAGGAAACTAGTATTGGGAAGCCTCCACATGCAGCTGCCAATGCACTGAGAATCCTGCAAAACAAACCCCTACCTGATAAACCAAAGATTAGAGGGATTGAACCATATGATGAAAATCTCAATGCATCTAAAATAAACCAAGTGTTTGAGATTGCACTTAAAAGAAACATGCCTGTGAATTTGGAGGTGACCCATGATAGTGGTCCCCCACATATGGAGAACTTCGCAACAAAAGTACCTGTGGGTGAATTTGTTGGTGAGGAGGAAGGCATAAGCAATAAGATTTCAAGGAAGAACACAGTCATAGCTGTGCTGGAGGAGTGGAAGAAACTGCCTAACCTTCCCACAGCTGAGAAATTAAGCCACTATTCAGAAAGAGAACAGGCTTAACCTAGAAGAGGCGAGCCGAGGACATCCAGTGGACGTCAGAGTGCCAGGTAGCTTTCGATCATCCAAAGAGAATGCGGACTTCAGGACCTGTCCTTGTTGTGCCGGACTTCAACTGGGAGTTCATTGTGTACACCGATGTGTTGAGCGTGGGTCTGGGAGCCACGCTGTGCCAAGCGGATGACAGCAGGAATCTACACCCAGTGACTCTGATCAGCAGGAGACTCCAATCTGGTGAGAGACATTTGTCTGCCATTGAGAGGGTGTGCCTATCTACTTTAAGGATACTGCAAAAGCTGAAGCCCTACATTTGGGGGAGACATTTTGTGTTATGCACCAACCATTCTCCACTTTTGTGGCTAAGGACTATTCAGTCCAACAACAACAAACTGATGAGGTGGGCCCTACTCTTACAGGACTTTGATTTTGAGATTCGCAACGTGAAAGGGACCCAGAACGTGGTGGCTGATGCGCTGTCACGGAGGCCAAAAGACTAATAGGTGGAAGAAAAGGAGTTTGTAATGTTGTATTAAGTGTTCTGTTTGTGTACTAGTTATAAAATACGATTAAAATGCAATGTTTGTTTGGATGCTGATGAACTAAGAGGTGTATAGTGATGGGAAATAATAATGGTGAATAGTGTTATTAATGTAAAGGTAATGTAATTTGTATTAATGTGAGTAATGCAAATGTTTATAATTATATTGATTGTTTTAAATGTTTAAAGTGGGAAATTTGAGTCTAGTAAACATAGTAATAGAAAGAAAATTGTATTATAAGGTATGTATAAGTATATGGTATTATAATGTGTTATATGTTGAAATATGTTGTATGATTTAGGACATAACTGGTAAGCATATTATGATGATGGTAAGTGTTTTTGTATGTAATTTTCCCTGCATGTTCCATTGTTCATAAGGGTAAATTGTAAGGTTTTTCCTCATGAAACAAACTTTTTCTTAGGGGGGAAGAATGTGGCGACCACCCACGTCACTCATGTCATTCATATTCATGAGCTGATTTGCATGAACCTATGAGAGGGCTGGAGAGGTGGAGTCAGCAGCTATATGAGGCTTGGCTGGAGAAGGAGGAGTCAGATAGGGCTGGTTAGTCAGAAAGATAGGGCTGGTTAGTCAGGATTAGTCATTCAGAGAGATAGGGCTGGTTAGAAAAATAGGTAGAGAGGGTGGTAATGAAATTGCAAACGAAAAGAACGATGTACTGAGGGAACTGT
Organism: Intellagama lesueurii; assembly: GCA_037013535.1. NCBI lineage: Eukaryota > Metazoa > Chordata > Lepidosauria > Squamata > Agamidae > Intellagama > Intellagama lesueurii. The sequence goes on along the minus strand of JBAJHW010000004.1, from coordinate 91,863,918 downwards.
TGATGAATTGCTTATGTATACTGAATATCTGAAAAACTTCTGGTATTACTCATTCTGCTTCACTTCAATAAATAAGTTCTGTTTCTGTTCACAAGACAAGTGTTCCGACATATGTCATTTATATTGTGGATTGAAGTAATCTACTGGTGGCAGCGAGAAGAGAACGTGACGTGCGCCTTTGTGAGGGAATAATAAGCAGGGGCCACGAGGAAAACGTCACAGTTCACTACTGGGCAACTTAAGCAAATCCAAGGGCTAATTTCACACACACCTCCAGGACCCAGTGCAGGCAGCCTTCCCTTTACCCCTGCTGTGACGATCTGTGTCTCTTGGGAAAAGTACTTAGAAATGTACCCAGTTGGAGGCTTAATTTCAGTGGCAAAATACATACACACACACACCTTTCAAAATGTGTTTTAAAGGGATTTGAGTATTTTCCCAATGAAATTCACTGCTGTGTTTTGCTACCAAAATTTGTCAGTGCATTATTGAGTGCTGGGGGGGGGGGGGGGTTGGAACAAAAATGGCCTTCAGCAGCCACATGTAGCCCATGAGCTATATGCCATTTAATTGGCTATTCTGGAAAAGAAGGTTCTGGACTAAATGGCTCCATGGTACAATTTGGCATAAGCTGCTTAAGCCTTCTATTTGACACCTAGTCCTTTTAGCAGCTTTCCTGTCAGTGTACATTCCAGGGTGACACAAGACATTTTGCTGCTTGACGAAGAGCAGCAAATGGCACTCCTAACACTTACATGTGTGAATGGATGAGGGGCTGAACTTGGAAAGTTACTTTTCAGTAAGAATGAATATTATGAGAGGCTGAAGGTGCTCACAATGAAGTAATGGTTGGATGGTGCCTTCAGCCTCTCATAATATTTATTCTTACTGAAAGGTAACTTTCCAAGCTCAGCCCCTCACCCATTCACACACGGGAAGGTGTATATTGTCCAAAGTTGGAGAACTTTTTTGCCAAGTGAAGCAGGAAATCCCAGAAGTACTTTTTTTCTATTTCCAGCACTACACATATAGTATTTACAGATTACTAACGTTTTTCTGCCCATTCATGATACTTCAGAAGTGCTGCTCTTAGTATACTTAGTATAAAACCAGCAGATAAAGATGCCTCCTAGAACTTGATCTGTACTGAAGTTGATCCGAGGCAATACCTTCCATACATGAGATAGGAACACCAAAACTTGGTTTGATTTTCAAAGTCAGATGCTCTGGTTGTGTTCTGCACGGCACCAGCTGCATTTTTGCACTAAATAAACACTTGCATGGTACAGATGCATTTCTTTTATATTGTGAATGCAACTTCTGTCATAGCCATCTGGGAACAACATCTGGCCAAGACTTAGCAGCCCAACTTTTGTAAAACTCAGTCTGACAAGAAGTTCCACAGAACCTGAAAATCTTATCTGTTCAATGGCCTTCTCGTGTTCCTAGTAAAGTTATGAGTGAACAATTCTTACAATTTTCATTTTCACTCATGGACTATATGACCACTTTGTTGTTGTTGTATTTTGATTTTTCTTAAACCAAGTATAATACCAAAATTTATCCTCCTCCTTTGGCGGTATCAGGCTTGTCATGAGACTTGGTGGTTCTTCTCAAAGGTAATCCTTTTTCATACTTCACATGCACACATACTCTCTCACACAAAACTCTTCCCTGATGGTTGATCAGTCCCTCAGTAAGAGCAATGGGAGCAACGTTGCAGCATTGTTCGAAGTCCACAGTCTCTTCCTGGGTCATCCTTCTTATAGGCATCTTCCTTGTGGTCTGTGCCTATGGGCTGAACCTGGGTGGGCATAGGCAAGCAGGGGGCAGACCCTGATTTCCTGGGCAGGTACAGTCTGTTGCCATGCAGGAATGCTTCTTGCACGTGTACAGTTTGCTTCCTTTACCTCAGTCCCTGGACAACTGGTTCCAGCCAGCCTGCTTCCTTTTTCTTATCTGAATAAACAAGTCCACATTTAGAACTTCCTCCCACGTCTGCGGTTTCTTGCTGATATAGAAACTTTCACTCTTGCAACTCTTTGCAGATTTGTATCAGGCTCACCATCCCATCTTCCCTTGCAAGTCTCCGTCTTCTTTTCAGGCCTGGGGTGCTGGTCTCTCTGGAACCCACACATTCTGTCACTCATAACAAGACCACTAACTCTATATCCCTTGAGAGGTAACCAGGTATCATTCCATCTAAGGCTGCGGTCACACCAGCCAAATGATCCCCAGTTATCCTCCAGTTACATCAGAGCATAAATTTCTGGTCACATGACAAATGGCTATTAGAGAATCATTTTACTGGCCAGTGAAGCTGCAGAACATTTCCCCCTCACTGGAAGGCTTCTTCTTCTTCTTCTTCTTCTTCTTCTTCTTCTTCTTTTGTTGTTGTTGTTCCAGTCACATTTCAATGTATTCTTTAGTGGTATGGCATGTGTGTACGATTCTATTGATACTTTTTTGAACTAAATTCACTGGGGAAGGCAGCCACCAGTACTGCCTCATGACTGCCCTTATATATATAGGATCGTACACACATGTAAAATATGCATAACTATAATCATATAATTATATATATATATATATATATCATTTTTCTGCGGCCGAAGTATTGATACATTGGTAGCCTTCTGTCAACAGGTTTAAAGCACAAGCACTCCACTTACCATCTGGCAAGTGGCACAGTGCTGGTGGTGTGGGGTGCCAGGTCCATTGGGTGCAGTGCATTGCTTCCAGAGGTGTCTGTGCAACAGAGGGAATTCTACCCATCAGGAAACACTACCTGACATATCGATGTATCATTATGTATTCCTCTGTGTTGTCAGCTCAGTCAAAGGTTTGACTGGCTTTGGATCCTGCAGATCTAAATTCTCCCCTGTTCCAATCATACCATACAACATATCCTTCTTCTTTCTTTTAAGAACATAGACTTTCTTCATAGATCTTTGTCCAGACAAAGTGGAAGGAATTAAACATTAGATCTCTTCCCCTGAATTCCGAGCTCTGTCTCTGAGCAGGAAGAAAGACTTCTATCCTATGGCTACTGTGATGCACTAATAATCCCATCTCTCTCTCTCTCTCTCTCTCTCTCTCTCTCTGGTATTGAGTGTTCTCAACTTTTGAATTACTTATACAAAAATAAATTAATTCTTAGTAATTACATAGCCCTTTGGCATGTTTAGAATGCTATTATCTCAGAAATTATTGGAACAATCCTGTAAGACTGGTTAGCACAGTAATTATATGATTACTATGTCATATTGTGCAAAAGGCTACACAAATAGGGGCAACAATACTCAATCAGAGAATGAAGATATTGACCAATCTTAATTCAGTTTAATTACAGGTAAACATTCCAATGAAATTTCCACCTCTACAGTCACAATTTCAGGAGCTTATTTTATTTCCCACACTTTCATTCTTAGCATTTAGGACTTTCACTTTAGACTCCATTGATGCTGGCATACCACTGTCAGATGTCAAGTGGCAAACAAGATACCTTTTTCACATTAATTTGTATGTATTCTTCTCCAACAGGAAAACCCATGTTGCAAATCTTCATGCAAATGACACAGATCAGTATGCATCAGCCTACTGAGATAAATTCATTCCAAATGGGAAACATAATTCAGTTGGCAGGAGAGAGTGATTTGAAATAAAGGGATGTGTGTGTGAATAATGTTGGCACAAGGGAACAAACAAAGAACTTGAATGAAGTAGAGAATGTGGGGTGAGGCCCCCCTGTTGACTGATAATATTGACTAGCTAATAACAATTAGAAATACTTTGTAAGAAAGCTATAGGCTATCATTACTCTTTTCTAGAGGTGTCCACAAGGTTTGTCAGAGTTGAGCCCAGAAAGGTTTGCCTCAAAGGAAAAAGGAATATTAGAAGCCCCCAAATTCTTTCTGGTTCAGATTAAAAATTGAGCACAAAAGTACTTCCCAGTTTGCCCTCTGCTGCTCAGGGGCAACTATATATGAGATGTTCAGCCACTGCTGGAAACCTTAGAAAAAGGGTTTTTCTGGCTGGTTATATTTTTTCCCTTCTTTAATTTTCCATGAGTCTTTAATCTTTCTATTATTTACAGATTAATTTCAAAAGGGAATATGTCTTGGTTAACAAGTAATCTGAACTATTTCTAACTTTCAAGGAAAGTTCGTTGGCTGATTTGTGAGCTACCACAATCTGAACAATGTGGATTTTATCTATCCTTAATATTTTCACCTTCAAAAGTACAAGGAGAAAATTCACAGATGTCTACCCCTTTGACATTCAGTTGAGGGCAGTTTTGCCCCTCAACCTCTTCAACTTCAGGAAGAAGTCTTCCTGAGTCCTGTGGACTTGCAATAATGGCACAGAGGGCTTCATAAAGCACTTCCACCATTTTAGAAGCCTCTGTGTTCAGTGAGGTAGCTCTTACTCTCTTCCCTTGCAACATTATGAAATTGATTGAGCATTTTCAGAAGCTGGCTAAGAATTTTTGAGGTGTTCTATAAATGAGATTTGGGATCATCTTCCTTCATCTGTTCCATACAATTGAGGGCCAGGTTTGTTGACAAGGTTTTTATTTTATTTTATCTTATTATTTGCTTTGTTAACATTTGCTGTTGCTGGGAAGGAGATTCGGTGATTAAGATACCCTGCTGAGTACCCAGAGACCACTTTTGGGTGAAGGGATGACACACTTACCTAACCTTTAGAGCTTGTTTGCTCAGGGAAAACATATTTGGGAGTAGGTGTGCACTGCATCTTCACCAAAAGGGAGATTAAATGTCACCAAAAAGGACAACATGTAGGACAAGGAATTTAAAAATAATAATAATAATATGTAATTATTCACAAAAAAGTAGGATATTTTTGCATTAAATTGGCATATGTTTATTTAAACTAATATATGTGAATATTTATTTATTACTTTGATTTATATACCACCCCATTAGTGCCAAAGCACTATTCTGTGTAGTTTAAAGTCAGTTAAAACAAACTTGCTGTTGTTTAGTCGTTAAGTCGTGTCCGACTCTTCGTGACCCCATGGACCAATGCACACCAGGCCCTCCTGTCTTCCACTGCCTCCCGGAGTTGGGTCAAATTCATGTTGGTAGCTTCGGTGACACTGTCCAACCATCTCGTCCTCTGTCGTCCCCTTCTCCTCTTCCCTTCACACTTTCCCAACATCAGGGTCTTTTCCAGGGAGTCTTCTCTTCTCATGAGATGGCCAAAGTATTGAAGCCTCAGCTACAGGATCTGTCCTTCCAGTGAGCACTCAGGGTTGATTTCCTTCAGAATGGATAGGTTTGTTCTCCTTGCAGTCCAGGGGACTCTCAAGAGTCTCCTCCAGCACCACAATTCAAAAGCATCAATTCTTCAGCGGTCAGCCTTCTTTATGGTCCAGCTCTCACTTCCATACATCGCTATTGGAAAAACCATAGCTTTGACTATGCGGACCTTTGTCGGCAAGGTGATGTCTCTGCTTTTTAAAATGCTGTCTAGGTTTGTCATCGCTTTCCTCCCAAGAAGCAGGTGTCTTTTAATTTCGTGGCTGCTGTCACCATCTGCAGTGATCATGGAGCCTAGGAAAAGGAAAGTAAAATCTGTCACTACCTCCATATCTTCCCCTTCTATTTGCCAGGAGGTGATGGGACCAGCGGCCATGATCTTAGTTTTTTTGATGTTGAACTTCAGACCATTTTTTTGCGATCTCCTCTTTCACCCTCATTAAGAGGTTCTTTAATTCCTCCTCACTTTCTGCCATCAGAGTGGTATCATCGGCATATCTGAGGTTGTTGATATTTCTTCCAGCAATCTTGATTCTGGCTTGGGATTTATCCAGTCCAGCCTTTCGCATGATGTATTCTGCATATAAGTTAAATAAGCAAGGAGACAATATACAGCCTTGTCATACTCCTTTCCCAATTTTGAACCAATCAGTTGTTCCATATCCAGTTCTAACTGTTGCTTCCTGTCCCACATATAGATTTCTCAGGAGATAGATAAGGTGATCAGACACTCCCATTTCTTTAAGAACTTGCCATAGTTTGCTGTGGTCCACACAGTCAAAGGCCTTTGCGTAGTCAATGAAGCAGAAGTAGATGTTTTTCTGGAACTCTCTGGCTTTCTCCATAATCCAGCGCATGTTAGCAATTTGGTCTCTAGTTCCTCTGCCCCTTCGAAATCCAGCTTGTACTTCTGGGAGTTCTCTGTCCACATACTGCTGAAGCCTGCCTTGGAGGATTTTGAGCATAACCTTGCTAGCGTGTGAAATGAGTGCAATTGTATGGTAGATGGAGCATTCTTAGGCACTGCCCTTCTTTGGGATTGGGATGTAGACTGATCTTTTCCAATCCTCTGGCCACTGCTGAGTTTTCAAAACTTGCTGGCATATTGAGTGTAGCACCTTAACAGCGTCATCTTTTAAGATTTTAAATAGTTCAACTGGAATGTCTTCACCTCCACTGGCCTTGTTGTTAGCCATGCTTTCTAAGGCCCACTTGACTTCACTCTCCAGGATGTCTGGCTCAAGGTCAGCAACCACACTATCTGCGTTGTCCATGACATCCAGATCTTTCTGGTATAATTCCTCTGTGTATTCTTGCCACCTCTTCTTGATGTCTTCTGCTTCTGTTAGGTCACTACCATTTTTGTCCTTTATCATGTCCATCTTTGCACAAAATGTTCCTTTAACATCTCCAAATTTCTTGAACAGATCTCTGGTTTTTCCCTTTCTATTATTTTCCTCTGTTTCTTTGGACTGTTCATTTAAGAAGGCCCTCGTCTCTCCTTGCTATTCTTTGGAAGTCTGCATTCAATTTTCTGTAACTTTCCCTATCTCCCTTGCATTTTGTTTCCCTTCTCTTCTCTGCTAGTTGTAAGGCCTCGTTGGACAGCCACTTTGCTTTCTTGCATTTCCTTTTCTTTGGGATGGTTTTTGTTGCTGCCTCCTGTACAACGTTACGAGCCTCCATCCATAGTTCTTCAGGCACTCTGTCCACCAAATCGAGTTCCTTTAATCTGTTCTTAACTTCGACTGTGTATTCAGAAGGGATTTGGTTTAGATTATACCTGACTAGCCCAGTGCTTTTTCCTACTTTCTTCAGTTGCAGCTTGAATTTTGCTATAAGAAGCTGATGATCAGAGCCACAATCAGCTCCAGGTCTTGTTTTTGCTGACTGTATAGAGCTTCTCCATCTTTGGCTGCAGAGAACATAATCAATCTGATTTCAGTATAGCCCATCTGGTGATGTCCATGTGTAGAGTCGCCTCTTGTGTTGTTGGAAAAGAGTGTTTGTGATGACAAAACTCTATTAGCCTTTGCCCTGCTTCATTTTGAACTCCAAGGCCAAACTTACCTGTTGTTCCTTTTATCTCTTGACTCCCTACTTTAGCATTCCAGTCCCCTATAATGACAAGAACATCTTTCTTTGGTGTCAGTTCTAGAAGGTGTTGTAAGTCTTCATAGAATTGGTCAATTTCAGCCTCTTCAGCATCCGTGGTTGGTGCATAAACTTGGATTACTGTGATGTTGAAAGGTCTGCCTTGGATTCATATTGAAATCATTCTATCATTTTTGAGATTATATCCCAGTACAGCTTTTCCCACTCTTTTGTTGACTATGAGGGCTACTCCATTTCTTCTACGAGATTCTTGCCCACAATAGTAGATATGATAATCGTCTGAATTGAATTCTCCCATTCCCGTCCATTTTAGTTCACTGACACCCAGGATGTCAATGTTTATTCTTGCCATCTCCTGTTTGACCACATCCAGTTTACCAAGGTTCATAGATCTTACATTCCAGGTTCCTATGCAGTATTTTTCTTTGCAGCATCGGACTTTCCTTTCACTTCTAGCCGTCCTTTCAGCTTTGGCCCAACCACTTCATTAGCTATGGTGCTACTTGTACTTGACCTCCGCTCTTCCTCAGTAGCATGTTGGACGCCTTCCGACCTGAGGGGCTCATCTTCCAGCGTCATATCTTTTAGCCTTTTGTTTCTGTTCATGGAGTTTTCTTTGCAAGGATACTGGAGTGGCTTGCCAGTTCCTGCTCCAGGTGGATCAGAACTCTCCACTATGACCTGTCCGTCTTGGGTGTCCCTGTATGGCATAGCCCATAGCTTCTCTGAATTACGCAAGCCCCTTCGCCACGACAAGGCAGCAATCTGTGAAGGGGTAAAACAAACTACAAAGAACTAAATATAACCTAAATAGCAAAAACATAGTCTAAAAACCTAAACAATGGCACAACCAATTTTCAGAGCAAGGCAAGACTGGAGGTGAGGCATTCAACTGGGATTGACATGAAAGGCCTCCCTGAACAATAGTGTGGGAATAGCGCGAGACTAGAGCTTGCTTTAGTTTCCCAGGGGGAGGGGGGATCAAATTACAAACTTGATCCCTAAACAGGAGGGCAGCACCATCCAATCTAGGAATGATCCTCCTCACAACCTTTCGGAGGCCTCACCGCCTCCCCCCCGCCCCAGAAACAGAATCTCAGTCTTGTCTGGATTCAGTTTGAGCCAGTTTGCCCTGGTCTATTCCAGTACCAAAGCTAGGCATTGCTCAATGATCTGGATGGCCTCCACTGCAGAGGTGGTAAAGGAGAGACAGAGTTGCCTCTCATCTGCATACCAATGACACCTTACACTGAATCTCCTGATGACCTCCCTTAGTGGCTTAACATAGATGCCAAACAGCATTGGGGATATTGATGACCCTGGGGCACCCCACAATTGAGGGTCCAAGCTTGCTCAAGGCAACACAGGCTGGCTCTTCTGGGATGCACAGTGTGGAACTGAACTCCCAACCTCAAGCTTCATAGCTAGATGCCTAACTCACTGAGCTATCCAGCCAGCTGTTTAAATAACAATTTACTGTCAAGTCAATTTTGATTTATGGTAACTCTTTTCAGGGTGTTTTAGGTAGAGAGCACTCAGATGTGGTTACCATTCCTTTCTTCTGTGTGCATTCTGGGACTGTGCAGCTTGCCCAAGGCCACACAAGCTGGCTCTACTCACAGGAGGCACAATGGGGAATCAAATTTCCAATCTCTGACTCCACAGACTGATACCTACCTCACTGAGCTATCTGACAGCTATTGGTGGCCACTTACAAATCACCCCAAAGGAAGATATGCATCATGATAAAGGAAGACAGCTCTTCAAATGGAGAACAATGCTCCCTCAAGAAGGACACCCGGTCGCCCTACCTGGAAGTCCTTAAGATATATACCTTTCACCCACAAGGGTCCAGTTGGGAGTTGGAGGTAGGAACAGCCTCACCTTCTCTTGCCTTTATGCTGAGCAGGTAACAATAAGCTCGATTCAGAATACACTCTGCGTGGAGCCGGGGCAGTGTCAACTCCTTGGGAGACAGTTTTACTTACAGTTTACAAGCTCAGAACTGCAGAGCTGGAGGGACCCTATGGATTATCAAGTCCAGCTCCTGTCAAGGAAGCACAGTGAGGAACCGAACTCCCAACCTCTGGCTCCACAGCCAGAAAACTAAACCACTGAGCTATCCAGCAGTTCAATTTTGTCACCATCATGTCAATCACCCACACTCTGCTTGGCAATTTTTGACTGTTATGGTTCTGACTGTATTTTTCTTTCAGTTGGCTAACAAATCCCCACTCCTCATTCCAGTCCAATCCCCTCTTCCATTGCCCACTTTAGGCAGAATAACTTAATAGAACTTTGAAGACAGCTAATGACATTGCCAACAGCAGCCGGGGATGACCACACTGAGTTTTTATACTGCATTTAATCCATAGAAATAGCAAAGAATGGTAAATATTATATTTGGCTTTGAGACTATCTGTAATTGTATCCATTTCACACCTCCATAAGACCTTGCTCTATACTCTGCACACCTGCAAGCCTTGTGGTATGCTCTGGAGAAATGAAATATCTGCAAAACCATGTGTACACATTAAACATCTGTGTATCCAGTTAGAAGAAATGGACAAATCCGCTTCAACATTTTTAAAAACAAAGTTGTACACAAGCATACACTTAAAAAGCAAAAAAGTACATATACATTTCCATTCAAAAGGAAGAAGAAAGCCACATACGTTTCGTAACAGGATATGTACCAAAAATGGGACAAGAAGGCAGGTGAGACTTGAAGAAATGCAATTTAAATTTAGGGGGGGGAGAGACATGGCCAATGAATTGTACCACTTCGCACTATAGAGAGGGCACTATTTTTTAATACTTCCTTTGATTTTTTTAAACAATTCATGCAAATAGGAAACCTGCACAGGAAGAAGTAAGCTGGGCTAGAACATCTTCACCTGAACAATACACAGGCAGCTGCGGCTGCTGCTGATGCTGGTGGTCCTGTTATTGTTGTTGTTATTCTTCTTCTTCTTCTTCTCCTTTTTCATCATATTATTATTATTGTTGTTGTTTAAAGGAAGACTTTTTTTTAACCTCGTGAAAAATGGACCTCTTACCTGTAGTATGGAATAGTGCAGATCAGTTTCCTGTCACTTGATTCCCCTAAGTGCACAGACAGGGAAGCCATTGAAATCCACAAACACCAGCAGAGCTTCAACAAAAAAGAAGAAAGTCTAAAACTCAACAAAGCCTGGCTCCCAGCACTGAAAAATACAGCCTGCAAAAAGGTCAACAAACTCTACCCAGCCACAAGGACCAGTGATCACTGCACACAAAAGACTAGCTAAAAACACCCATCAATCACAGCGACAGATCATCTCCCCCCTTATCACAACAATACACCCATAACAAAAAACACCCTGTTCACCATAATCACCCAATCCCCTGAAAAGGACAAAAAGCTGATCCCACAGCTATAAATACTCAGCTATCCCACACACTACATCAGAACACAGACAGAGTTCTAACTCCTGTCCTCCGAAGATTCTGGCCACAGAGACTGACGAAACGTTAGGAAGAAAAACCTCCAGAACATGGCCGAACAGCCCGAAAAACCTACAACAGCTATTCTTACTTCCATTTCCCCACCTTCGTGCTTTATCTGCTTATGTAGATTTCTGCACTGGGGGCAGTTTTATTTTTTGAAAAATCATAACTCGAAAACCATTTGCCAAAACATCCCGAAATTTGGCACAGAGCAAGAGCAGGCCTTCCGCTACATCTGTGTCAAATGTGGTGCTGATCCATAGTTCACTTTCAAAGTTTTTTGGGGGGAGGATGCCTCCATTTTTAGAATAGCCTTATGGAAAGCTGATTTGTTCTTTTGCATAGTATCTATTGCTGCACTCTCATGCTGTAATAATCCCAGGAGATGATTCTTCCCCCCTCCCATCAATTAACTACTTCTCACCCAAATGCAAAGCAATTGTCAGAGCTGATTTTCAACAAGTGTGAAAGGGGTTGTGGGCACAAGCGGTATCCTGTATACCATCGTGACTGCTGACATTGGTGTTGTCAGCATTCAGGCTGCCCTTTGTTACATAAAACTTGGCATCCTTTTTCATACTGGCAATGTGGACACTGTATTGGGCAGCAATATCAAGCCAGTTCTTGGCATTTTGAATCATGGATATAGAAGCACAGCATTTCACATTCGTAAAATGGAGGATTGTTTAAGGAATTGAATTTCCTGGCTTTCTAAAATGGAAGTTTAATTATACATAATACAAATTCCAAGAGAAACTTCCCTCATGTAGAAAAGAGGAACACATGATGTGTATTATGTTCACTAGGAGAGGAGAGAAATAAGAACAGCTGAAATGTGGCTGCACTCCCTCTGTGCCAAAATATTTTGAAGGACTCTTTTTGGGCTTAATGAAACAGTGAAACAAAAGTGTGAGTGAGTGCAACACATACAATGGAAAAACATGCAACCCTTTAACCTCTTAGGCAAACTATTGTTGTCATGCCTTCTCCTCAGAATGCAGACCAAAATGCTATATTACAATTTCCAAACCCTTTGCCTGCCCAGTCCGGAAATAACGAGACAGACACAGGTATATGGAATAAACTAGGGCCACAACTTTATTAATTTATTTAGAACTTAGAACTTCCCTTTAACAAGGGGGCTTACCATAGTGCTAACACTGGTCTGTAACCGGAGTCAAACTTGACCCTCCGGTCCAGACCACCAGTCGAGTTCCTATACTGGAAGCATGCTGTCCTACCATACAGCACGCCTCTGTGTTTCCACTAGCTGTGGTACCCCATGTCTGCCCCATCTGGGCCTCCAAACCTTAAGTACTCAGCATCCCCTGGGATCCCCAGCTTCCCTCCCCTCAGCTAAACCTCTGCTGCTGCCCTTCTAAGGGGTGTGTGTGCTTTGCACCCCTTGGGTGCCTTCTTTGGAACTCAGCTAACCTTTATCTTTTAGCACTACCCGCCACAGCATAGGGACTACTTAGTATGTCCCATGCCCCCCACCATGCTGAAACTTTCGGCCCTAAGACCACCTTGTAAATCCTTGAGGAACATATCTAAACCAAACTCCGAAAGGTGCACACCACCTTATAACTCCTTATAACACCTTATAACTCCTGCTGTGAAACCTTAATTTAAGGATGGTGACAACTGACCCCAGGCCTTGCCGGACCACCCTGCCAACTTCTCTGTTGACACCATTCTGGGCCCTGTCAATCCACCTAGGGTCATACGCATCTCTCCACACCAAATGTGGGATAATTCCTACTCATGTCAGAAGAACGGTTAGCAGATGTTTGAAAGCTGTTCACTGTTCTGGGACCCTGACCAACCGTCAGGATCGAGGTAGCCAGATCAGCCGACCTTCCACTCTAAAACTGGTGCTGTTGAATGCCAGGTCTGTATCCAATAAATCCCAGATTATTTACGATCTTATTCTGGAAGAGGATGCAGATCTGGCGTGCATAACCGAGACTTGGATTAGTGGGGAAGGGGGTCCACCACTGGCCCTGGTCTGTCCTCCCGGTTGTGCAGTCCAGCACCAGGGTAGACTGGAGGGATGGGGGGGGAGTAGCCATTGTATATAAAAACACTCTGGAGGTTACCAGGCGCTCTGCGGTGGTGAAGCCGGGTTTGGAAGCCCTCCACATGTCGATAGGGGCCAGGGATGGTATTGGGATTTTGCTGGGTTACCGTGCTCCCCGCGACCCAGCCATCTCCCTACCAGAGCTGGTGGACTTTGTCTCCGCGGCACTGTTGGAATCCCCGAGGCTTTTAGTCTTGGGGGATTTCAACATCCATGCGGAGGCAGAGACCTCTGGACCAGCTCTTGAGTTCTTGGAAACCATGGCTTCCTTGAACATGTCCCAACATGTTAACGGCCCCACCCACGTGGGTGGTCACACATTAGACCTGGTTTTCTCCAACAACCGGAGCGAGCGTGGTCTGTTGGTGACTGACCTTGTGTCGGTCCCCTTGTCATGGACAGATCACCACCTAGTAAAATGTAACCTCTCAGTGGCCCTCCCACCTCGCAGGGAGCAAGGGCCCATTTTAATGGTCCGCCCTCGAAGGCTACTGGATCCTATAGGATTCCAGGATACCATGAGAGGGATTCCGACAGATCTGGCTGGCGCTCCTGTCGAGGCTCTGGTGGACCGCTGGTTTACAGCTGCCACTAGGGCTGTTGACACGATCGCTCCTAAACGCCCTCTCCAACGCAGAGCTCGGCCTGCACCCTGGTTTAATCAGGACCTACGAGCGATGAAGCAATTTAGGAGAAGTCTAGAGCGCAAGTGGAGAAAGAACCCAACGGTTTATAATTGGATAGCTGTCAAGGTCGCGACTAACTTTTACCTTGCCAAGGTAAAGGCTGCTAGCCGAATACATCTCGCTAACCGGATAAGCGAAGCTTCAAATCAGCAGACGGAGCTTCTCCGTATAGTACGTGACCTATCCGGAATTGGTCTGAGTGACGGGCCTCCCCCTAGTATATCACCGGACCAATCTGCAGCATTTTTTAAATCTAAAGTGGAGGCCATCCGCCGGGAGCTCTCTCCTTTTTTGGATACAGTGAGTCAAGCAGAGATGTCCAGCGCTCCGCCTTGCCCGGCCACTATCGATCTCTTTCAGCCTGTGATGCCAGATATTGTGGACAAAGTGCTTGATCGCTGTTGGGCCACCACCTCATCCCTTGACCCTTGCCCGGCCTGGCTAATCAAAGCAGCCAGGCTGATAACAACTGAATGGGCCACAGCAATAATTAATGGGTCTTTCCTTGAGGACAGGGTTCCTCTTGCCCTCAAGGAGACACTCATTAGGCCCATAAGGAAGAAACCTAGTTCGGCGGCGGACGAAATTGGCAATTATAGGCCCGTCGCCAATGTTTCTTTCATTAGCAAAGTGGTGGAGAGGGTGGTTGCCGATCAGCTTCAGGCACATTTGGATGAAACAAATGCCCTGGATCCGTTCCAGTCGGGTTTCAGGCCACGCCACGGTACGGAAACGGCATTGGTCGCCCTGTATGATGACCTATTGAGGGAGGCTGACAGAGGTAAGACGTCTCTGCTGGTCCTCCTCGATATCTCGGCGGCCTTTGATACCGTCGACCACGGTATCCTCCTGAGGAGGCTCTCCGGGTTGGGAATTGGTGGCCTGGTGTTTGCCTGGCTCCGATCCTTCCTGGAGGACCGTCCTCAGAGAGTACAGCTTGGGGAGAGGGTCTCGGCCCCGTGGAGCCTCAATTGTGGGGTTCCGCAGGGGGCGATTATCTCCCCAATGTTGTTTAATATCTATATGAGGCCGCTGGGTGAGGTTATCAGGGGGTGTGGAGCATCGTGCCATCAGTATGCTGATGACACCCAGCTCTACATCTCCTTTTCTCCAACTGCAGTGGATGCCGTTCCGTCCCTTCAGCACTGCCTGGAGGCTGTACTGCAATGGATGCAGGAAAATGGGCTGAGGCTGAATCCGGACAAGACGGAGGTCCTGAGGGTGGGTGGCCCCTCCATCAGCGGTCTGGGGAACTCTCTCTCATTTGGGGGGGTGACTCTTACCGCGAAGAGTGGGGTACGCAGCTTGGGGATCCATCTGGACCTGGCGCTCACCATGGAGACTCAGGTGGCGTCAGTGGTCCGCTCCGCCTATTTTCATCTTTGGCGGATAGCCCAGCTGCGTGCCTATCTTGATGTTGGGGCGCTCACCACTTTGGTACATGCGCTTGTAATCTCGAGATTAGACTACTGTAATGCGCTCTACGTGGGGCTGCCTTTGAGGTTGATGCGGAAGCTTCAAATGGTGCAGAATGCGGCGGCCAGACTTCTTAGTGGTGTGAGAAAATATCACCATATCTCTCCCACGCTGGCCGCTTTGCATTGGCTGCCCGTTCGGTTCCGCGTCAATTTCAAAGTTTTAACGCTTACGTATAAAGCCCTAAACGGTTTAGGGCCTCGTTACCTGGCGGAGCGCCTACTCCCACCAAAATCTACCCGTATCACTCGATCTAGCCAGGAGGTGAGGCTGAGGAGCCTAACGCCAAGGGAGGCCCGGAAGGAAAAAACAAGAAACCGGGCCTTCTCGGCAGTGGCTCCTCGCCTTTGGAATAATCTCCCTCTGGAGATCCGCATGGCCCCTTCGCTGGGCATTTTTAAAAGTCAATTGAAAACCTGGCTGTTTAGGCAGGCCTTCCCTCCAACCACTATTTGATTTAACTTTCTCATCCTTTCCATCTTGAACCAGTTTGATTATGATGTTTTATATCATTGTTATTTTAAAATTGTTTTATTTTATATGCTGTTCGCCGCCCAGAGTAGTCTAATGACTAGATGGGTGGGATATAAATTCAATAAATAAATAAATAAATAAATATTTGCTGACCAAATGATGTGTGTTTTGGGGCACCGTGCCACAAACGCCCTTAGGTCTGCTATGACCTGGAGGATCAGCGACTTTCACGACCTTTAGGCTAAGTAGTTGCCTCCAAAATGAATCACCAGAATGTCAGGGGGCACATCCAGAGAACCCCGGGACGCCAGTTCCATGAACCCGTCCCAGAGCATGCCTCTCTGTCCCCTCCATTCTACTGCAGCCACATCTCCGAGGCCCAGGTTGCAACCCCAACTGCTCTGACTTGCATATCTGGCTGCCCAAAAAGCATAACTGTGCCCGCACAACAGAACTTGAACTCGGGCCAACTGCTTCTGCAACGATAAATGACAACACCACAGCAGCACCTAACACTGTGGTAATGGGTGAACGTAAGCATGACCATCTGCCCACTCATTTTATATCCTCAACATCATATCCCAGAACTGCTGCTGTGGATGCTGCACCAATTCTAAAGTAATGCGTCCCAAATCGCCAACCTTGTATCCTGGCCTTGCACAAGGCCTGGGAAGTAACCTTCCAAAACTGGTACTTTGTGAGCGGTGATGCATCCTTGTGACATAAAAAACTGCCTGCTCCATCACCTCTAAGTTGCAAGAATTCTAGTGTAGCCCTTACTGGACAAATCTCAACCTCAGAACACTGTCTTAACCATATAACATGTCCTTTTCCCAACTGATCCATCTTGGATCTACGCAGGTGAAGTGCAATCTTGTTTTTTGATACTACCACATCCTTCCTCTGCAGAGAGGATAGTGACGTGTCTTTTTTAGATGCAGCCACCAATTCACTTATCCTCAGGGCTCCGAAGAATGCTATAAGCATTGTTCCTCTAAAGAGACAGGCTTCAAAATAATCCTCACAAACTGTGTCCTATGTGCTCCCCAACTTAGCTAGTATGGTAGGCGATATTGGAACACGAGTATCACTTGTGGAACCATGTTCCCTACTCCATCCTTCAATCATCTTCTTGATGCGAAAATCAATTGAGAAACCCTTGCACCCTTGTGCTTTCGCATAAAAAACCAAGGCAAACATCCTGCCTTGAATAGATCTAGGGGCCAATCCTTTCCTGTGTAAATGAATTGCAAACTGCACCAGTTGTTCATCAGATGCAGGCCACTTGTGCCCTAGGCCCTCCCTCTCACAGAAAGCAAAATATTCCTTGTACGCCGCAGTATAACTGCAGCGAGTGCTTGGGGATACTGCTAAGTATGGGCCTACTGCGAAGAACTCCAAGGTTCCATACCTCGTCTGGTAGGACGTCCGGCTGAAACCACGCCCCAGGTGCCAACACCCTGAACTGGTCCATCTGTTGACAGGACAGGGCATCAGCAATGGAATTATCTACTCTGGGGACATGGCGAGCCTGAAAAACTATATTAAACTGTAAACAATGCAACACGAGGGCCCTAATTAACACCATTAGCCTCTGCGATCTAGAGGTCAATGAGTTAACAATGTGTACCACTGCCTGGTTATCGCACCAAAAAGTGACCACAGAGTTAGCCCACTCACCTGCCCATAACCATAAAGCTCCCACAATCAGGAAAAGTTCGAAGAAAATGAGGTCCCTGGTTATGCCTGAACTGTGCCATTCCACTGGCCATGTCCTGGCACTAGAGATGGGGATGAATATAAAAATGGATCAGTTTTTGTGACGGATATAGCCGATTCGTCATATATTCATTAATCCGTATTTGTAAAATTTTAAATCAGGACGAATATGGCTTGACGAATATTTCCTCGGTTTTATTTGTCGATCCGTTCATATTTGTCTATATTCGTTACCCCTTTTGGGGGCCTCTCTGAGCTTGCTGGCGCCAATTCGAAGCTGTGGCCAATCAGGACAGAGATCCTGGATTGGCATGTCCGGCAGCCAATAGTGCTGCTGAAAGGTGTATCTACTTTTACAGACGCTTCATATAAGCTTTTCCCGTCTGGCCGTTCTCCACTTCTGTTCGTGCTCTCTGGAGTGAGAACAATTGCTGCTCGCTGGCTTGCTGGTGCTCTTGCGGTTTCGCTTTTGTGGCAGCAAAGCAAAGACTTATATTTTTCTTTTTCATCATCATTCATCAATCATTTTATTGCAATCATCATCAACTTTACTGAGAATTTGGGGAGGGATTTCAGGTAGCTTAGGCTACTTCTTCAGAAGGGCTTAATTTCATTTCAAATTCAAATCAATCAAACCTTTTTTTCCCCTGGAGGCTTGTGTGTGTGTGTGTGTGTGTGTGTGTGTGTGTGTGTGTGTATCATCCGGGGGGGGGGGAACTGTCGTGTGACTGTGGAATCTCTTTTCCTTTATATTCAGTTTTCAAAAGTTCATTTTAGAGAGGCTTGTGTCTCTCAGGGAATTTGGTGGGTGGCTGGATCCATCATTCCTTTTCCTTCCAAAACTTATTTGGGTGTGTGTGTGTGTGTGTGTCTAGGTGGGAGGATTATTCAGTTTTCAAAAGTTTATTTTAGGGAGGCTTGTGTCTCTCAGGGAATTTGGTGGGTGGCTGGATCCATCATTCCTTTTCCTTCCAAAACTTATTTGGGTGTGTGTGTGTGTCTAGGTGGGAGGATTATTCAGTTTTCAAAAGTTTATTTTAGGGAGGCTTGTGTCTCTCACGCACAGTGGGTGGGGTGGAATTTGGTGGGTGGCTGGATCCATCATTCTTTTTTCTTCCAAAACTTATTTGGGTGTGTGTGTGGGTGTGTCTGACTGATACTTAGCTGGCAGGGCTTTTCTTTTTGGACTTTTTTGGCTTTTCTGCCACAGTGGGTCGGGAGGGAAATTTTCCTAATTACATTATACTGAGGGGGGGGGCTTTGTTTAGGCAGGCAGGTCACATTTTAGTAAAAGAATTACACCACCATCATTCTAAAAATAAAATTTATACACTCTCTCTTGACCCTCTATTAGTTTCCTTCCTCAATCTCCATTGCTTTATTTGTTTAGTTGGTTTGTTAGGCAGGCAGTAGAAAATGAAGGGATTTCTTCAGGGGCAATCCAAGGGGAAGAAGGCTGTGAAGCTACGCAGGCTAGGTAGCAGCACTGTCATCACGAACACCAGGTGCACAACCACATCTACGATAACCAGTGCCACTGTCCCTCCTCCGGTGGCCTTGCAGGCAGGCATGGAACCAAAGCTTCCAGAGGTGCCAAAAGAACTGCCACTCCTCTTTCTAGAGGAATCTGAGGAGTTACTGGTTTCTGAAGATCCCCAGTCTGATTTGGAACCAGTAAAAGCAGAGCAGGCTTCACAGCCCCCCCTGTTCCCAGAATCATCTGTTCCCTCCTCTCAGACCAGCAGCACCCCTGGGACACAGAGTTCTTCCCAGACCAGCAGTCAAGGGCAGGCAGTGGGTCCTCGTTTGGGCAAACATGGCAGAGGGGCCATGTGGGATCATTTCATGGTGCTCAGCGATGACCCACGGCTGGCACGCTGCAATACCTGCCTTGCGGTGGTCCGGAGGGGGTCAGACCCCAGGCATCTGTCCTCCACCACCCTCCGCCAACATCTGGAGAGGCACCACTCAAGGCTCCTGTCCAGGGAAGGCACTTCGTCCGTGCCGTCTGGGAGAGGGAAAAGAGCAGCTCCAGGGGCTGCAGAAGGGAGGCAGGAGGAGGGGCCTCCTTTCAAAAGGGCAGCCACAGCGGTTTCTGGGGCCGGGAGCATGAGGCAGACCATGCTCCACGAAGTGGCACCCATTGGGTCCACCATGATCCTCAGCCGGCGGTCGAAGGGCAAGGCCCAGCAGGCAGCCACTTGTCTTGTTGCCGAGATGATCACCCTGCTTGGACTTCCACTGTCCATCGTGGAATCCCAAGCCTTCCGCCGGTTGCTGCATTTTTTTTTTTGCCCCCTGGTACGACCTCCCCTTCACAGATTGCTGCCTTGTCGTGGCGAAGGGGCTTGAATAATTCAGAGAAGCTATGGGCTATACCGTGCAGGGACACCCAAGATGGACAGGTCATAGTGGAGAGTTCTGACTAAACGCGATCCACCTGGAGCAGGAACTGGCAAGCCACTCCAGTATCTTTGCCTAGAAAACTCCATGGACAGAAACAAAAGGCTAAAAGATATAACACTGGAAGATGAGCCCCTCAGGTCAGAAGGCATCCAACATGCTACTGAAGAAGAGCAGAGGACAAGTACAAGTAGCTCCAGAGCTAATGAAGTGGTTGGGCCAAAGCCGAAAGGATGCTCAGCTGCGGACATGCCTGGAAGTGAAAGGAAAGTCCGATGCTGCAAAGAAAAATACTTCATAGGAACCTGGAATGTAAGATCTATGAACCTTGGTAAGCTGGATGTGGTCAAACAGGAGATGGCAAGAATCAACATTGACATCCTGGGCGTCAGTGAACTAAAATGGACAGGAATGGGCGAATTCAAGATGTTCTTGTCATTATAGGGGACTGGAATGCTAAAGTAGGGAGTCAAGAGATAAAAGGAACAACAGGTAAGTTTGGCCTTGGAGTTCAAAATGAAGCAGGGCAAAGGCTAATAGAGTTTTGTCATCACAAACACTCTTTTCCAACAACACAAGAGGCGACTCTACACATGGACATCACCAGATGGGCTATACTGAAATCAGATTGATTATGTTCTCTGCAGCCAAAGATGGAGAAGCTCTATACAGTCAGCAAAAACAAGACCTGGAGCTGATTGTGGCTCTGATCATCAGCTTCTTATAGCAAAATTCAAGCTGCAACTGAAGAAAGTAGGAAAAAGCACTGGGCTAGTCAGGTATAATCTAAACCAAATCCCTTCTGAATACACAGTCGAAGTTAAGAACAGATTAAAGGAACTCGATTTGGTGGACAGAGTGCCTGAAGAACTATGGATGGAGGCTCGTAACATTGTACAGGAGGCAGCAACAAAAACCATCCCAAAGAAAAGGAAATGCAAGAAAGCAAAGTGGCTGTCCAACGAGGCCTTACAAATAGCAGAGATGAGAAGGGAAACAAAATGCAAGGGAGATAGGGAAAGTTACAGAAAATGGAATGCTGACTTCCAAAGAATAGCAAGGAGAGACAAGAGGGCCTTCTTAAATGAACAGTGCAAAGAAATAGAGGAAAATAAGAGAAAGGGAAAAACCAGAGATCTGTTCAAGAAAATTGGAGATGTTAAAGGAACATTTTGTGTAAAGATGGACATGATAAAGGACAAAAATGATAGGGACCTAACAGAAGCAGAAGACATCAAGAAGAGGTGGCAAGAATACACAGAGGAATTATACCAGAAAGATCTGGATGTCATGGACAACGCAGATAGTGTGGTTGCTGACCTTGAGCCAGACATCCTGGAGAGTGAAGTCAAGTGGGCCTTAGAAAGCATGGCTAACAACTAGGCCAGTGGAGGTGATGGCATTCCAGTTGAACTATTTAAAATCTTAAAAGATGACGCTGTTAAGGTGCTACACTCAATATGCCAGCAAGTGGATATGTGGAACAGACAAGACCTTAGTGAGGTCTCCCCATCTGGGTGTTGTAAAGGATTAAAGAGTAGACCACTGAAATCACAACTCCCCATCTTTGAGCCCCTAGTGCTCACCTTGGCTCCCAGTAGAGATTTTCCATTGCATGGGGCAAGTCTTTCTTTACCCTCAAACTGTTAGGGTGTAATCCTGACAGTTTTATTCCACATTTACCAAGAAAACATAGCCTGCATCAAATAGGGGTATCTTATTTCTTCTATCTAGCCACTGCAAAAAATATGTAATTTCTTGCATGGGAAACAGCCATTTGTCATTGCTTTCAGGAGCTCATTGTTATTATTTTTTTTTCCTATCAAGTTAGTCTGGTTATTTATCCTTTCAACGCATTGTTCCTTTTGTTCCTATAACATGTGAAACAAGCTTTTGTTCTTACAGTCTCCTTAAATTTCTAGTGATTATTCTGCAAAATAACAATTCCAGTTTATTCTGCTTTATTAGGAAGGGAGTAACATGCGGCCGGGAGAGTTGGCATAATGGCTCAGTACAAGGTGAAGTGCCTCAATCCAATTATAATATAGCTTATACAAGAAGCACCATTTACAGTGGAGCTGTCAGGAAGCCAAAAATAAATTTCATTAAGGGATAGAAAGACAATATCAGTAGGCTTGTTTGTCTTCTATTGGAATGCAAGATGCATCTCAAATTTCATTACCCCCCCTCCTCCCCATTGTGTTTTGTCCAATATCAATGTTTGGCTTGAAAACAAGCTGAAATATTGAAACAAAGTCTCATGCCAACACATCGTAAATAAAATACAATAGCACTTAAGCTCCTATCTCACTTCCATCGTGATTCTCATCTTTCACCACCTCTGTTTTTACACTTTTATATGATTAATTCTCACATTTGAGGATCTTCCCTTTCCATTGTTTTGATAACAATGCCTCACTGCTGCTGTGAATCTTGGTGTGAGAGATTTCATCACTATGGTTCTTCTGATAGCTTAACATACCACAAAAGCAATGCCTGCTTTCTTGGGAAATGCATTGCTTGTGACTAAACAGGGTGTTACGTTAACCATGTAAGGTACACTACTCTGGCTGTTGAATGAACCTCATGATTAGAAGACTCATGGTTAAAAGACTATAAATGGGACTTTAAAGAAAGTAAGAAACCATGGAGAGGGAGACACTCACTCTTGTACCACACCATTTCATCTGCTGTCTATCTTCTGTGTTTCCTTCTCAAATTCCTTTTAGACTGATTATTATTATGGCACACCACTAGTACTGAAACAGGCCAACTGGCAACTTCAACCTCTTGCCTCCTGTGCCTATAAATAGGGATGAGACTTTTATATTTCAAGGACTTCTACTACCATAAGTCAACAAGAACCTTCTCCAAGCCAAATTATGGGAGTGGAAGTCCTTAAACTGGCAGTAGGTAGAGCAGTCCTCTCACCTCTCCTCCATTCCTGTGGTGTTTCTCTATTGAGCAAGAACAGTTCCTCAGTATGGTGTGTGTGTGATTTGGTAAGTGAGTGATTTGTGAGGATTCCCTGCAATCACAAAGTTTCATGAGATACCGTGTTCTGATGGAGAATGCCTCCACACACTCTCTACGGAGGGCAGGTTCCTTTAGAACTCACTTTCCCATGGAAGTTTGGAAACCTTTCTTTGTTAGGCCAAGATTTATGGCTGTTTCACACGTAATGCTCACCACTAGAGTGTGCTCAAGTGACAAAAGAGTATGTGTTGGTCATCCTTCAGTGTTCCCACACCCAGATTGCCAATCAGTTCACATACGGTGTTCCATTACAGTTTGGTGTACTTTCTGAGAGAGTAAATGAATGTGGGAGATCAAAATGGCTTTTGAATTAAACTAGTAAAAAAAAATCTCTTGTTGGCTTTTCTGTGATGCTATTTTAGATGGTTTTCATTTGTGTTTTGCTTGTGTGTTGTTTTATAGTTGTTGACTGTATACCATATTGCAGGGTTATTTTTTTTTCAATGAATGGGCAGTCAAAATGAACATCTCTTATGTAACTAAATGAATGCCATTAAATTGTGAATCCAGGGAGCTGGATCCTTTTAAAGTTTTTGAATTCTGAGGAAACATCTTCCCACAATCATACAACATTGCTACCAGATCTTCATGATCTATTCTTACTGAAGTATTCAAGATAAATTTGGGTAAATGAAGACTAGGGCTTAGCAGAGTTCCTTTTTCAACTATGATTCCCAGAATCTATCCACCATGATAATAATAATAATAATAATAATAATAGTCCAAAAAAATATTTTCCCCCATCTCTTCAAAGGACATGGAAAGAGTTATGAGCCCATTCTTTCCATTCCCATCTGCTTTAAGACAAGTAATGTTACTCAATCACCTAGGAGAATCGAGTTTATACTTGAACATGTATGATGACAGCAATTTTGAACATCTGTAGATCATATATCTGTAAATATGGAGATGATAAACAACAGAAAGAGAAAAACAGGTGTAGGTAGTTTAAAAGAGAGACCCAGAGGCAGGTATAATTTTAGGTTGTTTAGCCTGGGCACATACTTGATACGCCTTATGGCAAACAAAATTTATATAAAATATAAAAAAAATTATATATATATATATATATATATATATATATATAATTTGTTTGCTATAAGGCCTATCAAATATGTGCCCAGCTGCAAATGATTTAGCAATTAGCAATGTCTGAAATGTGTAACTCCATCAAATGCTTGGGAATATGCTAGTTTTAAATTGGTCCAAGTCAGGATGTTACATGTGAATGAACAGTGTGATCCAGCAAAGCATATTAGGATAATGTTAGACTATAAATTGGTGATTAGAAAAGGAAATATAAATGAGAAAGGGTAAATACATGGGTGTGGAGGATATAGTAAACAATAAAATAAATGGTTGCCTTGATAATTGCTTATGATCTTTCAAAACAAAGCTCATGTATTTTTCCCACATATACCTAGTTTCTGAAAAACAGCTATTAGAAATTCAAGGATTATCAGTTATTTCCTGACAATCACATAGCAGCTGTTAAAGGACAGAGAATAGATCTTGCACAGCAACTCTGTTTTTCAAAATGGCCTCTAAGGGATTGTTCGGTGTCAATTGATTCAACAATCATTGCATGGCTCTTGAGCAACAATTATTCTCAACTGGCTGTAGTTCAAAATCATCCATATTACCAGAGCCCATTAAAATGTTGCTTCCTGAAAACGCTACTAGAACTGGAGCAGGAAATACTCCCTTGTACTCTGCATCAGTTAATCTGGAAAAGAAAACGCCCAAGACATATTGGTGCATAAAGCAGAAATTCAAGCAATCATCTCCAGGATGTGAATATATATATATATATATAAATTTCAATCCACTACCATTTTGATTCCATCATGATGGTTTTGAATGGGCTAAAGGAGAAACTATTCTAGATATAGCTAACTCACAAGTATTCCTCAGAGGGAAAGGTGGTGTTGTGTATAAACATTGAACTCTGAAAAACAGAAAATGTAGTCCAAATAATAGTTTAGGCATCCCCAGAGAACCAGCAGTAGTAGCCCTTTTAGTTCAGGAAGAATTGTGAATCTGAGTTCTCTGAAGACTACTGCCTGAAGTGTCTGCCTCCCCCTGCCTCATGGCATGGGCCAGTCCTGCTGGTGCTACAAAAGCCCATTTTACAGGCCAACAAAATGCTTTAGCATTAACCTGTTCAGTCTGGTGATTTTCAGGAACAAGCATCTAAGTATAACCAGATGATCACATTTTGGGATCTCAAGCTAGGCTGCCAACTTCAAGCAATGGGATGTAGGGTATGATCCAGCAGGAAATCAGCTGGAGCTGTTGTGTCAGGAAAAGGCATACATGTTGGTCATTATGTGCATGAAGGATGAAGGGTGCTTTTTAAGTCCCCTGAACCAGCATGATCTGGCAGGCTGTCTTGGTGAAAATGAAGGAGGCCCAGAAGAAGAGTGGGTGGCAACCACAAAAGCCAGAACACCAGTGTGTAATAACCGTGCATAATTAATATAATTATAAGAAGGAGAAGCATGTAAAACACATAGCTGAAGGGCAATGAACAAGAAATGGATTCTAAATAACCAGGTTTCCTACAGGGAATGGTGTGTTGGACTGAACGGGCTCCTTAAATTAAGTTTTTCTGCATTAAAGAAAGTAAATGACAGGCTGAAAAGGTTGCCTGTGTGTTCAAGTGCAAGACATAAGAAATGAAGTTGAGGTGACTGCTTAGGGAATAATACACTGAAATTCACTACATTGAGATTTCAGAAGAAAAGCTGGGAGGAGAAGGAGGAAATGATGATAAAGATAATGATGATGATGATGATGATGATGAGAACAACAACAACAACAATGATGAACTACTGCTATCTGAAATGAAAAGGAAGGACCTAAAGATAATGAAACAAAAATGAATGTAAAATCTATTCATAACAGAGGAAGTGTACTGCGTTAGCATTGCCTCACATTGAGTTCTACACAAGATAAAACAAAGTAAGACATGAACTGACAAATAGAGGGATAATATTGATATAACTGATGGCCACAGGTGAAGTCAATAAAAAGGCAAAAAACAAGAGCTACATTTGGTTATTGTAGGTTTTTCCGGCTGTTTGTAGGTTTTTCTTCCTAACGTTTCGCCAGTCTCAGTGGCCAGCATCTTCAGAGGACAGGGGTTAGAACTCTGTCTGTGTTCTGGTGTAGTGTGTGGGATAGTTGAGTATTTGTAACTCTCGGATCAGCTTTTTGTACTTTTCAGGAGATTGGGTGATTATGGTGATCAGGGTGTTTTTTGTTATAGGTGTATTGTTGTGATAAGGGGGGAGATGATCTGTCACTGTGATTGATGGGTGTTTTTAGCTAGTCTTTTGTGTGCAGTGATCACCGGTCCTTGTGGCTGGATAGAGTTCGTTGACCTTTTTGCAGGCTGTATTTTTCAGTGCTGGGAGCCAGGCTTTGTTGAGTTTTAGACTTTCTTCTTTTTTGTTGAAGCTCTGCTGGTGTTTGTGGATTTCAATGGCTTCCCTGTGTAGTCTAACATAATGATTCCTGGTGTTGTACTGGTCCAGTACTTCTGTGTTTTGAAATAGGATTTCATGTCCAGCTTATTTCAGGGCATGTTCAGCTACTGCCGATTTTTCCAGTTGTTTTAGTCTGCAGTGTCTTTCATGTTCTTTGATTCTGGTGTGGATGCTGTGTTTTGTGGTCCCAATATATACTTGGCCACAACTGCAAGGTATCCGGTATACTCCTGCAGTGGTGAGGGTGTCCCTTTTGTCCTTTGCTGACTGTAACGTTTGTTGTATTTTTGTGGTGGATACTGTGGTGGATACTGAATACTGTTTGTAGGTTGTGTTTTTTCAAAAAAATTCCCCATGCGGTCCGTGGCCCCTTTGATGTATGGCAGAAATACTTTATTTATGGGTGGCTGTTTTTCTTCTTCAGTTCGGTGTTGTTTTCTCGGTTTGATGACTCTTGTGATTTCAGTCTTGGAATAGCCATTTGCCTGTAGGGTCCAATTCAGATGGTTGAGTTTGGCGCTGAGAAATTGAGCTTCACAGTTCTGATTCGCACGGTCTACCAGTGTTTTGATTATGCCTCTTTTTTGTTGTGGGTGGTGGTTGGAGTTTTTGTGTAAGTACCGGTCTGTGTGGTGGGTTTTCAGTAGACCTTGTGACCCAATAGGTCAGGTTTACGTATGACCATGACATCTAAGAAAAGGAGTTGGCCCTCTATTTCTTTTTCCATGGTGAATTGTATATTTGGGTGGATGCTACTGAGATAGTTTAGAAATTCTTCCAGTTTTTTTTTCACGTATCGAAACCAGACTGTGGGTGCGAAGGGTGCCAAAGCCAGGGCCTGTTTTTTGAAATGTTCCATGTAGAGGTTCACTATAAATGGGCTGAGGGGGCTCCTCATGGCCACTTCATCTGTCTGTTCATAGAAATCATTATCCCTACATTTATTTGGACAGGACTGTTAAGGGAAACTGTGTGGGAATCTATCATCTAAGCCTGGCTGAAACCTGGCCATTATGGTCACAGTGTATGGGGACCTCACAACCCTGAGTAGGTGAGAATAATAAGACCTAGCTGTAAAGATGATTCTTCTCCTGAACCCAAGTCCCAGGGCCCTGACCTGCAAGCCTCAGAAACCATAAGTCACTATAAGGTGCTTATGAGTACTTTTCAGTCTTATCCTTTGACAGTATTCCTACACAAACACATTGGTAGAAACAAAGCATGATTAATTTCACCTGAATGGAGGCTTAATACACATCAAATGAATAAGCCAGATCACCAAATTATACTATGAATATATTTCGTGCTTATTGTGTTTCGATTTATTTATTTATTTTTGTGAGCCACCTTGGGAGAAAGGCAGCCTATAAATGAGATAATAATTAAATAAATTTAGCTGCAGATTTGTCTAGTCTAACCAAATCAATCTAAGATACTGACACCCATTGTAACAAAAATTATTTCATCCCACTGTGGCATAGGCAAAAATACTCCCTACTCTACAATGTAAATTAGCAAATAAAGGAGAAAAAGAAGAAATCAGGAAGCCCCCAGATGGACACTCCTGGGTTTTTTTGGGTGTGTGTGTGTGCTGAAAGAGGGCTTAATTTACACACTCCCAGGGACTTGAGTGCAAGAACTGCCACTTCTGAGGGCATCTCAGGTAGACTTTCAGGATGCACTTTGTGGATCCTGTATTAAAGGTTCAAATCCTACAGCTCAGCATTTATGGTCAGGGGTGCAATCTGGGTAGAGTCCAGAGCCAAAAATGCAGGCTCCACGTCGAAGAATGAAGACTGTCACATGTAACAGGGTGGCTTACCTCATTTTGAAGTAAATTCAATCTCAAGACAGGAAGGCAGAAGACCATTTGAAGTAAACACAGTCAAACACTTTGCTGTCTAAGAGGTTCTACCCTCCAGTAAGACTATCTGAAGTGAATGAATTAAGACTCTTTGCATCTAAGGAGTGCAGCACAAGGTCATAAAATCCAGGGATGTACAGTGACTTAATTGCACCATTGGTACAGGCCCAAGGCAATGCTTAACTGGATTTGATATATTCTTAAGCATGCTTTTGGTATGAACAGGTCACAACTGGCTATGTATCATTTTTAGTTCATTTTATGTGTTTTAGAACTCGCTGCATACTGGGTTTTTTTCGCATAAGACCTCAGCAGTTCCTGACTGTTCCTTGTGGAGGATGAACTATATTTATACAAATATGATAAGTAAGAAGGCTAATTAACCTAACCCCTAGTGATAAAGAAATTAAGCATGATTTATTCTAGCTTAGAAAATTGGCAATACACTGAATTTCTTATTATGTGAAAATTGGCTTTATGGCCCTATTGGCATTACAACTGGCCCTTTCAAGTTAACACTTCAGCACTTTTGTGAGCCAGAGTAAATTTAATGTACCTAATAGAA
This sequence comes from Intellagama lesueurii, assembly GCA_037013535.1. Taxonomy (NCBI): domain Eukaryota; kingdom Metazoa; phylum Chordata; class Lepidosauria; order Squamata; family Agamidae; genus Intellagama; species Intellagama lesueurii. Next base: position 91,835,235 of record JBAJHW010000004.1, on the reverse strand, counting down.
CACTCCAGTCAGACGTTTTAGTGTGAATAGTTCCTCTTCCCTATAGCAAAAATATGTCAAATGATAAAGAGTTTTAGAATGATCATTATTATTTACAACCACATAGACAAAGCCAGTGAATCCTGTACATAAATCACTTTGTTTTGTATCCATTTTTGTTGTCACAGACTTGAAATATGCTCAGTAGGCATGCACATGGGTTTCAGAGAAAAGTGTCCAAACGAGGTGGAACAGAGCTCTTTGTGTGTTGTGTATCAGCTACAGGATGGCTCAGGAAGACTTCAGCTACTGCTCTGGGATTTTGGGGGTAAGAAATAATGAAATTGAGGGTGGGGAGGGACAACACAAACACACGTGCCATCAGTGGATGTAGCAAAAGGAGGTTCTAGAATGGAAGGAGGTTGACAGATGCAACCTCAATGAAAAGAAAGAAAACTTCCCTGGAAACTGACCACTGAGTCCTGGGAGGCACTCAGACTGACCTCACTTGACTTTAGATATACTTCTCAGCCCAAATGTCTTCATGTTTGAAGGGGAGATCTGTGAAAATCCTCCTGAAGACTCGGGAAACCAAAGACATATATGGGTAGGAAGATTTTGGAGATGTTGGGACAGGGGTGAGAATGGTATTCACATTGTATTTTGATAAGAATTTGTCAAATGCACACTTCCTAAATGAACAGACGGAGCAGAATGTGGTTGTCCTCCGCTATTGGCATTTCTCATAATTGGATTGCAGTTATTTGTAGCTATTTGAGGGGGGCACCATTGTGTGGAAATGCATATTTGCGCAGAAGCTGCATACAATAATGCATGTATTTGGGGGAAATGTGCAGAGTGTGTCCATAAAAGCACACATTAAAATATAGCAGTCAGTTTTTCAGATACCACAATATTTTTGTCTTCTTAATATACTTCCTTTCCTTTTGTTTTGTTTCACGTCTGATATAATTAACAAAACAACATTATCTTAAGGAAAACAGATTGGAAAAATGCATCTATTGAAAAGAAGACATTCTTGGAGTCAGCTACTGGGCAGTTGTAGCAGCAGTAGATGAAGGTGACATTAGAGGAGGATCTTTCACGAACAGTGACATCAGCACAGACTAAATTATGTTAACACTGCATAGAAGAAGGCAATATGAACTACTTCTGAATACTTATACTTATGAAATGATCCAACACAATCCATGAGACAATTCAACACAGAATAAGTGATGGTGCTGGAATATGAGATTCCCAGATCAGTCACATTCAATCTGCTACTGGGGAAGAGCAAAAGATAAAAACAAATAGCATTGTTGCTAATGAAGGAATGAAGCTCAAAAGGGAAGACAAGGTGAAAACAATATACTGGAAAACTATACAGAAGAGAGGTAAGGATGACGTATTATTTGAGGAAGAATCCTTTGATGAAGAAACTGTAATTTTAGACAGTGATGTGAAAGCTACTTTCAAATTAGTTGGAAAAAATAAATCACCAATAAAAAATGAGATACCAATAGAGATATTTCAACCTGGAAAGGCAGAATTTATCAAAATCCTAACAAGAATATGTTTACAAATATGGAAAACCAAACAATGACCCACAGACAGGAAGCATCCAATAACAGTAAATAATCTCTCTACAGGAGAACCCTGATTTTCTGACTTCCTTTCAGCTGAAGAAACAATAGCCTTTCATTTTCAGACTTGCTGCTTTCATAAAGAAAGCAACAAAGGGGGGGAGGGGCAGTAGTCAGACCTCTCTTCATCTTTGGAAATTAGCCAAATGAGTAACACCAGCTTAGCTTTCATGGACTCCAGGCCATTTCATTGGATGCATCTTATGAAGTGGACTGTGGTATATGAGAGCTAAAGCCAAATTAAAATTGTTAATATTTAAGGTTCTAAAGACTGTTTGGCCGAAGGCACTAACAAGTCAAACTACATGATGATATAGTCAGTGATGGCTTGTGACCGGGGTACAGTGTTAGCTTCTTGATAGTTTGGAGCGAGGTGACCGCTTGTCTCAGTCTAATTAACCACTCATGGGACTGACTTTATTCCTACGATAGTTTATATTGGGGCAAAAATGGATGCTCTGTTTTCAAAAGAGTAGGCAACCACATTGCCTGTGGGTGCACTTGGCTGAGCCATAGGTTGGCTGTAATGGAATTTGTAATGTTATTTCCTTACCCAGACAACTTCAGAATTCCCATTCTCCCTGCAAATGTGCCTGGATTTTGTCCCTTCGTTTAAAGAAGCTTTGAAGCAGGGTGGGGCACTTCTTTTAAACACTGAAACATTAGATACAGCATAGGTATAATCCAAGACGTTCCTAAAATTTTCTTACAAGCAAAATGAAGGCATTGGTGTCTAACTGTTAATTAGCTCAGTGACTCAGCACTGGGGACACCATGCATTGAAATCAAGCCTTGGATGTCAAGTGATAACTGAAACAGGTGAACAGTGCAGAGAGAGTGATGTGACTGAGGATGAGAAATTACAATAAGCATGTCCACTCACAGCCATACTCATGCTTTGCACAGGTTTAAGTTAGGTGTGAAGCATGTGAATATTCAGTATGGCTGCTGTCACAGCACTGATGAGTATGAAGGAGAGGGGCCCTCTCCTGTTACAAAGTAAGCTGCCTTTCACTGAGTCCAACCACTGCTCCATCTAGCCCAGTAATGTGAAAGCTTCATCTGAGATTGTTTCCTATAGCCCTACATTGACATGCTTTGACAAACTCCCACCCAAGTACTAACTAGGACCAAGCCCATTTTACATCTGAAAGTATACAAGATTTAGTGTGTTCAAAATGTTCTTACCAGAAGGTGTTTCTTTCCTGCTATGGAGACAGGAGTGCCACCATGCCTCAAGAGGGATTTACATCCCGATGACTTTCTTGGCCTGCACCATTTCTGCAGGCTCTTGATTGTTCCTCATGAGTGCTGTCTGTGGCACATAGTCATGACTGCCTGCTATGCCCTCAACCAAGTGGTAATTGTATGACTTCGGCTCTTCGTCCATTACTGCTTTATCTACCATCAGTGCTTCTGGGACTTTCTGAGCAGTGAGCATAATAACATTGTTCTTTTGATGTATATACCACCCCATCGTGCTAAAGCAGTCTCTGAGCAGTTTACTATATAATTATACAAACAACACTCCCCTTCCCGCCACAAGCTGGGTACTCATTTTACTGACCTTGGAAGGATGGAATGCTGAATCAAACTTGGGCTGGCTACCTTAATCCATCGGGATCAAACTCAGGTCTTGAGCTGAGGCTTTGACTGTGGTACTGCAGCTTAACCACTGTGCCATGGGGCTCATTGATCTGCTATCTCCCTCAGACTGCCTTGTTTCCTTAGTGCTTAATTGCAGTTCTCACAGAAGCTTGAAGGGGTGTGTGTGATTTTTTTTCAGTAATAATGCACTGTTGTCAGCTCTTCCTTGTTGCAAAATATTTGGAGTTGATTTGGTCTTGAACGGGGAATTCAGACACACTAACTTCACAAAAGACCTATAAAGAGTGCTAGATGGGTCAACACAACTGCCTGCTGTTTGTGGGCTCTCCTTGGGGCTATGGTTGTGGAAGTTTTAATGATGAGTTGCCCACACTTCAGAATTTATCATAACATGAGGGATACCAAAGCTTCTAGAATTCTTAAATTCTTGAGCACTTGAGCTTTCCTATAGAATACAAAGGCATGCATCAAGAGACACAAGGCTTCTTATGAAATAAATTACTCCAGCTTTCATAATGTACAGATTGTGATTTAAAACATGCCCTCCTCAGCTAAGCTGGGCAGAATTGCTGAGAACATCTGCCATTGTTACTCTTGTCCATCCTTTTGCTTTTCACAGCTCAACAAAAAAAAAAGTTCATCTTTTTTTTGCCTATTGTGTGCTCGAGTTGAACAAATCCACCGTTTCCAAATCATCCCTTTCGCATGCTTCACAAAATGAAAATCATTCTCTCTTCTCATCAAACAAGCTCAGCAATTACCGCCGTTTATAGCTATCTGTATCAAACAATGAGCGTATTAATTGCTGAGGGTTGGGCTACACAGGAGAGCATGTCAGCAAAAATTTTATGAACGTGATTACATTGTTCCAAATGTAATGAACGAGAATGGTATTTCTCTAGACAATGGGCCCTTATTTCTAGGACCAGAAGGAAAGCGTTCTGATTTTCATTATAGATAAAGAGTTGTTTGTCCTCCAGGGAGATTTTCCTTTGCTCTATCTCACATTTTCTCTTTTAGATTCAAACAGCCTTGGTTTTCATCTCCTGCGTCACTTTACATCAGTGCCGCTCAATTTCCAGTGGGCTTTATCCCAATTTCCTATATTAGAGTAGAACATCCTTTGACCAGAAGCCCTTTTCATTGACCTCTACCATCCTTTTTTCCACCACATAGCAGAACCTTTCTCCTTCCTCTGCAGACATTTCCAATCGAAGGGGTTGGGGGTGAAAATAAATGTAATTAAGTTTGTTAACAAGCAGTTACTGCAATAGTACTCTCATTAGCATGTCAAGCTCTTTGGAATGCATTTCATATATATTGGGTTTCTGTACGAGAGTATAAGCACTAATTAAATAATGAGGGATGTGTTGTAGTTTTAATGTTCTAACCTGTTCAAGGAACCATAAAATCAAATTGCTGCCCAGAATTCTCTTCCAAGTTCTCACGCGGAACCAACATGCATGCACGGCAGTCTAGGGACATGTGGCAACAGCACTTTCTCTCTGCCCTTCCTACCAAGGAAAAGAGATCCTTGGGTCACTGGTGGCATAACATCAGGTTGGGTTGGGATGCGATCAGAAGCCTCACAGGCTTGTCTTAAAGCCAGAAACCAATGAAACAGGTGCACCATTTGACACACTGACCTTGTTCTATGGTTCAGGATTGAGTTTCCCATCTAGGATTAGCAGTGAGGGGCTGCACATCTTGCTTGTTCTTTCACTTTAATTTTCAAGGATCCACACTAGTTGAGGTGATCTGAGAGACATTTTATTAGACTCTCTTGCACAACAGGATTGCCCCCTTGGCTCCTTAAGCAATGGTACTCATGCCTCAATACTTCAAAATAGATGGAAATTGATGGAAACTCTCTCTCTCTCTCTCTCATTGTTCAAATAACTAAAACTATTAAAATTTTATCACAATTCCTTTAAATTCAGATATCTTACAGAATTTCAAAGCAGCCATCTTTTTTTGTGCTGGAAAAAAAAATCATTTCATTAAAAGCTTTTCTAAAAAGCTACTTTTAAATATATATACAGTAAATTTTTGTAGTTAACAGCACTAGGGTTTGTTTTTTTAAAAAAATAACAATAAAATACGTGTTTGTGTTCCTTAGAACCAGTGGAATCTGTAATTAACAATAGGACTGAAATCTGAACTTTGGGTAAGAAAACATGATGATAATGATGATGATGTGGTTAAAAAAAAAAGCATTTTTGCTTTAATTGCTGCCCCTTCCTTCAGTAATGCCTTTGGACAGGATCACCCAGATGCAAGGAAGCTGTGGTCTTACCCCAGTGGTTATATTACCAACATGAAGGATGCAAACATCGTCACATTGTACAAGAACAAAGGAGACAGGGGCGACTGCAATAACTACCGTGGCATCTCTCTTCTCAGCGTTGTAGGGAAGCTGCTTCCCCGTGTTGTGCTGAAGAGGCTCCAGGTGCTTGCAGACAGAGTCTATCCAGAATCATAGTGTGGATTTCGAGCTAATAGATCCACCACTGACATGGTATTCTCCCTCAGACAGTTGCAGAAGAAATGCAGGGAACAACAACAGCCACTCTTTGTCGCCTTCATAGATCTCACAAAGGCCTTTGATTTGGTTAGCAGGGATGGCCTTTTTAAAATACTTCCCAAGACTGGATGTCCACCTCGACTCCTTAACATCATCAGGTCCTTTCATGAGGGAATGAAGGGCACTGTAGTTTTTGATGGCTCAACATCAGAACCCTTTGACATCCGAAGAGGAGTGAAACAGGGCTGTGTCCTCGCACCAACCCTTTTTGGGATCTTTTTTGCTGTCATGCTGAAGCACGCCTTTGGAACTGCAACAGAAAGTGTCTATCTCCGGACTAGATCAGACGGAAAGCTCTTTAATATCTCTAGATTGAGAGCAAAGACCAAAGTCCAGCTGAAATGCATGCAGGACTTCCTCTTCGCCGATGATGCAGCCATTGTTGCCCACTCTGCTGAAGACCTCCAACAACTCATGAATTGTTTTAGCAAGGCCTGCCAAGACTTTGGACCAACAATCAGCCTGAAGAAAACACAAGTCATGGGCCAGGGCGTGGACTCACCTCCCTCTATTACCATCTCCACGCAAGAATTGTAGGTTGTTCATGACTTTGTGTACCTTGGCTCAACGATTTCTGACACTCTCTCCCTAGATGTCGAGCTGGATAAACGCATTGGCAAAGCAGCTACCATGTTCTCTAGACTCACAAAGAGAGTATGGCTCAATAAGAAGCTGATGACATATACCAAGATCCAGGTCTATAGAGCCTGTGTCCTGAGCACACTCCTGTACTGCAGTGAGTCCTGGACCCTTTGTGCATGGCAAGAGAGGAAGCTGAACACCTTCCATATGCGTTGCCTCCGACGCATTTTTGGTATCACCTGGCAGGACAAAGTTCCAAATAGAGTAGTCCTAGAACGAGCTGGAATTTTTAGCATGTATACATTACTGAAACAGCAATGTCTACGTTGGCTTGGGCATGTTGTGAGAATGGGTGATGGTCGGATTCCAAAAGATCTCCTGTATGGAGAATTAGTGCAGGGAAATCACCCCAGAGGGAGACCACAGCTGCGATACAAGAATATCTGCAAGCGGGATCTGAAGGCCTTAGGAATGGACCTCAACAGATGGGAAACCCTGACATCTGAGCATTCAGCCTGGGGGCAGGCGTTGCATCACGGCCTCTCCCAATTTGAAGAGACCCTTGTCCAGCAGGCCGAGGCAAAGAGGCAGTCCCGAAAGCAGCAAAATCAGGGAGCTGGACGGGACAGATTGTATTTGTCTTCAGTGTGGAAGGGATTGTCACTCTCAAATTGGTCTTCTCAGCCACACTAGACGCTGTTCCAAGTCCTCCATACAGAGCACGTTACCATAGTCTCTCAAGACTGAAGGATGCCTAATCTAAATATTACCAAACATAGTAGCACAGTATGAGAGTTACACAGCATTCTTTCAGAGCATAAGGAAGTTCCTATGAGTCTCCCCACTTCAATGCCTTATGGACATTAAAAATGGATAGTTTCTATCCACAGGCTTACAATTTAAGAAATATCAAGAAAAAAGGAAAGGACTGGGCACTGGGGTAAGAAGCATTCTTAACTGAAGTTGTGTCAAGGCACATAGCCTAGCTGAAACCTCATCTCACTAAGATCAGGAAGTGTAGCACTCTGGTGTAGACCCTGTTTTGCACACAGAAAGTTCCAGATTTAATGCTTACCACCTCCAGGTGGGACAGAAGGTCCTGCCTACCATGCTAAAAATCTGCTACCAGTCAGTGCAAACATCACTAGACTCAATAGACCAAGGGTCTGATTTAGTATATGGTAGCTCCCAATGATTCTATAATCACTTCAGCAATGGCACAGCATCAAGAGCCACCATAGCAGTTACCAATAAACATCAATTCTGGGCTTTCTTGAGACATAAGAGTGGCAATTCCAAGGTACCTTGTCTGTTTGGCTGCTATCAACATTTTAATCAGTATACTATTTGTACAAGTTACTTATAGTGCCAACACGAGGCTCATCTTAGCAAGTCTGAGCATTGAGTAGCACTTGCAGGACAATTCACCCCATAGCACAAACCAGTTTCAAATTTAAATCACACTCATGCTCCCTTTATGCAGTAAGTCAGCACTGACAAGTTTGATTTATTCTCACTAGCACTTACTACATGACAGTTACCATATCTTAAAACAGGATCAAATTACATCCGTTTTTATGCACTTGAAAGAGTGATGAAAACCTTGTTCTTTTTTGGCTCACAGCATTGTCCGCTTGGATCTAAACCAGGTTCAATGATATTATCTTTAAGCTTGTAAGAGAAACTTGTCACAATTCCTAGCCAATAAAGAACAGGCATGAATAGAATGTATTGATCCTCTCCACACTAGATACTTCCCTTTCCTTTCAAAAAGGTAAACCTAGGTCAAATTAGCATATGCTTCAGTCCATAGCATTCAACATATTCCACACCTGGAATTTGGAGAATTACAGTGCCCTTAATTACACAGAGACTTTGTGTTGTGTGTGCAGATCTGAGTAAGTTATTTTGCATTTAGGCGAATTTCTTAACAGGAGGAAGGCATTTTTAACCCCATGTGCAAAATGTTTCTACCCCAAGATGTATCGTTGTGAACAAACTGGAATATATATATCTTGGGACAAGCCCTGCAATTTATAGTAGTTAACAAATTGTTATGTCCCACTCGGAAGTCTGCCATCATTCCAAGAGCAAAGTAAATTAGTTGGAAAGGCTCAAATCTCAGAGAAATCCCACTCTACATTGCCCACATCAAGCTATTTATAAAGATTTTCTGAGTTTTTCCTAAAAACAGGTCAGCACCTGTGATAAAATTAGGATGGGTGCAATGAGATAAAAAATAATGGGGAAAGCGTTGATTGGTTTATCCACATCTTCTCAGGTTCTGATGAATTGTAACAGCACTGAAAAAAAATTGCTGTCATCATATTCCATGCAAGATACTGCACAATGCCAGATATGCAATGGGCAAGTCAACAATTTGTAATAATTTGGCTATAACCGAAGCTGCATCATGAATAATACATCTCAGGAGCCCTGCCCAAAGAAAACCTCAATAGAACAGAGAATAATTGTACTAACATGGAGATCAAAAGTCAGGTAATAAACTATTGACTTACACAACAATATATTCTCCAGAGTAGAGATAGTTGAGTGAGATCATTGCAAATTCTGAAACACGCTGGCCATGATGGTTGGTCTAAGTTATCTACCATTTAGTGTTCATACAAGGAGTTGCCTTAAGTTGGCACTTCTGGAATGAAAGGATCAGCTGACAGGGTGCTTACAAGGGATGCCCAAATGTGTCCACATTCCTTGAATTTTTCAGGGAGAATCCTTCGAAGTCCACATCTACACTAATGATCAACTACTTCCTCAAGGCACCAGAAGTTTTATTTATGCTGACACTCTCACACGTGCTGCTCAGTCGGACAGATTTCAGATGTCAAAATATCTCTTAACAGATGCATTAAAAGAAAATGGAGCACATTATGATGGAAAGCAACTTTAACCCAACTCTGCTAAGACAAATATGTGCCTTTCATGTGAGAAACAAGCAGGTATCTTGGAAACGTCAGGCTACCTGGAAGGGCATCCACCCAAATAATTGTTTTGCTCCCAAATATCTAGGTGTTGCTTTGGATTGAAGTTGAACCCATGCAAAACAGGTAGGCATAGTATTCTATGAAAAGTATAGAATCTTTACTGGGTGCCTGAAGCCAACCCGTACTGCTAAAATCACTTACCTAGCAGGCATTGCACCTAGTGATATACAGAGAGAGTTAGCATCTAGCAGTAAAAGATTCAAGGCCACTACATCAAATGCACATCCACTCTTTGGCCACCATCCTGCTCCTTTCGGAAAGTTTCAGGAAAGTTTTTTTCAGAACATCTCTGACTCTTGAAGGAATGTTAGGACTATGATGCAAAAAGAACTACCCACTTCTTAAAATGAATGGAACCCCTGCAAAATCTAGCCACCAGTCAGACGGAGAACTAGGTTACTTGGAAGTCACTTAACAGGCTACAGATGAATGTTGATGGAAGCAAGGTGAAGTGAAGAAAATGGGGGGTTTGCACCAATACAGTTCTTTGTAAGTGCGGAGAACAGGCAACTTCACATCTATGTCAATGTACTTTATGCCCCTCAACATGAACTATGGAAGAATTGATGTTAGCTGCTGCAAATGTTCTTGATGTTGCCTGCTATTGACAAAAAGTACCTGATATGTTTATTAATTTTACTGTGATGCTTCTGACTGAAAAAAAGAAAGACAAGTTAGTGAAGCCTCGCAAATGTTTTATCAGAAGTCAAAGGGAACATTATTTTAGGTAACAGGAAGTGGCGCTTTTAAGGATCAGACAAACCCAATTCAGGCATTAGAATAACAGATTTCATCAAAATGCATAGGGAGTAGGGGGACTCATTTAAAACTGGCTTGCCCTGCTGCCTCCATTGTCAATTTCTTAATGCAATGGGCAAAGAGCTTTAAGAGGACAGGTTCGTGCTCACAGGTAGGCTCTGCAAAAAGACAGATTTTCAAGGGCTGATGCACACATGAGCATCAGCCCTTGAAAAGGTGTGTTCTCCTCCAGAGCAGGAACTTCTCCTCTGCAGTCGTCATTGCTATAATGTGAACAAAGCATAAATCAAGGAAGGCAGGGCTAGGTGTCCTCTTCTAAGGATGTTGAAAAAACTAAATATTTTTAACACCTTATTAGGGCTAAATATGAGAAAGTTGTCCTTCCATCATTACTACAGTACAGGAAGAGGGAGGTCAGTCAGAAAGGCCCTGAGTTGATCATGGCATTGGGATCTTCAGGAAGCTCACAGGGGGAGGGCAAGTACAGCTTAGCCTAACTCTATCCTCTTAGAACAAGGCCTTTTAAAACTAATTACTGATCAAGGTTCTACATGGAGTGATTTGAAGATTCCTGAGGGCAATGCCATAGCCATGTGAAGGAAGTCACATCTGATCAGGCACATCCCTCTTTATAGTCACCACTTTCCCGCAGTGAAGAGAGCATGTGTTAAATGAACTAGAAGAGTTCCATGAAGACCTGTCAGGATTTAGGTGCTGTAATTAGAGATCCACTGAGCCAAATGATGCTGTTCCATGGACCTCCAGGAACAGTTCTACCACTGCACATGACAGAAAATCCAGTATTGGCATCCCAGTCTATAGGAACACTCTGTCAGCTTGAATAGATTTCATATGTATCATCTTATTTCATCAATAGCTATTCTCAAATGCAAAAGGTAAGATAGTAGATCAGATGCATGGAATGTAGTGTATGCAAAACTGCCTGGCTGTTTCTGACTTTGCACTGCAGTTGAATCGTCTGCTTCCTAATGGTGTCTGGGAAATAGAATTTGTTGGAACTTTTCCAATATGATTCTCAGTGATAAAATGGTCAGAGCCCTCTGACCTAGATGAACTACTAATACATAAAAATCCATTCCCTCATAGCTATATCTCCTCCCTAAACAGCTGGACAACATCCCTAGGAACACATTATAACTGTGAGAAGAACAGGAAGTCATAGGTCAACCTGGGTAATTGGCAGCAAGGCAGGATGGGAAAGTGGAATGACCCAGTTAAACTGAGAGGAGGGGAGGCTATACAGGGTTGAGCAGTCCAATAAAGATGTATTTATAAAATGAGGTTCTTTCATATTTCATTGGATCAGATCCCATGCACAAGCACAACAGGGAGAAAAATGAGTTAGGTTAAGGTATGTATTCAATTCTTTTTTTAAAAAAAGGCAAACCCTCCTATTTATGAATGTGGGATATTGTGTTTCTGTATAGATGATTTAAAACATCAGGAAATGGCCTGATATGGCAGATCAATATCATATCTGTATTGCCAGCAGGAAAAAGGATGCCAACTTTTACCTAGCAAAGAGCAGCCTGAATGTTGATGACACCAATGTCAGCAATCAAGATGGTCTACAAGATACTTTCTTGGGCTCACTATCATTCACAAAGAGACATCAAGCAAGGGAAAATCTCAGAAGCTGACTCCTTTTTTTCATCCAAACACAAAGCTGCTGTCAGGAAGACTTAATATGAGATGGATTTACTGAATAAAGGAAGCCACTCCTGTTAGTTTACAATACCTGAGCAGAGCTGTTAATGATAAGACATTATGAAAGTCATTAATTCATATAGTCACCATATGACAGAAGTGACTTGATTGATAACACATAACATCTTTGGAGTGTGTGTGTGTGTGTGTGTGTGTGTGTGTGTGTGTTTAAATTATCAGACATTTGTATAGTGATTAGATGGGTGGAATGGTTGAGAGATACCCAACTACCAACTGAAGACTATGATAGGTTTTAGGCACAAAAGCTCTACAGACATGCCTGCATGTTTTCCAGAAGATGTCCCAAGCCAAAGGGGATAGAAACATTTCTCTTAAAATAAGAAAGGACCACCAAAAGGGCAGATGAGTGGGTGTAGAAACTTGACTTTTAATAAGCAAAAGCAAAGTGTGCTGCTTATATACTGCCCCATAGTGCTTAAAGCACTCTCTGAGTGGTTTACATTTTTTAAAAAACTGGCTACACATTGCCCCACCCCCCCAAAAAAAAGCTGGGTGCTCATTTTACTAACCTCAGAAGGAGGGAAGCCTGAGTCAACCTTGAGCCAGCTCTCAGATCCATTGGTATCGAACGCTGACCATGAGCAGAGTTTGGGTGGCAATACTACAGTTTAACCCCAAAATCTTTGGCTGGCTGTCAGTTAGCAAAGATATTTGACATATGATTAAGAATCCAAGAAGGCCATGAGTTCTGTTATAACCCTTATTAGGAGCAGGATATATATCATCTATAAAATAAATGTGTAAATAAAAGAATAGAATAAAATGAATAAAGAAAAGAATAAACGTATCATTTCCAAGCTCTGCCCAGTTGCAGACGTGCCCTTGGCAAGCAAAAAAGTAGCAGCACCTTTGTTGCATTATTATCCACTGAATCCCCAGCCACAAAGTGTGTGTGTGTACACACACACACAAACCCCATCCCTTTGGATTGTCTGCATTTCCAAAGTTCAATGTGTTCGCTTCTGACTATCTGTTCTCTCATCTTTTTGATTGTTCTCTACAAACAGACAGAATTCCCTTGCACACGTGGATCCCAAAGAGACCTTTTATCCAGGAAGGGGTTAAAATCGTTCCCTCCAAACTGACGAATTCAAAAGTTCAGTTTCCCCCAGATAGGAAAACAGTTTCCCATTTGAAAAGGATTCCTATACAACTCAGCAAGCAAACAAGAGAGAGAGAGAGAGAGAGGACAGGACAAGGAAAAAACCCACCTCTTAACAATTTTCAACAAAAACTCTAGAAACTTTTCCTCTGGAAATCTGCAGTTTCCAAAGCTGCAGAAGGTGAAAAGAAAAAGAGCGCAGGAGAGGGAAGGAGAGGGAGGGAGGAAGAGCAAGAGAGCAAGAGCAAGAGAGCAAGAGAGCAAGAAGCAGACAAGAATGAAAGCAAAAGCATCTTTATACAGCAAGTGCCAGGGGCAGAGAAGGAGAGAGCTGCTTGTGTTGCCGGGGTTGCACTCTTCACAAAAGGATAATAATCGGGACCAGGGAGAAGAGTGAGAGTCAGTGGTTGCTGCCATATATCTTGCAGAAGGAGAGTAAGAGAGCTAGACCTGCAACCACGGAAGGGGAGAGAGAGACAAAGGCAAAGACAAACTTCATGATGCCTTGCCTTTGCCAGCCGTCAGACTGGCTCAGCCCTTTGCAAGTCAGAACAGCCACCTTGTTGCAGTCTCAGGTGAGATGGTGGGGAACCGCCCCTCCCAGCTCCTTCCCACAAATTGAAAACCACACCTTAATCATGTTACAGTTTTATTGGAAAAGGATAAGTTGTAAGAAGCGGGTAGAAAAAGTTCACTGTTTGGATTGGTTGCAGTATCACAGTACAGTAGGACCCCCGAATCTGCCGCAGATGCTGAAAAACACAGATAACAGTGAACACTATTGTAATAGTAAACACTATACATGGTCTCTGTCTACCCCTAGTGGCTAGTTCTGGTAACTTCATATTTACAGATATATACAGTGGTACCTCGACTTACGAACGTCTCCACTTGCGAACTTTTCAAGTTACGAACGGCTCCGTTCGCAAAATGTTGCTTCGACTTGTGAACGGAGCCTCGACTTAAGAAAGTAAAAACAAAAACAAAAAAAACACACCTTTCCTGCCCTTTTTTTGACCTAAGTTCATCTTAGGTCAAAAGAAGAAAAAATAAAAAAATCTCCCCCTAGTGGTAGAGTACGGATTAACCGGCTTTGCATTAGTTCCTATGGGAACTAATGCCTCTACCTATGAACAGCGCCTCGACATATGAACGAAAAACAGCAGGTACGGATTAAATGGTTTTCAATGCATTCCTATGGAAAAGTTTGCCTCAACTTACGAACTTTTTGACGTACGAACGCTGTTCCAATACGGATTAAGTTCATAAGTCGAGGTACCACTGTATTTTTTGGATTTTTCTTTTAATATTTTAATATTTATAGACCATGGATAAATGAGAGGATACTGATCCTTTGATTAAGGGTGCCCTACTGTATTAACACTGCATAAAGAGAAGTTCCCAGATCAGATAATCCACCTGTCATCCAATTTCTACATCCTAGCTCATTACTGGGTAAGTACGGAGTTGTTAACCAACAGTATGCACCCCCACTGGGCATGAATCCACTATGGTTAAAACCACATTGGTTTAAAATGTGGAGTGTGACCAACCCAATCTGGCTAATCACCTTTAACCTGCTCTTTTCTTTATCTGGGCTTGCTTACAGCCTAATATAATGAAAACCGAGCAGAGTTTTCATATGAACCAAATTGTCATTTTATTAACAGCATATTGGTTACACAAAAGATACTCATGTGTGTGGTTACAATTTTACTTTCAGCTTGGATCTGATACTTCAGGAAACTAATCATCAAACCAACTGCTTCAGCCAACTGCTCAAACATAACTCTTTTTTCTCTCCTCTTCTTACTTTCAAATATATCTTCTGCTGGCGCCGTCTGATTGGGTCTCATCTCAGTTACCCATCAGCCAATCATGTGTTGCTGGGTAAACTTCATCACTTGGAGAACTTCGTTAGCCCACCCAAGCCAGGTCTGCCTCATCTGTTTCCCACCCCACTGCTGTTCCCCTTCATAAAAGATGATGGGGAAATCCCTCGTCTGGGATAGGGACAAGTGCCTGTCTCCCTCTCTGTGAATATGTTCCTATGTGTCAAATCACCCCGATCAGCTGCCAACCAAATAATGAAGGTCTTGTAGTGGCATGTAACTAAAGCTATCATCAACGGTCTATTTCATAAGCCAACATAGAATGCAAAACAAAGAGAGTGGGTGGGAGAACTCCATGTGGGTGACTGCTGGAGAGAATCGGAAGGGGGAGTTAAGTCTCCAGCTGAAGCATGGCTGGGGGGAGGATCCTCCAAGCACTGCCACCTGCCCATAACTGGACAGCCAGTGGCACTTCTGTCAGAAACTCCCCATCCTGCAAGGGTGCCTGGGAATAAGACACCCAGCATGGTGACAGCCAAAAGTGCCCCCCAAAAGACAAATTGGGCCCCTGGTAAGTCCTTGGTTGACAAACCTCGACAGCATCTTAAAAAGCAGAGACATCAGCTTGCTGACAAAAGTCCGCATAGTCAAAGCTATGGTTTTTCCTGTAGTGATGTATGGAAGTGAGAGCTGGACCATAAAGAAAGCTGACCGCTGAAGAATTGATGCTTTTGAATTGTGGTGCTGGAGGAGGCTCTTGAGAGTCCCCTGGACTGCAAGGAGAACAAACCTATCCATTCTAAAGGAAATCAACCCTGAGTGCTCACTGGAAGGACAGATCCTGAAGCTGAGGCTCCAATACTTTGGCCATCTCATGAGAAGAGAAGACTCCCTGGAAAAGACCCTGATGTTGGGAAAGTGTGAGGGCAAGAGGAGAAGGGGACGACAGAGGATGAGATGGTTGGACAGTGTCATCGAAGCGACCAACATGAATTTGACCCAACTCCGGGAGGCAGTGTAAGACAGGAGGGCCTGGCGTGCTCTGGTCCATGGGGTCACGGAGAGTCGGACACGACTAAACAACAACAACAAGTCCTTGGTTGACCCTGGTTTCTGGGACTGTACCCTTTCTGAAGGACTGTCACTCCATTACTTTCTTTACAGCAAACCTGCTTTTTAAACTCTCCTAGTTCTTTTCCATTTGGGCTGTTCAGTTTGCAGCTCTCATGTTATTTCTCTTGCCTCCCACCCCTTTCAAGTTTCAGCCTTTGCCAAAGCCACTCTTCTTGGCAAGCCCCTACTGCACATGTTCAGTGTTATAAGAAATTGTGGTTTCTTCCATTTGAAAGCCTTTTTTGAGGACTACAAATATGCCAAATTTGGTGCTGATCTGAAGCCCAGTTTAAACATTATAATGTTTATTTTATTTTATTTTTGTTTCGGCTGCCTCCATTTTTAGGATTGCCTTATGGAATGTTGATTTGCTCTGCTGCACAATATCAGAGGTGCAACTCTTGTGTGCTTCTAATATAGTCGTGGAATGGTAAAAGACAGAGCATAGTCCATGTGTTCTGTAGGAGGGAAGTTCAGACGAAAACAAACAGGCCAAATATGGTCTTCTATAGTCCACTTTAGGCCCACAGATAAGACATTCCCCAGAGATAAGATATAATCACCCTTCTCACTCTTTAACTATCTACATTCATAAATAGGTTTGGTGATGCCTAACAAAAACAATATAGGACTTAATAGTGTGATAGATGCTGTGGGAAGAGGAAATGTAAACAGTTTAGGCTTTGAAAAGGAGTTTCTTATGTTCCAAAACTACTTTGGAATATATCAGATAACTAATCAACAGAAGGGATACAAGTTCAACAAGATTATTGGTCAGAATTATTCCATTTTAAAAACATACCCCATCACAATCCATGGATTTACTAATGTTAAGCTTAAAACTTTCCTTGCAGTTATACAGTAAGGTGTTTTAATTAACTTGGTTTGGTATTTGATTCTTGTCTCTTAAAAATAGAAACACACACACACAATATGCTCACTTCTGTAAGAACATCATATTCCAGAAAACCAAACTTTTTTGTATGTGTGAGACAGCCTGCTATGGAAGCTCAGTCACGAAGAGAGATAAGAAAATCTCTCAGGAAGGTAACCTTGTGATAGAGTGTTTTTTTTCCCCCTCTGGCTTTCCTTGGCAATGCTGTAATTATCCTCTTGTTAGGTGTGAATTCCCTCCTCCTTAAGGAGTGACTTTGTGCTCTCTGCTCCTTCCTGTAATTTCCTTCAGATACTATTATACAAGCAGGCTGGTGGTTTCAGTGCCACCAAGAACTCCAAGTGAGTAATTTGCTGGGGGGGGGGGTGGAAATGGCTGGAGAGGGACTAAAGTGTTACCAGAACTGGTTCCAATAAAGTCATGTGTCTTTTTCTTTTTGCAAGAGAGGGGTGTGTGCACCCTTTCTGAAGCTTTGTGGCAAGTACTGAAGTGTGTAGGGGAGAAATTACCTTGAACAAGACAATGATTTTTGTTTTCTTTTTCTGCTAGCTGCCAATCACTTCACAAATGTGGGCTAGAATGCCTCGGGGAACAAGTCTACTTCATGTTGTTCCAACTTCAGTTCCAGGGCCATTTCTCAAGGGGAGGGGAGGGGACTGCCTTTTGGGCTCTGGCAAATGCAAATAGGGGAAACTGTCCCTTCCTTATGGAGTGCTCTCTGAAAAATACTGCAGCACTAAATAGCATAATTCTGGAAGCATTGTAAGCCACATTTGACAGCTGAGATGCTGTTTTCAGCCAAGTCATTTTAGAATTAATGACTTAGCTTTGTTTACATTAAGAAAAAAAGTAGGGAGGGGGAAAAAACTCTCACTGCCTCATCAAAAGCAATAATTGCCAGCCAATCTCATGTGCAATAACTTTCACCAAGTAGTTTAAAAATCATAGCAAGGACAAAGGTAAAGCAAAGCAAGGGCAGAGAATGCATATATTCTTACCTATGGGTCTCTCCATCTCTTCTAAGCTTTGCCCTACCCCCCCCCCCCCATGTGAAGAATATGAATTAGAGATGGGCATGAACCAGAAAAATGGTGATTCATTTTGATTTGTGGTTCATCAAGGTCAACAAATTATGAATTTATGAATTTTTTTCCGATGAATCAATGAATTAAATTCATTTTTTCAATGTAAAACTCTATAAAACACCCCCCAAAAAAAGCACTTAGAGACACCAAATTTGCAGGGTAGCAAATTTCCCCTGATTCTCCTCTACAAGCCCTGCAAGTTTAGTGATGTTTGGGTTCCAAGTTATACACCAAGAAGAAGGGCTCCCCACCAGGAAATTCCCACCAGGCACCTAGAGACACCAAAAGTGCAGAGAGGCTTCTACTGACTCTCCTCAACAATCTCTCCAAATTTGGTACATAGCCTAACGAATTGACAAAAGAAAAATACTAAAAATGCATTGATTCATATTTGTCAGGGCACTGATTTGTACAAATACAAATTGATGAATTGGCGATTTTTGAATGAATTTGGTCATTTGTCTTCTAATTCATTCCCATCTCTAATATGAATCCTTAAATTGCCAGCCTCCAGGATCTATGAGAACTTTCCTTTTTTTTCCAGATGACTCTCACCTGACAGGTTTTATAAGCTGTTGAGCAGGTGCAGTAAAGAGACTTGACTCTTTCAATGACTGGGCTTAGGGAAAAGTATTTGCATGATTTCTGGCTTGGGATTTGCAGGATCCTGACCACCAACCCCAGGCTCACCAGCAGAAACCTAGTTCAGTCCTTCATCTTTGGGCTTGGCTTGCTTAGGCTCCTCTTACTCTGAATTTGTGGTTGAGTATGATACAAAAAGGGACGTGGTGGCGCTGCGGGTTAAACCACAGAAGCCTCTGTGCTGCAAGGTCAGAAGACCTGCAGTCGTAAGATCGAATCCGTTGCTTGTCCCAGCTCCCGCCAACCTAGCAGTTCGAAAGCATGCAAAATGCAAAAATGCGAGTAGATAAATAGGTACCACCACGGTGGGAAGGTAACGGCGTTCCGTGTCTAGTCGTGCTGGCCACGTGACCACGGAAGATTGTCTTCGGACAAATGCTAGCTCTATGGGTTGGAAACGGAGATGAGCACCACCCCCTAGAGTCGGACACGACTGGACAAATTGTCAAGGGGAACCTTTACCTTTACCTATGATACAAATGGGCAACTTCTTCATGCACTTCATTGTTTGGAACCAGATAACATGGCTTCTACAAGCAGACATCCAGCAGAATGTTGAAAGAAAGCTCATCCAAACCTTTTTGCTGCCCGAAGGAAATAGTTCTTTCCTCTCGTTGCCTGATTCCATGCAAAAAAGAGACCCAAGAAGGTTGAAGAGCTGGTTGTCCTGAAGTTTAACCTATCTCTTCTGGGCTACTCCATCCTGCCCTTAGAGTTAAAGCTGCAGGAGTAGGAAAATGACCAACGTTTCTTAATGCCAAAGTCTCCCTGCCCCAAGTCCAGGCAAGAATAAAATAAAGTTCTTTTAGGTCTGCATTAAAATAAGACTGGAGAAGTATGCTTCCCTAGTGTTTGTGTGGCAGGCTCAGAGCCTTCTTGTGGACCCTGCCATTGTAAATTATACAGTTGAAACATTGCCCGCCCAGCCCAGAATAACAAGACAGACGCAGTATATGGGGTAACTAGGGCCAAAGTTCCTTTGCACTACCCACCACGGCATAGGGGCTACATAGTATGCCCCTTGCCCCGCACCAAGCCAAATATTTCGGCCCTAAGGCCCCCTTGCAAATCCCCTAGGAAAACATCCAACCCCATATCTGATAAGTGCACTCCATCTGCCATATACAACCAAGGTCGGCTGACCTTGATATCTGGATGAGAAATAATTGACCCCAGGCCATCCTGAACAGCTCTGCCCACCTCTCTGTTGACTCCTCTTCAGGCCCTGTCGATGCCTCTAGGGTCACGGCCAGCATACCAAACCAAGCACGGTATTATGGCTGACCAGACAATGCACGTTGCAGGATAGCATGCCACGAAGGCCCTTAGATCAGCAATGACCTGCAATATCAAAGACTTGCCCGACCTCAGAGCTAGATCGTTGCCTCCCAAATGCACCACCAAGATGTCCGGGGCCACATATGGAGAACCCTGGGAGGCCAATTCCATGAACCTGTCCCAGCACATGCCTCTCCGTTCCCTCCATTCCACTGCAGCCCAAGCTCCGAGGCCCAGATTCCGACCCCAGCTGGTCCGGCCGGCATGCTTGGCTGCCCAAAACATATAACTGTGGCCACACAACAGAACTCAAACCCGTGGCAATGACATCTCAGGACCTACAATGATAGAACATAACAGGAAAACATGGCAGCACCTAAATCTGTGGCAAGGGGCGCACATAGGATTGATATCTGTGGGATGACCATCACCCTACTCTCTTGAAATCCTCAATTCCATATCCCAGGGCAGCTGCCGTGGATGCAGCACCGATATGAAATGAATGAGTATTGAATCACCACCCCTGTATCTCAGCCTTGCAAAAGGCTTGAGAAGTTATTTTCCAAAATTGGTATTTTGTTAGTAGCGACCCATCCTCATGGGTCAGAAATCCTCCTTCCACATCTTTTCTGAGCCGCAGATATTCCTGGGTGGCTTTAACTGGGCAGATATCCTGAATAGCACACCTACTCAGCACTATTATCTGCCCTTTCCCCAACTGATCCATTTTGGACTTTCGTAGCTGAATAACGATCCATTCATCTGATACCACTACATCCTTCCTCTGCAAAGAGGATAGGGACGTGTCAGTTTTGCTGATGCCACAAATTCACTTATCCTAAAAGCCCCAAAGAATGCCAAGAGTGTTGCTGCCCTAAATAAGCAGACCTCAAAGTGGTCTGAACAGATCTCATCCCACACCTTCCCTAACTTACTCAATATGGCCGGTGATATAGGCGTCCGTGTATCCTTCACGCTACCTCATTCCTTTCCCCAACCTTCAATCATTTTATGAATATAGAAGTCCACTGTGTGATCGCTCCAACCTTGAGTTTTGACATAAAAGGTCAACCCTCCAATCCTCCATACCTCATCTGGTAGGACATCTGGCTGAGCCTTTGCCCCCGGTGCCAACACCCTGAACCGGTCCATCTGTTGACGGGACAGGGCGTCAGCTATACCATTATCAACCCCCGGGACATGCTGAGCTTTGAACAGTAAGTTAAATTGCAAACATCGCAGCATGAATGCCCTAATTAAGCCCATAACCCTCGGAGATCTAGATGTCAGGGAGTTCACTACATGTACTACCGCCTGATTGTCACACCAAAAGGTGACAACCAAGTTAGCCCACTCTTCTGCCCATAGCCATAGAGCCCCTATTATTGGGAATAGCTCCAAGAATGTAAGATCTTTTGTAACTCCCTTTTTTTGTCATTCAGGCGGCCATCCACCTGCACTCCATCTTCCCCTGAAATAGATACCATAACCCAGTGATCCCGCTGCATCAGTCTGAACCTGAAACTCCAACCCTAATCTTAGCTCTTCCCTCCAAAAGGAGATCCCGTTGAAACCTTCAAGGACTTGTAACCACACTCTCAGATCCTCCTTCATCCCAAAGAACATTCTTCTTCGGTGATGCGGTTTAACCAGGCCCTTCATGGTGTCACACAGCCTTCGTAGGAAGGCTCTGCCTGGGGCAGTAACCTTACAAGGAAAATTAAGGTGACCTACTACTTCCTGCAACTCCTTCAATGTAATCTTGGTCTGCAAAAGAAACCTTTGAAGCCTTGCCTTCAAATCCCTCATTTTCTCCTCAGGCAATCGACAGGATTGCTGTATGGTATCGAGTTCAATCCCTAAAAAGGTTAAAACTTGGCAAGGTCCTTCCATTTTTTCTCCTGCCAGAAGAATCCCCAGCTCCCTTGCTAGTTCTTGGAAAGCCACCATGAGGTGCTTGCATTGCGAGACACCAAAAAATAGTCATCCAAATAATGGACTACCCATGCAGAATGCACACGGCGTTTAAGTGCCCATTCTAAAAACTGAACTTCTCAAAAGCCGAACAGGATACCAAGCAACCCATAGGAAGGGACCTATCAACATACTATTTGCCTTCAAAGGCAAATCCTAGAAGGTCACAATCCTCAGGATGGACTGGGAGAAGACGAAAGGCCGACTTAATGTCACATTTCGCCAGCTGCGCCCCCACTCCACAGCTGCACACCATCCACACTGCTGTATCAAACGATGTGTATCAAACACTGCATAACTCCTGGGGGATTCGGTCGTTAACTGAGTCCCCTGCTGGGAAGGAAAGATGGTGAATTAGCCTGAATACACCAGGTGTCTTTTTTGGCGCTACTCCCAGTGGTGACACCCGGAGATGCGCCACTGGAGGATTGGCAAAAGGGCCTAAAACTCTGCCTTCTAAAACTTCCTTGCTGATTTTTGCCCGCACTATGTCTTCCCGTCCCTTAACTGATCTCAAATTGTCAGACCAAGTAGCTACCATGTCCCCTACAGCCAGAATATGAAAACCAAATCAAGACCCTTCCACCAAAAACTTGGCCACTGCCCTATCGGGGTAATCCCGCAACCATAACTCCAATATCACCACTTTAACTGGACTGGGTCCCTTTCTGATTATTGGCTGAGGCAGGAGGTGGCTTCCGACCACCTCCCATCTCCCTTCCCCCTGCTTCTCCTGACCGACCCCTTGGGCATACTGCTGCCACATGAGGTGCTCCACAGCTGGAGCACTGATGTTTAAATCTACAAGATTTCCTACTACAACCCCACGAGTTGAAATCCCAGCAGACCAGGCGGGGTTGAACCACCTGGCCTGCCTGCTGGCGGGAAACACCAGCCTGTGATGCCCTCTGTACTAGATGCCCGCTGTCAAACCTGTCACCTAATACTGGCTGGGATGGGGTCATCAGTCACAGCCATAGCGCATCATGGGGTACATCCCAGCGCATGTTGGGGCACAGTGCTGCACGCATATGGAACCCCTGATCATAAGATCCATATACTGGATCAGAGAGAAGGCTCTCTCTGGGTAAGCCCTAACTACTGTTCCAGCATAAATGAAGAATCCCAGCAGCCAATTTGCCAAGCAGTGGTCCAGCTTGTGCCTCCACACTTTCTCCCTATCCCTATCCTCCTCTTTGTCTTTCTTCTTCTCCTTGACCTTCCTGTTCAGCAACCCTAAAACATCAACATATTCTCCCTTTCAGATCTTCTCTATGGTGGCTGGCAGAAGGTGATCACCCAGTGGTAGAGACTGATCCCCACCTGGAAGGGCAGAATGGGGAACTGAGTTATAACCCGTATTGGGGATGACTAATTGAGACCCTGCCGTGCCCGGCTCAACATTCATCTGGGGAATGGCCATGGAAGCCTGTGCTATGTTAAGAATGGCCCCTGTAAGTGTGTGGCCCCCCGACTGTGTTACTTGTGGGTGCAAGGTCATGAGGACTGGCACCATCTGGCTCCTGGTACCCCACAGCCAAGCACCCGGAGGCTGTGTGGTGCCCGGTGCCACGGTAACCTCACGTGACTGAGTCCCACCAGAGGTTGTCTCATGCGCATGGACTGAGCAGGCTTTTCTCTGTGTTGCCTGGCTGGAGTCGGGCCCCTCCATGTTGTCTCTCTGTGCTGACTCTGGTTCTGCTACCGATGCTGTCTGCTCTGCCTCACTGCCTGCTGGTGTCTGCATGCTGACCGAAGTCTCTGTGGTCCCGCTTGGCCGCTGCCGTGTCCCAGGCCTTTCCAGCTGTTGCATCACAGGAGTGGCCACCGTGCAGGGTACCCCTGAAGGGTTGGACCACTCTCCTTCTAAAAGAGCAATACGGGAGAGCATGATGTCACCCATTCTCCCTGCGTGATCTACGTACTGCTGGGGAGCCATCCTTTTCCCTGGACTGCGCTCTTTCCTTTTCTAACATGCTAAGTTTCTCCCACAGGGTTCTATAGTCTGGTCAGTCCTCCTCATCAGAAGAAGATATCGGGGGGGGGGGGGGGAGCCTTGCGTTTTGCAGGCTGCTTGCCTTTCTTTTTTCCCCTGACCTTTCCTGGGCCCCATATTATATGTTATCACACCCTGTCCCAGCAATCGTACTTTGGGCCAGAAGCCTCCACACTGGCCCCAGCCAGTAACTGTGCCAGTTTACACAGGGTCCGCAATTTAATACTGCCTCTATTTATCTATCTACTCTAGCTAATTTATTACTATATTTAATCTCCTTCCCTTCTTCTAATCTCCTTCTCTTTTATTTATTTATTATTTTATTTTATATAAATTTCCAGTAATATTATTATTAATTTATTTTAATAACCCTCCGACGAATCAACAAATAACTCCGTTATTCATCACTTCATGGGGGCAACTTCATGCTTCATGAGTCGTCAACTTTTAATGACTCACAAAGCGGGATGACTTGCCAAAATGGTGAGTCATCCCCATCTCTAATTATTATTATTATTATTTCAAAGTACCAATTTGCCACAACCCAGAAAAGAAAATAATAAAATACACAAGCAGTACCGTCAAAGTGCATTAGAATAGTTATACGAAAACATTTAAAATGGCAGAATTATTCAAATTAAGGCTAAACAAATTCAGCTGAGTCCACAGATATAATGTTTCAGAATTCCTTCCTGAATAACAGGGTTTTTAGTGACTTCTTTAAAATCGCCAGGGAAAGGGCCAGATGATCTGCAGGAGGGAGTTCGTCCCACAGCCGAGGAGCAACCACCGAAAAGGCCCAGTTTCTCATCTTCTTTCTCTGGGCCTCTCTCAGGGTTAGCATCTTCATCGGGCCTCCTTGGCATATTCATATATGATGGGCAGATCTAGTAGGAAGGAGACATTCTGCCAAGTACTGTGTTTCCAAACTGTTTATTTATTTAAAATATGCATACCCTGCCTTTCTGCTCCAGAGAAACCAAGGTGGCTTACAATATTAAAACAAACAATATTAAAAGCTAAAGCCAATTCACTATTACAGCATTTTTTTTAAAAAAAAATAAACAGACATCAAATTAAAAATGAGTGCAATGGTACCACAAAGCATTAATGGGTCGGTAGAAAAAAATGAAACCGCCAGAAAGAAGCAGTTCCTTTCCTGTTAAAGAAAGAGACCAGTGGACGAAAACCTTGAAAAAGGAAGAGGTAAGAATCTGAAAAGAAACAAAAACAAAAGCTATGCACATCCATAAATGGGAGTGACAGTTGAGTTGTGGGAAGACTATTGGCCATTTGTATCATCTTGAGAAAAATTACTGAATAGGACTTGTGTATTTTACATACACTGACCCATCGCTCTTCCCCCAGCTCCCTCTCTGAAGGAGGAGGACTACATAGGGTGAGGACCACATATTTTACATTTCATGAAACCTTTTCCACCATACTCTTTTAGGGAATGCAGACTTAAAAGAAAAGTTTGCCTACCCTTGCATTGGAAGAATGCACCAGATGACCCTATAGCATCTCTTATGTAAATTATTCCGTGTATAATGCAAAGCAACACAAAATGATAGCCTTTCAACAGATTGTTTGGCACATCTAGAATCTTTCGAAAACAAACAGAACAAATCAATAGGAGGGAAAGGTTACATAGCAATTATGAACAGCGGATTCTGTGGGGGTCTATAATCTTGTAGGCACTGTTTTGTTTTTTCCCCTTGCTCCTGACCTGGTTTGAACTGCATGGGATCTGATTGTGAGGAAGGAGAAGGACGAATAAAAATAACACACAATAGAACTTTGGGGGCAGTTTCAAGCAGATGCATTAGCAAAACCCATTAGACAGAGAGTGTTTTAGTTTCAGGTCCATTCAAAACAGTTGGAAGCTCTGGGTGTTTCTTTGGGTGTTTGCGGTCTCAGACAGCACTACTGCATGTTTCCCATTGTCCTTTTAATTTCTCTGTTTATATATGTGTGTGTTTTATATATGTATATAAAAACAGAGAAATTAAAACACACACACACATAAAATCTTACATGGCAAGAACTTTTCTTGACCACATTAGTATCTACTCCCCTCAGTGACTTTTTCTATTTGTTCCATGGCTAGATAAGGATCCAAGATTCATAAAGTGGCATGGTATGACCTACCATATTTGCTGGCGTATAAGATGACTGGGCGTATAAGACGACCCCCCAACATTTCCACTCAAAATATAGAGTTTATTATATACTTGCTGTATAAGACTACCCCCTCTTATGTGACCGGCCCTTTCTGCTCGTGGGAAGCAGCGGCCTCCGGCCCACCCCTGCATCTCCCTGTGACCGGCACTAGTGCGCAAGTGCGCATGTGTGAGTTCTGCGTAGACAAGGGATGGGCCGGAGCGCTGCTGCTTCCCGCCGAGCAGAACGGGCCGGTCGCCGTGGCCGCACTGGATACTGCGCAATACTGGATGTACAGTGGTGCCTCGCAAGACGATTGCCTCACAGGGCAATTAATCCACAAAACGATGGGTTTTTGCGAGCACTGTGGCACTCAGAAACCTCCCACAGTTCCAGCACTGTGCCAGAAGGCCTCCAAACCAGTACCTGCTCACTGTGTCAGCTGCATTGGACCTGCTGCTCTGCCATCTGAGCTGCTGGCTTTCCAGGATCTGCCTCCTGGAAAACAAGCAGAGCCAATGGGCTAAAAAGATCAGGGAAAGCATAAATGCAATCCCCCATTACCACAAATTATGCAGTTGAGTTCCCCACATTTGGGAAAATCACAGGGATCAGCACACCCAAAGTGCAATGGATGAGCCTCACCCTGCAAAACCCACTTTAATGACCATGGTATTTCCCCTGCAAGGTATGAGTTGGAGTGGCCCTTGCACCTCCTGCCCCCTTCTGTGCCCTGCCCCCCAAGGCATGGTGACCCCCTGGCTGCACCTCCTGCTCAGAACAGGGCTGCACAGCCCCAGTCCCGCCAGAGGCCAAGAGAGCTCTTCAGTGTTTTGGGGTGCCCCGTGGGACCCCCATCAGGGGCTAGGTGTTCCTCCCACAATCCTCTAGTGCACAGGTATTAGCATATATGCTAATATATATGCTAATACCTTATGCTAATACCTTATGCTAATACCATTCCAGGAATATTTAAACCTTTTTAGTCATTAAGGTGCCACAACAGTTTTGTCCTTTTTATTTGTTTGGGGTTTTTTTTAATTTTATTTTTCTTTTGTTTTTGTCTTTAATGCTTGCACAGACTCACACAGCTACCTCTTCTAAAACTACAGCTATAATAGACAGTGGTTTTCCTGCTTCCTTCTTTCAGATGGATATGTTTGGGTTCAATTAGTGACTATATGATATAGATATAGATATAGATATAGATATGTGTACAGTATTATTTGAGTATGCAAATAACATCGGCTTCGATTTGGTCCAAATTTTTTGTCATATAAATAGCAGCTGATTTGCTTCAAACAGCTTCATAGCTTTCCTGTTTGATTTGTATGTTACTAATATAAAGTATATGTACATGTCTGCGTGGGTGAAAATGGGGAAATGGATTCATGAAAATTGGGAATTTATTTATTTATTTATTTATTATTAGATTTTTATACTGACCGACTTTGTGAGAACTTGGAACTCTAGGTGGTGAACATAAGAAAATTAAACCTACAACAAACACCTCCCCCCCATGAAAACATAATAAAACAAAAATATATAAATAATGACATGTATTACTAAAAATGTACCAAAAGAAGTCAAATTGCGACAGAAATTAAGTTTTGAAAAAAATAATAAATTCCTAATTCAGAAGCAAGATATTTTAAAAGGCCTCTTAAAAAAATCCTGTTTTCACCAGTTTTCTAAAAATAGGGAAGGATGGGGCCTGGCGTTTTTCCAGAGGAAGGGAATTCCAAAAATAAAGTGGTTTGACCCAGGATGGGTCTGAAACTCTGTGCCATCGATTACTGAGTGATCTCCAGTGTATAGACAAAGCTTCCATCAGTTTCTGTTCCCTCACCTCTCTCCCTGCCGCATCAGGAAGGAAGCAGTTTACTCAAATTTACTCAACAAAAAAGTTTGTTGAAGAGGGAAGGAATACCCCTTGGTATTAGCCTCCTTGTCCCAGTAGGTAGAGCACCTGATCACTGCCATGTGTGTCAAATTTGCCATTCACCCTGTGTGGAACATAGACAGGTATAGGGGGAAAAGAGGGGAAAAAAATTGCTGCAAACATAGAAGCCAGCAGTGGGCATTAAAAAACTGAAGTATGAAATGGGGGTAGAGATGGCTTAGGTCCTATGTTTTATGCCAATATAACCTACACAGTTCAAATCTTGCACAAGATATCCATGGCACATTCACAAACACAAGCACTCAATCAACTTGTTTCTAAAGTGTAATACAAAATGACATCTGCAGCTGCCTAAAAGAAAGGAAGAAGAAGAAAAAACCTGCAATGCACAACCAACCTGCTGAAAATGGAAGTTATGCAAATAGCTATCTCTAACAGACTGACACCCTTCCCTCATCCTGCCAAGACATGAAATGGTTGTCAATCTCCTGTCGCTTTGGGCTTTCCATTTCTGGTAAAGTATTACTTCTGTTTTCTGAGTAAGAGTTGCTGCCACCAAGTGTTTTTAAATCAGTTTTCACCATTTTTAACTGAAGCTTTGGAGAGCCCCCATTCAATGTTTAATATCATGTTGGGCTTTTATTTGCTTTGGATCTGTTCAGAAATGGGCAAATACTCCCACTTTCCTTCAAATACCAAATAATTTCTGAACACAAAGCACATCCCTAATACATAACATAAAAAAAAACTTAAGGCTACCCTTCAGGACAATGCCTCCTTATGTATTTATAAAAGTGAAAATGGGTCCCAGCAGGGACTAGCCAGCTTTCTTTTTCAATAGGAAACTAGGCCCAAGCTCACCATATCCTGGGCCATGAGCCGTTCCAGCCCAAGCTTGCTCCAAGTGAGCACAATTAAATGCCTGTCTGGTAAATGGAACTCTTAGAATGGAGAATTATGGGATCTGGAGTAAATACATACACACAAATACAGACAAGCACACACGCACACCACCTATCATCTTTCTCTTTTGAGGGGCCCAGCTGGCATATAAGTCCAAGCCAGTAAGAAATAACCTCTGCACTCCTTTGCCACCTGTGCTTTCACAGTAAGTGCTGAGACTCAGAATACCATAGCTATACATTCCATCCTTTGGGAGCAGTACAAACCCATTTAAAACTGATTGTACCTCTCTATTAACATAATCCAGTTTTTCTCCCAACCTACAAGTTTCATTGAGTTCACTGTCATCCATTCTAAAGACACCACAGAATACCCGTTCGAGAGTTTCACAGCATCTCCCGGATTTGTGGATTATCAACAGATTAGGGATATTGCAGCCAGAACCTCTCATTCTTCTTGTGGTTTTATGTAGATGTTAAATAGCATGAGGGCAAATTAATACCCCTTAAGTAAGGAAGATCATAAGGAGAAGCAAACTTCCCAGCACCATTTTCTGGAGCCCAGTCCAGAATTAACTATTAAGCAAAATAAGCACATTCCTAGAATATCAACAAGGGAAGAGGTCACCACAGATGGTTTTTTCCCCCAGTGCTTGATTTTCCATGGACCATGGTGCACCCTCCTTAACAAACCACATTCATCCATTTCTCGCCCTCTGCTCCCTCCCTCCCTCCCTCAAGAGCCCCAAACCACCTCCCTCCCTAAAGCAATTGAGTATGAACCAGTAAAAACTATAAAGACTCACCTAGTAAGAGAACATATGTTTTGAGTGAAATGATCGATCATCATCATCATTGCTTGGTGGTTGCTGGGTTTTTTTTTAAACTTCTATATTTTGGTAGGTTGAGTGGGGATAAAGATAAAAAGAACTGCTGTTCTTTTAGACCGATGGCCTCTGCATTACATGTGCAAGCCAAAGAAATATCAGCCACTGTTAAAAACACCCCAAAAGGGGTTTGAAGCTCTTGTTTGAGCTTTTCAGTTTAGAGATTCTGACAAAATCTGTCTACATTAATCAAAGTATGAAAACACAAGATTTGGCTGGAAGCCAGTAATTTGATATTACATATGGTTTTGTATATGATATGTGGTTCTTTTTTGCCACATGCTATATAATTAAATTACCTTATTTTCATGCATATAATGTGTGTGTTATATGGGCTTTTTAAAGCTGTAGGGCTCACTGCCCATTATAGTCATAGGGGGCACCATAACCTTTTCAGTGTTTAGGGCCTCTTTAAAGGTCTTAATCCAGCCCTGCTGGGCCCATCCCTCCAGGTCAGACTAGAACTACTGCAATACCAGATTTTGGAAAAGTTATTTTGTTTGTTCTGATTAAAATTCCCAGTATCCCTCACCAGCATGGCTACTGGCCATATGGGCTCTGACATTCTGCGATTTCTAATCCAAAAGAATAACTTCTCCAAGCTTTGTACGATACTCTGCCTCCCAAAATAGTGAGGCATTCTAGGAGGATTTGACATGATTTAATGGTACTGAATTAATGTTACTGCCCTTTTATGACATCCAAAATCAGGATGTTCGGACAGCCTTCTAGCAGAGTCATGTTTGGGCCAGCCCTACATAGAAGAAGACTGTGAGCAGGACAATGCTAACCAGCAGTACTGATACATACAACTGGGAGACGTTTATAGGACAAAAGCTGTAAAGTTTGAGTTAACAGTTCTTTCATGTCTCTCCACCTCCAGAGTTCTTGGTTTTCATCAGTACAAAAGGCAATTCTTTTCCTCAGCTTCTGTGTGGCCTTTAAGTTCTGCTTCTGCCCAAACATGAATTCAACTATCATAACCCCCTGAAGTTTCCATAAATTCTGGATGACTCTTCAAGTGCTGAAGTTATTCCTTACAAATCTCACAGTTTCTAGGGGTCAGACCAACCCCTGCAAAAAAATATGAATGCTTTCCAAACTTCTCATCTATGAAAGGTAGCTATTGGAGAAAAACGAAATTGCCGAGGAAAACTGGAAAAAGTTAATGGCTGCTCTAAACCAAGGGTTGGACGCTCAGACATAGTGCAGACAATCTTTTAATGACTGGCTGTGAGGAAGAGGATAAAAATATTGTAGTGGCTGCAAACTGTGACTTAAACATGTATTAAATGGAATCACTTTGATATATATCTACTAAATTGATTTTTGGTACCTAACTAGCAACAAACTGACTGTCAGGGAGAGGGGCTTTTTAAAAAGTGTTGTACTTTTGGTATTGCTAATTTATAATTATGTGAACTGTGAGGATCTGAATGGCTTTCATCTCTCTTCTGGCTTGAATATGAAAACTGATTTAATTATGTTTTAGTATTTATAACAGACTGACTAGAATCCTATTGGTGTTTACATAACTTCCATGGTTCATTGTGATTAATTGACAAGATGCTGGTGTACATCTGGGTTATACAATCAGGGTGCATGCCTTAGCACCTCATCAGTTACCAGCAACCAGTTATACAAGCCTCATGCAAACACCAATAGAAGGTTTCCTATGTTTGTGCTTATTTATACTACAAGCTACTTTGCATTCTGATTTCTGGAGGAAATCTAGGACATAACTCGATCAATTCATCCATCAAACAAACAAAGAAATAACTTCTCATTTAAAGGCAGCAAGTATAAAACTTAAGCAAAAGCTTTCAGAGGTGTAAATGTTTAACTTATAAAAGTTTTTTTTAAAAAAAAAAAACTATTACAGTAAGATCTCCCTATCTGCGGGATCAGTATCCACTGATTCACTTATCTCCTGCCTGAAAATACTAAATACCCCCCCAGAAATACATGTTTATACATATTTCCAGAGTGTAAACTCTAAATTTTATCCCTCCTAACCACAGACCCAACCACCAAATATCTAAAGAAATTACAAAATCTTATTAAAAAGTTCCCTGAATACATAAATGAACAAATTCTGACCAACATACTGTGAGAACCTCACCCAGTTACCTTCTAGCTATTACCTAAAATACACAAACCAGGAAACCACAGTAGACCCATGGTATCCAGCATCAACACCATCATATCATTGAGTCCAGACCCTGGCAAGGAGTCACAGTGGGGAACCACACTCCTAACCTCTGGCTCTGCAGCCAGAGACCTAAACCGCTGAGTTATCCAGCAGTTCTCCTCTACCTGGAAAATCTTGAAAAGGGTTGCCGTAAGTCAAAGTTGACTTAACAGCATGTGATTCTTATTATATACACGCGTGATACAATCTGACAGTGCTCATAATCCAGAAGAGCTTAGTGCTACTGATTTCCTTTGGGTATACTGAACCAGAAGCTTTAATTTTTACTTTTAAAATGAATTTGTAATGTTTCCACTCTGTTGTCCATAACTCAGGCAGTGTTATAAACTTTTAGAAGCAGCTGTCAAAGACCAACAGCCTGAGGCGCAGCCTGATCATCTTGAGTCTGGGCAAGAGCTAGAGCCCCAAACTGGAAATGTTTCTCTGGACAGGATCCAGCGATATGCCGATTTTTATAGGATTGTCATTACAGTAATAATTTTAAAAAGCTATCCCTTATACAAACATGCTGCCTTTTGAAATTCAAAATGCTGATTATAAAGGTATTTTCCTGTTTGGTGGTTCTCTTTAAGGGACTCTTACTGAAGCTACAATAATTGTGAGATTTTTTTAATAAACACACTAGGAAGGTTAATATAATATAAACTTTTAAAAAAAAGATATTACTGTAGTCATCCCTCCTATCCTGAGTTTTGAAATCTTGGGTTGATGCCTTTCTCTCAGTTCTGTCCTCTTCACAGGGTGTTTGGTGAGGAAAAAAGAGATACCATCTCTGTGGCTACTCTCAGGCTATGAAACTCCCATCCAAGGAAGGCTAGATTGACCCTTTTTTCCTCCTTCTTCCACAGGCAGTTAAATATATTTTTATTTAGACGCTAACTGGCTGCTGAGGAATTTTTTTTAAAGTAACATTGCACTTTTTCTTTCTTTGCTTTACTTTCAGGTGATTTTTAAATTGTTTTAACCCATTGTTTATTTCTTTTTTAAAAAAAAAATTTTAAATTATTATTATATACCACATAAACAACCATACAACAACAGGAAGGGGAAAAAAAGGGGTAACAACAAAACAAAACAAGACATATACACAGGGAAATACTTGCTTTCTTTCAATATCTAAAATGCTCTTGACTTCATGACTGTGATACAGTAATCTCTAATATATTCTCTACTCATGTCTGTTTCTGGGCCCAATCATAAAACATTTTCCAACTTTCCTTAATATATATTCTCGGGTTCTCACGTAGTGTCTCTGACAGACTATCCATTTCTGCAATATCTAGTAATTTTTTAAGTAGCTCCTCTTTCTTCGGATTTTCCTGCGTTTTCCACCTCTGGGCCCAGATCAGCCTTGCAGCTGTAACTATGTGTAACAACAAATATACCCATTGTTTATTTCAATGTCACTTATTCCACTGTGTTTTACTATTACAGCTCATTGCTTTTCATCTGTCATCAGATAAGTAGCCGTGTTGACCTGTTTCAGCACCAACACAAACAAAAGTATGGCAGCACCTTTAACTCTAGCAAATTTATTTCAGTGTGACCTTTTGAGGATTACCAGGTCTTCAGGCACAGTCCTTTAGCTGTATCTATTTTTAACAATGAAATACGTTTCATTGTTTTAGTTGGCTAGGAAAAAACACAATGTAAAAGAAATGTAATATAATATAAATGGAGCTTTTTGAACAACTCACTAGTTATGGATAATGATTCTACCTCAGCGACCATGTGTGGAGATGTCACCTTATTTGTGAGTGTAATTATAGGACAACAGCACATCGTTATGGTTACTGTAACTCGCCATGTTCCTGGTATCACTATATAACTTAAATTTTCCTTTATTTTTAATAATAATAATAATAATAAACTTCTTTTTATCCATGTGGCAGATTGGCATATGTGTAGGGCCAAAAAATAAGAGGTTTACCTATTACAGTGAAGACTTTTCAACCGGCACATGTGCCCTTGCCTCCAGATAAAAGTTTGTGCTATTTTCCTTGTCACTCTTTCCTGCAAAATCTCTACACAAGGAGTGTCCTTTCCTTTTTGAGAAGCAAATCACATACACAGCAAGCGCAAAACAATGACTGAGTGTTAAAGAGTCCTGCTCTGGATCTGGTTTCTTAGGCTCTACCAGTGCAGCACCTGGCTCACAGCTAGTCAAGGCTGGACCCATGTACAGTAAACGAAGGAATCCGAGATCAGCACCAGGAAGTCAGGACTGCCTAGCCAGGAATGTGTCCCAAGAAAGAGCTGGGATCAGGAAGCAGCAATGTATCAGGATCCAGAGTTCAATGGGTTCTGCCTATCATTAGGGTCATAAATATTTGTGAAACAGGAATTCAGTTAGGAACAAAAAGTCAAGAAATTCATATAGAAAGTCCAGGTTCTAGACAGAGTTTTTCTTCTAGCAAGTATTTGGAGACAAGCACTGCATCTTTTAGGGTGGATCTGGGATTGTAGTTTCAAATACCGCCATTTCTTGGTACTGGGCAGTCATCCCCATGCTTCCTCTGACACCAAGGGGGCCTGAGGGACAGCAGTCAACCCAGTGGGTTCCCAGGACAGTCTTGGCTCTTCCATAGATGTTTGGCAGTTTTTCCCTAGATTGCTCAGAGGAGAACCCCTTGTTTGGAGGTGAGACTATCTAATAAGGAACTCTCAAAGGAAGACATATATGCTGCCTCTGACATTGAAAGCAGTCAGACATGCCACTGCTCTACAGGTTTCTTAAAGAATACACCTTCTTCCTACATCCCTTTATCTGACCCCTCAGGTTAAGCTTCTTAGGAAAGAAATGGTTTACAAAACATAAATCATTTAAAAGTTAACCTTCTGACATCACTATCTGATTTCAAAAGCCAAATAAAAGTAGATGGGATTAAGGTATAAGGGAAGCTATTAGAGAAAACATCGGTAAAACCTGAGTATCAGTAAAATCCAGTACACAGAAGCTGTGGAACTACAGTATGTTCACAATGTTTACAATCCGTGCTGAGAACAGGAAATGCCACTGCATTATTTTTAAGCCTAGCCAGCTATAATGAAGATAATCAAAATGTATGTTTGGAGGTGATCCTACACCTTGCTGCAATAATCTGGAAATAGGGCAAGCAAGCAAGAACTGAGGCACTGTACTTGGGTACTGAAAATTTTGAAAGGGAGGGAAGATGGTTGGGCCAGGCCTATTATTAGTCTTCCAGTGGCAGTTATGCCACTGTGTAAGCATTTGAGAAAGATTGTAGTCTTTCTGTAAGGCACATGTCTCAGGAGGCTTCAGGATCTGTCCTTCCAGTGAGCACTCCGGGTTGATTTCCTTCAGAATGGATAGGTTTGTTTTCCTTGAAGTCCAGGGGACTCTTGAGTCTCCTCCAGCACCACAATTCAAAAGCATCAATTCTTCGGCGGTCAGCCTTCTTTATGTTCCAGCTCTCACTTCCATACATCACGACTGGAAAAACCATAGCTTTGACTATGCGGACCTTTGTCGGCAAGGTGATGTCTCTGCTTTTTAAGATGCTGCCTAGGTTTGTCATCGCTTTCCTCCCAAGAAGCAGGCGTCTTTTAATTTCGTTGCTGCTGTCACCATCTGCAGTGATCATGGAGCCCAAGAAAGTAAAATCTGTCACTGCCTCCATATCTTTCCCTTCTATTTGCCAGGAGGTGATGGGACCAGTGGCCATGATCTTAGTTTTTTTGATGTTGAACTTCAGACCATTTTTTGCACTCTCCTCTTTCACCCTCATTACGAGGTTCTTTAATTCCTCCTCACTTTCTGCCATCAGAGTGGTATCATCTGCATATCTGAGGTTGTTGATACTTCTTCCAGCAATCTTAATTCCGGCTTGGGATTCCTCCAGTCCAGCCTTTTGCATGATGTATTCTGCATATAAGTTAAATAAGCAGGGAGACAATATACAGCCTTGTTGTACTCCTTAAACTCCTTAAATTTTGAACCAATCAGTTGTTCCATATCCAGTTCTAACTGTTGCTTCCACATATAGATTTCTCAGGAGATAGATAAGGTGGTCAGGCACTTCCATTTCTTTAAGAACTTGCCATAGTTTGTTGTGGTCGACACAGTCAAAGGCTTTTGCGTAGTCAATGAAGGAGAAGTAGATATTTTTCTGGAACTCTCTGGCTTTCTCCATAATCCAGCACATGTTAGCAATATGGTCTCTAGTTCCTCTGCCCCTTCGAAATCCAGCTTGTACTTCTGGGAGTTCTCGGTCCACATACTGCTGAAGTCTACCTTGTAGGATTTTGAGCATAACCTTGCTAGCGTGTGAAATGAGTGCAATTGTACGGTAGTTGGAGCATTCTTTGGCACTGCCGTTCTTTGGGATTGGAATATAGAATGATCTTTTCCAATCCTCTGGCCACTGCTGAGTTTTCCAAACTTGCTGGCATATTGAGTGTAGCACCTTAACAGCGCCATCTTTTAAGATTTTAAATAGTTCAACTGGAATGCCATCACCTCCACTGGCCTTGTTGTTTGCCATGCTTTCTAAGGCCCACTTGACTTCACTCTCCAGGATGTCTGGCTCAAGGTCAGCAACCACACTATCTGCGTTGTCCGGGACATCCAGATCTTTCTGGTATAATTCTTCTGTGTATTCTTGCCACCTCTTCTTGATGTCTTCTGCTTCTGTTAAGTCCCTACCATTTTTGTCCTTTATCATGTCCATCTTTGCACAAAAGTTTCCTTTAATATCTCCAATTTTCTTGAACAGATCTCTGGTTTTTCCCTTTCTATTATTTTCCTCTATTTCTTTGCACTGTTCATTTAAGAAGGCCCTCTTGTCTCTCCTTGCTATTCTTTGGAAGTCTGCATTCCATTTTCTGTAACTTTCCCTATCTCCCTTGCATTTTGTTTCCCTTCTCTTCTCTGCTATTTGTAAGGCCTCGTTGGACAGCCACTTTGCTTTCTTGCATTTCCTTTTCTTTGGGATGGTTTTTGTTGCTGCCTCCTGTACAATGTTACGAGCCTCCATCCATAGTTCTTCAGGCACTCTGTCCACCAAATCTAGTTCCTTAAATCTGTTCTTCACTTCCACTGTGTATTCATAAGGAATTTGGTTTAGGTTATACCTGACTAGCCCAGTGGTTTTTCCTACTTTCTTCAGTTTAAGCTTGAGTTTTGCTATAAGAAGCTGATGATCAGAGCCACAATCAGCTCCAGGTCTTGTTTTTGCTGACTGTATAGAGCTTCTCCATCTTTGGCTGCAGAGAACATAATCAATCTGATTTCGGTATTGCCCATCTGGTGATGTCCATGTGTAGAGTCGCCTCTTGTGTTGTTGGAAAAGAGTGTTTGTGATGACCAGCTTGTTCTCTTGACAAAACTCTATTAGCCTTTGCCCTGCTTCGTTTTGAACTCCAAGGCCAAACTTACCTGTTGTTCCTTTGATCTCTTGACTCCCTACTTCAGCATTCCAATCCCCTATAATGAGAAGAACATCTTTCTTTGGTGTCAGTTCTAGATGGTGTTGTAAGTGTTCATAGAATTGGTCAATTTCAGCCTCTTCAGCATCGGTGGTTGGTGCATAAACTTGGATTACTGTGATGTTGAGAGGTCTGCCTTGGATTTGTATTGAAATCATTCTATCATTTTTGAGATTGTATCCCAGTACAGCTTTTCCCATTCTTTTGTTGACTATGAGGGCTACTCCATTTCTTCTACGGGATTCTTACCCACAATAGTAGATATGATAATCGTCTGAATTGTATTCGCCCATTCCCATTTATTTTAGTTCACGCCCAGGATTTCAATGTTTATTCTTGCCATCTCCTGTTTGATCACATCCAGCTTCCCAAGATTCATAAATCTTACATTCCAGGTTCCTATGCAATATTTTTCTTTGCAGCATCGGACTTTCCTTTCACTTCCAGGCACGTCCGCAGCTGAGCGTCCTTTCGGCTTTGGCCCTAACACTTTATTAGCTCTGGAGCTACTTGTCCTTGTCCTCTGCTCTTCCTCAGTCACATGTTGGACACCTTCCGACCTGAGGGGCTCATCTTCCAGCGTCATATCTTTTAGCCTTTTGTTTCTGTCCATGGAGTTTTCTAGGCAAAGATACTGGAGTGGCTTGCCAGTTCTTGCTCCAGGTGGATTGTGTTTAGTCATAACTCTCCACTATGACTTGGGTGTCTCTGCACGGCATAGCCTATAGCTTCTCTGAATTACTCAAGCCCCTTCGCCATGACAAGTTAGCAATCTGTGAAGGAGTAGCAATCCGTGAAGGAGAATTCCTCCTCTGGCTGCTTTTATAAGCCAGGAAGGGTAAGGGTCCAGCACACATGTGGTGGCATTCACCTCTCCAAGAATCCTGTCCACAACATCAGGCTGCACCAACTGAAAAGTATCCATTAAAACAGGACAAGCAGGGGTCAAAGTTACATCCACAGGGTCTGTATCAATTACAGCATCCAAGTCAGAGCAAATCCGAGTGACTTTATCTGCTAAGTGTTGTGCTAATTCCTCACAGCAGGTTGTGGAGTGGTCAATATTTTGTTCTTTTTGTGGGGCATGTACTAAGCCCCTGACCACTCGAAACAACTCTGCTGGATGACTTTGTGCAGATGCAATGGCAGCAGCAAAGAACCTTTTCTTTGCTGCAGCCACTGCCATGGAATAGGTCTTCAAATGGGCTCTAGCCCGTGTTCGGTCAGATTTACTCTGAGTTTTCCAACATCATCGCTATAGTCTCCGTCCCACTCGTTTCATTTCTGCCAGCTCCCTTGTGAACCAGGGGGCTTGCCTGGCTCTATTTTGTGGGAGATGACACTTAGGAGCAATTGTGTCCAGCGCCCTGGCCATTTCCCCATTCCAGAGATCAGCCAGAGCTTCAACAGGATCACCTGCTGAGGCAACAGGAAACTCCCCAAGAGCCATCAGAAAATCACTTGGATTCATCAGTCTCCTGGGGCAGACCATCCTAATAGGTCCTCCACCCCTGCAGAGATTAAAAGTTCCAGTAAGTCTAAACCTCACGAGGTAGTGACCGGTCCATGACAACGGAACTACAGAGAGCTCCTCCACACCCAGATCACCATCATCCTGCCCAGCATGAAAAACAAGGTCCAGAGTGTGCCTTGCTATATGTGTGGGGCCAGAAACCACTTGGGACAGACCCATGGTTGTCATGGAGGACATGAAGTCCTGAGCTGCTCCTAACAAGTTGGTCTCAGCTTGGGCTTTGAATTTCCCCAGTACTATCAGCCTAGAAGACTCCAACATCACCTCCAATACCAACTCAGTCAGCTCAGGAAGGGAGACTGTTGAGCAGCAGGGTGGATGGTACACCAACAGAATCCTTATTCTGTCCTGGGCACCTACTTCACATATACATTAAAAACCTGAAAGAGGCCGTCCAGAATTTTGTGGTCTGCTATCACCAGTGTGCTGATGATACCCAACTCCATCTGCTTTTTAAGATCCTTCAAGAGACCCTTTTCTCAGTCTTTCAGGCCTCTCTTGTGTTAGAAGATCTAACATGAGATGGGTTGACTCAATAAAGGAAGCCACAGATGTTAGTTTGCATAATCTGAGCAGAACTTAATTGAAAAGGAATTGCAGGAAAAGGAATAGCAAGGAAATGCAGGGATGGCATCAGGAGGGCAAAAGCTGAGAATGAGCTGAAGTTAGCTAGGGACACTAAAAGCAATAAAAAAGCATTCTTCAGGTATGTGAGTAGCAAAAGACAAACAAAAGACATAGTGACACAGCTCCGCAATGGAGATGGAAAAATTATAACAGAGGACAAAGAAAAGGCAGAGGTGTTCAATTCCTACTTTAGTTCAGTATTTTCTCATAAGACAGACTATGAACTTCCAAACAAATTGGAAGTGCAAGTGGGGGAGACAGGATTGCAGCTGGAGGTTGATAAACAAATAGTGAAGGAATAACTTACCACCTTGAACGAGTTCCAATCTCCAGGGCCGGATGAACTGCATCCAAGAGTACTGAAGGAACTGGCTGAAGGACTCTCAGAACCACTATCCATTATTTTCTTGAAATCATGGGAAACAGGTGAGGTGCCAGAGGATTGGAGGAGGACTAATGTTGTCCCTATCTTCAAAAAGAGTAAAAAAGAGGAACCTGGAAACTACAGGCCAGTCAGCCTGACATCAATCCCAGACAAAATTCTGGAACAGATCGTAAAGTGGTCATTGTGCAAGCACCTAGAAAACAATGCAGTAATAACTAGAAGCCAACAAGATTTGTCAAGAACAAATCCTGCCAAACTAATTTGATCTCATTTTTTGATCAGGTCACCTCCCTGATAGACAGAGGGAATGCTGTAGACGTAGTATATCTTGACTTCAGCAAACCTTTTAACAAAGTGCCCCATGATATCCTGATTAGCAGACTAACTAGGTGTGGGCTGGATAGATCAAGTGTAAGGTGGATACACAGTTGGCTACAGAATCATACTCAGAGGGTAATGATTAATGGGTCCTTCTCTAACTGGGAGGAGATAACCAGTGGGGTACCCCAAGGCTCAGTCCTGGGCCCGGTGCTCTTTAATATTTTTTTTAATGACCTGGATGAGGGAGTGCAGGGAATGCTTGTCAAATTTGCAGATGATACCAAATTGGGTGGAGTAGCTAATACCTTAGAAGAGAGAAACAAAATTCAAAATGACCTTGATGGGATGGAGCACTGGGCCGAAAGCAACAGAATGAAATTCAACAGGGATAAGTGCAAAGTACTGCACCTCAGAAAAAGAAACCATATCGCACAGTTACAAGATGGGGGATACCTGGCTCAGCAAAACTACGAGCGAGAAGGATCTTGGAATTGTCGTAGGTCACAAGCTAAATATGAGCCAACAGTGTGATGTGGCTACAAACAAGGCAAATGCTATTTTAGGCTGCATCAATAGAAGTATAGTTTCCAAATCCCGCGAGGTGCTAGTCTCCTTCTATTCAGCACTGGTTAGGCCTCACCTTGATTATTGTGTCCAGTTCTGGACACTACACTTCAAGAAGGATGCTAACAAATTGGAACATGTTCAGAGGAGGGTGACAAGGATGATCAGGGGGCTGGAAACGAAGCCTTATGAGGAAAGGCTGAAAGAATTGGGCATGTTTAGCCTTGAGAAAAGAAGACGGAGGGGTGATATGATAGCACTTTTCAAATATTTGAAAGGCTGTCATACAGAGGAGGGGCAAGACCTGTCTCAATCATCCCAGAGTGCAGGACATGCAACAATGGGCTCAAGTTAAAGGAAGCCAGATTTTGGTTGAATATCAGGAAAAACTTCCTAACTGTTAGAGCAGTACGACAGTGGAACCAGTTACCTCAGGAGTTGGTGAGTGCTCCAACACTGGAGGCATTCAAGAAAAACTTGGATAATCACCTGGCAGATATGCTTTGATTGTATTCCTGCATTGAGCAGGGGGTTGGACTTGATGGCCTTGTAGGCCTCTTCCAACTTCAATTTTCTCTGATTATATGAAAAGACAATATTGCTAAGAAGGGGGGCCAGCAGGAAGAGGGAACAAACTGATATGCTGATGTTTTGCAATATCTGAGCAGAGCTCTTAATAATACAAGATTTTGGAAGTCAGTAACTCATAGAGCGAGAAAGGGGTGGGGTTTATCTCCCTTCTGTCTCCCTAGCCTTCAGCCCAAGGCATGCTTATTTTGTCTTATCAATGACGTTGATCTGTTTTAAATTATCCGGGTGTCCAGGTCACTTGGTTCTACATGGGGTAAAAACAGTGTTACTTTAAAAAAACTCATTACTCGAAAACCCTTTTTACAAACATCCTCAAAATTTGCACACATCAAGAGCATATGTTTTGCTAAATCTGTGTCAAATATGATGCTGATCCAAGATCCAGTTTCATAGTTCGTTTGTTTTTTGGTTGGTTGGGGCATCTCTATTTTTTGAGTTGGCTTGTGGAACGCTGTATGGAGCTGGCAGCACAATATATTACTACATACTTGTGCAGCAATAATAATTGTATGAATTGTCATGTGCAAGAATAAAGCAATGAAGGATTTTCATCCCCAAACAAAACAAAACCCACTCTTTTTCAGAATTCTTATACCATCTCCTCAGGGTCAAAAAGAGTTGTGCACCAGACATGCTGCAGGAAGTAAGGGCTCCCCATCTTCAGCTGGTAGATTCTCAGTCTGTATTGTCTAACCTGGCAAGGCAGGGATGGGCCTCATATGGTTCCCCCAGGGGAATCTTTGAGGCCCTAAAC
Source organism: Intellagama lesueurii (assembly GCA_037013535.1). NCBI lineage: Eukaryota > Metazoa > Chordata > Lepidosauria > Squamata > Agamidae > Intellagama > Intellagama lesueurii. Next base: position 91,793,115 of record JBAJHW010000004.1, on the reverse strand, counting down.
TGGGAACATTGAGTCTCTCCAAATCCCACATCCCCAGTTTGGAAACTATGGGGAACAGTTTGCTTGATATCTCTCAGGAGTATGGCATGGCCTTTGTAAGCTTCTAACCCAAAGTACAGAAACAGGTGTTGAACATGAAGTCCACTAGTTCTTCCTTGTATTACATAATTCATTTGAAAATGTTGGAGTACTGACAGCTTTTTAGCATCATAATGAAACTGAGCATGCACAGAAAGTATTATATCATAGAATAAGCAAAATAAAAACTTCAGGGTATTAAAAAAACAGTGAGATAACAATGGAGCAAAATTTGCAAAAAATCCCTCATCCTGAGGGTTCCATTTCTGGTCTGAATATGAGCTGAGCTGGGAGGTACACAATCTCCAACAAGAAATATTTGTTACAAAGAGATATAGGTTATTCTATATAGCTGAGAAAGTGTGAGTGCCACTCGTATTTTGAAAGAGGAATAGATGTGGAATATTAACAGCTGCTAGCCAAGAGTTAACAATATTTATTGAGGTGTTTCCCTTTGTGGAAAAGTCTGACAAAGTCAGTATGAATGCCAAAATGGCAGATAAGGGACTTTGACACACTTAACACACATTATCAGAAATAACACAAACTGTACAGAGTGTTGCCACTGGAACAGGGAAGTGCATATTCTGGTAATAGAGTGCTGGTTCAGAGTAAAAAGTTTAGAGTGATTCCTAAAAGAAAAAGAGTAAAAGAAGTTGTTGGACTATTATGAGATTTTTTTTAAAAAAAAATGAGAATAATGTATTGGAAACTGAAACGGAAATTGAGAAAGCACTGAAGGAAACACCACAACTATTTAAAAAGATTTTAATGTGACAGTGGAGAAAACTGACAGAAATAAAAAGGTGAGATACATAATGCATTATCAGAAATCAAGGATGAAGCAAAAACATTGGGCACAAAAGTTAAGGACACGGATAGAATGGCCAATACTAATGTTAGACAGTTATATGAATATGAAGATGAGCTTACTGAAATTGATTTTAAAAATGATTGATTTGGGGGATAGAGGATGGAGGACAAAGGTGAGACTACATGGATTTCCAGACGTTGGAGCCAAGGATAGAGTAAAACTAAGAGACAAGGGTGACAGATTGTTCCCTGGGATATAATGATTCATTTTGCAAACTTTTAAGAAATGCATTTTTATTAAAGAGATCAGAAAAGCCTGGACACGTGTTGTATAATGATTCGCTCATGCATATGCACTTAGATCTTTGTTCAGAGCCTCATGACACCGCTTCCCCGCCGCCGTCAGAGGCCTCCCGGGGTTCCCTGCTGCCATGACCGCCGCCACCGGAGGCCTCCCCGGCTTCCCCGCCACCGTCGGAGGCATCCCGGGGTTCCCCACTGCTGCTACTGCCGCCACCGGAGGCCTCCGACGGCCGGGAGGCCTCTGGCAGCGGCGGTCGCAGTGGCGGGGAAGCCCGGAAAGCCTCCGACGGCGGCGGGGAAGCTGGTGAGGCCTCTGGCGGCGGCGGTCACGACAGCGGGGAAGCCCGGGAGGCTGAGAAGGCTTCAGAGTGGTAAGGTGCTCCTTTTTCCTTTTAAAAAAGTTGTTCTGGGTGGGTTTTGGAGGGTAGTTTTGGGCTGGGTGGTTATGTTTCTGTGTTGTTTTGTTTTTTGGTGATTTTTTTTTTTTTGCAGTCCCAGCATGGGACTTGATCCAATGTTTATTTTTGGATTTGTTTGTTTGTTTGTTTTTTGTTTGTTTTTTGCAGTCCCAGCGTGGGACTTGCTCTGTTTATTTTCTTTTCTTTCTTTTTTTCTTGGTATTTTTTTCTTCGGCCAGAACGGATTAATCGGTTTTCAATGCATTCCTATGGGAAATGGTGCTTCGACGTACGAAAATTTCGAGTTGTGGCCACCGTTCCAATACGGATTAATTTCGTAAGTCGAGACACCACTGTATATACTGCTTTAAGCACTATGGGGCGGTGTATAAGCAGAACATTTTATTTTATTTTTTATTTTTTTTGTACCAAATAGTGGCTTGGAGGCACTTGGTGGAGCTGATTACCACAATACCTGTGAATAACAATGCAAAATATTTTTTTGGGGGGGGATATCCAGGTTTGTTTGTTTGTTTTTGTTTGTTTGTTTGTTTGTTTGTTTGTTTGTTCGATATGCTGGGAAATTTTATAAGATAATAACATTAGAGCAAAATTCAAATTCTCATGATGAGTGAGGCTTGCTGGATGAACAACACTTGGAACAAGAGAGAGTCAAATTGGAAGGACAGTTGCTTGATCAGTCTACCACTTTAGAGGGAGAAATTCAGATGGAGTAAAAGGGAGGCAACTGTATGGGAAGCTGTTTGGTCAGTCTACTATCTCAGAGGGAGAAACAACTTAATTTTTTAAATGCCCATAATAACAGAAGGATGTAAAGAAGATTTATTTTAGAACTGTTTGAGACTGGTTTTTCTTGGACAACTTGACAGGTATAACATATGAAATAAATGGAGTTTACGTTTTCAGAAAGAATTAATTTGAACATTGTAGTGAAAAAGATTTAAAGAAGATTTAATATAGACATTATTGAGATTGATTGTACATAACCTATTAGTATGATGGGGCTATAAATATGAAGAACTCTTTGTTAACAAATAATATTAATAGGAATTCCAAGGAAAACAGATTTTTAAAGGGAAATAAAGGATGGGAAAAGGAATGTGAACTGGTAAGTTAAGGTTCCCCAAATGTATAGGGCTCTGTGCTTATAAAAAAGTTACTATATTTTTTTAAGAAAAGGAACAAGGGAGAGGAAAGAGATTAGACAAGGGAAACTTTAAATTGTAAGGGAGGAAGTCACTCCGGATAAAGTAAATTAAGGAGGGTAAGTGAGACAGTAGTATAGAAACGGGTTAAATATTAAATAATTTAGATAGTTAGAGGATATGTGGAGGATAAAATAAGTTAAGGCTTCAGTAAGAGAGCCACCCAAGGTTTCCTCTAAGGTGCGTGACTGCACATGCACGCATATCTCCACCCTCCTCCACGCATAGCTCCTCCTCTCTGTGCATCCACAGTGATCATTTTCAACATCTTTGGTTCCAGTTACAAAGGAACCCCATGTGAGTGGGCAGTGTTGTGTATGTGCGGGGGCTGCATCACTTGCACAAGGTGCAGAGTCCTGCCCTGTGGGGCTGAAAATTAGAGGGAACATTGGAGTCACCCTAAACAAAATACTATATATATTTAGTTATTGGTAGTAGTTAGAAACGTCAAGGTACAATGGAAGTGTGAGCAAAAGATTAGGAAAAATTATAAATAAGAGGAGGCGTCAACTGAATAAGTATGGGGCAGAAGGTGAAGAAAAACCTAATAATAATAATAATAAATAGTTTATTGTCTGGCAATACTTTATTATCAATGGAAAACCTGTTAAAGGTTATGGAAAGTGTTAAACTACATCTAAAAGAATTTGGAGAGATAACTGAAATACAGATAAATTGGCATACTGTAAATCAGAAATGATGATGGTCGTCTTAAAGAAGAAAGAAAAAAAATTAGAAAAAATCAATGTTAACATTCAAAAGACTAGTAAATATTTAGGTATAAATATACGAACTAGAGCAGGGGACAAAGAACTGGGTAAAAAAGAAATGGTAAATGTAGGGAGTTTATGAAAATATGAAATACAAAGGAATTATATTACAAAAGGAAAGTGAAGGTGAAAACAATGTAGAGAAAGGTATGGTAAGTAACATTTATAATACAGTACTGGAAGCAGAAGTTCAGGAGGACTAACTTGAATTGTTATGAGAATTTGATATGAGAGAAGAAATAAGTTCTACTGCTTGGAAAAATATATAGAACACTAGAATATTGAAATCAATGTCAATAAGGATAAAAGAAAATTTCTTTATGTTAGTTTGGAGATGGTGCTCAACTCCAGGGAAATCAAATAAAAAGGTGGCAATTATTCTAAGATATGCTGGAGACAGTGCCAGAAAGTAGGTAATTTTCATACAGCATGTGGTGGGAATGTGAGAATATATTGAAATTTTGGCAATTGGTTTTTAAGAAAGTACATGAAAGTAAATGAAATAAGCAAAATAAAATTAGTTGCATGTCCTAAAACAGTGCTTTTATCAATATTTGAAAAGGAAGAAAGTAATTAGACATCTAAAAAATTCCAATTTGTTAACAGTCGAAAGATTTATTATTTTTAGGAATTGGAAAAGAGCTTATAATTCCCACTTAAAGTGTTTGATAAAGAAAAGTTTGGGATATAGGTATCAATGATAAGCTTACTTGTAATATAAATTTAAGAGGGGATAAGAGGCAGAGATGAATTTATAGATAGATGGGGATAATATATGGATTTTGTATTAATAAAGGGCAGGGGTCAAAACCCATTGCAAGTGTAGAAGGGGTATGGGGCTCCACAGGGGTGAATGGTCTAGATGGTTACTCACAAATGGTCCTGGTGGAAACACTGTGTATTTAGATATTTATTATATATTTTTTCTTGTTTGTTTTTGTGATTTTTTAAAATAAGAATTATTTTTTTAAAAGAGGCTATGTTACACATCACGAGAAGGGAGAGCAAAACAGGATTCTGGTGTGTATAAATCTGTATAAGATAGTTTATATGTACAAATACAGAAATAATAATAATAAAAAAGACTTCATCTTTAAGTAGAAGTGTGATAATCTCACCTCAGTGAGGAAAACTATGACCAGGCGACCCACATGCTTAGTGTGCCCAGCTGCTATTAGTGGATGGGCAGTTTCAGGGTTCCTGATCTTCCTTCCTGTGTCTCTTTAATTGATAAAGCAGATCTGGACTGAGCAGCTAGCTGTTCAGTTAGAGGACACTTGAAAAAGAGAATCATCCTTTTGAAGCCCATCAAATAGGGGACAGTCCTCCATAAAAGGAGGCACCCTAGTGCCGATTGTGATGCTGTGCTGAGCTTCTGAGGCATTCAAAACATCACAAAGTCCCAGCAGTATTGTAAGGGCAATTACTTGCTCTCCTCTCATGGCCAGGTGATGGGATACTTATCCATTAGACCATGCCACGAGGGACTAGTTTTCATGCTCTTGTGAAAGCTGATGTGAAATGGACTTCAATGTTCAGACTGTGGTAGGTAAGTGTGGAAGGAATACAAAATTGTTTTATGAAAACAAAGCATTCTTTGTGGGTAACTCCTTTGTAAAGGTAAGGCATTTGCTGGCATATTTGAGAATTGGTGAAACCTTTGAGTGAATAATTTTGTTCCCAATATTGATATGAATCATCCTAAAATGTTATATTCCATTGTGTAAACTCTTCTGATGTTGGAAACTGCTCCCAGCATGATTTACCATGGAAAAGTACAATAGCACCACCACCACCTTAGAAATGCAGAGCTGACAGGGATCCTGTGGATCATTGAGTCCAGCTCCTGTCAAGGAGGCAGAATGGGGAATCGAACTTCCAACCTCTGGCTCTGCAGCCAGAGACCTTAACCACTGAGCTATCCAGCAGTTCAAATACAAATAAATATATGATGACAGTACGGCAGGGAGGGGAAAGGAAAAAGAAATAAAAGAAAAATCCCTAATCTCTTGTATTTTCTTGTGAGCCTCCAACATTTCTGTTGCTTAGGTTTTAAAGTGCCAGTAGCTGACAAATACACTAGCCATGGACAGCAGTCATGCTTTGGGGCAAGTTCGATAATGGCTGAGTATATTGAATAGCAGTGAAATGCTGAAATACTGGGGGAAGGGGGCGGGGTGAGATGGAAAAGCAGAGGGCTAGTGTTGTATGGTTGTTGATATCTTGAATGGCAAGACTCTTCAGTGCAACTTCTTGTTGCAGATCCAACCTCTGCTCGTCTAATTTCGTTCTTTCTGAAATGACACTGGCATTCTATTCCTGTCCCCCAACTATTGTTATTGTTGTTTCAGTGGTGGTGGTGTGTCATTAAGTCATGTCCAATGTCCAATTTTTGATGACCCTATGGATGAGTGACTTCTAAAAGATCCTATCAATAACAACCTTCCTCAGCTCAAAGCTGTGGCTTCCTTTACTGTCCCTGGCTATAGTGCTGGAATGAAGAAAGGGACATTTAACTGACAGTCTATGTTTACAGGTTTCTGTCTGGGCTTTAGACATTGGGATTTCTTGTACTGTGCATATAGTACTGTGTCTATTTCTATCTGTGCAGGAAAAAGATACATGTGTATCCTGTTCCTTCCTCAAAAATCCTGGACCAATAAGACTATAAATTTAAATGTGTTAATTTTAGCTCTTCTGTATTTAATAGTTAATGGGACTATATCATAAAAGTGACTCCTCCTTTAAAAAAGAAAACATTTATGAGCTCACATAAAGAGGCTTTGACTGTGTGGGACCAGTGTAGTGGTAAAGGGTAAATGAAATTTTATGACACCATTTTTCACTGGCTCATGTTAAACAGCCTAGTGCTGAAGCTGTAAATTTCTCAGTCACATTACTGTCTATTCATTGTTACACTCCTCAGTGAGGCTTTCTTTAAAAATAAATAAAATAGGCACACAAGATAAACAATTAATATTTCAGTTTATGAAGGCAATAAAACCATTAAAGGAATGGACAAACTATGATATGTATTTATGCTTATGCTTTCCTTCCCAGCCTATTAAAAAGTTCCTTGATTTACTTTTTCAATTAAAAAAAAATACAACCCAGTGGTTTAAGTAGTCCTGCATGCTCAGCATTGTGTATGGGGTTTATATGTGTCTGAATTTACAACTGTTTTTGAAATTAGCACTAATAGACATCCATCTATGGGCATTAGGACAAATAATCATAAAAAGTGGCTGCAAGTATAGCCAGTCTCCTTGAGGATGAGCGTTTGGCAACAAAAGGAGAACTACTTAAATATAATTGAAACCACTTAACAGATTTTATGCATCCATCAATTGGCCTTGTTGTTTGAGACAATGGCAGTATGAGAAGAAATTGCTAGCTTGGTTTTGTTTGTTTCCTCAGCCTTGGGAAGCATCTCAGTCATGAAAGGTTTAGGCTGCAGTATGTTCAGAGACAAACCGAATGTGACACTAAGGCCCTCTCTGTCTCTCTGGCTCTCTCTCTCTCTCTCTCTCTCTCTCTATATATATATATATATATATGCCACATAATATGCCACTTTTTTATTGTGTCCTTCTAGATCAGTGTCTCCATATGTGTCTCCATATGTTCTTGGATTACAACCCCCAGAAATTCTGGCCAGCACAGGTAATGGTGAAGGCTTCTAGGCGTTTAGTCCAAGAACATCTGGGGAACCAAGGTTGGGAACCACATTACTAGATTGTAAACTTTCAAGCAAGGGCCATCATTACTGATTATCTACTTACCACTCCAGGAGCCTCTTTGGCTGAGGAACAGGATAAAAATACTTTAAATAAAGAATGCACAAATCTTATTAATTAGTAGAGGCCAGGGTTAAAGAACAGACAGAGACATACAACATCTGAACATCTTTGCTGTTGCCATGATCTTACACAAGAGAAAAACAAAGCTGGAAGAAATAGAAATTTAGGACGAGAGTTGAATTCCCCCCACAACTGGTTTCCAGCAGGATTTCTCCTCACTCAGTGACTGATGCCTCTGCCTAAATCAAGAATATATTTGATAGATATGGGATAATCTCTCACTTTTACTTTCTCCAACAACTGAAGTTTGGAAAGCTCAAATTTCCTCTTCTGAACATATGATTTGCTCCCCCCCCCCCCCGAATTCTTCCCAAACGAAGAAAAGGAAGTTATCACTCAACTGCACTGGCCTGACTCAACAAGTGCAGCTGTTGTCAGCACAGAGACACTCACAATATACCTGTCTGTTGCATCCCTAAGTATTAAATATTAGCAATTACTTCTTAAAACCAAATTCTTCTTAAAACCGAACAGATATTCTCACCTATAACATTATTTCTGTTTTCTCCTGTTTATCACATCACCTGAAATCACTGTATATTCCCAGTTCCAAGCTAATGTTTGTACGCATGGGCTCCGTAATTCTAGAATAACTTACCAGTTAGGGTGAAGCAGGTAAGCCAAATGATCCATAAAATAGGCTATATTAAATGATGTCTTAGATTTTGAGATGAAACTGTGCTATTAAAAAAATATTGTGGACAGAATGTAGGATCAAATGTTATCCTGGTCATAAGCAATATTATCATATCAGATTCATTTTGTAAAAATGGACTGACAGTTGGGTGTTAATGCACACAGCATGTGAGATTACACTTTTCATTGAACTGTTTGTTTAATATTGGTAGCAGGCTTCCAGATTACTCCCTGCTCTTTTTCAGTCTTTGATTATGGGAGCAAAAATAAAAAGTGACTTGGAAAACAGGTTGTTTGCTAGCTGAAGAACAATGAATGCTTCACATCATTGGATTCCTGTGGAAGAAGCCCTCTCTAATGGGATAATGTCCAATGTGCAGCTATACTTGACGCCATGCTTTTTGACTCAAACTACAGTATGTCTCCAAGGTGTAGGGTAATGAAATCATGTGGTTCAGCTCCACAGTAGGTCTAATGGATCTATATTTTCCCTTTCTCCTCTGGGCAAACATTTTGAGCTACCTTTGGGAAAACTGTGTTGCATCTAAGAGTCTTCTGTCAAGAAAACTGTTCAGTGGGGTTCAAGCTGCCACATTTAGGGGCATTTTTCTTGTGCTGTGTTTGACAACAGGAGCATTGAAGTCTTCATGTTTTTGTAGGAACCATTTTGCAACTAGTCTTGCTTTGTAGTACTCTACTTCTCCATTTGCCCCTTGTTTCAGCTTGAATACCTACTTGCACCCAATGACTTTCTTGCTTGGTGACAGCTTAGTCAGTGGCCATGTCTCATACCTGTGCAGTGCTTCTATTTCTTCCTTTGCAGCTTTTCTTCATCTGGTGGCTTCAGCTGCCAACATTTGCTCAGCCTCCTCACAGGTCACTGGTTCATTTCTCTGCCACAACCTTGTGAGGTAGGATGGGTGAGGAGCTGGAACCTCTTTGTTTGGTCACAATGAGCATATGCTAGCTGGTTCGGAATATCTAGTGGTGTCTCTTCCGGTTCAACAGCCTCAACATCTTCATCTGTGTCCCCTTCTCTTGGTCTCTTGCTCTGAAATTGTGTTTTATTGCCTTCTTGATACATATCTGGCTCAGATTGTGAAGGGATTGTCACAGCTTCATCTAGGAGAGGTCGAGTATACTGGTCTTCTGTTTGTCTTTTCTCAGCTTTTGTTATGAACCACATGTCTTACACTGAATTCACTTGTTTTTAAGCTCATCACTTTATATCCTTTGCTGGCAGAAGCACAGCCAAGCAAAATAGTCTGTTAAGTTCTAGAGTCCAGTTTGTGCCTTCTCTGTTTTGGTATATAAGCATATGTCAGGCTTCCAAAAACTCTCATATGTTCTACACTTGGTACTTTGTCATGCCATAACTCAGATAGTGTTTTCGTGATGCCTTTGGTTGGCAATCTGTTCTGGAGAGATGTTGCTCTTATCATTGCATCACTCCCAAATTTGTTGGGCAACTTTGTGTCTACAAGCATATATCTGGTCATCTCCAAAAGAGAGCTCAGCTGTCTTTCAGCTATTCCATTCTGCTCAGGAGTGTGTAGAACAGTTATATATATGTTTGTGGTGAGAAAGGTACTCACCACCACCATCCCTCTGGAGTGCCTTTGGGTTTCTTTCAAATTTGTTACTCCCCATGGGCTCATAGTTCTTCAGCATATCATGTATCTCATTCTTCTCCTTCAGCAGGTAGGTGACACAGTACCTCAAAAAAAAAAATCATCCACAAATATTAGAATATATCTGTTATGTCCCAGTGATGGGAGATTGAGTGGTCCACACAAGTCACTGTGCATCAGATCCAGGACTCAGTTTGTTCTCTCAGTTCTTGGCAGAAATGAGGGCCTAACACTCTTTTCTGTGATGCAGCATATGCTGCAGAGTTTTGAATTTGGTTAAATTGTTCTTATATTTTAAATTGTTTTATTTTATATGTTGTTAGCCGCCCAGAGTAGTCAGTTGACTAGATGGGCGGGGTATACATTTAATAAATAAATAAATAAATAAATTCCTCTAGCTGTGCAGCAGAAGTGCAGGGTTTCACAGAGCAGAATTAGCTTTAAGTCTCTCCAGAGAGGAATGGCTCTCTTTTGAAATCAGAGGGAGGCAAGGGGCAATTGGTTACTGCTGGACTGATTGACAGTCACTCTAGCTCAGAAAGATCCCTCCCAACCAGACCTACTGAGGGCAGCATACATGTTTGAAATAATTTTATCAGCTTATGCACCTGATTGGGTTGGTTGCATTATGTCAATTTATCTTGATATATCTAGCTTTTTTTTGCAGCCCCAATGTTGCTTTTGGATCTCTGTGTGCTAAGCAGTGATGCCACAGCTTCGAGCTATTGCCATCTTCTCTCTGAGCTTGTACTGTGTTTATCTGTTGCTGTTCCTCTAAATGACTCAGATTATAGACATCATCAGATCTGACTGCATGAAGATACATTTCATCATCTTTCATTACAGTACACTGCCCATTTTCAAAATGTATAGAAAAGCTTTTATCATCCAAAACTGATGCACTTAACATGTTGCATTGCAGTTGGGGAACAAACAATATACCACTTATAGTAGCCTCACTTATCTCATCAGGCAGTTCACATTGCAGAATGGCAATCCCTTTTCCTTCAATGTTCATGGAATCACCATTAGTAACTTGAATAATTCCACAGGATCTTTCATCTTATATATATTATATATAATATATATATAAAATCCTTTTCATGTGTACAGTGACTGATGCACCCTGAGTTATTAATCCAGTAATTTGATTTCTGTTCACAATTATGGGCCATGCATGCCTTCTGTTTTCACTTTCCAGGCCTTCCTTTTGTCTCTTTGTCAGAGTCAGGCTCTACATATTGTCTGCTATTTCTTTGTTCTTTTGATTTAAAATTAATACAGCTTCTATTGATTGAGGAATCTCTTGGGAATAGGTAACCCTTTGCTATGTGACCCATCCACCCACAGCTCCAACAGCTGCTTGATTAGCTATATGAGATATGCCCCTTCTATTGCCTTTCCCACTCAGCATGAAATTTTAGCCACTTTCTGTTGAGGTGTCAGGGGAGCTTTTTTGGTCTATGCACTTTTCTCTCAAACAATGTAAACACTCTTAGAAACTTAGTTATTTGCTATACAAGATGGACAGGAAAGCATAAAAATATTCCCCCAGCAACACTGTGAGAAATTCCATTTCCTGTCTATCAGTCAGTGCAAAGCCAGTTAAACTTAAAATGTCAAACATTGTTAACAGAGCAGAAATATACTTTTCGCAATCATGCTTGTTGCCAAGAGGGAGCTACACAAGTTCCCTAATAAAAATTGCCTCTTATTTGGAGTTGGGAAAACCATAGAATCTCTCAAGTACTTCTAACATCTCCTTGGTAGTTTCACAGTCTTTAATGTATATTGTTTGTTTATCTGAGAATCTTTGTGGAATTGTTGCTTTTGCTATAGAATCCTTGTCTTCCCATTCAACCCTGTCCTGTGCTTCTATTGGTCTTTGTAAACAACCAGGCACCTTCAAAGCTCTGAGTTTAAACTTCAGTCTCTCTTTCTATTGACAGAAATTCAGAGATGTTAACTCTGGAAGGTTCCCAAAAATGACTTGCTGTAATCAAGATCCATTTTCCCCTCTTTTTCTTTCTGAGCAACTTTCATTAGGAATCTCAGAAAAGAAATAACTCTTTATTTTCATCCAGTTAAGAGGTGTTTTTGGTTAAACGCAGGGGGTGAGGGGAGAAGAAAAATATCACAGGCACTTTGAAAAACAACAAAGCTCAGAAAATACTTGTTAGCTATCTGTCTGTTTCTCTGGTCTCTGGGCACAAAATTTTAAATTTTGGCAAAATTCCCCTAGATGTGCTGCAGAAGTGCAAGGTGTCACATTCCCACCTGTCCCTTGGTTGTTTCATCAATCACAGGGCACAAACTATGTATCATGTTGCTGCCACCAGTTGATTACATCAACATTGTTTATTATTAATCACAGAGGTCCAGGCAATGTGTAATTTTAACAGACCAAATAGAAGTTGTTTTTTGTTACAGGTGATGAAGGTACAATCAATGTTGTTAACTCCTAACAAAACATCCTTCTTCATACACTCTCAACCGCCAACCCTCTCTCTGTCCACCCCAAACTCCCAAATTACAAATCTCCAATCTCCCTCTAAACTCCTACTCCTCCTGCAGAAACTCATATCTCGTGACTCCGCCTCTCCAGCACTCTCATTGGTCCATGCAGATAGCACATCAATATTCATGACCTGGGTGGATGCCACACTCCTCCCCCCTTAATAAGTTTGTGACAGAAACAAAAGAAAATATATGGAAGAATGCAAATATTAACCCCTTACAATACTTTCATTACTAAGGATACATTACTTACATTAATAAGGATTACATTAGATTACTCTTACATTACTAAGGATACATTACTTACATTAATAAGGATTACATTACATTACAAGGGACGTGGTGGCGCTGCGGGTTAAATCGCAGAAGCCTCTGTGCTGCAGGGTCGGAAGACCAGCAGTCGTAAGATCGAATCCACGTGACGGAGTGAGCTCCCGTCGCTTGTCCCAGCTCCTGCCCACCTAGCAGTTCGAAAGCATGCAAATGCGAGTAGATAAATAGGTACCACCTTGGTGGGAAGGTAACGGCGTTCCACGTCTAGTCGCGCTGGCCCTGTGACCACGGAAACTGTCTTCGGACAAACGCTGGCTCTACGGCTTGGAAATGGGGACGAGCACCGCCCCCTAGAGTAAGACACTACTGGACTAAATGTCAAGGGGAACCTTTACCTTTACCTTTACATTACATTACTCTTACATTACTAAGGATACTTACTCTTATTTTTACCATCACTATACATACCTCTTAGTCTATCAATATCCAAGCAAATTCTGTACTTACAGCATATTCCATAACTATTACACAACCAAAACAGTTACTATTGAACTCAGATAAAAACAAAGAATTTTCTCTAGTCATTTGGCCTTCAAGAAAAGGCATCAGCAACCACATTCTGGGTCCCTTTTACATTGCGGATTTCAAAGTCAAAGTCTTGTAGAATCAGCGCCCATCTCATCAATTTGCTGCTGTTGGCTCAAGTAGTTCATAGCTATAGAAGAGGAGAGTGGTCGGTGCACAGGACAAATCTTCTTCCCCCAATGTACTGCTTCAGCTTTTGCAGTGTCCATACGATAGCTAGACACTCTTTCTCGATAGTAAATAAATGTTTCTCACCAGGTTGGAGTTTCTTGCGGATGTACGTTACTGAATGTAGACTCCCACTGTCGTCTGCTTGGCACAGCACGGCTCCCAGTCCCATGTTCGACGCATCCGTGTAAATGATGAACTCACAATCGAAGTCCGGTGCAATAAGGACAGGTCTTGAAGTCAGTGCCATCTTCAAATGATTGAAGGCTACCTGGCACTCTGACATCCACTGAATGTTTTCATCTTGCTTCTTTCAGGTTAAGTTTGTTTTCCTTTTGATTAGTAGCTTCATTTTCTCAACTGTGGGAAGGGTAGGCAGTTTCTCCAACCCGTCCAGAACAGCTATGGCTGCATTCTTCTTTGAAATCTTCTTGCCCTTTCCTTCACCCTCACCCATAAACTCGACCACAGGTACTTTTGTTACAAAGCTCTTCATATGAGGGGGACCACTTTCGCAGGTCACCTCAAAATTCACAGGCAAGTTCCTTTTAAGTGCAATCTCAAACACTTGGCTTATTTCAGATTTATTGAGATTTTCATCATCTGTTTCTCTCCCATTAATCTCTGGTTTCTCAGGTAGGGGCTCGTTTTGCAGGATTTTCAGTGCTTTTGCAGCTGCACATTGAGTCTTCTTAATACTAGTTCCTTCAGCTTTCCAGTGCTGTCGTAACAAATCTACAGGTCCTGACCATGCTAACTGCAATTTATTCCCCTTTATGGATCTCAGCCTCAGTACTTTGTCCTCGGGACAGAATGTTCTTTCCTGGGCCTTTTTATCATACCAGCTTTTCTGCTTTGGGCATAGCTTAGCCCTCATCGTGTCATTTCCAGTACCTCGTTTTTGGCAAGTATCCCAGCTTTGACAATATTGTTTAACTTGCTTCCCCATTCCTGGCCAATAAAAGTTCTGTGCCACCCTTTGCTTAGTGCAAGATATGCCCATGTGTGCTCCAAATACATCTTTGTGTGCCTTTTCCAAAATTGTTTCTTGGTATTTAACTGGTACAATTAACTGTTTGTGGGGACCTTCTCCTCCCCTATGAGGAGTCATTAAAACCTCTCTGTTCAGTAAATCTTTTTCCACACAATACCTCTCTGGATGTTCAGGAGTCAGTGGAATGGGATTCTCCTTAACTTTTTCGAAGCAGTCAGTTAAGGAACTATCTTCTTTCTGTTCCTTAATAAAGGAGAAACTCTCAAGATTTCTCAACATCACTAAATCAGCTGTCTCCCTCATTTCAGGATGTTCCCCTAAAATGGATCTTTCAATAATAGTTTCAGCGCTTCCCTCAGTGGCTTCAATCTGCTTCTCCTGAGAGCAGGTTACCATTGAAACACTCTGCACATGCTTAGATAAATCTAAACCAATCAGACAAAGAGCTGGGATTTGATCTGACACTGTTACTTTCCATATACCAGACCACCCATGGTACTTCACTGATATTTTGGCCATAGGTAATATCACCAAATCAGAACTAATCCCTTTAACAGAGACCTTCTCATGTTCTATCATGTCTTCCTCAGGGATTATATCTGGATGGCAAATAGTTATTTGTGAGCATGAATAGTTAAGGCTTAGATACTACTTGTCATTTATAAAAATCAGTTCTCCTGAGCTTTCTTGTAAATTTTGATCACACTTGATAAAAAAAACACTATCACTTTAGCCTCAGGAAGTTCTGGGCTCTCTGCCAAGTCCGTTCCCTTAGCAACAGGGCTGCCGGTGGTTTCAGCTGCCAAAGACTGAAGGAGAAATACTTTTTTAGGCTGATTGTAATTTCCATTTTTAGGCTGACAGAAATCTTTATTCTTTTGCATTTCAAATTGGGCAAAAAAATGTCCTGGTTTACCACAAGCATAACATTGTTTCTTTGCTCTATGTTCAGCATAAAGGGATTTATTAATTTTTCCCTCAGAACTGTTTGATTTCAGGGGACTTTGCTCTGGGAACGAGAGTTTCACTTTAAAATGGCTTCCCTTAGCTTGAGCAAAACTGAGGTAATTTTAATTGGGTTTACTGTCATCCCACACTTATCTACCAAATTTTACCTCAGAAAATCGAAGATCTCTGATCCCACTAATAGATTCAGCATATTCAGACACTTGTAGCACATTTTTAGGATCCTTGTCCTTGACCAGATAACGTAACTCCCCTGGTAAAATTGAATAAAATTGTTCTAACCCAAACACATTTTTCATTTGGTCTAAGGAGGTGACATGTTCTTGCTCTAACCATTTATTAAGACATTGAGTTAAATGTGCTCCAAACTGGGCAAAAGATTCCTCAAGTTTCTTTGAAATTGATCTAAACTTTCTCCTGAGATGCTCTGAATTAATCCCAAATCTGGAATACACCATCTTTCTATAAGCCTCAAAATCTCTAGCTTGTTCAAGAGGCATCTGCGAATAGATCTCAGATAAAACTCTCCCTATCTGTGACCTTAAAATTATCATCCTCTCATCATCTTTAACCCCAAAGTCCCATCACACTCTCTCAAAAGAAATCAGGAAAGATTCGGGACAATCTCCATTTCAATATTGGGGAAATTTCTTTAGGTCGATTTTTGAGGGATTTCCCACACTGGAATTATTATTATTATTATTATGGGCAGCTAATTCCAATTTCTTCATCTCAATCTGGAACTGCATTTCTCTTTCCTCAGATTCCCTTTGCCTGTTTTCTTGCTCAAATTCCCTTTCCCTTTCAAGTTCTCTGATCATTTCTTTTTCCAAATCTAATTGGTTTTTCAGAGCTTGCTCCTCTAATTGGTTTTTCATAGCTAGCTCCTTCAGTTTAAATTCTTGTTCTAGATTCCATTTTTCAAAATCTTGGGAGCTTTGGATATTTTCTCCCTCTGGGGCAATTATTGCTGAGCCCTCAGTTTCTTCTTCACTTTGAATTTGAAGGTTCCCATTTCCCTCAGCACTCTGGAGCTCACCCTGTGCCTCTATAACCAACTTTTTACTTCGTTTGGGGGGCATAAATAATACAATTTCTTATTAAACTGGACTAGTTCTTTTCCCTCACCAGAGCCAAAAGGACCTTTATTTCAGTGGCTTTCCTTATTTGTTTGTTTGTTTGTTTGTTTGTTTGTTGATTTATTTATTTATTTATTTATTTATTTATTTATTTATTTATTTATTTATTTATTTATTTATCTTATATGCCGCCCACACTACCCAAAGGTCTCTGGGTGGCTTACAACAATTTGAATTCAATAAAAAGCTAAAAAGATAAAAACAGTTAAAATACAATTAAAAATACAATGCTCTAAAAATTGCCATCAGGACCCACAGTTGATATTATTTCAATTTAAATCCTTCTGGAACAGGAAGGTTTTGACCTGGCACCAAAACGTCATCAACGTTAGCGCCAGACGAATCTCCCAGGATGGTGTTCCATAGACTGGGGGCATCTGCCGAAAAGGTCCTTTGTCTACAAGCCATCCCTCTTACCTCCTTGAGGGATGGCTCTTACAGGAGCGCCCCCTGGCTAGATCTTAATTGCCTGGTAGGTTCATATGGAAGGAGGCGGTCCTTCAGGTATCCAGGGCCCAAGCCGTTTAGGGCTTTATATGTCGAAACAAGCACTTTGAATTGGGCCCGGGCAGTGACTGGTAGCCAATGTAATTTGAACAGAATCGGCCTGATGTGTTTCCTAGCGGCCCCACCACTCACCAGCCACGCAACTCAATTCTGAACCAGTTACAGTCACCGGACTGTCTTCAAAGGTCCTGCATACAGCGCATTGCAGTAATCTATACGGGATGTTACCAGTGCATGCGTAACTGTCATGAGACTCTGCTCGTCCAGGTAGGGCCGTAGCTGGTATAATTTCTGCAATATTGCTGACTCCTCAGCCCAAACCTCCTGATGACCTCTCCCAGAGGATCCATGTAGATGTTAAACAGCATGGGGGACAGTATCGAGCCCTGAGGAACCCCATGGCATAAACGCCATGGGGCAGAGCAACTGTCCCCCAGCATCACCTTCTGGACATGGTCAGTCAGTCAGGAGCGGAACCACCGTAAAGTGGTGCCCCCAACTCCCAACCCAGCCAGCCTATCCAGAAGGACACCATGGTCGATGGTGTCGAAAGCCTCTGAGAGTTCCAGGAATATCAACAGGGTCACACTCCCCCTGTCTCTCTCCCGGCAAAGGTCATCGTACAGGGCGACCAAGGCAGTCTCTGTACCAAAACCCGGCCTGAAACCCAATTGAAATGGATCCAGAAAATCTGTTTCATCCAGCAGCACCTGGAGTTGCCTGGCCACAACCCGCTCCAACACCTTGCCCAAATAAGGGAGGTTCACCACTGGTCGGTAGTTAATCACGAGCCCTGGGTCCAGGTTAGACTTTTTAAGGAGTGGCCAAATTACCGCCTCTTTCAAGGCGGTAGGGACCACTCCCTCTCTCAAAGAGGCATTCACGGCCTCCTGGACCCAGGTGCGAACCCCCCTGGCAGATCTTCCAATTGGCCAAGATGGGCAAGCGTCGAGCGGAGTGGTGGTAGAACGGACAGATCCAAGCACCCTGTCCACATCCTCAGGTCTCAACAATTGAAACTCATCCATTAATACTTGACCTAAGCACGGCACACTGGACACATCCTCTGATTCTGCACTAATGGGGGAATCCAACCCATTGCAAATCTGAGCGATTTCCCCCTCAAAATGAATGGCAAACTCATCACAGCGAGCTGATGAGTGGTCCAGGACCTCCACCAGATTTCCCGGTTGAAGAAGATCCCAGATCACCCAAAACAGCTCTGCTGGACGACATTCTGAGGAAGCAATACGGATGGCGAAATATTGCCGTTTTGCCAGCCGTATTGCCAAGAAATAGGCCCGATAATGGGCTCTAAGTCATGTTTGATCGGACTCCCAGCGGGATTTCCTCCACATGTGCTCCAGCTGTCTCCCCTCTTGCTTCATCGCCTGCAGTTCAGATGTATATCAAGGAGCTGTCTGGGCTCTGCGTACAGGGAGAGGGCGCTTAGGTGCAATCGTGTCAACTGCACGGGTCATCTCCTTATTCCATAGGGTAACCTGAGCTTCGACAGGAGCACCGACCATATCAGACAGATAATCCTCCAGAGCACTCAGGAAACCATCCGGATCCATTAGTCTCCGAAGGTGGATCAACTTAATAGATGCCCCACCCTTGCAGAGGAGAGAAGAAGCTAATAGACTAAACTTACCAGGAAGTGGTCTGACCATGACAATGGAGTCACAACCAGCCCCTCCACATCCAAACCACCATCTTCCAGTTCCGTTGAGAAAACGAGGTCCAAAGTATGGCCCTTCTCATGTGTCAGGCCGATGACACATTGAGACAGCCCCATGGTTGTCATGGCAGCCATGAAGTCCTGAGCTGCCCCAGTCAAGGCAGCCTTGGCATGGATGTTGAGGTCTTCCAGTACCAACAGTCTGGGAGTCCTCAACACCAGGTCTGAGACTACCTCCGTCAGCTCAGGCAGGGACATTGTTGGTAAGCAGCAGGGTGGGCGGTACACCAACAGAATCCCCAATCTGTCTCGTAAGCCCAACACCCATCCAGAATTACATCATGGATGAGAGCAGTCTTATTTTGTACCGACCTGGCATTCATCAACAGCACTGTGTGGCTCGAGGGTTTGCTGATATTGTCACCTGATACCAACTGGTTGGGGGTAGGACTAGAAGAGGGGATAGATGTAAGATATCTAACCTCTCTTCTCCTAAGTGGGCATGTTCTACCCCCACCGCAATTCCTTCCCCTACCCAGCACCACCTTAATGGTTGCCCCCTCCAACACTCTCCCCCCTTCCTGTTCCCTCAGATCCACTGTGGGTCTCTACTTACTCAACCTGATGGCAACTGACAACCCAATCACAATAAAACACCTTCTAAAGCCCCTTCTCCCCCTGAGCCAGGTGGCTGGTGTTGAAGAGGGGGTGGAGCAGCCAGAAGAAGCAAGGGCCCAGTCCTGCAAGGCAGTGGGAGTCCAAGCCACACTCCCCCAGGAAGGCTGGCAACCAGCAGCAGCACAGCCACACTGTCTCTCACCCAGTGCCTGTGGGGTGGCAGATGATGGTGACTCCCCCGAAGCAGGAATGTTGGTTGCGCTTTTCCAAGCAGCTCGCCTCAGCTACTCCCAAGCTCACAACCCTTGCCACAATATTTCCGTCTGGGCGATTCTTGTCTCCAGACACAAGAACAACTTTCTGCTTAGCTTTTCTTTACTTTTAGCTTTTATTATCACCTCAGATCTATTCTGACTTAGGCTTCTACTCCATCCGCTACTGCTCTTTATACTCAGAGCTCGGGATTTTGAGCTAGCCGCTTGGTCTTGTAAATCTTGAGGTAAATGGTTTCTCTTGAGTAGGTATTTTCCCTATCTTAGGATTCTCCAGATCTGGGTTCAGAAGCCCCGAAACTAAGTCTTCCACAAGACTCTAACAGATAACCACTTCTTACCACAGATCCTAACCCCTCCTAGCTAGGAATACCTTCCAACTCAAGCCCATTCAATTTTTCACTGGATTGTTTCATATCCCAGTGCTGTGCCACCAATTTGTCACGTTCCCGCTTGTCCCTTGGTTGTTTCACCAATCACAGGGCACAAGCTGCGTGTCATGTCGCTGCCACCAGTTGATTACATCAGCATTGTTTATTATTAATCACAGAGGTCCAGGCAATGTGTAATTTTAACAGACCAAATATAAGTTGTTTATTGTTACAGGTGATGAAGGTACAATCAATGTTGTTAACTCCTAACAAAACATCCTTCTTCATACACTCTCAACCGCCAACCCTTTCTCTATCCACCCCAAACTCCCAAATCACAAATCTCCCTCTAAACTCCTATCTAAACTCCTCCTCCTCCTGCAGAGACTCTTATATCTTGTGACTCCGCCTCTCCAGTACTCTCATTGGTCCATGCAGAGAGCACATCAATATTCATGACCTGGGCGGATGCCACACAAGGATTAACACAGCAGAATTAGCCTCAAATTCCCCAGATTAGCCCTCCTTATTTTCTCATTAACTGGAAATTATTGTCTCAATAACTCATTCTGATACATTAGCAGGATAAAGAATAAAGCATGTTTCTTTACTTACTGTTGAAATACACCTACACCAAACTGAACAAACAAACTGACTTTGAGCAGCAAGCCTCAATAGACTCACTGATTGCACCCAATTGAAAAAGGGGAGGGGAAAAATAGAGCAGAGAAATGGGACTATCTTTGAATCAGTGGCAGGAGGGAACGATTGTTTACCGCTGGATAGGCTGACAGTCACCTCAGCCCAGAAAGATCCCTCTCAGCCACACCTACTAGAGTCAGCATGCGAGGTTGCAAAAACTGCAGCAATGCCTATCACTGTAGCTCCATTACTGTAATTTTCAGCTATGAATTGCTGCAAGTTAAATAGTTGGTGCAAGCATTTGCTATTGTGCACCAGTCAATTTGCCATTGGAATTCACACTAATGAAGTTATGGAGTTGTGCTAGCATAAATATGTAAAAAAGGATTCTGCCCAAAGACGGTTGCAAAACAGCAAAAGAACACTGAGGTACAAGGTGGGGGGGGGGGGAGGGGAGAAAAAAGTAGAACAATATTCTGTCTCCTCCCAAAGGTAAGCAAGCACCTTAAAAACAGTAGGATACAATGTGTAATTCAAAGGCTACCCACCCCTCATCTTATTCCATGCACCAGATATACAAATGCTCCTCAAAACCACTATATTAGACCTGAAATGGGTCCAGGGGAATGGGTGGCCTTAAATGGCACCCTAAAGCTTCGGAGGACAATTTTTAATCAATTATTTGATGTTGGGGAGAGTTCAGGAGGCCTGGGAGACCACACAAAGCCCCTGGTGGCATGCAACTCACAAGCTATACTTAAAGCACTTCTAGATCACATTGCACACTGACATTTCACAGTGATCCATACTGAGTTGAAAATTATCCATTATTCTCACTTCAAGCCTGTGAAACCTGCAGCCCACCAAAGTTACATAAACCATCCAATATGACCCATCATTGACTTAACAAATCTTAGCCTTGTACTGTTTGCCTTGTACTACAAAGAGCTAAATCTAGTTCTGGAGGGGCACAAACCATGAGTGGGGGACTGTGGGCAGTTTATTTAATCCCAAATTCTGCAGAACTACCAGATATTGTTATCACATGGGATGTGAGTCTTTTTCATGCTGATGTAGGACTACTCTATATGTAGACGGAGCAGGATATATATTCTGGTAGCCTTCTGGAAGCACATCCTAGCAGAAGTAATCACCAAGCTGCTAGAGACACTCCAGAGCCCACTGCTTGCTCATCACAGCTCACATGGCATTATTGGAAAACTTGCCACCCAAGGTAAAGTATCTGCTCCAACTCACTTCTGTGTTCCCAGTTTTAGAGATTCCAGAGACCATAAAACCTACTGTAAATCTTTAAAACATGTGCAGCTCAGTAGGATTAATGGTATCTGAGATGAATTAGCTTTTTATTATTGCTACAAGTGGCTGAAAATATTTATGATGCAGGATGAAATATAAAATGGAAAAATCCCAGCCAGAAGCTTTAAATATTGAAGTAGGCTTGGGAGTGGTGCAAATTATAAAGAGAAGGGAATGACTGTTAAAGAAATAAAGAGCAGAGGAGAGGAAAATGCAATTGTACCCAAGAATAAACATGGTAAAACCAATATTCTCCACACCAACTTTGTATCCTTGTTAGAGCAAAACATCACCAAGATTTACAAAGACAGTAAGTTATATATATATATGAGCTAGAAAAACTAAAGATACTGTTAGGAGGAAAGACAAAAAGTAGGAAAGTAGAACCCAATTAATGTATTAACGATCTCGAGATCAAATTGTTTTAATAACTGCTTTATGGAGCTGCCTTTGAACATTTATCTATTTATTTATTTAAAATGTATTTATTTATTTAAATTTTATTTATTTAAACATTTTAACCTGCTTTTCTCCTTAAAATGACTCAAAGTGACTTAACAATAGTTAAAATACAATATTTAAGCTAATAAAAGTGAGTATACAATACTAAAAGTATCAATTATTATAATAAAGTGTGCTGCTTATATACTGTCCCATAGCACAAGCACTCTCTGGGCGGTTTACAAGTTAATTATGCAGGCTACACATCCCCCCCCCCCCCCCGTGAGTTGGGTACTCATTTTACCCACCTCGGAAGGATAGAAGGCTGAGTCAACCTTCAGCCGACTACCTAGGATTGAACCCTGGGTCATGAGCACAGTTTTGGCTGCAGTACAGCACTTTAACCACTGCACCACAATGCTCTTTACTGTGCCACGTGGCAATCTTTATTTAACCAAAAAACATAAGCAACATCAAAACACATTCAATGCAGTAAGGCACAACTCTCCATTTAAAAACTCCACTCAGCAGCCATTCACTCAGGGGAAGCTTGCCTGAAGAGAAAGGTTGCCTGCTTGCAGAAGGACAGTAAAGATGAGGCCAGTCTAGCCTCCTGTGGGAAGGTGTTTCAAAGTCTGGGAGAAGCAACAGAGAAGGCCCTCTCCCATGTCCCCACCAAACATACCTGTGAAGGTGGCGGGACTGACAGGAAGGCCAGCTCATAATAGGAGATGAAGTCTTTGAGATACCTTGGACCTAAGCTATCTAGGGCTTTATAGGTTAGAATCATCACTTTGAATTCTGCTTGAAAAAAGATTGGCAGCTGCTGTAATGTGTGTGTGTGTGTGTGTGTGTGTGTGTGTGTGTGAGTGAGAGAGAGAGAGAGAGAGAGAACCCTGTGTCCAGCCCCAGTTATCAATCTGGCTACTGTGTTTTGGACCTGCTGAGATTTCCTGACACTTTCCATAGGCAGTCCCATGTAGAATGTGTTCTATTAATCCTGCTGTGATGTAACTAGGGCATGTGTCACCATGGCCAAATCAGACCTCTCCAGGAATGGGTGCAGCTCGGAAATTAATTTTAACTGTGCAAACACATCCATACTCAGTGACAAATCCAGGAGAATCCCCCAGGGTATGCATCTGTCTAGGGGGAGTGTAGCCCCGTCCATCACAGGCTGTATCCCTGTTCCTTGATCTGTCTTTTGACTGACCAGGAGCACCTCTGTCTTCTCTGGATAAAGTTTCAGTTTATCTTTCCTCATCCAGTTCATTATCAATACCAGTTTGTGACTGAAAGGAGTACAAGGCCATTTTGTTCCACTGTCCAGGTACAGTATTTCTGTTGGTTTTCACCTACTGTACAGGGCACCATGTTAAACTGTCTTATTTAAAACAGTTTCACTTCAAACCTCATTTTCTATGAATGCATCTACAATGTTAGGTGGAGAATTACTCTCTATATAGTACTGGCTATGTGGCACTATATAATGGAGCTTGTACTATTTAATTTGCTTCCCCTTAATTGTCTGGGCCCAATTTAGTTGTCTTTATAATATTTATATACTCTAGGTCCAGGATATCTGAAGGCCCATCTTCTCCCATTACAACCTACTTCTGCATTCAGTTTGTTCTCAACAAAGGCCTGCTATAGGTTTCCCCACATTGAGAGGCAGAGTGAATGGTAGCAGTTTCAAGTGAGTGCATTTTTCTAATTTACCTGACCTTCCCTCATAAGGGGTGGGATACCATGAAGAAAACACTTCAGTGATTTTGCAAAGTATACATAATTCCACAGTTTGACTAAGAAAGAAAAATGGATCCCTTACATATTGCAAGGAAACAAAATGCCTGACTATTCCCATTACCTTTGTTCATCCACAGAGTTTTTAGAGGGGAATACCTAACCAGAAATCTGAGTAGAAGAAGAAGCTGCTAAAGGTAAGATAAGATCTCCATCTCTTGTATCCAGGTTGCCTTCTGCTAGTTGGATCAGACTATCCAATTCCATTCTTCAAATGTGGACTTAGTTGCATTTTGGGTCTCATGCTTTGCACATAAAGGAATCACCAGGAGATGGAGCATGCTGGGCCCATGACCTGTTGAAATGTAAGAGAGTTTGTACACAGCAGTTCAAGCATAGTTAACACACACACACACACACACACATACACACACACGAGTATGAATGCTATTCTCCTTTTGCCAGCAATTGAAATAATATGTAGTTGGTCATGGTAAAAACTTTAAGAATATTTATTGTAAAACATAAATATAGAATAAACATTTGTCTGCTTGTCTTTTAAGAAAGACAATATGACACTATAATAAATATGTCAAGCACAAGTCTGTACCAAGCCAAATGCTTCAAGGACTGTTCATTTATTCTATATACAGTATATGTTTTACAGTAAACATTCTTAAAGTTTTTACATGACCAAGTGAATATTATAACAGTTACTGGCACACACAAGGGAGAATACCATTCATACTCTGTGTGGGTTTTTTATACGTTTTAACTGCTGTGTGTATAAACTCTCATACATTTCAACATGGCATTACTTTCATTCATCTACAGAGCTTTTAGATGAGAATTTTCTCAAAAAGTCTGAGTAGAAAGAGTCTGTGAAAAGTAAGATGAGATCTCCATCTTTCGTATCCAGATTGCCTTCTGCTAGTTGGATCAGACTAACCAATTCCAATCTTCGGATGTGGACCTAGTAGCATTTTGTGACTCATGCTTTGCACATAAAGGGAATAGCAAGAGATGGAGCAGATTTTTCACTAGGAACAGTATGCATCTCTAAAGGAAAGACTGCCTTGATTCTGTTCCTGGTTGCAAGTTCTAACCACTATCTTATGTGAATCTCCATCCATCCCCTGATATATGTTTCTCCTTGTGGCACCAGTCTGAGAAATTACTAAAAGGGCAAATAAGAATAGGAGGTTCTTGTCTCTCAGATTTTTCATGCAACAGCAGAGTAGTTGAGCACTTTGCTCTTAAATCTAGGATTCTTGTTGTAGCACGAACTCTTCAAAAACCAGCTTTCCTGGTTACAGGACAGAGCAAAAAAATCTGTAGTTGAGAAAACACTCCTATGGTTTGCTGCAAGCTAATGAAAATGTTTTCTTTGTTCACAATGTGCTTTTTTGTAGCAAATAATTAATTGATAAGAGGCACTGTTAGTTATTTTAGAAAGAGGGCAAGAGATATTAACATGAAATATAAATATTTTGGCCAGTATTTTCTTCACTTCTCTTCATGTGCACCTGTGAACATGGTCCTGGCTGCAGCAATATACGACGGTCCAGTTACCTGCCTGGTCTTGTGATTGGCTTCATGAGCAGCCAGAAGAGTAGACCTCTGCCACAGCTGCTTCCATACATGCAATTATGCACATTGAAAGATGAACAAAAAACTTATCTTTGTGGCTTTGAAGGAAAGGGAAATTGAAGAACATGGGGGGAAATCAGTGAATACGATTTAAATGGGGTCACATTCTTGATGTCTTCTTCTACAGCTCAGAACCACTTCCTTCCTTTCTGAAAAGTTTTTATGTTCAGTCCTCCAACAAGAATTCAAAAAAAGAGGAAAAGACTATGAGGAGGCATTCCTTGATAAAGATCAGTGGAACTGAAGAAATGTATGGACAAGTTGGGACAAGTTGGAGAAAGGGGAGAAAATTGCAGGTTAAGATGGTTGGTTTTTAGTAGGGTGATACACCTTATCATATTAGACTGCAGACTGCATTCTACCCTCTGACTATTCCTCCTTGTCTAAGGGTATCATCTAGTTCTCTATGAAGAGTTTGAGCTCCTGAAGAGAAAGGGGAAAGTTACTGAGTTTCTTGACTCAATAGCATGAAGACGTGGGAACAGTATTGAGAACATACCAGTTTTTCTCCTTGTCTTTCTTCAGGGCTGCTTCTGGCAGATTTCAGGAGGAGGCCAATCACTTTATTATTAATTACTACTACACCAGCTTGACTTCTCTGTACTCCATGTGTAAAGAAGGCCCCACTTTCATTGCAGTGAGTGTAGTCTTCAAGGTTGTCACCATAGCAACAGCTGGATCCTTTGGTGATTATGATGTCAGCCTGACATGATGTTAGGATTTCTCCTGGCTCCTCACAACACTGGGCCTGTGTAACCATGAAGCATGTTGAAGCAGTCCATTCTGAACAGCATTTTCCAGATGGGGCCTAATCTCTATTTCATTTCACCCTCAAACCAGTGACGCCATTTACAAAATGTAGGAATGAATTTGTGTTTATAGCCTTCTGCTTTCCCCAGCCTGGTTTCACACATCTGTATATGGCCCATCCCGAGACATTGCAAATTTGGGTTTAGACAGAGAGGTAGAATTTTCAGCCTTGATTTTTTCAGGAAACATTTGGCACACTGTTCTAGTTCTCATGCCCTACTGTAATGCAAGCTTGAATATGTGTAATGAAATAACACATAGTCTAATGTGTTTTTGTCTTAAAGTTTGAATTTATCTCTGCCCACATTTCCTTTCCTTCCACTCTTATCTTCTGACTAGCAAAATATTATTATTATTATTTTGCAAGGATTTCTTTTGTAGTTTTCTGCAAACCATCTTGCAAAAGGATATACTACTTTTACTAGTACTACTACTAATAACAATAATAACAGGTACAAGGTTTTGGCTAGTTCTTTTATTGCAGCTTTTCCTCTGCCAATATTATGGAGTAATTCTGCATGTTTCAGATAATCTGCTACTGGTAGAGGAATACCTTGGCAAGGTTACTCAATTGTCATGTGGAAGACCATGTGACAGAAATAAAGATGGTCTTTATTAGACCATTGTGACGATCACCCCACGTCACTCATGCCATTCATAGTCATGAGCTAATTTGCATGAGCCTATGAGAGGATTGGAGAGGCAGAGTCAGCAGCTATATGAAGGTTTGGCAGGAGAATATAGAGATAGAGATCCAGAGAGAGATAAGGACTGGTTAGTCAGAGAGAGAGGGAACAGATACTGAGAGAGATAAAGCTGGTTAAGAAAATAGGTAGAGAAGGTGGTAATGATATTGCAAGAGAAAAGTATGTACTGAGAGAACTGTTAATGATTTGCTTGTGTACAATGTTCATCTGAAGAACTTCTGTTATTATTAAATCTGCTTCACTTCAATAAATAAGTTCTGTTTGTGTTCACAAGACAAGTGTCCTGACAAACGTCATTTATATTGTGGATTGAGGTAATCTACTGGTGGCAGCGAGAGGAAAACGCGACGGGAGCCTTTGTGAGGGCACAACACGCAGGTGCCACAAGGGTGAACGCCACAACCATTAAGAAGACTTGCAATGTTCAAGCAATGAGTGATGAAAATTTTCTATGTGTTTGTCATCAAGAAGTAGTTCCTTAATCAATAGCAGTGCTCATAACTATATTGTTTTGATATTATCACTCTGTGCTTTTACAGATCATCTTGGCTTAATTTTAAAAATCTATAAAAATAGCACAGAGTCTTGCTAATAGGACCTTGTAAGCTTGGGAGTGTGTGTGCATCAACAGGGAGTGCATGTGATGAAATTAATTCGCTTAGACATTCAGTCAGCTGGTAGGAGGGACTTTATTACATTGTTACTCTCTGTTCAAGAATACTTTTCTGTGTATGAAAACTAGCACTGTACCCCTTGATCAGTCCTAAGTAGTGAATGAGCTTCTTAGCTATGCTGTAGAGTAATTGATCTCTCAGCAGATAATAGGCCGGACAGGGAAAAGACAACCAACTTTCCTCATACTTTAAGAGATGAGAATTCATAGGAAGTGTAAGAGGAAACATAACGGGGTTAGATTCATAGGCTTCCAGGTTTGACTGCAATTCTGGGTCTTTGTTAGATACACTATGGAGTTATAAATGTATGATCTATTGAAGATAGTAAAATATAGATCACTGAACAGGAAGATTTATTGTAACTATGACCACCTTCATTGGGGAGCATTAAACAGAGCCTTTAAGTGATGACATGACTGTATGACTTTAGCACCTATCAGAAATGATAGATGCTGTAGTCATCTGTGTAAAGCCCCCTTGAAGCCTAGTCTCCATGCCAGTGTTTACTAGTGACCTCACCTGCTCACCCTTCAGCAGCACATAGCTTTTTTAACAGCAATGAAGAGGAACAAAGATGTTACTGTAAAGCACAGTTATCTACTTGTTTCTTCCTCTGTTTCATGAGGAAGCATGACACTTCCAGAGCACCAAAGCACAGATTGGCAGGGATTTCCCTTCACTAAACTTGCATATTCTCTGTTGTTTTTTCTGTGCCATCAGGTTGGAACTGACTTGGAGCAACTCTTTTAGGGCTCTCAAGGTAAGTGAAGTATTTACCAGTTCCACAGTAACGGTGAGTCTCTATGGCAGGGTGGGGATTCAAACCCAATCCTTCCAAATCCTAGTTTATTATTCTATCCAGTACCCTGCATTGGATATCCACATTCCTGCGCTCAGGGGAGCCGAATACCATCTGCCGTCCACAGACACTGTGTGAGAGACGGTGTGGCTGTGGCTGGGCTGTTGCCGGCTGCCAGCTTTTTCCAAGGGAGCCTGGCTCAGTCTCCCTCTGCTTTGCAGGACTGGTCCCTTGCCACTCCTGGCTGCCCCACCCACTCTCCAACATCAGCCACCTGGCTCAGGGGGAGAAGAGGCTTATAAGCCGGAGCTGCTTTCAGGGCCCTACCAGACCAGCATTCCTGCGCTCAGGGGAGCTAAATACCATCTGCCGTCCACAGACACTGTGAGAGACAGTGTGGCTGTGGCTGGGCTGCTGCCGGCTGCCAGATTCCCTGAGGGAACTGGCTGGGGAAATAAGCTGGGAAACAGGGGGGCTTGGGAGTCTTGGGGCAACCAATAGAGACTATATATGGCAGGGGAAGATATGGCGGTGGGAGTAGAGCATGCCCGCGTAGGAGAAAGGAGGTTAGATACCTTACACCTATCCCCCTTTCTAGCTCTACTCCCAGCCAAACGGTACTAGGTGACTATATCAGCCATGCCCCGGGCCACATGATACTGTTGGTAAATGCCAGGTCAGCAAAAAATAAGACTGCCCTCATCCATGATTTAATTTTGGATGAGGGGGCTGACCTGGCATGTATTACTGAGACCTGGGTGGAAGAAGGAGAGGTTCCTCTATCTCAGTTGTGTCCCCCTGGGTACTTGGCCCAACATCAGGGTCGCCCGGAGGTTCGGGGAGGAGGTGTGGTGATAGTCTACAAGGATTCCTTCCACTTTTCCAGACTCCCTGTCCCCTTGGGAAATGGTCTTGAGGGCCTGTATTGTGTGTTGGGCTGCTTACCAACAGTCTCCCTACCTGAGCTGACAGAGGTGATCTCAGACCTGGTGGTGAGGACTCCCAGACTTCTTGTACTGGGGGACCTCAACCTCCATGCCGAGGCCACTTTAACAGGGGCTGCTCAGGACTTCATGGCTGCCATGACAACCATGGGGCTGTCTCAACATGCCATCAGTCTGACTCATGAGAAAGGTCATACACTTGACCTAGTATTCTCAACGGGATGGGGGGATGGTGGTCCGGATGTGATGGGTTTATCTTTGACCCCGTTGTCATGGCCGGACCATTTCCTGGTAAAGTTTAGACTCTCTGCCACTACTACCCTCTGCAGGGGTGGGGGATCAATTAAAATGATCCACCCCTGGAGACTTATGGATCCTGAAGGATTCCTGAATGCTCTAGGGGAGTTTCCAGCTGATATGGTCGGCGTTCCTGTCGAAGCCCAGGTCGCTTTGTGGTACAAGGAGATGGCCTGGGCGGTTGACACGATTGCACCTAGGTGCTCTCTCCCTGCCCGCAGAGTCTATATGGCTCCATGGTACACAGAGGAGCTTCTGGCTATGAAGCGGTTGGGGAGACGGCTTGAGTGCAGATGGAGGAAATATCGCTGCGACTATGACCAAACACAGCTTAGAGCCCATTATCGGGCCTACTCTGTGGCAATATGGCTGGCGAAATGTCAGCATTTCTCCAGTCGTATTGCTTCCTCAGAGTGTCATCCAGCAGAGCTATTTTGAGTGGTCCAGGACCTTCTTCAGCCTAATGGTTCGGTGGAGGTCCCAGACTGCTCAGTGGCTTGCTGTAACGAATTTGTTACACACTTTGAGGGGGAAATTGCTCAGATTCGCAAAGAGTTGGACTCCACTGTTGATGCAGAGCCTATGGTTGTGTCCAGTGCTCTGGACTTATGTCATAATTTATTGGATGAGTTTCAGTTGTTACGACCCAAGGATGTGGACAGGGTGCTTGGATCGGTTCGTGCCACCACTACACAACTCGACCCTTGCCCATCATGGCTAATAAAGGAATCTGCCAGGGGGTTGCACCTGAATCCTGGAGGTCATCAATTCCTCGTTAAGAGAGGGATTGGTTCCCGCACCGTTAAAGGAGGCAGTGATTCGCCCACTCCTAAAAAAGCCTAATCTGGACCCAGGTCTAGTGATCAACTACCGACCAGTGGCAAACCTCCCTTTTCTGGGCAAGGTGTTGGAATGTGTGGTGGCTGAGCAGCTCCAGACTCTCCTGGATGAAACGGATTATCTAGATCCATTTCAATTGGGTTTCAGGCCGGGTTATGGGACGGAGACTGCCTTGATCACCCTGTTTGATTACCTTTGCCAGGAGAAAGATGGGGAATGCATCCCTGTTGATTCTCCTGGACCTCTCAGCGGCTTTCGACACCATCGACCATGGTGTCCTTCTGGACAGATTGGCTGGGATGGGAATGGGAGGCACCGTTTTATGGTGGTTCCGCTCCTACCTGGCTGATCAAGTCCAGATGGTGGTGCTGGGGGACAGTAGCTCTGATCCATGGCAGTTGCGCCATGGGGTTCCTCAGGGCTCTATACTGTCCCCCATGCTATTCAATATCTACATGAAACTGCTGGAGGAGGTCGTTAGGAGGTTTGGTCTGAGGAGTCAGCAATATGCTGACAACACCCAGCTCTACCTCTCATTCTCTACCAATCCAGGTGTGGCAGTCGCCTCTCTGAACTCGTGCCTGGACTCGATAATGGACTGGATGAGGGTCAATAAACTGAGGCTCAGTCCAGAGAAGTCGGAAGTGCTGCTGGTTGGTGCTCTGCCAGATAGGTTAAAGGGCCATTTCCCTGCCTTAGATGGGGTTACACTCCCCCTAAAGGACAGGGTCTGCAGCTTGGGGGTGCTCCTTGACCTGGGTCTGACCTTGTAAGCCCAGGTGGACTCGGTGTCCAGGGGTGCCTTCTTACAGCTGCGGAGAATATATCAACTTCGCCCTTACCTGGATGAGCGGAGCCTGGCAACAGTCACACATGCATTGGTAACAACCAGACTGGACTACTGCAATACGGTATACACGGGGCAGCCTTTGAAGATGGTCTGGCGATTGCAACTGGCACAGAACCGAGCTGTGCGGCTGGTAAGTGGTGCTGCCGCATGGACTCATATCACGCCGGTTCTGAAAAATTTACACTGGCTGCTGGTTGCTGCTTGGGCCCAATTCAAAGTGCTTACTTTGACATATAAAGCCCTAAACGGCTTAGGACCTGGTTACCTAAAGGACCGCCTTCTTCCATACGAGCCTGCCTCTAAGATCAGGCCAGGAGGCCCTTCTGAAGGTGCCATCCCTGAAAGAGGTGAGGGGGATGGCATGCCGAAATAGGGCCTTCTCGGCTGTTGCCCCCCAACTTTGGAACACCCTCCCTATAGAGATCCGCCTGGCTCCAACACTTTTGGCTTTTCGGTGCCAGGAAAAGACCTTTCTGTTTAGCCAGCATTTTAATGAAATAGTATTCTTTAGCTGGCCATATGAGCAGCAGGATTTATTAATATTAATGTTTTAATGACTGTTTTTAATATAGGGTATTATTATAATATTGCCTATTTTTAATGGTTTTTATGTTTTTAAAGTTTTGATATTGTTGTACGCCGCTCAGAGACCATTGGTAATGGCGTGGCGAAAAAATCTTGTAAATAAATAAAAAAATTCTCTGATTAGGAGTTTTAAAATAATGTTGATAGTTCCATGATTCTCACTGAGAATCAAACCAGGTGTTGATCTTCAACCACATCTAGCACCTTGTCAGATGTCAATAAGCCTCTTCTGCTGCCCAAATTCAGAGGAGCACAAGCACTGGCATGGGTAATGCACATCCAGATTAGCAGGTCACAGATTTTCAGAAACAAACAGACAGACAGAAACCTTTTAAAAGATTTATTGTATTCTGTTTATCTCAGGGATGGGGACTCGAGTCTCAGGATTCGCTGTCAAATCAGACTTAAGTGACTCAACTCAGACTTGACTTTTTTTTTCCCCCAGTGACTCGAATTCAACTTGTGCCTCAGAACCCCCATCCACTTCTTCTGGGGAAAAGAGCTTGCTTTTAATAGGGACTCAGACTTGGGACTTGGTACCAAAGACTTGGACTGAGACTTGGGACTCAGACCCAAAGACTTGCCAGCATTCCTGATTTATCTTCAGTTTATTAAGGAAGAACGGAACAATCAAACATTCCTTGATGTTCTCTTGGGTATTGCTTTTGCAATGGAACTGGGCCGCAGACTTCAACAAGAGATATAAGGAAGAAGAAACACTTGCAACACAACCTCATCAGGTATAATGTCTGAAATGTGATGCTTTTGGGAAGAACTATGGTCCGTCTCTATGAACACATATGAAATATTTTGATTGCTGTTCTCTAGATTGCTCAGCCGTTGGAAATATTCAGTTGAAAGTATTACCTTGCACATATTATAATCTAGCAAGCCAAATAAGGCCACTAACCACACACTGCAGCCCACTTCATGCTCGTTTTGGCAGTTGCAAATAGACAACAGAGCAGACACCTGGTGTTTATTATTCAGACTCCGCTGGGCAGTTAGACATGCTGAGAGTGGCTGAATTTCAGTTGGTAGACCACAAACTGTGCAGGCTTCATGTAAACAGACTCCATCAATAAGATTATATTAAGCTGACATGAGTTAGAAATATTCTGAATAGTATTTGATCTTTTATGGTTCATTTATAAGATCATCCAAAGCTGCCTACTTTTCTTTTCTCCCAAATTATTTCTCCCAAATTATTGTTATCATTTTTTTTATTGTTAGGTTCTTTCAATCCCATTTATGAAAGAGTTGAAAATTTTGCTATCACATTGTTAGTAAAACAAAAACTAGCTAGCTAAACAAGCAATATATCTATCTTTCTGCATATTTCAAATTCACACCATAGAGACACCATGTAGCTGTGAAAGGTATGGAGCCTAACTGTGAGATACAGGTCTCCAGGAAAGGTTTGCTGACCTGGAGGTACCATCTCTTGAACAGTGGTTTGTGGATGATCCTACATAAAAATCATGTGGATCCATGAGGATCCATGCCTTGGATCAGTGTTTTTCCACCACTGCAAAGTCAGGCACCAAAAGACCCAGGACTTCTGTGGTGGGTACAAATGAGATTTATGATTTGACAGTGGTTTGGGACAGATCGTGCTATAAAAAAATCATATGGATCCATGAGGATCTGTGCCTTGGATCAGTATTTTTCCACCACTGCAAAGCCATACACAGAAGGATCCACAGTGTCTGTGGTGTAGTCTGGGTACAAATAGGACCTATGATTTGGGGCAGATCAAGTCACAAGGTCCTCTCCTTGTCTCTTTGCAAATCCCCACAGTCCATCCTGGGTTGCTGAAAAGGGCCAGGATATTTTCAGGAGCCAGGCACTGGCTTCTTTCTCTTTCCAGTCCCTAGCAGCTCACTCTTTCTTTGTGTGCCCCTTTTCCGAAATGCTGTTTCTCTCTGCCTCCCAGGGAACAGCTGGAACATTCTGAAAGGAGCAGAAGCAGTCAAGCACTCCAAAGGGACAAACAACTTTGCCAGCGGACTCTCCCTCTCTCTTTCTTTCACCACAGCACTTGCAGCAAGTGGATGAACAACGAAACCTCTATGGCAATGGTTTTAAAAGCCCATGTGGCTCCCTCAACTGATATACAACACAGTTTAAAATGTATTAATAGTTTTCCTAAGAGGTCACACACACTGATCCAAATACCATGTGACTACCACATGATTTTAACCTGATTTAAAAAAACCCAACATAGCTATCAATTCATTTTCATAGTGTAACGATGCTTTAAATCAGTTTGATTCTCTAAGATGGTTGTCCAGTGAAAGAATTTGTAAAATCACATTGAAATATAAACCTATTCTTTCTCAATAGGTTAATAAATTTCTGTAAGAAGTCTTGGGGGAGGGAAAGTTTGAGACATTCATATGGAGGAAAAGTGGAGAGAGACAAATTATTCACCTTATTTAACATCACTACAAATGGCATGAGGAGGGGGACAGATCTTACATTTACAAACACTTTTTACAAACCTGAATTTTGATCTTTTCCCAATTAAAAATTTCCAGTTTTTTAAAAAAGCTATAACTCTGCTCAAAATGTAGCTGGACTTTGTGCATGTAGCCTGTACCCTCACCTCAGCAACTGGTCTGATTTAATGGCAGCTCTTCTCACAGTGTTGTGATTCTATAACATTATATTGTGATGACACAGACCCAGATGTGGGAATGGAAGAAGGTGCCCTTAGAGATCAAACTTATGGCAGACGTGGTTCAGAAACAGCACATTTACAAGATTCTGAATGCAGTGTAACAACTGATAACAAATGTGTCAGCACCAAAGGGATTAGCAAAGGAAAACCTGACTCTTGTTGGCACATTGCAAAACAAATTAGCCATCCAGAAATTCCTTCAGAGTTTGTCACCCATGAATCCAAAAGTCTGCCCAGTAGCATTTTAGTTTTTCAAGATTTAACTTGAAAGTTATGTGCATAAGAAAGGAAGATTTTCTTTCTTCAGTGTGTAGCAACACAGGAATCTTATACCAGAACCCCTGGATTGTCACTCATAATGGATTGAACACATGTGACAAGATGGCTGTACATATTCTTCTATGTTTATGATCAACGGTGACTCTTCAGCTATAGTAAAGATTGCCCACTTTATCTCCTGCATTACTTGGAAGCTCAGCAACCAACAATAGAGAATATTCCAAAATATGTCTCTTCCTAGTGGAACTAGGTGTAGAGTTGACACATTTCTAAGCTGAGTCTAGGACCTAGCCAATTTGCCTGTGACACATCCTTCAAAACTGAGAGAACCTGCCATTGCTGACACAAAGAAAAAGAACAAATGTCATATCCAGATCTCACACAATTACTGAAAACCCCCAAAACAATGTACTCCAGGTCTGTTTTTATGAGGTCTGCTCATGGTCACTGGAGACTGAATCTTTCCAGTTATTTCATTTCAAATATCTATAGCATCCATGCAACCTTTTGTGTGTCTAGCTCTTACTGTTTGAAAGCTCTTTTGGGACAAACAAATACATTTTCTCTTTTATTTATAAGATTTCTGTACCACAATTTTGCCTTACTTTTAATTTTGGCTTCCAAGTTAACCTGAGATAAAATTAAAACAAAAATCAGAACAAATGCTATAGTATGATTTTATCAAAAATATCTCTGTTGCTCCCCTCTGGCTTTGGAACTCCCTCCCACAGCAGGCTAGGCTGGCCCCCTCTTTGCTGTCCTTCCACAAGCAGGCTATGATTTTTCTCTTCAGCAAGCTTTCCCTCAGTGACTGACTGCCTAAGTGGGTTTTTTTAATCGAGTGCTGTACATTACTGCTTTGAATGTGGTTTGGTATTGCTTATGTTTTTTGTATGGTATTTGTTTGATCTTTTTTAGTATTTGTGTATTAACTAACTGTTAGTTAATGTACTAACTGTTGCTAGCTTTAGTATTGTCATTTAATGATGCAAACCACCTTGGGGCCATTTAAGGAGAAAGGTGGGGTAAAAATATTGGAAACAAATAATAAATAAATAAAACAATGATGGTTGTAGCAAATAATAAAGACGGGTGGGGAAAACATAGTAGAATTCCTTCCAAATTGTCTCTGTATATAGCAACACAGCAACATCTACACAGCCTTACTCAAATATCTGTGTGCTATGTTCCTAATAGGTTTTGCTCTCAACTCGAGACGGACACAAATTAAAAAACAAATTCCAAAATTCATTATAAAAAATCGGCAGTTAGTCGATTTGTATTCATCAGAAGCTATGCACCCCGACAAATACAAATTAATTAATTTTTAGTGATTTTTTTATTTGTCAGGCTATAAAATGGCCTTCCAGGCACCTAGACACACCAAAATTACAGAGAAGCTTTTCCTGGCTCTCCTCTACAATCCCTGCAGGTTTGGTAAAGACTGGACTTCAGATGTCTGAGTTATACACCCACAAAGTGGGTTTCCCCCCCCCCAGAAAATGGGTGTGTAACTCAGATGTCCAAAACCCAATCTTCACCAAATTTGGAAGGATTGTAGAGGAGAGTCAAGAGAAGCTTCTCAGTGATTTTGGTGTCTCTAGGTGCCTGGAGGGGGACTTTCCTGGGCAGCCCCTCTTTGTGTGTGTATAACTCGGACGACCCAAATCCAATCTTCACCAAACTTGCAGGGCTTGTAGAGGAGAGTCGGAGGAAGCCTCTGTAATTTTGGTGTCTCTAGGTGCTTAGGGGGCAATTTTATAGGGTTTTTAAATCAAGATGAATCAATGAATTGATTCATCAGAAAAAAATCTTAAATTCATATTCATGATTCATCGACCTTGACAAATTACAAATCATGACAAATTGCCATTTTTTTCAATTCATGCCCACCTCTACTCTCAACTGTAATGGACTAAAGAAAACTTTAATATATATCTACATGCTGTGTCTGAAGTAAAAACAGTCTGGCCCTCAGTTACTTTGAGATAAAATGTCTATCACTGCTGCGTATATAGACCACAAACATTTTGGTCAATAAGAATGGAGGGAGCTGGTGGAAGGTCAGACTATGCAAAAAGTTACTTTTCAACTTCAAATTCTAAAATTCCAGCTACTTTGAACATTTGCTATTCTGGTTAGGAGATTCTGGATGTTCTAGACCAAAAATGTAAGTGTCACAACTTGTGGCTAAGAAATCAATTGACTCATGAAGACCATCAACACTGAATGGATTGAGATATTTTTATGTGGCTTTTATTTCTGCCAAGGTTTTCTTTTGCGTTTTTTTCCTGCTACGGTAACAGTTGTGAGAAGTATGTGTGCTAGGCCTGATACATTTCCTAGTTGTTTAATACAATAAATTCAGATATTTCCCCCCCTCAATGTACCCTCTTGAAGGTGGAAGCATGTGAAAAGCCTTCATATTTGGCTATTTGTAATGTGGCAAACAGTATGAAGTTGTGGTTTTTTTGGAAAGAGGCGATCCTTCTGTCAGAAGAAGTTCCCACCTGAGGGATTCCTGCTGTAGTAAACATTGATAATAAAAGAAAGAATAAGACTTAACACAGGGATGGAGAGACTGCTTTCTCTGCGTTTGTACAACTGTAGTGTGAAGAATAGTCTAGATAAATTCATACTTGTCTTTATCTCAGGCCTGAGAACAAGAAACCACAAATTTATTCTTCTAACCTGAGTCCATTTAGGCCAAACACAAAGCAACCTTAGAATCCCCAATAATAGATGAATAAATTAGAAAAGGCAGCTGATTAAAACAAACAAAACAGAAAAATCCCCAGGATGTAACACATTTCCCAGGGAAATCTACAAGAAGACAGAAGATGGAAGAACTCACCATGTAATGAATGTGTGTAATGTAATTGTAGAAGGCAGGGACATTCCAGACACTTCACACTAAACAAGTGTAATATCAGCTCCCAAAATAGGTGGAGAAACTTCAAGAGTAGAGGCACATGATCCAATGCACCATTCAGCTTCAATATAAAATTGTTTACATCCATTATGGCCACAAGACTAAATTCAAATGTGACAAATTATTTTAAATAAGATCAATTGGCTTTATGCCAGTAAGAAAAATAGCAGAGTCCACAAGGAGAACAATAAAAGTAATGCATACAGGAGAAATGTTCCAAAAAACAACCAGCATTAGTAGCACCCAAATGCCTTCAAAGCATTTGACACAATAGACAGTCATACCTCTTTGAGTTACTAGAATGCAGAGGACCCAGATATAAATTGACACTTATTTAAAGTAAATTATACAGTGGAACCTCTACTTACGAACTTAATCTGTTTTGGAACGGTGGCCGTAAGTTGAAACGTTCGTAAGTAGAAGCACCATTTCCCATAGGTGTGCATTGAAAACCGATTAATCCGTTCCAGCCGAAGAAAAAAAAATCACCCAAAAAATTAAAAGAGCACAGCAAGCCCAGTCGGAAGGTGCTCCGTTGCTGAGGCTTTAAGAAAAAACCTCAAAAAACAAACACTAGAGCCACCTCCGTTGCTGAGGTTTAAGAAGGAAAAAAAAACCTCCAAAAACAAACAGCAGAGCCCTGCAGACACACACACACACACACACGCTCACTCCGAAGCAGAGCACAGAAACATACCCTCCCTGCAGACACACACACACACGCTCACTCCAAAGCAGAGCCACTAACAACACAGCACAGAAACACCAAAACCCACCCAGAACAGTTTTTTAAAAGGAGAAACAGCAGCTTACCTCCCTGCACACACACACACTCCGAAGCAGAATGAGGCTCTCCCAAGCAAGCCTCCTACACGACACACCCTCTAACTGCGAAAGTGAAACAACTACAGTACAAAGAAGCAGCCTCATCGCCACCTACAGTTAGAAATTTGAATTGCCCACCTTTTTTCCCTGCCTGTTTCTGTTCGTAAGTGGAAGCTCCTGCCGCAAGTAGAAGCAAAATTTTGCGGACGGAGCGGTTCGTAAGTTGAAATGTTCGTAGGTAGGGATGTTCGTAAGTAGAGGTTCCACTGTATGTTACTGAAGAACTCAGACATATATAAATGAAACAGAACCAACTGAAATACCACTAGGTACAGAAACAAGAAACTCCCCTGTTATTCATGATAGCAGCTCAACCATTGGAAGATAAAGATATTATTAAGCAGAACATCAAAATAAAAGAAGTAAAAAAAAAGGGAGTAAAGCAAGAAAATGTTTTTAGATAATATATTGGCATCTACAGAAAATGACAGACACAACAGAAATAAGAATGGGAGCAAATATATTTCGACAACACCTGGAACTCCAATTTAATTATGCAATATCTAAATTATTCTGTTCAAACATGACAAAGAACAAACTAATCTTTTGAAACAGATAAAAATCTCACTTATGCATACAAATTTCAAATATCTGAATGTTTGTGAAGGAATTTCTTAACAAATACCATCCACCCCAATCAACCCCAAGCATATAAAATGTGAAGAAAAGAAGAAAGGAGCAGGTGGCAATGGCCAATCAGGGAGGAGGAGAAGAAAGCAGCAAAACACAATGGAGACCTGGGTAGAAGTGCCAGAATGGCCTCAGTCCAAACCACTTAAGGAGATTCTACAAGACTCATATTTAAGCTAGCTGAGTGATGCCATCACTCAGAGAAAGTATCAGCAACCTCCCCACAATCCTACCACAATAGTGCTATTCTGACACAGCTATAATTGGTGGAGGAGGCAGTTTTATCTCCTCCAATGACTTGAAACTGATGTGCAGGCCATCCAGCAGATGGCATCTTCTTTCCAAAGCAGATGGCAGTGTTGAGAATGGTATTAAGCCTTTATAGACTTGTAAGGAAGGATGCACCAACCACTCCCCATCTTTGGACATAAACACTACCCTGGATCAGGTAGACCAAAAGAGGATTATATGAGTAGGATAGTTTGAAGTTACTTCACTGGTTTGGTTAATAAAGTTGTGTTAAAAATTGCTTCAACTCCTTTTGGTCCTTTTGATGTTGCAATCCCCATGGAAGTTCTGGGAGCGTATGTGCATTACAAGAGAAACAATGCAATAATTAATATGCAGAAACTACACCTCTCTGGTTATTTGGTTTGTTCCAAATTTTAAAGAATCAGAACTATAGAAACCATCTATATTGGCAACTGTAAAAATGAGTGTATTGCCAAAATCCATTATCTTTTTTTCAAACACCAGGGTGAAAGTGGCCTAGGAAACTGACAGGCATACAACATGCAGTAAAATTCAATAGCAAAGACTCTCCTTTTCCCCTCCAATTTACATCAGCAGGTGTATGAGAGTTGACTCTGCCAATCATTTATACTGTAGATGACATCACAATCCAGTAAAATGGTCAAAATATTGTAAGGAAGTGCCACCATTATGCTGGAGAGGAGGTAAAGCTGAAGGCACTCTCTGGCCACATTCCAAAGATGTGAGAATATTAGCAAAATATAATAAAGCAAATTAATAAAATAGCTGACCAGTAAATAGAGTACGAAGATTTAGTTTTGTTATTTTCTCTATTCCTGGGTAAAAGTGAAAAACTGATACATAAGAAAATTAATTTCTATGCTGTTGCCAACAGCAAGAACAGATATTGGACTGACCGGCAATATTTGATCAAGTCATCTACAAGCACATGGCTGTGGCAAGAATGGATGATGGCGCCAATGGACAAATTAACACAAGTACAAATGGCAAAAGGACAAAGATTAAAGGACAAATTAATTGAACAGTGGTTTCCTTTTACTGAGCCTATGGGACCATACTGGCAAACAACAATCTTACAGAATAGAAGCATTTTGGACTAGTGCACTGTAAGAACATAATTAAAGACCTGTACAATAATGACTTTTCTCCTATAATCATATATATACAGGAAATGTAAAAATATCTGTGAAATGAAACAAAGCTCAACTAATTTGATATTTGCTTGAAAAGTATAAGCACAACTTCCATGTCAATTGTATGTTGAAAATGTGAAAGTACGCAACTTTTGAGTACATAGGCATAACTCACAATTTAAGAGAAATAAAGAATAATTCAGCAATCAAAACAAAGAAGAAGCAAGCAACATTGCAATGCCTCTGTTGCTAGAATCGGACACTGTGGAAATGTGTGAACCTAAGAATGTGCTCTATATCAAACTAGTTTTTTACAGATAGTCCAGTGTTGTTGATTCTGATTGACAGTGTCTCAGATACAGGACTTTCTCATAACTTGCAGCTGGGAACATCATCACCAAATTTCAAAGGAGGCCCACTCCCTCCCCAATTGTAACCTTACACTTCTTACACTTGCTACTCTTGCACCACAAGATGAGTGGTTGGAAGGGACAGGTCTACAGGGGTTAGAGACACAGGATTTCATTTTGCTGCAGGTCCCATTTCTTTCAATATTAGTTTTCAGTCCCCAATAACAGATTGATCAATATAGGGCCTTTGTAGATATTTGCCCTTTCATCACCACTGAGGAATGACAACCAGTCCTCCTGTATGGGGAGTTAGAAGGTGGGATATTTGGCAGCTCTCATGTTCAAAATTAAATCTCAAGGAACTGTGACAGTAACCAATTTAAAGCTGTGGATTTCTTTTCTTCACTTCAGGAAATCAATGAGGCCATTTACCTGTCAGCCATTTTGACAATGCTTTCCCACGACCTGCAGTCAACCATCAGCTACAGGGCTATACAAGTGGAACATATCTTCCACCAGCTCTTGAAGAAGCAAACGAGCGAGAGCCTAAGTGGTGATGCTGGTGCCATCATCAAAGCTAGGAGACACACAACATATGTGCACTCCTACTTCCAACATGCTTTGTGTTCTCATACTGAGAAGGGAAAGTTCCAAGCATTAAGACAGTATGTGGATATGCAGGATAGGAGTCCACTATAGGAATCTATAATGAGGGCAACAAAGCCTTTCCATTGATCTAGATTCAAGAATGTCCCACACCATCCAACATATGTAGAATCAGGATTTGCCTCCTTTTCAATCTCACTGCATCTATCTGTGCCACTCATAGGCTGCTCAAGAAATCCTCAAAGTAGGTTTTGTTCAGGATGCATTGGAAGGGGGAAGGGAGCTTCAGGAAAAAGGGGAAATCACCCATTCTGTTTGATGCCCAGACTCCAGCAGAAATACACTACTGCATTCTAGTCATTTATTCCAGTCAGTAGTGTCCCTATAAACAGAGTTGCTAGGTCATGGTGTTAACTTGACGTTTCAGATTTTAGCCCTCTTCTCAGGGTTTCAAGAAGAATAAGTAAAACTTTAGGAAGAAGTGTCCATGAAAGTAGGGGGATGATTTTCAACTAAAGTTGAGAAATATTTTCTGTTTTGTTCTGGATGTGTTTTGCCCTTTTCTCCACTTTGGTGGCCGTCAGACTCTGTGCTTTGAGCAGCAGAAACAGCCAAGACCTGTGAGGTCACCCTGAGTCCATTTCCAGATCCAGTCTGAGGTTTTAAACCATGAATGGCTTGAGACTAGAGCTTAGAAAAGAGATTTTTTTGAAGTCATTCTTGTTAATGTTATTTATTGTATCCCTATCTTTGAGGTTAATAAATAACGATATAAAACATCAATGCTGTCTGTCATCTAGTTTGCACAAAAGAGACACTTCCCAAAAGAGTTGCCGCTCCAGGAATGGGGTGTATCAGAGAGCCTCAAAACCCCATTGTACAGTTTGGGAGTGTTGTCATGAGCTCAGATAGGGGGTCACACAGTACCCTGAAATGCATATTTTTGCAAAAAAAAAAAAAAATTGGTCACCCCTTGTTAAAAAAACAAAATACCACACCCTGTCACAGGTATGGGCAGCATGAAAGAATCCTGAAGACTATGCCTAGTCATGAAGGACAATGGGGATCAATCCCCAGAAAAGGAAAATTTTTCTTGAAACTGTTGCCCCTCCAGAACAGGGTGCCTCACAGGGCCTCAAAAACTGTTTGCACAGTTTGAGAGAATTGGGATGTGCACAGAGGGTGGCCACACTATAACCCAAAACATATATTTACGAGTATGCACACAAAAAGATGGCCGCTAGTTGTCCAAAAAAACACTCTGTGCCGGGAACAGGCAGAGTAAAGGAGGTCTCAGGACCTGCATCTGGTGGTTGGGGGGCAATTAGACAAATGTGTAGAGGGATCACACACCATCA
Organism: Intellagama lesueurii; assembly: GCA_037013535.1. Taxonomy (NCBI): domain Eukaryota; kingdom Metazoa; phylum Chordata; class Lepidosauria; order Squamata; family Agamidae; genus Intellagama; species Intellagama lesueurii. The sequence continues at coordinate 91,749,881 of JBAJHW010000004.1, read as the reverse complement.
CTCCAAACAAGCATTCGGGTTTTTGGGGGGGCAGGGTGCCCCTCCTCAAACCCTGGGGAAGTGGGACTAAGGCCTATATTCCTTAGAAAAGGGGTGGGGACATCTTTTACTTTGTTGAAAGCTATCCCCTTATGCTTCTGAAAATCCCTACCCAAAATCTAATAATCAAGTCTCTGCTCCAGGTATCCCTGCTATAGGATGAAAGTCTGTACAAAAGAGGGCTTTTTCAGTGCTGCTGCCCTGTTTTTGTAATGCCTGCCACAAAGAGGCTCACTTGATGGCCTAATGTTTCAGCACTAGGTTAATACATAATTCTATTAGACATTTTAAAAATTGTTTCAGTGATTTTAGGCCTCTGCACTAGTTGAATGTTTGACAACATTCTTGCATTGCTTATAGCCCATGCTGGTGACTTTACCTTGAGTTATTTTATCTCACACAATTTTATTATTGTCTTCAGTGTGAGATTATATCTTATGCTTGTAAAAATTTTTAATGTGCTTATTCTTCTAATGTACTAATTCACCTAGAGCATGTTAGTTAGTGAGAGACTTAACTTGTAGTGCATTATATATAAAAATATGTTTCTAAATGTTATTTTGTGTTTACTATTGCCCACGTTTTACTAGTTTTCTTCATTCTATGAATTTTTAACATATGACGTAACACCTCAAAAACTAAACAAGAAATATTTGCATTTGGAGAGAAAGACCAGAATATCACAGCAGGAGTATTTCCAGTTATCAGAAGAATGACTGTATTTAATTGGTTGGTTCATCCAGATATAAATAAGGAACCTAACCCTAGGATAAAGCACTTGGGATGGGTGGTTTGATATTGATCGAGTATTTACAATAAAGGCATTAAGCTTGGTTATTTACTTGTTTGATTGCTTGATTAAACACATTCATATTGCAGCTTTCCTACATCTTCGAAATCAAGCCAACGTACATGGGGTTTCCCCAGCAGTCTCTCATTCATGTCCCAGCCCCAAACCTGCTTACTTTCTTCAAGAAACTAGGTCAGATTTTTCCCAGACCGTGAACTGTGGTGATGGATGGAATAGGTCTCAGTCAGACAGGAAGAAGAACATATCTCTGAAATCATAGTGGTTGGTTGGTTGGTGGTTGTTTGTTTGGTTGGTTGGTTGGCAGGTTTTTGGAAGCAAGTTCTTTTTCCTTCAGATTGGATGAAAATGGTCAAAATACTCAAGGAAGATTTTTTTATCTGCACAATACTACATGAAAGCACACACAAGACTTGCTGATTGCTACCACCCACAATTTTGGATGCCCTGTGGTTTCTTGAATTCAGTGGCGGTTTGGGTTCTCAGGGACAGATTAACAGCCATCATTATCTAAACTGCAATAGGTCTGAAACTAAGGCTGTGGTCACACTGGCAATTTGAATCGATTTCTGTTCAGACTTAAAAAAAATCAGGTTCAGGTTACATTGTATTTAAACCGGTGGCCATGTTCACATGCACTGAATGTAAATTGATTTATTTCTGGTGATTTAAACCAGTTTTGGTGTCTACACTGCTGAAATTGACTCATTTGAATCAATTTTAGAAGTGAGGTATTTTTAAAAGCCCCTGCCAGCCAGCTGAATAAAATTGCTTTGTAGCCCATATAAATCAATTTCACCCTTGCGCCATGTGAGTGATAAAATCTAAATCGATTTAAATGACACTTATATGCAGTTCTTATTGCCAGTGTGACCACAGCCTAAGAGAACAGTCACTGGCTTACATTACTAGTATAGATATATTTTGAAGCAATGTATAAACTCTTGTGAGGAAGGGAGTAGCAGCTTAATTGGGAAACCATTAGGCAAGTCTCTACTCACCTTGTTCCCTTACAGGAGCATAAGAAAATACTCTCTAATACCCTCTAATCTCTACAAAAATAGGGCAAATTGAAAATGTATGCATGTGTTTTTTTAATTGTGTCAAAACTAAAGCATTGCATAACACAAACATCAAAACAGCCTGCCTCTACAACTATAGAAGAACACTGTGGGAAGCTGTAGAACACAACAGGTGAAATCCTGTTGTGCAGCTCTGCAACCTATTCTATCCAGCAACATCAAGAAGAACATGATTGGTTGAAAGGAGAACCAATCCAGAGAAGACAATAAGAGATATTTGAAACGAAAGAGGAGAGTTTTAGCCAGTTAACAGTTAAGAGAGAGATAAGAAAAAGGAGTTAGAGAGTATCTCAGGACAGGAGTGTGGGTTTCCAGGGAACTATTTATTATATACAGATAGCAGCGGACACAGGTAACATCAAGGGAATGTATGACAGTATCAAGCAGGATTTAGTCCAATACAGAAGAAATCTGCTCCCTGCTACAGGCGTGATCATCCAGGACCGAGCACAGCAGATGGAATGCTGGGTGCAGCACTACTCTGAGCTATATTCCAGAGAGAATGTAGTAACCGAAGAGGCACTAAATAACATTGAGTGCCTGCCTGTCTTGGAAGAGTTGGACAGTGAACCAACTTTAGCAGAAATAAAAGCGGCCTTGGATTCCCTCGCCTTCGGAAAGGCACCTGGGAAGTATAATATCCCTGCTGAAGTGCTGAAGTGCTGTAAAGAGATCATCACCACCGAGCTGTATGAAATATTTTGTCTTTGCTGGAGGGAAGGTGGAGTACCACAGGACATGAAGGATGCAAACATTGTCACATTGTATAAGAACAAAGGAGACAGGGGTGACTGCAATAACTACCGTGGCATCTCTCTTCTCAGCGTTGTAGGGAAGCTGCTTGCCTGTGTTGTGCTGAAGAGGCTCCAGGTGCTTGCAGACAAAGTCTATCCAGAATCACAGTGTGGATTTCAAGCTAATAGATCCACCACTGACATGGTATTCTCCCTCAGACAGTTGCAGGAGAAATGTAGGGAACAACAACAGCCACTCTTTGTGGCCTTCACAGATCTTACAAAAGTCTTTGATTTGGTCAGCAGAGACGGCCTTTTTAAAATACTTCCCAAGATTGGATGTCCACCTCGACTCCTTAACATCATCAGGACCTTTCATGAGGAAATGAAGGGCACTGTAGTTTTTGATGGCTCAACATCAGATCCCTTTGACATCCGAAGCGGAGTGAAACAGGGCTGTGTCCTCGCGCCGACCCTGTTTGGGATCTTTTTTGCTGTCATGCTGAAGCACACCTTTGGAACTGCAACAGAAGGTGTCTATCTCCGGACTAGATCAGATGGAAAGCTCTTTAATCTCTCTAGATTGAGAGCAAAGACCAAAGTCCAGCTGAAATGCATGTGGGACATCCTCTTTGCCGATGATGCAGCTGTTGTTGCCCACTCTGCTGAAGACCTCCAACAACTCATGCATCACTTTAGCAAGGCCTGCCAAGACTTTGGATTAACAATCAGCCTGAAGAAAACACAAGTCATGGGCCAGGGCATGGACTCACCTCCCTCTATTACCATCTCCACACAAGAATTGGAGGTTGTTCATGACTTTGTGTACCTTGGCTCAACGATCTCTGACACTCTCTCCCTAGATGTTGAGCTGGATAAACGCATTGGCAAAGCAGCTACCATGTTCTCTAGACTCACAAAGAGAGTATGGCTTAATAAGAAGCTGACGGCATATACCAAGATCCAGGTCTATAGAGCCTGTGTCCTGAGCACACTCCTGTACTGCAGTGAGTCCTGGACCCTTTGTGCACGGCAGGAGAGGAAGCTGAACACGTTCCATATGCGTTGTCTCCGACGCATTTTTGATATCACCTGGCAGGACAAAGTTCCAAATAGAGTAGTCCTAGAACGAGCTGGAATTTTTAGCATGTATACATTACTGAAACAGCGACGTCTACGTTGGCTTGGGCATGTCGTGAGAATGGCTGATGGTTGGATTCCAAAAGATCTCCTGTATGGAGAATCAGTGCAGGGAAATCACCCCAGAGGGAGACCACAGCTGCGATACAAGGATATCTGCAAGCGGGATCTGAAGTCCTTAGGAATGGACCTCAACAGATGGGAAACCTTGACATCTGAGCGTTCAGCCTGGAGGCAGGCGGTGCATCATGGCCTCTCCCAATTTGAAGAGAGACTTGTCCAGCAGGCCGAGGCAAAGAGGCAGTCCTGAAACCAGCAAAATCAGGGAGCTGGACAGGGGACAGATTGTATTTGTCTTCAGTGTGGAAGGGATTGTCACTCTCGAATTGGCCTTCTCAGCCACACTAGACACTGCTCCAAGTCCTCCATTGAGAGCACGTTACCATAGTCTCTCGAGACTGAAAGGATGCCTAATCTAATCTAATCTAATCTATTATAGTTATTTGGATATGATAGAACATGTTCTAGCATGGAAAGTTGATTCTTTTAACACTTGAAACTTCAAGCTTATGAGATTGCCTTGTAACCATTCTTACTAAATAAAAAATAATTATTTTATGTTTCACTTTAAAACTGCTTGGCTCTTATGATTCGGGCTTAAGGATAAACCCAGGGGGAAACACAAGGCAGATTGAGAGGTGAATAAGCCAGATAGGGCCAGCCTCAAGCTCCACATGTGCAATTTATTTATTTGTTTTGTATCATTTTGTAGGCTGCCTTTTTCCTGGTGAGAGGACCCAAGGCAGCGCACAGTGTTAGTAAAACTAAAAGCAAAATAATTTCCAGATTAAACTACAACAATAAATAAAAAACCATCAATTAATTAAAAGCATTTAAAACTTTTAAAAACAAACTTAGGAAAAAAATGCACAGACTTTGTCATAGTTATTAAAAGCTTTCCTGACTACAACAGCAATGATGTCATCTGTAGCAGCAAATCACTCATCATTCTGGGCATCATTCTGTGGTAAATATAACAAAATGGAAACAAATTGCCAGAAGGAAAGCTGGAACACACAGGAAGTAGGAACAGACCCAGCTAAATGATGACTGATAGGAATAGAGGAGAGAATAGGTTGGCACAATCCAGAGTGAAAGTAAATGACAGGAACATATGCAAGCAAATTGGAAGGATGTTTGTGAAGTGTAACTGTGTGCACGTATGTCAGTGGCCACAAAGTGAAAGAATACGGTGCCTTATGAAAATCATGCTTATCAAATAGTGCATATCAAATGCATATATTCATGTTATCTTCTCTGATTTAATTCATCTACTGCTACTTCCTCCCTCTTTATTAAAAAAAAAAAACCAAAACCAAAATTAGACAAGATTTGGATCCTGTTTTAAATTCTGCATCTGCTCTATTCGCCTTGCATGGCAACCATTTTTATATGTGTGTGTGTGTGAGAGAGAGAGTACAGTAGCTGCCAATATACCCATTTATTCCTTGACAGCAAGTGAATTAGTTATTTGACTAATAACTGCTACCTTGACTTGGTAGCAGCCACTCCTGCAGCTTCCTGTTAATGTTATTTTAAAACTGGTCAATGCAAAAGAGTGTTATATATTGAAACTGAGAAACACTACAGAACTGTATAGAAGAAGCCAGTCTCGCTATCACCCTGTATAAAAGAGAGACAGGAGGTGTGAGCCCATTGGACATGTCCCCCAAAACCAAGGGCCATGCTTACTTGAGAGTATGGTTTTCCTTAAAGATAAACAATGGAACCATTCAAGGTTCTTGGCTAAGGGACCATTGTTAGTGTGTACCATCCCATATATCACATTTCATTAGGTGCACACTCCTCACATGTGTTTTGAAGTTACCTGGATGGTTAATGGTTGTGAAATGTTGTCCCTGCCTTCTGAAATATTGTAGAGAGGTGCATTTCGATAGATTGCACCATATGGCTGCCTCACTGAAAGCAGCTCCTAATCTGTTTGTATATTACTTATATATTGCTTGAATACCAACTTTAATTTTAAATCTAATGGCAAATTTTAATCATCACTATTCTTATCTCTCTCCTCAAATACCTGAGGATGACATGTTCCTTCTTTTACCTTTTAAAGACACACATCTCCCCTTCACATTAAACACAAAACGATGCTTTCACATTTATACAGCTTTGCCATTTCTGCTCCAACACTATATCATCCGAAATATATTTCTGATGCTTGCTATTATTTTCTCCCTGCAGAGGAAAAATGTAATTGGATGTTCTTTAAAATTCTTGGAAATGTAGGTAGAATCTACGTGCTTTCACATAACACAACTATTTAATGATTAAATATCCAACTAAATTAAGCCAAAGTCTTTTTCCCCCATGTATTTCCAGTAACCAAATACTATTCCTCCATTTTCTTACAGGAAAGTTGCTTTGGGAAGAGGTGATGTGCAATAGAGAAGCAGATTAACTTCCCCCTTTCATGCCTCAACTTGAAATCACTAGTCCAACTCATTTTTCCAATATACAGATACTTCCTTCCATAGGATTCTGTCTGGGCAAGTATCCATTCCGCTATACCATTTGTTGCTGGGCCTCCAAAGAAACCATTTGGAAGGGTAAATATGTAAATGTGTTCTCCATGTTGTTCTGGGAGGGGGGTGAAGAAATATAACAGCCAGAAAGGGGATCTGGATAAAGCTTGGCATAGGAAAGTAGACAGAAACAAGTCCAGATACATGACTGGTTTTCTCATCTGTACATGTGTGGCTCAAGAGAAGCAGCTGGATGGGATGGCTCCTGACAAAATATTTGTGTTTGTATTTTGGATTTATTCTGAATACTCAGCTATGGTGTGGCTTCATTGGGATGTAGCTTATGAACTTCAGGTAGACTAGGATTCTTCCTTGAAGTAGGAAGGTAAGGATCTGGATTTTTGGCTGCAATTCTTTGCCCAGGCTTGTTCCCCAATGCAGATGTGAGCTCAGATGAGCCATCTCGTGCTCAAGAGCGCTTCCAGTCTCCCTGTCCATGGGATCATGGAACACAGGGCTCAATTTGATCACTCTGTTGGGAGCTGGGTGATGGAGGATCTGTGCCTGGAATCCTAGTCACATTGGACTTTTCCTTGGGTGAGAGAGGCTTCACCCTACAGGGGAAGGCCAAGGACTGAAACTAAGGGTGGGTGTCTCACACCTCTATATCCCCTCTGCTGATCCCTTAGTAATCTTAACACATATGGTCCTAGTTCAGCCCAGCTGAGTTGTGCCTGTTTATTATTATTTCTTTCTCCCAATATTCTAACATGGTTAACTTATCAAAATGTGGAGTTGCCATTTGCAAGATTCCAAGAGAAATGGGAACTATTTCCTATAAACCACTGGAGCTTTTCAAAATTACAAATGAAAGGCTCTACTCAATTGCTGTGTGTGACCTACAAAGAGGGTAAAAAAGAGAAATGAGCAGATGAAAGCTGCTCATATAGACAGATTTCATATATACTGCAGGGCCCAAGTGGCATGGGATTTTCTACTGGGCTGCAGCACCTTTTTATCTCCAGGTCTGTAGTTCAGGTTAAGGTCAGGTTGGCGGAGGGCAAACTAATTTTCTTCAGGCAGATGGTGAATGACCTTTGCAAAGGGGATTGGTGCTTTTCGCCTCTGTGCTTATGGGCACCCTTTCTCTTTAGAATGGTCAGTAAAGGGTACCCTTGTCAGCAGTCTCAGTACTAAGGTTAAGGTTGTGTCGCAGGAGCTTCCCTATCACACTAAATGCTTATTTCTCTGGCACATTAGTGAAGGACATCCTTTGGCACTTCATAGCTCATCACAGTCTAGGCGTGTCCCCCACCCCCACTAATGCCTTATTTTGACCTTGTCATCGCTTTGAAAAACTTCAAAAGCCTTAGCTGAGACCATGCTGAATATTTTTAGGCACACTTGGGATCCTAATAATGCCTGTGAACATACAGCACAGTAGCAGCTAATTTGACAGCCCACCTTCAGACTGGGGTCAAAGCAAAATGGTTCTCTCTATTTTGATGTTTTACTGGCACCCTATTTTTTTCTTTCTTTCAAGGGGTGGAGCGGAACAGCCAAAACCTTTAAGGAACTCCACAGCTTTCCTTGCTTTTCTTTTCTCTTTTAAAAGACAGTAAGCCTGTGGTCACACTGGCAATTTGAATCTATTTCTGTTCAGAATCTTTTTAAAACTCAGGTTCTAGTCAGGTGGTACTTAAACTGATGGCTGCATTTGAATGCACTGAATGGAACTTGATTTATTTCTGATGATTTTAAACCAGTTTTGGTGTCTACACTGCTTAAATCGACCCATTTTCACAAAGGTGCATTGAATTGAATCGATTTTAGAAGTGAAGTATTTTTAAAAGCCCCTGCTGTACTGTTGAAAAAAACTCACTTTGCTGCCCATATAAATTGATTTCACCTTTGCATTGTGTGGACAATAAAATCTAAATAGATTTAAATGATGTTTAAAAATAGTTCTTATTGCCAGTGTGACCGCAGTCTAAGTTCGCTATCTTCCATGAAATAGCCTAGCTCTCCAGAGATGAATGTGAAATTTGTGCCTGTTCATTTTTGACCAGAATTTACTAAAATCTGTAAAATTTAAATGTGATAAATAGTGAAATGATCCTTCCTGGGGAAGGGTGATCGTCTGACTAAAATTCAAAAAATAAAAATGTGGGAGACAGCAAAATTGACAGATTGGCCTAATGTTATTTTTCCCTAACCCAGAGAGAGAGAGAAAGGGAGGGAGAGGGAGAGGGAGAGAGAGAGAGAGAGAGAGAGGCTACAGCTACATGGCCAAATACTACAGGATTTGCTGTGGGTGCAAAATGGATGAAATCACTTTTTTTAAAAACTGATCACACAGCCAATTCAAATCAGTCAGGCCCTTTTTGCTCCTGATATAGAGTTTTTAACTTTGCTGATGGGGATTACTACTTTTTTCAAACCAGAATGATTCAACCAGACTTTTCCCTGTGTGATTATTTGTTTCATTCTCTAAAAAGATGGAGTGTGTGACTGTGGATGGTATTCTGGCAATGTACCAAGCAGGGCATGGTATTATGGACAGCAGGAACACCTACCCCTGCAATTTGTCAACCCAATTTAAAACAACAACAAACTACTGGGTTTAGTGCTAGATCACCTCTGCATGGACAAAAAGAAAAAAGAAAAAGATAAAAATGATATGAATTAGAAACAATTCCAACCAACTACAGCACACTACTATGTTTCTGTGGAATAAGTGTATGTGTTTGTATGCTATGAAAAACTTTGGGAAACTGATTCTTTTCCCTAGCATTGTGAAACACTTTAAATAGCCCACCGGCTTTATAATGAACCATAAAAAGAGAGCTGGGGATTGACAGAAGGCAGAATCAAAGGGTCGTGGGATTGTAGGCTATAGTGTGGATTGAACTGTATCGGAATGAAGGGCCAGTAAAGACACAATTCGCAGTATTAGTGTGATCACCTAACCCAAACAGCAGTGTAAAATAGGCTACAAATCAAGCCAAGGCAAAATCATTCCAGTGTATTCACAACCAGAGAGAGGGAGAGAGGGAAAGATAATGAACTTTATCCCGAGAGTAACAGCATTACCTCAAAATGATGGTGTGTTTCTAGTCTCTTTCTGCAGTGGAAAAGGATCAGCAAGGGAGGAAAAACTGTCTATAGTTCTGCTTAGCAACCTCAATTTCTTGAGATTTCAGGGCCATAACACATGAGACCAGGGGCCTCTGTGACTAGGTCCTTGTGATGTCACAAGAAGGGCATATAGGCTTGGGAGAGTAGCAGACATAACACTCATGCAAACAACTTTACACAGAGCCTGTGACTGTAGCACCAGCTGGGATTAGATGTAGAAGAGTTCCCAGGCTTTAAAGACAGACACCTATCACACAAAAACTAAATGTTCATCTGCAGTCATCTTCTGCCCTGAGATTTTTTCCCTGTCTGAAAATCCAGAGAAGTCTAGCAATTTCTGGGGAAATTACCTTGAGACCCGACAACCCTACTTACAGCAGTCATCATGGTGAACCTTTAAACCATTTTTCTCCTGGAGGACATTCCCATATCAGACAGAAATTGCCCCCTTCCAGCCACATACGGTCCTAGTAAAAAAAAAAAAATCCTCCGAACCCTTACTGATGGAACATCCAGTTATTGCCCTATTCACACATTATCCACATGTGAAGGTGTGACAACATGGAGAGATGTCTCTACTCACCACAGCACTTCAGCGAGATTCATACTCTTTGTTTGCCAACCACACTCAGCACAACGTCCACACACCCAATGACATTATCGCTGCTGGTTCTGGTATTTTACCAGAGACAACTAATCCCAAATCTATCCCAGCATTTGTTGTTGCCTCTATTAATTGTCTAGCTAAGGTCACCTTGACTCTGCTGGTTTTCCTCAAAATAACCTAAAACCCCTCACCATGGATTTATTTAATACATTAATGTCATGTGAGAAGAACCACCTTGATGAAACTCCTGATTATGTCTGCGGCATAGCCTAGTGGCATGTGAGTGTAATGACCTATTTTACTATTATTTAAAACATTAAAACTAATTTTAAAAATATGACAAGGAAAATTGATTTTTGACAAAACAAAAAGTATTTATTTTGAAACAACAAATAGGTAACAAGAAGAAGGCAAGTCTCTGGATACATAAAGAGGAACAAAAATAACCTTCAACTTAATATTTCTTCACCACACTGGCACACACCAAGCTATACAGACCACTCTCCACTACACCAGAACCAGACTCTCAAAACCAACTGCCACTTGGCACATATCTCCTCCCTTATTCATCCTGACCCACCAATCAGCAGTGAGTATCGTACATAAGCATTCTAATACCCTTCTATCAATCATTCCAGCATTCTTCCATGGATACAATCCTAACATGCATACATCCTTGTAAACAACACATCAATATTACAAATTACATCAGTACACAAGACCTACACATACTGGAGTTACCACTGAAGGTCTAATATGTGGAAGATAGAAGTGAGCTATGGTGACTGGCCTTTCTGTTGAAGTCACATGCAGTATCAGTCCTGCTGCATTAGCATGGAAGCAGCTTTGTTTTCCCAATGCACAGATGTAGGAGCATGACATACCTTTCTGGGACCAAAGCAATGCCCTACTTTATGTTCTATACATGAGCCCTGAGCATTACCGGAATGCATGATGTGCCCTTCTTTTCTGAAAAAAATGCAGCCCAGAAGAGGTTGAGTGGGAATTAGAGATGGGCAAGAACCTGAAAAATTGTGCTTCGTGACGGTTCAACTGGTTGGTGCCTTGGGGGCGGGGTTCCTGCTCCTGTCATGTATCACCCCCCCCCACTGCTGCTGTCATACTACCCACACTACCATCATGCAGTCACACCACTGCTGTGGTCACATTCAATAAAGACTAGAAGCTAGTATAAGATGGCACCAACATAAATGTTTTCTTTTATACTCCACTTGTTATTTTCTTTTATGCTTCATTTGTCCATCATGATATTATCATTGAATGCACTGGATGAGAAGCCCTGCTTGATGAAACTAGGGATCATTCTAATACAGTATCCCTTTTCCAAAGTGTTCAGAAAATGAAGAAGCACAGCAAGATAAGTGAGCACCCTCCCATGGATTATCCCCACCTTAGTAGAGCCAGAATGGAGAGGTGATGAAGCTCTGGGAATAGGCTTGGGATAATGAGAGTTGCAGTCCAAAATCATCTAGAGAGGAAAGATTAGGAACCCGTGGATCAGAGTTTCAGACCAGGATGGATTGCAATCTCTGTTGGCTATGACCTACATGGCTGGACTTCAGCTGAAGGTTATCTCTCAGTTCAACATACTTCATGGGGTTATGATCAGTATAGAACAGAGCTTGGAAAATTATTTCTAAAAATAATGTGTTATAAGGCTAAGACTCCAAAATGTAGTTTGCTACTATTACAGTTTTATTTTGAAAGTTATTTTTTTGGTTCCAATTTTTGCAGTTCACAAGAACAATAACTTTTAGGTACTTTAAACATATTTGAATGTTTTTCTTTCAGCAACTGGAGTATGGTGCAAGCACTTGATGTAGGTGATATTCTTCCTCTACCATTTGGTGAAACCAAATACCTATAACTGTAAAAGTAATTATAAAGGAGTTACTCTACAAAAAGAGTAAAGTTAGATAAGTTATCCTTAATAAATTACAACCTAATGTAATGCAATTATATCCTAGTTATTGAAAAGGAATTAATTACAAGTTATAAATTACTTGGAACTAGATACTCCCAAAATTCAAGATAAACTGAGGCAGGAGGTTGTGTTATGACATGTTGAGCTTCAGGGAGTTGTGATATAAATGAAATGAATTCATATGGCATCCAAATGTATACTACCTGTGATTGTGATATCTCCAGTTTACTGTTATGGCTAATACTTATTTCACTAGACCTAAACTCTCAGAGATTTTTCTTGTAAAGTATCATTGAAAGAAAGTGAAGAGCCAAACCAGATGATACGTTGAACATCTCTTTTCACAGGAGGGGCTTCCTCAGCTCTTAAAAACAGCTGTTTATTGTAACATCTGATATTCCTCATCTCTGTATCTTGAATTTAACATGATTAATTTTGTGATTAGCCACCGGAAGGTAAACACAGGTGCAATTTCTAAGTCTGATTTCAGAAGTGTGTTTTTCTGAGGAAATTGTATAGTAGGATGGGTAACAGATTAATTGTAGGAAACACACATTCCTTTAACATCTAGTTTGATGTTATTGCTTCATCTCTCCTTCAGAAGGAGCCTTCTGTAATTTAGGACATAAACTTTATGTGAGTGTGTGAGAATCAAAAGGATTGAGCTATTACCAGATAGTGTGCCATTGGTGCTCATAATCTCAGTGAGAGCTGAAGTTGTTGTTTCAAATCAGCACCTTTTCCATCACATATCCAGTCATGTTTATTAAGAAAAGAAACAAATAATCCCCAAACCATACAGCCTGCCAATGGAGATAATAGCAAAAATGCTGTCGCTTTCCCTACAGCCTGGATTCAAATGGACATGTTTATTAATGCCACGACTGAACACTCCAAAGTGAAGCCTGGAGAAGCCTCTCTTATTTGCCCCCTGCTGTAAGGCTTCATTTCAAAATGACAACTTGTACTACTCTGGGAGAAGTGTCGCTCTGACACAATATTTCAGGCTACGTGCAAAATTTATATGGAAACATGTAGCATCCTGGCATTTGAAACTAAGAATCATCATCCATCAACCTGTGCTGTAAATAACCATTAAATGCAAAATAGCCTCTCCAGTGGCGGTATATAATAATAGCTTTGCTATCCCTTTATAAGAAAGAGCTTGTATTCTAGGTATATTTTAGCCACTAAAAAGATATCAGTTCATTTTTCCCCCCTCCATATGTTGCATCCATAAGGAAATGAATAGAAATAGACTACAGATTGTCACAGCCCTATTGGGTCATGAAGGCTTGCCAAAGGAGAAGAATAGCCAGATTAAACTGTCTGAAAATGGGGTGGGGGGGGGAATATAGCCCTCCGTATGTTAAGCTCCCACCACCTCTCACCATTGGCCCTGTTGGCTATGGTTGTGAGGAATCCCAAGTCCAACACTTTTCTGAAAGGTGTTATATTCTTTTTAATAGCATAGGTGGACATCAAGCAAAGAATAGAGTTTCCTCTCAGGAGCTGGTCCTCCAGATATTTTGGTCTACCAACTCCTATCAGTCCTGACTAGCATGGTCAATAGCAAAGGATTGTGGGAGCTATAGTCCACAATGTCCAGAGGTCACAAAGTTGCTTACCACAGGTATATATAATCAGAGCTCACCCTTCCTACAATGAGTTCATAATAGTGTTGAATACCTATTCTTCACTAATCTGAACAAATTCTTCTGGGTAGGTGAGGTAAATTACACTAACAGATAGTAACTGGTCCAAGGGTTTGTCCAGTGAGCTATACAGTTGAGGGAGCTGAACATATCCCCATCAGCCACTTGCTGGCTTAGAGTATGGGCTGAAGAGACAACGGCAGTTTTGCAGTGCATTAAGAAGCTACAGGACACAGTTTTGTTGTGACTTACGAGGCTTCCCCTTTGGAAACTGTTATGGTGAGAGGGAACCAAATTTGTTTGGTAACCACGTTCTTCCCTCATGGTACAGAATCTGACACAGTGTTCCTATTAAAGCAAAGAAATATTCTCAAGTCACAGAAGACACATAGAGAAATATACCATCCCTAGTAACTTATTCGCAGACAGAGAAGCTAGGTAAAAAATACTAAAGGCATCAGGCAGAATACATGCAGCTTTGTCAAAACAAAAAGCCATTTTATAACTTGGCCCTGGATAGCCATCAGCATGAAGGCTAGAGAAGGCCAACTAACAAGCGTGATCTGCATGGAGAATGAGTGACACCCACTAACAAAGGTGTTCCAAAAAAGGAAGCCCAGTTCTGCATTGGTATGGGTGTCACTTTCCGAAAGGCCAGGATGCGGCATATAACATACCCTGCAGATCTAAGGGAATGTGAGAGTACATATGGGAAGAGCTGCTCCCTGAAGCACATGTGCCTCAACATGTTTTGGTCTTGAAAAGTCAGGACCAGCACTTTGAACTGGGCCTGGAAGCAAGCTGACGATCACAGCACTTGAGCTAAAGCAGGCCTGATGTGCTTTCAGAGACCATAGCATGCTGCACTAATTGCAGCTTCTGAACTGACTTCAAAGGCACAAGGCAGCCCCTTTTGTCATATGCCTGCAGGGATTGTGATGCACTGTATCACATGTGAGAAATGCATTTGGTAAAACATATACGTACAGATAGTATACATGAGAGTTTTGCTCTCTGCTGAAGGAAATAGGGGGGTGAAAAAAACAACCCCCAGGCCAAGTGGATATTTTTTTCCTTATTCATAACAATATAAATTATAAACAAGAAACAGTGGAATCAGGAGACATCAGGGCAGGCTCGACTATGAGGTAAACTGAGGCAGCTGCCTAATGCAGCAGATGAGTAGAAACATAAATGTTTAAGTATTCAGTTTATTATTGTATTTTTAAAGCCAGAGATGGGGAAAGGCATTTAGGTGGGTTTAGGTAATATCCATCTTGACTTCTCATGGAGAATTTGCTGATCCAGCCATTTAGAAAGAAAACAAACTGCTCACCCATCCTCCTTTTTGTGCTCACTAAAGTGAAATGGGGCTAATCCTGGAATATATATGCACGGGATTGTATCATCAGATAGCATTTTGAATAACTAGGATAAAATGTAGCTCAGCCTAGCTTTCTTTCTCAAATTGTATGAGATTTTTTTAAAAAAAACTGAATAGACAAAATGGCAGTGCACATCCTGAAACATTTCCAACTTCTGTAAAAGAAGTGTGAGAAGGGGGCACATCTGTATTCACAGATTGTGCTAATGCTTCCTTACCTGTAGGCTTCTCAAAACACTCCCTTTCAGGCTTAAAATCATACATCCTGTATTAGTAACATTTCTATTCTGGAACTAAAACAGCACCAGCTGGAGACATTTTGCTGAATGTGACAAAGGACAGAATTCCCCACCCTACACACACACACACACACACACACACTTTATCTCTGCTTATTAAGCTGGATGTGTTTTAATGGATGTGTTTTAAATATGTTCTATAGATGGCATTTCAAAACTGGCAAAAATGCTGTCAGAGGTTAGCAACTCAGTCTGGAAATGTTGCCAGCAATGTGGGACTCTCTTTTTTTTGCTTATGTGGTGGATATGATGTGACAGAGTAAAAAGATTTTCGAGACAGATAAAAATATATTATACAAGAAATTACACAATTAAAAATAGCCTTTAAACTAGAAATGTTCTTGCTGAATATAATGCCAGAAATTATATATTTTGTGTATTTTTAATTGTGCATTTTTAATTGTGTAATATATATAGAATTGTGTAATATATATATTAGGATCTCAGATGACGAGAGGAGGTGCTATAATTTTTGTCATGTTTTAAAACAATACTGCAGAGCTTCTGAAGCTTCACATAGCTCAGTACCTCTTTATTTAGCTCTGAAAACAAGGTACGATGTCAAAGACGGACCTCCTTCCGAAATGTTGTAGCTCTCTTTTTTTTAAAAAAAAAAGCTGGATAATCCAGCATTATTTCTTTCCCTTTCCCCTTGTCTCTTTGCCAGGGTCCTGTTATGGTTTCTTAGGAACATGCTTTTCCCCTCTCTCATCAACACAATGGATAGATTGTCCCAGACTTCTTTTCTTTCTTCACTTTCCAGGCAGTTAGAAACCTCTTTCTGATTCCACTATAAATTTGCTAAAGGGCACCTTGTACCTTGTACTGCTGTAAACTTTTCAGCTAAATAGCTCTTGCCCCATATAAATGTATGTCCCATGTTATACAATATAATTTTTCAGGTTTTTCCCCCCCAAACTGATCTCTCCCTCTCTCTCTCTTTTAGTATCACTTTATTAAGGGCAGATGGGTGAATCAGTCATCATTATCTACTTCCTCTTTGTTTCTAGGAAATCACTGTAAAATTGTAACATCTGACATATTTTTAGTCAGAGTGCTATAACACATCAAACTCCGTGTCTATTTCACTTCTGTATCTTCACTGTACCATAAGGAATCTGATGTTTATAGGCACTGGGGAAACACCACCCTACACAATGCTTTATTGGTAATGATTTCCTTGAAAAATAATGCCAGTTCTTTTTCCTTCTAGAAGGTTTATTATAGGCACAACAGTCTCCTAATGCAGACCCTGGCTCTGTGAAACAAAGCCTTGAGATTAAAAAAGTGGTTAGCCTGTGTTACACCCAGGCTTAGATAAAACTTAAAGAGATCCACAGAAATAAATGGGACTTGAATGAGTCATGTTAAGGGATGTGAATCCAGCAGTCTCTCACACTCAGGGAAAAGCCAAGATTAAAAAATGTTCATTTCTCCTTGCAGAGATATTTCCGTAGGAGAGAATTCCTCGCCACCAAGAAGCCTCACAGGAAATCTTGCAGGATTTCTTTGAGTTTGGGGAGGCATTTTTTTTTCTGGGAGAAGCAAAGGGTTATTACTATACCACGCTGAATGGCACCTTTCCTGTGGAGAGGGTGTTAAACTGCACAGGACTTGATAATCTTCTGTGCAAGACTACAGGGTGAAAACAAGCAAAGAAAAAAAAAAAACAGAGCAAAATGTGACAAGGATCATATTTTCATGGGAAGCCAGGAAGCATCACTTATGCAGGGGGATATCTCAGCATGGAATCTCAACATGGTGAGACTCAGAAAATCACAGGGGAAGAGGAACTTTTCAGATATATATCACATCTCTATTCTTGATTTGGGGACAGGGCTTAGAAAGGAAAAAAACATCAGCACAGGGTGATCAATGGAGGGAGAACTGTTGTTCTCCTACTAGAAATATCAGTGCAGGGACAACAGACTTCATTGAGATGTTGGGGGGGGGGCAGATGTTGAGTGTGTCACCCTCCAAAGTAGTTAGTGTACCTCAGTGGCAATACAGACTCTGCAATCTTGACGACCCTTATCAGGGGTGGCCCTATCATTAGGCAAGGTAAAGCAATTGCTTCAGGAGACAGATGCTATTGGTGGGGCAACAGTAGGTGTCCACCCTTTCATACCCGCCTGTTTCTCCTCTTGTCCCCAGCAGACACTCTTGTCTGTTAGAGAACCGAGCTGTATTTGGATTTTCCTGCAATGTAAATGGGCTGGTGTCCTCTGTTCTGGGGGAGAAAGCTGTTTACACATCACTAGTACTGAAGTAAAATTGATCTGGCTGCCTAGCTTAGCTTTTCTGTACATGGAAGAGTAAAGAGGTACTTTGTTCTTCTTTACCTCAGGCAGAAGTGAACCAGCCCAGCACTGGGATCACTAAGAGAACAAGAGAGGCTGGTGTGCAGGCATGTTTGTGTGCATGTGTGAGAGAGAATTAACAGAAGAAAGATAGGCAAATGAGAGAGAGAGAGAGAGAGATTCTTTCCACCAATTTCCTAAGATGTCAAGGTATGTGAATGGCTGAATACACAAAGGTAGTGGTATTGTCATGCGAAACAATGTTTATAGCACAGTCTTGGGAAGAAATGTGAAGTGACCAGTGTGATGAGCCAGGTAATCACACCAACCACAGAAGGACACTTACTTGAGCTTGATGTACCTTAGCAAGCTTGTTCATTGCCTACTTTCTCTCATCTTGGGGGAAAAGAAAGAGTTCAATTTCTTCCAGTGTTTTTGAAGGGTATTATAGAAGGAGTAGGAAGGGAAGAAGCTCTCCTGTTCTTGCACCACAGGAGCTCAGAACAGCCTGTTTCTTTATTTGAAACAATAGCTTTGGCAATGGAAACAGTAGCAAGAAGACAGTGCAAAGCTATGAATAGAATGGAGATTAGCTGGGATGAGTCATTAATGAGGGCTGTAACTCTCACATTCAGAGGCTGACAGTGGGGGGGAAGGCAAAAAATTGAAACCTGTTTGTTTCATAATTGAACAAAAGACATGCATATAAATATGAAATATAGAAAAACAGCTTTTTAGATAAGGCATTTGGTATATTCTGTGAGTTGTGCTGCTTTTGAAATTAGAGAGAGAGAGAGAGGGAGACAGATCCAGTATATATGTGGGTGCACGTTTGAGTTTTAAAGTCACTTGGAAATACTCTGCAATTTTTCCAAGACAAACATTAAGTTATTTTTGGAAAATCAGTCATCAGATATAATGAAGCCCTACTGTGCTTATCCACAAACATAATTATAATGAGTGGACTTAGGTCATTAGGCACACATATCTTTGAATTCCTTTTCATGAAGCACCATAGGAACTTCTCCATTATATTCACAAACTGCAGTGTTATGTCACTTCACCCCATAGTATTTTCACTCGGGGCCTCTATAGTGTAGCTTCCCATTCCTGATTTCTTTTGGGCTCCTTTTGTCTATCAGGACAAGACTAAACAACAAACTAAGTCTAGATACATGGACAGTGATAGCCATGTGTATTAACTCCCTCCCTTCTCCTTTCTACTAAAATGTTTCTAGGGCTGTGATCCCATATTCTTTAGGGATTTCTTGTACCTACCCCACATCATTGTCTGCTGGTAGCAGAAGTGTGTTTACTGAAAAAGAGAACATTATGGTATCTTCCAGCAAAGTAAGTCCCACTATGGAGTAATTGAAGAAAGATGAAAGAAACAAAGCAAGGTACTCAGAATCTCTCTTCATTGTAATTCTAGCTGTCCACCCCTCTGTCCAGTGGCTGAAATTTTGGGGTGAGGAAAGGACTGTATATTAAGCCACAAGTTTTGTCTGGAGCCAGTGACCTTGGCAAGCATGAACTGAAACAAATGGTATTGAGGCCTAGATTTTTGTACACTTAACTCACACCAGTTTCCCAACTGGAGCAGGGCAGTTCTGATTAATATATGTTAACAAAGTTTCCTCTAAGAGGTGTGTGTAGTTTGTTTACTTCCTGTTTTGGATGAAGCCCCTCCCCTCCACAAGCACATGGGGCAAGGCTCCTGTGCACTGGGAATATAAAATAGAGGGAACATTGGTCACAGCATAGTCTATAACAGATTGTAGTTCTGCTGAGGTGTAATTTAAACTCAGCATTGTGAACATGTCTGGAGAGAGCACATAGTGCTGTGGCCCCCCACCAAATCATCATCATCATCAACAACAACAACATCATCATCATGCATTTCATGGTTAGAACACTAGGCTCAAGAGAATAGTTCTGCTCACATGTAGACCATACATGTGAGCGATATCTCAGATTTTCTACCTTGATGTCTAACAGATTCAGTGCTGTAACTATGGAGAATATAATAATGATGAACATGGTTAGATTCTCCTGCTAAAGCATATTCACAGTGTAGGGTTGAACAATCACTGGATAGAGCTTACAGTTAAAGAAGATTCATCTGCTCTGCGAGTTCTTCTCCACTAACCATCTGAGCTACTGGTGACCAGGGAGTGGGAAAAGAGGAAGTTAAGGAGTTGGTAATGGGCAGAACTTGAAAGAGTACAATTTCTCAGAGTACAATTCCTGGGATATGCCAGCCAGCTTGGCCACTCTGTGGGGAATTCATGGGTTGCTTTGGGGATTCTTGGAACTGTTGTCTGTGAAAGTAACTTTTCCAGGCTGAAGTAAGAGGAAAGTTCTGTGATGTGAAGGCAATAAGCAAATGGAGCTAAATATGACTCCATTTCCATCAAATACATAGGAAAATAGAAAGCAAAATTGTTCGTCTTTTTTTATTCTGCTTGAGATGAGTTCCTTTCTCAAATTAAAAAATACCACTTGTACATTTTCTTTGACAGATGACAAGGAGAAAACACTAGACCTCTATCTGATCTCTTGAAGGAAATACAAAAGAAACCAAATCTACAGTTTATAATATGGAATAAATTTCACAAACCTGTTGCCTAACTCTAACTTTATACAACATAATATCCTGCTGGACAAACAAAATGCAAAATGAGGTTGCCGTCAGTCAGCAATTGTCACAACACTTTCCAGTTTGTACAGGGGACTCATTCCTTCCTTCCTTTCTTTTTTTAACAGCAGGTTTATCTCAGAAGCTGACATTTTCAAAGGTCATCATACTCTTTAGCACCAGTCAATTATTGAGGAAAGGGTACCACTGACAGTTTTACCACCATGGTTAAATTAGGCCTAGTATTTGCTGAGACAGTCGTATTTTTCTTTCTGGTATAAGTATTCTTGAGGTAATTCTAGAAGGTATCCACTCCACCACATTTTTCAGCTATCAGGCTAAAACTGCCACAGTTCTATTGTCCTTTTCTTTTACTTTGTGATGAAAAACTAATGATAAAAAATGTCTGGCTGCATTTTGAGGTGGCCAAAGAGAAGTAGGGGGAATGCCTTGAATTAAGCAAGTGGGTATTACTGCTATGCTTAATTTCCCACAGTATATACAGATTTTTGCATTCTAAAGTCATGGGGAAGACAAGCATTTATTCAGGCCACAAACTTTTCTCAATTTCTAAAGAATATTCAGCAGTCCCTCTTTCATTTTTATTTCATCAGGCATTGCTCACACGTTCTTGCATATTTCTTCTCCACACTAAGAAATGTGACCTTAGAAAGTCATCCTGAGTGGGGCTGGGGAAGTGGGGCTGATCAGTCCTTCGTCTGCTTCCAAAGCCCTCCTGGCTTGTGTTCACATTGTGAGGAGGCATGGAGAAAAGTTTTCTCATGTAACTTTTTCTGCCCCAGATATTGTCCACCCCATCCCATTAAAATGAAGAGGGGAATTAGCTATGTTGTAGGTTGGCATGTTGGTTCCTTCTTAGAGGAATGGAAGTGTTTCAGATCCAGCAAATCCAAAGCCACTCTAACCCACACCTTCCTTTAAATGCCCCATCAGTGCCTTTTATTAACAAACGTGAAGGAGGCATTGATAGTAGGTTAACACCCGTGGAGCTTTCCACTGGCTTAAATGTGTCTTTTTAACATGTAGGTGATGGAGTTCCTCGCTGACATTGAAGAGGGACCTATTTTCCCATCTAGCTCCTCCCAGATGTCTCTCCAGGGTTTTTAAGATTGCTTTGCTCCTGCATTTTAAAATTTGAAAGCTGGATCACAATAACTTGAGTTTTATTCTTAGGGCATATGGTATCTTCATAGAAACATGGTTTGAAATCTAAATTTATGATTTTTATTTTGCATTTTGAACTCTAGGAGTCTTCCTATCTGGCAATCTGCAACAGGCTCAGCAAAATTCCTTCAGAGTCTGGACCTGGTTTAGAATGACTTCCTTTTGAAGATATTACACACATCAACTTCTACTTCCACCATCAATAATTATCATCCCATGTTGTGTGAAGTGTGAACATATCTATGTATTTATATTGTTGAGCCACCATTAGGAGTAATACAGTGCTTCAAATTTGAAATGGTTAGGGATATTGGAACACATTAATTTAAAGTCATTTGAGGAATTGGTATAAAGAATATGTTTACTTTTGCTCATTCCAAATTATGAAGGGAAAAAGACCTAACAACATGAACATGCGACAAATAATAAGCTAGTTTTTATTTTTCATAAGATTTTGTTTATCTAAGCAAACATCTTCAGACAAACTGAGTAGTCATGTCTCTGGGAGGAGTATAAAACTGTTGGTAGTTTCAAACTCTTGATAAGAGTTCTACGTTGCCAATCGTTCTCCTTACCAACAGTCTAAAATTAGATCATTAACAGACAATAAGAAGTGATTAATTTCATCACAATGGTGGTGATTGGGCTCTGACTGGGTGACAAAGATAATTAGATCAGTATATACATTGACACAGGACTAATATATACTAATATGTACTGATCTAACCATCTGAACCTTTGTCACCCAGTCATACTATCATGTTCTATTTTGAATATGAAGACATTTGTGGATTTTTAAAAACTTTTAAAATATCTTTTTTTTTCTTTTTTTTAATGAAATTGTAACCTACCCCTGGTTTTGGTTCTTATCTAGTTTTGCATGGTAAAAACGTGAACATTTGCATTAATATGCAAAATGACTTTTTTCCTACCCATTTCTGATCCTCTGTTTTGTCTTCTTGTCTGCTACTGAAAAACAAGTGGATTGGCCTCAATGTGTGGCTGGGGGGTTGCCTTCAGCTTAGTGAAACAGATGCTCTGCAGGCTGGACCTGGATGGTTATAAGAGCTAATTGTGTACTTTGTTAACTGCATCCTTGCTCCACATTCATTAAATTCATAAAGTATGAAACTTGCTTCCAAAGCATTGTAACTTTTAAAAGATATTCCAGAGGGAAAATTATATACTCAAAAACCTTCTTGTGGCTACAGCAAGTGGGAAATCTGTCAAAATTGAGTGGCATCAAACATAGCTCACTTTTAATTTAAATCTTTGGCCTATCAATCAGTCACAAGTCATACATTCTGTGTTAACATAGATTACAATTACTTTTGCACCAAATGCTACACCAGATTTTTCATTATGTAAAAAAGATGTGTTATTATGATGTGCCATCTTTCCAAATGTAATGGCACCTTGTCTTGTTTTTAAGAAAATGACATGGGGGAAGAGATGATGAGCACAGCATGGCATTTATTCAAGATATGAAAGACTGATTGCTTTTCTTAGGAAATACAGAGCACTGAAAAGTCACTAGCGACTTATAAATACACATAATTAATTAGATATACCTTGATCACCTGGATTTCATATTGTGGAGACATAAGTACCAGATATAAATGCAGAACCAGGAGACGTGTAGCATAGGCATATGCAAGAAATACTGTTTGCTTCCACTTGCAATTTCAATAGGTTTTATTTTTGCTTTTGTTTTCCTTGAAATTCCTCAAACATCTGAACATTTTGAAATTCAGTGACAATCCAGTAGAACCCTCAACCCTGAGAAAATGTTATTACACATCTTTGAAAGTACATTCTGTACAAAATTCCTGATCCACATCAACTGAGGTGTTAACTGCTTCGAGTTGTCAAAACATTCTCATTTTTATATTTTGGACAGAAATAGCATTTTTCTACAAAACAATTGTGGTTTTCCTTTTTAAAAATAAATGAGTGTATTTATTTATTTATTTATTTATTGCATTTATAGATAACCTTTCTCTAGATAGTGGGACTGAAGGCAGCTCACAAATCATTAAAAGAACTGGAATATCAAACTACATATGAACAGAAATTTAAAATATTAAACAAAAAATCTTTAAAATCATATTAAACAGATTTTAAAATATATGAAAATATTTTTTAAAATATTAAAAGGACATATTAGCAGTGAACAGAAGGCATCATGATGGACTCAGGGAATTGCATTTTTCCCCCCATGCTTCCCTGGAAATGAATATGGAAATGATGTCATTTTGCAGGGCATCTGAGGATTCAGTTCATACATACACAACAGACCACCAAGCAGCAGCGCAGAAGTTGCTGCCTTAATTGAAAAAGGGAAGGATCACCATCCACTTGACTTGCTTCATTATAAGAATCCTCTTTTCACCACCCAAGCAGAATCATTCACACTATTCAATTTGAGTTCAGTTTCATTTCTGTTTAAGTTCCTGGAGGTGGAGTCACAATGTAATTAACAGAAGTAATTAACTGAAGGGAAATTGATTGTGGAGCAGGTTCAGGGTGAGAAATTGATTGAAGACATAATCTGACTGATTTGGAGGTAGAGTGCAAATTAATTGCAGAATTTATTTGATTGTAGCCTTCCTCTCTCTTGGATGAGGAAGGTTCATTTCTCTCCATTAAGTGGTACCTCTTGGAGCCAAGATTAATTTCTAAAAAGAAAAGGAGATGCTGTATGTCAAGGTTCATTCTTGCTCAGTCCCAGTACAAACAAAACCCTTACCCTCAATGTGTCCAAAGTGTAGATCTAACTACATTTTAGTTTTAATAGATAGGATCCAGCTACATCTATTCTTATTCTTATTCTGACAACAACAATGACAATGATTATGATGATGATGATGATGATTCAGAAACACTAGGCACAATGTTTCAAAAACACCAATCAAAATTATAAAAACATTGACTGGTATTATATAAAAGATGCAAATTTTAACCAAAAACCTAAGTATCTGTTTAATACTGGTGCAGTATGTATGCTGTTCCTAATATTGCCATTTTTTGTAGCTCCGGTGGTGTTATTTCTGAGATCTGCAACTGCTTATGGTACTGTGTGAAATTTCTTGATATTGTTACCAAAGCCCCAATGACTACAGGGACCACTGAAGTGTGTTTCTTCCAGAGGTGAGATGTTTCGATTGCCGAGTCTCTGTACTTTGTTAGTTTTTCCACTTCTTCATTTTCAACTCTGGCATCCTCTGGATGATGATGATGATGACAATAATGATGATGATTGATCATGATGATGCAGAATCTAGATTTAGATTCAAATTGAAGCATACGTGCAGGAAAATTTTAATTTTTCCTTCACCAGCCACAATCAGCCCAAGCTCTCCCATCCACATTTCGGGAGATAAGAAAACTATACTAAGAAAACTAAGAGTGGTTGGTTTCATTTGGTTTGGTTTGGTTTCACTGCTGCAAACTGTTGTGCAGGATATGTACAGGCATACCTCGGTTTATGAAATTAATCCATCATCTGGGACGTTACGTAATGCGGAAATTATGTAAACCGGAACGCGGATTGCCATAGCAATGGGGGCAGTGCTAGAAACCTCAAGGCGCAATGCGTTCTTTTCACACAGCGAATAAAAACCTGTAAAAAACGTAAACCGAGGCATTATTTCTTACGGATTTTGGTTCGTAAATCAAAAATTACTTAAACTGAGGCATATGTAAACCGAGGTATGCCTGTATATTCAGAAGATCTTGGCTCAGAAGAAAGAGCTTGAATCTCTCTTTCTATGTCAAGATGCCGATTCAGGTTAGAGTCTCCACAGTTCCTTTTGAGGGAATTAGGTTGAGGCCAGAACAGAATTAGGCTGGAAAGGGGACTTCTTAATAATAATTAAAAAAAGGATGCCAAAAATAGTGGGATGTGATAGACAAACATTGGGACAATATTTTAGACCTCAAACCCAATTGATATTACTCTTTCATTAGTGCTTTATAGACCAAAAACCTTCCAGAATGGAACACAATAGCCTGGAACAGCAACTTCTGAGTAGGATAACCCAACCAAATTCACAGCACATATGTGACTAGATGAGACAGATGTAATCAGTCACAATATGCCCCACCCTGGAACAATATTCCAACACCTGTTCCAAGCAGAACAATCAATACTGTGAAAAACAGCCTGGAATGGCAACTTCAAAGTAGGACAGCTCAACATAATTCACACACACCTGACAAGAGGGAACTGATTCAGCAATTTACAAAATCCACATTGCACAACAAAGCCCAGAATGGTGATATTCATATATCGCATCAGATGAGAGGGAAGGTATGTAACAAGTTAAAAAACATTGCTAGGAAGCACATTCCAGTACCCATGGTATGAGGAAAACCAAGGATATGCCAAATAGCAAATTCCAAGCAGGACAGCATGCCAAAATTCACCCATCCCACAATAGTAGATGGGACAGATGCAACCAACTGCAGTATAGCTCCAGGAACTAACCCCAGGGCCTGTTTTCAGTTTGCAAATCATATTTTCTAAAAGGCCCATGAACAGCTGCTTCAAGGCTGGGGAAAGCAACCAGATCACCAGTGAGGTATGATTGGACTAAAATAATACGTCAAACCACTGATTTTCCACATGTCCCACATACCACATACAAAAACACAGATTGTGGCTGTGTGCTTTCTGCCAGCCTTCCCATTAACTTCGCCTTCACTTAGCCTGGAGAAGAGAAGCCTGAGAGTACAGACACTGTGGTTCTGTGCCTTTAAGCTGTTCAGTGCTTTGTTTCATTTCCCTCTTACAATGGGTGGTTTTTGTTGAGCTGTCCTAATCTGAACTTGTTTCAGGTTGTTTTTTGCAATATTGATCTTCTACACAGAACAGGTACAGGCTGTTTTTCGCTATATTGATTTTCTGCCCAGAACGGGTACTGGAGTGTTGTTCTTGAGGACATTTTGTGGCTGGTTACATCAGTCTCCTATAGGTGGATGGAACAGGTACATTTAATTTGGGCACACCTGCTTTGAAATCACAGTTCTGGGCTGTTGTTGTTTCTTTCCCAAAATCAATTTTCTGCTGAGAATGAGTACTGGAAAAATGTTTTGTAGCAGGTTGGATCCATCTCATATAGTCACATATATGTCGTGAATTTGGTTGGGTTATCCTACTTGGAAGTTGCTATTCTGGGTAATCATGTTCTATTCTGGTAGGTATTTGAGCATTAAAAGCTAATAGGAATAATATTCATTGGCTTTGACAACTATAATATTGTTTTGATGTTTGTCCATCTCATCCCACTCTTTTCGGAATCAGTTTGTATTATGAAGTCACAGTTTCAGCCCATTCTGTTCCATTCTGCCTTTTACCTTGCCCCCCATTTGAGTGATAATACAAGCATAATATATAGTAAAAGTAAACACAACTAGACAGCATCTTAAAAAGCAGAGACATCACCTTGTCAACAAAGGTCCACATAGTCAAAGCTATGGTTTTTCCAGTAGCGATGTATGGAAGTGAGAGCTGGACCATAAAGAAGGCTGACCGCTGAAGAATTGATGCTTTTGAATTGTGGTGCTG
The DNA here is from genome assembly GCA_037013535.1 of Intellagama lesueurii. Classification (NCBI taxonomy): domain Eukaryota; kingdom Metazoa; phylum Chordata; class Lepidosauria; order Squamata; family Agamidae; genus Intellagama; species Intellagama lesueurii. The sequence continues at coordinate 91,722,815 of JBAJHW010000004.1, read as the reverse complement.
GAGGAGACTCTTGAGAGTCCCCTGGACTGCAAAGAGAACAAACCTATCCATTTTGAAGGAAATGAACCCTGAGTGCTCACTGGAAGGACAGATCCTGAAGCTGAGGCTCCAATACTTTGGCCATCTCATGAGAAGAGAAGACTCCCTGGAAAAGACCCTGATGTTGGGAAAGTGTGAAGGCAAGAGGAGAAGGGGACGACAGAGGACGAGATGGTTGGATAGTGTCATCGAAGCTACCAACATGAATTTGACAAAACTCCGGGAGGCAGTGGAAGACAGGAGGGCCTGGCGTGCTCTGGTCCATGGAGTCACGAAGAGTTGGACAAGACTTAACAACTAAACAACAACAAAACCACAACTAGACTCTTATGGCAGGAGTAAGTAAATTGTGGTCTTCTAGAGACTGCTGAACTGCAGATCCCATAATGTGTAACCCATATTGCTAATGGTGAGGGATCACGGAGAGTCATACATGCCCAGTCCTGTTCTATGGTCTGGCTGATTTTACTCAGTGGTGAGGAAAGCATAATTTCTTTCTTTCTTTCTTTCTTTCTTTCTTTCTTTCTTTCTTTCTTTCTTTCTTTCTTTCTTTCTTTCTTTCTTTCTATGATTCAGCATGTTTCTAGTTATCCTGTTGTGTAGCCTGTGCAGATGGTTATTTTGCACCCAAATGGAGCTGTGGGCAGCGTTATCTGAGGTGACAACCCTTTGACATATTAGGTAGTTTGTGACATTGCAAGGGAGGATGGAGAAACCCCCTCCTCTATTTTCATCTTCTTTTTAAATATTTCCCTAACTGGTGCAGAATAGTTCTAAAACCATGCTAGATTGGTGCCTTGCTGTTTTGATATGCCACTTACTTTATTTAACCCCCGCAAAGGAAATTTACCATGGGTGTCTACCATGGGGAAGGGTGCTAGGTTGATTCCATGGCCTCCACTCCCACAAGGCAGCACAGATCCAACACAGCCCTGGCTAAGAGGAAAGGTTTTCCAATTCCCCAACCTTCACCCCAATGTCTTCCCCTCGTGCTGCTGTCCTCGGCTGCTCTTGCTGCTACCTCCTTACTCACAAGTAAACAAGGTAAACTTACATGTGAATAAACTGGGTAAACTTACATATGAGTGAACTAGGTAAAATGGCAATCCAAAGACCTGTGCAAACTCTTCTTACAGGAGAATAAACAACTTCAGTATGAATGGAAGGATCACTCAAGTGAAAGATAAAATAGATTGCAGTGAAGGTAAGAACCTTTTAAGTGCAAACCAGACGGCTTCAAATACCCCTGTCTGGGCAGTCCCCTACTTTGCTTCTGTGTTTCAAGCTGTTGTTAAATCAGAGTAACAAGCACAGTAGTATTCATTGTTATTGAGCAGCAATCATAGAAGAATTTATCATTCTCTGTATACATGAATGCAGTAGATTAATTTTCTTTACATAGATGTGTACACAATACTGTATTGCCCTCCCAACCCCGGAATAAAGATGCGAGACAGTGATATGGGTTAAATACGGGCCACACTTTATTGATTTAAATTCAAAATTGAATTTGCCATCATTTGGCAAAAGGAGGGGGCCTGCTGTAGTGCGGAAACAGGTAAATGTCAGGGGTATTCCATACCCCTTGATCAACAAATGGGTGAGTCCCCGGCCCCAGATTCCAGCGGTCTTCAAGACAGCAGGAACCCGGCCGGCCGCTAATAAACACCCCCAGACCTCAAGCCATCTTTCTTTGATGACTGTTGGTCCGGAAGTGGCCCAGCGCATCTTCCCGCCACAGGCATTGTAATCGCATGATCCGCAGTGCTGGGAGGTCAGATGCACTGTTGGCTTACCTGAATTACAATGGGACACACCGAAAATACCTGTTTTTCCGCACTACCCGCCACAGCATAGGGATTAGCCATGCTATGTCCCATGCCCGCCACTGCTTGAGCTCAACAAGCAGGCACCCTTTGATGTCGTCCAAGAAGACATACAAACCTAAGTCAGAAAGGTGGAGACCTTCTTTCCTAAAAAAATTCAGGCTTCTCCATTTGGATCCTGTGGTGACCTATCACCGATCCAAGGCTGCTGCAGACAAATCTGCATACCTCTCTGTTAACGCCCCGCCGGGCCTTGTTAACATCACAAATATTCCTGGCGCCTCGCCAGGCTAACCGAGGAATGATCGTGGAGCACACGATCCGCATAGTAGGATACCTGGCATTCAACCACTTAAGGTCACACAGAATGTCCAGGATCAATGCCTTACCAGAGAGTTTAGGCAAATCATTGCCTCCAAGGTGTACAACCAGCACGTCTGGTGGGAATTGGCTGAGTGCCATCATCCTGCACAACTGGTTTCACTGCATACCTCGCAACCCTTTCCAGGTGATGTGCGCATGGGCTCCAAGCCCCAAATCGCTCCCCCATGGGGATGTGGCAGCATAGCGCTCTGCCCAATGAATGTAGCTATGGCCAACGATCGCAATGTGCCTTCGCTTCCAGACCCTAGAAGATCTGTAGAGACACAAGACCAGGCCCCTGCCTACACGTTAGGTAGGGTTCTTATCTATCTTAGGTAACCTGAAGATGACCACCAGCCTAACTGCTTAATTTCTTCTGGGCTATAGCCCAGGGCTGTTGCAGTGGACACTGCTCCAATCCTAAATGAATGGGTGCCAAACCTTACGCCCGTAACTCCTACCCTATTTAGAGCTAGGTCTGTCAACTTCCAAAACTGATATTTAGTCAAAGGTGACTTATCAGCATGTTGGAAGAAGTATCCTGCATCTTGACCTCTGAGTTGTAAATATGCTCATGTAGCTTTAACTGGGCATATGTTTTCTATAGTACATTGCCCCAGGACAATTTGCTTTCCTTTACCTGCTTGATCGGCCTTGGATCGCCTAATCAAAATTTTAACTTTTCCCTCGTGGACATTAACGTCCTGCCATTGTAGGGCTAGCCTAGCTTTATCTGCTTTACCCCCTGCTACCAGTTCGCTAATTCTAAGGGCACCGAAAAAGGCAATTAGTGAAGCTGCTCTAAATAATACTTCTTCATATTCATCCCTGCAAAGGAGCGCCCATTGCTCGCATATGCGCTCCAACAGGGGAGGGGAAATAGGTGTCCTAGTGTCTCTCCCTCTCCCTCTTTCCTTCGACCAACCCTCTAGCATTTTCCTTATTCGATAATCCCCTGAGAAGTCCCTATATCCATTTATTTTTGTGTAGAATGCTAAATCAGACAGCCTACCTTGGATAGTGCCCGGCACCAGCCCTTTCCTATGAAGGTAAACTATAAATTGCTGTGAATGTTCAACTGGAGCCAGCCAAACCGGATCCAGCTCAACCATCTTCCTAAACTCCTGAAACTCTATACTCACGGCTGAGTAACCCTTTCTTGTCCTTGGTGCCAGTGACAAACCTATTGCTCTGGATGCCTCTTCATGCCAATTTGCCACACCTCCAGAGGAAGAACTTCTGGCAGCTCCCTGGCTCCTGGTGCTAGTTCCCTGAACCGTTCAATCTGTTGGTGTGACAGAGCATCAGCTATCCTATTATCTACACCAGGAACATGCCGGGCATGCACCAGTATGTTAAATTATAATGCCCGCAATGTAAAGGCCCTGACTAATGTCATGACCCGCTCTGAGTGTGATGTAAGATTGTTTATGATATAAACAACCGCTTGGTTGTCACACCAAAAACGGACCATTGAATTTGACCATTCTTCCTCCCAGAGCCACAATGCACCCACAATTGGAAAAAATTCCAAAAAGGTCAGGTCCCTTGTGGTGCCTTCTCAATGCCACTCATCTGGCCATGTGCCTGCACACCATTTGCCTTGGAAATAAATTCCGAATCCTAAAGATCCGGCAGTGTCTGAGTTCACCTGGAAATCTGCTCTCAATCCAATTTCGGATCTCCAAAAGGAGATCCCGTTAAATTTCTCAAGGAATTGACTCCAAACGAGGAGATCTTCCCTCATACCTTTTGTTACTCTGGTTCTGTGCATTGGCCAGTGTAGACCCTTCATAGCACCGCACAGGCGCCGAAGGAATGCGCATCCAGGTGCCAGTACTCTGCAGGCAAAGTTCAAATGCCTGGCTATTTCTTGTAGCTCCTTAAGTGATACTTTTCTCTTACTTAATAAGGCAGCTATTCTAACCCTAAGGTCCACCAATTTATTATGAGGCAGCTTCGACATTTGCTGCGTTGTGTCAAGTTCAATGCAAAGAAAAGTGAGGGATGTGGTCGGTCCCTCTGTCTTTTCCTCAGCCGGGGCAGCCCCAGCTCTTTAGCCAGGGCCTGAAAGGTATCCAGTATAAATTTGTAATTACCTGAATTCCTTTTCCCACAGAAAAGGAAGTCATCAAGGTAATGGGCTGTAGCATTACAGTGCACCCTGTGCCTGATCTTCCATTCAATGAATGTACTGAATTTTTCAAAATCAGTGCATGACACTGAGCAGCCCATGGGTAAAGCCCTATCTATGTAAAATGAACCTTGAAAATGAAAACCTAATAAATTGAAGTCGAGTGGGTGAACTGGCAAAATTCTAAACGCTGATTTAATATCACATTTTGCCAGTTCAGCCCCCACACCGCACCTCCTTACCATATTCACCGTCTCATCAAATGAGGTGTACCTAACAGTGCAAAATTCCAGAGGGATGGCATCATTAACTGACATTCCCTCCGGAAAGGACAAGTGATGGATTAAACGGAACTTGCCCTGGGCCTTTTGGGGTACTATTCCTAAAGGAGAAACTCTCAAGTTCTCTATGGGTGGTGTTGAGAAAGGTCCAAGGACCTTCCTTCACTTCTTTGTCAATCTTTTTCTGAACAATAGCTTCCATGCCAGATATTGATCAGAGGTTCTTAGCCAAAAATGCTTTACATTCTCCTACTGCCGGGATTCTAAACCCATATCTAAAACCGTCCAACAAATACCTGGCATCTTCCTTACGAGGGTATATCTGTAACCATTCTTCTAGAACCCCAACCTTAATTGGGCTGGGTCCCTTTTCCAGGGGTACCCCCACCACTGCTGGGCTTTTTGCCGCCCCTGGACCCTTGTTCTGTTGCTGGGCACCTGCTTTGAAACAGGTTGAATTCAAGTGCTGCCCTCCACAGGTAATACACTCGTGCTTGAACCTACATAGCTTTCTTGTGCAAAATCCCCTGGAATTATACTCAAAGCAAGGCATGCGGGGTTGAACCGCCTGCCCCGCGCCAGGGCGGGGAGTTTGAGTAGTGGCCATTTTTCTATTTAAGTGACCACTGTCAAATCTGTCTCCCATGTTTGGCCTTGCGGGGGTCATGTGCTGCAACCATAAACCTGGCTGAGGCTCGTCCCAATGCATGTTGGGATGAATAGCGCTCCGCATGCGGAAAGCTTGGTCGTACTGAAGCCACGCCTGTCCTGCGAAATCTGTGTAGGCTCCGTATATGATATCCAGGTATTGAAAGAGGGCTTGAGCCCTCAAAGGTTGAGACTTAACTATAACCCCCACATAAATCAGAAACCCGGGGAGCCAGTTAGCCCAAGTCCTATCAGGCTTTTTCCTTCTGCGCTTCTCCTTCTCCTTCTCATCTTATTTATCTATGTCTTTCTTATCCACCTTTCTATTAAGCAGGTCGAATACGTCCACGTACTTGCCTTTCAAATTTTTTCCTTCGTAGCTGGGGTTAAGTGATCCCCCAGGGGCATGGAGTAGTCCCCATATGGCAAAGCCCCTAAGGGGACCATATTATAGCCTGTATTAGGCACAGATGGGTAAGGCCAAACCCCTGTATTAGCTACATTGTCAGTTTGAACCGGTGAGGAAGGGGCAATGTAAGGCATACCCCAACCGCTAAATTGTGGATTGGCACACGGCCAGGCAATATTGGTGAGCCCTGTGGTCAGTGTGTTGTAGGGTGTGGGTGCTGCGTAATTGTATGGAGTACCGCCGGCCCAAGGCCAAGCAGTGAAAGGTGTATGGGTGCCTGGTGTGGTAGCAGACTCACCATGTGAAGTCGTAGCCCTGCCCGGGTCATCCATGAGGTGTGGTGTATCTCAGCTAACCTCCTCTACATCATCCTGTCCTTACTGGTAAGCCGACAATGGTTCAGACGTCCCAGGAGTCGAGGACCTTCTCCACTTCTCCATGCTCTGTGACCTCAGGGTCGATGAAGCCCCGTCAGCCTCCAGCCTGGCAGCCACCTCTGGGACCTGTACAGACTCGAGGAAGACTGAATAAACAAAACTACAACCCTGGGAGGGAGCCGATGCTACCCTCCCGTCTGCAGAACTTGATCGCCGATGACGCAGGAAAGTTGCAACCGCAATGCAGCTGGGACTCCTTCTTTCGGTGCCCGAAAAAGGAAGAGGGCGATGTGAGGGGGGAGCGTGCCTTAAGTAACCTGCGCTCCCCCCTCCTGCTTACAAGTCTCATGAGACTGAACCAGTCTCGTGTTATCCTGGGTGGAGGGCAAAGAGCCAGCCTCGCTGCTCGAAGTTCGAGGACTCAGCAGCGGCTGTAGCATTGTACTGCAAGGACAGACGAAATGGTCACAAGTTAAGTTAACTCTTGCTAAGTTTTAAAAATCTAATTGAATTATGTTTCAGGTGAAATGAGATGTTTTAAATGTTTATGTTAATTTCACCTTTGTGTTTAAATTTACTACCATAAAAAGCCTCACCAACATGAAAAATCTTGTCCACAGTTTGATTCTTCCCTTCTGTTCTTACCCCTGTCAGAGTTGTGGAGAGAAGGACAGCCACATGGAGTTTTGAAAAACCCATTTCTCATCTGCCCTACCAAAGTCCTTTCTTTTGCTCTCCTTTTTCAGCCTCTGTATTAATTTCATCTCCCTTACCCTCCTTCTTTCTCTTAGCTGTTGTTAGAACTCTTCATGACGCAGAGCAATGCAGTGTGAGAAACAGAAAACTTCAACATCTCACTGGCAGAATCTGCAGTAAAGTGATATTTTCTAAAGCGAAACTGACATCTGGAATAAGAAGTTTGAGATGTGGTGATAGCAAGTTTCACCTCAGGAGGGATATTCTGTCTCAAGTTGTTTCCCTAATTACTGCCTAATTATACATTACTATTAAGAACCACACACAGTTGTACCCTCTTCACTGATTCAAGACTGAAGCACTACTCAAATTCTTTGCATTGCATCTGGATTGTACTGTTGTTGGGAAAATCTTTCCATCCACTGCCCTTCAGCAATGGTGAGGATTATCTCTGAACTCAGATGTAAAAAGGAATTGCTGATGGGTTTCACAGATGACATCATTGTCCTTGTGAATAAAAAGTCCCAATATTTTCAGCCCATGAGTTGTGGATACATTACACAATTAAACATAATTGGAAGCTCGATATGTTGATTTTTTTTTAGCTCACTTTTTCCCAAGTGGGAAACAAAGAGTCTGAATTTCACAAAATAAATTTAGCTGGGTTGTAAACCAGTGCACCACTAGTTGATAAGTGGGGAAAAGAAAAAGAAAAAAAATACTATTTTGTTTGTAATGAAAATGTCCTCACACACTACCCAGAAAAAAGGGAAACGGACACTTAGCCAGAAGTTCTTAGTGAGAAGTACTGAATAACCACAACAGCAAACCAAAGTTCTGCTCCACCGGGAGAGTAAGTAGGCCATGAATTTCCAGACTGAGTCAATCGACAGAAGCTTCTGTTTTTCTCAGACTGATTACCTCTTTCCTCAAAAGTGAGTTAATTAGCAATTTAACAGCTGAGTCCAAACCGAGATGCCCTGGTACATCACTGATTAAAATGGATGGGCTTGAGGTTTCTAAAGGAGCGTGATGATCTGAGTTTCAGTCTTGACTGCACATTCGGGATGATGCCACATAATTTGGCTGCAGTCCGCGCTGTTTGTGGAAATCTCCTAATGAAACAGAGTATGTCGCTAGCAGAGCATATGGAGATAATAACCTGGAGATTGAAAACACGAGAAGACAACAATTTTATTCATAAATGATTATGCTTCATCACCCTGTCAGCTGCTCTTACAACACGTTGAAATCTATGGGAAATGTGCCATTACTTACTAAGCTTCCAAAAATGTCTTAACAAAAAGGAATGCATAAGAGTGAACACCATACTGCAGACATTAATTAATTTACTTGGTGAAGGATTGACAAAGTAGAGGGGGCAGCTGGCCACCGTACCATGAATCTGACCTGAATGCATGATTTGGGTTTATAAAATTATATGGCCACCCACTGACAAACAGTTTGTCAGTGGGGGCATCTTACAAAGTGAGATCCATGAAATATAATGTTAACATATGCATTGATGGGAAATGAAAACAATTACAAATGCATCATAATAAAACATTCTGTGTAACAGAGAGCATGTAAGATAATTTGCAACTCATATTAAAAACCAGGCTGATACAGTAGGCATCCAAAGATGAATACATCAAATCTGCTCATTTGGTGCTAGTGAGACCTGCTAATTTCTAAGAGTTTAGTCTTAAAGCAATTTCTCTACACAATACAGCTCTGATACCACACTAATTTCGTGAAGATGTGTTCTGTCCAATACAAGAAAAGGAATACTGGTCTTCAGCTGTTCAGTTGCACCTGACTTTCAGGTTTTAGTACTGATGTTGAGGCTAGGATCAATCCTGAGCTTCAGCTCTAAGACACGTTGGTCCAAGCTTTGGTACTTCCAGCCTCTTGTGCTACTATTTAAAGGAGAGAAAAACAGCCAGACCAACAATGTAATCTTTTAACAAAAAAGAGGTAAAGAACACTCACTAAGTTCTTCATTCTCCTCAGTTCAGGTATCTTGGTAAGATACTGTAGCGATCACCTTGCCATTGCTCAGGTATGAGGTTATTTGCATGCACCAATGGGAGTTGTTAGGAGGAGGAGCCAGAGAAACTAGAAGGGAGGGATGAGGCAGATAAGAGCAGTTGGTCAGTTAGTCAGTGAGAGTTAGATTGTGAGTGAGTCTGAAGAGACAGTTAGAGAGTCAGACAGGAGAGTTAGTCTGTGAGGAGTTAAGGGAGGCAGTTGAGAGTCTGGAACTTATAGATAGTTAAGTCTGAGACAAGTTATTACAAAACTATTGAATACTTTAAAGTCTTTGAGGAACCTGTTTATGTGAACTGTATACAATAAACCTGTTTTGTTAACCTTTACACACGCTGTATGGACCTCCATCTGTCTAAATAAATATTGTTGGCAAAGATCATCTGGTGGCAGCGTAAAAGGGAACGTGGTGTGGGTCTCAGGCTAGTGAAATAATCTGGGGACACACAGAGGCACGTCACATATACTTTATTATTATTAGTTTTCACTGTCTTTATCATTCATTTTGATGAGGAATGTTCAAGCTTGTTGAAGAGAATAATTTTGTGGTCCCCTGTTTTTACAAGCCAGGGTATGACAAGTCAGAATTTACATTCACTAAACAACCTGGCCAGAATTTCCTGTTCATCTTTTTTTCTCCTCACTGGTCTAGAAAAAGAAAGAAGAAGAAGAAAAGAAAGCTCTCTTACTTTGCTTCTGTTCCCTCTCTTAACTTCACAACTGTGAGGTACATAAGCAAAAAGCTTCCTCCATGGTTAGCCAAGCTTCCTAGTGGGTTACTGAATGGCAGTAATCAGCGAGTGTGTTGTCAGCAGCAACACCCCTGCTATTGCTTCATCACATTACCCAGCCTCTATTGCTGTCCAGCAGTCGGTTCCATGAGAGATTTTATCTGGTGGGTGACTGGATGGCGGCAGCGAGAGTATGGTAGCGACAGTATCTTTAATGGTCAAGGAAACCCCGCCATCACTGCTGCTGCCAGAGTGCTCCTTGGCCACCACCATCCAGCCATGTGAAACACATGCTTTAAAACAGATGTGTTTCAGGTGGTTTTGCTCTGTTTTTCTGAGACCTCACAATATTCTTTTTTGCACAATTATATAATGATTGCTAACATAGTTGTGTGATAATGAGCAACATTTACCCATTAGTCAGAAAATGTTGTTTACTCTGTAATCCTAAAATGTTGTATTTGTGTGTGGGGAATCTTTAGAGTGGGGTATTATGGCCATTTTTGTATTTTTAAGTGTATTCATTAAAAAAATAAAGTTTTAAAAAGTGTTAATAAAGTATTACCAAAGTGCCACTCTTCAAATAATTGTCAATGGTTTACTTTAAAAAAAATATGATTCCATGCTGTAATTTCTGAGGTCAAAACACACACACACACACACACACACACACACACACACACCAACTCCTCTGATCTAATTTCATTCAGATAGTATTACACCCTAACAAAATTGGCTAAAATGTATGCAAACATATAAAATTTATACCAGAAGTGTAAATGTCAGAGACACATTTGCTCACTTAGGAAAGTGATAGGAAAAATGCAAGCCTGTTATGAAAAACTGTAATGGTGTTTTACAGTATGTTGTCGCTCTTACAAGGTATAGAATTCAATGAGACAATATTAGGGTGTATGGTCAAGGGAGAAGAAGTGGTGGCAGAGACTTAGACATTAAAAATAGTATGGATTTTTGTTGTTGAAGGTGTCAAGAATGGTTTATCATAAGAATCTTCAAGTCAGAGAGACTGGGATGCATCGAAAAGTATCTTTGTGAAGAAAAAATACAGACATTTGAAGGATTTTAGAAGAAATCCAGCATTATTTATTTGTATATTACTTCAGGAAGAGGGGACAGTGTGGTTCTGCAGATGTTTTTGGACTGCAGCTGCCCTCTGCCCTTGCCAACACAGTTAACAGCAAAGGATGACGGGACCTGTAGACTAACAACATCAAGAAAACCATGTATTCTCCATTCTTGCACTACAAGAATCAAATGAATCACCAGCCCTCTTTGGAAATTAGTCTCCATGCATTCAGAGAACACATGGAGCATCAAACAAAAACATATGCAGTTTTTTTGGGTCCAACTCACTCCAACTCTATGCTGGTTTTCACCTTCTGGCCCCATTGCAAATATCTGTGGGCAAAGCAGGCACAAATAGTGACACACCAATGTGCGACCTCCATGGGAGGGTGGGGTAATTTCTAAAGGGATTTTTAACATGTTACCCATTTAACCTTTTTTTTTAAAGAAGGCCACCTTTACAACCCTATGATACAGAGTTGTTAAATATAGTCTCAGATATTTTACTTGATGGTTAGGTAGCTGCAAATTCTAGGAGACCAATCCAATTGCTAATCTCAACTAGGGTAGGCCTATTGAATCAAGAACTGAGTCTGAGGCAGTAGACTTGTCCACGAAAGCTCACATTAAAATAGAGCAGTTAATCCTTAAGGTACCACAACATTTTTTTGTTATTTTTTATTTTTTTATTTTTCATTTGTTTTTGCAAGAATTAAGTGTTCATTTAAGAAATCCTATTCATTCAAAGCATCTACTTTAGCTGAATCTAACAACAAGATTCATCCCTAAATGATAATCCCGCTACTAGACCAAACGTGAGGCTGAGCACCTTATAAGATTTTTTTCTAGAGGTGTTTACTTTCAGCAAAAATGAAAGAATGGCTAAATGTGTATTTTTAGAAGCAGCTCTTTACAAGGAGTCAAAAATGCAAGCAACAAAAAAAGAAAATCTCATCAACAAATAATGAGCCCAAAGGAGAAAGAGCAGAATAAATAGACATTAGCTACGCTATGAAAATACATTCCACTATGAATAAAATCACAAACATAACTGGTAAAATACATATGCAATGATAAACTGATAATTTGAAAAGCCACATTTCTGACTATACAAAAGAGCTTTAAATGGGCCGGAGGGAGGGGGAGTTGAAATACCCAGCCTCATTAAGCAGACGTGCATTTACAAGAAAAGTCTGGAAATCAAAACAGAAGCTAAGAGGCAGATCAAAAATTGCCAACATCTTTTAGATCTTATTTTCATTTTCTTTTAACAGCACAGGATATGCTTAGACTTCCTTTTTTAAAAAAAAGAAAAAAGAGAGAGACTTTCATTTGCTGAGGGTCTAGAACTTCTTTGTGGAAAAAAGCTAAAGCTGTTTACTCCACTCGTTTCTTTTCCTTTCAAATTGCATTCAGTTTATTTTTGGTGAACACGAACAATGTTTGATTCAGTCACATTATGGATGTAATACTGAACTGTTGATAGTTGGCATATGTGGGAAGGAGAGCAGAGGCTGGAGAAGTTACTTTTTTGAGTTGTGACTCTTGTATTCCCAGCCAGCAGAGACACAGGCTGAGATTTGTAGTCTAAAAACTAAACTTTTTTTGCATTTGGAGAGAGAAGAGATACCAGTAGTTCTATCCATCCCTGGACTTCCACTAGCAAACAAGCAGGATCCAGCAGAAACTGGAGGGGCCAATCTCTCCTTCCCACGGGATCCCTTTTCCCCACCAATGCCTCAGATACATCTACTCCAGGAGATGGAGAAACATATGTTGCTGCTATGTTTTGTTTTAAATCAAAGTGGCACCACCACAGTGGCCTAAATTCAATGTTATTCTAAAATAGCATAGACCCAATTGTTGACTCATGAGATCCTCATTGATTCAGTGAGTTGACTATAGTTTAGGTTAATAAACACTGGACTTAGGCCAATGTTGAATTTAAGCCCTGGGCCATAACCTGTCTCCAAGAAACTCCGTCACTGGCCAATTTCCAGTAGAGAGCATGGAAGACAGGAGTGAACAAACTATTTTGTCTTATTTGCATTTATTCCTTACGTGAACTGTTCTCAGTTTGTCTGTTGAAAAACAAAATGAGGTCCTTTAAAAAATGCCAAGAGAGAAAATGTGTGAGCATGAACCTGATCTACATTTGGAAGAGAAGGAGGTAGGAATTTATCTATCTTGTTTAGCTATTGTATTTGTACCCTGGCTTTCCTCTAAAAGACAGCATTCAAAGAGGTATTATAAAGGAGATTTACCATTTTGACTGATGAAGGAGAATAATCACATTCTCAGAAGCTGGGTATGACAGAAATGATACCTATCCACTGTTTCCATTCATTTTTGGTAGCAGTTTGCCTAAATCCACAAATTGAGGGGAGGGGGTTGGTGGAAAGAAATAAAATAAAATCAATACAGGATAAACTAAAATAGACACTTTTTAGTTCTGAGTGCATAACAGAGTTTCACCAGATACTGGCCCCTAGATACTCTTGGATGACAGCTGTCAGAAGCCAAGGCTTGTTGTTTTTAGGTCCTCTGAGATTTGTAATCCAAGATCATCTAGGGTGCAAGATTGGGAACCACTGACTTAGCTTTTGAAAGACTGATTTTGAATCTGTGCATACTCAACCACGTTTGTAATGCTGAATTAGAGTTGCCACCTCTTTTTCTGAAGGGTTCTTACCTGTATGGTAGGAAACTACAGTATATTCTCCATGCTGGGGATACCTGAAACTGTTCCTTTTGGTCAGGGGAAAGAGGGGAGAGGAAAAATTTCTCCATCCCTGATCTGTTGATGCACTTGTTTAGTCAAATGCTGGAACATGAACCAAATCATGACTATTTGTGTGTTTCTGGCAGCCAATGGGTAAATCAAAGAGCCTAGGATGCCCATGTGGTGGAGCAGCACTCCCTTTTAGCTTGAGATTGCTCATGTTAAATCTTGCTTCTTCTTCGTGGTCTCTGTGAATGCACACTAATGGGTTAAGTCTGTGCCTGCGCAGAGGTCTCCGGAATATTCTAGAGCTAAAAGTTAGCTAGGACCGCCCGCCCCCCCCATAGCCCATGTGGTCCGCCCGTCCTAGCGGTTACCTCAGTTCCTTTTCCCCCCGCTGTTGAGGTCTCATCTCTAGAGCTTCGCTCGGTCAAATTGGTTCTTCTGAAAAGGAAACAGATCGTTCTTCATTAAATCGTTCGTACTTCTATTTGATTCTATTCACAAATTGGTTCTTTCCTAAAAAAAAAAAAGATTGTTCTTCGTTAAATCGTTCGGATTCACCTTATCGTTACCCCCCCTTCTTCCCTTGTTCCACTACATCATCCTTTTCTCATCAGTCTTCTGATTCTGAGTCTTCAGACTCCTCATATCTCCACGAATCTCCACCCAATCTTGCAACTCTGGACTCGGACGTCGCAGATGCCAATCCTCCTTCCCCAGCTGAGGATTTCGCGTCATACTCGCAACTGGTCCAATGCATCGCCAAGGCCTTGGACCTCGACGTCCACCAACCCACCCAGTCTGAATCAGACAAGGTATATCAAGACTTCGACGAAGACCAAACACCACCCTTGCGCATGGGGTTTATTCCGTCATTAATGAAACTGGTTAAACAGTCATGGGCCAAGCCCTCTTCAGTACCACAAATTTCCCAAAGAGTAGAAAATCTTTAGAAGACTCACGGAACCGACACTGAGTTTCTGTCCAAACATCCACCACCTAACTCAGTGATTGTAGATGCTACACAGTCGCGTTCTCGCAACCGTTCAAACGCTACCCCAAATAATAAAGAGGGTAGAAAGTTGGATATCATTGGCTGTAGAATTTACTCCCTAGCTTCATTTACCCTCCGAGCTGCAAACTACCTAGTAGCTATGGGGGCATATCACAAGTTCCTCTGGAACAGGGCTCTTCCATCCTTACAGGAAGCTCCTGCAGAGCTCAAACCGAGAGGCCTCTCTTTTCATCAAGAGGCCATGGCCTTAGCCCATCAAGAGAGGATCACTGCTCGTCACATCACAGAAGCAGCATCCAAACATATGGTCACTGCAGTAGCCTTGCGACGACACGCTTGGCTACATTCTGCTAACATCTCAGAAGATCATGACTATTTGTGTGTTTCTGGCAGCCAATGGGTAAATCAAAGAGCCTAGGATGCTCATGTGGTGGAGCAGCACTCCCTTTTAGCTTGAGATTGCTCATGTTAAATCTTGCATTTGTTGAGGTTAAACAATGTTAAAACTAAAAAAGAAATTAAACATTATGTGATTAAGAGCTAGCAAGAAAAATTGAAAGTATCTATCTCTTATAAAGAAGATATGGAGGTGGCACCAGAAGAGAAGGGGACTGACAGATTCTCTCACACACACCAAAGAAGCCAGAGACCTGCCCTACACATTTCAGTTGCTGAGGTACTGAAGAGGGCTTCTGAATGAAATCTCAAAACTGTACCAACACTTTCCATATTTGTTTTACATCTGCAGAACAAAGTGAGGGGACTTCCATTGATATAGCACATTGCCTGGACTGTGTGTTCTCATTGTTGCCTTTAAAAAAAAGTAAGTCACATTATTATGATGAACAGAGAGAATGAACAGATCAATACCTACATTTGTGTGTGTGTTTTGAGTGGCTAGGTCAGAATATCACCTTAGGTGACTGTCTTTGCCAACTCCTCTTTAGGTTTTGGTTTTCCTGTTGGTATAGTGGTATGACTGACACAGGTCAGAGGTCTCCTGCTTCTCTTCTTCTGCATTAGAAGTGGAAAATAATTCTGATGGCACTGTCTTATCACACACACCCAGTCACAGTTGTTTGCATTTCCCTATTTCCACAAATGTTTCTCCCCCCCACCCCCAAGATCTAAAAACACAGAGTGTTGACACAGACTTAGAGTAATATCAGATCAGAGTGTCCCAACAACAGCACAAGACAAGTTGGGTATTAACCAGTGCACCCTTGTTTGGGTGTGGACAAGATCCAGGGGTTAGTGCATATTCTTTGTTCAAAATCTTCCTCGTTTTCTGTGTAATCTTTAAGTCCATTATATTCTATTTCTATAATTTTTTTAAAAAAGTTGCTTGCATATTTGCATTTAAATGCACGTTTAAATATGCATCTTTTAAAAATCTCTTAAAACATGTGTTTGTGAATGTAATTATTATTATAACCAATAAACCCCATTTTTCATGAAGTTATCTGATTTTAGAAGTCACTGCAGCTAGTGACTGTCAATTTATATTGAGGCTACTAGATCAACTGTGAAGTCACTGAACTGACCTTTTAAAATCTGTACTTGGAGGTCTTCAAAGATGCCCTGCTGCATTTATCAAGAGAGAATACTGCATACTGAGGGTAATCTACATATTGTAGTACTGCTGACTTCTAAATATAGCCAACATTTTCCCTTGGCTTCTTCTACAGTAATAGTCGCCAGCCATGACAACCAAGTAAAAGGATGGTATTTCATTTGTGTATGTTAAAATTTTCTAACCCATTCTCCTTTTTACATTTATTGTAAAAAATGTACACTACAAATTTACTTACTTACTTACTTAGTGCTATTTGTAGGCTGCTTTTCTCCTGATGAGGGGACTCAAGGCAGCTCACAACACTAAAACAATTAAAATTAAAAACACTATAAATTATACAATTAAAAATAATTAAACTATAATAATAATAAAAGATACATTGAGTAACTTAAACACATTTAAAACTTTAAAAACAAACTTACTTAGTTAAGAAGCAGCATACAGGACTCAGTTATTAAAAGCCTTTCCAAAAGGTGGTTCTTCATCTGTTGGTGGAAGGATAAAAGGGAGCTGCAACCTAATCTCCTAAAGGAGAGCATTCCACAGTGGGCGAGCTACCATAGAGAAGGTCTTCTGCCATGTCCCCATCAAGTGTATCTGTAATGGCAATGGGACCACAAGGAGGGCATCCTCTGAGCATCTTAAGAGCTGAGAAGGCTCACAGCGGGAGATGTGGTCCTTCAGGTAGCCTGAATTACAATTATAAAATACAATGTTGCACTTAATCTACTTGATAAAGGTTATCTTGATGAATGGTTGGGAAGCATAGTCTCATAGTCTCTGTTGCTTAGCAATGCAGCAGAAAGCAAAAGGCAAGAAGCCAACATAAGCTAAAATAACACAATCCAGCAAAAGTTAGTTGAAATTAAAGTTTTAACTATGCACTTTAATTTATTTGATTTCACTATGACATATGTGGGCCTGTTACAGATGGGCACGAACTGCTGAACTGCTGGCTTGTGCTGTTTCATCCTTCAGCCAAACAGGTGTTCAGTATTTCCCAGCTCTGCCTCCTCTGGCAAGCGCCCACTCAGAAGCAGTGCCCAGAAGAGTGGGGACAGGGATGCCGGGTACTGCCTCTGACTGGGCACCTGCTGGAGTAGGCAGGGCTGGGAAGTGCTGAACACCTGTTTGGCAGATGGATGAATCGGCACAAACCGCCAGTTTGGTGGTTCATGCCCAACTCTATTCTGTATCACATAAGTAGGTATAGAAAAGAAACTTTGCTCACCTCCTTAAGAATATAGGACAGTGCGACAAGAGGTATCAGGGCAAGCTTTTCAAATTTGGGGCACAGGGAAGGAACTGCATCATGCTCAAGGCCAAAGGGGAACTAACACCCAGGACAAAATTGTCCTGGACCCTTTCTATCTCCCCTGCCCCAAAGATGTCATTGAATAGCACAATACATTTATTTTTTTAAATAACATTTTATTAGTTTTACACTATGTCTACATTCAATTTGTGCTTGTTAAACATCGTGTTACATGGGTTTGCTTATAATTATCTATTTTCGTGTCTTGGTGATTTAACCCCTTCTCCGATCTTCTAGCCATTTGTAGAACAAATTCCACGTATTAAAGTATTCTGAATCTTCTTTCTCCCTCAGTCTCAGTGTGAGTCTATCCATTTCTGCACAATCTAAAATCTTCTTAATAATCTCTTCTTCTGTTGGTATTTCTTCGTTTTTCCAATGTTGTGCAAATACAATCCTAGCTGCTGTCACAATATGCAGTGTTAGGTAAACCAATTGTTTATCAAAATCCTCTGGTAAAATACCTAATAAAAACAGTTCTGGTTTAAAATCTGTACATTTTTAAAGCATTTTAACCAACCATGTGTGTATTTTAGACCAATTTTTTTTTGCTTTTTCACATGTCCACCATACATGATAATAGGTACCTACTTTTTGTTCGCATTTCCAACATTTACTAGACATATTTAGAAACATTTTTGCAATTCTGGCAGGTGGTAAGTGCCATCTATAAAACATTTTATAAAGATTTTCTTTATACAAGCTCGCCATTGTTATTTTACAATTTCTATTCCACAATTTCTGCCATTTCTCCAGTTCAACATTTTTTCCAAAGTTTTTGGCACTGCACATTTAAATATATGAAATATGGGCAAAATTAATGCATTCTTTAGTATTTTATTATGAAAAGCACACTAATCAGTAGCAGTGCCAATTCACTAAGAAGTCAAACCTACTTTCTTGGAACACATCAGGAATATTTTTGTAATTTCAGGAAATTGGGAATTCATTATGATGATCAAAATTAAGAGCAAATCAAACATCTGAATGATTCAAGCAATGATCATTTTACAATAATAGGGTAATCATCCAAAACATAATAATCAGAAGCTGACCTAAATTGTTTCTTTCTTCGTTTCATTTTAGCAAACATATCAGTCAGATCAATTTGGTACATATATTTTGGGGGTGGGGGTGGGATAGAATCAAGGAAGCTGGCCTGTGATCTCAAGGCTGTGGCTTAGTTCTTTTCACATTCCATCTTCCTTCTGAGAGAACTGAACTTTGTTTCCAAGCTGCAGGCAAAAGCATAAGCAAGTCTGTAAAGTTGAAAGATCTCCCCAAAATGAAATTAATTGGCTATGTAACCATAACCCAAAAGGGAACTACAACTTGACATAAGAAAATCATACGTTCAAGACACACCTGGGAGAAATTACAGCACCAGGAGTTAAGGGAGACAGTCAAAACTTTATTGGACATTTACTGTGGATCACAATATGCAGGGGCATAAGGTTTTGCTGCACAAGTTGTAATTTAAGATCCGTAGATAAAGCAGTTACAGAGGGCAAAGCCATTGTCCTTTTTTGGGGGGGGGGGGCAAAGCAGGATTACCTAATTTGTCATTCTATTTATTTTTGTGTGTGCTATACATCACATTTGTCAGCCATTAATAACTATTGATAAATGAATGTTGCTGTTTTCTTTTCATCTTCTGATTCAGTAGGGTTTTTAAAATGTTCTCTTTTTTAAATTTAGGGTGTCTTGGAAGTATTGAACATGTGGGGAAGCATACCTAGATACCATATGAACATAATCTATAGCTGAAAATGCCGCCGCTCTTAGAGACTGGCAAATCATGCCCACCATTATTTAATCTGGGAGAAGGCAGCTAGTCAACATCCAACCCAATAAAGATTCTCCCAAAGCTTCTGCATGAAAGGCTTCTTTCCAACGTTCGGGTCAGGATTTCCTCAATTTGGCATGGCAAAATAGATGAAAATGAAGTCACTGGTGAAGTACACACCAAAGTTTCATGACTGTAGAACTTCAGGGGGAATAAAACTTGTTCCAAAGTAAGTAAAACCCCACACCCATTGCTTAGAAAGTAGTTTTTTCAGCAAAATATAATAACAGAAAAAAAATGAAAAAGAAATGATGGAAATATGGGATATTAATGACAGGGAAAGTTGCAGCAATGGAAATATATGGGACACTATGAGGTCAATAATGGTAGGAATTGTCATCAGGGAATAATATAATTTTAAAAGAGAATGAAAAACACCCCTGACGATTACTTTGTGTTTGGGTAAGAAGTGGTGCACTTATGAAAAAAGGAGTCAGCTTCTGGGATTTTCCCTTGTTCGATGTCTCTTTGTGAATGGTAGTGAGCACAAAATTGTATCCTATAAGAAATCATAGAAATCATAGAAAAATGAAGTTGGAAGGGGCCTACAATGCCATCAAGTCCAGCCCCCTGCTCAATGCAGGAATACAATCAAAGCATATCTGCCAGGTGATTATCTAAGTTTTTCTTGAATGCCTCCAGCGTTGGAGCTCTCACCAACTCCCGAGGTAACTGGTTCCACTGTCGTACTGCTCTAACAGTTAGGAAGTTTTTAAATAAACCATATTGACTGCTGCTATTGGTGTTGTCAACATTCAGCCTGCCATTTGCTATGTACAGTCTGGCATCCTTTTTCCCTGCTGGCAACATGGGCACGATATTGTCCAGCAATCTTGGGCCATGTTCTGGCAGTTTGAATAGTGGATACAAAAGCACAATATCCCTCATTCATAAACTGTAGGGTATTTTAAGAATGGAATTTTCCAGCTTTTTAAAAAGGGGAGTTTAAGTATTCATACACTACACATTCTAACAGAAACTACCCTCATGTAGAATTACCCAGTGCTAGAGGATTCTAGAAGATCAGCACATGATTCCACATTCATAAACAGTAAATTTTAAAAAGAAAATTATTGAATTATTCCCATGTTTAAGGCCTCTCTTGCTGTTTCAGAATTGGTGATTAATGGCATATTTACACTTTGTGGAAAAGGACTCTAATGCCTTTCATTTTGATTATTTTTTCCCCTTCCTTTTCAATGTCTCAGTTTGCAGCTTGTCATTCAGATGTGATTTCACTTTCAGGTCATTTGCCAATTTTGTTAATCTTTCAGTTTTCTGACTGGTTCAGACCAGTTGCCAATATTTTAATGTTCTTTTTTTCTCTTAATGAGGAGGACCTCACAGCACAGAGAAAGGCTGAATTCCTGGAGTGGCTTTAGGATCACCGTCCACACAATTTGATAAGGGGGGGGGGGGTATTCTATTTGCTTCTCACAAGAAGATATTTAGAACAATGCAAGAAACTGATGCCTTTGAGGGTGATGTGGCAGCTGTAGCGGGTGCAGAATGCAGTGACCAGGATAGTGTTGAGAGCTTGGAGACATGGTCATGTCTCCCTCATTCTGGCATGCCTGTATTGGCTTTCTGTTTGCTTCCATTTCAAATTCAAAGTACAGTGGTGCCTCGCAAGACGGTTTTAATCCGTTCCGCAAAAATCGGCGTCTTGCGAAAACATCGTCTTGCGAAACGCGGTTCCCCATTGGAATGCATTGAAATCTCTTCAATGCGTTCCAATGGGGAAAAAACATCGTCGTCTTGTGGAAAAAACTGTCTTGCGAAACGCGGTTTCCCATAGGAATGCATTGAGATCTATTTAACGCGTTCCTATGGGGGGAAAAAGACAGAACAAAGTCAAATTTGGTTTACAAAGGGTTTATTAAGTGCTCTTTAACATCATAAATACTGTACAGGTGATTTCAAAAATTTCAACTTTAACTTTATAAATACATAGAAAAACATTTAAAAATCAACAAACATGAGGCAGGAACATCTGCCTTCATTGAAACTGAACAGAAACAGTCACTAACAGTCATTGGATTGTGCAAAACTCTTCACAAATTGCATAAACATACAGAAACTCTTCACAAAGTGCATAAACATACAGAAACTCTTCAGAAAGTGCATAAACACACAGAAACTCTTCAGAAAGTGCATAAACATACAGAAACTCTTCAGAAAGTGCATAAACACACAGAAACCAACAGTACAGAAACTTTTTACATTTCACATTTTAAAGTGAACAAGTGAGGCTCTAAACCACCAGGACCAGTGTTTCAATTCAGGAAACTGGAGGCACACAGAACTGTCCCCACATCACAGCAGCAGTCTTCTAGGAGGACGACGAGGAGGAAGAAGGCAACTGGGCACCACTGGTTGAAGCAGCAGGTTCCTCTTCCTGTCTCGGCCTCTTCGTGAGGAACCTCTCCATGGTCAGCTGCTTCTGCCGCCTTTTGAGCATCCCTCTGAAAGGGGATATGACCCTTGTGTCAAATGTGTTTACAAGGTGAAGTGCCATAGCCTTGTCCGGGTGGTATTGCTGTGCTACAGTCTGCACTTTTCGCCAATGTTCCAAGAAATCTTTCAGTTCACTGGTGGGCAGCTGTTCTTCCCCTGGCTCTTCTCCATCTCCCAAAGAGGCCTGCTCCTCCATAGCCTCTGTCTGCAGCTCGACCAAGTCCTGGGTGGACAGCTCCTGGTCGTGGCCCTCCACCAGTTCACAGATGTCCTCCTCTGTGACCTCAAGGCCCATGTTCCTCCCCAAGGCAACAATGTCCTCCATCACTGTTGACTCTGGTGCAGGCGCAGAAACACCAGAGTCACTTGTTGCCACACAGTCTGGCCACAGGTTGCGCCAAGCAGAGTTCAGATTTCTCTGGCTGATCCCGTCCCAGGCCGTGGTGATCATCTTCAAGCAGCTGGCAATATCAAAGTGCTCCCTCCAGAATTCACGCAGGGTGAGGTTGGTGGAATCGGTCACCTCGAAGCAGCGCTTGAAAAGCTCCTTGGTGTACCTCTTCTTGAAGTTGGCAATCACCTGCTGATCCATTGGCTGCAGTACCGGGGTGGTGTTAGGCGGCAGGAACATGACTTTGATGAAATTGAACTCCTCCAACAAGTCTTCCTCAAGGCCTGGAGGATGAGCTGGGGCATTGTCCATGAGGAGCAGGGCCTTCAGTGGCAGGTCATTGTCCACCAGGTACCTCTTGACAGCTGGGCCAAAAGCAAGATTGACCCACTCCACAAACAGGACGCGTGTGACCCAAGCCTTAGTGTTGGATCGCCACATCACGCCCAGCTGGCCTTTGTTGACCTTGTGCTTTTTGAAAGCCCATGGGTTCTCAGATTGGTACACTAGCAAGGGCTTTATCTTCAGGTCCCCGCTGGCGTTGGCACAGAAGAGGAGGGTCAGACGGTCCTTCATGGGCTTGTGGCCAGGCAGCTTGCTCTCCTCTTGAGTGAGGAAGGTCCTTTTGGGCATCCTCTTCCAAAACAGCCCGGTCTCATCACAGTTGAAGACCTGCTGTGGAAGGTATCCCTGTGTTGTCACAAGCTCCAGGAACTCCGTGGCAAAGTCCTCAGCCGCAGGAACATCGGAACTGGCAGCCTCTCCATGCCTGACCACGCTGTGGATTCCAGATCTGGTTTTGAAGCATTCAAACCAGCCTCTGCTTGCCTTGAAGTCTTCTGGCTCGGCTGAGGTTCCTGGCTGTTGCTCCACGAGGTCTGCGTACAAGGCCTTGGCCTTCTCGCAAATGACAGCCTAAGTCACTGTGTCCCCTGAACTCTGCTTCTCCTGCATCCAGATGAGCAGCAACTTCTCCACCTCCTCCAGAACAGCTGGCCAGTTTTTCATGATCCTGGTGACTCCCTTGGCTGAATCTGTGGCAAGGATCTTCTCCCTCATCTTCACGATGGTCCCGATGGTGGATGGATTCCTCCCGTACTCCCTGGCGATGTCCACGATTCGCATGCCTCCGTCGTACTTCCTGATGATCTCCTTCTTCATCTCTAGGGTAATCTTCTCCTTCATCATCTTCCCGGCCTCTGCAGAAGCAGGCTTCTTGGGACCCATGTCAGCAGCTGCTACATTCACAAAAACAAAAGGCAGTGCTTTACATCCGCTTCACCTTCCCACACACCTTCCCACCCCTGGCCAAAACTGCCCTGGACAAACAAGTGGCATAACACACACACCCCCATCACAAGCTAAGGAAAAAAAAATCAAACTTTGCATCAAACACCCCCCCCCCCACCCACCCACACAGGAGAACAAATGCACACCTACCTTTTGCTGGCCAAAAAGTTCTGGAAAACTCCAACTTCACTGAAGAGAAGACCACGCCAACCTCACCTCACCAAAGACAGGATGCCTTACCAAAGAAATAAAAAAAATTAAAATTTGCATCAAACACCCCCCCCCTCCCACACAGGAGAACAAATGCACACCTACCTTTTGCTGGCCAAAAAGTTCTGGAAAACTCCAACTTCACCAGAGACCTGTGCAAGTTACCAAACTTGGCATAACAACCCCCCACTACCTAGCAGAAGCTAACCCCCTAACTTCCCTGTGCAAGTTTGAACCAAAGGAAAAAAAAATGGCATTAAAAACCCCCCACTACCTAGCAGAAGCTAACCCCCTAACTTCCCTGTGCAAGTTTGAACCAAAGAAATAAAAAAATGGCATTAAAAACCCCCCACTACCTAGCAGAAGCTAACCCCCTAACTTCCCTGTGCAAGTTTGAACCAAAGAAATAAAATAAAAAATGGCATTAAAAACCCCCCACTACCTAGTAGAAGCTAACCCCCTAACTTCCCTGTGCAAGTTTGAACCAAAGAAATAAAAAAATGGCATTAAACACCCCCCCACTACCTAGCAGAAGCTAACCCCCTAACTTCCCTGTGCAAGTTTGAACCAAAGGAAAAAAAATGGCATTAAAACCCCCCCACTACCTAGCAGAAGCTAACCCCCTAACTTCCCTGTGCAAGTTTGAACCAAAGGAAAAAAAAAAGGCATTAAAAACCCCCCACTACCTAGCAGAAGCTAACCCCCTAACTTCCCTGTGCAAGTTTGAACCAAAGGGAAAAAAAATGGCATTAAAAACCCCCCACTACTTAGCAGAAGCTAACCCCCTAACTTCCCTGTGCAAGTTTGAACCAAAGGAAAAAAAAATGGCATTAAAAACCCCCCACTACCTAGCAGAAGCTAACCCCCTAACTTCCCTGTGCAAGTTTGAACCAAAGAAAAAAAATGGCATTAAAAACCCCCCACTACCTAGCAGAAGCTAACCCCCTAACTTCCCTGTGCAAGTTTGAACCAAAGGAAAAAAAAAATGGCATTAAAAACCCCCCACTACCTAGCAGAAGCTAACCCCCTAACTTCCCTGTGCAAGTTACCAAAGAAATACAGTACAGTAAAAAAAAAAACACTTGGCATGAAACCCCCACCCACCCACACAGGAGAACAAATGCACACCTACCTTTTGCTGGCCAAAAAGTTCTTGAAAACTTCAACTTCACCAAAGATCACTGCAACTTCTTCAAAGACAGGATGCCCCACAGCACAGACCACAGTTGCTCCTGCAACTCCACGTGGAAAAGTGAACCCAGGCTGCATTGGGGAGGGTTTTTAAACCTTCCCGGCACAATGCACAATGCATCCTGGGTATTAACGGTTGAAATTTGAACAAACAAAAAAAAAAACCCTGCAGAAAACATCGTCTTGTGAAGCAGCTGTCAAAAAAAAAAAAATCGTCTTGTGAAGCATAGACCCAACATCGTCTAGCGAAATTCCTCCATAGGAAACATCGTTTTGCGAAGCGCCACAGCGATCGCAAAACCCCATCGTCTTGCGGATTCCTCGTCCTACGAGGCAATCGTCTTGCGAGACACCACTGTATTAGTACTAACGTATACAGCCCTTAATGTTTTGGGACCTCACTAGATGCCAGAGCGTCTTTCCCTAAGATGGTCTACTTGGGCTACCTGGCCTTTCCATGCTTCGCAGTTATGAGTGGTCAGCCCAAGAGAGGCAGAAAACTGCCACTAAGAACCATGCTTTTTTGGTGGTGGCTGCAATGTTATGGAATATATTGCTTGTGGACATATACCAGGCTCCCTCCCTCTTTACCTTCAGGAAACATGTGAAATCAGAAGTCCTTAAGGAGGCCTCCAATAACATCCTCCTTCTGTAACTTTTCTTGCTGTCCCATCTGATTGTATTTGAATTTAGTTTGTCATTTGGGGTTTTTATTTTTCTTGTTGTCTTTATTGAGTGTTCTGTTTTTGTGCGTGGGTATGTGTGTTTATCTGTTCTTACCCAACCAGAGCAGTGGCTTGCCATTAGATGGGCAAGATATAAATTCCATCCATCCATCCATCCATCCATCCATCCATCCATCCATCCATCCATCCATCCATCCATCCATTGATTGGATAGTAAATTGAAACTTTTGTTGAATAAGTTTGCCACTTCCTCCACTCAATTGCACTGAAAACTTCAAATACTGAACTTGAACCGAATATTATACGTACTTTTTTTGAAGGCAAAATTTACCTGAAGTAGCTTGCACCCCAAATTGCAGGTTCCTTGCATTCCAGCAATCCCTAATCTTGGCAAAGATCATACTCAATGTAAAAACTGGATAATTATTCCACACAAACATAGAAGGAGCCTTCTCAAAGAGCAGAAAGCATTGTGAGTACTCTTGGGCATCCCCGGGGCAACAGCATACAGCCGTCCAATCCTTCATTTCCAGAAGCATTGCACTGCAAACTAGCTGATGAGCAAAATAAATGTTGATGCTGACAGATTAACAGTTAATCTTGTAAATAAACTTCAAGTGGTTGTTACCTCCATTGTTTATATAGATCAGGTGAGATGTATTGAGTACGGGCAGAGAGCAGAGTACGGGCAGAGAGCAGATTCATTGTGGATCTAATTGCTTTGCAGAGTGAGAATTGTGATCAAGCTGAAAAAAACGTTGACAAAATATATTGGCAGTTTATCTTACATTGGCAAAATTAATACGTTTACCCTGGATTGTCTGGCCAAGATCCTATTGTGCATACCAGAAGAATTTCAAAGTGTGTTTCTTCAGGCTATCCCTCACTTGATTGGTTGTGTGATTGGTAGTGTGCCTGATTTCACATCCAGAAGAAGAACCTGTCTGGCAGGGGTAAAGGCTTGTCAAAAATCCTTCTGTGGAATCCTGCCCACAGAAATGGACAAGATCCTAACCCTATTCATTTCCAGGATCTAGGGTACCTTCCTCCAGCGTTTGTTGACAGAGGAGACCCTAGAAAGGGATGTTCACATTCTCCCTGAGTTATGTTTGAAATCCTAGGTCTATGGCATTAGATAAGATACACTCATAATATTATTTATGATTCTCTGGAGTTTAAATTACCCTTTATCCTGTTAATCTCTTACTCTTTATTATGGAACCCCAGCCTTCTGTTCCAGTTGTAATGAAAATGATTGATTTGTTTGGAGATCTGTCAGACTATTTGATTAACTGGTCAAAATCTGAATTCACACCAGTGTGAGATAATATATCATACAGTATATTTGTTGACTGCCAATTTCAGATGTGTCCGGATGTTGTTAATTTAGTATTTCCCATATGACAATGATAAACCTGAACAGATTGATTATTGAGATATTGTTGGATTTGGATAGATGAGCAGCATTAAATTTGACTCTCTAGGTTAAGATCAATGCACTTAAGATTGGCATTATTTCTTGGTTAATGTCTATAGTTGAAGAAAGTATATTAGAGACACCTAAAGTTTGGTGGGCTTCCTCTCTGAGCCTACCACTTGGCAATCAGATTAAGAGTCTCTTGAATTTGGACATTCACATTTTACCAGAGGCACACTGTGTGACAGGAAGAGTTCCAAATGAATCAATGAGCCACCTTAATTCTGCAAGGGTTCTGCAAGATAGACCATCTTCTGTTGCAGCTGCTATACCAACTGACAGAATACAACTAGGCCAACCACTGGAGAGAGCCAACACTTCTTGGCAAAGTGGAGAAAGTTACCCCACTGGAAAATCTGGAGGAAAATGAATCCCACAGTTTCCCACACACACAACCAGTTTAGTCCCTTGGCAAGCAGTACGTACTATTGTATAAGAAGGAACAACCTATCATACTTCTGATTGCACCATGTATATATTCTTCCAGAGAAGCATATGGAAGGAATCTTGAGGCACTGGTGGTTTATGTGAGTTTTGACTTGAAAAAGGGAGATAGGCTTTGGTAACCTCAGTGGCCCTTTTAGTATTATCAGTTTGTGGTTCAAAGAAACAATGATCCCATAACTACAAATGACTGGATTTTCTGAAAATTCGGCTGTGTGGGTTGAATAATTTTCTTCATTGTCTTCCATACCATCAAAGGCTAATGAAAACTTCCTCAGCTGCAACGTCAAATAATATAAGATATTAAGGATTCGAATGCAGATTATTCTGAAGTTTAAATAATGATGGCAATATGTATGTATTTGGCTGAGGAACCAATAAGCAGAAGTCACAGCATGAGGGATGAAGGAAAGACCCTAAGAGCCAAAGAGCAGAAAGAGCAGGATATACAAGGTTATACAGCTGAAACAATTATTCACAAGTCTTTCCATTGGGAGTGTAAAAATTGTAAGTCAGTATGTGAAGCTATTTGTGCCTGTGAGAGGAGCCATAGCAAATCAGCAAAGCACATTTTTTGCCCATGGATCATCCCAGGTTCAGTCCCTAGCACCACCAATGAAGGATGACAGACATCAGTTGAGCAAATGAGGTAACAGCAAGGAATTTCCTTTAGATCCTGCAGAGATATTGCCAATATCATAAATGCTAGACTAGACAGACAAATAGTCTGACATGATATAGCACAGCTTATTGTGCTTCTTGATATAAGCACCCTGTATAGAATAAGCAAAATAGGAACCATCACTAGTTGGCAAAACGTGACATACATGAAATTGTTAACAAATCATTAGTGAATTAATTTTTTTAAGTGTTCCATTTTGACTGAAAGGGATGGAAAGAGGTGCTGATTTTAGCCTTAGGTGTTGCAGAGTTTTGCATTTTGGCTAAACTCCTTTAGCAGCACAACAGACGTGCAGGGACTTACAGAGCAGAATTAGCCCTCAGGTGTCCCCAGAGTAGACCACCCCATTTGCTTCTCATCAACTGGCACTTACAATCTCAATAACTCACTCTGAGACATTGGAAATAATAAAAAGTTTCATTTATTCACAGTTCTGAACAGATCCAAAAACAGCATACTGTACAAAAATGACTGCCCACAGCAACAGGCTTAACAAACAAACAAACAAAAAACCCTCACAGATTACATTCTAATTGCACAAAAACCTTACTACCTAATTTCCAGAAGACTTAAAAGAGAGAGAAAAGGATGAATATGCAGACAGGCATGACTCTCTTTCAAAATCAGAGGCAGAGAAGGAACAATTGGTTACTGCTGGATTGTTTGACAGTCATCCAAGCCCACAAACACCCCTCCCAGTCAGACCTATTGAAGGCAGCATACAAGGTTGAAATAACTCAAACATTAGGTGCCACAATAATTTGACCTGCTTTGGGGATGAGACACTTAGATTTCAGGAAGTAGAAGCACCACTTCCTGTTCCACCTCAGGCAACAAATCAGTTAGCAATATGCCTAGAGCCAGCCATAGGGATGAAGCACATGAAGGTCAAGATATGTCACTGGCTGTATCAGAAGTAAACATATCATTTGCCAAGCAGTAAAAGAATGGGGGGGGGGGGAAGAATGAGAAGGAAATAACCAGGGTGTGTTTTGTTTTGTTTTTAAAATTCCCATTTCCTCTATTTTATTCATTTTTAGCCACATAATTGTTAGCTTCTTGTTTGCTACGAGCAGCACTGGCCCACTCTGCCTTCAACCAACCAAATGGGATGAATTCTATTTGTGACATTTGAGTTCACTTTTTCTCTCCATTTCTTTCTGCCTTCCTCCACCAGTGTAAATCTGAGGGCTCAATAAAACCCTCTTCTTCTCATTCTTGTCTCCTGGGTTTTCTGCTTTCAAATGTTGGAAGTCTTGCCCTGGACTCTCCCCCCACCTCACCCCAAAACTTTGCTCTCATCTGTTCTGTACATTTTATTTGTGTTTAACCCCTACCATTGTCTCCACACAAATTTCTCACCTTGACTATTGTATTTCATTCAGTTTTCTCTCCCTGACTGCCTTCCACTCACAATAACTGGTCAAATAATTAGTAAGATGGTAAATAAACGAGCTGGAGTGAGTCTAAGAATGGGGAGAGGTTCAAACAAATTGGTCCACCACTGTTCTCCTTTTGGGGGTGGGGTGGGGATGGGGCAGTAATAAAAAATGAAAAAGGAATCCAGCTGACCAAAACAAGACTTCAGTGGTATTTGAAATCTTAAAGATTTCCTTGGAGATCGTGTCAATGCTGATGATAACTGGTTGCACTGCTTTGTGTACTGCTAGTGAGGGCAACCAGTCAGATAAACTGCTTGTTTCAGTAACTGAGACTTTCTGTTCTACAGGCGTTCCTTGGGGGAATTCAGTGTTTGAAAAAGGTGTCTAAGCAACAGCTCTAGTCTACTGACACTGTATTTTTTTAAGTAACATTCACAGCTGGCAGAATCCAGGCCTCTAGTGCACAAACTATTGTAATTTTCTCCTGCATGGGGAACCATGTGTTTGGTAGCCATCATTCCCAGCTATCCTAGGAACCTATGTATCAGCATGGTGTAACAAAGCCCTTAAATGAAATAGTAAATAGAAATAAATATTGAGCAGGTTCCAAACCAAGGTAGGAGTGCCTTATTGCCATGGATATCAATACATATCTGTTAGTCAAGCCAGAAGCCTGTGGCTTTGAAGAAAACAACAAATCATTGTCTGATTTGTAAACTACCCTCTGTTTAGGTAGAGGATGGAGATACACCAATTGCTGGCCTGTTGTTGAGAGGGGCCCCACCCAGGGCTCTGTAAACTACAAAGAAATACAACACACAATGCTTTGGAGGAAAGGTCCAAAGGACAGGTCCAGGAATCTCCCTGCACGGGAAGGTTCAGTAATCATCCTGGGTAAATAGGCTGCAGTCTTCACCCTTAAGCCGTCCGAATCCAACCTCAAACCACCGAATCCAACCCCAAACCATCAACAAAGTTGTGACAAGATTAATTGATTGTACACACACATTGCAGTGAAAACACCTGAACCATCCTCCATGAAACTTATGCAATAACCAATGGCAACACATCCTGCCACCTCTATAAAAGAGGGAGGGAGGGAGAGAGAAAGGGGGTGGGTGCTGGTGAGCAGCGGACTGGGCAGCGGGTGGCTGCATCCTCCAGCTTTTAACATGGGCAGGCAGACCAGGGTGAAAATCCTCCTTTTCCGGTCTCCCTGAACTGTCTGAATCCCCCCCCCCCGCAACAGCCTCACAAGTTGATGATGATGATGATTGCTTTCTTATGATCAACAGATCAGATAAGATCACAAGCTGTAAAGGATACTTGTGACAGCTTTTCTCTTCACTGAGCCTGCATTCAACATTTCACAGCTACAGAGAAGCACAACAAGTTGAATATTTGAACTTTTTGTCCAGTATCCTGTTCAATATTTGTGTATGTTGAGCTCCTCCTGCAAGAAGCTGCCATGGTGATCTGAAAAAATAACCATCATGCATGGTCACATGCTTGATCCCATGACTTGGGTAATACCATTGTGTCAGGTTCCATCGTTTGTGCTCCATGCCCATCAATGCAGCATAGGATACTGACATTTTTATGTGTTTCTATTCCTAAAGTTTATGCCATCACATTTGTCAAAAGCTTCTGGCAATTTCAAAAGTCCGCAACCCCTTTCTTTCACTTTTGCAGAATTTCAGTGGCCCTAGGAGAAGGAATTGCTAATTCAGTGTTTTATATTTAATTATTTACCTCATTTTCTTTTTAATTATGAACCACATGGCTACTTCTCCCCCTTTGTTGACATCAATTAGTCCTTAATATTCCCAAGTGCTCTTTTCCTTCAATTTATTGGATCATGTATATGTATGCCCTGCTGCCAGAGTGTGTCTCATTTTATCTACATACATTGGTGCCTGTGAGTCTTTAGGGCTGGCTCCATTAATGGGCAGAATGAGATAGCTGCCCCAGATGGGGATGCTGAGTGACAGCATTGAATCTGGTAGAGCAGAACTGTCCCATCTCCTACACTCAAGAAAGTTTCAGCTACTAGTCCAGCCAGCTTCTATATATGGAATGCTTGGATTCACCATGTTGTTCTTCATCTCAGGCAACAACATGTCTTGGGTGAGTCCTGGGTGTTTTCTTACAGTGAAAGTCTGGGATCTGATGAATATTGAATGCTGATGTTCATACATGAATCTTCCCAGATGAAAGCTATCACATATACATAAGACTTGTTAAGATACTGTGTCAGTAAATGCTGGCGATCTCATTTATATGATGGTGTTGCGGGTGTATTATTCAATTTTTTTATATTCCTAGCATAGGTTTAGAATCCTAAACAGTTCAGAATTTCAGGCACATGCATATGCATGTGTGGAACTGAGAACAAATAGTTTTAAAAGATGGGGGGAAACTAGCAAAAAAAACCTAGCAAACACAAGACTCATAACCATTGTGTGGAGGAGATTTGGGCTGTATTCACTTAGTGTCATCCTTCCCTTTCCACCACAGTTCATTGGTCAGGCTCAGGCTCAAGGAGATCATTATTTCAGGATAAGCTACCAGCACAAGGTTTTCACAGAAAAGATGGAACTGAACATGTGGTGGAGCAGCTGAAAGTGAAGTTCCTTGGTTCAGTTCTAATAGGGAAAGGTACATAGTGTAAAATTTCACCCCATACACACACACACACACACACACACACACACACACACACACACACTGGAAGTAAGAGAGTTTGCAGTACTAATTATATATATCTAATTATATTAGATACTAATTATATTAGATACTAATATAATTATATTAGATACTAATTATATATATATACTAATTATATATATAAAAACTCTCTTACTTCCAGAGGCTACTTCATTTTTGACAGTTCTGGGAGAAATTCAGCCATACTTTCCATCCCAGAACAGACAAATGGGAAAAGATAAAACAGTTGTATTTTCCCTGTTAGGCTATTGTTAAAACAAGCAGGCAACGCAAGCCAAAAAATGGATCAGAAGAAAAGATGATTAAATCATATCATCATAACTGGAAATTATTCATTGGATTAAATGAATTAAATGATTGTCTACTCTTGTGTTTCTCCTTGGACCGAAGAATGAAGAAAATAACGAGAAAGACTCAGGAGTGAAAGAAAGAAAACACACTTTGATTATAAATGTTTCAATAAATATTTAGGGCTACAGTTGCCTTCAAGGAGAACATTGTCAAACCCAAAGAGTAATTTCTGAGAAAAGTATTTTATTTCTAACCAGAGGCAGCCAAAGATATTTCGCTGCCTGAAGCAGCATGGCAAATGACATCTCCATTCATTAGATAAATAGTTGTTCCCCTCAGGGCCCAACTTTCCCTTCCCTGCAGCATTCCCTGATATATGTAGCATAGTAAGTTGCAGCTACTTGAATCAATGAAACCTGTGGAGGGGTTGTCTCACCAAAACCCGAAACAATAGGCCTAGTCTAGTGCAACTTAACTATGCTAAGCAACAGGTTTTCAGCCACTATAAAGCTCTGCAATAACTGACAAACAGATGTTCACTAACATGAAAGCAAATCCTGTCTCTCAAGATATCACAGAGTCACAGAATCATAGAATAATGGAGTTGGAAGGGACCTATAAGACCACTGAGTCCAAGCCCCTGCTCAATGCAGGAAGCCAAGTCAAAGCAGATCTAACAGATGGTTGTCCAATTTTCTCTTGAATGCCTCCAGTGTTGGAGTGCTCACCATCTCCTGAGGTAATTTGTTCCATTGCCGTACTGCTCTAACAGTTAAGAAGTTTTTCCTGATATTCAGCCTACATCTGGCTTCCTGTATCTTGAGCCCATTATTATATGTCCTACACTCTGGGACGATCGAGAACTGATCCTGCCCATTCTCTGTATGGCTACCTTTCAAGTATTTGAAAAGTGCTATCATGGTAAAAGTCCCCACAGAGATATAATGCTACAAGTTATCCCCCTTAAATCAACCCTTATGTCTGTCAGGAAATAGCTCTAGCCCAGCATCAAAAAGTAGTAGCCCTACTGGGAAATAGCTTCTACAAGCAGAACAAAATGCAAGCTATATGGCCGTCTTATCACATGCAATCACTCTTACAATTTTGTCTATCTATCTATCTATCTATCTATCTATCTATCTATCTATCTATCTATCTATCTATCTATCTATCTATCTATCTATCTATCTCCTCAAAATGATCCAGAAAAAACATTGATTAAAGCGCTGTTTAGTTCTTACTTTCTGTCGATATACCCATTTTAAGAAGACTGTTTTGTGTTCATTTATGGTACATAAACCTCTTCAAAATTAAAATGCTACAAACAGACAAACAAAGGAATCTGGGAATAAAAAAACAACCTCCTGGGCTATCTGCCTTATGTCTTTCAGCTTTTTCACAGAACTGCGCACAATTTAGTGTAGCTATTACTTAATCAGATCCTCTGATAGGCAGTTTAATTATTGTCTAAGTACTAATTAAACAAAAAAGTAAACTGAGCTAGTTTCCCTGGCAACAAGTCAGCCGTTCTGAAGGTATCTCATCAAGAGGCATCTTGTAGTTATGTTGGTCTTTCCATGAGACACAGAAGACAGTTTTGGGTGTGTGCTCGGTAAAGAGCTGGCTGCTTACCATTAATTTGGCAGTACAGAAAGGTTAGGTTTGTGATTGATTTATATAACAGATTGGACAAATCAAGGAAAAAGTGGGTCCTTTTAGTGTTGTTGTGCCCTACTGTGCAAAAGATAAGGCCTCTGTCTTTGAATTAAACAACAGTAATTGCTTTAATCATGGAGAGTTGAAACAAATAGATTAGGATGGCTTGAAAATTGGTTCCAGCTGGAACACAAAGCTTGCTGAGCCCTGATTTCCACTGATCTAGTTTGAAAGTGAAAGGAACCCTGTAATATAAATGTAGGTAATACTCCAGAAGCTGCTTATATGTTGCTTTCTGAAATGGTAGGAGAACGAAGTCTTCCAGTCCCATGAAACCGTGCTTAATAATCTGGATGGAAAGCAGTTTAAGGTAGTAAAAATAACACTGTCCTAAGGAATCCTGAATTTTGTAAGTGTTATTGAGTATAACCGTGGACTTAGCCTGTGGCTTTACTCAATTTAAAATGTCAGTTTTGCAGCTCTTAAAGTTGGAGCCTGGAGAAACAGAAGCTGAGTCTCAAAGTGTCGCCAGGAGGATGTCTTTTGTCTCAATGAAAGATAAAAGGCCAGGATCTGTAGCCAATTCAAAGACATCACACAGCATACCCATTGTAGGGACTGATCTTAAATATCTATTTCCCTTCTGTGTTTAAAGAAGGCTGTGAGGCTTTAGCACATTCAGCTTCCAGAGCCTGAGTTATCAATGTTTATGCCATAACGAATCTGTTAACATTTACAATGTCTCAAGCATCATTGTTCGTTGCTGTTTCTCAGCTTACAAAGTTCATGATAGCTCAATAAGTTCGGCCTTTTCTTCACGTACAAGACACCTTTGGAATTCCTGACAAATAGGCCATGTCAAACCATAGTGCTTAACTCTGATTTGATTTCCTTAGCCATTGAGTGTTGATTTCTAAAGACCATACACCTAGTGAAAGCTTGGCTGGGAAAGACTGAGATGAGCACAAACCGCTGGTTTGGCCATTGGTCCAACATGTGTTCTGTGATTCCAAGCCCCACCTCCTCTGGGGCTGCCTAGGAGGTGGATGAGATGGGGCTTGGAACACCTGTTG
Organism: Intellagama lesueurii; assembly: GCA_037013535.1. Classification (NCBI taxonomy): domain Eukaryota; kingdom Metazoa; phylum Chordata; class Lepidosauria; order Squamata; family Agamidae; genus Intellagama; species Intellagama lesueurii. The sequence continues at coordinate 91,687,742 of JBAJHW010000004.1, read as the reverse complement.
GACGGATAGATGAACCAGCACAAACTGCCAAACCAGTGGTTCATGCCCATCTCTATTGGGAGCCAGGATGTGAAATCATAGTTTGAAATTTAGAACCATAGTGCATATTGCTCATGGTTAAGTATAATATCATACATTTAACGTGCATTTGGGATTTTAACCAAGGTTAAGGGAACAAACCATAATTATTTTTAATGATGGTAAAATGTTTTGCTTAACATTGATGACAAAATAACAATCTTGCATTCTTTCTAACATTGGGTATCAATGGGAGGGGGGCTTTTAGGACCTAACAGAAATCTCCTTTCCCATTATTCTATTGGTAAAGTTCTTTTTCCTGCCTCTGGTCAGCCCTTCCCTCTTCCTGTTTGTTTGCTTCACTTCCTCTGTCTCTTAGTCTCTGTCTCTCTCTCCTCTTTCCTGACCTTTGAGCTTGTAGGAAGCATGGAGAGGTCTCTCCCACATGTGGAGACTCCATTCTTCCTATTTTTCTATGGACTGTAACGACAGACAGAAACTGTAAGCAAATATACCCTTTGTCCCACTTAAAATGCTTCCAAAGTGATTTTTAACATATTAAAAAAATCATATAAAGTGCTTGTTACTGTGAAAAGGGGTAGGGTACTGAGATTTAAAGTTTTTATTTCATGCTTCCTCTGTGCAGTTGTTTATACCTGATACTCGTAATCAGATTCTCCAATAATCATGAGCTACTATTTTGTATTATTAGTAAAACGAGCACTACTGTGTGTCATTTTTGGCCATATTTTTTAATGTGACTATAGATACAGAATGTGGCTACCATTTAATTCTTCTCTTTGCATGAGAAAGCAACAGTACGTGGCAGAGGTGGACACGACAATGACAGATTGTTGTGTCAAAGCAAAGTTCATACACCAACCTCTGTTAAAATCTCTTTTGTAACCTGTCTTGTTTTAATTCAGTGAGCCATAATCATGTATTTGATTTTTATCCTAAATTGTTAGTTCTTGCTTTGTCTGATAGTTTAGGTAGTTGGGCTCGCACATGTTGAATTACATACTAATGTTGAAAGTCAGGATTCTTGGCTTATTGTTGTGGTGAAATGAGTTGTTTTTGTTTGGTTTTGTCTTTATATAAATTTTATTAATTTCCAAACAATAAAAAGAACAACAAAAATATAATAACCACTACTAACAAATCAACCTGAAATTAAACAAAACCGTAATTATCACCCTGTGCAACCCCCCCCCCCCCATCCTTGGGACTAGTTAACATTTATATTTTAAATTATATTTCATGCCACCTCATTTCTCCCTAAAAATACATTGATTCTTATCCAGGTGTATACCCTCTGTGTTTCTGAAACATAAATACCAAAATAAATTCTATATATCCTTAAAATCATTACATTTCAAAATCCCTTTTCTAATCTTAGTTTCAGAAGTTAATTTATCATTAATAGCCATGTTCCACATTTCTTTATACCATTATTCCATATTAAATTATTTATTATTTTTCCAGTTCTTTGCAAATATCATCCTTGGCACAATAGCCATAGCAATAATTAGTTATTTTTCCTCTTTTTTAAACTGATAATTATTAACCATATTCAACAAAGCAATCATTGGAAACATTTGTACATCAATGCCCATTATTTCTGTAATCTCCAATGAATGATCATTGACTGTTCCTACTTTCTTATTTCACATGTCCACCACATATGTAAATAAGTGCCCTTTTCATTTCCACATCTCCAACACAAGGACGGTTATTTAACATATTCAATTTCACCAGTGTTAGATACCACCTCCATATAACTTTATAACAATTTTCTTTTACCTTTATGGACATATTTTTCATTTTCATTTTATTCCAAATTTTATTCCATTCTTCCCCTTTGATTTCCTTGGACAAATCTCCTTGCCAAATTTCTTTTAAACCTATTGTTTTATATTCTGCCTGCATTAACAAACATCACATAGATTACACTTTCTATCCCCTTTCTATTTTTGATAGTTCTATTTTTCAGTTTCTCTTCAAATGTTGTCAATAGTCTACCCTCTCTTTCTTTTATTTTCGTCTTTTGTCCAATTGAATTATATTTAACCATGAAGTCCCCTCTTATCCCATTACAGCTCTTATTTACTCCTTGCTATTCATCTTTTTAGCCAATCCTTTATTCTAATAATTCCCTTATCAATTAATACCTTCTTTAACTTCCTTTTCAGATTTTCCGGGAAGTTCTTTAATTCAGCCAGCTGAGTCACAGGAGAAATCAATGGATTCAATACTCCTCTATAACTTTTCCAACTTTCTAACATACTGCTCAAAAAGATTATCAGTACTTTTTATCACATCTCTAATATTTTCTCTAATATATATATTCTTCATAGTTTCCTCTTTTTTATAAATAAAATATAATCCCTCCAAATTACATTTTTATTATTTGGAACATGTCTCAGTTGATTTGCAATATAATATAGTTTAATATTGGGTATACCAAATCCTCCTTCCTTTTGTGATATATACCGCAACTTTTTATTAATTCTTGCTCTCTTATTTCCATTATAATACATATTAATCATTATCTGTGATTCTCTTAACTGCTTTTCAGTGAGTTTTATAGGTAACATCCAAAATAAAAAGTTTATTTTAGAAATAATTTTGATTTTTCATAATGAAATTCTTCCAGAGAAGAAATGTTTAATTTTTGAAATTCTTTTATCTCGTCTTTAATCTGTTTCCTCATGTTATCAAAATTCAATTAAATAATATCCTGTACATTCCAAGTAATATTTGTCCCTAAATATTTAATTATATTTTTCTGCTTACCCTCAAAACTAACTTTCATCTTTACCTTGTTCCTCATTGGCATGATTTAACAATATACATTCTGATTTATCCCTGTTCACCTTTAATCCAGTTACCTCTTCAAATATCTTCAAATGTTCCTTAATCCTTTCTATTGAATCTATTGGATCCTCAATTATTAATAATGCATCATCTGCAAAAAAATTCATTTTATTTTTTTCTCTATATCCTATTCCTTTTATAGCTTTGCCGTCTCTAATTACATTTCCTAACATTTCTATTATCTAGACAAATAATACTGGAGATGTAAGCTATACAGCAAAAGAAGCAAAAAATTAAACAGGAGTGTTAGCATTAGACATTTTCAAAGCATTTGATTCGGTGGAATGGGATACATAAAAATACTGATTAAATATTTTGTGTTTGGTAATCGTTTTAGACATATAATACAATAATTGTCCTGATAACACAGCAGCAGTTTTAGTTAACAATGGTATAACAGAAGCAATATCTCTAGATTGAGGAACAAGGCATGGTGAAATGAGCTGTACATATCTTTGCAGATAAGGATAGTGCTGGGACTTTTACAAACTATATTTAGTTCTCTTTGGAAATCAAGTAAAATCCAAGAGAGAATCCCATATGGATTTTTTCCCTGTTGGCATCATTTGAACCAAAATCTAGTTAGTGCAACTTCTTAGGAAGAAATGTGGCACTCCACTATTGGAAACAAGTAATTTTAGGATTCGAACCTTCTGTGATTTATGAATGTAGAATATTACTTCTGCATCTGCAAAGTTTTCTGTACTCTTATCTTGAATTTTGAATTTTTAAGAACTCCTTCCTTCCTTCCTTCCTTCCTTCCTTCCTTCCTTCCTTCCTTCCTTCCTTCCTTCCTTCCTTCCTTCCTTCCTTCCTTCCATTATGCAATAGTCATTACATTTATTCTTGTTGGTTTGGCCTTTATTGAAATTGTGGAGACACTAGGCCTCCAAGATGCCCACATAATTCTAAAACCTGTGCCAAAAGTGGGGGGTTTGCAAGCCCCTAATGTTCCTGTCTTCCATTGCAAAATGTCTATGCAAACTAGTGTCTTTTCTCTTTGTGAAGCTATGCAGAAATCGCAAGACCAAACGACTGGCCAATTGACTGAAAAGATGGCAAGCAACACATCTGATGTCTCTGATTTTTCACAGTCCATGCAACAAAAGCACCAACTATTATACTTTTTGGCAATTTGAGATACTCATGTAGACATAGTTCTTGGACGCATAAAAACTCTATAAAGTTGAGACTGAAAGAAAAGATCTCACCCTATTGCCAGCAAGATGGAGAAGGCTGTGATTTCTCCTTTTATGGACAAACACCATTCATTTAGCTGTGTTTTCAGGTCCCCTCTTTTTTTTGTTTTTTTTGTTTGCATCCTGGCCACTTTATTTTAGAATGTAATGCCATACAACTGCAAGTATATGGCTGTTGTAGGCATGATTTAAAGAACTGCCATTGTTCTGTCTATGGCTGTTTAGTTCTGATTTAGAATTCGTATCCATGCTGGAAACACAGTGTGCGAATCATGAAAGATTACATCAATGCCACCAGAGGCTGCAACGAAAGAAGCAGAACAGGAACATTGGGGATTGTGATGATGTATTGTAATGACACTGCATTATTTCCTGCTAAAACCATTAACCCATGGCACTGCTCTAAGTCCTTTTAAATTAATGACAAACACTTTAAACTCTCTGGGACTCTTCAAGGAAACGACAGCACAAAAGAACCAAAGCCAAAACCACTTACAGCATCCTGCAAGGTTTAGTTTTCATTTTTCAAAAAAATATCTAAGCTGCAATCATATGCATTACCTTGAACTGGAAGGGAGCCCCATTAAACATACTGGGTCTGGTGTCTGCATAATTATGTGTGGCAGGATTTGTCACCCTTCCCCCCACCCCCATTTGGGTTGGCTGTCCCTTAGGATAGGAAAGTGAATCTTGCAGCCTCTTGTTCTCAGGCAGAAATGAAGACAACATTCAAATAAATAAACAGAAACACTCTCCTCTCCTCAGAATGCAACTACTCTATAGAATACACACACAGAGAGAGATTTCATTAAAGTTTTTGGGCTATTTTTTTCTGGAAGAAATGCCAAGCTGCATGGGACTATTACAATTCCTGCATAGAATGGCACCTTTCCTGCATAGGATTCACCTGGAAAGGACAGAGGAAACCTCAAGCTGTGGAGGATTGTTATAGTTCCTATGCAAGAGAGCAAGATTCATCAGCAAGGGCATTAAGTTGCACAGAGTTTTATGGGTTCCTGCACAGAAAAGCAGAAAGGTCAAGAAAAGAATGGAGTCTCATCTTAGCAGGAAGTCAGAACATCTTTAAATGCAAGGAGAAGCCTTGACAAAGAGTCTCAGAAAGGTGAGACTCAGAAAATCTCTGAGAATAAGTAATATTGCAATACTGATCAAATCCTTACCTTTGGAGAAGTATAAAGAGTGCTTGCTAAATTCTTTGTTCTTGTGAATCTAGATTGTCTCAAAGTGACAAGACACCTCAAAACAGGACTTTTCAAGCCCTGTAAAATTCCTTTCCTCCAGCCAAGGTGAAGACCAGAGGTGTTGTTTTTCTTCATTGTATTTTCCATAATTTGCACAATCTGTCTCTGTACAAATCAAGTGTCATTCCCCCTTGAGAAACAAAACACACACATATAGCAAGTACAAAATAAGTGGCTGATTGTTAAAAAAGAGAGAGATGCAGACAATCCCACCCATGCTTCTAATCCTAAAAGGTCCATGTAAAAAAGTGGCAACCATTGATTGCCCTTTTGCACAATGTATGCTATTTGCGTTCAAGAGATATTTGTGTGGTCACGCTTCATTTGCACACACTCAAATCACTCTCATTCTCTTTTCTTGTCACAAATGCCATAAAATGCCTTGCCATATCTTGCTCTGTATCCCTGGGGTACAGAGCATAATTCTCTAGTCCTCACATGCAAGGGTGACTGAAGATTTACTTCACTCCACAGGAGTAATCTGTTAGGGTCCTGTATGCCGCCAGTTCCTCTTTCTCTCTCATGCTCCCTTTCCTTCTGTCTTTTCCTCCCCAAGTAGTTGACTGGGACCTGAATGGATGGCTTTGATAATTGCATGAACGGTTGTATAAGATTGGACTGAGGGCTACATTTGCCCTTCAGGGTGAATGTTGTTCATCCCTATTGTATATGATTGTGCTTTTAGTTGGAGAAAAGCCACTTATGACAGCCAGCTTTGTCTGTATCACTTTCTCTGATATTCACATTTTTTGAGAAAAATGTATTCTTTCCTATTTCTGTATCTGTTTGTTTGCTGTTTAGTCGTTAAGTCGTGTCCGACTATTCGTGACTCCATGGACCAGAGCACGCCAGGCCCTCCTGTCTTCCACTGCCTCCTGGAGTTGGGTCAAATTCATGTTGGTAGCTTCGATGACTCTATCCAACCATCTCATCCTCTGTTGTCCCCTTCTTCTCTTGCCTTCACACTTTCCCAACATCAGGGTCTTTTCCAGGGAGTCTTCTCTTCTCATGAGATGGCCAAAGTATTGGAGCCTCAGCTTCAGGATCTGTCCTTCCAGTGAGCACTCAGGGTTGATTTCCTTCAAAAGGGATAGGTTTGTTCTCCTTGCAGTCCAGGGGACTCTCAAGAGTCTCCTCCAGCACCACAATTCAAAAGCATCAATTCTTCGGCGGTCAGCCTTCTTTATGGTCCAGCTCTCACTTCGATACATCATTACTGGAAAAACCATCGCTTTGACTATGCGGACCTTTGTCGGCAAGGTGATGTCTCTGCTTTTTAAGATGCTCCTCTAGGTTTGTCATCACTTTCCTCCCAAGAAGCAGGTGTCTTTTAATTTTGTGGCTGCTGTCACCATCTGCAGTGATCATGGAGCCCAAGAAAGTAAAATCTGTCACTGCCTCCATAACTTCCCCTTCTATTTGCCAGGAGGTGATGGGACCAGTGGCCATGATTTTAGTTTTTTTGATGTTGAGCTTCAGACCATTTTTGGCACTCTCCTCTTTCACCCTCATTAAGAGGTTCTTTAATTTCTCCTCACTTTCTGCCATCAGAGTGCTATCATCTGCATATCTGAGGTTGTTGATATTTCTTCCGGCAATCTTAATTCCGGTTTGGGATTCATCCAGTCCAGCCTTTCACATGATGTATTCTGCATATAAGTTAAATAAGCAGGGAGACAATATACAGCCTTGTCATACTCCTTTCTCTCCAGGATGTCTGGCTCAGCAACCACACTATCTGGGTTGTCCGGGACATCCAGATCTTTCTGGTATAATTCCTCTGTGTATTCGTGCCACCTCCTCTTGATGTCTTCTGTTTCTGTTAGGTCCCTACCATTTTTGTCCTTTATCATGTCCAACTTTGCACAAAATGTTCCTTTAATATCTCCAACTTTCTTGAACAGATCTCTGGTTTTCCCCTTTCTATTATTTTCCTCTATTTCTTTGCACTGTTCATTTAAGAAGGCCCTCTTGTCTCTCCTTGCTATTCTTTGGAAGTCTGCATTCCATTTTCTGAAACTTTCCCTATCTCCCTTGCATTTTGTTTCCCTTCTCTTCTCTGCTATTTGTAAGGCCTCGTTGGACAGCCACTTTGCTTTCTTGCATTTCCTTTTCTTTGGGATGGTTTTTGTTGCTGCCTCCTGTACAATGTTACGAGCCTCCATCCATAGTTCTTCAGGCACTCTGTCCACCAAATCGAGTTCCTTAAATCTGTTCTTCACTTCCACTGTGTATTCCTAAGGGATTTGGTTTAGGTTATACCTGACTAGCCCAGTGGTTTTTCCTACTTTCTTCAGTTTAAGCTTGAGTTTTGCTATAAGAAGCTGATGATCAGAGCCACAATCAGCTCCAGGTCTTGTTTTTGCTGACTGTATAGAGCTTCTCCATCTTTGGCTGCAGAGAACATAATCAATCTGATTTCGGTATTGCCCATCTGGTGATGTCCATGTGTAGAGTCGCCTCTTGTGTTGTTGGAAAAGACTGTTTGTGATGACCAGCTTGTTCTCTTGACAAAACTCTATTAGCCTTTGCCCTGCTTCGTTTTGAACTCCCAGGCCAAACTTACCTGTTGTTCCTTTTATCTCTTGACTCCCTACTTTAGCATCCCTGTCCCCTATAATGAGAAGAACATATTTCTTTGGTGTCAGTTCTAGAATGTGTTGTAAGTCTTCATAGAATTGGTCAATTTCAGCCTCTTCAGCATGGGTGGTTGATGCATAAACTTGGATTACTGTGATGTTGAAAGGTCTGCCTTGGATTCGTATTGAAATCATTCTATCATTTTTGAGATTGTATCCCAGTACAGCTTTTCCCACTGTTTTGTTGACTATGAGGGCTACTCCATTTCTTCTATGGGATTCTTGCCCACAATAGTAGATATGGTAATCGTCTGAATTGAATTCACCCATTACCATCCATTTTAGTTCACTGATGCCCAGGATGTCAATGTTTATTCTTGCCATCTCCTGTTTGACCACATCCAGCTTACCAAGGTTCATAGATCTTACATTCCAGGTTCCTATGCAATATTTTTCTTTGCAGCATTGGACTTTCCTTTCACTTCCAGGCGCATCCGCAGCTGAACGCCCTTTCGGCTTTGGCCTAACCACTTCATTAGCTCTGAAGCTACTTATACTTGTCCTCCGCTCTTCCTCAGTAGCATGTTGGACGCCTTCCGACCTGAGGGGCTCATCTTCCAGCGTCATATCTTTTAGCCTTTTGTCCATGGAGTTTTCTAGGCAAAGATACTGGAGTGGCTTGCCAGTTCCTGCTCCAGGTGGATCGCGTTTAGTGAGAACTCTCCACTATGACCTGTCCATCTTGGGTGTCCCTGCACGGCATAGCCCATAGCTTCTCTGAATTACTCAAGCCCCTTCGCCACGACAAGGCAGCAATCCATGAAGGGGTCTGTATCTGTTGCCACACTGTTTATTGCACATTTTGATGCATAAAAATTACACATGTTTTTGAATAGAGATGTTCTTAGCAAATTATTTTTTCAAGCATTTCCCCCTAAAATATGCATCATTAATAAAATTGTCCCTAATTTGTTATTAAATGTTCCCTAATATATACTGTGTGGAAGATATGGAGGCAGTGACAGAGTTTACCTTTCTGGGCTCCACGATCACTGCAGATGGTGACAGCAGCCACGAAATTAAAAGACTCCTGCTTCTTGGGAGGAAAGCGATGAGAAACCTAGACAGCATCTTAAAAAGCAGAGACATCACCTTGCCGACAAAGGTCCACATAGTCAAAGCGATGGTTTTTCCAGTAGTGATGTATGGAAGTGAGAGCTGGACCATAAAGAAGGCTGACCGCCGACGAATTGATGCTTTTGAATTGTGGTGCTGGAGGAGACTCTTGAGAGTCCCCTGGACTGCAAGGAGAACAAACCTATCCATTTTGAATGAAATCAACCCTGAGTGTTCACTGGAAGGACAGATCCTGAAGCTGAGGCTCCAATACTTTGGCCATCTCATGAGAAGAGAAGACTCCCTGGAAAAGACCCTGATGTTGGGAAAGTGTGAAGGCAAGAGGAGAAGGGGACGACAGAGGATGAGATGGTTGGACAGTGTCATCGAAGCAACCAACATGAATTTGACCCAACTTCGGGAGGCAGTGGAAGACAGGAGGGCCTGGCGTGCTCTGGTCCATGGGGTCACGAAGAGTCGGACGCGACTAAACGACTAAACAACAACAACAATATATACTGTATGCATTTGTTTAAATCAAATAAATGAAGCACACAATTTGGGAAAATGTGGAAAAATACACCACAAATATCCTGGACTTCCAGTTCACATATTAACTCAGGAAGCACAAATTCCGTTGGTTCATATTAAAATGCAAAGCAAACAAATGTTGCCCCCATTCACACATCATGCAGCTCAGTGCAGCACAGAATGTCAAATGAATGCAAAACAAGCTTTGCAATACATTCTTAATGTGTGTTGAGCATCTTTTTGCTAATGGCATGCCTTCTCATTACAGTTTTATTATCTCCGAAAACACGCTTTGCTCTCTCGTCCTCAGTGATGACCGTACATAATTAGGAGACTTACAAGATGTGATGCTTTGAATAGCATCAGCATTGAAAAGATGTGGGGAAAGGATCTACTTCCCTGTTAGAACAAGAAAAAGGGCCAGCTATTGTTAGTGCTGTAAATAGTCGTTTCTGTGTCCTGGCCAAGATGCAAATTCTACACTGTCAGCTTGATGGGCTTCATATTTGAGGGGCCCTCAGCTGAGTGTTTCCATTGCCTCCTTCCAACACTGGTGTGGTGGCAGGAGAGGTAGGCGGCAGGAATATAAAATTTCACTTACTTCATTCATCCCAGTGAAAATGGAAATTCCAAAGGTTTCTTCTAGTTGTTCCCAAGCATCACTGAGGATGCTTTACATCAGTCAAGATGGACTCCATGTGATCAACCAAGCAGAAGAACTTAGAACAATATCTGCTTGCATACTCACTAGGTACTATAATATTTTAATTCAGTCTAGTTGGACTTCAATTTGCTTCTATCTGGTGAGCAACCCAAAATTTATCCCAGTGCTCTGATGGAGATGGCTATGTCCGTGTATGGTCTTTTCTCTATTCCCCAGCCCTAAATGAAACTTGTTTTCCGAAAACAGGCAATGTTGGAGGGAAAAGGCCTCTATCTGAATGCTCAGTGGAAATTTCCAACTACATGGCCCTGAGGTGAAGCATTAAACCACACCATCACAGCCTTCCTGTAACCAGCTTTAAACGTACCTTAAGAAGATTGTGTCTGACAACTTTTGCCATGAATTTGTGGGACATTCATTTATAACTTTTCTGCACTAGTGTGTGTGCCTGAAGAAGTGGGATTTTTATTCCATGAAAGCTTGCACTGTTTGACTTTTAGTGTCACATTCTTCTATATTTGTATTGTGTAATGACTACATGGCTTTTTTTGGATTTTTTTAAAAAAACTCTCCTAGATGGGTGGGATTACAAGAGTCTGTGTATTTTTCACATTTCAGGACTTGTATAATGTTATTGGAAGCAGAGGCAGGCAATGGCTTAGGGTAGAGAGGGGATGTCTTTAGTTTCCTAAAATGCCCCAGAGTTATGCGATGTCAAGAGCACTGTGGGAAACCAAACTGACAACTCTCCCTTCATCATCTGCTAAGTGAAAGTCCAAGGTAGGTATCTGTGCAGCAGTTATTCCCCACTGACTATTTTCCTGAAATACTGAAATACTGGCTGAATCCTGTTGCAGTTATGAAAATGCATCACTTTTAGAGAGAAATTGTTAAGAAATTGCTATAGATCTTATCTGCTGCACACCAAATATTGTAACTCAGAATGCAACAAATAATGTCTTCAGAGATGCTACCTTATGTCAAATTGCTCCCCAAATTTATGTCATTTGCACAACTGTGTAGCAGAATTCCAGCAATCACTTCATAGGTGAATTTTGGGAGTGCAGTTATTCTCAAATTTATGCTGTCTTTGCCTCTCTCTCTCTTACAAACAGCATTGTAAATTTCAAAGCAGTACAAATGCTGATGTGTATTTTGTCCTATTTCAAAATGGGATTGGGTCCTGGGATAGATGGCAAGAATACCCCTCAGCAGGATGAGGAGGAGGAACCCTAGATGTATCATATCAATACTGGCTCAGACGTAGGAAACCTAAGCCTCTAACCTCCAAATGTAAGGCTTGAATGACAAGTGACAAATAATGAGAGTCTATGGCAAAATGTCCCTCTTGAAAAATATGATGACTTTTTCTCCCAACTTATTATGGGAGTGAAGTCTCTCTCTGTATATGTGTGTGTGTGTGTGTGTGATGTGCCATCAAGTCACATCTGACTTACAGTGATCCTAGTAGGGCTTTCAAAATACTTGAGATATTTAAGGGGTGGTTTTGCAATTGCCGGCTCCCAGTGGGTTTCCATGGCTAAGCAGGGATTCATACTCAGGTCTCATGAGTCTTTACCCATCACTCTATCCACTCTATCTACATCACTGGGTACCACTTACCACTCTCGTAGCTTCCTAATCAGAAGATTTCAATATATATATTAAAGTTCAACAAGCAAATAAACAAAAATAACCCCAGAGTAGAGCCCTAGAGGGAAAAAAAATCTTACATTAAAAATAAGAAGAGTTTAAGAAGTTCTTTGGAACAAGTGGATCGGAAGTGGGTGGAAATTCATTGGGTAGTCAGAGTCTCTGGTTGGAAGTTCTTAGATACCAAATTAACCTCCAAAAAGCTCCAGAAGAGAACAGGCAGGAAGTAGTTTTTTAAAACAATTTCTTAAATGTTTTTGAAAGCGTAACAAGGTTTTTAAAAAGTTTTTTAGTGGCAGAAAAAGTTTCCAGAAGAGCATTGTTTTAAAACTGCTGTCTGAGTGTAAATCCCAGTAAATCCCATGCTAGGTCAAAACCAACCAGAAAAGGAAAAAAGGAAGGGAGGAGCTGCAACTTAATTGAAAAGTGCTCTAAAGCTAGGAAAAGGTTTATCTATTTATTTATTTAAAATAGTTTTTAATATAAAAAGTTAATAGTTGCTTAACTATTAATGAGTTCTTATTGAGATATCTAGTGTGTTACCTAAATTTGATCATAAGTATTGCTGTTTTGCCAAAGGTTGCTCTCCTTCTCCATGCATGTCTACTCTGAACCAGCAAAGGAGCTTGCGTCCCTTGCCCGGGACAATTATCAGAACTGCAGGGGTCCCCGTCAGGCTTTTTGTGGGTGTAGAAAAGAGTGTCTGTAAACTGATACCTTGACACCTTAGAATCTGCAAGCTCCATCTTGCCTTGCCAGTCACTAGGAGAAAAATAGAAGAACAATTGATCTCACATTTTCCCCTTCCACCCACTGTGAAATGTTATACCATCTTTGCCTTATGAGGAGTTCTGAGGAAATTGAAATTTCTCCTTGTTTCTAACTTTTTGGTGAGCCAATAAAGGTATTACTCAACCTAGAACTTTGTTTTTATGTACCCTATTTCCCTGAAAATAAGACCTAACCTGAAAATAAGCCCTAGTATGATTTTTCAGGATGCTCGTAATATAAACCCTACCCCCAAAATAAGCCCTAGTTAAGTGAAAGCCTGCCCTCCACCATTGTGCAGCAACCAGAAGAAGATGACATGACTGCATTTGAATAAACGTAGCTTGTACATGAAAAGAATAAAACATCCCCTGAAAATAAGCCCTAATGTGTTTTTTGGAGCAAAAATTAATATAAGACCCTGTCTTATTTTCGGGGAAACATGGTAGGGATCTCAAAGCTACTTTTCCCTCAAACTTTTATGACAGCAGATATTATGCTTATCATTTATTTATAATTTAATCATATCTGCTACTATTTTTCTACTAATGTTCCCATCTCTGGCTTGGCTTTCCACATTTTTAAGCATGTGGACCAAAATGCATTACCATCCCAAGAGTCCTCCTCACCCCACAAGTCCAGTAGGTTCAGAGGTTCAGTCTAGGATCATTTGATTACCACCCCCCATTAACAAATATTTGCTAAATGTACTAGAAGAAAACTATTCAGAAGCTCCAGAAACATGATTTGTACGGGGTTGGTGTGATTTCAGTAGTTAACAGACGAGAACAGAAAGTTATAAGACAACTCTTCACAATCAATCCTGTCACCTGGGGAGCATATGAATCTTATTTTCTTGTCTTTTCTTCTTGTCACTAGTAGAAAAATTTATCAGAAGTCTGCATGTCTCTGAAGAGAAACACAGGATCTTCTTAATCTTGCAATTGTCAGATTTCTACACCTACAAAACATTAAAAACTCCCTTTACAAATCATATTGTTTATTGTTTTGACACAGTTAGGATGGGTAGGGGTAGGCAAAAAGACAGAGAGAGTGTATGTGTTTCTGTCAGAGAAATGCTTATTTCATCTTTTCTTGTTTTGACATTTGTCTCTGAGACGGCTACTGCATCCTGTCTGACTGTTACCAAGGGTTTAAGCTAGGCTGTCATCTTAAACATGGTGGAGGGAAAGAAGAAACAGAATATTAACCTTTTTTTTGTTTGTTTGTTTATTGGACAGGACCCTCAGTTGTGATCCTTTCAATGGCAGATTAAGACCATCCTCCTAAATACACTTACTTAGGAATGTGTTTGTGTTTTGTGCTATCAAGTTGGAACCAACCGTAGTGACCCTAATAGGGCTTTCAAGGTAAGTGAAATATTTAAGGAGTGCTTTTACCAGTTTCACTCCCCCAGTCAGATTCCATGGCTGAGTGGGGACTTGAACCTTGCTCTCCAGAGTCCAGGTCACTCTATCCACTACATTACAATGGGGATACCTAGGAGTAAGCCCCAATAAATGCAGTCTTTAGATAATGTTTTGCAGAGTCAGAAAGAAGAAAAGAACCCCTATGTAGAATTCTTGAAATATTTTCCCTGTGTGCTATAATGTTCTATAGATGGAGCAATAACCTATTGTCTCTCTAGGAAAAGAGTAAATGCTTGCCAGATTTTCCTTGCAACCAGCACTCAATGTATCAGGTTGTTGATCACTTGTTTAGTCATTTGCAATAATTACTAAAAGTCTCAGAAATGTCAGCAGGGCTTACCTCCAAGGAAGTGTGAATTCTGAGCTAGGAGTTCTAGAGCACCATTTCATCTTACCTACAGAGCCACAAAATGGCTGAAAGTCCTGGCAGTTACAGTCCAAAAAGTAACTTTTCCAACTCCTGTATCAAAGGTCTTCCATTAAAATCCAAAGAGTCTCTTTTCTACATGTACTGTGTGAGGTTTTTTTCAGGCACAAGTGCATCCCATCCTATTTCTTTATCCATGGCCATTTTTAACATCTGTATGAAAATTTATGTGCACTGTCATGCACCTTTAACATAAAACTTTTTTTCCCCAAACAAAGTTCATTAAGGAATACTTTCCTGCACACTGTTTTCCTTAATGTGTGAATTGTTTCTATTTACACAAACAGACACCTTGAACTGTGTCACAAGTGCCCAGAAGAGTAAGGAGAACTGTACTTTCATTCCCGTATAATTTCAGAAAGTGTTATTTTTGTTTGTTTCTTTTAAAATGTCAATGAAATACATTTCTCCCCCATCTTCTTGACACTTGTATCTATGTACTTTACAGTGCAGCAGCTTCAACCTTCTTGATCTTCTTAGTCACAAGGATTTTGTGCTATCTGGACAATCTGTTGTTTTCTATCACCAGAAAGGCAGCTTTCAAGGAGCCTATAGCGGTGGCTACCATTAAATGTGTGGTGGGAGAGAAAAAAAATAATGTGAACTATAAGCTAGGGCTTTATTAGCCTTTCCTTCCGGGATACACGAGATAGTTCAAGAAACTCATTAGTTGTGCTTCTAATATCCCTTGAGAATTCCAGAATGTTTTTATGAAGTAATCTTAGAGAATCAGATTGAAAAGTTCACCACAAAAATGTTATTTCCGAACATCTTTAAATGCTTGGAATCTTATCAAACATTATCATTGTTTTTAGGAGGTGTGCTTATCTACCTGTTCAGTTATTCACTTCCTGCATACTTCTGCTGCTCAGTCGTGGAAGCTGTCTAGGCACTGCACAAACAGTTAAAGCCATAAGATGCTTCAAAAGAATGTAAAATTTAGAGCAGCAAAAGACTTCCCTAAAGTTGCTTTCTCAGAGTAATCTCATTGAACTCATGGTACTCATGTTGAGGACTGTACTGTGAGAAACCTATTGAAACTACAACTGCAATTTTTTTTGTTTCCGTTATGAGTGAGGGTGTTTTTAATTTTCCAATTATCTCATATCATTAAGTGGTTAAACTGTCAGAAGACAGTTGTAATGGAAAGATTAAAACAAAGCCAACATTAAACAACATCAACAGCAGCAGCAGCAGCAACAGCAACAGCAACCTTGAAGGCTAAGAGACCTGAGTGAACAAAAAATACTTTACTTGGCATCCCAAAACACACAGGGCAGAATTTTATTGTTCTAGCACATTTTGGTGTGGGTGCTATACCCGCTTCCTGCCCATGGTGACCCCAGAACAAAAGGCAGGTTTTCCCCATCTGAGCTAAGACTGAAGGCCTATACACCAGAGGTGAGCAGTACACAGTGCATAAATGGCAAGTGTCCAGTTATCCACTTGTATCACTCAATATGTTAAAATACCCATGTATCTGTTTTTGTGCCCTCAAGGGTCCCCCAAAGTGCTAAACAAGGCATTTGAAGAGTGTATGCATCACTAGTTTCAGTACTCTTGTGGAGGGCAATGAATTTGAAGAGGAAGGGTCTCTCCGTGGTGCTATCCGTTGGGCCTCCACTCTCGGGATGAGTCAAGACAATGATTTTGTGGAGATTCCCCATGGGTAGCTGAGATTCCCCTTCTTCAGATTCCATGCCCTCCATGTGTAGAAGGGACTGGAACAAATGGGTGGGTGAGGCTAGAATCCACAAAATTGCTTTCTAACAATCTGCCCTGTTTTCAGGTGGGTCATAGTTGTAGGTTAACAGATAGAGCACAAAGTCTATATTAAATAATAACTGAAGCAAGAGAACTAAAGGACGCTAGAAGATAATTAATGAACTGAAGAAGAAAGAAAGCTGTTTGCATGAGCTTCTCTCTTAGTACGGTTGCTGTGTACTTGTTCTGGCCTATGAACTTTCCATTTTTGTAAGGAATTGGTCCTTTGACTCAGTTGATGAAGCATTTTCCTCTCCACTCTGTATGATCTATTCCTGGTGAAAGATGATCATAAACAGAAATGCCATAACATGCCTGCAGTAAAGTCAGGCTGACATTCATTGTGAATGTAGTGCCAGCTAACACCTATGAAATGGCTACTGGGATTGTCTGCCCTTTATTTATTTGGTTCCTGCTGGATGTTTCCTGTATGTGTATGTTCCATCACAGAACAGTCCTCCGAAGTTCTCTGGAGTTCTTCAGAAAGGCTGTAGAAATAATTAGCATTAGACAGATAGGTTCAGCTTCCTTAATCTGAGTAGTTCCCTAGATTAAATATAGTGCTTATGGTAAAAGGTAGCAGATTTTTAAAAAATGTCAGTTTCAGTTGTTGTTTTACTTATAACTGGTGCTTAACCCTGCAAAGGATAAATTTTATCTTTTCTTCACACAAATGGGCCATTGAAACTGCAAAGACTTATTCTATATGGATTGGGTTTATACATCCTTATGACAAGGAATAGCATTTTATGCCACTGCATTGAACTGGCAGTGCATTCCTCCCAATATAAATCTATTTTTGCAGCCTTCTTTTGGGGAAAATTCACATGGAGACTGGTCTTCAGAATATACCCAATTAACTTCTAGGTGGGGAAACTGTTTTGGCTAATTCCCATTATTAAGAATGTGTTATTTTGTGTTTTTGGACAGAAATAGGAATTAATGTCCACAATCCCAAATCAACACACCTGTAGGTGTTGGTCTCAGAGAAGGCCTGTCAACTTATTTACCAAAAACCATTAGCTTCTCAGGCCTTTCCTTCCTGTTGCTGATTTGTACGAAAAAGAAAGTAGCTATGGTGCTTTCTTGAAGTTCCTGTTTCGCTGCCCATAAGGCTTTATAGTGGATGCCTCCTGAAGAACTACACCTCCCAGCAAGTATCACAGAAGGTTTCTTTTAGTTAGAAATCAACAACAGGAAGCAAAGTCCAAAGAAGACAAAAGAAAGCACAGAGATAATTATAGTAGATCTATTTATTCAATAGGACTTGTATAAGTATTGATGTGACAAGCTCTGTTCATTCAAAGGGTCTGTTTCAGTTGGCACTATTAACTGAATTTAAAGCTTTAAGCCAAGGAAGCAGAAGCAGAAGTTAGACTCCAACTTCCCACTCCCATGGTTAATTTTTCTAGAGTGTGATTGGGCCAACAAACACTTTTAATTGCATGATACATCCTCAGATAAAATTATCTGTTTGTCCTATATTATTAAAAATCTGGGAGATAAAACTGATATGTATTGTTATTGCACAACAACAACAACAAATGGATCTGGGGTATTCTGTATTCTTCCATATCCCCCTTCCTGGGTTGTGAGATATGCAGGAGTGGCAATCCTCCCAGTCTTCCCACTTTTAAAGGCTAATTCAGTTGGTGCCCCGCTGCAACGCTGCTACCGTCGCCCCATCAGCATCCTTTCTGCATGTCCCCTCCGCCTCTTGCCCTGCTTCTGACAAAGGCGGCATCACAATTGGTTCCTCACTGCCGTACAGGTAGTCTGGACTAGCCTACATCCAATGCCTTTTGCCAGCCCAGAGCTGTTGGCGCTGCACCAGTTGCTGCCGGAGTCAGGGTCACTCCTCCTTCTTCAGCGCACTGCCGCCATGGTGTTACTGCTGCCCCCTCTGCTTCCCGTCCAGACATCCCCACAGCTTGTTGTTCTGCCTCTATAACAGCAAACCTAGACATTAGATTATCGGCCATAGGTTCTGAATTTAGCCGTCCAATGACCCTTAACCTCCCTAGCTGAGCGGCGTGGCTGCGCCTCACTAGTCTGTGGGGCCTTTCAGGTCATTCCTTCAGCTACTAAAACAGAGATTTTTTTCTTGCAGCTGTTGCCTGATGTGCCAAGATCCTCATCTGATAAAGACTGAGGCAGTGACACATAAGGTGCTGGCCTATTCTTGGCCAGTTGCTTTTCTTTTCTGCTACCCTAACCTGTTCTGGAGGCTATTTTGAAACCTAAAACTCCAGTCCACTTAACAATCATGGCAAGCCAAGGTATCCTCAGCCCGCGCTCATGCAGCAATCTCAAGTTTACCCTTACCGTACTGCGTGGAGCAGGCTGGGAACCCAAAATGTGACCTGCTGTAGAAGTTTGTAACCCTCCTATGCTATATTTATTTATACTGAATGAGTATTGTTAATGAAACTAGGATGCTTATATTTATTATAGTTAAGTACCTATTAATTCCAATTACCATCATTATTATATATTTATTATAGTTAATTACTTATTGTTCCAATTACTATTATTAGTAGTTATCATCAATTAATTAATTAATTAATTTAAATAATTCAAAGCAATTAATCACTTACTTAATAATTTATTTATTCAATTACAATTTCCTCTAAGCTTACTCAACTATTAGGTAACGATAATCCTTCTAAGGTTCGATCAACTAATACTAAAATAATTGATTCGGTGCTTATGTCAAATGAAGTTATTTATGTGGGCAAGAGCAATTAATGAATTGAAGGTGCCTACATAAGACAATTAATGTGTAAATAAAAGTAAACGCCTCCCTACAGAATTGTACTTAACCCAGCCATCAAGTTCATGGTTCAATTTAAATCCAGGCAGCGCCAAAAAAGTCTGTCTGCTCTTTCTTTAGAAAAGGGGGGGAGAGGAGTGGAGCGCCAAACAGCAGAGGCACCAAACGGCTGTGCGCGCCGCCGCCGACTCCTTACAGACCAACCTCAACAAACAGCAGGGTGATTGAATGGCTTGCTGTGTTTTAACTGTTTTCTTTATTTTGCTTTGTAAAAGATCTAACTCCTACGCTCGTAAAGAGTGAGGATGGGGGGGAGATTGGCGCGCCAAACGGCAGCCGCCTCCTGACTACCCGGCCCTTGCCAAAGGTAAGGTGTTGTGCTGGGAGGTAAATGCTACAGTCCCTTATTCTGACCTCTCTGTATTAGTTTGTGTTTGTATGTTTTGTTTTGTTTTTTAAAACTGAGCCCCAATGCTTAAACTAAATGACTTCTTGAGCTCCGATCGCATGGAAGCGCGACCCGCACAACCCGCAAGGTCGCAACCCCGCCCCCTCTCGCTATTATCAAGCCCAATCCACAAAGCAAACAGTTAAAAGGCAAAATAAATAGATAAATAAAATAAAATAAAATAGATAAAATAAATTCTAAATTGATCAAGCTCATCAGTCAAACCACGGGAGGGAGCCAATGGGACCCCCCCCAACTCCTGAGCGTTGATCCATGCAGGCCTCCCGATCAGCGACGCCACTCGCAATAACGCCAAGCGGCAGAGCTCTATCCTGAACCAATGCCAGCAAAGGAATAGGAAGAGGAGAGGGGGGAACGGCTCTTAAATAACCTAAAGTTCCCCCCTCTCCTCCTATGCTAATCAAGTGATACCAGATGTCTCACGCTATCCGGGGAGGGAGGCAAAGGTGAGCCGCGCTGCTGAAGTTCAGCTCAGCAGTGGCTCAAGCATTCTCTGTGGCCACTCCCAGGTTTTGGAGTTCTCTTCCAAGGGAGATAGGATGGCCCTTACATCTTGTTCTTCTGCTGACTGAGAAGGCCCTCTTTGTTCATGTGCTCATTTGGTAACTGATGGCATTCTAAGGACAAGGTTTTAACTTGATGGGCCAGTTTTTCCTTTCATACTATTAACATCTAGCTACTATTATTTGAAATGTCTCGAAGTGTTTCAATTTTAAATGCATTTTAATGCTATAATGGTTTTAATTATATTTTAATATTTGCAATAAATGTGTTTGACTGATAGCAATTAATTAGTTAATGACTCTAATTAATAAATAACTATCTGTGGAACACATTAATTACAAACTTTAATTAATTGATTGATTGACTGATGCCTGTCTTTTTCCAACAAAGGGATCCAAGGCTGCTTACAAAGTGAGTATTAAAACAATTAAAAATACAATTATGTACAATATTTTAAAAATAAACATACTAATCATTAAAAATTACTTAATCAAATCCCTTTCAAACAATTTCCAAAGGCAGCCCCACAGAGAGTGCATTAGAGTAATCCAGTGAAATATAAGTAAGGCCGTGACTGCACAATCATATACCACAGGATATTACAGGTCAATTCAATGTATTTTTTTTCTGATCACATGACACAAAGCCTATTCAAATCAGTCTGGCCCTTTTCACTCCTAACATGGCTTCCCCCTCTTTTGTTGCTGAGGTCTTCTACTTTTTTCAAGCTGGGACAATTCAAATGGACTTTTCCCTATGTGGTGAGTTGATTTGTTCTTGTAAAGGCAGGATGTGTGTCTGTGGGTGATGTAGGCAGTTGGAGCATGATGTTCAGGACCAAATGAACACCTGCTCTTGCATTCTTCCCCCTGATTGTCCTCCTCCTCTTTTTTAAAAAAACATATATGATATGTAAAAATGCACTAGATCACCTAAGCCCCAATACCTCTAATCCTGGAGGGGCCCCAGAAGTGACTTTAGTCCACTTTTAAAAAAAAATTGTGGTGATCTGTTGTGGAACAACCCTATTGAAGAAGATAACTGTGGTTACCAAGACCTCATTGCTGGTTGCAAATGGTCCCCCATAACTGTTAAAGCTTCAGGGCCCCCAAAATGTAGCTCTGCTACTGATCACTAGTAGTAATATATTAGTTTAGCACTAGATAATCTCTGGATGAGGAAGCAAAAAAATTACAAACACATCACATACAACCCAGACAAAATAAAATATATTTTCGGGGTATGTAGTATTTCTGTGCACATTAAGATCAACTTTGGAACACTGCCACCTTTTCTGGAACACAGCACAACCATTTCAAAATGAAGCTGCTTGGCAGCAAACCATGAAAAGATCATCAGAGGTGAGACCAGAGGAAGAAAGGAAAGAAGTGAGGCTGTGGGCTGAAATGTGAATCACATTGCATTGAGTGTGAACATTGAACTCCTGAATCAATCTGCAGCTCATGTGTGATCATTTACTGGAAATTCAGCTGTAATACAGGCTGTGAATCAAATCACAGAGATTCAGCTTGCCTGTGTAGCTGCAGCCTAAGACACATGTCACCATGACCAGATCAGACACCTGAAGGAATGGGCATTGCTTGTCATTAGTTTTAACTCTTCAAATGCACTCCTGACTACCATCAAAACCTGGGCATCCAGGCTTAGGGATGAATCCAGGACCGCACCTGGGGAGAATATAAGCCCATCCAACACAAGTTGGATCCTTATACCTTGATCTGTCTTTTAACTATCCAGGAGCACCTCTGTCTTCTCTGGATTATGTTCCAGTTTGTTCACACTTACTTAGTTAATTACTCGCCCCAAACACTGGTTTAGAACTGAAACAGTGTCCACCAAATTGATTTAGAATGACACTGGCCAGGGCATCAAAGAGAAATTCCCCAGCACTACTTTCTTAATCTGCCCTTCCTGGTTGATTGTATTGAAGGCTGCTGAGAGTCCAGCAGAACCAAGAGGACTGTACTCCCTCTGTCCAGTTCCTTGCATAGATTGTCCACCAAGGCAACCAAACTTATCTCCTCCCCATAGCCAGGGCTGAAGCCAGACTGAAATGAATCTAGGTCAGTGGTTCCCAACTTTGGGTCCTCAGATGTTCTTGGACTATAACTCCCAGAAATCATGGCCAGCACAGCTAGTGGTAAATGCTTCTGGGAATTTTAGTCCAAGAACATCTGGGGACCCAAGGTTGGGAACCATTCATCCCGATAATCTGTCTCATTCAGGAACCTCTGGAGCTAAATAACCACCATATGCTCCAGAACATGGCCCAAGAATGGAATATTTGAGACTGCCAACTAATTATTCAGTTCAGTGGGGTTCTGGGAGGATTTTTTCAATCAAAGGTTTGTCTTGATTCTTTCATATATATTTTTAAAGTACAGTGTAAGCCATTTTAGGTCCCATTCCTGGGGAAAAGGCAGCATCTAGGTCTATATGTAAATCTAAATCTAAACCTGTGTGAATAAATAAAATATTTTGAGGAAGGAAGGATGAAAATTCCTTTCAATAGATACCCCCACACATATGTGCAGCTGTTCATCCACATAGATGCACAAATAAGAAAAGATGGATTGTGCTTTGTGAAATTGGGAGTAGCAGGCTAGATATTCTTAAAGTTTAATATACTGTAAAGATGATGGCCTTTAATATTTAATGAGATGCTTAGCTGCATAATCAGCAGAAATAAAATGTCAAATACGGCTTCACCTGGTGATCATTATTTGTCGAGAATACACATTTTTGTAAGCTGGATTCACCAAAGACACATGCATTTTTTCACAACTTCAGCAAAAATGAAGTGCCCATTGGCCTCTCCATATGCTCATTGATTTAGTGGTGTTTGGTAGGTAGGTAGGTAGGTAGGTGGGTGGGTGGGTGGGTGGGTAGGTGGGTAGGTAGGTAGGTAGGTAGGCGGGCGGGCGGGCGGGCGGGCAGGTATGTAGGTAGGTTAGAATTTTTCCAGATAAAGAGACAATTCCTATTTCTGCTACTGATGTCTCATTCTGTCTGCTTTCTTGTTATAAAAGAACTATATGTAAGATAAGTTGGGTATATACACAGATTAGGTTGCTAAGTTTGATGATCTCCTCTGTTTTTCCATTAGGACTGTCATCTGATCTTTTTAGACAATGGACTGAAAGATCCATCCTGAAATCTCTTGTATATAAAAGAAAATAAATATATTTATTCTAGAGAAATGTCTCAAAAATTATTAAAGTGATAGAGAGGAATTATTACTGATCAAACTTAACTGTTAAAAACAAAGAAATGTGGACATCCCTGACTCTTGCAACAGGATCATCATCCATCTTTCTAAGGACAGACTCCGACAGTAGTTAAAATGGGGATACTAAGAAACAAAATGAGGTACCATTATTAACAGGGTAACCCTGAGGTTTGCAAAAGTACAACAGAGGGTTTTAAAAACAAATAATATCTAAGAGTGCACAGACACAGTAAGGACTAACAGTATTTCTAGGGGTCTGGTGACAGGCATTCAAAATGCTGAGATGAGCAATCTAGGAGGTAGCATTGTCATATTCCATAACCTCAAATTGTTGAATCAGTTGGAAAAGAAAATTTGGAAAGGGAAGAATTAAATCCGTTGGTTGACTGGAAGAGTCTAATGAAGAGAGAGTAACACATTAAAAAGTGTTCCAGAATTCCCCAGGCAACATGTTCACTGTCTGAGTGGTTGTCAAATCAGAAAGTCTGGTGCCTGAACAGCCCTCTAAAAGCCCTATAGACCTTTATAGACCTTAAGGAATTATCTCAAGGCTCTTTCATCACAGCTGGCATTTATTGCTGAAAAGGTTAATTCCAGTGTGAACCAGACTATCATTCCAAATCACACCAAAATTGATCTGGGTATCAAAATATAAATATTTTGGAATGATTCCAGACAACATCAGCTTGTCTATTTCTACAAGCTTTATTTATCTAAATTTCATCTATGCATAAAAATCCAAAAATACAGGAAAAAACGTAACTTTTTTCAGTCTTGCAGCTATGAAAAATTGTAGACATAAATGCTTACAAAGAAATCCATTCTTCCAATATGTGAAGTGGTATGATTGCCATCAAAAAGTCTTACAAGTATGAAAACTGGACATAAGAAATAATCCAGAAGCAAAACTTCAATTGTAGGCAGAAAAGTTAGAAATGCCTCCTTCAGTTATAAGATTTTAGCTATAAAATTACAGACAAGAACTGAAATCATATTTCAGTCCAAAAATACAGGAGCTTATAGTGTAAAAGAGGCACAATCAAAAAGTAGAGAGTGTATCTCTAAAATACATCAGCTCCACGGTAGTGGGGAAGCTCTTATTAATCACAGCATCAGGTATTACATCATATCATCTACAGCCCAGACTCCCACCTGCTTGAACTACAGGTCATCCCTGCCATACAATAAGTATATTGTGGCTAAATGACATGTATCTTATGAGTATCTATTAAGAAGAGGGAAGAAACTTAGGAAAGCCCTGATCCCAAGCAAACCTAACTCAACTTGCTAACTTATTTTATTTATTTATTTATTTATTTATTTATTTATTTATTTATTTATTTATTTATTATACTTGTATACCATACTTACTAGTGCTGGGAATTATACAGCCAAAGTAACATAAGCATGAAATAAACCACAAATAACATGTTAAAAAAAATAAGCCACATATATACACAAATACAATCACAATCATCTAACAAATCACAGAAGAACTGAAATTACGGCAAATGGGAATAATCAACTGTGACGTTTGACCCTCGTGGCCCCTGTTTGTCTTCCAAACACAGAGCACATGAAGGCAAACCAAACACCTTTTCACACGCTGCCACCAGTTGATCACTAAATCAACATACTTCACTTAGGAAAGATGAAGGTCCATTCAGTTTTCACTTTTTCTTAAAACAGGTTTATTAATTACAGATGTTTCTTTAATCATTCATAAGTATTTACTTCAGGTTCATCAAGCATCAATCTTCTATTTAAATCTCACCAGTTACTATTCACTCCTCAGACTATTCACACCTCAGATCTCCCAACTATCTCTCTCTCTCTTTCTCTCTCTAACTCTGACTGAACTCTACTCCTCCCTTCTCCTCCCAGGCTCCGCCTTTTTAACATCTCTGGTGGCCCCACCTCTCAACCACATCAGCATAGAACATGAATAATGCATAACCTATTCAGCATAAAAAGGGTGAATGCCACATCAACATTATCAATCCATGAGACCTTAAGAGAAGGTGCTTTCAAAGGTTTTCAGAAACAGCCTTGTTTTGAGCATCCTCTTAACAGCTGTGATGGAGGAGGCCAGGAGGCCACTCCCCACCGGGAGTGCATTCCAGAGGGATGGGGCTACTAACAAGAAGGCCCCATTTCTAGTAGATGACTTCCTGGTCTCTACCACTGAGCAACCCGGAGAAGCATGGCCTGAGAGAATCAGGTGGCAGAGGTGGATGTTTTTAGGGAAAGACACTCAAAAAGTAGCAAGGTCTCAAATTGTGGAGGGCTTTATAGAACTAAAACCTTGAATCTGGCTTGGTACAACACAAGTAGCCAGTGCAGTTGGGCCAGGACTGGGGAACTGTAATTAAACTTATTCATATTCAACACCAACCTGGCCACACCATTCTGAAGTTTCCACGTCAGTTTTAAGGGAAGTCCCACGTAATGAGTGCTGCAGTAGTCGATCCTTGAGATTACCAGCACATGCACCAATGTCTTCAAGACACCTCCATCCACATAGGGCACAACTGGGCAATCAACTTCAGCTGGTTAAAGGCTGACCTGGTCATGGCTGCTATCTGGGATTCCCATGAAAGGTCCAGATCCAGGAATAAACCCAGGTTGCTCACTCAGTCTTCAAGAGGAAGGGTTACACAATTCAGCTTGAGGAGACAACTCCCAAAGCTTTTATCAGTTACTGTTTGATTTCTACTATTAAGGGAATGACACTTAACAGCAACTGTTTCCTGGTGCTTCAGAGAATATGTATTGCACTAAAAGTGTTACTGCTGTTGTTAATTGAACATACGTATATTGAATATAGTTAAAAACATGTACACAGACAGACTTTTAGAAGCGACGTGGTTTTTTGTTCCTCCTTTGTCCAGGTGACTCATCAGAGCACATTTAATCACTACAGCTCCTAGGATTCAGCTACCAGATTTAATTTCCCAAGTTTCACATCCATTATTTGTTATGAAGAAAACTAAGCTTGTCAGAAGTCAGAGTTTGGTGTAATAAATGCCTCTTTAAGCAACATAGGAATTACCTCATTGCGATGGAACAGTAATTTATCTAGTCTGGCATGTTGTTCTCCAGAATAGTTGATGTTCTCACCACATATTTATAGGACCTCAGGGAATCATGTCCATAGAAAAGGGTCTCTATCTATAGAGAACAATGTGTGTACAGTAACAGCCAACACATAGAGATACTCCATCTCCAGCTGACAGCTAGTTTGAGTGTGTACACAGTACATAAATCCCCAACCCCTTGACACAACTTTATTGCCACCCATCCGGAATAATGATGCGAGACAAAACAGTTGGGTTAAATCAGGGCCACGCTTTATTAAACCTTAACAAAGAAGAGGGGGCTGCTGTAGTGCAGAAAGGAATAACTGGGTCTCACTGGACCCTTTGCCAATATGGGCAAGTCCTCTGCCATGAGGCTGCGCGGTCCCCTAGACAGTACAACCCCAGCCGGCTTGGCACTGACCTCACCCGGGCCTCAAGCCCCCATACATTTGGTGGCCCTTGGTCCGTGCGAGGCCCCAGCGCATCCTTCCCCCCCCCGCACGCTGTAATCTCACGATCCGAGCGCTGGGAGGTCAGGTGAGCTATAACCTTACTATGCTCTTACTAGGACTCACCGATCCAACTTCCTTCCGCACTACCCGCCATGCCAAAGGGACTAGCAAGGCTAAGTCCCTTGTCCGCCCAAACTATTAATAACTGCACGCAGGCTCCTCTGAATATCCTGAATGAATAACTCCAATCCCTGGTTTGAAAGATGTACTCCATCGTGCCTGTAAAGCTCCGGCCTATTGAAACGAATGTCATGGTGCCCAATAACTGTACCAATACCCCTTTCGACAGCCCGGCAAACTTCCCGGTTAACGCTTCTGTGGGCTGTATTAATACACTGCGGTGGGCAATCTGCCCGCCACTTAGCTTTAGGTATTATTGTGGACCACAGAATGATCATCGAAGGGTGCTCGTTTTTCAGCAAGCGCAAATCATGTATAATATCTATTACTAACGACTTTCTGCTACGCTTAGCCAAGTCGTTGCCTCCAAGATGAACAACCAACACATCGGCGGGACGGCTATGAGGACCATGAGGCACTGCTTGTAGGAACGCATTCCACAGCATACCCCTCTTGCCAAACCACTCCAATTGGGCTGTGGCCCCAAGGCCTAAGTTGCTTCCCCACGATCATTTCACAGCATGGTGCGCTGCCCAGAAGATAAAAGTATGACTAACCAGCAAGATACGGAGTCTCTGCTTCGAAACCTCTGAACCTGCAACAAAAGAAACAAGGCCAGCAACGAACCTAAACTGAAGGGAGAACATGGACATAACGCCTGTAACAGCCAGAATTCCAGCGTCCTAACCTTTTAATGTCTAATCAAGTGCTGCAGCTGTCGAGGCTGCTCCTATCCTAAATGAATGTGTGCTGAAGCGTAGCCCCACTATGCCAGATTGTTGTAGCGCCTTGTCAGTCAATTTCCAAAATTGGTATTTGGTCAGTGGTGACCCATCACTATGCACAAAGAAATAGCCTGGATGTTGACCCCTAAAAGTCAAATATGCTACCGTGGCCAGGACGAGGCATATGCTGTTTATAGAACACCTGCCTAGCGCGATATTCACTCCTTTTCCTCTCTGATCAGCCTTTGACCGGCGTATGTGTATGAAGAGGGTGTTATTCTCGAGAAGGATGTCCTGTCTTTGTAAGGCCAACAGTGATGTATCCAACTTGCTCATGGCAACTGCCTCACTTATTCTCAGGGCTCCAAAGAATACTAGAGACGCAGCCTTCAACAGGGCAGCCTCGTAAGTGTTCAAACATATGTTATCCCAATGCTGCTTAAGCTTTTCCAGTATGGCGGGCGTTATGGGAGCTCTAGTGTCAGGTATTCTCACTTTTTCCTTAGACCACCCTTCTAACATCTTCCTAATATGATAGTCTGAGGTGTAATCTTGGTAACCCCGTGTCTTAGCATAAAATGCTAAGGCTGCCAATTTGCCTTGAATTGAGCAGGTGGACAATCCCTTCCTATTCAAGAAGACCATATATTGCTGGATGTGGTCGACTGGAGCTGGCCATGTTTGATCCAAGCCTATATCGCCTCTAAATTCCTGGAATTCTCTACTCACGGCTGTGTACCCTTTGCGTGTCCGTGGGGCCAGAGCCAAACCTATCGCTCGGTCAGCGGCTTCCCTCCAATTTGCCAAACCTCTGGTGGCAGCAACTCTGGGTGCTCGCTGGCTCCCGGTGCCAATTCCCTGAACTGGTCGATCTGTCGACGGGACAGGGCATCAGCTATACTGTTTTCCACACCGGGAATATGCCTAGCATGCACAGCAATGTTAAACTGCAAGGCTCTCAGCGTGAATGCCCTAACTAAGCGCATTACTCTTTCGGAGCAAAAAGTTAGGTTATTAACTATGTGAACAACCGCTAGGTTGTCACACCAAAAACGAATAATGGAGTTTGCCCATTCCTCGGACCATAGCCACAAGGCAGTCAAAATGGGAAAAAACTCTAAGAAAGTAAGGTCACGGGAGATGTCAGACTGCAGCCATTCATCTGGCCATGCACCTGCGCACCACCGACCTCTGAAGTAGATCCCATAATCCCTGGATCCTGCCGCATCTGTATGCACCTGTAAAGCATCCCCCAAGTTTATCTCCGATTTCCAAAAGGAAATACCATTAAAACCGTCCAGAAATTGCAGCCACACCTGTAGGTCCTGTCTCATCCCAGCTGTCATTCTTGTCTGATGAAATGGCCGTCTGAGGCCACTCATCACCCCACAAAGTCGTCGCAAAAAAGGTCTGCCGGGCGCAATCACCTGGCATGCAAAATTCAAATGACCTACCAGTTCCTGCAACTCCTTAAGGGAGACTTTCCTTTTCTTTACTAACTCTCTAAGCCTTTGCTGTAAGTCTTTCAGTTTGGAATCGGGTAACCTGCAAGCCTGTAGCTGCGTATCCAATTCAATTCCCAAGAAGGTCAACACGGTGGCTGGACCTTCCGTTTTTTCTTCGGCTAACGGTAGCCCTAACTCTTTTGCCATGTTCTGGAATGTTTCTAGAATGAATTTACATGTCTCTGACCCCTGCTCACTGCAAAAAAGATAATCGTCTAAATAATGAGTGGTGCTGCAACGCCCTGCCCTGCGTCTAAGGTTCCACTCCAGAAATGAGCTGAAAGGCTCAAACGCAGTGCAGGATATGGAGCAGCCCATAGGTAAAGCCCTATCGATATAAAATGCCCCTTGGAAATGAAAACCTAACAAATCAAAATCCTCAGGATGTACAAGGAGAAGACAAAATGCCGACTTAATGTCGCATTTGGCCATCTCAGCCCCGAAACCACAAGACCTGACCATGCACACCGCAGTGTCAAATGGAGTATAGCGTACTGAGCACAACCCCTGTGGAATAGCATCATTAACCGAGTCGCCCTCTGGGTACGACAGATGGTGATTAAGTCTGTATTCACCTCTGGCTTTCTTGGGGACTACCCCTAGGGGGGATACCCACAAATGTGGCAATGGGGGGGCCTGAAAGGGGCCAAGGACTCGACCTTCCTTGACTTCCTTACCTATCTTCTCCCTAACTATGTCCTCCATGCCTTGTACTGACTTCAAATTTTGTGCAAAACTACCTTTTCTCACACCAATAACAGGAATCCTAAAACCAAGTCTAATCCCGCTCGATAAGTATTAGGCATCCTCTACCTTGGGATAAGCCGACAACCAGCTATCCAGTATGTCTACTTTAATTGGGCTGGGGCCCTTTAAGAGTGAACCCAGCGCTACCGTCCTGCTTTCCATTTGTGCCGGCATCCTTTGCCCCTTTCTGTGTGCGGGAACGAAAACAATTGATGCTAGCATGCTGCGCACCACACAATGTACATTAGTGCCTGAATTTACAAGCCTTCCTAGCACATGCTCCACATGAATTAAATTCCCAGCAAAGCCAACGTGGTTGAGAAGTCTGAGCTAAGGGGATCTTAGCGGTGGGATTCAGGCCTGCTTTGCGGATTAAATGGCCACTGTCAAACCTATGCCGGGGTCATATATTGAAGCCAGAGCCCCAGATGGGGCTCATCCCAGCGCAAATTGGGGTGTATCACAGCTCTCATACAAAATGAATCATCGTAGAGCAACCACACGTGACCCAGGTAGTCAATGTATGCCCTATATATTAGGTCCAAATATTGAACCAATGATAATGCCCTCCAGGGCTGGGCCCTCACTATGACTGCCTGATAAATCAAAAAACCTGGTAGCCAATTAGCCCAAGTGTGCTCAGGTTTGCGCCTCCGGCGTCTCTCTTTTTCCTTATCATCCTCTTTCTCCAATTCTTTACTGTCCACTTCTCTGTTTAAAAGCTCAAAAATATCGATGTAATTACCTCTTCAAATTTTTTCTTTAGTTGCTGGAGTCAGGTGATCCCCTAATGGCATGGAATAATCACTGAAGGGAAAAGTCTTCAGGAGTACAGAATTGTAGCCTGTATCTGGTACAGAGGGGTATGGCCATATGCTAACCCCTGGTGTGACCCCTAAAGCCGCCGGGTATGACACCTGTGGGTAAAGCAGAATCCAACCAATTGGGGGTCCTGATGGTACCTGAGGAGACTGCATTCCAAGGCCGTGTACAAATTGGTGAGAAGTAAATGGTGACGTACCTGTCTGCCCTATGTCTGGCCAAGGCCAGGTTACAACATCCCTAAAGGTGTCCGGTGCTGGTGTTAACTCATTTGGAATTCCAGAGATCGCTGACTCCTGTGCAGCTGCAACAGCTAACTCTGGGTCAGGACTACCACTTGCAGCTTTGGACTGCACGCTCTGAGGAACCCTTTGTGGCACCTCGACTCTGGTGGGTGGTCTCTGAACAGTGCATCGCTCAGCATCTAACACATTAAGGCGACAGAAGAGATTATCAGCCAAAGCCTTCAGTTTGGCCCTTCTATGACCTTTAGACTCTCTGGAAGACTTGCGAGGCTGGGACCCACTTGCAACCGGACCTGGCTGGGAGGAATGTTCGGCCTCCAGCACAGAAATTTTATTCTGCAGCTCCTGCCAAATGGGCCAAGATTCTTCGTCCGAGGATGACTCTGCAGGGGAAACTTGGGGGGGGGGGGGAGGGTGCCTTTTAGCCGACTATTTTCCCTTACTTTTTCCCTGCCCCTTCTTTGGACCCATAGTTCCGCAGGTGCTAGCCTGTTAAGACCTTATTTGAAACTCACACAAACCTGTACTTGTATTTATTTACTCAATAAATTCTTCTTCTTATTATTATTAGCAGTAGTATTATTCAAATATTATTCTTGGTGTTATTAAGCTTTGCCCAAGGGGCCCCAAAACCACTAAATCAAATTGAGCAGGCTGCAAACTTTAACCACTGCAGCCCCCCAATGACATAAGAACTAAATGAACCCTGTGCGCTTGATGCAGCTCTATTTATTTACCTACTAATTTATTTATTCGTTATGCACTATGCACTTAAGTAACAAGCACTTTATTACCCTATTTGTAAATAATTAGCCCCCAATATTTTAACCCACTGAATGCTGTAATTGTTATTAGTATTATTAATCACTAATTATAATTAATAACTAACAATTATGAACTGTAATGAATAAGTCAGGGGGGAGTAATCAACCAAAAATCCCCCAGGTATCTACTTGCACCACAACCACTTTAATATAAAAGCAAAGACTATAATTAATTAACTTAAGACAAATCTGTAACTTAAATTAAACCATCCACTGGTGGCTTGCTAAAGCTGATGGTTTCAGCACGGCAAAAGCCACCCTGGGGGGGCGGCGAATGCCCCGTTAAAAGCCCCTTGAAGACAAATATAGCCAAAGTAAACAAAATTGACTGTGCTAGGACAGTCAATCAAACCAAAGGGGTGTGGCTGCATCCCCAAATCCACCGTCCATGAAGGCACAATTCAAAGTGTGTCACAAATGACTCTCCGAGCGACGAGCTTCTTCCTGAGCTGAGAGCCTTGAAAGAGGCCGAACCAGGGGTGGAGCTTTCTTTAAAACAAACCCGCTCCCGACCCCGCCCTCCCGGAGCATTCGCGATGACTAGCTGTCTCGCGCTACTCCGGAGGGTGCGGCAAAGAGCCCCGCACGGCGAAGAGGAACTTGCCGGCGAAGTGACCAGAAATGTAGCTACAGCTATAAATAAAGTAAATACTCTATATTGTTAATTTTTTTGCAAAATCAGTTTAACTTTAAGCTTTGGATTTAACTTTCAAGGTTGTATTTTGGTTAAATCCGAATAGCTCTGCTTTTTCCTGCTCTCTTCAGCAGCATGAATTGCTACTGTTATCAAACATGTTCCTCATAAGCAAATTGGTGCTTTCCTTCAAGTCATTTGCCATAAATAATGTAACCTAATGCAGATCATGCAAACAAGGCTTTTGTGGTGTAAATTCTTACTCTGCAAGTCGATATAGCAAGTGTACTTATAGCATGTATCTTATTCACTCTTCCTTTTTTCTGTCTTTCCTTTTGCTTCTGCAGTTGGTTCATTTGTTTTTGCATGACTATCTTTGAATATTCATTCCTATTTCATTAAGACATCTTACAGTTAATAATCAATCATCAATATCTTGAGAAAAATTATTTTTTGTTACTTAATAACTTAGAGCAATTCTATGAGATGGAACAAATTTGTTACACTTGAAATGCTCTGCAAGTGACCACAGTCTCATGACCATAGACCACAAAACATTGAGATGGAATTCTACAGGTTATTGGAAGACTGGGGAAAAACAGGACAATTATTGAAGTCTTTCATAGATAGGGAGGATATGAACAGTCTTTTCTCTCCTCCAAATGTCCCCCTAGAGATGTAAAATTTCTCAGTCTTGACTTTGTTGGATTTCTTTACTTCCTATCTTCATTTTCTTCCTGTTTGTCATTTATATTGGGTTGGAAGCCTTACATGTTTGTTTTTCCACACATTTCTTCTCGGCACTTTGATTACTTTGTGGCTCCAAGCAATCAATACCTAAAGATCTTGTTGAAAAACAGCCCTGGCAATTGCTTTGTGTTTAGGTGAGAAGTGGTTAACTGATGAAAAAAGGAGTCACGTTCTGGGATTTTTCCCTGCTCATTGTCTCTTTGTGAATGATATCAAGCACAAGAGGGTATCCTGTAGACCATCTGGACAGCTGACATCGGTGTTGTCCACATTCAGGCTGCCCTTTCCTATGTAATGCTTGGCATCCTTTTTCCTGGTGGCAACATGGGCACAATATGTTTTGAATCACGAAAACAGAAGCACAATATTCCACATTAGAGATGGTGATGAATATAAAAACGGATCGGCTTTTTGTGTAAGAAGGGCCTCTCTGTGACCCCAGCAGCACGATAGCTGCCGGGGTGGGGCCCCTTTGCCCGCCCAAACGAACGAGAGAGATGCAGGAACCTGCGTCATCTCAGGCGAGCAGGCTGGGCCTAGGAGCCTTTAAGAAGGCTGCCCTGGCCTGCATCACCCTCTCTCATCTGACTGTGACTGCCCACCTGCCCACCCAGTATTGGAAGAATGAGATTAGCTGGTTGCTTCGGGGCCAGATGGGAATTTTTGACTTACACCCGAATTGGTCCTGGGTGCGAGTGAGTTTTTGCCCGTCCCATTCTTACTTTCAAGGGTGGTCATGGGCGGTAGGTAGATTGGCATGTTAATTAGGTCACAACAGGGTGGGTAGTGCAAAGGAACAGGTGCAGTGGAGTTCAAAGGAGGCACCTAGTTCAAGGCACCCCTCCTCTCAAAATGACATTAGCAGAGGTTTAGCTGAGGGGAGAGTAAGCAGGGGACCCCAGGGGATGATGGGCACTTAGGGTCAAGAGGCCTTGGGGTACTCTGGCTATTGGAGGACTGAAGGTGTGCTGGATGGGAGAACAGCACACTTTTGGAATAGGAACTCCCTAGGGTGAGGTCTGGACCTGAAGGTCAAGGTTGACTACAGTTACAGACCTGTTTGCACTACGGTAGGCCCACTTGTGCAAGGGGACGTTTTAGTTAAATAGTTTAATAAAGTTGTGGGCCTAGTTACCCCATATACTGTGTCTGTCTCGTTATTCTGGGCTGGGCAGGCAAAGGTATATGTCCTGATCCTGAATGTGTACACTCCAAATCTATTCTATATTTGGTGAATTTTTCTTTGAAGCGAAGGTTCCTGGGTTCTCTGCCTACGAGCTTGGTTCTGAAGCACTTAATTGCACCCCTGCAAGTAATGATTATGGCAATGCAAGCAAAAGAGGCATTTTGCCCTAGAAAGGGGAGATCAACTGGTCATTACCTTGCCAATTTTAATTAGTGCTATCACAGAGATATCTGCTGACAAGGGAATGATTGAGGTCATTAATCTCCTAAAGTGTTCACTATTGCAGACATACCAATTTACCTGAATATGAAACCACCTAAATAATGTCAGGCTCCTGCTTAATTGAAGTGGAAGCGCTTTTCATAAAAAACCTATTGAGTTTGGCTTCCACTATAGAATGGAGACATTTTGTGATATTGCTAGCCAATAGAGAATGATTTTCTGGCTGCCAATAATGTGTTATATGAAGAGATGGTCACAAACTGGAAAACAAGTGGTTCATGATGGCTTGTGGCTAACTATGAACCATGAACCACCATGAACCCCCAGAAAAACAAACAACTTTGCGGTTTATTTTTCCAGTTGGTGATGGGGGGAGGGGCTACCTGCTCCAGCCACCACCTCCTTCATCTCTGCCTCCACCACCACTGCCGCCACGGATACATGCTCAGAGGCAGTGTCAGGCTTCTGGCAGGGAAGCTGGGCCAGCTGCCTCTGAGGATGGCACCCACAGTGGCAGCGGTGGCAGGAGTAGGTAGGCAGAGGTGACAGGGGCATCTTGAAGGGGGTGGGCAGGCATTCTCTATTGCTGAAGCAAATAAGACACCAAAGGGGGAAAAGTTTGGCATTTCATTTTGCTTCAGCAAAACAGGATCCCTTAACGGAGTCATGAAATGAACCACAAACCAGTCTGGTTCATCAGACTATTTTGATTCATGGTTCATATTGTGTCCTTCTCTAGTCATATGTCTGAACTAGGAATATGAAAAATACTTGCAAGATTCTTCATCCCTGTTGATTTTGCCTGCTTTGACCCAATGGGATGCCTCAACTAGTAACTTCACAATCTTTTTTTAAAAAAGATATTTTAATTTTTTTAACATCACACAACCACCATGGAGAACACATAAACAACACTCATAAAGAAGCAGACATAAGGGAAAAGAAGAGGAAAAAGAAAAAGAAAAAACAACAACAAAGAAAAAAGAAAAGAAAAAAGGGGGGAGTGGTTAAAATAATACAGCATAGTCTTGGCTCCATGACTGTGTCACAATACTAAAATCCATAACATATGCTCTATTCTCTACTCATACTTGTTTCTGGGCCTAATCATAACTAGTAACTTCACAATCAGGTGAGATTCTTTACCTCTTGCCAAAAGTGAGACAAGGGGCTTTTGTTTTCTTCATTTAAGGTCCCAGTATTTGCGTGGTATCCTTCCCTTGAGAAGCAAAGCATGCATGCACCACGAGCACTGAAGGACTGGCAGATGGTAAGAAAGATATAAACTACCTAGTTCAAGGATTTACATTTTCAAATATTCCTAGTTTGTTCTGATTTGTGCAGCTGATTTGCCAAAACTGGGGGTGAGTAAAAAAAAGAGTGATTCTCACAATCACAAGGATGATTCAACAGCAGCAGAAAATCTTGGCCAGTTGTCACAGGTGAGGAGAAGAATGTGGCTATTCCTTATACTTACCTGCAAGAACAGGACAAGATTTACACCCCTAGTCTGAACTGATAATGCAAGTTAAATTTTACAGTGATTGTAATTCATGTCTATATGCAAGCACTGCTTGGGAAAAAATATGTCTTGTAACCATAAGCAAGTAAGAACTTAAGGAATAATTGTTGGATCGAGACCAATCTTGAGTGTCATTTTTTTTTTTGCGAGAAAGGCAAGGTATCTAATCAATCAGGCTGTCAATCAGTCTAGCCCACTACTCTAGCAATATCTAGCCCTGGGATGGGTAAAGTATGATCTGTGTGCTACATCTAGTAGCTCCAGGAGTCAAAATGTGCCCCCTAGAACTCCTGAAGCCTCCTGCCCTCAGCATCACCAAAAAAATCTGTATATCAATCAATATTGTTCAAAATGTGCCCCTGCACTCTCTTGGAAGCATGGAAGGTGATTTCTCTGTGTTTCAAGGACCACCCAGCATCCTTGGCTCCCATATATCAAGTGTGTGGGGGGGAGTGGGGGTGTGAGGGGGTCTTTCTCAGAAGGTGTGAGGAATCTTTCTCAGTTAAAAATTATTTTTAAAAGAAACATATTGTTGGGTGGGCAGGGAACAGGTGTGGCCGTCCAAGAGCGTATGAGTGTGATGGTCCTCTATTGTTTGTGAAATCTTGTCCTTGGAAGTGTATAGTTTCATTTAGTTGCCATTGCTAATGACTGTGACTAGAGTAGCTAGTGCGAAATGTGGATTCATGGTGCTACTCATGAATCTGACCAGTAATTTGAGAAAAAATACTTTTGTGATTTAGGACATTCCTCAATAATACTTCTGTAGATCATTCTGCTTCTTCTCCAATACTTCTATTTCACAGTAAGCCCTATTGAACTTAAGGGGCTTCCTTGTGATTAGGCATCCATTGAGTGCTTCCTCCCCCTGTCCAACATTTGGATCTACTCTTGAAGATAGCACCTTAGGAGGATGGATGATGCCAGACTTCCTGCCATTTTAAAAAAGAAGAAAACTAATTATATTTTTTAAGGTTACTCCGATCACCCTGAATGGAATGGATGTTTAACACCAAAACTTTTTAAATAGAATGAGCTTCTGGAGATATGCTCTATTGACTCAGTAAAAGTTGGTTTGTTGTTCTATACAAAACAGATTTCCAACTTCCGTCCTTTAAGATTTTCACTATACTAAAAAATAGATATCCAGTAATAAAGAGGGGCAGCTATTTTTATGGTAAATGAAACAGCCATCTTCTAGGGAAGATGCCATTTTGAATGTCCACAAATATAAACAGCTCTTCAGAACAGGACATTCAGAGCAAAGTGGTAACTACTTTAATTATCCCCACTAAGTGAGTTTACCCCACTCTCCCTACCAATAGAGCCAAAACAAAAAAAAGAAGATGAAATGTTGAAAATTCTTGTTGTTAGGCTGTGACTGCCCTGTTGAATTAAATCAGGAGATAGATTACGTTTTTAGAAATCAATTTAACATCATGTAGTTTTTGTGTTGGTGTATGTGTCCTCATGTAACAGCTTCTGGTCTAGTTGTAAACTGCATGGTATATTGGTACTTTGGTGGACTGGGTCCAGGTTTTCCCATTTTTTTCCTCTCTACTTGGAACTTTATTCTTCACCTCAACCGTACCTTGTCCCTTTCTTGAAGCGGAGCTTGCCTGCCTTGAGACAGCTGACACCAGACTCAGCAGCTTTTATTCAGCAAAGCAGCATCAACAGCTTGCAGCACAGTCCACAACTACTCTAACAGCCATTTCCTCTGTCCTTCAAGAATCATCATGTATGGTCTAAATCACATGTTTTAACCTTCAGTTTTTAAAATATGTTTTGAAGTGGCATAGCGTTAGACTGATGCAGCATTAAAATAGAAAAAGAGATGGGGGGAATGAAGTTAGATTTGCAGGGTATCCTGTAATCCAAAACCTGCTGTATTTGGTACCCAAATTTAGTAAACACCACAGACACACATGCACCCTGTCAATACTTTACTCTGGCATGGTGATCACACATACCAAACAAGTTTTTAAAAATCGCCTAGAATTGATTTAAAATAAACAACTCCCATGTGAATGTTCAAAAATCCCTGCTTCCTGGCTGGGGGGAAAAAAAGCATGCTTAGCTATATGCCATGTAGTTGGAGATTTTTAATACACTTTCAGCTTGCCAAACCCAATGCAAAAACAGGAGTTTTATGATGTGTAGTTCAGCCCTTAGTTCACTATTGCCTCTAACTTGTCCTGCATGAACTTCTCCACTCACTTTCATTTATCCTTTGGTTTCTGTACACTTTAGCATGATTTCTCCATTTGCTTTATGATGCCTAAACCACCTCTTATATTCACTGATTTGTATGAAGAACATTATTCAGTGGTATGTGCCAATAACAAAAGAATATTCTTAACCAGTTTACTGGCATACAGAAATGCAAAATGTAATGATGACCTATGATTGACAGAATCACATGGAAATTAATGTCACATGGCCTTTCTGTACTGGAAATTTAATTGTGAATAACAAAGAAACTGGGATCCTTGCCAAATTTTCCCCCTTAGTACCAGAAAGTTCAACATCATCTTATAGCAGATTTTAAATCAATTAAACATTCATTCACAAAAGGGTGGCCTGTTTATTCACATGTAGTGAATTAAGGGAATACATTTGGACAGACGCCAGAAGATTTTCCAAGAAATAAATGTAAGGAACTGGGGGATGTGCCTCCAACTGGGTTGTCTAACAGCAAGCCATCAGTAAACAATACTGGCTTTGATGGCTACAATCATAAGCCTACCAGAATCTGACCAATCCTGTCCTAGAATACCTGGCTGTGGATCCAGAGGTTGGCAGTTTGATTTCCCACTGTGTGTCCTAAGAAAAAAGCCAGCTTGTGTAGCCTTGGACAAACTGCACAGTCCCATCCTCAGAAGAAGGGAATGGTAAACCTATTCTAGAAAACGCTGTTT
The DNA here is from genome assembly GCA_037013535.1 of Intellagama lesueurii. Taxonomy (NCBI): domain Eukaryota; kingdom Metazoa; phylum Chordata; class Lepidosauria; order Squamata; family Agamidae; genus Intellagama; species Intellagama lesueurii. The sequence goes on along the minus strand of JBAJHW010000004.1, from coordinate 91,648,643 downwards.
GCTTTACAGAGAGGAAACGTGGATTGTCTGAAATGTGCTCTTAGCACTTCCTGGGACAATTTGGTGATCTCTGTTAGAACATGTGCAGGAAGCCAGCTAATGTTAAATAGGACATTTTGTCTAATCTAATAACATCTAATCCAATGTTACTTATTCCAACTGTAAGCAGGTGTCTAGGCTTGAAGTCTTCTCCAATGATCATTAAGGCATTGTCCCTCCTTGCTAGAACTAGAACACTGGACTAAATAGACTTCAGTCTGATCCTGATCTTGAAAATATTATTTCTTTGAAATATAACTCCAGACTACTCTAGACAGTATGGTGTTGGCCATGGAGGCTGGGGAATTCTTGGAGCTGTAATTAAAGCAAAAAAAGCAAAAGCAAAGTGTGCTGCTTACATACCACCCCATAGCACTTCAAGCACTCTCTGGGCAGTTTACAAGTTAATTATGGAGGCTAAACATTGCCCCCCCCCCCCCCGCAAGCTGGGTACTCATTTTACCGACCTCGGAAGGATAGAAGGCTGAGTAAACCTTGAGCCAGCTACCTGGGATTGAACCCCAGGTCGTGAGCACAGTTTTGGCTAATTAATAGATTAGATGTTGATGTAAACATTTCCAATATCTTGCATGATCTAGCACAGGGGTCTCAAACTCAATTTACCTGGGGGCCGCTGGAGGCAGAGTCTGAGTGAGGCTGGGCCGCATCAGATTTTCCGCCAAGCAGAGCAAGAGCCCGAGGAAGCCGCGCGGGAGTTTCCTTAGCCCAGCTGGGGCTCCGAGGAGGAGGAGGAGGAGGAGGGGCGTGCGAGCCCTCGTCGCCCGGCCACGACCCCCTCCGGCTCCTTCTTCACCACCACCAGCAGCAGCAGCAGCAGGACAAAGAAGCAGAGAAGGGAGGGAGCGCCGGCGACCGCTTAGCCGGGGGGAGGAGGGCACGACATAAAATTAAAAAAAAAACCCTCACAGAATTCACCTTGTCAAAGGAGAAAAGCCCCCACCGGTACCCGCGAAATTAAACAGAACGGGGCGGGGGGCCCCCACAGGTGCGTGCACGCGCATGCACACAAACAAACACACACACAAACACACACACACACGGAGGTCCGGCAACCTTCCTCTGAGGGCTCCCCCCCCAAAATAGGCGCACTCAGCAGCAGCAGCTACCCCCACCACGACAGAGGAGCAAACTTTGCGAGGTGAGCCCAGGCAGCCTCCAGAGCCGAGGCGGCTGAAGCAGGACGAAGAGGAGGAGGAGGAGGAAGCACCGCCGGGTGCTGAGGCGGCTGCTGGCCGGGCTGGTGCTGGGGGTGCCGAGAGAGAAAGAGAGCTGCTTCCCTGGAAGAGGCGGCGGCGGCAGCTGCTGTTGGCGGTTTGGAGGTGCTCTTCGAGGACGGGCCGGGAGCAACTTGACAGCAGAGGACGCGTGGGTGCTTCGGGGGGAGGCAAGGCGGGGGCCACAAACTATCGTCCGGCGGGCCGCAAATGGCCCCCGGGCAGCATCTTTGAGACCCCTGATCTAGCATCTTCTGACTAGGGATTTGCAAAGTTCTCCTGATTTTGTTCCAGACCTAATTCAGTTTTTCAGATGTGGATTGGTCCTGCCTGAATAAAAATGTTTCTGCCTGGTACTGGAAGGACAACAGAGGACGAATCTAAAAGCAACCATTGTCCTCCCTCAGGTCCTTACAAGAAAAACCTCAGATGTGCCACCAGACATCCGATATGCCACTGGTCATGCCTGCAATAGTGATGGGGCCAGAGACTTTATCTTCAGAGTTTACAACAAATACCATGGACCACAGAGAAGGGACTCTCACATTGCTCCAATGACGTTCATACCACATACGTAAAAAATTATTCTTCTACATTTATTAGAATTATATAGAAATAATTCTACTGAATAAAAATGGTTTCATTTCCTAGAAAACATGTTTTAAAATACAGCATTAGACTGCAATTATCTCTTTAAAATAAATGGCACCTAAATGTTTCTAACTCTGCACAGACTGCAATGTGAATTACAAATTGGTGTGAATGTGTATGCACTTAAAAAAAAGATCTGTCCGATTTTTGTGTGTGTGTTCCGATGAAGACAAATGACTTGAGTTTGACAATCACTGAATGTTATTAAATTCAAGGTTGTTGCAAATAATAAGGAACATACAGAGATTTTTTCCCCAGTGAAAGGAATCCTTTAGGAATTAAAGTCTTAAATCTAGTGGTGATGGAAGAATATTTTTCCTCAAAGTGAAATTTGTCTCAGGAAAAGGTAATTCTCCCTGCCACCATTTTTAAAAGAAATCTAGGAGGCACTGACCCTTGTGTTTATAAATGAAAGTTGACTAAATGGTTTTTAGTAAAAGATGACGTCTACTGAACTATGAAAGGCTTAAAAAAGAAAAAAGAAACCTCTTTCAAAAGGTCTTATAAAATTTAACAGAATGGAAATGAAATGAAATGAAATGTTTGCCAGTACTGTTCAGTGTAGGAACAGCATATCTGAAAGACTGGAAAGATTGCTTTAATAGCTGGGCCGCAATGGAACATAGCACTGAGCCAGGGAAGAGGTGAGCTGTGAGGCGCCATCTTTGTACTTTATATCAGGGGTATGTGGAATGATGAGATGTATTTAAATAAAGCACTACATCATGTGGAATTGAGATATGCCACTTCTGATGTGTCAATGTGTCTGATTAGCATACTGTGGGTGTGAGTGCTGAAAGCTTGGTGAAATAGAGTGGGATGATACAATAACAAGGTGTTGATGGGTACCTGTAACATACACTTGATGGAGGGTGGCATTCAGCAACCTTTAGACAAGGCTTCTATGTGAATTTCAGCAATATGCTCACCCAAGATGTGTGTATGACTGTCATTAGGGTCTTCATCAATGAAGCTGTGGCAATCCAAAACGTGATTGGTGTTGGTTGTTCTTACAAGCCAGTTTTTGTGAATCCAGCACCTTCATTCAGATCCACAGAAATGAGCACAGCTAGCACTATGGTCATATTTTTAGGCACATGAGAATCATGTAGGGAGTAGACAGCTCATGTCCTGGACTGAGGGGCACCCCTCTTGAAACATAGGGTTGAGGAAATCCCTCTCTTGATGCCTGGGATTCCCTGAAGGAGCAGCATTCCATGTTATCTCTGGAACAGCTTGTTTGAGATTGGCAAACTTTTTTCTGTACATGCATACGCTGGACCAGAAGGTTGAACTGCATGCTGAAAATGACTTTGAAAATGCAGATCCACATCATTCTGTGGAAGGAGGACTCGGGACACCATAAAGTTAATTATTTAGCCTGCAGAGATTGCGAAAAAAATTCCTTTTTTCCAGTGACCACTGTAGAAACTGTAGTCGAACAATAACTTCCCAAGCACTGAGGAAACCACTGAAATCCTTCAAAACTTTACTTTACTTACTTTTACTTTATTAGATTTTTACCCCGCCCCCCTAGACAAAGTCTACTCAGGGCGGCTTACAAATATTATAAAAACATAATATATACAAATAATTTTAAAATCATAAAACATCACAATTATTAAACAATTAGACCAGATCAATACCAAGATGGGAAAAAAAATTATAAAACAAAAAATAGATATCAATTATTGACTGAAGGGATGGCCTGCCTGAAGAGCCAAGTTTTTAAATGGCTTTTAAAAACACCCAGCGAGGGTGCCAGTCGGATTTCTGTTGGTAAACTATTCCATAGCCGAGGGGCCACTGCCGAGAAGGCCCAGTTTCTTGTTCTTTCTTTCCGGGCCTCTCTCGGCGTTAGGCCCCTCAGCCGTCCCTCCTGGCTATGCCGAGTGATTCGGGTAGATCTAGGTGGGAGAAGACGATCTGCCAAGTATCAAGGTCCCAAACCGTTTAGGGCTTTGTACGTCATCATTAACACTTTGAAGTCAATGCGGAAATGAATGGGCAGCCAATGCAAGGCAGCCAGAGTGGGAGAGATATGTTGATATTTTCTCACCCCACTCAAAAGTCTGGCCGCCGCATTCTGCACCATTTGGAGTTTCCGCATCAATCTCAAAGGTAGCCCCACGTAGAGCGCATTACAGTGGTCTAATCTCGAGATTACGAGCGCATGGACAAGAGTAGTGAGGGCCCCACCATCAAGATAGGGTCGCAGCTGGGCAATCCGCCATAGATGGAAATAGGCGGAGTGGGCCACGGATGCCACCTGGGTCTCCATGGTCAGCGCCGGGTCCAGATGTATCCCCAAGCTGCGAACCTCACTCTTTGCGGTGAGTCGTCCCCCCAAAAGAAAGGGAGTCACCCAATCCGCTAATGGAGGGACCACCCACCCTCAAGACCTCCGTCTTGTCCGGGTTCAAAACACTGAGTATAATCACCTCCAATGAGTCAGAAAGAAAAAGTGGAACTTGCAGTCTTCATTTCTGTCCTAGGAGAGTATTTCCCAGCTTCTTGGTGACAAAGACAGCCTCTGCATTTTGCCCTTTGTTCTGTGCTGCCCCTCTCCACTCTCAAGGCATGTGCTGGAATGCCTCCCTGGTCTCATTTATATTTCATTAAAACTCCTCCATATATGTATGGAAGATATTATATCTATATTATAGACATAATATATTATATGGAAGATTCCAAAACGGGTGAGAAGAGAGACAGTTCTAGCCTTGCTCTCTATGTGTCTTTTTCTCCCAATAAAGAAAGTTAGTCTGAAGAGCAGATAGTCTGCTACAGGTGTAATGTTTCAGCATGACCAGGAACCATGATTTTCCAGGATCCCTAGTTATGTGGAAAGTTTATATGAATGGCAGAAGCTTTCCTCTTCAGACAGGCCCTTTTCTTCATGAAGAAAGCAGCTGGTAAAAGGCAAGGCCCTTTCCCTGTTCAGGTTTTCATATATTATTATTATTATTATTATTATTATTATTATTATTATTATTATTATTGAGAGGAGACAGGCACATGAAATGCTTTCAGTGCTAAGTTACTGATGAACATAGCCATAAAGGAATGGTGTTCTTGCACATAGACAGGCTGCGGAGCAGTTTTCTCCTCACTTACCTCATTCCAAAGATCAGAGAGTTTATATACTTCTAGCTGAGAAACTAATTGGCCTTCAATCCCCCTTAAGCTCAGCTAGAAAGCCAGCAGAGGAAAAAGGGAATTATTTTCCTCTTTCTGGCCCATCTTTCCTGTCCCACTCTTTTCTACCTACTTACAGTTGTGAGAGAGAAACACATAAAACCCATAGCTAGGCAGCTTTTGCCTCAGGATCAGCAGCATTTGGATGTCTGTGAAACTTTGCCCTGGAGCACATCCATGCTAATTTGGAAGACCCTGTGACTGAGGGGCTTTGTAACATGCTATGTTTATCCTTTGAATCCATTGTCTATGACTGTGCTCCACAGACAGTGTGCTGCAATCTTGCACAAGTGGCTTTGGCTCTCCTTGATTTTCCTCTGATTCAGTTGAAGAGGCTATAAGTAAATCAGGTCTCAAATTGCAATATCTCCTTTCCTCTCCTGTAAGCATTGTTGCTTTCCATCACAACAAGCAGAGGCTGTGTCTAGCAGACAACCTGCAAAGGCCAGTCTCTTCTCTAAATGTAGGGGCCTAAAGGGCTGGGCTCATCTACAAAGTCTGTTGTGAGGTCCTGGGATCCAGGGCATCACATAGAACATTTTGAAATGTTTGCGATACTTTTAGCAGAGCATTTTGAAATGTTTACGATACTTTTAGCAGAGCAACTGGAAAAAGCAGAAGCCAAAGCATTTTGCTTAAATACTTCTGTTTGTTAGTCACTCTTGTAAAGCATAGAAAGCAGAGCAGGTATTTCTGGCACAGAACTGGCAGAAAATGGATGTTTAAAGCTATTCTGGAACAAGCTATATCTTGAGTCCAGCTATGCACAAATCTAGACCTGGATCTTCAACTTTCCAAGAGCAGTGGCTTAAGGTGGAGGCTGAAGTGATACCAGATCCTCTCCTCACAAGCAAGGAGGTGGAATTGCAATGTTCATACTGGTGTAGATGGCGAGGGGGTCATAGAATTTTCACAATGGCAAAAATGATGTTTGCACAAAAAATGCCAATTCTTGAACTACATTGCCTAGTTTTTGGTTCTGGTTTTGGTGTTTCTTTCTTTCTTTCTTTCTTTCTTTCTTTCTTTCTTTCTTTCTTTCTTTCTTTCTTTCTTTCTTTCTTTCGAGCACAGACACCCACTTATGTCCTTTATTAAGGCCTTTTCTTCACAAGCTTCCTTTCTTGGCCCAAATTAGTGGAAATGTTTGAAGGGTTAATGGCTTGAACCCACATCCAGGAAGATCATTTCAAAAATTGTACTTAGAGACTTCTGGGATATTTCTTGGCCCCATGGGCATTTCAGCATGTTAAGGATTAGCTGGTGTGTAGAGTGAATGTTAGAGTTAGGGATGGGGATATGGTTAGTACAGCTTGTATTTTCTTTGCTCACCAATTCTGACATGCCCCCTGAATAGGGTCAACATGTTGACAGCCGGAATGTGCCACTCTCAGCACCATGGGGCATCAAATAATGGCAAAGATCATTATTTGTCACAGTGCCTTATATTGGATGGGCCAAAAAGTATTCTAGTAACAAAATGCAATAGATCAATTGTGACAATTTTTGTCCCAGCTATTTTTTCATGCCTTTCAAAGCAAGCAGACAGACAGAGAGTCAAAACCTGTACATGTCAAGGGGCTGAAAGTTGGGAACATAGTTTACAAGTTGTCTAATGCCTCATAAAATGCATCCCTCCTAAATCTATTTCAGTGTGAATTCTGCAACAAAGAATGACTTTTGGGTACTCAAATTCCCATCTGCATTGATGAGGTTTAAAATGCTGGTCCAGTCTGATGTGGGACCTGCCATTTTCTAACTTCAGTCTCATAGTCACGGAAGGGAACAAGTCATCCCTGAGGCATCTGTCTATGGAGCCAGAGGTTGGGAGTTCAATTCCCCACTGTGCCTCCTTGACAGGGGCTGGACTCAATGATCCATAGGATCCCTTCCTATGGTCTAAGATTATCATTATCATTTTCATAAGTGGGACAGACTTGATAAAATATTAAACTCTTTTGCAGAAACAATAATATATTGAGAAAACAGAGAGAAAGAGAACATACAACATTTTTAATCATTTGCTTTGCTGTAAAATTTGATGAATATTTTAACGTTTTTTTCTTTCAAGACTTTGATGTCTTTTCAATGCAAAGATGCAAACAAACCCAAATATAGACTACAAACCCAGCATTTTATTTCCTTTATTTTGCTCTGCATTTTCAATAAATATTTTAATGTCGATTTGAAGTCTTCACTGCGTGAAGACACTGACAAGTCTTATCACTGGAGATCTCAAGCAGTTTTATGATGAAATGAGATTTCATTTTAATATAATAAAAATTATTGCAGTTGCTTGAAACAGAGGGGCTTTTGAAATTTCAATTACACCAAATCTCTTTCTTTTAGTTCTACCTTCTGGTTTAGCAGCCAGTTAGGAAATCTGCATGGTGCTGCTTGTCTGTTCCTTTCCATTGCCCATTTTGTTTCATAAAGTGTCGACAATAAATATGCAGAAGATCCACACTGAATGGAAACACCCTTTTATGTTTTCTTTTCCCCTAATTAAGGAAACAATAATTCCTATGTTGGTGCAAATTAATCTTATGAACTGCAGTGAATGTGCTGCATGCAGGACTGGGTTGAGCAGTGTGACAATGTTACAAACTATAGCATGTGCAATCGTTCTTTGTGTAAGATGAGGTTCATGACTCAACCTTATAGGCCCCTTCCAACTCCATTATTCTATGATTCTATGATTTACAAAATGTAAAAACAAATAGTTCAATACATTCAACTAACTAACTAACTAACTAACTAACTAACTAACTAACTAACTAACTAACTAACTTACTTACTTACTTACTTACTTACTTACTTACTTGTGGTAACATGACATCATTACTGACATGCAACATAAGACCAATATTGGTTCTTGACCTGACCTTCATATTAGAAGGAACTATCAGAGGCTGAGGATGGGGCAGGTAGCTGGAAGGATAGATTTGGGTAAGGAATCATTAATCATTTATCTGTAAGAAAGATACACAAATGTCTACAAACAACAGTAGCAGGCATCAAATAAGATTAGATTTACATTCTTAAAGTGGTAATTGTGCCATCTGATCATCTGGATCAGATTTACTTCTTTCTAAAGCTGTTTTTGAAAAACCCCACTTTAAAATTTGTGAGGGGCCTTTTTTTTCCACAGAAAGAGGTGAGCTATGCTGTTCCTGGTGGCACTTCATTATTAGCTATTCTAGAATCTAGATGGAGCTTTCTTACTTTACCATTCCTTTGTTTGTGCTAGAATATTCCAGAAGCAGAGACATTCTGGGTGTTGCAGAGGAAGAAAAATTTGCTGCCAGTTATCTCCCATAATGCCACAGACTGAAGTTGCATTAAAAAACTTTTGGGGAGAAGCAAAATGGCTACCTAGAGATGAGAGCTACTGGTGAAGCTTTTGGACTATTGTGGTGGCAAAATAAATCAACAAGAAAGAAGCCACCACTGCCAGGGCAGCTTATGGGCAGAGCACGGGTATAAACACACACACTCAAGTTTAGGGTGAGGTGACCACTCTACTCAGATTATAGACAATCTGTGACTGCTTCTACTAATGGTGTCCCTGTTAAAATATAGGTGTTGTTCTAATGTCATAGTCACTTACTTAACATGATGCAGTCATGGCGTGCAAAGGCAGACCAGGGAGCAAAAAGGATGAATTGGAAATTGTATGCCCCACAACAGTTCATAAGAGAAAAGAAGGGTATGTGTGAATAACACTGCAGTTTCTGAAACAAGGACCAGTATTTGAGCCTCTCTCTCATGGATACACATTACTCTATCCTGTCTGTGTTCTAGTTATTTGCTTTGAAAAAAAAAATTTCTGACTTGAAATGCTTGACGTGTTGGATTGGCTAAAGTTATGCTGGGTGGGAGGATTGTTTTACATGTTGTTCACAGTGTACCTAAGGTGGCTGAAATATATGAAATGGTAGGCTGTGCTCTGCATAGAGCGGAAGCGTTCATGTCCCTCTATTTATATAGTCTTGCACTGAAGACAAGCTGCAGCTGTTTTTCATCTAGAGATTTAGCCTGCAATCCTGTGCCTGTTTTCTGGGTAATAAGCCCCACTGAAATTAATAAGGCTCATCTTTTTAGTAGATAGTGTGCTGTTAAACTTAAATCCTTTGCACAGTTACAAAGACAATCAGCCTTGCATGATTCCGTAAGAAGTTCTTCTGAGTAGGCATACATAGGATTGCATAGCCAACTTCTGCAATCCTTGAAGAGAGAGCTGCACATGATGAATAACAACATGTGCACTTCACAACAACAACAACAACTGATGGTTGTTCACAAAGACAACAAGAGAGACAGTGATATTTCAGGGCACCATATAAAGATTGTCCCTCATCAAAAATAACAGTGAGAGCAAAAGTAGACCAAATATGTTTTAAGGACCTCGCTCACACAATACAGAATGAACCACCTTAATGCTCCAAGCCTGTTGTCTTAGAAATGCACTCCTGGGGCCACAAAAAGAACTAGAGGTATCTCTCCAAGGTTGCTGGTCCTCTGATCTTGAAGGAACCATACTGTTATTTCTTTGTGACTTCTAAGTGTGCCATTTTAGTAGGGACAGTTCATGGTCCCAGCTGAGAGGAGGCAAGTTACAACCCTGAATTTCAGAGTGAGGCACACAACACAGTTCCTGCTCAGTTTACAGGTGGTATATGCATTTGGCAACATAAGTACAGAACACAGAATAAGTTGGTTATTTATATGCAGGGTGATCATTAACAAACGTGTTCTCCATAGGTTCACAGAATCATAATAATCATTAAGGAATTCATTCTCAATGGAAACAATCCATTTTAATGGTAATCTATCCTAGTAGCCATACCGTATTCTGTGGCAGCAAATGCCATTGCATTTAATCTACTGCCTGCCAATTTTATTGGCTGATCCTGGATTTTACTATATGAAGAAGGAAAACTCCCCCCTATCTCCTTTCTTCATATCAGCCACATGTTTATAAGCCTCTGCCTCAGAAGTTGCAAACATGGGTCCCTGCAGATAGTGTTGAAGAGCAGCGTCCATCAACCCTACCAGCATAACCAATGCTGAGGGACGAGAGTTGTAATCCAGCAGTATCTGGAGGATACCCAATCCATCTTGTCCCTTGCCTCCCACCCCAGCTTTAGTTATCTTTTCCTGAATTAAAAGTTGTCAAACATATCATCCTCTCCAGTTACAACTCTCTTTCATGCCCCCCCATTACAATATCCATTCAAAGAAAGAAATTGTATGAGGAATCTTCTAGATGTAGCCACACTATATATTTATATGAAAGTACTTTGACTGTAGTTGCTTAATTTTCATCCTTTTCTGAATGGTACCCAAAACTTCACTTGTTTCCCCCACACCCTTTCTTTCATTGCCACTGAGTTGACGTTTTTCTATGTGCCACATACTGTGCCCTCAAGTTCTCTTTCTTGAGTAGTTACAGGAATTCCTTCTTCGCTTTTAAGTTAAACATCAACATCAACAATTCTTTTGTCAGCCTGAATAGCAAACATTGCTCTGGATCCCAGCTATTAATTCTTTTTGCAGCACCTTTTCTCATGAGTGCTCAGCCTCCTATTATTTACCTTGACTCCATAAAATTAACCAGCGTATACTTAAATGTCAGCTTTTGATAGAGAACATTGCTGCCCTTTCCTTTATTATTGAGAAAGCTGGTAGGTCATACTTGCCAACTTACCTGTATCACTCTAGCATCCTTGACCGATTTTGGGTTGAATTGTGCTGTGCTACCATAGCAACAATATTCCTCAGTGTCAATGTGGCCACCTTCTTTCCCTTAATGAAGACATGTTGACCCCAGTCCAGCCTGACTGTAGTGCTCACTCAGTTCTACTGAAACACCTCCATGCCAAGGTTTCTCTTAATAAAGACTTTCAAGTCTTCAAATCTGGCAGCTTCTCTTTGTCTTTTATACATCTGTTCTAAGGCACAACATCATCTTCGCTTTTCTCCTTCTCCAGCCAACTATATTGTTCTCACTAATAATTATCATAAATATTTCTACAGTATTAATGATTTCAATGTCCATGATTTTATATTCAACTCTAGACTTTCCTTTATTTTTTGTAAAATTTGATGGCCCCATTACGAATGCTATTTCTGGAATAAAATTGCATGCTAAGACACAATTTCCCCAACCTGGGAGTCACAAAGTGTTATTTTTAGTTTCAATTATTTTTATATTTATTATATTAAATTTGGTATACACAATGATGTTTTATTTTAATCTTCTTGACCCACAGAAGCAACCTAGAGTTCTTAGTCATTTCTGTACCCCTTTGGGTGGACTTTCCCTATATGCATACACATCACTCCTGTCCCCTCTGAAAGAGTTGCTCACACATGTTTCTTTCTGCTCCTCCATCTTTACCTTTGGAGGACTGATGTCAGTCCTTTGGATCCAAGCGTTAGCCCAGCTCAAAGAGGCCTGAATGAAGCAAGCATGTAGTGAATGCCAGAAACACCAATGCCAAAGATGGTGGCAGGATTGAAAAGTTGTTGCTGTGCTGGCAGCAGCAGTACCTTTCACTCTACCTGAGTCTCCCACTCTTCCAAGTGTGGCACAGCAAAAGGATAGGGGACCTGGGTGGGGAGATGCCTCTGGGCCTGAATCATAGAGGAGGAAGGCAAGAGAGGTAAAACACAGAGGGAGGAGAAGGGGGACATAGGGCAGGGCCTGTGGGGGGTGTTTACTTGGGCTTGAGGAAGAGGGGCTCTTCACTGAAGAGCTTTTCTGGGGGCAGGAGACATGAAGGGAGGTCATTTCCACCTCCAAAAAAGTAAATTAAGATGTATTGACATTTTTCCTTCTCAAGTTTTAACTGGTAGAGGCAGATTTACAATCCCTATAAATATTATTATTATATTAATATTAATATTTTAAGTAGAATTATGTTCTGAAAAATCTATTTTAATATGTTTTCTTTACCACATTAAAAATATCTTTTTATGCATTTATTTTCCTTCTTCTGCTATCTGTGTGAGAATGATAATGAGTGCAAAAGGGGATCCTCTAGACCAGGAGTCCCCAATCCGCGGTCCGCAGCCCGTACCAGGCCGTGGCCTTGGCAGGACTGGGCCGTGGAGACAGATCTCCCACTCCCCCGCATGTGCTCCCCCCACCCGCACGCACGGCCCGCCCACCCACACAGGTGCCCCGCCCACCCACGCATGCACACCCACCTGTGAGCACACCCCGCCCACCTGCGAGTGTGGCCCGCCCACCTGCACATGTGTAAGCATGCACCCCGCCCACCCACGCATGTGTGAGCGAGCACCCTGCCAACCTATGAGCATGCCCCACCCACCTGTGAGCATGGGGGTGCCCCGCCCCCCCATGCACAGACCCCACCCCCCAACCAGTCTGTGGCTTGGAAAAAATTGGGAACCACTGCTCTAGACCATCTTGACTGCTGACACTGGTGTTGTCAACATTCAGGTGGTGGTTGCTATGTAAAGTGTGACTCCCCTCCCCCCGCTTGCACAGCAATCTTGGGCCATTTCCTGGCATTTTGAATCATGGATACATAACCTATATCCCACATTCTTAAACTGGAGGGTTTGTTTTGTTTTGGTTTTGTAAGCATTAAGTTTATTGAAAAACAACCTTGATGGAGCGAGCACTGACAGCTTCCCACTTTTTGCAAATATTTTTGTTGTAAATATTTTTGTTATCACAGATTTGGCTAGATAAGTTGGTTTGGATATTCTGGGAACAGGAGATACAAAAAATCCTTTGTATCTCAGCATCTTTTGAAATTATGTCAGCTTAAAAACACAGTTAATAGCAGCTGTGGGGAGGAATTTTCAGCTGTGGGGTGTATATGATCTGATGAAAGTCATATCCCTTCCTCATGCTTCATAAGGAAATTTAAAAGCCTCACACAGGCAGTGGAATCTCCTTTCTCATACATTCGTTTGTTCATTCGTTCATTCTTTTTCTTTCTTTCTTTCTGTTGTTTATAATGACATGTTTAGCATCACCTCTGCTTTGTCCCACAAAGACATGAAAGAGTGCCTTTTTCCTATCACTGTAGACATGTTTGTACTGGATCTCCTTATACTTATCTGCCACGTACTCAGGAAAAGCACATGAGTCTTGGAAGGAAAAAAGGTGGAAGAGATACATAGAATCTTGGGCTACAGGGCTGAGAGAAGAGACACAGATTTACTTACATTTGTGAGAGAGTGCAGAGTAATAGCCAATTAGAGACAATTGTTTCACTGCCAAATGTTGGCCAGCCCCAAGATGTCCATCATTTCACCCAGTTTTCTCACTCCTTTCCATCCAGATCCTTGTCATTTACATCAGGTAGCTTGTGGTTCAGAGACCTATCATTTATTCTCTGCCCCACAACACATTTCAAGCAGCCTGACTAGCATCACACCTGACTAGCATCACCCCAAAGGCAGGATGGGGTATCTAGGGAGGCAATGAACTCTTGGAGTGGTCTCATCAATATTTATAGCTTCCTCAAATCTTTCCTCAACTGGGTTCTCTCTTTTCCCTAATACTCATTTTAGGTTCCTATCATTGGATCTGTCCCTGCTACTACCTGATTAGACACCTGGTGTGCTCCTTCATACTGTTATTTCCACACACCAGGCCTCTTCTTCAACTTCCACTTCACTTTGCAAAAGATTGTTATTTGAAACTTTTGTTAACTCTCTTAGGTAATATTGCCAACACTGGTTCCTAAACCAGAACCCCTTTTTTTTTAAAAAAATAAAAATTTAAATTTAAAAAATCCCCGTTCCTTTACCCTCTTGTTTTATCTGGGACCAAGCAGCCAACGTGTGATACTTGTGTGATACTGCCGAACAAATGCAGAGGTTTTAATGTTCAAAAATGTTTTCTATTTTTGTAAAAAGATAAAACACAGAGGGTTAGAATACCAAACAATGAGACAGCTCTTGCAATTGTATGCAAATGAGAGTCCTCTTTTGTCTTTCTTTTTGGTGATGCATTAGTGGCCCTTCTACCCTGTTTCCCTGAAAATAAGACCTAACCTGAAAATAAGCCCTAGTATGATTTTTCAGGATGCTCGTAATATAAGCCCTACTCCAAAAATAAGCCCCAGTTAAGTGAAACCCCGCCCTCCACCATTGTGCCGCATTGTGCAGCAACCAGAAGATAACATGACTGTAAAATAAAACATCCCTTGAAAATAAGCCCTAATGTGTTTTTGGAGCAAAAATTAATATAAGACCCTGTTTTATTTTCGGGAAAACACGGTAGGCACGAAGCAAGCAGAGTGGCAGACCTAGCTCTGTCTTCCAGTTCCTCCACATTTCTCCCTGTCTTTTAGCTTTTGCTGCATGAAGTACCTGCTTCAACTTACCTCACAACTGGACAGATTCTGACCCCATTCTTGCTCCACTGGCAATATCTTGTGATTTAAGTCAGATTTATAGCCCTAGTTAAAGTCGTAAATTTGACTTGGTTTAGCATAATTTAAATTAGGGGAGTTAAGGCGTGATGATTTGGGAAAATGTGACTGAATTTTTTTTAGAAAAAGAGGGGGATATCAGCCCCTAAGAGAGTAGCATTATGATAATTTTGAAGCAATTTGATACAAAATAACAATAGACCGAAGGGCATAGCCATACCTCTCACCCTGAACAAAAATTATTTTTACACTGTTTATATTATTCTCTAAACTTCCTGGCACAATAGTAGCGAATGTGATGCATCAAATATGCATCCAATGCACATTATAGTAATATATTCAGAAAGAATAAAGGGAGGGAAATCTACTGGGAAAGCACTAATATTTATACATGTGTGCGCCTATAAGTAATGCAAAGTGTGTATACACTATTGAGATTTAAAAATTTCCATATCTGAAAGAAAACTGGTTTGTTTTACTTTGATTATATCCTGAGGAATGGCACATTAAATGTACACTGTTAAGAGAAGATTCATTGACTGCCATGTTTAATAATGTCCTGAGATAACCAAAATGTTTTGTATTTTCTTGGTGTGTTCCCTGTATAATACTGAAATTAAGGCCTACAAAACATCATATTTTGATGTTTCTTGGAAGTGCAGAACACATAAATGCCACATACTGGGTTGACTCAAGCATTTCCCTACATTAGCATAAAGAGTTCCTTTTGAAAACAAATGCATAAAAAGCACAGCAGGACTGTAAATTTGGCATTATGGTGCCAAAGGAAGGGAAAGCATCCTTCTTTTTTTAGGCCAGTATATATTTGGCAAACCGAGGCTGCAACACTCCAGAGAACATCAGGGCGCAGTTTCTCATATTGATCCTAACTTACTATGGAAATTGGACATACATATTTATGTGCATATTTGTGCATATCAACCCAGATAATCAGAGGAGGCCTTCCTCTCAGTCCCATTGCCAGTGCAGGCATGGCTGATGGGGACACAAAAGAGGACCTTCTCTGTGGCAGCTCTCAGCTGGAATGCTCTTCCTCAGGAGACCAGGCAGGACCCCCTCTCTTTTATCCTTCCGCCCACACCTGAAGACCCATCTCTTCAGGCAGGCTTTTAACAATCATGATTTTTAAAGTTAAATGACTTTTTAAAGTTAAGATACTTTTTTTTAATTGTTACTTGTTTTTAAGTATTCAACTCTATCTTATCAGTGTATATTGTTTTTTAATGTAGAACTTATTATGTTTTTAATTCTATTCTTTTTAATATTGTGAGCTGCCTTATTGGGAGAAATGCAACCTATAAATAAACAAATAAATAAATGTGTCTGTTAGTTCCATTTTGTGTATAATCATGCTTTTGTACAAAGACTTGACATAAAATTCTGCTTATGATGGCCAGTTTTTCGTTAGTAGAGTATTGAGATCATATGCTAGAGAGCTTCACAAGATTTATGTCTCAGAAAGGGAGCTTTTCTTCCCTTTTGCTTGGAAGATGATTTTCTTGACTTTCAGTCTGCAGCCATTCCAAGATGCATGTCTTATGATACATGCACATGGGGTGGATTAGAGCAGGCAGCCAGATTTCAGTTTTAGTCACTTTTGTGGTAATTATCATTTTCATAACAATGGTTCACAAAGAACAAAGGGAGATTAAGCAGATAGTGCTCTTTAAATGGAAATACTAGTTTTGCACAAAAAGCCCTGCCCTTGTTTATCTGCAGTTTGACAGGTGTAATACCCTCCTAAAGGGCCAGGAATCCTGAAAAAGCATTTGAATTCTGCCAGAGATATAAGTGTTGCTGGCACATTCTTTTTTAAAAAAGTTAAAGGTTTGCAGAACGATTCCACTGCACTTGTTCGTGTGCAGTCTGACAGGAATAATTCCCTCCTAAGGGATCCCAGGAATGCATATTTCATCCAACTGTAACAAAGAGGAAAAAAGTTGTTCCTGATTTGTATTTCCAATGATAGCTAGTGGGTCAAATGAGACTAGGGTTTCCAGACGTCCGGCAAAAGGAGGACATGTCCTCATTTTTAGCCTAATGTCCTCTGTCCGGCAGGCAAAGATAAAAACCTTTGAAATGTCCAGCTTTTGTATATTTTATGTTATAATTTTGGATGGGAGCGGGAGAGGTGGAAGGACCCCCCCTCCCCCTGTCTTTCCCAGCCCCCACCCGCCCCCTGTTACCTGCCACCAGCGCCGGAGCGCAGCCCTCGCCCCCTCCCGCAGCAGCTGCTCGGAGATCCGCCATGCCCGCCCAGCCCACGTGAAGCCCAGAAAGGCAGCGCGATGGAGCACCACCTGCCGAGCAAGGCAGGAGCAAGCAGCGCCCGAGCGCATTGATGGGAAGGCGAGCACCTGGACTGTGTGTGTTCAAAGTCCCTTTTGGGGACTCCAACTCCCACACTCCCCAGCCTTGACCTTATGACCCTCAGGGGAGGGGAGGCTGCCTCATTCGGTTTTGCCCGGCGCCGCTTTCCCCCTGCCTGCGCTGGAGCCTTGTTTGGGTGTCCAGATTAGCAAGGTCGCCTCTGAGCCTGTGCAGAGTGTGAGCGGCCAGGGGATCCCGCAGCCGGGCCAGGGTGGGTTCGGGTTTATTTGCTTTGCTCCCAATCGGAAGCCGCTGTTTCTTGGTAGCCCCCCTTCCTGTTTGTTAAATGAAACATTCAATACGTTCGCCTCTGTCATCTTTTTTGTCTTTCTATGTCTTCCTTTTGTATGTATCTGGCAACCCTATATGAGACCCTCAGATTACCACATCTCAACATGGATTGGAGGTCTGAGTGAAACAGGGCAGGCTTTGAATTTATCCAAGATACTGTCTGCTCTCAGAAGTACTGAACTGTGGTCAGAATTCAGTCTGGGGATCGGTTTTGTGCATATTTCTCTATCCTGATGGGTCTTTCTCCCTCGAAGATTAAGAAAAGTTGTATTGTGTTGTGGGCACTTCAACAGAAAGTCCACACAGGACACTTTCTAAGTGTCTTTGTAAGTTGTTCCCAGGCCAGACTTACCTGTTGTTCCTTTTATCTCATGACTCCCTACTTTAGCATTCCAATCCCCTATAATGAGAAGAACATCTTTCTTTGGTGTCAGTTCTAGAAGGTGTTGTAAGTCTTCATAGAAATGGTCAATTTCAGCCTCTTCAGCATTGGTGGTTGGTGCATGAACTTGGATTACTGTGATGTTGAAAGGTCTGCCTTGGATTCGTATTGAAATCATTCTATCATTTTTGAGATTGTATCCCAGTACAGCTTTTCCCACTCTTTTGTTGACTATGAGGGCTACTCCATTTCTTCTACAGGATTCTTGCCCACAATAGTAGATATAATAATCGTCTGAATTGAATTCGCCCATTCCCGTCCATCTTTAGTGCAATCTTTAGTGCAATCTATTTTATCTCTCACTTAAGTGACCCTTCTGTTCACACTGATTTACGTTTTTTATTCCATGAGAAGGGTCCTGACAGGTCTTTGGATCTCTCCAATTTGCCCCCCTTCAATTAATGACACTCCCATTCCTGCCTCCTTCCCGCCTTTTTCCATGACCATCATTCAGTGGGCCGTGGTAATTTTCTGTTAAATAAAGTAAGTGACATAGTGAAACAGCAGTATATCTACTTGGTTCAGTACACATAACATCACCAGTGTATCTTGTTTATCTAGAATAGTGCTGCATCAATAGGGAAACATTTTTTAAAATTCTATGGTCAAGTTCATGAAAATAGAAGAAGGGAAGTTCTCTGTCATCCCTTTCAATGCCACAACCCACCAAATATATCACAGGGTTGTCACCTCAGACAACACCCACAGTTTTATTTCAATGCACACTAAACATCCGCACAGGCTACAGAATAGACTAAATAGGAGTGATCTGAATCATGCCAAAAAACTATATCCCTACTGCTGTGCTAAAAAAGGAGGAAGACAGTTCTAAAAGGAGGTGGGATGGATTACATTAAATCAAAACACGTAATGAAGCCATAAACCAAAATTGATTCAAATAGTGAGCTATTGTGCCAGTGTGGACATGTGCTAAGTGTCACTCAACTATGCAGGAGACCTGCTATCAGTAGCTTGTCATCAGGCTTTGGTACAAAGGCCACCTTTTGATGGTACTCTCTTTTCATTTAGTGCCTTATGAGATTCATTATTCCCATTCGGTTACTAGCAGAGTCTCGACACACACCATAGTTCTTTGGCACTGTATCTCTCATGAGACTTAGAGAAAAGGCAGCATGAAATAAAGTGTGTAGGCTTTCATGGTTAATTGTTCTGTCAGCTCTCCAGCATGACAGCAGCACGTGAGAATGGCCATTTAATTTACAAGGCTGGCAATTAGAACGATGTGTAATAAGTGCTGGAAACCTAAGAGATCTAAAGATTTTTCCAGGATGTAGAGTAACTGTCACCCCATTCCTTAAAAGGTCCCAGTGCAAGATTTTGGGGAAAGATATTAGCTAGATTTTAACAGTGTTCTACTGACAAACAATTCGGTTAGTGGAAATGGAAGGAGAAAATTCTCCATCTGCCTGTCATGTTCTGCATCATAGCTGGTTTTTGACTAAAACAGACCTCCCCTAAGCTGGACTGAAGCACACACATACACCACAGTCCCTGAGCAACTTGACACCTTCAAAATCTGCTCTGGGAAACTGGGAGATGCTTCAGTAACACTGATTGGATTGCAAAGGAGGAGAGATGGGGGAAATCCTATTGTGTGTTTGAATCCTGGTCTCCTATATTTTCCTCTCAGATTACCATTGCCTGCCTGATCCGATGTCCTGACAGGATTCTGATGATAGCCTCATAAATGCAAAGGTTTGTCTTTGCAAATTATGGTCAGGACCATATTTGCTCCTTGAAAGATGCAAAATTTTGTTATGGGCAGAAAGACCTCAGAGGAATTCCTCTTCCACCCCTGGCAAATTCTGCAGCTTAACTATATGCTGTGTAAAGAAGTAAAGTGTGCTGCTTACATACCACCTCTTAGTGCTTAAAGCTCTCTCGGGGGGGGGGGTGTGTTATAATTTCATTATGCAAGCTACATATCCTTCCGCTCCAGTGAGCTGGACACTCCATTTACCAACCTCAGAAGGATGGAAGGTTGAGTCAACTTTGAGCTGTCTGTCTGAGGCCAGGAACGAACTCAGGTCGTGAGCAGAGTCTTCACTTGCTCTCCTACAGTTTAACCACTGTGCTGTGAGGCTGCCTTTGTTGCTCTTGAATCATCTGTCAATGGGTGACACTGAGTTCTGACCTTGTAAGAGAAAGAGAACAATGTCTGCTTTCTCACTTTGGCCACACCATGTACAATTTTGCATACCTTAATCATTATCCCATTAGCCACCTTTTTCTAAGCTAAGAAGCCCCAAGCATTATGATCTTTCCCCATAAAGGAACTGGTACAGCTCCTTCTTCTTTTGCTTGTCCCTTTTTGCTCCTCTAAACTCCAATTATCTTTCCACAATCTGCAAGCAGTTGTACATCAAAAAAAGAGGGGGGGGGGAAGAATTGTAACACAAAATTAGCAAAGCCCTTGTCCTCTTCTGCCTTTGTCTCTGCTTTCTGTTCCAGGAGATTGATGCCAGATGGCTTGAAGCCACTAGCACAAGCATTAAACAGAGACCTGATCTTGGCTCCATTGCAGATATTGTGCCATCGGAGATGTCTAAATCAAGAAGAAACATCAGTGTAGAGGTCTTATAAGATCATCATTGTTTAGGGGATTCCATCTGCTGATAGTAAGATACCAGCTCCCTTATTAACTGTGCAAGCCTACACGGTTCTGCAGAACGAAGCATTACAGAACCAAATGGTCTTCCTCTTATGTCAATAGACTGTATAGAATAGCAGCCAAAGGCTATAGCTTCACATGAAGAAGTTCTTTTATGATGGAAGGTAAAAATAAGACAGAAAGATAAGTATAGTTTTTAAAATGTAGAGTGGAAAAGAAATTATTTTATGAAAGAAATTACTTTATAATGTGATAAAATTTATGGGCAGTTATATTTGGAAGCCCATTAAGTGTCAGGAATAGCGTTCGATTAACCCACAAGAATATGTCACGGTTCTGAAATATTCTGACATATTACGAATAATTAGGCTTTGTGCCAAATTGCAACTATGATTTTAGTGTGCAACATCAGTCCCTAAACAGATTGTTCTATGTCACACTATCCTATTGCCCTCCCAGGCCCCGAAATGAAAACGCCAGACAGTAATATGGGTTAAATACGGGCCACACTTTATTAACTCAATTCAGACAAAATCAGTATCCTCTTTAAATGAGGGGGCCTGCGGTAGTGCGGAGAAATGTAGGGCATCCACGATACCCTAATCAGTCAATGGGCGAGTCCCAGGCCCCCAGGCTCCAGCTGTCTTAATGACAGCAGGAACCCGGCCGGCCTCTAGTAAACACCCCAGACCTCGAGCCATCTTTATTTGATGACTGTCGGTCCGAAAGTGGCCCAGCGCATCTTCCCGCCGCCGGCCCTGTAATCGCACGATCCGCAGAGCCGGGAGGTCGGATGCGCTGTTGGCTTTTCATAATTATCAAAGGGACACACCGAGACAACCAGTTTTTTCCCGCACTACACGGCCGTGTGACCAAGAATAACCACCATTAATATGCCAATAAACCCTTTTCCAGTGTGGGATAGGCGAAAAATCCCTCCATCCACAGCCAATCAGGATAGAGGTCAAAAATTCCTATCCGGCCCCATAAGGCGACCCCGAACACACTAGAAATAGGGCGGGCGGGTGGGTGCCTGCTCGGAAAAGGAGATCGCGTCGGGGGCGAGTTAACCTTTTATAACCACTCGCCCCCTCCCTTTCATCCATGTGACCCGGTCCTGTCCGGCGTCATCCGGGACCGAGGAGGGCAAAATGGCACCGCATTTCAAGGACTTCAAGCGTCCTTCATGCGGCCGCATACTTGCCCTCCCAGGCCCCGAAATGAAAACGCCAGACAGTAATATGGGTTAAATACGGGCCACACTTTATTAACTCAATTCAGACAAAATCAGTATCCTCTTTAAATGAGGGGGCCTGCGGTAGTGCGGAGAAATGTAGGGCATCCACGATACCCTAATCAGTCAATGGGCGAGTCCCAGGCCCCCAGGCTCCAGCTGTCTTAATGACAGCAGGAACCCGGCCGGCCTCTAGTAAACACCCCAGACCTCGAGCCATCTTTATTTGATGACTGTCGGTCCGAAAGTGGCCCAGCGCATCTTCCCGCCGCCGGCCCTGTAATCGCACGATCCGCAGAGCCGGGAGGTCGGATGCGCTGTTGGCTTTTCATAATTATCAAAGGGACACACCGAGACAACCAGTTTTTTCCCGCACTACACGCCACAGCATAGGGACTAGTCGAGACTAAGTCCCATGCCCGCCATCCAAAACCAGCTCAGAATGCAGGCCCCCTATTATATCTTCGAGAAAAATGTCCAGGCCAATATCAGACAAGTGTACGCCATCACTACGAAAATATTCTGAGTGAGAAGTTTGGATCCTGTGGTGGTTAACCACAGATCCGAGGCCGCCGCTGCAGACACCTCTACACACTTCCCTATTGACCCGACGTCGGGCCCTATTGATCTTTTCGATGTTCTGCGCACCTCGCCAGGCTAAACGCGGGATGATATTAGACCATATTAACCGTGTAGCAGGATACTTTTCCTTCAGTTTCTTGAGATCTCTTAAGATATCAAGTATGACCGCCTTACCAGACAA
Source organism: Intellagama lesueurii (assembly GCA_037013535.1). Classification (NCBI taxonomy): domain Eukaryota; kingdom Metazoa; phylum Chordata; class Lepidosauria; order Squamata; family Agamidae; genus Intellagama; species Intellagama lesueurii. The sequence goes on along the minus strand of JBAJHW010000004.1, from coordinate 91,626,348 downwards.
TTCGGGCAAATCGTTGCCTCCCAAGTGAATTAATAAAATGTCTGGTGGCATAGAGCCGAAAGACGTCATCCTGCCGAGCTGTATCCAATGCATGCCACGCATGCCTTTCCATGTAACCAACGCATGGGCACCAAGCCCCAAATCTTTCCCCCACGGGGAAGATGCGGCGTAACGTGCCGCCCAAAAAACATAACTGTGGCCGATGATCATAACTTGCTTTCGGCCTTCACGTCTCCCGGAACCTGAAACGATATAAACAAACCCTGCCTATACGTTAGGAAGAGGTCTAATGTATTTGTGATAACAAGCTGACGACCAGCGCCCCAACTGTTTAATTTGATCTATGTTGTAACCCATAGCCGCTGCCGTTGAGGCTGCTCCAATCCGAAAAGAATGGGTCCCGAATCTCATATCCTTCAATCCTATCTTCTCGAGTGCCTTGCCAGTCAGTGCCCAGAACTGATATTTCGTAAATGGTGACCCATCTATATGCTGAAAAAATTGACCAGGCTTTGCACCCCTTAATTCCACAAATCTCTGAACTGCCTTTACCGGACAAATGCTTTGTACTCTACATTGCCCTAGTGTTAGATGTTTGCCTTTTCCCCGTGGGTCTGTTTTAGACCGTCTAATGATGATCGTTAACTGCCCATCCTGTACAATGACGTCCCCAAATTGTAACGCCCTCTGTGAAATGTCATTCTTTCCCATTGCAACGAGCTCACTAATTCTCAGTGCCCCAAAAAATGCCAACAATGCAGCTGCGTGAACCAACGCCACTTCATAACTGTCCCTACATAATGCGCTCCATTGTTCACATAGGCGGCCAAGGAGCTCCGGAGATATGGGTGCCCTAGTATCCCGAACTCTCCCTCGTTCCCTGGCCCAACCTTCCAGCATCTTCCTAATGCGAAAATCACCAGAAAAATCCCGGTGACCGTTTGATTTAGCATGGAAGGCCAGGGCTGCCAGTTTTCCTTGAATGGTCCCTGTCGCTAACCCCCTCCTATGCAAAAATATTATGAATTGCTGGAGGTGTTCCACTGGAGCCGGCCATGTTTGTTCTAGCTTCACTGACTCCCTAAATTCAAAAAATTCTGTACCTGCTGCTAAATAACCCTTTTTTGTCCTCGGGGCCAGTGCCATATCTATTGCTCTCGACGCCTCTTCACGCCAATCTGCCAGACCTCCGCTGGAAGCACTTCTGGCAGATCCCTGGCCTCCGGTGCCAGTTCCCTGAAACGCTTGATCTGTTGGCGTGAGAGAGCATCAGCTATCTGATTGTCAAGACCCGGGACGTGCCGGGCGTGCACCATAACATTAAACTGCAACGCCCTCAGGGTGAAGGCCCTGACTAAATACATAACCCTTTCTGAATGTGATGTCAGATTGTTAATGATGTGTACCACTGCTTGGTTATCACACCAAAAACGAACTACAGTGTTCGCCCATTCCTCCGCCCAGAGCCAAAGGGCCCCGACAATCGGAAAGAATTCTAAGAACGTCAAGTCCCTCGTTATGCCTTCCTGGTGCCATTCTTCGGGCCAAATGCCTGCGCACCATCTACCACGAAAATAAATTCCAAATCCCAAAGCCCCAGCGGCGTCAGAGTTTACCTGCACATCCGCTTTTAGGCTAAGTTCGGACCTCCAGAAGGAAACCCCATTGAACTGATCCAAAAATTGTTTCCAAACTGCAAGGTCTTCCCTCATACCCTTGGTGACTCTGGTTCTATGCATCGGCCGTTTTAAGCCTGACATAGCTCCACACAGCCGCCTCAAAAAGGCGCGACCTGGTGCAACTACTTTGCACGCGAAGTTCAGATATCCCACTATTTCCTGTAACTCTTTTAATGTCACTTTTTTCCGTCTTATTAAGTTACTAAGCCTATTCCTAATGTTTGATAATTTGTCCTGAGGCAGCCTTGAAGTCTGCTGAAGTGTATCCAGCTCAATACCTAGGAAAGTCAGTGATGTTGCTGGCCCTTCCGTCTTTTCCTCTGCCAAGGGCAGACCTATCTCAAGGGCAATCTCACGGAAGGCATCCAAAATCAATCTACATTTTCCTGAATTTGCTTTCCCACAAAAAAGAAAATCATCTAGGTAATGAGCTGTCGAATTACAGCCCACTCTTTGCCTAACTAGCCATTCAATGAAAGTGCTGAACTTTTCAAAAGCGGCGCACGAAATTGAGCACCCCATAGGGAGGGCCCTATCTATGTAATATTGCCCTTGAAATTGAAAACCTAATAAATTGAAGTCTAATGGGTGGACTGGCAAAATCCGGAAAGCCGACTTAACATCCGCCTTTGCCAGTTCAGCGCCCACTCCGCAGGCCCTAATCATCCTAACTGCCTCGTCAAAGGAGGTGTATCTCACCGAACAAAGTTCCTGGGGAATTGCGTCATTAACTGACGTCCCCTCTGGAAATGATAGATGATGAATTAGGCGAAATTCACCTGGGGCTTTCTTGGGGACAATCCCCAGCGGCGACACCCTGAGGTTAGCTATGGGCGGTTCCTCAAAGGGTCCCAGGACCCTACCTTCTCGAACCTCCTTTTTAATCTTTTCTAACACTATAGCTTCCATCCCTTTCACTGATTTAAGGTTTTTAGCCATAAAGGCTGTTCTGACACCCAAAGCTGGGATCCGGAACCCATATCTAAAACCCGATCTCAAATATTCAGCATCCCCCACTCTTGGATAGTCCGTTAAGCACTTTTCTAATACCGAAATTTTAATTGGTGTGGGCCCCCTTTCCAGGGGCACCGCTGTTCCCTTCGGGCTTCTTACCGGTTCCTCCCGGTTTGTTTTGTCGTTGTGCCCCTGCTTTAAAGCAGGATGCGTTAGGGTGCTTCCCCCCACAGGTAATACAGTCGTGTCTAAACCTGCAGGGGTGTCTGGCACAAACGCCCCTAGAGTTGTACTCATAGCAGGGCAGGCGGGGTTGAACCACCTGCCCCGCCCCTGGGCGGACGCTAACGTTCCCAGTAAATTTCTTGTTCAGATGGCCACTATCAAATCTATCACCTAAGCTACACTTGGCTGGCGTCATATGCTGTAGCCAAAGCCCTGGGTGTGGCTCATCCCAGCGTAAATCAGGCCTTATAGCGCTTTTCATTCTAAACGCTTCATCGTAACGAAGCCAAGCCTGCCCAGCAAAATCCGAATTTGCCCTACATATGATGTCAAAATATTGAAACAACGCTGATGCTTTCCACGGTTGAGCCTTAACCAGCACGCCAGCGTATATGGTAAAGCCCGTGATCCAATTAGGCCAATTTCTCTCAGGCTTCTTCCTTCTGTATTTTTCTTTTAATTTCTCGTCATCCTTATCAATTTCCTTGATTTCTACCTCACGATTAACCAGATCATACAAATCCAGGAATTCGCCCTTCCAAATCTTTTCCTTAACCGCCGGGGTCAAATGGTCTCCCAACGGCGTACTGTAGTCAGCATAAGGCAGCGCCGCTAGCGGAACCGTATTATACCCTGTGTTGGGAACTGAAGGGTGTTGCCATGTTCCTGCGCTCTTACCCTCACCAGATGCCCCAGCCGTGTGAGCTGGTGGGTAATGTGAGTTCCACCCACAACAATGTGTGCTTACTTGAGGCCAAAAACAACCAGGCCAACCCCCGTGTGAACTTCCACAATGTGAAGATGCACCATGTGCTTGTTGTGTGCCACCAGCCCAAGGCCATGTGGCCGAAGTAGACTGGGTGTTGTGCATGGCCAAACACTCACCGCAAGAAGTGGCCGGTGTCCCAAGAACCTCTACCGCCCTATGTGAGCTTGTACTGGGTTCCTCATAGGTGTCACATCTGGCTGTATTTTCCTGTACCGTCTCTTGAACTTCGGCCACCTCCTTCGTCCCGGATCTCCGACCGCCAGACCCCCTAGCCGCCGCAGCAGTTCCTCCCTCCACGGCTTGATTCTCGTTTCCGTGACCCTGTTGGGATTCTAATGCAGTAAAGCGTTCCATGAGTTGTTGTGTTAAGACCCTTAACTCTGCCTTGCGGCGGCCCTTAGTGTCCCTAACCGATCTACGTGGCGTAACCTCCCCTTGTGGAGAAGCCCGTCTAGCCATCCTCTGTGCCTCTAACTTAGATAACTTTTCTTGGAGGTTTTGCAGCATTCTCCATGACTCATCTTCAGAAGACGAGGATTCCCGTGGAGAAATCTGAGGAACGGCCCTCTGTCTTTTCGCTGGTGTCTTTCCTGTCTTCCTTCCAGTTCCCTTCTTGGGCGGCATTATAACTAATTGCTCCTTAAGTGTACCTCCCCAATTCCTATAGTAGTTGTAAAACTTGTCTAAGTTTTATGAAACTTCAACCCTTGCAGCTAATGTCCAGCAGGTGTCCCCTAACACTATCCCTATACTACACCTTATGATAAATCTGTATTGTGCGTATAATTCTCAACTTTACTCAACTACTTGTCTAACCTTAATGTTTGTTTTGATTTGTTTTATGTTTTTTTTTTTAATTGCTTATTCTCCAATTTCTGTTATTATTATTGTTTATTTCCAATTTGTCAAAGCCAAATCCTGTACCATGAATTGAACCAAATAGACACAAATAAATTCTTCTTGTGATTCAAAGTGCTCCACTAAACCAAACCTGCGCCTGCAATGCTTTTTTTTTTTTAGTATATATATAAAGTGCTTTTAACCACTGAAGACACCCTAATATTTATAACTGTGAACCCCTCAATGAACTTTCAATGTAAATGATTATTTCCCTTATGTAAATTACCCTTCACCACTAATGATTACCACTATATGAACTTTGATTAAATATAAACTTGCAAATATACTGCTTATTTATGCAACCTAAAATGGCGGCCAACGAATCAGGGGGCGGGAAAAGGGGAAAACAAAATGGCGCCCGTGCGATTTCCCCTAAACAAAGCAGCCGCAGAACCAGCAACCTAAAACCCCTGCAAACACGCGTTTCATCCAACGGTGCTCAAACCCCACTGATTTTACTAAAGAACCCCTGCACAAAACCCAAAACAAGAAAACCCGCTCGCGCCGCGGCGAGGCGAGCCCGCCCCGCCGCTCCCCGCCCTTCCCGCTTGATGGTAAAGTGTCTAAAGTAAATTGATCTCCTTCCAAAATAGTCCCCTTCGTCAAACAAACTTGGCCCAAGCCCAGGTATCGCACACCCTCAGGAGAGAGCCCAACCACCCTCCACCAAACCGCAATCTCCACTGCTTTCCAGCCAGCCAAACTCCGATCCAGCTCAGGCTCACTCCCACGCTCTGCAGTGCCTGCTCGGAAAAGGAGATCGCGTCGGGGGCGAGTTAACCTTTTATAACCACTCGCCCCCTCCCTTTCATCCATGTGACCCGGTCCTGTCCGGCGTCATCCGGGACCGAGGAGGGCAAAACGGCACCGCATTTCAAGGACTTCAAGCGTCCTTCATGCGGCCGCATACTTATTCAAAGCTTCCCTTGTTCCGCATTGTCTGAGGCTTGGTCACTAAAAGTGGATGTCAGTCATTGGAAAAATCAATGCATGCCATCACTTTGGATGGTTTCAGGGGAGGTGGGGGTGGTGATGAAACTGGTTTGCCCACTGCAAGATGTGTTTCACAACTGAGATGTGGGAAGAGCTTTCTGAAGAAAACTTCAGGGTCAGAGGTGCTCTTGTTGCTCTGGCATGGTTGCTGCTGTGAATGAGATATAGCTTTCTCCTACATTTGCTTTTGTTCCCTCAAGCACTTATATAATTTATGGTTCCTGTTTGTGTCTTTGCAGAAGCAAGCAATACCTTTATAAGACCACTGACAAAAATTAAATAGATAGCAAGCTTTCAATGGTAACCCATCTTCCTCAGGCTCTTCCTCAAAGTTTTTGTGGCATGCTTGTTGTTAATGCCAGGCAAAAAATTGTCTTAAGGTGAGTTGAGCAGCATACAAACACCTTGGGGGGATTGGGTGGGTAGAAACTCCTCTCCAAGCAGCACCTTGGAAAGCTCACAGCTCTTCAAACAAAGACCCACCAAGGAATTTACCTCACTGTTTCTCCCTGCACAACTGCCTTAAAAAACAAACAAACAAACAAAAAAAGTTCCTACTAGGTGGTGGTGGTGGTGGGGAAACAACACAGCCACATGGCAGGCACCACCAGAGAGCTGTGTTGTCGTGTTTTGGTGTGTGTGTTTTTTTTAATAGTTCAAACACTGGGGAAGGTTAATTTTAGTCGAATCACAGCTAGAATACCTGGTGAGTGATTTCTTCAGCATGCAGTACTGCTGGATTGGTGTTAAAAGTTCATATTATTCTCCAGCTGAAGTAAGGCAGAAAAATACTACCATTCTCCAGGGGCATGTTCCTCAGGATCTACTCTGATCCCATAAATAATAATAATAATAATAATAATAATAATAATAATAAACCCTCCTCCAGAATCTGGATGTTCTATTCCATGGAGGAAAAGTTAAGAAGTTCCATCTACACTTCAGTGGGGAAGATTATTCAGTACACCCAAATGAAAAGCAATGTTAAGAAAGCCAGGACGAAATGTTTCTTCTGTACCACCTCCAAGCTCTGTAATGCCCAGCTGAACAAAGAGTTCTGCAGGACTCAAAAACTAGCAACTGTTTGTGACTGATCTGATAAAAATATCACCTGCCCTTGTTTTTTGGACTACAAGGACCAACTGGCTTCGTTCTTTTTTTGTTGGCATATTACTATTATAGTCAACAATTTTTAGCATTCAGTTTGAACAGGAAATACTTGAATGAGAAAACAAACATGTCTACTTTTTTATATTTGAAGGTATTTATGTACTTTTTGTAGAACCGTTGAAAACACTAGAAGAAAAATCTGCTGTTTTGCTTTGACTGTTCATATCATATTATATATATATTAGGTTGCTTTTAAAATAAACATAAATTCCTATGGTGTGTCTAGGCTTCAGTAGAAGACTAAGGGATGTTATGTGTAAATTAAATTCTGTAGAATATTGAAGGGGAGGACTTTTATGCATTGAGACCTAACATGTTTTCAAGCCTGAACTAATATTTACAGCTAACCTGAAAATTTCCCCAAAGCATGGATAACACAGCTGTGAAAAAGGACTGTGTCTGCATGAGGTCATTGTTTCTTCCAGCAAATTACATGGCAGAGTTTTATGAAAACAACAACAACTAATGCTCTCTGCTGGAACTGTAGGCTCTGGCAATGAATCCAGTGCACTTGAAAATGAAAGACTGTCAGTGAAAGTCTACCTTCTATATATGGGGATTGGCTGTAAAGCCTTGTCAAACTGGCTGTGTACCCCTGGCACAAAATATACTGGCAGTGCTGGGCAAGGGAAGACAGGACTGCAGGCAGCCACATTGTGCCATGGAAAGCACGTTGCTGCTCTTCTGGAATGTGCTGGAGCCCCCCTCTTGCTTGGAAAGCAGAAGAGTAGATGGGGAAACATAGTCAGAATTCCTATTTAGCCGTTATTAATGTGTGCGTATACACAATGAGGGGGGAGTATGCTAGTCCTGCCTCTTCCGTAGTCAAATACATCACATGAAAGAGACTGTGCTAAACGTCTGTTCTATCCATGTAGGAGCTTCAGGGGAACAAGAATTCCATTTCACCCTATGTTCCAGTTGCAGTTTAGACTCTCCCTGGGTAGCCTACCACCCCTTCTTCAGTCACTTGTGCATGATGAAAATGGCAATGGAAGGGTGAGGGTTAGCAGAGGCCCCTGATTTAGACTCTCACAGTTGGTAGGAATAGGTGTGGAAGTGGATGCAGAATCACAAACCACTGTTTCCCTCCCACCTAAACACCCAAGTAGTAGAATTTTCATCTTTTTTTAAGAAAAGGACTCCACCTGCATACAATCAGCCTTTGGAATGGTGAAAGGAACTGTGCATGCTGGACTCTTGTATACATGTGGGATGTCCAATCCACTGGCATATGAAGGCCTTTCCTGAGCCTGTAGTGCCCTCAGCTGGATCAAGAGCAGCATTGGTTTTCTAGGTTCATACCCAAGACAATTTTGTTGTACACATACACAGGGAGCCTGACGCATTCTGCTGTCTGAAGCAAAATAGCATATCGTGCCCTTGCAAGTCAAAGTGCATAGTACCCAAGGGTAGTACTAGAGACAGTAAGTCCCATAGATACCTTTCCCTAGTAGTTAGGATGCAAAAATAACAAAGTAGATAATCATTTGCTGCTGTCTCATGGCATGTATAAGTAGCTGCTTGAGCTGGCTTCCTCACTTTACCTGGCTTGAAAAGGATTCATGCAATGAACCTGTGTTTCTGCAAATGGCAGCTCACCATGCAATTGTTGTAGGCTCCCTGGTGAGTGTACATTCAGTGACAAACCAGGGCTTCTCTCTGCTTTATGTATGATGATAGGAGTGGCCAAATGAAAGAGCTATTATGAAAGCTTAGAGTTCAGAAGACCTCAAAGGCATACACTGTAGATGATCTGGTGTGCAGTGTCAGTGTGTATGCATGTCTCAGACCTAATTATTTAGCAGCCAGACACCAAAACATATGGAACTCTGAAATTTAAGAGGGCTACCTTACCCACAGTACCAGCCACAGTAATTGGTTTCAGATGACTGCCACATGTCAATTCCTGTCAAATACTGCCTTGTATCTGCTCTTTAGCTAGAGCAACCTACCTTATCAAACATCCTTTCTGTTGGATTTGTGCCTTTGGGAACCTGGCCCCTTGCCCACTTGTCTTCAACACTTGCCAACTTCTGACCCTTCTGACATTCCATTGCTTCTCCATGGACTTGCCTTCCTGCATGGCTTGAAGATAGCCAGATAACTGAGTGGGGCTCTACTTAGATCGATCTATGACCTCTGGTGACCAGTTCAAAGGGAGAAAAGGCTCCTGTTTCTTTCATAATTGTATAGAACAGCTAATTTGGAGATATCCTGAAAATAATATTGAGCACTTCTGGCAGTGCATTCGATGTTGAAATCAGGAATGTGCAGCAGTGATCTGATTTAGTTCATGCCTGAATAAAGGCAAAGATCTTTGCTCTGCCATGTAGTTTTCCTGGAATCACACCTGGAGTTGGTTCATTTTTCCACGTTTGTCTGAAAAAAACAACTCTAGTCCAGATCAACACTTTGAGTTACATACAGAAGATTACTGGATATTCTGATGACCAGGTGTAGAGGAAGGAAAAAAACAACCTCTTGTTCTTTCTGTGGTTGTGTAGAACTGCTAATTGGAAGCAGGGGACTTGGGTTTGGCCAGGTTGACCACCTACAACCCTTTTTAATATTTAGAGAGACCTGTATTTCCTTTGGATCTAAGAGTGATCCTATAGAAAGCTGTGTGAGCTGTGGAGCACTGTTTGTCATGGGCTCTTGCCAGTCCATCCCATTATTCCCTGATCACGCTATTCTGGATGGGCTGCAGTATTCTTGAACAACAGCGGCCTCTGAACTGTCTTCAAAGGCAATTAGCCTCCAAATGAATTTCACTTCACAAGGCTTGAAATTACAAAAGCAAGGATGATTATTTTTGAGATGTAGCTCAAATACAAAAGAGAAGAGGCAGCCTAATGGATCTGGATGAAACATTTCCTAGCCTTCGCTTCAACCTGATGATCCAAATGTTGAGAAACTGGAGACAGTGTTCTGCATCTGTATGAGAGAGGAGGATTGTCTTATACAACAATAAAACAAAAATTACCTCAACTTTGCCTTATGTTGTTGTTTGCTTATTCTTTTATTGCATAAGTGGTCCTCAATTACTTGTATTGTTTGAGGTATTATAAAATTATTATTTTTAAAATACTTTTCATTCTCCATGGTATTCATACAGCCAGCTATGCTGGACTCTTAGACCTCAGTGGGTGAGTAGTCCATCTTTCTATTTGTACTGTGTGTTATTTAAACAAAAAGTGTAAGTCTTTGTGCATAAACAGCAGATACACATCAGTACTTTAGTACAGAAAAGTAACACTCATCAGCAAATAATAAAGATATTACAATAAATTTGAAATGTGGCTAGTAAACAATTAATTTCCAAATTTCATGCAATTTTTCAGATGGCACAGAACCCCTGAACCTATTTGTTTCATGTCTAGTGGAATTAATCCTCAATAATGGTGGTGACCACATTTCCAAATTCCACAGACGTTTGGGTAAAGAATGAAATATGGTATGACTGTTTTTCCTGTGCAAATTGATAGGTAGCATGAAAATTCAGGTGTCTGAGTTTCAGATTTAGATATGAATCTGTTGGATTTGGTGTCCAAATTTCCAGAGGGCATCTCCAAACTGAGCTGTGGATTCTGTTTGGGATCCTTGATCGTTCTAATTGCCCCATTTCAAAACCTAAGAATATAATTAGCAACTTTATATTGTGTCATGTAATTGGCCCATCTACTACAGAAGTAGCAAAGCTTGGCCTTCCTGATGTTTCAGATTACAGCTCCCATTATCCCCAACATTGTCCATTCTTGGTGGATGATACAGACTCAGACCTATGGAGGTCCAAGAGTTTCCACCTATGATTTAGTTTGCATTGTACACACCATATGACAGCTGTTCTCTGGGCTTTTGGGGAGGCATCTTTCCAACCCATCTGTGGGAAAATCAAGGACTGGATCTGCATTGTGTATATGTGTGTGTGATCCTACCACTTAATTAGTATCCTTCTCCACGACTCTTAACTATACCACTAGCATGCAATGTGAAATGAATGAATGAGTGAATGAATGTAGCTTTTTCTAAACCCAAAGCACCCCCTTCCAGATGAGATTGCCTGTGCACCTCTGTATGGTTATCCATGTTTTCTGGAACTTGGGCAATGTGTTTCAACTTTTGCAGCCAATGTGCTTGAATCAACCATTCTCTTTGTATGGTGGCTGACTGGGAAATTACCAGGGCTATTAGAACCTATGCAAGTGATTGCCTGCACCATCTGTGCATGAATAGCTGTTGTGGGCATGCCTCCTAATCATATGCCAACCCCCTGGATGATGGCTGAAGTCAAGGAGAATTCTGTGCACATCTCTCAAGCCCTGAGTGTTTCTGGGCAAAAATAATCAGGTTGGCTTGTTATTTTAATTGTTCTTTAATGTTGGCTATATTTCAAGTGCATCCATGATTTTGAATTGTGCTATTTTCTGATATGAATAAATAAATAAATAAAGAAGAGCAACTCATTCAGAAACATGAGACCCAACCTTCTGTGGGAAGGGTAATTCTGAATTTTAGGATTAAACTATGTAAAATGTTATATGTGTCTTGAGCAGTTTACAATCCCCCATCCCACTTTTTTTGGCTGTATTAGTGAGCATGCATGGCCCTGATTTGGATTAGCACCAGCACAGGTGGAAGATATTTAAACATTTCCCCAACTACTTTAAAAGAAAACAAGTAAAATAAAACTCAGTTCATGCTAATGCAGAGTTTTACATAAACTCTCTTGGGAGTGTTCTTAGAGAAAAATGGGAGAATTGGAGGATCAGGGGCACATGTCCTTACTCTAGAGTAATACTGAGAAAACAAGAAAACAAACAGTTTAGTAATTTCTCCTGTTAGAGAAAAACTAGAACAGAAAGTACTATAGCCAGAATCATATTGGGATTTTGCTCATGGTAAGTGCAATTGCATAAATCACTAATTACTACTAATTAAAAGGTGCTCAAAAAGAGACTGGCACCTTGTAATCAGCAAAGCAAAAAGCAAAATGTGCTGCTTATATACCACCCCATAGCGCTTCAAGCACTCTCTGGGCGGTTTACAAGTTAATTATGCAGACTATACATAATCAGCTGATTTTTAAGAACGTAAGAAGAGCCCAGAAGGATCAGGCCAAGGGCCCATCTAGTCCCGCTTCCTGTATCTCACAGTGGCCCCACCAGATGCCTCTGGGAGCACACAAGACAACTAGATACCTGTTTCCTCATACCCCTCCCCTGCATCTGGCATTTTGAGTACCTTCCTTTGAAGCCTGGGGATTATACATCCTCATCATGGCTTGTAACCTGCGATGGACTTTTCCTCCAGGAATCTGTCCAATCCCCTTTTAAAGGTATCTAGGCCAGATGCCATCACCACATCCTGTGGCAAGGAGTTCCACAGACTAACAACACGCTGGGTAAAGAAATATTTTGCTGCTGCAAATTACTTTATAACAGAATAAAATTCCAATAGGATTCTAGCCTATGAGTTTAATCATTCGTTACCATTGTTTTCGTTCAATGCTTTGAAGGAAAGTAAGGAGAAGGAGAAGACACGAGAGAGACATGTATCTCTAGTGTTATTTAAAATAAAGGTTTACCTCAGCTATTATTAAAACTCTGGAAATATTGTTCTAGTACCTCTGGATAGGGATGTATAATTTCAGACATTGATCAACTACTGCTCTCATTGTACCTCCCCATTGACCAAGCTGCCTAGGCATGAAGAGCATCAACATGTGAGGAGCCACAGGCCATCCACACCTGTTCCATTTGAGTTAAAATGGCACAAGAACCACCACAAATGGAGCTGAAGCAGAAGGGAGGTACAGAGCAAGGTGCTTTCAACAACAACAACAACAACAAAACCCTCTCAGTTTCCAAACAATCAGTCCAGGACTGATATTGGTCTAATTGTTTAGTCTGAGGTCAGACATTTTATTCAACTGATTCCCAACTGAGACATTTTAAATCTATTTCAATAATGAAATACTGATTATTGAGTCAGTGCTACAGCAGCAGTACTGCTGCTGGAGTATTGAAACATCTGTCCTAGCTGGTTAATTAATGGTTAAATATCTTATAAACCCAGTGCACATTTTAATACATACATCTGAATAGCTTTTTTAAAAATAGATCCATCCCTCATTAGCACTGAAGAACTGAATGCATGAAAACAAACATTTTCAGTATAAATTAGTAAGATGTTTTACTTGAAGAAATATACTGTATCATCTATTTTTAGAATATCAAGCTTCATTTGTTTTCCCCTTAATGTCCCCCTTGTTTTAAAAGCCATTAGTGACAAATCTTTAATTGCCTAATTGTCTTTAAAAGTATATTAGATTGGATTGCTACAGACACTTTGGGATTACTGACGTTTGCTTACTGCTTCAGAATAAATTGGTGGGGAAAACCAGTCAGCCCAATACATAAAATACAATGGCTTTCATCACCTATGCTTATGTCAGTTATGGGTAGGGCAGCCCATATTTTCTGCTTTGCCCTTGATTTTTTGCTTTGAACAGCCTCCAACCCTGGAAAGAGGTGGCGGAGCCAGGCTTGCAATTCACTGCCCCCCCCCTTCATCTCCCTTCTATTTTATTTAGAAAAACCAAAGGCGTCTTACAAAAGACAATATTTAATGCTAAAAACAATAAGCATAAAATACTAAAAAGGATCAAACAAATACCACACCAAAAGACAGCAAACAGAAGCAACATCAAAACACTTTCAAAGCAAAAAGACACAAAAATGTATTTAAGAACCCCACTCAAGCAGCCAGTTACTGAGGGAAAGCTTGCCTGAAGAGAAAGGTCTTTGCTTGCTTGCAGAAGGACAGCAAAGATGGAGCCAGTCTGGCCTCCTGTGGAAGGGAGTTCCAAAGTTTGGGAGCAGCAACAGAGAAGGTGGTGGAACCGAGAGAAAGGCCTCTCCTGATGATCTTATCAGCCAGGCAGGCTCATAAAGGAAGACAAGGTCATTGAGATAGCTTGAACCAAGGCATTTAGGGCTTTATAGGTTAGAACCAGTACTTTGAATTGTGCCTGGAAGTGGATCAGCAGCCAGTGGAGCTGTGTTACAGGGTAGTTATGTGAACTCTGTGACTAGTCCCAGTTAACATTCTGGCTAGCACTTTTTGGACTCACTGAAGTTTCTGAACACATTTCATAGGCAGACCCATAAAGAATGTATTATAGTATTCCAGCCGGGATATAACCAAGACATGTGTCACCATGGCCAAATCACAACTCTCCAGTAATGGGCACAGCTGGCAAACTAGTTTTAAATGTGCAAAGACACTCTTGACTACTGCTTAAACCTGGGCATTCAGACTCAGAGACAAATCCAGGAGCACCCCCAAGCTGTGTATTTGTGTTTTTAGAGGGAGCACAACTTTATTCAGCAGAGGCTTCAGCCCTCTTCCTTGATCTGCCTTTTGACGGACTAGGAGCATCTCTGTCTTATTCACCTCATCTAGTTTGTTACCAACATCAGACACTGATCTAAAGCTGAAACAGCTTCCTTAGATTTCAATGGAAAGGAGAGATAGAGTTGGGTTTCATCTACATACTGGTGACACTGAACCCCAAAATTCTGGACAGCAGTTTTGTGTAGATGTTAAATAACATGGGAGACAAAACAGAATCCTGAGGGACCCCACAACCCAGCAGCCAAGGTGTCAAACAGGAGTCCTCTAGCACCATATTCTTGAGTTCTCTCCTCTAGGAAGTACGGGAGCCACCATAAAACAGTGCCTCCAAGTCTCATCCCAGAGAGACAGGCCAAAAGGATATCACGGTCAATGGTATTGAACACTGCTGAGAAGTGCACCAAAAAACAACAAGCATAGCAAAGGAGAAAAGATGTTGGAAGTTGCAATCCACCAACACCTGGAACTTGACACATTCCTCAGCCTTGCTACATACTGCACATATTTTCTATTTGTGTCACAAAGACTGGAACTACAGCTGTGATAATCTATTTGTAATACTGTATTAGGAAACATTGACAGATGCTTTAAATCAGGTCAGTTTGCTTGTTTGTTTAGCTCAGCTATTTATCCATTAGTTGGCCTCCAGGGTCTCACACTGAGGTCCTTCCCATTAGCTGGTATTTTATACTTTTAATAGTGGAGTTTAGACATGACCCTGGAGCTTTCTCGATGCAAAATGCATGCTTTGCCACAGATCTCCATACAAAACTAGCGAAGCACATGCACAGAAAGCTCAGAAGGAATGGAAGATTAAGCAAGAAGATGCAAGCTACACATCCAGTGCTTTTTAAAAGCTCAATGCAACTTGGTAGCAGCTATCATATTATTAGCAATTTGTGCAAAAATTTAAACAGAAGACCAAAACAGATCTTGCTACCTTGCAGGTGAGAATATTGTTGACATTCCTCATTCTTGTGTACAAGAAAGAAATAAGCAAGAACTTACATTCCTAGAATGTAGTTTAAATATTTGCTTCTAAAATCAGAGCCTGGGACAGAATAGGGATTCTGTTGGTCTACCGCCCACCCTGCTGCTCAACAATCTTACTTCTTGAGCTAGCTGAGCTGATGTTGGGGGTGGTATTGGAGTTCTTCTGGCTTGTTGTACTAGGGGTTTTCAACATCCATGCCAAGGCAGCTCTATCAGCTGTGGTTCAGGAGTTCATGTCCTCCATGATGATCATAGGTCTCTCCCAAATGGCATCTACCCCCACCCATGCTGCAGGGCACACTTTAGACCTGGTTTTCTGTGCTGGGTTAGATGTTGGTGACCTGGGTGTGGAGGAACTTTCTGTAATTCCATTGTCATGAACAGACCATTATCTGGTGAGGTTTGGACTCACTGGAACTCCTAGCCTTTTCAAGGGTAGGAGACAAATTAAGATATTTCACCTCCAGAGGCTGATGGATCCAAATGTTTTCTTGATGGCTCTTGGGGAGTTCCCTATCAGCTTGGCAGGGGATTCTGTTGAAGCCCTGATTGATCTCTGGAGTGGGGAAACGGCAAAAGCAATTGACAGGATTGCTTCTAAATGTCTCCCCCCACAAGGTAAAGCCTAACTGACTGCCTGGTTTACCAGAGAGCTGGTGGTGATGAAAGAAGTGGGACATAGACTTGAAAGACAATGGTGGAAAATTCAGAGTGAACATGACCAAACACAGGGTGGGCCCCATTGGAAGGTCTATTCCATGGCAGTGGCAGTGGCGAGGAAGTCCTTCTTCTCTGCCACCATTGCATCTGCGCAGAGTCACCCACTGGAGCTCTTTTTTAATGGTGAAGGGCCTATTACATCATGGCTCAAAGGAAGAGAATGGACATCACACTGTAGCTCACTGTGAAGAATTTGCACTTTGCAGACAAATTTGCTCAGATCAGCTCTGATTTGGGTGCTGTAGTTGATACAGGTCCTGTGATTGTAACTATGAATCCCTGCTTGCCCTGTGTTAATGGATGAGTTCCTGTTTCTGCAGCCTGATGATGTGGACAAGAACCTTGGTGAGGTGAAGGCTATCACATATCTGCTGGTCCCTTGCCTGTCCTGGATTATCAAAACTGCCATAAAAGGACTGGCCCAAGGTGTAGTAAATGCCTCCTTGCGACAGGGTAGGATCCCAGCATGTTTAAAGGAGGCAATGGTGAGACCATTGTTGAAAAAGCCCTCCTTAGATTCCCACAATACTGAATAATTACTGATCTGTCTCTAATATTCCACTCTTGGATAAGATATTGGATCAGGTTGTGGCTTCTCAGGTTCCTGGATGAGGCAGATTATCTAGATCCATTTCACTCTGGCTTCAAGCCTTGTTATGGAACAGAGATTGCTGTGATTGCCTTGGTGGATGACCTACACTGGGAACTGGACAAGGGGGTGTTAAGACTATCAGGAGAAGCCATTCTCTTGGCCCCACCACCTTCACAGGTACATTTGGTGGGGACACAGGAGAGGGCCGTCCCAGACTTTGGAACTCCCTCCCACAGGAAGCTAAACTGTCCCCATCTTTCCTGTCATTCTCCTGTCCTTTCTCTTCAGGCAAGCTTCCTCTGGGTGACTGGCTGCATGAGTGGATTTTTAAATGTTTTGTTGTACCTTCCTGCTTGAAATGTGTTTTGGTGTTGCTTACATTTTTTAGTATGGTATTTGTTTGATCCTGTATACTCATCGTTATTAGCTTTAAATACCATTTTTTAATTATGTAAGCCACCCTGGGTCCTTTCTAAGGAGAAAGGTGAGATAAAAATATTAGGAAGGAAGGAAGGAGACCCTTTGGCCAGAGTGTTATTGATATCCATGAAAGGTTTGTAGAACTTGCCATAGCTAAAGTGCATCTAATTGATGAAGTGTTGGGGCATATTTTAGGCACATACCTGGTGATGCACCCAATTGAACAAGCAAAATCCTGTGACATTGGCTGCACTAAAAGAACATGAATTTCCCAAGATCAAACACTGGGTTTCTATGGCTGAGAAACAAATTGGCAGAAATTATTTCTGGCAAGATTAGTTTGAAGAGTTATGCTGTATCTACATGTGATAAAAACAAAGGACTCCTTCAGCTCCAGCTCTTTAGTGAGTGACACATTTCATCAACTAGCTACAATTGTTTTTGCAACAAACAACACAACTTTACATAAACTCCAATAGGATTCATGAATCAATGAGATTTTCATAAGTGTTGACTCACCATTCTGATTCACTAACTGATTCACTGGGTCGGCTTTAGTTAGGAGTAGGAGTTGAATTTAGGTCACAGATTGCAAATATCCAAGATATTTATGATTACAGCAGAGCTCTGACCATAGCTGTTCTCTTATTGCTTGTGAACTGTTCCAATGATACATCATGAAATGTGGCACTCACTAAAGAGCTGGAGCAGAAGGAGTCCCTTGTCTTGGAGTTACAGCATGATTGTTCAAAAATAATCCTGCCAGAAAGAACTCCTGACAATTTGGTTGGAAGCTTGTAGTTCTCAGCCACTGAAGCCCAGTGTTTGATCTCAGGCCTTTCTTGTTCTTTCAATGTAGCCTATTCCACAGGGTTGTTGTGAGCAGGCTATTTTCAGGGAACGCCAACTGCATGTCACAAGAGACACATCAATGTTGACAAATGGGGTGCTCCAAGTAGAGGTGGAGGGAAGATGTGTTTAATATGCAAAATTACCTAAGGTCATACATTCAAAGCAGCATGTAAGCCAAACAGCATTTTTCCTTTGAAGTGCAGATGTTGACAAATTTTGCAGGTGGGTTCAAATCAAAAATGTTTATGAAAAGGGACACATTAGAGAAAAGTACTGGTGGGCTGAGGTCTTAGCAAGGGAGATGTCTCATTCTACATAGGTGGGATAATGGACTTTGCCTACATTGGAAGACAGGCCACAAGTGGGGAAAATATAAACAAAAATGGTATGTAAGTGAAAATAATGTTAAAAATTCATAATATCAGAATACTCAATCATGTAATTGTGTATATTAGAACAGATTATGTACACAAATTGTGCTTGCTGGATAGTTCTGTGCTTTAGGTAGAGCCTGAGGTTGGGAGTTTGATTCCCAATTGTGCCTCCTGCTAACTGAGGCAGCCTGTGTGGCCTTGGGCAAGCTGCACGGTCTCAGGGCACCCCCAGAAGAAGGGAATGGTAAGCCACTTCTGAGTACTCTCTACTTGGAAAACCCTGAAAAGGTTTGCCATAAGTTAGAACTGACTTGACAGCACATGATTATGATTATGTACAAAAATGCATGTATTTGGAAGAATGCACTAACATGTACATTAGTTGCCATGCAAACATTCAAAAGGAAAGTTCTCAATGTTTAGGAAGAGCCAAACGTAATTCTAAAAGTTAAGTGTAGAAAAATATGAAAGTGAGCACAAGTGAAGTTGTGATAGTCCATCATTCTCCAAGATTTTTAGAATCTTAAAAAGATCTTGTCTGAATGACCAAAAGGAGTGGTCAGGGAAGATAAAGAATACTCTGTACTCCTTTGAGGTCCAACGCGATAATATGGTAAAGAAATAAATCTGCCACATTCTCATCGGAATTGTGTAATTACAAAGCCAGGGTTTGCTTTGAGCACAGTGAGTCTTGTAACCTAATGAACTGGTCTAAAAATATCAGAAGAAAAAGCACCACTTTCCCCTGAATTAGTATAACACAGATCCTCTTTTAATTATATTTGTACCCAGATTTAATCATAACTATAACAAAGCCATTTCAATCCATGGGAGTTCTGTTAGTCATAACTAATGTTAAGTCCCATGGATTTAAATGGTCTACCCTATCTATAATTATATCCGGTCCCAACTCAATACATGCTTTATGGTGTTGACTAAAGAGCCACCTAACTAAGTAAATTAAGAAAGCATCTCTTTATAAATACTAATTTATTTAATAAAAATACAAAAATATAAATATACACATATAAAAATATCATGAATCAACACACAGACTTTTTTTTTACTCAATAAATATGGCAGTAATATTCATTCTTATTTTTAAGGAGTACTCAGGTTACATTATAAGATGGGTTATGTTATAAGATTGTTCCAAACAGTAGTAGGAAAAGTGGAGCAAAGCGTTCTTTTAGAAAAAGTTAAACTTTCCAACTCAATATTAAAGGCACAAAAAGCCTTTCTAGGTATCTTTTTCTTTTAAGTGCTGAATATCTTCTTTCCAACATCTTAGGCAGAGAGGGTGAAGTATAGTTTTTTTATTTTTTAAAAAAAAAATCTTAACCATTTTCATTCACGTTGACTTATTAAGCAAACCCTTACTGAGACAAACACCTATTTTTGTATTTTTCCAAGTAAGAGAATGTAGGCCACTTTTTCTAGTTACAGAGGAATGAATCCCATCAACACTGACCAAGTCACAAGATGCTTTCTTAGACCATGATACTGGGCTTTATGGTCTGGAGCTCCTGTCATGCAGGATAGCCTGTCATCCATCATCTATGATTTCAAGGAATGTTCTCCATAGGTATTGGTACTCTATGCCCAGAGACATTGTAACTGAAAAGAATGGGGAAGCTGCTGTTCATGTAGAACTTATCTTCACTGGAACCGCTGGACTGGGGGAATCAGTCTTGGTCACTGTCATCTCCACCATACATGTCTGCTAATTTTTTAAACCGAGGCCCCCAGTCACTGAGGTAATCATAATCTTGGTTGCCACCATCTGTTGTAAGTGATTCCAGTGAGCTAAGTGAATTTGCTATGGAATCATTCCCTTCATATGCATAGGTTGCTAAAGAATCATAAGGAGGCGCAGTTGGATCCAAATCATTTTCCTTTAGCCTTCTATGGATAAAATCTTGCACATCAATGTTTTCCCAGAGAGGTGCAGTTCTTCTTATCTGGAAAATCGTTTCTGGCATGACATCTCTTCTCATTTTGTTCTCCTCTCTGGCTTCAGGATTTCTCAGTGTGCCAATGTCAAAGGCTTGGGTATCTTCTTCCCCACCTCCTTCATCATTGTAGGTCACAATATTGTCTCGGACATCGTCCTTTGAAATGATCAAGGGCTCTTTCTTTCTCTGCCGCTTCATTGCTGCAAACAGCACAACCAAAACTGGAAGCAAACAGAAAGCAGTGATGAGAAGGTCATTCAAGTAGGTGAACATGGAAAAGTACATTAAAAACATAAGGGAAAATGTACATATATCACTGATCACAGTAGGAGAGTTCAAAGTACATGCTTGACTCTCCCAATGAATCAGACCCAAGTAGGGATGTAAATCCAGACTCATTTTGTCCTCACAAAGTAAATGAGAGAATGTGAGAATATTTCTTCTCACAGAAGGAAGGGAAGATGTTTTCCATCATATTCTACACATGTTCAAGATGCCACTTTTGTTTAATGTTTATGTAAACATGTAAAAATTTACAAGTGCAATAATAGTTGTCATGTTGCATGGTCAGTGAAAGTAGTAGCCCTGGACAGGTTGCAGTCAGTCAGTCCATCCTTTTGTGCTTGTTCGGTGTGAGTGTGTGCACACCCTTTTCACAAAGGAGAAAGGTATTATTTTCTCTTGAAGACATTTTTGCACACATTGTGGAAAACATGAAGAAAACTGTGCTTGATGTCTCGGTCCTGCATAGGATGTAAAACCTCATATGAGGCTGAAGAATTCTCAATAGACCATCTTGCTGTATTGAGGCAGCCTGTCTTAAACAAAAGCAAGACAAGAGATGAAATTTCTTTATATCCCTCCACTTCAACCCTATCCATTTTTCATAAGAGGATGGTTTGTTTATGTCAATGTCCCATCTAAGTAGGTAGGCAAAGTGCTGAACTGCTAAAGACTTCCACAGGAGTTGAGTAATGAACACATCAGAGAACAGAACAACCAGTCCAACTATTTAAATTCATCCTGGCTTTTCATGCAATTGGTATAGGTCTAAAGGAACCCCATTCATATACAAATGGATTACATACAGCTCCCTCTATGGACACAAAACCACAGTAACAATTGATGAATCCAGTTTCAGGAGTGCTGGGAATCCCCTCTCGGTTTTAATCTGTATTCTGCAGGAGCTATCCCCGGTGCTGAACCTTAGCCACCAAATAGACCCAGTACCTTGGATAACTCTTGTAAAATTCAATCTGGGGGGATTCGTAGCACTTTTGACACTGGAATAACCAGTCACTGCAAGAACCTGAGTCAATCAGGACTCCAGTTCTTGTGGAAGAACACCCTATGGCCATGTATCTACACACCTTCTTCAGATTAACACCAAACATGCAGTGGGTACGTGGAGAAGACTTGAAAAATTCCTCATCCTTACTGACATTATGAGTCTCCACTTCCTGACACTCCACACTGAGACCTCTCTCCAAACTACTGAGATTTACTATATATATATATATATATATATATATATATATATATATATACACACACACATATATACACACACACATGCACGCACACGCACACACACACACACACACACACATATATATACAGTGAGAGAGAGAGAGGTGCCTCTGTATATATATATATATATATATTCGTAAACCGAGGTGCCACTGTATATATATAATGCCTCGGTTAACGTAATTTTCAGTTTACGAATGAAAATCCATTGAAAATAATGCCTCGGTTTACGAATTTTTTCCACAATACAAAGCAAGTTTGCATTGCGTCTGGGAGGTTTATATCGCCACCCCCGTGCATGCATTCCTATGGGAAACCTCGTTTCGGTTTGCGAATTTTTTGCATTACGAAACATCCCAGAGAACACATTAATTTCGTAAACTGAGGTACGCCTGTATATCCAGGATATTGTATTTATTTAGTTAGTATGATTTATAGGCCACCTTTCTCTCAGTGAGGGAAGCTAAATCAGCATGGCCCAGTGCCCTTTCCAGGGAGTCACACACCAAGCAGATAGAATTTTGTGCAGGAATTTTAATAATTCTGCCCAGATTGGTATTTCTTTTTTTTTTTGCAAGGGGGAGCACCCACAAAACATGTGAGAAATCCTGTGAGATTTCCTGTGAGCTTCCTCAGGGGTGGGTATAGGGACTTGCATAGAGAAATCTCACTGTGAGGAGAGAAAAAAAGTTGGGTTTGTTTCTGTTTTGTTTTGTTTTTGGCCTCAGTTTCTCATCAAGAGGGAAAAGCTGCGAGATCCACATGCTTCGGATACAGTGCTTGGCAGCCAGGAGCTATGGCCAACATACATTGTATAGGTGGTTGGAAAGCTCTTTATGCATTCAACACTCACAGATACCAAACATCTGAAAGGAAAATATATTGTATGGAGAATCACAATAAACAACATTCCTGAAGCAAATCAACCAATGTATTTAGTTGCCTTATCTAGTCTGTTCTATTTATGTTGTTTGTGTGCAGCCCATTTTTTAAAGCAATACATTTCTTATACTATCCGTATAGAATAATGGCTGAATTTCTTTTTGCCTTATTTACAAAGAGTACTCTTGCTGGGTCTTCAGCCTCTACAGTTAGCTCTCTTTAGCACTCTTCAACATTGTTGTAAGCTGCAATGCATCAAGTGTCATACTTAAAGACTGGCACTTAACAGACTGATCTTTAGAGAAGGTGTCATCTTATTAGGAGATGTGATTTCTTTTGCCAATTTCAGTGTTTGGGCCTTTCATGAACTTGTCAGATCTCTCCATAAATTTAATCACTGCATTAAGCTTCAGGAGGTGCTACAATACGTCAGTGTGTTTTTCTCTTCAGCTACTGCTATATAAAACAAATGGCTTGTAGTTGCTGTTCCCAGCCACCCACCCTGAAATGCTGAACTACTTGGAGGAAAGGTGGGGCATATAGGAAATTAACTGACTAGTAGACAATTAGTATTAATTCATCAATCCATTAATTGATAAGTTGTATCAATTAATGTTAAGTGGCTTAAGCAAAGCACTGAGGAGACAGGAAGGGAATTTTGTTGTTGCTTCCCTTGAAAGGGAAAGAAAATTGGTCTAGATAGTGCTAAGCAAGGTCACTTGAGATGTGGTGTGGTCAGTCACCTCAAATGACATATTATTCATCAAATAACTCTGTTTAGCATGATCTATTTTGCTCCAGGCCAGATAACTGGGCTGTCAAGTGCACCTTCTGTTGGTAAGTCATAGAGACAATGATCCTCAATCATCACAGGCTTTTCCTATCCCTTCAGTGCTGGAAGTTATGAAACACTAATCAGCAGGACTGTGAATATATCTCAGCTGGAATTTGGGCTAAAAGGAATCTGGTAGAAACTCCAAAATCTTCTTTAATGAGCTTCTGAGCTAGAGACCTGGATGACAGAGCTCTAGAAGGGGCTCATCAAGTTACTGTCATGTGCACATATAGGGTGTGTTGATTTTCCATACAAGTTATCTCCACTCTGAGCTTGTGCAATATATTTTTTTGTGCATCCAGTTGTCAGAACAGTCTCCAAAGTGGCCACTCTCAACCTTTATTTGGCCATGGCCATAAATACACTATGAAAGAAATATAGGCCAAATTAGGATTGTATAAGTCACATAATGGACAATATAAGGTGGTGTTAAGAATTAGTTTCAGTCTGTGGCTCCCTTCAAATGTACCAGGACCCGTCAAGGGGCCATTTGGCCCCAATGAGAATGGCTATTCTAAAGAAACATATATTCTTAGATTAAGGCAGACCTGCCAAGTTATAAACAGTTTACGAAACATGTATGATGAATAGAGATGGGCATGAACCACCAGTTCAGCAGTTCATCCCAGTTGGTTTACTGTTGCAAGAAGTGTTTGGTGGTTCTGTGCCCTACTTCCTACAGAGGGTGCCTACTCAAAGTCAGTGCCCAGAGGAAGCAGGTCAGGGAAGTGAGGATGCTGCCTCTAAATGGGTGCCTGCCGAAGGGGGTGGGCCGCCGAACTGCCAAACACCTGTTGCTGTGGTAAACTGAGACAAACTGTCAGACCAGAAGTTCGTGCCCATCTCTAATGATGATCAAAACACTAAACCTTTTTTTCATCTTGCTGTTGCTTTGGGATTGAAAAAGTAAGAAGGCTAAGAAGCATCAAATGGTTTGATGGTAATCGGTCATGATTTCTGTAGGCCTGGATTATGGGATGTTGAAAGCATGGATCCTTGTGCAAATGTACTAGGTGAGCCACTTGAACCACTTGCAGAAGTAACACATGAAAAGGGGAAGAAGTTGCTTACCCAGCAGAATAATGATGCACAGCAGGATGGCAATGAGTGCTCCTGTGCTGAGGCCTGCTGGAAGGAGCAAAGCTTCAGCATTACAGGACTGCATGTTCCCCCGGCTGTCACAGGCACATACCCGGATCGTCAGTGTGCCGGTGCTACTTTGAATGGGGTAGTCATTGTCAAATATTATCACTGGCAGGAGATAGGTGCTCATTTTATGCCGGTTGTATCCGTTTCTTCTGGTTATAATACCTGCTGTGTTGTCTGAGCCAGAAGAAGAGGGACAAGGGAAAGCTACAATAAGAAGCTTTAAGTAAAGAGAAGAAGAAAGCATTTCTAGAGCCAATAATGAAAGCCTACCTTTGTTGTCAATAATAGAGAAGTTTGGATGAACTGTGTATTCTGGAACCAGCTCAAAAAAAAACTTGTGCCCACGAGGTGGCTCATCTCTGTCCACGGCACTGACAGTTTGTATAAGCTGCCAGGAAATAGTGTTACATGTCAGAAAAAAAATAAAAACAACAACTTTTCACTCTGCAGTACACTTTGGTTTGAGATAAAATACAAATCACATTTAGGAGGAACCAGCCCAATGGCCTTTTACTACAGTTGTCTGTAGTGAGACACTTACAGTTAACCATGTATTAATCTGCCATAGCAGCTTTTAAACTGGGAGACTAGTTTTAACTAGAGATAGGCACAAAATGAATCATGAAGCACAAAACCCCACAAATTGGGTCATTTTGTGGTTCAGGGCACTTCAGAGAAATGCACCTGTCCAGAACGAAATGGAACACTGAACTGTTACTGGCATTGGTGACTCTTGAGCTGACTCTCCTCCACAAACCCTTTAAATCTGGTGAAGGTTGGATTTGGAATGATGAGTTATAGCCCCCTAAAGCAGGTACCACCAGGAAAGTGCTCCAGCTGCTAAAGAGCACTTTTCTGGGAGGACATGCTTTGCGGGGGTATAACTCAAACATCCCACATTCAGTCTTTGCCAAACTTAGAGGGGGTGAGGGGGAGAGTCAGCTGAAGACTTGCTGTAGATTTGGTATCACTAACTCATGTGCGGGCCTTTCTACCACTTCCAGAAATCTAAATTGCATGAATTACAAAATGGTTTGTTTAGTCAGAAAGTTTGGGAAAGTTTGAGAAAGTTTGAGAAAGTTCATGGTTCGTAGTTCGTGAACAGTAATGAAGCACAAACCATCACAAACTACAATTTTCCCAGTTTGTGCCCATGTCTGTTCTTAATTTTTGGGTGGTTTGGTGCTTCTGTTATAATTGTCAATGTTACAATTATAGTATTTGACATTTGTCAAATGCCTTGCAATTTTTACCTTCACCCTTGCACTAGAATCATCATCATCATCATCATCATCATCATTCCTGTTTTATAAATAGGAACAGTTGTTGGAGATTAACACGAGTATTAATTAACCATTTGGACATGGCTGCTTCAGTTAAATGTAAGATGTTTTTAAAACCGTATTAGAGTACAATCCTATACATACTTATCTCTGTTACTCCAATTAAATATTGACCTAATCCAAAGTAGGGATATAATTCTTGTTTGCAAAGGCAAGGAGCCACAAAACTGTTCTCTTTGATAATAAAAATGAGTTGTGGTGGTTTTTGTTTTGTCTTTCAGCAAAAAAAGCAAAATTGTGCAAAATAGCACTTCATTGCATTTAATCCTTTGGCACAAGTAACACAATTTGCACAAGATGACAATAACTGTTGCCCTGGATGTTTAAGGATTATCAGTACCACTGAAAATGTTGATGTCTTTTTGAACCACCAGCTAGTCATTCTGTGCTTGCTGTGTATGTGTGTCTCAGGGCCTGTTCCCAATGTCAGAATAAACCAGCAGAGCACGGATATTTTTTTTTATTCAAGCTTAAGTCATGTGGGCTTTAGCCCAAATCCTAAATTTTCTGGTGGCACATCCTCACCCTGCCACTGCCAATGCTACTGCCTCGCCCCTTCAGGAGTGTCCAATGGGGGAGGGGAGGGGGGAGAATGGAAAGGGAGGGGGAGAAGAATGAATGGGAAAGGGGCAAGATTTTTCTTCCTGGCAAACCCAGTACATATGCACACACAGAGAGAAGAGACACAGATTAAAAGTTATAGCAAGGGAGGTGTGAGGGTGGTTTTTCTTCCTGGATGCAAAAAACCCAAAACTCTCACCTGGAGTGTGAGGCAGTAGAGCAGGAGGTGGTGGTGGTGAAGGAAGAACCACCCGTCCTTTGGGGCTCCAATTCCTGGAGAAACTCTCCCTATGGATCCCCATTATTTTTAAATGTAGGATTACCCCAAACCAGAGAAATGTGGGTCCCAGGCATGGATCCCCATGAATCCCTATGTATTTTATATGCAGGATCACCCTAAATCACAAAAATATGGGTCCCAGGCATGCCTTGGATTGGTAGTCTGTGGGCACAGATGGTATCTATGATTTGATGGTTTGGTGAGGATCCCATATAATTATGAAATCATGAAAGAGGAGGAAAGGGAAAGAAAGGTTGGGAAGAGAAAGAGGGAATGGAAATGGGTGGAATTGGAAAGAGAGGGTGGAAAGAGAAAGAGGAGGTGGAAAGGGAAAGAGAAGGTGGAAAAAGAAAGGGGGTGGAAACAGAAAGAGGGGCAAAGAGTGAGGGTGGTGGTAGGTGACTGAGGGAGTAGAAAACAGGAATTTTTGGTGGGGGTGAGGAGAAGAGATTGGTTGAGGGATGGGGCAGAAGAGGAAGAAAGTGGTGGGAGCTGAGAGGGGAGGGGAGGAAGGCTTGGCTTGGCTGACTGCTGGCTGTCAAAAAACACACACAAAGAAACACAGAGCAGGAGCGTTCACATATGTGGAATATGCTCCAAAATAAATGGACCTCTGGCAGGGAGCAGAGAAACTCATGAGTACGTGTCTCATGTGTACACTTAAATTTGTGTTGTTGTTTTTTCAGTAGAACGTGCATTTTATTTTCAGTGGGATTGAGCTGTCAACTTCAAACAGGAGAGAGGGTTTGTACAAATAATGGAGGCCTCAGTGGGAAGAAACAATACTTGTGGCCTCACTCATGCCTGGGTGTGAAGGATCTCATGGATTTTGAAAATGTGTTGTTCAAGTGTGTTGTTCAAGTGTCTCATTGAATTGAGACAACCTAAATTGACAAGAATTTAGCAAGTATTCTCCAGAATTAAAGTGTATAACATTGTGGTATAGACATCTTGATTTTCTAAATGCTTAAGGCGATTCAGATTTTTAGAATAGAAGACATATATAAAACATAACAATTTACAAGGTATATGCATATCAATAGAACCACACTGTGCCAAATCTCAATTAAAAGACAAAAGGATCCTTCAGGAATATTCTCACAAGCAAAATTATTCTTAACCCCCTGAAAGAATGGATGCTGTATTCTTTATTAGACCAAAAGGATTGCTTTTGATGGCTAAACATTATCACAAAGTTTGGTTTGGAGCTCAAGAGCTACAAATCCTGGCAAGGCCATAATTCCTGTCCTCACTTCCTGTTAACAACTGAACACAAATTATTGCCTTGCCAGTTATCAAGGAGTGGTAGGGCTTCATGTATGGAGAGACACTCTTAGGTAGATTGGTAATCACCCTCTTACATGTTGTGTCTTTAATGTGTTTGGTCTGTTTTCTTTTTCTCTTCATTCATTCCCTGTTCCTTCATTTTTAATTCTGGCAAAACTCTAAATGTCGAATGTGAGAATCCACATCACCAATATGTGTATGTGTGTGCATATGCATGTATACTTACATGTGGTGAGCCTGTCTAAAGAAGACATTCCAAAGAAAGCATGCCCTAACTGTAAATGCTGTCTCTTTTGTAGGTTACTCCACAGAGAAAGTTCTCAGATTGTCATCACAAGGTTTCAGTGGGTAAATATGAGAGAAAACAGTCAATGAGGTAACTAGTTCCAAGCCATTAGAGTCTCTCTCTCTCTCTCTCTCTCTCTCTCTCTCTCTCTCTCTGTGTGTGTGTGTGTGTGTGTGCGTGTGTGTGTGTGTGTGTGTGTGTGTGTGAGAGAGAGAGAGAGAGAGATCGAATTGGGCCAGTGAATTGGCAGCAAGTACAGATAGCAAAGCATTGGCATACTATAACTGCATCAGCCAGTCATACGTAAGAGTAAAGCTGCCCTGTTTTGGTTTAGAGGATATTTCTGGAACATTTTCAAAGGTAGTCAGCCCTATGTGTAATGTACTGTTATGAGCCACAGGAAAAGTTAGCAAACCATTAATATTTATTGCAAGGCTACATCTATAAAGGAAGGTCTCAACTTCATATATCATGCTATGCGACTTAGAAGGGTTCCAAGCCGGTAAGTTCACTATAACAAGAACGGGGGATCTTACAGAGAAACATACACTATGGACCTGATCTTTTAGTTTATGAGGAAGGCAACCCATCCAGAAAAAAGTGAACACCATAAACCAACCCAGATGAACTGCCCTTAAACCATGATTCCAAATTGTCTGAATTGAGTCTCATGTTGTTGGCATCTCAGTCATTTCTCTATTCTAACCAAGCACTGGTTCAGCACACCAGCTGCCTACCTGTATGAGATTAAAAGGAGAGGAATAACTCTCCTCATATTATTTGTGATTACTTGGAGAAATATGTTCCCCACAGGCACAATCTCATGCAGTCTGAAAGATCAGAAGATGTCTAAAGCCCTATCCAGGTGTTTTTAAAAAATGGGGAGCTCTTTTGAAACCAGGAGCAAAGATAGAGTTCTAGCTCTAGCCTCCTGCCTAATACTGTTTCCATGAGAAGGTCAGTCTGCTACAGGTGGAACCTCTCCACATGATCAGGAACACTGATTTTTTTTAGGAGTCCCAATTGTGTGGCGAGGCTTCGTGTGCTGCTGAAGCTTTCTTCAGACAGTCCCTTTCCCTGTGAGGGTAGTGATGACAGGGAGCAGGGCTGAGACCTTCTTCCTGCTCAGGATCTGATTAACCCATTTGTCAACTGCTTGGCTAAGGCTTAAATGGCACACTTCGTCTTTTCACCTTAGAAACTCTTTGTGTGCTTCCAGATGAAGCTTTTTCTCCAACAACCACCCTCCTTCATTCATAATTTTATTGAGAGGGGGGCATTCAACATAGTATTGTCTTCATCTTGTAAACCTCCCCATTGCTATCTCATTGTTTCTGCCTTATCTTCTTTCAATCAAAATAAAATAAAATAAAATAAAACATCAATAAGTCTCCCACAGACAGAGATGCCCAATGTATTGTGATAGGTATCACTAGAAGCCTTATGTCTGAAAGCACCTTTTGTCTTTGTGCATCAAGCTGAAGTGTTATTTTCCTACTAAATCCCTGCTTTAACCTTCCTACTTCAGATTTAACTTTTGGCTACAAGAAATGCTTAAAAATATGTTTCTCTGTGACATCTGCCCATTGCTTTAGGTATTGTAACCGCGGCCTCCTCAAAGTACAGAAATAATCGCTTGGTCCTAGTTTCACAGGCAGCTCTCAGTTCTCTGAATAATTTTCAGCGCCCTATTTAGCAAGCTCAAGAGTGACCTTCTGTCTTCTCCTGCCACTTCTAATGGCTCCCATTACAATTACAGGTACTCCGCATGCTCTGCCCCTTGTCAAGTAGATGTCAAGTCCTTGTTCAAGTCCAAGGGATGAACCAGTGTGCTCAGCAGGTGCTGTTAAAAGGAGGGAGTGGGAAATGAACATGTGATGCAGCACCAGTTGAAGGGTGATGCTGGCAAAGAAAGAAAGAAAGAAAGAAAGAAAGAAAGAAAGAAAGAAAGAAAGAAAGAAAGAAAGGAAAAGTCAAGCTATCCTGCTTTGCCTTTTTCTGAACAGACGGTGACATGAGTCACCAAGGATGAACACAAGAAAACAACGGAGAATGTCCAGAAGGTAAACATGTACAGAAATGTGTAGAAAGCTAGATCTGTCTTACTTCTCTATCTAATCATCTATTTTGCAAAGATTTGACACAACTAGGATAGATCAAAGCCCAGGATGGGAGCAGGGAATAGAATTATCTCCTACTCCAAAAGTCTCCCTTTACTTTCTCCTTCATGAACAATGGGCAACCATTCATCCCCTGCTGTACAAGAAAACTTAAAGGCCATCAACTTCAAACTATTCTTATTGGCTGCCAGTAATATGTTGTCAAGGGCAGGACTGCTCTCTGGATGACATCCCAGGCAGGCCGTCCTAAGTTCCATCTTGATGTCATCCTGCCACAGTCCATTTCTGCATTAAGATAAAGGCAAGAATGAATTACTCTTTGCCTTTCTCTGCATAAAACAAGGGACAATCCTACCCAGCATATGAGATGGCTGGTTTCTTTTTCCTTCTGCAAAACTGCAAAACCTACTCTAATCTTTTATCATGGACTAGCAGTATCTTCTCCCACTCTAGCCCTCTTTCCTCTTATCTCACATCATGGTCACAGAGAAAAACTTTCTAATGTTGGGGGAAGGAGTAGTGCCTGGGAAAAGAATGAGTTTGGAGGTTTCCTGTGGCCAGATAGGGAATCCCAAAAACTCCAATCCAATCTGTGGGGTGGAAGTTTGCTGCCTCTTTAATTTAATTTAATTTAATTTAATTTAATTTAATTTCTATACCGCCCATCTGGCTGAGGGCGACTCTGGGCCTTTCACAGGATAAGACAACAATAAACCGACAGAGCTTAAAATCATAACAATTCTATTAAATGCAGAAAAAGAGGAAAATAGCTATGCACACCACTTTAAGATTGTTGGATGAAATGTTGGATATGAATGCAAATAATGATAACAGGTACAAGAGCTTGATCATCAACATTCTATCACACCTTTGCAAAGAACCAGGACACAAAATCCAGAATGTAGCTGTAAAGATAACAGTAGCCTTGATGCCCATTGCCAGGGATGAGGGCAGGAAGTTTATTTAATGTACTTTTTCTATGTAACTGAATGATGGCCTTTTGTTTCCATCAGGAAAAACAAACACTTATGTTACAGAGCATTGGCTGTCCTACATTTCTGCCCAAGAGTGGTCAGTAACCCAAATGACAGAGATATTGCAGGATATTTGTTTAAAATATTTTTATCCTGACTTTCTCCTTAAAAAGGGTAGAAATGTAGTAAATGATAATATGCATCAGGTCTCTATACAGAAGCCCTTTGAGTATTTAACAGCTCCCTCAGCCCATGCCCACTCATCAACAGCATGATGATGACATCTGTTCTTATCATTGTCCTTTTAAAAAGATTAATGATGGGTGTAGGAATCTTTGGTTCCACAGATGTTTTTGACTTCAGCTCCCATAATTCTTGCCTATTATTACTTCTCTAATTAAAGTATAAAACATCTGGAGGACCAAATTCCTTGTCCCTTGTTACTTCATGAAATATATTTGAGTGTCTCAATGTATATATTGCATGAAACATGTTATTCGGAAAATTAAACAGACATATTTTTTAAAAAGATGTTTAAAATCCTTTGGACATCTTTTAACATGCCAATATTAAATAGTGCCACTGCCTCTAACTGGGTGCCCACTGGAGGAGGCAGGGCTGGGAAGATGGGGCATCCACAGAACAACTGTGTGGCCGGAGGGCCAAACTGGCATCAACCGCTGAACCACGGTTCATGCCCATCTCTATGCATGATACATAGAACTGAAAATAGATGAACAGGTTTGCTCCAAAAATTTAAGAGACTTCCAAAGGATTTTAAACATCTTTAAAAAAACAAACAAACAAACAAAAACAAAAACTGCTTGTTTAATTTTCTGAATAATATGCATCACACAATATATACCCTGAGACACTCAGATATCTTGCATGAATTAACAAGGGACAGGAGGCTTGGTCCTCCAGATGTTTTTAGATTTTAATTACGAAATTAGCAATGGGCAAGAATTATGAGAGCTGAAGTTGAAAACATATGTGGGACCAAAGGTTCCCCACCAAGCATTAAACTTTTTAAAATGACAATGATAAGAACAGACATCATTACCATCATTTTCTATTTCTTATAGGATGCTTTTATGCACAGGACTATGTGCCTTACAACTAAAATATGCAAAAATTAAGAAACCGTAAACCTATGTACAATATATAGGAACACCTCCCTGCAACAAAAATTCATAATTGGCCTCAGGTCAGTACAGCCTTGTTAATCACTAAATGCCATAGAGTAGAGAGGTATCATCATCTGGGGCTTGAAAGATGATAATGTTTGAGGCAGTTGCGCTTGCTTGGGGAGAGCTCTTGACAGGTGAAAGGCCACAGCTGAAAAAGCCCTTTCCATTGTTGCTATCCTTTGAGTCTTTGCTGAAGGAGGTGCTCAGAGGTAGGCTTCAGATGATGATCTCAGGATATGGGGAGGTGATGATGGGAAAGGTCTTCCATCAAATACTGGAGTCCTTAGCCATATAAGGTTTGATATGCTAAAATAAACATTTCAGATTGGAGCTTGAAACAGAGTGTCTGATTATGTAGCTAGACTAGAATACAGTAGGTGTGGCATGAGGAAACCTTGTCTTTTTTGTGATTTATCTAACCACTGAATTCTGTGCTAGCTGTAATTTCTTGAACAATCTTCATAGACAATCTCCTGACAGCAGTAGAAAACACTCTGTGTCACTGAGACCCTCTGTGCCACAATTAACAGTAATGGATTCAAGAGAACCCCCAAGATAAGAAACTGCTCCTTTAGGGGGAATGAAACCCTATCTGGGACAGGTTGAACATCGTCTCTTCAGTCAGCACAGTCTGAATCTTAGTTTGTTGGCCCTTATCAAGCCAATTATCATGGCCAGGCACTAATTTTATATAGCCACTGCCTCATCTGCTGAAGATAAAATGACAAATAGAGCAGTATATCACCATTGTACTGATGACATCATGATTCTAAACTCTAGAAGGGCCCCCCCCCCAAGCAGTTTTATGTAGGTGTTAAATAACATGGAGGATAAACTTGATCCTTGTGGAACTCCAAACTGAATAATCCCTGTGGCCAAACAGTGATAATCTGAGAAGGAGTGCAATAACTACAATGCTATGCCCCTTTTCCCAACTCAGTCTCTTTACAAGGGTACTACAAATGATGGTGTTGAAGACTGCTGGCAGATCAAAGACAATAAGAATCTATCTCTCTACTGATGTAGGTCATTGACTGTCCAAGGTAACCAAAGGAGTTTCTGTGGCATAACAAGGCTAGAACTCTAAATAAAATGAATCCACGAAAATAAGTAATTCAGAATCAGTTTTGAGAGTGTTTCTGGTTGGCAACAAATAAACTATGGTTTGTTGTGATGCACATGAGCCACAGCACACTGCAGACTTGTGTGCTTCCCTTCCCTCTTCACTAGCCCAGTAGGAGACTAGAGGCCTTGACATCTATTTCTAATTATCTGAATTGTGTTGCTTTGTCCAAACCTGTTGACTGGAAGTTGATCTCAATTACAATATGTTTCAAAAAACAAAACAAACAAACAACCCCCCCTCAAATGATGGGTTATAAAACTGATGTGTTTAAACAAACCATAGTTAACATCAACCACAATTTAGGATTCAGGGATAATAAAAATGGAAAAGTCTCCTTCTTGCAGCTGAACCAGGAGAGGAAACAGGAAGGGGGACCATGTGAACATATGGCATGCCACAGTTTGTTCTATTAATGGTCCGCCTCTTGGTTTATTGTTACGCCCATAAGTCTCAGAGTGGTCCTTCATAATACATGGATACATCCATTTACTGAACTACTACTATTTTCATCTGCAGTCTGAAAATCTAGGGAGTGCAGCTTTGCAGTTCCTGTGCCACCATGTGGTTCTCAATTGGCATTGCCAGAATCAGAATGGAGAAAGAAAGTTGCAATTTCTCAGTTTTACCTTTGAAAGTATCTTCCTAGTGAGATATGTCATTGTCTGCATATTCTCTGTATAAGATAATTTAAGAATAAAAATGCACTTTAAGATGACCCCAAGACCCGGAAAAGGGCAGCACTGGAATCAAATCAAATCAAATGGAATGAAATGAAATGAGATAAATAAATATAAATAAGAAGTCCAGTCCATGCAGAAAACAAAACTTTACAAACAAGGTGCATCTGTTTATTGTGATCAGCACTTTCAGAAAGCCTGAGAATCACTTAAGCATGTGACTTAATGAACTGCTAAGAACCTGAGTCTTATGGGGCAGGTGTCATTGCAACTTCCTGCTTCCTCCACTGCATGCTGCTCTGGTAATTATAGGAATATAGGAATCATACGGAAAAGGACAACAAATCTGTTTCCAGACTTTACAAATCCTGCAGTGACATGAGATAGAAGCAAGAGAAAATGGCAACACCACTAGTTCCATAACATGACAGAACAAAGTCACCTGGATCAACATGTGATCTAGCTTGTTTCTGACATATTGCACTACCAGACGTTGTGACTGAGCAATTATGGTAATGGGTGTTAAGACAAGATGCAAAGGCTAATGACCTTCAGGTTTTACAGCGCTTGACGCTCATCACCTTTTCAGTCAAACTCCTAACAAGAGCAAAGTTAAGTCATTTGGTTAGGATAATGTGAAAAATCAAAAAGTAAAACAAAACATGCTAGCATTGTGATGCCGTACCACTATAAAGTATTGATTGGGCACCTGGGCTATCCATGTTGTGTAGCAGAGTGAGGAAGCCAACTCAGATGCTAGAGTAGGGGCATTATTAACATACAACAAATTGTCACCAAAAAAAAAAAAAAAAAAAAATCAGTCTGCCAAATAATCTTGTATATGTTCCCTTGGTGGAGTGGGCCATTATCTGTGACAAGCTACTGACACAGGAAAAAAAAAAGGAAGGCAGGGAAAACCTCTAATTTCTGGCAATTTTTTTTGCCAGCCCATGTCGTTACTTTTAATCCTTGTTTTGAATGCAAAGGAAGACTCACAAAGTTCCAAAGGATTTTCAGGCTTTCAGGAAGCTCTGTATTCCATGGAGATAGAAAAGGGATCAGGGCTTAAGGGAAAGGTGAAACCTAAACTCTTTACTCCTCCAAATATCATCTCAAAGAGCTTTTACAAGGGTGTCTTCCCTAAAAGTAAAGGGGGTGCAAGCACTCCTTTCCTCCAGAACCGAGCACTAGCACATTACCTGAGGTGGCATATGAGAGCAAAAGTGTCTGAAATTTGGTATCATACATAAACATTATGTAATCCCTGAGCTACTCAGCTCTTCAGTGAAGATATGACAATGTGTGGCCTGGGGATATTCAAAACCTGCTAGAACAATTTCACTGTCTTTCCTTTTCTATCAGAGTTCTTGAAGTAATACTTCCATCGAGGGTCTGCCAAATATATATTTGATTTGCATGTAATCAATTAAGTAATCAGTAGAAAGCTAAATTATAAATTCCAGAAATCTTTAGTCAGTTGACAGATCTGCTCAATTTTTTTAATCAAAGTTTTTTTCAGCCCAGGTATACACAAAAAAAACCCTGTCATGTTGAATATACCAACACAAACTTGCACACACTGAATACTTACTTTCCTTGTAAAGTTTTCCTTTACTTTTCTTGGTGTGGGTATTTCTATGCTCACACATGTCACAGAAATGGGTAGGAAATTTTTTTTGCACACAGAACAAAATGAGATCATTGATTTAGGTTTGCAATCCTATTTACACCTATGTGGGAGTAAAACCCATTGAACTGGGTCTGAAGTGGTGAGTCCTACTATCTATAGAAGCTCTCCTTGTGTGTTGCAATAATGGAAAATGAGGGATGCAGCTTACATAGGTAGCCTCCACGGATAGCTGAGACTTTCTACTCCAAATTGCCACCTTCCGCAAGAGAAGCGGAGATGGAAGGTGTGAGGTCAATGAGCTCCTCTTTTTTGTGTGATGATGATACGTGCTTAAGGAACAAATGAACTGTGTTGCCAAGCAGGCTAGTAGGGGCACAGTTCAGCTAGGGCTGGTTTCAGCCTGTGTGAAATGTCCCTATTGTGGCCACAAAATATTTTAATTTTTATTGCTCTCATTGGTCATCACCAGCATGATTATCATCTAGTTTTTATCCTCTGCTTATCTCTCCTCTACCCATAATTTTTCCCACAAAACAAAAACAAAGAGGATAAAAATGAGGACAGTTCCAAAATGCTCATCCCTGTAGTTCTCCTTGGATGTAGAACTTAGAAGCAAGGAAAACACAGGGCTAGTGCTAGCTGGGGGGGGGGGGGGGGGGATACTATCACTGTAAATATATCTGTCTGTGGTTGTGAATTTAGATTGATTCAATCGGATCTGAATTATGGCATATACTGTGTAGCTTTCTTTACATTAAGTGTCCATGTCAATGAATTTAACAGCACTTGCTGTTTTCAATTCTATTCAGAACATTTGGTGAAAGTAAACAATAGTTACAGCTGAGAAACTCAAAATATTAGAAATATCCTTAATATTCAGGTTATTTTTTCTCTCTACATCTCTGTACTATGTTTGCAATGTTCTATAAATGGATGGGGGGGCACAGAAAGCATGATAAATCAGGGACTAGTTTTGTGGGGTACAGTAAATCTGCACTTACCTGTCCTGCTTTTGCATTTTCACAGACAAAGGTTTCATAGAACTTGGCAAATTCTGGTGCGTGATCATTTATATCTAAAATACGGATGAAGATGGGTGCTTGGGTGCTTTGTTTGGGATTGCCTGAATTAAAAACAAAGAATAAATGCAGAATGGCCCCAATTTTATGTCATCTTCATGTTTATCAGAACAAGTGCAACAAAAATGACACCACCCTTACAGAAATTGGGCCCATCAGGAGAGTTGGGAGAACACCAAGGACTGAAGAAGTAAACTACAGAAATATGTGAACAATCCTTCCAGTGCTTTCACTTTTAATGGTAAATGCAAAAAGGTAGCAGCTATTATAACTGTTAATTTAGCATATTTAGAGAAATGCAAAAAAATTCAGGCTTACGAAGTGAAGATTATGGGTTTGACAAGGAAGGAAGGAAGGAAGGAAGGAAGGAAGGAAGGAAGGAAGGAAGGAAGGAAGGAAGGAATCTTTCCATCTCATGGTGAGTACAGTTTTTGTTGTTAGTTTGTGCTTTTTCACTTGTTGCATAAGACCATACCAGATCAGGACTTACATTTTTAATAATAAAACCCATATTTTGTGTCTCAAGCTCAACCTCTCAGCAGGGATGAGAAACATTCCTGTGCAAAATTCTGCACATCTGCTGCCACTCACTGGAGACATAGACCAAACTAGGTGAACCTATGAAACAACTCAACAGAACAGCTTTTGATGGATTGAGCATGTTACTCCTAAGACTTTATCATTACACTGAGCTCGTGCCCAGTTATAAATTATATGATATTAAACATTTAAATAACAACTAAACTATAATTTTGGTAGGGGGTTCAGTATCTAAATATTTAAGGATATAGTGTTACAATATGGCTTTGATCTTTTCCACTTGGTCCTCACAAGGACTATACAAGATATATTTGGCTTAGGGAGTGTGACTGGCTCAAGGCAATCCAGTGAGTTTTATGACTGAGTGGCAATCTGAACCCAATTTGAGTCCTAGTTCAGCACCCTAGCAACTACACCACACTGGCTTTCTCATGCAAGAAGAAAAATAAGTCAGAAGTAAGTTTCACTGAATGGGATGTAAGCCCACAGAAGTACACACAAGATCATAGCTTGTCCATTTCCTTCCCTCCAACTCACGCTATCATATACCCACAACTTACTGACTTCAGTTGCTATGACTGTCAGGTTGTGCCATGGAGCTGCTTCTCGGTCAAGCATCTTTGAGACAAATATAGACCCATTTCCTGAGTGGATGTTAAATATTCTGTCCAAATCAGTGTGCCGATCCAAAGAATATCTGTCAAATGACAACATGTGCCTCATTAATTTCTAGGACACTGTGTTCTTTATTTCTGCTCATTTTTGACGTTTTAATTTAATACACAATTGCAGAAGTTCATTTAGGCTGAAAACATGAGGAGAAGAATGTGAAAGGTGGGGGGAAAACAAAGCAGAGATACATATTTTGATTTTTTTTCCTTTACAGGTAGGCTTTAAATAATTCAACATTTCTGCAGACTAGACAGAAAGAGAGGGAGGAAGCATACTTTCTGGAAACTTCTTAACATTTAGGAGGTCTAGTTGTACACACATAATAATGTCTGAGAAGAGGAGTTTAGTGTAAGATTGCATGCTTTTCTACTTGATTTCTAATCACAGGATTATAGCTTTAATCATATGTGCCTGAAATT
This sequence comes from Intellagama lesueurii, assembly GCA_037013535.1. Lineage (NCBI taxonomy): Eukaryota > Metazoa > Chordata > Lepidosauria > Squamata > Agamidae > Intellagama > Intellagama lesueurii. The sequence goes on along the minus strand of JBAJHW010000004.1, from coordinate 91,587,753 downwards.
CTTCTTTTGAAATCATGCACATACAGTAGGTACACATGTGGTAGGTAGGTGTGAGAGGGTTCAATGTTCACGCTCCACCAGAGTCCCCCTTAACAGACACACTGGAATGAACTCCTTGTTTCAACAGGTTAATATTTACTAATAGCTTTTCGAACAACGTATTGAAGGAGAATTGTTCTCCTCCAGGTTCAACCTTCTCCTCCCCCTCCAATGAGGAGAGAAAGTGGTTCAACGACTTCATTTCCAAAATGTCTCTTTTCCCCACCTCTTCCATAGCACAGACCTGGTTTTCTTTCATTTCTATTTCCAAGGTGGGGTTGCAGTGACAGCTGCAGCATGGGCAGATGTGAACTTCCTACCACTCTTCTACTTACCTGCCCCCTGGATGGGCCATATTTCCCAGACTCATGTGAGTGAGGAAGTCCACTCTTGTGCAAGGCACTCCATCTGTCTTTCCTCTCACTCCATCCTTCCTCCCGAGTACCTCCTTCCGGCACCGTTCTTATCTTGCATCTCACCCGTTCTCCTCAATAGGATGGTTGTCTCTGGAGACAGTGCCTTCCCTGCCTTTCAGTTTCCTCTCTAGGCACCATTAGTTTTTCCCCCTCATTAGCCCAGGGGTTCTTTTTAATTATCCAGTCACACCCCTTGGATACTTTTAATTCCTCCTTCTTTTCCTCTGCTAACCCAGCTTCTACTTCACCTCTCACACCATTTCAGCCCCATCTCCCTTTCCCTCCATATTTATGTTCTCCTCCAGCTCCTGTTCCTCCTTCCCGATCAGTTGGATTTTCCCTACTTTTTATCCTGCTAAATGCAGGCTCTTCTGACCCCTAGGGGGCTCCCCTTCTTGTTCCATTGATCTCCTTATGGGATCAGTGGCATGCAATCCCTCTGCTCCTGTGGGAAGAGGGAACAGCACATGGATGAAAGGTGCCTCCATCCCACTCTCCTTCTCACAGTAGGTTTTATACTCCTCAGAATGCACAAACCAGTTGATGAAAGCAGAGAATTGTAGGCAGGGTTTTATGGACCTATTTTCAATTAGGAAGCCCAAAATCTAGTACAAGGTTCAAATGTTGTAATAGTATGGATCTACATTTGACATACCCATACAGTTCAAAATCGTCATAATAGTGGGAAGAAAGCTTAGGAAACTGGGCAGCATGCAGAGAAAGGTCATAATCAGAAAGGGGCTCTATAAAGTTTACCTAATCAATACGTTAATGTGTTTTATTTCTGCTGTGACTTTCCTGTCCCATAGAACTTTTGGACTTCTGATAGTTCTCTTTCACTCTGACACAAAACAAATTCCTTTCAAAAAGAAAGCCAAAATCAGGATCTATACCTTCACCTTACTTTCATGGAAACTGAGGATATATGTAAATGTCTTGTCTTTGATCATGGCTTTTCAGCTTCACCCATGGCTATTAAAGCTCACGGTACCATGTCATGACACAGAATGTGGAGGAAGCAAATGGTAAGACTAGGATGCCAACATCCTTCCTTTTTTTGAAAACTGCAGTGGCAGTGTGACAACCAAGAATCCTTGGGGGAAAGAGGAATACAACTGCTACCATTTTGAGAGGCCATTTCTGCACAGCTCTAAGTAGCACTTAAAATGTACTACTTGATTACACACCTTTTCTTGTATGCATTGATTTGACTCCATGAAATATCGTATTTTTAGGTAATATTGAAAACCTCGGGGGAAAGTACTGCAAGAAAATCTTGGGGAAGATATGGGAGGGGGGATTACAAACACACTACATGCTCCTGCTTTGACAACAATATAGATACATGCTTCACATACACACAAATCTGAGGATGATACTTTTGGGAAAGTCCCACATTTTATTAGCTGGATTATATTACAATTAGTCCAGGTAATAAAAATCTGCAATTTTAAAAAAGTGTTCTACTGCTACTGTATAGGAATGGAAAATGTAGATACCTCTACCACATACTCACATAAAGACTGAAAGGATGTTTGGTAAAAGAGAATAGCCCCTGAATGAAGGCTATTTCAAAAAAGGTTCTTCAGAACTGGGTTTTGGAGGAGGATGTGAGAGATAGGAAAGGAAGAGGTGTTCCATTCTTAGTTATCTGTCCCTATTGTCAGACATGAAGGTGGAAACAGAAATGGAAATGAAAGCAGCTTGGTGTTAAATAGTGACAGCAAGAAAGAAAACAGGCATAGATACAGAAGATGTGAGAGGCATAAGGGTAGAGAGATCTCTGTCTATTCATCCTTCTTTTTGATCAGAGAATAAATGTCCACAGTTCCTATTTTTGATATGACAGCAGCAGAATAAACAGTCAGAGACCAAAGTTTGATGTTCATATAGACTGCCAATTTATAAAAGTGCATTAAAAAACCCTTTCCTTCAACTGTTCTACTTCATGTAACAGGTTGTTATCCCATAAAAAAGAAATTGTGCACTTGTTGCATTGATAATGCACCTTCCCTCCTGTGAACTCAATGATGTGGCACCTCTAGCTTTTCTTGTTCTTACGACCACTTTATCTTTACAATAACCTGTGATGTAGGTTAGGCTGTGAGATAATGACAGGCCTAGGGCCACCCAGTTATCTACATGGCTTCTAGCAATACCCATTCTGCTGTCTTGTGAGGAAGAAGGAGTCAGTGTCCAGAGCACTATGTCCTATAAGGTGCCATATAAATAGGCATATGAATAATGAAACAAATAAAAATGTCTCAAAAAAAAACAGGTGTTTTTTTTGTTTTGTTTTTTGCAGGCAGGAGATTCTGTCAGAGGGCGGCCACTGCTCTGTGACCAAAAAGGACATTCTTCACAAAAAAGGAGGATTCTTTGGCATAAAATTTGCATATGCTAATTTAAATTAATAATGTAAACATCACTATTAGACATTTTTGCTATAATTTAAGTGGAAACACATTACTGTTTACCATACTGCATAAGACTGAGACTAGGTAATCATGTTATATATCTGTATGTGTGATTTGCTGCTTCTTTTTTTAACAAAATGATCATCCCCACACCATTTTACTTTTAAAAGGAGAGAGAGCTTATTAGATCCATTTAGCAATCAAAGCCATGCAACACAAAAAAGGAAGACAGTCCTCTAGCCACCCTATGTCATTGAGAGGGCACATTAAACATGTAGGCCAAAACCTAAAACCCAAAGTGGAACAACCCGAAATGAGCAATGAGATTCCTGAATCCAGGGACTACATTTCCTAAAAGTCAGTGACCTGAAAAAGCAAGTTGTCCTTCCTGGGGAAAGAAAACAGCACAGTATTGGTGAGGGGGTGAGGTAACACAGACTTCTGTCAAGATTGGTAAATTGGGCCACTGAACAACAAAAAACATCTACAAGCAAAACATCCTCATGCTCACCTGAAAGGGGGACATTAAAGTTTGGAATTCTGTACAAATAGCATACTACATGAATAAGGGGGTATGAAAATTGTATCCCTGGATATGTGAGAAGTGATAATAGAAGTTTGAATAGCAATATACTGCCAGTTAGAGGATACTTCAAGACAAACAGCTAGTTTTGATGGAGTAGTGAAATACATTGTTAGCCAATGCAGCCTGCTATTTTAGCAAATCGCATAGCAAAACCCATTAATTTTGCTAGGGTAGCAAGAGAAGAAGATGGTTGCATTTTCCTAATCAGCAAACTTTCTCCCGCCTAGCAGAGACTATGAGATTTTGTATTGGTCTTGCTACTAATGCAATCTGCCAGTTAGGTGAAAATATATGAACAAAGATAGTGGAACATAAACATTTTAATGAGGGTGAAAGAGGAGAGTGCAAAAAATGGTCTGAAGCTCAACATCAAAAAAACTAAGATCATGGCCACTGGTCCCATCACCTCCTGGCAAATAGAAGGGGAAGATATGGAGGCAGTGACAGATTTTACTTTCTTGGGCTCCATGATCACTGCAGATGGTGACAGCAGCCACGAAATTAAAAGACACCTGCTTCTTGGGAGGAAAGCGATGACAAACCTCGACAGCATCTTAAAAAGCAGAGACATCACCTTGCCGACAAAAGTCCGCATAGTCAAAGCTATGGTTTTTCCTGTAGTGATGTATGGAAGCGAGAACTGGACCATAAAGAAAGCTGACCGCCGAAGAATTGATGCTTTTGAATTGTGGTGCTGGAGGAGGCTCTTGAGAGTCCCCTGGACTGCAAGGAGAACAAACTTATCCATTCTAAAGGAAATCAACCCTGAGTGCTCACTGGAAGGACTGATCCTGAAGCTGAGGCTCCAATACTTTGGCCATCTCATGAGAAGAGAAGACTCCCTAGAAAAGCCCCTGATGTTGGGAAAGTGTGAGGGCAAGAGAAGGGGACGACAGAGGATGAGATGGTTGGACAGTGTCATCGAAGCTACCAACATGAATTTGACCAAACTCCGGGAGGCAGTGGAAGACAGGAGGGCCTGGCGTGCTCTGGTCCATGGGGTCACGAAGAGTCGGACACGACTAAACGACTAAACAACAACAAAACATTTTATGTATTCTTGAAGGCTTTCACGGCCGGGATCCAATGGTTGTTGTAGGTTTTCCGGGCTGTTTGGCCATGTTCTGGAGGTTTTTCTTCCTAACGTTTCGCCACAGAGACTGGCGAAATGTTAGGAAGAAAAAAACCCAGAACACCGCCAAATAGCCCGGAAAACCTACAACAACCATAAACATTCTACTCCTGTAAAATAGCTAATGTAACATAAGCAAGGAGCCATGAATGAAGCCAACCCAAGAAACCAGTGGGTGGTAGAAAATTAACATCCAACAACATGTAACATAAGGCACCACCACCAGCAGCAGTACAGAGGCAGAAGCCAACAATACAGAGAGACAAAGAAATAATGGCTTTTCCTCCATAGCTTTAAACTGGCAGATGACTGGGTGAGCATTTAGAAAACTTATTGTTTTCCATGTGTATGTCTAAGTATGCTGAAAGTCTAAGTAATATATTTTTACTTTTATAGTTTTTTTCTTTTTTTTAAGGAAGTGTACTCTTAGTTTTTCACATGCAACTTATGATTTATTTCTTCTTTCAGCTTTTCATAGTTGTAAGACTATTGATGGCTCTTACATGATTTAAGTAGTTGTTCCTACAGCTTTTTCTTATGGCTGTCAGGATCATTTTTGCATTTACATGCCTGTGACTTTTCTAAAGTTACATGTTTTCAACAACTTTGAAGTATTTTTATGCTTTATGGAAAACAGAATTAATGTAGATGAATAAAGTTTGTAGAATTAGACAATCTGACATTCCCTGGAATCATTTTTAAAATGAAGCGACTTATACCTTAATATCCAGATGAACTTTGGCTGAAATGGTTATCTGATTTTACACTGGTATTAACTCTTTCAGGGATAAATGCCAGCTGTGATGGACCACCACAGACTCAAACTACAAAAGGATATTATATTCATATACTCTTCTGAGGACTTTTGGGTGTCATACATTTGACCTTGACACAAGGGCTGAAATGACTAGACCTTGGGAATAGGTTTGTGGGAGTGGCAAAATATGATAACGCACCAGTGAGTTCAGAACTGGGATGATGGAACTTTATTACCAATCTGAAACCCTTTCTTGTGTGCTTGACTGTCACATTTGCCAGACATTTATCTAGAAAATATGCTGATATAGAGGAGAGAAAGACATTAACAAGCTTTTATTTTCAGTAGATCAAGTCCTACGATCTCCTACTATCCTAAGACTCTGCAGAAGTCATCACCAAGACTCCTTTCACTGCTTTTGATCAAACCTGTTAATTTGTGAAAACTGAAGTAAAGCCAAGTGCCATAAGTTTTGGACTGCCTCAGTGTGAATTCAATCACTGAGCCATCTGTATCAATCTTAGGAACAGTATTGCCTCCAAAACTTAAATGACTGCCATTTATACCCAATACAGTAAATAAAATCACACTTCGCAGTCCAGCAATGTCATATGCAGATACTTAGATGCTGCCCGTTATATGCTGGGAACTAAAGCAACTAAAGGGCTTCATACACATTTCAGTAATCACAAGTCAGCAATCACAACAAACTGATTCCAACCATCTGCTGCAAGAAGTCTTAATTTAGATGGGTGCCACGGTCTCAACTTGGAAATTAGGCCCAAGGTGGGGGGGGGGGGCTTCCTGAAATGTTAGAAACAGAAAGAATTTCAGGATATTCACTGAACAGCCTCACACCCAATGACCTTACATTGAAATAAATGAGACTTAAACACAAAGAGCACTGTGCTGTGGAGACTGACACTTAGCTGTTTGCTTATGGCTTCAGTCTTGTTCAATACTGATTCTTCAACTTAAAACAGAAGTTGTCAACTTCCTGAGGATCCCTCCTCAGTATTCTTAGGACAATCACTTTCTAGTGTCTGTTTTAAAACTGAGGTATGTTAATGACAAAAGTTTACCCAACATTCATCATAGTCCCAGGATGTCCCCAGATTAAGGGAATGGTAAACTCCTTCTGAGTATTCTTTACCTAAAAAACCCTGGAAAGGATAGCCACATGTCAGAATTGACTTGATGGCACGCATTTATTATTAAAATTTAGCTGGCTGGATAGCTCAGTGAGTTACATATCTGGCTGCAGAGTTTTGGAGTTCAGTTCTGCACTGTGCCTTCTGGAAGAGCCAGCCTGTGTGACCTTGGGCAAGCTACACAGTCCTAGAACACTCCCAGAATAAGGGAATGGTAAACCACTTCTCTTCTTGGAAAACCCTGAAAAAGGTCACCATAAGTCAGAACTGACTTGATGGCACATGATGATGATCATTTTATCAACCACTCATTACATTACACAGGGATGTGTAAATACTGTACTTCTGTGTTTACACCTGGAATGGGAAATGTGTAGCCTCTCATTATTGTTAGACTGCAACTTTTATCACACACCACTGGCATGCTGGCTAGGGCTGGTGGAGTTAAAGTGCATCTGGAAGGCCACACACAGAAAAAAAAACAGCTGTGTGGTCTATCCATAGAAGCAAAGTTCTGGCTTGAGTATTACCCTTGTTGAGTTGCTAAAGCGTACCAATAAAGCAAGCTTTCAGGTTCTATCAGGATTCATCACCAGGTACTGATGGCATAAAATTTGGCAGTAGGAGAGGAAGTAGCAGTATTTTGCTGTTGAAAATACCATGATTAAGCTGCTAGGATCAAATTCTACTGCCAGAGGAGTACTAATTATTTGGCAGCAGAATTCTACTTTCTGTAAGAGTGCAGTTCAGTAAACATTCTATCTCTTCGAGCCACTAGGCACAGCTACCTATTTGGCTGCAATTCGATTTTTATTGTAGTGGAAAACTTAAAATTAAATTCTGCTTTTGCAGATAGACGGTTATCTTGTTCCATGTACAGTGGTGCCTCGCAAGACGAATGCCTCGCAGGACAAAAAACTCACAAGACGAAAGGGTCTTGAGAGATTTTTGGTCTTGAGACGATATTTTTCGTCTTGCGAGGCGCGTTTCCCATAGGAATGCATTGAAATTTAATTAATGCGTTCCTATGGGGAAAAAAAAGTCAGAAACCCAAAAAAAGTCAGCAAAAAGTCACTTACCAGGTAGAGTAGACTGAGCCCAGCTCCTCAGTGCCTTTGTAGCCCCAGAACAGCTGGAAAAAGAGTGCCAAACAGTGGAGAGTCAGCAACCAGCAGGGAGCCGGCAGCCATTTTGTGTTCGTCTCTGCTCCTGCCCCCCCTCCCCGCCTCTCAGCTGATCGGCGCTGGGTCTAAAGAGGCTTTTTCCCTGCTAGGCAAGCCTCGGGAAGCCTTAGACCCAGCGCCGATCAGCTGAGAGGCGGGGAGAGGGGGGGCAGCTGATCGGCGCGAGGCTTGCCTAGCAGGGAAAAAGCCTCTTAGACCCAGCGCCCATCAGCTGAGAGGCGGGGAGGGGGGGCAGGAGCCGAGACGAACACAAAATGGCTGCCGGCTCCCTGCTGGTTGCTGACTCTCCGCTGTTTGGCACTCTTTTTCTGGCTGTTCTGGGGCTACAAAGGCACTGAGGAGCTGGGCTCAGTCTACTCTACCTGGTAAGTGACTTTTTGCTGACTTTTTTTGGGTTTCTGACTTTTTTTTCCCCATAGGAACGCATTAATTAAATTTCAATGCATTCCTATGGGAAAATGCGCTTCGCAAGACGAAATGTTCGCTAGACGGCATTAACCGTGGAACGGATTACTTTCGTCTTGCGAGGCACCACTGTATTTCTGCTCCAAGTCAACAAAGGAGAACTGTATTCCTCACGCAAGACAATAGAGGGATCCACAGAACATCTAAGCTTGGATTTTGGTTGCAGGGAGAGGGCAAACTGGAATTTGACACCTTGACACTTCCATCTCAGCTGAAACTGCAAGTTCCATGGTGTTTTACCAGTAGCCTGAACTCAGGAAGAGATGTCCTAACATCTGACCCAATAATGTACCATCTCCTCTACCCTCATTTCTTCATGAGAATGAGTTCTGGTACACAATAGTGTACCTTGTTTGTAACTTACAGTGATCCAAGAAGATACTAACCAAGCCAGAACTCTGGAGACACAACTTGCCCTATGTATCCAGTGTGGTGTAGTATCTGGAGTGACAGACGAGAATGCAGGAGACTTGCATTCAAATCCCTGCTCAGCCATGGAAACTCACTGGAAGGCGAATAACACTGATGAAACCACTCCTTAAATATTTCATCCACCTTGACATGACAGTATTCATAATGTATACACCAAAGAGCTATCCATGCCATTACCTTGAAACACATGAATGAGCAAAAGGGTGTACATACATTCATTTTGTTGAATAATAAGTACATGCATAATTAACTAATATATGCACATTTATGAACAACCAAACCCTCAGACAAGGAGTAGCTGTGCAAACCAAATTAGGCAACAATAAAAGATTCTCTTTTCAAACCTCCCTTCAAGAATTAAACTGTGGAGAACCATGCACTTAAAATCTAAGTACATGGTTTAGAAAGTATACTTTAGAAAGTATAAAGTATTTTGAGTTAACTTCCCCTTTTTAGGGTACTGGATAGCTGTAGTATGTAATTGTAACAAATTAAAGTAATGGTGTGGAGCAGTGCTTTGATAGGTGACTTATGTTTATATATACACACACACACTAATCTTGTTATGGAAGAATACAGGTGTTGATACGCTGATTTTTATTTGTCAGTGTCAAAATCGTGAAGAAAATGTCATTTCAAAACATGTTAGGAACAACAAGAAGCTGTTTCCCCTTATACAGCTGTTATTTATATCTCCATATGTTTTTCAGCAGCTGTTTCCATCTCTTTTGCTACTTCTGCACACACCCACAGCCATGTGAACATATAATATCCATGTGCACAGCTGTTCATGGCAGCATCATTGGCATTGCCCTTAGATACCAGAAATATATTAGTGAAAGTACTAATTCTTGCAGAACACACCAATAGACTGTGTCCCATTTGCAATTTTAAGCAAAGTCTGAAGAAATTGTAAATACTGTGTTTGGGCAGACTAATCTCAAGTAACATACAACAGCCCTATGTGCTAGTTTCTCCTGTCCTTATTTACCTTACTGACTTGCTGTGAGATAGTACTCTATTTTGCACCCAGAGTAGTCTGAGAGAGCCTTTTACTGCATCTTACTCTCTGCTCCTCCTTTAAACAGGATGGAGCTATTTTTGAATTCATAACATGAGATGATCCCTAGAAGCAATGTATAGCATTCTTGCATTGATGTACCTTACTGGATAGACACATGCAAGCAATATAATACTTTGTGCGGAACACAAAGTTGTGTACAACAACAACACCATCCCCATGTCATCAGTTTTTGTGCTTTTGATGAAAAAAGTGCTGGTCTTTTCATACTCATACAGAAGCAAAAAATTGTTGAGCAACCAACCATTTGTTTTTGACAAGGTGTCTCAATCTGTGGAGACAGCCTTCTTCATTGTGAATAGGAAGATTCGTGGTTATTTATTACAACTTTAGCCTTGGCTATATTTTCAAGAAATAATATGTGGAACCTGGGCTGGAGTAATAGGATGGACAGATATATTAGATGTGATCTTCAGTAATTGGACATACATTCTCGGGTAATCTATCCATCAGAGCCAGTTCTTCGGTTCCATCAGTGCTGCCTGAGACCTTTTTCACCCAAAAGGAAAATAGCATATGTTCTGAGTCAATCTAAGTTTTGAGCTGAAAGCTGGCACTTCAAAGCTCAGGTTGTCAGCCACAGTAACGTCTGTAACTCTGAGATATATACTGGAGAAACATCAATGGTGTCTGAGATCTGCAGACTATCTCTTGTGTTATATTGCCAACAGGAATAGACATGTCACATAAGCAAAAAGTGTGAATCAAGTTAACATGTGAACTGGCTCTTATGGAATTAGAATTGAAAAATGGAATTCATAACCCTGTTATATAAAAAGACATTGAAGGTCCATTGAAGTCAACATCTATTTCAAAATAAGTGGTACATGGAGTGAGATCTCAAATAGTCTGAAGTCATATATCACCATACTGCTACACCCTAAGCAAGCTTGACTTTAAACAGTGTCAGGATATAGGAGCACCAGTGAACTAGATATGATTCACTCCAATGTCCTTAGTATAATACAGCCTTCCCATATCTGATGGCCCTCTAGATATTTTGAACTATAACTTCCATCAGCTGTAGCAAGCTTGATCAATGTTTGGGGATGATATTATAGTGCAACATATAAAGGAAAATTACTGGGAAAATACAAAATATATAAATTATGTATTTCCCCAGATGTTCTTATATACTGGGTGATATATAAATTAATTACATAAATAAATGAAATTGAATAATAACAAGAAAGTGAAAACACCTTGATGAAATTGGTAACCACTCATCTCTCTAAGTTGCAGGGCTTCAGCAATGACTTTTTAACAACATTTGAAATTGGATGCCACTCTTCAGTTGTTAGAAATATAGGAAAACCACACTTTCAATACATTTTTCTGTTGCTTGTGGAAGATGACTTACTTTATGATGTTCCTTGCTGCATCTGGATCCTGAGCTATCACTTGCCCAATGATACTTCCCTCCCTGGCATCTTCATCAACTTCAATTAGGCTTGAAGGTATGCTGAATACTGGTGGCTCATCTATGTCTTCCACATAAACTTTGACCAAAGCTGAATCCTTAAATGGTCCCAAGTAGAAGAATCGTGGATCAGGATGTGAGTTGGTTGCTTCAACTTTTAGGATATATAGGTTCTTCTTTTCAAAATCCAGTTGCTTGAGTCAAGATGTGGGAGAAATAAAAAGAATGCCACATAGAAAAGCAAACACATTTTACAAAGAGAAAGAAATACAACTATTACTAGAGGGTCATGCTGCTCATTTCAGTGTTTGCAATTTGCTCTTAATGTAGACAGAAATTTGATCTGGCAATTAGGCTGGCAAACTCTTGGCAGCAGCCCTAGGGTGGCCACAAGTATTCAATGAGCAGGATAACAGAAATCTGGTGACAATATTGTCATTTGCCAAATGAAACAGTCATTTGGCTAACTGGTTTGCAAATTAAATTAAAATAAAAGACAAAGGAAACACTGAGTATTTTTGAAAATCAATGGTTACAGAAATAGGCTGGAATGCCATACCATTCCTGTCCTACTGATCTTAGTGGTGCTGATGTCTGAATACATGTCAGTTGTATTACATGATTAATCCTTTTTGCTCCTTCTTAATGGCTATCTCTAGTGTGTCCATCATGCAATTTGTCTGAGCAACTCAAGTGGGGAAGGGACATGGTTTTGATGGCTTCCTTTCAAAGCCCTGCAATGTTTTCTGGGTGAAATGCAGAATATTTCTGTTTAGGTCAATAACTGGTGATAAGCTCAGTGAGATGGAGCAGAACCAGAGGGTGGGAGTTTGTTTTCCCACTGTGTTTGTGTGGTCCTGAGCAAACTCCATGGTCCCCAGTACAAGGGAATGTTAAACCACCTGAGTACCTAGGAAACGTTAGAAATGGGCACCTTAAGTCACAACTGACTTGGTAACATAATTATTAATACTTCATAATGCAGGATAAACATATGATATTTTGCCACATTTTTAATTCTTTGTACAGAAGTGTATTTATAAAGTTAGCAGTAAATACAGCTTTTCTTATACAACCTGTTCATTTTATTTCCCTAGCTCTCATTTTCTGTAAAGAGTCCAAGGCAGCATGCATGATTGTGTCAAGGTTTGAAACCTGGTATGTTGAAATAAGTTTGAACAATAATAGAATGATTAGGGGTTTTCAAAATAATGAGTCAGCTTCAGCAGAGCAATGTCAATTAATTATAAACAAGTCTTGGCAACTGAATGAATATTTTGGTTATAATTTGTCAACAATAGATATGAGATTATTGTTTTTAAAAAAAGAGGTAAATGATGTAATGTATATTTTGAATGAAAATAGCATTTGTTGTCTTAAGGTATACTGTATCAGCGATTAAATAATTTAGCCATGGATTAGAACCCTCGAGTCTTGTTAGTCTAAAGCAGCCATTCTCAATGGGGGCCATATAACACATTTCAAGGGGGTCACAGACTGGACAACCAAATCCTCAGACAAGGAGTAGCTGTGCAAACCAAATTAGGCAACAATAAAAGATTCTTTCTTTTCAAACCTCCCTTCAAGAATGATACCATGGAGAACCATGCACTTAGATTTTAAGTGCATGGTTCTTTAGAAAGTATAAAGTATTTTGAGTTAACTTCCTCTTTTTAGGGTACTGGATAGCTGTAGCGGGTAATTTATTTTGAAAGTATCCAGATTTTAGTGGCTGAAATAATGTTCCTCACAAAAGGCCTTTCAAATGGTAGAAACACAGATTTCTTATAACACTTTGAATGAATGGTACAGGCTTATCAAGAAGGAAAGATTTATCAAAGGCTACAGCTGGTTTGGGGGGACATGGGAGATATTGAAAGGAAAGCTCACAGCCCATACTGAAAGGAATGAGAATCAAACACTCGGATTGTTCTAAATAATAATAATAATAATAATAATAATAATAATAATAATAATAATAATAATAATAATAATAATAATAATAATAATAATAATAGAGTGACTCCTCCAGAAAGGGGGTCATTTTGCCATGTTTCTTCAGAGAATTAGCATACATTTTTGTATGGCATATTCAAAGTATTCGAAGAGGAGGCTGACTCTATGTCTGGAGCAATCTACACTTGTCAGCATTTTGTATAAAATGAAATATGGAATTGCCTTGGTGGTTTGTGGGAAACCAGAAAAGGCTGAGTCATTCAGGTTGGCAGTTAGCCAGAGTGAAAGTCATGTGACATGCTGCACATGTGCAGAGTTCAATATGCTGTGTCACTGTTGCATCAGACTACATAATACTATATTATAATAATAATAGAATACACTACATAAGCAAGGTGCTTACTAAGCTTAGTTGTTGGGTTGATGTATGGAGGAGCAGCACGTTACTTTGTCTGTTAGAATTGCCAATTCTGAGGTGCAACGTATGTATATTTGTAAATACACTCTCGGTGAAGGGAACGACTCTCTGTGTCCAGTGTCTTTGTTTTTGCTGTTTGGAGATTACAAGAAGAAGATCTCTAGCAGCTTAACAATTTCCACTGTGTATCTCTTATCAAATCTTATCAAAACTTTTGAACCTGTCAGTCAGGACCCAATTACCTGTCAGTAGGATAACTTTTTAACTCCTTCCTGACCAAAATGACTGTTTGGGATTCATCATTGCAAGGGAATTCTGTGTCTGTTTGTAAAAATGCAGACATAGATATTAAAAAGAAGAAGAAGAAGAAGAAGAAGAAGAAGAAAAGAAGAAGAAGAGAGACCAAATATTCAGACACTCACTCACTGAAACTATAAAATTACAATTTTTTTTATTTTATAGTTTTTGATGGTCTTACTCAATGTTAGTAGAGCCTTGATAATAGTGTTGTGTTTCAGTGAGAAGTAGTTAACTGATGAAAAAAGAAGTCCGCTTCTGGGATTTTCCCCTGCATGGTTTCACTTTGTGAATGGTAGTGACCAGAAGAGAATATCCTGTAGACCAATGGTCCCCAATCTTGGGCCTCCAGATGTTCTTGGACTTCAACTCTCAGAAATCCTGGCCAGCAGAGGTGGTGGTGAAGGCTTCTGGGAGTTGTAGTCAAAGAACATCTGGAGGTCCAAGGTTGGGGACCACTGCTATAGACCATCTTGACTGCTGCCATTGGTATCATCAATATTCAGGTTACTCTTTGCTAGGTAAAGCTTGGAATCCTTTGTCTTGCTGGTAACGTGGGCAAGATATTTATAAACTGGAGCTTTGTTTGTTTAAAAACTGAATCTCATTTAGGTGGTTGTTACAACACTATACCTTAGTTTAACTTTGTTTGTTAATTTATGTCACAAGTCTCAGTGTAAAAAAGTAGGTGTTCAGACAGGAAGTTTCAAATGCCTATCTTTTAAGGAAGTACATCACTATTTTGATTTGTCCACCAGTGTGAACCTGTGAGAACCAAGCACTTCATCTTTATGCATTGATCAATACTGAGCTCCAGCACAAACATACTAAAGTGATATAAAATTTCTATATTTACATCATAGCAGCTGTTGTGAAATCAATGGGACTTATTTCCAAGTGAATGGGTTTAGGGATTACAAACTTAATTGCTGCAATAAGGAACTCTGAAACAATAAAGGTCCTGAAATAGGCCTTTTGCTGTTGGGATACTGTTGTTTTGGGGTTTTGAGGTTGTTGTCTATCAGTCGATACAAATCTCAATTTCATCTTGCTGGGAATTGCTGAAACATGCTACATTTGGCATGCACCATTAGGCGCAATCCGCATCACACTGAAATCAATGTCTAAATTGCTGTTGATTTGAGTGAATAGCCTTGCAGTAATTAGAGAGAAACATAGGTAAGATATTGTGTTTTCATTGAGGGATACATCTTTCTATCTGATATTTTCAACAACCCCAAACTCAGCATTTTTAAAGAACAAAGTGTATAGCAAAAGCTGATAAATAGGATATGCTTTAAAAAAAAACAACCAAAAAAAACCCACAACAACTTTGAAAAAACCCATCCTGGTATTTTAAATATGAAAATAAGATCTAAAGCAAAATTTATTTAATGAAAAATAACTTCTATTTGATTTACCAAATAATAGTCTAATGAAAAGGTTGGGAGCCAGTACATCAAGATTCAGTTAAAGAAATAAATTGGATGATCTATTTTTTAAAATCCTGGTGGTAATTCTATGGGCTAGACATTGGCCAGGTTTCAACATGCCATAAACTATCATATAGTATGATATGAACAAGCTGTTGGTTGATATGTGACCCATGTTCTCTCCTCCTCTGGTGGGCCATGAGAAGGACATTGCAGTCATTTGCTTCTATTTTCAACTAATCACCATTTATTATTCTGTGAAAAGTAGATTATTTGGATAATTTAAAATAACTTCAGGCAAAGCTGAAAAACTTAATCTGCTGGATAGTTCAGTGGCTTAGGTCTCAGGCTGTATTGCTGGAGTTTGGGAGTTCAAATCCCCACCGTGCCTCCTTGTCAGGAGCTGGACTCGATGATCCATAAGGTCCTTTTCCCTTTTCTACAGTTCTAAGATTGACATCTAAGATGGACATAACTAGTTCAAATAGAAGCAGATATTTACAATCTTTCCTAGCAACCACTTCAGGAGAGGAGAGGGGAGTGAGATACCACACCAGTCCAATATAACACTAAACCAATCTGGTACCCTTCACATGCTTCATGCTTCAGCTCCTATTAGCATGGCCAAAGCTGAGGGATTACAGGAAGCCCAAAATATCTAGGGGAGATGAGGGTGTTGGTAGCTGCTTAAGTCTTAGGTCAAAACACAGGCATTTTCTTCAACAAATACATTTTCTTCCTTCTGTGTATTTTCCAAGACAAGAAAATGAGCAGGCTGCAGGAGATATTTGGAGGTGGAGATCAGCAAAATGGTCATTGTCCTGCCAAGGCCACACACTACCAATAAGAGGAAGGGATAATTAACTCTTCCAGGTCCCCCATGGCCATTTTCCCCTTTTCCCCAACTAGGCATATTGGTTTGGAAGCTTGGCAGAGGACTGGTGGAGAAATATTACAAGATAATAGAAAAGATATTAGAAGTTGGAGGAACTGGAAAGAGAAGAAGGAGGGAAGAGGGAAAAGAAATCCCAACTCCCAGAATACAGTTTTCTCCTGTTTATAATTAAGCCATAAAGATATGAAAAGTTTGAATTCTCATACCACAACAGTATCTAAACTTAAAAGTCCTTTATTTTTAGGGGAAAAAATGGGGAAAATGGATGGGGGAGTAGACAGAACTAGAAACAGAATGGACAGAAGAAAATATCTTGTCAGTCTATAGAGATAATAGAATCTTTTACTTTGCCATTTTTTTCCACTGAGGACTAGGTCATGTGATGGAGATGGTTTATACTGGAATCTGTACAGTGGAGAAGAGGAGGCCAGGTCATTCACCTCACTGTCTTATTGCAGTACTAGTCTGCCTCAATATATGGATAAGAGCTCAGAGCTTCAGTAGGCTGGAAACAGTGGAGGAAGGCCAAGCAAAGGCTTACTGTTGTGTTACTATACTCCTGTAATTTTCACACTATTCTGTCTACCTCGATAAGGAGTTAAGTGTGGTGTTCCTGAATCAGTTCCAAAACTCCAATCTGGCGTTCTCACAGACCACAAAAGAAAATCCCACCTCCGTCATCTCAGTGCAAACATTGCAAACATACAGTAAATTTCACTCGTTTCTGTTGAAGGGGCTTTAATGTGTTTCTCTCCCAATCCCATTTTGCTGTGGAGAGACAGAGGACAGATTTGCTGCCTGGCACAGAAATTGGTTTTCTCTCTTTTTAGAGATAACCTCTGAGGAGAGGCCATCTGCTAGCTTGGTGATGGGCCATCAAAAGAGGACCTGAAAGCAGATGCCCTGAGCCAGCAATTCCTTGCAGGAACTCTAATTTGCCCACAGAATGCCTTGGCCTGCAGGTGTTCCTCTATTCAGTACAGGAGAGAGGACGGCTGACATACATGCATGAAGGACACAGGAATGAGACATTCCTGAAAGCTCCCTCCCTCCCTCCTTCTTAATCCCATCAAATTAAGAAATTGAGAGAGGAAGCTGTGTATGCTAAATACTGCTAAACACCCGTTTTTGCCAGTCTCCTTTGTCTTCTGAAATGGGAGATGTAAGCCCAGTTTGAAATTTTGTTTTTACATTTTTCCCCTCTTCCTTCAGCACAACATATAACAGTTGGACTGTTTTCCACCTACAACCAAAATGGCAGAGTTCAGCTGGTGGGCTGCTTGGTGAAAGGACCCTGCCTCCTTTGCATTCTCAGCAGGGTTTCCATAGCCATCCTTCAAAAAGGGATCATGCAAGCATATTTGAGCACATCTGACAGGCCAGAGTTGCTCAGAAAATCCCTTTAGGGGAACTGACATGTTCATAAAACACAACCCCTGAAGGCCTGACTTTTTAACAGTCACCTGGCAAAGAGGGAGAAGAGCTGGCCTAATATGCTAGCATCTCACCAGTTGACCTCTTCTCCTGCTGCCTGCCTGCAAAAGAAACCTAAGACCTAGAGTGCTAAGTCCAATAAAAGAGAAAGAGGAGAAATAAACCTTTTTGACAGTTATAATCCCTTCTTGTGTGTCCTTGTCAGGGATGATATCAAACATGTCCGATCCATCGCCAGCAGCGATGCTGTACTCAATCTCAGCATTTTCACCCACATCAGGGTCATTGGCTTTTATTCTGCCGAGTGCAGTCCCAAGCGGTGCAGACTCCAGAGAGCTGAACTGATATGTGCCTAGGAAATAAAACAACATCTGTGAGAATGTTTGTGTTGTGTGCATAGGTGTTTCATTTTTTTTAAAAGCCCAGGAAAAACAAGAGATGTCTCCTCAGTTGAACCATTTAAAGAATATCACCTTGAGTCACCAAATCTATTTGAAAACAGAGACAGGGAAGCACCTGTCAGAGAAAGACAGGGAAAAGGGAAGAGACTTTGATTCTTCAAAGGCCTCCTGGACCTTAGAACTGCATTTCTTTTGAACCTTCATCACTTCAAATGCAAACAGTAGTATTTCTGCAGCTGTTGTGACCCCAGCAATCTAGTGGCATGAATGGTTGTGTGTGACACTATATATGTGTATATTTTGAGTGGGGGGAGATCAAGAGTTTCATTCCTTTCGTTTAGACAGCCTCAGAAACTATTGATATTGGGGTCAGAATTGCCACTGAATTTGGCCTGGAGCAATCTTTGAGGTGACTTTAGAGGCCTCTGTTCAGACAACAAAGCTGTGGAAATGTTCAAAGGACCTTTAAAGGAATTTAGGTAAGATGTGCTGAGTTTCTCAGTAGAGTCTGTTACCTCTCTGCTTCAGGAGAAGTTAAGTAACATCCAGCTGATCTGCCAATTTTGTCATTGAGTTTCCAGATATTAGAAATTTTAGTGCAAGATGGAGCCTTATGAGACACTGCATATTGGCTGACATGCATTAGAAGATTGATCATAACATTATGCTCCCTCAAGTCTATAACCTTTTGGCTCTGGAGAAAATTGAGAACATTTGTAACTGTAGTGTCCATCAAGCAATCTTTTTCAAAGGCCTCCCATTGTTACAAGTGCCTCCTTTTTATTGCAGTAGAATAGGTATGTCCATGTAACACAGAGCGAAGGTTACATGATACATCAATCACTGTACACTAAGATTTCTAAACCTGCAATCTAATTCACAGTTGCTTGGGAATGAACATCACTAAATAATATTGCATAATGCACTTCTCAGTAAACAAGCACAGAATTGCACTCAAAGAAATGTATGTTCCTGTATGAACTTCCAAGTATGCCAAATTCTTCAGATGATCTGCTTTGAGTATCATAGATTCCTGAGGCCCACAAGGTAATTACAAGGATCGGTGGTTGATTCCTCCCCTTTTAACTCCTTCCTAAGGAAGCCTGATGATCCACCTTTCTTCTGCTTTTTAACAAGCTGGAGAAAACAGTTTCTAAACAGCCTCATTGCTGTTAATGGTTGTCTGGTGTTCCTGTTTACTGTACTTGTAACTTGCTTGTGTTTTAAATCACATATAGTCATTTGATAGTTTTAATTTCATTTTTAATTGAATGATTAAAAAAGTGTAATTGTACTATATGAAAACCATCTTGGGGATCCTTCTGGATTAAAAGATGAGGTAAATGTAAATGCAGGCCAGTATGATCAAAAGGTCTGAAAAAAGAAACAAAGGACCCAAACACATACATATGTTTTAGATACATTTAGATGAGAACCAAAATATGAGGTAGGATGCATCAAGGTTTTCAGTTAGGGAGTTAACCTAAATGGATTCCACTAAAAGTTAGTCACAGTTACCCATGGTGGTTGGAATACAGAACTTCAGATACATGAATGCATTCATCAGTGTCTGTATGCAGAGTTCTTTCCCTTCTCCTTTACCAGTAAGGGCATGCTTTAATGAACAAGTCATGTAAGTAAGCCCTTTGAATGCTTCCTATTATAGAAGAAAATGAGCAGCTTCTACATATGAAAAAAAATATTTGTGTAAGGATTTTTTTTAACATAAATAAGTCTGAAATTCAGTCAATGATCTCTCCTGTTAAGACTGTAAAAAACTCCTATCTGAAACATTTGAGCATACCTGCCATTTCTATCAGGTATGGACAACTACCATGGACCAACAGAGTATTTCTTTTCCCCCAGGGAAGCTGCAGGAGGCCACCACTGCTTTTATCAACAAAATGTATACTGCAGTGGCATGAAAATTAACTTTTGGTTTAAAGGCACCATTTTGCCTTTACACAAAAGTGCCCATCTGCTTTGTACACAAGTAGCTATGGCCGTAATCCTTTTGCCAATGTATGCTTATGTATGGAAAATCACAAAAGTCTTGATGGCAAATTGTTGCTCACTAACGTGCTGGTGGCATTCCTGGATGTGCGTCCACTTGAGGAACTGCTGGACACACACGTCCAGGAACACAAGCAGCACCTGGTTAAACCTCATCAATATGCCACCAAGACGTAAATGATTTCCCTCACACAAGCATAAATTGGCAATTGGATTCTGGCTAGTGTGTCTCTAGAAACAGAAATCTGTTCACAAACAGTCCAAGCAGGAAGTAAACACAAGTAATGCTTTTCTTGCAGTTGCATTACAGAAGTTTGGTGGCAAGATTAGCACCAAATATGGTGACAGGAGACCCCTGGGGCTGCGCAAAAAGGAGAGAACTGGGGCTGCATGCTACTCATGACTGGGGTGTTCCCTATCTCTGGTGTACATGATATTGAACTAGATTGATAGGTTTAAGGAAGCTTCCCATTTTCCTTTGATTCCCTCCATTACAGTTTTTTTAAAAAAATCTATGTAGTTCAGACGTTCTGCAGAGTCCAGAGTGTGCTTCTGATTGATCATGGAGTGTCTGTATGATTGCAGTGGGAAAATGTGAAAAAGTGCCTCATTGACTGATCAAGAGAAGCTACAGAAAATCTTCCAAAGCATTTGTCATTTCCTGTTTCTCTTCCATCACAGAGAGGCAGTCTGCTGTGTTCTGCTAGCTCAGATTATTGGAAAGCTATTGAACTGTCATGAAGAGAGGGCCCACATAGAATCATATTCCAGTTGTGCTTCAGATACATTGTGACCAGTCTGTGGGCCACCATCTTGAGGAAGAGAAGGACATCAACAGCGGTGTTTGAAAGTGCCCCAAAAGTATTATACTGGAACACCAAGAATGTGGCTTGGCAGTTCATATTTGCTGATGACCCTGTTTCCTTCATGAATGGAGCTTTAAACTATGAGTGGATTTTTTTTTTATGCCCTCCTCAACTGCAGTCAGAAGTGGTAAAGACCAAAATTCTACCATCTTGGCCTTCCAATATACATTCTGTAGATGTGTTGTACTATAATTCAGTGCAAGACTACTTAGATGTAAGCTCCATTGAATCCATGGGACTTACTCCCATCTACTGCAGAATTGCAGCCTTGGAATCATTTCTGGCACAGCAAAAATTTTTAATGAGAACAGGAGAAAAAAGGGAATTTCAAGTTTGTATTTTTCTACCTGCATTTGCGCGAAGAACCTAATTAAGCTTGTGCTCACACAGTCAATAAACAAACGCAATTTCATGTAATCACAACTCGGCATTAAAGCTTGAATTTCAATTGGCAAGAGACAAAGCTGAAGCAGGCTTAAATCAATGTTGGCAGATACGTACCTGCACAAAAGAAATCTGATAAAATGTCAGTGTAGTAAGAAGGGACATATTTTGATTTTTTTTTTCCAGAAGTTTCCCACCCCCGCTCTGAAATGAAAATAAACGATTGGATGCAAATTGTATAATGCCAATTCTGTAAGAGCACTGGACCAAAATGTACTGTACAGGAAAAGGGCCCTTTAGGGGGAGCTGTGGAGCCGAGTCAGAGCAAAGATAGCACATCATAGGCTTTTTGTGTGTGCAAAAGCTGATTGAGAAGAAAAGTGTAATGTGAGCAGTGCACTTCTACAAAGGTGAAACAACCACTTGCGCTGTAATCACTCTATAACTACAACTATAACTAGAGCAGTTATACAGCATATATAGGCTCTCAGGAGACACAGCTTCCCATGAACTCTGGAAGATTTATTTGTATTGGCCCTAGCTCACTATATATCTAGTTTGCCCCAATTTTAAAGCATCTGTTCTTTTTGTTCTCTCAGTGGCTAGGTGCCTCCCATATGTGTTTTGCACAGAACTACTTCTCCACTCATGATGCATTCCAGTTTCTCCTTGCCACTTTCTATCTCACATGTACTGATTTACAACGGTTCTCCTTCCCTCATCCAGATGGAAGACATTTCTACTGGCAAGTGAGCAGATGGCAATTGAGTCCTACAGACCTGAGTGGATGAGAGTTGTGATGGTCCATTTTTTGGTACCTCTTGTATTTTTAATAGAAACTTGTTTCTTAAAATAAGCTTTGAGGAAACTTTGGTTCCAGGAAATGAAATCCTTACACAAGGGGAGGGAGATGCAATGGGCAAAATCTATGAACGTGGAGTGTACTTCTTTTAGGGTCTGCCAAAATATTGGCTTTCCATGCTCTCAATTTTGCAAAGAGGGGAGTAGGTAGCAAAACCAGAGAGAGGCATCATGGCAAGCTTTCTAATCTTTAGTGCTGGACTGGCATCTGAAGAGTATGACAAAGCCTTTTGACTCACTATACTTTAGTTGTTTAAGGTTTAAGTAAAACAGTGGCCATGTGGGCTGGGATATTTTGGATTTGTAGTAAAAAAAGGTAATCCCCCCCCCCCCCCCAGAACTGACATATTCAGAATGTGTATAATGATGGGATTGGGGTGGGGGTGAGGATAAGGTTCTATGGTCTATACAAATATATCTTCCTAAATTTGTAGGAAAGTTGTCTCTCAAGAGCCTATCATCTGTCATTAACACCCCAAAAAGTATCCCACTTCATCAACTCCCACCTGAGTCAGTCTTCCAAATCTAAATAATTATCCCTCCCACATCTAGAGAAGAGACTAAAATTGGAAGGAATCTAGATTGTGGAAACCCACCCACCCCTTTTTTTTTTAGCTGATACATGAAAGGCACGTAGAACACTCATGGAGAGAGGCACTCCTAAGCATATAAATTCATTTAAATGCTATTATAAATCCAAATGAAGGTAGGCAGTCCAGATAATCCCTGAAGATTATCAGACAGTGGTTTATAAAAAAAATTGAACTAGAAGAGAAGTAGGTAGGTCAAGGGTTGACATATTTGTTAAAGGTGACTTGGCATCTGGCAAATATGTGCAGGTGTATAGTCATTGGGACTGTAAATTTAGCAAATTAATAGGTGAGGGCAATTGTTAATCAATGAGGGTACACTGAAATTTATTGTCTCTAGACAAGAATCCTTAGAAGTCTGTTGTAGCATGCACAACAAATGCCTAGTGCACACAGTATTTTGGCTGCATGGGAGACACAGTGGCACTGCTAAATTGATCACTAGCCTGGTCCAGCAGAAGACATTTTTATATGTTGATAAATCTCTGCCTTCCACATAGCTGAAGTACCATAAGAGTGCAGTCAGGGAGTCCTTTGTTATCTTATGGGTTTAAATGAAAAACTGGAAGGTACACTAACAACCATGTTTTAAATTTGAACAGCAGCTTGTTATGGAAACAGAGCTTTTAGAGGAGGGAATTTAAAAAAATAGATATGGTAGAAGGAGGAAATGTCATGAGTAGGTAGTCAATAAGTATATTGGAAAAGAATGATGTACTTTATAAATCTAGAAATATCAAACAGGTGCATGGAGCAACTTGTTTTCACAATTTTGGGGGATTTAATATTATGCTGTGTTTTGAGCAGCACACGAAGAATTCACTCAAAGAAAAGCAGCAGCAGCGTTGACTGGGGTTGCATTTGTGGTAATAATGATTTACATCCAAGTCTGAGTAGGAAGTATAAAAGTTGTTACTTCTGCATTGCAGAGTTTAAAAATAACTCCATGCCTCCCACTGCATCATGAGCTTATACTGGCTCCACTGATACTATGAGATATCAGTGCAAAATGCCAAGGGAAGGGGAAAGAAAGCTGGTAGAGAAGGGTAGGGACCAATGTAGAGGACCCATAGAACCTTATCTGTTGCTTGGAGTTGAAATTGAAGCTGAGTGGAAGGCATCTCCCACTTAAACAGAGACTTCAGTAGGCCAAAATTCACAAAGGTCTATGTTAAATAAAATGTGTCAGTCTTAGAGGTACCACTGGATCCTTTGTTGTACTTGTGAGAATAATGATTCATGCAAAATAAGGCAATAAACAAAGTAATAAAGTGACTAAGCAGGTGAAACTACTGCATCGTTCCATGGATGCTTGTTAAGCCTTGGTTGGGTTCTTTGTGTTTTTATTAACAAGCAGTCCTTCTGTACTTGCTCCATGTGCTTATGAGACCTAGATGAAGCTCTTTGTCTCAGTAGGAGATGAGGAATCTCATAATGCTACCAAATTCCTCAGTGAGGTGTCTTGTGGTATCAACACACCTGAAATCCACGTGGATGGGTGATTTGGCAAGCATTCACATTCCTAGTCAAGATTTTTGGTCACCATGAGAACCAAGGGCCTGTCCAGGTGCTATCTAGCATCATGAATACTGGCAACACTTCACTTGGTGTTTTATCCTAGTCAGGGAGGGAATTATTTAAGTTGGAGAGGTTAATTACCTCCCATGCCATGGACAGATCATTACTTGTTTATGTACCTTAGACACATGGCAATGACTTGCAGGACTGGGGGGACTTATTGCAATCACCTCTCTGTATGTTGTGTGCAGCTGCCAGTTCTGTGGAAAGCCTGATCTGTTTCTGTAAGATGGAGATGACCTGGCTGGTTGAAGCAGTTGTACCTAACCATCCTCTTCCCATAGATGGAAGTTACAGAACTAAGACATTTGGCTTACTAGAAAGCTGGGAATATGTAAACAGGTGGAAAAACCAGAAGAGAAATGGGAGAGGAAAGCTTAAAGTGAGCACATGTAAGCTCAGCTTTGAATTCTATCTTTATCCCTATATTTATGGCATTAACTAGCTTGACTGACCAGAACATTTTACAAGCAGAAATGGTTTCTGAAATTTCACTTTTAGCACCAATAGGCCTGATATAACGGCCAGAGTTGGTACCACAAATTAAACATTCTAATTTAAAGCAGTCATTTCTACATATAGTCCTATATGACCTTAAATAGCTAAAACATCAACAGAGGAAGACGTGTGTCGATATTTATATCCCAGATGTTGAACTACTGAGTTTAAAGAGGCTTTTTGAACTATTAAAGTGCTTCATACTCTGGGGGAATCGAGGTGGATTGTCATTGACGTCGGTCAGCGTGATGTTCACTGTGGTGGTTCCTGATAATCCGCCCATCTGGCCTCCCATGTCTTTCGCCTGGATGACCACTTGGTACTGCTCTCTGTTCTCTCTGCTCATATCCGGCAAAGCTGTCTTGATGATGCCTTATAAAAAAGAGTAGTGGGAAAACAAAACAAAACAAAAACCACAAATAAGAGATTGAGGTGGGGGAGGAGGAGGAAAGGGAGTATTAAAATGGATTTATGTCATATATGCTGTGGCAGTTAATCCACAGCAAATAAGCAAAACTAAAGGTGTATGCCTTGAAATAAGGCTTTCCGTCCATGACCAGTTTAATGTCACAGCAAGGGGAAAAGGGGGAAAACAAGAAGCTCCTTTTACTCAGTGTCTTTAAATTGGCACTAAATCAATGCAATTATCATTCTGGAAAAACAAAACAAAAATGGCTTACATCTGTCACCATGCTGGGGAAAAAAAAAAATCTGCTGGTGGTTATTTTAAGCTAGCATGAAAAAATGTAATGAACTGGCATTTACAGCCCTCTCCAGAAGCATGGTAGCAGCTACATGTATACACACAGTAAAATAAGCTGCTAGACTTATACCATTTCAGATTGTAGGCGAGGGACCAGCTTTTAACAAAGTCCTACACATAAATAGTAAATTGCCACATCCGAGAGAAGGCTATTCTGAACTCTTTTGTTCAGCATCCAGTGTATGTAGTAAACACAAGGATTCATTAAATGTGGGAGACATCATGTCTCGTCTTCACTGCAGGTACAGGCTGTCTAGACTGGCCATTTTGGGTACTGGGTGGATCAGGCTACAAAAGGTCTGTTGGAGGGGAGAAGTAATGTGCCATTTGGCTTGCTCCTCCTGTCCCCACTGCAAACAACTCCTGGTAGCCCAATCAGCTATCAATACTGCACTTTCCCTTATGTCTCTTCCCCCCTCCTTTCCAGGAAGTTTGCTTGAGAATTCTTGAAACACCCAGGGCTGAATCAGATGTGGGATTTGGAATAATGGCAAGCAGGTTCTTTTCTGGCCTTTCCAGACATGGGAATAGTTATTTTCTTTTTTTTTTCTTTTTTACTACAGCCCAAAATACCCAAGCTAACATAACCAATGGCCATGCTGGCTGGAGTTTTGTGGGTGTTGTAGCCTCAGGAAAGTGACTTTTCCTATATGTGCTCTTTCCACCTGTTATCTGTTTTCTCCTTTTTCTGTTGAATGATTTGTATATAATTTAGAAACCGGAAGCCATTTTTCTTTAAGATTTATTTCGCTTTTTAAATTGCATGATTCCTAAAATGGTGCCAAGCTTCCCACCCCCTGCTTTATATATATGAGTGTTTGAATAGATTTGTGGTTATAATTAAAACTGAAACAAAGGAGGGTATTTGAAAAAGATAAACAGTGGTCAGTTCTTGCACATAATTAGAAGAAAACAAAGCCAATGAATCAAAGTGAATAGACATTCCAACCTGTTTCTGGATCCACTGCGAAATACGGCTGTCCCTGGAGGATGCTGTATACCACTTTGGCACTGTTGCCATAGTTAGCATCATCAGCATCTGTGGCTGTCACTTGGATAACAGAAGTACCTGTGCAGGAGCAAAACAGAGACAACAAGAAAAGAAAATCCACATTATGAAATGAGATGAAATCGTACTGATGGGAAGTTATCTGCATGCTGATCCATTTACCATGACTATTTAGTGATTTCCTTCTCATGTACAATTACAATGATCATTTGTAATGCAAAGCATAGTGTGAAACGTAAGGCTTATCTGAGACATGCCAATATAATCAATGTAAAAAAAGAAAAAAGAAAGAAAAAGCCCACATGATCAACTACTACAGTAGTAAATGGAAGTAAAAAACATCCTTTAACCATTGCTTCAAATGCTGAATTTGGACTGAGGGTCTCCCAGTTCAAAACCCTGACCAGCACTGTTCACAGTTCAAAGTTCATTAACGGTCTTAGTCAAGAGAAAGCAGTAAGCAAAGTGACAGTAGACATTTTAAGTTTAGCTCTGTCTTGGCCATGGGTAAAGGAGAGGGTAAATGGAGCAAGAGCAAAGGGTGCAGCGAGAGCGAATGGCAACTGAAGTCAAGTGATTCTGGTCTTTGTCCCCACTCTCCTCCCTGATTACAGTAACAACATGTAAGCACTGCACCACAGTTCCTGAACATCTTACTAATGGACCAGACAAATTGAAACCACTGCTTCTGTGTACCTGTGCCCAACCAGATTGAAATAGGAGGACTATGGCAACTGTGAAACACATCTGGCTTCATTGATATTACAACTATAGATGTGGAAAATTACAGCCATGGACAGAGATGCCCATGAGCAGAAAACCTTCCATTCCCTGGCTTTGCTCCAACCACTTTATCCAATGTTACCAATCTCAGAGAGTTGGTGTGGGGATAAAATAGAGATAACCCCATGTATGCTTATAAAATAAGTAAGGAAGTAAGTAATAGGTTAACAGTAAGTGAGGAAAGATGGTAGATTTTAATTCTTGATTGATATTAAATGTGAGTATATACAGGCATGTGAAAAGAAAGTACACCCTCTTTGAATTCTATGCTCTTACATATCAGGACATAATAAAAATTATCTGGTCCTTAGCAGGTCTAAAAATTAGGTAAATACAACCTCAGATGAGTAACAACACATGATATATTACACCATGTCATGATTTATGTAACAAAAATAAAGCCAAAATGGAGAAGCCACGCTTCAAAAACTAAGTACACCCATACTGCTTCCCTAGGAGTTCAGAGGCTAAGTAGCAGCCAGGTGCTGCTAACCAAATTAGTAACTGATTGTCAGCAAGTGTGGCCACCTCAATAAAAGCCAAAGTTTTAGCACTTTTCTGGTCTGGAGCATTCAGGTGTATGTTAACACAATACCAATGAAGAAACATATCAGAAATTATAATAGAGAAGTAATTGTTGCTGTCCATCAAGGGTAGCAAATAAGGCTATTTCCAAATAATTTAAAGTCCATCATTCTACTGTGAGGAAGATTATTCACAAGTGGAAAACATTCAGGACAGTTGCCAATCTTCCCAGGTGTGGACGTTCAAGCAAATTCACCCCAAGGTCAGACCATGCAATGCTCAGAGAAATAGCAAAACACCCAAGAGTTACATCACAGACTCTACAGGCCTCAGTTAGCATGTTGAATGTTAAAATTCAGGACAGTACTAGAGATGGGGATGACTCACCATTTTGGCGAGTCATCCGACTTAGTGAGTCATCGAAAGTTTACGACTCACGAAGCACAAAGTTGCCCCCATGAAGCAACGAATAATGAATATATTCGTCAATTCGTGTGTGGGGGTTATTTTTTAAAAAAACCCTGCCACCCTCCCTCCACCGCCCCCAGCCCTGCTGACACCCCCTTCCTATTAAAAACAAAAGAACAAAACACCATTCTACCTACCGGCCGCAGATCAGCTGATCGGTGGCAGAAAGGCAGCCACCCAACCCTACAGCCTACCCCACCCCCTTCCTTTCCCTACCTTAGCCCTCCCCCACCGACACCCTCTTCCTATTTTAAGAAAACAAAAAAACACCATTCTGCCTACCAGCCGCCGATCAGCAGCAGAAAGGCAGCCACAGTCACCCAACCCCACAGCCTACCCCCACCCCCTCCTTTCCCTACCTTATCCCTCCCCCACCGACACCCCCTTACCTTAATTGCATCTGCCGAGGTCTGCTTCTGGCCTCCCAGCCACGCATGTAAAAAGGGAGACTGGCTGCCCTCTACAAAGATGGCAGCTGCAGCTTCATTTAGGGTAGGGAAGCTGCAGCTGTCATCTTAGCCTGCCTTAAGGGAATCCAGGCTGCCCTTTGCAAAGATGGCAGCTGCAGCTTCCCTACCCTAAATGAAACTGCAGCTGCCATCTTTGTAAAGGGCAGCCAGTCTCCCTTTTTACATGCATGGCTGGGAGGCCTGAAGCAGACCTCGGCAGCTGCGATTAAGGTAAGGGGGTGTCGGTGGGGCTGGGGGAGGGCTAAGGTAGGGAAAGGAAGTGGGTGGGGGTAGCCTGTGGGGTTGGGTGGCTGTGGGGGGTGGCTGCCTTTCAGAATGGTGTTTTTTTTATAAATACGAAGGACGAATAAAAACGGGTCAATATTTGTCCCTTCGTATTCGTGGGGGTCTCTGGAACCCACGAATATGAAGGGATGAATATTTAACGAATCTGCTATTTTCGTCGAAAAAGCCAATCCATTTTTATATTCGTCCCCATCTCTAGACAGTACAATTAGAAAAAGACTGAACAAGTATGGTTTGTCTGGAAGGGCTGCCAGGAGAAAGCCTCTTCACTCTAAAAGTGAAGAGCATGGCAGTATGACTTAGGTTTGCACAACTGCATCTGGATAAAGTACAAGACTTCTGGAACAATGTCCTTTGGACAGACAAGACCAAAATGGAGATGTTTGGCCATAATGCACAGCACCACATTTGGTGAAAATCAAACACAGCATGTCATCATAAACATCTCATACCAACTTTCAAGCACAGTGATGGAGGGGTGATTATTTGGGCTTGTTTTGCAGCCCCGGGACCTGGGTACCTTGCAGACATTGAGTTGACCATGAGCTCCTCTGTTTATCAAAGTATTCTAGAGTCAAATGTGAGGTTATCTGTCTAACAGCTAAAGCTTGGCCAAAATTGGTTCATGCAACAGGACAATGATCCTAAGCACACCAGCAGATCTACAACAGAATGGCTGAAAAGGAAAACAATCAAGGTGTTGCAATGGCCCAGTCAAAGTACAGGCCTCAACCTGATTGAAATGCTGCTGCGGGACCTTACAAGAACTGTGCATAAACGTTTGTTTTGTTAAATAAATCATGACACGGTGTAATATGTCATGTGTTGTTGTTCATCTGAGGTTGCATTTACCTAATTTTCAGACCTGCTAAAGACCAGATGATTTTTATTATGTCCTGATATGTAAAAGTATAGAATCCAAAGAGGGTGTACTTTCTTTTTCATACGACAGTACACTGAGGAACAAGACTATTTTGGATCTTTTTAGAATACTGCTATGACACTGGAAAATTATTTCTGTCTCTCTCTCTCTCTCTCTCTCTCTCTCTCTCTCTCTCTCTCTCTCTCACCTTTTTATCCCACCCATCTAGTGACAGAGCACTACAAAGAGAGCCGTATGATTCCTTATGCAATACAAATACAGGCAAAGCTGATACTTTTATTAGACCACTAAAAATCAAACAATCAGCATGAGTTCTTGCAGTTAAAATCCACTTCTTCAGGACACCAATATCGTGTGGACAGTGCAGAAAAATTATAAATGACTGTCAGAAATCAAACAACCTCACCTTCTCTTCTGTTTATATATGTTATGCATTGTATGCCATCAAGTCAAAACTGTCTTATAGCAATGCTAGCAGGGCATTCAAGGCAAATGAGATTTAAGGAATGTTTTTACCAGTTCCACATACACCTCAATGAGTTTCCATGGCTGAGCAGAAACTGAAACCCAGGTCTGCTGATTCCTAATCTGTCACTCTATCCACTACACCACACAGGTTATAGATAGCATCTATGAAAAGGACAGTAGGTAATGTTAAATGTTCAAAAGATGACTAAGCACATTATTAAAAGACTGCTATTTAGTATACTCTGAGGATTCAGAGTGTATTATTTTTGGGCAGCAGCAACCACTGGAGCTAACAAAGTAACTATGAATACCACCAGTATAAAGATGAGGGGAGGTACTGTATTGTGCAAAAGCATTTGAAGAACCAATTCCCCACCCCTTCTCTAAAGTTAATTGGCCGTGAGATGTTGGTTCTGAAACACATCATGACCAGGATTTAAACGTATCAACAACTGAAGAGAAATCTCAATACTTCACCAAGCAGGCAGCCTAAGAAAGGAAAAACTAACCAAGCAAGTTCCTAAGAAAGAGAATCAGGCAAAAAAATCAGCTTGGAGGTCTAGGGAAAGAAGGCTGTAAGTCTCAACAGTCCAGAGGAAGGAGATAAATAGGGCAAAGTGTTGGAGAGAAGGAGGTTCCTAAGAACAAAGAACTGTAAGATGTAAATGGCAATTTATAGAAACCTGGGAACATGATTTACTGTCAGGTGGGTGTGAGCAGAATTGACACTCTCTAGCTCAAACCTTTACAGATTTGTACATCCATTGTGTTCAGAGGATCTTATGACCTGTTATACATGGATAAATGAAAGATGGTGCATAGTTTATTGATAGAAGTTAAAAGATTTCTAAGACAGGAAGAATCCATTCTGATATTCCATAATCCATGTTTTACTATTTTTTTAGGAAGTGGAAGCCTACAAACAATTGTTAGCAGAAGAAAGGGGAAGAAACAAAGTTGTCAGTATGTTTCACTCTTTTATATAAGTGAGATATTTAAGGGGTGGTTTTAGTTTCACTAAAGGGACATGGTGGTGCTGCGGGTTAAACCGCAGAAGCCTCTGTGCTGCAAGGTCAGAAGACCAGCAGTCATAAGATCGAATCCACGCGATGGAGTGAGCTCCCGTCGCTTGTCCCAGCTCCTGCCAACCTAGCAGTTCGAACGCATGTAAAAATGCGAGTTGTAGACAAATAGGTACCACCTCGGTGGGAAGGTAATGACGTTCTGTGTCACACTGGCCACGTGACCACGGAAACTGTCTTCGGACAAACGCTGGCTCTATGGCTTGGAAACGGGGATGAGCACCACCCCCTAGAGTCGGACACGACTGGACTAAATGTCAAGGGGAACCTTTACCTTTACCTTTAGTTTCACACACATACCCAAGTGAATTCCCACAGCCAGGCGAATATTCAAATCCAAATCACCCGAATCCTGGTCCTACACTTTAGCCACAGCAACACACTGAATATCCACCAACTCCCAGTTCAATAATCTTCTTTCCTTTGACTCTTCTACTGGGACACAGTTGGGGGAGGAATGTTTATGTGAGAACCTGTGATTTACTGTATGAGACATTCTGCTGACCAACACGAACCTTTTAAAGTCAACACGATTCATGTTGGTGTTGCGGTGGGCAAGCATGTGCATGGCTTTCAACTCTTCATGAAAATTGGAGCCTGCAAAGACAGTACTTAGAACATTACAGTTTTTGGACACATGCAGCCATTCTGACCTTTCCCATTTTATCCTGCCACGGTATCCCCCAGGTCCAGTACATGTATTTCAGCTGTGCATATATACACCCACAGAATTTCACAAATGTAGGTTTAATATCTTAGGACTGCAATGTTTCTTTCTAAGTTGTGATGTGGCCACCATGACATAATTTTATTTATTTAAAACATTTTACCCCACCTTTCTCCTAAAAAAAAAAAAAAAAAAAAAAAGGACTCAAGGCAGCTTACATCATTAAAAACAGAATATTAAGAGCTAAAAACAGTAAAACATTTAAATATTTAAAAAGAATTAAATAAACATATGAAAAAAAATAGGTAAAGACATTACTAAAACAGATTTAAAAGCAACAAAAAAGAAACCATTATGTTTTAAAACCTCTCTTGGACAGCCAGTCACTAAAGAAAAGCTTGACTGAAGAGAAAGGTCTTTGCCTGCCTGCAGAAAGACAGCAAAGACGGGGCAAGCTTGGCCTCCTGAGGGAGTCCCTGAGACTTGGAGCAGTGACAGACTATCATCAGCACCACACCCACTATTGCCCTCTAGTTCTATCCACTTACTATATGTACTCAACCATGCATGAAATTTCTGGTTACCTTGCCATGTCATTTCATTTGTTTACCAGATCCGTTTTCACCAGATACCTTCCTGGTCTATCAAATACACTAGCATGATGACCTACCCCCTTGATACTGAGAGGGAAACTACATATTGCATTATTCATGCTCCTAAAAACACACTTACATTAACCACACACTTGTATTTGAAGAAAAAGGAGGTGTGAGACCCCAATCCAGAATATGCTTCTGGTCCAAACTGAGGCCCTCTGTGACTATATCGACTGAAGCCCTGTTGCTTTGCTAGGCATGCAGAAGGTAAATGGCATAACATTTGGTCACTTCTATTTGGCAATGAACAAATAACCACTGAATTTCTCAGGGGGCATGCAACCGTTGACTTGTTGCATGCTGAAGAATCGCATTTGGGACACATTAATTACCAGTTAGAAGCAGCAGATGTTTCTTCTAACGGCTAATTAATGAGTCCCCACTGGGATTCTCAGCTGTTATACAGTTGTGCACAAATGGTCTTTCAAAATTATCCACCCTATTTCTAGAAAGAGAATTTGGGCAGACAATGGTACCCAATTTCTCAAGGAGAAAGAGAAATTTTCCAGCAATTTGTTGGTGAAGCGGTTCACCATGAGTAGTGCTTATAGAACAGCTCTTCTCTCCTCTCTCTCTCTCTCTCTCTCTCTTTTTGCAATTCCAGTGCAACAGGAAGCAACAAATGTGTCAGTAGTGTGGTCCCCATTTTAATCCTCCCACAATGCCCTCTGTCTAGTGTCCTTCCAAGGACCCCTGGCTGCCTGCTCTTATGACTCTTCCCCTGGGCTTCAAATGAAATGTGAGAAGCTGGTGGAATGGGAATAAAATGCCAGGTGCCACAGAAATGATTATATAGTGAAAGATACACATGTGCATACACCTCAAAAGTGCGGTAAGGACAAGAATCCTGAACCTCAACCATGGGAATGTATCTGAAATTTCTCCTTTGAAATTCATTTTGAATTTCTGTGAATTTCCTTAAGGACGGGCCAAATTCTCACGGGATCCATTTTCAGCACAGCACTGCTAAATAATGGCCATCTTTACCCTTGTAGTCCTTCCTCAATTTGAAATTGCTCCTCTTGTTCCACATGCTGTCAGTCCCCTTCCCACAAAATCTGGATTAAAACAGCTACTGGTTTCCTCCCCCTTTCTCTAGTGCAATGTCAGACTCTACTTTTACTATATATTATTGTGTGTCTACTCTGGAGCCAAGGGAAAGATGTGTGCTGTGCAGTGTCAGTTTGGAAGCCTCTTAATCTGCTCTGATGTGGCATTTTTCTGATGCATAGATCCGGTCCCAGTTGCTTTGCCCTTCTATATGTAGGAGAAAAGACTGCAGAGAATAAAAGGTTGCCTGATAAGGGAGGGCCATGTAATTAGGTTTCTAAATCTAAAAGTTGCTGGCCGAGGAGATTCTTTTTAATGCCACATGCATCTATAAAGCCCTTGTTTATGGCCTGGGACAAGTGAAAATTGGCAATTAGCTTCCCAACTCAGTTGCCTTTAGGGATTATTAGTTGTCCCAGTCTTCATAAATAATAATAACAATATCAGAACTCTGAGTAACTATTACTTATGTGAGCACTGTGATACATTGCAGTTACTTATGTGAGGGCTCTGATGTTAGTAAATGGAGACTGTGTTAAGGAAATCTTCTTTGAACCAGCACTAATTGCTTGTGGTGTGCTGGTGGCAGCCACAAAAGACAGCTGGACTGTGACAGGAAAATTCTAAGAAAGTGGTTTGGATGTGGCATAGTCACTCTGCAACACAAATTTCCTCCCTGCAAGGGATATTTCCCCCCCCCTCCCTGCCCAACACTTAGGAAATCACTAACCAATCACTTGTCTGTTTCAAAGGATAAGCATCATCTGAGATTTGCAGGTAGGTTATGTTAAAATGTTACAAACACAAGTCATTGTCTGAGAAATGCTTCTGCCAATGTGCTACTATTTTAGAAGAGCAGGCATGCTGGATACAAACTGTTGGGGGTGGGGAGCTTGCTTTGTTCATTTGTAATATTTTAATAGTATCTTCCAAACTTTTAAAACTGGATGTTCTTTAAAATCTTTTCACAAGTTTTTGTTTTGTTCTCTTAAGTTTTTAAAGCTCTGAAGATGAAATTACCTTACCCAGGATCTAACAAGGTCCT
The DNA here is from genome assembly GCA_037013535.1 of Intellagama lesueurii. Lineage (NCBI taxonomy): Eukaryota > Metazoa > Chordata > Lepidosauria > Squamata > Agamidae > Intellagama > Intellagama lesueurii. The sequence continues at coordinate 91,552,895 of JBAJHW010000004.1, read as the reverse complement.
TGGCTAGTAATGAATGTCCAGGGCTTCATTTCTTAAATATTTGCTATGGTAAGTCATTTATTGTCCATAATATCCTACTGATTAGCAAAGTGACTCTCACCATAACCCAGGGGTGTTTTGTGGAGTGAGACAGAGGGCACCTTAGCCCAAATTTTAAAGGACATCCCCATGCCCAATCTCAAGCCATCCTTGCCATAAGCATTACAAATCTGGTCAAACGGGCCTAATAAATATGTTCTTCACTGCTTAGTATGACAGTATATGAGCAGCTTCATAAATGACATGCACAATGTCATGAGCCGGTTGGCATAGCCAGAGACCCAAACAGAGTCTGTTCTCACTCCTCCTCTCTCACACCCTGCAGTCCTTTGCCTTTAAAATGTCCCCCAGTGCTGTGGTACAAAACTACATTGGATAGTCTGGAACCTTTTGGGTCAACGTCAAATCTTGGTTCACAGCTACTTCTTTTTGCCACAAGGGAAGATTGAAACTGATGGCAAGGCACAAATTCAGGATGGAGCCCACACTTTACCAGCTCATCTCCCAAACATACAGCTGGATGCTCACCTAAGTGTGATTTATGCATGGATGCAATCCATGTGATTTATTTGTTCATGGTTTGTATCATATGACTAAAACTTCCATGTGTGAACTGCCTGAACTTATAGATCAATCGATAGATAGATAGATAGATAGATAGATAGATAGATAGATAGATAGATAGATAGATAGATAGATAGATAGATAGATAGATAGATAGATAGATAGATATGCTGCCTATCTTCCCATTAGGGACCCACGGCAGCTCACAACAGGTAAAATAAGAAATTTAAAAACACTATATAAATATCACAGTTAAAAACAATTAAACATACATTAAGATTAAAACTATCAATTAAAAAAACATTAAATCCTCAAAGTTAAAAAAACAATATTCTTGAGATATGGAGGAGTGATGGGAGGCAATATGGAAACCTTGGTCCTCCACATCTGCCGTTCTGGCCCTCATCTCAAAATATATCTTAGGTCATCTTTGTGTGTGTTACATGCTTCAAGTCAAAAGAGACATAAAGGCAATCCCAATAGGACTTCTAAGATAAGTGAGGTATTTAAGGACTGGTTTTATCAGTTCCTCTCTCACCTACCCACCCAGTGAGCTTCTATGGCTGAGCAGGGATTCAAACCCAGTTCTGTCACTCTGTCCACTGTACTACACTGGATAGCTTGTTTCTATCCACACCTTATATTCTACATTATGCAAGACATGAGTTATAAAGAACTTAAATCTTTACAGCTGCTTTTCTGGTGGAACACACCACTCTCCAGTTCCAGCTATGCTAAAATCATCAATTTCTCTATCAATTTTCATAGACATTTCTCACTTCCACATAGGAGAGAGACAGATGGATTCCAATCTAAAGTGTCCTATCCAGACAATGTGATAAGTTCTTCTACTACCTTATTCTTTTTGTGGTGTTACAGGAAGATGGAGTGTAAGGTGTCTGTCTCTTAACAGAACAGGATCTTTAATAAGGTATTCTGAAAATGGGAAGAATGAATATGTGAGGAGGAGCAGGGATGAGTGTGCTAGCCCAGACCCATAATTATACCTATTACCTCCTAAAGATGGAAGATGGCTTTCTTCACAAGAAAGCCCATTCTGTCCATGGAGACCTCAGTTTTTCCCTGAGACAAAGGGGAGGCATGTATGTTAGAACCATGTTACAGTTCACATTTCACAACCTTTCTTGTCTTATCTTCTTCTATGTGATATGTGGGGACCAAGCTACCCTGAAAATAGTGTGACCCACAAAAACATGGTATCAAATGGTGAGCTTTTAAATGTCAGTCTTCCCCCTAAGCCCTTCCCTACAAACTACCTGACTTCTGTAGGTTTTTTTGCTGATGTTATGTGTCATCAAGTCACTTTGAGTTATGGTGACTCTAGCAGGATTTTGAACAAATGTGAGATGTTCAAGGAGTGCTTTATCTTTGACACACAACCAGTATGTTTCCATGACTGAGCAGGGATCTGAACTCAGATCACCTGACTCCAAGTCTGAGGCTCTACCCAGACCATCACACCGGCTCTCTCTGTAAGTCTACGGGAAGTAATTTTACATTCCATTCCTTTCTTACACCTCTGCCTATTTTCCCCATAAGGAATGAATAATGGTTGTTGCTCATTCGGCACTTAGAAAGAAGGCAGCACAATGCAAAAATATATTTGCTATCTTCCAGTGCTTTGTCTACTCTGCATACCAGAGTCTAATTTTTAAAATTGAATCTGACATGGTGATGTGAGTGGAACATGCTGCAATTATTACTCTGGAATGCCATGACTAGGAAACACATTTGATTTAGAGGTGTGTTTAGTCAGTGAAGGGGACTCCTGTGCGTCTGTTGATAAAGCATTGCTATGAGTGTAGCAAATACTCCTGCAGTCAAATTAAGATATTTTTTGAAATGGAAAGAGGGAGAAAAAACTCAATTTAACATCCAAGTCATGTAGAGAACATCTGGCTGCTGTCGTACCTAGATATTTTCTGGCCCTCAGTTTGTGAAAAGCATAACAAAGGACTGTGAGTTCAAAGAAAAAGTCTGAAGTGCAGCAAATTCCAGACTTATCCATGGCGTACATCTTGAGAATTTATATTCTGAGTCTAACGCTTCTCCACATTACCATCAATCCCCAAAGTTAACTTTCAAAATATGGTTACTGTTTTTATCTCCGTAGGCTGACATGTGCTGGAGATTTTTGACTGTTAGGAACATGTCTCATATGTGCCATTTTGTTGTACACCTGAGAAAGGATTTGTCAGAACTGGAAAACAAGAAGAAACAGAGAACAAAAATGATCAAGGGACTGGAGCAACTCCCCTGTGAGGACAGATTACAACATTTAGGGCTGTTGAGTTACCATTGCTTACTGGGCCTGCTCTGTGAGGGACCAGCAATTGAATTTCTGTCAGTATCTCCAGGTCTAACAATGGAGTAATGTTTTTGCATCTTCCTTTTGTTCTGATTTACGAAGTCTGATGTACAGCGAAGCTGTGTATGATATCGGAGTTCACCATTATCATCTCTGTTCTTGGACTGACACAACATTATGCTGGAGCAGGGATGAGCAATATGAAACCAATGGGCTGTGTGCTACCACAGGGAACCAAATGCTGTCCCCAGTATCCCTCCTTAGAAGAAGCCGCACACTGTGTGTATGTGTGTGTGTGTGTGTGTTTAAAAAGCAGCTCTAGAGGTGATAATGAGCCCTCTTGGGGATATAGGGGTAATTTGGTATGTTTTGACAAGTTGACAACATCCTTATCTATTACATGTATGTATGTATGTATGTATGTATGTATGTATGTATGTATGTATGTATGTATGTATGTATGTATGTATGTATGTATGTATGTATGTCCTCTCTACAAGCCAGGAAAGGATGTGCCCCTCTTGAGATCACTCACCAGTGTGCTATAGGCATGTGTTCATATTGTTTCTAGTGTGTGCAGAATACTTAAATTATGGAAGGTGAAGCTGGGCAGTGAATATCTTAACTAGGACTTTTTTCCTGGGTTTAAAATATATATATATTATAATAAAGATTCCAAAATCTCTTTGACATAAAACATGATAGAAGTGACTTGAAGTGAAAACAGAAATATGGTAGAAGGAGAATTCACAGACGGGTCCTTCCACCACAGTGTGAACCCAGCTTCATAGTTTAAATGAAATAACAAGAAGGGTTTATTTTATCTGTTCTTCAAAACTTCCCAGGTAGAACAGAAGATCATTGTTTCTTTCTGATCAAGTCCTCCATATTACTGATAAAGTGGCCAAATTTTGTGCAGCTGCCATAGCTTGCTGCAGTTCTCTGGTAACATAGTGATTTTCTTCCTCAGTTAGGATAATTGTGACATAAATTTTATATAATTTGTGGATATATTGTTTGGCATAATGTATACTGCATGTTCTGTTTTGTTGTGTACTGTACAATTTTTTGATGCCATAATAAATTCAATTCATTCATTCATTCATTTAATGGAGTGTCAAGCATATATTGCAACAAATCAAACACTGCATTAGCTACTAGGTCTCCCCCCCTTTACCCACATTTTCCAAGCAGATTGTCCATTTTTGCCTATTTGTTTGAAATGCCGCATGTCCACATCCATTTAAAAGACCTCCTGTGCCTTACTAACACTGAAAAGCCCCTGCTCAGTGGTACAATAGAGCACACATTATGCTTCCAGAAAGGCCCAGATTCAAATCTTCACTTCTAGCAAGGAACTGAGGAAAACACCTATAGAGAATCCTGGTGCTCCACTGCCAGTTATTGTAAACAAACAGAACTGAGCTACACGGAACAGTACTACGACCCAGTAGAGGACCATTCCCTCTGATGATAAAACAAAGCATTCTTCTCACCATTCAAAAACTAGAGGGAAAAGAAATTTTAGTTGTATTCTGAATAGCAATCAGTCAATCCTATCCAATTTGCATTCCTGTTGGAAGTTTGCAGAACTTAATTTTTCAAAGCTGAACACTGGGGAAGAAAGGTATGTTTGGATTAAATACTTTATTTCCAAATCAGCCCCGCTGAAGTAAAAAATTATGCCTGTCTGCTTTCCGTACTACTTACTCTGAACAAATTGCTCATGTAATATTGAGAGAGAGAAGAAAAGTTTCCCCCCATCAAATGTTGCTGGTCTTGAGTTTCATAGTCACTGTGAACACAAAAGACTTTCATTCTCCCTACATCATGAGCTATGAGAGTGGAAGATATTAAGTATGTTGAAATATGCAATCGTACATCTCTATAAATATTTAAGATGAATGCAATTGGTATAAGATGTTGACATGGATGAAGGTCAGGTAGTCATTTGAGGAATTTATATGTGATGAGTGCTATAAAAAGACAAGTATTCTCTTCTAAATCACAAATCTTGTCTGTTCTAATTGTTCCCCAGTTTGAAACATAAGCCACTTGTGTCTTTGGAAAGATGATTGAGATATCCTTTTAAAATGTTGCTAATGCACTGACACTTTTCATAAAATAATTTTCATGTACATTTTAATTCCCTCCACCTTTTGAACTCTTTCTGGAGCTAGATAATATTTTAAACCATTCTATGTAAAATATTTGATAAAATGTCCTCCCAAATTTTGTTATGGTGAACAAGTTAGAGTATTTTAGGGGGGGAAATCCTGATGGCCAATTTCCATCTGCACAATAGGAACGATGGCATTGCCAGTGGCAGATTGCTGCTGATTAAAGACTTTCTTTTCCAATGTTGGGGTTCATGTGATTTTTAAAAAATAAAATGCAAGATATCTACACTCCAATGTTGAAGGAAACCTTGGCTTGCATCTGTAGTTCTTCCACTCTCATTCCTCAGCCCTTTATCTTCTTCATATGCCAATATAAATTAATAGATTTTCATTTAAGACTAAGAGAAAATTCCTCAGAAATGAATTTCCTGAGAAATATATCTTTTGCCTCCACTTAAACTGATGAATAATTTCATGTGTGCACTCAAGGCTTAGCAAATGTCCTCAGTTGTGCTTTCTATAGTAGTATAAAAATAATTTGGTGGCCATTTTTCCTTATTCTTAGCTTCAGGCCCACTTCCCTCAAGTTTCTGGAATTTATGTTGAGCCCTGTTCCATCATATCTCAGGATATTGCTCCCTTCCCTGTTCTGAAACTGTATATTCAGAAATGAATTTGTTAAATTCCCTGATAAATATAACTACAATCACTGGAAGGATAAAGATTATCTTAAACATTAAGGCTTTTTGAAGGGAAATTGACAGTTTACTAACATAAACTAGCCTATTTCATGCATTGGCTAATCCAGTGTTGTCAACATGACTAAAGAGAAGCAGTTAATCCTTCTCCCTCTGCTGTTGCTTTCTCCACATGAAATTTGAAAATGAGAGGCTCTTGCTCATGTGTAAGCAGTACATTATGGATGTGAACCTTATAGCATCTTGCTCTCTGAAAAGTATTGTGGGGGAAAACACTGTTCTTTTCTTTTCCTAGTGAGATTTCTTTATGCATTTTTTTCCACTTCGAGAAATCTCACACGATTTCTTGGATATTTTGTGGTCATATTTTTCTAGAAGCTATGCCAAGCTGCACAAGATTAATAGAGTTCCTGAACAGAATCTTTCTTTTGCAAGATCCACCTGGCATGGGCAAGAAATGTCCAGATGCACAGGATTTTTACACGTTCTGCACAGATTGATATATTTCCTACACAGGATTGATCAGAAAGGCCATTAAACTGGCAGTTTCTTGCAAAAAGCAAAATATGAAAAACAGGAAATAAACATAAAACAAAGGGGAAAATGAGACCAGGATGCTGGTTTTTGTGGAAAGCCAGAAACATTCACTGGTAGAAGGAGAAGTCTTGCTGCAGAGTCTTGGCATGGCAAAACTCAGAAAATTGCCAGGAACAATAAATGTTGTATGTGTTACATTCCTACTCTATATGCAAACAAGAAGCCATATTAACAAAAGTTAAATGCAGCAATCCTTGTTGTCAGAATAATCATGTAAGAAGTATTTAAATGTATACAAGGAACCTGACTTTCTGTTTCTCATGTGTTCATGAGAGGCCTAGCTATCCACTTCTCTAAATAGTATGGGTCTTGTCTCAGATGCCATTCCTGACAAGGCTCAAGTTTTAATTCTTGTGATATGGTCCTTCACTTCCATTCTCACCACAACTACAATCACTCGTCTCATACACATTGTCAAGCACAATCCCCAGCCGTGTTTCTCTTCATTCCCACCACCATGGTAATGGGGATTACATTGTGTGCTATAGATAAAACAGCATGGGATGTGAGCAGTAGCTGAAAAAGTGGAAACCACTGGACTCATTCTGCCACTTGCTCATTCACCAAGAAACATTCTCCTCTTCCACACCTTTAAGTTCCCATGTGACATCATCAGATGGATTGAACCTGGATTTTATGCCTGTTTAATCAGATTCTTCACATTCTTGTTTCCACAGTCAGCTGGTCCTGAAGCAATTCTGAGGGCCCTTGCTCTTCCACCCTTGATCATGACACCACCAGGAGTCAGCCTCTGGTTTTAGGGTTTGTCCTGAAGTCTCAAGGAATGTAATGCTACTGTCCTGACAACACAACACGATGTAGGGTGAGGTTGAGACAGTGACTTCCCGAAGGGAATCCATTGAGTTTCATGGCTGGAGACTCCCCAGGCCAAGTTCAGCACTATATTCATAGCACTGTAAACTATCTCAGTAGAGAACTAGTGATTCCCAGAGATGGAAACCTCTGGTTGGTTTTGTGCATGAAATATCAAGACATACACTTGTGGCTACAAATACGTTTAGTAGTAGACATTAGAGATGGGCACAAACCACAGTTCGACGGTTCGGCTCAGTTTGGTGCAGCACCCACACAGGGAAGCCCACTCAAAGGAAGTGTTCTGGGCTTCCCTGCCCCACTTCCTCATCTGAGTGGGTGACCATCAGATTAGGTGGAGAAGGGAAGTGCACACTGTGATTCGTGAGTGGGCAGTCATGCTGAGAAGGCAGGGAGGGAAACACGCTCATCTGGGGAATAGCCGAGTGCACAGAGGAGGTGGGAGAGGGAAGTGTGCCTGTGTAGGTACCAAACTGGGCCAAACTGTGGTTTGTGCCCATCTCTAGTAGCTATAATAATCATTATTGAGGAGAGATTGTGGCTTCTTCTCTGCCCATGCCTGAAGTCCTGAATAGTAACATGGATCCCTTTATGCCTTTATCCCTTTATGCCAGACTGATGGGCAAGTACAGGTGTGCATCGGTATTCAGTGAATACATATTGTCCCAGTGACAATGAAGAGTGAGATGGCTTAAGCTGTATGGCTGCTCCTCTCTATTTCCTTTTCAAAATCTTTCTCAAGTTGCAAATAGTTATTTGATAATATGTTCTGGAATTAGTCCGTGCCTGCATGCCCTATATGTAAAAAAAGGACTTAAGATTAATTTTGATTACTTTTGAAAAACTGAAGCATATTGTGTTTTTCACTGCTAAAGCCCTATGAGTAAATTCTGGAAATGCTTTGCAAATCAAAGGGAAATATGTGTAAAGTAGATTGCCTTTGCATCCTGTTTTCAAGGCAGTTCCCATTTCATACGTTTTCATTTTTCACAACTTTGAGGATAGGCTTAACATTTTCTGTTCTGCAAGAGCATAGTCATCAGAATACATAAAACTGGACATTTAAAAAAAACATTGAGGATTTGGTGGTTTCCTCCTCAATCTTCCACAAATGTCTCTTTCTTTGAGTACAGCCATTGCCCCCCTACCCCGGAATAATGATGCGAGACAAGTATTATGGAATAAACATGGGCCACACTTTATTGAATATTCATTATTGCCCATCATAAAAGGGGGGTCCTGTCATTGTGTAGAATCAGGTTTTGCACAGACGTCTCAATGGACCTCTTACCAAACAAATGGGTGAGTCTCTAGCCCTGAGGTCTCACAGTTGTGCAGACAGCGAGAGCCCGGCTGGCCCAAATTTGACCACCCTGGACCTCGAGCCACCTTCCCCTTGGTGACTGTCGGTCCGGGTGTGGCCCCAGCGCGTCTTCCCCCCTAAGCACTGTAATCGCACAATCTGCAGCGCTGGGAGGTCAGATGAGCTATACATTACCTGTGATTGCGAGGGGACTCGTGGCGCAGTGGTTAAACTGCTGTACTGCAGCCAAAACTGTGCTCACGACCTGGGGTTCAATCCCAGGTAGCCGGCTCAAGGTTGACTCAGCCTTCTATCCTTCCGAGGTCGGTAAAATGAGTACCCAGCTCGCGGGGGGGGGGGCAATGTGTAGCCTGCATAATTAACTTGCAAACCGCCCAGAGAGTGCTTGAAGCACTATGGGGCGGTATATAAGCAGCACACTTTGCTTTTGCTTTGCAAAACCTGTTCTATCCGCACTACCCACCTGTGTGACCGATTATTTCCACCTTTACAAGATGCCAGTGCACCTCTACCAGAGTGGGATAGGCAAAAAATCCCCGCCTCCAAATGCCGATCAGGATGCAGGTCCAAAATTCCTATCTGACCCCAAAAGGCGACCAGATAAACTCACACTAGTACACAGGGTGGGAGGGTTGTCGCCAAGGAAGAGGCAGAAGGGAGGGGGATCTCTCCTTAAATAGGGCGCTCCTTCCCCCCTCCCCTCCCTGGTTGCTTTCGTGAGACTTGGCATGTCTCGCAATGTCCCGGGAGGGCAGCAATGGTGCTTCGTGCTGACGAAGCATGCTCGTCAGCGGAGCCGGCAGTGTTTTGATAAAACAAGAATTTTTGGGAGGGCGAATCTTTGATTTCATGCTTGATTATAGTGATCTAAATCCCTCTTTATCTTGTTGGGATACATGAAAATAATGATTTAAGTCAAGCATTATGACATGATCTGGAATCATTTGATAGCAGCTAACATATTAATGACAGGGACGTGGTGGCGCTGCGGGTTAAACTGCAGAAGCCTCTGTGCTGCAAGGTCGGAAGACCAGCAGTCGTAAGATCGAATCCACACAACGGAGTGAGCTCCCGTCGCTTGTCCCAGCTCCTGCAAACCTAGCAGTTTGAAAGCATGCAAATGCGAGTAGGTAAATAGGTACCACCTCAGTGGGAAGGTAACAACATTCCGTGTCTAGTCGCGCTGGCCACGTGACCACGGAAACTGTCTTCAGACAAACGCTGGCTCTACAGCTTGGAAACGGGGATGAGCACCGAGCCCTAGAGTCGGACATGACTGGACTAAATGTCAAGGGGAACCTTTATCTTTACCTAACATATTAATTGTTAGGAATTGTCAAAATAGCAAGCTGCCTGTATTGAAGTTAACAACATACAGATCATTTTATTTTTAGTCTGTGCCAGTTTTTCAGGTGTTCATTCTTTAGCCCATTTCCTCCTATTTCTGCACTATGGAACAAATTGCAACAATGACAAGATTTATTCAAGTAAAAGAGAAAAGGGAATGCCTAGAGACTCTTCATAAGGTTGCTCCCCTCCCCTATATTTCATTACTACTGGCTAAAACAAAGGAAAACCAATCTTTTTTTTTTTAGTTTGATAACAGAATGCTGGATTTGATAGGCCATTGTCAAAACCAGCAAAACACAATTTTAGAGTTTTAAACATCAGAAGCAATGATTAGTTTTCCTCCTCTCTTCTTCAAAATCATACCCATTGACTTGTCTTTTGTTTTCCCTATACCTTCCTAAGGTATGTAGTGATCAAATGCTGAAGGACACAGCTCCTATACTGTCCAGAGAGCTGTGCAGAACACAGAATGCAGGTATAGCTTTTTTTAGAAACCCCAATATGATAAAGCTACCCCTGCTGGCATTCCTGCTAAGAAATAAGCTCCAGGGAGCTCTTTTATGTAGGTTGTTGTTAATCCAAATTGTTAGGGTTATTGCTCTGGAAACAATAAAGACATACATCTCAAAAGAAAATTTCAGAATAAAGGAGTAAAGCTTTGCTTTGTATGTGGTCCCTATAACAGTGGTTCTTAGTCTTGATTAATCCATATGTTCCTGGACTGCAATTCCCAGAAGCCTTCACCACCAGCTATAATGGCTTGCATTTCTGGGAACTACTGTCCAAGAACACCTGTATTTCCCTGCTCTATAAAATGCCAGAGATTAAGGATGTAGTTACATTACACAGTTATAGCAATTTGATACTACCTCAGTTCCTGGGGCTCCTGTAGAATCTTGGGATGTGTAGTGAGAAGTATCTAGAATCCTCTGGTAGAGAGATATAGTTCATCTCTCTGAACTACAGCAGCAGAACTGTAGCATTGCCTCAGACTACAAATTCCAAGATACCACTGGATGGAGCCATGGCACTTGATATCAGAACGTTATGACTATGCCCTGTACATACACACATTTAAAATCTGTGATCGTTAAGTTGAGGATATGTGCCTTCACAATATCATGCGTGACTTTTTCCTAGAGATTTCTAATGAGCATTGGCATTTATGGGAGAATATGCATTTTGAAAGAGTTCATGTAGTAGAGTGAGAGATGATCTCCTTTACATGCTCCTCTGTGATGCCAGCTGCAATTCAGTTTAATGCCCTAAATCCACTGTGATGCTTGTGAAGCTCTTGCAGTTTTGGGCCCTGCAGCTCCCTCTGGTGCCAGACAGATTTCCTTAAGGGTTTCCCATGCCTTTGAATACAATTTTAAGGATTTTTGGGGTGTGTGTGTATGAGGGTTACAGGAAGGGGGATTACAGGAGGGAGATGAATTGCCTTTTGCCATTTGAGATAGTGGAAGCAGTTTTTGTGGGTAGTATTGATGGATATCTCTTATGGAAACAGTTTACAAATTGATCAGGACATACAGCAGGCTTAAAATGTAGAGAAGATGTTACACAAACTATGCTTGTATGCATTTTTTAAATGGAAAGTGAATTATAATTATTTTCTGGTTCAGATCTGACTTTGGAAGTGTGAATTAGATCACTTCATGTTAAACTGTGAACCAAACAATTCCCCCCCTCCATCATCTCTGGAGAAAAGACATACTTGGGGGGACAAGCCTATCTCATCTGACCCGACATTGTGTTGTTTTTTTAAATCTTTTTTGGGGAGGCATCAGTTTCAATTTTTCTAGCTGATGTAGTAATGAGTTGAGTCAAAATTCCAATATTTGGCGTCAAATTCTGCTTAACAGGTACAAGTTTATTTTTTGATCCATGAAAGCAAACAAGAATCCCCCCTAGATAGAAACGATGAGAATTACTGGGCAATGACACTATTTTCCCAGTAAGACTGTCTAGTCTACATAATACGATGCTTGTGAAAATTCTTGTCCTTTCACTGTCTGAGTTATAATAACCCTTTCTTTCTCATTGGACCCATGGACATTAGAAACTATTCAGAAAGAGAATTCTTTGTCTACTTATTTATCCAATTCTCAGTATCCTTTTCCACAGAACATCACTAGAATTTCCGATTTTCCCCTGTGCAAGCCCTACCAAAAGGGAAGCGAAAGGACTTTGACTGAATGTTTTATCTGAAGGACGACATCTCTAACTGTGCAGAACATGTCCCTTAATACTGCAGTGCAGTGTCAGCACTAGGTATGAGTGAAAAGTGCTGAGGTGTAGATTTTGAGCCTGTAATGTTTTTGTCCAGAGATTAGAGAGCTATAGCTGGAGTCGATGTGTGTGTGTGCAATCCAATAAAAGTGGATAGGAAAATGGATCTGTCAAATAATTTCACAGCAGAAGTATGATGAAAAAAACTTTTTAATGTTGCTTTTAAAAAGGTCACTGTGATTTTGAACTAGCCAACTGTGAGCGCTCGTTTTTGATGTTACAGTTATGGCAAACAAAAATGAACCCTACAGATTATCATCTCTTAATTGATGGATAGGAACTGGTGGTAGAGAATAGGAAGCTGATGGATCATAGTTTTGAGACTGAGGGTGCAAACCTATGTGTATTTATTGGGGGGTAAATCCCTTTGACCAGCTAAAGCCTTCTTGGAAAGGTAATAGTCACATGGACAGCACCTGTGGTCACTCCTATAGCTGTAGCTCTACATGGTAAAACCAATGAGAATACTGGATATTGAATTCAGCTGGACTTCTTCAGTATACACATGCACTGTTCATTCTTGTGCATACTTTAGGATTGGTACGGAAGTATTTTCTTTGCCTAACTGGATGCTGTGTTCCCTTAGGATAGAAACATGGAGCAGTTTAGAAAGCAGGTAGGCCTCTATCCCAGAAGCAGATACAAATAACTGTAACTCTCTTTTGAGACAGGTGGAATTTACAAGGATGGAACTGGATAACATTATTCTTTATTTTTATGCTTAGTTTTATTCATGCAACATGAATAATAATACGGGGGAAAATAATACTTATTGGATAGGATTGCAGTAGCAATCTGAGGGGAAACAAGAAAGAAGTCCGAATTAGGATTTGGGAAGGGTCCTTTTTCAGGTTGTCTACATGCTTTCTTTCTTTCTTTCTTTCTTTCTTTCTTTCTTTCTTTCTTTCTTTCTTTCTTTCTTTCTTTCTTTCTTTCTTTCTTTCTTTCATACAATTGTTACAGCAAGGACTTCTAAAATGGCCATAAGTAGGGAATACAGAGCTCAGAGGAGATAAATGCGAAGCCTGCCAGCACAGCTGGCCAGAATCAGCCTGGTCCACTTACTGGGCTCCTTGTGTGACCACCTGGCAGTGGTGACATCATACCAATTGAAGACATAGTCCTGCTGGCACTTCCCCACCTCTCCCCTCAGCCGACCCGTTCAGCAGCTGAGAGGGAAGACTTGTCTTCCCACCTCCTCACTGGAGTGATCATCTGTGGGCAGAGGCAGGCAAGTGCCAGTAGGACTATGTCCACAATTGGCGCGGTGTCGCTGCCACTGGGCATGCATGCTGAGGAGCCTGGTAAGTGGACTGGGCTGGTTCTGGGGGGCAGGGAAGGACTGCCAGGACACCCGTGCTGGCGGGCTTCGTATTCGTCTCCCCCGGGAGACAAATACGAAGCTCCTATGTTTAGCCATAACCCTTTCTGTTACACCTGCCAGTGCATATGTCAGCAGTATAACCTCCAGTAGCAAATTGCCATAACTTGAGAAGTCAAGATAGGTACTCCCTATTGCACACCAATAGGTGGTTACTCTGGCTTCTTAACTTGTGGCAGTTGACTACTAGCAGTTGTGCTGCTGGCACTACACCAGCAGAAATATACAAGAGAATTCTGGCCAATGGGTTTTTGTTAAATGAAAAATGGGGTCAGCTTATTTTAAAACTTAATAAAAGGTCATTTCACTCTGTAATGGCCAAAATTATTTGAGGGGTATCTGGGGCAGGTTGCTGATGGAACCTCAACATATTGCAAAATTAGCCCCCACACTCCCTAGAGAGCACAAGGGGAATTTCTGAACATCCCCTCTCTATTATTATTATTATTATTATTATTATTATTATTATTATTATTATTATTATTATTATTATTATTATTATTATTATTATTATTATTATTATTATTATTATTATATTCAAAAACACCAGGCACAGTCAATCAAAACTATAAAAACATTGACGGGTATTATATAATAGATACAAGTTTTAACCAAAAACCTAAGTATCTGTTAAATATTGGCACAGTGTGTATCCTGTTCCCAATACTGTCATTTTCTGTAGCTCTGATGATGTTATTTCTGAGATCTGCAACTGCTTATAATACTGTGTGAAATTTCTGGATATTGTTCTGAAAGCCCTGATGACTACGGGGAACACTGAAGTGTGTTTCATCCACAAGCGAGATATCATCATCATCATCAATATGTCTGGTGTGCTGGTGGCCACAGCAGTTCTGGGGGGATACAAAAATGGCCCTGAAGACACATTTTGCGCACCTCTGGCTTAAATTAACAAGAATGAGGAATCTAGTGGCTATTCTTTCACTACCTAATCTTCCTTTTTCTAACACATAGGAAGGTTTCCCAATTTACTTTAGTATGCTGTGACACATTTTACCATATACTATTGGGATTTAAAATTTTATAAATAATCTGGAGTCAGAAGTAATCGGTCCTATTGCCAAGTTTCCAGATGATACAAAATGACTCAGAGCCAGAGGTTGGGAGTTCAGTTCCCCACTGTGCCTCCTTGACAGGTCTATTAACTTCTAAAACATCTCTTTATATTGGGTAAATGAGCAGCAAAATGACAGATTAGGTTTCATGTAACAAAGGGAACGCAAATGAATGGCAAAAATTACCTAATGCATACACTGATGGCATATGACCGTTCTGAGCCCTGCTGAAGGATCTTCGGATTGTGCTAAATTGCTTCAACACAATGTGTAGCATTAGTGAAAAACACAAATCGCCTGGTAGCTAAATGGGTTGTCCATATCTGGGAGCAGTGTAATTTCAAGTTCTAGTTGCTAATGAAAAAACAATAGTGGAATCCTATGGACTAAATCAACAGTTCTCAACTTGTGGCTTTCCAAATGTTTTGGACTTCAAACCATAGAGGTCCCAACTACGACAGCCAACAGCCAGAGATTCTGGGAGTTAAAGTCTAATTTTTGGAATCTAAAACATTTGGAGACTCAAAGAAGGAAAAACACTGGCTTAAAGGATAGGTTCCAGATCTTGCATATTTTCACCTATTTGAAAAGGAAAATGCTGAGTGCAGCAGACGCATGCTTATAAGCTTGATGTGCCAATCTGAGCAGGAACTGTCCTCTGTTCCTTGGCATACATGCATTTCTTTCCTTTAAATACAATTTCATGGTAGTTATCACTGCTCAGTTCCAGATTTCTTCCTAGAAAATTTCTAAATATTGAGGGGTTCTAATGTGTCTTAATATAGGAGTGGGGAATATGTGGCCTTTGGGATGTTGTTGGACTGCATACCCCTTCATTTCTTGCCATTAGCCATGTTGGCTAGGGCTTATAGTTGCTCCCCATTTAACAGCTGCAAAATAGGGAAATGCTAGAGAGAAAGTACTATTGTTGAATCAAGGGATCCCTTCCTTCCTTCCTTCCTTCCTTCCTTCCTTCCTTCCTTCCTTCCTTCCTTCCTTCCTTCCATTCCACTTTTGTCTCTCAAACAGTGCAAGGCAGCTTGCAGCATCCATTTTAAAACCTGGGTCACAGGATTAAATTAGGGTTTAGGAAGCTCACTAAAGTTACTCCAGGGTCATATGTAGTTATATGCCTATCGTTCTGCCCTAAAAACCTGTTCAATAGAAATTGGGCTCATCGTGGAATATACAATTTATCTTCTGTTTCAGTAAAGGTAAAATACTTTCCAGAAACCTTTGTGAAAGGCCATCCTATCTAAATGTGTAAATTCATTTTGATTTATTTTTCAAAGCATTGTCATTTAGCTTAGCTGTGGCTGTCTAAATTGTGTCATGCCTACATTCAGGTGAGATTTGCTGAAACTGCTTTTTCTGTGTCCTCTACCTAGCCATTCCTATAAATACTAATTTAAGAAGTCAAACTGTGATGCATTTGCTCAGTTGCCTTTATGCATGTTTAAAAGTTTTGTGCACATGTAACAACTTTGCTGACGCAATCACTTCAGTATGTACGTATTATCTCAAAAGTATACCATCTCAAATGAATCACTAAGATCTGCTTGGAAGGCCCTCCTCCTTGTCCCACCATTGAGAATGGTTCAGTATGGGAAGAAATAAGGAAGGTTTTAGTGGCTGTAGCATCCTCATTGTGGAATACCCTCCTCTTGGAGGCTCAACTGGTGCCAACACTGGCATCATTTCGGTGCCAAGTCAAAACATGCTTTTTTTAATTACAGCCTTGGGGAGCTGAGGATCTTGGCTTGAGTGGGTTTTCATGCAATGGTTTTAAAGTGTCAATGTTTTCATTTTCTGCATTTTAAACTATTTAAACTGCTTTAAAGATGCTACATTTTATACTCATGCACTTTGTAAATTGTTTTATACAGCTCTGCAACCTACCCTGAGATCTTGTGATATAGGGTGGGCTATAAATATTTTAAATGAAACACATAATAATGTATTTGCCATACATTAAAATACATGCATCACACACACAGAGAGAGAAGATATCAAAACATCATTTTTTTTACACATTGCACACCTTCCCCCATCATGTTCATTTGCCATGGACACGTATGCAAGGCTAGACTAAGAACTTTAAACCATTTGTAATCTGCTTGAATCTCTTTACAAGGAAAAAGGTGGGGTAGAAATAAAATAAAAACATAAATGTATATATTTTTCCAGCAGAGACAACAAAAACTCTCCTTTCACCAAAGTAAAAATACATAGAATCTCAAGACAGTTAAGATAGGAAAAATATAATAATAACATAGTAAATACTTGACATTTTGGCATCTTGTGCATCATTAGGATGGCAGTTGCTCTACTGGCATGCTCATTTCTTTCAAATTGGCCCAATTCCAGTTGCTTTGCATAGTAAATTGCAGTACACTAGGCCCATTGCATCAATGGTGATTTGGTGAGTCAGCTCCTCCATAGGTTCCACTTCATGGGCCTGCTCTAACTGAGACTTACTTTAGCATAGGAAGTTGCTGTTAGGAGTAGGCCCATTTGAATGGGCTCACCAAATCCTCATTGATGGGCCTCCTCTGCTGAGATATTCTTTGCTAAGCATCAGGATTTGGGCCCTTGTTTCCCAGCCTCACAACCTGCATTTCATATACAGATTTAGAGGGTAATAGTTTCTTGGAGAGTTGAATTAAGGCCTGGTTGTCTGTGCTGTACATATTCTCTATCATTTTTATTTATTTATTTATTTATTTATTTATTTATTAGATTTATATACCGCCCATCTAGAACGGGTCTACTCTGGGCGGTTAAGTGCTTGTAATGGTTTGTAATGCTTCAAAACCAGATCTCCTGAAGCAAAGTCATCATAAGATGCATAACAATGCCTCCATCATACCATCATCAATTTTCCAAACCATTATCCTTCCATCCTGCTCTTTCCCCTCACCCCTTCCCTTCTCTATTTGACTTTAACTACACTGCACTCTTGAAGATACATTGACATTCCTCATGGTTAACTGTAATCAGTGTTGCCTATCTATGGTTTACAAATCTTTTTTTTTAAGAGCATAGGTGGCAAACTAAGGTTAGAAATCATTCTATTTAATGTTAACAAATGTAATCCGAAATCATGGTTAAAATCAAGCGTGGGTGGGAGAAGGAGATTTATTTGAGAGAGTGGAAGAGAATACAATGGGGAAACAAGTTCATAAGACTTCAGGCATATATCAGAGTATGCAGAACAGCAATGTTAGATTTACAATGCATATTTGTTTGCAACAGGCATGGACAGTTGTATCTTTGATCTACACTTCTTCTAATCACCTTGAATTCCTGCCTGAATAAGGACTATAAATTACCACATATATCCAACTTTTTGTATAACAATGTCTTAGATACCCCACACCTTAGGAACAAAACCCAACCTTTTCCTGTTCCAGCAGTTTGGTTGCAAAAGTACAACAGTGTCAACAAAATGGCTACCACTGACCATGCAAAACTATGACCTTGCTAAGCATTGTTTTGAGTCATTCCATATTAAACAAAAATAATTGTTCAAATCATATTGTATATGAGAAGTTTCTATGACTGCTGTTGGTTTCATGAAAGCCATATGGTGACCAATGGGGTGAAAAAAGGCAGATATTGCTCGCAAATGGGAGCTAGTAAGATGATATTTACAAAAGTCTTTTGTGTTGCTAAAATATTATGACTATCCTCTGGATCATTTCTGAGAAATGTTCAATTCTTTTTTCCCCCCCCCAATTATATATGATAATAAAATATACTTACCAACTGCAGACTTTTCAGGAACACTGGCGGTATAAATGTCCTTAGTAAATTTAGGCTCATTGTCATTGATATCATGGATTTTAATGATAAATTCTGATTCTGGCTCCACTTGTCTACCAGTCTTTCGGTCTATAGCCTTGGCACGTAGCACATATAAAGACTTCTCTTCTCTGTCCAGCCTTTTTGCTGCATGAATATCTCCTGTATTTTCATCTATAATGAATAGGCTGCCAGCCCCATCTCCTGTTAATATGTATTTTAAATTTCCATCTCCTTTATCTTGGTCAGTATGTAGCTTCAGGGGAGTTTAAAATGAGAGAGAGAGTGAGAGGGAGGGATGGAGGGAGGGGAGGGGGAGAGAGAGAGAGAGAGAGAGAGAGAGAGAACACTATAAATATATGCATTGTTATTACAGAGTAAAATCTTCTGGCACATATGAATAAGTCTCCACAAATCTTGTCTGTAATTGAGGTCAGCAATGGTTATCTACTCTCTTATTGTTGGGGGAAAAATATCAAACTAATAATTTGGTCACACATACCCCATAATTCTAAACACATTGATAAAGGATGCCAGAACAAGTAGAAGATAAGATAGTTGTGTTTCAAACTACCAATAGCATGACAAAGACAATATCACTTCCCTCCCTGTTCAAAACAATATCTCGGATCCTATTGTCTTGAGAAAGAAATCTATCAGTATGTTTTCTGTGAGATAAATAAAATAAAATAAAATCCAGACTAGGAATCAAAGAACTACGTCAAGTGTTTCTAAAGGGTTTCTGGAAGTCATTTATCGTGACACTAGAAGTTGTTTGAAAACCACAAATGTAAAGCTCTCTGGCATGCAGGACTGGTTGAATGTGTGTCTGTGTGTATTGTATAAAGAACCATTTCTGTCTCATTGTAATGAACAGATGGGATTTAAGATTAGAATGTACACCATGTTTTCTTGCAGGCTGTCAAGCACCAAGTTTAAGGGGTGTGTGTGTGTGTGTTGTTATCTATAGCTGTGTAAATTTTGCTAACCATTCTTGGAAACAGATAAACAGGTGGTGTTTAAGTGATATGGATTTTGTTTATTTATTTTTTATTTGTCATTCTGACCATCACTGGGTCCTCGAGCCACTCAAAACAAATTATAAACACATGTGTATCTCTAGTTTATAGCTATAGACAGGGAGATGTCTGGCTAAAGACAGGAACACACTCTCATCTTTTCTAAAACAGATGATAGAGCTGTTCTACATAGAAAATCCCCATGTTGTCCCACATTTTTTTAAAAGAAAAGGATGAACATTTATGATATGAACCCAGGATCAAGGCTTGATACCTTCTAAGGCCCATTATAGTGCCATTTGAACATGCAAATCTCAAATTTATTCTCTGGAAATGGAATTGCTTAGGATGGTAACTGCAGCTTTCCCAAGGCCTAAGAGTCTGAAATGTAAAGGGATTCATTATTCATGTTCCTAATAACTCTAATCAGACATGTAAGAGAGAGTAAATGTGGGTGCCATTGGGAATGGTGAGGATTTCATTTTTTATTCATTTTTCACAACAATTAACATTAGATTTCTCTAAATACAGGTGGAAAGACCTTGATTAAAAAGAAGGGAGGGAACCAGAATATGAGAGAAACTACACCGGTACATCTGTTCATCCAGGACTTTGAGGGCTTAACTCTTTAAAAGCCACCTCCAAATTATGATGTATTCAACCCGATTTATGGTGCTGATTTAGGGTTGCCACCCTCTTTTTTTTTTCTGAAAGGCTCTTCATCTTCATCCATGGCAGGCAGGTCTTCCTTCTGGGGATATGAATTTGAGGAGGCATGGGCACAAATGGGCAAGATTTAGAGTTACAATCATTTTTATTTAGCGAAGCTTTCCAACCACATCTTTGGGACTGAAAGAAACTGAGATATTTTTTTTAATGTAGTATGGGAGGCAAACTGTCAGAGATACTTGTTTCTACTTGGCATATTGAAAACCTACAGGATGAAAAGTACAGGAGTGCTTCCAGGGGTGCTATTGCTTTGTGAACCAAACATGCTTCCTTTCCTTTGCACCACAGCAATTGTCACAAGGGGTGAAAGAAGAAGGGCGAAAGTGACCGCTGTTGTGTTTGGCATATTTGCTAATGTAGTATGCTGGATAAAGCATCATACTTGGGCCAGGTTCAAATCCCCATTCAGACATAAAGCTCCTTGGGTAACATTGCAGATCTCACCATCTCCCCCTTCAACCAAACTTAAACCTCTGGATTCTTGTGATGGTAAAATGAGTAGGCCCAGTGTATAACTCTGAGCAAACCTGAAGAGACAAAGATATAATGGACCATGTAAGTTGTTAGCAGGCAGTGTACGTGAAGAGGCACAACTTTAAGGCACTAGTTCACTGTGGCGGAACCCCCACGTCACGCCTGTCCATCATGGGAAGCTCAAGGGCAGGAGCCTATGAGAGGACAGGAGGGGCGGAACCTAAAGGACAGTTAGAGAGTTAGTTAGAGAGTTAGTGGGACAGATAGGGAATTGATGAGAGAGAGTTAGGAGATTGAACTGAGAACGTAAAGACAGCGATGGGAAAGTTGGAATGATAGAGAGAATAGTAAAGAGTTCAAAAGTATAGAGAATAGATAGTCAAGGAATATTGTAACAGTGAATAAATACACAGACAAACCAACGTGAAAGCAAATGATATTTAATGAATAATACTAAACATCTGTGATTTTCTCCTGTGATTTGCATAACATCTATAATATCAATAAATCTGTTGTATTGGCAGCACGTGTCTAAGATCTATATATTTGGTATTGAGGGAATAATACCTGGTGGCAGCGTGAAGTGAGGAAACGCATCCAGAGGGTGGACTTGTGTTTAGGGAAAATAAACAAAGGACACTGGGTGTACGTCACATTCACCATACAAGATGTGCAAATGATATTATCAGTGCAGAAAACTCATGTGAAGAAGGGAACACTGCAACTCCACTCAACTCTGACCCTGGTTTCATCACCCTCTTTTGCATTGAGGGTAAGGAATCTGAAGTGGAGATCCTTTGTTAGCCATGACTATTCTTCACATGAGCTGGAATCCTAATTTTCCAAGATTCTGGCTCATATGGAGAATTCCCAAGAGTAGCAAAGTCTCACCTTAATCAGACTCATTGGTCTTTGTGTGCAGAACTATAATAGAAGTGATGATAAAAGGGAAAGTCTAGAGGTGTTCCCTCGCCCTGTGAGCTTTTTATACATAATACATCTGAATAGGTTCCAGTTGTGTCAGTTAGAATGACCTCCCAGGAAAATTAGGAATATTTCTACAATTTTCGTCATCCAGTGTCTGCATCCACATGACACAGTGGCTGAAATCCTGTAACTTAATGTAGGAAGAGTGGGTCCATTGCATCAGTGGGGATTTGGTGAGTCAACTCCTCCATAAATTCCACTGATTCAAATGGACCTACGGCAGTTGTGACTTACAAGGCCTCCCCATTATTAATTTTTGTTGTGTCTTTGCCTTCTCTTTACATTTGAATTATCAGTGCATGTGCTCCCTGCAAAACTACTCAGCCCTAAAAAATTGAGTTGTCAACTACGTTGTTCAAATGTATCCGCATCTGGCTTTTGTATAGGTAATGATGAAATCTTTCATTTTCATTAGTAATAGAAGCCTTATTTGTATTTGACATGGTCTTTGAAAGCATTAAGATATTCTTTGATCTTTGAAATATTTGCTAGCATGAAAACTTTAACCTTTGAGCAATATAATCATATCTCAATAAATCTTTGGGTTATTCAAGTAGAGTGATATTTTATTTTACTTTGTTTTATTTCATTTCACTTGTTTTTATTTCATGTGACAATGAACTAGATCCATGTTGGAACACCAGTGTAGTATAGTAGCCCAGTGTAACATAGTGCACAGGAAATTGTCCGGGACTTGGGAACCCTTCCTGAGGCATGGAACTCACTGGATGTCCTTGGGCTGGCCAGTCTCAGAGCTGCTGTGAAAATAAAGTATGAGGGAGGAAAGGTATATGCACCACCTTGAGCTCATTGAAAGAAAGATGAAATATCAGTGTAACTAATAAATATGTAAATAAATGTTTAAAGTATGTCTGCTGAATTCAAAGGGAAAACATAGTAATTTCTCACTTTAAGTCCTATTGATTTCAATAATGCCGAACTTGACTAAAGCTGACTACAAGCCATAGATCAAGTTCTCACATAACTGACTAATATCGACCTAGACTAGAAATGTTGTATACTGCAAAGTAGTATTCCTCTTCTTTGCATCAAACTCAGCATAGTTCATTAAGAGCTAAATAGGAGGAACACTAAGACTCACAAGATAGAAAATAAGACACAGCCAAACTGGCAGAGCTTAGTGTGGTATAGTTCTTTCTGAAGTGGTACTGTTCAAACTACAGACAAGAATTATATTCCAGACATCTGCTACATCTAAGAAAATTGCTTGTGAAAAACAAAGTAGCAGTAAGAGTTCTTGCCTTCGCTTTCCTCTTAAGTACAGTGGTGCCTCGACTTACGAACGTCCCAACTTACGACCATTTCGAGTTATGACCAGCTCCGGCTGCAAAATTTTGCTTCAACTTGCGGCCAGAGCTTCCAGTTACGAACACAAAAAGGCAGGGGGAAAAGGCAGGAAATTCAAATTTGCTAACCGTTGGTAGGCGAAGAGGCTGCTTCTTTGTAGCTCTTTCGCCCCAATGGTTAGAGTGAGTGCGTCGGAGGAGGCTTGGGACTTACGACCATTTCGAGTTACGTCCATCTTCTGGAACGGATTATGGTCATAAATCGAGGCACCACTGTACTTGTTTTCAGGATGTAGGAAGCTTCCATTTCCTTGTGGGGAAGCATTCAAGTGTGTGATTCCCCACATTATGAATGTCTTCTTCCACCATAAAGAAGTATCTACATATGGTTCCCTCGGAGGATTAAATTAATTCATGCAGGATATGCACTCTCTCTGGTAAAGATGGAAAAATAAGTGCTAGATTCCTCACTGTCTTCACAGAACCAGAAACCTTAAAGAGGAATTTTAAAGCCCTGTGAGTTCCCTCACCTCCAGCTAAGAGTGAGACAAAGAGCTCTTCATTTTCCCTCAAGTAGTTTGCATAAACCTTCCTCTGAAAAGGAAAGCACACGTAACACACATACACGCACAGCAGGACTGACAAACTGCTAAGAAAGATGTGAAGAACTCCTGTACTGTGTTGAATCTGTAGATAAAGCAGCAGGAAGCCTAATTTGATGCAATTGTGCAAGTTTTGCACAAAAATTTGACAAGTTTTGCTCAGGACATTTTTCTCACAATGTGAGAACTCACCAAGAGTGTCAGGAAATGCCTTGCTGTGCTCACTGCTCAATATAGGAACATCATAATTCCTTATCTTCATGTGCAGGAAAAGTGAGGGTTTATGTCCTTGTTCTATAGTCTTTGATCTACACTCTTCCCTTATGAGGAAAGATCACAGCAGAGCCCATGTGGTTAGTTCTGTCCACACAGTAACAAGGTACTACTGCAATATACTACACACACACTTCTGATTCCTTTCTCTTCCTCCTCTTCCAAAGAGCTGTGAGTCAGCTGTTCTGAAGTCCCTTTTAGAAATCTGCCCAGAGCTGAAGATGGATTGTAATTCTCATCTTTTTGTGCTTGCCAGTGCCCATCTATCAAGGCAAACAGACACACTGTCAGTGCAAATAGCACGCATCACCTGGCTGCTACCTGTGGTGTGAATTTCCAAATGTGCCATGATTTGAACATTCATTTTGTCTAAGTCACACAAACAGTATCCTTCAGTAGCAGTCACATCATTCAACATAATATCTATCATAGTGATATGATGACACCTTTTACTTTCCACTAGATGTTAGTGTTTTTCTCCATCTCTCACTTTAGAAATAAAGACAGATCCATTATTTGTGTAGTTCTATTGGCAAATAGGGTGCATATTTGTGTATGTGTGTGTGTGTATTTTAGTGATTTCGTATCACTCAGTGTGTTGGAGAATCTGGCTGCAGAGATAGAGGGCAGGCATTCTAAGCCCCACCGTGCCTCCTGGGAGATGGACCGGCTGAGATCACCCAGAGTATCTGTGCTTGATGGGGTTACATGCCCTGCCACCATTTGCACCCTTGGATGGTCCCAGAATGCCATGAAAAGGAGGGACCATTACTGGTTACTGTACACCTAAAAAATTCTAGGAGGGTCGCTAAAAGGCTGAAGCAACTTGATAGCACATATTTAATTACGATCTCTATAGGGTTTGTTCCTAAAACACTAGAGCACTTGTAGTCCCTTTAGCACCACTCAGTGTATTTGTTTTATCACTTTTGTTCCATTACTTCTCTAATTTCCCCAGGCAATCAAGGATCCCGTATTGGACTCCATGCCGGTGCTGTTATGCTGAAGGCAAATGAAACCCTATGTGAATGAAGGAAAGCACTTCTGCACTTTTCATGTGAGCAACCCCAAGCACTCAGCTTTTTGCTCTAAGACTTTAACTGTATTTTCTGCCTAGTTTTGCATGGATGCCCCTACTCCACCCCAGATCGCTGAAAGGGTGTTCCCCTTCTAATTTGAATGCAACCTTTCATCAAACTGCCCTATTCTGCATTTTCACAAACCAGTGTCCATGTAGCAATGTTCAAACTGTCTTCGTGGCTGTTTACTATGTGAGAACTCATTGATAATATATCATAATTCTCTACTCTCAATCAAGATGATGGATGTCACAAACATTGATATATTAAAAAATATTCCAGAAATTTAACTCTAATGGAAGCTTTAACATGGATTCACCCTGACACACAGTTCTCCCAGGCCCCAACTAGAGATGGGCATGAACCATGTTTTGGTGGTTAAGCCCGGTTTGGTGTGGCGCCCGCACAGGTGTTCTGCAGGAACCACACGCTTCCATCCACTGACTCCTCTGCATGCTTGCCCACTCACCAGCTGCAGCCCATTTCCCTCCTCTGCCTTCTCCGTGTGATCATACATTCAGACAAGGAGGCAGGGCAGGGAAGCCTGCAGCGCTGCAGGTGAGTGAACAATTGCACAGAGTAGGCATAGGAGGGAAGTGTGTTCTGCAGCTGGTGAGTGGGTGAATGTGGAGAGGAGGCAGGACAGGGAGGCATGCAGCACCCACAGAACACCTGTGTGGGTACCACACCGAACTAGGCTGAACTGCCAAAGCACGGTTCGTGCCCGTCTCTAGCCCCAACTATTGAATGAACTGCCCTTAATCCATAATGGCTGAAATCCTGTTACAGTATATATCTTAAAGCAAATAAAAGATGCTGAGAACAGCCATACCAATAGAATTTGGTTGCCAAAAACAAGGGAGAATTCTCTTTCAGATTGTTTTTGAAGAGTTTCCAAGAATGCACAAATCAGAACAGAAAGAACTTGAGGTTTTTGAGTGTGTGTTTTTGAAAAAAATTAATGTTGAGGAAAATGAACTTGATGGATTTCCCCATCTTGATCCGTTACTGCTCTTTAAAAAGGAGAAGAAAGCAGAGAAATAGTGGTTTGTGGCATTTTAAAACAAATGTCACATATTTCTACAAATCAGGGTACCCACAATTCCATTGTATGGCACTCTCTTCTATTTCATTCTTGATGGATCTCTCAATAGTGTTTCTGACACTGTCCCCACAAGGCACCAGTAGATAACTGGGAAAGTTACAAGTTACAAAGATTGCTGGTAAGAGAACAGAGAAGAACAGAAAAAATAGAGGCCTGTTCTTCGTAGTATAATGGATGAACCCATTTTGATTTTTTCCATGTGGTAAAAAAATCCCTAAAGTTGTCTCTTGCCATTTGCAATTGTGAAAAGTATTACAGTTTAGTTTGATCATTTGGTTTCCTATAACAAAAATTTAAACACACAATTTTGAGCATTAGTGGGCTAATACTGCTGGAGTTGTTTGTGTGTCTGTGATAGAAGGTTGATTCAACATCGGGCTAAATTGTTCAAAAAAGTAGTTCACACATGAGCATCTTCTCTGTAGTACCACTTGAAGCATTATTGGATCAGATTTCTAAGTGAAGTCCTATACTGTCACCCCATTTTACAAATGACTTTTTTCTTATATCAGAGGAGTGTATCTGACT
This sequence comes from Intellagama lesueurii, assembly GCA_037013535.1. Classification (NCBI taxonomy): domain Eukaryota; kingdom Metazoa; phylum Chordata; class Lepidosauria; order Squamata; family Agamidae; genus Intellagama; species Intellagama lesueurii. The sequence continues at coordinate 91,526,384 of JBAJHW010000004.1, read as the reverse complement.
GGAGAGTGTTTGTGTCAATTTATCCTCACACAAAATAAAGCACATAGCACTTTTCAGCATGTAGCATTACCATTTCAGAAGACAGCTTCAAAATAGTGTATTTCAAAGCCCTGTGTAAAAATACATTTTTAAAAAACCCAATCATCTTGCACATAAGAAATAAATCCAACTGGGAAAGGCCACACTTGACTTTTTCTGTGCAGAAGTTTTTAATGTTGTGGAGGGGAACCAAATGTATATCCGTTCTTCAGGCTGTGAAGAAATAATCTTAGGAGGCCTGCACTCTGTGCTGTTTATGAATACAAACATGAGTCTTATAAGTTTACAGAAGTAGTGTAGGCTTCAGAACATAAAAATGACATGATGTATTGACATTACAAAGAGGTAGTTTCTTATTTGTTTGGTCCTGCACAAACAAGCAGCAACTTGAAAAGGTCTGTGAGGACTGAACTGCTTTTTTTCCTGGAGTTTGGAGATTGCTCTATCACTTAAGTCATCTTCAATCATTTCCCTCACATCTATGCTCCATACATGAGTTGGGACTAGCTCTGCCCTCCACCATACCTCTCTTCTGATCCTTTACAAGCCAATGGTGATTTTTCCACAGAGATTATCATTTGTCCATGGAGACTCTTCCTCAAGATTTGAAAATCCACGGAAGCCAGGATCCTGAAATCTCATGAATAGAGTTGGGTTTCTTCAGCAGAAAGCCAGTCTGGTTGAGAGGAACTTTAATCTGATATTTTCAGTTTGCAGAAGTTTATTCTTCTTGGAAATTATGTTAAGTCCAGCAATCACAGAATATACAATAAGTGGAGCTCCTGAAGTGGCTTTCTGGGACAGAATCCAAATGTGGAGGTCAGTGAATTTGTAGGACCATTAGTGATGGGATACTTTGGGCCTTCCAGATATTCGACACCAATTTTCATAATTCCTGACCACTGACCATATTTTCTCCCAGAGCTGCTGGGAGTCCAAGCATAGCTTCACAACCACAAGTTCCATCATCAATGGCAGCAATCAGGAAGGGTGTCTCAAGGCCCCTTTTTGGGGAAGGGTTCTGAGACGTCTATTTCTTGCCTGCAAGTTTTAAAGATGTTTACTTTTTGTTCAAAGTCATCTGAAGTTTAGAGAAATTAATATTAAATAATTTGGGAGGTATATAAGAAAAAATCTGGAGAATCAGTAATCCATGTGAAACCTAGCTAGTTGCAACTGCCTGTCAGACTTTGGTTATATAGCTAGGGATGAAAGAAAAGGTATTTTTGTTTGCATTTCAAACAGAATTTCTCAGATAAATGCTCTTCAGCCCTAAACACAGACCAGAATACTGTTTGCCACCCAAATCCATACAATTCTGATGCTCGCAATGCAATTTGCTTAAAAAACAACAACACACACACATACTTGGGAGAAAAAGATTTGCAAGCCTATTTCATACAATTGAATATACTCTGTGTGTGTGTGTGTGTGTGTGTGTGTGTGTGTGTGTGTGTGTGTGTGTGTATGTGTGTGTGAGAGAGAGAGAGAGAGAGAGAGAGATTAACACAAAAGGGGCACATTTCAAAAAATGTGTACCAAAACACATCCTTGTCAAAAATGTGCACAAAAATCCATACATTTTTCTCTCACGACTGGGGGAAAATATCAAAGCCTAATGTGGAAACAAGATGAAAGGAACTTGTAAGGTCAAAACCCAAGCAAACTCAGCCTTCACAGGTTTGTGCATCTCTTGTGCAGGTAGCTGGATGATTTGACAAGTCCGTAAGTTCTTTGAATCAAATCCTGAATGAGTTCCTTTTCTGCAGACCAAGTAATGGCTTGAATTCTTCATAAGAAACTGAGAATTTTAGTGAGCCTACCACAGATCTAGATTTGCACTTGTACGTTTCAGACATCCTTCACTGAAGCATAAGCTGTCTGAAACATGAGCTGCAAATTAACTGATTTCTGTTTTAGCTGTCCAAGGAAGCTATGAGTTGGCAAGTGATTTTATAATTTAAGCCTGGATAAACAATTTTCTCTCCCTCTTTCTCTCTCTCTCTGTGAGAATTACTCTAGAGAACCAGCACTCTACATTGTTGCCCTGTATAGTAATAGACTATATAGTTCTTCAAGTATCCATAATTATTATAACACACAGCAGTCTTCTTACAAATTACGTGCCACTCTAGAGCATCAGCAATTGTCATCACCATCAGCATCTTCACAATAACAATCATCATCAAGACTGTTTAATTTGAATCAGCTTTTTAAAAAGCTCAAATTTCAGAATTTGGTAAAAAAAAAAATACAGTTTGTTATATGCATAAATTTCTGGATTATGCTAAATGAGAATGAATCCCATCATCATCATCATCATCATCATCATCATAATTTCTCTCAAGGCCAACCTAAATTTATATTAATGGAAATAATCACAAAGAATGTCTATTTCTAGTGCCATCTTAATGCACATAGTACTATCAAAACGCATTAGGAGAGAGAAAAGGCTTAGATTATCTATAGAACCTGTGGCTGAAATACAGAGTCATGTGAATGAATGTCTGCCCAGGCTTATTTTGCTCCTGAAGAAGTTATTGTCTGTTTAAAACTTCCTTACAGCCAGTCAGCGTACCTTTAGTGGATTTAAAAGCATAGTCTTGAACACTAGTCAATGCAGAAAAATTCCTAAGTCAAGTAAAAAGGTAGAGCTGCCACTTCTAAAGGCACTACAGCCATGATGATGTGCAGCCTGTGGTAGGAGAGGAAAAGGAGAAGAGGAGGAATGTAAAATGCACAATGAATATGCACATTAGGATTAAAAAAAAGCACAAAAATGCATACACATTTCAAGGCAGGAAGGGGAAAAAAAGACTTAGAACCTAGTAGAGAATATGGACACAGCTAGAAATTGATACTCTGCCTCATGGGCCACTTCATGTAGCGGCACAAGGCAGAGCACTCATGTTAAAACTATTGTCAGTATCCTATTGCTAATCCCAAGCACAGTAGACCCATTGACTTAATGGCATTCGCATAAACTGTGATTTACCATTTAGCAAGCAATTCAGTGGATTTACTGTTGAGTGGTTGTCCTCGAAAGCATCCTATATATTAGTAGCAACTTAATTTTCACACACAGAGAGACTATATTTAGACTTAGAAAAAAAAGCACAGGGGCCATTTTCATTTGAATTGCTGCTGAGGAGGAAGGAGTTAATTTTTTCCTTTCACACAGCATCTCTAATGAAAATCACTCCCTCAGGTACCTGAAAATGAATAATGCTATACACTGAGCAGAAAGTGTGGTTTACCTGTTAAACCATTAGAAAGCAGGGTGGCCTTTTAAAATGGAGGCTAGTGTTATCAGCTTAGCTAAGCCTTAGAAATGACCAACATAGCCTATTCCATTGATCTGTTGACTCCACTGAGGTTTAAGACTTGAATTGTTCATGTATGTAAACAATTGGATGGGGAAAGATAACAATATGGCTATCCATGTGCCTCATTGTATATATGTAGACAAACTGCAACACTGCGTCTTCCAGAATTACTATATTAACTCCATTCGCAGGAGGCTCCTTCATCCATTTTCTTTAGCTGAAATTGCAGTCTCCCTCAGAATCTAACACTGTTTGAGGAAAAGAAGATCCTCTACTGGACCAAAATATATTTTCAGAAAACATCAAAGGTCATATGTTGGTGGATCTGAAGGAGGTGTTCTTATCAGGGAAATATTTCCTTTTTTAAAAAAAATCTTGTTTTTTTTAAGCAGCATGTGTGTTTGAGATTTGACACATATGCCTATATAATTTGATAACCTTGTTGCAGGAATGGGCATGGTGATAACAGCACACATAAACGAGTCAGAGTCCCATGAATTAAGTTAATAGTGCAACTCCCAAAGACTCAGCATTGCAATGTGTTTACATATCTCCATGTATATTTTAAATAATAATTGCATACCATCAAATCTATTCTGTTTTATGCTAATCCTTTCCGGGATTGTCTAGGTTGAAAGTATTCAGTATTTACTATTAGCTTTTTCTAGTGGCATCCTGTGACTGTGCAGCTTGACCAAGGCTACTTCTCCAGGGAGGCTGGCTCTTGTCAAGGAAGGCACAGTGGGGAATCGAGTCATCAACCTCTGGCTTCATAGTTAGATACCTAGCTCATTGAACTATCCAGTAACTGTTTAACTGATGCAAACAGCATTCCTGAAGCCTTCCCCAACTGCCTATTTCTTCCACCACACACCCCTTTCATACTGCCAGCAGACTACCCAAAGAAGGTCAGTATCTTATTCTGCAACAGCAGAACACAAACTCTTATAATGAAAATCACACCAAAAAAATCTATTAATATATCTGTTTATATATAGCAAAACCCTATTCCCCTACCTGATATACCCCAAAGGAGTCTAAACTGAATATAGTATTTCCCTGTTGACCTATAGCATATTACTCTATGAATCCTCTAATCTTAAATCTTATTATTAACTATATTAAATAAACAACATACAATGATATGTAGAAAATGTAAATGCAAACTGAGCCTTCAAAAAAGGACACAAAGAAAACTGCTGCAGCATAGGCTTACACCAGAACATATCTTAACAACAAATGCTAAGAGGATTTATAAGCAGCTATGCCCACCTTTCCTTTGGAAAGAACCACTGTGTACAAATACCTTCTGTTATCTGTGCCTGCTTCTAGATTTCACTGGTGCAGACAGATATCACTTGCAGATTTTGCTCTAACTTCAGCTGCCCTCCTTTGCAAAATCCAGGGCAATCTCAATTGGAAGACACTGTGTTCTGTGCCCCCACTACTCTTGCTGCCAGAGTATCTTTAATTTCCATTGGCCAAGAAATCATTCTAGGATGCCTGAGAAATTGGTGTCACTTTCATTTCTTCCTCCAGGAAACAGAAACACAGCCTTTTGCTTTCTAATCTATAGGATTAAGTGGGACATTGAATATTTAAAAATATTATTACAGATATTAGGAAGTATTAAATTCAGATTTAGAATTATGTATGTATGTATGTATGTATGTAAATATGAGTTATCTTATTTATTTAAAATATTTCTATCCTGCCTTTCTCCCCAAAAGGACCTCAAAAGAACTATCTGAATATGGCATTATTCAATGAACTCTGAATATTTCCAAATCTGAATGCAGATCCCTCCTGTATTCCCACACAACAGATCACAGTATTTGAGAGTCTGGGGTTTTTGTTTTGTTTTGTTTTTGACTCCTTGTACAGCATATTAATTATAGTGGGCATTTTCATATCAGAGACAGAAGCAGGATATCAGTCTATAAAAGAAATCAGAGGTGGTGAAACTTTGGGTCTCTAGATATTTTGTTTATAACTTGTATTCACCCCTCACTTCATGGCCTGTAGTAAAAGACTGCAGAAGGTATAGTCCAAAACAGCAGGAAATCAAAAGTTGCAGACCCTGATATAAATAATACATTGATGGAGCCTATTACTTCCCACTCCATGAAAACTGAAAGTTCTTTGTTACTTGCTGATGGTTGCTCTTTTTTCCTCCGCACTGAAATTGGTTTTCCTGTATTGGCTCCTCAAGATATACAAGGTCATGATTAGAAATCCACCATACCTATATATTAAGAATGTTTCTTCTTACAGTAGCTCTCATCCAGCAGTGCCAGGTCTTGGGGCTCCAGCTGAAGTCTCATAATGGTTCTGCTTTCATTAGACTTTAGGCTGGGATATAAATCTCAGGGTGCGTGCCAAAGGAGGAGAGAGAGAGGGATGTTTAAGGTCTGGGCACCCTTTTCTACACATTGTTCACTGGGTCTGCATGAAGGAAATGTTACTGTATATGTGTTGTAGTGTGTTGCCAGGGCACCTCATGAACTCCTCATGAACTGGAAATGAATCTTTCATGAGTTCCAGCAACTGCACAAGGTCTGGAAAGATGCTCTATGAGTGATGTGTGCTGTTGTCTGGGCCATGCAGGGAATAACCCCTAGCAGGAATAGTGGCACCCACTGCAGATGCCATCTGCTCAGACACCCAACATCCATTTTTCTTGCCTGGTTTTGGCTTGCCATATATTGCCAAGTTAGCTATATTTTACTTGCATTCTGAGACCATTAATGTCAATCCATAGTGTCCCTATATACACAAGCAGAAGCAGTTCCTGCTTTCTTTCCAATCCTTGCATGCCCCACCCCTCTAATACTATAAGTACTTGCCCCCTGGGAACTGAAAGTCTCAGGGAACGTGATGTTGCTGCAGCTGATCTGGCAACTCTAAATTCAATCAAGCAGGACCAGCATGCAATGGGTGAGCCACACTAAGTCTGTGTGATGCATGTTCCAGTGTGTGGCCTAAACTGGCTGCATCTCTTTTTGCTTCAGAAGCCTTTCTCAGGGTCCTTATATGTCAAATGTGGGGGGAAGTCACTCAGAGAGGAACACAAGCAGCCTAGACCAGCAACAAAAAAATACTGCCACAGACAGAGCAACTCTCACCCAGCACTGTGGCTACCAGATCAGCAGTGTACCTTTCCCTGAGATTTCAGAGGCAAAAGCTAAGGCCAGGGGGTATGTCACAGAGACACAGTAGAATTTACACTGTTGCTGCCATGGATCGTGACAAGAAGTTTTATGAGTCACAATGTTGATGCTCCATTCCCTGCTTTGGTCCAACTGGTACCGTGAGCCCAGGGTCAGTGCACCAAACAGTCAGGCATACTGAGAGAGCTGGTCAGGAGCCTGTCACTACCATTCTCTGCCAAATGGTACTCAGATGAAAATGGACTCTGACTTGCAGACGCAAACTGACCCTGAAGGGAGTATAAATCATGACTAAAAGCCATGATATTCTTCCAGGAATTTGTCCAATCCCCACTTAAAGCACTCCAACTCTCCAAACAACATTGTATTCAAATCCCACGAGGTGCTAGTCCCCCTCTATTCAGCACTGGTTAGGCCTCACCTTGAGTATTGTGTCCAGTTCTGGACACCACACATCAAGAAGGATGCTGACAAATTGGAACAAGTTCAGAGGAGGGTGACAAGGATGAACAGGGGGCTGGAAACCAAGCCTTATGAGGAAAGGCTGAAAGAATTGGGCATGTTTAGCCTTGAGAAAAGAAGGCTGAGGGGTGATATGATAGCACTTTTCAAATATTTGAAAGGCTGTCATACAGAGGAGGGGCAAGATCTGTTCTCGATCATCCCAGAGTGCAGGACACGCAACAATGGGCGCAAGTTAAAGGAAGCCAGATTTCAGTTGAATATCAGGAAAAACATCCTAACTGTTAGAGCAGTATGACAGTGGAACCAGTTACCTCGGGAGTTGATGAGTGCTCCAACACTGGAGGCATTCAAGAAAAACTTAGATAATCACCTGGCAAATATGCTTTGATTGTATTCCTGCATTGAGCAGGGGGTTGTACTTGATGGGAAGGGTAGGGCCTTATAGGCCCCTTCCAACTTCACTTTTCTATGATTCTATGATTCTAACATGATGGCTAATGGCTATCACTACATACTGAGGCAATGAATTCCATAGTTTAGCAACACACTATGTGAAGAACCATTTGAGTTTTGACTAGAGATGGGACGACTCACCATGTTGGCGAGTCGTCTTGCTTCGTGAGTCGTCAACTTTTGACGACTCACAAAGCACGAAGCTGCCCCCATGAACCGACAAAGCACAAATTTATTCATTGATTCAAGGGGAGTTACAAAAACACACACAAAAAAACTGACCTCCCTGCCACCCCCGCCGATGCTGCCACCAAAGGGACACTGGCTGCCCTATGCAAAGATGGCGGCTATGGCTTCATTTAGGATAGGGAAATGCAGCTGCCATTTTTGCAAAGGGCAGCCTGGACTTCCTTAAGGCAGGCTAAGGGAATCCAGGCTGCCCTTTGCAAAGATGGCAGCTGCAGCTTCCCTACCCTAAATGAAGCTGCAGTTGCCATCTTTGCAAAGGGCAGCCAGTGTCCCTTTTTACAGGCCATGTCTGCGGAGGCCTGCTGGAGACGGCGGGTGGCGATTATGGGGGGGCATCGGTGGGGGTGGGGGGTGGCGATGGTGGGGGTGTGGTGGGGTGGTGGTTGCTAAGGTAGGGAGAGGAAGGGGGTGGGGATAGGCTGTGGGGGTGGGTGGCTGCCTATCGGCTCGCTGATCAGCTGATCGGCGGGCCAGTAGGCAGAATGGGAAAGCCATAGCCATAGGCTGGCCTTCCCTCTCTTCGTATGGGGGACGAATAAAAATGGGAAAATATTCATCCCTTTGTATTCATGGGGGTCTCTGGAACCCATGAATATGAAGGGACAAATATTTAACAAATCAACGATTTCTGACGAATATCGCGATCCATTTTTTTATTCGTCCCCATGTCTAATTTTGACCTTAGATAAATGGACAGGAAGACTGTATATTTATTAAATAAGAAGATCATGGAATATAATACATTGTTCCCTTAAAAATGACAGCTTGTGACATTATTTTTAAACTTCTATGGGTAATGAAACTGATATAATTCTAGTGCGAGGGAAATCTAAGTCTCCTTTTTCTGTAGTGCTGGCAACTTACCTCAACATAGCTTAGCTTACAGGATTGTTGTGAGGGGAAAGTAATGATGAACTCATGCACAGCAATCTGAGCTGAGAAAAGTCAGGATATATAATATAATTACTGAAATCCTATTGACATAATTACTACTGTGGATTATGTCATCAGCAGGTGGTGATTATATGTAAATAAAAACTTACTTCCTGCAGCTTTTCTGACTCCTGCATAACCCCTTTCAACACATTGAAGCTATGGGAGCCACAGGAGAAGGAGGAAATCTTTAATTACTGAAACTCTTCCCCTGCCAGCAATGTTATCTGGTGATTATTGATGTTTGGTAATTAAAGACTTCCTTCTTCTGTTCCCCAGATACCATGGCTTCTATGAGATGGAAGGGATTGCAAAGCAGGAAATAAAAAGTTGTAGGAGAGAAGAAACAAGTTTTTAATTACTAAAAATTACCCCCCTGTTGATGACATCATCATCCTTATGCACACATAAGTTACATAACAGGATTTCAGGCAATAATTTTGAAAGGCAAAAAAAGAAGTCCAAACCAACGGGGCCTTCTGTATGAAAATGCCCTAAAGTGAACTTTAGAATAGGATGATGGAAAACAATGTTTCTCTCTCTCTTTCTGCTATGCTTTCTCAGAAACATAGTATCCTTAGAAGACCTATGGTTGTCTTGTAGATTAATCAGTAGCTTTAGTACTGGCGTGCAGTTTCTTGTTGCAGAGCTAAGATTGTCTGAAATAAAATAGTCTTTGACTGTTCCATGAAATCTGAGAGAAAGGGCATTGATGGCAAGCACTGACAATGGACCTAGAAACAACATAGTCCAAATACTTAAACTCCAGTCTTTACAAGTAAACCCTTGAAGCTGTGTGTTTCTGCTCTTGGCCCATCATGTAGAGTTATAGCTTCTGGATGCAAACATAAAGTGTGAGGGCAGAAGGTTAAGGAGAGCTGCCACTTCGTCTGTTTCTATCATAATATTTGACACTGATTAAAACCAACAGACCTCTTTACCTCTCTTTTTCAGAAAGTTAAATCTGAAATGTCTGATCAAGTAGTTTTCAAAGGCACACGAAACACTCCTGCCTTTTATCTATGTCAGAAAGGCTAAATTTGCTGTCTTGGTTCTGAGTGCCCTTCAGTGGGACTATTCTGAAAATAAGTAGGTCTTGGCTTGGTTTAACCCCTGTCCATTTTTACCATTCTACAGAAGATATGCTCCAAACCCAGCAGTAAACCAAAAATCCCATTGTTGTCGTTCCACCTTGAATTATGAAGAAATGCCCTCAACACTCGGGTTCTGAGATACTACAGGACAGCAAATGTATTGCTCAGTAATTCTCATGATCCTATATGTTTTGGACATAGTTAAGGGAGATACTAGGGATGTATCATTTTTTTAATATATATAAATGCCAAATCTCAGAATTCTCCAAAAATTCACCTGGCAGAATTCTGAGAGTTCCAGCCCACAAACTCATGTGCAAATAATTTCATTTCATTCATCTGGAGAAAGACTGCGGCTTCCCTTTAAGCCTTCTGAGATGCTGTCTTTCTTTTCTTTCCTAGCACCCCCATCAAGACTTGCCACGGCTTCCTCTCAGGAAGCACTGTGGAAGGAAACAAGGTCTAAAACAGTGGTTCCCAACCTTGGGTAACCAGGTGTTCCTGGATTGCAATTCCCAGAAGTCTTCAGCACCAGCTGTGCTGCCCGGAATTTCTGGGAACTGTAGTCCAAGAACATCTGGGTTACCCAAGGTTGAGAACCACTGGTCTAGAAGAAGGCTTAGAAGAAGAACCCAAGCTTTTTCCAGTTGAGAGATATGAAGGTGTCTGCAGCTATGTTTTTGTGGGCTGGAACTCTCAGAATTCTGCTGGGGAATTTTTTGGAGAATTCTGGGATTTGTAGTAGAATAAAATAAAATATATGAATGGTACATAGTTGATACAACTAGGTAAAAAGTATCTGCCTGATCCAAGAAGCAACTGAAAAAATGGGACCCTATATATAACTGGATCCGTTCTATAACCTGAAAGCCAAATGTGATAATTTTAATACAAAATAGCCAAATAACTCTAGTTGGAATTATATAGGCAACTAACAGACACAAAAGTCTTTAATGTAATGATATGTTTAAGTACAGATAATATGTGATAATGTATAGCATGATATATTCCCTGTTATCCTGAGTTATTTCCCTTTACCCTTGAAATAAATAATAATAATAAAAAGTATCTGCCTACTTACTCAGATTTGGGATATGGTGCTTTGGTTATACTACAAAGAACTTTCTTTCTTCTTAGATATGATATAAAAATAGTCCCCACCCAGTTATATGTGTCAATGTAATTGATGGTGAATGCAGTTTGAAACATCTGCAGGGTAGGATACTAGGGAAGGATAATAGCTTGGCTGGAAATTATTGGCAATATTCAGTTACGTTCCTTGATTCTCGGTCATTTAAGGATTGCTGGATGATATATGAAGGACCTTTGGAGTTATTTTGTACTTGCTTCATTACAATTTAAGGAGTGCCATTAGAGAGGGAGGAAAAAACTTACTGTTGTCTCAGGATTAGTCAAGACATGCCATCTGAGACGCAAGACAGCTAGCAAGGATTCACTAATCACCCTGGGAGTTTTCCCCTCCAGTGTGAGAGCACATTCAAACTGTCTCAAAAAAGTGTCCAAAAATATGTTCTTATTGAACAGTTTTTGTGTTCTCTTGTTTATTGTGCAATAATGAATCAGGCAGCCTTCACATCCCTACCTGCCACCAAGGGCAATCAGTCTAGTTTTATAAGAATATAAAATGTGCCTTGCTGGAACAGACCAAATGCTAACTTGTCCAGTATCTTGTCCCACACAGTAGCCAAAGAGATGTTTTTAGGAAGCTCACAAACAGGGCATGAAAGTATTCATTGACCCCAGCAACCAGTATTTATTAATGGGCTTTTTAAAAAAAATCCATAACTAATAGCCCATGGTTGCCTTGTCCTCTGTAGCTTTGTCCAATCTCTATTTATAGCTGATGTTCATCACTGTAGGTTAACCTGTAGGATATCAGTTGTGTATGTCTGTGTACCATATGCACTTCAATGTTATAGATGAACACACACAAAAGTAATGTGTTTCATAGGCCCTTTGACAATGGCTTATGCATTGGCTTAAATGGGGCTTCACATTTATGCACAATCCTATTATAGTCTCCTTGCATTAGTACTAACTGCTTCCCAATAGAGATGTGTGGAGGCTCCCCAACCTGCTTTATGTCTGCATGAAATGCACACTGAGGGCCAACCTGTCCTGTGGCCTTCTGGTGACACTCCAACCTGATCCTTGTCTTGGTCCATGATTTGAGCATCTGTGAAAACCCCATATCTTTTAGTGGGTTAATGGCAAGCACAAAGAAGACAGAAGGCCAGCAGGAGCAGTTTGTAGATCTGGGTGCTCTGTTTTATTTGTATTGTTCCCCCCTTTTTCCAGAAGAAAATCCCCATCAGCTTTCTAATGCAGCGACTGCAAAAGGAATGAATGAGGAACTTTAAAAAGGCAAAGGTCACTGGCCTCTTTAATTCCTTCCTAAAAGAGACATGCTGGAAACTTGCTTTTCTACATTGTCTGTCCTTTTTCTCTCCTACCACCCATCTTGTGTCTTGGATCTGAAATTAGGGGTGCTGGAGGACTAGACTTTGATGATTTTATCAATGGTTTTAGAGCAGGAAAAGCAAAGAAGGATCATTTCCTTCCTTAGTTTTTCTTACTTCTAATCATGCTATGTGAATGCCAGATTTAACATAAGATATGTGTACAGGTGTTTTTTCTGCCTTACAGTGAACAGTGGCGCTTTGATCTGTCCTGTGGTCACCACAGAAAATCCGTGGAGTAGCCTACTTTTATATTGTTAGAAAAATCTATTTCCCCTTTTTTCAATATATATTCTATATATCTCTTTTATAAGCTTTATGCTATAAGGGGCCAGTATAACAAAAAGTATTTTAAAAAGCAGTAAAAAAAAATACTGCTCAAAACATTTTTGCTTCTTGTCAGATAAGACGGCAAATAACTTTTCTTTCTCATGCTAACTGCAAGGACAAATGGGCGACTGCAGACCCGAAGTCTGGAAAGAGACAAGATAAAGGAACAGAGGAAGGGTAACTTTCTGTTAGCTGCTTGACATTTTTTTGTATGTCAAGATAATAAGCATAGAGTGCTAATAACAATCTGGTTCCTGTACTCTAAAACAGTGATCCCCAACCTTGGGCCTCCAGATGTTCTTGGACTACAACTCCCAGAAGCCTTCACCACCACCTCTACTGGCCAGGATTTCTGGGAGATGAAGTCCAAGAACATCTGGAGGCCCAAGGTTGGGGACCACTGCTCTAAAAAACATTCCTGTTTACTTTGTATCCATGGAACTATGTAACCAACAACATCAATGAGTTTGTATGTACATATTGTTGTCCATCATTGTCCGTCAAAGATGCAAAACATGCAAGCAAAATATGCAAGCAAAATAGACACCACAGTTTGCAGGCCAAGCTGTTCCATGTGGACTGGGACTTCTTGATCCTGTCATCTCAGCTTGTTATGAATTAAGCCCTATAAAGGTATGCTTCTACTTAAAAAAAAAAATCAAGATGAATTGATCTGAGCCAGCAGGCTCCATTCATCTCCAATTCTGCAGAATTCCTGTTTTTCAATAAACCAAACCCTATATTTTCAAAAGACAAACTTGGGTGCTGGGTTGGTGTTTTCTTCTCTCTCTCTAACAGGTATCAAATTGGACCTGCCAGAGTTAAATGGACCCGGCTTTTTACAACAGTATTACCCAGAGTAAATAGCAGCAACCACCTCCACTCCCTCATCCATCCAAGATTAATGAAACCTTTCTTACTCAAGAGATAGGATGGTTTCTGTTATGGGGTCTGTCCTCTTCCCTGGGTTTGGAAAATGCAATTAACAAAAGAAAAACTAAAACGAATGCCAAGCCTAAGGGTTCACTTTCCCTTTCTTTAACTGGGGAACTCTCAGACACATGAACCAAGTAGATGGTCAGTAAATAAGCTGGATTGTTTTTAAGAAGGAACTAAAACTTTATTACACATGCAGTTGTTTTTGGATAACTGACACAGCCAAAACAGATGCAACCTGACACAAACTACCACATGACAGTGCTGCTGACTCTACTCACTGCCATCTCATTGTTTCTCATTCTCCATTGTCCTAGGATCAGCTCTCCCACATAACCAGAAGGGGGGAAGTCCAAAAGGGACCTCTCAGTGGTAATTTAAAGAGCCCTCCATAGACCTGATAGGCTGATATCTGTGAGGCATCAGCTGGTATCTCTGGGCCACCAGTAGCCTCAACACTGACATCACAGAATACCTTCTGTGGGTGCTAACCCTTTCAAGCCTTTCAAGCCATGTATATTGCAAGCTTGTAAAATGAGCAATAAGACTTTTTACATGTGTCACTGCATAAAGTCACAGATGACTCTGCTGTCATAACAACATCAGAGTTGTTATAAAGACAATGCACATGCTTATTTTCACCATTCAGAGTTCTGTGACTTATACACATTATAATAGGCTTTGAGTTCTGTGAATGGAAGTGCAAATTTTTAACTAGAACACATATTAATCGATAATACAGATCCTAATCTTATGAATAAAGCTACCATTCTCTCACATCAATGCCTATTCCATGTTGTTCTGCATGGATAAAATTTAGATTTCAAAGAGAAAAAGATTTTTTTTTCCTTCTGGCATCAGGAATGCCAATTTTATGCAATGCTTAGAACATTGCATTTCAAGAGTGATCAGTACACTGCTGATACACTGCTGGTCCTCAAAGTTCAGCTGATGCTTCTAGATCAGTGGTTTCCAAACTTGGGGCCTGAGATATTCTAGGAGTGCAGCTACAGCTACCACTGCCAATAGTCAGAGCTTCAGGGTGTTGTAATCCAAGTACATCTGGGGCTCCAGTCTAAGGTACCTCTGCTCTAACTCTATTCCATCTCTCACACAACAATTATGTGTGGTTAGACAAGTGATGTGAATGAAGGATGAGTGAGAATTTCAATGTAGCTTGTCTTCCTAAGAAATTATCAACATTTATGGATTGCTTCATTTGTTCTTTAGTCGTTAAGTCGTGTCTGACTCTTCGTGACCCCATGGACCAGAGCACGCCAGGCCCTCCTGTCTTCCACTGCCTCCAGGAGTTGGGTCAAATTCATGTTGGTTGCTTCGATGACACTGTTCAACCATCTTGTCCTCTGTCGTCCCCTTCTCCTCTTGCCTTCACACTTTCCCAACATCAGGGTCTTTTCCAGGGAGTCTTCTCTTCTCATGAGATGGCCAAAGTATTGGAGCCTCAGCTTCAGGATCTGTCCTTCCAGTGAGCACTCAGGGTTGATTTCCTTTAGAATGGATAGGTTTGTTCTCCTTGCAGTCCAGGGGACTCTCAAGAGCCTCCTCCAGCACCACAATTCAAAAGCATCAATTCTTCGGTGGTCAGCTTTCTTTATGGTCCAGCTCTCACTTCCATACATCACGACTGGAAAAACCATAGCTTTGACTATGCGGACCTTTGTCGGCAAGGTGATGTCTCTGCTTTTTAAGATGCTGTCGAGGTTTGTCATCGCTTTCCTCCCAAGAAGCAGGCATCTTTTAATTTCGTAACTGCTGTCCCCATCTGCAGTGATCATGGAGCCCAAGAAAGTAAAATCTGTCACTGCCTCCATATCTTCTCCTTCTATTTGCCAGGAGGTGATGGGGCCAGTGGCCATGATCTTAGTTTTTTTGATGTTGAGCTTCAGACCATTTTTTGCGCTCTCCTCTTTCACCCTCATTAAGAGGTTCTTTAATTCCTCCTCATATTCAAGATTAAAAGAATTATAAGATTTTTTTCAAAGAAAAGAAGGAAAATCAACAGTATTTTAAAGTGCATTAAAAGGCACAGCAAAAAATGACAGCAGAGTATATCAATAAATCAATATTTGGGGAAAGATTTTCCTGACTGGCCTTAATAAAGGCATAAGGACAACAGTGTGTGGCAATGGTTATGTAGTGATTAACAGGAGACGTGTCACAGCACAGAGCTTAGAACATTAATAAATAAAAATATTGTTTCAATAATTGTTGGTCAGCTCTGATTTTTAACAGGTTATTTTAGCATTATTCAGTTTGAACACAGTAGCCTGACACATAATAATACCCCTGGATACAGAAAAACACCATAGTAAATAAAAATATTCAACTTAAATTTCATCTTGGCATAATGTATCTGAAATGCTATGAAGTCAATCCTTTTTGTTTATACCTCTGTACCCGCCCTCTCTTCCTATGTTAACTATGGGTGTCTAGCAAACAGTTTATATTTGCAGATTAATTATTTTCTAATTAGTATGTGTAGGGTTTTTTCCCCCCTCAGAAAAAGCTGCATTGAAACATAGAGTTCAATGGGATATACTCCTGGGTAGGTGAATATAAGCTGAAATACAGCTTGAAAAGTCGAAGTGGTTCTGAAAGTGGACCTTAGCCCTCACCTCACTCTCACCATTTTTCAATATGTACAGAATTCTTCCTAATAATACTTATGAGCCATCAAGTTGATTCCAACTTCTGGCAATATTCCCAGGGTTTTCTAGGTAGAAAGTATTCAGAAATGGTTTCCCACTCAGCCGGGGATCATGCAGCTTTCCCAATGCTGCATAGGTACCAGATAATGAAATCCTCTCTGACTTAAACCCTCTGGGTTTTCTGGGCTGGTCCCTCTCCCAGGAAGCACTGTAAGGATTCAAACTCTGAGCCCCTTGTTCTTCAACTGGGCACTTCAAACCACTGAGCTATATGCACTGGAAGACCAGCATTCTTCTTACCCTTGGCATAAAGGTATTTCCCTCGCCCCCCCCAAAAAAAGTGAATCAACAGTGCAAACTGCATAAGTACTCAAAAGAACACATCACTGTGTTCAATAGGGTTCAGCCTTGAAAATACAGTCTGAAAGACAGAATTGCTCTGAAAGGGTTTTTCCTTCTACTTATAGGAGAAAAATGAACAGCTCTATGTACATATCAGAGCCAGAGCAGTGGAGAATTTGATGGGTCATTCTACCATTGTCGCTCTCTAAGAGTCTGAAAAGGCAAGTCATTGTTAATCATTGGCTGAACAAATGTCAAACTAGTCAAAATCCATTAGAATTATGCTGTAATGCTTAATGATTACACTCTTCATCACATTAGTATCACAATTTTGATCATGTATTGCTCATAATGCAAGAAAAGAATTATCAGTCAACAGAATTCCAGTATCAGTCTGCCAAATATCCACAGCAGGTGGCAGCTCTGTCACTGAAATTTGGTGACAACCAGGAAAAAAAGCCCTCTAAAATTGAGGGGGTAAACCATTTTAAGCCTTTTCTTGCTTTGGATTTCCCAGAAGATGTGAGGAAAAATGTGGTGTTTTTTTTGACAATTTAATTAGCATTCCATTTTGTTCTCACTTGCTAATTTGGTCATATGATCGCATGCTCCCTCCCTGGGAAAATTGGAGCTTTTAAAGACACTTTACCGCCTGATGTTCTATCGTTTTTAGCCATCACAAATGCTAATTTATAATGTGGGGGGGGAACATCTTCATCCATTTGTAAACTGTCAAAGGAATCTAATAGCTGTTATCAGTAAGGTAACATTTTTATGGCTTTTTTCCTGTGTACACAACATCTTTAATAGCTCTGAAGGCTGGTTCCAATACTAATCAAGTTGCACTGATGAAGTTGGGCAACATAATTCTTTTAAGTGATAAGTCTTCCAGCTCTAATCTTGTTTGGAAGCTGCATCAAACAGGATTGCTTCCTGAAGTGGGTAAATAAAAATGTCAACAGCTACAGCATTAATAAAAATATGCCCCACATTAATTTTATTTATTTATTTCTATTTATAGCCTAACCTTCATTAAAAAAACAACCAGTACAATTTATGTAATATCATTGAAATAGTCCTATACTCTGCAATACTTAGCTTTCATGCTGCCTCATTTCAGCATATGTTATATGGCTCCTGAAGTAGCTTAGTTTAATTTTCTCCCTGTTGGAATTACCCAGAGACCCACACTGTCTTCCTCTTGCCTGGTTATGCTGTTGTCACACAAACAGTGTAACTTTTGGAGGCAAATCGTTAAGAAATCAACATGGACATTATCTGTTCCATACTGAGTTGTGCGACTCAGCATGCAACTGATAACGTCTACAGTGATTCCTTAACAAAGGGCAATTTGTGTCCAACATTTACATCATTTGAGTAGCTATGCAAGAGGATTTTGGCCAGAGATTGGCAATTTATTTATTTATTTATTTATTTATTTAATTTGTATACCGCCCATCTGGCTACCGAGGCCACTCTGGGTGGTTCACAACAGAAAAGAAAACCATAGTCACACCAACAATAAATTAAAATAAAGTAACATCAAAGTGATATAAAAGAATAAGCATATACTAAAGATTATAAATTAGAAACATTATAAACTTAAAAATACAGCACAAAAATGACATTTAATAAAAGCAACCAGGATAGTGGAATCTCTGACTTAGGGTTTGGCAGGTACTCTGTGTTCTGCTGGTATAACATTCTCAAAGGCCTGTGTATATAACCAGGTTTGCAATGATCTCTTAAAGGTATCCAGTGATGGGGCCAGGTGGATATCAGGCGGCAGTTGATTTCACAGATGTGGTGCAACCGCCAAGAAGGCCTGATTTCTGGTCTTTTCCTTCTGGACCTCTCTCTGGAATAACTAGTTATACAGAACAATGATGCCTGTAAGTCATTACTTTTTATCCTAACAAGGCTGAAGAGGCATTTATTTCGTAGGGGAACACAATCTTCACAGAACTTCACTGCAAGATCTCCCACTCCCTTCTTCTGCCTGTCCTCCATTAGGAAAGAAGTGGGTGGACACAGAAAGTGTGACAACAATACTGGCTAAACAGTTCATTCAACAAGTCCGGAAGAAGCCTGAAGCAACAAAGAAGAGATAAAAGCTCCCAGTAAGAGGGAACATCTCCTGCAGTCAATAGGAGCAACATGATGGCAATTTGGTGAGGAACAAAACAAAGGTATTCAGGGAGGACGGGTGACCTGGCAGAATGAGTAGTGTAATGATCAAGCTGCCACTGTGAAATGTGTAATGGGATGGATTACTTTTAGAGAGTAATGGTTCCAAGTTCTGGAATTATCTGTAATCATTTTCATAGACCAGGTCCCTTCATTTGGCAAAGCTAGAGCAGCAGACTAGAACTATGTAGACCTGCCATTAGCCTATGGCATGTTTGGACAGTTCTTGAAGCCTAAGTGCTCCAGCTGAATCCATCATTTCAGTGATGCCTTTCCCTGAGTAGCATTGCTCCGAGAGGCATTTATGAGAACTTTAAGTGCCAACTCCAAGGTACTTAGTGGTTCATTGCTGGGCTGCTGATTTCTCCTGCCACCTCCAGATGAGCCTGCTGGCTATAGGTAGATACCAACCAAGCGCCCCTCTGTTATGGATTCCAGCTGGGAGAAAAGAACACTGGAAAATGAATGGCAAGAGGTATGTGGCATACCAACTGATCTGTACACTTTCTTGGATTTTAAATTACACCCTTTGCCCCCGTTTGGTGTACGAATGGTGAACAGACCTGCCAAAGTATGTCAATGTCACATATAATTTGAATCAAAAGTGGCACAAGTGAAGTCAGGATCTGACCTACTGAGAGATCAGTGTGATCATGCAGGTGCATGCAGGTCATCAATGCGGACATAAAGCTGCACTTGTAAGATCTCATAGAATGTCATTTTTCTTCTGTCTGTTGATAGACTGTTGTGGGATGCATGTACATTTTTAATACCTTGCCTGCTAATACACATTCAAACACATATGTAGACAGACACATATACATACTCAAAAGAATGACATAATATGGTCCTTGTAAATGCCAATCTGAAGCAACTTCGTCTGCATTTTCCGAACCAACATCAGAATCAGAACTAATTTCATCTGCCAGATTTCCCACATCCTAATTGTTCAGAAACAGCTTAAAAACATTTATCAATGTTTAAAAATCTGTGTTTTGACAGCAAGCCCATTTATAATTATGTCTGTGTTGGAAAATGCACATATTCTAGGGTACATTTCCCTGATTTTTCTTAAAAGAACAACACACAGATCAATGTAAAAATGAACAGAATGGACTTCTAAGTAAATATACGAGGAAGTAACACAGTCCAGAAATAAAAAAGATGGGTGCTTTTTCCCATCACTCACACCTACAGAGAGAGATACTTCACACACAGCATTTCATTATTGAGAAAAGAGTGCACTTGTCTTTCAGTTTTGTGAGAGGGCTGAACGTGCAAATCATTCTGGGAGGGGGGGGAAGCACAAGATCAGAAGTACAGGGATATGCAAAGAGATGAGGAAAAGCTTGATGTTTGTGACAGTTGCTTGTTGACAGTGTTTCTTTTCCTCGTCAAGGTGACTACACAGAAAGCCTCGCTCAAACAGGCAAGGCACTGAAAACCATCACCTTTTGAAGCAGACAGCCAGATTGTTCTGCCAAAGTAGTTAAGGATGGTGTTTGTTCTACAGGCATTTTGCTGCTTTTTAAAAGGTTGGATTGGCAGCTCACATGGCCCCTGAATGGTTGTCATACCTTCTTTTTTTCAAAGATCTCAGTATAGTCACTGAATGCGTGCAAGCCAATCAATTGTCACTCCAAGCATGGGTGATTGACACCACTTGTTCTGACATCAACTTGCTCCTTAGCCTTGTTATTAGTACTGCTGCGTGGGAGAGCATGGAACATCATGACATAATGACACCAGCACATTACACTAGACCAAAAGTGGAAAAACTCTGGCTCTCCAGGTGTTTTGAACTATCTTCCACAGTCCCGTACTATTAGCCATACTAGGTGGGGCTGAGGATGCTGGACAACACAACGTTGGATGTGTCAGATGTTTCCCATACTTGACATTACATGGGACAAGGGAGGAGTCAGACAATAGGTTGAAGCATTCAGCAGCTGTGTGTTCACTGCAACATCTGGTTCAGCTCATATTGCTGTATGCTCCCCGCCTTTCCCAATCAGTGAGAATTCCCTGGGATGAAGCTGCCGGGTGTTGTTTCTTTTCATCAAAGAAAGTTCTGGGGTGATGTAGTACCTGTGCAGTATTTGCTTCATTTGCAAATAGGCAAGCAGAGGTCCTGAGGGAAAACCTGGTGCTCATCCAGCACATTCCACAAGTATGGATATGAAATTCTGTCCATTTTGTTTTTACTACATTTCTTAGGAACTCCCCAGCATTCTCAGTCTGTCCAGGGTCTGTTACAGCTGCAGCAGTTCTCATATTTTCACCCACAGAAATATATACTTATGTTGGTTCACGCTTCTCCTGATGTATGCATTTTATGCATTTTTTGTTGCTGTGCACATTTAATGCATTTTCCACTTCAAATGAATTGTATTTATGCATTTTTCCCCCAAATACACACTTTTTTTTTTTACTCATGTGCCTTTATTCATTAATAATGTGAGAGTGGGAGAAAAAAAATAACATGATGCTTATATGACTGTGAGAATACTATCCAAATATATGTTGTGTGAATTGGGACCGACTCTCTCTGAGCTGATTCAGAGGTAGCTTGAACCAATTTATTATAGAGTTTCTGCAGATATTGCTATGTATATGTACATAGCAATACATAGCAATTCCCTTCCCAATTTTGGATTGGGAAGGGAAAAATGCGAACAGAGATAATACAGGGAACAGAGGGTGCTACATAGCACCATCAACATAATGAATGTGGTGGACCTTCAGTTTGTAGGCAAAACTCCTACGAGATTCTTTCCTTTCTCTTCTGCTCTCCCTGAAGCCACATTCAGAGAAATTATATGCTTGGGGAATGGAAAACACCGCTAAGAGTCCATAGTAACCTAGTTTTGCCCCAATGTGGCCATCCATTCATCACCTAGCCCAAATCAGAATGCTGCACATGCGGTACTTATCTGCCCTGGAACATGCAAAGGCACTCACAGTGAGAGAGAAAAGGACCGCTTGGCATCAGTGGCTTAGGAGAGGCTGTCCTATATCACTGAGAAAAACCAGTAGGCAGGTCAAACCAAAGCTGATGTTTCTCCTTGTAGTGTATCGGGCACTTTAAAGAAGGGTTCTGACAGCTGTAGGAGACAGGTGGACAGGTGATGCTATAGGAGACAGGTGATGCCTAGAGGGTTTGATTGGGGGAGGAGTTATGGGTATTTATTGAATGTGTGTCTTGTGTATGTCATGTCATCTTTGGAATAAAGAACCGTATGCTGATGCAGTTGTCGTGTCTGGACCCACAACATAACACTCCTTTTGCACTCTTGTACTGAAAGCAATAAGAAGAATGGGGGAAAATGTATTTGGGTTGGGAAAAATCTTCCATAGTGTCCCCAGTCTATAGTCTGCCTTGTCCAAGTCTGCTTCCCCACTGCCTAGCCCAAAGTCAGAGTGTCGCACCCATCTACTCAGGAACATACACCTGGAACATACACCTCAGGAACATACACCTCAGGAACATATACACCCACAGTAAGAAGAACAAATGATTCTACTTTTAAAAAAAGGCAGTAGCAGGCATTTTAAAAATGGAAGAAAGTAGACAATCGGGGGGGGGGGGGAAATAGGTCGTAGTAGTACTTTGAACTATCCATTCAATGCCCACAGAAGAGACTCAGTTGCCCATCCTGCGTTCATATACACACACAATTGCCAGCATAAGGAAGACTCATGCAGCTTCATGTAAGTTAAAGCAAGAAACTTCTAGAACATGGCCAGTCTAATAAGAGATGTACCATCTTTGCCTTGCCCAGTCTAGATGCAAAATAAGTTATCTGGGTGGATGGGAAATAAATCATCAGAACCCCACCCCACCCCAGGGCTCAGAGACTGCAATTTCCAGGAGAGGTTTGGGTTTTCATTAGGGCTTCAGCTGTCAGTCTTCTGTTTTGTTGATTCCTTCTTCAATTATGGCAGTTGGCACTATTTTTGTTCAAATTTCAGGATTTTCTAACTTCCAAAATACCAAAACAAACTTCAGCTATTTGTAGAGGCTCTAAAAACACAAATACAACTGGGAGCTTCTTAATTGCCCTGTATCTGGTCCAGAAAGGTACAAACATGCTTGCTGATCCTCATTTGGACACTTCCGCCCCCCCAAAGCTAGTGTACACCCCCCGATGCTCACACTGTACTCTCAATAACCATGAACTGAACAACTTGCTTTTATTAATGGCCTCACAATGTATGAATTTGGTAAAATCCTAACAGTGCTGAATGCATATTTCTTTTGTACCCCTACCCACAAGACATCAATTTATGCATCCTCCCTTTCCCTAATTTCAGCCACTTCCGTTAAATACTCCATACTTTCCCGCTCTACTTCAAAATACTATATTTTCCTCAAGTGTGCAGCAACCTATGCTGAATACTTAGGGAACAATCCTAACTAGCCAAGAAGGCTGAGGGGTGTCAGCATTGACATTACGCCAGGGGAGGCTACGCTGTATCCAGATTCCTCCTGACCTACAGTGCTGAAATTATTTAGGACTACCTGGACTCTGGTCTAATTTTGTGCTGGTAGAGTGGCCATAGGTCTGGCCTGAGAGGGGTTTAGATGTGGGGTGAACTCCTCCCTCCTCCAACCCTTTTTGGGCTCTTTTGCTGGCTGATTGCAACCAGCAGTTGTGCTGGCAGATCCAGTTGTGCAGGCAATCTGAGGTCAGCTAGGATGAGAGGGTTCTCCCAGCACAATGGGCTTTTTCCCATTCCAAACCTACGGCAGGTGGTGACTGTAGCTGGTACAGGCGGCATCTTTGACTTTTGATTGCACCAGCCAATGCTGAACCATCTTGCCTAGTTAGGATTGTACCCTCCATCAATAATAACAAGGTATTTAGCAAGTATTCTCTCCATCCATACAGGGAGCCTTTAAAAATCAGCATGCATTGGACCAAGCCGTGCAGCTGCTTCCCAGATTTCATATTCAATATTGATTGTGCCCTGTTTGCCTACACACATTGGAATTTATGCCTTTAGGCCCCTCACAAATATTACAATCCAATGTTGGCTGTGCGGCATCCCAACACACATGAAAGCCCACTTTTACTTTCCAGCTCTACACAGCTTGCATTTGGACAGAAGATAATCTGATAATCTGTGCCAGCCTCTTGATGGGAAAGGATTTATATCTTACTATTATTTTACATTTCATAATGTTCTTTTTCATGGTGTTCATTATTCTGTTCCAATTATACTATTGTTAATTACTGTTTGTCACTTACCTCATGTATACTCAATTGTCATTTCATGCATAATTAAATGTTCTACCTATTTTCAACCTGGTGATTAAGCTTCTCCTTTTATTGTTTTTAGTGTAGAAGAGGGGTTATTAGATGTTACGCTTTAATTAATCACCTAGTTGCTTGGGGTTTAATTTGTGTGATTGTCTTTTATTTTTTCCAGTAACTGTGTTTTTCTGTAGCTGCTCCAAAACATTAAACAAACAAAGATATTTATAGGATACAAGGCTAAGGCTGTGAAGAATCCTCACAAAATTTTCCCTTCTGATCAAATTAGGCTCTTTTGACATGAGGAGACATCTTACCAAGGAACTTTGAAGCTCCACCTCCAGTGTGAGAATGCAAGGCAGCTGGGGGGGGGGGGTTCCTCTTCATTGATGATTTTGTGCAGAAGAAGCATTTGCACAAAATGTCTTTGTACATATACAGCAATTACAGAGGGATTGGGCAATTCTTCAGAAAGGCCCAAGCAACCCACCCAAAATTGCTAACTCTTGACAGGATATGAAACAAAAGAGCAGGCATTGTGGTTTTCCACAGCCTCACTCTTCTCATTGCTAGGAAATACCTGGCTGTTCTTGCCAGAGAGAAGAATGGTTCTGTTTCTTAATCTTACATATGAGACTAGGAGGTATTTGCTTCCCTTTCCAAGACCAATATAATTGATATTATCCAATAGGGATGTGCCATTTGGATTTGTTTAGCTGCTAAATCCCACAATTCTCTAAGAATTCTCTACACAGAATTCTGGGAGTTCCAGCCCACAGACTCATATCTATAGACACCTTCAGAAACCTACATGTTGCTCACTTCGACCAGGGCCTAAGTTTTTAAGACTGTATGGCTATCTGCATAGTTCTTGTTCCTGTACCAAAAAGGAACCTGTTATGGTGCTTCTTGAGCCCCATAGTTCTTTGGGATGTGTCCTTTAAAGAGTCTAAAGGGTATTCAGACTACAACTCCCAGGAGGCACCACGGTAATTTCCTTCTGTCTATATCAACAACAGGAAGTGGGCCTCAGACAGCTATGCAGCCTCAGAGAATTAGGCCCTGGTCCAGGTGAGTGAAATGTATGTATCTATAGGTATAGATCTCTGATCTGGAACTTTCAGAATTCTGTCTAAAGAATTCTTGAAGAATTCTGGGAGTTGGAGTAAAAGAAAAAAAAATCAAATGGCACATCTCTACTATCCAATTAAACAGAAAACTGATGTATTCAAAATTGTCTCATGCATCCTCACTATTCTGACTAGTTGGACTAGTTATTGTCTAAGTCTGCCTTGAACAGTCAGCAAATAAGATATGTGTGTGTTCAGAAGTAAAATTGTTTAATGTAAATAGGTTAAGAAGGAAGATTTGGAGTTTGAAATTCTTGCAAATGAAGAAGATATTTTCTCAGCAAAGAAGATGGGAAAATGCATTGTGCTTAGATCTGCCTTCAAAATTTGTTTGGACACTTCCTTTGGTCAAAAAGATAGTAGCAAACTTGCTGACCATCTGATCATTAGGGATGCAGACACCAGTAAATGTCCAGTCTGTGTTAGGTTTGTTTCCCCAAAGCCCAGGAAGAGATGACATCTAAAGATACAGGACAGCAAGATCCGACCAAGAAGAACTGCAAGGATCCAACAGAAGATGCTTTAGGGGTAAAGTTTCCTAAGTGGCTGCAAGTATGGGAGATAGTCTTCTAGCTGTAGCTGAATAAGGCTTTCTGCCTTCTTAGAAGTTACAGAGAGGAATATAAATATGCTCAGCTATTTCTCAGTTATCTGCATTCCTTTGACTCTTGTTAATCTAATACCTTGGTAAGCTGACCTTGGCTTGCTACACCAACTTATCTTCTAATTTTTTTTGTTCCTACCAGGAATCTGATCTGTCACCTGACTCAGCTTTCATTCTGAATGTCCCTATTGTCTTCTCCTTTGAACTGTTTGTTACTTGCCCTTCTGTGTACCAAAAGTAGTCTGGTTTTCTAGACTTCTCCTCCCAAATGTCAGTGAGGATGCATCTTTCAATGACATCACTCCAAAGCCCCATGGTGAACACTTATAACCTGAAACCAGACCATTAACAAGTCCCGTTCATTCAGTGGGTCTTATCTACTTCAGGCTAACTGGATTAGCCCTTAAACATTAACAGCAGAACTTGGACCTCTCTGTAAAGCGGTAATCAAAGAATGCAGTATTAAATTTTGGAAAAGTGTGAACTGACCCATTTAACTATGTTCTGACCTAGAGAATGCTTTGGCAGATATCATTTAGGTTTGTTCATTCTGAAATAAGGAATTAATTAATAAAAAAAATGTAAAGCTTTGAAACATTACTTTTGTGAAATGCAGCTCCTGGAATTCTCTAGCCCAAACAAACAACATTTCTGGGTCCATTCCCTGAAATTTTAGGGCCAAAACATAAGACCAAGGGGCATGCCCTTGCGATGTCTCATAACCGAGCCCTTGCAATATCAGGGGAGTGAGGGCAGGGCATATTTGGAAATGTAGTGGAATTCATATAGGGCTATCTGATTGTGTGAATAGGCATGAGGAATAAATGAGTCCAAAATCTGGGTATAAGCACAGCTAATCAGATGATAGGCAACCCACAATTGTCAACAAACAGCCATGTTAATTGCTTTGTGCTTGGGTGAGAAGTGATTAACTGATGAAAAAGAAGTCACCTTCTTGGATTTTCCCTTGCTTGGTGTCACTTTGTGAATGGTACTGACTGAACACAAGAGGGTATCCTGTAGACCATCTTGACTGTTGCCATTGGTGTTGCAAACATGTTGCCCTTTACTAAGTAAAGCTTGTCATCCTTTTTTCTGCTGACAATGTGAGCACAATATTGTACCTCAATATTGGGCCATTTCATGGCATTTTGAATTGTGGATACAGAAGCTTAACATTCCAAATTCATAAAACAGAGGTCTTTTCAAGAATTAAACTGGTCTCATTGCTTGGAGTTCTTGAGAAACCTACCAACTCATTGAGACTTCAGCCAGTGTCTTGAGATCTAGCAAACTCACTTCTCCATCTATCTTCAGAAATTAGCCACATAGCTACTGAGGACTCAGCCTTTCCTTTCATGGTGACAAGCTTGCTAAGCAAAACTTTTTTACTCTGTAATTCTACTCCTATTATAATTGTTTTGCTTGATCCTTAGCTGAAGATTCTGTAGGTTTTACACAGGGATGTGCAGTGGCCTCTTGCCTGGGTGTGTGCCTGAATAAGGGCACTCAAATAGGTCCCTGAACTGTCCTATTCCCTTTTGTTCATGTTCCAACCTGGTCCTTGTCTGGGTCTACGATGGTGTTTGTGCATTTTCAGGTTTCTGTGAAAAATCCCATTTCATGAGACAAACAACTATAACTTATGGTAGCAGTGCAGCTACACAGAATTATCAATTTTAGAGACATGGTCAACCTTAAATACTCAGTGAGAGACACACAATTCTACTCCTACACACAGGTACCCTTTTCTACCTTTTAGCCATGTTTCAAAGGCCAGCAGGAGGTGGTATTTGCATCACCACACCAACAAGAAAAAAAAAGAAATGAACCACTGGCAGAAAGACTGGCCCTAATTTTGACCTAGCCATTCAAAGCCCAAAGCAACAGGATTTCAGTCATTATATATTCCTTTTAATTTCTTCTTCCTCACTAACAATCATGGTGCATCTTTTAAAACACACATATACAGACACATATTACCGAGTAAACATGAAGGATTCATGGAGGGGCTGCTCCACTGTGTGGATGACCAGTGGCCTCTTGCTCCATCCTATGGTCCCAAAAGCATACTTCTTCCCTTGATATGGTCTATTTGTATGCATTCATCCAAAGAGAGCACATCCCTAATCTTAAATTTCGTATTTATTTTATTTGTACGTTATATAGTAAATGTTAAAAGCATCATGGGCCCTTATTTTATGGGTTGTGCTATTCAGGTTTCAGATTAAAAATGTATTTGTTTGCATAGGCATTTAGAATTTAAGGCAAGTGTTTTATTTGGTTTGCCTCTCGTTCATTTTGTTGCATTTTTCATATAGTTGTGATTTCAATATTGTATTACAGAGGTTGTTACTTGCCCTGAGTTCCTATAAAGAAGAGTGAGACAGAAATCACACTTATGATAAACCAACCAATAAATAATAAAATGCAGTTATCAATGTCCTAAATAAATAAAAATCTTCCTTCAGTTAAAAAAAAAAAGTAAAAACTCAGCGACCCTGCATCTGTGACACAGTAATAATTATTCTGGTCCAGTTTTCAGATATGTTGTAACTCTTACTTGGAAATGGGATATGGCCCACCATGAAGTAAGGATGTAAATCTTTGCCTGCTTCTTTACAGTGCATGCAAGGTCAAAGAACTGAAAAAAAATTATTCTCCTCACCCAGTGAGAGGGTAGGGAATTTTTTTCCAGAGGCTCTCAGCAAGAGAAGACCACAAGAACAAGAGCATTTAGGTGTAAATTAAGCAACGTTTGTGAATTAATGCTTGGAAAGAAATAATACTTTATCCCAAACAACACAAATTGTGAAAAATGACAATGACTATTGCTTCATTGCACAGACTTTTAAGGATTAAAGACATGGAGAGAAATGTTTGTTCCCTTCTCCCCTTTCTTTTCCTTTTCCTTTTCTTGTTTTTTTGGACAAGCAGCCTATCTTTCTGTGCTTCCTGAGTTTGTGTTTTATTTCACAAAGGAAAGGATGCTAGATTTGTGAAGAGACCATGTCCACAAAGTTCAAAAAGAAATTGTGTTCCTTGGCTCACTGTTGCGCAAAAATGAGGAATTCTGTGGGGCTTTAAGATGTATCATTGTATCAATACAGCATACATTGATGAGAATGGATGGTTTTGCAAGTACTTTTGTACATCTGTCCTATGAGCTGTTGATGGTGGCTACCTGGGATACTATATCACACTTCTACTGTTTTAAGTTTTTTAAATTAAATTTGTGTCTCTTGATTTGGGTGCAGATCAGCCTAATTCTCATCCCATGCCATTTGAAGCATGCATGTGCCTATACTTTCACTACCATATGTTCTTTATACACATATTATTTAATGTTCCTATGCTTCTTTTTATGTTCCCAGAAGCACACCAATCAGCCAACATTACTTGCAACAATATAACACTTTCAGTCCCTTGCCAAACACCAGCTGCACATTCTAACTCTGAACGAGTACGTTCTCAGCTAAAGAAATAATGTTTTCTTACAAAACACGTAGCGTTGTATCTGAGAACCATTCCCCACCTATAAAATAGAAAATTCCATAAATTGTTAGCTGTAAAATCTTATTTATCCTCAGTAGCAAGTGACATTTGATCTAACTGGCTTCAAATGCTGCTGCTTCGGAATTGAAACCAGTTATATTCAATCATCATTACAAATACAGTGGACCCTCGATTTACGCACGGCTCCACTTACAGACTTTTCAAGTTACGGACTTCTCCAGCCGCAAAATTTCACTTCGACTTCCGGCCAGAGAATCGACATAAGAACAGAAATAGGCAGGGGAAAAAGGCGGGCAATTCAACTTTCTAACTATAAGTGGCGCCGCGGCTGCTTCTTTGTGCTGTAGGTCTGTCGGCCATTACTGTGTGTAGGGTGTGTCGCAGTTGAGAGAGCTCCTGCTTTCCAAGTGCACGTAAAATTGTAAAGGACACATGAGAACCTTTGAACCCGAAGGCGCGGGTCTACTCGCGAGTAAGCGTCGCCAAAGGCACGGGTCTACTCGCGAGTAAGCACGGCTTTGCAAGTGCGGGAGGCTTCGGAGGCTTCAGACTGGTAAGGTGCTGCTGTTTTTTCTTTTTAAAAAGTAGTTCTGGGTGGGTTTTGGAGGGTAGATTTGGGCTGGGGGGTATGTTTCTGTGTTGTTTTGTTTTTTGGTGATTTTTTTTTTTTTTTTTTTTTTTTTTTTTTGCAGTCCCAGCGTGGGACTTGCTCCACTGTTGCTGTTATTTTAATTTTTTTGGAGGGGGGTATTTTTTCCTTCTGCCGGAACGGATTAATAGGTTTTCAATGCATTCCTATGGGAAATGGACCCTCGACCTACAGACTTTTCGACCTGCGGCCACTGTTCCAATACGGATTAATTCCGTAAATCGAGGGTCCACTGTAATCTATGAATCTCAGTAATCATCATCATAGAACTTCAGAGCTGTAAGTGGCCCTATGGATCATCAAGTCCAGCCCCTGTCAAGGAAGCACAGTGGAGAACTGGACCTCCAGCCACTGGATCTGCACCCAGATACCTAAACCATTCAGCTATCCAGCAGTACTTACCTTGCCAACATATTGGGTATCTGGACCAGTATATTCCTCCAGTAAAAAAAACTGATTCCACATCCATCCCCGTTTGGTCCGATGCAGTGCTTTTCCATGGTCTTTAGAAAGCCCCATTATCCTTTCAGCTTGGAA
Organism: Intellagama lesueurii; assembly: GCA_037013535.1. NCBI lineage: Eukaryota > Metazoa > Chordata > Lepidosauria > Squamata > Agamidae > Intellagama > Intellagama lesueurii. The sequence continues at coordinate 91,496,017 of JBAJHW010000004.1, read as the reverse complement.
ATAAATGTGAGTCCTTTTCAGGGATGGTGAAGTGGGTACTTCGTGAAACATACAAGTCCAGATGAGAAATGACAAGCAATAGCAAGTTCTCATTATTCGTGCCTTTTGAAAAGTGTTGACTAGGCTCAAGATGTCTCTTACTTTATCCAGAAGAACCCTCTACAAATTATGTCGTATTCCTCTTGCAGTTGATCTGTGAATTGGACAAAGATATGTGTGAATATTAAGGGATTGGGAGGGTATGAAAATAAAGCAAACACCATACATATAAGAGTTGTTTTCTTTTCTTCCTTTCTTTTTCTATTTTCAAAGAATCATTAGTACAGAGATACAATCTTTCTGGTGTCTCTGCCATGACAGGCTGTTTCAGCAAAGCAAGACAGCCTGACAAGAATTCTCTAATAATAAACATGTGCCGTCAAGTCAATTTTGACTTATGGCAACCCTTTTTCAGGGCTTTCCAGATAGAGAATACTCAGAAGTGGCTTACATTCTCTTCTTCTGGGGGCACCCTGGAACTGTGAAGCTTGCCTAAGGCTGCACAGGTTGGCTCTACTCAAAGGAGGCACCGTGGGGAATCAAACTCCCAACCTTTGACTCTGCAGCCAGATACCTAAGCCACAGAGCTATCCAGCCAACCAAGAATTCTCTGGCCTCCAGCCCCAGCAAAAGTTTCTGCCTCCTGGTTCTCAGTGAAAGAGCAACTATTTCATTGCAGTTGTTGCTGCCGTTAAAATCCTTTCATTTTGTGAATACAAGAACACACCCACCACAAACACAAAGTAGAGGCAGATGGTTTAGAAAAGCATAAGCAACCTATCCAGTGTTTCTACTGCATTAGTCCATGCAACAAAGCAGCAATTAAATGTTTCTATTCACAGAAATGCAGAAAAATAATTTCCACAAATGTCCATATTCTCTTGGAGACTACGGAGCAAAAAACATTCCTGTCTTCAGTAAGACTTCTGTGTGCATGTAGGAGCAGCATGGTTTTTTGTTTGTTTGTTTGTTTGTTTCTCTGTTTGCTGTATCTTATTTGTTATGGAAGAACACACAGTGAGGATTTATGTCTCTCTTTGTACCATGGATGTCTACAGGGGGCAAATTGACACTCACCCCCAGAATCCTAAATTAATTAATTATTTAATGCACACAAGCACTCCTCCCAATATTCTATTACTAGTCCCAACTAAAGCACATTCATTGATTCTGTGGGATTTACATAAATGTAAACTTCCCATTCAACAATTGATTTAGTGGGCCAAGTCTCAGCTGAGATTAGTAGGAAGATACATAGCACATTCTATGTGTGCAAAGTGCACTAACATACCACTGTGTAACTCCCCCCTCAAACAAACAAACAAACAAACATCTGCCATAAGTTGCCAGTGATTCTGGATCATGTTTTAATTGCAGTGGGCAACTGTGACCCTAGCACCATTCATGACTCTTGGCTAAATTCAACAACTCTATCTTTAAATGCCAACTGAAAACCTGGCTGTTTAAGCAAGCCTTCCCTCCACCCACCGTCTGAATTTTTGTTATTTTGTGTTTTCTCCCATCTTGGATCATTATTTATTTAGTAATATATTGTTATGAATTTAAATTGTTAAATTGTTACATGATATGTTGTTACCTGTCCAGAGTAGTCTATATGACTAGATGGGCGGGCTATAAATGTAATAAATAAATAAAATAAATAAATACAAGGAATTGGGTGAGGGGTCTAGGAAGATTCAGCTGCCTCTTCCCTGGTAGCTCACTGGATAGGAAGGAAGGAAGCACAGACAAGAGTAGCAGGAAGAAAAAAGAGGAGACCCAATCACTTTTAAGTCTAGCAACCCGGCTCCATGATGCAACAGCCCAACTTCACCACCATTCAGGATGCAGCAGCCCTGCAACTGCAGTGCTGGCTCCTGAGGCTGCACCACAGCTTCTGAGCAGCAAAGCCAGCTGCTGTGGTTGAGCAGGTGCTGTGCCACCCACCCCCCCATGTGTGGGTAAGCCGGGTTGCCGTGCCTCAGAGACAGGCCACTGTGGCTGATAAAGACACTGTGCCACCCAGTTGATGGGTGGTGAAGCTGGGCACTTCCTGTGAGTTACATTGCTGTTCATTTTAACATTTCCTGGGCCACCCCTCTTCCTTCTCTGTTTGTGTTTCTTCGCCATCCATCAGCTGAGCAGCTGATAACACAAGGGACCACAATGTTTTTTTTTTAATTCCTGCTATCTGGTATAGCACTGTATCAGATTGCAGGATTTTTTAAAAAAAAAAATAACACGGACAGGGGCGTTCACATATGCGGACTTGATTTCAATTAATCAATTCAACATCTGTATTAGATCATAATTATCTTAGAACTGCAGAGTTGAAAGGGATCCTATGTATCATTGAGTCCAGCCAATGTCAAGGAGGCCCAGTGAGGAATGGAACTTACAAACTCTGACTGAAGCCAGAGACGTAAACCACTGAGCTATCCGACAATAAACAGATCTGTGGTGGAGGAGTCAAAAAACCTCACTTCTGCAAAGAAAGAAAAACACAATCTCCTTTCAATTTAATCTGTGCTTGTGTATACCTCATGTAAACACCAACATTTAAATTGTTCTAAAACATGCTAAACCTGATTTAAATGGAAGGGTGGTGTTAGTAATGGGATTGGGTTCATTGTTCTGTCTCTTGTTAGTGAAGAACTGCCTTTCTGGGCAAGCTATCTTTCAGATAAGTTGACCTGCAGTTAATGTTCTTCTCTCTAATAATCCTTTGATATGCTTTGAAAGAATTGTATCATTTCCCCGCAGCACCACAAGAAAGCTAATTCATTACAAGCCACAAGATTCTTTGCTGGTTTGGACCAATAAGCTGTCATGCGGTAGTGTAGCTGCTGATCAAAATGTAAGGGATGTATTTTTAGATGACTTTAGATTGGTTTGGGCTTCTTCTCATCAAACCTACTTTGTAAGTAGTAGCTCTATTTTGTGACTTAATAGAATACTGTGTTACAGCTCTGGCTTTTTTTTTCTTGAGTATTGGCTGTTTTTTAGAAGGAGAGAATTTGTTAAGACACAAAAACTGTTAAGACACAATTAAAACAATGGCATTTGTTTGTTATACTGAGGATGTGTGGCTAGCAATGCTGAGTTAAGCATTCTCCTGGGAGGTAACATGCAAATAGGTGCTCTATTATAAAAATGCTATCCTTCTTGATTTTATTTTCAGTTGAAACTCCTCTCAAAGGCGTGCTTAATAATAATAACAATTGCAGATCTAAACTATTAGAGGTGTGATATTTAATAAGCTTTCAGTATGGTGTTTTCAGCTGACATTCTTTTCATCATGTTGCTATTTCAACTAGAGAGTCTGTCTGTCATTAGATTAAACTTGTAAATCCTCTTGTTATTAAAGAAGATTCTGTAGACTAATGAATAGTGTTGTTGGTGAGTCCACAACAGGGACTGTTGAAAAATAAATTTGTATATTGATTATTTTGTGTCAGGATGGCATTGGACTAGCATTGCTGTTGACAAATAAAAACACAATATATTAGAGGGGTAAATAATGTTTTTAATAAGGTTATCTGTGAATTGGGTTTTCTAGTGTGGTGGAAGTATAGAAACCTTTCATTTTACATCTAAGTCTATCAGAACTCTCATAGTGACACTAACAAATATGAATATGATGAAGGCACAGAGGTAAAGAAATATACAGCATTTTTTAAACTGGGAATCATAAAGAAACATAATTTAGTGATAGACACTGTAGAGTATATTAGGAAAAACAAAGCTTAACATATGATGAAAACAGATACTTATGGGTCAAATAATCAATATTCCTTTAGTTGGATACAGATTAGTTTAGTTGCATGTAATTTCCACTGCCTAACATCCTGTTCAATACTGAAATGCATGCAACTCCAACTTCAGAAGATGCACAGTCAACAGATAAGATGTCGGCTGTGTGCCCAGTCACATGTAACTGCACCTTGTCAGATCACCACTGGAGCTTCTGGGGTTGCAGCTTCATGTGTGTATAAATCTGACCTGGATGTTGGGCATTGAAATTATTGGGACTTTATTAGTGAGTAACTAGTCCCTTAAGGGACGTGGTGGCACTGCGGGTTAAACCGCAGAAGCCTCTGTGCTGCAAGGTCAGAAGACCAGCAGTCGTAAGATCGAATCCACGCGACGGAGTGAGCTCCCGTTGCTTGTCCCAGCTCCTGCCAACCTAGCAGTTCGAAAGCATGTAAATGCGAGTAGATAAATAGGTACCACCACAGTGGGAAGGTAACGGCATTCCATGTCTAGTCGCGCTGGCCACGTGACCATGGAAACTGTCTACGGACAAATGCTGGCTCTACGGCTTGGGGATGAGCACTGTGCCCTAGAGTCAGACATGACTGGACTAAATGTCAAGGGGAACCTTTACCTTTACCTAACTAGTCCCTATAATTTCAATAAGACCTGCATTTGCAACCTAGGTCAGGATCCAATGATGTACTTCAGCTGGATCCTTCCCCTTTTTGCCAACATTCCCTCTCACTCCTGCTACTCTCCACATGCCTTAGAAAATTGTCCTGGAGTGCTGTGAAACCCTCTGAAGCACTGAGAAACCCCTTTGAGCACATTGGGTCCACATAGGGCTGCAGCAAGAGAAGGAAGGAAAGACATTCTTAAATATGCCCATGTGGGATCCCAAAGTCCACCACTGAATCTTGACTTTAACCTGAATTCAACTAACTTTGTATTCCTTTATTTGTTGAGAACATGGTTCATTGACACTAATATTTGGAGGGAATACGTCATTTGGGAAGAATAGCCCCCATGTCTTGTTCATATATGGTTGCATTCTATTTAACTACATCCATTCTTTGTCACTGTGCAGATATCAGTGCTAGTAAACAGAACACTAGCTGGTTAGATAGCTCACTGAGTTAAGTATCTGGCTGCGGAGCCAGAGGTTTTCCTGTGCATCAAGGAAAAAGAGCCAGCCTGTGTGGCTTTGGGCAAGCCACACAGTCCCAGGGCACCCCCTGAAAAAGAGAATGGTAAACCACTGCTTGATTAGTCTTTACCTAGAAAATCCTGATAAGGGTTGCCATAAGCCAGAATTGATATGACACCACATGATTATTATTATTATTATAAACAAGAAACCAGTTCATACTTGCTTGTCACCTAGAGAGAGTGTAAACCTTTAATTGAGCTGAGGCTAGGTGTATAAATATCCCTCAGCTTTAGCTGTTTTTTTTCTTAATTACTCTGAAATCCTCCTACTTTTTCTTCCTCTTTCTGTTTCACATCTGGGGGGAAATTGTTCTCTTTCCACATTCAAATGTGTGTATTTCTATAACACATTTTTTCCTCATGCGAACAATTGTTACATATTTTTTCTTGAGTAACACAGCTCTTCTCATTTGACTGAAGGATGACTGAGCATGCCTTTTTTTTCTCAGTTATGTGCATATTCAGCTGTTTGCATCTTAAAATCTGTGCATTGTTTGTGTACTCTTTTTTTCTCCAAAACATTATGTAAATCTCACAAAGGTGCAGACCGGGGAAGAAGCATATTTGTTTCTTTCAACATGTTTTGGTATGTTTGGAAATGCTTTTATTGAGACTGTGAAATCTGACAAAATCTTCTTCCAACCCAGCTGATACTGGTCCTTGTTCTTGTAGTAGCAATTTTGTGTGTGCATATGTGTGAGAGTTAATATAAGAAATATTTATTCTATATGAGAATTCTGTTATGAGAGACCATTATAATGAATGTGTATACAAACCTTGTGGAAATACACCTTCACAGAAACAACACATCTGTTATTTGGTTATGAGGACCCTGATGCCAGCCCTGGACACTTTCAACTGGAGTCACTGAGAAATACAAACCACCGACAAATTGAATTACATGATGTCTGCCTTCTTTACTGGGTGACACTGGGTTTTCTCTCTGCCATCACCATCTTTCCATTTACTGTGGCTAAGCTGTATGAACAAGTGTCATCTTGTTATGGTTGTGGTCAGAAGCCATATCCTTCTAAAGGGCATCTTATATTATACTTTTCTTGCCAAGACACTTCAATTGACAGAAAGGTGGCTTCAACTCCACTGTTATCTCCAATCAAAAGGATTTTTGAAGTGTTATCCAGTCCTGAAAACAACTGTTTACTATAGAAGATGTGGAATTATTGATCATACAATACTTCTATCATTTCAACACTCAGAGGGAGGGAGACATCAATAGTCAGTCTCATAAAGCCCTATGCATCTCCATCTAGTTTCTGTCTATTTAGAAGTCACTGCCTGACTTTCCATGGCTTTTCAGGATCCCTACGAAGTCTTCTGTATCCCACATATTGTTTTGGGAGAGCTACTGTCTGCTTTCATGTCTTTCTTCTGGGAAGAGTACAAAGGGAGGGGTGTTTAAAAAATGTGGACAGAGAAGAGGCTGTTTTTTTCCTTGCTTCTGCTTTCTCCCATAATATTAGAAGTAAGAGTCATCCAGTGAAATTGATTCAGTTTCTGGGACACTGAATCCAGTTCCATGCTAGCAGATGTCTAAGGTGACTTGATGTCCTTGCCCCACCATATGCCCCTCTGCAGTCCTCCATTCCAAAACTTGTCCCAGAGGTTTCCCTGGCAACTGAAGCCGTCTTTGAGGACACAAGGACTGGGAATGGAGATGCAGTTCTATTAGTGGAACAGCCACATCAGACTGCACATGCAAAATAAATAAATAAATAAAAGAAAACACTTCTTCGTGAAATTTATTTGTATTGTGTAGTGTAGAGATGGGGATACTCATATTCGTAAACAAATATGAATATCCCCATCCCAGCTGGACCTAATCAGGGTCCAACCCCCGGAACCGGCCATCCACTCGCACATCCCAGTGCCACAAAGGTCCTGCCCTTCTCACCAATGGTGCCAGGAGCTCCGCCATCTCCCAGCTTGGCTGGCCACTCAGCAGTTGTGCAGGGAGACTCATCCTCCTTACCCCCCACCTGGAGTGTTCAGCCAAGCAGGGAGACAGTATGAAATTTACTGTCACAAGAGGTGGTGGCCATTATCCTCTTTTATGGCTTTAAAAGGCAATTTGAGAAAATCAGAGAGGATAAAGTCTAGCAATTACTATTTGTAATGATGGCAAGAGTATACCTGCAGGTTCAGAGAGCGTGTGCCACTGAACACCAGCTGTGCTGTTATGTGCCATCATGTCACCTCCAAATGATGTCAAACCTATGAATTTGTGACCTCTAAAAGGTCATACCCTATCGTTAACCGCTTTCAACTTTTTTCAATTTTATTGTCTTTTGCAGTGATTCTTGTCTTCTTATTGATATTGCCAAAGTACAGCAGCCTCAGTTCATTCATTTTTGTTTCTAGAGAGAGTTTGTGCTTCATTTGATCTAGCATCCACTTATTTATCTTTCTGGCAGTTTCTGTAAAGCTCTCCTTCCATACCACATTTTGACTGGACCATTTTTTCCCTGTCAACTTTTTTTCACTGTCCAGCTTTCATATCAGTACACAGTAATCAGGAATGCCATAATATGGATGATTGTGGCCTTGGTCTCACTTGGTGGTAGTAGTGATGGATGACTGTTGCCTTCATGTTCTGCCTGTGGACTTCCTGGAGGCATGGTCTTGGCTACTGTGAGCAATAAGAAGAGGGATTTGTCTGATCCAGTAGAGCTGCTCTTACAATCATGTGGGCAAAGCCAGTAGACTTAATTAGCCTTGAGTGACCTTTTACATTTAGGGTTGAGAATGTGCGACCTTCTGGATGTCATCAGACTGCAACTTCCATCAACCCTAGCTGGCATAGCCAATAGTGAGGGACCATGGGAGTTGTAGTGCAACAGCATCTGGAAATCTACACATTACCCATCCTGGATTTAAACTTGTTTTGGTATGTTGTTGTAGAAGGCACTGTATCTAGATGTAAAAAAACAACAGATAATAGTTTGTGTCCTCCTTCTGCATCCCTGTAGCTAATTTGCATTACACTCATAACATTCTCCTAAATTCTCAATGTAACTTTCCTTGGACTTGCTGAAGGTTTATGAAGAAAATACTTTCATTGTTGCTGGAGATTCCCCCCCCCCCCCTTTTATCTTGAAATCAAATCCTGCCCTGTAGGATAGACAAGCTATCAAACTTGTTTTCATATCACCCTATTCCAAATGTCAATTTTAGCACTACTGTAACAACATTTTATTTTTCCATATCTGTTTATCAACAATGCATTCAATTCCATCAAGCATGCTAAGAAGTTGTGACATATATTTCTAGACACTTTATGATGACATGAAGTTATTGTAAGAAATGATATTCTTAAATCTTGAATTTGGGCCTGATTTAAGCTGCTTAACTCAGCTGAGGAAGAGGAGTGGGATGGGAAAGGGAATCTTCGTAAGCAAAACCACATCATGTTTAGTATAAGAGGGCTTCCTCAGATGTTGGATGCTACTAAAGATGAGAAATTGATGTTCCAATATTTGTGAATGGCCCAGCTACAAGATATGTGTCTGTTAGAAAAAGTCATGAGAAAGCACGGGACAGTGAAGGATAGCTGGCATTCATGAACAGGGGTTGTGTTTTTAGAAGCAAACAGGAAGATACAGTTAGCACATAATTAGAAGTGGTGCTCACTGAAATAATAAAAGACGTCTGATTGTCCTAGCATGTTCCTATATCACTCATATGTTGCAAATCAACTTTCTGTTAGTTGATCAAAGGAAGGCAAATATGGGCTTCATTTGCAAATCTGATTGTTCTTTGAAAGAACTGCTTAGAGAGAGAACACAGTGTAATAGCATGAAATACATATTTCTTTTAATGTGTGATTTGATCATGAATTTCAAAGGTGGAGAGTATCACGAATATCACCATGGTGGATATTTTAGTTTTTCTTTTTCTTTTTTCTTTTAATAATGAAAGAACTTGAAGCTTTGATCTTTATTACCCACTTCCTCCTCCCCTTTTAACTAGTTAGCAGAACACCTATCGTTATCTGTACCAAACTGTACTATGTCCCCTCACCATTCATTTGCTTTTGCATCAGGGTGGCTCATGGCCTTAACACCAGAGCTCCCAACCCCCTGATGTGAAGTTGATCACAAACCTCACTGCTTGAAACACTGGCTGCCTGTATTGTGTATTATGTACGGCAGTCTGGATTATTTATGTCAACATTTCCAAGGGTTTGCTGTGACATGGGAGAATTCATCCTATGAGAAGTATGATTGTGTGCATGTCTGCACACATGCAAGTATGTCCCCATGAAAGTGTGGGAGAACAGTTTCCTCTGCCTTTGTTTTTATCCTTAGGAGCTAGATTGAATGTAACTACTTCCTTGATGCATCTGAAAACATGCACTATACCCCCAAGTTCTCTGCCCACCCCCTATAAAGTTCTTGATATTGTTCCTCCCATAAAAGTTTCTTTGATGGCACAAAGGGGATGGGGGAGGATTCTGTGTATAGACTGATTCTTGAAAGTGCAACAACAGCTCAAGGACAGCAGGAAGCCCTCTCAAAATCCATGGGGATGCTTTTGATACACAATTAGTGGAATGAAATGATACAGCTTTATGTGAAATGGAATACTTGAAGCTGAAAATGATAGTAGGCAGGTTGCATATTTCAAAGCTCCCATGGGGAGGGGGGAGATTTTAAAAAATTACCAAAAGATATAAAAATAAAATATTGTGAGGGCTTAATAATGGTCTGTCTCTCTGACATGTTATTCCCCCCATCCCCTCTCTCTCTGGGGATCTGTCATGGGGGAGCACTGAAAGATGTATGCACTGAATACCTATAGTCTATATTTCTATATTAATACACTCCAGGAAAACTGCTTTACCATTTGGTACTGCTGTTTGTGTGAACTGATCTGAGCATCAGGTTTCCATGATGAAGATAACTTTGTCCCTAAAAATGAGAGATAATTCTTTCCGCAGCAGCTCAAGCTTAAAGATATATTTTGCGGCTTTTCTTTATTAATTATTGTTGATCAGTTGCTACTGGGGATGAACGAAATCTGTCTGCTTTTCTTTCTCTAACGTTCACCAATCACAAGTTTATTATATTCCATTTCTTCAACAACTTCCTTTTCAGGTAAAGGTAAAGGTAAAGGTTCCCCTTGACATGTAGTCCAGTCGTGTCTGACTCTAGGGGGCGGTGCTCATCCCCGTTTCCAAGCCGTAGAGCCAGCGTATGTCGTAGACAGTTTCTGTGGTTACGTGGTCAGCGCGACTAGACACGGAACGCCGTTACCTTCCCACCGTGGTGGTACCTATTTATCTACTTGCATTTGCATGTTTTCAAACTGCTAGGTTGGCAGGAGCTGGGACAAGCGACGGGAGCTCACTCTGCCGCGTGGATTCAATCTTATGACTTCTGGTCTTCTGACCTTGCAGCACAGAGGCTTCTGCGGTTTAACCCGCAGCACCACCACATCCTTTTCAGAGCCTGCCACAAATTTATACACATTGTTGTATGTAAATGTTATTTTCAGATTTTGATTTTGTTTGGGCTTTTTGTTGTTGTCTGTTTGCTTTTGGCAACCGCTGTGCTATTTGTCAGCCTGACAAGAGTTCAATCGTGAGGGAGTTCAATGTTGCATTTTGTGATGGTGGAAGAGACTTCCATCTAGGTAAATGTTTTATGGTCATGCCTATATTTTCAAAATATAACTTTCAAAGGCATTGTGTGTACAAGGTTCTGTTTAGATTCTTCATAATCACCATGAGGTGGAGAATCCTGCTGAGATCAATGGTGAGGATTTGTTAGCAATTATGCCAGTTTAAATGTTACTATAGCAATCACCATGGTAATGTTTTTAATTAGTTCTGCACAGTCACTTGCAAACATGATACAGCGTTTATTTCTAACCCTCGGCATCTTTAAAACAGAGCATAGAGAATGGTGCTTATAATTTATTACCAGGAAGATGGAAAAAGTTCTGCCAGTAGCTCCTTAAGGAACCTTGGAAATGAGGTTGACCCTCTGCTAACTAAACAACGGGTCAGAGGAAGGTGCTGCAGCCGTTTTATGTCAGCTAGATGAAACCTCTTGAAATATTTCTCATGATTCCAAGACAGTGGTTCCCAACCTCGGGTCTCCCAGATTTTCTTGGACTAAAACTCCCAGAAGCCTTCACCACTAGTTGTGCTGACCAGGATTTCTGGGAGTTACAGTCTAAGAACATCTAGAAACCCAAGGTTGGGAACCACTGCTCTGAGGTGAGAATGAACCATGTTTTACTTCTGCTACAGGAAGACTGGGAGTGGAGCACCAGCACTGTAACTTACAAGCCTTCACATGGCATAATCTTTGACAGTAACACTCAATGTCTAGGAAACAAGAACAACAAAAACCAAACAAACCCCCCTGATGGGCCGATGGCAAGCTTTTTTCAACCCCTAAAGCAGAGCAGAATCTGGAAACCTCCCTGTGTGTTGTGTGTTATAGTTAAGACTGTGTGGAATGTGAGCCCAAGGAAAAAGTATGGTAACCACTGCAGCACATTTGGTTCCCTAACTGATCATTGAAAAATAGTCTGGGGTTTTTTCCCCCTTGCTCTGTGTCACTATATAGTTAGCTTGGTTGTATCTAAATTCTGGGCCCATTTGCCTGGATTCCTTCTTTGGCCATTTCCACAATCAAGAGGTCCAGAAGGAGTTCCATTCCTATTCTGAACTCTTGCTTGCCTAACCTTTGTGACATCACACAGGTCTGCCCTGGTCACAAGATTATGCACAAATCTGTGGGACACTTCCTCCAGCCCTGTACACAGTATCAGTCTAAAAATGAACAAACCCTGATGGTCTGCAAGCTACTGTGTGTATTTGGCATAATGTGTACTCTGAGTCTGTGTCTGAGCTCTGCCATTTCACACTATAGGTGGGGGAGCACATGTAGATGAATGAAGGTTCTTTCACAAATAAAGATTCTTCTACACAGAGAACCAGCATGACAAGAGAAGTTTCTTTCCTAGCCTGTGTTTCTGGTTTTATAATTTTCCTGCTGTGGGCTTATTTTTGAGTGGGGGGTGGAGATAGGAGCATGTTATCCTGTTTTTGGTGTTTATATGTGTTTCTAATTGGCCCTTTTCTGAAGGACATGAACTAATGTGTTCTGCTGGCAAACCATGGATAGTTGGGAGAGCATGCAGTGCTCTCTAGGCCCAAAGTTCATTTTGTGGCTGCTATTTACAGAACCTTAACTTACATGAGCTCGTGTAATTATTTATTTGTTTATCCTCACCACTGGTTAAAAAATGCCAGGTTTAAACAAGCGACTTGGGAAAAGGCAATGGCTGAAATTTTACAAAGCTGATGACATCATCAACCACGGTGATTTTTCTGGAAATTAACAATTTCCAATTCCCTCTCTGAAGGTCCCAAGACTCCACTGGGATCCCTTTCATCCTGTGGAAGTCTCTGGGTGCCACAGGATGGAGGGAAGTTTTCTGAAAATCACCATCACTAGGACAGTATTAAGAGATTTTTCAAGGAGGACTTGAAAGTTTTAATTTCTGAAAAACCACTGCAATTGATGACATCATCAATCTTATGTGATGTAAGTTGTACTACTGGGTTTAGCCGGTGTCTATTTATAAAGTGAATGGAGGAAGTGGTAGAGCTCAGACACAGACTCAGCAGTAAACATCAGGGGGGAAAAAGACATAAGACATTTCAAAAATACGCAAACCTACAGTGTTTTGTGGTGCCTTGAAGACTAATTTTACAGTGCTTCAACAGACTACACTTTCACAAACAAAACCTAAGCTTCAAAGCAGATTTAATGGAAGAGCTTCTAAATGGGAGCCAAACCTTCTGCCGGCAAAACATTGAAAGAACTAAATTACACTTCAATTAACAAGAAAGCTTTCAGTTTAACATGTTGTGTTTAACGGCCTTCCATGTTCACTCAAGTTCCGAAATGCTAGGAAACTGCAACTCCTAGAAACAGACACCTTATTTAATCATTCTCTTCCAGTGAACGGAAGAGTCTGGATTTTAGGTCCATCTCTCTGTTGCTGACAGCCATCAAGCTTTAAGCTGTGGTGAATCCATACTGCCTCAGTAAAGTGTGTTGGTAGTGTCTGGTTCGATTACCCGGTGTCACTCTTAGTCTGATACATAAAGAAAATGGGATGTATTTTATTATCCTCCTCCTCCTTTTTCTCTGGAGAAAGGTAAAAATCATTCAAATGAGAATAAAACTGATTTCAATTGTCTCTCCCCACTGCCAAGAAGTAAATTATGAGGAAAATCCTTACCATCAGGGCTGGGAAAATGTCTAGAGCATTAGATATTTGGGGGTTTCAAATGAACCTTTTTGGTACTTCCTGTAATTACACATTTTGCAGCCAAAAAAACAAACTTCAGAAGTTTGGCTAGATAGCACTAACACACATTCCCACACTAATGTAATTAAAATGGGTTAAGAAAACAAAAAAAGATAAAGGGCTCAATGTTCACACACCTATCACATTGGTCCTAGACACCAAAAATAATTTCCAAAATATTTCAGGAGGGGCTTTTAAAGAAGAAAAGTATTCCTGCATTCTACACGTCCACTCTTTTGTACATCCCATGATTGCCGAATAGGAATCGTACCACTTCAATAGAATAGAGATCAAACCAATTGCTGTGAAATAAATTCCCAAATGATTTAATTAGCATTGCATTTTAAAATGGTCCAGACTTCCTCAGTTGCTAAGCTCATCTTCTAATAGTAAAATGAGAACTGGATTTCTTCCAAGGATCTCAGCAGCCAGCACGGAGGCTTGTTAGTGTGCTCTCTGACACCTCACTTGGCAATACAAATGCCATCTCTGCTGTCCTCCAACTGAGGATGGCCATTTCTTCATTTAGGGCTGACCAATTAGTAACCAGATAGTGTGTTCTCATCTGGAAGATTATAGCCCACTGGTCGATGAAGGACAGCTCACAAATCTTTTTTTCCTCTGCTGAGTCTGAAGACACAGCACTGGACTGACACACTTGTTCCCCCACCACTAGCAGAGCACAAAGAGGAGAGGAATCAGAAAGGGGGGGGGGGGGTTAACTGGAAAAGTGGAACCATTTGCTCCTTCAGGCCCTGTTCCACCATTCGCCTTCATCGGGCAATGCAAGGGAGCAAAACCCCTTCAGCACTGATGGCTTCATCCATCAATAACAGGGATACACAGCTGTCTATGTACAGTGGCCACTGCTCCATCACCAGAAAAGGAAGGCATTCTTCACACACAAAAACCACATTTTTTTACACTAAAGGTGCATATGCCAATTTAAAATAATATATACATATATCTTTACATAGGCCCACTGGTGCTGCCTCCCCCCCCCCCCAGCCAACCACTCCAGTGAAGAGGCAGGAAGATGAGTCTCCCAGCTCAGCTGCTGAGCAGTCAGCTGAGGGGAGAGGCGGGGAAGAGTCAGTGGGACTATGTCCACAATTGGTGCAATGTTGCCACCACCAGGTGCGTTTGTGCTGAGGACCCTGGTAAGTGGACCAGGCTGGTTCAGGGGGGCGGGGAAGGACCATCGGGACACCTGTGCTGCTGGGTTTTATATTCATCTCCCCCCAGAGACAAATATGAAGCTCCCACGTCTACTCCCATCCTGAGCATCTGTGTTTTCAGAGGGAGTGTAGCCTTATCCAGCACAGGCTGCATTCTTTTCCTTTATCTGTTTTTGATTGACCAGGAGCACCTCATCTGGATTAAGTTTCAGTTTATTCACTCTCATGCAGGCCATTACTCATACTAGACAGTGATCCAGAGCCGAAACAGCTTCCTCATATTTAGGTGGCAAGGAGAGATAGAGTTGGGTATCATCTGCATACAGTTCACACCGAAACCCCAAACTCCAGACAACCCCTCCCAGTGGTTTCATGTAGATGTTAAATAACATAGGAGACAAAACAGAAACCTGAGGGACCCTGTAGGCTAGTGTCCAGGGTGTTGAACATGAATCTCTCAGCACCATCTTCTGGGTTCCATCCTCCAGGAAGAACCAGAGCTACTGCAAAACATTTTCTCCAAGTCCCATCCCAGAAAGCCAGACCAGAAGGATACCATGGTTGATGGTATCAAAAGCTGCTGAGAGGTCCAACAGAACCGACAGGGATATACTTCCCCTGTCCAGTGCTGGGCATAGGTCATCCACCAAGGCAGCCAAATCAGTCTCTGTCCCACAACCAGGCCTCAAGCCACATTGAAATGGATCTAGATAATCCATCTCAACCAGGGGCCCCTGGAGCTGAAAAACCACAACTTGCTCCAGCACCTTGCCTACTAATGGAGTATCCTCTCCTGCTCCCCAACAATTGCCACAGAGACTGAGTTTTCTCCACCACTACCATTGGGAATCAGTTTCTCCACCACCATCAGCTGATTCTCATCAGTGTGAAAAAAAATATTCACTAAATTCCTTGTTCTCATGGATTAAGTGAAGCACATTGATAAGGAGTCTTTAAGCCTTGTGAAATTGCCTCCAATGAAGATAATGGCAAGGAGTTTCCTCCACTCATAGTCTCCACTATTTGCACACAATGCCACAAATGCCCTGTCCCTTTCAAAAGCAAAGCCCATGCACATGTGCGCATGCACACACACAAAGTACAGAAAGACGGGCTGCACATTAAGGAATATGACATCAACCTTTCTACTGCTTCAGCTCTTCAAAATAAAACACCATTCATTCTAAGTTTGGGCAAGGGAACAATTTGTGTTGTTCACAAATTGCACAGTGTGGGGCAAAAATCAACCCTGATAGATAAATTGGCAATTTTGTGCCACAGTGGGCATTTTTGGGGAGGCAAACTATTGTTCTCAACTCCGTGAGAACATGGACAAAATCTCCAGACAGTTGTTCAGCACCCACACTGGTGAAGAAAAGAATGCTGTAATTCCTTTCCCTAATTCCCTGAACATGAGCACAGGAGAAACAGCTACCCTAGAAGCAGGATTCTCACAGTTTAAGAAACTCCTTCCCCTTTCTATCTCCCAGCCACTTAGATGGCAGATAACATTGAGGAAACAGCCATCTCCGCTGCATCAAGATCTCCGAGTTGTGGGGTAACACCAGAAACCCATTCTCACCCTTTAAGTTTCCTGCTTAAAAGATTGCTATTCCAGTGCTCTTAATAGTAATGCCAGAACTCCAATACTTGCCTTTCTCCATTGCCCAGCTGGGATGTGGAAAACAGTAATTGGTGTCCTGCCAGATTCAGTAGCTATACCAGGGAGAATTAAGGGCCACATGCTCCCCTTGGTGATCCATGCATTAGTTATGTCATGCTGCCTCAGCAAAAGAAATCGGAGGCAATTTCCCACAAGTCTTTAAAAGTCTTTATCAATATAGGAGCTCCTTTTCTTAATGTTTTTCTTGACTCTCTTGTTATAAAAGAAAAAGAGCAGCAATTATATTTTTAAAAGCCTTTGCTTATTCTACTCAGGTCTGTTTCCTCAGATGTGGCACCCTGAAGGGAAGCTGGCAGCATTGCATATAAAAGAAACAGAAAGGTGATATCCCCTGTTTCTCCATGCATTGTTACGCATTTCTATTGCAGAAAAGGGTTGGAAGAGCTGGGCTTCAGTTCATTACTTTTGTTAAGAATTTACATCCCCCTCCCCCCAAAAAAGTGCATTCCTTCCTGTTATGGATGAGAAGAAATTGAAATTTTAAAAATTCAAATATAGGAGGAACTGAATATGGTACATCGCACCGCAGATAGACCACAACGGAGTTTCTCCTTGGAGGCCATCTTTGGCCATCCAGTCCAGAATGAATGGGGCATCTGTTCCTAAAGTCTGGTCTGGGACTTATTCATCACACTAGGAAGGAACTCTTCTGTGCTTTTCAGGTTAGCTACTGTGACCAGCCTTGAATAATCATGTTTCATTAGAATACCCTCTTGTGCTCACTATCATTCACAAAGTGACACTAAGCAAGGGAACATCTCAGAAGCTGACTGTTTTTTTCATCAGTTAACCACTTCTCAACCAAACCGAAAGCAATTGTCAGGGCTCTTTTTCAACAAATGTGAATAATAGTCAGCGCAAGAGGGCATTCTGTACACCCTCTTGACTGCTGCCCTTGGTGTTGTCAACATTCAGGCTGCCCTTGGCTATGTAAAGTTTGGCATCCTTTTTCCTGCTGTCAACACGGGCACAATATTGTGCAATTATATTAGACCATTTCCTGGCATTTTGAATCACGGGTACAGAAGCACAATATCCCACATCCATAAACAGGAGAATGTTTTTGAAGAACTGAATTTCCTGGCTTTTTAAAATGGGAGTTTAAATATGCATAAGCTATACATAAATTCCAGCAAAAGCTTCCCTCGTCTAGTACATGATCTGTACAACGGTTGTTGGGAGAGGACTGGAACAAGAACAGCTGGCATGTGGCCCTAGTCCTTCTGTGCGAAAATGTCTTGAAGGGGTCTTCTTGGGCTTAATGAAATGGTGAAGGGAAAGTGTGACTATCTGCAAGACATACAATGGAGAAACATAAATACCCTTTAACCTTTCAGGTAAACTAATGTTGCCATGCCTGCCCCACAGAATGCAGGCTAGAAAGCTATGTTCCAATTTCTTTGGGGTAGGCAAGCTGAGGAAGAAAAGCTGTATCAGACCAAAAGCTCTACAAATTTTTTCCAAAAGATGTCTCTTCAGCTTTTGGAAAAAAAAAGAAAAGAAAAAGGAGAGCTGGGTATTAGCAAGGATTGTCACTGGAAAGTGCCAAAATCATCCATACTATGTGAAAGAAAGACAGTGAAGAAAGATCGGGACAAAAAACAACTCTGAAATGTGATGTTAGAGAAGAACTTTAATGATACAATAGAGCGCCAGAAAAGCAGAAAAGCAGGTGCTCAACCAAGTCAACCCTGAATTCTCACTAGAAGAAAAAGAATGAGTAAACTGAGACAATCCTACCATGCACATATAATAAAAATACAGAACTGATCAGAAAAGGCAATATTGCTGGGAAAGGGGAGGGCAGTAGGAAGAGAGGAAGACCTAACATGAGACAGATTGTCTCAAAAATGAATCCACAGCTGTTTGTTTGCAAGACCTGAGCAGAACTTACTAGGAAAAAAACCACAATATTGCTCAGAAAGAGAGGCAGCAGTAAGAGAGAACAACCTAGCATGAGATGTTGTTGGTTTGCAAGATCTAAGCAGAGCTGTGAATGACAGGACATTCCAATGATGGAGGTGATTAACTCAGTCACCACCACACATCAGAAGTGACTTGACAGCCCAAAACATATTTGGAGTTTTTTTTTTAATTACCAGACAATTATATAGTGGCAAGACAGGTGGAATGGTTGGCAGGATATAGGAACCAAAGCTCTACTAACACTGAGTAAAACCATTCCCAGACACATAGCAAAAAAAAACCCCAGTAATTTCACAGCTTAAGGAGTGAGCTTCTGAAGATTTGTACTCTATTCTTTTTTAATATCTTTTACAACCAGACACAAAATCTCTTTCCCAGCCCCAATTCCTGTTTGGCCAGTTTAAACAGTTACCCTCCTGAGAGTCAGCTACTTGGGTTGTGACTGGCATGATCAAAAGTTCAGATTGTCCAAGATCTGCAGCTTATTTTACCCTTTCAAAATGTATGTCAGGAGCTTGGTCTCAGAAATCCTGAGAGAATGTTTACTGAAACCATTCAGAGCTGAGACAAACACAATTGCTCTGTGCTTCTGAAATGCAGAAATACTTTATATATGCCTTAAAAAATTGTATGCTACTTCCCTGGAGATTCATGGTAAAATGCCCCTCTTTCTGGAGGACTGTCACATCATTACTTTCTTTTAAACATGCTGTTTGTTTTTTTGGGTTTTTTTACTCTTCAAAGAAAAGCCTGTTTTTATTTGTTTGAGCTTTCATTGCCCTCCAAACATCTTCCCTCCCAGCCCCTAAAGCTGAAACAATGTATCTACTTGGGAAGGCTTTTGCTGGTAAGCCTGTTCCACGCATGCTCAGTTTATAACAAAGTCACTGTTTTAACCTTTGGAAAGGCCTTTTTTGAGGATCAGTGTTTCAGCCCCTACAGCCTGGATTCTTTCAAAGTTAAAACAAACAAACAAACAAACAAAACAGGTGGGACCAACCATCCTCTTTCAAGATGAGCAAGATTGGTATTTTCAATTTGTATGAGCTAATTTAAATCTGGAGGCATTTAGGATCACTTGTTTCTACATATGGGGGGCAATTTTGCATATTAAAAAATCATAACTCAAAAACCCTTCTATATATATATAGAATTATCATGTAGAATGTTGATTTGCTCTGTTGAATAATAACATAGTTGTACTTCCATTCAGCTATAATTTCTTATAGCCCAAGAAAGGGGAATAGTGGAAAATTTCAGTCAGCAGGTCTACGGTACTCTTCCCGCAGCATATCATTTCCCAACTAGAAATGCTACTTTTATTCAAAACGACAAGCCCTCTCACTCATAAGCTGCTTGTCTGCACTCTGATATTGATACTCAGCATTATTTAAGGCATTTGGGATGTTTCATAAACACTGTAACCTTCAGTCTGCCAAATACTAAACAGCACAAGGGAGATGTGCCACATTATTTCCCACAACTGTCTGATCTTATAAGCATCTTTCCGCAAAATGGATGAGGGTCACCTCTGGCAGCATCCTGACATGTCATTTATCAGGCCTAGTGGCAATGATACTAAATTTCCTCATTCGGCAATTCCTTGTGTATGCTAAAATGCTGCCTTGCCAAACTGCAGATGATGGCTAACTGCAGACAGCCTCTGAAAGATCTCACGTACACAGTCCAACTAGAAAAACACTAAAAGCAGACAGTTGTGTGATTACTAGTCCTATCAATAATACAGTAATTGTACTTCCCCACCTCTAATTCGTACTCTATTTGCAAATGTACTCACTTTGTCTTTTAATCTCTTCTGGCCACCAATCACTTCTGCTAATATATTATCTTGATCCCTATTGGAATAGAGCACCACCACAAGTAGCATGTAATCTGAAGAGCTTAGTGGGAGGAACAATAAGATAGATAGTCCAGGTGTTTTCCCATCTTGTCTCTTTTAAATCTGCCTTCAGAGTGGTACTCATAGGCTTCCTTCTTTCTCCAAAATAACTTCTTTTTCTCTCAGAGAGCAGAAATCTCTGTCACTAGAACTGAGTGGATAGAGATGAGCATTAGATATGTCGCTAGCAGATTTTAGGGTTCTTTAGCCTTCAAGAGTACACTAAGCTTACTTAGCACACTTAAGCTTAGTTGTGCAAATGTGCTCCTCCCCGGCACTAGTATCTGAGGATTATTTATCTACTTGGTGTACTCTTGTTCTGCTTTGGTAATGGTGGCTCTCCAGGACTTCTCCAGGTCATCCCCGTTATTTGCTTTCCACTTCTGTTCAATAGAGCTGCTGGCAGGTGTGAAAAGCAGCTCACATATAAAATGTTTTTTAATTCACTCTGGCCAAGAGAAGCCATGTTTAAACAAAAGAAATTGTGTTAATTTGCTTGTGAATATGGCTGCATCAATCCATTGTGCTGTGTTATTTCCCCCTTCTTCCCACCCCCACCTCCAATACTTTGCTTTTTAAATAGAACACACTTTCCTATTACAAGGCACTGACTGCCTGGGAAAACCTTGTCAGAGCAGTTAAGAGGCAAAAGCATGTCTATTTTTATACATGGTACAGGCTTTCTATGTACAGAATGATTATACTTTACAAGAAACTGTTATGGAAACACATGTTTTATTCACTGTGTTTACCACTTTAGACAAACAGGAGCTCATTTTGTGATGCTAAGGATATGTCACATTTGCAGTGTGTGGAGATTGTTGGGTTTGTTTGTTTGTTTTTCCTTTTGGTTTTTGGGTACCTTTTTTTTTTTTTTGCATATTCAAGGTATCTGCCATCCAAAAGAGGGAGCTGCAGTATTGTGCTAGTCTTTGAATTTGGGGTTACTTTCAACTTACCGGACTTTTTTTTCTTTTAAGTGCCCTCCTTCTTTATAAATGTAAGCACATGCATTTCAGTTTTCTGTTGGCATGGCTTGAAATGAAAGAAAAATGTTTCACTCTGAAATCAAAGTCTGAAGTTCTTTGTTATTGTTATTACTTTTTGACTCTCCAGAGATGCTGATCTCTTTACAAAGTGATTTAACTGTTCTGTGTCAGAATGCCCTTTTTCTATATGGA
Source organism: Intellagama lesueurii (assembly GCA_037013535.1). NCBI lineage: Eukaryota > Metazoa > Chordata > Lepidosauria > Squamata > Agamidae > Intellagama > Intellagama lesueurii. Next base: position 91,474,792 of record JBAJHW010000004.1, on the reverse strand, counting down.
GGCCATTCATAAAGAATTAAAAAGGGACTTCTGTGAAGCTCAACAAAAGTTGCAGCACATAATTTAAACATGAATTTGAAATGGGTTTTTGATACAGTGTTATGCCACATATTACCTGACCCAGGGCAGAGATCAGAGTTCTCACAATGTGATTATCAGCTTGAAATGGAGACGTATCAAACCTCAAGACAAGTTATGCCACATATATGCTATTTTTAAAAAAAAATTGGGGGCATTCAAAAAATTTCAACATTTCATAGGCAGCTTTTTATGGTAGTGGCAGTAATCAGTTTTTGTTATTTAATAATGAGATGATGCTACTTTTCAGTGGTTTAAGGGTTTTTAAATGGCAGTTGCTGTTGTGGCAAAGCCAAACTGACTGTAAACATATATATTTCTGTTTTTACAGAAGGAATATCACTGCTGTTGCTTCCAGCAACATGATGGTAACCCTCCCCACAAGACATGAGTAATTCCCTATAGCTACAGTTTTCCCCCCCAAATCCAGTTATGTTGAGTTGAACCAAGGCAGAGATGAAGCAATGCAGACATTGTTGTACCAACACAATACACTTATGGCAGTTTGATTCCAGTTTGACTACCCTGGCTCTATCCTATCAGATTAAGGGAAGTGCTATTTTCTGTGGTACTTGGAATTCTCTGTTGTAGTTGAGAGGATTGCTCTAAAGCAACAGTTCCCAACCTTGGGTCCCCAGATGTTCTTGGACTGCAACTCCCAGCAGCCTTCACCACTAGCTGTGCTGGCAAGGGTTTCTAGGAGTCGCAGTCCAAGAACATATGGAGACCCAAGATTGGGAACCACTGCTCTAAAGCTTTCTGGCAAAGAATTCTGGGTAGATATGGGGGTATTTGTATACGAGTATCCCCACACAGCTGGACCTAATGAGGGTCCGGCACCTGGGGCTGAGCTGTCCAGTCACACATCCGGTGTCTAGCTACTCCAGGCAGGGGGAGGGAGGACACGTCTCCCTGCACAGCTGCTGAGTGGCCAGCTGAGTGGGAAGAGAGCGGCACTCTGGGAGTGATTGGAAGGATGAGTGGGGCCACTGCCACCGGCGGACATGTGAGTGGACGGTCCAGCCTCAGGGGCCGGACCCTCATTAAGTCCAGCTGTGTAGGGATATTCGTATACGAATACAAATACCCCCATCTCTAATTCTGGGTACTTCACTGAACCACTGGTCCAGTATTCCATAAGACAGAGCCATGGCAGTTAAAGTAGAATCAAACTGCCCTAAATGTATAGCATGGATGCACCCATAAAGCCAGTGTGCCAGCATAGAAACATGGAATACAGGAGAATCCTGTCCTTGCACAGATAGGAAGCCCAACATCGAAGCCTCTGTAAGTGTTGTAGGGTGAAACATGACATGTGGTGGCTTATTGTTGTTATGTAGTTTCTTGGCTGATATGATTTTGCTGAAGGCAATGCTTTTTGGGCAGAATTTCCTGATGATGCACAAGATGAATCTCTGACAATCTATAACATTCCAGGCTTAGGATTCAATTTCCTGAAAGGCTGGATATTTAACTTCATTATTTTCAACAACATGATCAGTAAAAATAACAGGAAATCAAAAGTATGAGTAATTCATCCATCTCGATACTGAATTCTAGATTGGAATATCTATGTATTCAACCATGTCAAGTATGAATCTGGGTTCCAGTCTCTTTTCTATGGGTCTCTTTAGCATCAGCAAGGCATACAGGTAAAATGTGGGCATACCTGCACTTGTCCTTGTAAGCAGAAATTTCAGAGCAGAAGAAATGGGGCTATTCATAGTTCCATTGGGGTTCTGAAAAAATGTGGAAATCAAAGTGTGCTGCTTATACACAGTCCCATAGTGCATAAAGCACTCTCTGGGCAGTTTGCAATTTAATTATGCAGGCTCCACATTGCCTCCCCAGTGAGGGGTACTCAATTTACCAACCTCGGAAGGACGGAAGGCTGAGTGAACCTTGAGCCAACTGCTGCAAAAAAGATAAAGACATGGAACAGAAAGCAAGAACTTTCTGTAAGGTACCCAAGAAAGCTATGGGTCCATGAGCAAAATATAAGGCAATTCTAGGAGCTGCTTTAACAACTGACTCAAATTCTTGGAGCCCTGACTTGAACCAGGTGTCTTAACAGTTAATCACTAAGCACATTCATTTAAAGCAGAATGTCCCAGAGTGAATCTTAATTCAATTTAGGAGAGAAGAAATCTTAGAGAGCCTCTGCCAGTTAACTTGGTCTAGGCCACAATCCAGTTGCTTCATGTGCTCATAGGAGCCAGGTTGCTTCTAAGCAGGATCTATGACAGTAGAAGGTCATTTCTTTTTAATCCCTTAATTTGGAGACAAGGGGCATGTGGATTTTTCCTTGCACTCTTCCTTTTCTTCTTTTAAAAGGATGTGGCTCTGCACTGTGCCTTGGGACATAGCTGTTTGGATCCAAACTCAGAAGGATTTCCCCCCTTTTATACATTTCTTAGTTGCTTCTGCCACAGTCTCGCTGGGGCATTAATATTCAGAAGGAGAACGGCTTTGCTGTTTTGCTTTGTAGTTGTTTGCTTCTGAAGTCTTGACGTTCGTCTAAAGAGCCAATATTCTGAAGACGCTTGATTAGACATTCCATGTTGCAAATGCGGCCGTTTGTGACAAATCATTGTTTACCAATGGAATTTTGTAGAACATAAACCGCAGGGCTTTGTAGTACTCACTGAACAAGCCATCCTTTTTTTTAAGCTGCTGTGATCAATACATCTGACTGCATGTTTTTCATAAATAATTCTATAATCCATATGTTCACATTTGCTTAATGGTAAATTTTATCTGATCTTTCTTGGGAAATTAGAGCCCGTTTAACTGAGAAGGAAACCCTACCCCCATATGGATGCATACATTGTTTTTTTTTCCTGAATATATAGAGTTAGCCTGTGGTACCATATACCTTCCTGTCATTATTTCAGGAGGTCATGGTTTTGACCTTGAGGGCTTTTAAAAAGTTCCTGAAGTTTACAAGTAATGATACAGTGCATACAGCATAATCAAATAGTATAGTTGTCAGATGGTAACAATGTTAGGCTCAAGAAATGCTGGTGGTAGGGATGCTCAGGCCATGAACCCACAGTGCCCCCCTCCCATAATTCTTTCACAGGGCCTCTGCCCTTCTAGGTAGGCTGTACTAAGACACAATAGCAATGTATTTGGGGTATTCCCCTGACAGCAGTATATTACAAAACACCTCAATAACTGGCTACTATACATATACTATAATATACTGGCTAACAATAACATTGGAAGAATGGGTGCTGGATTTCAAGTTTGTAATCTAAAAATATAACACAATGGAGGGGAATGGCCAAATGTCCGATCTTCATGGACCATCTTCAACCTGACTGTATGGTGTATTTAGACAAGGATGGGATGGTAAACATGGAAGAATGGGTGATATCACTTCAGATTACAGCTAGAAATGCCAGTTTAAATGCTGCTACTAATAGTACAGCTTTCTGCAATTAGCAAAGCAGAGAGAGCCATTATATCCCATTATATATATTTTTCTGTTTCTAGTCTGCCAACCCTTTTTGTAGAAAAAAACAACAATCAAAAACATGATTCAATCCCCCACCTTCAGATTGATCCATTCTACCAACACTGGATTTGGCATCTCACCCTGCTACTGGAGTAGATCCAGCTTGAGTCTCATGATAAACCTCCTTCTTTAAATAAGTCAGTGATTATGTACTCCTTTTGACTCCCCCAATGATTATGTTTCTGCTCCTACAAATGCCGTAAGCAACATTATTGGCAGAACTGGGAAAATTATTTTAAAGTAAAATAAATGCAATGATGGGCTGAAACCAACGTTCCCTCTAATTTTCAGCCCTGCTGGGTGGGGCTCTGCACCTCTCGTGCATGACTCCACCCCCTCCCACACAGGGTTCCATCATGACTGGAACCAAAGGGGCTGAAAATGATTGCTGTGAGTGCAGAGGGGGGCAGAGTTGCAGGCACACATCTCAGAGGTAACCTTGGCTGAAACCATTCATTACTTAGCATTGGATGCTCTGGAAACCCAACTATCAACGTATCACTGACAGGATATGAATAGCTTGAGAAGGCAGTTATCTCCATTATTCTTAAATGACATTCAGATTCCAGGCAACAGGTGTTGAGTATAGTATAAGACAGCCCAAATTAGGCTGGAAGCCACACAGTGAAACTACAAGCAGATAGAAGACAGCTTCAAGATACAAGTTAAAGATCCAGTTGATAAGAAACAGGCACAGAAGGTCAGAAGAGGAGGCAGGATAACAAATGAATGTCATGTTAGCCAGAAGAGGGGGAAGCATGGACAGGTCTGTTAATGAGTGAGTGTTGGATGCTAGGAGAGCCAACGGTTTATCAGGAGGTGCATAGTTAAGATAGCTGAAGATGGACATTCTGGTCAACAGTTTCTGGTCATGTAAAAAGTTCCTTTATGTACATGGCTGTAACTCCCCCCCCCCCCCCGCCTTGGGAACAGCTGATACCAGTCAGCAATTGAAACCAGTCAGCACAACAAATGCTCTGGACCTGGATTTGCCTGCTGTCATAGAATTCTGAACTGCAGCCTCGTGCTGCCACAAGGAAGCACCATACGGTTTTTGCTTCTGAGAGTTTCAGCTCCACTTCAACCCTGGTATTCAGAAAGTCCTCCAGGGATCTATTTCCTAGGGTCTCTTGAGTCATCATCAAGCCACAATTCATCCGGTCGAAGTGTAACTGAAATCAATGTTCATGCCTTGGAGTACAACAGCATCTGTAATGCTAGCATTCTCAGTTCTGTGTTAAAGATCTCTGTGAATACAAATTCATGAAGATCTCTTACATCAGTAGGTACTGGTTGGGATAATTGAAGGGAAACTCCATGTTCAGAGTCACTGTGGGGACCATCGTAAGATTTCAGGAACACCAGATTTCTTCATCAGACATGATGTTACAAAACACTGGCATTGTAGTCAGGGAGACCGGTTAGCCAGTTCTTAAGATGGAATGTGAGAATGTTGTGACTATTATAAATGTACACTGTAGATAATACTCAAAAAGTGAAGACAAGGTGCAGCAGTAGTTGCACAAGTGAATATTGCCCACTAGGGGGCAATAGGAGAGCTAGTTATGGTTTGTTTTCTGTCGCCTGCTCTGTCCATTCCTTGTCTTCTGAATTTATAGGCTCAGCCTTCAATGTTGTTCCTCCCATGCCTCTTCCACCTGGTCTCATTTTTCTTCTGTAGCTAGAAATAAGCAGAGTCAATGACTCACTCTCCACCATGTGTGCAGTACTGTAGTAAACTGCTGTTGGCTTTAGGGATAATTCCAGACTCCAGCTTCCATGCACTTATCAGTGGGGAATTTACAGAACTTTAAGACTTTACCAGGGAGTTTGATGGGTTTGGTTTGCATCTAAGGGTTTCCCAAAGACTAAGGTACACATGTCCAGAGCAGAGGTATGTGATGGGAGAGGATTTACTAATCTTGTGTCAAAAGTTTATATATATTTTTTTAATCCCACTCAGTTTGGTAGAAAAATTGCCATGGGGGGGGGGGGGACATAGAAGATACCAATGCTGGTGCATTTCTTTTGGATGGGGGTGCAGGACTGTTGTCCTTACCTTAGTTCTGAGGTGGCTATGTGCTGGTTCTGTTTTTAATTGTATAATAGCCATGCAATCATATATCCAGTGTTCTTTGCAGCCTTTTTGATTCCTGTATTTCAGTTAAATCAGAAAGGGAGGAGAGTCAGTGAAGCTATAGAGTGGTGGAGCCATGTATGATAAAAGGGGGCAAAGCACAGAAACATCAGCCATCTTATAACAATGAGGTAAGCTCAAAAGCACCACCAAAAGAAATTCTAAAGAATTCTGATGTAATTGTAACACAGACCGAGACTGAGAGAGAGAGAAAACATGGAAGCTTCTTTTGAAGAGAAGAATACTTTCAGGAAAACTGAGATGTTTTCACTAGACTATACCTTGTAGGATTTGCTTTGTGCTTTGTGGTTAAAACTATCAAAGGACCATGGGTGGTGCAGGAGGTCTGTGAGTAAAGAGATGTAGTGGTACTACAGCTGTCTGGCTAGTTCATCTGTGGCTTTACTGAGCATTTATTTTGCAGAGGGACAACAGACAAAAGAGAACTCGAGACAAGTTCAGTGTTATTACACAACCTGTTACCAGATTAAAATCAGTTATGCCTTTTGAGCCTCCTCACACTGATTCTTTTATGTGTAGGCCAGGTAGGTGGGGCTCGTCAGCCTTGGAAGGCAGCCCATCTAGGAGAAGGAAAACTCTGATTTCAAACCTCCACTGCCTTGTGGCTATATCCACTGATGGAAAAGGCTTCAGGAGTTAACCTCGAGGCAAAATCTGGAGCCAGAGTCCCGGAGGCAGTTCGTGTCGTTCTGGCAACTCCTGCGACATCGCTGGAACCAGTTGTATTGGCTCTTGCCTTTCCATTGGACTATTTCAGTGATGTGGAGAGGGGGGATTTGCTGCTTGGGTAACAGCCTATCCTCCATATTATTTTACCCAGGCTTCGTGCTCTGGAGAGGACACTCCAGCTTCGCATACAGCGTCGAAGCAAAACCAGGGAGCTGGACAGGGGACAGATTGTATTTGTCTTCAGTGTGGAAGGGATTGTCACTCTCGAATTGACCTTCTCAGCCACACTAGACGCTGTTCCACATCCTCCATACAAAGCACGTTACCATAGTCTCTCAAGACTGAAGGATGCCTACAATGAGGCACTATACAAATAAGACATCTCTACCTAGATATCAGTGGGTCTACAGGTAGGATACTTAATTGCACTTGCCAAGCTAGACAGAACCCTGCTCCCACAGTGTTTCTAGCATATGATGAAAGGAAGTTGTGGGCTGCTTATAGATGCCTCGTGGGTAGAGATGGGGGTATTCATATATGAATACGAATATCCACGCACAGGTGGAAATAACAAGGCTTCCTATTGCGCCGTTCTCCGCAATGGATTAGCCACTCTGCAACCTGGCAGAGAGGCTTGTCATCCCGCCTCCTGCCAGGAGTGGGTAATCGATTGCGGACAATAGGAAGCCTCTGCGGAGCCGGCAGCAGTGGCGAAATCATGAGTGGACAGTCCGGCCCCATGGGACCAGACCCTCGTTATTTCCACCTCTGTGGGGATACTCGTATACGAATACGAATACCCCCATCTCTACTCATGGGCTATTTCAGGCCCACTGGCTGCCGATTCCCAACCCATACAAAACACAGACTAAGAGCAAATGGCCTGCTTTTCAGCATATAAAAATGAGAGGCAAACTCTCAAAATGGCTGAGGAGTGAGTATTTTTAACTGAAACATATTTGTTTACATTTCAGTTGTCTGGAGGAATAGGAACAACAGCATTTTATTTAAACAACCCTGTTTGTGAACATGAGACCTTTGAAAACCTTTCCTCAGACGTTCACAGAGCACCATGTGGGCTTATTAAAGAGACTCCTGTTGAGTGTGAACCTAATGAAAATCTGTCGTTTTCACTTCCATGTGTTTTGCCTTTAATGCACTGTCTCAGCAAGTATTTTAATGTATCACTTTTTTTAAAAAGCGTGTTTCCAAAGGGCTCTGTTTAAGCTGCACTGATCCATGCCTTAATTTTCTCTCAGTTAGACTACTGTGATGTGCTCTACATGTGGCTCTCCTTGAAAAACATTTGGAAGCCATGGCAAATGCAAAATAAGCTACAGCTGAAGCAAAACATAGCTAGAGTATTCTTTGGCATATGTGTTAGTGTCCACAGATTGTCATTTTGGAGCCAACTCCATTGGTTTACAGTTTTCTTCTTAATTCTATGTACTGTTTTTGACCTATCAAACTCTAACTGGATTGGAGACAAGATAGCTAAACGACTATTCCCTCCCATGTGAGGCCACCCTTAATTTGTAGCAGAGGCTTGGTTCTGTGTCCCACTGTGTCAAAAGGCTAGGTTGGTGAGTATGTAGGATACAGGCTTTTTTGCAGCAACAAAGGAAGTCAAGCTGGATCCATCCCTGCTGAACTTCCAGCAGACATTCAGATTTATAGTATTCCTAAGGTCCTTTGACCTTTAAACCTGATATTGGCAATAACTTTGAGCATTCTTTTTAATCCACATGCACCAGGATAGGACATTCTAGTCTTCTGGAGTCACAATTTGCTGAAGAATTGACAGAGTCACAATTATAGTGTAAGCACGCTGAAGAGCCATAAGCACTTTCCAGGAGCTTCAGCCAAGTGCCACCTAAGTTTCTAAGCAAACATCTGGGACAAAAAAGTGCCTATCAACTCTATTGCATTTTGCCACACGGATGGTTTTGTACCCCAGTATCTCAAGAGGTATCCAGGTTAGTCTGTTGCAGCAAAAACAAGCAGTCTTGTGGCACCAAAAAGAACTACTTCTTTCACTGTGCATAAGTTTTTGTGGGCTGTACCCCTTCCCCTCATTTCACACGCTAGCAAGGTTATGCTCAAAATCCTCCAAGGCAGGCTTCAGCAGTATGTGGACCGAGAACTCCCAGAAGTACAAGCTGGATTTCGAAGGGGCAGAGGAACTAGAGACCAAATTGCTAACATGCGCTGGATTATGGAGAAAGCCAGAGAGTTCCAGAAAAACATCTACTTCTGCTTCATTGACTACGCAAAAGCCTTTGACTGTGTGGACCACAGCAAACTATGTCAAGTCCTTAAAGAAATGGGAGTGCCTGACCATCTACCTCCTGAGAAATCTATATGTGGGACAGGAAGCAACAGTTAGAACTGGATATGGAACAACTGATTGGTTCAAAATTGGGAAAAGAGTACGACAAGGCTGTATATTGTCCCCCTGCTTATTTATTTATTTATTTATATTTATTTATTTATTTCATTTATACCCCACCTATCTGGTCAATTATGTTTATTTAACTTATATGCAGAATACATCATGCGGAAGGCTGGACTGGATGAATCCCAAGCCGGAATTAAGATTGCCGGAAGAAATATCAACAACCTCAGATATGCAGATGATACCACTCTGATGGCAGAAAGTGAGGAGGAATTAAAGAACCTCTTAATGAGAGTGAAAGAGGAGAGCGCAAAAAATGGTCTGAAGCTCAACATCAAAAAAACTAAGATCATGGCCACTGGTCCCATCACCTCCTGGCAAATAGAAGGGGAAGATATGGAGGCAGTGACAGAGTTTACCTTCCTGGGCTCCACGATCACTGCAGATGGTGACAGCAGCCACGAAATTAAAAGACACCTGCTTCTTGGGATGAAAGCGATGACAAACCTAGACAGCATCTTAAAAAGCAGAGACATCACCTTGCCGACAAAGGTCCGCATAGTCAAAGCGATGGTTTTTCCAGTAGTGATGTATGGAAGTGAGAGCTGGACCATAAAGAAGGCTGACCGCCGAAGAATTGATGCTTTTGAATTGTGGTGCTGGAGGAGACTCTTGAGAGTCCCCTGGACTGCAAGGAGAACAAACCTATCCATTTTGAAGGAAATCAACCCTGAGTGTTCACTGGAAGGACAGATCCTGAAGCTGAGGCTCCAATACTTTGGCCATCTCATGAGAAGAGAAGACTCCCTGGAAAAGACCCTGATGTTGGGAAAGTGTGAAGGCAAGAGGAGAAGGGGACGACAGAGGATGAGATGGTTGGACAGTGTCATCGAAGCAACCAACATAAATTTGACCCAACTTCGGGAGGCAGTGGAAGACAGGAGGGCCTGGCGTGCTCTGGTCCATGGGGTCACGAAGAGTCGGACATGACTAAACGACTAAACAACAACAACCCCTTCCCCTTCAGTTGCACAGTGTGTAGCCTCTGTAGACAGACAGACAGTCAGACATGGAAAGTATGGGAGTATGAAATATAATGGAAATATGAAAAGTCCAGCATGTTAGTGGTCAATCAGTAGTCCTTAAGGGTTGTTGATAATTCATGGTGGCAACATTAGTTATTGCTCATTAGTGGGTGACAGGTACATCCAAGCATTGATAATCATATTAAAACATGTGAAATGAAGAAATGTCTTTGTTTAAACCCCATATACTGAAAGTGCATGATAGCTCAGTGGTTTAGGTGTCTGTCTGTGGAGACAGAGACTGGGAATTTGGTTCCCCGCTGCACCTCCTAGGGGAAGAGCCAGCCTGTGTAGCCACAGGCAAGCTACACAGTCCCAGGACACCCATTATGGTCCGGAGTTGGTACAGGAATGATGTCAGCAAGGGTAGAAGGAGTAGGAGGGTGAAATTACAAGTAGAAAAAACTGTCCATTTCTCAAATATACAACTGTCAGGTACTAATGCTGCCAAAAGAGATTTGCTGTTTAAAATATGGAATGAGATGAAAATCCCCTGTGCTTGTTCAAACCAAAGGAGAAGAGCTGAGACTCTTGATGCATTTTTGTTTAGTTGTTCCCCTTTGGAATCAGTCTTTGAAGCTGTTTGTTCAAGAAAGGCTACCCTGAGCAAAGAGACCAACTTTCCAGGGAAACTGGAGTGTTTTTCTCACTCTTCTTTGAGTGTCGCTGTTTCTAATGTCAGTTTTAGCTCTACATATTTTTCTTGTGTAGAGACTGGTTGCTTATCCTACACAAAATGCTTTGGGGCTTTGCTGGCATAAGATGGTGCATTTTTAGATGAGCAGCTGTCCAAACGTCTGTTCCTGCGAATGACATTATAACAGCCATTAATAGTTTTTTCGTTGTAGACGAGCAGACAAAATTGATAGCAGAACCTGATGATCCAGGGTGTAGCTCCTGAATCAGTTTCTCTGTTGTCAGGTCTGCTGTTGCTCATAAGTAATCTTTTAAGGATGGCAGGGCTGTTAGCACAAAAGTATAGGGCTTCCACTTAGAGCCCTTGCAAGAGAAGAGACATTGTTAAGGATGGGCTGTAGGTCTCTGAGGATGTACTTGAATAATTTTAGCAAGGAACCGTGGTTACAAGACGTGGTGTTCTATTGTTATCTCTTCTGAGTTTGTCTGATAGGAGATTCTTCCTGGGTATGAATCTAACTCTCTGGTTTGTTTTGGTTTTGGTTGGTTGGTTTCAGTATAATTTAATGGGACACAAAATGAGTCTTGTGCCATTTCTGATGAACCGTGATGCCAGGGAGATGTGATGTATTCTGGTTGTCAGTTGGCTGTATTCAAGTGGAGTAGACAAACATTAATTTACCTTTGAAGAATGTTTTTGATATACAGTGGAACCTCTACTTACGAACGTCCCTAGCTACGAACGATCCAATTTACGAACAGCTCCTTTTGCAAAATTTTGCCTCTACTTGCGAACGGAGCTCCAAGGTACGAACCGGGGAAAAAAACTTTCCTGCCCTTTTTTTAACCTTAGGTCATCTTAGGTTAAAAAAATATTTCTCCCCCTAGTGGTAGAGTACGGATTAACCGGCTTTGCATTAGTTCCTATGGGAACTAATGCTTCTACTTGAGAACGGCGCCTCTAGATAAGAACGAAAAACAGCTGGAATGGATTAAATGGTTTTCAATGCATTCCTATGGGAGATTTTGCCTGTACTTACGAACGTTTCAACTTAAGAACAGCATTCCAATACGGATTAAGTTCGTAAGTAGAGATTCCACTGTATTGTACATAATTTTGAGTGCCCTGCTGGCCAGTAAAACACTTTTTTTACAAACAAACAAACAAACAAACAAAAGATCTGTCAATTCCTGTAGGCAGTTTGGCACTTAGCAACATAATACTGTGTGGCATTGTTTTACTGTGATACATAGTAACATACTGGTTTAATTGCTAATTCCAGACAACTAAATTAGACACATTGGATAAATTGCTGAATTATAAGAACACTTGCATGAATTCCATTGATTCAATGGAATCTGCTCTACTTATGATTAGTAGCTGTATTCAGGCCACTTAGTTTTTTTTAGCATGCTGCAATATATAAACTTAAGGAGAATCCATAATGTGGCAAATCCTCCAGATTAAAGGATGTTCTGATGAAACTGTTGTCACATTCTGGCCAAGACAAATAAAACGTTCATAGCCTCCAACTGCAGAAGAAATAGGAATGAAGACACCCAGTAACCTAACATATCCACAATTATTTACATCAAGGAAGGATGGTTGTTTAACTTCAAAGTTCAATTGGACTCAGAGGCTGAGGAACTAGCAATGCCAACAGAGTAGTCTGCAGACCTAAGCCTTACTATGGAACCAGAGACCGGTGTGCTCAAGATCCCGGAGTCCCCTTGTCAGCAACAAATGGCAGAGATATCCAAGTCCCGTGAGCCTGGGTCAGCATTCATAGATTCTGAGTACCATCCAATTCCATTATCACTGGAACTAGTGTGCCAACGGCTTGGCCCTCTGTAGCTTCCCTGTGAGAGGGAGCTTCAGGACTAGAGAACAAAAGCCTTCAGTCTGGTGTCAGAACTTCCCAGAGTAAGTCAGTTAAGGTTCTCCTAGGTTTATAAAAGCTGTGTGTGTGTTCTGTGATGTCAAGTCAGAATTGACTTATAGCAACCCTAAATAAGGCTTTCAAGGTGAGATATTTAAGGAGTGGTTTTACCTGTTCCACTCCCCCAGTGAGTTTCCATGGCCCAGTGGAGAGTCGAACCCTGTTCTTCAGAATCCTAGTCTATCTCTCTACACCACACTGGGAATCAATTAACAGCTGGACTACTTTAAATGTTCTAGGAGCCTTCTACATTTATGAACACATCAGTAGTTGTCACCTATGTCTGTCTCTCTGTGTACATGTACATATAGTAGGCTCACCCCATATATCCTGTATTGAAATCATTGGAAGAGGGATACAATAGAGATGTGGAGATATTTTGCATCTCTGAATCAGATCTAAGGTTGACCTAGTTCAACATTTCATTTCTTGCAACAACCAACAAGATGGCTCTCCATGAAGAACAGCTTGTTTTAAAAGGATGATGCAGTTGTGTTACTATAAGAATTACTAGAGCTTCTAATCCATCAGGAATTGTTTATAATATCTGGGATGAGACCTTGGTTCAAGAGAAGAACTCTGTTTTTTTGCAGAGGTGTAAAGCCTTGTTTGTCTTGTATGCACAGTCAAAACATCCATCTCACTGGCAAGCTGGGCAAGAAGCTTGCTGCTGCTTTTGACAAAGTTCTTGTATTCACAAAAGGAAATTTTGTCTTATTTAAAAGACAGAAATGCCACCCCCACCCCCCCAAGATTGCCTACTTCATGCAAAATTTGTGCATACTGCCGGAAGCCAGGATGCTGGTTGCTTTAAGAATCCAAAGCACTAAATGTGTTCCTCACACCTTTCTTAACAGCCCATTCTTCTGTGCTCACTGTGTGTATTTCCTTTTCAAAGGAAAAGGCATTTTATGCAAATCTTGGTGGGGGAATTCTTTCTCTCACTCTCATTTGGAGGGGAGGACTCTCACAGGCCTTTATATTCCTTCATTCTGTTGAGACAACCTCACATCAAGAACAAGGAATTTAGTGGGTTTTCTGATAATAACAGCCAATTCTTTCCACCCTTATTTTTGTGATAATAACAGTTAATTCCACTGTTGTCTCTAATATGATTGACTGCTATTGTGCCAGCTTACCCATTTTGCCAGAGTCTTCAGGGTAATCAGTGTTAGTTTTCTGCATCAGTGGTGTACGCACACCCACACCCTCCTATTTAGATTAATGGATGTGTTTCCACTTGCTTAATGGAAGAATTTGATCATCCCCTCCCTCTTAGGTTTGGTGGCACTATCAGTGTAGCTCTTAAATTTGCTTTGTGGGGAAAAAAAAGTTGAATGCAAAAATCTGATGAATGGCTAGACTGCTATTAATAGCAGATGGGACTGAATGAAGTCCGAAGTGCATTGCTATGTATAGTATTTTGCTTATGCATACTAGCCAATACTTCTGTTCAAGTCATAGTGAAATATGTCAGCATAATTCTCCAAGACAAATTGGTCATTTTTTTATTGCTTTAATATACATGATAAACATTTCCCCATAGATTTAATTTTAATGCCTTAGAAAAAGCCTATTGTCTCAATATTATCTCAAGCTGCTTTGAGATCTTGGGATGGGGGTGGGGGGCAGGAGGAGAATCTTTGCTCCAGAGCCTGTTGTTCCATACAGGAAAATATTATCTGAAGGCACAGAATCCTATTGCTGATTTACACATATGTAAATACAATCTCCTATGTCACAGAAAGAAATTGCTGCTAATTAGTAAGGTACTGCCTGTGTTCTTGGAGCAGTTATGTGCCTGGGTGTGGGATGGCCACACAATGAGGAATAAGACTGGAATTTCATCCATCAGCAATAATTTGCTACTTCAACTTATATGACTGTACGTACACAGACTGCCAATAGGATTCCAGTATTTAGGGCTTCTGAATGGTCTGCAACTTCTGCACTGCAAAGTCTATGTCAATTATTTATTTATTTATTTATTATTTATTTATTAAATTTATACCCCGCCCATCTAGACCGAAGTCGTCTCTGGGCGGCTAACAATAATAGATAAAATGAAAACAATATAATAAAATAAAAAGCAACAGTAATATAGTTCAAGATGGGAAAAATAATCAGGTGATGACAGGAGGGAAAGCCTGCCTAAAGAGCCAGGTCTTAAGCTTGCTCTTAAAAACACCTAGCAAGGGAGCCAGACAGATCTCTGGGGGCAGACTGTTCCAAAGGCGAGGGGCCACTGCCGAGAAGGCCCAGTTTCTTGTTCTTTCTCTCTGGGCCTCCATCGGCGTTAGGCCCCTCAGCCGCCCTTCCTGGCTAGAACGAGTGATTCGGGTGGATCTAGGTGGGAGGAGGCTTTCCGCTATATATCGAGGTCCTCAACCGTTTAGGGCTTTATATGTCATCATTAACACTTTGAAATCAATGCGGAAACAAACGGGCAGCCAATGCAAGGCAGCCAGAGTGGGGGAAATATGCTGATATTTTCTCACCCCATTGAGAAGTCTGGCTGCCGCATTCTGCACCATTTGAAGCTTCTGTATCAATCTCAAAGGTAGCCCCACATAGAGCGCGTTACAGTAGTCTAATCTCGAGATTACAAGCGCATGGACCAGAGTGGTGATGCCATGTAGGCATCAAGGCTCCACCACCCGCTTTCCTGAATTACCATTTGCTGTTCTATGACATAGAGCACCAAATAATATCAACCTCCTCCCTAATACAGAAATTAAGAGTTACCACATTCGGTCTGGCACATGGACAGCATTTCACATTTAAAAGAGAGAGAGAGAGAGAGAGCAATTGGAGCAGCAGGCACTAAAGTCAGGTGTGTTAGGATAATTGTGTTTGACTTATTCAGAGAGAAAAGAACTGGCCCCGTAAAAGCGGGCCCGACCCCTCCCTTCCTTTTTGCTTTTCTTCTTGACTCAAGGACTAATGTTTCTTGAAAAACAAAAGATCCGTTTACTGAGAAACAACGCTGGTAGTAGATAGAAACAACATGCTTGTAGTAGAGATAAGAATGGAATGCAGGGGCCCAGGGAGAGAAGAAGATCCGTTTACCTGTTCTGCGCATGTTTAAAAGGTGTTTTTACTAATCCAATGAATTTTCGCCAGCTAACTTTCTGACCTTTTTAGGAGATTGTGCGCCCACCCCAAATCGCCCGGAAGGGACAGGCTATAAGAGATTGTACCATTCCCTTTGTTCTTTGGAGAAAAGCCTTTGCCCCGCGTGGTAAATTGTTTTTCTCCCCGCTTTCTGCAGCAGGCGTTTTTCTTTGCAATAAACTAACCTCACAAGAAGCCTTCGTGTCTCAGTCTCTCATTTTGGGAGCTTCCTTCCTGGGAAAACCGGATAACAGTTTGGGGGCTCGTCCGGGATTTCCTAACAGCCCCGGTTGGGGCCGGGCAGCAGCCCAGTTGAGGTCAGGCAGAACGAGGGTGGCGGTGAAGTGAACCAGAGGGTACCCCTGTCTCCCTTTTGGCAGCCGCTTCCTTCCCGACGCTTCGGCTGCTCGGCATCAAGAACTCGGAAAGAGGCACGAACGCAAGAGGTCCTCCAAGCCGGCCGGCCAACGGACATTGGTAAGTTAAGGTGGGGAAACTCCGAATGGGTTGGTTGTTGTTGGATGAGTGAAGGATTGAGTGGGCCTGCAGTTCCCTACGGTAGCCGTTGTGTGATCCGGTACCCTGGGTCAGGTCGAGAGAGTGGTTGTTGCAATCCTATTGTGTCTGCGTTCAAGAGACCCCTTACTCTTGTCGCAAAACCCCTTTCCCTTTTGTATTTGTCTCCCGCGGGATGGGAAACCAGGTGTCTAGGAAGGAAAAGAGGTCCAGCGGGGACCAAAAGAAAAGGAGGAATTTCGAGGGGGACGCCCCGGCACCAACTCCGAGAGGCGGAGAGGAGCTAGGAATTCCTAGCAATAGCCCGTTGGGGAAGCTGTTGCTACATTGGGAATCAGTGAAAGTACAGGAGTTTCAGTCAGAGCAGGAAATGGTCCGTATGTGCACAGAGGTCTGGACCAATTTTGAAATCAGTCCAAGATGGCCAAAACTCGGATCCGATAATTTCAATGATATTAAAAGGGTGGACAACTTCTATGTTGCTCATCCGCCCCGTACTGCCTATGTCGATTCCTGGATGTGGTACATTATAAAATTTGGACCAGGAGTTAAATTGGCAGTAAGCAGAACCCTATTAGATACCAAGCTGAAGGGTGAGGAAATGTCTAAATTTGACCCCTTAGAGTTTGTTAACTATCAGCAGCCCATAGCACCGCCAACAGCACCACCAGAGGCTGCTGAGCAGTTAGCAGCGCCTCCTTCTTACGAAGAGGCAGGGCGGGAGGATAGGAATTTGGGCCCAACCCAGGCCAGTCCCTTAAGCGCTGCCTCCACCATAGAGTATTCCCCTTCTGTAGACCCAATCAGAAAACAAGTTAATTTACTGAAGAAGGTCATAGAACAGATGGAGCAGACCCCATCTCGACCAAACACCAGGTCCAGGACACGGGCAACAGAGACAGCTGAAGTAGCAGATGAATGCCCCGGCGCATCAGCCCAGTACCCATTAAGGGAAGTCCCAATGGGAACCAGGGTTGGATATGTAGAAGTCCCTCTAACTAATTCCGATATTCGGGTAATAAAACAACAACTGCCTAATCTTCCAGAAGACCCCATTGGGTTCGTGACAGGACTCAGGGACGCTCTAGGGACTATGGTTTATAAGCCCACTGAATTGTCACATATTTGCAAACAATTAGCAGGAGTAACGTATACCAACCAAGCGTTGGGTCATGCTAGAAGGCTTTGGCAGGCGCAGGATGGCGCCCGAACAGAACAGATGGCTAGGGAGAGATTCCCTGAGATAACCCCGGGGAACTGGGACTTTCAGGTTGACAATATTAGGGAGCAGTGTGGGGAAATGAAAGATTTCTTATTAAAGGGACTAGAAGCAACAGTCCCTAAAACCGTTAGCATGAAATTAGCCTTTGGACAGCCCCAAGGAAAAGATGAGAGTCCAGTCGAGTATTTAGAAAGGCTAAAACGAAATATGCGACGGTATACCGGACTAGACCCAGAGGATCAAGCAAATGCAAATATTCTGAGGTTGGAGTTTGTGTCGGGGTGTTACCCGGACATAAAGTTCAAACTACAGAAGATTGATGACTTGACAACTAAACCTATAGGAGATTTGTTGACGGAAGCCCAGAAGGTAGTGGCAAGGAGGGAAGAGGAAAAGGAGAAGAGACAGTTGAAACTGATGGCACAGATGGTGGAAAAAGTTGTAGATAAGAAGATCCCCGGAAGTAACCCTCCATGGGTCGGGACTCGTGGACGGGGCCGAGGGAGAGGAGTGTACAGCAACCAGGCAGGTAGAGGAAAGTTTGTGGAAGGTAGAAAGGATGAAGGGGGACAAGGGCAGGTGAAGGAGGCACGACGGCCCCCGTTGCCCCGTGACGTGTGCGCGAAATGTGGTCGAAATGGGCATTGGAAAAGAGAATGTTCTTTAAACAGAACAGAGGCAGAGGAGTTGACAAGGCTGGCAGCCTGTTATGAGGACTGCGAATAGGGGTGTCAGGGCTGCCTGGTAAAAAGTCCTGCCTGCGCAGAGCCCTTGTTAACTTTGCAGGTGGGCAAAGAGGGAACAGAAATCGAATTTTTGGTAGACTCAGGAGCCACAAGATCTAGCCTGAGCCAACCTACCTGGGAAGGACGACTTCCTCTTTCTGGGGGACATTGTAACATAGTAGGTATAGAAAACCTAACGCAACGGGTTCCTGTTCTAAAACCCCTAGAGGTGCTAAAACCTGGGTCACATGAAAAGCTGTGGCATGATTTCGTGTGGACCCCAAATTCAGGAGTGAACCTACTAGGTCGAGATTTAATGGCCAAATTAGGAATACAGATATTGCTTAAAAACCAGGTGTGTGAGGTCAGGATGGCCGCCCTCAGGACTGAGGATGAAGCCGAAATTGACCCAATAGTATGGGCGAAGCCAGGAAACCCCGGCCTTATGAAAGTTACTCCAGTGAAAATGCATTTAAAAACAGAGGTACCAGTGTATAGACCCCAATATCCCATTAGACCAGAAGCTGAAGAGGGCCTTAAGCCCGTAGTAAAGGAATTGCTGGATGATGGCCTTATTGAACCCAGCGATTCGCCTTACTGTACTCCTATACTACCTGTAAAGAAATCTAATGGGACATGGCGAATGGTTCAAGATTTGAGAGAAGTAAACAAGGTAGTGATCCCTAGGGCGCCCATAGTACCAGATCCCCATACGATCATGCGAAAGATCCCCGACACTCACGTTTGGTACACAGTTATAGATTTAAAGTCAGCTTTCTTCTGTGTGCCCGTGGACTCAGTGTCGCGCCCAATATTTGCCTTTCAGTGGCCTCACCCAGAAACAGGTAAACTAACCAGATGGCAGTGGCGCGTATTGGCTCAAGGCTACACAGAAAGTCCAACTATTTTTGGGGAAATTCTAGAAGAATTGCTTCAAAAATGGACCCCTCCTCCGGGAGTACTTTTAACGCAATATGTGGATGATTTGCTTTTGAGTGGAGCGGAAGGGAAAACGGTCAGAAAGGCCAGTATTAGCCTTCTTAACTTCTTAGGCGAACAGGGACTCAGAGTATCCCAAGAGAAATTGCAGTTTTGTGAGCCAGAAGTAAAATACCTGGGATTAATACTAAAGCAAGGAACTAAGTGCATCAACCCCGAGAGGTTGAAGGGAATCCGTAGTTTGGAAATGCCAAAGACTAAGCGACAGCTCAGGAGCTTTATCGGAACAATTAATTTTTGTAGACAGTGGATTGAAGGGTTTTCAGAAATAGTCCAACCCTTTTTGAAGAAATTATTAAAGGATGAGCCCGAAGTATTGGTGCTAGAAAGGTCAGACTATAAGCTGTTTGAAAGAATCAAGGAGATTTTGTCATCGGCCCCCGCTTTGGGGCTGGCAGACCCAAAGAAACCTAGCCACTTATTTGTAACCGTGGGTAATGGAGTTGCCAAGGGAGTGCTAGCTCAGAAGAAGGCAGGACGATACCAACCGATTGGATATCTATCTAAACATTTGGACGTTGTAGTACTAGGGTGGCCTACTTGTCTACAGGCCTGCGCGGCAGCGGCAGAATTGGTTAAATTAACTCGAAAACTATATCCTTTCGAGGCAATTGTCCTGCATTCTTCCCACCAACTTAGAACTATCCTCACCCATACGGCTAGGCGATGGATGACGGATAGTAGGTTGTTACAAATTGAGGCTATTCTCCTTGAAAAACCCGATCTGGTGCTAACCACCACTGAGCACTGTAGTCCAGCTGAAGGGTTATCAGAGACTGTCAGGAAAGAAATATGTAATGAGCATGATTGCATTGCCCTAACTGATCTGCAGACCAAATTTAGAGAAGACCTCCAGGAAGAAGCGATAAAGGAGGCATGGAACTTATACACGGACGGGTCTTCCAGAGTAGTGAACGGGAAAAGAATGACAGGATATTCAGTGGTAGAGGACGGAGGACTCGAGGTTGAATCTGGACCCCTTCCCCCGTCCATGTCTGCTCAGACTGCAGAGTTGTACGCCCTCAAGAGAGCTTTAGAAATTGGGAAAGGAAAATCCGTAAATATCTGGACGGACTCTAAATATGCTTGTGGAGTAGTGCATGTTTTCGGAAAAATTTGGAGTGAAAGGGGGCTACTAACATCCCAGGGAAAGAATTTAGCCCATCATCAGTTAGTACTAGAAACTTTGGAGGCGTTGAGCCTCCCATCCAAGGTGGCTATCATTCACATACCAGGCCACCAAAAAGGAAACGCCCCAGAAATAGTTGGAAATCGATTGGCTGATGAGTTGGCAAGAAAAGCAGCAGAAAAAGAGTTAAACCCTGCTCTCTTGGCAGCTCTCCTACCTACCAGTAAAGAAATATCCACCCCTTTGGTATATTCACAAAGAGAGTTGGAGTTGGCGGAAGCGCAAGGAGCTACAATGGTAAACGGCATACTGGAATTAAAAGATGGAAGACAATGGCTACCAGAGGGGGTGATCAGAGAAGTCCTCAAGGCACTGCATGAGGGAGGACATTGGGGAGTTAAGGCTTTGATCTCAGCCTTTCTGCAACGATATGTGGGGAAGGAAGTGTGGTCACACGCCAACACCATTTTGGCTCACTGCATTCCTTGCCAAAGAGTAAATAAGAACAACCCGAGAAAGGCAGAAATGGGAGGAAGACCTTTGGCCGTCCACCCTTTCGAACATTTACAGTGTGATTTCATCGATATGCCCAAGTCTGGAGCGTGGAATCATTGTCTGGTAGTAACTGATCAACTTACTGGTTGGGTGGAGGCTTATCCTACGACCAGGGCAACGGCAGGGACTGTTTGCAAAATCTTATTAGAACAAATTATTTGTAGATATGGATTGATCCAATCAATAGATAGCGATCGCGGGACACACTTCACTCAGAGGGTGCTACAGCGAGTAAGCTGATACTTTGGGTATAACTTGGAAACTACATGCCCCGTGGCACCCTCAGAGTTCAGGAAAAACTGAGAGGATGAATCAGACCTTAAAGAAACAAATCATCAAATTGATGCAACAGGCGCAATTGCCCTGGCCAAAGGTTTTGCCCCTAGCCTTATATGCTATAAGGACCAAGCCGCATAGCACTACAGGACTCTCGCCCTTTGAGAGTCTGTATGGAATGGGAATTTGGGATGTTAGCACACAGAGAATTAGCCCCAACCTAGAACTTTTCAAAGATGCCTTTATAAGAAAATACCTGCTGGCTCTGTTCTCTATTCTCTCCGATAATAGGGAACGAGGCATCGCGGTGCAGCGAACGCCATTGGAGGTAGCAGTGCATTCCTTCCACCCCGGGGATTGGGCTTACATCAAGGCATGGAAGAGTGAACCGCTCTCCCCAAGGTGGCTTGGCCCGTTCCAGATCTTGTTGACAACAGAAACTGCCGTCAGGACCAAAGAACTAGGCTGGACTCACCACACTCGCGCCAAACACTCAACTAATCCTGAAGGATGGTGGGAAGCTGTGCATGTGTCTGAGGACGGACTAAAGACTATTTTTAGGCAACAAAAGTAATGTCCAGCAGGCAATTGGCGCATAAGTATTGCCCCTTCTTTAGTGTGTTCCTGGAAGCAAGGAAGGTTAATAATCTGGTTCAAACTTGGAAGGTATCCTTAAAAATTAGCAGGAGTCGGTGGGGGTTCTATTTCTTTAAAGGGTACTCAATTGGAGATCAAGTAGTATTGGAAGACGCGGAGACAATCAATAGGGAGGAGGAAAGAAGAATTTTTAACGGGGTTTTTACAGAATTGTGGGATTCTCAGTGGTGGCACAATCAGTACTGTAAGGTCTGCCCTATTACGAAGAATCAAGAACTGTGCGAAATTACCGATACTGAGAGTAGTTCTGAAGAAGAATCAGAGGAGGAGTGTGTGATTTCATTATCTGATGACGAGGAGTTAGATGAGGATTGTCGAATTACATTATTTGGACGAATATTGTAGAGTAATGTCCATAGTTCCCTATATAACAGGTAGTGTTTGCCCCTGGTTTTCCTGTTCAATCAGTCGAACACCAAAGGGAGAGGTAGAGGCGTGGATAGTGCGAATACAAACTACTTCCTATTGGGACACTGAATACGAGGGGTTGGCCTGGGGCAACCAGTTGATGGTATACAAAAGAGTTAAAGGCAAGGGCCGTGGGACCTTGTATACTAGTACTAAGCTGGCCTCAAGCTTAGAGTTTTGGCATAATCGAGACTGTAAGAGGTGCCCCCTTATCAAAATTAGGGATAGCAACATCGACTCTGGATCAGAGTCAGACTCCGATTAGGTCGTTCCCCGAAGGGAGTGACCTTTCCGCTCTCACACTTTCACCTCCCGGCAGCTTGTTCGGAACTCCAGGCGATATCCGGAACTTTAAAGATCCCTTGCTAGGGATAGATCCCTTTGAGCCCTATTGTCTACTATATTGCCACTTTTGCCCTCACCATTGGTGTGCCAGAATAACCAAATTTGACGAAAGCCCGACATTGAGGTGGTATGTGCTGAAGGTGGGATATTCCGAGAGGTTGTGGGCCGAAAGTCTGTGGGCTGTGGAAACACCAGTTGCAAGCTATCAGTGGAGGGTTCGACCCGATAGCTCGACGCAGGCAAAAGCCATTCCTAAGGGATGGCTCCGCTACGCATCTTCGGTACACCACGAGACGTGTTGGAAGTGCAGGAGTGAAAGCCCTTGGTCCGTGCCCAGCCCAGACTCAGAGGACGAGGAATGGAACTCCCACTACCAGTGGCGGTAAAGCCTACCCCTCTGATGTCTTGGAAGAACATCAGGCAGATGCTTATTGGTAGACCAAGGGTAGACGGCAAAGTGATTACAGTATTAGGGATCTTTCTGAGCCTTATTCTGCAAGCGACAGGGTCTACTTGTCCTTGTGTGATAACTACCAGGAAAGGGAATCAGGAACATCAAACATTGCTCTACAAGTCCGTCTATAAATGCATGGGCAATACCTCTGTATGTCGATTCAATAATGTAGAATATACTGTCTGCAGTAAAGGGAGTCAGGAGCCAGTTTGTTTTGATCCTAAGGAAGATCCTGAAAGGATCTGGGTGGAGGTCTACGCCCTGGCAACCCTTCAACGAACGTTGGTAGCTAGAGCTGAACGAAGAGAAAACCACCCTATATCTCTCATCTTTGATGCATGCGTTGCAATTAGTCATGGAGCCTTTCAGTTCACTAAGTGTGGGGGAATGGAATGGGTAAAATACTATAAGGCACAGCACAAATATATGGGATCCACTAGAAAATGCGGCCCCATGGGGGACCATGGATTCGGATTCTACACCAGTCCGACTTGTACAGTATGGGCTACCTGGTCCACTGCAGATAAAACTGCAACTTTGGAATCAATACCTGCAAAACCCGGCTGCACTTGGGGTACCTGTAACTTTGTTAACTTTACCATATTACAACCAAAGATGTGGGATGAGAAGAACAAATGGGGAACTTCCATGTGGGATCAGACGTTCAGTATACTCATAGAGGGAAAAGGAAGCAAACCTAAAGCGTTCCTTAAAATTGTCCAGACTAAGGAATATAAAATAGGGGAAGATTTGAGGAGATACCAGACCTTCTGGAGAGAGATGGAAACGGATCCTTGGGAACAATCTTTGACTCCCAGGACAACTAATCTGTTTGTTGAACTGGCACAAACAATAGCTACCACTATGAATGTTTCAAATTGCTACATTTGTGGCGGTACTCTTAAGGGAGATCAGTGGCCTTGGGAGGTACTTGAGTGGAGTCATACTGTACCATACAATCTCTCAGGGATACCCGAACACACTATCAAAACCAGGTGGGAATTGTCTAATAATCTTTTAGGAATGTTTTGTATCCAGCGTACTCCCGACATAATAAAGCGCCCTGTTAAGTTGGGAGATTCCAATTGTCGAAACATTCGCATCATCAATGGTACACAACTACTTACTTGGGGAAACGTATCTATTAACCCTTGGATCAATTTAACAAATGAGGCTGCAACCCTCTGGCATAATGGTAGCTTAATGGGAGATGGGCACGCTCCTGCAGGGTTGTATTGGATATGCGGGAAGATAGCATATTCTCATCTAGTGCCTAATTGGATCGGGACATGTTTCTTAGGACACTTAAAACCATATTTCTTCATGATTCCACTGGAAAGGGGAGTAGACTTGGGATATGTTGAGCAGTCCCTGGCTAGAAAGAAACGAGAGCTACAGATAGGACAGTGGAAAGATGACGAATGGCCCCCTGAACGGATAATTGCTTACTACGATCCTGCAAGTTGGGCCCAAGATGGTTCATATGGATACAGGACCCCAATCTATATGCTCAATAGAATTATAAGACTCCAAGCTGTAGTAGAGTTGCTCACTAGGGAAAATGAACAAGCTTTATTATTGCTAGCTAAACAGAACACGCAAATTAGGAATGCTATATATCAGAATAGATTAGCTCTAGATTACTTATTAGCTTCGGAAGGGGGTGTGTGTGGAAAGTTTAATTTGACAAATTGTTGCCTTGAAATTGGAGATACACAGGACGCAATTGCAGAAATTACCGGTCAAATGCGGAAATTGGCTCATGTCCCTATTCAAAAATGGGCTGGAATTATGGATGACACTGGGTGGTTAGGAGGGATCTTCAACAACTGGAAACAAGCACTATTCTTCCTAGGTATGATCATGTTTGGACTAATGCTGTTACCCTGTATTATACCTCTTCTTAGAAGCATGATTAATTCAGCAGTTCAGGCGACAATGCCAAAAACGCAGATGACTGTAAGAGAATCTGAAATAAGCTACAAAATCATCCCAGCCCAGGACGAAATTTATAATTGTGAATAAGTCAAAGTGTGTAGAAAAAGAGAAGGAGGGATTTGTTAGGATAATTGTGTTTGACTTATTCAGAGAGAAAAGAACTGGCCCCGTAAAAGCGGGCCCGATCCCTCCCTTCCTTTTTGCTTTTCTTCTTGACTCAAGGACTAATGTTTCTTGAAAAACAAAAGATCCGTTTACTGAGAAACAACGCTGGTAGTAGATAGAAACAACATGCTTGTAGTAGAGATAAGAATGGAATGCAGGGGCCCAGGGAGAGAAGAAGATCCGTTTACCTGTTCTGCGCATGTTTAAAAGGTGTTTTTACTAATCCAATGAATTTTCGCCAGCTAACTTTCTGACCTTTTTAGGAGATTGTGCGCCCACCCCAAATCGCCCGGAAGGGACAGGCTATAAGAGATTGTACCATTCCCTTTGTTCTTTGGAGAAAAGCCTTTGCCCCGCGTGGTAAATTGTTTTTCTCCCCGCTTTCTGCAGCAGGCGTTTTTCTTTGCAATAAACTAACCTCACAAGAAGCCTTCGTGTCTCAGTCTCTCATTTTGGGAGCTTCCTTCCTGGGAAAACCGGATAACAGTTTGGGGGCTCGTCCGGGATTTCCTAACAGCCCCGGTTGGGGCCGGGCAGCAGCCCAGTTGAGGTCAGGCAGAACGAGGGTGGCGGTGAAGTGAACCGGAGGGTACCCCTGTCTCCCTTTTGGCAGCCGCTTCCTTCCCGACGCTTCGGCTGCTCGGCATCAAGAACTCGGAAAGAGGCACGAACGCAAGAGGTCCTCCAAGCCGGCCGGCCAACGGACATTGGTAAGTTAAGGTGGGGAAACTCCGAATGGGTTGGTTGTTGTTGGATGAGTGAAGGATTGAGTGGGCCTGCAGTTCCCTACGGTAGCCGTTGTGTGATCCGGTACCCTGGGTCAGGTCGAGAGAGTGGTTGTTGCAATCCTATTGTGTCTGCGTTCAAGAGACCCCTTACTCTTGTCGCAAAACCCCTTTCCCTTTTGTATTTGTCTCCCGCGGGATGGGAAACCAGGTGTCTAGGAAGGAAAAGAGGTCCAGCGGGGACCAAAAGAAAAGGAGGAATTTCGAGGGGGACGCCCCGGCACCAACTCCGAGAGGCGGAGAGGAGCTAGGAATTCCTAGCAATAGCCCGTTGGGGAAGCTGTTGCTACATTGGGAATCAGTGAAAGTACAGGAGTTTCAGTCAGAGCAGGAAATGGTCCGTATGTGCACAGAGGTCTGGACCAATTTTGAAATCAGTCCAAGATGGCCAAAACTCGGATCCGATAATTTCAATGATATTAAAAGGGTGGACAACTTCTATGTTGCTCATCCGCCCCGTACTGCCTATGTCGATTCCTGGATGTGGTACATTATAAAATTTGGACCAGGAGTTAAATTGGCAGTAAGCAGAACCCTATTAGATACCAAGCTGAAGGGTGAGGAAATGTCTAAATTTGACCCCTTAGAGTTTGTTAACTATCAGCAGCCCATAGCACCGCCAACAGCACCACCAGAGGCTGCTGAGCAGTTAGCAGCGCCTCCTTCTTACGAAGAGGCAGGGCGGGAGGATAGGAATTTGGGCCCAACCCAGGCCAGTCCCTTAAGCGCTGCCTCCACCATAGAGTATTCCCCTTCTGTAGACCCAATCAGAAAACAAGTTAATTTACTGAAGAAGGTCATAGAACAGATGGAGCAGACCCCATCTCGACCAAACACCAGGTCCAGGACACGGGCAACAGAGACAGCTGAAGTAGCAGATGAATGCCCCGGCGCATCAGCCCAGTACCCATTAAGGGAAGTCCCAATGGGAACCAGGGTTGGATATGTAGAAGTCCCTCTAACTAATTCCGATATTCGGGTAATAAAACAACAACTGCCTAATCTTCCAGAAGACCCCATTGGGTTCGTGACAGGACTCAGGGACGCTCTAGGGACTATGGTTTATAAGCCCACTGAATTGTCACATATTTGCAAACAATTAGCAGGAGTAACGTATACCAACCAAGCGTTGGGTCATGCTAGAAGGCTTTGGCAGGCGCAGGATGGCGCCCGAACAGAACAGATGGCTAGGGAGAGATTCCCTGAGATAACCCCGGGGAACTGGGACTTTCAGGTTGACAATATTAGGGAGCAGTGTGGGGAAATGAAAGATTTCTTATTAAAGGGACTAGAAGCAACAGTCCCTAAAACCGTTAGCATGAAATTAGCCTTTGGACAGCCCCAAGGAAAAGATGAGAGTCCAGTCGAGTATTTAGAAAGGCTAAAACGAAATATGCGACGGTATACCGGACTAGACCCAGAGGATCAAGCAAATGCAAATATTCTGAGGTTGGAGTTTGTGTCGGGGTGTTACCCGGACATAAAGTTCAAACTACAGAAGATTGATGACTTGACAACTAAACCTATAGGAGATTTGTTGACGGAAGCCCAGAAGGTAGTGGCAAGGAGGGAAGAGGAAAAGGAGAAGAGACAGTTGAAACTGATGGCACAGATGGTGGAAAAAGTTGTAGATAAGAAGATCCCCGGAAGTAACCCTCCATGGGTCGGGACTCGTGGACGGGGCCGAGGGAGAGGAGTGTACAGCAACCAGGCAGGTAGAGGAAAGTTTGTGGAAGGTAGAAAGGATGAAGGGGGACAAGGGCAGGTGAAGGAGGCACGACGGCCCCCGTTGCCCCGTGACGTGTGCGCAAAATGTGGTCGAAATGGGCATTGGAAAAGAGAATGTTCTTTAAACAGAACAGAGGCAGAGGAGTTGACAAGGCTGGCAGCCTGTTATGAGGACTGCGAATAGGGGTGTCAGGGCTGCCTGGTAAAAAGTCCTGCCTGCGCAGAGCCCTTGTTAACTTTGCAGGTGGGCAAAGAGGGAACAGAAATCGAATTTTTGGTAGACTCAGGAGCCACAAGATCTAGCCTGAGCCAACCTACCTGGGAAGGACGACTTCCTCTTTCTGGGGGACATTGTAACATAGTAGGTATAGAAAACCTAACGCAACGGGTTCCTGTTCTAAAACCCCTAGAGGTGCTAAAACCTGGGTCACATGAAAAGCTGTGGCATGATTTCGTGTGGACCCCAAATTCAGGAGTGAACCTACTAGGTCGAGATTTAATGGCCAAATTAGGAATACAGATATTGCTTAAAAACCAGGTGTGTGAGGTCAGGATGGCCGCCCTCAGGACTGAGGATGAAGCCGAAATTGACCCAATAGTATGGGCGAAGCCAGGAAACCCCGGCCTTATGAAAGTTACTCCAGTGAAAATGCATTTAAAAACAGAGGTACCAGTGTATAGACCCCAATATCCCATTAGACCAGAAGCTGAAGAGGGCCTTAAGCCCGTAGTAAAGGAATTGCTGGATGATGGCCTTATTGAACCCAGCGATTCGCCTTACTGTACTCCTATACTACCTGTAAAGAAATCTAATGGGACATGGCGAATGGTTCAAGATTTGAGAGAAGTAAACAAGGTAGTGATCCCTAGGGCGCCCATAGTACCAGATCCCCATACGATCATGCGAAAGATCCCCGACACTCACGTTTGGTACACAGTTATAGATTTAAAGTCAGCTTTCTTCTGTGTGCCCGTGGACTCAGTGTCGCGCCCAATATTTGCCTTTCAGTGGCCTCACCCAGAAACAGGTAAACTAACCAGATGGCAGTGGCGCGTATTGGCTCAAGGCTACACAGAAAGTCCAACTATTTTTGGGGAAATTCTAGAAGAATTGCTTCAAAAATGGACCCCTCCTCCGGGAGTACTTTTAACGCAATATGTGGATGATTTGCTTTTGAGTGGAGCGGAAGGGAAAACGGTCAGAAAGGCCAGTATTAGCCTTCTTAACTTCTTAGGCGAACAGGGACTCAGAGTATCCCAAGAGAAATTGCAGTTTTGTGAGCCAGAAGTAAAATACCTGGGATTAATACTAAAGCAAGGAACTAAGTGCATCAACCCCGAGAGGTTGAAGGGAATCCGTAGTTTGGAAATGCCAAAGACTAAGCGACAGCTCAGGAGCTTTATCGGAACAATTAATTTTTGTAGACAGTGGATTGAAGGGTTTTCAGAAATAGTCCAACCCTTTTTGAAGAAATTATTAAAGGATGAGCCCGAAGTATTGGTGCTAGAAAGGTCAGACTATAAGCTGTTTGAAAGAATCAAGGAGATTTTGTCATCGGCCCCCGCTTTGGGGCTGGCAGACCCAAAGAAACCTAGCCACTTATTTGTAACCGTGGGTAATGGAGTTGCCAAGGGAGTGCTAGCTCAGAAGAAGGCAGGACGATACCAACCGATTGGATATCTATCTAAACATTTGGACGTTGTAGTACTAGGGTGGCCTACTTGTCTACAGGCCTGCGCGGCAGCGGCAGAATTGGTTAAATTAACTCGAAAACTATATCCTTTCGAGGCAATTGTCCTGCATTCTTCCCACCAACTTAGAACTATCCTCACCCATACGGCTAGGCGATGGATGACGGATAGTAGGTTGTTACAAATTGAGGCTATTCTCCTTGAAAAACCCGATCTGGTGCTAACCACCACTGAGCACTGTAGTCCAGCTGAAGGGTTATCAGAGACTGTCAGGAAAGAAATATGTAATGAGCATGATTGCATTGCCCTAACTGATCTGCAGACCAAATTTAGAGAAGACCTCCAGGAAGAAGCGATAAAGGAGGCATGGAACTTATACACGGACGGGTCTTCCAGAGTAGTGAACGGGAAAAGAATGACAGGATATTCAGTGGTAGAGGACGGAGGACTCGAGGTTGAATCTGGACCCCTTCCCCCGTCCATGTCTGCTCAGACTGCAGAGTTGTACGCCCTCAAGAGAGCTTTAGAAATTGGGAAAGGAAAATCCGTAAATATCTGGACGGACTCTAAATATGCTTGTGGAGTAGTGCATGTTTTCGGAAAAATTTGGAGTGAAAGGGGGCTACTAACATCCCAGGGAAAGAATTTAGCCCATCATCAGTTAGTACTAGAAACTTTGGAGGCGTTGAGCCTCCCATCCAAGGTGGCTATCATTCACATACCAGGCCACCAAAAAGGAAACGCCCCAGAAATAGTTGGAAATCGATTGGCTGATGAGTTGGCAAGAAAAGCAGCAGAAAAAGAGTTAAACCCTGCTCTCTTGGCAGCTCTCCTACCTACCAGTAAAGAAATATCCACCCCTTTGGTATATTCACAAAGAGAGTTGGAGTTGGCGGAAGCGCAAGGAGCTACAATGGTAAACGGCATACTGGAATTAAAAGATGGAAGACAATGGCTACCAGAGGGGGTGATCAGAGAAGTCCTCAAGGCACTGCATGAGGGAGGACATTGGGGAGTTAAGGCTTTGATCTCAGCCTTTCTGCAACGATATGTGGGGAAGGAAGTGTGGTCACACGCCAACACCATTTTGGCTCACTGCATTCCTTGCCAAAGAGTAAATAAGAACAACCCGAGAAAGGCAGAAATGGGAGGAAGACCTTTGGCCGTCCACCCTTTCGAACATTTACAGTGTGATTTCATCGATATGCCCAAGTCTGGAGCGTGGAATCATTGTCTGGTAGTAACTGATCAACTTACTGGTTGGGTGGAGGCTTATCCTACGACCAGGGCAACGGCAGGGACTGTTTGCAAAATCTTATTAGAACAAATTATTTGTAGATATGGATTGATCCAATCAATAGATAGCGATCGCGGGACACACTTCACTCAGAGGGTGCTACAGCGAGTAAGCTGATACTTTGGGTATAACTTGGAAACTACATGCCCCGTGGCACCCTCAGAGTTCAGGAAAAACTGAGAGGATGAATCAGACCTTAAAGAAACAAATCATCAAATTGATGCAACAGGCGCAATTGCCCTGGCCAAAGGTTTTGCCCCTAGCCTTATATGCTATAAGGACCAAGCCGCATAGCACTACAGGACTCTCGCCCTTTGAGAGTCTGTATGGAATGGGAATTTGGGATGTTAGCACACAGAGAATTAGCCCCAACCTAGAACTTTTCAAAGATGCCTTTATAAGAAAATACCTGCTGGCTCTGTTCTCTATTCTCTCCGATAATAGGGAACGAGGCATCGCGGTGCAGCGAACGCCATTGGAGGTAGCAGTGCATTCCTTCCACCCCGGGGATTGGGCTTACATCAAGGCATGGAAGAGTGAACCGCTCTCCCCAAGGTGGCTTGGCCCGTTCCAGATCTTGTTGACAACAGAAACTGCCGTCAGGACCAAAGAACTAGGCTGGACTCACCACACTCGCGCCAAACACTCAACTAATCCTGAAGGATGGTGGGAAGCTGTGCATGTGTCTGAGGACGGACTAAAGACTATTTTTAGGCAACAAAAGTAATGTCCAGCAGGCAATTGGCGCATAAGTATTGCCCCTTCTTTAGTGTGTTCCTGGAAGCAAGGAAGGTTAATAATCTGGTTCAAACTTGGAAGGTATCCTTAAAAATTAGCAGGAGTCGGTGGGGGTTCTATTTCTTTAAAGGGTACTCAATTGGAGATCAAGTAGTATTGGAAGACGCGGAGACAATCAATAGGGAGGAGGAAAGAAGAATTTTTAACGGGGTTTTTACAGAATTGTGGGATTCTCAGTGGTGGCACAATCAGTACTGTAAGGTCTGCCCTATTACGAAGAATCAAGAACTGTGCGAAATTACCGATACTGAGAGTAGTTCTGAAGAAGAATCAGAGGAGGAGTGTGTGATTTCATTATCTGATGACGAGGAGTTAGATGAGGATTGTCGAATTACATTATTTGGACGAATATTGTAGAGTAATGTCCATAGTTCCCTATATAACAGGTAGTGTTTGCCCCTGGTTTTCCTGTTCAATCAGTCGAACACCAAAGGGAGAGGTAGAGGCGTGGATAGTGCGAATACAAACTACTTCCTATTGGGACACTGAATACGAGGGGTTGGCCTGGGGCAACCAGTTGATGGTATACAAAAGAGTTAAAGGCAAGGGCCGTGGGACCTTGTATACTAGTACTAAGCTGGCCTCAAGCTTAGAGTTTTGGCATAATCGAGACTGTAAGAGGTGCCCCCTTATCAAAATTAGGGATAGCAACATCGACTCTGGATCAGAGTCAGACTCCGATTAGGTCGTTCCCCGAAGGGAGTGACCTTTCCGCTCTCACACTTTCACCTCCCGGCAGCTTGTTCGGAACTCCAGGCGATATCCGGAACTTTAAAGATCCCTTGCTAGGGATAGATCCCTTTGAGCCCTATTGTCTACTATATTGCCACTTTTGCCCTCACCATTGGTGTGCCAGAATAACCAAATTTGACGAAAGCCCGACATTGAGGTGGTATGTGCTGAAGGTGGGATATTCCGAGAGGTTGTGGGCCGAAAGTCTGTGGGCTGTGGAAACACCAGTTGCAAGCTATCAGTGGAGGGTTCGACCCGATAGCTCGACGCAGGCAAAAGCCATTCCTAAGGGATGGCTCCGCTACGCATCTTCGGTACACCACGAGACGTGTTGGAAGTGCAGGAGTGAAAGCCCTTGGTCCGTGCCCAGCCCAGACTCAGAGGACGAGGAATGGAACTCCCACTACCAGTGGCGGTAAAGCCTACCCCTCTGATGTCTTGGAAGAACATCAGGCAGATGCTTATTGGTAGACCAAGGGTAGACGGCAAAGTGATTACAGTATTAGGGATCTTTCTGAGCCTTATTCTGCAAGCGACAGGGTCTACTTGTCCTTGTGTGATAACTACCAGGAAAGGGAATCAGGAACATCAAACATTGCTCTACAAGTCCGTCTATAAATGCATGGGCAATACCTCTGTATGTCGATTCAATAATGTAGAATATACTGTCTGCAGTAAAGGGAGTCAGGAGCCAGTTTGTTTTGATCCTAAGGAAGATCCTGAAAGGATCTGGGTGGAGGTCTACGCCCTGGCAACCCTTCAACGAACGTTGGTAGCTAGAGCTGAACGAAGAGAAAACCACCCTATATCTCTCATCTTTGATGCATGCGTTGCAATTAGTCATGGAGCCTTTCAGTTCACTAAGTGTGGGGGAATGGAATGGGTAAAATACTATAAGGCACAGCACAAATATATGGGATCCACTAGAAAATGCGGCCCCATGGGGGACCATGGATTCGGATTCTACACCAGTCCGACTTGTACAGTATGGGCTACCTGGTCCACTGCAGATAAAACTGCAACTTTGGAATCAATACCTGCAAAACCCGGCTGCACTTGGGGTACCTGTAACTTTGTTAACTTTACCATATTACAACCAAAGATGTGGGATGAGAAGAACAAATGGGGAACTTCCATGTGGGATCAGACGTTCAGTATACTCATAGAGGGAAAAGGAAGCAAACCTAAAGCGTTCCTTAAAATTGTCCAGACTAAGGAATATAAAATAGGGGAAGATTTGAGGAGATACCAGACCTTCTGGAGAGAGATGGAAACGGATCCTTGGGAACAATCTTTGACTCCCAGGACAACTAATCTGTTTGTTGAACTGGCACAAACAATAGCTACCACTATGAATGTTTCAAATTGCTACATTTGTGGCGGTACTCTTAAGGGAGATCAGTGGCCTTGGGAGGTACTTGAGTGGAGTCATACTGTACCATACAATCTCTCAGGGATACCCGAACACACTATCAAAACCAGGTGGGAATTGTCTAATAATCTTTTAGGAATGTTTTGTATCCAGCGTACTCCCGACATAATAAAGCGCCCTGTTAAGTTGGGAGATTCCAATTGTCGAAACATTCGCATCATCAATGGTACACAACTACTTACTTGGGGAAACGTATCTATTAACCCTTGGATCAATTTAACAAATGAGGCTGCAACCCTCTGGCATAATGGTAGCTTAATGGGAGATGGGCACGCTCCTGCAGGGTTGTATTGGATATGCGGGAAGATAGCATATTCTCATCTAGTGCCTAATTGGATCGGGACATGTTTCTTAGGACACTTAAAACCATATTTCTTCATGATTCCACTGGAAAGGGGAGTAGACTTGGGATATGTTGAGCAGTCCCTGGCTAGAAAGAAACGAGAGCTACAGATAGGACAGTGGAAAGATGACGAATGGCCCCCTGAACGGATAATTGCTTACTACGATCCTGCAAGTTGGGCCCAAGATGGTTCATATGGATACAGGACCCCAATCTATATGCTCAATAGAATTATAAGACTCCAAGCTGTAGTAGAGTTGCTCACTAGGGAAAATGAACAAGCTTTATTATTGCTAGCTAAACAGAACACGCAAATTAGGAATGCTATATATCAGAATAGATTAGCTCTAGATTACTTATTAGCTTCGGAAGGGGGTGTGTGTGGAAAGTTTAATTTGACAAATTGTTGCCTTGAAATTGGAGATACACAGGACGCAATTGCAGAAATTACCGGTCAAATGCGGAAATTGGCTCATGTCCCTATTCAAAAATGGGCTGGAATTATGGATGACACTGGGTGGTTAGGAGGGATCTTCAACAACTGGAAACAAGCACTATTCTTCCTAGGTATGATCATGTTTGGACTAATGCTGTTACCCTGTATTATACCTCTTCTTAGAAGCATGATTAATTCAGCAGTTCAGGCGACAATGCCAAAAACGCAGATGACTGTAAGAGAATCTGAAATAAGCTACAAAATCATCCCAGCCCAGGACGAAATTTATAATTGTGAATAAGTCAAAGTGTGTAGAAAAAGAGAAGGAGGGATTTGTTAGGATAATTGTGTTTGACTTATTCAGAGAGAAAAGAACTGGCCCCGTAAAAGCGGGCCCGATCCCTCCCTTCCTTTTTGCTTTTCTTCTTGACTCAAGGACTAATGTTTCTTGAAAAACAAAAGATCCGTTTACTGAGAAACAACGCTGGTAGTAGATAGAAACAACATGCTTGTAGTAGAGATAAGAATGGAATGCAGGGGCCCAGGGAGAGAAGAAGATCCGTTTACCTGTTCTGCGCATGTTTAAAAGGTGTTTTTACTAATCCAATGAATTTTCGCCAGCTAACTTTCTGACCTTTTTAGGAGATTGTGCGCCCACCCCAAATCGCCCGGAAGGGACAGGCTATAAGAGATTGTACCATTCCCTTTGTTCTTTGGAGAAAAGCCTTTGCCCCGCGTGGTAAATTGTTTTTCTCCCCGCTTTCTGCAGCAGGCGTTTTTCTTTGCAATAAACTAACCTCACAAGAAGCCTTCGTGTCTCAGTCTCTCATTTTGGGAGCTTCCTTCCTGGGAAAACCGGATAACAGGTGTTACCAATTACTAGAGATGGGCACGAAACAAATCACAAACGAAAACCCCCCACAAACTGGGCTGGTTCATGGTTTGGTTTGTGAGTGGTTCAGGGAACTGCACTTCCACAAAGCAAAACAAAACAGAACATTTTCATCATTGGCGTTTTGTTTCGTTTCATTTCCCCCAGCCCCAGAAAACCCTGCTTTGTGGGCCCCAGCACCTACTTTATTCACTCTGGGCGTCCTCCCCCCTCTTCACTGCCACGGCCCAGCTGAATAGGGTAGTAGGCTGTCTGGGGCCTACTTCCTGCCCCAGTGCTTCCTAGAAGGCTTAGGATATTGTGGGAACTGTAAGTTGCTGCCCATTAGGCTATATATAGGGAACCCTGAAAGAACTACTCACAATACCTTAAGCCTCCCAGGAAGCACTGGGGTTTCAGACAGCCTGCTGTCCTACTGTGCTGGGCAGTGTGGCATCAGCAAAGGGGAGGACAAGGCCCGGAACAAGTAGATGCTGGGGGCTATGAAAGGTGGTGAGGGATAGGAAACCCATGAAGGGGGTCTTTCTGTGTAACTGAAAGGTAGAGATGGGCCCAAACTGAATGAACCATGAACCAGTTCATTGTTTGTTTGCTTTTTAAAAATTCAGCATGGTTTGTAGACATCACAAACCATCATGCCCATCTCTACCAATTATCAACTCAGAAAACAAGTGTTCTCATGGAAATCGGAAAAAATAAGTAAGACCTCTGTTCTCTGAATACACAAAGCCCAGAGACTGAAATCTAGAATTAGAGTCACTTCACTGCATATACACCTGCAGGCAGAGCAAGGACCATTTACACATACCTATAACTGATCACCTTAGCTGAATGAGCCATTCTCAATCAACCACTATAACTAGAAGTTTCATCCCAGTGCCTGAGGATGACTTGGATGTCCATACTTCCAGAGAACATTTTTTCTAGGCAATTACATTACTCTGTGCCCCAAGCAATAAATGCCTAGAGAACATGTTGAAAAACCACCATGACAATTGTTCTGCATATGTGTGGGATTTAGTGAACTGAGGAAAAAAAGACTCAGATTCTGAGATCTTCCCTTGCTTAGTGTTTCTTTGTGAATGGTAGTGAGCACAAGAGGGGATCCTGTAGTAGGCATCCTTCAGTCTCGAGAAACTATGGCAATGTGTTCTGAATAGAAGTCTTGGAACAGTGTCTAGTGTGTGGCTGAGAAGGCCAATATGAGAGTGACAATCTCTTCCACACTGAATACAAATACAATCTGTCCCCTGTCCAGCTCCCTGATTTTGCTGGTTTTGGGACTGCCTCTTTTGGGATCCTGTAGACCATCTTGACTATTGCTAATAGTATCATAAACATTTAGGCTGATTTTTGCTGTGCAAAGTTTGGCATCCTTCTTTCCCCTGTCACAGCAGGCACAATACTGTTGGGCCATTTTCTTGCATTCTGAATCATGGACACAAAAGCCATATCCTACATTCATAAACCAGAGACTTTTTAAAGGCCTGAATCGCAAGTCTTGTATGGTTGATGGATGACAGCTGAGAAATGAAACATATCTTAATATGCATACAGAAATCGGCTCTGTATGAATAAAAATGTCATGGATAGCAGGCTTTGGTCCCAAAGTTTCCTGTGAGAATATATGTCTTCATCTCTATGCAAAATACATCATAGGTACTACCCTGTGTGTCTTGGAGATATTGATAGATGGCTGGAAGCCAAAGTATGTTGGAACTGCAAAGCTTACCACACTGATTCCTAAAATTCATGCAGTTTGTGGGGGCTAGTATTCCAGTATTCCAACACAACAGGAAGTTTTATCTCTAATCCAACATTGTGTTCATGTTTGGACTTTTTGTACCCTGTCCTATTCTTATGGTAATAGAAAGGAGTGTCATTTCCTCTTTATAATCAAATGTGGCTTTTGAACATGCTTTTAAATTTGCTGTTGGCTATGCAGAAGTGTATATGGTGTGTGGTGTAGAGTGATTTGGAATAGATTTCCCTCATCTCTCTGGAAAGTGTTTCCTGAATCATTCAGTCAGCTAGCCAGTTTGTCTGTCTCTTTCTGTGCTTATGATTTTTAGCTTGTGGTTTTGACTATGTAGTGTCCTTCATCTAAGAGATGTTGTCTTTCACAGGCACATAAAAATGAGTATATAAAGATAATTTGTGTCATTTAATACAATTTCACCCTGACATTAAGCAAAAAGTGTATTGATTTAGAAGAAGTGAAAAAAGTCCCACATTTCCTGCTGTTGACTGGAATGTATTCCATGGGGGCCATCATCATGCCATTGATGGTTATTATTGTGGCTTTTTTTTTTTTTTTGCACTGCTATAACAAGCATAGCGTGGGTATGTGCATGTGTGAATACAATCGCTTTTGAAAGTCAGTATTCCTTTTATTGCCCGCTAAGTGCCCAGGCTGACTAGCATGAAATTTAATTTGAGCTAATCAACTTGAGGTGAGGGGAGCAGAAAATTAATGGGTCTCATTTTATGTTACATTTTTACAGCAACCTCTCCCTAATTATGTCCCTTAATAAAATAGAATATGTTTTGTATTGAAGCTTTTATACTTCACAAACCCATAATTTAGGCACTAATTGCACAGACTGTGGAAGGAAAAGCCATAGGTCTGTTGTGCTTGCTATGAAAGCTTTGAGAGAAGTGTGAAGTTTCTGGGGTTTGCTTGGCAGCACACCTGAAGGGCAGTTTACCTCATAAAACAATAGGAGTGTATGATTGGAGGGAACATCCTTGCTGTGCCTAATCCCTGAGCCTACTGCTTCTGAGAACATCATTAAGAGTCCTAGATTAGATCAGAAGTATCTATCTGGCTGGCTGTTGTGTTTCCTGTACCAGCCACCTATATGTCCCTGGGAAGCTTAGGAGAGCCTCCATGGTTGTTTTGTCTTCAGTATTCAATCAACATTCCATGTAGCTGTCAAAGTTAATAGCTTTTAATAGATCTCTGATACAAGAATTTGTCAAAACTCTTAAAAATAAATAAATAGAAATTCTGGGAATGCTAGTGGAAATCACTGTACCATTGTAACAGTGGATTTCAGACATGATTGTTGCTGCATGAGAGTGTAGCAATGATCTTGTACAAGGCAATTCTAAGACTCAGGGCAGCCCAAACAAAAAGTTATCACTTTGACAATGGATTTCAGATCAGCATCAAATTTGGCAGAGCTGTAGCAGCCAGTCTGCTCTTGCTCTGTGCCAAGTTTGGGGAAGCTTTTCGGAAAATTGTTTTCGAGTTATGACTTTTTTTAAAAAACAAAGACTTGACTTTATTGAGTACTTGCAAGAAGTTTCTTGATTATTATTGTTTCGGATGACAACTCCCAGAATCCGTCAGCCAGCACAGTTACTGGCTGCATGGGTTGCAGAATTCTGAGATTTGTAGATCATGGTCTGCATCCAACAGTGTCAAACTGCTCATGGAACAGTCTGTTGGGCAAGTTGCTTGACATTCTTAGGCACATGTGGCCAGATGTATCTGATGTCCCATTACATGAGCAGAAGTCATAATTCACAACAGTAAGCTCTGCATGCTTGGTGGGTGCAGGAGTGATATTTTGGATCAGTAGCAGTGTGTGTGTGTGGGGGTGGTTCCTTCATCATTGGCTTTTGCTTGGATCTTAATTGCAGAAAGCAACCTTTCCAAGCTCTGACTGTGTTTGTGAAAGGCAGCACTTCCTTCTGACTGTCCCAAACATATAGCTGGTCCGTTTTAGTTAATGCCTTTGAGAGCCACTCCATGAACTCATTAGGTTGCTTATTTCTGTTTACTTGGTGGAGAAGCAGGCGTTAGTGGTCCCTGCCAGTAAACACATTAGATGTCATGCAGGACTAGCTACCCCATGATATTTTGCAATATAAAATAAAGGACAAAATGGCATCTCCCACCCATTCTACATATGAAAATCAGACTGACAGCTGAAATATACTTTAATACTACTGGCAGGATAGCATCTTTCATTGTGTATGAGAGCAGCAGGGTAGCTTGAGTGGTTCCCAACATAGTTTCCTTCTCTTCCTTCCCTCAGAAACTGGTGCCTAAGATTGTCCCCACACTTGTCTAATGATAGAGCCAGGTTTTGTGCCATGTGATTTGAGAGCTTTCTCCACAACACATGCTGCCATGTTGGCCATATTTGTGTAATCTTCGACCCACCACACACATTTGTTTAGGTGAAATTATAATTTTAGAACTGCAGAGCTGGAAGGGGCCCTATGGATCATCAAGTCTAGCCCCTGTCAAGGAGGCATCGTGGGGAATTGCACTCTCAACCTCTAGTTCCTCAGCCAGATATCTAAACCGATGAGCTATCCAGCAGTTCAATAACTTGATTCTCCAGACATTGATGTGCATGACTCCTTGATGTCACATTAATAGCTAAAATCCTATTAAGTAGTTTATTTAACAATATTGGATTGGTGCAAACTGCAGCTGCTTAACAAGTCACCACTTAATATCCTTCCTTGTATGCCACTCACATGAGTTGGTGCACAAGTGATATTCATTCACTAGTAGCACTTTGCCACTGTAGATTACATTGCTGCATTTATACAAGTGTAACTAACCGGTAAAATTCTAGTCTTTGATTCATATGTGCAGTGAGAGGTAGTATGCATATGTGTTTTGATATTCAAAGGAGGGTCTGACTACATCAAACTTCGGATGTATCACTGGGAGTGAGGTTGTTGAGCAATTAAAACCAACAAGGGGGAAAATATATAAGCAGAGAGCAAAGTTAAACTCTCTTCCCATCTCCAGCCTATAAAACACACACACACACACACACACACACACACACACCCATGGCAAATAGCATTATTTTACAAAATTCCCATGTATCTCAATGAGAATGCTATTGTTTTTACTGTCACTGAATATTTTATTGGTTGTGACAAATTGTATTATAACTGTGCAGATATTTTTAAAAAATGTAATGTGCCAATATTGCTTGGTCCTTGCATCATTATTATGTGACTGCTGCAAAACTGTTAAAATTATTCTTACGTATGACTCGGAATTCTATAGTTTCTGTTTTAAGATGGCCATAATACACACCCATGATCCTAGCACTATTTGTCTTTGGAAGATGGTTCTTCAATGTCACAGTGGGTAAATGGCACACACAGTCCCCATATGATATTGTTCCAGTCTTGATCCAAGCCCCATTCTTGGTATTATATTTATTTTTATGTTTAATGAGAGCCTGGCATTGTTTCAAGCAATAATGTGAAGTATGGTGTAGTCAGGCTCTCTCTCCGATTCTTCTTCCTGAGTCTTAGTAATACAAAACAACAGGATACAAATCTCAGTCTAGTCTCCAGCCATCACTCATGATCATGTAAATGTCAGTCATGTTCCTTTCAAAACTGTAACCCAGAAAAATACACCACAAAATGGATGCCACAAATAGAAGATCTTTTACATTATGTATTTTTGTGTATGATATATATGGTAGTCCCAGCAAAAGATTTCTTGTATCTTTCTGACCTTCTTGCACTCATACATATGGCAGATAACAAGACCTAAACAGCAGGGATATAATCTCAGGCCCCTGAATGCACCATAGCTTGTGTGCCTTTTTTTTTTAATTTGTCCTTTTCTGCCCTATATGACAGCATTTGTTAGGATTTCTGCTAATCCCATAGTATACTGTGTTCTGGCATGGCTTTAGCCTTGCTCTAACAATGTTTTGATTTCCCAAGCACTGTTCATTAGAGCCTTCTGGGGTGATTATTTCAGTTGACACTCCTCTATGACAACTGTTTGCAGTTTCAGCCATGGGGTGATTTATTTAAATTATCCCCTTGTAATACATTAGCATATAAGCTTCTTTTGTGGATGATTCACCAGAACATAAAAGGGTAAACTGTGTGCACAAACCATAGCCCAGGTAGAATTCATTTATAATAATACGTTAATTATTACTACTTTCTGAAACTCCACATATTTCATGCAACTCCTGTGGTAACCCTATGCATGTTGGAGTAAAGTGTAAATTTTACCCCAAACCAGAATCAAGATGCAATCCTAAGCAGTTTTACTTAGTTGAAAGCCAGTCACAAAAGCTTATTCCTTTGTAAACACACATAAGATTTCAACTCCACTTAATTTAACATGGCTCCTTACCTCACAGGTTTGAAGGCCACTTAAGGTGACCATTGTCTGAATTCAGTAAAATCAAAAACTAAGTAACGACCCTCCTGTTTTCATATCCACATTTAGATGAAGCCATATTTAAATGAAGTTGACATCAGAAGTCCAGAGGCAGTAGGGATGAGTGCTTCCTCAATGGCAGGTACAAAGCAAGCTGACTTTAAAACAAATGAAGTTGGAAAGGTGGTATGATGGGAATCGAAGGACAGCCAGACAGTGATGAAGAAAAATGGCTGAGAAGATGCTGAAGGGAATGATACAAGGACAATGAAGGTCTGACAGCTCTACAGACTGACCTCAGATGTGTAGATTGACTAGATGCTACATGTGGTGGGATGTAATTGGCCAGATTATATAGACAGGCAGAAATGGAGAAGGAGACTTCTGAAATGGGAGTATGTGTCATAACAGAATCTTTAAGGGCAACTAACTGGAGGCTTCCCTATATTTTAAATGTATCTCTTTTAGATAAATTTTCATCAGAACCAGAAAGATTTTTTCAGAATGGAAAAGAGGAGAATCTTAACATTTGGGAGCTTTCCACTTTTTTGTATATTAATTTATTAATAGATCTTGAGCCACTGAGCTTGATGAAATAGCTATGCAGATTTGTGTGGTTTATAATACCTCCTGGAACTGAAGAACATGTACCTTCTGCCTAAGTATTGTAGTACATACAGTTTCCAGGGATGGTACTTAATGTTTTTTGTTCTTGGTAAGTTCTGTGCATGAAAACACCCCTGTTCCTATGGTAACATTTAGAGAGATTTGCTATGCATTCATGGTTGTGATGCTATATGTCTC
Organism: Intellagama lesueurii; assembly: GCA_037013535.1. Classification (NCBI taxonomy): domain Eukaryota; kingdom Metazoa; phylum Chordata; class Lepidosauria; order Squamata; family Agamidae; genus Intellagama; species Intellagama lesueurii. Next base: position 91,432,697 of record JBAJHW010000004.1, on the reverse strand, counting down.
TGGATCCCCTCTTGAAACTCATACCAAGTATGAGGTGATACACGGTGCAGCGGTATGGCCCATACAGAAAACAGAGAGAGAGAGGGCTGGTCCTCTCATAAGTCAGAATAAGGCAGTCACTCAGCTAGCAGATGTAGAGAGGTGGCAGCAAGGTGGCAAAGAGAACTGTGAACCATGTGTCCTGCTCTGCTCCATGTTCCCACTGTTCTACTCACAGGCAAGAACGGCAAGGCAGGCACAAGATGCAACATTGAGGATAGCTCCTAGGGAGCACCTTGCTCCAAGGAAGAGTTAAGATGAATCGATGCCCCTTATGCTGCTGGCTTCACACTAGTCCATTCGGGATCCACCCCTATTCCCTCCAAGTGCATAAGAGTTACAGAGACAGCGCCTTGACAGGAAGCCTGACATTTTATCTCCTCTTCAGGAGCTCCTGCTGGGCACACTGCTGATCTTGGAATACCCGCTCTCAGGTCTGTGCTGCTCCAGGAGGCAAGTGACACATCCCACTCTTGAGACTGAGTGCTAGAGGTTACAAAAGTATTGTTGGCATGGAGACCTTGGGTTCAGGCATGTCAGGACTAACTCAGAGTGACTTCAAGAATCACTGTCCTCTTGGAACCTAGAGTTCCAGGCACGACAGTCTCAGAGGACTCCTCCACTGGTTCTTCAACCTCTGACTCCATGTCCAGATAGTTGTCACATCCTGTGTCGCCTAAGTTAATCTGTTGCCTTCATAGTGGAGAGGAATACTCTCTCATCACCAATATCTGAACCAGATATTACGTGTCAGGCCAGTTGGCTTTTGTACAAGGAACGGGTACATGACTTGTTTCTTCCATTCAAGTAGCAACATGTCTTGGGTTGTCCCTCCTTATACACAATACAAGAAGGATTGGGAAGAAACTTTTGGTGTTTTTTTTTTTTTAAAGGTGCATTCCCCCCCCCCCCCCGAATCATTGTGGCAAAGACAACATTTCTACTGGTCCTTGTTATTTCTGTCCCCCTGCTCTGTCTTGTTTCTTGTCATCTTTGCTACAAACCCATGTGTTAAGACAGATCCCTGCTCTTAACTCAAAACAGCCTCTTCAGGTCACACACCACCATGTCTAATGTTTCCATATTGGCTCGTTCGCTTTGTAGCTGAGCTTGGAATCACCTGCAGCTTCTGCTTTTTTCCTGTGCAGCTTGTGAGGAGAGGAAGGGGGGTGGATGCATATCCTGTGACTAACCCTTTTTGAAAGATTTCCAAGGGAAGTATCAGCTGCAGAGCCTCTTAGCTAAACTAATCCATATACTGGTGGTTTTAGCTCAATATTCCTAGACCAGCCACAATTTTTAATGCATACACACCCACGGCCTTCTGTATTAGCAAATTGAGGTGGAAGGCTGTTTGCTATGGAAAAACTCTCTGCTCAGTCTTGCTTTCAGAAGCTCTCCCATCACAGAGCGACCATTGCACCCCAGATTCTGAAGGAACTTGAGTGGTCAGGATGTGACATTTATGCAGGGAGCAAACCTTTGAAAGTTGCTTGTTAAAAATAAATTAGCAACCATTCCAAGGATTCCTAAAGTAGTTAGGTGCTTTATAATCACATTTTTTTTTAAAAAAATGCTTTTCTGTTTCTTGAAACTTAACAAACGTATTTAAATGCATCTTAACCCAACTTGCAGTGGGATCACCTGTCAACACAATCTTTGTTTTCCTATTAAAAGGTACTAGAAACCAGCATGTAAGACCTTACTGTGAAGTCCCTGTTGGACCTTGGGCATTTCTATGCCAACATTACAGGGAATCATGTCCCCTGTGAAATCTTGCATGAGGGATGCTGTGGACAAAGCATTTAAGGGCCAAAATGGTAGTCTAGCCGCCTAGAGTGGTCACAATTGACCAGATAGGCGGGGTATAAATGAAATAAATAAAATAAAATAAAATACAGTAAAGGTCTGCTGCTGCCACATGTGTTCTGAGAGCAGGAAGTGGGATCTACGGATTGAAAAGGGAAGGCATTCAGACTCTCTTGAGCTCCTAATGACATTGAGAATAACACTGACATGTCAATAGCAGCCCATTCCTTGAAATTTCAAGCATAAAACCTAAGACCAGGATTGGAGCCCTATGATGTTACAAGGATAGGTACTTGTGAAGTCACAGGAATGGGACTGAAGCAGTGGAGGGTTGGGAGAGGCTGCATTTTGGGGGCCTGCTGATTGCAGAAGGGGCACAAGGGTTATTTTGATAAATGACTCCTAAATCTGGATAAATCATTGGATAGTGACAACCCAAAGCCAGGAAGAAAAAGCCGGAAGGCAATAAAACATGCCCAGCAGTTGCCACCAGTCTGGATAGGTTTAACGTCCTGGGTGAAGTTTTCCCAAACCTAGCAGTACTGCAGGGGCTACTCAAAGATGTACTGCAAGTTTGTTCAGGTCCTGTGTCATTGCTGAAAGGGCTTGTGCAACAAAAGAGCTCATGAGTTTGATGGTAGACCTTTACTCTTTGCTTTGTTGCATACTGCACAGTGAGACCAAGTGCATTTGTCCATCAACTCTGTCTATTTTTCCTTCCCTTATCTCCTGGCTTTTTGCTATGCTGATTTTGCACAAGTACAGCACACATGGAAATGCATTCATACCAAGTGAGTGAGCCCTTGTGCCAGCTGGAAAAAAGTGCAGATAAGTGTCTAGGCTTCAAAACTACCTCACACATGAAAATCAATTTCTTTCTTTTCTTTTCTTTTTTGCACAGCAATGCTCACCATTAGATCTGTCTCCCCCACCTGTCAACTCAGAGAAGTGCAACTATTCACTAAGATGTGGCAACCCTAACTTAGAAGTGTTATGCTGCTGAAATAGGGCCAACCTGAGCAAAGTTAAATCAGACCCAATTCTAATTGAATCAAAAGAGATTACTCTGAGGTCAGCCCATTCTGAATTGAGCACTTCCAGGCTCTTCTGTTTGCTCCTCTCTCTCTCTCTCTCTCTCTCTGTGCATCTCTTTTCATTAATGCTGATCCCTTTGTTAGGAGCATCTGCCTGATATTTACATGAACTTTCATCCACAAAGACAAGTGCAGACTACCATTTGTATATGACCCATCATACCTCCAATAAATGTCCTGGTTTTGCTGCCTTCCTGGAGCCGTACACAATTATGTCACATCCTTCTGATCCAAATGCAAGGGTCACCGATACCTTTACCGAATGCTGTTTTTTGGCTTCTATTAGCTTCTTCAGACTGGGCATCACTTACATGTGGATGGTACATGGGGTGGGGGTGGGGGCACAAGAATTCCAAACATCATGGTTAGATATCCATGGCAAACCCTTTAAAAACTGAGTTTCAAAAGGAAGGCTGCAAAGTCAAGCCAGATGTGTTGGTTTTAAATCCCACTTCTGGCAAGGCTGATTGAATTGTCCTACACTTTCTTTTCTGAAACACCCACAGATTAATGGCGCCCAACTCAACGAAGGCCCATACATGCTGAAATCCAGTGTTTGTTTGTAGCTTTTGAATGGCCTTGGCTTTTTCTCTTGTTGTCATCTTCCTGAGGTACTCTTTTATTTCCACTAATTGTTACTATTAATAAAGAGGTTTATTTGGTCCCATTCTCCAAATGGCATCTTGATTGTAATAGCAGGGAGGAAGCTCAGTGACATGTTCTTCCCATGTTGCACAGGCAGAAGTGTTTATTGTCAAAACATTTTCCCCTTAATTGCCTCACTGTTTAGTATTTAGTTTTGTGTGTGCCGTGCCAGACAAGAACATTTTTCTGTGTTTGCAAAGGTTCACTTTCTCATAATGGATATTGTGTGGAAATGAATAGGAGAAAGGAATTCATGGCATTGGAATAACCCACATGGTTATGGGATTATAACATGAAAAGGAGAGAATGGTTCATGGGGTTTTAAATACTGACATCGGGAGTCCATAACACAACCTGTACATTATGACGTTGTGTGGCATATTTATAAGTGCTGAAAACCTTCTTTTACGTACAGCTGGAAATAGCCATAACTTTAATTGTGTATTATTTTTCTGAGGAAATAAGAACTGCTATCTAAAGTTAAAAGAAACCTACATTTTAGGAAGGCATTGCTGGCAGTGCCAAATTTCATGAGGTATAATATTCTGTGCTAGAAAGTAGGCCATTAGATACATGCAAAAAGTCGTCTTGGAGACCACAGCCAGCTTTGGTGGTTTCCCACATGCTGCTCATGTTTTGAAGACCTCTTCAAAATCAAGTATCAATCAACAATTGTGGGGTACACATGGCATTATTGTTGAACCACATAGCTAATCAGAGTTTGCTCTGTAATGACAATATAGCATTCAAAACTTGTTTCTCTTTTTCTTTTCTGTTCATCCCTCTTCCCCCCCCCCCCCTGCTTTTTGGTCCTCACTTTAAATGGAGAGTGACAAAAAGGAGAACATCCATGTTACTCAGGTGCCCACCCAGCACTCCTTGCTTCATCACATTTCACTGTTATTTTTATGACCTGCTAGTGCTGCACAGTGAGATGTTCTCCTTGATTGAATTGAAATGGTGTGCAGTTACAGAGAACTTGGAATAAAAGGGAAGGGGGGATTTCTCACTAGAAAGCCAACCCTGCTGAAGCTATTTCACTGTGCAAGACTGACACCTGCATTTGTGTACATATAGTATATTGTGGATACTGATGTCACCCATCCATACTGCACTACTTCTAAAGTGATTATGACAGATGGATATCTGCGTGTATATTTTTGTCTACATTTTGTATAAGGCTGGTGCAAGACATTTTGGCATCTAAAGTGAAAGGACAAAATAACACCCTCTCATTTGCACAGATGAGCCAGACCGGCAGCTGAATTTAACCCTGGTGATTGGATAGTATCTTCTACCATAGTGGAGGGTAGAACTCTTGATATATGTAGTATGAGAGAGACCATAGTCTATAAATATTTCTGCTTCTGTCCATCTCTAAGTATCAGTTTGCTAAAGCAACCATCCTATAATACTTCATACGAGAGACACTACTGGTTCTGTTGCCACTGCTCAACTATGAAGACAGCAGGGGTAGCACCTGTGGACCTCCAAACATTTTTAGCTTACAACTCCCATTAACCCTAGTCACCAAAGCCAATACCAAGAGATTATAGGGTTTGCAGGCAAAAGGAAGCCACAGTTGTTCACACTGGTATTGAGATAGGACAAAATATTTGGGTCTGCTTTGCTTCCCCAGGTAGGGGATATGAATAAAATGGCCGGTGAAGATTAGGGTGATAAAGAAGTTGTCCCAAGTTTATGCAGATGTAGGGAAGCAGGGGACTTAGAAGATGAAATATCCCAGGGTCTCCCTCTATTTAGACCTCAAAACACAGACAAAAATGCCACACCAAAGCTGTTGATACAGCAACCACATCTACTCTTCTACTAGAATGAATTTAGAATTATGTGCTGTTGATTCCTATTGTCTCCTGGTAGAGATAATACAAATGGAGATTACAGACTGGAGAACCTTATTGTGGTTGGTCGACAAGGAACAGCAAAGAAACACCACATCTTCTAAGTCTTGTAAGCAATTTGTATCAAATGAAATTGGGGAGAATTTCCCCATTGTGCCACAGGTTCCAAAAACCTCTTCACTTCCATGAGGATGGGAGATAGCCTTCAATTATAAGCTGCTGGATTTTGAGTAGGAAACATTGTTTCCATTGTCTAAGCATCAGGCCTGTTGTTCCTTTTTGTTTCTGACACCACCTCTCTTGTTCTGGACTCATCCACTAACAGTTATTAAATATTGTGAAAAATAAGAAGAGAGGTGCATTTCAGGGGAAGTTTAAAGTATGAGGCACTTTGGCCACCCAGTCCAGAATAAAGAGGCGAGATGCAGGTGATGGGATAAAAACTAGGGCCACACTTTATTAAACTTTAACTTAAAACTCCCAATTCTAAACAAGGGAGGGGTCTGCCGTAGTATGGAATACAGGTCTGGAGCCGGGGGTCCCACCTGAGCATCTCTCCAACCTTATACAGGAGAGTCCCACGTCCTGCAGTCATGCTGTCATTAAGACAGCCCAGACCCAGCTGGCCAATGATTGGGCACCCCTCCCAATCCGCCAGCCACCCAGACTCTTCATCCTAGAGGGCCCATAGCCCGGATAGGCTCCCTGCGCATCCCCCCACCCAGCACTGTAACCTTGGGATCCACAGCACCAGGAAATCAGATGGCTAGCACCTTCTGGGTGCCCGATTGGGAACTTACCAATAATTGTCCCTTCTGCACTACCCGCCAGTGTGACCTATTTATAAACAATCCCACCCAATCAGCATGTTACAGCCCATGAATATACTCCAGTATATATATTTTTAAAAAACATCCTGCTCACCTTTCGCCAATCTGCCAATCAGGTGAATGGTCCAAAAAGTCTTATCTGGTCCAAGAAGCAACCAGCTAGTCTCACACATGATTCCCAGGGCCTCAAAAGAGCCCTGAGTCACAGTGGGGCTGCCTTAAATAAGTTTCTCTGGTCCTGCCCCCATGAGCCACATGGGTGTGGCTAAGTCCCTTGCTTGCCAGTTTTCCAGCAGGGGTGGGCAAAGAGCCCCATAAGCTCCACGTGATGGTGGAGCCAGGCATCAGCAAGGACATGTAGAAGCCTTTCAAATCAATCTGAAATCTCATGTTTTTCCCTGCCACATATGAAGTCCCTTGACAATTACAGCAACTTTTTTTAAACAAAAATAAACAGAAATGAAATTTTCACCCATGGGCATCAGCATAGTTCAGTAAGTAGAACTATTCCCAGCTTGGGGATGTTCGTGCTGTATGAGCTTGACAAACAGCCATTAAAAGGGATGCACCTCTCCAAAAATATGGCAACCTCAATTCAGCAGTATTGGTTCTACAGTATTTCAGACCGCACCTTTGAAAGCTAAACACTCAAAATTCTGGACACGGATAAACACATCTTTCCGTTTCCATTTCTTCCTTTGATTTCTTAAAGCAAAGCAAAGCAAAGTCCAAGTGCTTTCTATTTGATAAATGAAGAAATTGACATATTAAGCTCTTATCAAAACTGAATTGGAAGGGATTTTTTCCCCCTATCCCAAATACACAGGTTTCTATTTCTTAGTACCTGTTATGTATGGCTAAATAAAGAACAGGCAGATTAAGACAGGTTTTCATGTCTCTAGTGCAGAACATGTTTGCCTCTTGATGCTACAGGAAAGAAGGAAAGTTGATTAGCAATAACACCAACCCCCCCCCAACTGAGAAAAAATGCCATGGAATGATTTTGGGGTATAAGTGGATAAGTAGTCTACCATCGGAATTTGGGGTCTGGGGCTTTGGAGTAATGTACAAATGGTGTCTGAGTACCAGTTCCATATCTGTATAGTTAGTGTGCCTGTGTCTTGATATGAAAGAGTATCTTACAGACCTTTAGTGAAAGTTTTCTTATTCAATTTATCCTTCCACTTGCAAGTGCTTTAGGTTAATGCTTGCTATATGTAGTCTTTGGTTCCATAAGAAGCCTTGTCCACCCACCCACATTATGCATCTCCATTAAAAATAACAATTGGATTTACTGCTGGATTTTTAAAAAACAAAATCCAGTCCCCATCTTCAGAATCATATGCCACTTGCCACATGGAGAATAAAGAAGGAAGAAACAAATCAATTAATGGCACTCATCAAGTTTGAGAGCATAGGACAACATGAATGTCACGTTAGAGCATAGGACAACATGAATATCACGTTCATTCTCATTTATGAAAGCTAATAAAGCAATCAGGCACATTTAGGTTTCATTGATTGACACGGAATGACAGAATGTATTATTCATGAAGAAAAAACACAGGCTTGTTCGCTGTTTGTTACCTGTGCAATTGATTTCAATTTTCAAAATGAATAGAAATGCATATTTGTTGTTTATCTCTGATAGAAATACTGGAAAGTCTGGTGGCATACTTAATGAGGATATCTTTTCCCTTTCAGCATAAACATGTTGCTTAGATCTCTTTCTCTCATTGAAGTGTATGTTAATTATACATAAGCATATATCCATATAGCAGTAGGAGTATCTTTAGATAAGGTAGAGATGTAGATACTTCTCAATATTATGCCCTCTCAGAACTGCAGAGCTGGAAGGGACCCTGTAGATCAATGAGTCTAGTCCCTGTCATGGAGACACAGTGGGAGCTACTCCCACCAAATATTCCAGCATATTGGATCTTGCTATGGGGTGGAGGAAGGAAAACACTGCACTTAATAGTAATCTGGTGGGCCCCAGCCAGTGTAATATGACCAGGAACATATGGAAGGGCTAGCATGTCCTTTCCTCATCTTAAAGCAACTCCAGAGTGGGAATGTTTTGGAGCAATTCTGGCATTGTCTGTCCGCCCCTAGAAATCTGTGTTCAGAAGTGAGAGAAGGGAAAAAAGTGCTGATGTGCAACGTCTTTGTTTTCGATCTTTTATGAAAGCCTCACAAATGGTTGAAGCATTGGTCTACTAGTACAGTGGGAGAAGACCTATTCAACCAGAAGCATGTCCAATTAAAAACAAAAAGGTAAAAGTCTCCAATAGCATGTTTGGAGGAAAACCTTGGTCTCACATCCTGCTCACATCCATGCATTCTTTTTCGTACAATTCAACACGTTCCTGATTAGCTTGTTGTGCAGCTTGTGCAGATGGTGGAGAATTCTAAGAACAATTCAGGTTGATGCTATATTCCTCTTTCAATATGCCACTTAAATTATTTAACAACAAAACCAAAATGGAAAACCAATGCGGCCAACTGAATGAGAGCTGTAAGAAAAGGTGGAGAAGGGGGCTATGTCAACTCCATGGGCTCGGCCCCAGAAGGTGGCACAGCCCCAGCAGAGCCTCAGTTGAGTAGAAAGGTGGGGGAAAGGGGGGTTACCTCCCTTCCACATAGCCAACCTTCACCACATTTTCCCCTTGCGCCAGTACCACTGCCATGGGCTTGCCCAGCCACTGCTGTACTCTGCTGCCACCTCCTTACTTTTGAATAAACCAGGTGAACCTTTCTTGTGAACAAACAGGGTACACTTACACACAAGTTAACCAGTAATCTAATGCCTGGGAGAAAAAATGGGAAGGACTGATCAAGTGAGAGATAAAATAGATCACTCTGAAGAAAAGAATCTTTTAAGTATGAACCAAACTGCTCCAAATTCCTCTGCCTGGACAGGCCCTTAATCAGGTAAAAAATCTCAGTCAGCAGATGGCAGTTGATAAATGTATGTTCTCAACATGCCAATATATGTTACTTATTTTTGTGGGTGTAATTTTGTATTTCTATTCTTTAGCAAGAGTTGCATTTTGGAAGCCTCTGTTGGCACCAAGAATTAATTAATTCCCAACTCAGAGTGCCAAGAATTCAGCTGTCGAATCCTATGTCTCTTGCAGAACTGCAGGTGCCAAGGTTTCCTATCGTGAAGGCAAGTCAACAAAACCAGTCTTATGTTGTGTGTTTCAGTTTTAGAGTGTAGAATGTATGCTTTATAAAAAGGAATTAATTACCATTATAGTTTCCAGGGCCCCAAAAAGTACTTATTCACATATATAGTTTAAGAACTCTTTACTTTCACATTTCTCAAAAGTAGTTTTTTCTTTGCCACTTTAAAAAGATGTGAACACTAGAACCTTCTGGCTTCAAGTGCAAAACATAATGTTCTCCTGTCCACCTGACTGTCACCTCTACACACACAAAAGCGAATAAGGCACTCTAGAACCATGTGAAATGAAAATGTGAGGCCACGCTTCAGAATGCTAAAAATAACTAACCCAATCCATTCACACTGCAGAAGTTACATTGTGCTTCAGTAATTGGAACATACATAATACAGTTATACATCCAAACTCAGCTTCAGAGATAGCTCAAAACTTCTCACTTCCTGGAGAACAGGATCAATGCAATCCTAAACAATCAGCACTGCCATCACATTTTACTATCAAATAGATATTTGTTTTAAAAGTGGGGCTTAAGCCCACACCTGTTGCTAAAATCCTGAGTAGATCAGAGATCTGTTTGCACAGATGTGTGAGTCATTTCCCTTCACTTTCTTTTTTATTTCCTTTCCACTGAAATCTGGGCTTTCGTTTCTTAAAAAATACGGTTTCTCCATAAAGCACGGTGTTGAATGCAAAAATGAGCTCTGTCTCCACTTAGAAATCATTATTCATGATCAAATATTTGTGTATCTCTAGGCAGCATTTGTGGAGAACACCTGCTGTAAGCCACACAACTTCAAAAGAAACAATTGAATGGGCAGAAAAATCATCTCTATGTGCATTTCTCCACTTTTGTCTCTGCAGTCCTTTTGTTTCTTTATGTTTGTACCTTTTTTAAAGGTCAGGCTGGTATGGCTACATCTCCCTCAACACTTATTAGATCTTGGTTTTCTGTTCACTCCAGTTTTTACTCCTATAATTTGAATACATTAAAGTCTATATCTATTCAAATTTTCATTTCCAAGCAAAGTTGCCAACTGACAACTGGCATCATGAGTGGAGTGAGGGTGGGAAAAAAGATAATTGGAAAGGGAATAAAAAGAGGTGTTAGTCAATGGTGTAGCCCAGCACTTCTGAAAACTACAGTATCTCTGCTGTAGACCTCAGAAGGCTAACATCATGTCAGGTTGCTTGTACCGTGTTTCCCTGAAAATAAGACAGGGTCTTATATTAATTTTTGCTCCAAAAAACGCATTAGGGCTTATTTTCAGGGGATGTTTTATTTTTTTCATGGACAACAATCTACATTTATTCAAATAGTCATGTCATCTTCTGGTTGCTGCACAATGGTGGAGGGCGGGGTTTCACTTAACTGGGGCTTATTTTTTGGGTAGGGCTTATATTACGAGCATCCTGAAAAAGCATACTAGGACTTATTTTCAGGGTAGGTCTTATTTTCGGGGAAACAGGGTAGAACATGATGAAGAGAATTTACCATCATAATCCTGTGTGTCCTTACTTAGAAATAAGTACCTCTATACTTGCTGTACTTTTAATGGCGCTTACCTCCTTGAAAGTGTGTTAGGACTGCAATGTTAATTAATCACTTCCATGTCCTGCTCATCCTGATCTTTGAAAGATATTTCATAACTGTAGGGTTTACCATTGTCATAACTTTTGTATCTATCATATTCATATATTTCATCTCCTGAACATACTGAGCTTCAGAGGACATGTCATACTGTAGTATCTACCCCATTCACAGCCAATAGCCTCAGAGAGATAAAATTCTGGAAGTTCAATAACCTTCTAGAGGTTGCACAGGTTTTCTAGGGGATTTGGTAAGATGTCATTTGGGAAGCTGCACGGCTTATGTTCAGTAGCACAGTGAAGACCAGTGTGGTGTAATGCTTACAGTGTTCACCTGTGACCTGAGAAATCCTGGTTTCAGCTCCAATGAAGCTCATTAAGTGACCTTGGGACAGTCAGTCTCTGGGCCTGACCACCATTGCTGGGTTGTGGTGCAGATAAAGCAAGGAAGAGGGCAGCCATGCATGCCACCTTGAGCTTAAGGGAGAAAAGTAGAAAATGATTTACACACTTCTCTGTTCTTTATTTATTTTCATCAAAGGCAGCTCAGAAGTGGGGGACACCAAGAACTATTACAGGATTAAATTATTACCATTGAATAAGCAATCTTCAACTCTGCTATCAAGCATGAACTACCCTTTGTTAAGATGCACAGGGAGTTACAGAGAATTACATGGCTGCTCAACTAATATTGACAGCACCAAAATACTGGTGAAGGTATAGTATAGAAACATAAAATGATTCTTTAGTGATGCTCACTTTGACTGCCAAAATCTGAGAGAAGCCACATCACTATGGTTATGGGATCTAAATTGCCTTGGTTCCTGTTGATAAATGTTTTTTCGTCTGCTCAGCCTCAGTTCTGACATAAGGCTTTCATACTGTTAACAATTCTGTCTATAAACCTCATTTCTTATGAACTGGTTGGGCCACCCAAGGTTTCATTCTAGACTGTTCCAAATTATGCAACCTGTTCTGACATGTCACTACATCATATTGTATTTTATAAAGTAGTTCAAAACACTCCTTAGCATCTGCAAAAAGAGGATAACATAGAGTCCACTTTAAATGTTTGGGGCAAGCATCTGTCTAGGATTCTGTGGACTCAGAATGATCAGTCTTGAAAAAGATGATCCCAGAGAGTACCTGCCAACAGCATGTTTCTAGATGGTTGAGTGATTGGTGTCACTCATAAATCTCTATCCCTGATTTTATCCTTTCTTAAACCAGTCTAATTCATTTCAGTATATTTACCTCCTCGCCTCCTTGAATAATGATGTAGGCATGTTACACAACCTTTTTGGAAGCTTAGTCAAGTTGAAATGGATTATCATTCCACATCCAGCTGTTATCCTGAAATCACTGCTTGTTCATAATGATCAATAACACTGACAAGAGACAGACAAACTTTCTGCTTTGAAAATATGGCCGAACCAAAAAGAAAATTATGTTGGGTCTCTTTTTCATTTATTTCGCCACCTTCAGTCTACTTAAATTGGACTAATCCAGCATCTGTTGCCGACATCAAACAGCAATACACACTCTTTTGTTCTTGTTTTGTCTATGCAAGTGTAGTTTAGTCATTTTCCTTCAAATAATTCAAGAGGAGAAAGAGAGGAAAGAAGCAACAGGAAAACCCTAATCAACATGGTCTTTATGTACGCCATGGCTGCATTGTGCTAAGATATTCTGCCCTTTTAGAAGATAAGACTTCGTCTACCTTTGATGAACTTGATTTTACTTTTACGACAATCTGATCTGACTTAAAGCATGTATGTCTCTGCACAGTATTTCATATATTTACTGATAAAATGTGACAGTATTTCTTGGCAATAACCAGCCCAGTCCCATCTTTGAATCAAGTTAGTATCCATGCCATATACAATCATAATTACACACCTGAAAAGGAATCATCACAATATTCCTCCTTGATGAGAGAGAAAGAGTGTGCCCACCATTCATCCTGATTCTGAGAAGATGAGTTTAAAGAGGAAGGAGGCTGCTACCCATGCCTAAGGAACTATCCATATAAAGAAGGTTCTCATCATGATGAGGAAGTTTTGTGTTATATTCAAAGGAATGTTTGCTCAAATCTGAGTGTGCCTCAGTGTGCACAGGCAAATGTGCCTGAGGAAGCACATTCAAATCTGCATCCTGCTAAATGTGTGTGTCCGTCTCTCTCTCTCTCTCTCTCTGTGTGTGTGCATAAAATGTGTACCTTCAGATGAACATCTGATTTACACTGGTGGTTCTAGATGCAGTTGTGGCAGCCTTCCATGGACCAAGGAAAAAGTGTGCTAGGTTTCTATTTATATGGACATTCAATAAGCTTATGGACATCACAAACTGTTTTGGATACATTCCAAAGTCTAGCATCCTAGCTAGTCAGCAAAAACTTAGCAAATGCAATGAAAATCATAGTTAGCCCTTGTGCTTAAGAGAAGAAAGGTCTACCAGTTGAAAATATGCTCCCTCTCTTCCTTCCAAGTTCTGTGATCAAGAACTGGAAATACTATTCTTAATGAATGGCTATGGGGCAGAATCCTGTTTCACTCCAACCCTCAACTTTTGCTAGCAGCCAAACATGCCCCCACCCACTCTGGTTTTCCTGTGTTCAGACTTTACCAGGGTACATTAATATTACCCCAGTCAAGCTTCCATGCCCATTCCCCCTCCCTGTGGAGCCATTATTTAAAACTGCCTGCCAGAGGATGGATGACTACAGTACACAGACTGCCCATACAATTGCAGTGGCTATTGATTTCCTTTACAGTTCACATTCATCATTTGTAGTCCAAGACCTGGATGTTCTGTGAAATTGGAAGGATGCCATTATGTAGTTTCTTGCATGTGTAATTGAAAAAGAAAAGGGGGAGAGGAAAAGAAGCAGCAGCAATGGGAGACTTGTCAGTTAATTGCCATATTCAGATGACTCCGATTCTTAGCAGCATCTATTATGACTAGGAGCTTTTCTGGACTCCCTGCCTCTTTTCAATTGTTTTCCAGCTCAGAAATCACATTATACTGGAAGCTAAGATTGTGGGCTGATAGGGAAATATATGTAAGCATTCCAGCATCCTTACCATCCCATTTGCTGGCTTTGCCCTGTAAGATGCACATCTGGACATATGAGCAAAGGCATCTTCAGAAGAGCTCTGTGGAGCTTGAAAGCTTGACTTCGGGTTAGCAGCACAGCTCAAACTGATAAAAGTCCCCCCCCCCCTCCACTGCCTTTTATTGTCTCTCCAATTAACCAGGTAAATATCCCAAGCCAAAATCAGCCGAGTGTCAATCTCCCTTCATTCCAGAAGAAGATGTAAACTATCCATTTTCTTGCCATGCCTCTTGAGAGCAATCTGTCTCCCATGCACAGGAATAATTCCAATCCTTTCCCCCTCTTGAGTTCCACTCAGATCCCTTTTAAAAAAAAAAATCAAAACAACACCGGTTGCATTAAGGACAGATTTAAAGCTGGTTCCCTGGAGAGGAGAGCAAATGTTCTCTGTATAGAAATATTGAATGCAAGCTGTAAACTGTGTGAATTAAACTGAAGCGGTGTGTGGGGGTAGGACTCTGTTGTACTGAAACCACTCCACAACAAGGCAGAATGAGCAATCTTTTTCCTGTTTGCAAACTTATTGTCAAATGGACTCCATGCCTCCCCTTTCAGGGGCCAAGGGAGGGGTGGAATTGAAGCACACACCTTACAGGTAGGTGCAACTTTCTGCAATGTCTTGCAATTTCATTAGCTCTCTGTTTCTTCTTTGCTAACAAACCCCACATAAATGCCACTGAGACCAGTTTCTAACATTCCTGGAGGTGAGATATTTTTATGAGAATAAAATCACTCACCTTCCTCTTCCCTGGAGAAAGTGGCAGCTGTTTTCCTTGATGCTGGGCTGTCCGCAGCTGATCCAGTGCCTTCCTGTTCTCCCTTCTGCCTGTGAACAGTTAGCTCCAGTGCTGTCTCTTCTCTGTACTCAGAAGAGATTCTTCTCTTGCTCTCTCTCTCTCTCTCTCTCTGCATCACTTTTAACTTAGGCAACTAGGAAACTGAAGCCAAAGGTACCTTCTATCTGATTGGTTTCCATTCAGAGCCCCCTGATTAATAAGACAACGTCCCTCACTGATGAAGAGCTGTTGCTGCTGATGAGGGTGCAGTCAGTGCTCAGTGTGCGGAGGTTTGGGGAAGGAGGGAGGAAGGTGTGGAGAGAATGTGGCTACCATGTGTTTGTGTGTGTGTTGTGGGGGGGGGGGAGAGACTTTGGCTGTACAAAGCACACAGCGATTTGCAAGTGAATGAAGGAGGAGGGCACAGAGAGGAGAGCTTGACAAGGACTCCCCTTGTACAAGAAAGAAGCTCTGTGCTTGAAGTCTCCCTGACCGAGACCCATTTAATCTGTTCAGCCCTTTTCCTGGAAGAAGGGGCATTCATGCCTGCAGCCTGTAAATCAGCTGGACATCAGATTTTTATTACCCTGCTCCTCTTGCATTGTGATTCAGTGCCAGCTGGGAACTCAGCACTGCCCTGTTGAACAGCATTGCCCTGTGCAACCAATGTGTCAAAAAAAATTCCAAATTTCATAAAAGGAAAGGAATAACTTCTCACTAGCCTTCATCACCCTCCCTTTCTACACATTGCTTTAAAAAAGAATTGTGGGGTGGGGAGGGGAGGACAAGCAGCATTGGGCCAGAGAAAGGTGTGCTAAGGAGACAAAAATTAACACAAAAGATTCCGTTACTAGCTTTGTGGTTCCGATTGTGTCATATCTCTGTCCAGGGTTTGCACCTGAAATCATGCTGTTTACACACTGCCAACACATGAAGAATCAAACACGTATGTTCTGGAATGACCTGGTCAGTTTCCAGATGTCACTGTGGGGCACCTGGCACAAGCTTGAGAGTAGGACAGATTTTCATACTGAGAGGGAAGGGCATAATTCTGCACTCCCAAGCTTTAGTTCAATTAGTCAGAAGTGGTCCATTAACAACGTTTCACAGAGCAAAATGATGGAATGCCGAATGAGTGCCAATTCACTATCTATCTTTCTGGTGCAGTTCCTTGATTTATCTGTTGTAGTGGTCAAAATGGATGGATGTAGGCTGAGGGTGGGTGTAGAAGTGGGATGATTCCATTTCAAAGGAGGACTAGTTTGACAATTTCTTTTTAAAAGTAGTGGGTTTTTAAAGGAAAACCTAAGGAGGAGCAAGATAGAATCCTACCCTGTTCTTTTGGTTCTTCTTCTCTTTTTTGGGAGGGGGAAAAAAAAGAACTAAACAGATGCACAAACTGATTTTTCCCCAAAACAATGTATTTTGCACAAACCCTGATATTTTCTATGAAAATCTTGCATTCTGTTAAAAGTTGTATTTTATGCAGAATGCATGGGTTTTGTGCAAAATTAAGTTGCTTGGCCTAACATCTTTTTGTTGTTGTTCATGGTACAAGTTTTGTTTTGTTGGTAGCTGTTCTTTATTTTATTTTCTATTTTTGGTCAGTGCTGCTGCTGAATAAAAAAACAAAAACAAATTCCTTGGTTTCTTTCTTCTCATACAAGAGCAAAAAAGTATTGTAGCAGTGATCAATTTTTTTATGGGATGTCTCCATGGGTTGAGACATCCTTTTTTGTTCAAAGGTTGCAAAAAGAAAGTAAGGAGGGAGGGAGGGAGGGAGAAGAGAATATTCATTACATCACGGTTCCAAGAACTTTGTAGGAAGGATATATTTTAAGGACAATCCACTGTGTCATTTTCTTCATCAGTTATAGGCACAGCCCTGTAACTGTCAAATTCAGCCATCTCTGCTCTGTGTTCATGCTATGCTTTTCCTGAGCAGCAAAACCCAATGGTTTAGGAAGATACGTTTCGTATTCTGCTACACCAAAATGATGAGCCATTGTTTCAAATTGTTCAGTGGCAATAACTGCAGCTGGGTTTCAGAACACTGTGTGTTCCAACCAGTCACTCCAGAACTTTGGAGAAATGGGCCATTTGAAAGCTTGTGTGTGTGTGTGTGTGTGTCTATACAAAAGTTTAGAATCTGAGAACTGCAGAGCTGGAAGGGACCCTGTGAATCATCAAGTCCAGCTCCCATCAAGGAGGCACAGTGGGGAATCAAACTCCCATACCTAAATGACTGAGTTATCCAGCAGTATGTTGATCGATGCTTCATGATCATAAAACTGTACAGGAGTGCTTTGGAATACTGAAGGAAAACAATACTTAGTGGTGGCAATTTACTGTATTTAAATCGTTGTAAGCCGCCCAGAGACCTTTGGGTAGTGTGGGTGACATATAAGTTAACTAACTAACTAAATAGATAAATAAATTTTCAAATTTTCTGTCTGCAGGAAGTTTGCTTCCCATCAACAGGTTTATCTCCTGAAGAAGCTTTCTCACAGTCTAACACAGGATCTCCAGACATTGCAAAGGATTCTGAACTATTTAGGGATATAAACAGATTTCACTGTTTCTTCTCTTGCATGTTCTGCCTAGCAATGAACTGAAAGTACACCTTAGATCACATTTGAATCTCACTTTTGCTGATAAAGGTAGGACATTAATATGTCCATATATAAATATATAAATATATATATATAAATATATAAATAACAGTAAGCAAGCTGCTATCTTTCAGAGATGTTTGTCCACCAATCCTGATAGTGATAAACGGCTGATATGTTTCCACAGAGCCAGAGGGTTCCCTGGGATGCTGTTTGAAAGTCACTATTTTCTAGCATTTTACAAGTTTCTTACTTTATTGGTCTTGGTAGACCAATAAAAATGATGGTTATTTTTTAAAAAAAAGCATAATTCACTTCTAATTGCCTGGCATAGCCAGTAGTGCTATGCACACAATATGAGCTAGGTTTTCCCTTATTGCTGCGCACAAATGACCACCTAAAATTCACCTTGTTTGTAGAAAGAAAACTTTGAGGGGGCTGTTTCAGTGATTTCTGAAATTCAAGGAGAGAGGTAGGACTCACCAGTCATTTACAAAGCTTCGTTCTCCCTTCCTCCCTGGAATCCTTGTGTTGTTGTTGTTTTTTTTTCAGCTTTGCAAGTGTCACTAATAGCAGCTGTGTTGACTACTAGGCCACCATTTTGCATCCTCCAAAATGCCCTCTATTCTCTGGAACGGGGCAGGTGGGTAAAAAGGGGACTACTCCCTCAAGAGGACAGAACATTTTGGAGACTGCTCCTTTATACTACTTGACAGCACACAACAACAAAAACAACAACAAAGGGTACATACAAATTCAGCTGGAGCTGGTGGATAAGATATGCCAGCAACACTTTTTGCCAGCACATTTTTGAGCCCCACTGAAAGTGAACATTTTAACCTTACAGTCTTAAACCATTTGTCCTCTGTGTTAATTGAAGGACTGCTTTCACCCATACCAACTTGCCTGCACTTTGAGTACTTTCTGAAGCCCTGTTCCCATGCCCACTCATAAGGAAACTGTGGGTGCTGAGCACAAGGATTTCTCACCTGTGCTTCCACAGAATCCATGGCAGCTAAACGTGTGAGCCCTGTGGATGTAGGAGGCTTCGCCCTTCAGATATTTTGCCCTCTATGGGCAGAGGGCAAGATAAATGATGGCAGAGAAGAGTGGTGTATGCAATTCTCATTGCCTGATGCTCTGGGTAGCATCACGTAACTGTACTTGCACAGGCCTCTTCTTTGCAAATACCTGCTCTGGACATGTGAATGCCAGGGAGCCAGGCCACATATTGTGTCTGAAGTGGTTGGCAAGGCTAGGTGGCATGACTGTTTGCAAACCTGTGTACCAGAAACTTCAAAAGTCCATTGCATTAGGTTGCTATCATAACTCACATCTGTTGTTCTCCTTGGAGCTGTCTCTTTCACAACATCCAGCCAGTTCAAGGTCCAATGTCTTCCTTTTGTAGGAAAAAAAAATGCTGGGTCCAGTTCTGGTAGTCTGCAGTACTTCAGCATCTGTCTATTATTCTGTAAAAAGAAACAGTTCGAAGTAGTTCTGCTCTGATTTTGGTATCCATGGGGTAAAGGCCAGTGCGGATAGATTATAAGAAGTAGGTAGTGGGCCCCAAATGTTTGCAGTAGTGGCAAACAAGATGAGAAGGATGTCAATTAGTGTGGTGGGGGAGGGGGAGAAACATTTGGCAGCAAGACAGCAACATTACTGTTCTAATTATTGAAGTGGTGGGGTGAATTAGAAGGCTCAAATGCACAGCAAAACATTATGTATTATGAGATTACCGCCCCACAAAGATGTGCTATAGTGATGAAAAAATTGGCTACAATTTCCCCCTTAATATTTTCCACATCTCTTCAGCCATTACTGTGCATTTTCCTGTAATAGCGGAACAACTATTTTTACAATCTCCTTTCAGGTCTGCCAATTTCTCATCATTGAGTCTGTATAGTTTCCAATACAAAGAAAAGTTACCAATACGAAGCATTTCAAAGAGAACTTTTGCTTCTCAAATTTGAA
This sequence comes from Intellagama lesueurii, assembly GCA_037013535.1. NCBI lineage: Eukaryota > Metazoa > Chordata > Lepidosauria > Squamata > Agamidae > Intellagama > Intellagama lesueurii. Next base: position 91,413,166 of record JBAJHW010000004.1, on the reverse strand, counting down.
TAGCAGGGTTTGGCCACAAGGCATACGTGACTATTTTGTCCAATTTGCTTATTAACAAGAAACTGTCTTCATTATGTGTATATAAGAATGGCTGCACTGCCTCGGGCACATAGCAATTTAGTCCTGATTGGGAGTACTCTGCTTTCTTTCCCACTGTCTCCACTCCAGCCAAGTCAACCATAGAGCTGAAGCTGATGCACAAAGGATGTTTTCTGGCAACACTGAGGCCAGAGAGATGCAGAAAATAACCCATAGGAATGAAAAGTTAGATTATGTGATTTGGATTCTTGAGGCCAATACCGTCTTCCAAAAATAGGGTGCGGGGAGGCTTTTCTTGATTATGAAGGTGTCATGGTTTGTTTTGTTATGTTATGTGCCATCAAGTCGAAACCAAATTATAATGACCCTAATAAGACATTCAATATGCACAATCTAACTCTCACAGATAAATGTTAGGTAGTTCCCTAGATGGCAATTGAGCTATCTTAAATGGCAGAGTCCACCCACCAAGCAGGCCCCACAGGCAGGAGTAGACCATGCCACACAGCAGGCCACAAGCCACACAGAAAGGCAGGGGTCACCACTTGGCTGTATATCCCCTGCCTGTCACCACCTCTGCATGAACAGGCTGGGCAACTGTTAGGCCACTCCCTATGTTTCAGAAAGCAAGGCCATGACCTGTGCCAACCCATCACCTAACAGCCACCTAGCACCACCTGGCAACCTCAGGTGTCTCCCTGAAGCCTTCAACACACTCTGGCTTCCCAGCCACAACCAGTGACTCACACCCCTCAATAGATGGAGGGCTGAAGCCGCCACCTTTCCCCTTTCCTCTGTGCCTCCTCCCACCAATTAAGGGAGGCCTCTGCCCAGACTCCACTCCTTCCTTTGCCCACCTGGCTGCAAGGGAAGCTGACTTAAGAGGTCATGGCCTCATCCTGAGGCCCCTAGTGGGACACAAATCATGCAACAGTGCCAATGCACCTTCCTAATCCCTGGATGTAGTGCTCCTGATCACCATCCCATCCGTTAGCAGCAATCAAAAGAGGCCAATGTTTGGCTTGTCCCATCCCCAGTGCCAGTAATGCTGTGATGCCATTCCATCACTCACCTGCCCCACCTCCTCATTATTGGAGAGGGGGAAATGCTCCCCTCTCTCCCAGATCTGTAGTAGCACAGGTCCAGAGGTGGCATTCTTGAATAAATGACTTCTAACATCCTCACCCCACCCCCTTGGCATTGAATAGACCTTTTTACAATTGTAATGAGAATTCTTTTAAAATACAAAAGCTGGATTCTGCACCAATCCAAGCCTGCAGTAAGCTCCGTCTTTGTTGTCTTTCCACTGGCAGACAAAGAGTCAGAATTTCAGACGGGCATTGGCTTTTAACCCAATTTGATTGTTGGAATGGCTTTTATTTGGTGGTGGTTGTTTATTTCTTTTCATTAAAATGAATTATTGTTGATATTTTTTCCTATTTTGCAACCGTTTCTGTTTTATTGTTGTTAGTCTCCTCAAGTGCTGTTTCTTGTGCCAATGCAGGAGACACATTTAATTGAGAAATAAACTGACTTGAAGTCTCCATGGGTAGCATAATCCTCATATCATATCAAATGTACATAACACACAATTAGAGTCATATGCATTTATCTTCTCCTGTATACTGTTTAATCATCCTACCATCAGATATGGTCTAATTGTTTAATAATAAAATGTAGCTTTTGGTTCAGGATATGGAGGAAACATCACTCCATATACCATCCCCATAAGATGATATGCCACACCAGAGATGGGCACGAACTGCTGGTTTGGCAGTTCCTGCTGGTTTGTATTACAGCTAAACAGGCATTCAGCATCTCCCAGCCCTGCCCCTTCTGGTGGATGCCCACTCAAATGCAGTACCTCAGTTTCCCTGCCCCGCCTCCTCTGGGTGCTGTGTTTGAGTGGGTGTCCACCGGAGAGGTCAGGGTTGCAAAGTGCTGAATGCCCGTTTGGCCGTAATACAAACCAGCATGAACCAATGAACTGGCAGTTTGTGCCCGTCTCTAGCCACCATCATGGCAAAACAGGGAGACTGGTGAAGACAACTGTTTGAATTACTTAACAATGTAAGTAAGCAATCAAGATGATGACTAAATTCCTTGGTGTGGCATGGGAATAGATGCTTTTCTCCAAGGCTTACACAAGACATTTTGGTACCTGAAGCAGAGGACAAGATGCCATGCACTCTTACATCTACAGAAGCCAGCCAGACTATCCTTTGAATCTTCGTTCAGAAAGGGGCAGCAGGATAGCTTGAGAAGAACAGGGCAGGCCCCACAGTTCTGTCCTCTAGCAGAGACGTTAAGCCAGGCAGCTACTGCTATCTCTTCCGCATCATCCATCACCTGAGAGAGCTACATCACTCCATTCAATGGTCAGGCAGCTCCTGTCTGTGTTATATAATCCATCCTTAATTCCCATGAAGCGGTGAGTGCTTCAACACTGGAAGCATTCAAGAGAAAATTAGACAACCATCTGTCAGATATACTTTGATTTGGATTCCTGCATTGATCAGAGAGTTGGACTCAATGGCCTTATAGGTTCCTTCCAACTGCATTATTCTGTGATTCTAAAGTCCTATGAGAAGCTCTGAAAGAAACTATAATGTTGTATATTTTAGCCCCATCACTGGATATCCTGCCTTGGAAATGTTTTTCCTCCTCATCCACCCTATATCATCTTCCATGATTTGAAGAAATGAAACATAGTTGTATGTACACACAAACATAAACACGGGGGTGGATATGACTTGTTAAGTCTTTTGATTTCTTCCAGGTTCTTTATACTCGTCTTCAGTCCTCTGTGGATTGAAACTCTCAGAGAAGTTCCTCCCAGCTAACTGGAGTACAAGGCTTTCATGCTGACCTGTTTCACTTTGTTTCTGGAAACTCTTTTTTTACGAGAGCAACTAAAGCGAAAGGCTTGAGAATTAAGAGAGCTTATTTCCTCATGTTACTGTGTGTGTCTTGATAATTACACACTTGGCTACCTTTTTTTATTTCAGATATAAAAGCAGGCCACATCTGGGAAAATGTGATGCTGATTTGTGAACTGAATGCTCAGATAAAGAGCTGCACAAAATTGCATCAGCATACCAGATTAGAGATGGGGACGAATATAAAAACGGATTGGTTTTTCCGACAAATATAGCCGATTTGTTAAATATTTGTCGATCCGTATTTGTGGGTTCCAGAGACCCCCATGAATACAAAGGGACGAATATTTACCCGTTTTTATTCATCCTTCGTATTTTTTTAAAAAAAACATTCTGCCTACCGATCAGCTGATTGGCTGCAGAAAGGCAGCCACCACCCCACACAGCCACCCAATACCACAGCCTACCCCACCACCCCCTTCCTTTCCCTACCTTAGGCCCCACGCCACCCCACCCCACCGACACCCTCTTACCTTAATCGCTGCTGCCGAGGTCTTCTGGCCTCGCAGCCACGCATGTAAAAATGGAGACTGGCTGCCCTTTGTAAAGATGGCAGCTGCAGCTTCATTTAGGGTAGGGAAGCTGCAGCTGCCATCTTTGCAAAGGGCAGCCAGTCTCCCTTTTTACACGCCATGGCTGTGGAGGCCTGATGGAGACCTCAGCAGCAGCTATTAAGGTAAGAGGGTGTTGGTGGGAGTGGGGTGGGGGCTAAGGTAGGGAAAGGAAGGGGGTGTGGGGGTAGGCTGTTGGGCTGGCTGGCTGTGTGTGTGGGGCGGCTGCCTATTGGCTTCTGATCAGCTGATCAGCGGCCGGTAGGCAGAATGGGCTTCTGTGCCGTGTGGTAAACTCTCCTGGGGGGACCCAATTTGTGGGTGAATAACTCGGATGTCCGGTATCCAATCTTCACCAAAGTTGGCAGGTGTGTTGGGGAAATACATAGGAAGCTCTGTTGTGATTCTGGATTCTCTAAGTACCTGGAGGGAGCTTTCCTGGGGTGTCCTCTTTGTGACTATATAACTCGGGGGTCTGTAATCCAATGTTCACCAAACTTTTCGGAGTTGTAGAAAAGCGTCTCAGAAAGCTTCCCTGCAAATGTGGTGTCTCTAGGTGGTTGGGGGGCAGTGTTATAGCCATTTAAATTGCAGATGAATCGACAGATCGATCCGCCGATTTGTTGAAGAATATTCGTATTCGTTGATCCATTAACCTTGACGAATAATGGATCAAAACGAATCGCCATTTTTTTGATTTGTCCCCATCTCTATCCCAGATATTAACCTCTGAGTTGCATTCACAAACATCATAATACAATAATTAACAAGATGTTTAAATGCATTTTTAAAAAGTGCAGCATGTGTTATTGGAGTTATGTAGTCACAACCTGGGGAGCGTAGTATTCTAGTGTGAATATTGGCAATATGGGAGTTTTTCCCAGTAGTTCTAACATGCTCTCTCTTCTTTCTCAGAGATAGTAGATTTGGAGAAGCTATTTTATTTTTTACTAGAAGGTTAGAGTACAAAATGTTTGAAAAATGCATATTGGTGGGGGGGGGGGGTTGTTTGTTTTTCTTTGTTGCTGCTTTTTTTAAGTTGAAAAGATTCCCAACAACTCAGTGTGGAGAGAATTCCACCACTCCAGTGCCAAAACTAGAAATCAAACATGGAAATCTTCTCTCAGAGGGAAGTGGAATAAAACATTGTTAGTCAGCTCATTGTGCAGGAGTATATGTCATATATGAAAGGAGGCCATTTAGGGCTTTAATTTAACTTGAAAACTAATGCACCCAGTTTGAAACATGGGCACAAACATGCATACCCTTGGAGAAGAAAATGAGGAATGCATCCTGCCTCATTTGAACACAGCCACTATCTCCACCTGTTCTTGAGAGGTCAAAGCAAAATATGAATGGCACATAGAGGGGCAGTTGTGGATGTGGGCTTTATAGATATGAATATTTCTTTTTTTAAAAAAAAACTCACACACTGGTGAACTAGATGTTGGTCTGAACCTAAATCTCCCTTAGTTCATCACTCTAGCCACCACACCACCTTTCTTTTCAGTTGTAGAAGTCATCTTTCTCTCTGTAGAGCTTGGCTAATTATTTAACACCATATCCCCATCTACAGAGAGGTGATTAAGCAGTGTTCTGCATGCATTCAACTTATCTAACATTTTTTCTGTGCATATTTTTAAATGGTGTTTACTTATGGAGGGTGCAACCATGGATGTCCATCCACATGCAGGTTCTGGACAGCAAACCGATTCTGCCAGGTCGATTGTCTGGGAAGTTTGAACCCAGTTCAGCCCACTGAGCATCAAGTCAAAATAAAATACCTCACACATCCCTGGTGACTTTGCATCAGTCTTCATCTCCCATTCTATCATAACTGTGAGAATAATAAAGTGTGAGTGACTATATATATGACCATGTACACTTCTTGAAGGAAAGATGAGACATATGCAAAATAAGTTGATGAAAGTAGAAGCTGCATCCTGTGGCACAGAAACGTTTCCTCTCAACTCTGGTGCTGAATGCCTAGATGTGGCTACTCAATGGAAAGATAAAATCACTGGCCTATTCACAGGTCTACTGTCCTTTATTGCTTCGCTTTGCATGTACCAAATTAAGCCTCCCACATGCCTTGCACTTACTAGCAAAAGAGAAGCAACAATAGCTACTGAGGTACTCACATTAAATTTTTTTTGGAAGTATATATTTCTGGCACTTTGAAATTTAAAATGCACCTACATTTACAGCACTTAATCTGTTGGTGTCTTTTTAAAGGGAAGCAGGAAGCCGAAATACCTTAGATAATAATGAATCTACCTATTGTGCTTGCGCGGAGAGTTTTCTTCTCTTTCTTTAGATCTGTCCCTCTGAACTTACAGTGGTTTTAAAAATATGGATTTTCATGACCAAATTGAGCATTACCACATTGTGAGTCCACATGCATAAAGACAGAACATAACAATAAGCCAAAAGATTGATTGAACTTAAATTTATACCTCTGCCTGTCCTACAATAAATAGCATTGTGAAAAGCACATAAACACACTTATTTTTATTTATGTATCTATATATGGAATTCCCTTCATATGTCATGTCTGTGAAGGGAGATGCCTCACATGACAACAGTATAGTCATGTGCCCTACTATACAGAGACCATTCCTGCATTTGAAGAGTTGTCCCATCCAAAATCAACCTAAATATCACACAAAGGAAAGTTGCTCACACAAACAACACTTAGACCACAGACTGAACAGGCATACAGGTCACTTGATCACATTCACCCCTGCTATAGTGAGATGCAATGCAGTGCATGGCTTGTGTATACTGTATATCTAATCTCTGCTTTTTAGGAGACTCGAAAGTACTTTAACTTTTGTGGGGTACAGGCTAAATCCTAGGGATAGGACCTTTGGGGAAAAACAAACTCCCAGTTCCATAATTCAGTGGGAAACTCCAGATCAAATTATGGGACAGGGAGCCATCAAATGGCAGGTGGTAGCACAACCCCTTACCTCCATGCCATTCCCACACTGCTTCTTTGTGTCATCTGAAAAGTGCACCAGTGCACCATTAAAAATTGTGAGGATTCCCTGCGTGGGGAAATGAGAGCCTAGAGAGGCTACCTCTCTACACTCTATGGAGGCAGCATCTGTCAGGATCTGATTCCCCCATATCCCAATGCAAGAAGAACCTGATTAAATCTGAGTGTCCCTTCAGGCTTCCTTGCTTTGCTTCAGATCAGCTGAGAAACTGACAAATGCCTCTGCTTCTCTTTGGATTTCGAATAATTTCCTAACCCAAAGACCATCCCTGGTTTCCAGTCTGGGAATGAGTTGGGAACTGAAGCAGAGCAAACGACAGGACATTTCAAAGAGTCATACAGAGGGCAGGACTTCCTTTGTGGGAGACATATCTTCAAACACATTTCCTCAGAGTCCTATTTGACTTTTGCAGAGGGTCATTTAAACTAGGGGCAACACTTGGGGGATCTTAGGTAGACAGTCCTCTCATGGCTTAAAAGATGCCAATATGTGCAGCAAATGTATATACGACTATAGATGTGCTCAGTTTATAAAGAATTGTTTTCAGGTGCATGTAAACTCAGATGTGTAGCCAGGTGCACAGTCTCAAATGTATGGGGTGTTTATTCCATATTAAACTAAATTCAGCAGGAATAGACAATGACCATCCAAGGACCGTTCATCATTTGGAAGCACCTTTGGGATATCAGTGGTTCTTGATCCAACAGGTAACATGCGGGTGGAAGGCAGCTTGTTAGCACAGGGCTGCTTAGACAGTTTGCGTGAAGAAGAATGGAGGGAACTGGTGGGAAGGGAGAGTAAAATGATGCTGTGGCATTCTGACTCTTTGTTTTGCCCTTCTGAAAATTCTTTGACAATAGGATACAGGAAGGAAAATGTAGGAGTAGACATGGGTGCTCCATATTTCTATCCAGGAGATACGAATATGAAGTGCCCATGTCTATATAGGAGCAAAGAAGAGCGAGCATGTGGGAGTTCCCTTGGTCTTCAGTCCACTATTTGGAGGAGAGCAGATTCTGCACTCGCTCCACCAAAGTTGAAAACATTTTACCTTTCCATATATGGAATTAATTCATCTCTTAGAGCAAAGTAAAGAAGTTCATTCAGCAAAACCATTGGGATGAGCCTAAGTTTTCATCATGGTCCTGACGAACCCAGCTGTTAAGAACCATTCCTGCTTCCATCAGCAGAACCCCTCCCTGGATTTTGAAAGAGAGACAGTATATTTAGGAATTCTCTAAATTGGAATTACATTCTTTGTGCAAAACCTGTGTTGGCTTTGGGGGCGGGAGAAGAAACTCTCACAGAACAAACATTATTTTCCATATCCAGGCTGGGTTTCTCTATTCTAGAATGCTGGCCTTTATAATAGAGAAAATTAATATCCCTCAGCTTGATTGTTAGGTACAAATGTATCCCATCTACAGAATTGTCTGGTACTCAATGTGATCAACATTTATAGCCATAGTTTTCAAGATGCCATTTCTGGGCCTTTCACTTTCATCTCTCCTTCAAATTAATTTGCAACTGCACTTTCCTCATGCCAGGATATATTATATGTGATTGTACCTCCTCTCACAAAGCAGCCAGACTCATATGGTAACAGTTTCAAAGGATGAAATACTATATTACAGTGAAAGGGATGGAAGATTGTATGATACAGTCAGCATATCACAATTTTTATCTATCACTGAATTTTTTTCAATCTTCCTTTCATATATATATATATATATATATATATATATATATATATATATATATATATATATATATATATATATATATATATATATGGTATATATATATATATATATATATGGTATATATATGGTATATATATATATATGGTATACATATATATATATATATTCATATATATATATGGTATATGGTTTATATATAAAACTTCATTCCTGGCAAATAAGATGGGATTCTTCAAACAATATCTGTGGATACATCCAAGGATGTCACAGTGTGATGTATGCTACATGATTTCACTTTCAGGTGGGAAGCATTCTTTCAAAATAGCAAATTTGTATGAAATAAATGAAACACGTCAGTAGGCAATCTATACTGACAGATACAACAAGTAGAGTGAATGCTGAAGGGTATGTGTTTAGTTTGTGGAGGGAAAAGAGGGACTGCCTTATGGAGGTCAGAAGAAGTAGGTCATAAGTACTGGGAAACTTTCCAGCCATTCATGAAACAATTAAAATTCCAGGATTGATAATGGATGAGAAGAACTGAACAAAGGAATAACAGATTTTGTTCTTAATCCTTTCTTTTTCTACAGACAGATATTAGACCGTGTAATTTGCATTTCTTTCACAATGAAAACTAATGGGCCCTCCTTAGTGTGCAAATTGCAATATAAATACCACAAAAACAAACCTTTTCCTAGAAGTTAGAACACAGATGACAGTTGCTTGACCATTGTCATTTTAGCATCCTGATATAAACTGAGACAGTACTTTCAAAGAAAGTAGTGTTTTGTCAAAATAATAGGCAAAAAAAAACCTTCTGGGAAATATTGTGAGACATCTAGAAGACTTCATTGAGCAGGGGGCTGGACTCAATGGCCCTATACGTAGGCCCCTTCCAACTCAATTATTCTATGAGTCTATGACTTTGAAAAAAATGATTTAAAAATGTACGTCATCTTCACATCAAAAGTTGCCACTGAATTTTGCTATCAGGGTTTAGCCCAAAGGTTGGTTAATGCATGCTGAGGAGATGTACGTCTTCCATAGTTCAACCTCAGTGCATTAGTATTTCAACAGAGAAAACACATATAAGATATCTGGATGATTTCTGTTTTACTTCAAATCATTAATCTTGTATTTTGTTCCTGATTATGAAAAATGATACAATTTACTTGCTTTATAGGCTTATCTAACAGCAGGGAATAGAAGTGATGCTTCCTGTTCTTACATTTCATCAAAAAAGGGCACATATGAAAACCTTTGTGTTAGATGGTGGTGATACATATGCAATACCGATTCTGGGGGCACCTTGATAGCTTTCTAAAATGGGTCTTAAAATGGGGCATAAAATCTCATTTTTCTCTTAATAAGGAGAGCCAGCTGCTGTGAGGTCAAATATGACCTTGAGGGCTTTGAGACTCTCTTTTCTGTGAAGTTCTTCTCTTACTTTTTTCATGGCCGTTAAATACATATTTATACGAAGGCTTCGGCATTTAGTTCAAAATTTAGCACATTCCAACTCTTTCCTTTTATAGTCTTCCTTTGTCTAGAACTACACTTTGTGGAAAAGCTCTTTGTGACCTTCTTGAGATGCTTTTCGGTGGTGGCCCACTTCTGATGACAGAGCAGCAGGCATGCAGCTTGCTCCTTGCACAACATACTTTATGGGCTGTGTGTGACAGGCATGTGTTATGCACTGCCTGACACAACCAGAAATACAAAGTGTAGAATTCATCTCCTTGTGTGGAAATCACGCCATCTTATGAACATATAGACCACTGCATGGACAGATCATATTACTGCACAGTGGAGAGGATACATAGCAAGTTGACATATTCCATACTGTGGCCAAGATCCTATTTAATGTTGATGGAGCAAAAAAATCCTGCCAGTTTAGCTATGCAGGATTGGGCACAGCACCTTTGTATAAGCAGAAATCACCATCATGAAAACCCTATTCAATGAGGTCCTTGTGTATTGATCTTGTGACTCTCCATCATACAAGCAGTTTGCCATCATTACATTCATGCCTTGAATCAAAGCCAGTTTGTCCATGTAGAATTATACTTCCTATTATCATTATCGGCATCTCTCCAAGAATTCCAGGTTACCTATCTTATCCTTTTGCAACTGGACATGTAAGGAATTGAATGTGGATTCCTCTGTATACACGACATGTGTTCCACTGAGCTTGGAAATATCATTTACGAGGATGTAATTATGTTACTTTTAAGAAAGAATTTTATGAACTGCAACTATATTAATTTTTTAACATAGCAAGCAGTAGTTTTTCCTCACTACCTCTAAAATGTTGCAATTTGGTGGGTCGTTGAGTAGGATTATTGGCTATTCTTGGCCATTTTTTTAAAAAATCCAAGTATATTTTTATTTCTAAAAAATATAATGAAGTAATATCTTAAAATAGTTACCTTTAAAGAAAACCCTATCACTTAAAAAAACTTTTCAAGCTCTGGAGTTCTCGCACTGAGTTTTTGTTTTATTCCCTCTGGCCTCCGTTCATGTGATTCAGTATAGGTGTTGGACCCAAACCTGCTAAGCATCTGGATTGGGTTTATGGCATGAACGAAGCACACATTTATCTATAACATTTTTCAGTTTTGTGTCCATATGAGAATATACACAAGGCTAGCTACAGAAATCCTATGCACATGAAATAGGGATGTAAATCCTCACCTGTTTTTTTTTTTTTTGTTTTTTTTTTGTTTTTTTTTTTTTTGCTCATGCATAAGAAGGTGCAAAAGTTTCTCTTTGCATGTGAGACAGAAAGATATTTCCTGCTGGTATCAATGAGAATTCTCATATTTCAGAGAGCTGCTTTTTAAAGGTTGTAAATCTGCACTTGTACTGTTTTTGTGGATGAAAATAAAAAACCACTGCCTATGAGATAGCAAGCTATTTTCTTCCTGTACTGGTGAGAACTCTCTCATTTGCAAAAAACAGTTACACAGTTGTGCACCTAATTGTGAAAATTGTGCAGATGGCACCTGTTGATACCTGTTATCTTGTTGCATGGATTCTAAAACAGTTGCCTTGGGGCCCAGGCAACATGGTTGCTTGCAGGGATGCAGTCATAGAGAGAAATCTAACACATCACAGTTGGGGCGGGGCGGGGGGCAGTTGGCTAAAGGTTTGTTGGTTACACCATAATAATTTTGATGCAGCAGAGGGCAATGAATTCAAGAACTGGATGACCCAGGTACCAGATGTTGAACTGCCCCAGTCTAGCTGCTTGGAAAAACTAAAGAAAATGGATGAAATTAGGTGCCACCTGTGTGCCTAACAATTGTATGGTTTCTCTGTCATCCAAAGTATGGGATCTCCAAAACAGGTATTGAGACATAGAAGACACATTCCTCCAAAAATGGATCTAACCCATAGCCTACAACTATCTTAACATGTGGACAAGGCCCCAGTAGGATCCAGGCCAGGTCCTGGCAAGCTGATGCAGTTGTAATCAAGACAAAAGACTTTTCCATAAGTAATGTAGCCACATTGTCTGCCCAGTGTCTGAGAAGTACAGCCCATACAGTCAGCAAAGTGCTGCCTCCTTGAAATAGGTGTTATGGTGGTGAGTCCAGTAGCCCCAGTGGCTACAACAATTTACCCCACAGCTCTGGTGACTCTTTTTCTAGCCATATCAGCCTTATTTGAACTCCTAGCACCCCACCATGCCCACCTCTCCAACAAACCAACTTAAAGATGATCATGCCTGGCTGGTGGATCCAGAGTTCCTCAAGGTCAGTTTCTACCACAAGTAATACATTCCAACTAGACTTGAGGACGTCATTCTCCCTCAGTTGTGTAATTATGGCATTGGGTGTGCCCAGCTGAGTGACTTATTTTATGATGCTTGACAGGAGTAACTTCCACCACATTTCTCTCTTATCCCAATCATGATGCTCATGTATGACCCAATGCAGGACACTATGGTGATAAATCCACACCAGTTTGAATAGAGAGGATGGAATTAAAGAGGCATTGTATTAGGCATTGAAAACAAGATGCTTTATTTGCCCCAGTGGGCAGAAGGTATAACCAGAGATGATCTGAGGCTATCCAGAGGTGCAATTAATTTGAAGATTTATTTAAATCACAGCAGATAAACAGGGAATAAGATTCATCAAATGAAAACACAACATAAAAGAAATCAAAGGAAAATCAATGAATTTCTAACACAGTACAAGGCAATGATGAAATGAAAATTGTAAAGCAGAACAACCTGTATTAAAGTATCAGATGAAATTACAGTTATGCAAAATCAGACACAGTTAGCCATTTATGAAACATGACATTTGCCCCTAACCTTCCACCAGATCTCTAGTTGAAGCTTACTATGTTCCAGCTGTTTGGCCTAAAGATTGAGAAAGAAAGGCATATAGCTACCTATCCGAAAGAACGGGTTCCTGGAGATTCAAGAGAATGTGCAGGGAAATTGATCCAGGAAAATCCAGATAGGCAACTGAGAAGGAAACTCAGAAGGAAAAAAGTAGTGAAATCTCTCTCTCTCTCTCTCTCTCTGTGTGTGTGTGTGCATGCACACGTGTGCATGCACACACATGCAATAAGGGAGGTGTAGAATCTCCCAGAAGGATTAGTCTAACCCATTGTAAAAACTGAAACTTCTCTCAAAATCAAGGCAAGCTAAGGACTAAAGGCCCCAGAGCAATCAAAATCTGCAAAAGTAAAAATTACTAGAGGAAAAGTGTTGTGAGTAAATGTGAGTGTGAATGAATGTGACTCTGGGTCCCAAGCAACAATTATTCCTTGCTCCACTGATGCCCCTAATTTTCCTGCATTCTGGCTGCTTCTTTACCTTCACCCCTAAAATTCAGTTCTGTGTTAGTAGATGGCAAACTGGGACAAAAAGTGCACTGCACTACTTTTCTTTATTCCCAGAAAGTAAAATCATTGCTTTGTCCTGCGGCACATGATGTGACCATAGCATCTCATCAGTGTGCATTCTGGATCTGGTAATATTCAGCCTTGTAGCCTGTCCATACTGTTCCATTGCCTTCCAGCTCAGCCAGAGCCTTGTTGCCACAGTGATCATGTATCTTCTTCACTCTTCTTCACTCATTCCATCATGCAAAAGTCCAGACTGGAATGAATCCTGAGCCCTTTTTGCCAACAGGAAACAGTCAGTTGTGCTGTGTATGAAACAAACCGAAGATGTCCTCAATGTCATTCCATAGGCAAGCCATTTCACAGGTCAATATTCCATTCCATAGGCCATATATCTGAAGGCCAGTTCAGTACATATGTCCAAAGGCCTTTTGCCCAGTGTGCCCTTGTACCATAAATGTAGGACCTGATTAACAGGTGTGATCTCTTGCATATATCCAGCAGGTGACATGCAGACCACCTACCATCAGGGATAGGAACTGGAAAGTGACAGGTTTTATGTTGGCCAGCTGGGTCACAGAGATTCTTCACCATTCTTCACTAGTACAGTCAACCCTCGACTTACGAACGGCCCTAGTTACGAACATTTCGACTTACGAATGGCTCCGTTGGAAAAAATTGGCATCGACTTGCGAACGGAGCCTCGACCTACGAACGAGGCTCCGTTTGCAAGTCAATGCCAACGGAGCGATCGGCGCCTTCGGAGGTCTCAAAGGGCTTTCCCCCCGACATCAGAGGAAGCAGTTTGAGACCTCCGAAGCCAAAAAGGCAAGGCGAAAGGGCTGGAAAATCGAATTTCCCGCCCTTTCTCCCTGCCTTTTTGCCTTCGGAGCGCTCAAACGGCTTCCTCCGATGTTGGGGGGAAAGCCCTTTGAGACCTCCGAAGGCACCGATCGCGGCGGCGAGGACCCCCAGGGAGGTCTCCCAGGGCTTCTCTGCCACCATGGGAGACCTCCCTGGGGTCCCCCGCCACCGCGATTGGAGGCAGCGCTCACCCAGCGCTGGGAGGCTAGAGGTGGCCAGGCGCTTGGCCGCTCGCCCCCGGCCACACGGAGGCAGCAGAGCACTGGCAGGCTTCAGACTGGTAAGTCCTTTTTAAAAAACTTTTCTGTGTGGGTTTTGGAGGGTGGGTTTGGACTGGGGGGTTATGTTTCTGTGGGTTTTTTTGTGTGTGTGGTTTTTTTTTTTTTTTTTTTTTTTTTTTTTTTTTTTTTTTTTTTTTTTTTTTTTTTGCAGTCCCAGCATGGGACTTGCTCTTTTTATTTTTATTTTGGTATTTTTTTGAAATGCTGGAACAGATTAATTCCGTTCCCATGCATTTCAATGGGAAATGGTACTTCGACTTACGAACTTTTCGATGTACGAACGTCCTTCCGGAACGGATTAAGTTCGTAAGTTGAGGGTTGACTATATAATGTGCAACAGTTGTAATGCAAGGGTAAAAAACAAAACAAAAAGGCATTGGTGGCCCAACACTGGTCCTTCAGACCAACCAAAGAATGTAGTATCATTGTTTCTGAGGTTGGCCATTGGCTGGGATCTCCCAACGGAAGCTCTGCAGCAAAGTTAACTGCCATGTCAGAGTCTGGTGCACAGACTGGAGTGAAAAACTGATGCATCACATCCCACAGAGACCATGAGAATCTGGCAGTAGTGCAAATAGCTCTAAATGGGTTTAGCTTCATCCTGCTCCTTCACCTGCTGACAGATCACATATAGAGGCTCATAATGAGTCAGGGTTGCCCTTGGTTTTGGAAAACCCATGAAGCCTCTGGAATATTTGCACCTTTTTGAACGATCAGCCAATGCTTCTGGGCTTGGTCTGTGTTTGTGTGTGTGTGTACTGCTTCCCAAAGGGAAAAGACACATGCATATGTTTCCAAAATATTTTGCACAAATTGTGGAACCTCAACAGGGAAAGATATGCTGCACATATTATTTTTCAGGAGTCAGTGATTTCTTGACAAGCTATCTCAGCATATTGAGACACCCTGTCTTGTTGAGAAACAGCAATTTCGCAAAAATCCTTTACAACCTTAACATGTGATGAGTTGTGTTTTCTAGTTTAGTTTACTTTTGTTCTTTTATTTCCTATGAGAAAATGACTATTTCCAAGTAGTGGATTAGAGGGTCGGGTAGGATTATTTAATCTCTCTGGAACTGTGGATTTTCTAGAACTATATCATTTTTAAGGTATGTGTGCCCCCCCACACCATCTTTGGTGAGAAAACACCATCCAGAGTTCTGCTGTCTATGTGGCTCTCTGTGTCCCTGTCACTTTTTCAGATCTTTCTTGTTTACTGATAACTGGTGACAGATCAAATAAGAGAAACAGATTGCTCTTTTGTAGCCAAGGGGGGGCTTGGTGAATGCCATCATCTTTGATATAATAGTTTTTTACTTCTTTCGCCACTGCAATTGTGGACACTAAAAGAGGCCTTTCTCTGCCCGTCTCTTCTCATTCTGTCACAACAATGTGTGAAATCCTATTTCTCTGTACCTTCCTAGTGAAAGCCCATGTTATTAAACTCGATTACCTGAAACCAGTAGTAGAGTTGATGCTCTTTTCCAGAAAGACACCAGCAGAAAAATTGCTTTCCCAGACTGGCACCAGTATTATAATGGATCAGATCTGTTATGTAGTTCTACATGTCTTAGGCTCACATCGACTCTGAGGCCAGTTTTGCTCACGGATTAAGCAATCAATCAATAAATCAATGAATGAACAAATCACAAATGAACAGAGCAACTACTACTGTGACAGTTCACATTTTAAAATTACAAAATATAAAACATTGTTAAATAAACTAAATATATTTTGTATTTAAATATAAAATGCTTGAAATCAATAATATGCTTGAAAGAAATCATTAATTATATTATTAATTATATTATGAACACTCAAGATCGTAATATGAATTTACCACTATGTTCTCTGCTTGATCCATGCCTGAAAGATTTTCTATATGCACTCTTGTTGTTTTATTTCTTTGTTAAAGAGGTATAGCTCTGCTCTGACAATTACTCCATGTACGAGTATCTGGGCACACACATGAACCTAAAGTTTATGTGCATATTTACACTGTAGACCTCTTAATTTTACATATAATGTCTTTCTGCCATTCTCCTCCTGAGTTTACTTCTCCTTACATGGCAACTGTTAGGTTACTTGACTAACCTTCATCCCATTCAAGTTTTTAAAATTAGGAATGGGAAAGAAGGCAAAGCGTGAACAACTCACAAGCGTGTGAAATGTTAAGAACAGTCTCTAAAGAAAAGAATATCAGCTAATGAAGTCCTGTGATGGAAATAACCAAAGATAGGGCTTAGTCTCTCAGAGCTATCTCTGGTTATACAATCCTGGGATGTAGGGCTAGGGCATGCACAGGCTCTGTCCAGTCAGAAAGGCTGCTGCTGCATAAATGCTGAGCGAGCTATGTCTCTCAAGCCCAGTTCGTTATTCAATTCGTTATTCAGTCGTTATTCAATTCATTAAAACATTGTTCTGGTTTATGAATGTGGGGTATTGTGTTTCTGCATCTGAAATTCAAAATTGCAGGAAATGGCCTGATAGTGGTGCACAATATTGTGCCTATATTGCCAGCAGGAAAAAAGGATAGCAAGCTTTACAAAGGGCAGCCTGAATGTCAACAACAAAAATGGCAGCAGTCTTTAGACAACAAAAATGGCAGCTGTGATGAAAGTGACAGCCTAAAGACCACTGCCATTTTTGCTGTCAACATTCAGGCTGTCCTTTGCT
Organism: Intellagama lesueurii; assembly: GCA_037013535.1. Classification (NCBI taxonomy): domain Eukaryota; kingdom Metazoa; phylum Chordata; class Lepidosauria; order Squamata; family Agamidae; genus Intellagama; species Intellagama lesueurii. The sequence goes on along the minus strand of JBAJHW010000004.1, from coordinate 91,396,249 downwards.
ATGTAAAGTTTAGCATCCTTTTTCATGAGATGAGGAAGGCAGAGGTAATGTGTTCCCCACAACAAGTGGGGAGTCCACATACTTGGGTACTGATTAAATAAGGCTTCAGTCTTGATTTTTCACTTTAATCCCACCTGCATTTTCTGTCTTTGTTTCACATCAGTTTGCACATGTTTTACATATTATCGCTCCTGTGCACATTTCATTTTGACAAATGTTCTTGTTCTTCTCCATGGATTAAAGCATGCTTCAAAAGTACATAATTTTAGCTCTTCCCGTTTTGAGATGTGTATGGTTTTTCTGCACAATTTATGTCTCTGAAACTGCCAGTGTGCAAATTCTCATGGTGAGGCATGTTTCTTCTCACAATGAGTCTCACAGGGTCTAGAGAAGCTGCTCTCACAGAGACTGTAGAATATAACGAAAAACTTTTCCATCCTTGTCAGATCATTCATCAACTGCTGGTCTCTTCTCTATGGCCTCTGCAGGAACTTTCCTTTACATTTTTTCCTACTCTATCATCTCCACATCCCCTTTCTGAATCTGTAGCACAAGCAGTGGGCACATTTCTCCAACTCTTCCACAATTCTCACTTTGTACAGCACACCCTGGACAATCAGAGTGTCAGGATTTTGTTGTGTTTGGTGAACAGGGAGTTAAATTGTAATAGTGTAGATGAAGTGCAGAGTCACGAATGTAGAGCAAAAGCCAATGTAATGACTTACAGCATCCAGGTGAAGCAAGATGATGTAATGCTTAATTGTTTAACATGACCAGCTGTAAATGGGGAAATGTGGTTGGTTGTTCTGAGTATAAATGTAACTGAGACAGAACAGACCTTACCACTCAGCAGTAAGTCTGGTGGTCATTTACTTCTATGCCAATGCTCTGAATGTTACTATGCCAAATGTATCTTGCCTTGTATATATGTGTGTTGCCATAATCAATATATTATATTATAATTACTAAGAACTCTCTCATGTTATTTTCTCCCTACGTCTAAATCTCTAAGTCACTCAATCCCTACGTCTCTTACTTTGCTAAACGTAAAAGTGGGATTCAACCAGACTCTAGGAACATTTTCTTGAGGCCACTGCCTCATTAAGATTCTGGAGTTTTGGCCCCACGCCAACACAGAGGTGCTGCAAGCAGTACTTGCCCTACTATCTTTCAGTTAGGGGGACAAAACTGTGGCTAGAATACACTATAGGAACACAACAGAACAGCTGTGACTTCTTCTGAGATTCTTCACTTTCAGAAAATAAGTTGCCCACCCGTTATAATGCTACAGCATATGAAAAAGAAAATACGCCCTCTTTAAATTCTGTGGTTTTACATATCAGGACATAATAAGAATCATCTGCTCCTTAGCAGGTCTGAAAATTAGGTAAATACTACCTCAGATGAACAACAACACATGGCATGTCACATGACGTGTGAAGATTTATTTTACAAAAATAAACCCCAAATGGAGAAGCCATGTGTGAAAAACCAAGTACATCTTATGATTCAATAGTGTGTAGAACCACTTTTAGCAGCAAAAACTTGAAGTAATCATTTTCTGTATGACTTTATCAGTCTCTCACATCATTGTGGAGGAATTTTGGGCCACTTTTCTTTACAACGTTGCTTCAGTTCATTGAGGTTTGTGGGCATTTGTTTATGCACAGCTCTCTTAAGGTCCCACCACAGAATTACAATCGGATTGAGGTCTGGACTTTGACTGGGCCATTGCAACACCTTGATTCTTTTCTTTTTCAGCCATTCTGTTGTAGATTTGCTGGTGTGCTTGGAATCATTACCCTGTTGAATGACCCAGTTTTGGCCAAGCTTTAGCTGTCGGATAGATGGCCTCACATTACACTCTAGAATACTTTGATAAACAGAGGAGTTCATGGTTGACTCAATGACTGCAAGATGCCCAGGTCATGTGGCTGCAAAACAAGCCCAAATCTTCACTCCCCCACCACCGTGCTTGAAAGTTGATATGAGGTGTTTCTGCTGATATGCTGTGTTTGGTTTTCACCAAAAGTGGCACTGTGCATTATGGCCAAACATCTCCACTTTGGTCTGCTAAAGACGAGATGATTTTTATTATGTCCTGATTAGAGATGGGGACAAATAAAAAAAATATGGCGATTCGTTTTGATCCGTTATTCGTCAAGGCTAATGGATCAATGAATACGAATATATGAATATTCTTTGACGAATAGACAAATCAATCTGTCGATTCATCTGCACTTTAAACAGCTATAACACTGGCCCCTGATGACCTAGAGACACCATATTTGCAGGGAAGCTTCCTGAGATGATTTTCTACAACTCCTTAAAGTTTGGTGAACATTGGATCATGGACCCACCATGGATGCCCTTCTTTGGGATTGGGATGTAGACTGATCTTTTCCAATCCTCTGGCCACTACTGAGTTTTCCAAACTTGCTGGCATATTGAGTGTAGCACCGTAACAGCATCAACTTTTAAGATTTTAAATAGTTCCACTGGAATGCCATCACCTCCACTGGCCTTGTTGTTAGCCATGCTTTCTAAGGCCCACTTGACTTCGCTCTCCAGAATGTCTGGCTCAAGGTCAGCAACCACACTATCTGGGATGTCCGGGACATCCAGATCTTTCTAGTATAATTCCTCTGTGTATTTTTGCCACCTCGTCTTGATGTCTTCTGCTTCTGTTAGGTCCCTACCATTTTTGTCCTTTTATCATGTTCATCTTTGCACAAAATGTTCCTTTAATAGCTCCAATTTTCTTGAACAGATCTCTGGTTTTTCCCTTTCTATTATTTTCCTCTGTATCTTTGCACTGTTCATTTAAGAAGGCCCTCTTGTCTCTCCTTGCTATTCTTTAGAAGTCTGCATTCCATTTTCTGTAACTTTCCTTATCTCCCTTGCATTTTGTTTCCCTTCTCTTCTCTGCTATTTGTAAGGCCTCGTTGGACAGCCACTTTGCTTTCTTGCATTTCCTTTTCTTTGGGATGGTTTTTGTTGCTGCCTCCTGTACAATGTTACGAGCCTCCATCCATAGTTCTTCAGGCACTCTGTCCACCAAATCGAGTTCCTTAAATCTGTTCTTCACTTCCACTGTGTATTCATAAGGGATTTGGTTTAGATTATACCTGACTAGCCCAGTGGTTTTTCCTACTTTCTTCAGTTTAAGCTTGAATTTTGCTATAAGAAGCTGATGATCAGAGCCACAATGAGCTCCAGGTCTTGTTTTTGCTGACTGTATAGAGCTTCTCCATCTTTGGCTGCAGAGAATATAACCAATCTGATTTCGCAATTGCCCATCTGGTGATGTCCATGTGTAGAGTCGCCTCTTGTGTTGTTGGAAAAGAGTGTTTGTGATGACCAGCTTGTTCTCTTGACAAAACTCTATTAGCCTTTGCCCTGCTTCGTTTTGAACTCCAAGGCCAAACTTACCTGTTGTTCCTTTTATCTCTTGACTCCCTACTTTAGCATTCCAATCCCCTATAATGAGAAGAACATCTTTCTTTGGTGTCAGTTCTAGAAAGTGTTGTAAGTCTTCATAGAATTGGTCAATTTCAGCCTCTTCAGCATCGGTGGTTGGTGCATAAACTTGGATGACTGTGATGTTGAAAGGTCTGCCTTGGATTCGTATTGAAATCATTCTATCATTTTTGAGATTGTATCCCAGTACAGCTTTTCCCACTCTTTTGTTGACTATGAGGGCTACTCCATTTCTTCTACGGGATTCTTGCCCACAATAGTAGATATGATAATCGTCTGAATTGAATTCGCCCATTCCCACCCATTTTAGTTCACTGACACCCAGGATGTCAATGTTGATTCTTGCCATCTCCTGTTTGACCACATCCAGCTTACCAAGGTTCATAGATCTTACATTCCAGGTTCCTATGCAGTATTTTTCTTTGCAGCATCAGACTTTCCTTTCACCTCCAGGCGCATCCACAGCTGAGCATCCTTTCGGCTTTAGCCCAAACACTTCATTAGCTCTGGAGCTACTTGTACTTGTCCTCCGCTCTTCCTCAGTAGCATGTTGGATGCCTTCCGACCTGAGGGGCTCATCTTCCAGTGTCATATCTTTTAGCCTTTTGTTTCTGTCCATGGAGTTTTCTTGGCAAAGATACTGGAGTGGCTTGTCAGTTCCTGCTCCAGGTGGATTGCGTTTAGTTAGAATTCTCCATTATAACCTGTCCGTCTTGGGTGTCCCTGCATGGCATAGCCCATAGCATATCTGAATTACACAAGCCCCTTCGCCACGACAAGGCAGCAATCCATGAAGGGGGCCCTGCCATTACTGGTTCCAAATTGGACTGGGGATCTTCGGAAACCAGTAACTCCTCAGATTCCTCTAGGAAGAGGAGCGGCAGTTCTTTTGGCACCTCTGGAAGCTTTGGTTCCATGCCTGCCTGCAAGGCCACTGGAGGAGGGACAGTGGCACTGGTTATCGTAGATGTGGTTGTGCACGTGGTGGTCGTGATGACGGTGCTGCTACCTAGCCTGCATAGCTTCACAGCCTTCTTCCCCTTGGATTGCCCCTGAAGAAATCCCTTCATTTTCTACTGCCTGCCTAACAAACCAACTAAACAAATAAAGCAATGGCGATCGAGGAAGGAAACTAATAGAGGGTCAGAGAGTATGCAAATTTTATTTTCAGAATGAGGGTGGTGTCATTCTTTTACTAAAATGTGACCTGCCTGCCTAAACAAAGCCCCCCCTCAGTATAATGTAATTTGGAAAATTCCCCCCCCCACCCACTGTGGCAGAGAAGCCCAAAAAGTCCAAAAAGAAAAGCCCTGCCAGCTAAGTCTCAGTCAGACACACACACACACACACACACACACAAATAAGTTTTTGAAGAAAAAGGAATGATGGATCCAGCCACCCACCAAGTTCCCTGAGAGACACAAGCCTCTCTAAAATGAACTTTTGAAAACTGAATAATCCTCCCACCTACACACACACACACACCCAAATAAGTTTTAGAAGAAAAAGGAATGATAGATCCAGCCACCCACCAAATTCCCTGAGAGACACAAGCCTCTCTAAAATGAACTTTTGAAAACTGAATAATCCTCCCACCTAGACATGCACACGCACACACAACCAATTTGGGGAAAGGAAAAAATAATTCTCCTAAAATAAACTTTTGAAAACTGAATATAAAGGAAAAGAGATTCCACAGTCACACGACGACAGTTCCCCCCCCCCCACCGGACGATACACACACACACACACACACACACACACACACACACACACACACACACACACACACACAAGCCTCCAGGGGAAAAAAGTTTGATTGATTTGAATTTGAAATGAAATTAAGCCCTTCCAAAGAAGTAGCCTAAGCTACCTGAAATCCCTCCCCAAATTCCCAGTAAAGTTGATGATGATTGATGAATGATGATGAAAAAGAAAAAATATAAGTCTTTGCTTTGCTGCCGCAAAAGCGAAACCGCAAGAGCATCAGCAAGCCAGCGAGCAGCAACTGTTCTTACTCTGGAGAGGACGAATAGAAGTGGGGAATGACCGGACGGGAAAAGCTTATATGAAGCGTCTGTAAAAGTAGATACACCTTTCAGCAGCGCTATTGGCTGCTGGACATGGCAATCCAGGATCTCTGTCCTGATTGGCCAGAGCTTTGAATTGGTGCCAGCAAGCTCAGAGAGGCCCCCAAAAGGGGTAACAAATATAGACGAATATGAACGGATCGACAAATAAAACCTAGGAAATATTTGTCAAGCCATATTCGTCCTGATTTAAAATTTTACAAATACGGATCGACAAATATATGACGAATCGGCTATATTCGTCAGAAAAACTGATCCGTTTTTATATTCGTCCCCATCTCTAGTCCTGATACATAGAACCAGAGAATTCAAAGAGGGTGTACTTCCTTTTTCACATAAGAATTTGGACTTCATATAGTTAATAGCTGGCTGGATAGCTCAATGGTTTAGGTATTTGCCTGCAGAGCCAGAGGTTGGGAGTTCAATTCCCCACTGTACCTCATGTGAGTAGATCCAGCCTGTGTGACTTTGGGCAGCTACACAGTCCTAGGATGCCCCCAGAAGAAGGGAATGGTGAACCACTTTTGAGTATTATCTACCCAGAAAACCCTGAAATGGGTCACCATAAGTAAGAATTGATTTGATGACACATTATTATTATTATTATACTTAATACAAAATATGCCTACTCTATTAGAGATCAAGGAACGAAACAAAAGGAAGGCAATAGGAGATTACATATCTAAGTAATTCTTAACCACACGAAAGCTCCATACACATTTTAAGAATGTGTTTTATAATCCAAGAGAACAGATACATCCCTGACAACATCCTTTTTGTTCCGTACCCATGAATATGCCTGTATTGTGGAATTTATTGCCTGTATTGTGGAATTTCAGCCCTGCAAAAATTGAACATACAACGTGTATCCTTGCATGAACTTCTATATGTCATGGCATCATACAACCAGCAGCTCACTTTTTTTTCAGGATTCTTAGCCATCTAGATCCCTCCATAACATATATACACATTATAGGCATGTGTTTGCACACACAGACAAGGGCAGAGCCTCCAGCAACCACGTACTGTCTCTATATTTAGTTATTGCATGGAGAGAATAAACATATTTAATGACGGAAGAGGGCTAAAGCCTTTAACACAAGAATGGGCAAACTGCTGTCTGAGGGCTACATTTGGCTCCCCATAGGGGCCCAACAGTGGCTCTCCAGCTCACCATGCTCTTCCTCCATCACATCACCCTAAATCAATTTTGAACATCAGGCATTGTTCACTCCATATAAAGTCTTTCTTGTAACTCCTTGAGCCTCACTTTGCTTACTTGGGAATTTATAGCAACGGTCATGTAGTTACTGCCCTCTTTGGCATCTCCTTTCTTGGGGACTGAAATGCATATTGAATGTTTCTGTTTGCCATTGTTTTGTTTTCCATAATTGTTGGCATATTTTTGTTAGGATTTTGATAGATCCTAAAGATAAAAGGATGACAGATGAAATAACATCTGTCATCCTTTTATCACCAATATGTTTATTGCAAACACAAAAAACCAAACAGACACCTGTACATGTGGACATTACCAGATGGTCAATATAAAAACCAAATAGATTATGTAATTGGAAGCAGGAGATGGAGAAGCTGTATCCTCTCAGCCAAAAGAAGACCAGGAGCAGATTGTAGTACTCTTCATGAACTGTTAATATCCAACATTAGAGTAAAGCTGAAAAGAACATTAAAACAAGTGTAGTGCCAAAATATAATCTAAACAACATTCCTGAGGTATTTAAATAACATGCTTGCATTGCTAAACTCAATTGACCATGAACCAGAACTATGGAGTGAAACAAGATATATTATCCAAGAAGAAAGCAAAAAGGCAATTCCTTTGGTAAAAAGAAAAGAAAAACCTAGATAGATGATGGAAGAGATACTTAAAATTGCAAAGGATAGGTTCAAAGCAAAAGTAAAAGGTGATAAAAGTAATGCAGTTCTTCGCCTACTGTCACGTAGAGACAAAGAGAAACACTACCACAACCAGTGCAAAGAAATAAAGGAGAACAACAAAAGGGGAAAAACAAGAGATCTATTCTCAGTAGTGTTACCAGATATTAATTCAAGCATAGCAAAAATCTGGCCTCAAGAACCACATTGGCTTAAGTAGTTGCATGAGACGTAGATGCCATATGCCATTATCTCTGGGTTTTGATGTGTGGTACTTTGGCAGACAGAGACACTTGGAGAAGCAATGAGTCACTCTGTGTGTTTCATTTAAATGTTATTGCAGTTTTGTGTCCATTGATGGGGAAGTGATCAGTACTCTCTGTATCAGAGGTTCCTGTTGTGTGGCAAAATGCAATTGCAGCCTGTGGAATGAGATAGAATAGAGGGACAGAGAACAATATAGAAATCAAGTCAAGCATCCCCTGATCTTTTATATGATTCTGTCTATGAGGGACTGATTGCACACAGAGCTGTTTGCAAACTGGAGGCAACAGACTTCAAGTGTTCATGTGTAGTTGCTTTGGAGCTGGCTCTATATAGAACAACAAAAACTGTCTATCTCAACATTAAGAATGTGGGATTTCAGCTACCTTGCCTTTAATGTCCTGTCATTCTCCTCAAAGCCCCCTGAGAATTTATTTGCTACCGGGATTAGTTCAGGGATAATTCCCATTCTGTACTTGTACCTCTTTTATGTATTAGATCTGATCTCTGCCATTCTTCGTGTAAGGCTGCAGGGTAAGCATCAGGTGGGATGATGGTGCTGTAGAATTAGGCATCTTCACCATGCATAGAAATCAGTACTCACAGCGCTGAACGTTCACCTAACATGTCACCTCTATTAACCAGCTGTACTGTCTAACACTAGATTTTGCCTTCTTCCAGGTACTGCTGACATGAACCAGAGACTTTTCTATGCATGTAGCCTGAGGATTTACATCTGAGTGTATTCATTCATCACAACTAATCCTTAAAGCCAGCTTTTGATTCCCACCCACCCACCACCCAGAAATACAGCCTGACCCTGAAAATGGGAGCAGTGCTTGTCATCAGCGTTTGACACCAGTATAAGTACCACCTTTACAAATCCATTATTTCTGTATGATGTAGTTGAAAAAGCCAAGGCTGAAGGTTTCTGTATTTATTTGCTCTATCTCCACCAATACATGTATGCATGCATGCACACATACACAAGTATGTGTTCTGTAGCTGAGGTAACTGTCAAAATCTGACCCTGCTATAAAATTACAGAGAATGTCGGAAGGAATTTAAAATGCCCATCTACCCAGTTAGGTAAGCATAATCCTATTTTAGCAAGTCTTTAGAAGGCTGGTGGGTTTCAAAAAAGAAAACAAAAATAGTGATTAGCTGTCTCATGGCTGGATGATTTGAAGGAATAATCCAATTTATTTAAATATGCTTGGGAGTTTATTGATACTGTGTACTAGGGGGTTTATGTCTTTGCTGTTGGTGGAATAACATTATTTTGGGAATGCTAATGCATCTGTTTGTGCACATATTACAAAGTAACAGATGCTTGGGAATGCAGATATACTTATTGGCTTTATATTGGAAGGTGGTGTGACTCACAGTTTTGGGGGGTCTGCTTATAATTTCTCATGTGCTGTGACTCAGAGAGTATAAAGATTAAAAATAGAAATCCACAATGTGGTGGCATTAGCAGTAGACATTTTCTGTTAGTTCTGGTTCTGATTTTCCCTATTATATGGAAACTGAAGTTGAAGAAAAGTTGAGGTTTATCTGGCTTCATTTATTTTCCCCCTGTCTTTTTCTCGTAGTGACATTAGATCAGGAAAACATAGGAGAATGGAGAATGCGGGTCTGTGTTTTGCTTTTAGTTCATGCGTCACTCAGAGGCTGAGGTCTTGTTGCCAGAAGTGACACCATGTAAAGTTGGTGATGTCATTGGCCACAGCAACTTTTTTGAAGTTATAAATTTCTAATCTCCCTTCCCACCCACCCCCATTTCCTGAGGCTTCTTTGGGTCCCTTTCATGGTGAAGAAGCTATTGGGGGAGTCCTTAGTTTCTGAAAATGGCTGTCGTCAGGATTACTTTATCAGTTTATTTATTTATTTATTTAATTTATATCCCAACCATTTAGACCGAAGTCTACTCTGGGCGGCTAACAACAATATTAAAATAAAACAAAACAACAATATTAATACACTAGAGGATGGCGAAATAAGTTAGGTATCGACAGGAGGGAAGGCCGGTCTGAAGAGCCAGGTCTTAAGTTGACTCTTAAAAATGCCCAGCGAGGGACCCAGACAAATTTCTGGGGGGAGATTGTTCCAGAGCCGAGGGGCCACTGCCGAGAAGGCCTGCTTTCTTGTTCTTTCTCTTCGGGCCTCCCTCGGCGTTAGGCCCCTCAGCCGCCCCTCCTGGCTAGAGCAAGTGATATGGGTAGATCTAGGTGGGAGAAGGCGTTCCGCCAGATATTGAGGTCCTAAACCGTTTAGGGTTTTATATGTCATCATTAATACTTTTAAATCAATGTAGAAATGAACAGGTAGCCAATGCAAGGCCGCCAGAGTGGGGGAGATATGTTGATGTTTTCTCACCCCAGTAAGAAGTCTGGCCGCTGCATTCTGCACCATTTCAAGCTTCCGCATCAATCTCAAAGATAGCCCCATGTAGAGCACATTACAGTAGTCTAATCTTGAGACTACAAGCGCATGGACCAGAGTGGTGAGTGCCCCGACATCAGGATAGGGACACAGCTAGGCAATCCGCCAAAGATGGAAGTAGGCGGTGCGGACCACTGACGCTACCTGGGTTTCCATGGTCAGCGCCAGATCCAGATGTACCCCCAAGCTGCGAACCTCAGTCTTCATGGTGAGAGTCACCCCACCAAAAGTGAGGGAGTTTCCCAAACCACCAATGTCTGGGCCACCCACCCTCATGACCTCTGTCTTGTCCAGGTTCAGCCTCAGACCATTCACCTGCATCCATCCCAGTATGGCATCCAGACAGTGCTGAAGGGACGGAACGGCATCCACTGTTGTAGGAAAAAAGGAGATGTAGAGCTGGGTGTCATCCGTGTACTGATGACACGAAGCCCCACACCCCCTGATGACCTGACCCAGTGGCCTCATGTAGATATTAAACAGCATTGGGGAGATAATCAAGCCCCGTGGAACCCCACAATTGAGATTCCATGGAGCCGATACACTGTCCCCAAGCTGTACTCTCTGAGGACGGTCCTCCAAGAAGGATCGGAGCCAGGCTAATGCCAGACCACCGATTCCCAGCTTGGAGAGCCTCCCCAGGAGGATACCATGGTCAATGGTATCGAAGGCGGCTGAGATATCAAGAAGGACCAACAGAGACATTTTGCCCCTGTCGGCCTCCCTCAGCAGGTCATCAAACAGGGCGACTAATGCCGTTTCCGTACCGTGGCGCAGCCTGAAGCCAGACTGAAATGGATCCAGGGCATTGGTTTCATCCAGAAGAACCTGAAGCTGGTCAGCCACCACCCTCTCTACCACTTTACTAAGGAAAGAAACATTGGCGACGGGCCTATAATTTCCAATATTGTCTGCCGCCAAATTTGGTTTCTTCCTAATGGGCCTAATGAGTGTCTCTCCTCCCGGAGAGACCCATTAATTATTGCAGTGGCCCATTCGGTTGTTATAGGCCTGGCTGCTTTGATTAGCCAGGCCGGGTAAGGGTCAAGTGAGGAGGTGGTGGCACGACAGCGGTCAAGCACCTTGTCCACCATATCTGGCGTCACAGGCTGAAAGAGATCAAATCTCATTGGGCAAGGCAGAGCGCTGGATGTCTCTGCTCAATCTACTGTGTTCAAAAAAGGAGAGAGCTCCTGGTGGATGGCCTCCACTTTAGATTTTAAAAATGCCGCAAATTGGTCAGGTGAGATACTAGTAGGAGGCCTATCACTTAGACCAATTCCGGATAGATCGCGGACTATACGGAAAAGTTCCGCCTGCTGATTTGAAGCTTTGCTTATCCGGACAGCAAAGTGAGCTTGACTAGCAGCCCTCACCTTAGTAAGGTAATGGTTAGTCACGATCCTGACAGCTTTCCGATTATATTCTGTCGGGTTCTGTCTCCAATTGCACTCTAGCCTTCTCCTGTTCTGCTTCATAGCTCGCAGCTGCTGGTTAAACCAGGGCGCTGGACGAGCTCTGCAATGGAGAGGGTGTTTAGGAGCGATTGTGTCAACAGGCCTGGTAGCAGCGGCAAGCCAGCCATCAACCAGAGCCTCGACAGGAGCGCCAGTCAGGTCAGCTGGAATCCCTCTCATGGAATCCTGGAATCCTATAGGATCCAGTAGCCTTCGAGGGCGGACCATTAAAATAGGTCCTTGCTCCCTGCAGGGAGGGAGAGCCACTGAGAGGTTACATTTAATTAGGCAATGATCCGACAATGACAAAGGGACTGACGCAAGGTCAGTCACCATCAGACCACACTCTCTCTGCTCGGGGGAGAACACCAGGTCTAAGGTGTGGCCACCCACGTGGGTGGGGCCGTTGAGATGTTGGGACATGTCCAAGGAAGCCATGGTTTCCAAGAACTCAAGAGCCGGACCGGAAACCTCCGCCTCCGCATGGATGTTGAAATCACCCAAGACCAAAAGCCTCAGGGGATTCCAACAGTGCTGCAGAGGTGAAGTCTGCCAGCTCCGGTAAGGAAATGGCTGGGTCGCAGGGAGCGCGGTAACCCAGCAAGATCCCAATACCATCCCTGGCCCCAATCGACACATGAAGGGCCTCAAGACCTGGTGTCACCACCGCGGCGCGCCTAACAACCTCTAGAGTGTTTTTATATACAATGGCTACTTCCCCCCCCTGCCCCTCCAGTCTACCCTGGTGCTGGACTGCATAACCTGGAGGGCAGGTGTGGTCTGGGGAAAGATGCACAATCCCAGGATGTCCTCAGTAGAAGGGAATGTTGAACCACTTCTGAGTATTTTCTACTTGGAAAATCCTGGAAAGGATCACCATGTGTCAGAATAGACTTGATGACACATTATTATTATTATTATTATTATTATTATTATTATTATTATTATTATTATTATTATTATTATTATTATTATTATTATTATTATTATTATTATTATACATCAATACTTCCCCTTGCTGTCCTTTTCCCTTTTTAACCACGAAATTTCATTTCATTTTCTGATTTAAAAGTAAAAATGCAGGCAATGATAACAAAAAAAGAGAAAAGAACCCATGGATAATGATGCAACAAGACCATTAAATAGGTAAAGAGACTTGCTGAATATACTCCTTAGTATGGAATAGATATCCTTCTGGAAATATTAATCCCTTGCTGATGTCTTATTCATGACCATGAGCTGCCAAAGTTTTATAGGCTTCATTGCTTCAGTTCAACTTTCTTCTAAGGTGTACTGCTGAGCATGTGTAAAACCTATTGCATAAACACTATAGATTTCACCATTTAGAGAAAAAAATGTGGGCCACAGGCGGATTTTTATTTTCTCCTGCAACCTACAAATGGATTCAAATAAGTGGGACAAATCAACCCTGAACTCTCGCTAGAAGCAAAAATGATTAAACTGAGGCAATCATACTTTGGGCACATCAGAAGAAGGCAGAACTCACTGGAAAAGACAATGGTGCTGAGAAAAGAAATAGGAAGACCAAATGGGAGATTAATTTTGACTCAGTAAACGAATCCATAGCCTTAAGTTTGTAAGACTTGAACGAGGCTGTTTAACTATTTGACCTTTTGGAGGTCATTAGTTTATAGAGACAACTTGACACCGTATAAGAGCAACATCACATATACAAAAAACCCTAGCATGAAAGAAAGAAAGAAAGAAAGAAAGAAAGAAAAGCTCACTACTGTTGTGTAACATTTTGTTGTTGTTACATTCTGTAAATAAATAAATAAATAAATAAATAAATTTATTGTCATTGTAAGTCTATACATAGTATACACATACAACGAAATTCACACAGACACCCAGAGACCAGACCCACATGCACACACACACACACACACACAAAATAATAATAAAAAATCCCCAAACACTCCCACCCACTAAAAATCCCCCACTAAAAATACAAACAGAACTGACTTATAGCAACACTAACAGGGTTTTCAAGGTAAGAGAGATATTTGAGGAGTAGTTTTACCAGTTCCACTTCCCCAGTGAATTTCCATGGCTAAGTGGGGATTCAACCCTGTTTTCCAGAGTCTTAGTCCATCACTCTATCCATTACACCACACTAGGAGTCCCACATACCTTTTTTACCTCATGTTCTATGTTCCCTCTAATGTGTGTGTGTACACATGTGAGCAGAGCTCCATGAGGCTGTGCACAGCCAGCTGGTAGCCTTTTCGTTTATTTCCCATTCCGGATGAAGCCCCTCCATGCATGCACAGGGTTAGGCTCCCACACAGTGGGAACAAAAATTAGAGGGAATGTTACTCTTGTTTATTTTGCTGTTCCCTTTACAGTAAATATTCAAATTGTAACTTCTCCAGACTATCTGGTGAATAAATCCAGACAGTACAAGTGGTTATACTGAAACCTGTTCTACCCACACAAACAAGAATATATCTCTCAACTTATGCAGGTCATCTTTCCAGTTCTGCTGACTAGCATAGCACAGCTTCCGAATGTTTCCAATGTGGGTTACAGATGAGGTTGGGCCTTCTTCAGTCTTTCTTCATGAGCTACTGGGCACAGTTTAATGTTCTCCTCCAGTTGTATAACATTCTGTCATGCAGAAAGTAAAACAATGGTGAGCTTTCCTGATGTAATATTTCCAGGTTCCATAGCATTGCAAAAACAGGATTCACTCTTCCTAGAACAGAATGATTGTGTCTCTCTCTTAAGGCTGAACATGCAAGACAAAATGTGTAACTTCAAGACATAGCACCTCATTATTGTGAAATGGAGGTATGCACAGCCTGCTCTATTAATTCTATTGAACTTCAAACTATGCACAACAACCAATCATGAATATGTGAGGGTTGTGACAAACTCTCCTAAGATTACTTGCCCACCAGATGATCCCACAGAATTTCCTGCCTACAGTGTGACAAGTCAATTAATTTTCTTTTTCTTGAAGTTTACAAAATTTGCACAGCAAGTCTGCACAAAACCATTTGTGCACCAAAACAGACACACAACAAGCACAGGCAGGCAAGTTGATTGACCAAAAAGGTTCAAGAAACCCATCAGATACTTCTCATTTTTTTCAAAATCCAGGCCACAAGGCAGTAAATATCCCAGTTTGCCCAAAAATTAATTTTGCAAGAACAAGAACTTGTCAACAACACAGGTAACATCCTTCAGGTGAGGAAAGCAATTTGGCAGGTTCTCATTCTCTCACACAAGAACAAGGTAAACAAGAATTTACATCCCTAGCAAGGATACTAAATTTTTCAGGAAGAGGAAAGCTCTGCAGAGAGTGATATATGTGCAGAATGTTTACTCATATCTCCTGGGTATTTTTCTCTTTTTCAAACCATGATTTGGAGGTGAGCAGCAGCAAACATTACCCTCCAGAATGCAGCAATAGTCAGATCAATGTTGTCAAGACAAGTGTGGCAGACAGATGGAACAGAGAACATGGAAAGGAATGGAAAATGCAGACCATTATGAAAGCAAGACTTTTGCTTTACCCAGCTGTGGAAAAGATGTAGCTGCTGACAGCTCTGCTGTTCTTAACATGGATCATTAAAAAAAAAAGCCACATTTATTTATTACTAGCATCTGAGTATATGAACTCCAAAATGCTATACAAAAATATCTGCATAGCAGCTGCTCTTCTGACAACATTTCAAGCAAAGGTTAAGGTGTCTTAAAAAATAGCTTTTCACCCTTTCCAAGATATTACATGGGATGAGTCCTTTTCAGTTTAATCACTGAATGTTTCAATTTTTAAAAAAACAAGTGTGAAGATGACATGGGGCTTTTAGGGGTCCTGCCCCTCCTCTTCCCCCCCCTCTGTTTGACAGGCTGCCTGAGGCTCTCTCTCTCTCTCTCTCTCTCTCTCACACACACACACACACACACACACACACACACACACACACACACACACACACTTTGGGTAACAGTAGTTTTCAGAAGCTTCCATTAATGCTTCTCTTCCTTCTTAGGTCCAGCTGCATATCTACTGCACATTTCCAACCCAGACCCCAACAAATTAATCTTTCAGAAAGAATGTGGATTTCATGAAATATTTGGATTGCACACAGGCTCAGGGATTGTGGGATAGAAAATAAAAATTTCAGAAACGTGTGTATTGGGTTAATGGAGAACTGAATTACCTCCAACTAGGCAGTATGAGAACAGATTCTAGCTACTGGGTCCTTCCTTGTATCAGTGGGTATTAACCACCCTTAATATGTCAACTCTGGCATACATCCCCCGCCTCTTTATTTAAATCTGATTTCCCCTGTCAGCTCCAAAAAAATTAAAAGAAAGTGATGTCAGCTCACAGGTCTCCTAAGAGATTCCTGCGGCTTGAACAGAGAGGTTCCAGGGGCAAGTGTACTCCTTAATCAGCTGAGCTGAGTCCGGTACCCAGCCAGGCAGCACCACTTACTCCTTTTCCCAAGTCCGTTCGAATTAGCAATTGCCAGAGAGAACAAATGGACTCAAGTAGCACATCTGTGGCCAAAAAATAATTTTGCAGGTTTGCTGTTCAAGAGACCAAACATCAGCTTTTAAGAATTATTGTTTTATTAGAAAAATAGAGTATTTAGAGATATTCAGTTTGTTGCAAAGCAAAGCATTCAAGTACATTTCCATAAATCAAAGCAGTTAGAACTTTAGCAAATTCCAGCTACAAAAATAAAATAAAAAACTCTAAAAATAGCTTGAAAGGCAGGCAAGGCATAGCCCCCCTTTCTCTATCCTTACTCTGAACTACATTCTAGCATAATACTAACAAAATAGCAATTGGAACTCAAAAGTCCATCCTAAAATCCAAATCAAGAATCAAAAGGTTAAAAAAGTTTTTTCTCTATCTCAGTCTTCCATTTTTCTTCCATGCTGGGACCGCCCTTCTTCTTCACTCTCCTCTGACGTAACCCAATCAGGATGAAGGGCTGTCTCTTCACACTCCACCTCCGTTTCCCATGAGATGTGCAGGTGTTGTTGACCATCTTCCTGATGTTGTGTCTTGACCCTTATCGTCTCTGGCCAAGCTTGCTTCATGGAAAATTACAGCTAGCTCTAAGAGAAAAAAGATTCTCGAAGCATCTAGTTATGCTAACACAGACCAATATGGATTCCTTCTACACAGTTCCATGACTACAAATCCCATTCAGAAATTACATTTTAGCCTTAATAACCTAAACCATGAGAAGTGAAACAATCAAACAAACAAAAAGTTTGGTTTGCTGACCACAATATTGAAAACTATCTGTCTGAAAAACAAAACATACAACAATATACATGAATAAACAGCACACAGAAAGATATCAGTAAAAAGCTTTCGTAAAATCCAGCAAAAAAAATAACAATAATAAATAGTTTTAGAAGAGATATCCATGTTAGTCTGTGCTTCCATAACAAGTCAAAACTAAAAGAAAAGTTTTTTAAAAAATAAAGAAGTAAAAACTATTGTACATCTTAAAGACTAACTGCTATCTTTCAAAGTGAGCTTTCATGGACAAGTCCACTTCATCAGACATAAGACTGGGACTACATAGCAAATATTTATAACAAATGAAGATACGGTTTGTTCTCTGGGCTCATGTTGTTGATGGTGTGGCATTTCATATCTGCCAATGACCTTTATGTCCACTATTGATATTCAGTTCCCATCCCAGGAAGCATTGTTCTTTAAACTATGACAATGATTGGTGCTTAAATTGATCCCAGGCTATAGACAACAGCAGGAACAACATGGTCATAAGTTTCTCTGATTTCCATTGACGCTTGTACGGTGGTACTGGTTAGTTAGGAATGAAATACCATAGAATAGTTGAGAGGTTTTACATTTAATAATGGCCTAAGAAACTTTGGCTAATATTGAGTCCGTTGAGATGGGTTTTAAGCATATGTATATATTTCATTTCAGGTCTTTCACTCTGGATTATTTTCCTCTATTTTTTTCCCTCCAGAATGGCAACTTTAATATCTTGTGTAGAATATCGAGATAAATTAAATAATAAATAGCGTGCTGGGGGATTATCCAAAGCTTATTTAAAATGGGACAAGAGGGGCTTGGCCGATTTCCACAGGAAAGGGGTTTCAAAATTGTGGTATTCTCAGAGAAGCTTGTATCTGATTACAGTCAATCTGATTCAGAACATTTACTTTTTTAAACTGCCAGAATACCCCAGTCAGCATGATCACTGGCAGTGGTAGCTGTGGTATGCCAAGAGTGGTAGCTCCAAAATGTAACGTTTTCCATTTTTGGTCTGACTTTAATGATGGGCCTGAAGGCTGAGGATTTGATGCTGTTTTCAGGACTCAGAACAATTCCTGCTGTTAGCAGTACTTCAGACACCCTTATTTGAGGCTTCTTTTAAAATCTTTTAACTATTTGAATTTTAAATGGACCCAGCCATGTAACACAAAGTGCTTCTTCAATATTTGGGTTCAGAAGACTCATCATGAAATACTGAAATTCAGCATGTTCAGTGAAAACGAGCTTCTAATCTTTCCTCCTGAGAGCTCTTCCCCTTTCCCTTTCCTGCTCTTTCCCTCTGCCCCTCTCCATCAACAAATCCATTTTAAACTTTGGCTCACAGTCCCCTACATGGTCCCCCCAATTCAGAATCCATTTATCTCTTCCTATCACCATTCGTATTGCTCAGATAATAGTTCAAGTGTCTTTTTACCCCCTTGCAGGATCTCTGTTTCCAGTGTACTTTCATTGTGACTTTATTCATTGCTCTTCACAACTGTTGGTATCTTTGTACTCATTTGTACAAGGACTAAAATCAAGACGCATTGGCACTTTGGCAGGGATCCTCCCAAATTTCCTGAAGTGCAAACATGATTCTCTCTGGCTGCTGGCCAGACTTGTCACACTGTGCTGTCACTCTGCCTGTCCAGCTAATGCCTCCAACGGAGCAGAGTATTGGTGGTGGCCAAGCTTTCAGGTCAGATTGGACAGCTGGACTACTCAGTGGTTTAGATATGTCAGCGAGGTCAATTCCCTACTGTGCTTCCTTGACAGGGACTGGACTCATGATTCATAGGGTCCCTTCCAGCTCTGGAATTCTAAGTTGAGGATGAGGATGAGGATGATTGCTGCCTGCTATCACTGTTAGTACTGAAGAGTTCTGAAGAACCCCATGGTTTTCTGGAATAGTGATGAAAAAGTACTGCTGTACTTGATTTGAAACTTCTCTTTAGTTCCCTGCAATTAATTGCTTTTGTTCTCTCCCTCTTCATTTACTCTTCTCAGCATACCCATCACTAGCAGTTCAGGGCCTGAGTTGTGGGGGTACCTTGCCCTAACATTTTTGGATGAGACATGTCACATGAACCCCCTCTCACTCAGCCCACAGGCCACATATGCTGTGTTTGACATTTCTTCTTGGTACATTCTTCCCCTGAGCTTCTGTAATGTTGTCAGGCCTTAGGTACTGGGGGCTCCTTCACCAAGGCCAGTCCATTGCTGAGTGTGGGGCTCTTGTTCAGATAGTCTGTAGGGCTAGCTGAAAGTTCAGTCAAATAAACCATTTCCTTTGTCAAAGAGGGAGCAGAAAGAGGCATGGTTGTCAATCTTGTTTGCAGTGACTTCTTCGAAGTCTGAGTTGGATGAGAGTCTGTTTAGATGTTTGTCTTCCACACCCAGCTAAGCTGGAAAGAGCAGAATTTACAGCTCTCAGTACGTCTCTCCCAAGCCTCCAATTGTATCTGAATATATATCAAGAGCCTGTTTGACCTCAAGATCCAGTCTTTCTTTCTGCTCCAACAGCCACAGCTGTACAGAGCTGTTGGTGCTGCTTTCGGCAAAAAGCCCACACATCGACCAGGCTTCCTTTGTCCTTTGAGTCTCCCCACCTGGTAGGACTTGCCTCTGCCCTTCCCTCCTGGCCTTCTGTGAGGGTTCTGCCAGTTGGGCCATCAAGTTCCCTTGTGTATTAGCTTCCTCTAGAGATGAGGGCTCATCTTCCTTTTGAAGATGACTCAGCTGGATGAGGCATGACAGCTTCCTCCTCAGCACTGCCGAAATGTTGAAGAGTCTTTATACCATTAGGAGCACCATTTCCTGCCTCCATCTACTCTTCCTATCACTGTGCTGGCAGAATTGATTCACCCTGCTGTGTGTCACGACCACCCCAAGTTTCTGAACTTGTTTCTACTTCACAAGATGCTATGATAGTTCTACCTCATTCCTTCCTTCTAGATCCCTTCATCTATTTTATTGAGTCTCTTATTGAACTACTCTCCTTGAATAACTTTTCTGCCATTCACCTGTTTTTCAAGGGAGCCTTCCTTTCAATCGCTATTTCTGTCTTTTCCATGCCCTCCCTTCAGGAACCTCATGTACAAGTGAACTTAGTCACAATCAACCATGAAGTGGAACTGCAGAGAAAATGTTGGACACCTTAAAAGGCATATACAGAAGTTCTGACATTTCAAAATCAATGTCATGAGAGACTGCATGCCTGTCTAGCAGAAGTACTGAGTCTCAAGTTGCTTTCATAAATATTGCATTCTTGGAAGATAAAGAATGTATACACAGTAGCATTTCTACCAATACCTCAATATAAATAATAGTGGAAATAGGATATCTCCTGAGATTTTTAGCACCATTTAAATTAAGTAGTGCAGCAGGTGCCGTCCAGTCTTCATTTTAAGCTATCTTCCAGAATCTCTTCATTGGCAGAGAAAATAACATATTGTGCTTGTGTTAACGTGATCTTCCTTCTCAGATGATATTACAGAAGTCCCATGAGTTCTCCTAAACCAATTTCTGCAAACTAGATTTCAACACACAACATAGTTACTGCAATAGAGACTTCATTTAGTATAAAAAGAGTTGGTTTGGTGCCTATCAGATTGAACTGTTTTTTTAAAAAGGTGAAGTTTCTAATTCACATCTTTGTCTCACTTCTACATAGACAAATTTGTTACTCTTCCCCTGTGCAGTCCAGTTGCTTCCATACCTTCAACCGAATGCATTAACAAGGAAAGTAGGACTGAGTTTATTTACAGTCTCCAGTCCCTCCCTCACTGGCAGTTTAGGTGACAATGTAAAAGAGCCTTCACATATATAAACCATACAATATTCAAAGGTACTATACAGAAATGCTTCCAGATATTCATCGAAAGATACCACCTTTTTTCTACTCTTTTCTGTTAGTTTATCAGTCAGCTGAGAGCTGTGGAATGGGAAGGACAAAGAGTAGAATGTGATAGAAGGAAAAAATTGGATGATTCAGGTGGATCAGTGACTAGCAGCAAGGGCAGCAAAGGAAGTGGCCTCATCACATGTACAAGAAATAACTAGAAGAGGTCATGCAGGCTTTGTAGTGAAATGTCATCAATATGTCAATATCACATGGTTCTGCCGCTCTTTGTCTCTTGCCTGAGCTCAACAATGAATGAGGTTGAACAAAACGAACAGGAAGGTTTTAATGGGTTTTGTGCACCCTGTTTTCCAACAGATGGTGCTCCACCAGAACATCACTTTTGTAACCTGAGAATGCTTCTAGAGCCTATGCTCTCCGTAGATCTTTGGCTGGCAAAAGAGAGGAGGAACGTGTTTGAACCAACTGCATTTACTGTACTTCTCCAACTGACAGGCCAGTCCATTTTAAGGAGAAAGATGGGATAGAAATATTTTAAATAAATAAAAGAAATAATAATTTCTGAGTCAATCTCACTGAAGGCTCATGAGGCTACCCTTGAAGGGTGTGCAGAAGATTCAGTTAGCCCAACTTTTAGCAGCTGGCTGCTGACTGAGAAATCTGCACTGTCTCCTAAGTGTTTTCTAGACTCAATTCAAATGGCCTAAAGTGCAACCACCTTAGGAACTGCCACATTATATGTGAATCTGCCCTTTTACTACTGTTCATCAATAAATACTATTTTTACCAGTACAAGTTGTTTGCCAATAAACCAGTACAAGTACTTTGAATATGCTCTTGCTTTACAAGCACATAGGAATGCTTTTCTATGGAGTTGTGATGAGTCGCTGTTCTTGCTGCAGTCAGAAAAGGCCTTGAGAGTTGCTCTCTTTTTCTCCCTTTTAAGGAGTGTGTACTTAACCTTGGTACCATAGCATTTAGTCTGCCTAAACCACTGGGCCTAAATAATATGGCAGGAATACCAAACAGAAGGGCCTGAAATTGTGTGAATCCTTTTCATGTGAGTCTCCTGTATGGCCTAGAGGGCCATGAGCATACTAATTAGGCATTATATCCTTCCAACATACTACAGATTCTCTTTCCTACATATTTCCTACATCTTTGGAAACTTGCCTTTTTTTGTTTTCATATTCAGGATCAATTTCAGCACACACGCATACACACACATGCAGTATCTGGTTCTCTACAGGGCCAAACTGACAAATTGGTCACAATCAGATGGAATACAGTTTTCTGTGGGGGGAAAGCATAGACTTCATCTAACAGGTTGTCCCTCATGTCCTTTTGAGTTTGCAACACTGCTTCAATGTGCCCACAAAATATGGTACTGTTATAGGATAGCATTATCATCGCTGTTTGTGAAATATCTGAGTCAAGTTTTGTTGTTGTTGTTTTTTACTTGTGTCTTAGCAGGTAGCTGGGGGAGAATTAACAAATTTTGCATGGACAGTTTAAGAAGCAAACTGTCTGAGGCTGAACTTCCCCACTCACCCTTTTTTGATCTTTGTATTTTAGAATTTGTTTTGTTGTTGTTGTTTATGATTTTTGCTTTACTTTTGTTGTACACCTCCCAGAGTAGCAGTTTGCTAGAAGGGCAGTAATTTAACCAACCAACCAGCCAACCAGCCAGCCAGCCAGCCAGCCAGCCAACCAACCAACCAACCAACCAACCAACCAACCAACCAAACAAACAAACAAACAAACAAACAAACAAACAAACAAACAAACAAACAAACAAACAAACAAACAAACAAACAAACAAACACATTTAAAGGAGATTCTGGAAACAGTGCTCAAAAAGATAACATTTCTAAGCTCTCAAAACAATATTTTTCCCTGCAACCCTGTTTCCCCCCACTGATTCCCAAATGACACATACCACCATTTTCTGCTCTTTATTTTAAACTTTCAAAACAGTAATGCAGGAAACTTCTCCTTTCTTCCTTCATCTCTCTTCATCCCCTGTGGATAGTGTGTCATTAATCTTACAGCACATTTGTCAAAAGAAATAACATATCCCCTCTGTCAGAGAAAGGTACAGTTGTAGGTAAGTGAACTCCCAGGTACAATAATCTGTTGCGAACACTAGCAAAAAATTAATGACAGTACAAGCTTATAACTAATATACCTCAAGGGGATGGGCAGGAACTGTGTTTGCAGTTTGGGTGTGGATTCAGAAGGAGCAGTTCATAATAGCTTGTGCAAGCTACTAACCATGATCTGAAAGACCAACATATCTGCACGGAAAAGTAGCCATGCACTAATATGTTCTCAGATTCCCTCCCCCACAGCAGCTTCTCCTACCAAAGAAACAATTCACTATTCAGAATAAAAAGAGAATTTATACTTTGGTTTTTTGGACTTGCTCCAAATAAAAACATCAGAAGTCCTAATTACATGTTTAGTTATCCAGTTTAAACCTCTTACATATAGCTCCTTCACTGCATATAGAAGTGAACTTATTCCTGGAAAGTATAGAGAGCAACAAAGTTGGAAACCAGAAGGAGAGGGGCTGGGACTGGTCCCTCTATGTGTGGTAAATACACTCACCTTAGTAACAACTGAATAGGGATAGAGCCAATCTTAAATAGCCAATTACAGCTACTGAAGAAGGTCAAATGTGGCCAAGACTGTATAGGCCCAAGAGGCCTAGCCAAAGAACCACATCAGAGCTTGGAAAGGTTTAGACTGAATATCAGGAAAAATCTTCTTAATGGTAAGAGATGCACAACAATGGAACCAATTACCTTGGGAGGTGAGCAATGCTGGAGGCATTCAAGAGAAAACTGGACCACCATTTGTCAGATCTCCTTTGATGCTGATTCCTACATTGAACAGGGGGTTGAACTCAATGATCTTAAAGGCCCTTCCAACTCAGTTATAGAATTCTATGATTCTGTGTTTTGTGACTATGACTATTTTGCAGTTTGCAAAACTCTTATTTGGCAGAAGAAACAAGGTAGAATGTGTTTGTTGAAGATGGAAAAACTGAAAACCATTTCATTGCATGAGATAGGGATGGGAAAATCTTTCAGTCACGACTTGTTTTTCCCAATTCCACCTGACTTTTCTTCATGTGTTTCTCATTCTGAGTTTTAAGACATGGCACTGTTTTGTTTTTTGGTGTTTTTTTTTTTTAATGTTTCATGTTCCTTCAGATAAATTCTACTCATTCTATTTATGCATTTTTCCTAACATGCAAAATTTATGTAGGCATCTCATCTTATTTATGCATTCTCCTCTTCATTAACTCATGTGCTTATATTCATTTTTTTCAGTTCTGTGCAGACTATTCACATGTCAAAATGTATGCATTCATCTTTACACACTTTCTTGAAATACCCCATTGACTTCATTAATGTTTGAATTTTATAGGCAAGGTGGATTTCTTCTCCAAATGAGTTTTGAGATGTGAAAAGTGTGTCTTTTTAAAATTATGGTTATGATCACATGGAGAAATATATTGTAGTTTGGACCACTTGTGAAGCAGTCCAGTTTGAGCTATTTCCCAGTGATCACAAAACACACAGGGAAATGTGCTCCACCTGACTCCGATCCAGGCCCAAGCTGGATCTTTTGGTCCAGCTCTAGGGCTTCTACTTATGGGGCCAGGCTGGAGGAATTCCCTGGAAGTCAGAAAGATCACTTTTGCTGGAATTCAGTATCATGAATATTATGCCTTTAAGAGATTTGGATGGGAGGGATTTTGAGGTTGTATTTCAGTCACTTAGAAGTAGCCAATTGTTCCCTCTGTACCTCAGATTCCTTTTCCCACCTTTGTTCTTGTCAAGTGCAGTCAGTGTCAGAGTTCTGCATCAGTTAGCAATGTCAGTGTTCTGCTGTGTGTTAGAGTTTGGCAATCATGGAGTCAGCAGCTAGAGTCTGAGGCTGCAGTCACATGAGCCAAATGTTGCCTTCCTATCCCCCATTGAGTTTGTATCATAAATTTGCGGTCACATGATGCACAACCATTCGCGAATCATTTACCTGGGGAGTGTTCTAACTGTGGATCATTTCCTGCTCAGCCAGAGGCTTCTACTTTGTTGTTGAGGATCTTTAAAACAAACAAACAAACAAACAAAACTTGCGTTGCTGAATGTGTGATCTTATCACAACATTTTTGAAATATGGTCACCATGCATTTCCTTTTAAAATGTTATTTTTTAAAAAAAATTCTAAAAGTGTTCTGTGATATTTGTGTTGATGTGTCAGTTAACTTCTGTCAAATGGTCTCAACAATAAGCTTTAGGAATTTGCTTATTGAATTGGAAGGAAATGTTGTGATATTTCGAAAACATGGTGGTGCACATGTCCTGGGATATATGCCACATATAAAGCATGACAGGAACATGATTAAAAGTCATGTAACAACAGGGGGACATTTCACTGGTGTGACTGCGGCCTGAGTGAAGTATTTATGTAACCAGTTAGTAAAAATAATGAAGTTAACCAGTTAAGATCTCATACTATATAACAAGAAAATGTGCGTTTTCTTCCTTATTCTGATATATATGAACATTTGTGAGTAAAACAGATTTTTCTTTCTTTCTCAACACTAAAGTCTCTGACTGAATCTATTGAGACTATATTGCCAGTCAAGGTAAAAACTAACTAACAATAAGGTATGTTTGAGGTAGAATTGTAATTATAATAATCTGCTCTGTAGGTGCCTGTCTGGATTTCCCCCCCCCCCTCACTGTGTAGCTTGGGGTTTCAAGCCATTAATTTTCCACACCCTGCCAATAACTTTAAGGAGATTGTGCCCATTAAAGTATCACTTTTCAGTACATTCAGACATGCATCTTTCACTCTATCAAATTCGTTTCTACAGTGAGTTTGGAATTGGGTAAAACTACCTGAATAAGAGGACTTTAGTTGTTTAACTGTCTTTGTTGTTGCCAGCTTTACTGGAAAAAAAAACATTAATAAAAGCACTGTTCTGTGGGAAATGTTTAGGTATATTTATTTATTTATTTATTTATTTATTTAATTTATGTGATGCATGATACACATCATCAGTACTTAATGCTGTTTTTACAGAGAACATTGTAGATTAAAAACTGATTAAAATGTGCATCTTAAAATTATGATTATGGAATTAATGAATTATTCTCAGTTTAATAGGATTATGCTTAAGTCATAGTGCTTCCTCAAATATACATTTAGTC
Organism: Intellagama lesueurii; assembly: GCA_037013535.1. Classification (NCBI taxonomy): domain Eukaryota; kingdom Metazoa; phylum Chordata; class Lepidosauria; order Squamata; family Agamidae; genus Intellagama; species Intellagama lesueurii. The sequence goes on along the minus strand of JBAJHW010000004.1, from coordinate 91,370,243 downwards.
TTGTGCCTCTAGTTTACTTCTCAGTGAAAAAGGGGCTCTTAAAGAGAGCATAATTGTTAGAAACTGAATTTATAAAATGAAAAACTATCAGTTTAAAAGACAATGACCAAAAACTTGCTTGTTTTTTTCCCAGCCACACAACAATGTGTTCTGTGTGCAGTTCTTTTATGCAAATTGTACAAGGGCATTTGTTCCCCTCTTGTATGCATGTAAGCCCCATTGCTTTTAACGGGGATCTTTGGTTTCTGTAACTGCAAACTGGAGAAACTTGAACTACGGCAGAATGCTGTGCTTGTAGAGCAGTTATGCTCCACAATTGTTAATAGGATTGTGGCGAACTAGCGTTTTAGAATCAAATAGAGGTCATGTTCCCACAACAGTACTTTCTGACCACTTTTTCCCTCTGCAGTTTCCTGTGCCCCCTCCCAAATACCCTCCTATTCTTTCTCTGAGAATGGTGTCAGATATGATGTAAGGGGCTGCAGATGGAAAAGGGATTTAAAGTTCATCATCCTCTCTTATATTAACAGAGGAGCCACTTAAAATCCAAACCAACCATCTAGAAACCTTAAATAAAAATAAGAGGAAGCCTCGTTCAGAAAACACAACTCAATCAGCAGAAATCTCTTCTAAGTGGTGGGCTGGACATCAAAGCAGATGTCAAAGGGAATACATATAGTACACTGACATAGGTGTGAAGTAGCCTGTTCTTTTCTGCACTCACAAAGAAGGGTACAAAAGCCCAATTTCTTAAGTTCACCTTTTCTCTGCCTACTCTAATAGCCTATTAAGTTACATCTCTGTGATTAACTCATTTTTCCAATCACTTCAAGATTTCCTCAGAATTAAGTTCCTCAACAATTTTACAGTCAAATTAAACCCATGCTTACCTTCCAATGACTAATCACAATACAAAGCATGCTAAATGAAAGACACATAAGTGAGGAAAATCACATGCTATGATAAACAGGCATGTTTAATCACTTGAGGAATACCTCTTTTAAGAATGTAATAATTTAAGAATGGTCAACCTGATAAATGTCCAGGTTGACCCGGAGTTTCCTAAATACTATTCCAGGCAACATCATCTCAAAAATGCATGGCAGATCTCAATCACAACCATGTTTTAATATGTCCACAGATCTCAATGGCTTATCTTGACTAATTTGAACAGTTGCCACGGCTGTTCTGAGGTTAATGGATAAGTGTCCTGGGGTCTATTAAATCACTAAACCCTTCTAGCAATTTCTGTTCAGTTTTTGCATTTAAACACTTTCAAGAATATCCACAGTGTCTTGAAAATATGAGTTGAAGACCATGTATAAAAGCAGGAGCAAGTGTCAAATTATATATTTATATATTGATTCCATTATTCTCTTTTGAATCCTCTCTTCTGAAATCCTCCAGTTGTTTCTTCTCTCTGAAGCTGTAGCTCAGTTTCACTCTGTTACAAATGTGGAAATCAGCAGTAGGGCTGTTGATCAGTCCTACTGTGGGACCTGTATAATGCTTCCATCATAACATTATGCCTGTAGGACAACAGCAGGGGAATCTTACTGTTATTCTTAATAAAGGGGAAGAGATACATATCCAAAAGGTACACAATTCATGGTTGAATGGGATTTTTTTAAAAGAACTGCCAAATGCATGCATCTATATTTACGCAGAAAGCTGTATCACAATATTTTTAATAAGTCTTTATGAAGCCATCTGGCACTAACTTTTTATAAAGGATAATTGTTTGCACTGTTGACTTCTTAGCTGAGGGAGAGGGGAAAATCTGGTTAGCTATTAACAGTGTCTGAAATCCTTCTGAATAATAGGTGTTTCAGAACTCCGAGTTATACATTATTCCCCCTCCTCCTCCCATTGTGTAGCTTTGTTCTCTATTTCACAAGGTAACGCTCCACTGGAAACTGTCACTCTTGCAAACAGTATGATAATTTTGTGTGAGATTCAGAGGAGACAAAATACTGTATCTGTATCATACATTTAATGTGCTTGTGTGACACATAAGACCTCCTGGGTTTTGGGAACCGGGAGAGACAGAATCGCCATAAGGTGAAACTTCTCTCCAGTTGGACGACCAAACAGCATGAAATCTCATGCTTCATTAATGATGTTCTGTGAACCAGCTGGCCCATGGAACATGAAAATGGAAGAGAAGTACTGTGGGGCCCTTTTATTCTGATGCAGCATTAATAAACAATTATGAACTGCTGGGTTCCATTTCTTCAATAAGATATTATAAAGAAAAGGGAAGCACAGGAGAGTTCACTGCTCAGCTAATCAGCTGAAACACTCATGGTCCTAATGACTGAGGTGGGGTACAAGAAATGAATCTCATTGTTCTGATGCAAAGTTACTTTTGACAAATTTGGTTTAGCCCTGTGGGCTTTCTAGGTTGCTGCTGCTGCTGCTGCTGCTGCTCTCACTTCCCTGTGACCAAACTATCTATGTGTCTTTTGCTATTTGAAGAATTTTGCTGAAAATCAAGCAAAATAGATCATTCTCTCTGTATTTGACTTTTATTGTTTAACAGCATCTTCTGTCCTCACTTGGGATTTGTTTGCAAATGCTTATACCAAATTGCTGTCTTCTATCAGCACTGGGTCATGAAAATGTTAGAGGCTCCATTCTTAGAATAAATGCACTTCAGTACTGCTGTTTTTTCAGGGAATGCAGTGTATGGAGGGCCAAAATTAAAAATGAAGCTACATTTACCTCCCTCCTAAAGCCCAATTTCTACCAAGTAAAGGGAAGTGGTAAAATAATCCATGCTATCCTAATATCATGAGTTGGCCGAGTTTCCATTCCCTGCCTCATCATCTCTCAAATGTTAGTTCTGTGCTTGACCACTGAAGTTTTGAATAAAGCTAATTAAATGTTCAAGGGCAGAAATGACATTTGATTTCAGCACTAGCTAAAAAAAATCAAGAATAAGCTGGTGGGATCATTTGCAATTTCTCTCTCTGCTCCTCTAGCCTTAACCATGCAATATCTAATATCCACCAATGAGGCTCCATTTTTAAGTACAGTTTGCAAAACATCTTCAGCTCTTTTAGCCAACTCCAGTCTTGATTATGTGTAGGCACCAGGTTAAATTCAATACAGATGTAAGCCTTAGTCACAGTTAAGGTCATTGGCAGAAGCGGGTGAGAATGCTTTCATGCAACAGAGAAGAGAGAATGAATGTTCAGCTTGCTTGTGTCTCATAACAAAGATATGTGTTAGTCTTGTTCAGGTGTTCAGAAAAAAGTTATTCTGAACATGTTGCCTGTTGCCACTTGTGCATGTAAACAGCAGCAGTCTGAAGAAAGGAGTCTCCATTATTTATTGAGCTTCTTCATACAACCAGAAATCCAGACTTTTCAATCTTTCCAAATTCATAGAAAAAAAAACGGGGGGTGGGTAGGATTGCCTTTAGACTACTGCTTTCCACACATGGAGAACAAGATGGAAGGGCTAGACTTTCCTCCTCACATATTCAACTGGATGGGTCTGTAGGAAAGATTACATCTGTATTGGGCATAAGCAAGAGATGGCAATACAAGCAGAACATCTAGGCATATGTACACACACTAAGTATCTCCTCAAAGTCAAAATGAAGAAGACCACTTTGCATGTACACAGAGAAACGTACATGCACACTGAAGCTGCAAAATCAAAGAAAGTAATTTCAAAAGTGACAAAAAGAGGTTAATCGGTCCTGTGATTGTTGGCAGAACAGCTATGGGAATAAAAAGAAAAGCCCATCATATAAATAAGCATGAACACTCAACAGCAACAATATGTCTTGGACCTCCAAGCCTGCCCACTCATAAAGAAGATAAAGATGACATGTAAGTCTCTCTCTTAAAGAGGCAAGCATTGAATAGTATTACCAGTATTATTAAATGCTTGCCTCTTTAAGTATGTGGGGTGTTCTCAGAAAGGAAGGAGACTCCCTTTAATTTCTTTCTTTCTGTAATCTTTTACCACCACGGCTGCAGTCAAACCACACATAAAAACTGACCCCACATGAAGAGCTAGTATGTTATCCAAAGTTTTCCCCAGGGAAATTACATTATGGTTTCAGGCAGTGTTCCTCTAAACGGGAGGTAGAGAACCACAATTTTTCACCCCATAATTGCCATTCTAAATTCTCCATTTGGTTAAAGAGCATCAATAGAGACCTTAAGCCTTCAGAATGAGGCAGGACTGAGAAGCAGAACTGCAGCATCAGTAAATAAAAGCTGTAATAAAATTGTTGCCAAAAGAGGGGGTGGGTGGGGAACATTCTCCACCATTAATTTCTGTGAAGGAGACAGTAGAGAAACCTCTGATGAACCATGCATATATGATGGTTAGAATCACCATGTAATAAATATGCTTAGGTGCTCAGTTTTTATTGTTTACTCTGAACTTGATATAATAGTGCATTTACTTTTACAAGGCATCATAACAGGAACAAAGCTATGACTAAAGCAACAGGTAAATACTGTTTGCAGATCCAGGAAAGATGACCCAGAGCACTAACCACCTGCCAAGAACATACACAGATAACAGTTTAACAGTTTATTGAACGATGAATTGGTGATGGATATAAAAAGGCCACAGCAGAAAAGTATGGGCACAGCAGAAGGAGCAGGTCTCTGCATTGGGTGACCCAACTGCCATTCAATACCTGCCTTCTCCACCTGTTGCTGGGTAGCCAATGATGGGCAACCAGAGGTTGTTCTGAATCCCATGGATGCAAGACATCTGGGAGAAGACTCATTGGTACCAACTGTAGGGGTCTGCAGCAGCCCTCCTGAGCCAGGCCCACTCTGTCAGTCCTTCACTCCTTGATCTCCATAGGAAGAAGATCCTCTGCCTGGGATAGGACAAAATCCCCATTTCCTGTGAGCAAATTTGTCCCCCTCTGCTGCAACCAATAAAGCTATGATAATGCAACATAGAAGTGATTGCAAAATCCCACACATAATGCCCCCCTTCCCCAAATAATTATGCTCCTAGCATAAAGGCAGGGTGGGTGGGTGACGTTCAAAAGACAATGGCTGAAGAGAAGCCCAGGGCACTCTATATATCCTCCCTTGATAGACTGGTATGGAAATTGTCACTGCCCACTCCTGATTGGCTGCCCTTTCTGTGCTTTCCCTTAATGCCTCCCAGGCATGCACTGGGAAGGAGAATCAGGATGGTGACTGGCTTCCCTATGCTCTGGAAATCACCAGTTCTGGTGACTATGTGATCCTAGCATCATGCATACAGTTCATGATGGAGATGGTGGATGTTCTGCAGAGGAAAGAGTGACAAATTTGCTCAGTGTACACTTCAATGCAAACTTACCACATTTATACTTCCTAAACCCAATAGCAGACAGGACTACATTTAGATCTCAAAATCTGTACTTTTCCAGAGTCTGCAATACAGTTTTCAGCAGCAGCAGGAGCAACAGCACAATAGGGTACAAAATGTGTATATTCCAGCTATTGTTTACAAAGGAACTGCATCTTTTTTAAAAAGGAAATGCATAGAAAATGGGTTATGCTAGAGCTGTAATTAGCAATTATGACACCCAGGGCAAATAATATAAAATGTGCCCTCGAATCAACTTTGTAATTTGAGATATGAAAAAAAAAAATTACAGGGAGCAATTAAGGGAAAATGTAACCTGAGGAGTTACATGTTTAATTCGCACAATGTTAAATTTAGTATAGAAAGTCAACAAAAGGCACCCTGTACAAAAACAGGTTTGTACCAGAATGGGAAAGAATGCCTGTGTCTGAGCACCCGATGGCCATTTCAGTTCCACATTGACTTCAAGCTCTCTCTCTTCCCTACAAAAAGCATACACACAAATACAATCTCAGAGGAGTCAAGCCTACAGAGGTCATCCAGCCAAAGGCAGTTTCAAACATCAAGACACATTTCCTATGGAGATCAGCATCATTGTTGTCTAAACAATGCAACAATGTTTCAGCAATATTTTAGGGAGGTTTCTCTGTGGGGAACTTCTGCTTAAAGGTTGTAGCTGCATTCTGTTCCAGTGACGTGCATACACTCCTGGCAGGAAGTGGCAGCTGCCAGCAGGCGGGGTAACCCCTTATTCTGCCCTTTCGCTTAGAGGTAGAGCATAAGATCAAAGGGTTATTTCAGCCAATCCTAGTTGCGATTAGGTAACTAGTATCCTATCTGAATTCTAACAACATACTATGTAACTCATGCTAAGTCAATAAAAAGAGCTCTCAGGGCGTTGCCTTTAGGCTCCACTGGTTCGTACATCCATGCTGTCGACTCCTTTGTTCTAAGGCAATTAGCCTTCCTTTGTTCCGTGATCACCCACATTTCTCCATCTCTTTTCAAGTAGGATCTTACTGCACCTTTGTTTTAGCCAGGCTTTCTCCCCAAATACAGGACTTAACAGCCTTGGCTATACTCCAGTCTCTTGAGAGAAGAATAGTTTAACCTGGAAAATCTAGGTGTACATTCAGATTTGCATTATAAAATCATTATAACATACAGGAGTTAATACTTACAGATACCTGAAGCTTAGGTAATAAGGATACTGCCTCTGAGCATGTGCAGTGTTACTTTCCTTGTGTCTTTCCTTGACAAGTCAACCAGAGACAGTCTGGGCACAGAACAGAGTTTGAGTTTAATTCTAAGTTCCCTTAGGACTCTGTCCCAACACCTCTAAGCTATTGACCATAAACAGATTGGTTCTCTCTTTCTCACCCACCTTTCTCATGCAAAGGTGAGTGGGAAAGGAGGGGTGGATCAGGAGCAACAAGGAAATCCCAGTCAGCCTCCCTTACCTAAGCAGGCTAAATGAAATGTGAAAGAAACATGGAAAGCATGGAGTGGAGTCTCCCTTGCAAAGCAAGCATGTAAAGAGTGGCAATAGAACCAAAGCAAAGGTCTGGGGCAGTGAAGCTTGGAAAAAGAGAAGCAATCCACTGGAAGTATCCTGATTTTGTTTTTGGGTGTGTGTGTGTGTGTTTTTCCCAAGAAAGCAGATGGACCCAAGCAGCAGGTGGGAAAGAGCAGATGGAAAGCAGGGAGGGGGGAGCCTGCCCATGCCATGATGACAACAACGTGTATGATTGGGAAATACTGAGAGCTCAAAGCAATCAAGCAGGGAGAGGAAAGAAAAGGGAGAGAAGATCCATGGGCATTGCAGATATAACCAAGTGTGTCTTGTGATGCTGGAGCAGTCCAGCTTTGAAAGAGAGTAGCCTGCGAGTCCTCATGAATTTTGGACCACTGGTGAGAGGAAAAGTAGAGGGAGTGAGCAATGAAGGGAAGGGGAGGGTTAGAAAAACCACAGTTGGTCGAACATGTACATTGTAGCTTCCTCATCACTGCCACCCACATAATCCCTGTTGAGAAAGACGCAGTGATCCAGTGTCTCTGGTGAGATGTGAATTTTTGCACCCTCTAAATTTTGGTATCCTGAGTCAAAGCTTTCGTCATCCCACTGCAGTTATTGCTCTGGGTTTTTCAATGAAAAAGTCACTTGGAAAACACACATGTGCCCAATAAGGGCACACAAAACACACACATTAAACATTTTTTTCATGGAATTTGACAAAAGGGAAACAAATATCTATTTATGTTTCTCTCTAGACCAAAAAGATGTGCAATCTGATGCAGAGATGAAATGGGATCAGTTAGACAATGGAAAAACGAGAACTTGAGTAAAATTGAACTTAATTGGTTTGAACTAAGGATGCAGTGAACACTCAGGGTTTTTTTCCCCCCCTCCTTCACAAGAAAGTGTGTCTCACCACATCAAGGCCTCTATTGAAAAAAAAATATCAACTGTTGTGAGGTATTTCCTTGCACAAATGTGAAAACACCAGAACATGTTTGTTGTCAGCAGTTTGACAAAATAAAAATATGGTGTGTGCAAAAAAACTTGTATTTTGTGCTTAAAATCTCATACACTGTGTTGAGAAATATATAATTTGCACCCAATACAAGATACTTGTGCCCCTCCCATTAACTCTTCTCCCAAAAAGAGCACAGAGAAGAATGAGAATGCCTATGCAGTCATGCCAGTGTCCTGTCAGGGAGAGATAGGCATGTTTGCCACCCTGGCTACTCCAGATGTCACTTGTAAAATAAACCACCTGTGCCCTGGCCAACTGCTGCTGTACCAATTGCCTGACACTGCAATGGAAATCTGGCACCACCCTGTGGCCAAGGGTCATTTGGGATGGCAACTGATCATGGGGTGCTAGTTTTGCCACAAACCTACAGAAACCAGTGTTGTCCACCAGAGAGAATGACTGGTCATCTAGGGATATCATCTCCCCTAGTTGAAAAGTAATCATTGAATTTTTTACATTTGCAGAATGCTTTTTCCTGCATCCCTCTGAGCTCCTCCAGGGTAGTCTTGAATTTATTCTTGAGATGCAGGTCTGACATTTGCTACCTCTCACTTCTTGCTATTTGCCCATCTCTGCTTCCCTGGGCTGGTGGTTCAACCATTGCCCTCTGATGGGCTTCACAAGTAAGAAGCCATTGGCTCCCACAGTAGCCACTTCATTTGCCAGCAGCAATGCCCTGTGCTGAGTCTATAGGTGGCTGAGCATGCTATTGTTGGAGACAAGTCCTGTCCATGCTTGAGTACTTTCTCGCAATGCATGCACTCAGCCATGCAAGCATCTGTTGCACACTGTTGAAAATCTTTCAAGATTGTTGACTTCTTGGGACCTCCAGTTTCATTTACTGCAAGTTCCTAACAGGGATTTACCTTGTCAACACTACTAGTTCTGGCAAATGGTGTGGCAAGTGGTGCTGGAGAGATATGGGTGATTTGAGTGTCACATGCTTCTGAAATAGTGCTCATCTGAGTCCCCTCAGTCTCCTCCTCCCCCATGTCAGATGTGTATGTGCTTGAAGGGGAGTTCCCACCAACCACAATCCTGCTTTCAACAGGAGAGATTTGCTGGGAAAGGTGCCTGGGGCTAAACCCATCCTTGAATATGATGGAGCTGCATGGTATGGATATGGAAGACAATGTCTGGGATTTTTCTTCAATCTCTTTCCCAACACCAAAAGCAGCAGCACTGCTGCTGCTCAGGTTGACAGTATCAGTCTGAGTGCTGATGCCATTGTTGTCTTTTCTCTGGCACATCAGCTCTTTGGGAGAAAAATGCCTTCTGCACCATCTTTTTGGCCCTTTACCCCCCACTGAATTGCACAAAAACATCACTGAAACATATCTCGGGTCTGCTCATATCCTTCACACTTTGAACCAGAGGCTTCTCTGCCATCTCCCAGGCAGAGAAACACACACCCTGTATGGCTGCCTGCTGCTCTTTCATAGGGTTAGTGCTGAACAAGACATCTGGGTGACTTATTTTGTTGAGGAGGGGGCTCATAATAGCAGTTGTAGGCTGTCTTTTTCCTCTACCTCTCCCACTCCTCTCAAGAGAAGCTGCTGCAGTGGTTGCAGGCAGCATTCCTGCAGCCTTCCCCAAGTGCCTATTTCTTCTATTACAGCCAACCTTTATTCTGCCTGCAGACTCTACCTAAAGAAAAACTGTATCTGATTCTGCTATAGCAGAACACTACCCCTTGCAATGAAAATGACACACACACTTATACACAGGCAGACACAAAATCTGTTAACTTCATATATCTTTATAAATATATCAAAAGCTTATTCTCCTCCGTGATATACCCCAAAGGACTCTAAAACAAATACAGCACTTCCCTGTTGATTTATAATGTATTAATCTATGAATCTACTAATCCTCAGTATTATTCCTAACTATATTAAGTAAACATTATATAGTGAGATGCAGAGAATTTCAATGTAAGTTGGGGGTTCAGAAAAGGACACAGAGAAAACTGCTGTAGTGCAGATTTGCATCAGAGCATATCCTAACAGCAAATGCTCAGGGGATTCATAAGTAGCTATACTCTGTGGGAAACTTCTGCTTAAAGGTTGTAGCTGCATTCTGTTCCAGTGACATGCATACACTTCTGGCAGGAAGCAGCAGCTGCCAACAGGTGGGGTAACCCCTTATTCTGCCCTTTCACTTAGAGGTAGAGCATAAGATCAGAGAGTTATTTCAGCCAATCCTAGTTGTGATTAGGTAACTAGTATCCTATCTGAATTCTAACAACATACTATATAACTCATGCTAAGTCAATAAAAAGAGTTCTCAGGGCATTGCCTTGAGACTCCGCTGGCTCGGACATCCATTGTCGACTGCTTTGTTCTTTCTCTAAGGCAATTAGCCTTACTTTGTTCTGTGATCACCCACATCTGGCGCCTGAACAGGGACATCAAACAGGGACTTGAAACAGGGACCTGACATCAACATCGCCTGAGGCAAAGCAGCTCACCTCGCCCAGCAAGGGCTACAGATGCGTCCTCGCATCCTTTTGGATCCCGGTGAGTATTTAGTTAAAAAAATGGGAAACTCTCTTACACCGCTTCAAAAACAACATAAACGAGACTTGATTTATTTGCTTCATAAAGAAGGTCACCGTGATGTATCTGATTCAATAGAGCATTTACTGAAGCAAATAGGTACTTTTTTCATGGTACCCAGAAGGAGGCAGCCTTAAGCTTTCAGATTGGGATAAAATTGGAAATAAACTTCACAAAGACTCTGTTGCTCCAGTTAAAGTCCTCCATACATGGCATCTTTGCCGGGATACGATTTCAAAGATCGTGAACCCTTTGTTAGCCCAGTCTTTAGCTAACCTTCCAACAGCCCCTCAGATTTTGCCACCCTCTAAGCCACCTGATCTCCATGAAAATAGAAACAATCTTCCTTCCTATGCAGCTCCTGCCACTTTTCCAACAGCCCCTTCTTCCCTTTCTCCTCCCCCTCCTCCCCCTTCTCCTCCTCCTCATTCAGCAGTGCCGCAGATGTTATCTGATGTTATGGCCCAAGGAAACCCGGAGGATGTTGCTGCCACCCTCCCCCTTATGTCTGTTTGTCCTGTGGTTCGTAACAACCAGGGACACCATGTTCATGAAAATCTTCCCCTTGCCATGTTTAAAGAGTTGAAAAAAAGTGTAGTTGAAAATGGTCTCCATAGCAGTTTCACTCTCGGGTTGGTTGATGGGTTACGAGGAAATGGAAACCTCATTCCAGCTGATTGGAAAGTCTTGGTTGAAGCTATGCTCTCTCCTGCACAATTTGTACTTTTTTGGCAGGAATGGAGAGATGCTGCTGCCATTTTGGCCATGGATAACTTACAAAACAATATTGCTGTGTCTGCAGATATGCTAACTGGAGAAGGACTTTTTGTCACCATAGCACAGCAAATTACCATCCCTAGCAAGGGATTGGCACAAGTGGCTGACATTGTTAGAGCAGCCTGGTTAAAAATCCCAGACAAAGGTACCCCTTTAGGGTCTTTTGCCAATTTGCGTCAGGGTCCCACAAAGGACTATATGTCTTTCATTAACAAATTGCAAAGAGCGATTGAACAGCAGGTGAATGTTGAGGCTGCTAATATTTTGATGAAACAGCTGGCGTTTGAAAATGCTAACATGGGTTGTAAAACGGGCCTTCAGGCTATTTACAATAAACCAGAGACTGACATTGCTGCCATGCTAAAATTATGTCAGAATATTGGGAGAGAAACTCACAAGGCACAGCTTCTCGCCACAGCCATGGCTATTTCCTTGAACCCCGCCCGAGACCGTAAATATTTTTCCTGTGGCAAGGAAGGGCACTTCAGTGGGGAATGTGGATCAACCCCTCAAAATAATAAATGCCCTTCTAAAAAATGCCCCCAGTGTCAGAAAGGTTATCACTGGACCAATCAATGCCGGTCTGTTTCAACGCTGAGAAACTCCAAGTCGGGTGGTCCTCCAGCCCTGGGTCAAGTGAGGGGAACTCAGTGAATACTACCCCAGTTCAAGAAATCTGACCTGCTACTGTTAAAAGTGCTGGTCATGATTTGATCAGAGCTGAAGAGGTCGACTATCAATTCCCTCTTGCTGTCTATAAAGTCAAAACAGCACATCATGGACCAATACCCAAAGACACTGTGGGTCTCATTCTCCCCCGCTCTAGTATCTCTGCACGGGGTTTATTTGTTGTACCAGGCATCATTGATGGGGATTTTGACGGACCTCTAATTATTCAAACCTGGTCTAATATGCCACAGGTCCTTCCTCCAGGTGAATCTATCGCTCAATTGTTGTTGCTTCCATTAGCACAGTTGGGTCCTTCTACCAACCCTCGTAGTGGGGTTTTTGGCTCTACTCGAGTTGCTGCCTTAACTACCATTGAGCACTCGCAGCCCCGACTCCCTATTAAAATAGGATTGCTTGTCCTTAATGGCCTAATTGATACGGGAGCTGACGTTAGCGTTATCGCAAAGAAAGACTGGCCAGAAAGCTATCCCACCCAGCCAGTGCACGGCATGAGTTGGAGGTTATGAGCAAGCCCAGAAAAGCCATCAGCCCATTGTTCTGGAATGTCTAGGTGACTCTCCTAGACAAATCACAATCACTCCTTACATTCTGCCTATTCCCTTTTCCATCTGGGGTTGGGATCTCTTGAAAAAGGTCGGGGCGTTTTTGGAAGCCCAGGAAGCCGGCACCCGGTGCGGCGGTCGGGGTGGCTTTGAAAGCCCGGGAAGCTGGCACCTGGCGCAGTGGTCGGAGCGGCTTTCGGCTTCCCGGGCTTCCAAAGCCGTCCCCGCTGCCCTCTGCCTTCTGTCCCCGCTGCCCTCTGCCTCCCACCCCCGCTGCCTCCTGCAGCGGCGGAGGCAGCGGGGACGGGAGGCAGAGGGCAGCGGGGACGGCTTTGGAAGCCCGGGAAGCTGGCACCCAGTGCGGCGGTCAGAGCAGCTTTGGAAGCCCGGGAAGCCAGCACCCGGCGCGGCGGTCGGGGCAACTTTCGGCTTCCCGGGCTTCCAAAGCTGTCCCCGCTGCCCTCTGCCTCCCGTCCCCGCTGCCCTCTGCTTCCCGTCCCCGCTGCCCTCTGCCTCCTGTCCCCACTGCCCTCTGCCTCCCATCCCCGCTGCCCTCTGCCTCCCGTCCCCGCTGCCTCCGCGGAGGCAGCGGGGACGGGAGGCAGAGGGCAGCGGGGACGACTTTGGAAGCCCGGGAGGCTGAGCCTCCCTTTTCCTAACCGTTGGGGCGAAGAAGCAGCCTCTTCGCCACCAATGGTTTGAATTTCCCGCCCTTTCCCCCTGCCTTTTTCCTTTCGTAGGTCGACGCTCCGGCCACAAGTCAAACCAAATTTTTGTGGCCGGAGCTTTTTGTAACTCGAAATTTCTGTAAGTAGGGACGTTCGTAAGTCGAGGCCCCACTGTACAGGCCGCTACACAATCTGACACAGCCTTGCCATTAATGTGGCTCTCTGGACCACCTGTCTGGGTTGATCAATGGCCATTGTCTAAAGAAAAGCTCCACGCAGTGGAGGCCTTAGTTAAGGAGCAATTAGATCAAGGACATATAGAGTATTCCACCAGTCCATGGAATACCCCCATTTTCACCATCAAAAAGAAATCTGGGAAGTGGCGTTTGCTACATGACCTTTGGGAAGTTAACAAGCACATTCAACCTATGGGCCCTTTGCAATGCGGCTTACCTAATCCAAATTTGATACTCCAACACTATGAGTTAATGATAGTGGATCTCAAGGACTGTTTCTTCACCATTCCTTTGGCACCACAAGACAGGGAAAAATTTGCTTTTACAGTCCCTGTGTACAACAATTTCCATCCTACTCATAGATATCAGTGCAAAGTCTTGCCTCAGGGAATGTTGAATTCCCCTAATTTATGTCAACATTTTGTGGATCTAGCCCTACAGCAATTTCGTTTGGAGCATCCTGAATTGCTTGTATATCATTACATGGATGACATATTGGTGGCGGAGCAATCCCTCCCCACTAGTGTCTATGATTCTCTAGCTAACTGCTTAGAGAAAAAAGGCCTTCACATAGCTCCAGAAAAGATACAAACCACACCTCCGTTTCTTTATCTAGGGCACAAACTGTTGCAAGCTACATCTTCTCCATTCTTACCAGAACTAAAAACTCCATCTCAATTTACATTAGTGCAGTTTCAACAGTTCCTCGGGCACTTAAATTGGGCTCGTCCATTTTTGTGCCTTCCTACTCATGAATTGCAACCTTTGTTTAATGCACTCCGGGGACATCAGTCTCCTGCTGACTCCATACCCATCACCAAGGCTATGAAACATGCCATACATCAAATTAATGCAGCCTTGCGACGTACCATGGTCGACCGCATTCCTTCTTTTGGTCCCTTGCAACTGGTTATCTTGAACACTCCCCAACTGCCTACTGGGTTGTTGTGTAGCCCGAAGTCTGACAAGGCCATTGCTGTAGCAGAATGGCTTTATTTATCTAACACTCCTCCCTGAAATGTTTACTCCACTCTAAATGCAATTACAGACCTTGTAATCAAAGGATGCCATTGTGCCAAACAACTCACAGGTTGGGATCTTCTGTGTTGTTACTTACCTATTTCCAAAGTTGACCATGATCATTTAATGTCTACATCACTAACTTGTCAAATTGCTTTTTCAGACTATATTGGTGACATACGTTTTAATCCTCCTAAAGACCCTCGCTTAACATTCATTCAGCAAGTACCCTTTCGCTTTTCCTCTCTTTTCTCTGCTACTCCTCTCCCTGATGCTGTAACTGTTTTTACCGATGGTGCGCCTACCAAAAGCATGATTACCTTTCAGCAACCTCCCAGAACATGGAAAACCCTTTTTACTTCTATTCAAATCCCTGCTCAGCGTGCAGAACTGGCGGCCGTCGTCCTTACCTTTCAAATGTTTCAAGATCAACCTTTAAATCTCATTGTAGACACTCAATATGTATTTAACCTTCTCCCTCATCTGTCACATGCCTATCTTTCTCTTGCTCTTGACTTTTCCTTACTTTCCCTTTTTTGACTTTAAAAAACCTCCTTGCTGCCAGATTACAACCTTTTTTTTGCAGCTCACATCCGATCTCATACTGGATTTCAAGATGCTATCTCAGAGGGAAATAATCATGCAGACTCTGCTCTTCGTTCCTTGTGTCCCCTCTTTTCCAATCCTATTGACAGCCATTCCTTTTTTCACCAGAGTGCTAAACAACTCCATAAGCAATTTTCTATTCCACTTTCTCAAGCTCGAGACATTGTCTCCTCCTGCTCTTCCTGTTCCATGTCTCTCATTTCCTTTCCTTTTGATGCTGTTAACTCACGAGGAACGGATGCCAATCAGCTTTGGCAAATGGATGTTACTCATGTTCCTACTCTTGTGCCTCTTTCTTATGTTCATCTAACTATTGATACTTATTCAGGATACATCTGGGCTACGCCTCTTCATGGCAAGACCTCTCGCCATGTCATACAACATTGTTTACGTACATTTGCAGTTATGGGCCAGCCTCAAGCCTTAAAAACAGACAATGGCCCTGCCTATACCTCTCATGCCTTTACCACTTTTTGCAATGAATGGGACGTTCGACTTTCCCATGGTATTCCTTATAACTGGATAGGACAGGCTATTGTAGAAAGAGCACACCACTCTTTTAAATTTCTCCTTTCAAAACAAACAAAAAACAGAGGGATCAAGCCTCAAGATGTTCCAGAT
Source organism: Intellagama lesueurii (assembly GCA_037013535.1). Taxonomy (NCBI): domain Eukaryota; kingdom Metazoa; phylum Chordata; class Lepidosauria; order Squamata; family Agamidae; genus Intellagama; species Intellagama lesueurii. The sequence goes on along the minus strand of JBAJHW010000004.1, from coordinate 91,354,648 downwards.
GTAGTATCAATAGCATTGTTCACATTAAATCATTTAACTGTATCTGCAGGTCAGCATAAGTTGTCGCCAGTAGAGAAACACTTTCATAAAGAAATCCCCATGGAACGGCCGCTGGTGACTTATAAGCAACCTCCTGACCCTCAGTGGGAGGGTCCAGCCACTTTACTAACATGGGGACATGGCTATGCTGCTGTGCTTATTCCCACAGGTCCCTTGTGGATCCTGGCTCAGTGTGTGAGGCCATATCATGGGAAGAATGAGTTGGCATCGCAACCTGCAGGACCCGATTCCAGAATTCAATCCAGCGATGGCTCTGGAGCGGGACCAGATGACTGCGCGTCGCCGGAAGTGCCCGGCCCGACCTGAAGGCACTCAGCCCAAAGTTACTTGGGGGATGATAAAGACGCTGAGTGCTGATGCAAAAAGAACTCTAAATCAGCAGCAGATCCCAGAGACTCCTGAAACTTTTCTAGCAGCCATAATCTTGCAGCTGAATGCCAACTCGTGACGCTGTTGTGCTGTATTCTCATTCTTGGAGCTGTTCCAATAGGCGTTGCAGAGTCTCGAGAGGATTTGCATGCCCGTCTGCAATTTAACTTATGAGAAAGGTTAGTGGAAATTGTGAACGTCTCTCACTTCTGTCTGCAGGAGCCATATGCTATGCACGGATTACTGGGAACTTGCTTAATTCCTGTCTGTAAAGAACCTTGCGATATTGCTAATGACACTTGGTTAGGTCAATGGTTTAATGCCACTGTCATTAAATACACTAATTCTCCTGACTGGGGGCAAACAACAAAACCGCTACCCATTGATGCCTTTTCCCTCTACACCCCTTTTGTAGCAACTAATGAAAACACTTCATGTGCCAGAGTAGTCAACTGTTCCTCTGACATGTGCATTTCTACAACCAAAGCCACATGGAATTGTACGCATGCTATCAACTTTTCTTATAATTGGGCACATATCATTTTACCTACAGGGTGGTTTTTTACATGTGGTCAACATACTTTTAGCTACATTCCAGCCAATCTGTCAGAAACACAATGCTGCCTTAGCAGATTAGTAATCAACTTAATGTTACCTTTTGCTTTGCAGAACTCCTCGAGTCGGCTGAGACGAGAATGCTTGTCTCTTGATAGTACTTGTAATGGTAATGTTACTTTGTTATCCAAAGCAGAATATGTTTTGCTGGCTGCGTTGCTTGTTGGCATTCCTGGCCTTGCTGTTCATAATTCTCGCACTCTTGCCAACATTGCGTGCACCTTAGCTAGAGCCATTAACCGCACTTCCACTGCTATTGCCCTGCTGAATTAGGAACAACGACAACTATGTGACGCTATTTTAGACAACTGTGCAGCATTGGATTATCTCATGTTGCGTAATCACATCGGTTGTGAGTCTTTTGACAATCTCTGTTGCTTTAACTTATCTGATAATAGTCATGCAGTAAACAATCAGCTTGCTCAGCTTAGACAGCTTGCCAATAACATACGACAGGACATACCTCCTGGTGGGACAGTTTATGGTCATGGCTGCCACACTTTGGATGGCTTCGCATTGTGTTAATGTATGCAATTATGCTCTTCATACTCCTTATAAGTTGCTGCTGTTTTATTCAATGTATACCAACCTTCTTTTCCATGATAACTACCTGTTTCAAAGCTTCGCCTTCAGGCCTTCGCTGAAAAGATTTATATGTAATCCGCAAATATATGAAAAAATATATGCCTTTGCTTTAAAAAAAAGAAAAAGGGGGAATGTGGGAAACTTCTGCTTAAAGATTGTAGCTGCATTTTGTTCCAGTGACGTGCATACACTCCTGACAGGAAGTGGCAGCTGCCAGCAGGCGGGGTAACCCCTTATTCTGCCCTTTCGCTTAGAGGTAGAGCATAAGATCAAAGAGTTATTTCAGCCAATCCTAGTTGCGATTAGGTAACTAGTATCCTATCTGAATTCTAACAACATACTGTGTAACTCATGCTAAGTCAATAAAAAGAGTTCTCAGGGCGTTGCTTTGAGACTCCGCTGGCTTGGACATCCATTGTCGACTGCTTTGTTCTTTCTCTAAGGCAATTAGCCTTCCTTTGTTCTGTGATCACCCACAATACTCAACTTTCAATAGGGAAAAAAATGAAGAAAAGAAAAACACCTTCTGGTATCTGTGCTTACTTCTGAATTTCATTGGTGCAGACATGCACCATTTACAGGTTTTGCTCTCACCTTAACCCCCTTTCTTGGGGGTTAGGAGACACAATCAGAAGACACTAAGCTCTCTACTTCCACTACCCTTGGTGCCAGAGTGTCTTAAGTTTCATTTCTCAAGTAATCACTCCAGGATGCCTGAGGAATAGGTTTGACTTTAACTTCTTTCTCTAGCAAGCAAAAACCTTGCCTTTTTGCTTTCTAATCTATAGGCTTGAATGGGACTCAGAATATTAGGGATTAATAAAGGGGGTTAAGGTGAGTAGACGTTGTCTAAAAGGGCGGGATAAAAATCGAATGAATAAATAAATTAATAAATAAATAAATTATTATTAAAAAATACTCAGAACTATAAAATTCAGATTTGGATACATTTGGAACTATCTGAATAACACATTATTTGATGAATTCTGAATATTGCTGAATCTGAATGTACTTCCCTAGTAAATAGCACAGCAGCAACAACTGAACATCTCTGTTTAGCTGTAAATGAGAAGAAACAAATTCTAGAGGTTATACTGGGGGAAGAGACAGTATGCAAATGAAAGTTACATATATAGAAAGATAATGGGTGAAAACCTGGCTTTCATAATTCTAATGAGCTTTAAAACTCCTTCCAGTGCTAATGAACTTGTTTGTTCTGTGTGTCAATATGTTTATCCATATGGACATCTTAAATTAAAGATGAAACACATTTGCCCACTCCCATGTTGTTAATCAAAATCAGGTAGGAAGTGTTATGCAGAGAAGACATTAGAGGGGGTGCAAGAATCTTGAAATTAAATCTCTAGAGAGTCAATTTTCAGCTGCTGGCATTTGTACACCACAATAATAACCTGCTTTGTACCAGTTTATCAAATGTGTTTTAAGTCTGACAGCACCCTTATGCACAGTGAAGCAACCATTTCAGATGGGAGATTCAGGTTGGACCAGCAACAGTTCCACCCCCTGGCCATCTGGGGTATTTCTCCTGAATCTCTTGGCCATTGTGTTTGTGTTTGTGATGCGCAGCCTGGCCTGCACCTCTTAAATTAGCCTTCTGCCTTCAGCTGCAGTGGAGAACTGTCAATGCTAAAGTAAGTCTCAACCACTAATCTAGTCAGATTATGTACACAGAAAGGCGTACGTATATTGGGGAGTGGGACTACACTTTGTTTGCTTCAGGCAATAAAATGCCTTGGGCCTATACTGTCATTGACTTCTCACAAAAAATCCTGGGGCTTTGAAAGAGGATCTGAACAATAAGTAGAAGTAGGAGTACTGATAAGTGTACGCTAGGAGGAAAGGTAACTTTTCCTCTTTTGAAAACCATTCTTCCATCCTGTTGCTTCAGACTGGGAGGGGGTAATTGGCTTCCCTATTTAGTATTGTTTTTAATTCTGAATTACTTATAGGCTTAGCCCCCTATCAATGGTATCACTTGAAAAGCAGAGTTGTCTGTGTATCAACTTTGCAGCTGCTCCAGAAGAGAAGTAGGAGAGCATCTTACTGTTTATAATTCTTAAAACTTGCTGGTGGCCTTTAGAGTTTAGGAGAAAAAAAACTGAAAATGGTGCAAACTGGCTTTGTAAAGCAATCTGACTTCTTCTTTGCTCTACTGATTTTCTGAAATGGCTTTGACAGAATCAAGATTTAGAAATGGTTGTGCTGAAACATCCTATGTCTTTAACACTCCAACCCATTTGATTTCAATATGCTGAGATGGAGATTTATCTGTGGCTGGGAGGTGAAGGAGATAAACAGAAGTACCACCTTATTTGGCTATGCTTCAGTTTCACCATTTCAGACTGACTCTGAGGAAGTGTGTGTTTGAATGTTCTTCTGCTTATCCTATCCCCACTGTATGTCAGATATCCATGGCGCAGAGAAGCTGGTCAGCCAGTCCTTTCTCTGACTTTGTAGCTTTCAATCTACAGGGAGTATTTTAAGCAGATAGCATTCAAACTCTACCCATATGTAAACGGCCACAATTCTCTCCTGTCTGTGAATGGAGGGATTAGAGGAGGGGGCATTTCATTATATTTCTGCAGGAGGAATAGAACAGTTCTCCAACAGTTTCTAAGAGGTGGGGCTCACCATTAGCAGTGGTTTTAGATTGACTTTGTTTCTTCTGTCACAAGGATTTTTGTTTTTTTGTTCTGTCCCTGCAAGTGGTGATCACAACAACTGTGTTAGCAGCCAGGGCACCATTTTGTGTTCTTCACGGTATCTTCTAGTCCCAGCATCATTCTGGACCACTTTTCAGTTTTTCTCAGAAAAAAAAGTCTCTGCCTCCTATTTGGCTCAGTGCTGCCATCTTTTCCTCCCCCTCCCCCAGAGTTCAGCACATTTTCCAGAGTCTTCCAAGCTTTACATTTTCAGAAAGGGACACTGCAGATACATGTTGGCCAGTACGTCATTATCTTAAATGCAAAGTAGACCATGAAAGTGTCACTCCCCGGAGGCTCTCCTGTGCATGCCCATTCTCACACAGGGCATGAGGTTGGTCATACAGGTTGCATATAGGAAGTTTGCTAGAGCAAGGAAAACACTTCCACACTTGCTGTTTCACAACACATTTAGGCAATAAGATACAGGCTTTGAGCTCTGCAGCAGATAAATATACGTACTACAGTTCCTTTCCAATAAGTCCTATAGTATAGCAGGTACGAGAAAAGGAAATGTTGTGTCCAAGATGAAGTTAGTGCTGCTCCAAACATTGTCCACCAGTTTCCCCATTCCCCATACTTCTCTCCATTTTTTTTGCCTCATCCTCAGAACTCTTCAGGAAATTTTTGTGTGATATTTTTGAACTTACCATAACACTGAAATGTAGATAAGCCTGATACCTTTCTCCCTTTTCTCTCTGGTTTACATCTCTTCATCACTCTGCAGTTTCCCTGACTTGCCTACACCTCATAGCGCAAAAAAAGACCTGGGAGAAGGTTTACCTCATGACTTCTTTTCTGAGGCCTTAATTGAAGTGTGGGAAGCTAGGGAGGCTACTGGCCGCCACAGGGTTGAGTGTACTGAAAGACAGGACATGCACACACCTAGTTTCGATCTCCTGTTTAGCGATCTTGCTCCCTGTGTGACTTGCAAGTCACTGTCAGTTTAATCTACTTTGTAAGGTGATTGTGAAAATAAAATGGGAGCAAATCCCTGTGTGCTTTCCTGAACTCCCTGGAGGAAGCCAACAGACAAATGTAATAATGCGTAGTAGTTCTAAAAAACTACAAGTAACCTGAGAATATTGAACAACCCCATAAAAAAAAAGTGTCAGGAACCACAAAGAAGCTGGTTCCACAGCTTCTGGTCAAGCATTGATCTCTGAAGTGTCGGTGTGCTTTATTTAGCCCAAACAAGTGCTGGAGGTGCAAATGCTAAAAGACAATTTGTTGGAGTGGAAGCTGAAAAATGACCTCTAGAGCAGGTTAGAGGAAAGCTGCTGAAAGTTTTCGAATGGGGCTTGATGCATTGCTTCTTGTCTTCCTATCCTGTATTCCTTAGAGAGCTATTTGAGGTGAGTGACATTTCCAAGTCCTGGCTGTGCTTTTGGATGGAGTTATGAATCAGGGAACAAATGAGCGAATAGGCATGTGCAGCTCATCGTCTTAGCTAAAGCTGTTCTGGAGCCACCACCTGTGTGATTTTCTTTTGGGGTTCCTGTCAACTGTATACCTAGGGGTTAGTGTCCAGTGTGGAGACAATAAGGGGAAAGGACTCCAGATGACACATTGTCTATACGAAGGGGACCACAAGTATGTGTATCTTTTTTTGGGGGGGGAAATTATTGAAAAAATTAAAACTAATAAACATTAAGACATCTAATAAACAAAACTAAAAAGAAAGAAAAATCTACATTCATAGTGCTGCCCACAACTTGGACCATTTGAGATTGATTACTTCTACCATTTATCCTCAAGGGGCCTCCTTCCCCTTCCAATATGATATAGAAACTTTTCAAGGATTTTCTATTATTAACTAGGTATCATCAGCTAATAAACTAATCTGAACTCTATCCTTAGTTCCAATACCTAACATCTCTTTGTCATCTCTAATAGCATTCACTAGTAACTCAATAACTAAAGGCAACAGTGTGTGAGAGAGGGGAAATCCCTGGCCAGTTCCTCAGCCTAGTTCTGTCATCCCATCATTAACTAGAACTGATGCTGTATTCTCTGAGTACAATTGTTCTATTATTCCTTGGAAGCAGTTACCAAAACCCAACACCTTAATTATCATTTTTAAAGAAGGCCATTGCACCAAATGAAAAGCCTTAAAAAACTATCTAATTAAATTATACCCATCTTAAGTTTTTGTTTTTAAATTCTGTTTATTATGTTTCATACTCTCTTTATCAAGTTAGACATTTGCCTTCCTTGATTTTCTTCAATATCTGTGGTAACAAAATTATTCATTCTCTTTTCTAATATTGCTGTAAATAACTTGGCATTCTGATTTATTAGAGAAATAGGTCTATAAGCCTCAGGTTCAGTACGATCTTTATTCCTTTTCAATATTAATATAATTATTGATTGCTTCCATCATAACAGTATCCTTTCTCCCGGCATTATTTTATTGAGAAATAAAGTATTTTTAAATATTATTTCATTTGGGTACCAACATCTTAAAAGTTTTATAATACTCTGATCCTAATTCCTGATGTTTTCCATATTTTTAATTTATTAATCACTTTAACTCTTCTTTCCTTATTGATTGCTCTATTACATTCCTATCTGTTTCTTGAAGTTTCCTCCCCACATTCTACAGGATGCAACCTGCATATGATGCCTTTAAGAGGTTTTTGGCTGGGAGGGACTTTTCTGGACTGGTGTTTCTGTCAGTCAGCTCAATAGCAGCCAATTGTTTCTTCTCCACCTCAAATTGTTTTTCCTGTCCTTTTTTCCAGTCAGGGTTCTGTCTTGGTTAGTTATGGAGTCTGACAGAAGTGGACAGTTAGAAATATGTCTTCTGTCAACTATATAACCAGTCAGTTGGTAATGAAGCTAGTTAACCAATTAAGATGAAACAGATCAATATTTCTACACAATATGATGTTTGCTTTTATCTATGAAGAACTGTAAGTAAACAGAAACACTTTTTCTTTCCCATTACAAGAGTCTCTGACTGAACATATTGAGACAGGAAGTGCCAGTTGAGGTAAATTAACAAATAGGGGGTGGTCGCTGAGTGAAAACTGAACCCAATCTGCTCTGTAGGTCCCTGCCTGAACCATTTTATCTGTTGTGTAATTTGAGGAAGTTTTTTTTAAAAAAAAATAATTAAAGCCACACTCAGTTCTTCACACACTCTGCCCCAAGACATTCTTTTCTACATATTCCCTAATTCTTTCCAGGAAAAGTGTGTGCATCTTGGGATATATGTCTTTTTCAAAATGGAGTCGTTAATTGTGATTAATTAAGAACTGTCTGCAGTCTGCAGTACCATTTGCCAAATCTCAAGGTAGCAGACATCAAGATCATCACAAGCAGGAAGCTTTGGGTTTCAATCTGAACATTTGCACTTATTTGAGCTGGAGTGAGAACTAGCCTATTCAAGCTTTCTCTTCTGGCTTATCAAATCCATTTCATTTCTCCTGGAATCATATCAGTTCCTTTTCTCTTTGACTGAGCTGCCTGGTAAATGTCTGTTCTGACTACAAGTATGTAGGTATCTCTCTACCTAGAGAGAAAATGGGATTCCTGCTGCCTGATATGTGGAGGTAGGAAAGTGAGAAGAGAGGAAAATTGAATGAGCAATCTGGTGTGGAGACAATGAATGCAAGGTCTAGTTACCTTATTGCCGAGCCAGCTGGCTTTTACTTGAATTCCTGCCATGCCACCTGATACCTATTTAACTTTCCTGGAGTCCTATCTTTTATGTAAAAAGAAAGTGATGTTTCTGCACTGTACAGCCATATCAATTGCACACCAATTTGATTATCATGGGTGTATGTTAAGAAACTGTGGTTTGGAGAGATACTTGGAGAGGACTATAGTACCCTAAGAAGGGAAGGATTGAGAATTAAATCACTTTAATTTGTAGTGCACACAGATCCTTGGGTGACCTGAGGAACTGTAGTCCAAGGTTATGGATTAGAGCTTTCTAGCAGAGAATTTTAACTGCCTCACCAAACTACAGATTCCAGGATTCTGTAGAATGGAAGCATGGTCTGTAAAACGGCATGAAATGGTTATGACAGTGTGGTGCAGATACACCTGATGCCTCCGCCTTTGTGGAAGCCTGCAGGAAAAACTCCAGTCAATGCTCTTCCCACCTGTTTTGCAAAAACTGAACCAGCTGCTGCCTTTCGGTCTGTTCAGCCGATGAATGAAGTCAGAGAGACTATGACCAGGAGGCTGAGTGTTGTTACAAACAGGACATTTTAGATGCCTCAAAGAGACTCCAAACTTTGTGGGATCTCCATTCCTAGCACAGCTATGGCTGATAAACATCTGTTGCTTTTAAGGGTCTGGATGTTGCTTTTAAGGGTCTGGATGTTCTGTGAAATAAGAAAGAAAAATGGTAATGGAGGAGGGGGTTCCACAAAATCCCTGGGTTCTATGTTCTGTACCCTTGCCTGAGAATCTAAGAAAACTTAGGCTTCTCTTTCATGTCCATAAATAATATTTGACAAGAGTGCTTCTGCGTGGGAAGTTATTGTGCTCTTGTGTGTCTGTGCACATGTGGCTTAACCATTTCCTGACAGCCTACCATAGAATTTCATAATAAATCACTTATGCTACATGAGTGCCAGGCACTGCTGCCCAGATCTGGATATATGGCCACCCAGAGGGGGACAGACAGAACCCCCTCATGTTCAGTAACAGTGAGAAGGGGACTGGGGAGGGAAAAGAGAATGAATCAGATGGAAAAAGTAGAACTATGGAAGAGAGAGGGAAAATAATGGGTTCCTAATCCCAGTGAAGCTGTCATTTTTTATGGTCATTGTTGTTGTTATGTGCTATCAAGTCACTTCCAACTTTTGGTGATCCTATGAGTGAGCACTCTCCAACATGTCGTGTTCTCAACAACCCTACTCAGCTCCTGCAGACTCAAGCCTATGGCTTCCTTTAGAGCAGTGGTGGTGAACCTTTTTCAGCCTGAGTGCCCAAACTGGAAAACAAAAACAAAAACAAAACAGTGGGCAGCGGGTGGCGGCACCGGAAGTGGCGGAAGGGGGAATCCCGGGCACGGAGGTGCCTCGAGACCCCACTCTGGATCCGCTGCCAGTGCCAGCTGCTCCGGATCCTGGCCCGCCGCCTGTCGAAGTGCCAGCACCGCGACTGCAGCCGCCTCCTGAGGTTTGGCTGCGGGGGGGGGGGGGAGTAGCGATCCAACGACTTATGGCTCGCATGCCCGCAGAAAGGGCTCTGCATGCCAGCTGTGGCACGCGTGCCATAGGTTCACCATCGCTGCTTTAGAGAGTCAGCCCAACTCATATTCGTTCTTCCTCTTTTCCTGCTGCTTTATAGGCTAAGTAAATGGCATGCTGAAGGAAGAGAAAGTCCATTGTGAAAGGAAAATATTTAATTTGCTGCAGTGGAAAACTGGGGTGGTGCTTTCTAACTCAGATGAAGATGGGCTTGTAGGACACAAAATGGCCTCCAAGTGCATTACTTGTTGGTAATGTATTTGCACTTGGAGGTCATTTTGTGCCCTGCAGGATCTCTCATTCATATGGAATGTATTGATATAACATGACTTTTGATGGGGCAAAGTCCAAAGGACTTTATGATCTTTTCTTCTTCTGTTTCTTTCTTTTAGTAAAAGCAGCAGGAGGCCATGGCACATCACTTATTTGCCTCAAGGTTTCCCGCGCACCAAAAATCTGAGAAAATCTGTGGGCTTTTTTTCTGACAGTATGTCCAAGAAATTCTAAAAAAAGAAGTTGAAAGAGTTTCAGTAAGACTAGCTAAATCTCTACCAAGTGTTTTGCATATCCCTGGACTACCCGTGGTACTGTTTAAGTCCTCTGGCAAGCAGGACAGATGGAAGGAGCAGAAAAGGATTACTAGCAGAGAAACCCTCTTTGCTACCTCCTGCCTTGGTAGGATTTATAGTAAGGCTTAGTGTGAGTAGTGCATCTGCAAATGACTGGCAATAAAGTACTGCCCTGAGCCCTTGAAATGACTGTGTGTGAAGTTACTACAGTAATTTCAAATTCTCTGGAAAGCATCTCACTGCAGAATGTGTCTGAGCCAACCCTTAAGAGAGGGACCTTCCCACAGTAAATTGTGCAGTCAACAATATCCACCTGAATGCAGTAGTTCAAGCTGTTAATTAAGAGTGCTACCTTAAGGAGGTTCTCAAAATGCAGGATTAAGGTGTTGGTTGGGGATAGTCGTTTTTGTTTTCTCCCGCATTCATTTGTGGGTTTGTTTGTTTTTTCAGTGTCAAGCTTTTCCCATCAAGTTTCCTTTTAAACATGTGGTTGGTTTTTTTTTGTCAGTTCTTCCTAAAATCAAGTCAAATGAAAACTGTTGGCCAAATTCAATAGCTACAGGATAGCCTTGGTATGGAGGGGGGCATTTTGTAGCTGCTTGCCATGTAGCTGTTAAAGAGGAAGGCAAATTATCCACCTTAAAAAGAAAGGGGGGGGGGAAGGAAGTGGAAACTCAAAATCAGCATGACAAACATGATTGAGTACATAAGGATTCAGAGCCAGACTTTTAAGAGGGAAGCACTCAGCCCCCTACCTGAATGGCAGGATCTGTCTTTTTTTTACTTTCTCCCACACTGGGAATTTTCAGACCTCAATGAATTTAAGAAGAAAGTTCTGAAGTATTTTGTTTTAGAGGGTTTATTTTGTCAGAAAAGGAACCAAGAAAATCTCACATATCTGTTGTGTCATATCCCTAAAGAAGATTCTTAGGTTAAGAATACACCTCAAACACTCTTCTTCTAATGCAGGGAGCATAAAGCACAGCTATGGAAGTCTTGCTATTTAGAAAAATGTATCTAGAGAAAAAATGACTTGAGCCATTTACTGGTTCCTTGACACTGGATTAGCACTGAATGAGCAAACAGGGCCATATGCATGACAGGGACTTCGGTGCTCATGTAAACCTTGCCCAGAACATCTCCTCTGGAAGTCTGTTGGACTCTGATGTGTTGAAAGTTCTGCAGAACTAACCGTAACACATTTGGCTAAATGAGCTTACAGAGCTCTGAGGGTCAGGAGCCCTGTCTTGTCAGGCTTCCCTATTGTAGAAGCTCCGTAAATGTGTTTACAGTCTCTGCTTCAGGCCTTGACACTCAACATGCAGTAATCTTGCTGACTTTGGGGTGGGAGTGAACATTGAGAGTGAGGATCATGAACTGAGTCCTGATCACATCTTCAGGTGAGTGCCTGAACAGGGCTTTTTTCTCTCCTAGATCTCAGGGTTAACGAAACCAGCTGGTTTACTGGCTGATTCCTTAAAGGCTCCAGATGGAGAATAGAGTAGAAGAAAGTAATCAATAGCTTTATTGATTGTTTGATGCTTTTGGAATGAAAGGCAACTTGCCTTTGGATTTTTAGTTATTTGGTTGAATTAAAGGTTGGAGATTCAATACTATAAAACTCATGCTTCTGAGTGACAATTAGATACCATGAGGAGTTTCCCCTGATGCTTTAGCCTACTGACCTATCTTAAGGACAGGAGGGTTCAGGACTGAGCTGTGGTTTGCATGGCTTTACACTGGCCAAAATAAAGATGCAGTTTTTGATTGCTTGACTTAAGTGGTGAAGGCAGTATTTGCATTTGTCTAGGGATCTCAAGCTTTATATAACACAGTCTGTAGTACTGTGAGCTTGATAAAAGTAGAGGACATGCACCTCAGGAACTCAACTGCAAGAAGATACTGTATTAGAGTATTGTCAAGCATATAGTATAATGCCAGTTCAAAAACAAAATACGTACAAAAGCCCCCATGGCTAGATATCCCAGTAACATTATGGAACATTGTAGAGCTATTATGATTATTAAGCATGGTAGCTTTGGGTCTCTAAGGTCCCATGCTCATTTGCAGTATCTCCTGTGGGGAGTTTAAATGAAACATAGAGCAATCAAATGTTTGTGTATGTATGTGTGTGAGAGAGATGGAGACTCAGTGTAAATAATAAAGGCTAAGAGCAAAACATTTAAGCTTCGGGCTGCTTCAGATCTGTAGTGTGAATCAAAGTGTATAGTAGCCAAGCTGGCAATTATAGAACTCAGACTTTAATATTACTGTCATGTTAGTCACTGCAATAAATATGTTTGTTTAACTATCTCCTTCCAGCATCTATAACAAACTTTTCTGAAGTGCTGCTTAATACATTAAAAATGCTCCCTCCCTCCTACCTTCTGTTTTTTTCTCTCTCTAAAATGTAGGGGTCCATGTGGGCTGAATCTTGTATAAACCTGTTCACTGATGCCTCTTATGTGCACAATTGGCACCCCAGGGCCCTGTGTGCTGACAGTACTTGATGTTGATGTGCTAATGTTGCAGGCAAATATGTGGAGAACGAGAGATGGGAAAGATTTTATTGGATTCCACAGTCTCAATGAAAGTAATTTTTTTTTGCACTTCTTGAGATTTGTGGTGAGAAGAACAGATCTTGCCTTAAGAATCCACATATGGAGCATTTGTTGGCCTAGAGTTGAGCAGGCCACAGGACATTCCATCTAACAAAGATACCACATGGAAGAAAAGGCCATCACTTTTATTGCTTACAGCAGCAGTCCCTGGCTTAGCGTTGGGGAATTGGATCCAGTGCATTGAGAGACCCAAATGTTCCCCTGATGCCCAGCACCATCACTAGCAGTTGCTGAAGATTCTACCAGGAGTGACAGTCCTTTTGGAGACCACACAGGTGTATGTGTGCTACGCTGTAATTCCTTCCATTTGAGGGCAAGGCCAGGCAATGTGCCCCGCACAAAGCCATGCCGTGGCCTTGCCCCAGCTTCCCCTAAGGGGGTTCCTTTAACAGGCTCCTCCTTGTCACCTTCTTAACACCTGGCTCCAACCCTAATGCCCAAACCACTGACAAAGTTGTGACAATAGAAAGCAATACACATAACTGTAACAACCCCAAATACCTGAGCAATGAAGATTAACCCATATAATCATACTACCACCATAACAAGGGAGGGCGAGGGAAAACCGGTAAGCTGCAAGATCATGGGGCGACCACTGCTCCAGACACAACCAGGGCACCCAAGTAAGTCTGGGTCCCTTCCGTTTAGCCAATGGAGGAAAATTTGTAAAATTAAATTAAGTGTGCAAATAAATGCATGCTGCAGGAAAAATACATTAAAAGGCACACAAATTCATGAAGTGGATTACTGCTCCTGTGTGAGTTAATTATATCACTATGGTGACACCTAACTGACTCTCATTTGGTGTCAGCAGGAGCAGGTGCTACCAGTTCAGAGGTTGCCTGCCTTGACCTCCCACTTAAACTGTTTATGTCCCTTCACTTAATCCAGGGTTGTTTGCTTGTTTGTACTTTGTATCTGTTCGGAAGAGGCGTCTTTTTAGATATTAATTGCTTCCCTTCCCACATATGGATACTTTAAAGCTTTGAATAAGAAGAACAAGAATCCATTTAATAGGGCAATGTTCACTCTACTTGAAAAAACTGTTAGAACTGCAAAAAGGAGAACCTGTGTGCTTCTTTTCTTTGATACACAGGTTAAAAATGTCAATTAAAAAAGTTTAAAAGGTGCTGTTCTCATATTGAGTTTTATTGATAAGAAACTGAAGTAATGTATGTTTGTGTTTCTTCAGTGTGCTGACTGTGTTCTGGCCAGTGGTACTACTGATTTTAGAAAAGTCCTCAGCTATTATAGTTTATTTAGAATCAGGTAAATTTGTTGCTGGTTCTTCAGTCACAGGTTGACTTAGATTTCAACCTGCTTGGAGAACCTCTTCCTTCTCCTTATGTATATCAATGTTTAGGAACCACAGCTCTTTCAGAATTTGATGCCATGCCTGTTCTGGTATCTTCCAGTGAAGGATATTACTTATATCAGTCGCATCTCAAATGGTTACAATGTTTAGGAACAATGGCAAATAGGGGTCAAAAATGACCTCAAGACCTGAATTTGAATCCTGCAAATAAGTAGAACGACAAAGGAGCCATAGCCACCCCAATGCCACTTGTAATACTGCTAATAAAAGTGAGTAGTTTATTGTGAACATAAACACACTATGCACTCCCCCATCTTCTGTGATCCTCAATTCAAAAGCCATAGAAAAGAACAGGTCCTAGTTTAATTATTTAAACATATAAAGAGTGACCTTAAGGAGAGCACTTTGTAGGCTCACTCTGACCCTAAGCATCTAATGAGAATGGTTTTAGGGAATCCTCCCCTTCAAGATGAGAATTGCCATACATGGTGTAAGAATAAACACATCAATTCCCTCTGTGATTGATAAGTTAAAATCACATCATACTCCAAACTTCCTGGTTGAAAAATACCTGCAATGTAGAGATGTGAAAAACTTACAAGATAGCTCCATTATTATCTTTTTCAGCACTGACAAGACACATGGAAACCCACACCTATCAATGGAGAATTAAGTCATTTTCATATGTTCATTCAACATTTTAGGCAGAATCCTTTTGATGATTTCTGTGTGTGTAAATTAAATTGTGTAACTCTCTGGAGCCAAGTGCCACTAATAAGGTACTGGTCATGTTAATGAGGTAAATGCCTGAATGGGTACACACCTAGTAATGCAATTGGAGCTTCATTAGTTAAAGGCAATTTATCTTAATGAATTACTTTAATACGTGAATTATCAACAGGATTCTTGTCTTCTTGTTGTATTTAGAACACCATTTCAGAGAGTTACATAAGCCAAGAAAATCAAGTCCTGCCATAAGTACTTCCCAATCTAAGTTTCAACAGGTAAGAAAACAACAGAAGAAGGAGAATGATGAAAGGAAATGAAAGGGGAGAAAGAGGCAAGGGTAACTATGGGAACTCACAAGTCATGACTCATTGTTGAGTCTGACTTAAATTGCACCAACAACTCAACTTGGAGTCAACTTAGGTATTTCTGGGAAGACTCAGACTCGACTCATGACTTGGATGCACTATTCCAAGTCTCATGGTTGAGTCTCTATTAGGGATGGGCTACTTGCTCTTGCTGTGGCTGCTGCCACCCTTAGAGGCAGCAGACCTGACATCCCATCCAGGAGCTGACTACTGCTGCCTCTGCCCATGCACCTGCTGCCAGCTGATAGGCTGGTGCATGCTCAGAGGCAGGGCCAGCTCTGGGAAGGGAAGTTGGCCCACTGTCTCTGAGCATGTGCATGTGCCCATCTGGCTTCCATTCCAGGCCTGCTGTCTGCAAGTGTGCAGACATCAGGGCAAAAAACTTGAGACTCAGACTTGAGGCTTGGGACTGAGGATTTGGACCCAAAGACTGGGACTGGGACTGGGACTGGGACTTGGGACTCGGACCTGAAGACTCAGACTTGGACTTGGACTGGAAGACTTGCCAACATCTCTGGTAATTATGAAGAGAGAATGAGTTGGTTTTCAGCTCAAGAGAGCTGGGTCCCAGTACTAGCTCTCAGCTCAAGTTTCCTCATAGGGTTTTTATGAAGACGAAAGGGGATGCTTCATATATACACTGCCTGAGCTTCTTTGACATAATAGAAATAACAATGAATGAGTGAGCAAGCTAATGCAGTTGCCTTTTCTTACATTTCATTTGCATTGTAGATGAAAACTGAGCAGTTAATCTAAGGGCTTTGAAAAGAAAGTCAGTGTCAAAAGGGGATTTTAAAAGGAAGGAAAGCAACCCAGTTTTTCCAGGAGGGAGCTACCAGAGAATGGGCAGAATCAGCAATCATGCTGAATTAGAGGTATATCAAGCTGGAACAGCAGAACTCAGAGGTAGAAAAACAATGGGGAAAGAAAGCCTAAACATACTGTCAGGACTTACAATTTGTTGTTGTTTTCCTCATCTTTGTATGTTTGGAACAGCAATGAAGTATGCCTGCCTCTTCCTTTAAAAAAATAAAATAAAATAAAGAGTCTATAATCCTACTGAGGTTCAAGTAAGATTTGAGTAACTTGCCATGGCTACTTGTAGCAAATTGATGAGAACACAGAAGCCATGATAGGCCAAAAATCCAGTCAACATAACTACATTTAATGATGCACTTCAGTCTCTCAGATTTCATCTCAAAAGGAAACATACGTGAAGAGGTAAACTTCAAACCTGTTCAGTATTTCTAGGGAGATTTTTGAGAGGAAGATCCCTAGCGACTAACTGGGCCTCTGTCAGTCCAGTTCACCCTAGTTTTATTTCAAAACGTATTGGCAGTTTCCAGAACACATCTTGGCTGCTCAACCAGATTCATGAGCAGACATGTGATCAAGGCATGGATCTCTGCCCCTCATAAACCAGCTGCAGTTAGCCTCTGCAAGTTATATAGACCTTAAATGAACTAAGATTCTGGTCAAAGATTCTCTGCAGAAGAAATGGAAATTGCAGGCTCCAAGAGGTTATTATATGTAGCTAGTGCTGTGAGAAACCTCTTTCCACACACTTTGACTTTGCCCTCCATTTTGCTGTCAGCTAGGGGGAAAGCAATGTCAAAACTAGACAGCATCTTAAAAAGCAGAGACATCACCTTGCCGACAAAGGTCCGCATAGTCAAAGCTATGGTTTTTCCAGTAGCGATGTATGGAAGTGAGAGCTGGACCATAAAGAAGGCTGACCGCCGAAGAATTGATGCTTTTGAACTGTGGTGCTGGAGGAGACTCTTGAGAGTCCCCTGGACTGCAAGGAGAACAAACCTATCCATTCTGAAGGAAATCAACCCTGAGTGCTCACTGGAAGGACAGATCCTGAAGCTGAGGCTTCAATACTTTGGCCATCTCATGAGAAGAGAAGACTCCTTGGAAAAGACCCTGATGTTGGGAAAGTGTGAGGGCAAGAGGAGAAGGGGATGACAGAGGACGAGATGGTTGGACAGTGTCATCGAAGTTGCCAACATGAATTTGACCCAACTCCGGGAGGCAGTGGAAGACAGGAGGGCCTGGCGTGCTCTGGTCCATGGGGTCACGAAGAGTCGGACACGACTAAACAACAACAACAAAAAGGGGGAAAGGAGACATTTTGTGAATGTCTCTTTTTTTAAAAAGAGAAAATAGCAACAAGCTGTTTATAAGACTTCAGTGGGTTTGACTTACCTTTACCCACATCCACAGTCGGCTGAATCTCGGTTATGTTCTTGACTCCTAGGCTTGGTGGCATTATTGTTTCAAATGCAGAAAAGATGAAGCTAGGATGATTCACCAGAAGTGAAATTAGTTGCTTTGTTTTGCTTTTTAATTGCCCACACCACCACAACAGTAAGAAGGGAAGGTATGGAGTGGCAGAGGAAGGAACTGTTTGCAAACAGGAGCAAGAAGTTGGGGGGGGGGGGGAAATATTGCACTGGTGTATTTATAGTGTCCCTTCCCCTCTAAAGAATCAGTAATTTTCAAGCTGAAAAGCAAACCTACAGCTACTCACTCTGCTGTTTTTGAATGTCCCTGTTGTTGTCCTAAACTTTGTGTTCCTGATTTAGAGCTGTCCAACCCCTTGAAAACTTTTTAAACTGAGGTAACTCTAACCTTTGGAACTTTATGAATTGACAAGGTGAAAATGGAATTCATTTTTGGGATAGTGCCATACTGTGAGCTGTTTATCTTCCCCCAGAGAGGGGAGCATTATTTTAGGAATCTGACAAGCAAGGCTGCACATGACTCGGTTGTGCTTGGTTCAAACAAATGCATTTTAAACTGCCTCTTTTACAACTCCATAAAAGCTTAAAAGAACTGTGGTTGAGCCTTGCACATTTTATTCATGGCTTCAACAAATGGTGTGAGTTTTTACAGGGTGCAAAAAGATTCAGAAAGGAATGCACTACTGCCCTAAAAGCAATTGTATGTTCAGATGGCTTTCTTTTCTGTCAAATCCTCCCATTTCCTTTTCTGCTCTATGCTTAAACTAGTCAACGTAATTAACATTGCATTAATCATTCATTAGTGACATTTTACACCTGCACAGTCAGAGGGAGAAAAATTGCCATGTTTTATTTATGGTCCCTTCGTGCCTTTCTTTCTTATTTCAGAACAGCATTTTTAAAAAATATTATTTATTTCTGTCATTGGGCTAATGATGACTGTAGTGAGAAGATGGACAATGGCAACCTTAAATACAATGCAATCTGTTTCTTTACAGCTTCATAGTTGTCCTTCATGTATTCATTTTGCAGCAAGAAATACATAGTGCTGTCACTGAGCATAAGTCAAGCTGAACGAATGGGTTTTTAATTTTGACTGGAAAATGCAGTCACTCAACTGTTCCTGATTTCCTGGAGAAGGATATGACAAAGGCAAATGGTTGCTAACAGATTTGGAAATAAAACCAGAGTGAACTGGACCTGAAGTTACTAGGCTTTTCCTGACAAATGTCTCATTTGAAACACTAAATAAGTGTGAGGTTTACTACTTCATGTATGTCTAGCCTTGAGACAAAATTGTGGAGAATAATGTGCATGGTTAAAGATAGTTACTTCAGCTGTAGTTTTTGCTAGTCATGGCTCATGTTCTTCCACAGAGGTGCATACCTGTTTTCTTTTCCCACATTCTAGTCCCAATAAGCCCATGAGGAACTTGACGAAGTGTCCAAGAGCAGCTTTAGGATGGACAAGCTAAAGGTCAGTTCTACTGAGAGAAACATACTGGCTAGATTCCTATTATTGTTTGTGTAAGGTATGTGTAACTTGGGCTGAATAGCTCAGTAAGAGGCTGGGAGTTCAGTTTCCCCACTGTGCATCCCAGAAGAGCCAGCCTGTGTGGCCTTGGTCAAGATGTACTGTCCTGGGATGTCACCAGAAGAAGGGAATGGTAAACCACTTCTGGCATGCTCCACTGGCAAGGAACTTTGCTGAGCGGAGCGTCTTTGTCCTCTCACCCAGAATGGGTGAGACGTGATTTCAATTCCCGGCTAACTGGGAAGGGAGGTGGGAGGAGTCCTGCATATAATTTAAGTGCCACTTAAGGCACTGCCATTCGGTGATTATGCCATGCTCTTGGGCGATCACCTGACTCCTGCCACAAAAGAGAAAATTTGACATGGAAACTATGTTGACCTTTTTGACTTGTTAAAGAGGTAAATGGATGTAAAGGATATAGATAAGGAGGATGAAAGGGAGAAGGAAAGGCCTAGGAGTAGGAAGCTGGAACATTCTTGGGCGAATTGGTTGCCTGGTTACCTCATTTAAAGGTAAAGGTAAAGGTTCCCCTTGACAATTTTTGTCCAGTCGTGTTCGACTCTAGGGGGTGGTGCTCATCCCCGTTTCCAAGCCATAGAGCCAGCGTTTGTCCGAAGACAATCTTCCATGGTCACATGGCCAGTGCGACTTAGACACGGAACGCTGTTACCTCATTTACTTTGGGGTAATTGTGAAAGCACAACCATGGAGAGCCTTTCATTAGTTCAGTATCTGGATCTCATCTATAGGTCGTACGTGGACTACCCAGGCCACGCATGGCTTCTTTATGACCAGGCATTTAGGGTGAGAGTGGCGATTCATCCAAACATACGACGGGATGAGCCGCAGCCAGGACTTTGGTTGCAATTCATGACACCAGCAAGGCCGACCACAGGAGAAAGGTTTGATAGTGGATATCTAATACGTAAAGCAGGCCAGCCTAACAATCCCCGTGGAGCCACGGGGCAGGTGGTTCAACCCCGCCTGCTATGTTGGGAATTTAACTCCAGAGGGACCTGCTCTCGAAAGCCATGCCAATACAGGCATGAATGTTCAGTCTGCAGGGCCAGCATTCAGGCTCCAATTGTTTTAGGAGAGGACAGAGAGCCGGTGGCAAAGAAGGGAGACGGGGAAAAGAAACCCAATGGGAGTGAGCAGCCCCCTGCAAAAGGGACCCAGCCCCATTAAGGTAGTAGTGTTGGAAAGGTGGTTGCAGGTTTATCCAAGAAAGGAGGATACAGCATACTTACTAGAAGGATTTAAATTTGGCTTTAGAATACTGGTAGTGGGGGAAGGAAAGGGCTCATGGGCTGAGAATCTGAAATCTGTAAAGGGTATGGAACATGTAGTGAGAGAAAAGATGGATAAGGAGGTTCATGAGGGCAGGATTTGGGGCCCCTTTGAACAGCCACCAGTTCCTCATCTTAGGATTTCACCATTAGGTGTTGTTCCAAAAAAGGCAGGAGAGTTTAGATTAATACATCACCTGTCCTTCCCGGAGGGTGATTCAGTAAATGATGCCATACCCTCTGAATTGTGCTCAGTGCATTATACATCCTTTGACACTGCAGTGCACATGGTTAAGGTGTGTGGTTTTGGGGCGGAGATGGCGAAAGCTGACATTAAATCAGCTTTTCGTCTGCTGCCGGTACATCCCGGGGATTGTGATCTGCTGGGATTCTGTTTTGAAGGCACTTATTATATCGACAGGGCACTACCCATGGGCTGCTCCATCTCCTGTGCTGAGTTTGAGCGTTTCAGTTCCTTTTTGGAGTGGAACCTTAGGCGCAGGGTCGGACTGGCTAGCACGGCCCATTATTTGGATGATTTTCTGGTATGTGGGGGAAAAAAGGATCTGTACAGTGGTTGCTGCTCTTGAGGGCCTTCCAGGACATGGCTAAGGAATTAGGGCTGCCATAGGCAGAAGAGAAGATGGAAGGACCTTCGTCCATCCTGACATTTCTGGGAATAGAATTGGACACTGAGACACAGGCATGTCGCCTCCCTACTAATAAACCTAGGGAGCTTAAGGAAAGATTGAAAACTCTTGTAGGCAAAAAGAAGGTCACACTTAGGGAATTACAAAAAATAGTGGGGCATCTGAACTTTGCTTGTAGGGTGGTAGCACCAGGTCAGGATTTCTTTAGGAGGCTTTGCAATGCCATGAGTGGCTTATGAAGGCCGTTGCATAGGACAAGGGTCACGAGAGGTATGAGGCAGGATCTGTTGGTTTGGAGCAATTTTTTAGACGGATTTAATGGGGTTTCATTTTGGAGAGCAGAAGTTGGCTTGGGAACTGTTTTTCTTTTAATAACCCCCCCCCCCATGAATCAATGAATATATTCATTATTTGTCGCTTCATGGGGGCAACTTCATGCTTCGTGAGTCGTCAACTTTTGATGACTCACGCAGCAGGACGACTCGCCAAAATGGTGAGTTGTCCCCATCTCTAGTACTGAGTTCCAAGACTTCACGTCAAGTGTGGGTCTACAGCCTACATGGCCAGCCCGGGTAGAGCATTTGCAGCAATTTGCAATATATTTACAGAGGAAGGGACTATCGCCTAGCTCAATTCATCGTAAGATGTCAGCGTTGGCATACTATCAAGGATACCAGGAGTTCACAGGAGATTATCATATAAGGAAAATGATTGAGGGATGGAGTAAGGAAAGGGACAGGATTCCAGACAATAGATCTCCATTTGCCCCTGAGCTTCTGGTGCAGCTTAGCAAAAGTTGGGTTGATATATGTAGGGATAATTTTGAAATAGCATTGTTTAAGGCTGCATCTTTGGTGGCCTTTTTTGGGGCCCTTCAGGTCAGTGATGTGGTTGCTGCGAGTAAAGTAGATAAGTTGCAGGTGGAATAACAAAAAGAAGATATACAAGTGGTAGATAGCAAAATTTATATTCACATCACATGTTCTAAGACAGACCAAAGAGCTAAGGGAATGGACATTGTGTTGGGCCGGTGTTCAGTTGGGGAAATATGTCCTGTTCAAGCTGTGGCAACTTACTTGCACTTGAGAGGGGAACATAGCGGGTATTTCTTTTGCTACAGGGATGGCCTGTTGTTGTTGTTTAGGCGTTAAGGCGTGTCTGACTCTTTGTGACCCCATGGACCAGAGCACGCCAGGCCCTCCTGTCTTCCACTGCCTCCCAGAGTTTGGTCAAATTCATGTTGGTAGCTTCGATGACACTGTCCAAACATCTCGTCCTCTCTCGTCCCCTTCTCCTCTTGCCCTCACACTTTCCCAACATCAGGGTCTTTTCCAGGGAGTCTTCTCTTCTCATGAGATGGCCAAAGTATTGGAGCCTCAGCTTCAGGATCGGTCCTTCCAGTGAGCACTCAGGGTTGATTTCCTTCAAAACGGATAGGTTTGTTCTCTTTGCAGTCCAGGGGACTCTCAAGAGTCTCCTCCAGCACCACAATTCAAAAGCATCAATTCTTCGGCGGTCAGCCTTCTTTATGGTCCAGCTCTCACTTCCATACATTGCTACTGGAAAAACCATAGCTTTGACAATGCAGACCTTTGTCGGCAAGGCGATGTCTCTGCTTTTTAAGATGCTGTCTAGGTTTGTCATCGCTTTCCTCCCAAGAAGCAGGCGTCTTTTAATTTTGTGGCTGTTGTCCCCATCTGTAGTGATCATGGAGCCCAAGAAAGTAAAATCTGTCATTGCCTCCATATCTTCCCCTTCTATTTGCCAGGAGGTGATGGGACCAGTGGCCATGATCTTAGTTTTTTTGCTGTTGAGCTTCAGACCATTCTCCTCTTTCACCCTCATTAAGAGGTTCTTTAATTCCTCCTCAATTTCTGCCATCAGAGTGGTATCATCTGCATATCTGAGGTTATTGATATTTCTTCCAGCAATCTTAATTCCGGCTTGAGATTCATCCAGTCCTGCCTTTCGCATGATGTATTCTGCACATAAGTTAAATAAGCAGGGAGACAATATACAGCCTTGTCATACTCCTTTCCCAATTTTGAACCAATCAGTTGTTCCATATCCAGTTCTAACTGTTGCTTCCTGTCCCACATATAGATTTCTCAGGAGGTAGATAAGGTGGTCAGGCACTCCCATTTCTTTAAGAACTTGCCATAGTTTGTTGTGGTCCACACAGTCAAAGGCTTTTGCGTAGTCAATGAAGCAGAAGTAGATGTTTTTCTGGAACTCTCTGGCTCTCTCCATAATCCAGCGCATGTTAGCAATTTGGTCTCTAGTTCCTCTGCCCCTTCAAAATCCAGCTTGTACTTCTGGGAGTTCTTGGTCCACATACTGCTGAAGCCAACCTTGTAGGATTTTGAGCATAACCTTGCTAGCATGTGAAATGAGTTCAATTGTACGGTAGTTGGAGCATTCTTTGGCACTGCCCTTCTTTGGGATTGGGCTGTATACTGATCTTTTCCAATCCTCTGGCCACTGCTGAGTTTTCCAAACTTGCTGGCATATTGAGTGTAGCACCTTAACAGCGTCATCTTTTAAGATTTTAAATAGTTCCACTGGAACGCCATCACCTCCACTGGCCTTGTTGTTAGCCATGCTTTCTAAGGCCCACTTGACTTTACTCTCCAGGATGTCTGGCTCAAGGTCACCAACCACACTATCTGGGTTGTCCGGGACATCCAGATCTTTCTGGTAAAATTCTTCTGTGTATTCTTCCCACCTCTTCTTGATGTCTTCTGCTTCTGTGAAGTCCCTACCATTTTTGTCCTTTATCATGTCCATCTTTGCACAAAATATTCCCTTAATATCTCCAATTTTCTTGAACAGATCTCTGGTTTTTCCCTTTGTATCATTTTCCTCTATATCTTTGCACTGTTCATTTAAGAAGGCCCTCTTGTCTCTCCTTGCTATTCTTTGGAAGTCTGCATTCCATTTTCTGTAACTTTCCCTATCTCCCTTGTATTTTGTTTCCCTTCTCTTCTCTGCTATTTGTAAGGCCTCGTTGGACAGCCACTTTGCTTTCTTGCATTTCCTTTTCTTTGGGATGGTTTTTGTTGCTGCCTCCTGTATGATGTTACGAGCCTCCATCCATAGTTCTTCGGGCACTCTGTCCACCAAATCCAGTTCCTTAAATCTGTTCTTCACTTCCACTGTGTATTCATAAGGGATTTGGTTTAGATTATACCTGATTAGCCCAGCGGTTTTTCCTACTTTCTTCAGTTTAAGCTTGAATTTTGCTATAAGAAGCTGATGATCAGAGCCACAATCAGCTCCAGATCTTGTTTTTGCTGACTGTATAGAGCTTCTCCATCTTTGGCTGCAGAGAACATGATCAATCTGATCTTGGTATTGCCCATCTGGTGATGTCCATGTGTAGAGTCGCCTCTTGTGTTGTTGGAAAAGAGTGTTTGTGATGACCAGCTTGTTCTATTGACAAAACTCTATTAGCCTTTGCCCTGCTTTGTTTTGAACTCCAAGGCCAAACTTACCTGTTGTTCCTTTTATCTCTTGACTCCCTACTTTAGCATTCCAATCCCCTATAATGAGAAGAACATCTTTCTTTGGTGTCAGTTCTAGAAGGTGTTGTAAGTCTTCATAGAATTGGTCAATTCCAGCCTCTTCAGCATCGGTAGTTGGTGCATAAACTTGGATGACTGTGAGGTTGAAAGGTCTGCCTTGGATTCGTATTGAAATCATTCTATCATTTTTGAGATTGTATCCCAGTACAGCTTTTCCCACTCTTTTGTTGACTAGGAGAGCTACTCCATTTCTTCTATGGGATTCTTGCCCACAATAGTAGATATGATAATCGTCTGAATTGAATTCGCCCATTCCCGTCCATTTTAGTTCACTGACACCCAGGATGTCAATGTTTATTCTTGCCATCTCCTGTTTGACCACATCCAGCTTACCAAGGTTCATAGATCTTACATTCCAGGTTCCTATGCAGTATTTTTCTTTGCAGCATTGGACTTTCCTTTCACTTCCAGGTGCGTCCGCAGCTGAGCGTCCTTTCGGCTTTGGCCCAACTCTTCATTAGCTCTGGAGCTACTTGTACTTGTCCTCCGCTCTTCCTCAGTAGCATGTTGGACGCCTTCCGACCTGAGGGGCTCATCTTCCAGCGTCATATCTTTTAGCCTTTTGTTTCTGTCCATGGAGTTTTCTTGGCAAAGATACTGGAGTGGCTTGCCAGTTCCTGCTCCAGGTGGATCGCGTTTAGTGAGAACTCTCCACTATGACCTGTCCGTCTTGGGTGTCCCTGCACAGCATAGCCCATAGCTTCTCTGAATTACTCAAGCCCCTTCGCCACGACAAGGCAGCAATCCGTGAAGGGTAGGGATGGCCTACCCCTTACTAAATATCAGTTTTCGAGACTAACGGAGTTAGCGCTCCAACAGTTGGGACTGCAGGGATGGTCTTTTGGGATGCACTCATTTAGAATAGGAGCAGCATTGACAGCCGCTGCTTTAGGATATGGTCCTGAAGCTATCAAATGGATGGGGCGTTGGTCTTCAAACAGATACCAATTGTACATTCATAAGCTACCACAAGTGTAGGTCGGTTGCTGGCCATCTTTGTGCTTGTCTTGTAGGTCCAGGGGCCAGTGGCAGGTGGTTGAGGATTTGGATCGTGGCGTATAGCTTTGTGTTTTGGGCAGCACGTTATGCCAGAAAATCATCCTGGGGGCCCAACTTAGGTTTAGGGACTTCTGCATTTATAGAATGGAAAGGCCGAAGAGGAATGAGGTGGAAGGAATTTAAGGCTGCAATATGCGATGATGCGAAGATCATGCCTCCTGATGTCGTGGTTATACACCTGGGTGGTAACGACCTGAGGAAGCAGACAGGCAAATCCTTGATTTTGATGATTTTGGAGTATTTAAGGGCCTGGAAGGTGGCTTTTCCATGGACCCATATTCTGTGGTCCACAATGATTCCCAGAATGGTGTGGAGGGCAGATTGCCCCTCAATTTGCATTAATAAGGCCTGGAGAAGCGTAAACTGAGAAGTATGCAGAGTAAAGAGTTGGGCTCGGTGATTGGTCATCCGGCATTAGGTTTGTGGTCTGAACTATTTAGAAATGATGGGGTCCATTTGTCAGACATGGGTTTGGAGATATTTTTACAAGATCTCCAAAGGGGCCTGCAGGTTGAGTTGGATCATATGGCGGGCAGGGGACATAACTAGGCTAGCTCCCTGCAGTGGCAGGTAGTGAGGAATGGAGATGGATCGGTGAGTTCCCCATGGAGTCCAAGTGGGGTATAGTGCGTCTGAACCCTCAGAGCCGCAGATCCCAAGATTACGGTCTGGGGGGGACGACGCACTGGGGACACCTCCGGACCAAAGGCCGCCAAGAGATAGGAGGCTAGAGGCCTGGGGGTGGTAAAACCATGGCTGGCCGAGGACGCATGGACAGAGGGGCCGTGCTACCTCGGGGCTGGACACTTGCCCATTGTCGTCAAGAAGGGGTCCTGTGAGACCTTTGCTTCCAGCATCATTCCGCACTACCACAGGCCCTATTTGCTTCTTCGAAGGGCCAGAGAGTGGAAAAGTGTTATGATTAATAAAGTGTGGCCCTGTTTTCAACCCATCATTGAGTCTCAGCTCATTATTCCAGGGTGGGAGGACAATGAATACTCTCTACATGGACAAACCTGAAAAGGCTCACCATAAGTCAGAATTGACTTGACAGTACACAATTATTATTATTATTATTATTATTATTATTATTATTATTATTATTATTATTATTATTATTATTATTATTATTATTATTATTATTATTATATGTGTAACTTGTTGAGGCTAACTGAACAGGTGCTAGAATAAATGTGTTATGCAAGCAAGAGGCACACAAAACTGGTTGTGCAACCAAGAGGCACTCCAGCTCTTCATCAATCGGCATTAATTACCCACAGCAAGTTATACAAGCACCATTAGGATTCCAGCCACAGTGGGTGGGGAAAATTGCTGATTTGGATAGTCTATTAGATGGAGTTCTGTATCCCTTGAAAGAGCTAGTGCCCGTTTGGGGTTTCTTCTGGATCGGGCAGGAGTCTCTTTTATGAACTTCTGCTAATTCAACAGTGGCTACATCTGAACAAAGCAGACCCGGCCACAGTTATTCATGGCCAAGTTACATCCATATTGGGTAACTGTAATGTGATTTAAATAGGGATACCTTTCAAGATGGTACAGAAACATCAATGAAGGTAGAAGGCCTGATTGCTTGGGAGCATCAAGTGACTGGAACACATAATAACTATTTGGTTTTGGCTGCACTGCTTGTCAATGTATTGATGTGTTGATAATTACTTTTACATTCCAAATGTTTTGAGGGAACAGCCTGTTTGCTGAACATTCTGCATCAATAGCCTTCATATCAAGTACCTTGCTTACAGATTCCATAATTATAGCTACTCACAACAGGGAGAGTACTATGTTAAACCTGTTTGCCTTCAACTGTTAAAGATGGGTTGCCTTTAAGATTATAAGATCTCAGGACACTGACTGAAGTCTCAAGCAAATGTTGTTTTCTCAGGTCTCCAGGCAGGGAGATAAATCTCAGAGCAAGTGAAGCAGGAAAAGGGGGAAGTTTGATCTTTCTTTGTGAGACAGTGCTTTTAAATTTTAGGCACCCATCTCAATCACTCACAGTCAACAGCAGGGCTCACTGGCTATCTGTGAAGGTGGTTTATTTGTGTTGTGTTTGTGCAACATCAGTGTGGGGCAGAGGAGGAGTGAGGGGAGGGGAACTGGGGAGACAGCTGATGGCTGTAGTTCCTGTATTACAACTTGTGAGCCTTCTGCTCACACTTGCCCTGGTCGCAATGGTACAGGATCTGGAGGACAAGGGGAACAAACCTCACTGTGAGTTAGCCTTAAGCCTTCCACAGGGACATGGGGTCCAGAAAATATCTCTATATGTCATGTGCTGTTGATGACCATATACACAATGTGAGTCATGGCAAGACTGGAAGCAACTTGGCTGATGGCCCAAAAATTGCTCTCCCTCTGCTTCTGGGTGGTCATAATACCTCCTTAGACCATAACAGGCCTATTTCCCCTCATGCCCATTTCTGCATTGACTTGGCCAAGAAGCAGTTCTAAGGCTTGCCCAATCCTTACCAATCCCACCTGTGATATCAGAAGGATCCACAACTGCAATGAGGCAAGGCTGCTCTGTCTGGTTACAGGCTTTAGCCCTGAAATCACAGGAATTAGATTCTACTGACCCGGCAAGTCTAGTTGCCTGTCTGGTGGGAAAAAACTAGAAACCCTTATTCAACTCTTACGTGATTGAATGCACAAGGATTATTAAGAGCTAAGCAATGGAAATCTTAGGTCAGGATGGACAAATCTGTCAGATTTGGTTTCTCCAATATTCAAATCTTGTCATTCTCATGCTCTTCCCGTCTGGAAATATTCCTCTGGAATTTGGCCCTAAAGTCAATTCTGCTGTGTCAAATTCATCCCAGAATTGCAAACTCTACTGCAGAATCTGTTTGATTTTGTAAACCAATATTGTCTCTAGGAGAAACAGAGTAATGTAGAAAACCTAAAGCTTCAGCTCTGTTTCTAAAGAAACATAAGTAATTTGGAACTGCAAAATCTATAGAGAAATTTAGTGGGAAAGATTTTTGGAAGCCTTCCTAGTTGGGGAAAAAATATGTTTGCCAAGTTAACGTGTAGGTCTAACATCACAGTAACACATCTTCATAACCTCTGAATTAAAGGGATCAGGTTGGCTTAATTGAAAACATCTGCAGCAGAAGCCATATTATAATTGCATAATAAGTTATATAACCCTCTGCATCTGTGTGATGCACAGTGAATACAGGGAAATACAAATTAAAAAGAAGACAAACTGATATCCTGAAAAATCTGGATAATGAAAAGATCTGTAAGGGGGGTGGGGTGGATTCTGTAGTCTGGAGGAAAAGTGATGGTAATAATTTATCTGTTAGCTGTAAGAATGGCCAGGTGCAGAAAAAAAAATCCAGAATCTTGAGTAATGACTTTAGTGTGACAAACGAATGCAAATCATTGGTGCAGGAAGAACTGCTTTAATTATAATAAGGCACGGAGATAGAGAAAAAACAGGGAGAGAATGAAAAGGTACACATATTTGCATCTTTTAAAAGCAACCTGGTGTCCTCTAATGTTTTGGACTATAATTCCCATAAACTCCTGCTAGCATGGCCAGTGGTAAAGATTTGTGGGAACTGTAGTACAAAATTACAGGGGCTTCAGTTTGCTTGCCCCTGTTTTAAAGAATGAAGGCTTCTATATACATATATATGCATATGCAACATTAGGCTGCTTCATATGCATTATTAGATGCTGTAAATTTGCATTCAGTAAATTGGGCTGTGTTTTCTGTATATTCAGAATATAGCCCAGCCAGATGAACCCTACTCAGGCATTAAAAAGTGTGTAGAGTAGTCAGTAAATATAGGGAAGTGTTGCAGCTCTTTCTTCCTTTGTCTTTACTTCCACCATCCTTCTTCACATGGAAGGAAGCAAATCTGAAGAGAGATTGTCTGGCTATCCAAGGGGACTCTCCATGTGAGTCGGGATCCTAGAAAATCAGGATTCCAACATAAGCCCCACCAGACAGTGGAGCTCTCCTATGGCAGACTCATCACCCTTCAAATGAAGAAGGGACACCAAACTGGAAATGTAGAAGACAGTGCCAAGGTGGTCTCCTCTATGCATGGGTCTCCTACATACTTTCTAAAGCTTGAAAAAAAATATTGTCAACAACACTTACAATTTGTGGACAGGGAGAGTTCAAACCTTAATTAGGTTTTTCTGACCAAAACCCTGTTCAGGAATTATATTACCCAGTGCATGTCAATATGCAAGGAGAAGCATTCTGTCTTTACTCCCTCCATCACCACACTCCAAGTACAAAGACTGATGGCTTGAGGAGGAGAGACACCTTTATTTGTGAAAGATCTCTAGATGATCAAATCAAGAAACCAAAAGCAAAGTGTGCTGCTTATATACCGCCCCATGGTATTTAAAGCATTATCTGGGTGGTTTACAAGTTAGTTATGCAGGCTACACATTGCCCCCACTCCCCAGCGAGCTGGGTACTCATTTTACTGACCTTGGAAGGATGGAAGGCTGAGTGAGCCTTGCATCGGCTACCTGGGATTGAACCCCAGGTTGTGAGCACAGCTTTGGCAGTAGTTTAACCACTGCACCACGAGGCTCAAACCCTGATCATGCAGTCTTCTTCACATTTTTACAGAAACTGGATAATGGAATATCAGAATAGGGATGAAAAGTTTGGTGCTGTTAGCCCCCATCTGATTAGGCTCCTGAGATGCAATATAGACTTTTCAATGTGCAGAAATGTATGCTAAACTCCAGTGTGTAGACATGGTCCCTTATATGTTTTGAGAATATGGAGATATCTGCTACCACAAACATGATGTCCTAACTAATATGGGTGATAATTTAATCTGTTTTGGGTTTTGATAAGAATTTTCCAGAGTTCACACTAACAGATTTGATGGACAGAGTGTGGGCTCAAGTGAATTTATATCTTGGAAGGAAGCAAAACAGATTCTCCCACTGAGCTAGATAACTTCTGAGTGTTTTCTCTTTGAAATGAAATGAAATGAAATAAATTAAAATAACAATCTGGCTTTGAATTCCTGCATTATTTAACCATATTTGTGGTGCTGATTTAAGGTACCACCACCATGCTCCCCTTTTAAGAGGTTCTTCATCTTTAACAGGTACATATCCAACAGGTATAACATGATTCTCTCTGTATGGAGAATAGTTGTACCTATAGTTACCTCGGGAGTTGGTGAGTGCTCCAACACTGGGGCATTCAAGAAAAACTTAGATAATCACCTGGCAGATATGCTTTGATTGTATTCCTGCATTGAGCAAGTGGTTGGACTTGATGGCCTTGTAGGCCCCTTCCAACTTCACTTTTCTATGATTCTATGATTCTATAGAATTATTGACTGAGTATATTGTGTGTTCCATATTTGGTAAGAACATTTTCCAAAATGCTTTATAAACTGAATGGAGAGAGTTTGAGGTTGTTGTTTTTAAAAAAAACAAAAAACAGTGTGAACAAAAATAAAAATTGAAACACTGGTCCCTCAGACAGTGGTATTCATGGACATGAAGACTGTACGTATAATATCCATGCAGCTTAAACAGCAAGATCTTTTACGAGGTGGTTTATGTGTTTGTGTGTGCACATACAACCACAGTTTGCAGAGTTTTCCTACAATGAGGGTATGACTAGAAGGTATGGATTTAGATTCTCCCATTTCATAGCAAAATATCACCTCTTCTCATGTAACAGGTTATTCTGCAATATACCAGCAAAGTATATGAGTTGCATCAGAGTTATTCTGAAATATATCAGCAAAGGAAATGTCCTTTGAAACACTAATCATTAATTGCCTTAATAGGAATAGCCACCTACTCTACATCTTTCCCAGTCCTTTTGATAAAAGGAAACAAAAACAGTTAAGTGAATAACTAAAGAGAGACATTGGCTTTCCTGGATGGGTTTCTCTGGTAACCAGTAGGAGAAATAAGGAAAGTCAGGAGGAAAGAACAGAGTCAGAATCACATTCACGGATGCTTGTTTGAAAGCATAAAATTTTCAATATCTGCAATGCTGTTTTATCATTCATTCATTTATCTGTCTCTCTGTCTCTCTTATCTGTATACCCACCTACTTAGCTATATCAGCATATGTATATATCTCAGCATACATATAATTGCTTCAGCTCTAAAATGTTCAATATTCTGCTTTCATATAAATCATGTCAGTATGCTTGAAGCTAGTGATTTCATAGGAGCAACTGCGAATTTGTACCTTACAGCAAAGGGAAATTAAAACATTTTTATGGTAGAAATAATTCTGAGTAAAACCTATTACAGATATAATTGTAGTAGTATAAAACAAAAAGCTAGGGAAAACTAACTTTGACTGGATTAGCAGATCAGTCATTTAGAAAATGTGACCATTAGAAACCAATAGCATTGTGAAAACTGGGGGGGGGGGGGAATAGCACTCTTGTATTATTCCTAAGAAAAAAGAAAAAAGAAAAAAAGAAAAGAAAAGAAAAAGAAAGAAAGAAAAAAAAAACAAAATGAAGCAAAGATTGGAAATGCTTGATTACTGCTTAAGAGACACAAAGATAATAGATGTACAATTTCACAGAGACAATTGCATAAAAGAAGAATTTGTAATATAGACCTTGCATTCACTGATGCTGCTGTTAACAGTCATGATGTTCTGTCTGGGAAAGGAACTGATTCTTATTTTCCAGTCCTTTGTTCATGACTTCTACAAGCATTATTTTTGTTTGCTATCTCCTAGCAGAGCACAGCAGAGGAATAAAACTTAGACAGACCCCAGGGAGCGAACAACCCAGGGAGAGCAACCAGGAGTTTGACGTGGGTAAAGGTAGTAAAGAAAATTAGTTAAGAAGGAACTAGTGGAAGAAGACACAAAAGGGGAGACAAAGGCAGAGAGAGCACATCAGGAGGAATAAAACTGAGATTCCATGGAGCAAGCAAGCAAACAGGGACAGCTAACAGCAGTTTGATGAGGTGTTCAATGGGGGAGGCTCCCAATAAGTAAGCAGCAGTAAGTGGCCACAATTAAAGTTGTAAGAAAAGAGGAATAGCACATAGACAGAACTCTCAAGCAGCAGCAACCATGGGAGACACTGGGGGTGGAAGAAGAGCAAGAAAAAGCAGAGGAGAAGAGAGCTGAGGAGAGAATCAACATAATGGAGGGAAGTATCATAGAAAGGCACCACATTTAGGAGCAAAAGAAGAAGACACCCTTCACCAGTGGAACTGCAAAACCACTTTACACATTCTTGAAGAGAATTCTGGCAGATAGCATGCAGAGGAGGACATAGAAAAGACTCTGTGGGAAGATATGAGAGAGGCCGAAGCTCAGCCAAGCAGTCACTGAACCCATACCCTACAAAAAGAAGAAGTTGAGAGTAATTGTATTAAGAGACTGTTTATTGCATGGGATTGAAACTGAAATATGTCAGGAAGATCCACAAGACTCACCAATATTTTTATTAGTGACTTTGATGAGAGAGCGCAGGGGAATGCTTATCAAATTGTAGATGAAACAAAATTGGGTGGAATAACTAATACCCTGGAAGACAGAAACAAGATTCAAAAAAAATCTTGATAGGCTTGAGCAATGGGCTGAGAACAACAGAATGAGATTTAGCAGGGATAAATGCAAAGTTCTACACTTAGGCAAAAAAAAAATAGCCAGACAGTGACAAGATGCTGGATATTTGGCTCAGCAATACTACCTGTGAGAAAGATTTTAGAATTGTTGCAGATCACAAGCTGAATATGAGCCAATCGCAATGTGGCTGCTGCAAAAAGCAAATGCTATTTTAGGCTGCATTGTCAGAAGTATTTGTCTCCAAATCCCCATAATGTATTAGTCCATCTCTATTTAGCACTGGTTAGACCTCATTTTGACTACTGTGCCCCATTTCTGGACACCATACTTTAAAGATGGATAACCAACAAACTGGAGCAAATTTCGAGGAGGGCAGCAACAATGATTAGGGGACTGGAAACCAAGCCTTATGAAAAACTGAAAAAACTGGGTGTTTTTAGCCTAGAAAAAAGAAGACTGGGGGGGGGGGGAGATATGACAGCGTTTTTCAAATACTTGAAGGATTGTTATACA
Source organism: Intellagama lesueurii (assembly GCA_037013535.1). Taxonomy (NCBI): domain Eukaryota; kingdom Metazoa; phylum Chordata; class Lepidosauria; order Squamata; family Agamidae; genus Intellagama; species Intellagama lesueurii. The sequence continues at coordinate 91,321,037 of JBAJHW010000004.1, read as the reverse complement.
GGAGAGGGACAGGATCTGTTTGATCATCCCAGAGTGAAGTCATGGTGGGCTCAAGCTACAGGAAGCCAATTTTTGGTTGAATATCAGGAAAAATTTATTAACTGTTAGAGCAGTATGACAATGGAACCAATTACCTCAGGAGGTGGTAAGCATTCTAACACAGGAGGCATTAAAGAGAAAATTAGACAGTGATCTATCGGGTATACTTTGATTTGGATTCCTGCATTGAGCATGGGGTTTGACTCAATGGCCTTAGATGTCCCTTCCAACTCCACTGTTTTATGATTCTATGATTTTAAGATGCTTCTACTTGCAGTTTAACAATTTGGTGAATTGTGGGTCTTAGCAGCAAGCCAATCGCTTGACTGCAACATCAAGTGATGATTTTTGTGTATGAGAGTGGGAGAGGGGCAGGGCTATTGCTGTCCACTCCTCATATATGCTTCCATGTGGTCTTTGAAGAGTGTCCAGAACAGCAACTAGTCCCAAATGCAATTGCCAAACAAGTAAATTAAGAGCCAGGGATAGGATGAGGATGTCAGTGGGTATCTGACATTATAATGAAAAAAGACTGACATATTTTAAAACCCATATAGAGGAGAATGACTTGGTCAGTGGCACTTACTCCCAAGAAAATGGGCACTGGACTGCAGCCTTAATCAAAAATAACTTTATATAAATTGGGACCTCTGTGTATGTTGACAATCATTGGAACTTGGAAGGTGTTTTCAGCAATTTTTATGCTGATACATTCATCCAAACTGAGGTAAAGAATTTTTTTAAATATGGCTTCAGAAAGGATTAAGCTTCAGCACAAAATGTGTTCATTCTTGAATGTATAAGTTAACAAAATTGAGAATCAGATGGTCATACATCCCACTACTACAAATGCATGATTTGAAAAACATCACAGGTGGAGATGGGCACTAACTGTGTTTCAGCAGTTTGGCCTGGTGCCCACACAGATATTCATTCTCTTCCCTCCCCCACCTCCTCTGCACGTTCACCCTCTCAATGGCTGCCACGTATTTCCCTCCTCTGCATTCTCAGTGTGATTGTCCACTCATCAGCAGTGCCATGGGCTTCCCTGCCCCATCTCCTCATCTGAGTGGATGATCGAATGGAGAAGGCAAAGAAGGGAAGTGCACTCCAGCTGGTGAGTGTGTGAGTGTGCAGAGGAGGTGAGGGAGGAAAGTGGGCGGCACACGCAGGACACTTGTGCAGGTGACGTGCCCAAACAGGCTGAAGCCCAGTTCATGCCCATCTCTAATTACAAGACATGCCAGCAGACAGAAAATAGACTTTTTAAAAAGTGGTATGTGTACTGGAAACAAACTTGCAATCAGATCAGATTCCATCAGATGAAGAAGAGAGAGAAACATTTTGTAGATACAATCCATCACTTTGGACATGCTGTCAGCCCTTTGAAATGACAGCGCAATTAGCAGATGCAAACACAGGGTTTTCTGATTGTGGAACAGTTGTAAATCTCAGAGGTTAAGCAAACTACTTTAAAACTGGAAAGCAATAATCAAGTAGTTCTAAAAAGAAAGTCATGAGTAAACAGTCTGAAGAAAAGAAAACTTGTAGAATGAAACTCAGGATACTGTACATTTGAGCAGTGGCATGAGGTTGGAAAGTAAAAGTATAGACTAGATATTTCTTTGTATCAAAGCATTGCACAATTCAGTACTATGGACATATATGAAATATAGGTAAAATTAAAAACAAATTTAAAATTATTGTCATTTATTGTCCTAAAAAGACAATTGGGTCATGTCCAAGGTTCCCTCTGAACCAAGTGTGCGTGGAACTCTGCCTCCCTCAGAACAGCTCTCTGTAAAGCAATTGCATTTGGTTCTGGAGGCAATGGGACCCTGTGTGCAGGGGGGTGGAGGCATGCACGCATGCAGGGGTGGAGTCGTGTGAGAGAAAGGTGGGGCACCTCCCAGTGGGGCTGAAAATTAGAGCGTATGTTGGTCATGTCCCCACCAAATGTACCTGTGAAGGTGGTGGGTCTGAGATAAAGGCCTCCCCTGATGATTTTAGTACCCAAACAGGCTCTTTCCTTGTCCAGAGATGGCTAGTATACCTGGAATGGGTTTAGGTAGAAGTATTTGGATCTGCTCCATTACATCATTTGAACCAGGTCTGATAGCATCAATAAGCTATGTAGTGTCCTCCTGACACTGATTTCTGGAAACAAATATATCAACTGCTTTCTGAAGGCTATCAATTTTATAGTTGACATTCTGCATTTCATTATGTATTTGTTCTAGACTTTTTAAGAGACCTGTAAATCATTCACTGGGGTTTTTAAAAAAAACTAATTTTTAAAAATGGGGAATGATAATGAGATATACCATTTAAAACAGCATTAAAATTTAATTAGCATTAATGATATTATTTTTTAAAATGTAGGAGATTGTAAAAAATAACACTAGACCAATTAAATCCTAAACATCCTAAAGTTAACTGATTAGAAAGATGATTAATGAGTAAAGAAGTTTCCATTACCCTTCTGCATGATAGAACTGGCTAGATTTGGTAAATATACAGAATATTCTATAAACTGAATTTTATTGAGAAAACTCCATTGCAAAGGTAGTCAACTATGATCCTCCACATGTTTTTAGAGTGTAGCAGCCATCAGCCCAAAGTAGCATAGTCAACAATTAGGAATTCTGGGAGTTAAAGACCACAAAACATTGGGAGGGCCATATTCGAACACTGTTGCTTTAGTGAATGTGGTGGAGCTAGCCTCACTACTCTAATGCAGACAACACCTACCAATTATTAATGAATTGGCAGTACACAAGAGAATAGATACTCCCCTAGATTTCACAAGCTTGATTTTCAATCAAGAGCATACAATTAGCTTAAATTTTACCTTGAACTCAATCAACAGCTCAAATTTATCCTGGAAACAAACTGGCCATCAGTTAAACATTTGTATTCAGTGGCCAAAATTCTGCTGCATATTTACACTGATGAAAGGAAAATGCCAAAACTCAAAGCACAACATTGCCACTAATTAATGAGTCCCTCTTTGGTATAGACTGCATGGTGTGCCTGGTTGTGCACTGACTGCAAGCTCAGTCATGTGTCAGATATTCCATCGAAAAGTGTAAACCATTTCTGCAATTATCATTGCCCATGCATTTTTTCCCCAACAGGATTCTGGACAGAGAATTTTAAAAAAAATCTGCTTTTGTATATGCTTATTTTTAATGTTGTTTTATATTATCTAGGTGTGTTAGAGCAGCAACATGTAACTTTCCAATTTGTAAGTAACTAGAGTAAATATCCTAGTTACATCTGAGAAATTAAATGCAATTTTCAAAATTCCTGTACTGATAAATTCTATAGTGGTAACTAAATATGAGGATGGATTTGAATGCCAATTGCAACTAATTATTTTCCAAAAGTAGTTTTTGAATTTCTTTGCTCTCCACACTAGAATACAATTAAATTATGTCCTTTAAAAGGAAGATGCTTCTGTACAGTATAATTTTATTCATTTCCCAAATCAATAGCATCATTTATTTATATCATTTTATTTATTTATTCAATTTATACCCCGCCCATCTAGACCGAAGTCTACTCTAGGTGGCTAACAATAATACATAAATGTAAAACAATATAATAAAATAAAGACAACAGTAATAATATAATTCAAGATGGCAAAAGTAATTAGGTGATGACAGGAGGGAAAGCCTGCCTAAAGAGCCAGGTCTTAAGTTTGCTCTTAAAAACACCCAGCGAGGGAGCCAGACAGATCGCTGCTGGCAGACTGTTCCAGAGGTGAGGGGCCACTGCTGAGAATGCCCAGTTTCTTGTTCTTTCTCTCCGGGCCTCCCTCGGCGTTAGGCCCCTCAGCCGCCTGTCTTGGCTAGAATGAGTGATTCGGGTAGATCTAGGTGGGAGGAGGCGTTCTGCTAGATATCGAGGTCCTAAACCATTTAGGGCTTTATTTGTCATCATTAACACTTTGAAATCAATGCAGAAATGAATGGGCAGCCAATGCAGGGCAGTCAGAGTGGGGGAAATATGCTGATATTTTTCACCCCAGTGAGAAGTCTGGCCTATGCATTCTGCACCATTTGAAGCTTCCGCATCAATCTCAAAGGTAGCCCCACATAAAGTGCATTACAGTAGTCTAATTTCGAGACTACAAGTGCATGGACCAGAGTGGTGAGCGCCCCAACATCAAGATAGGGACACAGCTGGGCAGTCTGCCAGAGATGGAAATAGGTGGAGCGGACCACTGACGCTACCTGGGTTTCCATGGTGAGCATCGGATCCAGATGGACCCCCAAACTGTGAACCTCATTATTCGCAGTGAGAGTCACTACCCCAAAAGAGAGGGAGTTTTCCAAACCACCGATGGTGGGGCCACCCACTCGAAGGACCTCCATCTTGTCCGGGTTCAGCTTCAGTCCATTCTCCTGCATCCATAGCAGTACAGCCTCCAGGCAGCACTAAAGAGACGGAACGGCATCCACTGTTGTTGGAAAAAAGGAGATGTAGAGCTGGGTGTCATCAGCATACTGATGACATGAAGCCCCACACCCCCGATGACTCCACCCAGTGGCCTCATGTAGATATTAAACAGCATTGGGGAGATAATCGAGCCCTGCTGAACCCCACAATTGAGACTTCACGGGGCCTATACACTCTCCTCAAGCTGTACTCTCTGAGGACGGTCCTCCAAGAAGGATCGGAGCCAGGCAAGTGCCAGACCACTGATTCCCAACTCGGAGAGCCTCCCCAGGAGGATACCGTGGTCAACAGTATTGAAGGCGGCTGAGATATCGAGAAGGACCAACAGAGACCTTTTGCCCCTGTCGGCCTCCCTCAACAGGTCATCAAACAGGGCAACCAATGCCTTTTCCATGCCGTGGCATGGCCTGAAGCCCGACTGGAACGGATCCAGGGCATTGGTTTCATCCATCAGTTCAGGGTAATCTGAAGTGTTGACAAAGCACTTAGTCTTTGCTGCTACGCATTCCCATTCTCTTCAAAAAGACAGCAAATAATATTCAAATAGGATACAGCACAATATATCCTATCATACTTATGAGTCTAAATGAATGATATAAACAGGACCCACGTGTTTCTATCCATGATTACCAAGTGTTAAAGGGAAGCAACTGAACTGAAGGCTCCTTCCAGTGGTCTCTATGTCAGATGCAGCTGTTCAGCACTCTGGATAGCTCCCAGGTTGGGTGTATCTTAGAGCTTGTCTCTTGGAGATTTCATGCTCTTCCAAATTCCTTATGTGAGAGTGGAAGGGTAGTCTATCTTGACCTCATATGACAGATAAGAAGCCAAAGGCTTCCTTTTGCATGTTCCCAAGTTCATATGTAATACCAATCAGGAAAAATACCAAATTTTAAACATTGATAGAGTCATCAATAGGCAAGTGCAGATATTTCCCACCAAATTTATTCTGGTCTGCAGGATTTCTTTGTTTGCCAGAGCTACAGGAAGAATGCCAGATCAAAAGGCAATTTTCCTTTGATTAAACAGGGAGACCCACAATAGGTGTGAATCAAAGCACTGAACTTTGCTTACAGCTCGAGGATTTCTTTGATGTACAGGGGGTGAATATATGACTAGATTGTTCTGGCTATGCTTTTGGGTTAAAGAATTACAGATTTTTTTTTCTACAGTGAAATGACTGGTTTCTGTTAACTACATGAAATATAAATTTTTCCACATGCTCATCTAGATGAACTGTGATCCTACAGCAAGTTGCATGTACAGAAGTGAGAAAAGTGTTTTTGTGGAGTCTGACCTATTTGATACCCTAACAATATATGAGATGCAAGGTAAGATGTATCTCTGTCAATCTTAGATTTTATTCATTTTGAGGCTTTGCATCCCACATATATGTAAATTTGCAGAATATAAGACTTTTGTTAATTGTGGCCTTCTTGTGAAACATTATCATCAGATGGGTTCTTTGTGTTTTTGTGACTAATTATCCTGTCCTTTTAGGTTTGCTCTCTCTCTCTCTCTCTCTCAATCTTTCTCTGTGCTTAGCTTCGCAAATGGAGGATACAGTCATTTTGCCTGAGAAGTTGTTAAGCAAATTGCAAGAAAGATGGAAGAAAAAATATTTTTGGTGTCTTGATCTTGCACATAAGACAGCACATCTCATGGGGTTTGTAGAGACCATGAAAAGTTATTTTACCATGACTGGACCACCTGCCTTTACCAAAATCTTGTCAGCTGTGACTCCCCCCCCCTTTAACATCCTTACTTCCATGACCATTTTAAAAATGTAGGTTGAGGTAACACAACCCTTAGGTTCACAACTACTTCTGCTTGTGAAGGTCACATGGGTGGCAAAATCAAATTCCTAATGCTGGCATGGCTGGCAGCTGACCATCTGGGATGCTGTTCAGCCACAGTTTGGGCTAGGTCTCATCCTGGGAGTCAGCTGCCTCTGCCAACTGTCTTTCAGAAGTAGGATTCCAGAAACGTTTTTCTGCTCTGTTCTTCAGCTTCAACAGTGCTGTTACCAGTTTCTGTACCTGCCCTTCCTGGGTTTTAGATCTCTCTAGAAGCGGGATTTAGCTTCCAGTGGGATGCAGTTAGGAAGTATGTTTACCTGCTATTGTGATTGTTTCCAGAAAAGTGATGGCGTAAATGGGGCCTCCTCCTCGTTTTATTGTTGCTTCTGGTTTCATTGGTGCAGTTCTGTTTAATCTTTTGTTGTGATGGACCAGGATCATTGGTACAGCTACGAGAGCTGCTACTTATTGTCTGGCTTCTAAAAATTAGGACCATTTGATGGGTTGTTTGCATTTTTCACATCAATCGGCCAGTCCTTCTGTGCCTGTGGTGTCTTTGTGCTTTAAGAGGAGAAGGAACTAGCTTTGTGCAGGGATGTTTTGTGCAAATTGTGGAAACCCTGATGTGCTTAGTATCTTATTCCCCTGTCGAAGATGAAAAATGAACTCTTCACAAGCTGTCTGGATGTGAAAAGACACAAAGTGTCATCAAGAATAGAGAATTTAGTGACGTTTCTTCAAATCCTTGCTTCCTGATGACAGAGTTGAAGTCAAAATGGGGATAATGGTCAGATGCACACATGATATACAGCATACCAGCATGTCATACAGTTCCTCACATTTGCTTTTGCATGAGCTCAACTCAGCTAGAAAGCAGTAGTTCTTTCTTTTCTGCTTTTCTTGGGTGTCTTCAGCACAAGGTTCTTGATTATTTTTAAGATGGAAGAAGTCTGAGGGTTTTTATTGTATTTTTATTTTATTTATTTAAAAAACATTTATCCTGCCTTTCTCCTTAAAAAGGACTTAAAGATGGTTGCTTACATCATTAAAAATATAATATTTAAAAGCAAAACAGTAATTATACAAATGTTTTAAAAGAATTAAATAGATATGATATTAAAAATGATAAATAGTCATACTTAAACACATTTAAAAGCAACAGGACACAACAATCCTTAAAAAAAAACCACCTCAGACAGCTGGCACTAAGGGAAAGCCAGCATGAAGAGGAACGTCTTTGCTTGCAGAATGACAGCAAAGGTGGGGCCAGCCTGGCCTTCCATGTGAGGGCCAGAGTCTGGGAGCAACAACAGAGAAGGCCATCTCCCATATCTTGGGACACACCTGTGAAGGCGGTGGGACAAGAGAAAGGCTTCCCCTAAATGATCTCAACATCCAGGCAGACTCATAAAGGAATATGTCCTTGAGATAACCTCAACCCAAGCCATTTAGAGCTTTATAGGTTAAAAGAAGCATTCTGAATTGCACTCAGAAATGGATGACAGTTTTCATTAAAATTTATACAGGGATAAGTTTAAAACAAGTTCAGAAATGAGAGGAGGCTTGTCCTTGAGCAAAACACCTGACGAATTGTGTCAGTGAGTCCAAAAACATGTCTGGACTTCTCCAGGAGTCCAAGATAATGTTTAGGTTTTCACCCATAGGTTTGGTTTGGTTTGGTTTTGCATTGCATTGCATTGCATTGATTTGTGTTTTTTTTTGCTTCTTGTTTTAAAAGCATATCATAACGAACCGGGGATGTTGCTTGTCAGGAGGAAATTTTATCTGGAATGAAGCACACCACTATAATAACTTGCAGTGCTGGAACAATTTGGAAATCAATAACTTTTAAGTTAAGCATAGGTGAAAATTTCATTTCCAGGCTGGAGTTTTGCCTGATGGCTGTAGCTTAAGAAAGTAAGAAAAGGAGGTAGCTGAGACCAACACAGAGAAATATAGCAAGGAGAATGGGAAAGTTGCCAACATGTATGTTAATAAAAATATGATACACGTTGTATAATGGAGTATCAAACTGTTTTGGAGTGGAAACCATACTAATAATATGGGGGGTGGAGGGTTCCTGAGATTTTTTTCTTTCCACATATTTTTTTTTCCTTTGATGGGATACCCTGAAAAGTGTCCCCAGGGTCAGTGCAGTTATTTATTTAATAGTATTTAATAGTATTTAATATTTAATATTTAATATTAATATTAATTATTTTTATTTTATTTTATTTTATTTTTATTTTATTTTTATTTTATTTTATTAATTATTATTAATTAATTATTAATTAATATTAATATTTAATATTAGTATTTAATATTATTTAATAGTATTTAATTTATTTAATAGTATCTGTTGTGTGTATGCAAGGACTGTTAGGAGATGAGATTTCAGTCCTCAGAGCACTTCCAAATCACTCTGAGAAATATTTGGTGACTGGTTGCTGATTAGATGCTTTCTGAAAAACCCAGGGTTCCTTTTCTTTTCTTTTTGGAACAAGAAAGATTTACCTTCAGCCTTGACATGTTAATTGAATAGGCACTGACACACAGCAATAATGTGATGTTTAGTTCCACACAGGGAAAAGGGGAAAAACACAGTTTGGAGGAAACTGGCTTCTTGGGATGTCTTGGGACTCTGTTTTCGTAGATTTGAATCTCTCTGCTCATTTAATCATTTAGATTTCTATATTGTTACTTAGATGCAGAAGATACTGTATTTATCCTCCAATGAATATTTAAGTGTGGGGGGGAGTTTTGAGAGAAACATAATAGGAAGTTGTGTGACTTTAAAATAAATATGTTCTGGGACTGATCAAAACTTGGGGAAATGCAATGAAAAAGCAGGCTATGACCACCTACTTTTTGTTAAACTAGTCGAAATCCTGTTGGCTTGGCTCCATGCATGTAAGACTGATGCGATGTTCAGTCGTGGCCTGTCATTGCTAATTAAAAGTGTCTGATTTCACACCAGCCCAAGGTGCCAAGGCTTCCTAGGGATCCTTTCATCCTGGGGAAACCCTTGGTGGCCTCACAACTGGGGAAAATCTTTCATATCCCAAAATTGCCATCACCCATCCTGATCCCAGTAGCAGCAATTTTCAGACAAAAGCTTCCTCAGAATACAAGAAATCTCTAGGAACCCTCATAATTTTGGGGGAGGAATTAGGAATCTTTAATTAGTGATAAAAGGCTGTGACTGATGACATAAATTGCATTATACACAAAGAGCTGCAACAACAAAATTTCAGCCCGTAAGTCCAACTGTGCTCTTGGTCTTTGGTTAAATTGCAGTGGGCTTTGATTACATCCAGCTTTAGCTACAAACTTAATATAGGGACTCAACCCCAGTGACTCATCCTAGCAAAATAACTCAGAGACCTAGGGTGCAATCCTAACTCAATAAGGTGGCTGAGGGCTGGCTGAATCCAAACCCCTCCCAGCCCTTGTCACTGGATGGTGACAAATATGCTGGAAGTTTCTTAGGACTTCCCTGATCTTGGTCTAACTTTGTGCCAGTATTGGGGCTGTGAGTCTGAGAGGAGAAAGATTTGAATATATCTCAGCTCCTTCTCTGCCCCTCCCCTTCTCTGCCCTTTTTTTGCTTCTTCTACCCGATGATTTTTGCCAGCTCTGCTACTTTCTCAACAAATCTAAAGGAGATGGTAGATCTGAGATGAGCCAGCACAAGGACAGTTGAAGTACAAGAGCCTTCTGACCATTCCAAACCCACTACAGCTGGTATATCTTTGAATCTGGATTGCAACATGAGTCATATATTCTAGTCTGCCTGCTCTCATTTAGTAATTAATCATTGTTTGTTCTGTTTCCATTTTGCAAATGTATGTACGTATTTAATTTTTATGCCAATGTGCTCCCAGTGAAAGGGCCCAAAGGAGGTATGTCGTTCACTGGTTGATGACAAGGAATAGTCATCAACCAGTAGCTGATGGGGCAGTCCTGTCCTAATCTTTTCAAATGCAGTTTTGAAGCTATTTGGAGGTGGGGATGGAGACTACTGCTGAAAATGGACTCATAACAGTAGGCAAATTCCTGAGCCAATTTAAAACAACAAAATGCCCAGTACCACTTGCAGAATGATTACATGCATTCTCCTTGACCAGCACCAGAAGTTCTTGAAATATAGTGTGTGCCTGTCTTGACATCCTTCCATGGACATTTCTTTGCAGGTCTATTTTGTTATACCTGAGGAACTGTGGACTTGTGAATTAAAAACAACAACCAACAACAGCAACTGGAGGTAAACTGATACAGCATCAGCCCTCCAATCCTATCTCCCATCATTTTTTTTTTCAAATTCCACACCCCAGGAAACCCAAGGATGTATTTTTACAGGAAAATCATGGGAAGGGGGTGCAGATTTCCCAGCTTTTAGTGCAGCTTTTGATGACTGATGTATCAGTTGTTTAGAAGCCTGAGAAAAATGGCATGAAGCTGAGGAGATGACTGTGTGAAACCTTGCTCCAGTTTAATTTATTTAACATAAAATGTGGTGGGAAAATTTCCAAGTAGCTCTCAAGAGTTAGATGCAAATGGCAAATCTATAAAACAAAAATTAAAATTAAAAAAAAACTTTCACAGAGTTTCTTCTCATTGCTCAGTGCTCATAAAGTAACTTGACTAAGGAAGACAAGCATGGTACATAAGTAACCAACATCTGGCTGGACTATTTTTTTAAAAAAAAAATAGCATCACGTTTGCTGTTAAGAATAATAAAGGTCCAGAGACTGAGAAGAAATGAGCTAGTCAGGCATAATTACCATTATTCTCAGCAGGCTCTAGGTTTTATGATTAACACTACAGCAGGGTAGTTGTCTTTTCCTGCATCTGGCACAGTCACGGGGACAAATTACAAAGGTGCTCCCAACAGAGATATTCACTACGTTTCTAATGACATGTGAAATGTTCAACATTTCCTTTTGCCATTAACCTCTGATACTCCCTCAATCAAGACAGAGGTTCTAACCCTGGAATATAATTTCCACTGTCATATTTCTACCACTATAACTGAAAGATTTTTTTAAAAAAAGGAAACATGTTTTGGAATTGATCGTTTCAAAATGCTAATGTGTAGAATAGGGCAGAAGTGTTATTGCCTTGACTTTCAGGTGTTTTCTGTGCTTGCATTATAATTAAGGACCAGGATTTTGGAGGGTTGGCCTCATTTTGCTTGATCTTGCACCCTAGTGATTGTAAACGAATAGAGGAGCAGGAGAGGGTTGCCACCTTTGTCTAAGGCTGCTGGGAACAGGCCATTAAAAGTAAAGAGGGCTTGTGTACTTAAACAAATAAAAAAATAGATAAACAAGCAGGTCATCAACTAGCCAGCACCTCTACAGCAAATGCAAAATTTGGACATTGTTGCTAGAATATTGAACAAGAGTAAAAGCAGGATCAGAATGTGTTCTGAGGTTCCTTGTCCACAAACAGTCAAATCCCAAAATCCTGTTGCTTAGTGTAGTAGGTTGCAATTAGAGAAGGCCCATGGAATTACTGGGGAGTTCAGTTGCTTCAAATGGGCCTACTCCCACTGCAGCTTACTTTAGCAGAATAAATTGCAGTCACAGTAAGCCCATTTTGAATCAATGGGCTTTATAGAAGAATTGACTCACTAAATCCCCATTGATTCAGTGGGCCTACTCCAGTGCAATTTTTGGTTAGTTCTTTGAAAATATCCCCCCCCCCCAATCTGCAGCAATCACATACAATAACACAATTACTCTAGCCTGAAGGAGATGATGCCTCCTTATACAGTATAGGTATTAAAGATGAGGAGCCAGTGGGGGGAAAAAGAGGCAGTGACCCTATGTTAGCACTCACATAATTGAACACATAGGGATGGAATCTCAAACTTTAAAGAGTTACATACTGAAAGGCTTGTGCCTGGATAGATGTATCTTGAACTTTTAAGGTTCTATTTTTTAAAAAATATCTCAAGCTCTTTGCATCTCAAATATGATGATATTTGCAAATTTTGATAAATTCTCATCAAAAACAAGCTGAAATTCTTATTTATCCTTAGCTGGCAGTTGAGTTAGCTGTTGCGGTTCCCATTGGAGTTATCTGGGGGAGACAAAGAGGAGTCATCATCCTAGAATGTATCAAGAAGCAGTAAGTGACTGTGGTCTTCCAAATGTTTTGGGTGTACCTCTTCCATGGGAATTAGCCAGAATGCAAATGGTGAAGGATACTGCAATTGGCATCTAAAAGTATCTGGAACACCATGATTGCCTACCTCTGATGTACAAATATAAGTCTTGGAGTCTTCCTTCGCTTGACATACTAAGCCTGATTGTTTCAAAGATTTTTCTAATGGATAAGTGGGAGAGCCTCAATCCATTGCAGGTGATATTCACTGTTTAGTTAATGTGGAGTGTTCAATGATTCAGGATGGATGCCTCATTATCATCACAAGCACAACCACCACCATCAAATGATATCTACTCATTCGGACACACCTATATGATTCTATCATTTGGAACTGCAGAGTCACTTCCCATTATTTCACCATTTCCTCTCAGCCTGAATTTTCCTAGCAAGCATATATCATGCAAAGTGTTACTCCTATTCAGTTCTACAATTGTGTGCTTGTGTGTGTGCCTCTGTACTTCGCTGTAGCCATCCAGCTTATTGGTCACATTGGCCTATGAATATTAACAGTGTAAATTTTAAGCCTGCATAACTGCAGTTAATTTCCAATGATTAGTGCTACTCTATTTGGTACCCAATTAACCCTCGAAGCATAAGGATGAAATTTTATACTTTACAGAGTAAAGGAAATAGATACTGAATTAAGAAAGCATAAGTCATAAAACAGAAGAATTCAGTTGCTCAACTAATCCTTAAGAAAGCATTAAAATAGAATAAAAGACTACAATATGTTTCAGAACACTTTCTTTTTCTAAACTTCCTAACAGGCCATTGACTCATTTACAGATAATTAATTACCTGACTATTCTTAAAGAGGTTCTGCAATTTTCTATGTAGTGAATAAAACTTAATAACCTTAATCCTCAAATCACAATTAATTTATGTTCATTGGCACGTGTGGTATCTTCAGGTCCAGGATAACTTGATAAAATATTAACAGTGCTTCATTGCTGAGAAGACCCATCAAGTTCAAATATCTGACTGGGAGTTTGAATGGAGATGATAGGCACAAACTTGGTTGGGTGTTGAGAATCAGAAGACAGAGGAGTTTGGGTAAGCTGGAATTGAAGCAGCAGCAGTGGAAGCAGCTTTGTGTCCAAGAGAATCAGCCTGGAAACTGAAATCAATCCAGGTAAAGCTGAAGAAGGCCTGTGGAATAATGGAGAAATGCTTCTGAGGCAGTCTTTGGGAAGAGAAGAACCTTCTGTGTGGAACACTTGGTGGCAAATGTCAGAGGAAGCAGTTAGGGGACAAGAGTGAAGACTTCAGGAAAAAGTCAGGAGTGCTGCTAAGATCCCATGATTTGGTTAAATCCAGTCAGAGTGAATACATACCAAACTTTCAAAAAGACAATCTGTAAGTTGTTGTTATTGTTGTTACTTGCTGTCAAGTCGGAACTGACTTGTAGCAACCCTAGTAGGACTTTCAAGTAAGTGAGATATTTAAGGAGTGGTTTTACCAGTTCCATTCTCCCAGTGAGTTTCCATGGGTGAGTGGAGATTTGAACCCTGTTCTCCAGAGTCCTAGTCCATCACTTTATCCACTACATCACACTGGGAACCTGTAAGTTAACTGGGGAGAAGCTTAATGGGGAATTAGCTACTGGTTACATAGAAAGTGGAAATATGATTTCCCTTGCTGTTTTCATATGGCAGTTGTAACAGATCTTTCGTATAACACTGTTTTAAGGCTATAACTAATTGTTACAAATTGTATTTATTGTTTAATAATAGATTTTATAATTTATTTCTTGAATGATGACTAAACCTTTTGTTCATTTCAGCCATGCCCTTCTACCAAGGACACAGAGAAGAATAAAATAAATAAAGGGATGAGTTATGTGGTAGCAATAGGTTTTGGATAAAGAGGTATCTTACTGAGAGGATAACTGATAACTTTCTACTCACTTCCCTCATCTTTACACTCCTGGTGGGATAATAATAGCACTGCCATCTGTAGAGTGCAGTGGTAGGGTAATAATAATAAGAGAACTGTTGTGCCACCCATAAATGGAACAGTGATATATGGGAGGCACCATTGTGATAATAATTTAGGGGTCCTCTTGTGTCCATTGGCCCATTCTGGCATCACATGCTTTCCTAGCCTTGCCTCCTGACATTTTCACTTGAGCGTGGGCAAGTGAAGACAGTTAGCTTTCCCGCTAGAGACATCACACTCAATTTGAGGCAGCAGTGTGGTTCCTCTTAATTGCATAAAATATTTTTCATGTGAAGGAGATTTGTCTGAGTCTACCCATGAAGGGTATGATTGGCATTTCAGTAGTTGAGACATGGAAAACAAAACAAAATGGGGAGAATGTCTAGAGATTATAGAGTGCAATATAGGAATACTTTAGAGATAGGGCAAAAGAAAGAAAGAAAGAAAGAAAGAAAGAAAGAAAGAAAGAAAGAAAGAAAGAAAGAAAGAAAAGAGTTCCTTTGTTCCTTCCTGACTCCTGGTTCTCCTTCTTCTCTCCACCAGGATGGGAAGCCTGAACAATTTTATAAGGTTTGTGTTCCAGCTTTCTAGAGCTCAAAACAGGAGTAGGTGACTTAGGAGAACAAGATACATGGCAACAATTAAGAATGCAGGAATCTATATTGCATGGGAACAACTAATTTCCATTTCATTTCTGCAACAGTTAATTTTTTTTTTTAGAAGTCTGCAGGAAAACTCATATGCATTTTTATGCCCATGAAAATTAATACTAATTTAGTACTTTCCCACCTGCACATTTTTCAAGCACTTTCTCATAATATATGACTTCCTAATG
Source organism: Intellagama lesueurii (assembly GCA_037013535.1). NCBI lineage: Eukaryota > Metazoa > Chordata > Lepidosauria > Squamata > Agamidae > Intellagama > Intellagama lesueurii. The sequence continues at coordinate 91,305,788 of JBAJHW010000004.1, read as the reverse complement.
ATACTTCTCATAATGTACATAACTGATATTCTGTTTCCCCAATGTACACATTTTGTAAGTTTTTAAAAAATGCTTTAAAAACAGTACAACTGCATTACAAAATTTGAAGTACAAGACTGGAGCATAATGTTGTTCTAGTTTACATGATTGCATTGGATTAATTTATGGTAATATATAAACCAAATAAATTTGACTTCTCTTCCTATTTACAGCAGGTCTAATTTCCTGTTAACTTGCTATCTGTTAAAGTTGGAAGTAAGAACCTGTGGTCATACTAGACATACGTTCTCAAGTAGCTGTACAGTCCACATATTTGCATATGTGCAAATTAAACTGTGTAAGTCATGGTAGTAAATTGCTGCTAAATAAAAAGGGATTGGTTGCATTCCTGGAGCCAAGCATGGCTTGTTTGTTTATATTGCATGTCTTTTCATTGCTGTGCAGTTTCCCTGGCTACCCTCCTGACCTGATAAAGCTCTGTAGAAAGAGTTACTTTAGGACATCCTCTATGGACTTTATTGAAATGTGGGAAACAACGGTGGCCACCAAGATGATTACACAGCGAAAGGAAAGAAATGAGCACATACTTCTTGGCTACATTATAAATTAATTAAGGACAAAAATTTCTGAGATTCATCCATGAGATTGTTTCCATATTTTCTCTTCTACTAAAATTCTTTATGAAGGCAGCTTCTCTTCTACCTACCTGAATGAGAATGGAAAAATGTTCATGTGAAAAATTATCCTCCCACCACTATTCAAAACTGACTACTATGAGACAGAATATATGGGAGATAAAGCAAGTAACTGGCAACACCCATCCTGTCTGATTTTAACTTTTATAGAAGGCATCAGCAAAGTGTATCTTGTAGGAATGCCCTGGCAGCACTATTAATGTTACAGACTTTCAGTTGGCCTGATAATAAAATTTATAATGAACTCAGAGCTTAATTCACCTATAAATGTGGGAGACCAAATTAAAGTTTACAATCTGGAAAGGGAAGGCCTGTCAGGGGTTTTATTGGCATCTCCTTCTGTTACTACATTTTCCCATTAGCAACACATCTTAGATACCAGTTCACTGAAAATATAGTTCGTGAGAGACAGCAGATTAGGCCAATAATTATTTACATGCAGGAATTTATTAATGCTACATTCTGTACTTAAATCCACTTCAGGAATTGCTTGAATACCTCACTGTCTGCCAGCTTCTATAGATAACAGGATGTAGAATCAAAGAATAATGGATTTGGTGGGGACCTTTAAAGCTGTCAAGTCCAGCCCCTTCCTCAAAGCATGAATCCAAACCAAGAATATCTGACAAATAGTTGCCTGATTTTATTTATTTATTATTTATTTATTGGATTTCTATCCCGCCCATCTAGACCAAAGATCTACTATTTTCTCATGAATGCCTGCAGTGTTGGAATGCTCACCGCCTCCTGAGGTAATTGGTTCTATTGTCATGCTGCTCTAACAGGACATTTTTCCTCATAGTCAACCAAAATCTGGCTTCCTGTAATTTGAGCATATTATTATGTATCCTACATTTTGGGTTGATCAAGAACAGGTCCTGTCTCTCCTCTGTATAACAACATTTCAAATATTTGAAGAGTGCTATCATATTTCCTCTCAGTCTTCTTTTCTCAAGGCTACACATTCTGAGTTTGTTCACTCATTTTTCATAGCACTCGACTGAGGGGAGATATGATAGCACTTTCAAATACTTGAAAGATTGTCATACAGAGGAGGGTCAGGATCTGTTCTCAAACATCCTAGAGTGCAGGACACGCAAAAATGGGCTCAAGTCACAGGAAGCCAGATTTTGGTTGAATATCAGGAAAAACTTCCTAACTGTTAGAGCAGTATGGCAATGGAATAAATTACCTCGAGAGTTGGTGAGTGCTCCAGCACTGGAGGCATTCAAGAGAAACTTAGACAACCACCTGGTAGATATCCTTTGATTTGTATTTCTGCATTGAGCAGGGGTTGGACTCAATGGCCTTATAGGACCCTTCCAACTTCATTATTCTGTGATTCTGTGATAATGGCGTTGTAGAAGGCATAGCCGTATTAGTCTGTGCAAGCATTATAGGTGAAAACAAAATTTAAAAAAAGTTTAAAAAAAGACAAAAACAAGGTGGCACCTTAAAGACTAACTTTAATATTTTTTTAATGTGAGCATGGCAAATATTTATACGTGGTACCAAAGTATCAAAATATGGAGATTGTGGTTGGATGGTAAGAAACTCAGTGGGTATTAAGCATTATTATTATAGCGTATTTGATAGGCAGGTCTTTCATAGAACCCTGTGCCATGTTATATAAATCTCCTTTTATGTCTGATGAAGTTGACTTGTCCACGAAAGCTCACATTAAAAAATATGAAAGTAAGTCTTTAAGGTGCCACAATGTTTTTGTCTTTTTAAAAAATGTTAATATTGTTTTCACCTATGATAATGGGGGGGGGAGAGAGAGAGAGAGAGAGAGAAAACTACCTTCTGCATCCAGAAGGTGGTGGAGGTGCAGGTTGAGGTGGAGGAGACAAAGGCAGTGGAGAGATCTCTCCACACCTCCCCCATAGGTTTAAAAAGGAATGGAGGAGATGACAATGAGAGTGCTGGCTGCAACAATGAGTATATTTGATAGTAGCAAACCCCCACTACTTGAGGAGGAAGAGGCTTCCTGCTTAATGCAAACAGATGAATCTCCTATGCACCACTTAATTCTTAGACTATGATGTATATCTGAGTAAGCAGTTCAAAGAAGCTTGAGGTACTTCACCAATACCTGGAGGTTCAGAGGCTCCCGAACCGTACTATGGGAGACATATACCAGTAGTTCAGGTGGTGCTGGCATGGGAGGACTGCATACTACTGGCCCTATCAATATATTACTTTCATATTTCTTCTGTTCCCAAAGTAACCATGGGTAGTTTTGCCAGATCTAAGGTTCTGGTTTTGAGACTTAGGCTTTAGGGGCCATTTTCTGGAGTTCAGGTTCTGGACGTGATAGCTAAGGGAATGCAATCTGCTGACATGGCATGGCCATCCAGATTTTTAGGTTCATTTTCCTAGCTTCAGGGCATGGCACTTAGTCATACTTAAAAATATTGTTCTTGCGTGCAATAGACCTGTGTCTGCTGCTTTGACAGGAGCTCATGCTTTAGCCTTTAAATTCATAACAGAGTCTCTATGTTGTCTGTCTGTCAGATACATCATTTCGCTTTTGTTGCTGAAGAGCCTGCCTGTGTGACATTACAAAGGTCTCTGTTTTTTAGCATCACAAAGTTTGATACTAGATCGCAAGATATGGCCCTGAAGTCTCAGAGGATGTGCTGCTGCTGACCTAGCAGCACCAGTCATGGGATTGCACTGTGGGAAACAGTTCTCACACTGCTGCAGGTAAGTGTGAATCAAACAGTAGTAGATATTCCTCCAAGCCACAGTGGCCATTTGCATCTCATATACCTATAGCATGCAGCTATGAGGCACAAAGGTGCTGTAGCTATGCATATTAATCATATATAAAATGGCCTTTAGTACTGCTTGCACTTGGCAGTGTCCTATACACCTGCCAGGTATATCCAGATGTACAGGCATCTTGAAAGTGGGAGGGCCAAACCCATGCATGCTAGAAAAAGGCTGAAGGCCAGTCTGAATCAGAGGGAAACCTGCATGGCAAGTTGCAGTCACCATTGGCAGCAACTTGCCAATGAGCGGGGGGCAGGGAGAGAATCATCCTGAAACTTGGGGGTAAGGTATCTCTCCCCCACACTCAGAACATAAGCTGCTCCTCATCCACACAGAGAAACTCAGCAGCCTAAGATTCTTTTGCTGGTGGTAACAGATTACCTTCCTTGTAGACTTTTCAATCTAGGAGGATTGATCTTTATTGGTGTCTCCTAGTTGGGTTTGTCTGCAGTTCCTCTTCTAGAGAGCAGCCTCAGAGGTGCAGATTGCATGGACCTTGAGCAGGACCTGTGGGACTTTGGACCTTGCAGTGTGTGACAATACATTTCATTGAACTGGGTTGGCAGGTAGTAACATGGTGATGTGAGCCAGAACTTGGAAGTAACTGGTTACAAATAGGAAGTTACTTGAATCAATTCCTTTTTCATTAATGAAAGAATCATTAAGTTACATTACAGCCACAATGTAACAAGGGACAACTTCACTGCTTTTGTGGTGTAATCGTAAGCAAGCTTCTATGTTTCATACTGATTGGAATGAAAGAGTTCCTCACTACTCAGGTGTGTTCTGCACCACAGGTGAGTGGCTTGCAATGTCTTCACATTTTTTAAGTAAATAACTAAGTTATTTTAGAATAACAAAGAGAGGAAAGCATAGACTATGGGGGAGAAAAAAAGCTATCTGCACTGCTAACTAATTACTTTTGAGGGTCCTGGATAGCAAAATTATAACTGCTATTTGAAGATAAAGCTCTTGGCCATTTCTCCTTTTCTTTTTTTAATTTATTATATTACTACCCATTTTACCCTTCCACAATTCTTTGCCTGTCAAAGAGATTATAGGTGAATAACTAGGAGATAGCTCAGTTAGGAGTTGTATTCCTCACTGTGCCTTCTTGGAGAAAAGCCAACTTGTGTAGCCTTGGGCAAACTACCTAATCCCAGAGCACCCCAGAAGGAGGCAGTATTAAACCACTTCTGATTATTATTTACCAAGAAAACCCTGGAAAGGGTCACTAGAAGTCAGAATTGGCTTGAGCATACACTCATTTTAATTATTAGATATTGGTACCCCTTCCATCCTCTCACAAAACCTTTGATGCACATGTATCAACATTAAAGAAATATTTACTTGCTGACTTCAGGGATATAAAATGCTGCTTTCTGAACATCCTTAAATATTTACAGTTTGGTCAATCAAGTTAATTGCCTGAAAAACTGTCAGGCTCAAAAGCACACACATGGGGTGCCTCTGTGATTTAGCGATCATTAATTAATTAATTAATTAATGGGGTCATGAAGAGTCGGACATGACTTAACGACTAAACAACAACAACAGCAAATTGGCTTTCTCTGCTCTTTTGGACAAACAGCCTGATGGTGAGCCTGTAAATCTTGGTAACATTGCCTTCAGGAAGAAACGCATGTTGCTATTATGATTAGGGAAGGGGTCGCTTTAGGAAGGGGAAATATATCTGCTTTTTGCAACACTGATGTACCTTCACACATCTTGCTGTGAATACCAGTTGGACCAGGCAAAAGGAAAAGAATGGTTATCAGGGTTTCACAGATGTCCACAGCAAACATTTGGCAGGTGGTGACTCCACAGTGAGTCATGAGGACCCCTTCCACTTGTCGATACGCTCTCTCAAGTCACCAGCGCAAGTAATTATTTACAACTTTTTGAAATGAGATTATGGATTCTAAGGTATTCTTCATTCTGGCAAGCTACACCATGGTCAAATGCAGCATAGGGACACTGACACCACATACGTATATGTTTGGATTTGTGCATCACTTGGGAAATGAGTGCTGCTGACATTATGTTTTGTCAAACCAATGGGCACACAAGAACCATTGTGGTGCCATGAATATGGTGTTGGGATGTGAATCAAGGTTCTAATCGCCACAGAGCCATGTGACTCATCAGGTATTTGTAAGAATTATCAATGAATTTTTTAATAGTTTGCTTCTTTGCATTTTTAAGATAGGTGATAATGGACAAACGTTTCCAAAATATGCCTGTAATTTCTCTACTAATCAATTATGAAAATGAACACCCACTAAAATGCATTGCATGTTCTCTGTGGTGTCCTGCCTCACTCAGACTGACCAACACCCTGCAGGTGTGTATGTGGATGTATTCAACATTTATTCCAACAAGGTCAAGCCAAGGGATCTAATTTTTTTTCTCTCCCTCCAATTCAGGGACCAGATCCACACCCTTTTAGCTTCTGTATCTGGCTGCATCATTTGCCCTCTGCTTTATTTAGGGCATTTCCCATATTCCTCTGCACCTTGCAGTGATTCTGTATTCAGGATTTCAAAACTGTGTGTTCATGCCAAGGACATTGGCTGAGACCATACTAAATGGGAGGTCGGTGTCACACAACCTGCTTCTTTCTTTCTTTTCTTTTCTTTCTTTGCTTCAGCACTGGCAGTGGGGGAGCATCTTCCACCACATATGATGCAGCTGGCAACTCTAGGGAGCCAGTAAGTTTGCTGGCTGATAAGTCTATGTGTTCCAATGCGGGGGGGGGGGGCAACAAGGATTCACACAGAATGCCCAGCAGTAAACAACTGATGCCCACCAGTATCTGCTGCCTCAGGCTGTCTGTTGCCTCATTCTGCCCAATTATAGGACTAGCACTTGCATGGATGCTTAGATCACCGCTGGATGCATTGTTTGCAACCGAACACTCAGAAGTTGGTGAGATCAATTTTGACTTATTAGTCTTCATTACATATCATAGAGATCTGGCTAAATAAATAAATAATAAAAGACAAAAGCACTGTGGCACCTTAAAGACACACTCTCCCTCTCTCTCTCCCTCTCTCCCTACCTACCTTAAAGACTGCCATATTTTAATATGAGCCTTTGTAGATCCACTGAACTTCTTCAGACATAAGAGTGAGACTATATGATTGTCATATTGATACATGGCTCCATCCCCTGGTGAGGACGCAGATGATGGACAAAGTGACAATGGTTCATTAGTACAGGAATAGGGCTATCAAATGCTGGGCAATTTCCAATAGCATTTATTTTCTATGAGTCAACAAGGCAACATTAGCATTGCTGACACAAAGGATATTACACTTTGCAGTCTGCTAGGAACACGATACAGTGTTTTCTGCTACACTGTTGTTTCAAATAAATACCTCCTTAGCTTTTTAATCATGTGATCAAACACTGTGTTGCTATGTTCATTCTTAGTTGTCTAAATACCAAGTCTTCACAAACTGGTTCTTCCTCTTTCCTCACTCTACATCCCAGAGGACATTGCTCATTGTGTTTGAGGAACAAACCCTATTTCGCTGCATGTTATCCAGAGGAGTCAGCAGGGGAGTGCTTAGCCTTTCCCCTGGTCCATCATCACTTTCATCACATGAAAGGGAATGTGAGTGAGGAAAAGAGGTTCCTGTTTGTGAGAGGTACTCACCAAGTCTGCTGCCTTGCTCACACGGCAACCTTCCACACAAGCAGGAAGCTCTCCTTGTCAGACCCAGTTGCTTTCCACCTGAAGAAAGCAACAATGGGAGGGAGGAGTGGGTGCTCCCTTGCTCACATCTCGAAGCCAGTAAGGCAACTAATGCCTGAAAAGGGTTACAGCAACACTTTCACAATTGCAGCAAGACTGCCTATGAGGTCAAGTATTCTAAGAAACAATCCTAGACATCTTGTGGGGTGGGGGGAGTTATTGGTTATTTCAAAAGACTGTCCTGCTTTAGAAAACAGTACATCAGAGGTTACTAAAGAATGAAGAGATTTTTACAGTGAGGAAAGAGCCGGGAACTCAGATGGCATTTCATGGCATGAGAAGAGTATTACTGAAAGTATACATGACGTCTGTCATCTTTGAAATTCTTTTTAAAAAGGAAATAACTATACATATGAAGGGAGTACTATTCTTAATAAATACTATTTTCTTTGTATGACAGCTCTCACACCATAGAAACCATCTTGCTGGAACAATAAAACACTTACTAACAAGGAGAGTTAATCAGAAGAAAATGTAAGGGTGTGAAATGGCTAACGTTTTCCTGCAGTGTCATCCTTTTAAGAATGGGAAGTCTTGCTTGTGTAATACACCAGCAGTAGGAAATCTATAAAGTGATCCCAGTTCTCTCACTAGGCAGGTTCAGCTATTTCAGTGGGAAAGTGATTTAATTATCCCTAACTGTTTTCAGAGAGAACAAATGATGGTTTTAGTTATATGTAGGTTGATATGTCACTGCTGGAAGCAATGACAATTAGTAAATCTGCAACAGCATTGCTAACATCATTCGCCTTGGCTACAGTGTACATCGTTTTATTAGCAAGTCTCCTGTTTATGTAACCCCTTGGGCCATTTTATATTTTCCTCATTTAATGAGGATACTCTCCTTATTTAACAATACTCAAATATCCTCCCTCCCACCCATGGAATCTGAAGGCAATGCTTGGAAGAATTTCATTTTGGGGTTATTAATATCAGAAAGGTTCTGTTGCATCATTTTGCATTACTGTCAAAGCTCCTTCAAAGTCATATCATGGAATTTGGTATATTGTACACATCTTAATTAAAAATGTGAGTTAATAGCCAGCGACATTGAACAATTTGAAGATGAAATTGTTGCCAGTATTCCAGATGAATAATAATGAACTTTTAAAAGGGGCAGGATTCGTAATGTCAGAGCACAGATTCAAGGGGAGAGTTCCTGCAAATGACATCTTAGATGTGCTCTGGATTGTCCTAGAATATTTTGTCAATATTATGCATGATCATCACCCTTCATTGAGGTCTGATTGAACTGTGTCTTCCCTTTGGAATTATCACAGGATGCTACTGAAATGAAAAACCTGACTTCTTGCTTGCCAAACACCAGGTTCTCCTCACCTTTTGACCAAGAGCAGCTTGACTGTAAATCCTTTAAATGTGTAGGGTCATTTTTACTTATCGGGTGTTAGAACTGCATAGATTGCCTAACTCAGATGCATGGAACCATATGCTAAACCCAATTGAATCAGATTCATGAATAATTCATTGTTCTGATTTACCAGATTGAAAGAGCAATCAAGAAAGCTTACCTCCTTCCACAGAAGAGGTTAGCTGCTTGAATTCTGATCAGATCCCCCAATGCTCAAGACTGCAATTAAATTAGCCAGGTCTGAGGGTGTCAGCTGTAGTCTTAGGCGATGGCCATGCTTCCCCAGCTCTCCAGGTTTGGAGACAAAGTTGAGGCTGAGCAGGTCTGGAAGAGGAAACATTTGGATTTTGAGTGTGAAGTGGCTTCAAAGCCTGGGTAGTCATTCCTCCCATTCCCAGGTGGCATTAGGCCTCATGGGCTCAGCAAACAGTTGTTGTTTTTTAACGTGTGTAGCATCTGTGTGATGTCAGTGCACCCAAGAATTAGGAGAGAAGTGGAATGGGGAAATGGCTAGTGGGTTCATCTGCTAGAGCCCATTGTGCTACTTGGAGGGATGAAAGACTAGAGCATAATAATTTGTGAGCTTTTTCTTGCACAGGCCATGTGGCAGCAATGTAGGCCCTGGGTAAAAGAGCTCCCTATGGAGAGATGGCCACATGGGATGCAAGCCACAGCAAGAGCAGCAATCACAGTTAAATTACAGGGACCGGAATTCCTCCAATTGTGATGGTAAGACTTCTCTGTACGAGTGGGTACAGCTTATGATGTCACTCTTGCAATTAATAGGTTATAAGATTGGTAAACAATTGCAACTCTCTCCTCTATATGTCAAAAAATTATCTTTTTATATGTTTAAAATCATTGATATGGAATCTCATGCCATATCTATTAGCAGTACACACATTCATATTTGGCAACCATGACCCCAGTACCTGCTGAATGATCATTGGGAAAAGGTGTTCAGTTAATTGCAAACCAATCTCTCACTCTTCTTCTTTATGTTAAGGGAACAAGCATGATATGAGCTTGGTTCTAAACTGCTTTTTGGAAACCGGGTCTGATGTTTTTGTCAGCAGCAGTGCCAAGGTTTGAAATGCTTTATGTAAAGAGTGCTAAAATAATTAAGGTGCGTATAAAAAATGCAACCCTGAAAATGTACATTGTACTGCACAAAATGAAATTCGAACAGCAGTGTGCTAAAAGCCACTGCAAGGCAATCAGCCAGTTCTCCATCCAAAGCCATTACAGAAAAAGCAAGTTCAATGTCAAATAACATTACTTCACAAAGTAAGTAACTTGACACCAACAACACAGATACTAGGCCCTGGACAACAGACATCCTGAAGAAACCATCAGGCAACCGGTAGCAACAGCAGCATAAAGGCAAAACTGATGAGGAGAACATGGATTTTCCTCCATAGATGCACACTGCAAATGGCAATGGCTTGGGTGAGAAAAACCTAAGATTTCTCATGTGTGTCTGCATATGCTGAGATTGCTGCTGGTCCGTTTCTGGGCAAGTGTTGTGCTTGTTTTAATATATAAAGCCCAAAACAACTTGGGTCTGCTATTTCAAAGAACCGTGTTTCCCTTTATGAGTCTGCCTGGGTGTTAAGATAATCAGAGGAGGCTTTTCTCTCAGTCCCACTCACCACAGAAGTGTATTTGGTGAAGACACAGAAGAGGGTCTTCTCTGTTGCTGCACCCAGACTCTGAAACTCCCTCCCACAGGAGGCCAAGGTGGTTCCATCTTTGCTATCCTTCTGCAAGCAGGCAAAGACATTTAATGAGGCAAGCTGCCTTGGATCCTTTTAAAGGAGAAAGACATGGTAAAATTATTTTAAACAAACAAACAAACTTTTATTTATAAGCTCCATTATTGGTAATGGATGAAAGGACATTGGAAGAAAAAACAACACCAGTTCCCTTTTGTGTGCATTTTTTTTAACCTTTCATGAAACACAAAATCCCATCTCTGGTCTATGGAAATAGGCAATAGCTATTGTAGCTTCATGAATTTATACAATTTTTTTCTCATAAACAAATTGATACTGACAGAAAATATCTCACTATATTACAGGAGATGAGAAAATTGTAGTGATATCTCCTCTTTTCCAGGAAGCTGGGAAAGATGAAGATTTACATCCTTAATTATACAATAGAGATATTTCTTCCTCACTCAGCATTTCTTCCTTTCTGAAAGAAGTCAGGATGAATTTGTGGAAGGTTTGTTTTAATTCAAATAATACTATCATTACAGAATCAGAATAATACCAATTTGGTATTATTGAATACCATCTGCTTCAATTTGGTCTAAATTATTTGTCTTACAAATCACAATAGATTAGTTTTGAGTCAATTTGTAGCCCATCCTATTCTATTTGCATCCAAATATTTAATGATATTTTTACATATTTGTCTTTTCTGAATAGTGGTGGGCAAAAAACGTGATAACAGAGAAAATCAAGAGTTGTGCCCTGGGAAGGATGGGAAAAAGCTCACTGCAATCAACATACAACATGCAAACAGACACTCTGATTAGGGTTTTCCAGAGAGCTTGGCCTTTTCATTGGAACTTGAACTGTCAATATCTTATTGTTTTGGATTTCTTGTTTCTCAGAGTCTCTATGATTGGAATTTTCAGAAGGTCTTGGACTTTCCATTTGCACTGGGCTCTCAACCACCTTCTGCAATGACTTCCTGGTTTTGCTAACAGTACTAATTTTGTTTTTCCAATGTTCTTTAAAAAAAAACTACTTTAAAAAAAACCCCTCCAAATTGCTGAAACAATATTTGGTGCTTTAGATTGCTCTAATTCTATCTGAGCACTGCTTCAGGTTTCCTCACTTCACCTGGACCTGTATAGAGACCAAAAAAATTCCAGGTTCATTTTAGATTTTGAATAATTTCTGAACCTGAAGCACACACTGTGGCATTTGCCCTTGTGGCCCCGGCTTGTCTTTCTCTCACAAAGGCTCACGTCGCGTTTTCCTCTCACTGCCACCAGTGGATTACCTCAATCCACAAATAAATGACGTTTGTCTGAACACTTGACTTGTGAACAGAAACAGAACTTATTTATTGAAGTGAAGCAGATTGAATAATAACAGAAGTTCTTCAGATACACATTATACATAAGCAATTCATCAACAGTTCTCTCAGTACATACTTCTTTTCTCTTGCTATATCATTGCCACCTTCTCTACCTATTTTCCTAACCAGCTCTATTTCTCAGTATCTGTTCCCTCTCTCTCTGACTAACCAGCCCTATCTGACTCCTCCTTCTCCCACCAAACCTCATGTAGCTGCTGACTCCGCCTCTCCAGTCCTCTCATAGGTTCATGCAAATCAGCTCATGAATATGAATGGCATGAGTGACATGGGCGATTGTCACACACACCTAATAGTAATAATACAGAATCTTGTCTAAATCCCTGGATAGGTTCATAGAATCATAGAACTGGAATGGTCATTGAGTCCAGACCCCTGCCAGTGCAGCGCATTTTAAATGAAGAAATTCAGAGGTACCACAATGCTTCACAGCCATCTTACCAGCCATTTTGGAAATCTTTATTGGAGTATGCCTTTCACAAATTTTATATAGCATCATCATTTATATTCAGATATGCTGCAGTTTGTGGCCCATTACAACTATGTGCAATGCAATACATTGCTCAGAAACCATGTTTCTGCCATATGTTTTATGGATTCTTTTATAGTCACATATTTGGACACACATATACATCATCCTGTTAACTAAAGGTCACATTCTGTGTCGTCTCTCCAATTGATGAGGTTTTCCCATGCATTACTTTTACAGCGACATAAATATGGAGTGTACTTTAATATGATGGGAAGTTATATATAATCTATCTTTCTGCATGACAAATATTACAGCTGCCTGAGAAACAGGATTTGTCTTCTTAACTAAATATCTATCTCAGATTTTTTTTGTTAGAAAATAATTTCAGATTTAATGCAAATTGAATTGTTCGCTCACTATTTGGCCTTTCTCGATGCCCCTTTCATATATTTAGCTTCTCCCCATAAACCCATAAGGTGTATGTTAAATATGTTGGCATCTTCACAAGGCTGGTGGTTCAGAAAAACTTTGTCAAGAGCAGTACAAGTCTTGAGTCTTGCTACAGCCACTTGTTCAATAGAGGGATTATGCCATTCTTCTTCTGATACCCTAAAGACCACATTTTGCCCATCATTTTGGCCACACATACAGCAACATGAAGACTTGAAGCTGGAACATAGTGAGCTTCAACTAGAGGGCTGGTGGGAGATTAGGGGCAAATATAGTGTTTTATAAAGGGCTAACTGTGGCTGATTTTGCATAACTGTAATTTCATTTGATACTTTAATACAGATTCTACTTTGCACTTTTCATTTCACCATTGCATTGTTCTGTGTTAGAAATTCATTGATTTTCCTTTGATTGTTTTCATATTGTGCCTTCATTTTGTGGATCTTACTCCCTGTTTTTTCTGCTGTGATTTAAATAAATCATCAAATTAATTACACATGTGGATAGCCTCAGATCATCTCTGGTTACACCTTTTGCTCATTGGTACTCGTTTTCACACCCTACAGGTCACAAGAAAAAGGGCAACTGGAATCAGTCATTTTGGCTTTAGCAGTGGCACAAGTACACAAACAAGAAAGAGAAACCAATTGCAGGAACCGGAAAGAAAACCTGACCTTACCATCCTGCTTTAAGCCATTCAAAATCCATACAGAAATGTAGACATCCATTTGCACACACATGCAAACTCAGTCCTAGGACTGCAGACAACACAAGGGGGGAAAGGAACATTCCAGAATGCCCAGTCAACATGTAACACTGATGGAAGCCCATCACTTTGCAGAGAGTAGTTGCTACAGCCCTGTGACAGCACTCAAAAGTCCCTCCCCAGTATCTTCTTGAGCAGAATGTGCAACAGAAACCTTGAAATTGATTGGGTAATGAAGCTGCCAGTCTCTTCTTTGGCACCACCTCAGCATGTTCTATACAAGACACTGATACTTTTGATTCCTCTTTCCTGCTTTCAAGCACATTTTTACTTGAACTCTAACTCTATTTAATGTGAAGCATCTCTCAGGAGTGCTGAGCCACCCTGTCAGTGCCCCTGGGCTTTCTTCTACTTGCGGTTACTGCAGATACACACAAAGAGCCCTGAATTGGTTAGTGTTTCTGTATTTGACCAAATACAGTGCACATCCCTAGTTATTTTCTTTGGCAAAACTGGCCTCAGAATCAGATAATGGTTTAAGAAAAAACAGCCAACTTCCTGCAACAGGGAAGTTGTTCCTCTTTGTGCCTGAGAGAAAACTTTAACTGGTAGACAGTTGAACACTCTGTTGCTGTTTAGTCATTAAGTCGTGTCTGACTCTTCGTGACCCCATGGACCAGAGCACGCCAGGCCCTCCTGTCTTCCACTGCCTCCCGGAGTTGGGTCAAATAAATGTTGGTAGCTTCGATGACACTGTCCAACCATCTTGTACTCTGTCGTCCCCTTCTCCTCTTGCCCTCACACTTTCCCAACATCAGGGTCTTTTCCAGGGAGTCTTCTCTTCTCATGAGATAGCCAAAGTATTGGAGCCTCAGTTTCAGGATCTCTCCTTCCAGTGAGCACTCAGGGTTGATTTCCTTCAGAATGGATAGGTTTGTTCTCCTTGCAGTCCAGGGGATTCTCAAGAGTCTCCTCCAACACCACAATTCAAAAGCATCAATTCTTCGGCGGTCAGCCTTCTTTATGGTCCAGCTCTCACTTCCATACATCGCTACTGGAAAAACCATAGCTTTGACTATGCGGACCAAGGTGATGTTTCTGCTTTTTAAGATGCTGTCTAGGTTTGTCATCGCTTTCCTCCCCAGAAGCAGGTGTCTTTTAATTTCGTGGCTGCTGTCCCCATCTGCAGTGATCATGGAGCCCAAGAAAGTAAAATGTGTCACTGCCTCCATATCTTCCCCTTCTATTTGCCAGGAGGTGATGGGACCAGTGGCCATGATCTTAGTTTTTTTGATGTTGAGCTTCAGACCATTTTTTGCACTCTCCTCTTGCACCCTCATTAAGAGGTTCTTTAATTCCTCCTCACTTTCTGCCATCAGAGTGGCATCATCTGCATATCTGAGGTTGTTGATATTTCTTTCGGCAATCTTAATTCCGGCTTGGGATTCATCCAGTCCTGCCTTTCGCATGGTGTATTCTGCATATAAGTTAAATAAGCAGGGAGACAATATACAGCCTTGTCATACTCCTTTCCCAATTTTGAACCAATCAGTTGTTCCATATCCAGTTCTAACTGTTGCTTCCTGTCCCACATATAGATTTCTCAGGAGATAGATAGGGTGGTCAGGCACTCCCATTTCTTTAAGAACTTGCCATAGTTTGCTGTGGTCCACACAGTCAAAGGCTTTTGCGTAGTCAATGAAGCAGGAGTAGATGTTTTTCTGGAACTCTCTGGCTTCCTCCATAATCCAGCGCATGTTAGCAATTTGGTCTCTAGTTCCTCTGCCCCTTCGAAATCCAGCTTGTACTTCTGGGAGTTCTCGGTCCACATACTGCTGAAGCCTACCTTGGAGGATTTTGAGCACAACCTTGCTAGCGTGTGAAATGAGTGCAATTGTACGGTAGTTGGAGCATTCTTTGGCACTGCCCTTCTTTGGGATTGGGATATAGACTGATCATTTCCAATCCTCTGGCCACTGCTGAGTTTTCCAAACTTGCTGGCATATTGAGTGTAGCACCTTAACAGCATCATCTTTTAAGTTTTTTAATAGTTCAATTGGAATGCCATCACCTGCACTGGCCTTGTTGTTAGCCATGCTTTCTAAGGCCCACTTGACTTCGCTCTCCAGGGTGTCTGGCTCAAGGTCAGCAACCACACTATCTGGGTTATCCAGGACATCCAGATCTTTCTGGTATAATTCCTCTGTGTATTCTTGCCACCTCTTCTTGATGTCTTCTGCTTCTGTTAGGTCCCTACCATTTTTGTCTTTTATCATGTCCATCTTTGCACAAAATGTTCCCTTAATATCTCCAATTTTCTTGGACAGATCTCTGGTTTTTCCCTTTCTATTATTTTCCTCTATATCTTTGCACTGTTCATTTAAGAAGGCCCTCTTGTCTCTCCTTGCTATTCTTTGGAAATCTGCATTCAATTTTCTGTAACTTTCCCTTTCTCCCTTGCATTTTGTTTCCCTTCTCTTCTCTGCTATTTGTAAGGCCTCGTTGGACAGCCACTTTGCTTTCTTGCATTTCCTTTTCTTTGGGATGGTTTTTGTTGCTGCCTCATGTACAATGTTACAAGCCTCCATCCATAGTTCTTCAGGCACTCTGTCCACCAAATCTAGTTCCTTAAATCTGTTCTTCACTTCCACTGTGTATTCATAAGGGATTTGGTTTAGATTATACCTGACTAGCCCAGCGGTTTTCCCTACTTTCTTCAGTTTAAGCTTGAATTTTGCTATAAGAAGCTGATGATCAGAGCCACAATCAGCTCCAGGTCTTGTTTTTGCTGACTATATAGAGCTTCTCCACCTTTGGCCAGCTTGTTCTCTTGACAAAACTCTATTAGCCTTTGCCCTGCTTCCTTTTGAACTCCAAGGCCAAACTTACCTGTTGTTCCTTTTATCTCTTGACTCCCTAGTTTAGCATTCCAATCCCCTATAATGAGAAGAACATCGTTCTTTGGTGTCAGTTCTAGAAGTTGTTGTAAGTCTTCATAGATTTGGTCAATTTCAGCCTCTTCGGCATTGGTGGTTGGTGCATAAACTTGGATGACTGTGATGTTGAAAGGTCTGCCTTGGATTCGTATTGAAATCATTCTATCATTTTGGAGATTGTATCCCAGTACAGCTTTTCCCACTCTTTTGTTGACTATGAGGGCTACTCCATTTCTTCTACGGGATTCTTTCCCACAATAGTAGATATGGTAATTGTCTGAATTGAATTCGCCCATTCCCATCCATTTTAGTTCACTGACGCCCAGGATGTCAATGTTTATTCTTGCCATCTCGTGTTTGACCACATCCAGCTTACCAAGGTTCATAGATCTTACATTCCAGGTTCCTATGCAGTTTTTTTTCTTTGCAGCATCAGACTTTCCTTTCACTTCCAGGTACGTCTGCAGCTGAGAGTCCTTTCAGCTTTGGCCCAACCACTTCATTAGCTCTGGAGCTACTTGTACTTGTTCTCCACTCTTCCTCAGTAGCATGTTGGACGCCTTCCGACCTGATGGGCTCATCTTCCAGTGTCATATCTTTTAGCCTTTTGTTTTTGTCCATGGAGTTTTCTTGGCAAAGATACTGGAGTGGCTTGCCAGTTCCTGCTCCAGGTGGATCGCGTTTAGTTAGGACTCTCCACTAAGACCTGTCCGTCTTGGGTGTCCCTGCATGGCATAGCCCACAGCTTCTCTGAGATACTCAAGCCCCTTTGCCATGACAAGGCAGCAATCCGTGAAGGGGATCCGTGTTCACTCTACCTACGGTCATTATGCTTATATGATCAATACTTTCAAAGTCCATTACCTGTGTTAATACTATCAACTTCAAAAATCATTTTGTATGCCTGATTTCCTCTCCATCTGGTTCCCACCCCCAGAACTATACTGTGCATATAACTCTGTGGTATCATATTGTACTCAATGGCTGAAATCCTGCTGTACAATTATGCAAACTCAGTGTAAATTTCAGAGGTGAATTGCCATACATTAAGAAATCTCTGTAGGCATGATCTGTTGCACACCAAATAGATCAACTCAGTATGCACTCAGTATGCAACAGGTGTAATCTACAGAGATTTCTTAATTTATGGTCATTCTCTTCTCAAAGGTAGAATGTTTGCATAACTGCCCAACAGCATTTCAATCCATGTGTCTGAGGAACAGTGAAAGCTCACTCTGAAAGAAATTTGTTAGTCTAGAAGATGCTGCAACATTTTGGTTTTTATTTTTGTTATACATACTGAAACAAATGAACACAACTCTTTGGAAAGTGCTAAACTGCTCTTAGTGAACAAAAACATAGCTGTTCCATTAACTCAAGGCATAAGAGCAAGATTGATATTTTATAGCAGAATGAAACTTGAGACCAACATATTTATAGTGTTCCACTATATCCCAGCAGCACACCTATATACAAAATGTTCTACAGATGGTACATGACACCAGATAAGTTGTCAAAAATGTATAAAGGTACATCAAATATACGATGTTTGTTGGAAATGTAAATTACAAGAGGGAACCTTGTATCATACGTATGTGGTGGACATGTAGTGAAGGAAAAAAATATTGGATACTAATGCATGAATGTTTACAGAAAATTCTGCTACGTAATATATTATTTAAACCAGAATTATTCTTATTAAATATGTTACCAGAGAGTTTAGATTTGGTGAGAGAGCCATTTGGTGATACATATAATAACTGCAGCCAGAATACTATATGCATGGAAATGGAAGAAAACCAAAATGCCAAATCGTGAAGAACTTGTGGAAAAGATTATGGAAGTGGCGGAGATGGACATATTAACAGAAGCTTTGAAAGACAATTCAATCCAAGAAGCAACTGAAAAATGGGACCCTATATATAACTGGATCAGTTTTATAACCTGAAAGCCAAATGTGATAATTTTAATACAAAATAGTCAAATAATTCTATTTGGAATTATATAGGCAACTAACAGACACAAAAGTCTTTAATGTAATGATATGTTTAAGTACAGATAATATGTGATAATGTATAGCATGATATATTCCCTGTTATCCCAAGTTATTTCCCTTTATTCTTGAAATAATTTTTTTAAAAAATTGTTCCTCATGAGCAGTGAAATATCAGATGTCTCTTGCACAATCTTCTTATTGTTGTTTTAAGAATAGTGTGAGTATTCGGTAAGTCAGAGATGGAGAAACTGTGACCTATGGACCTAATTCAGATAATAAATTCCAGTTTAGTCCACAAATGCTAACCCTCCTCAAGCTCTTACCCCAAACTCCGCCTCTTAGGGATTATTCTCACCCTGTTCATGTCCCAATCAAGAACTGTAATGAAAACACCTCTCTGATTTCCCATCGAAGAGCAGAGATAACAGTAGATTTATTTAAGCAAAACTGCAAAGGAGAAGTAAGTAGGAATCTATCATATAAACTTGATTCTCATCCTGCATAATTATTCTCATCCTCAGGAACAAAGCTCCCCTTGCTATGTGATGGCTGCATATTGTTATCCAGCAAGGCATCACTATTTTTGGCTAGGTGATTAAAGTAAGTTCCAAAAGTAACCCTTTTCCTACCTCCAGGTTTCTGAGTCCTGAACTTCAAGACTCAGAAACCACCTATCATTGTGGAGGTGCCTGAGTCTGCTTACCAACCACATCACTTGGTGCAATTCAAACCTGGCAGGCCAAAGGCCACCAAATTAACCTGAGACAAAAGTTAAAAACATGTCAGATTATTTGGACTAAACAAATAATTAATCCAAATGCCCAAATTATCTTATGAAGTATAAACTTTACCACAGAATACCAAATATCACCAAATTAACTGCTGATACCTATCAAAACTCTCATTCCACCTGATTCAATATGCAGTTGGTGAACAGACTCCAACTATGAGGTAGAAATGGGCAAAATTTTTCCTTCTCCCCAAACCAACAAGCTAATCTTGTAGTAAACACAGGGAGAGCTGGTGAATGCCAGAAGTGGATAGCACAGTGGTTTAGATATCTGACTGTAGAGCCAGAGGTTAGGAGCTCGATTCCACACTGTACCTCCTTGATAGGAGCTGGACTCAACAATCCATAGGGTCCCTTCCAGCTCTGCAGTTCTATGACTATCAGTTCCAAAAGATGATAGAGGTATGGTATGGTAGAGTTTTATCTCCACCAGTCCAGCCTCCCTCCAACTTGAAAATTACAATGGAATGACAGCACGCCTCATCCTTCCCATTAGCACAGAGCTGGACAATTTTTGGCAAATTTTTGTTTTGTAATCAGTCATGCAGGAGATAGCAAAATTTTCTTTGTGTTTCTGATACTGTGAACATATTCTCACTTGTAAGAGCTGCATGTCTTGAGAGAAAATGTTGCAATAATGTTGCCATAATGTGTGATCTTACCCATAGTCTTAAGCATCAAAATGACTGCATATGACTCTACTGTCTCCTTTCTTTACTCCACGGGAAATGTAGCTGAGCAGCCACAGCATTTCCAGTCTCCAGACAGTGATATGCCAAGACAACCTATGACATCAGAGACCACGGTCACAATTATGACATTGAGAGCATGACTAATCCTTTTACATTATCTGGCCCATGCATGGTCAGAAGGATGACAAAATGATCTGCATCCCAAATGACTTTCCAATCAATGTAATTATTATGTTTTCAGACTTCCGGCTTGACGCTGCGACGAGACAGCAGCAGGAGGACGGAGCTCCATCCCCTGGGCTGAATTCTGACCTGTTTGGGACCCCCCAGGGGGTTAAAACCACCCCAAAAAGGTGGTGAAATGGGGGAGAAGCCTGTTGATCATGGGGGGATGGTGGTTACCCCCGTTTGATCCAGGAAACTCCCTAAACAACCAGTGGGCGGAAACAAGCAGCTGAATAGTTGTCGGCAGCTGGCAATAGAGAAGCGATAAATCAGCTAATTAACATCGTTGTTACCATTGGGTGAGAAATATTTTACTATACTGCTTTATGACTATCCTTGGACGAGACAATCCCTGTAACAGAAATAGCATCTCTTATCCTCACCACTTATAGAGCAGCGGTGAATCTGGAGAGAGGGAAGAGATGCAAAGAGGCACAAAGTAAAAAAAAAAGGACACTAATTAGACATTTAATTATACTTCAAGGAAGTTTGGTATTACTTTGGCATTAGAAACTTAAGAAATCCTTCTCTTAAAATCATTATTAGCTGAACAACTCTGAGAGATAAACTTGTTATGTTATGGCTATCTAAGCGTTGGCAAAAAGCCCAGAACACATGACCTTGAACACTCTATGGTGGCCCTAAGCTGCGAATCTGTTTAGACTCTCCTTTTTTCCCTCAGAACTGACTGAAGCATTGACAAATTAACCCTGGAAAGTCTAACAAAGACAATTCATCTTGGAATATATATCTGGCTAATGTGGACCTATCTGGACCAATAAAAACATTTGAATGTATCCTGGACTGCTTCTGGGGCTGGATTACAAGAGACATCAGGCCATGAATACAAATATCGAGTGAACTATTTGGTGAGTAAGTGTCCTTGAACCTCCAAGCGGGGGAAACCCTTTACGTCTGAGACTGGATTCATGTTTAGCCCTAAAGATGATCAATCTATTAAAGTGGATCTATTGAAGCAAGTATTGATGGATTTTGACTGATTACTTTAAGCAACTGGACAACTTTCACTTGGAATACAATTATTTGATATCTGGGACATAATGCTACAACAAGAAAATTTTTGGTATGAAACAAAATCTACCCTTCAAAAATTTTTAGAAATAGTGAGATCCCACAACAAAGAGGTGAAATTATTCAATGAGCAGTTAAGGAAGGACTATAGTCAACAGGAGACAGGAAATAACGAACAAGGAAACGAGAGGGTGGTGGATGCTGTATGCCAACCAAAGGAGGGGCTGGAGGAAATCAGAGGAGAAAATTTAGGAGATCTAAATCTAACCCTGGAGCTGAGGAGAGCCTTAGGTGTGCCATGGGAAGATAAGGGGAGAGAACCAGCAGATTTAATTAAAAATAGCTTGGAAGATCTATTGGAGATAGATCGAGTGCATAAAATGATCTCAGACGGTACAAGGGATGGCAGAATTTTTAGAGAGATAGGAATAAAAATTGGGAAAAGACAAACAAGAGAAAGAGTTACTTAGAAAGATAAAGGAAAAAAAATATTAAGGTGGCCTTCAACATTGAAAGTATGTATATACCTAACTTCTGGAATTGTAAGGGGACACAACTTATATATTAGAAAATGGAATAAAATTGAAATAAGAGATCACTAATCAGGATAAAGGCATAACACGGTGGTTCTTAAGATAAATTGAACCTAGACATAAGAAAGAGGTAAAACAAATAGCAGTTAATTAACATATATTAGATATGATATAGACATGACAGAAAAATGTGGAGATAGAAAGGGCTAAACAATTATATAAAGAAAATGTATATAACATTTATTATGTGTTAGGAACCGATTTAGTTATTGGTATAAAATACAAAGTTGGTCGGTTAAATTGCCTCAAAATTATATAGATTTGAAACCAGAATTGCTTTTATTGGGGATTTTATTAGAGGATTTTGAGAATATTGTATACTATGAGAGCTATATTATGATAATAGTCAATATTGTACACTAAAATATACACATAATTGGTTCAAATGCTTAAAAAATGTATAGATTTTGAAAGGACAACTAAGAAGACACCAAGACACAAAAATAAATAATTATAAGCAACCCATGTAACACAATGTTTAACAAGCACGAACTGAATGTCGATATATTGAAAAACTAATAAAATGTTAATAAAAAATGTAATTATTACGTTTTCATTCTAGACACTCAGAGATGGATATCAAGAAGCTACAAACTTGAAATGGCACAAAATTAGGTGAGGGGTGGGAATAGAATTTAATTCTTTCTTTTTGTAATGAGCTATCCCTGTGTAAGATTCCCCTACCCCACCCCACAAGAAATCTCATGGGATTTCCTGGAAGTTTTTAAAGAAATGCCAAGATATGTAGGGTTATTACAACTCCTGCACAAAATGACATTTTTCCTCTGCAACATTCGCCTGGAAAAGGCAGGAGGAGTGTGTGGCGGAATGCCCACGTCACTCCTGGCCATCATAGCCAAAGCTCAAGGGCAGGAGCCTATGAGAAGACAGGAGGGGCGGAGTCAAGGAGACAGTTAGACAGAGGGAGACAGTTAGACAGAGGGAGACTGTTAGAGAAGAGAATTGAAGAGTTAAGGTAGAGAATTGGAATGTTGGAGAGTTAGAGAGAATGAGAAGGAGATAAATGAAGTTAAACAGATAGAGAGTCTTAATGAATAGGTTAAAGTGAATAAGTGAATACAAATGAGTAATCAAATGTGTAATCATATATAAGTTTAATGAGTGATCCTAAACAATAATAAAAGAACATCTGTGATTTATAAATAAACAAGTTATATTGGCAGCACATGTCTGAAGCATCTATGGTGCAGTGTGGATGAGAGATCCACTGGTGGTAGCGGAAAAGAGAATAAAAGAACGTATCCAGAGAGTGAACCTGGGTTTGGGGGAAACAAACTGGGAACACTGGGTGGATCATCACAGAGTGCTTAGGGATTTGTTGCAATTCCTGAAAAATGGCACATTTCTTGCTTGGGGTTCAGCAGAAAAGGCATTGAGCTGCACAGAATTTGGCAATTATTTGGGCAGAAGAAGAGACCAAAAATGTAGTGAAGTGAGGGGCAAGACCAATTTTCATGGGAAATCTTAGTAGGATGGGGAGCCATGGCACAATGGAAAAACCACTGAGAACAATAATTTTGTTATTAATTTTGCCCCATCCCTACTTACAACCATCCCAGAAATATCTATTTTCTGTGTTTAATCTGCCAAACAACATTGTCATTGTCTGTTGGTAGCCAGACAGTGGATGCATGTTTGATGTAGATGCTTTGCGTCTTCCACTATTAGCTGATACCTCTTTCTGTAAGTCACCGCGTGCAATGTCTTCCTGGTAGCTGATTTTATGAATAGGGGTTGGCTTCAGGCATTCAGTAATGATTCTACAGCTTTTCTTGAGTCCTACGTCTACCTGTTTTGCATAGTCTGACCTATACTACACTGGGCTGGCATACTGGGCTTAAAGATAGGGACTAGCCCAGGCCCACCCAGTAAGTTTCATCATTGTATGGGAATGAAAAATTGGATTTCCCTGTCTCAGTCCAAAACTAGGATTAGAGCACACTGACTCTAGTCCTATGACCAGAGGGAGGGGACTGTTTTGGGGAACTCAACATCCCCTTCTCTAAGTAACCCAGATAGAGTTAGACTGCCCCACTCCTCAGCAGCCCTGCCTCCTGTCCTTCTCCTCAGGAAAGAAGAGGTGGAAGAAGTTGACCTCTGCACTTCTATGGAAGTCCACCCCCAACTTTACAAGGGGTACCACCATATTGTTAATACTAACTCTGTAGACACGTAAATATGAAAAAGCAAACATTATGTCAACCACATTCATTACAAATAAATTGAATTAAGTTTCCCTTTCTATTAGAAAATGCCAAAATTAATAGATAATGGATTTAATATATTAGTTCCTGTTACTGGAAACAGATGCATATAGATGCACACATGCCATCACAGCTGAACCTGAGTCAGAACTCTGCCATCTCTTTTGAAATGAAAATCCTGTGTGCTACTGTTCAGAATTTTCAAATGGATGAATATATTGCTCTCTTTTTGTGTAAAAAGCAATGTTTTGGCACCAGGATGGCAGGTTTCATAGCTGTCTGAGCGAAAAAGGCAAATGAAAAATTGTCTGCATAATTGTTGCATTTTTATAGACTAAAAAGTTTACAAAGAAAGTATTGGTTTGGAAAGAGGAATACCAATAAGAGGAATACTTATGAATGTAAACAGATTTGTTAGGTATTAGAATTTCCAATATGTGAGAACATGAAAACAGAAAGACTGGGAAATACAGTGAAACACCATCTGTTTTTCCAGACGTGGTATTTGATGTAAGGAAAGAAATAAAAGAAAAATACATAAACTAGGATTAATAAATTTCAGTAGAAAAAGGGAATCAAAAAGGAGGTTTTTGCATTAGTGATCAATCTGGACCCAATCCCTTAGGGATATATGTAGTCATCTTTTGTTTTATGTTGTTTGTAGGTCATTGCTTATGTCATGGAACATCTACATGGGTCTCTATGCTTGTTGTTGTCTTTTTCCTAGTTAGTTGTTTTAACAACGGACATTCTAAGAGTTTTTGGATCAGTTTGCTGACTCCAGTCTCTCCACCTCCTGTTCCTATTCATGCCTCTTCACATACCAGAGTAAAGATGCTTTAGCATATATATGTGTAGATTGCCCCACTACCTGCTCTGTGACCAAATAAGGAAACACGGATTGGTGTCCAACCAACTGTGTAGCCTTTTAAGTGACACTCCAATCCTATTCCTGTTCAAGATGGTGTCAGTATTTCTGGAATGCAACAGTAATTGCAGGTCATAGCAACTACATAAGCTTCAGATTTTTGGGGGACCCTTAGGTGCAGGCATGACAGAAGAGCTTCAGACCAGAACAGCAACAGTCTACAGAGCTGCATGCTCTGTTTTACTTTCCCCTTCTTTCTGCTTTCCCCTCCAATAGATTTCACTAGTGAACATAACAGCTTGCAGAGTAGGAAGGCAGCCACAGGAAAGATTGTGAGGAACTCTACATACACAATGGCATAGACCTTTTTGTTTCCTCTCACAAGGGAAATTCAGAAATTTCCTTCACACCATCTGGAATTTCACTTCATTCTCTATCTCAGATCTTTTTTCTGCCATCCATGAGCTGAGCAAATAGGCTTCTTCAAGAAAAGAGCCCAGTTTGTTGTGGGGAGTGGAAGATACCTTTCAATACAATTTTCTGTCTTTTCTCTCTCTCCACTTCTTCCTCCTTCTCTTCCTTAAACTTGAAATTAGTGATGCACTAGTCCCCTCCTGCTGCAACATTGTGAATGCTGGGGGCGGGTGGTATTGAATGACTGCAGAAACAAGTCTCTAAACAAGTAATGTCTTTGTAGCAGGAAAAGCAAAAAAAGTTTATTCCTAAGGTAAAGAGCACACCCTCCTTCTCCATTGGTGCCAGCTCAGTTTCTTCCTCAGTTTCTCTTCCCCCTTCAAGAGTCATAATCACATGAATTTTTAAAATTATGTTAACATTTTAACCCTCAAAATGACATGCCATAATGCCTCTGGGCTCTGTGGTCCACCCTATCACTGCCCCAGAAACTCACAAACCATATTCGCTCATTTGTGGAAAGACAATACACATGCACACCCAGATAGAGCTGTACATAAACATTCTCCCATGAGAATTTAAACCATTCCCATTCAATTTGTCATTGAACAAATTAGCTTTAAAAATAATTTCATGAGAGGAGAAATTACTGGGAAATTTGTATGAATGAGATTCAGAATTGTTGTGCTCATCTTATTTATACAGTGGCTGAGCAATGTGTGTACACTTCATGCCTTTCATTGTCTGATTGAAGCTTTCCTATTTCCCCACATTTCAGTAAAAGTCCATGACAAGATGTCATAAAGTTACTTCTTCCACAGGGCTTTTTTTCAGCCAAAGAAGATGAATAGCTATATAGAGATATGATAAAAAGAAAACAAAAACAAATGTAGTATTTCTGACCACCTTTCAGTGTTACCATAACTAAAAATGTAGCCAAAAGGAATTTGAAAGGGCCCTGAGAAATTGTTGAAGCATGGAGGCCTCTTTCATGGGAAAATCAAACTTTCAGGAAACAAGTTATGGCACAGCAATAATGTTGTGTCTTTCTTGGAGCAGGACACAATATTATTTTGCCTCATGCTTGCTACAGAAGTTACAGGGCTGTACCGTAAGCATTTAGGGTGGACACAAAATATAACTACAGTGACCTCTGAACAATGTAACATGCAGCAAGGAAGGCACTGAACTCTGAAGAATGATAACAAGTGCTGAGTCAGAATGCCTCAGAAGACATTTTTCTAAGAAACATTTCTGAGATGCTAAAAAAGTTCTCGTAAAAACAAAAAACACTTACACAGAATATGTGCCAGCATTTCTTCACCATTTTTGGTGTCTGACTCCCTGCCGCCACTACCCACCATGCCCGAGAATGAAACTAGTTAAGAGAAGACACTGTGAATAAACCCAGACAATACCCAGTCTCTTTTCTTGTTACGTATATTGTCAGAGGTAAGAACAAAAAAATGATCAGTTTTCTTTATCTCCTCACAGTTTCAAAAAACATTGCGTATTTTTCACATTTTGGTAGTTTTTGATGAGAAAAATCATGGAAGTTGTTTTGTACAAAATATAGTGTTTTTCACAGAGAACCCTCTATTTTGCACAAAAATCAAAGCTTTTTGAAACATGAAATAAAAGTGTCCATTATTTCTCCTATTCAGAAGAGCAAAACAATTACTGACCATTTTTTTTAAAACAGTATATATTGAGACAACTTTTTTCATTGAGAAAGGAAAGGTTTGTATGGATTCATCATATTCTTTAAGAACAACAGAAACTCCTTGACAAATCAGACCAAAACTCCATTCAAAACAACTGTTTCCCATAACAGTCATTGGGATATCTCTGAAAAGACCACCAGGCGGACAAGAAGAAAATGTCTTGTCAAAATATAGAACTCATGCAGTAATTATGGGGGAAAAGTCTCATCTAGTCCAATGTTCTATTAATTCAGTGGCCAAACAGTTACCTACAAGAAGCCCACCTACAGACTGACTTGTTTGTTCATATATCTCAATGATCTATCATGGTTTATTAGTTATTCATAGAATAATGCTCTGTGAATTTATCCAGCTCCTTTTCAAAACTCACCGAAGTTAGTGTTTCTCTTCACAAAACTTTGTAGGAGTAGGATCCATCAATTAACTTTTCACTTGGTGAAGAAACAGATGTAAGTCAAAGATAAATTTGCAATGATGGATGGCTGTCATAGTCCAAGAATATGCTTCCAAAGCCCTGCACATCCCCCCTATTCCAACTACTACGATATGACTATTGCTTTTTTACACCAGAGGAAGACAAAAGATATAACATTTACTCTATTTTAGTGGATAATTAATGAGTTGCCACTGGGATTTTTGGGCGTGCATACATGCCCACTGGCTTGGCACACACTTGAGTATCCCATCAGATATTCGTTAATTCGTGGCTGGAAGTGACTGAATGTTACGCTCCTTGCCTTTTACCTGTGAGACAAAACAACAGGATTTCAGCCCATGAGTTATTGCAGAGAAATCACACTGATTTTCATACCTATGAACTGCACCTAAAAATCATCCATTAATGCTTTTTCTGTAATGAATTGTCACCTATATAATTTACACCTCATGAAGGATAGTCTCATCATCAGACGTGATAAGCAATCCAATATACTGTTTCTTTTTCTTTCTTACTAACATACTTACTATATGCAAAGAAATGTTGTGTGTGAAACTGTTCTGTTGCATGTTGCCATTATGATGCACGTCTGTGATGGTTGCTTGGTGATGATGGTTGCTTGGTGACAAGAGTCCGGAGAGAAAGAGTGAGATGCTGTAAATGGGAGTAGACAATGTAAATTCCTTCTGATTTGTCTAAGAGTTTTTAAACCCTTGTTGGCTCACAGTGACAGTGGGCGTCTGCTGACCAAAAAAAGGTCAGTTGCAGATTTGGTGAGGAAGGGAATGATGGAATGAGAGAAGTTAGGAAAACAATTGGCAGTAAATTCAAAATTGGCTAGGCTGAATTAAGGCTATTTTGGCTGAATAACAAAGTCCTTGTGAGATTGGTAAAAGCAAGTTTCTCAAGATACTTGAGGTCTGTCACCAGATATTTATCGAAAGATCTCTAACTTTTCGTAATGATATTCCTTTTAGAAAGAAAAATAGTACCCATAACATAGATTTGTATTAACAGTTTGATCTATTTCTGATGGTTATATTTTTGTCTCATGCCTAAAATAAAATTACCAAATTACCATAAGGTTTTAAAATATTGGTAGTGATGGACATAAAATAGAATAAGGTACAATTTATTTATTTATTTAAAGCAGAAAGAAATGTATATAAGGGTGGAGCTAAGGGGAAATAGTTTACAAGCATAGTGCATATTTCATAACTTAATCAGATGGACAAGATTCTCTAAAAAATGTGAAAGATTTTGGATGTTTTGTCAAAGTTTCAAATTTTGTATATATAGGGTGATAAAATAACTTAAAGGGGTATTTAAAAAAGCATAACTGAAAATATACATTGTATTTCAGAAAATGAGGTTTGAACAGTTGTGTGTGAAAAGTCACTTTAAAACAATCAGCTAGCTCCCCATTCAATTCTGAAAGCAAGGTCAATGTAAAATAACATTGCCTTGCAAAAGTGTCTGTTCCCTAGCTAGCTGACAGTTGAGTGTGTAAACTACTGATAAGGGAAATGAAAGAAAAACAATCCGGGTGGGGAGAGCTCATGGGATTCCTAAAACATCAAAATACAATTATAGTAAATTGATAGCCTTCCACTTTACATCCTCAGTATTTTGTGAGACTTTCAGTGTTATGCCCAAGCACATTGCCATGAAGACAGTCTGTACTGCCAGCACTTTCCTGAGTTAGTAAAATGGAAATGGAAACAAATGAGAAAAATATAAATATATGGAGGCAAAAGACACGTACATGCTATACACACCGGATACCAACAGCACTGATACCACACACAACATGCCAAGAAGCAGGCAGGAATGGTACTTAAAATGTTTAACATCAGAGTAATAGAAGTAAATTATCTCTTGCAACTGTAGCCATAATGGTGTCTAGATCCAGAGTTAGTCATAGTTATAGTAGAAACACATTGAAATCAACAGATCAAGCCTTACACATGGCCACCATTCTGTCTAATTTTCAGCCCTTCTGGGCAGCTCCTCTCATGGGGTTCCACCATGAGCAGAACCAAAGCAGGTGAAAACATTTGCTGTAGGTGCACGGAGGGGGGGGGTGTCGAATCATGTGCTCTTGCACAGCTTAGAGGAAACCTTGCACATGGCTAACCTTTACTGCTTACATCTGGATCTAACTAAATAAGTGGTCAGCGTGTTGTTGTTGTTGTTGTTGGTGTGTGTGTGTGTGTGTGTGTGTGTGAATGACATTTGTACACAATAAAAACAGGGCTAAGAAAAATCAGGTCTCCCACGTTTCCCTCTTAATTATAGAAGGGTCAAAGGTAGAACATATTTCATCTAACTATGCTGGTAGTGAAGAAAATGTTAAGTTGTTTCCATTATGAATTGCTTTGAATGACATCTGTAGTTTCTAAGCAGTCATAGTTCCTGTCAAGAAATTGAGAAACCAAGGGCTCATGGATTGTGTTGCTATTCTAGAAAATCAGGCTTTGTACTTCATGCCTACGATGAGCTGACTAAGAAGAGAGGAAAAAAGTGCTCACTAGTAATTCAAAGGCAGCAAACATTTCTGCCTTATATCTGTGGGAAAGGAGCCTTCAGGACTGGTCTGTGCATGCTCCTTTGTACAGCATTAAGTAGCAGAATGGGTTTCAGCTGAGGGAGGGGAGGGGGGAATAAGTTACTCTCTTCTTGGTAAAAAGATTTGGGGAAATTCAACACACGATTGGCAGATTTTCTGGAAGAATCTGGAACTTGTAATTTTTGCTATAAAAATGGGGACAAGTTACTTAGTTTAGCCTAGTTGTCTCTGAGGAGAACACTGTGCTCATCTACTGCTCTGCTATGACTTGCACTCTTCATATACTCTGGAACTATGCTGAAGATATGCCAGGATGTAAGTATTAGCTTATCTTAGCTAGCTTTCTTATTTTCTTGTGAGATTGTTCTCTAATGATTCTTGCATCAAAACTCTGGGTTGCTTAATTTTACCCCACAGTTCTTTAACTGTTCTGTCACTGTTAAAACTGTTTTTGAAATTTTTCTCTTTTTACTTTTTTCATCACCTTTAATAAAATACAAAATGTTTGCAACTGTTTGATAATTTTGGAGTAAGAGGGTTGATGATATTATAATCAAGCATGCCTGAACCATCTACCTGGAGCCTGTGTGTTTTGTGGGTACTTTTGGTATTCCTATCTTGCAGGAAGGTGTTGGGAAGGTATTGGGCAGGAAAATTTCACCCAGCCATCAGTACATTTGGTCCTTCTGGACCCCAGGGTAGTGTGGCTAAGTGGTTAGTGTGGGCCTCTCTATCCTGGGGTAATCTTGCCAGTTCCATGTCAGCAAAGACTGATATTGTTCCATATCATTGTGGGACTCCCCCTTCCCTGTAAATCATTATGATCCTCTGGTTATGAGAACACCTTTAAAAACTGACAACAGAATGTCAAAGCAAGGAGATATTTGCTTCTTTAGGGAGTGTATTACTTATTAGAGAAGCCCTGTTCCCTTCTGGGCATTCCAATATAAGACAAAGTAATATTCTAACAAATTAATTAGCCCTAGGAATGTAGTGTCATATGCCTGCCCATTGTATGAGTAATGTCTGTTCTTTAAAACTGTTACTTTCAATTTATTTTTTTGAGGTTGCAAATATGTAAAATGAGTAACTTTAGGATTTTTTTCCCCTTCCTAAAGCAGGTTTACCAGACAGCATCAAGTCTGAGCCCTTTTCCTGGATGATGTAGTATTAATCCATCATTACAGTCCTGTCATATTGATGATGTATTGATGTAATACATCATCAGATTGCCATCATTCCTATGATGTATGGGTCACTAAAACAGCACTGGCTGGCAAGAGCTTATTGTGGAGATTCAGCAACTTTAACTGCATCATTTAAGAAAGGATTACTGTTCCTTTCCTTTTACTGGCTCAGGAATGCAGGGGAAGGCTTTAAAAGCAGCCTTGTGAAACAAGGTGGTTCTGTCACCTCTTTCCAATTTTGAAGAGCAAGGGGGCTTCTGCTCAGGATCACTAAAAGCAAATCCTGTGGTCTGTCAGATCTCGTGGAGGAAATACCCTGCTAGAAGGAAGCTGTTTGCTGTGGGTTCAGCAGTTTATGCAGATGTAGTGTGCAGAATAATAGATATTATACATGATTTGGACATTTATTATATAGTTTGTGATACAATCTTGTGAGGGAAGTGAGAGTCAGTTTGGGGGTTCTTCCCCATGTAGTCCAGTGGAGGCAAATACATGAGGGTCAGAACTTTAAAAACTTATTTTTTTAGTGTACATTTCTCAAAATCACAGCAATAAGGCTAACCCGGGAATTCCATATGTTTCAATCTATATAAACAACTTCCCAAAGGGCATAAGAAAAGACCCACAATACAGTATATGGAACATTCTAGTTGCTGTTCTAAAATTCTTAAGGTTAGGAGATGGAAGATTTCTCTACCTTTTTACAGGGAAGATTATAGGGGAAGCAATCCCAACCTGTTAGCAGTTAAAGCTTCTGTGTTCTGGAATATGTCTGAGTGATACTTCAGGGGCGGGAAGCCACCTATGGTCACAAAAAAGCAAGCATATTTCAATGCGATAGAAAGCAGTTTTGCCTTTAAGGTTACTCCAACATACCATCTGTGCCTGTGACTGAATGAAAGAAACTTGTGTTCAAGGTGGAACAATGTCCCATTTGCACTGGTCACGTGGCAAGCTGCTGCAGAGTACAAGTACAGAAGATCTGGATGAAAGGACATATTGGAGATAGGTTTCTGTTAATCACAGAATCATGGAGATATAAGGGGCCTAGCCCCTTCACGGATTGCTGCCTTGTCATGACGAAGGGGCTTGAGTAATTGAGAGAAGCTGTGGGCTATGCCGTGCAGGGACACCCAAGACGGACAGGTCATAGTGGAGAGTTCTCACTAAATGCGATCCACCTGGAGCAGGAACTGGCAAGCCACTCCAGTATCTTTGCCAAGAAAACTCCATGGACAGAAACAAAAGGCTAAAAGATATGACGCTGGAAGATGAGCCCCTCAGGTTGGAAGGCGTCCAACATGCTATTGAAGAAGAGCGGAGGACAAGTACAAGTAGCTCCAGAGCTAATGAAGTGGTTGGGCCAAAGCCGAAAGGACGCTCAGCTGCGGACGCACCTGGAAGTGAAAGGAAAGTCCGATGCTGCAAAGAAAAATATTGCATAGGAAACTGGAATGTAAGATCTATGAACCTTGGTAAGCTGGATGTGGTCAAACAGGAGATGGCAAGAATAAACATTGACATCCTGGGCGTCAGTGAACTAAAATGGACGGGAATGGGCGAATTCAATTCAGACGATTATCATATCTACTATTGTGGGCAAGAATCCCGTAGAAGAAATGGAGTAGCCCTCATAGTCAACAAAAGAGTGGGAAAAACTGTACTGGGATACAATCTGTCTCTCTCTCTCTCTTTTTTTTTTAGGGATAAGGTAAGGGATACAGAAGGTAGAAGGGGATATGGGGGGAAAATGGGGGGGTAGGAGAACACAGAATATACAATCATCCAATCTGTTCATGTTGCGATATCAAGTCGACTTTTCGCCTTTCTACAATTTAATTGCCCTCCAGGTTTCAACTTACAGTTACATCTTAGTTTAAATCTATGTTACTCAAGCACTATCTTGGGACTCAAGCCATTTGTATAATAAATCCCATCGTTCAGTTGCCTTTTGTATTGGACAGTCTTTCAACACTTCTGATAGAATATCCATTTCTGCCGCTTCCCATTTCTTCTCAATGAGTTCCTCTTGTTTCGGTATCTCCGATTTCTTCCAATTCTTCGCATAAAGAATTCTGGCTGCAGTGACTGTATATATAACTAGGCAATTCTTTGTCTTATCTATATTATCTGGTACAATGCTCATTAAAAACAATTCTGGGGTTAGTGGAACATTACAAAGCAATATTTTTTGTAACAGAGTATGTACTGCTATCCAATACTGTTTCGCTACTCTACAAGTCCACCACATATGGTAAAAGCTTCCCTCTTCTCCTTCACACTTCCAACAAACATTTGACACCTCTGTATAAATCTTTGACAGTTTTTCCGGAGTCATATGAATACAATCTCAAACATGATAGAATGATTTCAATACGAATCCAAGGCAGACCTTTCAACATCACAGTCATCCAAGTTTATGCACCAACCACCGATGCTGGAGAGGCTGAAATTGACCACTTCTATGAAGACTTACAACACCTTCTAGAACTGACACCAAAGAAAGATGTTCTTCTCATTATAGGGGATTGGAATGCTAAAGTAGGGAGTCAAGAGATAAAAGGAACAACAGGTAAGTTTGGCCTTGGAGTTCAAAACGAAGCAGGGCAAAGGCTAATAGAGTTTTGTCAAGAGAACAAGCTGGTCATCACAAACACTCTTTTCCAACAACACAAGAGGCGACTCTACACATGGACATCACCAGATGGGCAATACCGAAGTCATATTGATTATGTTCTCTGCAGCCAAAGATGGAGAAGCTCTATACAGTCAGCAAAAACAAGACCTGGAGCTGATTGTGGCTCTGATCATCAGCTTCTTATAGCAAAACTCAAGCTTAAACTGAAGAAAGTAGGAAAAACCACTGGGCTAGTCTGGTACAATCTAAACCAAATCCCTTCTGAATACACAGTGGAAGTGAAGAACAGATTTAAGGAAGTAGATTTGGTGGACAGCGTGCCTGAAGAACTATGGATGAAGGCTCGTAACATTGTACAGGAGGCAGCAACAAAAACCATCCCAAAGAAAAGGAAATGCAAGAAAGCAAAGTGGCAGTCCAACGAGGCCTTACAAATAGCAGAGAAGAGAAGGGAAATAAAATGCAAGGTAGATAGGGAACATTTTGTGTAAAGATGGACATGATAAAGGACAAAAATGGTAGGGACCTTACAGAAGCAGAAGACATCAAGAAGAGGTGGCAAGAATACACAGAGGAATTATACTAGAAAGATCTGGAAGTCCCAGACAACCCAGATAGTGTGGTTGGTGAACTTGAGCCAGACATCCTGGAGAGTGAAGTCAAGTGGGCCTTAGAAAGCATGGCTAACAACAAGGCCAGTGGAGGTGATGGCATTCCAGTGGAACTATTTAAAATCTTAAAAGATGACGCTGTTAAGGTGCTACACTCAATATGCCAGCAAGTTTGGAAAACTCAGCAGTGGCCAGAGGATTGGAAATGATCAGTCTATATCCCAATCCCAAAGAAGGGCAGTGCCAAAGAATGCTCCAACTACCGTACAATTGCACTCATTTCACAGGCTAGCAAGGTTATGCTCAAAATCCTACAAGGCAGGCTTCAGCACTATGTGGACCGAGAACTCCCAGAAGTACAAGCTGTATTTCGAAGGGGCAGAGGAACTAGAGACCAAATTGCTAACATTTGTTTAACTCTTAAACAAACATTCTCCTTTATCCACTCTCAACCAGCACTCCCCCGCCCAAACTCCAAAACTCTCTCAATTTCTTCAACTCCCTTACTAACACTCTAACTCTCCATCTCAAAACCCTATCTAAACTCCTCCTGCTGCTGCTGAGTCTCCTATATCTCATGACTCCGCCCCTCCAGCACTCCCATTGGTCTATGCAAATCGCATATGAATATTCATGACCTTTGGTGGACACCACATCTGGCTTCCTGTAACTTGAAGCCATTATTATGTGTCCTGCATTCTGGGATGATTGAGAAGAGACCATGACCCAACTCTGTATAGTAACCTTCTAAGTATTTGAAGAGTGCTATCACATCTCCCCTCAGCCTTCTTTTCTCAAGGCTAAACATACTCTTTTTTTTTTCAGTCTTTCCTCATGGATTTGGTTTTTAGTCTCCTAATTCGAGATGGGCATGAATTAAAGAATTAATCACCAAATTCTTTCAAAAATCACTAATTTGTTGATTTGTATTCATTCGAATCAATGCCCCTAATGTATATGAATCACTGAATTTTTAGCAATTTTGGGGTTGTTGAGCTATAAAACAGCCCTCCAGGCACCTAGAGACACCAGAATTGCAGAGAAGCTCCCACTAACACTCCTCTACAATCCTGTCCGGTTTGGAGAAGATTGGGTTTCAGACATCTGAGTTATACACCCACAGAGAGCCACCCCCAGGAAAGTTCTACCAAGGCACCTAGAGTCACTAAATTAAGAGATAAGTTTCTACTTACTCTCCTCTACTATCCCTCCAAGTTTGGTGAAGACTGGATTTCCCCAAGCCAGCTGCTAGGGGGCATTTTCCTGGGGAAAAATGCCCCCTAGATGTCTGAAACCTAATTTTCACCAAACCCGAAGAGATTGTAGAGGAAAGTCAGCAGAAGCTTCTCTGTGATTCTTATCCTTAGGTGTCTGGGGGGCATTTGATTGTGTTTTAAATAAAAAAACAAATTGACAAATTAATTCTTCAATTCAGCAGTAAAAAATTTGTAAATTCATAATTTGTGATTTGTTGACCTTGATATATCATGAATCATAATGAATCTCCCTTTTTTCTTATTTGTGCCTGTCTTTACTCCTGATTGTACTTGTTGCCCTCCTCTGTACTTGGTCCAGTTGTTTGGCATCCTTCTTAAACTGTTTAAGAACTAGAATAGTGCTCAAGATGAGACCTAAGTAGTGCTGAGCAGAGGGGAATTAGTACTTTGTTTGGTTTGGAGAAATACTTCTGTTAATATGAGGAAGTTTTCTCTCAGGATCGGTTCCCAACTCTCCTCTATTCCTTATAGGGTAAAAAAGAATCAGGGACTCTCTATTGCTTGAGGACTAGAAAAATGATAAACAGAAAACAAAAAGGGGGTTAACTCAGTTTCAAAAGACTCTGAAATACGTGCAGCTGGAGACGTGAAGTGTTTAGGTCCATTAGGGTGGTGGGGAGCTGCAGTTTTCCACAGGGCAAGTTTACACAAGTTATTTTCTTTTTTCCACACAGTCATGCATTAGATTGTGTGTGTGTGTGTGTGTGCTGCTATTTCCAGAGGATGAGTGGCTGATTGGACATCTGAACTAACTTAATGGCAATATTCATTGGAGGGCTTGGCCGAAACTTATTTCATACATGACTTTGGTGTGTGACACTGAGGACCTTTTCAATGACTGGAGTTAGAGAGTCTTCTTTGAAAAGCAGCTGTTTCAGGTAACATTAATGACCATGAGTATAGGGTGGATTTTTCTGTCTAATTAGTTCCTCATTGTTCAGTATGGATGGATGGAAGAAAGCATTATAAATCTTTGAAACAAGAATGGGAAACCTCAGTAGTTTGGGGACTTAATTTTTGCCTCCAAACCTCACCAAGGCTACACCAGCCCCAGAAAGGGGCATTTTCAATGATAGAGGTGCGGAAAAGATACCAGACATGTCTGAATGGGCAATTTTCTTGGGTGAGATGCCAAAGTGGACCCTCCAGACTTCCTAGTTCAAAAGGGCTGCATGAAACATCAGCCTCATGTCACCTACCCGTTTCAAAAAATATGAGATGGAAGGAAATGAAAGAATGAAGATGAAGTAAAATAAAATATCATTTTCAAAATTCTAAAGAACTGTAACTCAAGCTCCAAAATTAGCAAGGGATATGGCACTACAGTTGTGGAAGAGGGGGTGGAGTGGGGTTAACTGTACAGGAACAGACATCAGCATAGGCAGCATATTTCATCCCATTTTTCTAGATTCCTTGAAAACTGTAGCCCTGAATGTCAAAGAAACATGAACATCTGGTTTGAGGCCAGCAAGACCTAAGGCACTGGTTAAGTTTGCACACATATTGTCTCCTGCCCTGATGGGACAGATTATGTAGTGTATCTTGTGAACTGATGCATCATGTGAATAAAGTTTTTACCCTATTGTCTCTCAAACAGTGATGTCCAGCCCATAATTCTTGGTACAATGAGTACAGGAGGGTTTTAGCTGTCTCCTATTGCCCTCAGAGCCAGTGTCTGTGAATGAAAGGGGAGACTTAGAGAGCATTTAAAAAATGAAATGAAAGAAATTGAGAAAAAAAATGATAAAATGTAACTTAAAAGCTCTAAATAGACATAACTGGGTCACTGTTCACTGAACATTTCCCCTAGTACTGATTACAGTGCTCCTACATTTGGTCACCTGTCAACACCTCTTAGGATTTGTTTACTCATGTGTGTTTCATGGTTGAAGGAAGAGGGAGAATGCCCTGAACAGACTTTTAAGAAATTAAATAGGAATAAACATAAAGTTGCAAATCAGATTCATAAGAAGAACTCTCCGAGTTCCCTCCCAGGATAGCTTTTGCACTCCTATAAAGAATCTGCTGCCACTGCAAGCTTCTGGAAATGGTGCTTGTTTTATGGTTATAATCCAAAAGAGCATAAAATAATTTGAAAGCCTGTTGCAGGAAAAAAGATCAGCAGAGTTAAGTCAACAAGTAATCTCAGCAGAACTACCACATAAAATATCACATTTAAAACACCACTATGTAGGAAACTTAAAATTCAGCAACTGTACATACACACATAAGCTCCAAGTGCTTCTCAAGGAAATATAGTCATCAGCAGATAACTGGGGAGAAGGATGTTTACTCCTTTCCCATCTGCCATTCTCCCTCTCCCTACCTCATGCTACAACCTAGTTATCATGTGTGTAGTTTTTTCCTGGATGCAGATGAATAGAAATATGATACATTATATATAGTCTTTCATCCTAGAACTTTTTGCTGTATTCCCAGGAACACAGGGTTGGCTCTACCATTCAATAGTCTTAAGACAGCTGATTCAGAAAGTCATGAAAGGTGGAGGTGACCCATTGCCCATGGGGGTGCACCTTAACATGAGGCAGTGGTATAAGGTGTTCCTCTTCTTGGACCACTGGCCATTGGTAATGACAGAGCAGCACATTCTTAGTTATTTGTAAATTTTAATTTTTTTTTCCTGCCATAGAATGCAAAAAAAAAAAAAAAAAGATTTTTCTGCCTCATATTCCAGAATATGTTGGCTGATTTTAGGTATTAAATTCTTCAATGCAGAAGGATTAAATGATGCCATATGCTGTTCCATTTCAGAGAGAAGAATATATAGGGCCAGCCGTACTGGGAACAACCCCTCACTCTCAGTCTTTGAGACCAATGGACCACTAGTTATGCATGCCTTTTCTTCAACAGGTTCCAGGCCTCAACAGAAACAGAAGATATGCAATGGACTTTTCCAACAGATAGGGAGTAGCATCATTTACCATGCTTGAGGAATGTGGGCAAATCTGAGCATTAGAAAAGGGTGCTCTTGAATTAGTCTTCACTGAAGGCCTGCATCCTCTAGAGTCTCCCAAGGATGGTGTACAGCTCAGAGTGCTTTACATATATCCTGCTGGCTAGGTAGCTCAGTGAGTTAGGTAGAGGTTGAATGTTTAATTCCCTATTGTGCCTCCTGGGAAAACAGACAGCATGGGTGGCCTTCGGCAAGCTGCACAGTCCCAGGATGCCTCCAGAAGAAGGGAATGGTAAACTATTTCTGGGTACTCTCTACCTAAAAAACTCTGAAACGAATCACCATGAAAGAGAAATGACTTGATGGTATGCAATTTTAATTACAGTAACCCTACATGGTAATGCTTTCAGTGTTATTCTTCATTTATTGCAGATGGGTGATATGGACCTCAACGTTCAAACTTTAAAATGGCAGTTGAAATTGAATGTTACTTTGGTATCTGTTTCTATTTACAAAATTTCACTGTATTTTTTTTTACATTTTTATTAAAATTTCATAACAAATAAAAATTGCAATTGAAAAGATAATACAACAGAACTAAAAACATGATAATAATGTGTCCCCAAAAGGGGGAATGGAAAGAAAAGAGGGGGGGGGAGAAGGAAAGAGGGGGGGAAAGGAGAGAAGGAGGAAAGGAAGAGGGAAAAGCATGTACAAACAGGCTTCAAGAAAAGGCTTCAAAGTATCTAAAAATGCATCCATGTGTGTAATTGTCATCTGTATGCCATGTGTCCATATGTCAATAATGTTGTAAGATGTTCTAACCATTGAGTTACTGAGGTGGACATCTGTCTTTCCAATGTTGTACAATAAAGTATTTTAGCAATAGTAAGGGCTCGGATCTATTTACACCAATTTAGACTTTGCTTCCCAGAAAACATGAACTCCAATTGTGTAGTTTTGTGTGTAAAAATCTATAGTGCACAGTCCATAAAATGTGAGTGCACTTATCCATGTGTACAAAGAGACTGGAGTTGTCATAGCATTCTGTACAGAAGTATTAAAACAGGAAATGGCACGAACACAGGGAATATTAACTGCTGTGAAGGTCAACAAAATCTACTGTTCTCTTTCTGAACTGCCTGTAATTGATCACACTTCAAAAGGCATCTTACACAATGGTAAACCAAATACTATTCTCCTCTCTAGTGCTGAAGAAATGTCTTCCTTCCTTCCGTCTTTCCTACCTACCTACCTAGATCAGAGTAACAATTGACATGCAGTGAAGGCCTAGCCTCACCTTTAAAGGAAGTGAAACTTGTTTTTCTTCTTCTTCCCTGGCTTGGCATTTTATTGGAACAGTTATTTATTTATTTATTTATTTATAAATATACCGCCCAAATTGTAAATGACTTTGAGGAAGTTTACAAATCGGAAGACAGAAAACAAACAATAAAATGGTCAGTATCCTGTCCAGTCTATATGCAGATGGAACTCCAACTGTGGAAGGTGCCCTGGCAATGAAACCTGGCCACACAATCAGGTATGTGACTGTTCACAGTTGCCATCATTTCAGATCACTGTGGTGGCTTCCACCACTCAAGCTCCATGAACATGAACATTACATGGCTTACTGGACAATGAAAATGAATAAATCAGCCAAGCTGTATCAAAACAATATCAAAATGTCAGGCTGCTAATAGACAAAAATGTAACTTAAATAATAAAGGTGAAATTAATTTATTAAAAATAAATACTACAAGGACTGAATCCCACCAGAAATAAATCCTAGTATCTAAATGTTACTAGCGAGGATATAAAAAAAGTTTTCACTTGGGAGGGCATTCCTCAGCTAGGAGGCACTACTAAGAGCCAACCCCCCCTTTTTTTGTATGCACCCATTGCACCATTATGGGAGATGGCACTCAGAGAAGAGACTCTGAAAATGGCTAAACATAATAGGGCAGAAGCACATGGGAGCAGCTAGTCCTTCAGCAGTACAGGTTCTAACACCTCCTCCCTCCCACAACTGTCTGCTGCCAAATTCCCTTCAGGCTACAAGTCCCACCTGAACATGAAACAAAAAGGTGTGTCCAAGAGGAGGAAGCAGGAGCAGCACACAGATCCTTTGCCAGCAGGATACTCATAACTGCACCAGTTTTATGTTGGTAAAATCAGTTATCCCATTTTTCTGCATTTCCTGCTTCAATGTTTTGCTCTATCTGCTTTTTCACTCTTCCTCCATTTCCCCCCTTTGTATTGCTTTCCATCCCCTTACCTCTTTATTTTCTTTTTTAAAAAATATCTCAATTTTATTGACCCTACTTTTCCTTTTTTCTGTCCTTCCTTTTCTCTCCCCCCACCTCTAGATTATGGTCTTTCTCTTCTTTTATTTCCTCCCTTTATTCTTTAGATGAAACTCCAACATTGAGGTGGGGATATGTGTGTGATTCTGTTTTGGTCTTTTCCTGCTTTTTTCCTAAACTTCTCCCCCTAATCACTTCTGTAAGCTTTCTGATCTCTTCTTTCTGTGTGTGGATTGTAATGTCAGACTATGCCCTCTGGTAACTGAGTTTGACCTCAGAGTATGTTATATGTGTATATTGTAAAATATACTAATTACAATTCTCAGAGCCCTGTAGCCAGCAGGTTCCATTTAGCTATCATGGTTAATAGCTATTGAGACTTACAATATAATCCTATACTTGTCTACTCAGAAGTACGCCTTATTCAATACAATATTATTTGGACTCAGGAAATGGATATAGGAATATCATCTGGATGATATAACACTTCATCTCCCTTGACCCTTTAGACCAACAATGCTCTGTCCAGCTCATATATTTGCATTGTTTTCTCACTTTGTCATCTCAACATAGGTAAGATCCTTATTTTGCCCTCACAATTGTTTCTATAACAACCAAGACCCACTTAGCAGTGTGTTACAGAAAGGGACTCTGTGTTCCAGTTACATGGCCTCTGTAAGGACAGAGGCTTATGAAGGATGCAAGTCGCTGACCTTCAGGCTTAATTTGGAATCAGAAATCAGAGATTGAATTTAGAGATGTCTTGTTGGGGTTTTCTTGCTGCTTCAGAATTGGGAGAAGATGCTTCTTATAGTCTGGACAAAAGCAACAGGTAAGTGTAGCCATTAGAAAGGTCAAGACCATTGCAGAAATAAATAAAAGATTCAGTAACCTAGTCTGGAGGGGAGACTGAGGCAGAAGAAGGAGGCTTGTTTGAAGTGTGTGAGTTCTTCATTTTTCGTTTTTCAGTACTTTATTGCCAAAAAAAATTAAAAAGTGAAAGTGTATTTTTCATGAAGAGCAGTAATTTTTTCCCCCACAGAATGCCTAGTATGTTACACAACATATGAAGGTTTTAATGAAAAGTACAAGATTTTAATGCAAAAAGACAGAATTCATGTGTGTATTGTTGTTTGGCAGGGGGGATTCTATTGCTGCTGGTCTTTTCACCCTCATGTAGGACTGAAAAATCTCACAAGAGTTTTCCCTCTTTTCAACAGGGTGTCTCAGTGTGTGACTACAGATGGAGATATGAATATCCCCATCCCAGCTGCACCTAATGCGGGTCTGGCCTCCGGAGCCGGCCCATCCACTCATACATCCCAGCCGCCATGGTCCCACTCTTCCCTCCAATTGTGGCAGTAGCTCCATCGTCTCCCTGCTTGGCAGAGTGGGACGCTAGCAGCACCAGGACATGTGAGTAGACGGACTGGTTCCAGGGGCCAGACCCGCATTAGGTACAGCTGGGATGAGGATATTTGTATTGGTTTACAAATACGAATACAGTCAACCCTCGACTTACGAACTTAATCCGTTCCGGAAGGATGTTCTTAAGTCGAAAAGTTCGTAAGTCGAATAAGCATTTCCCATAGGAATGCACTGGAAACCAATTAATCCGTTCCGGCTGTTTTTGGTTCTTAGGTCGAGGGGCGGTTTGTAAGTCGAACCATTAGTTCCCATAGGAACTAATGCAAAGCCGGTTAATCCGTTCCTACCACTAGGGGCAGAATTTTTTTTCTTTTTTTCCCCTTTAACCTAAAATGACTTAGGTTTTTTTCCGGTTCGTAACTCGAAGTAAAGTTCACAAGTCGAGGCTATATTTTTCTATCAGAGCAGTTCGTAAGTCGAAAAGTTCGCAACTAGGGCCGTTCGTAAGTCGAGGGTTGACTGTATCTCCATCTCTAGCGAAGACACCTTTTATTGGAGGACAAGAACATCTGTATTCATTACATCTTTACATGAAACTAATAGATACAAGATTAGTTAATTGTTAAAGATGATGCAATTCCCAGTGTGGTGTAGTGGATAGAGTGATGGACCGGGACTCTGGAGAATGGGGTTCGAATTCCCACTTGACCATGGAAACTCACTGGGGAAGGAAACTGTTAAAAGCACTCCTTAAATATCTCACTTACTTTGAAAGCCCTATTAAGGTCGCTATAAGTCAGTTCCAACTTGATGGCACAGAACACACAAACAAAGATGATGCAGGAAAATGACTTTGTACAAAAAAAGGTCCAGACTTTGTTCTGTAGCTTTTATTTTGAGACAATTTGTCCCATATTGTAGTTCAAGAGAGGTTTAACGCTCTCCTATTTGGAAGAGGAAGGTTTATTGGCTTACATTTGGGTATAGTCAATGGTTTAGTGCTTGTGAGCCTCCGCTTGAAATTGGCAATTCTCAGCACTTGCTCAGCTTCCACTCCCGCACTGTGCACCAAATTTCAGAATTCTCTCTGTGTGAACACAAGAAGCAAAGGAGGATATCAAAACCCATTTCAATGGATTATAGTCTGGTAACTAGAAAGAGTGAAGGCAAGAGGAGAAGGGGACGACAGAGGATGAGATGGTTGGACAGTGTCATCGAAGCGACCAACATGAATTTGACCCAACTTCGGGAGGCAGTGGAAGACAGGAGGGCCTGGCGTGCTCTGGTCCATGGGGTCACGAAGAGTCGGACACAACTAAACGACTAAACAACAACAACAACTGGAAGTTCAGCTAATCTGTCCAGGAAAAAGGAGCTGGCAGCTAACCTTGACTCAGTGAG
The DNA here is from genome assembly GCA_037013535.1 of Intellagama lesueurii. Classification (NCBI taxonomy): domain Eukaryota; kingdom Metazoa; phylum Chordata; class Lepidosauria; order Squamata; family Agamidae; genus Intellagama; species Intellagama lesueurii. The sequence goes on along the minus strand of JBAJHW010000004.1, from coordinate 91,262,245 downwards.
AAATTGAATATATGCTTCGTATTTGTGGTTACTGTTGAATGCCTTCAAATATTTTCAACTTATGGCAACTTATGACAACTCTGACAGGGTTTCAAGGCATGCTGGGATGTTCAAGAATGGTTTGCTACTGCCACTCCACACTAGGCTTCCATGGCCAAGGGGAATTTGAACCCAGGTTTCATGAGTTCTAGTCTCACACTTTATTGATGACACCACATTGGCTCTCACCCTTGGTATAGGTGATCAGAATTAAGATGTCATATTGTATGAATTTATTATTGTTATAGCTATTGTTACTATTGTAGCTGTTGCTTATGGTTTCTAGCTGGTGTACAAAACTCTTTAAGTGCAGGCTTTACATTAATTAGGAGTGGAAGGGAAAATGCCTAAGGGGGGGGGGGAGGGTGGTTAAGCCAGAGTGAACAAATATATTATAAGGAAGCATTTGATGGGAAAATCATAGATAAAAGCCCTCTTCAGATACTCCAAAGAATGTATGAAACATAAAACTTAGACAAATGTAGCACTACCCATGGTGTCCTCACCCTCTATATCCCCTGAACATTCTAACTACCATGCTTCATTCACAAATGAGAGTTCTTTATGACACAGAACATTCTACTCATATTAATTAAATTTCCCTACTCAGCGAAGGGAGATCAGGAGAAGAAAGAGTGACATGGATGGGTGTGTCTGAGACAGGCCCAGAAGAGCTGTGACTAAAAACGCTGGCACCTTGGAACAAACACCACAATTTCCCTCTCACTCAGTCCTGAGATGTAGGCATGAGACCCCACCATGATAAAAATAACAGGATGTCGTGCCCCCTGGAAAAAAAAGTGAAAAATTGTGGGGGTTAAGAGTTAATGGGATGGGAGGCATTGCTGTTTATTTCAATAACATTTGACAGTAGATTCACTTCTACATTTTGGCAGCCAATCTCAATCTTTTTTTTGGCCACAGCCATAAATACAATGTGAAAGAAATATAGACCATATCAGGATTGTATAAGTCGCATAAAGAACCTTATAAGCTGTGTGTGAATAATTGTTTCTGGTCTATGACCCCCTTGATATGTGCCCAGGGGGGCATATGCCCCCTCATTGATAATGGCTGCTCTAAATATTGGTGCCTCAGGGCAGAGCCTCACTTGCTCTGCTTTAGTTACAGCCCTCTGTGCATCTGTAATCTTCATGCATTCATGACTGAAAAGATCTAGAAAGAGAAAGGGTGTCTCAAGAGAAAAGATGTGCAGATTTTGAGATAATAATTCTAGTCTGAACCAGAAAACTGGTACCTGTGTAACAAAAGGTTTGAGAGTGGCATATAGAGGAAGGAAAGAAGATAGATCATGATGGAGCAAGACTATGAAACAATATACAGTTAATTACATGTTATGTAAGGTGAATAAAAGTAGGATTTCAGTGAAGAGAATGTCACAAAGTAGCTATATGATCCAGATAATGACCAGAAAATAGCAAACCAACTGCATTGTTTAGGAATGAGAGAACAGGTGAAAGGTAGAAGCAGAAAGACTGACAAGAAGAATATTACAAAAATCAATGTTGCACGTAATAAGAGAAAAAGGTAGCAATTTGGAAGTGTCTGTGTAGATATGAAAGATTAAATTCTAGATATATTAATCAATTGAAAAATAGACTTGGCAGGATCTTGGCAAGACTTGGCAAGATCCTGGATCATAGGAGAAAATGTAAAGGAATAGTTACTGGGTGGAAACAAGCAACTACGTTATCAAGAACAAAAGACTGAGAGGCTGTTTAAAAAGAAAAGAAAATAAAGCAACAGAAAAAAACCTCAAACTGTAACTAGTCTGAGAAAAGAGACAATGAGAAATGATGGTGGGACCAAAGCAACAGAGATGGGAGTAAGTTAATGGAAGAGACTGGATCTAGACTTTCATCCCTGTAGTAGGGCAAGTTGCAAGACAATTGGCAGAGGTAGTTCTACAGCTCCTGTTCCCAGCAGGAATAAAGGGGCTTGCAAACTAATTCCATTATTTAAGGGTGGTGGTAAAGATAAAAATAAAGATGGATAGGGATAGGGATAGGGAGGCATACCCAACCTCCAAGCAGTTGTTTAATCCACATTTAAAATGGTCTGGTGGTTCTTATCACAACTTGTGGTGGCTTATCCCACAATTATGCAATGTGTGAAGAAGCTTCTTTCACTTGTCTCTCCTGAATTTACAGCCAATCATTTTCATTGGGTGACACCAACTTCTAAAACGGCCTTCCACAATGTGGTTCAGTCCAGATCTGTATATTTACAACTTACGTCTATTATTTCCAATTTTGGCATTTCCCTGTCAAGCAGGCAAAGCACAGTTCACTGCTGTACTTGGCTATATAGGATAAAACTCTAGTTCAACAGCTTTCAAATGTGCAAATAATTAAATAAATAAAGGTTCCTCATGGCCTCAGAACTCTTCTTGATCTGCCTTGGTTTTTACTGCCCCAAATAAAATGGTGTTACTCACAAATCCCTGCTGGCCCTCAACTCCAGTGCCACTCCCAATACAAAACCTTAGGGAATCTCACTGCTTACTTGTAAGGTAGGGCCTGGTCAGTAATTAAATGAGAGACCACCTGCTAGTAAGAGAGATATAAAGATAGGTCACGATTAGAGATGGAGGTATTTGTATATGAATACAAATATCCCTGCACAGCTGGACTTAACGAGTTTCCAGCCCCTGGGGCCAGACTGTCCACTCACATGTCTGGTGGCTAATGTGTCTGGTGGCGGCCTCGCTCATTCTTCCAATCACTCCCGGAGTGCAGCTCTCTTCCCACTTGGCTGACCACTCAGCAGCCGTGCAGGGAGACTCGTCCTCCCTCCCCCTGCCTGGAGTGGCTAGCCGAGCGGGAAGAGAGCTGCGCTTCGGGAGTGAATGGAAGGATGAGCAAGACCGTCACCAGACGCATGAGTGGACGATCTGGCCCCAGGGGCTGAAACCTCATTAAGTCCAGCTGTGCAGGGATATTCGTATTCGTATACAAATACGAATACCCCCATCTCTAGTCACTATTCTCCCTGAAATTCACTGGAGAGTCACTACCACTCATTATTGAAAATACTGGGCTAGATGAACCAATGGCCTGAATTAGAACAAGGCTGTTTTCTACATTCCTATGTTTCTAATTCCCTCCATTGTGAAAATTGCTCACTTAAGCTTCAGCCAAATCCAGAACCAAATCAGTGAGATTTGGGCTAATTTGTACAAAGGTCTGGACCAGATTGTAATGATATGCTGCAGTTCCAGGGTGAAGTGATTTGGACTGATTTGGCAATTAGAACATCTAAAATGAGTGGGAAGAATCCAGGCCATGAGATCATATGCACTCTCCAGTCACAGTGCTTGGAGATTTGAGAGAACGAGGAAAAATGACTATTCCACCAGGCCAAAAGGCTATCTAAGATCTTTCTCTTCACCTGCAGCAACAGTGATCCTTCTCTTCACCCTTTAGATTAGGCATCTTTCAGTCTCGAGAGACTATGGTAACATGCTCTGTATGGAGGACTTGGAACAGCGTCTAGTGTGGCTGAGAAGGCCAATTCGAGAGTGACAATCCCTTCCACACTGAAGACAAATACAATCTGTCCCCTGTCCAGCTCCCTGATTTTGCTGGTTTCAGGACTGCCTCTTTGCCTCGGCCTGCTGGACAAGGGTCTCTTCAACTTGGGAGAGGCCATGCTGCACCGCCTGCCTCCAGGCTGAACGCTCAGATGTCGTTTCCCATCTGTTGAGGTCCATTCCTAAGGCCTTCAGATCCCGCTTGCAGATATCCTTGTATCGCAGCTGTGATCTCCCCCTGGGGCGATTTTCCTGCACTAATTCTCCATACAGAAGATCTTTTGGAATCCGACCATCAGCCATTCTCACGACATGCCCGAGCCAATGTAGACGTCGCTGTTTCAGTAATGTATACATGCTAAAAATTCCAGCTCGTTCTAGGACTACTCTATTTGGAACTTTGTCCTGCCAGGTGATACCAAAAATGCGTCGGAGACAACGCATATGGAACATGTTCAGCTTCCTCTCCTGCTGTGCACAAAGGGTCCAGGACTCACTGCAGTACAGGAGTGTGCTCAGGACACAGGCTCTATAGATCTGGATCTTGGTATATGCTGTCAGCTTCTTATTAAGCCATACTCTCTTTGTGAGTCTAGAGAACATGGTAGCTGCTTTGCCAATGTGTTTGTCCAGTTCGACATCTAGGGAGAGAGTGTCAGAGATCGTTGAACCAAGGTACACAAAGTCATGAACAACATCCAATTCTTGTGTGGAGATGGTAATAGAGGGAGGTGAGTCCACGCCCTGGCCCATGACTTGTGTTTTTTTCAGGCTGATTGTTATTCCAAAGTCTTGGCAGGCCTTGCTAAAACAATTCATAAGTTGTTGGAGGTCTTCAGCAGAATGGGCAACAACAGCTGCATCATCAGCGAAGAGGAAGTACCGCATGCATTTCAGTTGGACTTTGGTCTTCGCTCTCAATTTAGAGAGATTAAAGAGCTTTCCATCTGATCTAGTCCGGAGAGAGACACCTTCTGTTGCAGTTCCAAAGGCGTGCTTCAGCATGACAGCAAAAAAGATCCCAAACAGGGTTGGTGCGAGGACACAGCCCTGTTTCACTCCACTTCGGATGTCAAAGGGATCTGATGTTGAGTGATCAAAAACTACAGTGCCCTTCATTTCCTCATGAAAGGACCTGATGATGTTAAGGAGTCGAGGTGGACATCCAATCTTGGGAAGTATTTTTAAAAGGCCGCCCCTGCTAACCAAATCAAAGGCCTTTGTGAGATCTATGAAGGCCACAAAGAGTGGCTGTCGTTGTTCCCTACATTTCTCCTTCACCCTACGGCTCCTCAAAATGGCTGCAAATGGATATATATACTGCACTGTGACTTTCCTTTGAGTCCTCCCTAGAGCTTCAGGGAATATTCCGGGCCTTATATGAGGATGCAGCTGTAACTCTCTCCTTTGGTGCCAGCAGCTCAGTCTATTGTATTACATTTTACTTTTACTTTCCTCAGTTCAAGTAGCTGGCTACCCCCCCCCCCTTCCTGTGATTGTCAAATAGGTTACAAAGGATCTGTTGTGGTGTTGCTCCATCCAGGGATGAACAGAGCTCCTTGCTCTACTCCAGAATGATTCAGTCCATTTTTGCACATTAGTCCAAACACAGTACACAGGCTTAAAGTCTGTTTCAGAAAAAAAATTGAACTATGGAAAGCATGTAAAGGCTGAACTAGACAAGACTGTTAATGTTATATTACAATGAGATTTGGCTGGAAAAAAACACAGAGCTGGTTTAAAAAAACACCCATGTTTATTCTAATATGAGATTTTCTCACTCTGCAAATTACCCTCCCTTTGTTTTTTAACAGGTCATTTAAATAAACATGGCTTCATTTGCATCTCTGATTTCTCAGGCATTTGCTTTTTTTGAAAGATTTGTGTACTTGGAGGAAAAATGCTAGAAAAACTATAAATACACATTTCCCTTAATGTGTTATGTGGTCTTCAACACTTTATAGGGTTAAATCACACATTAAAGTAAATCTTGTATAAGGACTGCTTTAATAATGGGGAGACAATATTATTGAGTGGGACCAACCAAACTCAGTGCTGTGCATGCAGGGGGTCCCAGCCTCAGTCCCAAGTATCTCCAGTTAGGTCTAGTTAAAACAAACAAACTTGTCTAAAGCTCTGCCAATTAGTCTGTACTATACTGGGATATATTGTCTAATGGTGTGACTCAATAGGTCAGGTACTGTGTTCTTAATGGTTTGGAAAATGCTTACTAACCTTGCAGAAATATTGCAACCACAGTTTGACTGGGTAAGTTCATCCTAACACAGCCATCCAAAATGCTGCACTTAGCTGTCAAATGCCAAGACAGGTTTTTAGAGATGAAATCTGGCATAATCGACCTGTGTCTTGAACACAACTGCATATCCAAGCAAAGGCCATCAATGAGGACCTTTGGGTTCTGTTTCTACAGATGCCCTTCAAAATTACCCAGCATATGAACTGTGGAGAAACGCCAGGCTATGAATAAGAAATCGTGACTGTTGCTATAAAGCAAAGTCTATATTTTGTATTTCTAACTTTTCTATTGTGTCCCCAAACATCTCTGAGTGACCAATAAACCATTTCTAGTGCTGCTCCAGTGATTCAGAAACTTGCATTATTTTTCCACTGTGAGCTGTCTTAGATTATGTTATCTCAAGGAAATGAGCACTGGAACAAACTTTCAGCCAAGATACTCAGTCAACTGGCATTTTAAAATTCATCAAAAATAGTGGCTTACCATGATGGCCCTGTAAATGCTTAACCATCTGGGGGAAAGCTGTTCAATAGCATATTGCCTAAAAGTGAAGAAAAATTCTTCAGTGATACAGCAATGATTAAAAAGTAAAAAATAATCTATTTGGGAGATCTCTCTCTTTCCTCATATTCACACCAAAGAACTTGGTCATATTTAAAATTTCAGAACGTTTGAATGAAATCCAAGTGATATGTAAAACTGCAGTGAAATCCTTGCACTTCTGTATCTACTTCACACCTGATTATTTGATGCCAGATGCTTCCAGCTGTATATAAAAAGAATGGCGAAAGTCAATCCCAGGCAATTTCTAGTTGATCAGACAGCCGTGCTCCAAGCAGACCTGTTTCCCTGATGTATTATTATTGTAACAAACAATAAATAATCACACACTTTCACTCTTTCCCATGTCTACGCATGATATCTTCATTTGTAGCTGGGTGGGTGCCAAGACAAGTAAAGTAGGGGGCAGTGACACTGTTAGGAAACTGTGTGGCTTAACAGTTATATAACAATTGCATCACTTGACAGGATGATTTTTGGAGACTCCACTTTGAGAGTGTATTCATTCACTTTAGAATGTGGCAGGTTCTGCCATGGCTGGACATAGAGGCGGGAAAGCTGGGCGGTTGCCTAGGGTCCTGAGTAGAGATGGGCATGAACTGAGCTACCAAAAAAAAAAAAAAAAAAAAAAAAAGGACTGGACTGTTTTGTAGTTTGGTTTATGGGTCAATTTGTGCAAGCCATTTTGCCAAAATGAAAAGCCGATTTTTTTTTCCATATGGCACTTGGTTTTGCTTCGGTAAAACGGATGCTCTCTCACCCCTTCCTGCTGCTCCCACCTCCGTCCTGCTGCCCTCATTGCCTCCTTACCTGGTCCTGCCACCTTCTCCTCTTCCTCCTCCACCAATGCCATCTTGAGACAGCAGCTCAGCTTCCCTTCCAAGAGCTGCACCTGCTGTCTCTCCACATGCACAGCCTATTAGCTTATAAACTGATACATGTACAGAGACAGCCAATCTGGCTTCCTTTCCAGGAGATGGGCCTGCTGTCTCTGCGCATGCACTGGCCTATCAACTGATAGGTGTGCACATGTGCAGAGACAGGCCTGGCTCCCAGAAGGAAAGCCAGGCTGCTATCTCTGAAGATGGTGGTAGAAGAGGAGGAGGAGGAGGAGGCAGAAGGACCAGGTAGGGAGGCACCCGGGGCAGCAGGGAGGGGCAGGCAGGTGATAGAGAGGGTTGAGGTGTTAGGTCCCCCCCCCAGCACAAATCAGAAAAATGGACCACAAATCAATTCATTTTTCTGGGGTTCATGGGTGGTTTGTGGTTTGCCCCAATTTTTCATTTTTTTTCAGCTTGTGCCCATCTCTAGTCATGAGGTGAGGAAGGTGCCAGGTTGAGGCCATGCTTTTTGAATGTACTATTTGCAATGAGCAACCAAAAGACAGGAATTGGTACTTTTTTAAAAAGAACTGCCATGGCTCTGCTTTGTTGCACAGTGTGCTGCTGCAGTTCAGAGTGTGGCTTTTGGACTTTTGCTTGTGCAAAACATAACACAGTGGCAAGGTAATGAAGGTTTTGAGTAGGAATGTATACTGCCTTTAGAGAAAAGTTTCAAAATGGACTGAATTAGTGGCATTGAACTTTTTGGCAACAACAGGGGGAAGGAAGACACCCTCAACCACCCCTGCAATGGGCCAGTCACCACAAAACATCACCTATGTTCTCTCCAGCACCATTGGGGACGGGGAAATGGAGTGGTCTCAAATTTTGTTAGAGATAAATGACACCTTGGGTAAGGATGCACAAATATCTTCAAAGATTGCTTTGTTGGATATGGTTAGTGTGGTGTTCACCCTCCTCATGAATATTTATATTAAGATTTGCATGCACCAATAGGAGTTGGTGGGGGAGGAGTTAAGGGAGAGAGAAGAAAAGGAGGGAGAGAGAGAGGGAAAGTGAGTGGAGATGAGAATGGAGAAGGTTGTTTTAGTTCAGAGTTAACGACATTGACTGGACATTTATTACCTGTAACAATAAACAATTTCTACTTGGTTCTTAAATGATACGTTGCCCTGACCTCTGTCATTAATAGTGAACAATGTTGATGTAATCAACTGGTGGCAGCTGAACAACACATTGCGTGAGCCTTTGCTTGGTGAAACAACCAAGGGTCACGCGGGAATGTGACAGTTAGTAATAACCTATTAAGTTGGAAAGAAAAAGAATTAATTGTTATTATGGTGACAGTGACACAGTTGATTATAGCAAAGAATTGGAGATTTGATAGCCAAATTAATACGGAATATTGGTATAAGGAAATGTGAAATATGGCTATTAATGATAAGCTAACTTGTGAGCTTAAAATAAGAAAAAGAGTATTGTGTGTCAATAATTCTAGAGATATATGGAAACCATTCTTGTTACATGTATTTGAGAAAGGAAAAGGTTTTACTCCCAGGGAAGACTTATTGTATTTCTGGAGAGAAACTGGGCAATAATATAATAACTAAAAATAAACAAGTAATTGATTATAACATTTGATATGTGGATAGAGAAACGGTCTCCGAGTGGTAAAGGGAGCACTAGAGTATATAAGTGTGTGTAGGGTTTTTTTTTCTTTATTTTTTATTTTCCCCCCCTTTATTATTGTGTTAGTGTAATTGTAGCAAATGTCTTGTGTATTTTGCTTAATGAATTAAATTATATATTTTTAAAAAATCTATGTTGGGGTAGGGGAGAACAGTAGTGCAAAGAGGAAGTGACATGGGAGAAGGAGACTGGCTGCTGAACCGTCAATAAAGTTCCAGAGGCCTCCTAGTCAGGTTAACCTTTTGGAGCCTGGGAAGAGCTCAGGGTAAAACCCCCGGAGTCTATGTATCCCCCCCCCCCCCATGCTGGAACTGTTTAGGCAGTCATTCTGCACTTAAGCATGGTGACAGAAGGATGTGAGGTAGCTTTTAGACAAAACTCTTTTTTGGAAAAAATAATAATAATCCACTTATATTTTTGTATTGCAGTGTCAGGTTTGGGAGGGGATCTTGATGGATGAATGTGTTCTTTCTTGTGCTGACTTTGATCAGATACAACACAGCATTAGTGACTATTTCCTTACACCTTTTTTCCCTTCTTTCTTTTTTTTTTTCTCCTTTTTGGTACACCGCAAAGAAATACCAATGTCTATCATTCTTGACGTTTGACAGAACTAAGCACAACTGAATATTTCTCAATTCAGATCTTGTTTTCTGTTCATATTAGATCTTTGACGCATTATGTCATCACTGGGAACAAAAACCTTTTGCTATTTTGCCTGTATGTAGTTCTGGAAAAACAGAGAGAATCGCCTATAAAGCATGCTCATCTCTGGATTCTCTGCCAAACACTGTTATTGCTTTGCCACTTAGAGTGGTCTGGTAGACTATTCCTTTTTGAGTGTAAAATGCTACCTTGGAAGCAATGGTCCCCCCCAACTGAAATAGTGCATGACTGCCTGACATCTGAGCACAGTGTTTACTTAAGATCTTCCACATTCCCACAAATGATGGAACTAGGCATAGGACTTTCCTATATCTTGGATGTCAGCCCCCAGAATATACCAGGCATCCCCACAGCCAGAATTCTGTGGCTTTATCCACGTACTTAAAAGTTCTCACAGGGATTTTCAATTAAACAGGTGAAGAATGAAGGCTCCAGCAGCCTTTATCTGCCTTTAGGGAAGAAAGAGAAGATGGGTGGGTGTGGCTAAACTCCATGGGAGCTGCAAGATATTAGGGGATTACTAGTCTCTCTGCTCATTAGGGTGCCTCTCAAAAAACTATCAATCTTCAAATCCTTTTTAGCTTCCACAGAGCTCAGCCATTCCCATCCTGACTTTTCCCAAAATATTGTAATGTCTAAAGCAACCCTATGGCTTATGTGGGGATTTTTCTATATAGCCCATCAACTGTAATAAAACCTTGTTGAGGAAGGCTTGGTATGCCAAGCATGTTCTTGACCTAAATGGATTTCAATACACAGTAAGTAAATGGAATTATTTATGATATCAAATATATGCTGAGATTTTTCCAGAGGCTATTAACTGGGGATCAGTTATGTACAGGGACAAAAAACAAACAAACAAACAAAAAAACCCACAACATTCCAGACACATAAGTTCATATATGCCATGTCATTCTATAGGTTGCTGGATACATCTTTTAACCTTTGCACTCCACCAATGAATATAGGAGATATTTGGTTTACTATTTTGTATAACATAATATGACCATTGAGGATCACTTAGAGGACTTGTGCCTGAAACAGTCTCAACCTGTTCTCAAACTTGAAACGATGAGGTGTCTGACTTACTGGCATGGAGCCAGGTTGCTGTTTTTTTCGGTTAAAATGAATGTGATTACTTACTCGCTGAGTTAAAGGACAGGAGACATGCGATCCAGATTTCTCCGGGTGTTCTGTCCATCTCCTTCAAATGAACTCATCCTTGGGTTGAACCCTTGAATGTTTTAAAAGAAGTTCCAGAACTTGGTCACTCAGTCCAAACCAAAAATTTGGAGATTTCAGTGTGTCTTCTATGTAGATAATTAGAGAAGCAGGACAATCATCTTGCCTCAAGCTGTTCCAAGTTTTCCTTAAGCTGCATTATCTAGGGAGCTAAATTCTGAATTGAGATGATATATATTGAAAGAAAAGATGTCATTTCAGGATGTATTGAAGTCTGGAACATGTGAAAGACAGCTTTAAAATGGACCTGATGACTAATGGATCCGAGTATGGAGCTTGGGGACTTAAAGCTAATACTTCATGAGTAATGGCATATAATGTTTGGATCAATTATCTGTAAGTAATATAGGTTTTGCTACCTGAAGCACATCTTGTGAAGCCACAAAGGCTAAACTGCTGGAGGCACTTTTATTATGTAACCACCATACACTATAAATTATTTTACTGTATCTTGTACAGAACAATAGTGCAAAGATTTCAACAGAGGGCCATTTGGGGATCATGAAGAATAGACTGCTGACAGGAGCTTAACTAGCAAGGATATTCAGATTTTTTTATTTTTTTTAATGCCCTTTTGAACAAACTTAACTCACTCAGTGCTTAAAGCAAGCTGGCACATAACGCAAACTCCACCTGCCTGCCATGTATTAAGTTTTACAAAGGCCTTGATAAGACCCATCTTTGTGTTACCTAATTGGAACTGTAAAAACAAAAAAACTTTCAAGACTGTAGGCTGCCCCTGCCACCCTCTCCATGATGAGAGGGTGAGTCTTTGCAGAATAAGGAGCTTTGTTAATATGGGGAAAGTGAGAAAACAACTTGCACCAAAAGACTTTTACAGTATCTGCTTGAGCAGACTCAGGCCTTGACAGGCAGCAGGTACATAGTCCTTCGCAGACCAAAAACCTTCTGGACTGCTCACTGAAAAATCCTTAGCAGGACCAAGCCCCTCTGGGCCATGCACAACACAGTTCTTGTCAGACCCAGGCTCTGAGCTGGGAACAGAATGAGTCTTTGTGAACCCAGGCCCCTTTGCCCCTCCCCCAGACAAGTCTGAAACTAGGTCCAGCTCCTGCAATGAGCCACAGACCCTAGTCCAATGGGTCAACACAGTTATATGGGTCCCAGGAAGTTACTTCACTCCCAAAGTTCATGGGTCCAGCTTGCTCAGGATGTTTATTGAGGAAAACTGCCTGGACCCTTGCAGGCAGGAGGTGCACTTTCTTTCTGCATCCACACCCCCTTGTCCTTGGTCCCTGACAGAGGGAATGCTTGTGTGCACCCCCTCCTGGGCAGCAGGACTGGAGTCTAGGAAGAAAAATCTTCATGCACCTGCTGGACGTAGGGCATGGGGGGCAGAGGTCAGGCTAAATGTGGTGGCTGGAAAATCAGTGCTCATGACAGGAGGACAGGGGACCAGCTGCCTCCCAGCAGTGCCTGGCATCTCTCTAGCTTTCCAGATGCCTCAGCTCTTGGACCCTTGCCCCCCTCCCATCTTACCCTGGCAGTTTCTTCAGGCATAGCTGTCAGCCCCCTTCTTGGCAGCTTGGCACGGACTTCTCCTCCCTCAAACACAGCCCAGCCCCTCCACAATCTGCCAGTGATCCTCCCTTCTGAGTCTTCTGGCCCATCTTTTATCTCTACTCCAGCCGTTGCCCCAGCTGCACATGTGAGGATGTCATCAGCATTTTCCCTGGCCTCACCACAGGACCAAGGTGTAGCACATGGAGAAAGCCTGCCCGCAGCACCCAACAAGGTAGTCTGCCTACTACGCCAGCCAGCTGCAGTCGGGGCAGGCTCACAAAGACTACCAGAATTATTTCAGTGTGAGTGTTCATGGATTATAACCCAGTTCTTAGACGTATGAAGCATAATAGCCAGGCCACAGGTTTATATGCATAGGTACACAGTTGCGGGCATGGGGACTGAAAGAAGTGGGATACGGGAGAGGATAACTACATTATTAACATCTGGTCTTTTATTAACATTGGTCTTTTCAGTTTATACAGGCTATTTGAAACCAGGCATAGTTGAGGATTACCTGTTTCTGTATTAGGGGTGTAAAACAGTTTTGCTTTTAAAAAGTCATAACTCAAAAACTCTTTGCCCAAGCTTCCTCAAATTTGGCACAGAACATGAGCAGGCTGTCTGCTACAACTGTGCCAAACTTGGTGCTTAAAAAGTTTAAAAGTTATACATTTTTGTTTGGGTTGCCCCCATTTTTAGAATTGCCTTATAGAATGTTGTTTTGTTCTGTTGCACAACATCATAGCTGCACTCTCATGCAGCTATAATGCACTCTGGTCTCAAATTTCTTTTGATTGTACTGAGTCCAGAGTTCAGATACCAACATTTCGCTATTTGTGATAGCCAAGCTTTGATATATACATCATGTATATATAGTGCCCTATCCAGACACTATTCAGCTTAGGGCTGTAAATACATTTAGGATGGAATGCCAACCCCCAACCTCTCCAACATTGCATTCTTTACAGTTGCTGTGCCAGATAAATTCGTGTTGCTTAGTGTTCTAAGTTACACTAGATCCAGCTCAATGAATCAATGCAGACATAGTGAGTCAATTCCTCTGTAAATTCTACTGATTCAAATTAGCCTACTCCAGTTGTGACTTACTTTAGTATAGTAAGTTGCAACTATTTTAGGCTCATTTGAATCAATGGAACTTACAGAGAAGGTGAGTCACAAAATCCCCACTGATTCAATGGGCCTACTCTAGTGTGTCTTATAATGCTAAGCAACAGGATTTCAGTCACTACATCAGATACATGGAGTACAATATTCAGGTCACAGGTTTAGGTATATAGCAATAATATTGGGAGAGGGGGTGAGGTAATAATTGGAGATAAATATAGGGGATGGGTATTGAACTTTTGAAAGTCAGCAGCCCCTATAAGGAACCTTCAAAGTGTTGATCACAGAAATGTGTAAGCCATCTGGTTCATATCTGATGGTTCATTTCAGTTGGGGAAATGCTTTAACACTTTATCTAAACATAATTTGGCAAGGCTGACTCTGGGAGCTATTTATTAATTGTTGAGAGCCTGTGGTTTGTAAATAGTGGTATGATCCATTGCAGTACCAATAATATTAATTATTCTCTGGTAGACAAGCTATTCTGTGTGTATGCAAAGACTTTCTATGAGAAATTCCAAGTCTGCCATCAGCTAGTTTGTATTTTAACAGGCCCTCTGCCTGAGCAACTGAGCTCTTTCAAGTGCATAAATGTGCTGCTTAAGGCAGTCAATGAAAAGCACAGCATCATTCCATGTGCCCAAAGCAAATCAGAAAGGACCAAAAATCACATCTGTCCTCCAGAGTGATGGAGCTGCCCATATCCATTACTGTCAATGACAGCCCTGCCAAGCTCAGCATTAACCTCCCTTTATATTTCATTACTGCCTATCACTCTGGGGAAGTTCTAATTGGACAGCTGTGTGAAACACAGCCAGCTTCCACCCTGCCAGCATGGCAACAAAATTAACCAAAACCCAGAGAATGCAGCCTTGAACTTCTGATTATTTACTTACTTATTTAGGAGGAGGAGGAAAAAACCCACAAGGTTTCAAATGATGTCGTGCAAATGTTCAGAACCTTGACCAATTATGAGAACACTGAAGATAAATGATGCGTGGTCTGCAAATCCATCAAAAAGGACATCAGCTTGTTTGTAGATGTGCATGTTTGCACATTTTGTATTTGCCAAATGCACACAAACCTCTTTCATAATAAAAGGGGAGGAAAGCTTAAGTAAAGACACTGGGAATTCACAAATTACACCGTGTTTAAAAGGCACTCCTGAAATCTCTCCAAATTCAGAATAATGACAGTGCTTTGCCAGGCAAATGTAAATTGAGACTGTCCCTGGCAAATAGTAAGTGCTTTTCTATGGTAATGTTTCATAAAAACAACATCATCCTTTGCCATCTAAAAGACTAAGGGATGGTTACGGGGCCACATGACTCTTTGTTGTTTTTCCTGCAACAGACTAACACATCTATGGCACCCTTGGGAATTTATTGGGAGAAAGAGAGGCAAAACTACATTCTGGTATGTTAACATAACTCGCACTCATAGCATTCACCATTACAAGGTGTCTGTGTCTATTAAAATAATAAATTTAGGACTCAGGATGATCACACATCTCCCTTGCCCTTCTGAGACACGCATGCAACTACTTCTCTGAAGCTTTTTTCCCTACATGTGTTTCCAGTTTAAGTACGCTCTGATTAATTTTTCTCTCATCTCATCCACACAAAGAAGCAGAAAATCAGATTACAGCAGCTCTAAAGCAACCATTATATTGTGTCTGTGACCAGCTATGGACGGTCTAAGATACAGATTAGATAAATATCTATTTGGGGAGTGCTAGCAGGCCGCCTTATTGACCCGGTAAGCTGTAACAGCTTAAATACGTCAGGGAAATACATATTCAGACTCCACTTAGAATGCAAATTGTTGACCTAACACAACATAGCTTCTTGTTTAAAACTGGTACACCCTATCATCAAAATCCATGTTTAGTGATTGCTGGGCAAAGATTATTATATAAAAAAAGGCTGGCCTGGAGCCACTGTATGTAACTGTGCACATTTCTCTCACTGTGAAACAAAGCATCTCTTGGTAAGTTGCCATAACCTTTACAGTGGTGAAATGATAAGATGACTGATGGATTTTGCAAATGTGCATTCACAAATATGGAAAAGCACATGGCTAAAATGTTTATTTCGAAATATGAGATGACTACTTAGAGTGACAGTTCTTCCAACGCATGTTTACATTTAGACAAGCCAAATCCCCACTTTACCTGAATCAGAAAGGATCCCTGCTACCCTCTTATGTAAAGGAGTGCGACTGTGCAAGAAGGGACCCGTTAAGAGCCCTAGACTCCAAAATGATCCAAATTTGTCTCACATTCCTTGACGTTGTCAGTATGTCTCCCACTTACCACTGGTGAGTGGGATATGAATCCGGGGTTTGTTTCAGCCTTGGTACAGGCAAATGGCAGTATCCTTCAGAACCACAAGAGACATAAAGGCTTTGGGTGGGACATACACAAGGGGCTTCTCAGCAGAGGTTCCAGGTGCAAATGAGACACAAATGAAAAATGAGATCCTTATATAATGATAAAACTTTATAATTTATTGACACCTCCATGGAGCTTGTAATTTGAGGCCTTCCCATAGAATCGTACAAGGAAATGTTACAGAAAGGTACTGAAAGTTCTTTAAAGTTTTCATCAAGATAGTTTTATTTCCTCTAGCCTGTTTCAGAGCATAAAACTTTACAGCTAACTTAACAGGAGATCATAGAATTAATAGAGGAACCATTGGCTACACAGAATCCAGTGACAGGCACCAAAATACTAAATTCCAGTACTGTCCCTGAAATCTCTTATCACTGATCAGTAATTAGTCCATACTTGAGGTATGCCAATTATCTACTTGAGGTAACAGTTTTCATTAAGCAGCTTCCTTTCCTTTTAGAAACCACCCTATATTAGAAACAAGGAAAGGATTAACAGGTGCTATCAAATTGTGATTAACACTGTTTTAAACAAAATCTCATTTAACAAGCTTAAAAATATTCAGAACTGAGAAGTTGCATTTTGTTAATGCTTCCCCCATTTTCTGTCATGGCAAAATAGCGAACTGATAAAAATGTGAACAAATAATGGCTTAGCATTTGCTTCGAGACTTTCCGATTCCTGTGCAGATAAAGGACTGAACTTTAAAATAAGGTGTATTTCTTCTCAGTATGTTTGCAGTTAAAGTACTAGTTGCTTTTATCACTGTAAAAGCACAATTAATAATGAAGAAGTGTGATTCACTATCCAGATATAGATGTGGAAGATACATTTACCTGGAAAAAAATGGGCAACTGTGAGACTGCAGCTCCTCACCACTAGTGATGCTGGGGACTTTCATATTTCTAGGACTTCCAGTCCCAGAATCTGCCTAGAATCCCCCAGACAGAATTCTGGGACTGGAAAAGGAGAAACCAGAAGTCAAAAGAGATGCCTCCCTATATCCATTTTCTGCTTCACTCCCCACACTTTGGCTGGAATACCTTCTCAGTCCCACTGCTTCCTGGGAGTTGTCCTTAGTGCTCCATGGTAATAGTAATCTTGCTATATGTTAGACTCTTTGGAGAAGCCTCTATTCCTTCCCAAGGAGCACTGACATGACTCCCAGGAAGCAGTGGGATGCAGAATTAATTTAAAAACACAGTTCTTAGAAGATTAGATGCATCTCTTTGTTTATCCTCCTGGTTAATGCAAAATAAAAAATATATATATATATAACACATTTATGCAAATACATTCTTTCCAAGATCTGGGATTCATAGATACAGAATATATGTGATTAAATGTTGAGTGTACATACAGTGCATACATATACTGTACAACTACTGACTGTGATGTTGCAAGAGAGATGGAATTTGGGAAGGAACTCGTAATTTTGCAATAAAAAAATCAGCAGAATAAATTTATACTCTAAGTAGTCTACTTATAAAATATTCACAGCTGTGTGGGTCCATTGACAGGATAATACTTCCATTAAGCCAATCCAATAAAGTTACAAAATAGTCAGCAAGCTTTGTATGATTCTTTTTTCAAGCTGGATGTTCAATTAAATAAAAGCAGCAATAAAAGGCATTAAGACTTGGTCTGTGCTAGTAAAAGCCTCTTTGTAGCTGTGGTTATACTTTCAGAAATGTAGAAAATGTAGTATGTTTTAATTTTTTCTTATGTGTTTTAATGATTTGGCTCGCTCCTAGTTACATGGTCACATTGTCTGACCATATAACAGTCAATTTAACAAACATATGTATATTCATTATACCAACCTGCAGCTTGTACATTTGAACCCTGGTCAGTCATTACAGCCTAAAACTGCAGATCTTTAAATGTGGTGGAGAGGGGAGTACACACATAAGTCATATGCCCAATGCCTGCCCTCCAAATGTCATGCAGATCTTCATGTGTTCAGCATGAAGATGTAAAAAAAGTGTCCTAAGAGCACGTTCACTTGAACACAGTTGCAGGGTTCACTTGCTTGGCAACCCTACCAAGGCAAACCTCCCAGTCACATAAGCGCTAAAAGCCCATTCAGGTTATTATTATTATTAGTTTTATTTGTATGCCACATTTCTCCCAACAAAGGGACCCAAGGCAGCTCACAGCATCAAAAGTCACACAATTAAAACACAAGAAATTAAATATTAAAAGACAAATTAAACAATATATGATTTAATATAAAATTAAAAGATTAAAACATGGAAAAGATTAAAATTATCTGCTAAAATGGGGTTCAGGGATTCAGTTGTAATTGTTAAAAGCCTGCCTGAAGAGATGGGTCTTTAGCTTTTTTCAGAAGGATAAAACGGAAGGGGTGATCCTGATCTCCCAAGGGGATGCGTTCCATAGTCTGGGAGCTGCCACAGAGAAGGCCCTCTCCCGTGTCCCCATCAGCTGTGCTTGTGCTGGCAATGGCACTGAGAGGAGGGCCTCCTCTGCTGATCTTAATCGCTGAGAAGGTGCATATAGGGAGATACGGTCCTTCAGGTAACCTGGACCCAAACAACCACTGAGACTTGGGCATCCAAGCTTAGGGATGAATCCAGGAGTACACCCAAGCTGTGGACCTGAGTTTTCAGGGGGAGTGTAACCCCATCCAGCACAGGTACTATCCCTATTCCCTCATCTACCTTCTGACTAACCAGGAGCACCTCTGTCTTGTCTGGATTAAGATTCAGTTTGTTTGCCCTCATCCAGCCTATTACTGATGCCAAGCACTGGTTTAGAGTCAAGACAGCTTCCCTGGAATTAGGTGGAAAGGAGAGATGGAGTTGGGTGTCATCCGCATACTGGTGAGACCGAACCCCAAAACTCCAGACAACCTCTCCCAGCAGTTTCATGTAGATGTTAAAAATCATGGGTGACAAAGCAGAACCCTGAGGAACACCACAGGTTAGTGGCCAGGGGCGTTAAGCAGGAGTCACCCAGCACTACCTTCTGAGTTCTCCCCTCCAGGAAGGACTGGAGCCACTGTAAAACAGTGCCTCCAAATCCCATCCCAGAGAGACGGACCAGAAGGATACCATGGTCGATGGTATTGAAAGCCTCTGAGAGAGGCGGAGCTTTGTTGCGGCGCTGCCAGCAGCTCCAGAGAAGAGCTCTCTGGAAAAACTGGAACCATCCAGTCTGGGGCCCCCCTTTTGAAATGGGGGACCGAAGGAGAGTATAGGAGAATTCTCTCCGAAGCAGATGGTGAGCATCAGAAGGAGAAGAAAGGGAGGCAGACCCGGACTTCTTCCCTCTGAAGAAATCACCGAGCACAGACTGGAGACGGGAGCCATATTGGCACTGAGCCGTGAGTAACTCCTTTACCGGGGGAGAGGAAGACAACCAATATAGCATCAAAAATATATAACAATAACTAAGCAAGCTGAAGCCTTTGATCTATGAAATAGCCTCATTAAGCTGAAAAAAAGAGTGAAAATATTTGGCTGAAAGAAGAAAAGCAGCGGCGAGCCTCTCATTCCAGTCTGCTTAAAAGTGAAACTAACTCTTAATACAGCAGGCTGGTTTCAAAGACGAGAGAGTGAGACGAGAAAAATAAATCTTGTGTTTCTGAAAAAAATCTCAGACGGTAATACCACTGGACAGGATTTAAGAGACTGAGTTCTGTGAATGCAGTTTGGCTTGGATGTATTTTTCTTTTCCCTTTTCTGGACTCTGTGAACTTACTGATAATAGAATCTGGTTGGTTTTTTTTTGTTTTTGGAGAAGAAAGAAGGAGCTGACGTGGTCGACTGAACTGTGGAAGATCACGGGTTAATGGAAAGAACATAAGACTACAAGGACAACTGCTGGAGAGTCTGAGACCTTGTGACTGTTGTTTGGTCTGGATTTTTTTTTTCTCTCCGTCGGACAACGCGTGATTTGGATAATAGTAACTTGCTGGACTCGGGAGAAGAAGAAATAACTGTGCCACAGTTCTATTTGAATTGGCTGGATTAAAAATTGTCTTCTATATTATAATATTTGGACAAAGATCTGAAGAAGATTTAAGGGGAGGTTTATGATTATGGGTCTAGTTTGTTGATAAAATTGTGGAATCTGCTGAAGGACATTTAGGGGGTGAGCATTTTGGTTAAGGATATAGTATCATAAATACAAATCCCATTCATTGGAAAATCTAAGATGACCTCCAAGAATTTAAGACATCAAATGTTGGAGAATTGGTTTGTCCAATCTCAAAGTTTTGGAATAGTTTCACAAGAAAAAGAAATAGAATGGCAGAGTACTATGCAAAAGACAATAATGACAGGGTTTCAGCAAGTGAATGAAGGTCTTAGTAAAATAGAAGATCTGATGAAAGAGATGAAAGAGGGGACTTTAGATCCCAAACAACAGTTAAATGAAGGTGTACAAACTCTAGAACTGCCTTTATTGGGCATGACACCAGGTAACGTAGAGGGGATAAAGAGTCATCCAGTGACCTACCTAGCTTCTAAAACTAAAAAGCATTATGCTAAAAATTTTAAGAAAGCAGAGATACTGAAACAAGAGAAATTTATTGTGAAAATATTGGAAGTGATAAAAAAGGATATCCTGTCAGATGGGCTGAAAGACTGTTCAATTCAAAAGGAAACTGAATGGGATTTATTGTATAAATGGCTGCAGTTACCAGATAATGTTGGAATAACAGAGAATTAAACTAAAATGAAATTATAAGGTGAAAGCAGGAGGGTAATCAAAGTGTGAAAAAGCAGAAAATTGATTTGTTATGGTAATATGAATAGATAAGATGACTGTATACTCGGTGTTTTCCTATCCCCCAAATTCTTTTCCCTTTTCCCTATCTCCCCTTAAATTCTGTACACCCTACCTTGTCCTTAAATAAATATGTAAAAAAAAAAAAAAAAAAAAAAAACGCCTCTGAGAGGTCCAGCAGAACCAACAGGGACACACTTCCCCTGTCCAGTTCCTGGCATAGGTCATCCACCAAGGCGACCAAAGCTGTCTCTGTCCCATAGCCAGGCCTGAAACCAGATTGAAATGGGTCTAGATAATCCGCTTGCTCCAGGAATCCCTGGAGCTGAGAAACCACCACACACTCCAGTACCTTGCCCAGGAATGAGATGTTTGAGACTGGCCAGTAGTCATCCAGTACACTGGGATTCAGGGAGGGCTTCTTCAGTAGCAGTCTTATTTCTGCCTCCTTTAAGCAAGCAGGGATCGTACCCTGCTGCAAGGAGGCATCTACCACTCTCCGTACCCAATCGGCCATTCCTCCTCTGGCTGCTTTTATGAGCCAGAAAGGGCAAGGGTCCAGCACACATGTGGTGCATTCACCTCTCCAAGAACCCTGTCTACATCATCAGGCTGCAACAACTGAAAAGTATCCATTAAAACAGGACAAGCTGGGGCCAAAGTTACATCCACTGGGTCTGTATCAATTACAGCATCCAAGTCTGAGTGACTTTATCTGCAAAGTGTTGTGCAAATTCCTCACAGTGGGTTGTGGAGTCGTCAATATTTTGTTCTTTTGGTGGGGCATGTACTAAGCCCCTGACCACTCGAAACAACTCCACTTTGTGCAGATGCAATGGCAGCAGCAAAGAACCTTTTTTTTGCTGCAGCCACTGCCACGGAATATGCCTTCAAATGGGCTCTAGCCCGTGTTCGGTTGGATTCACTCTGAGTTTTCCACCATCGTTGCTCTAGTTTCCGTCCCACTTGTTTCATCACTGCCAGCTCCCTGGTGAACCAGGGGCTTGCCTGGCTCTACTTCGTGGGAGGGGATGCTTAGGAGTGATTGTGTCCACCGCCCTGGCCATTTCCCCATTCCAGAGATCAGTCAGAGCTTCAACAGGATCACCTGCTGAGGCAACAGGAAACTCCCCACTTGGATCTATCAGTCTCCTGGGGTGGACCATCCTAATAAGTCCTCCACCCCTGGAGAGATTAAGAGTTCCAGTAAGTCTAAACCTCACCAGGTAGTGATCGGTCCATGACAACAGAACTACAGAGAGCTCCTCAACATCCAGATCACCATCATCCTGCCCAGCATAAAATACAAGGTCCAGAATGTGCACCTGCTATATGTGAGGGGCCAGAAACCACTTGGGACAGACCCATGGTTGTCACGTAGGACATGAAGTTCTGAGTCGCTCCTAATAAGTTGGTCTCTGCTTGGACTTTGAAGTCCCCCAGTACTACCAGCCTAGAGGACTCCAACATCACCTCCGATACCAACTTAGTCAGCTCAGGAAGGGAGACTGTTAAGCAGTGCAGTGGACAGTACACCAACAAAATCCCTATTCTGTCCCGGGCACCCACCTTTAAGTATACACACTTGAACCCAGAAAACTGTGGGACGAGGCACCTGGTGAGGGGGATAGAATCACAATAGACTACTGAAACTCCACCTCCCCACCCGCCAGGTCTGGCCTGCTGCTGCTGCACAGAGAACCCAGGTGGGCAAAACTGGGAGAGACTAACTCCCCCAGCTTCATCCAGCCAGGTCTCTGTAATACAGGCCAGGTCAGCATGCTCATCCAGGATCAGGTCCTGGATGACTGATGTTTTCCCTTTTACTGACCTGGCATTCAGCAGCAGCATTTTTAACCCAGGGGGACTATTGCCACAGCTATCCAGGCTGTCTGAATTGGGAGACAATTTGGGGGTGACTAGGATCCTGTTTGCTCCCCTCTCCTACAATGATTCCCTTGTCTCCTCTCCCCGTATCTCCCTCTACCCAACGTAGCACCAATGGCAGCTCCCTGCTCCCCCTCATTGGCTTCCTTATTTGAAAGACACATCCCTCCCACACCAGACAGACAGCAACAGGCAGGCAAATAAAAAGGAATCCCTCTAGGCAAGAAGAATGGACCTCACCCTTATTTCTCAATCCCCCAACCAATCCACCCCTTTGCTGAAAAGGCTCTGCTTATATAGGCCCCTTCTGCCCTAATGCCAGGTGGCCGGTGTTGACAAGGGGGTGGGAAGCAGTCAGTTGCACGGACCCAGTCCTGCAGGGCAGTAGGAGTCTGGAGCCAAACTCCCTCAGGGGAAGCTAGCAGCCAGCAACAGCAGCAACACTGTCTCTCACACAGTGCCCTGTGAGATGGCAGATGATGAAGACTGCTCTGCAGAGGTTAATGTTCTTACACACACACCTTCAGTCTTCCACACTGAATTCACAAATGTCTGAGTCACTCTACATGGTTACAGGCTATAATCCTCACATACAGCTAAGATCCTCATTCTTTCTTAAAAGGGAGTTTTCATGTGGGTACACAAATGATCAGAGTGACATTCACACAAAATTTTAGGAAAGTAAGTAATTGAACTGCTGGATAGCTCTGTCGCTTAGTTATCTGGCTGCTGACCCAGCAGCTGGGAGTTGATTTCTTCACTGTGTCTCCTTGACGGGCTGGACTTGATGATCCATCGGGTCCTTTTCAGATCTGCAGTTCTAAGATCATCATCATCATCATCACTTGTTGTCATTTGTGAGAATGAGAAATAGATTTGTTTTTCTTACCTGTGAGATGACAAGCTATTTTCTGGCACTCAGGATGAGAGTTCTCACAATTAAATGTGTCTCCCTGACAAGGGCTGGACTCAGGGATCCATAAGGTTCCTTCCAGCTCTACAAGAATATGTAGAGAATATATATCTACAAGAATATTTTTTACATGCCTTGTGCAAAACTACAATACCTGTTTCCTTGTTGCATGATCTTGTCCACATGTGGGGCTTTGAGATCGACTGTTTGTACCTTCTGATCAATCAGCTTATGCCTGTTCCTTGTCTGTCCCTGTGTGTGTGTGTGTTTATGCTTTGCTTCACAAATGGAAAAGACAGAATGTTTGCACAAGGACATGCTGCACAAAATATGGAGAGTGTGATGAAAAAAAATTGTCCACATCCTCAGTGTGTAATGTGTGAACACCTCAGTTATTTGTTTAGCTCTTTGGTTCTCTCTTCCTCTTTTTCTCCCCACAAACTTCACCTTATTAAAGAGACTTGAATGATTTCAACAGGCCTCCATCCAACTACTTCTTTGACACTGAAGTTGTCATAATAAGACTGTATTCATCTTTCAGTTTTTGGTAATAAAAACAGTGTTCTCTGCATGTTTAGCTTTGTTTCGATTTATGCTACTGTTTTGTTACATAAAAGCTACTTAGCTGTGAATAGGTAAAACAATTATTGCTAGTTGATGAATGTATGCCAATTAGAACTAATTGTTCCTGCCTTTCTCCTAAAATGATTTTTGTACTGATTAAATGACATAAGTCAGATCAGCTAGTCCAGATATGAATAGTCATGTGTGCCAAATTCCTTCTTCTTTTTTTGCAAAATAATTACATCATGCCTATATATAAAGAATTTCAAAAAAGAGAAAAAAGAAAACATTAAGAGAGACACTGTCATGAATGCACTGGATTAACCTTTCCCAACATTCATATGTTTTGATTAGCGATGGGGACAACTCCCCATTTTGGCAGGTCGTCCCACTTTGTGAGTCGTCAAAAATTGACAACTCATGAAGCACGAAGTTGCCCCCATGAAGCAACGAAAAATGAATATATTCATCGATTCGTGGGGGGTTATTAAAAAGACACCACTCCCCGCCCCCCGCTGCCACCGCTACCTCCCTGCTACCACCCCCACAGCTGCCACTGCCGCACCGCAGCGGGTTAAGGGAATCCAGGCTACCCTTTGCAAAGATGGCAGCTGCAGCTTCCCTACCCTTAATGAAGCCACAGCTGCCATCTTTGCAAAGGGCAGCTAGTTTCCTTTTCTACAGCTGTGGAGGCCTGATGGAGACCTCGGCAGTGGCAGCGATGATTACCGTAAGGGGGTTTCGGCGGGGGGTGGGGGCTAAGGTAGGGAGAGGAAGGGGATGGCGGATAGGCTGTGGGGGTGGGTGGCTGTGGGGGTGGGTAGCTGCCTATTGGCCACTGATCAGCTGATTGGCGGGCCAGTAGGCAGAATAGAATGCCACAGGATGGCTTTTTAAAAAATATTCGTATGGGGACAAATAAAAATGGGGAACTATTTGTCAATCCGTATTCGTCGGGACTTAAAATTTGATGAATATGGATCAACAAATATTTGACAAATCGGCTATATTCATTGAAAAAACTGATCCGTTTTTATATTCGTCCCCATCTCTAGTTTTGATCTGAGCTTCCACCAGCCCCACCAAACCAGTGGTTGGGTTGATGTGAGTTGCTCATTTGGAGGACATTTAGTTGGGATGGCTGCTTAAATTAGGAATGTGCTTTGGGTTCAGAAGTTATTCAGAATCCAAAGCAATAGTAGTAGGGAAATGGTAGCATTCATCAAACTCAAATTTGACAGGTGCCCCGTCCCTTTTTGGCACCTGCGAGCGGAAGGGGCGGGACTTCCGGCGTCAAGGCTCGACCCAGGCCCCTTCCGGCGGAAGGGGCGGGTCGAGCGGTGACGTCAGGGGTTGTGGAGGTCCCCGTGGCCCTATAGGGGGCTTTTCCTAGAGTCTGGGGTCCCCCGTGACCAGAGGGCGGCCTGAGGATTGGCCCCGAGGGGTTGTGCCACCCCCGCGGCCCTGTAGGCCAATGGGGTGGGGTTGGCGGGGTTTGGCTAGAAAAGGGTTGGCTCTAGGACATGCCCCGGCTTGCCCTAGGCCCTGTTGGGTGGGAAACTCCACAGCGTTTGCTGAAACACCACAACCGTGGTTTCGGGGCCCTTCTGCGCGCGCTTGCAGCTCTTTGCAGAGGTCGTGTGGCGTTGGAGACGATGGCGGACAAGGAGAACCAAATTCCTGAGACAAACCAAAAGGCGGAAGGGCAAAAGGACATGGCCTCCAAGACCATTGCCAACCCCAGAAAACGCTACATGAGCACAGATTCTGACAGTGAAAATATGCCTCCAGTAGCATTACAACGTCTTGAAGATCCTGACAGACCATGTCATCATAGGAAAACATCATTTTATACTGAGAAAGCTTCTGAAACGCAGGTTTGTAACCCTTTGTGGGAGGCTGGTGGTAGAGGTTTGCTATAGATGATTACTCTGTGTGTTAAAACACCTCTTTGATTTTTCAGGAGCCAACCCGCTTACAAATAAGGGGCAATTCTCTGAAAAAAGGCAAGGCCATGCGTTCCATTGTAAGGACCTGTCTTTATGGACTTCTGAAGAGCTGTCTGTCTGATCATCTGGTTCACGCCTGCCCGGGATGCAAGCAGGAACTTGGGGGACAACAAGGTCACCCGTGTTTGTACTGGGACGAAAATGACTTTTCAAGGATGTTGAACATGTTATGTGGGAAAATTTGCTTTAAAAAAATATTTTATATTATCACCTTGGTCGCTTATAGAAATAAGGTCCTTTGTCTCACAAACAGGACTTTGGGATACATAAACAAGCTTATTAAAAGCTTAGCAGTTTCTGATAAGGCTTATGATTTTTTAAAAAGACTATTGAGGTCAACAGATGAAAAAATTCTACAGGACGTCCAATTAACACTACAGCATGTACAGTATGGCAGTTTTTATTGTGTTTCAAGCATGCGTGAATGAATAAAAACACTGTGACACGGGTTTACAGAAACAGGGAATAAAGGTTGAATAAACACACTTTTGAAAAGCCACGCTCTGTCTTGTTCTGTCTCCTCAGAGAAGTAAGGAACGCTGAGTATTAAATTTTGAATAAAAAACACTGTAACTTTGGCGTACAGAACCCATCTTATTAAATTTTAGGGATCTCTGAAAAGGCCGGGAGTTTGAATCCCCAGCACGTCTCCCAAGAAAAGGGACAGGAAAGATCACACAATTTTACTATATTTTATAAGCAAGACCTACAAAATTTCAGAAAAAGCAGTAAGGAGCCTGACATAAGACTCTTAATATTTATTAATAACTGCTAAAGGTGGGGTATTGGCTTGCAGGGGAACCATGCTTAACCTTGCAGGGGGGGTTGTATACCTAACAACATTTTTCCTTTTAGAAAATGGATATGCTGGGGAAATGGCTCTTTGTTTCAAGAGGGGCGGGGTGGGGGCCCTGCTTGTCCCCCAACAGATACTAGACATAACTGTTGCTCCAAGAAAAATATGCAGCAGCCTTCTGTCTTGACCCTTGCCAGACTTTAATAGCGGTATAATTCTTTTCTATTATTTTGATTCCCTTCTGTAAAGTTTTATAAGAAGGCAGAAGTATGAAATTTGGTAACCAATCTTTGTCTAGACCTAGGTCATGTAAAAAGTTACCCAGGAGTTAAATTTCCTTTGCTGTATTGTGAGTAGGCAGAAGAAAAGGTAGGATTTTGATATTAGATTCCAATAAAAAGCCAAATTTATATGTCCCTACATTGACCTCAAAACCAGCTGAGACCTAACCCTTTTAAAGTTGATGATTCTGGTTTGTGAACCCAGATAATTAGTGGTAGACATGCAGATTTTTTTCACAGCACTAAAAATCTCCACTGTAGGGGTAGGAAAGACTGAGCTTCTTGTTTATCATTGACAGAAAAACAAATACGATTATGCAAAGAGACTGACACTCGGCAGTTACCAAAAGCCCTTCCTGATTTCTGCAGTCTGTGCTATTAACGATTCAATCGCTGAATTATAAAAATTTCTCTGTGTTTCAAGCTTGAATAAAAATACTTTTGAAAAACATTTTGGCATTATTTTGATTCCGTGGAGAGCTAGGAGCAAGAAAGCTTTGCTTTTCCCAGAACTTTGGCCTACAGAACCAATCTTAACCTTGCAGGGGGTGTATACATAACATTTTCCTTTTAGAAATGCTTTTTAAAGTTTCTTCATATATGACATTCCTGGAGCCTCCTGGCCTAGAGGAAAGGGACAGTACATGGACACGGCTTCTAGTAGGCATGATAGCCCCCCCCAAGTTGGCCTTTTTGTTTGGCCTTACAGTTCCCATATGTCCAAAGCGTCAAATGCAGGTGAAACCCTAATTTTCCACACTTCATATTTCTCCAAAAGGCAATCTTGTCACAGGTGGTAACTGGATTTTGCAAACAGGGCCTTGAGAACCTCATATTGTCATTGCACTGCTATGTATGTCTTTTATGTGATTTCTATTCCACTTTTCCTTCAAACAGTGGTGTGGATGCCTCTTTTCCCCCTTTTTTATTGTCACAACAATCTTGCAGGGCAGGCTGAGAGAGGGACAGATAGAATTCCTGGCCCCAAGACTCATAGATTAGTTGAGGCTAGAATTGTGTACCCTCTTATCTAAGTGTATAGGTTGGCTGTAAGAGAAGACAGCGGCAAAGGATGAATTTTGATATTAGATTTCAATAAAAAGCCAAATTTATATGTCCCTAAATTGACCTCAAAACCAGCTGAGACCTAACCCTTTTAAAGTTGATGATCCTGGGATGGCTCTCACAAGACAATTAATAAATGTTAGACTGGCTTAAAGCGCTGGACAATGGCCATTGCCTGGGTATTAGGCGCTGATTAAAAGTAAACAACCCGCTGATGGCTATCATAGGAAACACCAGGACCCTTGTTTATCATTGACAGAATAACCAACATGATGATGCAGAGGTCTGGAAAAAAAAAAAAACATTTTGATTCCCCAGAGAATCAGGGAATAAAGTTTGAATAAAAGCACTTTTGAAATGCAGTGTTCTGTCTTATTTTGTTTCCCCAGAGAATCAGGGAATAAAGTTTGAATTAAAAACACTGTAACTTTGGCGTACAGAACCCATCTTATTAAATTTTAGGGATCTCTGAAAAGGCCGGGAGTTTGAATCCCCAACACGTCTCCCAAGAAAAGGGACAGGAAAGATCACACAATTTTACTATATTTTATAAGCAAGACCTACAAAATTTCAGAAAAAGCAGTAAGGAGCCTGACATAAGACTCTTAATATTTATTAATAACTGCTAAAGGTGGGGTATTGGCTTGCAGGGGAACCATGCTTAACCTTGCAGGGGGGGTTGTATACCTAACAACATTTTTCCTTTTAGAAAATGGATATGCTGGGGAAATGGCTCTTTGTTTCAAGAGGGGCGGGGTGGGGGCCCTGCTTGTCCCCCAACAGATACTAGACATAACTGTTGCTCCAAGAAAAATATGCAGCAGCCTTCTGTCTTGACCCTTGCCAGACTTTAATAGCGGTATAATTCTTTTCTATTATTTTGATTCCCTTCTGTAAAGTTTTATAAGAAGGCAGAAGTATGAAATTTGGTAACCAATCTTTGTCTAGACCTAGGTCATGTAAAAAGTTACCCAGGAGTTAAATTTCCTTTGCTGTATTGTGAGTAGGCAGAAGAAAAGGTAGGATTTTGATATTAGATTCCAATAAAAAGCCAAATTTATATGTCCCTACATTGACCTCAAAACCAGCTGAGACCTAACCCTTTTAAAGTTGATGATCCTGGGATGGCTCTCACAAGACAATTAATAAATGTTAGACTGGCTTAAAGCGTTGGACAATGGCCATTGCCTGGGTATTAGGCACTGATTAAAAGTAAACAACCAGCTGATGGCTATCATAGGAAACACCAGGACCCTTGCTTATCATTGACAGAAAGACAAAGATTGCTGCAAAGGGGGTGGGTCTGGAAAAATCTTTTGCTTCCCTGGAAAAAAGGTATAAAAAAGATTCTTTACAGAGGGTCTAATCATCCATTCCTGAAGTCCAGAGCTGCAGTTGTTCAGAACTTTGGCAAGTCATGGCACACGTGAGTAAACTTTTCAGATGAATTTTATGAGATTTTAGCACCTTTTAAAATAGTTATTAATTTTATGACCTTCTTTTCTAGACTTTCAGCATTAAAGCCCAGATTCATCGCGCAGAGATGGGTGAGAGATTGTTTATTTTAAAACCTGTTAAATAATGGAAATTGTTCTTTTAAATAAGTGTAGACTTAGCGCAGAGTTTCTAAATATATATTTTATTTTACTGCTAGGCACAGAGAAAGTTTTTAGGTAATACAAGGCTCATCATCCACTTCCAAAATATGACGATTTTGATTGTAGTTTCACATCTTGCCTGAGAAATTTGCTCAATCCCTTTTCCTGTAACAGAGAGAAATGACGCGTTTATGTTTTTGCAGTAAGACTGTTTTTACTTTAGATAAGTGGAAAATGCACAGTGTTACATACCCAGCCGCCATTTTGAAGAATCCACTCTGTATGTCGTCTGGTTATAGAGATCATGAATGATCGTGCTAGAGAGTCTAGTTGAATGCTTGTTAAAGGTCTGGTGTTTTTCTGAAGCATCTTTGCCAGGCTGCAGGCAAACCCGAGGATTACAATCATGCGGCCCCAGTTATTTTTTCCATCTTCAAAAACGTGTTGCATAGTTAATACAAAAGCTGAACAGGCTTCAGGCAGGCTAGAAATCTTGAGCTGCCTTAAATGAGCGTTGATGTGTAGTTCAAAATCATTTTGAATCAAAGAGTCTATATTTTTTAAAAGAAGGCTCATTTCTGATTTAGACAATGTAATTTCAGATTCTCCACAACCAATCTCAAGATAATTACGGACAATAGAATAAGTCTGTTGCTCGAGGTTATCCATTTTGCAGTATTGGCCTAAACCCCTGGGTGTCAATGTGCTTTTCTTTGCAATTGTGAGCTAGCCCCTTCTTAAGACATGCCCTAACACGTCCTTTGTCTCTGCAGAAGGGGAACTCCAGGAAAAGTGTTCTATATCTCCTGAGTCTTTGGGTAAGTGACAAGGCCATAAGATATGAGGTTTAAGGAGGGTTTTTCAGCTGTTTTTTTTAAATTATTATTATTATTATTATTATTATTTTTAAAAGAACCCTGCTGATATAGAAATATCTTTTTCAGAGAAATTTTTCCAGGATGGTGATGATGATGATTTTGTCCAGTCTCGCAAAGCTCCAGCATCGACCAGCTATAAACCTCAGGAGGGCAGGATTCAGTTTCGTGGCTTTACCTTTAAAAGAGGAAAAGCTGACCAGAGTAAGTTCTGTGCATTTTTCATGGTAGAGCTTTTTGCCTGGCTGCTGTTTTAACAGGGGAGGGGATCATGCCTTGTCTTATATAAATTAATGGGTAGTTTTTCTCAACTCCTTTTAAAGTGTGTGTGTGTGTGTGTGTGTGTGTGTGTGTGTGTGTGTGTGTGTGTGTGAGAGAGAGAGAGAGAGAGAGAGAGAGAGAGAGAGAGAGAGAGAGAGAGAGAGAGAGAGAGAGAGAGCTGAAATGATCCCTTTACAATCATTGCTGTTTCTTTTCTAGCTCAGAATATGGCAATTGCCCCAAAAAGATTCAAGGCTGGTGAAGGATCAGGAAACAGCTATGCACCGAACCCTCAGGCGCAGAAGGGCCCCAAGGTTGGCGAAGGGCCAGGCTCTGGCAAATCAGCGAGCCCCCAGGTCTTGAAGGGGACCAAGACTGCTGATGGGACATGTGGCAAAAAACCAGCGAAACCTCAGGCGGTGAAGGGAGCCGAGATTGGCGAAAGGCCAGGATGCAGCAAATCAGGGAGTCCCCAGGCCTTGAAGGGAACCAAGACTGCTGGTGGGACAGGTGGCAAAAACCCAACGAAACCTCAGGTGGTGAAGGGTAGGAAAAAACAAGGTTTGCCTGAAAATGATGGAAATGTTGTGGCTGTATACACTGTAAACACCCCAAAAGTTGAATGTTGGTTTAAAAAAATTGAAATGATTGTTAAGATGATCAACATAGCTAAAGAATGGGAAAAGAGGCTGGATCAGATTATGAGAGAAATGCCAAACATGGAAAACATCTGTGAATCGATTAAAAAAATGGATCATTTTTCTTGTGCAACATACTCTCAAATTCAAACAGGTCTAGGCTATCCTGATGTAAAGCAGACAACCAAAAGGGGTAAAATGAAAAGGGGGCGCCCTGGTCATCAGCCTGGGAAAAAAAGGGGGGGAAAACCTGTCACAGGGAAACTTTACTGGCACAATAGAGCTGTTAAATTGTTACAAAGGGCTAAAAAAATGCTTGCACGTAGGAAAAGGGTCACTATCTCTCTGCCTTCTAGTTCTACACAGGCTCAAGAGCACTCACAAGGCTCAGCTCTGCAGACTTCTGAGAACTCTGGGGCGGCAGGGGTTAATGACCAAGGGTCTCAAGAGCACTCACAAGACTCAGATCTGCAGACTCCTGAACATGATGCAGGCCTTGATGCAGAAACCCCACAGGTGTATGCAGAAGTCACAAATAGATGGGAGTGGTCACATGAAAGATACAGATCATTTCATATAGGGCAAGAATTTAGATTTGTTAATCTAGAAAATGTTCAATCCTATGCCCAGGCGATTTCTGCCTTACATGATGCTGTTCAACAAGTTCTTAATGGTGTTAATGAAAGTCTGGAGCCTGGGGATTGTGTGCAGCTGAGATTTGAGGGTGGGAATATGCAGAATCCTCTGTTTTCAGTGAAAAAAGTTAAGGGGGCGCTAGACGCAACAGAATTCCTCTCCAACCTGGCCAATCTTTTACAGAGTAATATGGAACTGTGTCTTGAGGGTACTTTACGATTGGTTGTAACCATTGTGAAACCTCCCCGGGGGGGCGGCCGTCCAAGAGCCTTGCGCTCTATCCCCTATAGTGCAATTATAAATAAGAAAAGGAGATATCTAGTAGATTTTAGTGATATAAACAGAAAACTATGTTTTGGGGCAAGTCTGGCAGCTGTGATGGCTAAAAAGGGCCCAACAGATGCGGAGTTGACAAATGCAGCTCTGCAGCTGTATCAAGCTGTCCACTGGCCTGTAGACAAAGAGGTCTCTCTGGCTGACGTTCCTCTTTTTGAGGATCACTTACAGGTCAATATCCAGATTGCCCGCTATGGCGACAAAGGCTGGGGTTTATTTAAACCACAAGGACAGAAGTATCCACAAACATACACGTTGCTTCTCCATGATAATCATTTTTATGGAGTCTTGAATATCAAAGCCCTTTTTGGGGCTAGAAATTACTGTCTATATTGCAGCAAACTGTACACCCATATTCATGACTGCATATTTTTCTGTAGACTCTGCCTAAGAAAAGATTGTGCTTCTAATGTGAACATCATGGAGAAGTGTAAGTGTTGCAAAATGAATTGCAGGTCGAGAGAATGCTTAAAATTACACACCAAGCTGGCTGCAGAGAAGAAGGTACCCTGTAGTTTTAGAGAGTTTTGTGAGGACTGCAGACGTTTTCAAAATGCAGAACATTTCACAAAGGCTTGTATCGGCAGGGTCTGTAACATCTGTTGGGCTCCTATGGAAGAAGAGGGAAATCACCTCTGTTTCATGCGCCCGCTTAAAGAGCCAGAGATCTCAACCCGTTATATATTTTATGATATAGAAGCAAGACAAGACACAGGATTACACATCCCCAATTATTGTTATGCCAGAGCTTTTTGGGGTGAGACTGTAGGCCGCTTTAAAAAAGCGTCCTCTGTGAAAAATAGGATGCCCGATTGGCTAAAGGAGATCCTTGACCAGAATTCTGAGGAGGAGGAGGAGAGTGAAGAATATGATGATGACGATACAGATAGCGAGAGCGATGTGGAGAAGGGCTCTGGGGACACCGAGAAAAAGGATGAGAAACAAAAGGCATGGCCTTATGATAAAACCTGGGAGTTTAAGGGTGAGTCTTGCATAGCGGAGTTCATTCGGACTTTCACAAAAGGGAGGCTTTTCCAGGGCACAACGTTTATAGCCCATAATTCAAAAGGTTATGACGGTTATTTCATTCTCAATCAGCTAGTTAAAGAAAAACTGGAGGTAGAACTTATTGCTCAAGGTGGAAAACTTATATCAATAGCAGTGCCAGCTCTTGATATAAAATTCCTGGACTCTCTAAGCCATCTCCCCATGGCCCTAGCAAAGCTACCCAAATGTCTAGGGCTCACGCAGGAGTCTAAGGGTTATTTCCCTCATTACTTCAACACCCCTGAAAATGAACAGTACGAGGGACCCCTACCACCACCAGAAGCTTATGGAGTGCAACACATGATGCCTTCTGACCAGAAGGCTTTCTTAGAATGGTATGAAGAGAATAAGACAAAAACCTTTAACCTGCAGCGAGAATTGGCGGCCTACTGCCAGCAGGATGTTAACATCCTGGTACAGGCCTGCACAAAGTATCGCCATGAAATTATGACCCTTACAAAGAAGAAGAAGAAAGGGAGCGATGGGGAATTTGACTGGTTTGCCATAGACCCTCTTCAGTACCCCACCCTAGCTGGTGTGTGTCTTAACATGTACAAGTTCAAGTTTCTGAAGAAAAATAAAATAGCTATACCACAGCCAGACAACTATCATAATCAGTGTAAAAGATACTCATCTGCATCGATCCAGTGGTTGTCTTATATTGCATATAAAGAAAAAACCAGGGTTCAGCACGCCCTGAATGGTGGGGAGGTTTGTATCGACTCTCTTTATGTAGATGGTTATATGGTTGCTAATGGCCGGGGCATATGTTTAGAGTTCCTGGGATGTTTTTTCCATGGCTGTGCCCTCTGTTACCATTCTGAGGATTGGAATCCTCTGCTAGGAAAAACCTACGGGGCTCTTTTCAATGCTACGCAGGAAAGGACGGCCGTTTTGAGAAGCAAGGGCTTTGAAGTCAGATCAATTTGGGAGCATGAATGGAAAGAGATGGTAAGAAACGACAACGCTGTCAAACAATACCTTGCTACAGCTGATTTTCCAGAGTCCTTAGTACCTAGGGAAGCTCTCTTTGGGGGTCGTACAAACGCGATCCGGCTGTACTACAAGCCTAAACCTGGAGAGCAGGTTCATTACTACGATTTTACCAGCCTTTACCCCTATGTCAACAAAACTAAAGAGTATCCTCTAGGACACCCCAAAATCATATTTGAGAGTTTTAAACCTGTATCTGCATACTTTGGATTCGTAAAGGCGAAAATCTCTCCACCAAGAGGCCTCTTTTTTCCAGTGCTGCCCACCAGGGTTGGCGGAAAACTTATGTTTGTGTTGTGTGCCGCCTGTGCAGAAGGCCACCAGAGAACCCCTTGTCAACATACTGACGAGGAGAGAGCCTTGATGGGCACCTGGTGTACTATCGAACTGAATGTGGCCATAAAAAAGGGGTACAAGGTTGTGAAAATCTTTGAGGTGTGGCATTTTGAAAACAGATCAGAAGACCTGTTTACAAAATACATAGAGCTACACCTTCGCCACAAACAGGAAGCCTCAGGTTACCCCAACTGGTGTGTCAGCGAAGCAGATAAAAAGAAATATATCGATGATTATAAAAAGAAAGAGGGGGTATCCCTACGTAAAGATAAAATTGCTGTAAATCCCGCAAAAAGACAGATTGCCAAACTGTTTTTAAACTCTCTGTGGGGAAAGTTTGGTCAGAGAACGAATCTGCCTAACACTCAGGTGGTCAGAGATCCGGATGAATATTTCAACCTCCTATTTTCAGACTCTTACACGGTGTCAATGTTTGAATTTTTGGCGGATGATGCTGTCTGTGTGTCATGGAAACATGCGATAGACAGAATAACCACCAAGGGTAGGAAAAATGAATTCATAGCCTGTTTTACCACCGCTTATGCACGTCTTGAGCTTTACAACCTGCTCGACAAACTGCAGGATAGAGTTCTCTATCACGATACAGACTCTGTCATTTTTGTACAACGGGAGGGGGAATGGAATCCCCCCTTAGGGGATTACCTGGGGGACCTCACGAGTGAAATTCCTGCAGGCTTGCATATTACAGAATATGTATCTGGGGGCCCTAAAACGTACGCATATAAGCTCAGTGACGGCACAGCGTGCATGAAGGTCAAAGGGATCACACTGAATGTTGCTAACTGTGAAAAAATTAATTTTGACAGTCTCAGAGATTTGGTTTTTATGTACGTTTCGGACAACCAAGGTGACTCGCCCCGTGACATAGGGGTACAACATCCAGGAATTGTTAGGGATAAGCGCCAGTGGTTGATTCACACAAAACTTTTAAGAAAAACTCAAAAGGTGGTTTATGACAAAAGAGTGATTACCGAAGACTTTAAAACCCTGCCTTATGGCTACTGAATTGAATACGATGTGGGTCCATCCTTTTTCAGCCATTCTAGCCGGGCCTAGCGGTTGTGGAAAAACGTTTTTTATAAAAAGCATGTTGGACAATGCTCGCACTGTGTTTTCTGATATGCCTGAAAATATTGTATGGTGTTATAACTGTTGGCAACCTTTATATACGCAGATCCTTTGTGAATATTCCTTTGTTCGTTTTGTAGAAGGTTTGCCAGAAAAATTTGATGATGATGTTCTGTTACCCCCCACTAAAATAAACTTCTTGATTTTAGACGATTTGATGCAGTGTGCCTCTGATAATAAGGAAGTGGAAAAGTTATTTACACAATATGTGCATCACAGGAACGTGAGTGTTTTTTTAATTACACAGAACATTTTCTGCAAGGGGAAAAGTGCCCGAAGCATTAGTCTAAATGCCAAGTATATGGTCCTCTTTAAAAACCCCAGGGATAAACAACAAATTGCCACACTAGCCCGCCAGATGTATCCACGAAACGGGCAGTTCTTCATGGAAGCTTTTGCAGATGCTACAAGAATCCCTCACGGTTATCTGTTGGTAGATTTAAATGCCCATACTCCTGAATCTTACAGGCTGAGAACAGGACTTTTCCCTCCTGACTGGCCTGTGGTCTATACATTGAAGAAATCTGCTTCAGGCAACAAAAGACGGCTGCTTTGAACCTTTTTCTTTATTGGGGGTCGGTTCCTCAGCAAGACAACATGTCTGAACGTATAAGGCGAAACCTCCCGCTTTTGAAACTCCTTATTAAGGCCCCGCTACGTCAGAGAAAAGCCATTTTATGTGCTGCTTCGGATGATTTGGTCACCGCCATTTCAGAAATTGCTCTGAACACTTTAAAAGGAAAGATAGCTCTAACGCCTCAACAGGTACGTGTTTTAAAGCAAAAACGAACTCTAATTAAAACCTTGAGTAACAAGAGGGTCCCCCTGCGGCGGAAAAAGTACCTGGTGAAGCAGTCTGGAGGTTTCCTGGGGCCCTTATTGAGCTTTGCTGTCCCTCTAATAACCAGTCTTTTAACTAATAAGTAATGGAATATGCTGAAAAGATGTATTTGGTCCCCAGTGCACAGCTACAAGAGCTAAGGGGCGTGCCAGAAAACATCAGGACCACCACGGTCAGACGCCTGGATTCTGAGATGAGAGAAATTCTCTTAAGGTCAGACTTGCCAGAGTATGAAAAAGCTAAGCTTTACAATGGTGTTCTACAGAGGTTTTTAGCACTGACCAGACAGGAGGATATGGAAAAAACAATGCCACCGCCCCCACAACCCTCGGCTTCTCTCCCCTCTCCACCTACCCCTCAAGAGTCCCTACCCATGGTTATTCAAGAGGTGTTAGACAGCCTTCCTAACCGTTACAAGAAAAATGCAGAGATTTTGCTAAGTAAATTAAGGCAACATCAAGAGATCTCTTCATGGGATGACAAAGGGGCCTTCTGGTACCGGGGAGAGCTCTTACCTGGCTCTAATATTCTGGATCTGGTCAGAGGGATCACCCTGTCTACTACCCTTACTGATAAGAGAAAACCCAAAGGATGGGATGTTTTTCTTAAAGCTCTGGCCGAACTGAATATCCCTGCGTTTATTGCGGGGAATTCAGCCGCTAGAGAACAATTAGAAGCGATGAAATCAGCACCACCGTCTTCTTCCTCTCTGCCTGCTACGGCGGTTGTTGCCCGGCCCAAGAAACAATTCAAGAGACCAGAATGGCTGTACGTCAAGGAGCTTCCAACAACCCCTGTGAGACCTGTAGTCAAGAAGCCTGAATGGCTCACTTTCTAAAATACATTAATAAACACCATGACAGAAAAAACATTTAACTTTCGTCTTTTATTTTATTTATGCACAGCTTACATTTTATGTTTTACACTGGGGTCCACAGGCTTGAACATGATGAAACGGATGGCAGGATTGGGGTGCTCTTTGAATTTTCCTGTTCTTGACAAACTCTACAACCATGCGGTCATTTTTGGCAGCATCTTCCGAGTACAACTTTAAAATCTGGTCAAACGGCAGGCCTTTTGTTCTGTTCTGTAAAAAGAACACACAGTGATAGCCACAGGTCACTGCTGAAGGGTGTTGTAGCTGTCTCTTCTGGAATATTATTTCTTTGCCCTGACGCCATAAAAAAGCTGTGATTGTTTCAGGGATCCGTGGGGTGTCTGGGTCTACGCCGTATGAGTCAAAAAACTCCCCAGGCCCGTTAGTTGGTAAATAGATGGCCAACCAGTGTTCCCCAGGCATCGTGTGGGGGTGGGTGTTCACCACTATACCGGTAGGTCTTTTGGTAATAAGGTTCCTTGGTAACAGGTCACAGGGGTAGACGTCTAGAAAGGACTTATCTCGTTGTAATACGCTTAATAGCTGCAACGTATTCATCTTCACATGTAATCAAAGAGGACGTTTCTGCTATGATTGATTTCAATCACGTTGTCAAATACCCCGTATAAGATCATGTTAATAGTGGTAGGCAGGTGCTGAGCAAAACGGATCTCTGCTCTAAGGTTTCCAGTCTTGATCAGAGAATAATGTTCTGAGCAACCATGATCTGGTGTCAGGTCAAAGGCATACATGGTGTATCCGTGGCCAAATTCGTTAGGGGTGATGAAAATGTCTTGGTCCTTCATGGCTTTCCCTGAGGTTTGTACCAGCTGCATGTACTCTCTCACCCATAGGCCGTTTGCATAAGCAGGCTGGAGGGGCTTTGCTGGAACTTGAACCCCATCAACGTACAAGGCTATAAAATTAACATTGAAATGTTGGAAATTGAAAGGATTTTTGTCATAGGACCCGCTGAAAGCCTCATTGTCAACAAAAGCTATGACGAGCTGTTTAGGCAACTGTCCCAGAAAAAGGTTTTCTTGATTGCACACAAGGCTCCCTGCCGGTATACTGAACACTTTCATTCCCACGCGTTCAACGGGGTATTTTGCATTAGAGGTCAGAAGGGCCTCCGCGTGTCCTATGCGAACTCCCGGGGACACTTTCACCCTTTTGACAAACAGAGAGGCGTTTAAAATATCCACTTTGTAGTGCTCTGAGGCGTCACCACTCAGCAGACAGAACATATCCTTGCTGCGGGTAAGTTTGATTTTCACATCTACACCGTTCAGTAACATTTTCTCCTGAAAAAATAACTCATTATGCAATGGACCCATCAGCTCCCATTTCTTGCTGATCCCGGTGTGTTCTGCTCTCATTCTAAAGCCCCAGTTTCCAGTATTGGGTGCTACGGTGGTTTGTTCCATGGCTAGATAACTATCTCTATAAAAGCCACCAGCCGCAAATTGGGTGCTCAAGCTGTCAGCGCCATAGTTCATAAGCAGCTCTATCATGGCTCTATAGGGGTAACAATTATTACTCTGGCTGATGAGCCGGTCTCCAAGGGTAACGTCCAGTTGACTAAAGAGCGAGGCAATGGGATAATTTACCAAGGCCACTTTAGCATCCGCAGCGATGTTTGTCCCATTTGCTTTTGTGATCTTACATACCACGTAGAGCAAGGTATTGTTTAAATCGATATAATCTTCACTGTTGCCGGTTATATAAAATTCTATCGGCGCGTTGGGTGTTAGGGCGGCCAAGGGGGGCACCTCAATATACATGCAGCTTTCCACGCTGGTTTGCGTAGGTGATAGTTGAAAAATATCCAATTCAGATTTGGCACACTCTTCAGAGGCGCCATGAATGAAAGCCATTTTAAAAGATGTCTCCCCGGCAACGCTTCAGACCCTTTATCTTACGGCATGCTTTCTTCTTCCTGCTCCCAAGCTTCTGACGTTTTTTGGGAGGCAATCCACTGTTTAACCGTTTAGGAGGACCTAGGCGTAGATGACCCCCTTTTCGTTTAACCCCGCCCCTTCTTTTCAGGTACGTGAGCCCTGAGCCTTCTTGGGGTCTCACTTTTTTCATAACATGACTCACGACGTCTCCGGTGATATTATGCACAGCCGTCTTAATGTGGGGTTTAATAAACTCAAAGCCTCTCCTCAAGAGGGGGACGGCCTTTCGGAACAATCCACGAAAAATGCCGCCCAGCCCTGCCCCGTACATGTTTACAGATCCGTGAAAGCCGGGGAGTCCACGACCGGCCTGGGCATTATAGTAAGCCCTATAAACATTGATATCTCCGTAGTCTTTTAACACCACCATTTTAACGTCCTTCTTTTCTCTTCCTAAACACAGCCTTTTCTGGGACGAATATGCAACCTCACAACAACTTTCCCCAGAGTGAATGGCACGGGTTGGTTCTGATCCGTCTTTATTTCAATGGTTATTGTGTTGATGTGGTTCTTGCTCATCAACACGTAATGCGGCTTGTCATAGTTAATTGTAACACATTCGCAGGTTTCCCCCTTGACGGGAATGCAGCGTAACAGAGGTACAGCATGGTCTCCCACGATTTGGTGCTCTATGATATCTGTATAGACGTACAAGGAGCTGAATCCCCCGGTAAGGTCTGCAGCATGAGGTATTTTTCTGACGGGTACATCCGGAGGGACCCCCAAAATGCGGGCTAACTCAGCACCAGCTGAAAAGAAGTAATTTTCAGGTCCTGTGAATCTAACTTTGCCCATGACAGGGTCGTAGGTCAACCACATTTCTTGTAGATCTACAGCTTGTTTTATAGTATCATTCATGTTATTCAGAAGATCAGGAATGTCCTTGTAATAGCCCCGGTGTAACTGAAAGGTCCATTTATTTGTACCCTCAGAAATTGAAAACGGGGTATTTTTAAGGAGTGTGTACCAGCTCCGAGGATACTGTATCTCTGCTAGACCAACTTCCCAAACACCAATCAAATCTAAGGGTTTGGGTAACATTGTTGTAAAGCTGGCATTTGTATTTTGAGGAAAAACCTTCTTACAGGCGTTGCTGGGGAGTGTGATGTAAAAACCATGATCGCCCATTTTGCTTCTCTGGCCCTATACGACCTCAGAAACTTCAGAGGCAGACACCCAACTGTTGAACTTGCTAGGCCAACCTAGCCACTTCACTAAGTGAAGCTTTCTTCGACCCCGGCCTTTTGTGGCCAAAATCTTTTCAATTCTGTGCAGTCTGTCTTCCCGACCATTGATCTTCTGCAGTTCTTCAGGATAGAAAGTCCCGATTATGGCATCCCCATCATAATCCGTTAGCTGATAAACAGGTCTCTCTGTACCTTTGACAATCCGGTCCACTATAAATATCTCGGTGGTGAAATTCTGTTCATAGCCCTTATCAAATACACCCTTCCTTTTAGAAACCCTCACACGGTCCCCTTTTCTGAGTTTTGGAACTTCTTTTTTGGTTCCAACAGAGGGCTCATAGACCCTTTTCCAGATGTCCAGTTCATTGTGATGATTCACATCTACAGGCCTACATTTAATAGTTCTATGAAGGCTGTGATTATAACTTTTAAGGAACTGCTGTAATACATCCACATACCTGCAGGTATTATTAGCCGTGAAATACCTCCACATTTTTGTTTTTAATGTTCTGTTAAACCTCTCAACAACCCCTGCTTTGACCTCATTATTGGTGACAAAATGCTGTATTACACATTTCTTGAATAAACTGCGTACAGGTCTGTTTAGAAATTCACCGCCACGGTCCGTCTGTATTTTGTCAGGTTTTCTCCCGCCTTGTTTGAAAATGGCTTCAAAGGCTTTGGCCACTTCTTTGCCTGTTTTACCTTTGAGTGCTTTTACCCAGCTGTACTTAGAAAGAACGTCTATACAGACCAGAATATACTTGCAACCATTGTTGTGCCGAGCATATTGTTGCATATCGACCAAATCTGCCTGCCATTGTGCATCTACTTTGGAAACCACGGTCTTGTTCCTTTTAAAATGAATTCTAGCCGGTCTATGCAACGTATAGGCATCCTGATCGGACAGCCATTGAGAAACATCTCCTACCTTCAATGTTTTGACCTGTTTTTTGGCCTCCCTAAAGAGAGGCTTCAGACCGCCAAAACTCCCCGCTGATGAGGGTGTATAATAGATATTGTGCAGTATTTTCCCCCGTGCATCCCGCTCAGCCATTAGCACAAATATGAACAAGCTATGGGACAATAAAGGCTCTTTATTAAAAGGCAGGATATTACAAGAGTATGGTAAAGCATATCTCTAAATCTCAGGGATAGTAGAAACACAGGACAGACATTTTAGCTTTTACAGACTGTATAGGTAGAAGCACACGTAATACAGGATATATTTGTAGGTTATATAGTCATGCAGGACAGTTTCTCGTCCTCAACAGCCGGTTCCTTCTCTGTTGAAACGATGACGCCTGATGCTTTCAGGGCGGCTCTGGTTGGCCCGTGTCCACAATCGCAATCAAGCGCATCATCCTCATCATCCACATGCCAAACCTTATCCTGTGTTTGGGAATGAAACAAACTTTCAGTAAGTTTAAAAGACCTTAAACCCCGTCCCTAACATATCCCATAACTAAGACTTTTTAAATGCCCTTATAACAGACCCATAATGATACTTTTTAAAAAAGAAAATTGTTCTTACCAGAACGCCTTGGTTCTCTTTATCACTCTCAAAGCCTTCATCTGGAGCCTCTTCCAACATTTGCTGCTCAGGACCATCGTCAGCCTCTGCAA
Source organism: Intellagama lesueurii (assembly GCA_037013535.1). Taxonomy (NCBI): domain Eukaryota; kingdom Metazoa; phylum Chordata; class Lepidosauria; order Squamata; family Agamidae; genus Intellagama; species Intellagama lesueurii. Next base: position 91,219,721 of record JBAJHW010000004.1, on the reverse strand, counting down.
AGTCCGGTGGCTTCTGTAAATCTCTTTTTATCCCTTGTTCACCACCACCCTGAAGCTCAGCATCTTCATCATCACCCCACATCAGGGTACAGGCCGGCTTTCTTACGCTTCTCGGCTGCTTTTTTGTCTTTGCGTTAAATACGTACAGGTCTTCTGCAGACTTGGATTTTCTTAGCTTTTCCGGGTTTTCAGGAAGGCTATCCTTTAGTCTTGTAGGGGTTCCTAGGGGGCACAAGGGCATGGAAAAACCCACAGGGCCATAGTAGTAACCTTTGGGGCGCAAACGCCTCCTGGGTTTCCCCGTAAGCTTTTGGTTTGTCTCAGGAATTTGGTTCTCCTTGTCCGCCATCGTCTCCAACGCCACACGACCTCTGCAAAGAGCTGCAAGCGCGCGCAGAAGGGCCCCGAAACCACGGTTGTGGTGTTTCAGCAAACGCTGTGGAGTTTCCCACCCAACAGGGCCTAGGGCAAGCCGGGGCATGTCCTAGAGCCAACCCTTTTCTAGCCAAACCCCGCCAACCCCACCCCATTGGCCTACAGGGCCGCGGGGGTGGCACAACCCCTCGGGGCCAATCCTCAGGCCGCCCTCTGGTCACGGGGGACCCCAGACTCTAGGAAAAGCCCCCTATAGGGCCACGGGGACCTCCACAACCCCTGACGTCACCGCTCGACCCGCCCCTTCCGCCGGAAGGGGCCTGGGTCGAGCCTTGACGCCGGAAGTCCCGCCCCTTCCGCTCGCAGGTGCCAAAAAGGGACGGGGCACCTGTCAAATTTGAGTTTGATGAATGCTACCATTTCCCTACTACTAGCAATATGGTTGCATTTGTATATTTCCAAACTGTTCTAAAGAGAAACAAGGATGTCCAAAGTGCCATTCAAAACAAAGCAGGGCTTTTCAAATTGCCAAATGTTTCTTTGAAGCTTCTAAGGTTAAAAGAAAAAAAAAATCTGGGAATGGGCAGATGCTTGGTGCCAATGAGGCTCACTGGGAAAAGGAAAGTAATACTTTGACAGAACCATGAAGCTCCAAGCAAAAGGAGTTTGGCAGCTCAGGTACCTATGAAAAACCCAGGCTCTCTTGGAAACTCCAGTCATGGAGCCCCTGGGAGGATTCAGACTGACCATATAAATTCTCTTCTCCCACAAATGGTGTCTATTTGGCATCTTGGTAGGGTGAAGGAAGAATGTTAGTCTCTTAGAGGTTGCTCTTTGCATTGTTTTCATTTTTAGGAAGGTGGGAATGTACCGGAAAAGATAAAATCTGCAGTTTAGGCAGCTACAGATCTCATTTTGCAGTGCACTTTAGGATCCAATCAATTTGTGTAGGAATGTGCCATGGATGTCCTGAGTCTCTTGTACAGCATTTGCATAGAGAAATCACATTAGCATTAAAAACAGGACCTAAGCTTGCCTCCTAGTTTGTACTTTACCGTGGCTAATTTTTAGGTTTTTGCAGCATTTTGGCTTTTTTCTTTCTTTCATTTTTTTGCTGTGCCTGCCAGCCAGGGCCTGTGGCAAACCTGACACACAAAACAGCAATCAGCAGTAAAGCTACTAACTGGCAGTATTCTTCCTATCTTCAACTACCAGTTTTTAAATAAATCTAAGTAAATGCCACGGTGCCCGAAGGGAGAGAGGGAGGGAGGAATCTGATGGGAACTTTGCCTGAGTGCTGGAAGTCAACCAGTAGTTACTGCACAATTTCCAATACGTACACTCCAATCCGAGGTGATAGTATTTTACTTTCCCCATGTTCATGTTCCTTCACTATTCGGACCCGTATAAATACATTAAAATGCTTTGGAAGACTTGAATACAGATCAATATAGTCAGGTTGCAAATCTCCTCCAAGTTAAGTGGTTGTTGTTTGTAAGACAGATAGTATTTGCACACCCTTAGTCTACACCATGGTTGACGAGATGGTTGGACAGTGTCATTGAAGCTACCAGCATGAATTTGACCAAACTCCGGGAGACAGTGGAAGACAGGAGGGCCTGGCGTGCTCTGGTCCATGGGGTCACGAAGAGTCGGACATGACTTAACGACTAAACAACAAGTCTACACCATAAAACCCTAATCACAAGCATCAAAAGACGGAACAAAATCCAGCACTATGCTCAGAGTAGCAATGGGACTTTATTTCTCTTTCCCAAACCTCAACAATGCCAAAAACAACAACAACACCCACCCTACTCCAGAGGCTTTCTCAGCCCTTGAAAGCAGGTATTTTAGGATGCCTGGGGTGGACTGCAGGAAGAAGGGAGGCATCCTTATTGGAACTTCCACCAGTGGCAAGCACCACATTGAATGAAGTCCATTGGAACATACTGACCATCACTAAAACATAAAATGTGTGCGGTGAAACAGTAATACTGGAGCAGTACACCAGCTTTCAACTATTCAAAACCCTTTATGTGTTGCACAATGAAGTGCCCAGATAACAGACAGAAGTCTGTGGAAAATGTCTGAACGACTTATACAGAAGAGTTTGAAAAACATAGTGCAAAATGAAGACATTAGGCATTCAGATGCAACAGAGACCGTAATTCCCTAAGTACCTCTAAGCGATACATAGAAATACTGCCTGGTATGTACTCACACATTACTTCTGAAACCTTCAACTGAGTGGGTTACCTTGCAGGGATAGTTGTTAAGGCAGTAGTTCCATTATTTAGATGTTTATCCATTAGCTTTACAAACCCTGGCTCTCACAAAATTCTCCTCGTGCTTTTTAATGCATAAAATGTTGTGCTTTTTTAAAAAAAGATGCCGTTCTTTTCCCAGGTCTCTCCTCCCAATTTTCCCATTATCTGCAGTGTTATAAGTGCTTGCTTTCCTTTCCATTGATGAAGTGGCATCTTACACCCAGCCAACTGGGCAGACCAAAATAATTTCTTCCAGGCAGGATCATCCACTATGTGCTCCTTTTATGTGTCATCAGGGTTGCAAAGTGAAACTCCCAGCATGACTGCTGAGGATGCTCCAAACAGTTTCTGTCACATACATGTGTGCCTTGTGACTTACACACTTTGGGGGAAGTGATCATAATTTTAGTATTGGCTTAACATGCAATTTGGGCCCCAGGTGGATCTAACAGCAGTGGGAAAGGGGCTCTTCAATTTTAACTACCTTTGTAAACATGAAATATGCCATATTTTCCTCACCACACACATGTTTATTTTAGGGCTATGAAACCTTGCTTAACTCATCCACTCACATATGGATGTCTCCACAGCAAACGCCCCCTTGTGCCCCAATCAGCTATCTGTTAAGCACTTCCCTGATCCTTTGTGGAGGGACAATGAAAGTGGGTCCTCTTTCAACATGCAAAAGTTCAGTCTCTGTGGCCGGCATCTTCAGAGGACAGGAGTCAGAACTCTGCCTGTCCTCTGAAGATGCCGGCCACAGAGACTGGCAAAACGTTAGGAAGAAAAATCTTCAGAACATGGCCAAACAGCCCAAAAAGCCTACAACAACCATCGTTTTGTTTGTTTGGTTGGTTGGTTGGTTTTTGTTTGTCTGTTTGTTTTTGGGGGGGTTGCTTTTCTCTTAAAGGTCTGGATCAGCGTCAGTTGAGAAAAACAATCACCCTCTGTCCTCCTGTCTCCTGAGAGGAAGTTTTCCATTTGGCTTTTATTTTTTAAAAAAAAATAATGCAGCACATATGTGCTACCTTAATACACTTTAAAAAATTCACTACTTCTGCCCTTCCACAGAGCCAAGGAAGTGTTCACTTTGCCAATATCTTGAACTGGCTCTTTTTTTAAGACACTCCACAATATTGCCAATTCAAACAAGAAGCATCGCTTTTGGTTCATTTTGAGAAATTCCAAGCACTGGAAACAGACCAAAATAGAGTGATCCTACCCTCACCCAAAGAGTAAGGCCCCTAATAAGGACCAGAAAGGTGTGGGAAACACCTCTCTGGGGCTGGCTGGTTCATTCCAGCAAATATGTAATCTGATTGTCCTCTTTAGGAGCAAACCTGTACATCCCTGTCCAGCAGACCAAACAGCAGACCAAACAGTGAGCTTAATGCCCATATAGTCACCCTCTAAGTGGTATACTGGAGTTCCCAACATCACAAAGTGGGGCTCGGTGAGGTGGAAAACTTCTCCAACCTTTCATGAGACACAGGAGGAACTTTTGCATGTTGAATATAGACGGGATACTGAATGGGAGAGGTAACTTACACTTTAATTACAAATAGTATTTCTTATGTGAAAAATGAGAACTGGGCTGCATGGATTCCATTTGCTTCTTTTTGCATTCAATACAAAACAAATTGATATCCTAAGCTGAAACAGCAATATGAACTATTGTTCATCATCAACTTTGACTGTAGTCCCAAGTCTGCATCTGGCTGTGCTCTCCGACATTTGTGTTAGTCAACAGCAAGCCCACAACTGACTTTGTATCTCAGCTTCCAGAACAAATACACTTTTATCAAGTCTGTACAAATAGGGCAACCTCACAGCTGTGACAAACAGATCAAAACAGTTGCTCCCTGCTAGACAAAAGGGAACTTCAGAAAGAATTCAGCATGACATAACCAAGGTTAATTTCCCAAATGAATGATGCACCCATTGAATTTCATCTTTGATGCTTGCCTTCAAAACTCTGCAAAATGTATGTTGCCGTAAGCAAAGTTTAGATTCCTGTGTCAAGGGAAACAGAAAGAAGGAAAGGAAGTGGCAGGGAGCAGATGTGTTACATGCCAACTAAAATGATGATAAAAAAGAAAAGAAAAGAAAAGAAAACATCCACACCCTAGCAAAGAGAATTTGAGGCTGTAGGCTGGATTCACAGGTCCTGTTTCATTGTCCTACTAGTTGTAATAGAAATGTTGATTGAGAATAGAGATGGGCACAAACTTAAAAAATTGTGGTTCGTGGGTAGCTATGAACCACAAACCATCTGAACTTAAAAAAAATGAACCACAAACTGGTTTTTTTTTTTAAGTTTGTGCCTGGGGAGAGGGAAAACTATCCCCCCACCCCCTTCCCACTGCCCCAGTCACCTCTCTACCTTTTGCTGCTGCCACTGCTGCCTCCATCACCACCATCTTGAGAGGCAGACCAGCCAACTCTCGGAGGCTGGCTGCCTCTGCACATGCGTCCACATCTCAGTTGAGAGTTGGGAGAATGTGCAGAGGCAGCAGGGCTGCCTGGCTGCCTCCGGCTGCCTCTGTGCATGCACCGGCCTCTAAGCTGAGAGGCAGACATGGGCACAGAAACATCGGGCCCAGCTCCCGGAAGGGAAGCCAGGCCACTGTCTCTCAAGATGGTGCTGGTGGCAGCGTATTTGGCAGGACAAGGTAGGGAGGTGATGGGGGCAATGAGAAGGAGGCAATAGGAAGGGGCAGGGGGCAGGTTGTGGAGGCAGGGGGAATGAACAAGGAAGTTTGGGAAATCACTAAAAGAAATTGTGGTTTGGATCAGTTAAGATTTTCCGGTTGGGATGTACCCAAACCAACCCAATCAATGAACCAGCGATTTTTTATTAACTTCCTGGTTTGTTTTTAGATTCATGCTAATCTCTAATCATTAACCTTTCCATCTTAGGTATATCAGGTATAGCACGGACAATTAAAAACAATGTATTTCATTAAACCATGTTATCTTTGATAGGGAAGAAGAAGAAGAAAATTACAATTATCTGCAAAGCTGCATGTCTAACAAATATAATAAATACTGCACCCACCTTTCTGTAACTGGCATGGAGTTTCATAGGCTTTTTAAAGAGATAGTCTAGTTTACCTCAGATTAGCAAAAATATAAACTGGGATTTTATTTTATATATGCCTAATTCTCCTCTAATTCTCCCCTAACTCTCAGAGAGCAGTCTGTTTCTCTTTCTCTCTGATAGTCCTCCTTCATCCACAAAGCATCTAATCTCCCACTCTCATCACTACTAGTTGTCACAGTCCACAACTGAGACCAATCACACACATCTTAAGTGATCACCAGCCCATTCTTGACAAGAACACTTCACTCTCCAAAGCCTTTGGTGGGAGATCCATACTACAGAAAACCACCCAACCTCAAGCAAGTATTAACTCAATGGACCACAAAACAGCAACACAGGCAGGTGGACTAAACCCTGCCACAGACCCAGATGGCAGCTCTGCCCACACATCTATTCTGGCAACACAATTACAGGACCTAACAACGCCACACACAATATTAAAGACACCTTCACTTGTTCCTCAGCTGATGTGATCCATGTTATCTTTTGCCAACAATGGTCACAAAATAGACAGCAGAAACCACAATGCACAGAAAACTGTATCCAACCATTTCAATCTACCAGGTCACTCTGTGGAAGATTTGAAAGTCTCTATTTTAGAACAAAATCATTACAAATTAAGACTACAAATTGAAATGGCTGAGGTAACATTTATACACATGATGGATTGAATATACATCTAGGTTTTCTAAGTCATTGCCAAATGTTATATGCTGTTATCTACTACTATTGTTATATTCTTCATGACTACTAGGTCCATCTCTCATCACAAGACTCAAAGGTAAAAACTGTCAATGTTTCCTACATTAACATACATGGTTCCTCTGCTATCTTCTTTTACTTTTATATATTCTTTCCCCCTCCTCTTGAGCTTTTAAGAGTCTTCATACCCCCTTCTCCCCCCACTTTTGCTCATGCCTGGTATCTGCTTTCTGTCTCCTGTAGGAATGTTTGCAATAGAACCTAACACCAAACACGGGCCATAAATTACTGCATGTAAGATATAACCACACACCCAAGACTCTTAGAGCCAATGAATACTTAATATGTTTTACTTGTAAAATTGGTTTTTCATCTAGTATTTCATTTTTTTCCATATGTCCAATAAAATGGAGTTGTCTGCGGAAGCTCACATTAAAATATAATAGTATTTAAGGTGCCACATATTTTCTATTTTTTTGTCTTGTTTTGTTTTGTTTCTTCGGATTTTCTTTGGACTGTAGTTGCCCAGAAGTGTTTTTCTGGGCAACTACAATGGTGCCAGTATTCTAGGTAATAAAAACAGAAGTAACTCCCTTCATGCATGGATCTTGGTTACTTCAATCACTGCTATACAGAAGCCTAGTGGGTGGATGAAGGAGGCTAGGTATGGAGGCTTGGTGGGCAGTTGTATATGGATCATAGGCAAAAATTCAACAAGAACTTTTTTTGTATGTTTAAAAGCTTGACTCACATTTGAGACAGGTCCTTGAATTTCATTTCTGAGCCTAGTTCAGTTTATTCCCCCCCCCCCCCCGGCTTCCTATGCCTTTTCCATTTATTTCAACTCCACAGTTCTTGCTCATTCCTTCAGTTGGACCTCTTTAGTGATATAATAATTGATTTCCAGTGATTTCCAATTACAGATGTCCATACCAGGGATCACGTACAGCAGAATGACATAAAAGAAAAAAAGGTTCAAATGCCAATGACTGGCGTGAACTCTAAATGGTCATGGATGAACTCACTGGAAGATCCCCTAGCAACACCACAATGCTCAGATGCTTCAAACGTAGGTACAGAATCAGGACAAAGTGGGCCATCTTTGCTGGTCCCAGGCACTCCATCATCCCCATCTGAATTTGGGCTTGAAAGACTAAGGCAAAATAAAGGGTACATGGAAGGCAAACTGTAAACAAGCACAATTTGTGACATCAGACAACATTATTAATCCATCAGTTTGCCTTCAAAGCTTCTTGGCTGTGGTGTGTCAGCTAAAACATGTCTTAGTTCCAATCTTAAACTGGAAAGTATTTTGATCAATAAATATACCAGCATTGGGAAGCGGAGCAGCTCTCACAGGTATTCTTGCTGATTTGTTTACAGAGAAAGGACAGATACTGGAATCAAAAGGATTACTACTTGGACACCCATCTCTACTTTCATGACATTCACTATTTTCTTCACTCATGCCATTCATATTCATGAGCTGATTTGCATGAACCTATGAGAGGACTGGAGAGGCGGAGTCAGCAGCTACATGAGGATTGGCAGGAGAAGGAGGAGTCAGATAGGGCTGGTTAGTCAGAGAGAGAGGGAACAGATACTGAGTGATTAGGCTGGTAAAGAAAATAGGTAGAGAAAGTGGTAATGATATTGCAAGGGAAAAGAAGTATGTACTGAGAGAACTGTTAATGATTTGCTTGTGTATAATGTGTATCTGAAGGACTTCTGTTGTTATTCAATCTGCTTCACTTCAATAAATAAGTTCTGTTTGTGTTCACAAGACAAGTGTCCTGACAAACGTCATTTATATTGTGGATTGAGGTAATCCACTGGTGGCAGCGAGAGGAAAACGCGACGGGAGCCTTTGTGACAGAAGGACAAGCAGGGGCCACAAGGGTGAATGCCACAGACACCCATCTCTACTTTCATGACATTCACTATTTTCTTTTTAACCACTGGCTTTGAACCACAAATGTCGATGTGGTATTTATTGTGTTCACAAAGAGGTTCCATGCCTATTTGGTGTGCCAGTTCAAACTATCCAGAGGATGAATCTATGTTTCATTTTGTAATTGTCGTTTTAGGATCTTGAGAAGGTGATAAAGAAAAAGGTATAACCAAAAAAAAGTTTTGTTTTGATCTGAAGCCACGTCAGAAACTTGTCAATTTTAAGTGAGCTAGAGCTATTTCAAACTCCCTCCCAGTGATTCACTATAGTTTCTGAAGGATGCTATGAAAATGTTCTGCCTGTGTGAGAGCCTAGTTGAAAGGGGGAAAGGATAGAGACAAGGTTAATTTGTGCCAAGACTCTCCAAGGTTGAGTGTCTGAACTCCGCCCTCCGACATATGCAGGATGAAATGAGAAAAGTGCACCTACACAGGTTCAGAGCACCGTTTCCTTACTGCTCAGTTGATACAGAGATTTCTCACAAACAAAGAATTGAGGGAAAGGGCTGTAGCTCATATTCTGTTCCAAAAAAATAATTGTGACAGGAGGGAATAGCAAGAGTTTAAATTTGATACTATATGTATATGCTTTTTTTTTTCACCACTTAGAAAACTATATCCATAAGGCTTGTACACTGAGCTGTGTGTTTTCTTCTAAATAAATAAATAAATAAATATTATTTATTGCAAAGGTAACCCAAATATATTTCCAAGAGACCCTAGATTCTGCAGTATGTTTCAAAACTCCACAGAGGGAAAAATAATGTCAATTTCCTTGTTTTCGATTGTAGAATGAGGAAGGATTCCAATTACCTATAGGTAAGTGAGCTGTGTATGGCATTAAGTCAGAAGCTATGCAGGACTGAGGTAGTCTTGTGTGTGTGTGTGTGTGTGTGTGTGTGTGTGTATGCAAACAGTTTTCATGAGGTTTCAGTTTTACCTGTGAATGCTGCTATCATATGGCACATTTTTGTGCATAACAAACAATCCCTGACTTCCCCACTTTTGCACAAGTGTGTGTGTGTTCAAAATCATTATTTCCTTAATTTGCTGCTGCTGCTTGTGCAGTGAGAGTGTGCATAACAGCCCCCCCTGTGTTGCTGAAAAAAGTAGATTGACACCAAACTATAGAATGTAATTCATTACAAATAAGTATATTATATTTGATCCCTTTCCCTAATATTAAAGGGATAATTACAATACTATATAACTCTAATGTAGCAAGCTATAACATCACTCCTCTTGTTGTGTAACTGTAACTTTTGTCTGAATAAGTGGAGTTGTTCATGAAATCTCACATTAAATTATAGCAGTTAGTCTTTAAGCTGCCACAGCATTTTTGTCTTCTTTTTTTGGGGGGGGGGGGAGTTGTAACTTTGTAACTTTTAAAGCTACTTTTATAGGTATGGGGCTGTGACCTCACTAACTGGTGGAGGAGGACTGTGATATAGTTCAAGTATTGGTTTATTCTATGTTCTGTTGTTGCTTTGCACTCTGTTGTGGATGCTCAGGTAACCATGAGGTACATGAAAGGAGTGTATATTTTGAAAGATGAGTAACTACCAAACAGCAACTGCCCCCTTTTTAATTTTAATATCTTTCCCCCCTCTCACTTAAAGAGGAAGCTGACAAAAAATGTTTCCAAACTACTGAACTGCTTACATGGGACAAAATGGAAAGTGATCAACATGTATTATTGTGTACTGATTCAAAAGTGTGAACAGGTAGGATAAGAATCTATGTTTTAAAAAAGATGTGGCATAGGAAACAGCTAAGTTGAAACTGCAGATATAGGGGGAATTGCTGGGGAAATATGGAGAAAATTAACTTGGAGAGAACTGTACAAGCCATATACTTCAGAACTGTGAAACATACCTCCCAACTGTTTCCCAGCTGTGAAACATCAAATCTGCTACTTTCAATAATTAATAATTTTAAAAATCCAAAATCCACATGTTGTTATGAGGAACAACTACAATCTCACAGAAGCACAAGCTTTTCATGTTTCCAGAACCCTTATCTAGATAAGATGGTTCAAAGATGAGTCACAAGGTAGAAATTATAGAGTCATGGGCATGTGTGCAGGCATCTGATGACACCTAGCAATGCATTCTGGGGAGGGGAGGAACAGGCAGCTCTTGATTTCTGAAAACACAGGGCTTTCTGCAACTCAGAGGTATGCATCTTCCCTTAAGCAAAGCACACAGGTTCCTGAGGTGGCACAGATCACAGGTATGAGAAGCTAATAGGGCAAAATTAGTCCTAAGGGCTAGTACCTTGTGAATACAGGTTATCCAGTGAGTGGGAGGCAATGTAGGGAGTGGGAACTTCATTTCCCATATGCTTATATCATTCACTTATTGAAACTGTTGAGACTGTTTGATATAAGGATGTGCAATGCACCCACTCTGTGTACAAATTGAAATACCCCCAAGGTTTTTCAACAATTTGGAACAATTTGTTGTTTGTTAGTCGTTAAGTGATGTCCGACTCTTCGTGACCCCGTGGACCAGAACACGCCAGGCCCTCCTGTCTTCCACTGCCTCCCGGAGTTGGGTCAAATTCATGTTGGTAGCTTCGATGACACTGTCCAACCATCTCATCCTCTGTCGTCCCCTTCTCCTCTTGCCTTCACACTTTCCCAACATCAGGGTCTTTTCCAGGGAGTCTTCTCTTCTCATGAGATGGCCAAAGTATTGAAGCCTCAGCTTCAGGATCTGTCCTTCCAGTGAGCACTCAGGGTGGATTTCCTTCAAAATGGATAGGCTTGTTCTCTTTGCAGTCCAGGGGACTCTCAAGAGCCTCCTCCAGCACCACAATTCAAAAGCATCAATTCTTCAGCAGTCAGCCTTCTTTATGGTCCAGCTCTCACTTCCATACATCACTACTGGAAAAACCATAGCTTTGACTATGTGGACCTTTGTCGGCAAGGTGATGTCTCTGCTTTTTAAGATGCTGTCGAGGTTTGTAATCGCTTTCCTGCCAAGAAGCAGGCGTCTTTTAATTTCGTGGCTACTGTCACCATCTGCAGTGATCATGGAGCCCAAGAAAGTAAAATCTGTCACTGCCTCCATATCTTCCCCTTCTATTTGCCAGGAGGTGATGGGGCCCGTGGCCATGATCTTAGTTTTTTTGATGTTGAGCTTCAGACCATTTTTGGCGCTCTCCTCTTTCACCCTCATTAAGAGGTTCTTTAATTCCTCCTCACTTTCTGCCATCAGAGTGGTATCATCTGCATATCTGAGGTTGTTGATATTTCTTCCGGCAATCTTAAGTCCGGCTTGGGATTCATCCAGTCCAGCCTTTCGCATGATGTATTCTGCATATAAGTTAAATAAGCAGGGAGACAATATAGAGCCTTGTCGTACTCCTTTCCTAATTTTGAACCAATCAGTTGTTCCATATCCAGTTCTAACTGTTGCTTCCTGTCCCACATAGAGATTTCTCAGGAGATGGATAAGGTGGTCAGGCACTCCCATTTCTTTAAGAACTTGCCATAGTTTGTTGTGGTCCACACAGTCAAAGGCTTTTGCGTAGTCAATGAAGCAGAAGTAGATGTTTTTCTGGAACTCTCTGGCTTTCTCCAGAATCCAGCGCATGTTAGCAATTTGGTCTCTAGTTCCTCTGCCCCTTCGAAATCCAGCTTGTACTTCTGGGAGTTCTCGGTCCACATACTGCTGAAGCCTGCCTTGGAGGATTTTGAGCATAACCTTGCTAGCGTGTGAAATGAATGCAATTGTACGGTAGTTGGATCATTCTTTGGCACTGCCCTTCTTTGGGATTGGGATGTAGACTGATCTTTTCCAATCCTCTGGCCACTGCTGAGTTTTCCAAACTTGCTGGCATATTGAACGTAGCACCATCACACTGTCATCTTTTAAGATTTTAAATAGTTCCACTGGAATGCCATCACCTCCACTGGCCTTGTTGTTAGCCATGCTTTCTAAGGCCCACTTGACTTCACTCTCCAGGATGTCTGGCTCAAGGTCAGCAACCACACTAGCTGGGTTGTCCGGGACATCCAGATCTTTCTGGTATAATTCCTCTGTGTATTCTTGCCACCTCTTCTTGATGTCTTCTGCTTCTGTTAGGTCCCTACCATTTTTGTCCTTTATCATGTCCATCTTTGCACAAAATGTTCCTTTAATAGCTCCAATTTTCTTGAACAGATCTCTGGTTTTTCCCTTTCTATTATTTTCCTCTATTTCTTTGCACTGTTCATTTAAGAAGGCCCTCTTGTCTCTCCTTGCTATTCTTTGGAAATCTGCATTCAATTTTCTGTAACTTTCCCTATCTCCCTTGCATTTTGTTTCCCTTCTCTTCTCTGCTATTTGTAAGGCCTCGTTGGACAGCCACTTTGCTTTCTTGCATTTCCTTTTCTTTGGGATGGTTTTTGTTGCTGCCTCCTGTACAATGTTACGAGCCTCCATCCATAGTTCTTCAGGCACTCTGTCCACCAAATCTAGTTCCTTAAATCTGTTCTTCACTTCCACTGTTTATTCAAAAGGGATTTGGTTTAGATTATACCTGACTAGCCCAGTGGTTTTTCCTACTTTCTTCAGTTTAAGCTTGAATTTTGCTATAAGAAGCTGATGATCAGAGCCACAATCAGCTCCAGGTCTTGTTTTTGCTGACTGTATAGAGCTTCTCCATCTTTGGCTGCAGAGAATATAATCAATCTGATTTCGCAATTGCCCATCTGGTGATGTCTATGTGTAGAGTCGCCTCTTGTGTTGTTGGAAAAGAGTGTTTGTGATGACCAGCTTGTTCTCTTGACAAAACTCTATTAGCCCTTTGCCCTGCTTCATTTTGAACTCCAAGGCCAAACTTACCTGTTGTTCCTTTTATCTCTTGACTCCCTACTTTAGCATTCCAGTCCCCTATAATGACAAGAACATCTTTCTTTGGTTTCAGTTCTAGAAGGTGTTGTAAGTCTTCATAGAATTGGTCAATTTCAGCCTCTTCAGCATCGGTGGTTGGTGCATAAACTTGGATTACTATGATGCTGAAAGGTCTGCCTTGGATTCATATTGAAATCATTCTATCACTTTTGAGATTGTATCCCAGTACAGCTTTTCCCACTCTTTTGTTGACTATGAGGGCTACTCCATTTCTTCTATGGGATTCTTGCCCACAATAGTAGATATGATAATCGTCTGAATTGGAACAATTAGTCCTTAGGCAAATGTGTGAGTTGTAAATATTGCCCCTGCCAAGCCATTTTGGAGGGTTTGAATTCCAGCTTGAGCTCATCAAATGATTTCAAACAGTCATTCTAATTAATAAGCTGAGTGAAGGTGCTGTACCCAGATCTATCCAACCTCATCATCATATGGCTTCATCCTCAGTTTTGATGTTAGGTTTGGGTCATTCATAATGATGATCCCAGATCTCCCCATGCCTTCTGAATGGCCACTAGAATAACCCTACATGTGCAAAGTTTATGAAGATAGTTGGAGTTTAGGACCATCCTCCTTTCAACTGATACTCATCCCCTTTTCAGAGTGCTTATGTCCCTGCAAAAGCAACCAAGTAGAAACTGTGTCCCATGTCCTTCTATGCTGCCCTTTCTATCAAGAACTACATAAGGAATTTATTCATCCTGTTATTCACAAATTTCTGGGGAGGCCCATTGAATTCTATGTGAAGCTAGTTCTTTAGGACAGGTCTTTACAGACCACAAATTGTGTTGCCAGATTTTGTAATGCTGCTATGCTCACCCGCAGATGTATGATTGCCAGAGGTTTTAGTTCTGCAAGCCATACATAGTGCTCTATTTATAAGTGGTTTTATTATGTAAACCGTGTATCTTTTTACTAATATATCTCTATAAGGTTTTATTGTATTATATCTTTTAGTATTATTTAAGATTAGGTTAACAACCACAAATAAACTATTCATTCATTAATTCATTCAACTGATACTCTTCTTTGTCATTGTGCTGCTGCCCATTGAGCACTTTCTGTCTCTAGTTTCTCCCTGATTCAGTATCATGTCTGAGCAACCATAAATGTGTTGTGGTGGATTTTAAAGTTGAGGAACCTCTCTCAGCATGTAATGAAACATTGGTGAGATTTATTCAAACTCTCTGTTCTGATGACTAGGTATCTGGAAGTGTCCTGATGCTGCCAGAAGAGAAGCTGTTGTAGAGCATGGGGAAGGCACGGTTTCTGAGACACTGAGAGATAATTCTGCAAGGACTTGATTCTTCCCTATGATTTGGTTCAGTTAGAGAATAGTAGCAGTGCCAGGAGGTTTGGCTCATGCCCTTGTGTGCAGATCACTTGATTTCTCAACTCCTGATTACTCACCACCAAATGATTACACACAATGGAACATGTGAATTGATCTGCTGGAAATCTTTGTGTCTGAAAAGGGTGTTCATCTCTTATAGTTCATTCACTTGTGAAAGTCTCCAGTTGACAGATTGATGATTACAGCTGCCATGCCTGCTAACACCTTTAATTCCACCTGGTTTACTGATTTGTTCTTCCAGCTTTGGGAACTGCATTGTTGTGGACTACAATCTACATGCAAATCTCCCCGGGAAATTTGAATGTGTTTCCTGGGTGGTACAGAAGGGTTAGAAAGGGTGCTCAAATTCAAAAAGCTTGTAAAAGGTTGACTCAAGGAACAGAGGGACCATTCTAATCACATCAAACTGACAATGTTTATCTGAAAGTCCAGCAATAAACATGATCTGAGTTTGATTAGCTTATTCATCAACACTCCAGACTTCGACATAAATATCATAAGGAGCTAAAAAGTAAAATTAAAATAAGCAATAAACAACATCAGCACAGATTCTAGAACATAATGTTTCTACACATGTTATTTAAGGAACAGGTGTCAGTAAATACGATCAAATAGCTTTGCCACATAGCGTAGGCATATTTTTTAGAAATCATATGTTCAGTGCTAAAATGCTTTCTACCTGACAGTTTCTTTCCAACTGCATTTGTCTTGTTTCTGTAGCTCCTGTTAAATTCCATTTCCACTTCCTTCCCCATCCAAACCGTACTCTCTTTGCTCTCCCCATCTTTCTTCTTTCAGTCCTAGATCCTTTTTCCTCCCCATTCTTCCCCTTTACACCTTCTCTTCTCTCCTCCCCTCCTTATATGCTGTTTCTACTTTGGCAGCTGATCAGGCTACAAGGGGTCATTTGCTGTTCAGATGGGAGGAGCACACAAAACGGCACGTTTCTTCTCCCCGTCCCCCAACCTCACCAGACCCAAAACAGCCAGTCTGAACAGGCCTACAACTATGGTACAAGGCAATCTACACCCCTTGGGATGAAACCTGATGCCATCATACCTCAGGCTGAATTCAAGCCTTCAGTCTCTGTTTTGGGATTTAATTTAACTAAAATCTGAAAACTTCAATGTCTGATCAGGAGGATTTCTGAAGTCCACTTTCTCCTCTTCCCCCTCTCAAGGTCCCCAGTACCTAGCCTTATGAAGACTTCTGGACAATTCAAAAGCTCATGTCTTTTTGTGGTGCTTTGGTGGCCAAGGAAAAATGTTGCCCTGTGTTTCTTGACCTTTCAAGGTGTAGTAACAGTGACCAAGGGGAAAAAAAAGGAACTGGCAATTCTGTATCTAGCTGAGAGCTTTCAGGAGTAGCAGAGCATCCCATGGTAGGTTTAACCCAAACAAATCCACAGCTTCAGTTTTGCAGTTAAACCCACACTTCTCTTGTGCCTTTTATTCACCACATACTCTTCAGAAAAGGCCCCCTTGTGTTCTTCCTTCCCACTATCCTCCCCTTACCTCTTGAAATAAATGAATGTTATTGCTCCCCATGGACCCCCTAAATGAAATCTCCTCATGTATAACTGTAGCTTGATTTTGCAAAAGTTCCACCTAGCTCTCCTGCCACAAGACATTTCCCTGCTGGTTTTCAGCTTTGGTTTAGTTCTAGAGTGTTTTTCATGTTAATAATTCCTGCAACTGATTTTTTCCTCATTATGAATGGTGAGGTGACAATGGTGCCTGTGGTTTCCCTTTTCAAATGGCTGAATATCAAGAGTTTTTATAGAAATGTATGGCTGATGCCGTCTTTTTGTGTTATTTTTAAAAGACTCAGTTTTTGTATGTGAGTTGCAGTGGTGAAAGGACACCTACAAGGCAAACCCTCAGGTGATCACAATATGTAAGTAAGATGCTGCTGGGAGAATTACAAAGCATCATTCATTTCTATGGCACAAAGCAACCAATAATTCAGTGGCGATTTTCTAACCAGCAGCTTTGGATATTTTTAATAAGGAAGCTAAATAATACTGGACATAGAATTCAAGCATATTATTTCTCAGAATTTTGAGAAGGGGACAATTGACAGGAAACAAAAAGAAGAGGCGTTTTACGCCAAATAACAAAGAGATGCCAACAATTACTTAAGTCTTGCCTCTCCTTAAAGAAGTGGAATTGGACTTGGTTGATCAGAGCGGGACTGAGTAAAGTTATCATTCCACTTCTCAGTCATAGGTTATGGGTATAATTCAACTTTCAGTCATGACAACTGAACATCCTTGCAAGAACCCTATTACCAACTTACACATGAGTAAGGGAAATTGTGTAAGTCTTGGGGGCCAATTGCCTCTCATTAACAAGATGCTGGTTAGGACTGTTCTAGGACGGTTGGGCCAACAGTACCTTGTGAATGAGTTGTGTGCTTTTCCCTATGCAAGCCAACATCATCAGTTGGATTCTTGCGGGTGATCACACTCTGCCTCCGGAGTATGTTTTATCCACAGAAAGCTTCAGAAATTTGCATTTGACTTTTTGAATTTCAAACAAGTTCAAATCTTACTATTGAAATGCCTTGTATTATACGTTAGGAATGTGTGTTATTGGCTGAAATCCTCTTGCTTAGTGTAGTACGTTGCCACTAGGTTAGATCAATTGAATCAATAGAACTGATAGAAGAGTTGACACAACAATCTCTACTGATTCAATGGGCCTGCTCTAGTTGCAACTTACTATCCTAAGTAACAGGATTTCTTACTGTACTTTATCATTTTGATAATTATTTGTTAAAATGGTCATATTAACTCTCAACATGATTAATTTGCCAACTGATGACATAGGCCTCATTTATTTCATGTACTTTGCCAAATCCTATAGTATTCATGATTGAGACATGATTTTTTAAAAGTTCAGTTGGAGGAAATAAATTAGAATGTTTGGGAAACCATTAGTGTTTAAAAATTTCCCCATGTCAGTTCTGCTTTTCATTTTAGGTGCTCACAAAGTTGCCACCTAAATGTTATCTAAATTCTAAGAGCATTAATGGATATGGGTCAATATATTGGAAAAGTTACTTTCTAGACCACAACTCCAAGAATTCTTGTGCTGGCTCTGGGCTTCTGGTAACTCTAGTCCAAAAAAGTAACTTTTAAAAAAAATCTCTGAATTTGCCTCAGATGAAACAGAATGTTGTAGAAAGCCAATTAGTTTTAATATGAACTTCGAGTCATTTATATATTTCCCCAGGCTGTCAATGGAGTCATACGGGAAATTAACAAATTCAGAATTTTGTTGAAGTGAAAATATTTCTGGTTTCTTCTTCTTCCTTGATTCTGTTTCTCATTAAGAAACAAAATGCAAAGGATCAACAACAACAAACACATATGCAAGCTTAAAACCATCCTGGATCATTGCTGTTTATCAATGGCTAATTTTTGTGGAAGAAGAGAGAGGACAATTCATTATCTCTTTCCAAACTATTCCTTTAAAATGATCTTTTTCCTGTTCCAAAAGGTTTGCCTACATGTGAACCAATGTTCTCCATCAAAAGGACTATGTTTTCAAAAAATCAAAGTACAATTGGGAGAATTCTCTCAAAAGAGGTGAATTTCAGCAGTGGTGAGCCTGCCATATCATTCTGTTCATTCCCTAACCATCCAGCTACAGTTTAGCAATTTATGAGGGAAATCTGCTTTGTGATGTTACTGGGTGGATGTGGATGGTAGAGCATGAAAGAGAGTTCAAAGTGTTCAAGTATGTGCTGACAGCACTATGAGTCCTTAACCCACTGAAAGAGATCAAATTCTCTACAGTTGCTTCAAAAACAGGTCTCCAAGGTGTGTTGCTACAAAGAAGAGAAACTGAAGGGCTGTCTTATGCTGCAAGAGCTGCTGAGATAGTTTATCACAAATATCAATACTGCTGTATTTTACAGAGGTGGCTTGTACAAAACTTGGGCAAAGCATCACTGATTGGATAATCTAGAGCATGGTGCCATTTAGAAGGCATAAGAGGCATTTCAAGTTGGCTTTCCCCACAGCAAACTGGTCTTTTCATCTGTTTACTCAAATTGCTAGCAAGTGTATCCTGGGAAATGCTTGCTTTCCAATTATATGAGAATTTGTTTTCAAAAGTTATCATAGAGATCACCCCATACTATAAATTGCTTCAGGCGCTGAAAATCCCAGCTGCTTGCCAAAACATACAAGAGGTAAAAGTACACGAGGGGGGGCAGAGCCACATGTACAAGTCCTAAACTTTTCCCCATGTGCTAGCTCTTTTTCAAAACTTCATGTCTTCAGTGCAGAAGTCTAAGGAGGTTTCCCAAGCACATTGAGCTGAATTGACATTTAAGTCTCCCCCGATCAGAAAATGTATCTTATTGGGGTTTCTGATGAGAGTGAGATATTTAAGAGAAACTAAAGTAGTTGCTGGGTGAAACCCTCTAGAAACCCTAATTAAAAATGCATGGACATTTGAAGAAAAGTTTTTGAATGTAGGGATACTAAGCGTGGGCTTGCATACATGTTCCTACCCACTCTTTGTTTGAACATGACTCAGGTGGCTCTTACTGGGCTAAATCCCAGGCAAAATGCTTCAACTACCCTTATGGTTGGCTAGACCAAACTGCATCCATTGTGAACAGTGTTTTTAGCAGTCCTCCTCCATTAGTTAAGAAACAGGCAACCATGGGAAGCTCATGGACAAAACAGGGGCATGTCCCCCAAAAATGTCAATGCAGAACACTGCACCTGATTGGTTACAAGCTGTCTTGTAATGAGAGAGGGGTGGAACACATACACACATACACATCAGTTTTTATGTGAGGCACATCTCCATCCTGATCTATGAGCTGCCCACATACATAACTAAACTTTCACAATTACATAACAAGCCGAAAGATAGTTGGGAACATTTTGATGCCTCAAGAAAACATTTTAAAGAGACAAGATAGATTGTTCTAAGAAATGCCAGAAGGTTTCTTAAGATTCTGTGAAGATCAAGAACATTCCCAGATGTCAGTTAGAAATTAATCTACATGTAGAAGACCTGAAGGCTTTTATCTGAAGCATTAAATTTTCCTTAGCTTTTCAGTTGTTTTTATGACACTGGTTATATCACAATCATTCAGTGGCACATCATTTGTTGAACAGGCTAGGATGTAAATTTTCCCAAGACTGAAAAATACTTAGCGGTTTTGTGCTACTATACTCCTTCATTCACACATTCCACCAATCAGCAAGTGTGCACATCAAACTAACCAATGCCTTTACAGGTAGCTCTTGGATACTTAGAGGCAAGATGCACCATGGGGAGTTTGTTAATATCCAAGAGGTTATGAGCAATTGAACACAAACTAAGTCTTGAATCGAAGAAATGGATTTTATGACAAGATATGTTAGAGGTCCAAATATATGGCTTTGATATAAAACTGAGAAATGGATGAGATTAACCTGCAGATATTACACTAAATGCATAGAACTGTTGAGAGAGAATGAGAATTGGTGCAAGGAAGTTACAGTTACCGGATAAGTTATTGGGGGTATGGTACAGATTGGGTGGGTAGTCTTGAATATCTAGGTGCAGTGGGGTGAACTCAGAAAGAAAATGTCAAGGGGCTGGAAAATGCAAAACTGCGGAGATGATGGGGAAATTTTAAAAAGGGGGTTATGCTGGTATTTATTTGTTTCTCAAAAGGACCTTCTGAGGAAGTTGTAATGGGAGGTTCTTTCTTAGAGGAACATGATAGCTCAAGAATTCAACAAGAGGGAATGGGTGAAAGATGTACAGGAATGGTGGCTCACAAAATAATGAATGGAAGAAGTAACCCTGTTCTACAAAAGCAAGTGAGGTGTTTTCATTTCCAGGCAGACAAAGCCTCTGAAGTGGGGGAAAAAAAGGGGTGTATGCCTTATAGAACCATAGAATAATTGAGTTGGAAGGGGCCTATAAGGTAATTGAATCCAAACCCCTGCTCAAGGCAGGAATCCGTCAAAGCAGATCTGACAGCTGGTTGTCCAATTTTCTCTTGAATGCCTTCAACGTTGGAGCATTCACCACCTGCCAAGGTAATTGGCTTCATTGTCATACTGCTCTAACAGTTAAGAAGTTGGAAAACCAATCAATGCTGCAGATGGAACAAGAAACTTGAATTCTCCTCAAACCCTCCTAAAGGAGTTAAGGACAGATGTGGCTGACTTTGCATCTGAAGATAAACTAAAGTAATTAATGTAATGATTCCCTTGTTGAGTAACTACTATTAAAAACACTGGCTATTGGGAAGAATTTTAAAAGAACAGAAGAGTAACAGATCAATCATGATCTTTGATACCAGGGCAGTAAGTAGAGTGGGACAAATGGGTCTTTGCCCCCCAGGTGCCAAACTTAAAAGGGGCGCAGCTTTCCCAGACTTTGAAGATTGGCCTGGTGGCTTGGTCTACCACTATGAGAAACAACAGGAATCGATCAGGCCTCCAGGGCAAACTGCTTTTTTTTTTTTTTGGCAGGCTATGCAACAAAGCTACTAAGGGAGAACAAAGGAAAAGTGATCAGTAAAAAAGGGGCAGATCTACCCAGGGTTCGGTAAATCAGGAAGCAGATCACTTCTGCTTCATTCTTGTAGCTCTCACCATGCTGTTGGTTCCCTGTCAATGGAGAGAAATGCCAGCAAGGTTTTTTGTGTTGTAATTATTTCTTGTACTATTTTTATATCATGAATTATAGAGTCAACCTGGCACATTTTGCACTGCTTGCTCTGGGTGCCCAAATGGCTTTTTACAGCTCTGTTTGGTACAGGGTGCAGAACTGAAATAAAGCAATAAGTTAAGTCATCCCTTTACCACTAGTTCAGAAGGAATTCCATTTGTATAATGACATAAGGGTGAACAAATGGTTCTGTGTTGCAACGTGTACTACGTATAAACACCAGCAGGTGTTTGGTGTCTTTAATGGCTGTAAACAATTACATATGCATTCATTAGGACAGTAAATGGCAAGCTTTTCCTATCTGGGCCTTTGACCAGTTCAGGGTGTACCTTAGGTAGCTTGATAAGAATAGCATCTTTGCAAACAAAAAGATAGTTGCAGGTTCTGGGGTTTCCATTGTGTACCAACATAGAATCCTCCTAACCATTTAATTAGTTTAATGGCCAGCAAATACAAATTATTATTTTCTTACCCTTACTTTTGTTTGGTCTGCCTTTTGGAACAAAGCAAAGATTCCAATACTGTGCTATGTAAGGCATACTTCCAAAATAACAGTGAAGTTGGGCTCTTCAGTAACACTAATGTTGACATTGGAAATGTGGGCCAGTGTTGCCAGCATTCCAAGTAATCATGAAGTTTGTTCAGTTGTTGTGCAGATATTCATGGCAGGTGTTCAATCAGCCTAATGTTCCAAAAGGTTGCCCTCATTATTTCCTTGGTTGTTTGAAAGAATAGAGCCCTGCCCACTGTAATCAACCCAGCCAAACCCCCATGGTGAGCATGGCAGCCATTTTAGCAATGAATTGTCAACTGGCCTCTAGACAATTACAATCATGCTTCAACCATGGGCTATTTCTTTCCTTTCTTATTCTGCCTCTCTCCAAATGCAAGCCACAAAGCAGCTCCTAATATAAATTTAAAACAGCTAAAAATATGTGGTATTATTGAAAAAACAAGTACATTATCATATTTAAAACAAGTACTGAATTAAGGCAATATTAAACATCACTTAACAAGTCAAGAAAAAAAGAAGACAATGGCCACAATCCAACTGAACATTTATGCTGGCATAAGCACACTGACAAAAATCAGAGAATTGATTCTCCACTAATTAATGAGTCACTGACAGAGTTCCTAGTTGTGCTGTGAGTCACAAAACTCGCACGCAATGCGGAATATAGTTGGAGACTTGTTAATTGGTGGTTATTGGTAACTCCAGTTTAAACAATTGTGCTTAGGCAAATATTGTGCAACGGATTCAGACAATGCTGAACGACTACTTCAACTGGGCTATTTGTGCCATGTGGCACATTCCAAGCTAAGGGTTTGGGGCATGCAGTATGATGAAAAGTGAGGAAAAGTAAAAAAGAAATGGGAAGACATGGAAGTAACCAGAGATGGTGAGAGTGGAAAAGGGGACTGACAACTTCTTAGCTCCATTGAAACCTAAAGGCATATCCTACATTTTCCAACTACTGGGTGGACCTCTAAACGAGGTCAACAAGTCCCAAAAGAAACATGAGACAGAACATATTATTGGAACTGAAAGAATGTTAATGTCACAGAAAGGTAATTCAGGCAACTTTCTGGGGAGTCCTGTGCTTATGTCTTGAAGACCAACCACCAAACAAAGCAAGCTGATTTGTATACTACCAGAGGTGAGTGATGATTGTGGTATGAAATTTAGATGTTTTCGATAGGTAAGAATTTTCTTCTTCCAGTCACGGATGATATCTAATATCTGTTTCTGGCTGGTTTGCTTCCTTGAAATCAATTTTAATAACATTCAGATTAGCTGCTAAGTGAGGGACAGAACTGATAGGGCAGTGCATAGTGTTAGTAGCAGAGTACTTAAGCCCTACCCTGACCTGCTGTGTTTTCCATTCCTTTTTAGGGAAAAAAAAACTTAGTTAAGATTGAATACGTGTGACAAACAAATAATATACCATTGGTAGCTATTTAAGTTGAAAGGTAACTGAGATTCATTCAACATTCTCATGTTTCTAGCTCTGACTCTTCCTGAGATCTTCCAGCACAAGCATTCAAGAATATTTGTAAGAATAGTCACCACATTCATCGGATATGTTTCAATCTTACACATTCTTATATGGGGATATCTTGCAACTGTTCCAAAATGTTGGCAAATTTGTTTTATTTCTAGTTTATGTCAATGCATGGACAAATGAGTTGCTGGATCTCTGGTGTATTTCTCATTTGAGTTATTTGTTTCATACATTATTTCTTTCCAGCATATTCATACACTGTTAATGCTTTAGAATATGGCTGTTCTAAAGCAAAGTTTTCCACTGCTCCCATGAAAACATTGCTTAGTCTTATTATCTATCATTATAAAGCAACAATGCCATTTTGTATTGGTTAATCACCATATAGCATTGTCTAATCCAGTCATTTCTAAAGAAATAGCAATCAAAAGTTAGTAGTGGATAATGCATTTGCCCTAATAATGTAGTGATTTGTAGTAATCCTACAGAACGAAATATCATTACATATTTCAAGATACAGCTTTATAACAGCAATAAAACTTTTAAATCTGCATGTCTTACATTGCACTGTAGGTAGGGGAAAAAAATTAAGCCGTGTAACTACATCTCACAGCGCCTTATTAGCTAAGCATTGTACATCTCCAAGACACATCCCAACCATGTTATTTTAGTACACTGCTTTTTGCAGTGCATTTCTCCCTTGAATTGCATGGGTCTGAGCCACAAGGTTTTGATTGCACACGCTTTTTAAAAAAATAAAAAATAAATATTTCAATAAATATTATGTCTCTGGCCACCCCAGAACGAAGGGCATGAATTCAGCACCAAAGGTGTAGAAATTGTCTACTTAACCCTGAACACAGTATTTCTAATTCAGCCTCTACATTTAAGGTTTTAAGGCTCATTGGTCATGGTAGTGTATGGAAAGGAATGTCAACACTACAGAAGAGAACCCTGATAGAGAGAATTGTTCTCTCTCTCTCTCTCTCTCTCTCTCTCTCTCTCTCTCTCTCTCTCTCTCTCTCTCAATGAACTGTTGATGCTTTGTAGTTATGATTTTGGGAGCATAAGAATTATACAAGGATTTTGAGCTACACAGAGGTCTGCCGCCCTTAACCCCAGCGCTGTTGAATGGAGATGTGTACATTTCAAATGTGTTTTCTTCTTTACTAATCAGAACATTCATCAAGATCATTGGCAACCAGGGATATTCCATTTGGATTATTTTGACTTCAACTTCCAGAGTTCTTCAAGAATTCCCCAGGAGGAATTCTGGGAGTTCCAACCCACATACCCACACCAGACTACAGTATATATCAGTCACCTGGAGCCCAGCTTTGGCCCCCAAAACTGCACAGCATTCTAGGTCTTCATTTTGTGCCTGGGAGAAAGTCGTTGCAATGCATTCTGGAACTGGTAGTCTTGCTGTCCTTTTGGCTCTTCAGAGAATGCCTCTTGCAGAACTTTGATGCCTATAGGCTTTAGAATTTCTTTTGGTGACATATTTGAACCTACATTTCAAGGAGGATGAGGGTGCTGCATTTCCTTTTGGTTTTTTGTCCTACATCTCCTCAACACTCTCTACTTCTCTGGCTGTCTGTGCTTCCTGATCTTAAAAACAAACAAACAAACAAAAACTACCCTGTGACAGGAGCTATTTTATGATGTTTTCCTTCAGGATTAGGAAGCTATGGAGGCTGTGAGCTGCCTACAGTCGTGATTGTACCATGAAAGACAGGAGAGTCGCACACACTATTCCTTGACTATTTAATACAGTGGTTCCCAACTTTGGGTCCCCTGATGTCATTGGACTGCAACTCCCAGAATCCCTTGCCAGCACAGCTAGTGTTGAAAGCTTCTGGGAACTGCAGTCCAAGAATGTCTGGGTTACTCAAAGTTAGGAACCACTTTCCTAATACATCAGGCTAGTGCGGCAATTCAGATACTTATCCTTGAGAATTTCTTAGAAACATTCTTCTCCTTTGAAGATCTTTGCTTTCTTGTCAAATTAGATGAAAATGGCCATAACATAATTTTGGAGTTCCTCAACCTTTTCAAAAGAGAGGGAAAATCCTCCTTTAGCCTTCATAGACTGGAAATTCCATGGATAGTATTAGCAAGTTTAGAGTAGAGTTAATTAGTCTTGTGGTCTATGGATGCAATACATACTAACAAATGTGCTTGTTCATGAGGAAAAATGGTGTTGTAGGGAGAAAAAAACTGGCCAACAGCTGAGAGATTTTCAAAGTCATTTTTGTTCTTCACAAGAAAAGATGGCTTCTGGAGCAGTGGATAGTACCAGATCAGAACCAGGAATATCAGCAAATGGAAAAAGGAAGCAGTTAGAGGGCAGCTCCGTGATGAGTAGCAGCATGGGAAAAGACACTGCTGCTATTTTTAGTATGTCATTTAAAATGTTCCCAATCCTTTTCAAGGCTGAATGATTGAATTTGATAAGAAAGGAATGAAAGTGCCAGAAAAGTAGAGATGAAATAGAATCCAGATGAAAATAACAGAAGTACAAGTAGGACTGGAAGATGATTTTAAGATACCTATTTATCAATTTAATTTTTAAAAAAGAAGGAACATAAATATAAGCCCTGTATCTTATCACCTACAGGAAAAGGCCGTATTATAGTAATTCACAATCCAGGGGATTTTTAGTACCCAAAAGCGTTTAGTATTTGCTGGCAAAAGGTCAGTATTTATTTTGTAACATTCCCTCCAGTTATTTTTTTCACCTCCTCTTGACTGATGAAATCTCACAGGGGAAGTGCAGGCAGCCACAGAGTTCATATGAAATTATGTTGTTTTCTCTGCTTGTGTTCCAGTGTACAGCAGCAACATTTCCCTCTTGGGTCATACTTGACTTTTTATGGATAGCTGACTTTAATTGTTATGTAATCATTACATAGATGCCTTTTTTGGCCTAGTCCCATATGAATAGATTGAGAAAACAGAAAAAAAACATAAAGGCTTGAGAAGCCTGAGGACTGACACACTTGAGTGTCTGTCAAGGCTCATCTGGTGCTGGCCCTATAATTAGGCAGAGTGGGGCAACCAGCTCAGGGCACAGTTTGTGTATGAAATCAATAGTAGCATACTTTGGATAGATCCAAACTCCCCCCACCCTTATTATGACAGTTTTATTGCTTGTGGCATTTTCCACATAAGGTGTTTAAGGTGCTATAATAGCTCAAGTGGTCTGGGGTATTTTGCACCTTCTTCTTTGGTTTTGAAACAGATAAGGAGACCTCCAACCTGCTGGACTAATACAGCCTGTTGGTGATGCTTCTCTTCCTCAAAAGCTCCCTCTTCTCGTTCTCTTTAATCATCAGTTAAAGATTCCGGCTGACATCAAATTGAGTTTTCGCTGAATAGAAAACCTGTCACTTTAGTCATGCGGGACACGGCCAGTTGCATAAGTGTTCGCAATGTGCAAGGGGAGGCCAGGTATTCAGTATGGATATCACTGCTTGTGCACCTGTGATATATAAATGCTGAAGTCCATCTGGCAAGACTTTCCACTCATCAGAGGCTCAATCGGATAATGGTCATCAGGTTTATCTTCCTCCCTCTAATACTGTAATAGGAATGGAAATGCTTGCCTTAATGGAATACAGCTCTGTAAGGGGGAAGGTATTCTGCAGCACTCTCAACAAGAGAAGAGAATGACATTTCACATCAATGAAGAAAATCAAACTCTGGCTGCACAAACCTGACACCTTTCCCCTCTTAAGAAGCAATAAATGCACATACAGGAAATTCAGAAGGACTGGTGGATTGTTTAAAAAGACACAAAGATCACTATTCGGATGCTTTAATTCTTAAAACACCCTGCAGCAAGGGAGCAGCCAGGGTCATTTTGCCCAATTTGTATTATTGTATAGCACTGTTTGTGCCGTTTGGCTTGGTTTGTACAAAAAAACCCATTCTTGATCTCTGGTCATCACAGAGAACATCACAAAGTACTATATCCTCTGGCAGAGCTAAAACAATAATTTAGCACTTCCTTTTCTTGCGTTCCTATACATGACTAGCAGGAAAAAGCCCCAGCTTATGAGAGAAATGTACACAGGATTGGAGCCTAATGAGATTTACTGGCTCATAATTGCTAAATGCTCATCAGATGCTTTACAAAGGACATCTCAAGGTATCAGGTTCACATTTAAAAAAATGTGGAGGCCTATTATTTCAGTCTCATGAGGCCCCCATGTGAATACGGCTCTGAGCAACTATACCAACAGATATAATGTCATACATGAATTTCCAGCTGTACTGCCAATGAATTTTTGACAACAAACCATTTTTAGACATGAGAAGCTAGGTTTTGCAATATTTGCAAGCTGTCTCTCTACCGGGAACTATATAAGACAGATAAATCA
Source organism: Intellagama lesueurii (assembly GCA_037013535.1). NCBI lineage: Eukaryota > Metazoa > Chordata > Lepidosauria > Squamata > Agamidae > Intellagama > Intellagama lesueurii. Next base: position 91,191,983 of record JBAJHW010000004.1, on the reverse strand, counting down.
GTCTTTCATGAAAGATATTGCAAATACTGAATCCCTTTTAATTAGAGAATTAAATTCTAATTAGCTATTAAAATTTTAACACAACTCTGTTAAAGTAGACTCCATGAATTTTTAGCATGTATCTACACTGGCCACTCTAGTGCTCAGCAGTGATTAGAATGATGTGAAAGAATGTGATTCTTATATTTAGAATGGAAAGGGTCCTGCCACTACCAGACATCATAGCCAAAGGTACTTCTGATGAATTTCAGGAATAGATTTAATTCTGTTTAAATATTTTACATTGATCCAAGGGTGGAGTGGGGTCAAATAGATATAGGATTGCATCCTGGATCAGCTCTGCAAACAGAATGGATTTTTAATGAAAAAAACTAGTAACACATGTTTTCATATTCTATCACATAACCATGGCTCAGTCAAAGAATATGGATTTTACATTCATTGCCCAAAAACCCAAGGTCCCAGATTCACCCTCTCACATCTTAAAGTAGGGATACGAAATAGTCTTCCTTAAGTCCTAGAGAGCCATGGCCAGTCAGTGAGAACAGTATTGTGTTAGGTGGGTCAGTGATCTGACGAAGGTGATGTCTAATATTCCTATCTTGGCATGCCTTCATAAATGCCTACTTTTGCCTCAGACCCTGACAGTTACAGGAGCATTACAGTTCCAGGGGAATTCATACTATCTTGAGAATCCTGTCTGTCAGAAGTGGACAATCCATGGGCCAAATGTAGTCCCCAAAGCTGGTCCTCAAGGCCCATCCACCATTGCACTGCCAAAATTTGGAAGCTAACAGAGAAACCCCCATCAAAGTAAACATTTCTTGCTTCTTTTTAATGGCATTTTCCTGTTTTCCTCTGAAATTTGATGACACAGTAGTGGAAAAAGGTGAGGCCCAAAACAGTTCTCAGGGATAAAATCGCCTCCTTGACTCACCAAGCTGTAATTCTTATAGTCAAACAAAGACATTGAGCTTTGCATGTTTTTAGAAGAGTTGGCCCCTACAACAATGAAAGATGCCTGTATAGCACACTGTTTCCCTTACCTATGTAGGTTGCATTTAGTATGCAAGATATGTCATCTTACTCTTCACTGGAAGCAAAGAAAATCTGATCCCAGAGGCATTGGTCTTTGAGCAAATCTTGCATTGGGAGAATATTTATTTATTTTATTTATTATTTGATTTCTACCCCGCCCCTCTAGACAAAGTCTACTCGGGGCGGCTTACAAACAGTAATAAAACATCATAAAATACAATCATATAAAAGCATCGTTATTACTTATCAAAATATATCATAAAAACAATTACATGATTGAATCAACAAATTAAAACAAGTTACTTTGAGGAAATATACATGTTTAATTATATTTTGTTTGGCCCTGAGGGTCTTCTGCTGAAGCACTCACCTTAATACAATTAAGTATGATGGCAGCAGATCTTTTATCTTTAAGTAAGATAGTCAGTAGCAACATCTACATCAGACAGATGATGATACAAAGTTCAGGACAGATGGGCAAGTGAATCAGTGCTCTCTCCTGCCCATGAATGTTGTCTTGTACTTGCTACACTTCACTCAGTGGAATTTTTCCTGGCAATGGGAAGCAAGTTGTGCCAGGAGAAAAAATGGAAAGATCAGTGTTTTGGTGGGGTGAGGTGAGTTGGCAAATCAAATTCCCACTTATTCCTGCTGCATTTTAAATCATCCTCTGAACTTGGCCTCACAAAATGGAGGGCAGGAGTCTTGTACCTTTCATAGTTGCATGGAAGGGGACATTTCCACCAAGCATAGTTGCATCTGCCAACTGAAATATACTCTTCCATACAACCATGAAAGGTCCAGGAGCCCTGTCCTTCATTTCATGTGGTCACCTTTTCTGAAGTCTACAAGCCCTCACTACTTCCAGTCCCACATCCACCAAACCATGCCCCCTGTAATCATTAAAACAATGATTAAGATTGCCCACATAAAGCCGGACAGCCCCCATAGTTTCAACAATGCTACATCTGTGATGAAACAATGAAGGTGCCTCAGAGCAGGACTGTGCAGCAGAAGTGAGGGGGCCCATTTGAGCAGAATGAGCAGGATTGCACCCCCCACAAATGCAGCAAATTTTGAAGCAAGTGTTGTTATTCCCCTTTAGTGTAAAGAGGAGTCCTCCATGAAGCTATTAAGTCTAGAATCTCAAATTACCTACCCATATCCTTGACAATAAGCCAAAGAGAGCACTAAATTAAACAGGATGTGTAACTGCTTTGAATCGTTCAAGGACTGAATCCATTAAATAGATCTTTTATTTGTCACCCTTTGGGGGTGTGTGGGGGAAAACAAAGTCCTTATTTAAACAGATAAAGAGGGAGAGAGGCAGAGAGGGAGGATGCCCGCTTGCTTGTATGCTTGTCAATCTGTCCTTAGATCATAGAAATGTGAAGTGTGCATTGTCTGTGTGTGGAGTACTAATGGGTTTTTGTTTCTGTGTTTGGAGTCAGAGAGTAAATTTTCTTGTTAGCTTCTAGCCCTCACAATGCACCACGGTAGTTGTACGTTTCAGGAAGCCAGAGTCTGACTTGTTAGGGTCTCGGAGGAAAACAAGATCAATAACTTGTCACAGCAAGAGATACTTTACTGTCTGCAGGGTGCTGTAATATAGCATCAAGAAGTTGGGGGAGTGGGATGGCAGGGTTGGGGGGGGGGGGGAGAATCCCAATTCCCAGCTTGTCATTGTGCAATTGAGTGGGCTGCTATTAAGCAAGTTAAACAACTTTTTTTCCCCAGTAATTTAATCCCCAGATCATTAAGCACAAATGTTGCTTTGTAGATGTGCTTTCATGTTTAAAGCAAACTAGAAGAAGGAGGAGAACAGTGCTCAGTATGAAATCAGTTCTTCACTTTGTTTGGCTTAAGGCTGCTGATTGGTCTGTTTTGTCTTTATATACTGGCCTTTTTTAAAAAAAATGGAATCACATACATGTTTTGAGAGGGAAAAGTTGCTGAAAACAGGAGAGGGCTATCAAGCCTCCTTATTTTCATATAAATCCCAAGGTTCTCCACCTTTGACATTTCACTGCATGATGCTCTGACACATCCCTGCTGACTGAACAGAAATTGTCTTTATTACTAATAGCTGTAGCAACACATTTACCTAGCATAATATAATTTAATTAGCACAACTCGCAATCAACTCTTTGCTTCCACAATTGGCAATTTGTGTCCATGGCATTTGACTCCCCAAGATTAATAGTGCATTCAGTTTGGGTACACTGAAAATAAATAAGACATTTTTGTTAAATACCGTGGCAAGGTAGGGTTCTTGTGATGAAACCACGTAGAAGCTCTTTTGTGCATGGATACACACAGGTTGTGCCAACAGTTTGTTGTTGGGGTTGCTATTTTATTTTAGTTTTATTCTATTTGCTTTTTAAAACACTGCACAACAGTTGCTTGTACTGAGCTTATGGAAACCTTATGGAATTTCAAATCATTAGAAGTTATGCTGTCATTTAATGTTCTGGTTATTGTGAGCTGCACTGAGGCCTATGAAGGTTTAGAAGCAGCTTAGAAATATATGACACGATCCACCCCATCCAGGTGCAGAACGATGTGGAGTTTCTTCATGCATGCATTTTTATTATTTGTACCTCACTTTGCCTCACAAGTAGACTCAAGGCAGCTTACACTGTTAAAACAGATAATAATGTGGTAAGGTAGAACTCTCTTGAGGAAACAATTTAGCTCTTCTATCCCTTTTACTAGCCTGCCCCTGGTATGCAAGCCCTCACTCCTCCCAGCCCAATTTCCACCAAACTGTGCCTTCTGTAATGTCTTAAAACAATAATTAAGATTACCCACAAAAGGTGGGAACAGCCCCATAATTTCAGCAATGTTGCTAACTACCGCCCAGACCAAGAAACGCATGTGTGTGTCCAGATAACATGTGTAGTTATTGCTCTCCTATCTAGTGTCTGCATGTTTCTGAAGCCTCAAGTCTCATAGAGTGCCAGCAAACAGCATGGTGCAGACTCTGTGTGCCTACAAGTATTGAAATCCTGTTGGTGAGCAAGAAGGAGAGAAGATACTCAGACAGCAGTGGATTAAGCTTAACAAATGCCCCACCAAAACTGACACCCATCAGTATTTATGCAGAAAGGCAAACAAAGAAGAAGTTTCTGCCTACACATCCCATATATCTTCAGAGTACGATATCCTATTGGAGTACAGCTCTCATCTGAACTAGGCAGCAGAGCCAATCGTAACAGGATATAGGAATTGTCATCCAAGAACATCTGGAGGGCAACTCATTTCCCATCTCTGGATTAGAATATGGCATCATGGTAACTATTTAAACAAATAGGCTAGCCATTCTAGAAGTTGGGATTTGATTTTATACTAATTTACTCTATGATGCCTGTCTCTACCACATCTTTTTTGTGAGGTCTCCTGAAATATCTGGTTGGTCATTGGAGAAAATAATGTAGACTTGACCTAGTGGACTATTACATTTATGTCACTCTTTTTCAAATGACTAATAGTCAGCATCTTAGATAAAGAGTCAAGCAAAGCCTTTATTAAGCTACTAATGAAATCTTACCAACAGCAAAATTAGAATTCTCCACTTCCGAAGAATTCTTACCTCTTCTAGATCAATTGACAGGTCAATAGATTGATTGGTCAGTTGATTGACTGATCAACAGATACACTTTCTGGTGTCTACCATTTCATAGTTTGCACAATGATTGCCTTCCTTCCTCCTTCCCTCTTTCTCTGAGACCTCAGATTATCTGAGCCAAAAATGAATCCATCTGATTACTTCTCATAGAAGCTTATTCCTCTGCTGATGGATTTGGGTGAATGCTTTATTGGCAAGCATTTACAATGAATAGTAAATATTGCTTTATCCCTAGAAAGAATGGTAGAAATCATCAGGTTGTCCTGACATGGACTAACCTTTCTGCCACTGCATGGTAGCATGGTCTTCTGCATCAACCCAGATGACTGAGTTACAAAGACATTAAGTGCATCTGATTAACAGATTATTGTCCAGGAAGGTTACCCAAGTGAAACTTGATAGACATACATGGCTCCCCACTAAAGGTCTGACACAATTATATGTACATCATTGTAAGTTAGCACCTAGTAAATGGCTGTCTCTGTCTCCCCCATATCATTTGTTTGACTTAAAGATATTGAATTAAAAAACAACTGAATGCTAATGTGCTGTCCTGAAAGATAGATGGGCACATATGTGCAGATTCACACATACACACACAAACACAAACACACACACACACACAGAGGAGCAGACCAGATGAACACTGTATGGCTAATGAGAGATCTTGAATTTCCTGGTTTAACCAAAAGGTACACTAAATGTATGTAAATGGCCAAAAGATAAATTCTGTGCTGGTTATTAAGAAGGGACTAAAATGAAACTGGAAAATATCATAATGTTTTCAAAGAAAATTCTCATGTGGCTGCATTTAGAATACAGCATGTATCAAACTAGAAATTCATCTAAGAATGGATATCATAAAATGGAGCAGGTGCAACAGACATAGCAGAAGATTAGGCTGTTTTTTTCTATTACATAGCATTAAAACATTTAAGGCCTTTTAGTGGGAACATGATAAAAATGTATAACAGTGTCCACAATTCGATGGTGGAAGAGAATTTTCCCCGTTGCTTTACACATAGAGTTACCCAAGGAAAAGTCAATGACTTAAACCAATGGTTCTCATTATTTGGTTCTCCAGATATTTGATGCCTCAGCTACCGGAATTCTGGATGGGTTTGAGGAACTGAACCTTAAAACATCTGGAAGACCAAAGGTGGAAAATCCCTGATGTGGATGGATTTAATATAGACTCTGTGGAGAGCTATGGAAAGTCCAGTAGCTGTAAGCCATAAAAACTATATTAAACCCTCATGCCCACATGCAGAATGACTTGGAATGGCAGCTAGTGTGAGCAAACTAAGGAAAAGATTGTTGCTTTCACGCTCTGATTCTCAGTTGGTCACTGTAAGGAAAACAAAGATTATCAGGAATGAGGAACATGTGCAATCGTTCAACTCATATGTTTCCTAGAATCACATATAGTTAGTGGTTAAGAATCATGGGAGCTGAAGTCCAATGACACCTGTAGAGCTATGCCATCTTTACTCTTGGCTTAGACAGGCCATTGATCTTACATGAAAGAACTGTTTTTAATTTTCTTATATTCAGAGTCTATTTCTATGAGTGAGCATCATTTTGATGCACTCATTTCCAAGGCCACGTTGGAACAGCTGAAACGTCTTTTAGTGCATCCAGCCCTTAGTTCTATGCTGGCAGGAGGCTTCAAGACATTTTTTCTATCCAAAGTCTTTACGGGTGGCAACTTTTGAAGCATGCAGTGGAAGCAAAGCTAGCATTTCCTGCAAGTAATCTGAAGTGAAGCAAAGGAGCCCAGATTGGTGTTCATATTTAAGCTGGTCCCTCAGAAGCACCAAATATTATTCCTACACTTCAGGGGTGAAAAAGGTGAGATAAAAAAAAATCCCAAAACAAACAAACAAAAACCCGAAGCATGCACTCTTCTTAGAAAACTAAAGTAATATTGTGACAGAACCCAAAGAAGAAGGAGACTAACATCTGAAATGCCAATGAAAGCCCAAGCTCTCTTGAAAACCCCAGTCATGGAGCTCCAGGAGGGAATTCCTCTGTCCATGTGATCGGTGGCCATTTTGCCAGGGCAGTAGATTCAGAGCTTTTGTTTTCAGGAGGTAAGAAAAATTGGAATATTTTTCTTCTTTTCTTTTTGAGATTGCAGAATAAATGGAGGGAAGCAATACAGATTCCAATATATAAGAAGGGAGGAAGAAAAGGCTCAGCAAACTACAGAGCTATTAGCTTGTTGAATGTAATTAGCAAATCTATGCCAGACATTTGCTAGTTAAGCTATAAGATGAGTTTATAGTCAATATATTCTGATGAACAAATAGGGTTTCAGTTCGCTAGATCCACACTTGACCATTGTTTTTTTTCCCTATCACATCTGATACAGAGATACACAGCGAATCAACCCCAAGCTTTGTATGTGGCTTTTATTGATCTCAAGTCTGCCTTTGATGCTATTCCTAGAGAAAAGCTTTTGGGAGGGGGGGGGGGGAATGAAAGATCTGCCAATAGAGAAACAAGTTTTGTACTGTTTCCAGGCTATCTAATATCTCATTTAGAATCAGCATGGGTCCTGATGGAGAACCTTCTGACACTACCAGAACAACAAAGGACACATCCTCCGTGGACACATCCTGGCCCAATGCTTTTTAATCTATATATGAATGATGTCGTTTCAAATTCATCAGGCCTGCAGTACTCCTTTCGCCCTAAAATTGGTGTGTTTTTTTTTTTTTTAATCAACCCTGTTCTTTGTGGGTGATACAGCCTGATTAGTTAACAGAGGTTTATCTGCATCACCTCCTTCACTCTTTTAGAAATTGTTGTGTGAATAAGGGTATATAACCAATTTATCTGAAAACCAAACTGAGGTGGGTTTTTTTTTCCTGAAGAGATCCCACAGACATTGTTGGAAGTTAGATGGGATGGATATTGAACAAGTGCCAATATTTAAGTACTCGGGGTGTGTGTGTGTTTTACCAGATGGGAAGCTGGCTGCAGCATATTGAGTTTATCAAGGAAAGAAGAGGAAATATTAATACTAGGGTGAGGATCTGAGATTCTGCACGTCCAGAAATGGTCAATTTGTTTCCTCAGCTTTGGAGATGTATAGTAAGAAAATTGCCCCACAGCTCTTATATGTGGCACAAAGATGGATCTATGGGAATATAAACTCTTCAGAGGAAATAGAGCATAGATTTCTCTGTGCATTGTTATGGCTCCCCACTTCAAGCCCCTTGGATGTACTTAAAGCAGAACTTCCAATGGTAATAATTCAAAGGAGCAACTTCTAAAATGATATTAAAGTTCTGGTTAAAAATAATCTTCAGTGAGTCTCACCACTTCCTTAGGAGCATGTATTCATGATCAGTACCAGAAGAGGATTATCTCCTTTCTTATTCCCAAACTGGTTTTTTTAAAAAATGTACATAAAGAGTGTGGTAACACAGATCTTAGCACCACCTTTCAGGAAAGGTGCCATAAAAGTTAGAAAGTTACACGGATGTCATAGGAGGGACGGAAGGTGGAAAACAAACATACACACAAACAAAAAACTGAGTTAAGGGTTATTTGATTTATCTACACAGACAGAGTAGCAATATCAACTTCTAAAATAGCTCCATTCTATGAATATTTCCCCATGTGCCTAAGGTGCTGCCTTCTTATCTAAAATGATTGCAGAAACAAGAGAAGAGGGTGGCTTTTACTTGGGATCAGTTGAACCTGATGTTGTCTGCTATCCTGGGTGGAAGACTTGGGAATATGCGTTATTCTGAACATAGCTGCAATTGTGAATTAAGACACGTTGAAGATCTGGTAGTACATACAGTATTATTATCCATTGACCCCTCTACAGCATATATAGGGCAAGACATCTGACCGAGATCTTACGGAGGCATGGGGAAAGGAACACAAATGAGACTGAAATTTTACTAATGCATGCATAGGACAAGCTGTTCACCATGAAGGTTGCATATTCTTTATATCTGTAGCAATTTTTACCAGAATAATTTTTTAAACCATAACATAGTTTCCTGCTGGGAAAGGATGACTTCTATTTTAACAATATGAGTTGTTCCCTCTACAGTGATGTTGTTGCCTATCTATTTTTGTTTGTTTGTAGTGGTCAGAAGACTATGATACACAATTAAAATTGTTGCTTGCTTGCTTACTACACTCAATGTGTGTGAGTGTGTGAAATGTGTGCCATTGTACATGATTTGGATGGAGCAGGTCACAGTGGTATTACAAACAGTATATAGCAACTATCTAAATGGCATGGCCCCCAGTCAGGAGGTAGGATGAAGGAAAAAAGCTTGTGCGAATTTTGCTTGCATGTTGGGGAAAAAGAAGTAGTTGCCGGCACTGAATTTTAGCTCTCAAACCCAGGTCAGAGCCCTTTGTTTTTTCTCATTTCCCACTTAGCTGGAAACTGCCAAACACCTGTTGAGCCAAGAAACAAAGGGGCATGAACCACTGGTTTGGTGGTTCATGCTAGAGATGGGGACAAATAAAAAAAAGGTGATTCGTTTTGATCCGTTATTCGTCAAGGTTAACGGATCAACGAATACGAATATACGAATATTCTTCGACAAATCAACGGATCGATCTGTCGATTTGTCTGCATTTTAAATGGGTATAACACTGGCCCCCAACGATCTAGAGACACCAAATTTGCACGGAAGCTTCCTCAGACACATTTCGACAACTCCTGAAAGTTTGGTGAAGATTTGATCACGGACCCCCAAGTTATATGGTCACAAAGAGGACCCCCCAGGAAAGCTCCCCCCAGGTACTTAGAGACTCCAGAATTACAACGGAGCTTCCTATGTCTTTCCTCAACATGCCTGCAAACTTTGGTGAAGATTGGATATCGGAACTCCAAGTTATTCACCCACAAATTGGGTCCCCCCAGGAGAGTTTACCACACGGCACAGAAGCCCATGGCATTGAGGGAGTTATATTTAGCCCCAGCAGAATGAGAGGTCCCTTTGGCAGAGGTATGCATGAAGCATTCAGTTTGTCTTCAGCTCAGCACAACATTACATTTGCCAATGAAGTAGAGTTTGCCCTCAGGAGGACTGGAGGCAAGGAGGTATTTGGCAGCACAGCAGGCTTTTTGGCTCCGTCGGGCACTGAGGAAGTTGGCAGCAGGAAAACAGGCTCTTTTGGCCCCATTGGGCACTGAGGGAAAAAGCAGCAGGAAAGCTGGCTTTTTTGGCCCCATCGGGCACTGAGGTAGTTGGCAGCAGGAAAACAGGCTTTTGGGCCCCATCGGGGCACTGAGGCAAAAGGCAGCAGAACAGACTCTGGTCTTCTTCAACAACATCAGATTTGCTTGCAAAGCAAAGGTTTTTGCCCCCAGGAGGCAACTGAGGTTGCTTGCAACTTCCAACAGCACCAGCAGCACCAGCATATGAACAGGGTCGGTGCTACTAACAGCGGTTAATCCACGGGGCCATGGGGCTGTCGGAAACAGATCAGCTCTGCAATCTGAAGCCGGGCGATGGGGGTGACAAAGATGCTAGTTTAGAACTAGAAAGCTGGGGATTGCAACATGGCTGCTGAGACTGCCCGGATATGATAAAGATAGCCCTTGGAGGTTTGGGGGGGCTTAGACAGGCCGGCCCCCTTGGCACGGGTTGAAAACCAGACGAGCTCTGCAGTCTGAAGCCGGGCAATGGGGCGATGGGGCCACGCCCGGACAGGCTTTGGGTGGGGCAGAGCAGACAGACCTTTTGGAATGTAGCCCAAGTGGAAGGAGCTGCAGGATTAGGAAATTGTTCAAATGGCCAGCAACGTCATTGACTTTTTGCCCCATCAGGCACTGAGGAAGTTCACAGCCAGAAAGCAGGCCTTTTGGCCCCATCGGGGCACTGAAGCAAAAGGCAGCAGCAGGAGACTCTGGTCTTCTTCTTCTGCAACATCACATTTGCCTGCAAAGTTACTTAAGTTTGTCCCCAGGAGGCAACTGAGGTTATCAAAGCAGTAGCAACAGCAGGTGAATAGGGTCCAACTGCAAGGTGCTACTAACGGTGGTTAATCAGGGTGGCTGCTGGGCTTCTCGAGCGGAAGATCAGAAGTTCGCATCCATGCAATGGGGTGACCTGAGCTCTTGTCCTTTGTTCCTGCTTCTGCCTACCTACAGAGTTAAACTGCTGCTGAGCCACTGGGCTTGTTGTAGGTGCTTTTGTTGTTGTTGTTGTCAATGTTGGCACGGGGACAGCTGAATGCCCGGATAGCTTGGGGGGGGGGGGGGCTGAGGCTGTGAAGTTAAGTTTTCCCCAAGGAGGCAACAGTGGTACCAGCAACAACAATAGCAGATGAATAGGGTGGGCAGAGCCCGGGGATGCCCGGACAGGCTTTGGGAGGGGATGAGACTGGCCTGGTTGGGGCTTGGATGCCCCGCCGACACCTTTGGTGGGGCAGAGCCCACCTCTCGGGGGATTATCGCCAGCAGGAGCATGGGGCCGCTGGGCTCGAGTGTAAGATCCAGCTTGTCCCAGGTCCTGCCTACCTACTCACGCAGTAGAAAAGCCTAGGAAGCTGGAATGAACAGTCTTCCATTAATTTGGAATGAAGCCCGAGTGGACTTTGGAGCACCGTGTTGGCATGGGATGCCCGGATGTAGCCCTTTGCATAAGCAAGCAGGGAGGCAGGGAGGAGGTGGAACAAACATGGCCTGATGAGGTTACTTCGCCCAGAAGACCCAATTTGGTAGGCCCTTGAGGTAGGAATTGTAGGAGGCACTGAAAGTAGAGTGTGTTGCCCCATCGGGTACTGAGGAAACTGGCAGCCAGAAAGCAGGCCTTTTGGCCTCATCAGGGCACTGAGGCAAAAGACAGCAGCAGACTCTTCTTCAGCAACATTGCATTTGCCTGCAAAGTTAGTTAAATTTGTCCCCAGGAGGCAACTGAAGTTGTCAAAGCAGCAGCATCAACAGCAGGAGAATAGGGTGGGCAGAGCCCAGCCCTCTTGGCACAGTCAGAAGTACTTTGGAACATCAACTTCAAATCCATGCAACAGGGTTACGCTTGGACAAGCTTGGTGGGGGGAATGGAAAAGAGGTCCATGGCCACATTGGACAACTCCGGCCATATGACTAGTTTCCTAGCCCAGTAATGGAGGGGATCTGACTGGTGGGGCTGAGGGGACTCAGCCAGATATTCCCGCACCATTATCTCTGCCGAATCCTCCTCAGCCAGCTGTCTTTCCTCTGAGGCAAGTGCCAAGGTCACCACAGAGCTCCAGTAATTGTGGTGGTGAATGGAGCCTTCACCAGGTGAAGTCTTTCCCTGTGGTTCGGGCAAACCACCCTGCCCCTCGTGGCCTGACGTTCCCGGCCCCCCACACAAGCGTTCTGCCCCCAACGCCCTGCGGACCTCAGTGGAGAGCTTCATTCTCCACTCCTCGAGGTCTGAGGTGCGTGCTGCCAAGCCCCCCTTGATTCGAGGATCACACAGGCAGGCCATGCGGTAAGCTTTGTCACTGTAGACAGGATGGAGTCGCTTCTGCACACCTGCCTGCAACCTCTTCACCAAAGCCCTGGTCTGTGGAAGGAGGGAGGATCCTGGTGCCACAGCAGTCTCCAGGGACCGATTGAGGGCATGAATCAGGGGGATGACCTGCCCCAGGCTTGCCGTATAACCACACAAGATGTCCGTGGTTTCCAGGAAGGGCTTGAGCACCTCCACCATCTGGGAGAGGGCCAGCCAATCCGTGGCACTGATGCCCACCTCTCTCCCCCCAGGCAGAATGGGCATGGAGGACATGATGTCCTCCAAAATGGCCTTCTGCTCCACCAGGCGGGACACCATGGTGTAGGTGGAGTTCCAGCTGGTGGACAAGTCTGTCAGGAGAACGTGGGTCTCCTGACCCAACTCCTCCTGCCTCTCATGCAGCTGGCGCACAGCTTTCAGGCTGCGGGAGAAGTGGCCCACCAGTTGGCGGCATTGCTCCAGGAGTGCCCGCATCTCCCAGGTGCCTACTTCCCACTCGGGCTTGACGTGGCTGCCCAGGCCGAGGGCATCGCGCACTACATCGCGCATTTTGGGTAAAAGGAGAAAAAAGGATTGATCCAGCTACACCCCCACCCACCCACTGTGCCTGAGATGCAAGCCTCCCAAGTCCAAAAGTAAACTTTTCAAAACTGATTGAATAATGTAGTCCTGCCAAGCTAAACGTGCACGCACACACACACAAGTCACACCAACAAATTCCCCCCACCCACTGTGCCTCAGATGCAAGCCTCCACTTGCCTGAAGACAACACACATGATACAAGCCTCCAGAGAAAAAAAAGTTTGAAAAAAGCCCTTCCAGGTAGCCTAAGCTACCTGAAAATCCCTTCCCAAATTCCCAGTACAGTTGATGATGGTGATGATTGATGAATGATAATTTTGAAAAAGAAAAATATAAGTGATGCGTTCGTTTGCTTTGCTGCCACAAAAGTGAAACCAAACCACCAGAGCAACAGCAAGCCAGCAGCAGCAACTGTTCTCACTCCGGAGAGCATGAACAGAAGTGCGCAATGCCTGGAGGGGAAAAACTTATAGACAGCCTCTCGGCACCTCTCGGCACCTATTGGCTGCCTGACATGCCAATCCACAATCTCTGTCCTGATTCGCCAAAGCTTCTAATTGGCACTAGCAACCTCAGAAAGACCCCCAAAAAGGTAACGAATATATACAAATATTAACGGATCGACGGATCGACAAATAAAACCGAGGAAATATTTGTCCAGCCATATTCATCTAGATTTATATTTTTATGAATACGGATCGACGAATATTTGACGAATTGGCTATATTCGTCGAAAAAACCGATCCGTTTTTATATTCGTCCCCATCTCTAGTTCATGCCTATCTATACTGAATACTAATGCAGAGAGCCTGTCCGTTCCCTCATTGTAACTTTTCTATCAGAGGTCTTCACAGACACACTATTGTATGAATTATGTACATCCAGGAGAAAAGTAAAGTTTAAAAGAAAATCTGATAAGAAAAGCAATTTCTGCTTGCCATTGTCAGTTACATGAATTCATAAAAGTCAGTGGGGTTGCACCATACTCCATAAGGTGGAATGACACACCTATAGTTAAACTGGTTTGTGTTTGGGTGTGCATAGCACATTGCTGCTTCATCCAATAGCAACTGGCTGTCCAGACAAGCAAAATAATTTGAAGTGTCTCTCTCAAATAATTGTAAAGATAATGTCCAGGAATAAACAAGCCATTTATAAAAGAAACTGTTTTCACCCTTTCCTTTTTTTAAGAAGCAAAACTGTCATTGAAATGAAATAGTTTCCTCTGTATGATATGACTTCCAATGTGTTCTCAGTAAGCTGATGCAAACACACATGTGCACACAGGTTTCTGATGGTTCAGTTCTTTACCTCACTAGATAATGTAATTTCTATTTGTTTGTTTCCATTACACCACTAAAAATAGACATAAAAATATTATAAAGGGAACAATAGAGCCCAGAGAGGGGAGAGAATCCAAGAAACAGAGCATCTGAAGTACCTTTTTCTGTAATTCCAAAGCAAGTGAAGTGACCCTGTTTCACTCTCTATTTACATTATAGTGCCAGGTAACACCTGGAAGATTTGTACAGGGAATATTGCTATGATTTGATGTAACAATATCTTCGCAAAAAAAATGATGAAAAAGGGCTAAAGCAAGAGCAGAATATGGAACCTGCTATAAAATGCAACCATGGGAATTTCTCCTCTTCCTTAGTTCAGTCAGTGAGTCATATTCTGTTCCAGAACACTCTGTTCTTTTTCAAGTTGCCAGGCATCAGGGTGCATTTATTCTGCTCATAACCCTTTCTGTATGACATCACAGAGGGGTACTACTGTGATGTCAAAAGTGCTGCAGAGTTTTGAACTTTCAGTTAAATTCCTTTGGCTGCAGAGCAGAAGTGCAGGGATTCACAGAGCAGAATTCGCTTCAAGTTTCCCAGATTAGTCCACCTCTTTTTCTCATCAATTGGCAATTACAGTCTCAATAACTCACTCTGAGATATTATTAGGAGAAAGAATTATATTTTTTTTTCTTTACTTACAAGAGATCAACCAGCATAGTAAGAACTAACATGACTGCTTGCAGCAACCTACAGACTGCCTTCAATAGAATGACTGACTCCAAGAGATAAAAGAGGTGTGGGGCCGGGGAGGCCTCAGCACAGAGAGGGGGTTCTCTTTGAATTCAGAGGCAGGGAAGAAATGATTGGTTAGTGCTGGATAGATTGACAGTCACTCCAGCCCAGACAAGTCCATTCCAGCCAAACCTACTTAAGGCAGTGTGTGAGGTTACAAAAAACTCCAACAAAAAGGACCATTCCTGTTCTCGGGTCTTGACTCTAAAATCCCAAGGAATGGGATGCGGCTGACCTGACAGGGCTAGTTCTGTTCCCTTTCACATCTTGTTTCCTTCTCCCCACCCACTCTCTCCAAAACATTGAGGCAACATCCCATATGACCTTCCCCTTTGAATGTTTTGTTGCCTTTGACACACACAAACACTCCTTGGGGTTTCTAACGGTATCTCACTGTTGTTCCTGGTGCCATGTTGGCTACAGAAAGCAACACACTCGGTTGAGTAAATCAATCTGATCCCAGTCTCTATCCATTTCGTATGTACATAATCATGAGTTTATTTTTCCCCATGTCTACATCATCATGATTTAATTAGAAAAAAATATTCAAATTGGAGACAATTTCCCTTGACATGGATTTTGTTTGCAGTGCTCCTATACACTTTTGTATGCAACGTTATCTAGTAGATGCATGTATATATCCATCTTCATGTACAATTTCTGAGGTGAGGGAGAAAAACACAGACCAAAGGATAATTGTGTTCCAAACCATGTGTTAGTCACAGAATTATGAGTTTTCCCCATCCCCGAACAACACTTCTACCTTAATATGAGAAATTAAGGGACTACTCAACACCACATTGTAGAGGCAACACAAGGCACATGAAATGCAACCCAACAGGTATCTCTACCTATACAGTATCAGCTTCAGTTTCTGCAGTGCCCTTGAGGGAAAGGTCAGAACATTTATGTGTGTTTTAACCACAAAAAGGAAAAGAGAATGTCACTGGTCACTAACCACTTTAGTGATTTAAAAAATCCTTTCCCTGTAACATTTTGCACCGTTTTACCACCTAGCATGTTCAGGAAGGGTTTGTCAACATATGGTTAACCAGCTTTTGAAGGAATGAACCGAAGGGTGGCAAACCAGGTTTTATTTAGGTATTAAAATGTTAACTTTCAGAGCAAGAGATAGCTATGGACCAGAAGGAACAAATATGAGTTCTTACACAGAAGCTCAAGCAAGAGAGACCTTCTCTAGGCTCTGCTAGGCAACATCACCCCATGGTTCTTCCAGGCATGTTAATTATTGTTGCAGGCTGGATAGTCCCTGCTAGAACATGGGCTAAATATTGCACTGCTTCAAGAAGAAAATCAACCCTTTAGAGCAGGGGTCTCCAACTCCTGGTCTGCGGCCTGATGCCAGTCCGTGGCCATGGCAGGACCAGGCCGCTGAGACAGATCTCCCCCTGCACGGCCTGCCACCCGCACGCATGGGTGCCCCTCCCACCCGTGAACACACCCTGCCCCTTTGCGCATGCATGTGAGTGCACTCCGCCCCTCCGCAAGCGCACCCTGCCCCTTCGTGCATGCACGTGAGCGCACCCTGCCCCTCCATGAGCACACCCCACTCACCTGTGAGCATGGGGGGTGCCCCCCATGAACGGACCCCACACCCCCAACTGGTCCGCTACTCAGAAAAGGTTGGGGACCACTGCTTTAGAGGCTCATTCTGGTGTGATCCATTTTTATTGCGGCTCCAACACGCATGCTGGGAACAGCATGAGGAAGAAGATGCATAGGTCATACAGAAGTAGTTCAAAAAATTTCACTTTTGTCTCCTTTCTCAGTGTCATCAACAGGGATGTATTCATTCAATGAGTTATTTGAATATTTCTAATTTGCCTTTGTTATCAACAGGTCTCTGAGCTGAGTCAACTAAATAAAATCACATTTTAAAAACCAAAACAATTTGAATACCTTGAAATAACTGGAAGATTTTCAACACTTTAAACCATAGTAAAAATTCAATAAATTGAAACAAAATCAGCAAACTGGAGCAAGTTCAGAGGAGGGCAACAAGAATGATCAAGGGACTGGAAACCAAGCCCTATGAGGAAAGACTGAAAGAACTGGGCATGTTTAGCCTTGAGAAAAGAAGGGTGCAGGTAGATATGAATGCAAAGGTTGTCATACGGGGGTGCGGGCAGGATCTGTTCTTAATCATCCCAGAGTGTAGGACACATAATAATGGGCTCAAGCTACAAGAAGCCAGATTTAGCTTGAATATCACGAAAAACGTCTTAACTGTTAGAGCAGTCTGACAATGGAATCAATTACCTCAGGAGGTGGTAAGTGCTCCAACGCTGGAGGCATTCAAGAGAAAATTGGACAACCATCTGTCAGATCTGCTTTGATTTTGATTCCAGCCTTGAGCAGAAAGATGGACTCGATGGCCTTATAGGCCCCTTCCAACTCAATTTTTCAGTGATTCTGTGATTCTATGATAAATTTCCTAATTACCAAATGCTTATGTGAATAAAAAGCCTGTTGGACTTCCAAAAGGAGTTGCATCTCCTCATAAGGTGCTCATCTCAGTGGTAGGACATGAGGCGGTTTTCCCACAAAAAAACCTTAATGCTTAGGCAGGTATATATGAGGAAAGGCAATCTCTAAAATGTCCCTATCCCAAGATGCTTAGGGCTTTAGAAGTTATCTTCAACAACTTGATTTAGACCAAAAACGAATTGGCAGCCAGTTCTGTTATGTCAAAACTGATTCTGGATGGTGTTTTAGTCATTATGAAGGGCAGACACCCAATTACTGTATTGTAATAATCTAAACAAGAGGTTATCAGTGCATGAAATACTGTGACCAAATTATTCCTGTCCATGAGCTGGTGGCCAAAAGGTGGCCCCAGACACTCTGAGCCATTGGACTCATGCAGTCCTGCACTGGCAGAGATAAATCCACAAATAACTCCAAGCTATATGCCTGTTCCTTTGAAGGGGTACAACTCTATCCAGAACAGGTTTCCTACAAAATTTTGAGACATCGGAACCACAGAGCCACAGAACCTTACAACTGCCAGGATTCAGCTTCAGTTGATCGTCCTCATATGTCCTATTACAGCATCCCGACATTGTTCCAAAATCTATGCAGCTTCATCTGACTCAGTCAATAAGTAGAGATAAACCTGGGTGTCACCAGCATACTGTGTACTGATGGCACCCAATTCCAAAATGATTTCTTCAACCAACATCTGATCACCCAATAGCTTCATATATGTATTAAACAACATGAGAATAGGGACAGTGTGTGGGTAGACTGAACAGGAAATCTCACTGAAATGAAACATTCAAACTTTTTCATACAAAAAAGACGTAAGAAAATTTATATTGTTTAAAGTGTTCCTTGCCAGTATGGAATTGGCAATTATACATCATTCACCCTCAACTAAGGGCTCATCTACACTACTGATTAACCCCACAATATGCATAGGAGTTCTTTGCTGTGATTTGAAAGTTATGTGACAGTCGCATGGTATATGACTCACCCCATCTCCTTGAGATAGTGGTTAAAGCATTGCATTTTATACTGTTCCTCTTGAGAAAACTTTTAATACATTTTAAGCTGTGTTGTAGGGGGCTACATAGGCTTTTAAAGTCATTTCATTAGAGGCTTGCCCACTCTGCCCTTGTGCTGGCCACTTGCCCGAACTGCTGTGGTGAGGTGAGGGAGAGAGAGAGAGAGAGAGGGCTCAGCTGCTTGCCCTTTTAGAAAGTCTAGCGGCTTCTGTCCCTTCAGCTGTTCCCCTTTGTACCCACAGAATACAACAGATAAATAAGGGATGCTTGGCTTTACAATGGTGCAAAAACACTGATCCAAGTATGCATACTCCTGAATCCCCATGATTTTAACATCTCTACACCAAAACACTGTCCAGTCTGTGGGCAAAGATTATTCCTATGATTGAGATTGTTTTGGGGATGTTCCTACATAAAAATCACGTGGATCCATGAGGCTCTGTGCCTCTCATCCATTTTTTTGTCCAAAGACAGTTCTTCACTTCTTTAACCCTGCACTCAACTGACTGGGGTCTCCCCTTCCTCTCAGGCTCCCTGCACCTGCCTGTGCATCCTTCCTTTCCCCCTCTCCATGGCTCTTGTTGCTGCTGCCATCTCCCTCCCTCTGTTGGTTACCCAAAGAGGAGGGCATGATTGGGCAAGGAGGTTGAGTGAGGGAACAGGGAGGCAAGAAGCAGGGTGGCAGAGGGCGATCAGGCAGGGAGCAATTTATGGAGAGAGAACAAGGCACATTGGGCAGTTCAAGGCATTAGACCGTGTTTCAGCCCCGAGCTAAAATAAACAACCCTGCCAGGAGGAGGTTAAATGACACACTTCTGAACAGAATAATGTGAGTCCGGGGGGGGGGGGGGGACGAGATCCACTGTGCATCATGTGATCAGCTTTTTTAACATTGATGCAATTGCAGCTAAACACGGTTCATGTACCAGTTGTTTTACCAGTACTGTATAATCAGGACCTAATTCAGAGGTATAAAGGAGTAATCGCTGCTTGAGAGTGCAGCAATAGTATTGTGTGTCAGAGCAAATCAATATTATAATCTACAGGGCAGTTCTAAAAATGGGGGCAGCCCAAACAAGATGTTGTAACTTTTTTTTTTTTTTCATAATTTTTTTATTATTATTATAACTCAAACAGACATACAAAACAAACACAGACATATACGCGGGGAGATAATTTCCATATATCCATCTGGTATATAATTCTGACTACATAAACCATATTACCCTACTAACATATTTAGGCCTTATCCATCTGGTATATAATTCTGACTACATAAACCATATTACCCTACTAAACATATTTAAACCATTATTAAGATCAAAAAATGACTTCCTAGCTTTATAATAATTAACATACATACATTATCTAATATATAAACTTGGATCTATATTGATCTTATATTCAAACCATTCTTAACTGCATAGACAGACTATGATTCATATATTACTTGGTGTCTTTATGTTTCTAACTTATCATCAATAACTTCTAAACAATTATAATCAAAATATGTATTCTAATTTAAGCGTTATATGTACTTATCAACCATTTGAGACATTCAGCAAGTAACTTTCCAATTTTTGTTATATTTCTCAGCTCCATGTATAGACCAGGGATTTCTGATTACTTATAGCCTTGAAAATCTAGAATTCATTTCCTGCATTCTTTTTACCAGCTTTGAAGTGCCATCTATGAAATCTCTATAAATTCTTTCACCTGCATACCCCTCTATCCAATACTCATCATAAGCATTCCTAATTTCATCTTAAAGATTGCTTGTCCACCAAAAAACTCCAAGCCAGGTCAAACATTTCTCAGAGATCTCCACTTTTGCAGATAAAAAGATATTGTATACCTAATCTTGTCTATATAATCACCATAATAATTCACACATATTTAATCTCTATATATGTACCATGGACACAAAAACATCTAATATTATTATTCTTCATCGACCTTTCTAAAATTCATAATTACATATGCTTGTCTACCATTGAGATTCCCACCTGGCCAAAATTGCTCATAATATAATTACTCATATTGCTTTATGTGTGACTATATATCTCTCAAACCAAAATTTTTTTATCATTTAATCAACAGGTTACTTTCTCCCTTTTTTTTTTTTAATCATTTAATCAGCAGGTTACTTTCTCCCTTTTTATTTTTGCTTCTCAGCTCCAGTATCATATTTCCAAGATTCGTCTCTTGCTCCCTTTTTGCCAGTTTTAAAATGCCATCTATGAAATCTCTTTAAGGCATTTTCTATCCGATTTACTAATTTCCTCCCAATATAATCGATGTCTTGATTTTGAAGCAACGCAGATCTATCCGATCTCTGATCATAAATTTCTGCCCCTAAATTCACCCATGCCTTCCCTTTTACATTATTTTCAATCGAAATAATGTCAACATGCTTTCCCCCCTTATCTCCACCCCTCCTTTTCCCATCTTTAAAGATGTCATCAAGGAAAACAGTCTTTCTCTCCCTCTCTGGCGATAGCGGTCGTTCAGTGAATTCAATGTAATCAGTCGGTTTGTCTCCCATCTCCTGCTTCCCAAGAACAATAGTCTGTCCATCTGTCTCCGATGACGGCAGTTCAGTAAGTTCAGTGAAATTGGTCGGTTTGTCTCCTATCTCTGTCTTAATATCCAAGCCAAAAAATGTTGTCTGAATTTCTGCTTTCATTTCTAAAATCTGAGTTCTGAGATGATTGATGAGATCGGATTGAAATTCCTGAAGACAGGCCTCCATTGTAAATTCCAATAATGAGTCTCACCCTCAATCTCCCATCCGTAACCATAAAAGTCAAACAGACCAATTGCTCAAATTCCCCTCATGGATCCTTGGTCAGCCCGAAATTCAAAGTCTTGCGGAGGACACTCTGGTCATAAAAATGACTATTTGATTTATAATCCACCTTTATGGCTCAGGGCAAAGTTCCATAGATTAAATTATTCAGAGATATTCAAGGTTCTCAAGCTTCTAATTTATAAAAAGCCAAATTCTTAGGGAGGGAGGGTTAAGGTGGAAAAGTTAGTTTCACTTTCTCAAGTCTCTCAGTTGTGACGCAGTAAAAAAAGACTCCAACATTGCCAAAGATTCTCTGCTGCTTAGAGATCTATCTTCACAATTAGCTTCCAAGAAAAAACAACAACATCTGATCTGTTACTTGCCATAAAAAATAGCCGTTCAACTTCTGTTCATGTAGTCGGATCATAAATCTTTATATCTCCCCCTTCTCCGGGCAGCTACTCACCAATTCATCATGGCGACTTCATGAGTCAGTTGCGATGAGGAAAAGAAACTCCCGAAAAAAGCAGATTGCAAGTCTGAATTCTCCGGCGTCTCCAGCTTCCCTGCTGCAAGCCCACTTCTCCTGTGGAAAACTTGCCCTCCCTTTCTCGGGGGGTCCGCTGACTCAGAATAAAACCCAGGGGTTCTCAGAGCCCTGAGAATTCCCCTGTTCTCGCTGCCCGTTGCTCCGCCCTCTCTAAAAAATATGGAACGCTTCACGAATTTGCGTGTCATCCTTGCGCAGGGGCCATGCTAATCTTCTCTGTATCGTTCCAATTTTAGTATATGTGCTGCCGAAGCTTTTAAACAGGACTTTGAATCAGCACCAAATTTGGAACAGTTGTAGAAGACAGTTGCTCTTGTTTTGTGCCAAACCTGGGGATGTTATGGCAAAGGTTTTTTGAGTTATGATTTTTTAGAAGTAAAATTGTTTTACTCCATCTCCATTCAGAAACAGGCAACACTAAGCTAAATTAGCTTACATAAACCAATCTTGTTTCTTTTGAAAGAGAATTGATGGCCCTGTCAGGCTGTATGGGGTGAAATATTGGTTGTCAAAAAAGGCCTTTCAGATGAGAGAAACACCAACTTATTGTAACAATTAGCATTTGTTGTACAGATTTGCCAGGGAGAAGAGAGTTCAGACTTGACTTGATTAAGCACTCACTTATTTGACTTTTTGGTGGTCCATGGTATCTTCAAGGCTCTCCTCCAAGTTCACATTTCAAATAAGCTGATTTTTCTCCTTTCTTTTCTTCCCTATCCATCGTTTATATAGTATGGATGATTCTCACCCTGGTTTTCAATGACAATCTTTCCTGGCTCCCAGCCACTGCTTAAAAAAACAACAACAACAACAACAACACCACAACAACAACAACATGCACACAGCATGTTGAAAAACAGTGCTGACAATTGCTTCGTGTTTGTGTGAGCAGTAAATAACTGATGAAAACAAGCTTCTGGGATTTTCCCCTACTTGGTGACTCTTTAGGAATTGTAGTGTGCACAGGAGGGGATCCTGTAGACCAGTGGTCCCCAACCTTTTTGGAACCACAGACTGGTGGGGGGGCCCGGGGGCATCCCCCGTGCTTGCGGGTGGATGTGGCACGTTCGCGGTGGGCGGAGGTGTGCTTGCGCGCATGCACCAGTGAGTGGGGTGCACTTGTGCATCTGCGTGGGTGGGCGTAGTGCACTTGCGGGTGAGTGGGGTGCGCCGGCGCATTCATGGGTGAGTGGGGCTCGTCAGTGTGCATGCGTGTGAGCATGCCACGCCCACCCACTAACGCGCCCGCTCACCCGTGCATGCACATGAGCGCACCACAACCACCATGCGGGGGGGGGGGGAGAGAGGAGATCTGTCTCCACTGCCCGGTCCTGCGAAGCTCATGGACTGACACCGGTCCACGGACCGGGGGTTGGGGACCCCTGCTGTAAACCATTCAGGTTGTCCTTTGCTATGTAAACTTTCACATTCTTTTCCTGCTGCCAACCTTGGCCATTTCCTGGCATTTTAAATCACAGATAGAGAAAAGGTAAAAAAAAATTGAAGTAAATTAGATTTAGAAAGCAGAAGGTCTTCTTGATCAAGCAACTCTCTCTCTCACTCACACACACACAGACACACACACACACACACAAACATTCCGATGAAGCAATTGTTTATGGTACCAAGATTTTGCCTCAATCCATATTTTAGCCTTCTTTTCTCTTGTAATTTGCCTTTCTTTGCATGACTGATGTCTCAAGCTCTTGAAAGATTAATATGTAGGTAGGGATAACATTAGAAAAGGAGGAAATACCCATCTGCCCTACTTGTGGTCTGACCTGGAGAAAGAGAGCTCTGAACCCTCATTCTCAGTAGTTCTGGATAAATCTGTGAGTGATTAATTTAACCTGATGCCATCTCCTGTTTCTTAAGCAAAACAGCCATGGACTACATTGCCATGGCAGGTTGTAAACTAGTAAAGAAAGACTCATAAAAAATTATTTCTCCCTGTTATTTTCTCCTAGCTCTGTGAGACATTTTCATTTGTTAAGACTGCAGATCAGTGTCACTTGAAAGTAAAACTGATGGCTGATTGTGGGAGAAGTGGGGAGCTTAATCAAAGTAATGGCTGCAAATAGATGCCTGCGTTTATTACACACTAGTCAGAACACAGGCTGACAGTGTGGGTTACATTTTAAATAAGTTACATAGGCAAAGGAAGCACATTGTTTGCATCAGAGGAAGTTCATGGACTGGTATGGGAATACCTCATGCCCAGATTTGGGATGCTGCCTGGCCTAGTCAGAAGCCACACTGCAATTCTCACCATCACTGCAGATGTAACTGCTGATAGAGTATGTCAGCACACAAAAAATCTTTCTGTCTGCAGACTGCATTGTCTTTATTTGTGGGATCTTTTTTGGTATTATCTCTAAGTAAGGAAGCACATTATGACACATGGAATTGTTGAGGTGGCTGTAAATGGCAGTTGTGTTAAAGAGAAAAGGAAATTCTTGTAATGAGGTAACACCTTTAGTAGATTCCCAGTGTGGTGTAGTAAATAGAGTGATGAACTAGGACTCTGGAGAACAGGGTTTGAATCTCTGCTTGGTCATAGAAACTCACTGGGGGAGTGGAACTGGTAAAACCACTCCTTAAATATCTCTCTTACCTTGAAAGCCCTATTAGGGTCACTATAAATCAGTTCCGACTTGACGTCACAAAACACACTTAGCAGATTTAAAGATGCCCACATTCAGAATTGTCTTCTTCAAAAGCACAAAAGTAAGCAGTCAGTTCAGGGTTTGATGGTACACATTGTTTTCCTTCTTCAATCAGAGAGCTATGCCATGCTAAACCTGACTGAACCCAGTAGAATACAAGAGTGAGGAAATAATATGAGGCAGAGGTTTTCAATTCTACATTACTGATATTGATTCAGAGAGATTTTATTTCATGTATAAGTATAATTGCATCGATTTTCATAAAGCTGAAGAATTGGAAATGCAGCATGAAAGCAGGTTGTTTCAAGTGCATTGTGCTATGCTCAGAACTGAGGATGTTAAAGAACCTTGATAAGAATGTGATACTGAGAGCCACATCTCCAAGGAAATAAAGGTATGTGTGTTTTCATTTGGGTGTGTACGAGTGCAGGCACATTAATGGGTCATTTGGGGGAATTAGGGCTCCATTTTCTACAAATTTACACCACTTGATATGTTATCACTCAGACATCCACAACTACTGCTTGGCCCTCAGGTGATGTTTACCATGGCAAATGAGCTCACTGTGGGAGGCTACCTATCAGGAAACCATTTTACTGGGCAAGGCTGTTTGTATGAATAACTGAGCATAATACAAAGCCTCTGTTTTGAGGACCGCCATTAAAAAGCATTTGTTGTGCTTCCATGTTCTTGTTTCATGGTCATATTACCCAAACCTGATGTCATGGCATGACTTGGCTCTTGCTGAAATGCACCACCTGCCAATGCCCCAGAGCCACCTGACTCTGCCATTGCTCTTCCTCACTGTTGCTATCACTTCACTTTCTCCAGAGATGCGAAAGTTTACATTTTTGGTGTAACAAGTGACCATGCTATCTGAGAAATTCTGAAAGTTGTAGTCTTTAAAAAGTAGCTTTCTCCAGCTCTTATTTACCCTCTCCAAGTGAGAGAGATGTTTTGAGGAGCAAATGGAAATTGAACAAGTCCTTCTTTTGCTCTTTCCTTCTGGGGAGTGGCATAGATTGTGCCCAGAGGGGGCAGGCTCACAAAGAAGCAGGAGAGACAACAGCAAGGAGGAATAGGACCACTTAGAACATCTTGATGAAAGACCTCAAAAACTGGAGTCAACACAGAATCATCATTTGACATTATGGTCACTGAGGGATGACTTGGTCCTGATTGTCATTTTGTTTTTGTGTAAGTCTGTCTGATGCATTGAGCATTGAAAAGGAATAGAAATTCTTAAAACAACCAGTAAGTGTCTATGTTTGAACAGAGCTTTAGTTAAGAGAAATTAGGATACCAAACCTTAATCACCACACATTAGATTGTCTGGGGCAAAATAGCACTTTCCAAGAAAAGCTCATTGTCATAAAATAGAAGTGTTAACAACTTGTCTCTTTGAGTTCTTTTGTCTTATGGTCCATAATAAACTGAAAAACTTATTAATGCCATTTCAGCCAGGAGCCAACTGAAAACCAATGGTCATCATTTCTCACTCAAGAAGCCAATGTAGGTATTTGGTGTCAAGAGCCAAGTCATGCAACTGGTATGCAACACCAAATCCCTATTCTAACTTCTAAACCAGCCATTCTCAACAGGGGTCACATGCCCCTCTGAGGGACCCTGGCACATTTGAAGGGGACCACAGATTGGAAACAATTCTTCACACACCACTTTATAAGGTTTGTTATGTGACTTATACAATCCTGATTCAGTCTATAATTCTTTCAGATTGTGTTTATGGTCATGGTCAAAAAAGGTTGAGAATGGCTAAACTGCTGGCAATTCAGTACTGCAAAAGGAAAGCAAAATGTAAACTTCCTTCCTTCCTTCCTTCCTTCCTTCCTTCCTTCCTTCCTTCCTTCCTTCCTTCCTTCCTTCCTTCCTTCCTTCCTTCCTTCCTTCTGCTTCAACATGATGATCAAATGAAATTAAAACTAGAATTAGGAACTAAATCAATTGAGCAAGTCAATGATGAAGGAAAGAACAGCTCTAGTCTCTTACATTATTGACCAAAGGTATGCCATTGTGCCCAAATTGCTCCAAAATGTAACATAACAGTTATAGCTTGTGATGAATTATTTTGAACTTCTATCACAATATTCTCTTTCTCCCTCTCTTCTCTTAACTCTATCATTCTTCACTGCCTGCCATTATCCCTTTTTCTGTTCTATTGCCCCTTCCCTCCCTCCCTCTTTCTGTATCTCCCTTTTTCTCTCTCTGCTTTGACTTTCTCATATTCTTTACCTCTCCTTCCCCTTCTCTTCCTGTTTGTCATCTCTATCTGCACCCCAGCACTTAGTCCAAGGATAAAATATCACATTTGCAAAAATTGGATCTTTTTAAATCTTAAAACTACAGAGTTGGATTGTCGAGCCCTGTCCCTGTCAAGAAGGCACAGTGGGGAATCAAACTCCCAACCTCTGACTCCGCTGTCAGATACCTAAATCACTGAGCTATCCAGCAGTTTTGCCAATGGGATCTTTCCCCCATCCTATATGGCTAGCTGCCACACTAAGAGCAAAGGAAGAGGGAAATATGATGAAAAGAAAGAAGTAACTGGTTTCAGACACTCTGTGGGCTGTGTGGAATGCATTTTACCTGTGGGCTGCATCTGGTATTTTTTCAAATATTCTGGGCCCAGATGATTCTGGATTGTAGTGATTTTTACCCTGACTGAAAGGAATGAGAACAGCAATTCAGTGGTTCACCACATGGGGCACTTCTGATAAATCCTATGGTCTTCTTACAGTACAGTAGACAGTAGTCTTAAATACTTCTTAAAATGTTCTGTGCAAAACAGAGTCTTGGGTGTGGGTAAATCATCTCAGTTCTGGCTAAATGGGGTGGCTCATGTCTCAGGAGACATAGCAGTGAATCATATCCCTGACCTCTGATTCTGAAGCCACATATTCAACTGAACTATCCAGCCAGATGTGACTAAGGAAAATTAGAGCAAAATAGCAAGGGGGGGGAGGGAGGAATCCGACTCTTCTTTTGGTGGGTACACTTTATAATTATTTTTAAATGATTACATGATACCTGAATGTTTCTACAGTTATCACTTCATTTTCCATTGTTTTATTTTACTCAGCCTAACAGCAAATAAATACATTTTCAGATGGTAGTTTAGGACTCCAGTTCGAAAGCATGTAAATACAAGTAGATAAATAGGTACCACCATGGTGGGAAGGTAACGGCGTTCCGTGTCTAGTCGCACTGGCCACGTGACCACGGAAACTGTCTACAGACAAACGCTGGCTCTACGGCTTGGAGACGGGGATGAGCACCGCGCCCTAGAGTCGGACACGACTGGACTAAATGTCAAGGGGAACCTTTACCTTTTTAAAAAGGGCCCAGCAAAACTGTGCTTTGTTTTTGTGGGTGGCAAAAGGTGGGGGGGAATACCATCTAACACTCTCTAGGAAAAGCAGATCTCTCTCGCAATTTGGGTGAGTGTCAAAAAAAAAAAGGAGGTGGGGAGAGAAATTTTCAGGAAATTTTCACCTCATTAATATTGAATGAAACTACAGTATATTGGTTTGAGTGGAGAAACAATGGGTGGAGAGAAAATAACTGGAAAGAGTATGGGCTGAGCTCTGCATTTGGATATGCTACTTTCTGGACTACCAGCTTTCAGTACACTAACTAGGGGATTCTGGAAGTCACAGTCCAGAAGAGGAATTTTTCTAAGCCTTGGCCAAGCCCAATTGCATTCATTATCTAAGTAACACTAAAGAAAATTAAGCTTGTTCTCAGAGCTGAACTTGAAATTCACCATTGCATATGGAAATTGGAAAATAAGATGTCTATTCTCTGATTATTTGGGGAGTTGGGTTGAAAGTCTCTAGCAGTTTGGGATTCATGAGGAGATTTCCAAAAGCAAAAAAACAAAACACCCTCCTTTAGTTTTTTTTAAAAAAAACATTCTGAGAAATTTTGCCCAGCACCCATCTTGAAAATATGAACAGTGATTGTAATGGCACAATCTGTTCAGAAATATTTTATCCAAGCTTCCTTTTTTTTGGTCTCTGTGTTTACAAAATTGATGCTTCTCCCTTGTGGCTGGATTGACTTTGACTCCATCTCATTCTATGAAATGTATTGAGATGTAAATCATTCTAGTGTGGGAATGTGCAGCCGATTCCTCACATCTGTTCCTACTTCAGCTTTCTTGATTGGTCAGAGAGCCCAGGAGGGACTTGCCTTTGAGAGCCTGATGATCCTGAAAAGGCAGGCACCAGGAGAATAGACAACAGGCTGCCATCTCACATACATCTCAATTGCATTTCTTTCTTTCTTTCTCTCTTTCTTTCTTTCTCAAGGCTTCACAACAGTTTAAAACTTGGATGAAGTCCAATGGAGACATTCATATAAACTTATAACACAGGTAGGTAACTTGTAGCCCTTCAGATGTTGGACTGCAATGCTCATCATCATCAGTAACAGATACACTCTTTCAATCCAACAGAACTCAGAGGCCAACAAGTTATTCAGTTTTGACTGCAAAACATGGAGGGCAGGAGAGGAGGGAGAAAGAGAAATAGAGAGAAACAGACCATAGCATGTCTATTGCCTTGGCCTGTTAATTCTTTCACCTATAGCCGTTATTTCCAGCATTGGGTATACAGATGTTCTTGGACTATAACTCCAAGAAGGCTTCACCACTAGCTGTGCTGGCAAGGATTTCTGGGAGCTGTAGTCCAAGAACATTAGAGAACCCAAGGTTGGGAACCACTGCCCTGCAGGAAAGTTGGAGACAGATAGTGAATCTTTTATCTTCTATGTGTTGACCTTCCTTTTCTATATACAGTGGGGCATTCTGGACACCCAGGAAAAAAATCCCTTCTGAATAAGCATAGATTTGCTTTCTGAAGGCAGGTGGTCAAAAAATAGAGACACAGAGATGCCTTTTGGTGCCTGTGTTCTGGGCTAATAGCCATAATTAGCTACAGTAGCTATATTAACCTACATTGAGAGCCTGGAAGCCACATGGAGCCCATTGCTGCCTACCACATTTACATGAAGGGCTACCCAACTTGTTCAAGGCTGCTTGAAAGTCTTAGAGAAAGAGCATAGTTTCTAAATAAAATCTGGGTTCTAGTGTGCTAGATTCCAATATGTTTAGAACTGGAGGTTGCAAAGTTTGCTTTTTTCAGACAAAAACACAGAGAGTGCCCTCCATCCTTCAAATGAATTTTTCCATGAGTAAAGGAGCAAATCTGAAAGTAAATATGGTTTTTCTCTTGTGGCTCATTCTCACAAGAGCAGTCTCAGTGGCCAAATTCCTGTTGCATATTTTCACCAATGGAAGGGCAGTGGTATATGGCACAGTGGATTCCTCAGTGTGTGTCACTCGGGTGGCTTGACACATGACTAAGAATTCAAGTGGGTCTCATGAATTACTGGAAATTCGCTGCTGCAGGTTAAACCATTGTCCTTCCACTGGCATAACTATGCAACATGATTTTGACCTACGTTTTTAAGTTTAAACACTCCACATGGTTCATAGCAGGCCAGTGACAGGAGTAGATGGAGAATCTCCATTCTTTCTGTTTGTATGCAGAACCATCATTCTCTCTGGAAGGACTGAAATAGCAAGCGTCAAAACAAAGGGAAATACGTGGAGGGGAAGAAAATGATATGGAATCACTTAGAATGCTGGAGGGGGGAAAATCCTTTATCCCTATGAGTTCTGTTACTTTTCTTGAAGCTTTAGGTCTCTGTGTGTTACCAGGGTCTCCTGCAGAGATCCCAAGTTTGCCTTGAAGAGTGAAAAGTTTGAGCTTATTGATTCACTCTCTGTAACTCAGGCAGCATATTATATGGCAGCACCCATTTCTTGGACAGACATTGGGAGCTTTTAAGATGGGATTTTAAGGTTTCATACTGGTAGCCTTCACAGAGTTTGCACTGGCAATGTATTCTGTAGCATGTGTGAGAAGAACACAGATTCCCAGTTTACAGAGAATATTTAACCAGAGAGAAAAAGAAGTTTTGGGGGTAAAAATGAAAAAGAATTAATGAGCATTGTGGAAAGACTGGATAAGCAGCCACCAACCATGTGTGTGACCTTAACAGGGGCTGGCAGATATGGATGGCTGCTGCTTTGTGTTCAGCTTTGAAGATGGGGAAATCACTGGAGCTTGTGAAAGCTACCTTTTCAGGCAGAATCCCACAGCCAGCAAGGTGACTGACCATATTAGTTAGGAGATTTTGGGAGGGGTTTCCACCACCCCAAGTTCTGAAAAACAGACATTATGGAGGTCTGTTTTGGACTACAGAAGTGAGTAGGTCAATGGCAGAACAAGGGAAAAATGCCTGCCACTTACACTTTGCTAAACATTGGGTTTAGGAACAGGCAAACAGTATCCTCCAGATGCTTTGGACTATAACTCCCAGAATCCCCAGTTAGCATGGCCAAAGGCAAGGGATTAAGAAAGGTGTGATTCAAAACATCTGAAGGACACCAGGTTGTCAACTCCTGCAGATAGACTACAGAATGTAAAGAGATAGTGTGCAAAATATACTGAGGATGGTTACTAGGTCTCAGCATGCTGACTAAAGTGTCAAAAGATTGCCCAGTAATGGCTAGTGGTGACTCTGGTTACAGGAGGTCATTAATTTACTTTGGGTTTTAGTCTGCATTTTATGGGAATTCTCCAAGGTTCTCTATCCTATCCTACAAATGGGATAAGCAGTTTCGATATCTCTTATAAAGTGCCAGCTAAAACTCAGGAGTGGATTCACAGCCCCCTGATGCTGGAATCACCAGCCTCTGTCAGAATTGCCTTTGATCTCCAAGCAGGAATATGGACTTCAGGGGGCGAAGGCTGATGTCATTATTTGTTTTGGCTTTAATGCCCAAGTACCAATGTCTTCCTTACTCTCAAATGGCTACAATCCTCACTTACTCAACATGAAGGTCTTCGCCTTGTTTAGAAGGTAGTACAGCAAATTCTCATAGTTTGTCTCACTCTGTCCTTTCTCTCTCTCTCTCTCTCTCTCTCTCTCTCACACACACACACACACACACACATTATTTTGCAGTTATGACTCAAAGGCCCTTCCCCTGTGACATCACAAAGGTCTGCCTCCTGATGTCAGGTTTTGGCCCTGAAGTCTCAAGGAATGGAAAGCTGCAGACGTAGTAACTGTAATACTGAGCAGGTATTTCCTCTTTCATTATCATAATCTGTGGAATGTTCTGGATGATGATAAATAAGCCCTTCACACAAACAGATGATTAAAGTAATGCATTTATAACCACATGCTTTGGTAATGGTCACCAGTTAGATGTCTTTTCGTATTACATAAAAGATGGTATATGGCCTTGGTAAAAACAAGAAGGCGTGCAGTAAATCCTTTCTTAACCCATTTCAGAAATCTACATCCAGAGTCAAATTCCATGCAAAATTTCATCATTTGGGACTGGAAAGGAGCAAGAAGTACATTTTATGTGCTGAGATGTATGGCTGTACAAAATGTATAAATATGGGTTCATCGTGTTATGGATTTTGTGTTTTATCTGCATTATAATTTTGCTTGTATTTGGTACTTTAGAATTGCTAATTGTGAAGTAATGCTTTTTGCTGTTCCTTTTAATGTCCATCCTGAGCCTTTATTGTATAAATGCTGTATTAAAATTTGTTACCCAAACTCCTTCACTCCCCACTCCCCCATTTTTGTTTGTTTGAGATAATCCTGGTTGTGTGAGAGAAGCAGTCATGTCATCTTCCCTGACCATGTGGTTCTATGTTTCAAACATGGCATGTGCTGATTTATTAATTCAAAGCAGGCTGCTTAGATTTTGCCTGCCCACCCCTCTCCCATCACCACATTTTTCTCCTTTTGTTTTAGCTCAATTTGCAAATTGCTTCCTTCAGTGGAACGCTTTGAACACTTAGCCTAATTATAAGCATGTCTCAGCATTCTCTGATTGCTTTTTTTTTTCCAGTATTGCTGATGGAATAGGTATCACTTGAATACAGGCATATCAAGAACAATAAATATCCATTAAAAGCAGAAGATAATAATTAGCAATGAATTAGGCTGCTTGATTCCAAAGCCATCACTGTATGGTGGATACTTGAAGTTGAAACAATGTATAAGTAGAAAGGTATTTTTTTAACAGATTCAATGCATATTAAAACAAATTGCCACTCATAATAATAATAGACTTGAATAAATCCTAGTAATTAGGCACACACAGTCTTAATTTGCACATATCCTTTGTTCCTAGAAAAATGACAACAATTATACCAAGGAAAATAGAATTGCTATGTTTGCGTATGAGTGGGAAAATATTCTGGCAGAACAATCAGATTTGGCATGGCACCATTTCCAATGAGTATTTGCATTTAATTGTCAATGATAAATACCAGAAGGCCAAATTATGCATGACTGCATCTGCACAAATTCATTCCCATTTTCATTATCACACATTCTTCATTTTATTCTTCTGCTCCCCTCCCCCCACTTTTCATTGTTGTTTCCCCTTCCCCCACATTTATTCTGCAAGCTCCGCAGGGCAGGGACCCATCTTTTCTTTCTTTCTTTCGTATATTTCTTAATAAAATGCTATGGATTCAGTGCTTGGTTTCAAGGAAGGGGAGGCAATTCAAACTTGGTGCAGTGAAAACCTTTGTGATGGAAAAGACTTTTCCCTGATCTCCATATTCGGAGTTGTGGAGAGAGTCGTGCTTCAAATCAATTCTGACTTATGGAGACCCTTTTCAGGGTTTTCTAGGTAGAGATTATTCAGAAGTGGTTACTAGAGATGGGGGTATCTATATTTGTATACAAATATGAATATCCCCACACAGCTGGACTTAATGAAGGTCCAGCCCCTGGGGCTGGACTGTCCACTCATGTGTCCAGTGGTGGTGACAGCCCTGCTCATCCTTCCAATCCCATCTGGAGTGCCGCTCTCTTCCCGCTCAACTGGCCACTCAGCAGCAGTGCAGGGAGACTTGTCCTCCTTTCCCCTGCCTGGAATGGCCAGCCAAGCAGGAAGAGAGAGGCGCTCCTGGCACGATTGGAAGGATAAGTGGGGCTGCCGCTACCGAATGCGTGAGTGGATGGTCTGGCCCCAGGGGCCAGACCCTTGTTAAGTCCAGCTGCGTGGGGATGTTCATATTCATATACAAATACGAATACCCCCATCCATAGTGGTTACCATTCCCTTCTTCTGGGTGCACCCTGGACTGTGCAGCTTGCCCAAGGCCACACAGGCTGGCCCTTCTGGGAGGTACAGTGAGGAATTCAGCTCCCACCCTCTGACACCACAGCCAGATGCCTAACTCACTGAGTTATCCAGCCAGCTTGGACAGAGAGGATACAAGAAACCTCCTGCATACTTCATATAGTCCCAATTCTGGGACCTGGGACTGAGAATATATTCTAGAACTGATTCCCAAAGAGCCTTAGTCTTGGGGGGTTAGGGCTTCTTCCTGATGGAAATAATATATATAGCACGTTTTCCACCGGGCATTCTATAACTGATTACCTCATCTGAAGCAGGGAAAGGATCCTGTTCAGGCCTTAGAAGTATCTAACAATTTGCTCCTGTCAGTCATGTCTCAAGGTAAGGGGAGATGGTGGCAAAGGCAACCTGAAACATTGGTGTAAGTGCTCACACTGAACATTTTCATAAAACACACACACACAACTCCTTTAGCTTTATTCAGGCATGCAACAAAAGGCTAAATCTTGCAAAAGGTGCAAGGTCACTCTGCCCCCTTCTGTTTCACCTCTTCTTTGTAGAGAGTTAAATCTGAAAAGGAGGGCAGCCTGTATGTGTGGCCGATCTCCACGTGACCAGGAACCCTGACTTTTCAGGTTTCTGATGGCATTGAGAGCCTCCACAGATATTGATGGGTTCCCTATTCAGGTGTAGCTTGCAAGGGGAGAGGGTCAATGAGGATAGTCTGATCTCTCTCTGTTCATAGGTTAACAGGAAATTTTTTTATTGAACAACTGGATGCAGCTCTTGAGTCTTTTAAATTCATAGGATTGAAATGCTTACAAAGGTTTCACCTCTTTCAGGGCAAGCTATAGGAGGAAGATTTTTATCTCTTTTCAGAATAATGTATGCACAAGAGAGAACAATGAATTTTAGCTATAATCCCTTGCCCACTGACCTTTTTTTTCCCTGGCATTTTCAGCGTACAACCCTGCAAAACACAGTTTTTGGGAAGCCTACTCTTTTCAGTTTCCTACTCTTTGCAGGCAAAATGGAGGTGAGGAAAACCACAGTGGATGAAATCCTGTTGTACAATGCAGATGGCATCATCATCAATGATGAAGCCGCTGCTCATTAAAGGTAAATGGCCACTGCTTAAAGGAACTTTTGGGGTGCACATGACTCACACAAAATGCGACAAAGTTGTGGGCACCCTGGAGTTGCCAGAGGAAGCCTTTAATCTGCTGCAACTTGCCACTGCTGCTGCTGTCATCACTATTCTGCCGGCAGAGCTGCACAACAGGATTTTAGCCATTGCTTTTCTATCTGTACTGTTTTTTAGGTTAGCGTAAAATGAACATTAGGGAAATTGAGATTTTAGCTTCCAAGAGAAAGCACAGGCCTTCACTACTATCCTAAAAGGGAAACCTTCTCCTCAACTGACTAGATTTTTTAAAAAATTCATTCTAAAGCAATATTTATCCTGTCCTATTTCAAAAGATCTCCGTGTGGGTTACAATGTAAATATATTAGCCAATTTAAAATAGTTTAAAATTGTTCAAAACACATAATAAGAAATGTGTGCTGTCAAGTCAAATCTGGTTTATGGAAATCCTTTTCAGGGTTTTCTAGATAGGGAATACACAGAAGAGGTTTGCCAATTCCTTCTTCTGGGGCACCCTGAAACTCCACAGCTTGCCCTTGGCTGCACAGGCTGGCTTTTCTCCCAGGAGACACAGTGGGAAATTGAACTCCCAACCTCTGGATCCTCAGCCAGATAACTAAGCCACTGGGCTATTTAGCCAGTTTTAAAACACATAAAGAAAGCTGAGTATCTGAAGCCATTTGCAATTTAATTAGAACTCCACAGCCAGATCCTTCAGCCCCAAAGGTTGAGGCGCAGAGCCACATTTTAGTTTGTGGCTAAAATGAAGCCAATATTGGAGTCAATCATGTTCTTCATCACTGTCAGAAGCAATACAGTGGTGCTTCTGGAGTGGAAGGATCTGTCCAGAGGGTACTGCCTTTGATCAGGGGATGCCAGAGGGTGTTCACAGTCCTAACATTACTCAGGGAAGCTTCTTCCATGTAACCTGATGCCAATCATGACTCCATGGGGAATACATGCTATAACCAGGGTGTCACACCAGAAAAGGGCCCTTCCCGTGTCACAAAAGAATGCATTGCCTCTACTGCTGGGACACAGAGAAAAGTCCATCAGCAGATCTCTGGCAGGTATACATTGAGAGCAATACAAACCATATATTTATATTTGTTCCAATAGACACATTTTTCTGCATTCCCTCCCCATTGAATAAATTATGTTTTAATTTGTATTCCCCCCCCCCAAATGACAGCATTTTTGAGTCTTTTATATTTTAAAAAACTTTATCACAAGGCTTATGAATGCACAGATTTCTCAGGCAATGCATGCTTTATCTGTCTATCACAAACCGCATGAATGTGCACATTTCTCAAGTAATGCATGCTTTCTCTTTCAATGACTGTGACAATCTCAAAACAAATTCATTTTCCCCTTCCTTTGTCTAGCTGAAATGTATATTAAAAGAGAGAAGCTTGTCAAGCTTATTCCAGCACATGATTTCATGTTTGTTCTGTTGAACCAACGGAGGCAGGGTGGGTGGTGCCACAGGAACATGGCAACTATGCATTCACATCTGTAGAGGTTCTTGAGCTCACTTGTGCACACAGTCGCTCAATACACAGTATAAACATTATACAAAGCTGGTTAACCTGGAAGTAATCTCAGTATGTTTGACTGAAAGAACCATGGATTACTTCCCTTTCTTTACACCTGCTTCCATTCCTCGCCCCTGACTTTCTTGATTCCCCTGTTTCACATTTCGAAATACATTTCATGTAGCATGGAACTGTCCTCTTCAAAACTATTAATACTGCATTACATTTATTGTGTTATATCAATGAATATTAATATATGCCAGCATCAGCCACTGAAATTTTAAAAAGAATAGAAAGGAAGAAACTTTGGCCATTACTCCAACTGGAATCTACCACATTACACCACTCGAATGATACCAGCACCTACCAGCAATCATGTCCAAGTGTCCTGATTTTTTAAATGAAAAAAAAAGTGGCAGTCCTTTTCTGGCAATGGGTAGGTTTCAAATCCACTTAGCCACAAAGTGTGCAGGATTACTGTTTCGTAGCCTAACACTGAAGTAGGAAACCTGGGTAGGCTTATGGGTCAATTATTCTCCTTTGGCCCCCATAGCAGGTCACACCAGGTCTGGAAATGGCCCAAAACATATGATTTTTCAAAAGAAACACAACTGTCTGGATATCCATTTTCACTTTATTGGGGGGCTTTCTGGTGACTTGTGGAGTCCTCAGAATCTGGAGGCCTGCAGGAACGGAAAAAAAAATCATATTTTAAAAATAATGCTGTGGGGGTTGAGGTGGGTTCCTGGGGGATCCATGGGGGATCCATTGGCCCCACTGTGCCCACCTTGGCCAACCCTAACTGTCAAGGCTGTATACAGGATAAAATGGAACAATTAAATTTCATGAGCAGTATCCTGTGATTCTTAAATGAAGGGTGGGATACAAATGTGACAAATAAATTAGTTTTTACTCTTCTTGTTCTGGTAGCTATTAACTGCTTTTGCCTGCAGAACCAAAAGATTCAGGCACTTATTGATTTATGCTACTGTAACCATAAAGTATATTGAATGAATTTGTGGTGAAAGCAATATTGGGGATTGTAAGAAGCAAATATTAGGAATCCTGAGTTACATGCCATTTATCTAATATCTAACTTCTGCTTCAAAACGTTAAACATTACTTCTTTTTTTCTCACTTTTTTCAGTTCTCTTAGATTTTTAATTCAATTTTATTTTATTTTATTTGGAAGACACTGAGTTATTGAACCCTAGAATGAGATCCAAGGAATTTACATATTCCTTTAATTCTGATGATACATCTGTACAAATAATGACAGTTTCTAGCATCTGCTGCATTTAAAAAAAATCAATTTACTTTTTCTCTTTTGATCAGTAATACCAGGGGAGGGAAGAAGCATATTTTTTTCACACTTTAGAATAAATTCTGTGAAGGTATCATAGTCCCAGCCTTGTCCTGCGTAGAAGGTTTTATGGAAAGGTGAGTGATACTTGCAGACCACAAAAAAAATGGAAATAAGTTTTATTAATATTTGAGTGTGCTTGGTTCCTGCAGTTTTAAATCTATATTTTATTGTTTGATACATTGGTAAACCATCATGGGAAACTGTTCTAAGTTGAGAAGATGGGATAGAAGTTGACAAGATATGGTAAGGTTAGATGGGGTTGCAAACTAGCTATTGTGTTAATGGTATTAAAAGAAGAATCAACCCTGGAAATAGATTCAATAGCCTGCTAATTTTCATCCATGGCTATCCAGGTACAGCCTTGTCTCAGTCTGTGGCCTATCCAATGGTCAACATACTGGCTGAAATTTTGTTGCATAACACAGCAAGTAGGCCCATTTGAATCACTGGAATGTACAGAGGAGCTGACTCATGAAATTCCCACTGATTTGGTGGGCCTACTCTAGTGTGACTTACTACAGTAAGGAGCAGGATTTCAGCTACTGCAGCAACACGAAGAGTAACGGGGCTGGATTTTGTCCTGAGAAGAACAACAGCTCCTTTGAAATTTCAGTGAAACTTATGGGACATGCATGTCCAAAGAAGCTTAGTGTTAACTGGTGGCCAGGAGAAATCTGAGCACTCTCTGAATGGCCTGCTTTGACATGAAGAAGACCTGGAGGAGCAGAACCCTGGTCTTCAGGGAATCCCCTTCCTTGTGACCTACAGCTTCACTCCCCCATAATTTGTGCTAATAGTTATTCCCATCCCATGAGCAAAATAAGTCCGAAGTTTTTAAAAATGCCAATGATGTCCCTAAGGGTAAAGGTCTAGGACACAGCAGTGTTCCCTTTAAAAAAATTTCCAGACCAGTGAAGATACCATGATTTTATCCTGTGCTTCTGATTCTCAGCAGAATACAGGAGACAACTAAGGGAAAAGTAGACATGTAATGCTCATTCTCAGGAGATTACTCTTATATCACCTTGAATTAGTGGCTATGCTCTCTCCCTCTT
This sequence comes from Intellagama lesueurii, assembly GCA_037013535.1. NCBI lineage: Eukaryota > Metazoa > Chordata > Lepidosauria > Squamata > Agamidae > Intellagama > Intellagama lesueurii. The sequence goes on along the minus strand of JBAJHW010000004.1, from coordinate 91,153,328 downwards.
TTATCTATTCAAGATGACAGAAAGCCTTCTTTACTCAACATATGGAAGGATTTCCCTGGAGTCTGTCTCTCCCCTGGCTTTGGGAAGAACAATAAACAGAGGAAAACTAAAAGGAGTTCCAAACCTAAAGGCTTACTTTCTTCTTCCTTAACTGGGGAACCCTTTGGTACATGAACCAAGCAGATTGGCAGTGGATAGGTTGGATTACATCTGAGAAGGAACAGCACTTTATTACATTGCCAGGAAAATAGTGACAGCACATTTAAAGCAAAAGTTAATGTAAGGTAGAAAAATCACAAAGACAGCTCTCTGGGCACAAAACTTTTTTTAAAATACAGAAGTGATACAAGAAACAAGAAAGCACATGCAGGCACTTTTGAATAACCAGCTCAGCCAAACAGAAGCAAAATCCCTGACACAAACTAACTCATTACAACCCTGCTTCTACTTCCAGCCATTTACTCAACTTTCATTCTCTATTCTCCTAGAATCAGCTCTCCCACATGGTCAGCTGAAAAGACAGGAAGGACTAAGAGCAAGAAAGGAAGTTCTTCCTCATAATTCAAAAATCCCTCAATTGATCCATTGACTGATACCTATGGGTGTGATCGGATGGCGATAATGGATTATGCCTGATAGTGCTGGAAAAGGTCGCTTCGCTGGGAGTGATCTCTCTTAAAGTCACCCTTCTGTGTACATAGGGTTCACTCCAGTTCATGTCCCATAAAAGAGTAACCCAACTGCCAGACCAAAAAGATCCAAACTGAATACGGAAAAGGTTTGGCCTGGTTCACAATTTTCCATGCATCATCTGATTGCCAGAAAATAGCTCACAGTCCAAAACATGAGCTATATCTGCATGTGATCAAACCCTATGAGGCACCAGCTGTTACCTTTCTCTGAGTGTGTATGTTGCTGCATAATGGCAAAGATGAATCCACTGTCATGACAGGACTTGTGGCTATTTCTGCTCTCCAAGAATGTGGCCGATAGTGGGTCCAGAAGGAATTATCCCCTGAATGCATCACACATGCACTCATCTATCTTACATGGTTTTGCTGAAAGAAAAAGAGAAGAAGCTCTGTTAGCTACCTGAAATAAAGTCCAGAACAAAAATTGGGTGGCCTATTTTTGGCAATGCTAGGTGCCACCCTGCAGGGATTCTGATAATAAGCACATTGGGTCACCCAACACAGCCTTCAACCTGTGAGAAAAGGACAACTGCCTTTTTTTCAGTGTTGGTAATTGAGAAGTGTGACTGAACAGTGTGGCTTGAGGGACTAAATAAAGATGTACTTAAAATTCCGCCTTTAAAATTGTGTTAAATTAGAAAGGGGCAGAGATTGTGAGTGATGATGTTGCTTCTCCCAGCTTTGGTGTTGATATATAATGAGAATGTTTGGTAACTGTTCTTTGAGATGAGTATTCGATACCATACTTATTAGAGGCAAAAACTGACTGCAGCCATAAAGTTTTCATCTTCTTATTTTTTTTATAGACTGTCCTGGGAGATGGAGAAAAGAATGAAAAAGACAGAGAGGGAGAGAGAAGACATTTTTCCAATGGAGATGGTCTCATGGTTCCAATATTTACTATCAGATGTAACTTAAAAGCAGTGTATAGTAGCTGCAAGTTATTCTTTGTGGTAAAAAGAAAAAAACACAGAAGTTGTCATTAATTATAGGCTTCTTTTGCCTACCACAGAATTAACAGATTAGTCAAGTGAAGAATGAGAGAGAACAAATTCATTTGAGATGTTTATCAGATATAATGTAAGAAAACTGAACATAGAAAGGTAAAATTGGAACGAACAAGTTTCTGATGATATATTATTAATAATTGTGTGTCCTCAAGTAAATTCTGACTTATGGTGACCGTTTTCAGGGTTTTCTAGGTATAGAGAACTCAGAAGTGGTTTACCATTCTCTTCTTCTGGGGGTACCCTGGGACAGTAGAATTTGTGTGTGGTCCAGCTTTCTGATACTCACTTGAGGTCTGCTTTACATATATAACACTTCAGGAATTCCAGTAGAATTCATATCCATGAATGAGTGATTGAAATCACAGCTTGACAAGCTTATGCATTCATAAACATGAGTTAAATGGGACTCACTCCCAACTAAGTATGTATACTAGGACTGCAGCATAAAGCTCTTCAGAGAATCTTGAAAGTGACCAGACATGTTTCTTGCTCTTAAAATGGCTTGAGAGAATCTTTGAATGCTGAAAAGCAAGATTGATGCAAAAATCCTATGCATATTTGCCTGTGGAACTGGCTTTGAAGTAGGGCTACACTGCATATTCACCAGCTCGGATTGTTGGAGGGCTGAACATATATTCTGCTGCAAAGTGGAAACTACTTCTAGAAATACACACAGACATCTTGAATAATCACTATTTTCACCCAAGTCCAGAAGCACTGTTTTCTCTGGCTACTAGAAGTGTTTGGAAGTAACTAATGATAAATAACTAATTAATAATAAATAACAATTGTGTGTGTGGCATCCGCCCAGGTCATGAATATTCATATGCTATCTGCATGGACGAATGAGAGTGCTGAAGAGGCGGAGTCACGAGATATAAGATTCTCTGCAGGAAGAGTGGGAGAGGAGATTGGAGTTTGAGAGGAGTTGAGAAGGGAGGTTTTGGAATTGAGGCATTTGGTGGTTGAGGGTGGATGAAGTGGGATGTTTGGTTAAGAGTTAAAGACATTGATTGTACCTTCATCACCTGTAGTAATAAACAACTTCTACTTGATTCTTTTTAAAATGACACATGGTCTGGGCTTCTATTATTAATAATACATAATGTGCATGTAATCAACTGGTGGCAGCTGAAAGACACGTAGCTTGTGCCCTGTGTTTGGTGAAACAATCAAGGGACAGGCGGGAACGTGACAGTGTGCCATCACATAAATTTTGACTTGCACTGACCATTTCCAGGTTTTCTAGATAGAGGTACTCAGAAGTGGATTACCATTCCTTTCTCCTGGGACTACTTCTGGGATTGCAGTTTGCCTAAGGTCACATGTGCTGGCTCTTTTCCCTGGAGGCCTGGTGGGGAATCAAACTCCCAACCACTGGCTCCACAGCCAGATACCTAAACTACTGAGTTATCCAGACAGCATAAATACTTACTGATAAATAATTCCTTTTCCTAGTAACTATATTGTATTATGATTGTCACTTAGGAAGGAAAAACTTCACTCTCTGAACATTTGGGTTTTTTTAAAAAAAATGTTATAAGATATGCCTTGTTAAATGATGGAAGTGGAGCATCACATAGTTTAAATGCCGGCTTGTGCTTCTACCTTGTGCTTTCTTGTCATTTTTGAGGTATAACAAGGTAAATGTAAAGAGAGGATCTTTTGTACCAGAGGCTGTAGCTTGGAACATTCCGATGTTTATTACATGACTGAGAAAGAATTATCTATTACTTTTTAAAATGGCAGATACAGTGGTGGCAAACTGCTTTTGGGAGCCTTGCCTGTATAACGGTTAATAGATGTTTTAGGGGGAAGGGGGAATAATTCCTAAGCTCTGGCTATTACTATTTCCATACCATTTTCTGTTAATTGTTTCTGCTTCCTCTGTATCAATTAGTTACATGGGTGGACAACTCCCAGTAAGAGAAGATGTCACAGTGGTGTATCTCACATCATCATAATACTAGAAGTTCATTTTTTAAACCTGACACATCAGGTTTGATTAAATAATTCAAAACAAATGAGAGCACTTGCAAGCTGAGACAAGTGACAGGCAAGGATAATTCTTTTTTTTAAAAAAAAGGATATGGAATACATAGAGCAGTTTTGTCTCAGTTTTGCTTCAGAGCAAATGAACAAACTCATACCTTTATTTTAGTTCAGGCTTGCCACAAATGAGTTATGTTTGGCTTGGTTTATTTCTAGCCCAAAACAAATTAAACTCGAGCAAACTCCTAACAACATTCAGATCTAAAGTAGCATCATGTCCAAATTACTTCATCTAAAACAAGGGTCTCCAAACTATAGCCTGTGGGTCACATCTGCCACGCCTTGGCTTTTTATCCAGCCTGGCGAATGCCGCAGGCTCAGGTCCACAGGCTCAAGTCTGTTCCTTTCAGCCCACACACGTGTGCATGGTTGTGTTCCTTTGGCCCTCAAAAATGTGTAAAATATCTGATGTGGCCCTCGTGCTTGGAGACCCCTGATCTAGAACATAATGAGACTAGAGGCGTCTTTCGACTTACCCCTTCCTGTTTGTGTGCTCTTTTTTCCTTCCTCCCACCCTGACCTGTTGCAAGACTAGCAAGCCTCACAACAGGGCTTCCAAAATATCTCAAACCAGCAACAACATATTGTCTGAACAGTATGAGTGTGTGTATGCATGCATGTCCCTCATTTCACTAGTGTGGAATAAGCTTTTATTGATTACTCCTAACTCCTTTCCCTCTGTTAGACCACAGGCTGCCATGATCTGGAATGCTGTGGCAACAATCTCATAGAACCTTTCCCACCCTTAGAGCCATATCTAGTGTTGACTAAGGGGATGGGGTTGTGCATATGCACATGTGCATGTGCACACATACACACATTCTTGTAACTCCCAGCTCAGCACATATATGTGAACACACTTGCCAAACACAGATACATACCCACCTATCGACACACATACCTGTCAGCATGCAAGTCTGTGGAGACCTAGGGAGTGATAGAGGTGGAGGTGAAAGCCACCGTCTCCCCCAGTGGCCTTCACTAGACCACTGTTCCCCAACTATTACTACTACCAGAGAAATCTTGGCACACAATTTGCTGTGACTCAAATAGGCTTTCATCTCTCTCACTTACTAGTGATCCTGACTGAGACTATTGTCTCTTCATTGCTAACAGGATTGTTGGGATAACAGTATCTCCTCCTGCAACCCAGCTATTCAACTGGCATGTTGGGACCTGATTAAAAAAGAATCATGTTCTGATATTTTCCCTTGCTTGTTTTTTTCTTTGTGAAGGGTAGTGAGCCCAAGAGGGTATCTTGTTAGACCATCTTGACTGCTGACATTGGTGTCATGAACATTCAAGCTGACCCTTTTAATGTCAAGCTTGGAAACTTTTTTTCCTGCCAGCAGTGTGGACACAAAATTGCACAGCAATATTGGGCCATTTCCTGGTGTTTCAAACTGTGGATAGAGAAGCACAATATCCCACATTAATAAACAGGAAGTTTTTTTAAAGAATTGAATATTATATTATTTGCAGAAAAGCTGGTCTTGCAAGTTGAAACATTCTTGAGAACAACACAAAATATCTCAGTCTTTCACAACTTGTAGGTTGAGGGGAGCAGTTTCTTGTTTTCACAAATAGAAATAAGCAAGGATTCACATCCCAAATGTGAGTTCACAGTGAGCCCCTGCAGCTGCTTCACTTTTACAGTTAGGAATCATAGGGACAGTGGTCCATAGGGAATCTTGTCACCAGGTACAGCCTATTACAAGCCAGGCTCAGATCTCAGAGAGATTTTTCAAACTGGAGAAGTTCCTTTCTGAACCCTCAATTCTTAACACGAACATCATTACAGTACAAGTATGAACAATGGCAGTAAAGAACTGACAGATTTCACTGCTGGGCCTTATTCCAATAGCTGCAAGTACCCCAGCTCTCCCATTGTACCCATGTTAGTAGGGATCTCTAGCTATCAACAGGCAACGTTAACAGCCTTTCCACCTATTGTGAGGTGGCTTCTCAGCCTACTTCTTGTTTTCTGCAGTATATTGTCAGTATGCAATATATTGTTCACAAACCCCTTTCTGGGAGGAAGAGAAGGTGATAATAACCTGTTGTGGGTTCTGAAACAAAGGAACAAATTTATAACAAATCCACAATGGGGTGGAGGAACTGAGTGCAACCAGTTTTTTTGCAATTGCTGCAGCTTCTGTGAATCATTTTCTTCTAAGAATACTAGGGAAAGTGCACAAGAAGGCCACGGAGGCATGAATGACAATTGCCAGCTTTGTCTGACTATAAAAATTAAAGCAATGCATTGCAGCTGTGATTTAGGAGACCCATTTAAAGAAGAAGAGCCTCACAGCAGGATATTTAGTCCAGATCCTTTGATTAATAGTAGCAAAGGCTATAAAGCTTGTGCAACTATATTACTGCAGGCAGTCAACCCCACTTGCCTTTAGAACTTTGGAAATGCACGTTTTGGCAGTGACTGCCAGCTCATCTAAAAGAAGTAGATTTGGTTCTTAATCTTATGTGCCAAAATGTCCTTGAGTTTGAATTGTGGCTTGTCTCTTCTGCAGGGCAAATTGCAAGAAAAAAAGTAACATGGTTCCTTCCTGCTTCTAGATAGTCTCTCACATGGATCACTCCTTTTGGATACTCCCATGACTTCTTCGGACAGTATTAAGCAAAAAGATGGATTCTTTTTCTAGATCACTTTACACTGTGATCTCAAGCTTTTGGAACCTGACACCAAAGGCCTAAAAGAGATATAATAATTGTACTGTATTGTTCACGTTTGTTTGTGGGGTTTTTTTTTTGAATAATACAAGCACCGTTAATTTCCAATCCATGCTGTTGTTTCTAAAACTTCTAAATAATTACATGTACCACATTTATTGATTGATTTATATTATATATAGATATAAATATATAGTTAGTTTAAATGTATACCAGTTTTCCCCCTTTGTGAAGCAATTCAAAGCCATTCATATTTATTTTAAAAAAATAAACTAAAAACACCAGTATGCATTTTTAAAATCTAAAAAGAATTCAAAAGAAATCCAAGAGGCTCAGAGAAGTTTCCTGTAACAAGAAGTTTTCACTTCATGACAGAACACCCACAAAGAAGGAGATGACAGCCTAACTTCCAAGTTTAAGGAATTCCATGATACCATTGTGTGTGGTGTGTGGGGAGAGAAAAAACTCACATACTGCCATCAGAAATTGTTATGTCTTCATTCATTCACACTTGTAACAGCTGTGTAGATATACCTGATAAATGACACTACTTATGGTGGCCTTTAATCCAAATTATGCTGTGTAGACAGGGAATTCATACATTCCTAAGAAAATGAAGGGCAGTTATTTCTGGATTAGGGAATAACCAATTTGAGTTCACTCACCCTAAATCTAAAAGGATAGATTTTGCCTGCCCAATCTTGGAAATAAGGAGAGGAAACACTGGGGGTGGGTTTAATCAGGGTCTCACGTTCATTACCTCTTAACTTGTAACCTCCTGCCTTCTGCAGAGGGGCCTGCTATAGTGTGAGTACTAGGGCCCAGAGTCAGGGGTACCTTCCTACCCCTCCATCTGATCCTCATTAGCCATAGCCCAAGCCCCAGGTCCATGCTGTCCCATTCCTGGCTGGCTAACACCCAGGTGACCCTCCCCAGCTGCCAACTGCCCAACTGTGACTTGAAGTGGGCAGCAGACAGGGCCTGCCACCCATGCACACATACCCCATCTTGGCAACCAAATCTTGAGATCTGCAGTGCCAAGAAGCTGACTGCAATAGGGCCACCAGGTGCCCCTTGGGAACTCATCATTACTTACCTCCCAGTCTGCACTATAAACCAGTGTGACCTATTTAACTAAGAAATTAGACCTGATCTGCCCATATATGCCCTGTAAGCAATCAGTATTGAATAGGCAAAAATTTCCTGGCTATGCTTTGTTCACTATATTAGGTGAGATGGGCCCAAAATTCCTATTCAGCCCAGAAATGATCAGCTACTCTTGCACTGGACCGACACGGTGGGCAATTGGGCCCTTCAGCTCTAAGAGGCAGCTAGAATGTCTTGGAAGATGTGATTGTACACTACAGCATGTATACGCATATGTATGTATATATACACAAGATATGTATGTGTGTGTGTTTGTGTTTATATGGGTAGAACTAGAATGTGATATTTGCATAGTGAAGCATTCTGACAAATCAAAAGCTGCTTGATGTCAGCCAAATAGATATATAAAGCAAGTGGCAATTAGCAGTCTGTCAGATAGAGATAAATGTGTGATGGGATATAGTTTTGTCACGTAGGTGTTAGATATGTGATAGCTGATAGCTGATAGGGTCAAATATGTGATAGTATATAGCTTTATCAGACAGGGCTGATAAGTTTAGCTGTTAAATGAGTTAGTTGTTTGAGTGACTATGTCTGTCATGTTTAAGGATGATATGCTAGCATAACTAAGTCAAGTGCAAGCTTATGTATAAAGCACCAAAATGTCAAAGCATTGTGAGTTTATTCAATTCTACATGTAAAAGTTCTTTAATGTTTTTAATGAAGACAAACTTATCATTTTATTTACTTTCAACTGCTGGCACACACACACACATCGGGAGAATACCAATTTTTATTCTGTGTGTGGGTGTTTTTTTTTTCCATAGCGCTTGAAACCACTGTCTACAGACTCTACCAGTTACATATTTTATATTTTTTAAAAACCAAACCAACAGAATGAGGGTGGGGCTGCCTTATAAAGACACCTTGTTCCCACCCCCAGACAGCGCATGTGGGCTATGCCAGCAGGCATTCCCCAGCTGTCTGTCTCCCCTCTCAGTAGGGCAGGAAAAGAGTCCCCACCCATGCAGTTAGCACGCACTCACAGAACCAACATATATATTTTGCATTTTGTTCTCCATAGCAGAAGTATGCACTCATTACAATTTTGTTTTTTAAAAAAGGTTTTATTTATTATTCCCATCCAAGCATGAGAGTCGAACCAACCTACTAAGCAGAAAGATGAGATTAGGAAAATTAGCTGTGCCAGATAGGACAATGAAGGTGGCTCTGGGGAAATGGCAGAGGAGGAGTTTGGAAAGCTGTGTGATCAGAGACGTTCAGGTGCTGGTAAGCCAGTAACTTGGAGGGAGAATAATTCAATACACTTAGTCGTCATCATCATGTGCCATCAAGTCAATTCTGACTTATGGCGACCCTTTTGAGGGCTTTCCAGGTAAGGAAGACAGAAAAAGTAAGGAAGCAGCAATTTTCCTCATTTCAAGAAAGAGAGATCAAAATACAAAACAAAACAAAACCCTTCACTCCATGGTTGGCTGCCAAAACCTCTTGTAGTACAGAGTCTCAGCTTTCATCCTAAATTTAAAAATTGGGCATTAACCACAAGCCACTTCAGGCAATACATTACCCAGAGACAGCAGAACAGTGGGGCATGCTATGGTAACTCTGAGATAACAAGCTCCTGCAAAAAGAATAGGGGGACTGCATGGGTGCTAAGTTCTTATCACAGAACCTGGAGCCATCATAGTTGTAATTTAAATTAGGGTTAAATCATTCAGGGGGGCAGAGCTTGATTGGCTAACTCTAATATATGTTTGCATGTTAGCTGGCTTGGTGGTGACTATTAGACACCTGCTTGCATAATTTCTCCCAGCTACAGGGCAATACTATTTTTAATTAAAGCAAGGAAGATTTTTTACGCACTAGGTACCTCCTACACCCATTGTAGGATTCTGGAACTATTTTCCTGGCAGTTAGTCAAACTGTACCTGTCAGAGCAAAAGCAGATTGCTAAGCCAAACATTTATAGCAAGGCCCACTAAATCTCCACTCTGGCTGAAATCCTGTTGTGCAACTTATAGCGTTCAATTTGGATGATGACGTCACCAGCCCCAGCCATGCTGCAGCTGTTTTGGAGCAATTAAAAACTCCCTAGTTGGGGAATGATTTAACTCCCTCCACCTGCTGTGGTTGATGACATCATTCAAGCTGCATGGCACAGCTCTTCCAAGATGATTTCAGCCAATAAATATGAGAGCCATCACTTCTCCTCTTTAGCTTCTCCCCTATTCAACTATAATTTGAAGCATATGTTGAGTAAGAGGTCCAGCTTCACAAGAGGAACTGACCATCTCTGCTAGATATGTAACATCAAATTCTGGACATTTTTTTTTCACCATACATGAAGGTGGTGTGCTTAGAGCCTGAGGAAGTGGATTTCATTCACGAAAGCTTGCTGTTTGATTTATTTTTAGTGGTCCAATAAAAGGTATCATCTAGTCTTGCCTGTTGAGAGAAGTATGCCAGCCTGCTGCCTCCAATGTCACTTCAATCACAGAAGAATGTCTGAAGAGTAGAAGACTGCCCCACCTGGGCAAACTCCTGAAGAATCAGGGCCATATAGGGACGCTGCCCAGCTACAATATTTCTGCCTGACATGTTTCCTTAATTAAAGTGACATGGAGGGTCCCCTGCATGCTCCCCACAGCGCATAAGAGTTCCACATAGTTTAAACAGAACTAAATAAGGCTACGAAACTCAGAAACTGTCTCTTCCTGTTGCAGCTGTCTGTTCAAAGAGTTCTCACAGACATCCAAGAAGACAGAATTCCAGCGTTCTTTGTGTTCTGTGCTCCTGGCAAGGTTGAGCAGCACCAATCAATTCTTCTGCAGTACTTTGCCTTTTCTTGAGTAACAAGGAAGAAGAAAACAAGGATGTCTGACTGTTTTGTTTTTCTCTCTGGCTCAGTTGCTTTTCTTGTGCTAGAAAAGAGAAAGGGGGAAGGGATAGCCAATTTAGAGAGAAGAATGAAGCAAAGCAGTCCAATGAGGTCAAGTGTTGCTAGGAAGAGAAATGTACATGTGGATCTACTCTTGCTCTGAACACAGGATAAAGACCAGAGCTAAATTTAGCAGAGAGGCTCATGTAGTAGCTGTTGGTTCCAACTGCTGTTGCAGGCATACAGAGCTTTCATGCTTGTACTGCCAAGAGGCCAAACTTGGGAGAACAAAAAAACAACAGATGCAGACCTTGGTCCTATCTTAGAATGTAGGGAGGATCTACTATGAAACTAATAAAGCCTAAGTTTCAGGGACTGAAATCCCAGGGGTTCCCTAGAAGCAACTTTAGTCCACATTTATTTATTTATCTTTTGACAAGATATATATAGGAAGGGAAGAGAAGGGAGATATGCTTACCTAAGGCCAAATATCCATTAGCAAAGTGCAATCAAGTCAATAAGCCTTTTGCCACTGATGTTAATGTGGCTGAATCCCACACCTATGAGGTCCAGCAGAATTCAAGCCACCAAGAGCTGATACTTGTATAATTTTGGTGTCAAGAATTTACTGGAGGACTTTGGTTTGCTTTCTAAGTGGTATTTCCCAGGACCTTGGTTATCTCTCCTGGGTAGATTAATAGCACCATGGTGAGAGTGAATTCATTTTCTCGGATTTAGAAGTTCCCCTGATGTCCTTTGACAGCAGATACAGATGAGTCTCATCCAGCTTCCTAACTGAAAGCAAGCTTGTTTCCATGTCACTAATGACATTACTGTTTCAAGATGAAAGCCAAATTGATCTTCTGGTATTAACACAGAGAGAGGAAGAGGGCATAACTAAGCCATTTAGTGAGAAGGATATTTACATCTCAAACACATTAAGAACATTTTCCTTCAGAGCTTTCAGAGCGCAGTATATATGTAAATACAGACTCTCCAAAGTTTTCAACTTCAAATGAACAGGTCTCTCTAAATATTTCACTGTGCGATGTTACCTTCAAATAACTTTGCTGTCTGAACTCCATATAAAAATGCCATGCAAATCAGAATGCTGAGAGCACCAGTGATCAAAAGTTGTTACATTATTCAGCTCTGCTGCCAACTTAAAGTTAGTAGTCACACACACAGACACAGACTCAGACACACACACACATTAGCCAACTGTTAGATTCATAAAATCTAACAATTGGCTAACATTTTGACAAGAGCTGTGTCCTCCAATCTTTTTTACTCTTCCCACCAGCAGCTTCAACTGGTCCCTAGACTTCATTTGCTGGAGCTTTTAACTTCAGAGAAATTGGAATGTTCATGAGCATTCCAAACGGGGTTCAGCAACTAAATAAAGGGTTAGACAGGCATCATCTGCACGCATCAAAGCCTCGGGAGTCAGAGGGACATCTAAAAAAATCAAAGACTAGAGATACAAATCCTCAAATACCTCATTAGCACATGCCAGCATGTGGAAATGAAACAGTCTTCTCCTCACAGATGAAGACAGTGAGGATTTCCTGTCACTTTCTACAGATTATTTGCATTGTTAAGAACGGAGTCTTGCACAAAATCTGGCCAAATTTGGTGCAAAATTGAATATGTCAGCTCAGTGGGAGGAACTAGGGCAGGCTGTGCTGGAAAGGAAAGAGAGAAAATTCTGGAGTATGGTCTCAGCCGTGGATATAGGCCCCAATCCCACACCAAATGCCTGCATCACAGCAAATGCCTGGTGCCATCACTTTCAAACTATTTTCAATAGTGATGCAGATATTGGGCCAAAAAAAGTGAGAACCCCTCCAGACCCTACTAATTTCCACACCCGAATGGCTCCCAGTATCAGAACAGGAAGTGTGCAAATTTATTGACGCTCTAGCAACAGACAAAGCACCTGGTGAGGACATGATCCTGCCAGAGGTGTATAAGAACAACCCGGAATGGTGGGCCCCAGTCCTAGCACAACTCTTCTCTCACATTAACGCTACAGGAATTTTCCCCAAGGGGTGGAGGCAAAGCATAATTTTCCCAATTTATAAAAAAGGCAATAAATCCATCCCCCAGAACTATCACTCAATCATCTTACTGGATATCAGTTCCAAGCTCTATACCTGCCTTCTTTTCCAGAAGCTGGCTAAATGGATGGAGGAAAATAACATCCTTCACCAGGAACAAGCAGGTTTTAGGAAGGGCCATAGCACAGTAGATCAAATCTACGTGCTACATCATCTTGTACGCAAATATACCACCAGGCCATTCAAATGGCTGTTCACAGCTTTCATTGACTTTTCCTCTGCATTTGACACAATTACCAGAAATTGCCTGTGGGATAAGCTCGCAGAGACAAACATCGATAAGGGACTGCTAACCCTAATACAGGAACTATACTCCAACACAACGTTGAGGGTAAGGATTATCACAGACGGAAGGCTGACAGAGGAAATTCATACTAACAAAGGGGTAAAACAAGGGTGCTTACTTGCACACCTACTCTTTAACTTTTATATTAATAATATTGTAACAGCTTTAAACCATCGAGACCATTTCCCCCCCTCAATCAGGAATTATAAGATTGCAAGCCTTATATATGCTGATGACATTGTATTACTATCTATGAACAAAAATTGACCGAAGAGAAGCTTAAATAAGCTCCAAGAGTTCAGCCACCTAGAGCAACTAAAAATAAATTTCACAAAATCTAAAGCGATGATTTTTGGAAAGCATTCCCCCAAATTCAGCTGGACTATAGGCGAAAATAAAATAGAACAAGTCCAGACCTTTAAGTACCTAGGAGTGCATTTCGATGAGAAAAACTGCTGGAAATCCCAGATACAAAGCACCAAAATATCAGTTCAGAAATCTAGCCATGCTTTGGCCAAATTTTTCCATTCTAAAGGTAGTAACCTAGTAATCCCAGCTTTAAAAGTCTTTTCAGGGAGGGTGATCTCTCAAATGCTTTATGGAATTGAGATCTGGGGTATGACTCAGAAGTATGAATCTGGGGTATGAATGATCTGGGGTATGAATCAGAAGTATACTACACCATCTTGAAGTAGGACAGAACAAGTTTCTGAGACACATCCTCATGGCACCTCGGGGGGACCCCGGCAGCTTTTCTTAGAACAGAGACAGGCATGGTGTCCATTAAAGCCAGGGCAGCTCTAGCTATATTCTCCTACTATAAGAGGGTGATGGATATGTCTGATCACCGTCTACTTAAATGCTGTATGGTAAAGCAATGGAAGAGTGGTGGCTGGGCAACTTCAGTTCAAACCTTACTAAAAACTAAATCCCTCTCCACAGACATTTTTTTTTCTGGGGTTAAAAGAATGTTGAGGGACTAGATCTACAAATTGGATAATGACCAGGACTTAGCCTTAATAGACTCTTCAAATTTCTCTCACTGGTACCATCTGCTGAAAACAAACCACTCTAGGGCGCAATACTTACATACACTTACTTTTGCCTCCCTGAGAACCACATTCACAGAACTTCATTTTCAAACCATGCCAACTTCTGTCTTAGATGACAGGTACATGAATGTTCCTGAGCATTTAAGGCTGTGTATTTGCACACCTACAGGTGAGATAGAGGATGTTGTTCACTACTTACTCAACTGTCAGCTCTATCAAAACCCTAGAGAAAAATTCCTGGGAAACATTTTGGCTGCCCTACAGGAGGAAAGCCCTCAGATAAAGGTGGGCAGGTTACTTTCGGACTGTGACCCATATGTTACATACAGAACAACGTTGTTTGCAAAATCAGCCAGAAACATCCGCACTAATTTCCTGAGAGCCATCATGATCAATTGTGCGGGGGACTCCCAGATATCAAGGGGCATCCACACGTGCCCCCCTGATTTTCTCCCACCCTTTTAAAAAAAATCTTTCCTCTTGTGGATAGGCCTCTTATTATTTTACATGTATGTGATTTTATCATGATTTTACTTGATCATATTTGTATCTCAATCAATTGTGACAGCTTTTAGCCAATACAATAAACTTAAACTTGAACTTGGACTAATTTTACACAAAACTTGTGTAACCAATGGTATTGCATGAATTCTGAGAATTACCCTGACATAGGATTACTGCTAATTAGGATGACTTGGAACCCCAAACTAGGATGAAAGCAGTACTGCTGGGGGGGGGGGCATGTGTGCAAGCATTCACACAAATTTTGCTTCTCAAAGGTAAAGGTAAAGGTAAAGGTTCCCCTTGACAATTTGTCCAGTCGTGTTCGACTCTAGGGGGCGGTGCTTATCCCCGTTTCCAAGCCATAGAGCCAGCGTTTGTCCGAAGACAATCTTCCATGGTCACATGGCCAGTGCGACTTAGACACGGAACGCTGTTACCTTCCCACCGAGGTGGTCCCTATTTATCTACTCGCATTTGCATGCTTTCGAACCACTAGGTTGGCTGGACCTGGGACAAGCGACGGGCGCTCACTCCGTCACGTGGATTCGATCTTACAGCTGCAGATCTATAGACCTTACAGCACAGAGGCTTCTGCGGTTTAACCCGCAGCGCCACCACGTCCCTCAAAGGTAAAGGACAATAATAATAGAAGTCCAGTTGCCATGACTCAGTTTCCAGATGACAATAATAACTATGTGGTGTCAAATCAATTTTGACATATGGTGACTTTTTCCAGGTTTTCCAGGTGCAGAATACATAGACATGGCATGCCATTCCCTTCTTCTGGGGTTGCCCTGGGACTGTGCATCTTGCCCAAGGCCACACAGGCTGGCTCTTCTCCCTGTAGGCACAGTGGGGAATCAAACTCCCAACCTCTTGCGCCACAGACAGATATCTAAACCAAGGACAATAGAGACATTTTATACACATTAAAAAGTGTTGAAGAGAGGGAAACAGCTTTTTGTCTCTCTTTGGACTGGAAGAGAAGAATCTCACAGGGCTTTAAAAATTTCTCCTTGAAGTATCTCTTCATATCAAGACAAGCTAAATCAATAAGAATGAAAAAATTACCTTGTTCCATCCTGTCAAATACCTTGCCTTAGTGCATTACTGTTTTTTCTCTTTTGTTGAAATGGTCAGATGTGGGGTATACATGTTATCATAGTTCAGGAATTTTGACAGTTTATTTGTGGAAAAGCTGTACAATCTGCCACTGAGAGGTCTGAAGGGAGACGGTAAGCATGGACAGCTTAGCACATTTACAGTCCTCCTCATACCTGGAAACTTAATACCATCAGAGATCCCAAATGAAATAACAGCAAGGGGGACATAGTGGGAATTGCATGAGAAGGCCTGCAAACACATTCATCTGAACATCATCATAATTTACTTTCAGGCCTTCATATTCTTTGGGAGGCCAGGGCAGTGGTCAAGCAAAACCTAAATACATAATATCTCAGACATCTTTCATTAAGCTCTTCATGTTACATAATTTGAATACCATGTCACAGATTTATTATTTATCATTGTAAAATAACATTCCACACTCCTTTTTTTTTCCTTTAGTTTTTCCAGAAGAAAAAAAAAACAGCTTTGGAAAAAAACAGAAATAAAACTGTTTTTTTTTTTTCAATTTTCCTGTTTTTTCCCCCAGGCCTTCTCATCTTGAGGCCAGACATACAGCCTCAGGAGTATTCCTACTCCAAATGGCCAAAGAGGACTGTTATTTTCTTAGAAACTCAACGCTGACTAAGTATTTGCAAATGCTTGAGAATTCAATGATTTTAAAAGATATTCCTGGCTCTAATTTATGATCACAGATGACACTGAAAGATGAAATCTATAACGACAGTTGTAAAAACAGTATGGTTGAAATTCTGTTACTTGGTGTAGTAAGTGGCAGTAGAGTAGACCCATTGAATCAGTGGTATTTGGTGAGTCAACTCTTGCATAAATTCTGATTCAAATAGCTCTACTGTACTTGCAACATGTGAGTAGAGTAGAGTATGCCCTTTGAATCAGTGGAACTTATGGAGGAGTTGACTCACTAAATCCCCACTGATTGAATGGTCCTACTCTAGTGCCACTTACTATGCTAAACAACAGGATTTGAGCCTATATCTCATAGTCTGATTATTTACAAGTAATGTTCTGTTCTATTGTGTTCAATGGGGCTTCAGTCATGATGAACTTTTGCTGGACTGTGATGTGAACATAAACTGCAAGCTGTATTTTGAGATACACAACATTGCAAATTTCATAATGGTTGTATGCATGTATGCATGTACACACAATATATATATGTGCACAATGTGCATTCATATGCACACATATGCACATGCATACACAGAGAGACACTATTCTTTGCCAGTGTTAAATTGTTAGGAAAGGTTTATATTACTCCATATATTTTGTCATAATTTGTCTTATGCAGAATGTTTTAACATGAAAAATCCCAAACAAAAGGAAGGACAGAAACAAGGGGTTTTGTTTTGTTTTTAATTTTTAATAATTTTTATTCACAATCCTCTCACATTTTTATCAACCATGTACCTCATGGCAACCATGAAATAACAAAGCATCTTAACATTATAATACAATACAATCACCTTACATATACAATATTTCACCACCTTATAATCATCTACACACCCGCTAGTTCCATATCCTAACATACTTAAATTCATTCTCCTAAAATATTACAAACCAACAATCCAAATTATTTCCTATAGGATATTCCTACTTACTTGATTTTTGGTACCATGTGCTAATAATGGCTGCCAGGTTTTCATAAATTTGTCATGTTTTATTTCCCCTCTATATATTCTGACCTGATGGGAAAATTGACTAACCAGGCCAGGATGATAGCAAGTTGTAGTATCTTTAATAAAGGTTGCAGATCTATAAGGAAAACAAAAGCAAAAGTAAAAGCAAGCACAGGCACATAAAAGATGCCTTAAAAGCTGCTGCAGAGGTGGTAGAACAGCAGCTCTTTATGAAATTCATGACTTCCATTAATGTGGCCCAAACATACACAGTTAATTGAACTCATCAAGTGGGTCTGTATTTTGTAAGTCACTAAGCTGTCAAAAGATGCCTCAAAACACAAAACATAGGCATGTACGATTTGAAATATCTCAGTACAGGTTTTGTTGTCACTGGCTGTTGAAGAATGTTACCCTGATCCAAGGCTACTCATGCAGTATGCAGTCAATGCTGTGTATGTGGAAGTCATGAATAGTGAATGTCTCTTTCACTAGTTTGATGTGGAACCAGGACAAAGGGAGACTGCCCAAACAGCTGACTGATAGTCTCCCTGCCTGCCTGCCTGCCTCTTATTTATTTTGTCGGTCTCATGGGTTCAGCCATGGCTCCTGGATCAGAGTAGGGAAGCACATATTTATCAAGATCATTTCTCTTTTTCAGCTCCATGGTAGCGCCATATTCTCTCTGGCCTGTTGTTGCTGCTGTTGCTTCTATTGGTGTTGTTTTGGTTTGGTTTAAACCAAGTCAAAATCAGTTCAGTGGAGGGAGATGAAAGTTTCTCGTGGTTCATGTTGTGCACATGGTTACCCATTATGACCACAGAGCATATGAACGAATGTTCTGTGTATGAATGTTCTGAGTGGGGATGTGTGTTGGCTTCCCAACTGTCTCCACACTTGAAAGAGGGCACAGTTTGATGCCTAACCCACCCTGCATCCTTCTGGAGACACTCCAACTCAATCTTTATCCAGCTCTGCACCAGCATTTGCCTGGAAAAAGCCCATTCTCATTAATGGGGAAATGTAAATGCCAAAGCCAGGTCAAGGATTGAATGGTGTAGGCAGGAAAGAAGGGCTTCTGGTCCTGCAGTGTCTGTCTGCACAACTTGGTGTCCTGTTCTGTTTTTATTCCCCCATGACAGAACCCTTACCAAATTTACCTGGCAACAACAGAAATAAGCTGATTGGCTGGAAGAAGGCAGGAGAAGAGCCAATCGAAAAGAGCCTGCAGGATATAAATGGTAGATCAGAAGAAGAAGAAGGGAGAGAGTTAAATTGTATCCTAAGGAGGGAGACTTGATTTTAGAGTGGGCTGTAAATGAAGAGTTAAATTGTATCTTGAGGAAGGAGGTTGAGTTTCTAAGGGTGGGCTGTAAAAGGAGCATTATTTTGTATCTGAGGAGGGAGATTGAATGTTTGAAAGCTAACATGTAACACAATGTAACCTGAAGCTGAACTCTATTTAGTTACACCAATTCTTAGGTTATAATAAAAACCTTTTTTTATGTTCAATCTTAAAACTGCTTGGGCTCATGTGTTTGGGCTGAAGGCAAGCCTAGTAAAATGTAAGGGCAGTTTAGCCTGTGTAGAGGTGGTCACACACCTCTTCTTTTCTCCGAGATGCCAAGTGAAAGTCCTTATTCCCTTCTTAAGGCAGCCACGAGGAAAGAACTTAGTGAGGGACTTTTTCAAGGGCAAAGAGCATGATCCTCTTTGATTCTTTCTTAAAAGGAAAATGCAGGAAGCCTGTAGACTTTTGTCTTGCCCCTTTTTTCTTTCTCTGGATCTGATGCTGCAGCCCCATTAGAGGCTTTGATGCTGTAATTAATGGCTTCGGAGCAGGGAAAGCAAGGAAGGTTCATTTCTGAGGTAAAAAGTAGGGATGTGCAAAAGTTGAGTGATGAGAGGGCTTTTCATTGTTTGTCCCTTGGCAGAGCAACACCACAATGGTTGCCTCATGTCCCATTCAGCATCCGCAAAGCTTAAAAAGATGGCTAGAGATTTCTGCTGAGGAAAGGGAAAATTGAAAGAAATAGAGGAGACTGAGCTGCTGGCACCAAAGGAGAAACTGAGTGATAGCAAAGCATCCCAATACGGCTGAAGATTTCTCTTGGACACTTCAACCACTGAGGCACCACAAACCCAGAGAGTGAACAGAAATACTTGTTTTGCTCTCTAGATTAGCCTTTTTCTGTTCTGGAATATTCTCCTTGATCTTTATTCTCTCTTTCAGCTTAGTTTGTTTAACTTTACTAAAATATTAAAATATTACTAGGAGTGATATGTGTGTGTGTGTGTGCATGCGTGCGTGCGTGCACGCGCTTGACTGTGGAGGATGTCTGTTGTATGGGCTTTGAGTGGATAAGTCACAACATTGTGCTGCATAGGCCCCCTTCCTATTCTTAGCTGTGCACATTTTCCTCTCATTTGTCCTTTTTTTCTTCTTCCCTAAAGCAGGAATCTGGAAACAAAGTTAATGTCATGGAGCCAGGGACAGAGCAAATCAGAATGTCTCCCAAAGGGGTATAGAGTGGGTTGGCCCCAATCCATAAATCATTTATTCAAGTACAGATTAGGTTGGAGGGCTTTAGCACAGCCCTAGTAAAGAGCATACTCCTCTTCTCCTTTGTAATCAACTCACATTTTCATTAGGGTTTTCTCCTCTTTCCTCATCTCTAGTTGTGACACTTGAACACCAGTTTAACACAAGAAGTCTATGGATGTGATGCTTTGGCTGCTAATGCCTCTGCACCTCCCTGTGGTTTCCCTGGAAATTCACAAATCCTTCTGATCCTATTTATTTTTATACATTTTTCCAATGACAGTGTGCATCCCTAATTCTGAGTAAAAGGGATATTTCATCCTTCACAGTGGTGCATCTCAATACCGATTAGTCTGATTAAATCACATTCACATATAGCAGCGATTACTGGACACATTGGGAAATATCAAAAGTTACAGTACAGCTGCATAAATGCAAAGCAAAAAGCAAATACAGCATGATGATGTGAAAAGGGATTTGCTTTAGAAATGTACTGAGGAAATACTAACCCAAGAGAAGCAAACTTACAAGATTGAGTGGGTTCTAAGATCTAGGCAATTGCTGGGTAAGTACAGAGTGCTGGGTTCAACTTGCAGGGGATGAGGAAGGCATGTAGCAAATTGGCATGCAGAGGATATGAGAAAAAGAGGAGGAGGAAAGAAAGAGAAAAACTTTCCATCAGGCACCCAGATGCGTACAAAGGGAGAAAAGAGATGAGGAGCAATCAGTATATGAGGGAACTACCCCTGAAGATAAATTTAGGACTGACAGAAATTATGCATCCTTAGTCTTTTTCAACTGTCCTGAAGCTGGGGTGTGTTGGGGTTTTAGCTGAACCAAGGCAAAGGAAAGGAATCCTGGGGCTAAAGACCCAAGAGAAGGCAAACCAACAACTCATATTTCCTGTGATTTTTTTCCATGCCTTGGAAGCTCAGTTGTCAGTCTGTCCAGCAAGATCTTACTTTATCCAGTCATTGGTTACCTCTTCCTGCTCTGGGACTGGGACTTCCATGAAGACCTCCAATCTTTCCAAAATGTTTCAAGTGTAACTAGCAATTCTGTACATTACATGAATGTACAGATGCATGTAAGCTTTTGCAAGTAGCCTTTACATTATGTATTTGTACAAATTGAGACAATTTGATAACAATGGTCAAAATCCTGTTACTTAGCATTATAAATTGCACTAGAGTAGGCCCATTGAATCAATGGGGTTTTAAGTGAATGAACTCCTCCATAAATTCCATGGATTCAAATGGGCCTACTCTAACTGCAGTTTATTTTGAATCCATGGAACGTATGGAGGAGTTGACTCACCAAATCCCCATTGATTCAATAGGTCCACTCGTGTGCATTTTAGTATGCTAAGCAACAAGAGTTTGGCCAATATATTTTCCATTTGTGCCTCAATGATATCATAGCCATACTTTTCAGGATGTAGTTAACGTGTGCCTTGAGAGGCTAAGATGGAATCTTATGCTGAGCCACGTGTGCCTGGTTGAAAACTTTGGATGAGCTCCTGTTTTTCAAATTAATTCCTAATCTGCAAAATAGAAACAGTAGCTTGCCATCATGGACAAATTTAATTATGCATGAGCTCATATTTGCTTCCACAAATAACATGACATAACAGATGGGCAAAATGCAAAATGTTGCCCTCCCAATGTTACTGGGCTAAACCACCTATCAGACTAAACAGTGTAACTCTTGCTGGTCCATGCTGTCAGTTCCAGTCAAACAACACTGTGTGAGCTGTACTCTGCCCATCCCCAGATTTATGCGTTCAGGCTCAGGCTTGTGTGCTCTTCTGTTACCTCTGTTGTCTCTGCAAGAAGGAGATCATAAGCTTTTGCTTCCATGTTCAACTAACATCAGTTTTGCTGTTGTAACTAAACCTGTCAAACTGTGTTTAGTTTCAGTAGTCATGCATTGAAACAATCCAGTTTAAAAGTAAGGTTAGTGGTTATTGAGTACTTTTAATAAATTGCAACTAATATTAACTACCAGTCCCCATTTAGTTAGTATGAAAAACTTCAGTGAGTTGAAAATGGAAGCAAATGTTATTGATCTGCACATGGCTGCTAAATTAGGCTGACAATTTTGAATCATGTTGGCATGTTAAAAGTGATGAATTACATCAATCTCTTCTCTCCCTATTCTTGTACATTTTTAAAAAAAATGCAGCCCTCACAATAACAGGAACTTTAATCAAAGGTCTGTCATTTCAAAGCAGATTTACCGTGATCATGCTATTCCTTGAGTTATCTCTTTCAGTTCAGAATCTTAGCTGGGACATAATATGATTGTCCTTCACCAGGGTGCTGAAATGTGACTGCTCACTTACATGAAATAATAGTTAAGAGGATTAACACTGGACCTGTGGGAGTTCTCTTTATGATTAAGCAGTCCTTCACAAACATTGAGTTCAAAAATTCTGCTCAGTACTGTTGTTTGCTATGCAGCAAATAAACTATCCTCCCAACTGACTTTGAGTTTTATTACTGGGATAAACTATAGTTATTATTACTCATTTCTAGATAATGACTGAATGCAGAGGGATCAAACTGAGACCCACTAGATCAGAGAACCAGATTTCCAACTGATGCATTAGGGACACATATCCATCGGTTTTTACTGAAGATGTCAGTTTTATCATTACATCTCTAAGTAACTCCACAATTAATGTCGTCCCAATATTACAGAGCATTAGAAGCAAAATAATAGAAAATTCATATAGATACGTACGTACGTTTCACCTACTGTTACACCTAGACATAAATGTTCCACATGCCTTCCTGTCTTCATTTAATCTTCTTGGAGGGACAGTAATACATGTTGAACTTTGTTCTAAAACTTGTTTAGGACAGAATATCCAAGAACTTCTTGGTCTTCCATTGTTTCACTTTCCTTTTCCTCTAGCACTATGCTAAACCCAAATATTTTTAGCTATTGCCAAAGGTGGTCAATTTAAGGGGGGGGGGCAATGGGACTCTCATGCTTAGATTGCAAGTCAAAGATGTCAATGATGTGAATTTTGTGAAGGGAAGTATATACCATTTTGACATTTAGTCCAGTCGTGTCCGACTCTAGGGCGTGGTGCTCATCCCCGTTTCCAAGCCATAGAGCCAGCGTTTTGTCCGAAGACAGTTTCTGTGGTCACGTGGCCAGCGTGACTAGACACGCCGTTACCTTCCCACCAAGGTGGTACCTATTTATCTACTTGCATTTGCATGCTTTCGAACTGCTAGGTTGGCAGGAGCTGGGACAAGTGACGGGAGCTCACTCCGTTGCGTGGATTCGATCTTACGACTGCTGGTCTTCTGACCCTGCAGCACAGAGGCTTCTGCGGTTTAACCCACAGAGCCACCATGTCCCCATGTATATACCATAGGAATATCTAAAGAAAGAATTTAAGACATTTTACAGCATATTTTAAAAGACAATGTCCTGGTTTTCAAGGAATGGGGCTGCATGACAGCATCAAGAATTTTCTCAGTTGAAAGTGGCCCTGTGTGTTAGAGAAAGAAAGTAGTGGTATCTTATTGCCCCTTTGTGTATACATACATCTTGGGACAGAGAAGTGAATCGTATAAATGGATGAATGGATGTTTCCTAGAAATATATTTTATAAATAATTCACACTGTACTATGCTTGTCATAATAAATGAGACATATTGATTTGATAAAACATTCATTTCTCTCCTTCAGCTGTTCATTGATAAATTCTGATCTTCTTGAATTAGTTTTCCGGTAATCACTGATAAACAGGAATAAGGTCTATATCAACTAGCCCTCTCTCATTGACATTGTGTGTTCTAATAAATTAAAGGCATCCTATTTATCCATCATATCATTCCTCTGTGTGCTTGTGGTTTCGGGATAGGAACATTGCAGCATGGCTTATAGTTGTAATGCTCTGTGATACAACCTCTAACCTCTAAAGCCTTTTTCCAACTGGATTTATTTCTATCTCCTTAAAATATATATATATATATAATCAAAATTCATTATTTAGAACTAAATGCCCCCTCTGCTTCTTGGGGTTTTAAAGCAAAAAATGAGGGGCCAAGTACCCTACAACATACCCATTTGGATTTAGAACTAAATGTGTAATATTATTTTATTGTAGATTGGGGATTGTGCATCATTGCTCTTTGAGTATGTCAAAATCACATCGATATAGGCCCAAACTGTGCTGTCAAGAAATTCCACTAGTCCTACCATAGATAAATGGCAAAATCATTTTCAAAAAATGTGTCAGAGTCTGCAGGAGGAGACTTTGTCAGTCATCTTGGCAGGTTGCACTAGTCATTCAGATATTCTGAAATATGTTACAATTACCTGTCAACCTATCTAGAAAAGCCACCCAAAATTTGAACCAATAATCTCCAGAAAGGATGTAAATCCTCACTTTTCCTGCCCTGTCATGCAAGGACAAGGCTCTGAAAAATTGTAATTCCACCCCCTTCAAGTTAATAAAGAATGTTGTGTAACTTTTGTCAAGAGAATAAAATGAGAACAATTTGGTTTACGCATATAAAGCAAAATTAGGGAAATACTGCAAGCTAACACTTTACCAAAAATTACAAAGATTACACAAAATGACAGTGCCAACAGCTTTGGTGCATGTCTCTCAAAGTGAAAGGCTATTGTTTTGCAGAAATGCATTTAAAAACAACAACACAGAGAATTCTTCCTTTTTTGTTCTTGTCTGGAGAGCCGAGTTCTTTCATGGCTCAAAAATTAGGCATGGAACATTTGTATTTTTTTTTAAACCACAACACCCAGAATTTTTCAGGAACTCCCCCACCCAAAATTGTGGTAGCTGTAGCCAAAACATCCAGGTTCTTAGAAGAGTTTCAGTACTCATACCTGCAGCTTAGCAAACTTCCCCCTAGAGCCACCATTCACCTGAAGAAGGAGGAAATGGGTGAAAGTGCTTAAACTCCATGGGAGCTGCAAGGAATTAGGGAATTGGTAGGTTTTTTTAAAGGCACCCATTATAGAACCACCAGTCTCCCAAACCCTTGTGGCTCCCATTAGAGCTTAGCTTCACTCACTTCTTTCTCTTTCAAAAGGCTTTGGAGCTTAGCTAGGCTAAACTCTGCCCAAACTCTATTCTCAGAAAGAGAGCTCCCAAGTAGTAATGGGGCAGTATTAGGTAGTATGGCTGGAGCCTGGCCTAGCTAAGCAATAGATTTGTTGGGGTACTTTATCACAGCTGCATTATTTTAAAAAACTGTACATGGGAAGTGGTTCAAAACTGGCAACTCTGTTTACAACTCTCAAGGGGGCCACATCACACAATGCCAGCCTTGTAGGTCTATTTCTCTATGAATTCTGCAAGAAAAATTAACACAAAAGGTCTAAAAGGTCCTCTCATATGACAAGAAGGTTAAAAAGCACCATCATGTTTTCCATATTGACACTCATCTTTCTCAAAAGGTTCTGTTCTCTTTCACCAGATAAGGTTGGTCCAAAAGGAGGCTGCCTTTTCTTTTCATGATTACTGAAAAAGAGCCTCTAAAACATAAAGGATTCCATTTAGCAAAAGAGGTATACATGAATATTTTGTGTTTCTCCACAACAGTTATAATGCCCTGGGGAGGGGGTAGGAAAATGGTAATAAATGCCTAAATCAGTGGTTTCCAACCTTTTTTGAATTGTGACTCCTTTTATAATAGCCAAGTAACCTGCAACCCCCTGCCACATCTGCATAGGTTGTTGTTATTGTTCCACAACATGGCAGCACCGTCAAGGCTACTGCTGCTTCCCCTCCTACTGATTTGCTACTGACTCCACGGCCATCACTTCAAAACTGTGGAGGGGGGGAGAACAGGCTGGAGGAAGTTAAAAGTAGAAGGAACAGAAGGCAAAAGACTTCAAAGGTTGGCCAGAGGAGAGAATGACATATCAGTACCCAGGAAGAAGGCAAAACCTTCACACAGAGAGGATCCCCCTCAGAAATCATCATGAAGCTTTTCTTGCACCCACTGCAGAAGAGGTGGGCTGTTTGCTTTCATATTTCTCTCCTGAGGTTTGTTGTGTGTGTGGCACTTCTTTTTCCCCTTTCTCCCCTTCTTTAGGCTCTCTAGGTAAAATATCTTTCTTGTTGAATTGGCAGCAATTATATATTTAAGCTGGCATTTCTTTTTATGTGAAAAATAGCCAGGCTCATCCCTTATCAGAAAGTAGAGGGTTCTTTCTCCCCACAAAGGGCCTGTTTCTCATACATACACATACACACTAACTTTATTATCTCACTCCAAGAGGTCAAGGAAGAAATTCTTCAGCAAGAGCTATAACACATATAAGACTACCAATAACCCCCCAGACAACACTTTGTGCCCCCTCTTGGGGATCATGGGCCCCAGATTGGGAAACACTGGTCTAAATCAAGTGTGGTAGCCAGTCTGCCAAACTACAACCTATATCAGTTTCTGGTACATGTTGACATGCCTCTTGCAGGCTTTTCTTAGCTCACTGAAGTCTTGAAAAATACCTTTTAAGAAGAGGAGCTAAAATTTTTATTGTTTCTTCCTAACTTTCACTGTTTTAGGCTCCAGGAGCCTCCCTCCCAAATAATGAGATTTGTAATTAAAGATACATAATAGCAGCTTGAAGTGTCAGTTTACTTGAAATATTTCAAAGAAAGAAATATGCAATAATACACTTTTTAAAAAGGCTAAAGTTGAAATTACCACTTCTAGAATATATTCTCTTTGAATCAAATAGGTGACTGCACTCAAATAAAAATAAGACTAGAAAATAATGCCATTCCTTAGAGTGGCATTATTTTTATATATTCAGATCTACGCACAGCCTGAGAGCCAGCTTGTGGCTTTAAGTTCAGCTTTAAAGAGGGTCAGTGAAAAAAATATTATGATTATTATTTCAATAGCTTTTTTGAAGCCAAAAGCCTTGCTATTCTTCATCTTGTTAATATGCAGAACTTTGTAAAGTAGATGGCTGATATCTCCTCTCATTTTAAAAATGTATGTATGCTAGTACAGTGTGAAAAGAAATGTTCCCACCTTTGATTGTCTGAGAAGAAAAGTAGAAGTAAAATAAAAGGCATATTCACTAAGATTAGCCCATATTCTGTTAGCTTATTTTTGCTCTGGCAGACAGGTGTTTGGTTTTTTTTAATAACTTATGGAAAAGTATGCTGCAACATTATTTTTAAGATTTAAATTCAGGACCACAAACTGAAAACAAGGATGGGGGTTACTTTTATTAGACCACAAAGATCTCACAAACAAGCATGAGCTTTTGAGTACAGCTGGACTCTTCATTAGACTGACCATTACAGAGATGAGGTAGGGTGGAGCATGAGGAAAAGAAAAGTCCTCCAAATATCATGGTCAAATGCTGACAACTGACTTTCTCACACAAAGGAAGTTCCAAAATGGAAGTTGCAGTACTGCAGAGTCCATTGGAGGTGAAAGGTTTCAGGTTTCACATCAGGAGATACTGATTTCAATATCCTTCCCACTCTTGATAGACAAAGAGCTGCCAGGTGCTCAGCATCCTCAAATTATCTTCTAGCAAAGCACACAATTTCTTTTTGCCTCTCTTGTTTCTCTTTTAGTGAGGGGCCCTCACTACTCTTGTCCATGTGCTCGTAATCTCGAGATTAGACCACTGTAATGCACTCTACGTGGGGCTACCTTTGAGATTGACGCAGAAACTTCAAATGGTACAGAATGCAGCGGCCAGACTTCTTAGTGGGGTAAGAAAATATCAACATATCTCTCCCACTCTGGCTGCCTTGCATTGGCTGCCCATTCGTTTCCGCATTGACTTCAAAGTGTTAATGATGACGTACAAAGCCCTAAACGGTTTGGGACCTCGATACTTGGCAGATCGTCTTCTCCCACCTAGATCTACCCGAATCACTCGGCATAGCCAGGAGGGACGGCTGAGGGGCCTAACGCCGAGAGAGGCCCGGAAAGAAAGAACAAGAAACCGGGCCTTCTCAGCAGTGGCCCCTCGGCTATGGAATAGTCTCCCAAAAGAGATCCGACTGGCACCCTCGCTGGGTGT
This sequence comes from Intellagama lesueurii, assembly GCA_037013535.1. NCBI lineage: Eukaryota > Metazoa > Chordata > Lepidosauria > Squamata > Agamidae > Intellagama > Intellagama lesueurii. The sequence continues at coordinate 91,125,565 of JBAJHW010000004.1, read as the reverse complement.
TTTTAAAAGCCATTTAAAAACTTGGCTCTTTAGGCAGGCCTTCCCTTCAGTCAATAATTGATATCTATTCTTTGTTTTATAATCACTCCCATCTTGGTATTAATCTAATCTAATTGTTTAAAAATTATGATGTTTTATGATTTTGTTATATAATGATGTTTTTATGATATTTGTAAGCCGCCCGAGTAGACTTTGTCTAGGGGGGCGGGGTAAAAATCCAATAAAGTAAAGTAAAGTAAAGTAAAGTAAAGTTGTTTCAATATTGTGTGCAAGGAGCAATTCCCTCTCTTTCTTTGTTTTGTTGTTGCACTAATAGCTCTGCGGGATAGGAGAGGCTGGGTGTCTGATTTCCCATCTTTCCAAAGTATTATGCGTGTGTTTTGTGCCATCAAGCCTGAACTGACTTAGTGACCCTAATAGGGCTTTCAAGGAAAGCGAGATATTTAAGGAGTGGCTTTACCAATTCCACTCTCCCAGTGAGTTTCCATGGCCAAGAGGTGATTCAAACTGTGTTCTCCAGAATCCTAGTACATCACTCTATCCATTACACCACACTGGGATACTTCTCCATAGAAGAGGCTTCCATTGTCTTGTCTCATTCTTGGGGCCCTTCAGAATTTCTTTGGGTGGTATTTTTGAGCTTATCATAATCTTGTAGGGTGGTGAACAGCACGTGCTTTTGGTTGTTTTTCCCCTTCTAGCTCACGTCTCATCACCATTCTGCAGCTTTCTGATTGGCCACAATTCGTGATCTCAAAAAGCCCTGAGAAAGGAAACAGATCACAGTGTCTTCCCTGGGTTTAGCTGATATGTGGGAAGCTAGAAAAGCAGCCAGTTATCATTGAGATGATTGTACAGCAAAAGACAGAACATCGCACATCCACACCCTCCTCATAAGTAAATAAGCACAAGAATTCTGAACTTGACATGAGAATTTCTTTAACATTTTGCCTCTTTTGAAATTAATTTCAGCGGGAATTTCTTTTTTCTTTCTGATTTAATGTGAAAAATTGAATTTTTCATTAGGAGAAATTTTTGGCACAGCACTAGGACAGAAGTATGCCTGCAGCAAATATGGCAAAGTACAGCAGGCAGGGAAAAAAGAGGGAAGAAAGCTCTTTCCACCTCCCAGTGCCTCCCTGCACTATTCACCATTTTGTCAAACAGCATGCTGCTCTAATTAATGTAGTTTTCTGTGTCCATTGCACCAGAGAGAGGCTGGGGAGGTGACCACTTTCACTTTATTTCTTAAATTACTGCCCCTTCCACCAGAACATCTGCATGGTAAAACCTGCTTCAGGCATTAAATATTTGATTTACTCAACTTATGAGAAGAGGAATCTGTGGTCCTTCCCTTCTCCATCGTTGCTTCCTTCATGATCAGTTAGACATCTGGGGTGTTTCCTGCTCCCATAGAGACTGCCCAATTGAGCAAGAAGCCAGATGTTCCAGGTTTCTTGCTCAGATGGAAAATCTCCATGCCAGCGGAAACTTCTTCTCTTCAGACCTATCAGTCATTGCTTGAAGAAAGCAACAATGGTGGGCAGGGCTAGGCACTCTGTTCTGGTGTGTTAGTTTCACCAGATATTCTGTCACCTAAACAGGGAGAGGGAAAAGTTGGTTCTGGCAGGCTGGCTGTTGTTTTTGTTTGGATCTGGGTGCATGGACAATTCTTCTCCAGTTTATATTAGATCCGATTAGATTAGAATAACATCCAAAAGATATATGGGTGGGCGGGCAGGCAGGCAGGCAGGCAGGCAGGCAGGCAGGCAGGAAGGAAGGAAGGAAGGAAGGAAGGAAGGAAGGAAGGAAGGAAGGAAGGAAGCAAGGAAGGATCTTAATGTTATAAGGCTGACGTCTTCATGGCTGTGAGCCTTACAAGGATAGAAATACGTGTCTCAGTGATACCACTGGCTATAACATGTTTGGGAAGCAAATAGTCTCATTACACAAATCCTCTACCATCCAAGTCTTATCATGAAAAGGAAAAGAAAGTTCAACTTCAGTGCCCAACTTAAAAAAGAGAAAAAAAGAAAATGCTTCCTTTTTCTTTTCAAGATGGTAACAGCCAAGCACTTCTGTGTTTTTATTGGGTAGGATTTGTGATAACGTCAAGAAAATGTATTATATGATGGATGCTCATGGCTTGACCTCCAGCAGAAAGACCTTGAAATCTCATGAGAAGGTCTGCCCTTGTCAGTAAATCTACCACAGTCATGGAAATTAATTGGCAATGCATGTCAAGAGTCACAGCAAAGGGACTAGGCCACAATTCTGAAGTTTCATACTCTAGAATATGAAGGGCAGTTGACCAGTCAGCTAACAGCCGGGCAAAATTGCTTGAAGCCTGCCAATAATTGTAGCCTGGAGACCAAACTGCCTTCATATGAGGTGAGGTGACATTTCTGTGTAGAGAATTGGATGTGTGAGGGAAAAGTGGGCCACCACTACAGACATCATTATACAGCAAAACTAACGACTTAAACTTCATCTTAAAAGTACATGGATTTGATTATTGTTCCCATTTGATTTTAGTAAGTTCAATTCTGTGATTTATTAGTGAAGTAACATCATTTCACAGAATGTTCCCACTCACTGAAGGTCAAAAGGCAATTTGACCACGCTTCTCTCCCCCTTGCCACCTCCCGAAATCTGACTTGTGGAGAGAAGCTGGACCTCTTCCAGTGTCATATGGAGAGAGAGAGAAAACACCCTCTCCTCCCAGAGTGAAGGAGTAGCTGACATTTGATTTGGAGTGGCATTTCATTACTGCTAGGAGTGCCAACTAAAAATTTCTATGTGGAACAGAGCCTATCTAGATAGCACCAGTTGGCCACCCTGCTCAATTAAATTAAATTAAAATTAAATTGGGGTTAATATCATAACACTAATAGACCAATGCTAACCACGTTTACTTGGAAGTTCAATCCCACTGACTACAAAGGGTTTTACTGGAAGCTTGTTTCGAATTGCAAACTAAATTGAATTAGCATTTCCACACAATACTGTAGTATTCTTAGCTAACTAGAATCTGTTTCGTTTCATCAAACAGTTATTGATTTTCATGAAGCACCACTGCATTTCAGCTCCTCCCTGGAAAAATGCAAATGTTGAACAACACTCAATTGTCTCCTCCATTTTCTCTTGCTGCTTCATCTCACCACAGTAAGTTTCCCTCAGTTACTCACAGTTAAGTGATTCTCTATTAGAAGAGTCAGCACCAATCAATTAAAGCAAATTAAGACTGACGGTTACACCAAAGAACAGATGAGTAAGCAATCTGCAATTAAACAAGATTTTGAGAGGCAAGAGAACCAGAACTCCGAATGCAACGAAAGGGAGGAAGGAGCAAACAGTGCTTATTCTTCCGAGAAAAATGTAACTGAAAGCTCAGTAATGAAATCAAAGGCAAAATATTTGCTATGGTTATAGAGCATTGTAAATGTGCAAGAATATACTTCTGGGACACATCTTAATATATGCCTGTATCCTGTAACTCTTTGTAGCCTGCAGCTTAAGCTGTACACCTTTCAAACACTCGACTGAAAGGGCTGAGAAGGATGGTCAGGAATTATATTATGGCTGCATGGATGTTTAATGTTGCAGCAATGTAGCCACAGAAAGTGGTAGATCTGTAAAATGACAACACAAAACTTCCCACACAAATTCCTTAGGAGCTGTTAACTAGGCAGGTCAATGCTCCTTAAGAGCCACATCATCCGTTTATTCTCCATGAGAGAATTTATTGATATAGAAGCAATTAACACCTTGAAAGGCCCCTTCTGTGAACACACAGCCAAGGTTGGACTGCTCTCTGCTAAACTAGAAGGCCTTCTAAGGAGGTACACATATGGTATTTCTGTTAATACTCTGGTGTTAGTTTTTCTTCCATGCAATAGGATCTGCAGATAAACAATCATCCCACTGCAACAGTAACAGTGCCAGAACTAATAGGAGAAATGGCTGGGCTTGAAGAAGCCTTCAAGTTGCGTTCCTGAAAGTGTCCAAGAAGGAACGACAACACCTTTGGTGTGAGCTCCTATTCTAATTGAAATGTTCCCCTCTGAAGATTTTTCTTTATTCGTATCAGAGCATTGCACAATTCAAAATCATGGATGCACAAGAAATATAGGCAAAATCAAACACCAATTAAAATGTCAAGACAGAAACGAGCAGAGCTTGAGATGTGTGCAGAAACTTTTCCTCAACTTCAGCTGTTGTCCAGGGGGTCTGAGTCCATGAAGTGGGTTGGTTTGGTGTTGTTCCGGTGCAGTGCTTCTGGAAGTGAAGGATTTGCCAGCTGAACACTGGCATGCTCGAATGTACACATAAAGCTTTTAAATTTGTAAACCTGAGAGCAAGAAGTGTAAAGCCAAACTTACCATGGGTCTAAAGATGGAAGATAGCTTGCAGCTTTACAGTTCAAATGTAAAAGATTGAAAATGTTTATCTGTTATTTCCTAACAAACTCTTTCCACACTATTAGCATTGGAGGTCATGTAGAGAACAACAACATTTCTATAATAGAGAAGAGCCTTGTGGCAAAAGTTATAATGTTAGCAAGGTTTAGATCCACTACATAATGGCTCTTTTCTGTACCATGGATGTTACAGTTGCAACCCCAGGCCATAGGGAAAAACTAACAACAGAGGTCTTTCCTACAGAAGAAACACTTTTCTACAAACTAGAGCAATGCTTTTGTGGGGAGGAGCCACATTATGGATCTCTTCCACATGATGTGGGACTACTGATGTGGTGTGAGGGATTCTGGAAGGATCATACTTTGGTGGCACTCCTGCTATGAAGTTTGCTAAAAAAGATACTATTGCAGAGTTTTGAATTTGGTTAAATTTCTCTAGCCATGCAGCACAAATACAGGGATTAACAGAGCAGAATTAGCTTCAAGTTCCCTAGATTAGTCAAATCCCTTTTCTCATTAACTGGCACTTAACAATTTCAGTAACTGACTCTGAGATATTAGTAAGAGAAAGAATAAAAGGTTTCATTACTTACAATTGAACAGATCAAACAGCAAACTAACAAACATGGCTGCCTCAGCAACAGGCTTCAATAGACTCACTGACTTCTTCCAACGGACTCAAGAGAGGGGAAAAGGCAGAGCAGAGAGACAGGACTTTCTTTGAATCAGAGGCAAGAATGAACTATTGGTCAGGGCTGGTAATGATTGACAGTCACCCTAGCCCAGAAAGTCCTTCCCAGCAAAACCTCCTAGAGGCAGCATGCAAAGTTGCAAAAACTCCAACAGATAACACCATCCAGTTTGCATTCTCTTGCATCCAGTCTTGTCACTTATCTTTCTTTCTTGTGTTCAGGATTATAGATTCAGTTTTAATCTCATGAAAACAAAATCACAGAAATGACCAGTGTTATTATTTATGACCTATGCAGAATTTATACCTTCCTAAGGAATGCATTTTCAGTCTTGGGGCTTAACTGCAAATGCCATCCTTCTACAAGTGCCTTCCGGGATTATTTTCTTCTTCTTCTTGGTACTAAGCCCTCTGGCTCCACAGTCAACCAGACCCAAACAAATTCAAGTTTTATGATGCTTTCAGCATACTGGGATTTCCTATTCTGAAGCTGACATAGCTTGGAATTGCAATGTACCTTAGTTTGTATCTATATTTCAGGATGGGGCTCTCTCTTAGCTCTATCTCTATTCCATTTTGCAATAGTACTCTGCCTACAATCTCAGAATCCTTTAAGTTGTTTTCCACTATGCTTCGATAGCAATCCACATAATATTTATCTTTGGGTCAGCCATTTCCATTGGTCTTTTCTTATAGTATGATCAATGTCTTTGGCTATTGTCATTTCTGGGCAAGTTTCTGATCTAGAGAATGTGGCTGGATTAACAGCTACTTCAAAAACTACTTCAGCCACGGTATAACAGAATCCATTGAAAACCTGGTTTATTCCTCCCTCCCTCCGCACTCCCTGCTGATACTTCAGTCTTTAGAAACTCTTCAGGAACTGCATTTAAAATGCACACTTCTCCTTTTATTTTATTTTATTTTATTTTATTTTATTAGTAAACAATAATATAAGAAATTAAAAAAATAAAAATAAAAATAACTAACAACAACAAACTCAAATTCAATTCAAAACTCATAATACATAATACATCCAGTGTTTCCCATCATCGTCGGTGGGTTCCCCCCCCCACCCCCATTTTAATTTACATGTCCTGTTTCTCTCTAAAAATATAATGGCTCTTATCCTGAGGTGTGACCTTTCCCTTTCCCTAGTACATATACAAAAATAAAAAAATTAAAAATCCATATATCCTTAAAGTAATTTGCTTTCAATATTCCTTTTCTAACTTGCAATTCACTTTTCCTTTTTTAAACTGCTTTTGCCTGATTTGTGTATGATGTTTATCCATTCAGTTCACAGCTCAGCAAAGAGTGAGGAATTAAACCTAGAGCTGCCAATTTATTTATTTATTGCAAAAGTGAAGTTTCGACTGGGGATGTTTGCTTGTTACTTTTAAAGACTGCTCATAGAAAAAGCACATGAAATGCAAAATTTAGCACGGGTACCATGTTGGTTACATCTCAAAACTAGCTCCTCCAGAACGAAGTTTGTCTGCTTGTTCGTATGTTTGTTTGCTTGTTTGTCTGAAAGGCTAAATTCTAGAAACTTGGAAGTCTAAATTGATTTCCTAATTTAAACAGTTTGTCTGTATCTCAGAATCAGTTTCCCCAAAGCCCCTATTAACCCCACTGATAAATAGATGGTGTAGGCATGTCCAATGACTGCAGACATTTGCTTGACTTTTCTGTTAAGCTGGTACAAACTGAAGGAGTATGATGGTGGGGGGAGAGAGCAAGCAACATGACCAGAAGAACTGGAGGGACAGGGGCATGTGATAGAGAAAAGAGAAGGCATTGATGTGAGGATGATGCTCATGAATTTTAACCTTCATGAATCAGGGCACATTTGCTTGAGCCAAATAAAACACTCTTGTCTTTAAGGTGCAACACAACCCTTGGGTGTTCTTAACAATCTGTAATTCTACACTCATTGCAGTGTTCCCCCTTTAAGAACCAATATGTTGGGGAAGGAATGAAATACATTTAAGGACTGCAATCTGGAGAGGTCATATTCCAAGCACATCCTTACCTTGGCTTCGAAGAAAACAAAAGCAATTGGTTTGAGGATTGCAAGTTTAATTGTCTGGTTTGCTGCTTCAGAATTAAACTATCCAGGATGTGATCCAAACAGTTAATTGTAAAAATTGTATTTGCTTACTAGCCTCGCAGAGGTTTTAATAACAGCTTGCCTGTCATTTGTAAAATACACACACTTGGGCTGCTGCAGTCTGCTTGGCATGGCTGCCAGAAGTCTTGGCCAGAATTGAAACCATAGGCATCTCTTTTGCAACCTGCTGGTTTAATTCACATGCTGCAGGATAAAGGGCTTGAAAATGAATTAGAAAAGAAATGTGGGTAGAAGAAAGATTTTTTTTCAGTATGTCAGCTATTGGGATGAACATGGGAGGAAGAGGATATTTACCACTCCTTGAAACTCCAGTGAAGCACATCTGCACAAAATCATCCTTTCTTATTTCATTACTCCAGTTATTTTCCTTCCTAATGGCTTTGCCTCTTTTTGTTCTTACAAATCACATTCCTTTGCATGATGTTTGTCTGGTCCCCAGTCGTCTTTTTTGAAGGCCAAGATTGTTTTGTCACTGTGGAAATATTTTCCTTTCACAGAAGTGAGACAAGGCTGTTCAGCCTCCCAAAACATGGCAAAATTGCCACCCAAAACACACTAGAAGGCAACAAAGTGACTTTCTGATCAACTGACAGGAGAGAATATATATATATATTTGAGGGATGTTGAGATCTGGGGCAGAGGTGCAGGGAATGGCATTTGGGGCACTGTGTGTGCTCAGCAGTGGCCCAGGGTCTATACAAAGTCCATCCTTGGTGTAGAGCATGCAGAAGACAAAATAGATAGTTCCTTGCCCTCAAGGTGCTTACAGTCTAAAATTCTAAGGAACACCATCACGTACACTTTGGCTTCTGTGACTATTCTGCCTGAAAGAGCAAAACTAGGGCTAAGCTCAAAGGGAAGCAATAGCATTTGCACAGATATGACTCTTCCCTCCCCACTTTGTGTAGGAGTTCAGTTTTGAAAATCACTTGTTTTATCACAAGAACAAGCTAGTTAAAAATGCCAATTGCTGCTTTAGGGGCAGGTGTGAGGAGAGGACAATAGCTAAAGATTGCTTTGTTTTCAATTGGAATCTTAGCTGTGAAGCTCAGGAATTCCAAAGTAAGTGGTGAATGCTGAGCAGCTCGGCAGTCCTTTGAGAAACCACCAGCCCTGTTCACTTCAGTAAGGATGATAAATCACGCAGCTAGCGAAGTAGTTCCTTATCAGTTCTTTGCAAACAGGTTTCAACCACACAAAATCTGTCTTTGCCTTTCAGTGAAGCTAGTGACTTTCCAGTTCATATTTGCTCAGAAATGCTTTGATGTTTCATTGAGTACTGAAACCAAGTAGATGAGATTGGGGAACATTTACTAAATATATATGCCTGTGAATCCCAGGTTCAGTATTTCAGGGGATTATGATATGCCCTTCACATATGTCAAGTGTTAGAGATTCCCAATTCCTTTGTGACCTGGAATCTTAAATCGTGCTCCTTCACTTTCCTTTTTCTGCAATCTACTTCTGGTAGGAAATGAGGGAACTTTCCCATGCCATCTGTAAAAGGGGACTATACTGGTAGTTGAACCTCATTTCAACACTTCCAACATGATGCACCTCTTGAAGACAATAAGGCAGCACAGAAGGCACAGTCAAAGTGACGTGAAACATAATAGCTCTATTCTATGCCCCTCAAACACTGTCGCATGAGGCAATTGCCTCACTTTGCCTAATATTGCCCATGTTTCTGTGTTTAGGAGATGGAATAAGAAGGGAAAGCACACAATTCTCTCCTCCTATCTATCTTTCTCTGGCTCCCCTTCCTTCTATTTTTTGGAGATAGATAAATCATTTTCTGACAAGTACATAGACACACATCCTAAGCAAACATGGTAACATTGGCTTGCCACAGGTGTCTGAATGAGCCCATTTGAAATGAACTCAGAGGAGATAACCAATGTCTAGAATCATCCTTCTTCACTAGGGGGTCAGCAGCTGATGGCCCCTGAGCCAAATCTGGTCCTCAGAGTGGTGCCAAGTAAAGAACAACAAAGGGAGAAAAGTGAACTCAGTATAGTAACATGACCCCAAAGAGCATTAGTCTAAACACCCAGCAGACAACTATTGCTGACCCATTTTTAAATATCTATATTGTAAGGCTAGATAACTCACTGAGTTGTGTACCTGGCTGCAGAGCCAGAGGTTGACAATTTAATTCCTCACTGTCTCTCTCAGGAGAAGAGCTAGATTGCATGGCTTTACACAGTTCCAGAATGCCCCAGGAAGAAGGGAATAATAAACTACATCTGAGTATTTTATACCTAGAAACCCCTGAGAAGGTTGCTATAAGTCAAAATCAACTTGACAGCATATAGAACTGCTGGATAGCTCAGCAGTTTAGAGATTTGTTTGCAGAACCAGAGGTTGGGAGTTCAATTCCCCACTGTGTCTCCTTGACAGTGAACGGACTCAGTGGTCCATTGGGTACCTTCCAGCTCTGCAGTTCTAAGATTATTATTATTTCAAAATATTAAACAATATAAACAACATGTAGCAGCTGGAAATATTTGGACAAGTAATGAATTATCAAACAATGTAAAAAAACAAACAACCTCATGCAGATAATTCACAAACATCTAATTGATCAGTTGCACAATTAGGTCCATTCCAGAGAAGACAAAGCAGCATTACAGGTGCATTATATTAAAAATATCAGAGGATTTAAATTCTAACATTCTAGCTTGCACAACTGATGACTGATCAGCTTAATTCACCTATGCTTTCAATTCACACCACATGTAATATATTCACAGGTTTCCTGCCAGGTGTATGATTCACATATATAGAAGGTTTGCAGTGTGTCTCACTTTATTCTTTAGGAATTGTACCAGTACATGTGAATGGTTGTATCTGCAACTCAAGGCAAGGAAAGGAAGGAAAAGGAAAAGGAAAAAGCACCTATGATAGCCATGATGAGGGGTTACTGTGGCTATCCACTGACAGAAAAAGCAAGCCATCTTCAGGTACACCATCCTGACTGAAATTTCCTTCCCTAAGTGATTGCCAGTGTGTTACCATGGATAGAATGATGGATTAAAACTCTGCAGAACAGGGTTTGAATCCCCACTAGGCCATAGAAGCTGACCGGGAGTGTGGAACTGTTAAAACCATTGTATTCTCAAAGGCTTTCATGGCAGGGATTCAATGGTTGTAGTAGAACACAACCAAACAGCCCGAAAAACCTACAACAACCATGTTAAAACCATTCCTTAAATATCTCACTTACCTTGAAAGCCCTATTAGAGTTGCTGTACTGTAAGTTGGTTCTGACTTGATAGTGCAGAAAACACACACACACACGAGTAATTGCCTAAACCTATCAAGTGAATCCATCAAAGCTGTATGAACAACATAATTTCACAGTTGCAGTGCCAGTGATTCTTTTGCCAATGCTTCAGTCCATGAACCATTCTAAACTGCAAGATGGAAACCAGAATCCTGTTGAACCAGCTGCACCACAATGGTAATCAAACAAGAAATTTGCAGCCTTTGGCAGAGTGTCTGTTGAGTGACTGATTTTGCAACCAGTGCATGACCCTGTTAAACAGTGCCAATATTTAACTAGATTCTAATCGTAGGCTTAAATTATTGTCAAATGTTTTACTGAGCCTCTATGAGATCCTGTAGTCATGAAAGCATTAGAACATAGACTCAGATTTGTACTCGGCTGCATATGTAGAGTTTCTGCACTCACTTTCATGATAGTTGGTGTGGACCTATTAGTGAAGTCCTAGCACCAAATGGGCAATACAGAAACTTTGCCACTGGACCCTCTAGCCATTTTTGCAGTGCCCCTGACAAATCCTCTACTCTATCCCTGGCATTTCACAGCATTTCCGCTTTAAAACAAGGTGCACAAGGAGCAGTTGCCTTGTTTCCAGTTTGAGTAATTCTCCCCAAAACATCATTCTGCTTTAACACAAGCTGCACATGCCACACCAACTTTGTTTTGAAGAAAGGATTGCTAATGTTGGTGGCTATGCCAATATAATTCAGCAGCATGGTCACAAATCTGGTAGTGGCAGGCTGTGCCCTGTCTAGTGGGTTTCCAGGCCTCACCCATCCCCAGAAGTTGCCCATCCTTTGTCTACCAGTTAGAAAAGCCCATGCATCTACAAAATATTACTGAACTGGAGAGATGAGATGTGACTGGTTTTTGTAAATACAGCATATGGCAAATATCATATATATGATATATAGTAGATATCATGGAAGTCCCCTGACCCACTCTGTACCCAAAAAAGGCATAGAGTTTGGGGCTGAATTGCTCTGTAGCTTATAACAGACATTCTAGCCAACTCCATCCTTGGAAACAAGACATTTCCCCTGTATTTCTAGAGGTCTCTAAATTAAAAACAAAATGTTTGAAGGCAGGGATGCAAAAGGCAGTGAACCTGGGAGGAACCATACAGGACGATCAATTTTAGGTACATGGTAGACCTTAAACTCTGAAGCCAAAAGCCTGTTGAAAATTGACACACTCATAAGTGAAATTATATAAGCAGTAGTGGTGAATTGCCATTAATTAAAGAGGTAGTAATCATAGGGCATTCCAAACACTTCCAGTCCAACCACCTCCAAAATTATATTTGTCCTGGAGCCTGGAAAGCAAGAATGAGCCACATGTTTACTGTCTGGCTCCCTCCAGTCTCTGTGTAGGTATAGCTCTAGTCTCTAAGGTCACTCAGCTCCTCATGCTTCCCTGGCAGGTCTTTTTTTTTCCCCACTCCTTTTTGCACCACCATGACAACATGTTTAAAAAAAGAGGAGGAGAAGAAAAATGACAGGGGGAGGAGAGCCGAACAGATTAAAGAGACTGAGAGGGAAGACTGGCTGCCCTAGGCACCGTGTAATACTAAAGCCAGCAGATGTTGTTTGGTGTCTGAACAACTGCCCCAAAATATGAAAAAAGAGAAAGGGAGAATGGTGGTGGTGAGGAACAGACCCCAAAGTGCTGTGTGCCATCTTCACTTCAAGCAAATGCAACAATCATCCTTCTACAATCACACCCACACCCAAACAATCCTAATAGTGTAACAATAGTTCAGTAAAGCTTAGTAAATTAAGTTGTGTGAGAAAACAAAGAAAAGGAAGAATATTCCACTGATCACTCTCTAGCACCTCAGTGGCTTGAGTGCCCAGAGAGATCTCAGGCTTCATTGGAGAGTTTTACTGTCACTTGCCTCCTCTTTCAGCTCCAGCTGCTCTAGAGTTCTCTTTTCCCCCAAATTACTAACCATCTTTGTAGTCCTATGAATACTGAATAGTTCATGAAGAATCTGTTGGGCTGCTGCCTTGCACTAGGAGTCAAGAGCAGCTTCTTACTCTTCCCTTTAGTCACTCTTGAATCAAACAAATACCCCTGATTGGTTTTGCACCTTTCACAGAAGACTGTGTATATGCCTAGTTGTCAGGTGTGCTCCCTTCGCAGCCTAACATCTCTCTACATGAACAGTTGTTGGCTATCTTTTCTAGTGGATTATCACTCAGGTTAGCTATACACAGCTCACACCTCTGTATCAAGGATGTTAATTAACCGTTTGGCTGCAAGCCACAGAAATGTCACTTAATCAATAGAACTGAAACACTTGCCTGTGCAATGAAGTTCTGCTAGTATCCCTGGGACTTGAGCTTGCTTATATTTCTCTGAAGTGTTCCTCCTGTTGCCGCAACACCATACATTTCAGTCGTGCTTGGAGACCAATAACTCATAATGCCTATACAATTCACACATCCTCATCCACACTACCCTCCTGGGTAGCTTTGTGACATCTGAAGTGCCACTTCAAAGATGATGTGTAGCCATTTGTCTCCAGCTGTTCTAATTATATATGGAGACAATAAAAACCAAAACCATCAGTGGGATGGCTTGGATTTGATAACAACATCAGCAAAATATATTTATCATTTGGGAGAATGGAACAGGCTAACAAAACAGTCGAAGAGCAAATAAGATTGACATATCTTATATGGGTGACTTTTACTTCTTCAATTTTCTGTAAGCCTACATTCCCATCCTTTCTACTTTCCAATATTGCTTTTCCAAATCCACTGTCCTTGTTTTTCCCTGGGGTTGTGACTCATTTTGTATCATATATTTCTCCTTACTTTTCATTCTTCTTTTTCTTTATCCAACAGTAATTGAAGAGTCGGAAGTTCCTTTATAACTTTGTCAGAAGTGGTCCCTATACAGATCAGTGGGGAAAATAAAATGCTCAGCCATGACATTAAATGCCATTATTAGTCTGTGAACAAAGCCATTCCTTTTTACTCAAAAAGGCTGCACCTCAGAAGCAGTTTACATATAGTAACAATAGCCAGAATCCTATTGGTGTTTCTGTAAGATGGCATAATTTACCATAGCTGTTGCAATTAATGGAAGGCACTTTGTCTGCGCCGTCTGGGAGAGGGAAAAGAGCAGCTCCAGGGGAGGCAGAAGGGAGGCAGGAGGAGGCGCCTCCTTTCAAAAGGGCAGCCACAGGGGTTTCTGGGGCCGGGAGCATGAGGCAGGCCACGCTCCACGAAGTGGCACCCGTTGGGTCCGCCATGACCCTCAGCCGGCGGTCGAAGGGCAAGGCCCAGCAGGCGGCCACTCATCTTGTCGCCGAGACGATCGCCCTGCTCGGACTTCCACTGTCCATCATGGAATCCCAAGCCTTCTGCCGGTTGCTGCATTTTTTTGCCCCCTGGTACAACCTCCCCTCATGGAGAACTCTCAGTTCTAGAGTGCTGCCCTCGCTCTATGACTCTGTGAGGGAGGTGGTCCGTGACCATTTTTCATGGCTACAGAGGCGCATGGTGCAGTTCACAGCGGACCTGTGGAGCGGAGGTCAGCATGGCTACCTCTCGCTCACAGCCCACTGGTGGCAGCCAGGAACATGTCACAGATGAGAGGCAGGAGGAGTTGGGTCAGGAGACCCACGTTCTCCTGACAGACCTGTCCACCAGCTGGAACTCCACCTACACCATGGTGTCCCACCTGGTGGAGCAGAAGGCCGTTTTGGAGGACATCATGTCCTCCATGCCCATTCTGCCCGAGGGGAGAGAGGTGGGCATCATTGGCTGGCCCTCTCCCAGATGGTGGAGGTGCTCAAACCCTTCCTGGAAACCACGGACATCTTGTGTGGTTATACGTCAAGCCTGGGGCAGGTCATCCCTCTGATTCATGCCCTCAATCGGTCCCTGGAGACTGCTGTGGCACCAGGATCCTCCCTCCTTCCACGGACCAGGGCTTTGGTGAAGAGGTTGCAGGCAGGTGTGCAGAAGCAACTCCATCCTGTCTACAGCGACAGAGCTTACCGCATGGCCTGCCTGTGTGATCCTCGAATCAAGGGGGGCTTGGCAGCATGCACCTCAGACCTCGAGGAGTGGAGAACAGAGCTCTCCACTGAGGTCCGCAGGGCGTTGGGGGCACAACGCTTACGTGGGGGGCTGGGAACATCAGGCCACGAGGGGCAGGGTGGTTTGCCCAAACCACAGGGAAGGACTTCACCTGGTGAAGGCTCCATTCAGCACCACCATTACTGGAGTTCTGTGGTGACCTTGGCACTTGCCTCAGAGGAAAGACAGCCAGCTGAGGAGGATTTGGCAGAGATAATGGTGCGGGAATATCTGGCTGAGCCCCCTCAGCCCCACCAGTCAGATCCCCTCCATTACTGGGCTAGGAAACTAGTCATATGGCCAGGGTTGTTCAATGTGGCCATGGACCTCCTTTCCATCCCCCCCACCGGCGTCCATAGCGAGCACGTGTTTTCCCATCTCTGAGACATACTCTGACCATGCCACTCGCATTTGGATCCTGTTACTGTGGAGAGACTGTCGTTCATCAAGGTGAACCTTCCCTTGTTGGGCTTCCCCTCACTGAACCCAAAGAGGTAGGGTTCCAATGACAGTCTCTCACTTAACACACCGCCTGCCTGTCTGTCTGCCTGCGCCCGCCTCTCTACCCGCCCACCTGCCCACTCTCCAGTCCTCCTGAAAAAAAAAGACCTGCCTACTTGCCTGCCTGCCTGTAAACCTGCCCCTCAGTCAGAAGTCCAGCTGCCAATTTCAGTCGCCTCCTTGGGCCAAGTTCCAACTAAGTCCTGCCTGCCTGCCTGCTTGCCGGGTCACGTCAGCCCAGCGGGCCATTTTTTGTAGAACTCCTGCCTGCTGCTGTTTCCAGGTGCTTCACTGGGATAACTGCTGCCTGCTGGGTCACGTCGGCCCAGCGGCCCAATTTTTGTAGAACTCCTGCCTGCTGCTGTTTTTAGGCACTTCACCGGGATAACTGCTGCCTGCTGGGTCACGTTGGCCCAGTGGGCCAATATTTGTAGAACTCCTGCCTGCTGCTGTTTCCAAGTTTGTTCCACCTTCTGCCTCCCTGCCTGCCTGCTGGATTACGTAGTCCTGGTGGGCCAAGTTTGTTCCACCTTCTGACTCCCTGCCTGCCTGCTGGGTTACGTAGTCCTGGCGGACTAAGTTTTGCAGAACTCCTGCCTGGCATGGGTTAAACCAGATCAGCTCTGCAATCTGAAGCCAGGCGATTTGGTGATGGGGTGATGCACAGACAGCCTTTGGGTGGGGCAGACCCAGGTCGGCCCTCTTGGCATCCAAGCCTAAACCCTCTCTTGGCACACCCAGAGCCTGTCCCGGCACCCTCGAACGTGACAAGAGGGTCAGACAACCCTCTTGGCACACCCAGAGCCTGTCCTGGCACCCCCGAACGTGACAGGAGGGCCAGACAACCCTCTTGGTGCACCGAGAGCCTGTCCCGGCACCCCCAAACATGACAAGAGGGCCAGACAACCCTCTTGGCGCACCCAGAGCCTGTCCCGGCACCCCCAGACATGACTAGAGTGCCAGCCAACCTTCTCTTGGCACATGCAAAGCCTGTCCCCATCCCCAAAAGTGGCAAGAGGGCCAGCCAGGCCTCTTGGCAGTTGGCACACCCAAAGCCGGTCCTGGCATCCTGAACGTGCCAAGAGGGCCAGCCTGTCTCAGCCCCCCTGAGGGCAAACTGTACTTCACTGGCAAATGTAATGTTGTGCTGAGCTGAAGACAAACTCAATGCCTCATGCATGCCTCTGCCAAAGGGACCTCTCATTCTGCTGGGGCTATATATAACTCCCTCAATGCCATGGGCTTCTGTGCCGTGTGGTAAACTCTCCTGGGGGGACCCAATTTATGGGTGAATAACTCGGAGTTCCAATCTTCACCAAAGTTGGCAGGCGTGTTGGGGAAAGACATAGAAATGTCTGTTGTGATTCTGAATTCTTTAAGTACCTGGGGGGAGCTTTCCTGGGGAGGTCCTCTTTGTGACTATATAACTTGGGGGTCCGTGATCCAATGTTCACCAAACTTTCAGGAGTTGTAGAAAAGCATCTCAGGAAGCTTCCCTGCAAATGTGGTTTATCTAGGTGGTTGGGGGCCAGTGTTATAGCTGTTTAAAATGCAGACAAATTGACAGATCGATCCATCGATTCGTAGAAGAATATTCGTATATTTGTATTCGTTGATCTGTTAACCTTGACGAATAACGGATCAAAACGAATTGCCATTTTTTTTATTTGTCCCCATCTCTAATCAAGATATCTTGTCATTCTATAATTTCAGGTTGCTTTTAATTTATGGTCATCCTGTGAAAAATATCCTCCAAATATGTCAATAAAAGCCTCGTGGAGGTCTTGCAACCTAAAGCTTCCTTTATTGAATAAATGTATCTAATGTTAGGTCTTCCTCTTTCTCTATTACCTTCAACTTTTCCTAGCATTATTATCTTTTTCAGTGAGTCTTGTTGCCTTATGATATGCCCTAAGTACAATAGCTTCAATTTCCTCCTTTTGGATTTAAGTGAGAGTTCAAGCCAGTCACACCGAGGAGTCAAGGAAACAGCCTAATGATGATCTTATGCACTCTGAGTGGTCAATGGTCCATTTGGAAATGGAGAGAATGGCTGAAATAATATGTTCTATGAAATAACATTATCCTCATTTTTGAGCAGGAGATATCAGAAGTTCAGCTCAGCCTTTAGAAGTTAACTTTTGATGAAAAGAAAGAGCACTTGAAGCCTGCTTTTTTTAAAAAAATGTTCAAGCATGTCTTTCAAAATTGAACACTTGATACAGATATGTTTGCTTAAGGGTGCCCAATTTATGACCTGGATAGTTACCTTTTCCTTGGTGAACTGGAAACACAGACATTTGCAGCCATTTTTCATCCAGGCCTTTTAGTTATCCCTTCCTCTGTATAACGCATGGAGCCTCTTTATTGCAGCAGGTAGGGGTGAGGGGAAGGTAGAAAAGCCTACATGAAAGCGGTCTGGGTAGTGATGGGCACTGCACCTCCCAATTCAGAGGAAAATAGTGAGTCCTCAAGAATGGCCATTTAGTTAAGCATTAAACCCAGACCCTGAGCCTTACATTGACAACACAAGTCAGCTGCTTAATTGTCGATAAAAGTCAGTTAGATGGAATGTGTCCTTTTTCAGAACTCTGAATAAAATCAAAGCAATTTTTTCGCTTTAAATTTCAAGGGTTACAATAGTGTATTTCTGGCCATAAAAATATTACCATTTTTCACTTTTTCCTGTCAAGTTTTTCTTCCAGCATCACAACTGAGCATAGGAGAGTGTTCAAAGAACAATCAAGTCAGCTGGGGCCAACTTTCAGCACTATAGGTGGCCAGTTTATTATCAGAATGTGAATATTTCCTGTTGTTAAGAAGAACAATGGTAGA
Organism: Intellagama lesueurii; assembly: GCA_037013535.1. Lineage (NCBI taxonomy): Eukaryota > Metazoa > Chordata > Lepidosauria > Squamata > Agamidae > Intellagama > Intellagama lesueurii. The sequence goes on along the minus strand of JBAJHW010000004.1, from coordinate 91,107,604 downwards.
AAATGCCTATAGTGCTTAGATTTCAAATGTAATCTCCAAATAGTTCTTCCAGTTTCCTTGAGTGCCTTTTAAAAAAATTATTAATTTGACACTTCTTGCGTTGAAATAACCCCCTCACCCTGTGGAGCGGAAGACAGACGAATAAAATAATAGGAAAGTCTACCTCAACTTTTCAGTTGTAAGCTTTGAAAACTTGACCAGTTTTACAAATAGTTGTGGAGAAGCATATTATGAAGTTTGCATGTGAACTCAGATTATAAAATCCACAGGATGAAATGGCAAAGTTGAGAGAAATAGTGGAAGAAAGGTCAGAACAGAGCAAATCGGTTTAAATAGCCCACAATTTTTAATCAAACGACTTGCAAAACAATTTGGTGAGTAGAACAAACTAAACCAGCTTGCCTTTAAAACACAGCATGATAGCACCCAACATAAATGGAGTTATCAACTATCCATAGGTCAAGTTTACAATTAAGATAAATCTACTGCTCCAAACTTGAGACCATGTGATTCCCCCCAAAAGTATACTTTAAGCACACTATTCAGTACAAAAGATAATGACTAATCACTCAGTGGTTTAGGTATCTGGCTGCGGAGCCAGAGGTTGGGAGTTCGATTCCCCATTGTGCCTCTTGTGAGTAGAACCAGCCTGTGTGGCCTTGGGTAAGCTGCACAGTCCCCAGGTGCTCAAGAAAAAGGGAATGGCAAACCACTTCTGAGTACGCTCTACCTGGAAAACCCTAAAAGGGGTCACCATAAGGCAAAATTGACTTGGCGGTACGCTATTATTATAAAAGGAGTACAATTGAAAATGTGTATCTGAACTGTGGGGTACTCTAAATTCCTTAGAGGCATTCAAAGCCGGGCCAGTCCATTTTCCATGAAGGTTGCAAAAATGTTTATACCAGATGTATAACTCACCATATCTAGAGTCTGTCTCAGTTTGACACCTTCTCTCTCCACCTCCTGTCAGTATACCCAGGCTGGAAAATTGAGACAAAATGAATATACATATCACATCACAACACAACAACTTCCCATCCCTAAAGGCCATCACATCTGACAAAGTTCAGAGGGGTAAAAAGGAAGGCTAGATGAGAGATGTGGAGGAGAGGAATCAAAAAGCAACAGGATGATTAGTAACCCAGGAAAATTTCTTCACTGCTCTGCAAGGAAGCAACAGCTAGTGACAACACACACCAAATCTGATTTTAAGGATGAGAAAGCTAGACAACAGCAAAGTCAGGGAAACAGAATGAGTAGGCTTAACAGCTTGAGGAGAAACACTCTAAAGACAACCTTATTGGCTCAGCTATAGCGCAGTAATCCAGAATAGAAACAAATGGTGCTGAAAAGAATAAATGCTTTTCCATTTATCCTCCCCAGGTATTTTCTCAACAAGCACTTTCCCTCACCTGTCTGCACAAAGTGGTAGTGACAGGCAAGTGGGGCTCTTTGATGCATAGACTAATACAGCTTCTGTAGATTTGGTAGAGACAGGGATGTAAAATCTTGCTTTCTCACATAAGAAGCAGGAATCACATGTTAGGCTTGAGAAAAACTTGAGATATTTTCTGTCGTTCTCAAAAAGCATTGTCAGATTTGCAAAATGATTTTCACACAGATTTGCAACATTTTAGGAACTGTGTGAATGGTGTAGATTGTGTAGCTAAATTATAATAACCACTGAATTGTTGCATAGTTTTTAAAAACTATAGACATTGGATGCATAGGCCATGCCTGTGAGCACTCGGACAGTCCTTCTGTGCTTGCTTTCTCTGTATGTGCATGCGCGTCCACAAAGCGAGATGGCACTAGTTTTGCTTTGAGACTTTTTGCACAACTAGCCAAAACCTTGATGAAAAATATATATATGTTGTCCTGATATCCCCCTGATGGTGAGAAATCTGGTGGAGCTTGATGGACACTTGGAAAGTTATACCAACTCATGGAGACAGCCTGTCTCATAGATAAGGATGTGAAAATCACAGCCTCTCACTCTTGGCAAGAAAGCAAGAAAATTCTTTACTCCCTTTACTCCATGCAATGAGATTCCTTTACATAGGGGCTTCCCACTGAGAAATCTTGAGAGAAATCTCACAGGATTTCTTGGAAGTTTCATGGTCATGCAAAGCTCTGTGGGATTATTACAATTCCTATATAGAATGTCATCTTTCCTGCAAAGGAGTCACCTGGAAAGGGCTGAAGAAACTCTAGTATCTGTAGGATTATATTAATGCCCTCTGCAAGTTTCACTGGAAAGGACATTACATTGCACAAATTTTGGTATTTTTTCAGTGGAACAAGCAGGAAAAGAAAGAAAGAAAGAAAGAAAGAAAGAACGAAAGAAAGAAATCAAAGTGGGACACTAAGTCTAAGACCTCATTTCTGCATGAATCTGGAAAACCTCAGAGGGTGCGAGGTATTGGTGTGCATTTTCAGCATGGATGGACTTAGATAATATCCAAGAACAAGGCATTTTTAAAATACATGACACATCCCTATTGAGAATGAGTTATTTAGTGTGATTTACATAGGAAAGAACGGAATTGTGATATTCATGTATGTGCATTTGAAAACATCTACAAATGTAGGCTCTGTTTCATCTTTGAAATATACACAATGTGGGTCAGGAATGTCACCATGAATGTGCTCCTCATATGTATTTATTCATTCATTCTTAACAATCATTTGTTTGCATTTTTCTCTGTGTGTGGTTTTGGCAGTTTTGGAGAAAATCCTGCTTTTCCTGTTGATTACATGACCTTTGTGCACTTCCTCATGTACTAGCTGTGTAGCAATTCTGGAGAGCATCTCTAGAAGGTTGCACAGTAGCTTGCAGGGTCAGATAATTGGCTTTGTTATGGCTCATCATTTCTCCAACGGTTTATGACACCAAAGCTTAGCACCATGTACTTTTAGATATCTGGCTATTTAGGAAGATCTTCAGCTGAAAAACTTTCATAGCTCCATTGTGATATATTGTTCTTTAGGTTGGTTCTTTAGAATTTTAGTTGGCAATTTGGGGATTTGATGATGGTGATTATTATGCTTTTTAAATGGAAGTTGGCATTAAAACTGATAGGGGGTTAATGCATAGTGTTTTAGTATGTATATGTGTATTTTGTATTTAGTATATGTGTATTTAGTATATGGAGATGGTGGGCCAACTCCAGGCATTCCTGGAAGAAACTGACTCCTAGATCCATTTCAGTCTGGGTTCAGGCTGCAGCATGGTACCAAAACTGTGTGATGACCTTTTAAAGGAAGCTGACAGGGGCAAAATGACCCTGTTGGTCCTCCTTGATTTCTCAGCTGCCTTTGATACCATCAACCATGGTATCTCCCTGGAGAGGACAGGAGATCAGCAGCACTGCATTAAGCTGGCTCTGACTCTTCCTTGGTGGCCAACTCCAGAGAGAGCAGCTTGGAGAGGCTGTTCTGATTCTGTGAGAACTCAGCTGTGAGGTCCCGCAGGGATTGATAATCTCTCCAATGCTGTTTGACATCTATGTAAGGCTGCTGGGATAGCTCATCAGGGGATATGGAGCTTTGTGTGCCGAAGATACACTGCTCTATCTCCTTTAGTACATCTGCAGTGGATGCTCTTAGGTGTCTTGAAGGCTGTCTGGATGCAGTTCTGAACTGGACAAGGAGGAATGGGCTAAAACTGAATCCAGATAAATTGGAGATTATGTTGTCGGGGGGGGGGGGGATGCCCTCTACCTGTCCATGGAGTATTTCCCTTAAATTTTGGGGATTTGCTTTCCTTATTAAGGATCTGTTGCACAGTCTGTGTGTGATTCTAGACCCAGTGCTGACCATGGAAAAATAGGTCTTTGCTGTGGTCTGTTCAGTCTTCTACCAACTTTGGTGAACTGCACAGCTGTGTCCCTACGTAGATGACAGGTCCCTAGCAACATTGATCCATGCACTGGTAATCTCAAAAATTGATTACTGCAATGCACTCTGTGTGGGGCTTCCCTTGAAGCTCTTATAGAAGCCTCAGGGGGTCCAGAATGCAGTAGCCAGATTGGTGACTGAAGTTTGACCATATCACCCCAATTCTGGTTCACCTGCGTTGGTTACCAATCCACTTCCATGCCAGGTTCAATGTCATGGTTTTAAAGCTCTAAGTAGTTTGGGATCTCATTACTTGTCTGAAAGTCTTCTGCCAAGTTTGACTGCCCATCTGACCCAGTCCTCACAGACTTTATGCCTCTGGGTGTTAACTTTCAGAGAAGCCTGGAAAATGGTAACTAGAAACTGGGCTTTCTCTGCAGTGGCATTGTCTCTACGGAATTCTCTCCTGTAGGAAAAATGACAGGCACCTTCCCTTCACATATTCAGAAAGCTCCTAAAGACAGAACGATTCAGAGAAGCCTTTGAGGAGATTTGCCCCAGATAGCTGGGGCATTGGAGGAAGGAGGAGAGAAATAATGCAACTTTGTAATATTTTCTGGAAATCATTTTACTACCTGTTTTACGTTATGATTTATATTTGGGATAGTTTATTGTTTCTATTATTATATATGTATGTTTAATTTGTTGCACACCACCCAGAGTAACAATTTGCTGGATGGGTGGTATATAAATTAAATCAAATTAAATTAAATTAAATTAAATTAAATTAAATTAAATTAAAATATTTTTGCTGTTGTCTCTTTGAGTTGCTTTTTAAACATGAGACGTGAAGTCTACTCTAGTAAGGACTATCAATAGGATTTAAGCCAGTAATACACTGCAGATGGAAACAACAAATAATTGCAAATGCATTCAATATGCCTGTATGTGATAATCCTTTTAGATGTAAATAAACAGTGGCCAAAAGATAATTTGTTGCCCTCTCATGTACCAACATCAAGTTCAGTGGCAAGCTGCTGTAAAATTAGAAGCTGGCATTGACATTTCCTTCACAATCAGTCATATGACTGCAATTGGCAAATGCCTATACCACCTTCCTTAAGTTATGCCACTTTATAGAATCATAGAGTCATGCAGTTGGAAGGGGCTATAAGGCCATCGCATCCAACCCCCCTGCTCCATGCAAGAATCCAAATCAAAGCAGATCTGACAGATGGTCATCCAATTTTCACTTGAATGCCTCCAGCATTATCTCCTATTTGAGCCTAATATACAATCAAGCCTTGAATTGTACCCTCTTGAACCTGCTTCTGTCACCTTTCCTGAACCAGCTGGTATGAATCTTTCAAAACTATTGAGGAGCAGATTCATCTCTTCAGTCTTTTATACAGCATATTATTTACTCCTTTGCTAATAAATCAACCTTTAATTATTCTGTTGACAAAGGCTGCTTTATGATTTGCTCATTTCACTGGCAGATGTTCTTCATTAGGTCTGCTAACTCATTCTGCAATGGAATGTCAATTTCAGATGAGGATATTTGCCTTCTCTTCTGTACATCTAGTATACAAATAAGCCAGACAATACAAAACCATTAATACCCACAAAATATTGATGGCTATTGGCTTGTTTGGTATTTTTGTTGCCCCTTTCTGTTTGCGTGTTTGTTTTGGTTTTGGAGCAGGATAACAGTAAGAATCAGGAGGAGTTGCTTTTTCTTTTAACAGACACCATACAAAATAAATATACATTCATCTCACAGCTGCCCTTCTTGGATGCACACCTTAATGTGGTGAAGGAGTCTGAGTTTGCCAGTGAAACTGAGAGCAATGCCATCATGAGGGCAGACTCCATTACAAGCCTTGACTCCTAGTAAGGTAAAGGTAAAGGTTCCCCTTGACATTTAGTCCAGTCGTGTCCGACTCTAGGGCACAGTGCTCATCCCCGTTTCCAAGCCATAGAGCCAGCGTTTGTCCGTAGACAGTTTCCGTGGTCACGTGGCCAGCACGACTAGACACGGAACGCCGTTACCTTCCCACCACGGTGGTACCTATTTATCTACTCACATTTTTACATGCTTTCAAACTGCTAGGTTGGCAGGAGCTGGGACAAGCGATGGGAGCTCACTCCGTCGTGTGGATTCGATCTTACAACTGCTGGTCTTTCAACCTTGCAGCACAGAGGCTTCTGCGGTTTAACCCGCACCACCACCACATCCCTTGACTCCTAGTAGGTTCAGCCAAAAAAGAATGGTCACATATTAAACACCAGACTAAGATGCATCCATCCTCTTCACGAAGAATGACCACATCAACAGAAGAGAATGGATAATTCCAGTGGGGATGTAGATGGCAGCTACTGGGAAAGAGTTGTAGGAGGAGGCAACAGCAGTGACACTCAAACTATTTTTTGTTAGTGCCATGCACAAGGTCACAATGATAAACCACTACTTAATTTTGCTTACCATGGAAACACTATGATGAGACAACTAAAATTGAAATAAGAGAAAGTGTTGGAAGATGAGATTCCCAGATCAGAAAGCACTCCATCAACTACTGGTGAAGAGTTAAGGACTACAAATAGCACTGTCACTAACAATGCAATTAGATTAGATCCAAAAAGACATTTGGTGGCTGATGTGCACAGAAGTTAAAAGGACGTCTGATACTGCACAGCATATACAACTGAAATATGGAATGTGAGAAGTATGAACCAAGGTAATCGGGAAACAGTAAAGTAAGAAATAGAATGTATAAACATTGCAATAGTTGGTGTCAGTGTACTAAAGTGGACTGGAACAGGATATTTTCAATCAGAAAATAAAAAAGTATTCTACTCCAGAAACTGAGTGGCTCTAATACTGAGGCAGGATGTAGTGCAGGCAGCCAAGTTCTAGAAGGCAAGGTCTGACATAATAATACTAGTCAGACTTCTGGGGAAAACTATCAATGTAACCATCATTCAAATTTATGCTCCAACTACAGATGTTGAAGAAGATATGATGGAAAACTTGTATGCAAGCATCCAGAAGGAATCTGATCACACCCCAAAACAAGACATGCTTATAGTTATAGATGATTGACATGCAAAAGTAGGAAGTAGAGATGGACTATTCGTATTTGTATCCCTGGGGATACAAATACAAATATTGGCACCACAAGTGCCACGGAGATCCAGCCCCTCCCCCCTGAACCGTGTGGCATGCATGGACATCATCCGCATCATTGCGTCAATCATGGAAGCAGCCCAACTGGTGCCTCCCTGCCTGCCTGTGGAGCTGACTGCTCAACAGCTGAGTGAGGAGAATCCCCATCCTGCCTCATCACCAGAGTGATCAGCTGTGTGGGGAGACAGGGAAGCACCAGCTGGGCTGCTTCCACAATTGGCTCGACAATGTGGGTGATGGTTGAATGCCAGTGACTGGTGAGTGGACAAGCCAGTTCAGAGGGAGGGGCTGGATCTCTGTGGCAACTGTGGTACCAATATTCATATTCATGTCCTCAGAGATACGAATACGAATAGCCCATCTCTAGTAGGAAACAAAGCAGAAACAAATGGTGTTCCTGTGCCCTGGGGTACAGAAATAAAGCAGGAGAATGACTCATAGAGTTCTGCAAAACCAACATTATGTTTATTGTAAATACATGCTTCAAGCAACCAAGCAGATGACTATACATGTGAACATCACCAGATGGTCAATATAGAAATCAAATAGACTGTGCAATTGGAAGCAGGAAATGGAGAAGCTGTATTCTCCATGCCAAAAAGAAAAAGAAAAAAAAAGACCAAGAGCAGACTGTGGTACTCATCTTAACCTTTTAACATCCAACATTAAAGTAAAGCTGAAAAAGAACACTAAAATAATCCTAATGACAAAATATAATTTAAACAACATTCTTGACTAATTTAAAGTCCACATCAGGAACAGATTTGTATCACTAAACTCAATTGACCATGAACCAGAAGAACTGTGGATTGAAACCAGAGATATTATCAGGGGAAAATGCAAAACTATAATTTCTATAGAAAAAGAAAAGAAGAACCTAGATGGATGATGGAAGAAGCACTTAAAAATTTCCAAAGAGAGTTGAGAAGCAAATAGGATGGCAGAAATATGGTCAGAGCCCTGATTACAATTTTTCAGAAATTGTCACATACAGACAAAGTGAACTATTACAATAACCAGTGGGGGGGGGGGAATAGAGAATGAAAAAAGGTGCAGGGGGAGATAAGAGATCTTTTCTAGAAAATCCAAGAAATCAAAGGGAAATTTAAGCCTAGGTTAGGAATGCTGAATGGCCAACAGGGAAGCAAACTATCCAACCAGGAGAAAATAAACAGAAGGTGGGAACAATATACTGAGAACTGTACAGAAGATATAAAAGGATGACAGACTCCTTTGAAGGGAAATCATATGATGAACCTGCAATTGCAGAAAGTGAAGTAAAAGCTGCTCTTAAAGCACTGGGAAGAAATAAATTACCTGGGGTAGATGGGATACCGATATAACTCTTTCAAGCCGCAGACAGTGAATCTGTCAAAATCTTAACAAAAATATGCCCATAAATATGGAAAACAAAACAATAGTGCATTCCCTGAATTTTATTCTATATGCATTTCAGTCCCCAAGAAAGGAGATCCCAGGGAGCGCAGTAACTATAGGACCATTTCTCTAATTTCCCACAAAAGCAAAATGATGCTCAAAGTATTAGAACAATGACTTTTCCCTTATATGGACCAAGAAATGCCTGATGTTCAAGATGAATTTAGAAAAGGAAGAGACACTTGCTACTGAAGTGCACCCAAAAACAAAACAAAACAAAATAAAATAAAATCAGAAGATTAATCTAAGCTTTATAGACTACAGTATATCCTTTGGCTGTGTGGATCATGAGAAACTATGGGTTGTTCTGAAAGAAATGGGTGTGCCCATTAATTGTCCTGATGCATAACCTGTATTGTGGATAAGATGTTACCATTAGGACAGAATATGGAGAGACAGAATGCTTTCCTATAGGCAAAGGTGTCAGACAAGGCTCAATTTTTCCATGTGTCTGCTTAATCTGTATGCAGAATTTATCATATGGAAAGCCAGACTAGATTCAGGTGAAAGATGAGCGAGAACTGGTAGAAGAACAATAATTTAAAGATATGCAGATTACACCATTTTACTGGGAGAAAGCAGCAATGACTTGGAGCGACTTTTAGTGATAATTAAAAAATAAAGTGCCAAAGCAGGAGTACAGTTGAATGTTAAGAAGACAAAAACCATGACTACAGAGAAACAGCACAACTTTAATATTGACAATGAATAAGCTGAAATCGTTAAATATTTTGTATATTTTGGTTCAATCATCAGTCCAAAGGGAGACTGCAGCTAATAAATCAGAAGAAGACTGAGAGTCAGTTAGGGCAGCAATGAAGGAATTAGAAAAGATAATCACGCATAACAATGTGCCACTGGAGACCAAGACTAAGATCATTTGTATTCCTGTTTATTGTGTACCGATGTAAAATGTGGAACATGAAGAAAACTGACAAGAAAAAAAAATCATTTGAAATATGATGCTGTAAAGCAAAAATGAAGTGTGCTGCTTATATACTGCCCTGTAGCGCTTCAAGCACTCTCTGGGTGGTTTACAAGTTAATTATGCAGGCTACACATTGGCAACCCCCCCCCCCCCCCCCGTGAGCTGGGTACTCATTTTACCCACCTTGGAAGGATAGAAGGCTGAATCAACCTTGAGCCAGCTACCTGGGATTGAACCCTGGGTCGTGAGCACAGTTTGGGCTGCAGTACAGCAGTTTAACCACTCTGCCACGAGGCTGCTGTAGAATAATTTAGCAGATATCTTGGACCTCTAGAAAGATGAAGAAATGGGTCTTAAAGCAAATCAAGTCTGAATTATCTCTAGAAGCAAAATGATGAAACAAGCTGCCATAATTGGGATAGATCACGAGAAGGCAAGTTACTCTGGAAAATACAATAATGGCAGGAAAATTTGAAGACAGCAGAAAAAGAAGAGCAAATTTTAGATGGATTGACTCCCTCAAGGAAGCCACAGCCTTGAGATTACAATTGCTGAGCAGGGCTGTTGAGGACAGGACATTTTGGAGATTGTTCATCCATTGGGTTGCCATAAATTGGAGGTAACTCGGTGGTACATAACAACAACAACAAATCACAGACTTCATCCATTGATTATTTGAATAAGAAACAAAGTAGGAATGACAAAATACACCCATTTCGTTTTCTAATTTTTTTCCATTTCCATATCCATTTTTCTTTTTGAAATCAACACAAACAGTTGCACATTTTCTGTAATGTATGCCTTTTTAATTTATACATACTTTTCTTTTAATATTTCCCACATTATGGAGTGCCCCATCCCCTAACATATATATTTGTGTATGCATATTTGTGTATTGACATGTAATTGGATTTCAATGTGTATATTGACTTAGAAGCTGTACATTAGATAAATTTGCATTTATACATGCAACTGTTACACAGTTCTCTTCTATTCCTACTCCACTATCCCTCCTTGGAGGCCTCACAATCCTAGTATTTCAGCATTCCACAGGGAATAAAGTCTGCACATCAAGATTGAGAGTCTGAACATTTCCTGCTTGACTCATTCTTCCTCAGGCATCACAACAAAGAACTGAGGTTGCTCCCTGTAGACAAGCAGTAAAGCAGGATGCCAGTGTGACAGACAGGAGTAAAGGTGAATGAGCCATATGTACTCAGCCACAGTTATGGCTGTCCAAAGCCATTTTGTTTTCTGAGATGAAGCTCAAAATAGCAGCCCCCTTGACCACTCAAATCCAGGTGTATAGTGCCCAAAGTGAGCTATGTTATTTTGACATATGATATAGAAAGTTGAAAAACCACTACTCCCCACCACTGGCAAGGGATGCACAGTGATAAATGAATCCATAAATAAATCTATAAATGCTGCCCATTCAGGACACCTAGTACTCAGTACTCAAGAAGCACATTCATTTATTTAATTCAAAACAATATTTATTTCAAAATACCTCTTAGTTTATTTAATTCAAAATGTTATTTCATTTAATTTAAAACCAGGTGTTCCATCACAGTCATGGCTGGTCAAAGTCATTTTGCCGTCCGAGATGAAGCAGGAAATTGGACCCACCCCCACAGCCACTCTGATGAAGGTGCATATCATCCAAAGTGAGCAATGTTATTTTGGCACATGATGCAGAAATTCCTACCAACACCTCTCCCTATCCCTGACAATAAAAATACAATGATGAATGAATGAATGAATGAATGAATGAATGAATGAATGAATGAATGAATGAATGAATGAATCTTTTCAGCCCTTTCTGGAGTCCTGAAATTTGCCACTTGAGATGTTTTGTATAATTCAAAGAATAGTGAATGTGGTAAACCAGCTTTACAGAGTCTAGGGCAGCGATGGCGAACCTATGGCACATATGCCACAGCTGGCAATGCAGAACCCTCTCCGTGGGCACGCAAGCCATAAGTCACCATTGAGAAATACTTACCTGTCCTCCGATCTTGGATTTCGGTAAGAACTTTTGGGAAGGGAGGGAGAGCCAAGATGGCAACGGCCGCTGCTGCCACAAACACACACATACACACACACATGCCCGGACGCCAGGCATGGAAACACCCAGCTCCTGCCGCCTGCGCCTTTAAGGAGTGCAGCTGGAGGCAGAGCCAGAAGTGTCCCGGGCAGGTGCTGGAGGTTGTGTAGCCGGAGGAGTGGGACTCTTTGGGATGGTCATGGTTGGTTTTGTGTTGCAGTTTGGGTACTCAGGCTCAAAAAGGTTCACCATCACTGGTCTAAGGCCTCCTTGCTCATTCTCTTGAGGTTGCCCTCTTCAGAAAGTCGTTCACCACATGACAAGAATGAAGGAGGAGGAAGTGCCCCACTCCACCTATGTTTACCTTACCTACTTTCAAAACACCTGATTTTATTGAGAACTTTATTCTCCATAAACTCAGATTTCCATATTATGGGTTTTCTGAGGGGAAAAAAAATCCAAAGGTCCAAATCAACTGATAAACCATACAGTATTTCTGACATAATTAGAGAAGAATCTTATGGTTCTGTGGAAGGCATTTGAGGTTGCCTACAATAATGTGAATCTCCCTTTCTATGGGCAGGAGAAGTCAACACCCCAGACCTCCTTGTTGTTGCTAAAAAGCTTTGCTGCCCATCCTTCCCAAACACACTGATCTCATCTGATTTCAGAAGCTAAGCAAGACGAGACCTGGATGATTGCTTGGAGGACAAATCACTCGGGAACATCACAGATTTCTACCTGAAACCAGGGGTGAATCTACTTGGGAATTAATGAAACATAAGCTTCAGGGCCCCTAATCCTGGAGGGGCCTCAGAAGCAACATTAGTCCACATTTAAAAAAATGACGATCTGTCATGGAACAAGCCCATTGAAGAAGATAACAACGGTTACCCAGACCTTGTTGCTGGGGCCACCATAACAGTTCAAGCTTCAGGGCCCCAAAAATGTAGGTCAGCCACTGTCTGAAAGTCTTGAGAGCCACTGCCAGTCAGAACTGACAATGCTGAGTAACAGCTTATCTCTCTAATAGTATCCTCAAAGTGACAGGAAGGGAGGCGAAGGTGCATTACACAGGCATTGGAAGAGATCTTTAATCCAAAGTACTCCTATTCACACAACATACACCTCTAAACATACCCAGTTGAAACAAGCAGTGGGTTTAGCTCAAAGGCTTGAATGCTACAATATTTACTCCAAAATTACTTTAAAGTGACTGAAATAAATGAATTACATCTTTGGAACTCCTCAACCTGAGTAGTATTGCATGCCTTCACAATTAATAACCAACCCTGGTAATTGTGTGTGTGTGTGTGTGTGTGTCACAGCCACATCACCTTCACATCTGTTTACTGCTAATAATTAATTTCCTGAAGGAAATCATTTTTAGGAACGGAAAATCCCCCACTCCACCCATCCATGCCCCAAATCACTGCCCAAGTTTCAAGATTGTTGTGAGGACTGAAATAATAAGTTGTATTTAATCTTTCTTGTGCTTTCTTTGTAGCAAGGTGGTCTCAAAAGGGTCTGAGAGCAGACTTAAAAGTTGCCCCATGTGGAATCAACAGTTCCTAAAAATCATTAACATTGCCAGTCATATAGTAGCAGGTCTGTATCTGCCTCACTTTTTAGGGGCTCTCTGCTGCCGGAGATTTGGTATTGGGAGTCCGCTTGATGATTCAAGGCCATGTCCTGCTTTTACGAAGAGACAAGGTAAAACTGATCATTAAACCATGAGACAAATAGAAGTGACCCAGTTGCTCTTTAAGTTAATGTGAGGCACATTTAGCCCAGCCATCTCCTCAGAGGTCAAGCTTTGTGACATGCTCTGCACCTACATTACTTTTGTTTAATTATATGTAACCAAAGCCTTGTGAGGACCTATTTGTTCAAGTTAACAGGAGCAGACATTTTATAGACAAGTAAATTTCATGGAGGGCTGGATATATTTTCAGATGGAAAATTCCAACCATCCATGAAATTAAAGGGAAAAAAGGGGCTGCTTATAAAGAAAAGTTTTGCAATTACAGATCTAGTCCACTTTACTTTTTGCATTTCTGTATAAGCTTTCTATCAGAGGTTGGGGCTGTTAAGAGGTTTTATTTTCTCTGTTACTCTCGCTATGAATAGGGAGATCTGTATTATTAACATATGATTCACATAGCCACCAGGTGCATTGAAGCCACAGGGAAAACCATTTGAAAATTCTTCATGCACAGTTTTTAAATATGCATATCTGAAGCTATAATGGCAATATCTGCATCTACATTCATTTCACCAAGGCCCTCATGCAGTAGCTAGTGAATTAGTCTCCTAATCTGAAGGTTATGAGTGGGAGCCTCATAACAGGAAAGAATGAGAAGGGAAACCACTCAGGTAGCAGGTCTCCCTTTTATGTTTTCAGCCCTGTGTGATTATTCACAAGGAGCACCCAGGTCATCTCACCAGTTTTACAAGCTGAATGACAGTTGTTACAGACAACTAACTGGGCTTGATTGGCAATTTGGTCTATTTTTGGTTCAGGTTAATTTTGAGTGTGTTCATTCCAACCACTCAGAACACTTGGGAAGTGTGAAAGCAGGGCTTGGAAAGTTACTTTTCAGAAGCATGAATTTAATGGCATGCTGAATCCATCCATAATGCAACAGTGATAGGATGGTGCTTCTCTATGGATGGCTTCAGCATATCAATGTACTCGTTCCTCTTGACAGAACATTTCTGTGTTCTGTGCAAAAGCCACTGGATAAGTAAGTTCGGCTCTTTATCATAGCCCAGGATATGTGGATCAGCCAGTTCTTCCCAAAATTTGTAACAACCCAAATCTCTCAATCATTTATAGCATTTTCTGCATATAAAGCAAAAGAGGAAAGGGCTTGTGTCAGGGGGCTTGTTATAATTGTAATTGCTATCAAATGAAACCACAATACATGTTTTTAAAACACACTTTTTAAATGTCTCCCTTCAATTTTAATTATACTCTTTCAAGCATCATGAATACCTTTCTTTTCTGAACCACCTTTGCCCTCATTATGGATCTGTGACATGGCACCCCCAGGCTTGACAGTCTCTCTGAGATCAAAGTTAGGGCCTTTTTATTCAACAAGCTGATTAGTAAGCTGAGGTGTGGAGTTTAATGTGTTGATAAATCTTCAGATGATGCATGAAGCTAGGAAGCACTGTTCTGATAGACAAAGACAACAGATGTGTTAGATGCTGTCTTAGAGCATAGGAAGTCCGACGTTGGATTGTGGGAGATGGTGGAGACAATGTGTTGTATAACATGGCTGTCAGATTATTTCACAGGCATGAGAGTTCGATTCAGAATTTGGATATGTTCCTTTTCAGACCTCACCTTCCAGAGTCCTTTAACAACCATGTCTGGTGACTATGCTGACTGTGGGGCATTCTGGGGCTTGGTATTCAACAAAAGTAGTATTTACAAGCTCAGATTCAGTCATAGACAGGAAGCCTGCTGTGGTGAGTAAAGTGAATGTCAACAGAGTACTCCATGTTGGTGGATTGTTGGAGTTAAACAGGAACTGCTCTGCACTTGAAAAAGTGGAAATGGGGAAAAATTTATTTCCATTCCATAATTGAAACAAATATACTAACTTCACATTTCTTGAATTGATGTGCTGAGCAGAATGCAGTTGTCCTTCATTGTTCACACCTGTTCAGATTCTGGAATGGAGCCCTCTGAACAAAAAACAAAACAAACAAACAAACAAAAAAAGTAGAAAGTTGTACAAATCAAGAAAAAAAATCTTATGGAACAAAATGTACAAAAAAATTAGAAGGGGAAACTGCTGGCAAAGCATTTGCATGTTAGACAAAAAGGATGCATATTTGCCAACAGCATGTAAAAAATGGATGTATTAGAAGAAATCCATATATATCTCAGTGTAGACTCCTTAAAAAGAACATTACACTGATGTGGAAACAGTTGCAATGAACTGAAGGCTAGAAAAAAGTGAGAGAAACTGAGATAAACAGAAATCCACAAATTTGCCCATCTTTGGCTAGGTGACCACAGAAAATCTCCTTTAAGATGCTCTGAGATTTCAAAAGGAAGTGTGGAGTAAAAGCCTAATAAAGTAACCTGAATGTAGATTACTGTGTTTCCATTTCTCCTTATTTTTATTGAACTGCATTTGTCTGAGACAATTTAGGCTGGCCTCCAGCATTATGCTGAATTATAGAGAAATGCATGGGAGTTTGGACTGAACTGTGGCTCGGTTTCTGTAGAAACTTAGCACATCTCAGGGGTAAAATATTGTGGGCTAAAACACTCCTAATTAGCAACACCCAGTAACTCACTGTGCTTTATAGTACAGCCTGTCCTGTGGTTGTGCTATAAAGCACAGTGGGAGCTTCTCACGCCATTGAGAGAAACAGGAGGCTTCACAGGATTGGCTTTAAGAGAGCATATTTCTTGTACCTCTCCTTGCCACTCTTGTGCTGCACTTCTCTTTTGCCTCTGGCCATGCATTCTAATGCAAGACCACGTCCTGTTACACACAGATTTGATAGTACATATCCACATCAGTGACAACTGCAATAGGATGACCTCACATAGGTGAAGGGATGTTCAAGGATTTTGCTCTATTTTATTTGTGTTTGTTATTAAACTTCATTAAATTTATCACCTGTGCACTGATTTCATTAATAATAATAATTTAAAAGAGCATGCATTATCTACATCTATATTCTGTTTACTTCCTACTCCCCCTTTTTTCTGTTTTTTTTTTAAGAGGGCACATCACTGCCAGTAGCAGTAATAAAAATATACTCAGTGGCTGCCATCTTATTTTCTTAGAATACCCTAGTATGTCAAAATAACCAAGGCATTTGCCCTCCCCACCCCGGAATAAAGATGCGAGACAAGTATCATGGGTTAAAATTCCTGTCCGGCCCCAGAGGAGACCAGAAAATTCACACTAGAATATAGGGCAGGCGGGTGGGTGCCAGAAAAGGAAGAAGGCAGGGAGAGGGGGGAACATCCCTTAAATAACCTAGCATTCCCCCCTCTTGCCCAACTGCTCTCGTGAGACCTAGGGTCTCGCGTTATCCAGGGAGGGAGGCGAAGGTGAGCCGCACTGCCGAAGCTTTGGTTCAGCAGCGGCTCCAGCATTGCCCTCCCCACCCCGGAATAAAGACACGAGACAAGTATCATGGGTTAAAACACGGGCCACACTTTATTGATCATAATTCAATGTTGCCATCCTTTGGCAAAGGGGGGCCTGCCGTGGTGCGGAATCAGGTCAAATCGCAGAGGTCTCAAAGGACCCCTTAATCAACAAATGGGCGAGTCCCCGGCCCCAAGTTCTCACGGTCTTAAAGACAGCAAGAACCCGGCCGGCCACAATTTGACCACCCCCGGACCTCAAGCCATCTTTACTTGTTGACTGTTGGTCCGGTTGTGGCCCAGGGCATCTTTCCCCCCAAGCACTGTAATTGCATGATCCGCAGTGCTGGGAGGTCCGATGGGCTGTTAGCTTACCTGAGTTTGCAATGGGACTCACCAGAAAAAAACCTGTTTTATCCACACTACCCGCCACAGCATAGGGACTAGCCCAGCTAAGTCCCATGCCCACCATCGAGCCGATCAAGCTCAGCAAGCAGGCCCCCCTTGAGGTCTTCCAAGAAGACATCCAAACCCAAATCGGACAGATGAACACTATCATTCCGAAAAAACTCAGGCCTATCCAATCGGATACTCTGGTGACCAATCACTGATCCAAGCCCGCTGCAGACCGCTCTGCAGACCTCCCGTTTAACACTCCTGCGTGCTGTGTTAATGGAGAGAAAACTCCTGGAGTCCCTCCACACCAACTGAGGGATGATTGTGGACCACACAATATGCATGGCCGGATACGTGGCCTTCAACCATTTCAGGTCGCGTAAAACGTCCAGGATCAACGCTTTACCAGAATGCCTGGCCAAATCATTGCCACCGAGATGTAAAAAGCAAAGCAAAGCAAAGTGTGCTGCTTATTATGTACTAACAACAAATCCGGTGGAGACTGGCCAAAGGCCACCACCCTGCATAGCTGGCTCCACAGCATTCCGCGCAGCCCTCTCCATACGACGTGCGCTCTGGCACCAAGGCCCAGGTTGCTCCCCCATTGGGATGCAGCAGCATATCGCTCTGCCCAGTATACATAGCTGTGGCCCAAAATCAAAATGTGCCTTCGTCTCACCGACTCTACAAGACCTGCGAAGACATAACAAAACCAGGCCCCTGCCTAGACATTAGAGAGTGTTCTCATGTATCTATGACTGCTGGATAAAGACCACTGACCCAAATGCTTAATTTCCTCCGAGCTATAACCCAGGGCTGCCGCAGTGGAAGCTGCACCAATTCTAAATGAGTGTGTGCCGAACCTCATTTCTTGGACGCCGACCCTATCCAGCGCTACATCCGTCAATTTCCAGAACTGATACTCCGTCAATGGCAAATTATCCTTATGTTTAAAGAAATAGCCTTGGTCCTGTCCCCTAACCTCCAAATATGCTATCGTGGCTTTCACAGGAAGATGCTGTCCATGTGACACCGCGCTAGGGTGAATTGAGCACCCTTACCTAGCTGATCTGCCTTGGATCATCGAATACGAATTCGCACCATCCCGTCTTCAACCCTCACATCCTACCATTGCAAAGCTACCCTAGCCTTGTAATTCTTTCCAGAAGCAACTACCTCGCTAATCCTGAGGGCCCCAAAGAACGTCAACAATGACGCCGTTTCGTACTCATCCCTACACAAAAACTCCCACTACCTACAAATGCATTCTAACAACACAGGTGATATGGGGGCCCTGGTGTCCTGAACTCTACCCCTCTCTTTGGTCCATCCTTCAATCATTTTTTTAATGCAGTAATCCACTGAGCAATCAGGATAGCCATTAACCCTAGCATAAAAGGCAAGTGCTGACAACCTGCCCTGTATAGGTCCAGGTGCCAGTCCCTTTCTATTCAAATGCACGATAAATTGTTGCAGATGTTCCACTGGCACTGGCCAAACCGGCTCCAGGTTGACCATCTTCCTAAATTCCTGGAACTCTATACTCACAGCCGAGTACCCTTTCCGTGTCCTCGGTGCCAGAGCCAAGCCTATTGCTCTTTCCGCGTCTTCGCACCAATTTGCCAGACCTCCGGGGGCAGAATTTCCGGGAACTCCTTGGCTCCGGGGTCTAGCTCCCTGAACAGCTCAATCTGTTGGTGCGACAATGCATCAGCTAGTCTATTTTCTATACCTGGTACATGTTGGGCCCGCACTAGGATGTTAAACTGCAGGGCCCGTAATGTGAATGCCCTAACCAATGTCATGATCCATTCTGAGTGTGACGTAAGGTTGTTTATGATATAAACAACCACCTGATTATCACACCAAAATTGTACCACGGAGTTTGACCACTCCTCTGCCCATAGCCAAAGTGCGTCCACTATTGGGAAGAATTCTAGGAATGTTAAATCCCTGGTAATGCCGTTCTGATGCCAATCGTCAGGCCACGTGCCGGCACACCATCTACCTCTAAAATAAATTTCAAACCCTAGGGAACCTGCCACATCTGAATGGACCTGAAAGTCTGCTTTCAGCCCTATTTCATGTCTCCAGAAAGATATCCCGTTAAACCCTGCCAAAAACTGACTCCACACCACTAGATCTTCCTTCATACCACATGTGACCCTAGTCCTATGCAATGGGCGCTGCAGGCCCTTCATGGTGTTGCAAAGCCGGCGCAAAAATGCACGCCCGGGTGCTACCACTCTACAAGCGAAGTTTAACTGTCCCACAATCTCCTGGAGCTCATGCAGAGACACCTTTCACTTCTGCAATAGTGCGGCTATCTTGATCCTAAGGTCAGCTAATTTGTTTTTGGGCAGCCGTAACGTCTGCTGCACCGTATCCAGTTCAATACCCAGGAAAGTGAGGGATGTGGCTGGTCCCTCCGTTTTTTCCTCTGCCAGGGGCAAACCCAGCTCCTCTGCCATTAATTGAAAACTGTTTAAGATAAATCTACACTTTCCTGAATTCCTTTCTCCACAAAAAAGTTAATCATCTACCCTACTTCTAAGCTTCCAATCGATAAATGAGCTGAACTGTTCGAATGCAGCGCATGACACCGAGCAGCCCATAGGTAAAGCTCTATCAATGTAAAAGAATCCCTGAAAATGAAATCCCAACAAGTCAAAGTCTTGCAGGTGAACTGGCAAAATTCGAAACACTGATTTTATATCACATTTTGCCAGCTCCGCCCCCACACCACACTTTCTCACCATGCGAACTACCTCATCAAAGGAGGTGTAGCGCATGATACAAAGTTCCTGAGGGATAGCATCATCGACCAACACTCCCTCCAGATAGGACAAGTGGTGAATTAATCTGAACTCACCCTGGGCCTTTTTTGGCACTATACCTAAAGGCAAAACCCTCAAGTTCTCCAAGGGAGTTGTTGCGAAGGGGCCAAGCACTCTTCCTTCTTTTACTTCCTTAGCTATCTTATCCTGGACAACATCTTCCATCCCGCACACCAATCGGAGGTTCTGCACAAAAAATGCCCTGCGCTCACCCACCGCCGGGATCCTAAATCCATACTTAAAGCCTTCCAAGAGGTGAGTAGCATCTTCTCTGCAGGGGTAGGTACTCAGCCATGCTTCTAGAACTGTAACCTTAATTGGGCTGGTTTCCAGGGGTACCCCCTCCACTGCTGGGTTTTTTACCTCCTCCTGCACCCTTGTTCTGGCGTTGAGCCCTGACCCTGAAACATGATGTACTTGGGTGTTGACCTCCACATGCAGAACATTCATGCCTGAAATGGCATGGTTTCCTGGTACAAGTCCCCTTGGAGTTGTACTCCCAACAGAGCAGGTGGGGTTGAACCACCTGCCCCGCTCTGACGTGGGGATTCTGTCCTGGGGCAACTTTCCTATTCAGATGCCCGCTATTGAACCTATCCCTAAAATTGGGTCTGGCTGGAGTCATGTGCTGGAGCCACAGACCTGGCAGGGCCTCATCCCAACGAAGATCTCGGTGAATTGCGCTCCGCATATGGAACGATTCATCATAAAGAAGCCATGCCTGCCCAGCAAAGTTGACATAAGCCCTATAAATCAAATCCAGGTATTGAAAGAGGGATTGATCCCGCCATGGCTGAGCCTTGATGATCACCGCAGCGTAAATCAGAAACCCAGGCAGCCAATTAGACCATGTCCTATCAGATTTCTTCCTCCTACGTCTCTCCTTCTCTTTGTCGTCTTCCTTGTCGAGATCCTTCTTCTCTACATTTCTATTCAGTAAATCAAATAAATTCTCATATTTACCCTTCCATATCTTTTCTTGCGTTGCCGGGGTGAGATGATCGCCCAAGGGCATCGAGTAGTCACTGTATGGCAACGCTCGCAAAGGCACGGTGTTATAAGCCGTGTCAGGATCTGACAGGTAAGGCCAAACCCCCACACCAGCCATAGTGTTAAACTGGGCTGGTAACATAAACTGAGGGTATGGTGTGCCCCATCCACCGAATTGTGGGCTGGAACACAGCCATGTAGTGTTGGGAGGCCTACCACTCTGTATGTCGTATGGTGTGTAAACTGTGGAGTTAAATTGTCCACCGCCAGCCCAAGGCCATGCGGGGATCGATGAATTGGTGCCCGGTGCAATGGCTGACTCACCTGACGAAGACATCGCCATACTTGATTCTTCGCTGGCATATAGCCTGTCAGGGCTGACCTCATTCGCTTCATCTTGTCCCTCTTGGATCATGGTTGCTGGTTCAGGTGTCGCAGGGGTTGACAAACTTCTACCCTTATCAGCACGCCGAGGCCGTGGTGTCAGAGAAGCCCCATCTGCATCGCATCTGGACGTCCCTTCAGGCTGCTGCTCCACCTCGAGAATAGCAAATCTAGCCATTAGATCATCAGCTATTGCCTTAAGTTTGGCCCTACGATGGCTCTTGGCATCCCTGGCTGAGCTGTGTGGCTGCACCTCGCATGGCTGTGGAGCTTGTCTCGCCAGCCGTTCAGCTTCCAATGCAGAAATCTTTTCCTGCAGTTGCTGCCAGACAGGCCAGCATTCCTTGTCAGAAGAGGACTGGGGAGGAGACACTTGGGGAACTGGCCTTTTCTTGGCAGGCTGTTTCCCCTTCTTCTTTCCTTAGCCCTTCCGAGATACCACTATGAATCTAGTGCTCAAGATGAAGAAAAGCTCAGAATTATCTTAGCAGTACTGATGCCAAGTCAGATAATGATTCTTATCTATGCACAATAATGGAGGGGGTAACCAGCTGATGGCTCGCAGCTATGCTCCTCTTTTAAGACAAAACAAACCTGACTATGTGGTAGTAATCAGCTAGTCAGACCACCTAAACGTTATTGATTCTTAATATTTTAATTAAATTGTAATCGCAATGAACTAAATTCCTTGATTAATTCCCCCTAAATAAACTACCAATCCAATTAGCACCAACAGGGAAGTAAGTCCTTAATTAATTTACTTGACAATTCAGGGCTCAACCCTTATTTTCTCAATAATACTTAATCAATACCAATTTAAAATCCTTCAACTGGTGCTCTATGCCCACTTAATTAATTGATTATCCTGACCTAGGAATGCTCCTGTTTAATTACTCTCTATATAAAATATCTATCAAATTTAAAATAATCTAATTTATTCAATTTTACTAGTGATTTATTATGAATTAATTAATATTAATATTAAAATTATTATAATATTATTTATATATTGTGCAAAGAAATAGAGGAAAATAATAGAAAGGGAAAAACCAGAGATCTGTTCAAGAAAATTGGAGATATTAAAGGAACATTTTGTGCAAAGATGGACATGATAAAGGAAAAAAATGGCAGGTACCTCACAGAAGCAGAAGACATCAAGAAGAGGTGGCAAGAATACACAGAGGAATTATACCAGAAAGATCTGGATGTCCCGGACAACCCAGAGAGTGTGGTTTCTGACCTTGAGCCAGACATCCTGGAGAGTGAAGTCAAGTGGGCCTTAGAAAGCATGGGTAACAACAAGGCCATTGGAGGTGATGGCATTCCAGTGGAACTATTTAAAATCTTAAAAGATGACGCTGTTAAGGTGCTACACTCAATATGCCAGCAAGTTTGGAAAACTCAGCAGTGGCCAGAGGATTGGAAAAGATCAGTCTACATCCCAATCCCAAAGAAGGGCAGTGCCAAAGAATGCTCCAACTACCGTACAATTGCACTCATTTCACACGCTAGCAAGGTTATGCTCAAAATCCTCCAAGGCAGGCTTCAGCAGTATGTGGACCGAGAACTCCCAGAAGTACAAGCTGGATTTCGAAGGGGCAGAGGAACTTGAGACCAAATTGCTAACATGCGCTGGATTATGGAGAAAGCCAGAGAGTTCCAGAAAAACATCTACTTCTGCTTCATTGACTACGCAAAAGCCTTTGACTGTGTGGACCACAACAAACTATGGCAAGTTCTTAAAGAAATGGGAGTGCCTGACCACCTTATCCGCCTCCTGAGAAATCTATATGTGGGACAGGAAGCAACAGTTAGAACTGGATATGGAACAACTGATTGGTTCAAAATTGGGAAAGGAGTACGACAAGGCTGTATATTGTCTCCCTGCTTATTTAACTTATATGCAGAATACATCATGCGAAAGGCTGGACTGGATGAATCCCAAACCGGAATTAAGATTGCCGGAAGAAATATCAACAACCTCAGATATGCAGATGATACCACTCTGATGGCAGAAAGTGAGGAGGAATTAAGGAACCTCTTAATGAGCGTGAAAGAGGAGAGCGCCAAAAATGGTCTGAAGCTCAACATCAAAAAAAACTAAGATCATGGCCACTGGAACCATCACCTCCTGGCAAATAGAAGGGGAAGATATGGAGGCAGTGACAGATTTTACTTTCTTGGGCTCCATGATCACTGCAGATAGTGACAGCAGCCCCGAAATTAAAAGACGCCTGCTTCTTGGGAGGAAAGCGATGACAAACCTAGACAGCATCTTAAAAAGCAGAGACATCACCTTGCTGACAAAGGTCCACATAGTCAAAGCTATGGTTTTTCCAGTAGCGGTGTATGGAAGTGAGAGCTGGACCATAAAGAAGGCTGACCGCCGAAGAATTGATGCTTTTGAATTGTGGTGCTGGAGGAGACTCTTGAGAGTCCCCTGGACTGCAAAGAGAACAAACTTATCCATTTTGAAGGAAATCAACCCTGAGTGTTCACTGGAAGGACAGATCCTGAAGCTGAGGCTCCAATACTTTGGCCATCTCATGAGAAGAGAAGACTCCCTGGAAAAGACCCTGATGTTGGGAAAGTGTGAAGGCAAGAGGAGAAGAGGACGTCAGAGGATGAGATGGTTGGACAGTGTCGTCAAAGCTACCAACATGAATTTGACCCAACTCCGGGAGGCAGTGGAAGACAGGAGGGCCTGGCGTGCTCTGGTCAATGGGGTCACGAAGAGTCGGACACGACTTAGCGACTAAACAACAACATTTATATATTTATTTTATTAATATCTTAATTTATTTTATTTTATTTTATTTTATTTATTATTAGTAGTAGTATTTATTAATATTGTTATTTATTTATTTATTTATTTTTATTTTATTTGTTTCTTTGTTTTGTTTTTTAAAAAACAACACAAGCCTGCTATAGCTGCGAGGCCAAGTAAAGTACTGGCCTCGCTGCCAAACCAGCCCTCAAAGGGCTAGCACACCACTCTGGCCGTTGAAGAAGGGAAGGGGGGGGAGTGAAGAATTCAAAAAACGCTCGCAGCCTGGGAGCCGAGCAGCACCCACGCATGCCAAACAGCTGAGCTCAAAGTCCCACGCCTCGCCTCTGCCACTACGAGCCTACCCGAACCTGAGGCAAGCCCTACGACCCGCTATGGATCAGCCGGCAACTCTACCAGACCCATCTTAAAAGCTAAGCCTTTATTTCCTTTTCTTCTTCTTCTTCTTTTTTAAATAAGTGCTCTCAAGCTCTGCTCTCGCCGGAGCAGGGTTGGCGCAAGCCGTGTCGCTGCTGCTGGCCCCCCCCCCCGCACTTCTTTGTCTTTGCTTATACAGTTAATAACAGAAATAAATATCACAACTTATATAGTGAAATAATAATAATAAGATGTCAGTAATAAAAACCCTGGGAGGGAGGCGATGCTACCCTCCCCTCCTCCTGGACGCTGTTTGCCGAAGGCCTCGATCCGTGACGCAGCTGTTTGGACACCAAACAACAGAGCTCTCTCCTTCACCATTGCCAGAAAAGGAAGAGGGCGGATAGAGGGGGGAACGTCCCTTAAATAATCTAGCATTCCCCCCTCTTGCCCAACTGCTCTCGTGAGACCTAGGGTCTCGCGTTATCCAGGGAGGGAGGCAAAGGCGAGCCGCGCTGCTGAACCTTTGGCTCAGGAGCAGCTCCAGCATTTGGAAAAATTAAAAGGCAGCTGCCAGAAGCTAACTTTGATTAGGTCTACATCCAACATAATGCAAATGAAGGAAAGCAGTATGCTGGTGGTGTTCTGTTTGTTTTTCCATTTGTGCAAGCAATAGGATGTCCCCTCTCCCTCTTCTAGATCATAGGCACACTACTGCTAGTGCAACTGGCTGTGCAATACAGGCCTTGGTGAGGCAGGTTATGCAACTGGAAACTGCATTAAGTCTTCCTCTTGTGCAGTACTAGGTGCACACATCATTGGGCAAGCCCAGTGGTTCCCAACCTTGGCTAACCCAGGTGTTCTTGGACTTCAACTTCCAGAAACCCTGGTAAGCACAGCTGGTGGTGAAGGCTTCTGGGAACTGCAGTCCAAGAACAGTTGGGTTGGCCAAAGTTGAGAACCACTGGGCTAGCAGAATGTCTTTTCTGGATGCTGCCCAAGGAAGACAAGCACATTCCACCACTGAATGAATAACAAATAGGAAATATACATCGTAAGTATGTATAATAACAGTGACACTGATATAAACCTTTAATGCCTGTGTTTCTGAATTATCTTCTGTACTACGTCAAAAATATATCCAGGGTAATTCCTTCTAAAATATCATTAAATATGCTGATTGCTTTTGCAGGGGGGACTTCAAATAATGTTCTTGAGATCAAATTATTGCAAGATGTCAGAAAAGAATTTAATATTTTATTCGATGGTGCATTGAAATTTAAGATGTGGGGGGGAAAGAGAAAGTTAATGAAAGAGCAAGATATTTTGGAAAGATTTTCTGAATAGTAGCATTATAAAGTTAGGCCATCATTCAGAAACCCCAAAAGACACAGGCGTAACTCATGGATAATCATAAAAGGCTTTCTTTCAAGTCTACATATGCATAGATCTTTGGGAGCTCAACAAACTTTCTCCTGGCTTTCATGGCAAGTGATCGATTCTCTCAGAGACAATGTTTTAGATGTCTCCTGATTACTCTTTCTTCCTGTGAAACAAATAGGATATACATGAGGGACTTAATTCAGCCTCTCAAGTTCTGAGATACTTTTATGTCTTTTTACAATTAATTTGTTAGACACAGTCCATTCAATTTGTTCTTCTCCAAACAAAGATTTTTTCCCAGAAAACAAACAAACAAACCTCTGAATGAGAGTGACTTCCATTACATTCCAGTTAGGGGAACACCCACATATCCCATAAGATCATAGTGATTCACTGTTCTTCTTATGTTGTGTTTGTTTATTTTTAATAGTGACTATGACTTCAGGTGACGTTTCAGATGTAATATGAAACCAAAATGTAGCATAAATGTAGCCCAGCACCACTTGCTGCTCTGTGGCACAGTGGAAAGGAGTTTAGAAGTTTAATGATGATGTTTTTATTAGCCAGTGTACTATCACCTGAATCTAGTCAGTGATTAATCTTAAATATAGTTATCAGTAACAAGCCAATTGCAGACCAAGCTTTATGAAACTGATTTGCAACTATCAATAGTTAAAATTAACTACAGTTTAGTATTCAAATTACATATCAGCCAATAAATGCTGTGTGAGGTGAATTCTCATTTTTTAACCTATGTTTGCATTCAGACATAATAGTAAACTATCCTTCAGTATGATGAGACCAAGTCTCAACTCTCCCTAGTGCCCCCTGGTCCAAGGCATCTTACCCTGCCATTGCAAGATGAGGAACCATCCTTGCTTGGAGTACCAGCAAGTGCCATTGATCTAAAATGAAAGCAGAAGCTTCTCCTTTTTGATGCCACTTGGGATGAGGGGAATGAAGGGCATACCAAGCAAACTCAGGGAAAGGTGACGCTTTATCTCATAATGCTGAAAGATAGTTTAGCAAATGTCTAAACACAAACATAGGTTAGATAATGAGAATTCACCTCATGTAGGTGCTTCACACATTTATTGACTGAGATGACCAAAGAATGTGCTTTCAAAAATAAATGTATAGTAACTCTGGGACTGTCTTCTGAGTCAATTTTAGCGAGTTATTCAGCATGCTGTTAAAACAGTTTCCCCTTAATTTCATTTCAGCTTCTATGGCTGCCAGTAAAAGGAGATCACTGCAGTATGTCTGAAAAACAAATCAGCCATAATTGATTTTTTTTTTAATGGATCATATGTATTGAGTTCATCTGGCCAGACACAGGGAAATTGCTGCAAGTTCTCAATACGATTTTAATAGGTTTGAGGTAAACTAGCCTTTTTTCAATATTGTCCTAACAGGGAGATGTGCTGTAGAAATTAACTAAAACCAATCAATACATAGAAACCTGTATAGTCTGAAAAGGTTATAGCCTGTCATAATGGTTCTTTTCAATATTTTCACTAAACTAATACAATGATGAACTGTTTCCCAGGGTGATATTGATAAAGAAATAGCACAAAGAGTGTACAAATATTGAAAACAAAGTAATGTTTATATTAAAGGTAAAGGTAAAGGTTCCCCTTGACATTTAGTCCAGTTGTGTCCGACTCTAGGGGGCGGTGCTCATCCCTGTTTTCAAGCCGTAGAGCCAGCGTTTGTCTGTAGACAGTTTCCGTGGTCACGTGGCCAGCGTGACTAGACACGGAACACTGTTACCTTCCCACCATGGTGGTACCTACTTGCATTTGCATGCTTTCGAACTGCTAGGTTGGCAGGAATGTTTATATATATATATAAAGTGTATATTTAAAGTGGTGTCTAATGTTTATATTAGACACCACTTTAAATATACATACTATAAAAATAAGCATAATCAGTCTTCTAGCATTAGTCATTTATTTATCAGCAAATGGCACTAATTGTAACTTCATAGAATAAAGGAGTTGGAAGGGGCCTACAAGACCACTGAGCTTGCTCAATGCAGGAATCCAAATCAAATTATATCAGATAGATGGTTGTCTAACTTTCTCTTGAATACCTCTGGAGTTGGAGGACTCATCACCACCCATGGTAATTGGTTTCATTGTTGTACTCCTCAAACAGTTGTTTTTATTCAATCAAAATCTGCCTTTCTGTAACTTGAACTCATTATTAGTGTTCTGCACTCTGGGATGATCAAGAACAGATCTTGCCCATCCTCTGTATGACAGCCATTCAAGTATTTGAAGAGTGCTATCATATCTCTCCTCAGTCTTCTTTTCTCAAAGCTAAACATGCCCATTTATTTCAGTCTTTTCTTATAGGGCTTAGTTTCCATTCCCCTGATCATCCTTGTTGCCGTCCTCTGAACTTGTTCCAGTTTGTCAGCATCCTTCTTAAAGTGCAGTGACCAGAACTGGACACAAAATGAGACCTAACCAGTGCTGAATATAGGGAACTAGTACTTCACAGGATTTGACTGCACTTCTATAAATGGATTCTAAAATAGCATTTGTCTTTTTTGCAGTCACATTGCATTGTTGGTTCACATTCAGCTTGTGACCTACAACAATCCCAAGATCCTTCTCACATGCAGTATTACTGAGTCAAGTATCCCCCATCTTATAACTCCATTTGGTTTTTTTCCCTTGGTGTAGAACTTTGCACTTATCCCTTGATTTTAGGGAGTCAGGTAGACAAAATGGCTATGCAGCAAAATACAGCTTAATACAGTGATGCATGAGAACAAAATCAAAACTAACAAGAACTCACCTGATTTTGAGATTTTAGATTTAGATACATTTAGGACAGATATTGTTATGCTTAACTGAGCATGCCCTAGCATTGACCTTATGGTAAATCTATGCATATTTGACATTAAAATGCAATTAAGCTTCCAAATCCCTCATGCCTTTAGCTTTGAAGCTGAGTACAACATGACTGAATGCTTAACCTTGGAGTTAGTTGCAATAAATTTTAGAAGGCTTATGTATGAACAGACATTAATTGAGTTGCACTCTGAAGCACCTCCTGATTACCTAAATTACCTAAATTGACCATGTTAATACACTCTTCTGCATGAGCACAAACATCTTCCACAGCAGCAAAAGCAAACTATCATACAGCAAACTCAAACCATACTTGGGCTTGCAGGCATCTGCACTAATACCACTAGTTAGAATTCTTGCTCACAATGATTGCCAGGGCTGGCCCAAGACCTTTTGTTGGGTGAGACAGAGCAGCCAACTGTGCCCCTAACATAGCCCCAAAGCCATGTTTAAATAATACTGAAGGCTCGCCAGAGTATTTTGGAACCTGAGACCAAAAAAAATCATACATGCACCACTTTTCAGCCACTTTACAATCAAAATACTCTAATAAGAAATGTATAGATTAACAATTTGCAGTATTTTCATAGTACTCAAAATCTGCTGCCTCATTCTGCCTAATAGTAGGGGTGGTTCATTGCTCCTTGCTATGCCAGTTGCAACTCACTATGCCTTGCAACTCATGCCTTCCAGTTGCAACTCACCAGACTCTATATGGTGTCTGATTCCCAGACATGCCTGGGGTATTCCAGGACAAAGTCAAGATCAAAAGTATGTCACTCGAACAAGGCCTCAGAGATCTATAAAACCTTGTTAACACCCCTTGGTAGTTTGAGTTTGCAGAGGTCCATCACAGCTGAACATTATCCCCAAAAGGGTTAATTTCAGTGTGAACCAGATAATCATGACAAGCATAGCATAGTTCATCTGGGTATCAAAATATAAGTCATTTATTTGCTCCTGCCAGGCTTACCAGAAATGTAGCTTCCAAACTCACCCCATCTCCTTCAGAGAATGAGAATAAATCATTTTTTACACTCATGGTGAAACAAACAGAGAAAAATAAGTTCAGGCAACATTAGTTTATCTAATTCTACAAGTCTTATTCACCCATGTTTCCTTTATGCATGAAAACCCAAAGGTTGTTGAAAACATGTAACTTTTTGAGAAGTAAAAAATATAACCTAAAGACTATACTTCCATCTATGAACAAAGCTGCAAGTTCAAATGTTTTACATTATATAAAAACTAAACTTAAATTGTACGCAAATACTTAATCCAGACAAATAAACTTCAGTTATAAGCTTTTAGCAAAAACAGTTACAGACCAGAACTTAAATCTTATTCCAAAAACACAAGTGAACAGAGCCTTTAAAAGCACATGGAAAAAAGCAGTAAGAATTCATTTCTTAGCCTTTTAGTATATTTGAATATATAAACGGGAAAACAATATGTTTTCTAAGTGTTTACACAGCCATCTGCCAGTTTTGATCCATGATTACAGTGTGATGCCTCTGTGCTGTTGTCTCCAGCTCCTGCTGTTTCACTATCTTTTTTCTCCTCCAGCTTCTCAGCTGGGCTCAATTTAGCTCCATTGTGGCTTAGCTGACTCTGTGCTAGCTGGCATCTTGCTCACATTACATGAGAGGTTTTATGGGCAATGGTAGCTCCGTTGATGAGCCTGCTTCACCACGCGGAGCCTCTTTGCCTTTCCCCCTCTGGGATAACGCGAGACAGATCATCTCGCAAACGCGATCCTGGAAGGGAGGGGGAGCGGGTGCCTATTTAATAAGCGCCCCACCCCCTGTTCAACCTCTTTGGAGGCTTGCAACCCACCCACCCACGCAGTAACTAGTGTGGGTTATGCTGGTCGCCTTCGGGGCCGGATAGGAATTTTTTTTTTCTGGTTAAAAATGTTTAGCTACACAAAAGAAGTACAGGGATTCACAAGGGAGAAGAGCTTCATGTTCCCCAGATAGTCCACCTCTTTCTTATTAACTGGCACTTGTAAATCTCAATAACTCATTCTGAGACATTTGTAGGAGAAATAATAATTTTTTTTACATTACTTACAGTTGTGGAGAGGCCAAAGAAGTAGTTCTACTTCCAACAGACTAAAGAGAGGTGGGGGTTCCCTTTGAATTCAGAGATTTGAGGGAACTATTGGTTAGTGCTGGATAGATGGACTGTCATCCCAACCCAGAAAGGTGTCCCCAGGCTACATATACTAGAGGCTGCATGTGAGGTTGTAAAAACTTCATCAACATTCAAGCTGCCTTTTGTCATCCTTTTTTTCTGCTGTCAACATGGGCACAATATTGTGCAGCAATATTCAGCCAGTTCCAGATGTTCTGAATTGTGGATACAGGACGGTATCCCATTTTCATAATCCAGGATCTTTTTTTGAAGAATGGTATAAATTTCAATTCTGTATCTGTTCTGATGCTCTCCTGCTCTAATCCTAACTTGTGGAAGGATCATAGGTCACTGGTTATTAGAAATTTGCACGGTGGAACCTTTCGTTTTCATTTTGTTTCATTTTTGAATCACCTATTTTCAGTTCTTCCGTGCACTTCTACTTTCATTTGCCTTGAAAGGGGGTGCTTCTTTTGAATCATTGGGGTTCATTTTTCCCCATTCAGAGGGAAAATAGTAGGACGGGCTATGCAGGAGGATGCATATGGTGACAGGGAAAAAGGGGGAAAGTGGTGCTGGCTGGCAAAGGAACACACACAACAGTAGCAGCAGGAAGGAGGAGAAAGAGCAGCAAGACAGGCAAGGAAGTGCACAGTAGCAGCAACGGCTAGGCAAGGGGAGGAAGGGAAGAGAGTGGGCTATTGGAACATCAGTGTGAGGTGTTCTTACACACATGAGATGAATTAAGGCAATGAATGAGGGAAGCAGGGATGATCTGTGTCCTTCTTATCCACCAAAGTGGACGACTGGTATTTCCAAGGCACTCTCCTGAAAAACAAAGGAAAAAGATGAAAATGACTGTAAGCCCCTCTTCTGTGTTTGCTTTCATTCATTCCTAAAATCCCATCCCTATTGGTTATAGACCTTCTGCTTTACAGGCAGAAAAATATCAGGCATAATAATAATAATACCCACTAACAGTTTACTTATATGTTTTAACACATACATGTTATAAAACATATGTGCAAAGTTATCAGTCATCTATAAAAAATAAATATTTGTGATATTGAAACCACTTTAATTGAGGCTTTCCGTGCACCATGTTTCTCTTGGGGTTTTTTGAGTATCAGAAAAATATCAGGTACAATTCCTGTTGTCATTGAATGTACCTGAGAAAGACTGAGACACTGAAGAGATGCTGTCAGTCTGGGTAGACCATATTGAACTGGAAGGACAAATGGATTCATTTGGCGTAAGGCAGCTTCCTTTCTATTCTTCCTCTTGCATTGTATTGCTTTCTTACATGCTCCAATGAAACACTTATCTTTCCTCAGTGTGGTTCTCCCTTTTCTGTTATGGTTGCCAACTCTTTAAAACAGACAAACCAACCCCCAAATTCTATGAACTTGAAAAGTCTGGTCTGCATATGGAGCCCCCAGCAGATCTTGAGTGTGGCACAATAGGAAACTCTGTGTTTTTGTGGGTCCAGAAGCAGGAACCAATAGTGTTTAGTAAGTCCAGGCATGAGACCCAGTGCACATTAATTCCAGTTCCAGTTCATTCTGGAGGTAATGTTTTTAAAATGGTAAGTAGATGGGGAGGGACCTTGCCTTTTTTTTTTCAAGACAACTGCCTCTAAAGAAGATACGTTGACCAGCCAAATACATTCTTTTCCTGGTTCCTTGGCAACCCTGCTCAGACCACATTCCCAAGTCATTCTTCTTCATCTGTGTAATTAGGAGGAATTACTGTGACTGAATTCTTCTTTTTCCAGCCTACGTTTCATGTCTGATTATTATTTTCCAAAACACCTGCACAACTTGAGACACCCATGCTGAACACAACCCACCAATCAGATATTGCAACCTGTCAAGCGTTCGACAATCTCCTTTATCTTCTCCAGGCACGTTGCAAAAACTGAAGGTTTATTGAACCCCAGTAGATCTCTGCACATAGAGGGTGGGCAACATTGAGTTTGATGGGTCAAACTTTGTTGCAAGTCATTCCTTTATAAATTCATTGCAGTTCTGTTGAATTGGTAAGTAGCAGAAGAGGGATGTTGTTGTTTTCAAGGAGATTTTTACCTCAAGGTCTTAGATGAATCAGTCACAAGCAATGTTCACCTTTGAGGAGCATCTAACCTTTCTGAAGAGTACTGAAGAGGTCTAATAAAAGGATGAGCAGGTTGTTGAAATGAGAACACAACATTACACTGATGGAAGTTAATAGCATTCGGTCAATGTAGCAGGGATGATCAAAATAAAGTACACCAGGCTTGAGATACTCTAAGTAGGGCAAAGATCTAAGATGTTTTCTACTGAAAGGAAAGATCAAAAGTTTTACTAATTAACTTCTATTTAAACAAAGCAGACTGGCTTTTATCTGGATTTTAGAGATGCTACTCGGTACCTATTTAGCCCATCAGCTCAACTGGATTTTAAGCTGCTTTGTTTTGTTTTCAGGTCTCGAGCTTTTGCAAACTGGAGATGTAAGGTAAAACATGCAGTCCCTGTTTTGTCCAAGAAAGCCTTTCCATAGAATTAGCTAGTGACTAAAGCTGCCCACAGTTTGAACAGATTTCATAGAGCTTGTGTAAGCTAAAGACTCAGGGCAAACATTGTAGTTGTGGGAACATTTGGTTCCTGGCTGGTTGGGGAACAACTGAAATCTATTTCAGAGCTGTCTCCAAACAGTGCACAGAAAGCAATAAAGACATAGAAAAGTCAGCTTTGTGGTTTATGGGAACTGTCGTCTAAAAGGGGAACTTTTACAGGCTCTGGCATTGTACTCTTTACTGTATTTCTTTCTTTGGAAGGGGGTTGACTCAATGACCCTTGGGGTCCTTTCCAGCTCTCTATCTCTATGAGTCAATGACCTTTCAGAAACACAAGTCTCCATTTTGTCCTCCTTAGGCTTCTTGAAGCTCAGTTAGGTGCTGCCCCAAGGAAGGTAGGAGTTTACAGAAAGGGGTATAAATTATTATACATTTCTGTTATTGAGCTTATGATTACTATGATTCTAAAGTCTGTGGAGATTGGTTTCAAACATTAAGGGCATTATAATGTTCTTTTTAAAGAATAAATTCTATCTGTGTTTGTCTTGCTATGGCTTTTTGAACTACTTCATCAGACATATACTGTATATCTACTGCTAAATAAAATGTGTCTTACACCTTAGTAAATGTGCATAGGTAATTGATATATCTGTCCTTAATAGGAAAGCAGCAATGGGAAAATTTATTTTCCTGAAGTACAACTCCTAGAATATCTCAGAGCATAGGCAGCAGCCATGTTGGCGGAGTAATTCTGGGTGATAATGATTACCTCCACTGGCATGGATCCCTACCCTGGCAGAGTCTCTTTCTCTGAGCCTCCCAAGGAGAGACAGGCAGGTGAAGGCACCTACGGGCACTTTACATGTGACAAGGCTGGGGTCAGGACTATGCTGGAGCTTCATTAGGCCTGCCCACCCCCAGCCAGCCCTCTTTTGCAATTGGCAACACACTCACCTGCCATGGGTTCAGTGTGGCTTCTGTGGTCGCTTTGGAGCCAGATAGGAATTTGGGGGCTGTCTTATCAAATTGGCATAAATGGTTGACGGGCATGTTTTTGCCTATCCCATACCGGTCACCCGTGGGTTGTCAAGGGTTGTTTGGTAGTGGATTGTTTTAAATAGGTCACATTGACGGTAGTGCGGAATTGGAAGTCAGTTTCAATTAGTTCCCAGTAGGCACACCGGGTGCTATTGCGCACAGCATAGTGGCAACTTGGATCACAAGATTTGCTTGCCATGATGAGGGTTGCTTAGGGGGCCCAACTTGGCCATTGGTCATCTAAGTTCAAGGATTGGATGGCTGGCAGCTGGGAGGGACTCCCCATTTTAGCCAGCCGAGTATGAGCTGCCATGGGGACAGCTTGGACCAAGGGTTTGGGACTCACTTGCTGGGCTTCAGGGAAGGGGTAGGAGGTACTCTTGGGGTCTGCCCCAGGTTTCTGCACTATGCTCAGGCCCCTCGGCAGGTTGAGGGTGGTTAAAAGTTTAATTAGTAAAGTGTCCCTAAACTCCAACACCTGTGTCCATTTCTTTATACCGGGAGTGGGTGGGCAAAATTTCAAGCTCTGCTATGAATCTCATTTTCAACTACAATATAGTGCATAGTAGTGAAATAAAATAGCAGCTAATATGGTGGAAGGTTAAGAAAGAGGTGCCACATTGGATTGGTGCTTGCTTTTATATATGTCAGTGTAATTGATAAATGAAAATCAAATATAGCAAACAAAATTTAAGCTCTCTCAATTCAGTGGAACTGGACCATGGCAGCCCCATTAAATCTTCAATATTATTTGGTTTCACATGAGCTTCAAATGTGAGCAAAGTAACTTTTTATGCAGCTTAAGCAACTGATTATTTATTACCAGCCTTGGTGTGTCTGTAAATATCAAAAATCATAAAGCAATTCTTATTCAGATAGGTTTGAAAAACAGTTTTGCAGTTGGATTAATTGCATTAGTTGGAGGAGGAGGAAATTCTGATGTTGATCTTCTTTGGGCAATTAAATATATTTCTCTTTGTCGTGGGGGGTCTAATTCCAATTTGGAGTAAGTCTCTGGGTAACACTGAGCAATGGGAGGGCTGCAGGCATGG
The DNA here is from genome assembly GCA_037013535.1 of Intellagama lesueurii. NCBI lineage: Eukaryota > Metazoa > Chordata > Lepidosauria > Squamata > Agamidae > Intellagama > Intellagama lesueurii. The sequence continues at coordinate 91,072,258 of JBAJHW010000004.1, read as the reverse complement.
GGCAGGATCAATGCAAGGGGGCACTGGGTGGAACTAAAACATGGAAAGCACAGTTCATCTCTGTTCATGTCTCCTCAGAAGCAAAGTTCAGTAGAACAGTTTTATGACATCCAAAGGACAGCTACACAGTACAAAATGCAAAGGGAAAGTGTCATTGACTCACTATTGACAGTACACACATGCTCTTTATAGCAAACAACATTCAACAGCTTCCTCGAGCTCAGTTTACTACAACACCTTTTTGGTCTGCAACACAGAACTTCTGTTCCAAACAAAGTCTTCCCAGTTTGTAACCAGAGCTTCTGACTCGTGGGAAAGTTTCCCAGGCTACAAACAAGAGCTCATTTCTATGGAAAACATTAGTATAAACAACTTTAGAAATGAGAGCAGAAGATGTTTGCAGCTGGAGAACTTTCCACTCATGGTTCCCAGGAAAATCCTGTGAGTTGCGTCTGGATGGGCACCCTCCACAGGCGTAATCTGAACCAGGGGCTGGAAGTCCTCTATCCCTGTCATAGGTGAAAGAGATGTAAGTCAGGGATAGAGTACATACTGAGTAAGAATGAAGCCCAAGATTCAGCATATGGTAGCTTTATGAAAGTACTTATGAAAGAATATTAGCCAATATTCGCAAATCCATCTAGCACATGGTAGCAAAAAGCCCAAGAATTATAATGGTACTGACAAATGTTGTGCAGCTCCACCTGCACAGTGGCAGTGATGTCATCAGCTGCAGCAGAATGCCTCTAATTAAAGAGTTCCATAGACAATTTTGGGGTGCAGTGATACTAAGGCTGAGCTACCACCAAGATACTTAAAAATGTTTTGCTTTGTTTTTGTTTTAATTAGCCCTCACATGCAGGGGATGAATTCAGAATGAGAGAAGAGTGGCGGAGAGGGGGAGTTTCACCCCCCTTCACTTGCACACTGTGGACCCAGTCTGCATCTGATCCCCACATGCCTTTTTGAAACAAAACAAAACAAAACAAAATCAGTCTCAGTTACAGCTACATGTTTAACAAACTGTGCAGTTTAGATCATTATAATCATAATTGCAAGAGAGTAAATGGTGGAAAGAACAAAGAAAAAAGTTACCACTCACTTATTTTCCTTGATATAACTTATCTGACAACCCCACATGTTTCAATGGGAGAGTTAGGCACATGCTTAATTTGCTCCCTTTGAAATGGCACTTCGGATTATTTTAGCTAGATGGTGCTCAATATTATTATACTTAGAAAAATGGTAGAAAAATGGCAATTGTTTAGTGCATTTTGGTTGATCCTGGACACATAGCCATATTGGACGTGATATTATCTACTCAGCCATGTAGTTTTCAAGTGCCCTCATTTGTCATTTCTTGTGCCTACCACTCCTCCTTTTGATTAGCAATGCACTTTGAAGATGCATCACCTTGCAATTGCATCCTGCATACAATATAACCTGTGTAGTCCTGGCTTTATGAATTGGAAATAATTCTTTAAATGTCATCACGAGATCTCAAGGACTTGCTTAGTTTCATGAACAGGTCCATGGCAGTAGCAGTTTACTCTTTCCTTTAACAACATACTCCTAAAAGCAGAAACTACAAATGAAATTTCTGTAGTTTTACCAGTGCCTTAAAGTGCAAGGTCAATTTTCCATTCTATTAGGAGTTACATAGCTTCATGATTTAGATCTTGCCAAGCAACTGGCAGAGAGCAACCAAAAAGATTTCAATGAGAAATCTAGACTGAGTTATAAACTGGGCATTGGGTAAAAAAGCCCTCTTGTTTACCATCTACCAAACTCTGCTTGGATCTATTCAACCCACATCCTGATGCATCCATTTTTTTATATGAATTGGCAATAAAAATGCTGACAGATTGAGGATGTGAGGAATTTTAGCATTTTTTCTTCCCCAGAAGCTGTTGCTTGTAGCTATTTCTTGATTTCCTGATCCATCCTTTCCCCCATCCCATGCCACCACTTGAGATACAGCACTGCTTTAACAAACTTACAATGTTTTTTTGTCAAATAGGGGTCAGAATGGTACTGGATTTCTACATGCATGCAGGAACAACTGTGGAAACTGTTCTGCTCTTCTGCATGCATAAATACCAAGTAGGATTCCAAACAACAGCTTCAGAATAAGGGGGGGGGGATGCAAGATGACAACTCATTTCCATGTGAATGTGTGTGTGTGTGTTTAAACAATTTAGAAGAATCTACATCCTAATCTAGAAGTTGAGATGATTTTCCTCCAGGGATGATGTATCTAATATGTTTCTTGTTCCTTCATATATTGTTGCACAAGCATTTTTCCTCCACCTCCTGTCAGAGTGCCCAACAACCATCCGCAGTTCTAAAAGAGGATGGGGACTGCAGTCCACTCCCTGGCTCTGTGAATGAAATTAAGAAGTGCCCGATGAAGCCTTTCTCAGCCTGAAAGGCACTAGGTTGAGGAAAGCTGAACTAGTGTATTCATTAGAAGTCATTACACCCTCAAGTAAGTAAACCGATTTTAAATCTGAAATCAAGCTGAATTTCATGACAGGCCCTATAAGGTACTTGCCAGACAGGACTTACAAACACTCCTTGTGTTTCACCATGTGCAACTTTCCTCACGGCTCATCAAAGGCTTACATTTAATTTGATTTAATGTAAGAGCTTCTGTTTATGCTATTAGGTTTTAATGACTTATAAGGAGAGATGGCACGAATCAGAAAAATGGTGATTCATTTTGATTCATGATTTGTCAAGGTCAACGAATCATGAATTTCGAATTTATGAATTTTTCTGACAAATCGATGAATTGATTTGTCAATTCATTTAAAACCCTATGAAATGCCTCCCAAGCACCTAGAGACATCAAATTCACAGAGCAGCGTACAGTGGCTCTCCTCTACAAGTCCTGTAACTTTGCTGAAGTTTGGATTTCGGATATCTGATTTATACACCCTCAAGTAGGGCCCCCAAGGAAAGTTCCCCCCAGGAACCTAGAGACACTAAAATCACAGAGAAGCTTCTACTGACTCTCCTCTACAATCCCTCCATGTTTGGTGAAGTTTGGTTTTCAGACATCCAAGTTATGCACTGATAAATTGGGTCCCCATAGGAATGTGCCATTTACCAGCTGGCTTGGGAAAACCCAATCTTCATCAAACTTGGAGAGATTGTAGAGGAGAGTAACCAGAAGCTTCACTGTGATTTTGGTGTCTCTAGGTGTCTGGGGGAACTTTCCTGTGGGGGGCTCTTTGTGGGTGCATGACTCAAAAATTTGAAAGCCAATCTTCACTAAACTTGGGGGGATTGTGGGTGGGGGAGTCAGAGGAAGCTTCTCTGCAATTTTGGTGTCTCTGGGTGCATGGGGGGCAATTTTATAGCCAAATTAATCAACAAATCAAAGTATTAATTGATTTGTGATTCATCAGGGGCATTGATTCGTAGGAATATGAATAGATGAATTAGTGGGTTTTTTGTACAAAGTTGGTGATTCATTTCTTTCCTTTTTTAATAAATGGTTTTTGTTATTTTTAGAACAAAAACAAACACAAAAATACAAATAATAGTGCTTACTATACACTAAATTCTACCTTGCACCCCATATCCACGGGACCCCATTGAACAATATTTTTATTACAAACTTCCTTTCCAAAATTGTATAGATTGTTGTTTAGAGGCTTTCCCCTTTCCTTTCACTAATACAAATTCAAAAAATCTACCCAAAATAGCATAAAAAATATTTGAACTTATTTCCCCTCTTTTCATCTTGAGTTCACTAGTCAATTTATCATTTAATGCAATGTCCCATACTTCACCATACCAATCTTCTAATTTAATATCATTTTTATCTTTCCAAAACCTAGCTATTAATATTCTAGCACTTGTCATAAAGTTAGAAATCAATTCCTTCGAATAATAATCAAGATCTATCGTATAAAAAATTGACAACAAAGCAATTTTAGAATTAAATTCAATATCTTTACCAAATATATCACATATTTCCTTAAAAATCAGTTTCCAAAATTTCTGAACCAATTTACAATCCCACCACATATGATAATACGTGCCAATTTCTTCATCACATTTCCAACAAGCTTTGGAGTAATCTGAATTTATTATATTCAATTTCACAGGAGTCATATACCACCTTAAACAGATTTTTTTAAAAAATTCCTTTATTCTTACCGACATTAACCTTAAAACTCTCATCCTCCACATTTTTATCCAATCCTCTATTTTAATTTTTGTCTTTAAATCATTTTCCCAAATTAATTTCAAACCTTCTGTTCCTATCTCTTTTTCCTCTTGTTGCGAAATTATATTATATATTCTACTTACTACTCCCTTCATCAAAGCATCTTTCTGCACATCTTCATGTGATGATAGAAATTGTTCGTACTTAGTGCATTCTCTACATTTACCATTAATTTTCAACCATTCATTTGTCCAACTGTCTAATTGAATATAATTATACCATGATAGTTTATTAGTTTGAAGTTTGACCATAATCTATATATATTATGGTGATTCATTTCTTAATTTGTGCCCATCTCTACTTGTAAGTAGGTAATGTAGTGTACATTACTCTAAATTTTGACTGGAACTCAGGAGACCTGAGTTTAGACAAATTGGAACAAGTTCAGAGGAGGGCGACAAGAATGATCAGGGGGCTAAAAACCAAGCCCTATGAGGAAAGACTGGAAGAATTGGGCATGTTTAGCCTTGAGAAAAGAAGACAGAGGGGTGATATGATAACACTTTTCAAATATTTGAAAGGCTGTCATGCAGAGGAGGGGCAAGTTCTCTGTTCTCGATCATCCCAGACTGCAAGACATGCAACAAGTTACAGGAAGCCAGATTTCGACTGAATATCAGGAAAAACGTCCTAACTGTTAGAGCAGTAATACAGCAGAAACAATTACCATGAGAGGTGGTGAGGCATTCAAGAGAAACTTAGACAACCACCTGGCAGATATCCTTTGATTTGTATTCCTGCATCGAGCAGGGGTTCGGAGTTGATGGCCTTACAGGCACCTTCCAACTTCACTATTCTATGATTCTATGATTCTAGATTACTATTCACCTGTAAAACCCACCTAGTAACCTTGAGGCCAATTATATTCTCTTAACCTAACTGACTTCTCAGGGTAATTGTAAGGATGTTATGGGAGGACCAGAGCTATGGGCACTACAAAGCTCATTTGATGGAAGGTGCAATATAAATCAAATAAATAAAATACAGTGGGCCTTCTTCTGGTTGGTGCTCTGAAATCATTGTTTCTATCCGAGCACTGAATGACATCATTTGTGGACATTTAATACTTCATATTCAATGTTAGTAACAGAAGTCCAATAGGACTGATTCCAATTGAAACACATTCTCATATTGCGCTGGCCATGTACTGGCTGAAATTGGCCAGCATGAATGATTCTCACCTTCCTAAGAAGTGCTACACAGAACAGCTCCAGAATCCATCTCGAAAATCCTGGGTGAATTTAGTTAGACCCATTCTGCAGAACTATGGTATTGACACAGACTCCCTTCCTACCTTTGTTTTAAATATAGCTAAGCATTTGGTTAAAGAAAAAATCTGTCTTTACTAGAGATGGGGGTATTTATATTCGTATACAGGTGGAAATAATGAGGGTCTGGCCCCATGGGGCTGGACTGTCCACTCACGATTTTGCCGCTGCCACCGGCTCCACAGAGCCTTCCTATTGTGCCGTTGTCCGCAATCGATTACCCAATCCTGGCAGGAGGCAGGATGACAAGCCTCTCTGCTAGGTCACCGAGTGGCTAATCCATTGTGGACAATGGCGCAACAGGAAGGCTCTGCAGAGCCAGCGGCAGCGGTGAAATTGTGAGTGGACCCTTGTTATTTCCACCTGTGTGGGGATATTCATATTCGAATACGAATACCCCCATCTCTAGTCATTACTCTAAGAGGCAGGACCTCCATGCCATCTCAGAAATGCCCTATTCCTGTTGATTCCCCTTGTATAAAACATCATTTTGTTTGGAGGACTATTTTGTTAATTTAACCTCAGCTCCTCTAAGAGAAGCGTTTACAGCTCTGCACTTTCAGTGTACGCCAACAGCCATATTAGTAGGAAGATATGAAAATGTCCCTTTTGATCAAAGACTTTGTATATGTGGATCAGGAGAAGCTGAATATGTTTCTCATTATTTGTTAAGTTGTCCTTCATATGATCACCCCAGGAGCAAATTCCTTGCAGGCATATTTAGAACTTTGTGTGATTAGCCTTGGCTCAATTTTGTATGCTACTTGTGGGCAGGGATGTAATTACTACCCATCAAGTAGCAAAATTTGCCCTGGCAGCAAAGAAGATTCATGTCAAGCTTCAAGAATCCTAAAGAAGAAGGGAAGTCATGCTTTTTTTTTATTTTTCTAAGCAAAATTGTGATATGACAGTGTTACATATGTTTGATGCTATCATTGATATATTGCGATGACCTATTGTTTTAAGCAATTAAACAATAAAGTAAACAGAAGTCCAATAGTAATAACAATACAATTGTAAGAAGTACAACTGTTAAAACAAAACAAAACAAGTAGTCTACCTTCTCCAAGCCTAATTTATGCCTACCTGTATTTAGCAGATACTGTTGTATGGGCAGAATAACTTTTCCCTTTGACCAGTAATGGGAGAAGGATTGTGACTTTTTCTCACAGAATCCCAGGATGATACAGTTCCCCTAGTTGTATTTTGTTGCTTAGAAATGCTGCATCTAGTGAATTTCTTCCACCTGTTAAAGGCACAGCACTTATGTCAGGGGGAATAAACAACTTTCCTGTTTGTCTGTATCTTCTGGTCCCTGTTCCTCATAAATCACTGCCCTGGATCCAGATGTAGTCATACTTAGAGTACAAACATTAAACTAGGAATTAAGTTAGTCATGATGGACTTGTCCTACTGTTTGTTATTTTTAAGCAAGAATCTGGATCCCATGCCTGTTTGTGGATGCTTAGGGAGCCAGTGTTAAAACACTATACCCAAGAGAGCTAAATAGCATCTAGAGGTACTCTGAACTAGAGATGGGATATTCATATTTGTCTCCTGGGGGAGACAAATATGAATATTGCACCACAGGTGGCTGGGCGCTTTCAACCCTCTCCCCAGAACCAGCCTGGTCTACTCACTGACTTCGTGTGGTGTGCGTGGCCATCATCAGAAACATTGCACCAATCGCAGAAGTAGCGTGGCCGGCACTTCCCTGCCTCCCTGTGCTACTGTCCACTCTGGCAAAGAGCCGAGAGGATGGGTCTTCCCACTCAGCTGCTGAGTGGACAGCAGCATGGGGAGGTGGGGAAGTGCTGTCCAGGCTACTTCTGTGATTGGCACAACGTTTCTGATGATGGCCGCACGCACCAGGTGAAGCCTGGTGAGTGGACCAGGCTGGTTCTGGGGGGAGGGTCGAAAGGGCCCAGCCACCTGTGGTGGCAATATTTGTATTCATCTCCCATGGGAGACAAATATGAATATCCCATCTCTGAACACAACTTGCCTTATCTGTCCAAATCTTGTGGCTGGAGGCTGGAAGCCTTTGCTGTGGTCAAATTTTAGTTCCAGTAGGTAAACACCACCACACCATCTTCCACCTCTTCTCATCCCCAAGCTCCTAGAAACCAGCAGAAGGAGGGGAGGCTCCTGGAAGGAGTATAAAACCCAACTGCCAGATCTCTGTGTTTCTTCTCATCTGGGGTAGAGAAAGCATGCTCAGGACTCATAACTATGTCCCTTTGGGAATGGAGCCAAATACTTGCTGGAATTCAAGTATGAGGGCATTTCTTTGCTCTCTTTTGAGTGATCATCAACTGCATTCTTGAAGACCAATAAACCTGTTTTTTATTACCCACACAGCTTGTTTTCTTTCACGGAATTACCAAACTTCTGATTTTGGGCTTCTGTCTGGATTGGACATGCTCAAATTATGTCTCTCACCAAGTGATCTTCAGTAAACAGCATGGAGTCTTATGACATATGCATTCATGGACTGTAAGCCCACTTCTTCAGATGGATAGAGTGAGTCCATGAACATTCATGCCAAATAATACAGGTTGGTCTTTCAGTGCCACAAGGCTGAAGGTTTTTCCTTCAACAGATTAACACAACTACCTCTAGTAAATGGAGCACGGACATTATCAAATGATTAGAAAATGTTTTGCATCTGTTTATGCAAGAATATATTCTGCTCCATGAGACCTGAATGTCATCTTATTTTGAATGTTGAAGGTTCCGCACATCATGAAGGTCTAAATCATGCTCGATTCACATTTGCATTGAAATTGATATGTACAAAACAATGATTTTGGGGTCAAACACACTGTATGCTTTTTTCCATGTGTGTATTTTGTGTTTTCCCTCCTCCTTTCTTTCTTCTTTTCAAAAAAAGGCAAGTGAAAAGGAGTGGAGTCTCTACTATAGAAGAGATCAATCCTCAGCAGGTCAGCTTCAAGTCTCTTTCAGTGGACTGGAGGCTGAGAGCCTTTTCATTTCTTGCATTGATCTGATGGCTCTAATGGGACATTGGCATGGCACTCTGCTGTTTCATGAGTTTTTGTTTTGATTTGTTTTCTAAGCCAACTTTATGCTCATTGGTAAATGGCTATATTTTATGCCCAATAGTGCTGTCTAGTCTGTTGTTACAGAGGTCGTGAAGTTAATAGCCTTATTGTGTGTTTAGAGTGGGTGGTTACCTTTAATTTCTTTTAATAATGTATCAGACAGAAATGTCACTACATCAATGTGAGTAGAAGGAGAGGACTGCTAGTACTCATTTTCCTGTCTCTTGTAAGTAGTGCCAAACACTATTGAAGTTCTGGAGAGATGCCATTTATCCAATAAATGAAAAAAGCTGGTGGGGACATTTATTTTTCTTGCTGCAGCTAGCAGGAGGATGTTTTAAATGAAGGGAAAAGAGCAGGACGAAGGATCTGACAGCTACTTCTCAGCCTATATCGTGTTATACATACCACAAATCAGTCCCATGCTATCTGATTAACACTGTGTGAAATCCTTAGAAACCATTACTCTTCTCATGGAAGCACACATTCTTTATCTCAGGTCATGGTCACACCAACAAAAGGTTTTCTGGTTCTCCCCATTTGATTTCACAATTTAAATTTGTGGTCACATGACACATGGCCATTAGCTAATCATTTACCTGGCCAGTGTGCTAACTGTAGGTCATTTCTCACTCGGCCAGAAGCTTCTACATTTTTTGTTGTGGATCTTTTTTTAAAAAATGTTGTGTTGTTGCATGTGTGAATGATCTTATTGCAGCTTTTTTGAACTACTTTCACAGTGCATTTCCTTTTCAAATGTTTTTACTTTTTAAATATTTTCATTTTTAAAATTTTTTCCATGGCATTTGTGTCAATATGTCAGTCAACGTCTGTCAAACAGTCTCAACAAGAAGCTCTAGGAGCTTAATGAATTGGAAGGAAATGACCCAGCAAGCCAAAAACACATTAGGATGCACATCCTAGAATAAATGCCACATGACCTCAAAGCTTGACAGGAATGCAATTAAAAGTTGCATAACCACAGGAGGGCATTTTGCTGGTGTGACCACAGAGTTACTCATATATACAGGTACCTCAAAAGTAAACTTCATACTTGGTTCAAATGTTGCTGTAGGCTAAGCCTGGTAAGAAATGAGGCTTCCTTTAAAGGCTTCCCACAGAATACTTTGGCAGAGTAAAAACCTCAAAATTTACCTCAAAGTATTGTTGAAGCAGTGTGTGACACTTAGCTGCTTTTAACCAGAACTGTTGACAACATCATGGTGATATTAGAAATCCTACTGAAAAGGGTCACAGCCTACAGAAAGACCAATGTTTCTGTTTGCTAAAGGTGTCAGGTTTAGTCTCTGGCATCTCCAGATAGGACTGGGAAAGATTCCACTCTGAAGCCAGTCCATATAGGCCATACTGACCAGGGATGGGGACTTGAGTTGTGGGACTTGTTGTAAAATCAGACTTAAATCACACTGGTGATTCAACTCAGACTCGACTTAGGTTCTTTTTCTTCCAATGACTTGGACTTGACTTGCGACTTGGAACCCTCCCACCTCTCCCTTTTTTTCTGGGGGGAAAACTTGTTTTTAATAGGTACTTGGACTTGAGGCTTGGGGCTTAGGAGTTTGTATCAAAGACTCGTATTAGACTTGAGACTCGGACCCAAAGACTTGCCAGCATCCCTGGTACTGACTCAGATGAACTTATGCCTTGTGATCTAACTGAGATTGTGTGGGGTGCTTCAATTCACCATTTTAGGATGAAGCACTTCCTTGGTTGGGTCATGCAAATACATCTGATTTGTCAGAAGGCAGCTTTCTGTGTTCCTGTACTGCACATGCTATGTTGCACTATGCTTCAGCTGCTTTACCATAACTCAGTTGCATCACACGCAGATATGTCTAGTTGTGGGGGGCTTTTTTGTTTGTTTGGTGTGGTTTTTTTTGTCCCAAATATTTAGGATTGTATTTAGTATTGTGGTCATTAGTACTTTCAGGAGTTGGCTTTGGTCATGATTCAGCATGGTATAAAATATGTTTAAGTCTGCAAAGAAATCCACACTGTAACTCATCAGCCATATATTGTGGTTTGTCAAGTGCTCAGCAATCTTCATTCCTGTCCTATGTGGCCAGTCAAAAACAGGGACACCAGAGTATTTAAGTAGGAGGTGCAAGATCTGTGTTCAAATTCTCACTTAGTTATGAAGCTCACAGTGTGATTGCATTTCTCAGCCTAAGTTACTGCCAGTGATACAGTAGTAAATCTAGGAGAGCTAATGCTCATCATGACCGTCTCCATAGCTACTCTGCATAAAGAGAGTCAGAAGTGTAGGCAGACACTCTGACCCATATCAACAACTGAGGAGCAAGGTTTTTTTTGTAAAGTTAATGGCTCCTACTTGCTCATTCAGGTCAAAAGCACCCTCAGATGGTTTGCATTACAATGGCGACAGCTAGCAGCAGTATTTATCTCCCAGCTACTCTAAGGACTGCAGCCAAGTTTAGAGTGAATGAGGAAACTGGTGTGGAGGGGAATCATGTTGTAGTCCTTCCTGTTCACAAAGTCCTGGGTCTTCAACCCTGTGACCCCTGGTTCCAGTATACCAGTAGTACCCATCATGATGTGTACCATGAGGGAGAAGTCAACATATGTCACCTTGAGGTATATGGAGGAAAGGTAATGTATACAATTAACTAATCAACAAATAAAACAAATAATTCCTTAACGCTTAGTCACTAGGTGCATTTCGTATGCTCTTTTTTGGATAATGTGTCACAAGTTATATCACAAGTTGTAGAGGTCTAGTCTTCATCCAGACTGATGTGCTTTTCTTGCGCCCACCCCACTTACCACACCTTTGCAGTCTACAAAGTCTGTTCTACTGAGGATATCAAAGCAGAAAAGGCAGGCTCCCCCCCTCCCCCAGGCCTATTTTATCTTTTACATCTGCAGCCCACACTAATTAAAGATAATTATTCTAACTGAATGTGAGGATTCATTTCTACCCAGCCATTATGCATATTTTTTTTGTATTCTCAATAATAAAATAATCACAAAATATGTAGCAAGGCCAATTATATGATTTGATGCATGTGATTTCCTTTCTGATTCAACCTCCTTTGTAGCCACCTGCTAGGCCTCTCCTCCGCAAGAATACTGGAGATGAATAAATTATATTTGACAACTGTATTGAGGGTGTTTTCTCTGTGCATTTTTTTTCTCCATAGTTATAATCTGTGAATAATAGAACGTTACAAAATAGAGCTGTTTTGTTTCTCTTTCCACTGGAAAAAAAAACTGTTTTCATTTTGTTTTATACTGCTAAACATCTTGAAGCATTTGTGGTTATAATAGGGATCGTCAATCTTGCAGTATAAGGGAGTTGGTATGTGTGCAGATTAGAGGATGCCAGCAGGTGCCAGGTTTCAAACCTGTTCAGTACTATGGCATGCTGAGCCACACTTGCTGCCGCGCCATGTTGTACAATGTAATTAGTCCCAAATTGAGGATGGATTTAAGGGTTGCTGGGGAGATTTCATATTAGAGGGCCAAGCTACATGCAACACCTTTCAGTTAATTAGCAATCTAGGGATGTGAAAGAATCTGACAATTCTGGAGAGCGTTCTCAAATGTAGCTCTCTTGCATGAAAATACTGCATTGTGAACATGCCTCAAACCCCTCAAAAGACAGAGGCTGCAATGTGAGACATGAGGTGCCACTATTTTGGCCTCTTTTTAATGTTATTTACATATATCATAGGTAAAGGTAAAGGTTCCCCTTGACATTTAGTCCAGTAGTGTCCGACTCTAGGGGGTGGTGCTCATCCCCGTTTTCAAGCCGTAGAGCCAGCGTTTGTCCAAAGACAGTTTCCGTGGTCACGTGGCCAGCGCAACTAGACATGGAACACCGTTACCTTCCCACCGAGGTGGTACCTATTTATCTACTCACATTTGCATGCTTTCGAACTGCTAGGTGGGCAGGAGCTAGGACAAGCGATGGGAGCTCACTCCGTCGCGTGGATTCGATCTTACGACTGCTGGTCTTCCGACCCTGCAGCACAGAGGCTTCTGTGGTTTAACCCGCAGCGCCACCACGCCCCTTATCATAGACATCATATATCATAGACATAATTTAAAAAGAAAAACAAGCTGCTTTCTTAGAAGCTAGTGCAGGAATTTTTTTCTAGGATGACCACAAGACTCAGTGTGCAGAAAATCCCTTTGGCGCTGTACAGTTCATGCAGCCAACAAAGCAGCCATATTTCCCAATGCCGTACATTTTACTAAATGCAGATGGAATACCCAGACAAAATGCAAACAGCAAATCTTGTAGCCTTGCCTGTGGGGAGAAACAAAAATGAATTTTCTCTTTCTGGTGAAACATTTGAGTGGGGGAAAACAGGTTTTATTTCTTTGTAAGCAATCACATGTTGTTGTTGTTGTTTTAAGTAAGTAGAAGGTGAATGGGACCCTAATATAAATTAGGATGTGGGATCAGGTGTTGGGGGAGCTTTCGCATAAAACCAGGAGATACCTAGAGGACGATATTGGCAATTATAGGCCCATCGCCAATGTTTCTTTCATGAGTAAAGTGGTCGAGAGGGTGGTGGCCGATCAGCTTCAGGTGCACTTGGATGAAACAAACACCCTGGATCCGTTCCAGTCGGGCTTCAGGCCGCGCCATGGTACGGAAACGGTATTGGTCACCCTGTTAGATGACCTCTTGAGGGAGGCCGACAGGGGAAAAACTTCTCTGCTGGTCCTCCTTGACATCTCAGCTGCCTTTGATACTGTCGACCATGGTATCCTCCTGAGGAGGGTCTCCGAGTTGGGAATCGGTGGTCAGGCCTTGGCCTGGCTCCGGTCCTTCCTGGGGGACCGTCCTCAGAGAGTTCAGCTTGAGGAGCATGAGTCGGCCCCGTGGAGCCTCAATTGTGGGGTTCCGCAGGGCTCGACCATCTCCCCAATGCTGTTTAACATCTATATGAGGCCGCTGGGTGAGGTTATCAGGGGGTGTGGAGCATCGTGCCAACAATATGCTGATGACACGCAGCTCTACATCTCCTTTTTGCCAACTACAGTGGATGCCGTTCTGTCCCTGCAGCGCTGCCTGGGGTCTGTATTGCAATGGATGCAGGAAAATGGGCTGAGGCTGAACCCGGACAAGACGGAGGTCCTGAGGGTGGGTGGGCCTACCATTAGCGGTTTGGGAAACTCCCTCTCTTTTGGGGGGGTGACTCTCACTGCGAAGAGTGAGGTGCGCAGCTTGGGGGTCTATCTGGACCAGGCGCTTGCCATGGAATCCCAGGTAGCATCAGTGGTCCGCACCACTTATTTCCATCTCTGGTGGATAGCCCAGCTGCGTCCCTATCTAGATGTTGGGTCGCTCACCACTTTGGTCCATGCGCTCGTAATCTTGAGATTAGACCACTGTAATGTTCTCTACGTGGGGCTGCCTCTGAGATTGATGCGGAAACTCCAGATGGTGCAGAATGCGGCGGTAGTGAGCACAAGAGGGTGTCCTGTTGAACAGACATTCTCAACGGGGGCCCCAGGCTATCCTGGCAGTGTACACTGCTGCCCAATAAATAAAGCTGTGGCTCACTAACAAGATGGCAGACCATGGCATATTTGAAGGGGGTCACAGACTGGAAACAATTCTTCACACGCCACCTTATAAGGTTCATTATACATTGCCTTCCCACACAGAATAAAGAGGCAAGACGCAGGTGATGGGGGTAAACTAGGGCCACACTTAATTGAAAACATATCAGGTAACTTCTTGCCCTCAAAAACAAGGGTCTGCGGTATTGCAGGATCAGGTTTGGTGCCGAAGGATTTCACCTGACCCCCTCACCAACCGTATACAGGTGAGTCCCACACCCCATTGTCATGCAGTCCTTAAGACAGCACAACCTCGGCTGGTGAAAATCAAGGCCCCCCAGTCCTGTAAGCCCCCTCTCTTTGGCATCCCTCAGCCCGGGGAGGGCCCCAGCCCGTCCTTCCTCCCAGCACTGTAACCTCACAATCTGCAGCACCTCGAGGTCAGAGGTGCTATCACCTCCATTGTAGTCCATGGGCACTTACCGATCCTAGTTCCTTCCACACTACCTGCCATGGAATGGGGCTAGCCTAGCTATGACCTATTCTCCCCACCAAGCTGAGAATTTCAGCAGGCAGGCTCCTCTGTAAATCATTCAAGAAAACCTCCAAACCAGCTTCAGATCAATGAACCCCATCACCTCTGTACAGTTCTGGCTGATCCAAATGGATCTCCGGGTGTCCAATTACCGAACCTAGCTCATTAATAACCACCCTGCAGACTTCTTTCTTATCCTTCCTATGGGCCCTGTTTAGACAACTTGGATCACCCTCCACCCTCCAGACATGCTGGGGAATGATTGTGGACCAAACAACTCTTGATGGATACTTGACCTTCCAACTCAGTAGGTCCCTCAAAATATCTAACACGATGGACTTGCCACTCCTTTTGGCCAAGTCATTACCACCCAAGTGAATCAACAGTATATCTGAGGGTGCACCCAGCACTCCTGAGGATGCCACTTCATTGAACTCTTTCCAAAGCATGCCTCTCTGCCCTTTCCAGTCCAACTGAACAGAGCTGCCTAGTCCCAAATCTTGGCCCCAGGCCGTCCTGGCAGCGTACACTGCTGCCCAGTAAATAAAGCTGTGGCTCACTAACAAGATCCTCCATTGCCATCTGAGCCGTTCCACTCCTGAAAACAAAAAAACACAAAGAGCCAGGATCCAGCCTACAACTGCAGCATGTTGCAAACATAAAGCCGGTATCTATTGGATGACCATCTCCTAACCCACTTGATCTCTTCTGGGCTGTATCCCAGATTAGCCACGGTTGATGCTGCCCCAATACGAAACAAGTGGGTTCCAAAGCGCCATCCTTCCACACCCACCTGTCCCAAAGCAGTTCCTGTGACCTTTCAGAACTGATATTTTGTCGGCGGAGCACCATCCCCGTGGCAAAATAGGTAACCCTGTGTATCTCCTCGATGCCTCAGGTACACTTCCAATGCCTGAACTGGGCATATTTCCTTGATAGAACATGTCCCTAATGTGATGTTTGTCCCTCTCCCGGCCTGGTCTGATTTAGACCTGTGTATATGCAACTGTGTTCTATCTGCTACCACCGCCACATCTGCTAGCTGCAACACCACTTGTGATGTGTCACTCCTGCTGGCTGCAACCACCTCGCAAACCCTCAAAGCTCCAAAAAAATGTCAATAGTGTCACTGACTGGAAAAGCAAAGCTTCATACACATCCCTACATATGCTACCCCAGGTTTGGCTAAACTTTATTAGGATGGCAGGAGTAAATGAGGACCTGTCATCTGGTGTCCAAACCCTTTCTTTGCTCAATTCCTCAATCATCTTACGTATCCTACAATCAGCTGTCATATCAACAACCTCCAGTGCCTTGGCCTGGAATGCCAATGCTGATATTTTTCCTGGAATAGAGCTAGATGCCAATCCTTTCCTAAACAAATAAATGCTAAACTGCTGTGAGTGCTCTACCAGTATAGGCCATGCCAACTCCAGGCTCTCATTAACTCTGAACGCTCTAAATTCCTCGCATACTGACAAATAACCCTGGCGAGTGCTTGGGGCGAGTGCCAACCCTATCACTCATTGAGCTTCCCTCCTCCAATTAACCATATCTCTTGTAGAAGGACTTCAGGCCACCTGCAAGCTCCCGGAGCCAATGCCCTGAACCACTCAATCTGTTGACAGGACAGGGCATCAGCTATACTGTTATTTAGACTGGGGATGTGTCATGCCTGGACAACAATATTAATTTGCAAAGTGCGTAAAACAAATGACCAAACTAGCCTCATCACCCATTCTGATCTTGAAGAAAAGTTGTTGATGATGTGCACAACTGCCAAATTATCGCACCAAAATCTAATGACTGAGTTGGCCCATTCTTCCACTCACAACCAGAGAGCACCTAGAAAAGGAAAAAAAACCTCTAGGAATGCCAGGTCTCTTGTCAAGCCTGAGCTCTGCCATTCCTCTGGCCAACTTCTAGCACACCAACGTCCCCTGAAATAAATGCTGAAGCCCAACGACCCTGCTGTGTCTGTTTGGACTGGCAGTTGAGTCCGTAGCCATATCTCTGATCTCCAGAAAAAAATCCCATTAAAAGTTTCTAAAAATTGTTGCCAAACTCTCAAGTCCTGCCTCGTGGCTGCCCTAACCCTAGTTCTATGAAACGGTCTGTGCAGCCCACTCCTGGCGGTACACAGTCTGCATATAAGTGCCCTAGCTGGAGCTACTACCCTACAAGCAAAGTTCAAATGACCAACTACTTTTTGCAACTTCCAGAGGGTAACTTTTTTCAGGCCAGAGAGGTGCCTCAATCTTGCCCACAGCTCTTCTAGATTAGTAGCCGGAACCCAACAATTTTGCTGCTGGGTGTCCTGTTCTATGCCTAAGAATGGCATTCTCTCAGCCCAAGCTCCTGTGCTAAATTCTGAAAAGTTTCCATCAAAATACTACAATGCCCAGAATCCCTTTCACCACAAAAAGGAAAATAATGGGCCATACTCTTTAGCCCCGCCCTGCACTGGAGTTCCCACTCCAAAAAGTGGGAATGGCACCTGACCCCAGCAGGCCTCCATGTATGCTTGTGACTGCCTGTATCCCTGGCTGATCCTGCATCTGGGTTCCAAACCCCCAAGGCCATATCAGCATTGCTTTACTAGTGTCTGGTTCTGTGGGGTTCCCATCGCTTCTGATGCCACCTGGGTATTGCCCTCTAATGCTGTGAAACAAGGTAATAACTTGTCAGCAAGAGCTTTGAGTTTAGCCTGCTTGTGTGCCTTGGACTTTCTCACCAAACGCTGGGGCTGACCATCACTCACATCCCTTCCTGCCTATCCTGCCCTTTGCTCCTCCAAAGCATCTATCTTTGCACGGAGCTCCTCTCAAACTCACCAGCTTTCTTCATCAGAAAAGCACTTTGCAGGCTGCTTTCCCTTGCTTTTACCTTGGCCTTTCTTGAGGCCCATGACTCTCACTAACTCCAAACAACCCAATTAAGTGGCTATGAGCTTGCACTGCACCAGGCCTTAGTAGAACCAATCCTTATGTGTGGCGTGTATTGTGTGTGTGGCGAACTATGATTATTTATTTGCTTATTTATTTGTTTGTTTATTTTCTTTTACAATTATCTCTATTCCTTCTTCTTTTTTATAATCTATACTACCTCTTATCCTAATCACTTATCTGCCTATCCCCTATCTATCTGTCTATGTGACTATTTTATTAATAATAGACTTATCAATTTCTATTATTATTATTATTATTATTATTATTATTATTATTATTATTATTATTATTATTATTATTATTATTATTATTATTATTATTATTATTATTATTATTATTATTAACTTTTTTTAAAAATTATATATTTAAAAAAAGTTTAAATAGTGACCTCCCCTCTTATATATATATGAGGTCACTAGTTGCAGGCCCCAAACTTCCCCCAACCCAAGGGGCACTACCTCTTGGGGTATGTTACCTCCATCCCCTCTTCTCTTAATTCTGTCTAATTCCTTTTTTCTTTACTTTTTTTTCTTACTTGTGTTCCTCCTTTTTTTGGGGTGGGATGCCCATTAAAACAGGCTAGTTGGGGATTCAACATTGATCCCCAACTCCACTTCCCACCTTGGGGAGTGCTGATGCACCCCCCATTTCCTTCTTACTGACAGGAAAAAAGCGCTGCTCTGCTGCCAGAAATTCCTGCAGCACGGCGAGCCGCCTGCTGTCAGGAATGAAAGCCTCAAGAAGAGGCTGAACATGTGGAGGAGTATCCTTTTAAGGACTCTCCCCACTTCTGATCTGGGTAGCTAGATGTGATTCTCACGTCTCATGCTATCCTGGCAGGAGGGCAAAGGAGCCCCACCTCGGCTATGCTTCGTGCGCTGGCGGACCCGGCAAACTTAATTTAGCCTATATATCTTTCATATTGTGTTTATGGCCAGGGCCAAAAATAGGTTGAGAAAGGCTGTTGTAAAACACCTGGACTGCTGCCATTGGTGTTGTCCACATTCAGGCTGTCCTTTGCTATGTAAAGTATGGCATCCTGCTGGCAATATGGGCATGATATTGTGCAGCAATATCAGGCCATTTCCTGGTGTTTTGAATCATAGATACAGAAGCACAATATCCCACATTCATAAACTGGAGAGTTTTTTGAACAATTGGATGGATGTTTAAAGGGAAGAGGGGTCCCAAGTATTGCTTTCGATTTCACTTTGAGAAGTATGAAATATGTGTTTTAAAAATATTGAGAAACATGATTTAAGGTTGTTGTTTTTTAAAAAAAAACCCACTAAGGATCTATTTTCTGTTCTGGATCACAGTCAGCCTCCCTCATGGTGTGCTTGACCTCTTAATATAGCGACATAAGAGTTTCACAACAGGATAGTCACATATTTCAGCCTTATATGCTTTTCAGGTGTGGTATGTGAGAGCACACAGCAGGTCTCCTGTATGTTTTATATCTGTGGAGCATCTGACAACTGAAAGGAAGATAGCAACAGAGGGTACATAGTTGCCCTTTATTCCAACTTCATCATTTCATTGTAGAATAAATGTATGTGTTGAAGGATACTAAAATGGCTGCCTTTTGTCCAAATAGAAATAGTGTTCATAAGGTGGTCTCTTTCTCTCTCTCTCTTTTTCTTTCTGTCTTTCTCTCTCTCATCCTAAGAAGCACTAAAGCACTGGAGGTTGCTTCAGTCCAACATCTCACTAGTTCTGGGGCACTTCCATTATATTCTCCACTTAGCCTGCTTTCATAAGTCTGGGATTGTTTTACATCTCTTTGTGTTCCCTGCTGTGCCTGTAGAATCTTTCCTAAGTCAGTTTATTTTTGTAGCACTGCTATCCCCTAGCTTTCATAACTCTCCTAGACCTGTCATTCTCAAGATGGATGTTAAATAAGCTCTCACTTTTACCTTGAAAGAACAGGAAGGTTTTGTAAATCCCTCACATCTGTCTGTGAGTCAGGCAGTGAGGTGCAAGATGTGGGCAGAAGCCATCTTATTTATTGAAATTGATAGTAGGGTAGATCAAGGCCTGTCATGAGGCAGCAAAGACTCAAGCACAAACAGTCTTTAAACAAGATTTGCCACAATTGCTTAGCTCTAAAAGCTTCAAATAGCTAACCTTTCTCCTTTATAATTATTTTAAATCTGGCAAACAGTGAACCAGATAACAGTGTTTTGGTCTCCAAGCATGAAACCTGCCTACCTGAGTGGGCTACATGACTATGAATTGGCTATTCTGCCCCCACACCTGGTTGTTTCAATCATGTTTTTTGGGCAATGGCAAAATTCTATGAATAGAAGTGGACTGTTTGCCCTCCCAACCCCAGAATAAAGACACAAGACAAGAATTATGGATTAAAAACACGGGCCACACTTTATTAAGCATAATCAATGTTGCCATCCTTTGGCAAAGGGGGGCCTGCCGTAGTGTGGAATCAGGTTAAAGTGCAGAGGTCTCAAAGGACCCCTTAAGCAACAAATGGGCGAGTCCCTGGCCCCAGGTTTTCACAGTCTTAAAGATAGCGAGAACCTGGCCGGCCGCAATTTGACCACCCCCGGACCTCAAGCCAGCTTCTCCTTGTTGACTGTTGGTCCAGTTGTGGCCCCAGCGCATCTTTCCCCTTAAGCACTGTAATCGCACAATCCGCAGTGCTGGGAGGTCAAATGGGCTGTAGCTTACCTGAGTTTGCAATAGGACTCACCAGAAAACCTGTTATATCTGCACTACCCACCATAGCATAGGGACTAGCCATGCTAAGTCCCATGCCCGCCATCGAGCCGATCAAGCTCAGCAAGCAGGCCCCCCTTGAGGTCTTCCAAGAAGACATCCAAACCCAAATCGGACAGATGTACACCATCGTTCTGAAAAAACTCAGGCCTATCCAAGCGGATCCTCTGGTGACCAATCACCGATCCAAGGCCGGTGCAGACCGCTCTACAAACCTCCCGGTTAACACTCCTGCATGCTGTGTTAATGGGGAAAAAAATTCCTGCCATCTCTCCACGCCAACCAAGGGAAACCAATCGTTGACCACACAATCTGCATGGCTGGATACGTGGCTTTCAACCATGACAGATCATGCAACATGTCCAGGATCAACGCCTTTCCATGATACCTGGCCAGATCATTGCCACCCAGATGTATCACCAAAACATCTGGTGGAAACTGGCCAAAGGCAGCCACTCTGCATAGCTGGCTCCACAGCATTCCGCACAGCCCTCTCCATTCCACGTGGGCTCTGGCTCCAAGGCCAAGGTTGCTCCCCCATGGGGATGCAGCTGCATATCTCGCTGCCCAAAAAACATAACTATGCTCCATGATCAAAACGTGCCACCGCCCTGTTGTCACCACAGGACCTGAAAAGAGAAGACAAAACCAGGCCCCTGCCTAGACATTAGATAGTGCTCTGATATATCTATGATAGCTGGATGAAGACCAATGACCCAAGCACTTAATTTCATCCGTATTGTATCCTAGGGCTGCCGCTGTGGATGCTGCACCAATTCTAAAGGAATGCGTGCCATATTTCAAACCCTGCACTCCCACCTTGCCCAGTGCTAAGTCTGTCAATTTCCAAAACTGGTACTTTGTTAATGGCACACTATCTCTATGTTGAAATAAATATCCCTGCTCATGTCCCCTGACTTCCAAGTATGCATTCGTGGCTCTTACCGGGCAAATGCTCTCTATATGGCAGCACGCTAGTGTAAGTTGCATGCCCCTACCTAGCTGATTGGCCTTGGATCAGTGTATGTGAATCTGGACCATCCCGTCTACCACCTTAACGTACTGCCATTGCAAAGCCACACTAGTCTTGTCACCCTTTCCAGCAGCAACTACCTCACTAATCTTGAGGGCACCAAAAAACATCAACAAGGATGCTGCTTTAAATAAAACAACTTCGTAGTCATCTCTACACAAAAGCTCCCACTGTTTACAACTGTGTTCTAGCAGCGCAGGTGATATGGGAGATCTAGTATCCTAGACCACCCTTCTACCATCTTCCTAATGCGGTAATCTGAGGAATAATCATGGTAGCCATTCACCCTGGCATAAAAGGCTAGCGCTGACAACCTACCCTTTATGGTTCCCAGCGCCAAACCCTTCCTATTCAAATACATTATGAATTGTTGAAGGTGTTCTACTGGCGCCGGCCAAACTGGTTCCAAATTAACCACCTTCCTAAATTCCTGAAACTCTATACTCACAGCCGAGTACCCTTTTCATGTCCTCGGTGCCAGGGCCAAGCCTATTGCCCTTTCTGCGTCTTCACACCAATTTGCCAGACCTCTCATGGCAGAATCTCCGGGAACTCATTGGCTCCTGGACCTAACTCCCTAAACTGTTTGATTTGTTGGTGCGACAATGCATCAGCTAATCTATTATCTATACCTGGGACATGTCAGGCCTGCACTAAAATCTTAAACTGCAAGGCCCGTAATGTGAATGCCCTAACTAGTGTCATGACTTGGTCTGAGTGCGACGTAAGGTTGTTTATAATGTAAACGACCGCCTGATTGTCACACCAAAACCGCACAACCGAGTTTGACCACTCTTTTGCCCATAGCCACAGCGTGCCAACAATTGGGAATAATTCCAGGAATGTTAAGTCCCCGGTGATACCAGTCTGATGCCAATCTTCTGACCAAGTGTCGGCACACCATCTTCCCCTGAAATAAATTCCAAACCCTAAAGAACCTGCAGCATCTGAATGGACCTGAACGTCCGCCTTAAGTCCTATTTCACCTCTCTGGAAGGATATTCCATTGAACTCTACAAAAACTGACTCCAAACCTGTAAATCCTCTCTCATACCTCACGTAACCCTAGTCTTATGCAAAGGGCGATGCAGACCCTTCATTGCCTCACAAAGCCAACGCAAAAAGGTGCACCCAGGCGCCACGACTCTGCAAGCAAAGTTTAAATGGCCCACAATCTCCTGGAGCTCTTTCAGAGACACCTTTCTTCTTTGCAATAGTGAAGCTATCCTAATCCTAAAATCAGCTAATTTGGTGTCAGGCAACCTTGATGTCTGTTGCACAGCATCTAGCTCAATGCCGAGGAAATTCAGGGCCATGGCTGGTCCCTCCATTTTTTCTTCTGCCAGGGGTAAACCTAAGTCCTCGGCCATTGCTTGAAAAGTGTGTAGAATAAATCTACACCTCCCCGTATTCCTTCCACCACAAAAAAGATAATCATCAAGGTAATGAGCCGTGAAGTTACAGCCCGCCCACTGTCTGAGCTTCCACTCCAGAAACAAGCTGAAGCGTTCAAAGGCAGCGCATGAAACTGAGCAGCCCATGGGCAAAGCTCTGTCAATATAAAATGAACCCTGAAATTGAAATCCTAATAGATCGAAATCCTGCGGGTGAACCGGCAAAATCCAGAAAGCTGATTTAATATCACATTTCACCAGCTCTGCACCCACACCACACTTTCGTACCATGCGAACCGCCTCATCAAAAGAGGTGTAGCACACGGTACAAAGTTCCTGAGGAATAGCATCATTAACCGACGCTCCCTCTGGGTAGGACAAGTGGTGTATCAATCTAAACTCACCCTGTGCCTTTTTAGGAACTATTCCTAAAGGCAAGACCCTTAAGCTTTCCAAAGGTGCTGATGGAAAGGGTCCCAGCACTCTCCCTTCCTTTACTTCCTTGGCAATCTTTTCTTGAACAATATCCTCCATTCCACAAACTGATTTCAGGTTTTGCACAAAATATGCTTTGCGCTCACCAACCGCTGGGATCCTGAAACCATACCTAAAGCCATCCAATAAGTAACTGGCATCCTCCCTGCAGGGGTAGTCACACAGCCATTCTTCCAGAACCTCAACCTTAATTGGGCTGGGGCCCTTTTCCAGGGTTACTCCCGCCACTACTGGGCTCCTTACCTCCTCCTGCGCCCCTATTTTCTCATTGAGCCCCAGCCCTAAAGCATGATGAACTAGGGTGTTGTCCCCCGCATGCTGAACACTCATGTCGGAAGCGGCACAGCTTCCTGGTGCAAGCGCCCTTGGCGTTGTACTCCCCGCAAAGCAGGCGGGGTTGAACCACCTGCCCCACACTAACACAGGGATTTTGGTTTGTGGCAGTCTTTCTGTTCAAATGTGTGCTATCAAACCTATCCCCTAAATTGGGTCTGGCTGGTGTCATGTGCTGTAGCCAAAGACCTGGCAGGGGCTCATCCCATCGAAGATTTGGATGAATAGCGCTCCGCATACAGAACGATTCATCATAATTAAGCCACACCTGCCCAGCAAAATCTACATATGCACTGTTGATGAAATCCAAGTATTGAAAGAGGGATTGCGCCCGCCATGGTTGGACCTTGACCACTACCCCGGCATAAATTAAAAACCCTGGTAGCCAATTGGACCATGTCCTATCTGGCTTCTTCTTCCTACATCTCTCCTTGTCTTTATCATCCTCCTTATCTAAATCCTTTTTCTCCACATATCTGTTTAGCAGCTCGAATAAATCCACGTATTTACCCAGTCATATTTTTTCTTGAGTCGCCGGGGTGAGATGATTACCCAGGGGCATCGAGTAGTCGCCGCATGGTAATGCTCGTAAAGGCACAGTATTATAGCCCATGTCGGGAACAGACGGGTATGACCAAACCCCTACACCAGCCGTAGAATTAAACCGTAGAATGCAACCTGAGGCTATGGCATACCCCATCCACCAAATTGTGTGCTTGAACAAGGCCATGGAATATTGGGTGCCCTAAAACTCTGTGTATCATAAGATGTATAAAATGGAGGAGTAAATTGTCCACTGCCGGTCCAAGGCCAAGCAGTGATCGGTGAAGGAGTGCCCGATGCAACGGCTGACTCACCTGATGAAGGCGTCACCAGGCTTGATTCGTCCCTGCCATAAAGCCATTCAGGGCTGGCTTCATTCATTTCGTCCTGCTTATCGTGAACCTCCTCTGCTGGACCAGCTGCCGCTGGGGTTGATGACCTTCTACCTTTCTCAGAATGCCATGACCGTGGTGTTGCAGTCGCCCTGTCTGCCTCACATCTGGACGTCCCTTCCGGCTGTTGCTCCGCTTCGAGAACAGCAAATCGGGACATTAGATCATCTGCTATGGCCTTCAGCTTGGCCCTACAATGGCTCTTGGCCTCCGTGGCTGAGCAGCATGGCTGTGCCTCATTAGGCTGTGGGACCTGTCTTGCCAGCCGCTGAGCTTCCAAAGCAGAATTTTTTTCCTGCATCTGCTGCCACACAGGCCAATATTCCTCATCTGATGAAGATTGAGGTGGAGACACTTGTGGAATTGGCCTTTTCCTGGCCAGTTGTTTTCCTTTTTTGTTACCCTGACCTTTGCATGATGCCATTATGATCTAGTGCTTAAAACCAGTCAAAGCACTACGTGACTCACCAGCTTCGGTGTCAAGTCAGATAAAAATCCCCCACTACCTGACTATAGAAAAGACAGGAACCAGTTTATACCCCCAGATGTGACCTGTGATACAGCAATGCACTCCTATCCTAGGAGTAACAAGCACTTATTTAAATCAACTTAATTATTATCAATTGTTGTAATTAACTTACAATTTTTTTAAAAAATTAACCAAACTACACCTTCAATGAACTGGCCTCCATAAGTAATTTTCTGTAATTAACTTCTTAAGTCAAATTAATGCTAATAAATGGATCAATGCACTTAATTAATTTGTATTAAACAATTCCTACCTCAAATATCAATTTAAATAATTATAGTTAATTAATTAATTTCTAATTCAATGTAAAATTGTATCAAATAGGGGTTGCTGTTCTCACCTAAAAGTAACGAGTCACTTAATTAAATACTATTATTACTATTATTTTATTTTATTTATTTATTTATTTATTTATTTATTTATTTATTTATTTATTTATTTATTGTGTATATATTTTATGGTATACAAGATTAAAATTGTTGGCCCCCCTTTTTTTAATCCCTAATTTATCAAGGCCGTTGTAAATGGCAATGTCAATTTTGCTTCAGTGCCTCGCCATGCAACTGCTTTTTAAAAAAACACCCAACAGGTGGCGCTATTCGAGTGAAGCACCAACAATCTCCTCCGAACACCGACCATTAGGAAGGGAAGAATGGGGGGGTGGAGAAGTGATCAGCTCTCTAACGGCCGAGGCGCCAAGCAGCCCCACCGCACATGCTGAACGGCTGGAGCCCTAAGCGGCCGGACCGTGGCTCCGATGCCCTGACTCAAGCCAGACCTTGCCAACCGTAAGTCCACGGGCCGGCTAAACAGTTGCCTCGGATCCTGCTAATTCACTTCCCTTTCTGATCTCTTTTCTTTTTAATTTTTTAATTTTTTATTTTATTTCTTGGTGAAAAAACTCACTCCTAACCCCAATCATGCCAAAGTGCGATCACGCGCCCCCTCCCTGTAACTACCCAGTCCCCAGCAACAATAAATATTCAAAATAAAGAAGTCAATCTAATAACAAATTAACGATGTTAAACAAAGGAATGCAATCAAACAAATAGGTGATCAAACCGCAGGAGGGAGCCGATGCTACTTTTTCAGCCTCCTGATCGTTGTTCCCTTTAGGCCTCGTCAATGACACAGCAAGTAAAGATCCAAGCAGCGGAGCTCTTTCCTTTGTCAATGCCAAGAAAGGAAGAGGGCGGGGAGAGGGGGGAACGTCCCTTAAATAACCTAACGTTCCCCCCTCTAGCCCAGCTGATCTCATGAGACAGAGGGTATCATGTTATCCAGGGAGGGAGGCAAAGGCGAGCCACGCTGCTGAAGCTCTGGCACAGCAGCGGCTCGAGCTTTCTCCACAAAACCCCTGGCCTGCAGTACTTTTTGAATTTGACACAATTATTGCCAGCATAAAAAGAAATGACTCCTTTGCAACTAGCTGGGAAATGCCATTACAGAGAGCAGGAAAAGTTACATTTTTGTAGAGTGGCAAGTGTATTCCTCCAGCTGTTTATCATATTCAAAAGGAGTTGCACTAAATACCTTTCCAAAGCAAAGACAACAGGTGTCCATTCATGCAATTTTATATTTAAGCATGAACTACTTGGGTTCGGGGGGGCGTCAACTTATTTGTTTAGATTTGGACTTCTTTCATATAACCCCATCTTCGTGCCACTCCAAGATACTATGTTCAAAAACAGAAGACAGTGTTCAAAAATTCACCACATATGGTTTGTTTTTGAGGGAAGGGGTGATGAAACCTAACTCCCATTGCGTACAACTGGACTCACTCGCAATGAAAGATGCTATAGAGCAATTGATGCTATTAGGAGTAATCCCGATAGTGAGAATCAATTTCTCCTCAAATGACTGGATCAGTTTCACAGATTTTGGTTGGATAACCATTTCTTTTCAAGTTTACTATCTGGAAATGAGGAGGAAGCCACTAAATGAACCGTTACCCCAACTATGTATGATAGCCCTCTCAGCATAACTTGAATTAGGATCTATTGTTGCATGTGAAACAGGAAAATGGAAACTTCAATTAACCGTTTTCCATTGGAAATGGTGCCCAAGTCTCAAACCCCAGATATTATAAAACTCATCTCTGAAATGCATGATGATGCTCCATTTGTTTAAAGGACAACATAAAATAAGATATCTTGCAATTTTTTGATGGGAACTGAATGATCCTTTGTTCTTGTCTCAGTTTTTTTCTCTCTTTTTTAAAGGAAACATTCATGCATGATTTTGGAAGATTCATATTTGCAGCACAGCACATTTTAGTGCTAAAAAAACTCCACACAAATACTTACACTAATGTATACTTTTAAAAACAGTACATAGTAGTACACCGGACAGTATGTCCAGTATTGTTGGTGTAGTTTTCCATAGAGGTGGATCAATTAGACATTTCATTATTCAGCATTAGAGAGCTATTAGAGGCCTTTAGTTGCTGTCAGAATTCTCTGTGGAGAAGCTATGGTTTCCAGGAGATATTTCCTGGTAGATCCAATCAGCAACACGTGCATTCTGGGAAATGATACCAAACATTAGGATGATATTGATGTGAAAAGCTTAAACTAATGGCTTTAACAGGCATTCTGGTTTATATATGATCTGTTCATTTGGTTCATATTTGATAATATTTAGTGTATGATTACAGTGGGTGAATATGCCACTGAGATACTAAGGATGCTGGGACTGGCTGAGTAGTTTTCACAGTTCGAAAACATCAATATCTATTTATATTGATAACTCAGAATTCTTTACATCATATACTCATTTTATTTTATTTTATTTTATGTTATTTGGATTTGTAGCACATGATAAGCCATTGACTGGTTAATAAGAATGGTATTTCTTGGCTGTATGGAATAATAAATCTGTTTTTGTTTCTTAACAATATCTCTTACATGTCAAAGAGTTATGAGTATTAATATCCCATAATTCTGTATCATATTTAGCCCCTCATGCTTTTCACTTGACAATATTCTACAGTGACTTTTGACAGTTAAGAAGTCATACAATATAGCTTGTATGTTAGAACTTACTTCTGTAGCTCCTCTCATCCCCTACTTTTTAAAATATTCAAGTGAGTTTTAGAGTGTAATTAGTCCTTAAGATAACTGTTCTCTGGAATTAGCACTTCTTCTTTTTCCTTCTGACAATGCAGCTTCCTCAGAGATATAAGCCCATGTTTACCTTCCAGTGACAAATCACAGAATGAACCAGATGGAAATGCAAAATACAGAGGTGAGGGCAACTATGTGCTAGGTCTTTCACCCCTTGAAGGGGCATATCTTCTAAAAACAGAACGAGTATGCCTTCTGCTATGGCTCATACCTGTTTAATGAAATAGAGCATATTGAGTGTTCGTTGCAAAAGGAAGACCAACACTCTCTTGAATATGACTGTTCAGACTGTTTTCAGATCACCTGTTTGGCTTGGCCATATCATTTCAGAAACCCATGAAGAGTATGAGTTTTATGTCAGAGAAACATAAGACTTTTAAGATTAGAGCCTTTCCCTCTGAAGGTCATGTGATTCAGAATCAAAGCATACATACTGGTTTGTACACAGATCTGACAAATGTCAAAAACTGGGCTATTCTTAGCTTCTTTTGTATTACCAGTTTAACCAGTAAACCCTTTGAAGGTTGTAAACTACACACTATCAAGACAGATTATTTTAATTTAATTTTTTTTACTAAACTTAATTTTTTACTTGGATCGATTGTTTCTGATTTCCTAATAAATAAGCTGAGATATAGAATAATAGTGGTTCTCAGATAGGTGAGCAGCCACAACAAAACTGAACTATATTATATCACATAGGCACCATCCCTTGATTTGATAATGTCTTTCTTAGCAGAAATGTTTCTTTGATAGAGCGTACTACTGTACTCTGCAAGGAAGTAGTCACAGGGAAAGTTGAAGTCATCACTCTAGAAGTACATCCAACAGAGCTATTGTTTTCAAAGTGGTAGCCATATCAGTTTGCGCAAGTGCATCAGACAAGAAACAAACCAAAACCAGAAACATAAAACATAAAGAAGACAAAAACATTGTGACACCTTAAGAGCTAACATATATTTGTTGTGTGTCAATAATTGCTTGAGATGGGAGGATGTCTGTAAGCAGACATAGGCCTACTACCAAAAGCTTGGGAGAGTGAACCATTCTTGCCAAGGATGAGTTGGAGATCATTTATGATATGTGTGAGTGGTCTCAGTTGTGGGCTGAAAGTGACAACTAGTGGTGTTCAGTCATTTTTTCTTCAGGGTCTGTCTTGTAGTAGGTTGTTTCTGGGTATTTGTCTTGCCAGTTTGATATGTTTCATAACCATATTTGATGGGTATCGTAGTCTGAGAAATGAATTTTGTAAATCTTTGAGTTTGGAGTCTCTATCTTTCAGCTCACAACTCTCCCAAGCAATGTACCATCTAATTTTCAGCCCCACTGGGCAGAGCTCTGCCTCTCTCTTGCGTGACTTCAACCCTGTGTGTGTGCACGACTTCGCATCCCGCATGCTGGGTTCTGTCATGACCATAACCTAATGTGATCACTGTGCAGAGGAGGAAGACATGCAGAGAGACAGAGATGCATGCACATGTGCCCAGCTTAGCAGGAACCTTGCTCCCAAGCCCTGGGTGGTAGGCCTATACTTTCTTACAGACAACAACCCCCCCTCTCAAGCGACACTGACACTCAATGAGTTACACAATACTGATACAGTGATGGGGATGATCCCTTGCTACAAACCCTGATGCCAGCTAAGTGATGACTTAAAATCATTTCGATCTACTTCGCACTCTTCAAGGGATTTGAAAGTTTCCATACTTTGAAAGAAACATTACTGAACAAGAATCCAGAGAGAAACAGTTGAGATAAAATACATATGCTTGATACCCTTCTCAACAGATTAAATATTAGTCAAGCATTCTTAAGCCATTGCTAAATATAAAATACTACAATGATTATGTTGCTATCTGCTGCTATTTTCGATAATCCAGGTTTCCTTCCCAATGACCACTGCCACTTTTACAGAACAAGCTTCAAAAGTAAAGTCAGGGAATCTTAACTCATTACCATATGTGTAGTGCCACAAAGATTATGTTGATCCGGCTGTTGTTATCTATAACCTTGGGTTCCATTACCCACTAAACATTGTTACTTCTTACACAACAAAGCTTCAAAGAACTGAATATCAAACAGGGGCCTTAACACATTACTAAGTATGAAATGCAATACTGACTCACACATTTTGCAACTTGTGTCTACTAATCAACCACTGTCTTTTTATCCTGGGGGCATATAAATGTTTGCCATGTAGTCTCACTCTTATTTCTAAGTGGACTTGATCCACGAAAGCTAACATTAAAATGTAGCAGTTAGTCTTTAAGGTACCACAGGAAAGCTATGTACCTCAGTTTCTTTTTTCTTATGAAAAATAATATTTTTTTCATTTTGCTGTTAAGGGGTGAGCTTGTTTAATGTCCAGACCACTGACAGTCAGCGCAATTACTCTACTGCACTTCATAGAGACATGTTCCCTCAGTGTGAACTAAAAATATATCCTGTTTGTTTTGTCTGCTTCCCACCTCCCTCAAACACGGTTTGATGCCCATGGAAACTTTCAGGAATATTTATATAGTGACATCTAGTGGCACTAAATTAATCATGTCTGAATGTTCCTTACAGATAGCCAGTGGCTTCCTTATCTGTCACATAACCCAGCCACTTTCTGCAGTAATTGTGTTAATTGTATATGCTGGGTCACAAAATTTAATGAGGGCATTCACATCACCTAGATTTGTTTTAGTGCCTGCTTCAGAAGGTATCAAATTTGGGTAATGGTATCCACATTTATGCACCAACCACCGATGCTGAAGAGGCTGAAATTGACCAATTCTATGAAGACTTACAACACCTTCTAGAACTGACACCAAAGAAAGATGTTCTTCTCATTATATGGGACTGGAATGCTAAAGTAGGGAATCAAGAGATAAAAGGAACAACAGGTAAGTTTGGCCTTGGAGTTCAAAACGAAGTAGAGCAAAGGTTAATAGAGTTTTGTCAAGAGAACAAGCTGGTCATCACAAACAATCTTTTCCAACAACACAAGAGGCAACTCTACACATGGACATCACCAGATGGGCAATACCGAAATCAGATTGATTATGTTCTCTGCAGCCAAAGATGGAGAAGCTATATACAGTCAGCAAAAACAAGACCTGGAGCTGATTGTGGCTCTGATCATCAGCTTCTTATAGCAAAACTCAAGCTTAAACTGAAAAAAGTAGGAAAAACCACTGGGCTAGACAGGTATAATCTAGACCAAATCCCTTATGAATACACAGTGGAAGTGAAGAACAGATTTAAGGAACTCGATTTGGTGGACAGAGTGCCTGAAGAACTATGGATGGAGGCTCGTAACATTGTACAGGAGGCAGTAACAAAAACCATCCCAAAGAAAAGGAAATGCAAGAAAGCAAAGTGGCTGTCCAACGAGGCCTTACAAATAGCAGAGAAGAGAAGGGAAACAAAATGCAAGGGAGATAGGGAAAGTTACAGAAAATTGAATGCAGATTTCCAAAGAATAGCAAGGAGAGACAAGAGGGCCTTCTTAAATGAACAGTGCAAAGAAATAGAGGAAAATAATAGAAAGGGAAAAACCAGAGATCTGTTCAAGAAAATTGGAGCTATTAAAGGAACATTTTGTGCAAAGATGGACATGATAAAGGACAAAAATGGTAGGGACCTCACAGAAGCAGAAGACATCAAGAAGAGGTGGCAAGAATACTCAGAGGAATTATACCAGAAAGATCTGGATGTCCCGGACAACCCAGATAGTGTGGTTGCTGACCTTGAGCCAGACATCCTGGAGAGTGAAGTCAAGTGGGCCTTAGAAAGCATGGCTAACAACAAGGCCAGTGGAGGTGATGGCATTCCAGTGGAACTATTTAAAAACTTAAAAGATGACGCTGTTAAGGTGCTACACTCAATATGCCAGCAAGTTTGGAAAACTCAGCAGTGGCCAGAGGATTGGAAAAGATCAGTCTACATCCCAATCTCAAAGAAGGGCAGTGCCAAAGAATGCTCCAACTACCATACAATTGCACTCATTTCACACGCTAGCAAGGTTATGCTCAAAATCCTACAAGATAGGCTTCAGCAGTATGTGGACCGAGAACTCCCAGTTCTGGATTTCGAAGGGGCAGAGGAACTAGAGACCAAATTGCTAACATGCGCTGGATTATGGAGAAAGCTAGAGAGTTCCAGAAAAACATCTACTTCTGCTTCATTGACTATGCAAAAGCCTTTGACTGTGTGGACCACAGCAAACTATGGCAAGTTCTTAAAGAAATGGGAGTGCCTGACCACCTTATCTATCTCCTGAGAAATCTCTATGTGGGACAGGAAGCAACAGTTAGAACTGGATATGGAACAACTGATTGGTTCAAAATTGGGAAAGGAGTATGACAAGGCTGTATATTGTCTCCCTGCTTATTTAACTTATATGTAGAATACATCATGCGAAAGGCAGGACTGGAGGAATCCCAAGCCGGAATTAAGATTGCCGGAAGAAATATCAACAACCTCAGATATGCAGATGATACCACTCTGATGGCAGAAATTGAGGAGGAATTAAGGAACCTCTTAATGAGGGTGAAAGAGGAGAGCGCCAAAAATGGTCTGAAGCTCAACATCAAAAAAACTAAGATCACTGGTCCCATCACCTCCTGGCAAATAGAAGGGGAAGATATGGAGGCAGTGACAGATTTTACTTTCTTGGGCTCCATGATCACTACAGATGGGGACAGCAGCCACGAAATTAAAAGACACCTGCTTCTTGGGAGGAAAGCGATGACAAACCTAGACAGCATCTTAAAAAGCAGAGACATCACCTTGCCAACAAAGGTTCGTATAGTCAAAGCTATGGTTTTTTCAGTAGCAATGTATGGAAGTGAGAGCTGGACCATAAAGAAGGCTGACCGCTGAAGAATTGATGCTTTTGAATTGTGGTGCTGGAGGAGACTCTTGAGAGTCCCCTGGTCTGCAAAGAGAACAAACCTATCCATTTTGAAGGAAATCAACCCTGAGTGCTCACTGGAAGGACAGATCCTGAAGCTGAGGCTCCAATACTTTTGCCATCTCATGAGAAGAGAAGACTCCCTGGAAAAGACCCTGATGTTGGGAAAGTGTGAAGGCAAGAGGAGAAGGGGACGACAGAGGACGAGATGGTTGGACATTGTCATCGAAGCTACCAGCATGAATTTGACCAAACTCTGGGAGGCAGTGGAAGACAGGAGGGCCTGGCGTGCTCTGGTCAATGGGGTTACAAAGAGTCGGACACGACTTAACGACTAAACAACAACAACAAAGCATTCCAACTCAAGCCACAGGTGAAACAGCCTAATAGTGCTGCCATTTTTCTTTATTTTCTGAAGAACATTAGTGAAAGCTAGGGGCATGTCTTCTTTCTTCCAGGTTAAAGATCTCACTAAATGTCCCCTCCTTCAAATCCTACAGTCATGAAGACCAACCTACCTTGCAAAATGTAGTAGCTGTGTTTCTTCCCTCCAGTGGCCAAAGACTATGATTCTAAGACAAACCATGTAGCCCCCCAAAGTTCTCCAGATCAGACTGTAACTTAATCTGAAGAAGATCCTTCTCTCTTCCAAATTAACCTAACAGTGGATGAGAAACAGCTGCAGTTGGTCTGTAGATGCCTGTTTCCTCTTTAACATACTTTAATAGCCACATCACAGGCACAAGGAAATATATGTATTATCCATGGAACCCACACTTGTAAGTGACTGATGTCTATATTCCCCAGCAGTCCATGCATTCAGGATGTACCTGTTGCAGAACTGTAGTAATGGAGAAAATTTACCACAGACATCCAAAGAATGACCTTTCTGCTCAGTCACAGCTTATGATCAGGGCAGGAGAGGGGGTTTCACGCTCAAAATTTTGGGTGAGGCAATTCCCCCCCCCCATTTCAGGAGCCATTGATACTTCTGCTCCTACCATGTGACTACTGGATAAAAATGGTCAGCAAAGCAAGGCCTAGGGCAGGAGTGAGAATCCCTAAAACTCCAAGGACCAATTTTGCTCCACCCAGGAATTGACCTCAGGGTTTACTGCTCCATTGTTCTTAAATGTTTTTTTTTAATTGTAAGCGGCAGAAAGTTCACTTCCAGTTTAAAAGAAAAAAAACAAATTTTGAAATGCATTTTTTTTGCTAAGCAAAAAAATGGAGAGATGATGGTCACCTCATCTCTCCTGAAAGTTTTCGTGAACAACATTCTCCATCCTCCTCATTGTTCCCCTGCAGCTGTGGCTTGGAAAGGTCTCAGGGTCTGTGAAAAAGGAGCATATGGAGCCCAGAGACTGTGTGTTGTCCACTCTTAGCCGAGAGATTGAAGGAAAATTGAAGAAACTGGATATGCAGATTCAGAACTGGCCTTGTATTTCTATATTTGAGTTTAGTGTGCTGAGCCCAGTTCTAAAGAGAATCAATGGGCATTTGGTTGACCATGATGACAAATACTAGAGAAGCAAAGGTAGGTTCACATTTATCCCTGAGTAGTGAAAAAAGGTCTTCTTTTGAAATCTCTTTTAAGAGAGAATATACCCTTCAATGAAATAAAATATGTATGTCAACTGAAGTTTTGGTACTATCCAAACATATTGAAATTTAATTGATTAATAAACCAATTAATTGCTTAAACATAGGATGATTAATCATTTCAAAAAAACTTTAATCAGGAGACAGTTCTACTTTAAACAGATCACTTCACCTAAAAGGGGAAGAAGCCTAATTCTGTTGATTTATGGACCAATTCCCAAAATGCTGTGCTAAAAGCAAACCTAATTGAAGTGAATGGTTTGTGGATCACAGACTTAATTTCCTAAAGGGAATGTAATGTACCATATTAAATGAAATGTAAGAGCCAATACCACCCCGCCTATTGGATTCTGTCTCCAATTTACTATAGCAACCTTTGGATCAGGTCCTTAGCCAACATTTCTGTTGCCTGACACTAGATGCATGGAAAGATGGAGTAGAGGAATCAATTAGATTAAGTACAAAGGCTTTCATATTATCAAAGATTGTCTCAAGAATATAAATGGTCTCAATTACCAAATAGGCTTTCTGAACAGCAGTAAATTAGTCAGACAGAGAGGGAAACCTCTGTATTTTTTAAAAAAATATCTCTCTCTCTCTCTCTCACACACACACACACACACACACACACACACACACACACACAGAGAGAGAGAGAGAGAAAGAGAAAGAGAAAGAGAAAGAGAGAGAGAGTTCTTTTATAAGTATTTCTCCTTCCAGTGGGGGAAAAACCTTAACTTAGTTTTACGTTATCTTCACAATATGAGTTGAATCTTCCATCCATCTTTTGACCTATCTGCCTACCTATGCATGTAAACTGCTTTTTGATTTATTCCTGTAAACTGGACACAATCCAGTTGTGTGATATGTAAATATGCTTGGTCACAGTTTTCCAGGGTGTACAGTCCATTTTTCTATGTGTTTATTTACTCAGAATCAAATCCCATAGTGTCCATTGCAGCCTACTTCTTTGGAACTGGGAACTTACTTTCAGGACCAGTTTAACAGGGAAGAAGGAATAAGAAGGAACATATACATCCTTGTCCTTGAGCATTGAAGTAACATGATTTGAGGAGCTGTCCCCCACTCTGCAATTGTAGCTCTGTTTCTTTTGTGCAAATGAATAGAGTGAAAATCCATTTTTATCATGCTGTTCATTTGTTGGCTACAGGGGAATGGGTTGTTGTAGTCAATAATGCCCTTTGAGGGGAAAGAGAGAGAGAGAGAGAGAAGGACTGAGAGTCTGGAGACTTAATGTAAGCTTTTGTGGACACATCCACTTATATATATATATATATAACAGGATTCTGACACAGATAAGAAATATATATATATATAAGTGGACGTGTTTTTGTCTTTTTTTTTGTATTGTTTTGTTTTCTTTCATTCCTTTGGATTTTGCCTGATATGGAGAAAAAAAGAAAGGCAGACAGACAAAGAGTTGTGAACAGTAAAACTTGAATGTTTAGAAAAAATACTCATGCTTGTGCAGGAGTATTGAGTATTCACTCAATACCCTTCTTTCACATCTGCTTCCACATGTGTGTCACTAGTGGATGGGCCCACCATGGATGGGATTTTGCTCCTGATTTTGTGGAATACAATGAACGGATAATGTGAGATGAAAACCAATCCATGTTGTCAAAGTTGTTGATAACAGCAATGGAAGGTAGAGTGTGATTGAGGCAATGACACAGACAGATCACATTTTCTTGCATTATTTGAAATGCACTGACGGATTCAAGATATGAATAATTTTTTTTCTAACAATGCCATCAGGGTTTAATATCCTTCCAGAGGCTCCAATTAAAAACCAATTATAAAGCCACATTTTTAAGTCTTTGATGAATGAATTAGTTGTTTAATCACACCAATAAATCAGTGGATGTTTTCAGCCCAGTGTTTTGTATTAGCATTTCCTTATATTGGTGTGGGACACTGCCATGCATCTAATTCTGTGCAATATATTAGAGTGATTTTGATAATTACTTTTATCGCTTGTCTTTTTCTGGAGAGGGTACCGTTGTTCCATTGTTTAGGATGACATGATTCTTCTTATTAATAGTTTACATTCATGTGCTTGCATTTCAAATGGTTAGAGGGCTTCACTACCTAAATCAGGGTTGGACAGAACATAGACTGAAAAATCTCTAGTAGATTTGAAATAGATCAGCAAGGTCTTCTGATTTCCTGCTGTTAACAAAGCCAGTGATAACAATATTAACCAGAATTCTATTACTTACGTATGCCAGCATAAGTCAGCAGCATAAATAACAGCAGTACATTGCTGCTAATTAAGAAAGCAATGCTTGTATTTCTCAATGCATACCAGTTGCATATTTTCAAATGCAAAAAGGAATATACACATTGATTTCTTAAGAAGTAACAATTTGGCACTGTAGTTTACACCATTTGGCTTACACCTGAATATGCAAGTTAACAGGATTCTGACACAGATAAGAAAGAAAAAGAGGGAGGCATCAAAAGAATACAGGGTAATTATATAAGGAACTTTTTGATCAGCTGAGATTTAAAAGGGGCACATAGTATATAGGAAATTAAAGGAGGAGGGAATCACCAAAGAGTACCAGCAAGTATCCCATATTTGCAGAGAGGAGGTTGGAAGGGCTAAAGCTCAAAACAAGCTCTGATTTACTAGACAAGTTAATAATAGTATTATGATAAAACGGGAAAGCAAATTTTACAAGCCTGATGTTTGACCTCATTGGCTTGAAGGTGATCGTTCTAATAATCCTAAATAGTTCTCCAGTATTATCATGGTCATGCAAACAAGGGCAGAGACCGAGAAAACAATAACTTGCCAAAGGTCATCTATTCAGTTGCTCATATCTGTTTCTAAAACTTATGTGAAGAGGGCAATGTTGTAGCCAACACTCCCTAACACCACTTCCATTGTCTGCTACATGTGGAGAGAGGTCTGGAGAGAGAACTCTACTATCCATGCTGCTCCCCATGTGAACTCAGACGTGGGGAAATCAACCTCTGACTCACAAGAACAGTTTCCACAAATAGAGAAGGAACTCTGCCTCAGGCTTGTCATCCCCCATCTGGGTGAAAAAAACAGCACCCAGAAGGGCCCTCCCCTCTTTTCATGATTACATATGGACACAAATGACTGAAGATTAGGATGAAGTGTGACTGGAATGAACAGTATTTTAGTTCAAAGTTCTTATTCTTAGATAAAAGGCCCTACCATTCATGCAATTAGCAACTGTGTGGATTTTTTTATTCTGTGTATCACAAGATGATACAGAAGGCAAAG
Source organism: Intellagama lesueurii (assembly GCA_037013535.1). Classification (NCBI taxonomy): domain Eukaryota; kingdom Metazoa; phylum Chordata; class Lepidosauria; order Squamata; family Agamidae; genus Intellagama; species Intellagama lesueurii. The sequence continues at coordinate 91,034,278 of JBAJHW010000004.1, read as the reverse complement.
AAAGACTTTGAGGAACGTATGACCAGCAATATAAAGGGGAATAATAAAAGCTTCTTTAAATATGTCAGAAGCAGGAAACCTGCCAGAGAAGCGGATGGCCCTCTGGATGGTGAGGGAGGTAAAGGGGAGGTAAAGGGGAACTTGGAGATTGCAGAGAAATTAAATGAGTTCTTCTCATCTGTCTTCACAATAGAAGACTTTGGGCAGAACGGCCCCTCATGACTAATGAATTAAATCAGATACAGGTTAAAAGAGAAGATGTTTTAGACCTAATTGATAAATTGAAGATCAATAAGTCACCATGCCCAGATGGCATCCACCCAAGGGTTATTAAGGAACTGAGGAATTAAGTTGCTGATCTCTTAACTAAAATACACAAATTGTCCCTTAAAACAGCCACAGTGCCAGAGGACTGGAGGATAGCACATGTCACACCAATCTTTAAAAAGGGAAGGAGGGGGGACCCAGGAAACTACAGGCCAGTTAGCCTAACGTCTGTTCCAGGGAAGGTGGTGGAAAGTCTCATTCAAGATAAAATCTTAAAACACATAGAAGAACAAGCCTTGCTGAGGGAAAATCAGCATCGCTTCTGTAAGGGTAAGTCTTGCCTCACAAACCTTTTAGAATTCTTTGAAAAGGTCAATAGGAATGTGGATGCAGGCGAACCAGTGGATATTGTCTATCTGGATTTTCAGAAGGCGCTTGACGCGGTCCCTCACCAAAGGCTGCTGAGAAAACTCCATAGTCAGAGGATTAGATGGCAAGTCCTCTTATGGATTGAGAATTGGTTGAGAACCAGGAAACAGAAAATAGGTGTCAATGGGCAATTTTCACAGTGGAGAGAGGTGAAGAGCGGTGTGCCCCAGGGATCTGTCCTGGGACTGGTGCTTTTCAACCTGTTCATAAATGACCTGGAGACAGGGATAAGCAGTGAGGTGGCCAAGTTTGCTGATGACACGAAACTTTTCCGGGTGGTGAAGACCAGAAGGGATTGTGAAGAGCTCCAGAAGGATCTCTCCGAACTGGGAGAATGGGCGGCAAAATGGCAAATGCATTTCAATATAAGAAAATGTAAAGTAATGCACCTTGGGGGGGAAATCAAAACTTTAGTTATCAACTAATGGGTTCTGAGCTGTCTGGGATGGATCAGAAAAAAGATCTTGGTGTGCTGCTGGACATCTCGATGAAAGTGTCAACCCAGTGTGTGGCGGCAGTGAAGAAGGCCAATTACATGCTAGGTATCATTCAAAAGGGGATTGAAAATGAAACAGTCAACATTATAATGCCATTGTACAAAACGCTGGTAATACCTGGAGTATTGCATACAGTTCTGGTCACCGCACCTAAAAAAAGACACAGTGGAACTGGAAAAGGTGCAGAAGAGAGTGACTAAAATGATGACTGGGCCGGGGCACCTCCCTTATGAGGAAAGGTTACAGTGTTTGGGGCTCTTTAGTCTAGAGAAAAGGCACCTAAGGGGGGACATGATTGAGATGTATATAATTATGCAGGGGATGGATACAGTGGATAGAGGGAAGCTCTTTTCCCTCTCACGCAGCACCAGAACCAGGGGACATCTGCTCAAACTGAGTGTTGGGAGAGTGAAAACAGATAAAAGAAAATATTTATTTATCCAGCATGTTGTTAGTCTGTGGAACTTCTTGCCACAGGATGTGGTGATGGCATCTGGCCTAGATGCCTTTAAAAGGGGATTGGACACATTCCTGGAGGAAAAGTCCACCGGAGGTTGCAAGCCATGGTGGGGATGTATAATCTCCAGGCTTAAAAGGAAGGTACCTCAAAATGCCAGGTGCAGGGGAGGGGTATCAGGAGACAGGCATCTAGTTGTCTCATGTGCTCCCAAAGGCATCTGGTGGGGCCACTGTGAGATACAGGAAGCTGGACTAGATGGGCCCTTGGCCTGTTCCAGCAGGGATCTTCTTATTTTCTTATGTTCTTGTGTAAGATCTCTCTCTCTCTCCTACCTATAAAATACAAGTGTAAAACAAAATTGTGAATGAAAACCTAGCAAGATGGGGGTTAACACTTTGTCCCCTGCTGCAGTACCAGTATGGACTTAGGGGTCTATATTCTCTGTTAATGTTGGAAGGAAATTTCTCATTTTTTACACCACTGGAAATTTCTCTTGTAATTCTGAGCCTCAGGCTGAACCAGATCTTCAGTGGGGAGATGAAGGGCTGAAACCCACCCCCCTCCAGCCTGCTAATCCAGGCTTTCTCCCCATGCCTGTTATTTTTAATTTTATGACTGTGGTCCTGTAAAGCCTATGGAAGAGCTGTCAGTAAAATTACGTCAGTGTCAATGCTAGACAAACTGCTAACATACCAAATGGGAAGCAAACCTAAAACGCCATCCAAGTCAGGAGTAGACATTATGTTTCTTAGGTCATTGTTTAGAGAATCTGAGGCCACTAATGATAAAGCAGAATCCATCATTAAAGAGACAGTGTTTTCTAGACCTATTGACAAAGCATAATTGAATGAATGAATGTTGTTAAGAATATCCATGATTTACCACTTCTGCTGTGAAAATAGCATTTTAGTTGTTGTAAGTAAGTTTTCTGAATGTGCAAGATTGAATCTATTATTATTAGATCAGCCAGAAAGGAGTCGTTGTGGTGGAGGGGAGCTACTAGAAACTGCAAATCAATGTACAACCTATTACAATTTAACTAATAGTGCTTGAGTGCAACAGTGATTCAAATCTACACTGCAGCGCATAGAGAAAGATCTGAGCTTTAGAAACGGGAACATGATGTGCAATTTAGCCATTTGGAGATAATAATATACATGCAGTACACACCTATGATTTAAATCTGCATTGTGAAACTGTCATCACCACTGTTCAGGCTAAGTATCCCTAACATGTAGTCTCATTGTATTGGAAGTGGTTGGTTGTTCTGTACTATTTAGTACAAAAAATGAAAATAAAAAAGATTTAAAGATATATAATGACATATTGCAACCTGAAGGCAGAAGCTCACATTATGATACAGATTTGAGTACCAAAATACAGAATACATCATAACTATGAAGAGTTTTCATAATTACAGATCTCTCCTGTAAAATACACTGAAGGGACCCTGGTCCCTCAGTGTAAATGTTCAAATTGAGACAAATGTGATTTACATGATTCCTTAAGAAGTTGTGAAGTATGAATTACTTGTGTATTCTAGGGGTGCAGATACTTTTTGGCCTAAGAATCCTGTGTGTTTGTGCACACACAGAGCCTTATATATACAAACACAATCACTGACACACACTCCCCTCACAAAGATTGGGGGCTTAAATGTTCTCCTTCTGCTTGCCTGAATTTCAAGTTAGAAGTGTGTGTGTGTAAACATTACAGTTCTAAATTTTGACTTGCCTCACTTATTTGGTGAGACAAGGTGAAAATAATTTTCTCACTGTGAGATTCCAAACTATCATCATCGACAACAACACCATCATCACCTGGTCAGTGCTGCAGAAATTATATGGATTTGTGAGATCTGTTTTGCTTGTTTGTTGTGCATTTCTGAGCAATGCACAAAATGACAGCCCCTATCAAGCAAAGTTATGGTAGGGAATAATCTCTGAAGCCAGACCGGAAGGGGGCAATGACATCACTTATGTGACAATGCTGGTACTGAAGGCAAGCCTTTTTCTTTAGAAGCCTACCTGTGACATTAGCTGTGCTCCTTTCCTTTCCAGTGACTCAGAGAGGAAGGCATTGATTAGTGTGGCCAAAGGCTTAGATTCTTACCTGCATCAGCAGCTGATTTGTTGTTGTCATTGTTAGAGAGGATAAGGAGTGTCTAAATATATATTTTTTTCATTCATCTACTTTTTTGGTGAAATAAAATTTTGTCGTAAAACAAAATCTAAGCCTCATTTTAACATTATTTGACATATGTCTCTTAGCTGATACATTTGTGCTTTTTATATTCATTTTTTAGATTCCCCCCCCCCCCCAAGCTGCTTCTTAATAATCAACCGTCCCTTCAGAACAACTTCGAAGCTTAGGAGATTCTTGTGGATTTTGATGATAATTAAGTGTGAGGAACTATATACAGGAATGTTGCTTTATAACCTTGATTGTCTTGGTTTGATAGATTTTGAAGCTTTTTGAGCCTGGTGATTGAGGTGGCAAACTTGTGAGGACTCCTGACATTTGGATGAAAATAATGTGTGGAGCTGTGCCATTCAGGAATTTTAAAGGGCTGTGTTCTGTCATTTACGGCATGATGATCGCAGTCTGTCAGAAATCTACCTACCAACATTAAAGGTATAAGTAGGAGCAGCTCAGTGGGAAAGAAAAGGCTGCTGCCAGCTGACATACCTATAGCATAGAATCCGTTGTGAGTGTAGAAATTATCCATCCTGTGCTGTCCATCAACAGAACACAGTTGTAAGCATTTGGTGCATCATTTTTCATTTGCTTTCTGGTAAGGATGTGTAAAATCCTCTGCCTCAATTTAGTGGTGTTTAAGTTCCATTTCCTCTCCTGTCCCACTGATTATTTCTTTCTGGTAGTGAGACTTCATTTTCATTTCCTGTGTAGAAATGTGTACTCATTTTCTCCACACATGTTCCATAATGCACCTGTTTAGTCATGCATTACTCCCAAAGAACACATTTTGTACACATTTTCACCATTGATGAAAGCATGTTGTACATTTTTTTTACAGTTTACCATTTTCTCCTCCTCCTCCTTCAGCACTTTCGAAAATGTTGGGTTCTCTCAAGCTTGATAATGCCTCTCTTTTATATAATGCCATTTTTGTCACATACAGATCTGCAGGCAGTCCAATGTATGGCAGGTTTCCTTGCATTTGCTAAAAGAGGCCACTGTCTGATTCACTCTTTACCTTTTTCTGTGAATATATATAATGCTGCTGATTAGAGCCAGACATCCCAGTGCTGTTCTTGTGGGATCAGAAGAAATATTTAGCAACTTTTTTGAGGGAAGGATTGCAAGAACGGCAAGGGATGATCTGACATTTAAGGATGAAGTGATTTAGACTTTCTCTTTATTACTTAGATAAGAATAACAATAAATACACTGCTAAATGCCTGGCCAGTCACCTCCTGTTGACAGATTTTTATTTATTTATTTATTTTAATGGTAGAAAACAGGTATCCACAGGTGACAAATATTCTCTGTGAAGGAGAATGCTATGATTTGCAACCTTGCTTTAATAACATTACGACTACACAACTGCTTCTTCTCAAAGCCAAGTAAACACAATAGGAGCTTTCTTTGGACATTTTCCCCCTTAGCATGGGAAGGATGGGGACCAACTAGGAAGAGACGGGGATGTTGAACATCAGGCCCATGAAGTCTCTCAGAGAATGGCCCAATGGTACATGACATGGTTCCGCCACTGAAGATCTAATCTGAAACTAATTCACCACACTCATTACCCCCTTACCCCAGAATAAAGACATGAGACAATTGTTATGGAATAAACATGGGCCACACTTTATTGAATATTCATTATTGCCCTCAACAAAAGGGGGGGTGTCCTGCCGTAGTGCGGAATCAGGTTCTGCAGAGGGGTCTCAACGGACCCCTTACCAAACAATGGGCGAGTCCCAAGCCTCAAGTTCTTGGGGTCGTGAAGACAGCGAGAACCCAGCCGGCCCAAATTTGACAACCCCGACCTCCAGCCCCCTACTCATTGTTGACCGTTGGTCCAGGAGCGGCCCCAGCAGATCTTCCCCCCCAAGCACTGTAATCGCATGATCCGCAGTGCTGGGAGATCAGATGAGCCTGTAGTTGCGAGGGGAGTCACCGAAACCTGTTCTATCCACACTACCCGCCACAGCATAGGGACTAGCTACGCTAAGTCCCATGCCCAACCTCTCAAGCTCCAAAAGCAGGCCCCCCGTGGTCTGCCAGAAATATATCCAATCCTCTATCAGAGAGGTGCACTCCATCGTGCCGAAAAAGCTCAGGCCTATTAACACGGATCTCCCGGTGACCAATCACTGATCCAAGGCCATTGCATACTACTCTACACACTTCACGGTTAACAGTCCTCCTTGCAGTGTTAACTCGCTGCACCTGGCGTTCATGAATCCAGTCCATGTCGTCTTCCAACCTCACATCGTGCCATTGCAATGCTACTTTCGTCACATCACCTTTTCCTGTAGCTACCACCTCGCTAATCCTCAAAGCGCCGAAAAATGTCAGTAACGACACAGCCCTAAATAACGCAGCCTCATATCCATCCCTACAAATGACAAACCATTGCTGGCAAATTTTTTCCAACAATGCTGGGGATATTGGTACCCTGGAATCCTTAACCCGACCCCTTTCTTTACTCCAGCCCTCGATCATCTTCCTGATGCAAAAGTCAGAGGTATAATCCTGATACCCTTGTACTCTAGCCTGAAAGGCTAACGCTGACATTCTACCCTGGATGGATCCTGGCGCTAGTCCCTTCCTATGTAAATACACTATAAATTGTTGTAGGTGTTCCACTGGAGCAGGCCAAATCAGTTTCAAACCCACTAGGTTCCTGAACTCCTGGAATTCTATACTCACTGCCGAATACCCTTTCCACGTCCTCGGGGCCAGGGCCAAACCTACTGCTCTTTCTGCGTCATCACACCAATTTGCCAGACCTCCTTGGGCAGTGTCTCTGGAAATTCACTGGCTCCTGGATCTAATTCCCTGAACCGAGTGATCTGTTGGCATGATAGGGCATCAGCCAAGCTGTTATCCAGGCCAGGAATGTGCTTTGCTTGGATCACAATATTGTACCTTAAAGCACGCAATGTAAATGCGTGCACCAGTGCCATAATGCGTTCTGAGCGCAACGTGAGGTTGTTTATTATATAAACAACCGCCTGGTTGCTGCACCAGAAGCGTACTACAGAATTAGCCCATTCGTGCGCCCACAGCCACAGGGCGCCTACTATCGGAAGAAATTTCCAGAAATGTGAGGTCCCTAGTAATTCCTTGCTGGTGTCACCCTTCAGGCCACAGTTCAGTGCACCATCTGCCCTTGAAATAGATCCCAAAACCTAGGGAGCCTGCAGCGTCAATCTGGACCTGAAATTCGGCTCTAAGGTTCATCTCAGTCCTCCAAAATGATACCCCATAAAAATGAACAAGGAACTGGCTCCAAACTTGCAGATCCTGTCTCATACCACTTGTCACCTGGGTTCTGTGAAAAGGGCGACACAGGCCTTTCATAGTGTCACATAATCTATGCAGAAAGGTGCGACCTGGGGCAATTACACAGCAAGCAAAATTTAAATGACCTACAATCTCCTGTAGCTCTTTCAATGACACTTCCTACTTCTCATAAGAAGATCAATTCGATCCTTAAGGGCCTCAAGTTTGCTATCTGGTAATCAGGAAGCATGTTGTCTAGTATCCAATTCTATTCCCAGAAATGTAAGTGAAGTCACCGGTCCTTCAGTTTTTTCTTCGGCTAAGGGTAACCCCAGCTCCTGTGCCGTTATTTGGAATGCTTCCAGAACAAATCTGCATTGTCCAGTGTTGTTTTCACCACAAAAAGATAATCATCCAAATAATGTGCAGTGTTCTTGCAGCCTACTCTACACCTGAGCTTCCATTCTAAAAATGAACTGAAACGCTCAAAAGCAGCACACAATATAGAACAGCCCATTGGCAATGCCCTATCAATATAGTAAGAGCCCTGAAAATAAAAACCCACAAGGTCAAATACTTGTGGGTGGACAGGAAGAATACAAAACGCTGACTTAATGTTGCATTTCACAAACTCCGCCCCTATTCCACATCTACAGACCATACGCACCACCTCGTCAAAGGAGGTGTAGCACACCGTGCAAAGCTCCTGAGGAATGGCATCGTTCACAGATTCCCCTTCTGGGTATGAGAAATGATGAATGAGCCTATATTCTCCCTGATTCTTCTTGGGCACCACACCTAATGGTGAGACCCGCAGATTCTCCAATGGGGGATTCTGATAAGGCCCCCAAACCTTACCTTCTGCGACTTCCTTCTTTATTTTGTCCTTAACAATACCTTCCATCCCATTTACTGATTTTAAATTCTTAGCAAAAAATGCCTTATGCTCACCTAGCGCCGGTATTCTAAAACCATTCTGAAAACTATCTAAAAGGTACTCTGTGTCTATCCACCTTGGATAATCCTGCAACCAAATCTCCAGTACTGACACTTTAATTGGACTGGGGCCATTTGGTAGAGGAACCCCCTCCACCGTTTGCTACCCCCCGGTGTCCTTACTGATACCTCTCTGTGCTCTGACCCTAAAACATAATGTGCTGGGGTGCTGGCCCCCACAGACTGAACACTCATGCCTGAAGTGGCATGCTTTGCATGAACATGTGCCCTTGGAGTGTTAATCCTAACAGAGGAAGCGGGGTTGAACCACTTGCCCCGTGCCAGCATGGGAGCTCACATTCGGACCAGGTTTGCAGATGAGATGCCCACTGTCAAACCTATCACCCAAGTTTGGCCTGACAGGCATCATAAACTGCAACCAGAGGCCTGGTAGCAGCTCATCCCAGCACAAATTTGGATGAATCGCACTGCGCATATGGAATGATTGATCATAAAGCAACCAAGCCTGCCCCGCAAAGTCTATATATGCCCTGTAGATCAAGTCAAGGTATTGAAACAACAACTGAGCTCTCCATGGCTGTGCCTTCACAACTACCCCAGCATAAATCCAGAAACCCGGTAACCAGTTTGGCCATGTCCTTTCTGGACTACGCCTCCTACGCTTTTCTTTCTCCCATTCATCCTCCTTATCAATCTCCTTCTTATCTACATCTCTATTAAGGAGCTCAAATAAGTCAACATTATTACCTCTCAGATTTTTTCCTTAGTAGCTGGAGTGAGGTGATCGTCCAATGGCAGGGCGTGATCCCCAAAAGGCAAAGCCTTTAAGATGACAGAGTTGTAGCCAGTGTCAGGCACCGATGGGTAGGGCCAGACCTCTACGCCTGCTGTTGAACCCAGGGTTGCTAGAAAGGTAACCTGTGGATACGGCACAGCCCAATTCCCTACTGGCGTGCTCCTACTTGGCGAAGGATTAACTGAGGCCCGATATCCCTGCATGTCATGTGTCATATGAAATGGCAAAGTACTCTGTCCACTGCCTGGCCATGGCCAAGCAGGTAATGTCGTGAAAGTGTCAGGTGCAGCCGCCAACTCACGTGCTACTGGAGGTGGTGCTGGTTCATGTTCTTCCCTGCCATATCGATCGCTGGGTACAGCCTCTTCCCCTTCATCCTGCTGACCCTGCATCCCTGCAGAGGATCGATCAACCTCTGATGTTTGCAACCCGCACTCCTCATCCTCACTCTGGCCCTGAGGTGTCAAGGCATCTGACCCTCTCCTGGACAGCCGTGAGGCCTGCTGATTATCCTCTAAAGCAGCAAAATGAGACATTAGGTTCTCTGCCATGGCTTTAAGTTTAGCCCTCCTATGACTCTTAGCTTCTCTGGCCGAACATATGTTTGAGGAGGCGAAACCTGGGAAGCTGCATGCTTTTTAGCAGGTTGTTTACCCTTCTTGTTACCTTGGCCCTTCCTAGAAACCATTTCCCGACAACCTTAACATAAAACTTCAATTAGTTATATTAATCTATATTATTATTATTACTATTATTACTATTATTACTATTATTACTATCATCATCATCATCATCATCATCATCATCATCATCATCATCATCATCATCATTATTATTATTATTATTATTATTATTATTATTATTATTATTATTATTATTATTATTATTATTATTATTATTATTATTATTATTATTATTATTATTATTTAATCCACTTCAATCCAGAAGCGCCAAAATGTTATATCCTGTTTGATATGATTGTATTTTATTTATTTATTTATTTATTTATTTATTTATTTATTTATTTTCTTTCTTTCTTTCTTTTTGCTGTTAAACAGAAACTAGCCCACAACAATTGGACGATTGGTTAATAATAAATTTATATAAGACCTTCTTGTATTATTCTATTTATTTTTATGATTATTATTCTTTACTTATGAAATTATACTATCTAAATTAAATAAACGTTATTTATTTGTTTAAGTAGAATTTTTTTTTTGGATTTTCCAGAATTTGTAAGCCTCTTCCAATTGGAAAAAACTAGGTCGAAATTAGACACCCCCCTCCTGCTGCGCCAACAAACAATTAACTACTGATGAGGTTTGTTACCCCTGTAGATTAATTAGTAGTAATTTATTTATTATTATTTATTTATGCTTAATATTAAAAAACTTTGAAATGAAAATGACTTTTTCTACCCTTACCTGCTGCTAGGGGGAGGGGGGCACCCACTAGTGCCGCGGTTTTGTGTACCTTGGCCCAAGGCCCTAACTAGGTAGCCTTTGCTGCAGTTCTTACTTCTTTCTTTCTTCTTCTTCTTCTTCTTCTTCTTCTTCTTCTTCTTCTTCTTATTCTTATTCTTATTATTATTATTATTATTATTATTATTATTATTATTATTATTATTATTATTATTATTAAAGTTAATCTAGTTCAGATAATTAAATTCTTTTCTTTTTTTATTTTTAATGCCTATAAGTACAAATAATGACATGCAAGATCAACCACAAACAACTGTTGCCAACGAGTAAGGCCGCAGCAGACTAAAAACCGAGCCGGTGTCCCAGGCCCCCCACCTGGCCCAGCCCTAAAGGCTGCACCTCTCCCCTTCACACTCTGTTATTCCTTTGCTTATTATTATTATTCTTTTTTTGGGGGTCTAAACGAATATCAATATCCACCAAATGTCCATGCTATTGGTCCTGAAATTCAAGACCGAAGCACAAAGCAAACTGGGGGGGCGCCGATGCAAACCCCCCCGATCCAAAAAGCGAAGCCACCACTGGTAATAGGCCGGAGTGACACAGTTCAAAATGAACCAAGTTGTGGAGCTCCGACCTTCTCTGATGCCAGAAAGGAAGAGGCCGAAGGGAGGGGGGAACATCCCTTAAATATCATCCTCCTTCTCCCCTCCCTTCCTGGGTCACTCTCATGAGACCACAGCGTCTCGCGATATCCCGGGAAGGAGATAATGGCGGCCCACGCTGCCAAAGCAAGCTCGTCGGTAGACCGAACACTCTCATTGTAATGCAAGGATGTGAAAAGTATTCAATATACTCAATAAATTCCTCATCCTCATTGTATTAGGCTATCTTGGCTCTAAAATACAACTCAATGAAGAATTGCAAAATCACAAAAGGCTCCTCACTTCCAGCAGAGAGCTAGACAGGGAGATTTCCTCTTTTTTGTTGTTAAATTTCTCCTTAATGTGCAGAAAAAATATCTGCTTCCTGTTGACACACACAGCAAGCACAAATGGGCTGACTGTTAGGGAGCAGGCAATCAACCCATTCCTGTTAGCAGTTCCAACAGGAGAACAAAAGAGGCAGGTGATGTGACAGCCTGTTGTAAGAGCAACAGCTTCACTCTTGACACATGCACACAAACACACACTTTTCTTCTTTTCCTGAAAAATTAAATGTAGAAGCCACCAAACACCTCATAAAACATTAAAGGGGTAACAACTAGAGATGGGGGTATTCATATTTGTATACGAATACCCCCACACAGCTGGAGTTAATGAGGGTCTGGCCACCTGGGGCCAGACCATCCACTCACACATCCACTGCTGTCGCCTCCTCCTCTCTCCCTTCTAATTTCTCCGGAGCTCGCGGTCGACTATCCACTCCTGGCAGAAGGAGGGAAGATGAATCTCCCTGTGAGGCTGACGAGTGGCTAGCCGACTAGGTGCTCCAGAGTGATTGGTAGGAAGAGCGGGGCTGGTGTCGGCATTGTGAGTGGACAGTCTGGTCCCAGCTGTGCAGGGGCATTTGTATTCATATACGAATACCCCCATCTCTAGTAACAACCAGTTGCAAAAGCAACATCTTGGACTCTTGGCACCCAGGCAAAAATGAAGATCACCAGGGCTTTCCTCTGGGAACTCAGCCAATGGGTTCCTCACCACACACCAAAGAACATTGCAGCCAGATGCAACAGAGCAGCAGTTTCAGCTCTTGGTGCTAGGTCTTCTATGCAAAGTCCAAGAGAAGACTACCAAACACTCTTGAGATCAGAGAGGCACAGGCTGGCCAGCCACCTATCTTAGGGAAGTGTTTGCTCTGCTCTTCTGTGGGGAAGATATGTAGGATAAAACCCTTGTTGGCTTCCAAGCATGCAGAAGACAACAGTCAGAACTTTGGCAAAGAAGAGCAGCTGCCAACCTTCCTCCTGCATTTGGTTTTCACACCAGGGAGAGCAAAGAAGACTTCAAGGCACTTAGCTTGAGGAGTTCAGATCCCTCATGGTCTAGGTGGCTGGGAGGTGATGTTCCAGATGACCAGTAGCAGCACCAAAAAGTATGCCATTCAAGTTGAGGTGGGAAAGGCAGGCTGCCAGGTGCCAGCTTCTTTCTGTGGGAGGGAGGCTGAATAGGAGAGGAAAGATGTATCCATGAAGTTAAGGACTTCAAACAGGGATGCATTGTTTGCCTGTTCCTTAATGGCCAGTGTTTCTGTGATTACTATGTGTGTGGAAGGATGAGTGCTTTAGTTCTCAAGGGAAAAGGGCACCAGTTAAATTCTACAGCTCACTTTTGTGGAAGAAACAATTCCTGCAAATGGTAGACTGAATTAAAAGCACCTGAAGATAAGAAGCACAGAAAGCACACACTTAGCAAGCAAGAAGAAAAATGTTTCAGTTCCTCATCCTCATCTTCAAGGACAAGTTAAATGAGTATTTACATTATCTGTTGTAACTTGAAATTAGTGTGCATGCTTCATATCAGAAGAGCTTAGCAATGTTGAGCAGTATTCTGTCACAGTCAAAATACTGCACAATCAGACATAGTACCAACACGGTGGGAAGGTAACGGCGTTCCATGTCTAGTCACGCTGGCCACGTGACCACGGAAACTGTCTTCGGACAAATGCTGGCTCTATGGCTTGGAGATGGGGATGAGCACCGCCCTCTAGAGTCGGACACGACTGGACTAAATGTCAAGGGGAACCTTTACCTTTACCTAAAAGCTTTTGCAATTGAAGGGGGAAAAAGGACAATATAGCTGTGGTGACTTCTAAAATTCATCTCCCGACTCCTTTGTCATGAAGTATTTTGTCTGAACTTATGTCAAGTGCTTCTGAGGGCATTGCTATCACTGGCTGGAAAACCAGAGACTGACGAAGAGAACCATAATGTGTCTGCTCTCTTGAAATTATATCTTAGAAGTGTTTCTAGGTACATTATTTCCATGGAGGGCAGACAGGGGAAGAACAAAGTGTGAGATTTGCTCATATATAAAGGCTTATAGGCACATAGTGAATACATTTGTAGAATAACACAACCAAAGAGCAACCCACGTTACACAGAATGGACTTTGCTCACTCTCAGATTCACTCTAATGCTGTTGAACTTAGCTCTGCTCCACTCACTTATTTGCTACATCCATCACTTTTGAAGAAGCTTGCAATGAAAACAAAGCATGGCTTTATCCTTTCCATATCATACTTGACTGTCCACCGCTTGATAAATATAGACATGTATTTATCAGGCCCAATCCAGCCCTGGCCAAGGGCAGTGGCCACCTACACAGCAATCATTGTAGGTCTCCATACAGCCTACAATTTCACTCCCTTCTTCCAAGGTGTCAGGGACACATGGCCTCTCATGGTGGATTGGTAAGTGAGTGTGCCTCACCATCTAGTTCTCCCTTTTGAACAAATTATTTGAGCCTAGAGCTTGAGTACTACCTAAAGAGAGAGAGATCATCAGCTGCAAACATATTCAAAAGGATTTCGGCAATGGAGAGAGTGGTTTTACAGTAGCAAAAAGGCACCATCATAATGGGCAAGGTTCATTTGGAGAGAGGTCCTACATATTGCAGAGCATTTGAGTTGATGGTTGCTAGGCATTCCTTTGTGGACAGTGACATATTTGCTTCCTGAGAGTATGGAAGCAGTAGATAATGTTTGTTAACATATCATCACCAATGCACCCAATGGCTGTATAGTAGGACCCCCATATCCAGGGGGGATCAGTACCAAGCCCCCCCATGGCTGTTGAAAAATACTGATTATAGCAAATGCTATTTTAATAGTGAACATGATACAGTACATAGTATGGTCGCTGGCTCTCTCTAGTGGGCAGTTCTGTCAACTTCATCTTTAGAAACATATTTCTAGGATTTTTCTTTTAATATTTTTAATGTTTTCAGACCATGGATAAATGAATCAGCAGATACTGATCCCGCAGATAAGGAGGCCTTATTGTATTTTAGTTTCCCCATAGGGAAAACAGCAGCTACTCCCTTCTATAGGAGGAGATTAAGGAGTACATTCAGGGCTATCGTAAGTATGGATTCTCCACTAATGCTTTAATGGCTAGTGTGATAACACGTTGTGCTCCATTTGAACTGTGCATTGATTCCAGCCCATGAACTGTCCCACATAATTCAATGAGAGCAAAAGGAAATCAAGCCAGTCTTCACCTGTCTTAGCCCTGCCTTCTCTTCCATTGTGTGGTAAACTGGACTGTGACAAGATGTTGGAGAGCTGTCTTTTACATAGGTAGATCATAAGACCGTGATTTGGTAACAAGTAGCCAAGCATTGCTAATGGTGCGGCTTTGTGTACAAACAAGTTAAGGAATTCAGCATATATATGTACTAAATACAGCTCTCCTTTTCTTGAGCATTCAAGCACTTTGCCCTTTTCTGTCATTATGCTTTATGAAATATGAATTGTGTGTATCTGGAAGCCCTAAGGGTGACAATAGAGCAGTACTGACAGTAATGTCATTTTGTGCACTGAAAGTGCCTGCTATTCTTTACTGGGGTTCTCAAGTTTAAATTATGTCACTGACTACTAAGGTTCCTGTCAGATAAATATGAAACTGCCAGGAATGTAAGGCTTGGTAGATGTATCTCATGATCATCACTTTAAAAACATCATGTTGTAGGTGTGTCTGTGCCTAGGTCAGTTTGGCCTTCCAACACAGGTATGTCTCCTGTCATTGTTCACCTGAATTCTTTGTGTGACACCTTGAAGTAGACACCCTGTTTTTAAAGTCTGCAATGCTTAGCTGAACAAAATGAGAGTGGGGAGAACAGGTGTTCAGAGAGATTTTACATGGATCCTGTTGCTAAGGAAACCATTTCTTTTGGCTGCTGAACATGGGCCGTGTCTGTCAAAACTGGCGAAAGCAAACAAGGGAAGGGATTAAACACACACACATACACACATGAAACACACATTTTGCTTGATACACAACAGCTTTTGAGAATGGGGGAGGGGAGAGAGTAATATTCTGTACAATTATTTATATATTTATTTGCAATCCTTGACTAGATTTGTAGAATATCCCCTCCATCAAAAACCTTTAACTCAGTATTTAGTTCCCCTAGAAAAATCTGACAAATAAGAATAATGTCTTCTTTTAAAAGCTATAAATGTGTGTTAGTTTAAATAACGAACAAGGCCACCACAAATTACTTGGGTCTGTAGTTTTAGGCAATGAAGGAAATTCAGTATGTATGCTGGGGAGAATAGCCTAAGAATCCAAAGAACTATTCATATATGGAAATTTAGCAAAGAATGTGATTAGAATATTTGTCTGGAATAGTTCCATTTTGCTGAAAAATTTAGAAGCTGGGCCTAAGCCTAAATAAATTAAAATTCCATATCGAAACATGACATAGAAGGCTTTTGTGGTAAATATATGGGTGTTTAGTCCACTGTTTGACCCACTGCTGGGACAGGCTGCTTCTCTCCTAAAGGCAGTGATCAGATTATGTCTTTGTTGGAGTGAACAAGTCTGCTCCAGAGAAGTCATATCCGTTTGTTCATTCATTCATTCATTCATTCATTCAAAATATTTTTACCCTGCCTTTCTCCTTAAAAGGACCCAAGGCAGCTTATAACATTAAAAGAACAACCTTTTAAAGCTAAAAACAGTAAATGCACAAATATATAAAAAAAGAATGAAACAAGTATCATATTAAAACAGTATATAAAATTAATATTAAGAACACATTTAAAAGCAACAGAACACAACAGTCCAATTTGAAAAAAACCCTCTCAGACTGCCAGTCACTAAGGAAAAGCTTACATGAAGAGAAAGGTCTTAATCTACTTGCAGAAGGACAGTAAAGATGAGGCCAGCCTACCTTCCCATGAGAGGGAGTTCCAGAGTCTGGGAGCAGCAACAGAGAAGGCTCTTTCCCATATCCCCACCAAGTGCACTGTGAGGGTGGTGGGACTGAGAGAATGGCCTCCCCTGATTATCTTAATGCCAGGGCAGACTCATAGAGGGAGATGGGTTCTTTTAGATAGCTTGGACCCAAGCTTTATAGGTTAAAAACAGCATTTTGAATTGTGCCCGAAAACAGAAAGGAAACCAGTAGAGCTGTTATAACAGAGGAGTTAAATTGCCACAGTCCCAGTTAACAATCTGGCTGCTACATTTTGGACCCTCTGAAGTTTCTGAATACTTTCTAGCGGCAGCCCCAAATAGGGTGTGTTACAGTAATCCAGCTGAGATGTAACTAGGACGTATATCCATACATTTCTGGTCCCTGTCAAGGGCTTCTGTCATTTGGTGTGGGCAGAGTCATTCTGTTTTGGTTCATTTCCAGTGTGATGGTTGGAAATGAACCAAAAGTGAGCCTTCTCTTGTCAATTTGTCAATATCCTGAAGTGCCTTAAGAAAAGAGCCACTTCAGGATATTGTCAGATTAAATGCTTCCTTGGCTCTAAGGAAAGGCTAAGGAAATGACATTTATAAGTGTAATAGGGCAGCTCATATGCAACACATAAAAAAATAAAATCTTAAGAGAAAATAGAAAAACAAAAATCCCCTTTGTCGCTTCTTCCAGACTTCTGCTTCTGAGAGGAAGTCTTTTTATTTTATTTTTCTAAAGTGAGGATGTGCGTATGTACTGTTCTAATGCATTAAAATGTTTTTCCACATCCCCAGCACCTCCATGGAAGAAGAAATGTTTAATTTGCCAATATCCTGAAGTGGCTCTTTTTTAAAGTCACTTCAGGATACTGGAAAATTGAGACTGGGTTGGTGTAGATCAAGTAGGGTTGCGTGAGGTCCATATGGCTTTCAGGTGTGAGGATTGTGTCAAATGGCATACTGGACATCCTAGCAACGTTATTTAGCCCTCAGCATTCCACTTTAGCAAAGCCCTTTATCCGTGTAGACTCAAGTGACTACCTTGAGTCTCAGTGTTCCACACGTAGCATTTCCTGGGAAAGGTTCCAGACTTGGAGAAACACTTGGTCAAAGACTTTGGACAGCTCTTGACAGTCACAATACACAGTTTTAGCATGCTCATCTTGAGGGCAAAGGGCAGCACTCTTGGACATTTGTGAAATATCCAAACACAGGAGCCCATCTGCCAGGTCCTCCTTCACCAATCTCATCTTGAAGAATAAAGGGCAGCTTTAAGATATTTCAGGGAGCAAACAAATAAACAGTGAATAGGCAGAATTCACAACCACCTTCTGGTTATTACAGCTACTACTTAATATAATTATAAGTATTTTGACAACAAACCTAGCATTGAGAGGAGAAAGGTGGTGGTGGTGGGGCTATACTCTGAGCACTTAATTTGCCATCTGGTTAACAGGAATCTTTTATGTATTTATAGATTTAAAATCCATCTTTCATGTGTACATGCTGGTGTGTGTGCCAATCTGATATGTTTTTCACTAAATAAATATCTATGTAATTCTTTGAAATCTTCAATAAATATCATTTGTTTTGAACATAGGGAAAGGGAAAATAACATGTGTTAAGAAAGCCTAAGGCGGCAGCAGTGGGGAAGACCAATAGTTAGGGCCACCTGAGTCCTTCCCCTTTTGTCCATCTCATCTGTTCCTCCCTTCTGTTCTCACAGATAGCTTCCTTTCCTTTCCCTCTGTCCTTTTCCATCTGTTTGCCAAGTATGTTGTGTAGGCAACAGTAGCAACCTAAGTTACCTTTATATCTTAGAGCAGGGGTCCCCAACCCCCAGTCCGTGGCCCGTGCTGGTCCGTAGCCTGGGCTGGACTGGGCCGCGGAGACAGATCTCTCACCCCCCGCACGCACTGCCCCCGCACAGCACTTTTGTGCATGCGTGCAAGTGCGTGCGCACCCCTGTGAGCGCCACCCCCTTTGTGCATGTGCACGTGCCTGCACAAGTGCCCCAAGTGCCCCTGCCCTTCACGCATGTGTGCAAGTACGTGCGTGCCCACGCAAACGCCCCTTGCCCCTTCGCACATGCGCGCAAGTGCGGTTGGGGGAGAACCCCGTTCTCCCCCAACCAGTTCGTGGTGACAAAAAGGTTGGGGACCTCTGTCTTAGAGGGAACATCTGTAATTCTGTAAAATAAAAAGAAAAGAAATAAAAAGAAAAGAAAAAGAAGTACTTTAAATTGCTCCTTAAGACAAACCAACAGCTGGGTATCTGTCACAGAATAGTTGCAATACATTCTTGTGTTTTTCATCACATGCACATTCCTCCTGCTTCATTTTCTATTAAATGAATTTTCCAATGTGTCTTTCCAGGCAACCCCATTTACCGCACATTTATCGTGATCCAATCTGATTATAACCAAAGAGCATGTGCCACTAAGGCATGGTCTGCTTTCTCCAGATAGATTTCCACCCTTCATCTTGCAGCTATCTGAATTTCATCAGTATTAAATGTCACTACTACTTCATCCCCTGGATTACACTTAAATTACAGTACCAAAGATAGCTATTCTAACACAAAACTCAAAGGTTATCTGTTAGCTGATAATAATTTCCAGAAGCTATATGACGGATACTAACTATGAATTCTGCTTTAAAGTATAATAATTAGAAGACAATTTATATTACAAGGTGGCATTTACTGGATACAATGTCCATGAAGAGTAGCTTGCTATTTCTGTCTCCCATGAGAAAGGTAAAAATGGGTCAGAAGCCACAGCTTTCTCCTCAGTATGAGATTTCGAGGCTTATCAGATTTGCCAGTACATTAAAATCTCAAATCAACAATTGTAAGACCAGACCCTTAAACCCAATATTTAATTTGTATTAGTATCAGAAGCAAAGCAAGGGTAACCTTCAAATGAAGTTTAAGGCACCTTTGAGGCCTCTGCTTTCAGCAGAATATTGTGAAGTATTGAAAGGAAGTAAAAACATGTCAATAAAAGTCAGAAACAATTTTAAGATGACTGAGGATGCCCCAAACTTTTTCTCTGAAATGCTACTGAAAATGACATCTGAAGTGTATTTGCTCTTGGAACATGGGACGTATCCAGCAGTAGGTAAAGGTAAAGGTTCCCCTTGACATTTAGTCCAGTCGTGTCCAACTCTAGGGTGCAGTGCTCATCCCCGTTTCCAAGCTGTAGAGCCAGCATTTGTCCGAAGATAGTTTCTGTGGTCACGTGGCCAGCACAACTAGACACGGAACGCCATTACCTTCTCACCGAGGTGGTATCTATTTATCTACTCACATTTTTACATGCCTTCAAACTGCTAGGTTGGCAGGAATCCAGCAGTAATCCAATGACAAAAGCCAAGGTTGCCCCAAAACTGCTGCCTCCTAAGTGCCCCCACAATGATTTAGAGGGCAGGGAATCCATTTGTAGCAGATTCTTGGGCAATTCAAAATGCTTCAGGAAGAGATGAAAACAGTTATATCACTACTGTTAGTGTTGCACTGAATTTAGACCCATGTCAGTTTCATCCTCTTACTGTGTCATTCTGTGTTCATTAATACACTGTTACCAGGCAGTTAGCTTTCTGGCCTAATTCAGGAAGTTTGTTTCCTTTGTCTTCAGTCTTTCCTGGTGAGGGCATTCTGTATCTCAGGTCCCATTTTAAGGATTTTATTAAGTTTCTAGTACAAGGGATATAGAAAGGGGAATGGGGTTCAGAGGGAGCAAAACAGTTTTACAGTTTTTCCAAAGGACTGACATTTTGGAACTTCCTGTTGCTTGCTACTCAATCTAACAGTTACTCCTTCGCTTATCTAAAGTAGACACCTCAAAGTAAATATTCACTACATGAAAGTTATTACATACTTGGGATTTTAGAAGTCTCCATTAATTTGATGTCTTACCCATATCTCTAAAGTTCAAAACCATATACCATCAGTTCATTTTTCCCTTATGTAACAGAAAGTCCAATAAGGGCTTTGAAGTTGTTCTGAGGTTTACTAATGATTTGCCCTTAATTAGTGCTGAGAACATCACAATTTCTGCTATTTCCTGTACCTTAAATAGCCATTCTTCCACTGTGTGTACTTTATTCAATTTTCAGTATTGCACATAAGAAAGTCGTGCAGCTGTTGCCATGTATCTGATAATTACTGTATTGTTCTTTTCAATCTGAACATCCACTAGGCTCAAAGGAAACATTTATGAATTGAAATGCAGGTTGATTTTCAGTATCTCTTGCATTGTTAGATTAATTTCCTTCCGAAACTTTTTGGCTGCTCTGCACATCCACCGCATATGGTAAAAGGCACCTTCTTTCTCTTGACAATTATTGGTAACCCCTTTGTGTATTTTAAACATCTTTTCTGGCATCAAAGATCATCTGTACCTCACTTTGTAAAAGTTTTCTTTAAGATTATAGCTCATTGTAAATTTCCATTTCATTGTAAATATCTCAGGTCCAAGCAATACATTGCATCATGAATTCTTTTTGAAGAAAAGTCATTATACACATTTGCAAATAATACAAAATTATTATTTTTACTCCCTTTGTGCATAGCTTTAATAATGCAGTACAGTAGGTGAACCTAGTGTGGTGTAGTGGATAGACTAATAGACTAAGACTCTGTAGACCTGGGTTCAAATCCTCACTTTGCCATGGACACTCACTAGATGGTGGCACTGGTAAAACCATTCCTTAAATATCTAACTTACCTTGAAAGTTGGTTCTGACATGATGGCATGTAACACAAGTGTTAACTGGTGACATGCATAATTCAAAGAATAATTACAATATGTGTCACTCTACATGTTACTTCAGATTAGGATGGTACTTTTTTAAAAAAAGAGAACTGAAGAAAATTCTTCCCCTGGAACATACAAGGGGAGGGGAGTCTAAACAAGGGCTCCAGTGAGAACTGGATGGGAGGTTCAGTATGCTGAGAGGTATGCAATGATAAGAGAAGAAAATTCATTAAATGCTAATAATGTCTGATTGTTACACAGGCTGATTTTTGTACTTCTCACTGCTTGAAAATGAGTTTTGTTTTGGTTTCTATTTGGTCTTTGGATAGAAACATGAATTTTGAAAATATGATTGCTCAACGATAGAGGTCTGTCTTCTGAAATGGATTCCTAGCTTTTAATCAAGGGCTATGTGTAATTCATTGTTTGGACCTGAGGTACAGAATGCCTTGACCAGGAAGGATTGAGGTCAAGATGAATTTCATGAATTAGGCCATGAATCTAACTGCCTGGTAACAGGTATCTGCTGCTATTTCCTTGCTCTTGAGATGGGAGCAAAAAGATGAAATTTCTGAATTGCTTTCAGGGATGAAATGGGTTCTACTCCAGAAAAACTTATTCAAGGTGTAAGACACTTTCTTGTTTCAGCTATAACATGCAAACATAGAATCATAGAATAATTGAGTTGGAAGGAGCCTATAAGGCCATCAAGTCCAACCCCATGGTCAATTCAGGAATCCAAGTCAAAGCAGATCTGACAGATGGTTGTCCAATTTTCTCTTGAAAGCCTCCAGTGTTGGAGCGCTCACCACCTCCCGAGTTAATAGGTTCCATTGTTGTACTATTTTAACAGTTGAAGAAGTTTTTTCTTATATTCAGTCTAAATCTGGCCTCCTGTAGCTTGAGCCCATTGTTGTGTGTCCTGCACTCTGGGATGATCGAGAACAGATCCCGCCCCTTCTCTGTAGGACTACCTTTTGAGTATTTGAACAGTGCTATCATATCTTCCCTTAGTCTTCTTTTCTCAGGGCTAAACATGCCCAATTCTTTCAATATTTCTTCATATGGCTTGGTTTCCAGTCTCCTGATCATCCTTGTTACCCTCTTCTGAACTTGTTCCAGTTTGTTGCCATCCTTCTTAAAGTGTGGTGTCCAGAACTGGACACATATTCTGGTTACATGGTTACTGTTCTTTCAGTTTGCCAGATGTGAATGTTTGCTGGAATCAAAAGTTGTAGTTAATTTGGATCCCCTAAGTGAAATATCTGAGGAACTCTGAGGGAAAGCTATTCCAGTAAAACTAGCAAAGATTCTCAGGGCATTTCACACATTCCCAAGGATGCTGAAAAAATCCCTGATATTACAAAGTCAGAGATGATGATGCCAAATTAGCAAGACAGGCCCCAGTTTTGCAGGGAGGAGAAAACCAACATATAATGTGTAAATGGTAAAAGGCACTCTGATGTTAGAGACTGGAATGACTGTTCTTTGTAAATAATGCATTTTTAATCTTTCTGAGCTAAGATGATAAGACATACAACCCAAAAAGTAATATTTAACTGCAAGAAATTATACTATTCCAACAACACAGAATGTCAGCCCATCTCTTATTCTGCACACACACACTCCAAAAAAAGTACTGGGCATCAACCCACTTTTAGAATAAAAATAACAAATAAGTATCTTAAACAGCTCAATGACATTTAGCAAAACAAAAATTTTAGAGAACTATGTAATAGTATTCAGCACGGGCAGAGATGGAAATATCCATGTATTCAGGCACATTGACAGCTTGTTTCAATATATAATGGTATCCATGAAATAGACCCCTAAAATGTTGCATTTGAATTACTCTTCTTTTCAAAATTTCACTGGATATGAAGGCCATGCCTCCTTAGTTTCATCTGTTTATTCAGAGTATCAGTGAAAACATTCTTTCATATATCAACCTTGGACAGCACAACAATGCCTCTCTAGTCAAAGAACAGCAAACACCACAAGATTAATATGACTGAATATACCCCTAGAGTATTTCCATTGACTTCAGTGGAGTCACACCACAGATATACTTACTGTTCATTAATCCATTTGCTAATCCCTTTTCTATGAAGGCAGAGAGCTGTGTGGAATTAAAATCAAATGTATTTATTTGATTCATCCTTTGGAGGAAGAATGGTAAATATACATTCAGCTAGAAGATGACTACAGATGATCCTCCCATGCAAAATAGACTGTAATTTCAATGAACAGTAGGTGTCAGTTGTTCTAAACTACTGTGTACTATAAACTCACACCTAGTTATTCTAGGAGTTCATACAAATTTTGGAAGAAAAATACTAAGCTGAAATTCTATCCTTCCTAGTGCTTACCAAACAGAAGAATAACATGAATCTATGAATATGTATTCCTATCCCAAAGGCGGCAGTCTCAGAGATTTGTCTACCTGGGCCAGTATCCTACTGCTAATCCTACTTTGAGTAGATCCATTGACTCAATGGTGTTTACATAAGTGTTGATGTCCTAACCAACAATTGATTTAACGGGACTATTCTCTAGCTGAGACTGGCAATGTAACACTGGTCTAGGATTGGCAGATTTCTCTCTACCTGAAGACCAAGAATAATTTGTCCTGAGTTGTTTCATGCTGTGTTAATAGCATGCAGATTGTCACTGTACCACAGTGCAAATCCTATCAGGAGGGCAATGACTTATTAGCAAAATACTTGTAGCATATATACAAGGTGTCAGATTCAATCCCTTTCATCTCTTAAGCTGGCCTGAGAAAGCTTGCCTGAAACTCTGGGGAACTGCTGCCAGTGAACATGGACAACACTGAGCTAGGTAGACAATGGCTTGTGTTGCTATATAGATTCCCCTGTTCTGAACTGCTTTATTACAGATCATAACGCATTTGCCCAAAGTGCATGATTCCTGTACATTTTGAAGCTGAGTCCTTGGCATCTCTAGAAGCAAATCTAGGGAAGAGTCCTGTGTGACATCCTGCCAATCACAAATGGCAAAACATTTTAGATGGACTCATAGTTTAAGTCTTCATTGAGCAGCTACAGAATGCCCAGGTCAAACCTCTGTCCAACTTGGCTCCTTAGCAGAGCACATTGGTGGGGAATATCCTTAGTGTCAAAGCATGTGCACAATGAAATTCAAGGTGTGCCATGAAGAGCCCATTATGAGATTTAAATTTAAAATGTCAGCAATAATTAAAGAAGATTTTGTGTTTTGCTCTTACAGACATGTTGCTTGTTTCTCCCCATTCCAAGAAACCGATATGTCTTCGACAGAGAAGAACCAGGAGATAGCAGCTGTGCACTCAACCAGCTCCTAAAATACTGCTGATCATGCATATCTAAAAATCCTCAAATGCTTACAGAAGTATGCAGAAACCCCCAAATTTACTTTGATACATGGATGCTTCTTTTGCTGACAGTCAAACACATGGTCAAATGTTTAGTATAGGGATGAAAAATGTCTAAATTGAGGTTTGTGTTGCCATTGGGTGAAATCGTCAGGACTAGAGATGGGGGGCATTCGTATTCGTATATGAATACAAATGCCCCCCCACAGGTGGACATAATGAGAGTCCAGCCCCCTGGGGTGAGACTGTCCACTCACCCATCTGCTGCTGTGGCAGGCTCCACACTCCCTTCCTATTGCTCTGGAGTGCTCGGTCGACCAGCCACTCTGACCTGGCAGAGACGCTCGTCCCGCCTTCTGCCAGGAGTGGCTAATCGACCACGAGCTCTGGAGTGATAGGAAGGGAGCGCAGAGCCCATGGCAGCAGCAGACGTGTGAGTGGACAGTCTGGCCCCAGGAGGCTGGACCCTTGTTATGTCCACCTGTGTGGGGGTATTCATATACGAATACGAATACCCCCTGTCATGGTCAAGATTATGTGGGTTAAAAACATGTATGATGATGGTTTATGTAGTTGTGAGGAAATGTAAAATGGTTCCATAATGGTTCTGTGTAAGAATGATTTTGTATGATGGGAATGTTTTCTTCATGAGCCGATGGGAAAGTTCCTTGTACCCAGCCATGTCAGGAGACGATAAGGCGTGAAGACACAACATGTTGTCTAGATCTGGACCGAGATGAGGAGAAGGAAAACAACACCTGGATTTCTCCTGGGAACAGAAGGCGGGATGAGAACGGACTTTCCTAATCGCCTATTGGTCAACACCGTGAGAGACGAAGGAGAATGGGTGGCACCAAAAAGAGTAGAAAATGGAGTTTGTGCCATGTGGACTGTTCCTTAGTCTATAGAGAGGCTTAGGAGTCATTTTGTATCTTTTCCCTTATGTTAGGGTGAAGGGAATTGGAATGTAGAACCTCAGAGAGAAAGAGAGAGGGGCCATACCCTATGCCTACCCTTAAAGAAGCTTTTTAGAATTTTTAGGCAACAAACTGAATATCTATAAAGACTTTATTTTTCAATAAAAAATTATTCTTAAAAATCCTTAAGAATGGTCTTTTGAACAGCAAGTCTGCTGAGCCTGCTTCCAGAGTGATTGTGAGGCCACAGAATGCTACAGAGTCCTATCTGCCTGAGCTTTGATAGATCTGGTGACTACAAAGCTCATGTGTGTATTCTTGCTGAACTTAATTAAGTGCAAGCAAGTATCTTTTTAGGATAGACCTGTGAGAAGGGGTTTGTAATACGCCTAGCTGAGGTCATCCGGACTCTGCCCAGCTAATAAAGGGTATTCAGACGCCCGGACACTCTCTATCCGCCGACCAGCTCTTCCCAACAGGAGGCCGGGTCGTGACACCCCCATGACTAGTCAGAACCACAGGTACTTGGTGCTTGTCTCCTGACCCTCTCTCAGTGTCTTTGTCTACACACACTCACATTAACTTATATATGATAAGGATCAGATTAACCTTTCCCCAAATGTTTTTAAAGGGTATACTAATGAGGCTTCCAATCATGTGCCATATACTGCAACATTAGTGTTTTGGCTGCAAAGAATCCTAAAATCCTACAATATTCCACAGGTTTTTAGGAATTGGGAGAGCCATTCAAACCTCACTGCACTCCTTACAGCATCAGCAGGATGGAAGGAAAAGTGAAATAAGACATCCTGATGTGTGTGTTTGTGTATGTGTGTGTATGCAAAGTTTTGAACTTCTGGTAAGATTCCTTTTGCTACACAGCAGAAGTACAAAAACTCACAAGTCCACCCCTTTCTCATTAACTGGCACTTAAAGTCTCAATAACTCACTCTCAGACATTTGTAGGAGAAAGAACAAATAATATTTCATTAATTACAGTTGTGAACACATCAACATCAAACAAGCAACAGATTAAAGAGAGGAAAAGGAACACTCCACAGAGAGATGGGGCTCTCTTTGAATGGAAGAAATGATTTCCAGTGCTGGATATACAATCACTCCAGTCCAGAAAAGTCCCTCTGAGCCAAACAAACTACAGGCAGCATGCGAGGTTGTAAGAACTCCCACAGTTATTGGTTCTGTGAATTCTCTGACATGTTGCAACCAAGTAAAGATCATGTCTGATTTAATCCAAGGAAACTTTGGAGGTGAATTCAGCAATGAAGTAGCAATTGAAATAATTTATTCAGATAGTTTTGATTCCTTTTTAATATTATAGTACCTAACAGTTAAACAGTTTGGAAAGAGGAATAATAGGAATTTAGTAAGTGATGTATCAGTTTAAATGTTCCACTTAAATGGGTTCTCAATATACTGTTCATTTATAGTCCTCAACTGTTTATCAGTTTATAATCCTCAAATTGAATAGAAATGAAAATATCTGTTTCATTAGCACCTCACAGAACTAGAGAACAAGCAGAATAATGAACTCTGCCCTCTGCCTCGTCCAAATAGTGGGGACTGCATCTAATAAAATGCTCTTCCTTCCCAAGTATTCCCTTAATAATAATCTATTCTAAATAGCAAAGACCTTGTTATTCTATTAACATAAATCATCAGAATGTGTTACCCTTAAATATAATTAAGGTCAAAATCTGGTTCAAACGTATGTACACTGTTTTATTACTCTACATTTAATGACTGTCAGCAGAATTTCTCTACTAATTCCCATGGAAAACATTATGAGTGAGGTATTGTGAGGTAAAATGAAATTTCTGCCCTTGTCTTATATCTTTGATAAGCTTATTATAATATTCCTTCTTCTAGGAATGAACTCAAGGAAGCATACATTGGCCTACTTTATTTTTCCTTCCAGGAGGAACTGTGCAGGGTAGACAGAAGAGGGCTAGATCATTTCTGGTGCTCCAGAAGTTGTTGAACTGCAGTTTTCTTCAGTCCTACCCAGGTAGGTGTGGCCCAGCAACAAGAGAGACACAAGATGCCAAGCATCAAGACAGAAAGGTGGTGGCTGGTCCAAATACGCCCAATATATAATGCCAGTCTTTCCAGTTAAACCATCAGTTCTTTAGAAAACTGGCCTCCGTCAGAGCACAATAGCTGTGAGGGCCTTTTTCTTACTCCCCACAGAGGAGAGGTAAGCACATTGGATGCAATGTGCACCTAAGGGAAGGGGCCAGGGAGCCTATTAAGGCTGCCCTGCCACAGTCTGGGCCTCTTTTCCAATTGAGCAACCTACTTGCTCACCCTGAGTGTCCAATGTGAGACTATCTGTTTGCCTTGTGGGGCCTGATAGGAATTTTTGGCCCAGCTCATCTGACTGGCATATTTAGAAAAGATGGTGGGTGTTTTTCACCTATCCCATGCTGGACTACACCCATGAGAGTGACTGGGCAGATTGAGTTGGGTTGTTCTTTAAATAGATCACACTGGCAGGTAAAAAGCAAAGTGTGCTGCTTATATACCACCACATAGCATTTAAAGCACTCTCTGGCAGCATACAAGTTAATTATGCAGGCTACACATTGTCCCTGTCCCAGCGAGCTGAGTACTCATTTTATCAACCTCAGAAGGATGGAAAGCTGAGTGAATCTTGAGCTGGTTACCTGAGACTGGACCCCAGGTTGTGAGCATAGTTTTGGCTGCAGTACAGCAGTTTAACCACTGTGCCACAAGGTTCCGCCAGTACAATTTCCAGAGGGGCACTAATGGGTGCTAGCACATCCAAACTCCTAGTGCTGCAGATGCTGAGATTACAATACTGGGAGGGGGATGCATCGGGGCCTCCCTAGTTCATGGGTAAGGGCATGGGTGGCTATTGGTTCAAGGACGTCATACTATCATTGGCCAGCCAAGTTTGGCTGTCTTGAGGGCAGTATAACTTTGGAGCTTGGTTGGAGCGGAGGTCAGGTGAGACCCCTGGCTCCAAACCAAGTTTCCGCACTACAGAAGGCCCCTCTCCTGACAGAAATTGGGAGGGTTCAAGTGTAAAAGTTTAATAAAGTTTTGGCCCTTATTTCAACTCGACACCTGTAGCTTGCCTCTTTATTCCAGGATGAGTGAGCAAAGACCCACTGATCTGAGGATCTGCACATTGTTTCTGTTTAAGCATTAATACATTTCCGAAAGAATTCATGTCATACATTTCTCTACTGATGTGTTACATATTTGGATACGCAAGTCACCAAACATGATTCATTCATAGTTTGCTTCCAGATTTTTCTGATTTTATGAATACAAAAAAAAAAAAAGCATCAAGGAGTCATTTGTGCATAGAATTTTCCATTCTACATTCAGCAGTAGCAACTGAAAATGCAAATTAGGCAAACCACATTGTGCCCCCCTCCCCCGCACTTGGAACTATGAACATCTGTTTGCATACAGGAATGTGAAATGTGAATTGTATCCTTTATACCCACAAAAGCATGCCCGAGAAGGTTTTGCATTAAGTACCATGTAAAAGGAACAAATGTGCATGCAATTGATGGAAATTTTGCCTCGTTAGATTATTAAACTGTGCCCAAAAATTGATTTCCCCTCCCCCACAACCTTGGAGCACCATTTCATGCTCAAGTTGAGCTGGAACAGAACTGTGGGGCTCTTATGTATGGATGGTTTTGGTGATCAGGTTTGAAAATGGCCTTAAAAACAGAAATAGCTCTTTATTTGGAGAACCTAGACCTGCCAGATTCTTATCATAAGGCAGACAACCCACAATTATGGCTTATGCCTTGAATCCCATAAGGCAGTTTGATAGCAATCAGTTCCTTTCTGGTGCTAAGAAAATTCACCTAATTCAGAATGAGGATGGGCAGATCTGTGAAGTCCATTTCTGTAGCCTTCCCAGTTCCAAGTCTCTTATGTGCCAATTCTAGGATGATTTTACAAAAATAGGTGCATATTTTTTGCCCATTTTTGGAAGGGGTGCATGAATGGATACATGAATAGACTCATTTATGAATGCATGCCCCCTAAGGATTAATGTATGTTTGAGCAGAATGCAGGAATGTACAGTCATGTGAAAAAGAAAGTACATCCTCTTTGAATGCTATGGTTTTACGAATTAGGACATAATAAAAATCATCTGGTCCTTAGCAGGTCTGAAAATTAAATACAACCTCAGATGAAGACACCCTTACTGCTTCCATAGGGATTAAGAGGCTACGTAGCAGCCAGGTGCTGTTAACTAAATGCCCTTGAGTAATTGATCATCAGCAAGTGTGACCATTTCTGTAAAAGTCAAAGTTTTAGCAGTTTGCTGATTTGGAGCATTCAGGTGTTTGTTAACACAATGCCAAGGAGGAAACGCATCAGCAATGATCATAGAGAAGCAATTGTTGCTGCCCATCAATCTGGGAACAATGTTTTTGTGTGTGATATGAAGCTGAATACTTTATGACTTTAAAATAAAAACAAATGTGACATGTATATCACATGCCATGTTAGTATACTTTGTTAAGGCAATATGCATGTGACATAGTTTTCATGACAATGAACTAGAAGCATTTCCAGAGTCTTCCTAATGTATTGGGATTGTGCACACAGAGCTTTCAAATATTTAAATTAAATTTCTTCAAGGAGTCTTTCATTGGGCTTTGCTTGGTAGAGGTGCCTGGGCCACCAAAAGGCTGATATTACCATTATTCAAAGAAATGGCATGAAGCTTCATCCAGCGTCTATAAATTGGATGGAAAAACAAATGGGATATTTCTTCTTCCTTTAAAAAGTAAAGAAGCAGATGAAGGTTTTAGGGGGACATGGTTGAAAAATGTTTAGAAGAATGTCAGAATGGGATAACATGAGGCTGGACCCTACCAGCACCTTTTGGTGGGATTTCTCTGGAAAACTGTGCCACAGTGTTGCTAGAGAGAAAGAAACAGTAAGTTTCTGGAAGGAAGGAAGGGAGGGAGGGAGGGAGGGAGGGAGGTGAAACTCATTGGGAAAAATCCTGTTGCATAACTTTGGACGTGGTACAACTCTGAACAGGCACCACAAACATTTAACTATCAGTAACTGAATTCCTCTTGACCCATGTTAGATTCTGAACCTCCTTTTTTGCTTTTGGGAAGCCTTTTGGAGTTTTGGCATTTGGACCATGCAAACTGGGAGAATTTTACATCAGTTCATTTTTGAGGCATTTACTGATAGTCACATGTCTTGATATGAAAAGAAACTGAGATTTTTAAAAGAAAAAAAATCAAATGTTGGCAAAAATGAAACTGAGAGATTTCTCTCTCTGAAGAATTGATGATTGTGAACACATTTGGGCCTCCCCTGGGCAACAACAACACCCAGTTGGTTGACTCTTCCACTCTGGAAGTGCCATTAGATTACTTCTGACATGAATGAATGGAGAAGAATCTCTATTTGTGATGCACCATGCCAAATATGGGCCACCACCCATACCACAGACTCTTTCTAGGCTGTGGTAGTTGTTACTTGTTGTCAAGTTGCCTTTGATTTATGGCGACCCTATGAATGAGTGACCTCTGAAATGTCCTGTCCTCAACAGCCCTGTAAACACCACAGTATGGCTTCCTTTATTGAGCTAACCCATCTCATATTTGGTTTTCCTCTTTTCCTGCTGCTTTCAGCTTTCCCTAGCATATTGTCTTTTCCAGTGAGATTTGCCTTCTCATGAGTACATGAGAAGTACAAAGTACAAAAACTGTTTCTGCACCACAGCTCTCAAAATTCCCAAGCCAGCATAGTAACATCCATGGTGTTTGGAGACTAAACCATAGAAATGTCCATGCTGTCTGGAGACTTCTGTATTTTCTGCTAAAAACAATAGTCCAAAGAATCACTTTCAGATCTCCACCTCATAGATTGTTATATACCAGGAGCCTGGTAGCTCCCCTGCTATTTTCATCTCAGTCAGCCAGAAAAAATAGCAACCTTATCTAGTCCCTCCCTGGTGGTGGTCCAACACAGGTGGCTGGCAGACTTCATTTGTCTTGATGGATCACAAGCTGTGCAAGCTGCTCTAACCGAACAGTTGAGAACATAGCAGCTTTTCATACCAGAAGAACTGCCATCCATCTTTACCTCATCCAAATGTTTTGGTTCCCCAGTGACCATGCTTTATCCTTATGGAGGCCTTGGATCTTCCAATAGTATGAGAGAAAAGACTCTGCTTTACTAAGAAACAGTTTTTTAAACCAACTCCCCAGTATGCCATTTCTCACTTCTGGTAAAGTTACTAACTGTATATTCACTTAGTAGTCAAAATTTAGAGACTCCTGGGAGACAAATATTAAGCAATTATTCAAATACGTGTTAGTAGGCTTTTTCTTTGTTTGTTTTTAATTAACATAACCACAGTCTGCATGCGCTTGCTAATAAATTAAACCGTTATTAAGAGATTTTAAAGGGATAGAGGAGATGCATCGGGGAGTGAAAGTCCCTGATTACTGACTTTCCTGCTATTCTTTGAATATTCAAGATATATTGTTTTTTTTTTAAAAAAAAGAACAGATCTTGGCAATCTATTACCTTTAATCTTTTCATTTTTTGATAAGATGGTTTCAGTAAAATGACCCCCAGATGGATAGAAAAAAGAGATGAAAAAAGTTGTCCTTTCATCTTTTTGCTAAAGTGGAGGTTGGTGTTTATTCATAAGTATGTCATACTGGCTGAAATCCTGTTGAGCCAGTTCCAGGGATTGTGTCAACAGCTGCAGAAGATTGCCACTGATTAAAAACTTCCTCTTTAATTTTGGGCTGAGCATGACTTTGTCTCATTGCATGTGAGCCTCATGCACCCCAAAACCAATAAGGAAAGTCTTTAATCAGCGGCATTCTGTCATTGACCATGATGTCATTCCTGTTGCACAGATGGCACAGTGCAACAAGACTTTGAGAGTTTATTTTCAAGTAAGTATCCTTAGAATTAAGGCAAAACCAATCTACCCAACTGATTTTAACAGCATCTTCAACAACAATTTAGGATGTTGCTGAGCCAAATGTTCACAAATTTTGATTTTCAAATTGAATAATGTACTTTGAGATACTATCTTCATTGAAAAAGAAGACCAGAATAAAAAACAGGGAGATTTTTACTACTGGTCACAAAATTCTTTTTATTAACATTTAGGAATAAAAGGGTGTACCTTATGCACATTGCAGCCAAAGGATTTTTCTACACAATATTTGTCCAATATATAAAATGGACATTAACTCAATGTAGAAAATAATGGGCAAAAATTTATTGGTGTCAAATGACACTGAAGGAAACTAGAAATAACTCCATGGGCTCTTCAATCCAAACTGAGATAGACCACTGGACCATGTAGCTCATGCTTGGGACCAACTCTCCCAGATTCTCCTTGATTCTTGTTGCAAATGGAAAACAAGTGTAGGCTTATAGATCTCTGGGTCCAAATAATCTTCTCTCAAAGGTTAGAATCCTATTTACTTATGCAAATGCATTTGTAGAAGTTTTTCTCCTCACTGGAAGGCTCTAAAGGAATGCAGACAGAGAAGCTAAGGTGGGAAACCACTGTGCAATTGTCTTACATGTATGATTGTTCTCAACTTGGATTTTGGGCACCGGGGAGAATTTATACTAGAAGTTCTTCAGGGCAATGATCTTTCCCACAAAATGCCCTGTATGTGGAATCTGCTATAATCATCCAGCAACTTTATTTATAGCCAATTTTGTTGGGCTTATAATGCAGCATGTATTTTCGCATTTTGTTCACCTCATATATTAAGGACATTCAATGAAACAAGGTATTTATATCTTAGCAGTTGTTTAATATTAACTATACATTTAAATGATTTCTCAGCTGATGTCCTAAGAAGTACTTTGCATTTCACTTATTTAGCATAAAGAAATCTAAATATAGACAGTTACAAAGTACATGAGGTGACATTTTCTTTGTTCTTCAACTCTTCTCAAGAACTCCTATTTTGAATTTATCTAAATATATCTTCCATCTGAACTCACTTTTAGTTTTCCTTGCCATCATATTTTCATTATTTATCTGAGCAACACTCTGATTGTTTTCAGAGTTGGGTGTTCAGTCTTCAGTTATTTTGGAGAAACGGGTGACTTCCATCTCATTGATTACAATGCACCAGCTTTAGAAATGATTAAGACTGGATTAGTTCATCTTGCCTTTAAAGGTGATACCTGTCTGCAGCACTTAATGGAGGCCAAACAATTCCATGTGAGTCCCAATAGGGGAATAATTTTGCCATTTCCATCTTTCCTCTTACTACTTAATGTAAAGTCTAATAATGAGCTAGGCTCATCTCTTTACTGCAGATACTAGAGTGAGACCACCATGAGAAGCAGAGCTCTGTTAAGGTTTTCCTCATTTATCTTAGTGTGAGGTTTCTCAGCTCTGCAAGTGGCAGATTATTGTGCTTTTATTTTGGTACCTGGTCATGGAAGATAAGCATGGGGTCCATTTGCAAGGTGATTGGCCAAGCACACTAGCTTTGATGGGCTGTGTATTGGGATGAAAAATGTTTTATCCCCTTCTGATCATGAAGCCCAATGCCTCATCTAGTTTGGCTCAAAAGGTGCAAAGAGCACCACCTCTCTGCCCAAAAGACTGTAAGGGTGGGTGTTCTAAGGACTTAACTGTTTCATCAAGTATTAATCCTCCTTTCCCTCCCTTCCTCCCTCCTTCCTTCTTGGTAGTCTCACACATGGACACAAAGGAACATGGTAAATGTCTCACAAAGTGGAGAAAGGCAATCCCTTTTTAAAATACCCATTTTAAACTCTCTGTTCAACAGCATGCACAAGCTCTGTGATGTAAACTTTCATGTATTTTCTGACTAAAGTGTCATCCTTTTCATAAAAAATGAAGCAATGTTTCTGTGACATTTGTGCTGTCAGTCGACAGTATACAAAAATAAATGTGCATACATACTCATGCACATGAACAGAAAGAGAGAGAGAGTTTTTCAATTATGACTTAATCTCTGTACCTTTTGATATTTTACACTGGAACTTTAATGGCGTATGCATTACAAATTGCTCACAAACCTCTCTCTCTCTCTCTCTCTCTCTCTCTCTCTCTCTCTCTCTCTCTCTCTCTCTCTCTCTCTCTCTCTCTCTCTCTGAACTACATTTTTAGTTCTCATCCTAAATCAGCCTTGGAGGTGACTCTTTCCGTAATTTTGCTCCTTTTTCACACACAGATACACACTTCCCAAGACATATCTATGGACATTTCATACAAATTGTACTCCCGTAAATGTAAGCAAAGTACTTTTTGAAAACCTTCCAAATGTAAAGATAGATTTTGCATATCCACTCCACGTTTCCTTCTGAAATGTTACCTGTTAATTATTTAAGGGCACATGTACAGTCCATGAATAACTGCTTCACACAAAACACAAAAAGGGAAGAAAGCCCAGAACATTTTTTCACCTCTAACAACTCTAAAGGCACCTAACTAGAGATTGCAATGAACTGGGAAAATGGCAGTTCATGATGGTTCATCTCTGTTCATGAAACACGAACTTTCTGACAAAAGGAACCATTTTGCATTTCATACAATTCGGGAATTCTAGTAGAATTGCCCCCACATGAGATAGAGATGCTGAACCTACAGCATGTCTTCAGAGGACTCTCCTCCTCAGTCCCTTCAAGTTTGGTGAACATTGATTTTGGATGGCCAAGGTATAGCTCCCCAAAGCAGGTCCCCACAGGAAAATGATCTTTAGCAGATGGCTTGTGGAAAGTCTGCAATCTCATGAACCACCAAGCATATGAACCACCAACACCGATAATAGTTCAGTGTTTCATTTCATTCTGGGCAGGCACGTTTTCCCGAAGTGCCCTGAAATGAACCATGAAATGGCCCAATTCATGGGTTTTTGGTTTTCTTGTTTTGTTTTGTTTTGTTTGCTTTGTGGTCCATTTCATGCCCATCTCTACACCTAACATGAAGACAACAACCTTTGAACTGGTTCTTTCCCCCTCTGGAACGTTGCAGTTTTATTGTATAGGAACATCTCCACAAGGTATGCAGTTTTTACAGAGCATATGGAAGGGCTCCATGCACCAATGGATTTTTTTTAAAAAAAATCTCCAAATTGTAAAGCCTGTGCCTGCCAACAAACAGGCAGACATCTTTAAAAATCCTGTGTACCTACATTTATGTAAAGTTAAAGATGCAAAGAATATTCCCTAAATTCTTCATGCACAACTATTGAGGCTCACTCAACCCAATGAGGCACCTTGTTGAGAAATTTTCAAGCCTTCCAAGATTCCTTTCCTTCAGTGAAAGAGCAAGGCAAGGCACACTATTTTTCTTCTTCTTAAGATCTGGGTCATTTGCACAAACTCTGTGCAAAACTAATTTCTTTTCCATTTGAGAAATGAAGCCACACAGAGAGCAAACACAGTCAGACTTGGTAACTGTTTAAGTAACACACACACTCCAATGGTTCAAATCCATAAAAGGCAAGTCAACAAAGCAATGTTGTTATATGCTGTCAAGTCACCTCTGACTCAGGGTGACCCCATGAATGAACACTCTACACAATGCCCTGTCCTCAGTTGCCCTGCTTAGCTCTTGCCGACTCAAGCTGTGTTCTCTTTCAGGGAGTCAGTCCATGTTATATTTGGTCCTCCTCTTTTCCTGCTGCCTTCCACCTTTTCCAGCATTATTGTCTTTTCCAGGGAATCCTGTTTTCTTATGATGTGCCCAAAGTAGAACAACCTCAGCTTCAACATTTTTGCTTCCAGAGAGAGTTCAGACTTGATTTGATCTAGGACCCACTTGTTTGTCTTTTTGGCAATCCAGGATATCTATAAAGCTCTTCCCCGGCACCATATTTCAAACACATCATTTTTTTTCCTGTCAGCTTTCTTAACTGTCCAGCTTTCAAACCCATACATGGTGAATGGAAATTCTGCTTAATTGATGCACCAAAAAATAAACAAGGAAACAAATAACAAAATCATTCTTGTTCTTTCCTCAAAACCACCTCAAAATACCCTCTCATGGGCCAAGAAAGTAACTTTTCAGTATCCTTTCCATATGTTTTAGGAATTTTTTTTTTTTTAAAAAAACATCATTCCTCATGAGAGACAATAAAATTAATTTATTTCCTTTGCCCTCCCAGAGCCTCGCAGAGGAGAAAAGCCAGCATTTACTCATTTGGAAGGTAACTTCCCAGCTGAACTGTTGAAATGTGTAACTGTGCAACACAGGAAGTATGTTTATCTATGTTCATATCGGAATGACTGTGTTTTATAATTTATATATTTGAACTTACGTAACCAATCAGATTCTGTCCGGCATTAACCAATGGATGTTAAAAGGGTTAACTGCCAGATAGATTTTTAAAAGAGACATTATTCAATTGGTTGTCTGTTAGAAATGTCTGTTAGAAGTAGTCTGTTATGTTTGTCTGTTAGCAGTCTGCATGTACTGTTGGTCTGAAAACCTGTCTGTTACTATGTCTGATGAGGAAGATAATATGAAATCATTATAAGTCTGTCAGGTACAAAGTCTATATCAAGCCAAATATTTCAAGCACTGCTACTTTATTCTACATATATGTTATACAGTCAACATTACTTAAGGTTTTTACCAAGATTAAGTGAATATTATTTCAGTTGCTGGCACCCACAAGGGAGAATACCATTCATAGTTATGTGGTTTTTTTTATACTGCACTCGAATCACTGTGTATAAATTTGTATACAACATCCCAGCTGAACATGGCTATAACGCTCCTGTTCCATTCTGTTTGGTGCTCTGAACAATCCTCTCAGTGTCCAGGGGAATAGATGTGAATATATAATATGGTGCAGGTCAGGGTCTATCATGGAGGAGCCAGGAGAGTCATTTGGCCCAGGCCTCATACTCATGGATATCCAAATGAATTCTACAGACATTCACAGAGAGACACTGACAGAATTGCAAGGATTAAAGATGTTGCACTGTAACTCTTCTTCTGTTAAAAGTCTTAATTTGTTATATGTAGACTTTGAAAATGTACCACATTTTTGTAATCCTCTTTTGTCATTTCTTCATTGCTTAACATACTGGACCCTTTAAAGTGGGTTGAGTGGGTTCCAGGCCTCTTTTGACCTCTGAGAACCCCTGGGACAAGTTCCACGTGTACTCTATTATCATGACTTCCTTATTTTACTCAAGAAGGTTCTTCATTCCAGAACTTGTTCACTGGTTTATTTTTGATGTGCCCAAAGCCTTCTGGAAGACATTCTCATGTTTGTATTGAATGACAATCAATTAAAAATGAAATTAAACAGAGGAAAGAGTTCAGTGGATATGAAATGGCCCACAAGTCCTTCAGAATAGATCCACTAGTTCTGCTTCAGTGCATAGCTTAGAGGGGACTTAGCAAAGAGCTCAAAAGATTCTCCCATGTTTCACTGAGGGACTTGAAGTGCCTGTGCTTCATAGCTGAGGGAATTAAATATTTCCATCCACAGGGAAAGGAAGAAGACTTTTTTCAAAAAGGACTACATTTTCATTATCTGCAGAGAAGATGCAGCATCCAAGCCTATAAAACCAGAGTAAAGGGCACAGATTCACCTCATTGCATGTGGAACAGAGGTTAATACTAATGAGAAATACATAGCCTTTAGAAAAATACATTCTGAAAGTACTCATTATATGGTACATTATATCGGAAATTAATAACATTACACCCAGTATTATTCACTGAGTTAGGCTGAAATCCTGAACTGATAATTATTTTTTTGCAGTGCAATGACTGTATTTAGCAGTGTAGCTAGTCCTCAGGCATGAAATGTGTTTAACTTGTTCGGCCTGATCTATGACGCTTGTATTTTTTTTCCTGCTGATATATGAAAGCAGAAAGGCATGGAAAAAATTATCAGAGAGTAAGTGTTCAGAAACGTCTCTTCTCTTCTCTTCTCTCTCTCTCTCTCTCTCTCTCTCTCTCTCTCTCTCTCTCTTGGCTCTCCCTCAAATCTTGGAAACTCCTCAACCCCCTCTGAACCTGAGATTCTTCTATAAACTTCCACCATCTTACCATTCACATTGTGTATTATTTATACTTTTATTATTGTTTAATATCATTTAAATTTTGTTAGGAAGTAGTGGCTCTGGATTCTGTCCCTTTCAGTTCTTCCATTTAAGGCCCTTTTTTCCCACCTGCTAGAATGAATGAATGCTATATTTTTGTTCAGTATCACTGAGTGAAAAATTCCC
The DNA here is from genome assembly GCA_037013535.1 of Intellagama lesueurii. Classification (NCBI taxonomy): domain Eukaryota; kingdom Metazoa; phylum Chordata; class Lepidosauria; order Squamata; family Agamidae; genus Intellagama; species Intellagama lesueurii. The sequence continues at coordinate 90,995,759 of JBAJHW010000004.1, read as the reverse complement.
AGAAGCATTTATGTTACACTTCAAATTATTTTCTTCCCCTTCCCACAACTGGTAGACAATTCCATCCTGATGGAGTATTTGGTAAACTCCCCACAGCATTTTCCAGTTCACCAATAGGATAGATAAGAGGAGTCCCCTGCTCACAAAGATATGTTCCATGTAAATCCATCAGAATACAGGTTGAGCCTCTTAACTGCAGTCTATATGGTCATCTGGGAGCTATGGCTACTGCATACATTAGTAGTCAAAATTGGAATCAGACCACATGGCTTCATAGAATCATAGAACTATAGAATGATGGAGTTGGAAGGGGCCTATAAGGCTATTAAGTTCAATGCAGGAATCCAAATTAAAACAGACCTGAAAGATGGTTGTCCAATTTTCTCTTGAATGCCTCCAGTGTAGGAGCACTCACCACCTCCCGAGGTAACTGGTTCCATTGTCGTGCTGATATAAGTAAGAAGTTTTTTCCCTAATATTCAAGCTAAATCTGGCTTCCTGTAGCTCTTGGATGACTGAGAATAGATCCTGCCCCTCCTCTGTATGACTACCTTTCAAGTATTTGAAAAGTGCTATTTTATCTCCCCCAGTCTTCTTTTCTCAAGGCTAAACATGCCCAGTTCATGAACCTGTCATATGTGTTTTAATGCATGGGGTGTCATTTGAACCAATCTCTATGTTGGACTGGGTTTGACACAAGTTTTGCGCAAGAGTCTTAAATTACAGATGGTAAACCTAGGAGGAGTAGGAACACATTGGCATCACTGTCCTCTGTCTCTGGCTCTTTTGCCCTGTTAGCACAGAGGGTGATTAGTTTGAAGGGGTGGATTTCATATATCTGTGAGGATTTTCACAGAAATTAGAACTCTAATTTTCCAAGGACCTAAACTGAACAGATACAAGACACTCTTTGTTTCGACTTCTCTTCATCCACACACAGAGGATAATAGACAATATGGTGGAAGTTGACAGGATCAGCATGTTCTTCCTCCTTGCAGGTCTGCTGTCAACAGTTTCTAACACTTAAACATGTTATAGCTTGCTGACTCCTGGTTCTGAAATTTTCACTGGCAGCTGCAGTCAAAGAAAAGACTAGCTTTAATTTTACTCTGTTGTTACTGTTGTTGTTCTTTAAAATGACCCAAAAGAAGACAAATGGCTGAATTACCTCATCAAGCTTTGTCACACATTTCAGAGCTTTATTTGATTTGTGTACAATTTGTCATTTTGTTCCACGTTGCATTCTGGTAAGTCGTAGAATATTGGGAAACAACCCATGAGGAGAGAAATAGAAATCCTTTCGTTTAAAGTCAACTTGAATAAAAAAAAGATATGAGTTTGAGGGCTCTCCCACCCAGCTTCATTCCCTCCTCCTCTTTCTGTGCCTTCCAGCAGTGAAAAAAGCTCCAGTCTGTTTACACTGTGACTGTTTCATTTACAATTCAATTAGAGCGAATGGCACTGGAGGCAAATTACTGTGAACAGCATTGCTGGATTCATTTATGAAGATGCCTACTAGACATTGAAGGTTCAGTTACCAGGAGTTAGACGCCTACTCCAGAACCCTGGGATGTCTATTGGGGTTATATCCTTTTTAATCAGTAAAGTATATGCATGATGTGCTTTTCAGCCCATTTATTCATAGCTCTTGAAATGTTTGCTGCAAATGCTTCAGGGCCTACTTCAAAAGGAGGAGGGAAAGGAGGGAGAGGTTCTTTTACAATGTAGATTTCTATACCATAGATGTGGTGCCATGTAGGCTAAGAGCATGGGTCAATGAGTTCCAAGCTTGCATAAGTATCTACATAGCAGGTATGCCCTTGGTTCCTGTAAAACGCTTGTGATAGAGCTGTTGAGCCTCATCACTGAGGATGACCCAAGCTGTTTTGCTGAAGTGGAGCAAGACACGTTGCTGCCTAAAGTGCTCCCCATAGGATGATAGGTTCATAGGATCAAAGACTGGACGAGTTACTGTGGTACCTAAAACAGAAAATACCAATATCAAGATCAATTTTCACAAAATATCTCTGTGCAAAACTATTGCACTTTCCCTTTGGCAGCAAAACACGTACATATAAGCAAGCACAGAAAGGACACAGGCAACCTATCCAATGCTTTTCTTTCATGGCAGTCAAGGAAGCAAAGCAGTGGCTATCACAGTTTTGCACAATTTGTGCTATTTGTGTTACTGCATTATCTGCTTTAATTGTTCATAACTTGAGTGTGGAAAATGTAAACACTCTCACTGGGATAGACAGAAAATCTCTCAGGAGAGGACATGATTTTCCCATTGTCTTGTTCACATGCACCAGAATGAATCTACCAAGAATTTGCTTCCCCAGGTTGAGCTGCCACACACACACTCTTTTTTGTTCCCCACTTTGGGTGATAAACAGAGACATACTCTGGTGCTGGAAAATAAACTGTCTTACCAACTGCCATGTTATGATTTTCTTAGACATTGTTTTCTTCTGAGAGACAAAATGGCTTGCTATGGCTGGTTGCTCTGGGACACATTATTACCATAGATGCCAAAGAAGGCAGTAGAAGGTTAAGATTAGAAGAAAAAAGTGTAAAGAAAGCAATCTCTGGTGACTCTCCCTTTGATTTCTCTTACTTTTAATGTTCACCTTTCATATTTCTTCCATTATATCTACATTTTGCCTTAACTCACACACGGGAAAGTTAGAATGTCTAACTTTTGGTAGGTCCCCCTGCCTCAAATTTTATAACCAAACATTGCAGAACATAACTGATATTGGCAGACAGTGCCAACTTATTTTTGAATGCCATTCTAGAACTTCCCTTTTAACAACTCCTAACAATATTCTGAGGCAGTCCAGAGAATGTTTGTCTCAGTAGGCTGTGCCTTACTGAGCTGAATGCAGCCACTGAGTAATATATAATGGCTTCCTAAATGTTTTACCCACACACCTCTTTTTTGCAGGAATTGGGAAGCAAGATAAATTAAAACACTGTTGGGTCATCTTCGATGGTGAACTGGAAACGTCCAAGACTAGGGCTTCTAGATCAACTGTTCTCAACCTTTTTTGGCCATGATCATAAACACAATATGAAAGAAATATAGGTCAAATCAGGATTGTAGAAGTTGCACAACAAACCTTATAAGGTGGTGTGTGAAGAATTGTTTCCAGTCTGTGGCCACCTTCAAATGTGCCAGGGTCTCAAAGGGGGCCATATGGCCCCTGTTGAGAATGATTGTTCTGGACAAATATCTAAATGAATATTGTGTCTGCCTCTTCAACCAGCAAAGACACCATTCTTGCTTCTGACCTCTTCCTGTCCTGGCTCCATTTTCAGCTCTCCCTTCCTTTTATGGAGCAAATTTGTAATGCTGTTTTCCTAAGGCAAGCTTGAAGGATGGATCTGGATGGCAGTTGATGAAGAACAGAAAGAGGCAGTTATGGTCTGTGGGTGATGACCTGAAAAGCTTTACTTGGACATAACATTTTCCAGGCAGTGGAATTTTCCCACAAGCTAGAATCCTGTGAACACGGGCAAGTAATATGGTTCAATCAGAAAATCATGGCTATACTTTTGAGATGGAAATTGCTCCCACAGTTGCCCACCTGAAAAATATGGTGTCAGGTACAGCCCTTCAAAATACATTTTATAAGGTTATATCTCGCAGTTACAGCCTGCATGACATTTGATGATCTCACACCTGCAGTTTTTGAGATCCTACAATTCATTTCATTCATCACAAATTCTTTCCTTAATCTTTCAAATGAAATGGCAGCATTTGTAGCGTGAACTTTGAGAAGGGCATTGACAGAACTGAATATAAATACACTGTAATTCTACAGTTTATTTCTGTTGCCAGGAGCCATGTTTGTGTCCCATAGCTTTATAGCTGAGGTGTTTCTAAAATGATGTCTCATTATATGAAGAAAGATACAGTCACCAGTCAGAGAACAATGATGGAAACTCACAACATAAATAGAAGAGATATTGGCAAACCATAATGAAACCACACTAGAATATTCTGGGATAGAGCAGAACTAGTGCTGGGTGAATAATTCAACTCCCCACTCCTGAACTTGGTTTACCTTTATTTTCATGGATTTTGAGGGCAGGAGCGATTTGTGGACTACAACAGGGTATCTCACCCCAAAATTTCAGAGGCCACTCACCCCAGTTATGCACTACGTATCCTTGAGGGGCTCTTCTTCAGATCTCAATCCCTCTTGCTCACAAAAAAACAGACTAAGAATTGTTAATGTAAACCTTTTTAAACAACTGGATTGGGTATCTTCCACACTACAGATGGGGATGAATCGCCATTTTGGCAATTCATCCTGCTTCATGATCCGTCAAAGTTGATGAAGCACGAAGCTCCTCCCATGAACCGATGAACCATGAATGTATTTGTTGATTTGTGGGGAGGTTAGACAGCCAGAGGCTGTCTAAAAAAACCAAAAACCTAAACCCACCACTGCCGCCCCCACCACCGCGCCACCCCTGCACCACTGCCGCTGTGGAGGCAGTGGAGCCAGGCGATTGCTTTGGTCCCTCTCCCCCATCTCTATGCCCCTGTCAGGCATAGACAGAGGGGGAAAGCCCAACCCAAGGCATCTCCCACCCCCGCTGCCTTTGCAAAGGCAGCGGAGCCGGGCGATCGCTTTGTTCCCTCTCCCCCTCTCTCTATGCCCTCACTGGGCATAGAGAGAGGGGGAAAACCCGATGCAAAGCATCACCCACCACCGGGGGTGGGTTTCCCTTCTGGCAGGCTTTAGCAAGCTGCTGGAAGGGAAAATCCCTCTCTGCTTATACCCCCAAGGAACAGCTGATCCGCAGGGGCATAAGCAGATAGGGAACGAAGAGACAAATATTAAAGGGTTATATTCATTGCTTCATATTCGTTGGGGTCTCTGGACTCCAAGAATACGAAGCAACGAATATCTGACAAATCAGGGATATTCATTGAATATCCTGATTTGTTTTTATATTCGTCCCCATGTCTAATCCACACATCACTTTCATTCTGCATCATGGTTTCAACCAATCTGCCACTGGAAGCCAAGCCATTACATCCATGGCCTCAAAGCAGTAGAACAACCTCCATTCTGAGAGAAACAGAGGAATCAGTGCTGCTTTTACAAGTTCCTGTATGGACAGGATGAGTGAGTAAATGGTCATGGTAAAATAATCAGTACATACTCTTTGTTAATCATTTAGCCAATACAAGGAATTTAAAGAAGCCATGAGAAATTATAAGACAAAAGTACAAATAAGGGAGGTACCCTATTGTACTGACAAGAAGATTGAGTGAGTCGGCCTAGGTAAGAATGAAGGAATGGGTCAGTTAGAATGACCGCAGGGAGGTTAGGAAAAGGGAACGTATACCAAATAAGGATAGAAATAAATAAAGAGTCTGGGGTCTAGGTAAAGAGAGGAGTGGGAGATGTAAAAAGAGGCGGGACTTCCTGTGATCAGTTTAGGTGCACCGGATAGGCTGTACACCTTGGAGTACCTAACCAATGGGGAAACAAGGGAGGGACCATGCGGCAGGGAATAGGGGATAAATATCATGCTACCTGTATTGATGTGTGTGCCTACACAGTTAGGACACCCGGTTTTGCAAAAGTGCTTTTTAATAAAGGAGAACTGCTTGTATTCGTGGTTGTCTGGTTACTGCATTTAAGTAACAAGGGGTGAGCATTTCTCACAATTCAGAACTAAAGCATTATTTCTTTCTGGTTGCCTTTTGGGGCAGGGGAGGGTGTTATAGAATTTTACAGCATGCATCCATCCATTTGTGCCTGGCCTTTAAAAATTTCACCTCAGAAAGATATTGTTAATTGGCTGAAGGGTACACTTTTACTTATTTTGTTTTGCTTTTTTTGTTGTTCTTTTTAAATGTACTTTTAAATTTTTACATGTATCCTAAAACCCCAGAGCCCCTTTGCACATAAATCAGGTACACAAACTGCTTTAAAAACAAATTGGACTCATCACCTGTTAAACCAATTGGACCTTCAAGAGTTAATAGATATTAATGATGTCATACAGGCCTCCGTAACAGTGTGAAACCATCAGGCTTGCCTCAAGTTAAACAATACTTTAAATGGTGATGTTGTTTTCTATCAAAGAAAAACTCTATCAAGTAAAAGCAAATTGTTCTTGCTGTTGAGAAAACAGATTACAATAAAATTGCCAGGCAATGGATCATTATGTAAAAAGCAAAACAAAAAACAAACTATAGCCCAATTTTTCTTGAATTTCTCTGGACTGATTAACTGACAGATGAAGCATTAATTTGGTTTGGGAAGGTTTCAATGTTCTTAATGAAGATTCAAAAGCAAAGGCTCTCATACTTTCATAATGCTTCATAAGAACTCTGATAACTCTTATATTAAGAATCTCAAGCATCCTGCAGTGCAATTCTACAGTGGTGCAGGAGCCATGGAACAGAACAGAAATGCCATAGAGAAGGACAGAGACAGAGTTCCAGTCTCAGAGAAGAAGATCAAATGTTTGATTCCCCATCACATACCTATGTTCAAAGGTTTGTGCTCTCCGACATCAGAAAAGAGGGGTAAGAGAGACGTTAAGAGACATTGTGTGGATTAGAAAATGACTCTCACAGCTAGAGATGGTCACAAACTGAATTATGAACTGAAAAACCCACAAACCATTTTGGTTTGGGGATCCCATTTTGCTGAAATGAAATGAAGCACCCAACTTTTTTCCACTGGTCACTTTGTTTTTGGCAAAATGGATGCCCTGTCCCCTAGCTACTGACCCTGTCACCTCCCTACCTAGAAATAGACACACACAGAGAGAGAGACAGCTAGGCCGGCTCTCAGAAGGAAAGTCGAGCCACTGTTTCTAAAGATGGCAGTGGAGGAGGACAAAGAGGAGGCAGTGGCAGGACCAGGTAAGGAGGTGATGGGAGCAGTGGAAAGGGGACAAGTGGGTGGTTTGAGTGGGTGGAGCTCTTAGGTTCCCCTCCCCCATGCACAAACTGTGGAAAAACAAACCACAAACCAGTTCATTTATCTGGGGTTTCTGGGTGGTTTGTAGTTCGTGGGTAGCCACAAACAACCCTGATTCATCATTCTTCTGGTTTGTGCACATCTCTACTTACAGTCTCTCACATTTTAGTAATAAACCAAAGGGAGGGGAATCCCCTTTGCAGAACGATTCTCTGCAATATTTTTATCTTTTTTCCTGCCGGAGAATTCCTGTGAGAAGTCTTGGAGAATTTATAAGAAGTTATACAGGATTATTGCAGTACCAGCAGAGAAGGGCATCTTTCCTAAAAAAATTTCATCCATAAAAAGCAAATTAATTGGCAAGGTTGGCAGGATCATTACAATTATGATGCAAAATGTCATTTCTCCTGCATAGGATTCACTGGAAAGGGTGTTAAGCTGCACCAAATTTGGCAGTTTCTAGCACAGAACAATAGGGGTCAAATGAAACAAGCAAACAAATACATGGGATATAAATAAGACTAGAGTTTCATATACACATATACTCAAGAAGTCTTCCAAGTCCAGGAGGAAGTCTCAGCATGATGGAATTTGGAAACTATGAACAAGATAATTTTTTTCAAGTATTCAGTACATCTATAGTGTAAATAAAGCAGGGAAAACATTCTGCATTCCAAAGTGATAGAAAAAAGGGGGGAAATTCCAGCACTGCCACAAGCCAGCTGCTAAAGGACACTTTCTTCAGGCAACCCAATTTGTGGGTGCATAACCCAGATGTCCAAAATGCAATCTTCACCAAACTAGGAGGGATTGTAGATGAAAGTTAGAGGAAGTTCCCCTGTAATTTTGGTGTGTCTATGTGCCTCGTGTGCCATTTTATAGCATTTTAAAGTGAAGATGAATCAACAAATTGATTCATTGATTGTTGGGAAAAAAATTATACATTCATGATTCATGATTCATCGACCTTGACAAATTACAGATTGCAATGAATCGTACCCATCTCTTTGATTCATGCCCATCTCTTCATAACAATTAAAATATAAGTGAATTTAAAAGCAGAATAAACTATTAAATTAAAAAGACAATTAAACATAGGAAATCCTGTTGGTGTAAACCTGGAGCAGGTGCTAGTAATATTTCATTATATTCATTGAAATTTTCCTATTCCCCTCTTTCAGGTATTGAGGCTCCCTAGAGCTAGGGAGTTTTAGGGGAAATGGAATGGAAGTGGAACTTTAATACTCAAAATTCACCAACAGCAGTCAAGTTCCTGTCAACAGTGATACAGCAGTGATTTCTGAAGCAGCAGGATTTAATTTTACGCAACAGGTTTTTGCCCATATATAAGTGATGGTAAACCTTTTTGGGCCCAAGTGCCCAAACTGGAACAACAACAACAACAACAACAAAAACAGTGGGCGGCGGGGGCGGAAGTGGAAGTGGTGGTGGTGAAAGCGGAAGTGGCGGAGGAAGGGGGAATCCTAGGCACGGAGGTGCCTCAAGATCCCACTCCAGATCCACCGCCAGCGCCAGCTGCTTCAGATCCTGGCCCGCCACCTGTCAGGGCGCCAGCCCCTCGGCTGCAGCCGCCTTCTCAGGTTTGGCTTCAGGGGGGAGGGGAGCAGTGATTCGACGACTTATGGCTGGTGTGCCCGCAGAGAGGGCTCTGCATACCAGCAGTAGCACATGTGCCATAGATTCGCCATCGCTGACTTTTTATTTGTCACTTGAAGAACAAGAGGCAGGGAGCCAGCCTAGTCTCCAGATTGTGTTTCACAATCTAGGAGGAGCCACAGAGAGGGTCCTTTCACATTCCCACCAAATGTGCCCGAAGAATGGTGAAAGTGAGAGAGCTTGTACTGAAGATCTCAAAAGACAAGAAGGCTCATATAGGAAGTTACGATCCAGATAGCCTGGATTCAAGCTGTATAGGGCCATAAGTCATAACCGACACTTTGGATTGGGCCAGGAAACAAAATTGTTAAAACAGGGGAATTATATGTTCTTTGTATCCAGTCCTGGTCAGCAGCCTGGCTTCATCATTTTGAACCAACTAAAATTTAGCAACTGTCTTCAAAGGCAACATCATGTGCAGTGTGCTACAGTAATCCTAGTGAAAAGTAACTAAAGCATGTGTCACCATGGCCAAACCAGACATCTCAAGGAAGTGTCTTTTAATTTGGAAGTGTGAGAACAAAACTGGCATGACACTGTTTTAAAGATAATTAGATGGAAATCAACAGAGAAAAGGAGGGATATTTTGACAATAATAAGATAATTATTTCATTACAGTCTTCTATTTATAGATGAAATGAATCTGATACAGATTAGGGCTTGAAATGAAAAGCAAAGTATTAGGGTAATACTGCCCTTCACTGGTGACATTTGTGATTACACCAACTGCAAACAAACTTTATATAAACAGCAGGGTGACAAAAGAGTACATTCAAAGCAGAAGGTGGGGCTGATGTAAAACAGAGATGAATCATAAATACTGGTTATCAGGGAAAATGTCTTAGATAAAACCACTCAAGTTCTGGCAATGTAAAGCTGATGACTTAAAATAAAGAAGTCCTTCTGGTTAGTTTAAAAAAGAATGAACACACATGAAGCAACAGTCACAAACTGTGCAAGATTTGCATGATTCCTAGGTGATGGATAGTCCAGTGGTTCAGTCTGGTTCCCACAGATTTTCCCCCCTCTAGCCAACTTTACAACCCACCTCTCAACCCTACAACAATTATTCAGGCATCTCGGCCACTTTCTTTTCATTGAACTGAGACACGCTGATTTTAAGGGTTGTAATCCTAAACACAACCCTTCATGGATTGCTGCCTTGTCGTGGCGAAGGGGCTTGAGTAATTCAGAGAAGCTATGGGCTATGCCATGCAGGGACACCCAAGACGGACAGGTCATAGTGGAGAGTTCTGACTAAATGCGTTCCACCTGGAGCAGGAACTGGCAAGCCACTCCAGTATCTTTGCCAAGAAAACTCCATGAACAGAAACAAAAGGCTAAAAGATATGATGCTGGAAGATGAGCCCCTCAGGTTGGAAGGCATCCAACATGCTACTGAGGAAGAGCAGAGGACAAGTACAAGTAGCTCCAGAGCTAATGAAGTGGTTGGGCCAAAGCCGAAAGGACGCTCAGCTGCGGACGCACCTGGAAGTGAAAGGAAAGTCCGATGCTGCAAAGAAAAAAACTGCATAGGAACCTGGAATGTAAGATCTATGAACCTTGGTAAGCTGGATGTGGTCAAACAGGAGACGGCAAGAATAAACATTGACATCCTGGGCGTCAGTGAACTAAAATGGACGGGAATGGGCGAATTCAATTCAGATAATTATCATATCTACTATTGTGGGCAAGAAGCCCATAGAAGAAATGGAGTAGCCCTCATAGTCAACAAAAGAGTGGGAAAAGCTGTACTGGGATATAATCTCAAAAATGATAGAATGATTTCAATACGAATCCAAGGCAGACCTTTCAACATCACAGTAATCCAAGTTTATGCACCAACCACCAATGCTGAAGAGGCTGAAATTGACCAATTCTATGAAGACTTACAACACCTTCTAGAACTGACACCAAAGAAAGATATTCTTCTCATTATAGGGGATTGGAATGCTAAAGTAGGGAGTCAAGAGATAAAAGGAACAACAGGTAAGTTTGGCCTTGGAGTTCAAAACAAAGCAGGGCAAAGGCTTATAGAGTTTTGTCAACAGAACAAGCTGGTCATCACAAACACTCTTTTCCAACAACACAAGAGGCGACTCTACACATGGACATCACCAGATGGGCAATACAGAAATCAGATTGATTATGTTCTCCTCAGCCAAAGATGGAGAAGCTCTATACAGTCCGCAAAAACAAGACCTGGAGCTGATTGTGGCTCTGATCATCAGCTTCTTATAGCAAAACTCAAGCTTAAACTGAAGACAGTAGGAAAAACAACGGGGCTAGTCAGGTATAATCTAAACCAAATCCCTTATGAATACACAGTGGAAGTGAAGAAGAGATTTAAGGAACTAGATTTGGTGGACAGAGTGCCTGACGAACTATGGATGGAGGTTTGTAACATTGTACAGGAAGCAGCAACAAAAACCATCCCAAAGAAAAGGAAATGCAAGAAAGCAAAGTGGCTGTCCAACGAGGCCTTACAAATAGCAGAGAAGAGAAGGGAAACAAAATGCAAGGGAGATAGGGAAAGTTACAGAAAATTGAATGCAGACTTCCAAAGAATAGCAAGGAGAGACAAAAGGGCCTTCTTAAATGAACAGTGCAAAGAAATAGAGGAAAATAATAGAAAGGGAAAAACCAGAGATCTGTTCAAGAAAATTGGAGCTATTAAAGGAACCTTTTGTGCAAAGATGGACATGATAAATGACAAAAATGGTAGGGACCTCACAGAAGCAGAAGACATCAAGAAGAGGTGGCAAGAATACACAGAGGAATTATACCAGAAAGATCTGGATGTCCCGGACAACCCAGATAGTGTGGTTGCTGACCTTGAGCCAGACATCCTGGAGAGTGAAGTCAAGTGGGCCTTAGAAAGCATGGGTAACAACAAGGCCAGTGAAGGTGATGGCATTCCAGTCGAACTATTTAAAATCTTAAAAGATGACGCTGTTAAGGTGCTACACTCAATATGCCAGCAAGTTTGGAAAACTCAGCAGTGGCCAGAGGATTGGAAAAGATCAGTCTACATCCCAATCCCAAAGAAGGGCAGTGCCAAAGAATGCTCCAACTACCGTACAATTGCACTCATTTCACACGCTAGCAAGGTTATGCTCAAAATCCTCCAAGGCAGGCTTCAGCAGTATGTGGACCGAGAACTCCCAGAAGTACAAGTTGGATTTCGAAGGGGCAGAGGAACTAGAGACCAAATTGCTAACATGTGCTGGATTATGGAGAAAGCCAGAGAGTTCCAGAAAAACATCTACTTCTGCTTCATTGACTATGCAAAAGCCTTTGACTGTGTGGGCCACAGCAAACTATGGCAAGTTCTTAAAGAAATGGGAGTGCCTGACCACCTTATCTGCCTCCTGAGAAATCTGTATGTGGGACAGGAAGCAACAGTTAGAACTGGATATGGAACAATTGATTGGTTCAAAATTGGGAAAGGAGTACGACAAGGCTGTATATTGTCTCCCTGCTTATTTAACTTATATGCAGAATACATCATGCGAAAGGCTGGACTGGATGAATCCCAAACCGGAATTAAGATTGCCGGAAGAAAAAGTGAGGAGGAATTAAAGAACCTCGTAATGAGGATGAAAGAGGAGAGTGCAAAAAATGGTCTGAAGCTCAACATCAAAAAAACTAAGATCATGGCCACTGGTCCCGTCACCTCCTGGCAAATAGAAGGGGGAGATATGGAGGCAGTGACAGATTTTACTTTCTTGGGCTCCATGATCACTACAGATGGGGACAGCAGCCACGAAATTAAAAGACGCCTGCTTCTTGGGAGGAAAGCAATGACAAACCTAGACAGCATCTTAAAAAGCAGAGACATCACCTTGCCGACAAAGGTCCGCATAGTCCAAGCTATGGTTTTTCCAGTAGCGATGTATGGAAGTGAGAGCTGGACCATAAAGAAGGCTGACCGCTGAAGAATTGATGCTTTTGAATTGTGGTGCTGGAGGAGACTCTTGAGAGTCCCCTGGACTGCAAAGAGAACAAACCTATCCATTCTGAAGGAAATCAACCGTGTGTGCTCACTGGAAGGACAGATCCTGAAGCTGAGGCTCCAATACTTTGGCCATCTCATGAGAAGAGAAGACTCCCTGGAAAAGCCCCTGATGTTGGGAAAATGTGAAGGCAAGAGGAGAAGGGGACGACAGAGTACGAGATGGTTGGACAGTGTCATCGAAACTACCAACATGAATTTGACCAAACTCCGGGAGGCAGTGAAAAACAGGAGGGCCTGGCATGCTCTGGTCCATGGGGTCACGAAGAGTCAGACACGACTTAACGATTAAACAACAACAACAATCCTAAATAAGCAAACTGGTGGATAATCCTACTGTAATGGCAGAATCTAATGTTGTATGTTCATTGGCTGGACAGAGAAATGCAGCAAATTTGCAGGGATGATATTACCTTCCTACATAGCTCTCCATGGCCCCTAGAATCTGCAATTGAAACCTTTGGAAACCAGTGTTTGGCAGCCCTGAGGACTATGGAAAGGAGTGTAGGATAAGACCCCATTACACCGATACAAGAACACCAGCATTACATTGGATTTAGGTTCAAGTAATATAGATCTCAGTAAATTCAGTTTGAGCTGAAAATTGAGCCAACTGGTCCTACGCACAAGTAACTGAAGATTTATCATACAGACTAAGATTTAGGAACCTGGTAATTATTATTTCCCACAAACTATTGCTTGACATTCTGAATCACAAGGACCTTTCTGAAAATTCTTTTAAATTCTAAACCACAAGTACGCTGAGCAGGTAAGTGGAAGCTGATGAGACTGTCGCCCCAGGTGGTGCTATTGCTCTAGGCAGGATATGTTTCATGCCTACATAAGTACTTTGCTTAACAATGAAACAGGGAGAAGTGGTACAATTACCATGCCGTAAAACTACAAGAGTGAGTAAAGATCAATACATTCAGCAAAGGCTTATTCTCTTAGGATCCACTTCTCCTTCAAAATGGTATGTAATCAGAACTGACATGACTTTGTTGTTGACTCTATCATTTTGTTTGGAGGTGGAGCCAAGTTTATTATAGCCCACATGCAAACATTTCTCACAACATCTGTTGTGACTCTGTTTTTAAATTTCTTGCACTCCCTTCTCTCCTGTCTCAGTTACAACGAACAATAAAGACACATTGTACTGTACCATTATGAGTAGACATGGGAATGAACTGCATATTCAGCAGTTCATGCCAGTTTGGGGCTTCAGGTGCACAGCTGTTATGCAGGCACCCTGGCTTCCCAGCCCTGCCTTCACTGGTGGGCACCCACTCAGAGGCAGTGCCTGGAGAAGGTGGGGCTGGGAAGCTATGCTGCTACCTCTGAGTGGGCACCCATGGAGAAGGCAGGGCTGGGAAGCCAGGGCACCTATGGAACAGCTGTGTGCCCAAAGCTCCATGCCCATCTCTAATTATGAGACATTCTGTGCTTTTTTTACTAGCACCAAAATTCAGATTCAGATTTTGAATTCAGAATTGCAGCCCTTTGGAATTTGGAATTTTATAAATCCCAAATGCCATTATCTCTGTGAGCAGTGTGTGTCACTCTCTCCCACAAGGGGATTTCAGGGAAAACCAACAATGGTAGGCTGGCCTTAAGGAAAATAAGTTTTTTTTACAGATCCAGGTTCCAGGCATGAGCCATGTGGACTGACACTGTCCTCTGCCTGAAAGAACACTCCCTCACTGGGCTCACTAGTTGGTGGGCAAGACAGCAGTCCCACCACCACATTGCCTAGATCTCCCCAAACGGACTCCCTTTCAGCCCAGTATGATAAGGGATTGGTCTCTTTCTGCTTGTAGGACTCCTGCGTGTACACCCCTACCTCTGCCTCTGCCATGTCTTTCCTTTGTGATGGTGTCTTCAGAGGACAGGTCTCTGCTCTGCTTGTCAAGATAGTGTTCCAGAAAGTATGATCTGTTGTGGTTGTTGGCAAGGGACTTGAACTCTAGAATGCAACTCCAGCCACTGCCATTTGGGGTTCTAAGAACATTGCTAGTTTCCTCCTGCTCTGAGTGACCCCTTAGTGTTAGCCAGATGTTCTTCACTAGCTGCTTGCTGCATATGATGGAAAGTTGGCTGGCATTGCCCACCTCTTGCTGCTGCTAATATGCCCACTGTGTATTTTGGGAGTTCAAGGGTACTGGAAAGCTGGAACATACTCCTTCTTTCACAAGGAGGCAAACCTGCAATGGAGCGGGTCTTTTGGTTTGCTGCTCAAGGCCAATGCTTCAAGCTGGAAAAAATGTTGCTCTCCCTTTATGGGATCCCCCATCTACTTAGATTGTCCCCTCATTATGTCCTACATCATGCCAGCTAAGTCCTGGAACATTAGTATCACCTGGCCTTATAAGGATGGTTGTCTCCCCACTAAGGACCTGTGTTGCACTCTCAAAACTTTGGGCAGTGCAGACGACTTTTTTCTTGCTTCTGCTGCACCAGCTTACTGCCCCAGTGAAAATGCCCTGCCACCTTTCTGCCCCACTCAATTATAATAGGTATGTATGCATCTGACAATACTCTGCAAAGCACCCCACACTACTCGGTTGAGAGCGTGGGCCATACACCACACATCTTTCCAGCTTGCAGTGCTGCCACCATGTTTGCTCCATTGTCTGTGACAAACAGACCTTGCTTTTCTGCACCTGGACTCCACTGCTGCAGCATATTCCTCAGAGCCTCTTGAATGTTGTGAGCTGTAGAGGTGGCCTCCATCCCAGCCATATTCAACATGGCTCACTTGTATCCTGTCTTTGTGTGTTGCCCTATCCCTAATGCCTCCACTTCCCACCAGTATCCTGTCTGGGAGAGATAGGTTTGTTTGATACCCATGCTGCTCCACTTGTCACTTGTAAAATGGACCACCTGTGCCCTGGCCAGCTGCTGCTGTACCACTTGCCTGACACCCCAGAAGAAATATGGCACCACCTTGCAGCAGGGTTGTTTGGGATGGCAGTTGGTCATGGGGTGCCAGATCTGCCACAAACCTATGGAAACCAGTGTTCTCCATCAGAGCAAATGACTGGTCTTCCTGGACTATTATCTCCCCAAGCTGACAAGTAATTCTGTCATTTTTACATTTGCACAAGGCCTTTTCCTGCACCCCTCAAAGCTCCTCCAGAGTAGCCTAGAACTTATACTTAAGATGTAGGTCTGGTATTTGCTGCCTCCCATCTCTTGCTATTTGCCCATCTACCTCCCTGCTTCCCTGGGCTCATGGCTCAGCTTCTGCCCTCTGATGACTCTTACCTTCCACAATAAGGAAGCACTTTGCCCCCACAGTATCCCCTTCATTTGCCAGCAGCAATGCCCTGTGCTGAGTCTTTAGGTGGCTGAACATGCTACTATTGAAGAGCTGGCCAAGGTCCCCACCACCACTTGAGCATCTTGAAGAGTATGCATTTGGCCATCCAAGCATCTGTTGCATGCTGTTGAAATGCTTTCAGATTACTGACTTCTTGGGAGGTCCTGTTTTTGACTGCAGGTTTCTAACAGGGATTGCTAAAGGGTGGTTTCAGTTTCATATGCTTCTGAAATAGTGCTCACTTGAGTCCCCTCAGTCTTCTCTTGCCCCCACATCAGATGTGTATTTATTTGAAGGGGAGTTCCCACCAATCACAATGCTTCTTTGCACAAGAGATTTGCTGGGAATGGGGGCTGGGGGCAACCACACACACCCCACCGCTGTCATCCAGCCTAAGTGCTGATGCCATCCTTGTCCTTCTCTGGCACATCATCTCCTTGGGGTAAAAGTGCCTTCTTCATCATCTTTTTTGGCCCCTTGCCCTGGCTGCCCTGGCTGGATTGCATGAAGTTATCACTGGAATGACTCTGATGTTCACTCATATCTGTCCCACCTTGAACTTGAAGGTTTTCTGCTACCTCCTTGGCAGAGAAACGTACACCCTGTACTGCTGCCTGCTGTTCTTTCATAGAGTCAGTGCTGAACAAGGCAGCTGGGTTTGGTTGGGTGACTCATAATAGCACTTGTAGGCTATTATTCTTCTCCCTCTCCCACTCCTCTCAGAAGAAGCTGCTGTAGCATGCCTGCAGCCTTCCCCAAGGGCCTACTTTTCTACCATGCCCATATTTCACACTGCCTGAAGATTGCTCAAAGACAAATAGTGTCTCATTCTGCTACAGCAGAACACAAACTCTTCCAATGAAAATCACATACACACAGAGAGAAGCACAAAATTTATTAGCTTAATATATCTGTCTAGATATAACAAAATCTTATTCCTCTACCAGATAGACCCCCAAGGGACCCAACCTAATATTTCCCTGTTGATTTATAACATATTAATCTATGAATCTACTAATTTCATTCCTAACTTATATACAATGAGATGTAGCGAATGTTAATGAGCATTCAGAGAAGGGCACAGAGAAAACTGCTGCAGTGCAGGCTTGCACTAGAGGACATCCTAATAGCATATGCTCAGGGGATTTATAAGCAGCTGTGTCCACCTTTCAGTTTGAAAGAACCAATGTGAATGTAGCGTTTTCACCCTTTTGACGTCCCTCACCGCTAGCACCAATGTGGCGTTGGACTCACTCGTGCCTTGGCCTGTCCACCTAGGCTCAGACCTCAGAGCACACCAGGGCAAAACTCCTCTCTTTTTTCTTCCACTGCTGCCACCAGGAGATCCCTAAATCCCCATCACTCTTTTAGAAAGAATCAGGTCCACTCTCCAAGGAAATAGAAAGATCTCTTGTTTATTTGCTTATTGGTTTCAGTATTTTAATATTCAGTTCTATTCCTTCTCCCTTCCAATCACTGGTCAATCACTTCTCAGATCTCCTACTATTCCCATCAGTCTCATCACACTCCTATAAATCTCTGAACTCAGCTAATCAAACTCCTTCCAAAACTCTGATCTCTTCTCCCCCTCAGGCTCTGCCTCTTATACTCTGCCTCTTGGCTCCGCCTCTCAGCAACATAAATATGCATGACTCACTCTAACTAAACCTGAGCCATGACCACATTTAAAGGAGAACGCTACAGACCTCCCCCCTTACTTAGGTTTGTTTGGGAGGGGAAACACATTTTTCCTCCTGAACAAACAGGTGCAATTGCTTAAACTTTTTTTTTTCCATAACATTTTACCTTTCACATTTTTACTAAATTTCAACCAAATACCTTACCTTATCATTTAATAATCAATACAATACTTTACCTTATCATCTACTAATCAATAATATACATTACCTTATCATTTTACAGAATTTACAATCAATACATTTACACAATTAATTACTGGCGAATTCTAGTCCATTTTGGTTCTTTTTGAGAGTTCTTTAAGTCATTCTTCTGGTCTTCTGGACAGCGCATCTGCCACAATATTGTGAGATCCTTTTATGCTCTTTATCGTGAAATCAAAGTCTTGCAGCAAAAGAGCCCATCTCATCAATTTGCTGTTAGTCTTCATGGATCTCAGCCACAGCAATGGCGAATGGTCAGTGCATAAGGTGAATTTTCACCCCCAGATGTAGGGTTTAAGTCTTTGGAGGGACCATAGAATCGACAGACACTCTTTTTCAATCGTTGCCAGATGTTTCTCCCTCGGCTGCAGTTTCTTACTGATGTACATCACGGGGTGCAGAGTTCCTCCTCCGTCAGCTTGGCACAGCACTGCTCCTAGTCCGATGTTCGATGCGTCAATGAAGATGGTGAATTCTTGGGTGAAATCAGGTGCGATGAGGACTGGTCCAGTTGTCAACGCCTCCTTCAGCTGGTCAAATGACTGCTGGCACTCAGGTGTCCAACTGATGTTCTCCGGCTCCCTTTTCCGAGTGAGGTCCGACAATGGCGCAGCGATCGCACCGAAGTGAGGGATGAACTTCCGATAATAGCCCGCCAGACCTAAAAAGGAACGGACTTGCTTCTTTGAAGTGGGGTTTGGCCACTTGGCAATCATCTCAACCTTAGAGTCCAGGGGTTTGATAACTCCTCCACCCCCCAAATGTCCAAGATATTTAAGCTCCGAATCTCCAACATGACATTTACTGGCTTTTACAGTTAAGCCGGCTTCATGGATTCTTTGAAGCACTAGGCTTAAATGCTCCTTGTGCTCAGCCCATGTTTGACTGAAAATACCTATGTCATCCATGTATGCTACAGTGAAATTGCCCATGCCCTGTAAGGTCCGGTCTATTAGTCTTTGAAAGGAAGCAGGACCATTCTTTAACCCAAATGCCATGACCCGGAATTTGAACAACCCTAGGGGACTTCGAAAAGCGGTCTTCTCCTGATCCTCAGGGTGCATCGGAATTTGCCAAAACCCTTTGGTCAGATCGATGCATGTGATGAAATTGCATCTACCTATGAGCTCAATTAAGTCATCCAGGCGTGGCATGGGATAGGCATCTGCCTTGGTGACATGGTTTAATTTGCGGTAGTCCACACAGAATCTAATGCTACCATCCGGCTTGTCAATAAGTACTATGGGTGCAGCCCAGGGACTCTCTGATGTGGTAATTATCCCTGCCTTTAACATCTCCTGGACCTCCCGTCGTACTTTCTTGACATAGTCCCCAGTGATCCTAAAAGGGGTAACAGCTATGGGGCTGGCATCCCCAGTGTCAATTTGGTGGACTACTCCTTTGGCCTTTCCAGGTTTGTTAGTGAAGAGGGCGTGATACTTCAGCATTATCTCCAATACCTCTTCTCTCTGTTGTGGGGTAAGGGAGTGGCCTAGATTTACCTCCTCGGGATTAAATTGTCGTTCCCCTCTCCCTTCCCAGCACATGAGTTCTTCCTTATCGCTAGGGTCCTCTCTAATAGCATATAGGGTCCATTGATTTCTTCGGTAATAGGGTTTGATCATGTTAACGTGCACTACCTTGCGACCCTCATCCCCTTTCTGGATTACATAGTTGATATTATTCATTTTTGAAATTACCTTATAGGGACCCTCCCAAGCTAATTGTAGCTTGTGTCCTCTGACTGGCCTAAGCAAGAGAACTTCCTCCTCTGGCCCAAAAGTTCTTTCATGGGCTTTCTTATCGTACCATGCCTTCTGCTTAGCCTGGGCAGCCCTTAAATTCCTCCCAGCCAGCTCCAGAGAACGTTGCAAGGTGTTTTGCAACTTATATACATATTCGACTACTGACTCAGGGTCATTTTCTCTGTGGTCTTCCCAATTCATGCGGAGCAAATCTAAAGGTCCATGTGCCTCTCGTCCTAGCAGTAACTCAAAAGGACTAAATCCCGTGCTCTCTTGAGGGATGCTCCTGTAAGCGTATAGTAAGGGTTGTATTTTGCAGTCCCAATCATTTGGGTTCTCTGCTACATACGCCTTAATCATGCGCACCAAAGTGCCATTGAATTTCTCAACTAGCCCGTTGGTCTCTGGATGATATGGAGTCGAGTTGATTTGGGTAATTCCACGAGCCTTCCATAACCTTTTGATCAGTTTGGATGTGAAACTCATTCCCAAATCGCTGACTATCTCGCTGGCAAATCCCAATCGGCTCATGTAATTGATTAGGGCATCTGCCACGGTGTCAGTTTCCATGTTGTGCAAAGGAATTGCCTCGGGATATCTAGTGGCAAAATCCATTATGGTCAAGATGTATTTATTTCCCCTACGGGTGGCATTAGGTAAGGGACCCACTAGATCGATTCCCAGCCTTTGGAACGGTGTAGAGATGACTGGCAAAGGACATAATTTGGCTTTGGTCCTGTCCTGCCCTGTCCCTCGTCTCTGACAGACATCACACGTTTTACAGAAACAAGTAATCTGTTTGCCCATACCTGGCCAAAAGAAGTTCTGGCCAACTCGTCTTTTGGTTCTGGTGATCCCCATGTGAGCTCCAAATAAACTGCTGTGAGCTTGATTAATGATTTTCTCCCTGTATTTACTAGGGACCACTAATTGCTTTCGGGGTTCCCCCTTTCCTCGGTATGGAGTAGCTAACGTTTCCCTGTACAGAAGGTCTTTGGTTAAGCTAAAGCTCTCAGGGCACTCAGGAGACAGAGCAGTGGGAGTCCTGGCAGCTTCAAAGCAAACTCCCAAGCTAATGTCCTCCTTCTGCTCCTGGGCAAAATTGTTATTTGTTTTGGGATTCTGTAGTAGCATGAGTTCTGCCTCAGCCCTATCATCAAGCTGGGTTTCCACGGTAACCTCTCCCTCTAGGCTTCTCTCTGCTACAGTATCTGTTTGAGCTGCAGAGGGTGAGTTTTGACCCCCCTTTGAGCGGGTAAGCACCAACGCACTCTTGACATGCTCTATTAAATCCCAACCAAGGAGAAAAGCTGCTGGTATTCCATCTGAAACAGCCACTTGCCACTTTCCAGACCAATTCTGGTATTCTACTGGTATCTCAGCCACTTTTAAAACCACGGTTTCCTTCCCAATTCCCTTTAAAGACATTTCTCTGCCTGGAACAATGTCATCCTGGGCTACTAGATCGGAATGGACAATGGAGATTTGAGATCCTGTATCTCTTATTGCTATGTACTTCTTTCCCTTCACAACTATCTCTTCACCTGCGTTTCTGAGAAGGGTCTGGTCATTGCTGATATAGAAACAATGGACTACTTGGGCTATAGGAAAATCTTCCTCCTCATGGTCAGTAGAAGTAGTGGTGGTTATGGGATCAGGTCTCTGTCTACTATTTTCCTCCCCTGATTCCACTTGCTTGACACAGTACACCTTTTTGGTTAGAGAATCATTTTTCTGCAAGTTGGGGTATGGTTGCCTACACTGGAATTGCGAGTGACCTGGTTGCCCACATTTAAAACATTTAAAATTCCTTTTATCATTCTGAGGTACTTTGGCGAACCGTGACTCAGGGTTTGATGGTTTTGGCGGGCTAGCCCTTGGCAACTTCGGGGAAGTCCCGCCCTGACCTTCTCTCTCAGGATTCCTGCTGAGGTAATTTTTATTAAAAGGCTTTTTATAGTTGTTGTCCCAGTTTGGTCTATTTACTCTCAGCTCTGAAAATCTAGGGTTCCTGTAAGCATTAATCAAATCAGTTTGTTCTCCCGCTTCCCATAAATTTTTAGGATTCTTGTCCCTTACTAAATAACGTAGTTCTCCAGGTAATAGGGAGTAAAACTGTTCTAGCCCAATCAAATCCCTCAACTGTTCAAAAGAAGTGATTTCTTCTCTTTCAATCCACTTCTCCAGAGTTTGCTGCAATCTAGCTCCCAACTGAGAGTACGATTCATCCTGCTTTTTAGAGAGAGAGCGAAATTTTCGCCTCAGGTGTTCAGAGTTCAGACAAAATCTGGAATAAACCATCTTTTTATATGCCTCAAAATCTCTTGCCTTCTCGGGATTCATCTGGGCATATATTTCTGCCAGATCTCCGCTAACCTGCGCCCTAAGGACTATCATTCTATCTTCAGTTCTGACTTCAAAGTCATTGCAGGTGCGTTCAAAAGCTATGAGGAAGGATTCAGGACAGTCCCCTCTTTTGTACTGGGGAAACTTCTTCAAATCTATCTTTGACAGGATTCCTCCTCCCCCACTGTTGTTATTATTAAGATTATTATTTAGAGTAGAAATTTCTAGTTGTCTCATCTGTAGTTGATAATCCATTTCCCTCTGTCTTAATTCTATTTGTTTAGCTTCAGACTCAAATGCCATTTGTTTCTCTCTGGCCTCAGCTTCAGCCCTAAGCTGTAGTTCCTTAAATTTAAATTCCCTTTCCAGTTTCCATCTCTCAAATTCCTGCGGGCTTAAATCCTTATTTCCCTCTGAGGTAACCTCCACAAGTATTTCTGGTTCTCCTGACGTTAAAGGGTTTCCCTCCAATTCCTGAGGTAACTCTTCAGACTCAGGGCTCTCCCTTGTGGCCCGTTTGGGAGGCATCTTTTCCTTTTTGTTTTTCTTTCTCTGAGGTGATTAGAGCAGCGTTCACAAATTTTTAGAAGGACCTGTCTTTCTTAGTTTACTTCCAGTTACTGATATAACTTTAATTTCCAAGCCTTTTCTTTTAGTACTTTCCCTCAGATCTGCTATGACCTGGCTTCTGCTTTGCTTATCCACAGCACTCTCCTATCTCAGAGCCTGGGATTTCACAGCAAGCCCTCTGATCCTCAGATCCTGAGGTAAAACTCAGAAATTTCCTCACAGAGGCGTTCCCTATCTTAGACCCCCCTGATCTGGGTTCTGAGGCCCCGCTACTAAGCTTTTCCCAAAAGCTCTAGCAGGAACCAAACCTCATGCCACAGATCCTGTCTAATAGGTACCCTTGACTCAATACTCTTTTATAAAGGCTTCACTGGATTATTTCAATAGGCTTCACTGGATTACTTTGTATCCCGCCGCTGGACACCAATGTAACGTTTTCACCCTTTTGACGTCCCTCACCGCTAGCACCAATGTGGCGTTGGACTCACTCGTGCCTTGGCCTGTCCACCTAGGCTCAGACCTCAGAGCACACCAGGGCAAAACTCCTCTCTTTTTTCTTCCACTGCTGCCACCAGGAGATCCCTAAATCCCCATCACTCTTTTAGAAAGAATCAGGTCCACTCTCCAAGGAAATAGAAAGATCTCTTGTTTATTTGCTTATTGGTTTCAGTATTTTAATATTCAGTTCTATTCCTTCTCCCTTCCAATCACTGGTCAATCACTTCTCAGATCTCCTACTATTCCCATCAGTCTAATCACATTCCTATAAATCTCTGAACTCAGCTAATCAAACTCCTTCCAAAACTCTGATCTCTTCTCCCCCTCAGGCTCTGCCTCTTATACTCTGCCTCTTGGCTCCGCCTCTCAGCAACATAAATATGCATGACTCACTCTAACTAAACCTGAGCCATGACCACATTTAAAGGAGAACGCTACAGTGAAAAAATACCTTCTGGTGTCTGCTTCTAGATCTCATTGTAGACAGCCATCATTTACAGATTTTGCCCAGTCCCACTCCTTGGGAAACCCAAGCCAACCCCAATTGGGAGACACTGTGTTCTCTCCCCCCCCCCCACTACCCTTGATGTTAGAGTGTCTTTAAGTTTCATGTCTCAAGAAATCACTGCAGGATGCTTGAGGAATAGGTTTCACTTTTGATTCTTCCTCTAGCAAGCCTTTTGCTTTCTAATTTATAGAAGCAAATGGGACTCCAAATATTAGGAATTATTATTACAGATATTCAGAACTATCAAATTTATATTCAGATATACTTGGAACTATCCAAATATGGCATTATTTGGTGAATTCCAAATATTTTTGAATCCTAATGTCCCATAATACATGTAAAGCTATACATACCATAGTGGCAAACATCCATACAGTTCTGGTTTTTTTAATCCAGCATTTAAAAAAATGAACAAATAAACTCTGCTCATTCCAATTGGATGGAATTTGGGGACATTTTTCACTACTAAGCAGGTAACAATGTCATAGAAGGGCTATATAGTAGATCTATGTTTTTTTGTCAACTATACTTGGGTTTAAGGGATAGATATGACTCCTTCAAAGAGTTAATAAAAATCAAACCTTGATACTGAAGGATAATCCCTGTTTTAGTGGAAGTTTAATTATTGCATACATCCTTCTATCCTGTTTTCTACAGGGCTTATTATTTTTTAATATGGCATTTGTCATGGTAGAGCTGTAATTTCTGATGCCATGTTTGTCTTGGAATTCCATATGAATCTGACACAAGAGTTATTAGCCTTCTAAATAATAGAACACCTTTCAATCAAACAGATGGCTGTTATCTGCCTTGAGAACTTGTTCTTTTACCAGCTGACCTGATTTGCAAGTGCTCAACAAAGCTGAAAATCTGTTTCCTCATGCATTTCTTGTATGTGTGTTTATCTTCCATTAACATACCACAATTTAAATTTGCAATGATATTTAACTATTGTATGTGGCAACATGATCAGAGAGGCATACAGTGAATGGAAAAAGAAAGAAAGAAAAATAAAAGTATTGCAAGCGTGATTTGGCTTGCAATACTTTTATTTATTTTCCTTCTTTAAATGTTTCATATTATTCATTTTGTTCTTTCTTTTTGAAAAATTGAATTTATACTGCCAGGATTTAGTGTGTGTCTTTGCAGGTAGGCATCCACATTTTTCTTGTTAGGTCAGAACTTCATCTTACAATGTTAGAGTCTGTCTCTCACACACTCCATTGCTTTCTCTTCTCTTTTCTTCTTAGTGTGGTGGTGCCACTTCCAAAGGTAAAAACAGCAGTCTCCTTCTTCTCTTTTTCTTGTGTTCTCTTGTGTTTTGTATAAACCCAGTTTCTGAGTTAAAGCCATTTCCTTTTTTCTCATTCTCAGGAAGAGATTTCCTCCCCCCCCCCTCACTCAACCCTGAGATGCAGAAACACAAAGATAAGAGCATGGACCTGGGCAAGGATTGGGTGAGAATGCCTCCAAGATGGCCCAGAGCAGACTGGGCACCAGTCTATGTGCTCTCACTCAGGGATGGACCGAGCTCTGAGGGAGCAGTGCATATCTCTAAAATACATCATAAATATCTGTGAAATAAATTCGTAACCATGACCAGAAACCAACTGAAATATGTTTATATAGTGTGTATGTTTAAAGTGTGATAAGCTTTTCTATGAAAAAGCAACCACTACTTTTTTAAAAAAGGAAAAATAATGCTTTAAATTAAGTACAATTTTAAGCGGCTTAGACCCAAAGAATACTTTCCAACCTTTTATTACCGGATCTCATTTTTAAAACCTTTTAACAAACAACAAAGGGTTCAGAAAACCTGTATTACTTTCAGAATTATTTGCTTCTAGCAGACCTTTGTTTTCCATATATTATTAAAAGATTCAGCAGACAACTTAACAAGACTCAACATACATTGTTGTAATTCTGTGTCAACATTCCAGTGGCTTTAAAACACTACTCAGATTTCATTTGTCTTTTATCACATTGGAAGTCTGTTGAACAGAATTATGCCTTATTACGTACCATTTGGTACACTCTAGTGCATATCCCATATAATTGTTTTCCTACTATTATTTACTTTGGAGTGCAAGGCTTTGTCAGCAAATAAAAAAAAATAACCAGGTAAGACTAATTATATGCCTTCCCTTAGTAATAATCACTACGTGCCATTGTGAGGGCGTTGCAGGGAGGCATTCCTAGTGAGCTGTCTGGTCCCAGCCCACAGGTAGCAGGCAGCGGGGAGGAGGGTGAGTTGCTTCAGGATCAGGCCAGCTGGAGGGAGTCCTCACAGCTGCAAGAGAGGCAGCATCCTAATGAGAGGCAGGTGGAGGAGGCAGAGTAAAGGGGAATAAAGAGCAGAACTGGGAAGGCAAGGGGTAGTTGCCTACCTTGAAAGAAAAGGATGTGTGGGAGAGTGGAAGAAGCTATCTGCCCTTGCCAGATTTATTGACTGGTGACAGGAGCCAGGCACAGGAAATTCCTGCCATGTGCTTGGACAAGGCTACAGTTAGCCTGGATGATACTGCAACTATGGAGAGACAAGTGAGGGAAGGGATTGGGAGAGAGGAGCTGCAGACTGAGTTCTTGTGCTCCTTTCTACAAATCTTCTCTCAAAGGGGTGTGTTCTGGACCTAAATTCTCTCCTCCTTCCAGAACCTGGACCCTGAGGGAATTCCAGTGAAACTAACTGCCCCCCCCAAATGGACAAGTATTTTAAAGAGTGTAATTTGACTGTATGGAACTGTAGGGTGAAAGGCAGAGGAAATTCCTGCTGTAACTCTAATAAAAACTGAAATGAGTCAAGGAGCCAAGCTGGAGCTCATAAGATTATTAACGGGGAATCCCAGCACTGCTAGTGAGGGGCTGGTGTTATGCACAGCCCTCAAGTCAATTCTGACTTATGGAGATGCTTTTCAAGATTTTTCAGGTAGGCAAATCAAACATCTCAAGGAATAGGCATAGCATTGGTTTCAACTCTGCAAATACACTCCTGGCCACATTGCCACCAAAGCTGCGTTTGGTGGTGAGGTAGCACAGATTCTTCCTGACTGGGGCACCTCACCTGTGGCCCAAACAAAATGCTTCTCTGACCAAATGATCAGCTACCATGACCTGTATCTCCAAAGATAAACTGTTTTGTTGTTGTTGATGATGTTGGTTTTTGTGTGTGTGTTGAATCTCTGCCACACACTACCATTAAAAATGGAGGTTTCATTTAAATATTTTGTTGGAAAACTGCAAAATACATGGTTCATGAATTTGGGAAACTTTTTTTGTAAAACGAGTGTTGTGCTGAACCCCCATTCCTCATTTCACAACAATCCCCTGGAAAAGTGGGGTGCAAGTTTCTGATGCTTATGTATGGGATCAGAGGAGAATATTAATGATGTTCTTTCCCATAATACCGTTTCCCCAAAAATAAGACCTAACCTGAAAATAAGCCCTAGTATGATTTTTCAGGATGCTCGTAATATAAGACCTAGCCCCAAAATAAGCCCGTTAAGTGAAACCCCGCCCTCCACCATTGTGCAGCAACCAGAAGATGATGACATGACTGTATTTGAATAAATGTATTTGAATAAATACATGACTGTATTTGAATATTTTTTTTTTCTACATGAAAAAAATAAAACATCCCCTGAAAATAAGCCCTAATGCGTTTTTGGAGCAAAAATTAATATAAGACCCTGTCTTATTTTCGGGAAAACACGGTAGTATATGCAGGGTTTGGCCATCTTGCTCTTAGCTTTAAATTCAAGGAGTCTGGAGTAGCATGTTCTTTCTTTTTTATTTTTTAAAAGTATCTCCAATTCTTTTTCTTAAGAAAAAAAATCCTCCAGCAATCTCTCTCACATTCCTCAAGCAGCCTCCAGGCTACCAGCATTTCCTGGAATGCCTGAGGGAGAACATCAAGAGGTAATGTCACCCATGGGCATTCCATGAAGCAACGGGAGAGCTAGAGGCAACAGAGACCAATGTAAAGCTGAAACAAACAAAAAGATTAAATAAAGAGCACATGACTTAGGCACTTCATAACAAGTCATTATTATGATTTTTATTAAAGGTGAAAGCAAGATGGATAGGCTATAGCTGGAAAAAACCTGGGGTGATACAACATAAAATAGTAAATTAAAATCAAAATATTTTAAAATCTCTTAATGAAAATGCTAATAATAGTTTAGATTCAAAAAAAGAGAGAAATTCAGCACATCCACTAAAACCTTGTGCCAAATGCCTGCTTAAATAAAAAGTTCTTTATCTGCCTGAAAAGAGCAGCAAGGAGGGGCAAACTTAATTTCTCTGAGCAAAGAATGACCGAGACCAGGAACTGTAATAAAGAAGGCTCTCTCTTGAGTCCCCACCAAATGGACTTCTGAAGGTGGTGGGACCATGAGAACAACCGATTTAAAGTCCAGGCAGGCTTGGGTGGGGCAATTCACTCTTCCAGATAGCTTAAATCAAAACCAGATAGGGCTTTCTAGATCACAATTAGCATTTTGAATGGTATCTGGAAAGGGACTGAAAGCCAGTAAAGCTGTATAGGAGAGCTTATCTTGTCTATAATTGCCCCGACCAGCAATTGGGCTGCATTCTTTCCATGAGCTGAAGTTTTCAAACATATATCAAAGGCAGCACCACCTACAGGACTTTACAGCAATCCATCTGAGATGTAATTCAGGTGAGTGTCATCAGACATGTTCAGGAACGATGTTACCACACTAGCCAGGTTTGTACGACACCTCTGGACAGTCTCATTTTTGCTAACACATGTATGTGCATAACACAGACTGTTTTAACTGAAAAACATGTCAAATCAAGGACAAGTATAGGTTTAAAACAGTGACTGTGATGACATAGTCTTAAGTGAGCCAAGCCCCCAAGAGGAAACCACAGGAATATAGCTCTAAATGACCACTTTCAAAATCGCATAGAAGACATGAATACTCCAGCCAGAGTTGTTGCAAAGGGGCAGCCCTCATGTAGACAGACCAGATAGAATGGATTGTCTTCTCTTGTTTTATTCTACAAGGATTGCCTGGAGTTCTAGGAAAACAAATGCCTTGGAACTTTTCTGCATTTTCCCAAAGAGAGTCTGCCCATCTTCTTCCTGTGAATTATTGGATGGCATCTCCCTCCATCCAGACTTGCAAAAATCTCTGCAAATATGTCAAACAAATGTTGGAAATGTAAAAAGCAGGAAGGAACTTACTACCATGCATGGTGGACATGTGATATAGCAAGAAAATATTGGATTAAAATACATATGTGGATTAAACAAATGACTAAGCAAGAAATAGAATTCAAACCAGAAATTTTCTTGTTGGATTATTACCAAATAATATAAATAGGCAAAGCTACTATTTAATATCACATGTTCTGACAGCAGCTAGATTAGTATGGGCACAGGTCTGGAAGGAGGGAGACCCACCAAAGGATGACATGATTATTGAAAAAATACTAGAATGCGCAGAAATGGACAGACTAACAAAGAGATTAAAAGGACAAGAAAAAACAATCTATTATTTAAGATGGAATTCATTTTATGATTGGTGGAAAGCAAAAGTTATGTAATAAATAGAAACTATAATGAACAATATGGAGAAGATTATAATGGAAGAAATAAGTGAATAAGATTGCTTGTAGATTAAGCTTTATAATTTACATATGATGATGTCTTTGTATATTTGTAAATTCTATGTTGGATAATAATAATAATAATAATAATAATAATAATAATAATAATAATAATAATAATAATAATAATAATTATTATTATTATTATTATTATTATTATTATTATTATTATTATTATTATTATTATTATTATTATTATTATTATTTAAAAAAAGATTAGCCACTGGGCAAGATTAAGATCAGCAGGTTAAGTGGATACATAAGTAAGAAGAGTCCAGATTATTAGACAGCCAGGCCAGAAGCCAGGTAAAAAGAAGCCATATTAGTTGTTGTGGGGTGAAAGTTCTAAAGGTGAATTTTCTGAGGTAAATCTTCTTGCTGTGTCTCTGGCTGATTCCTGCCAGCTGGAGCACCAACATTCCCCAGTTCCAAAACAATCTAAGAAGACTAAGGAGAGGGAAACTTTGTCACCCCTAATCTATCTTCTAGGAATTATTTGTCTAAATAATTTTTAGACTTTGTCTAAAAGGGCGGGATAGAAATTGAATAAATAAATAAATAAAATAAAATAAATAAATAAAAATTATTTCCCTCACACATTGGTGGCTCAGCCATCTGTCCCCCCCCCCCCCCCTCTCTCTGTGGATCTTTTCTTTCCTCTTCTCATCCATATAGCATCTCTACAAGATCAGGCACTGCAGAACCTTCCTGTGCAGCCTAAAACTCAGAACCCTCTTAGTCATGTGAATTTGCTTCTTTTGAGCCTATATTTCCTCATATTCATTATACATTCTCTTTTTTTATCTTTGCTATTTCCCAATATAATCATTGTCTATATTTTAATTTTGGTTGTTCAATAAAATTCCTCTTATGAATAGCTCCATGTGAGTGTAATATACTCAGCCAATCGCTGTTCGAGACACACTATTGCCATCACTCAAAGATCTTTTACATAGCATACCTGATAACAATGGGTGCAACAGTCACAACAGCTTCAACTGTGCATACACACTCCTGATCCCCATTGACACCTGGGCCTGCAGGCTCAAGGATGAATCTAGGCTGAACACCAAAGCTGTGAACCTGAGTTTTCAGGGGAAGTGTAACCCCATCCAACACAGGTTGGATCCCTATTTGCTGATCTGCCTTTCAACTCTTCAGAAGTGACCTTGCCTTGTCTGGATTGAGTTTCAACTTCTTCAGTCCTATCCAGTCCATTGCTAACTCCAGACAATGATTTAGAACTGAGACAGCTTCCTTGAAGTTAGATAGAAAGGAGAGATAAGAGTTTGACATTGTCAAAATATTGGTTGCACCTTTATTTAAAAGATTAATAAAAGAGTATATGTGTTAATACTATCACAGCTCTTTCATCAGATTCCTATAAAGCGAAGGTTGGACCTTGCTTAACAGATTTTTCACAGATGAATTATTTGAGAAATGTATTCTTGAAGGTTTTCACGGCCAGGATCCGATAGTTGTTGTGGGTTTTCCGGGCTGTTTGGCCATGTTCTTAAGGTTTTTCTTCCTAACATTTCGCCAGTCTCTGAGGCTGGCATCTTCAGAGGAAAGGAGTCAGAACTCTGTCTGTGCTCTGTTTTTGAGAAACCTTAATATCTCAGTCAAAATTTCTCAAGAATGTTTTGCATAGCATGTCCTTATATGTTTTTATAGGTGCTGTCTACAATGTAATTGTTGTGCTCCAAGACATAAACTGTGTGTTTCCCTGTCTATGGTGATATTACTTAATTAAAAATAAGGGCAAACATAACATAATACCTATTGTCCAGCTATTATGGGAAATATTCTTTTAATTCTTAATTTCTGTACAGAAGCTGCATATGTTTTATGTCCATCAGTATATTCTAAAGAAACCATTTGACTAAAAATCCAGATTGAAGCCCCACCCAAAGAATTACTCACAAAATATGATTGCTCATGGTCTCTCCAATCTAATTATTTATTGATTCTTTAATAAAAATGACAATGGATTTAAAGTGTGACTCTAGGGTTTCAGTAGGATAATAATCTACTCTAAAATCCTAGCTATCATTATTTAAACAAAAACCACCACCAAACATCTTGGTATTCTTTCATAATTAACTATTTTTGGCTAAAGGACAAACACCCTGTTCAGAAGCAAGAGCAAAAGAAATGTCTTTAAGAACACTAGAGAAATTAGTGCTTAATGTATCATTTTGGCAATGAAATGCACATAGTATAGGCTGAGGACATCCTTATAATATCAGCAGAACAGTGCTGTCATCACTTCTTAAAATGAAGGTAATAAATAAAACACTGGCAGCAATGCCTTCATTATAAAAGGGTGAGGATGTCATTTAGTGTATAGTGAGTGCAATCCAGTCAGAGTTAAACACTATTAAGTCACACTGATTTCAATGGGAGTGATTAATGCAGGTGCTTAAAGCTACCATTGAAAATCAATTGGACCTAAATGCCCTTAACTTTGGCTGGATGGTGCCTTCTTAAATTTATGAAGAGTTTAATCTGATGTACTTACTTAGGATATGCTAGAACTAATTCTCCAGTCCAGATGTTTACAAACCCACACAAGCCAAAGGAAACCCTGAATAGGAATTCATGCTATCTATTAGCCCAACACCATTTTCTATGGACATTCAGGATCCTGGTATTAGCTACCCTACACATAAAAGAATAAAACAAAAAGATAGATTCCTCTATATTACTTCCTCACAGATTTATAAATCTAATGCCATTTTAGTTAATCTTATGCTCTCCGGTTATTTTGGACTACAACTTCCATACTCTCTTGCCATTACCAATGTGGGCTTGGGCTAATGAGAGTCATAATGTAAAATATCCAGAGTGTACAAGGTAGCCGCACATTGCCAAGCTAAGGCATAATAGTACACTTTCACACTCACTAATAATAGAGACTACTTTGTGGGGGTGGCGGAAGGGTGGGTGTATGATAAAATATAAAGTCAGAAGAAATTGGGATTGACTGTGTAAGGGTAATAAAATGTGAAATTCATTTCATGTCTAAAAACACAGCAATAAGCTAGATGCTGAGACCTTGAGAATTCTGCTGGAAACTGACCCCCCAAAAATGGGGGTGGGGGTGTCTAGAGGGTATTTCAATGTGATCCCATGGGTACAGTGGGTATCTGTGGAAATGACATTGAGGATATCTGACTGACATTGTCTTTCTCACCTGTGAAAGAAGATGGGTTGGGTCTAGTAAAGTGATTACCAATGTTTGCTTCTACACGTTAGAAGTCTTTATTGTAAAATCTCAAGCCTCACTCTGCTTGCAAGGGAAATTAATTCAATATTATTGCTATAGTTATTGCAATCTTTGTCATCTTGTTTTATTGCAAATCTTGTTATTATGTGATTTCCCTTTATATGGTGATTCTAGCCACCATAAAGCTATGGATGATGGCAGGCTTCCGAATTATCTCCAAAATATAGAAATGAATCATGGAGATTCTTCCTGTTTCCTTTCTTTTTGGCAACATTTTCCTTACAGCTATTATTCACTATTTTTGCAGTTCTGCCTCTTAATTCTCCTGAAAGTTTGAGGTTTCTATTTATAATTTTATCTAGCCAAACAATATAGCATTGCAAATATGGTTTTCTACACACCCATCCCTTCGATAGGGCTAGAGTTTGGTGGAATATTTCTGATCCTGAAGTCATATGCAGCACCTGACTCTTTATCTGATAGATTTAGTAGAAAGCAAGAAAAAGCAGTGGTAGGTTTCAGACCCAAGGAAAGTGGTGCACCCTAAGAGGAGTCTTAACACAGAGACAAAAAAGGCTTTAGTTGAAGTTTGTAGATGATGTCTATCAAAAGCCTGCATTCCCTTTCACCTCTTCAACAGAACTAAGTGATGGTGCTAATACGGAGTGGAGCAGTTAGAAGTGTTTTGCAAAACACTTCTAACTTTATTTTGCAAAATGACTTCAGATTACCCAATGATGAGCATGACACTTGCATTTCAGGTGGAGCACCCAAGTTTGAACAAGGTGGATAACACCATACTTTGTCAGTCTCTCATTCTGGCCCTATTCAGAGCAATCAATGAAGTACTTATTACCCAAATAATATCTTAGAGCCTGTCTACATTTCTCAAAAACTCCACAATATGTAGCATTTTAATTTTAGCTGATTCAGGTCACATGGTTTTTGATTCATTTCCTGTGTTCCTGCTGAGTAACTGAAATGCTCCCTTTTAAAACTGGCTGTAACATTTACAATGGGCTTGTCAATTAAGAAAGCAGTGTGCTAAAATAAACAACCCTCTGGTGGCCACTTATTTTTACTTGCTTCCTTAGAAAATAATACAAGTCAGAGGGAAATAAATACACACACTGGAATTTATTGTGTGGACGTGAAACTCAGCACGGTTTTTAACACAGGTCAAATCCCAGGTTTTTTGGCTGTGTGACCCAGACCCTAACAGTCCTTTTTTAAACCAATGGCACTTAAAATCATTAGTTCTACTAAAATTCTATGGTTCTCAATTAACAGAGCCATGGACTGGATTTGATGGAGCTGACAGGACTGCTGCCCCAAATAGGAATCTGACACGATCAAATAATCCCTTCTCACCTCATTTCGTTAGCATTAAGGAACCATATAATAGTTCATCATCACATGATATGATTCTCACCCTCTTTCCCCTAGCTGTCACTTATGTATTAGACTGTATAACATGATCTGATGTGAGCTGTTTCCTTAACTTCATATCACAAGGTGAGAAAGAAAAACTTGCAAGTGAGTTGCCATTCTGACAGCAATGCCATGGTAACTGTCATGCCTAGTTACAACCTGAAAAATCATTTTGGTGCATCAACATCTCCGAAAAATAGGAAAACTAATGTCTGACAATTCCACTGAGCAATAAGCTTTCTAAGTTAGTAAAACAATTAATAGATTTTGGGGAAAACACCCAAAGTTTGCAATAATTATTCCAATGCCCATTTAAAATTGTATTTGGAAAATGTGCATGCTCTGAGGTTAAGATGCAATGAAATTCTATTGTTTTTAATTATTAAAGTTTATTAAACCATTCTGTTATCGATATTCAATTACCATATAATAAACACTTTTTACAAATGCATATCATATTAATCTCCTCAGAGTTTGTATACTCAAATGCTAATTATTAGTATAATCGCTATTAAACTTCAGCTATTGATTTGAGTAATGTGTTAGCTATCAGTGTTTTTCTGCAAGAAGTGGAATTTACAAGAAAGCCTCAAGACAGAGCCAAAACAGGTAATTTATTATGTTGTTTACTTATGTCCTTGCAAATTTTCATTCAGTGCAATTAACTACAGTGACACAAATTCATCCTTGTGTTTTAGAGGAACCATTCTCAACCACAGCCATAAACACAATACGAAAGAAATACAGGGCAAATCAGGATTGTATAAATCACATAACGAATATTATGAAGTGGTGTGTGAAGAATTGTTTCCAGTCTGTGGCTCCCTTCAAATGTGCTAGGGGACCCCAGGGGGCCATATCACCCCCACCGAGAACTGCTGTTTTAGAGCCTTTGGAACCCAAAATCTCTGCTCCCAGTTTCAGCGTTCCACTTGCCAATCTCCTCACCTGACCAAGAGTTTGATGCCATTGGGACATCATACTCCAAAGGCCAAATAGTGCTTTATTTGCTATTTCCTTCAAAGTGTATGAAGAAGAATTGCCTAGGCCTTTTGCTCTTCTATGATTTGCTCTACTCCATTCCAAGTTGATTCTCTGGACCTCTCTAATGTCGTCACATGTTGCCAGCAATGTGGAGCCTCACTAAGATGATCGAAGTCAGTATACTTCAGCTCTAGCCTGCTTATCCATGAAATAATTGTTTTGACTCATTTTATAGGCCTTTTGTCTTCTCTCTTAGCCATGATTTCAATATGTTCCAAACTTGCTTTCCAGGTGCTATTTTAGGAGACAGTGCCCTTCACTCTCTCAACTGTGTTACTGCTAGTATTGCTTGTTTTCAATAAATCAAAATATTTCTTATATAGATAGCTGCTGCTGCCTGGTATCAAAGTTATCTCTAAAAAGAATATACTTTCCCCTCTTATGATGAAAGATGACCAGTCCTTCTGCACTTTTGTTTTGAAAATGACAGACAGCATATAGAAGGTGGCCCCAAGTAACAGCAAATCTGTCAGATTCTAGAAGAATCAGTGCTGCAGTTAATCTGAAAGGGGAGTTCTCAGATACTGGAGGGGGTGATTTACATTCCTCCTTCTGTTTTTCTTCAGGGACACTGGCAAAAAATTCCCATATCATAGCAGTTTCCTCAGGCAAAAAAGCTTGCCAAGTGTCAGAAGTATAGATGCAGGGCCTGGGGAACTACAATAATGACCTAATATCACTCAGTCATTCAGTTCCACTCCATCCTCCATCTTGTATGTAATTTCACAGACTTAAATCTTCCTTTCCAAGTCCTGATTTCTTCATAAAACTTCTTCTGTGGTCTACTTTTGATTTTGTTAGTTTTTGACTGGAGACCATCAAGAAGCATGAGACCTCATATGCAGGGACTTGGGTTCACTCTGGCTTTGAAATTCACTACATTCACAAAGCTAAGTAATCTCCCCTTTCTTCTTGAAAGAAGAGAAGGTACACTTCAATTTCTCACTCTTGGACCTGTGCTCTAAAATGGCATGGTACAACTAAATATTATGTCAGAATAAGTACTACTGAATATTATGTCAAAACAATATTATGTCAAAGAATCCAACTGTGACTTACCATAGTAAAGTAAGTTCCAGCTAGAGTAGGCCTAATTGAATCAATGGAAATTCTGAAGGAGCTGGTTCACCAAATCCCCATTGATTCACTAAGCCTACTCTAATGTGATTTAATACACTGAGTAACAGGATTTTGATCACTGTTTTTCAGGTTCTACTAATGCTGAGCCCCTTCCAACAGCTACTGGCGAACCTGCCCTAAGAACACTAAATAACATCTCCCAATCAATATTCCTGCCTGAGGATTCCTGATAGAGAAGTTTGAGAGGCCACTTTTGCTCAGTTTCAGCTTTTCTCCTCTTTTTGCTATTCTCTCCCACCGCTCATATTCCAGAGCTCATTCAAATATTCACTC
Organism: Intellagama lesueurii; assembly: GCA_037013535.1. Lineage (NCBI taxonomy): Eukaryota > Metazoa > Chordata > Lepidosauria > Squamata > Agamidae > Intellagama > Intellagama lesueurii. Next base: position 90,959,470 of record JBAJHW010000004.1, on the reverse strand, counting down.
TCCTACCTCTCCTTCTCATCCTCCTCAAGCTCTGGAAATCTGTCTCTCTCATTCCTAGAACAGCCACATTCTAGTTTCCTAAACCCAGGTACTCTCGTTTGCCTCTTATACAAATTATTTGCTCATTGTGTGAATTATGTGATGTTGTGTGAATTATGTAATGACATAATTATGTGAATTATGTAATGACAAGGTTTACCGGTATGCGCTCTTTTCAAATTGACAATACAATATTCTTTGACCAGAATCCTCAATAGTACAATGGAAAAAAATACACTGGGCCACTGCATGTGCAGCAGGTCTTTCTCAGATCTTGCAAAAATGATTCCAGTGCAAGCCTGAGAAAGCAAAGAAGCCTAGAACTTGAAATTAGCAATGACAGTGTTATGAGGAGCAGGTGAAATAAGGCCTTCTTGATGGAGAAAATAAACATAAACTTGCAAATGATGAACATTGCCCTACCTCCCTTTTTCTTCACTATGCTATCACCACTCATTTCCAGGCTGTAGACAGAAGCCTGTAGAAGGGATGGAGCAAGGGGAAGGCAAAATGGCAAATGTGCCAAATGGTGGTTGAGTGACATGGTAGTGAGACAGTGAAGAGCTTGGAGTAGTGTGACAATTCACCATCTCATTAAAAAATGGGGATAATCTCTTGCTTGTGCAACTAACAAGAGATTGCAGAAGCTACATGAGCAGAGATACACTCCATCCATGTTAAACAGGATACTGCCCTTCAGAAGTAATTATGGAGTGCACAACCTGTGGTCCAGGATGTTTTTTTCACCCATGACCTATTTTCTTTGCCACCTTTCAACCACCTATTCTCTTCATACATCTCCTGTGCCTCTAGCCCATTTAGATCCATCATGTACTGATAATTTCTTCATTGGCCCCTCATTCATCCCTTGTTTGTACTAAGTCATTCAAGTCTGGAGTACTGGAATGTTCATTAAGATATACAGCTCAGCACATGGTTTTAATTTTTACTGGTCAGAATCCTACTCGTATTACACTTTTATACCTGTGTAATGCGATAAGAGTAAATCTCAGCAGATAATTGCTGCAAATTAAGAAGTTTGACTAGGCCTTTGCTGATGTGTGCCAAATTACATGAATGTTGGAAGGTGCGACTAATTGGATCCTGTTTTTTCAACATTCATTAAAAAAATAGCAAATTAACTCATGACATGGGAATCCATGAGAATGCTTCCTATTTGGCCTTTGAAAACTGTCATTGACACCTAAATCCTCTAATGAAATTAATTGATATAGGACTATGGGATCTTTTTTTTAAGGTCATGAAACATATTATGAATAAATTCATCTTGCTGTTCCATAAACAGTAATACAGCTTTTCATGTCACTCCTTTCCAAAATTTATTTCAGGACAAACTTGCATTTAAGTAAACTTTATGAATTAATAACATGGACAGAATCTTACTGCCTATACAGACTGGGCAGACAAGCCATTATCAAAAATATCAGTAGGGAATTGCCTCTAATTAAGACGTCAGTGTAGGCATTTGATGTCACACACCCAGCTGGGTGACTTGGCATGTGACACAAAATGCCTACTCCAACCTCTTAACCAGTGGCAGTTCACTGCTGAAATTCACACTGATGAACTTACATTGGCATTTTTCTTCAGCTGGATTCTGGCCATTACTGGCAGTTTCATCTAGCAGTTGGAAGTGCTGTTTTTCCTCCACAGCCAAAATGTTATAATTGCCAAATAATTTGTTAATCACATAAGTAAATATAGGACTGTGCCAAACAGTCACTTGAAACCATTTTCGGCATGAAAAATAGTTTATCATGGGCTGCAAATCCCTTTTCCTCTAAACCCCATTGGTACCTTTTGCACCTGTGTTGATAGATGTTTGCAGCCACGGGATTCAGCTGGTATTATTTCTCAGGTGGTTATCAGTCAGCTGGTTCTCAGTGATATAATTTCTACTCTCAGCTGGTATTGTTGCTTGAGGCATCTCCCTGCTCACTGCATGATCCCAACCCATGAGGGATCACATACTGACAATAATGATGTCCTGTCATCACATAGCCAAGGAAAATTAACTACATGATACCATTAGCTGGTTAATGCTTTTCCCCAAAGATAAAATAAACATCTCACTCAGAAAACAAGTGGTTCCTATCTTTGCTATAAAATATAGTGCTCCCAAAATTCATTGGACATATTGAGAAGTGTGATATGGCTAAGAAATACAACTTCAAGGAAAATTGTGCTCTTTATTTGTACTCAATTTTCTTAATACACTCAATGCAGTTCAAGTGTAATATACTCTGTCAGCTGTTTTTACTAGTTGTTGTGTAATGTTGATACATCAGAAAGCTACTTCTGTGTATAGCTCTAAGTGAAGCTCTTCTCTGCCAGAGCAGACTTACTTCAACAAGTCATTTCTGCCCTGGCTCCAAGCAATGTATCAGTCAATTAACATATGTCCTTCTCCTCACCTGCTCACCTAATGGTCTGCCAAACAGGCGCTGACAGTCTCATCTCATTGTGACTGGACAGTAATAGGTGAGACCCTGTTGCCTAGCCCCAAATATAGCTCTTTCATTTTTTTTTTCTTGTATCAACTGGCTGTGATCCTGATTGGATAAGTTACATGTCACTATAAAGCTGCCTTGAGGTACTCACCAAGGCAGCTTTTGTTTAACTCCTTTCCTCTCCACACTGACCTAGTGGCTGTGACCAAGCAAACATAACAAATCAGTCGAACCTCTTAGCCTCTCAGTTTTGGAAGTTGGTACAAAGAAAAGTTCACCCTGATCCCAACAGTAGAGAAGACCCAGAGCATTTCTGTAGAGCCACCTCTGGACAAACCTATTTTAGAGTTCATATGGAGCAGGGCCATTACTCCAAAGAAAACAAAAGCAGGAGAAGGAAGCAACATCCATCTTTAAGTGAAGATGTTGTCAGGGTATGCATTTGCAGCCAATTTCATTTCCAAGATTATACCTGCCAATTCGGCCACCATAATGATGCACAGTTTGATAACTGAATCCCATTCTATATCTCAAAGCTCGGAATACAAAAGGTTTTACTCACACTACCATCTGAAGCATTCTGTGACCCATCTGTAGAAATCATAAAACAGAGGCTCCATTAAAAGAAAATATATCCCAGAAGAGTCTATTTTATACCCAAAGACCCTGACTCGTAAAATCCAAATTTACTGATACTCCCACCCACACACAGGGGAGTCTTCTGGATTTCCCTTGTCGAACTTAGCTGTTTATCATGCAGGGCCTTCCTTTTGGAACCCCACACACCCAGGAACAGGTCAAGGTCTAAATTGGCCCCACTTGAAAGATGACCATAGGTATAGGGGTATCACATATAATCCGATACCTACAGAAATATCCTATATACCTGCATTAAAATGGCAGATAACTGTCTTTCCAGACCTGGAACATTTGCCTGTTTCCTTGCCTACTGCACTAGACATAAAATATCTAGGTGGATAATTAGGCTAATGTCCCCATCATCTCCTCGCCCATGAAAGTGCAAAATATTTGTTCCTGTGTTGATGTAATCATAGCAAACACATGGAAGACATTGCCCCCCTACCCCGGAATAATGACGCGAGACAAGTATTATGGGATAAACATGGGCCACACTTTATTGAATAATCATTCTTGCCCACCATAAAAAGGGGGGCCCTGCTGTAGTGTGGAATCAGGTTTTGCATAGGGGTCTCAATGGACCCCTTAACAAACAAATGGACGAGTCCCTAGCCCCAAGTTCTCACGGTCGTGAAGACAGTGAGAACCCGGCTGACCCAAATTTGCCCACCCCTGGACCTCGAGCCACATTCTCCTTGTTGACTGTTGGTCTGGGTGTGGCCCCAGCGCATCTTTTCCCCCAAGCACTGTAATTGCACAATCCGCAGCACAGGGAGGTAAGATGAGCTATACATTACCTGTGATTGCGATGGGACTCACCGAAACCTGTTCTATCCGCACTACCTGCCACAGCATAGGGACTAGCGATGCTAAGTCTCATGCCTGCCATCCAGCTTCTCAAGCTCCAAAAGCAGCCCCCCCTGGATGTCTTTAAGAAAGATATCTAAGCGTCTATCGGAGAGGTGCACTCCATCATGCCGAAAGAGCTCGGGCCTATCCACGTGGATCTCCTGGTAACCAACCACCGTTCCAAGGCCATTGCAAACAGCTCTGCATACTTCCCTGTTAACACTCCTCCGCGCAGTGTTAACACACTGAACATGTCTTGCTGCCCTCCACACGAGCCGAGGGATGATCGTGGACCATAGAATGTTCATCGCAGGGTACAATGCCCTCAGCCATCTGAGGTCGCATATTACATCCAAGATCAAGGCCTTTCCACCATACCTGGCCAGATCATTACCGCCCAAGTGTATTAACAACACATCTGGGGGATGCAGACCAAATGCATACACTCTGCAAAGTTGACCCCATTGCATTCCTCGCAATCTTGTCTCATACCACTTGTAACTCTCGTTCTATGGAAAGGGCGATGGAGACCTTTCATTGCATTGCATAACCTATGCAGAAATGTGCGACCTGGTGCCAACACCCTGCATGCAAAGTTTAGGTGACCTACAATCTCCTGCAACTCTCTCAGCGACACCTTTCTTTTTTGTAATATCAGATTAATACATTCCTTAAGGTCACTCAATTTACTATCTGGCAATCTGGACGTCTGCTGCTTCGTATCCAACTCTATTCCCAAAAACGTAAGGGACATAGTCATTCCCTCCGTCTTTTCTTCAGCTAGGGGTAAACCCAACTCACTCGCCATTGATTGAAAAGCTTCTAGAATAAATTTACACCTCCCAGTGTTCCCTTCCCCACAAAAAAGGTAGTCATCCAAATAATGGGTTGTGTTCCTGCAACCTACTCTACATCTGAGCTTCCATTCCAGGAACGAACTGAAGCGCTCAAACGCCGCACATGATACGGAACAACCCATAGACAAAGCCCTATCGATGTAGTAAAAGCCTTGAAAATGAAAGCCCAATAGGTCAAAATCCTGGGGATGTACAGGGAAAATATGAAATGCTGATTTAATGTCACATTTTGCAAGCTCCGCCTCTATGCCACACCATATGAACCACCTCATCAAATGAGGTGTATCGCACCATGCATAGCTCCTGCAGGATGGCATCATTCACCGACTCTTCCTCAGGGTATGACAGGTGATGTATGAGCCTGAACTCACCCTGATTCTTTTTGGGCACCTCTCCCAGTGGCAAAACCCTCAGGTTTTCCAATGGAGTGTTTGGAAAAGGTCCCAACACTCTACCTTCTTTCACCTCCTTAGCAATTTTATCTTGGACTATACTTTCCATCCCTTTTACAGGTTTCAGGTTGTGCGCGAAGAATGCCTTACACTCACCAACAGCTGGTATCCTGAAACCACACTTAAATCCCTCTAAAAGGTATTCAGCTTCTTCCTGCCTAGGGCATTCATGTAGCCACGTCTCTAAAACAGAGACCTTAATTGGTCTGGGGCCCTTTGTTAGTGTTACTCCCTCCACCGTTTGTCTTTTTGCTACCTCCAGGGTCTTTGTTGTTTCTTTGAGCTCGGGCCCTAAAACATGATGAGCTGGGGTGCTGGCCGCCGCATACTGAGCATTCATGTCTGAAACGGCATGCTTTTCATGAGCATGCACCTCTTGCATTATAGTCCCAACCACCTGCCCCATGTCTACACGGGGGTTCTGATTTTGTCCCACTCTGCGAATGAGGTGCACACTATTGAACCTATCACTTGAATTTGGCCTGGCTGGCGTCATATACTGCAACCAAAGTCCTGGCAGAGGCTCGTCCCATCATAAATTTGAGTGAATCGCACTTCTCATATGAAACGATTCATCATAAAGCAACCATGCTTGCCCAACGAAGTCTACATATGTCCTGTATATCAAATCAAGGTACTGGAACAATGACTGAGCTCTCCAAGGCTGAGCCTTCACTACCACCCCAGCATAAATTAGGAAACCGGAGAGCCAGTTTGCCCATGTCCGATCTGGCCTATGCCTCCTACGCTTCTCTATCTATTCCATCCTCTTTCTCAAGATCCTTTTTCTCTACATTTCTATTCAGGAGCTCAAATAAGTCAACATAATTACCTCTTCAAATTTTTTCCTTGGTCGCTGGGGTGAGGTGATCGCCCAATGACATAGCATGATGCCCAAACAGCAAAGCCTTTAAAGGGACGGAGTTGTATCCGGTGTCAGGTACTGATGGATAGGGCCAAACCCCCACACCAGTTGTCGAACCCAACGGAGCTGGGAATGTAACATGCAGATATGGAGCGACCCAGTTTCCCAACTAGGTACTTGTACTAGGCCAAGGAGTGGTTGGGGCCCTAAATCCCTGCATGTCATGCACTGTATGGAATGGTGAGCTACCTTGACCACTGCCAGGCCATGGCCAGGCAGGCAATATTGGGAGGGTGTCCGGTGCAACTGGCAGCTCACCTGATGACAGAGGCGTCATCGCATCGTGCTCCTCCCTGCCACGCTGGTAATTTGCTGCCACCTCTTCAACTGCTTCCTGCCGACCCCTATCCACTGCCAATGATCCAGCCGCCTCTGGTGTCTGCGTCTCTCTTTCCTCATCATCACTCTGATGCTCTGGTGTTACTGCTGATGCATCAGATTCCCTCCTGGATGGCCCAGTGGCCTGCTGATCCACCTCTAGAGCAGCAAAACGAGACATTAAATTTTCCACCAGAGACTCAAACTTAGCTCTCCTATGGCTTTTGGCCTCCATAGCAGAATGGCGTGGTTGCACTCCACTATGCTGCGGAGCCTTTTGCACCGCTCTCTCAGCTTTTAAAGCTGAAATTTTGTCCTGCAGTTGTTGCCAAATAGGCCAAGACTCCTCATCTGAGGATAACAGAGGAGGCGAAACTTGAGGAGCTACACACTTCTTAGCAGGCTGCTTGCCTTTCTTATTACCTTGGCCCTTCCGGGAAGCCATTTTTACTGCCAAAACTCAACTTTAACACTTCCAATCACCCGAAAAAGCATGAACCTAGCCGCCTGCGCCCTCTTAAAATTCACTTAACACTAAGTATTCCACTACCCAAATAGGTGCCAGGCAGTAGATTGGTCAAAACTGCAGAGACTAATGTAGGTGATATGGCTAAAAAGGCCCTCTTCCTTTTTTTTAGTGCCCTTTCCAGCTGCCGTCCTAGCTCAGCTACGCTCCTTCACTATACCCTAACCTAAAAGACTGATATGTGCCAACCTATCCTTTATTATTTATGTAATATACTTCCTTACAATATTATAGGTATTCGTGACTTATAATATTTATTAAGAATTTTGTTTATCTTTTCTTTCCTTTTCTTCTTTTTTAATTTAGTTATTTATTTATAGGTAGGCTTAATACACCTATTATAATTGCCTGCTTTAACTCCTCATTTATTCTGAAATAATTAATACTTTCTGGGCTAAAAAGCCCCCACCCCCAAAGGGTGGAACCAACCGAAGTATCCCTACTCTTGATAGGAGGTAATCAAATACCTAAAATTCATAAAATGTATACCACGTTAACTAATGAACTGATGCCAATTAACTTAAGTATTAAATCATTAACAATAATTTATTCCCACTGACCAACCCGATCCTGCTGGCCAGGAGGGCCGAGCACCCACTCGTAGAGCTGGGCCAATACCAACCCTTGGCATGCTGGCTTTTAATGATTAAATAAAATTGCAATAATAATAATAATAATAATAATAATAATAATAATAATAATAATAATAATAATAATAATAATAATAATAATAATTATTATTATTATTATTATTATTATTATTAAAATGAATTTATATTCCTATTACTGCAAAAGAATTAATTGTTGGCCTGATTAGGGGTTCCTCCCAGAGCTATAAGGAGGCTTAGAGGGCGCTTAGGCCTCGGCCTGGCGATGCCCGGGTGGCCGCGCCCTTCTGTCTAGCACTATCTCCAATTACCACCCGATAACAAAATTAGGAAAATGAAATAAATTAAATTCTTCAGCTGAAAACAGCTCCTTGGTTAAAGAGCTGAAAAGTCCCTAAGCAAACCGGGAGGGGGGTGCCGATGCCAACCCCACTGTTCCATGAGCAAGATTGTCCAGGCATCGAGAAGGAGCTACACACTTCGAAAAAGATCACACGAGCAGTGGAGCTCTGTCCTCCTTGTGTTGCCAGCAAGGAAGAGGACGGAGGGAGGGGGGGAATGCCATTAAATAGCTCACTCCTTCCCCCCTCCCATTTCAGGTTGCTCTCGCAAGACTCCCAGCATCTCGCGATATCCCAGGAAGGAGGCAATGGCGACCCACGCTGCCGAAGCGTGGCTCACCAGTGCATCGAGCATAGCAACAGTACTTAAATCAAATGTACATACTGTCCTAAATATTGTCCAGATAGCCACCTTTCCAATAATTATTGTGATAAAAATGGCTCAAAGATTTTGCCCAGGTTTAGCTGTTACATATGTAAGCCTTTTACTGAACACAAGAGGAGATTGACCTCAGCAGGATTTGATGGTTTGGGTATCACATTAGTAAGATTAATAATAGCTCATATATATTACTTTGTTTCTGATAGTCTTTCTTTAAGAATAAATAAATCTTCACCTGCAAATTTAGAGATAAGCACAACCCTAATCTGTAATTCTGCTGCGGAGAAATGATGAACCAAATCCTTACTGCCTTTATCACAATTGCTTGTTTACTGTAAATTTTGCTGAGCTGGGAAGTTCCCTGGAGAACTCATTGCTTTCTGATGTGAGCAGAAGGTATAATATTTCATCTCTGATAACAAGCAATAGTAATGAGTAGGTATGGACACTGACTTTTTAGGACAAAGTAATGAAATCTGTGATCTGATTTTATTTGGTGGAAGAAGAAAAAGTGACATTTCTGAGATCCAAATTACACATCACGGGGAAACAGAATTGCTCCCAAGCTGCATCTGCCCTCACATTGATCCAACAGAATGTAGTGGAAAATAAATGAGATCTGTTAGCATTGCAGTTCCTCCTAATGGTCCCACTTTTCCAGTATTAGCTGATGCTTGTAATACAAATGTGAAGACATCAGGATATGTATTATAAAACTTTTCTATATTGGGACGACAAGGGAAGAAACAGATATGTGTCAGGCATGTAGGACCTCAGACAGGCACAGTGTGAGCATGAGGAATTGTGTTGTGAGGAAATGAACCTCCAGCTTTGTGGCTTCTGGTTAGGGAATATCTGCAACCCAGTGGTTCAATATGGTACTGCAAGCTTCTAAGAGATGTTAATGAAACTGTTTAATGTGTTGAAACACTTGGCAGAGCCCTGCTCTAGAGAGCAGCAGCCAGTTTTCCAAAATGCCATTAGCCTATAAAGCCCAAATCCTGTTTGTTTGTTTGTTTGTTTGTTTGTTTGTTTGTTTAAAACATTTTAAAAGGACCCTGAGTAGATGTCTCCTTGTATAAACTTGTCTACTAGCCCCTCTAGATCTGACTTACACTGCAGTCTACCTCATTTGTTCTCCCCAGACATCAAGGTTCTCTCCTGTTTTGGTCAGACCTCACCTGAAGCACTGTGTCCAATTCTGGGCACCTCAATTTAGGAAGGATAGCCATAAACTGAAAGGTCTTCAAAGAAGGGCAACCAAAGTAGTGAGGGTCAGAAACCAAGCCCCATGACAGATGGTTGAGGGAACTGAGTATGTTTATGAAGAGCTTATTGAGAGGACACATCATAACCGTTTTCAAATAGTTAAAGGACTGCCACATGGAAAATGTAGCAATCTTGCTTTCTCTGAGGAAAGGTCTGGATGAATGTGTTCTAATTCAAAGAAAGCAAATTTGGACCAAACATCAGGAAGAACATCTTGACAGTTCTCCACTGGCAGCTACAGATTTTTTTGTTTACTGGGATGCCCTTAAAATGCTTTGGATTTCTTCCAAATCTACTGTTCTATGATTCTTTATCATTCTGAATGGAGAAAGAGGCTTGCTCTTTTCCCCATTCAGAAGACCTTCCTGCCCCGCTCTATATATGTACTAGAAAGACACACAGAGACGTGTGTGTGTATACCTATAGCTATACGTGCACCTGCACCTATACATACACCTATACATATAGAGATACAGTAGAGGTTTGCCATATGATTGGATTATATAGAAGTCAGCTGTGTTTCAGGAGTACACACGCACAAATGAAGACTTATGTAGCCTTGGCCCACCAGAATCAAATTTTCCTGCTTTTGAGGAGCCCCTTCCTTTTGATAAACCTTCTTAGTCCCAAAATTCCTGGGGTCTGCTATGTAGTAGCTCAATATGGTAGTAAAGACTAGACATGCATGTAATAAATTATAATTAATCAATCTGTTTTGTTTTTAAAAGCACACACACACAAAATGAGCATGAGATGCACACCTTCAGGGTCTTCTTGGTGACTGTGTCAGATCTTGCATGATTAGTTATCATATCCTTGAGAATGTGGCACTAGGGTGGCATTTGTGAGGCATAAGAACATTTTACCCAATATCTGACAGGAAGAATGGGGGCAGAAATGAATATTCCTATGCACATGCGTGCAGATAAACAAACAAGCTTTCACATGTACATACATCAAGATGAGATAATAGAGGAGGACCAGATCCTCCATCTCTGGTACGGAGGTAGGTAGGAGTGGGCTCACTAGCAACAGCCTGAGTTAGGGCACTGTTCCATTTGTTCTAGTGGATAAGCCTCTTCTTCCTATTTCCACTCACTCCTCCACCTGTCTAAGAGTAATACACAGAAAATCTACCTCTTCCTATCTTCATTCATTCTCAGGGAAGCCACTTTTTAAAAAACATATGCATAACACATAGTAACATCCTTAGTATGTTCTTACTGATTGGGAGTGAGGTGTCAAAATATTCATTTTCAGATCACTTTGGCAATGTATCTGTGGACGACAGGTATCTAAAAGCAATGACTTAGATGAACACCATGGGTTAAATGTCCAGCTATGGGACAGGTACTTCTTTCTTCTGAAGTTTCACATACATCGCACAATCTTCTTGAGATGGTTGTGGAACCCCACGAAGCAAAGCTGAGGGATGCATGAGAATGCAGGGAGAGGTCAGGAAGAGGAATTTCTGTTGCCTGAGAAGATGTCTGCTTTTATGACTTTGCATGTCATCCCACTGATGTAAATGGACAACAATACAAGTAAAAAATTTGTGCTGGACTGCTGTTAAATTCAGTGCCACTTTTGTTCGTTAAACTGCGGGCTATGTTTATTTTAGTTTTTTGACTATGATTTTAAATTTGAAAAATGGATTATTTGCATTTTGTAGTTTCAGCAATTGCTGTGTTTTACAATAGAATATTAGTGCCTTATTTCATTTCTCACACATACCCTTTTTTATTCATAGAGGCACTGTATTTCAAAACAAAAGCTGTAACTGTTTTAATAAAGTTCTAGGCTAACTTAGTATTTTGATCTCCAAGATACAGTCTATTTCAGATTGTTCTGTTTCTTTATAGAATATTGATAATAAGGAAATGGAGTTTTCTACTTCAAAGAATTTTGCTACTGCATGAACAAAATATTTAAATATGATGCTTGTGTTCCTGAATTTTTGGGAATATTGCCTCTAAGTTATTATTCATTAGGCTTTGTTATCACTGAGTGTTTCAAATTTGCATCAGCTAAAGCATTAGCTGTCAGTTGCATGGAGCAAAATATTTCAAAGAATGCCTTGATCCAACGATTCACATGAAGTATAGGTGGCAGCTCCCAAAGATCTTAAAAGGCATTTCCCCCCAGAAGTCTGTTGAAGAAATAATGCTTATGCAAACTCATTCTTTCACCCGATGCTGTTACAAGTTTCTTTAGAACAACAACAAAAAAAGGAGATCTGAAGGTCTTTTCACACAATCACATTGTGTTATGCTAATGTGAAGACGATTCTGGAAAAGCCTTGTATCCTTTATCCTTCTATAACAGAAGGAAAAGAATAAACCTCCACCACCACTAACTCTCCTTACACCCGTTGATGGCACAGCATTTGGGGAAAGATTGTAGAAATCCCCAGAGGCATACAGTAGGCACTACATTCACAGGCATCACCAGGATGTGGTTTGCAAATATCCATAGCCCTGAGGAAGGAGGAATCTGTGGCTACAATAACTAACATGCATATTCCTAGACTTCCAAAAACCATTGTGTTAAACGGGGTTGCTAAACTTCCCAACTAGAGGTGCCATTTCGGCTCTACATTCTAGAGCAGTGGTTCTTAACCTCTTCTTTACCACAGACCCCCCTTTAAATATCATTTGTTGCCACAGACCACCAAGACTCAACTCAAGTTTTAAAACCCTAAAGTGCATCAAAGATTTATTTAAAGTTTCTCATGAAGGGTCTCATCAACAAAAATTCCTTGGTATAACAATAACACTTTTTAAGATGACTGGAAGAAGCTTCATTTTGCTTTGAACAGGATATATCCTCATGAACAGCATCAGTTCTTTTACATTTCAAATTCAGCCAGCGATCCATTCTGAGGCTCAGCCAAAATGTATTGTTACGAAATTCACTATGATCATATCAAAAATTCCCTTTACCTGACAATAACGAAACAATTTTACTAGCAGAAATTGAAGAAGAAACGCAATCACGAAGTCCATCCAAACACTCACTGACACTGACACTGACTGACTCTGACTCTCTCTTCCCCCAGCTTCTGACTATCTGCACAGTAGCAAGAAATGTCACGTGTCATCTCTCAGCCACTCAGCATTATTCGCTTGCATATTCTCACCATGTGCAGAAATATAAAAACAGTTATTTGCTACCAAACAGTTATTTTCATAACTGGTTTTTACTTTTGTTTGTTTTTAATAGAGGCGGTAGGCTAGAAAAGCCAAGTTTTACACAAACAAGCAAGGGAAATTCAGATTTTGTTCTTTCTTTCTTTCTTTCTTTCTTTCTTTCTTTCTTTCTTTCTTTCTTTCTTTCTTTCTTTCTTTCTTTCTGTTTTAACTGCAAAAGATCATAACATTTCTTCAAGCCTTTGCGGACCCTCTGTGAGGACATTGCAACCCCCTGGAGGTCTGTGGACCACAGGTTAAGAACCTATGTTTTAGAGGGTCACAAGTGTGGTTCCTGTTTGTTAGGGACATGAAATCTGTCCATCTCTTTTTCAGTGCATTTCTCGATAACACACCAAATCTAATTCTGTCCATGTCCCCTACTGGGTTGTCAGGTCCCATTCCCCTACCCACCCATGTATACATTTCTGTATGTGTCTTTCTTTTAACAATGTGTACATGTTTATACATTTTGTCCACAGATTACACCATGTCTGTGCATTGTTCAGATGTGTACATCAGGCACAAGACTTTCTTATTTTTTTAGACCACAGCTCTCAGAAATCTGCAGGCATCCCCACACTCAGAACTTTGGGGGCTTTAGCCAAAAAAATCAAAGTCCTCTCAGGTGTTTTGAATCTCTTCATGAATCTTCATGAAGACAGGAAAAATTGATGGGCAGAGGTAAGCTCTGTGGGAACTCTGAAGCACTCAGGGTCTGGTAATTTCCTGAGAGGCACCCTGTATGAAGCATAATGGAGAGAGAACCTTTCAAAAGTTCAAACTATTTTTTTTTCAGTCTCTTTTATGGTTTTTACCTAGCAGCACTTGGACTGTTCAGCAACTAACTGGTTCTCCACAATGGACAGCTATAGGTAAAAACAACAACAACAACAATCTTAGAACTGCAGAGCTGGAAGGGACCCTATGGATAATCGAGTCCAACCCCTGTCAAGGAGGCACAGTGGGGAATCAAAGTCCCAACTTCTGGTTCTGCAGCCAGATGGCTAAACCATTGAACTATCCAGCAGTTCCATGATCTTATGTCCCAGGCATGCATGTAAAATGGTACAGGACATTCTGCATCCATAGTAATGGTGGTCAACTGTATTCCTGCAGATATTATGAGACTGCAATACTAATAATCCCTCACCACTAATTCTGCTGGTTTAGGGCCTATCCACACTGTGAAATTAGGTGCGATCCGTCCAGTGCTTAAAAGGCCCTTATCTTCAGTTCAATCTATTTTAACTCAATTATCTGTCCACATAGGCAGAACAAAGAGCTATTTTGCATCTAAATGAACAGTCCCAAAAAGATTGCATGCCCAAGCCCTGTGCCAAAAAGATCGAGGGCAGCTCTTAAAGGGAAAAGAGGGATCATTTTAAGTAGAAACACAAACAGACAAGGTCTCTTTTCTGTGCCAAACAGTGCTATCAGGGAATCAAAAACCATAAATATATGACAGAGTGGACTGGCTCTTAGCATGATAGTAACTGCAGAATGAAAACATCTGAGAGAGCCACAGTCACGTGACCTATCATAAAGAGTGCCTGATTGGGGTCTATGTGGATAACACTGGTGTAAGTTACAAAATACTGCAAAAATAATCACAACTGATTGTTCTTAAATTACATTCTCTCTTCTGCACTTTACATACTCAAAAGGCTGGTCTTTACTTCCGCCTGATTAATCCCCCTCTCAAGGTCTTCCTCAATGATGAAATAGTACCACCATTCTGAATCTAGACATTTTGAGAGCTGCTGCAAATAAAGTGAGCAGGTTTTATTGCTGCGTGAAAATTGGTGATGAACCAAATCGTTTAAACTAATCTCATCCCTTTCCAGGAGAGATCTGTTATCAAGACATTATTTCATAAGGGTGTTTGGCTGCATGTCCTCAGATAGATCTCTGAACTATTATTTGGACAACCTGGGATTGTTTAGTTTCCCCCTGCTTTTCTTCCCATATCAGAAATTTCATGCATATATGTTGTGATCTGCTTTGCATCAATTTCTCCAGAAACTATACATCTTTGAAAAGAGGGCTGTCATACTCAGATGTAGATCTGTTTCAAAAATAAATAAAGGAAGAGAGGAGAAAGCAGAAAACTCTTTATAGTACACTCCCAAACAGCTTTGATAATAGGATGAAGCCCTAACACAATTTCTCGCTTGTAGACACAAGCAAGGAAAGCTTTGAATGTTTCATTAGGATTTTCTGTTTTTCCTTTGGGAAAACATTTTGTTGGATGTCAACTTGTAAACTCTGCCATAAAAATCATCTAGCCTAGTGAATTAGCAAATGCTTCTTTGATGTACTTAAATAATGCAGACATTCATCTGTCTATCAACATATATAAAAATACCTGCTACAAGGGTTCTGCTTTTCTGTGCTGTAATGTTTCAGCAATGTTCTTGGGTCTGATTTGAATGTGATGTCATCCAAAAACAAATTGCATCCTTGTGATATTCCATACACCCCAGTGTTGCATTTAAATTGGGTCACTTGTTTATGCAATGTCACTATGCACAAAGGATCTGTGGTTTCAGGGAGGGGCTCCACACTGCAAGCTAGCATTGCACATGTAGTAATTGACAGCTGAGTTTAAATGTGAAGCTAACCTCAAGGAAAATAATGGTAAGATAAGAGATAACCTTTTGCCAGCCCAGCCCACTGGTACATAAACCTCAGTATTTTCTACATTTGATTTCAGTAACTCTCTGGAGTCCAGTCTCAGGTAAATAACTTTTCCATCATCTGCTATCAGATCCTTTTTACTGGACTCTGCAGGAATTGGATGCAAGATCTTCTCCTAGTTCATAGAGAAGAGACTTTGGAGACTGTTGAACAGTGCCTGGCCCTTTAAGAGCAGAAAGTCACCAAAGCCCAGGTCTCTGTTGCCCTCCTTACTCGATTGATGAGGAATTGTACAGAAAGTAATGGCAAGCAAATGCTTGTGAAGCACTGTTTTTTTCTGGCAAGGATCTACTGAGCATTCTCAACAGTTACGAAATGGCTGGTTTTCCTGTTTGTCAAGTTTTCTACAACTACTGGATAAATTTGATGCAAATAAAAATGGGGGCTAAGGTAATTTATATTATTTTAAGATTTAAAAAGTTAGGTTGAAATGTACTTCAGAAGTTCCTTATTTGTGGATAAAAATGGTTGCCTGTGTCTGAATGGGGAGGATGTTTATATTTTTTTAAAAATCATAATCCTCAATTTTTTAACCAAATATCACCAAATTTGGCACAAAGCTACAACAGACTGTCTCCTCCTACTGTTCCAAATTTGGTGATAATCCAAATCCCAGTTTAAAAGTTATATTTTTTAATGAGCGATGACCCATTTTTAGAATTGCCTTATAGAATGTTGATTTTTCTGTGCTGTACAGTAACATCACTGCATCCTGGTGCAGTGATAATTTCTTCCTTTGTATTTTCCCCATGCACTGCGAAGCAATTAATCACCCCTTTCCTTCCATAAATACTGCTGTGTTTCTCTGCATGGTCCCCCAGAGGCATACATCTCAGTCTCTCAATCTCTCCCCTTGCACACACTCAACTGAAGATTAGATAAGTATGTTTGACTACATTGCAGAGCTGTCCTTACTGTTTAATATTCATTTCCAGGAAATGAATGGGTGGATTTGAACATATTTATGAATAATCTGGTGAGAAACGCCAGACTATAAACATATTTGAACTTGCTAACGTGTTCAAATATAGGTTGCAGAGAAAATGTGAAATGTCATAGAATCTTCTCTCTAATTATCATTATCATCATCTTAGAACTGCAGAGCTGGAAAGGACCCTATGGATCATCAGCTCTTGGCAAGTAGGCACAGCGGGGAATCGAACTCCCAACCTCTGACTCTGAAGCCAGATACCCATCATTTGATCTTTCCTTCTGAGTTTTTGTGATGCAGACTATGCAGCTTGAAATCCTGACTGCCTCAGACTAAAATAAACAAAACAAGCAGAATACCCCTTCATTTTGTGACAAACATGTATGGATTGTGGGTTTATATATATTTTTTCCAAACTACAAAGCAAATCTGGGAATTAGCATATGTGGAAGTTTTTAATCTATCATATGAGGCCAGCTGTTGGTTGCTCTAATAGCTTCTTTCAGAAAATGGAAAACGAGAGCTTAATGAAGGAACACAGTCTGCTAAGACATCACTTCATTGTATTTTATATCAAGGATATTATGTTCAGGTTCATTGAGATTGGGGTTTATAAAAATGATATTTTATCTCAAAGAAATGATCACTGTAGTTTAATTGAAGTCTGGATTAAGAGATGGAGAAAAAAATAAACTTTTTAAAAAACATAATGCTTCGTGGCGAAAGGTTGGTATATATGCAGGAATGAATGAATGTCAAGTTGAATGATAAGGGAGAATGGTTCAATTTAGAAGCTTCTTCTGAATTTAAGTACATCTTATGAATTTGGCTTTCCTGAACAGATAACCTAAATCTTAGTCTTAAAAAAAAAATCACCCTCTGTCCTTCACTAAACATATATTTCATATCTCTTTAGCCTGCTGACAATGCACTGAGATATACGGAAAGAAGTAATCATCCCAGGATAGATATGGCACATGGGAACCTCTTACATCACAAAGCTGACAGCTAATCTCCCAAATCCTTCCTTAAAAGGTTTATTTAAAACATAAGCTGCATAGGAACCTGGATTCCTGCTCCCCCTCCAATAAAGTTAATTTATAGCGGTAGAATGTTACACACAAGCGCACACGCACACACAGACAAACACCCACAAATCCCCCAGTTTCCTGTTTTTCACCATGGTGTTTTTAGCATTTCCATCAAGGTAAAAGAGATCAGAATAATTTTTAAAATGGTATTTGGGCTAAGGTTGGCTCATATAAAGGGATGTGCAACCAAACTTCTTCTACTTTGTTGGTTAAGTAAGGATTCATGAACTAACTTCTTTATTTGCTTTGAAGTCAGATAGAACCCAGAATCAGGGTCTATTTATACAAGGCAATTGTTGCATGGACCCTTACACACAGGTCATGTGTGAGTATTTGTGGGTCCAAGACTCATTCCCTTGACATTCTGCCTGTATAGCAAATGCACCCAGCCCCTGCATGTAGTGGACCTTGAGGACTACTAACCCAAAATCTCTTCTAGAACTCTAGTTTACTCTTGACAACAACACAAACTTTGTGACTGACCTGTTTATGGACTTCTTTATTATGGTGATATAAGGAATATAAATATGGGTAATGGGTAAATTAAACATTTCTTTTAAAAATGGATCTACATACAATCAGAATATGATGTTTATGCAGATGAGTCCTCTTATGGTCTGTTTTTTTAGTGATATGGTTCCTCCATTTTGGCAACCCAAAGTGCTTAGTCCAACCTCCTAGAGCTTCCTCTTGTTTTGTGTGGATATACCTCTAGAGACAAATGGCCCTATTCTTGGCTGGAGGCAAGGTTTCTCATGAGGAATTATTATTCCTTGTCAAGGTGTCTGAGCATATCAACCTAAAACAGCGACAACACGGAATTTAGCAAATACTTTTTTCATATGTTAGTGAAAATTACAGTCCTGACCTAGTTTGTCCTTAGCTGCTCAATCAAAAAGTGCACACACTCACTCATAATGAGACTTTGTTGTTGTTGCTGCTGCTTTAAAAGTAAATCTGAGCATTTGTGCAATAATTGCTACCCCCCTTGTTGAATTGGACATCAGGAGAGCAGGAGGACAAAGTGATTATTTGCATCTTTGGTAGCGCTCAGATGGCCTTTTAGTGCTTGCTTTGTGTGTCTACTCACCATCAGAAAGGGAAAAGATGCTACATACATTTTATGACAATTGTATAAACCATGATGGGGGAGTTGTGCTGGGAATGATACATCACATTCTGGTTAAAGGACCTTCTAGATCCTTTGTATAGATCCTTCTAGATCCTTGCCACATAATGAGAACAATGCTGATTGACCTGCCTGATCATCTTCCTGCCCAACATGTAAAGTAGCCACTTTAGCCACCGCTTTACATATTGTACAAGCTGTTGGATGCATGGCCTGTGGACAGACAGGTAGATGCTGCTGCTAACGCCACTATCACAACATGAGACGTATCAATGGGAAGACTGGAAGCAGAAGTGCATATGGGAAAAAAGAGGCAAGTCACGTAGGAGCACTAGAACTGTTACTAAGAGGTGGAGAAGAAAGTGTTTTCAGCCTTTGTCAACAACAATCACAACCAGCCAGATACTTTACCTTTTAACAACAAGGACCTAGATAGCTGCATTCCTGGAATGCCCTCCCAAATATGTGTTTCAAGATTCTTGGAACGTCTGCAACTCCCAGTTTCATTCTTATTTTCCCAACAATATTTTCATTCTGTCTTCAGCAGATATTGGATAGTACAAATCCTTCTCCACCCCCATAAGAACTCCTCTTTCATGTGTGATTATTGTATATATCCTTGACTGATTTAACTGTGTTTATGTACCTCTTTGAATTGCACACAATTTTAGCACTGCACATTTCTCAAACGTATGCTTGATATCCTCCTCCTTGCCTTTCAAAATGCAGCATCAACTTCAGGACTGTATGGCTTCCCAAAGCACCCTAATGTCCATTTCATGGTAGTCTCAGAAAGTGTGGAATGGACATTTCTGTGTCAAAATATGAACCTCCCCCACCCTCAAATGACTTCCCCGTCTCAAAAAAATACACCCATTCTCATGAATGACTGTAAACTGTTGCACATGTGGGAAGGATTAAGAAAGAACATCAAAAGCTGCACAAAAACACTCTGGAGTCATTTTACCTTAAGAGGCTACTAAAATAATATTCTATTCAAGGATTGGTTTCTCTTTACACTCTCATTTATCAAATTACACTTTCTGTCCATTTAACCAATTACAGATAAGCAGCATTCTTTAGTCTTCCTGTCATTTCCACTTAGCATGGCATACTATTTTTCTTAATGGAAAAGTATTTCTCTCTCCCCCTCGCTCCTCATCCCTGCTAATCCCTATGCAATAATGGCACATTTTTTATTATTTCTTACAGAGAAAATGGTATTAGTGGTTTGTGAACAGAGCACTGTTCTATTGGTAATTGTCAGAGTTCCATCTCTTCTTCTCCATTTCTAAGCAGCAACAAATTAAAAAAAATGTGCTGTGTTGGGAAAGACAGCAAGAGTTGAGACGTTTTAAGAAATTCAGTTCTGACGTTGAGTAAAATCTGGAGTTCTCATGATTCTAATAAAAAGATCACCTATTCCTATATGTCCTCTTTCTTCATATCATCAGGGAAATGGAAGAATGTATGTCATTATCCCCTTACCCCGGAATAATACACGAGACAACTGTTATGGAATAAAACATGGGCCACACTTTATTAAATATTCATATTTATCCTCAATGGGAAAAAAAAGGGGGTCCTGCTGTAGTGCGGAATCAGGTTCTGCAGAGAGGTCTCAACGGACCCCTACCAAACTATGGGCGAGTCCCGAGCCCCGAGCTCTCACAATTGTGAAGACAGCAAGAACCTGGCCGGCCCAAATTTGACCACCCCCGGACCTCAAGTCCCCTCCTTCTTGTTGACTGTTGGTCTGGGAGCGGCCCCAGTGGATCTTCTCCCCCAAGCACTGAAATCGCACGATCCGCCGCGCTGGGAGATCAGATGAGCTATACCTTACCTGTGGTTGTGAGGGGACTCACCGAAACCTGTTTTATCTGCACTACCCACCTGTGTGACCAAATTAGCCACCTCTCAATATGCCAGCGCACCTCAGCCAGTGTGGGATAGGTGAAAAATCCCTGCTTCCAAAGGCCAATCAGGATGCAGGTCAAAAATTCCTATCCAGCCCCAAAAGGCGACCAGTAAACCTCACACTAGCAATCCGGGCGGGCAGGTGGGATGCTGAAAAGGAAGAGGCCCAAGGTAGGAGGAGCTCTTCTTTAAATATGCTCCCCCACCCCCTCTTTCTCGAGGCTCTTGTGAGACTTTAATGTCTTGCGTCATCCCGGGAATGGGATAATGATGGCCCACGCTGCCGAAGAGCTCATCAGCGGGCCGGGCATTATCCCCTTGCCCCGGAATAATACATGAAACAAATGTTATAGAATAAAACATGTGCTACACTTTATTAAATATTCATATTTATCCTCAATGGGGAAAAGGGTGGGTCCTGCCATAGTGCAGAAGCAGGTTCTGCAGAGGGGTCTCAACGGACCCCTACCAAACTATGGGCGAGTCCCGTGCCCCAAGACCTTGCAGTAGTAAGACAGCGAGAACCTGGCCGGCCCAAATTTGACCACCCCTGGACCTCAAGTCCCCTCCTTCTTGTTGACTGTTGGTCCGGGAGCAGCCCCAGCAGATCTTCACCCCGAAGCACTGTAATCGCACAATCCACTGCGCTGGGAGATCAGATGAGTTATACCTTACCTGTGGTTGTGAAGGGACTCACCGAAACCTGTTTTATCTGCACTACCCGCCTGTGTGACCAAATTAGCCACCTCTTGATATGCCAGCGCACCTCAGCCAGTGTGGGACAGGCGAAAAATCCCCGCTTCCAAAGGCCAATCAGGATGCAGGTCAAAAATTCCAATCCAGCCCCAAAAGGCGACCAGTAAACCTCACACTAGCAATCCGGGCAGGTGGGCAGGATGCTGAAAAGGAAGAGGCCCAAGGTAGGAGGAGCTCTTCTTTAAATATGCTCCCCCACCCCCTTTCTCGAGGCTCTTGTGAGACTTTAATGTCTTGTGTTATCCCGGGAATGGGATAATGGCGGCCAGCACTACCAAAGAGCTCATCAGCGGACCGGGCGTTAACCCCTTATCCCGGAATAATACATGAGACAACTGTTATGAAATAAAACATGGCCCACACTTTGTTAAATATTCATATTTATCCTCAATGGGAAAAAGGAGGGGTCCTGCCGTAGTGCGGAATCAGATTCTGCAGAGAGGTCTCAACGGACCCCTACCAAACTATGGGCAAGTCCCGAGCCCCAAGATCTCGCAGTTGTGGAGACATCGAGAACCTGGCCGGCCCAAATTTGACCACCCCCGGACCTCAAGTCCCCTCCTTCTTGTTGACTGTTGGTCCAGGAACAGCCCCAGCGGATCTTCACCCCCAAGCACTGTAATCGCACGATCCGCCGCACTGGGAGATCATATGAGCTACACCTTACCTGTGGTTGTGAGAGGACTCACCAAAACCTGTTTTATCCACACTACCCGCCATGGCAAGGGGCAAGCTACACCTAAGGCCCATGCCCGGCATCGAGCCTCTCGAGCTCCAAAAGCAGGCCCCCCCTGAGGTCTGCCAAAAATACCTCCAAGCCTCTGTCGGAGAGGCATACTCCATCCGCGGTGATGATTCACCGATCCAAGCCGTTGCACAGTGCATGATGCACTTCACTGTTAACACTTCTCCATGCAGTGTTATCCCACTGGCCATGCCAGCACCGCTCAGGCCTCTTCATGTGGATTCTGGTGACGATTCACCAATCTAAGGCCATTGAGCACTGCCCAATACACTTCACTGTCAACACTTCCATGCTGTGTTAATGCGCTGGGCATTCCAAAAGAGCTGAGGCCAAACCACGCAGATCTCTTGGTGACCAATCACCGATCCATGGCCAGTACATCCAGCTCTGCATACTTCTCTGTTAACACTCCCTCGCGCAGTGTTAACTTGCTGAACTCAGCATTCTGCTCTCCATGCAAGCCACGGCATGGTCGTGGACCACATAATGCCCATCACAGGGTCATTTGCCCTCAGTCGACTGAGATCACATAGTACATCAAGATCAGGCCGTTCAACTGTACAGGCCCGGTCATTACGTCCTGAGTGTATTAAACACAATTGGGAGATGCAAGCCAAATGCTGCTAATCACCATGACGTGTAGCCTCCTTGCCATCACTACCATACCTGCAATGACAAAAGGAACCAGGCGCCTGCCCAGACATGAGGGAATGTTCCAACATATTCATGATAAGCTATTGAATGACCACTTTCCAAATCTTTGAATATGGTCAGAATGGTAGACTAGGGTGTCTGCAGTAGTCCTATTTCCAGATTTTTTCCTGTGCCGCTGGGGTGAGATGATCTCCCAGGGGCGTGGCGTGGTCCCCAAAGGCAAGGCCTTCAGGGGAACAGTGTTATAGGGACTGATGGATATGGCCAGACCCTACGCTTGCAGTTGGACCTAACAATGCTGGCAGAGAAGCTTGTGTGTATGGGGAAGCCCAAGTACCTAAGGGAGTACTAGTACTCGGCCACTGTGTACCTGTAACCCCAGCACCTAGTACACCAAGTGGTGTGTGTATTGGCATACCGAACTGACCCCTGCCTGGCCAAGGCCAAGCTGGAAATGTTGTGAATGTGTTGGGTGCAATCTCCAACTCACACGCTACAATTTGACGTAGTTGGTCCGACGTCCTCCACGCAAATGGCTTCATCCCCTTCATCCTGCCGGCTCTGCCTCCGAGCAGCTGGTCGTCCAATTTCCGATGAGACCAAACCTTGCTCTTCCTCCTCCTCCCTGCACCGTGGCATAACTGCTGAAGCATCAGCCCCTTTTCTGGATGGCCGTAGGGCTGCATGATCCTCCTCTAAGGCAGAAAAATGGGATAAATCTTCTGCAAGCTCCTTAAGTTTAACCTTCCTGAGGCTCCTGACATCCCTAGCCGAACGGCGAAGTTGTGGTGTACTGACTGGCGAGGCATGCCGAGCTGTTCTCTTGGCTTCCAATGCCGAAGTTTTTTCTTGGAGCTGGTGCCATATGGGCCATGCCTCTTCATCTGAAGATGATTGAGGAGGGGACACTCGGGGGCCACCCGTTTCTTTTCTGGGTGTTTGCACTTTGTTCCCCTGTCCTTTTTTTAGAGGCAAACCTAGCTCTTTAAATCCAAATCCAAACAAAACTAATGGCTAAGGGCAACTATGTCCTGTGTCCACCTTCTAATCCGGTCTTACTTATTTATCACCTGCCGATAGGCACTATGAATATAATAGGTACTAATATGCCCATAATTCTTTTTCTTTTTTTTAAATTCCTCTACTGGGCAACCTTGCTGCTAATTACCGCCTAAGCAGTACTAATTAATAGTTTTCCACCAAAATTATCATTATCACTATAAAATCTGCAGCAATTAACTAGTTAGCACTAATCTAAACCAATTATATACAGTACTTGGCAGCTCACTTCCACTTACTGCCCAATTAATTAATCGATCAATCACTCAACTTATCCTAATCCTTTGTTTTTTAACCTAATTAACTCCGCCTATACCACTCCCGAATTAATTACTATTTACCTATAATGCAATTTAATTAATATCAATTAAAACCAATATTTACCCTAATTAACTTTGCTTATAACCCAAAGAATTAGTTATTTATTTATTTACCTGAATTGTAATTTAATTAATATCAATTAAAACCAAGATGTAACCTAATTAACTTTGCTAATACCCCTAAATTAATTAAAACTATTTACCTATAATGCTGATATCCCTAAATTAATTACTATTTTTACCTGTAATGCAATTAATCAATATCAATTAAACCAATGACCAATGATTTTCCTCAGCGACACACAGCACACCAAACACCCCCCACGCTAAGTAAAAACTCTACTCAAGTAAGGTAAAGGTAAAGGTTCCCCTTGACATTTAGTCCAGTCGTGTCTGACTCTAGGGCGCGGTGCTCATCCCCATTTCCAAGCCATAGAGTCAGCGTTTGTCCGAAGACAGTTTCCGTGGTCAGGTGGCCAGCGTGACTAGACACGGAACGCCATTACCTTCCCACCGAGGTGGTACCTATTTATCTACTCGCATTTTTACATGCTTTCGAACTGCTAGGTTGGCAGGAGCTGGGACAAGCGACGGGAGCTCACTCCGTCGCGTGGATTCGATCTTACGACTGCTGGTCTTCCGACCTTGCAGTACAGAGGCTTCTGCGGTTTAACCTGCAGTGCCACCACATCCCTCTACTCAAGTAACCCAACTCAATTTAATTGGTACTATTTTAATTAGTATCCGAAAGTGATTATAAAGTACGCCAAAATGGCGACCGCAACTGAGTGACGCAGCAAGAAATGTCCTCCTGGCTGCAGCACTCCGTCCTCCTTCTCTCAATGCTGAAAAGGAAGTGGCCCAAGGTAGGAGGAGCCCCTCTTTTTCAAGGCTCTTGCAAGACTTTAATGTCTCGCGTTATCCCGGGAATGGGATAATGGCGGCCCATGCTGCCGATGAGGTCATCAGAGGACCAGGCAAAATGAAGTTCAAGAAGCAGAGGACAGCTCACAGATCTAATACTGGGTGATAACTAAGCTTATGTATACTGTCTATGGATTTAACTCTCATGTACCAGAGTCACAGTCCATTGAAGAATTCACACATGACCAGACTTACAAGGTAGGCATTCCACAAAATTGCCATCTGAAGAGATATAAACACTGCCCCCAGGTTATAGCAAGTGGCCATGTGCACCCATTATTATTTTTAACAGATTGCCACATGCACCACCAAATACTGTGGAGCCAATATTGTTCTGTTTGGCTCTTTGGGCTATATTTCTGTTCCAACCAATATAATATGATGGGACAGAATCAAAACCAGTCAAAAAGGGACCCAGCTGGCAAATGGAAGAAGGGAATCCCAAACCCATAGAGAAAAGAAGTAGGGGAGAAAGACAGACTTTATCATGCTAAAAATGATTGCATCCTAATCACTGAAAGTCCAGGTAAGAACACAAGTACCCAATGCCATTACATACAAGTCCATTCCTGAGTCAAAGTGAAACTAAACAAATCATGCAGCACACAGCCTAACACAACTCGCCCCTGATTGAACTGAGCAAAAATGTGGTATACAGTATATTATAAAGCCAAAATGACCTCACACAAGAATCTTCCTCAAACTTTCAGAGACTGTTGAGTGCTAAAGAAAACCTTTCCCTGCACAGGGAGAGGAAGCTGTCAATCAGATAAAGTCCAGCTCCCTTCTATTGTTTGTCTTCTCATGACATGTCAGTGTCTTCTTTGTATGCTACTATATTTTTCCTCCCTTTCCCTAATATTCTGTGCATCCTTTTTATAATTTTAATGATTTTTAAATCTCTGAATGCTAAATTTCCCCACTGACCAGGGTTGCCATCTTCAATCTGAGCTGCACCGGAGTGAATGCAAACATCCCTGTTTTGACCCAGGTTTCAGCACTCAAGATTCAGTGCACAGCCCTAATTATCACTATTCCCATATAACCAGTGTGAGAGGGAAGGGTGTGCGTTAAGCATGGAAAGAAGTAGGTTGCCTGAGGTAAAAAATAAACATCAGTATGTCATTTGGGAGAAAAAATGTGCCTCCTGAGGTTTACGCTTTAGCCAACTACAAGAAAAGAAAATCTGTCCAACAATAAGTTATAGAGCATGTATAGACATATACAGACTAAGTTGTGAGGCCAGCTTTATGTGACTGTCACATTTACATGACACAGAAGTTTAGGTTGATGCCTTAGCTTAAAATCATCACCCTATTGATACCTTTTGATAAGTGAAAGCTCAAGGACCCTACTTCTCTGAACCTGGGGTGTCTGTAGTGTTGGGATGGACAAATCCCAGCTCATATCCCCAGAAATGCAAAAAGAGGAATTCTGAAAAGGAATCATAGAAGAGAAAATGGATTAATATAGAATCTACCTTACAGCATATTTGTGAACTAGTTTCCTTTCCATAGGGACGTGGTGGCGCTGCGGGTTAAACTGCAGAAGCCTCTGTGCTGCAAGGTCGGAAGACCAGCAGTCGTAAGATCGAATCCACGCGACGGAGTGAGCTCCCGTCGCTTGTCCCAGCTCCTGCCAACCTAGCAGTTCAAAAGCATGTAAAAATGCGAGTAGATAAATAGGTACCATCTCGGTGGGAAGGTAACAGCGTTCTGTATCTAGTCGAGCTGGCCACGTGACCATGGAAACTGTCTTCGGACAAACACTGGCTCTATGGCTTGGAAACGGGGATGAGCACCGCGCCCTAAAGTCGGACACGACTGGACTAAATGTCAAGGGGAACCTTTACCTTTACCTTACCTTCCTTTCCATAAGCCAATCAGAGGGAAAAGTCTGGGCTAGGCTTGGAAGGCAGGGGCTTACCTGAGATCAAAAATCAACATCAACTTTGATGGATAGCTTTTTTGATAGTCCCTCTTTTGCTGAGGCATATGGAATTTAAGGGGAACCATTGTTAACATGGAGATAGCCTAAGCCAAATACAAGCATGTCATTCTGATGTCATGTGCGATGTCATAAACAGGAAGGCATGCAACTCTTGGTAAAGTAAGAGTTATCTGACTGAACATGAGTATTGTTGAGATTAAACTTCATGAGGGATGATGAAAGGGTCTGTTCCAGGGTTGCCTTAACTTTCACAAAAGGACAAGATCAGGTAGGCTCTGGTGCTTTTAGGCCTTTGGGCCACTCACAGACATTTCTCTCTGGACCCAAGGCTTTGAGCACTTCATTCTTAAAAATTAAGAGCTGAATGCTTGCATTTGCCTGTTCTTGTGCTGAATTAGAGTTATGACCATCACACCTTTTTAATGACAGGCTTTTCAAGTTTAACACATATATGGTATAGA
The DNA here is from genome assembly GCA_037013535.1 of Intellagama lesueurii. NCBI lineage: Eukaryota > Metazoa > Chordata > Lepidosauria > Squamata > Agamidae > Intellagama > Intellagama lesueurii. The sequence goes on along the minus strand of JBAJHW010000004.1, from coordinate 90,931,969 downwards.
AGGCAAATATATGGCTGGACCTTTCATTAGGGTTTACGGAGGCTGCACCTCACTTCCTGGATAATTTGATTTGAGTCAAGAGGGAAGCATCAGTAAATGATGCTGTTCCAAGCTGCTGCCTTTCTCCTCCTCCACACTGGAATTTTTCCTATGGTTTGTGCTGGGATTTTCATGGTTAAATGTGATGTTCTTTCCATTGACTACATGAGATAAATATATAACACTTTTCCAAGACAGCACTAAGTTAAATAAGCACCACAGTTTCACAAGTTGCTAAATCAATTCAGTGATCTGTCAATTGCCAATTTGTTTTAAATGGAAAAAGGCAAAGAAGAGGGCTGCATTAACAGCAGAGGAGGGTAGGCGATCTGTGGTTCCAGTGTGAATTGTAGCAATTGAGGTGCAGTGTGCGCTCTTGCCCCCACAACTGCCCAGGATAATTCAACATTCCAAGTCAATGACAACAGACGTTTAACTGCCATAGGAAACTGAATCAATCTGAAACAACCTTGGTCGGCCTCCCTGTCTAGTCACAATCTGGGGCTGGTGATCATGGATATGGAGCAAGGCAACTTTTAATCAACAAATTGTCCCTTTCCTGAGAGATGAGGCACCAAGTTATAGCAGGGTCAGGCATGGTTAGAAGAGAGAGAATGACAATTTACACAGCTGAACATCAGTGGGAGGATGTCTGCCTAGTTCTTCTGCCAGTGTACAACCCGTTGAGGAATTGAATGTCCAAGATCGTAGCTGTCATTTTGTTTGGCTTTGTCACCTTATCCAGAGACATTAAGGGACAGGGAAGGAGACACTGGGATCCAGAGTGTTTGCCTACTCACTTCTTTCAAGCTTTATTACTGATAGAGGAATCTTTTTCCCTCCAGAGTTTGCCCAATTTGAATGTTCCTCCACCCTTCTCCTCTATTCTAGGCAGCCAAAAACAACCTTTTCCACAAACAATCTGCCTATATAGTCCTGGAATGAAGGAGGAGGATGAGCTGAAAGAGTTTAGGATTACTCTATTTCTTCATTAAGGCAGCCCAAACAAACAAAAAGGGAGGGCATCAAAATTATCCTTTCTTTTTAGATCACTGGAAATCCACACATGCACCGTGGCACAGCTGATGATTATGGAGAGGATAGATGTCCCATCACAGTATGGAGATAGCATTTGGCTTCCCACCACAGATGGTGGGAGACCTTAGGCTATTGTTGGGTATACTCTGCATATTCTTGTAGCCACTATGTAAGGCAGTCGGCTACAGGAAAGAGAAATCCTCTATGGCAGCACCTTGTTTTTTGTTTGTTTGTAATGCTGAAACAGCAAGAAAAAAAGGGGAAAAAACAGGAAAATCTTTTATCTACCTTTTCAAGTTCACTAATGAAAGCAGCCACTCTTTATTTCTTCCTACATACACTATTTTCCAAAAGGAGTTCACTTCGCACTCACCCATCCTTCAGATAAAACATCTTCTGTCTGTCTCCCTGTCTGTCTGTCCATCTATCTATACATTTTGGCCCTACTGTAAGATATAGTAATTGTTTAGGATTGTAAACTTCATGAGAAAACGCTACAGGGAAGAAAATATACTGGCATAAAGCTGAGGGGCAAAATACTGAACATGAGAAACTGAATCAAAAACACTCATCCATTTTTAAAAAGATGTGAACTCTGGGTTCACCACAGCTTCTTTTTTTAAAAACTGGAGTTAAAATTTCATATCAAGCAGACTACTGAAAAAGGAAACAGGTTAATTATGGACATTAAATTATTAAACACTTAGGACTGAATTTGAAGTTCAAACATCTTTGGTTTCAGATAAATCTTTTGTGCATTCTGATGCTGACAATATTCAATAGTAGAGGTGACCAGAAACTATCTGAACCTGCTTTGTACCCACATAAACACCATCCAGATTGACACTGATCTGCCCAGTATCCTTTAAGAGACATTCTAACCCTCTACATCCCAAGATTCTTGGTGTTTCCAGATCTCCATTAAATTTTCCCCCCCAAATCAGAGCACTACAAATGGTTATGACCGGGGTAGGAGGGGGGGGCAGGTACCATAATTGTGTGACCTATCTATTCAAATCCCATACAACAATCATCCTTCTACAATATCCCAATAGTGTAATAATATTTCATAAAGTTTAATACACCAAGAAGAGAGAACAAAGAAAGAGAAGAATATTCCTGAATATTCCTATCTAAACAGAGATGGAAATCTTTCTCTTCACCTTACAGCTTTGTGAAATGGCCAACAGAGTAGCCACAATATACCCAAAGATGATCAGTCTGAATCCTCCCTCACATCTCAGTGGTTGGAGACCTTGGGCTGGGGACAGGGGGTTCAGCAATGATTTGCCTTCTCCTCTGGCACCAGAAACCCAGCCCTGTTACTAAATAACTTTTGATTTTCCTTTTCTTCAGTTCATATAACTGACCAGAATCCTAAGATGCAGAATGTCCGAGGTGCAGTTCTTGATATTCCCAGTGAAATATGAAGACAGAGAGAAAAATGTATAAGGCAAAGGCATTTGGTTCATCCACATTGTGGGAAAAATTGTTTTCAGTTAGGCCAACAAGTCAAATTGACCAAAGTGGTCAGTAAGCCTTTATCCAGGAGCTGAACTAGGAGCCTTAGGATATGAACCTAGCAACTAGTTTGGTAAGAGCCTGTCTATTTTTTTTTGTAATGCAGCTTTTAAATTTTAAGCTGAATCAAGTCACAAGTTTTTTTAACTGTTGTCTGTGTTCCTGCTTCTTCTGTTAATGTACTAATTACTTTGTCCACAAAAGAGAGAAAAAAGCTCATTAGAGCTCTACCTGGTGGTCTTAAATCAGATATTCATGGAGAAATTCCCTTTTAAAACTGGCTGTTTAGATCACAACTGGCTAAATCAATTAGGAAAACAGTGTGCTAAAATAAACAGACCTCAGATAGCTGTTTTATTGTAACTCACTTCCTAAGAAAATGAAACAAGTCAGGGGGGAAAACATACACACTGTGAATTCATTGTGTAAATGTGAAACAGCACGGTTCTTAACACAGGTCAAATCCCAGGTTTTTTGGTTGCATGACCAGGCCCTAAGTTATCCTATATTAAACTTCTGAGCTCCCAACATTGCTAGGATGGATGAGCCCACTGAATTATCGGTTCATACATCCTACTAAGGGCTGTAATGCCATACAATGTTTGCTAAGAAGTGCTAGGATACCGTCTGCCATTCCCTGATCAACATGCCAGATTACTTTGCACTCTTTCCCTTTTAAATTTTTTTTTAGTTTTTTAGTTTTTCAATCTATCTACATTCAATTTGTGCTTGATAAACATTGTGTTACATGGGTTGCTTATAATTATTTGTTTTTTGTGTCTTGGTTGTCTTCTTAGTTGTCCCTTCAAAATCTATACATTTTTAAAAACATTTAAACCGTTTGTGTATGTATTTTAGTATACAATATTGGCTACTATCATAATATTGCTCTCATAGTATACAATGTTCTCAAAATCCTCTAATAACATACCTAATAAAAGTAATTCCGGTTCCAAATTTATATAATGTTGAGGTGATTTAACCGACGAACTTTGTATTTTATACCAGTAATAACTGAACAGGTTCGTAATGCATAATAGATGTTATCTAAAGCATTTTATACAGATTTTCTTTATATAATTGTTTAGCAATTTCTATCTCCACATTTTCTATCATTTCTATATCAATGTCATATCTAATGTATGTTCATTAAGTACTATTTGTTTTGCCTCATCCTTATATCTAGCTTCAATTTACCTTAAGAACCACCGTGTTATGTCTTTACCCTGATTAGTGATCCCTTATTCCAGTTTAATTCCCTTTTCTAGTATATAGGATATGCCCCCTTACAATTCCAGAAGTTAGGTATATACATGCTTTCAACGTTGAAGGACACCTTAATATTTTTTTCCTTTTTCATCTTTCTAAGTAACTCCTCTTATTTGTCTTTTCCCAATTCTTGTTTTATCTCTCTGAAAATTCTGCCGTGCCTTGTGCCACCTGAGAACATTTTATACATTTGATCTATCTCCAATAGATCTTCCAGGCTCTTTTTAATTAGATCTGCTGATTCTCTCCCCTTATCTTCCCTTACCACACCTAAAACTCTCCTCGGCTCCAGGGTTAGAATTAGATCTCCTAGGATTTCTCCTCTAATTTCCTCCAGCCCCTCTTTTGATTGGCATACATCATCCACCACCCTCTCATTTCCATGTTCATTATTCCCTGTCTCCTGTAGACTATAGTTCTTCTTCAGCTGCTCCTTGAATAATTTCGTTGTGGGATCTCACTATTTCTAAAATTGCTTGAAGGGTAGATTTTGTTTCATCCCAAAATTATCTTTGTTGTGGCATTATGTCCCAGATGTCAAGTAATTGTATTCCAAGTGAAAGTTGTCCAGATGCTTAAAGTAATCAGTTCCAATTCCATCAATACTTGCATCCATAGGTCCACTTTAATGGATTGATCATCTTTAGGGTTAAGCTTGAATTCAGTCTCAGATGTAGAGAGTTTTCCCTGCCTAAAGGCTCAAGGTCCAGTCAAGTTCAGAACCCAGGATACAGTTTAGAAATTCCACTTTGGCTCGATTAGGCTTTCTAGGGTTAATTTATCTGTAGTTCAGTTCTGTCCTCAAAAAGAAAGGGAATTCCAAACATCCATAACGTGTTCAAGTTCATTGATTCTAGGCTTTTTGTCAGCACCTTAGATAGCTGTTACAAGTAACATAAACAAGTTTAGTTTCCCAGAGTTGTTGCCAACAATTTTTTCAAGAGAAAGATTCTTAAGTTTATAACGACAAAGTAATACCAAACTTCCTTCCTTGAAGTATAATTAAATGTATAATTAATGTCTAATTTATTTTCCTTGTGTCTCCCTGCATCTCCTCCTCTCTCCAGATTCACCGCTGCTCAATCAATGGTGGAGGATACAGTGGACCCTCGACTTACACAGGGCTCCACTTACGAAATTTTCGAGCTACAGACTTCTCTGGCCACAAAATTTCCCTTCGACTTGCGGCCGGAGAATCGACCTACGGACCAGAAGGGGGAGGCGGGGAAAGTGCCAAATTCAAATTTGGCGCTTTCCCCGCCTCCCCCTTCCAGTCCGTAGGCCACCGATCGTGCCTCTGGATGCCTTCCAGGGCTTCTCCGCCGCCATGGGAGGCATCTCGGAGGTCCCCCCCCGCCGCCGCCGATCGTGCTCCGGATGCCGGGGAAGAAAGGAGGGAGGGGGACCTCCGGATGCCGCATCCGGAGGTCCCCCTCCCTCCTTTCTTCCCTGCCAGAGCCTTGCCTTGCCTCGGCTCACCTGGCTGCCTCTTTGGAACTTTGCGCTCGCCTCGCACCACCTGCTGCCAACTTTTCCCCGGCGCGGCTCAGTGGCAGCTTCGCCTCCTCCTCCTCCCTCGGCTCCTCAAGGTTGCAGTCGCTGCCACGGTGGTGGTGGAGGAGAGGTGAGACACCGTCGGAAGGGTGACGGGGTGCCGTGTGGGGAGATGCGGCCGGGAGCAGCGCTGTGATCCGAACGCGGGACCCCGGCGGCTGTGGTGGCGGCGGGTTGCTTCTCCGCCGTCAGCAGCTGCCACCAGAACAAGGCAAGGCGGCCATCGCTGCAGTGAAGCCGATGGATGGGAAGTCCCTGCTTCTCTTCCTCCTCCTCTAGCTGCGCCTGGGGATCCCACACTGCTCTCCCCCTCCCCGCTTTGCCTTTGTCTGCAGTGCTATTAGGAGGTGAGTGGATCTCCCTGCCTGATCAAGAGCTTGCCTTTGCTCGCTGCCTCCTGATTTGGCAGCCTCCCTCCTCATTTGGGCCCCCGAAGGCGTCCCCTTTCTCCCTTAAACCTCAGGTGGGAAAAAAAAAACTGCCTCGACTGTGGGGCTGAAGTCTACTCCCCGGGAAGCTCCAGAGGGGGACCTCTGGATGCCTTGCAGGGCTTCTCCGCCGCCATGGGAGGCCTTTCGGAGGTCCCCCCCACGTCCAATCGTGCCGGTTATGGATTACAGGGTTTTCAATGCATTCCTATGGGAAATGGACCCTTGACCTACGGAATTTTCAACCTGCGGCCACCATTCCAATATGGATTAATTCCGTAAGTCGAGGGTCCACTGTAGAAGACTATGTCTTCCATAGGGATTGTCTTGTCCAGGGATAGTAAAGCAATACAATTAAAAATATTTCTCACCCAGTGGTAACACGATGTTAATTAGGCTGATTTATTGCTTCTCCATTGCCGGCTGCCGATGACTTGCAAGCAAGCTAGTTCAGCTGCTTGTTTCCGCCCGCTGGTTAATTGGGGAGTTTCCTGGATCAAACATGTGTAACCGCCATTCCCCCTGTGATCAACAGGCTTCTCCCCCATTTCACCACCTCTTCAGGGTAGTTTTAACCCCCTGGGGGGGTCCCAAACAGGTCAGAATTCAGCCCAGGGGACGGAGCTCTGTCCTCCTGCTGCTGTCTCATCGCAGCGTCAAGCCGGAAGTCATTATCCCCCTACCCTAAAGACACAAGACAACTGTTATGGAATAAATATGGGCCACACTTTATTGAATATTCATAATTATCCTCAATGAAAAAAAGGGGGTCCTGCCGTAGTGCAGAATCAGGTTCTGCAGAGGGGTCTCAACGGACCCCTAACAAATTATGGGTGAGTCCCATAAGCTCTCACAGTCGTGAAGACAGTGAGAACCCAGCCGGCCCAAATTTGACCACCCCTGGACCTCAAGTCCCCTCCTTCTTGTTGACTGTTGGTCCGGGAGCGGCCCCAGTGGATCTTCTCCCTCAAGAACTGTAATCGCACGATCCGCAGTGCTGGGAGATCAGATGAGCTATACATTACCTGTGGTTGTGAGGGGGACTCACCGAAACCTGTTTTATCTGCACTACCCGCCACAGCATAGGGACTAGCAACGCTAAGTCCCATGCCCGCCAACCAGCCTCTGAGGATCCTTAGGCAGCCCCCCCCCCAGATGCCCTTAATATATAACTCCAAACCTATGTCTGAGAGGTGCACTCCATCGTGCTACATAACTCCGGTCCTGCCATGCTCATTTCGTGGTGATGATTCACTGATCCAAGACGACTGTACAGTGCCTGATGCACTTCACTGTTAACACTCCTCCAGGCAGTGTCAACCCACTGGCCATGCCAGCACAGCTTAGGCCTCTCCATGCGGATTCTGGTGACCATTCACCAATCCAAGGCCATTGCACAGTGCCTGATGCACTTCACTGTTAACACTCCTCCATGCAGTGTTAACCCATTGGCCATGCCAGCATAGCTCAGGCCTCTCGATGTGGATTCTGGTGACTGTTCACCAATCCAGGCCATTGAGCACTGCCCGATATACTTCACTGTCAACACTTCTATGCAGTGTCAATGCGCTGGGCATTCCAAAAGAGCTCAGGCCAAACCACGTGGATCTCCTGGTGATCAATCACCAATCCATGGCCATTACATACAGCTCTGCTTACTTCTGTGTTAACACTCCTCCTCGCAGTGTTAACTCGCTGAAGCCAGCATTCTGTTCTCCACGCAAGCCTCGGGCTGGTCATGGACCATATAATGTCCCTAACAGGGTCATTTGCCCTCAGCCGTCCGATGTCATGTAGTACAGCAAGATCAAGGCCGTTCAACTGTACAGGCCCGATCATTACCTCCCCAGTGTATTAACAACACAATTGGGAGTTGCAAGCCAAATGCTGCTAATCACCATGACGTGTAGCCTCCTTGCCATCACTACCAGACCTGCAACGATAAAAGAACCAGGCGCCTGCCCAGACATGAGGGAGTGTTCAGACATATCCACGGTAAGCTATTGAATGACCACCATCGAAGCCTTTGAATGTCGTCAGGATGGTAGAATAGGGCGGCTGCAGTTGAAACAGCACCCATTCTAGCAGAATGTTTACCAAACCTTAAACCTTGAAATTCCCACCTTATGCAGTGCCATGTCTGTGATCTTCCATGACTAATACTCTGTTAAAGGAGAACGTCTAAGTGTACAAGGAAGTAATCCTGTTGATGCCCCCTGACTTCCAAATATGCACCTCCCACTCTCAACGGGCATAGCTCCACTATAGAACACAGTGCTGAAGTAATATCGCCACCTCTACCTTGCTGGCACCTTGGATCGATGAATGTGCAACCTGACCATAGTATCCTATCGCTTAGCATGCTGCCATTGTAGTGCTACCTTGGTCAGGTCACTCTTTCTTGTAGTTACCAGTTCACGAAACCTTAATGCATCAACTTACGTTAACAGTGATGCCGCCCTAAATAACGCTGTCTCATACCATCCCTACAAATGGCAAGCCATCAACAGTCAATTTTACAATGCTAGGGATATGGGTACCCTTGTATCCTAGACTCGACTCCTTTCTTTACTCCAGCCTGCAAACATCTTCCTAATGCCTAAGTCAGAGGTATGATCCTGATGCCCCAAGTCGGGGCCTGAAAAACCATTGTTGACCCTTATGGGTCCCATCAACAGTTCCTTCCTATGTGAATAAACTATAAACTGTTGCAAGTGCTATGCTGGAGCGGCCAAATCAGCTCCCAGCCTATTAGGTTTCTAAACTCCTGAAATCTTATGCTAGCTGTCGAATACCTAGTCGAGCATCCTCGGGTCAGGGCACAAACCTATCATGCTGTCTGCATCAACATGTGGATTTGCCAAAACTCCGTGGGAAGAGCCTCTGGGAATTCTTGGGCTCCTGCATCTAACTCCCTAACCTGATCGACCTGTTGGCATGATAGTGCATCAGCTAAGCTGATATCAGCAAGGAACTGACTCCAAACTTGTAATTCTTGATGCATGTCCTTTGTAACCCGGGTTCGATGAAAAAGGGGCGACACAGACCTCTCATCGCATCACATAGTCTATGCAGAATTGCCCGGCCTGGAGCAATTACCCTACACACAAAATTTTAGGTGACCTGCAAACTCGTGCAGTTCTTAAAGGATACTTTCCTGCTTACCCTGAGTAGACAAATCTGAGACCTAAGGGTCTCCAGTTTGTCCTCGGCAACCTGGAGGCTTGTTGCCTAGTGTCGAATTCTATTCCCACGCAAGTACATGCCGCAGCTGGCCCTTCTGTTTTCGCGTCATCTAATGGCAACCCCAACTCCTGCGCCATTGTTTGGAGGGTTTCCCATATAAATAATCAGTGACCAGTGTTGCTTTCACCCCAAAAAGGATAGTCATCCAAACGATGGGCAGCGTTCTTATAACCTATCCTGCTCCTGAGCTTCCATTCCAAAAATGAACTGAACCGCTCAAATGCAGCGCAGGAAATGGAACAGCCCATTGGCCAGGCCCCATCAATGTAATAAGAGCCTTGAAAATACAAGCCCAAAAGGGCAAAGTCTAATGGATGGACTGGAAGAATACAAAACGCTGACCAATGTCACATTTCGCGAGCTCCACCCCAATCCCACATCTACGGACCATATGCCCTGCCTCATCAAAGGAGGTGTAGTGCACGTTGTGAAGCTCCTGCAAAATGGCATCGTGCACTGACTCCCCTTCTGGGTAAGACAAATAATGAAGGAGCATATATTCTCCCTTATTCATCTTGGGTACTACACTCGAGGGTGATACCCGAAGGTTCTCTAATGGGAAATACTTATAAGGTCCCAAAACCCTACCTCCTAACACTTCTTTTCCAATTTGTCCTGCACTATATGTTCCATGCCATTCACTGACTGTAAATCTTTGGCAAAAAAGCCTTGCGCTCACCTAAAGCTGGTATTCTAAAACCAAACCGAAAACCTTCTGAAAAATACTGAGCATCTGCACGCCGTGAATAGTCCAGCAACCAATTCTCAAATACTTAGACTTGAATTGGACTGGGGCCCTATGTTAAAAGAACCCCTTTTTCTATTCACCTTCTTGCTATCTCCTGGGTCCTTGTTGATATCTCTTTGTGCCCTGGCTCTAAAACATGAGGTGCTGGGGTGCTGGCCCCCACAGACCGAGCACCCTTGCCATAAACGACAAGCCTTACGCAAACATGTGCCCCTGGCGTTGTAATCCCAACAGAGCAGGCGGATTGAACCACCTGCCCCGTGCCAGCATGGGAGCTCCAATTCAGACCAGGTTTTGTGGATAAGGTGCCCACTGTGAAACCTATCACCTAGGTTTAGCCTGGCCGGTGTCATACATGCAACCAAAGGCCCAGCAGTGGCTCATCCCACCTCAAATATGTAGGAATCGCACTCCGCATACAGAATGATTTAACATAGAGCAACCAAACCTGCACCGCAAAGTAACATAAACCCTGTAGATTAAGTCTAAATACTGAAACAAGGCCTGTGCCCACCAAGGCTGGGCTCTCTCAATTATCCCAGCGTAAATCAAGAAACCTAGCAACCAGTTAGCCCAGGTCCAGTCTGGCCTACGCCTCCTACCTCTTTCTTTCTCCCGCTCATCCTCCTTATCAATGTCCTTCTTATTGTCTTCTCTATTAAGTAGCTCAAATAGGTCCAGATAGTTCTCTTTTATATTTTTCTTTTGTCACTGGGTTAGGATGATCACCTAATGGCATGGCATAGTTCCTAAAATGCAAAGCCTTCAGGGGAATGGTGTTGTAGCCCTTGTCTGGGACTGACAGATATGGCCAGACACCTACTCCTGCAGTTAGACCTAACATAGTTGGGAAGGAAGCCTGTGCATACGAAGAAGCCCAATTTCCTAATGGTGTACTCGCACTCGGCCACTGTGTATCTGAAACCCCAGAACCCGGTATGCCAGGTGGTGTGTGTATTGGCATACTAAACTGACCACTGCCTGGCCAAGGCCAAGAAGGGAATGTTGTAAACGTGTTAGGTGCATCATCAAACTCACGTGCTACATCTGAGGTAGTCGGTTTGAAATCTTCCACACAATTAGCTTCCTCCCCATCATCCTGCCGGCTCCGGCTCCGATCAACTGACCATCTGCTTTCGGATGGACTTCAACCTTGCTCCTTGTCCTTGCTCCGGCACTGAGGTGTAGCTGTTGAAGCAGCCGCCCCCTTTCTGGACGGCCGTGAGGCCACACGATCATCCTCTAAGGCTGAAAAACAGGACAATAAATCTTCTGCACTGGCCTTAAGTTTAGCTTTCTTGTGACTATCCCTGGCCGCACGGTGAGGCCGTGGCTCACTGAGTGGTGTGGCATCTCAAGCTGCTCTCTCAGCTTCCAATGCTGTAATTTTTTCCTGGAGCTGGTGCCATGTAGGCCATGCCTCCTCATCTGAAGATGATTGAGGAGGAGAAATTAACTCACTTACCACTAGCCATTACAGCCTTATAACCACACTGTAATTACTAGCTAAGCAACCTAAATGCCCTGCTAAGCCCCTCTGCTGGGTCAACCTTATGGAGCCCCAATTATCTGCTCCACGATTCTCTGTTTAATTGTTCCAATAATTAATAGTAGTATGAGTACTCTGTAATGAATCAATCACTCGATGAATTAATTTATGTCTGTATTTATAATTGAATCAGTTAAAATTAAATTAATCTTTTTTAATTTATTTATTTAGTTTTTAATCAACTATCTATCTGTTGCTAAAATTGAATGGAACAAAATGCTGGATAGTCCCTAACTATTTAGCTAGTTCACATGTAAATGCAAAGTGCACAGTACCCCCCTACACCCAAATTAAATTTGCAGCTCTAATGACTAAAACCCCAGTTTAAATACGCCTTTCACACAAAATCAGTAGAATTAATTATTACGCATGTGCTTCGAAATTAATTATAGAGTCGTGAGGTACTATAATCTCCTATGGTGGAGGAGGGGGGAGAGAGGGGATCTGCGCACGTGCACCCTTTATCTGCCGCAGTTCGGACCCCGGTTAATAATCTGACAGTCCTACAATGCAAGCCTCCCCCTTTTCTTTCTTTCTTTCTTTCTTTCTTTTCTTTTTTTAAATATATAATTAAGAACAGCCAAGCACTAAATGAATTGCAACCAAACAATGCCTATCTAAGTATAGGCTTGGCGGGGCGCGCCGGCCGGCCCTAACGTCCACCTTCCCCCAACAACTCTTCGATTCGGCTAGTCCTCTTGCTTAAAACCAATTAGATAAATTAAGTAAAGTAATTAAGTAATGATCATCGTGCTCTCGTTCCGCATACACGGGCGGAGCACAACAAGCCGACTGTGGGGGAGGGGGCGCCGATGCAACCCCCTTATCCAGGAAGTGAAAACTGCGCGACAGGAGTGATGCAGCTAGAAATTCAATCCTGGCTGCAGAGCTCTGACTTCCCTCGTTGTCCGAAAGGAAGAGGCCCAAGGTAGGCGGGAAGCTTCTTTAAATATACTACTCCTTCCCCCTCCCTTCTCAGGTCGCTCTTGCGAGGCCGCAATGTCTCGCGCTATCCCGGGAAGGGGATAATGGCGGCCCGCACTGCCGAAGAGCCTCTTCAGTGGACCGGACATTTACTTTGCACTCTTGAACTTCCAGCTCAAGTCACTGACCTCAGGCCTACAGATCTGGAGAACACACCTTATAGGTTAGACCTAGATTATGATATGGGTGATAATAGCAGCATTCCAGCAATCCATGGCTTCCCTGAGTTCCAACCAAATAGGAGAAGACTGAAGGTTGATCTAAAGCTCTTTTTTTTTTCCCTTTTCCCTTTTTGGCAACATACTGAAGCCGACACACTTTTAGTGAATTTGCAGGTATTAAACAGATCATATGACTAATGCAGCTCTGACCTTAATCAAAATATTTAAGTGTTCTGAGGCATGTTCTGGACATGTTCATCAGATAAGGTCAGGCCAGTGCAAACAAATTCACATAGAAAGTCATTTTATGTTTGCTTAAGCAGATTAAAATTAAAGTAAACCTATGTTAGATCAGAGTGTATTTGGCAAGTCCTTTCCTTCTTGTAACAATAAGCCTTCCTTCCACTAATAAACTTAAAGATCTCTATTTATATTCTTCTTGTATAGCAAAAAGTGCAGCAGCTCACTTTGGAACTATACAAGCCAGATTTATTATTTCAAAGATGTATTTGTGCAGGAACTAAAAGATACTCATGGAAACCGCTCAGTTTACCTATGAAATTTCATGACATGGATTTCCTCCCCTCCCCTCTATTTTAGTTACTAAATCTGGCAATAAAAAAGTGATGTGTTGGAGGAAACTCATAATGCATTTTCCCACTTTGGGGAATGTTTAATGCTTAATTATAATCCGATGATCTACAACGAGTGGAAAGGAAGGTAATAGAATTGTACTGGTGGTTGTAATGGGAATTCCAAACAGAAAAGGAAGATAAATTAGTTCTGCTTATGTGTTTAAAATTCTTGATTCAACACTCGTCGATTGCATTATTATTTTAATTAACTCCAGACAGAGTTATTTCATTATGTTCACCTGGCTCGGTGTGCTTGTCTACCAATGCTTTCACCCTCCTAAGCTCTGAATTATTGATTTTTTTTCGGGTACAACAAATTACTTTCAAAGAGGCCCCTAATGTGTCCTTCTAATGACAGTGTTATGAAATAATAGTTGCTGCCATGCTTTTCCTGCTCAGCGGAAGGTCTCTTAACAAGGATGGTAAGTGTCCCCTTGTCGTAGGCTGGAGTACTGGTGCATGTCCCAATTTCTTTCCTGGTTTGGTCGAATTGTTTTAAGTAACTATAATGGGTAGTACATGCATCCTGGGGCACAGGGAATAAGGATTACAATTAAAGCAAATAAAAAGCTGACATTCAATTTGATAGCGAGTCTTGTACCAGCGTTCTGAAGCATGAGCAGAAAGGCTGGTTAAGCCCTTCCATTAGGAAAAGTTAAGCAATCACTTTGGGCAACAGAGGCAGAAAGCAGCAAGAGATACATGTGTTCCCCCCAGCACAACACAGGAAGGTCAAGTACTGAAAGGATGGGGATATTTCTGCCATGTGTATGGGTTTGGATCATCTCCCCATTTTAGCTGTCCAGTGATAAGGCTGAATGCCTTTCTAGGTCTATTGTCTCCTCATTTTTGCCAGACAAGCTGCTATAAATGTCATAGAAACAAGCTAGCTCATTCAATTATCAACTCTAGCTATAAAGACCCATAGGGAGATTTGGATATGCATGGTATGTACATGTGCAACCCTCAGAAAGGGAGCAGAATGTGTCTTGCACTTCCCGACTATATCTGTCTTCACTCTGAACTTGCCCAGCTCCTGACACAAGAACCAATAGTGTGTGGTGTAATGAGTAGAGTGCCGGTCAGGGCATTCCTCTCTCAGCCATCAAACTCACTGAGCGACTTATACTAATTGCCAAGTCTTACATATCAGAGGATTTGACTAAAGAGTATTTCCTGGAGGAAGCTGAGGAGATAAGCAGGCAAGGCAAAGGGGGGCAGTGCAGTGATGGGAGAACATCTGGGGGATCCAAGAAGAGAGGATCTGATGAAGATGGCTGAAGAAGCCATGTAAGGCAAGGGTAGTGGAAAGGCAATGGAACATATAACAGGCAGGGGAAAGGAGAGGAGAGGATGGTGGAGGGGACAGAGGGAGAGGTGCTGGACTTGTTGGCAGAGTCCAGGAGATGAGATAGTACATCAAGTGGGGAAGGGGTATGCAAGAAGATAGTACTCCTGGAAGTAAAGGCTATCTCTTTTTTAAACTCCTGATGCTAATTCTGTTGAATATACACAGGCATGCACCAGATAGAGAGGGTGTAATAGACAGTCATTTTTTTCTTTGAGGAGCAATTGAATAAATACTCCTAAGAAATAATCATTGTTAGAATTCCAACCAAAGAGGCAGTTCCCTGACATGTTGGACTACAAATCCATCCCCAACTGGATGATGGATTATATTCCAAAGCATTTCCATTTGGACTGGATATGCAACAGAATGTATTCCTTCCTTCTTTCCTTCCATTTTCTTTTCTTTCTTTTTCCCCTTCTTTTTCCCCACAAAGTGTAATATCAGAATTGGCCACTAGGGATAAGCAGAAAGTAGTTAATACAACATAATGTGCACTAATAGTGCACTAATAGTACACAATGTCATGGGTTACTTTAATGTTTCAAGGAAATGCAATGATAATGGTCCTCTAGTGATCTAGAACAAGACGTAATGCAGTGAAATGGTTCCAAATGTTGTTCAGATCCACACATAGATATTAATAGTTTTGGTGATATTTGGACTCTGGTTTTTCCCTATGTTTAGTAAATGTCACTGTGGTATTGCCTATTCCAAAATTTCTTAATGGTTCTCCTCAGGAGAAAACCTGAAATTCCCTCTGGCTTCCATTTTATTTAAAAATGATTTGAACTGTACTGCTAGCTATTTTGCTGGGAAAACACTGTGTGTTTCTCCTAGGGGAGAAATAATAATAATATTTTCTCGGAACTTTTGTAAAATTATGACTAAATGATATTCATTTAGATCCTACCCATGTATATTGATATTACACCCGCAAAAGAATTAGGTTCACTAAAAGGTCTCTTCATCCATAAAAGTATATGATGATGTATAAGTAGGATAGTAACAGGTCTGTAAATATTACCTTAAACACTTTTTAAAAAGATAGAAAAATGGCATGCAATAGCTATTATGGTTGTGGACCAGAAAAGTGACCCTGTAAAAATGTCATCAATGCATTCTATGTTATATATTCTCCATCAAAGATTTTATATTTCACGTCATTGGCTCATAAGGCAAACAAGATTTGTGTTAGTGCTAAATTGACTTACTGTACCTTGAAATCACACCAGCCTTTGTGCATAAATCTGTGAAGGTTGTTACAGAGGTAAGTGAAATCTGTTGTGATGTTTTTAACCAATCTCTCTCCTTCTCCCCCTACATCACCACCCCGCGCCTTCCATAAGGGCTGTGGCACCATACAAAATAATGTGGACCACTCCAAGTGGCAGTTTCTGGGATATCACTGAAAAGAAATACATATGAAAATACTTAATTTTACTATAAAGGAGATGGGTGCAGTGCTATTATATTTTGTTTTTGTTTTTTATGCTTCAAGTACCACAACCCTCCTTAATGATTTCTGTATAATATAATCCAGAACTCTTGAATCCATAGGAGTAACTCCTTCATGCACACAATTAATTATTGCTGAACAAGAATGGAGCCAGATATTAGGAGTTCAATTCCCCACTGTGCCTCCTTGACAGGGGCTGGACTCAGTGCTCCATAGGATCCCATCCAACGCTGCTGTTCTAATATGCAACAGAGCAAATCGTCATTCTACAGTGCAATTCTAAAAATGGGGGCAGTCAAAACAAAAATTGTAACTTTTAAACAAGGCTTCAAATCAGCGCCAAATTTGGCACAGTTGTAGTAGACATTCTGTTCTTGCCTGTTCAGAAAGAGGTGACCCTAAACTGCCCCATTTTTAAAAAGCTCACATAAATTGAAAAGACCAGTCTTGCTTATCCTGAAAGAGAATTGAGGGACTCACCTTTTTAAAAAAAGAATCCAGGTTGTAGGGGCTGAAATCCTGATTCTCAAAAACGGCCTTTCAAAAGGGAGAAACTGATCTCTTATCACACAGAACATGTGTGATATACGTAGGCTGGCCAGCAACAGCTTTGATACATTGTAGTTTCATCCAGAAGTGCACAGCAAGCAGAGGTCATAGGTATTATCAAAAAGAGCAAAAAACAACTACTTTAAAGAAAGTAATGGAGTGACATTTCTTTAGAGAGGGAGACATTTTGCTATGGATCTTCAGCGAATTAGAACACAATGTGGTAAGGCATATTTGAACTACTTCTACATTTTAAAAACACAGAGCAGTTGGTTGTGCTTTTGTCATGAAAGCCCGAAGTGCTTTTAGTAAACATTATCTCAATATGTCTATGACCAAACAGTCTGACACAAGTTTTCAAAGAGGAAATCAGCTCCAAGTCTGGGGCAATTTGAACATTGAAGCTGTCAATCAGGACCCAATTTGCTGACCCTGACAAACACCTTTTAACTCCTTCCTGGTCAAACAGTGGATGAATGCTTGCAAGGGAATTCTTTGTCTTGTTGTAAAAATATTTAAAAGATATTTAAAAACATAAAGGGCAAATAATCTGAAGCTGACTTGTTTAAATTACTGATTTTTGGCCAGTTTATTAACAACACTGCTCAATCTTGCAAAATAAAGGCTTTCTTTATTGAGTTTCATATTAGGCCATTCTCACTTCCTACTGTCCCTGCCCTCTCACAGCAATATTGTGTTTTCCACTAAATTCTGTTCAGGTCTTGCGAACTAACATCTGTGACTTCCTTTATTGGGTCAATCTAGCTTATGTTAGGTCTTTTTCTCTTTTTCCTGACCCCTTTGCTTTTCCCAGCAGTATTGTCTTTTCTGGTCAGTTCTGTGTTCTCATTATATTATATGGTAGAATAGCCTCAATTTACTCATTTTTGCTCTAGTGAGAGTTCAGGCTTAACTTGATGGAGCACCCACTTGACTGCCTTTCTGGTCTTCCATGATATCTGTAAGGCTCTCCTCCAACACATTTCAAATGAGTGGATTTTTTTTCTGTCTTTCTTCATGGTTCATCTTTTACATAGTATGGATGATTTTCACCTTAGTTTCCAGTAACAGTCTTTGCTAACTCCCAGAGCCCCCCTTATTTTATCTTGAAAGGCAAGTGTATAGACTCTGTGGCCGAGGACATCTTTTGGAAAACATGCAGGCAACATGTTTATAGAACTTTTGGGCCTATATAGGTTTTCTTCACCAGATTGCCTACTTCAAGGAAAAGTAGACAATCTGCATTTTGTGGAGCAGGTGTAGTCACATTAGTTTATCTGAGAAGTTTAAGGGTATGTATGTTTCTCCACTGTATACGTTGCACTCACTCAGACCTTTGCTCTACCATTTTATTAAGTCCAAAACACCTCTTCAAAATATTTTGGCACAGAGGGACAACAGCAACATCTCAGCTGTTCTTGGTTCTGCCCTCCCCCAACAGCCAAAGTACAGATAATATGTTCATCTTCTGGGATCATCTAGTACTAGGTAATTCTACATGAAGGGAAGTTGCTGTTGGGATCTATGTATAGTGCATGTATATTTAAATTTCCCTTTTAAAAAGCCAGGAAATTCAATTAAAAAAAAACAACCCTCTGGTTTGTGAATTGTGAATTGTGCTTCTGTACCCATGACTCAAAATTTCAGGAAATGGCTCAATATTGCTGCACAATATCAAGCCCACATTGCCAGCAGGAAAAAGGATGCCAAACTTTACATAGCAAAAGGCAACCTGGTAGTTGACACCATGCCAGCAGTTGAGAAGATCTACGGGATATTTTCTTCTGCACACTCTCACTCACAAAGAGACACCAAGCAAGGGAAAATCCTGAACTTGAACCTGATTTAACATAATTGTTTTCAATCAAAAAGGAAGAGCCAATCAAATACTCTAAGCCATTTTATTTTCCCCCACAAAAAATCAAGTAAATCCCCAGTAAGCATCATTTTGCAAAGAAAGACTCACACTGCACACCTGTGAGAGTGATTCAAAATGAGGTTTTGCGACATGAATCCATTATTTTCCTTTAGCCTTCTCTCAAATTCTGGATGTTTTGTGCTCCATTCTTGAGTACTGGCCCTGAAGGAACATGGCTGAGACATCACCCCTGCTCACCGCCATTCCTGGACCAAAAACACAGCCACACGGTGAGTTGTGGGCTATTGCTTTAATGCATAAACCAGAAGCACCATGTTGGAAGAGCCTTGCTTTCTGCTCTTACACAGGAGAAGGAATTTCTCTTCTAAGACAGTGCCTTGCCTTCTGCAACATACACAAACATAAGCATTTTCTTCTGTCCCTGTGCATGTAATATTTTATTGAGGAACATATATATTCAGATTTAATTGCCTGTTGGTATCAATGAATTAATGGTCTGGGCTTTCTTTAATCAGCTGACAATTCTAGCTACTAAGAATCATTGGCAATGTGGATGTTAACTGCAGATGACTTACATGTGTTCTCAACTTGCAAGACCAATATGCTATACAGAAGCTGAGGGATAGGACAGCTAAGTCTTTTCTTCTGTTTTTTTTTTTTTAAAAAACCAATTGTATTCGATCTACACTTGAGCTTTAGGTGAATCTCTCCTTGTTTTATGATTCTTGCAGTCAAAAGATGGGAGACAGCACCACCAAGATGGAACAGCAGCAGGTCAGGAGAAAGTCACAGATGTTCAGTATATAAGATGCTACTTAAGTGTTTTTAGTGTGTAGAGGAATTGCTTACAATTCCTGTTGAAATAGACAGAGTGGGGAAAACCAAGCAAAACACTGAGAAATCTATATTTTGAATTATTTGGCAGAGGAGCTTTTAAGGAAGTGTTTTTGTGTTCTTGGATTTCCTATGGAACACCACATCTAGCTGGATAGCTCAGTGAATTGGGTATCTGGAGGTCAGGAGTTTGATTCCCCACTGTGCCTCCATGCAGAAGAGCCAGTCTGTGTAGCCTTGGGCAAGCTGCGTGGTCCCAAAGTGCTCACAGAAGAAGGGAGTGGTATTATGTTAATAGCAGCTAGATTGATATTTGCAAGGAATTGGAAAAATAATAATCAACTGATGTTAGAAGAATGGTATAATGAGATGTGGAATCTAGGTATAACAATAAATTAACTTATGAATTGAAAGTTAGAAAAGGATTATTGCAAGAAAATAGTTTTAATGGGATCTGGAACCCTTATATAGAATACCCCAACACAAGAATCATTATATTTTTGGAAAGAGATGGGGCACATGATATAAATTAAAATGAAACATATTGATGAGAATATAAATTTATATTCCCAATGGTGGTGAGTTACAGTCTATATTTGAGTTATGATTCTATTTGTCATTTATGTTTTTGTTATATTTTGTTATATTAATAAAACAATTATTTAAAAAAGGAGGAGGAGGAGGAGGGAATGGTAAACCACTTCTGAATACTCCATACCAAGAAAACACTGGACAGGTCACTGTAATTCGGAATTGACTTGATGGTGCATAACTCTTTGTTGTGTAACACAGCATCATTTAAATATGAATTTGAATGGATGGTTGCTGCCTTTCACATGATATTCTGCATGGAACTACTGATCAATGCTCCAGCACTGGGTTTGGCTGGAAGGCATTTTTCTTATTGGATCAGTTTTGACCTAAGGGTAGTATGCTGTGGGACTCAGACGGAGCCTCCATGAAGAATGTGAGGACACATTCAGGCATCCTATGGGCAATAACAGCACTCTGTTTACTGATCCTCCCACTCTAGAAGCACCACTAGATTGCTTCTGATATGAACAAAGAAACAGCAACTGTGTCAGAAAAATTATTTTTAAAGTACAGCCCTTGGGCCCCATAAGTTCCAGATTTTTAAGGAGCACCCTAACCAAATATCCTCCAAGTTTCTCACCCATGAGTTCATCAGGAAAAAGGTGAGGGGTATGTGTTTATGGTCAGCCATAGGCATCCTTCAGTCTCGAGAGACTATGGTAACGTGCTCTGTATGGAGGACTTCGACGCTGTATGCGAAGCTGGAGTGTCCTCTCGAGAGCACGAAGCCTGGGTAAAATAATATGGAGGATAGGCTGTTACCCAAGCAGCAAATCCCCCCTCTCCACATCACTGAAATAGTCCAATGGAAAGGCAAGAGCCAATACAACTGGTTCCAGCGACGTCGCAGGAGTTGCCAGAACGACACGAACTGCCTCCGGGACTCCGGCTCCGGATTTTGCCTCGAGGTTGACTCCTGAAGCCTTTTCCATCAGTGGATATAGCCACAAGGCAGTGGGGGTTTGAAATCAGAGTTTTCCTTCTCCTAGATGGGCTGCCTTCCCAGGCTGACGAGCCCCACCTACCTGGCCTGCTTCCTCGCCTCATGGGTGATGGTGGCGCCTCCTCCTTCTCCTCACGGCATGGGGGTTTGGGATCAGAGTTTTCCTTCTCCTAGATGGGCTGCCTTCCCAGGCTGACGAGTCCCACCTACCCTATGGTAAGCCAATAGCAAAAGATAAGGGAAAATACAAAAATAACAGGAGAGAGTCCCTCCACCCCCAAACAAGGCTTGACTGGAACAGAAAGCCTTCTTGTATGCCTTTCTGTCCAGCAGGATCCAAGAGGCAGCCTAGATGGGCAAGGTCAGGGATCAATCCAGTGGCTCAGCATAATATTCACAAGATACATATACATAAACACAAATGATCCTTTCCAGTTTGAAGTCTCGCAGTGTCTGAGGGACCAACCTTGCTGTATCACTCCAGACATAAATGGTTAGTCCCCAGCCTGCTCACTGGGGCACTTCTAGATACAGTTTGCATCATCATTCTTCATGACAGGGGCAGCGCCTAGGAAAACAGGGGTAACAGCAGAGGGCTTTGATTGTTGTTTTTGTTTTTTGTTTCTGTTTTAATGATCTCCAGAAGGTTTCTGACTGTCAGCATACACTCATCGGTAGATCCCATTAAACATAGTTTGGAGATGAACATTTAACTTTACAAGGACTTGGAGCAGACGTCTCCATCTTGGATACCCACTTTCACATGGTGAGAGGGTTTGTGTGTCTCAAGGAAGGAGAGAACAGTATCATCTGGAGACTAGCTTCCATTATCAGTTGACTCCTAGCAAGGTCACGGAGGGTGAAATGGTCAAAGCTAAGAGAAGGTGAAATGGCCATTTAACTAAATTGTAACGAATCTTCACCAATTTTGTTCTTTACATTCCAAGATCTGGTTTTAGAACTTTTCCTGATGTCCATGTCGACCTAACATTAGTTGATCAAGACCTCCCCCCAGCCTTATAGTATTCCCAGATCTCACCTGATTGCATTGGACTCAGTGCCCTTATAGGCTTCTTCCAGTGCAATTATTCTATGATTTTATTATTGTATAATCTCCAAGTATTATACCCTGAAGCTCTGAGATTATACCTGCAGGATCTTCAAGTACATTTGGATCCAACTTATCTGACCCTGGAAATCTGAACTCATGTAGAGTAGCGATAAAGTTCCAATGCCACTTCTCTACCTATTTAGTTTCAGGACCCACACTGCATTATTTATTATATGTTCAGAAGCTTAGAGCAATTGTTTTGCCCTTTGGCATAGGACAGAGCCAGAGTGGTTATTGAGCAATTGCAACTTCTCTCCGTCCCCAATTAGGTTTTCTCCATACAATGGGACCTTATACTCCCTTGTTCTTCCTCTTGCTCCAAGCATAGTCGCTGCCACCATCACTTTCTTCTTTTTAACCTTTTAATCTTTCTTGCCAGCCTGAGTTTTAGCCTCCCTGGCCTTCTTCCTACAGATATTGTCTATTCATTTGCACTGTTCTTTGGGGATTACCCTCTCTTTTCATGTTTTATGCATGACCCTTTTAAATCTCAGCTCAGGCAAGTCCCTAGACCTATTCATAGAACTGTTCTTTCCCAGGGCTACCCGAAGAAAGGAAATTTACTTTTACACACACTGAGATGTGCCCTAAGTGAGAATAACAAAATTATAAATGTCTAGCCCCCAAAAGTTCTATATGAAAAGCTGAAGTCAGAACCAATGGTTTCTATATGAGTGTTTGTGACAGGGCTTTATTATTAGGATGGGAATATAAAATTAATGCACACACTCCTTCTAAACACCTTCATGTGTTATTGATTTCAGCGGAACTTACTTTCAAATAAGGTCTGACCATGAAAGAAACACTCTTCCTAACCGAGAGCAATGAAATGTCCTTTGTGGGAGCAACTTACCAATCGATTTTTTCCCCATTGTAATCACCATAGAAATGCCGGAAAAAGGACACTGGCCAAATAGTGTTCTAAATACATGGGCTATTAATTCAGAGAATGTTATGTGAGTTATTTGAGTCCTCCGACTGTTTTCTGCAAGCTGCCGATAAATATTCATTGTACCCCCCATTACATTGGGCAGGGTAGACAGTGCCTTTATTGAAAGCTATCCAAAAGCTGTTACCAAGAAATTGTGAGTGCAACCAAGTAGCTCAAACACACTGCTTTATATTGTGATCTTAAAGACCGTGGCCTATGGCTCAGTTTTAAACACTGGGTGAAATCCTGTTGCTCAGTGTAGTAAAGTTGTGACTAAAGTAGGCCCATTGAATCAACAGAACTTGGGAGTTGACTACAGATTCAATTGATCTACTCTATCTGTGACATACTGTGCTAAGTGACAGGATTTCAGCCATTGCATATGCTGATGGGAGAATTCATCACCTCTGCCTTGTATGCTTCAGTTTCAAGAAGTTCTAGAATGAACTCCACCACTTCTTTCTATGTCAGTTCTTGTCCTCCCACAGCTTCATGTTCTATCTGCTGAGCTTTGGATCACATTTATAGCCCATTTCATGAGCTGCTGGTTTGAAAGATGTACACATGTTGAAAGCAACATGGGGCTATGCTACTGCTCATTCTTTTGATATTGTGAGGCTTTCCTGATCTCAGACGCATGCATTAGATATGTCTAAGCAAGGGAACTCTACATTCCAGCTTCCAAGGGAGGGCATTCCACAATTGGGATGCTATGGCAGACAAAGCCCTCACCCATATGTCCACATAATTAATTGTTCTCAATGGTGTGACATGCAGGAGGGCCTCCCTAGCAGATCTTAGTGACGGGGCAGGGAGAGAGATGCTCCTTCCAATATCTAGGTCCCAAAGTTGCTACAGATCTCCAAGAGTGTTGGGTCTGAAACTAGGCTGAGGTCTATACAAAATGAGAACATGGGACACTGTCATATATTGAACCAGACCACTAGTCCACCTGTCTCTGTTGATAGCATTTATCACTATCTCTGGCCAGGAATCACTGCCCAGGTTTCAAGGGGAGTTTTCTCTTCCTGTCAGGTACTGAACATGGGCTTTACCTGTGCAAAGTAATTGTTCTTCTAGGGAACTAGATTCCCTTCCCATAGTGGCAGGTTGCAATATCCACACCACCACTAAACTTTTTTAAAAATAGTATGGGCCGCTGGTCTTCTCCAAATCTCTACTATTTCCATCTCATCCTTGATACGCCTCTTGAAAGAATTCCAACTCTGTTATGGTTGTTGTTGTTGCTGCTGCTACTGCTACTGCTATTTTCTTTTTCTTTTGGAGGGTGGATTGAACCCTAGAAGAGAACTACAGAGCACTTTCTCTATAGTAAGGGGTACTTTACCAGCAAGAGACACATGCAGTAATTCTTATACCACCTCCTATATTTGTTGTGACATACTGGCTGAAATTTTGTTACTCAGTGCAACAAATCACACTAGAGTAGGTCCATTGAATGAGTGGAGATTTGGTAAGTCAACTTGTCAGATCCATTGATCCAAAAGGGCCTAGGCCAGTTGCTACACTAAGCATCAGGATTTCAGCAAGCAGGTGTTTAAAATTTCCAGAGTTTATTTGAAGAGCCCTTCAGACACTCATAGGGTCCTGGAAAACATGAGTCTATAGACTGAGCATTGCAAATGTTTCAAATAAGAGCTCTCTCTGTGTTTCTCTTTTCACCCACACACTCAAGTGACAAAAACCCTGAGCTGATGATGCCAAACATGGCTCGGGGACATCCAGGTCAGAATTAAGCCATTTATACTTTTTGAGCTAGCAGTCTCTATTCATCTTTGGATAATTATTCTAGTGACCTTTAGATGAGGAGATGGTTGTCTCTGAAGAAGCAGTGGCAAATCCTTCTCATTTCCCCACATTGAGTTTGAGACCCTGCTTAACACCACACTCAAAGCTTTACAGCACAGTGTCCAAATTGTTGCAAAAGTCAATTATAATTGTGCTTTCATTACAAGCATTTTCCTCTGTTCTGTAGGACCTGCAAAATCCCATCCAGCTGGTGGGACTCTATCAGTCTTACTGCTCGTTAAATTGCCCCCTAGCTGCCTCTCTGGTTCTAGCTCACTTTTTAAAAAACTGGACATTTTCTTTTTATTTGAAAGATGCAACGTGAGTTATCTAGACAAAGGAACACTAAAAGCTCTTTCATACAGCTGAAATATATGACGCTTCAGGAAATTTATTGCAACAGAAAATACTGCTGTTCTTTAACAATGTTGCTTTGAAGAAAAATAACCCTAAGCTAACATTTGGGAAAATGACTGAATTCTGGGAATATTGCTACAACTAGATGAACAGATGGATTCTAAGCCAAACACTGCTTCCATTAGTTAATAGTCACATTTCATCAATATGACATCAAGGAAGCATGCCATTATTAGTTCAGCAATACTTTCTTTTCAAGGTGCTTTAAAAAGCAGTTGCTTCAATGTCATATCACGTGCAATCTATCAACGTCCCCTTGATCTCATGAAAATCTGGATTCTGTGTGTTCAAGGCATCAAAGAATATAGAGTCCCAATTTTGCATTGTAAAAGTGATTAGTGTGACAGCTATAATCATTATCTCTTGCACATTGATCCATGTCCACGAAAGGGTTTATATTAAGTGCTGAAGGAGAATCGGTGACCTGTAGGATTGTGAAGCTAATTGTTGCGAGCAGAAAGTAAGCACAAAAACTTGTTACTGAAAATTTTCCATAATATCTTATGTAGGGGTTTCCCTATATTTTCCTGAGAAATATTTATGATCCACTGCATGAGCATTTGTTATAGTAAGGTCAACTTGTTAACTAGGATGGAAAGAGGGAAGGGCCAAGGTTTATTTTCTTGGTGACTGACGATGAGAAATAAAAACAAGACAATGCTTTGCTGACTTCCAGAATGTCGGCTCCGCCAGTGCTTGTCGCCGAGCAGAGCTCCTTTGCCCTCCCCTCGGGATAGCGCAAGATGCGCTATTCTCATAGTTACCCGTGCTCGGCCTCTTTCAATGCTTGTGTCCGACCCGCCCGCCCGATATCCAGTGTGAGTCTGACTGGTCGTCCTATTGGGGGCCGGATAGGAATTTTTGACCCGCTATTTAATTGGCTGAAGTAGTCGTGGGGATTTTTCACCTATCCCACACTGGCATGTGGTTAATATAGTTCCATTGCTATTTAATTGTTTTAACGTTTGGTCACACGGTGGGTAGTGCAGAAGGAAACTGAATCGGTGAGTGCCCATGGAGTTCAAGCAGTGCATAGCGGGTCTGAACTTTTGGCGCTGCAGATCGTGAGGTTACAGTGATGGGAGGAAAGACCTGCTGGGGCCCTCCCCGGGCTGAGGGCTGCCAAAGGCTGGGGGCTTGCATGCCCGGGGGGGGGGGGGCTTGATATTTCACCGGCCGAGGTCATGCTGTCTTAGGGACAGCACAACAATGGGGCATGGGACTCGCCAATATAGGTTGGTGAGGGGGTCCTGTGAGACCTTTGGCACCAAACCTAATACTGCACTACCGCAGGCCCCTGGTTTCTAAGCCATAACTTATGGCATGTTGATTTAATAAAGCATGGCCCTATTTATACCCATCACCTGCGTCTCGCCTCATTATTCTGGAGTGGGAGGGCAATGGACCTGTTTTTGTCTTGTCTTGTTTTGTTTTGTTTATATGGAAAGAAACACCCCACACACATACACATACATGTGTGAGAAAGTAAATCTGACATATTAACCAGTCAGGCTGAAGGCTTGTTTTGTTTTGAATGGAAGATTCAAGCATAAAGCAGACAAAAACCAAGTATATTGTGGTCAATATGAGTCATATTTATCCCATGGACACTCTTATTTTATAAACATTGTACTTGCCACTGCAAACATCAGTTGGGATGAATCTGGACAAAAACCTAGCCATGACCTTAAGTATAGACATATCAATCTGGCCATTTCAACAATGGATGCAAGATGATTGACATGGCAAATCTGTGGAGCACACATGGGCCTGAAGCATGCTCTTCCTCTCACAAGTGTGGTGTGTGGTTGGGATGGCAAGTTTGTCAGTTTGCTTTCCCCTTATTCTTTTTTAAAAATCAGTTTTGTTCCCTCAGATTTATAAAGTAACTGTGAATTTTGGCAAATTCTTATCCAAAATGGATTGAACACAATTCTCAACCATCTTCACTGGCTGAATTTAATACATGCAGCTGTTTCCAGTGTGGAGAATATCAGGTTATATCTGTTTGTCATGGAGGTATTAACAATTGCTTGTTGTTTTTTAGTCTCTCTCACACATGTGACAATCTTGATTTGCCATTATAAGCTATATATACAGCTATATATACAGATTGAAAGCCACATGTTGACAGGGGAAGTATTCGAAGGCTTCAGCCTTGTGGGCAAATACATAAGATTTGCTTTCTCACACCTATGTGTGCACATGGTTTTTTTTAATCAAATTATTTCCATCAAACTGGGGGTGGGGGGGGGAGTGAGTTTTGCAAAGTCCTTACCAAAAACTTAGCCAAACAATTTCTTAACCATTCCTGGCTGAAATAGGGCTACGTGTGATGAGTGTTGGAGTATTGGTTAGTGCAACATTCAGCAGCTATGTGAGTGATCCTGGGCCCAATTCAAGGTATTCACTTCAATCTTTAAAGCTGAAACCATGTGGGTTTTGCCTATTTAAAGAACTCTGTATCTCATTATGAACCTGTCTAGGTGTTCAGATCTTTGAGAGAAGCCATTTTGTGAATATCAGTGCCTGTGGAGGGCTCTTGATTGGTCCATGGCATAGGACTCTTGGCTTGCGCACAAATTATGGAATGCACTCTCTTCAGAATTGTGATCAATTTCCACCTGCATGGCTTTCCAGAAGGCTGTGAAAACCTATCTCTTCAACCTGGCTTTTAGAACTGTTTAGTGTGTGTTGCATTGATTTAAATGGGGTTATGACAATGACATTTGAATTGTGTTGTTCATTTTATTCTAACTTGTTCTTCATCTCTTTTTCAGTAATGGTTGCAAGCCACGTTGAGCACTATTTCTTAGCTGAAAGGCAGGGTAGCAATGTAATAAAAAATAAATGAATAAAATCCAGTTGTTAGTGACAGAGTTGATTCTTTGAGTCAACAAAAATTACTAACAATTTCCCATTGATTAAGTGGGTCTAATTTATTTGGGGCTCAGAGTTGGATCTAGGCTCCATTGTGTGACTGAAGAGTTCTACATTTCGCCCAGTCTTGTTTTTTTCCCCCCAAGAAAACTTCAGGAAACATTGATATTCAATTACAAAGAAATTCATAGATGGCTGCTATGACACATCTTTAAAATTGGTAAGAGGCTCCAGGAGTTCTACATTTAATTAAACGAGAAACAGTTTTAAGTAGTCACTGTATCCCCATGTTTTAGAATCTACTAGGTGGCCTTGCTGTGTTACATGAAGAATAACCTTTACATCTTGTGGAATCAGACTATTTAAAGCTCCAGTCTTCTGGGAGCAGTCAGTTGAAAATGCTTTTATAAATGTGATGTATATGTTTTGTCTGGGTATGATCAATAACCAGAGGATATTGTTAAGCCTAATGGAACAGAGGGCTGTCTTGTTGATCCATTCTGTCAAAGATCCTATAGGAAGTGGTAGCATCCAGAAGCTATATGGCCAATTGGATTTTGGCATGGAACAATTTTTGAAATGGTTTTCAGACAGACATATCATATAAATCACAGAGCAGACATACTGCTAAATCAATGATCTTGAAATATATCCACTTTCTCCCTCTTTAACTATTTATATGGTTTGAACAAAAATCTGTCATTAGGATATCATCCAAAAATATTATTATGAAGTATGAGTTATTTCATACCTTTCTGTTGACATATCCTTAACATGATGGGCCATGATAGTTAGGACTTCTTTTAAAATATGTAGATAGCCTTTAGTACCATGAGGTTTGGCTCACTTACTTGAGTCATGTGGGGAAATTTGTTGTGCAGATACACCTTCACCTTGTTCTTTGTACTTGTGATTTAGATAGCATATGGGATAAGACTGATGATACTGGAGCATGGCAATCATTTGCTTGTCTCTGCTTTCTGTATCATTGTGGCTTAAGGAAATGTGCTCAAGTATAAAAATTATTCTGAGCAGCAGCTATGATTCACAGATGTTTGGCCTTTATAATGATACCATATCTGCAAAAGACAGGCCTATCGGACAGATGTCTTCATCCTGGCTTACTCCCAGATAATAGAATGCATTCCTCAAAAAGATGCAATTAGTAAGGATGTACATGGCAAAAATATCTGCTTATCTTTCATGGGGGGGTGTCTTTCATTTTTGAGCACCAGTTCTTTCATTTAAAATGACAGGGGTTACCTCTTTCTGGTCATTTTGTTGCATTTTCCCCATTCATGGTTTTTTTTTTGGTCAGTAGTCCAACCCCCCACCCACCCAAAAACAGCCTATAAAAGCTACCTCAGAAAAGCAGAGGCAAGGTAAGATAAAACCAGTCTACTCCAAAAGTAGGCAACATTCCAACCAAGAGCAACCATCACCAAGCACATGAGTTCCCAAAAAACACCAAAATATATACATAGACTTATCTCCCGAAAAGCAACTAAGTATATAAAGGGAAAATTGCTACCAACACCTCCTTCCCCTGCAAACCAAAATGACTAAAATGTGGGAAGTTGTTTTCCCCCTCCCCACCAATCACCGAAGAAATCAGGCTGGAGGGAGGTAGATCCAAAACTAATGCTGAGGGAGCAAGGGGATGGGGAAGAAAGAGTCCAAGATTGAGTGAGGCATAGGAAGTACAAGATGGAAAGTGTCATAAGCCCAAACATCACAAGGGATAAAACAAAGAAAGAACACTTCTACTAGATTCCAACCATCCCTGACCCTTTTACAGCTTCAAAGTTTCTGCTCTCTTTTTCTGGACATTCTGCTTGGTTGCTGACAACAGTCCACACAATGCTATAGGATGGAAAATATCCTGGGTAATTTGTCAGACAAGAGGTGAAAGAAAACATAAACAACAGAGCAAAATATGAGGGGGGGGGAACACATTTTCATGTGCCTCTCTTTTTTTTAGTACAAAGCATTTGCATTTAAGAGGTCCTGCATTGAGAGTGAACAACAACAAAAACAACCTGAAAATGAAAAATGAGCCCTTTTTTGTTTTCCTCCCATTTATGTCCCATTGATGGCAACCAGTTCCCATCTTCACTGCCTTGTGAAGATTTTTTCTTTTTTTAAAAAATATTTGACCTTTTGAGTCATTTCCTTTACAATAAGAATATTATTTTTTCTAGTATTTTAAATGTCTTTGAATGATGTTAGCTACCTTGAGTACATTTGTTAATTGTATAATGGGATAAAATGCAACGACCCAATAACAATTCATTTTAAAAAATGAATTTAGTGGCTGTACATTGACTTTTGTGAGGCTAGAATATAAATGCAAATGGAAACAAAAATGTAAATATAGGAAATGTTTTGCTTACATCTTTTCCCATGGATTATTCATTGCATTTTATTACACATTGGTTTGCTCCATAAAATTCTTATTAGAGGATGCAGAGTCAATATGATCCTTTTTTACAATATGGTTGGCAAGAAATAGTTCTATTTCTATAGTATCTATGTTTTGAGACCTCACTGCTTGTCAGAGCACCTTTTCCTAAGAACATCAGCCTGTGCCATCTGATTGACTCCTCTGGGTTGCCACTCCAAGAGAGACCAGAAGCACATTCACAAGAAACTGAGCCTTCTCGGTTGTGGCACCATCACTCTGGAATGGGCTCCTGGTGGAGCTGTGCCTGGCCCCCTCCCTGCCTGCCTTTAAGAGGATGTTAAAAACTGGACTCTTTCAAGAAGCCTTCAGGAGCATCTTCAGCTAAAGGGTTCTCTAGATTTCTTCACTGTCTTGCTATTATTTAGATTAATTTAAGTATATGCATAGTTGTATTGTTTTGTTGTGCATTTGTTTTAATTTTACTTTGTTCCTATTGGAGAATTTAATGTCTTGTTTGCTATACTATATTTCATTGATTGTCCTTTCTATGTAAACCACCCAGAGTAGTGCCTAGCACTAATCAGATGATATACAAATTTTAGAAAAAATAATCTAGGTTTATGAAGAGAACAATAGGACATCTATTACTGTAACATTTGTGTGTCCTGCAAAGAAAGAATGTTGTATTTTGTTCTACTATGGGCTTTTACCCTAAACCTAGATTATAACTTAAAATCTTTTTTTTTTCTTTTACATCAAATTGGGTTCATTACTCCTAGATATGAAATATAGCATACTTTTGTTAGGGCACAGGAACGTGAAAGTGGTGATGTGTACTGACAAGATCAACAATTGTAGACCTGCTCATATAAAAGGAAACAAGGATATTTACATTCAGCACTTTAGTAAAGGTTTATTCAACTGCTTTTAAGTGTGCTCAAATGCTTGCCTGAAATTTGAGTCTCAGCCTTAGCATCATGACCAAATATAATATAAATATCTAGGCTGAAAATTGGTAATATGTATGAAATGCCCAGATAGTAGATGCTGTGCTGGATATGAATAGTAAGATTCAATTTACTATAAAGCAAGCTACTGTTCATATGAAAAGCAATGAGATGGTGAGGGAAGGAGCAGTACAGATGGATTCTTTGATCATTCCCCCTCCCCCATGAGTTGTAGAAGTTTATAGGGGCCTCTAATGGGCCTTTACCAAATTCTGTATGGACTTTTCACATAAAACTTTTTTAAAAATTGAACAGGTTAGGAATGCTATAGCAGGAAACTGGATAGTGGTTGGGAGGAGGTGTGAACATATCAGATAAAGACCTTAGACCTATGAACGTGCTTCTTCCATCTTAAAAAAAAATCAACTATTCAAAAAATGTTGGTTTATGAATGTGAGGAAATGGCTCAATATTGCTGCACAAGTTTATGCTGACATTGCCAGCAGGAAAAAGGATGCCTAGCTTTACATAACAAAGGGCAGCCTGAATGTTGCAACACCAATGGCAGAAGACAAGAAGGTCTTCAGGATACTCTCTTCTGCTCACTACCATCGACACTTGTTGAAAAATAGCTTTGTCAATTAATTGTTTTGTGCTTGGGTGTGAAGTGATTAACTGATGAAAAAGGGAATCATATTCTGGGATTTTCCCTTGTGTGGTGTCACTTTATGAATGGTGGTGGCCACAGAGACTGAAACTCTCAAAATCCTAACAAGAATATGTCAACAAACAAATATGGAAAACAAAACAATGGTCCACAGACCAGAAATACTCGCTATACATTCCAAATTGATTCATTTGACATGTAGTGCTGGAGGAGAGCTTTGCAGATACCCTGGAATCCCAGAAAGAAAAACAAGTGGGTCCTAGATCAAATCAAGACTCAACTATCTCTGGAGGCAAAAATATTGAAACATTTAACGTTCCTAATCTTGGCTTCAATTTCCCTTTGATTTCTTGGATCTTCTGGAAGAGATCTCTTCTTTCCCCCCCTTTAATTGTTCCCCTCTATTTATTTGCACTATTTGTTGTAGTAGTTCTCTTTGTCTCTGCATAACAGTTGCTGGAAAATGCATTCAGTGTTCTGATCATCTTTCTGTTACCCTTTACTTTTGCTTCTCATCTGTCTTTTACAATTTTAAGTGTTTGTTCCATCATCCATCCAGTTTTCTTTTCTTTTCTTTTTACTACAGAAATTGCTTTTTGCATTCTTCTCTAACAATATATCTGGTTACAATCCACAATTAAGTCAGGCAAAGGGAATCCAGGCTGCCCTTTGCAAAGATGGCAGCTGCAGCTTCCCTACCCTGAATGAAGCTGCAGCCGCCATCTTTGTAAAGGGCAGCCAGTCTCCCTTTTTACACGCGTGGCTGGGAGGCCAGAAGCAGACCTCGGCAGCTGCGAGTAAGGTAAGGGGTGTTGATGGGGGTGGGGAGGGCTAAGGTAGGGAAAGGAAGGGGGTGGGGGTAGGCTGTGGTGTTGGGTGACTGTGGCTGCCTTTCTGCCGCTGAACAGCTGATTGGCGGCCGGTAGGCAGAATGGTGGTTGTTGTTGTTTTTAAATAGGAAGGGGGTGTCGGTGGGGGTGGGGGAGGGCTAAGATAGGGAAAGGAAGGGGGTGGGGTAGGCTGTAGGGTTGGGTGGCTGTGGGGTGGCGGCTGCCTTTCTGCCGCCGATCAGCTGATCGGCTCCGGTAGGCAGAATGGTGTTTTGTTGTTTTGCTTTTAATAGGAAGGGGGTGTCAGCGGGGCTGGGGGGGTGGAGGGGGGCAGCAGGGGTGTTTTTTTTAAAATAAATAAACCCCCACGAATCGACAAATATATTCATTATTCGTCGCTTCATGGGGGAACTTCGTGCTTCGTGAGTCATCAACTTTTGACAACTCACGAAGTCGGACGACTCGCCAAAATGGTGAGTCATCCCCATCTCTACTTCAGACCTACATGGGACTGGATGTTTGGAGTTATTTCTGCTCACTGGACTCCAATTCATAAAACTAAATATTTCTAATCATTATTCAGAAAAGAGATATTTTGGGATTTAAAGAAAGTCTATGAGCCAAATGTGGTAGTTTGTTCCAAGGGTAGACCCACTGAATCAGTGGGATTCACATAATCATTGACTAAATAAGTTTCATGTATTGAATGCATCTATTTCAGTTGGGACGAATTATATGATTTATATGATTTATGTATTAATGTTGCTGTTCAATTTGCATTACCTTTTTCCTGAGAACTCCCCAAATTTGCTTCAAATTTTTAAATTAAGAAGTATTTTGGCAACAACTCAGTACATGAAATCATCAGTAGCTTCCAGTGCCTTATTCCCCAGGAATTCATTCTTCTTCTTTTTTCAGTCCTAGTCCAATTCCACAAAGAGCTTGTTGTTATATGTAGACAGTTTATCAGATGGATTTTTTAAAAATATCTGTAAGATTAAAATTCTATTTTATTCCAGCACTCAAATACATTAGCTTTCACTTTACAATTTGCAGATATAAAATATCATTCATGTTCAATTGAAGCAAAAATATGTGATTCTAAACAAAATGATATGAGATTTATTTATAAAAAGGTCTCCTCTCAGTTGTTGTTAAAATTAATCGAAGTGTCATGTGTAATATTTCTTACTTTGAAGACTGAATCATGAAATATGGCAGCTTTTTTCATTTGCAAATTACATTTTAAAATATTACTTGTAGATGGAACACACCGTACTATTAGGTAAATGCTGTGTGTCTTATAATAATAATTGTGTTCCGTCAAGTCAGTTCTGACTTATGGCAATCTTTTTCAGGGTTTTCTAGGTAGAGAATACTCAGGTTTACACTTCCCTTCTTCTGGGGGCACCCTGGAACTGTGCAGTTTGCCCAAGACCACACACGCCAACTCTTCTGGGATGCACAGTACAGAACTAAACTCCCAATTTCTGGCTCTGCAGCCAGATGCTTAGCCTGCTGAGATATCCAGCCAGCTAAGTGTCTTTATTCCCAGCTAAAAATTAAACCAGTTTATGGTGGAGAAGAGTGTGAGACCAAGCTGAAGTTTAGAGAATGGTCATAAGCTTCTAGAGAAGCCAACTGATGGGCCATTGCATGCTGTAGAGACTTCCCTCTCTGCCAATGTGGACCTCCCTCATCTTGTTTCACAGGTGGAATTCTTAAACATTGTTTTTACTGTGGTTGTGATGGTAAAGAGCTATATGAAAGTGAATCAGGACAGGCCTTCAGTCCACTGGATCTCTGTTTCCCTAGTATGCAATTCTATGGACCAAAAAGTATGCCAACTCAAGACTTGGCATGTCTATTTTCCTCCTAGTTGAAGGCAGTGGTAGGGGGACATTCTAAAAATGATGAAAAGAAACAACCACTGGGCAAGAAAATCAAGGGGAAATGGCCACAACTGGTTCCACTATCTTTTCTTGCTTGTGGAAGAGAAGCAGAGCATAAGAACTGGGTTGCTCTGCTAGTAGTTCGGAAGTTCATGCTGGTTTGTACAGATGCCATGTGTTCCCTTCCCCCACCTCTCCAGCTGGATCCTCCACTCACCTGCCAGCGCATGCTCTCCTCCTCCTCCTTTTTGGCTGTTCGACCAGTCTCCAGCAGGAGCATGGACTTCCTGGCTCTGCCTCCTTGGCTGATACGAATCATTAAAGTTGAGGCTATTATTTTCTCCTTTAAACTGCAGGGTACTTGTCTGTCTTTTGTCTCACCCTACTCCTTATCCTTGCCACTCAGATTGCAATACCTCATTCTTTACTCCCACTATGGAACTGCATATCAATGTTACAGATCTGTGTCCCAAACAGTCCACAGGTTTGAGAATATTCTCATCAAATCTGTGAACAACAGTAATTAAATGTGCAAATGAGCCATTCATTAATGCGGTACCATTAAGCAAACTGTATAAGCGATGCCGCGACAATGAGTCAGATGTTCATTGCACTTCTGTCGCAGAAGCATGAGGTGCCAGTGTAGTGAGAGCTGGCAATTATCCATGGATATAGAGTGCAATCTTCATATCAAATTATCTAGGAGCTCCCTATTTCTCTCTCTACCACCCCCCATTTATCCTGTGCTTCTTTTTTTATAGCAGAGTGATTCCTGTTTCTGATGACCGAAATTCTCACAAAGTAATTAGATATGTCTAGACTTTTATTTAGGGCTTCTATTGGAGTGGTAATAGCCTTCTGATGTTCCATAGGGAAGATCAGTTGAGGGCAGAAATGCCAGCTCAAGTCCTCTGACAGTGATACAAAACCACTGAAGATTATTAATAGGACATTATTGTCCCCATTATGAATTCCACAGAGTAGTAGATGGTGATGGAACTGGTGTACATGATTCTTTGGTTGGCCTAATCCTGACCACTGAAAAGTGAAAGCAAGACATCTGATTGGGCAAAGGTCCCTTTTCCGGAATAAGGAGTCAATGCTAAATTGAAAAGTAGTTGGACTATAATTACATTTGTTCTAAAAAGAGAGCAAGGTCAATGGAACTCATATTTTCCTCTTTTTTTCTTCTTCTTACTGATTCAGTGGTACAAATCCATCAGAGGTACGGCGGAGTTAGGGCTTAACCACCCACCTTTTGCCATGGAAGGATTTTCTCTCATCCTTTTGAAGGAATTGCCAAATATCTGTTGACATTTTTAGGCCTTTCTTCCCCTTTCATGATGGCAGTGGTAACTGTTTTGTTTGCTCTGTGAAAACAACACACAGAGACCCATATATTTCCATTGCCTCTGGCAATAAATGCAACATCACTAGCAATAAAACTGAAGTCAGAAAAAAGGAACTGGAAGAATACTGGAAGAGTGCCTTTGGTCTTTCTGTACCCAAAACAATACATAGTTAGGTGGTTTAACCCTCGTCCACTTGGATCGGACATTTTAGTCATCCAGAGTCAGCCTTGGTAACACATTCACATGGACCTACAATATAAACATTTTACAGCATTGTCACCTGAAGAATTGTAAATAGTACTTGTGAGTTTCAGCCACTTGCTATGTGTGGTGGATCTTTGGTTTTGATTTTAATCCCAGTAGAAAAACAGTAAGCACAAAAACCTGTCCCAACCAATGGACTATCCTGTGCCATTTTGCCAATTTTGTTGTTGTTGTTGTTTAGTCATTTAGTCGTGTCCGACTCTTCATGACCCCATGGACCAGAGCACGCCAGGCCCTC
This sequence comes from Intellagama lesueurii, assembly GCA_037013535.1. Taxonomy (NCBI): domain Eukaryota; kingdom Metazoa; phylum Chordata; class Lepidosauria; order Squamata; family Agamidae; genus Intellagama; species Intellagama lesueurii. The sequence continues at coordinate 90,895,449 of JBAJHW010000004.1, read as the reverse complement.
CTGTCTTCCACTGCCTCCCGGAGTTGGGCCAAATTCATGTTGGTAGCTTCGATGACACTGTCCAACCATCTCGTCCTCTGACGTCCCCTTCTCCTCTTGCCTTCACACTTTCCCAACATCAGGGTCTTTTCCAGGGAGTCTTCTCTTCTCATGAGATAGCCAAAGTATTGGAGCCTCAGCTTCAGGATCTGTCCTTCCAGTGAGCACTCAGGGTTGATTTCCTTCAGAACAGATAGGTTTGTTCTCTTTGCAGTCCAGGGGACTCTCAAGAGTCTCCTCCAGCACCACAATTCAAAAGCATCAATTCTTCGGCGGTCAGCCTTCTTTATGGTCCAGCTCTCACTTCCATACATCGCTACTGGAAAAACCACAGCTTTGACTATGTGGACCTTTGTCGGCAAGGTGATGTCTCTGCTTTTTAAGATGCTGTCTAGGTTTGTCATCGCTTTCCTCCCAAGAAGCAGGCGTCTTTTAATTTCGTGGCTGCTGTCCCCATCTGCAGTGATCATGGAGCCCAAGAAAGTAAAATCTGTCACTGCCTCCATATCTTCCCCTTCTATTTGCCATGCGGTGATGGTTCCAGTGGCCATGATCTTAGTTTTTTTGATGTTGAGCTTCAGACCATTTTTGGCGCTCTCCTCTTTCACCCTCATTAAGAGGTTCTTTAATTCCTCCTCACTTTCTGCCATCAGAGTGGTATCATCTGCATATCTGAGGTTGTTGATATTTCTTCCGGCAATCTTAATTCCAGTTTGGGATTCATCCAGTCCTGCCTTTCGCATGATGTATTCTGCATATAAGTTAAATAAGCCAATTTTAGTCCCAGCCAATACAATGTACTGGGGGAAAAATATTCTGTGTCATTTTTTTTTTCAATGAACCATGAACCTGAGAAACAGGATGATGTGCTCCAGTTATCAACAAGTTGGCCCCATGGGGGACACACTGGAATTCTCAATGGGTTCAAAAAATAGAAGATCTTGAAAATTAACTGCTCTCCCAATCCTAAGCCTAAACTACTATATATTGGAAACTCAAGAGTTAGAAAACATCTAAGCCTTCACTCAGTGCATTTTTTTTTCAAAATGATCAAAGTTTTGTTTCTTTGAGTGTTGAAAGTAAAAGAAACCTTAGATGCAATTGTGGTAGCCAGACGTAGGTTCCGGTATCTGAAGAAGGTGGAGAAAGAGCTGGTAGCCAAAGCAATGGAATGAATTATTGGATGGAGTTTGTATCCCAGGTAGCAAGCCTAAACAATATCAGCATTCCTACAGCTGGAGGGTACAAGAGGGTATAATCAGTTTCCTCAGGACAGAGGACAGAGTTAATCAAGAGGCAGGAGGGGAAGGCAAGTGGAGGGAAAGAAAGACAGGAGGAAGGGAATGAAATTGGGTCTAAGCGTCTTTAATGCAGAATGGCAGCTCAGTCCTTATCTTTGAGTTGTCCATACTGTAGCAATACAGACAGTTTTGGATTTACTTAGCAGGCAGTGGTACAGGATTGGGTCTTCTGGATCACATGATTCAAGGTTCTGTAGAATTAAGGTCCAGTATCTGGTTCCCTCTGTCTGGTAATGAGATATCTACAGCTTCTTGTATGACCACAAGTTGTGACAGCATAGGGAGTAGCACGTTCTAGGTCTGCAGTACCTCTGGTCTGAACTATAAGGCGCTTCTCAACCACTTGTGTTGATGTCAGCAGTAAATTTCTCATGGATAACGGAGCAGGATAGTAGACTTTCTTGGAAAAAGCTTCCATTTCATATTAACTAGAACTGCAAGGGGGCTAGGATGGTTTAGAACACATTGGGTGATTTCAATTTTTCACACTTTTCAAGGTTTAGTTCAGAAGTTGATTTGTATAATTAGCTTTAGTCTCTCTGCAAAAATAAAATGAAATAAAATAAAATGAAGCAGCAGCAAGTTTTTTTTTTAGGGCATCTTAACCACAGCATGACTGCTTACAAGGGAATCAAAGTCTGAAGCTACATAAGGCCCCCTTTCTTCAAGAAATGTAGCCCTCAGTCTCACACTTAAACGAACACCAGGATTCGTTTGTATATAGTGAAGAAAGTCGTAGTGGGAAATCTATTAAAATGTGTTTAATCATTCACGTCTTTGATTTAACATCTGTCTAAAACCTAACATCAAAACTGAATAATTTATCATGTAATTGCATAAAAGCCCAAGTAATGTATGACATTAATTAAAAATTAATATAAAATTCATATGAAGAAAGTTTTTAGCGGGCACTGTTTGATTACCCGTTCATTGGGGTGGTAAAAAGTTACTTTCAAATGAGGAACTTGGCACATTAGACGAACTACTTTCAGATACTTTGCCGTGCTTTAGGTAGGACTTGATGGATTCTTCACAAAGTTAGGCTCCCGCTAGCTGTGTTCTGTAACATTTGAGAAATTAGTTCCATAGATGTAACCTGTCTTCAGCTATTCACACTTTTTCAGTACAGTCATCCATGTAATTAATGCCTCTCTGCTATCCACAGAGGCTCATATAGGAGCAACTCATAGAAACAAACCAGAGGTGAAGGAAGTAGCTGAAACAGATTCAGTGCATAGTCTTCACATGGAAAAGTTCACATGTTCTGACTTTTGCTGCATTTCCAGTTCAAACCTCTACACACATGGACATTGATCCAGCCTCATGTTAAACTGGCACTTTGCAGCATCCTGCTACCAGTACAAATTGAGCAATAGTGTCCTTTTAGTTAAGGCAACTCACAAATAGAGATCTCACCATTATAAGCCTCAAATGTATATGATTTATAGAACTCAGACCTGTTGAGTCAATAACTTGCAATTTGGCACCGAAGATCTACTTAGTGAGGTCTACAGTGATTATAAACCTCAGAACAAACCAGTACAAATTGGAACAGCTACAGAAAGTTAATGGTGCTGAAAACAGAAACGTTTACTCTTTTTGGATAGATATCTCATTTGAATTTTTGTTAAAACTTCTGGTTTAGTGCTTGAAATCTTGTTGAGAAGCCATTCCTGCATAACGTGATATTATGCAATCAGTTGTTCTAATCATGCCAAGGCAGAAGTGCTATTCATAAAGCATTTCTGCAGGTGCATTGTGCAACAGGAACAGCATCTCCAATTGCACAATTCAATTGCTCCAATCAGACTGTCTGGGTGTAATGCCCAAGAAATTTATGCAGACATAACTTTATGTTATGCGGAGACAAACAGGATTCTGGCCACTATACTCATAGTAATTGAGAAAGGCAAGCCTTCATTAATGTTATGAAGTTAAGATCAGCAGTGCAAAATTATTTAAAAGAATTATCCTAGCCTATTTAAACTGTTTGACTTATTTCAACCTCATACGCTGCCTTCAATTGGTTTGGCTGAGAGGGACCTTTCTGGGCTGGAGGCAACTGTCGATCAATCCAGCAGCAACCAATTGTTTCCTCCCTGCCTCTGATTTTGAAGACATCCACACCTCTCTGCTTAAGAGTCCTTTCCCCCTCTTGTTTTAGACTGCTGGCATTTAGTATGCAATAAGTGTTGCAGTTAGAATGTAGCAGACTGTCAGTCTGTTGAGGCTAAGCAGTCATTTGTGTACAGTATGCTGTTTTTGATCTATTCAACTGTGAGTAAATGAAACCTTTTTATTCTTTCTCTTGCCAATGTCTCAGAGTGAGTTATTGAGACTGTAAGTGCCAGTTGATGGGGGTGGTCTACTCAGGGGAACTTGAAGCTAACTCTGCTTTGTAAGTGCCTGCATTTCTGCTGTGTAGTTAGACATTTTTTACTAAATTTCAAAATTCTGCAATAGAAACCTAGGGCATCAACTGCGGGAAAACGTATCTCATGCAAGCTCACTTTGAAGCCAGAATACTGCCAGTAGTCCAGTGTTTTCAAAGTGATTCTGTTTTGCATAGAAAAGTGAGTAGAAACTTTGTGAAATATGGGGGGGGGGGGGTGACCCAGCATGAGTTAAAGCACAGAAAGAGTGTCAGATTTTTAATAAGCCAGTATGAGTGTAGGACAGCTTAAGATATGTTGTTGGCCAGAAAGACCAAGGAAAAGTGTGACTATATGGTGTGTAATTTTTCTAACTTTATGCAACATCATTAGCAGGCACAGGGCATATGTGTGAAGTCCTTGCTTCCAGCTTCCCAGCTTTCAGCCAACAGGGGATCGCTAACTGTGATCTTAAAGCAGCAGGGTTACAAGATAATTAAATAACAGGTCTAATCCATCCACCATGTTTTCATTGCATACTCTAGACAAAGTTTAATTATAATCGTTGCTGTGGAAAAATGGTTGAGGAATGGCAAAGAGTGAAAAGAACAGCAGCATTGACTATGTAATTTGTAAAACCACATCACCTGCCTCTCCTTCATAGTATATGAAACATGATTATTTTCTTCTCTGAAGTTTTATTTCCTTTTGTGTTCATTTGCTTTGTGGAACAAGTGGGAAGCACGCAGCGTTCAGGGGGTCACCAGCTCCTCTGGTGACCGCTGAACACCTGCCTCCAATTTTAAAGAGGGTGTTTTGTTTTGTTTGTTGTTGTTGTAGAAAAAAAAAACCCTCAAAAAGTTTGTGTTTTTTTCCAGGGAAATTCGAGAGCAATTTTTCCAGAACAACTCCCCCGTGTTTTAAAAAAAGTTTAAAGCAAGGGGGCTCTTCCCATTTATATATAATAAAAATCATTTTATCAGAATTTTAATTCTCTCTGTGTTGGGGGGAGCAGGTGTGACCTTCCTGCGTCCCTGGATAGACATGTGCATCCCCAGATGTCTGAAGGTTGTGCGCCCCCACTATAAGGAAATCCGAAATGACATATGAGATCATGTTCCAAAAACGTGCCCCAGGAAAAGTGCTTCTCCTTTAGTTGTTGCAAGGATGGATTCCTTATGTTGTCTATCATCATGCAGTGAAAAAGAGAAGGTGACTGTGTATTATATTGACAATGATTTGGGCATGTTCACAAATCGGAATGAAAAGAAAGAACACAATATTTTCCAGCACATTTTGAAACCCATCTTCATTTACATGCCAATGTCTAAAAAAGTAAAACACACTTCAAGTAAGATGTGGTGTTTTGTCGGAAATGGTTTGGGTTTTGTTTTTGGCCGTTATTTTGTTTTGCTTTTTGGACAACGAGAAGAAGAGAGAGATGTTCGCTTTCTCTAAACCAAGTTTCTTTATCTCATGGGGAAGAAGCACCACTCATGATATCAGCTGTGGGTCCGATGGCAATTTTTTAGAGTATATATTTTAATTGCATTTTAATTGTTTTGTCTTTTTATTGTATTTTAAATGTTGTAAGCCGCCCAGAGACCTCTGGGTAGTGTGGGCGGCATATAAGTTAAATAAATAAATAAATAAATAAATAAATAAATAAATAATAATAATAATAATAATAATAATAATAATAATAATAATAATAATAATAATAATAATAATAATAATAATAATAATAATGTGACGTCATCTCTGAATCAATTAGAAAATGCTTTCTGCCAATTAGCCACCATTGAATACGACTGTTTGATTGTGAACTGATTTGCACTTTCATATTAATGCACTGGCATGCTTGCAAAAATATATATTTGACATGTTTTTTTTTACTTTCTTGAGACACAGCTTCATGTGCAATACTGTTCAGATGTTTAATAAATGTAAAATAACAATTGATAATAATTATGGCTATAAATGGTAGGAAAGAGGAGTCTAATTATCCAATTATCTGTTTTACATGGAGGTTCAGGTAATTAGACAGCTCAGCTTTAAAGTTTGCACCTGTAATTAATTATGTGGGTAAAAATGTAAATGATTTAGTGCAATTTACGTAAGATTGCACTTATTTATTTATCATCAGTGCACAAATAATCTCAACAATGAAAATGTTCCCATCTCTGCTCTGTTTTATAGGCACATTATCTGAATTTATGTTGTGTTCCTGTCGTAAGCCTCTCCTTCTGGAATGCTTCATTGTTTAAAATGTAGCACATCTGTTATTACAATTGTTCATTAACATTTTGTTGATTGTTTCATAGTAGTTTCATTTCCTCTATGAATATTAACTGCTTTAGCATTTTTTCCAAAATAGATTCTGTGAATCCTTTCCTTGAGAATTTATCCTGGATTGTATTAATCAATCATCAATTCAGTCACGTTTACAACAGGTATCTTCAGTACCTAGTATTAAATGATTCAGTATTCTTAAGCATCTTAGAACTTATTAGAACTACCTTAAGTAACCTGCTAGTCATTTTAAAAATTACTTATATTTCTGTTTTAAAAATAGAGCTATTTTGCCCAAGTAGCATTCTCAATCCAGTCAGGTTAAATGAGTTGTGTAGGATCACTACTAGAGATGGGCATGAAGTACTTCATGCCCCTTCATCATAAGTCATTCCTTTTCCCCACCCACCTCACCAGCACCTCCACTCACCAGCCAGCATGCGCTGCTCCATCCCTCCCTGTCGCACAATCTTCCAGTCCAGGCAAGAGCCCAGACTTCCCTTCTCTGCCTCCTCCAGCAGCTGGCCACTCAAATGAAGAGGCAGGGCAGGGATTCCTGGAGCACTGCTTTTGAATGGCCAGCTGCTGGAGGAGGCGGAGGAAGGAAGTCCAGGATCCTTCCTGGACTGGAAGATCGTACAAAGGGGAGAGATGAAGTAGCATGGACTGGCTAGTGAGTAGAGGTGCTGGTGAAAAAGGAACAAATGGCAGCTGTGTTGCCATGTGGACAACTTATGATGAAAGGGCATGAAGTACTTTGTGTCCATCTCTAAGCACTACCCATGCCATAAGATTTCATGTGAATAAATGTTGTTCGGCTCTGCCTCTGGCCAACCCCTCATGATAAGTGGTCTTCCCTGGTGGCACATCAGCTGTCCATACCTTAGAGTGGACATCCATATACACAAGCTTCCCTGGGTCCTGAAACCATGTGGAAGTATATGGGTTCTTTAGGACTTTTTGGAGCAAGTGCCAGATAGAACAACAACAATCTTAGAACTGCAGAGCTGGAGGGAACCCTATGGATCATTGAGTCCAGCCCCTGTCAAGGAGGCACAGAGGGGAATTGAACTCCCAACTTCTGGCTCTGCAGCCAGAAGCCTAAATCACCGAGTTATCCAAAAGTTCTAAATACAGGAAAACATGGACCAAAAGAAGCTGAAAGTGCTGGTACCTTCTGTGTTAAACGGAAGGGCTAGTAGATGAAAAAAACACAGAAATGGAAGAGACATCCTCCCCAAAGAATGCAAAACAAATGGAACATGGACATTTTGGCCAAAACATCCCTAATCTACTTCCAATTTAGTAAAAGGTTACTAAATTTTGGTGGGGTTTTAAACATTAAAAGGTGGGGAGGGACTGTAATTCATCTAAAAAGTATATTGTCACTTCTGGAGGCTTCTTAACTTGCTCATTGCTTTTATTTACCCACTTGTCAGGAGATGTCTTGGGGAGCCTGGGAGGAGTCTGAGGGTACAAAAATGGCCTTGGGACCACATGTGGACCATGGATCATATGATCCCCATTTCTGCTCCAAACATTAGTACCAAAGGAAACTCCCTGTTTGCTCCCTGTGTTGCATACAAGGAAGGGAGGCAGTCACTTGACATTTGTCCTATAGAACAGTTGGCAGCTCCAAATGGCAGGAAGCCCCATGACAAGCCAGACTTGGAGCAGGGCCTCAGATTCCATCAGTACTGTTGGTTTCTTCTCAGGGAAGGTAAATACTGCTCTCTGTCTTCTGCTTCTTTATAGGTCCTTTCCTTCTCTCCATTCTTTGAAATCCTTTTATTTTCATAAATCGAAACCCTGCCCTAGAAACATTGCACAAAACAGTTCTTGTGATGACTTTTCAAAAGAACAATATCTCAGGAAGAATATTATAGGCCTTCACTTCAATTTTCAGACAGGTACATCTTCTCTTTCTACCACTGTCTGACATAATTAAAAGCCCATGTTTTTGTCCCATACAACCCATCTGCCTAATAGCCAGCAGTCTAATGTTCTTCTATGAACATCCTGACAAACCATAGCATGCTTGTACCTTACCATTATTTTTTACTATAAAAGCATCACAAGACACTGAGTGACTGCTGAATAGATATTCATTTTGCAGTAGCATACACCAATTAAATATCACTAAAGCATAGCTTTTTTATTATCTCAACAATGGAAAACTATCCAGAAAAATAAGTAGTATTTTGCATTTAAAAACCCACCAACCCATATTTTATTATTTTGAAAAGACTTGTCCTTGTAATGGAGTACATAGCGTGAGTTGTTAATGGAAATATGCATTTTCTGGAAGACTATGGCTAACTTGCTTTCATTAATATGGGATACCAGATTTTCTGTTCATAAAGTATGGTTCAGGTAGTGTCAGAAATATTTACGATGTTTTGATTGAATTGTTTTAGAATTGTGACATGCTTATTAGTGTGCTAAATAAGAAAATAAGAAGACTCATGCTGGATCAGATCAAAGACATATCTAGACTACATCACTAACACTTTGCAGAAGTGAACTGTCTCTGACACATAGAGACATGTGGCTTTTTATTCTTCATAGAACATTGTTTCAACACATATTTTAAAATTTTTGGAATGTTTTACATATATTGGCTGAAATCTTGCTGTCTCAGCTCCTACACACAAGACTGATGGCATCATCAGTTGCAGCTTTTTATCTTTAATTCAATTCTTAAAAAAAAAAAACCTCTAGTTTATGAATGTGGGATATTGTGCTTCTGTACTCATGATTCAAAAAGCCAGGAAATGGCCCAATATTGTTGCACAATATCATGCCCACATTGCCAGCAGGAAAAAGGATGCCAAGCTTTACATAGCAAAGGGCAGTCTGAATGTTGACAACACCAATGGCAGCAGTCAAGATGGTCTACAGGATACCCTCTTGTGCTCACTACCATTCACAAAGTGACACAGCACAAGGGAAAATCCCAGAAGCTGACTCCTTTTTTTCATCAGTTAACCACTTCTCATTTAAACACAGAATAACTGTCAGGGCTGTTTTTCAGCAAGTGTGAAAGGTAGCCCTTAACTTTTGACTGGCTTCTTAGTACCTTGGATTCTCAAAATAAATCTTTGTTTCTGGTGCAGTTTCTTTTGATTCTTAGAAACCGTTGCTCACTTACACCTGCAGAAGGTGATGGTATAACTTGCTGTGTCTTGTTACTGGTAATTCACGGGTCTCCACTTGGATTTTCAGATGTGCACCATTCTGGTGGGTTGTTGCATATCTGAAAATTGTGTGTCATGTGCAGTTTGTCCCTCTGTGAAGAAAACCCAAGCCTGCTGGTGTAATAATAAGCAGCTAGTCAGACCACTTAAGAATTTTTGATTGTTCCTATGTAACTAATTTATAATTCCTAAGAACTAAATTCCTTGATTAAATCACTTTATATATAGCCTTAAGTTTGGCCCTATTATGGCTCTTGGCATCCCTGGCTGATCTGCGTGGCTGTGCCTCACAAGGCTGTGGAGCTTGCCTCGCCAGCCATTCAGCCTCCAAAGCAGAATTTTTTTCTTGCAATTGCTGCCAGACAGGCCAGGACTCCTCATCAGAAGAGGACTGGGGTGGAGACACCTGGGGGACTGGCCGTTTCTTGGCAGGCTGTTTCCCCTTTTTATTGCCCTGACCCTTACGGGATGCCATTATGTATCTAGTGCTTGAAAATGGAGGAAAGCACAAGGCGTCTCAGCAGTTCAGGAGCCCAGTCAGATGATAATTGCTACTCTATGGCAATAGCAAAGGGGGAAGCAGCTGATAACCCTCAGCTATGTCCCTCTGTGAAGAAAACCCAAGCCTGCCTGTGTAATAATAAGCAGCTAGTCAGACCACTTAAGAATTCTTGATTGTTCCTATATAACTAATTTATAATTCCTAAGAACTAAATTCCTTGATTAAATCACTTTATATGATTAAAATTCCAATTAGCACCAACACTGAATTAAAGTCCTCAATTAATTTCCCTAAAACAGTTCAGGCCTCCACCCTAATTCCAGCAATTCTACTTAATTAATACAAAACTAAAATCCTTCAGACAGTGGTACAAGACCTAATTAATGAATTGTTTCTCCTAATCTGTGAATACTCTGATTGACTGTTCTTATTTATGCAATATTTTATTAATATTTAAACTAATTAATTTGATCAATATTATGAATTATTAACAGTGATTAATCAACTAATATTAATATTAATATTATTATAATTTATTTATCCTATTAATATTATTTATTTATTATTTATTTACCTATGTTAAAGATCCAGATCTATAGAGCCTGTGTCCTGAGCACACTCCTGTACTGCAGTGAGTCCTGGACCCTTTGTGCATGGCAGGAGAGGAAGCTGAACATGTTCCATATGCATTGTCTCCGACACATTTTTGGTATCACCTGGCAGGACAACGTTCCAAATAGAGTAGTCCTAGAACGAGCTGGAATTTTTAGCATGTATACATTACTGAAACAGCGACGTCTACGTTGGCTTGGGCATGTCGTGAGAATGGCTGATGGTTGGATTCCAAAAGATCTCCTGTATGGAGAATTAGTGCAGGGAAATCACCCCAGAGGGAGACCACAGCTGCGATACAAGGATATCTGCAAGCGGGATCTGAAGGCCTTAGGAATGGACCTCAACAGATGGGAAACTTTGACATCTGAGCGTTCAGCCTGGAGGCAGGCGGTGCATCATGGCCTCTCCCAATTTGAAGAGACCCTTGTTCAGCAGGCCGAGGCGAAGAGGCAGTCCCAAAAGCAGCAAAATCAGGGAGCTGGACAAGGGACAGATTGTATTTGTCTTCAGTGCGGAAGGGATTGTCACTCTCGAATTGGCCTTCTGAGCCACACTAGGACTAGTTCCAAGTCCTCCATACAGAGCACGTTACCATAGTCTCTCGGGACTGAAGGATGTCTAATAGTATGTTACATTATTGTTTGTTTGTTTGTTTGTTTGTTTGTTTATTAAAAATTATATCTTGATTAACACAGGCCGGTAATAATTGCGAGGCCAATTTAATTACTGCGCCTCGCTACCGAACCAGCCCTCCTAGGACGAATATCAACAGGCTGTTGAAGCAGGGAAGGAGGGGGGAGAGGAAGATTCAAACGCTCGTGGCCCGAGAACCATGCGGCACTGCGTGCGCCAAACGGCTGAAGCTCAATGAAGCTGCGCCGCACCTTGCTGCTAAGAGGCTGTCCAAACTCGAAAGGACGACTGAATACTGGCTCCCAATGTGCTGGCGCTTCCACCGGACCCGTCTACAAGGCTAGTCCCTCTTCCTTCCTTTACCCTTACCACTATTTAATTATTTATTTATATATTTTTTAAAACCCGAGGTGCTCTTTAGACCCGATCGCGCCGAAGCACGATCGGCACAAGCCGCGCTGCCGCGGCCCCCCCTGCTGCCCTTCCTTGTCAAACACAATACAATTAAACAACCAGATTACAAAACCCAACTTAGATCTTAGAAGAAATAAGAAAATTGACAACAAAACCCAGGGAGGGAGCCGATGCTACCCTCCCAACCTCCTGAATGTTGATTCCAAAGGCCTCGATCCGTGACACAGCAGGTAAAAAACCAAGCAGCGGAGCTCTATCCTTCGCTGTTGCCAGAAAAGGAAGAGGGCGGAGAAAGGGGGGAAGTCCCTTAAATAACCTAACATTCCCCCCTCTCGCCCAGTTGCTCCCGTGAGACCTAGGGTCTCACGTTATCCAGGGAGGGAGGCAAAGGCGAGCCACACTGCTGAAGCTTAAGCTCAGCAGCAGCTCAAGCATTTGGTCACAGGGCACCAGGTTTGAGAAATTGATATACAAGACAGCCACTGCTTACGACCAATTCAGTTACAGGCCCAGCCAAGCGGATGGGTCTTCAGTGTCTTTTTGGAGGCTTGTAACAATGCCAGTTGGTGAACATCAAGTAGCAACAAAGGGTTACAGTTGAGACAGTTGTACTCCCTTTGTATGTAGTCTAATTGCTCTTCAAACTGAGCATGTCAGGAGAAACTCTGGTGCTGATTTCAGAGTTAGGTGAAAGCCAGAATGGGAGAAGACAGCCCTTTAAATAACTTGGATCAAAAGCTTGCCTCTGATAGCTCCTGGGAGATAAAGAGCAAAATCTTTGGTCCATTGAGTGTTCTGGACAGAACCTCCTCACATTCTTTAATAAAGACAATGTTGTCTGTATCATCTGCAAGCTAAAGGCCAACAATCGGGAGGGCCAAATGTACCCTAGCTTTGCTATAAAGGATCATGTGAAATTCACTGCCATCAAGGAAAGACGTATTGAAGGCTTATGCTGAATGGATGAAATTCTATTTCCACTCCATGTCACTGCTTTATTTTGTTACCCATAATTCCATTCCGCTTTTACATTAAAGAATGGCATGATGAATCTAAAGTTAAACATGTTAGTCCCATTCCTCAGTCATCAGAGTGAAGTATTTGCTTAGCAACTGCATGGACTGTAAGAATGATTAACTTTATTTATTTATTTATTATTGGATTTTTATCCCGCCCTTCTAGACAGGAGTCTACTCAGGGCGGCTCACAATATATTACAAACAGATAAAAACAACAATTAACTTTGACTATATCATGTCTAAGAATAAGACCAGCTGTGTGTTTCTTTTCTTCTTCCTTCATTAGGGCTCCTTTCTCTATAGTATTCCATATAGCTGAAGATCTGGCTATTCACATTATTAAATTTATGGATTGTTTTCCATAACAAAAACAAAATTACTCCTTAACAGCCAAGATTCATTTTCCTGTATTATTTTTATCCCAGTTGTCTTCTCTTAATTTTTTAGCTGAAGTAACCTGGTGAGTTTTGGATGCCTAATATGTTTAAGAAAAGCAAGACCTGCTGTGCTAGTTAATAGGTTTTGTGCAAAGGGAGCAGAGAGGGTTTCTAAGAGATTGTTTCACCTGTCATCTTGTCAGAGTTATGGAGAATTGCTGAGTCCTACCAACTGGTTACATGACATTGGTAAGGAGTGGAACTGGGGGTCTCTATTCAAGAAAGTAGCCATTAGGGATTCTGAGAACACTGAAAAGGCATGGAGGAGCAAAACAATCAGAGTATAACAGGTGCCATCACATTATGTAGTTTGACAGGATGACATTTGAATTGCACAATTACTTTTTGATACCTGACAGTATCACTTTCAGGAAAGGAAAAAATATATGTTACAGAAAAATAAGCACAACTGAATGGCCAATTGTAATGTAATCCTGGATCTCCACCCAAGGGATGTAGTGGTGTCATTAAAAAAAGAAGAAGGTATTACTGAGTTCAAAAATCTAATCAGTTGAGAAGTCATCTTCCTCCTTCCCTCCCTTGCCTATTTTATTTTAATGACAAATGAAAAAATTTTTTTACATCATAATAGAGGTATTTTACTGTTAGTAAACCTTGCTCACTGAGTTGGGTACCCAGCTGCAGATTTAGAGACTGGGAGAGGAACTAGCCTGTGTGGTCTTGGACAAGCTCTACAGGAAGAAGAAACTGGTAAAGTACTTTTGAGTACTCTGTACCTAGGAAACTTTGGAAAGATCTGCCATGAATCGGAATCAACTGGACAGCATGTGGTCTTGGGCAAGCTACCTGTCTGTGCTGACTGATATAAAAAATCAGCCAGCAGAAGGATCTGCTGGTAGAACTGCTATGTTGGTTGAGATCAATCAGCAGAAGGACCGAGAAGGGGGCAAAGAAGGGGATAATGAAATTAAAAAGTTATGTCAGATCCAAATATTCTCCAGCACTTTTGTTGGCATGGTCACAATGCTCACACAAAGTTAGTCTAGCATAAGTGTAGTCCTAAATGATTTCTAACATCCAGATATTGAGAAAGGTTTGGACTCAGAACACCTTCAGTTGGCTTATTTGCAGTTCAGCTGGCCTGTAGCCATCCTGACTATTTAAGAATGCAAATTTAGAGCTCAGTACCAGGAAGCTGAGATAGCCTAGGGCCATCTGAACCAACAGTGGGAAAGTGGGTGTGCTCAATCCAAATATCTTCTCATATAGCAATGCTAGGAGATTACTTGCGCTATTCTCACTTTGCCCTAACTTTGTGTGGGTTTAGTGGCTATGCCTCTGGGTGGGAGGAAGTTTGAATACTTCAAGACTTGGCTTCCCTCTCATTCTACACCTCCTTCTGCCAGCAGATCATGGCCAGCAGAGCAGTTCTGGTGGTATATCCCTCTGCCAGCAGAACTCATACCAGCCAGCAATACAGTCCTAAGTGAGGCACTTAGTTCTGCAGGCACAAACACATTTATGCAAGCATCCAGGTCATAAAAGGATGTCTTCCAGCACAGGAGGCTTCTGTCTCATCAAAACCCCATACAGATAACTCATGTTTTGACTTAGGACTGTACTGTTTTTATTCTTAACCACAGAGTGGTCTATTATAATGTGCTTATCTTTCTTAACAGAAAGGTCCAACATGGTTTAGATTACATACAAAGCCAAAAACAAACTAACAAAAAGTTAAAATGGAAAATGTTTTCGCCTCTGCACTTCGTAAATTGTATCTCAGAGCTACATAAGGACTTTGGAAGGAGGTTCCACTATAATAAATGTATATTAGTTTCAAGTAATGTGTTAAGCTCCGGGAGGCAGTGGAAGACAGGAGGGCCTGGCGTGCTCTGGTCCATGGGGTCATGAAGAGTCGGACATGACTGAACGACTAAACAACAACAATGTGTTAAGCATTGAAGCCTCTGACTCACAACTCAGTTTTAAGATTTTCTTCACCAGCCATTATGCTCTACAGAAGTTATCCCCACCACAACACTAGCAAAATATCTCAAACTTTAATATTATCCTCACAAGCTCAGCTTATTTGCCAGTACAGGCAGCAAAACTTCTGCAACAGAAATTTAGAATTGGTGGAAGCAGGTAAACTAATATTGCAGTAAGGAATCTTGGGATCCTCACAAGTAAACCCTCCAACAGCAATTGCATTCATTTGTTCATTTTAAAAGGTTTGGAACAGCTTACTTGTGAGTCCCTGAAGTCTACCATCCAAGCAATGATGAGGTTTGTGCCCTCTCAACTTC
This sequence comes from Intellagama lesueurii, assembly GCA_037013535.1. Lineage (NCBI taxonomy): Eukaryota > Metazoa > Chordata > Lepidosauria > Squamata > Agamidae > Intellagama > Intellagama lesueurii. The sequence continues at coordinate 90,880,361 of JBAJHW010000004.1, read as the reverse complement.
AATAATACTTCAGCTAAAGGTATTTGCTGGGCTCATTTGAAACCATGTATTATATATGGAGAGGGGACTATTTCACCTTTCCTGACAGAGGAACACTAACTGTACAGAACTGTCCCCTGATCTTTTGGGCAAAGGTGTTCCAAAGGTATTCCACTGCCACAAAGAAAGCCATCTCGAATATTGCCATCAGCCGTATTTCTGAAGGTGTGATGCACATTTGGGAGCACATCTAAGATTGGGGGCAGGGGCAATAGCTGATGTTAATGAATTGGCAGATTCACATAGGCGGAGACTTCCCTTCATGTAATATTGTTAATACTTGTGGTTGCTATGTGCTTCCAACTTATGCATTATCACTTCCAACTTATGATGACTGTATACATTTGTGGCTTCCAAAAAGTCCTGTCATTAACAGCCCTGTTCAACGCTTGCGAACTCAAATATGTGTTTTCCTTTATTGAGTCTGTATCTTGTTTTGTCTTCTTTTCCTGTTGTCTTCACGTTTTCCCAGCATTCTTCTATGATGTGCTCAATGTGAAATAGCGTCATTTAGTCATTTTCACTTCAAGAAAGAGTACATGCTTGACTGGATCTGGAACCCATTTATTTGTTTTCTCACACTCCATAGCATCCACAAAGATCTCTTCCAACACAGTGTTTTCAAGAGATTAATTATTTTCTTGTCAGTTTTTTTCACTGTCCAGCTCTCACAGCTATACATAGCAATTGGGAATATTGTATTGTAGATTATCTTCATCCTGGTCTCCAAAGGCACATCCTTGCACTTGAGAATTTTTCATAGTTCCTTCAAAACTGCCCTTTCTGAGTCTCAATCTTCATTTGATTTCTTGGCTGCAGTCTCCATTAAGATTGATGACTGAACAGAAAATGTTTCACAATTTCATGTTTTTTTAATTGTCAGCATTAAAGTCAGGTAATCCTTTTGTAGACCTGACTTTCGCCTTCTCAATGTTCCATTGCAGTCCTGCTTTTAAACTTAATTCTTTCCCCTTCATGAAGAATCATTTCAAGTCATGGCTCTTTTCTGCCAGTGATATGGTATCATCTGTATATTTTAGATTACCAATATTTCTTCCACCAGTTTCCAGTACTCCTTTATCCAAATCTTATATACGAACTGGGCTTGTATGTTTGTATACCCTCTTCTGCTCACTGCCATTAACAGTTGTTGAAACACAGCCCTGACAATTGCTTTGTGGTTGGGTGAGAAGTGGTTAACTGATAAAAAAAAGGAGCCAGGTTCTGGGATTTTCACTTTGTGAATGGTAGTGAGCAGAAGAGGGTATCCTTTAGAACATCTTGACTGCTGTCATTCGTGTTGTCAACATTCAGGCTGCCCTTTGCTATATAAAGCTTGCCATGAGTAGGTACAATACATACAATGAACACACACACACTTTAACCTCTCAGGTAAACTAATGTTGCCATACCCACTTTGCAGAAGCCATGAAAGCCAGACTAGAAAGCCATGTTCCAATTTCCAAACCCTTTCCTTGAGATAAGCAAACTGAGGAAGAAAAGTGATATGCGACCAAATGCTCTATGGACATGTTGTGTGCATGTTTTCTGAAAAAAATATCCGTTTCTCTTTTGAAATAAAAAAAAGAGGAGAGGCTGGAATTAGCAAAGATTGTCACTGGAATCCAAGGTCAAAATCATCCATACTATGTGAAATGAAAAGGCAGTGAAGAAAGACAGAGACAAAAATCAACCCATGTGAAATGTAGTCTTAGAGGAGGGCCTTACAGATACCATGGATAACCAGAAAGGCAGTCAAGTGGATGCTCAATCGAGTCAAGCCAAACTGTCAGTAGCGCAAAAATGAGTAACTTGAGCTTGTGCTTCCCATGCATATATAATAGCAATACAGAAGTGACCAAGTTAGAATATATTGCTTGGAAAAGGGGGGGGGGGGTGTAAACCAGTAGACAAAGATCTCATCTAACATGAGATGAGTTGACTGAATAGAGGAAGCCACAACTGCTAGTTTCCTTGACCTGAGCAGAGCTTAATGGAAAAAAATAACATTGCTAGGAAGGGGGGCAAGAGGAAAAGAGAACAACCTAAGATGAGAAGTTGTTGCTTTGCAAGATCTGAGCAGAGCTGTTAATGATATGAGCACAAACCTTGGTTTGGAGGTTTGTTCTGGTTTGAATGCATGACACCGCAGGTGCCACGTGTTCCCTTCCCCCACCTCCCCAGACGATTACCCACTCGCTAGTCAGAGCATGCTCTCCTCCTCCTCCTCTTCAGCTGTTCGACTAGTCCCTGGCAGGAGCATGGGTTTGCCTGTCCTGCCTCCTTGTCTGAGTAGGCAATCAGCCAAGGAGGTGGGGCAGGAAAGCCCATGCTCCTGCTGGAAACTTGTTGAACAGCCAAAGAGGAGGAGGATATGAGTGCACTCCAACTGGTGAGTGGGTCATTGGCCAGGGAAGCAGGGGAAGGGAATGTGCAGCACCAACCTCCAAACTGAGATTCCTGCCCATCTCTAGATACGAGGACATTTTGGAAGTCAGTAATTCATATAATCGGCACATGTCAGAAGTGACTTGATGGCACATGTCATCTTTGGAGGATTTGTTTTTTCTTAATTACTAAACAATTGTATAGTGACAAGATGGGTGGAATAGGCATTCAAGCTTTGTAAGACCATCCCCAGGGACAAAGCAAAAAAACATTAATCTTGCACCAGATTTAGAGCATATTTTAGCTTAAAGCTCAAAAACATAGACTCATACTGCCAGAAACATAGACTCAAGAGAGGTATTTTAAATATTTTAGAATAGGAAAAATTACTATATAGAAAAAGTGGAAAATTGCCAATCAGTAGTTTCATGGGGAGGCCCTAAGAGCTATATTGGAACCATAAGAACACCAGATTCTGCTTTGGCACCTAAGTTTGCAATCCATATGATCCTATGCATATTTACTCACCCATCAGAATTTTTCAACGAGGCCTTGTTCCGTTTATGCAACATTCCACCTCTAATAATCATTTCTACTTGTTTATATGGTATTCAGTTCTTCAAACAAACAAACAAACAAAACAACCCATCCCTCTGGTTTATGTATGTGGGATATTGTGCTTCTGCGTTCATGATTCAAAATGCCAGAAAATGACCTTGTCAGTCCTGTACCACACATGCTCAGTTTTATAACAAAGTCACTCATTTTCCCATTTGAAAAGTCTTTTTTGAGCATCAGTATTTCAGCACCTGTGGCCTGGATTCTTTCTGAATTAAAAAGGGAGGTGGGGTGAATAGATTTCTTTCAAGATAAATAAGATTAGTCTTGACTGATCAATTTATGTGATCTATTTTAAATCTGGGGATATTTAGGGTTACCTATTTCTGAATGCGTAGGTAAAACAGGTGTACATTTAAAGAATCATAACTTGAGGACTCTTTGACGAAACATCCCCAAATTTGGCACAGAACAAGAGCCAACTGTCTCCTACAATTGTGCCAAATGTGGTGCTGATCTGAAACCCAGTTTCAGAAGTATACATTTTTGTTTAGGCTATTCCCATTTTTAAAATTACCTTCTAGAATGTTGATTTGCTCTGCTGCACAGTATCATAGCTACATTCTCATTCAACTAAAATAAGCATTCAGTTGACGAGTTGGTGACTCCTTGTGTATCACTGGATCTCACATTCTGTCTCCCATTCCTTCATTGTTAAAATACCTACCAATAAGGAAGAGATGAGTTAAAAAAATAAGATACATATGTATTACTTAAAAGTTCAATTATTTGATTTCTCTCAGAATTCTCAAATTAACATCATTCAGCTGTACTGGTTGGTTACTTTTTAGGTTATAAATGATTTTGGTTCTAAAATATCAACACTGTTTATCTCTCTTTGATATAGTTCATAAAATACTCATCTCCTAACTAGTGGTACAGTGATGGGCACTGAAGACTGATGCCTAATAATATATTTAGCATGTTCTCTTATTTCAGTGCTTAATAATAATTCTGAAAATGCCTCTCAGTTTATTCTGAGCACCAGGACTGATAACAGTTAGGTCTAACCATAGGTTGTAGCTTGAATTTGTTTTTGTATTAGGCTCAGACCTAGAACGTATAAGTGGCAATAGTGACAGTGTTTCTGTTGCAGTTTTGAATTTCTGGTAAAATTCTGTTTCTGCTACACAATAGAAGTACAGAGATCCACTGAGGAGAAAGGCTATAAGTTCCCCAGAGTCCACCTTTTACTCATTAAGTGGCACTTAAAGTCTCAATAATTCACTCTGAGACATTTGTAGGCAAAAGAATAATTTTGAAAAATTCTTTACTTACAGTTGTTTGAAATTACAGACTTGTGTAAACTGATTTCTTTGCTGCCACATACTAGCAACCAACTGAACAGATCAACAGGAAAAAACAACTGCCACCAACTGGTGAAAGAGAGGGAAAGAGACACTCAACAGAGAGTTGGAGCCCTTTTTGAATTCAAAAGCTGGAAGGAACAATTGGTTAGTGCTAGATAGATAGACAATCAACCCAAACAAGTCCATCCCAGGCACTCAAACTACAGACAAGAAGTGAGTTTGTAAATAAAATTTGAACCGTTTCTTCTAAGTATGTGCAATGTAGGACACTTTTCAGTCATTCTGGAATGCACTAAATGATCATGAACCTCATAGTTAAGAGTTCCTTTTAAAACTTAGATGACAGGCAAATTCTACAGGAATTTGTGATAAGCTGAATTGATCTACAAATGATAAACCTATGCACAAACTGTCACATTTTCCTCAGTGCACATCTTTAGGTTCCCTAGACGAACATATTTTAGCTTATCTGTTCAAGCACAATAGCAAGAAGCATATAGCAAAATAATAATAATAATTAAAAAAATTAAATTATTTTAGCTTGGCTGTTCAAACACAATAAGAAACATATATAAAAAATCAATAAACAGGAAGAAATGAATGCTCCCCCCCCCCCCCCCGATTCTCTCTCTTTATCTCCTCCTCTCTCTTTCTCTCTCTCTGGAAGATTACTGGCCTGTTTGAGTATCTGAACAGTGTGATCTGCATTATTATAGAAGAATAATCCTCATTTACAGGTGGCTGCAAATCTGAAGTCTGCATATTATTTTAGATGGAAACTTCTAATGCAATAAAGGCCAAAACAACGTAAATTCTTTCCTCATTAACTCTGCAGTCAGTTTCTTGAAACTCCTCACAGCTGTAAATCCTTTATGTTCTAGACAGCTTAGAGACGTATCTAACAGCATTTTCTATTCTGATGGTGAGAAAAGCAGTGTAAATTCCCACAACAATTTAAAGATTCCCTTGCTGCTGCTTTTTTATGACAAAAGCCCAGTCACCAGTAAACAAGAATGGATTTTACACTGTCCTGTGATGAATGCAGAAAGTAATAATAAAGATATAAGAAAGGAGGAATTTTAGAGCATGGTTCATATATTGTTCTTTTCAACTTGCTGCCCTCTCAAAGCGAGAGAATTTGCACTGTCTCTTTGACATGGCTGTAGCATTACATTCTATCATCATCTATCTATCATCTCTCATTGTGCTTCATATAAGGTTAAAAATACTGGTTCCAACAACACAGAATTGAATTAGGATTTGGAATGTTCATCAGCTTGGTTCACACAAACATGTGCCATCTACTTTATTTTTTCTCTATAGTTGACTACATAAAATGTTCTGTGAAGATTAGTAGATGTTATAAAGAACATTTCTGAGATCACACAAAAGCAATTTTACATGTTTCTTGGCCCTCCCATTGCAAAGAATCATTCAGCCTGTACTCTCACTATATCAATTTTATTGTGGGAACTGGTCCATAGTCAACAGTTGTTCCTTAGATTGTTTAATGACATCTCTAGAGATACTGTTTCTAAAATACCCAATTAATAATAATTTTTAAAACAGACAATATTTCATTATAGGAATAAAAGAACTGGAGAGCCTTCTAATGAACTTTTAAAAATGTCAGTTTTGATTTGTGTCTTACTTGTAGGAGATGTGTTCTCTCTCATCACTGCCAATAACAAATATACCAAAAATAAACGGAATACTGGAAGTGATTTCTAAATGATCTCCTCATGCTAACACTGAGACAGATGCACTTCTAATTAATCAGCTTTCCACCTACCCATCCCAAAAAGCACTTTAAACAAGCAAGTTAAATCACAATTAGGCCATCTGAAGACATTGACTATAAATAATTCCTCCCAATTAATCTCCTTTTAAAATGTAACACAATGTGGTGTAAGTAAAAACAGTTTGATGAGTTACAAGAAACAGCCATTTCTCAGTCTCTGGCACTTTAATAGACTCACTTCATTACGAATAAATCAAATGCAAAGGGAGGTTTTTTGTTGTTGTTATTTTTTCACAGAACAGGTTCCAAGAAGAACTTGTAATAATCACAGGACACTTGCATGTGGAATGCAAAACACAGCAGCAGAAAAAGCAGCTGATACTGAAAAATATCCTTAAGCACAGACCTGCATTTTGGAAAGCTGGACACTGTGCTGCCAATTTTATTTCAATCCCACCCATCCAGGTTCATTCCTCAGAACAGGGAAATAATTGCCCTGTTCTGTTTTACATACATAATATGCAAGAACATGGTTTGACTTGATCAGCTTTACTTAGGATTGGGCTATATAGGACATATGGTTGTTGTGACAGCCACTTCATACGCCTTCATTTTGCAAGAAGGATGGAGTGCAGTTTGGATTGTGCCTGTGGAATGGGGGTGGCATTGTTTACATGCTGCCTCTAGGCAAGGGCTTCCCCACAAACAGTCTATCAAAATGTACACCAGCTATGGAGGGAACCATGTATGGGCTTAACGTCTCAACAGATAAAAGGAAAACAGTAGTCAGTCTCATCCATGTAGAATAAAGGAGAGGACTGATGCCCAAGATAAGCATGTGGGAATGCTACTTTAAAAGTTGAAGTCTGTAGGACCAGATGAGCACCAGTCAAAGGGATTGGACTAGCATTCAAATGTAATTCAAACCCTCCATTTCTAATAATTGTTTCAGAATTATTGGGAAACGGATGACATCCCTGAAGACTGGAGGTGAGCAAATGCCATTCCCATCTACAAAAAGTGAGCAAAGGAGGATCCCATCAACTGTTGAAAGAACAGCTTCGATACCAGGAACTGTTCTACACCATATAATTATACACTGTGAACATTTACTGGAAAATACAAAGACCTAGCACGGGTTTCTCAAAAACAATTCAAGCCACACTAATCTCTTCTTATTTTGATAGAGTTCTAAACTTTGGAAATGAGGGGAATGTTGTAGATACAGTGTGCCATGATTACAGTGAGGCATTTGACAAAGTCTCAGATTTTTTGTCAGATTCAACAGCAAAATAACCCACTGAAATACTCTCAACAGAGGTATAGTTTAAGGGAAGTAATATTACCACTAGATTCTGTGGTGCTTTGGCTGCACCTGGAATATTTTGTCCAGTTCTATGCATCAAAGTTTAAGAAGGATATTGGTAAGCTGAAGTGCATTCAGAGGAGGGTGACTAAGATGGTCCAGAAACCAAGGACTGTGAAGAATGGTTGAGGGAGTTGAGTGTGTTTAATATAGAAAAGAGAAGGTAGAAAGCTGTTGTGATAGCTGTCTTTCAACTTCTGAGGGACTGTCATATGGAAGATAGAACAAGCTTATTTCTTTCAGCTCCTTAGGGTAAGACCAAAAGCAAGGAATTCAAATTACAAGAAAGAAAATTTTAACAAAATACTGGGAAGAACTTATTGATAATAAGAGTTGTTCAACAATGAACTACCTTGGAAGGTGGTGGACTCTTCTTCACAGGCAAATTTTAAACTGAGGTTGGATGGCTATCTGTCATGGATGCCTTAGCTGGGATTTCATTTTTCGTAAAGGGTCTGGGCTGTGATTTTAAACTCTATGATTAACACATTGCAAACTCCATACTGAGGCACACAAAATGTGCAGAGGCATACAAAAATGTTGAAGCTTTCAGGATCACTGTCCTTTAATCAGGTGAAATATTAAAAGTGAGCAGAATTGGGGGACCTTGAATTGAATGAGACTGATCTAAAGTCCTTGTAGTCTGATTGTGGTTCCATCCATGTAGTGGAGGAGGGATGTGGGAGACAAAGGAATTAGTTTGATCAGGTGGTACAGTGGAGGTTACGTTTCACCTGAGGTAGACTATTTTAAATGCCTACCAAAACGAAGGTGCAATTTTAACCCAAAGGTGCAGCAGTTGTAGGAGAATAAAATTAAGCACAAATCTCTTTTGTCAGCAGAAATGCTGTGCTGCAGAAGAGCTGAAATAGGGGAAGAAGAAGGGAAGGGCAAGTGTGGAGCCAGGTTATGCTCAGTCCAAAACTCCTCCAGCCCATGGAGAAGTTCACAATCCTGACAACATGGGTAAATGGGTCAACATGCCAATTTCTAATACCACTAGGCTAGGATGGACTGGATTCCTCACAGATTCAGATGGCTTAGTATTAGCTCCATTAGGCTTTGACCATTATAGCCAATTAGAACTGCACAGTGAGTTACTTTTCTCTTCTGCTCCTAATAGCTCCAGAGAGCAATTTAAGTTTATATTTCCCCCACGATGGAAATTTTGTGCACATGTTTATACATTTCCCCTCAATGTGTGCAATTATTTACACATTTTACCTTATGTACATGTTTTTGACCACTGGTTAAAGTGTGTTTGTACATGTGTTTGCTAATCTTGCATGCTGTAGGTATTGACATTTTAGAATGCCAGCATAATTTTGTACACATGCTGCTCTGTTGAAATGCGCATAAACTTCACTATGTGTGGATTTTTGAGCTGATCTGTATTGCTTCTCCCAACAAGATTCAAGAGATGTGAAAAGGCTGTTTTAGTTGGGATTGTCATCCCTCCTTCTATCAGAAAAGCTTACAACAAGTGCCAAAGCACTACTGCTTGGGGCTGGATAAAGCTGTAATACCAATTCAACAAAGTGTGCTCAAAATCTAGCAGGTCTAATTTGAGATGGATTCCTCTTTCTTGCTACTCCCTGGCTTCCTTCTCCAAGAGGGAAAAAGCCTTATTTGTGTGCGCATGTGGGGTGGCAGATGACAGAGGCCTCTAGTCAAAAGAACTCACAATTCTTGCAACAGCTTGGGACACAATGTTCTTGACATTTTCCACCCTGCCTGCTTTGGATCTCTCTTAAGTAGAATAGAATAGCTGCTTAATTTCCTGCCAAGAAAGAGTAGGCTTTGTTAGGGTGGGGGATCCCTGGAGGTATTTTTCAGAACTTGGAAGATAAACATGGTCATTATTTTTACACTTTTAATGAAAACAACCTCATTTTTGGGTAAAGCCCAAAATTTACTCATTTCCCGCAAACATGGGGAAGGGGTCATTTTTAGAATCATAGAATCACAGAATAGTGACGTTGGAAGGAGTCTATAAGGCCATCGAGTCCAACCCCCTGCTCAATGCAGAAATACAAATCAAAGGATATCTACCAGGTGGTTGTCTAAGTTTCTCTTGAATGCCTCCAGTGTTGGAGCACTCACCAACTCCCGAGGTAACTGGTTCCACTGTCTTACTGCTCTAACAGTTAGGAAGTTTTTCTTAATATTCAATAGAAATCTGTCTTCCTGTAAATTTTTGAGAAATCTTAGCTATTTCTTATTAGGTAATACAAAATAGCCAAGTGCTACTAACCTTCCTTCCTCCTCCTCTTTCTTTAGTTCTCTCTCTCTCTCTTTCTCTCTCTCTTAATCTTTTCAAACAGCCTGTGCATGCCCAGAGCAGTGATCTTACCACTGCTTAGCATTCTGAAAGGAGGATGTGTCTGTAATCCATGGTAATCTATGTCCAGATGGGCATTCCAAGAAGGGCTGTCAGAGTGAAAGGATGTTTCACAAGACCCCCATACTGTACAGAATGCCTATGGTATAAGTAAGAAGAAATGATGGCCACAAATCACTTTTCCATCTTAATAGAAGTAGCATGCAGAAGTGACACGCTGTAGTTGTCAACATGAGTTGCCCCATTTGGAGCTCTGAATGGGTTCAGGAAATGCAAGGAGTATACACTAACCCATTCTGCTAACCCTATCCCTAATGCTAATACTATTTCTAACTTGCAAATGCATTTAAATGCTCACAATATGAGCAAATATATCAGAACCCAACAAGGCTTTTTATCCTGGTGCATGAGGGTTAAGGACAGAAATGGGAAGAGAACACTTTTTCTTTACCACCCACTTGAGACTTTCTTTGATTATATAGCTGTGAAGCCCATGTTTGAAGTTGGGTGATGGTTCCAAACCTTAGCTTTTCCTGTATAGGATGAGGATGGCAGCGGTGGATGGAAGGGAAATAGGTGTCTTCTTCCTTTCTTTCATTTTGAAATGACCTTGCATAGTGCAGTGAGAGTACTGGGGCATGCATTCTCCCCATCCCAAACCACTATTCCAGGATATTGACTGCAAAGCTTTTTGAGAATTGATATGTGTACAGTAGGATTCCTGTATAGCTGTGGGATTGGTATCTGTGGTTTCACTTATCCGCGATCTGAAAATATTAAACATATTTTTTTAAAAATCCCAGAAATACATCTTTCCATGATGTCATTGCCAGAAATGGAGCCAGAGACCATGCTATGTATAGTGTTCACTATTATCCATGGTTTTCAACATCCGTGGGGGGCATGGAAACAATTCCTCCACAGGTACGAGTGTCCTACTGTATTCCCTTCTTCCCACTGCTTTCCATTTCCTGTTCTTAAACATTCAATACACTGTTACCTTAGGATTTGCTTTCTTTACTGCTGTCCACTATGGACATGTCTGAAAGTCACTTTTCCCTACTCTCTTTATGATAGAGGGAAAGGCTGTCCAGTGAAATATATAGAGACTAGTAGCAGCACAGGCAACCCTTGTCTTTGGTGTCTGACATTAACCTCAGTGATCCAGTTCTGAAAAGTGACAATACAATTCTTGTATTGATAGGCTCAGATCATTGCAATATTCTGTATGTCTTGGATGTTTACAGGTTCTTGTTCATCTCTTATTGTTTCAGTTTCTGTTTTTCCTTTAATTTAGGAACATACACATCTAAGTACATAGAAATCACTACTGCATTTTTGGGTTGCTGTGTTTCACTTCCAGCCCTATAATTTTTCAGCTGCCCATATTCGCTGGTAATAGATGGAATGATGATGATTTCTTGCAGTCCTACAAAGTGAGCTTTTGGCCTGGTTCGGTTTTCCTTCATGGGCTGCTCCATGGATATGTAAAATGTCACAGGTTTCACATCTCAGATAGAAAGCAGTACCAATTGTACTGACAATAGCAAACAGAGTCATTAAAAAAACTACAATAACTGGGTCATGTAGACAGCACAGGCCTATGATGGCTTAGAAATGAATCTTTGGGAACATATCACTTATGTTTGGTGTTGTCTGTTGGCAGAAACAAATGTAATTAGTTGTCAAGGAAAATTTGTCATTTCTCTTCCACAATGACATACTTGCAGACTTCTGCAGTCTGGCACTGGGAAACAGAATCTTTTCGAGAAGTATTCATCTAATCTGTCACAATTAGATGTCTTGAAAGCTCTCTCTCTGTCACACACACACACACATACACACAAACCGCTTCTGTGAATAAATTTAACACATCCTTTCTGTAGTTTGTAACACACTTTTCATGAGAGTTTAGATTAAATTAAAGGTTGCAGCATACTTGAAACTGGAGCTCTAGCAAACTGCTCCAGATAAGATTGGACAATGGGAAATTTTCCCAAGACAAAGCTAGGTATACAGTAAGGATGTACCTCTTTGTTTATTTCATTTTTGTAGGTAAAAATAAACAAAACAGTCATTCTTCCCTTTCTATAACATTATGAGAGACTTTTGGACACTTTTCAAAATTTCAACATGTTTGCAAGGTGTTTTGGGGTTCTACATAAGAATTTTGTGCAGAAAGTACAACACAATATACAAGCTTTTTGTAAAAAAACACTAGTTTTTTTGTAAATCCTAAAAAAAATCCTGTTGTTTTTTGCGGGAGTGAAAATTCGCACATCATTTGTCTATCTTTTGACATGTGAAGTTATCCTTGTCCATGGAGGTCAGTGAATATTAGTTACATCCTTAATGCACAGCACTGACAGTGATTGTTCTTGGCTTTTGGGTTCAGATGCTCCATTGGCAATGGAGAAACAAGGCTATTGTGGTCTAGCAGGTTTTGAACTTGCTGAGAAAATAATCATGGGAAAGTACAGCGTTTTCAAAATGATTCACCAAGCCTCCAATGATTATAATTAGCCTGAAAAATAGCAGATAATGTATGATGCTCTGAGAACATTTATGTGTGCAGTTTTTGTATGTGGGAAACAGCAGTGGACATGATCTCAACGCCGATCTTAGTGTCTTTGATTTCTGTGAATTACAACCCACTGAAGCACAGAGCAACCATATTTGACTTTTGAAGGATTATAAACAAACTGAATTTCTGTCTCCTTGTTTTTGGTATAGCTATACAGCCCCACAATTGTCCTGGCTCTGGACGTGGCAATGAGGATCCCAACAGCTTCTATTAGCATCAGCCTCAAAATGAAAGCATTCATTTCTGCTTCTCTCAGATGGCTTGCTAGCCCAGAGACCTTCTGGACCTGCCTCTTAAAGAGGCAGTACACAAGAAACATCATGTGAGTAGGGAAAAGGAAAACATACAAAAGGAGATGGTAAAGCAGTTCAAGGTTTACTTAGTTCAATGTTCCATTTCTAGCAACAGATACCCTATTAAGTCTGGGCAATTTGCAAGGAAGACATTGAAACAGTGAACGTTATTGTTTAGTGAGCATTTTATTCTCACTGTCATAAATCCTAGTACAGAACTTTAAGCATTCAGCTGATGGTAGGAGGAAGAAGATGTCCCACATGCCCAAGCAATTTATACATTAGATACAACTCCCTCTGAGTGGAGCTCGGACACCTCTAATTCTTGCGCACCCAATCCCGGAATAAAGACGTGAGTCATTGATATGGATTAAATATGGGCCACACTTTATTAAATCAACATCAAATTGTATATCGCAAACATTGGCAAAGGAGGGGGCCTGCTGTAGTGCGGAACAGGTGAAAGGTAGGGGTATCCAAATACCCCTTGATCAATAAATGGGCGAGTCCCCGGCCCCAGGTTCCAGCGGTCTTAAAGACAGCAGGAACCCGGCTGGCCGCTAATAAACACCCCCAGACCTCAAGACATCTTTAATTGATGACTGTTGGTCCGGAAGTGGCCCAGCGCATCTTCCCACCACTGGCCCTGTAATCGCACATTCCGCAGAGCCGGGATGTCGGATGCGCTGTTGGCTTACCTGAAATTACAAATGGAACACACCAAAAACACCTGTATTTCCACACTACCCACCAGTGTGACCAAAAATTGCCACCAAAATGCCAACAACCCTTCTCCAGTGTGGGATAGGCAAAAAATCCCTCCATCCAAAGGCCAATCAGGATGAAGGTCAAAAATTCCTATCCGGCCCCTAAAAGGCGACCATAAAAAATCACACTAGAAATAGGGAGGGCGGGTGGGTGCCTGAAACAGGTAAGAGGGCGAAGCAAGGGGGAGCGCTGCTTTAAATAATCGTGCTCCCCCTCCCAACACTAATCACATGACCCAGTGCAGTCTCGCCTCTTCCGGGACAGTGGGCAAAAGCCAGCCATGCTGTTCCAGGTCAGTAGACTGTCCAGCGGCTGAAACCATTGTTGTTGTTTTTAAATCAGATTCCAAACTGGGATCATAACAATGGCCAGGACCCTCAGAGACCTGCAGGAGTAAAAAAATTCCAGAAATCCATTCAGGACATAATCCCTGATCATATGATTTGTCGTTGCTACCTTGAAACATTGTGCACCACCTTGTCTCACAGAAGAAATTAAAATAATGAAACGCAAAGTGTATTGAATTAAAACAACATGAAACATTTTAAAATTCAAAAGAGCAAGAATCATTACCATTCCTGTCTTTTTTATGGAGTCTGCCAAACAACACTGTGGTTCATGTTAGTTTTGAAACCTGCTGAGATACCCACAGCCTTGTGTGTTGCTGTTGGTGTTACACCCAAACAGTTTTCAATGTACTTAAAACTAATGAAGTCAGGGCTTACCAAGTCAAGGAAAATACCTAGCTTTTGTTGTTTGTTTTTGAAAGGTTCTGATAGAAAACAGCACATTTTCCCCTCAAAATGTAAATGCTATGTCAACATTGGCATTATCATTGCAATGTCATGGATTAAAAAGGGAGAGGAAGAAAAATAATGCTGCTGACAAAATCGTAATATTCAGGGAAATAAGTTTGTTTATTTATTTGCTATCAAACCTGAAAGATGTCCACTTGACCCTTTTTTTTCAGGCATGCTCTTCCATTTCTCATTTGGGGGAGGGGAAGGTTAAGAGAAAAATATAATGATACACTAAGGGGAAAATTGCTATTTGACAGCCACTTTGGCCTTTGATCTATTATTCTTTTTACAGTGGATCAGCAGAAAGCTACTTTTTGCTGGTTTCCTTATAGATCTCATAGTCTCAGAGAAAATATTGAACAATAAAACAAGAAGTCTGCTCCAAAGCATGTCTTTTGAATAAATCTGAATGAGAATAAAGGGATTCAATCTCTCTTTCTCTCCCTCCCTCCCTCTCTCCTACTTGGTTCTCAATATGCCACTGAGGGTGGGGATCTGTGATAGTCTTCCCTGGAGTATGTCAGTCCAGATGTTTGGAATGAGAACTTGCATCATCATGAGCCAGAATGGCAAATAGGAATGATGGGAGCTGTACTCCCAAATCTGGACAATGGTGTCATAGAAAATATTCTGAGTCTTCAAAGAAGTAGCTGTGTTAGCCTGTCTCAACAGCACAGAAACAATTCTGCTTGCCTTAAAGGTGCCACAATATTCTTGTCATTTTTCCCCCCTAATGCTAATCTGACTGAAATTCCTCAGATATTTCATATGGAGAGATGTTTCCAGAGCCACTTAAAATTGTAGTTTAATTGTAATAATTAAGGAATGTGAAGGATTTCTCATCCCACACCAGTTTTAGTCTTCTCAAACATTTTTGGCTAGCATGAAGCTTCTTCAGACACTTAGTCTAAAGGGAACAGCAAATCCTGTTTCCAACCTGGGTTTAGGCAAACATTCTAAAACCTAGCTTATCATCTCCTACCAGGCAGAGCAACTGTCAAACTAACTTATGATCATGAAAGGTACTCCAGACAACAGATGCTATGGATGGGAAAACTGTATGTCAGATCAGATAAACTGATTCCTGAATCTCAAGGCTGCTTCATCCATACTCCTTTTACTGTATTTTAACACCTTATGGACACAAAAATTTAAACTTTGACATTCTCTCCCGCACAGACAGAGGTGAATGTCAGAGATATCTTGCTTGTAAATCTCCTCCATTGTTGAAATGTCCAGCGGATGATGACCTCCAGTGCTGGAGTTGAACTGCCTTTGGTCAGATATCATCTGTCTATAATGTCTTTCAACCTTTCTTTCTTCCATCACTCTGTGCAGGCTCTGCATTGATCTGTTTAGCTCTGGATCTGTCTTCTGTTGAAGATCTGGATCTGTTCCTTGTTGCTTTAACCTGAAAAGGAATGGGGGGGGGGGGAGAGAGACAAAGACAGCAGCAACAACAAGAAGAACAACAACAACTCTGTAGGCAAGAGGAAAGGGTGTGTCATGCTTAGGCTATTAAAAAAAATACTGGCATGGGTGAGATTTCCAAACTTAGAAAAAAAATCAAAACTTCAAAAGTTAAAAGTTAAATGCAATAAGCTCCTTTACAATGTTGCTGAAAAAAATATACTTCCACTTGTCAAATATAAAATGTCCTTAAAGTCCTGTAAGTTGTTAGGATTCCAGTTGCAATGTAGTTCAATGTAAAAGAGTTGTTCAGTTTCACTTAACTGAGTCCTTTATGAAAATGTGGATGGAAGCACTTGAGAATATATGTGTATGCCCAGTTCGTTTTCTCTCCTTAGAGAAAATATTGATACTCAAGCATCTTATTTTCTTTTTTCTTTAGAAAGAATTAACGTTTTTGCATATGAAGTGTTTGATTTACTGAATATGAATCAAACTGACCTACATATCTGTCACAATTCAGTTCTGTCCCTATGAACTTATGCTGTACCACCATTTAAAAATATATGTGTCCTTGCAGACAACGTTGTAAATTTTCCTGCAGCTGCTTTGATGAGAAATTCTTCTCTCTGAACACCTGTTTATATAACAGGAGCACCACCACCCCTCACAGGTCGAGGTATATGTGTGTGTTCCTCTTTCTCTTAGAGGACTTAAAAAGTTCCTTGCATGTCATTAGGGTAGGAATTAGACATTGTTACAGTGGCAAGTTCATAGCTTAATCTCTTTCTCAAAATTGTCTTTATCTGTTAAATAAGTCCAGGACTCAGCTTTGTCTAGCTTGTAGCCCTTTTAAGAATATTTCACAAAAGAAGACCTTCTCATTTCAAGTAACTGTGCATAGATTTTATATTCAATCGGAGTCAACATGCAGACAGTGAGGTTAAACATTATTTCTGTGTTGATCAGACCCAGAACAATATCTGACTAGATGTCTTTTGAATCTCTTCTATTATTTCATCTGAATATCTGATTGTCTGATTCTCCTGGCTGGGTCACCATAATGTCAGATGAAATAAACTGATGCCTGAACCTCCCTAAGGGTCCTATAGAATTTTATAAACCTCTAAAGAAAAATCAGAACCTGTGTTCAGTGTAGTTGTCATCATCCCCCCACAAAGGTCTAAGTCCAGAATGAAAACAAACAATCATTGACAATCATGTCAAATTTCATCTGAGTATCAAGGTATAATTCCTTTCATTTCTGTAATAATTCCATGCAACATCAGCTTGTCTATTTCTACAAGCTTTATTTGTCTGCATTGCCACTATGTTACATATACACAAAATAGTTCAGAGTTGTAAAATACAAAATACTTACAATTATGAAGAAAACTGTACCCACAAATGCTTGAAAAATCCTTCCTAAATACAAGAGCACCTCTTCTAAGAGTAAAAAAGAACAGTGAGAATTCTCCCCCAGTCATGTACCAGTTAAACTTTTTGGAGGAAAAAACTATGATTTTTGTGTCTTCCCTCTGAGCTTTCATTATATTTTTCCTACCGCAAGCTCTTTGGTTCAGCTTCACTTGCTCTGCTACGGTGATATCAGTGTTGTTGGTATCTGGTGCGTGGTGTAATGTGGAACATCATTGATTTGAATGTTGCATTCACACTCCTGTGTCTTTGTCCTATCTTCCCATTTTTAAAATTCTTACCAATTGTTTTCACCTCCCCCCAATCTGTAGACAGTCTCTTCTCTAGGAACATGGAGATCCAGGAGTCTGAAACTCCAAGAATATTTTTTCAATGGGAAATTATTTGTGACTGTAGATGTTTGCAACTTGGTATCTAGAAGGATACCACTATGATGATAACATTTTTCTTATGGCTAAAATTCTGCAGAACCTGGAAGAATAAGACTCTGTAGCATAAAGCCCTTGTAACATCAAGACTTTATAATACCAAGATCCTAGATCACTAGAATATTGTTACTCTAAACTCCTGAAACACTAGATTATTGTGAACTCAAAATATTATAATCTTATAATTTTTCATTATAAGACTTAACATTGCCAGTTTGTTTATGTATTGTAACATAAGATGTTCATTATAAGACAAACACATTCAGCTGCCAGGATGTTTGTGAATCACTGACCTTGCTCAGCTGGATAATTGTTTTGGTGCACTTAAAAATTGTTCTATAATTAGTATAGTAAACTATATTCAAGCCTCAAGTTTAAATGTACTTTCATTTTCAGGGCTGGTTTTTCCATACCCACTTTACTGCATTTTAACACTCCATAAGCACAAAATTTCTAACTTTGACATCTTCATATTTCTGGAAAGAAAGAAAAAATGCTTCACATTTTTTTGTTTCCCAATATGAAGATTATGAATTTCCTTTCCCCCACCCCATAATTAAAATGATTTTTTCCCATCTATGGTAACCAAATTCAACAGATAAAAATATTCTCAGTATGGAGAGGACCATGTTGTATCTGCCTGGTATACCAGAGATGTTGGCGAATCTTTGGGTCCAAGTCCCAAGTCCAAATCTGAGTCTTTGGTACCAAGTCCCATGTCCTAAACCCCAAATCCAAGTCCCCTATTTAAAAGAAGTATTTTTCCTAGAAAAATGGGAGAGGTGGGTGGGTTTCAAGTCACAACTCAAGTCTGAGTCATTTAAAAAAAAACTTGAGTTGAGTGCAAGTGGAGTCACTGGTGTGACTTAAGTCCAATTTGACAATGGGTCCTGCAACTCGAGTCCCCATCCCTGTGGTATACTGCTGTTAAAAGACATACACATCTGAGATATCAGTGGTGGCAACTTTTAATTCAGCAGTAAGATAACTGACAGTCAGACTGTTCAAGTATAGTTCTTTGCCTTTATGGGCTAATTTGTTGGTTTCACATTGCCCCATATTCACTTGCAAAACACACAAACACACACACATCCCAAGTTTTTTTTTTAATCCTGAATATGAAGAAATATGCACATTTTGGTAAATTCTTATCAAAAACAGAATAATATTCTTACCTTCCTTATATGAAAGGAGGTATTATTTTTCAAAAAAAAAAGCTTTACCTGCTCCTTTTTATGCAGATGCAGAGCCAGATAGTGTATTAATATTGTTTTCTTTACACATCCACTGTTCATTGTAGAATTGACATGGGTGGTCGCAAATCACTGCTGGATAAAACAAAATTGATGGGCTAGGTCAACAGGCCACAGAATAAAGTCAAGGCTTTTGGCTGTTCATTTCATAAGGGACATTTTTACAAAGCACTCTTACTCACTGCAAGCACTACTGGTGAAGATATACAGAAGCTATCAAGATATATAACCCTCCTGAAAGGAGCAATATATTTGTGCCTGCTAGCCTCACCATTTCAATCATATTCTTGGGGCGTGAGCTCCGTTCTATGGCAGAGTGGCTGAAATTCAGAAAGCATCTCTGCTTAGCAGCCCCCACACCCCAACATTTTGTTGCTTAAGGTAAGACAGGAAATGGCACCTCTGTGTCCAGTTGTGCCGCATAGTGCCAAGAGCAACCAATTTTTCTGGGACCTCAGACCTAAAATCTCATAAGCACTTTCCCTATCTCTGGCAGTAAAACTGTAAAAACAAAGTTAAAAGCTAACTGTAGGTGATCACGGAACAAAGGAAGGCTAATTGCCTTAGAGAGAACAAAGGAGTCGACAGCGGATGTCTGAGCCAGTGGAGCCTACAGGCAACACCCTGAGAGCTCTTTTATTTACTTAGCATGATTTACATAATATGTTGTGAGAGAGACAGATAGGATACTAGTTACCTAATCGCAACTAGGATTGGCTAAAATAACCCTTTGATCTTATGCTCTACCTCTAAGCAAAAGGGCAGAATAAGGGGTTACCCTGCCTGCTGGCAGCTGCTGCTTCCTGCCAGGAGTGTATGCACGTCACTGGAACAGAATGCAGCTACAACCTTTAAGCAGAAGTTTCCCACAGCTAACCATTTCCTATCCTTTAATAATAACATGCAAGATACACTGTATCTTGCATGTTATAAGTATATTGAGACAGATGCCTCTGTATAATTAATGGTAGGGCCAGTTCCACTGCTTTGTATAAGGATCTCTTTCCACCTGCCGACAGATGTTGAATACTATGCATTTGGACAGTTCCACTCTCCTGTTGGGAAGTAACAAAGAAGCGATCTTTGGAGCAAAAACTTTGTGGAAATGCTCCTGCAGGGTGAATATGAATTGATTTATTTGGTTTATAATAGAGATGTGCACTTGTACAAATCTATAAACCCAGGCCAAATAAGGAGTATTTGAACAATCCTGTACAATTTGTACAACTACAGGGCACAACAAAAATCCTCTTGTTACCCATATACACCTACAGATCCTTTGTTTTCTGTCTGACAAACTTCTGAAAGAAGCTTAGGACTTTAAACTGAGGAAAAGGAGAATTGAAAATATATACAGTCAATAGATTGAACTGCTTGTACCAGAGAAGGTGAGTGACAGCTGAATCCTTCAAGAAAGCCCAAGTCCTGTTCTTCTCTCTCACTCTCTTAATTTGTTTGTGTGTGTATGTGCGTGTGTGTCACAAGTCATTTTGCACAGCTGCTGGGCAAAGTGAGGGAATCCATCACTGTATAATTACCCCTTGAATTCAGGAATACTCCTTTTCTCTTTTGTTTCTCTCTTAGTTTCTTAAATGTTATTTATTACACTATTAGGACTGAGTGCATCTGTGATTGTGGAAGGATGTTTCCTGTATGGGTTTTGAATGTCTAGATCAAAGCAATTAAGAGTTACCACTCTCTTCTGTGACCAAGTTTTTCTTTACCATTTTTAATTGTTGCAGTGCTGCAAATACCACTCCTTGCTGGTCCTAAGGTGTCTAGGAAAAGAGATGTCTTCCTTAATCTATTGGGCTTTCCTTCAGCTTTCCGTCCATGAGATTTGTGGAAGGGTGAGAGTCAGGGAAGAAGGACTGGAGGGAGCCAGATGGTAAAAACATGGCTCACTCTTCCCTCCTTGGTCCAAAAACAAATGTAACATTGCAGATGGCTGGACCCCACACCTGAGAAGACACATGCCCCAATACAGCACAGTAACCCAGTATGTATGTATTTTATATTCCCAAAACTGTGTAGCCACCCTCTCAACTCAGCCTCTGCATTTCCCCATTTGTTTGACATGAAGACAAGGGATCATTAGTAGTAAAAAGAAGAATCATTTAGTTTGTTTAAAATGCTGGAAAATATTTTTTTTTCTCTCTTTCTCAAACTCAGGACTGAGGAGAGAGCTCAACATAATGTCTGCCTCACAAGATGGAGGATAAAGAACAAGAACTATATGAAAAAAATGCCTCAGAGTGCAGAAGCTTAAGCACCTGGTGGCAGGAAGGAAAGAGAACTGTCGATTGGTTGCTTAGGAGCAAGTGAACAAACAAGTACGTTTTCCTATGGACGTTTTCTCATCTAAAAGGATCATGTGACCAACTGGATTAGTATTTGGTCCATACATAGCATGCTGGGTTGCTACATATTTCAACAACTTGGATAATCAGTAGGTTGAAATGTCTCCTAAAGCAGTGGTCCCCAACCTTGGGCCTCCAGATGTTCTTGGACTTCAAATCCCAGAAATCCTGGCCAGCAGAGGTGGTGGTGAAGGCTGGATTTGAAGTCCAAGAACATCTGGAGGCCCAAGGTTGGGGACCACTGTCCTAAAAGGTACAGGGTGAATTGCCCACGATCTCTGTATCCTTTAAAGACTGTGTTATGGGGCTTCCACACATGCCTGATTCATATAGCACACCTTTCCCCAAAACTGGCACTGAATACAAGAATGGTTTGTTCTGCGTTCCCATTAGCAGAAACATCTACAAACATCTACAAAGAAAATGCACCTCTTGATATCCCCAATACATTTGCTCTTCTGAATTTGAAACAGTTCTGAATATTATGTAGGTTTTTTCTCCTATTTACCTGGCCCCCTCCTTGTCATCTTTCAAGAAACTGCTAAAACCACATCTGTATCATCAGGCCTTTCAACATCTGCCGATCTAAGAATGTGTTGACTTTCAGCCTTTCATTCAACTGCTGCCCATTTTTAATTTGTTTAATATTTCTTTAATGTATTTAATTTATTTAATGTGTTTGATTATGTTGTTTTTATGTCTTGTGATCATTGCAAACTTCCCAGAATAACCACTGGTTAGATGGTCAGTATATAATCAAATAAATAAATAAATAAATAAATAAATAAATAAATAAATGTGCCTCTGAATGCATCATCATCATCTGGGACTTCTTCAAATATCAGCAAAGTGGTGTGATTTGAGCATGTGCAAAGTATGTTTCCTTAATAAGTGCAGAGAAGCTGCAGCTCACATACAAAGGTAAGGGGTTTCTAGGTAAGGGGTCCTCACAGCTTTCAGTCATAGAGTTTTGCAGATTCAACAAAGCTTGGCAATATGAAAATCCATGTCCCCTGAAACAGGGGCAGACAAGCTACAATGGAAAGTAGAATTGTGATTTCCTGAAATCCCGGGGAAGATCTGAGATATCTGTGCCTCTAGTCCTCAAAGGAAATTTGCCTTTGAGAATCGTATTGCTTCTGTGGAACCCTCAGGAGCCTCTCTCTATTGAGTTCAAAACTGTTTTCTTCAATAGTAGTTTGCATTAAATTCACCTCCATCAGATGTTGATCCTTTGGAACCCAACAATGACTACAAACTTGTCTTCCCTTTTTTTGTGTTCATACAGCTGAGATCACCCTTTCTTACATACATAACAAAAGATGACAGTCAAGTCAGTAATGGGAAATACAGAATGAATTCTCCCGTGCTATACCTGAAAGAAATGTGGAGATCTTTCTTATCTGTCCTGCTGGGAACTGGATGGATGAGCCACCTGACACAGACATAATGAATCAAAGCACAAATATATGTTTCCCTCCTTGGAAAATGAAGTATTATTCAAAAAGCAAAATACAATTCAAGAACGGAGGCCTACTATGTGGCTGAACTTGGGGGTTGTTTTGCAAAGACAAGGGTGTCTCCTGTCCCTGTTGGATAATTAGTCTGGCACTTAAACAAAGCCCAGACTCTTGTTGCAAAGCTTAATCTAAGCTTTCAGGGTAGCTGGAAATACGTAATGTGTTACTTTGCTATGTATGAGTAATCCTAGGATTGAGTGCCACAAGAAAACTGCTAGTGTCTTGGATAAAATAAATTAGTGGAAGCATCTGTAAGCTCCAGAGCTTCATCCAAATAGAAGGCTGCCTTCTTCCTGGTACTCTTGTCTCCTGCCACTCAGCCTCTGCATGAGATATGTAACGCTCTTGTGTCTCAATATGACATCTTAACTTATAACTTATCCAGTTAATTGCAAAGTACAACATAACTACTTTTCCATCCAGCCCAGTACTTTGTATGGTGGCTGTGCTTTAGAGTTGAGGCAAAATTTCTGAGAAGGCACATCTCTGCGTAAAATTTCAGGGGAAATGTCTAAACTTTTTTGTTTTCTCATCCCTCCAGGTCTTGTATGGAATGTCCTCCAGTGTTTGCCACCATTTATTTTAACAGTTATGATTTGCAATGGCTACTCCACTGTAGCTGGGAATGAAGCAAATCCAGGACACTGTAGAGGAGGCAGAATAATAGCCAGGCTGTCAACATGCAGTTGTATTTTGTCAAACAGAAGAAAACAACACTTTAGAGATAAGAAAGAACTGTTCTGTGGCATTGCTAATGTGAATCCAAAGAACCATTGGAGAAGTCCTTTTCCTGGAGCTACCAAGTTCCTTTTTTGAATTTCAATATGAGATATTTATGTTACATAGGATATGAGGTAGGAGTGTTGTATTTCAGGAACTTTGGCACTGGTATAGCATAAGAACCATGCACCGAAAAGAAACCAAAGGGGAAATGAAATTAAAGGCAGACTCCAACATGACAAAGCAGAGGTTCTGCACCAACTACTCAAAACC
This sequence comes from Intellagama lesueurii, assembly GCA_037013535.1. Lineage (NCBI taxonomy): Eukaryota > Metazoa > Chordata > Lepidosauria > Squamata > Agamidae > Intellagama > Intellagama lesueurii. The sequence continues at coordinate 90,856,712 of JBAJHW010000004.1, read as the reverse complement.
CATGCAGGAATGCAAACAACCATTGTGCACATGTGTCTGTGCATGCAAGCACACACAGAGACACACAGACACTAAGTTTTAGAAAAGACAGAGTTTGGGAAAGTGATTGTTTGGATCAGAGTTTAAGCACTGTGCTAATGAGCATATATATGCTGCCAGTACTACCCTTCAGCTAGCAGCTAAGCCCAATGGCACACACACACAGAAATCAGCTGCAAGGGAGCATATGGCCCAGTGACCTCACTCAAGAGACCCACCACAGTGACTGGAATATACAGGAAAGTCCTTTGACTTTATGGTGTGTGTGTGTCCTTCCTTCTCTGTTGCCATTATCTCTTCTCAAACCACCTCTCTGTCGTCCATATAAAATATTGCTATTTTCTTTTCCCCTTCACCCACTTTTCATTCGATCATATATTTTATTTTTAATCTGGAGAAGCATATTATGAATCAAAATCACATCGGTTAGTTTTTTTAATTATCTACAAGTGAGACAGCAAACATGACCAGGAGAATTTGCTTCAGCTGTTGAGGATCACTGGATGAATGTGTAGAGAAGTAACCAAATTATTTAATCATGCAATTCAATAGACATTTCTGATCCTATTTTTCAGGAACAATGGGGTGGCTTTATCTTTAGATTAACACATATAGAATTATTATTATCTGCTGTTTTGAAAAGTAAATTTGCCCCTGTTGATTGTGGGAAATACTTCTTTTGATTCTTTATTTGTTATCTTACTTCTTTCATTATTTGTAATGATCTATCCAACTTATCTATGTACAGTTTTAAAGAAATAGAATTATATTTTGGGTGGCAGGTCCTTCTTAGCCTGTTTTTCACTAGTGGAAGAAGCCATGCAAGTGCACTGTCTTGTAACAGTAAGTTATGCACCGTAATCCTAGCACATAAGGTCACATCTCATGCTGTCAGCTATTCCACTCCACCAACTTTCAAATGAAGTCAGATTTTCTTAAGTGTTTTGATATGCTCCTTTCCAAATACACCTCCTGCTGTGGTAACGTTTACCTGCTATCACTTCTTTGAAGATAACAAGAACATAAAACCATATTCTGGATTTTTCATGCACATGGGATGTAGAAGTATTATGGCCATGTATTTTTAGCTAACTGTCTTCATGTACAACACGTTTAATGAAGTATTAATAATATGAAGAGGATAGAATGAGTATGGACGATACTGATATTTAAGAATAACAAGGAGAAGACCAGATGTACTGTGACAGTAAATTAGCATGTTCTTCCATGCTGTGGCTAAGGATGTACTTCTTGGTCCACCCACTCTCTGCTGTATTTCCTACCCAGAACAACACAACCAGCATAATAATTTAACACATCAATTTGAAAATAGCCACTTGTACATTAAACAGAAGGAATGCATCTAGTCTCAGAATAATATTTTGTTAATTACTGTGACGATCGCCCACGTCACTCATGCCATTCATAGTCATGAGCTGATTTGCATGAGCCTATGAGAGGACTGGAGAGGCGGTTTCAGCAGCTACATGAGGTTTGGCGGGAGAAGGAGGAGTCAGATAAGGGCTGGTTAGTCAGAGAGAGAGGGAACAGATACTGAGTTGTAAGGCTGGTAAAGAAAATAGGTAGAGAAGGTGGTAATGATATTGCAAGGGAAAAGAAGTATGTACTGAGAGAACTGTTAATGATTTGCTTGTGTATAATGTGTACCTGAAGGACATCTGTTATTATTCAATCTGCTTCACTTCAATAAATAAGTTCTGTTTGTGTTCACAAGACAAGTGTCCTGACAAATGTCATTTATATTGTGGATTGAGGTAATCCACTGGTGGCAGTGAGAGGAAAACGTGATGGGAGCCTTTGTGAGGGCAAAACACGCAGGAGCCACAAGGGCGAACACCACAATTGGTGCCCAGCAGCAGGATATGAAATAATCCAGTAAAGCCAGAGTTTAAAACTGAATTTTCTGGAGTCGTGGGTACCTTTTAGTCAGAGGTCTGTTTTGAAGAAGTGGGTGACCTGCTAGAGCTTTTGTGGAAAAGCTTAGTGGCGGGGCTTCTGAACGCAGATCTGGGGGAACTAAAGATAGGGAACCGACTCTAAAGGGAAAATTCTTTTTTGTTTACCTCAGGATTTGAGAGACCTAATGGCTAGCTTGAAATCTGAGGCTCTAAGAGATAAGGGAGCACTGGTGGATAAAAAGTGGAAGCCAGGGTCAGAGCGGATCTGAGGTGATAGGAAAATAAAAAGCAGAGGCTTGAAAATAGAATTTGTTTTGTGTCTGGAGGCAAGAAGGTTGTCTCAGACCAAAAAACATTATGGCTTGTGTGTGAGGCCAGAGAAAGTGTAGCTATCTTTAGCTGCTGATTGAGAGCTACATAGTACCCCAGAAAAATACTGGGAAAAGAAAACAGCAGTAAAAGTGTTTTTTTTTTTAAAGGACTGAGTAACTCAGCAATAGAAATCAGTCCCTCTTATCAAGAAAGTACATACTTATGCCACCCAAAAGAACTAAAAAGCCAGTAATGGAGGAAATTGATCCTCAAGAGGTTGAGGGAAATGAAAACCCTCAAATTCAGAGTGAGGAAGAACCTGAGGGACCTGTATTGATTGCCTCAGAGGGAGAAAATATTCAAAGCTCCCAAGATTTTGAAAAATGGAAGTTGGGACAGGAATTCAGGATTAAAGAATTAGAAATTAGGGAAAAAGCCAGAGCTGAAGAGAAAGCTAAGGAGCTAGAGATTAGAGCCAAAGCTGAGCAAGAGGCCAGACAAATGGAATTAAGACAAAGAGAAATGGCATTTGAGCAAGAAAATAGACAAAGAGAAATGGAATTAAGACAAAGAGAAATGGAATTTCAAATAAGCATGAAACAATTAGAATTAGCTTCTCAAAATAACAGCAATAATAACAGCGCTAGTGAGGGAAATCTCTCAAAAATCGATCTAAAGAAATTTCCACAATATAGGAAAGGAGATTGCCCTGAATCTTTCCTCATTTCATTTGAGAGAGCGTGCTGGGACTTTTAGATTAAGGATGATGAAAGGATGATAGTGTTGAGATCACAAATAAGTGGAAATTTAGCTGAGCTTTATTCTCAGATGCCTCTGGAGCAAGCTAGAAATTTTGAGGCCTATAGAAAAATGGTATATTCTAGATTTGGCATAAATGCAGAACACCTTAGAAGAAAATTTTGTTCCCTTACCGAAAAGCCTGAAGAATCTTATGCCCAATTAGGGGCTAAATTGATTCAATGTTTGGACAAATGGATGGAATGTGAAAATGTCACTTCTCTAGACCAAATGAAAAATGTGGTTGGTTTAGAACAATTTTATTCCATTTTGCCAGGAGAATTGCGTTATTTGGTCAAGGACAAAAATCCTAAAAATGTACTACAAGCATCTGAATACGCGGATTCCATCAGTGAGTTTAGAGATCCTCGATTTTCTGAGGTAAAAATTGGTAGAAAAGTGTGGGATGACAGGAGGAGAGGACCCCCACCCAGTAGAGATTACCTCAGAAATACCCAAGCTACTGGAAGCCATTTTAGAGACAGACCCTCATCTCCAGAGCACAGTCATCTGAAACATAATAGCTCTGAGGGAAAAGTTAATAAGGCCCTTTGTTTTGAACCCAAGACCAGTAAATGGTGTTATATGTGTGGGGAGAAAGGTCATTTTTGGGCTCAGTGTGAGACTCAAAAGACTAGGGATTGTAACCAGCATAGGGGTGGAGATTCTAGTCCCCCTAAGAAGGTGTTTTGTGTACAGCATGATAAAACAACTAATGCAGCAGTTGAAGCTAGCCGTGGAGCTGTTGCCATAGCAACACAAGCAACAGAAGGGTCAGAGAGCCAAGATCTTCCTGTGGCCAGGGTTGTCCAGTGCTTTCTGATAGAAAGTAATCAGAATCTTCTTCTACGTAGCTCAGGAGATGTTATCTATGTTGATAATAATAAGTATATAGCACTCAAAGATTACAATGTTCACAAGTTACAGTATGTCACCCTGACATAGTCCCTACTTTGAACCATAGGCCTACAGATAAAGGCCAGCCAGTCACCTGTTGTTGAGGGAGGCCCTGCAGCTCACAATACCCTCAAACTCTGAGACCTTGAGATCATGCTACAGAACAGCTTCAAACAGTGAACCCTCTCCTATTCCCGGTTCTCAGGTACCAAGGCAAAATTGGAGGAACTCCTTTCACAATGAATGCTTATGGTGTATGCTAAGTTGGCTGATCTAATAGAGCCACCGTGGCCAGTTTTTCATATTCTTCCATCCACATCAAATGGGAATTAATATTGTGAGTGATTCTTCTGAGTTTAACTAAGGAGTCTTTCCCAATCTTTCCTAGATACCCTGTTTCCCTGAAAATAAGACCTAACCTGAAAATAAGCCCTAGTGTGATTTTTCAGGATGCTCGTAATATAAGCCCTACTCCAAAAATAAGCCCCAGTTAAGTGAAAGGCCGCCCTCCACCATTGTGCAGCATTGTGCAGCAACCAGAAGAAGATAACATGACTGTAAAATAAAACATCCCCTGAAAATAAGCCCTAATGTGTTTTTTGGAGCAAAAATTAGTATAAGACCCTGTCTTATTTTCGGGGACACACAGTATGTCAGGGGATGAACATGGAACCTTCTGCATACAAAACTTCACCTCTTACTACCAACCACTGCTCTCTGTTGTGCCACTGAAACTTAAACTTGTAAGTTGACCTCAGCTATGTGGTTCAAAAAGGGTGGATTACTGTAATTTTGCAGTATAGAGAAATCCAAGACGTCAAGTATGTTGTACATAATTTTGGTGAGTGTCTTTTTCTCAGAAGTTTGTTTTCTTGGGTCTCAGCAGGCATATATATTGAAGCTATTTAAGAAAAGCACACTTAATTTTTATCCCTTCTGCATTCATGCTCTTGGCCTCTTCTATGGTTTCTTCCTCTTTTCTTCCCCCCAATTTTTTTCTCTCATTTATTCAAAGCATCCATGAATCAGTTGGGAGTCAGTAAAAAGTTAGCATTAATGAGATCATTTTCACAGAAATAGGTTCATTACCATGCTGACTTCCAATGTTTTGTGACAGTCATGAACTCAGTTCTTCTCAAGGCATGTTTGTCTGCCTGTCTATTTGAAAATAATGAGACTTTTTAAAAATGAGGCTTTTTTCTTTTTAAAAAAATCAATTCAGTGACATAGCAAAGCCTCGAGTTACTTTCTTCGTTTTCTGAAAGAAGCAACAGTTATTTGTTTAAAGCAACAGCTTGTAAAACTACATGGGTCCACTTTGGGCCCATGAAGAGTGCTGTAAGGTTTTAGGAATATAAAAATGTTAGAAAACCCTGCTAAATGAGGCTATGGTCAGTCTAGCTGAGTGACCTGTTCCTCCGACAAGAGTTATTCAGATTTCTTCAGAAGCTTATATGCAGGGCATGAAGGAATCATACTCCCCTATTGTTTTTCTCCAGCAAGTATTGTTCAAATATATATTAGTTCTCAAGCCTCCATTTAGCTGTCATGGGTGACAGCTGTTGGTAAGCTATTTCCTCCTTGAATTTGACATAAAGTCTCAAGAGGTGCCCATCACGTATCTCGTGGCCATAAATCTAGAAAGAGTAGATTTGTCCAAGCATTCATTGCATTGTCTTCTATATGCTGAAATAAAACATAGATATCTAAATGCTGAGTACTTATTTCTTCTTTCATTGTGAAGAGGGCAATTGCAAGAACAACAGTGTCAGCAACAGTGTTGGTGTGTTATCCTCTTCACAGTCAAATGAGATAGCTATCTAGAACAAAAATTTGTTTTTGCTGCTGAAGTTTCAGCTCCTGTCAAATGAACAAAACTGAATTTCTGCTAGCCAAGGTCAACCTTGCTAAGTGGCTTTATGTGTTTTTGCAGCAGAATGGTTACACCAGAGGTTTTGCCCAAGTGTGCTTGGGGGAGATTGTTTTTGTGACTCCATGAACAGTTTCTGACAAAGTGGGACCTTCATATCTCTCATCATGATTTTTGTCATGACCTGAAATCGGCACAAAATGTCCTTGTGCAACTATTGTTTGTGGATGTTATTTTGTATTGCTGTTTTATTTTATTTTGTTTTGTTTTGTTTTGTTTTGTTTTGTTTTATTTTATTTTAGATGTTGTGGCCAAACAAATAAAAATTGCTAATATTATATATTCAGTTTAGCTAGCAACAAGGCTTATTGCATTTTATTGTATTTTTTTCTTTTATATAGTGTTTTAGTGTATGATTTTATTGCATACTGTGAACCATCCAGAGAGGAGCAACACTAATGGGTTGTATAGAAATGGAAATGAATGAATGAATGAATGAATGAATGAATGAATGAATGAATGAATGATATATGAGGATTCTAGCCATTAAGTACATGTTGTGTAAAGTAATATTCTGGTATAAATTTTATTGATTCCCAACTAGAAAAGGCCTATTGGTTCAATGGAACTGACATAAATGTTGACTCACCATTTAGCAGTTGATTCAATGGACCTACTCTAGTTAGGCCTAACAATTTATTTTTTCATTGGGTTGAAGATACTAGCAATAAAGCAAATCAGATGAAAGAGGTCTCTGTCTGAGTTTTAAGAACAGAATGAGACTCTACATGAAGTGTAAATTATGCTTCACTGTTTTCTGTTGTAGTCATACCTTTAGATATAGATGCCATCTACATTTAACCTCTCTTTGTTCTATCTACAGACCTTTTGTTAAAAAAAATGGTTTATCATTCATTACATTTCTTAGGTACCACTTTACCTATGAAGAACAAAACACTCAAGAGAGTTTTACAAAAGTTAAAATTTAATATATTTGCAACATGAACCCCACCTCCAAAAATAACATAGGGGCAATCAATTGGCATAATATCAAAAATTTAAAAGGAACTTGATTATATTCTGTCAAATGTCTAGAAATATGAAACATCATAACCTGCCACTGAAAATATGGATAATGTTGGTAGAAGACTATTCCATAGTTGGGATCCATCACAGATAAGGTCCTCAAAAGAACTTCGTAGGAGTGAAGAAATATATATATATACAGTAGGACCATGGTATGCCATAGGAGATTTGTTCTAAACCGGCCCCCCCCATGGATGCTGAAAAATGTGGAAGTATCAAACGCTATACATTGCATGGTCTCTGGATCCCTCTAGTGGCTACTTCTGGAAGATACATTCTGTGGGTTATTTTATCTAGTATTTTCAGCAGCGGATAAGTGAATCAGCAAATACTGGGGGGTCCTATTGTAACAACAAAGCTGGTGAACCTCTGACCTGAACTTCCCAGAACCAACTCTGGTGTGGAAAAATGGAAATGAATGTTGGGGAGGAGAGTGGCCAGATGACATCACAGGAGGGGCTGAGCTTAATAGTATATCTCTGTCCCAAGACATCATTCATGACCTGTGTCTCATCGTGCCACCTTGGTCTAATGAGAAGTAAGAATTTGAAAAAAAAAATAGTGGGGGGAAACATATAGGCTAAAGTTGCAAAAAGGGCAACTTTATATCTGCATGTGGCACATTACTCTCTTGCTGTGTTTTATTGTGTTATTTTGCTCCGTTCCATGATAGGGAAAGTTTCCTCAGATTTCAACGTATCCACGGCCTTTACATTTTCAGTTACTCATCACTTAACAGATAATGGACTCAAACACAGCCAAAGAATTTAAACACAAGGTCTCCAGAACAGCTTGAAGTACAAAAATTAAAATGCTAGCAATTCTAATAATGGCATGCAGGACCTCAACAAGTGTTTGTCATATATTTCTTCCTACCAGGTTACATTAAATCTGTAAGGTGAAAAAGTTATTATTTGATATATCATATACAATTTTTCTTATGTATTTCTGAGGATTGTCTCAGAAAATGATTGTGCATTTGTGTGAGTGTACATGTGAATGTACATGCTTATGAACGTTCCTGTACATATTTTCCTCTGCTGACTAATATACCATCTGAAATTAATGAGGAGGTAATTAGCAGGCTGCCACAAATGCCAATCAATAGTTCAGTGGACCACCCCTATCTTTGAAGAAAACACAAAAGACCATTAATGAACTCTCCAGTGGAAAAATCCTGGGGCAGATGCAATTTCAGAAGAGATTTTTTTTTTTTTTAAAGGTGGTGATAAACGTCTCCAGCAATTAGCACACCTATTTTGTGCAGTGTGGGCACAAGACAAAATTCCTCAGGGCTTCAAAGATGAAGCAATTGTCCACCTTTATAAAAGGAAAAGCAACCCTCAACTCTGTGACAGCCACTGTGTTATACCTTCCACAAGCAGGTGAAGACCTTTCTCTTCAGGCAAGCTTTTCTTTAGTGACTAACTGTCTAGGAGAGGTTTTAAAGTGGGATGGTTTGTATTTTGTTGCTTCTAAATCTGTTTTCAGCAATCCTTTAACCTAACATTTTTAATAGAACATTATCAATTTTTTTAATATTGAACAAGTTATTGTTTTTAGCTTTTAATAATGTGTTTTTTAATGATGCAAACTGCCTTGGGTCCTTTTTTAGGAGACAAGTGGGGTTAAATAAATAAATAAATAAATAAATAAATAAATAAATAAATAAATAAATAAATAAATAAATAAATAAGTAAGTAAGTAAGTAAGTAAGTAAGTAAGTAAGTAAGTAAGTAAAGCATGCTGGGAAAATTCTGGCAAGAATCTTTCTGAATCACCTCACAGGACACTCAGAGAGAGGCCTCTTATCAGAAACTCAGTGTGGCTTCTGTGAGGAACAAAGGACTGTTGACATGATCTTTGCTATTTGACAGCTACAAGAAAAGTGTCAAGAGCAATATGTCAGCCTCTATGCAGCATTCACAGATTTGACTAAAGCTTTCAAGACACTGTGCAGAGGTCTATGGAAAATCATGAAGAAATTTGGGGGTGTTCTGTGAAATTCACACCAGTCATTTGGGAATTCCATGATGGTATGGAAGCTTAAGTTGTCAACAAGAATATCCTATTTGACCCCATTCCTGTTACACATGGTGTAAAACAAGGTTATGTTCATGCTCCAACTCTTTTCAGTCTTATGTTCTCTGAAATGCTTTGGGATGCTTACAGAGAATAAAATGCTGGTGTTGACATTCAATATTGCACAGATGGGGGACTTCAATCTGTGGCATTTGCAGGCATTTTACACAGTGTGTGAGCTTTTATTTGCCAATGACTGTGCTCTTTATGTAACCACACTTCTGAATATGCAAATAAATTTTCATCTAATCTCCTCTGCCTCTAACGATTTCGGCCTGAGGATCAGTACTGGTAAGATGATGGTGATGTACCAATCTGCTTCAGGTGTACCTCTTGAAAGAACAGTTCTGAAAGTATATGAACATGCCCTTACTTCATCTTGTCAGCATCTCCTGCTACATTCTTATTGATGATGAAGTGACCTCATGAATCCCTAAAGCCATCAGTGACTTCAGAAGACTTTGATTCTCTGTGTGGAATCAATGGGGCATTGATCTTTCTGCTAAGCTGAAGATGTTGAAAGTTGTTGTTCTGTCCTCTATGGATCAGAGACTTAGACTATATATCAATGGCATGCAAGAAGGCTCGATCATCTTCATCTTACCTATCAACATCAAATGGCAGGATGAAGTCCTTGACACTGAAGGCTTGGAGCAAACATAGATGGCAAATGTTTTTGCAGTCTTCAAACAACAGCTTCCTTTAGTTGGCCATGTCATCAAGATGCACTTTTTTTGGAAAGCTTGTTGCAGGTGCTTGCTTGCATTGTGGACAAAAGGAATGATTCAAGGATACACTGGATGTGCACTGGATACGGGAAAACATGTCTATTGGAAGAATATAATATTGACCATGTCAATTGGGAAGCTCTCACTCAAAACCAAAATGTCTGGAGAAACACGATCAAACAAGGGGCTAGAGAATTCAAAATAAAAAGGATCAAGGATGCACAAAGGAAGAGAGAAGTGAGAAAGCAAGGAGGTAACTTCCGGAAAACCCTGAAAGCCCAGGTTCGGCTGAGCACTGTTTCTGTATCTTCTGGTCTCCTTTTGGGCTCATTAATCACCTGTGTGTCCATCAGCGTGGTACTGCTCAACCTTAACTGCTCACTTCTTTTTCACTCTAAATGGCAATTCTAATGGAGGTGGTATTCTTCAAGAATGAAGGATGAACATGATTTTTTTACATGATTTTTTTAGTGTGATTGGGATATAGATAATCACCTCAGAGTTATCATTACTTCTAGAGGCTCTAAAGTTACAAATCTGTTCTACTTTGTGTGAGTGTTATGTGTGAATGGTATCTGAGCACTCATGCTGGGAAAATGGGTTGGCCCCACCCATTTTAAGATGTGGCTCCACTCTGCTGGCACGTGATCCTTTGCACGCTTTGCCCAGGGCCAATTAGGCCTTAGTGCTGAAAAAGAAACCTTCCTCATCCCTACAGTATATCTACAGCAGCATTAATAAACTACATTTTCACATATGAATCAGTGTGGTGCCTCCTATCTCCCCAATCCAACCACATTTTGTTCCAATAGCTCAAATCCCTCTGTAGTCAGCCACACCCACTCCCATTCTACCTTCTCCCTCCTAAGTTTGACTAGACAAGGAGAAGGTGTTCCTGGTGTACCTTCCAGGGGAAGGACCACATAATTACATGTTTTAATGAGAATGTGCACTGGATAAGGGGAAACTATTTGTGCATTTCCAGGTCATCTACAAGGAAGTTCAGGAAGCCCCCAATTGGCCTTGGATTGTTTTGAGCACATTACAAATTACTAAAGTTTGCTCCAATGTTTGGGGGGTTGGAAATGCTGCAATTTGATTTTTTTTAAAATTATTATTATTTTTAAGGATTGAGCCAGTTGCTGTGGCAAATGAAGGGAGCGTCAAAATAGAAGAATAGCTGAAGCCTCTATGAAAATCTAGGCTTCCCAGGGAGACTATTGTCTCTGAGACAATGGTTCCAGCCGCCTGACGGCCGTTAAAAACAACCTGGAATTGGCGCGCTGGCTTTTGCCCGCCAGACCGGATGGCGCGAGGCGGGCGTTTAAAAGTTTTTTCTGCTGAATGGGCGGGGAAGCGCAGGTATTTAAGAAAGCGCTTCCCCGCAGTTCGCCCGCTTTCCTTTTCAGGCACCCCACCCGCCCGCCCTAATTCTAGTGTGATTCTCTGGTCGCCATTATGGGGCCGGATAGGAATTTTTGACCTTCATCCTGATTGGCGGTTGGATGGAGGGATTTTTCGCCTATCCCACACTAGAGCGGGGTTGTTGGCAAACTGGGTCTTTCTGGTCACACTGGCGGGTAGTGCGGAAAAAACAGGTGTTTCGGTGTGTCCCATGTGTAATTCAGGTAAGCCAACAGCGCATCCGACCTCCCGGCTCTGCGGATCGTGCGATTACAGGGCCGGTTCGGGAAGGATGCGCTGGGCCACTTCCGGACCACCAGTCATCAAATAAAAATGGCTTGGGGTCTGGGGGTGTTTATTAGCGGCAGGCCAGGTTCCTGCTGTCTTTGAGACAGCGGGAATCCGGGGCCAGGGACTCGCCCAATTGACAAGCAAGGGGTATTGGTTACCCCTACCTGTTATCATTTCCGCACTACTGCAGGCCCCTTTCCTTGAGCCAATTGATGATTAATTTGAAATCTTGAAAATAAAGTGTGGCCCGTATTTTAATACCAATACTGTTGTCTCGCGTCTTCATTCCGGGCTTGGGCGCGCAAATGTTCTGATCCATTTGAATAAGCAGCCATTTTGAATCCAACCAAAGTGAAGGGCAGTGATACATTGCCAAGTTTGAGAATTTTCTTCCCTCCTTTTTTATGCAGCTACACTGGATCTTCAATATACTTAGAGTCAGATGTATATGAGTGTGGGAGGGACCAAGTCTCTCCTGTGGGCTTTGACTAAATAGGTCATGTAACACTAGGGACTATCTCCCCCCCCTCCACCATTCTACTTTTTATTTTATTTTATTATTAAATGCTGGCTGGTGGAAGGGTGGCAACTGGACAAGGAGTAGTGTGCACGGCTCACATGGAGGGATGTAAGGAAGTAAGCAAGTTTGGTGGAGCTTTGCTTGCCCACCAAAGATCTGCCATGCTTCCTTAATTGATGGTGCTCCATAATCCTCCCATCTCAAGCCTTTGTTTTCTCCATTTGTATCCCTCCCCTGGAAACATAAAAACACCTGCCCAAACCTGAGAAGAAATTTCGCATCCTTGCTACCTTAAGCCTGGTACAAGCCATCTTCAAACATACATCACCTAAACCACCACATTTCATGTCAGACTGAAGAGCCATTTTCATATAACAAGCCATAAAATGAACTCCTCTTCCTCCAATTTCCTGTTATAATTTTGGAGTGTGATTCAACTGACCTAGCCTTAACACTGGGCTACTTTTGAGGCCCTCTTTGAGTCTGCATGGTCATTTTCCTAGGAAATGGCATAATTCTACCTTGCACATTCAAAAATGAGAGCATTTCTTTTAACTTGCATACAAGATTAGATGGTGTTAGCATGTAATTATGGCTAAATTTATCACTATGCCCAAAACATAGAAAAACAAACAAACCTCAAACAATATTTATCTAAGAAACAGAACTCCTACCTCAATCTGTGTCTTTTCTTTTCTTTTTTAAATCAATCCTATGTCTATTGCCCAGGCTCTATTTATTCATGCATTAAATAATTAGGGAGGTAAAGAGCTGTGCAAGTATATACAAATTAAGAATGGCATCTCTTTATAATAAGATATGTGTAATGCAATCCATTGAATAAGGGCTATGCATAGGGCCACAATCTGATCCAAGTGTTGATTTTGTGCTTTGAAGTGAGAGTTGACTTGACCTGATATACACCGATCCAGACCTGAATCTCTGACGACAGTCAGATTTCCAAATGACCAGAACACCCATTCACTTGAATGGGGGCAGGTAAGCAGTTATAACTTTGACAGGTTGGTATTTGTCATCAACTGTGAAACTTGTCAAAGTAGTAGCTCATAGAGAACTAACTGCGACATATTGCAGGCAGACAGTTTTTCAGGTTTTTTAGCAAGCCACCTCCACCTACCTGTTCCTTTTCCCCCATTTATCCTTTTATTTTTGAGGTGGTGCTGTTGGCTATTTAGTCCTGCTCATCCTTTGTACTAAAGGTCAGGGAAGGAGAGTCTGTTCATGCAACAACAATATATTTGTTTTGGCTAATCCCAGGCACAAACCCAAACTCAGACAATGCAACTATTGAGCAGGAATAGCCAACTACAAACCCTTCTTAGAGGAAAAAAGGAAGGAGAGAAAAAAAGACTTCACCATGCTAAAACTGATTGAGGTCTGATCACTCAATGCTCAGACAAGAAAGTAAGTACCCAATGCGGTTACATACACACTCAGTCCTGAATGAACTTGAAACTAAACAAGACAGTGTAGTTCTTACCCTAACCCAGCAAGTGTCTAAGCAAACTGAGCTGAGATCCATTGTCCAATCAACCATGGAGAGTGTAAGAGAGATCCTTTGTCTTCCCTGAGGATGACACTATCAGAAGCTCAGCTTTTCTATCACATCATGCCACTTGAACATTTACCTTCTATGGTATTCCAGCTTTCTATTTACCTTCTTCTATACTAAATACCAGATATATCCAGTGTAATTTAGGATGGTCCCGATCCCGATCCTTGCCAGGATAGAGTTTGGGCCATATGCTTTAATTTAGGGCATGCCCATGTCAGTAGAGTAGCCTTGATTCAATCTCTAACGCACCATTCAGCCAAAGACGATGCACAACCAACTATGAATAGTTACTGGAAAAGTCTCCAGCTGTATGTCTCAGGGCTTACTCCAGGCAGAGTTTGGAAATGTTTATCTTTGGGATTACAACTGCTGGAATCCACAGCCAGCATGACTACAGCTCCTAGGATCACACTGGGTCATACAGGCTGTGGGATTATGAGGGCAGTATTCCAAAAAGAAATATTTTCCATCTCTGCTCCCAGGTTAGATGTACATAAGATTGCACACTTAGGATGGAGATGCTGCATTATAGTCTGCTTTGAGTGAAGGATGGCAGTAGGTGGAAGAAGGAGAAAAGTATGTGTGGCCAATGTCAAACTCTCACCATGACTACTGTGGGTGAGGGGGAGAAGAAATAAGAAACCTCAAACTAAGTGGCATTTGTTCTCAGTCTGGCAGCATTTTATTGTGTGACATGGATGGCCTAATTTAGAATCTCAATCTGTAACAGAATGACGGAGCAAACTGCACTGAACCATATAAGATTGCAAGGGAAGTATCACATTTTGAAATATTTGTTTTTAAAGTGTACGCTACTTGGCGGCAACATTAAGAATCATTCAAAGCAATGTTAAAAAATGCAATGAAAATAAAAATGGACCACAAGGCAGCCACTAAAATCAGGGCCATACTCATGCCAATAATTGTTAAACACATTTTAAGCAGCTATCATTTAATTATTGTCCCCTTACCCCAAAATAATGAGGCGAGACAAGTATTATGGGATAAACATGGGCCACACTTTATTAAATAATCATTCTTGCCCTCTGTAAAAGGGGGGTCCTGCCGTATTGCAGAATCAGGTTTAAGCACAGAGGTCTCAATGGACCCCTTACAAAACAAATGGGTGAGTCCCTAGCCCCAAGTTCTCACAGTCGTGAAGACAGCGAGAACCCGGCCGGTCCAAATTTGACCACCCACAGACCTCAAGCCACCTTCTGCTTGTTGACTGTTGGTCCGGGTGTGGCACCAGCACATCTTTCCCCCCAAGCACTGTAATTGCACGATCTGCAGCGCTGGGAGGTCAAATGAGCTATACATTACCTGTGATTGCGATGGGACTCACTGAAACCTGTTCTATCCGCACTACCCGCCACAGCATAGGGACTAGCGACGCTAAGTCCCATGCCTGCCATACAGCTTCATAAGCTCCAAAAGCAGGACCCCCTTGATGTCTTTAAGAAAGACATCCAAGCCTCTATCTGAGAGGTGCACATCAACCGGCCGGAAAAGCTCAGGCCTATCCCCGTGGATCTCCTGGTGACCAATCACCGATCCAACACCATTGCAAACAGCTCTGCATGCTTCCATGTTAATCCACAGGACACATTTCGCCACCATCCACGCACGCCACGGGATGATTATATATCATAAAATGCTCATAGGGCACGACACCGCTGCCATCCATGCATGCCGCGGGATGATTGTAGACCCTAAAATGCTCATAGCAGGGCATGCCGCCCTCAGCCATCTTAGGTCACAAATTACGTCCAAGATCAATGCATTTCCGCCATGTCTGGCTGGTTCGTTACCACCCAAATGTATTAGCAACATATCTGGGGGATGCAGTCCGAATGCAGCAGCTCTGCAAAATTGACCCCTTTGCATTCCTCGGATGCCCTTCCAGGTTGATGCTCCGAGACCCAGATTACAGGCCCAGGCTGACCTGGCCGCATATCGAGCCACACCGAACATAACTGTGGCTGATAATCATGATGTGTTGCCTCTTCGCCATTACCACTGGACCTGCAACGACAAAACAGAGCCAGGCACCTGCCTAGATGTGAGGGAGTGCCCTAATATATCTGCGATAACCCTTAGATCAGCGAATATGACTCAGAACCTTCTTGTTCACTATCCTCGCGTCCTGCCATTGCAATGCAACTTTAGTCGCATCGCCCTTTCCTGCGGCTACTACTTTGCTAATTCTTAATGCGCCCAAATTGCTAACAATGACACCGCTCTAAACAGCGCCACCTCGTAATCATCCCTGCAGGTGGCAGCTCACTGTTTGCAATTTTTTTCTAATAATACTGGGAATATAGGCGCCCTTGTGTCTTAACCCAACCTTTCTCTTCACCCCAGCCTCCAATAATTTTCCGTATATGGAAATCGGAGGTATAGCCCTGATACCCCTGAACCCTAGCATGAAAAGCTAACACCGACATCTGGCCTTGTATGGAACCTGGCACAAGTCCCTTCCTATGCAAGTATACGATGAACTGCTGTAGGTGCTCCACCGCGCAGGCCACAACAGCTCTAAACCCACAGAGCTTCTAAATTCCTGAAACTCTATGCTCACTGCCGAGTACCCTTTCCGTGTCCTCGGAGCCAAGGCCAAAACTTATTGCTCTTACAGCATTGTCACGCCAATTTTTCAGACCTCTGGGAAAGCGTCTCTGGGAATTCGTTGGCTCCTGGATCTAATTCCTTGAACCGCTTGATCTGGTGGCATGAGAGCACATCAGCTAAAATGTTATCTAAGCCTGGAATGTGCTTTGCATGAACTAAAATATTGTATTTCAGGGCGCACAATATAAATGCACACACCAATGCCATAACAGGTTCCGAGTGCGAGGTGAGTCTGTTTATGTATACCACTGACTGATTATTGCGCCAGAAACACACCACTGAATTAGCCCATTCGGGAGCCAACAGCCATAGGGCCCCGACTATGGGAAAAATTCCAGAAAGGTCCAATCCTTATTAATTCCCAGCTGGTGCCATTCCTCGGGCCAATGCTCGTCACACCCTTTGCCCTTAAAATAGATCCCCAAACCTAGGGAACCAGCTGCATCTGTCTAGACCCGGAACTCAACCTTAAGACTCATCTCAGACCTCCAGAAGGAAATTCTGCTAAACTCACCTAGAAACTGGCTCCAAACTTGTAGATCCTGACGCATACACCGTGTGACTCTCATCCTGTGAAAAGGACAATGAAGACCTTTCATTGCATCACATAACCTGCACCGGAGCACACGACCTGGCGCCACCACCCTGCATGCCAAGTTCTGACGCCCGACTATTACCTGCAATTCTTTCCGCGACACCTAACTTTTGTAATGTCAAGGCAATCCTAGCCTAAAGGTCGCTTGGCTTACCATCAAGTAATCTGGACATCTCCTGCTTAGTGTCTAACTCTATTCCCAATAATGTAAGGGACATAGCTGGTCCCTCCATCTTTTCTTCAGCTAAGGGGAAAACCAACTCCCCTGCTTTACATCGCATTTCGTGAGCTCCGCCCCTATGCTGTGCTTCCAGACCACATGTACTGCCTCGTCGAAAGAGGTGTGATGCACGGTGCACAACTTCTGAGGGATGGCATCGTTCACTGACTCTCCCTGCAGGTATGACGAGTGACGGATGAGCCGAAACTCCACCTGGTTTTTTTGGGCACCACACCCAGTGGCAAAACCCTCAGATTCTTCAGGGGGGTATTTGAAAAAGGTCCCAGCACTCTGCCTTCCTTCACCTCCTTCTCAAAGTTTTCCAGAACTATTTTTTCCAGCCCTTTTACTGATTTCAGGTTGTGTGCGAAAAACGCCTTACACACTCTCCCACCACTAGTATCCTGAAACCACACTGAAAACCCTCTAAAAGGTATTCGGCATCTTCCCCTTAGGGTATTCATGCAGCCATGTCTCCAACACAGAAATCTTAAATGGACTGGGGCCCTTTGCCAGGATTACCCCTTACCACCATTGGACTTCTTGCTACCACCAGGTTCTTTGCTGCCTCTTTGAGCTCTGGCCTTAAAACAGGATGAGCTGGGATGTTGACCTCCACACAAAGAGCATTCATGCCTGAAAATGCATGCTTTTCACCTGCATGTACCTCTCGTGTTGTAATCCTAGCAAAGCAGGCAGGGTTGTACCACCTGCCCCGTACCTACAAGGGGGGGGGTCTGATTTTTGCCCACCCTACGTATAAGATGTCCACTATCAAACCTGTCACCTAAAATTGGCCCAGCAGGCATCATAGACTGTAACCAAAGCCCTGGTAAAGGCTCATCCCATCTTAAATTCGGATGAATCACACTTCTCATACGAAATGATTCATCGTACATCAACCATGCTTGACCAGCAAAGTCTACGTATGCCCTGTATATTAAATCAAGGTACTGGAATAATGACAGCACCCTCCAGGGCTGTGCCCTCACTACTACCCCTGCATAAACCAGGAAACCAGGAAGCCAATTAGCCCATGTCCTCTCCGGTCTGTGTCTCCTATGCCTCTCCTTGTCTCTTTCCTCCTCCTTATCAAGGTCCTTCTTCTCTACGTCTCTATTCAGAAGCTAAAAAAGGTCAACATATTCTCCCCTCCATATTTTTTCCTTGATTGCTGGGGTGAGGTGATCACCCAAAGGCATAGCATGGTCCCCGAACGACAATGCCTTCAAAGGGACCGAGTGATTCCCAGTATCAGGTACTGATGGGTAAGGCCAAACCCCTATGCCAGCTGTTGAACTTGTTGGTGCTGGAAATGTGACCTGTGGGTATGGAGCAACCCAGTTCCCAAACTGAGTACTTGTGCTGGGCCAAGGAGTGTTTGGTGCCCTGAACCCCTGCGTGACATATGAATTGCAAATTGGTGAACTTGTCCACTGCCAGGCCATGGCCAAGCAGGCAATATCGGTAGAGTGTCTGGTACAGCCGCCAGCTCACCTGCTGTCATAGGTGGCAACACCTCGTGTTCCTGCCTGCCCCTCTGGGAACCAGCTGCCACTTCGTCCATTGCCTCCTGCCGGCTCCTGGCTGCTGCCAATGGTCCAACTGCCTCTGGGGTCCACGACTCTCTCTCTTTGTCCTCGCTCTGAGGCTGTGTTGTTACCCCGGACGCATCCAATTCCCTCCTGGATGACCCAGATACCTGCTGATCCACCTCAAGCACAGCAAAATGAGACATTAAATTCTCTGCCATAGCTTTAAGTTTAGCCCTCTTATGGCACTTGGCCTCCCTGGCAGAGTGGCGCAGCTGCACACTGCTGCTCTGTGGAAGCTTTTGCACCGTTCTCTCCGCCTCTAAGGCCGCAATTTTTTCATGCAGCTGCTGCCAAATAGGACCCTTTCTGGAAGCCATCGTTACCACACCACTCAAAATGTTGCGCATCCAATTACCCTGACAACTCAAAACCAATACCGCCACTCACCTTGAGTTAGAATGACCAAATACTTATAAGATGAACCCTGAAAATATCAGTCAAGAAGTTAATTGATAATGCGGAGCTCTATGCAGTGAATACAGCTAAACTTCCTCTTTCTTTTTCTTTCCCTTTTTTTTTAAAAAAAAATAAACTTATTTATTCATTTATTTACGCTCTTTCCAGCTGCTGTCTGGGCTGGCCCAGCTCCTTCGCTATTCCCTTCTTTCAAAGGCTAATTATTTGTCAACCCTTCCTATATTATTTGGCTAGTGTAAACCCTTTCAAATATTACAGGTATTGTTACCTCATATTTATTCTTATTTAATTATTTAAATAATTAGTATTCAATTACTTATATTAGTAATAATTAATTAATTAATTAGATTATCTATTTATTATTCCTAATTTATGTACTATAAGAATTAGTCTACTTATCATGCAATGTATTTATATATTTATTTATTTATTTTTACAAAACAAATAAAAATGTCGTCTAAGACAAAGCCACACCCCTAACGGTCAAACCCACTCCAAAACACTAATAAAAATGTTACCCAGGTATCTACACACTGAAATGGACCCATCTCTGCCTAATTAAGTAAATACAATTAATTCATGCAATTCCATATTTATTTATTAATACACATTCCGAAGCGCGGGCCCTTGCTTCCTGATCCCACTGTTCTGGCAGGCTACACACCCACTCACAGAGCGGGCACCCTGTTAAAGACACCTGGCCCGCTAAATTGAACTATAGTAATCACCATATAGTTTTGAATTTATTATTATTATTATTTTTAAATACTGAATAAATTAATTTAATCTTAAGTAAAAGTATTGCACAAACGAATTAATTGGTGTTCCTGTAGAACGATCACCACCCGCTCGCTCCCTCCAGATGCCTAGAAGGCGCCCCTGCGGCGGTGCCACCCCGCCGTGCGTAGTCTCCACTCCCTGCCTGTAGTTACTAAAATAAAATACAGAATAAATTCCTCCAATGCAAATAACTCCTCTGTTGGGGAGCTACAAATCCTGGTAGGCAAACTGTGTGTGTGTGGGAATTGCTGATGCAAACCCCCATTTCCAATACTACGCAGCTAGAAATTATCCAGATCAGCAGGGCTCCGTCCTCCTTGTTTGCCAGCAAGGAAGAGGAGGGAGGGAGGGAGGAACACCAATTAAATAGCTCACTCGTTCCCCCCTCCCCTCCAGGGATGCTCTTGCGAGACTCTAAGTGCCTCGCATTATTCCAGGAAGGAGGCAAAGCGGACCCGCACTGCTGAAGGTAAGCTCAACAGCGGATCCAGCAAATGACATGAACGCAATCTAGACTTCCCTAAGCTGGTATCTTCCACCTATGTTGGACAGGGACTCCCATCAGCCTTAGCTAATGCTGCCAACCAGGTTAGGGAAAGCTGGCTAGACAACAGATGAACTCAATGTCTCAGGAACAACAACAAAAGAGTGCTGTTCTGCTTATGCCCTGCTTCTTGGCTTCTTGACTATGATACTGGAGAAAACAAACCTTTAGTGACATCTCAACTATCAAGCAGAAAGGCTTTCCTAAGGAAAAAGTCCTTGCACCTAAAAGTCCTTGCACAGCAGGTGGAGAGTTCTATCCCAAACCTTTTTTACTTGCAAAGATAAGCAAGGAATATATACATGCAAACATCTACAGGATTCAAATCTACTACCTACAAGCCTAATTTTTTCTATCTTATGCTGCTGTATCATGAGCAATGCATACATAAAACTCGAAGGCTTGTGTACAGAAAATGGAAGTGTCACACACTGGTTTCTGAAGGCCCTTGAAAATGATGGTGGTTCATTCAACTCAATACTTGTGTCTAACCTTGTTTGCAAAAAGAGGTTTTAAAGACAGAGTTCTTTGAATAATTCTGCCTTACACACGTACGCTGTAAGTGGTGTGATGCTCATATTGCTTTTGCAAGTACATTATAAACTTGTTTTATGTGCATGCATATTGGTAAAGTGGAGCAGCTGCAGTAATAAAGGCAAATAACTTCAGATCCAGCATTCTGCCAGTGAAACGAAACAGCAGGAAAGAAACCTATTTTAGTAAAACAGAATGGGGTGCACGAAGGACATTGCTTTCAATTTTGGAATGAATCAGATTGTATTAAAAAGTTGATACTGCTTCCTAACATTCTTACATTTGTTGATGAGACAAACCAAAGGAATACAGAGAATATGCTTAAGTATCCTTTTGGAAAACTCATAAATGTGCTTCATTCAGCAACCTTGTTCCCTGCCTTCATCAGTTGCTGCATGAGATCACACATTTCTACAGCCATGAGAAAAAAAAATGTAAAGTAAAACACAGTTCCATTCAGAACTTCTTCTAGATGCTGCTGATCCACAAATAAGTGCCATGGCAGTGATTGACTTGAAATTTGCAATTCTGGGAAATGAGGGAGACATGGGAGAGTTGTGGTTGCTTTGGAAATTGGTGGGCAAAGGAGACTTAAGGACCATCCTGGCCCATTCACTAAACCCTCCCTGCTTCTGTGTCAAGTATGAGATTAACATGCCAGCCTTGTTTGCTAGGAATGGGATACCAGTTTCACTTTCTTTTACATTCAGGTTTTAGTAAATTCTTCTCAAAAATGAACTGGCATGAAGTTATTGCCCATCTCTCGTGTTTGGCAGTTTAAGACGTAGACTGACCACAAGATGGGACTCGAGAGTGGGCATTGTGTAGCAGAATGAATGGGCACTTGGTTCTCTGTCAACAGCCTTCAAGAGAAAGGTGAAATATTCAATGCATTCTTCTCCTTGCATGCTTGCTCATAGTAGCCACTTATATATCAGGAAAAAGGGGACAAAAGAGGACCATGAGTTCCATAAAATTGCATATGTCCACATGCCAAAAAAAAAAAAAAAAAAAAGCCACAGTAGGTTTTTCTCTGACAGTCTTCCAAATGAAGGACTGTCGTCTCAAAATGAGCTCTTACGGTCACCCCGCAGAAGGTGCATATGGATGAAAACTCTGAATATATTCAAACATAATGTATAAATGAATGAAATGTGGAGAGCTAATAAAGTTTCCTTTATTGCACACACCAATCTCCTGCATATAGTATTTATTTAATTTGTAGCACTAAATAGCATTACAAGACAGGCAGGCAGGAAGGCAGGCAGAAGGAATGAGGTGGGGGATGTAGCTGTGATTACCTTCCTTATTTTCTGCCAGTTTATTGTATTTGAAGGCAAACAGACATCCACAACTTGATATCCTGGTAAATATGAGTTTGCAACCTGCTGCCCTATGCCTTAAAATAAGGGTGGGAAATCTTTTGAGGCCAACGGCCACAATGAAAGATGTTTTGGGGCACATGATACCAGTTATTGGGGCCTCCCCTAATCTCCTCCCCTATTTCACATTTATTTATTTAACTTATATGCCACCCACTCTACCCAAAGGTCTCTGGGCGGCTTACAACAATTAAAATACAATTAAAATACAATAAAAAGATAAAACAATGAAAATACAATTAAAATGTGATTCATGCACACATACACTGTTCTCTCTTCCTCCCTTCCTCTTTCCTTCACTCTCCCTCTCCCACACAGACATATAAACTCATACAGAGAGATCTCATTACTGAGAAAAGACTAATTAAAAGTCATTAGTAACATAGAGCAGCTTCTACCATTCTGCACATCTTTTACCCACTTCATCCACAGAACATGTCAGGATTGGGACCATGTGGGTTTTTGGCTTAATACACTCCCAGGCAGGTTTTGCAGCCACACTGCCCCAGTGTCTCCCCAAATCTCTTTTACTCCTCACATTCTGGAAAGGAAAGAGGTTCTCTAGTAAAGGAGTCTTCAGCTGTATAACATGGAGGGTGCTTGGGGGACCATCATCTGCCACAGGAAAGGGCTATGATCACAACTGTGATAGTTGTTGAAATCTCAGCAGTGGCCACCAATTTTCAGAAGCAGTCAGTTGGGAACCAATGGCCTAGATCAAGTTGTTTGTCCTTAATAAAACAGGTTTAATGAACCAAGGGAACATAGGTAAGTGTTGGGTTTCCAGCTGTCCTTTGATTCAATGAGTCTTTTCTAGTGATGACTAACAATAGATTTAGGCAATGTTTACCTTTCCCTTTGGAAAGCTAACCCCTCCTTACCTAGTCAGTCATAATGTTGATATGGTGTCAGCATGATGTGCATTGCCCTGTCTCCCAAAAACCAAGAGCCTAGGCTGTGAGGCAAGAATAGAGCAATGCAAGGCCTGATGCTGTCAGGTTGTGCGTTGTGTTCCACTTGCTGTTCCAAGGAAGCGAGGCCAAGAAATGCAGGGTCAGCAGCTCCAAGTCTCTCGTAACTTCTAATTAGATCCTTAGAGGAACCTAGACAGCTTCTGACTGTAGCAATAAAAACAGTAAGGAAGCACAAAGTCCCTTCTCTCTATTGGAGAGTCAAATTTAAAATCAGCCAGACGACAATCCTGCGCAGCCCTTAAGTGTTTTTGGCATGTGCTGGGCCTGTGTATATACAAAGCAGGATGCAACTTGGCAGCTCCAAAGGGTTAGCACTGAGATTTGTTCAGCATTTAAAATAACGGCACCATTCCCACAAATTAAAAATCCCAAAATACCCAGAGCAGCTTGCAAAACTCATTGGATTCTGTCCAAGCAGAACTTTCAACTGTTCCACGCTGAGCGAAGCGCTTCCCATGTGGGTGGGAAAACTCAAAAGTGTTCTGGTGCTTGGAGCCTCCCTCTTCACACCCGTGATCCATAAATGAATGCCTCACATTTCAACACAAGCTCGGCTGGAACATGGAAATGAAATGTGTCAGTCATTCACCTGTTAACAGGCATCTAAATAAAGCATCCAGATTAGAGCTAAATGACTATTTAATGAAGTGAAGAAATAATTAATATTTCATCACTTGTTTAGCAGGAAAGCAAAAAGCAGAATGAGATTTTTAAACCTCCACCCCCTCCTGCTTGACTTGCCTGGTGAAACCAAAGTGAAGTGGAGAAAATATTTCAGTGGCAATGTGGTTTTGCTAGCTGGCAGCCCAGAGATTTTGCACTGTAGATTTGAAATTAGTGTCAAAGAAGGAGAGCTAATTATGGTCAAATAAGAATAAGCTGCCTAGTGCCTGGGTGACAAAATTGGGGGTTGTGGTCATTGTTAGAAAAATGTGTTTGCAAGAAGATAATGTAAGGTTTATGAAAGGGAGCACTCAACTTTGGTGGCAGTTAGCAACAGTATGGGTCCTCTGTTTTAAAAAATGTTATTTTCCCCCCTTCCAGGGGACATTGTACAGCTTCTTTCAGCAATTGCCAATTGAGTATTGACATACAGCATTGCCAAGTTGGGAACTTTCCATGCTCTGAGATTCCAAGCCAAGGGGAAAGCCTTTGTGAAGTCACAGAAGTCATCCCTCAGTTGCACAGTGGTTGGTCACTGAGTTTCCATAAAATTCAGTGATGTAGTTTTCCCTCCCTATCAACTTCATCCAGAGATGAATAATTCTACTTGTCTCTGTCTCGTCTTTGATTGGGCTATTCAGTGATACAAAATGCAGAGACAGAGCAGAAACACCTCTTTTTTGATGAGGTTGTCTTCTGTATCTCTACATTAATTTCTCTTTATTGGTCTTTTCAGCAGTCAGTTACTCTAAGCTGACTGAAAATATTTTATATGCTGCCACTAGAGGGGAAAAGCAGGATACAAATGAATGAATGAATGAATGGTGCCTTCTCTTCAGGGCCAGTGCAAATATTTTGCAAAAAATGCGGCAAATTGTGATTTCCTTTGGCTAGAAAGTAAAAGCCCATATTCATGCAGCCAAACAGTCAGGTTTGGAACCTGAATCAGAAAACCGCATATCCATGTACCACGCCCCATGCCCTGAATACTAGCGTCTAACCAGTGAAGATCATGGAGAATATTTTTTCATTTCTCTTTCATGAGAACACGGAAAAAGGTCCAAATCTATTCATAAATTTGATGGAAATAATTGAGATTTAAGAAAGAAAAAGAAAGAAAGAAAGAAAGAAAGAAAGAGAGTGAGTGAGTGAGTGAGTGAGTGAGTGGGTGGGTGGGTGAGAGAGAGAGAGAGAGAGAGAGAGAGAGAGAGAGAGAGAGAGAGAGGAAGCAAAACTGTGGGACTGTGGTCAATAGATATGCCAGTGGCAGGAGTGAGGCCAGCATGAATATTCTCGGCCACCTTCACATGTTCAATGTACTTAGGGAAAGTGAAAATATGACAGGATGCCTACAGAATATCTTCTCCAAAGCCAGTTATTCTTACTTTTTCACATGTGAAAAGCATGCCTATACATTTGAAGTCTCAGTGTGAAGTGTGCTTCCAATTACAATTTGGAAATAAAATGTGCTGAATGAACAGATGTCTAGGAACAACTGGTGCCAGTTCACATGGTTCCTTTCATATACATGGGCTGTGTTTGGGGTATTTCAACTATGATGCTATCCTCAGAATTAATGCCAATTTCCTGCTGGGATTTTTTGGCTGTCAGTCTTCCGAGGGCTCCTTTGGTTCAGGCCCCCTTTCACTTCAATGCTTTTTCTACTGGCAAAGTGTTGGGCAAGAAGAAAGTCATTCCCCAGCTTATCACAGCTTTTTCAGGTGATGGACAGTTCTTTCTTCTGATGGTAAGTAGCTCTCAGGAGTTTCTGATGTTTCTATGAGGCTGGATTGATAACCCAGCCAGTTTCTGCTATTACTATTATTATTCTTTCTCTCTCTGTTTCTCTCTATGGTATTTTGAACCAGGTGCTGTTGCTAAAAATGTTCAAGCTTGATGGAGTTGTGGGGTGTGCTTTTTGTGAGGCTTTTTTCTTTCTTTGACAGCTCTCCCTATTGAGTTCTGTGAACTGCTGTTGAAATTTTCACTATGTTTCCCCCCACCCACCCCCACTCTTCTTCTTCTGGATATGCTGGAGTTAGCAAATCATCTGTTGTGGCAGGATCCCATAACCAGATGTGAGTTTGGCTATGGAACAGCCACTGGAGATTAGCAAAAGAGCTCACTCTTTTACAGGATCTGTTGCTTTTGCTCTTTTTACTTCAGTGCTGCCTAGTAACTGTTCTTTGTCCTGAACAGTATTGCTTTGACAAGTATGCATGCACAAACACACACAGAGAGAAAGAGAGAGAGAGAGAGAGAGAGAGGAAGAGGAAGAGGAAACAACAGGATTATTATTACTGACAGCTTCTAGCTTTAGTGGTTAAAAAAAGGAATTATCAGTTGGTAGCATCTGGTCAGTAGAAAGCTAAATGAAGTCCCATCTCCTAACTTGGGAAGTGTCAGGAAAAGCTCAATTTCCTTTTTGTGCAAAGAGACATTCACATCTTAACTTCATACACAAATAAGAACACTGTTGATGGACAAAAGTTGTGACTGTCTCAGAACATGGGGGCCTGGTTATTAAACAGTTTACAGCACATTTCCATGCTGATTTCCACAGGAAAAAGAGCTGCAAGTGAATTAGTGAGATCAGTGGAACTTTCTATCAATTACCTGAAAGAGAGCCTTTGAAAAGAGGAATGTGACTGGCCACTAAAATCATCATCTGAAGAAAAAGGACATGATTTGTTAAACCTGTGTGTCTTTTTAGCATGCTTTGAAAAGCAATTTAAACAGCCACTATATGTTGCCTTCACATGGAAAAGTCTGACTTTTCGCTCCTCTGTTCTATAGGCCCCATGAAAATTTCAAAAAAGCAGTGTGACTGAAGGGGCTTTCCCTTCTGCTTCCCATGTATGTGGGAAGAAGTACAATACCCAGAATTGTTTTCCACCGTTTTGAAACTTCCATTGGCACCGTTCCCCCCCACTTGACAAATATCAGCTTTGAGGGAGAGGGTATACATGCTTAAGGCATATAGGAAAAACATTACGATCCTCTCCCCATAGTTGCTCATCATAGTGTTATTTAAAACAAAAACTCTCATAAATTGTGGAGTTTGGGTCTTTATATTGGAGGATAAAATCATGTTGATACAAGCATTTTTAACGATAGCTGTCACTGCAGGATGACTGCATGGCTATGTATTCACATAGGCAGCTACTCTGAGTGCTCTGTGAGCAGAAAAGTGGCATAGAAGGAGAAGAAAAAGAAGAAGAACCTAGTAAGTTTTCCCCGTTATGATAAGCCTTCTGCTTTCCTGCAGAATGCATGTCTGCTTCATCTAGATTTACAGTGCTGTAAATTGTTATGGATGAGACTTTCATAATTCTAGGGCTTCCAATCCCAGCAGTCACCTAGAATCTCCAAGACAGACTTCTGAGAGAGGAGAAGCCAGAAAACAAAACAGCTGTCATACTACCTGTAATTCATGCTTCTCTTCCAGTGCCAGAAGAAGGGAGTGACCTCTTAGTCATTCTGCTTCCTGGAAATCATCCCGGTGGTCTATCTCACTACCCAGTAGATGCTATATGTGGAATCTCTCACTGAACTGCCTTTCCATGGAACTGTAAAGTAACTACCAAGAGGCAATGTGACTGAATAGGGGATTCCCTTCTTCTTTACAGCTGAAACATGTGGCGTGAAGCAGACAATGGCAACAAGAAGACATTTCTTTTGCCTTCTGGTTTCTCTCAGTCACAGAAGTCTACCTGGGAAATTCTAGGCAATTTCCAGGACTGCAAGTCCCAGAATTATGAAAATCTCATCCCTATAAATCATAGGTGGGCAACAAGGGCCTTCAGGTGTTTTGAGAACTTCAACTCCCAGCATCTTTTGCCAGCAGCTATGATGATGAAGGCTGAAGAAAGTTGCAGTATAAAAACTAAAGGACCACTGTCACTCCCATCAAACTATATGCTTCTTCTGGATGGGAGACATAAGGCAGAGGAGAAATCCAGAGGAAAGAGTCTGAGTGAGTTAGGAG
Source organism: Intellagama lesueurii (assembly GCA_037013535.1). NCBI lineage: Eukaryota > Metazoa > Chordata > Lepidosauria > Squamata > Agamidae > Intellagama > Intellagama lesueurii. The sequence continues at coordinate 90,828,867 of JBAJHW010000004.1, read as the reverse complement.
AATTGCAGTTTAGGAATGCAGAGGGTAATCATATACAAATTTCATATAGACAAGCCTGTTTCTGTTGGAAGTCTTTGTTGCTATAATAAAGAACACAACTCTTGCTCATTCTGGGGTGAGGAGAGCTCAGAGTGAAGGATGTGAAATGACTGGTACTGTATCACTCTCAACATCCTAGTCTCCCAGACTTGGCTGTGCTCCAGGGAATCTAAAATCAAAAAATAATCCCCAAGGCTAGACACTTAAGGCTTGTGCACCAACCGTGCAAAGTAGCTGCCATCACTCCCACAAAAACACTAAAAGAACTCAGTAGATGGTAGAGGCAAGGACTGGTTTTAGTCCCCAAACCCCTCCCAGCCCAAAATCCAGGCAGCTGTTTGAAGGGGTTTTTTTTTTTTTGTAGTTTTTTAAAGAGAAAGAAAGAAAGAACAACTAAAAAGGGTAAAGGAGAGATGTTCCAAACAGTTCCAAAAAGGTTTTTCAAAATGCAGGAGCAACTGCAAAGATAGACTTAAAGCATTCAAGAGGAACACACCAGAAAACAATCAAAACTAATCTACTCTATCTAATACCTTAGCAGATAGTGTAGCTCTGGAAGACAGGATGGCAAACAGATCCAGTTTTCTCCTTAGAGGCAAGATAAGCCCTTTCTAGGCATTGTGGCACAGCAAGTGAGGAAAGCACTTTCTCCTCAGATATATGCTAGGCAAACTAGTTTTCTTAATTTACTTTTATACAAGTAAATGGCCATAACACACCTGTTGCCAACAACATCTCAATCCACTTTCATGCTCTGTCAGGACAAAAGGCATCTTTCAAACCTGCTCCCTTTCTCGAAGTCAAAATCTTCATATCTCTCATGGAAGGAAGCAGACTGGCTCCTTTTCAGTCAAGGGTTACAGTTAAGACATTAGATTTCTTTTGGAGCTGCTTTAATATGCCCTCTGATGAGAGATGAGTATGGAAGCATCAGTTCCTCTCTCTCTTTCTTTCAAGTGTTCAGTAACAGTAGGTATATTGAAGGTGTGAATTCTCTTTTTACATACTGACCCCTTCTTGTTGGATCAGCTTTCCAGGAACTCACAACAGAAGCATCAAAGTGTCCAGTAACTGAATTCCATATTTCATATTCCCTAGTTTCTTAGTTTCTTCATAATTGGTGTATCAGAAGAATCTGAAATGTCAATGATTTCTAATGTTTATTTTTATTTTTGAAATAAACATGTACATATCAATACTTTGAGAGATTAAAGAGGAACAGATATCCAAACACAAACATGCAACTTTACTTTACAATGGTATAATATTAAATTGTTACAGGATCCTCAACAGCAAATTCATGAAAATTAAGCTTTCAAATTCTTGTCTATCACAGAATGAATACTTATGACAGCTGTGCTAGACAATATCAGTAATAGACAGGTATGGAAAGCATGCAGTTAAGTATTAGCATTATTTTAAAATCTTTCTTTTCCTCTCCATCCCAACTTCCATTTTTGAAACAGGCATGAATATTTCATTCTCCCACTGAAGCATCTCTCTAAAATTATGTACCTTAGCCACACAGTGATACTTAATTCACCCCATTTCCACTGGAACAAAATAAGTCCTTTATTCTGCATTCTATTTTGGAATGGGATGCAGAACACTCTCACTTGCAGATGGGGTTTCTCTTGGAGGGCAGCTTTCTCCTTCATCAGTGAAGGCAATACACCTGCAATCGTAGAACCTTCTCATTTTAACTTTATTTTATTCATTGCTATTTCCAGCTGTGAAGAAATTTGACAGCCAAACTGCTTTAAAAATAAAGAAGCTGAGGGGTGGGGGTATATTCATGCAGGTATATTAGGCTAAGCACCATCAAAAAGTTCAAAGACAGTTCCGTATGCACATGTGCATGCACGTCCACATGCATGCATGTGCACTTGTGTAGCACAGTACCAAAGCAAGATACTTCACTGCCTGAGCTAAAGTACAAGATGATGCTCCCATCCTGTTCCACATAAAGAAGCATTGTGCATCAAGCACTAGCAGTTCAAATTTTGTTCAGTCTTACCACTGGCCATTTCCTGGCTGATGCCAAAGCCCTGCAATGCCAAGCCTGATGAACAGTTCTATTGGACATGCAAGCCTGCCTTTTTAATAATATTTGATTGATCTAATAAAGGTATTACTCAATGCAAATTTCACAACTGGGAGAGTGAGGAACAGACTTGTTTAGGAGTTGTGTGACTTCAGAGCTGTCCTCCACCTGTCAAGAGTCTGCCACTCTTGCCCACCAGCAACTGCAACCTGAGTCTGCTTTTCACTTCTCTGCCCAACAATAGAGCAAATATTGGTGTGTGTGTGAAACAGAGAGAGAGAGGCATAGAGAGGAGATGAGATCATGAAAGATTTTGACATTCGAAGACTTCTTTTTTTAAAAAAAAATTGTGGAATTGGTTTTGTTAAAAATATATAATTTGCTCAAAATTCATTGACCATACTTATTTACATGATCATGTAAAAGCAGTTCTCCTCCTCCAGTATACTGTCTTGCACAGGTAATCTTGCATCCCCATGAGGAAACGCTCATGAGAGAACCCTCAATTACTGTACAACTGATGTCCTACTTACTATTTTTCCCCAACTAGGTTTTTTTGTGCAAAGCAGAGTGGCTTAAATCCAGTAGTGCAGTGTACACTGTGTGTAAGATTGATGACATCATCAGCCACAACACATTTTCAGAAATAAACAATTTCCCATCTTCCCTGGAGATCCTGAGGCTCCTGAGAGATTCAATCTGATGGTGGTGATTTTGGATATTAAAAATGTCCCCCCATCCCATGGCTCCTAATGGCTTCTCCATGACATGGCTACTTTTTTACTTCCCCAAAAAATCACAGTGACTGTTGATATAATCCGTCTTACACAATATAAGTTATGGAACAGAATTTCAGCGACTATTTCATGAATGTAACTCTTTTTGTACTTTGCCTGAAAATCTCATAGATTTTTGCTAAAGTTGCTGCTGGGGGGGGGGGGAGTGTTAGAAATTTTGTTTTTGTGCAGGAGTGAAAAATATAGCAGCAGCCAACAATTTTTTCATGAGGTCTCTCAAGATAGCAAGACACCCTTTTTAGTTCAAGATGGTAGTATTGAATTGTTATTCCACTCCTTCCCCCAGAATGGAGTACAAGAATATTTAGCTATTCTTGTTAGAGTTTTAACAACCTCACATGCTGCCTGTGATTTGAATGACTGAGAAAGACTTTTCTGGCCTGGGGCGACCATCAATCTATCCAGTAATAACCAATCATTCCTTCCAGCCTCTGAATTCAAAGACAGCCCTGCATCTCTGCTGAGTGTTTTTCTTTTCCTCTCTTTAGCCTGTCCGAAGCATCATCATTAGTTTACTGCCGATCTGTTCACAACTTTAAGTTATAAAACATTTTCATTCCTTCTCCTACAAATATCTCAGAGTGAATTACTGAGACTTTAAGTGCCAGTTAATGAGAAAGGGATAGGCTATCTGGGGAACCTGTAACTATTCTCCTCTCTGAGTCTCTGTACTTCTACTGCATAGCCAAGGAATTTTTAACCAGAAATTCAAACCTCTGCAACAATTCTGCCCATGAATTGTACTTAGCAGGGAACAGAAGATGCTTCACCCATCTTTGTTGTGTCCACCTCACTTTGTCACTTCTTCTGTGACTTGACAAACAAAAAGGATTGCAAATGATATTTGAGGGCAAACTGTTGTCTTCCCTCCCTCCCCAGCCCCTCCCCTGACCAATGTCTATTGGAACAGAGTAACTATGTTGCCTTGACAAGTGATTGCTGTTCAGGTTGTTTACCCTGCAGTTCAAAACCATTTGATCTTTTGTCTGCATTCAGTCATCTGCAACGCTTTCATTTTAGATAGTCAATATCCACAATACACAAGTCTATGCTAAGCTGATCAAGAATTGACTTTTTATTCATTGGCAATTTTTTTTTAAAAAAATTGGAATTTATTACATGGCAACGATTCATAGAAGACAGATAATATTCCCCCCTTTTATTTTAATGGACAGTGGCCATTTTACATCCAAGGTTCTGCTTGTTGTCCCTTAGAAATTAGCTTCTATTTCCCCCCTTATTTCAGACAGGCTGAAACAAGAGGAAAATATATTTTTTCATATTTACATTTCCTTTTCTGTGCACACATGCACACAGACGCACACATACATTCAAGCAACTCAGATGGAAAGCAGTAGGAACCAAGAATGTTTCTCTGTCCTCAACAACAAGAACCACAACAACAACAATGTGCCATCAACTCAATTCTGACTTATGGTGACCCTTTTCAAGGTTTTCCAGGTAGAGAGTACTTTACCATTCCCTTGTACTGGGGGCACCCTGGGACTGTACAGCTTGCCCAAGGCCGCACAGGCTAACTCTTTTCACAGGAAGCACAGTGGGGATTAGAACTCCCAAACTCTGTGTCTGCAATCTGATATTGGAACTGGGGAGCTATCCATCCAGTCCTCATAAAGGATCTGTTATACCATGTTTAGTCATTACCAGTTTGTCAGTTTTTAACCCCAATGCACCAGAGTGGGACATTGGTTCCCCAGAGTCCTGTTAAAGTAAGTGGTTATAGGACTACAGCCCTAAGTGTTTATTCTAATTCCATCTACAGTGGTGCCTCGACTTACGAACATCCCTACTTACGACCATTTCGAGTTACGACCAGCTCCGGCCGCAAAATTTTGCTTCGACTTGCAGCCGGAGCTTCCAGTTACAAACAGAAAAAGGCAGGGGAAAAAGGTGGGAAATTCAAATTTCTAACTGTAGGTGGTGACGAGGCTGCTTCTTTGTAGCTCTTTCACCCCAGCAGTTAGAGTGTGCGCGATCGGAGAAGGCTGCCTGGTAATGTAAGGTGCTGTTTTCTGCTTTTTAAAAACTGTTCTGGGTGTTTTTGCAGCGTGGTTTTGGGCTGGGGGGGGGGTTATGTTTCTGTGCTGTGATGGGTCTTGGGGGGTTTGTTTGTTTTTTGGAGTGTTTTTTCCCATTTCTGATGGGTCTTGGGGGGTTTGTTTGTTTTTTGGGTTTCCCCCCCCCCATTTCCGATGGGTCTTGCGGGGTTTGGTTGCTTTTTGGTTGTTTTTTTCACCATTTCCGATGGGTCTTGCATGCTTCCCTTGCTTTTTCCTTTGTTCTCTTTGCATTTCTGAACTGCCCCTTTGTTCTCTGTGCATTTCCAAACTGCTCCGTTTGTTTTCTGTGCATTTCCAACCTGGTCCTTTTGTTCTCTGTGCATTTCCGATCTGCTCCTTTTGTTTTCTGTGCATTTCTGACCTGGTCCCTTTGTTCTCTGTGCATTTCCGATTTGCTCCATTTGTTTTCTGTGCATTTCCGATGGGTCTTGCACGCTTGATTGCTTCCCCCCCCCCTTCGGCCGGAAGGGATTAATAGCGTTTCCAATGAGTCTTGCAGTGATTTAAATTTTTTTAATTTTTTTGGTGATTTTTTTCTTCGGCCGGAATGGATTAATTGCATTTCAATGCATTTCAATGGGAAATGGTGCTTCGACTTACAACCATTTCGACTTACGCCCATCTTCCGGAACCAATTAAGTTCGTAAGTCGAGGCACCACTGTATTGGAATGGATGTCTCTGTGCTTCAATCACAGTCAGCAGATGTTGTATCAAAGTCAACATTTGCAAGCTACCAGTTTCTATGACTTTTTCACATGATAACTGCATCTGATGAAATGCATGCTTTTATAAAACCATTGCAAAGTCACTGTGTGAGTAGTGTGTGCATTAACAAGAAGAAGTGCCGAGCAGGTCATGGCAACTTAACCTTTGAAACCCCTGCCATTCATTTCTACTCTTAGCCACCTAATGTCCTTGACATTCCTCTGGGTCATTTGGATAAATGAAATCATGTTACACTTCAAAAGGGATAACGATTTCACTTGAAACTGGACAAGCATTCAAAGCCAAGATTGTTCAGATGCTGTGATGACAGACACCATTCTCAAGCAGGGAATTTGACTGCCAGAATCAATTAAGTGAGTGCCATGAGGAAACAAGCCTTTTTAGCCAGCTTACAGATACTTCGTCCTTCTGGTCAGTCCATAAAGTCAGTAGACTGAGTACTAATGGGCCAACCGTGTACGTAGGAGGCATCCAATATTTTCCAACAATTGGAAATATTGATCCCATAAATATTGATCCCATAATCAATCACCATAAAAAAGGAAGTGTGAGATCAAGTAGTGTTACCAGAAAAGCCCACGTTATACAAAGGAAGGGAAATTCAAAGGTATTGTGATAAAAGACAGGGAATTTTGGCATGGAAAACAAGATATATATATAAACTTGAGCTTAACTGATCTTTCTTCAAGCTATAATAGGAACATCTTTGGTCAGCTGTTGCTTCAGTGGAGCCTTCCCACCAGACCCTCATCATTATGACTTTGGTCATATTATCCCACTGAAGCAAACCTCAGTTTTTCTTTTATTCCCTCTGTGCTTCAGGCTCTGGTTCAATTCTTGCACATGATATTCATTAAAGGCTCCTTTGCTCTTTAAACCACACACACACTGCTAAAGGAAAGACAACTCACTGTAATGTTTTAAGCCTGCCTAGATCATCCCACAAAGTCTAATTAGCCACAATTCCACAAAATATGTAAAAGTTAAGACATATCCTTGCACTTCCTTTCTCTTTCTACTGTGCTGTATTTTCTGGAAGGATTTATAAGAATGCGTTTTGGGGGGGGGATAGAACGTACTAGAATGAGCCTTTTTAGTCAAAGCTTTTCTACAGCACATTTAGCTATAATCCAGATTTGTGGTGGATGAAAGCAGATTGCCCTTGCTATCCCTCTGTCAAATACTGCCAGGTACAGTCGACCGAATCAGTCTATTTCTAGAGAGTGAAACATAGTATGTGTCCATTAGTCTGCTCAATGTTGTTTCCACACTAATCTGCATTAAATAAAAGAGAGAAACAGATAAAATAGTGTTTAACTTTGCATTTAAGAGCAGACTTTTCAGTATAATTTACCTCAGAATAATACACATTGAAAAGCTACTATCTCTCAAAATGCTTTTTAAAGAATGTATTTTGATCCTATTCTTGAATATAGAATTGTGCCTTGGAATTTAGGAAGTGTGAGAGATCATCTCTAACAGAAGTTTGATCTTCATGTGAACCCAGTCCGTTGATCAGGTCCATTGAAGAGATGGACATGAACCTCAGCCTCTACAGCCAATTACCCACTCACCAGTTGGAACATGGTCCTCTCCTCTTCCTCTTCAGCTGTTCAACCAGTCCTCGACAGGAGCATGGGTTTGCCTGCCTCCTTGTCTAAGTGAGTGATCAACCAAGGAGGTAGGGCAGGGGGACCCAAGCTCCTGCCGGATACTGGTTGATCAGCTGAAGAAGAGGAGGAGAGGAGCATGCACCAACCGCTGAGTGGGGGATCCAGTTGGGGAGATGGGGGAAGGGAATGTGCAGCACCTGTGGTGTCACGTGTATGAACCAGCACGAACCTCCAAACGGAGGTTCATTCCCGTCTCTAGTCCATTGTTATCAGAATTCTTAAAGATGAAATTCCTCAAGCATCCCTAAAGCCAAGTCAAAGGTGAGCCTCCAATTTACATAAGAATGCTCCGCTCATACATCCCAGTACATCTGGATCTGTCTTTTTAGCAGTAATATCCACACTGCATTGTTACAGCAGAGTAAAGAATTCTGGGATTCATAATTGGGTGAAGTATTCACAATTCCCAGCGAGAAAAGTCTGTTGCCCATTTTTGAACTATAGTAGGGCATTCTTGGATTTGGTAAAGGGCAGAAAAGAATAGAACAGAATAGAACAGAATGGAATGGGTCAGAATGGGTACTTGGTTATAAAAATCAATGGCAAATCTGTTGTGAAGTGCTGGACACAGATCAAATCAATATTTTAGAAATCAACCCTATCAACTATTACTCCTTCACTCAGCACACGCTCTTTCCAAGGAGATATATCTCCTATTTACACTGCTGTCCTTTCTGTCAGGGTGGAGAAATCCATCAGTTTCACTTCTTCTTCTTTTTTTAAACTCAAGTTCTTTCCATCAAATTTATGGGGGAAATGAATTTTGATTATTTGTAAATATTGATGAAATAAGTTTCTCAATCATCTTCACTACTCAAATTCAGTCAGTATAGCTATTTCCAGGAGAGATCATCTTATGTTTGCCTAAGGTGCTGTTGTTAGTGTCTGGCTGCGTAGCCAGGACTTTGACTCCTCCTCACTGCACCTCCTAGGACAGAGGACAGCTGAGGTTATCCAGCGCATGTGTGATCATGGTGTTGTGCCCTGCCATGGAAGAAGCCTTGGTCAAGCTGCATGGACCCAGAGTGCCCCCAGAAGGCAACTATTTTTGAGGATATTAGTACTTTATGGCTGAAATCCAGAAGTACGTCACACCTGATGTAAGACCATTGAATCAGTGGGGATTTGGTAAGCCAACACCTATACAAATTCCATTGATCCAGTGGGCTTATTCTAGCTGATACCTATTACTGGATTTCACTCTATACCTAGAAAATCCTAGGAGGGTCACTATAAACCAGCAGTGACTTGATGGTACATAATTAATTGATGATAATGGCCCTGTTGAAACAACTCAAATTTAACAGAACAGAAATGCCACAATAAATGGGAGAATCCAAAACCATACTTTTGGAAAACACAACAAAGACCTCTGTGTGAATAAACAAATTTGTTAGTTTCATTTTTCCCCACATGCTTTTATTTTTAAGTCACAAGTAATTTCCACAGAATTCCTGAAGAAATCTAAAGATGTGGAGAAGCTGAATTCTTATTTTCAAAATGAAACAAATGGAATCTGCCCCTATTTTCCATACAAGGTGAAGAGTCTATTAACTTAAAACTTTAAATCTGACATATGATCATGTCACTAACAAACTACAGAAATGCATAAAGAGGCATTGGCACATTGACAGAATAGAAGGGTTTCAGGAGGGAGTACAGGTATCATTCAAAAGAACAAGAAACTAGGGAATATGTTGGTAAAGAGTGAATTTAAAGACAGAGTACCATCACAAATCCCAAGGATTCTACCTGGTTCTTCCCCCCGACACACAGGACACCATCCCTGTGGACATTGTGCCTATTGTAGAAATACATGTCATATGACAGATTTTAAATATCCACAGACTGGCAAGATATACATCCTGAAGAAATTTACTGACTGCAATACTAAGGTAGTGATCTATGCCATAAGCTGTCCTTGCACAAATTGTATATAGGGAAGACCCCTAGATCTCTTAAGACAAAGATAGAAGAACATCTGAGTAATTTAAGAAATAGAAGACTGGGTAGTCCTCTTGTTAGCCACATCACAGAATTTAACCATACAGTAGGAGATTTAATATTCTGGGCCATGGATATGGTTCCTGTTAAGTACGAGAGGTCCTTACTGAGGAGGGAAATTGACTGAGGGTGCTAAATGAAGAAATAGATTTCTTGCCCTTACTATAGCACAGCCCCCACTGCCTCGCTGATTGTCTCACTGTCCTTGACTTGTCTGCCAGCTGAGAAAAAGTAGATACCATCCCTTTTGCATTCGCATTTTGGATTAACGTTGGAGCTGGTAGAGACCAAACAAGAAGCAAAAGTTCTAAAAGCTTGGTATGCATCTTACATGCTGTCATTAAGCTACATTGGAGTTTATAAATCTTATGTGCATATTTATTACTATTTTATATTGTTAACTGTAAAAAGAGCTGTAAGTGCCCCCAAGCCAGCTGTTTCTAAATTAATATATATTTTCATTTTGTGCTTAGCTCCTGGAGGCCATTGCCGAAAAGCATTGAGCCTGACCTTTTTAGATAAGAATAAAATCTGCATTGCCAACGTTTTTATACATCTTGAGACTCAGTCTCCCATTTGTATTTTTGCCACCAGTGGATGTACCAGTTCCCTCTGCTTTGTTGCCCTTTTATCCTGCCCATTATTTAACATTTGTTGGTTTGTTCTATTTAAATGTTTTGCTGTAAACTGTCCTGAATAGGAGATATGTCTCTTTGGAAAAAGCATCTATTGAGTAAATGAGTAATATCTGATAGGGAGACTGCTCTGAAAATATTTTCACCTCAAAGGATGGAGTATGATTTGATGAAAAGAAAGAGAAACAGAAATGAAGATGTTGAAAGAAGGAATGGGAGTGAGGTCAGTCTGTAGTTTTTAAAGTTGTTGCCATGCTTTGCCTACAGCAAAACCCCAAGCAAATAAGAAGTAAAACATCTGAAAAATGCTGAGGAAATGCCAAACTGAAAACGTATGTGTGGAAGTCAGGAATATACTCCTTGCACAAAGCTGTATCACCCTCTTCACTTCCTCAATAAGATTTATTTGCTCACATCTTTCAATTTGGGAATTCTGCTCCCCACTATTGGAGCTTCAGAGACTTCTCTTTCATTTGGGAGTTTTGAAGAGATCCTTGCTTCAAAATACTGTGTTTTAGAGGACTGCAGTCTTTTTGACACCAGGCCCATTTTCTCCCTAAAATTTGATCAGACATTTTATTTCCAATATACTTGCAGGTCTTGCTCCACGATTTTAGCCGATCCTCTATTATTTTGTTGTGATAATGCAGTTTTCATTGTCTTTTATTATCTTTTCTATTTGTGAGACCAGTTTTGGCCATGCTATTTGTACACTGCCCTCATTTCTGTAGCTGAAGGATGTTTTCTAAATATGTTATAAAATAAAAATAAATCAGCTACTCCCCTGTCTCCCGCCTGGCAGAGACCATCCATCAGGGAGACCAAGGCTGTTTCAGTGCCAAACCCAGGCTTGCATCCAGATGGAAACGGTGTGAGATAATTCACTTTCTGCAAAAGCACCTTGAGTTGAACTGCCAGTGCCTTTTCAAGTATCTTAGCTCCCGAAGTATTTTTAGCAAATGAGTGAGACTAAGTCTCCCACACTACAGAGAACAGCCAGGGCTTCCCCAAGACAGTTTGACAACTGTGACAAAGAAGGGTGTGGTGTTCTCTGTCCCATTCCTTGTAGTGATTCTGGCTGGACTCGTCATTAAACCTTTCAACACTGTTTTCAAACAGAGTTTCCCACCCTGCATGAAGCCAGCAAGCTAATTTGAGGGCTATAGGCTTGTCTGTCTGTCTGTCAATCATGATGTAATGGCAATTTCTGAAAAGTGGACATTCATCATGGCCATCCCTATATCTACGCCCCCATGGAAAACTCAAAAATACAGTATCAATGTATGTGTGTGTGTGTTGGCAATGTGCTGTTGTTGGGAAAATCTATCTTTGCCTTTCAGGGTTCAGCAGGAAGAGGAAAACCACTAATGGGGTAGAAGATGACTCAATTGTCCATATTAATCAGGAGGTCCTAACATTTTGATGCTAAGTGCCCTGGCTCCACCACAATTTATGGCATACAGCTCTCCTCTCCCACATCTTTCTGTGAACAGAGGGACACCTTTGTGGTGGTATCCACATTATACATAGATCCTAAGATTCAGGGGGCAGGATGGGGGATGCACATGGGAAAGCTTAACTCTTAAATCCTGGATTTGAATCCCTGTGCATTGAATCCATGTTTAAGGTTGCTTCCTCTCACCATTCCCAGAGGTTCTATAGGCAAGCAGTTGAAAAACATTTCTCTCCAGGCTGGGAACAGCTGCATGTTGGGTATGTGCAGGACACATATGCATGTGTTTTGTTCCAGCTGTGCTTTGAAAGAAGTGCCAACATTTCCAATTATTTTTACTTTGACATGGAAAAGTAATGTCTAAAAAAATTCAAATGTGTGAGAAAGCAAAACTTACAGATCTTCCTCTCCTGGGTGAGGATTTTCCTTGTTTCTTTCCCCTCTATTGGTATCTTGGGTCTTCCCTGTTCTGATGCACTGGATTGGCACCTATTGAGATTCCAGGCAGCTAACACACAGAAGCCCAAGCAGAGACTGGAGAAGTCCTCATCTGTAGATGAGTACAACCACATGGGACCAAAAAGTTTCCCAGCTTCAGTCTTTGAAAGACAATGTGTTTCATCTGAATGACTGGGCACTGAAGTACTAATGGGATCATTAGATGTCCAAGTGAATTTATGTTAGTGTCCAGACAAAGCAGTTTCAACTGGTGTAGTGTTCAGAGTGTGTTATACATTAGTACATAAATTACCTCTCTTCTGTTTTATTGGACTCTAGAGTTTTCCTCAGCTTTTTAGTTTGCTGCTGAAGCAGGAATAAAGATGCATTATGACAGTTTTTTATACTATAATAGAAATGGAAATCTAGCCTAGAGCAACTTAACAGTAATTAAAGAAGCTTATTTCACTGAAGAAATGTAAATGCATATGCAAATCAAGCCTGGCCCTGCAGCTTCTAACTGGTTATAAATTGAGGCCTATGGTGTGTTCAAGGTTGTGCTGTTTCATTAATTCATTCAGCTTTCTTCCACTGTGCTTTTCAATCCTTCCTCTGACAATGACTTTATAGCTCATGTAAAAAATATCATTCTGTTTGCTTTCTCCAACACTCCCAGTTTTTCCCGGGCTGTGTACTGCTGGTTTAAAAGTTAAATGACAAATGGAAGGAACAAGTCAAGTCAACATGTAGAACTAATGCATAGCAAAAGACAATGGTTAGCAGCACTGTTGTTTTATTGTATCATGCTTGAGAACCAAACTACTACATATGTTGCAAGTAGGATTGCTGGATTAGCAGCACCCACTCCTGGAGGTTTCAGGGCCAGTACCTGAGAATTGTGGATAAGGTGGGATTCAGATCATGGGTCAAGCTCTTGTGATGTTAAGGGGATGCACTCTTGTGATGTCACTCATATATATCCAGAAGTGCTATATAATAGAGTTTTTTTTTAAAAAAAAAATTACTCCAGTTAGCATTTAATCTCATTTTTAAACATTCTTAATATGTTTCTTTACATTTTATTGCTTTGTTCTCCCGCAAGGAAAGTACTGCATTTTATATTTCATGAATGCCAAATTAAGAGAATCATGTATAACCAACCTGCATCCTTAAAAAGAGATATAATTAAAAGAATAGTAATCCGTAGTTTTACTATAATGTAACCCAGTGGGTTGCAGCTCCTGGCTGGAGAACCAGAGGCTCTGGGTGAGAATCACATTTGGAAGTGGGGCCAGCTGAGATCATACACAACATGTGTGGCTGATGGCATTACATGCTCTGCCGTCTGTGAAGCCTCTGGCAAACTATAGATCACAACCAGAAAGAGGGACTGGTAAGTCAATTTTGAGCACTTTCTACTTAGCATACCCTAGCAGGGCCACACTAAATCATCCAGCATTTCATTTTTTCCCATATGCCTGACAAAATGGACTTGTCCACGAAAGCACACGTTAAACTATGATAGTCTTTAAGTGCCACATGCTTTTGTCTTTTTTTGTTTGATTTTGTTTTGTTTGTTTGGATTTTGCTTCATAGGCTTGCACAGACTAACACAGCTACCTCTTCTCAACTTAAATCAGAATTGATCCAATATTGCATCAAAGAACAAAACAAAACTTCATGCAGAATTTTGCATAACCTGCCATGGTTAATTCAAGGCAATTGGCAAGGCGTTGGAGTTCATCTTGGTCGCTTGCTTGATCACATGCCCAGCTGCACAATTGAGATGCACCCTGGCAGAGTTTAGATTCAAAACAGAGCCCCCTGTTCATAACTCAGTCTCTTAGAAGTTCCTCCACAGTCTCTTACACTATGGTGAAAACACAACTTGCCTACTTGGTCTGCTGCTCTTGATTTTTCCTTTGCTAAAATGTTGACCTTGTACATTCTACAGTCTGCTTTGTACCACTTTGCCTCACAACAGCTTTTCTTCATATTTTTACTATCTGCTGGACATTTGGTGACCTCTGACACAGTTGTCAGGGTTGTGATTTACATCTTCCTGGGTGATGGTAGAATGGATTCCAGCAGTTCTTCATGCAGTTCAGAGACATCAGTGACGTACAGTGGTCACAAGAAACAGGGTTCTATATCCCGGTGTTAACCCCATTGTCAGAACATGTTAAGAGAGATAATGGAAGGGCATCTATCTCCTTGATTGTGGACTGTGGCATTGAAGATCTTGAGGCAGATTTTGGCTCTTCTCTAAGAGGAACAAGAACTGTCCTATTTTCTTCTCAGCTATTACCATTAATCTCCTTCCAGGTCACAGCCTTCAAAGCCTTAGCTGTGCTAATATAAGAAGTTGTGGAGAGCTGCTTAGCTATCAGACATTCCAATCTTTATTCCTGCTTGCTCTGACTTTATCCTTCGGAAGTCAACAGGATATCTGGCAAGCTATGTGCTTGAACAGCTGGCAGCATAAACTGAATCTGTCCACCATTAACAGTCAGCCATGGAGGTTATTGTTAAATGGCACCCAGACAGTTGAGGAAGATTTAAGGACATTAAATTTAAGGATCAGACTGCAGCTCTGTTTGGCAGTTCTATTTTTAATTTTGGTTTTAATCCACTCTGTATTCGCCAATTGTTCCTGACATTTTTTAGTTTATTTTGGTGAGAGTTGCAACAGTAGTATTTGTTTAGTTGTGACTAGTGCTATTTTAGAAAAAGATGACCAATTTCAGTCAAACAGATTGCATTGACTCAAAGAACTTCACAGGTTTAGCTTCCAAGTAAAAACTTTAATAAAACAATAAAAGATTAAGCTTTCGACAAGGAAAACATGTCCTTTCATCTTCAGGATTAAAAACAGCAAAAAATAGTGTTATTTTTGTTAATCTATCAGACCCTAGATAGGAGGCTTGACTCCCCCAGGAATCCTACAGAAATATATAGACCCCACTGGGAAAAGATCAGAAACCTACAGTCATGGCCAAAAATATTGGCACCCTTGCAATTCTGTCAGAAAATGCAACCCTTCTCTCAGAAAATTGTTGCAGTTGCAAATGTTTTGGCACTCACATGTTCATTTCTTTGGTTTGCATTGGAACAACACAAAAAAACCAGAGAATAAAAGTCAAATCTGATACAATCCCACACAGAAACCCAAAAATGCACTGGCCAAAATTATTGGCATCCTTAACTTAATATTTGGTAGCACCCCCTTGGGAAAAAATAACTGAAATCAATTGCTTCCTGTAACCATGAATGAGTTTCTTACACCTCTCTACTGGAATTTTGGACCACTCTTCTTTTGCAAACTGCTCCAGGGCCTTCAGATTTGAAGGATGCCTTCTCCCAACTGCTGTTTTGAGATCTCTCCACAGGTGTTCTATGGGATTCAGATCTGAACTCATTGCTGGCCATTTCAGAACTCTCCAGCGCTTTGTTTGTAACCATTTCGGAGTGCTTTTTGAAGTGTGTTTTGGGTCATTGTCCTGCTGGAAGACCCATGACCTCTGGTGGAGCCGCAGCTTTCTGACACTGGCCACTACGTTGCGGCCCCAAATTCTTTGGTAGTCATCAGATTTCATGATACCGTTCACACAGTCAAGGCATCCAGTGCCAGAAGCAGCAAAGCAACCCCAAAACATCTTGGAACCTCCACCATGTTTGACTGCAGGGACTGTGTTCTTTTCTTTGAATGCTTCATTTCTTTTTCTGTCAACAGTGCCATGATGTCCTTGACCAAAAAGCTCTACTTTTGTCTCATCTGTCCACAGTATGTTCTCCCAGAAGGATTGTGGTTTTGTCACATAAGTTTTGGCATACTCCAGTCTTGCTTTTTTATGCCTTTGTGTCAGCAGTGGTGTCCTCCTGGGTCTCCTACCATAGCATCCCTTTTCATTCAGATGGTGACGGATAGTGAGAGCTGACACTGTTGTAGCCTGTGTCTGCAGATCAGCTTGAATTTGTTGGGAAGTTAATCTGGGTTCTGTATTCACCATTTGAACAACCCTTCATTGTAATTTTTCAGTGATTTTGCTCTTACATCCACGTCCAGGGAGGTTAACTACAGTGCCATGGGCTGTAAACCTCTTGATGATATTGCGCACAGTGGACACAGGAACATTAAGATCTCTGGAGATGGACTTGTAGCCTTGAGATTGTTGATGTTTTTCCCCATTTTTTTCTCTCAAATCCACAGACAACTCTTTACACTTCATTCTTTTCTCCATGCTCAGTGTCACACACAACACAAAGGTTGAGTCAACTTTTTTCCATCTTAACTGGTTGCAAGTGTGATTACTGTATTGCCCACACCTATTACTTGTGACAGGTGTGTCTAAATACAAATTAAAGGAGCATCACATGCTTGAAAAGCAATTGTTTCTTACAATTTAGACAGGGTGCCAATAATTTTGGCCAGTGCATTTTTGGGTTTCTGTGTGGGATTGTATCAGATTTGACTTTTCTTCTCTGTTTTTTGTGTGTTGTTCCAATGCAAACCAAAGAAATGAACATGTGAGTACCAAAACATTTGCAACTGCAACACTTTTCTGAGAGAAGGGTTGCATTTTCTGATGTAATTGCAAGGGTGCCAATATTTTTGGCCATGACTGTATGTTCATTACAGCTGGCATTTATCTGAATAAAGGGTTAATCCCAGAATGAAATGAAACAATCTCAGACAATCATTTTAACATTCATCTGAGTACAGTGGTGCCTCGCAAGACGAATGCCTCGCAAGACAAAAAACTCACAAGACGAAAGGGTCTTGAGAGATTTTTGGTGCCTCGCAAGACGGGCCGTCTTGCGATATTTTTTGTCTTGCGAGGCGCATTTCCCATAGGAATGCATTGAAATTTAATTAATGCGTTCCTATGGGGAAAAAAAAGTCAGCAAAAAGTCACTTACCAGGTAGAGTAGACTGAGTCCAGCTCCTCACAGTGCGTTTGTAGCCCCAGAACAGCCGGAAAAAGAGTGCCAAACAGCCAGCAACCAGCAGGGAGCCGGCAGCCATTTTGTGTTAGTCTCCCTCCTGGCCCCCCTCTCCCCGCCTCTCAGCTGATCAGCGCTGGGTCTGAGAGGCTTTTTCCCTGCTAGGCAAGCCTCAGGAAGCCTGTTAGACCCAGCGCCGATCAGCTGAGAGGCAGGGAGAGGGGGGCCAGGAGGGAGACTAACACAAAATGGCTGCCGGCTCCCTGCTGGTTGCTGGCTGTTTGGCACTCTTTTTCCGGCTGTTCTGGGGCTACAAACGCACTGTGAGGAGCTGGACTCAGTCTACTCTACCTGGTAAGTGACTTTTTGGTGACTTTTTTTTGGTTTCTGACTTTTTTTCCCCCATAGGAATGCATTAATTAAATTTCAATGCATTCCTATGGGAAAACGCGCTTCGCAAGACGAAATTTTCGCTAGACGGCATTAACCGTGGAACGGATTAATTTCGTCTTGCGAGGCACCACTGTATCAAGATATAAGTCTTTTCATTGTTGCAATACTTCCAGGCAACTTCAGCTTGTCTGTCTATCAAGCTTTTATTTATCTATATTGCTTCTATACTTGATATGTACAAAAACGTTTCAGAGTTGTTCTAACATCTCAAAATCTTACAGTCATGTAAAAACTGAAAAACATAACTTAAAACCCGTCTTTGCAACTTATGAAAATGTTGGAAGCGTTAAGTTGTAAGAAAAGACTTCAAAATACAGGAGCAAAAGTATAAGAAAAGACCAAAAAGAATGATTTAAGTTACATTCCAAATATACAATTTTATAGCCTATAAAAGCAGAGAATACATCTCTAGAATACAGCAGTGAAAAGTAAATGCACTATAAGCTTTAAAAGCTTTTAGAAGCCATGGGAGCCTTCTTATAAAAACATAGGAAAACATCAAAGTTTTTAAAATAAGAATATATATAATGAAAAACATTTCTTAGCCTCTAAGCATTTTAAGAATACACAGAGAAAAATATTTTCTCACTGAGCTTGGATATTACCCAGTCTATGTAAAATCCATTTGGATGTCATTACCAACATCTGGAAACAAAATTTGCTGTTGTGTGCTCCATCTTCTTTGATTACTGGTGCTCAAAGTGGCATGGTGTTGTGATGAATATTTGTTCATTCATGTCTGTGTGTGCCCTATCACCATATTTATATGCCTACAAAATTGTTCTCATTTTCCTTTATCTATATTTCACTAATTTAGGATTTTCAACATTAGGAAATATTATATGTTCCAGCCCGATACAAATTTTTGTTCATTTTGTTCCTATTCAACTTCCTTAAGTTGGCCACTATTTCTTTATTAAAACATATTTGTTATGACTGAACTGTTTCAACCTTAGAAAAATGCTACCTTCATTTCTCCTAGTTCAGGAGTCTCTTATCTGACTTTTCCCCCCTCTCTCAAAAATGTTAAGTCTTAAAACCTACACACCAAGGATATTACATTATCCAAATGATAGTGCTACTAGATTATACAACATTTTCCGTTCTCCATTCACCTATCATTTTTTTAAAAAAATCACTTTGTTTACATTACACATAAAACCCGTCAGATGATGAATGAAATATTTCAATGCAGTGTCATCAGGAACTGACCTCGGTCTCAGGCAAGTTGGAAACAGCATGTATCTTTTGAAAACAACTGACTCAAAACCATATTTTAAAAGCAGTTTCGTTTCCAAAGTACTTTTTTTCCCTACAACTCTATAGTCATTCCAACAACCAATAAACTCAGATTTGTAATACTGACAAATCTGTTGATTTCAGTTCTGTCTCCTCTTGGTTATTTGCTTTTTTACTCAGGTACCAAATAATTTTTCTGATAGGGTCTCAAAGTCTTACCTTGTCTAATTTAATGTAATATAATGTATTTGATTTAAATTAATTTATTTTTAATCCCTAAATATATTGCTTATTTTTCTTTGACATTTTATGAGTTGGAAGTGGTGGTGGGTCAGTTTAGGCTTCAGTCACACCAGCAAAATGTTTCCAAGTTACTCCTTGTGAGTTTTGACTGTTTTTTGGGGGGGTTCAGATGACGCATGGCCATTACCAATTCTTTTGTTCCCCCTCCATACTATTTCCACATCAGGCCACTTGAAATCAATTACTGTATTTGTTCCACATTTCATTATGTAATACAACTGACATTCCATAGTGCACTACAAAACCAATTCATTTCCTTCACATCTGACATGCAGCCCCACAACCACCACCTGTCATTCGGCTCCCTTAATTAAAAAAAATAATAATTTTCAAACGGGAATGTCAGGGCATTGGTATGCTTCTGTCAAAAGGATTGTAGGTTCTCCACCATTGAGAGTAACACTGTGGAAACAGGAAAAAATGCCTCAGATCAGTACATGGCCAGCAAGGGAGTTTTGCCAACACATTGATGTACCTGCACAATTTTTTTAAAATAAAAGGGGGGGAGGGGGCAGAGAAATGCACAAAAATAGAAAGGAATGTGCCCCGCTGCAGGGATGTAGATGAACGAACCACATCTAATTTAACAAAAAATTTGGAATGGTTAAACATGTATAAATCATTATCACGGGATATATGTCACATGACTGCAACATGTGACTCTACAGGAAGCAGAAGATGTGAGAAAACAGGAGGGCATTTTTCTAGTGTGACCATGGCTTTAGTTTATAGGAAGGGGGATAGGAGGACATGAAGGATGCAAACATCGTCACATTGTACAAGAACAAAGGAGACAGAGGCGACTGCAATAACTACCGTGGCATCTCTCTTCTCAGCGTTGTAGGGAAGCTGCTTGCCCGTGTTGTGCTGAAGAGGCTCCAGGTGCTTGCAGACAGAGTCTATCCAGAATCACAGTGTGGATTTCGAGCTAATAGATCCACCACTGACATGGTATTCTCCCTCAGACAGTTGCAGGAGAAATACAGGGAACAACGACAGCCACTCTTTGTGGCCTTCATAGATCTCACAAAGGCCTTTGATTTGGTTAGCAGGGATGGCCTCTTTAAAATACTTCCCAAGATTGGATGTCCACCTCGGCTCCTTAACATCATCAGGTCCTTTCATGAGGGAATGAAGGGCACTGTAGTTTTTGATGGCTCAACATCAGATCCCTTTGACATCCGAAGCGGAGTGAAACAGGGCTGTGTCCTCGCGCCGACCCTGTTTGGGATCTTTTTTGCTGTCATGCTGAAGCACGCCTTTGGAACTGCAACAGAAGGTGTCTATCTCTGGACTAGATCAGATGGAAAGCTCTTTAATCTCTCTAGATTGAGAGCAAAGACCAAAGTCCAACTGAAATGCATGCGGGACTTCCTCTTCGCCAATGATGCAGCCATTGTTGCCCACTCTGCTGAAGACCTCCAACAACTCATGAATCGCTTTAGCAAGGCCTGTCAAGACTTTGGACTAACAATCAGC
This sequence comes from Intellagama lesueurii, assembly GCA_037013535.1. Taxonomy (NCBI): domain Eukaryota; kingdom Metazoa; phylum Chordata; class Lepidosauria; order Squamata; family Agamidae; genus Intellagama; species Intellagama lesueurii. Next base: position 90,808,558 of record JBAJHW010000004.1, on the reverse strand, counting down.
CTGAAGAAAACACAAGTCATGGGCCAGGGCGTGGACTCACCTCCCTCTATTACCATCTCCACGCAAGAATTGGAGGTTGTTCATGAATTTGTGTACCTTGGCTCAACGATCTCTGACACACTCTCCCTAGATGTCGAGCTGGATAAACGCATTGGCAAAGCAGTTACCATGTTCTCAAGACTCACAAAGAGAGTATGCCTCAATAAGAAGCTGACGGCATATACCAAGATCCAGGTCTATAGAGCCTGTGTTCTGAGCACACTCCTGTACTGCAGTGAGTCCTGGACCCTTTGTGCACGGCAGGAGAGGAAGCTGAACACATTCCATATGCGTTGTCTCCGACGGATTTTTGGTATCACCTGGCAGGACAACGTTCCAAATAGAGTAGTCCTATATCAAGCTGGAATTTTTAGCATGTATACATTACTAAAACAGCGATGTCTACATTGGCTTGGGCATGTCGTGAGAATGGCTGATGGTCAGATTCCAAAAGATCTCCTGTATGGAGAATTAGTGCAGGGAAATCGCCCCAGAGGGAGACCACAGCTGCGATACAAGGATATCTGCAAGCGGGATCTGAAGGCCTTGGAAATGGACCTCAACAGATGGGAAACCCTGACATCTGAGCATTCAGCCTGGAGGCAGGCGTTGCATCACGGCCTCTCCCAATTTGAAGAGACCCTTGTCCAGCAGGCCGAGGCAAAGAGGCAGTCATGAAAGCAGCAAAATCAGGGAGCTAGACGGGGTACAGATTGTATTTGTCTTCAATGTGGAAGGGATTGTCACTCTTGAATTGGCCTTCTCAGCCACACTAGACGCTGTTCCAAGTCCTCCATACAGAGCACGATACCATAGTCTCTCGAGACTGAAGGATGCCTAATCTAAGGAGTTTGTGTTGCTGAATTTATTCATAGCCCAGAGTAACATGGCAGCAGCAGTAGTTATTATTATTAGGCTGATTATTCAGTTGATGAAATTTTAATTTAAATGACTATAATTGGATTAGAGGGAATCAAGCATGTCTATATAGGAGATATAGTTATATATAGTCACTGTCTTATATTTGTATTGTGTATTTTCCCCCTTTCTTTTGTATTTGTTTCCTCTCTCTCTCAGAGCTGAAGGGAACCTCCTGTAGGTTGATACATTTGGCAGCTGAGGGAGGTAGGGAAGTGCTGGCTGTTAGCTAAGCTTGGGTGAGGTCATATCTGTGATATTGAGAAGAGGGAGAGTTGACATTGGAAGGAGGGCAGTCCAGAAAAATAACCTTCCCCATCTCTTGATAATCACATGATGCACCTTTCACGGAATTCTTGTGTGAAGACAGCTAAAACAAGCTCAATTTCTCTTCAATTTCCTGCTCAAATACTGTTTGGAAACTCTGCTGCTGAAGTTTGTGAGTTTGTCAACAGTGGAAAAAGAAGAGCCCTTCACTTCAAAGGTTGAGTATCCTTATCTGGCTGTGTCACTATCTTTCTAACTGTAGGAAGAAGATGGGAACTCAGTTCAGGATGTGGATTCAGCAAAGCAAAGCCAGCTAGGCCTGTGTTTACAGAAGGATGGCTTAATTATTTGCAATTAAGCCTTTCATAATTATCTGCCTTTCCACCTTCTTTGTGACCTTATTTAGAACCCCTACAGAGCCTCATAAAAACATTCTGCAATTAATTCATTTTAGCAAAAGAACAAATTTCACTTCTCCTTGCCAAAGACATGCTTTATGATTTGGTTCATGAGACTGTCAAAATTGATCTGTTAAATGATTTCAGCATTCCCCTGCATAGTTAAGGGTGCTTCTTCCTCATGATGATGTGTCCATTTAGCCTCCCAAAGTCTTTATATTGGCTCAAATGTTGTTCCAGAAATCCAATCAAATTTCTGATAATATCCCTCCCCTAATAACCATGTGAAATAATTAAATATGATCTGTGTTCAGGGACGCTATCTTATTATAAACTCTGGGACAACATTCGTAGAGAAAGATAATGTGGTACAATGGATGAGAGAACATATCTGTATTATGAAGGAGAGGGAACTGAGTTCAAAATCCCTATTTAATCATGAACCTCACTCAGTCATTCCGGGACAGTACTAGGTCCATCCCACTGCATTGTTATGAATGTAACACTGGAATAATCCCAAGAAAAAAGTGGCTGACTGGAGTAGGAAAACACAGCAAGCAAAACCAATTAGGTGCAATTACAATGGAATGAGTAATTTCCAAAGCTACTGAAATAACTGTCAGTTGAAATTGGTGAACAGTGAAATAGGAGGAACATTGCAACTTTGTTCAGTGTTATTTGTACAGATTCTCTACTTTTTAAAATCTATCTAACTATTGAGCAATTCCTATTGACAAAGAGATGTCAAACATTTTGAGAATTTAGGGCAGATTATAATAGCCCAAGATCGGATATATCTGAATATATGTTGTATATATTGATGATCTGTCATTTCCATCTGCCAGTACATTCCATTCTGCAATGGATGTAGCAGGCCCTATCCTGAATGTTCAACATCAAACTCATTGGGGAAAATCTGTCCATGACTGATATCTGGCAAGAAGGGGAGGATCCTGGTGTGCCAGGAAAGAAATTGGAAGCATGCAGTGTGACACATGTTGAGAATTTTCTTGCAGATGGTCATTTGTTCTTAATTGGCCATGTCCTTGCATTTTAGGGAATAAAATGAAATATATAAATGTCGGTAGGCACTAAGGAAAAGGGGACATTTTACACTGAGATGCTACAGATGAACAAAACAGTAGGTGCAGCCAGATTGAACCAAAGGTCCAAGTAATTTTGACTTTGTTCATATTCATGCCATGACATACCTTCCCTTCATTCTGATTGGCCAGAAACATCTAGGAGAAGCCTTGCTATTGGGCCATTGTATCAGATAGCACAACCCAATAGAAAGCCTCCTCAGGGATATTTTTGGCCAGCGGAGACAGCAGACTGTGGCTACAGGAATGTAGGGAAAACTGAAACACATAATGGCCACACTAGCATTGTAGGCAGTGATGTACATTGGGGGCGGGGGAAGCCACATATAGGCATGAATATGAATGGAAATTTACCAATTCCTGACCAACACTCATACATCCATAGCATGTAATGGCTTTATTTCGTATTCCTAGTCTGGCTTGCAAAACCTAGCTGTCGCTAATGAATTTGAATCTTCATAGTAGCTTTCTTAGTAGGGAAAAAAAACATAGCTGCCAAGATATTGGTCAAGATCAACAGTAGTGAGATTGCTTGTTGAAGATTCTCCAAGCAGTGCCAGAGACCTTGACATCAGCAAGAGACCAAGACACCAAACCCATTTTTCCAGGCGTGTCTCCTACAGTTTTCACAATACGAGCGTACAAGCGACTTTTTGTTTTGTAAAGCTAAGCACACATGCACAGCAAGAAAAGGACATGCTGATTGATCAGAAGTAGAGATGGGCATGAATCAGAAAAATGGCTATTTGTTTTGATTCAACAAATTTACACATTTTTCTGATGAATTGATGAATCAATTTGTCAATTCATTTTTACCTTTAAAACTCTATAAAATAGCCCACCAAACACTTAGAGACACCAGAGCTTCTCCTGACTCTCCTCTACAAGCCCTCTAAGTTTGGTGAAGTTTGGGTTTCAGACATTCGAGTTATACACCCCAGGAAAGTGCTCTATAGCAGCTGACTTGGGAAAACTCAATTGTAGAAGAGAGTCAGGGGATGCCTCTCTGCGATTTTGGTGTCTCTAGGTGCCTGGGAGGGTGACTTTCCTGGGGGACCCTTTTAGTGGGTGTATAACTCAGATATCTGAAACCCAATCTTCACCAAACCTGGAGAGATTGTAGAGGAGAATCAGGGAAAGCTTCTCAGCAATTTTGGTGTCTCTAGGTACCTGGGGGGACATTCTATACCCAATGAATCAGTGAATCAAAAATCACTAAAAAGTCATTGATTTGTATTCATCAGGGGGCATCGATTTGGACAAATATGAATCAATGAAATAGTGATTTTTGATGAATTTTGCAATTCATTTGTTATTCATGTCAATCTCTAATCAGAATGATGTAAAGAACCAGAAAAAAAAGACCATGTGATCTCATTCATCCTGCTTAGATGTACTAAGTCATGATTTATATTGCTAGTTGGGAGATGGGATAGTGTCCAGCCAACTTCTAATTTTAACCAATTAGATAGCAGATGAGGAGAAAATCAGAGATGTGATTGGTCAGTGGCACCAGCTGGACAACAAAAATTTTGGCACAAGAGCTGATGCATTGCAGAATATCAGGAATAATCTATCTGAGCATGCCACTAAGGATCAGATGAATACTCATCATGTTTCTCATCCTCAGTGAAAAAGTGTCTTGATACTTTGAGACACCTGTCAAAACATGCGAAGGCACTGAAAAATCTTTTGCTTCCATAAGGAGAAAAAAAATAGTTCCTTTCTCACTGACAACAAGAAAAACCTGTCCTTTGGCCATTAAAACTTGTTTTGTGTTACACCCCTTGAATTTGGCATAGAATGCAAAGTTCTCAGTGGAAAATACAGATTTTATGCAGAAAAACCCCACAGTTTCACAAAATTTTCACCAAAAAGTGCCAAAATGGGGGAAACTATATATACTGTATTCATGTAATCTGCCCAGTGGGGGGAAAAAAAAGTTTTGAAAATTTTCATTCTCACTGTGAGAACGAACTAAGCAAGGACTTTCCTACAAGTCACTAATCATACAGAATAGAAGTGAATCAGCACCTATGCTCACCAAGTTCATTGAAGCCATGATTGCTAGCTTATACTCTGATGTTCTCTTTTTCCTCCACAGGAACCAGTTGTGCCAATCCCCCAAGCTGTAATGTGATGCACATATTTTTCAACCTACATTTTTCAAAACCAGATCTCAGTGTAGTCCAAATGTCTAACTCTGCGTTTAAATGCAATGGCATTCCATCTCATAAGCATTTGCTCTTAATCTCCAGAGGCTTCTTGCTCTTAATAACTTCCAAGCCCATCTGGGAGGCACTTTCAGTCCATGACATTCAAAAATCCCACTTCAAAGCACAGTGCTATCATAATAGGATGCTTAATTCCAATTAACAAAATTGAAGGAGACATGGGAACAAAGCAAATTCAAAGTAGTATGTACCCTGGGACATTGCTTTAAATTCATACGTGTTTATTTTGTTTATTATGGTTTGGGGGACACAATGGAAAATAATAATAAAGCTTTCACTTCCAGTACCATTTCCCTTTTTCATCTTGGGCTTTTATAGAATGAAAGGCATCACTTCTCAGTTACTGCTTAGAATGCTAAATATGATTCAGAATTAGATTAATAAAAGCTTAGATGAACTGAGACAAAAATGGGGTGGGGGGATTATATGTCTGGATGAACTTGTCAGTACCGCTCTGGTATGGGATGACCGTAGTGCTGTTCCATAAAGTGATTATCTCTTGGCTTATTACTTTATATTCAAAAATCAAGGTTAATAAAGATAGGTTTAAATTTCCCTTGGTTAAACACACACACATACACACACACACTCCTCAGGCCTAGAAGCAGCTTCATTATTGGCAATTGATTCAGCAGTTTTGTGAGGCAGCCTTCTCTTCCGTCTGTGCTTGAAGAAGTTGTGCAGGTCATTGTTAAGATTCAAGTTAGGAACCACAACAGACTCGTAATTTGAAGCCTGTGAACTGGAGGGTTGGGATTCAGTGTATGTGTGTTCCATTATTGTATCTGCTGCTCTTTCAGCAAACTGTGTGAACCTGCCACCGATTACTTTCCAGTTCTTCTCCTGTAACATCAGCTCCTCTGTGGAGGTTATTGTTTTGATCCCAGAGTGGCAAAAACCACATTTCCTTTACCTCACAGCTGAATCTCCAGCTCAACTCAGTTTATGTTGGGTCAGGAAGAAGTGAACTTAATGTGAGGTTTCAGGGGGAAAAACAAATTTGTATTCTCAAGATGTGATTTACCAAGGTAATGAGGTAAAACAAAAACAAAATAAAGAAAAACATTGGTAAAAAGGAAATCCACTCTAATTTGACTATGGTCCTTCTATGTCCTTTTCTTCACTACATTTTCTCAGTACTCATCACCTAACAGCATCCATCCCTCCTACAGATGTCAATGAGCTGATGCCCTGATTCTAAAAGCTGCTGCAGTGGGAGGAGGGAGGATGTAGAGATCATTCATGTTTTTGTACTTAAATAATGACGCACCAGTTTTGGATTTCTTATACATTTCTATGATTTTAACAGTTCTCTTGAGAAGTTATTCTAGTGATAAAAACCCAGAACAATACCTATCCATGATTATCATAAAACACACTTAATTGAATAAACACTAATGATTCTAATTAGTGCCATAGAGAGCTGTGACTTCATGCATGTTTAATTCCAAATGCAAGGGTTTAGAAATGCTAATGAGAGAGATTAGTGAATGCCAATACAGAGATATTTTCCTAATCCAGGAATAATCAGAACAGATGAGTTTGAAAAAATGAAAGTGGAAGAAAGATCAGAAGTAAGAACAGTGTAATATTTGAACTATAACTAGGGTAGCTTCTTGTGAAGCAAACAACAATATTCTTCAACTATCATCAATGGAGGATATAATGTTGTTGCTTTGGAGAACATGACAAAGTTGAGACTGAAATCAGAAAACTTGATTTAAAAAAAGTGATATGGGATTAACTATTATATCCACTTTAACAGCTATCTAGCTTGCTCACACCATTCAGTTTCCATGCTATTAACATAAATGAAGTTGTAATGTACCATATAATGTCAAAGTTGCTACAGACATATTGATATTGGCTAGCAACCATGTCCTCTGTACTAAATATCATGGTTTTTACTGGTGGTTGGAAACAGTAGTCTGCAGATAAAACCCTTGTTCACAGAAGATAGGACAGAGATGCCCCTTGTTGCAGGTGAAGTACTATTTTCTATATTAACAGAGTCTTCCTGGTACAGTAAGAGTTGGAAAACAGAGCAGGTATGGCCAGTCCCTACTTTGCCCTCCCAGCCCAGAAATAACGAGGCGAGACACAGTATGTTGGGTTAAAACTTGGGCCACAACTTTATTAACTATTTAAATTGCATCCCCCAAAATACAAGGGGGACTACCGTAGTGCGATATTCTTTTATGGCTGGATAATCCTAGATCTCCAGACGCTTCCTATAGCAGGGCAAACTCCTATTACTGAATCGTGCTGTCCGCTGAACAGCATGCCTTCAGTTGCTCTGTGAAATGGTACCCCCCAACCAGCTCATCCCACCGAGCCTCGTGACCCTAAATGGGCAGCTGGCAGGGAGGTCCTTCCATATGAGACAGCTCTCCTCTGACAGCCGATAGGCTCGACCTGCCAGCGAGATGTCCTAATTTTTGGCACCCCATGCCAACCATGAACTCACCTCTACTTTTTTCCTCGCACTACCTGAAGCTGTGACCGGTAATGACTTTAACTAAACAATATTTACAAGGACATTTATAATGCCACACCCAGTAGTTAAGAATGGGATGGGCGAAAACGCACCCGCAACCATAGGCCAATCAGGATGCAGGCCAAAAATTCCCATCCGGCTCCAGAGGCAACCAGCTAATCTCACTCTTAATCTAAGGGTGAGTCGGGAGGGATTGCTGATTCAAACCGGCAAAGAGGTTGAGCCGGAGTGACGGAGCCTTTTTAAGAGCTCCGTCCCCTCTCCCCTCCGAAAGCAGCATCACCTGTGCGATGCCACTTTCCAAGTGGGAGGGCAAAGCGTCACCGCCACAGCAGCGCCACGCCATGGTGGAGCGGACAGTCTGTCAGAGAATCATTTACAGCTAGGAAAAATAGAGTTCAGACCTATCTGCCCAGGACTCCCTTTTATCTATCAAATTTGATCCAAGCTCTGACTCATGATCGCAGTCTAGTATGACAAAAGATGGAGCCCAAGAGATGGCTTTAATATTATGATACCATTATTTTTGCTTGAGAACGGTGGCATCTGCAGCTAAATCAGACCCTGAAGAGACTCCAGAGAGAGAAAGTATCTCCAGCATTATAACTTTCTGTTCGTTATCTTCTCTTTGACCTTAACCCAGATGAAAACCCCACTCCATGGACAGCAGAAAAATCAATGATAAGTGTGCTCTATGTCATTCATAGTTTTCAGCTGGAATTTATTTTCAGCTACCCGAATGTGACTGTCTTCCCAGTGCTGACATAAAAGCTGTATTTCACTGCAGTCCTATCATCCCAAAGAAAGAATTATTTTTACTCCAGCTACTGGACTGCTTATGATGAAACTCAGTAGTCATTTTCATTTCTATTATCCCCTTAAGTGAAAGAAGTGCTTTAGAATGAGAGGATCTGCCTAGCAAGGACCTTGTCAGTTCTCCAAGCAGATTTCTTTCTTTTAAAAAAGAGAGTAAATGCTAAATAATAAATATATTTTCAGAAGGTGACTGCATCTTAATTAAGGGAGTTTTTAAAAGTTCTCATACATCGATGGGAATAATTACAATGAAAAATCAATCTGTGCCCTCCTGAAGGAAATACAATTTCTGGAGGAAATGGGAATTTTGTACTACCTTATCCATATATAATGGATATAACAGTTGACAATATATGTGCATTGACAAAATATGGCAATGATCCCGTTGTGTTCTGCTGATGGAACAGGTTTTGTCAGTAGATCTGGGAAAGGGGCCACCCCCTCTCCATAGAAAAATATAGTTTTCCAATTTCCAGTTTTCCTTCAACTCCTTCAGCCTCCATGTTTTGCTTTCCAAATCTGGTGAACTCCTGAGAGACATTCTGGAGCAGATTTTCAGGAATTAAGGAGGATTTCTGGGAGGAGTGGTGGATACGGTCCCATTGGTGAGCACTCCAATGATGGAGAGAAAATTGGACAATTATTTGTCAGATCTGCTTTGATTTGGATTCCTGCCTTGAGCAAGGGGTTGGACTCAATGACCTTATAGGCCCCTTCTAACTCCATTATCCTATGATTCTGTGCTAGACAAAGTCTACTAGTGTGAACTGAATTCACTGGGCTTAGTTGTGTCTTTCCTGGATTTTCCATATAGACTGAAATCCCAGCTACAATGAATTCACTGGAACACACAGCTTTTTCCAGACTTTTAGGGAGGTTAAAATGAACAGACCTGGCTAAGTGGCACTGTGATGGCAGGTTCCCTCCCACTCTTTCACCCTTCTGTCATACTTCTAAAGAGGGCCTCATATGCCCAGCTACGTCTCCAAAAGTACCTTTGTTACTTTGGATATGTGCAGAAATGCTTTTAGTAACTTTCCTAGGATTACTGAACTATCACAAGGATAGTGATCTTCCAGGTACTCCAAAATGCTAAAAGTCTTGGCTAGAGGTTGTCTGACCTTTGCCTTTATAAGCAGACTGACTGCCAGAAATGAAATTACAAAAGCTCAGTGGAACCAAGAGGAGTCAAGGTGTTTGTTTATATACCTCTCTTTCTTGCAGCAAAAGCAGTCTCATAATGCAGAGATGCTCAAAGACAAGCTATCACCTGAAATTTGAGTGCAGCACCATTCAAAGTACACAAGGCCCTTGAATTGGCTTATATGTGTGGCTATATACATTTGTTAGAATTCCTATGCATTTTTAGGGAGGAATCTGTTGCTGTGGTATCATCCTGTGGGCTCTAGAGAACTTTGCTGTTGTTGTTATGTGCCATCAAACTACCTCCAGTTTAACTTAGTATTTGTTTGTTTGTTTAATTTATATCCCACCCATCTAGACCGAAGTCTACTCTGGGCGGCTAACAACACTTAAGAATAATAAAATAAAATAAAACAACAACTTTAATACAATTGAAGATAGCAAATAAATTAGGTATTGACAGGAGGGAAGGCCTGCCTAAAGAGCCAGGTCTTGAGTTGGCTCTTAAAAACACCCAACGAGGGAGCTAGACAAATTTCTGGGGGGAGATTTTTTAAAATAACCCCCCCACACACAAATCGACAATAACTTTGTTATTTGTCGCTTCATGGTGGCAACTTCGTGCTTTGTGAGTCGTCAAAAGTTGACGACTCACGAAGCGGGACGACTCGCCAAAATGGTCCCGCAATAAGAGTTGCCTGACTGTGTAACAGAACATTTCAGAAGGTTCCAGAGTCTCCTTCATTGGGAAATAGAGATGCTATTCTATGATTCTTTGAATTCCGCACACAGTTTAGCATTTTGAATATCAGCAAAAGAGTCTAAAAAAGTCCTAATCTGCTTCCTGTTACTTTCATAAAGGACATTCTCACACGGTCTTTCTTGCATGCTGCATTCTTTGTTGCTTTAGACCCTTCAGCTATATGGTGGGTTGCATGAAGGACTCTCATGGTCTGTAAATACCCTTCCAAATGAGAGCTGCTCTCTTGGTATTATGTGTTCCCAAAACCTGAATGCTTGAAACGATCATACACAGCAATGTCTATGAGATTGTGATGCTGCTTCTAACTATCTTTATTTTTACTTTGGTCTTATGGATTCTTGCTTGCATTGAAACTTGTATGTTCAAATGCTCTTCAGTGAAGCTATGCATGTGCGACTAGAATCAAATATCCCACAATCTTGAATACTGAGAGTCAAGCACAAGATAGACATTGAAGATACTTTGAAATAATGCAGTTTGATTTTTATTTAAAGTGCTGAGCACTGAAATTGCTATTTAAAATGGCAACATTTTATTTCCCCAAATTTCACTATCTTCAAGAATATGAAACTGGGGGATGCAAGAGTTTAATTTGCTGCTATTCAAACTTCAAAGTAATTGTAAGAAGACCAGTTTGTTAATACATTGAGTGTGCTTCTGCAAGTTGTTGTTGTTGTTTAGTCGTTAAGTCGTGTCCGACTCTTCGTGGCCCCATGGACAAGAGCACGCCAGGCCCTCCTGTCTTCCACTGCCTCCTGGAGTTGGGTCAAATTCATGTTGGTAGCTTCGATGACACTGTCCAACCATCTTGTCCTCTGTCATACCCTTCCCCTCTTGCCTTCACTCTTTCCCAACATCAGGGTCTTTTCCAGGGGGATTTCTCTTCTCATGAGGTGGCCAAAGTATTGAAGCCTCAGCTTCAGGATCTGTCCTTCCAGTGAGCACTCAGGGTTGATTTCCTTCAGAATGGATAGGTTTGTTCTCCTTGCAGTCCAGGGGACTCTCAGGAGTCTCCTCCAGCACCACAATTCAAAAGCATCAATTCTTCGACGGTCAGCTTTCTTTATGGTCCAGCTCTCACTTCCATACATCGCTACTGGAAAAACCATAGCTTTGACTATGCGGACCTTTGTTGGCAAGATGATGTCTCTGCTTTTTAAGATACTGTCTACGTTTGTCATCACTTTCCTCCCAAGAAGCAGGCGTCTTTTAATTTCATGGCTGCTGTCACCATCTGCAGTGATCATGGAGTCCAAGAAAGTAAACTCTATCACTGCCTCCATATCTTCCCCTTCTATTTGCCCGGAGGTGATGGGACCAGTGGCCATGATCTTAGTTTTTTTTATGTTGAGCTTCAGACCATTTTTGGCGCTCTCCTCTTTCACCCTCATTAAGAGGTTCTTTAATTCCTCCTCACTTTCTGCCATCAGAGTGGTATCATCTGCATATCTGAGGTTGTTGATATTTCTGCAAGTTAGCCTGCAAATAGTTTTAAGCCTTTATATTCATCGCTCTCAAGTGATACCAAATTATCTAATTACAGACTCCCTCTTCAGTGCACAAGCTAAGTCATGGCAGTCAGGCTTGGTTGCCATTGCTGAGCCTGGAGTTTGGTGTAAGAAATATCTTCACTACTGTATTTAAAAGTGATATCATCCTTTTATGTTTCAGTCTTGTTTTGCATGATGAGTTCTGCAAAATTGAATTCTCAATATGGTTGTACATATGTAACGGGCAAAATTATCTTTCTACCTGTTGTGGCGGAATGCCCATGTCCCACCTGTCCGTCATGTATAGCTCTAGAGCTGGAGCCTATGAGAGGACAGGAGGGCGGGGTCAGAGAGACAGTTGGTAACTGAGAGTGAAGGTTTTAGGGAGTTTTATGTGAGAGATTGGAAAGTTGGTGTGGTATAGTTGGTGTATGAATTAAAGAATAGATAAAAGATAGAAGTGAAATAAATAGACAGTCATCTAATAGTATTCCAGTGATTCACAGTGATTTATATGAAAAGTACTACCAATAAAGACGCGTGTCTAATGTCCAAGTAATGACTACAACACAATACAACATCTATTAAAATACTTATGTGATTCTACAACTAAACAATAAATAATCAGTTATATTTGACAACACGTGTCCAGACAACATTATTGGTAAAGTGTGGATAAAGATCCACTGGTGGCAGTTGGTGTATGGAGAATTAAGAACGTCGTGCCCAAAGGTGGGACCTGGGTTTGAGGGAAACAAACTAGGGACACTGGGGGTGCGCGACATAAGTGGTGGCATCAGCGGTGGGATATGAAATAAATAAATTCCAGTGAGCCAAAGAAAAGAGAACAGAAATTCTCTGAGTCTGAGGGACCTGTTAGTCCAATGAGAAGGAGTGGGGAACCCTAAAAGCTCTGTGTGGATAGCTTGGAAGGGACTCCTGATCGTGGAAAGACTAAGGCAGGAAGAGACTCTGAGGAGAATTTAGTGTTTAAAATTTACCTCAAGCTTAGGGAAAGACCAAGAGGGCTAACTTTAGATCCCTAGCTCTGAAAGAGGAGCGCAGAAGGGAATAAAAAGGAAGCCAAGGTCCAAGGAAGCTGAGGGGACAAAATCTAAGTGGTGGCTGGAATAATATAAATATTAAAGGAAAAAGCTGGGTGTCTGGAGACTGGAAGAAACAGTGTTTCAGAACCAGAGAAGGCTAGGTGCCTAAAGAAAGAAATAAAGTAACCATCTGTCTGCTGCTGCAGCAGAAGGCTACTGTATCTCACTCTCTCTCTCTAACACAGAAAAGGAAAAAGTGTTTTTAAATTGAGGCTTGTCTATTTGCCTCTAATAAACCAACCAACTTATCCAGAGAAAGACAAATAAACCATGCCTTCTAAGAGGGGGAAACGGTTAACAATGGAGGTATCTGATATACAAGGTTTACCTCACGCAGAGGAAAGCCCTGAATTAGCTGAGCAATATGATGATGCTCAGGAGGATAGTACCTCAAGGGGAGAAGCTGCTTTAACCTCCCAAGAGTTTCAAAAGTGGAAATTGGAACGGGAATTCCAGCTAAGACAAAATGAGTTAGATTTTGAGAGAGAAAGGATTAGGGCCGAGGAAAGACAAAAAGAGATGGAATACCAACTAGAAATGAGACGATTAGAATTATCAGCCCAGAATAATAATAATAATAATTCCAATACTGAGGAGGGGAATTTATCAAAAGCTGACTTAAAGAAATTCCCTCAATTCAGAAAGGGTGATTGCGCTGAGGCATTCCTCATTGCTTTTGAGAGGACATGCTGGGACTATAAAGTGAAAGCTGAGGAGAGAATGATTATTCTCAGGTCTCAAATAAGTGGAGAGTTAAATGAGATTTATTCTCAAATGGCCCCAGATCAAGCAAGAGACTATGAAGCCTTCAGGAAGTTGGTTTACGCGAGGTATGGGATCAATGCTGAGCACCTCAGACAGAAATTTAGAACATTGAAAAGAAAACCTGAGGAATCATACTATCAATTGGGAGCCAATCTGGTCAAATACTTGGAGAAGTGGCTAGAACACGCTAAAGTTGAGACTTTAGAAGAAATGAAAGATATTATAGGGCTAGAACAATTCTATTCAGTTCTACCAGGAGAACTAAGGTATTTGGTCAGGGATAAAAAGCCCAGAACGGTTCGACAGGCGAGTGAAGAAGCTGATTTTATCTCACAAATACGAAACCCAAAATATTCTGAGGTAAAACTTGGAGGTAACAGCTGGGAGGAAAGAAGAAAAGAACCCAGAGATTACCACAAGAACTATCAGAATACTGGAGGCCATTTTAGAAGCAAACCCTCAGAGCAGAATCAACAGATGAAACAAAGCTTTGAAGGGAAGGGAGAAAAGTCCCCTCTCTTTGAACAAAGGGGTCCAAAATTGTGTTATGGCTGTGGGAAACCAGGGCACTTCATTTCCCAATGCCAAACCTTAAAGAATAAAGAGGTTCCACAGAAAGGAGGTGGAAATGTACCCAGGAAAGTGTACTATGTACAACAGCAGGGAAAGACAGTTAAGGCAATTGAAAGTGGCGCTGAAACAGAGGTGGCAGAGGGCCAGGAAAAACAGCTGCCATTAGCCAACATTGTCCAATGCTTTTATATTGAAAATAACCAAGAATTGTTTCGGTGTTCTGGGGAACCCATTTATATAAATAATACAAAATATCTAGCAGTAAGAGACTCCTGCTCACAGGTGACTTTGTGTCATCCTGATATTATCCCTCAGAAAAATATAGTAAGAAATGAATACATAACCATAAAAGGGATTGGGAAAGAATTAATTACTCTACCTATGGCTCAAATACCAATGAAATATCAAGGGTGGACTGGAGTGTGGAAGGTGGCCCTCACGAATCAAATTCCTGCTCCATGTTTGATTGGATTAGATCTATCTGAGCATGTAAAGAGTGTTTTAATCACTACTCGCTCCCAGATAGAAAAAAGAGCAAAACCTGAAGAAAATTGTGAGATCCCTAATGAAATTATAGGAGGAGAGGAAGACAATATAACAGCTGAGGTGGTAGTTATAAGAAATCCTCAGGACAAGGCTTTTAAACAAGAGCAAAGACAGGATTCTACGCTACAACAATGCTTTGAGCCAGCCAGAGAAGGAACACTAACCCCGGAAAGCCCTGAAGAGTTCTGTGTGGCAAAAGACCTGTTATACAGAAAGGTCTTAATTAAGCCTCAGAGGGGAGGGGAAAATGTTCAACAACAACTGGTGATCCCTTTGAAATACAGGGAAAGGATTATGGAGAAAGGACATAATGCTCATTTAGGAATCACACACACAAAGCAGAGAATAGCTCAGAATTTCTACTGGCCAGGAATGGGGAAGCAAATACAATCATACTGTCTAATAGGTGATGTATGGCAAAGGCAGGGTACGGGCAAGGATAAAGCTAAAGCAAAATTAGACCCTTTACCAATCATATCTACCCCATCTCAATGCATAGGCCTGGACATTGTGGGACCATTCCCTACAGTAACTAGCAGGGAGAAATTTAAGGGGACCCTAATGCAAATGATCAGAGCTTATACAACAGAAAAACACGATGACTGGAATCATGAAATACAACCCTGGGTATATGCATGCCGGTCTGTACTCCAGGAAAGCACTGGATTCAGTCCTTTTGAATTGTTATTTGGGAGAAAAGTGCAGGGACCCCTTGATCTACTAAGACTAAATTGGGAAGAGCAGAGGGAACAAGATCCTGAAACTGTGATCCAGTACCTAGATACCCTGATGAACTCCTTGCAGCAATCGCTGAAGTTAGCTTCAGAAAACTTGCTGAGGCAGCAAGGCAAACAGAAACTATGGTATGACAAAAAGGCCAGAGACAGATCATTCAGTCCTGGAGATGAAGTCCTGATGCTGAAACCTATTAAGGGGAACAAACTGCAGTTAAATTGGGCAGGTCCTTTTAGAATAATCTCCAAGATGAGTGAGGTGAATTACATAATTCAGGAGGAAGGAGAGGAAGGTCGAAGAGTAGTACATGTAAACATGATTAAACCGTACCATAGAAAAGAAAATATTGTCCTATATGCCATAAAAGAAGCTGACA
Source organism: Intellagama lesueurii (assembly GCA_037013535.1). Classification (NCBI taxonomy): domain Eukaryota; kingdom Metazoa; phylum Chordata; class Lepidosauria; order Squamata; family Agamidae; genus Intellagama; species Intellagama lesueurii. Next base: position 90,792,789 of record JBAJHW010000004.1, on the reverse strand, counting down.
ATGAGAAACATGAATTGCCATATTGGGAAGGGAGAGGCGAACCCCAATATAACCCAGAAGATGTAAAGATCTGTGACACACTAAACCCAGAGCGGAAAATGGAAGCAAGAGCCTTGCTAATAAAATACAAGCAGGTCTTCTCCAATAAGCCAGGTGTAGCAAAGGGAGTGGTGCACAAAATTGATACTGGAGATGCACCCCCTCAAGCTGTCACTCCATACAGAGTCACAGGGCCATATGTAACCAAGGTTCGCCAAGAACTGGATGAGATGTTGAAGGAAAAAATCAGATCTTTCTTAGGGTTAGTTGGCTATTATAGACGATTTATCCAAAATTTTAGTGAAATAGCCACCCCTTTATTGGACCTAACCCATAAAAGAAAAGCTGACGAGATCCTGTGGTCGAGCAACTGTGAAGAGACCTTCGAGAGGTTGGAGACTGCGCTGATGACCGGTCCTGCCCTGAGAGAACCAGATTTCCAGTGAGGGAGCACCGTCTACACAGAGGCATCCCACATCGGACTGCGAGCCGGGCTGAGCCAGGAGGATGACAACGGGGACCTTCATCCGGTGACGTTCCTGAGCAAGAAGCTGCAGGCTGGCGAGAGACACCTGTCCATCATATACCGTGAGTGTCTGGCGATTGTATGGTCTTTGCGGAAGCTCGGACCGTACATATGGGGAAGACATTTTGTTCCATGCACAGACCATTCCCCATGGCTGTGGTTGCGGACTGTCAGAACAATAAGAAGTTGATGAGGTGGGCCATACCCCTACAAGACTGTGACTTTGTGGATCCAGAGTCTAAGGGACTCAAACTGTGGTAGCCAAGGACGCCTTATCAAGAAGACCAGAAGAATGACTGATGGAAACAAAGAAAATGTAACTTGTAATGGTATTAAAATTGTTCTAAATAAATATTCTAAGAGTATATGTATATGAAATAAATAAAAATGCAATTTATAGATGAACTAATGATAAGTAAGAATAAAAGTGACTGAAGTGGTTTGTAAGTAATAAAAATGTTGATTAATGTTATTTGAATATAAAGTAATAAGAATAATATGCTTTCAACTAAGTAAAAGAGTAAGTATAGAGTAAGTATACATTGCAAATGTGTAAATGAGAATTGCATTGAAAAAAATGTTAGAAATATTGTTAAGAAAAAGCCTACGTTGTTCATGAGGGTAAACTACCATAAGTTTTACCCCATGAAACAAACTTTCCAAGGGGGGAGGTATGTGGCGGAATGCCCATGTCCCACCTGTCCGTCATGTATAGCTCTAGAGCTGGAGCCTATGAGAGGACAGGAGGGCGGGGTCAGAGAGACAGTTGGTAACTGAGAGAGGAGGTTTTGAGAGAGGTTTATGGGAGAGATTGGAAAGTTGGTGTGGTATAGTTGGTGTATGAATTAAAGAATAGATAAAAGATAGAAGTGAAATAAATAGACAGTCATCTAATAGTATTCCAGTGATTCACAGTGATTTATATGAAAAGTACTACCAATAAAGAAGCGTGTCTAATGTCCAAGTAATGAGTACAACACAATACAACATCTATTAAAATACTTATGTGATTCTACAACTAAACAATAAATAATCAGTTATATTTGACAACACGTGTCCAGACAACATTATTGGTAAAGTGTGGATAAAGATCCACTGGTGGCAGTTGGTGTATGGAGAATTAAGAACGTCGTGCCCAAAGGTGGGACCTGGGTTTGAGGGAAACAAACTAGGGACACTGGGGGTGCGCGACACCTGTTTATTTCTTTGAAGAGTCTCACGAAAGCTAACTGGTCTGCTCACATGTCTGAATGATGGATAGATGAGTGGGGACTCTTGGTTATGTAGCAATTTCAGAAGAAGAAAATAAAAAAATCTGGCATAAATGTTTGATTAGCAGTGATAGAGAAGAATGTTACAGATGCTTCTGCTGTGCTTGCTAATTTGCAGAAACAAGCCCTAGTGTTCTCATTAGGGAATATTCAAGGGGAGCACTTTTGCCATGCCCTCCTTGGTTTCTGTTCTTGTTACCCAGAAAGAAACATTGTTCAGGACAGCCTCTATTGTTTCACATGAACTGGAACCCTGATTTTGCAGACTGTGGGAAGCTGCGAGTGGGGAATTCTGTCAGTTCCACCTTCTCATCCAACTAAATGTTCTGCTGAAACCTCATTCTTTCTATCACAAATATGAAGAAGTTTGCAACTTTTGGTAAATACTTATAGAGTGAATTGGAACAATGTAATCTCTGATTTGTAAACTTCTTCCTAGCATAGAGATGACTTTTTAGTCTCTGCCTTCTGTATAGGTCTGAAAAACAAGGACCCTTTCAAAAGGAAGAACAAGAAGGAAAAAGAAAAGAAAAAAGGTGGCAGAGGTGAGAACTCTGTTTTACAACTAGTATGCTCAAACAGGTAAAGATTCCAGAATTTTAAGCCCCACATTGAGTCACATGTCCTCTTTTACAAATGATATTCATCTGCTTGGAAGTATCCTCTCTTTGAAGAGCTTTCCAGCTATCCAGTCAAGTCTGAAGTCAAGATGAAGGCCAGATTTTACTCCAGTGGGAGTGAAATGCACAAGACTTGGCAGCAAATTGCTGCTAATTAAGTGCCGATGTTTGTGCCTAGTTGCTTGCCAGTCACATGATCAGGCACATGACCGTGACCTTGTTAATTGGCTGAAATTTGCTGCCATGACTTACATGAATTCACTTACTCTGGAGCAAAATCCTGATTGCTTTCTGCCTACTGAATCTCGAGGAGGAAGATCACGTACCTTGATTTTGCTAGCAGCAGGGTAACCAAACACAAGATAACTTGAACATAGATAGCATTCTCCACTGAGATGAAAAGTGTTGTAATTCATTTTAAATTATTTTTTAAAATCATTTCTAATTTTGCATCTGTAAAAAGAAACATGAGCAACTTTCTGCACATTTGCTATCTTCTCTTTCTTGGTGATTTGCAAGTCGTCAGCTTACTTTGCCCAGAGGTATGAATCATTTTATTTGGGTTTCTCCCACATTCATTCATTCATTCATTCATTCATTCATTCTTTCTTTCTTTCTTTCTTTCTTTCTTTCTTTCTTTCTTTCTTTCTTTCTTTAAAAAATCAATTCTTTTCCCTCCTAGATATGAAACAAACTGAGGATTTTGGAAAATATGCGTCCATCATTGGTTTAAATTTGGTAAACTTGTGTCCTTTGTTGGTACAAATTTACCAAAATTCAGAAATTCAGAAATGGATATTTATTAACCGAAATTAAACTCATTTATCTCTGCTTCAGGGACAAATTAAGTCAAGAAAGAGAATACAAAGAAACTTTTAGCCATGCATTTAAAAAAAGATAACTGCAGTAAACTCAGATGATGTTTCTTCTAAATAAGGAAGTAAGAATAAAATCCTTTTTTGTTTCCGAAGTCCAAAGTAGTCTGTGCATTTTTACTAGCCTGGGATGAAGCCATGATATTTATTTTTATTGGTATACCTTTATAAATGAAATTTTATATTCCTATATTTGCTCAGTTTTATGGTTCTGTGTTTATATTCTTATCTGTTTTTAAATTTCTTGTCCTTCTGGTGTGCATAGAATACCAATGGAAATAAAAGAGTTATTAAATACTTAGCAGGTGAGTTTGTTGTTTTCAGAATCCCAAACATATTGTGGCTGAAATGCATTGCTCAGCATAGTCACGATTAGAGTAAGCTCATAGAATCAATAAAACTTACACAGGTTGACTCACCAAATTCTCCTGATTTAATAGGCCTATTCTAGTTACAAATCACTGCACTAAGCAACAGGATTTCAGCCTATGATTTCTCATATAATGTAGACTATTATGTAGCTACCTTTGCACTACTGGTACAATACCAATTTGTATGGATTGTGATTATTTATGTGAACCAGAGATGTTGCTGAGAGTAAAAATGGCCTCTTGATTCCAGGCAAGATGTGAGTAACACAAGAGTCGGAGAGTCAAGAGTTTGTAAACTAACATGGGATGAGATGCAAACAAGAATGACCTTTTCACTTGCCAGGCAAAGGAAGGAAAATGAAAAAAAATGATAACTTAACTACAAAAATGCATTGCCTCATAAAATAATATATCACATGACAATGCAGAAGATATTGAATTTGTTGCACGTATCTTTTTGGGAAAATATAAAATGCCTAATACAAGTTCAGTTCTGGTATTTAATAGAATAGAAGTTTTAGGTCTCGTCCTTTCCCCACCAAACCCCAGAGGATGGAGGGAGGGGCTTCTTGAATTATATATGATGAGGAAAGGGGCTTGCTGAGAGGGAAGAGGGCAGGTAACTTTCTTTTCATGCTGGCGTCTCATAGGATGCAAGCCTAATTTCTGCAATTCCATCTCACCCAGAATTGTTCAGGCCCAGTGGTTCTCAACCTTGGGTCCCCAGATGTTCTTGGACTACAACTTGCAGAAGTCCTGGCCACCATAGCTAGTGGTGAAGGCCTCTGTGAGTTGTAGTCCAAGAACATCTGGGGACCCAAGGTTGTAAACCATTGCTCTAGCCTACTGAGTCAATTGGATTTCTATAATTGTCGACTTACTATTCAGTAGGTGACTCAAATGGTCTTTCCTCTTAGAACAAGCATTTGAATTTAAGTGTCCTTTAATTGACAGGAATGAAGACAGGCCCATGTTGGATTTCCTGACTTATGTATCAGAATAATTTGCCTAGTCTGGGGTACTATGGATCTTGTTTTTGGTGAGGGGACGTACTTAGGTTCTCTGCCTCAGAATGTACATTGCATGAAGCCCCTGACTCTACTGGGCAGCTTTTTTCCGTGGCAGCCAGGGAGAAGAAGGGACCAGAAGTTGCCTCCAAGAAAACAACTTAACCATCTTGCCAAAATATTTATGGCCAAATTGTGTTTTTTGTTCTCCAGCATTCCCCTGAACCTTATCGTACATACTTAGAGTGGACTCCTGACTCCATAGAAATGCTTACTAGCTGAGTAAGAAAACTTCCTCCCATGAACCTAAGTCAACTTATCATAACACACAGGGAATATTATAATTCTTTTCAAAATAGCCACATTCTCAACATACAGTATATGGATCAATGATTCCATGGAAGAGCCCTCAGTGGTGCATCTTGTTGATAATTACATTGAAATGATTAAGGCAACTTATTTGAGGAGGAATGCTTTGATATGTGTGCTTTGCCTAAGGTATGATGAGGATTTTATTTGGTTGATTTAAATTTCTTCAATAAAAACAGTGATTTTAAAAATATTGATTTAAAAAAAAATCCTACATGAAAGAAAATAAATTGATAGATTAACCCATGTAAACAGAGGTCTCAAATTCTTAGCTTTTCACAGCCTGGATCTCTGTGTATCCATCCATGTTTGTGGTGCCTAATTAGAGTTTCTAGTAGGAATGTGCACTGCCACCAAAATTCAGATTCAGAATTTGCATTTGGAATTCAGAATTACAGCCCATCGGATTTGGAATTTAGAATCTTAAAAATTCAGAATTTCCAGATATCCAGAACTTTGTTCCAGTCAATATGAATACTATATAGTCATTATTTTCTTCTTTAAAAAACACACAAATAGGCAAAACATTTTAAAAGGATTTCCCCATGCCCTCTGACACCTTCCCAGTAATTGTGCCAAACAAAAAGAGGAAGCCCAACAATGGTAACTTGACCTTAAGGAAAATACCTTTTTCTACTGATCCAGGTTTCAGGTGCAAGTGGTGTGGATGGACAATGCCCCCTGCCTGAGAGAACACACTTTAACTGGGCACACTAGTTGTTGAGAAAGACAGCAGCCCCAGTGCCACCTTGGCCAGAATCCCCAGACTCCTTCTCAGACCGGTAAGATAAGGAATTGGTCTCTTTTGGCTTGCAGGGCTCTTGCATGTACATCTCTACCAGTGCCATATCCCTCTTCTGGGGTAGTGCCTCATCAGGACAGTGCCCAGAAAGCTTGCCTTGTTGTTGCAGGGTGAGAGACTCTAGAATACAGCTGCTGGAACTGCCTCCATGTGTGAAAAACAACATAAATGAGTGTACTTCCCGGTGCTAGCTGGGCTTTCTTCACTAGCAGCTGCTACATGTAATAGAGTGTGGCTGATATTGACTGTCCTCTTCTTGCTGCTTAAGATCCATTGCCTGCTGTTTGATTCAGGGGGCCAAGAGAGTTGCTCCTCTTTCTCCTGCAAGGAAGCAAACCTTTAGCTCGCCGGCCAGGGCCACTTCTTCAGGCCAGAAAAAAATGCTGTTCCATCATTATATCCTCCATCATTCCAACCAAGCTCTGGAACATGGGGAACGCTTGGCTAAGGATGACTGTCTCCCCACTAAGGACCCATGTTGCACTCTCAAAGCTTCGGAGGACATACACCATTTGACCTATAATGTTCCACTCTGGGGGGAAAGGTGGGTTTTTGAAAAATGAAAAAAAAAAAGCAAAATTGACAGATTCATCCACAGATATCTGGATTCAAATTACAGGCCAAAAATAAGGGATTTCTAAAATCTAGTGGAGAGGATTTTTCACTTGTTTTAATAAAAAAATGTTTGCACAAGCTTTCGTGGATTTGAGCCTACTTCTTCAGATTTATGAGCTGTAGATCATGAAAGCTTATACAAACAAAAATGTACTAGTTTTTAACTTCTTTTTCTTCTTCTTCTTCTTCTTATTCTTTTTAGTTTTGCTTCCAAAAGAAAATTGTTTCATATTTTCACTTTGAGCCAATTCTATGGCATCCTAGCCTTATGTAGAACTTTTTTCTTTACAGCATTCACTTAAGTTGAAGATAGAATTGCCAAGATAGTCTAGCAACAGATACACTGCTTGGCCAAACAAATGTCTCAGAATGCAGCAACAGGATGTTCACTACTTTCACACCATGCAGGAAACTCCCAAAGTTCTCTCAAGAGTCTATCAGGAATCCTCTAGATTTGGCTGTACTACTGTCCCTGAGAGCAGGCTATCATAACAAGCCTATCTATGGCCCCTGAAGAATCTTAATGCCACTGGAAACCTCAGTCTACATTCAAGTTTCATGTCAGGTCAGAGATGAGTGTACACACTAAAGCTAGTTTCTGGGTCTTGGATAAAGCTAGGGAAAGATTATGTATCATTTAGAGCAGTAGTCCCCAACCATGGGCCTCCATATGTTCTTGGACTTCAACTCCCAGAAATCCTGGCCAGGGGAAGTGGTGGTGAAGGCTCCTGGGAGTTGTAGTCCAAGAACATCTGGAGGCCCAAGGTTGGGGACCACTGATTTAGAATACTAAATAGTACACCTCTGTTGAGATCAGCAGTGTATGATTCTCCAAATACTGTGAGAATTAACTTCACCTAAGTTATATGCAACACAGCCAACAATGAGGGATGCTGGGAATTTTGCAGTAAAGAAGAAATTGAAGTCACTGAGCGTGCATTGAGAGCATCTGATGTGGAGATTTCTTTTAACCCAAAGAAACAAAACTCCCTGTCCAACTGTTCAATGAATGGGATATGGTACATGGCATGTATCAGTAACAATGCAATCCTGAACCCATTGTCTCAGGGGGACATCCTATTAAGTCTACTGGTGTTTTCACCCAGGTAGGTTGTGTGCAGGATTGCAGCCTGTGTTGACTAATTTAATGACAGTAAGGAAAACTAAAGATCAAGAAGCTAAGTATATTGAAAAATCAAGGTTATTTGTATTTTTGTTGGAAACATGAAGTTCAAGACAGTATAAATAAACATATATTTTATTGGACAGAATTAAAATATGATATTTGTAATGAAGTAGGTAAAATTAAAGTATTAATATGTAAGCACAGAAGCATTGATTAGATTAGATTTATTGCATGTAACACATTTTATAATGGATTTGTAGCGGTCTTTCAGGGAGTAATGATTTTATTGCCGGAACTGAATACATAAACACTTCATAATTTTGTATTTTATGTTTGTGCATGCGTGTACCTGTGTGTGTCTGTGCAGTTATCTATCGATCAGTCAAGCAATGAAACATTTTTGGAGGATGGTATGAAGAACTGGAAAAGTAGGAAGTGGCCCTATGAATGTCCCCTGAATTATAAATGACAGTATTCCTGCTTGTTCTGTTACAGAAGGAAGCTACTCTGTTTTCCTGACCACTTCACCAAACAGTAACTATAGGAAATACAACATATTTTAAAACTTTGTATCAGCCAAAGATTGAACTTTGAGTTTCAATAAAATTGAATCCAAATTAAAAATAAAATACATTCAACGAAAGTGGAGGAGCTCCATTTTGAGATCCTTTTTCTTATGCTTAAATCAGCCAATCCAGCAGTAATAATGCCTGGAGGGGACCTCTTTATATAGCTACATCAAATTGCTCTTAAAATAGGAATTTCATAATTGAAAGTGACTGTTCCTTTTTCCATTCCTACCTAGTATGAAAGAAATTCTACCTTCACTTAGACTCACTGAATGATTAAACACAGGCATTGCATCTTTAAGAATACCTAACCACATTGATGGGACATGTTTGTCTTGCCAGAAAATATATTAAATAAATAATTCCTATTGGAGTTGTGACCAATTAGGATAGCTAACATGAAAATAAATCTTAACTGTCAATGTGCCAATCGTATTTTAAAATAGTACTGCTCGGTATTGTATCATGCTAAAATCCCTGGGAGGTTTGCATTATATAAAGGATTATGAAATGACAAATGCTAAAAGGTCACATGCAGATGTACCATGACCAGAAGAATACTACTTACATAACTAATTACTCATCAACAAGTTTACAGTGCAACACTTTGGGAAGTGAAGGATAGGCCAGCTGCACACCATTGCCCAAGGGATGCCCGCGTGTACTCACAATGCTTTCCTGCTCTTTGGGGAGGCTCCTTCTGTGGGTGCCAACCCCCTAGATGATAGCTAAAATTGAAGAGAATTTTCTCTACCAGAAGAGACTAGGCTCATGGCGCAGTGGTTAAACTGCTGTACTGCAGCCAAAACTGTGCTCACAACCCGGGGTTCAATCCCAGGTAGCCGGCTCAAGGTTGACTCAGCCTTCTATCCTTCCAAGGTCGTTAAAATGAGTACCCAGCTCACTGGTGGGGCAATGTGTAGCCTGCATAATTAACTTGTAAACTGCCCAGAGAGTGCTTGAAGCACTATGGGGCGGTATATAAGCAGCACGCTTTGCTTTTTTTTTTTTTTAGGCTAAACCTACTGAAAATTAAAACAACACACCTTGCTGAATGGATGAATGCTGAAGTGTGTCTCCCACCAGGACAAGACTCTAGCTGGACCATCTGGAAGTCACTTAATAGACTTTGAAGTAAAGTAGAAAGATCAAAGAATAAACAAGTATAATGGAGCTACTTGGACACAGGTCAACTTTTCTGTGACTGTGGAGAAAAACTCAATTAATGCAGCTCTGATGTGCATGCAATTTATGCCCCACCATGTCTAAAAAAGAAGATCTAGCATATGACCATGATAACGCTATTGAAGTAGCTGCTTCTGGTCAAAAATAGTCTAATTATCTTAACATTTTGTTTTTAATTTTACCTATATTTCATATGTGTCCATAATTTTAAATTGTGCAATGTTCTGATATGAATAAAGAAATAAGGACTAATTACTAACTTATTGTCACTAGTCAAACTAATCACCACAGACAGATCACTTTTTCTTAGATAAGCCATTAAATTAGTTTTTAGAAGAACCATATTTAGGTGTTTACCTGAGTGTATGAGGGCTGTAAGTGCATAGAGAGATGGAATGACAGTTGCTGACCCCACTACGTACATCTCTGCACATTAGCTCTGTCCTTCATTTTAAAGTCTTGCCATATTGAGAAGCAAGATCTCAAATTATGCTGTACATCTATTCACTTGAATGAAACCAGAACACCATATGAAGGAGGATGTGGATAAAATAGGGTCCCCAGTTGCAGAGAGGGTTCTATTCACATCCAAGACACCATGAAAGGAATGACTGCAGACCCCCTGCTTTCCTTCAGGCTTCCTGCCTTAAAATTGGGAGGTCAAGGGCTAAAGAGTGGGCACATGGGTGCAGCCCTATTCTTCCACCCAGTCATTGCCCTCACACATGAGGGCAAATGTCTAAAATTTGCCTCGGAGTTTGCCTGAATCTTTAGAAGCTGGTATTCTCTCTTTTATTACAACCAGAAGATGATCCAAACTAGGAGTCAAGGAGGGAAAATGTTTAGTCTGGGTGACAGATAGAGGTGTTTGTTTGCATGCTAGATTTGATGCTGAAAGCCTAAGATTGTTGTAGTCAACTATACTTTTAAATACCACATAACCAATCACAGCTGCATTTTATAGGAGACAAAATGTGAGGCACATTAGGAGATCTAGGCAAAACTTAACCAGCAATTGTGGAAGTAAAATATTCCAGGTTGAGCCTCATGCAGTAGGATGGAAAATGTTTGTCCCTCTCTCCCACTCACCCAACGTTGAGGTCATATTTTGTTGCCAAATCCTCACAGAATTAGACCTACAAGGCAGGCAATCAACAGTGCTGCACACTAAAAAAAAAAATCTACACAATGTGTTGTGGTAGTGGTGGTGGTTGCTGCTGCTGCTATTTTAAAAAGGCTGGGGGGAGAAATTGTCCCAACAAATTTACTACTTTTTCCCAATGAGATACATTTTTGTCCCAGCCAATGTAAGATACTGGAGCAAGAGGTATCTCACACTCTTTTTAGTGTATTAGCATTATAAAGTAGGTTTTTAAAACAAAAGTTGGTCTCTCTTCCTAGAGGTAGGAGAATAAAGAGGTGGAGACCTCCCAGCAGGGAAGCAAATGAGCCATATGCTGGAGCCCTCCTGAAGAAAGTAGGGCTGATAACACACCCTGTCATCCCAGAATGAGTAGCCTCCACAAAATATGTTCAGTCTTCTCTAATTTTTGTTTGCGGTCTGCATATGGTCTGCACCTTGTTTCTCTCAACATTATAATGATATTGGACACTGATGACTCAAGTGATCTTGTGGAAAAAAATATGGTATTTGTATGCTAATATGGCATGTGTCCTCTTCAGTCTGTTTAAATTTTGGTTCAGTTGTCATACTCAATCAACACAGACAGTCTTTAACAGGGATACAGTCCTAGCTGTACCAGTTGATGGTTACAAAAGCATTATATTTGCAAAAAAATCCAATTTAGGAATGCATTTTTTTCTTGCTTTCCCCCGTCTGCTCACAGACTTTCAGTGGGTTTAATTCAGACATTATATGCCTGATTTTGATTTCATTTTGACAGTCCATTTTGGAAGCTGTTCTTGACATGTTCTTGATTCTTCAACCTATGAACTGACTGGCATCAAGAGAATCTCGGCATCTCAGGCTTAGGAAATTATATCCATCGAGATGGGCAAAGTGTGGTCTTACTGCATGCAGCCCCAAAAGGTATTTTTTGTAATCCCCACCTTCCAGATTCTCCTAGTCGCTCTTTCCTCCAGCAAAGGAAGGTGTGTTACATTACACGCCTAGAAGTTAAACCTTTTGAATTGGTCACAGTCTTTAGCACTGCACTGTGTAATGCCCCCAAATACTCATGTTTCAAAACTGGAAGTGGACTTCTGGCCAATCCAAGTATGTTTTTTCTTGGGGTGGGGAAGGTGTCATTTTGATGGTCTGTGTAGCTCCTTTGGAATACTGGGGCAGAAATTGGCCCCTGGATCTGCCCAAGTTGTCCTGATCCACATGTTTGGATTTTTCATCTGAAGAAACATGGTCTATAATCCTGTACATGCTTATTTCTGGGGGAACTTATGCAGAATTCACTTAAAGGAACTGGAGAAACTTGTACAGATTTGTAAATAAATGTGATATTATTAGTTGTTTCAGCAAATATCCAACCTATTTCTTATATTAGCTAAACATATTTTATCTGTTCCCTGGCCTTCTATCAACATATTTCCATAATTTTTAGTCTTATAATGTACTGGGAATTTATTGAATTCCCTTGGTTGATTCAATGGCACTGTAGAATGAGAGGTATTAATCTCTATTCCTGACAGCAACTTCCAGAAATTTCCAAGAGAGCAGACATACTAGTTTTTTCCTAGAAAAATAAATCTTGTGGCATCTTACAATTTGACAAGTTTTGTTTGGAATAGGCTTTTATGGACTGTAACCCGCTTCTTCAGATGCATGGGGTATCACCTCTGTAAACGCACATTTATACATGCCTGTGTAAATATCTGCCTAGTGAAGCTATGCCCCATGCCACTGAAGAAATGGGTTACATTTCACAAAAGAATTTGTTTTCCAAATATCTATACTAGAGATGAGCACAAAATGAATGACAAACAAAAAAACCCAACAAAGCAGTCTGGTTCGTAGTTTGTGTCAAAACTCAATTTGAGGATCATGATTTGCTGAAGCAAAAAGAAACACCAATCCCCCCCCCTTTGGTGTTTTGTTTGCTCCAGCAAAAGGGGATGCCTGCCCACTCTCTTCCCAGTGCTTATGTTTCCTCTGCCTACCTGTTCCTGCCATCACTTCTGCCTCCACTCCCTCCTCCTCCACCACCACCACTACAGGTGCTATCCTCAGAGGCAGCAGGCCTGGCTTCCCTGCCAGGGATTGGTCATTGTCTCTCAACATGTGCCTACCTATAAGCTGGGGGTGGTGGGCTCATGCTCAGAGGCAGCAGCCAACTCTGGGAAGCTCGGTCACTGCTTCTGAGCATGTGCCCACTATGCAGCTGATATGAGGGCACATACTCAAAGGCAATGACTAGCTTCCCTGCCACGAGCCTGCTGCTGCCTCTAAGCATGTGTCTGCAGCATAGGTGGCGGGAGCAGGTAGTCCCCCCCCCCAGGCACCAGTTCGTTTTTCTGGCAGTTTGTGGTTAGCCAAGAAACACTAACCATCATAAAACACTGGTTTTCCTGTTCATACTCATCTCTAATCTGTACTCTATATCTGTTCCCTTTCACTCTATTAACATACTTCTATAGCTTTTGTTCTCATACTTTGCTGGCAAGTTTTATGAGAGATTAAAATTATTTTTGCATTCAACTGAGTAATCAAATATTCTGTTGGGGCTGTTGACAGAACATCTTGGAGGTCACTCATTCATAGGGTTGCTATAAGTCAGAGGCAACCTGAGAGAACATAACAAGAGCAATCTGCTCCTCATATTGGAACTGATAACATAGCTACCCTTACAATCCTTCTGTTATTCATAAAGAACTCTTTTCTAAACAAAGTGTGCTATCTGTCTAATTTATATGTCAACGGAATGTTTGTGTAATGACTCTACTTTGTCTGAAAGCTTTTTTCCTGACTCAATACATGTTATAGAACAACTATTATTTAAATTAATCAGTGTGTCTTATTTCAGAAAAAATATTTTGGGGTGGCAGTTTTAGCATGAAATATGGTATGTTATTTCCTTTAGATGTCAACATATGTCCGGTCCGCTGGTGATATTTCTTCGCTAGCGCGGTCCGCCATTATCTCCCTCCTTGGATAGCACGAGACACAGTTGTCTCACTTGAGCGATCTGGTAGGGGAGGGGGAAGGAGCGGAGTATATCCTCTGGGTTCCCGCCTCCTTTCGGCCTCTTCGTCGCTTGCTGCCCACCTGCCCACCCTATATACTAGTGTGAGTTTTACTGGTCGCCTTTTTTTGGGGCCGGATAGGAATATTTGACCTGCTTCCTGATTGGCCTTTGGAGGTGGGATTTTTTTGCCTATCCCACACTGGTTGAGGAGCGCAGGCATAAGGATAGGTGGTTAATTTGGTCACACAGACGGGTAGTGCGGATAGAACAGGTTTCGGTGAGTCCCATCACAAACACAGGTAAAGTATAGCTCATCTGATCTCCCAGCGCGGCGGATCGTGCGATTACAGTGCTTGGGGGAGAAGATCTGCTGGGGCCGCTCCCAGACAATGAGGAGGGGGCTGGAGGTCTGGGGGTGGTCAAATTGGGGACAGCCAGGTTCTCGTTGTCTTCGGACCGTGGGTACTTGGGGCTCGGGACTCACCCATAATTTGGTAGGGGTCTGTTGAGACTCCTCTGCAGAACCTGATTCCACACTATGGCAGGACCCCCCAATTCATTGAGGGCATTAATGAATAATTAATAAAGTGTGGCCCATGTTTATTCCATAATATTTGTCTCGTGTCTTTATTCCGGGGTAGGGGGGTAATGGGGTTTAGCTCATTCACATAGAAATATACATTGCCATTCCAATAATAATTTTTTCTGCTACTGCTCTGGATCAGTGAGGGATGTGGGAATTCTCATGTTTTGTACATCCTTATGTGCAGTTTCCTCCCAAATACAAGAAACCAAAATATATCAGCACACTTTCAATAGCAGCCTCAGATGCTAGATTGGATAAATATATTTAAAATCTCAGTTAACATGAATTATTTTTCCATCCCTATAAGTTGGTAGGAGAGAAACAAATAAGCATGTACATTCATTTCTAGGCTTCTCTCCCAAATCTTAAAACCCAAGCTCAATCATATAAGAGAACATACTCTTTCAGATAATCTTGTTATATTGGACTTTTAGACCATAGTTTGCCTTAAATTCATACTTCCAGTTGTCCCTGGAAATGGACCACGGGCCAGTATAGCAGTTGTAATATTGGAGTTACAAACTTCCTATAACTCACCTTGGTTAGGAGTTTGGTTGCCTGTAGCATTCTGACTCCATGAAAATGTTTCAATACTTTCTCAAGTTAGTGATATGAAAAAACTCCACTAAATTTTTTGCTTGTGACAGGTAGAGACAAGCTGTCTTGAGGTCATTAATCTCTGTGAGATTTCTCACCTCCAATGTGGGAACAAGACAAGAGCTTCTCATTGAGCTTTCTATGGTTTGCATAAAATGGCTGTGCAAAATGAATCTGGTTTCCTTTTGTAAAGGAAAGCATGCAAGCACAGAATGTGACAATTCAGTGAACAAAAAGATGCAAACATTTCCCCTGATCCTTCAAGTTTTTTGAAGTTCATGCAACTCATCAGGACCTATTGCAGTTTAGCTATGCAATTTACAGTATTATCTTAATCTGTACAGAAATCATTCTAACACATGCAAGAACTCGCATGAGATCAAGAAAAGATATCTTATTAACTTCCAGGTCAGGAAAAAAAATGCTACAGTTTCCCATTTTCACATGCAAGAACAAGTCAAATGAGGATTTCCATCCCTGCTTCAAACTTACATACAGCACAACTTACATAATACTCACAATGAGATGTAACTAAGATTATGTTTCACCATGGACAGTTCTTACTTCTGGCCTTAAGTATGGAAATGTGCAGCTCTTTATTGCTGAAATATGAGCACCCTAGATCAGAAACTAACGCAAAATGGAATTAAAAATTAAATGGCATCCTGTTATCATTGGCACATATGGTGTCTATTGATGTGGATCGGAAAATAAGATTATATAAAGTTTGGAGCAGAAAATATCTACCAGCTACCATGGCTTCTTGAGGGATTTTTTAATATTTAAAATTATGATTCTTGTAGTTGATAATCTTGAGGAAAGGCAGATTATAAATGTTTTATAAGGAATTAAAATAAATCATCAGTAGCTAACAGATCATTGAACTTCAGTTACAGAGACAACTGATCAACATTATACAAAATGATGTAATGAATCCGCCAGTCTGCTTGGTGTCAAATAAAGGCACACAGATCAGAGCCGACCTGCCTTATGCACTTTTGTAGACCTTCTGACCTGATCTTTGTCTGCATCCTTAGCAGCATTTGTTTGCTTCTGGTTCTCTGTGAATACCCCTTTCCTGCCAGTGGGGGAAGTGCAAATGCTGGGCCAGGTCATAGACTGAATGGTGCAGGCAGGACAGAAGGGCTTCTGGTCAAGGCAGTGGCAGTTGCAGAGCTAGATCCTGATTTATTTTTAGTTGTCCTCTTCCTTTCTTCAGGTGCCATGAGAAAGCCCCAAGGATCTCCTCAGGCAGTCACTGGGAAGGGACTGAGTGAAGAACTTAAATCAGGCAGTGGGTATGCTCCATTTTGTTTCCTCCTTAAAAGGAAAATGCAAGGAGTTTGCTCTTCTCTACAGTGTTTCCATCAATTTTTTTTCTGCTCTTGCCCTTCCTTTTCCATGAATCTGAAATTAGTGGTGCTGCAGTTACAAGACTTGGAGGATTTAATGAAAACTTTTGCTACAGGAAAGGCAAGGAAGACTAAATGTCCTCCATCTTCCTAAGATATTGTGGCGATCGCCCACGTCACTCATGCCATTTGTATTCATGAGCTGATTTGCATGAACCTATGAGAGGACTGAAGAGGCGGAGCCAGCAGCTACATGAGGCTTGGTGGGAGAAGGAGGAGTCAGATAGGGCTGGTTAGTCAGAGAGAGAGGGAACAGATACCGAGAGAGATAGAACTGGTTAGGAAAATAGGTAGAGAAGGTGGTAATGATATAGCAAGAGAAAAGAAGGATGTACTGAGAGGACTGTTGATGATTTCCTTATGTATAATGTGTATCTGAGAAACTTCTGTTATTATTCAATCTGCTTCACTTCAATATATAAGTTCTGTTTCTGTTCACAAGTCAAGTGTTCGGACAAACATCATTTATATTGTGGATTGAGGTAATCCACTGGTGGCAGTGAGAAGAAAATGCGACGTGAGCCTTTGTGAGGGAAAAACAAGCAGGGGCCACAAGGGCAAACACCACAGATATGCTTTCTCTTCTCCCACTTCTAACTGTGACACATGAAGGGTGGATTTAACAGAAGGCATACCTGAGTGTGGACCCATCCATAATGTGAAATTTGGTATGATCTGGCCGGTGTCTAAAAGGTCCTTATCTTCAGTGCAATCTAGTTTAACTCTTGGTACCCATCAGCAAAGGCCAAACAAAGCTGTTTTGCATCTCAATGAATCATCCCAAAAAGAATGCATGCCCTAGTCCTGTGCCAAAAAGATATGGGCCGGTTCTTAAAGGAGAAAGATGGATAATTTAAGTAGAAACGCAAGTGGATGAGGTCTTTTTTTTTTTCTGTGCCAAGCAGTGTTATCAGGGAAACATATGCCATAACTATATGCCAGTGTGGGGCAGGACATACAGTATGTCTCTCCACCATATTAATGCCACTGAGCCCTTCTTTCCACTCTGCGGTCACCTCAGAAATCTGCAAATGCCTTTGATTTGATTTTCACAAATTTGTCTGAAGAGAATGCACAAGTTTAACAGTCATGAGAAAAAAATACGATAAGATATATGTTTGCAAATGTACTTCTGTGCCCATCACTTTCCCATGCCTGGGATTTGACCAAGGGCTCCCTTGCCCCCAAAAGGTGGCCACCTTAAGCTCTACACCATTGAACTAAATTCCATTGTAGAAAACATTATTCTCTTGAAACAAAAAGCCCAGTTTTCTTCACATTGATTTCCAATCTTCTGGTCGGACTTGTACAGCGTTAGTAGTAAGTCAGATTAATGCACTAATATTTTATATATCTACAAGATAGAATAATCCTGGAGGCCTCTGTAGGGATTCACTGCAGTGCAACCATTCAAGTTAATGGAAGTTGTGTGTCAGCTCTACATGCATTAAACTGAGTGTTTACTCCCATAATTGGACTTGCTATCAACATTATTACACCACTTAGTGTTTTGTGACTCAAAGCAGTAGGCTGACCTGGCTGATATATTTAGGGCTCTCACATATCTTTCTCTGACTGATGCCCACATAGTGAAAACAGGCAATTATCTACCAGGAAGGAACCCTACATGCAATTGAATTAAACTACTTAGTCCTGTTGTTAAAGAAAGAGCCGAGTTAAACTTTGACAAAGCAGCACAGACATTTCTGCATAACATTTCTCTCAGCTGCTCAGGCATAACCCTTAACTACCGTACCTCTGTTCAAAATATCATTTTAATTTCTTTCACACTGCTCTGACTTCACTGTAACCTTTTCAAATGTGCTCAAACATTCTCTGTGTACTTAGCAAGGCTGACATTCTTAATATATAATTTCTGAATTCATGTACTTTTTAGTGCTCAGGAACCAGGGCAGGACATTTTAGATTCCCAGAATCATGCTTATTGAAAAATTCAAACAGAACTAGACCTATCCTGTGATATTGTCTTCTCAAGAGATGCAATCGGAGTCCCCAAATTTCAGCCAACTGTCATGTACAGCGGTGTGGGCTTGTGCATGTGTGTTTGTGTGTATACTTACTTTTTAATTGAATTATTATTATTCTCTTTAACATCAAAAGTTGAATATGTTCTCTCCATTGCTTGTATTTGTTTGCTTGTAAAATGTGTTTGCTTATGAGACTGCCAGAGGTTTAGACTCCGTATCTGGAAGCTCAAGATACAGGGATAGTGGTTAGATGTTGGTCTTGGGGACATTTTCAAGTTATGATATATGATAGGAGGGGGTTAAAAACAGTTTTATTGCTCACTAGCATTCACACTTGTCAAAAAAGCAGCCCTGACAATTGGTTTGTGTTTGGCTGAAAAGTGGTTAACTGATGAAAAAAAGGAGTCAGCTTCTGGTATTTTCTCTTGCTCGGTGTCTCTTTGTGAATGGTAAGTGCACACAAGAGGGTATGTGTAGACCATCTTGACTGTTGCCATTGGTGTTGTCAACATGCTGCCTTTTACTATGGCATCCTTTTTCCTGCTGACAATGTGGGCATAATATTGTGTAGCAGCATCGGGCCATCACCTGGCTTTTTGAACTGTAGGTACAGCAGCACAATATCTCACATTGATAAACCGGAGTATTTTTTTAAAAAATAATTGAATTGTCCATAAGGCAATTGAGCAAAGATGTTTCAGCAATATTTTCCACACAAATTATTGTATCTTGATATACATTCTTCAGATATTACAGATCTATAATAATAGAATATTCAACCCTTCAACTTAATGGCCCATTTATATTCCCCCAAGTTATTTCTTTGGTATGAAATTTACTATTAGGCTGCTAGTATCAAAGAGCAATACATTTATGATGAATTGAAAACCTACATATACTGTCAAAAGTGGTATCGTGTGAATTGCAATCAGCTATTTTGTGCTGAATTCCAAAAGGGCACTATATTTTCCTTCCAGGGTTCATTACCTTTTCATTGATATGGAGTGGCAGGGAAAGAAGATTGGTTTAAAAATTGTTCAAAGGTCATGGGAAGGGCATTCATACAAACAGTATGGGTCCCTCCCCATCTCTGCTTTCCTGCTCCCAGTCCCCTGTTCCTCTTCTATACTGAGGTAATGATTTATGTGATGCGCATATGGTAACCTTGGAGTTTTGAGGTGCTTGTGTGTGTTTTGCTTGCTTTAAAAATGGCTTTCACCAAAGCCTTTCAATTTATGTTCCATTGTGTCCTGCAGAAATTATTTCTTACTGCAATCATTCCCCAGATCAGCTACTTTTATTGTTGTGCCCTTTTCAATTCGTGAAGGATATTTTTATATTCCGAGAAGAACAGAGATTTTTTTAAAGTAAAAGAATGACCTACATCTCCACGAGAAATATAGTATCATTTTAAAAAGAAAACTTTTTTTTTATATCATGATCCTATAAGACCGTCTTTAATCATTGCATGGTGTAAAATGATGTAAAATGATTTTCCAGTCAAGAGAATGCCTCTATTTATTGAACATTATACTGTGGCATTGTACGTGTTTCATCCTTTGAACATACATTATATTGGGTGCCACTGCATCCCCACAGTGGTGCCTGAAAGGCGAGGGGCAAAGGCCCTTTATACACAAAGCAGATCACAAGTATACCGCTTCCTTGTAGTAAATATCCTGCTATTTTTTTATTCACAATCCTCAGGTCACACACTGCTGTTGACACAGCAGGGAAAATAAACTTCACTTGGCTTGATGAAGTGGTTCTTTTTTGAGATTTCCAGTGTTTGTGAATTGTAAAATGGGCTAAATTCAGCATGACCATTCCAGGAACAGTAAAAATACATAGTTGTGGCTTCTTTTTAATCTCACAGGGCTCTCAGATATTCTATGCAGCAGTGGGCAAGACCTGGGCAGAGGGGAGGATGAGTCACAGTGGCCTATCGTGAGTACATTTCCCTTATCAGATGTACTTTCCCACATTCTGCTGGGTTTGAGTGTCTGCATTTGAAAACAAGGGTTTGGGACAGAATAGGAATTCTGTTGATGTATCACCCATCCTGATGCTTAACGATCTCGCTCATGGAGCTAGCTGTTCCAATCTCAAGCCTGGTGTTGGAGTCCCCTTAGCTTGTGGTGCTAAGATACTTCAACATCCAGGATTTCGTGTCTGCCATGATGACCATGGGACTGTCCCAAATTATATCTAGTCCCACCCACAAGGCAGGACACACTCTGGGCCTGGTTTTATGTGTCAGATAGGATGAGTGTGACCTGGTTGTGGAGGAGCTTTTGAATGCTCTGTTTTCACGGGCAGATCATTAGCTGGTGGAATTCAGACTGGCCAGGACTCAGAACTTCTGAAGGGTAGTGAGACCGATTAAGGTAGTCTGAGAGAGTGATGGATCAGAATGGTTTTCAGATTGTTCTTGGGGAGTTTCCTATCACCTTGGCAAGTAAGCCTGTTGAAGCCTTGTTTGACCTCTGGAATGGGGAAATGACCAAGGTGGTTGGCATGATCACTCCAAAGTGTCCCCACCCATGGAGTGCAGCCAGCCTTGCTCCCTGATTAATTAGGATGTTGGCAGTGATTAAATGAATGAGAAACAGACTAGAGTGACTATGGTGGAAGACTCATAGAAATTCTAGCTGAACACAGGCTGGACACCTTTATTCTGTGGTAGTGATGGGCAGCAAATAAATCTTTCTTTTCTGCTACCATTGCCTCTGCACAGAGTCATCCATGACAGTTGTTCTGAGCAGTCAAGGGCCTACTATTTTTTAACCTACATAAGGAGAACATTGACAACTTTACAGCTTGCTGTGAAGAACTTGTCCAACACATTTCAGATAAAATCACACTCAGATCTGCTCTGACTTGAATGTTGAAGTTAATGCAGGCCCTAGAGGTAACCTTGGCTTCTTCTTGCCCAGTGTTAATTGATTCATTTTGATTTGTGGGACTTGAGAATGTGGACAGGGTCTCTGGAGAACTGAGAACCACCTGTCTTCTGAATCCTTTTCTTAGTGGATTATAGAAGTAATTAGAGATTATCTGGCTGAGTGGGTAAGCTGAATTGTGAATGCCTGTTTAGAGTAGTGCAAAATTCTATCCTGGTCCAGGGAGGCATTTAAAAGGTATTTACTAAAAAATATACCTTGCCTGGATTCCACAATAATGGGAAATTACCAGCCTGTCTCAAGATGACATCTTTGGGTAAGGTATTGGAGTGTATGGTGGCTTCTCAACTCCAGGGTACCTGGATGAGTGAGATTCTCTACATCCACTTAAATCAGGATTTAGGCTAGTTATAGGACAGAATGTGTTTTAGTCACCTCAGTGAATGATTTGCACCAACAACTAGACAAGGAAACTGTGTCCCTATTAGGCAAAATTAATGTAAGCTTGAAAGCTTACATTAAAATATAAAAGTTAGTCTTTATGGTGCCTCATGGTTTTGTCTTTGTTTTGTTTTGTTTCTTTGAATTTTGCCTGTTATGCTTGCATAGATTAACACATCTGCCTCCATATCTCTACTGGTTGTGCTGAACCTCTCAGCAGCTTTTGATACCATTAACCATGGTATCCTTCTGAACTGAGATGGGTCTTGGAGGCACTGTGTCACATTGGCTCTGATCCTTCCTGAAGGGACAAACTCAAAAGGTGGTGATGGGGGACACCTGTTTGACTCCCTTGCTATTGGCCTGTGGTGTCTCTTGGGATTCTACTTTATCCTTTATGCTTTTTAACATCTACATGAAACCACACGGAGCCCATAAGCAATTAAGATGGGGAAGTTCAGTGGACTTTTAAAATTTTGTTTTATTTTATACTTTTAAAATAATGTTTTAAAATATTTGTATGCTCTAGTTTAAAATGTTTAACTACAGTGGTGCCTCGACTTACGAACGTCCCTACATACGAACAATTCGACTTACGAACAGCTCCATTCACATAATTTTGCTTCGACTTGCGAATGGAGCTTCGACTTATGAACAAAAAAACCGCGGAAAAAGCGGGAAATGCACTTTGGACTGCCCGGTACTGCCTGGTACTGTAATTTTAAAATGCAAAAATTGGTTTAAAAGGTGCTCGGTTTGGTTTAAAGCTGCTTGGTTTTAAAGATGTTCTGTTTAAAAGCTGTTTGTTCCCTCCCTCCCTCCTTTCCTGCCCTTTTTTTAACCTTAGGTCATCTTAGGTTAAAAAAAAAATTCTCCCCCTAGTGGTAGAGGACGGATTAAACGCTTTTGCATTAGTTCCTATGGGAACGAATGCTTCGACTTACAAACCGTGCCTTGACATAAGAACAAAAAACAGCTGGAACGGATTAATCGGTTTTCAATGCATTCCTATGGGAAATGCTGATTTGACTTACGAACGTTTTGATTTAAGAACATCATTCCAATACGGATTAAGTTCGTAAGTTGAGGCACCACTGTGTACATTTTTAATTATTTGTAATTTCTTTTTATTTTCTTTATTTTGTTTTTCTTTTTTCCTTTTCCTTTTCCTTTTCCTTTTCTTTCTTTCTTTCTTTCTTTCTTTTCTTTTCTTTTCTTTTCTTTTGTCCTTGGGTCCCTGCAAGAGAAGAAAGATGATCTAAATAAAATAAAATAAAATAAGGTGTGAGGATACCTTTTCATCTTCCCCTATCCCTCTACACTCCCTCTCATGTTGCTTCAAAGGTCCCCAGCTCCCCAAAGGATTTTTTTTTCAGGTGGAACAGGGATCTGATGGGAAGACACAATTATGAAGCCCTTCTCTCCATTGCATTTTTCCAGCACAAACAGCAAGTGCTCCTTTGCTCCAATTCTATGTGAAATTGGCTGAAAACCTAAGCATACTTATTTGTATATAATTCCCATTCAACCATTGGGGAACATTTCCAACTAAATAAGCTGTTAATCTGTGTGGACTGCTGGTAGTTAGAATTTGGTAAGAAGCTAACTGCAGTTTGGTTTTGAGTAGTATTTAACCAGTTTATATTTCCTGCAAGCAAAAGCAGACCTGAACATAAACTCAGGTCTGAAGACTATGTAGTTTCCAGTTTGCAGTACAATTTGAAAAAAATAACAGAAATGTGTTCAAAGATGCATCTATTTGAAAAATGCACATGAGGGGAAAATGTCAATGAACATGTTTCAGACAGAAATGAGTACTCAAAAATATATGTTAGATTTCATGAGAGTGGGACCCAGTTTTCAGTCCAGTATACATACAAATCTCAACAAGCTTCAAGCTGAATATTGAAAATTTTGTATTTTATACACTCACACAAACCCCATTCAAGTCTTTGTCTCAACATGTGAAGAGGTAAATCAGTAAATGCCCACCACCTAGACATTAGTTTTAATTTTGTGTTGAGCACAAAGATCTGAAGAGAACACTGTGAACACATATGGCTGAATGTGCTTAAAGTCCTCTCTTTCAGAGTTCCTAATCACACAAGCTCTATAGGCATGTTTAAACATACATCCTCTACAGAAGATCATGCAGTGCACTGCTGGGAGCATAGGGAGTTCCAAAGGAGGCCTTGTGTGTGTCTCCATGTTCTTACCACAAATGTAGGCCTTTATGCATTTACAAAAATGTCTACACTTCTACTGGCGAAGACTACAAGTGATGAATCAATACTACGGCTTTAAGAACTGTGCACCAAATATGATTTTTTGCTGGGCAGATTTGCAGACAGGGTAAAGAGAATAGGCCTTGCTTTTGGAAACATGTGGTTCTGAGAAGTATGAGAACCTTGCCCACATGATATTTTATAGTTCCTTGTTTATGCAGAAATGCTTCCACTGCATATATCCTGCTTTGACCACCATTATCCTGATGGTTTAGATTTGTGATTACATAGGAGTTTCCATTGTCTCTGACCCAACTTACTTGGGTGGATGAAACTGCTATACTAACGAAAAAATTACCTAACCTAAGAAAACAGAAGTTTTTAAATGATTAGAATTTTTTTTAAAGTTGCACAGATGAATATTTAACAACAGGAACAAGGTGTTTAGACTAATTTTACAGAGAACATGAAATCCCAGTTATTTCCCTTTTTGTTTTAATCTCTAAAATGCATGCAAAAATAGTTTTGTCCGGTCCTTCTACATTTATTTAACTTCTCGGTTTTGGATTTTACATACATACATATACCTAAATACAAACACACATATTTCTCAGCAACCCGTGAGCCCTGGCTTGAATATTTTACAGCCAATCCACAAGATTTTGAAAAGTTTGGTGATCAATGTACCTGAGGACTGAGAATACCTGACAGCTGTCGTTACTTCCATGCTAATGAAAATGGCATCCAATAACAAAGAAAAACTGGGGACAGCAACAATTACAATAAAGCTGCTAACTTCTATGCTTCTCACGTATGAGGGAAGCAAACTCTGCATGATGCAAAGCTAGCCATGCACCTGGACACTGCAGTTTTCGACCTGATAATCAGACTACTCCTTTTCTTTTTCCCTTTGGTTCTACGGGGTGCCTTGAGATCAGACATGGAACAACTTAATAAGAATTTAGGCCAATTTAAATCTATTGAAAGATACGGTGCTGTATAGAAGACAAGGCTCACTTCATAGCTCTCTTAGTATCCAAGGCTACGGTGAAACTAAACCTGAGCTGTCTGGGGCAAGACCTATGCAGCAATTTCAGTGCTAATGAGGAACACCACAAGTGGAGGAGCAGCTTTCTTCTCCCCTTCTGTGGCCTGAAGAATGCAATCATTTTCAGTCATTAATTTATTCAGCAGTGCCAGCATTGATAGAGGGGAATGGCTAAACCTGCTCTCCTGCTCCATCACTGTCTCCATGTAAGTAGGGTCAAGTCTGAAAGGGAAAGGATCCTACCAATGTTTAGGGTCTATATCTGAGGGAAAATCCAGAATTTTCCAGGCTTCCTCTTCACATGGGAGTCTGCATTTGAACAGGAACCTCTCCTCTTCACCTCTCCTTGCTTACATGGAGAAAGGGATGACAGAAGGGGTAGATGAGCTACTCCTGTTGACGGGGCCAGAGAAGATAATGATTAAATAGGGCTTACTTGTGTATGTAGTGAAGATTCCCCATTACAGAGTGTTATGTATCTGCATTGGGACCATAGCCTCTATGTTATGTTTCCTATTTCCTGGAGTTCTGCTTGTACAGCAAGGCAGTTTCAGGAGACCATCAGGCTAGTGTATGACTAGTGTCATTTTATACCTTGGACCATTTGAGGGAGCACCACATCTGAATACATACCTACCATATCATCTAGTTTGACTACCTAGCACCTGATATTGTTGTGTGTGGGTGGACCAAGGAATTTTCTGTTGCTGTTTTCTTGTTATATGAGAGAAGTGATAAGGTTCTTGTCTATCTTCCTGACCAGTTGAAAGGAGACCATTATAAGCACCATTCCAAAGAAACCTAATTTAGCAACAGATGATTTTAATAACTATAGGCCCACTGCTAATATTTAGAGATGGGCACAAACTGAAAGCTGAATTGCAAAATTCATCAAAAATCACTAATTCATGATTCATATTTGTACAAATCAATGGC
Organism: Intellagama lesueurii; assembly: GCA_037013535.1. NCBI lineage: Eukaryota > Metazoa > Chordata > Lepidosauria > Squamata > Agamidae > Intellagama > Intellagama lesueurii. Next base: position 90,767,121 of record JBAJHW010000004.1, on the reverse strand, counting down.
CCCCCATTGAATACAAATCAATGATTTTTTTGTGATTTTTATTTGTCAATTTATTAGGCTATAAAATGTCCCCTCAAGCACCTAGAGGCACCAAAATCCCAGGAAAGCTTCCCTTGACTCTCCTCTACAGTACTTCCTAGTCTGGTGAAGATTGGGCTTCCCCAAGCCAGCTGCTAAATGGCACTTTCCTGGGGTGACCCATTTTGTGGGTGTATAACATGGATGTCTCAAACCCAATCTTCACCAAACATGGAGGGATTGTAGGGGAGAGTCAAGGGAAGGTTCTCTGCAATTTTGGTGTCTCTAGGTGTCTAGTGGGAATGTTCCTGGGGTGGGCTATTTCTGGGTGTGTAACTCAGACATTTGAAACCAAATCTTCACCAAACGTGGAGGAATTGTAGAGCAGGGGAAGCTTCTCTGTGTCCCTAGGTACTTGGGGACATGTTACAGAGTTTTAAATGCAAATACAGACAAATCAATTCATCACAAAAATTCATAAATTCGTTATTCATGATTTGTCAACCTTGATGAATCATGAATCAAAATGAATCGCCATTTTTCTGATTCATGCCCATCTCTACTAATCCATTCTTGGGCAAGGTGATTGAGAAGGCAGGGGCTGACCAGCTGCTGACATTCTTGGAGGAAACAGCCTAATCCATTTCAACTGATGTCCAGGCCATGCCATTTGATGTGTTGTGAATCACTGGGGCAGTGTGCAAGTTTTATGAAATAATAAATAATAATATTCATGAAATAATAAATAAATAATCAGTGCCCCTACTAAGTTTTACATGATGTAGCATTCACCCTGTTCATTAATATGTGGAGATTTGCATGTACCAATAGGAGTTGGTGAGGGGCGGAGTTAAGTGGGGTGAAGAAAAGGAGGGAGGGAGAGAAGGAGAGTAGGTGGTTGAGAGTGAAGAAAGAAGGTTGTTTAGTTGAGAGTTAATGACATTGACTAGACTGTTATCACCTGTAAGAATAAACAATTTCTACTTGTTTCTTAAATGATATGTTGCCTGGACCTCTGTCATTAACAGTAAATAAAGTTGATGTACTCAACTGGTGGCAGCTGAACGACATGTAGCTTGTGCCTTTGATTGGTGAAACAACCAAGGGACAGGCGGGAACATGACAAATTGGTGGCATAGTGGTCGGATCCAAAACAATCCAGTGTGAAATTGAATTTTCTTGAGTCTGGATGGAAAAGGGTTTAGGATCTGTGGCGTAAGAAGTGGTTACCCATTAGAGTATGGTGGAAGACTTAGTTTCAGGGCTTCTGAACCCAGGTCTGGGGAATCCCAATAAGAGGTCCTTATGGCTCTTGTGAGGGAAAAGAACCAGTCCAATTTAATAAGAAATTGTATTGTTTACGCCGCCCAAACAAAGTAAAAAGTTGGTTATGGAGGCACAGGTTGAGCTCCAAAGTTCTGAGGGAAATGGGAACCCTCAAATTCAAAGTGAAGAAGAAACTGAGGGACCAGTAATAATTGCCTCAGAAAGAGAAAATATCCAAAGCTCCCAAGATATTGAAAAATGGAAGCTAGAACAAGAGTTTAAACTGAAGGAGTTTGCTATGAAAAAAACAATTAGAATTGGAAAAAGAAAACAGGAAAAGGGAATTTGAGCAAGAAAACAGGAAAAGGGAATTTGAGCAAGAAAACAGGAAAAGAGAAATGCAGTTCCAAATTGATATGAAGACATTGGAATTAGCTGCCCATAATAATAATAATAATAATTCCAGTGTTGAAAATCCCTCAAATATCGATCTAAAGAAATTTCCCCAATATCGGAAAGGAGATTGTCCTGAATCTTTCCTGATTTTCTTTGAGAGAGCTTGTTGGGACTTCGGGGTTAAAGATGATGAGAGGATGATAATTTTAAGGTCACAGATAGGGGGAGTTTTTCTGAGATCTATTCACAGATGCCTCTTGAACAAGCTAGAGATTTTGAGGCTTACTGAAAAATGGTGTATTCCCAATTTGGGATTAATTCAGAGCATCTCAGGAGAAAATTTCGATCAATTTCAAAGAAACCTGAGGAGTCTTTTTCTCAATTTGGGGCACGTTTAACTCAGTATCTTAATAAGTGGCTAGAACAGGAACGGGTCACCTCCTTGGACCAAATGAGAAATGTGTTTGGATTAGAACAATTTTATTCAATTTTACCAGGGGAGTTGTGTTATCTTGTCAAGGACAAGGATCCTAAAAATATGCAAAGGTGTCTGAATATGCTGGTTTTATTAGTGGGATCAAAGATCCTAGATTCTCTGAGGTAAAAATTGACAGAAAAGTTTGGAACGTCAGTAAGAGAGCATCCTCATCCAGTAAAAATTACCTCAGTCATACTCAAACTAGGGAAAACCATTTTAAAGCAAGACCTTCATTCTCAGAGCAAAGTCTACTGAGATCAAATAACCCTGAGGGAAAAGCTGACAAATCACTTTACTCTGAACATAGGGCAAATAAGCAATGTTATGCTTGTGGTAAAGAAGGACATTTTTGGTCCCAATGTGAAACTCATAAAAATAAAAATTTCAGTCAGCCTAAAAAAGTATTTTGCCTTCAGCCATCGACAGCTGAAGCTTCTAACGGCTGCACTGTTGCTAAGGGAATGGACTTGGCAGAGAGCCCAGAGCTCCTGAGGGCAAAGTGATATAGTGTTATTTAATCCAATGTGACCAAGACTTACTGGAAAGCTCTGGAGAAATGATTTTAATCAATGGAAAAAAGGATCTAGGCATTAGAGACTCATGTTTTCAAGTAACCATCTGTCATCCAGACATAATTCCTATAGAAAACATTTTGGAACAGGAAAGGATCACTCTCAAAGGGATCAGTTCTGATTCTGTAGTATTGCCAATGGCTAGAGTAGCATTGAATTACCATGGGTGGTCTGGTATATGGAAAATAGCTGTGTCAGATCAAATCCCAGCTCCTTGGTTTGGATCTCTCAAAGCATGTGCAGAGTGTTTGCATGGTAACCCGCTCTCAGGGGAGGCAGATTGTAGCTGCTGTGGAAAGCATGGGAATCCCAACCATTGAAACTCTTGTTCAAAGACCCGGTTTAGGGGAATATCCTGAAATAAGGGAGACTGTTGATTTGGTGCTGATGAAAAATCCTAATAATTCATCCTTTATTAAGGAACAAAAGGAAGATAGCACCTTAAATAGTTGCTTTGAAAAAGTTAAAAAGAATCCCATTCCACTGTCCCCTGAACACCCAGAGAGGTATTGTGTAGACCAAGACCTATTGTATAGGGAGGTTTTAATGGCACCTTGTAGGGGTAGAGAAGGGCCCCACAAACAGCTAATTGTCCCTGTTAAATACTGAGAAAAGATACTCGAAAAAGCTCACAAAGATGTATTTGGAGCACACATGGGCGTCTCTCGCACTAAGCACAGAATTTTTATTGGCCAGGGATGGGGCAGCAAGTTAAGCAATACTGCCAAACCTGTGATACTTGCCAGAAACGAGGTACTGGAAATGACAAAACTAGAGCTAAACTATGCCCATTGTCTGTTATCTCGACCCCTTTCCAACGTTTAGGTCTGGACCTGGTGGGACCCCTACCCAGGGCGACTAGACGAGGAAATAAGTATATTTTATCCATTATTGATTTTGCCACCAGATACCCAGAAGCCATCCCCCTAAGAAACAGAGACGGAAACTGTGGCAGATGCGTTAATTAGTTATATATGCCGAATGGGTTTTGCGTCAGAAATAATAACAGATTTAAGAACTTCCTTTACTTCCAAACTAATGAAGAGACTATGGCAGGTCTGTGGAATTTCCCATGTGACATCGTCTCCTTACCACTCCCAAACAAATGGGTTAGTGGAAAAATTTAATGGAACTTTAATGAGGATGATACGTACGTATGCGGCAGAGAACCCAAATGACTGGGATAATAAATTACAATCACTGCTATATGCTTATCGAGATATTCCCCAAGAAAGCACAGGTTTTAGTCCTTTTGAACTTTTGTTTGTTCGTAAAGTAAGAGGGCCTTTAGATTTGTTATGACAGAACTAGGAAAACTATAAAGAAAGGGACCCTGAGTTGATTGTAGAATACATGGGTAATTTAATGAATACCTTACAAAGATCCCTAGAGATAGCTGGGGAAAACTTAAAGGGGGCCCAAAGTAGACAGAGATGTTGGTACAACAAAAAAGCCCAAGAAAGAACATTCAGTCCTGGAGAAGAAGTATTAATGTTGAGACCCACAAAAGGAAATAAGTTGCAGTTAGCATGGCTCAGACCGTACACAGTGGTCTCCAAAATGAATGATTTCAATTATATTCTCCAAAGGCTGGTAGATAAAACCCTATATGGTCTGAGAGAGTTCACTATGGCATACATGGATGACATCGGTATTTTTAGCCAGACCTGGGAGGAACATAAATCCCATCTAAAGGTCGTGTTGCAAAGGTTACATGATGCCGGTTTGACAGTGAAAGTGGCCAAATGTCGAATTGGGAACTCTGAAATAAAGTACCTAGGGCATCTAGTCAGAGGGGGATGATCAAACCCCTATATGCAAAGGTAGAAGCTATTGATACTTGGCCCACCCCGACTTCTAAAAAGAAAATCCAAGCGTTCCTTGGGTTAGCCGGATATTATAGATGTTTTGTCCTGAAGTTTAGTGAAATAGCTGCTCCATTAACAAACTTAACCCGAAAGAAGCAAGCTGAAAACATCCAGTGGATGTCAGAGTGCCAGATAGCCTTCGATCGTCTGAAGAGGGAGCTAACTTCAAAACCTGTCCTTATTGCACTGGACTTCGACCGTGAGTTCATCATTTACATGGATGCATCGAACATGGGACTGGGAACTGTGCTGTGCCAAACAGATGACAGCGGGAGTCTACATCCAGTGACTTACATCAGCAAGAAACTCCAACTTGGTGAGAGACATTTATCCACCATCGAAAAAGAGTGTCTAGCTATCGTATGGAAGCTGCAAAAGCTGAAGCCTTACATTTGGGGAAGGAAATTCGTCCTCTGCACTGACCATTCCCCTTTGGTGTGGCTACGAACTATGAAATCTAATAGCAGCAAACTTACGAGATGGGCGCTGTTTTTGCAAGACTTTGATTTTGAAATCCGCAGTGTAAAAGGATCTCAGAATATGGTGGTGGACGCTTTGTCTAGAAGGCCAAATGACTAGAGAAAATTCTTTTTTTTTTTTAGTTCAATATTAACTGTTCTGTTTGTGTAATAGTTATGTCATACACTTAAAGTGCAAAATTTGCTTGGATGTTAACAAACTAAGAGTGATAGTAAACGTAATAGTAAGTATCCTTAGTAATGTAAGAGGTTAATATTTGCATTCTTCCATGAACCTTTGTTTGTTTATGAGGGCAAACCATTAAGTTTCCCCTCCTAAAACAAACTAATTAAGGGGGGAGGGATGTAGCGTTCACCCTGTTCATTAATATGTATGTGGAGATTTGCATGCACCAATAGGAGTTGGTGACGGGCGGAGTTAAGTGGGGTGAAGAAAAGGAGGGAGAGAGAGAAGGAGAGTAGGCAGTTGAGAGTGAAGATAGAAGGTTGTTTAGTTGAGAGTTAATGACATTGACTGGACTGTTATCACCAGTTACAATAAACAATTTCTACTTGGTTTTTAAATGATATGTTGCCCGGACCTCTGTCATTAACAGTGAATAAAGTTGATGTAATCAACTGGTGGCAGCTGAATGACACATAGCTTGTGCCTTTGACTGGTGAAACAACCAAGGGACAGGCGGGAACGTGACACATGCTACCAACTTCTCATTATTTACCTAGCAGTAAATCTTATGTGCTGCCAAATATTAACTATTTAGAGGTAACTAAATTTCCTGTAATGGCTTACCCAGATGATCTAGGTTGAATGAAGATTCAGCTTCCAGTCCAGTTGGGTTTTATGCCTGGAATGGGAAGGGGTGACCTCTTATTATTTGTCTAATGCAGGAAGAGATTTTGGACTGGCCCAAACTATTTCCTATTTGAATAACAGTTAGTTTCCCTTCCCTGTTATTGTCTCTGTCCTTTCTGTTCTCTAAACTGTACATCATATAACCCTTGTAACCCCTGCGATTTTCCTGTCACACAGAACTCTGTTATTTATAATTTTATCTGAAGAGTTGGAAAGCCATGCCTTCCTCTATTTCACCAAAGAAATGGGACACTCTGTATCCTCCTTAATTGTACACTAAAGTTGTGCTTTCCTCAACTATTACTTACTAATGGCATCTATTCTTTGCAAACTTTTTGCTGTAATCAACAGCACATCCTGTGCTGGCTTATGAAAAAAAAGGCATATAGGTGATTTAACGCCATCTTACTCTCCAATTAATGTGGTTCTACTTGTTAAATTGATGCTCACTTTCGACCCCATGTGCTCTCTGGAAGGCCCGCAATGGTGGGGTATAAGGGAAGCAGTGCCCTGACATTTTATGTTTATGTGCATACATTTATTTTTATTTATTTTATTAGATTTATACCCCGCCCATCTAGACAGATAGTCTACTCTGGGCGGCAGAGTAGCACAAGCATACATGGCATGCTTGTGCACAGAGATGTTTTGGATGAAGACTCTGAGTTTAAAAGGATGGTAAGTCTAGTAACTTATGCTAACAATTTTGGAGCAACCCCCCCAACCTCTCTCCAACAGACAAAACTGAAAAAGAAAGAGTGTCATACAGAGCACTGATTTATCACAGATAAGTATTACAGACCTGGGAATGAACAGTGGCAATTGGACCCCATCCAGATGGATCAGCTAGAGTAAAGTACCTCATGCTCTGGCTTTTCTTTCACAGCCACACAGGCCCTTAGGTAAATTTCTTCCTCACATACAATACACACGCTTAATTCTTTGCTGGACTGCAGTTTGTGTTTTGGGAGCCTGGCAGCCTTCTTTGTCACGCACATTTTACTAATTTACACACAAAAAATAACATACTTTCTTTACTGAGAAACCTTGCTCATTAGAAAAGTCGCACTCCTCAGTGTTCTGAACCCTTGTCAACGTCTTGCTTCTGGGCTGAGACACACAGACTGGAAGCTTGAGGCATGTTCGCTGTTCTGAAGTTTCTTCGAGTAAACTGTCAGAAAGCATAAACGCCACCTTAATTAAATTTTCATTGAAGAAAAAGCTGGTTCCTGTCCCAGCTTAATTGTCACTCTCCCAATTGAACATATATTATATATGTTGTGCAAACAGACAACTTGAGACCAGCCGGCAATTTACGTTAATATTTAATGGCATTTAAAACAAACATATGAGCAATTGTTTGTTCCAGGTGACAGTGCAAGCTCATTCCTTTCTACCACAATCTTTCCATTGTGAATTTAATGAAGAATGATAACTTTGCAGGTCCTGTGTTCCAGTCTCCTCACGGCCATTTATTATACATAAAGAGGCAACCACCACCACCACCAAAAATGTGTAGGATTTGTGAAAGGGCTTTGTTTGTTTGTTTAGGGAACTAATCCATGGAATCTCAGGAGAAACAAAAATGTGTGGGATAATTGAAAGCTCTGTGCAATAGCATTTGATTAGAGCTGACATGATGTTTGGCTATGGTTGAAGGTATGTTGCGAAGGCTAAGATGGTTCTTTTTAATATCCAAAGATATGGCTGTGGCGTCCACCCAGGTCATGAATATTCATATGCGATCTGCATAGACCAATGGGAGTGCTGGAGGGGCAGAATCACGAGATATAAGAAACTCAGCAGGAGGAGGGGGAGTTTTCAGATAGAGAGATAGGGAGTTAGAGTTGAAGAGATTGAAAGTTTTGGAGTTTGGGCGGGAGAGTGGTGGTTGAGAGTGGATGGAGGATGTTTGTTAAGAGTTAACAACATTGCTTGAAGTATCTACATCTGTAACAATAAACAATTTCCATTTGGTACTTTTAAAATGACATATGGCCTGGACATCTATCATTAATAATAGATAATGTTGATGTAATCAACTGGTGGCAGCTGAAAGACACGTAGCGTGAGCTCTTAGTTTGGTGAAACAAGCAGGGGCCACGTGGGGATCGTGACAATGACAAATAAAGGGAGGTTATTTGAGACATTTTGATGGTATTTTAATGAGAAACAATGTACTGAGTAAAGGACTGACATTTTTATCAAGCCATGTTTACATTCCCTAGGAAACACAAATTTCCAAAATGGGTCCACTATCAGTCTTCCCATTTGTCTAGCATTTTAAAAATACTTCTACTCAAATGGGGATAGGGATGGGAATAATGCTTGTTGCATTCCTTCTTCTCATGGGTTGTTGCTTTCTGGATATGACAAGATGCCATAGGGATGGATTGTGAAGAGCTGCGAGATGCCACGCCTCCTGATAAGCATGAGATGAAGAGCTCTTTCCCCCCCATTAAGGCCGTTCTCATTTGTGCACATTGTCTCCAGGGTCCTTTCCCTTTGAGAAGCCAAGTGCACACCCACAGCAAACACAGCAAGGAAGTTGCAAACAACACCTCCACTGCTTCACATTCTTAAACAAAGCAGCAATCATGCTACTTTCAGGAAGTTTGTGATATTTGTTTAATTTGCACAATTCTGTGAGTGCATAGAATCATAGAATAATGGACTTGGAAGAGGCCTATAAGGCAATCGAGTCCAACCCCCTACTCAATGCAGGAATTCAAATCAAAGTATATCTGACAAATGGTTGTCCCATTTTCTCTTGAATGCCTCCAGTGTTGGAGCAATCACCACCTCCCAAGGTAATTGGTTCCATTGTTGTACTGTTCTGTTAGGGAATTTTCTAACAGTTCTACTGTTCTACCAGTTAGGGATTCTGGCTTCCTGTAACTTGAGCCCACTGCACTCTAGGATGATCAAGAACAGATTGTGCCCCTCCTCTGTATGACAATATTTCAAGTATTTGAAGAGTGCTATCATATTTCCCCTCAGTCTTCTTTTCTCAAGACTAAATATACCCAGTTCTTCCAGTCTTTTCTCACAGGGTTTGGTTTCCAGTTCCCTAAGCATCTTTGTCACCCTACTCTGAACCTGTTCCAGTTTATTCTCATCCATCTTAAAGTGCGGTGTGCACTAGAACTAGCATTTCATGGAATTTGGAGACTATTGTTCTGTTAATGCAGCCTAAACGGCATTTGCTCTTTTTTTCAGCCATACCTCACTGTTGGCTCATTTATTTTATTTATTTATTTATTTATTTATTTAACTTATATGCCGCCCACACTACCCAAAGGTCTCTTTGTTCATGTTCAACTTGTGATCTACAATAATTCTGAGATCCTTCTTATTCTGGCCATTATTAGTTATATTCATACCCTGACTTTCTTCCAGTGAGATTAAACTGGCAAACTTAGCTGCCTTTGGTTGGTTGCGTGTTCATGTGCAGGAGCAGGCACCTTTGTGTAAGGTGTGTGTCTGTAAGTATAAGAAAATATAGCATGAAAAGATAAACTATGCAACTCATTTCAGCAGCCATCATTTTAATTCAACTTTAATGGGTACTTGTCCTTGGAATCCTGTAATCTTGTTCAAGCATGTAGAAAAGTATAAAATGAAGCCATTATGACTTTCTGCTTCACTGACAATGCAGTTTAGGCAATAAGCATTGAGCAGCAGGTAGCTTCATTGGAAATGTTTTAAGACAAATGATTGGTTCGTGTTCTCTGCACAGTCAAACTTCTGATGAGTTTATTGATATTTCTCATTTCCTCCATGGAACCTGAGGGGATATGGTTCTCGTTCAGGGCAGGACTTCGGAACAGAAGCCAGTGTCTCACATTTTGAAGGAAATGGAGTAGTATGTGTTCCTATTCAAACAGAGCCTTCCTATAAATTTTATCTAAAGGTAGGTGCCCTTGCCCAACTGTGGGCCTAAATCCAGCAGATGACATCAATTAATGGAACTGCTTGTGTCAGTGGAATAGAGTGGGGAAGCTCACCTCCCCATTGCTGCCCCTGTGGATCCCAAAACTCTGTTCCAAGAGAGCTGGGAAAGCTTCCAGTGCAGGTTTTCAGGTGGCAGAGGGCTACAGGGGAGGGAAAGGAAGAAATTTCAGCTGTGCTAGTGGTATACAGTGTGAGAAGTGTTGGATGTAGGCCATGAATTGCAGAGTCTAAAGTTATTTACCAATACCACTCAGTCCCTTCCCTCTGGTATTTTATAATTTGATTTACAAATATATTAAAGAGGAGTAAGTTGGTTAACATCTGTTGAGTAGAATCAGCATGCCAAAGCTAAAGTCTAGCAGACTGTAGACATTGAATATTGGTTGAAGAAGAAGCTTTTACTGGGTGGGTGCTATATCTTCTATATCTTTATTTTTCTTAGAGTTTTAAAAAAAATTGTGGGGAGACTGTGTTTTTAATTCCATTTTGCAGAATCCTGTGGGCACTCATAGAGTGCAATGCCTCAGTTGCCCTAACACACAGTGCAAATTCTAGCTTACAGTGGGTGATCCAGAGATCATCCTGTTCAAAACAACAGAGCTTCTACATGTGTAAGGAGTTTGGGACAGCTGCCCCCTTGCACAAATGGTGGGGAAAAAGACACTATGCACACCCCAGACCATTATATACATTATAAAAGCAAACAGGATTTTGGCAATTGTGCCCTAATATGTGAATTCATTTTGTTTTAACAGCATTTTGTTCAATGTGACTGTGAGCCACATTCCATCAAATTTTGGGAAGAACGGTGAAGTATGAACCCTTTAAATTGTTAAAAAAAAGTGTGTGAACTCCTTTTTAGCTATGGTACGCTAGTCTTTGAAGAGTAGACATGCTGTTATTACTGGTGAGTGGAATTCATACTTTAACAGAAAACATCCACTAAGAAACTCAGGCATGTTTGTATACTCTCTCAATTTTATCATAACACTCATAACCAAATGAGATTAGTTAAGATATGAGAGGACAATACAACTATGGCCATCTGGTAAGCTTCATGGCTGAGCAGAGATTGCATATGATAAGTAAGAACTCTATTAGTAATCCAATGAAAAATTAGGAAAAATATAAAATAATTAAAATACAAGCTCAGTAATCAAAACAGTTTATCTGAGAATCTAACATCCCTCCCCCACGCATTCTATGGAAGGTGGGGTTCAAGGAAAATTTACTCCTTGAACGCTGACCAAGTTTTTCCCTCACTCTGTGTTCTAAATCTGACTGTTTTCCATTGTTGATACTTTACAATCAAACATTAATTACTAGTTCACAGTGCTAATTTTAAATGGCCTGACCCTGTCAAGGAAGCCAGGCAAAGATGATTATGGGCCACATTTACCGTGTTTCCCCGAAAATAAGACAGGGTCTTATATTAATTTTTGCTCCAAAAAAACGCATTAGGGCTTATTTTCAGGGGATGTTTTAATTTTTTTAATGTACAACAATCTACATTTATTCAAATACACTCATGTCATCTTCTTCTGGTTGCTTCACAATGCTGCACAATAGTGGAGGGTGGAGTTTCACTTAAGTGGGGCTTATTTTGGGGGAGGGCTTATATTACAAGCATCCTGAAAATCATACTAGGGCTTATTTTCAGGGTAGGGCTTATTTTCGGGGAAACAGGCTATCAAATTCCTTTCTTCTGGGGACCTACCAATAGTTTTGTTTTGCTTGCTTGCTTGCTTGCTTTTTAAAGTGCCAAAATACTGTTATTTCCCCCAAATGTAGCATGTTGTTCCTGTTACAAGTCCAAATGGTTTCTGCCCAGGGAAGTTACTGAGCTTTGCAAAAGTTACAAAATAATTAATTTTTCTTATAACACAATGAGAACACCCAGCCTGTTTTGCTAACACCTTCAGAAACACTGAGCAACATAAATCTACTCCCTTGCCACACTGCATACTCACAATCTTGTCTCATTTCAGAAGCGGAGGGTCAGGCCTGGACACCACATGGACAGGAGACCAGCATGTAATACCAAAGGTTGCTGCACAAGTTATTTTTTTTTGGGGGGGGGGCGTCATTCCTGAAATCCTGGAGAGCTGCTCCAAGGCAAATGTGACAGTAATGGGCTAGATGGGCCATGGGTCTAACTCAGTAGAAGGCAGCTTCCTATATACTTAACTGAATAATGTATCAATCATAATAATAATCCCTATTCATGACTGAACATTCCATAAATAAAAAACCCTCAAGTAATTATACATTTGAGCCATCATCAATCATATCTAGTGTGCATGTCAGACACCACAAGAATACCAATGATATTTTCCCAATTTTCGTCACCAAAATGGTTGTCATGAATTGTATTAATGTTCAAACCCCAGTCAGACAGAACAATAGACTGTCATACAGTAAGTCAGTTAGTCGGACACATACACACAACCACACACACACATCCTTCAACAGTCAAGGCAGGACAGGCTATTACACCAAAACAGCCAACATATCAAAGGTGTGACTTAGTTATTAATCTTCAGTAGGCTCCTAGGTTATTAAACACAAGCAGTTCTGTTGCTTCTGTGAAATGCCAGAGGCTAGGTGATGAATCCAGATGTTAAACTTCTTCTGTTTACCAGAGATAGTCCTTCTTTACTGGTACCAGTTTCTGGTAAACCATTGTAGCACAGTTCAGATGTAGCAGGTAAAAAAATGCTGGCTTGCAATCTTGTTCAACAAGGAGCCTTTAAACTAAAGTTTCCCAGTGAAAGAAAGAATCACAAAGCTCCATCACAGAAGTCTTTTCTCTGATTGGGCATTGAAGGTAAGGGATTGGGGCTAGGCACAACAGAATCTTGAGCTTAATAATGAGCATGTGGGGAGCTGCTCTCTTATATCTAAACTAGACCTGCCATTTTTTAAAAGGAAGGTAACAGAGGATGACTTTCAAGAAGAGTAGACAAGATGGAGTGTGTAGGCTGCATGTGGCCCCCAGTGGCATTTTTGTAGCCCTAGCACTGCTGGGGTCCCTTAGCACCCCACTTCCCCAAGTGAAAGATAATAATTTTAAAAAACAAAAACCTTTAGATTTGGCCACTATAGGGTGCAAGGGGGCTTTTTTCAATTTAAAAACATTTTTTTAAAAGTTAAGCAATAAACGAAAGCTAATAATAAACCAGTCTTTAAAAAAAAAAAAGCTAGGCACCAAACTCTGGTCTTTAGCCCCTGGACCCCGTGGCTCACAAATCTGAAAAATGACCCCTGACCTGACTGAGATTTCCATCCCTCCCTTACAAATATGTGCATGTGCAAATTGCTTCTCTCTTTTCTCAATGTTTATATATATATATATATATATATATATATATATATATATATATATATATATATATATATATATATGCATGTGAAGACAAAATGGAGCCATTGTTACTACATCATAAAAAGGAGATTCTACTATTTTGCTTCTATAGAGTGAGAAAGCGAAGCTCTGGCTAAATACAAGGTAGAGCTTGGAAAAGTGAGTTTCCCAGGTTTTGCTATTAGCATTCTGGCTGCCAAGTCTGGTTCAAACATGTGGACTTCTGATTATTAATAAATTTGCCCTTCATAGTTAGATAACCGACGCCCTAAAATAATCCAAACCAATTTTCAGGTGTGTTATACACACTCTTTTAAAAACAATTTTCTTCAGAAGGATCACTGTGTCCTCCTTTCAAGGGGCAATCTTTTGACCTTCTCCGGTACATCAAAAATTCAAAGGGAAGTCACTCATAGGACTTTCCAATTACTAATTTAAAATAAACCACACTTTAAATTGGGACTTGAGCACAAACTTCTTTCTGTTACAAAGGGAGTATTTAACTGAAAGTGAGAAAACTGGTTTTATAATATTTAGATGCTTGTTAGAAAGAAAGAGGAGGGATCAATCAATCTGTCTTCTCCCCTGAGTGAAAAGAAGGGGAGCTGGGAGGTGGAATCAATTTCTGTCTTATGTGGGGATCTGTATTTCTAGAGATAGCTACATTTGTAATTTCTTTCAGAGACCACTACCTTCAAGCAAAATTTATAGGAAGAGCTGCAAATTGGACACAGCTACTGGAAGTTCAGCTGAATTTGCAGAAAGGTTCAAGAACTTCAATGAACCTGGGCTCACTGCAAGAAGGAAGCTGAAAACTATGCTTCCAGTAAGAAGTTTCATTATAGACATTTCACATGCCACCAAAAAAAGGGCTCTGCTTTGAGACTGATCCTTCCTTTCATACAGCCCTGTGCTCCCACCAACGGGTCTAGAAAGCATGCCCGCATTCAGCTCTGTATCCTCTAATTTGAGGACAGAAGTCACTTCCTTGCAGAAAATGCTTAGCTTCACAAGCAGTTGTTCAGGAAAGCTAATGCCAAAGAACAGCAATGCTGGGCTGCCACAAATAATGGTGACACTGGGGGGATGGGACTGTTAACCTTTTCACTTGGGAAAGATGGCAAAGGACATCAACAAAGAAGGAGAGCAAACTAATGATAAAAAGGGAGAGATGCTACTCACATGAATGTACATACATGCATGCTTACACACACACACACACACACACACACACATGCACCCAGCATCTAAACCAGACGTTGTTGAGAATTTTAGGAGCAAAAGGAAGTGGGAGTGTTTAAGACCAACAATGTTCAAAGAACCTAAAAATAAATCACCCAATGGCTAACTTGTATACACACTTAGAATGATGGAGAAGGAACAGCTGGAATGTGGCCTTTTTCCAGCATGGGAATATGAAAAAGCATGGCATGCACTCTCTAGGTGTCTCCTTGATTAAGACATTTAACACTAAAATCTGAATTTGCACATCAAATTCAACTCTGAAATTAAAATTAACATGTTGCATTGGAGATCATATGTTAACATCAAGCCTGTCATTCTAAATTTGAAAATTCATTGAACTTTGAAATACAACAGATTAATTTTGACACATTAGAAGAAAACCCATAGCCCACTGCCAATACAGAATTTCACCCCAGATGAAACTTGCCATTTTGGCTTTCATGCTTTACCACAGCTTTCTAATCTTGTTTAGAAATGCTAGCCCAGACAACGGTATAAAGACATTCCTTCAGTTTTAATAAAGGGTGGTATGAGCTGCTTCTCAAAACTGCAAAGACTAAGTATTAGCAAATGTGATCCACTTGATTATGTACCAAGTAGACAAAGTGAAGTCATTGTGTCCTGGCTGGATAGCTCAGTGGTTTACGTATCCGGCTGTGGAGCCAGACGTTTGGAGTTCAATTTCCCCATAGTGCCTCCTGGGAGAAGAGCCAGCTTGTGTAGTCATGGGCAAGCTGTAAAGTCCCAGGGTGCCCCCAGAAAAAGGGAATGGTAAACCACGTCTGTGTATTTTCTAATTAGAAAACCCTGGAAAGGGTCATCATAAGTCAGAATTGACTTGATGACACACAAGAAGAAGAAGAAGAAGAAGAAGAAGAAGATATAACTTGCTGGCCTCCAAAAACCCACAGGGACATCAGGTAGAGAAGGTGTCAGAAAATGACAACGTCAAGATCTTGTGGGATTTCCAGTTCCAAACTGATAGAGACCTTGAACATAACACACAAAACATAGTAGTAATAGAATGAAGAAATGTCTGGATCATTGACATTGCAATTCCGGGGGATGCTAGAGTTGAAAATAAAGAATTGGAAGAACTAACAAGATACAGAGATCTGACAATCAAAACATCTCGCCTCTGGAAGAAATACACTTCAGTGGTCACCGTAGTCATTCAGGCTTTGGGACAATATCAAGAAATTTCACACAGTATTGTAAACAGTTGCAGATCTCAGAAATAACACCACCAGAACTACAAAAAACAGCAATATTAGGAACAGTATACATACTGTGCCAATATTTAACAGATACTTAGGGTTTCGGTTAAAATGTGTATCTGTTATGTAATACCAGTAAATGTTTTTATAATTTTGATTGACTATGTCTGGTATTATTATTATTATTATTATTATTATTATTATTATTATTATTATTATTATTATTATTATTATTATTATTATTATTATTATTATTATTATTATTATTATTCAGAGTGAAGTCACTGTGGACAAACTGGATATCTATCAGTGATCCACTTTCTCATTGATCTTGATTCACCTGTAAAATGGGAAGATGCAAAATCTACTAGTGCCACAGATGCTGTTTATCTATATTAACATCATTTAAAACCCAAAAGCTGAATGTATTTCGCTGTGTTCATTTTGTCCACTTACCTGTTTGGAGTCTTCCAAGTCCTAAGACTTTGTTAACCCATGTTAGATACCTGTTTAAATAATAGCAATCGCTTTCACTGTATTCCTAGTAGAATCTATTTCTGAGTTAGGAGCAATAAATGTTCTTATTGGCAACAGACTTCTAACTAGACAGCACCTATGAATATGCATGAATCTCTTTGGAAGGAAACATGACTGATGGACAGATTGCATTTGCCAGGATCTCTAGTGAAGCATCAAGAACATGATTGAAAGCAAACACATGAGAAGGGAGTATATGAACGTCCCTGTCATTCTCCGTTTGTGTAGAACAATGGTCTGAAAACAAGAGTGTTTGCTCTACATGGAACTTCTCCATGGGATCAGAAACCTTGATATGTCTTAATTTGAGAAGAGTGCTAGAAGTAACAGGGGGCTATTCTTCTCCTTTTTTGTGTGTGCTTACTTTTAACCACATGCCCAGCTCCTAACCCCTATGATAAATCTGGCATTAATAGCAAAGACCAAGGAATGGCATTATTATCACTGCATGAGAGTGAAGTCGTTACGAGTGACAGAGTGTGCGGGTTCCAGAAAGACCAGCAACCCTGGCCTGAAAAGAAGATGGATACTTGTAAGGGAAGATGGGATGGTGAGCCTGATACAAATCTGCAAAGTTGCAAGGGATACAGTTTCTATATCAGCAAGAAACCACATACATGGGCAGAGGTTCTGAATGAACTTCTTCATCCAGACAAGAAAGGGGAAGCAGGCTGGCTGGAACCGGGTCTTTGGTAAAGGAAGCAAACTGTACACATGCAAGAAGCATTCCTGCATGAGAACTACAGACTGTACCTGTCCCGGAAATCAGGGTCTGCCCCCTGCTTGCCTATGCCCACCCAGGTTCAGCCCATAGGCACAGCCCACAAGGAAGATGCCTACAAGAAGGATGACCCAGGAAGAGATTGTGGGCTTCAAACAGCGATGCAACATTCCTCCCATTGCTTTTACTGAAGGACTGATGAACCATCAGGGAAGAGTCTCTATGTGTGCAAGTATGGTGTGCATGTGAATTGTGAAAAAAGGCCTCTTGATACCTCTTTCTTATGTTTTAAATGAATGAAAGCAATAAATGTTACATGAATAGTGTTTGAACTAAGAATTTGGTGTATGGTCTTGTCAGTAGTCTGGCTGGGGTCTCTCTCCTCTCCTGGTCCCTCTCTCCAGGATATAAAGAACATTAATCCCTCAAGTAACACAGTGATGTTATTGTGCTGGCAGAACAAATCAACATTCTAAAAATGGGGTCAGCCCAAACAAAAAATATATAACTTTGAAACGGGACTTTGGATCAGCACTAAATTTGGCACAGAAGTAGGAGACGGTACCCTCCTGCTCTGTGCCATATTTGAGGAAGTTTTTTAATGTAAAACTGTCTCCCCCATGCAGAAACAAGAGACATTTAAATATTCATGGATTTAAAACTTATCAAATAAATTGAAAAGACAAATCTTGCTTATTTTGAAAGAGAATGATTGTCTCAAGGCATGTTTTTATTTGGAAGGAATCCAGGCTGTAGGGGCTGAAATATTGATCCTCAAAGAAGACACTTCAAAAGGGGAAAACAACCACTTTGTTATCAACTGAGCATGCATGGGATAGGCTTATCAGGAAGAATGTTCATAAGTAGATAACATTGTTAAAGCTTTATGAGCCAGGAGTAGAGATGTTTGGGGAGCAATGAAATGTCACAGAAAGAGTTGAAAGACAGATTTTCTTTGAAGAGTCAAAAAAAAAAAGAAAGAAAGAAAGACTTGCTTTAAGTAGAGTAATGGAGTGACAAGTCCTCCAGAATGGGACAGTTTGCCATGTATCTCCAGGGAATTAGCATATAGTTTTGCCCCTGCAGTCTGGATTCTAAAAATGGGGCAACCCAAAGAAAAAATATATCTGTGCCAAATTTTGTTCTGATCTGAAGTCCAGTTTCAAAGTTAGAATGCTTTGTTTGGGCTGCCTCCATTTTTAGCATTGCCTTGTAGAATATTGATTTGGTCTGCCAGCACAATAACTTCACTGCATTCTCTTCCAATGATAATATAGCTTTTATTTTCAAGGAAAAGATGACAGGATGCCTTCCTGTCATGAAGATCTCAATGATATGGAGCCTCTAAGAAGAAAGACAGCTGGGGACCATAATTTAGCACCACACATGTGCTTTAGAGAGGGATTCAGAACTAGACCAAAGTTAAGCACAAATGTTATGAGCTGAGCTTTCAGAGCCTTACATCTAAATGAAGAAACCCATCAGTGTTGGTTTTTTCCATCTCCAGATTTGTTTGATTTTAAAACTTTTCCATCTCAGCTCTGAAGAAGTTTACGTATGTTGTTAAAATTCACATAAAACTTGAACTTAAAACTAATTTTTTACTCATTTCTATGAGAGATTGATTGCTGTTTACCACTTCATGAAACAAAAAAGGTGTGATGTGTTGCTAAACAGGATTGTGATTGGTTGAGTGCTGTTTCTTTTGCTTCTAATGCTTTTAGTTGTGTTTTAATTGGTTTTATGATTTCATTAAACATTCACTTCAAAACTTAATTATTTGCACAATGTATGGCAGAAAGGCAAGCTATATGTGCAATATATAAAAATAATTATAAATAAATTGTGAATAGCAAACTCCTAGAAAGGAACACATAGAAAGATCCACAACTGACTTTGAAGAGAAAAGAAAAGAAAAAGATAGTGTGATATTTATGGGGTGTGTGTGTGTGCGCGCGCGTGTGTGTGTGTGCATTCAGATTTCCTAAAGAAAGAACAGATGGTATGAAAGAAGTCTAACATATTTCTCAGTTGCCCAAAATCACATTTTAACTGAGCTGAATGCTCAGAGGCAGCTATCGTTTTTTCAAATGCGGTATTTGTTGGAGGGGGGAACAGATTAATTAAAAGGATTAAAAGAGTTATTAAAATAGATGTTTACCTCTCTATTTATGAGATAATACATATATGCACAGATGTGTCTGTGTATAGAAGTTGTAACATTAAGCTCTTCAATAAGAATATTCTTTTCATTTCAGTTTAAAAGCTAGCTAAAGATTATTCTTATTTAAAGGAAATTGCAGAGGGAGCTTCTTATTGCACAAAAACTAATATCTCCAGTCAGTGACCTCTTGTTTTCTAATTAGTCATTGCACAAAGAGCCATCTGTATATATCCTTTAAAAAATGTTCTAAATGTCTGCTATACTATTCACAAATAAGAACATTGCAAAATTCAAAGCAGTGAGTCTACAAGAGGGGGTTCCAAGTTCTGCAACCATGAAGCTTACCACAAATATGTTGACTTGCGGAAGATCATACAAAGAATGTTTCTGACCCCCTTTCCATCCTTTCTTGTCTTTGCAGCCCTTGAAAAGATCCAGGCAGACCACCCTAGAAATATAGGAAGGCTACACGTTAATTGGTGGTTTACCTTAAATCAGGCAATTTGACTCTACACATATTTTGAGTGATTTTGGTGACCCCTTGCTGAAAGACATAGTATCAAGAAAGGGAAAGATGGAACTCCTGTGGGTAACAGGAACACATTCCTAAGTGGCTAAGTGGCCATGCCCTAGCTGTAGATGTCTCCTGGATGAAGAGCTAGAGGATGACATGTCCTAGCTGCAAAAGTTTATGCCCATAGAGGAATTCAGCCACCAGAGGCCAAAAGAGAGCTTAGACTTTCCTGAGAACGGGAGGGTGATTCACCCTCTTCAAAGGATGGGGGCTTGCCAATATATTCAGAGACAATGCTATTCCTAAGCTCCAGGACAGAAGGTGTCTAATGGTACAAGATATGGGGACATAGCTGGAGAGGAGTACAACACACCAGTGGATGATACTTCAAAAATAGTTTTCCCAATCTCTGCAAGTGTGAGAGAAAGTCTCCCAGATTCTCTCATCAGGCTTATGCAGTATATCCACACAAACATGATTTCAGCTAGTGATTTGTATCTTCATCTTCATTCAACTCTAAGGTGAGAAAACTGTATTTTGAGAGGATGTACATTTCAAATTTTACACTGAAATGTATGTGCAAATCCTCTATCCTTTGTTATTTATGCCAGTGCTAAGTGCAATAGTATAAATCACAAAAGTAAGTTGCCATTATTTGAGGAGTTATCACTTGTATTCTTTTTTTAAAATCACATTTTATTAGTTTTTCAGTCTATCTACATTCAGTTCGTGCCTGTTAAACATTGTGTCACATGGGTTCCTTATAATTGTTTTTGCATCTTGGTGTCTTCTTGGTTGTCCTTTCAAAATCTTTACATTTTTTAAACATTGAACCAATCATGAATATATTTTAGTGTACAATATTGGCTACTATCATAATATTGCTCTCATAGTATACAAGTTCTCAAAATCCTCTAATAAAGTACCTAATACAAACAATTCTGGTTTCAAATCTATATAATTTGAGGCAATTTAACCGACCAACTTTATATTTTACACCAATAATAGCTAAATAGGTTCCTAACACATAATAAATGTTATCTAAAGCATTTTATATAGATTTTCTTTATATAATTGTTTAGCCATTTCTATCTTCACATTTTCTGTCATGTCTATATCAATATCATATCTAATATATGTTAATTAAGTACTGTTTTACCTCTTTCTTATGTCTAGCTTCAATTTATCTTAAGAACCACCTTGTTATGCCTTAACCCTGATTAATGATCCCTTATTTCAATTTGATTCCCTTTTCTAATATATAAGTTATGTCCCCTTACAGTTCCAGAAGTTAGGTGTATACATGTTTTCAATGTTGAAGGCCACCTTAATGTTTTTTACCTTTGCATCTTTCTAAGTAACTCATTCTCTTATTTGTCTTTTCCCAATTCTTATTCCTATCTCTAAGAATTTTGCCATCTCTTGTAACCATCTGTGGTCATTGTTTGCACTTGATCTATCTCCAATAGATCTTCCAGGCTATTTTTAATTAAATCTGCAGGTTCTCTCCCCTTATCTTCCCTCTGCACACCTAAGATTCTCCTTGGCTCTAGGGTTGGAATTAGATCTCCTAAATTTTCTCCTCTGATTCCCTCCAGCCCCTCCTTTGATTGGCATACATCATCCACCACTCTCTCATTTCCTCGTTTGTTATTCCCTATCTCCTGTTGACTATAGTCTTTCTTTAACTGCTCCTTGAATAATTTCACCTCTTCGTTGTGGGATCTCACTATTTCTAAAATTGTTTGAAGAGTAGATTTGGTTTCGTCCCAAAAATTTTCTTGTTGTAGCATTATGTCCCAGATATCAAATGATTGTATTCAAAGTGAAGGTTGTCCAGTTGCTTATTAGTAATCAGTCTAATTCCATCAATACTTGCTTCCATAGGTCCATTTTAATAGATTGGTCATCTTTAGGGTTAAACTTGAATACAGTCTCAGTCGTGTAGGGTTTCCCTCACTTGTAGACTGAAGGACACTTGCTCATCAAATAGTTCCCTCAATGTTTGTATTCATAGCCTGATGTCTTTTGTAATCCAGCCCCAGAAGCAGTCCATTCCCGTATTAATTCTATCCCGGCTTGTGCTCCAATCAAATTCAGAGCTCAGGATACAGTTTATAAAAAAGAATTTCCACTTTTGCAGAATTAGGCTTTCAAGGCTTAATTTGGCTATATTTCAGTCAGTCCTCAGAGAGAGGAAAAAAGTCAGTTTCTCCATTAAGTCTTCAAGGTCAATGTTCTGGGCTTTTTGCCAACGCTGTAGATATCTGTAAGTAGCGTAGCCATAACATTACCAGTTTAACTCCAGAGTTGTTTAATAATTTTAAGAGAAAGATTTCTTAAGTTTCTAACGCCAGAGTAGTACCAAACTTCCTTCATTGAAGTATAATTAAATGTCTAATTAATGTCCAATTTATTTTCTTTGCTTCTCTTTGTGTCTCTTCCCCTCTCCAGATTCACTGCTGCTCTTTAAGTGGTGAGGCTAAGAAACACTTTTCTGTTATAGGGATTGTCTCATCCAGGGATGGTCATAAAATAGAATAGTTATAAATATTTCTCACCCAATGATAATGGTTAATTAGCTGGTTTATCGCTTCTCAATTGCTGACTGCTGATGACTTGCAAGCGAGCTTTTCAGCTGCTTGTTTCCACCCGCTGGTTGATTGGGTAGTTTCCTGAATCGAACAGGGGTAACTGCCATCACCCCCATGATCAACAGGCATCTCCCCCATTTCACCACCTCTTCATGGTGGTTTTAACCCCCTGGGGGGTCCCAAACAGGTGAAGGAGCTCCGTCCTCCTGCTGCTGTCTCATCGCAGCGTCGAGCCAGAAGTCACTTGTATTCTTCACTACACACCAGTCAAGTGACTTGGCACATGTTGAGGAATACAAGCTGCGACTCATTAATTTCTAGCTATTTGCTACAATAGTTTTCCTCTATTGCTTTATGCCAGCGTAAGTAACTAACAGGATTCTTCCCCCAGGGTTTTGTTTTTTTAATTTTTATTTTTTACAGATTCCCCATTCCCCCCAAATGGGAGATCAGTATGGGAATGAGATGAAACAGACTGGATGGTTGAACAAATGCTAGAATTCTTTCTTGATTTTCACAGTATCTCCCCACCACTGCCACCACCACTGTTGTGAATTTGGACAGATCATTTCTACCCTTGTCTGAATGGGTGGGATAATTGCTGATTTCAAATAATTGTGGTGGATGTTGCCTTGCTATTGAGGTACACAGTGTAGTACTGCCCCCCCCCTTCTTCCAACTCTTAAAAAGTCACAAATCAGTTCTGCAACTTCCAGTTTCCTTTTGGCTGTGCTGCTGTTTCTGAACCAGATCACCAAGGAAACAAAGCTAGCATTACTCATTTCTTTCACACACTCTCACACACCCTACCCCACCTCACTTGTAAAATAAGTGAATTCTCAGCCTCCAAACATTTCTCACACAGAGTACTAATGATAGGACGTTCTTTCCCTTCAGCATTCTATGTATTGCAGTAGAGCGGAGGAGAAGAAAAAATCAACATATTCTTGCTGTGAAAACATGCAAAAGTAATCTGCAGGCCCTTATCCAAAAATCTCAGTTGAGATTACCTGAATATTACCTGATAGGACATTGGTGTTTTAACAAAGGTGGGGGGAAAGCACATAAAAGAGGCTCTTGCATTTCATGTTCTTTCTTTGATTCTGGCTGCAGTGTTTTGGACTTGCTGAAGTTTCTGAACACTTTCCAAAGGCAGCCCCACATAAATCTCACAGAGCTCTGTGGAAAGTTACAAACTCAGACACAAAGCTTTAAATGGTTCTTCATTCTGGGCAGGACATCTATCTATATAGAATTGTTTGTGATTAAAATTAAGACAAAGAAATTGTGGCTGTAGAACTACCAAGAAAGGGGAAGTGTAGACTGACAAGATCATGAGCAATGCATTGAGATATGAATCAGAGATCTGTCACACAGTATTTCTGAAATAGCGATTGCTGTTCATAACATGTTAGGTAGACAAACATCATACCCAGAATACCTGGGTTACTTTTAACAGGCAGACTGAATGGAGATTTTGGGTGGCTAGACTTCCATGGGCTTCTGCATAGTTTGGGGACTAATGATGGGCTAGAAATAGACTGATTTTTTAGAGTAGTGGTTCCCAACCTTGGGTAACCCAGGTATTCTTGGACTGCAATTCCCAGAAGCCTTCACCACCAGCTATCCTGGCCAGGGTTTCTGGGAGTTGCAGTCCAAGAACACCCAGGTTACCCAAAGTTGAGGACCACTGCCCTAGAGGGCCCATTTACTTAGAGTCATGACAGTTCAAGGCTTTCTGACCTCCAAGTGCTGCAGGCTTCATAGAAATGGAGGCAGCAATAATGGACTGAGTATTTTGTACTTCACTATGCTTTGGTATGATGTTTGTCTACCTAACGTTATGAACAGCGATAGCTATTTCAGAAATACTGTGTGACAGATCTCTGATTCTGTTTGCCTGTAAACAGCAGCTGTATTCCACGAGCTGGCCCCACATCTTTTATCGAGTAACAACATTCTTGGCCAAGGAGCAAATGTAGTGGTGTACAGCCTCTTTGATAGGGGAGCAATAATTCATTCCAAGCATGACACTGCAAGCCAGGATTATAAAAATCACAAGGTAAACACTAGAATATTAAAAACTCATTATCAAAATCACAGCAGAGTGTGATTTCTCATTTCCTATTATAGTTTATGTTGCTTGGTTGTTTTGTGAAATAATGAGAGAGAGAGAGAGAGAGAGAGAGAGAGAGAGAGAGAGAGAGAGAAGCTTGCTTTACCATTAGTGCTTTCCATTAGAAATCTGTATTACTAGCTTATCTGCATGTGAAATGTGGGGCGGAGAAACATTTAAATTATTCAAAGTTCCAAATAAGCTGCCAGTTATAATTCACCCTAACTTCTTGATCAGCAACTGGAAAGGAGACAAGAAAAAAAGCCATTCTCTTGCTGAAAGTTTTACATTCCATCTGCATAGATATTGGTAAAATAAAATGAAATAAAGGCACAAAACCCTTCATCTAGTAACGATAAAATATGCTGCCATCATTTTTTATTAACATGACAGATTCTCAGAAATGCTAGCTAGGGTCTTGCGCAGCCAAACGAACAACTCATTCATCTTAGTGAATCGGGCTTCTGCTTAAGCACATTCTAGACCAAAAATATTTATAGTTATCAAGTTATAAATATTCAGTGAGATCTCTACAGGAGAATTGCAAATAGTTGAGGCAGGACTTCCAACTGATTAGAAAAATGGCCGAGTCGGCCCTTGTGACTTTTGCAGGAGAGCAGCTTTGATGTGTAGAAATTAGGAGATGGAAAATGTCACACGACAATCATCACATATTCACCTCCTCATTCTGTCTGGGTACAAAACTATAGCTAAAGGCAGGACTAAAGAGTAATACTGAGATGTTGGCAGGTCTAAAGTTATAGAATTTGCTTTGCACCAAGTCAAACCAGAGGCCCATCAAATTCTATATTATCTTCACCAGAGGTCCCCAACCCCCGGTCCGCGGCCCTGTACTGGTCCATGGCCTGAGCCGTACCGGGCCGCCGAGACAGACCTCCCGCCCCACCCCCTCACGCACTCACCCCCGCACAGCCACGCACATGCTCCAGCATGCCCGTGCGAGCGCCGCCGTTTGCGCATGCGCACAAGTGCAAGCGTGCCCAGAGAAGTGCCATGCCACCATTTGTGCATGCACATGGGCACACATGCAAGAGAGATGTTTGCGCATGCGCGTGAGCGCGGGGGTGCCCCGCCTTCCCCAGCCGGTCTGCGGACCGAAAAAGGTTGGGGATCGCTGGTCTACACCAAATGCAATGGTACTTCAGCATTTCAAATATGGATCTTTTCCAAAGCAATGTCCAGTTTTATTCTGGAACTGCCTACTCCAGGTTTTCAGAAGCTGCTGGCCACTGTTCCAGACTACACATTACTTCTGTTTCACTCCGACACATATGCAATCCAATGACCAAAATCCTACCACTAGGACCAACTAGAACAGATCTGCTAAATCAGTTCTTGAATGGTGAGTAAACACTTATGTAAATCGCATTAATTCAATAAGTCAACTCTAATTGGGATGCCCAATAGGATTCTGGCCAAAAACTATTTAAAATGTAGGTTTTAAATTTAATCAGAATAGATTCACTGAAATGGCCAGTTTAAGTCTCTTCAATTTCAATGGATTTGTTCTAAGAAAGACAGAGGTTGGATCCAACTGTATAAAAACAAGATATTTCTCCTAAGTATGTGTGTGCCTGAAATGTGGGGGTTTCCTAGAATTTAGAATAAGATCATGTTCACAGTGTTCAATGGCACTATGCAAAATTGACTGAAGGCAACAGAATTTCTGATGAAATCAATGAGTGATTTCTACAGAAATTTCTCAGGAAGAAATTTCTCCTCCATGACCCAAAATCAATATATCAGACCCTGTTCTTATTTTCTTGAGAATAAGTTTCTTTGGATGTCATGCGTCAATTCCATGAAGTAATGTCTGGCTCACTTTTTCTTAAAAAAAATATCCGAGTTTGTTGTTCAGTCATTTTCTCAAGGTAATACTTGCTTAATCATTTCTCTCAGCTCCCCAAATCCAAAGTATAATATCACTCCTAACAACTCTGACATGTTGTAATCCTATAAAATGCCAAATGTCTCTTTGAAATACCTCAGGAGCTCTACTAACATGGAATGGCTTTTGCTTAAATGCTATACCTTATTGCCCTTTGAAGGTACAAGATTGATTCATCCCCTTCCTGTGTCAGAATGCAAATTCTTCATCCTAATTGTAATAAGATTTTTCCTTCAAACAGCCCAGTTAGCACTCAATATTCCTTATATACTCTCCATTTTTCTACAGAGTTCGGAATATGAGGATGGACTCCCTTGTGACATTTTATGCACATGGTAAATCATTCATTTTTATACATTAAAGATGCATAAAAAGTAATGCAAGAATGACCATATGAATGCTTATTTTCAGCCTTAAGTATTCATCAGATTTGATTGGGAGTATATTGTCATTAAAATTATGATATACCAAGTCTTTAAGATCTTAATGTTGTTATCTGCCATCAAGAAGCACCCAACTTATGACAAACCTTTTAGAATTTTCAAAGTATGTGAGCTGCTTAAGGAGTAGTTTTACCAGTGCTACTCAACAAACGCTGAGTTTCCATGACCTAAAGAGGATTTGAACCCAGATCTCCTAAATCCTAGGCCATCTCTCTATCCACACTGGGCCTCTGTGAAGATCTCAGGCATGACCATAAATATATAGCTACCACTAAAAATGGCAGTCTCAAACTTTTCCACCTATAATCTTAAATGGAATGTACCTGATATTTGTATTATCACTGCATGAGTGTTATTGTGCTGGCAGGCCAAATCAGCATTCTACAAGGCAATTATAAAAACTGGGGCAGCCCAAACAAAAATTTATAACTTTGAAACTGGTCTTCAGATCAGCAACAAATTTGGCAGAGATGTAGCAGTCAGCTCTTGCTTTGTGCCAAATTATGGAAGTTTGGGCAAAGGGTTTTCAAATTACAATTTTTTAAAAAAATATAAAACTGTTTTACCACACACCCAGTGCTGAAATAAGCAGTCTTTTTGCTCAGCAGATTGAAAACAGATCAAATAAATTGAAAAGACCAAAATTTTGCTCAGTATTCACATTTTGAATGGCAGTGAGCACAAGAGGGTATTCTGCAGACCATCTTGACTGCTGACATTGGTGGGGTCAACCCATAGACTGCCCTTTGACGTGTAAAGCTTGGCATAATTTTTCCAATGTGGGCACAATATTGTGCAGTAATATCAGGCCATTTCCTGGCATTTTAAATTATTACAGAAGCGCAATGTCCCACATTCATAAAATGGAGGGTGGTGTTTTTTTTAATGAAATGAATTTCTTGGCTTTTTCAAACTTTATGTATACACATAATATAAAATAAATTGCTTATTACCAGTCACACTTGTTGGGGAAAAAGCCCTGGCAATTGCTTTGTGTTTGGGTGTTTCTTTGTGAATGGTAGTGAACACAGGAGGATATCCTGTAGACCATCTTAACTACTGAAATGGATGCTGTCAGCATTCAGACTACCTTTTACTATGTGAAGCTTGGCATCCTTTTTTTTTTCCTGCTGGCAATGCGGGCATGATATTTTGCAGCAACATTGGGCTACTTCCTCATGTTTTGAATAGTGGATATCCTACATTCATTTACCCAAAATTTCTTGAAGAACTGAATATTCATTGTATATATAACCTATCTTTTTCACCCAATCAGTTTACATTATCTTCACAGTAACTCTCTGAGATTGGTCAGGCTGAGAAAGAGTGATTCAGGCATTAGAAATGCTGATTCTATGACCATGCTTGGAAAGAAATATGTAGCCCTGCTCCGCCTATTTTCATGTTCCCCCAGGTTCAGTAGGGAATAAGAATGGGAGAAACTCCTCTTCATTTATAGTATAAGCTTTACATAAAAGCAAGGATCCAGATTCACCTGGGCTCTTGCTTACACATGGACCTTACACATGAGCAGAAGTCTCTCCCCTTCAGATTCAGTGTTAAAAGTGGGTAGATCCTGATGACAAAAGCCAGGCATATAAGAGACTAGGTGTTCCCATTTAGCCATGTTTAAAGAACTGACATTTATAACACCTGAATAAGGTTAATGAGTTCCAGGCTTCAGTGGGGACATAAGCCTGGATCTTTCTCATTCCGACTTGACATTCTTATCACTTCACTGGATTTCTGTGTTAGTTCTCACTGATTAGGGCCAAATCACAAGGAAGTACTATGTACATGTAATTGTATGTGCATACTTCATAATGTGCAGATGTTAGAGTGGGATACAGTTATATTATGTATGGTTTTTGTCTGAAAGTGATTATGATGTTCAAACTTAGGTTAGTTTTGCTAGATACTATGGAGAAAGGCAGACAAAACTGGACATGCAGATCCTGTATTGTTTTGTTTCAAAAGCCATGTATTTTTAATTCTGTTTAATCTCACTCATAGAAACAGTGTTAAAATAAATAAATAAAGCCAGGCAGTGGTATGGTTTGGAATTGACCATTAATTTATCAATGTCAAAAATGAAACACTTTTGACATTCAAATACAACTCCTGCTGCCCCAAGCAAGCCTTATTATTCCACTGTATGGATGTGAAGAAATTCTGCAAATTTATCATTTCTCAGAAACAGGACTTCTCAACATGGTGAGAAAGTCTTTTAAGAGTTCATCAGCCCCTGCAAAAGTTCTTACCTCCAGAGCAAGTATGACACCAGCATATTTTCTCTTGTGTTTCTGGCATTTTGCTCTAATGTGGCAGTATAAAATTAATGCCGCCTCCTATATGCAAACAAACTGTAAGGATAAGTGACAGGCTGATTGATAAAAAAAGGGACACGAACAACCCGTTCATTGCTACTGTGTTTTCTAGTTCAAGTAGCCAACAGAGTATTTTCCAATAACACATATTATAGAGAAATGTGTGAAAATCAGTGCCACAAATGTTGAAACACTCTTGGATACAAACAAAAAAATATTGCTATCTCACAAAAAGGAGAACAATTGTCACATCTGTTGCATAAAGATGAAACAATTCATTATGTACAAGCTATTCTACTGCCCTCTAATTTACCCAAGCTTGTTTTCAATTTTTTTTTTACATAGCATTCTTCAACAGAAATTAAGGGTCACACAGCCAAAACACCTGGGATTTGACCTGTGTTAAAAACCGTCCTTTTTTAAAAACCACTGGACTGCAAGGAGAACAAACCTATCCATTCTGAAGGAAATCAACCCTGAGTGCTCACTGGAAGGACAGATCCTGAAGCTGAGGCTCCAATACTTTGGCCATCTCATGAGAAGAGAAGACTCCCTGGAAAAGACCCTGATGTTGGGAATGTGTGAATGCAAGAGGAGAAGAGGATGACAGAGGATGAGATGGTTGGACAGTGTCATCGAAACTACCAACATGAATTTGACCCAACTCCGGGAGGCAGTGGAAGACAGGAGGGCCTGGCGTGCTC
Organism: Intellagama lesueurii; assembly: GCA_037013535.1. NCBI lineage: Eukaryota > Metazoa > Chordata > Lepidosauria > Squamata > Agamidae > Intellagama > Intellagama lesueurii. The sequence continues at coordinate 90,737,382 of JBAJHW010000004.1, read as the reverse complement.
TGGTCCATGGGGTCACGAAGAGTCAGACATGACTAAACGACTAAACAACAACAACAAAAACGTCCTGAGTTTCATGTTCACACAATGCATTCAAAAGTGTGTATTTATTTTCCTCTGATTCGTATTATTTTCTCAAGAAGTGAGTTAAAATAAATGGCCACCAGAGGGCCATTTAATTTAGCACACTGTCTTATTAAATGACTTAAGCCCAGTGTGAACTATAGAGCCAGGAGCATTTCAATTACTCAGTAGGAATGCAGGAAAAAAACTCAAAAAACACATGAGTTGGCTAAAATTAAAATGCTACATATAGTGGGTTTTTTGAGAATGCTCGAGCCGCTGCTGAGCCGAACTTCAGCAGCATGGCTCGCCTTTGCCTCCCTCCCTGGATAGCGCGAGACTTCTGGTATCACGAGATTAGCATAGGAGGAGAGGGGGGAACGTTAGGTTATTTAAGAGCCATTCCCCCCTTTCCTCTTCCTCTTCCTTTGCTGGCAACTGTCAAGGAGGGAGTCCAGCTGCTCGGTTGTTTATCCAACTGCGTAGTTGGTCGAGAGGCCCGCATGGCTCAGCGTTCCAGATTGGGGGGGGTAGCATCAGCTCCCTCCCTCAGTTTGACTGGCATTTATCTCTTGCTTATTTTGCGATTTGATATTGTTTTCTTGGATCGATTTGGTTATTGAATTATTTCTTTATATTTGATTTGGATTAGTACAGCACTAGGGGGGTGGGTGTGACTGCGCGGCTTGCGTGAGCTGCACGGCAGCACGAGCAGCCCTCTGGGGTTAACTTTAAGATTTAAGTTGCCGTTTTAGGGTTCACCATAAAAATAATAAATAATAATAATATTAGTTCAGGCACTGGCTTTTAATTTAGTTACATGTGAGAGTAGAGAAGCACGTTACCTTTCATTGGTGCTTGTCTGCTGGAGTTGGCTGCAGCGTGGCTCAGCCTTTAGGCTCCTCAGCTGCTTGGCGTGCCGCTCCCCCCCTTCTTCGGAAAGGCTTAGCTCGAAGTGTTTTGGCCCTGCTTGGAATTAATTTGAAACAAGTATGGAGCGGTTGTCTAAGTACGCTTCTGTTGGTAGGCACTGGCTTTAAATTAATTTAATATTAATTATCTTTCGTAGGTTCCTTCAATTTATTAATTGTCCTTACCTATTTAGATATTTGACTTAGCATAAATAATTATTCAATAATTTTAGAATTTATTGTTATTCTTACCTAAGACTTGATTGAGATTAGAGGACATTTTAATTGAATAAATACATAATTAGGTAATTAATTAATTGATAAAATTAGGTAAATTAATAAGTAATAGTATTATAATTACCTAATATTTGGTTAAGAGTAGAGGCGATTATAATTGAATACATAAGTAATGGAGAAATTGATTGATTGATTGAAATTATTTGAATTAATTAATTAATTAATTATTAATAGTGAATAACCATAATAGTAATTGGAGTAAATAAGTATTTCCCTATAATAAATATATAGGAGGGTATAAATTGGTACAGCGGGTCGCATTTCTCGTGCCTAGATTGCGCCACTCAGTATGGTAAGGGTAAACTGAGGATTGCTGTACGAGCGGGGTCGGAATATACCTTGGCCCACTGTGTTTTTAATTGGAATTGAATTTTGGGTGGCAAAATGGCCTTGAGAAGGGGTCAGGGTAACACAAGAAGAAAGCAACCGGCCAAGAAACGGCCAGCACCTCAGGGTCGCCGCCTCATTCTTTGTCAGATGAAGAAGCTTGGCCCATCTGGCAGCAGCGGAGGGGAAAAATTTCGGCCTTAGAAGCCAAAAGAACAACAAAATAGGCCCCACAGTCCAGTGAGGCGCAACCGCCCCAATTGGCTAGGGAATCTAAGAGTCATCATGGGGCTAATCTCAGAGATCTGTCTGATAATCTAATGTTTTGGTTTGCGGTCCTGGAAGCAGCAACAAGCAGAGGGGGCATCCAGACGAGAAGCTGTGGGGTGGTAGTAACACCGCTGCAGCAGTGTGCTGAAGAAGGGAGATAGACCACGATCATGGCAACAATCGGTGCAGAAGTGCTTGGTGGGCAGCAGGTGATGGATGAGGTTGGTGCAGACTGCATGTATGGCAGGGAGGTGCCAGGGTGACGATGCCTCTGTCAGGTAAATCAACTACTGCACCAGACACTTCTCCACCATCACCTGCTTGGCCTTGGCCAGGCAATGGACAATTTAATTCCCCAATTTACTCAGCATATAATACACAGAGTTAGGGCTCCAAATACTCCATGGCCTAGTATGAATGCGCACTTTGGCAGCTGGACTACTCCAGACCCATTAGTTATATCTCCAGCCCCGATAAATACGACAGTGAGTGTAGGGGCTTCGTCATAACCATTGGTCTCGGACACGGGTTATAACACCACACCATTGCAAGCCTTGCCATTTGGGGATCCACTATGCCCCTGGGTGATCACCTCACCCCAGCGTCTAAAGAAAAGATTTGAAAAAGCGAATAGGTAGATTTATTTGAATCACTGAACAGAGATGTGGAAAAGAAGGATTTGGATGAGGAGGATGACAAGGACAAAGAGAAACACAGGGGGCAGAGACCAGACAGGACACGGGCGAATCGGCTGCCCAGGTTCTCAATATACACCGGGGTTGTGGTAAATGCCCAGCCTTGATGGGCGCAATCCTTATTCCAATATTTAGACTTGATCTATAAGGCATATGTGGACTTTGGAGGACAAGCATGGCTTGTGTATGATGGATCATTCCGCAGGAGAGGGGCGATTAACCCAAATTTACGTTGGGACGAGCCCCTGCCAGGCTTCTGACTGCAGTCTGTGACCCCAGCAAGGCTCTATCTAGGTGACAGGACTGATAGTGGACACCTTACTAGAAAGACTGCCCTGAATCAGAATCCCTGAGTAGGAGTGGGGCAAGTTATTTACTGGGGGATTTTTTAGGAAAGGCTCTAGGATACCTGCAGTTGGGGAGCGCAAGGCATTTTTTTTGCACAAAACCTTAAATCTGTACATGGCCTGGATGTTGTAGTCAAGAAAAGATGGCCAAAGTAGCACAGGAAGGAAAGTGTTGGGACCACTTGCAACAGCTCCACTGGAGAACCGGTGGGTCTCACCATTGGAAGTGGTAACAAAGGATGTACAAGGTGAGTTTAGATCGATACATCATCTGTCCTACCCCGAGGGGGAGTCGGTTAACGATGCCATCCCTCAGGAAATTCTTGAGTGAAAACTTAGGTGTAGAGTGGGATGTAACTACGGCCCATTATTGGGATGCTTATCCTTTTATGGTGAAAGGAATACGGGAAGGTGTAAAGTTATACAAGATAACTTTCATTCAATGGCAGAAGAGTTAGGCGCACGTCTGGTTGAGGACAAACGGAGGGACCAACCACGTCCCTGACGCTCTTGGGCATTGAAGTGGACACAGTACAGCAAGCGTCTAGGCTGCCAGACATCATGTTGGCTGACCTTATGGTCAGAGTAGCCTCGATGTTGCAATGGTGAAAAGTCTCCCTGAGGGAGCTTCAGGAGATGGTAGGACATTTACATTTTGCTTGTAAAGTCGGGTCGCCGGGTCGCGCCTTTCTGCGTGGCTTTGCAAGGCAATTAAAGGGCTCCATCGCCCGTTTCACAGGACTAGAGTTGCATATGGTATGAGAGAGGATTTGAAGGTTTTGGGGTTAGTTCTTAGCTGAGTGCAATGGCATTTCCTTTTGGAGAGGAGACAAGACGCTTAAGGCTGAATCTCAGGTCCAGTCGGATGCTGCAGGCTCCTTAGGGTTCGGCATTTACTTTAGCGGCAGATGGTGCACAGGCAAATGGCCGGTGGAATGGCACCACGCGGGAATCACCAGAGATTTGACAATTCCAAGTTCTTCCCAATAGTTGGTGCATTGTGGCTTTGGGCAGAGGAATGGGCGAACTCTGTCGTATGTTTTGGTGGACAATCTGGCAGTGGTTTACGTAATTAATAACCTCACATGCATGCAGACCGGGTCATGACACTGGTGCAGGCTGGAAATGTACCAGGTGTAGATAATAGCTTAGCTGATGCATTATCATGTAAATGGATTGAGCGGTCAGGGAAGTTAGATCCAGGAGCCAACAAGTTCACGGAGACTCTTACCCCAGAGGTTTGGCAAATTGGCGTGATGATGCGAAAGGACAATAGGCCTGGCCTGGCACCAGGGACTTGAACAGGGTACTCGGCAGTGAGTATAGATTTTCTGGAGTTTAGGAACTTAGTTGATTTAGAACCAGCGTGGCCTGCCCCAGTGGAGCATCTTCAACAGTTCATTGTGTATCTAAACAGGAAGGGTTTGGCACCAGGATCTATACAGGGTAGGTTATTGGCACTGGCTTTCTATGCTAAAATTAATGGGTATCAGGATTATTCTTCAGACGACTGCTTTAGGAAAATGATTGAAGGTTGGTCTAAGGAAAGAGGCAGAGTTAAAGATTCGAGAGTACCCATATCGCCGGAACTATTAGAAAGCATTGGTAAGCAGTGGTAGGCTCTCTGTTGAGATAATTATGAAGTCGCTTTATTCAGGGCGGTGTCCTTATTAACTTTTTTGATGCCCTCAGGATTAGCGAAGTGTTGCCACTGGAAAGGAAGATAAAATTGGAGTAGTTATGCAATGGCAGGATGTTAGGGTAGTCAACCAGATGGTGCAGATTCGCATCCGCCGATCCAAGGCCGATTAGTGAGGCACCCCCTGACGTCTAGGTAGGGGCTCGGTTTGTTTTATCTTGCAGATACCATAACGATGATGAGAAGGAAGCACATCACGATCATTGGCCGCAGCTATGTTTTCTGGGCAGCTCACTACGCTGCCACGTCCCCATGGGGAGCAGTCTCGGACTTGGAGCTAGAGCCCTTATCGAATGGAAAGGATGGCATGGGATGCTGTGAGGCCAACCTTGCCGTGCAGCTGCCTTTGGTCAACATCCCCCAGATGTGTTGGTAATACACTTGGGCGGTAACGACTGGACCAGGAGCTGAGGAAAGGCCTGATCCTTGATGCAATTCGTGACATCACATGGTTGAGGGTTACGTACCCTGCTATGGACATTGTATGGTCAATGATCATCCCTTGGCCGGTATGGAGGGATGTGAGGCAATTTTGGCCTGCTAACACTGCACGGAAGAGTGTTAGTGGGGTGATCTGCACAGCTGTCTACAGCGGCCTGGATCAGTGCTTGGTCACCAGAAGATCCATGGATAGGCCTGAGTTTTCCGATTGGTGAAGGCACCGTACCCTGCTATGAGCTTTGTATGGCCGACGACCATCCCTCAGCTGGCACAGAGGGATGCGAGGCATTTTTTGGCCTGCTAACACTGCATGAAGGAGTGTTAGCAGGGTAGTCTGCAGAGCTGATTGCAGTGGCCTTGGATCGGTGATTGGTCACCAGAAGATCCGCATGGATAGGCCTGAGTTTTTTCGGAACGATGGTATACATCTGTTCGAACGAGGTTTGGATGTCTTCCTTGAAGACATCAAGGGGGGCCTACTGTTGGAGTTTGGTGAGCTCGATGATGGGCATGGGACTTAGCTTGGCTAGTCCCTATGCTGTGGCGGGTAGTGCGGATATAACAGGTTTTGTTGGTGAGTCCCATTGCAAAATCAGGTAAGCTATAGCCCATCTGACCTCCCAGCGCTGCGGATCATGCAATTACAGTGCTTGGGGGGAAAGATGCGCTGGGGCCACACCCGGACCAACAGTCAAAAAGGAGAAGCTGGCTTGAGGCCTGGGGGTGGTCAAATTGGGGCCGGCCGGGTTCTCACAGTCTTTAAGACCACGAGAACTTGGGGCCAGGGACTCGCCCATTTGTTGCTTAAGGGGTCCTTTGAGACCTCTGTGCTTAAACTTGATTCCGCACTACAGCAGGACCCCCCTTTGCCAAAGGATGGTAACATTGATTATGTTTAATAAAGTGTAGCCTGTGATTAACCCATAATTCTTGTCTCGCGTCTTCATTCTGGGGTTGGGAGGGCAAATATAGACAGGCTCTCAAGCAAATGATTTTAAGTTAAAATGACATTCTTTGTCATCACTATTGCTACCACTGCTGCATATTTTCCAGGACCTCCTCACCCAACACCTAGCTTTCTCTCTTCTTTTAGGGCCAGCAAACAACCAAGATTTCATCCAGCAGTGTGAAAACGTTAGGGGTTGTTTTTTTTTTATGAACTTTCTATTTTCTTGTAAATTTACTTGGATCTGAAGGTGGTGTGACCACTAGTACCTTTGGCTTTAGCCATTTGGCATCGTGTGCACAAGTAGCATTAAAGGTGATCATCCCTTCATCATCAAAAGATGAGGGCAATACTGGAGCACTTTACATAGGGGCTTTTCACAGGCTGTTTATCTTAAACCTTCCTGTGATATGAGTCCCACCCCTCCCTCCCAGGGGCCTGGCAGCTAAGAAGTCCCCTGGCAAAACTTCCATGGGTTCCAGCCTGGCTTGGCCACTCACAGTAGCTTTTATTAATGGCACAGACTCACTCCTTGCTGTCCTTCCCCCATGCTCCCAGAAGGTTGAATTTCCAGCACCAACCCCTTGGGCACAGTCAGTCCAGTTGGGGGCCCAGTTTATTTCACTGGCATCCCCAAAAGTCCTGGTCTGGAGAACTGGTCAGGGTGTAGTCCTTTCAGGGAGGGCTTATAAAGACACGTGATGGAGACCAGGCTCTACAGCCTCCCAGAGCCTCCTTTGCCACACCGGCTCTTGCTTGCATCTCCAGCACCAAAACATGGTTGGGATAGACCCCATGGCCCTTTTAATGTGGCAGACACCAAGACTGGGGTGATGCTGGATCAGTTGGGGTCTGCATTTCCAGAGTTTCAGGTCCCAAAACCCTTCCATGGCTGAATAGCAGGGTGGGAGTAGATGGCTCAATTTATCCTCCATCCCTGCTTGCATCTCTGCAGAGGTGCAAAAGATGGGGTCCTGGTGTTTAACTGCCTCTTCCTATGTATCCCCTTCATCTGATATGGTTGACAATGACCCTGAGCCCTGCAACTCCTGCCCTCTTATTCCTGCTGTTGTTCCCTCCTCCAGCTGTCCCACATCAGGCAGTGGCCCTTCCTTTACCTGCAGCAGTGCATCCCTGCTGGCTAGAAGACCAGAAGACTCAATCTTTCCCAGGCTCCCCTAGGGTTGTGAGGCAGACACAGGCAGCCTGCTGGGGTTGTCAACATGACCCCCTTACACTTGACGTTTCATAGTGCCCATCAGTTCTGCTGTTCACCAGTACCCAGTCAAGCCTCCCTGAAGTAGTTCCCTAATGGGGCTCTAGCACTCTCTAGAGCAGTGGTTCTCAAACTGGGGGTCCCCAGATGTTCTTGGACTGCAATTCCCAAAAGTGTTCACCACTTGCTGTGCTGGCCAGGATTTCTGGGAGCTGCTGTCCAAGAAGATCTGGGGACCCAAGTTTGAGAACCACTGCTCTAGAGAACAGCAAAGTGTGCATGTGGATTGAGGTGTGACATACCTGCCAGATAGGCTAAGACTACTTTATGTCAATTAACTGTTGTCCACCACCCAAGCCAGTGGTTCAAAATGGAGGTGAGGAACCCTCCCCACTCTATTTCAGATTCAGGAGGGATGAAGGGCTCCCAGCAATACAAAAAAAAAAGATAGAAAGGAGGAGAGAAGCCTCCACTGGCCAGATGGCTAACCCTACAGCCAACATGACAAAAATGGGGAGGAACACCAGTCCTGCTGTTATCCTGTCCTCTTCTGCCTCAAACTGAGTTTCTTGCCTCCCACACACCTGCTCCCTACCACTGCCATACTGCTGGATCCATCTGACCCAGCCTAGACTTAACTGAAGCTATATGGTTGCTTCCTCCTGCTGCTTCACTCTTATACCCAGAGCCGCCACCACTACTGCTGATGATGATGACTGCCAACAGGTAGGCTGCATCATGTTTATGAGGCCTACATGGGGCCTCTTTCTTGACTGACAGCTCAGCCCAGCATAATTCCCCCAAAATGAGCTGCCCTAAGCATTGAGGCTGATGTATGGGCAGAGCAGTTGTAAATATCCTTGGCTCCTCTCCTGATATCACCGCCATCATGACATGTTGTACAAAGGTTTATCATTTTGATTTTCCTGCTGTGTTATTGCTGTATACCATTTATACATTTTTATATAATAAATGGTCTAGAAATGTATAACTAAAAACCATAAATAAAATATTTAGAATCTCCCTGGCCCTCAGGTTTGCTTTCAGTGCACTTTGCTCCCTGATACAGATTCCCTTTCTGCTATATCTTTTCCGGCCTCCTGTTCTATTTCTTCTCTGGTTCTGCACATTTAATTGCCAGCAGAATTGATGGTGTTTTACCAATGGTGTCTTTCTTGACAGCATTCCATATCTTCTTGGGTCAGTCGGGTCACTCCTAATTCATTTTTAGTTTTTTAAAAAATGATTTACTTGTATCCAGCTGAAAGCTTGCTAGAAATCTAATCAAAAGGCCAAAGTCTCAAGAGCTGCATATGATGCCACAGCTTTAAAATCCCAAATTCCCTTTCCAATAGGCTAACTAAAGTGAACTGTGGAAATGGTACATAGCTGTGTTAAGGTGAAATCTTGCTGCTCTTGTACCTAATCTCTGCCGAAGAATTTTCAGTATAGGTGGAGTCAAAATTTGCTGCAATTTCTAAATTTTAGGAACAGAACAAAAATGCTGAATAGGAAACTAATTTGAATATATATATATGACCGTGAAATTATCTGCATTTGATTTGGTATTGGGAGTCTATAGCTTGTGTGATTGCTTATCGACTTTGGTAGCTGCTTTTTTACTTGTCCCAGGGTAAAATTGTGTGTTTACTGGACACTCTCAGAGCACAGCTGGAACCCCCAACCAAACACCCTTGGACAGTGATTAAAACACAAAAGAGTCAAAAAGAAGAGAGAGGCAGGGAGCTAACAGATGTCTGAAGAATGGAAGAATAACATTACAGTGGTGCCTGGACTTACGACCGTCCCTACTTATGACCATTTCGAGTTACGACCAGCTCTGGCCACAAAATTTTGCTTCGATTTGCAGCCGGAGCTTCCAGTTACGAACACAAAAAGGCAGGGGAAAAAGGCAGGAAATTCAAATTGCTAACTGTAGGTGGCAAAGAGGCTGCTGCTTTGTAGCTCTTTCGCCCCAGCAGTTAGAGAGTGTGCGATTGGAGGAGGCTGCCTGGTAGGGTAAGGTGCTGTTTTCTGCTTTTTAAAAACTGTTCTGGGTGGGTTTTGCAGCGTGGTTTTGGGCTGGGGGGTATGTTTCTGTGCTGTGTTGTTGTTCTGTTTTTTGGTGATTTTTTTTTGCAGCCCCAGCGCCTTGTGATGGGGCTTGCTCCTTTGTTTATTTTTGGTTTGGGTTTTGTTTTTGTTTTTGCAGTCCCAGCGCCTTTGGGGCTTGCTTTGCTGTTTATTTTTGGTTTGGTTTTTTTTAAAGCCCCAGCGACGGAGCTTGCTTTGCTGTTTATTTTTGGTGGTTTTTTTTTTAAGCCCCAGCGCCTTCCGACTGGGCTTGCTGTGTGCTTTTTTTTTTTTTTTTTTTTTTTTTCCGGAACAGATTAATCGCGTTCCAATGCATTTCAATGGGAAATAGTGCTTCGACTTATGACCATTTCGAGTTATGTCCATCTTCTGGAATGGATTATGGTCATAAGTCGAGGCACCACTGTATTTGCTCAAGACACCAACTCAAACAATGACAAGTTGGTTGAGTGTTCAATATTCAGTTTCAGTTGCAATTTTATAGTAGCTAACCAGTTGTAAATTAAAGTGTGGTTCTCATTATGACAGTCCCCACAGACATCCCCTTCCTGATGCAAAGAAGAGTTTAAAAATGCAAGCCATTGATCCATATCAAGAAATGGTTGTCATTGTCAATTACCATGCATTGCAACAGGAACAACATACACACAACAACATACTGTTCCTGAACAAAATCTGTTTGTCTCCCACCTATTTGAGGACTGCACCTCAGCCTGGAAGGAACAGTGAGTCCTGGCTCCACTACCCTGCTGCATCTAAATTTTCTGTGAAGTCTCTTGCCAATTCTCTACCTTTATATCAAACCATTCCACTCCTCATTCTCATGAACCAATGCTCATCCACCACCACCTTTTTTTCTTTTTTTATTGGCTACTCCTCTCTCTAACCACTACCACAGCACTCCAAATGCTGCAGTTGACTGTGCCCTACAGAAGATGGATTTCAATGTTTTCTGGGTTATGTTAATGTGCAAGTATTCACAAAGTGTATGTAAGTGAGGGATGGATGTAATTCCCTCTCCTACAAAGTACACATACTTAGGTTCTCATGAAAAGAGGAATGGTATTAGGTGTTCACATTCAGTTTCAACGGGTTTCTGAGCACACATAACTTTTGTTTCTGCCCCATAGTATATGCAAATTTATCACTTATGAAATGGTACACTTGCAACTGAAGTTGATAACAGTGATCTTTTATCTATGATAATTCCTGTTTAGAACAATATTTTCTTTGATAAAACAGCATTATAATGCAATTTTTTAAAGAAGAAAAAAAGGATGGTTGGGTTGATTGTGGTACAGGAGCAGAAGAAATAATCTGAAACAGTTCCATGCTAAACAAGAAACATTTTTCTTGTTTTAAAATGGAAAAATCTGGGACAAAAACGTTTTGCAATGAAAATGTAGGGGAAAGTAGGAATCGCTTTCCCCCTCCATTTTCTTTGCAAAACCTGGAGGGGGAAAGCTGCTTTTTGCAACAAAAATGTAGAGGGAAAGCAGAAATCGCTTTCCCCCTCCATTTTCTTTGCAAAACCTGGAGAGGGAAGCAGGGATCAAAGCACTTTGATCCCTCCCTCCCTCCTTACTTCTGAGTATAAAACAACCCTCAATTTTTTCTTTGTTTTAGGAAAAAGTGTCATTTTATACAAGGAAAAATATGATAAGTGCCATCAAACATAGTGAATGCTAAGCTTTTATCTCTGCTTATGCCACTTGTTGTATCTTGCAGATGATGATAATGATGATGATGATGATGCATCTAACTACTGCCTGAAAACATTGTGAGCATTATTTGAAGCAAAGCTTAGAAAACATTCTTGAACTCAGTATTGGTAGGGAGACCAAAGCATGCTGCCATGGAACACTGTGTCAGATTGGATAAACAGACACCTGCACTCTCCCTAAAAGTTCTACAGAACTTTATAGACCTCTAGGGAAAAATCGGAAGCCTGTGTCCATAATAGCTGGCATTATCCCCCTCCCACCCAAAAGAAGGTTAACTCCAGAATGAAACCAAACAATCATTGACAATCATATCAACATTCATCTGAGTAGCAAGGTATAAGTCTATTCACTGTTGCAATAATCCCAGGTAATGTCAGCTGGTCTAATTTTGCAAGCTTTATTTATCTCTATTGCCTATGTGTTCCCTAAACATAAAATATTACAGAGTTATAGAATACCAGAGTCTTACATATATGAAGAAATCTGCAGGCACACATGCTTAAATATATGATGAGAAGAATAAACAATCCAAAAATAAAATTAAAGTTGTAAGCAGAAATGAAATCTTTTTTTAAAAAAAGGGAACTTATAGCCTAAAAGAGGCAAATTTAAAAGCAAAAGTCAGAGGATACATCTCTTAAAATATTAAAGTTGTTAAAATAAGATTATATAAAAGAAAATAGATTTCTTAGCCTTTCACCATATTAAAAATACACACAGAGAAAATCACAGTGCTCACCCAGCCAGGCCAGCTTTGTGCCAATTGCATCTATGGAGGAAAATCCATGATGACTGTTGTTGTCTGATGACTGGTGCCGAAACTGGTGTTGAGATCTGATAATGTGATGAATTCCAAATGTCTTTCTGTGTGTCTTATTTCCCTATATTTATAATTCTCTCAGTTGTTTACACACACACACACACACAATTTGTAAAGAACCTTATCTCCAGGACTTGGAGATCCAGAGGCTTAGAGATCCAAGAATCATTTTTCAATGGGAAACTGTACTGTTCCTGAAGCCTTTGTAACTCCAAAAATCTGTAACCTGAAATCTGGAAGGCTGCCACTATGTTATAGTTTTAACTTAATTTTGCAGACCTTAGAGGAAAAATTTCTATAGTATAAAGCCCTTGTAATACCAGGACATTGTAATACCAACATTCTAGATCACAAGAATATTGTTACTCAAAAATTCTTTAATGCTAGATTATTGTGATCTCAGAAGAATATAATCACTGAAAGAATACACTATAAACTTCTAAACATTGTTTCATGTTCCTATATGGTAACATAAAAAAGTTCATGATAACATAAACACATTTATGATAACATAAACAGTTCAGCTCTCAGGCATTGTTTTTGTTCAGTGACCTTGATGGCTGGCTAATTGTTTTGGAAGGACTATAGTAAACTATTATTCAAGCCTCACTTTTAAAGGTACTCTTGTTTTCAAGGATGTTTCTTCCATTTTCCCCTTAATTATTTTAATACTGTGTACACACAAAACATTGGCAACTCTACTGATGGAAAAATATAGTAAGCCAACAGGGAGAATTTACACCTTTAGTTGTTCAAGGCCAACAGCCTTCACTTACTCCAAGATGTAAGGCTTAAACAAAATTGCTGTTCTCATCATGAATATTTTCAGCAGTGTCCAATACACATACCTCCTGAATTTTTATTTATTTATTTATTTATTTTATTTAACTTATATGCCGCCCACACTACCCAAAGGTCTCTGGGCGGCTTACAACAATTTAACTACAGTAAAAAAGATAAAACAATTGAAATACAATTAAAATATATACTCTAAAAGTTGCCATCAGAACCCACAGTTGATATTATTTCAATTAAAAGCCTTCTGGAACAGGAAGGTTTTGACCTGGCACCGAAATGTCATCAGCGTCGGCGCCAGACGAATCTCAGTTGGGAGGGCATTCCATAGTCTGGGGGCAGCTGCCAAAAAGGCCCTTTGTCTACAAGCCATCCCTCTTACCTCCTTGAGGGACAGCTCTTTCAAAAGGGCCCCCTGGCTAGATCTTAACTGCTGGGTAGGTTCATATGGAAGGAGGCGGTCCTTCAGGTATCCAGGGCCCAAGCCGTTTAGGGCTTTATATGTCAAAACAAGCACTTTGAATTGGGCCCGGGCAGCAACTGGTAGCCAATGTAATTTAAACAGAATCGGCTTGATGTGTCCCCTAGCACCCCACCACTCACCAACTGCGCAGCTCGATTCTGGACCAGTTGCAGTCGCTGGACCATCTTCAAAGGCAGCCCCACATAGAGCGCATTGCAGTAATCTATACGAGATGTTACCAGTGCATGTGTAACTGTCATGAGACTCCGCTTGTCCAGGTAGGGCCATAGCTGGTATAATTTCCGCAGCTGAAGGAAGGCGCCCCTGGCCACCTGGGCTTCCAGAGTCCACCTGGGCTTCCAGAGTTAGAAAACCGCTGAGAGGTCCAGGAGTATCAACAGGGTCACACTCCCCCTGTCTGTCTCCCGGCAAAGGTCATCGTACAGGGCGACCAAGGCAGTCTCCGTACCAAAACCCGGCCTGAAACCCAATTGAAATGGATCCAGAAAATCCGTTTCATCCAGCAGCGCCTGGAGTTACCCGGCCATAACCCGTTCCAACACCTTGCCCAAATAAGGGAGGTTCGCCACCGGTCGGTAGTTAACCACCAGCCTTGGGTCCAGGTTAGGCTTTTTTAGGAGTGGCCGAATTACCACCTCTTTCAAGGTGGTAGGGACCACTCCCTCTCTCAAAGAGGCATTCACGGCCTCCTGGACCCAGGTGCGAAAACCCCCTGGCAGATCTTCCAATTAGCCAAGATGGGCAAGGGTCGAGCGGAGTGGTGGTAGAATGGACAGATCCAAGCACCCTGTCCACATCCTCAGGTCTCAACAATTGAAACTCATCCATTAACACTTGACCTAAGCAAGGCACACTGGACACATCCTCTGATTCTGCAGTAATGGTGGAGTCCAACCCACTGCGAATCTGAGCGGTTTTTCCTTCAAAATGAATGGCAAACTCATCACAGTGAGCTGATGAACAGTACGGAACATCCACTGGATTTCCCGGTTGAAGAAGATCCCGGACCACCCGAAACAGCTCTGCTGGACGACATTCTGAGGAAGCAATACGGCTGGAGAAATATTGCCGTTTCGCCAGTCGTATTGCCATGAAATAGGCCCGATAATGGGCTCTAAGTTGTGTTCGATCAGACTCCCAGCGGGATTTCCTCCACCTGCGCTCCAGCCGTCTCCCCTCTCGCTTCATCGCCCACAGTTCAGATGTATACCAAGGAGCTGTCTGGGCTCTGAGTGCAGGGAGAGGGCACTTAGGCGCAATCGTGTCAACCCTATTCCATAGGGTGACCTGACCTTCGACAGGAGCGCCGACCATCTCAGAAGGATAATACCCCAGAGCATTCAGGAAACCATCCGGATCCATTAGTCTCGAGGGCAGATCATCTTAATAGATCCCCCACCCTTGCAGAGGGGAGAAGAAGCTAATAGACTAAACTTGACCAGGAAGTGGTCTGACCATGACAATGGGGTCACAACCAGCCCCTCCACATCCAGACCACCATCTTCCAGTCCCATTGAGAAAACCAGGTCCAAGGTATGGCCCTTCTCATGTGTCGGGCCGATGACACATTGAGACAGCCCCATGGTTGTCATGGCGGCCATGAAGTCCTGAGCTGCCCCAGTCAAGGCAGCCTCGGCATGGATGTTGAGGTCCCCCAGCACCAACAGCCTGGGAGTCCTCAACACCAGGTCCGAGACTACATCTGTTAGCTCAGGCAGGGAGACTGTTCGTACACAGCACGGTAGGCGGTACACCAACAAAATCCCCAATCTGTCTCATAAGCCCAACACACAATACAGGCCCTCAAGACCTCCTCTCAAAGGGATAGGAAGCCTGGTCAAGGAGATAGAACTCCTATAGACTATAGCAACTCCCCCTCCCCAACCCTCCAAGCGACATTAGTGCTGGACCGAGTACCTAGGCAGACACAGCTGGGAGAGGGGAACACCACCCTCCTCTCCCACCCAGGTCTCAGTAATGCACGCCAGGTCAGCACCCTGATCCAGAATTACATCATGGATGAGGGCAGTCTTATTTTGTACCGACCTGGCATTCATCAACAGCACCGTGTGGCTCGAGGGTTTGCTGATATGGTCACCTGATACCATCTGGTTGGGGGTAGGACTAGAAGAGGGGATAGATGTAAGATATCTAACCTCTCTTCTCCTATGTGGGCATGTTCTACCCCCACCGCAATTCCTTCCCCTACCCAGCACCACCTCAATGGCTGCCCCCTCCAACGCCCTCCCCCCTTCCTGTTCCCTCAGATCCACTGTGGGTCTCTATGTACGTTACCTGATGGCAACTGATAATCAGAATAAAAACCCCTTCTAAAGCCCCTTCTAAAGCCCCTTCTCCCCCCCGAGCCAGGTGGCTGACGTTGAGGAGGGGGGTGGGGCAGCCAGAGGCAGCAAGGGCCCAGTCCTGCAAGGCTGAGGGAGTCCAAGCCAAACTCCCCCAGGAAGGCTGTCAACCGGCGGCAGCAGAGCCACACTGTCTCTCACTCAGTGCCTAAGGGACAGGAGATGATGAAGCCTCCCCTGAAGGCAGGAATGCTGCTCTGGAATTTTGATGATTTGTTTGAAGGTGTCTGCAGAAATGTTAACTTAATGGAAACAATGGGCATGACTCTTAGTTTCCCCCTCATCAGGGTGGTGACACACCCCCTATTTGGACCACGAGCCACCAGTCCCTCCCCTGCCAATGTCATCACACAGCCTGAGGCGACATAGAATCATAATAAGATCTTATTTCAAATGTGATTGTTGATTGAGTCATATAAATCTTGTGATTAATGCAAGAAGGGAACAATGACAGCAGCCAAGAGAAAGCGATGGTGCTGACTTGTTTGTTTGCTTTTTGTTTGTTTGTTTGTTGGAGAACTTGAATATTGACAGAGTATAAATGTGACGGTCTAACGAAGTCACTGTTCTTAGAAATAAAAGGATAAGTGAAGAATACTGGATAGTGATTCTGGCCTACTGGAACAAGGATAGGATGTCACAGGATTCTAAGCTAGCTGTCACAAGCTTGAGCAATCATGGTCGTGGCCATAGAAAATTCTATGGCTGGAAGGATGCCTGCTAGTTCCTGGAGCATATATGTGGCATGTGGATATGATGAGTACTCACAATTTCTTATTCTCTGTGATTGTCAGAGCTTTACTATACCAAGACATAGTGCCAAGACTTCTCTACGCATCGGTGATATTTCCCATCTCTCCACAAAAAGAAAATCTTGATGTTTTTCTTGCCTGCACCTCCCTACGTATCAGGCAATGGTACTACATGGAAATCTGCTCGATTCTGTAGCTTACTGCCCTTTCTGGATGTGATTCTGCAGAAAAGAACCACAACCCCGCATAGCTTTGTTTTTCTTTTGTCCTGTCCTGAGGAATCCTGTAAAGGAAATATGATATTGTGGCACAATTATATACTAATCCTGTAGAACAGGGCACTTATGGCATTTCTTCCATAAAAATGCCCACAAATCTTCTGAGGACTCCTGAAAGATTTCCAGCAAGATTTCTCAAGGGGAAAAAAAAACCCTTTTGTGCAGACAACAATTGCTGTGAAAGGGGGGAAAGTTTATTTCTCCCTCTGGTTCTGTCTGAGAGTGAAAGGATGAAAAATGCACATGCCTAATGTGGTGGCAGAAGGTGACAGCCTACTGAGGAGGACAGAAGAGGTTCAGAATCAACTCAGACTTGCAAGAAATGTTAAAAATAAAAAAGTGTGGTCTCCTCCCACCTCAACTATATTCAGAGCAGGAGGAAGATCAAAAAATAGTAGGTCTATGGCATAGAAAGAATGGAGAGATGCTGATGGGTGACAGACTGAAGGCAGAACTGTGGAACACTTTGTCTCTGTCTTCTTCAAAAAAAGAAAACAAAATGAAAACTTCCTTATTTCAAATTGAGCATGTGCACTGTCTCCAGGCAAATATTTAAGAATGAGCCAAATCAAAGGCATTTGTGCATTTCAGAGGCTGTTATGGGGCACAACAATAAGATACATAGATACATTGCTCAAGGGAAGTTATGGTGCTTGGTCAGACCTCATGCTTGATTAGATCTCACCTGGAATATTGTGCCAGTTCTGGGCACCACCAATTCAGAAAGATACTGACAAGTTAGAAGGTGGCCAGAAGTGGGCAATCAAGATGGTTAAAGGTTTGGAAAACAAGCCCCATTAAGAACAGTTGAGACATGTATGTATGAAGACCAGACTAAGAGGTGATATTGCATTGACTATTACAAGATTTGCTTGTGATTACCAACTTGAACAGCTAGCTCGAAAAGCAGATTAGGTACATTTATAGAGTATACATATTATGTGAACTAACTGGCTGCCTGAGGCTTCTCATGTTCTCAGGACCTTTTTGTGGATTAGCCACATGCATCTTGTTGCTTACTGTGACAACAAAATGCTGGAGTAGACAGTCTCTTAGTCTGCTCTGTCAAAGTTCTCCTTATAGCACTTGTATATGGAAGAGCCCCACGTCAGCTAAATAATGTCCGATTGACAGAACATTTCATCTGGAAACAGAATAAGTTTGTTTTCTACATGGCATTTTTTACTGTCATCTCTAACTCACTCATTTATGACTTGCAGGCTATATGTGTTGTTCATTTAAACTTGTGATGGGTTGGTTAGTTTGCATCATGTCTCTGCATAAAACTAGATGGAGGTTATGTTTGGATAATGGTCGCTGAAGTTGCTGATCCAAATTCTTGCAAGCAGAACAATTTGGAGGATCATCTTTTTAGACTGAGCCCTCAAAATATCATTTTGAAAGTAATTTATCCTGTTTATTCTCTCTAATTCACCTTTGCATAAACAATGAATCATTCTCAGGTATCTTAAAAATATGCCAGAGATGTAAATTAAGGTCATTCTCCCTCTTTATCTCCACACAAGGTGGGTCAAAACATTAATCTCCATGTTCTGTTTCATGACATCTTTGACGGAGAGTAACAGCAAACCAAAACCCTTACTCCCTTATTTAACTGGCAGCTATTACCAGCCAGTGAACTTGTATTAGTTTATACTGATAATGCAAGAGATCATGCTATGAATTTGTTCAACATCCAGCATGGACTAAGACACTGAGCCATTTCAGAAATTCCAAAAATGACCAGTTGTTGCCCAGTATGATGGAAGATTCTTTTGACTGCAAAACATGGAGGAAGTATGCTTCCCAAGAGGCTAAATGCACTTCATTAAAGATCTGCAAGTACAGACAGAGTAAGTACAAGTTATTCTCCAAGGCCAATATTTGAAGTGGTCATCAAGACTCTTCTTCAAAAGGTTTGATATGGTTTGATTACATGATGGATATTGAAATAATTTGTACATCTTTTTCCAAGAGCAAATATCTTCCTTATTTTAAATTAACAGGTTATCCCCATTGTGCCCTACACTGAGAGAAGAATCTTTGAATCATAAGTAGAAAGAAAGGAGCCCTAGGTTACTCAGTAAAAGCAATAACCTGAGGCCTTGTTTGTGGTTCAGCAAGTCCAGGATGATGAGAAGGAACTGCCTGCCATCTTGGGTCATCTTACTGAGTGTGTTTGAGGTTAGGGACAGAGTTATAGAGTGTGTGCTGCTGGTCAGCCAATCAGGAATGGCCAGCAGCACTTGAAAGGGGAATTCCCCAGTCTGGCAGATCTGATGGACAGATATAAGAGGAACTCTGAGGTCCTCTCTAACAGTCCTCAAGCAGACTTCACCCACTTTGCTTTTTAATGGTAATTTTGTTTGTATTTTGGGGGATGGACAATTTCCATGGTGTGTCAGTTGTGCATGTAACGTATCTGTCACTGCTCTGTTGGTAGTAGTAGGCAGGGTGATTTGATGCATTGGAGCAAGTCTTTGGTGAGGGAGATGGACAGTTGGACCTATCCCAGGCAAAAGATCCTCTGCTCAAGGGGTTCAGGGGGTGGGGAGTGATAGGGACACACTCACAGTTGGAACCAGGGATCTCTCCCTATCCTAGTGGATTTGCCCTGAGATGGGGTCATATCTACTTTGGTTACCAACTCCCATGGTTACCCAGCAATGCTCTGGGATGGTGGGTCATCCGATACAGGTATATATCTGCATTTCATGCTGCACCAGTACTGTTCCGCTGAAACCAATCCAAGCAGTGGCTTTTTAATATCCATTATCAAATTCTTTGAAGGTTAATAATGTATATGTTTTATTGTGGTGAGGAGGCATCCAAGGTTATCTCGCCTGGGTCTGCAATTGATTTTCACTGATTTCCCCTTCCCTTTCCAGCCACTCCCCTCTCCCTGTTCCATAGAAATGGGAAACACTTTGGGTCAGTGCAAGAGACAATGTAAGATGTTTCTTTTGCATCCTGTAAGGGTATGCAAAAGAAACAGAGAACATACCCCTTCTGCCATTCTTGGCTACCTCCACAGTAACTTAGAGGCTTCTGTCACAGGCAAATAAAATGCAATATCAATTGAAATACATGTGCTATGTAATTGCTATCTGAATTTGAAAGTAATATTTTAAATGATATAATGATTTACAATCACCATGTATGGGTGTGAAAGCTGGACAGCTAAGAAAGAGGACCAATTCCTTAAATGAACCACAGGCTTCAGTTTACTGGCTCTGAGCAGAACTGTTGAAGACAGGTCATTTTGGAGATCTCTCATTCATAGGGTTGCCGTAAGTTGGAGGTGACTTGATGACACATAATAACAGCAGCAGCAGCAACAACGATTTAGGAAAGGTGTAGGCAACTCGAGGTCCTATAGATGCTCCTGGACTCCCGTCACCTCAAGCCGATATAGCCAATTGTGAGGGTTGACAAGAATTACAAGGCCCACATAATCTGGAACACTACAAGTTGCTTAATATTTACACTTGGTAGTTAGGGTCACCTTCAACAAGAAGCAGCTGCCTGTTATAGAGGCATAAAAATGCCATATTTCTTCTGTCTATATGCATGCATATTCTTTAATCTTCATTCAGTCCTAAGGAAGTCAGTCTCAGTTTTCTCTCTAAGCATACTATCTAGTTCCTAATGAAATCAATCGAGCCCAGGTTAAATCATGATTAACTTGTTCCATTTATTTCAAAGGCTTACATAGAATGATAAAATTAGGGAGTTGGAAGGAGCCTATAAGGCCATTGAGTCCAACCCTCTGCTCAGTTCAAATCAAAATATATCTGACAAATGTTTGTCCAATTTTATCTTGAATGCCTCCAGCGTTGGAGCATTCACCAACTCCTGATATTCAACCAGAATCTGGCTTCCTGTAACTTGAGCCCATTATTACATGTCCTGCACTCTGGGATAATTAAGAACAGATCCTGTCCCTCCTCTGTATGACAATCTTTCAAGTATTTAAAAAGTGCTATAATATCTCCCCTCTTGTCTTCTTTTTTCAAGGCTAAGCATGCCCATTCTTTCATTCTTCCAGTCTTTCTTCATGGGGCTCTTTCAAGGTTCTTTCAGACTTTCCTCATATGGCTTGTTTTCCAGTCCCCTGATCAGCTTGAACATAGTTTTTCTCTTTTTAAAAAGATAATCTATATGCTTAATATCTGTTATGCCAACAGTGCCACAAATGGCTGGATCTATTATGCAAAAGCCATAACTTACGTTGAAGTTATGAAAACTTAACAACTTGATTTTGGCAAGTTACTTTTGAAAAAAAATGTACTAAA
Source organism: Intellagama lesueurii (assembly GCA_037013535.1). Classification (NCBI taxonomy): domain Eukaryota; kingdom Metazoa; phylum Chordata; class Lepidosauria; order Squamata; family Agamidae; genus Intellagama; species Intellagama lesueurii. The sequence continues at coordinate 90,716,568 of JBAJHW010000004.1, read as the reverse complement.
GTCATCATAAGCCACTGTGTGGTTTCCCTAAGGAGTGACTAGCCTAGAAGACACATTTATCTGCACAAACTCTAGGCAGCTTCATATGTTTTCATCTGTTAGTCCCTCAAATTGTTCAAACAGGAGAGAGAGAAGAAACAACACAGGGAAAGAGAAAATTGTACAGTAATTTGAGAAGGGGGATGGGCATCTAAGGATTTTTTTAAAGCCATGAGAAGCTGGTTACATGTTCAATAGAGGAGAATGAACATGGGTTTTCTAACTCATGTAAAGTTGGCATAAGTTGAACAGTTGCCACCATAGACCAAACAGATGAAGAAAGAGTGGGGTGGGGAGAAAAATAGGGTAAAACAGAGGAAGAGGAAGATGAGGAGGAGGAGGACTGTGTTGAGGACTGAGGCAAAGCTGATATTCCTGCTTACAGGTACCTTATTTTTCTGTGTATAAAACGATACTTTTTCCTAAAATAATTTAAAGGAAAAATTGAGGGTCGTTTTATACTCGGAAGTAAGGAGGGGGGAGGGATCAAAGTGCTTTGATCCCTGTTTCCCCCTCCAGGTTTTGCAAAGAAAATGGAGGGGGAAAGTGATTTATGCTTTTCCCCTACATTTTCGTTGCAAAAAGCAGCTTCCCCCCCCCCCCCCAGGTTTTGCAAAGAAAATGGAGGGAGAAAGCGATTCCTACTTTCCCCCTACATTTTCATTGCAAAACGTTTGCATTTTCTTTGCAAAACCTGGAGGGGGAAAGCTGCTTTTTGCAACAAAATTTTGAAAGAAAATTTTGAAAGAAAAGAAATAAAGTTTGATTTAGAAAAGTGGGGGTGTTTTATACATGGGGTGTCTTATACATGGAAAAATATGGTATTTGCCTTGGAAATAAGTATTATTTTGTCCTGAAAATAAGCATAAGTGTGTCCTGGTAGTAAGTCATACAAATATTAGCCATAAAAATCATGGAACAGGTTTTAAAACAAACAAACACACACACACACACCCCTATTTCTGTCAGTGAAGTCCACATACTGACATTTTCATTGCAGAGTGGCCACTTTGTATGCTCTGGCTGTGGGCAAAACAGAAATCTTGAGAATCCTAAGGAAACAATGTCAGCTCCAAGTTTGCTTAGAAGGTAACATTCAATGCTCAGGTGTACATAATTAGTAAGAACAGACGGCAGCCTGGCCTGCAGGTCATCACAAGTAATCCAAACAACCATTGAGCAGATGATGCAGTTTTCCTACATTTTTTTTTCTGTTTACATCTACAGGCTGCAGTTGGGCAATGTATCATTGCTATATTTTGCTATAACAAGAGGTTCTGACATGTAAAACACTTCCTATCCTGCATCCTCCCCAAGATAATCCAAATTAGGCCTGGTTGATAAGAAAAAGCATAGTAAGGTTAGACATGCACATCTGTTGTTCCCAGTGCACCTTTTTGCCATAAACTCATTAGGTCAGCTTGACCGTCCTTTGATCCATTATTGCAACAGGAGAACAATGAAGCCGCTTTGCAAAGCCAAAGAAAACAGAAGACAGCAGATCAAAGTGGAAGGCACCAGGCCCAACACACTCTTCCATTTCAAGAACTGACAGATTGATTGTCCTTTGAAACTGCCCTCCATTTGAAGATTTGTCTGAAGGAAAAAAACATCACAGGTAAGTAGCAGTCTTGAAGTTACCCCTCCAAGCTTAGATCACCTGGACAGCAAATATACTAGCCACACAGTTCCTGCTCACTTCCATTTGTAAAATGCTTTGTTTCTCTATTTAAAACAGACATCATCGAACTTCACATCTGTACGTATAAGTTAGTACACATATATTCAGTATCCTTTGTTTTCCTCCTGGTGTGAAAACAGAAACCACACAATTTCACTGAAACGCTGTGCAGCATTTTGTTTTTATGTTTGTAAACTTCATTTTTTATTAGTTCTAATGAAGACCCTTCTTAGGTGAAGTTGGACACAAATATCTTAAGCATATAAATAATAAATAAGTTCGCTCAAGCAGAAATCGTGTACAATTTCAAAGAACCCACTATTTTAAACTTGGCCTGAACTGATCCGTACTGATTAAACTTTCAAATGATCATACAGCACAATATGCCATCAGGCATTTCAAATTAAAGCTATTTTTAAATTTCAATGGCAATTAAATTACAGCAAACTCCAATATTGCTCCTTAAAAGAAAGGGTCACCTAGTGTTTCCACTATAAAGTTTTGCTTCTGTGGTTTATTATTCAATTGTTTAAGGGAAAAATGTCCGAGCAGAATCTTGAGACAGGGGATTATACTTCTAATTCTTCATCAATTTTCTAATGATGTATAAAGAAAGTCTGCCTAATTCTGATTGCACAAGACAATCCTGTGTATAGAGTTCATCCACCTCACACTATTAACACATCAGGAAATATGTTTCCTGACACAAAATGGAAGAACTTGTTGGTCACTTTTGTGTTATAGAATCAATAAAGTGATTGGGGATGGTGGTTGTTCTAAGTAGCCATCACAGGTTCATATGATGTGTAATGAAGGATGGCAAAAATAGATGACACAGCATAAGAGGAACTAGAACATGGGAATCTGAACACTTCAAGGCATGAAATATAGGATAGCCTATGCCTATGTTTACTTCTGAATGGAACAATTGCAATGCAATTTGGCATTCTGAGTTTACTAAGACATGTTCTTCATTTACTCTGTAGTTAGTGTCCTGTTCAAATTATAAGACACATATGGACAATTGTGGAAATGGCAGCCTTGATGTAGAGAGAGACTCAGATGCATACTTGTTCATGAGTCACATGTCTGCTTGTGTGAACACTCACATGAGCAGGCACAAGGCCAGACAAATCTATACAACAGCAACTGCTGTGATAATTGCCCTCACATACAGGGCCGCTTTATTCAGAGGGCAAAGTGGGCATTTGCCCATGGCCCATTGTCAGTAGGGGCCCACATGAAGAGGGGGATGGAGTGGCCAGAGTAGCAGCAGCAGCCAGCTGGGAGCCATTGGGGCAGCGAGGGTGAGGCTGGCCCAGGGCAGTGGTGCACTACGCGCAGGTGGTGCTCCTGGCTGGGGAGCCGTGGGGGCTGGATGGTGGCCAAAGGGTGCTCAGCTCTTTTGCACACCACATCCTGCCCCCGATGGCCTGCCACCCCACCCCACCCCACCATGCCCAGGGAAGAGCCGTGAGACACTCCTGCAGGCGTGCTGCCCTCCTCTGCCTCACCTCCACTCCCCCAGAGGCCAGGCTGCGGCTGCTGTGGGCATCATCAGGGCAATTGGTCTTCTTCCTGTGCCAGTTGGCATCACTGTGTGAGCAGGAGGTACACCTGCAGGAGGTGCTGCTTGGCACCACCACCCGACAAGAAGGACAACCTCCTGCATCTTGAGGACCTGCTCCAGGATGTTTTCCAGCCCCCCAAGGGTGCCACACTCCCTGAGGTGCACACAACCACCTTCGCCCTGGACCTCCCCAACAACATCCTGGAGCTCATGCATCTCAGCAAGATCCACCACTCCCGACAAAGGTCAGGTGAGGAAGGGGGGAGTAAGGCTGGCTGGGATGTGTGTGGGCACTCTGCTTAGGCTCAGAGGCACTCTTCCTGCGAGTGCCCTCAGTTGGGTGGCAGTGGCTGTTCCTTCAAAGCACCCATGGCCTCCCACCTCCTCCCATGCCTCAGCCTGGCATCCTGCAACCCCACACAACAGGCAGCCTCTCTCTCTCCCTTCCACGTGGGGCCTGCTCTGTATTACAGCCTTGGTATGTTCTGCACATGATGTGCACAACTTTTCCTCTTCTCTGGACATGTTCAGAGTGCCATAAAGCTCAGCTTTATGGTTGCCTTGCCCTGCCCCTCCCTCATAAACTAGACTTTCTTTTCATTGTTATGTTGTTTATTTGTTTACCTACGCATTGTTCACTTATTTACTGCTACCAAGATTACCTTAGCAAGTCAGTCTTATTTATGATATGTTCATGTTGTGTGACCTATTTAGGTGGGAGGTAAGGGAGAGGGAGGGAGGAGGGAGGAGGAAGGAGGGGCACTATTATATTTTTTGCCCAGTGCCCACCAGAGCCTTGAATGAGCCCTGCTCACATAAGCAGTAATTTGAACAAGATACTGTCCAATCTGTATGGAATCTGCCTCAAATCCATCACAGGTCTCAAGACAATGCACTTGAAGTTCTCAGGTAGTTCCCCATTCAGGTAGTAAGCAGGTCTATTTAATTTCAGCACTGTGGTTCCATTTCATGCACCTATGGCACGACCTGGAAATAATGGGTATATAGTAGTCTCTTACAACCTTAAGATTTCAGGACACACGCTCCCCAAATTTGCTGTAAGTATGTAGCTACCACACTTATTGCATTGTCATGCTGCAGATTAAATGAATAAATTCAGTATATATTCATAAAGGTGACCTCACTGTCATCAGTGGAGACAGCCAGTCTATGAAGATACAAACAACCCTTCACTCACAAGGAAAATCAATAAACTGTGCTTTTTTCAGTTGATATGTACCACACAGTGCTATATCTGAATTCATTAAAAGACCTGGTCAGCAAGGGACCATTTGCTCTAATAGATGAGCTCATGTCTGTTGTGTTTTCACTTTAAAAGAAAATTCAGCTCACTACAGCTTATTTTATTCTTCTCTAAGGTTTTTCCCAGCCTAGACACTTTGGAGCATATTTTTGCTTCAGTGACCACTCGTACTCTGTCTACTGCAGTTTCACCACAGAGATCAAACTTAACACTAACATGAAGAGGTCATGTCCTTGTTTGTAGGAAGTAGCCCACACAGTTGAGAGCAGAGTGTCTCAAATTAGCACTGGCTTCTCCACAGCGGCCACAGTAATACAGGACCATAAGGTCAGCGACCTGGGCAAGAAGCCTCAACAGTGAAAAAGCAAGAACAAATAACAACATTAATTAAAGACAGCAAATAGGACACTTGGAAGCAGGGGCAGACTTAGGCTTATTCTTTGATTGTATGAAGGGTATAGAAGGCTAAAGGAGAAGCGTATTTATCTCTTCACAGTAGTGCTTTATTGATTTTCAGAATATTGAACACATAAGGATTTGAGTAATTTGCCTGAGAACCAAGACAGGACTTATTGATAATGAAACAAAAGTGCATCAATAAGTGAGGAAATGGATAATGCTCTGAAGTACATGCATCTTTTGAGGGACACTTTGCTTAAAAAAGCCATTACACTTTCTGTTCTATGTGTTGGAAAGAACAGGCTATAGGAAGGCCCATGTCCCAAAGCTATCCTAGCCCACAAACTACCAGAGGAGCTACCTGGAGACTGCTACTGCTGGAGGAAAAGTCTACAAGGTCAAATGCTGCTCAAGAATGTTAAGATGTGTATTCATGGATCATCCCCATTTTCTTATTGTCTCCTGAATTTTGTCAACAAATTTGTGTCTCAAGCCAGACTGATGGACACAGAGATTTCTGCACCAAAAGTTCTTTAACCATTTCAAAGGCAAAAGATAGCACCAGACCTATCTAATTAATGAACACCAACCCCCTGGATGATGGCTAAAACTGAGAAAAAGTTTTCTGCATGCATCTCAAGCTTTAAATATTAAACTAGTAGAGGCTAAGCTAAACCTATAGAGAGCAAAAACAACACACCTTGCTGAATTGATGAATGCAATTGATGATGTGTTTCCCACCAGTACAAGACCCTAGCTAGACCATCTGGAAGTCACTCAAGAAACGTAAAGTAGGAAGATCAAAGAATAATCAAGTAAAATGGGGCTACTTGGATACAGAACAACTTTTCTGTAACTGTGGAGAAATTCAATCAATGCAGCACTTAAATACATGCAATTCATACCCAATCACAGTACAGAGAGTTTTCCAGTGTGGTGTAGTAGGGTGATGAACTAGGAGTCTGGAGAACAGGGTCTGAATCCACACTTGACCATGGGAACTCACAGGGGGAGTGGAACTGGCAAAACCACGCCTTAAATATCTCACTTACCTTGAAAACCCTAACAGGGTCACTATAAGTCAGTTCTGACTTGATGGCACAGAACACAAACACATGTACAAAAGAAGATATATCAAATTGCCAAGACAAAACTATTGAAGTAGCCCACTTCTAGTCAAAAATAGTCTAATTATCTTAACATTTTAATTTGTTTTTTAGTTTACCTATACTTCATATATGTCCGTAATTTTAAATTGTGCAGTGCTCCGATATGAAGGAAGGAAGGAAGGAAGTCAACATGTATTGAGAACCATAAAGTAATTGAGGGCTCCCTCCCCTTTAGAATTGTTATTTAACTATTTATTTGTGTTTTGCTGGTCAAGCATAAATAAACTGGTTACGTGATTTTTAAAAGTGTTGCAGAAAGTAAAGATTTCAGACAATGTGAAAATAAAGTTTTTATTTTTTTGTTACTTTTTCTGGTTAAGGATCCTAGACTGAAATCACCAGCTAGTATATACCTCCTTGCAGCCATTTCATGCAGTTGCAGGACCAAGTGAGAGAAGTTGGTCACTATGTAGCCTTTGTGTTTTGGAGAATGTTCTCACCTTGGCTTCCTAAACTTTCCTTACTAACATTACATTATTAGTATCGTGTGTGTGCATGAGGTTGTGGCAGGCTGCTTGTTCAATGAGAGGACAGGTCACACAAAAAAAGGCATCAGGGTTCACCTTGCTCATTCCTCCATTTTTTTTCCAATTGCCTTTTTTTCATTTCTTGCGGCAGTGGTGCAAATAGGAACAAGGGAAGGAGTGTCCAGTGGGGATTAGAGAAGTTGAGTGATTTTAGAGCATTAACCAAGTAAGATCCTGGGACCCTAACCCTAATTCATTCTCCCTTTCTTCGCCCATGTGTAAGTGTAACTTTGGAGATGTCTACACCTCACACCATGAGAAGGTGCATGTCCTGATATGACACACAATACTCAATATTCAATGCCTATCACATCTCCCAAATTGATGGTGCCGTACAGTCCCACCCCAGGTAATTTCTCCATAAACAGAAATGTGTTTTGGTTTTCCCTGCCCCTGAAGTCCACAAATTCACAAATAGCATCATGGAATCCAACAAGAAGCAGGCTGGAACATCTCCTAAAGGGCCCAGGGTGATTCAGTCTTGATCTGTGTGTGCCCTAATTTGGGCACATATCAAGTCTGGATCAGAGCTAGTTAATCCCTATTCGTTCAATAGGTCTTATTTCCAGATGCAAAAACATAGAATTATAGCATAGCAATATAATTCTGTGTTTGTCACCTCAGAAGTGTGCCCCATTAAGTTCCATGTGAGTTAATCCTAAACAACTGAGCATGAGATTGCAGCCCTAACATAGAAAAAATACAGGTTAAATCAACCATTTGGGGAATGGGTATTACCCCTGAAGCGAGCATCTACACTGGCATTTAAAAACACAATAAATCTATATGTACCTACCATTTCAAGGATGGAGACTAAGTTTCACAGCCAGTGATAAAATGATCAGGAAACTGTTGAAGCCTAGACAATTTAACAGCCAGTTGAAATAAAATTATGTCAGTTTCATACTCTGCTAAATGGAACTCTAAGATGGACACTCTTGTGGAGTGAAAACCACATAAGAAGTCATGTTTGCTACATGTGACTTGCCCCAGGACATTTCCTCAGGGGCTCTGCATCCAGGCAGCTTTCTCTCCTTACACCTGTGTAATCCCAAGAGCAGGTGTTTGCATGTTTATATATGTACCTGTGCACACAAATGGATTCACATTATTCTGATCTATGGCATGCAAAACTAGTCTTCCTGAGTTCAGCTTTTTTCTCAGTGGCTTGTGTTTCTCAAGTTTAACGGGCATTTGTCCCTTAAAATCTCCAAAATGGAGATCGTAACGTATGCACTCTACAGTCGAGTGGCAAAATGTACCCCAAGAGCTCGCCAAGTTCCAATTTATCCCTTTAGTTCTAAAAAGGAAGCAATCTCTATGTTCACAGCACATATTCAGCAGCCACTTGAGGCAATTATTGCTAAGATGCTTACAAGTTTTAACACTCATTTGTAGTAGTGTTTCTAATTACTCTGTTTTGCTGGTTTCAGCGCCTTCACAAAATCTGTCCCATCATCCTATTTACTAAATTCTTCATGCCACTAATGATCTTTTCCATTCTTATGTACTTTACAGTTTGGCTTAATCACACTGGTTTCTCCGTGCTGTTTTAATGCTTACATTTTACTGATTGGCAAGCTTTATTCTTCATGCATCATATGCTTGATAACTAATTTCGTTTTGTATGGGAATCCTCAATATATATATAAGGCACTCAAAGAAAGAAGTAGACATTTTCTAGGTTTAAGTCACAAACTTCCTTTCACTTTCAGAACTTGCTGTACCAGCAACAAAGAACTTTTATCTTCTGTAAAGATGGCTCTGGGCTGTGAAGTTACACCAGTACTATGGGCAGCTAGAAAAGTCAGGATTGTGTACAAAAGAACTGTGAATGCTTCATATGGAAGTCTGCATTTTTTTTCACTTAGATCTTTGAAATGAGACAAGCATTAAAAGGTACAAGAGAGGAGACGTAGGTGAGTGTTAATAGTAGAGGCTTCATATGTAAACATACAAACACCTGCATTTGAGATTTGTCTGGATCTTACACAAGTTTAGGGTGAGAATGCTGCTCTGAATCAGTACCACTGGGGAGATGTGCAAGAAGATCCTATGTCAATGCATGGCATCTCCAGCTAGAAATATAACATAATAGGTGATGTGAAGGAGGGGCACAGTATCCTACTACAGGTTTAATGTCTGGTCTAACAAAACGTGGCTTCGTTATTTACTTCGTTATGTACATATACCCCATTTTAAAAAAAATCGGAACCAACTTCCTTCAGATATTTTGGGCTATTAAATTTAACTTCTTATCACTGTTCATGCTATCTAAGTCTGAGGGAAGCTCTCTTTCAAAACACATGGAGGACTTTAGGTTGAGGAAGACTTCTCAAAAGATAAGACCAAATGGCCATACTTTATTGTCCTCATTCATTAGTGAACTGTTCAGCTCCTTAAAAGATGGTACCTCCTCCTCCCTTTGTCAACTAAGATCTCTTCTGATAGGCAAAGTATTATTACCAAAATTATCAGGTAATTGTTTAGAGAATGGGTACACCATTCTCCCCATTTGCAACATTCAGACGAAAGCAGCGTTGTTTAGGCAGATAAAACAAGACAGGGAAATGTCCGCAGGCTTGTGTGAGCCCCAAGGTTTGTAGAATCCTAGAATCACAGAACTGTAGAGCTGGAAGTTCCTTGTTTCCAACCCCCTGCCAGAATAGGAAATCTATAGCTAAAGCACCCCTAGCAGGTGGCCATTTAACTTCTGTAAAAAAAAAAAAAAAAAAAAAAAAAAAAAAACCTCCAAAGAAGGAGAGTCCACCAACCTCAAAGGCAGTCCTTTCTACTCCTGAACAGCTCTTAGTGCTAAGAAGTTCTTCCTAATAAGTAGACAAAGTCTTCTTTTCCACAATTTGAAATCACTTTTGGTGCTACCCTCTGGAGCTACAGAAGACAAGCTTGCTCCATCTTCCATGTGACTGCCCTTCAAATATTTTTAAAGTATTGCCTTCTAAACTTCTGCAGTTTCCTCAACCATTCCTCATAGATCTTGGTTTCTTGGCCCTCTTGGGTACAGAGGGGTTGGGGGAGGGGAGATTCAGGAAACTGTGCACAAAAAAATATGGTATTTTTGAGCAACTAAACTAAAACAAAAACAAAAAAATTATGATTAAGGCAGCAATATTCTTGTTACAAACACAGAAATATAAAATATGCTGAACAAAACAAAGAGCTGGCAATCCAAACATTATGCCTTATTGTTGAGTGTATGTGCTCTGTATTGGTAAGAGTTACAGCTACTAAGGCCAATGATTGGTATTGAGCAAAGCAACTGTGGTAACTAGACAACTGCTATTGGAAGAGAATCAGTGGATTGAAAGTACAGCACAGACAGGGCTGTAAAGAATGCTAGTTAAATCTCCATTCTCCATTCTCAAAACTCATCAATGAGGAATTCCCAAACTCAGTGAGATTCCCTACCTCCAGATGAGAGGAAAACAAGAAGCACTATTTTTTTCTCTCTCTAAGGATTTAAGAATTTGCAGTGTCATACAAAACTAGTGCCCTTTCCCTGTGATACACAGTGTGTGTGCAGAGAAAGAGCAAGAAAGCAAAAACAATGACTATCTGATAAAATCATGCCAACAACCCCTCCCATTCTTCTGATTAGAAATGTACATGAATTAAAAATGAATTACCAACTTCATTCAAAAAGTGCTAAATAATTTATTTGTATTCATTTGTATTCCTGCCCTGACAAATCACAAATCAACAAATTTTTAGTTCATCAATTTGTTTGACTATAACATGGCTATAAAATGGCCTCTAAAGCATATAGAGACACCAAACTTGCAGATAAGCTTTCGCTGGCACCCATCTTCTTGGTGAAGATTGGATTTCAGATATCCGAGGTATACACCCACAAAAAGGGAACCCCCCAGGAAAGTTCCCACAGGCACCTAGAGACACCAAAATTACAGAGAAGCTTTCCATGACTCTCCTCTACAATATCTCCTGGTTTGGTGAAGATTGGGTTCCCTCAAGCCAGCTTCAAAAGGACACATTCTCAGGAGATGAACTTTGTGGGTGTATAACTTGGATGTCTGAAACCCAATCTTCATTCACCAAGCTTGGAGGGATGGTCAAGGAGAGTCAGAAGCTCCTCCATGACATTGGTGTCTATAGGTGCATGGGGGGAACTTTCCTGTGGGGACCCTCCTTGTGGGTATATGACTCTGACATGTGAAATCCAATCTTCACCAAACTTTCAGGGCTTGTAGAGGAGTGTCAGGGGAAGCATCCCTGCACATATGGTGTCTCTAGGTGCTTTGGGGGCCATTGCATAGAGTTTTAAATCCAAAGGTGAATTGAGAAATCAATTAATTGATTCATCAGGAAAAAAAACTGTAAATTCATAACTCATTATTTGTTGACCTTGATGAATCATGCATCAAAACAAATCACAACTTTTCTGATTCATGCCCATCTCTGCTTCTGATCCTTAAATGCCTATATAACAAAGCAACAGCTATTATCATTTTGTACAATCTGCACATTTTTGTATTATTTGCATTAAAGGATAGTTTGTACTGTCTATGCAAATGTGCTTAATTCCCCCCCCCCCCTGTTCTCATGCTCTCATTGAGAACCTGGCAAAATATCTTACACTGCCAGAAAGCATTCCCAATGTGCTGTAGTGGATAGAATGACAGACTAGGAGTCTGGAGAACAAGGTACAAATCACCACTTAGCCATGGAAACTCACTGAGAGAGTGGAACTGGTAAAGCTGTTTCTTAAATATCTCACCTTGAAAGCTCTATTAGGGTCGCTATAAGTCAGTTCAGACTTGACACCATAGAACACACCAGAAGGCAAGGAGAATAATTTGGTTCTTCCCTGCCTTCATATGTGAAAGTGGGAGAAGCAAGAATTTACATCACAAACATCAATCCTAAATATTGTTTAGCACAATTTAATGACTGTTTTTAAAAGTGCTCCCCCAAGTCATTATGCTAAGAATTCATTATGTTATATTTGCAACTTAAAGGAAAGTGTCACTGTTTGCCATAACTTTGATATAATTTGTCCAGACTTTATGAACAAACTTACTGTTAAGGCAGAATCCTGCAAGCCGCTAGCTGAGAGTTGATTCTGGTCCTGATGGTAAAAATAACTCACACAGACACGTTCTCTTCCAGCCCGACACGTGTATTTACAGCAAATATACAAAGCGGCAGCGTGACAGCATGAAATCAACATTTGTAGAAGTGGTGGTGGTGTTCTGTACAACTCAACTATATACACATAAGCATCTGCCCTTGCCCAATCAGGGCAGATGTTGCATCATCCAGTCTTCACCCAGATGTTGCATCATCCTTTCTATAGTCACTGTGACTCAGCACTTTTATACTTACACACCTGCGTGACATGGCAGTTCATTAGTACTTCTGCTCTGCTCTGTTCAGGCCTGTAAATTTTTTTAATACTTTGACACTTACCTTTTATAACAATGAGATACTACAGGAAAATCTAGCACAGCACAGATACGGCAAGCCCTGTCTCAAGAAAGCTTACAAGTCAAACTACATTTAACATCAGCATTATTTCAGCAGTGGAATGGGTAGATATTCTTCTGAGCACCAACCACAATCCAATCAATATTCATTTAAAATGAAATTCCAGCAATGCAAGTTCAGGAGAAATAAGGTAAAGGGAAGAAGAAGAAGAGAAGGTGGGGAAGCAAAGAACTACGGAACAAATCTCTCATCTTTTTTTTTTTCTTAATGACATCTGAAACTCACCCCCAAAGACTTCCTACACTGCCCTTTCTGAGAAAGGGTGAAAAATGTTTTTAAAAGGACTGGAGAACTTCCATTAATTCAACTTAATGGCTTTCTGCAATAAATGTTAAGTTTTAGGTCACAGATATAATAGTTTAAGTTGAAGGACACTAGCCACATAATTCTTTCTAAAAAACCTCTCTTCACCCAGCAGACCTTGTGTTAATTTTACTATGGGCAACATTTAAGAGGGATGTAATAGCAGAGAGTTGCAAAGCTTTCTGAATATCGATAGTCCATCTGCCATTTTACCTCTCACACAACATGAAATGTAATTGTCATTGTTTATTGTTTATTGTTTAATTTTTGAACCACTCGTGTAATAAAATTCCTCAAAGGCTCATCCAATTTGTGACTACAAAGTGAAATGAAGCTCACTAAGTTGCTGTCTAACACGGGAGAAAGAGACAACAGACTGCCAGGGCCTATAACTGTATTGTCTACATAATCATGTGCCATCAAATCAGTTCTGACTTATGATGTCCCTTTTCAGAGTTTTCCAGGTAAAGAATACTCAGAACTGGTTTACCATTCCCTTCTTCTGGGGGCACCTTGAATAGTGCCCAATTTACCCTACTGACTTCTTTCTAACTAGTGCAACATCTTAAACTGTCTCCAGACTTGTTAATATAGGGCTTATTGAAACAGAACTTTTCTCCTAGTAAAAGTACTGGTTCTGCACTTATTTTGTCGGTATTTTTCTGACTATCTAAATGGTTTAAGCATTGCTTTGCTAAGTTCAATGTCTTTTTTGTTTGCTTTCCATGCACTTTTGTCATTGTGTGTATGAGAGACAGAGAAAGAGACATACAGACAGAGGGAGGGAGGGAGAGGGAGAATCTTCTCTGAGCACTGTGTGGGGAGTCAGATGCCCAGGTCTGTGAACATCTCATGCCTGAGCAAGCACTCCTTCTATTGAACAACTAGTAATGAGTAACAGTCAGGCATTCATTCTAGTTGCAATGAAAAAGAGGTCAATTTGGCCATTACAAGTGAAAACAAAGTTATTCTAGCTTGGTACTGAAGAACGTAATCCATTCCAAAAATAATTCCTCTTCAAAATGAGTTATTTCTGGCTACCACTAGCCTAGCCTTGGATGAAGTTGGTCATACAGTCTTTGGACAGTATGGAAAATTATAGTATGGCCTATCCCTGTTGTAATGCAAAATATTTTGGGGTGCTTGAATGGGCAATTAAGAGTGGAATCAGTTGGCAATTTGTCTTGCTTTTTGGGACACTTTTGACACAGTCAGGTTCAATCTATCTTCCAGTAACTATATGACATACACAACATGTCAGTTGTGTTGTAAGTAAATTAAATGGTATCCTACTTACCAATAAATTAATTTTTTTAAAAAAAAATCCCCCACTCCCCTGTGGATGGGTAAGTAGGAAAGGATCCAGAGACATAGAGGAGGAGGAGAGAGAAATGGGCTAAATGGGATCTCTACAAGATGTGGTGTGGTTTCTTGTCCCGAAACTTTCTGGTACTTGCATGTGAACACAAGGCTCAGTCTGGATGACACACCATTCGTTTAGCCCGATTCATCCTGAAATAACTTGACTGCCTAGTTTTACAAAAGATCCATTTGTGGTAGAAATGACAATAGCTAGAATGTAGGGACCCACACAGATGCCTGCATTTTTTGGAGTTTCCTAAAGGGTGTGGCTATAGGGACTGTCATATTGAGCCTATAATTTCTACTTTTACTGCTACATTACTGCTTGTGGTAATAAATCAATGTTTATTATGGAATGAAATATAGAAACTAACTCATGAATCTTTAATAAATGTGGGTTTGGAGCTTTTCTCTAAACCCACAGAAACTAACCGCCTTCTACTTTTGGAAGCAATCAAAATCATTCTTAGGGCAGGAGGAGGAATTATACCTTTTGGCATCCTTGAACACTGTTTTTGACTATGAAACAATCTGCCATTCACTGTCCATAGCAACCAATTTCACATCCACAGGATCTCATTTTGCACAGATACCAAAACGTACTCAGCTGATCATTTTTAGGCTACTCTGCTTGAGCTATCAAGGTTATGTTGCTGCACAGATTATATAGAGTTGTTTAAAAATGCATTTGGCGAATTCATTAGGCAATTCATCAAGCATCTGCTGTTGCAAGGAAAATGAGACACGTTTTAGAAATGTCACTGCTTCAGCTATATTCCCAAATGGGCGTGTATGGACAGAAAGTTGAGCCTTGCCATTTTTGGAATATTAATCTGGTTCCCTGACCTTCCAGCCTAGAGAAAACAAATATAACTTCTTTTTATTTTTTATATATGAATGCATTTGAATATGTTCAGATTTTCTCTTGTTGGTTGACTAATCTTCAGTAAGCAACCCATGACAAAACATTGCGGTGAATCAATTCTACTAGCAGTTGAACTCCTTTCCAGGTTCTAAAGAGACATTTACCTCCTAGAAAAGCACTGTATTCTTCCAGCAAAGCATTTTACAAATATAGTTTTTCTTGCCCTCAATGAGAAAGGTATCTCAACATATTGAGACCCTCCACACATCGAGTTGACCATAGGTAGAAAAGTCTAGTACTGGAAAATATTTTACTCTTGCATGAGAACAAGAGTATATCTGCTATACTTTGAACATGTGTACATAAACATATACTAGCAGAAACGTTTTAAGCTTATTCAAGAAAGAATGTGGCTCCCTGGAGAGAACTGGTGGAAACTTAACAGAATTCAGTGCTCTTCCTTTCACTCTGGATGAAAAACATAAGACAGGTCAAAATTAGTTTAGAAAAATACTCTGTATTTACATATGTAACTTAAACAGCTTATCTTCAGCATAACATAACAGCATAAACATATACAGTAACTGGTTACTCACAACCCAGTACAATATAACAGCACAACCGCTCTTATATCAGAGCAACCTGACTACTCCTTTACCAGAGCAGTAAAGTAATGCTTTCCCAGAGCTTCCTTTATACAGAGAAAAAGCCTCTGTAATCAGCAACACCTGCCCAAGACAATTCAAGACTCAAACTCTGCCTGTTAACCAGCAACAGGTGTATGCTTGCACTTTACATAGTCTTTCTTGCATATCTTTCTTACATGAGTACATTTCATATGTTCAAGACTTTAATTTACAATATAGTGACCTGCTCCATTACAAATATCTTGACAATGACCAGCTCTTTCCGCCCCCCCTTCCATGATTAGCAGCATCAAAATGTGGCTTTTGCACCAACCCCTCTTGTATTTTGCTCAAAACACACTTTTTCTGCAAAATTTAGGGGGGCTGTGCAAAATGCAAAACAGTATTGTTGTTGTTGTTTGTACAAAAAACACTTCTGTCAACTTTTTGTGGAAGTAAGTCCCCACATGCAAAAAATGTGCAAACTTGTCACAATTCCCACATAGCCCCTGATTGTTTCACCAAACAAAGAGCTCACGGTACATGCCCCTCAGCTGCCACCAGTTGATTACATCAACATTGCCTATTATTAATAATCAAGGTCCAGGCCATATGTCATTTTAAAAGAACCAAATAGAAATTGTTTATTGTTACAGATGTTGATAGATTAAGCAATGTTATCAACTCTTAAACATTCTCCTTTATCCACTCTCAACCACCACTTTCCCTCCAAAACTCTCTATCTCAAAACCCTATCTAAACTCCTCCTCTTGCTGAGTCTCTTATATCTTGTGACTCCACTTCTCCAGCACTCCTATTGGTCTATGCAAATAGCATATGAATATTCATGACCTGGGCAGAAGCCACACAAACATTCATGTAATCTCATGGAATTCTTCTCATTAGGGAGAAACCCTTTGATTTTGTCCATTCTCACCTGTGAGAATGAAATAAGTGAAGATTTATGTCCTTACATCCCATTGACACCTATTTTCCTTCCCTCCCCACTTTCTAATAGACATTTGATATTTTATGACTATTGACCAGTAAAGACACTGTGGCCTTATTGGGAAGTGTTTTCCTCTATACCATTTACCATTTAAAAATGAATATTTTGCGCTTCCATAAACCTTTGGATTAGCTTTAACATTCAAAATATGCACATTTCATCTAGGAATTAAACCAAATTCTTCAAGCTTTCTTTTGTTCAATAGGCTACAAATCCCCTAATATATATAAACCCCATTACTATCATAATTCTTTTCTGGCTCCTCTTTGGGACCTTCTTCACAGCAAATCTTGGAAACTGTCCTTCAAGATGACATAATACAATGGCATGTTGAAGCCAGGAGTTAAATTTTGACCTGGTTTGTCTTCAAACATTAAATGAGAAAGCATACACACAACTGCCCCCCCCCCCGCAACATGGCAAGTATATTTTCCTTTTAATTTGGTCAATCTTCGAATATTGTGTGTGAAATACAATATTCACACACAATATTTATGTATTCACATTTCTATTCCACCTAATTAGTGTTGCCACTTTCTGGGTGTTTTGCAATGTGCAATTAAAACATAACAACACAATATAGTAAAAACAAAAAAAAGTACACCAAATGCAACAGGACATGTCATAGGGCTATTCAAAGCAATTCAAAGCATTCAGCTTTAAGAGACCATTAGCATGGTCAAAGCTATCTAACAAGTCTAGGTTTGCCCCCACATAGGCTCTCAGGTAAAGAATGTTTATTTCAAAACCAAATAGAAACATCTACACCTGGTCCATACAAATGTCAGCAGAGATGCTCATGGGCACTTTTTGGGTAAATGTGTGGAAATGGCTGCCCATGAACCAGCATATAGTTAATCATCCTACAGCAGGAAGTCTGAGTTTCCTGGAGCAGAGTCTCTTAATATCTGATTTGAGGCTGATTGGAAAAAATAATAACAACCACAAGTCTCTGATATTGTTCTACCTCTTGCCATATATTTATCCCT
This sequence comes from Intellagama lesueurii, assembly GCA_037013535.1. Taxonomy (NCBI): domain Eukaryota; kingdom Metazoa; phylum Chordata; class Lepidosauria; order Squamata; family Agamidae; genus Intellagama; species Intellagama lesueurii. The sequence continues at coordinate 90,699,239 of JBAJHW010000004.1, read as the reverse complement.
CAAGCTGGGAAAATACACATATCTACCAGTTCATCCTGGAGGAGAAGACAAAATTGATTATTTTAGTTATGGGTCAAAATTTAAAAAAAAATATGGAGAAAGGAAGGGAATATGAGAGGGTCCACAAAAAAGAATTGTGTATTTAATCTCCCATGGATATAAGATTCTGTCTTTCCTGGACACCTTATCAAGACTTTCAAGCCCTAGAGCACATTCTGCTGGAGAAGGCTTTGATTTCCTGTTTCTTTTCTGTGTTCACACAGAGATAGCACTGGAATCTGATATCCAGAATGGAAGGGAAATTTTGAGAGAAAGCTGAGATGTGATAGCTATAGGAGGAAGTCAATAATTAGTAAACTACTCCATCACACTCACTGGGAAGTATACAAACCTTTCTTATGTGGACCTAGGAAATGTTAAACTTTCCTTGAACTACACTCTGGGTCATTTGATATCATCATAGCACCTATGAAACAGAGTCTGGATATTTCCTTTAAGTGGTTCTGAGTGTTTTCCTTCATCATCATAATGAGTAACTAACCTGTGTATTTTTTTTTAAAAATTAAACATTAATTCACACAATTGAGCATTACAGTTGGAGGGCCCAGATATTCCAGTTCTTCTCATGAGGCTCAGTTTTCCCTCTTTCTGCCTTCAGTTTTGCACAGTTCAAATGACTTACTTTTTAAACTTTTTTCCACTTTTTTTTTCTCTCTTAGCAATCCATTCTTCATCCTCCCTCAGCTGGCTGTATCAATTTCCCCTCCCTCCCCTCCCCTTCCTCTCCAATTTGGTTTACTCAGTTGTCAGTTTATTTAAATGATTTTTATATCCCACTTCTTGGCTGTAACTGTGGTTTTCCCCTTACCTGACTTGGCATCCCGCGGGGAGCAAGGATCTGTTTTAATGGTTCACCCTCGAAGGTTATTGGATCCTATAGGATTCCAGGATACCATGAGAGGGATTCCGGCCAATTTGACTGGCGCTTCTGTCGAGGCTCTGGTTGATAGCTGGCTTGCTGCCGCCACCAGGGCTGTTGACACGATTGCACCTAAACGCCCTTTCCAGCGCAGAGATCGCCCATCGCCCTGGTTAACCTGGAGCTGCGATCAATGAAGTGAAATAGGAGAAGGCTAAAGCACATATGGAGGTGGAACCCGACAGAAAATAATCAAATAGCTGTCAGGATCGCAACTAACCTTTACCAATCTAAGGTGAAGGCTGCTAGTCGATCTTACTTTGCTGTCCAGATAAGTGAAGCCTCCAGCCAGCATACAGAACTTTTCCGTATAGTCCATGATCTATCCGGAGTTGGTCATAGTGATAGGCCTCCCACTATCATCTCACCTGACCAATTTGCAGCTTTTTTAAAATCAAAAGTGGAGGTCATCCGCTGGGATCTTACCCCCTATTTGAAAACAGTGGATCAAGCAGAGACATCCAGTGCTCTGTCTTGCCCAATGAGACTTAACTACTTTCAGCCTGTGATGTCAGATATGGTGGACAGAGTGCTTGACCGCTGTTGTGCCACCACCTCCTCCCTTGACCCTTGCCCGGCCTGGCTAATCAAAGCAGCCAGGCCTATAACATCTGAATGGGCTACGGCAATAATTAATGGGTCTCTGCAGGAAGAAACCGAGCTTGGCAGTGGATGATATTGGTAATTATAGGCCCGTCTCCAATGTTTCTTTCCTTAGCAAGGTAGGTGAGAGGGTGGTGGCTCTTCTGGATGAAGCCAATGCCCTGGATCCATTCCAGTCGGGCTTCAGGCCGCGCCATGGCACGGAAACAGCATTGGTCACCCTGTTTGATGACCTATTGAGGGAGGCCAACAGGTGCAAAATGTCTCTGCTGGTCCTCCTCAATATCTCAGCCGCTTTTGATACCGTCAACCATGGTATCCTCCTGGGGAGGCTCTCTGAGTTGGAAATTGGTGGCCTGGCTTTTGCCTGGCTCCGTTCCTTCTTGGAGGACCGTCCCCAGAGAGTGCAGATTGGAGAGAGTTTCTTGGCCCTGTGGAGCCTCAATTGTGGGGTTCCGCAGGGCTCGATTATCTCTCCAATGCTATTTAACATCTATATGAGGCCACTGGGAGGGGTCATCAGGGGATGTGGGGCTTCGTGTCATCAGTACGCTATTGATACTCAGCTCTACATCTCCTTTTTTCCAACAACAGTGGATGCTGTTTCGTCTCTTGAGTGCTGCCTGGAGGCTGTTCAGCAATGGATGCAGGAGAATGGACTGAGGCTGAATCCAGGCAAGACAGAAGTCCTTCGGGTGGGTGTCCCAGACATCAGTGGTCTGGGATACTCCCTCTCTTTTGGGGGGGGGTGACTCTTACCACCAAGAGTGAGGTTCACAGTTTGGGTGTACATCTGGACCCGGCACTCACCATGGAGACCCAGGTGTCATCAGTGGTCCGCTCGGCACATTTCCACCTTCGGCAGATCGCCCAGCTGCGTCCCTATCTTGATGTGGGGGCACTCACCACTTTGATCCATGCGCTCATAGTCTGAAGATTAGACTACTGTAATGTGCTCTACGTGAGGCTGCCTTTGAGACTGACACTGAAACTTCAGATGGTGCAGAATGCAGCGGCCAGACTTCTTACAGGGGTGAAAAGGTACCACCATATTTCCCCCACTCTGGCCGCCTTGCATTGGCTGCTCATTCATTTCCGCACTGATTTCAAAGTTCTTATGATTACATATAAAGCTCTAAATTGTTTAGGACCTCGATATCTGGTAGAGCACCTTCTTCCATCCAGTTCTGCCAGAGCCACTCGTTCCAGCCAGGCCGGGCAGCTGAGGGGCCTAACGCCAAGGGAGGTCCGGAAGGAAAGAATGAGGAACCGGGCCTTCTCGGCAGTGGCCCCTCGCCTTTGGAACAACTTGCCAGTGGAGATCTGCCTGGCTCCCTCTCTGGGTGTTTTCAGGAACAAACTTAAAACCCTGCTATTTGGGCAGGCTTTCCCTCCTGCCATACCTTAATTTCTTATACTTTTGCCATCCTGGATTTATAATATATGCTTATTGGTTTTACTGTTTTTAAACTTGTAAACCGCCCAGAGTAGACCTTTGGTCTAGATGGGCGGGATAGAAATCTAATAAATAAATAAATAAATCTTCCTCCAGTGCTGAAATGTGAAGAAAACTCATCAAGATACACCTGAAGCTCAACCTCTAACTCCTGTTGACTGAAGGCTTGCAATCACTTCCTTTATATATTTCTGTCCCCATGGAAACTATAATTCCAGCATTGTGACATGGGCATACAATACGTTGCTAAGTAGTCTTGGCTGCGATTACAGACAAATGTGAGGGAGAAACAAGGGCTCACCAATGGAGACAGAACAAAATTTTGAAGAAATATTGCACATGTACAAAGTGAAACAGGATATTTCTACTCTCAGGCGGAAGGTATTCCTGATCTAGGGACTTATATCTCATTTGGTTGCAGTCCTATGCCACTGAAGATAGACTTAGCTAATGTACAAGATTAATGTATAAGATTAATGTATATGATTGTCAAGATGGAAGTTGCAGAACAGAAACCACTACTTTTTAAGATTTTAATTGCCCAAATATTCATTTTTATTTATTTAAAATATTTTTAACCTGCCTTTCTCCTTGAAAAGGACCCAAGGAGACTTACAACAATTAAAAGAAAGTATTTAAGTTAACAACAGTGAGTATACAATACTGAAAGGATCAATGAATACAATACCAAAAATAATAATTATAACAATAAGCAACATGGATACACATTCAATGCAGTAGGGTACAACATTCCATTTAAAAAATCCCACTCAGGCAGCCATTTCCTAAGGGAAGGCTTACCTGAAGAGAAAGGTCTTCACCTGCTTGCAGAAGGACAGTAAAAATGGGGCCGGCCAGGCTTCTTCTGAGGATATTAAGACCCAAGCAGTCTCATAAAGGGAGATGTGGTCCTTGAAATAACTTGATGATAGTCTCATAATGAAAGATTATGCAAAGCTTTTACTTCCACAGAATGTATTAGTGTGAATGGTGGGAAAAAAACTGGGTTCTCAACTTTGTTCAAAGCTCTGTAGAAGCTGCAGATCAATGGCTGGGCATGTCAAGTATGCAGAAGGCTCCTAGGTCAACCACTGGTATCACCATTAAAAAAAGAATAAGTTACCAAGTTATGAGAGATTAACTGTGCTTGAGAAACAAGGGACCTGTTGCTAGAAAAAATAGAAATCATTGGGTTAAGTGAGCATATAATCTGACCTCATCAATAGCATGTCACTTTGATTATATATTTCATGTGTGTTATGTTCCATCAAGTGGTATCTAGTTTATGATGACTTTAACAGGGTTTTTAAGGTATGTGAAGTGTTCAAGAAGTATTTTACCAGTGTTGCCCCAGTGAATTTCCTTGGGCAAGTGGGGATTTAAACTCAGGACTCTGGAGATCTAGTCCAACACTCGATTTACTACTCTTTGATTATTTATTGTATTTATTTTGAAAGCCCATTGCAAAGTAAGAAAATGGCCCCAAATGGCCAAAAAGGGCTTATGACTTTATGAAAGATGCAGACACGCTGGAACAAGTTCAGAGGAGGACAACAAGGATGATCAGGGGACAAGAAACCAAGCCTTATGAGGAAAGACTGAAAGAACTGGGCATGTTTATCTTGGAGAAAAGAAAACTGAGGGGAGATATGATAGCATTCCTCAAATACTTGAAAGATCATCATACAGAGGAGGGGCAGGATCTGTTTTTGATCACCCCAGAGTGCATGACACATAATAATGGGCACAAGCTACATGAAGCCAGATTTAGGCTGAATATCAGGAAAAACTTCTTAACTGTTAAAGCAGTATGGCAATGGAACCAATTACCTTGGGTGGTGATGAGCGCTTCAATGCTGGGGGCACTCAAGAGGAAATTGGACAAGCATCTGTCAGATCTGCTTTGATTTGGATTCCTGCATTGAGCAATGGTTAGACTTGATGCCCTTATAGGCCGTTTTCAACTCAATTATTCTATGATTTTGTGATTTAGCATGCTTCCCACAGAGTTGCAGATTGCTTTCATGGTGGCATACTTTTTTCTTTTTGCAATTCTCATTTTTGTCATGTCCACAGAAAATTGGAGTGGACTTCACATAAGAGTTAGAGGAACACATTTGCTACGATCATACATTAACTTTCTGAACACATAATTGTTCATCAAGTGTGTTGATATTGCTGAAAGAAACTGGCTTCACATCCAAATATCCCTTTAAATGGACTGTACTTTGTTAACGAATAAGGCTGGGAGCCAGGCATGAATAAAATTAGATAAATCGCTTACTTACTTCCCAGCTTTTTCTCATTTGCAACATTCTCAGTGTCCTGATATGACAGCACATAATGTTACCTGAGGTGTTTTGTCAAACACAGATTTTTGACAAATATTTGGTTTTGAAGAACAGCATTTTTTTAATATAGTTTTCTTGGCATTTCCTTCATCCATTGAACTGTGGTTGGTGTGGAGAAGAGAAACTTATTTCCATGAGAAGAGTTTTGCAGATAGCTATACTGAGTTGTCTTGAGAAAAGAAGACTGTTAAAATGTATTTTCATCTCTATTATTGTTAGCACTCCCTATTGAGAAGGGGTGCCATTTTCTTCATGTAGCAGAATATGCACTGAAAGAACATATGACATATTCACCACAACTCTTATGACGAGGAATATGCATTACTTCTATTATTTTGTCTGGCTTCCTACAAACAATGCTTCACAGAATTCAATCCAACCAAAAACTTCCAGTTTATGAATGTGTAATATATTTCTTCTGTAACTGTGAATCAAAACCTCAGAAAATGGCATGATATTGCTGAGCAATATGTCCATGTTGTCAGCAGGAAAAGGGATGCCAAGTTTTATATAGCAAAGGCCAGCCTTAATGTTGGCAACACCAATGTCAGCAGTCAAGTTGGTCTGTAGGATCCCCTCTTGTGCTCACCACCATTCACAAAGAGACACCAAGCAAGGGGAAATCCCAGAACCTGACTCCTATTTTCATCAGTTAACCATGTCTCAACCAAACAGAAAGCAATTTTCATGACCCCCAGCAACGAGGATGGTAGGGGAAGCAACAAGACAGACATGAAGTATTCTGATGGAATTAAATGATCATAATTTTATTGGATAGAAACTCTCTCACACACACACATACATGTGCAACCAATTTTATGCAGTCAGATGTAGGTGAAGAGCAGCAAATTAAGTATCTCCTCCTCTGCATGGCTCCAAAGACACTTTTCAAAACTTTTTCCACATAGTTGTTGGAATGGTTTGTGTTCTTGTTTAGATCTCCTAAACATCCTGAGTTTAAAACTCTTTGTATAACATGGCATCACACCTAGCATTTGAAAATGCTCAGAGGTTGGAAGTAACTCATTAGATATGAGCTGAATTCCTTCTTGCATAACTTTTAAGGCAAAGCTAAGTTGCATTATCATTATTAAGTGATGACTTCATTCCTTCTGCCTTGTAACTGTAAATTGTTATAATTACTTGTACACTTATGGAGTATATTTATTTATTTATCTTAACTATTTTTAATCTGCCTTTCTCCTTAAAAAGGAACTGAGGTGGCTTACAACTATTAAAAGACAGTATTTAAGCTTAGAACACTGAATATACTGTACAATACTAAAAGGATCAATGAATGCAATACTAAGAAACATAAGCAATGTCAAAACACATTCAATGCACTAAGGCACAACCATACATTTAAAAACCCCACTCAGCAGCCAGTGACTCAGGGAAAAACTGCCTGAACAGAAAGGTCTTTGCCTGCTTGTGGAAGGACAGCAAAGATGGGGGCAGCCTGGCCTCCTGTGGGAGGGAGTTCCAGAGTCTGGGAGCAGCCACAGAGAAGGGCCTCTCCCATGACCCCACCAAACACACATGTGAAGGTGGCCTCACTACTTTGTATCACAGACCAGCAGTTTGTAGCTTGCTGATAATTTTTTTTAAAAATAACTAATCTTTTTAAATAGTTAATTTTCAATAAAGGGAAGGGAAAGTGCAATTCTATGAAGTGGGGCTGTAAGTGTAACTAATTTATTTTTAAAGTAACTTTCCAAGCTCCAAATATGCTGTGTTTTATAGAGAAATAAAGCCACAAAAATGGAAACTATTATTTCATGATGATTATCTCTTATAGCCAAACATTATTTTTCTCTTATTTTCTAGCTTTGTTTTTTTTTTCAAATAGAGTGTGTGCATGTTGAGAAAAGAGGAAAATGTTAAAGAAAAAGATGGATTACCTTTTAGTATTTCTATCTGATTCATTGATTGCTTCATTACCTAAAAATAGAGGCATGATTATTGTGCATAATAAATGTGGTAGCTAGCTGTGCGCAGACAGGATAATTCTGCTCTGACAAGAGAAAATAAAACACCAAGGAGTATTTACATGTTCTCTTGCTTTCATAAATACTTTTTAAAGCATTATCACAGACGACAGTGGGGATTATTAATCCTTAAGAAGAACTGGGAGAAAATCCAAGGGCACATTCTGGATGTTAAACCACGGCTAGTGTTCCAGAGGAGACAACTGGAGAAACAGAAGGGGTGTGTTACACAAGCTGGAAGAACCTGGAAAATGTGGGAACATCGTTAACATTTGGGCAACTGTCTCAGTTTGCAATAATCCACAAATGTTCCCTGTCTAAAAATCATGCTGGCCATTACCACACTAGCTCAGAGTAGTAGGAAAGATAACAGTAAATAGCTGGAGGGCATTCGGGACTGCTGATTCCTTTGAAAAACCTTGTCCCCTAAACGATGCAGGGTGTTGCTCAATAATCCACTTTGCAAGTTTCAAAATGTCATTTATAACTGAATTATAGTTATTGTCGTTCTTGCTATCTGAAGGTTTTTAAGGCACTGTAGAAAGTTTGTTAAGATGGCAGAGGTCCTTTGCTTTTAATCTAAAAGAAACAACACAACAGAAAAAATGCTAATAGGAATGGAAAGAAGGAGAAGAAGCTAATTCAGATTTCTAGACACTGGCTAAAATCCTGTTGCTTGGTGCAGTAAGTCACAGCTAAAGTAGGCCCATTGAAACAGTGGGGGGTTTGTGAGTCAGATCCTTCATGAATTCCATTGACTCAATTGGCCTACTCAAGTTATAACTTGCTATGCTAAGTGACAGAATTTCAGTCATTATTACATCATGAAAAAGTAGAACATTGACGTAGGAGACAGTTCTGGGAAAGAAGACTCAAAATAACAATTGGTCAAAACCAAATCAGTGAAGTTGACTGTGTGGCCCTCTTTCTCCCTCAACAGCAGTCCAATGTAGTATATAGACAACACCAGCAATAATCAGTCCAAGTCTGCTTAGCTTCCATAAGGTTACTGCTTCCTTCCTTCTTTCTGTCCTTTCTTTTAAAGTATTCATAAACTAGTTACATCTAGAAGCTTCAAAGTGGCACTCAGTAATGAGAAAACATACAATATAAAACAATATGTGAAAAGAATATTGTCACCATGACAGTAAAATCCAGAGTAGGCTGTAGTATACTGGAAAGTCTTGCTAAAATAGGTTCATCTTTCTCATGCAGCTAAAGTAAACATTGAAGCATGTTTAGTATTAGGGAGAAAAGGATGCTGCATAGAGGGTGCCTCCATACTTAAATGCTTTGTGAAAATAACTATGGAATGAATTTCATAAACATGAGGTGCCCTGAGGAGGTCCTATGCTAGAGACCTCAAGGAGTAAATGGGTCAATTAATGAGAATATGTGGGCTATGCCATGGACTTCCAGACACATCCAGGGAACCTGTGGGGAAATTTCACATAAATATTTTGCCACCAAAATTGAAGAACTGGGGTTGTAGATCAAATCCAGGCTGAACTCTCAGTAGAAGCTGATATGATTAAAATGAGGCACTTTTTTATATGTTGTGAGAAGATTCACTAGAAAAGGCAATAAGACTAGGAAAATTTGACAGCAATAGGACAAGAGGAAGACCTAGCATGAGATGCATTGACAAAATAAAGGAAGCCACAGACTTTAGACCAGAAGACCTGAGCTGGACTGTTAATGATAGGACCTTTGGGAGATAATTAATTCATCGAGTTGCTCTAAGTCAGAAGTGACCTGATGGGATATAAGAGTAATAATGAGAGAACCAAGTAAACACTTCAATGTAGGCAAAGGGGTTGAAAAAAAATGACCCTGATTTTCCCATAATGGAAAATTACTTTTGAGAGAAAGTATGAGTCTCTCTGTGATGTGTCTGAGCTACTGAAGGTGTGAAGAGTTCTCATAATGGAAGAATTCTCTGGAGTTCAGATTGACACCTGTAAAGTGGGGAGGTGTTCCCAAGGTACAAATCAGATCAGTTTTGGTGCAGTTGCCAGAAAATTCAAGGGTGATGCATGGCTTAACTAAAACAATTCTAATGTATATGTACATTAAGGTTTAAAATGTTTGGCCCTTCCCAACTGTCCTTTCGTTAACCGCTTCATATTTTACTGAGATTGTTGACAGAACTGCATATAGTGGTATGCTATGTTTTCAAATGTAGTAGCATCCCACTGTTGTTTAAAATAGGGATGGGGTGCAATGTGACTTAAAACAGCAGAGAAGCAGGCAGGTTGGAGGCAGTGATATTCTTGTGGTCTGGGTAGTACTTTGAGGTAAGAGGCCATCCCCTCTGCCTGGACCACATGATATACCTTCCTTCAACTCACATTCTTCTCCTGCACAGCCCAATCCCAAGGCATGTCCCAGAGAACAGATCTCAAACAGAGCGGGGCTGATCCAAGATATTTTACTGTCTCAGATAAATAATAAAATCTCATTTTCTCCCCATCCTCCGCACTGTGCTAAGCTGCTAGTTAAAGGAAGCTGAAAACTTTCTATAGAGAAACTCATTCACTGTGATTTTCTTAAAGCCCTCTCAATTCTTCCCCTGCTCTCCAAAGGAAAGAAATAGAATTTCTGGTTTCTACCTTGAATCCAAATGAGCTAGTAGGATGAGTGAATAGCTCCTGTTCAAAATGGCCTGAGCCATCTGGTTGTTCAAATGGAAAGGGAACGTGCTGAAATGATATGTATTTTAAAATGATACACTAACACTTATTTTTCAAAATGTCTATTAACTTTCCCAGATTAAGACCTCTGGATTTGGGAGCTCTTTCTTCAGGCACTGTCTGAGGTAAATATAATCTGTCTATATAGGAGAGAGGAAACAGAATGGTGCAGTGCTAGAAGAATTCTTTGCAATGACTTAATTCTCTCTGTGGACTTGGCAGGTTTTGTTCAGTTTCTGTCTTTTTCACCACTTGCTGCAGTGATTATACTAAGTTATTATATGGTTGTAATGCAAACAAGGCAAAACATCATTTTGCTTCCTTTTAAAAAAAAGCCTCTATGCATTGAGCTGTAATTCCTTTTCCCTGTAACATTAAAATCTCTGCTGACAACAAAGAAACCCTTCTTAACTGAAGTTTTTTTTTTAAAAAAAGCTAATTAAGAAGGGTTTTGAAAGAATCAGCACATAATTTCCAAACTCTTTTATGTTCTCTTAATAGAGGCACGCTATAGGCTTTCTATAGCTTAGGTAGAAGTTCAGACAAGTGCTCCAAAACTTGTTCAGGGTATAATTCTGTGTTTCAAGTGTAATGCTGGCCCAAGCACCATAGGTTTTCTAGAGAAGGGGGAAAGGATGCAATGTGATGAAGAAAATGAGGTGTCAGTTATAAAATATATGAATATTCCTGAGCAATATATGCATATTTAAACAAAATAGTTTGTGCTTGTGGATATATGATCTAAATGACATGGACTCCCTCCTCTTCAAATAAATAAATAAATAAAAAGTGAAAAGAAAGTGGGGGAAGAAAATAAAGAGATTCAGGCACCACTTCTTAGTAGAGAATTGCTCTTATAATGCTAAATCCAAAGGCTATTCCCACCTGTAGTAGATTTATTGAACAAATGGGATTTGTTAAGTCGCACTCATGTAAATCCTAATCATTCAAGGTCTAGCCAAGTTGGGACCACCAACTGGATTAATCTCATAATGACCAGTTGGCATAAAGAAAGGATAAGAGGCATCTGGTCTCTCAGGTGGGATAACACAGAGGATCTTGCTGTCCAACCACTTTCCCTTTCTCTGTCATTGGCAGATAGATAAAAGATTATAGTTAATATGAGGGGGTGCCAAATGGTAGCTGGTCTCTCAATTGAAGCATTGAAGCAGACCCTGCTGTTTCATCTAAATGCAACATGGCATCTCCCTTGGTGACTGAGTATCAAAGCAAAACTATTACCAATGTCCAGGACAATGTTTCTGCCTTCCAAGGGCAAACTCCATCTCAATCCATGCATTCATTTTCATGGGGAGTAGCAAGGATACAAGACAAGACAGGACCTTGGATAGTATTGTTGAAGTGAACATTGGTCCTATTCAGATGTGATTAAAATATGTTTGTTAAAATGTTGGGAAAGGAAGACCTTAGCTCCCTGTCTTCCATCATCACTTCCACTGCCCTCTATGCATAGTGAGCTACAAATCTGATGGAGATAAATTCCTCGTCTCTGGGAGATCTCCACAAAAATTAGAACCCTCATTTTCCATTGTTCTAATTCATATGGAGAGCTCTAGTGGATCCAGGATGTTCCTGTCTTCAAATTCATAACTCTGCAGATATAGAAGGTGATAGAATCAGAGACAGATGGGGCAAGGCTAAAATGCTCCCACTCCTTGTGTGTTGCAGAACATGCTTTAACTATGCCTGATTAGGGCAACTCTTGTGCAAACCTAGAATCAAATTCTAATTGTCTCATTGAAATTCAGGCTTCACTCCAAACTCATTTTCTTTTCTTTTTTTCTTTTTGATTTTATTTTATAGGTTAGGTGTAGGGATAGGGAACAGGGGGCATGGGATAGACAGGGGTTGTAAATCAACATGAACATTTTACAATACTCATTCTTATCTATTACATTTCAAAGATACATAAGTTTCCTGTGTAACTTATTTATAATACATATTCTGTTTCTAAATTAATCTTAGGTTTTCAATTATCAAATATTAATTTGCATTCTATTTCTAATCCAATCATAAAATTATGACAACCATCTTCATGATTCATCTTTCTTGTTGAGTCTAGCAATTCTGATAGTTTATCCATCTCCGCCATATCCAGGATCTTTGCTATTAATTCCTCTTGTGATGGACTCTCTGGATCTTTCCAATGTTTATCAAAAAGAATTCTTGCAGCTGTCAAGATATGGATGGCTAAATATTTTTTCATTGGATCAAATGATTCCGGGATTATATTTAGAAGGAAAAAAATCAGGGGTTACAGTTGTCGGAATCTCTAGAACCTCTTGCAAAAGCATTTTAACCCCTTTCCAATATTTTTGGGCTTTCCCGCATGACCACCACATATGATAAAAAGAACCTTCTTTTTGTTTACATCTCCAACAAAGATTTGAAATTTTAACATCCATTTTGGCTAGTTTTGTGGGAGTTATATACCATCTATAAAACATTTTTTATATATTTTCTTTAAAAGCTACTGACTTAGTGAGTTTTATATTGTTTTTCCATATTTGTTCCCACTGATCCAAACTTATATTGTGCCCAATATTCTGTGCCCACCTTATCATACATTCCTTAACCACCTCCTCCTGGGTATCAAAATCTAATAAAAAAATTATATAATGTTTTAATATGCTTGTCTTTGGTATCCAGGAGGATTCTGTCAAAGGGAGTATTATCTACATAAAAACCTTGCTGTTTATCTTTACCATATATTGAAATCAATTGGGAATGTGACCACCAATCTGTGGGTGATCACGGAACAAAGGAAGGCTAATTGCCTTAGAGAAAGATCAAAGGGGTCGACAACGGATGTCCGAGCCAGCGGAGCCTACAGGCAACGCACTGAGAGCTCTTTTATTTACTGAGCATGATTTACATAGTATGTTGTGAGAGAGACAGATAGGATACTAGTTACCTAATCATAACCAGGATTGGCTGAAATAACCCTTTGATCTTATGCTCTACCTCTAAGCGAAAGGGCAGAATAAGGGGTTACCCTGCCTGCTGGCAGCTGCCGCTTCCTGCCAGGAATGTATGCACGTCACTGGAACAGAATGCAGCTACAACCTTTAAGCAGAAGTTTCCCACATTTCCCCTTTTTCTTTTTTGTTAAGCAAAGGCACATATTCTTTCATATATTTGCGAACTACATATAAATCTTTTCAGCGAAGGCTGGAGGGTGAAGCTTTGAGACAGGTAGTTATTATGGAAAAGAAGGTTGGTATACATTGAATAAAACACAACACAACAGCATCACGGAGTTGGCATTCAGCTGCGAGATAATGGCTGCTAGAAAAGTTTCAGGAGTTTCCGGGATCTGCTGCTGAGTTAGAGTTCTTTTTGCATCAGCACTCAGTGTCTTTATCATCCCCCAAGTAACTTTGGGCTGAGTGCCTTCAGGTCAGGCCGGGCGCTTCCGGTGACGCGCAGTCATCTGGTCCCGCTCCAGAGCCATCGCTGGGTTGAATTCTGGAATCGGGTTCTGCAGGTTGCGATGCCAACTCATTCTTCCCACGATATGGCCTCACACACCGAGCCAGGATCCACAAAGGACCTGTGGGAGTAAGCACAGCAGCATAGCCATGACCCCATGTTAGTAAAGGGGCTGGACCCTCCCACTGAGGGTCAGGAGGTTGCTTATAAGTCACCAGCGGCCGTTCCATGGGGATTTCTTTACAAAAGTGTTTCTCTACTGGCGACAACTTATGCTGACCTGCAGATACAGTTAAATGATTTAATGTGAACAATGCTATTGATACTACATCTGGAACATCTTGTGGCTTAATCCCTCTGTTTTTTGTTTGTTTTGAAAGGAGAAATTTAAAAGAGCGGTGTGCTTATTCTACAATAGCCTGTCCTGTGCAGTTGTAAGGAATACCATGGGGACGTCAAACATCTCATTCATTGCAGAAAGAGGTAAAGGCGTGAGAGGTATAGGCAGGGCCATTGTCTGTTTTTAAGGCTTGAGGCCGGCCCATAATTGCAAACGTACGTAAGCAATGTTGTATGACATGGCGAGAGGTCTCGCCATAAAGAGGGGTAGCCCAGATGTATCCTGAATAAGTATCAGTAGTTAGATGAACATAAGAAAGAGGAGCAAGGGTAGGAACATGAGTGACATCCATTTGCCAAAGCTGATTGGCATCCATTCCTCTTGGGTTAACAGCATCAAAAGGAAAGGAAATAGGAGACATAGAACAGGAAGAGCAGGAGGAGACAATGTCTCGAGCTTGAGAAAGCAGAATAAAAAATTGCTTATGGAGTTGTTTAGCACTCTGATGAAAAAAGGAATGGCTGTCAATAGGACTGGAAAAGAGGGGACACAAGGAATGAAGAGCAGAGTCTGCACAATGATTTCCCTCCGAGATAGCATCTTGAAATCCAGTATGAGATCAGATGTGAGCTGCAAAAAAAAGGTTGTGATCTGGCAGCAAGGAGGTTTTTTAAAGTCAAAAACAGGGAAAGTAAGGAAAAGTCAAGAGCAGGAGAAAGATAGGCATGTGACAGATGAGTGAGAAGATTAAATACATATTGAGTGTCTACAATGAGATTTAAAGGTTGATCTTGAAACATTTGAAAGGCAAGGATGACAGCAGCCAGTTCTGAATGCTGAACAGAGCTTTGAATAGAAGTAAAACAGGTTTTCCAGGTTCTGGGAGGTTGCTGAAAGGTAATCATGCCTCTGGTAGGCGCACCATTGGTAAAAACAGTTAGTGCATCAGGGAGAGGAGTAGCAGAGAAAGGAGAGGAAAAAGCGAAGGGGTACTTGCTGAATGAATGTTAAGCGAGGGTCTTTAGGTGGATTAAAACTTATATCACCAATATAGTCTGCAAAAGCAATTTGAGAAGTCAGTGACGTAGACATTAAATGATCATGGTCAGCTTTGGAAATAGGTAAGTAACAACACAGAAGATCCCAACCTGTGAGTTGTTTGGCACTATGGCGCCCTTTGATTACAAGGTCTGTAATCTCATTTACAGTGGAGTAAACATTTTGGGGAGGAGTGTTAGATAAATAAAGCCATTCTGCTACAGAAATGGCCTTGTCAGACTTCGGGCTACACAACAACCCAGTAGGCAGTTGGGGAGTGTTCAAGATAACCATCTGCAAGGGACCAAAAGACGGAATGCGGTCAACCATGGTACATTGCAAGGCTGCATTAATTTGATGTATGGCATGTTTCATAGCCTTGGTGATGGGTATGGAGACAGCAGGAGACTGATGTTCCCGGAGTGCATTAAACAAAGGTTGCAATTCATGAGTAGGAAGGCACAAAAATGGACGAGCCCAATTTAAGTGCCCGAGGAACTGTTGCAACTGCACTAATGTAAATTGAGATGGAGTTTTTAGTTCTGGTAAGAATGGAGAAGATGTAGCTTGCAACAGTTTGTGCCCTAGATAAAGAAACGGAGGTGTGGTTTGTATCTTTTCTGGAGCTATGTGAAGGCCTTTTTTTCTCTAAGCAGTTAGCTAGAGAATCATAGACAGTAGTGGGGAGGGATTGCCCAGCCACCAAAATGTCATCCATGTAATGATATACAAGCAATTCAGGATGCTCCAAGCGAAATTGCTGTAGAGCTAGATCCACAAAATGTTGACATAAAGTCAGGGAATTCAGCATTCCCTGAGGCAAGACTTTGCACTGATATCTTTGAGTAGGTTGGGAATTGTTGTACACAGGGACTGTAAAGGCAAATTTTTCCCTGTATTGTGGTGCTAAAGGAATAGTGAAGAAACAGTCCTTGAGATCCACTATCATTAACTCATAGTGTTGGGGTATCAAATTTGGATTAGGTAAGCCGCATTGTAAAGGGCCCATAGGTTGAATGTGCTTGTTAACTTCCCGAAGGTCATGTAGCAAACGCCACTTCCCAGATTTCTTTTTGATGGTGAAAATGGGGGTATTCCACGGACTGGTGGAAAACTCTATATGTCCTTGATCTAATTGCTCCTTTTCTAAGGCCTCCACTGCGTGGAGCTTTTCTTTAGACAATGGCCATTGATCAACCGAGACAGGTGGTCCAGGGAGCCACGTCAATGGCAAGGCTGTGACAGATTGCGTAGAGGCCTGTATTATAAATTTGTCTGCAATTTTGCATCAACCTTTTTCAAGAGATCCCGACCCCAGATGGAAAAGGGAATAGGCAGAATGTAAGGAGTGATTGTGATTTGTCTAGGAGAGTCACCTAGACTTTCCAGAACAATGGGCTGAAGGCTTTTCTGGGCTTGCTCATAGCCTCCAACTTCCCAAATGTCGTGCACTGGCTGGGTGGGATAGCTTTCTGGCCAGTCTTTCTTTGCAATAATGCTAACGTCAGCTCCCATATCAATCAGGCCATTAAGGACAAGCGATCCCATTTTAAGAGGGAGTCGGGGCTGCAAGTGCTCGATGGTAGTTAAGGCAGCAACTCGAGTAGAACCAAAACCTCCACTACGAGGGTTGGTAGAAGGACCCGTCTGTGTTAATGGAAACAACAACAATTGAGCAATAGATTCACCCGCAGGAAGGACTTGCGGTATATTTGACCAGGTTTGAATAATTAAAGGTCCTTAATAATCCCCATCAATGACACCTGGTACAACAAATAAACCCCATGCAGAGATGCTAGAGCGGGGGAGAATGAGACCCACAGTGTCTTTGGGTATTGGTCCATGATGTGCTGTTTTGACTTTGTAGACAGCTAGAGGGAATTGATAGTCAACCTCTTTGGCTGTGATCAAATCATGACCGGCACTTTTAACAGTAGCAGGTCGGATTTCTTGAACTGGGGTAGTATTCACTGAGTTCCCCCCACTTGACCCGGGGCTGGAGGTCAACCCAACTTGGAGTTTCCCGGTGTTGGAACAGACCGGCATTGATTGGCCCAGTGATAACCTTTCTGACACCGGGGGCATTTTTTAGAAGGGCATTTATTATTTGGGGGTGTTGATCTACATTCCCGTCTGAAGTGCCCTTCCTTGCCACAGGAAAAACATTTATGATCTCGGGCAGGGTTCAAGGAGGTAGCCATGGCTGTGGCCAAAAGCTGTGTCTCATGAGTTTCTCTCCCAATATTCTGACATAATTTTAGAATGGCAGCAATGTCAGTCTCTGGTTTATTGTAAATATCCTGAAGGGCCATTTTACAATCCATGTTAGCATTTTCAAACGCCAGCTGTTTCATCAAAATATCAGCAGCCTCATTATTCTCCACCTGCCATTCAATCACTCTTCACAATTTGTTAATGAAAGACATATAGTCCTCTGTAGGACCCTGACACAAATTGGCAAAAAGACCCTAAAGGGGTACCTTTGTCTGAGATTTTTAACCAGGCTGCTCTAACAATGTCACCCACTTGTGCCAATCTCCTGTTAGGGATGGTAATCTGCTATGCCATGGTGACAAAGAGTCCATCTCCATTTAGCATATCTGCAGACACAGCAATATTGTTTTGTAAATTATCCATGGCCAGAATGGCAGCAGCATCTCTCCGTTCCTGCATGAATAGTACATATTGCGCAGGAGTGAGCATTGCTTTAACCAAGACTTTCCAATCAGCTGGAATAAGATTTCCATTTCCTCATAAGCCATCAACCAACCCAAGAGTAAAACTGCTATGGAGACCGTTTTCAACTACTTTTTTTCAACTCTTTAAACATGGCAAGGGGAAGACTTTCATGACTTTCTCTGATAGTTACGAACCACAGGACAAACAGACATAAGGGGGAGGGCGGCAGCAACATCCTCCAGGCTTCCTTGGGCCATAACATCAGATAACATCTGCTGCATTGCTGAACAAGGAGGGGAAGAAGGGGGAGGAGGGGGGAGGAGAAAAGAAAGAAGGGGCCATTGGAAGAGCGGCAGGAGCTGCGTAGGAAGGAGGATTGTTTTTATTTTCATGGAGATCTGGTGGCTTAGAGGGTGGCAAAATCTGAGGGGCTGTTGGAAGGTTAGCTAAAGACTGGGCTAACAAAGGGTTCGTGATCTTTGAAATTGCATCCCGGCAAAGATGCCATGTATGGAGGACTTTAACTGGAGCAACAGGGTCTTTGTTAAGTTTATTCCCAATTTTATCCCAATCTGAAAACTTAAAGCTGCCTTCTTCCGGATACTAGGGACAATAAGTACCTATTTCTTTCATTAAACCCTCTACTGAAGCAGATACATCACAGTGACCTTCTTTATGGAGCAAATAAATCAAGTCCCTTTTATGTTGAGTTCGAAGCGCTGTGAGAGTGTTTCCCATTTTTAACTAGTAATACTCACTGGGATCCAAAGAGGACGCGAGGATGTGTCTGGAGCCCTTGCCGGGCAAGGTGAGCTGCTTTGATTGCCTCAGGCAATGTCCCTGTTCGGGCGCTAAATGTGGGTGATCACGGAACAAAGGAAGGCTAATTGCCTTAGAGAAAGAACAAAAGAGTCGACAACAAATGTCTGAGCCAGCGGAGCCTACAGGCAACACCCTGAGAGCTCTTTCATTTACTTAGCATGATTACATAGTATGTTGTTAGAATTCAGATAGGATACTAGTTACCTAATTGTAACCAGGATTGGCTGAAATAACCCTTTGATCTTATGCTCTACCTCTAAGTGAAAGGGCAGAATAAGGGGTTACCCCACCTGCTGGCAGCTGCCGCTTCCTGCCAGGAGTGTATGCACGTCACTGGAACAGAATGCAGCTACAACCTTTAAGCAGAAGTTTCCCACACCAATCCATATCAAATCCCTGCGCCATTAATTCATCTTTGTTTTTTAATGTACCATCTGGTTTTAGTACTTCTCTATACCTTAAGATTTTCTTATTTTCTCTCAGGTTTGGAAGAGAAAATGCCTCCACTGGTGTTACCCAACATGGTATTTTGACATACATCTGTCTTTGAATTTTAGTCCAAGACCATAGTAAAGATTTTCTCAAAATATGGTTATTGAATTGTTTAAAATCATCCACTCTACTGTACCAAACTCATTTTCAAATTTCCTAGATGAGATTCTTTAATAGCTACATGATCAAGGAGAAACTTAACAGGTGTAGCATTTCCTGAAAGAGGTAACGGGGACAACTTATGTGAAACTCTTCAGCAGACCTTGATATTACAACCATGTCATTGTGTCTTTTTGGATCACCTTGAAGAGGTGGATTTGAAGAATATTTTTCCCCAAGGGAATCCCAAGGATTCTGTTCATTCATAGAAGTAGTGGTCAGATTCTGCTGTTCCATGACATGACTTTTGTTATGGGAATTGTCACCAACTTACATCTTCTCTCTCAATAATTTTAACCCAGATCACTACTGATAAGAAGCAACAGACAGGCATGGGTCAACCCAGAAGAAGGTTCCTTTAGCAATACAGTAACACTGATAAGGCAATACAAAATCAGAAGAAGGTGGGACATCTTTTCTGCCCAAAGAAACTCCATCTTCGCCATCTGGATTCGGACCTGGAAGACCAAAGTAAAGTGTAGGTGTGTGGGCAAGTTGTAAGCAAGGACAATTTGTGACATTGCACACCATCATTCAGAGCATTGAGCACATCTGTTAAAGCATCAGCCTTCACTTCTAATTGCCTTATAGAGCTTTTGAGCCAAGATATGGAGGCGACCACACTGATAAAAAATGTGGGAAATACTGCAGGTTTTGGGTAAGCTGATTTGCATTTTCCATTCATCACATGACACAAAGAGAAATGTGAATCAGCCCAGAATTTAACCTCCACCTCACCCAAGATTCATAGTTTCCCCTTCTGCCACTGGGGCTTCTAGCTTTTTAAAAAATGGATCCATTCATATTGGTTCACGTGTGATCACTTGAACAAATGTAGAAAGGGAAGATAAGCCATACGTGCACACACTAAGTGGTGCTTTGCTGAAGCACATTCCCCTTCATGAGGGTGGGCAAGCCACAGAGAGAGAGAGCAGTGTCAGCACACAATCTTTCCAGCAAAGACTCTCTCTGTGGGCAAGACTTCCTTATTTTTAACAGCTTTTCCTCTGTAGACAAACTCCCTGTTGGGTGTTTGCTTATAATTTAAGAACTTAGGTTCCCTCTATCAGCAAGAGCTTTTGCTTTTTAAAAAAAGATAAGATGAGGAAATTGAAGAATTGAGGAAAGAAAGTCTTATTACAGTTGTTAAGACAGGTCTTTGTAATGGTATCACTTGAAGGGCTATAAATAGAACCGCAAGGAAGAAGCAAACAAGGCTATTCTCCTGTCTTCCTGTGTGGGTACTTAAACCAAACAGACTCATATTCCTCAATGTGACTTCACAGTGAGAGAATGCAAGTGAATTCATATTTCCCTCACTGTGTAGTTGCATCCTGAGATAGCCTTAAGTCTGGTCTTATATTGGCATATATATATATATATATATGCCACCATTCAATATATATATTGAATTCATAGCTACTGTTAAGTTTATCAAAGTCAATCAAATCAGGATGTTATCTATAGTTCTTTTTCAGCAGGATTGAACAATGAAGTAAAAAAAAGGTTTCTTTTGCTCTGATGTGTTATAGCCATAGCCATTTTAAATTAGACCCACATTTAATTGCTGATAAGGACATACTTTCAATAGAATGGCAGATAAAGCACAATAGTTATTCCCTTGGTGTGCATTTTTCCTTCCATCTGGTGCATTATTTTCCACATTTGCTTCATTTGGTTTTCAAATGTTAACTAACAGCTGGTATAAAGGTTTTCCTATTTGTTATTGTGCATGCCCACAGTTCATGTCATTTTAAAAATTCTCTGTAACATTTAAATCCTTTCCTTTCCACCAAGCTTGTGACTCTATCTAAAAACAACAAAATGTTTTGAGGTGTGTTTTTTTTGGCAATTGGTCTTCATCTATTAATCCCAGTTCTCTTTCCACTCTATTTAAGGGCACACTTCACTGAAGACTGATGAATCAAAATTAGTTAGGAATCATGCTCATAAGGGATCTTTCCCAATGGCAGAATGAACATTAAAATAGCAAACTGGGTAACTTGTAAGCAGGTGCAAAGTGATATGCATAAAATGATGTACAAAAAACTTATATATGTGCTTCTGGAATTTTAGCTGGAGGATCAGATCTTGGAAATTTACTTTAATAAAAAAGAATATAATGATATATTAAAGACATCCATAACTAATCAGTGGTAGGATGATGTTCAGGGACCCAAAGCATGAATGGCTTCTTTCTGTATTTCAATATTATACATGTAGTAGATGCTAAAATGAACACAATGGCCAGCTGATGTAAAAAAAATGGAAGGGGGGAGGAAGAAAAAGAAAATTGTGGACTGTAATGAAGGGAATTGAAAAGGCAACTACCTATATGAAAATTCCTTTATAAAATCTATGATGCAGCCATGTATAGAATGCTGTACATTGTTTGGATTGATACACCTGAGAGAATGCATTGCACAGCTTGAAAAGGGCAAACAAAATGATCAAAGATCCTTGTGAAAATTAAGACAGTCTGGGTTTGGTCAGAACTAGAGTTGTGGAAATATTTGGCAACCCAGCATGCTATGCATGGACTGATTACCAGTTGATCACATGATCTCCTTTAGAAGAGAAAACCTCTCTAGAAAAAGTAACTTGTTTGTTCACTTGTTCTTAAGCAATCAACAGTTCTCTTTCCTTCCTTCCACCAGGTGATTAACCTTCTGCACTCTGAGACAGTTTGTTTTTCAGTTAGTTCTTGTTGCTTGCCCTCCATCTTGTGAGGCAGACATTATGTTGAGCTCTCTCCTCAGTTCTGAGTCTGAGAGAGAGAAAAACAATTTTCTATCATTTTAGCAAACTAAATGATTATTTTTTAACACTAATGATCCCAGACCTTTACCCTGATTTCTAATATGGGAAAAAGGTAGAATATGAGTGTTCAAAAAAAAAATTTATATAGACCTCAAAATGAGTTTTAACAGAAAAATGCACCACAACCAGCAACAATTTCAGTTTCTCCAAATTGTTCTCGATAACAGTTCCAAGTCCTATGTGACAAAGGACTTAAATTGGCATAAGCAGACCCTGTGGCAGAAGGCATCAAGGACAGCATTGCCAGCTTCTGTTCAAATATATTTGGCACTCTGTTCTCTCTTATAATTCACAGTTCATTGATATGGCTCAGGAATGAAGGAATGCATACATAGATGTTACTTACTTAGCATTTCTTCTTCTTGCCTCTTTTATGAACTACAGCAGGCTAGCAATCCAGAAGCAAATTCTTTCGACAGCTTGTCTCCGATTCAGGAGCACATCATTAGTATGATTCTGATGAAGATGTAATTCTTCACAGCCATGGAACTAAGACAGATGTAATGACTAATGCTCCTAAACTTGATAGCCAGAGTTACAACTGTCTAGAAGAACTATTAATGTGACTATGAAATAAGATAGAAACAACCTGAATTCTTCCAAAAACTCACAATGACTCAAAAACTCATAACGAAACTCACCCAAACAACACACACAGGTTGTCTAAATCAGATTGAAAGTAGAAGATACAATGTTTAAACATGTTGCCTGATAATTTTAGCCAGGTGCCAACAGTCTTGATATTCAAGCACCTGCTTCAGGTGTATTTCCTTACTCAAAGTGAGATATTTAAGGAGCGGTTTTACCAGTTCTCCTCCCCCAGGGAGTTTCCGTGGCCAAGTGGGGATTTTAACCCTGTTTTCCAGAGTCCTAGTCCCTCACTCTATCCACTACACCACACTGGGAATCCACTCTCACTATTATGGTTGTTTTATGTTCACCTGCATATAAAATTGTACACTTTGAAAATGCAAGCAAGTGAATTGTGATTCTATTCTACACTCTCATTTTGTGCCATGCTGGATAACTTGACTGAAATCCTAGGCACACATAGTAAGGATCAAGCCCCACTGAAAATCTCAGGGAAACATTCTTAGGGTATGTTACATCATGTCCTTTTATTAAGAGCCTCCTGATCAATATTGTTTGATTTAAACCAATTGTATACACAATTTGGCAATTAAAAAAAACAACAACGTTCCTCCACTTTGGCATAGGCAGATACAACCCAAGTGGCACCTAAGAGGCTCTGACCCTCAAAAATTCTTCTTAAGAAATTACTCATTTTCAGAAGTAGTTACCCATTGTAATTATAACTCTGTCCTTTTGAAAAATGGACAGTTTCCTTTTCATATTATTTTCCTGAGAGTAGATTGTGAAGACTCGCTTAGATCTTCCTCTTCCATGGCCACTGTGGATGAGCAGGAGGGAATGAACAAAAACATATTGAGCATACATTATTGCTGTTTACTTGGTGGATTTTTTTTTTTAAATAACAGCACAATTGTATGAGCGAATATATCAGAATTTCTATTATTCTTTTGGAGTGCTGCCATGCCACACTCAGAGCACCAGATGTCTCCCATAGCTTCCTCAGATAAGCTGGTGGGAAAATCAGCAGGGACAGACCCAAGCTGTTCAATCTATGTGGGTGCACCATATTCCAACTGATGCGTTTTGCTCCTTGGAGGTTCAATTATATCTGTTTACTTGACTTCTGGATAACAAGTCTCTGGAAAAAACAATCACTTCTTGAGCAGGCGTAGATTATGTATTTGGAGTGTTGCACTGAATATATATGAGGGGGTGTACTTTAATAATAGCATTTAGAATTCCTTAGCCTTCTTTCCTAACCAGGGATTTGAAAGGAAGGTAGCTTTATGTAAGAAGTGCTGGGATGAGGGGAAAACTCTTTTATTTGTCCTTGGCTTTTAGCAAACTTAAGTTTTTAGCTTGTTCCACTTAGTTTAAAATTCCATATTCTGGACTTTTTTTTTTCCTCCTTGACTTGAACCATATTTGGTTGGCTTCCTGGAGAGTATGCCTTATTGAGTGGATATATAATATAATAATAAAATAAAAATAAAGTTCTGCAACTACATCCAGACTTCATTCACAGATATTTTGTTCTGATGCAGAGGACAAGATGAATGCTTTCCACTTGTAGGTCCTCTATTTTTTCCACTTTATTTCCACTTTTTTTCCCTTTATTTCCTCCTCTTCCTTCCTTTTTCTTCTGACCACATTTCATAATTTGTGTTGAGGCTCTATATTACTGTTTGTTGTAAGGTCTGATTATTCGTATATTAAGCCACCTAGAATCTGGGCCTGTAACATATATAAGTTTTAATTTAAGACTAAGCAACTTCTAGTGAATTCTGTTTCCATTTCAGATATGTGAAATGAGGTCTATAGTTCTCTCTTATTGGCCCTCTCTGACATGTGAGAACAGATTTTGATTTTATTCATTAACTATAGAAGTCACAAACCTTTGCCCTCCCAACCCCGGAATAAAGACATGATACAAGAATTATGGAATAAAACACGGGCCACACTTTATTAATCATAATCAATGTTGTCATCCTTTGGCAAAGGGGGGGTCTGCCGTAGTGCGGAATCAGGTTAAAGTGCAGAGGTCTCAAAGGACCCTCTAATCAACAAAATGGGCGAGTCCCTGGCCCCAAGTTTTCACAGTCTTAAAGACAGCGAGAACCCGGACGGCTGCAATTTGACCACCCCTGGACCTCAAGCCAGCTTCTCCTTGTTGACTGTTGGTCTGGTTGTGGCCCTAGTGCATCTTTCCCCCCAAGCACTGTAATCGCATGATCCGCAGCACTGGGAGGTCAGATGGGCTACAGATTACCTGAGTTTGCAATGGGACTCACCAGAAAACCTGTTATATCTTCACTACCCGCCAGTGCGACCGAATTTCCACCTCATAACATGCCAGCGCCCTGTTCCAGTATGGTATAGGCGAAAAATCCCTGCATCCAAAAGCCAATCAGGATACAGGTCAAAAATTCCTATCCGGCCCCAGAGGCGACCAGATACACTCACACTAGAATATAGGGCGGGCGGGTGGGGTGCCAGAAAAGGAAGAGGGCGGGTAGAGGGGAGAAAGTCCTTAAATAACCTGACGCTCCCCCCTCTCGCCCCATCCATTCTCGAGAGACTAAGAGTCCCATGTCATCCGGGGAGGGAGGCAAAGGCGAGCCCACGCTGCTGAAGCATTGGCTCAGCAGTGGCCCGATCATTGCCCTCCCAACCCCGGAATAAAGATGCGAGACAAGAATTATGGATTAAAACACGGGCCGCACTTTATTAATTGTAATCAATGTTGCCATCCTTTGGCAAAGGGGGGCCTGCCATAGTGCAGAATCAGGTTAAACCATAGGGGTCTCAAAGGCCCCCTTAAGCAACAAATGGGCAAGTCCCTGGGCACAAGTTCTTGCGGTCTTAAAAGACAGCGAGAACCCGGCCGGCCACAATTTGACCACCCGCAGACCTCAAGCCACCTTCTCCTTGTTGACTGTTGGTCCGGTTGTGGCCCCAGTGCATCTTTCCCCCCAAGCACTGTAATTGCACGATCCGCAGCGCTGGGAGGTCAGATGGGCTATAGCTTACCTGAGTTTGTAATGGGACTCACCAGAAAACCTGTTATATCCGCACTACCCGCCACAACATAGGGACTAGCCATGCTAAGTCCCATGCCCGCCATCGAGCCTATCAAGCTCAGCAAGCAGGCCCCCCTTGATGTCTTCAAGGAAGACATCCAAAGCCAAATTGGACAGATGTACACCATTGTTCTGAAAAAACTCAGGCCTATCCAAGCGGATCCTCTGGTGACCAATCACCTATCCAAGGCAGGCACAGACCGCTCTGCAAACCTCCCGGTTAACACTCCTGTGTGCTGTGTTAATGGGGAAAAAGTTCCTGGTATCTCTCCATGCCAACCGAGGGACGATCGTCGACCATACTATACGCATGGCTGGATATGTGGCCTTCAACCATCTCAGGTCGCGCAAAACGTCCAAAATTAAAGCCTTTCCATGAAACCTGGCCAAATCGTTGCCACCCAGATGTATTACCAATAGATCAGGTGGAAATTGGCTAAAGGCCACAGCCCTGCATAACTGGCTCCACAGCATTCCACACAGCCCTTTCCATACGATGTGGGCTCTGGCTCCAAGGCCCAGGTTGTTCCCCCATGGGGATGCAGCCGCATAACGCGCTGCCCAATAAACGTAGCTGTGGCCCAAAATTGCAACGTGTTGTTGTCTCTCTGTCACCACAGAACCTGCGGAGACATAACCACACCAGGCCCCTGCCTATACATTAGGAAGTGTTCTAATATACCTATGACAATTGGATGAACACCACCAACCCAGATACTTAATTTCATCTGTATTGTATCCCAAGGCCGTAGCTGTGGATGCTGCACCAATTCTAAAGGAATGCGTGCCAAAACGTGATCCCTGCACGCCAACTCTGTCCAACGCTACATCTGTCAACTTCCAGAACTGGTACTTTGTTAATGGCGAACTATCTCTATGCTTAAAGAAATAGCCCTGGTCCTGTCCCCTAACTTCCAAGTACACAATGGTGGCTTTCACCGGGCATATGTCTTCTATATGGCAACGCGTTAGTGTAAGTTGAGCACCCCTACCTAGTTGATCGGCCTTGGATCGTCGAATATAAATTAGAACCGTGTTGTCCACAACCCTAACATCCTGCCATTGCAAAGCTACCTTAGTCTCGTCATTCTTACCAGCAGCGACTACCTCACTAATCCTAAGGGCCCCAAAAAATGTCAGCAAGGACGCTGCTCTAAATAAAACTATTTCATATTCATCTCTACACAAAAGCTCCCACTGTTTACAGATGCGTTCTAACAACACAGGTGATATGGGAGCCCTGTTATCCTGAACTCTACCCCTTTCCTTAGACCACCCTTCAATCATTTTCTTAATGCGGTAATCCGAGGAATAATCCTGATACCCATTAATCCTAGCGTAGAAGGCGAGCGCGGACAACCTACCCTGAATAGTTCCAGGTGCCAATCCCCTTCTATTCAAATACACAATGAATTGTTGAAGGTGATCCACTGGTGCAGGCCAGAGAGGCTCCAGGTTAACCAGCTTCCTAAATTCCTGAAACTCTATATTCACAGCCAAGTACCCTTTCCGTGTCCTCAGTGCCAGGGCAAAGCCTATTACCCTTTCTGCATCTTCGCGCCAATCTGCCAAACCTCTGGGGGCAGAATCTCCGGGAACCCGTTGGCTCCTGGATCTAGCTCCCTGAACCGCTCGATCTTTGACGTGATAATGCATCAGCTAAACTATTGTCTATCCCTGGAACATGTCGTGCCTGAACCAAAATGTTGAATTTCAAAGCCTGCAGTGTGAATGCCCTAACTAATGTCATGACCCTCTCTGAATGAGATGTAAGGTTGTTTACAATGTAAACCACCACCTGGTTGTTGCACCAAAAACGCATGACAGAGTTTGACCACTCTTCTGCCCATAGCCACAGTGTGCCCACTATTGGGAAGAATTCCAGGAATGTTAAATCCCTGGTAATACCGGACTGATGCCAATCATCTGGCCATGTGCCAGTATACCATCTTCCCCTGAAATGAATTCTGAACCCTAAAGAACCCGCAACGTCCGAATGGACCTGAAAGTCCACCTTAAGCCCTATCTTGCTTCTCCAGAAAGATATTCTATTAAATTCTGCTAAAAACTGGCTCCAGACTTGTAGGTCCTCCCTCATACCATGCATAACCCCAGTCCTATGCAAGGGGCGATGCAGGCCCTTCATCGCGTCGCAAAGCCAACGCAAAAAAAGCACGTCCCGGTGCCACGACTCTGCAAGCGAAATTTAAATGGCCTACAATCTCCTGAAGCTCTCACAGAGACACCTTTCTCCTCTGTAATAGGGATGCTATCCGATTCTTAAGGTCAGCTAATTTGTTGTCTGGCAGCTTCGACGTCTGTTGTACGGTATCTAGCTCAATGCCAAGGAAAGTGAGGGATGTAGCTGGTCCCTCTGTTTTTTCCTCCGCCAATGGAAAACCTATTTCCTCAGCCATTGCTTCAAAAGTGTTCAGAATAAATGCACACCTCCCTGTGTTCCTTTCACCACAAAAACGAAAATCATCAAGATAATGGGCCGTAGACTTACAGCCTACCCGACTCCTAAGTTTCCATTCAATAAATGAGCTGAATTGCTCAAATGCCATACATGAAACAGAGCAGCCCATGGGCAAGGCTCTGTCAATGTAAAAGGATCCCTGAAATAGAAAGCCTAACAGATCAAAATCCTGTGGATGAACTGGCAAAATCCAGAAAGCTGATTTAATATCACATTTTGCCATCTCCGCCCCTACACCACACTTCCATATTATGCAAACCGCCTCATCGAAAGAGGTGTAGCGCACTGTACAAAGTTCCTGAGGGATGGCATCATTGACCGACTCTCCCTCTGGGTAGGACAAATGATGTATTAACCTAAACTCTCCCTGTACCTTCTTTGGGACTATTCTTAAGGGCGAGACCCTCAAGGACTCTAAGGGGGCCATCTCAAAAGGCCCCAGTACTCTACCTTCCTTTACTTCCTTATTGATTTTTTCCTGAACCACATTCTCCATTCCACACACGGATTTCAGGTTCTGCGCGAAAAATGCTTTGCGCTCACCAACAGCTGGGATCCTAAAACCATACTTAAAACCATCTAATAAGTAAATAGCATCCACCTCGCAGGGGTAATCATATAGCCAGGCTTCTAAAACTGCAACCCTAATTGGACTGGGGCCCTTTTCCAGAGTTACCCCCGCCGCTGCTGGGTTGTTTACCTCCTCCTGTGCCTCTATTCTGACGCTGAGCCCCCGCTCTAACACACAACATTTTGGGGTGCTGACCCCTGCATGCTGAGCACTCATGACTGAAACGGCATGGCTTCCTGGTGCAAGTGCCTCTAGCATTGTAATCCCAACATAGCAGGCAGGATTGAACCACCTGCCCCGCTCCCATGCGGGGATTTTGAGTTTGGGCTGCCTTTCTGTTCAGATGTCCGCTATCAAACCTATCCACCAGATTAGGTCTGGGTGTCATGGACTGCAGCCAAAGACCCGGTAGGGGTTCATCCCATCTGAGATTTGGATGAATCGTGCTGCGCATATGAAATGATTCATCATAGTTAAGACAGGCCTGCCCAGCGAAATCTACATACGCTCTATATATTAAATCTAAATATTGAAAGAGGGACTGCGCCCACCATGGTTGGGCCTTTACGACAACCCCGGTGTAGATTAAGAATCCCGGTAGCCAGTTGGACCATGTCCTGTCTGACTTCTTCCTCCTACATCTCTCTTTGTCTTTCTCATCCTCCTTGTCTAAATCCTTTTTTCCCCACATTTCTGTTTAACAACTGGAATAGATCGACATATTCACCTTCCAAATTTTTTCTTAAGTCGCCGGCGTGAGATGGTCACCCAAGGGCATCGAGTAATTGCCGAATGCCAATGCTCTCAGAGGCACGGTATTGTAACCCATGTCTGGAACAGATGGGTACGGCCAGACCCCTACACCAGCTGTAGTTGGGAACGGTGCTGGAAATGCAACCTGGGGATGCGGTGCAGCCCATCCGCCAAATTGTGTGCTAGAACAGGGCCACAAAGCGTTCGAGGCCCTGAAACCCTGTGTGTCATATGGCATATAAAAGGGAGAACTAAATTGTCCGCTGCCAGCCCAAGGCCAGGTAGGGATCGGTGACTGAGTGCCCGGTGCAACGGCTGACTCACCTGTTGAAGGCGTTGCCAGGCTGGGGTCCTCCCTGTCATATAGCTGATCCAGGTCTTCCACGTCCACCACTTCCTGCCTGTTGGGAACCACAGCTGCAGAACCAGACGCGGCCGTAGTTGATGCCCTTTGCCCTTTGTCTGTATACCGTGCCCGTGGTGTAGCTGTTGCCCTGTCTGCATCACCTCTGGACGTCCCTGCCGACTGCTGCTCCGCTTCAAGAACAGCAAATCTAGACATCAGGTCATCAGCTATCGCTTTAAGTTTTGCCCTATGATGGCTCTTAGCCTCCCTAGCTGAGTGGCGTGGCTGAGCCTTGCCAGCCTGAGGTGCCTGTTGCTACAACCTTGCAGCCTCCAGAGCGGATATTTTTTCTTGTAGCTGCTGCCATACAGGCCAAGATTCCTCATCCGATGAAGATTTAGGTGGAGACACTTGTGGAACAGGCCGTTTCCTGGCTGGTTGTTTCCCTTTTTTGTTGCCCTGACCCTTACGCATGGCCATTCTGAACCTAGTGCTCAAAACTTTCAAAAGGCACCACAAGTCTCACCATCTTAGGTGCTAAACTCAATTACCAATCCCACATTGCATAGACCACTGCCAAAGTGGAAGAAAAAATTAGCTGACAATTCTCAGCTGTAACCACTACCCCAATGTAACCCAACATTTGCACAATGAAGCACTTTATAACTTCCCAAAACAACTATTAATCACTTTAATTAAGTATGCTATGAAAACAATGAACTATGCTTCCTTGAGTGACTACCTGTGATCAAATTATTTATTCGGCTTCGAATTGATGAAGTCAATATCCAAATTAATTTAAGTGAAACAGCTGCTGGCTGCTTTCTAATTTATGAAAATATAATTAATTTTAATGCTACTCCAGAAGCCCCTAATAATTAATTGCCAGGCTCAAATTAATTAAATGAGCCTACAAGCTATCTATACCTAACAGAATTAATTATTTATTACTATATATATATAATATCTTATTAATTTCTAATTGATTCTATTATTTATTTATTTATTTATTTTATTATTATTATTCTTTTTTTAAAAATCAATTATTTATTTTATTATCTATTTATTACTTATCGTATTTATATCCTTGATCTAGATGGGGAATGAATGTAAAACAATTCAAATCCAGTGCCTCGTGGCCTCAGCTACATCACCAAGCCACCAAACCGGTGGCGCTATTCACACGAAGCACTACCCAGACTCTATAAACTCCAACCCCTGGAGTAAGTAGGATGGTGCGGGGGGGGGGAATCTAAGCGCCAATGGCCATTGGGCCTAACAGCCATGCCGCATACACCCAGAGCTGCTGCAGATCCTCCAAACTGACTGCTGCGGCTCCGAGAGGTCGCGGCGCACCTCGGCCGCCTACTGCTTACCCGACCCTCTCAAGCTCCGGGTTAATGGGCCGCCAAGCAAGCGAGGTGTACTCGACACTGGCCGTTCGGCCGAAGTAAGTCTTCTATATTTATCTCCTTAAAGCTACCTGGAAACTATTCAAGTTTCAATTGCACCAAGGCACGACCCGTGCAAGCCACGTGGTCGCGATCCCCCCTTTTCACAGCACTACCCCCGTAATAAATTTATTTAAACTTAATCAATTAATCTAAATTAACTTCACACAGAGGTTATGGGAAGGTACAAAAATTAGCTGAGTAAATCAAATTAAATTATGAATCAGACCACAGGGGGTAGCCGATGCTACCCCCCTAGACTCCCGAGCAATGTCCTCACAGGCCTCCAAACGATGATGCAGTTTGCAACAGTGCAGCGTAGCGGAGCTCTCTCCTTCACTGGTGCCAGAAAAGGAAGAGGGCGGGTAGAGGGGGAAACGTCCTTAAATAACCTGACGCTCCCCCCTCTCGCCCCGTCCATTCTCGAGAGACTAAGAGTCCCACGTCATCCGGGGAGGGAGGCAAAGGCGAGCCCACACTGCTGAAGCATTGGCTCAGCAGAGGCCCGATCACTGGATTTCTGCATTTCACTTTGGACCTCACTTTGCATTCAGGATCCAAGTTGAATCAAAGGGTCTGTTCTAACCATTTTTGTTCCATATGTCAGAACAGGATGATATGTTTATGCATGATCTCCCCTTTGGAGCGCATGAGTTCTACCAAAGGTTCTATGAAGATTTCTAAACTAAAAGAAACAAGATGCAGTCCAGCTGTTGCTATGTTATACACTAAAGATGTCACACGACTATAAAATTGAATTCAGATCTTGGTTTAGTGATTCAGGAAACATCCTGAGTTCGTTTTGATTGATACAGAGGCTGCCCAGTTCAACTCCGGATTGAATCCAACTTTCTGTTTAGAAATTTTGATTTTGGGATCTTTTGCTGACTATAACTCAACTATTTCAGTGAATAGGTGCTAGAAGGAAATCAAGTAATGGCTGTAAATCAAACAGTGGCTATAATTTTTCTCTCTATGCTTTTCAGAATGAACAAAATATGCAGGCATAGGCTGAAATCTAGTAATATAAAGTTTCACTGTGTAGGCCTCATCCCAGTTGAATCAGATGGTCTCTGACAGAACTGGGACTGGTGATTTTTGGACATTTAACGCTTCCCCATAACCAAAAGGATCCTCAGGGAGTCTAGGAAGCATAGGAGATGGGGATAGAAAGCTTTTTATTAACAAAATACAGCTGTGACTGATGACATTATCAGGTTTACATGTCAGAAGTTGATATTACTGGATTTCAGCCAATGTATCACTTTTTGAGGGGAAATATACCTACTTTTAGGGAAATTGATACAGGAGATTTTATACAATATTTTAAAATGATATTTACTGATTTTGAAAAGAAGTCATTTTCAAAATTTCTTGGTTGCATTGTGCTGGATTGCTCAGTGGTTTAGGTATCTGGCTGTGGAGCCAGAGGTTGGGAGTTCGATTCCCCATTGGGCTTCTTTTACAGAGGCTGAACTTGATCCATAGAGTTCCTTCCAATTCTGCAGTTCTAATATTATTATCATTAATTTTCTATTTTGAAGAGAATTAAACATAACAAACATTTCAGTGAATAGGTACTGAAAGACTGTGCAAGAGCATGCTTTACATTTTCAGAAAAAGAATTTCAGAAAGGAATAGACATGTTTGCAAAAACAGCAAAAAGTGTTGTGGCATCTTAAAGAGCAGTAAGTTTAACTTGAGATAAGCTGTAATGGAATGCAGCTGCCTCCTTCTCCCTCTAGATTTTCCACAAACAATATTTATGCTATGAAAAACAATATACAGAACAGAAATGGCCCAGCTATAGAAACCAAAAAGGTTTGGAACAATAGTAGGAGTGTTTGTGGGGACAGGGGAACTATTGCCTTTCCCTTTCCTCCATCGGGGTTCTGTCTTCTCTTTCGCAATTTAGATGAACATGGGGTGAGGTGGGGGAACAAATAGAAGTCCCTAAGGCCAGAAAACTGCAACATTTCAAAAGGATTGATGTAAGCACAACAGCAGCAGTAGCAAACTTGTGTATAACCCTACACACAAAGTTCATCTTTCTATGAAATGGCAAAATATTTTCTACTGATCTTGATGAGAGTTTTTGCACTTGCACAAATGAGTCATTTGATTAAAAAAATCAGACTGTATATAGCACTCAAATGCTGTACCTAGACTATGATCGCCATCGCTGATTGACTTAAAAATTGGAAGCATCGGGGAGGTGCCTCTTTTTCATTAGCCAGTCCTTCTGTACACTGTGTTTGTGTGTATGTGCATGCACGCACACGTGCATACACACACATGTATGTGTGTGCTTCAGAAGGGGAAAAAGAACACATCAGGGAATTTGCAGAGTTGTGCAAGTTGCATATACCCCTACTAAATAAGTGTGGATTTGTCATGTTTTCCTGTTGGAGGCAAAAAATCTTGTAGGGGTGGTCTTGATTTGTTATTAGAATGAGAAATTCAGTGGAAGATATTCATGGGGGACACAAGGAGTGAAAAACTGTTCAATATATATATGTTTCTTCCTCATCAATTAGCACCTGTTTATGATGATTTTGCCATGCTTCTATCCAACCTTTTCTCTAAAACGTTCAAAGCAATATCATTATCACCGTCCTAGAACTACAGTTCTAGAAGGGACCCTATGGATCACTGAATCCAGCTCCTGTCAGGGGGGCACAGTGGGGAATCAGACTCTCAGCTTCTGACTCTGCAGCCAGATACCTAATCCACTAAGACCCTCCACCTCATGACAAGGCCCATGACAAGGCCAGCCCTTTTCCCCAAGTCGGGAAGGGAAGGTGGATTAATGCATACACAGCGGAGATGATACAGCACAGACTATGCCAATAAACAGAATAAGAACAGGATCAGATTATACTGCTTGCATGTTAAGATTTTTACTAAACAGTATCAGAAAATGTCTAAGAGAAGAACTGATGCTGAAAGGAGCAGGGCCCTATGCCGACAGTTTGGCACATATTTCTTTAAATAATGTACCAAATAATGTACATAAATGTAGTATATACTTCATCCTGCTTTAATTTAAACACATGTGAAGGTGACATTATATGCTCACTCAAGATCCATATGCCATTCTCACAGAAATTCAGAAATGAACAAGAATCATATTGACTCATAAAATGGAATGCATTGCACAGTAAGATAGTAGTTATTTGGGTGTGCATTGAATTTGGGACATCTGGAGACTGTGGTATAATAGTCTCTACGCCAAACAATTATTGTGCAGAGGTGTTACTTCCCACCATATTGTTGCCTGTGAGCTACTTGTTTAGAAACCATGCTCAATATACAAGTCTCATTGTCTCAGCAGTAGTGTAATGAACACACATTTTCTTCATTGTTACAAACAAAGCATAAATACACTGTTTTGATTTTCATTAAACACTGAAATAACCTTGAACAACCCAAGCAAATAGGCATTAGCAGCTTAGAATTTGGGTGCCATTGAGTGACTTTATGTAGGTAGCTGAAATGTTTTACTATTCCGAAGTTATTAACAGGGACAGACTGACACACAGGCTGAAATTATGTTGCATAGTTATGCAGTAGGTTCAACTTTCAAAGCAAATTGCCATAAGTTAAGAAATCTCTGTAGACATCTGTTGCATACTGAGTCACATGGCTATACATGGAACAGATAAGGTCTATAGAGATTTCTTTACTTACAACAATTCACCCCTATAAGTTATACCATTAGTGTAACTGGGCAAGAGGATTTTAGCCACAGTGCAGAACTTCCACATAGTACAGTATTTGATTGTGAGTAGGAATACATTCAAATATATATATATATATACTTTAGGCATCCCACACTAATCTATTTGAATATATCTATATATAACACTTGGAAGAATTAAACAATGTTGAGACTGATAAACAAAATAAGGTTGCTTGAGTCCCAAAACATGTAATGTCTTGTTTAGCAGAGTAATAATGGCATAATAGCAGTCTGTCTTCAAATAACTTGATGACTGACAAATTTTTAAAATTTAATGCATAAAATTTGCTTGCTACTTTTTCTTCTTACTTTGGGAAAGTAAACATGCTTCTCATGCATACCTCAGGGTATTGTCTTAATTTTTAGGTGGGCCCCTCCCTCCAGAACTAAAAGTAACAAGTAATATTGAGCAAGTTAACCTTAAATGTAGCAAGTTACTTTTGGCTTTTTCTGAGTTGCATAACAAATTCTCTTAAAAATGGCATCTTCCAAGCTCTGACTGTATCTGTTGTGAAGAACAAGAATTAGTGCCAGTTTCACTTTCTTCCACATGCACTTTTTAAATTCTGTTATTGCTGCCTCCTTCTGCCTTCAGTTCTTGTTAAAAACAACAATAACACATACACGAAACAACATTCTGACCTATTCTCCCTACTGAAGATTGCCCAGATTTGTAAGTAACCTCTTTTTCATTTAAGCAAAAATAGTGGCTAAGGAAGGAACAAGTTTCAATTTTTATAAATTTAAAGAAGTGGTATTAATTTATATATGTTTGTCTCATTTGACTTTAATTCATTCCTTTTTTTTTCCAATTATGAAGTGTTACATCTTGACTAGAGACGGGGGTATTCATATATGAATACCCCTGCACAGGTGGCGATAATGAGGGTCCGGCCCCCTGGGGCCAGACCATCCACTCACAATTCCAACGCTGCTGCTGGCTCCACAATCCTTCCTATCACTCCGGAGCTCGCAATCAGCTCGCCACTCCTGGCAGGAGGTGGGACGACAAGCCTCCATGCCAGGTCGAAGAGTGGCTCACCGATTGCGAGCTCCAGAGTGATAGGAAAGATCATGGAGCCAGCGGCAGTGGCAGAATTGTGAGTGGTCAGTCTGGCCCCAAGGGGCTGGACCCTCGTTATCACCACCTGTGCGGGGGTATTCGTATATGAATATGAATACCCCCATCTCTAATCATGACTAAAATCCAAAGAGGGCTAAATTCATCTTCATCTCCAGAGCTGGAAGGGACCCTATAGATCATCAAGTCCAACCCTTTTCAAGGAGTGAGAAACTGAACTCCCAATCCCAACCTCTGACTCTGCAGCCATTCATCCCTTTCGCGTTGTAATGGCAACTCACAGGCTTGTTTTGAGGGTAAAGTGGGAAGCAGGAGAGCCATGTGTATCACCTTGAGCTCTGAAGGAAGGACAGGGTAGAAATACAATCAATCAGTCACTCAATTCCATTTACTTGGATAAGGGATAGGGAGGTTAGAGTGATTATCTTGGCTACAGGACTATAAAGTTCTGTTTCCACTGATGCATTACTCTTTTCCTAGTTTATTGCCAAAGAGGTACACAAAATTGTAGCAAGAGCCTTTTTTTTTTGGTTGGGTGTGCAAAGATGTGTAATACCTCTTTCCCAGGCTTTGTGCAATTCTCTGCAGAAAAAGTATGAGAAAATGTGGTGTTAGGGATGGGTAAACACAACTTCAGCAGCTGGGGGGGGGACAATCTTCTAACACTAATGCTTTAAATGTAGCCTATTGATATACATAGTTCTAGGGGGAGGATTGTAAACATCACTTGTTCTGGCATGTTTATGTTGTGTGACTTGAAAGTACAAAAGCAACATGACAATATTAACACTTATATTTGCAGACATGAAAGGAATGCATGTGTCATTAAAACCCATGAAATCCATTGAGTTTGGACATCTTGTTAAACATTTATTTGTCCTTCCCTTTCCAAATCTATGGAATTACATTTACTTACAACCAAAAATGCAATCAATCAAAACAGAACCAGAAATGATCAGAAAGCGACTTTCAATTTTGATCAAATGGGTATGCTATGCTATGCTATGCTATGCCGTCCTGTCCTGTCCTATCCTATCCCATTCCTTAGTTTTCAGCATTACAAGGAGGCCCAACAATATTCAAAAGGCAAGCTGCTATTCCAAAAAGGGTTCTAGAAGTGGTTATTCACACCCATTTCCACCATTTTGCTAGTGGTGGGATGGTGGAGTCTGAGAGGGCCCAGGACCACAAATGCAGCCTCAGAAAGCCTCATGTAGCCACAGGACTGTACTTTCCCCACCTTGTGTTAAGAGAAAGAGGAATGGAGCCCTGTTGTCAAGGCAGTCACTATCCTGCTCATCACAAACCTATCCCAGAGTGCACCCCTTTTTCATGTTGTCCTTCTCTCCCTCACCCTCACCCCCACCTGTTCTCAGGCTACAGTGTCATAGATTACTGCATGAAAGTAAGCATCACTGTATACAATATGAGTTATTTCTGAATAGCATACATAACATTGCTTTGGCATTCTTGGTTTTTGTTTTCTTCTCCCCCCCTTTTTTTTTTGACACTAATGCCTTAAACACAGTCTATTGGTCTATATGGTTCTAGGGAACAAAAG
This sequence comes from Intellagama lesueurii, assembly GCA_037013535.1. Lineage (NCBI taxonomy): Eukaryota > Metazoa > Chordata > Lepidosauria > Squamata > Agamidae > Intellagama > Intellagama lesueurii. Next base: position 90,661,708 of record JBAJHW010000004.1, on the reverse strand, counting down.
TTGTAAATGTTGCCTTTTGTGATATGTTTATATTATATGAAGCTTGACTTGGTCAGACAAAATCAGCATGAAGGCTTTAATGCTCAAATTTGCACATACAGAGAGAATACTTCATTCAAAGATATTCCATTCAAACTCATTAAATTCATCGAGTTTGAAAATCCTGTTAAATATTTATTTCAACTTCCCTTTCCATTTTTATTGAGTTTTTCTCTGTGTACAACATGCTGGGCTGATGGAAATGTGACTCTTTTCCATAGTAAGCCCCTAGTGTTTTAGGTTTTATAAAGCATCTGGCACTAACGCTCCATAAAAGTGAAGTTATTTTGTGTTTCAGCACCAAAAATGCTGTTTTGATTACCATTTATATAGCAACCTTCCTGCATAAAGTGGTTTCAGATTCTTAACTCATTCTTCCTCACAAACAGTTCTTCAAAGAAGGTCATTACTATTTTAAACTTGGAGAAATACGACTGGGGAAAAAAAATACAAAGATGGTTTAGGATTTGAATTTAAGAGTTCCCTAGGGTGACTCCAACCCTAGTTTCAGAAATATTACCTAAAGAAAATTCCACATTCTTAAGCTCATTCCTAAATCTCAGTTAGTCCACTGTGTGCTGAGGGCATCCCATAAGAGCCCCTCATTGAGAAACATAGTATATACATGAGACAAACACAAGGAAAAGACTAGATAAAGCTTGATGCTTGCATATCTGGGAGCATCTAGTGACATTTGCTGGGCATGTATTAAAGAGTGGAAGTTAATGTTGTTCTGTGTGGTTCATCTGCTGGGTATGCACATCCCTCCTTCACAATTTGTACATCTCCTCCTGAGCTTTCCACCATGAAGTGCACAATGACCCTCAGTTATAAGCTTATTATAGAAGAAGAGTCTGGGAAACTCGAAGATGATGATGATGATTTGCAAATACAATCTTTGACTGGCATTATACAGTATAACAGATATAAATTTTAACCAAAAACCTAAGTATCAGTTCAATATATATGCAATATATATACTGTTCCTAATATTGCCGTTATTTTTTTTACAGATGGTGTTATTTCAGAGATATGCAGCTGGTTATACTATTTTATAAAATTCTGCAGCATTGTTTCCAATGCCCGAATGACTGTTAGGTTTAGTGTATTTATGCTGAAGGTGTCTGTCTATTTGAATCTGGAAGTTTCACAACTGGTCAACACTAACTCAGTGGATTTTTTTTTTAATTGATATTTTTCTTCAAGGTTATTTGTTTGTTTGTTTGTTTTTTAAGTGCATCATCAAAAGTGGTAGATGATCTGATTTGGATAACCTTTAAATATATATGCACACTTGATTCCAAGGCACTGATATGTATCAAGCTATGTGTAACCTAGACATCACTTAAAGGACAATTCTAAAATATATTAAAACTTTCATGTTATGTGCAGGCACTCCTCTGGTTCAGTTAATCTTCCACATTGTAAATCTTGTTTCCTTCTATTCCACCATTACTTGGTCTTTCAGTTCTTTTTAATAAAGCCAGGCAGAAACCTTTATGGCCTCTCCTTGAACTGACTTCTGCTTTCAAAATGAAAAATTTAAAGCAAAGTAACAAATTCTCACTCTGTGCATGTGTCTCTGTGTGTACAGAAACACACACACACACACACACACACACACACAATCTAGCACAGTATCCTTTTCCTAATACGACTTTGGAACTAGCTCTAAATGAAGGAAATTTTTAACAAGATTTTTCGGAACACAGTGACCAAAATCCTCTTGCATAACCTTATGCAGTGTAGGGGGAAAGATGTCACCTACAGTGACAAGACCTGGAATCAGTGATAAACTCTTTCATTTTCAGCTGTTAATTAGAGTCTTTGCTGTGATCTCGCATTGCAAAACACAGAATCATTTTCCCTTAAGCTGCATAAGATCACATGACAGAATTTTGTCCAATGTAAGTAAATTGAAGAGAAAAACTTAGAACTATTGAGAACGCTGGATTGAGAAGGGATGGTGAGTTTGAGCCTTTGTAGGTATCCTGGCAGAGCTGCATGGACCCATAGGTCACATTCTAATAACAGTAGTTGTGGAATGGCCCTAATTCCCATCTCACCTTCTTCAGTGGCAAAAGTGGAAGTAGGGAAAAAATGGGAGGTGTCTAAAGAACCTGCTGTGCTTCTGTACCTTCTGATAAACTGAGATTTAGAAGTGGCCATGTATGGCAAATGGAAATTGGTGCATATCAAGGAAAATTACAAAAGAGGCACCAATATTTGGAGGGAGAAGGTCAGGAGGACTGAAGCTCATGTTGAGCTTAGGCTTGTGAGAAGAGTTTTAAATAGTGAAAATGAGGGTTGGCTACATTTAGAGCTAGAGGGAAAAGAAGAAATAGGGTTGTGATGCAGAAAATATGATGAAATCTAATGGGAGATGGTGAAAAAGTGGAATGGTTCAAGTTCCATTTCACTTTCATCTTTTGCAAAAAGAACAGTCATCAATGGGACAAAAATTAGAATACATGGTGTAGGGAGCAGACTGCAGCCCAAGATGGATCAAAGAATGAAAGGGGAACATCTAAATGAATGCAAATGTTGAGGGCCAGATGAATTGCATACAAGGTTCCAGCTAAGCGGGGCGCGTGCGCACACAACTCCACTTCCCTCTGTGCAGCTGTCTTCCTCCTCCATGCAGCGGTCGTGTTAGGTTCTGGTTGCGATGGAACCCAGCGCGTTGGGGAGCAAAGTCGTGTGCGCACACAGGGGCGAAGCCACATGAGAGGTGGAGCCCCGCCCAGTGGGGCTGAAAATTAAAGGATACATTGATTGCATCCAAGGTATAAAGCTCAAATCCCTGGCCAGTGTGTATGAAAAGCCAAGAGGGGAGTTTAGGAACTTACTGGTGCCAAACCTTAAAGTAGTAGTTTCCATCCACCTCACCTTCCTTCCCCACAGATGGGAAGAATTTGTGTTAGGATCCCTTTCTCTGGATCTGGAAAGCACAATCCACAAAAGAAAAAGGCCCAAATACAAAATACTCCAAACTTAATGACTTGTTTTCTGCCTCCTTTGCTGGGGAATTTTCTGGTTCATGAACCAAGCAGAACATGATGGTCAATCTGGATTATTTCTAAAAAGGAATGATTTTTTTATTTCGTAATCAAGGAAAAGTGTTCAACACATTCAAACAAAAGTTATGTACTGCAGGCTAAAAAAATCACAGAGATAAATTGTAACTAGAGATGGGGATGAATTAAAAATGGTGATTTGTTTTGATTCGTGATTCATCAAGGTTAACAAATCAACAAATACAAATTTACAAATATTCTTCGATGAAGCAATTTGTCAATTCATCTTTGCTTTAAAAGGCTATAAAACTGGCCCCCAAGCACTTAGAGACACCAAATTTCAGGCACTGAGGTAGTTGGCAGCAGCAACGTAAGCTTTTTGGCCCCATCGGACACAGAGGTAGTTGGCAGCAAAGTGAGTAGATGAATAGGCAGTTGGCAGCAAAGCAGGCTTTTTGGCCCCATTGGGCACTGAGGTAGTTGGCAGCAGCAACATAGGTTTTTTGGACCCATCGGGCACAGAGCTAGTTGGCAGCAGCAACGCAGGATTTTTCGCCCCATTGGGCACAGAGGTAGTTGGCAGCAGCAACGTAGGCTTTTTGGCCCCATCGGACACAGAGGTAGTTGGCAGCAAAGCGAGTAGATGAATAGGCAGTTGGCAGCAAAACAGGCTTTTTGGCCTCATCGGGCACTGAGGTAGTTGGCAGCAGCAAAGCAGGATTTTTGACCCATTGGGCACAGAGGTAGTTGGCAGCAGCAACACAGGCTTTTTGGACCCATCGGGCACTGAAGCAGTTGGCAGCAAAGTGAGTAGATGAATAGGCAGTTGGCAGCAAAGCAGCCTTTTTGGTCCCATCAAGCACTGAGGCACATGGCAGCAAATTAGACCATGGCACCATTGGGCACTGAGGCACATGGCAGCAAATTAAACTGTGGCCCATCGGGCACTGAGGCAAAAGGCAGCAAATTAGACTGTGGGGCCCATTGGGCACCGAGGTAATTGTCAGCAAAGTAGGCTTTGCCCCTTGGGGATGTAGTGGCAAAAACCTTCAACATCGATGAGTAAGAGGGTAGCGTTTGCCATCAAAGTGGCCTTTGAAACACAAGCCTCCAAAAAGAACCCAATTTGTTATTAAAATATGCTATTTTTGGCTGCCAGGAAGGGCTTGGTTTGGCCCGGCCATGCTGGCATGGGGTGCGGCCGGGTCGGGTCACTGCGCTGGAATCAGTTAGAAAGCATGTCATTGAGAGTAGATGAATAGGCACCACCTCGGTGGGAAGGTACTACTAACGGTGTTCCGTGTCTAGTCATGCTGGCCACATGACCATGGAAAAGTATCTATGGACAAACGCAGGCAATTGGCAGCAATGTAGCAACTTTTTGCACCATCGGGCACTGAGGCACAAGGCAGGAAAGTAGGCTTTTTGGACCCATCAGGCACTGAGGCACAAGGCAGCAAAACAGGCTTTTTGCTCCATTGGGCACTGAAGCACAAGGCAGAAACATAATTCTTAGCAGATAGGGTGGCATTGGGGGAGGCATTTGTGGTGTAGTGGCAGAAATCTCCCACATGGATGAGTAAGAGGGAGGCATTTGCCATCAAGGTGGGATAAAGACAACCTCCAAAAAGAACTAAAATGTGCTCTTTTTAGCTGTCAGGAAGGACTAGGGTCACCCCTGCCATGTTGACATCAGGGCACCCAGACAGGTTTGGGTGGGGCTGGCCCGGCCATCTTGGCATTGGGGAGCCCGGACAGGTTTGGGTGGGGCTGGCCCCACCATGTTGGCATCGCGGCACCCATACAGGTTTGGGTGGGGCTGGCCTGGCCATGTTGGCATTGGGGTGCCCGGAAAAGTTTGGGTGGGGCTGGCCCAGCCATGTTGGCATTGGGGTGCCCAGACAGGTTTGGGTGGGGCTGGCCCAGCCATGTTGGCATCGCGGTGCCCAGACAAGTTTGTGTGGTGCTGGACCGGCCATGATGTCCAAGGAGGTTTAGACACTGAATTCAGCAAGCAGCATTTGAGAATCAAGCCCAAGGAAGCTGGAATCAGCAGGCAGGCCTTTGGAATGTAGCCGGAGGAAGCTGGAAGGGGTTGCAGGACTTGGGAACAACATGGCCCAAGGAGGCTGGAATCGACAGCAGGCCTTAATGTAGCCCTTAGAGTCAGTACGGCCCTGCCACATTGGCATTGGGGGTGCCCGAGGAGGGTAGGACACTGAAGTCAGCAAGCAGCATTTGAAAATCAAGATGAGGAAGCTGGAATAAGCAGGCAGGCCTTTTGAAATGTCGCCCGAGGAAGGTGGAAGGAGTTGCAGGACTAGGGAAGTGGTCATATGGCCAGCAACGTAGACTTTTTGACCCATTGGGCACTGAGGAAGTTGGAAGCAAAGCAGGCTTTTTGGCCCCATCGGGCACTGAAGCACATGACAGCAAACTAGACCATGGCCCCATCCGGCACTGAGGCAAAAGGCAGCAAATTACACTGTGGCCCATCGGGCACTGACTGAGGCAAAAGGCAGCAAATTAGACTGTGGCCTATCGGGCACTGAGGCAAAAGGCAGCAAATTAGACTGTGGCCTATCGGGCACTGAGGCAAAAGGCAGCAAATTAGACTGTGGAATTTGGAATGAAGCCTGAAGAGGCTGGACTCACCAGGCAGGACTTAATGTAGCCCTTAGAGTACACCCCTGGAGGCCCAAGGTTGGGGACCATTGCTTTAGAGATCTCAAGGTTTTACCATTTCTAATGTCAGTGTGGAAGAAGTAGCTTGTTTGAACAAACCTTCCCATAAAAGTAGAACAAATGGAAGGTGATGGAGTATGGGGAAAAGAGGATTCCAGCCCAGCCTCCTCCGTGATGTAAGTCAGACTCAGACAGATAGCCCAGTGGAATATCTGGACTGGATATATGATTTTTTCAACATCACTAGTTTCCTGGGCTTCACTTTTCATCCTGATCACAATGTGGCACTCTCTGTCCAAACTGAGCACGGCAGGCAGGCAGGAGTTGGTCAGAACTTGGCCCGATGAGCCGACTTGACTCAGCAGGCAGGAGTTGGTCAGAACTTGGCCCGATGAGCTGACTGGACTCAGTGTGCAGGACTTGGCCAGAGGAGGCGACTGGAATCAACAGCAGGAAGGAGTTGGTCAGAACTTGGCCCGATGAGGCAACTGGAATCGGCAGCTGAACTGAGGGGCAGATTTACAGGCCGGCAGGCAAGCAGGCAGGTCTTTTTTTTTTTCAGGAGGACTGGTGGGTGGGCAGGTGGGCAGGCAGGCAGGTGGTGTGTTAAGGAAGAGACTGTCACTGGAACCCTACCTCTTTGGGTTCAGTGAGGGGAAGCACAACAAGGGAAGGTTCACCTTGATGAACGACAGTCTCTCCACAGTAACAGGATCCAAATGCGAGCGGTGTGGTCGGAGTATGTCTCTGAGATGAGAAAACATGCACTCGCTCTGGACGCTTGTGGGGATGATGGAAAGGAGGTCCATGGCCACATTGGACAACTCCGGCCGTATGACCACTTTCCTAGCCCAGTAATGGAGGGAATCTGACTGGGGGGCCTGGGGGGGGGGCTGAGCCAGATATTCCCAGACCATTGTCTCTGCCGAATCCTCCTCAGCCGGCTGTCTTTCCTCTGTGGCAAGTGCCAAGGTCACCACAGAGCTCCAGTAATGGTGACTGGGGCCTTCACCAGCTGAAGTCCTTCCCTGTGGCTTGGTCAAACCACCCTGTTCCTCGTGGCCTGACGTTCCCATCTCCCCACGCAAGTGTTGTGCCCCCAACGCCCTGTGGACCTCAGCAGAGAGCTCCATTCTCCACTCCTCGAGGTGCGTGCTGCCAAGCCCCCCTTGATTTGAGGATCACACAGGCAGGCCATGCAGTAAGATCTGTCGCTGTAGATAGGATGGAGTCGCTTCTGCATGCCTGTCTGCAACCTCTTCACCAAAGCCCTGGTCCGTGGAAGCACAGAGGATTCTGGTGCCACAGCAGCCTCCAGGGACTGATCGAGAGCATGAATCAGGGGGATGACCTGCCCCAGGCTTGCCGTATAACCACACAAGATGTCAGTGGTTTCTTGGAAAGGTTTGAGCACCTCCACCATCTGGGAGAGGGCCAGCCAATCCATGGCACTGATGCCCACCTCTCTCCCCCCGGGCAGAATGGGCATGGAGGACATGATGTCCTCCAAAATGGCCTTCTGCTCCACCAGGTGGGACACCATGGTGTAGGTGGAGTTCCAGCTGGTGGGCAGGTCTGTCAGGAGAATGTGGGTCTTCTCACCTAACTCCTCCTGCCTCTCACGCAGCCGGCGGGCAGCTTTCAGGCTGTGAGAGAAGTGGCCCACCAGTTGGCAGCATTGCTCCAGGAGTGCCCGCGTCTCCCGGGTGCCTGTGTCATACTTGGGCTTGACGTGGCTGCCCAGGCCAAGGGCATCGTGCACCACAAGGTGTAATTTGTGCACCATGCATACGATGCCCTCAAAGCCCACCGTGTTCAATGCCGCCAACATGTTCCGCCCAGCATCTGTGACCATGGGTGACCTCCCCCTCCAGTGCCCACTCCTGCAGTGCGGAGAGGAACTCATCTGTGATGTTCCTCCCCATTGCCTGAGCTTCCATGTGCCGCGCCTGCAGCAGAACTGACCTGTAGCCTGGGGGCAGGGCAAGGGCCTCCCCCTGCGGCCCTGTCACCGATGCCCTGCCACTCCTCAAGTCCTCTGGCTGCCACCAGTGGGCTGTGAGTGAGAGGTAGCCACGCTGACCTCCGCTCCACAGGTCCGCCGTGAAGTGCATCTTGCGCCCCTGTGTCTGTGAAAGATGGCTACGGACCACCTCCCTCACAGAGTCATAGAGTGAGGGCAGCACTCTAGAACTGAGAGTTCTCCGTGAGGGGAGGTCATACCAGGGGGCAAAAAAATGCAGCAACCGGCGGAAGGCTGGGGCTTCCATGGTGGACAGTGGAAGTCTGAGCAGGGCAATCGTCTCGGCAATGAGACGAGTGGCCACCTGCTGGGCCTTGCCCTTCGACTGCTGGCTGAGGGTCATGGCAGACCCAATGGGGGTGTGGACTGCCTCATGCTCCCAGCCCCAGAAACCCCCGTGGCTGCCCTTTTGGAAGGAGGCACATCCTTCTGCCTCCCCACATATCCCCCTGGAGTTGCTCTCTTCCTTCCCCCAGACGGCGCTGATGAAGTGCCTTCCCTGGACAGGAGCCTTAGGTGGTGCCTCTCCAGATGTTGGCAGAGGGCGGTGGAGGACAGATGCCTGGGGTCTGGAGCAGCAGTTCTTTTGGCACCTCTGGAAGCTTTGCTTCCATGCCTGCCTGCAAGGCCACTGGAGGAGGAATGGTGGTGGTGGTGGTGCCACTGCCTAGCCTACGTAGCTTCATAGCCTTCTTCCCCTTTGATTCCCCGTGATGGAGAACTCCCTTCATTTTCTACTGCCTGCCGAACCAACTAAACAAATAATAAAGCAATGCAATGAGGAAAGAAACCAATAGAGGGTCAGAGAGAGTGTGTAAATTTTATTTTTTAATTGATGGTGGGGAGTCATGGACTAATTGTTTTACTAAAATGTGACCTGCCTAAGCAAAGGCCCCCCCATGTAATGTAAATTAGGAAAAGGGATTCCAATCCACACACACAAATTTTTCCCCGCACCATGGCTGAACACAAGCCAAAAATAAACTCCAAAGAGAATTAAATTTTTTAAACTTAAAGCCCTGCCAGCTAAGTCTCAGTCAGACACACACACACACACAACCAAATCAGTTTTAGGGGAAAGGAAAAGGGATTCCAATCCACACACACAAATTTTCCCCCCCACCGTAGCTGAACACAAGCCAAAAATAAACTCCAAAAAGAATTAAATTTTTTAAACTTAAAGCCCTGCCAGCTAAGTCTCAGTCAGACACACACACACACAACCAAATCAGTTTTAGGGGAAAGGAAAAGGGATTCCAGTCACACACCAAATTCCCCCCCCCCACTGTGGCTGAACACAAGCCAAAAATAAACTCCAAAAATAATTAAGTTTTAAAAACTTAAAAAGCCCTGCCAAATAAGTCTCAGAGACACACACAGACACAACCAAATCAGTTGTGCATAGGAAAGGGATTCCACAGTCACACACCAAATTCCCCCCCACCCACTGTGCCTGAAGAAGACACAACTTAGCCTCCAAAAATAAAGTTTTAAAAACTTAAAGCCCTTCCAAAGAAGTAGCGTAAGCTACTTGAAATCCCTCCCCAAATTCCCAGTAAAGTTGATGATAATGAAATAAATGAAAAAGAAAAATATTTTTAAGTGTTTGCTTTGCTGCCACAAAAGTGAAACCACAAGAATGGCACAAGCACCAGCAAGCCAGCAGCAACTGTTCTCACTCTGGAGAGAATGAACAGAAGTGGGAAAAGGCTGGAGGGGAAAAGCTTATGAAGCCTCTGTAAAAGTTAATTACACCTTTCAGGAGCAATATTGGCTGCCAGACATGCCAATCCAGGATCTCTGTCCTTATTGGCCAGAGCTTCTAATTGGCACCAGCAAACTCAGAGAAGCCCCCAAAAGGGTAACGAATATTAACAAATTGACAGATCGACGAATAAAACCGAGAAAATATTTGTCAATCCGTATTCTTCGTGACTTATAATTTGACAAATACGGATCAACGAATATATGATGAATCGGCTATATTCGTCAAAAAAAAAACACGATCCATTTTTATATTTGTCCCCATCTCTAATTGTAACCCTGCAACATATAGGACGTTTGGCATACTTTGCTGCTTAATGACACAAATGAATCCACTCTCATCATCCAAGGGCAGAAAAGAAAGTTGCAAATGCACTCATAACTAGGATGAGGATTTCTATATCTCATTTCCCCCCTGTAACCTGTATTTGAATTTATTGTAATTTAAAACATATTCATGAGTAATCTGGTGAAGATTACATTGTTTTTATTTTGCTTGGAAAGTCATATGTTGACCTTTTTAAAATGTTATGTCATATTTCTATTTAGCTTTGTAATAAATGTTTTATTTTGGTCATTGGCAACCTTCCTGATAAGCCAGCAGACACTGTGAAGGAGACGGGTAGTCATGAGGCTGCCTGACTCACCTAACTGGCTGCAGCATCTGAGTGAAAGGTGCCCGGTTTCAGTAGATGAAGCAAGTGATGCAAATGGCCGCTCCGCCAGTGAGATGGCTTCGCTAGGCAGGGCTTCTTTGCGAGACAGAGAAATCTCGCAAATGTGACCCAGGATGTGTGAGTTTAGTGCCAGGGATGTGTCAGTACTAGTGTGAGTTTTTCTGATCACCTTTTGGGACCGGATAGGTATTTTTGACCTGCTTCCTGATCGGCAGTTGGTGGCGGGGATTTTTCACCTATCCCACACTAGCAAAGGTGTGACGGCTTTTTTGGGTGGACATTAGGATGGTCACACTGGTGGGTAGTGTGGAATGAAGATGGTTTGGTGATTCCCCTTGCAATCACAGGTAACATTATAGCTCAGCCAACCTCCCAACGCTGCAGATCATGAGATTACAGTGTGTGGTAGAGAGGATGTGCTGGGGCCACACCCGGGCCAACGGTCACCAATGAGATGGGGGCTTGAGGTCCAGGGGTGGTCAAATATGGGCTGGCCGGGGTCCCTCTGTCTTCAGGACTGTGAGACCTCAGGGCATGGGACTCACCCATTTTTGGAAGAAGGGGCCCAGTGAGACCCCAGCTGCAAACCTGATTCCGCACTACGGCAGGCCCCCTCTATTTCATTGGAAGTTGACATTTATGGTAATGGTTAATAATAAAGTGTGGCCCATAGTTTACCCATAATACTTGTCTCACCTCATTATTCCGGGGAGGGGGGGCAATGGAAGATATGCAGCTAATGTTATTATTGGCACTCTGAAGTGTGACAAGCCTGGTGAAGTATTTCTTCTAACATGTGAAACTCTACAAAAAGTAAACAATTCCACTATTTCTGTGCTCTTTGATGATTCTATGAAAATACTCTGGGTGGATGGTGTAAAAAAGGGGAAACATCCTCCTCCTTTTAACAGATGGTGCTCCATACATGACTAAGGCAGCCAAGAGAATTAAACTTCTTCATCTGAAAATGATAATATCTTATGCCTTGCACAACGGTTTACACAGAGTAGCCAAAGAAATTTGAAGCAACTTTCCCAATGTAGATAAGATAATTTCAAATGTTGAAAAAATTGTTAAAACTCCACTTCGAGTAAAGAAGTTCTAAGAAATTGCTCCTACTTTGGCTCTCCTTCCCCAACCTGTTGTGATATGTTGAGGGACTTGGTTGGATGTAGCTATGTATCATTTCACAAAATACGATTCCTTCCAGTGGATAGTTAATGAATTTGACTGTTCTGATTTTCTTTCTATCAAGATAGTTCAAGATTCCTTTCCTGAAACCTTGGCTGGAAACTTGCCATATATAAAATCTAACATCAGTGGATTATCAAGATCAATCACCTTGAAACTATAGGAATGGAACTTAGGGATGCACTGAAAATTGTGAAACAAACTGAGGGTGATTTAAAGTGAGCAAAGGGGAAAGTGGCTGAAAAAAACAGTGACAAAATGCAAAGAGTGCTGCAATCTAATCTAGGTTATTCAACACTACAAAATAAGGAATATTTTAATCAGACTTGAAACAAAATTTGATGACTTCGAGCCAGAATTTTCTTCAGATGAGTTGGCTTTTGTCATATTTGTTCCTGTAACCTCTTGTGGTGTCAAATGGAATTTCTCCAGATACAAGAACATACTGATGGACAACAGAAGGAGTTCTCAGGTTGATAACCTCAAGATGGACCCAATGCATTCTGTTGTTGACAAAAACTAATCCAGATATGACCATTTTACTGTCAAAATGATCATTTGATTCTTTCAATACCGGCACTTCTGGACTGGAAGTGCAGAAGAATACATCTTTTAATTTTTATCTTTGTGTATATGCACAGATTTTCAAAAATTGTGTGCTAATTTCAGAAAAATTGCAAAGTCAATTTTTTTGTTTAATTGGTCATATTTAAATGATTTTTAACATCATAAAATGCTTGCATATTTCTGACTTTTTTAGGTCATAGAAATCGTCACCTATAATGTCTATAATTTATGAGATTTATTGAAAGAACAGGTGAGCCTCTAGAGATTAGAGGTGAGCAAATGCTGGCTCCATTAGAGATGGATATGAACTGCTGGTTCGGTGGTTCATGTCAGTTCATTTAGCAGCCAAACTGGTGTTCAATGCTTACCAGCCCTACCTCTGCTAGTGGGTACTCATTCAGAGACAGCACCCTGGCTTCCCTGGCCCACCTCCTCTGAGTGCTGCCTCTGAGTGGGCACCTGCCAGTGGAGGTGGAGCTGGGAAGCACCAGACACCTGTTTGGCCGCTAAATGAACTGGCACAAACCGCCAAACCAATGGTTCGTGCTCCTCTCTAGTCTCCATCTTCAAGAAGTGAGACAGTGATAACAGGAAAAGTTGTCGAACAGGTGATTAAACAGTCAGTTTGTGAGTACTTAGAAAAAGAACAAAACAATGGAGAGGAGAAACAGAGCTGGGTGTCATCAGCATTTGGGTGGCACTAAACTCTAAACCTACAGACAACCTTGCAATTCTATTTTAAATGATAGTGAGCATGGGAGATGTTCATCTCAGCAATGACTGAGAGGTGATATGATGTACAGTTTCCAATATCTAGGAGAGTTCAACTAAAATTAGGAGGAATTTCCTGACGGTAAGAGCTGTTTGACAGTAGAAAGGACTGAAGGTGTGCTCTGTCACTGGAGACTCTGTTTTAGAGATTGAATGGACATCTGTCAGGGATCATCTAGCTATGGATTTTCTGGATCAATAGATATTGGACAGCTGTTGGATTAGATCACCCTTCCAACTCAATAATTCTATGAAATACAGAATCATAATGAATAATGTGTGGTGTGCATTACATGATGAATCCCTGAACTTCTGCAGCTATCACTGTTACCCTGCTACAGTGAGGGAAGAAGAGTAGTCCTGTTTCCTGTTATGGTATTTCTAGATGCATTTAAAGTCTATAATGGAAACTTACAGAAGTAGATATTTTAGATTCTTAGTTTAACAGCTGTAGAACATATATAAATGTTTAAAAATTATTAGTATACTATAGATAAGAAAATTATTGGAAGTGTAACTGTATTTATAGGTAATTATTACTTTTTTTCTTTTTTGTTATGTGACCTGAGGATTGTAACTTATATAATAATTAAAAGGGGGAAAAAGTTTAACAGTTGCACACTGCATTTTAAATTTTACATTGTTTATAAACTTTGCAGAAGCACACATTAACACATCTCTGTAATTGTTATGAAAGCACCATAACTATTACTTGCTTCTATCATGCAACTGCTAAAAGTTCCCATTGAGAACATGGCTTGGCACAAATCCTTGAATGAAACAGGAAGCAGATCCTTCACCAAAATGGTCAAATAGCAGCTAAAATGCTGTTGCTTTGTTACACAAATGTCATCACATCCAGTCCTTCCTAACCATCTTTTCCTCCACCTAATAAATTTCCAACCTCCTCCACTTTAAAAACACAAATCTGAAATAGGGATGCTGGGACAAACATTTGTAGCAGATAAAACTATAAATATTTAAAAGTCAGCTGTTCTAGATAAGCAATAAGAAAAAAACATTCCTTATAGAATTCGGGGTTCCATCAACAAGCAACCTTGAAAGAACAGAATGTACAAAATTTGCAAAGCTTCATACATTAAAGCTAGAAGTTGAAAGAATATGGAAACAGGATTAGGTGGCCATACTAATTTCAGCAATTGGAGTTGTTCCAAAATCTTTGATTAACCAATTAAAATAATTGCTGATAGTGGCTTATTTGCTTTCTGAAATGCAAAAATCATTGATTTTGCAAACATGTCATCTCATCTGGAAATGCTTACACATTTTTAGGCTTGATCCTTTGGTTTGCTTCCATGCACAGGGATACTGAGAAATCAGTGTAATATAACAGAGATGCTGCTGCTAATGGTCATATTTTGATCTTAATAATGAAGAGATCATACTCTGATAACAATAATAGCAACAACAATTCTGGATCAACTTTTGGATCTAAAAATATCAGTAGTCTCAAGAGCTGGAAAAAGACTGGAGAATTTTTTTTTCCTGAAAGATAATCAGTTCAAAAGACAAAAGCAGATGGTGCAACAGCAGTTGAAATAGGTGCCACAGTCTCTGTTTCAGCCTCTGGTTATCAAAATGGAAGAAACTGTCTTCATTATGCCCTTATATTCTCAGTCCAGTGATCTTAAACTCATTTCTCACCTTCTGGTTCTCAGAAGTAGCAGCTGTGTTTCTAAAATTCATTGTAAATTGTAATATCACCTCCTCTCTTAAAGTCAAAGTTGCAAACATTTTGCTCAGTCAGAGGCTGACAGGAAATTTGGCCACCTGAACAGCTTCTTTGTAAAACAAAACAACTCCTGTGGTGCATGTTATTGTTTTATTTGTGTTGGCAACCTGGTAGTAAATATACAGGCTAAAAATGGTAGAGCCTGTGGGATTAGAAAGATGAGGTTTCTCTACTCAGACATTTTGGAGTCCTGCTTCCTCCTCCTGCAGAGAGCTGAAGACACCCTTTGCGTTGATCACATTCAATTTCTAGTGGAAATAAATGCTTCGTATGTTCCTTTTGGGATTGATCTTGTGAGCCAAGATAAGTTTTCATTTCAGCTGGACGGAAATTACTCAGATGGAGAACTCTCGCAGAAGGTATTTTGAACAGAATTCTGAGATCATTTTAAAAAAAAAAATAGAAGGAAATTCCCAAATACACATAAGAAACATGTTGCTTTCCATCTTCCTGTCAGGAATGGGAAAAACACAGGAAGTTTATCTTGCTTACTTCAATATCTCCTCAATCTGAGGAGCACAACTTTTTTCTCCCTTCATTCTTCTTTGTTAGGATCTTTTCTAATTGAAGATGATACAGTCTTGGACCTGGTCATGTCAACATTTAAAGAGTCAGAATCCTCCAAATTTCTGCTCTCACTGGGAAGTAGTAAGAACTGGGAGGCAAACCAGACATTAAAACGAATGCATCATTAGAACTAATGAAGGCATAGAAGATTGCTTGCTTATTCTAATAGACCCTTGTCACAATCCATAGTTGGCAATT
The DNA here is from genome assembly GCA_037013535.1 of Intellagama lesueurii. Classification (NCBI taxonomy): domain Eukaryota; kingdom Metazoa; phylum Chordata; class Lepidosauria; order Squamata; family Agamidae; genus Intellagama; species Intellagama lesueurii. The sequence goes on along the minus strand of JBAJHW010000004.1, from coordinate 90,646,456 downwards.
TAGCATGACTTTGTTTTGTAATCTGGAGATATGCATAGCTTTATTAGCATGATTTATTCCTCAGACAGGTAGATATGAAAAGTTTGCACGCCTTGAGGGAAAATATTGCAAGAGGAGGTGCAAACAGGTTCTTCAAAAGTTGGTGACGGTTCTCTCATTTTGGCGGGAATAAGAGACGGAGGCGGTTTTTAAAATTCAACTGGTTCAACTTTATTTACATTATCTTCTGTTTCAACTAACTTAAACGGGTCAAAACAACTCAACTCAGGCAAAGTCTTGTAACTTAGGACCGGGGCCTCTGGCGTAAACAAGTTGCTTCTCACATCGGGGCTGGACCAAAGCGTTCGCGATCCAATATCCCCCTCAAGGGTGTACTCCTTACCGCACATACTGTCCCGCAACAAGGATGTCTCGCCCAGTCCCCTTCGGGCGGCGGATTGTTGAAAGAGGGACTGGGACGAACCACTTTCCTCCCTCCACCTTGGTTGCGAGGGTAGACCACCACTGTCCATTCTAGAGGTCTAACCCCCTTTCCCTCCTGCTTAAGCACGTCTGGATCTGGGAGCAAACCTCCACCCATCTTCAGGTTAGGGAATTCCCTTGTCAGATCACAGACCTCTTTTGCATCTTCATTCCCCTCTGTCTGAACCGCGCAATCCCTCGTACGTCCCTATGTCTGGTCCGATTTCACTCTGAATTCCCACGCATCACCCCACTCTTTTATAATCTCCTCCCACACAATCAAATCTTGCTCCTCCCCTTTATCTTCTGCCAAACACACTTCTAACGCCTTCTCTCCTCTTGCTTCCTCCTCCTCTATCTCTATGAGCACTCCCTCTGCACATTCATACGTTTCCTCTTGTACATTTGGGTTCGAGGACGGCACACTGGCCTTCTGTCCTTCACAGGAGGGAACACACATTTCTCTTAATGTGTAATCTGATCAAAATGCTCATTTCTAGGAAATGGAAATAAGTTGTTGTTATTTTGACTTACCTACTGCCCCACTCTCTGAGTGGTTTGCAAAATAATTATGCAAGTAACACTTTGCTCCCCAGTGAGCTGGGTATGTATTTTACCAACTTCAGGAGGATGGAAACCTGAGTCAAAGCTAGACGTTGAAAGAATATGGAAGCAGGATCAGTTTCCCATACTAATTTCAGCAATTGGAGTTGTTCCAAAATCTTTGAGCTGTCTACCTGAATCCATCAGGATTGAACTCAGGTGCTGAGCAGAGGTTGACTACAGTACTACAGTTTAACCACTGTGCCACGGGGCTGGTGTGAGTTGGTTGGTTGGGTTCACAGTTTTGTTTCACAAATATGAGACACTTATGTTTCCTGGACCTAAGAGTTAACAGGAAAGTTTTCAGAATTTTACAAAGGTATTTTCTCTCTCTTTTATTTTTTTAAGGCACTATGGTTAAAAGATAAAAGGAGGATACTACAATAGAGATATATTTTCAATGTCCCAGAGCAAAATTATGGCCAGAGTCATGTTTTATAAGCTTCATAGTTTAACTTGCATGACGTCATCAGCTATGGCCATGCTGTGGCCATTTGGGGGGCATTTAAATCCATCTCTCCCTCCATTCCAGTTCTGGGAATTCCAAGGGATCCTCTCAATCTGAGAAAACCCTTGGAAATCATGGAACAGAGAAGGAACTTTTTAATGCCTGAAAAATGTAACCATCAGTCCTAGCAGCATAAACAGAACTAGCAGCGGAAATTTTTCCTCCACTGTTTAACAGATTCCAAGGGCTTCCCTGGGTTGAAGAGGATCCCTAGAGATCCCTAGTACCTAGAGAGGGTTAGAGGAAGCTTTTAATGACTCTGAAATGGCCACGGCATGGGCATGGCTGATGATGTTACACGACTTATGCTGCTTAATGTGCAAAACAAGATTGCAGCTTATTTTAGGGAATGCTTGGAAGAAAGGCGTATATTTAGAATATATATATACGCTACTTTTTCTGGAATGAACTTATTCTTTTAGAAAGCACTGAGGTTTAGCTAGGCCAAGCTCCCTATTTTGGATCTTTGACTGCCAGCCAGCCAGCTGCCAACCACACTGCCTTGACTTGCATGAGAATGTTGCATCGTTTTGAAATGCAATTTGATTGGTACGCAGCTGCTGTGAGTGACATGGGACACTTTAAAACAAAAATTAGAACAAAAATTAGACGCCATCTTGTATAGTTGATGTGAAGAACAATACTACATTCCCAAGGCAATGAGAATGTAACAGGCAAAGCGTTACTCATTATGAAAATAATAACAATTTTACCAGCAGAAGATGAACGTTGTTACTTGTGATATATTACTTCCAAGTTCTGAAATATATGCTTCTGACATCAGATTTTGGGTTGCGTGAAATGATAGTAAATGGTTAGCTATTTAGCTATTTATTAGATGGTAGATCTCCAAGTGTTGGACTGAAATTACAAAAAAAGGAGATGTTGACTAAACATCAGGAAGAATTTCCTGTCAGTGGAATGTCAGGAAACTGAAAGAGAGTGAGCTCTCCCTTATTGGAGGTTCAATAACAGAAGTTGGATGCCCATCTATCAGGGTTGCTTTATGCTGTGGATTTCCTACTTTGTCAAAGGGTTGATTTGGATATCCCTTGGGGTCCCTTTCAGTTCTACAGTTCTATGATTCTGGCTTGGCTGTATTTTTTTTTTTTAAATACCCATAAATAGCAGAGTATTGCTTGTGAGCTTTTCTACCTTAGGTGGCCAAATAACTCGACCAGCTTAGGGTACTTTGCATCTTCCTTTGTGGGGGAAAAGGTGAGGAGACATGATTCACCACAGGCACAAAAATGACTCAAGCTAGCCCTGCACTCAAAACTACCCACAGAATCTGGAAAAATACCTTCATTTGTTGCAGTGAGATTTGATCCTGTGTTACTGTCTTAAGAATTATACCAATGGATAGACTGTTTAATAGATATTGTTGAGGAAGCATAAAATAATTACTGGGGAATGAAGACATTGCTGTTGTGGAATATCTTATTTTAACAACCAAATATTCCTATATTGATAGTGTAATGTAAAAGTTTGTTGAACTGTGATGATAGCACAGTGGTCAATAAGGTGCACGACCCCATGTACTTATTGCTGGTGCAGCAAATCTTAGTATTGGCCAATTAAAGGCTTAAAGAACATTTTCATGTGATGGCTGTCGGGTCAAGTTTGGATTGCTTTGAAATGGATCGTTTTAGTGCCATCGTTGTATACTCTCAAAGACTCATGAAAAGTGATCAAAAATGTGGACTTTTTTCCCCAGAAGCTTTTGAGAAAATAGCAGAGAATTTTAGATTGCTGCAAGGATGGGGGAAATAATGGCCTGCAATAATTTGGTGAGAGATTGGATTTGATTAAAGGAATGAGAAAGGAGAAGAATGGTAACCTCAGGAAAAAAATGGGTGTTTTCTACAGCATGTTGAACCTGAAGATATGATTGAACCAGGCATATTATGACTTCTAATGAAATAAATGTAGTGGGGGAAAAACCACAAGTGTTATTTCAACATCATATTTAACAGCAAAGGGGGTCAAATGAACATGGATGGAGTATCTCAAAGATGCCAATTCACACTCACTGCTGATTAGCCAATCATTTGGGGTACTTCTGACACTTTTCTCCTCTGAAATTCTGACTTACTTGTCTTTAAAGGGAAGGAATTCAATAGGAATTCTGCAGTTCTGCAGTATTTATTTTCAGGTTTTGCACAGAACATGATGAACATGCAGCACACCCACATCCATAAAAGCATTGCCCAATAAAGAATCTTGACATTCACATATGTCCAAATTCATTGGGAGTATATTTTTAACAGTGTTTTATCACTGTGAATTCTTTATTAACAGATTATAGGACATAATAATATTGTACATTCTTGTACAAGAATGGGATGGGATGGGCCATGTGCGTTCATCCCAAACTCTAGCATAGTTTGGAGACAAGATTACTGCGACTTCTTCTGTCCTTTTGAGATCTAGTTGCTGGAGACATGTTTTTGGAATCCTTTGGAAACATAGAATCCTTCTCTTCCCATTTGTCATTTATATGCCGTGCACCATATCTGGAATCCTGATAATTGCATCAGATGAAGGTTGGGGTGGATGATGGAACTAGGGAGAAGAGAGCTGGAAGGAATCACAGCTGCTGTACTGGATGTTTACTGCATGGTCACCGGGACCATTTGATAGACTAAAACACACTCTTTTAAGTTAAGACTTATAGGTAAATAAACTACCATAAATTAATCATATAAAAATTATAGCCTTGTCCCCTGATGTCAACACAAACAGACTGTGCATTTCAGAAGACACAATTCTTACATGCAGAGCTCTCAAATCACAGCTCCCCGCTTGGTGGTGGAATTCTGCTTTGGGGAAAATTCAACACATGGGCAGTTTGTGGAATGCGGTGGAGGAGCATCTCTCTCACACACACCCCAAATTTCATGGGGCTGCTGCCCCTTACCCCAATTATGAGCCATCACTGGTTCAAAAGAGGAGGTATTGGATCCTTGACATGGCAAGTTCATTGAAGATTCTGGATACACAACCCTCCCTTCTCTCTACATTTTCCACAACATGGGGAAGATTTAGATTAGCCCAAAAGCTGCTGTACATGTTTCCCTTCCACTGGGAGACCTGGAAGGGATATAGTGGGAGGTTTGGGAGAAGGAAGGAAGGATACAATTCAGAAGGGAAAATATGGTGTGCATGGTTCCTTCCTCTCATCACTTCATCTGGTACGACCAGGGCAGCATTTAGAAAATATCAGAACATGCCAGCCTCAAAGTCCACCAGCTTTGCAACAGAGATGTCCACATTTAAATCACTTGTTGACTGGACAGTCAGGTTGCTGACTTGATGATGCCACTGATACCATTAAGAATAGCACAAATTAATCCTATCAATATTATAGCCTTGTCACCTGATGTCAACACAAATAAACCATGCATTTCAGAAGGCACATACATGCACCTTACTGAGACCTCAAGTGCAGAGAAATTAAAGAGACAGAATATTAAGTGGTTTGCCTACACCTATTAGCTAATGCTGTAATTGATCTATTAGGGGCTCACTCACACATGCAGCCTGCCACTCAACGCTTCAGTGATCTGGCTTTCAACATGCATGTGTTAACCTTAAAATTTCCAGTCCTGTATGGGAGATTGGATTGCAACCATATTGATTCAATCCAGGCTGGCTTTGAAAGCTAGAAAATATCCAAAAATTGATGTAAGAGTCCTAATATTTAGACTCTAACTTTTGTATTTGTCCTGCTCCTGTAGCCACCAGTTTTAATCCCCTCCCTCTGCAAGTTCTTCAGAATACCATTTGTTTTTGCAAATCAAATTACGTGTTTGTGCCTCCTAATTTATGGTCATGCTAGAAATATGCTGTGTGACTGATAAATTGAAAGTGTACTTGTGGTTTTATTTATCGTTTGTGCATTGCCGATCTTTCCCCTCCTTCTCGCTAAATACGGAAAGTTTAAATCAAAATTGAACTATGCCTTTTAATATAAGCAAATGTCATAGGGCTGTAGGACAAAGGATTTACACTTCACTTTATTTAGATGCTTCCATCTACTTTACAGCTAACAGCTGCTATAAAAGGTAATGAAATAAGAAGCTAGAAAATAAATTTTGTCTCAAATGCTTCCTTTTCACACATTTTATGTATGAGAGCATTTTCTTTTGTTTGATTCCTAACTGTGCGTATATTTTCTCCTACAGATTTGGTAACTTGCAAATTTAAATTCAAATTTAGGAATTCAGCATAATATTTCATAAAGAATCCACTTCATCTGTCACATTATAGGCTTGCTAGTCCTTAAAATTAGCAATGTTTTGATGAAAAGTTACCACTGCCAGAGATGTGCAGAGTACATAAAAAGGAAAGAGAGAGACATGTCAGAGGAAAGTTTTGGACAACAAATAATTGGGATTTTTTCAATACTCAGACTGATGGGGACTGAACAGCATGCCTAAACATAACTGTATTTATGTAGGTATTTATATAATGAGCTGTTCGGAAGGAATGAGAAATGACTAATCTCATTTTAAATACAGCTTAGAAACACACTTGTAATGAGCAAGTTTGGCAGCTTGGACAACCAGCATGGTCTCTTATCTGCTCTCCCCTCATGCATAGGGACAAACTTCCTATGAAAATGGAGGAGAAGAATCTGATGCTCCCCCAATCAAGAAGAAAGAGAAAGTTTATGCTTTCATATGAAAATGAAAGAGAATAGGGCTAAGAAGCAGTACTGTTCATTTTCCTAATATTCACCAGTAGATTCATCTCCAGCTTTTGGTGCCCTTAAATTTTGGTGCCCTGGGGTGAAACCACTGTTGCTCCACCCTAGTTAAAGTCTTGCTTAGAAAAGTAACATTAGGAGGGCCACACTTCTCTTCAATATCCTCTGAGGACACAGGAACATAAAGAGTTACCTTTTGTCTACTCAGACCCTTGGTCCACCAAGCCTAGCATTGTCCGTGCTGATTAGCAGCACTTTCTGAGAGCATCTGCACACTTTTGGGCAGGAGCTCTTCCAGCCCTACCTGAGGATACCAGGGATTGAATCTGGGTTCTTCTGCATGGGAGGCATTTGCTCTATCACTGAGCTATGGGCTCCTCCTGGTCATGTCTTTCCCACGTGTTGAATCTAATCCCAAACAACTACCACTGTTCAGTTTGTGTTAGAATTTCTTCAGATCAAAGTTTGCTGAGGGATTCTTTTAATGAACCTCTCTGTTAATATCAATAATTAGAAGAAGAACCATGGGCTGTCAAGTTAATTCTGACTTTCAGCGACCCTTTTCAGGGTTTTCTAGGTAGAGAATACTTAGAAGTGGTTTACCATTCCCTTCTTCTGAGGGCATCCTGGGACTGTGCAGCTTGCCCAAGGCCACACAGGCTGGCTCTACTCACAAGAGGCACAGTGGGGAATTGAACTCTCAACAGCCAATACCTAAACCACTGAGTTATCTAGCCAGCTCATGTTAAAATCAATAGAAATGTAATAATATTTTGTCATACAAATGTGTCTTACCCCTCTGTGCTTGCCCTCAAGAACTCCTTGGGAAGGGAGGCATTGAAAGGTCCCACAAGACCAGACAGGAGGCTCATAACCTAAGATACACTTCAAAACTACTTTGTTAAACAAATTAACTTTGCGGTGCAACACTATCCCAGCTATAAGTGCACTTCTCAGTCTTCCACCAGCTGACCTTGGTTTGAGTCCACTCCTAAGTTCCTGGCTAGGGAGTGGTTACCTCACCCTTCCCAAATGTCTGCAAAGGTGGACTGCATCTTAATTGTTTCTCTGGCACTGTCCCCAACCATCATACTAAATGTACAGCCCTTGAATGGTCAGCACATTTGCTTCTAGGTGTTGGAGCCGCCCAAGCTGTCCCTGCCTCCTCCATCTCAGCAGTTATGTCAGAGTGGGGGGTTTTCAGCATGAGGTCAATGGGAAATTGGTTGCACCTCTGCTGAGGTGTAGCCTCTCTCTGTCAGCTGAAGCAAGGCACTTTTAGGACTTCTTTGAGTGGAAGGCACAGTGGCCTACCTGGTACTTGGTCTCTCTGGGGCCTCTCCACACACAGACGTTTAGCACAGAAATTAACTCTGAAATGCCTTTTATACCTTCCCAAAGTGCTCCATTGGTTTTTCACAGAAGGATGTTTCTTCTCTGTTTTGCTGCTTGAGTGTTTTTGTGCATTACTCCATTCATTAGCTTATCCAAATACACCAAGAAAGTGCTAGCTCTGTGGTAAAATTGGAGGTGTGGAAGGAAGGAATATCAGAATTATATTCATTCTTTTTTGTTGGTGCAAACTGTCTTGACTCAATGAGACACCCAGACAAGGAACCTCCAAACTGCTTGAGATTCCTCACCTTCCACAAAGGAGTGACTCAAGGGCCACAATAGCACTGCATATTTATCAGGGTTCAAAAGGAACCATAGAAGTTGCTCTGTCTAACTGATGAGGTGCTGGGTGCATGTTTCATGTGCCTGGCCAATCTACAGATTGTGAACCCAGTCTGCTCTTGGCTCCTCATCAGTTAGCAATAATTAGCCATGAATCCTCCTGCACATACATGAATATCCAACAGGATTTCAAACAAGGAGTGGTTTTTTTTCTATATGAAAGTTTTTGCAGTTTATGTAAAATGCTGTTAGGCTGTATCAGTCTATCTAAAAATCACTGTCTTTTCGCTCTGAGAAACAAAGCACACCTACACACAGCAAGCACAGAACTAGCTGAATGAATCCAATGGTGTAGAATCTTAAAAGTCATTATCAAAAATTTCAGCAAAATGAATAAAATTGAGTCAGTTGCACCAGAAAATACTAACCTCTTCCATGGCAAAGGGGTGGTGGTGGAGGGGAAGCAATTATTTATCCTTGAGTGACGGGAAAAGACCAGCAAGGATTTATATCTCTAGTGTGAACAACAGGTTCACAGAGCATCTTCAGCAGCCTGTGGGGTCAGGAATATTTTGCTGTTGTTGTTGTTGTTGGAGAAACTACAATAATATGGTTCTGGAAGACTAAGAGATAAGATGTCATCTTTATTCCTCTGTCCAAACAGAGGAAAGGACTTGCTAGTTATGATCATGAAACAATAGGAACAAATTTGGGAGAGAGATGAACAAAGAAGGTTTTTAAGACTTTTGCCCCAAGCAGAAGCCTCAGCTTGATTCTCATTCAGATGAGCATCACTCAAGGAGAGGTGCTAGAGAGAACATAATATGATCATGACTAGCTATGAACCCAAGCCAGAGGCCATTGGACCAGAAGAGCCTGAGGCAAACACAAATACAGCATGTACTATTATTATTATTATTATTATTATTATTATTATTATTATTATTATTATTATTATTATTATTATTATTATTATTATTATTATTATTATTATTGAGGTAGGCAAGATCAATATGATGTAAATGTGTGTTTAATATATTTATTTATTTACTAGTTTTTAATACTGCCATCTAGTGGCATACAACTACTCTGAGAGGTTTACATACATAAAAACATAAAACACCCAACAACCACCCCTCAAACAAACTATCCCCAAAGAAACTCCTGGTGGCAGTGGTAGCCAGAAAACAAAATAAACACATGATATAAACTATCACGAGGGGAGGATATCCCCAAAAGCTTCTTTGAAAAACTATGCTTTTACTAGCTTTCAGAATGCTAGAAGAGAAAGGGTGTGGCACACCTCTACTTGCAGAGCATTCCACAGGGTTGCAGCCACCACCAAGAAGGCCCAGTTTCTCATGGATGTCCAAGGCTCCCTCGTGGTGGCCACCCACAACATTAGAACTTGGAAGGAGCAGTGACATGAACAGATGATCTCAGGGAGAGGCGCTCTGACAAGTAAGTAAGTAAGCAAGCAAACAAGCAAGCAAGCAAGCATATGTGATGTTCACCCCGTGTCCCCTGATTGTTTCACCAAACAAAGAGCTCACCGAGTATCCCAACACGTTCTTTACCATGCTGCCACCAGTTGATTTCTTTACCAACTATATTTCCTAGACAAGACTGAGGTCCATTCAGTACTTAACTTTGAAATAAAAACAGGTTTATTGGTTGCAAGTTGTTTCAGGAATAGTTCTTAAGCACATTCTTAAAGTTACACTAAGCTTCAGTATTTTCCTTTAACCTCTTCTATCTTAACTAATACAGATAACACTCTGATTATTCACTCCTTAAATTCTCTCTCTGCCTCAAACCCAAACTATCTTCCTTTCTCTTCAAACCTTTCTATCTCCAAAACCCCTATCTATGTCTATCTAAACTCCTCCTCCTGCTGCTGCGTCTCTTTTACCTCGTGACTCCGCCCCATTGGTCTATGCAAATAGCATATAAATATTCATGACCTGGGCAAATGCCACAGTAAGTAAGTAAGTAAGTAAGTAAGTAAGTAAGTAAGTAAGTAAGTATAATGTTTCCAAATAATGGTCAGCCATAAAATTATATATTCAGTCCAAATGTACATTGTTGGAATTATATCATTTCTCTCATTGAACAGATCTTTTTTTATCAAATAGAATCATGCCTTTCCTGCAAAGATATTATGCAACTTATATTTTTTTTATTCTCCATTATATGACAGTGGTGTTATCCATAAACCAAGCAATATTCAGTACATTTGCATCATTATCATTCCATATGCAGCTTCCTTTTTATTTATTTATTTTTTCACTCTTAGCACTAGTGGCCAAAATTGTATTTATGAGCATGTGTAAGGGCAATACTGAAATCTCTTTTCCCCTTTTGCTCACCGTTTGTTATGGGTGTGTTGTCCTTTGCTCAACCAGGGGATGCAAGGCAGTCTGGTGAACAGTCTCCCAACCAGATAGAACTGCTTGCTTGATTCCTCTTCAGCAATAGAATAAGGCAATAGGATTGTATCTGCTGTGTTTATGTTTTTACCATTGCTTGGAACCAGGCTTCTTTCAGATACTGCTCAGAATCTCTTGTGTAGGCTTTGTGGATCTGGATTGAGAAGCCCTGATTCAGAGATAATTATCAGGGCTTCCTGATCCAAGCTGGCACCATAAGGAGCTCTCTCGGCCTCCATATGAGGGACCAGCAGCCTCATGCCATGCATGGGGAGGCAGCAGACAACAAGGGATTTGTGAAGTAGAAAGAATTCAAAATTTGTCTCTGAACAAATATTTCCCCCCATTATTTCAGTGCCCAAGAAAGCAACAGGTTTTTAAATGTTTTTTGATGGTTTTGCCTTTTTTTTATGATTTCAAATAACACTATCTGATTAATACAGACACTAAAAGATGATACTCATGAGCCAAAAGATCTGGGTTTACTAGCACAACTTCCAGGTTTAAAATTCATCTCCAGCAATAGCCCTTAATTGCTGACTATCAAGTGGAATTAGCTTGGATTCCAAAGTAATAATCACAACTAAATAATGCATCTTAATGTTGCACTGTAGAGGAACTAAAAATGGATATTGAGAAATGAGAATTATTTAACATTAAATAAATGTTGATACATATTATGAAGTAAATTGAAATCAATATAGATAGAGATTGAAATCAGTGGAATGTATTTTACTCATTAATTACTTAGAGACCTGTTTATTTTAATGGGTCTATCCTAAGTATGGTATAAGCTGGCTCTATTCCATAGTAATATGAGTGCTGGTCTGATCATTTATCTTTGTCAGGCAAAAGAGTTCTAATCAATTGGTAATGCTCCCTTAATTGGAATGATGGACCAGATTTCTCTCGAATGATCTGAATTGCAAAACCAGAGACCTGAGACATTATCCCACCCCTACAATAAAGATAGATCTTCAGGTGTAAGAGGTGTAAGAGTGAAGAAACATTAATTTAAAAAATACAGAGACCAAAATGAGAGAGAGAGAGAAGAGAGCTCAAAGTACCAAAACGGAACACAGACACCTTTCTTGGAGGATGTAGTATAGAGTAAGTAGGCTTCTGCTTACTGGGAGGGTGCTTGTGTGGTTTCCTCCATATATGCCCAACTTATAAATACATAAATAAAACAAACTGACAACAGCATGAATCTTTTGAAGGAGAAAGCACTTGAGCAGTCAAACTTGTAACTGCTGCCACCACAACTCTACTTCCCTTGAGGAAAATGGGAAGCATGCCACAGTATGTGTGAACTGTCATTTACATTTTTTAAAAAACCATCTGGAGTGACACAGATTTGGACTGTCCTGTAGGAATTGTAGAGCTAGATAACCATGGGATATCTACATGACTAATCACTGAAACATTTGTCCAGATTCAGCAATAAAGATATGTGTGCAGAAGTAGATCTCTACCCACACAAATAATGTGACATCTTTTTAAACTTCAGCATTCATTCAGGGTACCCTGAACTAGCTAGATATATCTTTAGTGTCAGATGAAGATTTAAATCCTCATGGCTGAGATCCAGTTGCATTATGGAGCTCAGTCTAGGGAACACTGGCAAGTTATACATAACATGCTCATCTCCCTCTCCCATCCACCCACCGATCTCTCTCTCTCTCTCTCTCTCTCTGTGTGTGTGCTATATTTATTTTAAAATGACCTCAGTGATGCCTACAGTCACTCTTCTGGGGGAAAATTCCATACAAAACAGCACTTGAAAGAGAAACACCTGATAGAAGGTATATACATATGCTGGAGACCCACTTAAAATGACTAAATATCAGTCAAGGATTCTTAAGTCATTACTCAGTGTGAGATGTTGCCATGTGTCAGCTATACTGTCATTACCTTGCAGACTGATAATTGACATTATTCACAGCCTGATAGGCTAGTCCTTTACCAATGAACATTGTCACTTTGCCCATTATCTGTATCCCAACCTGGTCATGGGAATGCAGTATAAATATGACAGTCATATTGTCTCAATCTTTTGTCTGAGGAAGAGAGACTTGCGACTTTTGAGACTTGATCCTCAAAAGCTCATATTATAATGTAGCAGTTAGTCTTTAAACTGCCACAAAGTTTTTGACTCTTTTTTTTCCTGATATGCTTGCACAGATCAACATAGCTCCTCCTTCAAAAATTACAACTATAAGAGGAATTGTAGAATTTGCCTTGGCTAATAGGCAAGGTGGCCACCCATGTAGCAGGTGCATGCTGCCTGTACAACTACGCATGCAATCAAGCATGTCACTGACTTGCAAACAGTTTCTCATCAATTAGTGGTGGCAACTTCCATGATTTCTTTTGCACACATGCAAATTACCCATAGGATTCTGACCAGTGGGTCCAGAGCCACAAATTGGTTTAAGGAGATTTGGCCTCACAGCAACAGAGCAGACACACCACCTGCATGAACACCCGCCATCTGAGAGGTAACATCATAGACTACAGAAATGCATACCAACAGCAATTTATCAACAACATTGTGAGAAGGGAAAAGATGTGGTTAATTATTTGAATGAATTCCTTCTCTTTGTCTTTACTTCCAAACAGATGTCATCAGAACATCAATTTATGAACAAAAACGTTTTGTATAATGCTTCACCAAATGTTTTTCATCAGCACAATCTCTTCATAATCTCCTAGACGGATGTAATTTGGTGTTTAGATGATTAGTTGCAAGAGATAGCACCTTTGCCATCCTCCTAGCAATGTGTTCAATGGATCAGCATTTCTCCCTGATGGATTTGACTATGCACACAACCATGATGAACACTCTTTTCAGTATATAACTCTGCCAGTGGAGAGAGAGAGAGAGTTGCAAACACTACAAGTCTTCGTTAGTAATAATGCATTATATGTCTAGAATGGATTTTCCATTTGGGCTGTGAAAAACTCTCAAGCGCCATCTCTCAGAGTTTCTCCAAATCCCAGTTGCACTCTTGTCTTTCATATCAGATTGTGTATCCATGTTTTGTTTTGGGTTTTTCCTACATAGAAACCTGGACACATTTTCCAAGCATACTTTTTGTAGTTTATGCATTTTGTACATGCTTTTCTTGTTAACGAAAGAGGGTTTCTCAGTATTTTTAGTTGTGTGTATGTTTAGGCGTTCACATTTTGAAAACAGATCCATGTTTTCGTGCATATTTTATTTCCACAAAGTGCCTTGCCCACAAATGGATTCGCCAGGCAAGCTGTGCTTTTTTACTATGAGCTTCAAGAGGTGAGAAACAGATACTTGCACTGAGAAGCTTAACTCCAATAGAATTCTGTTGCACCCCAATTTCCTCTGTAGGTCCACTAGACCATACAACTGTGAGTACCCTACCTCAGTGAGGTGAGGCATGTTGAAGGACCAAGGCTGACTGAAACAAGAACAACTACATGAGCTAGCCGATAGACCCGTTCTCTGGCTAAAGATTTCAAAGGAAGGGGAAGTTGATAAGAGGTGGAAAGAGGAAGGTGGTAACAAATGCTTGTAAATTTTCTCTTCCTTGGCAAAAAAGGAAGTGTTCCAACTAGAGATGGGCATGAAACAACCCACAAACCAAAAAACCTGATGAATTAGACTGGTTTGTGGTTCATTTCATTACTCAGTTCGGGGATCCTGTTTTGCCGAAGCAAAATGAAATGCCCAACATTTTTCCCTTTGCCATTTCATTTGCTTTGGCAAAAGGGGGTGCCCGCTGCCCCCTTCCTATTGCCCCTGTTGCCTCCGCCTACCTGCTCTTGCTGCTGCTGCTGCTGCCACCAATGTGGTGCCATCCTCAGAACAGTGGGCCTGGCTTCCCTGCCAGGAACTTGCCACTGCCTCTGAGCATGTGCCCACAGTGGAGGTGGAGGCACAGCCCCGCAATAACCATTAAGCAAAATAAGCAAATGCTTAGGGCATCATCGGGAAGGGGGCACCACAGGGTTTTCATTCAGTGCTATATCTACCATGGGCCATGGTGCAAATGGTGCATCCTCCTTAACTAACCACATCTTCCATCCAAATCCTTTGGCTCTCTCCCTCCCTCTCTCAAGAGCCCCAAGAAAACCACTGTGACGTGCACCCTCTTTCCTGCGTGCTCCCAGGTTGTTTCACTAACCGAAGGCACACGAGCCACATTACCTTTTTACTTCACGCTGCCACCAGTTGGTTCTTACCAACACAATTTACTCAGAAAGATTGAGGTCCATATGCTGTGTGACTTTCAACATAAAACAGATTTATTGATTACAGTTCATTTGAATAAATTGTTAAAAGACGTTAAGGCATTCATTGGCTTCTTAATAACTTATTCCTTATTCAGAGCACATTACCATAGTCTCTCGAGACTGAAGGATGCCTACACAACAGCTTATTCCTTAACGTCCTCACTCTCAACTGCCACCTTTAACTCTCCACAGCCTAACTCTCCACTTCCCAGTTAACTCTCTAACTGTCAAGCCTCTCACTCCCACTGTCAAACTCCAACTGTCTAACTCCAACTCACCCCTCCCTTCCAATCTCACTCTGGCTCCGCCTCCCAACAACTACCATTGGTGCAGGACAATACCTTTACATATATGGGAAGGCAGGGTGTTCGCTACAACCACCTTCCTACCTAAAGCAATTGAGTATGAACCAGAAAAAACTAAAAAGTATAAAGACTCACCTAGCGAAAAAAAACCCATGTTTTGAGTGAAATGATCAATCATAATCATTGTTTAGTGGTCTTTTTAAAATTATTTTTTACTTCTGTATGTTGGAAGGTTGGATGGAGATAAGGATAAAAATTGCTGCTGATCTTTTGGACCTATGCTTCTGCACTATATGTGCAAGCCAAAGAACTAACAGCCACTGTTAAAAATGACCCCAAAGGGGTTTTAAGTTCTTGTTTGAGCTTTTCAGTTTACAGATTCTGACAAAATCTGTGTACATTAATCAAAGCGAGAAAACACAAGATTTGGCTGGAAGCCAGTAATTTGGTTGTATGTATCATTTTGCAAATGATACGTGTTTCTTTTTCGCCACATGCTATACAATTGCTGTATTTTCATGCATATAATGTGCACATTATATATTCTTTTCAAGCTGTGAGATCTGCCATGTGTTATATTCATAGCGGGCACCATAATGTCAGTGTTTAGGGCCTCTGAAGATCTTAATCTTGCCCTGTGGAGGCAGCAGAAGCAGGTAGTGCCACCTCCAGGCACAACCCCCCCCCCCCAAAAAAAAGAACCACAAACTGGTTCATTTTTCTAGGAGTTCTTTATGGTTCCTGGTTTGTGGTTAGCCACGAACCATCATGAACCACCAGTTTTCTGGTTCATGCTCATCTTTAGTCCCAACACATTGAGGCAAACAAAACCCTCTGGGATATTTTGTTCGTATGGGAGACCAAAAGCTCCAGTACTGACTCCATCAGTAGCAAAAGAACAAACAGAACAAACAAAAATCCTATTGTGGAAAAACGTTGCAGTTTATGTTAAAAGTGTATTTTGCATTTAAAAGAACCCCATCTTTGTATTTTACACAAAATGCAATGTTTTCATGCAAAATACGCTGCCATGGATTTTTTTTGCAAAAAGGTATCAAAATGAGAAGAATGCATTAAAAAGGGAGAGAACATCTCATGATTTTGCCCAGAAGGCACACAACATTTAAAATTTTCATTCTCACCCACAAGGACATGACAGACAAAGAAATACATTCATAGTGGAAAGGATTGGGAAACTGGCTTATATGAGAATTGAGCAGCATCTTACCTCCAATCTCATGTAAAAGACAATGCTGCCAGATTGTATTCTCCATGTGTTCAATTTTTTTTTCATTTTAATGAATAGGATGCACAGTACTTTTCATATTGGCTGCAGACGGTTTCCCCCTTCTAATTGGGAAGATTAGACTAGGTAGTGTGTCATTATTATACAGGTCTACTTGTTAGGGATACTTTGCCTGAATCAGAGTCTGTTTCAAGACTCTGTACAGATATGGGAAGGCTCGAAGTACCTTGCAATGTAAACCTATCCATATCTACTCTGACGTAAGCCCTAGTCAATAGGTCTCATCCCAAAGCAATTGTGTATAAGATTGCAAGACCTATTATTCTCTGTGTGATCTAATATTTATTCACAAACATGCTCATATCCTTTAAAATAATTGCATAATGATTGTGGTTTTCCTTGAGAGAAACAAAGGTATTAGTTTGCTACACTTTTAAACATCTCAGTCAATGGCTGCGTTATGCTAATCATCATTCCACTCAAGTACAGCCTCTCATTATGTGGCAGAGAAAAAGCCAACCACTAACGCCCTCTGAAAAGGGCCCTTCCAGAGGCCGGAGTTCACGCTCAAGCCTCATTTGCCCTGCAGACAGTTTTTGCAGTTCATAATCATAATAACAAGAAGCGTTTTTCATACCATGGCAAAGAAGCTTCCCTCATCCAATTTTACAGCTAGGCATGAACATGTTGTGAATCTTGGCAGCTTTCTTGACCTGTGGAGAAGACCCATAAAGTGAACAACTGGGCTGTGAATTTGTTTTCTGTCATCAGGCCGCTGACGCAGAACGCTGTTGTTTTTGTAGCTGTAGTTACCAGCCTCATACAGGGTTTGGGTGCTGCACGTGTTCCTCATGCTAACTACAAGATAAATTGGTGTGTTGGTATGGGTGCATGCACACATGTGTGAAATCGACTAAATTTTGATTGCTCCATTTTTAAACATATGAGTGTGTTCATTTCAGTGGAAATAGCAGAGAATTTAATTGATTTTACTGAAAGAAAACTGCAATCTTTTGCCCATTTTCTCAGAACTGAGGAGCCCCTTCTGCTTTGGCACAAGGATAAGAGGACACACAACAGTCTTAAACTTACACTGACTCACATACGTACAAAGATCCACATTTAAAAATAAGGACTATCTTTACTTTGTACTGCTTTTCAAAGTGTAACGTTAATCTTAAATGTATTTTTAAAAGTAAGAAAGAAGAAAGCCAAATAAAAATAGTCAACAGATACTTTTAAACTGGGTACAGTTTCAGGTTTTCTTTGTGTTCCAATATATGTAGCATTGTTTTATATTTAAAAAATGTTGATACTGTGTATTCTCGAAGGCTTTGTAATCCATCGGTATGTTTAGAGGAAGTAATAAAATGTATAAAAGGGCACTATAGAAGTCATTTCTCCTGTTGTCATTTTTCATTTCTGGATTAATTTTTCTAAAGTCACGGTTTCCTCAAATCTCTGTATCCGTGTGTGTGTTGAAACCTTCTTCAGAATATCTTGACCTAAGGAAAGGACTGTGATTGGTTGATTTGCATGCCATCTTTGCCTACTAAGTGCTGTTCTGAATCTTCAAGATTTTTTTCTCTCTTATGATTTTGTGCCTTCAAGCTGGACTTGGGCTGAACAGCTCTTTACACAGACAGTATCATCAAATAAAGGAACATCTTCTTACATTGATTCAAGCAAAGGAGTGCCCTTTGACAAGCAAGACATATGGCCACTGTAACTTGGAAGTCAGTCGCATTAACTTTAATGGAATTGACTTCTAGATGAATGGGTTTAGGATAGTTGTGACCCAAATAAAGTTGGTGTGTGTGTGTGTGTGCATACATATATTTTCATTTTAATGTTATTGCTTCACTAGGCTATTTGAATCTTTTCCAGCGTGAGCAAATGGGTTGTTAAATTCATTTACTGTTATGTTTGCAAAGCCTTTTGCCTTTAAATGTTGCTTTGGGCACAACAAAACTGTCAAAACCCTCTGATGAAGTAGCCTCTTGCCTGCAAAAATGCATGCTGTTATAAGGTTGTTGTTAATCTTTATGGACTCCTTGTTAGTTTTCCTCAGGGCCTGAAATTCTTCTAAATTGAACTGCATATCTCAGAATACCCTAGCCAGCCTGGCCATAGGCCATACTATGGGACTGGTGGTGGTACGTAGCAGGTTATAGTCTCAAACAGCAATTTCTCCACACTGACAGTTCGCCTCCCCCAGAGATTAAAACAGATACCCTATTTAAATGGACAAAACTACAGTCTTAGATATGGAAGATTAATGTGCTAACAATTTATATCAATGCCAGCTTATTTATTATGTTATGGATACTACAAAACAGTTGGTTAGGTGGACAGCATGGACTTCTAAAACATCATGCTGGAGAGTCTATGGAATGGGAGGCAATGTTAGTGGCTCTCCAGATGTTTGGGGTGGTTCAGCTCCCCAAACCACCAACTCCCAAAACAGTAAGAAATCATCAGTGTAGTCACCCAAAATATCTTAAAGGCCAACACTTCCCCATTTGTGTTCCACAGGAAGCTGAACCATCAATAACCATGTTGTATTATTGTTTTGTTTTCCCCTTCATAGCATCTCCTGATAAGGGTGCAACAACTCTGTGGAATTGAATGCGAAGCTGGTTTGGATTTTTAGGAATTGATTTAATGTCATTTGTTTTTTGTGTCGGTGTGTGGGTTCACAGGTAACAACTTTTAGTCCAATACAAAGCTATGTAGTATATTGGCACTTCTGCATTCCAGGTCCCCATTTTCCCAGTTTTTGCTCTGTACCAGGAACTCAATTATTCACCCTTTTCTTGAGGCAGAGCTTGCTTTGAGACAGCTGATGCTGGATTCAGCAGCTTTTATTCAGCAAAGCCAGCATCAGGAGGCTGCAACACAGCCAACAACTACTCTAACAGTCATTTCCTCTTTCCTTTAAGAATCATCATATTTGGTAAATTGCACTTTTTAATATTTACATTTTTATATTGCGTTTTGAACTGCCATAGCTCTAGAACTCCAGCACTAAAGTAGAAAGGGCAGGAGGCGAGGAGGAAGAGTTTGGATTCCAGGGTATTCTGCAATCTCAAACCCGTACTTGGCAAACCCTGCAGATTCCATAGGCACAATTTCCTCCAACACAAGAGATCACACATGCCAAATTGAGTAAAACAAAGCCCAACCAGAATCAATTCAAAATAAAAAACCCGAAGAGGGTGTTTTAAAAAAAGCCCTCTTCCCAGTCCAAAAAATATGTGTGCTTAGCTGTTTGTCGTGTAGTTATAGATCTTTAGTTTGATTACAGTCATGCCATACCCGATGTAAAAATAGAAGTATTTGGACATGTAGTCGCACCCTTAACAGAAAACAAAATGAATTTAAAAGAAAAGGCAGTGCTCTGTCCACTTTGGTTTTCTGTTGGGTTTTACAAAGACTGTGTTACCAAAAAGCACCAAGAAAGAACCATCTGACTATGTCTTAATTCTGCTGCCTCTTTGGGGTTGTGATGAGGTATGTGTTCTTCATTATACCCCTTAAAATTGGCTACTGTTTTCTTATCCAATCCAGCTATCCCTTTTTGCTTTTAAGGCTGCAGTGCACTTACCTGTGAGTAAGCCCTACTGAAAATAAGCTCCAGAGGAATATATTTTAAGAAGACATGTACAGGATAGCACAATAAAGCTATTTAACAACTTGACACTTTCTTATCTATATCACCTTTTGCTTCACTTTATCTTCCTGCTGTCTTCTGAGATTTTCCTTTTGTTTAAATCTTAAGTTAGTTTTTGTGTTCAACACCTCCTGTTGGCTTTGTTTTCCAGAACAGAATGCCTCTCATCCCCACCCATGTTTGTTTCTCACAGATATTTAAACAGCAATTTTATCCATCCTGAATGTTCCACCTCTAACCTTCACTTCTCTGTTTAATGGGAACACTGTAAGCTGTAACATACTGTATAAATCATAAATCCTATTAACTGCAAACATACAGTAATTATAAGTGTCATAACTATCTAACATGCTCTGTGTGGAGCTTAAAAGACAGTTTAGAAACTTTAGCTAGTGGAGTATGCAGCCGCCTGCTTGTTTTCAGGGGCTAAGTGGATCAGAGAAAATAGCGCTGATCCAGCTCCTCTCATTGCCAGTATGGCCAGGTCACTTTAAAATACTGCTAATAGAATTTACAGCTACCAAGATTAATCCCAACAAAAAGCCAAACCAAAAGAGACAATGATTCCATGGGAGAAGACAAGTAGTAGGAAAACAGGAAGACCAAATATGAGGTAGACTGACACCATAAAGGAAGCCATGCCCTTTAGTTAACCGTAGGACAGCACGTAACAAGAGGGCTAGACCAGTTGAAGGATCAGCTACATGTGTCTGAATCTGTTCATGATCCACATTTAACTGGGGAGGCCCTGTTCAAGAGCCCCCCAATTTATAATACTGCAGGGTGGCAGGCAAAAGAGGCAGGGTGTTTCCTGGGTGGCCCCATTATTATAGGTCTCCCTTATTAAGTATCCATGTCTCTTTTATTGATTTATTTTTAACTGCACTTAAAAACCCTATTTGTCTTCAAATACTTTTGACTGATGAATCTGAGGGCCAAACTACCAAGTACAGATAATATGCCATTAAAAAGAGGAGTACCCTAAGTACTGGGATTATCTTACTGTCACAGCTGGAGCTTTTCATACCTCCTGTAGCTTGCAAATTGTTTTCCTCTGTTTTGTAACTGGTCATCAGGAAGCAAGTGCACGGCTTCACTTGCAAGTATGATTGCTGAAGCATGAAAGTCTGCCTGAATCATATCTCTGGAAGACAAATGGGTTTCAACTTCCAGTGATGGGTTATTTAAAATATTGTTTGGCCTATGACTTAAACTGCAATTTTAAACTCATTCCACTATATTAACTACTGGCTTTTCAATTTTGTTTAGCTACTTTTCTTATTTTTAATTCATTCTTTTTAAATTGTTCACTGCCTTGAGGGGGACTGTGTAGCCCTGAAATGAAGTCTGTACATTCTTAAATGAATAAATGAATGAAGAAAGCTAGAAAACAGAAGGTCTACATTAACAAAAATAGGTTAGACAACCTGGACAATCTTTAGGGTTGCTGCATAATATCACCCCAAAGGAATAAAGCCACTATCCAATAAAAGGTAAAAAGACAATTCACATATTATTTTAAATGTATAGACATAAATGTAGAAATAATTACTAGAATTAGAATAGAATAAGACACATACTTGCATAGTGGAGAAAATAATGACTAGATGATGTGCTCAGTCTTCTGGCCAGTCCTAACTGCTGATGGTCAACTTCAGGACTCTGCTTCCCTTTCTCATAGTTTATAGTGTGAAAGATGGACTTGGAACTCTAAAATCCTTTAAGCAGAATATTCAAACAGAGAATTCCCCTCTGTAAAGCAAAATGCCTGGCACTCTTACATGACATATAGCAGAAGTCATCTACTGTGAGATTTTGTGAGGAATAGAGAATATAGAGAATATATGTAAGTTACATGGATATATGAGGGACACGTTGACCTTTGCCAGCCTAACATCCCCCAAGGAGCATTACTGAAGACTACAGCTCCCATAATTTCCAGACAGGAAGGTCACTGGGACAGATCATTGACCCATCTAGTTCAGTGCTGCATAGTGTCAGTGGCAGCAGCTGTCCTGTGTCTCAGGCAAATGTCATTCCCAACTTTAGTGTCCATGCAGAAGACCTTTGTCACAGCAAGGAGATTGTGGTTTGCATCAGTATTATGCCCAGTGCTTAAGCTGTTGCTGGTAGATAACAAAGAATATTAGAAGTTTCTTTGAAGAAAGAACCTACTGCTAAAAACTGGTAGAAACCAGCCTCATTTGACTGGAGATTACTTGGGAAAGTATGGGTTGTTTACCTGGGAAAAGTCCAAGGATGGTAAGAAATATCTAGGCTAGGCAGTTGCAGCAGATACTTATATTTAGAGACATAATTCTATTATCTATTGATGTCTAGTTCTGTTATCAGTTTGCTCATTAGTAAGATGCTCTATTACCATTTTGCCTGTTAGTGAGAAAGCACATCAAAAAAGATGGAAGCACCTAGATATGCTTAATGAACAGGTATTGCTAGATGTCAAATACAATATAAGGAGCTGAGATGCCTTTGTTCAAAGATCATCAGTGTAGACCGAGATCCTGGGAAGTGCAGTGCAACTACCCACTATGGTTCTTCAGGTTTGTGAGCACTAGGGACATAAGGGTTCTCTTTCCTGTTCATGCTTTCTGCTGTATTATCTCTTTAAGAAAATGTTGTACCTTTCTTCCATTGGTGTGTTTATTGTCTTTGAATCCAAACCAATTGCTTGTCAGCCTTGACAAGACACAACCCAGCCAACTGAAGATTGAACCAGGGAAATTATGGGTGCCTGAATGCCATCTGACTGCTTGCCAGTCTGTAGCATTTTTTGGGGGGGGGGGAAATAATAATAATGTGCATAAGAGCCATTATTTAGGAATTCTTGAGAGCGAGAATAAATTGACTGGAATAGTTTTAATCACAACATACTGTCAGAAATTTGCCATTTAGATTGTATAACAGCATATTATTCTCTCTTCCCCCCAACCACCTTCTTGATTTTCTACTCTGTGATATGAGTTATAATCATTTATTCTTTGTTATTTTGGAATTATTGAGAATAAATATTTAAAAGACAAGTTCTTCAATTTGCTTTTGTTTGCAAACATGCATGCAACCTTTTAATTTCCCATGCAGTATTCAGCCCCATCTGTCTGGCAGTGGTTGCCATGCCATTTAGTCAAATTATACCAGCAAAAAGCAGCTAACCTACAATTACTTTCATTTCCATTGTGAAGCGTTTTTATTCATATTTGTGGAAAGCTTTCTCCAGGTGCTGCACCTAGACTTGGCATTGGCTGAGACACTGTAGAAACAATTGAATTCTTTTTACCTTGCCCTCTAAAAGCAATCTTGAAAACTTCATTTGCTAAATCTCATTTTATTTAACATATTATTAAAAAGATGTTGAAGACAGGGCATGGTGATAATGAATAAAAGTGAAGGCTTAGACATGAACTATACAAATGCATAATTCAAACCCTGTGACTCATTTGATATTCTTTTTTTAAAAAAGAAAAAAATATATTGCTGGCCTGAAAATTGTTTCAAGGAATAAACAACTTGCAATTAAAACTGGGATTCTGATCATCATCATCTTAGCTAAGTGGTAAGATACTAATAAATTCATATTCTACACAGGGGCAATTTGTTAACGTGATTAAAATCAGAATTGCTGCAATTTCCAATCAAAAGCAGCAACTTTCAAATGAGAAATTTCTACAGATTTATAGAAGAGTTTTTCCTAATCATTCATTCCAGAACTGTCTGAAAAACACATAGTTTCTACAGCTGCCTTAAAAATACTCTTACCTTCTCTGGTTACGTTTATTGTTGTTGTATGCTGTCAAGCTGCTTCAAACCTCTGACACTCTTAAGGATCAGTGACCTTCAAAAGGTCCTGTCATTAACAGCCTGCTCAGGCCTTGCAACTCAAGGCTTCCTTTATTGAGTGAATCCTTCTCCTATTTGGTTTTCTCCTTTTCATGCTGCCTTCAGATATATATATATATTGCTTTGGAGAATGTGTGTGTGTACACGCTCTCTCTCCAAAGCACAGTAATTTGGACAGTGGAAAAGCAGAGAGCACTGAGGCCTCCAAAATAACTTTGACAAGGATAGACAAGACATGCCTACCTACTGTTGAACTAGATTATTATTTTTATTTCACCCAGAGCTTGGAATTATTTACCATCATTATAATGTCCTGTACCAAGACTCCCCCAAATAATTACCTCTCCTAATAAATGCATTTTTAAAAGCGACTCTTTACTTCCCTATTTCTCAAAGGGAGTTAAAATAGATTTTTAAGTTACTTTAAATAGTTTTTAAAAACTGAATGTGCGAAGGCAGTAGACTGCCGTAACACATTCTGCTCCCACCGACTTTGTTTTTCTCTCAGTACCCACAGTAGGCTGCTGAAAAAAAATGATCTTTGCAACTTGGTTATGCCTGCGCATATAATCCACTGGTGCTAGCTTAGAGCAGCCAGCTATGATATGATGAATCGTTTTTTTAGATTTGTGACAGGCTCTATACATATCACTTACACTTTGCATCATAATTATTTTCTGATGTTATCTAATGCGAATAACTTGTTCTTGGATTGCATATATGGATCCCTTAGTTTCAGCCTGAAGATGGGCTAATTTAAGCCACAGCTTCGATTGTTCCTTATCGATATTATCATCCAGGAGGTAACTGGGATGCTGTCCATGTATTGATTTCTCAAGCCATGCATCCCTACACTATTGGACTTTTGTTAACATAGGTTGGCGTTCACTTGCTACTTGTAATATTGAAAGTCTGTTTTTGTTTTCTACTATTAAATGGAACCAGGCTCCCATGGATGTAGTTTTGAAGTATGACTACTTCACCCATAGAGATGATAGTGATGATGATGATGATTTAGTTATATATAACTGCTTGGACAGTGTCATCAAAGCAACCAACATGAATTTGACCAAACTCCGGAAGGCAGTGGAAGACAGGAGGGCCTGGCATGCTCTGGTCCATGGGGTCACAACTTGGACGAGCCGGACACAACTTAATAACTAAACAACAACAAAACTGCTTGCTTCCAAGCAGTCTGACTGAGCAAGGTAATTCCTATGTTTCTGTGTTGTACTAAGGTTTGCAGTGTTAAGTGCTAAGAGGGTGTAAATAGAGCAGAATTGGTGCTGGGTCATCTCAGAATATGTTTCCAAATGAAATTCATCTAGAAAAGTTCACCTTAATGTAATGTATTTGTAGGGATAATTAGAATCCCGACTCTGTTCATTAACATTTCAAATCTCATTTAAATGTAAATTGTAATATTCTCTTTTTGTGCAAGAGTGGGTAGTTAGTGTCATTCTTGAGTAATAAGTAATTTGCTCCTCGTTAGGTGTAAGAATAGATAAAGATGTAGATCAAAAGTAGATAATGGACATAGTTAAATATGGTTACCTTGTCTTGATGGGGATTTCAAATAAGCAGCCACTGTATTTTCTTCACTGTAATTGTGCATTTTAAATTCCTGGACCATGCATATTTCACCGCATTTGCTGTTAACCAGCTTTCCTTGTGTTATTAATCATAGGAATTTGTGAGTACAAAAATGCTTTTGCGCGCACGCACGCGTGCACACACACACACACACACATTACATTATGTTAGCTCTTACACATACTCTGTAATGCACAACTACACAATGGAAATATGCTTTGAAGAATGAGAGCCTTTTGTTACAAGTAAGTGGCTCACCATGAAGCACAGACACATACAAAATAAACATACAAAATAGATTTTTGCCTACCACTGATGTCCCCACTGGAGATTCACCCCAGAGGGCCAGAGGTGCCATCACTGGTTTAAACTGAGCCTAGCCAGTTGAGTTTGCATGAGCAAGGGGTATTAATATGCTGACTAATAGTCCGATTAATAATTATCTCATGCTGTTAACTTGATTCGGATTTTTCATGCTGTCATGTTGATTTTGATTACTCCAGGTTTTTCTAGGTTGAGAATAGTCAGAAGTGGTTTACCATTCCCTTCTTCTGGTGGCACTGTGGAACTCTGTAGCTTGCCCAAGGCTACACAGGCTTATTCCAGGAGATACCTTTGGTTCTACAGCTAGATACCCAACTCACTGAGCTATCCAGCCAGCTAAGAATTGGTTACTAAAAGGACATAGACATATTAACTATAGGAGTTATATCCTTTTACAAGAATAGTGATTTATTTTTTAAGCAACTGGAATATAACTTTTTAAAAATATAGTAGCAGCGACCTTGTTTGGCTCCTTTCCCCCGGTCTTCTAATATTAGGTGCCTATAAAGTACAAAGCTCACTGTTTCATCTATCCGAACCTGGATCAGCACTTACATGTTTGCAAAGCATACCTGAGGGCTTGTTGGGCTCACAGCATCACCATGCTCCTTGTATTCAAAAAGATTTCCAAGATTTGCTCTCAATGGGATCTGTCTGTCACTCAGTCTTTGTATTAATCTTACTCATTCTGGAGAGGCTATATTCCTGCCTCTGCCTGTCACTCAGGCATTTCAAACTTCTTTAAGTCTCGGAAGCTGGGTTTGATCAGAAGAGTCTCATGCTCAGACTTTTCCATTTTATTAAATATGGGCAGATTTTCTAAGCCACTTGTTGGTGAACACGGGAAATACTTACTCTTTAGGGCCAGCATTAGACATCCGCCAAAACATAGCTGCTACTGTAAAAAAAAACAAAAAAAAAAACAAGGTTCTTCTTCCTCCTGCCACTCCACTTTGCTGAATACCATGGATTAACTCAGTCAAGGTCCTTGGAACATGATAGAAAATGAGATGAAACACACTACCCAGTGTAGCAAAGTCAGGTCAGCAATATCCTGTTCCCAGATAATTTAAGGACCAAACTGGACAACAGGGGGTGGGTCATTTTGATGACACAGGAATGAGCTCTATGATGTCTTCAGAGTGGGTCTTGTCCTACTGGCAGAGGCAGGGCGGGCAAGCATTGGAAGCTGGTTGGAAGTGCTTCCAGACTGGCTGATTGTGGAGACACACTCATGAGAGGAACCCAGGCAAATGAAACGCAGCTAAATATGTGTAATACAGCAGTTCAGAGCTGGAAGGCACATTATTTGATAGTGAGGCAGGCATCAAAGTGCTTCTGTTTCCAAACGTTCACTTCCTCAGTCCCGTACGAGTCACCCTTGAGACTTAAACTGACACACTGAAATGTGAAACTCTAACCCAGACAAAAGACACAGAGAATTGGACCTTATTTTCAATGGCAGCCACATGCTGTTCATATTGGTCACCTCTGGCTTTAATATGATTGGTGTGTGGAGTTCATACCAGCCATATGCATCTGGTTACCACCTTAAATATGCTTGTTTCATATAGGAAATCTTTCATAAACTCTGGCTGCATATACTTATTGAAGTATTCTGTACAGTTGCCCAGACTTCTTACTCATGGTTCCGGAAGAGAGAGGAATGAAAGAGAGAGCGAGAGAAGCCATGAAGGGAGACGCAAAGAAGCCAAAGGGAGGGAAAAGGAGTGAGCAGTGGAGAAGAAGAAAAGAATTAAACAAAATGGCAATAGAGAGAAGAGAGTGGGCCATTGGGGTCGGGGAAAAGGAACAACTGATAGAGTTTGGGAGAAAGGAACTATGAAGAGGAGAGAGAGAACTCAGCCACACACAGAGAAAAAGATAAGTCACAAGGAGCCAGAGGAAAAAAGAGGAAAAGCACAAGGAGGGAGAGGAGCCAGAGAGAGAGACAAGCTGTGTGTGTGGGGGGGGGGGGGAGAGAAGCTGTGGGGAGGAATGGAGGGGCAGAGAGAGAGAGAGAGAAGAAGAAGAAGAAAGAAGCTACAAGCAATAAGCACCTAGATAACATGTTGAAAAAAAACAGCCATTAGAATTGCTTTGTGTTTGGGTGAGAACCGGATAACTGACGAAAAAGGAGTTAGCTTCTTGATATTTTCCTTTGCTTGATCTTTTAGTGAGTGGTAGTGAGCCATCTTGACTGCTGACATTGGTTTTGCCAACATCCTGTAAACCATCTTGATAGCTGATATTGTTGTTGTCAGCATTCAATATGGCTTTTGCTACATATAGCCTGGCATCATTTTTCCTGCTGGCAAGGTGGGCATGATACTGCAAGGCAATGTTGGACCATTTCCTGGCAAGTTTATAAGCAAACCCAGAAGCATCCCCTGTTCATAAACCAGAGGATTTTGAAGGGCTGAAGGTAAACGCAGGGTGAACAGGTGTTGAACAGACTGTCCTTTAGGATTGCATGCATTTTCAAGAAATTTGGTGACACATATTTACAATAAGCCTCATTTTATATTCTACATATCATTATATAGTAATCCAGTTCCTTCTGAAATAATTGGTGTGCCCCCTACAGTGTTCAAACACCTTTTGAATCATGTTAACAGTGTATTTAGGACAGAATGAATTTCTCTGAAAAGCAAAGTTTGTGTTCCTGAAAAATTCCAAAACAAGAATAATCCTCCCTTTCATTATAACCCTTGTTTCTCTGCTGATCTGCTGACATGCATTTCTAAGACAACCGTGACACATATATGTATATATATGCCTCAAATCTCCCCTTTCAAATTAAAGTATGCTGAGTCAACTGCTACCCCTTTCATTAAGCAAGAAATATACATTGCAGAAGAATGTTGACAACAAAGCAGTCTTCCATCACCTTTCTTTAATACTTGTACCCGTTTTTCATGATGTGAGCACCAATGAGAGTAATAAGCTCCTCAGAATGATACCACAAAAGTGACATAAACCTTTTTTTAGACATTATAGAATTCAGTTCTCTTTTTTAAAGCCTAGTTTATGAATGTGGGATATTATGCTTCTATATTCACAGTTCAAAGTGCCAGGAAATGGCCTGATAGTGCTGCACAATATTGTGTCCATGTTTTCAGCAGGAAAAAGGATGTCAAACATTACATAATAAAGGGCAGCCTAATTGTTGATAACACCCATATCAGCTGTCAAGATGGTCTACAGGATACCCTCTTGTAATCACTACCATTCACAGAGACATCAAGCAGGGGAAAATTCCAGAAGCTAAATTCTTTTTTCATCAGTTAACCACTTCTCACCCAAACATAATTGTCAGGGTTCATTCACTTAGTCACCACACATCTAAAGTGCTTTGTCGGCACATAACATCTTTGGATTTTTTCAAAATCAGTAAGCAATTGTATAGTGCAAGATGGGTAGAATGGAGACTATGACAGTACATAGGCACCAACACTTAAAGAAGCTTAAATGAGTGAGTTTCTAAATATTCTGTATGTTTCTAAAATATATTTTAAAAAATATTTTCAATATCTGCTTTTTAAAATCTGTAGTATTCTTTTTGTATCTCCCTTTTACAACCAGGCATAGAATCCCTTTGCAAATGTGATTCTGATAAGCCTTTTTGGCCAGAAAGGAGTTAAAAAGTTAGCAAAAAGTTCACTAATTGCATCCTGATCAACCAGATCGAAAGTACAGATAGTTCCTGGGCATGGAGCTGATTCCCCCTTTGAAAACTTATGTGATGAGACTGTTTGGTCTCAGAAATCCAAATTGAACATTTACTGAAATACCTCCCTCCTCTCCACTTATGAATGTATACAATATTTCATTTCGTAAAGCTCCTGCTGGCAAGCCTGTACCATGCATGTTCACTCTTCTAACAAAGTGGCTATTTTTCCCTTTTGAAAGGCCATTTTTGACAACCAGTATCTCATCCCCTGCAGCCTGGATTATTTCCAAATAAAAAACTGAATGGGGCCAACCATCTTCTTTCAAGATAAGCAAGGTTGGTCTTTTCCATTTATATGATCTATTTTAAATCTGGGGAAGTACAGGGTTGCCTATTTCTGAATGGGGTGGTGGTAGTAAAACACAACAAGAACAGACTGTTCCAGATATAGTCAAATCTGAAGCCAGTATAAAAGGCATAAATTTTTGTTTGGGCTTCCCCAGTTTTAGAAGTGCCTTATAGAATGTTCCCCTTCATGGATTGCTGCCTTGTCATGGCGAAGGGGCTTGAGTAATTCAGAGAAGCTATGGGCTATGCCGTGCAGGGACACCCAAGACGGACAGGTCATAGTGGAGAGTTCTGACTAAACGCGATCCACCTGGAGCAGGAACTGGCAAGCCACTCCAGTATCTTTGCCAAGAAAACTCCATGGACAGAAACAAAAGGCTAAAAGATATGACACTGGAAGATGAGCCCCTCAGGTCGGAAGGCATCCAACATGCTACTGAGGAAGAGCAGAGGACAAGTACGAGTAGCTCCAGAGCTAATGAAGTGGTTGGGCCAAAGCCGAAAGGACGCTCAGCTGTGGAGGCGCCTGGAAGTGAAAGGAAAGTCCGATGCTGCAAAGAAAAGTATGCATAGGAACCTGGAATGTAAGATCTATGAACCTTGGTAAGCTGGATGTGGTCAAACAAGAGATGGCAAGAATAAACATTGACATCCTGGGCATCAGTGAACTAAAATGGACGGGAATGGACGAATTCAATTCAGACGATTATCATATCTACTATTGTGGGCAAGAATCCCGTAGAAGAAATGGAGTAGCCCTCATAGTCAACAAAACAGTGGGGAAAGCTGTACTGGGATACAATCTCAAAAATGATAGAATGATTTCAATACGAATCCAAGGCAGACATTTCAACATCACAGTCATCCAAGTTTATGCACCAAACACCAATGCTGAAGACACTGAAATTGACCAATTCTATAAACACTTACAACACCTTCTAGAACTGACACCAAAGAAAGATGTTCTTGTCATTATAGCGGACTGGAATGCTAAAGTAGGGAGTCAAGAGATAAAAGGAACAACAGGTAAGTTTGGCCTTGGAGTTCAAAATGAAGCAGGGCAAAGGCTAATAGAGTTTTGTCAAGAGAACAAGCTGGTCATCACAAACACTCTTTTCCAACAACACAAGAGACAACTCTACACATGGACATCACCAGATGGGCAATACCGAAATCAGATTGATTATGTTCTCTGCAGCCAAAGATGGAGAAGCTCTATACAGTCAGCAAAAACAAGACTTGGAGCTGATTGTGGCTCTGATCTTATAGCAAAACTCAAGCTTAAACTGAAGAAAGTAGGAAAAATCACTGGGCTAGTCAGGTATAATCTAAACCAACTCCCTTATGAATACACGGTGGAAGTGAAGAACAGATTTAAGGAACTAGATTTGGTGGACAGAGTGCCTGAAGAACTATGGATGGAGGCTCGTAACATTGTACAGGAGGCAGCAACAAAAAACATGCCAAAGAAAAGGAAATGCAAGAAAGCAAAGTGGCTGTCCAACGAGGCCTTACAAATAGCAGAGAAGAGAAGGGAGACAAAATGCAAGGGAGATAAGGAAAGTTACAGAAAAATGAATGCTGACTTCCAAAGAATAGCAAGCAGAGACAAGAGGGCCTTCTTAAATGAACAGTGCAAAGAAATAGAAAGGGAAAAACCAGAGATCTGTTCAAGAAAATTGGAGATATTAAAGGAACATTTTGTGCAAAGATGGACATGATAAAGGACAAAAATGGTAGGAACCTTACAGAAGCAGAAGACATCAAGAAGAGGTGGCAAGAATACACAGAGGAATTGTACCAGAAAGATCTGGATGTCCCGGACAACCCAGATAGTGTGGTTGCTGACCTTGAGCCAGACATCCTGGAGAGCGAAGTCAAGTGGGCCTTAGAAAGCATGGCTAACAACAAGGCCAGTGGAGGTGATGGCATTCCAGTTGAACTATTTAAAATCTTAAAAGATGGCGCTGTTAAGGTGCTACACTCAATATGCCAGCAAGTTTGGAAAACTCAGCAGTGGCCAGAGGATTGGAAAAGATCAGTCTACATCCCAATCCCAAAGAAGGGCAGTACCAAAGAATGCTCCAACTACCGTACAATTGCACTCATTTCACACGCTAGCAAGGTTATGCTCAAAATCCTACAAGGTAGGCTTCAGCGGTATGTGGACCGAGAAGTCCCAGAAGTACAAGCTGGATTTCGAAGGGGCAGAGGAACTCGAGACCAAATTGCTAACATGCGCTGGATTATGGAGAAAGCCAGAGAGTTCCAGAAAAACATCTACTTCTGCTTCATTGACTACGCAAAAGCCTTTGACTGTGTGGACCACAGCAAACTATGACAAGTTCTTGAAGAAGTGGGAGTGCCTGACCACCTTATCTATCTCCTGAGAAATCTATATGTGGGACAGGAAGCAACAGTTAGAACTGGATATGGAACAACTGATTGGTTCAAAATTGGGAAAGGAGTACGGCAAGGCTGTATATTGTCTCCCTGCTTATTTATCTTATATGCAGAATACATCACGCAAAAGGCAGGACTGGATGAATCCCAAGCTGGAATTAAGATTGGCGGAAGAAATATCAACAACCTCAGATATGCAGATGATACCACTCTGATGGCAGAAAGTGAGGAGGATTTAAAGAACCTCTTAATGAGGGTGAAAGAGGAGAGCGCAAAAAATGGTCTGAAGCTCAACATCAAAAAAACTAAGATCATGGCCACTGGTCCCATCACCTCCTGGCAAGTAGAAGGGGAAGATATGGAGGCAGTGACAGATTTTACTTTCTTGGGCTCCATGATCACTGCAGATGGTGACAGCAGCCACAAAATTAAAAGACACCTGCTTCTTGGGAGGAAAGCGATGTCAAAACTAGACGGCATCTTAAAAAGCAGAGACATCACCTTGCCGACAAAGGTCCGCATAGTCAAAGCTATGGTTTTTCCAGTAGCGATGTATGGAAGTGAGAGCTGGACGATAAAGAAGGCTGACCACCGAAGAATTGATGCTTTTGAATTGTGGTGTTGGAGGAGACTCTTGAGAGTCCCCTGGACTGCAAGGAGAGCAAACCTATGACCCTGATGTTGGGAAAGTGTGAAGGCAAGAGGAGAAGGGGACGACAGAGGATGAGATGGTTGGACAGTGTCACCGAAGCTACCAACATGAATTTGACCAAACTCCGGGAGGCAGTGGAAGACAGGAGGGCCTGGCGTGCTCTGGTCCATGGGGTCACGAAGAGTCGGACATGACTTAATGACTAAAGAACAGCAACAACAATAGAATGTTGCTTTGCTCTACCAGCACAAAATCATTTCTGCACTCTCATGCAGCAATAATCCAAAGTTCTGAACATGCTCAAAGGAGAATGCCTAACTCCATCACTATCATTGTTGCTTCTTTCTCACTTCCAGTACCAAGTATGGGGAAGCCCTGCTCACTTATGCATTCTGCACCTGACAACTGACCTAGCTACAGGGACCTCAGTGTTTAAAATGTGAAGAAAACATATCTAAAATATTGGAATTCATGACACTTCAGTAAGGCTATAGTGTCACTTGTGTCAGAAATGTTGAGAAAAGTAAAATGCCAACTAGTAGGTGATAGAAGGAGTTCCATACAGTCAGTGGTATCAGCAACCCATGATTCAAGCAACGGATATTTTAACCTACCATTTTGGGGTGAGGTCTCCTCTTCCTCCAGACCACTCACTGGCCACACCTTGTCAGTAGTCAGTTCAGCTCCCAAACCTGAAATGTCCTCTTGTCTCTCAAATTTGACCAAATGAATTTCTAATTATTGTATTACATTATGATTCATTATATTGGAGGTTAATGTGGTGGGATAGAACATTTCATATAAAAATATTATAAAATTAATAAAATGTGTCAAGCACTCATATATAATTATGTCAAATTAATAAATATTGAATTCATATAAAATTAATATAATATTCTCCTGCCATCACTGCATTGCATGTCTCTGGAAGCAGAATGGTGGATTATCTCCTTAACAATGTGCCTTAATGAGAAATGCCAAGGGTTTAACAAATCTGATATGCTGATGCCAGTGTTATCTCTTGTACCATAAGGCATTTGGTGGTGCATTTTTCTTCTTTAATCCACTTCCTTTTTTTCTTTGGACAACACAAAATGAATTTCGTTGCAGTTAACCTTTGTTTGCTGAGGATAGAGATCTGTCCATACAACAATATTATCTGAGATATTGAGCTCTTTATCTCCTTTGAAAGATGAAGAGGTCACACCTCTAAAAAGAAAATCCATTATCAGAAATGCTAAATATGACAGTCCAGTCTTTAAGCATGTAACTCCTCAGACCAACAAGTTTTATCTTTTTCATTTTGTTTGTGTTGATCCTTTTAAACAGAGATGTCTTAAAGATGAAACATTGCTGAATGGATAATTACCCTAACATTTGTGTAGACTAGATATCGGAAAGAGATTCTTTAGTTAGAATTAAAAATTCTGAGAAGTGTAGGTGTGAAAAATTCTTCAAAAAATGTTGTATAAAATTTCAGTCCAGGTAGCGGCCATCATAAGTGTTTCTACTGGGGTATATTCTGGGAACAGCCTGTGTAGTCAGCAGATTATTATGAGGGTATCCATGATTATGTTCCTACGTCTAACTTTGGTTGTGATAACATAAGTATCTGTAGGCACTAATAGATACTGATATGGCACTATTAAATAGGTTCTATGGCAAGTTCTTAAAGAAATGGGAGTGCCTGACCACCTTATCTGTCTCCTGAGAAATCTATATGTGGGACAGGAAGCAACAGTTAGAACTGGATATGGAACAACTGATTGGTTCAAAATTGGGAAAGGAGTATGACAAGGCTGTCTATTGTCTCCCTGCTTATTTAACTTATATGCAGAATACATCATGCGAAAGGCAGGACTGGATGAATCCCAAGCCAGAATTAAGATTGCCGGAAGAAATATCAACAACCTCAGATATGCAGACGATACCACTCTGATGGCAGAAAGTGAGGAGGAATTAAAGAACCTCGTAATGAGGGTGAAAGAGGAGAGCGCAAAAAATGGTCTGAAGCTCAACATAAAAAAAAAACTAAGATCATGGCCACTGGTCCCATCACCTCCTGGCAAATAGAAGGGAAAGATATGGAGCAGTGACAGATTTTACTTTCTTGGGCTCCATGATCACTGCAGATGGTGACAGCAGCCATGAAATTAAAAGACACCTGCTTCTTGGGAGGAAAGCGATGACAAACCTAGACGGCATCTTAAAAAGCAGAGACATCACCTTGCCGACAAAGGTCCGCATAGTCAAAGCTATGGTTTTTCCAGTAGCGATGTATGGAAGTGAGAGCTGGACCATAAAGAAGGCTGACCACCGAAGAATTGATGCTTTTGAATTGTGGTGCTGGAGGAGACTCTTGAGAGTCCCCTGGACTGCAAGGAGAACAAACCTATCCATTCTGAAGGAAATTAACCCTGAGTGTTCACTGGAAGGACAGATCCTTAAGCTGAGGCTCCAATACTTTGGCCATCTCATGAGAAGAGAAAATTCCCTGGAAAAGACCCTGATGCTGGGAAAGTGTGAAGGCAAGAGGAGAAGGGGACGACAGAGGATGAGATGGTTGGACAGTGTCACCGAAGCTACCAACATGAATTTGACCAAACTCCGGGAGGCAGTGGAAGACAGGAGGGCCTGGCGTGCTCTGGTCCATGGGGTCACGAAGAGTCGGACACGACTTAACGACTAAACAACAACAACTATTCATATCTCTGTTTTTATACTCTTAAAGAGATAATTAATTCTACAAGTTGAAACAGCAGCCTGGGACACATGTTTATACATGTGTGAACCAAAACTGTGATTCCAATCAATAAGTTTATCCAGGTATGAATCTGCTAATGATGGACTAGAGTACTCACTTGACAATAATTCCTGGATTTCAGAGCTTGGAAAAGTTACTTTTGAGAACTTCAGTTCCATTGATCATCTTGCCTGTGACACTTAGGAAGCTCTACTCTAACATAAGAAATTTTCCAATTTCTGCTGTGGTGTGAATGCATCTCTGTAATGAGAAGAAAGCTATCTGTGCCCTGATGTGTGAAAGGAAAAGCTGATGTGGACATTCCCTTCAATTAGCCTTTCACCTGAAACAAGTGGATTTCCTTATAGCTGCATGCCACAAGACATATGAAGGGAATTGATGCTTACCTACCAAGGAACAATCACAGAACAAAGCATGGCTAAATGCAAAACACTAAGGCAAGGAAAAGCATGTGATATGACAAACAGATAACTTCTACCATTTAAGGAAGTGCTGTTTCTAAAAACATGCTCAAGATATAATCTAGTTTATCCCTGAGTAACTTAACCCTGCTCAAGGAAACTGTGCTGCCTATTGAAGAAGAAGAAAGAAAAGGAAAAAGGAAAAAGGAAAAAGGAAAAAAGAAACGATCTGTCTCATACCATTGTTCCACAAGATATTGTGGTTTATCAGTGCTGCAAAATGTATCAAGTGTTTTCAGATGGGAGCCAACAGGGAGCTGAAAGAGAAGGTTGTATTTTGTTACTTTTATTCCTCTAGAAATCTGTGCCAAATATCAGAAACACTGCATAAAAAGCTGCCTTAGATTAAGACCATTGGTCCCTTTGTCCAGTACTGTTATCTCTGACTGGCAGTTTTATACAATATTTGGTCCTTAGTTTCTCTGGAGATGATATGGCTTGAACATATGCTGTAACACTGACCTATGGCCATTCCCTGTAAGCAGATACCTAAAATGTACTTGGTCCTTTGCTTCCTCCCCTTCTTGTGGGTGCCTTTCCAGAAAATGACTAAGAAATATAAAACACACAAGATAGGGCTATTTCTGGCAGCAAACCCACATGCGTCAGGCTGCTCTGGATGTGGTCTCTGTGATTTAACGCATGACTAGCCTTACTATTAGGCAGAATGGGGTGACAACAAAATGCAGCTATTCCTGGTGCGGACAACCAGCCAGTGGTAGACACATGGTTTTTCTTAGTTATTTCTCTTTGATATATGACACAACTGTGTAGGCCACAGATGTTTCTTCAACTCCACTCTCAAACTGACTTGTATCCTGCATGGTGGAAGAACCTGTTCCATCGCCCTTGTTGAAGAAAAATGGAACCGGTGCTCCACTCAGCTTCTATATGTGGCCTGATGAGGGGCATCTTGTTTTTCAGCCTTGACAGAAAAGTGCCTTGATCTGTTCCGGTTTCCAAGATTTAAAATATTATTCCTCATATTGTTAAAGAGTTGGAAACATGTTCTTGGCCAGCCCAAGATGTTGTGCAGCCCACATTGGAACACCAAAGGATACCTTAACAGTTAAGATGACAATTCGCTCCCTTTTATGACACCCCAAACCAACTGCTTAAGATGGCCACTTTATTTTGGCTGTTGGTAGAGGCAGCCCTGAGTAATATATAGCTTCTTGCCCTTGCCATAATATGAAGGTCTTTTCTAAATACTTCCATGCTGCAGATACTAATAATATGGTATTAAACTGCAACATTCTGGCAGAATTTTCTGAGGCAAAGTTTAAGCTGGGAAATTGACATAATGTACCTATCTGAAAGTCAGTCCTGTGTATGTGTGTGTATGTAATTAATATGTGGTAGTTATGGGTAAGGTTATGTTCCAGAATGGATGTGCTATGCTTATGTGAATATTGTTATACATACACATCACAGGTTAAGTGAAATAAAATGAAAATACAGTCATCTTTTGTTAAAGAAGGGAAAACAGGGAGTTGTTGGAGCTTTAGACTGTGAGTGGCAAAACCTGGGTTCAGAGCCTCACTGAGCCTTAAAACACCCTGGTTTACCTTGAATCAGTCACTATGTCTTCAGCCTAACCTAACTTATAAGGTTGTTTTGAAGATAAAAATAGGAAGTAGGACCCTGTACACCATCCTGAGATCCTTGAAGAAAGCCACGAGGTAAATGTAGACAGTCAAAACAAATGTTATATGTGGAATAATGCTGAGAATTCAAATAATGTATTTTAACAATTTAGGACCAACCAATTCTTTTTATTCATTTTGGCTCATAGTCATTTTGGGGGAAATGGAAGTACTAATCTAGTGACAAGCAGCTGATTCTGATCTCTTTTATTTTCTCCTCACCCCCCCCCTCACCCCGTTTCCTTCTCTCCCTCTCTCCCTCTCTCTCTCTCTCTCTCTCTCTCTCTCTCTCATTCTCTCTGGCCAAGTTGTCATCCTGACAAACAATTAAGAAACAACATGTTCCATTTCTCTTCCTTTCCCCTTGAACTTCTCTTCATTTTCCCAGGAAAGGACTGCTTTCTGACTAGGGAGGTGAGCCTCTTATATTGAAAAAACAAAACAAAACCCAAAAAAACCAATGCTGCTTTGAGGTATCGTAATACGCTACAGTAGTGCTCACTGGGGGATTAGAGTTGCCTAAACTGTCCTTGAGAAACAGCATTCTGTTAATTAAAAGCTTCTGACGTGTCACCTGGTATATAAGGGAGTGATACAATTTTGCTAGGTTTTTCCTCTGAAACTCAGTAATAATTAGGAATATGGGTGGGAAATGAAGGAGTATCCTTGTCATGAAGAAAACTCTCATATGTGGGAGAGAACACTCACTAGCTTGCTTGCCAGATCACTACACTACAGAGAAACAAACAAGGAAGGAAGACCTGGAACAAATATAAATGCTGCCAGCTCTGTTCCATTCATATTTGTTGTAAGACCTAACAGCATCAGCAATACTTCTAGAGGCTCCTTCACTGCTATTACCCACAATGCCCTCCTGCTACTTAGACAGAATTGAACAATCTCAATTCAAGTTAATAAATCTTGCATTCTCTCCAGTGAGCAGACATTGTAAACTCCCTAGATACTCGGGGTTGATGACCAAAACGCCAAAGAGCTTCAGCAAGAAGACTTGAACATCACTGAGCTAGAATTCAGAAGCAAATTTGATCCTATTCAGTTTGGACATTG
The DNA here is from genome assembly GCA_037013535.1 of Intellagama lesueurii. Taxonomy (NCBI): domain Eukaryota; kingdom Metazoa; phylum Chordata; class Lepidosauria; order Squamata; family Agamidae; genus Intellagama; species Intellagama lesueurii. Next base: position 90,607,783 of record JBAJHW010000004.1, on the reverse strand, counting down.
TTGGAATTATGCCACACTGCCCCTCCCCCTGACTTTTTGAATTAGAAAAACATAACTAGTAACATATCATCATCAGCGATACTGGTGAGACAGACATCTGCCTTTTTTTTTACTGCTATTATGGTAACTCAGAAGAGTAAAAGCACCTTGTTTAATAAAGTGCTGACCAGAGAAGGCGCCCTATGTAATGATTTTGCCTTGTATTTTCCTTTTTTTTAAATAACGTGCTGTAATCCTTTTTCTTTAATATGTAATTAAACTTAATTTAGGTTAAAAAAAATCCAGCCCACTAGTGCCTTCTTGCTCTGCATGCTTACCAGAAATGTCCCCAGTTAAGAAAAAGGAAGGCAAGTCTTTAGGAACTGAATTCTATATTATGTCCCCTGGCTCAGGGAGGGAATCTGTTTCCCACTGCAGGAGTACCTCTCTTATTTATTGAACTAAGCATGAAGAGGGAGCAGTGGTACCTTTGCTGTTGAGCAACTGAGGCCCTTCTTTTCCTCACAAAATGCAGGCTCAGTGGAAAACCTTTACCATCCCATAAGAAAATAGCAGTATTTATCTGAACATTTCAATAGAAGCCAAAGGGATGGGAGATTAATAGCTTTTTGTGTCAAAGACAGCAAGGGCCAATTCTATCACACCAAAACCAACCAACTCACAAACTAAAACCTGAGAGAATAGCATTACAGCTGCCCTAATTGGAAGTGACACATCCATGCAGGAAGTACACATTGGAAATTTGAGCTCACCAGGCAGAATCTGAGGATCCCACCTTGTGCAAATCATCTGAGGAGTTTAGATTGGACTAATGCAACTAAGGAGATAGTTCAAGAATTTCTGGATACCATGGAAGATGGCCAATGAGACCTTAACAACATGTCATGTTATAATAAAACAAGTTTTTATTTCTACTGGAGATACCAAACCTAAAAATAACCGAGACTTATATCTATCTCCTCTGCACCTCTATAACCAACTGTATAGCTATATCCTTTGGTTTGTATTCCTGCATCGAGCAGGGGGTTGGCCTTATAGGCCCCTTCCAACTTCCATATTCTATGATTCTATGAACTGTCAGAACATAAAAGTTATGCCCTGTCTTTCAGTGGGACAGAAACCGTTGCAATTCAAGACTGGAAGAAACAGTTCCTACTGTAGAGTTACAGATCTTTCTTGTTTTTCTTCTCCTTCCCAATATCCCTTTCCTTTTGTGTCATGTCTTTTTAAGGTTGCACCATGCGGAGAGGGGCTATTTTGCCTTGTTTTTCATTGATAATGTAAGATGTTCTGAGAGCCTTTCCAGGTATAGGCTGGGATACAAGTAGTTTCAATAAATAATAAATAAACACTCAAAAGTGTCGAATGGTGTGGTTAGTATTCCACCAGTAAGACCATTGTGTGTTTCTTTGTTGCTTACTAAGTTGACTGTCAATTATCCTTTGGAAGGAACATGTTGTCAAGCACAGATGCTAAATCAGACAGAATCTTAAATTATAGCATTGTTTTCCAGAGAAAGACGTTGCAACTTTTTCCAAATTGCAGCAAAATTTATTTTATATCATTTTTGTGACACTTTCATTGTTCTTCTCTGGTTCTCAAGATAATAATATCTGCAAATTTATGAACCCCTGTACTGCATAATTCTCGGTGTCTCCTGTTTAAGTTATTGATGTGCAGAATTTTGCTCCGAGTGGTAATGATTGGCTGCAAAAGTTGCCAAAGTAATATGGATTTTTTTTAACATTGTACCTGAAACTGCAAAGACAATATCCATCAAGGGAAATGACACATTAATGGCTTTGGCTTGAAATGCTAGCATCAAATAATAAATCTAAATCCCAAACTTACTACTAAACTGTAACTTTTCCCTAATGATGTCTAGATGTCTCAATTACAAAGGTAATTATTTCCTTCACTAGATGTAAACAGTTAAATGAATTATAGCTGCAACTGTCAGGTTTGCATCTGCTCTTTAAGACAGCAGCATGCCTCACAGCCGGATTGAGATTGCATAGAGGTGCCCTTCATTCCATGAATCAGGAGCTCATGTTAAGTTTATCTGTTGTCATGTCATTTATTGTGATGGTGGTGGCCCTTTTTCAAGGTACCTACAACCTGCTTCAATGCAAACCGCTCTGTCACACAGCGAAGCTTGCAAGTGTATTGACAAAACACCATGTTTGTGCACCCTTCCTAGGCTCACACATTGGTTGTGCCATGGAAGGCTCAAAAATGGTGGAGAGAATAGAGTGACCAAATTTCCTTTATGTCAAAGGCTGCCAAAGAACTAATAAAGATGTCGTTCACTTGAAGGCCTGCCTGGTCCGAGTCTTATTATCAGAGAAAGAGCCATATGGTCAGGGACCTTGACATTACCTGTCTGCACCCCAACAGAAGATTCGGCAGGCACATAAGTCACCCAGACATTCTTCTCCACTTAAGTGAAGCACACTGTAATTCTGTTGAATTATAAAGTTAATGTCTCATTTTGCACTAGTACATGTAAATTAGCAAATGAAATTTTATGCAAAACAGTTTTCTTTTTTATTCTTCTCTTTGGTGAGGCATGTCTTCCTTTCTTGGTGATGGGTAAATGGCCATCTCAGTGAAAAGTCACATCTTGTATGCATCTACGTTCAGTTTTTCTGAAGACAATACTGACATATTGGCAGTACTGGCAGGGGTTGGCAGGCTGGTGCCCTCTCAGATGTTTTAGTATGCAGCCCCACTGGATAAGTGAGAATGTCCAATGGTCAGGGATTATAAGAATTATATTCCACAACTTCTAGAATGCTGAAGGCCATCTACAGCTGTACTAAATCATCAATCTGTAATATCAGAACAATTGTTTCCTCATCCTACGATTACCAACCTAGGGTCTCCTAAAGTTCTTGGACTAAAACTCCCAGAAACTTTCATCACTAGCTGTGCTAGCCAGGATTTCTGGGAGTTGTGGTCCAAGAACATCTGGGGACCCAAGGCTGGGAACTACTGTCTTACAGAGAATATTTTATCTGTGAAATGGATGTAGGCTGAGGAAGTTGCCCCTTGATGCAATGCTATATCCAGATTGCTGGAAATATGCCACATGGAGCTCAATGGGACTCAGTTTTGTCTAGATATGTGTAGGATTGCACTGAAAGTAACTACACCAATAAAATGATATTTCCAAAAGTTTCGGTAATGCTTTATTAGGCAAAGACAAATTACTCATAATAGTCACAGTAGTCTAAGGGTTGACTGGTGGAAGGAGATCAGCTTGGTTTTGTTCACATGCCAGAACTTCAGCAACTGAACTGACTCCATCTGTTTTTGATATTTATTATGGACCTGTAAGATGGCAAACCTATAACTGGGCTGTACCACCTGCAAGAAGGTCTTGCTGTATGTTCTTCCACATTCCTGACACCCTAAACCTGGTACCTGAAGTAATTCTCTCACCCTGCCCAAAGATGTGACCAGCTCCAAATGCTTCTTTCATCATAGAGAGTTCACATGTTAGTAACTGATGTGCCAGTGTGGTCAGGAAGGGAAGGAGGGAGGAGAGAAAGAGAGAGAGAGAGAGAGAGAGAATTATGGGGCAGGAGCATTAATTCAAGCGAGCCCTTTGCTGCCTGTTGGTATGAAGCCAAAGGCATAGTTAAGCTGTTGTTAGGACAGGACTGAGCACTGTTGCCCTTCAGGTCTTGTGGTCCCTTATGACTGGCTATGATGGCTAGAACTGCTGGGATTTGTAGTCCAACATCTTGAGGGGCATAAGTTGCTCACCGCTGTTTAGGGCACAGGATCCAATCCTGCAAACAGACAGCAGGTAGAAACCTGAAAAAATATCTTCAGGAGTTTCTCCAGAGACACATTACATTAGCAAATAAACCTGGATGCAGAAAAAAAAAAAGGGGGGGAATGAAAACCTTTAACTACACTGCATTTAGTATTGTAAGCTGCTTTCTAAGTCTTTATGGGTATTTTTTTTTAATGGAGCAAAAATTGTCTCCATCCACATGCAATGAAAAGTAAGGAGCTAAAGTCTCTCTCTCAGGGGCATGATTCTTCTCTATGCAGTCATTTAGGTGCTCTGATTCAACGATACAGACACAGCTGTGAACATATAACATGCCTCACTCACCTGCAGCATTGTTGATACTGGAAAGCAGAAGCTGGTGAGATGGAACAGCAGGTGCAAATACACACAAGTTGAATCCACATATGAACTCAGCAGGCCTGAACAGCAGGGATCTCTATTACTGCATTGGTAATATATGCACTCCTAGGTCTCTGTCTCAGCAGCAGCATGAGTAGCAAACTGAAGCACCCGTGGACTCAGTTCATTCTTCGTTTCTAATAGGCCACTGATCTGAAGTGTGTGCGTGTGTGTGTGTCTGTGTGTGCGTGTGTTTGCTTTTTTGTTTCAGTGTGGGAGAAGCATCCCTCTTGCGTAATGCCTGTTTCACTCCTAAAATGTAGGTGCTAAACTCTTCTAGCTGGAAGATGGTCACCTTAATGAAGCAGGACAAGAACTTTTCCTTCAGGCCACAACATTTCTTGAACATGTCCTAAGCCTTACCTATGTACACTCAAAAGACTGTGTGTAACTGGACACACTGTTTACATACAGACTTGTCTATGTGATTGGGAAACATGCTTCTTATGGAATTCACAGTCATGAAAAGAGACCTTGCAATCATCATGTGTAAGGTGTCTTCATGGGTCATCAAACAGACATAATAAAGGGAAAGATCTGTCTCATTAATCAAACTGTTCCAGTGATTCATTGATCCAGAATGTATTGTCTAAATAGAGCTACTTATGAGAGAGTGAGAGTGTGTGCGTGAGAGAGTAGCTCCTCACTTGCTTGACCACATTTCTCAGGGTTGAGAAACCAAGGGGCAATTCCTTCACTTTCTAACATTGCATGGAAGAAATTATATAGAAAGTAGTGTGTGTTCTTGAAAGAGCAGCAGCAGCAGCAAAAGACAAAACATTGTGGTTAGGATGATCCTGCAGCTTCAACATCCTGGCCATCTATCTCAGATACATGTCAGCTGGGCTGGGCAACACTGGGAAGGAAATGAACTTTGCATATAGTCAGAAGCAACTTCCTCTATTTCCACCAGCCTTTCCCTGCTTCCTGTTCCCATATGTGTAGACACACACAAAGTGTAGTGAGGACATATATTCCTCACAGCCTGCATACAGACATATCCCGTATCTATGCTGGACTCTCAATATGCTGCAGTTTCCAGTTCTTCTGGAACAAGACCAGCAAGTCTTTCAGATGCTCTCAGTTCCAAATGGTGTTAATGACCAGGGCACAACATAGCAATGGCTCCAGCCGCCTGACGGCCGTTAAAAACGGCCTAGAATGGGCGCGCTGGTTTTTTGCCCGCCAGACCGGATGGCGCGAGGCGGGTGTTTAAAAGTTTTTTCTGTTAAATGGGCGGGAAGCGCAGGTATTTAAGGAAGCGCTTCCCCGCAGTGCGCCCGCTTTCCTTTTCGGGCACTGGCTGAGGAAGCTCTGCTGCAGACTCTGTGCTTGCTTGACTGGCTGAGGGATCCGTGAAGTCGTTCGCTGTTGGGAAGGTGGCTCTGCCCCTTCCCTGGGTCTGTTTCTTTTGATTTTGTTCCTCCTCACCTAGCTATTAATTGCATTGATTGTTCGTTTTTGGTAAGGAGTAAGGGGACTGCTGGTTTTGGGCGGGCGTTCGCCCGTCCCGCAGGGGCGTGGGGCGCTGCTTGTTCGTTTACAGTGATCTTGTTCCTTTCATATTTTCGTTTGGATCCCTGTTTTTGTAGAGAAAAACCTCTCTTGGTTACGTTTGGTTTTGTCCTACCTTGAGTTGTCCTCTTTGAGGGAGTTTTGTCCTCGAGTTCCCCTATAGTTCTCTGTTTTAATTTGCACCTTTGGGTGTTTTATTTTACATCCGCCAGTTTGGGTTCTTGCATTTCGCCCTCTGTTTTCTTCTGTCCTCTTTGCTTGTTAGGCACTGAGCCAGCGATCCTCCTCCCCTTTCCTCTTTTTTCTCCTATTGCCTGGTGCTTCTCTCTTGGTTCACACTTTGGTTATTGTCATTACAGTTTATTGTTATATTGGCATTGTATTATTCTTCCTGGTTGGATTAACCCCCCCCCTTTTATATTTGTGGGTCATCTCTTTGGGCTCAGTTTATTATATAGATATTGGCTGTTAAAGGGGTTTGGGGTATTAGTTAGGATTTGAACAGTTTATTAGGCTTTAAAAAATAGTTCTTGCTAATTACAGTCTTCAGTTCATTTTTAGATTCTAATTGATAAATTAAAATTAGTTATTTCTTATTACTTGTGGATTGCACATTCCATATTTGGGTTTTATTCATATTGGCTTAGTTTATTAGATAGCTGTTTGTCTGTTAGGGGGAGGGGATCATTTATATATATATAAATAAATAATTGATAATTATACTAAAATATATAAATAATAATAATAGTACCCATAATAATTTGGCAGTTAATTTCAGGTATAGATCAGCTATTTTGTAGTGTTAATTCTGTGATTACTTCTACAGCTGTCCAGTTCTGTTACAAGAGTAAAGCATATTGTGAGGCAGTTCAGGTTTTCCAGACTCAGCTGTTTGTTAGAGCTCCACCTGCTGTTATTTTCTGGGATTGGTTGGCCTTATTAAATAAATAAATAAATAAATAAGGGTGTTCTAGGTCTGTTAAGCTTTCTTTAGAGTTCCGTGCCACTACAGGTTAAGCATGGCCGCGCGTAAAGGGCGTGGTAATGACAAAGGCAAGGCCCCAGCGAAAAGGCGGCCAGCGCCACAACTTTCTCCTGAAAGTTCTTCCTCTGATGAGGAATCATGGCCAATATGGCAAGTACTGCAAGATAAGATGTGTGCTTTTGAAGCACAAAGGTCAGCATCTCAGGCACCTCAACAAGAGGATGTGTCCTTGCGCCGTTCCGGTAGGGAGACTAAGGGTCGGAAAAAGACAAAATTGAGGGCTCTGGCACAGGATTTACTGACCCGATTTAATGCTTTGGAGTCTACCCAGGCTGCGGCTCGAGTGGAACAACCCAATACAGAGGCATTAGCTGCGTCCAACACAGTTCCGGTCCAGCATGAGAACACTCGTCCTGATACCTCGGAAACAATGGAGGCAGCGGCGGCAGTTCGGGATGAACGTGAACTTTCAGAGGAAGCTGGGCCAAGCTCGGTTGGTGGTAGCAATGTATCTCAGCCTTCTATTGGGTCTGGTGGTGTGTCTTCTTTGTTACACACATCACACCCTCCCACTACGTCTTGGCCTTGGGCCGGTGGGCCTCCTGTACAATACACAGCGGGCACACCATACCCTGCTATTCCTGCAGGGGGATTTGGCCTACCTTGGTATCCTACCAATGTTTCACCATGGGGCTGGGGTGGGCCATATCAGGCTATGCCCACAACCGGGGCACCTAGTGCAGGTACTAGCGTAGGATCTTCTCAACATCCATCGGTGCCTAGTACCGGGTACAACACGGTGCCTTACGCAGCTATGCCGTACGCGGATTATTCTACTCCGCTGGGGGATCATCTGACCCCCGCTACTAAAGAGAAGATCTGGAGAGGAGAATATTTAGATTTTTTCGACCTCTTGAACCGGGACACAGATATCAAGGATATTGACAAGGACGATGAAAAAGAGAAAGAAAAACATAGACGCAAAAAACCTGATCGGACTTGGGCCAATTGGGTCCCTGGTTTCGTCATTTATGCTGGGGTACTTGCACAGACCCAGCCCTGGCGTGTACGCTCACTCTTACAGTATTTTGACATTATATACCGAGCGTATACGGATTTTGCGGGGCAGGCGTGGCTTTTGTATGAACAGGCCTTTAGGATGCGGAGCGCTATTCAGCCCAACCTGCGTTGGGATGAACCACACCCGGGTTTATGGCTGCAACACATGACTCCGGCTAGGCCTAACACGGGGGACAGATTCGATAGCGGCCATTTGAACAGGAAGCTGGCGGCAACGGCTATTCCCCGCCCTGGCGCGGGGCAGGCGGTTCAACCCCGCCTGCCTTGCTTTGACTTTAATTTCAAGGGTTCCTGTTCAAGGAACCCATGTAAGTTTAGCCACGAATGCCTTAACTGTGGGGGAAAACACCCCAAGGCTACCTGTTTTAAAGGGGGGAACCAACGCCAAAACAAAGGCAATGGACCTGGAAAGAAGCCAGGAGGTGGCAGTAACACAGCTGGTAAGGGGACCCACACCAATTAAAATCGAAGTTTTACAGGCTTGGTTGCAGGATTATCACAGGAGGGATGAGGCACAATATTTACTTCAGGGTTTCCGCGATGGTTTTCGTATCCCTGCTTTAGGTGAACGGACGGCTTTTATCGCGCAGAACCTGAAGTCGGTCAGGAATATGGAAGACATTGTTTTGGATAAAATCAATAAAGAAGTTAAGGCAGGCAGAGTTCTTGGTCCCTTTCCTCGTCCTCCTGTGGAGAACTTGCGAGTTTCACCGTTGGGTATAGTGCCCAAAAAGGCCCAGGGTGAGTTTCGACTCATCCATCATTTGTCTTTTCCGGAAGGGGCATCGGTTAACGATGCCATACCTTCTGAATTGTGTTCAGTCAGATATACATCCTTTGACCAGGCCGTGAGCATGGTTAGGACCTGCGGAGTGGGGGCAGAACTGGCGAAATGTGATGTGAAATCAGCATTTCGTATTTTGCCTGTGCACCCACTCGACTTCAATCTTTTGGGTTTTCAATTCCAAGGATTGTTTTATATCGATAGGGCCTTGCCCATGGGATGCTCTATTTCCTGCGCGGCATTTGAGAAATTTAGCACATTCATTGAGTGGAAATTCAGACAAAGGGTTCGTTCCAAGGCAACGGCCCATTATTTGGATGATTTTCTGTTATGTGGAGCGCATAATTCGGGGAAATGTGCATGGATATTAGGAGAATTTCAGTCTTTGGTAAGTGAACTTGGTTTGCCATTGGCTGAAGAAAAGACAGAAGGCCCGGCCACGTCTTTAACTTTCTTAGGCATCGAGTTAGATACACTGCAGCAAACGTCCAGGCTACCACAGAGGAAACTGGATGACCTCAAGACTAGAGTTAGGGATTTCTTAGGTAAGAAAAAAGTGACTCTTCATGAACTGCAGGAGTTGGTAGGACATCTGAATTTTGCATGCAGAGTAGTTGCTCCGGGCCGGGCTTTTGTTCGGCGCCTGTGCTCTGCTATGAAGGGACTGAAGTTCCCTAGGCATAGGACCAGGGCCACTAAGGGTATGAGGGAAGACCTGCGCGTGTGGCAGCGATTCCTGGATGACTTTAATGGTGTTTCCTTTTGGAGAGCTGAGATGTTCTTAAAATCTGAGTTTCAGGTACATACTGACGCAGCTGGGTCACTAGGATTTGGAATCTACTTCAGAGGTAGATGGTGTGCTGACACCTGGCCTGAGGAATGGCATACGCTAGGGATTTCGAGGGACTTAACCTTCCTAGAGTTTTTCCCAATTGTTGGCGCTCTTTGGCTTTGGGCCAAAGAATGGGCCAATTCAGTGGTTCGCTTTTGGTGCGACAACCAGGCTGTGGTTTGCATCATAAACGAGCTATCTTCTCATTCTGATAGGGTTATGAATTTAGTTAGGGCCTTTGTCCTCCGGGCATTACGATTTAACGTTCTGGTGCATGCCCGTCACGTCCCGGGAGTGGACAATTCGATAGCTGATGCTCTTTCACGCCAACAGATCAAACGGTTCAGGGAGCTAGCTCCAGAGGCCAGCGAGCTGCCAGAAGTTCTTCCGCCCGAGGTCTGGCAGATTGGCGTGAGGAAGCATCATGAGCTATAGGTATGGCTTTGGCTCCTCGAACCAGAAAGGGTTACATGACCATAATTAGCGAGTTCAAGGAGTTCAGGGCTTCTTCAGCCCTGGAGCACTTATGGCCGGCCCCAGTTGAACACTTACAACAATTCATGGTCTTCTTATACAGAAAGGGGTTGGCACCGGGTACTATTCAGGGAAAATTGTCAGCTTTAGCTTTTTATGCTAGGCTTAATGGCCATAGAGACTTTACGACTGACTATAGGATAAAGAAAATGGTGGAAGGATGGTCTAAGGAACGGGGTAGGGTGTCTGATTCAAGGACGCCTATTTCTCCTCGCCTTCTTGAACAGATTTGCGCCCTCTGGGATACGTTGTGCACTGACCGCTACGAGGTGGCCTTATTTAAGTCAGCTGCATTGATAGCATTTTTGGGGCCCTTCGGGTCAGCGAGCTAGTAGCAAAGGGAAAGGCAGACGCTTTGCGATACGCATTACAGATGAGTGATGTTTTTATGCAGGATAACGAATTAAAAATTGTAATCAGAAGATCGAAAACGGATCAGAAAGGCAAGGGGAAGTTACTGGTTTTAAGCCAATGCAGTCTTAAGACAATTTGTCCCGTTGACGCTACACAGACCTACCTGGCATGTAGAGGCCAAGAACCAGGATATTTTTTACAGCATGCAGGTGGGTCACCATTGACTAGGTTCCAATTTTGGAAACTTACAGACATAGCCTTGCACAAGGTAGGCGTATCTGGCCTTCGATTTGGCACTCATTCTTTCAGAATAGGTGCAGCATCGACTGCAGCCGCTCTTGGATATACAACTGAACAAATTAAGCAATTGGGTCGATGGTCCTCTTCTAGCTACAAGCGTTATATCAGGACGTTCCCTAATGTGTAGGTAGTGGTTTTCTGTCGTTTCAGGTGCAGCGGGGACCGACGGTCGGAGGCACGTGATGATCGCCGGCCATAGCTTTGTATATTGGGCAGAACGTTGCGCTGCCGAGTCCTACTTGGGGACTAACTTGGGGCTTGGTGCCCATGCTCTTGTTTCTTGGCGCAGTAAGCGCGGCTTGCTTTGGGCCCAGCTGGGACGGCTGATAGCCTTTCATCAGTCCCCGCCGGACATCCTTCTTCTTCACTTGGGCGGCAATGATTTACCTTTGGTTCCGGGCAAGGCCTTGATCTTGGACATTTTGCGGGATATTGGATGGCTACATGCCAGGTTTCCAGCTATGCGGATCGTGTGGTCCACGATCATTCCACGACTGGAATGGCGTGGCGCACGACACGTACGTGATGTTAACATGGCTCGGCGCCGTGTTAATCGTGAAGTGTGTCGATATGTCTGCAGTAATGGCTTTGGCTCTGTGGTGAGTCAACACAGAATTCTGCTGAGCAATCCTACTCTTTTTCACGTCGATGGCGTTCATTTGTCCGATGCTGGCTTGGTCATCTTTTTGGATGATATTAGAAGGGGCCTGCTTGCTGAGCTTGGGAGGCTCTGTGGCGGGCATGGGACTTAGCTATGCTAGTCCCGATGCTGTGGTGGGTAGTGCGGAAAAACAGGTGTTTCGGTGTGTCCCATGTGTAATTCAGGTAAGCCAACAGCGCATCCGACCTCCCGGCTCTGCGGATCGTGCGATTACAGGGCCGGTTCGGGAAGGATGCTCTGGGCCACTTCCGGACCACCAGTCATCAAATAAAGATGGCTTGGGGTCTGGGGGTGTTTATTAGTGGCAGGCCGGGTTCTTGCTGTCTGTGAGACAGCGGGAATCCGGGGCCAGGGACTCGCCCAATTGACAAGCTAGGGGTATTGGTTACCCCTACCTGTTACCATTTCCGCACTACTGCAGGCCCCTTTCTTTGAGACAATTGATGATTAATTTGAAATCTTGAAAATAAAGTGTGGCCCGTATTTTAATACCAATACTATTGTCTCGCATCTTCATTCCGGGCTTGGGTGGGCAAGGGAACATATGCAATGTGAGGGTGAAGCTGAGAGCTCCTTTTCCTCCTCCCTCAAAGTCTCTGCAATCTGCACAAAGCGTGTCTCTACAAAACTGGCTTCCTTTCTCTTTGAGAAGCAAAGCACAATGCAACAAGCATAGAACTAGGAAAATACAGTTCAGGAAGACACAGATAACCCATCCAATGTTTCTAATTCTTAAAGGTCCATGAAACAAGGCAGCAGCCATCATAAGTTTCAGAACTGCACAAGCTTTGCAGAATTTATGGAAAAATCTATTAGAACCTTTGTTGATAGCATCAAGAGGTTTCTTGCTGGTGAGGAGAAGAATGCTGTCGTCCCTCATCATCACTTGCAAGGACAAAACAAGCTGGGCTCATAGTTCCTCTTCAACTTCTTCATAGTTCTCACCATTTGCCAGCTTCAATTGCCATTCATTCTCTCATCCAGAAATAATGGTTACTGAAATTAGCACAGGCATTACACAAGATTCCAATGACAACAAGTCAAAGCCTGAGCTCCTGATATGGGAATATGCCTTGCTCAGTCTTGTGTTATTCTTACCTGCCTGTTTGCATAGACTTTTAAGGTTCAGAAACATTGGACCAATTGCATGTTTTTAAAAATTCAGCCAGTCATTCTTGGCTTGCCATGTGTGTGTGTTGATTCTGGTTTTGTGCAAAGTCTGTATGTACAAATTGCACAGACCACACCAAGAAAAAAATGGCACTTCTTGTCTCTCTTCCTCAGAGTCAATGAATCACATGGGGCTTCAGAACTCCTCATCAAGGTGCTTCAACGGATCAAGACAGTGTAAATCTATGAAAATGAAGAATTTAGCAAGTATTCTTTACATAACTTGAAAGGACAGGGCTACTACCTATGGTCTGTGATAAAGTCATTTCATTGTCTAGAATAAGCTGTGTGTTCTTAATAACATGTTGGTGTTTTTGGCTGCAAGTTGAGGAGGATAATGCCAAACAATCTTCCCACGTTTTTCTTCACATTCTTTCTATTTTATAAAAATATATAAAAAATATTGCTTTCAGAAAACAAAGGAGACAAAAATTCCTGAGAAATTCTCACAGATGGGCTTCACGGTTCTTAGTTACGTGGTGGCTGTAATTTTCATTGTGACTGTGGCTGAAATCCTGTTGCTTAGCATAGTAAGTCACAACTAGAGTAGGCCCACTAAATCAGTGTGGATTTAGTGATCTAATTCCTCTGTAAGTTCCAGTGAATCAATAGGCCTATTCTAGCCACAACTTGCTCTGATACGTAACAAGGTTTCAGCCTATCCTGTCTTTCTTGTCCCATCTACTCTTTGGCATTCTGAAGCCTCCCCCTTGCCCCAAGCTTCCTGTACTTCTCCTTAAACTCATTGGAAGATGTCATGAGGTTATTCCTCCCATTTATTTATTACATTCTCTTTTTGTTCACTGCAGAAGCACCACAGCACAATTAACAAATATACCAGATATTTTTGGCCCAACATCAGGAGCATCTGGGGCATCTGACATCAAATCTTCCATAGTACATGTTGAGAGGTATAGAGCAGCTATTCTCAACAGGAGGCCCATTTGGCCCCCTGGGGGACCCTGGCACATTTGAAGGGGGGTCACAGATTCATTTGTTTGTGTTGCATCCTTGTTTGCTCAAAGCCAAAGGCTTTCCTTGTTTGGAATCCGAGAAGAGCTCTTAAAAGGGCCATGACCAAAACAAACAAACAAACAAAAGGTTGAGAATGGTCAGCATAGAATATGCTGACATAGATACTCACAATGAACTTTGCATATATATTCCTACCTTACCTCTATACATAGCTTTCAGTTCATTTTTGTGTAGAACTTAGTAAAATACACAAATGTATCTGTTGTTGTGTGCCGTCAAGTCACTGCCAACATAAGACAACCCTATGAATGAGTGATCTCTAAAATGTCCTGTCCTAAACAAAGCTGTTCCAAGTGGCACATGTTTGCCAAAAGAGCCTTCTGCAATAGGTACATTTGCTTTTGACCCCTTCCCACTGCAATTCTCACTTAGGTTCCATCAAACTGCTTTGCTGCCATTTTGATATAAATGTAGATGGGAATCTGTTCCAGACCTAGCCATTGTTGTTGTTTAGTCATTAAGTCGTGTCCGACTCTTCATGACCCCATGGACCAGAGCATGCCAGGCCCTCCTGTCTTCCACTGCCTCCCAGAGTTGGGTCAAATTCATGTTGGTAGCTTCGATGACACTGTCCAACCATCTGGTCCTCTGTCGTCCCCTTCTCCTCTTGCCTTCACACTTTCCCAACATCAGGGTCTTTTCCAGGGAGTCTTCTCTTCTCATGAGATGGCCAAAGTATTGGAGCCTCAGCTTCAGGATCTGTCCTTCCAGTGAGCACTCAGGGTTGATTTCCTTCAGAATGTATAGGTTTGTTCTCCTTGCAGTCCAGGGGACTCTCAAGAGTCTCCTCCAGCACCACAATTCAAAAGCATCAATTCTTCGGCGGTCAGCCTTCTTTATGGTCCAGCTCTCACCTCCATACATCGCTACTGGAAAAACCATAGCTTTGACTATGCGGACCTTTGTCGGCAAGGTGATGTCTCTACTTTTTAAGATGCTGTCTAGGTTTGTCATCGCTTTCCTCCCAAGAAGCAGGTGTCTTTTAATTTCGTGGCTGCTGTCACCATCTTCAGTGATCATGGAGCCCAAGAAGGTAAAGTCTGTCACTGCCTCCATATCTTCCCCTTCTATTTGCCAGGAGGTGATGGGTCCGGTGGCCATGATCTTAGTTTTTTTGATGTTGAGCTTCAGACCATTTTTTGCGCTCTCCTCTTTCACCCTCATTAAGAGGTTCTTTAAATCCTCCTCACTTTCTGCCATCAGAGTGGTATCATCTGCATATCTGAGGTTGTTGATATTTCTTCTGGCAATCTTAATTCCGGTTTGGGATTCATCCAGTCCTGCCTTTCACATGATGTATTCTGCATATAAGTTAAATAAGCAGGGAGACAATATACAGACCTAGCAATAACTACACATAATTTGTAGCCACAACTAGATGCAGATCAGCATAATTATCAATGGTACAGCTGATCGCACAACAAACTGAGGAAAAATGAAAAATGTGGGGCCATTTACCATTTGTAAAGGAAGGTTTTGTATGATACAACTTTTAAAGGCTAAATAAAGGACTTAGCTGGAATATGTGCCTAACTTTGACAAGTTTCAGAACAGATCAGGCCTATGCCTAAGAATAGCATTTGGAATAGTTTCATTAAATTTCCAATTAAAGCCCTCCCCTTACTTATATGTTGAACCACCTTCATCCACTATATACTTTAATAAGTCAGCCTCATTATTTCTGCTAGCTTCTTTCATATGGTGCCATCTTGTAGCGTTAATCATACAGTGGAATGCTCAGTTATTGGAATTGTACATTTAATCAAGGGCACAGGATGAGAAAAAGGAGTAGAAATATTAGAAAAATGTAAGCTGAACAGGAGAAAAAAACCCAAATGTCCTTGTGTGGGGTCCATCATCTACTGAATGTGAAATCATTACCAGTGAAAAATCAAAGCTTGTGCCACTGAAGGACTTTACAGAATGGTTTTCATTATGCTTAAGGTAAAAAAAGAAAATAAGAATTATTGCGTAAATAAGGACATAAATAAATCTATGTGTATGTTATATATTTTATTTTACCATTGTTTGCCAGCTCAGTTTCAGTAATAAATTGCATTTGCTGAACAAAATCATTTAGAAAATTGAAGCACCTTAATTTTAGTTGACATGTATTCTACACCTGTTTCATTTTTGCCAGAGGCAATGCCTAAGCCAGTCATGAATTATCCATGGTTTCTTAGAAATACTGCTAAAGTCTATAGCCCTGTTTGAGTATTTGTTTCCAGGTATTCTTGGACTATATGAGGGGAGATGTGAGGCTTCACATGCTGCTGTCATCAGCATCTCAAACTCTATCAGCTCCATTCATGATCTTTGCCCAATGTAGCAACCTTCTCATGTTCATCTGGAAGCAATTAGAAGCTTCTCAGCACAATATTCTGGTGTAGTTACCCATTGCACTTATGTGAATGTGTTTTCCACATTTCTGTGTACAATACTTCTGTTCCCAGCCCCAAAGTAACCCTATGTTTCAATACTGTGTGTGTGTCTATGAGTGCTGAGTAGCTGGCAGCTCTTAATCTAATAAAATTGGGAGTGACATTCTAATCTGCATCACCTGAGGTGAAATCTGAAACCTGCCACCTCCAAGTAGGTGAGAGCATGTTTAAACTTACAAATCTGCATCTGGCTATGAATTTTAGAACATTTTTGTTTCTTCTGCCCCACCTGTAATGTCCAGCCTGAGGAAGACTCCTGCAGGAGTTGAAAGCTAGCTTCTGTTTGTGACCATTATGGCTGTGGATTCTGGGAGTTGTAATCTCCAGAAGTAACTTTTCCAAGCTAGGTCTTCAAGTATGTGGCAGCAATGAACATATAGAGGATGTAAAAGGGAGGTGCAGAACTATTGTGGGAAGACATCCCACAGGTTGTTCTTCTGACAAACCTGCACCAGGAAAACAGAATGGTCTGAGAACTTGGACCATTCTTTTCAATCTGCCGCGTGAACCTTACAGTGTAAGGAGAAAATAATGTTGTTCAGCCAGAATGTTTGACACCGAGAAAAGCTCTTGCTTATATTTTGTCCTGGGTTTCTTTTTCGTTGGGGTTTACTCTTTTTTTTTTTGCAACAAGAATGATTGGAACACAGCAGACATCTGATAACATTTATATTAATGGCAAAAGGTGTTGCAAGTTTTCACCCATTTCAATCATGCACTACTTCATCCAGTAAATGAAAAACTTGCTTGTCAGAAACTCCTGAGGGAGACTGGCTTTCTTCCAAGGAAATTTATGTTTCTTGACAGCCTCATTCCTGCTGTACTTGCAGCAGTTTCGAGTGCATTTGAATTGGAGCAAGGAGGGGGGTTGGGTGGACCTGAAAAATGCTCTTCCAAGTTGATTCTCAGCAACACGGAAGGAATGCTGTCTTTAGTTTTACCTTCATTATGAAATGCCTCCCGGCACTCCTCCAAGGCTCTCTTGCCCACAAACCATTCTGCCTAATCTGGAGAAGCCCTTTAGGACAACGTGGTGATAATAGGCCAGGGCTGGGGAGAGTTAGAAAGATGGAAGTATATTGTTGATGAGTACTACAGGAATGACAAGGTTTATGAAATGAAAACAAAAATGTGTGCATGCAAAGAATAAGTTATTTATACGTATAAGCCTATAACATTTGTAATCCATCCTTTCTCCAGAGGGCTCATGGTTTTTCTTTTCCTGAGGCTGCCACTCTATTACATTAATGGACCTCCAGTAATCGTATGAGGTTTAAGTCAATCAATCAGTCAGTCAATCTGTTAAATGAACCTAGGTTTGCATATAGGCCAGATAATAGTTCTGAAAGAAGAATGGAGTAAACTTGCTTTATTTTTGGATAATGTACTTCTGTATGTCAAAGCAGGTATCTTAGAAGAGGCATCGTTAACCTATGGGAAAGGGAATGCTTCTTCTAAATTGGTACTTGCCATTTGTGTAAGTCCTTCTGATATACAATATGTGTCTTTAGCCTACTGTCAGGCTAATTAGGGGTACTTCTACTGGGTTTTAGTGAAAACAATTAATTGTTTAGATATAGTAGCCCATATATCCTATTCTTATTATTGTTATGGTAGCAGTGAAGGAGGGCTTGATAGGGAGGCAATATCTGTGTACTACTCAGTAGGTTTTATGGAATAACAGGGGTTTGAAGAGAAGTCTCTTTGGGGCAAATCCAGCACTCTTTCTATGGTGGGCACATGAAATGGAGGATTGACCCCTGATCTTTAGAGAATTTTGTCTTGTTTTTGGTTATTATGCTCAGAACGGTGGCCTGGTGGGGAAGTCATTTTTTTCTGTTCCACTGGTTGCTTGCTTAATTCTTCAAGTTTCATTTATGTCTTCTCTTTCTTATGTCTCACTGAAGCTAGGAAACATTTCCTAGCAGGTTTTAGATTTATTGTGAGCTTTCATGGCTTTTCTATAGGATGAAATAGGTTAACTGAGAGAAACAGTGTAATCTAAAGAACCTTGTCTCTATGAAATCAGAGATCACCCGAAGCAGGGTATCTTGTGTTACACTGGATTGTGAAGCATATGAGACAAAAACATATTTAAAAAGTAACAAAAACTTTGTGGCACCTTAATGACTGGCTGTTAAATTTTAATGTAAGTCTTCTGTAATTTGTTGAGGTTCTCAGGTTAAGTTTTATTATATGGTTATAGACCCGAAAATTCAAAGATAAAAAAACATAATATAAGATATACAGAGCAAGTAAGTTGTTAGAACATATCGACGGTATAAAACTTGATTCAGGTGGTTGTCTTAATATAACATTTTACGAATTCTTAAAACTGAGAGTAAAAAACTTAGCCACCGACAGTGTTATTAATTGGTTCTCTCCTGACAGCAGAAACTTCAGGTAGTCTGTGGGAGATATACTGCTACATTTACACATTATTGGGTAGAGATAGTGGATACGTTCAAACCTATATAAGCTGCATTCTAGAATGGTGTGTGCCAGGGACTCAACTGTTTCTTCCCCACAGGGGCATATCCTTTCTCCATAGGGAATGTTATTAAAGTGCCCTTTTAACAAGGCTGAGGGAAAGCAATTAAACCTAGCCCTTGAGAAGACAAAACGATACCTTGGTACTTTGATTTGATATAGGTAGTTTGCTGACTTGGGAAAATTAAAATTTAAACCAAAGTACATTGGTGAACAGGTCCCGGCTGCACATGCTAGTGAATACTGGAGGTCTATATCTTTAATGTGTTGTACAAGCATTGACTTGGTACTGTCATAAGGCTGACTCAGAAAGAAGTCCATAGAGAAGCCTAAAAGATGTAATTTGTCTGTGAATCCCTTATGTCATGAGCTGGTAAAGACATCTTTTTGTAGACAGTGTAAGTACCCACTGCTTGTGGGAGCATATACCACCTTCAACCAGAATTGGAATGCATACAGCCAAGCTTGACATTCCACTGATTGGAGGCCAGCCTCTAAACGCAAGGCAGCTGAAGAGATGCATCTTGGCATAGCAAATAGGAGTCGCAGCGAATTTGATAGAACACTTTCAACTGAGGGATTGAAACCATTTATCCAAATAGCAATACCACATGGGAGCTGTGCAAGAATTTTATACAACTATCTGTAGAGCAGCAGGGATGAACTGCCCACCCTGGACATAGTGGTATCATCTAAGAACTTTGCTTATATTATTAGCCACCTGTACTACTGCTTGTCTATGGCGAGACCAGGAGAGAGTACGTGAGAAGACAATTCCCAAGTATTTAAATGTTTTAACTTGCTCTATACACTGGCCCTCAATAAGCCATTCTTTAACTTTACTATGCCTAGAGAAAACCATTATTTTGGTTTTCTTGAAATTAATTGTTAGTAGGTTGTTCCTGCAGTAACTCATAAATGCATGTAGAGTTCATTTAAGACCAACTTCCAATAGTGACATGATAACCGCGTCATCTGCGTATAGTAGTAGGGGCACATTGATTTTAGCCAACTTCGGGGGATGAAATTCAGGTGCTGAGCTGCTTTTAAGAAGGTCATTTAGGTACAGATTAAATAATGTAGGCACCAGAATACAACCTTGGTGAACCCCTCTCTCTGCCTGAATGGAGTTTGATAGATTACCATTTACATTAAATTTTAATGTAAGTCTTCTGTAATTTGTTGGGGTTCTTTCTATTTCATAGCATTTTTTTTCTTATTTACAGCTTCATAATCCTATTCCTGCACTATTGAACCATTATTCAAGATCTGAATCCTCACCTGGTCATGGGATTATGTATAAATACGCAGACATACAGTCTGATTCTAATGTCTGTTTTTTGTTTTGCTTTGTTTTGGCTTTAGTTGCAGACACTAACATGGCTATTTATTTGAAAACGACAGGAATGGGAAGAAATGTTACCATTGCCTCTTTTGTTGTTGTTGAGACAGGCTGTCTTGAATGGTTGAGACTGCATGTCATAGATTATCCAACTGCTCTGAGAGTTATTACCTCTGTTGAGAGAGCAAATAGTGTAGATGGCTGTGATTTGTGTAATTTGAGCAAAGTGTCTGTAGCCTTTTTCCTTTTTGAAGGGACATGTGCACACACACACACACAGAGAGAGAGAGAGAGAGAGAGAGAGAGAGAGAGAGAGAGAGAGGCCACCAAAGATCATGATAACCAGATTAAAAAATAGGACAGACTTGATTTGCTTGTTGTTATGTGCCGTCAAACCAGAACCAATTTATAGAGACCCTAACAGGGCTTTCAATGTAAGTGAGATATTAAAGGAGTGGCTTTATCAGTTCCACATCCCCAGTGAGTTTCCATGGCTGAGTGGGGATTCGAACCCTTTTCTCCAGAATCCTAGTTTGTCACTCTATCTGCTACAATCTCTTTTGTTTTCAAGTCACCATACCAAAGATGCAAAGCTAGTGCACAATGCTGCCACTTTTTCAAAATCCAAGGAATTAACTGGGTAGCTGCTATTATTGTTTTATTGTTTTGCTGTTCAGTTGTGCACCAAGAAGGTTTTACAGATCTGCAGATTCTCTCTGAAATCCAGGAATAGAAATATGTTTGCCTTCTTACCACTAGAGATGGGCCATTTAGGGGTGAGGTGCTGCTGCAACACCCTGAATTGTCCTAGAATACCTAGGGCAGAATTCTGAGAGTTCTAGCCCACAGAACCATGCTTGCAGACACTCATATTTTGCTTACATGGTTCAAGGCTAAATTCTCAGAAGCTGGAGGCCATTGATGTCTCTGTTCCTGCTGCAATGCTCCCTGAGAGAAATATTCTTACTGCCCATTAGCTTCTGTTTTATGTGAAGAGCCAGTGTGGTCTAGTAGTGTGAATGTTGGACTGGGACATGGCATATATGGGTTCAAGTCCCCACAAAGCCCTGGAAGTGAGGGGATTATCTTGGAATTAGTAAACTTCTCTCAGACTGACCTGCTGACAACATAAAATGCTCACAGAGTTAATATGAGCATGTAACAGAACAGGGGAGGAGAGCCATGTACAGTATACTATATTGAACTCATTAAAGGTAAGGCAGAATATAAATATAACCAATTAAATAGTAGAGTAAGTGGAAACTGCTGACCTACCAGCCTGGAGATTTCCTTATCAATTTAAGATAGTGAATGACAACACCTGAGACAAATAAATAACTAAGTAAGGTTTTGTATCTTGTTTTTCTGATTAAGAGGGGAAAAAACCCACAAATGCTTCTTAGGTTTAGTTCACGCCCCATATTTCTTACTTAAGAAGGCTGAAACTGAAAATTACTAGTCCTCTTGTCTCTAGAACCATTCAATTATACAGAACATCTAGGGAATGAAGCTTCAGTAATAAAATGGCAGAAAATTAAATTATTTGTTGCTTACTTGGTATCTTTAATCCTCTCTCCAATTGCATATGCTGCTGCATATAACAAATCAATGTTAATGTCTTTTTATAGAATTGATATTTTCCATTAACATACATAACACAATAAATCTTTGAAAAGATTCTTTATCTCTTGTGACACTCTTTTTTTCTCTTTTAATGTATAGCCTTGTAAAAGAAGGGAAGGAATAAATATAATCCTGTAAAAAAAAGATGATGTCCCTATTACTCATGAAAACTAGAAGATGCTAATACTGTTTGGAAGATCCCTAAATTATGAGACGGCTCTACATTTGATGTGACCATTTTTTAGGTTAAAATAATAATTGCTGAAACAAGCAATAATTAGCAATGATAAATGTATAAACTAGTCTTTTAATGCAAAGATTAATACATGAAATACTGAAAGCCTAAAACTGTGCTGTGTTCAAAGAGAACCTTGACTTGCTAGAAAGTATTAATGAAATGCCTGCTTCCATTTTTGAGGGGAACCCATTGTCCACATTTCCTAACAAACTTGCTACGTAATCATAGGGGCTAGATCAGTGGTGCCTGCTGACTAATCTTCACAGGTGTTGTGAATCTATTCCATGTTCCAGTCTACAGTTTACTGAGCTATCCAAGGTGCTGAACCAAATCCCTAGAATAGGTTCAGCATCTTGGATAACTTCTACAAAGTGCAGAATAAAGACTGGAATGGATTCACAGGACCCATGAAACTAGTATCACCTGTCCTAGATATGACCCATGTAGCTGCTACTAAGAAGCTTCTACCATCACCAGTCAATACTACCAGACTATTTTTTTCTCTGAAGGTTGCTGTAAGGGTAAGATAATTCTTCCAATCATATTTATCACACTCCACCTTAAAGGCAAGAGGAGGTAACACAATACTAGTCAGTCAGTCAATCAATCAATCAATCAATCAATCAATCAATCAATCAATCAATCAATCAATCAATCAATCAATCAATCAAGAGACAGGAAACAAAATGAAAAGCTATCTGACAAAAAACTATGAAGTCAATATTTTAAAGAGCACAAATTTAGTTAATGAACAATCCATCAAGCAAGAAGTAATAAACCTATATTTTAACCAAAAATATCCTCACTCCAGAAGCCAATATACTGAACTGCTTAGATATACAATTATTTCCATATGTTTTGATGACAAAGTCAATGTAGAGACAGACAGCAGAAGCCGAAAGAAAAATCAGGCAACATTTGTGCGATGTAGCAAAAGACAAAAGAAGCCATTATACTTTAACACACATTCCCCAACTTCTCACCACAGGTCAGTACTAAAGCTGATGCAAAATGAAGACATACTAGCCTCAACATGGGCAGTTTTGTAGAAATTTTGGCAAAATAGTCTTTTTAATATGACTAGCCTTTTCTTTGTCTGTCATTGTTTCTTTCTCCCTCTTTCTGCATTTCTTCCCCTTTCCTGAGAAGATATTTGCATTTATTCAATTTCTAGTGTGCAATTCTATTAATGAAAGCATGTATGTATTTCCCATCAGGAGGAAACTGTGAGAATTAGATTATTTGTTTTTCCTTTTCCAAATTATATTCAAGTAAAACATGCATGACTTAAAATGTGTGTGTTTGGAAAAAAAAATACACTTTAGTCAATGGGGCAGTGCATAAGACTTACGGAATGTGCATTTCAAAATATCTATTAATCAGACATGGAACTTGGGTAGGATAAGGCTGCTGCTGGGATTCTGAGAATGTAATGAAAATTAAATTGATAGATTTTCACTGCAACATTTGTGGAAAACATTTTTAGTTACTATTTTACTATTTCCTTTCTCTAAATGGAGAATTTCACTTGATCAGAAATCTTGAGAGACATAGGTCTAGAAGAACCGTGGTGACAGATAATAGGCAAAAATTCACTACAGAAAGACACACATTTCTATGAAGAGGGCTTGTTGTTTCTCCATTAATAAAATAAATGTCATTTCACAGGTGCAATATTAGAAAATGCTCCAAAGAAAGGGCAATGATTAAAGCAGCTTTGCTTTAAATGCACCCAAGAGTTCAATGGAACAGATTCCCAAGTAAACAGGCTGATAAATGAGATACATTACTTATTGGGGGGGAAATGGGGAAAACTATTTTACAGAACCATTTCTTCTTGAATTATTGGATGGAATTCATTAAAAAATAGCTGAACTTGTTTATCATCAACTCTGCAAAAGTAGAAAGAGGAGAGGGAGCCCACACTAAATGCAAAACCAAACCAATGCCTAAGATCCATTCTGGTAGTCCAGCTAGAGTAGACTCACTGAGTTAGTGGGACGTACATAATTGTTGAGTTACCGCTCAGCAAGTGAAAAATACTTTGCAGAATAGCAGGGACACATTTATTGCAAAGGAAAACTCACATAGCAAATTCAGTTTTCTCATACAGACAATGGTGGTTAGGTGGTGGCTAGGTGGTTGCTAAGACAATGGTGGCTAGGTAGTTGCTAAGACAGAGATGCCCCAGATTGTACCACAATCTAGAGGATGTCAGGTGCAGCCTCTGAAACCTATACCATTCAAGTGAGCCTTCAAACCTCAGACATGCATCAACCACACAGCTCGTTGGGGTTGAGATATGCCTAACATTCTCCTAATGACAATGATCTGTATCAGAACTAGGGACCTACGTGGGAACTGTTGTTTCATGCCACACCTATTGGAATAGATATTTGGTGGGAAGGGCTGCCCTCCTTTAAAACTCTGCAAATGAAAATCATCTTATCTGACACAAAAAAACAAAAGCACCTTCCCCACAAGGGGCAGGGGAATGTGTTCAGGAAGAACATCATCTGCCATACTTGTGTCACATGTTCTGACAAGGAGCAGAATAGACCTTGCTGAGGCAAAATATGCCCTTCAAAGCCACAGGGCTGATTATGTAGGTCTTCCACAGCAGGCTTCCTCATCAGTCACAGCAGGCTCAATGGCCTGAGTTGCTTCTGATCATATTACCCAAGGCAAGATGCCAGCTTTATTTTTACCATTTCTGATCATGCCAAGATGATTGGAACTGGCAAGTGCTGTGTTGCTGCTCTTTTTCTTTCTTCTTTTTTTAAGTCCCCAGTGGTGTGACCTTGAGTACATTCAAAATAGAGTCCAGATGTTCATCTAATGGAAGGCATCATAGATGCATTCTGGATGTTGCTTTCCTAAGTACCTTCATGATGACTTTGGGGATTTCTACTTCTATTTTCTAATGTATGCTCACAGCTAATATTCCGGGCCTCATCAATAGGCCAGCCCAGCCAATTCCAGTAATAGTGGGTTTAGATTTGGTAATTGCCCTCAGCAAGCGCTTTGGCCTCTTTGGGTTCAAATTCCATCTTCCTCTCTGTCAGAACTTAGCAGTGGACAATGACAATAGTATTATGATGTCAGTAAAAGACAGTCTCATATGTTTATAAACCTTTCATGTGGAAACAAACTCAGTGTGGTGCCAAGTGTCATAACTAGCATGCAGAGGCAATCTACACAACCATCTCTGCAGTAACTCAATACAAGGGGTTATGGGGGTCATGTAACCTCATAAAACATCAAAGACTTTATCTCATATTCATTACTCTCCAATAGTCCCAGTCTGATTTGCAGACAAAGCTAAGCTTTGTGTTGTGTCAGTCATCACTCAAGCAAATCTCTGTCTTAAGGAGTGCAGTGTAACTTCTTTCATTTATTTTTCAACAGTGGGTAAATGTATAATGGGGCAGAATATTGAAAATGGCTCTTTGAACATATTGGGTCTTGCTCCTTAGTTTTCACTAGCACCCCTCAACTTCTTTCTATCACATATTTCAGCAATAATTGTCTGCCGAGAGTCTATAGATTTTCATGTCAAGAATGTGTATCTGCCATGCTATCAACAGTTACTCAGGCAATAACTGTTTTTAAAAAATACCACTCTAGTTAGTAGTGTTCATTCAAAAGTATGTTTCGTTAGTGGAAAAGTGTGATCCTCACATCTATAATTAAGAAACTCTACCTCTTAAGATTCATCCTCCTCCACATGTAGACAATTAATAAACTAGGGATAGAGCATTGGGACTAGAACATTCTCCTCTCTTATCTATTCTGATAAATATTCCTATCAGTTACAGTCAAAATGAACTAACTAACTAACCAAATTTTAACATAGTAAAAACATTCTTGAACATTCATCCTTTTCTTGATCCCCATAGCCTTCAGGGCTTAAGACTACCTTCCTTTGGGTGGTTCTTCTCCTGAGTGCTAATAAATAAGACATTTCTTAGTGTTTCTGACCCACCAACTCCCTTTTTGTCAGGGACCTCATCCCTAGTCACTCTCAGTCTAAAAGTGTTTACCTTCTCCTAGCACTGATTTAATTTGTGAGCTTGTAATTCAAAATGGAGTGATTAAAATACAAAATAATAGTCAGGCATAAAACTCCTAGCTTGCCCTTCTCACATTCCCAAGTCACCTTGAGCACTGCTGGCCAGTGTACTTGTTTATACTTAATGAAATAATCCTGTACATCCACCTATACTTTTATTAAGATTATTATTGAAATCTGTTGGAGAAATTAACTATTTTACACTGGGTTTCAGTGAGAGAAAGGGGGCTTCACAGCCTAACATAACTATGCCGTGCCACTAACCAATTAGAAAAGCCCTTTTTCCATGGGCATGAGGCAAGTCCTTGCCCCCTCTTCCTGTCTGTTTGCTGCTGGTTGTTTGTTCTTTCTCTTCTTCTCTGACCGTCAACCAGAGCAGACAAGTAATCTCTGCTCCTGACCTCTGGGCCATGCAGCCAGCATGGTGGATTCAGCCTCCCACATGGTTGAGGCTTGGATTTCCTTCTTTTTATCATTTTTATTCTTCTGATTGTAACTGAAGATCAACTGTAAGTAAAGCTGCTTTTCTTTTCTACTTAAGTTACTTGTAGAGTGATTTATATATACAAAAGGCTAGTCACTGTGAGAACAAAAGAGGCAGGGGAGAAGGTGGGATTTTTATTCTCCTTCACATTTCCCCTGTGCTGCAGCTGTTTGTTTTTTGTACTTTGTGCTCTGCTAACTAAAAAGGGAATTAACCAAAATTTCCTCCAATAAAATCAACTGCCTTCGTAAAAGTAGATCTATTGCTTATATGTTATCTTTGCATTCCATTTTTCCTTCAAGGAGTTCAGCGCTTTCTAATGTAACTTGGACTCAGAGAGCAGCAACAGGCTACCCAGATTGGTTCATGGCTGCACAGGAGCTACAAAGACTTTCACTTTAATGCATGTGTGGGAAACAGATGGTCCTTCATATGTTATTTGGGTACAGTATCCATAATGTAATCAAGGTGTAAGTCTGTTCATCACAAATGCAACAGAATGAGGGGCAATGCCATACTTTCGCAGTGTAATACTAACTGTGTTAATGACTTTTATAGTCACAACATGTATGCTGCAATTACTCAAGTATCACAGACAAGTGGGTTCTAGCCTTGTGAATTTTTTAATTGATTCTGAATAACAAGTGAAAGAGTTGCACTTTAAATCTGTGGCTGTGACAGTAACTTTGTATTTGCAATTGTTACAACTGATCTTCTTAAAGCAATGTTGTAAGCTAAAGTTGGAACCCGGCTGATCGTATATATGTCTTGAAAAAAAAATTGTTAAACCATCGTTTAACATTATTATAGTCAGGAAGATGGGATGATGATTGACTCACATGGGAGGCCAGACTCCACTCAGCTCCTGCCCTTCCCAAAGAGATATTGTTCAAGCCGGCCATTATAGGGACAGTACATCTTGTGTCCTGTCCATTTGATTATTTGCAGGCAGGATGTATCTTTTTCTATTCCCTTCCCCACATCACTGTACCTTGCTTGGTATAATGACAGCAGAGACATAGTATATTAGCAACTCTGCCTCTTGTGCATATCCTGGTAATTCTAAAAATAAATGAAAAAATAAATGCAGATTGGTTACTAAGATCACAGATTTCTTTCTGACACATTCAAATGAACATAAATAACAACACATTTCCCACTGGGGAGATTCTGATGAGCCTCTGACAGAGACCAAGGTCTTTCGAGGCTGCATGTTAATGGCCCCCTTCAAATAAATAGAAATGATTAGGTGAAACACTGCTCACCTTTCCTCATCAAGATGGTGGTGTTCCAAAATGTCAATTGCACTGAAAATTAATGATGCTGGCTATCCAAACAAAGTGCCAAAGTTCACATATGTATTAATTATCATTTGAATGCTGCTCATTTTCAAATGTGAAATAAATGCTTGTAATGAAATTCATGTGGTAGGCTCCGGTGATGGGGAATCAATAAGCCAGCATAATATAAATTACATGGATATAACTTCTTTATGTTTTCCTGTTTTCTTCTTTTATCATTGCCGACTGCACATAAAATTAACAGCTTCCTCTGGTTGAAGAGAAAGCAGACCCAAATTTATGGACTGTTGTAATGAGCAGGCCATTGTCTATTGAATTTTACTTTCCTCTACAAAATGCTACTGTTAAAGCTGTTTTTAAAAAACTGTTGGACACAGATGGGATGTTCCCAGGTGCCCAACAGCATTTAGGCAAAGCCCAGATTTCTCATTCCAGGTGGATTTATACCAGTAGAAACGTAGTAGCATTTCAAATCTCGTTGATTAAAAAGGGGGGGGGGGAAACAGTTGCAGTCGAAATGACAATCTAGACACAAATAGGATTTATGAGTATGCATGCAGTTTGGTGTGGTGATGATACCAAATGTGGTGTAGTGGATAAAGTGAAGACTAAGACTCAGGAGGCCTGAGTTCAAATCCCCAGCTTTGCTATGGAAACCGACTGGAGTTGTGGAACTGGTAAAACCACCCCTTAAATATCTCAATTACCTTGAAAGTTCTGCTTCGGTCATTATAAGTTGGTTCTAACTTGACAGCATATAACAATAACATATAGTGGTACCCAATTTATTTACACTGCTGGAGTGACCTGAGATTTAACCAATGTTATAGAGCAATTCCATCTCTGAGAATTCTGCTACAAACTGACCTGGCCTGCTCTCCCTTGGACAACTTTGTGGATCAGAATTCCATTATCCACCTGCCCTCCTGCACAAAGATGGGTGATAAGTTAGTTTTTGATAAAAAAAATTCAAATTTTGCAAGATTCTTCACGTATGAGACAGCATAATTTGGTTTTGTTTTAAAAATCTGAATGCTGGACAAAGTGAAATGGACAAATGTACCTATCTCAGCCAGAGCTCTTTAAGCAGTTGTATTCTGAAAACCTGGGTTTGAGTCCAAAGTATTCAGTCCAAGCCTATGTAACAAAAGAAGATATTCCCCATGTGCTGATGGTGTGTGATTGTCAAGGGATGTGATTCTCTCACCTTCCATAAGGTGCAAAGTAGTGCTGTTTGTTTTGTGATTGGTCTTCAAAACATGATCAGATTCAAATCTGATTTCATAGACTCAAAGGCTACTCCAATCACATTTCTTAATCACTAACATGATCTCAATGGTAATGCTAGGTTATCTGTAAAGAACAGTTTGACTCTTAACCCCGTATTAGGGTAGCCCATCTTTTTTCCTGAGAAACTCATTGTCTTTAATAGAGGATTGGCAGGAAAGTACAATTTTCTCCTTTCCATGTTGGGAATAGTTCTGGCTGTTAAATTTACCTAGTGCTAATAAGGAACATTTTCATTTTAGTCTGTTTTTTTAAGAATTTATGAGAATGTGCAAATTTCTTCCTGTTTAAGATGGGAAAGACTTTTAAAAATAAAAACTAAAACTGACAGATTTAGCCAACTCTGCTCTTGCATATTCTGAAACAGTTCTCAGCTTAAAACTGCTATCAGAAAATTATTTAGAAATGCATATTCTGAGAGGAAATACATCTAGAACCGCATATTTTAGTCATAGTCCGTCTAGTGATTTTTATACAATAAGAATCAATAAGTACAATACAATAAATACAATATTAGCTAGTAGAACCATAATGTAGCATAAAACATTAATACAGCATAACTTTACAATGCAGGTAAAACACTGCAAAAGTCTAAGCAAAACAACACATACCAATAGTCGAGATATTTGCCCACCCACAGATGGGCAAATATTGGAATCTTGTGGAATATATATATATGGCCAGTTCCAGCTAGCTGTTACTACATGCATGGGCCCTCTGCCATGCAGATAGCTGAAAGGTGGCCAAGTCACAGCAACTATTTTCATAAATCACAGTCTCCATGCCAGAATGGAGCTATACAGACAATTGCCATTATCTATAGAACTGTGAGTTTCTTTTTCCAACTCAGTGCATTTTTATGAATTGCAGCAACACTATGTACAGCCTCTCATGAATCCATATTTACTCCTGCCCTTTTCCTGCAATAAAGCAGGAGGAGGTGGGAGAGGGAGGTTGCCAATACACACAGTCCTCATCAAGATGCCCTTTAAGGAAGTGCAACTGTTTCAAAATCTGACTTAAAAACATGACATGAAACACCATGGGCATTCTTCTGGGAGCTACTGAGAAAAGGATTACTTCCATGGAATTGAACTATGTTTTTTTTAATCCACAACCAGCAAAGCAACTATTCAATATTTTCCCTCTGCCTCAGCAAACCTCATGGACTAGTTTATAGCCAGTGCAGGAGTGTGTCTTACATCCTGAAACCAGGAAATTGCTCATGGTTCTAGCCTCCCCTACAAGTGGCTCTGCTCAAGTGGACATTGGCTACTGTGTAGATCAGCCATTTTCAACCTTTTTTTTGGAGGGGGGGGGCACGGCCACAAACACAATATGAAAGAAATATAGGCCAAATCAGGATTGTATAAGTCACATAATAAACCTTATAAGGTGGTATGCAAAGAATTGTTTCCAGTCTATGGCCCCCTTCAAATGTACTAGGGGCCACCAGGGCCATATGTCCCCACCATTGAGAATGGCTGGATAGTCAGTTGACCACACATACATTAGCCATATGTAACGATGCAATTGTTATTTACCCAGCTTTTGGCAACATACTTACAGAGAAGTGCTTAGCCCCTCTCCTTTCCATCATTATTGCTTCTGTCTTTTTTTAAATAATATTTTTTAATTGAAAAACAACAGAAACAAACAAAGATTGAAAATAACATGATTGCATTACACTGAATGAAATCATGGTATTCAGTGGGGGGAAAAGTCCTAAAATTCACAGCAAGTGTCTGAATAAAGTTTCAATGACTAGCCACAGAAAAATCTATAAATCATAATCTTTGATTGTGCGTGACCTTTATGTAGAGAGTGATGTGCCTGAACTGGAGGAACTCTTGCTTGCTTATAGGCTCTGCCTGTCAGCAAGACCCACAATATTCCAGGATCCTTGATCAGATGTAGACTCTACGTGCAAGTGGGACTCTTCTCATCTTCAGACATGTCAGTGTAAAGAAAGCATACAATAAATGGCAAGTGATGGGTCTCAGTATGTTGCTGAGACCCAGCTAAGGAAGGATGAAATAGAGCTTGTGTGTTATATAATTAAGCCAAAACTAATTTTGTACAGTGGCCACCACTATCATCTGGTTGATCTCATTAGAAGAAAATCAGCAACACTGTGTTTGAAGTAACTATCAGGAGCAATAGGTAGCCAGGTAGACCTGGGTAGCTACTCATGGATCACTTCCTCCTTGGGTCCCTTCCTCCTTCTGCGAGGAAATAGTTTTGGTTCTTTATTCTCCATCTGTTTTCAAGATGCCTGTAGAAACAAAAGCCAGCTTCCATATTTATCCTGAACAGATTTCTTAGAACTGTCATAAAACATGCTTGCTTTTGGTTCTCAGTTTGGTTGCACTGGACAGAGTGACAGACTAGGACTCAGGAGATCTGGTCTTGAGTCCCTGCTCAAGCATGGAAACTCACTCGGGTGGTGTCACTTGTAAAACCGCTTCTTATATAATCTCACTTTCCTTGAAAACCCTTTTAGAGTTGCTGTAAGTCAGATGCAACTTGATGGCACATAATACGCACCCACCTATACACCCCATTTCCTTTTTACCATAACATGAGAATCTTGACATTTTACTCCTAATTCAAAGCCATAAGCACCCCTCTCCAGACTTTTGCACCCTGCAAATGCAATGACTACAAACTCCCAACATATCTCTCTTTTAAAGTGTGAGACTAACATTTATTATTGCAAACATAATGCATACCCTGAAGTTCCATCTAACTTTCAAAATTCAGTAAAGAAAGCCTTAGGCGTTGTTAGAAAGTATGTCCATATAGACCTTGAAATGTGCATACTGTACCAATTATAAACTAGCTTTGTATTAGACTGGATTTTTAATATGGTCTCTTTAAATTTGGATCATTTCCAGAAAGATCATTCGCAAAACAATCAAGCTTAACTGGCAAAAAAAAAGTTAAGTTACTTGAAGAGAGGCCATCTCTTATTGCCAAATATACCAATATTTGGGGAATATTTGGGGAAGGGAACTCTTCTTTCATAGAGAGAAGGCAGCGGATTTGGCACTAGAACGTGGCCTAAGCAGATGCTAAAATTATGCCTCAACCATATTAAGTAAAAATACAGGTATAACATTCTTGGGATTCCTTGCTCCTGTTAACAACTATAATAGCAATTATCGCATTCTCCCCATGCCCCCTGTTTACTATCCTCAAACAAAGGCTCATGTCACGGTCTCTCTTTGCTGCCACCAGTGGATTACTTCAATCCACAATATAAATGACGTATGTCTGAACACTTGTCATGTGAACAAAACAGAACTTATTTATTGAAGTGAAGCAGAATGAATAATAACAGAAGTCTTTAAAGTATTCAGTGTACACAAGCATTTCGTCATCAGTTCCCCCAGTACAGTTTTTCTCAGCTTACAGTCTCATTACCACCCTCTCTACCTATCTACCTAACCAGCCCTATCTGACTCCTCTTTCTCCAGCCAAGCCTCACGTAGCTGCTGACTCCACCTCTCCAGCCCTCTCATAGGTTAATGTAAATCAGCTCATGAATATGAGTGACATGAGTGACGTGGGCGGTCGCCACACTAATGATTAATCCTATGTCTACTTCTGTACCTAACCAGTGAGATGGCTTCTGCCCTATCAAGTTGCATTTGACTTTCTCTTTAAATGTTACTTGTTTTTTTACTGTTTTATGATAGTGCATAAGACGCATTAGGAATGCCTTTCTCAGATTCTCTGCTGTTTGTGAGCAGTATGCCCTCTGCTGTCCCAATCCCACAAAAGGCCATCAGTACTATCTTTCCCAACTGCGTATTTTAGCTTATGAGCCAGCATTCCTGAACAGTTCCCATGCTGGATGGGACTGATGAAAGGCCAGAACATCTGGAAAGCACCAAATGAAGTCATCTTATGAATTTAGGAGCAGAATGGTGCCATAACACCCATGCTCCATGGAGGATGCTGCTCTGGGTCCATCAGTGGAAGACACTCTATATGGACAAAGTGGCTCTTTGCATCTATAAATCAGATGTTCTGAGGATCACTACAAATGGTAAACTGCTTTGCTTGGCATCACACCAGCATAGTTTTAAATTGACTAACATATTACTTTTCCATGGAGTCCACAGTGCTGGAGCCTCAGGCTGTTTAACATAAACACAGGAATCTATTACTGTCCCCTGAAATGGTAACATCCTTTTTAAAAAAAACACATAACTTTGAATAGCTAGAGGGAAAAAGAATTTGATTCAGTATAATCTCTCATTCAGTCACCAATGCTGCCCATCTCTGTAATTGTATAGTATTATCACCATTCACTCTTCTGTCTGTTCTTGCATAGAGAATTGAAACATCATTTGAGTTTCCTCCAAGGATGGATTAACAAGATTGTCTGTGACATGACTTGATTAATTAATGAGACTAGAGTATTCTCTGGTCCGCATGTGCTGTTCTTGAACTTCTGAGACAGGAAAATAATTCTAACCTTCAATATTTTAGAAGCCAACTGGGTAAAGCAAAATTCCAGCCTGACCTTCAATAATAATGCAACCAAAATCCATTAAAGTATATACTAGACTAGTTAGCTACATCCAAGGTGATTTCTTCCTTTTTTTCTAATCTAAAAAGCAGAAGTGATCACGGATGGAGTTTAGAGGACAAAAGAGAGAGAAAGTTTAAAAGTTTGAAAGATAATAATTGGATTTCCAGCTTTCCTCCTTAAAAAGGAGAAAGAAAAAGGATGGCCAGTGGAATTTGCTATGTCCTCCCTTTCTGTGAGTATAAATACATGTATTTCCCAAAGGAAATTAGTCTTTCCTGTTGCGTCCTTTGAGGGGAGAAACAGAGGAACATATCAAAAGAGGAAACAAGGAATCAGTAACATGGCTGTTTCAATTAGTACAGATCGTAGCTATCCATCCACTTGAAACAGAATAGCCACTGAATTCCAACTAATGTAAATTAGGCAGATATAGATACGATTAAAAAGAAAGGGCAAAGATAGCGATAAAAAGGCCTGCTTGGGGAAAATATCAGGAAAAACTGGAGGAGAGTAGAACAAATCTGAAGATGATGCACATCTCCTCCTTACTTCTCAAGTACTGGAGCTCTGCACTCTGTTCTTTAGGACCCAGAGGAACTGGTAGGGTGGTAGTTAAGCTGTGCTGGGTTGGTAATATCTACATTTCATCAGCACAACATGTCTTATTGGAGGGCTGAGGAAACTGTGATCTCCAGATGTTGGACATTAATTTTTATGAGCTCCAACCAGCCTGGCTAGGGTTGATGGTACTGGGAGGAGAAATTCATTTACACCCAGAGGGTCACAGTTTCCCTAGTCCTGTCCTATTGGGAGTCCAAGAATAATGAAGAGACTCCTTCAAGAGCAGGCAAGAGTTTAAAAGCATTTCCTCCAAAGCAAGATTTCAAATTCTTCAAAATTACCCATCTTGGATTAAAATGAAATGGCCCTTCCCTTTTAAAAGGTAATGAAACAGGTAGCTGTTACTTTGTTGTAACAATTCATACCAGAGTTAGTCCTGGTAGCACCGATAAGACTGACTAGCAAATTTCACCAATGTGAATTTGAAAATTACAAATTGAGAGAAGCATGGAAGGAATGTCAGAAGGAAGCAAAGAAAAAAATGTTCTAGTAGGATAATATTTTTGATATGTTTTTGAAGGTGACTATCTCCATTAAATTCACCATGGTGGGGGAAAAAGAAGTGAATGGTAAAGGATGAGTAAGTTGATGTACACACAAGTGACAAACTAGACCATTACAAAAGAAATAAAGGTCTGTAGTTCAAAATTAAGTATCCATTCAACCATTTTGAGGGAAAAGTGAGTTAGTCAGGAGAGTTAGAGAGTCAGGAGTTAAGGGAGGCAGTTAAGAGTGTGGAACTTATAGAGAGTTAAGTGTGAAACAAGTTATTACAGAGCTACTGAATACTTTAAAGTCTTTGAAGAACCTGTTTATGTGAACTGTAACCAATAAACCTGTTTTGTTCAACTTTACACTCAGCATGGACCTCAATCTTTCTAATTAAACATTGATGACAGAGATCAACTGGTGGCAGCGTAAAGGAGCGAACGTGTTGTGGGCCTCAGGCTAGTGAAATAATCTGGGGACACGCAGGTGCATGTCACAATGAGCCCCACCAAATCAAAGTGGTTTGGTTTGGAGGTTCTGTACCATACAAGCTTATTTATTAAAAAGAACCATTATATGAGGAATGTGCCCGGGGATTTGGAAATTTTCAGAATTCACCAAATAATACCATGTTCAGATAGTTCGAAATATATCTGACTCTGAATTTGATCGTTCTGACTATCTGTAATAATAATTCCTAATATTTGGACGTCCATTTACTCCTGTAGGTTAGAATGCAAAAGACTAGATTTCTGCTTGCTAGAGGAAGAAATGAAAGTGAAACCTATTTCTCAGGCAATGAATTTCTAGAGCAATGAAAGACACTCTGGCACCAAGGGTAGTGGGTGCAGAGTCTGCTGCTGCTGCCGCCTCCTCCTGCTTCTTTCATGCTTCCAACTGCTACTCCAAGATTGTGCTCACTCACTCAACTGTGCCCTATGCTCTTGGCACAGTTCCCAAGGTGTTCCAACCTGCCTTCTGGTGCAGCCCTGGGTATTTGCCCACTCTCCAGTGCAGCCTGTCCTCTGCTTCCCCAATGCTGCTGGCATTTCCTGCTGGCAGTCTCACTGTTCAGGGTTCAATCAGTATGCCCATTACAATCATTTCCTAGTACCTAGGCACTAATGGCTGTTGGTGTGCACTTTTTTTGTTTGGCATAATCATTGGAGAGGTGTCAGAGGACACAGGGAATCCTTTTAAAATGTTTTGCCTGTTTCTGTTTTTTTTTAAAGCAGAAAATAATGACTACATAATATTCATATTGACTGTAATAGAGTTCTGGATATCTGGAAATTTTGAACTTTTAAAATTCCAAATTCCGAATCTGAAGGGCTGTAGTTCTGAATCTGAATTTCAGTGTTAGTGCACTTCCCTGCATGATTTTTCATTGCGCTGGAAAAAAATTACATATTCACACTGAAAATACTTTTTCCCCCAATTCTGCTGAGAAAGATTTTGAAAGCATGACCAAGAATGGGAGACAGGAGTCAGTTAAACTGTTTGTGCTATAATTGTCCACTCTCTGTTCCCCCATGGTAACTTTTTTGTGTAGAAAGAAGAAAGGCTTTGAGAAATGCAAACATTAGCCATGCTAAAGCTTCACTTAGCAAAATTTGGTGAGAGATTTTCATACAACACATTCAGGATAATTTAAAACACACACAGAGAAAATGGCAAGGTATCTTTTTTTTTAACAATCATCACTCAAATGGAAAATTCTCATATAAACTGAACACCTGTTGTGCTAGGAAGAAGTAAATGCAATTCAGCTGAACACAACTCTATTTCACACAACAGGTGGGATTCATGCCAGTGGGGGAAAACAAGAAACCAACAATGTGCCTTGTTTTGAGAAAACATTGATCTGCCCAATTTCTAGGTGCGAATAAAGTTGAAATATAAAGGAAGAGGGACAACTCATCGCCCTTAAATATTGCACAGCCTTTCCCAATAATCTGAATATTCTTATAGACGTTGGTGCCAAATGACTCCCCCTGCCCAAACCCCTTTAATTATCTTTTAATGTAGAACTTGAGTTTGGGAAGTGGTGAGACGTTTTAAAAGTAGGGAGCTGAATCCTAAATAATGCTCAGCTAAACTCCATGCATCCTGAAAGAAGTCAGTAGGGAAGCACCCCTTTCAATGGGGAGTCAGTCTCTTCTTAATTCCAGTGCTTGTGTTTCAGCCAAAGAGTTCATTGTTGGATCTTGCCCCAGAGATGAAGATCCTTTTCAGCCCCAAGAGCTGCATCTGGTGTTAGCTGATGGGTAGGACTACACACACGGACACATATCCACATTGATTTGAAAAGGGCCTACTCTGATTGTGACTTAGCTGATCACAGTAAATAGCAGTTAGACTAGGTCCATTTGGATCAATGGAATTTATGGAGGAGTTGACTCACTAAATCCCCACTGATGCAGTAGGCCCACTAGTGCAATTTACTCTGCCAAACAACGGGATTTTGGCCAATGACTTGTAAACTGAAGCCATCCACTGTGGCGGCCCCTATGTAAGCAGGGGTAGGATGATTCTCTGGGATCTAAGCTATCCTTTCTCAGTTATAGATGGTTCCAGGACATCATTATATTCATGCTTCTTAAAAGTAATTTTCTGAACTCTGTTCCACAGAGTATGTTCAGTGATCACAGAAAACTGTCTTCCTAAGTGGATGAACAAACAAACAAACAAAGCAGCAATAAGAAGGAATAGAATGTATCCTTTGGGTAGAATCCTGAAGTGGTACTCAACACTTCAACATTTGGTTGCAGACTTCCCGCTCTTGTTTGAAACGCCGAAAAAGACCTTTTTATCCACAGAACAACATAAATTTCTGAGAACACCATGGGGTGGGATACTCTGAAAGGGTTCAAATTGCTTTCTGTGCCCTTAAAAAATAAATGTCTGTCTCAAACCTCATCAAGCTGTATTGAATATAATTGCTGCAAAGCTGAGAAGGTAGTATCCAACAATCATATTTGCCCCATTCAGAGTTTCTCGTGAAGCATTAATGAGATTAACATCTTGCATGTCAACTAGTTGTGCTTCACAGATGCCATATAGCATTACCTCAAAGTACCAGCTATAATTTCTTAGCTAATAACATTGGAGTGTTCCTTTCTCATATTGTACAGAGATTTGGTTTTAATGAAATTAAACTGGGGGGGAGGTGGGGGGAGGGTTTGTTTTGCTGCTGAGACACCAATAATTTATGCAGGTGACAGATAAAAGTTGTAAAACATGGTGTGACGTTTACCCCGTGGCCCCTGCTTGTTTCACCAAACACAGAGCTCACACAAGTATCCCAGCACGCCCTTTAACACGCTGCCAGCAGTTGATCTCTTTATCAACCTATATCTCCTATGAAAGACTGAGGTCCATTCAGTACTGAACTTTTAAACAGAACCACGTTTATTGATTACAAGTTGTTTTAGGAATAGTTCTTAAGTACATTCTTAAAGTTACACAAAGCTTCAGTATTTTACTTTAACCTCTTCTATCTTAATACAGGTCCCACTCTGACTAATCACTCCTTAAACACTCTCTCTGCCTCAAACCCAAACTATCTTCCCTCTTCTCTGTCTCTCTGACTGAACTAACTAGACTCTGACTCACCCCTCCCTTCTAGTTTCTCTGGCTCCACCTCCCAACAGCTCTCATTGGTACATGCAAACAATCTTCTACCTGAGCCAAGGCAGGGTGATCGCTACATACCTCCCCCCTTAATAAGTTTGTTTTATGAGGGGAAACCTAGCAGTTTGCCCTCATAAACAAACAGCTAAGTACATGCACATATGACAACAACTTACCAATACTTATACATACTGGCCATATGGGCTTCTATCAAGTGATACATTTACCATTTAAACTTACCATATTATACAGTCCTGAAAACCATACATTCATAAACATTTTCTCTAGATTAAATCACGCATTACAGATAAAAACATAAACATTTACATTTACACTTAATCATTGGGTCTTCTGGACAAAGCATCCGCTACCACATTTAATGATCCTTTGATGTTTTTAATTTCAAAGTCATAATCTTGGAGAATCAAGGACCATCTGGTCAGTTTGCTACTGTTCATTTGCAAAGTTCTCAACCATTTCAAAGGTGAGTGGTCAGTGCACAGGGCAAACTTTCTTTTCCATCTGTATGGCTTACGTTTCTTCCAGGTCCATACGATAGACAGGTATGCCCTCTCAATGGCAGACAAATGTCTCTCACGAGGTTGAAGTCTTCTGCTGGTAAAAGTTACTGGGCGTAGACTCTCAGTGTCATCCACTTGGCACAGTCCAGCTCCAAGTCCGATGCTCAATGCACCCACACAGCTGAGGAATTCCCGATTTGAGTTCGGTGCAACAAAGACTGGTTTTGAAGTCCACGCTCTCTTCCAACGATCGACAGTCACCTGGCACTCTGACGTCCACTGGATTTCTTCTGCTCGCCTTTTCCGGGTGAAACCTGCTTTCTTTCTGGCTCGTGGCTTCACTTTCTCAGCTGGGGAAAGGGTAGGCAGTTTCTTCTCCTCCTCCAGAACATCTATGGCTGCATTCTTCTTTGAGATCTTATTGCTCTGGCTTTCACTCTCACCCATAAACAGGAACTTTAGTCGCACTAAGTGAGGAAACACTATCACGGGTCACCTTAAGATTCACCGACAAATTTCTTTTAGGTGAAATCTCAAACACTTGGCTTATTTCAGAGGTGTTGAGACTTCCATCATCTGGCTTCTCGGGCAAGGGTTTGCCTAGCAGGATTTTAAGTGCTTTTGCAGCTGCTTGTTGAACCCTCTTTAAGCTTGTTAATAGAGCAGCTTTAGGTAAAGGGGTAAACTTCCCCAAATCAGCCACATCGATAACTGCACCACGTCCAACAAGTAGCTCAGCCACCTCACAGAGTCCATAAGAACAAGCATTGTGCAAAGGAACAAGGTTTCCCCCGTCCTCCGCATGACCATCAGCCCCGTGCTGCTGAAGGCACTTAACCACGGACACACTACTGCATGCTGCAGCAAAGTGAAGTGGTGTTAGGAAATCTTTTGTCTTTTCATTAATGTGGGCTTCTTTTTTTTTAGAATCAGCTCACAGACTAGCTTTCTTCTGGGATATGGAGATGCAGCAGCACAATTCAAAGCAGTCTCATAAGTTTGGAGAGGTTTGAAGTTCACCATCTCAAGAGAAAGGTGTTTTTTCACAGGAGCAACATCCAGTTCCTTAGCAGCCTGTAGCACTGAGTGACCTTTAAATTTATATGCCCATCGCTCTTTTAACTGAGGTGTTGGAGCCCAATCAATTGTACTTTTATTGTGGTAATGCAACAGTATAGGGTCAGTACCATAACTTGGCAAGAGAGAATATACTTCCCCTCTATTCTTAGCATCATCTTCAAGCAAAGGAGTGAATTGCCACAGATCCATGGCATTTACCCATGCATCCAGCTTTACTAGAAGCTTTGTTACCATTTTCCTTAGGGGCACTGCCTCAGGGCATCCAGTGGCACAATCTATACTAGACTGGATGAAATCATCTCCACGTCTAGTCACCCTGGGTAAGGGTCCCACCATGTCCAGACCCAACCATTGGAATGGGTTTGAAACAATAGGTAAAGGGCACAGTTCAGCCCTAGTTTTGTCACTTCCCGTACCCCTTCTCTGGCACGTATCCCAAACTGGACAAAACTGCTTAACTTCCTGACCCATTCCTGGCCAGTAAAAGTTCCTTGCAACCCTTTGTTTGGTACGCGATATTCCCATGTGAGCTCCAAAAGCATCACTATGCACCTTGCTTACGATCTTGTCTCTATATTTTTCAGGCACAATCAGTTGTTTAAGATTTCCATCTCCACCCCTCTGAGGTGCTAACAAAACTTCCCTATATAACAGATTGTTATCTATTATATATCTCTCTGGGCATTCAGGCATTAATGAAGAGGGAGTTCCCTTAGCTTTCTCAAAGCACTGCGTAAGGGTGGTATCCTCCTTCTGTTCCTTATCAAATGATGAATTATTAGGGTTTTTCATAAATATAACTTCTGCCATTTCATCCATGTCAGAGTTCTCTTTTAAACTGGGGCCTTCCATGTTACTTTCAGAAGTTAGGGATTCCATTTTTCCCTCAGGGATTGTTAACTGCTCTCCCTGGGAACGTGTTACTACAAAAGCACTCTGCACATCCTTAGTGAGATCTAATCCGATCAAACAAGGTGCAGGTATTTGATCAGAAATTGCTACATCCCAATTTCCAACCCAGTGTCTATAGTTTATCTTTACTTTAGCCATAGGTAAAATCACTGGCATAGAACTTATTCCCTTGATGGTAACAGTTTGGTTTGGAAATAATTGTTCTTTAGGTACCACATCAGGATGACACAGGGTTATGTGGGAAGAGGTATCTACAATTCCAACGTAAGATGTCTCATTAATACGAATTTTCTCTCCAGAGTTCTGTAGTAAAATATTATCTGCCTTTATAAGAAAGCACTGAACGACTCTAGCTTGTGGCAGATCAGAATTTTCTGTCGTGCTAGTTGCCATGGAGACAGAACCATTGTTACAGCCTCGTTCAGTGGCTTCTGCTGGTTTTATACAATAAACCTTTTTGGTCTGACTATCATCTTTTCCATTTTTATTTTTATTGTTTTTCATACAATTTGATTGAACATGCCCAAACTTGCCGCAGTTATAACACTGTCTGTAAGTCCTTCGATCATACTGAGGAGATCTATTAAACTTTTCCTCAGGGTTCATTCGCTTCGGCGGACTAACCCCTGGCAACTTAGGTGAGGTACTAAGCTGGTCATCTTTCCCTGACATTTTACTGTTGTAATTTTTATTGAATGGTTTCTTACTGTTGTCCCAGTTCTGCCTGTAAAATTTTACCTCAGAAAACTTAGGATCTCTAATCTCACTAATGCAACCAGCATTTTCAGACACCTGTAATACATTTTTAGGATTTTTGTCTTTGACCAAATAACGCAATTCCCCAGGCAAAATGGAATAAAATTGTTCTAAACCAACCACATTTTTCATTTGGTCTAGAGAAGTGACATTTTCACATTCCATCCATTTGTCCAAACATTGACTCAATTTAGCCCCCACTTGGGCATAAGATTCTTCAGGCTTTTTGGTAAGGGAATGAAATTTTCTTCTAAGGTGTTCTGCATTTATGCCAAATCTAGAATATACTATTTTTCTATATGCCTCAAAATCTCTAGCTTGCTCCAGAGGCATCTGAGAATAAAGCTCAGCTAAATCTCCACTTATTTGTGATCTCAAAATTATTATCCATTCATCATCCTTAATCTCAAAGTCCCAGCACGCTCTCTCAAATGAAATCAGGAAAGATTCAGGGCAATCTCCTTTCCTATACTGGGGAAATTTCTTTAGATCAATTTTTGAGAGATTTCCCTCACTAGAGTTGTTATTATTATTATTAGCAGTTAATTCCAATTGTTTCATCTCTGTTTGAAATTCCATTTGTCTTAATTCCATTTGTCTGGCCTCAGCCCTATCCTTTTCTTTGGCCCTTTCTTTCTCCATTTCAAGATCTATTTCCATGGCTTTTTCTCTAAGCCTGAATTCCTGTTCCAACTTCCATTTTTTCCAAATCTTGGGCACTTAGGACACCTTGTTTTTCTGAGGCACCCTCATCAGTCTCCTCCTGTTCCACTGGAGCTAGAGGGTCTCCATTTCCCTCCACTTCCTGAGGTAAACTTTCTGCCTCCTGACTCCTTTTTGGCTACGTTTGGGTGGCATGTTTAAGTCTGAGTGAATTAGTCTTTAATGTCTGTACTGCTTTTAAAAAGGACCTGTCTTTCTGCTGTTAATTCCAGTAACTATGTTGTTGCGCTTCACTCAGCAGCTCTCTCTGGCTGTTCTCCAGCTAACAACCTTTTAGTTACTGTGTCTCTCTATGTCTGAGCTATTCCTGCTCTCAGACACCAAAATAATTTTATTTCTCAAGCCTCTGCTTTTATTTTCCTATCACTTCAGATCTGCTCTGACCCAGGCTTCCACTTTTTATCCACCGGTGCTCCCTTATCTCTTAGAGACTTGGATTTCAAGCTAGCCCACTGGGTCTCTCAAATCCTGAGGTAAACAAAAAAGAAATTTTCCTTTAGAGTCAGTTCCCTATCTTTAGTTCCCCCCCGATCTGGGTTCAGAAGCCCCACCACTAAGCTTTTCCACAAAAGCTCTAGCAGGTCACCCACTTCTTCACCACAGACCTCTGACTAAAAGGTACCCACGACTCCAGAAAATTCACTTTTAAACATTGGCTTCACTGGATTATTTCGTATCACACCGCTGGACACCAATTGTGATGTTTATCCTGTGGCTCCTGCTTGTTTCACCAAACACAGAGCTCACATGAGTATGCCAACACGCCCTTTAACACGCTGCCAGCAGTTGATCTCTTTATCAACCTATATTTCCTATGAAAGACTGAGGTCCATTCAGTACTGAACTTTTAAACAGAACCACGTTTATTGATTACAAATTGTTTTAGGAATAGTTCTTAAGCACATTCTTAAAGTTACACA
Source organism: Intellagama lesueurii (assembly GCA_037013535.1). Classification (NCBI taxonomy): domain Eukaryota; kingdom Metazoa; phylum Chordata; class Lepidosauria; order Squamata; family Agamidae; genus Intellagama; species Intellagama lesueurii. Next base: position 90,564,853 of record JBAJHW010000004.1, on the reverse strand, counting down.
AAGCTTCAGTATTTTACTTTAACCTCTTCTATCTTAATACAGGTCCCACTCTGACTAATCACTCCTTAAACACTCTCTCTGCCTCAAACTCAAACTATCTTCCCTCTTCTCTGTGTCTCTGACTGAACTAACTAGACTCTGACTCACCCCTCCCTTCAAGTTTCTCTGGCTCCGCCTCCCAACAGCTCTCATTGGTACATGCAAATAATCTTCTACCTGAGCCAAAGCAGAGTGATCACTACACATGGGTTTCTTGTTTTGTGGCTGAGGAAAAATGAATTGGTATGCCCTAACCAATTTGCAAAAGAACATTGTTACCACATGCATTAAAAATAAATAGCAGAATCACTTTGCCCTCCCACCCCAGAATAATGATGCGAGACACAAAGTGATGGGGTAAACCAGGGTCACGCTTTATTAACCAATGCAATATTTAAGATCTCACAATAGAGAGGGGCCTGCCGTAGTGCGGAAAGAGCATATATAGGGTCTCACAGGACCCCTTCTCAGATAATGGGCAAGTCTCACGCTCTGAATCTGCGCAGTCCTATAGACAGCGCAACTCCAGCCGGCCTTGCTCTGACCACCCACGGGCCTCAAACCTCCAATTCTATTGCTGGCCCTCGGTCCAGGCGTGGCCCCAGTGTATCGTTCCCCGCCCGCCCACTGTAATCTCACAATCCGCAGCGGGAGTTTGGATGCACTATATCCCTGCTTGTGTTCTCACCAGGACTTACCGACCCAACTTCTTTCTGCACTACTCGCCAGCATGAGCAACCTAGCAACCATCCTTTAATAGCCTCAATTTTCAACCAGTGTGGGATAGGTGAAAAATCCCCACTACTAACAGCCAATCAAGCGATGGGTCAAAAATTCCTATCCGGCCCCAAAGGTGACCAGTATAACTCACACTGGCTACTGGGTGGGTGGGTGGGTTGCAAGCCTCGGAAGAGGCCAAACAGGGGGCAGAGCTCCTATTAAATATGCGCTCGCTTTCCCTCCCTTCCAGGGTTGCATTTGCAAGACCATCTGTCTCATGCTGTCCTGGGGGGGGGGGAGGCAAAGAGGCTGCATGCGGTGAAGTGCACTCGCTGATGGAGCAGCCATTTGCTGCTGGAGTCAAAGGGAACACTGTACAACTGGTTGAGGATATTTGCTATTATTAGTCATAATTTGATTCTCCAGGGAGCCTAAGGCAGAAGATTTGGCTCCCTCCTCCTCCTCCTCCATTTTAATTCACAGCCCATGGGGTGGGGATTAAGTTATTGGCCTGGGATGACCAAGTGAGTTTGAGGCCTCAAACTTGAACTCCCAACTCTGTATTGAGTATTTGAAGCACTACATCATGCTGGCTCCCCAAGTGCTGACAAACATTGCCCAGGTTAGGGTATTAACAGCAATGTCCTGTACATGTTTACTCAGAGGTAAGCTGGCTGGATAACTCTGTTTCCATCTGCTGTCTCCTTATCTTCCTCTGCCATTCCAAACAGCTTCAGTGGTTAGGCTTGCCTCATTCAGCTTCCTGCCTGCAGCCAGCACCCTTTTCCTGCAGTCCTCTCGTGGCCTCAGGCCAATTCCAGCTGCAGCTCCAGTGCCCCTTCTTCTCTTTCCTGTTTTTATTTGTTTCTTTAAGATCACACATCTCACCCTCACCTCTTCTGCCTGTCTGGTTGCTAGGTGATGGGGAGGTGGCACTGTTGCATGTGGCCTAGTGCAATGGGCACTGCAGCCTCACCACACTCTGCCCAGGCCTCCTCAATGAAGGGCCAGGCAGCATGACCTTCCTTATCCCTGCCATGCTTGTCACATGCCTTCCAAGCTGCCATGCCTCATGTCATGCTTCCTCCCACCTGTTAAGTGGATCAGCTTACATTGGGAGGGGATGAAGAGGACAGCAGGCAGCAGATCTGCTCACACCCATAGAATATTTTAAACATAATTGGAATATGTTTTAATTGAATGGAGAAGTCTCTGATTTTGTGACATGCTGAGTATGCTATCTGAATGCTCCCTGTGGATGCTCAGCTTCATGATGCCTAAATGTCCTTCTCATGTGTTTTCATCTTTCAAACAGATTGACAAACTTTGACACAGGGGACACCTTCAAAAAGCAGACTGACCTCTGAAATACAGGATACCCTTCTATAAAAAGAAAAACGAGTGTGTGAGAGACCATCTTCCTGAACTCAAGATGTGGTGGTAGCAAATTCCAGAATCTATACTCCTACAAAAAAAATGCCATGCAAACTTCCTAATGGTTTGGAGCCTTCCAGATTTCAAGCAGTTGTTGAATTGCACCAATGCATTATATAAAAGCCTACAATACCTCTGTGCAACCAGGACTTGAAGATCTCACCAGTAGCACACATTTACCTGATCCCAACTTATCTGATATATCTCAACTACTACAGCCTCCTTCCTGACCCATTCAGTGTATTTAAGTAAATCCATCTTATTTAAGAAATCCAGTAAATCCAGTTTATTTAAGAAGCCAAAGTGCTATATGCTCTCATCTCCTTACAGAACTCCAAAGTGAGCTGCATCCTTCTGGAATGTCTTTCAACTAAGGATATAACAAATGCTCATGCATTTTCTTTTCCATGTCAGAAAAATGTCCCTGCCAAAAAAAAAAAAAAAAAGGGCAATCCCTGGAAGACTTTTTTCCCTTTTTTATGAGAAGGGAAGGGCCAGTACTTTTTTCCATTTAGAGAAGCATTCACACATAAATGTGATTTTTTTTTTTGGAGGAGGGTGTATGTTGCAATATATATATTTATTGCACAAAATACTAGGGGGAGGTTTGTATTGTCTTTGAATGGGTTTTTCAGACAGTAAGTGCCAGTTGAGGGGTGGTCTACTGAGGGGAAACTTGAATTCTGCTTTCAGCAGTCCCATCTTAGATTCTCCCACTGAAAATAAAGAAAATCAGTGGAGCTGGTATTGATTTTAATATATACTGCAGCCTTTCTCTAGTCCAGTAATCATCTACTTGCCTCCAGGAGGCGTAAGAGACCTTTTTACTTTTAAATCACCAATTTCATATTTAGATTAGCGGACCAGTGTAACAGAAAGGAAGCAGCTAAAGATCTCCTCTAGTATTAGATGACAGTGAAACTATTTAAAGAATAGAAACACACATTCGCATACACCTATTGAGCAATCCTAGGCCCACCTGAATACAGTTTGAATACAGCCCCCTAATTTGTAACTTACCCTTTGATTGCTTTCCTTTTTATTACATAATTATTACATTTCCAGCCAATGCTTCTCTATCTAGACTCATTAGTGATTGTGGGGTATTATCTCTGAAATTCCCAAGGAAGTCATCAGTCTTCCATTGTGTTTTAATCAACTCTCTTGTTTTCTAACAAGAAACTAAAAAGCTAGTTTAGTGTAATAATCAATCTTATGTACTGAGGCCATCAGACATGTTTCTGCTTACATTTCTTAATAGCCATCTATGATTGTCCTTACAGCTTACACTGAAGCAGGCTGCAAGCCGACGTGCAGCTTGACTAAAGTAATGTGCAGATATGGAACTTAAAATTTGAGTTTGAAAGAAAATGGGGGCTCTGGATTATGACTGTTTCCAAAGTTTATAAAAAACTGGCTTATAGAACACTGAAACCATTCCCATGCTTCTCATTATTTTAATTTTTTTTAATTTTTTTAAATTATTATTATTATATAACTATAACATAAACAAAAACATATAACATACGAACTAAAATACAATTTAACTGTGTTCCCCACCACCATATGCGGGGCCTCTTGCCATAATCTTCCTCTTCCTTCTTCTTCTTCTTCTTCTTCTTCTTCTTCTTCTTCTTCTTCTTCTTCTTCTTCTTCTTCTTCTTCTTCTTCTATTGTCCTCTTCTCCAAAACTGCATTGATTCTTGATTTGGAGCTTTCCCTTTTCCTCTTATTAGCACATATTCCAAAAATCTACCCCATGCTTCTCATTATTAACGTTATTACTATGCTAAAATAAGTTGCAGCTAGAGTAGGCCCATTTAAATCAATGGAATCTAGAGGTGACTTGACTCACTCATCAAATCTCCATTGATTCAGTGGATTACTTCAGTGCAATTTCCCATGTTAAGCAACAGGACTATGGCTAATATCTCAAGAGAAGCTGAAACAAGGGTGAAATTTTCCAAACAGTTGAAATGATAGTTCAATGCTTTTCCTCATTAAAAAGAATGCCATCTTTCCCAGGTTGTTGCTGGGAGAATAAAATCTGAAAAGATTGCTGATATGCTCTTGTGCAATTACACAGTGTAACATTTAGCTGTGAATTGCCGTAAGTTAAGAAAGCTTCGCAGCCATTATCTGTTGCATGCTGAGTAGCTGGGGAGCCTGTCATTTTAACTGGGCTTTAAAAAAAAAAAAAAAAAAGCTTTTAAAGCAGACACAACAGTGAAGAGCCCTAGTGCTCTTGATTCCCCCAGAAAATAATAGGCTTACACAATGAAACAGGAAGTAATGTGAGCCAGGACTTGAAGCCACACTTCCTGGGTGCATTGGGCATTCCCAGGAAGTGTGGCCAGCAGCTGATTTCCCAGAAGCAGAAGCAGCTTTTATATTGTTTTGTGTTTAAAAGTTTAAAGACAGAAAAATAAACCCTCTGTTCATTTCCTATCACAGTACTCATCCCTTGTCCTTCCAACAAGAACTCAATTCCCCTATCGATGATTAAGGTTAATGGATTAATCCTGCTATTGCAGCAACATTGATGTGGCGCATGGTGTCTCTAAGCTCTGCATCAGTCTCAGGTATAGTCGATGAAACATTTGCAAGCAGGAGGTAAAATTACAAAAAAGTCTTCCAAGATGCTTTGTCAGGTTCCTATTGAAAATTTATAAAAAAAATTAATAACAATCAGGGACAGTGAATAAGTTGCTCCCTGCTATGCCTGCTGTGCCATTTGAAGACGTGTACCTGATACAGAAAAAGTGAAAATCTTTCAAAGCAAATCTGCACTGTAAATATCCACATGCCTATGATCTTTCTATATTTCATACAATTTGTATAAAGCATTTCCCCTTTAATAGCAACTCAGAATACATTTATTCATTGGACTCTTTTGATTGCATTGAGCTTTACTTATGAGTAAGAGGATTTAGTCCTGAGGCCAATTTATCACTTTTATTGTGCTCTGTATAATCCAAGTTCCTGCTCCTCACTGCAATGGCATAGAAAAGAGCGCGACCGTACTATATTGCACTATAAATAAATAATAATGTTAATCTTAAAAGGAGAAAATGACCATTATGGCTTATACTTTTGCATTTAGCATGCATAGCTTATGGCATTGCAGAAACCACTGGTGTATGAAGGGTAAATTGCATTTTAAAGTTGTTGTTCTTTGCTTAGAAATATATGTGTACCTCATCTAGCAAGATGGCATACTTTAGTCATCCGGTTCCTATTTTATTGCAGAATTCACAGCAGAACTAGACCTACAAGGGAGGCACGCTACAGCATTGTCATCTGAACAGTTGCATACAAGATTTCAAGTATTTCATCATTTACTGCATATGGGGTTGCTGGTTCACAAACACAAAACAGCTATGAACAAAAATCAGCATTTTCCAACCTCCAGGTTGTGACCCCCAAAAGGGGTCACAACATGTTTTCTCGGGGGTCACATGGTGCCTTACATGTGTTGTAGCCCTTGTTAAATAATTTCTCCCTTGACCTTTCGGAGAGGGGTATTAAAGCCAGCATGTTTGTGTAGGTGTCAGAAACAGGCTCTTTGGGGGAGAAAGAAGCCTCTGTTTTCTGAGAAGAGGTAACTTTAACAATGTCCATTATACTCCATTAACAATGCCTTTTTATGCAAACATGGTGGAGGGACGCAGGTTACTTGGCTATTATAACTCAAAACAGGTTGGGAACTACTGAAAGAAATTAAATGAAAAATATATGTCTTAGTTGACAATCCTGTTGAAGCCCAGGTGAGTAGACAGTATATCGACATGACCCGGGTGGCTGAAACAATCACTTCCAAAAGCCCTCTGTACTTCAGAGCCCAACTCTCCCATTGGTTTAGGGAGGAGCTTTGAGCTATGACGTTAGCAAGGAGATAGCTAGAGAGTAGGTGGAGGAGAGACCAATCAGAGTATAATTTGGTTTCAATAAAGATTATGACCAGGAAATATGCCAACACCTTAAAAGATCAGCAAAAAAGGTCTTCAGTATTAAGATCATTAATGAGGCTGTGAACCATCATGTGGAGTTTTTCCAGGTGGTTTGCAACCTTACTAACCCTGGTCAGCAAAGGTCTCATCCTGGTGATTTCACCAGTGATTGATTTGCAGCCCTTTTCAAAACTAAAATTGAGACCATCCAATGGGATATGGATTCCATAAACAGTTTGGTTGATTGAGTGGAGATCCTTGGCTTATTGTCTCTCTCTGCCTGTTTGGTTCAGGTTCAGCCTGTATCATTGGAGGAGGTCTCCAGGGCACTGGTATGTTGCAGGCCTACCACCTCTGCACTCAACCCTTGCCCATCATGGCCTTTAAAAGTGGCCAACAGGGTTACCATGGACTGGGCCATTAATATTGTAAATGCTTCCCCAGGAGAGGGTAATCTTACCTCCCATGGGAAGGAAACAATTATATGACCCATTTTGAAGTGGTTGAATTTGGAAATGGATAACCTAAATAATTTTAGGCCCATTGTCAGTAACTCCTTTATGAGCAAGGTTATCAAGTGGGGAGTGGCAGACCAGCTCCAAACATATCTGGAAGAGTAGAATTGCCTTGACCCATTCCGATCCGGGTTGAGGCCGTGGCATGGTACCAAGACAGTATTGGTCACACTGCAAGATGATCTTTTAAGGGAGACCAACAAGGAAGGAATGACTCAGTTGGTGTTCCTGGGACTCTCAGAGGCTTTTGATACCATCAACCACAGTATGCTGCTAGACAGACTGTCAGATGTGGATAGACGACCACCCCAGCCCAGAAAAGTCCCTCTGAGTCATTCAAACTACAGATAGCATGCAAGGTTGTAAATAAAACTCCAATACAGCAGACACAGAAGTCACCAAGCCACTGACTTCACTACTCAAGTGAGATGCATTGTACTTTTATTTAAATTGTAAAAAATCATTTTAATTATCATTTGTAATTTTAGGCAAATCAGTATCCTCTTTTGTACTCCTTTCTGCTGATGTTTAAGAGACCACCATAAGCATAGGACCTGGGTTTCTTATTTGGTATCTGAGAGGAAGAAACAGAAAAGTCTCAACATTAGTTATACCATTAGGGTAGAAACACTATACTTCTCTCTTGGGTTTGTAATATTAGGATGTAAACACTGTAGCTCTCTTTCAGGTTTTATAGGGCTAATCCATGTTTGAAATTACTTTGCAAACTTGATGAAAACCTTTGCAAGGAATTGCTTTTTAAAACAGGCAACTAAAAACACAAATGTGATCCAGAAGGGAAGAGTGGGTATATATACAAGACCCAGTGGGCACTAGCCACCATTGGTTATTGAAAACTATTATAAATCCTAGATGAAGACTTTGGTGTGAATTATGCTCCAAAAGTGCCATGCATCATGCACAGATCCTTCTATTCTGCAATATATGGACAACAAGTTACCTTTGCTTTGCATTTATGTTATCCAGTTCTTTTCTAGAAGCACTGTAGACGTCATATTTTTGAAATGGTCTTCTTGACTTGCATTAATTAAGTAAATCATGATGACCATAGTTTGGAATTGTAAATGTAGGCCAGAACTGTATTATTGATTTATGCTTCTGTAAGAGAAATAGTGTCAGTTTTGGCGGCAAACTGCTGCTTGTTAACAAGGTGATGTTTATGTTCCTAGGTGTGTGCCTGATTGCATTAATAAGTGGCACCTTGCCACCAAGACTTAGGCAATTTCCCTTACACAAGCATAAATTGGCATTAGGATTCTGGCCATATTGTTTTGTAGCTAGTCTATTTTGCTGATGTTTGTGGGGGATCATTTTAAGAACTACTATGTACCCAATCAAAGTTTTGGGATCAAAGTGTGAAGTTCTCAAAGCCAACATAACACTAAAAGCCAATAAACACCACTGGCTGATGAAACATTTTACTCAAAATCTATTGTTGGGCAACATTTTTGTCATAGATATAATTTATATCTGGATTTCTATTTCTGTCATTGCAAACTTTTCCCCATAAAATTCAGAGCTATCTGGTTTTACTACCAAAACATTGAGAAAAATACTATTGCCTGCTGATGGAACTGTATTCTTTGTCCCTTTTAAGTGGATTCTTTTTTGAAAGGATACAAATAAAGGGCATTATATTTTACCCTCAGGTTTGCTTTGTATAAAGACCAGTTCTTTCCATTTCAATACCAGGTCATACCAGTTAGAGTTTGACATGGAATTCTACCTCTTAAATCCAATCATTCTTTTCCTGCATAAAACGTTAGCAGACATATAAGGTCTATATCCATCTTGACTCACTTCCTACTTTGTTCATCTTGAAAACGTGAAAATGACCACTTCTCCATCCCCGTGGGGCGATCTGGTGAATCGGCAGCATACAAGCATTAGAAATTCAGCCCATTACTTTCAATATTGCTTTTCAGAGGTGAACATTAATATCCTGTGAATAAAATAAATGAAGTCCCTCATCCTCCAGTTCAGTACTTAATGCTGTTTTTTAAAAATTAAATAACTTTCACATATGTGGTTCTGCTGCACTTACACAAATACCGACTCCAGCAGAGGCATTGTAGATCATTCTAAATGAGAAAACATAAAAGCTACCTGCAACGTTCAGAACATTACTAAACAAGAAGAATTGTTCATGGTACTCTTAAAGAGCCATGAATTTTAATCTATATATCCCTATCAGTAAAGAGAAATTATAGAATGGATAAATTCATGCAGTCTTTTATCAGGGATGAAAAGGAGCAATGCTAGACGACCATACATCTTCGAGTGTTGCTGGCAGTCTCATTAGTGTGCTGTGATATCCATTATATAGAACATCATAAAGATGAAAGCTATTAAATGAGAAAGTAGCTCTGAATTCTATCATAGGAAAGCAACTATGATTCAGTATTCAAACTTGATGTAAGTACAGTGAAGGGTGAGTTGCGCTGGTGATGTGCAGAGGAAAGGAGCAGAAAGTACCAAACCAGAGCCCCAATAGTTGGCTTGATTGACAGGAACCCTGGCATCCCTATCCAACCAGCTGTATGTCATTAGCACATTTGCTGACTGTAGCAAGTCGTATATTTCCTGTCAAAGAAAAGAGAACACATGGGTAGCGCTCTCCCAGGGCAAAAAGGGGCTGCTCAATCGGCAATAAATTCCAGTGTAAGGAAACCCTATGCAAAAGTTTTCTCTTTAAAGGAGAGATGAACACAGAATGTGCAATGAGGTTAAATATCCCCCAAGCACATCATATAAGTAGGTTATGGAGGATATTTCTTTCATCCTCACACTGCAGTTTCCTTCTATTTGTCTTCACTGAGGACAGGCAGACTCCCTTTGAACCTGTGCTTTATTTATTTTTTTCTGCCCAAGGCTGGCAGATCAATCACTGGCAACACAGGTTGATAAAGTTATGTGGTTGAATCGATGTAACTGGGCCGAGACTCAGCACTGCTGGCACTCTGCTGAGGATGCTCATCCCCTCCATGAGGATGACACCCCTGGCCTTGCTAGGCTAAACTTGGTATTGTTTGTGTTAATACCTAGCACTTTTTTTCCTTGGCATTATAATAGTATCACTAATCCACTTCCACATTTCAGGAGTTCATATGAAACAGTGCTTGAAAACATTACAGTTTTGGGCTGTTCCTCTCAGAATCCCCCTAAGATAACATGACCTCCCATGTCAGCTGTGGAGTTATGGGAACTATAGCCTCAAAATGTAAATAAGCAAAAGGAAAATAGCATGGAGGCAGGTTGTAGGAAATGTATTCAGGTACTGGTTGAAAGATGTTTAAAAGACAGAACAGAAGAAAATGTCTGGTTGACTTAAGTCACTGGGAGAGAGCACCATTTAGAAGTCAATCCATCAACATCTTTATTGCTTAGCCATGCGAAAGTACCAAGAACATATACACATACAATACCTATTCTGCTTTGCTTTAAAATATCAGCATCATGTGCTTATCTAAATATGGTTTACAACATTATAAGGCATCACTTTCTTCTATTTGGTATACTAGTAATAGTTGACTGTTCCACAGAAAAGGAGTTAATTAACACCAAATCCTACTACAGAGGACAGGGTGGTAGATCTTTAATTTTCCCATTACTGGCAGATAGCAATAACCTCTCTTCTCCATTAATGTTTGTGTGACTGATCTTACAATTCATTTGTCTAAGACAGTCCTTGATTGGATTGCTCCCATTTTTAGAATTACCTTGTAGAATGTTGATTTTCTCCACTGCACAATAATATAAATGCAACACTGAGGGAAAGGTAGAAAACTACTGAAGACCCAATATAAAGGAAAACATAAGCAGCAAATACAAAGTGAGGAGTGAAAGAGACAGAAGGATTAACCTAATGCCCATTCTTTTTGCCAGGAGTCTCAGAAGAGTGGTGAGCAAGCAATTCTTGGAATTGGTAGATGTGTAGTATCTCTTCAGATCTGGATCTATGCTGAAGCTCCCTGAACAAAGGCACCCAGTCTTTATATACTTTTTGATTGTATATTAAGTGTACCTATTCTATGTTTATTTCTCTGTGTATAATAATAATAATTGTGTGCCATCATCAATTCTGATTTAGGGCAACCCTTTTAGGGTGTCCTAGGTAGAGAGTACTTAGAGGTGGTTTACCATTCCCTTCTTCTAGGGGCACTCTGGGATTGTGCAGCTTGCCCAAGACCACACAGGCTGACTTTTCTGGGATGCACAGTGGGGACCAGGACTCCCAGCCTCCTCAACCAGATACCGAACTCACTACGTTTACTTTTCAGCAATTGACAAAATGATAAAATAACATCTCTTTAGTGAGCAAAGTGATAGGAGAAACAAACAAATACAAATGCTTTCCAGAGCTGTCTGGTTTGAATGCTTTTATTATCATATGGTCAACCTTGAATGTCTGTCCAGAAAATCTGGAGTAAACAAATTAGACTTGCCCAAGTAACCTCTGGTACTACAGATGACAAATTCTACCAGTTTTTAGCAATAGCCTAAGCACTGGGCATAGAGAGAGCACTGATGCATACTGTTAAACCTCCTTGTAATGACAAAGGTCTTCCACCATGGTGAATTAGAATTTGTCCTTAGCTCCAGTTGTTTGTTAGTAAGCACACAGTTGTTTGTGACATCAGGCAAGGCTCTCAGTGGGCTCATGGGCTAACTCAGACCAAGGTTTTATGCCTGTTTAAGGAAGTATGGATATGTAATTATTATGATTTGTGCAGCTGTGTTGGTTTGGAAAATTCCATTGAATTACACACCCATTTCCTGCAAACTTATATACCCGTTAGTAAATAGACTGCCTGATGCAACAAGCACCTCCATGAAATTTTGGTTAGGTCACTCACAACACATTTGCTTCATTAGCTTGATACAGCTTCACGGGCAATTTCATGGAATGGCAATAATTGTCTGAATGGCTCTGAAAAAGTGTAAGCCAATAAGCAACCACTGGGCTATTCTAAATTCTGAAAAGTGCCTATCACTATAATGACTGGAACTGCTTCCAGTGTTGAGGATGAAAAAGAAAAGAAAAAAGAAGAACAAATTATTAACAGAAGAGCTGCGCCTAGAATCATGTACCTGAGTTAAAGAAGCAAGTTGTTCTAAAGCTCTTCCTGTAGCCATTCAGGTGCTCTACGTGAGGTGTATGTTTAAATACTTTTTGATCTGAGGCCATGCACCGGACAAGACATTTGGAATTATTGTCTTTGTTTAAATACTTGATTGTTACTCGAAAAGCATTAGCTGCATTTTTATGCTGATGGCAAAAGACTTTATGGAGATAATTAAAGGGAGGCTTCAATTTTCATTATCCCCTTAAGCATCCTCTTTCAGCAATCCAGATTAGATTTAATGGAGCTATTTGTATGCACATTTGATTGATTTGGAGTTTTAAACTTGGAAACAAATTGGCATTGTTAAAAGTTATTGACATACCCATCCAGTCATCAAAGAACTCCAAAAGCATGCTTTGGTGGGGACAAATGGGGCAGCCGCTTGTTGGGAGTTCTGAACAGCACTCTTTCCTCGTCTCCCCCTACTTTAACTGACCTATCGAAATACTGTTAGCATTCTAACAAGGCCATTTTGCTCAGCTTTAAAGCTGAATCAATAGTTTTACTAGCATACTAGTCAAAGATTGACTCAACAAGGCAGTTCTAAAGGGATTTCCACTGAGCTAATAGCTTTTCCTGAGCATCAGGCATTGTCACTATACTGCATGCCCAAATTGCCACCCTTAAACCTGAACACAGGTGTTGTGGTTTGTCTAGTGCTGGACAGCACCATTTTTTTTTTGCAGTCCTAAGAAGGCAAAACAGAACAAACAACAAACAACAGCAACAACAAGAAGCAACCAAACAAACAAAGTTCTCCCCTTTCAAGTGGGTGAACCAGATATGGTTGTCAGACTGGCAGGCCATGAATTGTGAGAGTCTATCATAAATTATTATTTTATTTCTGGAACAGCTTTATGTCATTTCCAAGAATCTGCTATTTCACCTTGGCTTCACTGCCTATCTCTGTGGGAGCCTTCCACACTATTGCCAGTTAAGGATCCCTACCACCTCTACTGGAACTGATGCTAAAGCCAAGTTTACAAAAGCTTGAATAGCTATTCGCTCCTCTGCAGAAGATGCACCATAGCTGAATAAGGGGATGACTTTCATTGAAACATGACAGGTACAAGATACAGTAAAACAGTAAGAAGGTTTACACTGCATTAACAGCTTGTTCATACATACAAGGCACCTTCTGATGATGTCATCATCTGTTGTGCAACATGAATTTTGTACACTAGCCCATCATCCAGGAGAAGGAAAGATATAATTCATCATCATCATCTTAGAACTGCAGAGCTGGAAAGGACCCTGTATGGCCCATAAGAAGTTGTTAGACTATAGATTCTATCATCCCTCATCATGCTGGGCTAGGCTGATTGGAATTGCAGTTGAACTACATCTGCAGGGCCACATGTTCCTGCCCTGCCAAAGAATAACAGGGATTTGAGAGAGGACAGGGAGGAGTACAAAAGTGGCTTTTCTTTTCTTTCATTCTTTGGCCAGGTTTTCCCTCCCATAATTTCCCCTATTTTTGTGGTGATGGAAGAAACAGTCATCTTGGGAATGAACAGTTTCTACTAATCATTTTGACTGGCCAAAGGTGACTTTGGATGGTGATACCATTTTGGTGATATCTCATATTATTTTGGCAAAGCCTTTTTGGATAGGAAGCTAAGTGGAGCTGGGCCTTAGCTAGTCCACAAAGGCTTCCTGTTTAGGCCCTTATCACAGGGAAGCCCCATTTAGGTTTCTATATGTCAGGTAGAACTCCCAGAATGGAGAATTATAGGATCTGTAGTCCAGAAAATCTGAAAATCCTACGCCTAAAAATGACCCTGTTGCTGCAATTTCAACTGCTTATTGAGAGGAGGAATGGATTTGGGCTCATCTTTATTTTACACCTATGTCTTTTTCTTGCAGTATCATTTGACTACTGTTTACAGAACAGGGGTTATGTATGTTGAACTTCAGAGCCATTTCACACATTGATTGATATCCTGTCTTGCTGCTACTGTATGTTAAAAGTGTGCCTTTTGAAGGTGAACTGCCTCAAATAATGAAGTCTCCATTGGCATTATCTATTGCACGCTGAGACATATGACTCAGTATGCAACATGTAATATCTACAAAGAATCCTTAACTTGTGGCAACTCAGTTTCAGAAGCTATGCCTTTTGTGTAGCAGCGCAACAGTTTCTCAGCCATCATACAGAGGCAAAACCAGGGTGGAAGGCACCGAATTGTTAGTTTTAAAATGTGCTATTACTGCATTTTTGTTTTTAGTGAAGTGGAGATGTGCTTGTGGGCTTTTCTGCCTCCTGTAATGAATGACACAACTCAGGTGGCTTTGGGTGCTATGCAGCTTGACTTGGTCAGCGAGTGTGTCATTTGCTACTTTGCTTATACAACAAAATGTCTTCTGCTGCCTTATAGGGCAAAGTATATGGCACAACTGCAGTGGATGTAAATATAACTAGATTCCCTGCATTGTCAGAAACAGCAGTAAGGACAGAACTCTTTCATTTGCTTCTGAAAGCCTGTTTTAGATCAATAGTTTACCCAAGTTTTGGGGAAAATGTTTCCAAGGTCAATTTACAAAAGAAGAGACCTAGGGGCTCAGAATTTTCCGGACATAAAAAACTTCTGTCTTAGAAGCTGTTGTTTCTTATCACAGAAATGTGAGGATCTGGCTTTGGTTACTCAGTAGCAAGGAAGGTGGTGCTGGTGGGGACTCCTGCATACTGCTCCAAGACTACTCAACTTAATATTTTTGAATATTCCATGATTGTGTCTTTGGGCTGAAAGCAGGCTGCTTCACAAATCTTTCACAAATTAGCCTCTGTCTTTTTCTAAAGGTTAGAAAATAAATAAGGTACACTCTTAAAAAAAATCATTGGCGAAGAATACATATAAACAATGAAGCGTGATGAGCTTTATTGATTGGGAAAGAAAGGACTGGTGCAAAAGGAATCTGAGATTAAGCAGCTTAATGAAAAGAGAATGGGAAAGCTAGAAATCAAGGCCTGGAAATCTATCTAGTTACAAAGCTTCAGCACATGTTCACTTTCTCTCCTTACAAAGTGCTGTTGGTAGAAATAATTATCTCAGAAATAAACAGGAAATGCAGTGCCAGCTCAAGATATGTTGATTGTTGAAGAGGGACAATTGTGCCCTTTGCCATTATGCTAGTTGTTTCAAAAACACTGCTGTACATATTGCAAAAGAGATGTAAAACCTAGTTTAAAAAAGAAATTAGCAGCAGTTACAGCAGTTACAGTAGTAGGCCTAGAATTATTCACAATTATCATTACAATTTTAAAGTAACACTTGACTGCCCTATTTTTCCTATTTTTAATTACTTTAAGAAAGGTAAGTAACTGCTACATATTGCTGCTACAAAACACATCTAGGTAGTCTAATCAGAAAGGCACTTTTGGAGTGTGCTGTTGTGTGCTAAACAGCGTTGCTTGGGGTCAAGTGGAGGTGCAATATGCCATTTGGTATATCAAGCAAAAACAGACGAAAAATAAAAAATAAAGAAGACAAAACATAGTGGCATCTTAAAGACTAACTGCTATGTGGACAAGTCTACTTCCCCAGATGGAAAATATAGCAGTTAGTCTTTAAAGTGCTACAGCATGTTTGTTTTTGCCTGATATACTGATAGTTACTACTAAATCATTTTCAGAGCTGTGGCTATTGTTAAAGGTGAGTTGTTTGGGTTTTAGCTATTATTAAGCTTTGTTATATTCCCAGTATAGTGAAGTGGATGCAGTGGTGGACTAGGACTCTGGAGAACAAGTTTTAAACCCCCATTTGGCTATGGAAACTGATGGGGAAGTGGAACTGGTAAAAGCACTCCTCTTCCAGCATTATTTGTTGTTTTATTTTAGTTTGTCTCATCATAGGGTTTTTGGTATATTTTTCAAAATCGGTTTACTATTGCCTTCTTCTCCATAGTACTAACAAGTGTTGTTTTGAGTGCCACTGCCTTTGTCTGTGGCAGATCATTTGCCAATGTTCTCCTGCACTACTCTTATTGCTCAATGACTGCCCTTCCAGAATTTCTCCACCCCCATAATCACTGGAACTGTCAAGTCTCTTCTTCTGATGCAACAGTTCATTTCTGGAGAGGTGTATCTTAGTGTGCACTCTCCGCTTTGACTATTTCCTGTTAGGTGACCTTGCTAGGAATCTAGACTCATAACAGAGTATAGCCTCCAAATGACATTGGCCTCAGTTTTCTAACACATTCAGACACACATTCCTGACACTCTCCATGCTAAAACATGCCTCTGAGAGCATATCGGTTTAGCTAACTCTCAACAAATGAGATCAGTAGATCAGCCACTTCAATTCTCAACAATTTGTCTCAGGTTCTTCTCACAAGTCTTTTCCCCCAAGGGTGATTGTGCATAATGGGATTTGCTACATTTGGTCTATTTCTCTTTTCACTATTTTGATGCCTTGGGTCCTTTCAAGGACAAAGGCGGGATAAAAACATTTTAAATAAATAATAAAATAAATGAATATTTCTTTCTGTGGGATTCTGAGAATTGTAGTTTAGAAAATCACTGTAATTGGCATGACCATTGCTCTGCCTTGTTCCCTTCTTAGTAATACTAGAATTCACATTGGAGACATCCCAACTTTGATTACTTCCCATAGCAGAATTACTCCTGCTAACTGGGGAAATACTGATGTAGACTACTGGCCAGCCCTACCATAAGGCAGAAAAGAGGTAGTTTTCTTCTACACCAAATCTTATGAGGCATCTGGAAGCAGAGGTGCATGCTAACTAGCCTAAACCAATGAACCACTCAGCTGCCTCAAGCTATGGTATAGATTGCTGTCTCATCAACTATGCTGGAGAAATATTCAATCATCATTCTGGCTAGTTTTCATACGTCGTCGGTTGGAAGAGAGCATCACTTTTGCCTCAGGCAGCTAAATGCCTTGAACCATTATTGTGAAGATTCCTCCCACACAATCATAGACTTGCAAAACAGGGCACAACAAAGAATTTAACTGAAGAAGATACAAAACAGCTAAATTTGATATCAGAACTGGCCGAGGCTCATGAACAAGAGTGGCTCATAGTCTAAGGAAGGGGATATTTCACTCCAAATTATCAGCATCCCATCCTCACCCCCACACTTGGAACACAGACCTCCTGTGAATCTTGAGAAATCTAATTATGGACTGACCTTGTCTGAGGGGATGCTTCCCATAAATGCGGATAAGATACAAGCAATCAAAATTATGCCAGTTCTGATGATTAATCAGGTCTGCTGATTAAGGATTGGCAAGTTTTCACCCCATGCCAATGGCAAAATAATTCTTCATCGTCTACATACGGGCAACACAAGCTATTAAGAAATATCAATGGATTTTGTCTTCAGCAAAACAAAAAGTAATCATTTACAGGGAAATCAATAATATATTGGAAGAACATTCTGACAACAAAGAATCCATAATGTACTAACTGGATGTTGGCAAGCTCCACTCATTATAGACGCAGATCCACATTTAATGTGTTTTTAGTGGCCCAACAAATTAATCATTATGAACATATTTTTGACAACACCATCATGTTATTCAATATGAGTGTGCATTTTTGGCTGTTGCTGTTTCTTTTCAATATCTTTTCCCAGCACATGAACATAATGACAGCAAAATTCTGACTGAGTCAAACCAACTCAGAATTTGGGGGGAGATTGTTAAATCCATTAACATTCCCTCTTCCATTTTAGATGGCCTGGATTCTCCTCTTTCCACAACCTCACAAAGTAACAAAGATGTTCTAGCTATCTGAATCCAGGAATTGATTGTATCATATTATAATTCTCTTCCAGGGTTACAGATAATAAATTCATATGAAAAACAATACTGAAATAGAGATGCCTGCAAGCCGTAGATTACATCTTTGTCCTGAAATCATGCAGATAGATCTATTGGTGGATCTATTGGTAGATCTATTGAAAGACCTTGATACTATGAAGACACATGTTTCGGGCAATCTCACAGATAGTTTCTTTTCAAATACCTTTCCCCAGCACATGGAAGTAATGAAAGAAAAGTTCTTATTGAGTAAAAAAAGTTATTATACTTTTTATTACTATCCATGACTGTGTGCATGGACATTATGGGATGATCAAGATAAATCAAATACAAATCAAATAGGCTATATGATTGGGAGCAGATGGGAAAAGACTCCATTCTCTCTGCAAAAGCAAAATGAGGAGTGGACCGTGGCACAAGACATTAACTGTTAATATAAAATTTAGAGTAAGTCTGAAGAACACTAAACCATAGTGCCAAAATACTTTGAATACATAACATGATGAATTTAAAGAGGTATAGAACAGATTTTTATTACTAGAGAAAGTGACCATGAACCAGAAGGACTGTGGATTTAAACCAAAAATATTATCAAGGAAGAATGCAAATGGATTATTCCTGTAGCCAAACACACACACAAAAAATAGAAACTCAGTAAAAGAGGTCATTTCATAAGATTCAAGAAATCCAAGGCAAATGTAAAGTGAATTTAGAGATGCTGAAAGATCAACATGGGAATATATTGTTTGGTTAGGATAAAATAAAAAAGATAGAAACACTATGGTGAGAAATTATACAGGAAATCTTTTTTCTAATTGAAAAATTCTAATTCAAAGAAATCTGTCATCTTGCAAGTATGACAGATTTCTTTGAATTAGAATCCTATGACAAAGAACCTGCAATTGTAAAAAGTGAAGTGAAAGCTGCTCTCAGAGCACTTGGAAGGCATAAAGCACAAGGAGTTGATGGGAAACCAATGGAACTATTTCAGTCTATTGAGACTGAATCTCTCAAAACCATAAAAAAGAGCATGCCAACAAATATAGAAAACATAGGAGTGCCTCACAGACTAGACACTCAATGTACATTGCAGTTATAAAGGAACTAGAAAAGATCCTTAGATATGTTAATCGTGGCCAAGATCAAAGTTGTCCGTGCCACATTCCCAATTACAGTGTGAAAGCTGGATAGTGAAGACAGCCAAAAGAATTGCTTCATTAAAAATGTGGTATTAGAGGAGAGATTTACAGATACCATGGACTGCTAAAAGACCCAACAACAAAGATCAAAACAAGCCTGAATGTTTATCAGAAGCTCAGGTGATAAAACATGTCACAAGAAGACAAGACTCCCTGGAAAAGACAACAATTCTAGGAAAAGTGGAAGGAAGTCAGAAAAGAGGAAGACTCAACATTAAATTAACTCAATAAGGGAAGCCACAGGCCTTAAATTGCTAGACATGAGCAAAATGCCTAGGGCTGAACATAGGCTATATCAGTTAATTGTGGCTCCTCCCCATAGACCAAACCTCACCCATAAGAATAGTTTTCCCTCATATAAATAAAGGACAAAAGCCTATGTGATTGTTGAATCCTGTTAAGAAAGTCAGTATTTTGGAAAATGCAATGTGAGTGACTGTGAGAAGTTAGAGACACTGCGAGTTAATAACTAATCACTTGCTAGGTTTTTCATCACTGAAGAGATAAACATGAGCACTGCTTGGATACCCAAGATTTTTTTTTTATAAGATACAATGCTACTGGATTGCTAGAAATAATTTCATGGGATAGTTCCTATGCTTTCTATAAACAAACATATTTTCAAATAAGTGGTTGACATGGTAATATTATTGCTAGAGGTATTGCAAAATAGACTCTGATTTTCTAGAAGACCTTGGCATTAAATATCTGCAGACAGGCAATATCTTCCATTTCTGTAATTAATGCATCAACGCATTAATATATAGTTCCTGTAGAAACCTATGACACAGTATCAAGAAAGTTCCATGAGTTATTTATATTTTCTAAGTCATTTGCAAAGCTTAATTAAAAGAAATCCATCAAGCCCTCTTCACTCTTTAAAAAGTGATTAAATACAGCTCTAGCTAATATAATTATGTCCTTCAGACTGTCTCTTAAGTGATTGAGACTGTTCAGTTATAATTATAGAAAAATGTGCTTTATTTTCTCAAAGTCCCTTAAAGATTTAAGAGAAGTTTGGCTCACCAAGAACTTGTACTTGCGATTTAACAGTACAATATTATAGATGTCTCCTCTGAAGCAAGTCCCAATAAAATTGATCAGAACTTACAAGCAAATCTCTATCATTCCACTCTTCTTAGTACAGCAGCTGCTTGCTCATTTTCTTTGAAATTTCTAAAGAGGTTGGGGGTCTGCAGAGGAAGACATGACATGAAGCTGCTTACAACTTTGTCCCATTTAAAAAGTTGAAGAAATTTGCTCTAGAGAAAGGCAGTAAGCTCCCACAAAGCCCAAATCCATGTATGGCTACACAGAGTGAAAACCCGCTGTATTCCAAAAGTGGAAAGGTCAGAAATCAAGCAGCCTGGTCCTCTAGAGCAGTGGTTCTCAAACTTGGGCCCCCAAATGTTCTTGGACTGCGACTCCCGGAAAATCTTGGCCAGCACAGCAAATGGTGAAGACATCTGGGAATTGCAGTCCAAGAACCTCTGGGGACCCAGGTTTGAGAATCACTGCTCTAGAACTCCATCAAAACCAAGTGCAATCTGCCAGCAAGATACCTGTTTTTGAGGAGAAATTATTCTTGAAGAACCCACCTTCCAGGTGACTCAGCATGAAACTGAAACAAGTTTTGGATATCTAGGTTTACTGTCTTTGAGGTGTGACACTCAGGGAGAGATATATTTCAATGACAAAATACATTGCATATATGCATCATTAGGAAAGTGCCCAGTTCAACCATACAGGCATTCAGAATGTCTTGTTTCCACCAATACTAAGCTCTGTGGTTTGTAATTCCTCAGCATACTAGTGAGGAATAGGATTTCTCCACCAGGGCAAAAAGTAGATCTGCAGCAAGGAGTTGGGCAGAAGATGTTTCACCAGCAACACACAAGCAGTGTGAGAAGGTTTATAGCTGGTTCTGCTGTTCCACACCTCCCAAAACATCAATGGGTTTATAATTTAGTGTTCATGAATCTGACTTTCAAGTATGACTCAGGTACAGAAGGTGTCATGCCATACGATGTATGTGATATGTTCTGGACCGAACTGTAGCTGAGACTCCCTGCTGTCTCTGTTTCTGAATACAAGAAGCATTTCTAGTGGTAGATTTCTTAACTTTGCAGATGGGGAGGCTTGAACATCAGTCAAGGTACATTAACTCCCTTTACTCCTTGAACATGTTGGGGACAACAGTGAGGTCAGCCTATTTGAAGATGTCCCATGCTGTTTGGAATCTGGACACTGGTTTGTCCTGATACGGAAGCAGGTGACATCACAATGAGACAAACCTGTTCCATATTCACAGATTTCAAGAGTTGCCACTACACAGGAATAAGAATGGCTAAAAGCAAACTAGTCCAGTAGGAGAGCCCATTTGTGCATGAAAAATACATGTGATTCAATCCCCAGCATCTCCATAGCTGGAAAAGGCCTTTGTGATGGGCTGTCTCTTATTAAATCACCTTTATTTGTATATATGTTAGAAAAACAACAACCCAGAATCCTACAGGCATTACTAAAACCACAGAAGACCAAACCAGTTGGCAAGGACTTTCTCTGTTGCTGCTCCCAAACTTGGGAACTCCCTCCCACAAGAAGCTGGGCAGGCCCCATCTTTGCTGTCCTTCCACAAGCAGGCGAAGACCTTTCTCTTCAGGCAGGCTTTCCCTGAGTGACTGTCTGCCTGAGTGGGGTTGTCAAATGGATTGTGCATTACTGCTTTGAATGTGTTTTTGGTGTTGTTTTTGTTTACCTTTGTAGTATGCTATTTGACTCTAGCATTTATATACTTACCATTTTTAGCTTTACATATTGTCTTTTAATGATGTAAGCCACGCTGGGTCCTTTTTAAAGAGCAAGGTGGGGTAAAATATGAACGAACAAACAAACAAATGAACAAACAAACAAACAAACAAATGTCAACTGCAGTTTACCTTTCTTGCTACATTATGCTGGATAGAGTTTACATTCTGCCATACTGCCATGGCAAAAACATTCCATATTTGTCTTTAAGCATCTAAAAGCAGCTTCTTTTAGACCTTGATCCTTCTTTCTGGGCTGTATTTTTCAAACTGGCTTGACTGTTCTAGCCTAC
The DNA here is from genome assembly GCA_037013535.1 of Intellagama lesueurii. Classification (NCBI taxonomy): domain Eukaryota; kingdom Metazoa; phylum Chordata; class Lepidosauria; order Squamata; family Agamidae; genus Intellagama; species Intellagama lesueurii. The sequence goes on along the minus strand of JBAJHW010000004.1, from coordinate 90,542,963 downwards.
CCCTAGTGCAACCACAATTTGATGTTATTATCAAAGTCTCCAAATAAAAAGCTGTGCCTGTCTGTTCACTGGAGATTTGATCTCTGACAAATAAGCTTGTGTTGATGCACCTTAAAAATCTCATCTCTTTCATATGCTTTCTCCACTGGTAGTCTCCTGACACTCTTGCTGTTAAGAAGAAAGGAAAAAAGAAAAAGAAAAATCAATTGGTGTTTTCTCCTCTGATTTCTGAAAACTGGTTGTGAGCTATGAGGGAATGAAGGGATACCATAAACGTACACAGGAACCTCAGGTCCTCATATTCCTCCCTTCCCTTCTCCTCTAGAGACAATATCTGAAAACAATAACAGAATGGGGAAGGAAACATTGTGAGCTCCAGCATTACTTGTTTTTCTCCTGATGCCAATTACATACAAATACATTTCAGTTCACCATTAATCAAAATGGGAGCCTTGGCTTTTGCAGCAAGACGGAAGGACATAAAAACAGAGGACCAACCCTGGTGGATCAGACCAAAGACTAACCCTGTGCAGTCTTGTAGTTTCCAGAATGGACAATCAGATACCTCTCTTGAGCCGACTTTCCGGGCCCCTCATTGTTACTTTACGACCAGGGTTTCCGTATGAAAGCAGCAATAAACCCCCAGATGCGATGGGATGTTCATCATCAGCGGGCAGCACGATTCAGTAATAGGAGCTCGCCCTGCTCTAGGAAGCGTCCAGAAATCTAGGATTATCCAGACAGAAATGGAACTCACACTACAGTAGGCCCCCTTGTATTTTGGGGGTTACAATTTAAATAGTTAATAAAGTTGTGGCCCAAGTTTTAATCCAACAATCTGTGTCTCGCCTCGTTATTTCCGGGCTGGGAGGGCAATGGAACGTTTTTATTCTTTATACCACAAATGTCTGAGTGAGTAATTGAGACTGTAAGTGCCAGTTAATGAGATAAAAGAGTGGATTATCTGGGAACTAGTAGCTATTTTATTCCGTGAGTCCCTGCACTTCTGCTGCACAACTGAGGAAAGTTAACCACAATATTTCAAAACTCTGCAACAATTCAGAGGCATGGTGCCTCAGAGCCTGGAGGCATCATACAGACATTATGACCCACATCATGGAAGAGTTTCTTCTTTTCTTTTCTTTTTCTTTTCCTTATCCTCCCTCATCACTCCAAGGCAGAGGAAAATCAATCCACAGCTAAGTTCAAGTTTTTGGAGGGAACGGCTTGGGTTGTAAGGTGATTTTTCCACATTTTCACGAAAAGAATAATTTGAATTGATTTATGTTTTCCTGGCTTGAATGATAGGAACGATATGGCATCTAGCCTAATCTATAGAGACCAAGGAATATTCTGAGGAGCAACAAAGCATATATCAGATTTATAGATTTTAGGACATAACAAACTACACTCAGAAAATGTACAGCTCACCTGGATCCATTTTGTTGATCTTTCTGATGTGAGCATATTTGCTGAGCTCAGTGTTTTCTCTCCATGGATGTCCCAAGAATAAAACCTAAGCAGAGACCTAATCCCATCCAAATCTACTCCCTGGTGTCTAGTGTGTTGTGGTACTTTCCTAGTAAATCTGGGGAGATAGATTTCAGCTGAGAACAGCATACTGTTTGCGTGATTGCTGAACATCAGTAGAACCTAATAATTATAGTGACTACCAATTGCCTGCTGTTGTGATGGGAACTTGAAATGATGGGAACTAGAAATGTATCAGTGTATTTCTACTTCCTATGGGATCACTCTCTCTATAGACTAGCTATCCAGTGCCATGATGGAACACTTAATTTCCATGGAAGAGAATACCATTGATCAGAAGGGAAGTAACGGTACATATTGAAGACCTTTACGGGGGTGGATGCCAATTTACTGTATCTCTCATTCTTTCCATTTTCTTTGGATGATGTATTCTCCCCTACCTCAGAATCTTGTCAATTAAACCCACATATTTGGTGGTGGTGATGGTAGTGGTGATGGAATAATTAGAAAGACAGATGTGATAAGGCAGAGGAAACAATCCAAGGGGAAATCTTTTAACTACACTTTGTTTTGCATTGTCTCCCCCTGAGTTATGCTTCTTGGTGACACTAAGGGTTCCATCTCATGTGGTGGTTTCAAGTAGGTGGCTTTCCAAAGTGAGAGAAGAAATGGCAGTTACAGGAAAAATCTGATTGCTGACCAGGCAAGTAAGGGCTTGGCTAGACAGCCAAACTGGAGCAGGTTGGATCAGGCTAAATAGGGTCACCTAATGTCACACGGAAGCATGGTATGCCATTTAGTGCAATCCTTACATCTACATGCAAAGATTGGGCTATTTGGGGTCAAGAAAAAGTGACCTTAGGCCAGATGGGCAATATATAAATAGAACAAAAATAAATAAATAAATAAATAAACCACACTATGCCTCAAACAACCCTATTTGGCCCTCCACCCTTTAAAGGGAAAGAAAAAAAAAAGAAACAAACAAAAAGATTTCCCTCCCCTTTGTTCCTTCTTCCTTCTAGAAGAAAGCTTTGAATTAAAAAAAAATCTTAAAGGCATAGTTCATCAACACTGCTGTACAACGCTTATTAAAAACATACATTTGCTTCCTCTTTCTCACCCTCCACAGAGGTAACTTTCAATTTCCCAATATAGTTAAGTGGCTTAAGTGTCTGCTTAAGCCACTTAACAGCACTGGGAAATTGAAAACTGAAGCCATCCACTTTGGTTCAGTGCCAGCAATCACATGTGTTGGAACTGAACCAAAATTGAGCAAACCTACCTGCACCTAAAAAAACAATAGCCCCTGGCAGGAAGTCAAAAAAGTGTGGGTTGGAAAAAAGGAGGAAGCAGTTGTATCATGATGGCACTTAACATTGTGTGGCCACCAGGAAAAGGAGTGAACCAGCCTGTATCCAGAGTGGACCAAGCAGCAGGACTAATCCCCATCTAGTCATGCCTTTCATAAGACAGGGTTCTGGTTTCTTTAAGGTAAAACAAAATTTAATTTCCAGATATCCTGATTAGTTCCATGTGGAAGCCAGGCTCAGCAATATCAAATGTTTCAGAGTAAGGCATTGCCTTAAGTTTAATGTTCAGTCCCAATGACAATAGTTTCATTGCTTAGTGGTGAGTTAAAAGATATGTCAATCTTTTTGATTCAGTGGCTGTAATCCTGTTGTGCAGTTACAGAAAAGGCATAATTTTTAGTGCTGAACTGTGTAAGGTAAGTCATCTCTGTAAGCATAATGTATTGCATGCCAAGTCACAAGACTCAGTATGCAACAGATAACGGCTACAGAGATTACTTAACATGCAGTAATTTGCTGCTCAAAGTTGTGTGTTTTGCATAACTGCACAAGAGGATTTTGGCTGAGGGGTTGATTCCAGGCAAGAGTACCAACTGGACACTGGTCTGAGTTTAAAGGAGTAAGTCTTACTTGAGGAATAACACCATACCAGTGCTACTTTAACATGATAATTCATGATAATACATGAAGATGCTTGAGTTACATTAATTAGACATCTGTTTGAAGGGAAGAGTAGAGTTGATTTATAAAGCAATAGGTCCCACAAGCGGCAAAGTCTTTCTTCAAAGCTCAGTACATTTTTGCATGGAACATATGGAAGAAGCACTCCTTCAAAAGTCTTAAATAAAGTTATGTATTCCCCAAAGACAACAATGAACAAACAAAACACACACCTCTTTTCTCTCTGGGGAATTCCCCCTGTATTTTGAAATGTGGAAACATGAAGAAATCAGTGTTGAGCAAAGAAAGTCTGTCTTCACTGCAACTGAAGGCAAGAGGGCTTTTTTTAAAGCCACTATATGGATAAACAAGTAAACAATGAAGAGGAACAGAAGGCCCCAGAGACTCTTGTACAAAACAGAGCATCCTCTCCCAACCACTTCTAACTAGCTAGGTCTCTAAGGCAACCATATCCATTGACAAAGAAGAAGGAATTACTATTTAAGCATGCCTGTTAAAGAGACAACTCCTATTCAAAACAACTTGTTACACATAAATCTGCTTCCATAGGTGCGCTGTTCAAAATATTCCACTTGTGAATATATTCCAGCATCAGATGTGTTCCACCAAAAAGTAATCTTACCTCAAGGGAGGGTAACAAAGACACAATTTTCATTGCATCATTGCCACTATACTGTACAGCCATTGTGCATTTTCTGCTAGTGTAAAAGACAGCAGTAGAGACCTCAAACTTTCAGCCATCACATAATTATGAATGCATGGCCCTTTACATGCCAAACCAGACAGTTAATATACCATTGTCTCCTTTATCATATTTCTGTTGTTGTATTCATGATAATAATCTGGCACACTGAAGAATATGCAGTGTCAAGAACCTAACAAATGTATTTTCTATGAAATAACAAGGGCAGAAAGCCACTTGAATAAAGGACTAGCACTACAGACCTTACCACTTCACAATCTAAATTATACAATTAATTGCTTCCAGCAATCAGACAGATTGTTCCAACAAGATGCATAGTCTTCATCCCAATCACAGGGTCACATTATATTCTTTAAACAGGGAGAAAATTTTCATCTTTCATTGATGACACCAATACAGCTTGAGCAAAACAAATCTACAATTCATAATCCTCTGTTGAGCTTTGTGCTTTTTAAAAAGTGCAAAGTACTATAAAATAAAGACATTTTCATATTTTTCTTTAACATGTTGGCAATTATTATTATTTGTACATAAAGGGATCAATCCAGGGATGGTACAACTGGCCCTAGCCCCATGTCTGGCTGAAATCCTGTTGCACAACTATGCAGGCAGAAGACAAATGATGTATTCCCACTTACAGTATCTCCCATGAAATCAGTAGGGATTGAATTGTGAAAGATACCCAACATTCAAACACCTGTTGAAACAATACAATGGCTGAAATCCTGTTAGTTATTTTATGGAGATGCCCCCAAGAATCACAATGATGACTCTTTCATCACTGGCTGGAAGCGAGCGAATCATTTGCTTTCTGCCTCCATAGTTGTGCAACAGGATTTCAGCCAGATACTGAGCCAGAGCCAGTTGTACCATTAGCTTGACTGAGGTACTTGCCTCATTGATAGGATATGAAAGCAGCAAATTCAAAGTTTCCCTTCCTGCTGAGCAGGGCCCATTCCATGATGGAGATCCACTGGTGCTTTGGGCGGCTTTCCAGAGCTAGTGTTTAGGTTGGGCTTCAACAACTATGGAATTTTTCCCCACCCCTGAAGAAGAATTAAGAAGCAGCAGGGGGACAAGAAGAAGGGAACCTCACTAATGGAAATAGAAAGTTTTGTCCAGTGAAAATGTTGCCAAATGCCTGCCACAATCTAGAATGTGACTCCAGAATATAGATCACTCTTTGAATTTAACCCCTGAGATTATGGCTTAGAACAGGTGTCCCCAACCCCCGGTCTGCGGCCCAGTGCTGGTCCGTGGCCTGGGCCGGACCGGGCCGCGGAGACAGATCTCCCCCCTGCATGCACTCCTGCTCCCCGCAGAGCACCTTTGCGCATGTGTGTGAGTGCCCCCGCCTTCGCGAGTGCACACAAGTGCCCCGAGTGCCCTTTGCGCATGCGTGTGAGCACACGCCCACACAAGCACCCCCCCGCTCCTTCACACAAGTGTGCTTGCCCCCGCACAAGCAAGCACCCACTCCTTCGCGCATGCGTGTGAGCATGGGGGGTGCCCCGCCTTCCCCAACCAGTCCATGGAGTTAAAAAGGTTGGGGACCACTGGCTTAGAACACAACTCATCTACCGTGCAAGGCACATGCTCACCAGTCTTCCTAATGGACACCCACTATTCTTTTTCCATCCATAAAGCATATCAGTCCCAGTGACTGGAAAATTCTAAGAACTGTAGTCCAAAAAAAGAGGTAACTTTTCCAAGTTTGTTTATTGAGTATTTATTTAAAATATTTTTACCCCGTCTTTCTCCTAAAGAGGATCCAAGGTGGTTTGGGTCCTTTTAAGGAGTTCTGCTCTGTCAGTTGTGACAATTCTAACTATGTCAATTTCAGCAGAGGAGATACAGCAAAACAAGTTGAACAAACCATGATCCACATGGTTGCACAGACAGTGAGGCCTTTGTGTCTTCACCTCATTTTATTTCTCTGCCTCTATAATGAAAAATAATCAGCAGAGGTTAAAAGACAAAAGCAGGAAGAAAGATGATCCCCATGTCTTTAGAAGTTCCTCAGTCTTCGGGCTGTATTAAAGTTGCTATCTCTAATTAGTATCAGTCATGCATCTTAGATTCTTTTGTAGATCTTCAAACAGATGCCTGACTTCTTGTTATATTTCCATACCTTTGAGAATTTTCTGGTGGCGCTGGGGAAGGTACATCTCAATTTATGTGACAAGGGAGCTTTACAAAAGGCAAGGGGAGTATCATAAACCAGCTTGAAATATGAGGAAGAAGATGGTTATGCAGCTGGATGCAAGGGGAAAAAAAGTGCAAGGAAGTAAGAAAGAATAATAAAGAAAATGAAAGGCAAATGAATGCTTGCTGCTCCTTGATATATGCTCAATGGAAATGTCTCCAAAATAAGAACATTTTCATGTTATCACCATTTATAATCTTCTTGATTTAATCAGTCTTTCCGGCCAAACTTTATTATCCTATTTCCAAGGCATCTTGCTATTTTTTCCCTTCCAAACGGATTAAAAAATATTTTAAAAGACAGGTCTATTGAACCTATGTATGTATATGTTGGTTTTGGACACTTAAGAAATGAAACCTTACAATTGGTCTAGTGGTGATTTGTAGTAAATCTGAATATTATCCACCCATACTTTTTCGCTGCTGCAAAGGTTTTTTTTTAAAAGACTTTTATTTTTGAAAAAAGCAAAGTAATTTCCTGTTCATCATGATTATATATGATTTCAGTATTGTATGCCTTCCCTTCCCCTGCGTTATTAATGCAAAGTGGCACCTTTTTGTTTGAGAAGACAAAAGCATACCTTGACTCGCTCATTCTGGAGTGGGCTGCTAAGTGTCCAAGCAGTGTTTAGAGTTTTAAAACCCTCAGTGCCTCCTTATTAAGCATGACATCTTAAAGGCCTATGGAATTGCCTCAGGCTTTCAAACCTATATGCTGAGATCGTCCTCTATTTTTCATCCTGAAACCAGTCAGGAGTTTGGAAGTGCATTCTGCAAATAAACATACTTATCCTTGCCCTTGATCTCACTAGTCTATGCGAATGGGGGGAAAACCAGAGGATTCTATATTTACATGGAGCTAATGAAGAAAAGAGCCTCGTGGCGCAGTGGTTAAACTGCTGTACTGCAGCCAAAACTGTGCTCACGACCCAGGGTTCAATCCCAGGTAGCCAGCTCAAGGTTGACTCAGCCTTCTATCCTTCCGAGGTCGGTAAAATGAGTACCCAGCTTGCTGAGGGGGCAATGTGTAGCCTGCATAATTAACTTGTAAACCACCCAGAGAGTGCTTGAAGCACTAGGTAAAGGTAAAGGTAAAGGTTCCCCTTGACAATTTGTCCAGTCGTGTCTGACTCTAGGGGGCGGTGCTCATCTCCATTTCCAACCCATAGAGCTAGCGTTTGTCCGAAGACAATCTTCTGTGGTCACGTGGCCAGCGCGACTAGACACGGAATGCCGTTACCTTCCCACCGTGGTGGTACCTATTTATCTACTCGCATTTTGCATTTTGCATGCTTTCGAACCGCTAGGTTGGCGGGAGCTGGGACAAGCGCCGGGGGCTCACTCCGTCACATTGATTCGATCTTACGACTGCAGGTCTTCTGACCTTGCAGCACAGAGGCTTCTGCAGTTTAACCCGCAGCGCCACCACGTCCCTCTTGAAGCACTGTGGGGCGGTATATAAGCAGCACGCTTTGCTTTGCTTTGCTAAATCTCTTTTGAAGTCGACTAGCTGATCCAAGAGAAACAGCAATGGTCTTAATAAAGAAAATGAATTGAGGGAAGCCTGGAAAGGGAGAGATAAGGGTGAAAAAGGAATTATTACTCACAGTCCTCTCATTTAAGTTACAACAAGAATGGTGAAACGATGGCCCATCTGGCCTATGCTGATGCCTCCCCCCCCCCCCCCCCGCAGACGTCTCAACCCGGATGAAGTGGAGGTTGAAGAACAAATGGCTGTAGCTCATTCAGCTTCTCTCTCTCCAAAGCAGGGGAGAAGGCTTAAGATTCAGCTGCAGCCTCAAGGCTGTGGATGAAAAAGTACTGCTTCTTCCCTCTCTCCCCCAACAAAGGAAGGTGGAAATGGAAAATGGGTGCCAGCAAGCTTGGGACTCAGCTGCAGCCTTGAGGCATGCTCCTCAGCACTGCAGCTGAGCTCCCTTCACTCTTTCCCCATTACGATGGCCATTATGTAAGGAGAGCGCGAATCCTCTGAAAGAAAAGCAACAGGAGACACTGATCTGCATACAATTGCATATGCTGGTTTATATCTACAGAGACAAAATTCAAAATGATCTTTATAATTTAAATAAAATTACAGTATGCCTTGCCCAAGTGGGAGTACTGTAAGCAGACAACATGTACCTGCTTAGTCTGCAGGTACTGCTAATTGTGGGCAAACAATTCCACCCTAATCTTCCTGCCTGTGGTCCCTTGGCTTGGGCTTGGACTGCACTGTCCCTCAAATAGAGGACACCTTCAAAAAGAGGATTTTCCTCTGACAACACTAAACATTGTAAGGCAGCTCTCCTAAAAAGAAGACAACTCATCTTCTCTGACTAGTTTCAGGAACTTTCAGAGTCCCCTCCCATATCATCTGAAACAAATGCAAAGAAAGTGAGACTGGTGTTTGGTTCAGCCACTACCTGGAGCAAGAAGTCCCTGAAAAACTGACCGAGTCCTTGCCTTCACCAGTCACCATCTCTTGATTCGGGCAATGTGTGATATGGAAATGCTGCTTGTACCTTGGCCAGTGCAGAGAAGGGTCACTCTTCCAGGCACTGTCTTGAGTTTCTCCTTGCGGAGAGATAGTCAGAGCAGCATGCTTTTCTTTGTCAGAAGAAAGTCAAAAGGGAGGTGACTGTTCCTGACATCATTCAGTCCTCTGGATTGGCCTTATGGGGCAATCTGCCCTGGAAACCAATTTTGTTCCTTAACTCATTGTGATGGAGCCTCTTTAAGGTCTTTTTCTCAGTGGGCTTCGGTAATGGTTGTGTTATGCCTGCTTGACACTCTGACTAATGCAGCCCCACTCTGCATCTTAAGAGTTGAATTTAATGGCAGATATTCACAATTTAAGCATCTGAATTTTGAGATTCCCATGGTTCCTCCGTGCCAATTCCCCCCCCCTTCCCATCTACCAGCTAAATTTTAGCCTGATAGGAAATTCTAGAGAACTCAAAAGGTTGCATATTTTGTGCATTTACAGTTGATCCTAATGAAGTTACCATCCATTTGAGAATTTGGGATTTTATTTTATTCCCACTTCTGAAGCATTCAACCTAGCCTGGCTGGAGAACAGTATGATTTCTTTTTGTTTGCTCAAAATCCCTTGTACTGTATCCTCTTTGAGGTTGTCTTCTACAAATCAGCTTTCATTTTCCTGCATCTGATCTTAAGAATGTGTAAAGTCTATACAAAGTTATTAGATATTTACTAGGAGACAGTGGGGGATTTTTTTTTTCAAAAGTGGAATAACATTGCCCTCCCAACCACAGAATAAAGATGTGAGACAAATAAAATGGGTTAAAACACGGGCCACACTTTGATTGTAATTCAAAGTTGCCATCCTTTGGCAAAGGGGGGGCTGCCGTAGTGTGGAAACAGGTAAACCACAGAGGTCTCCAAGTACTCCTTAATCAACAAATGGGCGAGTCCTCAGCCCCAGGTTCTCACGGTCTTAAAGAAAGCAAGAACCCGGCCAGCCGCAATTTGACCACCCCTGGACCTTGAGCCATCTTTACTTGATGACTGTTGGTCCGGTATGCCGCGCAGCCCTTTCCATGCGATGTGTGCTCTGCCTCCGAGACCCAGGTCACTTCCCCATGGGGATGCAGTAGCATATCGCTCTGCCCAGTACACATAGCTGAGGCACACAATCACAATGTGCCTCCGTCTCACCAACCCTACGGGACCTGTGAAGACATAACAAGACCAGGCCCCTGCCTAGACGTCAGGGAGTGTTCTTATATATCTGCGGTAACTGGATGAAGACCACCGACCCAAACGCTTGATTTCTTCCAAGCTATAACCCAGGGCTGCCGCAGTGGAAGCTGCACCAATTCTGAAAGAGTGTGTTCCAAACCTCATACCTTGGACACCTACCCTGTTCAATGCTAAATCCGTCAATTTCCAGAACTGATACTTCGTCAAAGGTGAATTATCAGTACGCTGAAAGAAATAGCCATGGTCCTGCCCCCTAACCTTCAAATATGCCAGTGTGGCTTTCACAGGGCAGATGCTATTCATGCTGCACTGCCCTAGGGTGAGTTGGGTACCCTTGCCTAGCTGATCGGCCTTGGATCGCCGAATAAAAATTTGCACCCTCCCATCCTCGGCACTAACATCCTGCCATTGCAGAGCTAGCCTAGACTTGTCGTTCTTTCCGGATGCAACCACCTAGCTAATCCTAAGGGTCCCAAAGAATGTCATTAATGACGCCGCTTTAAATAGGACCGTTTCATATTCGTCCCTACACAAGAGCTCCCACTGCCTGCAAATGCGCTCTAACAAAACAGGCGATATGGGGGCCCTGGTATCCTGGACTCTACCCCTCTCTTTGGACCATCCTTCAATCATCTTTTTTACACGGTAATCCCCTGAGTAATCTCAATAGCCATTAACCTTGGCGTAAAAGGCTAATGCTGATAACCTGCCCTGTATAGTTCCAGGTGCCAGTCCCTTTCTATTTAAATGCACGATAGATTGTTGTAAATGCTCAACTGGTGCCAGCCAAGCCGTCTCCAGGTTGACCATTTTCCTAAATTCCTGGAACTCTATACCCACGGTCGAGTACCCCTTCTGTGTTCTCGGTGCCAGAGCCAAGCCTATCGCTCTTGCTGCATCTTCACGCCAATTTGCCAGACCTCCGGGGGCAGAACTTCTGGGAACTCCTTGGCTCCGGGGTCTAGCTCCCTGAACAGCTTGCTCTGTTGGCGCGACAATGCATCAGCTATTCTATTTTCTAAGCCTGGAACATGCTGGGCCTGCACTAGTATGTTAAACTGCTGTGCCCGTAATGTAAACGCCCTGACCAGTGTCATTACCCATTCTGCATGTGACGTAAGGTTGTTTATAATGTAAACAACCACCTGATTGTCACACCAAAATCGTACTACAGAGTTTGACCACTCTTCGGCCCAAAGCCAAAGGGCGCCAACTATTGGGAATAATTCTAAGAATGTTAAATCCCTGGTAATGCCATTCTGATGCTAATCATCGGGCAACGTGCCGGCACACCACCTTCCTCTAAAGTAAATTCTGAACCCTAGCGAACTTGCTGCATCCGAATGAACCTGAAAGTCTGCTTTCAGCCCGATTTCACCTCTCCAAAAGGATGTCCCGTTAAACTCTGCCAGAAACTGACTCCATACTAGTAGATCTTCTTTCATCCCACGTGTGACCCTGGTCCTATGCAATGGTTGCTGCAGACCCTTCATGGCATTGCATAGCTGTCGCAGGAATGCGCACCCAGGTGCTACCACTCTACAAGCGAAGTTTAGGTGTCTGACAATCTCCTGGTGCTCCCGCAGAGACACCTTTCACTTCTGCAATAGTGCCACTATCCTGATCCTAAGGTCCACTCCGGGAAGGACAAGTGATGAATTAACTGAAACTCACCCTGGGCCTTCTTTGGCACTATACCCAACAATGAAACCCTCAGGTTCTCCAAAGGAATCATTACGAAGGGGCCAAGCACCCTTCCTTCTTTTACTTCCTTATCTATCTTAACCTGGACAACACCTTCCATCCCATGCACCAATCGGAGATTCCGCGCAAAAAATGCTCTGCGCTCCCCCACTGCCGGGATCCTAAAAACGTACTTAAAGCCCTCTAATAGGTAAGTAGCATCCTCTCTACAGGGGTAGGAATTTAACCATGCTTCCAAAACTTTAACCTTAATTGGGCTGGGTCCCTTTTCCAGGAGTACCCCCGCCACTGTTGGTTTTTTTTACCACCTCCTGGGCCCTTGTTCTGTCATTGAGCGCCGGCCCTAAAACATGATGCACTTGGGTGTTGACCTCCGCATGTGGAACATTCATGCCTGAATCGGCATGATTTCTTGGTACAAGTGCCCTTGGAATTGTACTCCCAACAGAGTAGGCGGGGTTGAACCGCCTGCCCCGCTCCGAGGTGGGGGTTCTGCCCAAGAGCAACTTTCCTATTCAAATGTCTGCTATCAAACCTGTCGCCAAAATTTGGCCTAGCAGGGGTCATGTGCTGAAGCCACAGACCCGGCAGGGGCTCATCCCAATGAAGATTTGGGTGAATCGCACTCCACATACGGAACGATTCATCATAATGAAGCCACGCCTGCCCAGCAAAGTCAACATAGGCCCTATAAATTAAATCTAGATATTGAAAGAGGGATTGAGTCCTCCATGGCTGAGCCTTAACTATCACCCCAGCATAAATCAGAAACCCAGGAAGCCAATTTGACCATGTCCTGTCAGGTTTCTTTCTCCTACATCTTTCCTTCTCTTTATCATCGTCCTTGTCGAGATCCTTCTTTACCTTTCTATTCAATAATTCAAATACGTCCACATATTTACCTCTTCATATTTTTTCTTGCATTGCCCGGGTGAGGTGATCGCCCAAAGGCATTGAGTAATCACCATATGGCAACACACGCAATGGCACGGTATTATAACCCATGTCAGGGACATACGGGTAAGGCCAAACCCCTGCTCTAGCTGCAGTGTTAAGCTGGGCTGGCAATGTGAACGGAGGGTATGGCATGCCCCAACCACTGAATTGTGGACTGGAGCACGGCCATGCAGTGTTAGGAAGCCTACCGCTCTGTAAGTCGTATGGTGTGTGAACTGTGTGGTTAAATTGACCACCACCAGCCCAAGGCCAGGTGGGGATCGGTGAGTACGTGCCTTGTGTGACGGCCGACTCACCTGACGAAGTCGTCGCCATACTTGGTTCCTCCCCTGTGTATAGCCTGTTAGGGCCAACATGATCGGTTTCCTCTTGTACCTCCTGACTCGTGGTCACTGTTTCAGGCATCACAGGAATTGACGACCTGCTACCCTTCTCAGCATGCCAAGACCGTGGTGTCGAAGAACCCCCGTTCGCATCGCGTCTAGTGGTCCCTTCGGGTTGCTGCTCTGCCTCAAGAACAGCAAATCTAGCCATTAGATCGTTGGCTATTGCCTTAAGTTTGGCCCTACGGTGGCTCTTGGCATCCCTGGCTGATTTGCGTGGCTGGACCTCGCATGGCTGTGAATCTTGTCTTGCCAGCCGTTCAGCCTCTAATGCAGAAATCTTTTCCTGAAGTTCCTGCCATACCGGCCAGGATTCGTTGTCGGAAGAGGACTGGGAAGGAGACACCTGGGGAGCTGGCCTTTTCTTGGCTGGCTGTTTCCCCTTCTTGTTGCCTTGGCCCTTCCGCGATGCCATTATGAACCTAGTATTCAAAATGGAGAAGAGCTCACAATTGTCTCAGTGGTACAGTTGCCAAGTCAGATGATGATTCTTATCTGTACAGAATAATGACAGGTAACCTGTTGATGATTCTCAGCTATGCACCTCTGTCAAGGCAACCAACCCCGCTTATGTGGTAAGAACCAGCTGGGTAGCCAATTAACGCTAATGACTATTTTTCTTTTAATTAGGTGCTATCACTGTGACTTGGGTTCCTTAAATTAGCGCCCCCTAGCTGCTTACCAATCCACTTGGCACCAGCAAGAAAGAAAGTCCAATCGTTTACTAAAAGATTTAGAACCCTAGCTATTTAAATTCCCTTGATTGTTATTCGCTACCTAATTAATTAATTGTCTTAATCAAGCGTGCTCCTAATTAAAATTATTTATCAATTTAAATTAATTTAATTTAATCAACTCTATTCATTATTTTTTATCAATCAACTAATTAATATTAGTATCAAAATTATTTTATTATAAGTGTGTAAATTTATTGTTAATTTTAAATTATTTGATTTATTTTAATTTCTTTAATTTACTATTAGTAGCGATGATATTGTGAATTATTTAATTTTTTAATTTTTAATATTTATTTTTTTAATTAATTTCTTTTTTTTAAAGCTAGCCTATTATAGCTGCTAGGCCCTGTATGGTATGGGCCTCATTGCCAAATTAGCCCACCATGGGCCAACGCTCAAAGCCACCAACAAGAAAGAGAACCGGGGGGAGGGCAACAGATTTGAATTAATAAACGTTCACGGCCTGGGAGCCGCACAGAGCCCGCTCGCGCCCAACCGCTGATCGAGAAGGCCCGAGCTGAGCCTCCGCTGCTAAAGCCCCGGAACCAGCGGCCAGCACCAAGACCCACTATGGGTCGGCCAGTCCTCAGCCTAAACTGTAAGGAATTACAAAATTCTATTTTATATATATATATATATTTAAAAAAACAACAACACCGTTTGCCTTTGAGCGCAGCCAGCGCAGGCCGCCCCGCTGCCCCACCCGCGCTTCTCAGTCCTCACAGAAAAGACGATAAATTAAATTATGCTTAAATCAAATAACAATAAATAAGTAAAATAGAACCCCGGGAGGGAGCCGATGCTACCCTCCCTTCCTCCAGGAACAATTGCTGAATGTGTCACAGTTGTTTCTCTTGCACAGCAGAGCACTCTCCTTGCCAGTGCCAGAAAAGGAAGAGGGCGGCTAGAGGGGGGAACGCCCCTTAAATAACCTGGCGTTTCCCCCTCTCATCCAACAACTATTGTGAGACCTTAAGGTCTTGCGCTATCCATGGAGGGAGGCAAAGGGCGAGCCGCGCTGCCGAAGCCTTGGCTCGGCAGTGGCTCCAGCATAACCAGGAGAAACATTGTACGCATTTTACTCTTTTACTCATTCATTATAAGCCAAAAATTCTTCATTATGTCTTTTGAACTTTCTAAGTCTATTGCTGTTGGAACATGGAAAACCTTCTGGGTGAAACTACCAAATGTAATCTATGATTATTGTCTTGCTTTTCAATTCACTTTGTTGATGTCCTGCAGTGGAAAAAAGCATCCAATTTATATTCATGCATCATTTTGTCATACCTTTCTCTCATTCAGTGATACACTATGAATGTGGAATGTACACTTGGCAAGTGTTTTTCCTTCCATACCTTTTCTTTTGCTCAGTTCAACCTTGCAGAATGTGGAAACCAGAGGGATTTAATATTAAATTTGCTCTTGGATACTCTGAATTATGAAACTCACTTTAACATAAGGATAATATAAGACCTTGCACAGAGAAAGAGACATATTGCTTTCCTGTTTATTTATTCAGTGACTACTCCAAACCATGCTGACTGACTCACAATTAAATGACAATTGAAGTCTTTCTTTATTCATACCACACCACTGCACAATTTCAAATTATGGATGTATATGACATATAGGTAAAATTAAAAACAAATTAAAATGTTATTAGGCTATTTTTGACAAGAAATGAGCTATTCAATAGGGTTATCTCAGTCATTTGCTAGATCTTCTTTTGTACACATGTTGGGGCATAAATTGCATGCAGAAACATAAGTGCTGTGTTGATCCTATGCATTGATCTTTATTCCCCATAATTTAAGATTACTGATGGGCACTCGCTCAGAGGCAGCAACCTGGCTTCTCTGCCCCACCAACTCCAGGTGCTGCTTCTGAGTGGGTGGCCACCAGAGGAGGTGGGGATTTGAAATGCTGAACACTTGTTCAGCCAATAAATGAACCTATATGAACCACCAAACTGGCAGTTTGTGCCTATCTTTAGTTAAGATCATTTTTTTCACAATCAGCAATATTAACACTCCTCATGTAAATGCCATAATACCCGTGCTTCAGCAACCACTAGGTTACAGTGCTGTAACATATCATAGAACAGTCATTCTCAACCTTTTTTTGGCTACAGCCCTTTTAGGAGCTCTTCTCAGGTTCCAGGGCCCCATGTCAAATAAGGATACAACACAATCAAATATCTTTCAGAAATTTCTCACATTTTTCCATCTGTGGCCCCCTTTAAATGTGCCAAACCCCCCCAGGGGGACATATGACCCCCACTGAGAATGGCTGCTATAGAAGATCTGCCTTTGATAGGTTTGAAATTTCACAATACAGGTGGCCTCTCTATTGAAAAACATCCACATCATAGGTGGTGACTGATGTGTGGCAGATCCATTTTCATTAGAATATCCTGGACTAGGTACAGATAATCCACCCTACATTTTCTATCCTGTCAAAATCAAACGTAGGGTGGATTATTATTGCATTTAGTCCCAGATATTCTAACAAATCAAGGAAGTGTACTTCACAGCTGTTCCCTCACATAATAGCTGAAATCATGCCACCTAAATTATGCCATGTAAGGATGAGGGTATCATCCGTTGTCACAATTTTTCAGAAATGAAACATTAATTACCAAAAATCATTGCCTCTGATAAAGGTGGTGGTCCCCGCTTCCACACTGCAGCCCTCAACAGCTTTGTGACAATAAAAGTGATTCTGCAGGAGCTCAGGGGAAAAACTGAAAATGTTTTATTTTATTTTTAAAAAAATCACTGTGGCAATTACGTCATCAGCCTGACACAGCATAATTTATGGCAATAAGATTTCAGCCACTGTGAGAGTTATGGCATTAGGGTTAAATGCCTAAATCTGATAAAATCTCACAGTATTTGAAAATATAGGTAAGTTCAAATCTCATAAAACCCACTCTTCTCTCTAGGTATGCAACTAAAATATTTTGTATTTTACATAGTGTCTTTCAGAGATATTTTAATATATCTATTTGTTTATTTCTGTCCAGGCTATGTATATCGTTTGTCATGAATGGGGAGCAAATGTTTGATTATTTCATTTGTTATTACTATATTTTTTATCCAAATAGGAAAAGGAGCTTATGGACTTTTTTCCCCTTCAACTTGTGTGCCTATCTTGGCTGGCTTTGGCTAGACATCTGCTGTATCTGATGCTTCATCTCAGGCAGCAATATCTTGAACTAGCCATAAAATGTCTAGCTCCTTTTGAGTATTATCTCCTAAAGGCAGGGTTGCACCCACTGGCTTCACTCTATCATCTTAACTCTTTTTCTGAGGTTTCATTTATACTCAAAGGTATGCAGGTATACTTAAAATCTGATCTGTGGGGGGCAAGCTACATTATTCCAATATTTTACTTTTATTTATTATTATTATTATTATTATTATTATTATTATTATTATTATTATTATTATTATTATTATTATTATTATTATTATTATTATTATTATTATTAGTTAGGTGTGGGGATAGGGGACAAGTGTCAGGGTTCAGTAGGAGAGGCACCAGGACCCAGTCCAGGGCAAGACTACAGGAACAAGGTAGAGCCAACCCCACAGCCCAAACAGGTGGGGTTTTGAGTCCAAACAGTAGCTGGGTAGAAGGCTGATGCAAATCATGGTCAGACAGTCCAGGGGTCAAAGCCAGGAGGAACCATATCAAGGCAGCAGGATCTAGGGATTCAGGAAAGGTAAAGCAGGGATCACCAGGCAAGACAGGAGACCTTCACTGCTGAGGCAAAGGTCTGTGGGGAAGGCCTGTTCTTATATAGCCCAGTCCTCAGCTTCCCCAGGTGGCACTCCTGAGGAGCTGGGCAACAGCTGCAGGGAAAGGGCCCAGTCCTGCAATCCTTAGAGCAGTTCTCCCCCCTCCCCTCTCCCGAGAAATGGGGTCGATCCTGCCTGCTCTAAGGTTGCCAGGTTCCAGCAAAGCCCCAGTCCTGACAACAAGGGGACATGGGAAAAACAGGGGGCGCAAATCAACATGAACATTTTAAAATACTCATTCTTATCTGTTACATTTCAAAGATACATAAGTTCCCGGTATTGCTTAGTTATGATATATATTCGATTTCTAAATTAATCATAGGCTTTCAATTATCAAGTATTAATTTACATTCTGTTTCTGAGCCAGTCATAAATTTATGCCAACGATCCTCATGACTCGTCTTGTCGAATCTAACCATTCTGATAATTTATCCATTTCCGCCGTATCCAGAATGTTTGTTATTAACTCATATTGAGATGGATTCTCTGGCTCTTTCCAATGTTTAGCAAAGAGAATTCTTGCAGCTGTCAAGATATGGATGGCTAAATATTTTTTCATTGGTTCTATTGATTCCAGAATTATGTTTAGAAGAGAAAATTCAGGGGTTACAGTTATCGGAATTTCTACAACCTCTTGCAAAAGCATTTCAACCCTTTTCCAATATTTTTGGGCTTTGCCGCATGACCACCACATATGATAAAAAGAACCTTCTTTTTGTTTACATCTCCAACAAAGGTTTGAAACTTTTACATCCATTTTGGCTAGTTTTGTGGGAGTTATATACCATCTATAAAACATTATATATATATATATATATATATATATATATATATATATATATATATATATATATATATATATATATATATATATATATATTCTTTAAATGCTACTGACTTGGTAAGTTTTATATTGTTTTTCCATATTTGTTCTCACTGATCCAAGCTTATATTGTGCCCAATATTCTGTGACCACCTTATCATGCATTCCTTAACCACCTCCTCCTGGGTATCAAAATCTAATAAAAAAATATATAAGGCTTTAATATGCTTATCTTTGGTATCCAGAAGGATTCTGTCAAAAGGAGTATTATCCACATAAAAACCTTGTTGCTTGTCTTTGCCACATCTTGAAATTAATTGAGAATGTGACCACCAATCCGTATCAAATCTCTGCGCTACTAATTCATCTTTGTTTTTCAATGCCCCGTCTGGTTTTAGTACTTCTCTATATCTTAAGATTCTCTTGTTTTCTCTCAAGTTCGGAAGAGAAAATGCCTCCACTGGTGTTACCCAACATGGTATTTTGACATACATCTCTCTTTGCATTTTACTCCAAGATCATAGTAAAGATTTTCTCAATATATGATTATTAAATTGTTTAAAATTGTTCACTCTGCTATACCAAAGAAAGGCATGCCACCCCCATTTCAAATCATGACCTTCCAATTTTAAGTCTTTGGTTTTCCAATAAAATCCAGTCTTTGATGCACGTTAATAAGGCTGTCCTGTAGTAAAGCAGCCAGTTCGGAAGACCCATTCCTCCTCTCTGTTTCATATCCTGAAGTGCCTTTAGTTTTATTCTTGGTATCTCTCCTTGCCAAACAAACTTAGAAATAAGCTGGTCGAGTTCTTTAAATATTGATTGTTTCAGAATCACTGGAATATTTTGAAATAAAAGGAGCAACTTTGGTAGGATATTCATTTTAACTGTTGCAATTCTGTCCATCTTTGTTAATGTAGATTCCCCCATCTAGTCAATTCTTTCTTTTATTTCTTCCATCAGTTTCAGGTAATTATTTTTCATTAAGGTACTTGGTTTTTTAAAAAAAATTATTCCAAGAAATTTTACTTTTTTCCCTCCTGGAAATTTGTAATATTCAAGAGATCATCTGTTTCTTTACGTTGCATGTTTTTGGATAATTTTTTTTTTCTCTTTCTATGATTTATTTTCAGGCTCACCATTTCTCCAAACTCTTTTAATTCTTTCATAAGTGGGTTAGTTGATTCTTGTGGATCTTCCACCACTACAAGTAAGTCATCTGCTAAAGCCTGTACTTTAAATAACTCGCCTCTAATTTTCAGCCCTTTGATTTTATCTGAAATTCTTATCTGATGCATTAAAATTTCAATTACTATCAAAAACAGCAGTGGCGATAATGGGCAACCTTGTCTCGTACATTTTTGTATTTCAATTTCCTCTGATAGTTCTCCATTAATTCTTATTTTTGCTTTTTGGTGGGAATAGATCGCTTTTATATTGTTGATAAAGGATTGGCCCACCTCCATTTCTTCTAATTGAAATATGATAAAGTTCCAATTTATGTTATCAAAGGCTTTCTCTGCATCGATAAAAAACAATGCTGTTGATTTTTCTGGATGTGCCTCAGTATTCCAGGAAGTTTATGAGATTCCTCACATTATGTCTTAAATGTCTTTTTGGCAGAAATCCTGCTTGATCTTCGTGAATTACATTGATCAATACCTTCTTCAATCTTGTAGCTAGAATAGTTGTATATATTTTATAGTCAACATTAAGAAGACATATTGGTCTGTAATTTTGAATCTCTTCAGGATCAGTGTCTTCTTTATGAATTATTGTGATTATAGCTTCTTTCCATGTATTCGGTATCATTTTCTCCTGTTGAATTTCATTGAGTAGTTCCTTGAAGGGTACAATCAATATTTCCTCAAACTTTCTATAATACTCTGCACTAATTCCATCACTTCCTGGAGATTTCATAATTTTTTGTTTAGAGAAAGCAGTTGAAATTTCATTCATGGAGTATGGTTGATTTAAAATTTCCTGTTGTTGTTTGGATAGTTTCAAATGGTTTTTTCCCCCTGTAAATATCTTTTTTGCTCTTGGGATGGCAGTCCCTTCTCCTTGTAGAGTGTTGTATAAATTTTTTCCACTATTTTTAAAAAATCTTCAAAGTTTGTAAAGTTCTCACCCGCTTTATTCTTAAGACTTTGAATGTAATTTTTTGAACTTTCTCTTTTCAATTTGTATGCAAGTCATCTTCCTGTTTTACTGGCATTCTCAAAGTAATTTTGTTTAACAAATTTCAATTTGGTTGTGATATCTTCTGTCAAAAGAGTATTTAGTTTATGTTTTGTTATTTGAATTTTCTGTTTCATTTGCGCTGCTGATGGATTTTTCATTTGTTTTTCTAAATTAGCCAGTTCTTTCTCCAAATTCTTACATCTTGTCTCTTTTGATTTCCTTCTTTTTGCTCCCAGTCTTATCAAAATGCCTCTAAGGACCACCTTACCAGCTTCCCATACCGTCCGCATGGGCATTCCTTCAGTGAAATTCCTCTGAAAATAATCCTCCATTTCTTCCTTTACTGTCTTGGCAATTTCTTCATCCCTAAGTAAGTTTGTATTCAATCACCACAGTATTGGTCGTTTAGATTTATCCAGCTCCAATGTTATTATACAGTGGTCTGATATTGTTCTAGGAATTATTTCTGTCCCCACTAAATACTTTGTCCATGTTTTTGGAATCCATACAGTGTTGATTCTGGACCAGGATTGATGTCTATTTGAGAAGAAAGTATAGTCTCTAGACTTTGGGTATCTTGTTCTCCATGCATCTATCAGTGAAAGTTCATCCACCATCTGTAGAAAAAAATTGGGTATCAAGGTTCGGCTTTCAGTTCCTTTTTTGCTCTGTGTCTTAGATGAGTCTCTTTCTTTGTTAAAGACCACATTGAAGTCCCCTACTATACAGCATTCCTCATATTCTCTAATTGTTGTATCTTTATATAGTTTTTCAAAAAAATGCCTTTTGATTGCAATTTGGTCCATAAATATTGACTAGCAGTACTCGCTTTTCTTCTTTCTGGACTTCTACCATTAAAGTTCTTCCATCTTCAGATGCATGGATTAATTTAGGTTGTAATTTTTCCTTAGCATACACCGCCACTCCCTTCTTTTTCTTCTCTGGGTCAAGATAAAAATAGCTTTCCCAGACCTTTGTTTTCAATCAGTTTAGAGTCTTGTCTTTTTATATGGGTTTCTTGGAGACAGATTATGTCCATATTCAATTTTCTCAAATATTGAAAAGCTTTGGCATGCTTTTGAGGCGAATTCAAACCATTGATATTCAAAGAACAGATCTTCCATTTTTCCTTAGACATCTTTTGGTTTTTTTGTTAATTTTATCATCTTTCTGGTTCTTAGTTTTGTCTCTTGCTGCCCTCTTGGTCAGTGGTGGTGCTGCCACTCCCATCAGGTCCACTTCTGGTTGACATTCTTGATCTTGTATGTCTGCCGGATTTTCTTCTTTTCTTTCTGACCCTATTTCTGATTTATCTGAATGATCATATTTATCCGTTTGGTTATCCTTCTCTTCGTCCTCCTTGGTTTTGTCCTTAATTTTTCTTAAGAAGTGATCCGCTTTCATAATAGAGGTGATGAAGTATCTCTGAGACTGATATTCAAATGTAAGTCCCTCTGGTATGATCCATCTATAAGGAATTGAATTTATTCTGAGGAAGGCCATCAGTTTTTGATATTCTTTCCTTTTAACTCTAACTTTCTATGGAATATGTTTCAAAGCTTTAACATTCCTACCATCTTGCACTAACTGTTTATCTTGTATTGCTCTCAGGATTCTGTCTCTAAAAGTCATTTTGATGAAACAAATATGGAGTTCTTTAGGTAAACCTTTCTGATATATGCTGAAGACGTCCTTTTCACTGAATCGATATTCTGTGATAACTCTTCTCTTCCAATTCCAGACCATGTTGACAGGAGTTCACTGGTGACTTCCAGTAAATCCTCAGATTGTTTCTCAGGGACATTTTGAAGTCTTAAAATATGGTTAGCTTGTTACATTTGTATCTGTATCAGGTCTGCCTCATCTTGTTGTCTGGATCTTTCACTTTGTTCTAGGGTCTGCTTGACTTCATCTGCTTTTTGCTCTGCTCTTTGAGATGTTTTGATTGCCTTGTGTACCTCTTTTTTTTTAATCATCCACCTCTCTTTTCATCTGGGCTAGCTGTGTAGAAATCTCTTTTGTTTGCTGTGTCAGTGCCTCAATGCTTGTTTTCATTTCCTGTGTCTGAATATTCTGCTGCTGAAAAAAAAAATTCTGCTGGGTTATCATTTTTTTGAGTATTTCCTGCATGGTGTTTTGCACTGTAATTTGCCAGTTTTGAGGCTCTTGTGATGTCAATTTTGCCAAATTAGAATCTGGGGCAGGGGATGAGCATCCACTCCCTCCTCTGCCCTTAGAAGTCATCTTAAGGTAGCTAATGATATTAAAATATAACAAATAATATTTTTCTAACCTAGCTGGGTGTGACTAATATCCCATCAAACAATTTAACTCAAATGTATATATGAAAGACACAGCCAAAATACATATGCATATACAAACAAACCATCCAATGCCTAAGCAACATTCAGGTCATAGTTCATCATTGAAGCAAGTTCTATCTTGTAGAGTCTCCCTTTAATATAAGGTCCACTTGTTTGTAGCTTCTTCAGAGTCCATTCAATGATGTTTATAATCCAGTAAAATTTGTAATCCAAACAGCTCTGTCAGCTTGTTCTAGTCTTTCTCTCAACAGCAGCAAAAATCTTTCCACTTGATCAGAGTTCACTGTTCAATCAAATAACTATAAGGTAGCATCGTAGTTTTAGTTTTCTTTCCAGGCAGGTCTTTTCAGAGATCAAGTTACCAAAGAGTTATTTCAGGGTCATTCATTCACTCCCAAAACAGCAGACAAAACAACATACACGGCTTCTTTTCAATGCTTCCCCCTTCCCCCTCCAGAGCTGCAAAGAAGCGGAGGAGGAGGGACAAAGAGAGCAGAGAGAGAGAGAGAGAGAGACCCTCTGGGCTCTAGTACTTTTAAGAGCAGGAAGGAAAATACAAAAAAAGAGGACTGAAGATCCAAGATGAAAATATATAGGGATTCCTTTCTATTTATTAATCCTTAGCACTCAAAGTTGGGTAAATCCACCATTCAGTCTCTATTGCAAAAATCTGCTCCACCATAATCCACAAGTATCGAGAGAGAGACAGTAAATATATACCAAAGTTTCTCTATCGCCCTCTCTCAGAACAGTCCATAGTCACAAAAATACTGAGCAAGGCTTCAGCAATCGGGGGAGGGAAACTTGGGAGAAGTTCTTGTTCAACAGCAAGAATGAAACAGCCTCCTCCAAAATAAACTCAGTCTCTTGCTTTTGACGTCCCGCTTCAGCTTCAGCTCCCCCTCCCCCCTCTCCTGAGAAGATTTTCATCAAATAGTTCAAGTAAATAAGAGGTGCCCTGATTATTAGTATATAAAGTTCAGTTACCTCAATTGTCCACCGGTTTATCTTGTTTTCAAATAATTCATGTTCTGTTGTTTGCATGGAGCAATCACAACTCAGCGCCATATTTCCGGCCCCTTCCGACGGCTCTGCCACAAAGGGAGATTTTTCCTGAGCTTTGAAGGTTTTCCTCAGATACCCCCTTTATCAGTTCAGAATCTCCCTCTGTTTAGGACCACCAATCTCTCCTGATTGGTGATAAATCCCTTCCAGGATCACAAAAATCACAGAGGGAATGGGAGCCCTTTCCAGAGCTGACTGTTCGCTGTTGCTGGCTCCTCCCCTCTCCACCAATATTTTACTTTTTGAAGACACATAAAGCTTACTCTGATAATATGTATGTGTCTCCAGGAAAAAATGGTGGACATATTATTATTTCTTGGACAAAATATTTACAAATAAATTCAAGTCAAATCCTGGCAAACTGTGGATGCTATTAATCTTAAGTAGATGCCAATATATCATTATGGACCTGCGAGATATTAGTGAGTGAATAGCTCCACATTCAGGCTTCCACATTTTATGACCTAACAATACAAACAAAACAATAAGCTCTTGACATGCATTGTAGCCTCCAAGTACTTGATAAATCCATTTCCTGAGTGTTAAAGCTGCTCCTGCAGAGGTACAAGAACTCAAGGTGGTCCAATGTTATATTAAAAATTAACCCTGGTCCTATGCACCAGGAGGGGACATCTAAATTCCCCAATATCAGGTTTTGGTGCAGAATTCACACAAAACTAGACCTACCATGGAAGCATTCTATGACATTGTCACATAGAGACTCGTAAACAATGTATCTGAATTTCAACCACTTGTAGTGTACACCTAAAACACACACACACACACACACACACACACACACACACACAGAGGACAGATGAGAAAAAATACATTGAAATGAATTTATTGCATTTTTCCATTGAAGTATTCCATTCAGTCAGAAAATATCTCAGGACTTCCTGAATGCATTTTTTAAAAAAATCTGGATGCATGAGTCAAATGCAAAAAGATTCCAACCACATTTGCCATGGGTGTCTCCTTGAGTCATTGAAGTATACCTTGGCACTCAGCTTTGGATTGCTCAGCTAATCATGAAGTATTAGTCTTCTATAAAAAGAGTCCACAAGTTCCTGGAAGCCCAGAAGTGTTTATTATGTTGACATTTAATTTATACCACAGACTCAAGAGACAGATCTCTTAACATTTATATTGCTTTCTTCAGGCATTAAAAACTGGTAGAGCAATATATAGTATGAGGAACAAAGCATAACAAACACAAAATAATTTTAAAGAGTTCCGTCGTAATCTCAAAACTTTACCACAGCAGCTGAAGTTATCCAGAAGCAAGGCCGGAGAGGTGTACAATTCTCTTCAGGCATCCAGACCCAGGTTTGGGCTCACATTCTGACAACAAAAACAACAACATGCTGTCAGGTCAAGTCTGACATATGGCAAGCCTCCCAGTGTGTTTTAGGTATAAAGTACTCAAAAATGATTTACCAGTCTTTCCTTCTGACTTCATGACAATCAATGCTCAGACGATGAACTTTCTGTTAGCATGTAGGACAAAATAGTACAACATTTCAAAGATTTCCATTCAAGACTCAGCCTCTTTTCCCATAATCTCAACCTTAATCCCCCATCCCATCTTCCTATTCCCCTTTCCTGCTCTCTTCACCACCATACATCAATTCTCATCTCAGCTCCCAAAGCACAGCAAGCAGAATGGAACAGTTGATGGCTGGTCCCTAGAAAATAGGCTGCACCTCTTTTATCAAAGTGTTTGTTTGTTTGTTTTTTGGCTACAGCATCATACAGCAATCTCTTCCCCCAGCCATTTCTTGGGAAAGTTTCAACACCTCTAGTCAATGTCCTGTTCCCTCCCTCATGAAAAACTTTCCAGCAAGCAACAGGCTATTGTAACAAGTTGGAGGCTAAGAAGAAGACAACATGTATCTACCTTGTTTTCAATCACTTTTTTTTACATCAAAGGACCAAGGCCATGTCTGTTCACCTCCCACCATCAATAAATGACTTTAGGTTGAAGACATAGAGATACATGCCATTTCCATACATAGGGCAGATGACATGAAATGCACAGACTCAACTTCATGTATCCGGAGTGGTGGTTTCAGAATGAAAATGCAGGTCTCTTATTTGCCTCTCTACACATGTAACTGGTTGTAGATGGTAGACCATTTGCCACAGTCACCTCTGTCCTTTCTGAAGATGCCAATGGGCATCACATCTGTATTTCTACTTCTACACTGTTTTCTTCAGTTGAATGAAAGTGCATTCAGGGCCAAAGTCATAAGTATGGGGAGAATTAATGTCACAATTGTGAACTGAATCTTACCAAGGAAGGCTGAAAGCTGGAAGTGAAGAATATATCTCATGACACTTATAGGGCAATTTAAAGAAAATATAAAGATAATGATAAAGGAGGCACAGAAATTCAGCTTTAGATAAAAAAAGAGATACACTATCAAGATAATATCAGATATAAGTCTATAAGAGATTTAGAAATAATGGGAGTGAACATGAAAGATAAACACTGTCATAAATCAAGAGTAAAAGGATTTGGAAAGCATCTTTTCTTGTTGGCAAAATGGTTTCTAATAATAACTTCTCAAAGGGTTTGCAAATAGGAAAGTTTGCCCTGCACTTTATGTGATGACTGCTTATGATGTGTGAAGCAACATCCGGTTGGCAAACATACAATTTTAGAGAAGGCTTTTGTACTCTATCCCAGCCCCGCAAAACCAGTGTTTTAGTGTCACTCAGTATTTGTGATCTAGCTCTTGGTATCTCTTAGCTACTGTTCTATAAAGGTTGCCTCAAATTCTACTTGTTGGGGATGGATTAACATGTCAGGAAAGCTGCTTCAGTTTCATCCAACAGAGCCTTTCTTGGGCCAAATCTGTGTTGTGTAAGTATTCAAAATATATAAATAATTTAAATAGCATATATCTCCACCTCATATCTCGGTTAAAAAAATGCGGTTGCTAATATCAGAAGGTGGCTTTAATCTCCCAGATATCAGTGTGTATCATAAAGCATATCTTTTAGCTCAAGTAAACTCCTGGCAAACCTCTATTACTATGAATACTCCATCTTGGGTGATTCTAGAAATGGCTTATTTAACACCCCTATATGGATGGTTTGTTCTGGGTTCTAAATACATTTTGAGAAAAGGCAATATACCTCCTTCCGTTTTAGCTACTAGGGTAATATGGAGAATATTAGCTGGCCAATTACAATTCGACCCATATGCCCATGAAAAAACTACTCTATGGGGAAATCCAATATTGAGAAAAAGCCGTTTTTGTGGAAAAAGTGGGCAGAATGTGGTATATACACCTTAGACCAGTTAATAGGTACAGATGATGAATTTCTATCTTTTTCCATTCTACATTCTAAATATAACCTATCTGCAACTACACAGTGGCAATATCTTCAACTCCAACGCCTTTTGGTATCTGTTTTTGGCCCATCTGCAATGAGTGCCTCAGAATCTCCCAGACTGTTAGAGGCAATTATTGGATCTAATGAGAAACCTAAACCAATAACTACAGTGTATAAATACTTAATAGACTTTTATAAAATAGATATTCAAGAACTTAAAGAAATATGGAACAGGGAATTGGAAAGTAAAATACAAGCTAAGCAATGGAAAACTTTACTAGAATCTATAAAAGATGTTTCCCTGGATTTGAAATTGAGACTAATCCAACAGAAATTAATATTTAGAATATATTGGACCCCACTACGGCTATTTAGGAAGAAATTGATAAATTCTGATAGATGTTGGAGATGCAATAGTAGAAATGCATCCTTAATACATATGGTTTGGACATGTCCAGTAATACACCTGTTTTGGGTAGAAGTTCTTATTTGTATTAATGTAGTTTTGGGGAAATCCCTGATATTTCATGATATTCACATTCTTTTAAATTATATTCCCGCTGTATGGGGTCTAACAAAGGGTCAACAAAATTAGATTCTGAGAGCATTCGTGGTGGCAAAAAGAGTTATATTAAAAGCCTGGAAAGATGATCATCCTCCACCCTTCACACAATGATCGGAAGATCTGCGACAATTAGCCTCATTTGAACGAATATCATATACGAGAAAGAAAGCAACTCGTAGAAAGCAACTCCGTGAGGATATCTATGTAGATATATGGAAGCCCTTTATTGACTCATTGTAAATGTATTCTCGAAGGCTTTCACGGCCAGGATCCGATGGTTGTTGTAGGTTTTTCGGGCTGCAAAATGTAAATTGTAAATGAATAAGATAATTATTGTGAACGTATATACTACCACACTATTTTCTATTGTATTGACCTTTTGTCTCTCTGTTTGTTTTGTTTTGTTCTCTTGGTTCTGTTTTGTTCATTTAAAACTCTTTTTTTCTTTTTAGTGTAATTTAAGTTTACATTGTTATGTTAAACATGCAAAAACCCAAAAATAGAAAGTAATTAAATAGCATATATCCTACAAGGGCTGGTGCTAACATGAGCCACAATGAGGTAGTCACCTCAGGTGGTGGAATGTGGGGGGCAGGAGCAAATGCACAGCTCCCTCTAGTTGCTGTGACCACCACAGAAGTGTTCCCTGTGCTTCAGAGAGCTGCTGCTAAGGGCAGTTTTCTAAAGCCTTTGTGCTGTCAAGCCACAGAGGAGGTATCTACTCCCCTCCAAAGGAAGCAGCAGTGCCTTTGTACCCTTCCACACATATGGAAGGGAATAGTGCAGCAACCTGC
This sequence comes from Intellagama lesueurii, assembly GCA_037013535.1. Taxonomy (NCBI): domain Eukaryota; kingdom Metazoa; phylum Chordata; class Lepidosauria; order Squamata; family Agamidae; genus Intellagama; species Intellagama lesueurii. The sequence continues at coordinate 90,514,163 of JBAJHW010000004.1, read as the reverse complement.
TTGAATTAGAGCTGCTGCTGCTGCTGCTGCTTCTTCTTCTTCTTCTTCTTCTTCTTCTTCTTCTTCTTCTTCTTTTTCTTCTTCTTCTTCTTCTTCTTCTTCTTCTTCAAATCCAGGCTCCAGGGCAGCTCCTCAGACCCAAACCAGATTGGAGGGGCAACCAGAGAAACGAAATTGCCTTTTCAGGGCAAACATGGCACTGCTGGGAGGGGTACTTTGTTTCCTGTCTGGTGGAAGAGCTCAGACCACCCCTGTTCCATGTCAATACACATTTAAGTCCTATTGATTCAATGGTTTTAAATCGAGTTCAAAATTAGTTTGGAACAAACAATAGAATTTAGGCCATTCAAATGTTTCTATATAGATAAAATAACACTGTTTCAATATTTCAGATCTTTTCCCTGTAATTCTTATAACAGCTCTACAAGCTAAGCTATATTATTTTCTTCATATTAGATGTGGGATTGAGAAAATAACAGTTTACCTATAGCTACCTGGGGACAGCTATCTGAGTATATAGTTAAAGTATTTGAATTTAGAACCAGGTTTGGGGTGGGGAGATTTTATATGCATAACATTTTATATAAAACTACAACTTAAACTTGATTCATATATGGTAACTGTTCCTTGAGAACAGTTGGGAACCCCTCCCTTCTATTTTCCTCCCTGTCTAAAAGGATTCACTTCAGAAGAATGGTGGAGGAGCATCATGATTCATACCATCACTACCACCCTGCTGATGATCTCCTTCATTGATCAATGTTAAAGAATATGGAAGTACTTCTTGTGGAAATATCTGTGAGTTCACCATGGTCAAATTCTAATATGGCATTTACACTGTAGCACCAGTGTGATGGGAATTCCTTTATTTCCTTACCCCTCTCCAGCCTTCATTGCTGCCCCAAACTGGAGCTCTGTAGGGTTTCTAGTCCTCCATCTGGAAAGGGTTTGGGGATACATGGGGGGATCAGCAAAGAGAAGGGGTGGTTGCCGTACCTGCTTCTTCTGGATTACGTTGTTTCACCAAGAAGGGTTCAGTATTAGATCCTGCCTGTGTGTTCCAATGACTGTAGACAGGGGAATGTAATTATCTACATGCCTACATGCACTGCTGGAGGCATTCAAGAGAAAAGTAGACACTATCTGTCAGATATCCTTTTATTTGGTTTCCTGCATTGAGCAGGGGGGTTGGTCTCAATGGCCTTAGAGGCCCCATCCAATTCCATGATTCTAGCATTCTGTTGTGCTGGCAGATACTTGTTGGCTTGAAAAAGACTAAGCTCAAAGTCTTCCCTAAAACCTCTTCATATGCTTTCCAAGGAAGGAGACATTGGAAAAAAGATGTTTTTAGTGTTGAGTGTTTATTTGTGCTTGGTTCTTGAAGTTCCTTTGTTCTTCTTCTGCACACTCCACCTTCAAATGTTTTAAAGACATTTCCCCTGTGGAAGCATACATACGGTTGACATGAAGATGAAAGGTATGGTATGTGCAGTGACGTTCACAGAAGCCCTGACACCAACATCTCCGCATACACATTTATTCTAGAAACCTGGGCATGCTTAGTGCTGGGACCTGACGGAGGGAATCGTCACTATTAGCCAAATGTGCTATACAGACAGTATCATGGAGAGGTCACAGCAAATGAAGAGTTATGTATTCAGCTGAATGGAAATATAATTCAACCATTAACATCACACATGCTAGGGTTCCCTACATACAAGAATGTTAGGTGCACAGCTCACATGAAAAAAAAAATCTGCCTCATGTTAGAAATTGAATACTTTCATGAGCATAGAGACACTATGCTAGATGTCAATGACAGTATGGGAATATGCTGTCTACACAATAAGATAGCTCTGCCACATTATCAGGTTTCTTCAGAAGATCAAACCCATCTTCCATTGTAGTAACTGTTTTGCTCTGTCCCAGAAACGGGAAGCAGATAAATGAGGCAGAAAGAGGACTGATAGCTATCTTTCTTGATGGGTTATGAGAGGAGCTCATCTCACTTCTAACACTTAAGGAAACTAAATTTAGATTTTAGTCCCTGGGAGTTATGTAACTGTTGGCTGGTAGATTTTCTTCAGATTTGTTTGTTATGTATGAAAAAAAAAAGTTGGCTTGACAAGTCCTGTTCATTTGATGAGTCTACTCCGTTTGGACTGACAATTGGACTTAGTCCTGATGCTGAATCTTACTGTTATTTAATTATGAGTAAGGAGCCTGAGCTCAGTGACTTTTTCTTCTGAGTCAGGGTGTATAGCATTCGAACTTCAGACATATTAGCCACCAAACAAAATGATGTTTTGTGTGAGTATAACTGCATTAATTAATAGCAATAGAAGATTATTATCCCATGGCGGAGATTGGTTTGAGTGTTTCCATGTACCCATGCATGTTCTTTCCACATTAGCTTCATGGAGATCCAGTCAGTGGGATTCTGAAAGAGAAAAAAAATGTGTCAATGTGGTCCTCCCAGTCTATTGCTGTTAATTAGCAAAGTGATGTAATTACCAAACTTGATGTGGCCCCTCTATGTATGATGTACTTCCACGTGTGCATGGTATTTGTCCTATTGTTTGCCCCATCTCAAAGGCCTTCACAACTTACATTTGATCTTAATGATACATGCTCTGATAAAATCAGCATTACTAATGTGTCTTATAACTCTGGAATTTGCCAAAAAAGAAAAAAAGATGATGAAGAACGAGATTGGGTTATGTGTCACTTTAAGGCCTAAGATCAAATCCCCAGTGCCCATTACTCTTTGCTAGCTACTGTTGATTTGATATCAAGTTATGAATTATATGGCTACCTCTGCTGTCCACCTGCTCTTCTCCAAAAGACAATGCATATTTTAGAATACGAGTGATAGTTGTCTTATACCTTGAGACAAACTTGTTACACACAGAGAGGAAGAAACCCAGATAAAACAGTCATTACAATAGTTCTATATCAGATGTATGTGTCTGTGTCTGTGTGCATGTTAAAATCCTTTATTTGCCAAATCTTAAACAGTTGTTAAGGCAGCTGAATTTTTTTATGCTTAGAATAAATAAAGATTACAGTATCAGAAGAATCTGAGACTTTCTGCTGCCATGGAAACAAAAAGAATAAATCTATGCAAGACCTTAAAATACATGTTGATGACAGCGGGGATGAAGAACAAGCTAAAAATAAACTTAAAAGAATAAAAACAAAGAGTAAGAAACACGGGATGAGTTATCTGTGATATATGAAGTGCTACCCATGTGCTATTCTCCTGAGTGGATAGAAGAATAAACAGACATGGATTATGTATCAGTACAATCCATAGTTTACCAATATAGAGCTTGGAAAATTGCTTTCAAAAATGAATTAGTTACAGATAGAGTTCCCAGGTCCAGAGAAGTAGTAGTTCAGAGTAACTATATGCTTTTTTGGTCTCTCCAAAATAACTTTAGCAGCTACCTTCCAGTTACTTAATGTTTTAATTCTCCTACAATTAGAACACAACTGACTATTTTTTATCATAATTATCATAGGATGATAAAACATTGTTCCCATGTTTACATGAATTGTGGTCTTGAAACAGATCAGGTACTGTGTATCTGAATTTGAGGACAGACTTTTTAAGGGGTACAGGAAGCATCTGTCTCCATTTTTTACTTTGGCCCAGCTGTTAGAAGCCTAGGAAGCAGCACACTAGACAGGCACAACAGACTGACATGTTGATAAGGGAGAAGTGGGCTGCACAGGTGGCTGTGTCCCAATTTCACCTACAGAGACTTAGGTCTGTCCTTTGGATCTCCACACATTCAGCAAAGATCCAAAAGGAAGCTAGTTCGACTTGCACTGATTTCACCATACAATCAGGTGAAATCTATGTGATTTTGTAGCCTAAACAGCAACAGCAATCTCCTCCATCAATACCTCACCTAGTGGCAGCTGGTGACTCCATTTACAGGGGTGTTGTGAATCTGTATTTTACAGGAGTTATCTAAGGTGAACTCATTTTGGGGATAGGGTTAATATCTTGGATCATCCCTGTAATTTCATATTAAAATATGGAATGGATTCTCAGCATTCCCAAAACTGGTTACCAGCTAGCACCTCCTTCATACAATGCACCGAGGTCAGAGGTAATTCACGCTTGCTCCCCACCCACATACTAGACTTCCATGGGAAAGGCTAATGCCTAAATAAGACTAATGTTGTTGCCACAGTTATACAGCACCAGGGCTCAGCATCCCACTCTGTAGGGAATATGATGGGAGACATTATACAGCTCCAGAATACAATTATTATCCACTATCAAGAGCTCCTTGGTAATCTAAACAAATTTGAAAGACATGCAGTTTTACAGGATCAAAATGATAACGATGTAGGTGGGAAGAACAATCGAGCTGAATGGAATAATGAGTCTTTCTGAGGATTAAATGCAGCAGAAAACAAAGAATAAGATCTCAATCTAAGCTTGTATTATGCCATGAATTCAAGGTCCCATTCTCTTTTCTATGGAGGTGGTATTAGCAAATCCATTCTTAACTATTGAGAACAACACTTCCCAATAAAGTTTTGATGTGCCGAAGGGTGGAGGGACACCCCCTCCCATTATGATGTGCATCTGTTTTCATGTTCATCTGCGTGTAACCTCTAAAACTTGGCACAGCCATGCAAATCAATTAGTTCATGCTCTTCTGAGCCAGAAGTTGGAGAGTAATCTCTTTCCTCGAACCAGATTTTAACATCCATTTTAGGAAAGGCAGATAATTATTGAATTTGCACTTTCCAAATGAAGTCTAATGCCATTCAAGAGATTTACCTGATTAGCGACCTTTAAAGACATATTTGTAGGGCTGTAATTCTGCTTCAATTTATGCCCTGGGAGGATTAATGTATTTAAATTGGTGGAAGGCTTTGGGGTAATTCTTTTTTATAATGTTTTACTTTATCGACAGCTCATGTGCCAGCTATGATCTGGGGTGACCCTGGTTTTACTACCATCTCTGCATGTACATCTGTGTTGCCTTCTTATTTCATATGAGAGCACTTGTTTAATTAATATTTATTGATTACATTTGTATACCATGCTGATTAGTGCTGGGCATGACTCTGGGCAGTTTACATCCAAAGTAACGTAAGCATAAAATAAATCATAAATAATATCTTAAAAAATAGACCACACATTTCCTTCAACAGCAGCACAAAAAGCCCAAAGAACAGGTAGTTTCCTACTGTTTGCACATCTATGCAGAGAAGAAAATCTTCAGTGATTGAATTTCTGCCCAACAAGCAGTTGTTGAAAGTACATCTGTTCTCGGCATACAATTTCTCCCCAAAATGTATGTATTTTTTCTTTCCATCCCTTTACACATCACTTTGCAGAATTTTATTCGAATATTCTCCCGTGTATGTCTTTTCTTCCATAATGAAGGCAACAGTGACCAAATGTCCCCAAAAAAGACACCGTGCCACTACTAATTTTGACCTTAACCCCTCAAGAAATTACTGGATAATTTCTCCCTCTGGACAAATTTGGTAAAATGGTCTCACCAATTATTCTCTCCCTAAACAAAGAAAAGAATGTGTAGATGATACTTTGTGGAGGGCTCTAGCTGCACATGCACAAGCCTTGAGATAATGAATCACTGGAAGTCATAAAAAATCATTAGAAACATATTCCCAACTGGAGTTACTTCTTAAATTTAAATTTATATGTTTCATTAGAAATATCTGCCCAGGAGCCTCTAAAGTAGAAATGAATTTCCCATTCAAAGCACTATAATGATAAATTATGCTCTCAATACAAAACCTCAAATACAATAAAACATTGTCTTGAACAATACAAAAAAAAAGGAGTGGAAAGGCACAGAAAAAGGCACTGTTTTTCATGGGATCAGCTTTATATCTTCTGAATAGTGAGAAACCACCAATGCTGATCTGGTGCTTTCAGAGGAGCCAATGCTCCATCTGGAGAAGCCCTGGGCCACATCCTTGTTGCCTTCAAAATAATTAGTTGTAGATAAATATTGTTGCTTTTAACTGATTATTTTCAAGTTCTGGTGAAATGTTCCTAGATAGGAGGGATGAAAACGTATCCTGCTGAACACCCTGAACAGGCTTGGCCTCTGATGGGCCTTCCAATGAGGTCTGATCCTTCAATGAAAGCTCTCACAGAAGGTTCAGAGATAATGTATTGTGAATAGCCCAGAGAGTGTGCACATTATGGGATGGTATACAAATTGAATAACTAACAAGTTGAATGAATGAATGAATGAAATGTTCTCCCTTTTTTAAAAAAAAACTAGCCATTGCCAATATATGAAAAGGGAAGGACAAACATTACATCAGCCTGAGATACAAGAGACAGCAAGGAACAAAAACTGGAAGACCACAATATGAACATGGTCTTAGAGATGTCAACCAATAATTCTAACATAGTGACTCTACCCCTGGAAGTAGCAAATACTGGATGACAAAAAGGCAATGTAAAAGTGGATGGGGGTAACGGTGCAGTAGAAGCAATCCATAACCTCAGATTGGTTTTCAGTGTCATGGTTTTATGGTCCAATCTCTTCTAACCAACGGCTAGAAACAATTGATGCCACCTTTTGCAAGCTTTCTGATCCCTGAGCTTTTGAAGGTTTTTTTATCATCAAGTTTCAATTTAAAGCCAGTGTGTAAGACATTCAGAATCTGCAGTATTTTCATCGCAACATATCAGGACATCTTGCAATAATTCTCTGGGTATATTAGGTACATGATGGAAAACATCACCTCTGTAATAAGGTGGACTAATCTGTCAAGCTACAAGATGTCAACTGAAACAACCACAGATGCTCCTTTATGCTAGAATCTCCTACAAGATTACATCTGCCCACCTGGTTCTTAAGAATGGACATTGCTGGGCCGAAGGTGTTATTTGTTATCACTTATAAATAATACTGACATACAGAATACTTATCTATTACTTACATGCAATAACTGTTGAATGAAGCCAATTAAAATCCATTTTACAATAATCAATAATCAATACAAAACCACAGAAATCAAAATTATTAGTTGCCAGAGAAGGCTTGCATAAAAAAATATGTTTCCAACAGGTGCTTGAACCTTAATACAGTTTTTTATATCTTGAACCTTCAGAGTGTGTCTGATGATGGGCCTGTCCATGGAGGAAGCATCATTATATTCTCTGATGGCATGCTTACTGGAACAGCCAATAAGGCCTTCATCAAAGATCTCAGGAACTGACTGGAGATTGGGTGGACTGCCTCTTGAGACTTGGAGTCGGCCCTCAAGTATCTCTTCAATAGGTTTTTAAGTAGTTTCCCCCCCCCCCAAGTAATAGTATCCCTCAACTTCCTAAACAACTATTTGCAAACTTTGGACTAAATTGAATTGCTAGTCCCAACAAGAATAAGCCCATTGATTCAACTCCTGAATGATAAATCAACATGTGTGAAAAATCCAATTGACTCAATGGCCAAAACTCTCTTGCTTAGCTGCACAAAAGCTGTATTTTTTGGCAGCAAATCACCCAAAGTTAAGAAATCTCCATAGATACTACCTATTGTATGCCAAGCCACCTATCTACAGATATTTCTTAACCTGAGGCAATTTCCTTCCAAAACCTTTACAGCTTTCCTTTTCGCCATTCACCCAGGCAAGCTGACAACTACCTTGGCAGGTGGAACCTGAAATAGTCTTCCCTTCTACTAACCAAATTTACAGCAGTGGTGACATGAAGAATTATCTACCACAGTCATCCACCGCCATCTACCATTTCTTCACCAACAGCAACCTGGGAATGACACCAGTCCACGATGCTTCCATGCCTTTTTCAATCTCATGGGATTTGGGAGGTAAAAATTCTGGTTTCACCAGGATGTTTTTTCTATGGTGGCCAACAAGCCACTTCCATTTTGTCCAATTTTGTTTTGTCTGATCCTTAGATCCTTTCTTCATTTTGCTTGTAGAAATGCAGAAACAAAATGGGGAGGGAAATTTGCTTGGTGATCTTAATAACAAGTTGTTCCAGAACTGCAGTCACATTGCTATTTTCCCCCAACTGTTAAACTCTCTCCTGGCACAGAGGGAGAACTGATCTCAAACTCTCATGGAAATATTCTTCTTCAATGAGCATTTGCACTTCTCTATTTTATATAGATAAATAAAGAATTCTGCACTTTTCGGCTAATTATGGAGAAGGACATGGCTGCTGATTGGCATAGCAGGAATATGTGTTCTGCATATTTTAGTCTAAGCCAGGGGTCCCCAACCCCTGGGCTGTGGACCAGTCCTGGTCCGTAGCCTTCGAAGGACTGGGCCACCGGGACAGATGAGCGGTGAGCAGCAGGTGAGGAGCGAGCGAAGCTATGCCTCCTCTCAGCACACTCCTATTAGGTTGTAATGCTGCTGGTGATCTGACAGGAGGCGGAGCTTCACTCCCCGCTCCCCTCCTGCTGCTGTCAGATCAGCTGTGCCTGTGGCATTAGAATCTAATAGGCGCCTGCGCTCCTATTAGGTTCTAAGCCGCTGCTGATCTAACAGGTGGAGCTTCAATTGCAGCTCACCTCCTCCTCCTGCTCACCATTTCCTTTATGAGCTCAATTCAAAGCTATCCTCCAACAACCTACTGCATAACAAATAACCCCCCGGTCCTTGGGAGAATGGTCCTCAACTAAACCAATCCCTGGTGTAAAAAAGGTTGGGGGCCACTGGTCTAAGTATTTCTTTAATTAGGGGTTGCAGCTAACCTTTCCTGGAGGAAGTCCATCAGTATTTAATTTGTGATTAATATACTTTATTGTATTCCTTTGCAGAATGTGTTTATTATATGGGAGGGTTCTTAGTGTATTTTTAATAACAGCAAATAATATTTTATATTTGGCAGTTTGCTAATGTTTCTGCTGACAGAAAAACTGCATATATAAATGAACATTTCCATCCATGCTCTGAGCCCTGAAGGCTCTGTTGTCTCATTTTTAGCATGTTGCCACAGAATCACTTAAATTCTGTTACCACCTATTGAGCAAAGCCAACGTTACTTTTTTAAAAATACGTTCAATAAAATTCACACGACTACATTACCTCTGGTATGCCATTTCAATGCAAATCTTCCAGAATGATCCATAGAGCAAACATACATAGAAGACAGAAATAGACGTTGGCTTGACATCAGCCATAAATACAAGGCATAAAACTATTTCTGTTTTACATTACACTTCTCATGTTCCTTTTCAAACAACAGTCTACACAAACAGCAATGAACACAATATGAATATTCACTTGTCAACAAGGAGTGTGACATTTTAAAACTGTCTTATTCAAGTGACCCTCTCCTTGTTTGCTTTACATGCTGTGGTTGACTTCACCTTCCAGATCCACACAGCATGGCTCAACGTGCAATATGGAAATATTCTTCAAAGATCTATGAAACCTTTTATTATCTGACAGCTAACAGCAAAGCTATCCGTTCTTCTCCAAGTGTACTGAGCAAGAAGAGGTGCATAGGGGTGTTGAAGAGGACAAAGGGTTTTCCAATAATGCTAGATGCAAACCATGGTTTGCAATCCAGGAGCCAATTTCTAAAAAAGTGATCTGTCTTCCTTTCATTCCTCCAGTTTCTGCCATGAATTCTACATATAGAAGGAGGATATTAGGAGAGGACTCCGGTTCCTTTGACAGCAGTGATGGCACTTGCTTTTCCTCCTCTTCTTCCTTCTCTCTGCTACTTAGCTGACCTACACTGAGAAAACTCCATCAGCAGCTACAAGAAACAAAGTGACAAATGAAGCAGACCAATTTGTTGGTCTGCCCTGTACTAAAACTTGCATCTCATCAGATGTTTAGCTGAGATGTGACCAGGATGGCAAAACTAGGAATACAAAATAATTTTGTTAGCTTTGAGACTTCTTATGAGGAGAAACGTACCTCACCTCAATATCTCACACATTTGCAAATCTTATAGGCCTTTTGAAGAAACAAAACTATATTCCTATTTTAAAATACAAATATCTAAATGTGTACAGTTGACATGACTGTGCACAAACATGGTTTAGTCTCAGTAGAATGTGTCCATTTGGCATATGTATAAACAAATGTATCCATTTAAAAAAAGGGCTAGATCCAATTCTCAGCCCCAAATAAAGTATACCCAATGAGCGAATGGGAAACGTTAAGTCAACATCTAGATTAAGTCCTTGGGCGGGGCTTCGTCGTGGTGCCATTCAGCTGCTCTCGGGGACAGCTCTCGGGAAAAGCTGAAACCATCCGGTCTGGGGGGTCCCAAATGACAACAGGGATCACAGGAGAGACCAGGAGAGGCCCTCCTGAGCTTTGAGTGAGCATCGGAGGAAGGAATGAGAGGCGGCAGCCCATCATTTTTTCTCTCGGAAGAGATCACCGAGCACAGACCGAATATGGGAGCCATTTTGACATTTAACTGTGAGTAACCCAATCATCCCGGAGGAGAGGAGAATGGAGGATTACAGTAAAAAAACTGACAACAACAAATAAAAGTGAAGCCCTGAAGCTAAAAATGAGCCTGTAAAACGACAAAGGCCGAAAGAGGTAGAGGAGCAGCGAGTTATTGCTTACCGGCTCTGCTGCTTTGCCACGTCAAAGTGAAACTAACTCCTGGCAGCCGGTCAAGGCCAGTAGCCAAAGGTGAAGAGAAAATAAAATAAAGCGGACCCTGAAAAAGCTCTTTGATGAAATAAGCAAATATGGACTGAGTTTATGCTGTTACCATAAAGAATTGGACAGATTCCTTAATAGAAGAGTGTGTTAGTTGCTGGGACTGTATATTATTTCTACGGGGGGAGAAAATCCGCTCTCGGAGGTTACGCTGTAAACTGAATGGAGTAATTGAAAATCAGGACTGGAGTTATGGATTGGATTCACAGTGGAGGACATACTATACATTGGGCTACAAGGACACCTACTGGAAGAAAGCTGAATGCCAACCCCAGCATATAACATCGTATTAAGAAGGGAACTGTAAGAATACTGAGGTGGGAAAGCAGGAAATATTTCCTAGCCCTAATTTGGTATCTGGAACATCACTGAGAACTGTGGAATATTGACTTTTGAGACTTTGGGAGTGTATCTAACTTGGACTTTTCTTGCTGGACTATGGCAATCTAAAGCAGAGGTTGCAGATATAATAACGCTGTTAAGATTTATGATAAGAAGGAATAATTGATTATGGTGGTGGTATAACTTGCTGGGTTAAAAACTGAGTCATACGCTGTAATATTGGGCAAAATCTGGAGGAAGGTGTAGGCGAGGTTGTTGATTAGTGGGTTTTTATTTTTGGATAAATAGTGAGTAGAAATGGCCTCAAAAAAATTAAAACCTCAGACGCCTGGAACCTCTCCTGCTCAGGCAGCGGGCCCAGGAAAATTGACAGTACAAGATTCAGATAAAGACTGGCAAACCAATATTCAAAATCTATTAACCACAGGATTTCAACAAATAAATAAACGCCTCACTCATTTAACAGATCAGATGAAGGACATGAAAATGGAATTATCGGATACGAAGCAACAGATAATAGAAATCAAAACGAGGACACAAGACATCAAAGAAAAAGTGAAAGGCACTGATGCCAGACTGAACCAAACTAAAGAAGAGCTACAGACAATACAAAAGAATCAAAGACAAAATGAGGACAGATTGATAATTCTAGAGATGGAGAGGGCAGAGAAAATGCTGAGATTTCAAAATGTGCCAGAAAAGGAAGGTGAAGATCTAGAAACACTAATAAGTGAAGCTTTGGCTCCAGAAATAGAGATGGACGTAGCGGAACTTCGTCAATATTTAGAAGCTACCTACAGAGTGAATACAGCATATAGCAGAAAAAACAAGCTACCTAAAGAAATTCATGCAAGATTCACGAAGAAGGTAATCAGGGATAAAGTTTTAAGAACCTCACAAAATAAACAACTGAAAATAGAAGACAACAAAATCAATGTTTTGAAACAAATTCCCTGGCAAATGAGACAGAGAAGAAAGGAATATTCCGCGCTGGTAACGTTTCTACAGCAAAATGGAATTTCATATAGATGGCTAACACCAGAAGGTCTATTCTTCAGGATAGATACACGGAGATATAACATAACATCTCTAATGAAAGCACGAGAATTTATGGAAAAAAATGAGAAGAAGCTGAAAACACAGGGTGAAAGAGAGAAGGAGAAGAAATCAGAAGAGAGATCCCGAGAGAAATCAACACAATCATCACAATCGGAATCGGACACAGAGCTAGGAGGACAGGAAGCAATGGAGTTAAGATGTACTAGAAGCAGGATGAAGAAAAAACAGAAAGGTAGTAATCTACAACAAGATGTCTAGAAAGCAAATGAAGATTTTCTCAGTTAATCTAAATGGCTTAAATTCACCCCAAAAACGGAAGAGGATCTTCTTACAACTGCAGAAACAGAAATCTGATATTATATGTATTCAAGAAACTCATATGAAAAGAGCAGACCTGAAACTATTAGAATGGCCAAGGTTAGGAAAAGTATTTGCAGCTTCGGATGTAAGTAAAAAGAAGAAGGGTGTGGCTATGTACATTAAGAAAGAACTAAAACCAAAACTGATTTTCACCTCAGACACTGGAAGGATATTAATGGTAGAAATACAAAGAGAATCAAAGAAATTGCTTATTGTTAACATTTATGCACCAAATGGAAATCAAGAATTTTTTTCAAACAATTGCAATTAGAATTGATAAATAAAGAGTATGATTATTACTGCGTGATAGGAGATTTCAATGCGGTCTTTGACAAAGAATTAGATACAAAATCAGATAAAGCAACTAAAAAAAAGAGAGGTACAATTTCAAGAAATTTTTTACAACTGGCAGAAGAAGTAAACATCATAGATGCTTGGAGAACATGTAATCCAATGACAAGAGACTATACCTTTTATTCTAATAGACATAAATCTTGGTCAAGAATCGATACATGCTGGGTCTCAACAAGCTTAATGAAAGAATTGGAACAAATAGATATCTTACCTAGTACATTTGCAGACCACAACCCAATTTCAGTACAATTAGGCAGTAAATCAAGAGAATTCAATTGGAAGCTTAACACCGTGCACTTGAAAAATGAAGATTTTAAGAAACAAGCAAAGGAAGAATTGGATTTTTTCTTTAAACAGAATATAAGGCCAGAAACTTCAATGCTTATGGTATGGGAGGCGAGCAAAGCATTTTTTAGAGTAATAGCCATAAGATTCGCATCAAAACAAAAAAGAGAAAGACAAAAAAAATGAGACCTTGGAAAGGAGAGTAGCCGCAGATGAGAGGCAGTTGAAACAAAACCCGACGAATACAGAATTGAAAGAGAGGATAAAATCTACACAACACCAGATAAATATATTACTTACCGAAGAAACTGCAAAGAAACTTAAATTTGCTAAGCAAAACTTCTTTGAAAATGCAAATAAACTGGGGAGATGGCTAGCATATAAATTAAGGAAAGAGAAGGAGAAAACAATAATACGAACATTGAAAGATGAAACAGGGATGGAGAAATTTAAACAGGAAGAAATAAAAAAGATTGTGGAGGATTTCTATCGGAAGTTATATAATAAAAAGGAAGCTGATAAAGAAGCTCAGAAAAAGTATGTATGGAAACATAACAAAATGAAATTGACTGAAGAACAAATCCAGTCCTTAAACGAATCTTTAACGTATGCAGAAATTATAGAAGCCCTCAAAAAACAAAAAAATGGGAAAACACCAGGTCCAGATGGTCTACCAGCGGAATACTATAAAGAATTGGAAGATGTATTACTTAACCCATTTAAGAAGCTTTTGAAATGTGTGGAAGAAGAGGGAAAATTACCACCAATATGGACTGAAGCGATAATTTCCCTTATACACAAAGAAAACACGGAAGGTAAAGAAATCCAAAATTACAGACCGATTTCACTGCTGAATGTCGATTATAAAATATATGCGACCATATTGACAACCAGACTGAAAAGAATTCTAATACAGCTAATACATCAAGATCAGTCTGGGTTCCTCCCAAAAAGGCAGATAAAAGATAATATAAGGATAATTCTAAATTCTCTAGAATACTATGAAGCTCACCCGGAGAAACAGATGGCAATGATATTCTTGGATGCGGAGAAAGCCTTTGATAATCTTGATTGGAATTTTATGTTGTATCAGCTGGAAGCATTGCAAGTTGGAGAAAGATTCCTGAAACTAATTAAAGCAATTTATACTCAACAAAAAGCAAAAGTGAGAATTAATGGAGAGCTATCAAAAGAAATACAAATACAGAAAGGTACCAGACAGGGATGTCCACTTTCTCCATTGCTATTTATCTTGACTCTAGAAATATTAACCGAACAAATTAGAGATAAAAAGGACTTAAAAGGACTGAAAGTAAAAGGTCAAACATACAAACTTCAAGCTTTTGCAGACGATTTAGTCATTATTCTGGAAGATCCATTGGATTCAATAGAAGATCTGATGGAGACGCTGAAAAACTTTGGTGAAATGGCAGGAATGAGAATAAATCAAAAGAAAACAAAAATACTTGTTAAAAATATGAAAGAACAAGAACGACAGAAGTTAGTTGAGAAGACAAACTTTCAAGAGGAAAAGAGAATTAGATATCTAGGGATTCAAATTACAATGAAGAAGAGCACACTATTCAAAGATAACTATATGAAACTGATGAAGGAGATACAGAACAATTTGGAGAGTTGGGATAAATTACAACTATCATTGTTGGGAAGAATTGCGACTATCAAAATGAATGTCTTGCCAAAAATCCTATTTTTATTTCAGACAATCCCTATAATATTAAAACAGTCCTTTTTTCAAGAACTTAATAAGATAATTATGAGATTTATATGGCAAGGAAAAAAACCAAGAATTAAAATAAAAGCAATGCAAGATGCAAAACAGAGGGCGGGTCTTGGACTTCCAGATTGGGCCTTGTATTATCAATCTTGTGTATTAGTTTGGATAAGGGAGTGGATAACTTTGGGAAATGACAGATTACTCAATTTGGAAGGACATGATTTGCAATTTGGCTGGCATGCTTTTTATGGTATAAAAAGGAAAAGAGCAAAAACACTTTAATTCACATATGATAAGAAGAGCTTTATTGGGAACTTGAAAAAAGATTATACAACAAACTTATCAAAAAACACCAGTATGGGTATCACCTATAGAGGCCTATACACAGCCTAATCTTATGACGAAAGAAATTTTTTTAAGATATCAAGATTTATTTAAAAAGGATTATGTGTTAAGGTCTAAAGAAGAGTTAGAGACACAGAATATTCACATAGACTGGTGGTCTAGAGCACAGCTAGAATCTAGATACAGGAAGGATAAAATAGAGGGTATATATTTAGAACAAACGACATTTGATAAACTCCTACTAGGTTCAAAAGATAAAATAATTAAGAAAATGTATAATTATCTGTTAGAAATCAAAATGCAAGATGAAATGGTTAAAGAGTGTATGAGTAAGTGGGCACAAAACATAGGTCATAACATTGATATTGATCAATGGTTACAAATATGGCAAAAGAATATAAAGCTTACAAAATCGGTCAGTTTTAAAGAGAATATATACAAGATGTTTTATAGATGGCACATGACTCCAGAAAAACTGTCGAAAATGTATACAGATGTATCAAATTCCTGTTGGAAGTGTGAAGCACATGTGGGAAGTTATTATCATATGTGGTGGACCTGTAGAGTAGCGAAACAATATTGGAAAGAAGTGCATTTGGTATTTCAACAAATATTGTTTTGTAAGGTCCCACTAACACCAGAATTGTTTTTATTGTCTATGATACCAGATAATATAGATAAAGCAAAGAAGGGTATAGCTACATATATAATTACTGCAGCTAGAATTCTATATGCTAAAAACTGGAAAAGCCCGATGGTACCAAAACAAGAAGATCTTATAGAGAAGATACAAGAAACGGCAGAAATGGACATCTTATCAGAAGTAATGAAGGACTGTCCTTTGCAAAAGGCAACTAAAAGATGGGACTTATTTTACAAATGGTTAGAATCACCAGACAATGTTTGAATAACATAGAACAAAATGTGAACTAAAATCTAGAAGGCAGAAAAGAATAGAAAAGTGGAAACTGAATTTTGATATGGTAATGTGAATAGAATGGATGTTAATATATTTTTGTGTCTCCTCCTCCTCATAACCCCAATCCTTTTTCCCTTTTACCTTTTGTATCCCATACCCTATCCCAAGTTATCAAAATAAATATTTAAATAACAGGGAAAAAAACATCTAGATTAAGTCCCAGTATCTTGCAACGTGATATGAAACAGGGATGGCAAAAATTTGGAAAGAAAGGCAATGAAATCAGGTTCTGGAGGTTGTTGTATCCCTAATGGCAACTTTTATTTTCTCACCAGTGGCATTGGTGCCCCTAGTAAAGATGCACATACCCTGATATCAACTACTCTGAATGTTAAGCATAATTCCTTTAATACCCACATCAAACCCAGGTTTAATAATCTGGTTTACAAGAGACTTATGGCTGGTATTAGAGTATTAGACAGGCTCACTTCTATTCTCTCTTGGTTTGCAGGAAGCCAGTAATATACCTGCACTGGACCTAAGAAAAGACCTATTTTCATTAACACCCTACTCCTATATTATATAAATTCTGTTAAGACATCAGTGATAATAGATTGAATCCAGGATGACACTGCAATTCTATCCATTTCTACTCTGATGTAAGGGAGGAGATAAACACCGATCTAGTTTATTCTCACATGCTAAAGGATGTTCCCCCCCTCTCCCCGCCCTCTTTGTTTCCTGGCATCGGTAAAGGAAAGAGCTCTGCTGCTCTGTGCTGTCTCGAGCTGCATCACAGTTCAGATGCCTTCAAGAACAATGCTCAGGAGTCTGAAGGGGGTAGCATCGGCTACCTCCTGTGGTCTGATCGCTGAATCTTTATTTAACCCGGGCTATTATTTACAATATTACATTAACCTCTTTCTGTATATTTAATTAATATTGATTAATTATTTTAACTTTAATATTGTGTTATTGGGAGTGGGGGTTTTCAAGTAAGGGGGCGCAACTGCGCGGCTTGCGCAGGCCATGCTGTAGCGCACGCGGAGCTTGGGGGAGTTACTGGTCTAGCTCCAAAACAATTTAAAAAAAGAGAAGAGAAGCGAAAGAAGAGATAGATAGGACAGAAGGATCCAGTGTCGGGACCGTTGCACGTGTGTGCTGGCCCAATAACTTACAATTGCGAGGGTTGGGTAGGCAGGCAGCAGCCGAGGTTCGGATTTGCAGCTGTTTGGCCGCGCGTGACGCGACTGCTTGGTTTATCGACCGTCAGCGTTTTGCTTCTTTCCCCCTCCCATCCTGCCTCCTCTCGGGGATCGGGGTTTAGAACGTTGGTGCCTCGTTGGAATAGCGCCACCTTAGTGGTTAGGCGAAGCAGTCCTGGCCACGAGGCACTGAATTTGAATTGTTCCAACGTTTTTGCAGCAGCCTCTCTAGATCAGTATATTAAATAATAATAATAATAAAAAAATACAATAAAATAAAATTACAGTAAATAAAATAAAATAAAATAAAATAAATTAATTGATTATAGAATATTATTTACATATATGAATAAATAGATAATTAATTTAGGTATAGATAGCTTGTTGGAATTATTATATCTAATTGAGGTCTATTAATCACTTATAGAAGGGCTTCTAGATTCATTTTACATTAACTATATTTGCATAAATTGGTAATCGAGCTAGCAACTGTATAATTAACATTAATTGAATTCATTGGCTTACTTAATAATACTAATTTGAATAAATAATTATTGCAAATTATTCAGGGAAGTATAGTTCATTGTAATTATAGCATAGATAATTAAAAGTGATTAATAGTAATTACGTTGAGCTAACTAAGTGCTTTTGAACGCAAGGGTAGGGTGGCATCACTCTGTAG
This sequence comes from Intellagama lesueurii, assembly GCA_037013535.1. Taxonomy (NCBI): domain Eukaryota; kingdom Metazoa; phylum Chordata; class Lepidosauria; order Squamata; family Agamidae; genus Intellagama; species Intellagama lesueurii. The sequence goes on along the minus strand of JBAJHW010000004.1, from coordinate 90,496,194 downwards.
TGGTCACAGTCGTGAGTTATAAGGTTAATCCCTTTTTTCCTTAGTCAAAGTAGCGTGGGCTGACCATCTATAATTGACAACTAAGCTGGTGAGCCACTTGGTGACTTTTGATTGTTTAAAGCGTTAAGGGCATAATGGCATCGCGTAAAGGTAAGGGCAATAAGAAAGGGAAACAGCCGGCCAGAAAACGGCCAGTTCCCCAAGTGTCTCCGCCTCAGTCTTCATCGGATGAGGAGTCCTGGCCTGTATGGGAGCAGCTGCAACAAAAAATCTCCGCTCTCGAGGCTGAAAGGCTGGCGCAACAGGCTCCACAGTTAGGTGAGGTGTTGCCACACCATTCAGCTAGGGAGGCCAAGAGCCATCGTAGGGCTAAGCTCAAGGCTATAGCTGACGATCTAATGTCCAGATTTACTATTTTTGAAGTGGAGCAGCAGTCGGAAGGGTCATCCAGATCTGATGCAGATTGGGCAGTGGCTATACCTCGGTCCCGGTATACCGTTAAAGGGAGAAGGTCATCAACCACGGCAACATCTGGTTCTGCAATTGTGGTTTCTGACAGGCAGGAAATGGTGGATGATGACAACCCAGAACAGCTGTATGGCAGGGACGAAACAAGCCTGGAGGTGCTTTCATATGGTGAGTCAGTCGTTGCATCAGCCATTCCATCACCAATCCCTGCCTGGCCTTGGGGTGGCGGCGGACAATTTAATTCCCCCTTTTATGCACCTTATGACACACACAGTTTCAGGGCCCTGAACACTTCATGGCCCTGTTCAAGTACACAATTTGGCGGATGGGCTTCCCCATATTCCCAGGTTGCATTTCCAACATCGTTGAATGCTACAGCCAGTGTGGGGGTTTGGCCGTACCCATCTGTCCATGACACGGGTTACAATACCATGCCACTGCGAGCATTACCATTTGGTGACTACTCAATGCCTTTGGGTGATCATCTCACCCCGGTGACTCAAGAAAAAATTTGATAGGGCGAATATGTAGATTTATTTTAGTTACTGAATAGAGATGTGGAGAAAAAGGATTTAGACAAAGAAGATTAGAAAGACAAGGAGAAACATAGGAAGAAGAAACCAGACAGGACATGGTCCAATTGGCTGCCTGGATTCTTAATTTATGCTGGGGTGGTTGTTAAGGCCCAACCGTGGCAGGTGCAATCCCTCTTTCAATATTTGGATTTGATCTACAGGGCCTATGTAGATTTCACTGGGAGGCATGGCTTAACTATGATGAATCATTTCGTATGTGCAGTGCAATTCATCCAAATCTATGATGGGATGAGCCCCTGCCAGGTCTTTTGCTGCAGTCCATGACACCAGCCAGACCTAATTTAGGGGATAGGTTCGATAGTGGACATTTGAACAGAAAGGCTGCTTCAAATCAAAATCCCCGCATAGGAGAGGGGCAGGTGGTTCAACCCCTCCTGCTCTGCTGGGATTATAATGCCAAAGGCACTTGTACCAGGAAGCCATGCCATTTCAGGCATGAATGTTCAGCATGTGGAGGTCAACACCCCAATATATCATGTTTCAGAGCGGGGGCTCAGCATCAAAATAGGGGCACAGGAGGAGGTAAAAAACCCGGTAGTAGCATGGGTAACACTGGGAAACGGCCCCAGCTCAATTAGAGTTGCAGTTTTAGAAGCGTGGTTGTATGATTACCCCTGTAGGGTGGATGCTAGTTACTTATTAGACGGTTTTAAGTATGGCTTTAGGATCCCAGCAGTGGGCGAGCGCAAAGCATTTTTTGCGCAGAACCTGAAATCTGTCTGTGGAATGGAAGATGTGGTTCAGGACAAAATTGCCAAGGAAGTAAAGGAAGGGAGAGTGCTGGGACCCTTCGCGACACCCCCTTTAGGAACCTTAAGGGTCTCACCTTTGGGAATAGTTCCAAAGAAGGTCCAGGCTGAGTTTAGATTAATACACCACTTGTCCTACCCGGAGGGAGAGTTGGTCAACGATGCCATCCCTCAGGAACTTTGTACCATGCGCTACACCTCTTTTGATGAGGCGGTTCGCATGGTAAGGAAGTGCGGTGTAGGGGCGGAAATGGCAAAATATGATATTAAATCAGCTTTCTGGATTTTGCCAGTTCACCCGCAGGATTTTGATCTCTTAGGCTTCCATTTTCAGGGATCCTTTTACATTGACAGAGCCTTGCCCATGGGCTGTTCTGTATCATGCGCTGCCTTAGAGCATTTTAGCTCTTTTATTGAATGGAAGCTCAGGCGCAGGGTGGGCCGTAAGTGTACGGCCCATTATTTAGATGATTATCTTTTTTGCGGTGAGAACACAGGGAGGTGTAAATTTATTTTAAACACTTTTCAAGCAATGGCTGAGGAGCTAGGCTTACCACTGGCAGAGGAAAGGACAGAGGGTCCTGCCGCTTCCCTGACTTTCCTCAGCATTGAGCTAGATACCATACAGCAGACTTCAAAGCTGCCGGACGACTAGTTAGCTGATCTTAAGATTCGGATAGCATCACTATTACAAAGGAAAAAGGTGTCTCTGCGAGAGCTTCAGAAGATTGTGAGCTATTTAAACTTTGCTTGCAGAGTCGTGGCACCGGGACGCACCTTTTTGCATCAGCTCTGCGATGCAATGAAGGGTCTGCATCGCCCTTTGCGTAGGACTAGGGTATGAGGGAGGATCTCCAGGTTTGGAGTCAGTTTTTAGCTGAGTTTAATGGAATATCTTTCTGGAGAGGTGAGATAGGGCTTAATGCGGACTTTCAGGTCCATTCAGATGCTTCAGGTTCTTTAGGGTTCAGAATTTATTTCAGGGGAAGATGGTGTGCTGGTACATGGCCAGATGATTGGCATCAGTCTGGTATTACCAGGGATTTGACATTTCTAGAATTCTTCCCAATAGTTGGCGTGCTGTGGATATGGGCTGAGGAATGGTCAAACTCTGTTGTGCGGTTTTGGTGCAATAACCAGGCGGTAGTTTACATTGTAAACAACCATACGTGTCATTCAGAGCAGGTCATGGTGCTAGTTAGAGCATTCACGCTGCAGGCTTTGAAATTCAGTATTTTGGTTCAGGCCCGACATGTTCCAGGGATAGACAATAGATTAGCTGATGCATTGTCGCATCAACAGATTGAGCTGTTCAGGGAGCTAGATCCAGGAGCCAATGAGTTCCCAGAGATTCTGCCCCCAGAGGTTTGGCAAATTGGCACGAAGATGTGGAAAGAGCAATAGGCTTGGCCCTGGCACCGAGGACACGTAAAGGGTATTTGGCTGTGAGTATAGAGTTTCAGGAATTTAGGAAGTTGGTCAAACTGGAGCCAGTTTGGCCTGCACCAGTGGATCACCTTCAACAATTCATTGTGTATTTGAATAGAAGGGGATTGGCGCCTGGAACTATACAGGGTAGGTTGTCAGCGCTTGCCTTCTATGCTAAGATTAATGGTCACCAGGATTATTCATCAGATTACCGCATTAGGAAAATGATTGAAGGGTGGTCCAAGGAAAGGGGTAGAGTTCAGGACACTAGGGCTCCCATATCACCTGCGTTGTTAGAACGCATCTGCAAGCAGTGAGAGCTTCTGTGTAGGGATGAGTATGAAATTGTTTTATGTAAAGCAGCGTCCTTGTTGACGTTTTTCGGGGCCCTCAGGATTAGCGAAGTAGTGGCTACTGGAAAGACTGACAGGACCAGGGTAGCACTGCAATGGCAGGACGTTAGGGTTGTAGACGGGACGGTTCAAATTCACATTAGACGATCCAAGGCTGATCAAATGGGCAAGGGTGCTCAACTTAAACTAGCGCGTTGCCATATAGAAAGCATTTGCCCTGTGAAAGCCACGATCACATACTTGGAAGTTAGGGGACAAGACCAAGGCTATTTCTTTAAACATGTGGATAATTCGCCATTAACAAAGTACCAGTTCTGGAAATTGACAGATATGGCGCTGGATAGGGTTGGTGTACACAGATTGAGATTTGGCACACATTCCTTTAGAATTGGTGCAGCATCCACTGCTTCAGCCTTAGGATACAGCACAGATGAAATTAAGTGTTTGGGTCGGTGGTCTTCATCTAGCTATCGTAGATATATTAGAACACTTCCTAATGTCTAGGTAGGGGCCTGGTTTTTGTTATATCTCCGCAGGTTCTGTGGCGACGGCAAGGCAGAAGCACGTTTTGATTGTGGGCCATAGCTATGTATATTGGGCAGCGCAATATGCAGCTGCATCCCCATGGGGGAGCAACCTAGGCCTCAGAGCCAGAGCCCACATTGTATGGAAAGGGCTGCATGGAATGATGTGGAGTCAGCTTTGCAGGGCTGTGGCCTTTGGCCAATTTCCACCATATTTAATGGTAATACATCTGGGTGGCAATGATTTGGCCAGGTTTCGTGGAAAGGCATTGGTCCTGGACATTTTACGCAACCTGAAATGGTTGAAGGCCACGTATCTGGCCATGCATATTCTATGGTCCACGATCGTACCTCAGTTGGCATGGAGAGATGCCAGGCATTTTTTCTCCATTAACACAGCACGCAGGAGTGTTAACTGGGAGGTCTGCAGAGTGGTCTGCGGCGGCCTTGAATAGGTGATTGGTCACCAGAGGATCCGCTTGGATAGGCCTGAGTTTTTTCGGAACGATGGTGTACATCTGTCCGATTTGGGTTTGGATGTCTTCTTGGAAGACATCAAGGGGGGCCTGCTTTCTGAGCTTGATCGGCTCGATGGCGGGCATGGGACTTAGCATCACTAGTCCCTATGCTGTGGCAGGTAGTGCGGATATAACAGGTTTTCTGGTGAGTCCCATTGCAAACTCAGGTAAGCTGTAGCCCATCTGACCCCCCAGCGCTGCGGATTGTGTGATTACAGTGCTTGGGGGAAAAGATGCGCTGGGGCCACAACCAGAACAACAGTCAACAAGGAGAAGCTGGCTTGAGGTCCGGGGGTGGTCAAATTGCGGCTGGCCGGGTTCTCGCTGTCTTTAAGACTGAGAAAACTTGGGGCCAGGGACTTGCCCATTTTGTTGATTAGGGGGTCCTTTGAGACTTCTGCACTTTAACCTAATTCTGCACTACGGCAGGCCCCCCTTTGCCAAAGGATGGCAACATTTATTATGATTAATAAAGTGTGGCCCGTGTTTTATTCCATAATTCTTGTCTCGTGTCTTGGGGTTGGGAGGGCAATGACTTATACAAATAGGTCAATCTCAGAGAGAACATGTGCATGAGAGATAGATTTGTTTATATTTCTCTATATGTAAAACAAGACAAAACATAGCAAAACTATGCTGTTGCCTTTTGAATGGACTGCAAAAAAATAGAAGCATTAGATGGAGGCAATCAGCTAGTCCTTTTGTGCTTGCTGTGCTTCCACAAATTCTGCAAACTAGAATCAAAAAGTTGTGTCCCATTCCCCTCTCCCAGTCTCACATGGGGGTCTGACAATCCTTATTAGGCTGCCCTGCTGTGTTTAGACATGGATCATAAATAGGGGGCTTTTGGATCATAAATAGGAGGCAATGCTTTTTTTACATTCTTAGAAATAAGTTTATGCAACCTTGATCTGACTTCACAAGTGGGTGTACAGTTTTCTGCCAAGCATCTGTATGAAAATCATACAAGTTCATGAATGAAAGTCATAACATTCTAATGATTCAGGAATAGGTTAAGGGCACCCTGTTGATGATAGGAGTGTGCAAAACACCATACAATCCGATTTGAATCCAAATATTTGCTACAGAAAATGGAACTGCCCTGCCCTGATCTGCTCTGGAGGTAGCCTAAACCTGTTTGTTCTTTGATTTCTGCAGATATTTCTATGTAGTTATATGACCTGGGAGGAGGACTGGAAATGGAGAAGATAAAGGGTTATGATGCAGCACCATCAACTTTGGGAGGGTAGTGGATCTTCAGTGTGTATACAAAGCCCTGGAAGCTTCCCTCCATCCTTCTGTGTCTACCTTTCCATGAATATGTGCTCAGGGGGAATATGTGTTGGTGATACAGAATTTTTCTCCTAATAGCCTGCTTTGTCCAGGTCCTGAACTTGTGGCACCCACCCACCCTTGAATATCGAGAGACAACCACAGCAAGGATAGAAATGATTCTGATAATTAAGACCAGCACCAGGCATTTAAAAAATCTACAGAAGTACAAAATGATGGTGTGTGGGGTGCAGGAGAGAATGATTGTCCCTTGTGCTACTTCAAAGTATCCAGTCAAACTCCACACAAGAGGGTTACTCACATACACACTCTCACACACACACACACTCAATTGTAGGTATAACAAAGACTCAGTGTAGCTACTGAAAAGAAAAGGCAAGTAATTTCTAGAATGTCATCAGTTCTGTTAAGTGATGTTCCATCCTCTCTTGTCAAGCCTGGAAGCAAAACGGCTGCTCATTTGGAGGGATGTAAATTAGAGTGGGGTCTATCTGAGTCCTCTACAGCAGTGGTCCCCAACCTTGGGCCTCCAGATGTTCTTGGACTTCAACTCCCAGAATTCCTGGCCAGCAGAGATGGTGGTGAAGGCTTCTGGGACTTGTAGTCCAAGAACATCTGGAGGCCTAAGGTTGGGGACCACTGCTCTAGAGGACTCAACGGTTGGAATTTCTAGGAGAAGTTTTAGCTTTCATTGTGGCTTCATCTGTTGATCTTCTGCTTCGATGCTTCCCCCTTTTGCTACAGCAACTAGCACCAGGTATTCTTGTTCAAATGTCAGCATTTTTAGCCCTCAAAATGCCAGAGCAAATTTCAGTGACCCTAACCAACCTGAACACAACTCAGAGCTTCTTGAAGCACCCAGTATCTGCTCTGGCAATGTGCAAATGTTCGTGCTCTGTCTAATTTGAACACTTCCCCGCCCCCCGCCCAAAGCAAGCATTTGAAAACATCCCTAGTTTATAATGCTAACATGACAAAACAAAAAGGAGTATAAGGAGGAAGTATAAAAAGTAGAAGTCTGAAATAAAAAATGAGTCAGTGGATAGCGATAAAGGTCTCAGGATTGCTGAAATAATTTCTGAATTTTGGCATAAGCTGACCTGATCAGCATTGACTAGGTTACTATATGGATTAAAATTTATAAGGTTTTTCACTTTCTGAATGGGATTTTTTTTAAAAAATAATAATAATACAAGTACATATTGAGAGTAGACTAATTTTTACAGTTTTATATTTAAATGCATTGTTTTTCAGGGAAAGGGATGGTATAGAAAATTCAGATGTGGAAATTTAACAGCATGGATTTATTAGGGGACATGGGGAAAAGTAACATAGACTAGCAATAGGCTGCTCATCCTTGAAAAGTTCCAGAGGAATAGAGCAAGGGAAGAGCAGAATCCAAGGGAAACAATGGTGGACTAAAGCTAGCTGGAAAAAGAAGTGGGGACTGGTTCATGTCCACCTAGACAGATACTGTGCATCTTTACCAGCACATATATAACACTCACTCACTCCCCATCTTTTGACCTTGCCCATAATCTAACAACCTTCTAAAATAAACCCTTGTTCTCTGGCAGAACACCTGCATGTGTCACTAGAAACTGTATTTTATTTACTTGCTGCCAGCTTGCTTTCAAGAGTAAGACACCTTCTTGTTTACTCATTCTTTAGTTTATTTATATCATTGTCCAGTCCCAGTCAACCTTTCACTGATTGCAAGACATGCTGCTCCTTTATTAAATCAGCAATGGTGAAGCAGAGGCCTTTTGCTTGGCTTAGCAGGAGTGACCTTTGCTTAAGTGGTCCTTACTTCACAATTTCTCACTACTATGCTGCCATGTTAAAATGGAGAAAGAAGAATAAAGGCAGCCGGTTTCTTGGTTTCTGACTGAGTTTCCACCCTCAGTGCACAGCCTTCTTTTAATTCTATTCTGTTTCTTGGATTTAAATGAGTGCATGTGGATCATGAAACAACCTACAGAGTAAAATAGTGTTTGGCACGTCATAGTATTTGCTAGGTTAAAAAAAGTACAGTGTTTAAGCTAAGAATTCCGGCCAATTTTGATGAGGCCCTGCTATGCAGCTACTGCCATCTAAGTGTTTGAAGAAAAGCAACAACAAAGGAAATTGTTTACAAAGCCTTAATACAAAAAAGAAGACTTCTGTAAAATAGGGGACTTCTGAAGAAGGAAAACAACCCAACTCTGTGCTTTGATCCAGTGTTTAATTGACTTCAGAGGGATGGAATTGGTTTATCTCCAACAAAGAATGCATGAAGAGTTTCATCTCACAAATGCTAGTATGAACTGACCCAGACAAATGGGAACATTCGGATATATAATGTGCATTGTTTCCTGAATGTTTTGACCTAGCTCTAGGCATGAACAGTGTAACAGCATATTATTCAATATGTGCATTTTGAGAGAAGATTAGTTTAGAAAAGTGCATTTTGAGAGATCATAAGTTTGACATTGACGCCCCTCAGCGATCGCTTTTAGTTTCCTCCAGATTAGGGCTGGGAAGAATACTTGCAAAATTCTTCTTTGTTGATTTTGGCTATCCCAAGCCATCTGATTGCCTTTGAGAGGAATGTGACAAGCTGAAGAGAACAAGACCCTTTTAAAAAAAATCATTATTTAAGGTCTCCATGTTTTGTACAAAATCCTTTTCCCTTAAAAAGCAAAGTAGAGCAAGCACAGAAGGGTGGAATGGCAATAAGAAAGGTGCAAATAATCCCATTCAAGGCAATGAATTGTCAACTCTGTCTAAAACTAAGAAGGCCGTTTAGAATCATTAATCTGCACAAAGTGCTGTTTTTCCCTTTTTATTTCTCTTTTCTTTTCCTTTCCTTTCTTTGTTCTTTTTGCATGTTAAAAAATCATCAAAATCGCAATGATGATTAAAAAGCAGCAGGAACTCTCAGCCTGTTTCACTGGTGAGGAAAAAGATGTGTTGACTCCATGATCTAGACCATAAGGAAGAGACGAGTGAGGATTTTCATCCCTACCCCAGATGTCCTTTTGTGTCAGAAGAAGTACACAGAGGTTGATCTACAATTTAGATCACAGTGGATGAAACTCCATTTGCACAGCCGTGTTACATATGGCTGAGGACGTTACCAGCTGAAGCAATTTTTGGGAAGCGTGACTTTTCCTATGGTAAATCACAACTGGAGTGAGCCCATTTGAATTAATGGAGGAGTTGACTCACCAAATCAATGGGTCTATTTTAGTGTGATTTACTATGATAAACAAAAGGATTTTGGCCATTGGAACACCCTACACTTCAAACTGTGTAACTTGTGGATGCAGAGAACTGTGGGATAGCTCAGTGGTTTAGGTATTTGGTTGCAGAGCCAGAGGTTGGGTGTTCAACTTTACACTGTGCCTCCCTGACAGGGCTGGACTCAGTTATTCATAGGATCCCTTCCAGCTCTATAGTTCTAAGATAGTGATGATGTTTTTCATTTACCATTGTACCTAGGGGTTAAAATGTTTTAAATATATATTTACCATATTTTTCTGTGTATAAAACGACACTTTTTCCTAAAATAATTAAAGGAAAAATTGACGTCATTTTATACATGGAAGTAAGGGGGGGAGGGATCAAAGCGCTTTGATCCCTGCTTTCCCCCTCCACGTTTTGCAAAGAAAATGGAGGGGGAAAGCGATTCCTGCTTTCCCCTACATTTTCATTGCAAAAAGCAGCTTTCCCCCTCCACGTTTTGCAATGAAAATGGAGGGGGAAAGCAGGATGAACTCATGAAATGGTATGGCTTTAAGCAATGGTCACACTGTGTGGAAAGCAGATATGCTTGGCCTATCCCTAAATCTTTTGTATGTCAGATCAAAAAATATTTACATAAATGAACAACTACCACTGTGCTGCTTTAATGGTGAATGGTAGCCATCTATTTATTGGGCAAAGTAAATATTGGGATGGGAAGTGAACAGCTCTATTTCAATTTCCTTATATTTCTCCATATCTCTGCTGCATTTTCTTCCTGTCCTTGATTCTAATGGGCTGCTAAGTCTTAGGGGAAAGTTGATGAAAAACTTTGTAGAATTATACAATGTTCCTAATTTGCACATTTTATTTATGCACTTTTTAAAGTGTGCACATTTATTTATACCTCTTGCCTAATATGCATTTCCTTCTATGACCAAAGTGCATTTGCGCACATGCCACCTGTGGGCATTTTTAGCCATTCACATTTTAAAATGTCTACCTTGCTTTGTTCTCAAGAAGTAAATCCCTGCCTGGCATATTTTCACAGGCAAGGATGAAAAATTACAGCATTTTTCTCCTCACTGGTGTGGACAGTGAGGAATTTCCTGGAACTGTTTGGTAGAGTTCTTATAGTGGCAGGAATGACATTTGGTGGGGGAAAATGTATCATTACATAAAATTACTTGGTTTTCCTACCAAACTGCCCGTGTTGCATGAAATTAGGCTGTCTCTCAATCGTGTGCATTGCCAAACCTTAGACTGACTGCTGCTCTAATTAATAACATAAAGCCCTAGACATCATCGTTAACTATCAGTATGTTCTTCTGTGTGTACTCAGTGCACATGCACGCAAACAAGTGAAACACCATGCTTCACACACAAACATAAACAAAGACACACAAATTACAGCGACCCTGAGATGGGTGTGTGTGTGGGGGGGGGGGGAGAGCTTTTTGTTTTCCACTACTCATTTCTGGTTGGAAAAATCTCATTCATATTGCCATTAAAACTAACATCTTTCACTTCTTAGAGCCAGCACAATTAGAGAAGAGTTTGCAAATGCAAATGCTAATTTGCCTCTACTGTTATCAATAAAGAGCGATTGACATATTCAGAGCATTCAGTCATGTGAAAAAGGAAGTACATCCTCTTTGAATTCTACAGTGTAAAGTATCAGGACATAATAAAAACCATCTGGTCCTTAGAAAGGTCTGAAAATTAGGTAAATACAACCTCAGATGAACAAACAACACATGGCATACTACACCATGTCATGATTTATTTAACAAAAATAAAGCAAAAATGTCCTGATATGTAAAACCATAGAATTCAAAGAGGGTGTACTTTCTTTTTCACCTAACTCTATATACACAATAAGCAAAGTGGTAATGTTACTTCTAGGACTGTGGATGTAGTTTTGATCTTGGATATTAGCAAAGGGTAACGGAGCATGCTGAGTAATCTTATTTCTAACCCTTTTTCTCTATTTTCAGTGGGAAAATATCAGAGCCACTGAGTTTTTTCTTATTCTTTATTACTTGCACTTATATCTTACTTTTCCTCCAATGAATGAAAGCTAGCATCCATGGCTTTCCTCACTTTATCCTTAAAATAATCCTGTGAAGTAGGTGAAGCTGAGAGACTGTGACCAGAGATGGGCCTTTTTTGGTCTTTTAATGGAAGGGGGAAAACATGACAGGCTCTTTCTCCCCCACTTTCGCATTCTTTTCTTATTCCAATTTAAAACATAAATGATTTGTATTAAAGAAAGAGGGATATATAATTTTTTCAGGTTCTTTTGTGTTTCCTCTTTAGTGTAACCTTTCTTTCACCATTTGTATGTCAAATTGTCTGGGATTTTTTTTCATCCGATGAGGGCTGCTGTCTAAGTTAATCAGAAAAGCTGTGGGGGAGTGGCAATTTTGGCTTGGCTTGTTTGGAACCTAGTTCTCTTTCTTTGCTTCAGTTGTTCCTTGTGAGTGGAACTACTATATACTGAGCAACCCATGCCCTCCATCTTGGATTGCGCTGCCTGCCTGTCTGATGGCCAGCTTCTGTGCCTCCATCCCTGATCCTTTGTTTTTCTTCTTTTTTTTTTTTCTTGATTGGGGAATTCACCCTGTTTCTTTGGATTATTTTTGCTACTGCTGCCAGGGGCTCTGCCTCTAGCCACCTTCTTCCTTGGGATTATTTTTGGACAACCCCCACTCCCACAATTTTGGGAGAGAATTCATTCCCCTCTTTGTTCTTTCCCTTCCTGGATTATTTTTTATGTCTGTCTAGCCTGCCTGCTGCTTACAGCAGGACTCAAAGATAAGAAGAGAAGGCATAAAGTGCTGTGAGGGGAAAATCCACTTTTGCCTTCATTGCTGAAATTAGTCCTAGTGCAACTTCAGCATTAAAAATGAAGTGGTGGAATTATTTATCTCTGTATTCATTCATTCATTCATTCATTCATTCATTCATTCATTCATTCATTCATTCATTCACTTATTTATTTGTACTGAGACTTCTGGCTTCCAGCTTGAGAAGAAGGACGTTTGTGCTGAGCTCCACTCCCTTTTAATTTTAATCTCTATTATATTACTATTTATATTATTTTTATCTATTTTAACCTTCAATTTTTTAAATTAGTCTTATAAACAAGCTTCAAAGTTGTTACTGTTGGCGACAGATTCCCTGCAGTTGGAGTTTTGCTCCCTCGTGAAGGTAGAGTGCAGATAAGGCTGGGCAGCTTTGTGGATATTTGGTGGATATTATCAGCTTGGTCCTTATCTAGAAGAGCCGTTAACACCAGCAAACAACTGAGGACTATAAAAATTTTGGCCTTGGGAAGGAAACAGACAGCATGGGCATTGCAGAGGACTCACTGCCTTTTGTCAGCTCCTTCCCGGGGAAGAGAGGAAAGATAAGAGAGCCTTGCTGACCTGGAGGGGTGTTGCCGCTGTTTCCAACTTAGCTTGGCCGTGAGTCTTTGCCTTGGTATCTCTTCAAGTTACTGAGTAGATTGAACTGTTTGGCCCCTTTCGTTGCCTTACGAATTTGATGCCTAGACCCCAAGGTTTCATTAGGAGGAACTCTGTCATAGTACTCCCGGCCCTACTATTATGAAGATAACGACTACTCCCATGGAAGAACCAGAGGATATTCTGGATTTCACATTAATGACCCCTGTGCTGCAATCTATTCAAAATGAACTGTTCCCACGTATTGTTCCATTTTCAGAACTTAAAGAATCAGGAGCTGGCGTCGTGTCAACGTCCTTGTGTCAGGAGCTGTTCAGAACTCCTTGCAAGGATGGTTTATCCCCTCCCCCCCCCCCCGGATAACAACCCAGATGGGATCATTAGGGCGGTTGAGAAGGTGGGAGGTGACACAACAAAGAAACACTGGAAACAAATTAAGATTACCAACTTTGTTAATATCAGGGAACGACATACTCATAGAGTGGACCTGAAGGAGTCTGACTACCTTGGGAAGTCAAGTAGCCCCATAATTGACTTGCCAGACAGTGTTGCTGACAATTCTCAGGTGCTGGACACCATATGCCTATCTAGTAAACTGGATGTGAATTTTGGTCGTATGAGATCACTAGACTTAAGCCCCTTACCAGATGCTTTTCTAGGTGAAAGAGCCCTGTCGGATGCATCAAAGAGCCCAAGGAATACTGGAAAGGATTATGCCCTGGTAGAAGCCACTGAGGCGGAGAAAGCCCAGAACACTCCAGATCAGCCCATCCCAGCGAGAGGGTTATACAACAATACCTCCACAAGAGACGATCCCTATGCTCATTACCAGACCCAATTATCAGAAATCAGGGATTTTTTATTTGACATCAAAGAACTTATGATAGTCATAACAGGCTACCTGATGAAAACACAACAGCTTCCTGTAGTGGAAAGTGAACTCCTGTGGAGGCAAAGAAAGGACAACTCCACACAAGAGCCTGACACAGACTACCACAATCTGTCACTGAGCACAGTAAACAGAATTGCCGGTCTGTCCCTGGAGGAGTTACTGCTATGTGTGGATCCTAAGAATGTAGAGCATCAAGGTCATAACTCCTTAAAAACCTTTACAGCAGGTAAGGTAAAGGTAAAGGTTCCCCTTGACAATTTTTGTCCAGTCGTGTTCGACTCTAGGGGGCGGTGCTCATCCCCGTTTCCAAGCCATAGAGCCAGCGTTTGTCCGAAGACAATCTTCCATGGTCACATGGCCAGTGCGACTTAGACACGGAACGCTGTTACCTTCCCACCGAGGTGGTCCCTATTTATCTACTCGCATTTGCATGCTTTCGAACCGCTAGGTTGGCGGGAGCTGGGACAAGCGACGGGCGCTCACTCCGTCACGTGGATTCGATCTTACAACTGAAGATCTACAGACCTTACAGCACAGAGGCTTCTGCGGTTTAACCCGCAGCGCCACCACGTCCCTTACAGCAGGTACAGAGGACAATTACCAGACTTTGTTGAATGACAAGGAAAGACCAACCCAAGTCACGGAGCCCCCAAGTGGAACAACAACAAGCTCAGCTGTGAACAGTGGCAGAAAAGGCCTGGGTATAGGTGCATCAACAGTTAGGCTGAAAGGGAGAAGGAAAAACACTGTGAGGTCTGGTTGTAAGAAGGTGGCCAATCCCCTGCAGGGGAAGGTAAAGAAAGTAAAGAAAGGTATTAATTTTAGACCACTCTTTAAACTATTAGACGAGGATGCTGCTATTGATAATAATAGAAGGAAGCGGAATACTAGCAAAAGCTCCCCTCAATGTGTCCCTAAGTCGAAAAGGAAATAAATAAATAAGGATGTAGTAGTGACAGGCAGTGTTGGAGCCAGGCCGTGACACATCTTATGCATACTCAAATGGCCCTGTTGCCGGTAGAGTAGTGCCTCCTCCAATGAAAAGACACTATCAACCAATATCAAATACCGGTCCCAAAATATTAGCGAAGAACCATCAACAAGGGAATGACAATGCGACTGTTGGTAATCCAATACCTGTTATAATTGGCAACAGGAATGCTCGCAAAGGAGGCGGAAAATAAGTAGGAATGAAACATACAAGGTCACTGCCCCCCATCATCGGAGGTGGGTTGGGAACTCATATGAGGATCATGGTCCCCCACAGCCCTATTGGAGGACCCAATTATGGGATAGGCATCCCCAAGGGAATCAGGGCCGCCTATACATAGATGTTGGAAATCGGGTTGTGAGTGATTGTGAATGACCATCTATGACTGTTGCAGAGAATCACGACTCCTATTTTCAAATGCTGTTTCTCTTATCATGGAATGTGATGGGTTGGGCTGGTAGAGTGAAAGATGATGGCACTACTCGTGGGTATTTGAGTAAACATGACGTTATATTAATTCAAGAGACATGGTGTATAGAACCCATAGCATTGGATGGATACAAAGCCTTTGATCTGGAAGCAGAGCCCTCTAAGCATGGTAGGGCCAAGGGTGGCCTAGGTATCCTGGTCTCAACATCACTAAAAGTTAAAACTGATAGGTTACCCTCTCATCCACCAATAGCTATGGCAATAGTTATACATTATCAACAAGTCTCATGTATTATAATAAATGTCTATCTAACACCAGCGAAAAATAAAGCGCAAATAGAGACAGAGTGGAGGAACTTGGAAGCCGATCTCTGGAACATAATACTAAATAATCCAAAGGCATATGTCATTATAGGCGGAGATTTTAACACGAGAATAGGGCAGGATGATGTCAGGTTGTATTCCAGTATGAAGATATGCCCACCTGAATCAGGGAAACACTTACTGCCTCTACACAGGATGTCCAAAGATAGTAAAGTGAATTATGCTGGACATAAGCTAACACAGATGATCAATCAATTGAGTCTCCTTATTTTAAATAGGTCTTACCCAGATGACCACCCTGCAGAATTAACGTATTGGTCTGGAGAAAGGATGAGCATTTTAGACTACTTTATAGTCTCTGAGTCTGTAGTCCAATACATTGAATCCTTTAAGGTTGACGACTTTCAGGATAGTGATCATCTACCTTTGATTATGGTGCTGGATTTACCATGGCTTAACCCACGCATCAAAGACCTTTATAAAGAGGTTTTAGTTCAAGATAAGACTGTGAAAGTGGCTAGATCGAACCCTAGAATAGAAAATAGGATAGCTAATCTGCTGGCCTCGGATCAACTAGACGAGATTCTACAGGAAATCTCTACGGCTGAAAACCCGGAGGGCTGTATTGAGGGTTATGAGGAACTAACCCTAGTTATCTATAAAACCATAGATGAGGCCAACAAGTACATCACAAGAGTAAACAAATGGTTCTCTGCACCCTGGTTTGACCGAGAGTGCAGAGTAGCAAAAAGAGATCTAAGAAACAGCTAAGTAGGTACAGAAACAACCCAGAAGGGACCCAATATTGGGTACTAAAACAACAACGAGCTCATTATAAATTCCTTCTTCGATGCAAAAAAAAAGATGCTGAGGGTAGAATGTGGAGTCAATTAAGCTCAGCAGTTGAAACTAAGAACACTTCCCTTTTTTGGCATCTGGTATATGACCATCCAATTAGCTCCCCCATGGCCATGAACAATTACATCCTACCAGAAGTTTGGGAACAACATTTTAGAGGACTTTATAGTAGTTCTGAACCTGCAGAGTATGAAATTGATGAATTGGACAATCTCCCTCAATGGCCACCAGTGAATTCGGTAGAAGTGAGGAATCTTATTCAAACCTTGAAACCTGGTAAAGCCCCGGGATCGGATCTAATAACTTCAGAATTAATTAAGAAAAACTCTGACTGGTGGGTACCAATTATAACATCTTTATTTACAGCAATTGATAATACTGGGAGAATTCCCAAGGATTGGGGGCTGGCGATAATTGTTCCTATATATAAGAAAGGAAACAAAGATCTTCCATCAAACTACAGACCTATTAGCCTACTTAATATATTAAGTAAACTGTATGCTAGACACCTGCAGTGGAAATTACAAGATTGGATTGATCAAGAGAACTGTTTGGCTGAAGAACAGGCAGGGTTTAGAGAGGGCCATTCAACTCTGGATCAGTGTTTGATTCTGGAGCATTTAATCTCAAAATATTCTTCTAAGAACCCTGTGTCTCTATATGCAGCTTTTATTGACTTTAGAGCAGCCTTTGATTCAATCTCAAGGAATATTCTATGGGCTAAATTAAGAGGTTCTACTATTGACAAACGCCTCTTATTTTTGATTAGAACTCTACATAAAAATACTACAATACGAGTTAAAACCAACCCACAAGGCCATCTTACAGCTCCTATTAAGACTGAGAAAGGTGTAAAACAGGGATGTATACTGGCTCCCCTGTTATTCAACCTTTATATAAATGACCTAGCAACTCAGTTAAATCTTCCCCCTAAATTGGCAAGCAAACACATTGCTATACTATTGTATGCCGTGCTTCTCTCAAGGACACCGATAGGACTTAAGAGAATGCTGCGGACACTTTCTAAATATTGCCAACAAAACCAATTGGAGATAAATTATGATAAAAACAAAGGTCATATCCTTTGCTAATAGACCAAAGAGGCATACCTGGTATTTAAATCAAGTCCGCATTGAACAGGTACAACAATACAAATATTTGGGTGTTATTGTTCAGGCAAATGGGAAGAAAAACTCGCATATAAAGTATGTTGTATCTAATGCACAAAGAAGTGCTGGTGCAATACAAAAATTCTTTTGGACCAAAGGGGGGCGAAATGTGACAGCAGCCATCATACTATTTATGGCAAAATCTTTGGCACAATTGACCTACGGTGCTCCTTTTAGTATTGTAGGAAACACATCCATGATGGAAAAACTTCAAACTAAATTTTTAAAAGCCATACTATTGCTGCCAACCAATGCATCAAATGCAATGGTTCATCTGGAAACAGGACTAGTAACTATAGAGGCTAGACTTTGGATAATTGTCCTGTCATATTGGTTAAAATTGAACCACACTAACTCTGGGCTCGCCCATTTGATATTAAAGGACAACTCTGTCTCCCCATGGATGGAACTGTTGGAGAACAAATTAGGGTACTACGGATTCTCACATCAGTATCTAATGTCTATGAGTTATGACCAAGCCAAAAGTCTGATCAAACAAAGGATCTTAGACATAGAAAGGCAGCATGATCTGAATAGAGTTAAAGCACATATAAGGGATATCATCGGTATTAATAGAAACACATCAATGCCTTACGTAAGCGAACTTGAAAATTCTGAAAGTAGAAGGGCGTTTATGCTAATCCGTATGGACATGTTGCTTTCTGCCGTCTTGGAGGGCAGATATAAGAAAATTCCATATTCGAATCGGCTATGTGTATGCGGGGAAGGAAATATAGAGACCCTGGAGCATGTACTCCTGGACTGCAAAATTTATAAACAGATCCAGGAAAGCTACATCAATCCAATTATTTTGGACAGGGATGGAGATGACAGGAAGGGCTGTCTCCAGACCTTGCTAGGAGATAGAAATAAGGCTACAACTTACAATGTGGCCAGATTTGGCCGGCTAGCCATCAAGCTAAGGCAAGTTTGGATTAATCAAATGGATAAAGACCCCATTGAGTAGCGTATGGTGACTAAGGCCATTTAGGCTAGCAAAAGCCCCTCAGGTCACTAAAGGATGACAGTATAAAAATAGAGTTCTTCTCTATTTTATAAGAGTCTTTTATATATATACAGTATATTTTAAATTCTAGCCGTTTTGGAACTTGTTATATATGGTTATGAAGATGCTGTTTTGTTGACTTGTCATTGGTTTTGTGTATTGACTCAATGTTTCAAAGGCCTTTGGCTAAAATTTGAATAAAATTCAATTCAATTTGTTGTTGTTTAGTCGTTTAGTCGTGTCCGACTCTTCGTGACCCCATGGACCAGAGCACGCCAGGCCCTCCTGTCTTCCACTGCCTCCCGAAGTTGGGTCAAATTCATGTTGGTATTCAATACCAACTTAATTTTAACCTCCTCCCAGTTATTCAATACCAATTCAATACACACTTATTTATTTATTTAGATTAAAAATGTAATGAAAATGTGATGAGATTAGCTTTATGCATATGTACCTTGTGGAAATTGTTGGCAATAACAGAAATAATGACAGGGTGTGGTTTTGTTTGTTTGTTTGTTTTTTAAATAAATTTCATGAATGTTGTTGAATTTTGTCTGGGGGCGTATCACAAGTTGCCTAAAATAAGGTCTCACCCAGCAAAGGTAATGGAAACCAGCCAGAGCTTGGACCTCTGGACTACAACTCCAGCAATTCTCCAGCTAGCCATACCAGCTGGAAGATTCTGGGCATACAATAATTTCTCCAAACCCCAAAACCAGCCAATAATAGAATTGACACTTGGGTTTATTCATAGAATCATAGAAAAGTGAAGTTGGAAGGGTCCAACCCCCTGCTCAATGCAGGAATACAATCAAAGCATATCTGCTAGGTGATTATCTAAGTTTTTCTTGAATGCCTCCAGTGTTGGAGCACTCACCAACTCCCGAGGTAACTGGTTCCACTGTCATACTGCTCTAATAGTTAGGAAGTTTTTCCTGATATTCAACTGAAATCTGGCTTCCTTTAACTTGACCCCATTGTTCCGTGTCCTGAACTCTGGGATGATCGAGAACAGATCTTGCCCCTCCTCTGTATGACAGCCTTTCAAATATTTGAAAAGTGCTATCATATCACCCCTCCATCTTCTTTTCTCAAGGCTAAACATGCCCAATTCTTTCAGCCTTTCCTCATAAGGCTTGGTTTCCAGTCCCCTGATCATCCTTGTTGCCGTCCTCTGAACTTGTTCCAATTTGTTAGCATCCTTCTTGAAGTGTGGTGTCCAGAACTGGACACAATACTCAAGGTGAGGCCTAGCCAGTGCTTAACAGAGGGGGACTAGCACCTCGCAGGATTTGGAAACTATACTTCTATTGATGCAGCCTAAAATAGCATTTGCCTTTTTTTGTAGCCACATCACACTGTTGGCTCATATTTAGCTTGTGATCTATGACAATTCCAAGATCCTTCTCGCTCGTTGTTTTGCTGAGCCAGGTATTCCTCATCTTGCAACTGTGCAATTGGTTTCTTTTTCCAAGGTGTAGTACTTTGCACTTATCCCTGTTGAATTTCATTCTGCTGCTTTCGGCCCAGTGCTCCATCCTATCAAGGTCATTTTGAATTTTGTTTCTGTCTTCTAGGGTATTAGCTATTCTGCCCAATTTGGTATCATCTGCAAATTTGACAAGCATTCCCTGCACTCCCTCATCCAAGTCATTAATAAAAATATTGAAGAGCACCGGGCCCAGGACTGAGCCTTGGGGTACGCCACTAGTTACCTCCTCCCAGTTAGAAAAGGACCCATTAATCCTCACCCTCAGTACGATTCTGTAGCCAATTATGTATCCACCTGACACTCGATTTATCCAGCCCACACCTAGCTAGCTTGCTAATCAGGATATCATGGGTCACTTTGTCAAAAGCTTTACTGAAGTCAAGATATACTATGTCTACAGCATTCCGTCTGTCTATCAGGAAGGTGACCTGATCAAAAAATGAGATGAAATTAGTTTGGCAGGATTTGTTCTTGACAAATCCATGTTGGCTTCTAGTTATTACTGCATTGTTTTCTAGGTGCTTGCACAATGACCGCTTTATGATCTGTTCCAGAATTTTGCCTGGGATTGATGTCAGGCTGACTGGCCTGAATCTTCCAGGTTCCTCTTTTTTGCCCTTTTTGAAGATAGGGACAACATTGGCCCTCCTCCAATCCTCTGGCACCTCCCCCGTTTCCCATGATTTCAAGAAAATAATGGATAGCGGTTCTGAGAGTTCTTCAGCCAGTTCCTTCAGTACTCTCGGATGCAGTTCATTCTGCACTGGAGATTTGAACTCATTCAAAGTGGTAAGGTGTTCCTTGACTTTTTGTTTATCTATCTCCAGCGGCAATCCTGTCCCCCCCACTTGCACTTCCAATTTGTTTGGAAGTTCATAGTCTGTCTTCTGGGAAAAGACTGAACTAAAATAAAAATTGAGCACCTCTGTCTTTTCTTTGTCCTCTGTTATCATTTTTCCATCTCCATTGCGGAGCTGTGCCACTATGTCTTTTGTTTGTCTTTTGCTACTCACATACCTGAAGAATGCTTTTTTATTGCTTTTAGTGTCTCTAGCTAACCTCAGCTCATTCTCAGCTTTTATCCTCCTTATGCCATCCCTGTATTTCCTTGCTACTTGTCTGTACTCCTCCTTGGTGGCCTGGCCTTATTTCCACTTCCTGTACATGTCTTTTTTGGTTTTTAGGTCATCCCTGAGCTTTTTGTGAAGCCACACTGGCCTTTTTTGCCACCGCCTCCCTTTTTTTTTCTTGTTGGAATTTTTTCTAGTTGTGCCTTTAGAATTTCTTTTTTTAGTCTTGAAGGCCCTCGGCAAGGGAGCCAGGTAGATCTCTACAGCTAAGTTGTTCCAAAGGTGAGGGGCCACTGCCGAGAAGGCCTGATTTCTAGTTTTTTCCTACCAGGCCTCTCTTGGCATTAGGCCCCTCAGCCGCCCAGCCTGACTGGAGCAGGTGATATGGGTAGAACTGGGTGGAAGGAGGAGCTCTGCCAGGTATCGAGGTCCTAAACCGTTAAGGGCTTTATATGTAATGGTTAGCACCTTGAAATCAATGTGGAAGCGGATAGGTAGCCAGTGTAAGGTGGCCAAGATGGGGGATATATGGTGAAATCTTTTCATCCCTGTTAACAGCCTGGCTGCCATGTTCTGGACCATCTGAAGCTTCCACATCAGTCTGAAAGGAAGCCCCATGTAGACAGTGTCACAGTAGTCTATTATTGAGACTACAAGAGCATGGACCAGCGTGGTGAGCGCCCCCATGTCTAGATAGGGATGCAGCTGGGCAATCCGCTGAAGGTGTAAGTGGGCAGACCGAACCACGGATGCTACCTGGGTCTCCATGGTAAGCGCCGGGTCAGGATGGAACCCCAGACTGCGAACTGAATTCTTTGTGGTGAGAGTTACCCCCCCAAAAAAAGAGAGGGGGTTCCCCAAACCACTGACATTGGGGCCACCCACCCGCAAGACCTCTGTCTTGTCCGGGTTCAACCTTAGTCCATTCAACTGCATCCATTGCAGAATGGCCTCCAGGCAGCGCCCAAGGGACGGAACGACATCCATTGCAGATGGAAAAAAGGAGATGTAGAGCTGGGTGTCATCAGCATATTGGTGACATGAAGCTCCACATCCCTGGATGACCCCCTCCAATGGCCTCATATAGATGTTAAACAGCATTGGGGAGATGATCGAACCCAGCGGGACACCACAACTGAGGGAACATGGGGCCAATACATTCTCCCCAAGCTGAACTCTCTGTGGACGGCCCTCCAAAAAGGACTGGACCCAAGTGAGAGCAAGACCACCAATCCCCAATTTGGAGAGCCTCCCCAGGAGGATACCGTGGTCGACGGTATCAAAGGCGGCTGAGATATCAAGGAGGATGAGCAAGGACATTTTGCCCCTGTCGGCCTCCCTAAGTAGGTCATCCAGCAGGGCGACCAATGCCATTTCTGTGCCGTGGCGTGGCCTGAAGCCCGACTGAAACGGATCCTGGGCATTGGTTTCATCCAAGAGAGCCTGAAGCCACCACCCTCTCAACTACCTTGCTGAGAAAAGAAACATTGGTGACGGGCCTATAATTGCCAATGTTGTCTGCCGCCAAGCTCGGTTTCTTTCTAACGCGCCTAATGAGCATTTCCTTAAGGGCAAGAGAAACCTTGCCCTCAAGAAGAGACCCATTTATTATTTCAGTGGCCCATTCAGTTACCACTGGCCTGGCAGCTTTGATTAGCCAGGCCAGGCAAGGGTCAAGGGAGGAGGTGGTGGCTCGGCAGCGATCAAGGACCTTGTCCACCTCAGCTCGGTCCACTGTTTTCAAATAGGGTGCAAGATCCCGGTGGATGACAGGCCAGAGACAGGGGTACACCCCCTTCACTACCCATCCACGTCTCGGTTATGCAAGCCAGATCTGCATCCTTTTCCAGAATAAGATCTTGCATTAGCTGGGCTTTATTGGATGCAGACCTGGCATTCAACAGCACCAAAGTTAGAGTGGAGAGACGACTGAGCTGGCTATCTAGAGCCTGGCAGGTGGTAACAGTGCCAGAACAATGGACAGCTTTCAGGCATCTGTTCACCGTTCTTCTGGAACGACTAACAGCTGTACCAACGTCATATCTTCCCCTACCGGAGGTTGTGTGATTTCTGGCCTGTTTGTCTTTGTATATTTTTATGAATATTATGATTATTGTTATGTATATTATTGTGATTATTATTGTTAATGTTATTATTGTTGCCCTTTTGATCTGTTTGGTCCATTCCTCTTATTGTGTATAAGGCTTCATCTACCCTTAACTCTGTGCTTGTGTCTCCCTCCCCCTTCCGATTCAGTTTAAAGCCCTCCTGATGAAGTTCTTTTTGCTGTGGGCAAACACATTCTTCCCAGTCTTTGTTAGATGCAACCCATCTCTTGCTAGCAGTCCTTCTTCCAGGAAGCTTAGCCCATGGTCCCAAAAACCAAATCCCTCTCGTCGACACCACCTTCGTTGCCAGTCATTCACCCAGAGGATCTTCCTTTCTCTTTTGATTCCTCTTCTGAGCAGGATGGAAGAAAAACTGGGCCCCAAAGTCCTTAAGTTTCCATTGTGTCAGCTCAACAAAATGGTATTACCTGATTTCAATTAGGATATACCAAGATCACTCAAGACCTTGGAGTACAAATACTCTGAAATCAGTGTTGGTGAAAGTAAAACTGACGGATTTACTCATCCAAGCCCTGAATTTGAGTACTTCACTGTTAAAAGGTTGGCTTTGAATTGTTTGTAATGCTGAATCAGGGCTGCCATCTTTTGTATTTTCTTCTCCTGAAAGATTTATCATCTTTAAACACTACAAAACAGCACCTAATAGACAGGTACAAGATTATCTGCTTCATACAGGGAATAGCCATACCTGCTGGATTTGGCCAGTGCATGTATGTGAGAATGTAGCTTGACTTGTTTCTGGTAAGATCAGTTTTCACACATTTCTTTATATATGCTAGAAGTGGGAAAAGTGAATTCCTGGATTTTTGTGCAGTTCCCAAGGCCTTTTTTTTCCTTTTTAGCCCTGGTCATCAGACACCTCTGCCCCCCCCCAAAAAAACAGGTGCTCCCCAGAAGGAAAAGGTGAATTACCCTCTCCGAACCTCCAGAAGAATGATGTCACTTTCATCTAGGCTACAGGACCGCCACAGTATTTAGCACCAGAAATTACCCATTTTTCAAAAACAGGAGTTTATTTCCTCCTCCTCCTCCTCCTCTCTCTCTCTCTCTCTTTTGCATTTTTTGGCAGTCCATGTAACCATGCAAGTAGATAAATAGGTACCACCACGGTGGGAAGGTAACGGCGTTCCGTGCCTAGTCGCACTGGCCAAGTGACCACGGAAACTGTCTACGGACAAACGCTGGCTCTACGGCTTGGAGATGGGGATGAGCACCGCGCCCTAGAGTCGGACACGACTGGACTAAATGTCAAGGGGAACCTTTACTTTTACCTTATTACAATAATAAATGTATACATCATATGTCAATATAATGCAGAGAGCTGTTCTGTAATGGAACACTGGTGTGTTGTTTAATATTCCCCTGAGACTGTATGATACACAAAATAGCAAAATGAAGGGCAAAAACATAACCAAGAAATATATTTTAGAAGCTCTGGGAAAGTGCTTTGTTTTCTTCCCTAACATAAAGACTCTTGACCAGCCACCAGTTTTTAACAGGGCCATTTTTTATTCCAACCAAGCAAAAGCTGAAGTGCAAGTCACTTTCATTAAAACTCAACACCTAGCCATTGACCATGGGATTCTGGGGGTTGTAGTCCATAAAAGTAATTTTTTTCTCCAAGCTCTGGTAACTCTCTTCTCCCCATGAAAGCCTTTTGCAGAGCAATTCTTTAAGCACTCGGTTGCTTCTCAGTTGAAGCATGAACACAGAGGTGAGCAACTGAGCAACACAAAAGGAAACCCTATTCAACCATTACTTATCTGAATTCTCTCCAGCAGTTAGAAGCGAGCGCCTAGCCCCTTTCTCCACATAGACACTAAGATGCCTGCACAGAGGTTCCTGAGATTTGGAAAATCAGGGTTTGTTCTCCACCAACAATGAGGAACATCTCCTTTGCAGGCATGTCCTTTTTCATAGAGAGTGGCTGGACACTCCTCTCTATGAATGCTGGAGAGAACCAAATAAAAAATGACTGAATGGGGCCAGATTTCTGTCGAAACCTCTTATGCTCCTCATGTTGCAGAAAAGATTATTAAAAAGCCTTTTGACAATCTCTCATTTTCGATGGCTGTTCCTTGGCTGTGGAATTCTCTTCCAATGGAAGTTAGGTTGGGCGCCTGCTGATGAGCAAATCCAGGCAAGTATTTATTTTTGTGAAAACTACAGGTTCTTAAAAAACTTGTAGGAGAATTAAATGTTGCCATTTGATACTTAGTATGCTTGCTTTAATATGGACTTCAGGGATGAAGCAGGACTGAGGGCCATTTCTCTGATTTGCCAGCAGCCCAATGCCTAGACTGCCAAGTGTCAGGGGCTAAAAGGTGAGGTGTGACCAAGAGACTAATCTGTAGATTTTCAAATTCAAAAGTTTGTTGCAAAGGTTGCTACAGAGAGCTTTTGTCAATGGAAAGATGGATTCAACTAAAAAGGGAGGTTAACAGAAACCCCCTTTTCTGTCCTCTAGTGGAATTAAAAAGTTTGAAAATTGGATATGGGGGCAAATTTGCTTCTGAAACTGCTTGAGTTGTTTGAAGCTGCTTTTGTGTTGGGAGAGTGCAAGATGAGCACTGCCACAGCTGCAGTGATCTGCATATTTTTGCTTCCCTCTGATCCTGTTAATAATAGTAATACTTTTAAAAAAACTGGTGAAAAGGGAAGGGGGATAAAAAGTGATGAGAAGGGAAAAGGGATGTTTTCTAGGAGACAATTCTCATGAAAAGCATCCGCTTCAGCTCACACCTGGCCAGGTGATACCCCAGCATTTTCTGTCATTGTATTTTGACATATCCACAACTAACAGAAGATTATGATGCACATATGGATGAGCTTTCTAGTGGGGCAGGAACTTTTTTAGCCCTGTCAAACTGTCCTGAAAATGTCAATGTGGCTGCAATTACCCGTGCATGTATTTGACAGTAAGTTCTATCAAAACCAATGGAATTTTCTTTCTAACGAGGATACTGCTTCTATGCATATTTACTTAGAAGTAAGTCTAGATGATATAACAAACGTTTGGATAAATATGGATGGGATTTGGTTTATATACATTTAAATGTACAGTATATATAATGATGCTTCGTGTCCTCCATTCATGTTCAGTGTCGGATCTTATGGAAATACATGAGACAAAAATAAGCTGGGCTCACTGAGGGTTAACTCAGATTTTAGCTATACATGTTAATATAGACTCAAAGCAAATCACCAAATGCAGCAGAATTAGAATGGATTAATCATTCCGTTTATTCAACAGACCATTTTGTAGGCATCTGTGGGACTTACCCTTTAAGCTACACTCTAAAACACTGAGCCAAATACCCAATGGTAGTCTCAAATTAATCTGACTGAAAGGAACGGAATTTGTTATTCACAACTATTTGTGTTCCACAAATTTCGATGAGTCTACCCTAGTTGAGACTAACATCAGATTTACCACAACTATTAAAGAAAACTATTTCCACAAAACTCATTTAGAAGTAAAACATATACACATGATCAGGCTGGCATGATCAACAGAGAGACACATATCTTTCACTGGATTAACCATGTATGATTAGCTCAATGGTTTAGATAGCTGGCTGTGGAGCCAAAGGTTCAGAGTTCAAGTCCCCACTGGCTACTGTTTCCAAGATATTTAAGTTTTTACATTTATGCACAGTAGGACCTCCATAACTTCTGGGGATTGGTTCCAAGCCCCCTGTGAATACTGAAAATCGTGGATAATAGCAAACACTATATATATAGCATGGTAAAAGGGGGAAAAACAGATTTTTTTTCACATGTATTAGCCAGAGACCATGCTATGTATTCTTCACTTCACATTCATATCACAGTCTCTGGCTCCCTCTAGTGGCCGCTTCTGGTAATAAATATGAAACTAGTTTTTTCTGGATTTTTTTCTTTTAATATTTTAAATATTTTCAGACTGTGGATAAGCGAATTAGTGGATACTGATCCCGTGGGTAAGCAGGGGCTACTGTATATTGTGCAGATAGTAGAGTTTTAAACATAAATTGTAAACCTTGATCTTTTAATGTATTTATGGTTGCTTTAAATGATAATATTTCACCTGTTCTATGTAACACTTTAAAAATCAGCAAAGGCGTTATATAAATAAAATCTATTATGAAGCAAAAGGTAAAAAACTATGATGTACATAGTTTAGTCCTATTCAGTGTCTACTCAGTGGTTCTTGGTTTGTCTCTTGTATTAATTAAATGGAGCATCTCTTGTCACTATTCAGCAATAGTCTGCAAGCATTGATGGGTTCCATTTGCCCTGATAGTGCTTCTCCATTGTTGCATTGTCCTGATGAAATCACTTGCCATGCTTGTCACTCACTGTTCCACAGTTCAGTGGAAAATATCTAGATGAGAATGTAAAAAAATGTATCTTTAGTGACATGCTGAAATCAAGGCTTTTATATGTCTTGAGGAGGTTTTCCACCAACAGCCTATAGTTGTCTGCTTTATTCCCAAGAAAATTTATTGCCACTAGCTGGAAGGCTTTCCATGCCATATTTTTCTTGCCATACAGTGCATGATCAAATGCATCATACTGAAGACGTTTCCAAATCTGCAAAGACACCTTCCTTTATCTTAGCTTCACTTAACCTTGGAAATTTTCTATAGAGGTACTTGAAAGCTGCTTGTCTTTTGTCCATGGCCTTGACAAAGTTCTTCATCAGACTCAGCTTGATGTGTAAGGGTGGTAACAAAATCTCCTGTGATTCAACTAGTGGTGAATGCTGAATACTTTTGATACAAGAGTTTCCGGTTCCGGTTGGGTGAGACAACATCGTTTGTTTGTGCTGCGTCCTCCAGCCTAATCTTTTAAAGTTTTCTTTAAACAACTATCCTGTCCAAGACAGCCTGGTAATTATCAGTATTCTTGCTGTGCTTGACGCCGAACAAAGAAACAGAAATAGACCTGAAAACAAACAACTTGCAAGCTAGACTTTGCGGTTTGTTGTGCATACCTTTGGCAATAGGACAAGTATAATCAGCAAAATTAACTGCTGCTTTTGAGAGCTGACATCAACAACATCTGGAGACCCAAAGCTGAAGCCACTGGGTTAAAATGACCTCATCAAATATGTTGGTGGCATTATCTAAGTTCTCTGTTTAAAGAGTTTGTGTATACTCCTGTTACTCTAACGACGGGTCATCGCTAAGGCCAAGAGGCTTGGAAGAGAAGGTTTGCCTGAGGCAGGGGATAAGCTTTGTTTGTTGATGGTAGTCCCTATGTTCCCATTTCCTCTCCACTGCTCGACTGTTGATTAATCAGCGAGAACCTCCAAACGCACGGAATGCCAGCTGAAGTGCCCCGCTTTCTATAACTTTGATTGAAAAGCTTTGTAACTTCTGTATCAAGCAGATACTCATTATCAAGTACTCACTATCAAGCAGAGATTCATGGAGTAAGAACGGCAGGTGTGGTAACCCATTTGAGATTACTTCTCTGCCTTGAGAATGAAACTCCCTCTAAATTTTGATATTTGTTGCCGCAAAGTCTAAAGACAGCTTTACTTTGACTGTGGATGGTTGGGAGCTGAAATGGACACCCAGTTGTGGGCTTCTTAAGAACTCTAAAGAAAATTTGGGAGTGCCTGCTCTGTGTCTGTTCATATTTCTATTATTGCATTCAAGTTTGTGGGAGCTCCCCACCATTTTTAATTTTAATTTTTAACATGTTTTTAATTTAGTTTTTAACTTTTAATTCTGGTTGATGGGCTTATTATAACTATATATATATTTGAGTATTTTCTGAACTTAGTATTGATTAGTCAAACCAAATTTGGAATTTTTTGCATTTATAGTTTTATAGTTTTATATATGTATAGAATTGATCATAGTTTATTATTATCTTACTTTTTAATTTTTTCCTATTATCTTATTATTATTATTTTCTGAATTTAGCCTATTACAGTAATAATCTGATTTTATTGAATAATGGTTTTTACTAGACAGGGGTATAAAAAACATGGGATTTCCCCAGCACATGGCAGCTTTTTAGAAGAGAGGAAAGGGAGGAAAGGGAGACAAAAGAAAATCACTAATTTCTTTTCTCCCAAAAATGAGGGCATTGAACACACAAATGAAACTTTAGACTGGTCAATTGAGAATAGGTGTACAATAAT
The DNA here is from genome assembly GCA_037013535.1 of Intellagama lesueurii. NCBI lineage: Eukaryota > Metazoa > Chordata > Lepidosauria > Squamata > Agamidae > Intellagama > Intellagama lesueurii. The sequence continues at coordinate 90,467,071 of JBAJHW010000004.1, read as the reverse complement.
AGAATCAAACAAAGAAGATCCTGGTCTTAACCTGGCAATGGAACTAGCGGCTGCAGAAAATGCTTTGGACACCAGTGGGGTGGAGAAGAAAGGAAGAAGGGAGGTAGATGACTTTATATTACAACAAATAGAGGAATTAACACAAGGAGGCACCCAAATAGAAAAAGGACCCCTGCCAAAAATAATTAAGGCAAGTGATAAGTCTGATATCAGCACACTGTTCCACTGGGTAAAAGATATCTTAGATGAGATGAAGTTAATTAAATCATTCCTCTTCGAATCTCATGAGCTACTAACTACATTAACCAACTTAATTGCAATAAGCAATTTACCCAGAAACAATAATACACAAACTGACCAAGGTACCGCACCCCCAGTTCCACTGGATGATTTGCCCAAAGGGAAAAAAAACTCTAAAAAGAAGGCTAAAAACAGGGCACAGGTAGGGAGTCTGCATGGGTGTACAAAGAAGACTAAAAATATTAAGCGCACAAGCAAGACAAGAAAGTCATATGACAAGATGGATTTTCATAATTTATTTAAACTTATTGAGAGGAAACCAGAGAAAGAAGGAAAATCTTCTAGATCCAAAAGGAACTCTGAAAAGTTAGATACTGGCCAGGCCCTAACAAATTTAGACCAAATAGCTATTACTCCCCCCATACAGGACACTGAGGATAAAATAGATATAGTGGGAAATGATCCATGGACTGATGTGATAAATAGTAACTCTAAGAAGAATAACCAATTAACAGCCCAGTTGATGCAGCCTGAGAATAGAACTAGATGGAAGTTAAGATTAATGGCTAACACTTTAGCATTCTGTTGATATCCGAAACAAAAAGGGATACTTACCCAGAATGAACGCAAATGGAACTTGATTAGTCTAGAACCTATAATCCCTGAATTAACTTCCATGTCCCAAATTCTAAATGTGGACTACTTATTCTACAATTATACCCAAGCACGTGCGATAGCAACATTCAAAGATAGCATAATAACCAATAGGATTTATAGCAGAAGAAAGGAATTAGCTGTGAGGGGTATAACTGCTGTACGATATTTTAAAAACATAGCACATCCCCTACCTCTCTTGTGTGGGTACACTAGAGAAATGGAAAGAGAGACCCTAGCTTATGCCCAGGAGAAACATACAGAGGAAGACCTTATTCAAATTTTAGAAGATCACCCAACTGATTGGCACAATGATTACAAAAATTTCATTAAAAACTATAAGGATGATAGACATGTAACAGAAAAGATCAACCCAGGCCTTGCTTGGCCAGAAGAGGAGATAGAGACTCATCTTATCTCATCCTTTAGTAAATTGCCAACTGATGTGCGGGCGTCCTTAGTGAATCGCCTGGACTCCCTGGTTGCAACTTTGAGGGATCTAGAACAGACCCCAAATTCCAATGAAGACCTAGCAATCCATCAATTGCCCACACTAGGATGCTCAGTGGAGACACAGGTTAAGGACAGAATAAAAATCCCCCTGGAGCCCATGGTAATAATAAATAAAAGGGTTCCCAGTTCCAACTTGACAGTGCCTGCAGACGATCCTGATCTCTATTTGATAACCGAGGCACCCCTAGATAACGCCCAGAGTAACCCTCCTGATATTATTGAAATAAATTCAGTGGCGAGTTCAGTGCCTGACTTAGAATCATCCATGGATTACCCTGCTTCAAATTGACAATTTGCAATTCAAAGCGAGCACCATCTAAAATGCATTTCATGGAATGTGTCTGGCTGGTTGAACAAAACTCAAAATCCATCATTTTTGTCATTTATGAAAAGTTTTGATATTATCTTTATTCAGGAGACGTGGTTATTATCTGAGTTGTTATTGAATGGATTTACTTCATACACTCTCGCCGCAACTCCTGCAGTAGCTAGAGGTCGCCCAAACGGAGGGTTGGCTTGTCTGATATCCACCTCAGTGGTCTGTGCTGTTTTACTACTACCATCTTTAAGATTTATTGCAATGGCCGTCCTCCTGACCTTCAAGGACTGGGAAATTTTGGTTGTGAATGTTTATATTCCACCTTATTCATCTCCTTTCTATTATGAGCATTGCTGGTCTGATTTAGAAATGTACATATATGATCTTGAGACAAAATTTCATGGAGCGCAAACAATACTGCTTGGAGATTTTAATGCATGTCTGGGCAATGGCCATTTTAGATCTGCCTATGCAGAGCATATTGGTGACTTTTATAATCAGTCAAGAAATACAAAAGATCCTCTTCTGAATAAGACTGGAAAAAGTTTTTGGCAACTGATTGATAAGCTAAATTTGGTAATATTAAATGGTAATTTCCAAGGTGATGAATTGGGGGAGTTAACATATTTCAGTAAAAATGGAGCTAGTTTGATTGATTATTTAGCTATTACCCCTCTCTTACTAGATAAAATTTTATACTTTACAGTGGGTACACAGCCGGAAAGTGATCATCAGCCTCTTATATTCTACATGCACACCCCTAAAGCTTCATTAAATAATGGGGAGGATAGTTCTTTCCCAATAGATCAAGTGTTGGTGACAGCAGATACTAGACTGAAGTGGTCTCCCATACTCCAGCAAGAAATACAACAAATTTTGTATAGTGCTCCTATACTCAAACTGAAAGGGGAAATTGAGGCAGCTCCAAACATCAACACTGCCCTTGCAGGATATGGTAAACTAATAGATACTTTGAGACCCTTCTTGACCAAGAGGGTAAGACTATCACCCGGAAGCAGACCAACTAATATCAGTTGGTTTGATAGAGAGTGCGAAACTATGAAGCACCAATTAAGAAGAGTTCTTAAATTCCACAAACAAAATCAGTCTAAAAGTTTACCCAGATCTTTTTTTGATCTCCGCAATAATTATAAACAGCTTTTCAAAAAGAAAAAACAAGCCTCAATAAAAGAATCTTATCGGGAACTTGCTCTGGCTTTGTCCCAGAAAGATACGGCAAAATTTTGGTGACTGCTCGCATCAGCAGAGGGGAGGTTTCGCCATGATCTGGATTCTTATGTACCCACTGAATGTTGGGAAGAGTATTACCTCAAATTATTCAGTGATCCACCCTCTACTAGCGAAATATCTCTACCTCTAATATCATCCCCCTGTGATCGAACAATGTGGCCTCCAGTCACAATTAAGGAAATAAAAACATTGATTTCAACAATCAAGAGCAATAAAGCTCCCGGGGAAAATTTCATCCTCCCGGATATACTTAAATCTTTTCAGGACTGGTGGGCCCCGATCCTAGCTACCTTATTTAATTATATAGATATGGTGGGTGGCACCCCTAGAGAATGGTCATCTTCACTTGTTGTGCCCATCTATAAGAAAGGCGAGCGAAAGGACCCAGCCAATTACAGACCTATAAGTTTGCTCGATGTAATAGGCAAACTTTACGCAAGACATCTCCTCTTAAAATTGGAAGATTGGGTGATAGAATATAATCTTTTAGCTCCTGAACAGATTGGTTTTAGGGAGGGGAATTCAACATTGAACCATATTTTTCTGCTTAACCATCTAATTAACAAATATGCTATCGCATCTTCAGGACAATTATATGTGGCATTTATTGACCTCAAAGCTGCTTTCAATTCCATCCCAAGAGGTCGTTTGTGGGAAAAACTTATAAATCTTAAAATAGATCCTAGATTGCTACAAAGAATCAAAGACCTCCATACTGATACTTCCCTAAAGGTCAGAACTGGCATTTCTGGTCAACTATCTAACATAGTTAAAACATCTAAAGGTGTCCGTCAGGGCTGTATCCTAGCTCCATTACTTTTCAATTTGTACATCAATGATATGGTAGCCAGGTTAACTGGACTGCAATTTTTCCCTGTAAGAGTAGGTGGAAAGTTTATTTCAATATTACTCTATGCAGACGATACCTTGCTAATATCCCACACACAAATAGGCCTTAGAAGATTATTAAAACAATTTAGTAATTATTGCAAGGAGAACTCTCTTAATGTTAATTATGAGAAAACCAAAATTATGGTTTTCAGTAGAAGACCTCAGGCACATAAATGGACAATGGATGGGAGAATATTGGAACAGGTAACCCACTTTAAATATTTAGGTGTGATGTTTTATCAGTCAGGTTCCTGGGCATTTCAGATTGATTTTACAAAGCAGAAATTCAAAAAAGCCATGTTTGGCATACTTAGATTTTGTAGAACTAGAGGAGGACATTTGATCCCTCCCACTCGTGAAATTTATAAAACCAAGTTACTCCCCCAGATTCTGTATGGTGCTGAAATATGGGGAATTGGAAACTTATACCCATTAGAAGTAACCCAAAACAGATTTGCCCGACTATTGTTGGCAGTACCTCCCTCAACTCCCTCAGCGCTAGTTAGACTAGAATTGGCAATAATGTCAATAATGACACTAGTCAACAAATCAATAATTAACTATTGGCTGAAAATTTTGTTTACCACTCAGTCAGAATATTTAACATCATCATATGGGGAAATGAATTCTGGAACGTGGAAATCCTCTGTACTGCAACTAGTAGCCAAACTTGGATTTTCAGAAGAGTATGTAAGGCACCTTGGTCTGTCTGCAGCAAAAAGCTCATTAAAGCAGAGATTATTTGATCTCTGTTACCAAACAGATATAGGTTTGCTAGGCACTCTAAAAACGGCCCCGTTTTATAAGATTATTTCATCTCCGCCTTTAAATCTTCCTTCTTATTTTGCCGATTTAGTGAGCTTTGACTATAGAAAAGCTTTCACTCAGGCACGTCTTGATATGTTGCCACTTGCTAGCTTAAAAGGGCGTTACACACAAATTCCATACTATGAGAGAGTTTGTTCTTGAGACCAAAAATCAGTTGAGGACTTAGTACATGTTGTGTTTTACTGTCCTCTATTCGTGACCCACCGTGAAAGGCTCCTGAAGCCTATTTTGGAAAAATATCCTGGAAGACCTGTCCAGGAAAAGCTCAGGATCCTACTCTCAGACAGAGATAAATTTATTACATTTCGAATGGCAAGGTTTATATCTATACTTATGAAAATGAAACTTGTAGCCCCCACTACTACTAATCAAGCGGTCATTTAGGCTTATGTACCCTTGGGGTTCCCCCTTCCATGATAGATGCTTGTTATTAGCATCAGATACTGTCTAGCAACTACCTTCACTTAGTTGAGTTGTTTTTTTTTTAAGATGTTAGAGGTTTTTAGCTGTTTTTACTATAGTGTATTGAATTGTACTGTATTGTGTTGTTTTTATTTGATGTACTTTGCAATGGCCTGTGTGCCACGCAATAAACATATATGTGTGTATGTGATTTGATACATACAACATATATTCATGAATACTTTTCCTCCCAGGCTCCAATGACTGTTGGAGTGGCCAGTCTATCTTGATGTAGTGGAAATCTCTTGTGCAACTATTTCATTCACAGAGAAAACAGCAGTACTTTGTGTATCCAGTCTGCAGACCAAGCAAGAGAGCAACAACATTCAAATTACTGCAAAGCTGTCACTGATGTTGCTCATAGTTTATTCATCTCAAAAGTTCTTTCATGTTGTTATATGTTTTCTTCATATGGACTGGAACTGATAGCAAAACATTGCCATTATGCATCAAACCAGCATTAAGACTCTTCTTCAATGAATCAATGAACAGTCTCCACTCATTTGGCTCGTAAACAATGTTGAGGGCTGCCATCACACCATGGGACAAGATCCTTTTGATGGTCACAGAACATGGAAACCCTAACATTACCTGCCAGGAGATTCCATTGCTGTAGTCTGGAATCCAACAGATCTGCCTTACTTTTGGGTAGTTCCAAATCCCTGATATTCAGTTCACCTTGTGTTATGAAGTGTGGCTCAGAGGAGGAGGATGGGAGAAAATGTGGGTCCTGTGACATTGATGATTCAGGACCAGAAATTTCATCCTCTTCCTCATCTGACTCAAGTGAGAATGATTCTGGTGCATCAGGAACTGGCAGTCCTTCTCCACGGGGTATATAGTTGATGGAATGTTTGGATAATTCACAGTCTACTTTTTCTTCTTTGACACACCTTTCCCAACTGGAGGCACCATCCAGAAGAAACAATTGCTGGTATGATCTGTTGGTGCTCTCCAACAGGCATAGACTTCCTTTTCCTGTTCAACTTCTGGTGAAGATTTGTTGCACAAGTGTTGCAGCATATGTGTGGGGCCCACCTATTGTCCTGATCTCCAATTTTGGAGCCCAAATAAAAGGTGATAGGCTTTCTTAACCATAGCGGTTGTACTGTGTTTTTATGATGCAAAAGTCACTTCACCACAAGCATAGCAGAAACTATCTGCACTGTTCACACAAGTATGAGGCATTTTTGCTCACTTTGGCTAAACAGAAATGTGTCCCTTTGCAAAATCAAACACTGACAAATAAGACGGCATGACACTTTATGATTTCTAAGGCAATTTGTTCAGCAGAGTGATGTAAGCTTCATTATGATTGCATCTTCTATGACTTCTAGGAATAACATGATGCAGTTCTTATCATGTATGAGACTATACCAGCTTCAGATTGCATTGTTTCGCCTGAGAAGCAAGTATTGTTCAAACCCAGTCATAGATTTATTCATATATCCAGTCAAAGATGTATCTTAGTCATTTCTGGTTTAAATTGAGAATCCGTTCCCTTTATAACTCACTTATCCTTCACTATTCCGAAGTCAAGGGTCATATATACTGACCCAATAGCATTATCTTAAAAACTAGAGCCAATCAACAATTTTTGAGCGTCATTTTCATTCTCAGTGACTGAGAATTAGTAAAGTTTGCCTACATTTATTTCAGAAGCATTTGGGCTGTAGACCAGAGTTATTCTGTAGAGATGTACTTCTTCAATCCCACTGGAGTCAACTCAAAAGAGAAGGTGACAAAGGAACCACAGAAGCCTGTGTAGGACTTTGAGGAAAAATAGCAGTGATGATGGAGGTGCTTGAAAAATTTCAAGGCATGTGGAGGATATTCAAATGTAGAGATTATATTTGGATGTAGAATTCATCTGTAGTGGTCTCTAGTACAAAGGCAGACAACTTTTTTTTACCTTCAGCATTATAAAAAAAGTGAGACTGTTCTGATTTGGAAGTCAAACAAACCCAAAATAAGAATCCTTTTAAAAGTCCTTTGAAAATGGCTGTATACATATAGCTATAGCTTGGTTCTGCACCTGTTCAATGGTCGGCAGAAAGACTTATCTCCTTGCAGAAAGCCTGTGTAAGATGACAGAAGTCAGGCCTGATTAAGAGAAAATTTTCTGTTTGTATAAGTCTCTGGTGCAAGATTTTGGCAAGTTGTTTCTTCAGCCTTTTTATGGCCCTCTAGAGTTTATATATTACAGTCTGCATCTTCATTCTTTACTACATTTCTCATACTAATGCAACTCTAGATAAGTTATGGTGCTGCACTGCAAGCTGCTTTCTGCTAGCTTGTAGAAGAGTTCGTGTGATAGCACTAATATATTTTCTCCTTCTCTACGTGGCTTTGGTTTTTGTTTTTGGATCTAAGGGAAAGGCTACAAAGGCACACTTAAAAAACAAAAGGCAGAGAATACAACTCTAAAATGCCGAAGTTGTTAAATTAAAAATCTAGTAAAGTAAAATATATTACTTGGCTTTTTAGCATATCTAGACACGCATAAAAATTATTCTCACTGCTCCCCCAGCCAAGCCAGTTTGAACCTATGGAGGAAAATCCACATTGTCCTTGCCATCTGCCACCATTGTTGAAGCTACATGATTGTTGTTGGTACCTGGTGTGTGTGGCATAGCATGGAGTTGCTATGCTATGTGATGCTCCTTCCCTGGTTATTTTTCCTAGCCATTATTTATACCCTGACCTCTCCTTCATCAACTATCAACAATCATTTTTTGTTATTTTTCACGAATAAAGACCTGTAAAATAAAAGCTCTGGCACAGCAAGATACTGTAATACCTAGGTATTGTAGCTGCAGAGAGTGTGCGATGACCTGCAAATATCACCTCTGGTCATATTAACATCTTGCAATATACATACATTCTACTTATTTCAGTATGTTTTCAATTCTCTCTTTTGTTTATACTTCATTATCATTTGTAAAACACATTCAACTGTCAGGAATGTTATGGTACAGTAACCTTGCTTGGCTGAAGAGCTGGCTAATTGTTTTGCAATGACTTTAGTAAACTATTGTTCAAGCCTCCATTTAAAAGCACTTTCATTTTCAGGGCTACATTTTCCACATCTCCTTACGTATTCGAACATTTGATACACAGAAACTTTCATATCTTGACAAATGTTCTTTCACAGGTACACAAACATAATATGAATTGCTGCAGAAACTGAGGGTGCATCTATACTACCCAGTTAAAACAGTTTGATTCCACTGTAACTGTCATTTCTCTGTCCTCTGGAATGCTGGGATCTGTAGTTTGCTGAGATACTCAGCATTCGCTGCTCAAAAATACTCCCCTGAATCTGAGAATTTTGGGTACCTCATCAAACTACAGATCTCTGCCTTCTATAGGATAGTTCCACGGCAATTACAGTGGAACCAAGCTGTTCTAATTGTGCAGTGTAGATACCTTCTATATTAGTTTGAGTGCTAATAAAAAGGAATGTGCAAAAGCAAAACTGGCACATTAGTCAAATGCAGGTGCATTAGCAGTGGAAATCAACCAGCTTCCCAGGATGTCCTAGTGAAAAGATACCTGACTTTTCTGAAGGCACTTCCTAAACTCCTGGTTGTAGAATGGAGCACCAAATAAAATCCCTAATGGTTCCAATGAGTGTTGCTTAATGAAGCTTCATCAAAGATGAGCAAGTCTGTCTGCCACCTCGCTTCCTGCTCAAACCTGTCCTGTTGTGCCGAAAATTAAGTTAATGGCAAAGCACTTCGTGTAACTGCAGACGAACAAGAAGAAAGTCCTGTGACCATTAATGTTTATTATCAAGCTTTTCAGCAGTGTAATAGCTAAAGTGGTTTCTGCTTTAAAACTCTCCACAGCCAGCTGGAGAATCAGAAAATGGCTACGAAGCTTTAATTAACTGTAAAAGCCGAAGTGAACTGCATCGTACGATACCTGGGGATTTTAATAAAGAATGTACATATGTTCTTCCTGCTAATTGAGGATGAGCTACATTTTAAGGGATTATATCCCCTGAGGTTCCAGAGCAAGAAAGAGAAGAGAAGAATTTTAAAGGCCTCAAAGTAAACTTTTGCTAATGGTTTGCCCTTTGCAAGGAACAGTTTATTACTCAGTTATCTTTGAGCTGAATTACTGAAGACATTAAAGGCATGATGTGAATTTTTATATGGACAACTTGTAGGTCTGTAATTTTTTTTCCCATATGCCCATAAAGTATGCAAGTTGGAAAGGTCACAGTTCTTACTTGCACCCCATTCATTCAAGTCAAACAAGAGAAGTGCTTTCATAGGGAGCACTATAGAAACTCCCCTTGAACAGCTTTAATGGCACAACAGGAGTGTTACCTGCCCTCAGCTCATGCACCTAGATCTGTGGGTTCAAACTGGACCTCTATCTGTGTTGAAAGATACCAAGATACCTCTCCCTGATATTTGAGAATATCAGATCCATAGATCAAGGATGACTCATGGTTGAGAGTAGTCAAGCATATGCTTTGTAGGTGGGTTGGCCCCATGTTTCTAAAAGTTCAGTTTGGAAAATTCAATAAAGGGGAGGGATTTAATAACTAAATGTTGCCTTTTGTTGGGTCAGTTCAGTCCCTCTGTTGTACACAAAGCATTTTCAATCCATGAGCAGATCTCTTTGGGAGGAGCTGGGGACCATGCCAATCACTCCAGCATCAAGTGGTGATAAGTGCATGAGGCAGGTTGCTCATTCTTCAGCATTCAGCAGTTTCTGCCGAAGTGACTCTATGCACTTATCAGAGCAACACAGAGTTCTGTGATGTAGTCAAAACAATAAAGTCTGGTGGCACTTTGAAAGCTAACAAATTTTCCTTGGGATAAGCTTATTTGGACAATAGCCCATGTCCTCAGATTTAAGGTGCCTCAAGTTGTCTAACGATTCTTTGATAAGCTTTGTTCAGCAGGCCAGCACGGCTGCCTCCTCGGGCATCTCTGGAACAAAGCCAATGGATGTACCCTCCAATATTTCAAAGGTGAAATGTGGGCATTATAACATACTTTGAACACCTCTATACTCCCTTCAGGGGGTTAGGATTATTAACATCTTTTAACCAATCCTGTTGCTGTACCATTAACCAAACTTTGTGAAGCACTGAATGTTTATCACACTACTGTGTAAGCGTCACCTCCAATTTTTAAAGGAGCTGGCCTGTGGGCCATCCTACAGCATCATTAAGAAAAGCTCTTCTGGCAGTGGCCAGTCCTATCTTATTAGCCATATCCAGCATAGCCAGTGGTAAGGCAAAATGAGTTGCTGTCCAGGAACATTTCGAGAGCCATATGTTGCCCACCCTGGTATATACAAATAACCCAAATAAACAGTCCCTCGACTGCAATGTGTGATATAGCAAGCTGTACATTAAACCAGTGTTTACACATACCAATATACATCTGTTAAGTACAACAAGTCTCCCACCCTTGGCAGCCTTTGAAGTAGTTCAGAGGTGGAGAAACTTTGATTCTGCAGATATCGTTATACTTCAGCTCCCATCAGCCCCAGTTGGCAAGATAAATAGACAGGAATGATGGGACTTTTGGTTGAACAACACCTAGAAGACCACATATTTCTTCCTACCAAACTATTTCAATTACTTCCCACCTTAAGAAATGCATTTGTCTCTTATTCTATCAAAACATTAGCACCAATATCTGGCAGCTGACATTTGCTGAACTTACAACATTTTCCATTCACCTGGAGAAGACAAAGAATCCTTCAGCATCAGTGATTTTGTCTCCAGGCGGGGAACACATTTGCATTCCATTTACATACTGTATAAATACTTTCTTTTTATGAATCATGCATGGATTTTACAGACAATCTAATATGAATATACTTTAGAAGGGGTATGTGTGTGTGAATCTTTGTTGCTACTTTATTTTTTAAAGTTTGCTCCTGCCCTGTCTAAACGTCACTATATTAAAACATCGTCAGGTTCTTCTAAACTGCCTCCCATTCACTTTTGAAAAGTACGTTTGGGAAGAAAGGAAGGCACAAAGCACAGAGTGGGAAAAACAGCAAATATGTTTTGGAGGCTTTGAGGCAAAGAGTCATGGAGAAATAGCAAGAGGAGGGATTAACTCTTCCCTGAGAAGTGCCTTTTTCCTGAAAACAGTCAACATAGGTTGAATTGTTCTAACAAATGGAAAACAGTCATGGATTGAACTGCACCATTTCCTCTTTTTTACACATTATTTTGCATTCAGAGTAATCTGTCACCTGATTGCCTTCCACTGAAGCATTTTGAAGGACTGACAACTTCAGTTTGAGTATGAGGTTGATAACACTAGGACTGTGTGTTGCTCCCATGATTTGGTGTACAGCCAAATGATTGCACACCTTCTATCCTGTGCCCTATTGCAGATACTCCTCCCAGTCTGTATCTGTGCTTGGAAGAACACTTCTGGCCAGCACCTGCATGTCTCTCAGCGTGCTACAGCTCAACCTTAACTGCTCAGATCTTCCCCCCGCCCTGCCCCCATGGTGAATCTGAATCTGATGGAGATGGTCTTCTTCAAAAGGGAAAGACAACTTGTTATTATATTGTGTGTAAATGAGTATCTGGGGAAACAAACCCATTCCTACACATGGGGAAACACAACCAGCTATAACTAGGAGTGGAGGTTACACAGAAGCACTGGAATTATTATCGCTAGAATTATTTACTCACCTTTAACCCAAAGAACACAAGAAAAAGAGAAGCAAGAGACAGCTATTATAAATATTGGCAGTGACATCACAGCTCAACAAGAAAGGAGAAACATGAAGCAAGGGAAGAGAAAAACAGAGCCTCACATCCAGTGTTTTAAAGTACGTAACACCAATATAAGTCCCTTGCTTCATATTGCAGCTACGCAAAAGGCCACCAAGAATGGTTGCAAGAAGATTCAGGCCTGTGACCTCGAACAGACACTTAATTAGTGCCTCAATGGTTGGGGCGCACAGGAGAGGTCTTGGGCTTCATTGGGAAATGAAGCTGTCAGTCTCCTTCTCCTTTAGTGCCAGATCAGTATCTTTCTTATAGGATACTGAAGCTTTCTTTAAGTTTTCCCACTTCTAATTGTCAAGTCCTTTTAAACATTTTTAACCTCATAAATGTCAGATTACTCTGCCCTGTGAGTGCCCAGGGCTCTTTGCTCCACTCTGTGGTTGCAGTCATGTGCACAAATAGCTCTGTTTCAGTTAATATTTTAGTATGTGGCTAAATACAGTACATAGCCCTAATAATCAATAGCTTAGGTTGAAGCATATGGGTCAGGCTTATGCCATGTGGTTTCTATAGATCCTCCAGTTGGTTTGTTCTATGTTTCTGTATACTATGAGGGCAGAAAGCAAGATCTGTCCCCTCCTCCTTATGGTTTAATTTGATAGTCGTTCGTTAAAATACTCTATTTGCAGCACTAGATAATTCACGAGGAGTCATAATTCTTAAGAAAATATAGCTTAATTGTAGTGAAATAGGAAATCACTTTAGGTTTTTGTTTTTTGTTTTTTGCTTGCCTCTCAGCCAACATTCCCTCTAAGGTGCGCGGGTGCGCAGAGCTCCATCGGTGCCGCACAGCAGCAACCAAGGTCAATACCTGTTTACTTCCGGGTTTCGGATGAAACCCCACCCCCTGAGCACAGATGGTCGAGACTCCCATGCAGCGAGATGACAATTGGAGTAACGTTGCTCTCAGCTATTTCAGTTTCATAATCTATATTCTAGCGAAAACTCTCCATAGTGTAAAGTGGACAATTTTCATTCCTGCAAATATTTGGAATTAGGTTTCTCTTCCTCTTTGGGCTTGGTCAAGCCAACATTCAGCAATTTTTTAGTTCCTTTCACTTGAAGCACAAGTTTAACTTTTTCAGTAGATCATCGTCCTTTATGTGTTACATTCAAAGGGCCCATCTGCACCACTAGCTATTGAGAGTTAATTGTTCTTGATTCCTTATCACTCTTTCATTTGTTTTCATGATCAAAATATATATCAGTGGGGGAATATAGGATGAAATTAAGAAGTGGGAGGAGGAGATTTAGGATACTACTGAATATGGCTAGTGTAAATGGAGAATAATGTTTACTTTTGCTCAATTTTTACCCTCAGAAATTGTATATTCATCCCCCAGGGTCATGTTTTGTTTCAGTATTTGCAAAGAACAACACCTACTGTAAAATGTAAGTATTCTAAAAATGTGTCTCCTGAAATATGTAAACAATGTCTCTGTGTTTCAGTGACTTGCAATGTTAAGTTGGATGGCAGTAGTGGTGGTGGTGGAGTTGTTACTTTTAATAGATGGAAGATGGCTGGGGGAACTTGTCTCAACTTATTTGTTGCTTCTTGTCAAAGAGTACTTTTTTGTCCCTGACAAAGTAATGTGTGTGGGAATAAAAAGTATTCTGTGCAATATGTTGGCAAACAATAATGCTGAGAAGAAGTTACATTCTATAATTATTAGTAGGTTGGCTTCTTGAGTGAGGGATAGGAATTCTGAATGGGTTCAGCAAGTACCAAAAGAGTACATTTAAACTTAACTCTAACACTAGTAATCAATATATTGAATTTTTATGGGTTCAGAAAATTCCCCAGAACCCACTCAAGTAACTAAAAGAATAAATTCTAATGGATTGGGGTTAAGCTAAAATCTGGAGGGATTGTCACATTTGAGTCTAAGAGAACTTGCCTTACAAATTTGGATATGAGAGAAAACAAAAATGACAGTCTTCCCCACCTAGGATGGATGGTTTGTTATCTGACTTATGCAGACTAGAGTCTAGAACCTCAAACCAGAAGCAGTCTTCTCTGTCATTATCCATGTATACTTGCCATGGGCAGAGTGCTCTAGCCCCACCCACACTGTTTCTGGTCTTGTTGCCCTCCTCCTTGTGGAGAGGGACAAGTCTGTGCTTAGGTTCCTCTGCCATCTGTGGGGCCTCTCCACACAAATTGAGACCCTGAAAATCTGGGAACAAAGCTCTCCATCTTCAGAATCATCACTCCCACATATAGCAGGGCAACAAAACCAGAAACTGAGAGGGAGGCCTAAACAATCCCCTCTACTCATAGTGAATGTATATGGTTGGATAATAAAAACTGAGAGGACTTTACAATCTAAGGGGAAAGTTCCACAGCTGTCACCTCATGAGATCACGTGGTTCACAACTGGCATACTAAAAGGAGTTAGGAACATATCAGTGTAATATTCTCTAATTCAAAATCTTTTAGGGATGCTTGACATTCAGAATGCAAGTGTTGAACTTTGTATTCCCAATCCAAAACAACAGCATTTCAGAAGTGTTTTGTTTCAGCTCTTGTGGTAGCATTCATGGACAATTCAAAACCTAGACACCTCTAAAATATCATCCTATGTCCCATTGTGGTTTCTACAGGCAGCTATGAATGGATTCTTTGTAGTGACTTCTCCATAAAGAAGGCTCAAGTAAGAGAGAAGATCCCAGCCGTTGGACGGTCGGTTTACCGACCTGGAACAATGCCACTGGTGTTTGCCCACCAGCCTGGAGGACGCAACATAGGCTGGGTAAGCTAATGGCGTGGGCAGGAGAGCGCGAGTATTTAAAGGAGCGCTCTCCGTTTGTTCGCCCTCCTTTTTCCTTTTGAGCACCCACCCGCCCTCCCTAATACTAGTGTGATTTTATGGTCGCCATTTTGGGGCCAGATAGGAATTTTTGACCTTCATCCTGATTGGCGTTTGGATGGGGGGAATTTTCGCCTATCCCACACTGGAGCAGGGCTGTTGATATTGTGGTGGTAATTTTTGGTCACACAGGCGGGTAGTGTGGAAAACAGGTATTTTTGGTGTGTCCCAATTGTAAGATCAGGTAAGCCAACAGCGCATCCGACCTCCCGGCTTTGGGAATCGTGCGATTACAGGGCCGGTGCGGGAAAGATGCGCTGGGCCACTTCCGGACCAACAGTCATCAAATAAAGATGGCTTGAGGTCTGGGGGTGTTTAATAGTGGCCTGCCGGGTTTCTGCAGTCTGTTAGACCGCTGGAACCTGAGGTCAGGGACTCGCCCATTGATCAAGTAAGGGGTATTTTGAGACCCCTACCTTTTCACCTGTTTTCGCACTACAGCAGGCCCCCCTTTCTTTGGCCAAGGAGGGCAAATACAATTTGATGATTAATTAATAAAGTGTGGCCCGTATTTGAACCAATACTGTTGTCTTGCGTCTTCATTCCAGGATTGGGTGGGCAAAGGTGCTTGGAGCATCCTTCCTTAGTGATCTGGCCAGTCTCAGACTTCCATTTTAAAAATCCATTTTACTCGGGTAAACATTTTATTGCTAGAGGTAATTAGCTGGTTCTTTTACTGTCTAGTTTCTGAAATATTGTATTTTTTTAAACCCTCCCCCTGCCCTTGCCCTAATATAACTACCAGCTATGGCATTTTTTGGCCATAAAGGTCCAAATAAATATATTCAAAAACAAACTCGACACCTAACATGAATTTGCACGTGTTTCTGTTGTCTGTTACTGCTGAGAGGGAAATTCTCAGCTGCAGAGTCTTCATTTTCCTCTTTCTCATATCTTCCACTTGAAAACAGACTTAAATCTTTTGATTTGTTACAGTTAGAATGTTATTCTTCCCATCCCATGTATGCTAGGATCCTTCCTAGGCTTCTGAATGAAATTTTTCATTTCTGGACTTAGTGGTTTATGAGATGTTAGACTTCCCATCTGTCACAATATCCCCCCATATGTCATGGATCGGCTGAGTTCCTTGGTGTGATTGAAATTCTGCAGGCAGAGAACTAAGGGGGTTGTGTCACTTTGAAGCCCCAGAGGGGAAAACAAACTCTGTAGAAACATCAGGTATTAGGTTGTTATTGTACTTGCTAAAAGCGTACATTCTGGGCTTCAGTACTACTTGGCATTCTGGGCCGTTTCACTCTTGACTAAAATAAACTATATTTCGTGCACTGACCCTTGCAGCTGAAATGTCAACATAATGCAATCTTAAAAGTTGGGAAGATGTTTGGCTGGCTCACAAATATAAAGCCCAAGAGTTGAGAACTCCAAGATTAGCTTAGAGCAGAAGGATGGCAAAGAACTGTGTACCTTACTCTGGTCATTCTCATGTTTACATCGGGGCTCTCACTGTGAATGTCCTGAGGCACCTATGGCAGAGGAGACCAGGGCAAAGCAAGCACAATGTCACTTGTCTAGGGTTTCTTAAAAATGAGCTGATGGTTTAATTGTGTCACTTTGGAGAACAGCTTAAGTATAAGTGTTTCCCACCCATGTTGTAAACCAAGCTAGGATTTCTTTATATAGACAAACGGAACAAAGATTCATTGTGAAACCTGGATTGCTAGCTGAACGATGAAACAGTGTGGTTATTAATAATGCTTACACGGAATGCAGCCCACAATTTCTGGTTATAACCTATGAGCCCATGGTGATGCATGATTTGCACAACTGTTTATACAACTGTGATGACATATCGCTGTTTCTACTAACATTTAAAATGTGCAATCACAAGGGCAATGGGTTTTGTGCTAGCACAGTGACATCATTGGATACCCAATGACATCACTAGATACAGACTATCCTCTGTTTTTACCTGTCTAGAGCTATGAAACAGGGATTACTAAGCACTTGGAAGCCCACAGCATTGTGTCAGTGATTTTATTGGTGGGTCACACAGGAAGCTGCCCCATACTGAGTCAGAGATTTGGCCTATCTCGCTCAGTACTGTCTATGCTGACTGGTTGTGGTTATCCATGGATGTGGATTGGAGCCTTTCCAAATCCTATCCAGAAGTGAGTGTAGAACCTAGTCACATCTACAGGTAATGTATCTGCTAATGACCAACAGTTTTCTGAAGTGGTGAAGAGTAAAGATGTGCAGGTTTGTGCTTTTGGACTATAACTCCCAGAATTCCACAAGAAGCATCTCTCATGAAGAGTTGACTTAGACTACTTAAAGTGTTTCCCATCTACTTTCTTGATAGTTTTACACATCCATAGAGCAGCTAGTCTTATTCCCTTTGGATTACAACTTGAGTTTTCTATGAAGAAGCATGTGATACCCAGTGTGGTTTAGGGATAGAGTAATGGACTAGGACTAAGGAGGCCTAGGTTCTAATCCCTGGTCAGCCATGGAAACTCACTGGGCGCGTGGACTTGAAGAGACATAACAACATGTAGAAATCTACTTCAGTAACCAGAATAATTATGGATAAGAACAATGCAACTGGTGTAGCTGTCAGTATGTCAAGTTCCTGTAACCAAGCGGGGCACAATAGATTAAAAAAGCTCCTTTGCTTTTTTTTACAGCTCATTGGTTCACGACCAGCTGATGAAGACCAAGCCAGCAAAAATTTGCACACATAAACTTTGCGGATGCAATGAAGATTTCTCACCTGGCTTATTTTCCACTTTTGCCAATTGGACAAAAGGGTCATTTAAATGAACAAATAAATAAAGCCTCGTTTTCAATTTTTAAAAGGACCTGTTTGGCTGTCTCAGTCTTTAAAATTTCTTCTTCTTCTTCTGATTGGCAAAACTGTATGATGATTTTTACATCAAATGGAATTTATGCATTCAAAGAAAGGTAAACAATCAATCAGTCTTTACCTCAGTTGAATAAACCGTACAAGTCTGGCTCCCTTTTTTACCTGTGAAGAACTGTGTGATGTAGGCATTGCTAAGGTTGATTCATGCCAGACTCTCATAAATACACAAGTATTCTGTTAACAACACCTATTGTACCCTTCAACTTGGCATCATTGAGCAAGTGCTTTGCTCTTCACATAAACAAAGAAGATTGTTTCAGTTTTCAAAGGCGTGTAGAGAACTATTTACTCATCAGACTTTTAAGCCTTCATTTAATTTTCTTTTCTCTTGGGCCATAAAATTTCTCATTAAACATGGGGGATTTAATATGACTAATTAATGCTACATCTGATGGTTCCCCCATCTTCTAATATTATTAACATATTAATTAGCTAATTACCCTGAGGTTGCCAGTGGTAATAAAGGAGAAGTAATACCATATCCACTATTGTTGCCAAAATTTGTTGTGTTTACAGTTGAAATTCATATTTCACAAAGGAATGAGGCAGACAACCTTTCTAAACACCCACCACCTCCAGCAAGTCTTCTCAGGCAATGGGAATTCCAGCACTATGAAGCAGGCAGACAGACGTTTTGCGTAGGGATGAGATTTCTGTATTTTTAATTTATAATATCAAGTTCCACCAGCCAGAGCTGGACACACACAAAAAAAGCCTGGCAAAATCTGATATGAAATAGGGGCTCTAATGGCAGAACTGGTTTCCTTTGGTACCCATGCCAGTGGTGGAAAATCTTTGGATCGCCAGATGTTTTGGACTATTATTCTCTGATTTCCTCTGAAAGGTGCCATGTTTTAGGGTGCTGGCTAGAGTCTCAAGGATTTGCCATGCTTGAGGCAGCAAGACAAATCTCAGCATATGCAACACTACTGGCTGTACTGTGTAAGGTACACAAAGCCAGAGCATCCATCTCCCCTCTCTTCCCAGCTGACAGCAGAAACCATTGGCTCAATGTGGAGATACTTTTGTGTATATTGTGCTTGTTAAATGTCAAATGTTAAATGTCAAATTGTTAAATGTTTCTTGGGAACCAAGAAACTGTGAATGATGGGAGGGGCTGGAAAGAAAGCTAGAGGGACTATGCAGTGTGTCTTGTACAAGTTTCAGCTGCAGCATAGCTCCTGGAAAAAACTCCTTACATGTCATAAGTGTGACAGGTAAGGCCATGAGGGATTCAGCCCTCATCAGGAATGGTGGTAAAGAATGCAATCTGTGAAATTGGGTTACTGAGCGACACAGAAAACCTACAAACAAGACATCCCCACAAATCAGTCCTATCATTAAAAGATCTGCTCAGATCTTACAAACCAACAGTACCTCATATTAGGTTGTTCTCTCCTCCTGTTGCCCCCTTCCTAGCAATATTGTCTTTTCCAGTAAGTTCCGCTCAGGTCTTGCAAACTAACAGACAATCGGTCTCATGTTAAGTGTTCCAATCTTCCTATTGCCCCACCCCACACTTTTCCCAGCAATATTGTCTTTCTGGTCACTTCTGTATTCTCATTATATATGCATGGCGGGATAGAATCAATTTGCTCATTCTTGTTCTAGTGAGAGTTCAGTCTTGACTTGATTGAGCACCCGTTTTTCTGCTTTTCTGGCTGTCTTTAGTATCTGTAAGGTTCTCCTCTGGCACTACATTTTAAATGAGTTGATTTTTGTCCCAGTCTTTCTTCACTATCTTTCACATAGGATGGATGGTTTTAAACTTGATTTCCAGTGGCAGTCTTTGCTAACTGCTAGCTCCCTGTTTTTTGTTTGTTTGTTTAAATGAGGGGACATCTTTTGGAAAACAACTAGTTCATACAGCTTTTGCTTCTACATAGCTTTTCTTTGTCAGATTGCCTACCCTGAGGAAAAGGTTTGGAAACTGGAACATAGCTTTCTAGTCTGCATTCTGTAGAGTGAGCATAGAGGTATTAGTTTACCTGAGAGGTTAAAGGGTGTTTATATCTCTCTGTTGTATGAGTTGCAAAGCTTTGTTTCACCATTTCATTAAAAGCAAAACAGCTCTTCAAAATATTTTGGCACTGAGGAACTACAGTCACATCCCATCTGTTCTTGCTTCTGTCCTCCCCCAGGAACCACAGTTCCTGGGGGATCGTGTGCCCATCTTCTGGGATCCTCTAGCACTGGGTAATTTTACATGAGGGAAGTTTCTATTTTAAAAAGTTAGGAAATTCAATTCTTAAAAAACCAAAAAAAGGGAAAAAAAGAAAAAGAAAAAAATCAAAACAAGAAAACAACAACTCTGTTTTATGAATGTGGGATCTCCTTCTTCTATATCTACAATTCAAAACATCAGGAAATAGCCCAATATTGCTGCACAATAATATTTATGTGTTGCCAGCAGGAAAATGGATGCTAAGATTTTCATAGCAAAGGGCAGTCTGAAATTTGACAACACCAATGGCAGCAGTCAAGATAGCCACTCTGCAGGCCACCCTCTTGTGCTCACTACCATTCACAGTCCTGACAATTGCTTTGTGTTTCAGTGAGAAGTGGTTAAACTTGGATGGCACTGTTTCATCTTTATTTATTTGTCTGTTTACTGTCTATCCTGCCTTTCTTCTAAAGATTTCAAGATGGCAGACATGTCCACCCCCATTTTATTACCACAACAGCCTGTTGAGGTACGGTGGGCTTAGGTATAGCAATTACACCAAGGATGTACACTGTTAGGTGGTGATTTAAATCCAGATGTTTCTACTTCTATTCCTACACTCTAATAATAGCACTTACAGCCTGAACATTAAGAATAAACCAATGACATTCCAGTGATGACACTAAAGGCTGTAGCAACAATTTTGAGGCAAACTGCTAAAGATGCAATATTTTAGACAAAACCTACATGAATGAGCGAGGTTAATACAGTTAACCAACCATGTATGAGGTTGATAAATCTGGTCTTGCTACCTTATGGAAATGTTAAAAAGGAAAAGGAAAAGAAAAAAGAAGAAAAAAAGGAAAGGAAGACAAGGAAGCTTGGGGGAAAACTCATGTGTGTGTTCCAGAGAACAAAAATGAGCATTTTAAACTGTGTACCTAAGCTTCCAGCCAGAACATATGCACATTTATTCACAAGTAATTCCCACTAAATCACATGGGATTATTTTCATGTAAATGTGTATAGGAGTGCAGCTTTCATTTGGTGGATTCTCTCTGAAGTGAATTTTCCCATGTGTCATTTTCAAACAGAGAGGCAGCACGATACAGCTAACAAATACCTTGGGGAACATAAAAACAGCTTTTATATTTTAGAAGGGCATCTGTTTATCAAAAGGAAAATAGAAAAGAAAAAAAGTAGGGGGAACTTAAATAAGTGATGCTACTCACCAAATGTCCAGCTGCATTTAAGATTTGTTTCAAAATTCGAATTCTGAGCTCCACCCAAGTTGAAAACCCACAGGTCCAACTGTCACTTCAGTAACCTATTTGTCCTCTTTTCCACCACCCTCATTTTTTGCCACCCACTGGTCTCTCTCTCCCCCCCTCTTCCTCCACTACTCAAATCAGTTTCTACCAGCTTCATAGAACTGCCAAACAAATACCTACAAGCAGAGGAAACTAGCTAATTATCAGTGGCTCCAGTTGGGTCTCTTGGGAAAATCCATTCCAAGACATAACATATTCAGTTGTTAAAGTTGTGAAATTAGTAGCACCATGCACAATTTCGTATTTCTAGCTGTTCCAGTTTTAAAGCTCTCCAAGGATAAACAAATAAACCAAGAGGTCTCATTTGGGGATGTAATAAATCTACTTCTTCAAGTTAGAAAATCAGTAGTACCTGTACAGAATTTTGTATTTCTAGCTCATGTTTCAGACAGCTCTCAGGATAAACAAATAAGCATCTACAATGGGTTCTGAGTGCCCCGAATTCAAGATATTATTAATCCAGTTCTTAAATTATTGAATTAATAGTGTCTATGCAAAATTGCGGGGGTTTAGCTCCTATTGTCTCTGAGAGCTTACAGTACAAACACACAAAGAAATAAACAAGGCTCTGGGGAAAGCATTTTTGAGATGCAACAAACAATATATTTAAAGTTGGAAAAATCAGTAGCATTCACACAAAATATTGTGTTATTGGTTGTTATGGTTTCCTAGATCTTTCTGGACAAACTAGCCAATCAATCAACACAAGAGTCTCTGGGGAAAGAGATTTTAAGATGTAACTGACAAAATTATTTAAGTTTGGAAATTCATAATATTCATTAAAACTCATAGTTGTAGTTCTTACTGTTTTGGAGATTTTTCAACACTAAACATGCTTACAAACAAACAAACTTTCACAAATATTTGTGAGATCAAATTTGTCAGAGTTATAACAATTGATGATAAAAGTAAACATGAGTTTGGGTATAATAGGTCTTGCAAATTGGCATGCAACAGATAATGTTTATTGCAATTCACTTTCAAAAATTATACTGTTTGTGTTACACCAGCCTAACAATGGAAGAGGACTTAGGCCACAGATCTGTACATTTTTAGGATTGCAATCCACAGCTAGCATATTGAAAATTAAACTTGTGAGTCTCCTTTATGTTTCTAATTGCTGCCTTCAATTGTTCCATTAATTCATTTTATTGTATATCTGTTATCTGTCGAAATATTTATCACACAACAGATCTTTGTGTAACATTTTTTGCAAAACAGGCAAGAATCCTCCCGCAGAGTTGCTAACATCTCAGCATCAGTGATGTTGCTGGCAGTAGCAGATTGTAGCTAACTAAAGAATTGTTTTGTTATTTGGGGGTGGGGGTGTGACTCGGTGTGCTGAAATTGGGATAAATAATTGTGTGCCGTCAAGTCAATTCTGACCCTTTCCAGGGTTTCTGAAGTAGTGAGTACTCAGAAACGGTTTATCATTTCCTTCTTCTTAGGGCATCTTGGGACTGTGCAGCTTGCCCAAGGCCACACAGGCTGGCTCTTCTCCCAAGAACTACAGTGGAGAATCGAACTCCCAACCTCTGACTCTACTGCCAGATACCTACCTCACAGAGCTGTCCAGCCAGCTGAAATTGAGATAGGAACTCTTTAATTAATGGTGACTTCATTCCTGCTGCATCATGAGGTTTTAGAAGAGGACAAAGGAAACTATATAAAATACCTCTTACACAAATAATGTTTTCTATCACATTAGTCTTGTTCTCTTATGACGTAGTGACTTATATGTACAGATGCAGACATGTACCAACACCATTATGATACTCACAAATATCCAATATAATAATAAGTAAAAACAAGACTTTACTGTCCACTAATTCTATGTGAAATTAAAGGTAGATGAGTTTACACCTTGCAGCAATAAAGTAAAATAAACATTTAAGAGGCCCAGAGTGGGGGGCAGACCTTTCTAGGCAAGATAATGGGCCTGTGCTTGGTTTCAGAACAGTTCTAGGAAGCTGAGTGTCTTGAACTGTCACAGAATCCTGCATCCATCTTATTTATTAACAGCTGAAGGAAGACCATTTTCAGAATGCAAAAGTTAAGGACTGGAGTTCACTTCTCAGGGTTACAGCTTTTAATGGACTGGCTGTCAGCGATAAGAAAATGATGGAGAGGCACAATGCTCCTGCAATCTCATTAGCTGGATGTATTGTGTGATGTTAAGTTACCAACTTGCAACATACTAAGGCATGCCAGTGGCAGAGAAACGAGGAAAGAAAGCAATTTAAAGTTCTGTGGGAACTTTTACACCTCCATTGTGGACTGCAAAAAGACCCATTTTGATGCTTTATGTATCTTTTCATAATTTCTTTTGTGCTCTGCAAAGTTCAACCTCATGTTGCCTTTTTTCTTTTCTTTTTTTCCTTTCCTTTTTTAAAAAATAATGTTTCTATTGGAATTTTCCATTGCAAAACATGTTTTTTAAAAAATACACACACATACACACACACACTGAGAAAATCAACTGCTCTGCCAGACATAAATGTGGGGTAGGGGGAGAGATAGAGAATGAATATACTTCGACTACAGGAGAATTGGCTTACTGCCACTGTTTTCCTGGAATAGTTATTTGAGTGTAAATGTGACATTTACAATTTATTTACCTGGGGAAATTCTAACTAGTGACCTTTAGTCATTTACCAACCTAGATACTGTTATTTTATAATTGCCTGCCAGACACTGTGTTTAAGAAACTACCTTTACAAATAAAGTCCAATTGTTCACTTCTCATCCAAACATTCCACATTCAGTGAAAAATCCTACCCTGTGCCCACCTTACCTTAATTGCAGAACCATGATATAAGATTTGCTCAAGACAAACTTGAGTTTGCATCTTCTAAAGCTTTATTTGAATATGATTTTTTTTCAAACACAATTCTTTGTGAGTGAGTAAATCACTAACTTCCAAAGGTAGAGATATCCAGTTACAAATTATATCTAAGGCCATGTTCACTCCTGGGATATGTGAAAGAGATAACATCTGTCTAAAACTGAGCTGATTCAAATGCCTTCATCCACCACAATCTCTATTGTTAATCTTGTATAGGTATCAGTCAATAGCTGACACCATGTTATAGCCTACAGCTGCGAGGAGTTCCAGCCCAGTCCTTTTCCAGGTGAACAGAATTTAGGTATCTGTCCAGGAGGTGGAACTCCTAGAATGGAGAATTCTGGGATTTGGAGTCCAAAAAGCAACAACAACAACAACAACAACACACACACACACACACACACCAAATGCATATGCCTAGTTCACAGACCCAAATATAACCCAGGAAATCCTCTATCTGTATAACAATCGCAGGTGAAAAATGCCGAAGGTATAGAATCTTATAGAAGAAGTACCATACCCAGTGTGAAAACTGAAACTTCTCTCAAAGTTACAGCTCAGTAAGATAAACTAATGCCTAGAGGATCCAAAGCAATCAACATCTGCAAAAAAGTAAAAACTACATGAAAAAGTGAGCTGCAAAATTGTGTTGAAAGCAATTTGCTTTTGTTCCACTGGCACCTCTAATTTTCTCACATTCTGATTGGCCACTTTCTCATCATTGCTAAAATTCTCTTCTATATTG
The DNA here is from genome assembly GCA_037013535.1 of Intellagama lesueurii. Classification (NCBI taxonomy): domain Eukaryota; kingdom Metazoa; phylum Chordata; class Lepidosauria; order Squamata; family Agamidae; genus Intellagama; species Intellagama lesueurii. Next base: position 90,442,290 of record JBAJHW010000004.1, on the reverse strand, counting down.
GTAGATGACAAGTCTGCAGAACATCAACCCACTTTTCTTTATTGTCCAGAAAGAAAAGGATCCCTTTGTCCTGAAGTAAATGACAAAACTGTAACATTATATCAGAGTACACTCTAGCTATGACACCACTGAAAGTATCCAACTCCGTAGCTTTTCCATATTGTTGCGTTGTTGTTCAGCTTGATCAAGACCTTGTCACCACAGTAAAAATGTATCTATCTCCTCCCTCCCCATTTCATAATCCAAAAGTCCAGGCTAAGAGAAATCCTCTGCCTTCTTTTCCAACAGGAAACTATCGTGTTTTTTAATTAAACAAACCAAAGAATTCCTCCATTCATTTCAACACGTAGGCCACTCCATTCCATAGTTATGTAGTCCATCCTACAGACCATGTATCTGTAGTCCAGTCTAATCAGTATGTCTATAGACATACTATAGTGTCCAGAGCTGTATTGGGAATAAAGGACCTTGCCAGTTTTTAACAATCCTTTTTTCTCCTTTCACACACCATCATGATTGTGCTAAAAATATTATTTGCATAAAAGAATGTTCAATATGTATATGGTGTGTCTTCACCATGTTTTGCATAAACAGGGTGTTGTAATTTGGAACACAGGTCCCTATCACAACAGCCCCCACAGCTCACCCCTAAGTAGAATGTAAAAATATAGGCAACTATGTTGCTTTGAGCAAATACTAATTCTAGTTGTTCTACCGACTGTCAGGAGCAGATCCTTTGTAAAAATAATGGGTCTTAACTGGTCACTCAAGACAAAGCCACCTCAAAATATTTCCCATAGAAAACTATATCACTAACAGCAATATATTGTGTCTAGGAAAACTCGCTGTGGCACCAGGGGCTGAGAGTTCAATTCCCCACTGTGCTTCATAGCAGAAGAGCCTGCCTGTGTAGCCTTGGGCAACCTGCACAGTTCCCAGAGTGCCCCCAGAAGAAGGGAATGGTAACCACTCCTGAGTACTCTACACCTAGAAAATCCTGGATATGATTGCCATAAGATGGAATTCATTCGACAGCACACACTTATGGTAATTCACAAATATACAGTGTCCCATTCCAGTTACTGTGAAAGCTGCTACTTGGCTGAGATGGAACAGAGAAACCTGGTGTGATTGGCAGAATCTGTCCCTCCTAATCAATCCTTCCAGCCCTGGCTCTACCAACATCCATAGAGACCTTTGCTAGCATCTGATACCATGCCTGGCTCATTTGTATTGAGGCTGACAATTTTTCAGCTGTTCTCATAATCTGAAGTACTATTTTTGAAGAATACATGTTTCAGGCTTCCTGTTACATATCCTTTGGCTAGGTTCACAGTACAAGCATGCTCATCTAACATTATTATTAAATGTGGATTTTAATTAAGAGGTATTTGCACTATAAAAGAAGCTTTCATCTTTGGAGAAAAGGATGTTTAAAACATCTGAGTTTCTTTTTCTTGCTCCAAATTTAATCCCCCCCCCTTTCCTCCCCATCAAGAAAATTACACCGCATCTGGGTAACATACACAATTCAAAAGAGCTTTTAATGGTACCTCATAATTTTTAGTGTTATGTAAGCTAGATGGTGTGACCTAATTAACAGTCTCTTATAATGCTGGCACCATGAATCTAGGAAAAAATGTTCTAAGAGTCTGCAACTAAATCTTGTTTACACAGCTTTGGTTCCAGTTCCTTCAGGAGGAGAAATCAAAATCAATACAACACTCTTTGAGCCTTATCCATAAAGGGGTGCATTTTCAAAGATCTGCAGGAACAGAGCATCTCTTAATTCCCATTGATGCTAATGGAAGTTCTCCATCTAAATCCCAGGATACTGCTTTCAAATGCACCCTTAATGCATTTTAAAAGTCACATTTCTTCTTTCTTTCACACAAATGGCTAGGGATTTTTCCCCTTCCCTCCCCCTTTTGGTCCTACCACTTATTCTAGCATCCTATCTCTGGAGGATTTCCTAAAATATGTGCTTAGACACATCTTAACACCAAAGGGGCTGGGGAAGGGAAAAAACAACAAAACCCAACCAGTTTCCTTGGGACAAATATAAAAGCGAGTCTCACTCAACACCTTTCTTTCATCTTTCTTTCACATAGGAAAGCTCCTGTTTCTCCACCCCCACCAATATGGAAAGAGGTTTTGTGAAGGAAAAGGAAAAAAAATAAAAATAGAAAGGAGGACTTAAAACAACTGTCATGTTCAGAATGGTAACAGGAGCCAGGATTGCAGGAACTTCAAATGGCATTTCCCCAAAGACAATACATTCCTATTTTTTGTGTGCATGAGTTCAAAGGACAGCCATAGCAGTTGTTAAAGTTAAATAAATAAATAAATAAATAAATAAATAAATACCTAAAGTTACACTCCCCTCTTTCAAGGAGAGAGTAATCCCAACTTGTGGGTGCTATCTATGGTGAGGGCGCATCACCTACAATTCACACCTTGTGGGAGAAATTGTCCTTGTTGTGATTGTTTATATTGAAGATGGATACAGGGGCTATCAAATCAGGTTCCTTAAGTAGGAATAAGGGCAGCCTTCTTCTCACTGCACAACGTAGAGGTCCATATACCAACAAATGAAAGGCTAGCATGGTTGTCAGTCTGGAACATCATTCAGGCAAACTGTCCCAGTTTTATTTTTAATGGCTGTGTGAATGCCCAAGCATTCCTCTTGTTCACGAAATGTTTTTATGGCCTCCAATGAACCCAGTCAAATAGCAATTGGCACAACTAGCTTTGGTTTCAAACTTGCAGAACCACTAACTAATAATTAGCTCTCTGTGAACATTCATTTGTGCATTCATTCTTGATCCGGGGGTGCGGTGGATCCTGAGATTATTAGAATCCAGTCAATCAGCACCAAGCACAGCCAGTTTTTGCTTCTGATTTACAGAACCCATGAACAGCACATCAGCTTCAGCTTATGAGAAGAGAAGGCAGAAAATAGAAAGATAAAGGTTGCTCTCATCAACAACAGCTATTCCAGTTGCTCAGACATTTAGTTAGCAGCATTAACAGTGTATGCTGCTCTATGAAATATGAGCACCTAACAATATGAAATATTAACAAAGTAGAAACAACAGAGGGAGGAAAAGCCAACAAAATAAAAGAGAAACAGAGGAAAAAAATGTGTCCTACATACACCAGCAGGGTAGCAGTGGAGAAGAGGGTATCAAGTCAAAGGCCTCTTGTGGGATGAAAGTGCTTATTTTTACCTCTGCATGGTCATTATGTCCATTGCCTATTCACATGAGGCTTAATCCTGCACCCACTGGTGCATATGAAGGAAGTGTATGTGTTATGTGCAGTCAAGTCTGCTCTGATCTATGGTGACCCTAGAAGGGCTTGTGAGGCATGTGAGATATTGAAGTTGTTGTTTTACTAGTACTGCCTTCCTTTGCAGTTCTATGGCTGAGTGAGGATATGAACCCAGGTCTCCTGAATCCTAGTACAACACTCCGTCCACTGCACTACACTGATTCTCATGAAGAAAGTAGCATTTGTGCTACTGAATTTCCTGAAGGCACCATGTTTCCTTGATAATTAGAATGATGGTGATAGTATGGCTTTGTCCTTTTATTGTAATTGTTGTTGTAATTGTGACTGCACATCATCTTGGTAGATATAAAGAGTGGCTTTAAAATCTTTGTATAAATGAATAAAATCACACCCACTGTGTCTATGCAAATCAAGGTGAAAGTTGAGAATAATCTGAGATAAGCAAAAGACACTGTCTCACTAATGTCTATCTAACCCAGCAATGGCTCTCTATTTGAGACAGAAGACCCCCCCCCCCGCCTGCCCACCACGTCTATCTGGAGACACAAACATGCTATAAACTGTTGGCACATAGAAGTGGGACCATGCAGCAAAATGTTGCAGTATGCCATGTTTCTGTTCAAGGATTTGGTCACTTCCTTTTCCCTTCCCACTCCTGCTTCTGTGTTTCTTTTTCTTTTTCCTTTTTGTTTGTTTGTTCTATATCTCTATCTCAGCCTACAACAACCAGCAAGTATTAGATACTCACTAAGCCCACTGAATTTGGACATGTGCATAAAAACAGCCCAATAAGGACTGAACATGCTCAGTGAGCCCAAACAGTGAAATGAGGAGGAAAACCAGGAAACAAGGAGAGTGGAAAGGAGTATCATGAACAGGAATACATCAGTTATATGACTATGATGTCTCCTATATGCCCTTGTTGAAGAAAACCCTTGGTTTTTAATGGGAGAATTATTTGCTTTCATGGAAGAATTATTGGTTTTTATTCATTGACATGCTGAAGTGCATCCTCTGTTTTCCCCCCACATTTCCTTCATCATCTGTCACAAAACCTTTGTCACTTACTTGTCCTCATACTGAGTAAAAAATAAGCCAGTTTCTTCACTGATATTCATTATAGTGGAAGCAGTAGCAACATCTTTTTTCCCTACATTGTGTTCCCAGAAGACAACTCCAAAAGGTCAACTAAGACAATATTGTGCTTTACATTTAGTAAAAGAGGATTGTGTTTTTCTAACACTTCTGAAAAAAATCAGGTTAGTGAAGCACAGTGTAAGGTTGTGAACCACACTTCGGCAATACTAAACTAAATAGCTGGCGCTTGATGGATGTGTCTGCTCCAACACCTGACTGCAGTCATTAACAAGGAGAAACTCTAATACTGGCACTATGCTGAGAAAGAGAGAAATGCCTGGTCAATAAATGGTTTACAAAAAAATGTAAGAGCAAAAGTTTACAGGGATTTCTGCACACAAGACTTAGGCTGGATTCTCATTACCTTTTAAAGCTTTGCATGCCTTAGGACCTGGGTTCCTGAAAGAACTTTTATTTACACATCATCTACACACTAAATTGTGCAGGCTGCTGTAGCTTGTAGGTTTAATCTAAAACAAGCCCACCAGAAGCTCTGGAGTCTGCCTATGGAGGCCCCAGTCTTCTCAGGCTCTTCCCTTCCCCAGACCCCTCAAACAAAGGAGAAGGGGGGTGGGAAAAGATAATAAGGAAGAAGCTGGAGTGAATGACTAGTGGTTTTAAATGCTGATACCATTGTGCAGAACATGAGAAATGGGTGGGGGGAGAGCTAGAACTCCTAAAAGAGAAAGGCAAATAGCTATTATTAAAACCTGGTGAGATAGCACTTGTAGCTAGAATGTAGTAATTGAAGGATATAATTCATTCAAAATAAATACACTAAATGGAAAGAAGGTAGAGCAGCATTGTACATAGAGGATATGTACACACCTAATAGATGTGAGGAGAAACAAAGAGTGACATCATTGTGGGGCTTGTTACAGAACTTCAAGCCAGGCTGAATACTTGTATGATGCCCTTCTAGATTTGATGAGCCAAAATTTAAAGAGGAGAGATATAAGTGTAATGGGCTACTTCAACTACCTGGGTACGTGTTGGAAGTCCAAGTTTCCCAGGAATGTAATGCCCAACAGATTCCTCACCCGCCTTGCTGACAATTTCATCTTCCATGAAGCCAAAAAAGCTACAAGAGGATGTGCAACCCTGGATCTAGTCCCCAGTAAAAGAGAAAAACTAGTCAACATGGTGGAAATTGTTAGAAGTTTGGGTGGAGTTGACCATATAACCTTGGGGCTCATTATACTGAGAAACTGGAAAAATGGAGTAGTATAATGCACAATCAAGGCTTTAAGTAACTTGATTTCAGTCAACTTAAAGAAATGCTGGGTGAGAACCAACTGCCAGAAATACTCAGGGAGAAGGGAGTTAACAATGGATGGGAGTTTCTTTAGGGTGAGGCACTGAAGGCAGAATCACAAATAATTCCAATGAGAAAGAAGTGGGAGACATTCAAGAAAGGGTCTGCATATAGTTTCAAATGGACTGCATCCTAACATTGGAAAGGAATTCTCAAATGTAATCTCGGAGAATTCTTGGGGAACATGTGACATGTATGTGATCTGGGCAAGTACTGACCAGTCAGCTTGATGCTGATAGCAGGAAAGGTTCTAGAGCAAATCAGTAAACTGTGAGCACTCAGAAAAGAGCCAGCATGGCTTTCTGAGAAACAAGTCTTGCCTGATTAACCTTTTCTCTCCCCCTCCCCCTCTTTTATTGAGTAAAAGCTTTGTAAATTGGTGAAAACCACGGATCTAGCATGTTTTCATTTCACCAAGGCACACAAAAAGGGCTCCATTATATCTTTGTGGTGAAACTGATAAAATATGGACTCGATCAATGGTCCTCAACTTTGGGTCCCCAGATGTTCTTGGGCAAATTCCCAGAACACTTCACCACTGGCCTAAAACTCCCAGCTGTGCTGGGCAAGATTTTTGGGAGGTATAGTCCAGGAACATCTGGGGACCCAAGATTGGGAACCACTGTTTTACATGGCTAAAAAAAACCTTCTAGCGTTTTGCTGAGTTGGAAGGCAAGAATGAATTCTATATTAAAAGGAAGTCACACCTGGATAATGCACACACACATATGCACTGCTGGGTTATTTTGTTTCTTCTTGCTCTTTTATATACCTAGGTTTATTGTGCTGAGACTATTTGAGACACACACAGAAAATGGCTTTTTTTTTTCACGTCCGCCACAAATTATAGTTTATTCAAATAGATTAATTTATTATGACTACACAAAGGATTTTTTTCTTTAAATATTCATTTTTGTCTAAGCACTGATATTAGTAATTTAAGTTTGGATATAGCATAATCAATTAAAGTGAAGCATGCTGTGAGAAAGTGAGCCTGGCACATTAATTTAATCTATTTTAGCAACTCCTGCTGTCTCTGGAATAATTTCCATGGATGCAAGGCATTTTTCAAAGTTTTCTAAAAAGGGGGAAATGCATGTCAATGAACTCTTTCTAAATAAAACAAATGTCTTAATGCTAAAATTGTTGCTACCAATATGCTCATTATGAATAGAAAATATGGCTGTCAAGGAGGCCACATTTTCTATTCATAGAGAGGAGCTGCATCTAAGTGGGTGGGCTAGTGCCAGACATAGCTTCCCGTCTGGCTTTGTACCAACTTTTCCTCCATTGGATCTTATTTCCTCCTTCTGTTTACTCTGTGTTTGTCACAAGATGCAATGAAATCACCTCAGGAGATAGGGGATAGTGCAGAGCTAGCTTGAGCTTTTAGAAAGCCAGAGGAAGCCCATGACCAGAGGAAGGGAGTCCCCCCACCCACACAAACAGAAAAGGGGGATGAGGCAGGCACCCACTACTTCATCCACAGGCTGTCTCCTTTGGGAATCCATCCATGAACTTGATGTGCCTTTGCTGAACGTTCCTATGAGGAAATTAAAATACGTAGCAGCTCTAAATCATAGGTTCTTAACCTATGGTCTGCGGACCCTCAGGAGGCCGTGATGTCCTCACAGGGGGTCAGCAAAGGCTTGAATAAATGTTATGATCTTTTGCAGTTAAAATAGAAAGAAAGAAACCAAGAAAGAAACCAAGAAACCAAGAAAGAAATCAAAAAAAGAAAGGAGATGTAGAACAAAATCTTAATTTCTCTTGCTTGTTCGTGTAAGATTTGACTTTTCTAACCTACTGCTTCCATTAAAAACAAACAAAAATAAACATTGGTTATGAAAATAGCTGTTTGATAGCAAATAACTGTTTGATATTTCTGCACATGGTGAGAACATACAAGTGAATGATGCTGAGTGGCTGAGAGACATCATGTGACATTTCTTGCTACTGTGCAGACAGTCAGAAGCCATGGGAAGAGAGATTCAGAGTCAATCAGTGTCAGTGTGAGTGAGTGTTTGGATGAACTTCGTGATTGTGTTTCTTCATCTATTTCTGCTAATAAAACCATTTGGTTATTGTCAGGTTAAGTGACTTTTCTATATTATTACAGTGAATTTCTTAACAATACATTGTGGCTGAGCTTCAGAATGGATCACTGGCTGAATCTGAAACATAAAAGAGCTGATGCTGTTGATGAGGGTGCAGCTTGTTCAAAGCAAAATGAAGCTTCTTCAAGTCGTTTTAAAAAGTGTCTCCTTTACAGCAAGGAACATCTGCCAATGAGACCCTTCATGAGAAACCTTAAATAAATAATTGATGCACCTCAGGGTTTAAAATCTTGAGTTAAGTCTTGGTGGTCTGTGGCAACAAAAGATATTTAACGGGGATCCGTGGTTAAAAAAAAAAAGGTTAAGAACTGCTGCTCTAAATCATTTGTTATTGGGGACTCAGGCAGGTGTCACTATAGTGATGGACTCAGACAAAGAGCTGGAATCGTTGCAGCTGTCCAGGAATGTTGTGTTCTTATGAAAGGCATGGGGTGTTGCCTAGCAGCTTAGAGATTTGAGCCTCATGTGTACATGGGGGGATGTGCCCTAATGAAGACAGGGGTGTGACATGTGGTCTGTGATGGAGCCCAGGTGAAGCCTGAAGGACATGGCAGTAGAGCTAAGACAAGACACCCAGGCAAGAATGTAATTTGGTTCTAGCTTCTGTCCCTCTCCCTACTGAAGACTCTGAAAACAGAGGAAATACCCAGAAACATCAGGTCAGACCTTGAGCTTGGCAACCCTACTGTTTATCTCTGCACTCTCACTTCTGGTCTTGCTTCCCCACTCAGTTGAATTAACATGCAGTAGCACTGGTTGTAATCACTCATTTCTATAGCCAGAACTCTGCTAAGCCTCAGTTCATTTTCTTTAATGTGAATTGCTTCCACATTAAAGGGTGACAGAAAATAGAAAAATGGCAGCTGATGACACAGAGGCACCAGAATCTTTCTACAGCAAAGGGAAGGGCTTGTTTTCCCTTCTGCCATTCCTAGGAAGAAGGGGCATCTGGGTTTTTCTCTTCTTGTTTGTTTGTGAGAACTGGTGCAAAATTTACCAGTTGCGAGGCAGAATATAAACTGAGTGCTGGGAACTACACATGCAGCTCATTCTATACATGCTTAATCAGAAGTATCTCCCTCTCTCTTTTTTAATATTAGGTAAAAACAGAACAAAAATGAAAACAGTAAAGATGAAAATGTTGTGGCACATTAAAGATTAACCACTACATTTTAATGTGAGTTTTCGTGGACAAGTCCATTTCTTTAGACTTCTTCTTCTTTAGTTTTCTATGGAGGTTTTCTCTTAACATTGTGCAGAGTGTCTAGGGAGACCCATCCAGATCCCTCATCTTGGCTTGAGGTGAATGACCTCTACTTAAGGCCTCAATGTCTTTGAATCCAGCATAGAAACATCAAATTATACCATTGGAAGAGATTCCACAGAGTCGTCTATTCCGATTCTCTACTAATGCAGGAAAGAGATACATTCTCTTTTCTGATACCCCTGTGCATTCTCCCACTTGGACTTCAGCTAGCCTAATAAGCTCTCTTTCTCTTTATTATTATCTCCCCACCATTTGCTAGCTGATTCTTCCTCCTTTTCAGACTGCATTTGATTTTTTTTCTGTGTTTTTTAAACCCTCAGAATTAATTTTTAAAAATTGTATTGCTTTAAAATGATCCTTACTATTATGTAAGTGAAAGTCTTGCATTCTAGTTGCAGGTTGTCTCTGTTACTCTCTTGAGTGGAACAGTGGATGAATTAAATAACCAAACAAATAATAATAAAATAAATCAGATGAGTCAGAAAATTACAGCCTTATTTGTTTAGTTTTTATACACAAAGCATGGATAGTAGAATTACCTTTCTATGAGATTTGATGTTCCTTTTTTAAAGCCCCCCCCCCCCCCTTTATCCTGAAGGCAGAAGGCATTTCTTGAGTCCTTAATAGTATTTCCAGGTTAAGTATTTTAATTGCTTTCTCTGTCAGCAGCACACATGGAATATGGAATTCAGTTACTTTACAATGGATATTGTCTGAAATAAAAACAGCTGGAGGAATAATCAAGCATTATAATATGCTTTATTTATTTGCATAGAAGATGTAAAGAATATGGCATATGGATGGAATTTGTTGCATAATCTCTGTTTCTCCATATAATTCTGGAAAGGAAACAGACTCTTCCAGAAAAGCTATAACAACTTAGACATAGAAGAGAAGATAGAAGATCCAGCATTCTTGCCCATCTGGTTTGTATCCTGCAGGCTCAGCTTTTCCAGCAAAAGCATCCAATTAAGAAAGTACATTTTTTAAAAAAAACAAAACCATAATCACTGCTGACTGACAGATTATTGCAATTTTTCTAACTCCTGTATGAGAACAGATACAAAACAAAAATCACACTTCCCTGGAACAGGAATTTGAACATGTTGAATGATAGAATATTGATCCCTGTCTTGGAAAGCAAACAAGCAAGCAAGAATCTATGCATGATAATATTCCAATAATATGATTTTGCAAAAACAAGGTCCAAATCACAACAAAATACCATTCATCTCACCTTCCCTAGGAATTGTTAAATAAAGAGAATGTATTGTTTCCAGCCAGCTTCTCTCTGCTGTCCAGCTGTTTTCAGTTAGCACTGACAGAACCTTGAAATGCTGGCAGTGGTTTTGCACTAATCTTTTCAACCTATATCTCTTCTGGAGACAAATGGGCCTCAGATCTTGATCTTCTGATCAAGCTCGGTGGTTTAGATACCTGGTTCCAGAGCTAGAGGTTGGGAGTTTGATTCTCCACTGAGCCTCCTTGACAGGGTCTGGACTATATAAACCATAGGGTCCCTTCCAGCTCTGCAGTTCTAAGATTATTATTATATGTTGACTGGGCTGCTTCTGGAAGTTTCTGAACAATACTGATCATTGAGGGCAATAAATTCCTCTTCTGCACCAATCTCACTTGGCTTTGTGAAGTCTTCTTTCTCTCCCAAGGCTGAATCAGCATGATAGGTGGGACAAAAAAAACAAACAAAACAAAACTAGCATTTTTCTGCTTAAAACTCTTGCTACCAATTGCTAATCCTTCATAGTGGCAGTTTTACCTTTCAGGATGGAGGGGGGGAAAGCATTTCGCAGCTGGGTAATTGCCAAACAACTGCATCATGGGTAGTGGGCATGGCCATCTCAGGAATTCCAGTGGAACAGGTTCATTCTCTAGGCCTGGGGCTTACTATCCTGTCTTACAAAAATTTTATTTATTTATTTATTTATTTATTTATTTATTTATTTATTACATTTATATCCCGCCCATCTGGTCATATAGACTACTCTGGGCGGGTAACAACATATCATGTAACAATTTAACAATTTAAAATCATAACAATATATTACTAAATAAATAATGATCCAAGATGGGAGAAAACACAAAATAACAAAATTCAGACGGTGGGTGGAGGGAAGGCTTGCTTAAACAGCCAGGTTTTCAGTTGGCATTTAAAGATGCCCAGCGACGGGGCCATGAGAATCTCAGGAGGGAGGCTGTTCCAAAGACGAGGAGCCACTGCTGAGAAGGCCCGGTTTCTTGTTTTTTCCTTCCGGGCCTCCCTCGGCGTTAGGCTCCTCAGCCTCACCTCCTGGCTAGATCGGGTGATACGGGTAGATCTAGGTGGGAGAAGGCGTTCTGTCAGGTAACGAGGCCCTAAACCATTTAGGGCTTTATACGTAAGCATTAAAACTTTGAAATCTACGTGGAACTGAACGGGCAGCCAATGCAAGGCGGCCAGAGTGGGAGTGATATGTTGATGTTTCCTTACCCCACTGAGAAGTCTGGCCGCCGCATTCTGCACCATCTGGAGTTTCCGCATAGATCTCAAAGGCAGCCCCACGTAGAGAGCATTACAGTGGTCTAATCTCGAGATTACGAGCGCATGGACCAAAGTGGTGAGCGACCCAACATCTAGATAGGGACGCAGCTGGGCTATCCACCAGAGATGGAAATAGGCGGTGCGGACCACTGACGCTACCTGGGATTCCATGGCAAGTGCATGGTCCAGATAGACCCCCAAGCTGCGCACCTCACTCTTCGCAGTGAGAGTCACCCCCCCCAAAAGAGAGGGAGTTTCCCAAACCGCTGATGGTAGGCCCCCTGACCCTCAGGACCTCCGTCTTGTCCGGGTTCAGCCTCAGCCCATTTTCCTGCATCCATTGCAACACAGACCCCAGGCAGCGCTGCAGGGACAGAACAGCATCCACTGTAGTTGGCAAAAAGGAGATGTAGAGCTGCGTGTCATCAGCATATTGATGGCACGATGCTCCACACCCCCTGATAACCTCGCCCAGTGGCCTCATATAGATGTTAAACAGCATTGGAGAGATGGTCGAACCCTGCAGAACCCCACAATTGAGGCTCCACGGGGCCGACTCATGCTCCCCAAGCTGAACTCTCTGAGGACGGTCCCCCAGGAAGGACCGGAGCCAGGCCAACGCCTGACCACCGATTCCCAACTCGGAGACCCTCCTCAGGAGGATACCGTGGTCGACGGTGTCAAAGGCGGCTGAGATATCGAGGAGGACCAACAGAGAAGTTTTCCCCCTGTCGGCCTCCCTCAAGAGGTCATCTAACAGGGCGACCAATGCTGTTTCTGTACCATGGCGCGGCCTGAAGCCCGACTGGAATGGATCCAGGGCATTTGTTTCATCCAAGTGCGCCTGAAGCTGATCGGCCACCACCCTCTCGACCACTTTACTCATGAAAGAAACATTGGCGACGGGCCTATAATTGCCAATGTCGTCCGTCGCCAAATTAAGTTTCTTTCGAATGGGCCTAATGAGTGTCACACCTAATAAAAACAACATATTTTCTAAGGTCACACAATAAATTAATAGTTTTGGTCATGTTAATTAGAATGTTGCCTGTAATGGTCACTTAGAAATTATTTTTATACTATTTGCTTTCGTCTTTCAACTCCACGTAGATTTAGGATGGGATGCATCTATGTAGGAATTATACATATGCAGATGATCACATTCTGCTAAACCAGCTCATTTAACTGGATCACTAATTAAATATTACATCAATCTAGATATTACAAAGCCAGCCTGTATACATAAAGTTCTCTTTTGAGACAGATATTCTAGTATTATTTATGGATACCAAAAAGGTAATTGAAACAGTAGATAGCTGGAACAGCATGAAAGACTTTTAACTCTCAAGGTATGGTAAAATCCTCACATTAAGAACTGACAAAAATAGGATACTAGTTAACTAGCCTTAGGAAATTGAACTCAGAACTTAAGGAACATAGAGCAAACAATAATATGACTGATCCTGGAGAGCTCATCCTTACAAATCTTCTTCAGCATGACTGAATATGTCTGTTAAACGCTGGGTGTTGTTGAGAAGGCTGGTTTAGGAACTGACAGGGAACCAAGCTAAGTGTTTGAACAAAGTACACACAAATCAAAATTGCCCTGCTTTAGGCAGTCAAGCTTGAAATCACTCACTTAAATGCACACCTTCAACAGTTTGCCAGCCAAAGCTTCTTAACGTCTGGGAACCCTGAGGCACTGCCATAATTTTGCAAAGAAGTGTACATTAGGATTAGTCACTTCTATATTCTGTAGGGATCCTGTAGGTGATGTATAAGGGGGAAAGGGAGGGAGTGGCCTACTTGGCCAGATTGCTTTAAGCCATGTTTAAAGAGATGTCACCTGCTGTTCTTAAGCAAGTTAAGGAAAGATGTGTCTTGTTTGATTGGGAGACTTTTTGATAAGAACTTACAGAATTCTCAACTTTTTTTTTTATTAATAAGATGGATAGAACTTGAAGTAATGCAAAATTGTACATGGGAAGAAGAGAAATTTGAGAGATTTGTTCATCCTCAGCCTAAATGAATCCATGGCATATGCAACACTACCCATTTAATAGGGAAAAATCTCAAGCAGCTTATTAAAAACATAGAGTAAAGCACCCACTTCATTTCTGCTGATGGGAGCAAGGACACTCTGGCAGGAAATATCGCTTGATTCCCCAAAGTCAATGGCATAGTAGCTTTACAGTTGTGCAGAAGGTTAATGGTCCATGGTCTAAATCTGGCTTTCTGAAGCAGTGTTGCCTGATGCCAACCAAGTGGCAATAAAGCTGTGAAACAACAGGCAAAAGTATTCCTAGGGCAATTAATTTAAAGATGGGCAAGGCTACATTACACTGGGGAGGATACTGGCAGCCAACTAGAAAGAGCTGAAATCTAAAGGAAAGTTCTTTGAAATATTTAATTGCATTTTCTATGCCCTTACATGCATTCCCCTCTCCTTCCCAATACTTTTAACTTTGTGTGGTGTCTTTTAGAATGCAAACCTGAGGACAGGGGTTGAGTTGTCTTTATTGATACCTAAGCTGTTCGCAGAGCCTTGTGAGCTGTAGAGCAGGGTGTACATTCAGCAAACAGGCAAATAAATATGTAAATTTGCCAAAGCAATAGTGCAGGGAATGTATTGTGTCTGTCTCCCCCTCTAATGCATACAGCTGACATCCCAGGCCCTTGAGATTCAGGTTTGCAGTTCATTGTCTGAGTCTCAGGCTTCTGCAAATCTCTCCCAACAGACTATGAGAGGCAAACTCTATTGGGCAGAGTATGTGGAAGAACACTGGCCTTCAAATGAAAAACAAAATAAACTTTCACAGCTGCACAGTGACCCAGATACCCACATAGCAGATTAATATATTAATTTATAAGTCGCCATCAAATTCACCACTCTTCATAGTATTGTTTCTAATTAGATTTGATCCCACTTTACTTCAACTGACATACAGTCTCAATGTAAATAGTCAGAGACTCTAGCTTAGAAAAAAAGAATCTCTTTTACTTACAAAATCTTCATGTCAGAATACAAACAAAAACATGTTCACTGGTTACATGTTATGGTATCTTAACTTGCTAGCTTCATTAGTTTCTTCACTTACTGACTGGTTACATAAATACTCAGAACACTGACACGGCTAACCTGCCTCAGAACTCTCCCATTAGGAAAACTGAACCCTGACTGAGGTAAAACGTTGGGAAAAAGAATCTGAAGTGCAGAGGGGAAAAATTGATTGACATTCACACAAATCCCTCCCATCTGAATCTCTTAGAGGCGCAATATGTTTTTAATATAGGGTATTATAATAATATTGCCTATTTTTAATGGTTTTAATATTTTAAAGTTTTAAATATTGTTGTACGCCGCTCAGAGATCACTGGTAATGGCGCGGCTAAAAATCTTGTAAATAAAATAAATAAATGTTCAGGCTGCTATTCCAACAAACTCTCTGGCTTTTAAATCCATCATTATTTTTCACAATATCGCCTTCCGCACATGCACAGCCATCTTTTAACTGTTGCTGAATCTACAGTGTCTGCCCCATGACATCACATGGTGACACAACATGTGACAGACAACACAAGGGCAGAACTGCTTTATTTTAAGTTTTGGCCCCCAAATCTTGAGGAATTGGAAGCCACTGCTTCCATGTGGTCACCCTAGTCTACCTGTCTACTCTCTCTTTTTCTCTGAGTAGGAAGGCAATTAGCTTCCAAGGGGGGAAACTGTGAGCAAATGACAGAAACAGGTGTCTGCCCACATACAGTGAACCATTGTTACCCACTTGTACTCTCCCTCTGGAACATGGGCCTTCCGTGCTATACTTCATAATTGTTCACATGAAATAAAAATCAATCCTCATATTAAAAAGCTACCAATGTTAAGCGTTGATGAAGATTCCCTAACAATACAATGCATTGATCTCCCTCACCTGTCTACAAATACTCAGGTGTGTCGTGTATAAGTGCTGCTTGCTATAATGGCCAAACAATTTGCTAAAAATCATTATGCCCAAGAGTAAAAGTAACACACAGCATGGGCTGTTGACAGATATCTGCATTATAAATGTATCACAATCAAACTCCACACTAAATTGAAAATTACATTGCTTTTATTATTCTCCATCTCAAAAATATGTGATTTCATGTCTGCGTGTCTAGCATTCTCTCCAGTGGAGGCGGCTTATGTTTTAGTCAAAAGAGCAAAAACCTGTTTGCTTCAATATGCCCACATATTCTGTTTCCCCGAAAATAAGACCTAACCTGAAAATAAGCCCTAGTATGATTTTTCAGGGTGCTCGTAATATAAGCTCTACCCCAAAAATAAGCCCCAGTTAAGTGAAACCCTGCCCTCCACCATTGTGCAGCAACCAGAAGAAGATGACATGGCTGTATTTGAATAAATGTAGATTGCTGTACATGAAAAAAAAAAAATCCCCTGAAAATAAGCCCTAATGTGTTTTTTGGAGCAAAAATTAATATAAGACCCTATGTTATTTTCGGGGAAACATGGTAGTACTAAAACAAATGGATCACTGACTGTCACACACTATGTAGTGCAGGCATGAGTTTCCCAGCAGGAACCCAGTAGAAACCGTTTTTCCCCATCTTTATGTCTCTATGTGAAGAAAAGTTGTTGAACTTCTCCTTAGGATGCCAAGCCTCAGTGGCCAGATATTATCATCAAGCTGAAAGAATAAATATTACTAAAGAAGGCCATTTTAAAAGCTAGAAATGTCACCTATTTTTACTGGCTTTGCTCCTGTGCCTTCACTAACAGCCCAGCATGCAGAAATGGGCCACTAAGCCTTTCCTTTGTGCAAGGAAAGCTACTGAATGTCTGCATTGCAGATGATGTTAAAGACACACAAGCCAGATCAGTGCAAAGTTCACTCCACAGCTGTTGCTTCTTTGGGTATGCCAAGCCCCATTTTAGATTACTGGGCAGAATCCTATCGCTGATAAGTGTGCGTGAATAAGCAAAACTGCAGAAATGGCAGTGGAGAATTTCTTCAACTTAATGAGACACCAGCTGCATTCCTGGTTCAGCACCCTTTATGCACCTGAATGAGCTGGAACAGGCATCTCATTAATGAGCAAGTTTGTCATCATGACTGCCACCTAAACCATGACAATATTTCACTTATGCACACAAAAATTGCCAATAAAATTCCGGTCATTATATCTTGATTGGGTGAGACCCAGTTTGGAACAACCGAGGCCTAAATAGACCATATTTTACAGGTTCAGTTACATTAGCAGTAAATAAAAATGAGTCATCACTCCAGTAGTTTCGGCAAGACTAGGCCTTCTTCATATTATGCATTGCATTAATTTATCTTTAAGATCTTTTAGGATATTAACTGCTAGAAAAATGCAGAAATAATGTCCTTAAGCAGGGTTAGGGATCTTGCCCTCTACCAGACGATGGAAAGCCATCCTCATCCAGCTAACAAGCATAACCAAGAGTGAGGAATGGCTGGAGCTATGGTTCAGCAATATGTGAAAAGGTCCATGTTTCCCACTTGATCAAGACAAACAGAGGTCATCCTAAATACATTTGCTATGAGGTAAATTTGCTGTAGTACAATTGGTTTTTTTTTCTGAGTAGGTTGTTAGCTGTAGGGGCCTATAATAAATCCATTCCATGATCCCAGCCAGTACAGTATTTAGGAGTAGCTGCAACTAAATCCATCCCAGGTTTTGGATTGTTCCGTAGAAAGCAGTGTGGTTTGTATAAAAGGGGCATTCTGGAAAGAAGGAAGTTAGCATGGTGTTGGGTGTGCACTAAGTGAGAAGCTCTGTTTCTATTTTATAGTTTTATTAGGTCTGGGAGTTTTGATCCTTAGAAACATGATATTAGGTAGAAAAAGAAATGGAAACAACTGAAGAGGGGTGTTGTTGTTTTGGGGTGTTTTTTTGGTCAAAAATCAATAAGGAAACAGCTTCTACTCAGGGTGTGGGAAAAGCAGCTACATAGGAAAAAAGCAGGTTTTTAGAGAAACTAGTCCGTAGTATTTCAGTTTAGACCTAAAGTATAGTGTTCTTTCCTACTTAAGGCAACACTTTCTTAGTACTAACAGGAGAAATACAGAAGAACAGCAAGTCTGAGGGTTAGAGATACTGTGTTTTCCCCAAAATAAGATTTTGTTGTTTAGACATTAAGTCGTGTCCAACTCTTCGTGACCCCATGGACCAGAGCACGCCAGGCCCTCCTGTCTTCCACTGCCATCCGGAGTTGGGTCAAATTCATGTTGGTAGCTTCGATGACACTGTCCAACTATCTCGTCCTCTGTCGTCCCCTTCTCCTCTTGCCTTCACACTTTCCCAACATCAGGGTCTTTTCCAGGGAGTCTTCTCTTCTCATGAGATGGCCAAAGTATTGAAGCCTCAGTTTCAGGATCTGTCCTTCCAGTGAGCACTCAGGGATGATTTCCTTCAAAATGGATAGGTTTGTTCTCCTTGCAGTCCAGGGGACTCTCAAGAGTCTCCTCCAGCACCACAATTCAAAAGCATCAGTTCTTCGGCGGTCAGCCTTCTTTATGGTCCAGCTCTCACTTCCATACATCGCTACTGGAAAACCATAGCTTTGACTATGCGGACCTTTGTCGGCAAGGTGATGTCTCTGCTTTTTAAGATGCTGTCTAGGTTTGTCATCGCTTTCCTCCCAAGAAGCAGGCGTCTTTTAATTTTGTGGCTGTTGTCACCGTCTGCAGTGATCATGGAGCCCAAGAAAGTAAAATCTGTCACTGCCTCCATATCTTCCCCTTCTATTTGCCATGAGGTGATGGGACCAGTGGCCATGATCTTAGCTTTTTTGATGTTGAGCTTCAGACCATTTTTTGCGCTCTCCTCTTTCACCCTCATTAAGAGGTTCTTTAACTCCTCCTCACTTTCTGCCATCAGAGTGGTTGTTGTTGTTGTTTAGTCGTTCAGTCGTGTCCGACTCTTCGTGACCCCGTGGACCAGAGCACGCCAGGCCCTCCTGTCTTCCACTGCCTCCCGGAGTTGGGTCAAATTCATGTTGGTAGCTTCGATGACACTGTCCAACCATCTCGTCCTCTGTCGTCCCCTTCTCCTCTTGCCCTCACACTTTCCCAACATCAGGGTCTTTTCCAGGGAGTCTTCTCTTCTCATGAGATGGCCAAAGTATTAGAGCTTCAGCTTCAGGATCTGTCCTTCCAGTGAGCACTCAGGGTTGATTTCCTTCAAAATGGATAGGTTTGTTCTCTTTGCAGTCCAGGGGACTCTCAAGAGTCTCCTCCAGCACCACAATTCAAAAGCATCAATTCTTCGTCGGTCAGCCTTCTTTATGGTCCAGCTCTCACTTCCATACATCACTACAGGAAAAACCATAGCTTTGACTATGCGGACCTTTGTCGGCAAGGTGATGTCTCTGCTTTTTAAGATGCTGTCTAGGTTTGTCATCGCTTTCCTCCCAAGAAGCAGGCGTCTTTTAATTTCGTGGCTGCTGTCACCATCTGCAGTGATCATGGAGCCCAAGAAGGTAAAATCTGTCACTGCCTCCATATCTTCCCCTTCTATTTGCCAGGAGGTGATGGGACCAATGGCCATGATCTTTGTTTTTTTGATGTTGAGCTTCAGACCATTTTTTGCGCTCTCCTCTTTCACTCTCATTAAGAGGTTCTTTAATTCCTCCTCACTTTCTGCCATCAGAGTGGTATCATCTGCATTTCTGAGGTTGTTGATATTTCTTCCGGCAATCTTAATTCTGGCTTGGGATTCATCCAGTCCAGCCTTTCGCATGATGTATTCTGCATATAAGTTAAATAAGCACGGGGACAATATACAGCCTTGTCGTACTCCTTTCCCAATTTTGAACCAATCAGTTGTTCCATATCCAGTTCTAACTGTTGCTTCCTGTCCCACATATAGATTTCTCAGGAGATAGATAAGGTGGTCAGGCACTCCCATTTCTTTAAGAACTTGCCATAGTTTGCTGTGGTCCACACAGTCAAAGGCTTTTGCGTAGTCAATGAAGCAGAAGTAGATGTTTTTCTGGAACTCTCTGGCTTTCTCCATAATCCAGCGCATGTTAGCAATTTGGTCTCTAGTTCCTCTGCCCCTTCGAAATCCAGCTTGTACTTCTGGGAGTTCTCGGTCCACATACTGCTGAAGCCTGCCTTGGAGGATTTTGAGCATAACCTTGCTAGCGTGTGAAATGAGTGCAATTGTACGGTAGTTGGAGCATTCTTTGGCACTGCCCTTCTTTGGGATTGGGATGCATATCTGAGGTTGTTGATATTTCTTCTGGCAATCTTAATTCCAGTTTGGGATTTATCCAGTCCAGCCTTTCGCATGACAAAATAAGATAGGGTCTTAAATTAAACCCCAGTTAAGCGAAACCCTGCCCTCCACCATTGTGCAGCAACAAGAAGATGACATGACTGTATTTGAATAACTGTAGATTGTTGTAAAAAAAAAAAACATCCCCTGAAAATAAGCCCTAATGTGTTTTTTGGAACAAAACAAAATAAGATAGGGTCTTATATTAAGTCTTGTTCTAAAAAACACATTAGGGCTTATTTTCATGGGATGTTTTATTTCTTTCATGTACAACAATCTACAGTTATTCAAATACAGTCATGTCATCTTGTTGCTGCACAATGGTGGAGGGCAGGGTTTCACTTAACTGGGGTTTAATTTTGGGGTAAGGCTTATATTACGAGCATCCTGAAAAATCATACTAGGGCTTATTTTCAGTGAAACAGGGTAGTAACATGCAGTTTTAAATGACATAGCAATGCATATTTGCTACCACTTTGCCCCCTGTTGCTGCATCTAGTAAGGTTGAAGGGTTTGTGTGTTTTAATATTTGTGTGTATTTTGGACTTGGGAGTTTAGGAAGGATTTAGTGGCGGGTGATCCTGCCATAGTGGCTGTAGCAACTAGTGTGGTTTGTATAAAAACAGTATTTACTAGACAGGGCATTCTTTGCAATTCTAAATTTATTTTATTTTTATTTATTTTTTGATTTCTACCCCGCCCCCCTAGACAACGTCTACTCTACTAAATGGAGAAGCTTCATCCCCCCCCCCCTCCATTCTTCTCTGCTTTTTTTCCCAAACAGCCAATGCAAAATCCAAGTTTGGCTCTTACACTTTACTGCCTAAGGATAAATGTTTTGTTGAGTATAGCAAGGACTATAGCCTTTAAAAGGCACATTCCAGGTGAATTTTTAGTGCACCAGCTTTTTTAAATTCCCGTTTAGCACATGCTTTATACATTCACCCCACCTCATTTTCTTTTGTGGCAGACTACTATTTCAAAGAAAACGGAATGTAGCTGAAATTAAATACCATCATAAGCCTTTTTAGTATTATTATTACTCTGCCACAACTAGGTCCTGTCTTTTCAAAAAAGGAAGTTTGAAAAAAGTATTCTGAAAGCCAATAATTATGAAACATGTTCGAATGGGGGAAAGATAGAGGAAAAGATAGATAATACAGTAAAAGAAATACCAGCTTCAAAAAAAATGGTGTATAAGATGTTGCTTGAAGGCTGGGAAGGCTTGTGTGAACTAGATTATGATAGGCATTTTAGATGTTGAAAAGAACCAACTAAAACATGCCCTTTGATTTCCCATGGGGCAATGTGGTTCAGCAGCAACAGGCTGGATTATAAAGTTCATCTGCCTATACTCGTTTAGGCTAATGTATAAAATAAACAGAAGTCAGTTTTCCTAACACATCTAGGTACAAGTTTTGGGGAGTGGATAACGGAGCGGTCCTCTGAGGATTCGAAGTGCACCTAAATGGAAAAATAAGTCTGAGGGATGGATGCTGAGAAGCTGGCTTAGAGGTCTTTTCCTTTTGCCTGTACCTTTCTGGCTGCCACACTGAACAACCATTTATGGAATTAAAATGACAACTTCTAATTAATCTGTTTAATAGCTGTTTTATACTATTGCAACTAGACTGGAAAATTAATTACCAGTATCAATCAATCCAATATTGATCAATAACATTGAACTAAATATGAATCAGTTGAACAATTGAGCAGTTCATTATCTAGCAATTAATTTGAAGTTATCAAAGGCTGAGTTAATATGAACTTTTTCAATAAATATTTTTTTAAAAAATAACCCCCCAGCATCCAATTTGGTTGGGTAGTCAGGATGAATACTTAGAAGTGGGAAATGAATGAGGTTGTGCAACAACCTGAGCCTTCAAAATTTTGCAGCTCCTGTACCTAATGTAAAGGCATGTGAACAGGATGCCACAAGTGTGGCAGCCAAGAGATCTAGAGAATGAAGACATTGGCTTTTACTGGAAAACAACTATATCATTATGCTGCACCAATGTGGCAGAAAATATCAAGTGTGTTGGCAGCAACTAGAGACCTGTTATGTGAATTCCTTTACCACAATACTGCCTGAATGAAGCAGAAAAACCTTACAAAGCTAGTTTGGGTAGATCCAACTGAAGATTGGCCCAGATGTCATTTGTCAAATGTACCACCTGTGCCCAGGCCAACTGCTGTTACACCAACTGCTGACACCCCAATAGAAATATGGCAGCACTCTCTGGCTAAGGGTTGTTTGGGATTGCAGTTGCCAATGGGGTGGCAATTCTGCCACAAACCTGCAGAAACCAGTGTTGTTCACCAGAGAGAATGGCTTGTCATCTAGGCTTATCATCTCCTGTATGCAACAACAAATTCTGCCATTGTTATGTTTGCAAAAGGTATTTTCCTGCACCCTTCCAAACTCCTCTAGGGTAATCTTGAACTTATTCTTGGGATGTGGGTCTGGCATTTCCTGCCTCCCACCTTTTGCAGTTTGTTCATCTATCTCCCTGGGCTGGTTGCTCAATCTTTGCCCTCTAGTGTCTCTTACCCTTAACAATAAGAAAGCCACTTGCACAAAATGCTGACTGCATTTGCTACCAGCAGTGCCCTGTGTGGAGTCCTCAGCTTCTGCTTACACTTGAGCACCTTCTTGCAGTGCATGTAATCAGCCATGTCAGCATCTGTTGCACACTGTTAAAAATGCTTCAGGATTATTGACTTCTTCGTAGCTTTGGTTTGACTGCACGTTCCTAACAAGGATTGCTAACTTGCCATCACTGTTAGTTTCAGCATCTTTTGGGGGAAGTGCAGCTTGAGGAGCGGGGGGTGATTACAGTGCCACATAGCCCGCCCGCCCTGGAAATAAAGAGACAAGACACAGGTGGTGAGTTTAACTAGGGCCACAGTTCATTAACTCATTAAACTTTTAACTTCCCCCAATTCTGCAGAGGGGCTAACTGTAGTGCAGATCCCTGAGGCAGGCACCAGGGGTTTCTGTTTACCTCAACCTTGCCTTATCTAGTGAGTTCCAAGCCCCTAGTTCGTGCAGTCATGTTGATAGCCAGTTCCTGGACAGCTAACACTTGGATGACCCTCATCACCACTAGACACCCAAGTCTCATGACTTTAGGCTGCCAGCGGCCATGGCTGGCCACCTGTGCATCACGTCATCCCGACAATAGAATCTCAGGATCCTCAATACCAATTGTTGGTAGCAATATCCAGAAGATGTAACCCTTGGAACTCACCACTACTCCATTCATCATCTGTACCTGCCACCAGTGTGACCTAGTTAACTGCAACACCACCCCTGATCAGCCCATCCTTGCCCCATAGGTCCCTCAGTACAGGATAGGCAAAAATTACCCCCACACCTTTTTTCAATGTGCCAATCAGGTGATACAGGTCCAAAATTCCGACCCAGCCCCAAAGCAATGAGCTAGTCTTGCACTGAACCATGAGGGGGCAGGTGGGTGGGTTGCTGCATCTTCAACAGAGGCCTGAGCGAGGGTGGGATTGCCTTATATAGGCCCTTTTCTTCCCCTGCTCAGGTGAGCCCAGGCAGCCAATGGCACTCCAGGCTGCTTGTCTCGCCATCCAGGGACAGCAGGCAAGTCTGCCCCACCTGCGCAGCCATTGGGCATGCACCCAGAGTGGGGCATTCTTCCAAAACAGTGCCCACCTGAGTCCTCTCAGTCTCCTCCCCCATGTCAGATGTGCATGCACTTGAAGGGGAGTTTCCATAAACCACAATCCTGCTTTGCATAGGAGAGTGAGGACTAAACCCATCCTTGAATATGATGGAGTTGCACGCTATGCATGTGGAAGGCAATGCCTGGGACTCTTCTTTAGTATTTCCTGACCCCAAAAGCAGCATCACTGCTGCTGGCCAAGCTGACAGTGTCAGTCTGCGTGTTGATGCCATCCTTGTGGCACTTCTCCTCTACAACATTTTGGATATTTTGTCTTTGTCTTGTCCTGTCACAGAACTTTCCTTAAAGTGTTATCTTGAAGTCCCCTGTGAAAAGAAACACCGAGGAAGTTTAATGGAGAATTTTTTGATGAGACTAATGATTTTTTTCAGGGAATTGAGACAATTTTTTTATATACCTAACATAATTCTTACAGTTACTCTTGAGTACTGAGAAAAATGTGGCTATTAAATATTATAACATTCTAGATGAATGTGGAAAAAAACATGTGAACTACTACTACAACTTCCTTCAGATATTTTCCTTTGTGGCTCCCTCAATAGATCAAATTTTCAGTATGTGTACTACCAAATGTATATTTCAGTGTGCCTCATTGTATCATCATCGTCATCATCATGATTCATCTATGGGTTTATATTCCAACTACATTTCTCCTTAAGGAATTCAGTGAGTCCACATGATGATGAATGGACTGAAGTAACCCAGCTAGACAGAGGAAGATACCATCTTTATAATCTGATATTTTATGTTCTTTCTTGTAATTACTTTTGCTTGAGATTAATGAATTCTATTTACAGTCAGAGTGGCTAATAAAAAGCACTCAGTATAAAATTTAACAGAAAGAAGGATTTGTTGAGTAATATGCTCTGGGGAGACATTCTTTGTACCATCACCCCACATGTATATATACGTATACACACCCAGACATTTTTCCTCAATTATATATGCCAAATGCCTTGAAAAACACTTTTTAATTTCACTTTTTTAATCAGTTCCTTTATTCCCCAATTTATTTTTATTCTCTGTACAATATGTCCTTGTGATTAAGGCATCAAAGGTCTAGTGATAAAGTGTATTACTGACCCTTAAACAATTGAATAAAATCACTTCCAGTCAATTATGCTTTTTATCAAAAACTAAGGGCATAAAAGACTTATCTGACAGATTGTCAAGGACATATTTTTACTGGATTGGTGCAAACCCTGACTACCTTTTGTATATTAGCTGCCATTTTACTGGTTTTTTGAACACATTGTGTCATCCCTTGTGACTCACAGTCACTTCAGCTTGTTTTACACCAGCACTGAGAAAGATGTGAAGCTTGTCATGGAATAAATGTGCCAGGCCCCTTCCCTCCTTATATTCAGGAAGCATATAAAAAGTCTGCTCTTCAGGGAGGCATTTCAGAATATTCTCCCTTCATAATTGTTGGTCAGAGTGTATTTTGTACATTATACTCCGTAGTATAAAACTGTGGAGGGAAACTGCAGGAATATGTGGTCTAAGCTAGGCTGTAAGCTTGTATAAAACCTCCTAGGCAAGGCCAAGCCAGCCAGTTGAGCAACAACCTTAGATTACCACACACCTTGCCATCACTATAAGGGGACCTTTCCCAAATCACCTCTACCCAGGGCCTCACAACTCTCAGTATATTATTAGAGTGGATCTCAAAGTTGATCTCTATCCTGCCTGTGTGTCACACAGCCCTCAACAATAAGACTTGGAAACCAGAAAATGTGTCTGTGGTTACTTAACCAACCTTATCCCTTTTACAGAATTCCTGCTCAACCCCACCATGGAGAAGCTTCCTTTTGGTCACTTACCCTCCCACCTTTGCAGGATGAAATCCCACAGTCCCCTTCACAGATTGTTTAAAGAAAATAACACAACTGTGAGCTGAAAAGTGGGAATATGGTTTTATACTTTTCCTATCATGAATGTTTGGTTTCTTAGTGGTGAATAATCCCTTCCCCTTATTGTTGTAGCTCAACATGAAGTTTATGTTTCACTTTATTCTGAGCATGACTGAGACCCCAAGGATCTTCCTTGCTCTTCCAGCTCATACAGGCCAATGAACCAGAACATAAGGTGGCCAGTCTAGGCCTGCTGTGTTTGATCACCTTCCTCTCTCAGATGTGTAGTATCAGAGTCTTGCTTGTCAGAAAGCCAAATCAGTTCTCCTAAAATGCAGGACCATTACCAACAAAGTATCACATACTGTATCTGCCCACTCACT
The DNA here is from genome assembly GCA_037013535.1 of Intellagama lesueurii. NCBI lineage: Eukaryota > Metazoa > Chordata > Lepidosauria > Squamata > Agamidae > Intellagama > Intellagama lesueurii. Next base: position 90,416,365 of record JBAJHW010000004.1, on the reverse strand, counting down.
GAATGGGATGAAGCCCAGCTGAGTTCTGGAACTTCAGATAGCTCTCCATGAAACCTAAAACACAAAACTCTGTTGACAGATTACCACCCTGACTGGTTCTCTTCTTTAAAGATTCAAGGAAAACAACAACAACAACATGAAAACACCAACTTTATAAACTGTTCCTTTGACTGTGCTGCGCATAGTGGTCAATACCTTCATTTCTATATAGATTGTTGTGAAAAGCCCAGTGGTACAGCTGTACTGACGTTCCTAATGGGACAGGACTGGGTGCTAAACTTACAGGCTCCCACCTTCTGGATAGGACCCTACTGTAGTATAGAACCTGGGTCAGGAGCCAGGGGTCCCACCTGACTTCCACTCCTGCCCTGAAACAGGTGAGTCTCAAACCCTAAATCCATGCTGTCTTCTAGACAGCCCATTTCCAGCTGGTTGAACACTGGCTGACCTTCCCAGGCTGTCACCCACCCAGGTCTCATGACATTAGGTGGGTAATGATGAGGGCTAGCCCCTGCATATCTCCTATCCTGGCAACAAAATCTCGGATGGGCTAGCACCCAGCAGGGTGCCCTTTAGGAACTTACCAATAAGCACCGAGGGCCACTCCAGTGCAATTCTGAGGAACTGCTCCCAGTGGAGGGCCACTCTACTTCTGCTATCAGGCCAAAATTCCGGGATTCCTGGCAAAATCAAAACTTGTGCATGTGGTGGCTGGGTCAGAAAACTGACTGGGCAGCCATCTTCCTTCCTGAGTGGTTTCAACCAAAGAGGCCAAGATGAGGGTAGGGCTGCCTTATGAAGGCACTCAGCCTGGCCATGTGGGAAATGCATCTGGGTTCCTGAGCCACACATCTCAATTCAGGGTGTGTGTGCGCACACACAAAGAATCCCACCCACACAACTCCATGCATCTGGAGAGAAACCTTAGGGTACTACAGTGCCCAGAATTAGAGGCTTTGGCAAACAGAAAATCAGTGCATGATGCTTGAAAGGTCAGTCTGTCTCTTCTAAGCTTATTACATAACTGACTAAATTTTTAAAACTCAGATGTGGAATAGACAAAACTAAATCTATGTAGTAATAATAATAAAACCCACACATCAAGAAACCCTAACAATCAAGAGAACTCGAAATGATGCTTTTGGGGTTCTTTCCCCAATTCAGAAGATGACCGCATTTCACCACTGAGATTTTGTGGAAGATGTATAATCCATTCTGTGATAGCATCAACAAGGGAATCTCCTTTTGTGGAAAGTGGTAATGTTTCTGATAACAAGAACGTGGGCTTGCCTCTTGGAAGAATATGTGAGGAGTATACTATACTTTTTAATGTTAAGTATCCCATAAATGATAATATTGATTCAAACCATATGACTTCAGTTAGATTTTCTCCTAGTGTTTAGGAGAACATTAGTTGAAGCAAAATGTTTTTACACTTTCTTCCCTTGAGGTGTTGGTGGGCTCCATGGTGACAAGCGGGTAAACATCTTGAAAGAAGAGTATAGTTTGATTGTATTCAAAATACAGTTCCTGTAATCTTAGCCAGTTTGCAAAATGTTCTGTCTACCATGTGTGATACTAGAGGGTACTGGTATAGATGGGGTGACCTGAACTACATGTTAAGAAATTGGAAGCCTCCTAGTTTGAGCTGTTTAAGGGAGTCTTGGTTAGAATTGCTGGACCTCATAATGTGCTGGAATCTAGATTTGGAAAACTTCACCAGATGAAGGATGTGGATCTGATCCTACTTCTGTGTGTAGGCACTTTCAGAATCACTTTAAATGCCTGGTGTTCTTTTCACTTCAGAAGGTGAACACACCACATGGGACTGCACAACACTGGTTTTCACATACGATTTGCCAAATTTGGCATTCAACACATTCACATGTTCTTTTGGCAGGAAGAAATGCGTACTTCAGGTTGCAGTTTTAGTGATGTGGTGGCTAGTTTCATCTAGAAATATGTTTCTTCTAAATTCCCTCACAAAGTATAGTCTTGTTCTTTAGCAAGTTGCTGATAACTTTCAGAGGCAGGCTTACAAGAAAACTTGTCAGAAGTGTGTGACATGCAGGGGTAGGTTGTGTCTAAGTGTAGTGTGAGAAGGGAGACAGGGAAGATAATAAACTTGTCAGTGTGCCACCTCCTCTCCCAGATGTGGCCACAGAAATGCCTACATCTAGTTCCCCCATAGGAATGGGAGACGCCCTGATTGATTTGATCCTATTGACAGGCTTAGACAGTCCTGGGACACTGGAGAGCCTAGGAAAGGAACTATGGACAGAGAAGGAGAAGCTAGGGAGGGGAGAAAAAAGAGGAAGAAAAGGTGGGAAAGGGTAAGATGGAAGAGGAGAGAGAAAGGAGTAGACACAGAGGCTGAAGTTTGTGAGGCAAAACCAGAAGGCTAGTAAATTTAAACATCTTAAATGTTTTATTTTGATGTATCTTTATGCTTTGAGTTACTTCCTATTCACATTTTATTATTTTTATTCTTTGTTATGTTAAATTGTATTTGATAGGTTGTGTGTGTGCATATGTGTGTGTATGTGTGTATATATGTTGTAAACCACCTAGAGAGGCCTCAGCCAGATGGGCAGTATAAAAATTAAATAAATAAATAAGTTTGCCCCTCCAGACGACTGGGAGTTAGTAACCAAAGAAAACCCACAGACAGGTAAATTGGTTCAATTTAGGGTCCCCAAGGAAGGAGCAGAGAGGCAGAGGGGATATTAACATCCTCCTAAAGCATCGTTATGGTAAGAAGAAAGGTAGAAACACTGGAGGCTGGAGAGGGAATGGAGATCTGGGGAATCCAATCCATCTATGGGAGCATCATGGATCCCCTCACCAGAAAGTGGCAGTTTGATTCATTCTTGTTAGAGAAACAAGAAAGATGTGACGAAAAAAGGGGGATGTGGAGCAAAGGCGGAGATGAGTCAGACACCTCAGCTATGACACACACCTTTTATGGTGGGACGCTATCTTCCATCCTGCTGAACCAAAGAAGGACCAGCTGGGAGTTAGAGTGGGAAACCAGTGTGGGAAAAAGGATATTAGAGTGACCATCAGTCAGATGAGTGGTATAGAAATTTGATTGATTAATTAATTACAAAGTGATTCTAACAATAAACCCTGGTTCTCAAACATTGATATTGAACTGTTAGATGTTGTTGATAAGTTCCCTACAAAGTTAATAAAAGCAGTTGATTTGAAAAGTCCCTCATCTATCGTGAAAGGAAGGTGGAACCTGAGAGTTTGCGTCAAGTGAAGGCACCTGGTAAGCCATCCTTTTGGGGAAAACATGAGAGAAGAGAAAGAGAGAAAGAAAGTGAAGAGAAGTGAGGGGAGGGGATCTGTTGCTGGCTCCTTGATATCCGGACTCACCTCTTGGGAGATAGTTTGTCACACCCTATGGCTAGGTGAGAAGAAGGGGGCAGACAGGGAACGTCTTCTCAAGGGATGAGTAAGCCTTGCCAAAAGTCATTCCTGCTGCAGCACCCCTAGCCTAAGTTACCTCAGAGGGGTTCAAGTCTTGGAAGAACAGGGGATATTTCCTCGGAAGTAATAAAGAGAGAGATGATGGCAACAAATGTCGGGTTACCTTTAGATAAAGACCTTTCAGAGTTTGCTGTTGACATTCCTGTTGTATCTCCTCATTCAAGTTTAATAAACCCAGTTGTTCCAAAGTCACGGATCAAAGTATGGAGGAGAGCAATTTGGGAAGACTTGGAGCAACTGGGAGCAATTACACATGCTAAGCATCTTTTCCCCCAAATTGCTTCACAATGCTTAAAATATGTGGTAGAAAGAAGAGGGATTCACAGAGATACTGTATAGACAAAAATACTGTGAATGAAATTGCTTTAGTTTCTATGTTCAATGATATTATTTTAACTTAGCCACAATCAGATAGTGCTCATATATTACAATTACAATTATAGATAGGTTCACGTGTGTGTGTGTGTATGTATATATTATATATATATAAAGTAAGCTCAGTTTTTATCAAGAGGATGTAACACACCCTTTTCTTTCATTTATCTGTTCATCAAAAGTGATCTGATCCATTATTTCCTTGTTATGTAAGTTTGGATACACTCCCAGAAGTTTGGATAATCTCCCAACAGTTTTGCTGGATTGAGTCCCTGTTTTGTTATCTTTATCCAGGGAGGGAGCGTGTTTCTTCCCACAGGAGGGTGCATTGTTTTTTATAATTACTACGGCTTCAAAGTTAATACATGGAAAGCTTAGTCTAAACATAAATATAGTTTTATATCAGGTTCTTGAACATTGTTATTTTCTTACAATAAAGTGAAGTAGAAACTCACCCACACTTTTGGAGCTTTCTCCTCCCAACACATTTGGGAACATGAACTTTTGATCTGAAGAGCTCTAGAGAAAGAAATGCAAGAAAGAGGTTCTCCATTCCTTCGGGATCAGGGTGCTCTTTACTTGTTTTGTGTTTACTTAAGTTGTAGATGACAAGGTGACTATGAGCATACAGTGCAATGGGACTGCAAGAAAAAGGGCAGTTTTAGTCTACATTAACAGATATATAGTCTCCAAATCACATGAAGTACTAGTTCTCCCTAGTTTGTTCTCCTTTGTTTAACACTGGTTAGGCCTCATCTTGAGTAGTGTGTCACATTCTGGACACCACACTTTAAGAAGGATGCCCACAAACTGGAAGAAGTTCAGAGGAGGTCAACGAGGATGATTAGGGGACTGGAAACCAAACCCTATGAAGAATAACTGAAAGAACTGGGCAGGTTTAGCCTTGAGAAAAGAAGAGTGAAGGGTAGATGCGGTAGCATTCTTCAAATACTTGAAAGATTATCATATAGAGGAGAGACAGGATCTGTTCTCAATCATTGCAGAGTGCAAGACATGTAATAATAGGCTCAAGTTATAGGAAGTTGGATTTTGGTTGAATATCAGAAAAAACTTCCTAACTGTTAGAGCAGTACGATAATGAAACCAATTACTTGGGAAGGTGGTGAGCACTCCAATACAGTAAGCATTCAGTAGAAAATCTAACTCCCATATGTCACATATACTTTGATTTAGATTCCCTGCATTGAGCACAAGGGTTAGACTCATAGGCTTCTTCCATTATTCTATAATTTCTAACACGAAGTTCCATGACAGAGCTTCTCATACTGGAGAGGACTGAAAATGAATTGTCTTTACTCTAGTTTGGTTCCACTCCACAGGGGGTAAATAAACTATCTGTGCTAGAATGCAAAACAGGTCTTTAAAACATCTCTTTTTTCAGAGTGTAAGGATAGTGCAAGTTGGATTTTCATAATCAAAATGGAGGACAATGCCAGTTGTTGATGAGTCAGAAGCCAGCTGGTTCAGCAAACTTTTTTTTAATTGTGTACATTAATGAATACATGATTTAGTTCACCGGCAAAAGTATGCCAGAATTGAAGCTTGCAAAGGTTTCAATTTAAGCAATAATCTTTTATCTGCAGCTTATTTCCCCCTCTTTTTCAGGCTCTTGTCCTTCTGCCTCTGCAGTTCCACTTTTGTTCTTAGCCAAAAAGCCTCTTCAGTTTAGCTTTAGATTTTTAAAAAAGATATATAGATATATTGGAATACCTTGTAGCAGAGCCAAAGAATTGGACATAAAATATACAGTTTGTGTAGGCTAGGGAGTAGTCCTTTTTAAAAATTAGAGTTTATGAAAATCTGAATGATGTGAATCTGTATTAATATATTGCATGTCTTTTTGCTTAAATCCATTTAAGGTCCAGTTAATATGAAACTGAGAATGAATTTAAAATGAATTTGAACTGTAGGAGGAATTTTTTGAATAACAGACTGGATTGTGAATTTTCTCCATAGGCCACATTGTCACAACAATGAATAAGCTTCAAATTTTGATTTTTCAGAATATGTAGCTTTAAAGGTCTTGTAACTTAAGCATAATGATGCAGCCTTTTCTATGCCCTTGCGCTTTGCAATCTGTCAACCTCGTAACGAGGCTCTAAATGGAATAGTGACATTTACTTGTCCAGATAGTATTAATTCTTCAAAATATATTATTTATTAAATTTATATCCCACCTTTCTACTACAAATATAGGCTAGTGACAATAAAATAAATAAAACACAAAATTGTAGTTGAAATTGAAGCAAATAATTCAAAAATATCTCAAGAAGAGGTAAACAGCACCCAGCTGGTTCAGCAAACAGGTCTGTTTTAAAAAAAAAACACACAACTGTGTATATTAACAGATACATGTGTTAATTCGCTGGCAAAAGTATTTGAAAGATGAAGCTTGCCAAGATTTCAGTCTAAGCAACAATCTTCTTTTACCTGCTGGTTATTTTTTTCCCTCTTTTTGCCAGCCTCTTGTCCTTCTGTCTCTGCAATTCTTCTTTTGGTCTTAGCCAAAAGGCCTCTTCTGTTCCACTTCAAGACAGAAAATGTTTCCTAGCATATCCTTCTCTTTCTTCAGTCAGTATGGAGTGGAGACCTTTTGTTGAGGTGATTCAATTGTTGTATTGTTTTCTGTTTTGTGTTTGTGCAGAAAGCAGTACATCTGTACCCACTTATTAATGTCCTTGTTTTTCTGTTGACTTGCATACAGTGGAGGATGCCTATGCAAGGTTATCATCCTCATCTTAAAACTGCAGAGCTGGAAAGGACCCTATGGATCATCGAGTCCAGCCCCTGTCAAGGAGGCACAGTTGGGAATCAGACTACCAACCTCTGGATCCACAGCCAGATACCTAAACGACTGAGCTATCCAGTTATAATTAAATTAGAATGAGGGAGTGGGAAGGACAATTATTAGGTGTGTATGTGTGCCACATGTATGAGACCGTCAGATCCAAAATGGCTATTTGCTAAAATGATCATCATGATAGGCCAGTGAATTCAGCCATTTCATTAGGCAGCACTACAAATAAAAACGTAAAGAAAGGAATTATATCATAAGATAGTTTGTCAATGCTGCTGCTGCCAACTCAGAGGTTGGCATCACCTCATTAGCCTTGAAACCTTGGACAGTTTTCTTTTTTTTGAAATTTAGGTCTGCCTGTGGTGCTGAATGGACCTTAAAGGCCACTTTTCCCAGCTGAAGCAGCCATTCCAACATAGCAAGTAACTTAGAGACCTATCAAGACCCTCTGATGAGTGAGGTAACATTTTGTTGCTGTATTAAGAAGTGAAAAATGTTTGCATGCATTTTGCTTACTTAATCTGTACCCTCAGAGGAGACTAGTGTTATTATTCTGCCTCTATAGGATCTCTTTTTAAAGAATTTGTTCTACTCATTTTTCTTTAATATGTAATAAAGCTTGACTCCTTCCTAGATAAAACCCATCATTGACAGTTTCATCTACAGTCTGTATGCATACCAGAGATCTCCCTGCCTAGAAAGGGGAAGAAAAGCTGTGATCAAGACAGTGGGAAAGACATACATCTGATCAGACCAGAAAGGGTTGCTTTGCCAGGAGCAATCGCCCTTAAAGTGACCCTTGAGGAATCACTTCAGCTCTCCCCTCCCCCCCAAATAGTAGCCTTACTGCTATACCAAAAGGGTTCAACTTGGGCACAGCTTGGCCTGGGATTGGAGTGCTATTCCCAGTACAGTGTGTGATTGCTAGGAAATATCTCGCACTAGACTGTGCCATGATCACACGGGCATGTGCAAGCTATATGCCTGTGTGATCATAAAGTCTTTAGTGCTTTCTACAGGAATACCAGATATCTCCTTGGTTTGAAAGAGCCAAGAATACCTGGGATTGAACCCTGGGTCGTGAGCACAGTTTTGGCTGCGGTACAGCAGTTTAACCACTGCACCACGAAGCTCCTATGCAGCTCATGTGCAGTTATGATTTGAGCATTTTCCAGCACTGCTTTGCAGTTATCTTTTCTGTGGCAGTGAATAGGAACCAGTGGTAGGCCCTTGTTAGTGCCTGCTGGCATTAAGGAAGTTGTAATATTGGATTGTTCTTAATGATTCTCATAGAATTATGGATCATAGAATAATTGAGTTGGAAGGGGTCTTATAAGGCCATCAAGTCCAAACCCCTACTCAGTGCAGGAACCCAAATCAAACACAGGAAACTCTGTATTGCAGCTAAACAAAACTTAGAACATTAGTGTATAATATGCAAAATATGTTAAAAAGTATATCAACAACTTATATCAAACCGTCAAACAATATATGTTAACAATGTTCTGTCTGATACTAAGCAAGTAAATAATATGACAAAGTTTTCCAATATAAATGTGTGCAGTCCAGTGTTCCTTCTTATAAAAGATCAAAGTCTAAGGTCTGGAAGTGTTGAGTAAAAAGTCAATTCAAATGTAGTCAACGTCTTGGATGCTTGGGGTAATTGACTAGCTCCGAGCATAAACAATTGTCCACTAAGCTCATTTCGTGGTATTTTTACTTCTTCAGAAGATATCCAAAATGCTGGAAACAGGAACATTCATGAACCTAAAATAGTTTTCAAACACAATAATAATAGACCTCATTTTGGTGGTCATACTCTCCCCATTATTAGGTAATGTAAACAGTACCTTACTTACAATATAATTCAATATAGTTCAATTCCACATGCTAGTGTCCTCTTATCAGTATGTTGGTTCTCTGCTGTAACCCAAATCAAAGCAGATCTGAGAGATGGTTGTCCAATTTTCTCTTGAATGCCTTCAGTGTTGGAGTGCTCACCACCTCTCAAGGTAATTGGTTCCGTTGCCATACTGCTCTATCAGTGAAGAGGTTTTTCCCGATATTCAGCCTAAATCTGGCTTTCTGTACAGCTTGAGCCCATTATTAGGTGTCCTGCATTCCACGATGACCAAGAACAGATCCTGCCCCTTCTCTGTATGACTACCTTTATTTGAAAAGTGCTATCATTTGTCAACAACTACTTTGAGTCTCAGATTTCCAGGAATGGGTGGACACAAGGCAACAGACAACAAGATGGTGGATGGATAGGTAGCTTTCAGACTGTTAAGTCTGCAAATAGATCCTGAAATATATTTGATTAATAGATTGTTTGCCTCATTATTTGTAGCCTTGTCTGTATTTTTTTTTTTAAAAAAATGAGGGAAATTGAGGGAAAAGGTGGCTTCAATTAAATTGTTTTAAAGGAATCTGAAAGAATTTAAATAATCTAAAATAATCAGGCAAGCTGTTAAGGAACTGCCTGTGAAGCATTGAGAACCACAAAGGTAATTACTTATTTTCATCAAAACATTTAGTAAAGACTGAATTTCCAGACTTATCAAGAGTGTTATAAAAACTCTTTTGGCTTTGCTCAGCCTTTATTTGTGGTTTTGCCGGCGGAAGTGCCACCCAATTCACTTCTAATCTCATCTTAGGAGCAACATTGTTAGGAGCTGTAATAGGAATGATTTTTTGTTCCATTGACCACATTTAACTTTTTGACTGCTGATCACAGCTGAAAGAGAGAGCAGGAACTATTCTCTTCTAACAATGTCTATAAATATTTTATTGACTGTCTTGTCTTCCAACTCATTAAATGTAACTGTTCTCAGTTGTTATTAGGTAATGAGCTAAACATTATGTGAGTTCCAAGCTGGCATGTACAGCATCTCATTTTGCTTCGGCATCTATTATGTGCTTGGCAGTTCAGTCCGAGGAAGTGTGGGAAATAATACTGAATCAGGAGTTGAATGTGTAGCTGGCTGACTGACCATACTGACATCCCAATATTTATTTTCTCTTGCCTATGTTAAGGACATGTTAGCCCTATAGTAAATAGATGAGGCTATCTTAGACCAATAGACCAAATTTTACCATAATGTTGTAGATCTTTGTTTTTGTACAGGTATTTGAATGAATCTCTCTCTCTCTCTCCACCTCTCCATCCTTGAGCAATTATGGAACATGTTTATCAGAATGAGTTGTAATGAACAGGGAAGTCAGCAGAGACAAGAATGGTGGTTGAGTGGATTTCCTCTTTTGCAGACAGCTGAAGTAGATGCTAGGAATAGTAACAGCCACAGAAACTGTTACAAAAAAAGAAAGGACAAGTGTGAATGCTAGGTCACCAGAGTAGTAACCCAAAACAAACAAAAATCACCCCCCAATGGGAATTAATATCTACATATACATCCACTTTCCCTATGGGTGTACACTTGGAAGGAACAATGACTGGAATAAATGGTGACTTAGTGTAGAATCATGGGGTGGAACTCACAGTATAATGCAATACTATAAAAGCTGGACCTGAAGAAGTGTAATCATCATCACCACTCTCACTCCATCTGGAATCAAGGCCAAAATGCACATCTTCCTCTGCTTTCTGCCTCTACAATTAACTGCAGGTTCCCCTGTTCAATGGATCTTGCATCCATGGTAAATGTGGGCAGGGTAGGACTTTTAAAAATACAGTGGTGCCTCGCTAGACGATTGCCTCGCAGGACGAGGAAATCGCTAGACGATGCCTTTTTGCGAGCGCTACTGCGCTTCGCAAAACGATGTCTCTCTATGGCGATTTTCGCTAGACGATGAGGTTTCCCCATAGGAGTGCGCCGACTAGTGGTGAAAAGCTGTCAGTGCAGCTGTCAGTGCATTCCTATGGGGACCCTCACTCGCTAGACGATGTTTCCCTATGGGAAATTTCGCAAGACGACTGCGTTTTCCCTTGGAACGCATTGAAGCGATTTCAGTGCATTCCAATGGGAAAACGTGCTTCGCTAGACGATGTTTTCGCTAGACAGCGATCCTCGTGGAACGGATTAACATCGTCTAGCGAGGCACCACTGTAGTCTTGCTGCACTCTTTCTGATTTGGTTTTCATTGATTTTAATAAAAGAGAATAAGAAAAAAATGTTCCAGTTTTTTTTAACAACCATTCTAGTAACAGCATATTGTGTTCTGGGACCTCTCAGATAGAACAATTAAAAGATTATTTTTATATGGCATCTCAATCTCTATTTGTTTTTCTTTTTGTTGCTTTTTATTGCTGTTACTAAAAATGCCATTAATAATATGGAGGAATGAGTCAGGTTCACACTGAAGCTGATTAACTACAGCAGAACAGAATTATCTGTCCATCTATGAATGATGTTACTGTAGATATATATATATATACACAGTAAGTTTCTTTAATATAAGTGTTCTCTGTTCTTTCTCAAGGACCTCAGAACAGTCAACATAGATGGCCTCCCACAACCCTGATGGCTTACAGGCCCAGTTCTGCTTGCTTTAAGCATTGTACCTACCCTGTTATTTTCCTTTAGACCATCCTGCATATAGACAAAATCTCCTTTCAGTTCAGCCTGCTTTACAGCAGCCCTTTAACAGACGGATGTTTAACAGGTGATACAATGCTGACATAAAGATTTCTGGTATGGTTTGGTTTATTTTTCAAATAAATTATGTTTACTGGGGTTTTAAAAATTGTATTAAGACTTTTTATCCTCCAAACTGTTTGAATATATGCCCCTCAGAGGCAGTACTATTAAATCTTAAAAGCTACTGTGAGCTCCTGAGGCAGAGGAGGGTTTAAATCAAATAAATAAAACCAGAGACCTGAAACTATGGTGCAAAATGTGTTTAGTTGTTTGAAGCCTATCAAATGCTGTTAGAATGAGTCCAAAGGAAAGTGAATTGAAAGAAGGGTATCACTGTACTCTAGTGCAGTGGTTTCCAACCTTGGGTCCCCAGGTGTTCTTGGACTAAAACTTACAGAAGCCTTTACCACTAACTGCTAGTTAGGATTTCTGGGAGTTGTAGTCCAAGAACATCTGGGGACCCAAGTTTGGGAACCACTGCTCTGGTGCAAGGAACAGGGGATACCCCACTTGCAAGTGTAAAAGAGGTTACAAGAAACACTAGAAACAACAGCCAAATATAACTGGAGCAGCCCATTGGAGGGACCCAACAGCTGGATAAGATGCCCATTATCTACATCTGCATCTGCATCTACATCTATTCCTCTACTTGTATTTCAGCCTATCTCTAGCTATAATTTCTCCAGGTCAATACCTTTTGATTTAGAATCTTTATCAGATATAATGTAACATTAAGACTGCAAGTGGAAAACAAAATAGGCTTTAAATAGGTTCAACTGTAGTCATGTTTTGTTTTGTTTTTAATAGGAACCACAGGAGCTGTCAGTGAAGGATACCCTGACGTTATGCAGAAAATTCACCTGTTGTAACTAATAGGCAAATCAGATGTGCTCCCAGGAAAGGGCCGATCAATTGCTCCTTCCCTGGCCTGTCTATGTCTGCAGAAAAAGCTAATTAGAGTTTAATAAACATAGTATGTATAGATAATATTTCTGACCACAAAACAAGTGAATTTTCTTTTAATGTCCACCTTCCTAATTTTAACATATTGATGGGAGACTCTAGATAAGAATATTATTAATTAACACAAAAGGTACCGTTAACAGTTTTTTATGGATGTGCTGTAAAATTATAGAATCATGCATATATGAATTTATTTATATGATGTCTCCAATAAGTTATAATGTTGTAGTTGTATTTCTTTTTATGTTATATAACCCTTGAAGAAAGCTGATAAGCTGAAATGTGTCAGACATTTTACCCTGAAATGAAATGAAGAACATTATATTTTCTACATTTTGGGACTACAGTTCCCTCTTTTTGAGCTAAGATGTACCAGTTCCTTTTGTTATTTCGTGTCACCTTCCCTGGCCGCCACCATTTTAGTTAAATGGAGATCTTCCTTTATCACCTCTCCTGGGTCTCAGAACAGCCAAGCAGGTGGGTGGAGTGGAGCCTTTATGAAGTCCGTAGATCCAGCAGCCCTAGCAACAAACTGCATGAATCCCCATTTCCCATAAAGTGCCCCCCATGACTTACCTACACATACCCCACACAAACTGACTTACCCACATGATTGACAAACCTCTGCTTTCCTCCCACCTGTTCTAGTTACAAGGCCCAGCAACCCCCTTCACAATTCTGAAAGAAATGTGTTGTCTTCCACATAAAAAAGGTGGATCCTGTTCTCACTGGAAAGTCTCACATGAGAATAAACAATATTTGGGTATGGAGTAATATAATCCACCACTCAAGCCTAGTTTTCAGTTCCTTGTTCACTTTCCTTTAGAGCTTGTTCAAACATGTCAATCACCAACTCCCCACCACATCCCACACAGAAGAAAAGTAGACCACGAAGTGACAGTGTCTGGCAAGTTAACATGAGCTTACAAAATCATGTTGACTCACCATTCAGCTATTGATGCAATGGGTTTACTCTATCTAGGACTATAAATTGGAGTTAGACTATTATATATTAATTAATTTTAAGTCTGTCCTACATTCAGTAAAAACTAGGAAAATTGATAATTTATTTAAATCCTTAATCATCAAAGTCTATGTAGAACTCCCAACTAATCAAATATGAGAATTCATCAACCATTCTGCTCGTATGCTCAGCAATTTATTAAAATCACTGCCAATCAGTTGAAAATTTATTAAATTTTTTAAAAATCAAGGCCCCATTCTTAAAAACAAACAAACCCCAATTCATCCAACACATCTGAGGAATTTATTGGCCCAAAATTCACTATCCCTCGTGTCAGGACCCATGAGTGAATGTGATTAGTATGCTTGAATATGAATTACTCATTGGCAGCTAGTCTGTAAAGAGTAGAGAAGAAAGGTGGGAAGGGCTGTTCAGGAAAATGGCAGAAAGCACACATGTCATATTCAAACTGATCTACCAAGATTGATTCCATTGACCAAACTCTCAAACTGCTTCTCCTGGAATATGTTAGCAAGCCAATGCTAATTATTATAGGGGTTTTTTAATAGTATAAACAGAACAGATTTTCAAAGTGGAAATGTTCAAAGTGCAATCTAAACACAGGATGTATAGATTGCAGTTACCCCAGCATTTTACCAACTGTCAAAATGCACCCACCAACTCAAGGCTGACTTAAATTCAGAGCCAATGTGAGAAGAACTCCTCCACCATGACAACACTTGTCCTCTTCAGGGAGGCTGAGCTGCCCCAGGTACACTCTGCTACTTGGTCAGACCTTCTTCCCTGCCACCCAAAAAAATCAATATAAGGTCAGGCATCTGCAGTCTAACATTGCAACAAGTCACTGATGCTGGCTGCCAACACTGTTAAACAGGAGACAAGGACTTCAGACAAGGATGGCTGAAAGTAGAAGAGATGTTTTCTCTTTGCTTTGGCACCCCAAAATTGTTCTCCACAGTGCCGCAAGCCTGAACCAAATGGTGGGTACATGAATTCTTCTTTCCTTGGCAGCCATAATGGAAAGGAGACAGTGGCAAGGCTTGCCCTGCATCCCAAGTACTCTATTGCCTTCACTCTGCCCACAAGCTGTCCCCTTGTTCCAATGGCATGACAGTAGACACATTCTTCTATGATGTCACTGTGACATCCTACAGATGTCTGGACATGAGTATGGAGCAGAGAGGCAAAAATGAACCTTGTGGGTTTCTGTGTTGTAATGGTCTGTTCACTTTCCTTTAGAGTTGGTTCAAACATGTTGATGGTACTGTCTGTACAGTAAACAATTTTTAAAAATCAACTACTGTAGTGTCCTTTTGACCAACCTTTTGATTAATCATTAAAATGTCTAGAACCAAAAAACAAAAACTGGTCTGAAGTGCTATAGAAATCAATAAAATTACTGAAGCATTTCATGTTTATGTCCCACTTTTCCTTCCACTGGGAAACTCAAAATTGGCTAAGAATAAGTATGAGCCAACCATACAGAACAGAGAAAGACAAACCAAAATTATAAATATGATATTAAATTAAAAAGTTAGCAAATACATAAGGAAAAGTGACTAGTAAGAAACAATAATAGCTATAATGCCAGTGAATATTTACTCCTGCATAATACAGTGGCATAACCTGGAGAGGTCAATAGCTGCTAGTTAACAAGTCTCTGGTTGAATTTATAGTTGTGTGCTAGTTGTGTAACCCAGCACACAACTAGGTACTTGATTGTGGATTGTTATATGCTGTCAAGTAAGAACTGACTTATAGCTACCCAAAGAGGGATTTCAAGGTACATGAGGTGTTTAAGGACTGGTTTTACTTGTTCCACCCTCCAGGGAGTTTCCATGGCAGAGCCGGGGTATCAGACCCAACTTCCTTGAGTTCTAGTCCATTACTTTATCCACTACACTACATTGGGTACTCCCAGGTACTTGATTAGGGATTTGTTAATTAGTGGCTGTTTACTGCTTCAAATTGCACTGTTGCACTTAACACAGATGTTAAATGTTAACTTGGACTCTGGCCATTCAGCATCATGATATCAATATTTATGTAATTCATGTCACAAAAGTTAAATGAATAGTATGGCATATCACTAAAAAAAAAAGGAAAAATCTATCAAAATCAGTTAAAAGTAGTTCTCCTAAAGTGGTATCAGTATATGAAATGCTTTTGTCGCAGTAACATCCTTAAGGTGATACGGGACTCATTGTTGCATTTTCTACAGTAGCTGAAGATGGCTACTTTGAAAGCATCCTCAGATTCTGTTGCCACAGTAAGGAGGCTGAATATGGAAGCACAATACCTTGCCTAAACTGAAATTTGGGATCTTAAAAATGCTTCTTTTTATAATCCAGGCTTTTGTTTTGTTTTTTTGACTGAGTGTTTTCTTGAGCTTCAGAAATGTTGAAAATAGTAACAACGCTCCATCTAGTGGAAATAAAATGGTATGAATAAACTACGCTCATTACATCCAATTGATTGAGGCAGCCCTTCATCTCACTGAAAAGGTTTATGGATGCACACCCTGTAGATTCTGACTAATTAGAAAAGCAATGAAACTGATATTCCGCTCCCATCGGGTAGTTCTCATTGAATATATGTGTTTCTTCAGCTCTGTAGGAAATCCCATGTACGTCCAAGAATTTCTGTGTAGAATTTGTACTTAGGAAATTGCCATATGCTAAGGTACATTTATCCTTCATTACAGATAACACTCCAAAGAAAAAAAATGTTGGAGTTACATCTTGTACAAGGCCTAAAATTCCAACTCGTGGATTCCTTAGGTAGCTGTTACCTTGACATAGTCACACCATTTCCTCCCCCACTTCTTTTCCTTCATCTTCACCTGTGTCTTCATTGTCTTATCATGCAAATAAGTTTTATATCAGAGCTGTATTGTTAAGGAGTTTGATCCGTGATGAATACCTCCCTTTTGAAAACAAAAACTTGCACCTTTCTGTATATTAAACCAAACAAACCAGGATTGACAATAATATTCTTGTTTTATGTGTGGAGCTGAATTGCTAATCTCCAATTGATTTAGGGTGGTAGGCAGGTGCAGTATTTATTTATTTATTTATTTTTATTACTTTTGTATCTCACCTATCCTGCATTGAGCTCAAGGTGTCATATATGGCTCTCATAACCATGTTATCCATATTACAACCTGGTGAAATAGGTCAGGGTGAAAGGGTATGACTGACCCAAGGGCATCCAGTGATTTATCTGTGGTCAAGGGGAGATTTGAAACCAGGTCTCCAAAGATTTAGCCCAACAATCAGACCACTACACCACACTGACTCACAACTGTGATAACTTCAGTGACTGTGATAACACTGCTATCCATGGTGAATCCTTCTAGAATGTGGCATCATTTATATGAGATAGCTATCTTAAGGAAGTTACCACATTCTTGAACACTGTCATCTTCATTTTCTCCATTCCTTTCTGTAAGCTTTTAAAAGGGGATTTATGCCTCAAGTTCTGATGGCTTTCATTGGTAATCCTGATTTCATACCATTTGTGCCCTCCCTTTTGCTGCCCTGTTGCTGAGCAGGACCCCAGGCTGCCTAAGCATAGAAGAATTACAGCACACAATTCATTGGAGAGAAAAGGCCACAATTTTATTGGTTACAGCAGGAAACCCTGGCTAGCAGTGGAAATTGGGAGTGCATTGAGAAGCCTGAATGCCCTCTGATGTCCACTACAGGTTCTACCAGGAGTGACCATCTCATGAAGACCACACAATGTATGCCACTTGAAAACTCTTTGCCAAGATAGCTAGCTAGTTAGCCTCGAGCCGGTCCCCAGGTCCCAGCTACAGTGATTTCCCACTCCCAAGAGTAAAAACCACAGCTGCCTTGTGGGTCAGGAAGCTGGCCTTTGTGGCTGCAATGACCTCTCCCTGTCTCTTTGCTCATATGATGCTTCCACACCTCCCCTTATCAATCTGGATGCCTCTGTGCCACATTAATTCAATTTATCCTGGCTTCAAAAGGTAGCTCTGTGATTCATAAGCAGCTATCACAATGCCTTTGTTTTTTTCCTGATTGACCTCAATTGAGAGCATTCGGGCACAAAATGTTTCAGACTTCCATACTGCAGTCAAGTGTCATATTACTAATCACTTTTAATTCTCGTGATTTCAAAAGTAGTTGCATCATTTGACACTTATCAGTGCTCAGAGATATGTTGACGAGATCTTTATCACGCCAGCTCATCAGGCATTCATTCTGTTGCCTCATCCAAGATAATGAGGTTTAGCTAGATGAGGCTGCATCATGTCTTTGTTTCAAAACCTGCTCTACAAAATGACCCTTCTCCAAAATATGCTAAAACTGAGAAGAAAATAGTGAACATTCACACTAAAGGGGAAGGTGATGTCATGAACTTTATGTGGGCGTAGCCAGGTGAGAATGATAGAATGGAAGTGAACATGGCTGGTTTCCAAGGAGATTAGAAGGAATGTAGAAAATAAGTTATGCCAATTAATGGGGAAATTAAGGAGTGGAGTTGAGATGTGTGATTTTGGCAGAGCCACCCTTACATTCAGCAGAGTGAAATCACCACATTAGGCAGCAGATTGTTGGATGTCACGAAAGGGCAGAAAATCATTGGGTGTTTAATTTGTTATGCTTGTATTGTTATCTTCAGGGAAGCAGAGAAATATTGACAGGATTCATCAGGTGGCAAAATAACATTTTGCCTCTGAGTACAGTACATCTTGCTGTAAGATTGGCAAGGGGTGCAATTTGCTCCTCAGTCAAATCAGACCTATCAATCCACATTGATAGGATTTTTTAAAACAGCATATTAACTTGGTTGACGACCAGGCAGATGATCATACATTAGAACAGAGAATAATTTCTATTCAGTAAAAAATCTTTGCAAACAAAAATCACAGGGTTTACGAAGTATCATCAGGATCCAAACAAGCATGATGAGCATGTATCTTGTCATCCAGACCTCTTGAGTGGTCAAATTTCTGTTTCTTATTTATTTTCTCAGCACAGTAGTTATACATTTATATACTCCCAATGCCAATTTCTGTTTTCTGTCTGGTATTTCTTCTTTCTGTGTCCTCCAGCAGAGTTCTACTTTCCTCTTACAATAAAATGCAGACTATATTATCCTCTCCTTTCCAAACACGATTTTACAAATTTTAGGCACAGCTGAACATAGTGCATGATATGTAGTGTGAACTACTAGACCTTCAATCACTTCATTCTTCCTGCCTTTTTTTTTTTTTTTTTTTTTTGAGGCGAAATCAAATGGTAAAAGAAAATAGAAGCTTTATTGAGCTCCTGGTGGCCCACCATACAAAATCAGTGTTCAGCTTGCTGGGTCACAGATTTGGCAGGACTCTGATAAGAAGTTATATATTTACAGATTTGAGGCCTTTTTTTTTAAATTTTACTACATTAGTTAGAATGGCATAATACAGTAGCTCAGTAGAGCCTATTTACCAAGAAAACAGGCTTATATATATCAATGTGTTATTAACTTTGTCTACAGTTGAAGGCTTGAGCCTATAATTATGTGTTCTTCATTTTCTTCTCATTCTTATTAACTTTTAAAAGAACTTTGTTGCTGTTTCTTTCCCCTTTTAATGCTCTACCATTTGTATTCCTTTGCTTTTTATTAATGCTATTATGAAACCAGCCTGCCTTGCAAATGCATTAATTCACAGACGAAATTGAGTGGAAACTTAGTCTTCATTGCCTTGGGGAACTGGGGTGAGTTGGAGGGTAACAGATACTTCACACGTTTGGTACATAATTAAAAAGAGAGACAATAAAACGGTTGCTCATGAGAGAGAGGAACTATTAGAAATAGCAGGTGGACAATATGTTGCAGTGCATTGTAAATGCCAGATAACAGTGGACTTGTTCAAGGTATCAGCCGAGATCCACAATGCCAGGATGTTGGACACAATATCATCCTCGAGTGATCCTTGAGAACTAACTGTTAGTGATCTTCCCCTCCACACTCTTTGATGTGTGGCCTATTTATACATGACATTGCCCTGATTTGCCCACTAATGTCTCGCTGGTCATTCAGTGCAGGATAGGCAAAAATTACCTGCAGACCTTTTATTTAATATGCCAATTGGGTGATATGGGTCCAAAATTCCTATCCAGCTCCAAAGTGACCAACTAGTCTTGCACTGGACCCATAGGGTGGGTGGGTTGCTGGACCTTGTAAGAGGCCTGTTGGAGAGTGGACAAGCCTTTTATGGAGCCTAGCCTGCCCTCTGAAGTCCCAGCTCTGTATTGTCCAGTCAACAGCCTGTTTCCAGCTGGCCAACACCCAGGTGACTCACCCTGGCTGTTAGCTGCTCCATCTTTGTGATATTTCCATGGCCAGCATCCATGGCTAGCTTTCCATGCACCTCTCATCTCAGCAACCAAATCTTGAGATCCACAGTGCCAGGCTGTTCAGTGCAATATCATCCTTGAACGATCCTTGGGGACTCACCGTTGCTGATCTCCCCCTCTGTGCTATCTGTCATGGCAAGGGGCTAGCCAACGTACAGCTCCATTTACGACACTCCAAGACTTACCAATATGGTCATGGTGTTTATATTAATACAGGATGTTGCTCTGTAGGTGGCCTGTGCCATATCTCTGCCATATCTCATTATATGCAATCGCAGGGAACCTAGGTGGAATGCTTGTTTATTCACATGGATTGCAAACCCTTAGCCAGGTTCCAATTTTGGAGCATTACTCAAGGAGATGGGACTACAAGGCTGGTGATTCAGAACTCATTCGTTCTGAGTTTTCCTTTGCTGGTGGGTTTTTTTCTGTTCTTTGTTACAGATTTCTGTTCACTTTTGGGCCAGCTGTAAGTTCACCTTTATGATCACATTGTGAGTCTTGGTGTAAAATGCCAATGCTGACATCTTGCCCCGAATAGACCGCAGAGGTTTGGCTCCATGGAGCAAATGAATGCCAAACTGTAGTAGGTGATCTGTTGAAGCAGGTCAAACCTGCTCTAGGTCCTGTTCCTCTCTAAATACCCTGAATGTAACAATAGCTGAAGAATAGCTGTGGTGTGTACTTGGTGCCACAGCCGTACTGATGGCTTGTGTTACCTCATCTCTTTAAGGCACTATACCTCCTCTGGAAAAACTTCAGGACTGGCACAGGCTTCCAGAGTCTTGCAATCTGTTAGTGGGACACGGCATCAGCTATGTTATTCTCCATTCTGAGGATATGGCAGGCAAAGAATAATAGGTTAAATTGGAGGCAACGTAGTGTAAATGCCCAAACTAAAACCATTTCCCTTGGTGATCTGGAACTTAAGGAGTTAACTATGTGTACAACTGATACGTTGTTGTCATACCAAAACAAAATAGATGGGTTTGCCCATTCCTCTGCCCATAGCCACAATGCTCTGACAACTGGGGGAAATTCCAGAAATGTGGGATCTTTGGTGATGCCAAGATCATGCCACTTATGTGGCCAAGTGCCCACAAACCAGTGCCCCTATTGTAAATTCTAAATTCTAAGGATCTAGCAGAGTTGATATGCACCTAGAGTTTAGCACCTAGTCTGACCTCAGTCCTCCAAAAGGACACCCATTTAAAGTGGCTAAGAAAATGTAGCCACACTTGTGAATCCTCCTGCATCCCTGCAGAGACTCTTCTCCTATGGTAAGACTTTGAGAGTCCCTGCATGGCCTCACACATTCTATGCAAGAAAGCTTTACCTGGGGCAGCTACTTTGCAAGAAAAGTTCAGGTGCCCCATGAGTTCCTACAACTGCCTCAGGATAACTTTTTTATACTCTAAAGTTCAGAAGTCATCCAGCTTGTTTTGTGGAGCCTGTTAACCTGGCCGACTGTGTCTGGCTCTGTGCCTAAGAATGTAAGCACTGTCATTGAACCCTCAATTTTTTTCAGCAGCCAAAGGCACTCCCCAGGTCTTGAGCAAGAACCTGGAAGGCTTCCAAGAGATGCCTACTGTTACCAGTCCCCTTCCTAACAGAAAAAAGAAAGTCATCTAAATAATGAATCACATGGGGTAACCCTACCTTACGTTTCAATGAGAAATGAGCTGAAACACTTGAATGCTGCACAAGAAATGAAATGTCCTATGGGCAGGGCCCAGTCCATGTCGAAAAAACCCTGAAAAGCAAAGTCTAACAACTCAGAGTCCTCTGGATAGATGGACAACAGGCAAAATGCCAACTTAATGTTCCATTTCATTAAATCTGCCCCTGGCCATGCTTAGCGCCTAGTTGAAGGACATATAATGAACAGTGCAAAACTCCTGGGGAATGGAGTTATTAACTGACTTACCGTCGGGAAAAGGACAAGTGATGTATCAGGTAAAATTCACCAAGAACCCATTTGGGAACAATACCCAAGGTAGAAATCTGCAACTTCTGAATTGGTGGGCTTCAAAATGGGCCTAAAACTCTTCCCTCCTTTTCCTCAATAACAATCTTGCACCTAGCCACATCCTCCATACCTAGGGTTGCCAGACGCCAAGCCTAATGTCCTCCATCCAGCGGGCAAAGATAAAAACCTTTAAAATGTCAGGCTTTTGTATATTTTATGTTATAATTTTGGATGGGAGGGGGAGAGGTGGAAGGACCCCCTCCCCCTGTCTTTCTCCGCCCCCACCTGCCCACCCGCCCCCCGTTACCTGCCGCCGGCACTGGAGCACAGCCTTTGCACCCTCCCACCGCGGTGGCGGCTGCTCGGTGATCCGCCATGCCCGCCTAGCCCACGTGGAGCCCAGAAAGGCAGCGCAAGCAGAGCACCACCCACTGAGCCAGGCAGGAGCAAGCAGCGCCCGAGCGCATCGATGGGAAGGCGAGCGCCCAGACTGTGTGTGTTCAAAGTCCCTTTCGGGACTCCCACACTTCCCAGCCTTGAACCTATGACCCTTGGGGGAGGGGAGGCTGCCTCATTCGGTTTTGCCCGGCGCCGCTTTCCCCCTGCCTGCGCCAGAGCCTTGTTTGGGCGTCCAGATTAGCAGGGTTGCCTCTGAGCCTGTGCAGAGTGTGAGCGGCCAGGGGATCCCGCAGCCGGGCCCGGGTGGGTTCGGGTACAATTGGCTGTTTAAATAATGTTTTTTGGTATTTTGAAAAAAAGCCTCCATTGAATTTATTTTTATTTTTTTAACATGACTGTTTCTTGGTCAGTTCACTAAGAGATATTTATTGGCAGCTATTGTAATAAAATTGTATTGATTGCGGGTTTAATCCGGAACGATTCAAATGAAACATTCAATACGTCCTCCTCTGTCCTCTTTTTTGTCTTTCTATGTCCTCCTTTTGGTACCCATGTATCTGGCAACTCTAGCCATACCCCTAACCATCCATATGTCAGCCCATCGCGCAAACCACTCCCCTACAACTAGGATGTGAAATCCAAACATGAAACCATCCAGCAAGTAACAAGTGTCATCTAGCATGAGATAACTGTGGAGAAATGCTAATATTTCACCTTTGGTTAGGCTGGGTCCCTTTTGAAGGAGTTGTTAGCCTTGATTTCTAAGGCCTAAATTTCAGCCTTTACCACATTCCAATATCTTCAACTCATTTCACTTTGAAACCTAACAGACTCCATTTTCTCTCATCCTCAATGACTACAAGTCCCACTCTCCTTCAATACCATCACACCCCAAAACCTTGATTGGGCCTCATCTGAAACAGGTTTGGATCCTTGCCCTAATTGGTGATCCAATGACCTACTGGTTCTTAACAGGGAATGAAGGGATGCCCCCCTCCTTGTTGTCCTTCTAATTTCCAGACATCCTGGCACCTCAGATGTGTATTCCTTATCTATATGTTGATGTTGCTTTTCCTGAGGACTGAGGATCTGTTGTGTTGTAAAAGGGCCTCTTCACACCTCCCTGCTGCATTCCAATGTGTTTGGAGGTCACGTAGGCCTTATCATGTTTCTAGGAGTTGAAGTCAGCTAAAGTTCCCTACATTAGGTGTGAGGAGTCCTAATTCTCATATGCTTGCTGTATTATTCCGTATTACTATATGTTTCACTACTTTCTTTATTAAACACCTATTCGCTATCAGAGTAAACCCACCTGCTTCTGGTTTCCTATTGCCACCTCTGTCCCTACCACTTACTCTGCTGCTGCGCCTCTTGAGACAGCCAGCAGTTGCATTGGCAGTGGTGTAGAGCAGCCAGTCTCACCCTTTTTTTGGCCACGGCCTTAAACACAAAATGGAAGAAATATAGGCTGAATCAGGATTATATAAGTCACATGACAAACCTTGTAAGGTGGTGTGTGAGAACTCTTTCAGTTTGTTGCTCCCTTCAAATGTGCCCAGGGGGCCATAAGGCCCCTGTTGAGAATGGCTGGTGTAGAGGAGCCTCCACCATGCTGATGGTCTCCCAGGATCTGCTGCCATTGGTGGAGGCAGCCTGCAAACTGATACAAAAACAGGAAGAACAGGAACTTCCCCATGTCTGTGGGAAAGAAAGCAACTTGATGAAAATGAATCTTACCAAAACTTTCACATCCCTTTTACACTTGTTGGGGCTACTTGTGTGAGGTGTGAAGCATAGAAGAATCTACCCACCTCCATACACAGCATAGAGTGAGCATGCTGAGTACATATATGCCACAATGTGAGATAAAACCTTTCACGAATGGCCCACATTCCATAGCAATTTGTGTGGTCTGTTCCAAACAGTGGAGCCCTGTTTCATGGCATAACTAGGATACTAAGATAACTAAGATACTAACTCTTTGGAAAGCTGTATTATGCAGGAATGATCTCCATTCTCTTTCAAAGGTAGGGCACAGCAAAAGGAGATGGATGAAAAAGTTGGGGTTCCCGTAGGAGATGAACAAATTTGCTATTTGTGTTCACTGGTTTAGTTTGGTTAATTGCACAAGTTCTTCCTCTTCCATTTCCTCATCGGTTTGACAATTTCACAATTTTTTTTGGTTGTGTACACACTTCTGCATGCATTTTTAGCTGGAGAATTGCATCAAAAATACCTAGGAAAGTCTGAAAAATGAGCAATGATTAAGTTTGAGCTTGCACATTGATAGAAGCAGTGCAAATTAGTTTGAACTAATATGCAAAACCAAATAATTTCATTCCAATACTTAGCCTATATGTTTCTCATAAGGAAGCATGATAAATGGCACAATTATGCCTGCAAATTTTGATTTAGAATTCTGTAAGCCTATATCCTGCTTTCTGATTCAGTTTTTGTTTTCTTGCATTTACCTTTATTTATTTAAAACAACAGCAACAACAGGAGATGTGGAGAGAAAAATAATTTCCCAACTCCAGCATATCTTTATAGTCTTTAAATTTGAGGAACTACATTAAATATTTTTTCAAGCAGATCAATTATACTGCTTCCAGCATTGACTGTCAAGATGAAACAAGAAGTGCCTTTTTCTGGAAATGTTTGATAACTTCTACAGGAGGGGAAAAACAGGGCTAAATGTACCTTTTAAAAGCTTGTCATCACTTGGTTGGGAAATGCATGTTTTCTCAAGTACAATGGGTTCATTAGGTTTCTTGTGTTCAAAAGCTTTTATGTGCCTGTTATTTATAACCATTAGTCTGTAGTGCTAATAATGAAGGCTAATGGAAACCAAGGCACATGAGAAATTCACTTTTCCCACTAATTAAATATACTTCTAAAAAAGAACAATGCTATAGTATCACTGTTAGAATGCAAAACATTTCTTTTAATGGAGATTATTTAAATGCCTGAGAGCAACCCTGTGGAAGACAGAGCTACCCAGAGGCTAGTTAAATACTAGGCTTCAAAATAATTCATTGGTAAGAGCTGCAGGGAAGGGAATGAGGCTGGTGATGAGCTGGAATTTTAAGAAATGCCCTTTCCTTTTTAAAATGAAAGTTTTTCTCTACCAGGAAATGTGCATTCCAACACAGTGTAACTTTACCTTTTCCACTGATGCACTCACATTCATGATACATCTTCCACAATCGAGCTCTTGCACTATTTAATTAGGGAATGCACAGAAGCTCCTCTTACTGCCTGTCATGATTGATGGGTTAACTCTACCCTCCACGCCACAAGGAAAACCAATAGATTTAATATTTTTCTCCCCTTTCTACATTATTTCCTTTTTAATTCAGATCCCCTCCATTTATGCCTATGAAAGCCACCACATATCTGTTTTGAACTCTAAGAGAACAAAGTTTTGTATTAAAAAAGGAAGAGGGAGAGATAATCAGCAGTAAATGCAGCAGGGGTTTTTATGGGCAAAACTGTTATTTTGGCTGATGTTCAGGCAGTAATCTTAAGTGAGGATGACTTATGCATTCAGTTTGGAACGGAATATTCTTTATAGTTTTGCCCATTAGCAGAAAATCTATAGTGTTTGATGTTGAGAAAACAGGATGAAAGAAATCACTTTTTCCCTATCCAACATTTATTTCAGTTAAGCAATTAAAGTTCCCCCCTAAAACTCAGAAATCAGAGTAAAGATTCTGTTAGGTGTAGTTAAGAATCCTGAAACTACACAGAACTGAGTGTCCAAGGTTCTCACGTTTGTCCTATCCCTTCTCCAAGAAAGATGGGCTACAGTACCTAGAGCTATATCATTATATTTGCATAATTGTGCTCTTAGGTGATACCGATCAGTGGTTCTGCCAAAGAACTGCATTTAAAAGAGGTCGAAAAATCTTTGGTTCTTTATAAATCAGTATTTTCCAACTACCAGGGCTGTAATAATTCACTATATCAGCACCAGACCTTGTTGGCTGGCTATCCTTGCTAGTGCTTCTGGGAATTGTATTCCAAAAATCTATGATGTATCAAGGCTGAAGGTCAGTTGTATCGGTCTAGTCTCCATGGGGATGAGTTATGGGTTCCTTTCTTTCTGAGAAAGAAGAATATGAACATACAGACATATCATAAATTAGAATCTTAAAGAGAAGAAATATGACAAAATTACTTTTAAAACATTGTTTTCAAGCATTAGATAATTTAGTGTATTTTTGCCCTTTAGATGGTAACCTCAACACATTTAATTTTAACACATTATTCCCAGGCTCTAATGTTGCTGTTTGAGGTCTTCCCTTCTACAAGATGCTATTTGTAAATGTGCTCCCCATGGTGTGCTCAAAGTTTTCCCTCAAAGCCCATTCTTCTTACAGAGGGAGGGTTGGATACCCATAAATTTCACCCCATCATTAGCAGTGTCCTTTGTCCATCTGGCTTTATCTAAACGTGACAGAACTTGGAGTTAAATGGTAACATCTGTCTTGCATACTTCTTGTGTGTAATGAAAGAGGTTGCATGCAACCAAAAATTGAACCACAAACCTATTAATTAGCAGTGATCTGCCACTGTTGGTCATTGCATCTATGCCTGTGAAGCTATGTGATAGGATTTTAACCAATATGCTACAGGTTGGATAGTTTGGGGGCCATTTTTAATATTATGGCTTTGCCATGCCTTCTCTCCAAAAAGCATCTGTTTTTAATCTGTTAATGAGTGCTGTGCGACATCTGTTAAGACATCAGCTTGGATCATTTACTTTCTTGCCCAGCTCGTCACATGGGTCATGTTGTACAATCCCCTGATCAACAAAAGTAAATATTGGTTAATTGCTGTACAGCACTAGAGACAAAAAACATTCTGCTTGTTTTCCCGGTACAAAACTGCTTGCCACTTGGGCAAAGGCAAGATATACACAGTGGGTTTTTTTTTTTTTTAAGTTTTCATTGTATATGTCATTTTTTATAGAAGAACTGCCACTTTCATACTGAAACTCTCCATGATGACACTTTTCTCAAATAACCTTTCTTACAAGTATTGAAGTCTAGCTTTTTTAATTCAAGAACTATGCCATCAACTAATGTGGCAGTAAGAGGACTTGCCAGGGCAGATTGGTCAGTGCACCTATTTTGAGGTTGTAATCCCATCACATGTTAAGCATCAGTTATTCTTTGCATGTTGAATAAATACTTTAATCATTCCAAGCATGTTGTGCACTTGAGTATCACTTCAGACTGTCACTTTGAAACATTCTCATTCAGTGAATCAGTAGGAGTGAATTGCTACTGGATTGTGCCAGCTCAAACAGATCTATAGGTCAATAATACTGTGTGAGGTGCAGCAAAACGTTTGTATAAAAGGTCAAGCCTGCTTAAGCAGGACTGAAGCTGTGGGCTGTGGAAATAGATATACTGCTCCTTCATGCTCATTCCTGTAGGCACCCCACTCTTAATACATGCAGGAGAACAGTAGAGGAAAGTTTCAGGGAATGTCTTCCACTACCACCATCCACAGACCAAGACATTCAAGTAATCAAAGACCATCTCTGGAGAGCTTCCATCTCTAAATCTTAATGTTAATACCAGAAGAATGGAAAAATTTTGTTTGACCTATAAATCTCACATTTCTTTGTGGGTGGTTCAATATGCCCCTTGAGTTCCATTCACCAACAGAGCAGGAGTTGCTTGTAGATAAAATGGAAGTATGTGTACATCTCTTCAAAGTAAAGCCAGAGAGTTCCAGAAAAACATCTACTTCTGCTTCATTGACTACGCAAAAGCCTTTGACTGTGTGGACCACAGCAAACTATGGCATGTCCTTAAAGAAATGGGAGTGCCTGACCACCTTATATATCTCCTGAGAAACCTATACGTGGGGCAGGAAGCAACAGTTAGAACTGGATATGGAAACACTGATTGGTTCAAAATTGGGAAAGGAGTACGACAAGGCTGTATATTGTCCCCCGGCTTATTTAACTTATATGCAGAATACATCATGCGAAAGGCTGGATGGAGGAATCTCAAGCCGGAATTAAGATTGCCGGAAGAAATATCAACAACCTCAGATATGCAGATGATACCACTCTGATGGCAGAAAGTGAGGAGGAATTAAAGAACCTCTTAATGAGGGTGAAAGAGGAGAGCGCCAAAAATGGTCTGAAGCTCAACATCAAAAAAATGAAGATCATGGCCACTGGTCCCATCACCTCCTCGTAAATAGAAGGGGAAGATATGGAGGCAGTGACAGATTTTACCTTCTTGGGCTCCATGATCACTGCAGATGGTGACAGCAGCCACGAAATTAAAAGACACCTGCTTCTTGGGAGGAAAGCGATGACAAACCTAGACAGCATCTTAAAAAGCAGAGACATCACCTTGCCAACAAAGGTCCGCATAGTCAAAGCTATGGTTTTTCCAGTAGTGATGTATGGAAGCGAGAGCTGGACCATAAAGAAAGCTGACCGCCGAAGAATTGATGCTTTTGAATTGTGGTGCTGGAGGAGGCTCTTGAGAGTCCCCTGGACTGCAAGGAGAACAAACCTATCCATTCTAAAGGAAATCAACCCTGAGTGCTCACTGGAAGGACAGATCCTGAAGCTGAGGCTCCAATACTTTGACCATCTCATGAGAAGAGAAGACTCCCTGGAAAAGACCCTGATGTTGGGAAAGTGTGAAGGCAAGAGGAGAAGGGGACGACAGAGGACGAGATGCTTGGACAGTGTCATCGAAGCTACGAACATGAATCTGACCCAACTCCAGGAGGCAGTTGAAGACAGGAGGGCCTGGCGTGCTCTGGTCCATGGGGTCAGGAAGAGTCGGACACGACTAAATGACTAAACAACAACAACTTCAAAGCAAAACAGATCAGGAACAAAGTCCCAGATATCTTTATTACCCAAGGCAGAAAATCCACAGCACAAAGGGAGACAGCTCCAAGTGTACAGTCTTTAAAGCCCTAAGTCGAGGTGGTAAGGCCTAAATCATCCTCCAGGGCAATAGCCCTCCCTGCCCTCTTCAACTCTTTTTCAACTGAAAGTTTGAATCACAGCCCCTTCCTAAGATTTCCTTTCCCACTGGGTAGAACCAAATAGTCCATAGAGGTTATACGTGCAGCTCTGCCTGACATTGTTTGCTGTGTCTCTCAGAGTTCTAATCAATTCTTTTTCCCCAGCCAAGTCCTGTTCAGCTGCAACCGTTCCTCCTCTTCTGCATGTGGCAGACTGATCATCATCTTTTGCATGGGTGAAGAGGACTCTCCCATATCCCTTTCCCAGTCTCCTACTCTCCTCTACTTTTTGGTGTTTTTGTTCTACCTCCCTCTCCACCTCATGCACCACGCCTCTTCTCTTTCCCTCCTTCTTCCCCTTTCTATCTCAGGCCAATGTTTAAACATCAGCTAAGTCAGGCAGCGGGGACATGGTGGTGCTGCGGGTTAAACCGCAGAAGCCTCTGTGCTGCCAGGTCAGAAGGCCAGCAGTCATAAGATCAAATCCATGCGACGGAGTGAGCTCCTGTCGCTTGTCCCAGCTCCTGCCAACCTAGCAGTTCAAAAGCATGTAAAATGCAAGTAGATAAATAGGTACCACCATGGTGGGAAGGTAATGGCGTTCCGTGTCTACTTGTGCTGGCCACGTGACCACGGAAACTGTCTACGGACAAACGCTGGCTCTACGCCTTGGAGACGGGGATGAGCACCGTGCCCTAGAGTCGGACACGACTGGACTAAATGTCAAGGGGAACATTTACCTTTACCTAAGTCAGGCAGCAGGTTCCTGGGAACATCCCTTACTGCTTGCTGTGACCTCTGTGAACTACTACTGGCCCAGAAGCAGCATGACATCCATGGATCAAAAGCCATGGAGTGCCTCTGTCTTAGGAAACTATGGTAACTGCCTTTGATCAGAGCCCCATTTACACTTAAAAAACCAGTCCTACAGCTGTTACTTGTGTGAATGCTGTTATCATATTTAGATGATCCTTATGCAGAAATAGTTTCCTACAGTTAGTAATCTATAGTTGTATATCTCAGAGTTAATCCAGTCTCAGTTTTAGTTACTAGGAAGTCCTCCTTTGTCTAAACTGAGATCTGGATGAAATCCAAATAGAAAAATGGCATGTGTTTCATTGAGGTGAACATTTCTGAAGTATTTAAGAGGAAGATTGATTTCCATTGATTCCCATTTTAGAGGCATACCGGGTAGATGCAGGGAAAACAAGAGTTGCCAAGTTCTCATAACAATATTGATTTAAACTAAAATGTCAAACTTCAGCTTTCACTCTATTTAAAAAAAGCCCCCCTGCGTCATTGAACCAGATTCTGAAAGCAAATATTTAGTTATTGGTTTTCTGTGGACAAAATATAATACAACATACAAGAAGGATGGTGAATCAATTTTAATTCCCAGAGATGCATCTCATCAGAGTTCATCACCTATATTAAACATGTATAAGCAAGTTGCCCTACACTGGATGGAGTACACAGCAGTGTTGATAGGGCCAAACACATTGTTTTTCCCTGTCTGAACAACAGTCTCCCACCTAGGCAAGAAAAATCTGCTTGTGAGTGAAGGTACATGGTTGGTTTTGCATTCATTTGTTTAAATTATCTTCAACATACCTGATTTGGTACTAGATAGATTATACAGAATACTCTGTTTTAATGGTTGAAACAAGTGCAAACTGCATTTTTTGGAATGAGTAAAAACACAGATAAACACCGACACATTATATTGCTCTTAAACTTTAACAGGCTTAGGCCATTTGTAGACAAAATCATTTTGCATTTGGTGGATTCTCTTATTGTAGTGAAGGTTTTCTTTATTAATATTAACTGTTTCCCACCCATCTCCAGAAATATTACATCTGTAACGATCGCTGAAAGGTCAGTAAGGACCTTTGAAGGCACAAGCGTTCTTTGCCAGGCACCCTGGAAGGGACTGAGACCTGATGAACGATCGCGATATTCTTTTGGTGAAGGTGGAGAGCCCAGGTTATTTAAGGGCTCTCAACCCTCACATTGCCCTCTCCATTTCCGGGCATTCATGGAGTTGAGAGCTCCGTGTCTCTGCTCTAGCCAGTGCCGTCAGCGGACGTTCGTTTCGACGGAGGGCAGCAACAGCTCCCTCCTAGGATTGAGTGTTCCTTGTTCTGTTGGCTTTTGTCTGGTTGCTGTTATTGTTTAATTGTTTAATAAGCTTTGGGTTTTGTTAAAGTTAAAAGAGAAAAGGCGTTGGTGCGTTTTCGCGCCGCCGCACTGCGGCGCGAGCATTTTGTTAATTTTGCTATTACTTTAAGATTGTTAGTGGGGAGGGATTAAAACACTTTTATTTGTTATAAGGGCAGATAAGGGGCTTCGGTGGCGTACAATTAACGGCTGGGGGGTAATTGGTTACTGTTGGTTTTCTTAGCTGGGCGGCCATCTTAGTTCCTCCTCGTGGCTCGTGCCCACCATTCTGAATAAAAAAACCCACCATTTTTTAATTACTATATTTTAAGTTTAAAGTATTGGTTCAACAGCGGTTTAAGCAAGTGTTGTTGGCTGCTGGGGGTAGTTTAGGAGGTTACAAGGCTTGGGGTCAGATTTGAGCAATAATTAAAAGGTTAATAAATAATTGAATAATAATTTATAGATAGTAATACGGCTGATAGTAATAATAATAAGTAAGGGGAAGGTAATATTAAAGGGATAAAATAATTAAGCGTGGAATAGGAAGGGTTCAGGTCTGACAAATAAATAACAAATTAGGTTAAATAATTATAATACGAAATAATTAGATAAATAAAATATAAATAAAATAATTGAGACTAATAAGGGGAACACTAATAAATATTCCAGATGTAAATAAGTTAATAAATAAGTGAGACAGACAATTAATATTCATATAGAATTTTAATATTTGATATCGATTGGGTAAACTAATATTGAATGCGAATACACTGTGCATTGATTTATATCACACAATCAATCATAGTTGGGGTTTGATATTTGATCAAGTGGTTAACAGGGCTGGTATTGCTTACAGTTAGGTGATAACAAATTAGGGGGATATGGCGTCAAAAAAGGGGTGTGGCAATAAGAAGGGGAAACAACCTGCCCCAAAGAGACAGGCACCCCCAACTGTCCCCGCCTTACTCTTCCCCGGATGAAGAGTCCTGGCCTATATGGCAGGAGCTGCAGCAAAAATTATCAGCTTTGGAAGCACGAAAGCTGGCTGCTCAGACGCCTCAGAGAAGTGAGGTTCAGCCGCATAGGTCGGTTAGGGACTCCAAAAGCCTCAAAAAGGCAAGGTTGAAATCTGTGACCCAGGAACTAATGGATAGGTGTCTCGCTCTTGAGGCTGCCCAGGTTCCAGAAGCTGCTGCTCGGAGTGATGAGGAGAGGACGGTCTTGGAGCCGGGACGGCGAAGCGTGGAAAAGAGGAGGTCCTCCACGCCTGTGGCGTCTGAGCCTTCCTTCATCTACCAGGAAGGACATGAGGAAGCCAAAGGGGTTGGCCCCTGTATTCCACAACCTTCTGATGATCCATGCCGGGCTACAACATCATCAGGTGAATCCGCTATTGCACCGGACACCCAAGCAACTCTAGCCTCCTGGCCATGGGGCGGGGGCATTCATGGTTGTCACACCGCATGCACACCCCACACCTCAATCAACATGGGGTTGCCTTCTGTGGCTTGGCCATACGTCAACCCACAGCTGAGCTCTTGGGGTATGCCCTATTGTGCTCCATTAGCGCAAGTTCAGGGAACTAATTTATCTACTGCAGGAGCTTGGCCTTATCCTGCTGTACCGAACACAGGATATAACACAGTGCCTTTTGGGGCGCTGCCTTACGGGGATTATTCGATGCCTCTGGGCAATCATTTAACCCCGCTTACGAAAGAGAAAATATAAAAAGGCGAATACGTGGATGTATTTGACCTTCTGAATAGAGAAGTGGATAAGAGATTTGGACAAGGAGGATGAGACGGAGAAGGAGAAATGTAGGAAGAAAAAACCTGATAGGAATTGGGCCAATTGGCTCACAGGGTTTCTCATTTATGCGGGGGTCATTGTCAAGGCCCAGCCTTGGAGGGCCCAAGCCCTTTTCCAGTATATAGACATTATTTACAGGGCTTATACAGACTTTGCGGGTCAGGCGTGGCTGATGTATGACCAGGCATTTAGAATGAGGAGCGCCATTCAGCCAAACCTGTGCTGGGATGAGCCTCAGCCAGGTCTGTGGCTTCAACATATGACTCCGGCTCGACCAAACGCGGGGGACAGGTTTGACAGTGGACACCTCAATAAAAAGATGACTGCTGTGCAGATTCCCCGCCCAGGTGCGGGGCAGGCGGTTCAACCCCGCTTGTTCTGCTTTCAATTTAATACAAAAGGATTTTGCACAAAGAAGCCGTGCCGGTTTCGGCATGACTGCCTTAGCTGCAGGGGGCAGCACCCAAGTATGCCCTGCTTCAAATCAAGTGCCCAGAGGCACGACAAGGGCACAGGGGGTCCCAAGAAACCCGGTACCAGCGGCGGTAACCTGGGAAAAGGGGCCCAGCCCAATCAAAATTAAGGTATTAGAGGATTGGCTAAAATCTTATCCCCGCAGGGGGGATGCCATTTATTTATTGAATGGTTTCAAGTATGGATTTAGGATTCCGGCCATGGGCGAGCGAAAGGCGTTTGTGGCCCGGAACCTCCGCTCCATATTGGGAATGGAGGACGTAGTTCAAAGGAAGATTGATAAGGAAGTAAAGGAGGGCAGGGTCCTTGGACCTTTCCCATCACAGCCCATGGAGAACTTACGAGTTTCTCCACTTGGCATAGTACCCAAAAAGACTCAGGGGGAGTTTCACTTAATACATCATTTGTCTTTCCCGGAAAGGGAATCAGTTAACGACGCCATTCCCGCGGAATTGTGTACAGTTAGGTACACGTCATTCGATGAAGCAGTGAGTATGGTTAAGAAGTGTGGGGTGGGGGCTGAACTGGCAAAATGTGATATTAAATCGGCATTCAGGATTTTGCCAGTTCATCCCCTTGACTTCAATTTATTAGGATTTCAGTTTAGAGGCTCATTCTACGTAGATAGGGCTTTACCCATGGGCTGCTCAGTGTCGTGTGCCACCTTTGAGAAGTTTAGTACTTTCATTGAATGGAAAGTTAGGCAAAGGGTCCACAGTAATTCTACGGCTCATTACCTGGATGATTTCCTTTTCTGTGGGAAAAGGAATTCAGGTACTTGCTGTTTCATGTTAGAAGCATTTCAATTATTAGCAAGTGAGCTTGGGCTGCCCTTGGCAGAAGAAAAAAACGGAGGGGCCAGCTTCGTCCTTGACATTTTTAGTAATTGAGCTGGACACTGTCCAGCAAACATCACGGCTGCCTCAGAGTAAATTGGCAGATCTTCAGTCCCGGGTACATGTTTTATTGCACAAGAAAAAGGCAACCCTTAAGGAACTACAAGAAATTGTAGAACATTTAAATTTTGCCTGTAGGGTGGTGGCACCAGGGCGAGCATTTCTCAGGTGGCTTTGTGCTACTATGAGAGGACTTGATCGGCCTACGCATAGGACTAGGTTAACTCAGGGTATGAAGGAGGATCTATTAGTCTGGAGTCGATTTCTGCAGGACTTTAATGGGATTTCATTTTGGAGGGCCGATAGGGGGCTGCTAGCTGAATTCCAGGTACACTCGGACGCGTCAGGGTCCCTTGGATTTGGCATACACTTTAGAGGTCAATGGTGTTCAGGCACCTGGCCGGAGGCGTGGCAGCAGGCCGGTATCACGAGGGACCTGACGTTTTTGGAATTTTTTCCAATCGTGGGTGCCCTCTGAATATGGGCCAAAGAATGGTCGAACTCAGCGGTTCGATTTTGGTGCGACAATCAAGCGGTTGTTCATATCATGAACAACCTTACCTCACATTCAGAGAGGGTAATGAAATTGGTTCGAGCCTTCACGTTGCGGGCATTACGATTTAACATATTGATGCATGCCTGCCACGTTCTGGGCATCGACAATAGAATAGCAGATGCTCTATCGCGTCAACTGATGGAGCTGTTCAGGGAGATAGCACCGGAAGCCAGGGTGCTGCCAGAAGTTCTTCCCCTGGAGGTCTGGCAGATTGGCAAGAGGACGCATCCAGAGCAATAGGCTTGGCCTTGGCTCCCAGGACGAGGAAGGGTTACCAGGCCGTAAGTACAGAATTTTAGGAATTTAGGAATTTGATTGGATTGGATTTGGTCTGGCCAGCTCCAGTTGAGCACATTCAACAATTTATGGTAAATCTTTATCGGAAAGGACTGGCTCCGGGGACCATTCAAGGTAGGTTATTGGCCTTGGCCTTTTACTCTAAAGTAAACGGTTTCAAGGACTGTTCAAGGGATTTTAGGATCAGGAAAATGCTGGAGGGATGGTCTAAGGAGAGGGGTAGAGTTCGGGACTCCCGAGTCCCCATCTCTCCATCTATTTTAGAACGCATTTGTAACCAGTGGACGTTACTATGCAGGGACGGATATGAAAGGGCATTGTTTACAGCGGCTTCATTTATAGCTTTTTTCGGTGCCCTGAGGATTAGCGAGCTCGTAGCTGGGGGGAAAGCGGATACATCCAGGTATGCTTTACAGTGGCAGGATGTAAAGGTTATGAATGATAAAGTTGAGATTTTAATCAGACGATCCAAGGCCGATCAAAAGGGTGAAGGGAGGCTTTTGGTTTTGGGACAATGTAGTTTAGCAAGCATATGCCCAGTGCTTGCGGTGAATGCATATGTCACTGAGCGTGGGCAGGATATAGGCTATTTCTTTCAACATGCCAATCAGTCACCTCTGACTAAGTATCAATTCTGGAGACTGACTGATTTGGCTTTGAACAAGGTAGGGTATCAGGTTTAAAATTTGGGACACATTCATTTCGGATAGGCGCAGCGTCCACTGCAGCAGCCCTGGGTTACAGCTCTGAGGAGATTAAACAGTTAGGTCGGTGGTCTTCAGCAAGCTATAAAAGATATATTAGGAACCTTCCTAATGTGTAGGTAGGGGCCTGGTTCTTGTCTTGGCAGGTCCCCCCGGGTCAGGAAGGCGGTGGCAGATAGTGATCATCGGCCATAGTTATATCCATTGGGCAGAGCGGTATGCTTCTGCATCCTCGTGGGGGAGCAATTTAGATCTTGGAGCCCGGGCACATATTACTTGGAAAGGTTTGAGAGGTATGCAGTGGTTCCAATTCTTCAAGATGGCGGAATTCGGTCAATCCCCACCGGATGTACTTGTTGTTCACCTCGGAGGTAATGATTTGCCTAGGATTTCAGGTAAGGCATTGATCCTGGACATTCAGCGTGACCTTAAGTGGCTGAATGCCAGGTATCCTTTGATGCGGATCTTATGGTCCAATATCGTACCTCGGTTAGCCTGGCGAGGCTGTGTGAGGAGTGATGCTGTTAACAAGGCCTGGCGGGGCATTAACAGAGAGGTGTGCAGATTTATTTCTAGTGGCCTTGGATCGGTGGTCGGCCATCCTAGAATCCAAGTTAGTAAGCTTGACTTATTTAGGAGCGATGGGGTTCACCTGTCTGACATGGGCCTGGATATATTGTTGCAAGACATAAAAGGGGGCCTGCTGGTCAAGCTCGAGCGGCTCTGTGGCGGGCATGGGACATAGCATGGCTAGTCGCTATGCTGTGGCGGGTAGTGCGGAAATAACAGGTTTTATTGGTGTGTCCCATCTGTAACATCAGGTAAGCCAACAGCGCATCCACCCTCCCGGCACTGCGGATCATGCGATTACAGTGCCTGTGGTGGGCAGATGCGCTGGGCCACTTCCGGACCAATGGTCATCAACTAAAGATGGCTTGAGGTCTGGGGGTGTTTCATTAGCAGATGACCGGGTTCCTGCTGGCTGGTGACCGCGGGAACGTGGTGCCGGGGACTCGCCCATTTATGCTTATAGGGGTATCAGCATACCCCTGCCTTTAACCTGTTTCCGCACTACTGCAGGCCCCCTCTCTTTTTTCATAACAAGTCTCATAGTTGGTATAATTTAATAAAGTGGCCCATATTTAATCCATATTATTGTCTCGTGTCTTTATTCCGGGGTTGGGATGGCAATGGAAATTAGACCTACTGCTTATTTAGAATTGCTTCCCCAACTGCTTTTTCTCTGAGTTTACCCATGGTGTGTATTGGTGTACACCCCAAACTGAAATATATGGCACTCAGGTATGGCAATAGAGATCTAATTGTACATATGTGTATGTTTGTATACACTGGTAACAAAGAAGGGGGGGATGTACATCTTGCCTCATTACAGAACTGATTGTAGAAATCTCTTTACTTAAATTACATTCATGGGATGAATGAATCTGTCAGTTTTCAGTTCTGCCTTTCTCACTTTCATCAGCTTATGAAGGTTGCAACTTAACTGAAGCTTATCTGAGACTTGAACATTTTCTGAAGTCTCCAAAACATTTGGAAGAACAGTTACAATTTTTCCAGGCTTAGCCAAGAACTCTACCCAAAGCTGTCTTTTATCACTCCCTCACAAAAAACACTCCCTCTTTCTCGTTAAGAGACCATGTCAGGAACAGAGAAGGAGAGATGTGCAGTCAAAGAAAATGAATGAGGATATTCCATTATGAAAATTTCCCTTTTCCTCTTCATTGTTTTAGTCCTTGAGATGGTCAGTAACAGCATGGTGGGTTTACATTGACATGAATGTAATTGTGTGATCTCTGTTAGCAAATTGACACTAATTACTGAAATGCCAGACTAGTACTGGCATTTCAGTAATTAGTGTCAATTTGCTAACAGAGATCACACAATTACATTCATGTCAATGTAAACCCACCATGCTGTTACTGACCATCTCAAGGACTAAAATATGTGCCAGTGATGCAATTTGACATGTGATTAGGAATGTGAGCGGCAACTCATTAATTTGTGGCAGTTCACTTCTGTGACATGCACAAAATTACATTTATCATGGTACAAATCTACAAAATAATTCTGGCCAGTTATTTTAATCTATGTAGTTGTGGCAACTCAGTGTTTCTCAAATATAACCCCAGAGATGCAAAGCGTGCTCCTTGTCTTTCTGACCCCCAAATCAAGACTAATTATAAGCAAGAATAAAAATTATTTTATTTTTCAAAATGAGCTAATGTCTCCTCACTGTCCCAAACTCCTTTTGAATACCACGGTGACAGGTGCTTTAATGGATCCATTTACCTCACCTGGCACAGCACCAAGTGAATGAAGGAGAGATGGAGAAGAAAGAAAGTTGGAGAGGATGACCCAGTAAGCACACTAGAGAGAGGAAGTGTGGTGGAGAAGTGAGAAGCCAAATGAAGTTGGAGATAGCTGACAACTTCATTTTTTTAGAGACAGAATAATGCTATTTGGCATGGTTAAAGGGTAAATGTGATAAAGAGACGGGTTCTTGATTTCAAAAGAGGACAGATGGATTCTCTTCATCCCAAGACTCATATTTCTCCAGTAGTGGTGCATTAATTCAAATACAGTACCAGAATATTCTACTGTCATTAGGCCTCTGAATGTAGTTCAAGTGTAGTTTGTACTCATTCTTTTCAAACAGAAAAAGTTGATCGGATATTACCAGTGAACACTGCTTTAAAAAAGAAGAACAGAAATGTGTGGAAATGAATAGAATGCAAGGCAGTTTTTGTCCTATGTCGGCAAAATGCTTTCTTGTTACAGGAATTTATGAAGTCATTTAGATTTTGAAGACTGCAAATAAATTGGCAAATAATCCACAGATGTTTAGTGGAAACCATATTTGGAAGGCATTTTATATATTTACTGTATTTGTCAGCAAAACTAAGTACCTCTTGTTTTTTTTTCTTGGAAATGCTGCTGTGGAATATAAAGCGAGCATGTGTGCATGGCCTTGGAAAGTATTTCGCTTACTAACATTCCCTGTGCTACATTTCAAACATTTCATTTGCATTACTTGAGATATTTTATAAATCAGAAGAAATAAAGTCAGCCATTGATCCATTATGCATTTCTTGTCTGAGTTCATAGTGTGTGGCTATCAATCTTTCAAAAAATATTCTAACCGTAGCCCTCTGTGGATGTTTACTTGAATGTTGTGAGGTCCATGAAAATGTGGCGGGGGAGAAGAAAGCACACAAACCCCACTCAATATGGTTTGGAGTTTGACTTCTGCCTCACATTTATGTTGTTGGTACAGGCTGAAAATCCCACAAGGGCCTGCACAAGATCCCATCTCATTTTTGTAAGTGTAAATATGTTTGGCTATGTATAAAGATTTTGGTGCTTAAGCACTGTCCTGTGGTATTGGACATGAAGGAGAAGAAAAGCCAGGAAAAGTCAATGGAGCTATTCACCTCACTCACAGAGGCAGCACACAAAACAAGGATCAGCATATATTGCTGTGTTTTGGAGGGCTAATAGCAGGGTTATAATAAGAGTAAAGTCATTTAGCCAAA
Organism: Intellagama lesueurii; assembly: GCA_037013535.1. Classification (NCBI taxonomy): domain Eukaryota; kingdom Metazoa; phylum Chordata; class Lepidosauria; order Squamata; family Agamidae; genus Intellagama; species Intellagama lesueurii. Next base: position 90,376,928 of record JBAJHW010000004.1, on the reverse strand, counting down.
ACATCACAATATGCCAGAGTATCCTATAAGTGGCAAATGGCATCCACCCTACAAGGACAAGAGGCCCTTGATTTAAAGTTAACATTGTTTTTCATTCATTAACTTTATTACGGTCAAAGACCAGCAAGACCAGAACAATATAAAATAAATACATACAATTGCAATTTCATAAAACTAAGAATTATACATTATTCCGTTAAATCATAATAAATCAACCCCTTCTTTCAAATTCATAACATCATAATCAACTAAGCTGACTCTATATCTTTAAAATAGGTGAAACCTCGGCCAGTGTTATGTTATAAAATGATTATATTGTCCATCTTAGATCGCAACCCGAACATCTGGTTGCAAATAACTATCGAAAGTTAACAATGTATTTAGCATACTTTTTGCAGGGGTGCTCCACTAAGCAGTGAAATATATCTTTATCATAGTACATGGTTTTCTTTATCTATGTATCTTGCATTTAGTGTGCTTTGTCTTGTGATTGGTTATTGGAAGATAAATGTGAGGTTATTTTAGGAGTTTCATTGCTGGTTATTTTTTGGGAATATTATTAGCCATTTCCCCTCAAAGTCTAATTTTATTGAAGCAAACTGTCCTACCAAGGGGCGATTAGCCTGCTCAGCCAACCCGCTTTCATTGTCTCTTCTGTTTGCCTTGCTAACTTTTTCACATTTGTAAGGAAAAAGTATCTGGAGTTTGCACAACCATCTTGGATGCATGTGCATGCCATCGTCACTGGTAGCGAACCCAGGACTCTGGTGGACAGACTCGTCAAGCCTTTTTTCTTGGAACATTGAGCTAAAACCATTTTGTTCAAGGCTTTCCTTCCCTGCGACATTTGTAAAATAAACACTGTGTTCATATAGAATATTCAATTCAATTATAGCTTATTTCTTGGTTTCTCACTGTTTCTCCAAATATGCATTTTGCACATCAACTGCAGGCAGAGAGAATTGAATTAGCTGTAATAATAATTGAATTATTATTATTCCCCTGAGATATAGACCAAAGCTGCTTTTGTTGGTGCTGCTGTAATAATTGTTATTACCTTTGACTCCTAGCTTCTTTTGCACTTTTTTTACTGAAACCTCTTAAAAAACAAAAAAACAAAATACCTCATCAGTAAAATAATTAAAGACAACCTTTTAGTAAGCCTCAGCTGCTAAATAATAGACAAAACAATTCTGTTCTGACAGAAGTTATCTTCCCTGTTTCAGTTCTTCTACCATTTTCGTGACTGACTTCATAAAAAACCCACTGAGGTGAAATGTTAATGAGCTATATAGTTCAAAGACTTGAAATGCTACCTTCTGTGTGGTTTTCTTTAAAACCCCAATTTAGAATATCTGGCAAAGTGCCTGCTAAAACCCAAGAAAGAATGTTACGCTCGGAGGATATTCAAAGCATTTGTGATAAATGTTTGGGTTCCGAGTGGAGTGTTTGTGATAAACTTGCTCTCTCAGTACCTAGAGGTTGCCAATTTTTAAAGCTATTTCCCTGAGATCTAGACACTAAATATTTGTCAGCTGCCCAATTTGTTTTGAAAATATGAACGCTCTAGAGAAATCCTAGGGTTTCAAAATATCTTTCACATTTTGCTTCAAATGCCATAGCTACAAAGCATGGATGCCTGTGAAGAGGTAGAAGCAATCTCATTGCTTTGTGTCCCTGTTGTTTCTTAATTGGAAAGGAGGATCTAAAAAATGAAAAAAAAAATTGAATCAACCCCAAACTGTTCTTCACCAAAGAAACAAAAAAGGAAAACCACACACACACATTTGTGCTTTGGTTTCCATGTTTTCCGGTCAAACACTTGTAGGACACTTCCAGGAGACATTTTTCATAAAAGTTTATGCCGCACTTCATTTTTTGTTGCTTTTACATCACTTCGTAAAGACCCAGGGTGCAGTGGAAAGGCCAAAGGGGAGGGCCTTGAAGTGGTATATTGCTTGACCAATGGCAAAGTGAAGGAAACAACAGTGGTTGGGCCTGGTGGTAATATGAAGTATGTGTCCTTGAGGTCTATTACCACAAACCAATTCCTGTGTCACAAGAGGGAAAAAACAGTTTCCAGGGTGGTCATGCAGAATTTCCTGGTGAAGAGAAGCTTGTTCACTCCCTGAAGGTTGAGGATTGGCCTGAGACCACCGTCATTCTCCGGAACAGTGAAATAGCAGGAGTAGTGGCCTTCTGAAACTAGAGATGGAGGGACTGATTTGATGGCATCTTTTTGCAAGAGTGTCAGAACTTCTCTTTCTAGGAAAGTGGGGTAGATGGAGTTGAATTTGATGGCGTAGCCAAACTGGATGATAGTAAAGACCCACCGGTCCTTACTACAGAGTTATCCAATAGAGAAGGGGAGTAAGTACATGTCCACCACATATGATACAAGGTTCCCTCTTGTAATTTACATTTCCAACATATATTTGATGTACCTTTATATATTTTTGACAACTTATATGGTGTACAATCTGTAGAACATTTTGTATATATTTTCTTTAGTTTACTGATTTTGTAATTTTATATTAATTTTCCATATTTTTTCCCAGTCATCAACATCAATATTAAGCCCTATATTTTGCACCCATTTGGTCATACAGTCTTTTACCACTTCATCTTCCATCTTAATTTCTAATAACAATTCATATATTTTTAAAATCAATTTGTCATCTGTTTTCTAATAGTATTTTATCCAGGAGTATTTGCTCTTCATAAAATCCCTCTTTTTTATCTTTTACATATCTAGATTCCAGTTGTATTCTAGCCCACCAATCTATTTATATATACAGTGGTGCCTCGACTTATGGACGTCCCGACTTACGAAAATTTCGACTTACGAAAAGCTCCGGCCGCAAAATTTTGCTTCGACTTGCGGCCGAAGCTTCAATGTACGAACGAAAAAAGGCAGGGGAAAAGGGCGGGAAATTCAAACCGTTGGTGGTGAAGAGGCTGCTTCTTTGTAGCTCTTTTGCCCCAATGGTTAGGAAAAGGGAGGCTCAGCCTCCCGGGCTTCCACCGCTGCTGCCACCGCCACCGGGAGGTGAGCTGCCGGACCATCCCGGCTGGGCTCAGCCTCTCGGGCTTCCACCGCTGCTGCCACCGCCGCCAGGAGGCGAGCCACCGGACCATCCCGGCTGGGCTCAGCCTCCTGGGCTTTCAGCGCCGCCGCGACCACCACCAGCGGAGGCCTCCTGGGGTTCTCCGTCGCCGTGACCGCCGCCACCAGAGGCCTCCTGGGGTTCTCCGCCACCGCGACCGCCGCCACCAGAGGCCTCCCGGACTTCCCCGCTGCCACCGGAGGCCTCCTGGGGTTCTCCGCCGCTGCGACCCGCCGCTGCCAGAGGCCTCACCGGCTTCCCCACCATCGTCGGAGGCCTCCCTGGCTTCCCCGCCACTGCGACCCGCCGCTGCCAGAGACCTCTCGGCCGTCGGAGGCCTCCGGCGGTGGCGGTTGCAGCAGCGGGGAGGCCTCCGACGGTGGTGGGGAAGCCGGGTAGGCCTCCGGCGGCGGCGGTCACAGCGGCGGAGAAGCCTGAAAAGTCTCTGACGGCAGCGGGGAAGCCCAGGAGGCCTCTGGCGGCGGCGGTCACAGCAGCGGGGAAGCCCGGGAGGCTGAGGAGGCTGAGGACTGGTAAGGTGCTGCTTTTTCCTTTTAAAAAAGTTGTTCTGGGTGGGTTTTGGAGGGTAGATTTGGGCTGGGGGGGTTATGTTTCTATGTTGTTTTGTTTTTTGGTGATTTTTTTTTTTTTTTTGCAGTCCCAGCAAAAATAATAACAGACTTGCTCTGTTTATTTTCATTTTTAATTTGTTTTGGTATTTTTTTCTTCGGCCGGAATGGATTAATCGGTTTTCAATGCATTCCTATGGGAAATGGTGCTTCAACTTACGAAAATTTCGAGTTATGGCCACAGTTCCAATACGGATTAATTTCATAAGTCGAGGCACCACTGTATCTTGTTCTTCTAACTCATCTTTTATTTTTAATTTGCAATTTCCTTTTAGTAATTCTTTATATCTGAGCAGTCTGTTTACGGTCATAAGGTTGGGTTGTGTAAAAGCTTCTAATGGAGATATCCACTCGGGTATCTTTCTGTATATCTGATATCGTATCTTGTCCCAGGACCTTAATAGAGATCTTATCAAATGGTTGTTAAAATATTTATGATCTTTAGCTTTTTTGTACCACAAAAATGCGTGCCAAACAAGCATCAGATCATGTCCTTCTAGCTTGAGTAGTCTATTATTTTTAAGAGTCATCCATTCCTTTATCCAGAATAATGCACAAGCTTTATAGTATGTACTCCAATCAGGGAGGCCAAATCCAACTCTTTGTTTGGTATCTTTCATAGCTTTAATTTTAATTCTTGGTTTTTTATTTTGCCAAATAAATTTCATCACCATCTTATTGAGATCTTGAAAAAAAGTTTGTTTAAGTTGTACTGGGATAGTCTGGAAAAGAATTAGTATTCTGGGAAGAATGTTCATCTTAATTGTCGCTATTCTCCCTATCAAGGACAATTGTAGATTCTGCCATTTTTTGAGATCCTTCTGGATATCATCTAGTAGTTTCATGTAGTTATCTTTTACTAGTGTACAGTACTAGTTTTTTTTTTGTAATTTGTATTCCTCAATATTTAATTTTTTTCTCAACTTGGAAATCCGTTTTTTCCATTAATTCCATTATTGTCTCTTCTTTGATGTTCTTTACTAGTATTTTTGTTTTTCCCCTATTTACTTTAATCCCAGCTAACTCTCCAAATGTTGCTAATATTTCCATCAATGGAATTATTGATTCAGTTGGTTCTTCTAATATAAAAACCAGGTCGTCTGCAAATGCTTGTAATTTGTATTCTCCTCCTCTTATTTTTAATCCTTTTATCAACTCATTACTTCTAATTTGATTGTTAAGCACTTCCAACCTAAGGATGAAAAGTAGTGGAGATAGGGGGCATCCTTGTCTTGTTCCTTTTTGCAACTGTATTTTTTTTAAAATTCTCCATTGACTTTTACTTCAGCACTTTGTTGTGTATAAATGGCTTTTATTAGTTTTGTAAATCTTTCTCCAGCTTCTATTACTTCTAGATGTTGTAGCATGAAGTTCCAATTGACATTGTCGAAAGCTTTCTCCACGTCAAGGAAGATCATAGCCTTTTGTTTTTCCATATGATTCATAGTATTCTAAGGTGTTTAATATTATTCTTATATTGTTTCTCATATTATTATTATTATATAGTATCATATGTGGTGGACATGTAGTGAAGCAAAAAATTATTGGATACTTATACATGAATGTTTACAGAAAATTCTGCTACGTAATATACTATTTAAACCATAATTATTCTTATTAAATATGTTACCAGAGAGTTTAGATAGGAGAAAGAGCCATTTGGTGATACATATAATAACTGCAGCCAGAATACTATATGCATGGAAATGGAAGAAAACCTAAATACCAAATCATGAAGAACTTGTGGAAAAGATTATGGAAGTGGCAGAGATGGAAATATTAACAGAAGCTTTGAAAGACAATTCAATCCAAGAAGCAACTGAAAAATGGGACCCTATATATAACAGGATCCGTTCTATAACCTGAAAGCCAAATGTGATAATTTTAATACAAAATAGTCAAATAACTCTAGTTGGAATTATATAGGCAACTAACAGACACAAAAGTCTTTAATGTAATGATATGTTTAAGTACAGATAATATGTGATAATGTATAGCATGATATATTCCTGTTATCCCGAGTTATTTTCCTTTACCCTTGAAATAAAAAAAAATTAAAAAAGAGAGAAGGGGAGTAAGGCAGGTCCAAACCACTCGGTTTGGGGGCTTGGGGAGCAGTCAGCACCTAAGGCAGAGAAAGCAAATGTTGAGACTCCATTGGCATAGTCGTAGAGGAGCCTCAGTGTCAATACTCGATGCCAGATCTGTGAGTAGAAGCAGGAGGTGGAGATCGGTGTTTAGTGCTGAGACAGCAGATGCCTGTTGGTGCCGAGATGGCAGTATCTGGTGGATGGTGATATCCACTGATGTTGAGGTGGTGTCAGCCTGTTGATGCCAAAGTGAAGATTTGGAGGGGCTTTGAAGTTGACTTGCAATCAATCAAGTCGGAGCAGCCAAGGGCACTGGAGCAGAGGGCAAAGGTGCCTGGCTTGTCCCAGTTGGTGCTGAGAGAACAGCAGAAGAAGCTAAAGCTAAAGGTGGAGCTGGAACTGAAGGAGGCACCCAATGGAAATAAGACATGGGGGAAATCCAAGGCATCCCCAAACAGGCTCCGGAGTCCGGATTGACCATGGTGGCATGGTGGATGGATACTGCATTGGGTAATACTGGGTGGGCTGCCAATGAGCAGAAGCATCAGAACATTCCAGAGCTTGTAAGAAAGAGATTGTTACACTCCTTCCCTCCCAGTGTTCATGTATTGGCATTTAACAGCCCAACACTCTCAGTTTCTTTTAGCTGCTGCTGTGGGAACTTTAAGAACATGCCTAGAGCATACTAGCTCTTTTCTTCTGTGTAGCATTTTTCCAAATCTCATTTACAATTTCATCTGAAAAATAAAATTTCAGACATTGTTTTCCATTACCAAGCAGGTAGGGAACTTTCATTTCAACTATACTTCTATTAATGTAGCCTAAAATAGCATTTGCCTTTTTTATAGCCACATCACACTGTTGGCTCATATTCAGCTTGTGATCTACAACAATTCCAAGATCCTTCTCACTCGTAGTTTTGCTGAGCCAGATATCCCCCATCTTGTAACTGTGCAATTGGTTTCTTTTTCTGAGGTGCAGTACTTTGCACTTATCCCTGTTGAATTTCATTCTGTTGCTTTCGGCCCAGTGCTCCATCCTATCAAGGTCATTTTGAATTTTGTTTCTGTCTTCTAGGGTATTAGCTATTCTGCCCAATTTGGTATCATCTGCATATTTGACAAGCATTTCCTGCACTCCCTCATCCAGGTCATTAATAAAAAATATTGAAGAGCACCGGGTCCAGGACTGAGCCTTGGGGTACCCCACTTGTTACCTCCTCCCAGTTAGAGAAGGACCCATTTATCCTCACCCTCTGAGTATGATTCTGTAGCCAATTGTGTATCCACTTGATCTGTCCAGCCCACACCTAGCTAGCTTGCTAATCAGGATATCATGGGGCACTTTGTCTCTTTTAATTGGGCCGCATTTTCTTTACCCCATTAAATGCCTTTTTATGCAAATGTGGTGGAGGGATGCAGGTTAATTGGCTATTATAAAAGGGGGTCATGGTTCAAAAAAGTTTGGGAAACACTGCACTAGAAGAAAAATACTTGGTGAGTGACCAACCCTTGGTGAATGTCCTGTGCCATTTAACTTTGCACCTTGCTCTTCTGAGTCCGGTCCATATTTCACTCTTCGGGCACAATGGAGCTTTGGTGTCTTCAACCACCATACCCCTACTTCCTGCCTTCAGCCTTCGGGAAAAGTAACATTACAGCCTCTCGGGCTTCATCTTTAGATGAGATCATTCCTGGTTTGTGCAAAAGAAGATTCTAAACAAAGACTCTCATTTTTGGGATTATAACTCTGTATTGAAAAGTAATAGAACAAATCAGCCTGAATTAAAACTCTGTAGAGTTAGGGGCACAAGGCAGTGACATAGTTCCTGCATCAAGGACTGGTCACCTTCTAAAGCTGTGTAGCCAATCTTTCTCTTCCATTCCTCACTACATGTATCTCTTCCATTCATCATCACATGTCCCCAGAACTCTTGTTACATAGGAGAGGGAGGGGGGGACTCTTCCCAGATTTAGTTGTTATGTGCTGTGAAGTCACTTCTGATTTAGTGTGAGCCTAATAAAGTTTTCAAGGTATGTGAGATGTTCAAAAAGTGGCTCACCATTGCCATCCCAACAAATCTCCTTTTCCAAGTGGGAATTTGAAGCTAGGTCTCCTGGTGTTGTATGCCATGAACAACATAAGGTCTATCTAAAGTACAGTGGTGAGGTGAGATTGCATTAGTATCCTTTCACCAGCAGATTGATGAAACTGAATTTCCTTTCTTAGGGACCTAGAGATCAGCAAGCTATCATATTGGTTAAATGTAATTATTTTGCAAAACTGTTATCATTAACAATATTTTAGTTGTTTCAATAGAAGCCCCAAACACCATCAAGTCCAGAAGGCATAACAGAGTTCTTCTTAATTTTATTGGTGGAGATGGGTTTTTTAATCAGTTGCCTCAGAAAGTATGGCAGAATGAAAATAATAAATGTAGAACAGCCATTTACCTGTGGTATAGCAAACATAAATTAATTATTGATTAATTATAAATCCTCTTGTTTAGCAACACAAATGACATAACATTTGGGGGTAAATTAGACATCACTAGTTGCAGGATGAGTCACACAACTCAGTATTCAACTGATAATGTCCTTAGTGATTTCTTAATTTGGGGCAATTCACCTCACAAAAGTTACGCTCTCTGTGTTATGCCAACATTTTAAAAATGATTGGCTTTGGGCTTTTTCTTTTTTCTTTTATTATCATCTCTTTGGCTTGCTTTCAAATTTTGGCTTTTGATTCAAAAGTTCCATCCATTTCTACTTACTTACTTTCTCCCTTCATTTATCGCCTTACCTTCAAAGTATTTACAGACAGCATGATCCTTTCAGTCTCTTTTATTTCTTTTCTATGCTGTGCAAATGTATTTCCCCCAGATCATTTCTGGCATCCTTGTGTGAATTTTGTTACCCTTTATCTTAGTTTCTCATGTTTCAATGAATCATTAGACATCCATTTATCAAATATATTTTGATTTGTATTCCTGCATTGAGCAGGGGGTTGGACCCAATGGCCTTATAGGTCCCTTCCAACTCCATTATTCTATGACTCTTAAATACACATCAAATATCATGACTGGTTACTTGGAAGAGAAAGAGAGAGAAAATTTCAATTTGGTCTGTTGCTGTTCTTTTCTTTCTTTATTTGCCAAAAAATAAAATCTGGAGGAAAAAGAAATGAAAGAGGGTTTGATAGGCTTTCATTTGATAGTGCGTCCACACTAATGTGTTCAGGTCATCACCCATCACAAAATTTATTTCATTTCCTTTCACAGTATGAGAAGCTGTTAGATACTGGATAGATCATTGTTTAAGAAAGTGCAGAGATCTGAGGGAATGGAAGACATGGTGATGTCAAGATCAGACACAAATGAAACCAGGAGCTTCTTATCAGGGGTGCATAAACACATATAGATGGAAAAAATTCTTGTGGAAACAGAGACTATTTGACAAGTAAAGGTCACTGGACAAGAAGCACATCCAGGGGTGGAGAAACATGTATTTATGCAGTGCAAAGAAATTGAGGTCCTAACCTATTGTTTTCCAAAGTGAGGAAGTGCCCTCTGGTGAGCATGAAGAATTCTGAGGGGTGAGGAAAACTGTACGGTGCAGCATTACTGTTCATATCAAGTTTGTTTTGCTTCTGCTGTTTCGTAAGGTAAATTCTGTTGTTATTAACTATGGGGGACAAGAAAAACGTGTTATTTATAGTTTTAAATTATAAATGGAGTTTGAGAAGGACATTATGTGATGGTAGAGGAGAGGTTGGGAGGCCTGAGAGTTTCTCAAAACATTGAGTGGGGGAGCGTGATGAGGGAAAGTTTTGGAGTCATTCTGCTAAGCAGTGAGAATCTGCAATTCTGGAAGGAACCAAACATGCTGTTGGTATGGATGTCAAGAGAAGGTGGTATATAATAGAGTCAACTTCCTGCTATTTTTATTTTACCTTAATATGATATAATGGTGAATTTTTTCAGGGTTTTCCTGATAGAGAATACTCAGAAGTGGTTTACCATTCCCTTCTTCTGGGGACACCCTGGAACTGTGCAGCTTGCCCAAGGCCACAGAGTGTGGCTCTTTTTAGAGGAGTCACAGTGGAGAATCAAACTCCCAACTTCTGGCTCCGCAGCCAGATAATTAAACCACTGAGCTTATCCAGCCAGCCATTTGCTTTACCCCTACCCTTATTTCAAGAAAGGCATCTTACCTTCTTTCCTTTCTTCATTTATTAATTATTTCAGATTGCATGCTGTCTCATAGTACATGCATTCTCTGGGCAGTTCACAACCCATTAAAACACATTAAAATCATATTATAATTAAAGGAACCAAGTACCTTGTAATGAATACCATGAAAAAGAATAAAACCTTGTCCCTAGCTAAAACCTTTCTTAAATAAATTAAACAGATTTGGGCATCTCAGGTGGTCAAGCACTAATGAAAAGCAGTTTTAGGTGATACTGTTTTTACTAACTTCTTAAAAACTGAGAGGCAAGATGCATGATGAACTTCTGTTGGAAGCTTGTTCTATGACCAGAAAAGCACAGTTCCTAGTATTAACTCTTTTGGCCTCCTTAGGAGTCACAATTTTTAGCATCATGGTTTTAATTTAGTTAAAAACATTGTTTTTAAGAGGATGACTACGCATAGTCCTCCATGAATGCCCATGAATTTCTATGGGATTTGGGTGTTAATGTAGTACTCATGTCAACAGTGCAACCAGAGCATGCACTTAGGTTTGTCGCTATTCATCCACCCAGCACTGTGAATAAAGGAAGAACAGTAGTCTGCATCCAGCTTACAATACTCCTACGAGCTGCTTGAACAATTCTTCTGAGGCTTACGTGCTTACTTACATGGCACATCATATTTAGGACAGAATATGATGGGACAGGAGAAATTTAATGGTTAGAGTGTGCTTGAAAATACAGTTTCTGACACTGTTATTTCTAATTGGGTGACTTGCATGCACAGCACTCTATCACAACTCTTCATCATATACAGTGGTGCCTCGCTAGACGATTGCCTCGCAGGACGAGGAAATCGCTAGACGATGCCTTTTTGCGAGCGCTACTGCGCTTCGCAAAACGATGTTTCCCTATGGGGAATTTCGCTAGACGATGAGGTTTCCCCATAGGAGTGCGCCGACTAGTGGTGAAAAGCTGTCAGTGCAGCTGTCAGTGCATTCCTATGGGGACCCTCACTCGCTAGACGAGGTTTCCCTATGGGAAATTTCGCGAGACGACTGCGTTTTCCCTTGGAACGCATTGAAGCGATTTCAATGCATTCCAATGGGAAAACGTGCTTCGCTAGACGATGTTTTCGCTAGACAGCGATCCTCGTGGAACGGATTAACATCGTCTAGCGAGGCACCACTGTATTACTGAAGACAAAGCATAGCTTTCTATCATAGTATGGTTTGTCAACCCAGATGAGTACCAGAAGGCAATCTCAATTAAATGTAATATCACTATATCCTGTTTCATTGAGATCAAACTGCAAAATGAATAAAGGTAGTGTGAAGCTGCAGTACATAACGAGACTTCATTTTAGCTTAATTTGTTGAATTCTGTGTGGGGAGTCACAAAGAGTCGGACACGACTTAACGACTAAACAACAACAACAAAAGTGTGGGGATGTGAATGTTTCCTGGCATCAGATCACAGAGAAGGATGAAGAACTACAACATTTTTATCCTAACCGGAAAGGACAAACAAGGGACTTCTTGGCACTCTTGACAGAGTTGCCACATTGTTGCTAATGTTGTTTTGTGAGTGGGACGGAATCAGATTTTGTGTAGAACTGTGCATTTCACACCATTGTACAAATTGCTCCAAACAAGGATGATTGCCACTTTGCTTAATAGGCTGAAGCATTAGATGTGTGTTTTTTAGCATGTTCCTTAACAATCAGCCAGTACTTTTTGTGCTTGCCATGTCATTTGTTTCTCAAACGAAAGGACAGCAGAGAGATTTACCACAAATTACAGAGGTTAAGGGGTGGAGGTGGAGAACTCTTTGCCTCACTCTTGGCTGGAGATGAAGAACTGCATGAGGTTTTAAAACTCCTCAGTGGGATGTTTTGTTATGTTGACACAACCTAACTCAATAGAAACAAAAAAAGTAGTGGATGTTTTATCCATCCTTAATGAGGGTGGATCGTTCTGAAGGACTTGAATTCTGAATTACATGTAACCAGAAAAAGGAAAAACAGTATCTTGGAACACATGGGGAATGAATTGGAAAATGCACCAGCACCTTTGTGGATGTAAATAGCAGTTTGAGAGACTGTAGCTTGAATTGTGCACCTATTTGAATATACAATTTCTTATCTACACACATATGTAGGTGCTTGCCCTGAGAGGAATACTAGTATTAATTTCCACCAGTGCAAGTCTAAGTATGTACATCTCATCAGCAGATTGCCAGTAGTTAAGAAATCAACAGTTGTATTTCCTGTTGCTCACCAGTTACAAGACACACAGCCAACATCCCATCTAGCAGCACTTTGTCCCTGAAATTTATGCTGTAGGATTTACACTGAATATTTAATTGGGTTCCAGCCACTGTGTTTCTCCATTGTCTTTTTGTGCCATGGTTGAGTCAAGGGAAAGCTATTTTGAATGTCAGTCAATCTATATGTAGAAAGAGCATACCATATGGCTTAACAAACCTATTCTCATTTTTAATTTGAAGCATTCCAGATGTGCACTGAAAGTGGTTGTCAGTGGGGTACTGTGATTCATTTAACATCTACAGCAGAAGTTTTTTATCTCCTCATCAAGCTTATGAAAATGAGGAGAGGGAACATATAAGCACGAGACTTGTAACTATAATGGGAAACCATGATTTCCTGCTACATAGATTATACAAAATATATTGTCAGTTTCATAAGATCTGTAAATTAGTTGCATTAAAGAAAGCAACAAAATTGAACCAAAAAGTACAGCAAATCAGTTGACACTACCATCCAGTACGCATGCCAGAAACTGGGAAAACTGTGTAAGACATACAGTGAAGACATGTAGTAACTATGAAGGTGAATGAATAAAGACCAAGGAACCATAAAATGGAGACAGCTAGAATTCTTTGGCCACATCATGAGAAGTGAAACATAAAGATCATTATGGCTGATTTCAAGGTAAAATCAATTGGAAAAGAATTGCAGGCAAGAAAAGGTTAATGGCTGAAAAACCTTAATGTTTTTTATGTAACACTATATCATTGTTGGGAGATGCTGCATCCAAAATCAGGGTAGCCATTAGAAATGGGATTTTCAGATTTCTTGGACCACTTCCTTTTCCTGTCCCAGCACTAGCTAGGAGCTTTCTTTCTGAATTGGAAGTTAGGTGGAACTAGGCCTGGCTAGGCCTCAAAGCCTTTGAGTTGAGGATTTCTCAAAGCCTTTGAGTTGAGGATTTCTCTCGATTCAGCCACATTTAGGTGTTGTAAGCAGCAATATGAAAACCTAGTAGGCTCGAGGAATGAGATGGTTTATTCTCACTTAACCATGCACTGCAGTGGTTAAGTGAGGAGACCAAGCTCAAACAGGGGATTCCATGCACTGTCACTGCCAACTATCATTTAGAGATGACTTTCAAGATTGGGGTGGCATTTTTAACATACAGTAGGGGATAAAATGAAACCTGATCTATTTAGACTGCCCTTGGAAATACTAATTTCACATCTTCAGCTACTGGTGAAGGCAATCTTCCTTCAGAAATATGTATATTTCTCATTTAGTGAGAGACAAAATGCACCTGAAAATATGTGTAGTTTTCAGAAACACACATGAAACATGCTTTAGTCCATGGAGAAAGTGCATATATTAAGCAATATATGCATGTATATTAAATTAAGCACACATTTTATGGAAGAAAGAAGAGTTGCAGTCTGGAGTAGAAGATGAGAATGGTGGTGGGATTCTGAGAAAGACAAACCTGAGAACTTTTTGTATGCATAGTATACATAATATACATATGTTTAAGTGCTAAAATTCCAGAGTGTAGCACTAATATCTTACAGATTTTGATAAAGATTAGAAGTGTGTTTTTCTCTGGGACCAGCAGTTCATTTATATATATTTTTAAATGTGCTCTCCTGCCGCCTCCTTTCCTAGAAGGAAGTTCATTTTACCTGGGCCTTCTACAATTCCATACTCTCCAGAAATAACTCCTGCTTTTATTTCATTCAGGCTTGCTCCCTTGATATATCAGCTTTTCAAGTTTATAGAGATTCGGTCTCAGCTGCTCTGCTGTCTTGAATCATTTTACCCATGTCAGTAGAAGTGCAGTCTTTATCAACTTTATCATTGCCACACATTGATCTATGGACTTCACTGGTGCTTAGTCTCTGGCTTTGCTTTATGATTTAATGCACAAACTTTGTGTTAGCTCTGGGGGAGCACATTAGCAAACCCATTCCAATGTGCTCTGAAATCTCCTTCCTCTGCTGATGGAAGATCAAATAATTTTATTTGAAAAATCCACAAAGAAAATGGTATTGGCTCTCCCTGCTCTTCTCTATTGGCCTCAATAGCTTGCTTGCATTTTCAGCTATATTTCAAATCCATATTACTTTGGGCAGCTCAGATCAAGGAAGTCAGCAGTTGGTGTGGTTGCAACTGCTAATGGGAAAAGATCATTATGGCTGGAGTTGAGACCTCTTGGGCAGTGTCCATCCTTTCCATTCCCAGCTGGCATTGTTTAAATCATTTAAATGTGGGCATTGAGAAGTGGTAATTGTATCACACTGAAGTGAGATGGAGGGAACAGCAGCAACAAAGAAGCAGTGACAAATGTTAGAGCCAATGGAAATGTGGTGATATGATAGGATGAGACTCTGTACCATTTAAAAAACAACTATTAGACAGGATTTCAGTTGCTGCTGCCAGTCCTTAACCTGGTAAGCTAATGATGCCATATAAGAATATGTTGCTGGATGGATCAATCATTGAATTAGGTCTCCTGACTGTAGAGCCACAGGTCAGGAACTCAATTGCCCACTGTGTCTCCAGGGAAAAGAGTGGTTTCATGTGTATGTTGAATAGCATAGAAGAGATGGAGACTTGGGTGACATCATAGAGCTAAGGCCAGGGTATTGAATAGGAGTTTCCTAAGACTACAGTCTGAGGCTGGCCCTCAAAGAACTGCCACCAAGTCCCATCCCAACGACAACCCAGAATGACACCATGGTTGATGGCACTGAAAGTAGCTGAAAGATCTATAGGAACTAACACTCTCCTGGCATAAGTATAGAACTCACTCTCCTGGCATAAGTATAGAACTGCTGGATAGCTCAGTGGGTTAGGCATCTGGCTGTGGAGCTAGAGGCTGGGAGTTCAATTCCCTGCTGTGTCTCCTTGGCAGGAGCCGGCTTGATGATCCATAGGTCCCTTCCAGCTCTGCAGTTCTAAGATTACTAGATTACTAAATCATCCATCAAGGCAGCCAAGACTGTTTCTATTCTTGTTCATATGGATGGGACTATAATTTTCTGGTTTCAATATAATGCTTTTCATGCTTCCAAATAAACCATGTTCTGAATGTCTAAATAAGATTCTGAAGGCAAGAAGTATCACAGGGTACAAAAATTCCTTGTCAAACATTTTTTATTGAGCAAGCCTAAAAAGATGATAATAAAGATTTAGTAACTATTCACTATCTATGCACCCAAACACATGTGGTGATGCAAATAAATAACCAAATGTATAAATTTCAGAAGAGTGTGTACATTTAAAAATGGAGATTAAAAATGTATAGAGGGATGCATAGAGCAATACTTTATCTGTAAACTACTTAGAGATGTGAGCACATTTGGAAAAAAAATCTATATATTTTACATCTATGCACACCTGGGAGAAGTAGTGCAGAAGATCAGCCAATCTGAAGTGGTCATATGTTTGGTTGGCAGGAACATATGGTAGACCTGAGGGCAAAGTTTTCACTCCAGTCTGTCAGGAAAGTATAAATTGAACTCCCCAAGCTTTCTCCCAGCAGGCTTCACCCACTCCCCCCCCCCCCGGTTCCTTGTTTGTTGTTTGTATGGTTGTATGTGTGTAAGAGGGGATTTCTTGTACAGGTATAACTGAAAATCCTATGTATAATTGGCACAGTTGCCTATTGGTTGCAGTTTTCTGCATGCTCCTGCAAGAATCAAGGATTGGGGAGCTGATAGGGACGGGCCCAGCTCAGGAGGGCTGCTATAGCCCCCCCAGCTGATACTGAGGGGTCTCCTACATAGTGGTCTTGCACCTGGAAGGTATATATCCCCATTCTGTTTAGCAGACCTTGGTGGCCCCATCAGCAGACTGGGGAAGATGGGCATTGATTGGCAGGTTGGTCACCTGATTCAGGGATCTCCTCATTCTGTGCCAATAATTTATGTTGTAACCAATCTGAGCTGTGACCATTTTATATCCAGCATTTAACTGGTTCTAATAAAATATTTACTGTGGGTATTGGTGTGTATTTAATTGTCAGGGGAGGAGTGTTCTAGGTCATCTCGCCTGGATCCACAAACTTTAACTTAATTATTTTTCTTTTATCTGTAAGAGTTTATAGTGAGCATCAGTCATCATAAAGCTATTTAGAGGAGGGAAAAGAATCACAAGTTGCTGCAGAACAGACATCATTTCTTAATCTTGGTTCTTTCCATTTGCCTGCAGTTTGACAGTGAAATTTAAAAGTGATATTGTTGTACTTCAGTATTGCCGTAGAGATAGTAAGGGATGGTACTTTTATATGACTGAAACATAAAAATAATAAATAGCTCTATTATTTTGAAGAAAACAACTATGAGCTAGCAGATAAAGCAGGATGTCCTAAGTTAAATAATTTAGCCCAACTCCTGTCATAAAACTATGCTAATGTTGTTCTTAAAGAATATTTGAAGTAGAATAAAACCGGGTTGCTGAATGAAGCAAAAGCATATTGTGCTCTTAAAATGAATTAATGTGAAGCATGCAAAACATACTAGTTTACTGTATACATTTCAATCCACAGGAGTGTTGTAAATGGAAAATATTATTAGGTAATACTGGCTCAGCTGCTCATGTGGACGTTCAGAGACAGGCTTAGCAAGCATTACCTTCATTTTTTTTACTCCCATTCAGAGGAGACATTTGACATCCTGTAGGTTGTTCATTATATCTTAAAGTGTGGTTGATTGCCACACTTTAAGATATGATGGGCCCATGGCCGTCAAGGCCATAGGACCATCAAGGCAATGGGCAAAACAAAGATCCAGACTTTGTAATGACTTTGTATGACATTTTAGTCATATTTTGTTACAAAAGCTGTGTAACTAGAGCTAAAAGGCAGGCTACGTCATTGTCACCTGGAGAGGTGGAAGTAGTATCCTCAAGTTTCAGTTACCAGTTTTATACGGGTTTTGTAGGTATGGATTTTTTTTTAAAAATAGATGGGACAAAAATTGTCTCAACAAATCTAACATTTCCTACCACCACCACCAACATCATCTCTGGAATACTCCCCCCCCCCTCAGTACATGTCTTAGGACAAATTCCCATATGTCATATTTCAGTGGTTAGGAAACTGTAGTGATATAACTGAGGTTGTCTGTAGAATGTCCTCTGTGAGGTGAGGGCAGATGGAATTT
The DNA here is from genome assembly GCA_037013535.1 of Intellagama lesueurii. NCBI lineage: Eukaryota > Metazoa > Chordata > Lepidosauria > Squamata > Agamidae > Intellagama > Intellagama lesueurii. The sequence goes on along the minus strand of JBAJHW010000004.1, from coordinate 90,359,480 downwards.
TTATGAGTTCAGAACATACATTTGACTACAGCTCTAAAAGTGACCATAGTCACAGTGCTCCCATCACTTCCAACCTTCAGTACAGTGGCATTCTCATGAGGTCAGAAATTATCCCAGAATTCATTTAATGCACTCCCCTCACTGCCAAACACTTGGTGGATGAGGGTTAAAATCAGAATACCCCTCAAGAATAAAATAGTTGCAAAGCCCACCGACTATCAATAATGGGATACTAAAAACACCAATGCTAAGCAGAAGAAAAACATCTTCGTAGCTGCAGAAAAGTATCTTTCCCACATATCAACAAACCTAAACACTCTCAGCAGTGGGATATAGATACAACAAAATGTTGGATGAAGGTGATAAACTTTGAGTTGGTGCACGGAGGAGAAGGTATTCTTTTAGATACTTTGGCCCCAACCTGTTTAAGCTTCTATAAGTAAGAACCCTTAACTTGAATTGGTCTGGAAACAAACCATTGGATGTACCAGTTCCTTGTGTTTCTGGAAACAAACTGGGCAATAAGATCAGTGTAATATGACATATAATGTGCACACCAGACATCACTCTGGCTTCAACATATTGTACCAGATGCAGTTTCCAAATACTCTTCAAGGGCAATCTCATGTAAAGCATGTTGCAGTAGCCTAAACAGGTTACTAAAGAATAGATTGCAATAACACAGATCTAGCTCTCAAGGGAAATTATGAGTTTGCACATGAAAATAACTATGATTAACAGCAATAATAAAGCAACTTTTCTAGGTGCCAGATTTACCTAGTCATTCAGAAGCAATACCAGGTATGTGTCTATTTTCAAAGGTATGATCCTATCAATCACTTGTAAATATATCTCCTGGGGAATTTATTTGCATAGATTTATTGCAGCTTTCAAACTGCTGTTTTTTTTTCTCATGCAATTAATTTTCTAACCTTGTGAATTGTCAGTAAATTTTTGAGCAACCAATGTGTTCAGAAATAATGGTTTCCCATTCCTTGCAAAAGCCTTGGGCTTGCATGGTTTTTAGGGATTTGCACTGAATCTCTCTTTCTCTCTAATATTATATAATATTGTGTGTGTGTGTGTGTGTGTGTGTGTGTGTGTGTGTGTGTGTGTGTGTGTGTGTGTGTGTGTGTGTAAGGGGGGAGAGATAGAGAGATTTCATTTTGGGTTCTTTCAGGGGTGCTTCTTTCATTTTCTTTTTTTTTTTAATACACTCATTGAATTACATGAAAAGGAAAGCTTCTTTTGGGTCCATTTTTCTGGAACTCAAAAGAACATTTGAAAACTTCTCCAAAAAATCAGAGGCAAGGCAGCAGAGAATAATCTACTCCAAAATAAAGAACCAGTATATGAGAAAGAAAAATAAGTGAAAAATCCACCAAAATATTAACAGAATACATGATAAATTAATCAAATAATTTTTAAAAAATACAAGCAAACGAGCAAAACATACATATATGTGCACACACAGACACATACATCCACACAAGAGGGAAAAGAGAAAATAAGAAAGAACATACATAGCCCTCTCTCTCAGAAACAAAGAAAAACAAGCAAACAAATATGGGGGGGGGATACAAAGCCCTCCCCATAGAAATATGAGAATATGGGGAGATTTTCTACCCCCACCACTTGATGCCTTCAGTTGTCTTCTCTTCTACAGATTCAGCATTTCCCCTTTTCCCAGACCTTTCGATTGACTACCAACAGCCAGCCCTTATTAGTCACACTATCATGTATTTACGATAACCTCAACACTATTGGATGAACAATTAATCTGGTAATTAGAAAAAATGAAAAGGAGGTTCAATGAAAGAGACAAACATGAAGGAGCACAAAACTACCATGTGTCTCCCTTGCATTCATAGAACCATAGAATAATGAAGCTGGAAGGGGCCGATAAGGTCATTGAGTCCAACCACTTGCTCAATGAAGGAATATAAATAATTTGTGCTTTAGAGGGTCTTTTTTTTTAGAATCAACAAATAGAAACAATAGAACAACAATAGATAAAACCCTCACACACAAAAAGGCCTTGTTTTTTCATGGTTGTGATCTTTTTTTGAGACTTGGCAAAAGAACACAAACATGAAAAAACAAGGTCTATTGTGTGTGTGTGTGGGGGGGTTCTATCTATACGGTCAACACAAAAGTCCCTTTTCTAAAGCTGTCCCTCTGCTCCTCCTTTTTCACAACATGAAGATGAGAAGAAAAGCTCCTGCTGTAGATTTTAGACTATCCGTGGTGCCCAGTGAAAGCCATAGATGGGAAACTGAAGTTTGCTGATATTGATAGTGAACACAAGACTGGTTCCAGTGGTGATTTCCTTTCCTGGGCAACTTTCACAGGGAACAGTGGTTCATTTAAAAACAGAAATAGAATCTTTAAGACTACTTTTTTTCAGGCCGTGTGTGTCATTAACACCTAAACTCGGGTGTTGGGATCATCATGAGAGGCCTTTCTCTCAGTCACACCACCTTCACAGGTGTGTTTGGTGGGGACACAGGAGAAGGCTTTCTCTGTTGCTGTGCCTAGACATTGTACTTCACTCCTATGGGAGGCCAGACTGGCCTCATCTTTGCTATTTTTCCGCAAGAAGGCAAAGAGCTTTCTCTTCAGGCAAGCTTTTCCCGAGTGGCTCTCTGTCTGAGTAGGATTTTTAATTAAATCATTATACCTTACTGCTTTGAATGTGTTTTTAGTATTGCTTTTGCTTACCATCTCTCAGAGTGTTTTTAGTATTTTATAGACATTATTTTTATTCTTAAATATTGCATTTTAATGATGTAATCCACTTTTGTATACTCATATTTTTTTTAGCTTTAAATATTGTGTTTTAATATTGGATGGATGGATGGATGGATGGATGGAACAACAGGGAACCTGTTTTCCCTTTCCTTGAAAGAATTAACAGCCCCTGTTCTGTGATTGTTCACTCCTCATTACTTCATCCTTTGATTTCATGCCTTTTAGATTTTAAGCTTGTGAGAAGGGGCTGTTTTATTTTCTTACCTCTGTAAAGTTCTCAGGAAATTTTCGACCAAATGCAGTCACAGAGCTCCTGAGATGGGGACCTAAATGAAGCTGATAGCAGGAACTCTGTAGCCGTATACAACCAAACATAACTACAAAGTTCTCTTCAGGACTTAACATTCGATGCACGAAGATCTCTGGTGCAGTGAGTCTGTGGCATCATTCAGGAGCTCAGCTTGTATGTTTATGCAAATCCAAACTCTCACTTTAAGCCTTAGGCCCGAGTGTGTGACCATAGGACGAAGTAGCAAGGTCTCTTTTGAGGCTGAGTGCACAGTTGACCAAATCAGTGTCCAAATAATCATTGTTCAGCTGATTCACCAAGCTGATTTGACATACAGTTTTTGTCATTCCAATGCAGGGATCCCTTTGCTTATATTAATTAGATTTAATGGAAATATGTCAGAGCCTAAAATAAGACCCAATGCATTATACTGATTTAAAAGAAAAAAAATCTGCTCTGAGCCAGGAATTTGTCCCTTAATCAAAGAACTCTCCATATGGCCTTAAGCTGCCTGCCACCCATTGGGTCAATTTCGTTTGGTATTATGGTAGTAATAATATGGGATCACTCTATTCGGTTATTATCAGAATTACTACAGTAAAATATGTGAAGCTTTTTGGAATTGGGATGGAGAAGAATTTTGTTTTAGTTTGTTTTTGAGACAAATTACCAGAATTTCTAAATGTTTCCATATTTGGGATGGAAAACACTGAATAATCTAATAATTTTAGAACTGCAGAGCTGGAACGGACCCTTTGGATCATCAACTCCAGCCCCTGCCAAGGAGGCACAGTGGGGAATCCAACTCCCAAATTACGACTCTGCAGCCAAATACCTATACTACTGAGCTATCCAGGAATTCTTCATTTAAAAATAAATAAATGTGGGAGAAACCAAAATTGGTGCATCTGTGAGTCCAGGTTTATGCTACTTAATTCTAGAACATGGACATCTAAATCCCTGTGTATTTAGTTGAGATAGTGATGAATTTGTATTGCTACCTCTTTATCTGAGAAACATCTCATCTTTATTAGCTTTACACCAGCAAGTAATGTATGGTTCTTTCCATGGCCAGTTTTCAACAGCATCATTTTCAACTGGTGTAAATAATACTGCGCTCTTGACTGCCCGGGACGTGGTGACGCTGCGGGTTAAACCGTTGAAGCCTCTGTGCTGCAAGGTCAGAAGACCTGCAGTCGTAAGATCGAATCCACGTGACGGAGTGAGCCCCCATCGCTTGTCCCAGCTCCCGCCAACCTAGCGGTTTGAAAGCATGCAAAATGCAAAAATGCGAGTAGATAAATAGGTACCACCTCGGTGGGAAGGTAAACAGTGTTCCGTGTCTAGTCACGCTGGCCACGTGACCACGGAGGATTGTCTGCGGACAAACGCTAGCTCTATGGGTTGGAAACGGAGATGAGCACCGCCGCCTAGAGTCGGACACGACTGGACAAATTGTCAAGGGGAACCTTTACCTTTTTACCTTAACTGCCCAACTCTGCACTGTCTGCAATGGGATGAGTTCACACAATTTCCAGATGCACAATCAATTGCACAAACTGTAACACACTTGGAAGCAATAAGAATAAACTGCTTCTGCAACTAGGGAAAAAAAACCCTAATAAAATAACACTACCTTTACATTTACCTCTATGGCTGCTACATGGGATTAGATTCATGCTAGGAATCTCTGTACTTGTTGAATTTGGTTAGTGTAAATACAGGAGGGTTCAGTTTCAGTTAAATTTTGAACAGTTTCTCAAAATGCACAAATTTGTTGGATTTCTTTGTTTTTGGTGATCTGTCAGAAAGAACTTGTGGTATAAAACAATTCAATGAAGGAATAAGCAAAACCAAGTGTTTCCCATTCCTGCCCAAGATACTCAGAAGCCATTATGTAAAAACGAATGTTGTCAGAACCTCTTCAAATACAGGATCTATCAATTAGCAAAATGTTTAAATCTTAAAACAGTCCATTAACTCCTTGCTAAATGTTTTGCAGTGACTCTCATTTACTGCATTGACATGTCTTTGAAACTGCTAAATACTATCAACAGAGAATGCCAGAGTCCCTACCCCAGTCATACTTCACTATCTCATAGGATTTCTTAGTGGAAATTAATTAAAGCTTTCACACACTATATTTCCCTTGAGCCACATGGCATGCTTAAGTGACATGATGGGGGGGACGAACCATTTCTTTTTAAAGCCCTAATTAAAGAACTGAATTTGGCTTAAACATACATCCTGTCTTTTTCATGAGTAGCTGTAGTTTCTCTCCTTGGCTGTGTAACATGATCCCATTAAACAGCTTGGCACTGGCAATTAAAATCATCTCTGCCTGCGGTAAAAGGACAACAAGAACGTGCCTGTTGTATCCAAGCCCCACATCTGCTGTTAGCAAAGCATCCAACGGCTTAAATCCAAAATTGGGAAAGTTCAGCTACCTTGATGAAGTAGTCATAGACACTGAAGTCTCTTTGCACTGATACAAATGAAAAACCCACTCTGCATAGACAGAAAAATGAGGAAGTCCAGCCTCAGAGCATGGGTGGAGACATACCTCTTCATGCCATAGATAAGAGATTTTAAATGCTCCCCCACATTTTAAGAAAGTAGCAATGAAAAGAGGGGAAAACACATGGAGAAGACATTCTAGTGCAGTTTAGTTTCTTTCAGTGCAGATGGAGTATTCAAAACAAACCTCCAACTTCATTTTAAAGTAATACTGCTTCTGGTACTGAAGGACGCTGGCAGATCAAAACCCAATCTATTTATTTGTTAATAAATAACATTGGGTTCCATGCATTTGGAGAAAAAGAGGAAAGAAATGAAAGTAAATAAATAAGTAAATTACATTCTTACAGTTGAACCTCAGCTTTCTCCAGTAAGCTCAGGATGGTGTCCATGGTCTAGTCACCTCCCACTTCATACTTACGACAAATTTATGTGAGAGGTCAGCCTGAGAATGTGCACAACTGGCCCGAAAGTTGAGTTTTATGGCTCAGTGGAGACTGAAAACTTGATCTTCCAAAACCCAGGCCCACATTAGCCCCTACACCACACACTGTCTCAGATTCTAATGAAATGAATGGAAAGCACTGAAGAACATAGTAACCTTTCCTAAAACTGGTTTATTTCAGATGTAGCTGAAATTGGTGCCACCTCCAAAATCCTGCTCAATATTGTCATTTGAATTACAATGTCAAATCTCCTTTGGAACAGTGAATATATGACAAATATCAATCCTCGGCATAAAATTTCTACCCAATAGCAGAAATGTACCCAAACTTGGCAATGTCTGAGAGCTGGCTTGTTGGCACATTTTGTATTAGACTTGTTCATAACATGATCCAGTAAGTGTCAACATGTGTGAATTCCTTTGATAAACCCAGATTAATGGATAAAGGAATGCAAGCTTGTTTGTTTAACAGTTTAAGAAACACTTTGTTAACAGGTGGGGGAAAAACCATCTAAAGGGGAAAGCTTGGGAACTGCGGATTTCAGGAGCAACATCACAGGCTGCAGGCTGCAATGCACATTTATTCCCATAGCATGAAATGAATGTGATTATTGTACAAGCTACATTTCAGACAACGTTATACTTTATGGGTAATGAAAAGAGGGAGATATAAAAAAAAAACCGATGTGCCCTTAAGAGTGACATTGAAAATGGTGGTTATATAAAATTGTCTTTTTATGATTGTACTTTACATTTCAGCATTGTTTTGTGAGCCAAACAGTTATCATATGGCCATTCAGCCAGAACGAAGAACAGCTATTCTATGCCCCACTCTTAAAGACAATGGGACTTCAATTCATAGCATCTTTCTTAAAAAGGGGAGGGTGGAGGGAAGGAAAACCAAAGACATGTACAACAATTTATCCAGTCGTCACCTTGCCGCCACAAACTAGACTTGATCCCTTCTTGAGCCTGCATGGAATGTTCCAGGCAATAAAACCTTAATTACCTCAGGAAGGAGTTCTTGTAAGAACTAACATGACTGCGTTCTTTGCCTTTGTCATTAAGGGAGAAGAAAAGGGGCTCATTCCCTCTAAATGGAAGAGTGAAATGGCTGCCTTCCCACAAAATTAAACCATACTCAGATCAGCACAGAATTGGAACTGCCGTTGAAATGCAGGGTTGCAAACGGAATATTGTGAATTAATCTTGACTTTAGTGCGGTGTTAGTGTTTGCCTAAAAATGAATCTGTCTGGCATTTTTATGGCCATTCTGCAAATGGAAAAGGAGGAAATGAGCCATTTTGCTGCCTTTATTTTCTGTATACAGCCATGCTTTTGCCCAGCCCTCATTTTTTTCAGCACAGAAATCCTTGTCCTACAATATAATTGAGACTCTAATTATTAGTTATGGGTCGGTTTGGGCTCTTAGTCCCCCAGGGTTGTACCTTTCACATTGCACAAAGCACAGGGAGCCAAAGTGTACAATTTGGTTCTCAAAGGAGCAAGTAAACAGGAAAGAGTGCTGTTAACGAAAGATCTTATGGTCGATTTGGAATGGTTAATCTACGGCATAAGCTATTCTGACCATGTACATATTTTCTTTTCTTGGTATTTGGACAATAGCTTTGGGTGCCTGAGGCAAAAGGCAGGAAATATGCATGGTGCGCGGCGAGGCTTGGACACATTTTCAAGGTCACAGCAGTGTTATTATTTAAAAATCATGGCTGGGGTTTGGAGAAGAGGAATGTCAAGTGTCCTGGGTGAATCGGAACTCCTAATTTATCTCTGGTGCCACATGAACTGAAGCAGAAGAAAGCTTAATTGGATGTGGCAAAATTGTTTCTCATCCATCTGGCCACAACAAATGAATGTTTTCTTTCCAGGGCATATTAGGGAGAAATAAGCCGATCAAATTCAACCTTTAGCACAAATTAAAATCATCAGCCTCGGGTTTTCTTCTGTTTTTGGTACCGTAAATGAACAATTGGATTTCAATATTAATTAACCCTCAGAGATGTGATCTGTTGTGAATGGCAATGTGTATATGCATTTCCTCACTTCAAATGCCTTGATTTGGGGACCATACTTTAAGGTGGGCCCAACAGTGAAAAAATGTCCAGAAGAATCTGTGATGCCAGACAGTAGAATGACTGTCCTTTTGGACAACTGAGTGAGAAATGAAACCCAGTGTTCTTGTAATATATTGTCTTTTGTTAAACCTTCCTCCTCTCTATTCGATTGGTCTCAAAGCAATTTTGGATAGGGAATGCTATAAATCACTGTACCAATGTTTCAGTGAGCTATTTGCATGGAAGCACACAAACATTCTAGTGTCCATTATGCAAGTCCTTGATTACTATGTACTAAAACTTAGAATGTGTACTAAAACTTGCTGTACCGAGCTGTGTACTGAAAACATAAAATACAGAGTTAAAATTTACAGAGTATGTTTCAAAATTAGTTTTTGTAAGGGCAGATGAGCAGATTCAACAATGTCATTATGTGGTTCCATAACCAAACAGAAAAGGAGCATTTGTCCTTCAAATTGCTATAAAATTGATTTCCCCCTTTTTCCTTTCCAATAAATATACTTAATAAGTATACCTTCTAAACTTTATGCTGTACACGGTGAAAGCCAGGGAAAGATTAATATCATGAGACAGCTAGTCACTGGTATCCACAGTCATTTTCCCAATGAATCAGTTATTAACCAAATAGGTTCTTTCTACTAGAATTTTCTTTTGCTCTGATGTGGAGGCAAATAGTCCCTGAGGGAACTGGGTTCTTGCTGGAGTGATAGCAACTATCAACCAAGAAAGTCTCAAGGTGTAAGTCTGGTAATATCTAATCCAGTGGCAAACATGTTACCCCCCTGGAGGTGCAAAGTTTAATTAATGCCCTCTGGGAACATGGGAGACAACTTTGCCATGTTTGTGGTGCTCCGGAACCCCTAGACGCCTACAAAGCCCAAAATGTTTTCTTTAAATGGCCAGTAAAGGACATGGGAGGGGGGTTCCCAGTTTAAAGAAAGGTTTTTAAAAAGAAAAATATCTACAGGGTGGCCTGGGTATAGTGGTGTGTCAGCATCTCAAACATCCTGGAGTGGATATGTACACCTTTGATCCCCTGGAATCAATGCACTTGCAGTCTAGAATGATACATTGTGTATTTAAGTTGTGCCACAAAAAGCGTCCTCTGTTATGCTGCTGCTTTAATGTGATCCTTGAAAAAAAGAAGAAGAAGAACATGATAGAAATAATCCCTGTCATGGCAAGAGATTCAGGGCAAAGAACAAAGTTACATATTTAAGGCCCAAGGCCAGAAATTCTAGGTCTCTATGTTCAATGGCTTCATACACCAATACACTTAATAGGAAATTTGCATGTGATCTTTTCAACTGCTTTAGCTATCATGTCTGCGGTAGCCAGATACAACTGCTATGGTTGTCACAAAGGGAAGCAGGAAGTGCAAATACATGTAGGTTTCATATTTCTTCTATTGTGATTTCCTTCAGAGTTTTCTTTTTTTCTGCCTTATCTAACCAATTTGTTTTCTACTCCTCTTTAAGGCATGGAATAGTTGAAATGGAGGAGTTTGAGCTCTTCTACTTCACCTTCCTCTTTGATCTGCCCTTCGAATTCCCCCCCCCCCCCAAAGTTTTACTGTAAAGGGTACTGTGATGATCGCCCACGTCACTCAGGCCATTCATAGTCATGAGCTGATTTGCATGAGCCTATGAGAGGATTGGAGAGGCGGAGTCAGCAGCTACATGAGGCTTGGCAGGAGAAGGAGGAGTCAGATAGAGATTGGGATGAAATCCAGATAGAGATAGGGACTGGTTAGTCAGAGAGAGAGGAAACAGATACTGAGAGGATAAAGCTGGTTAAGAAAATAGGTAGAGAAGGTGGTAATGATATTGCAAGAGAAAAGTGCGTACTGAGAGAACTGTTAATGATTTGCTTGTGTACAAGGTTTATCTGAAGAACTTCTGTTATTATTAAATCTGCTTCACTTCAATAAATAAGTTCTGTTTGTATTCACAAAACAAGTGTTCTGACAAACGTCATTTATATTGTGGATTGAGGTAATCCACTGGTGGCAGCGAGAGGAAAATGCGACGTGAGCCTTTGTGAGGGCAAAACACGCAGGTGCCACAAGGGTGAACGCCACAGGTACCTTGGCAAAGTTAGCCACAAAAATAAAAATTGCAATTAAGAAGCCCTTTTGGATGTTTAGTTGGATTTCTGAGCCTTGTCCAAATGTATTCAATTCTTCCAATTTCAGCTGAGTCTCATATTATAAAGAAGCCATGATCTGCATGCACCACAAATTTCACTCTGTCAAATTAGTCTGGTAAAGAGGACACACGCAGAGAGGGAGAACCTCCTCTCCAAGATGCACTTGTCAACTTCTGCTTACATTACATGGTGTCTAAAACAAAACATAAAGCAAGGGGCTTAAAAGGCAACCTTGTCCAACCCCTAAATACAAATACATATATATTTTTGTTATGCAAATGATAAGTAAAATATAAAAACATATTGGGTATTGTCTTCATTTCTATACCTCTCAGAATTAGGATACTTGAAGAACTGATTTTTATTTTTGTGAATTCCTCCATGAAATGCCATGTTCCACTCTCTTGAACTAATGCATGGATTGGAACTCATTTTTCCATCAGATTTTGTGCTTCTCAGAATAGTGTGGCGTATCATTTGGTATGTGAATTAGGAGTATAAAATAATAATCATGTGCTGTCAAGTCAATTCTCTCTTAATGGCAAATTGGGAGTATACACACCAATATTTTGAGAAAGAATACATGTGCAAACAGGTGTTAAATAGTTTTCAAAGTATTGTTATTGAATTTCCTAAAATGGTGCTTAAGTACAAAGTCTAAAATATTTATTTTTAAAAAAACCCTCATAAATTTGCCCTCTGGGACAAGCATTGAGTGTCACATGGGTTTGCTCTTTCATCTGAGCCTGCTTGTTTCACTACTTGCATGAAGGGTACAGTTATGTTCAAAAGAGCAGGCACACTGCACAAACATCACACAGTCCAATGCCTTTATGTGGTATTACCAGACATGCTCTTCAGAACATATGTGTGCACATGCACATGCTCAGAAACGCACCCATAAGGGATTGTTGAACTTTGGCAATAGTGCGTCTTGACATAGATTGGGCTGAGTATATCAGTCTCACACAGAGCTATGCATAAGGGGAATTTTATTAAGCTCAAATGAATTAACATACAACACAGGTTCACAATGAAGTATAAGTAATATGGGGAAATACAAGCTCAAAAGGAGCAAAATCACTTGACTGAAGGGGATGCAAAGGAAAGACCTGTCTCTAAAACACACACACACAGAGAGAGAGAGAGAGAGATACAGACCCCTCAATCTGAATCCTGACCCTGAACAACTAATATGGCTGCTGCATGTATTTTTGTAGGGCTTCTTTACCAGGCTGGCTAGAGATCTAACCCCTTGTTGTCCTGAGTCTTGTTCTGCCCTCATCTTAATCTTCTCACCTGGCTAATCCAAAAGACAATGAAACTAGAATGGACCATTTACTAAACAGGAAGAAGAGGATAGGCAGACCACTCAGGATATTTGCTTTCCCAGACCTCCAGACAATCTTTTTAGCTAGAAACAAAAGGTGATTAAATTTGAGATGACTCTTTGGCTGGAGTATTCATGTCTTATGTACTTTTGATGGAGGTCCTTTAGCGGTATATAGCTGTATTTCCTTTTGGGGTCATGGCTCACCTTTAGACTTCTGAGGCATTTCTTCTCTGCCGCTGTTTTAACCTATACTTGTCCTTGACAAGTTTTCCAGTTAAAAACAGTATGTGGCATACGCGTTGCAAGGGTGTTTTTGAAGCCTTGCTAGACTGGTAGCAGTGGATGGTTGAAATGATTTTCCAAGGTTGCAGAATCCAGAGGTGCAGAGGCACCTCTATCAGCTTTGATGCACACAGGCGTTCTTCCAAGAACTGAGCAAACTATGCTAATTGGTCTGGGTACAGTTGCATGACTTCAGGGAAGTGGCTAAAAGCACAATTCCACTGCTCATTTACAAATAATGTTCCCCTTGCAAAACTGAGTGTCCTTGTACACAACCCGAAGACAAGGGTAGGTGATACCTCTGTTAGACCACTAAAACTCAAACAAAAGCTAACTGGATGAAGCTAGGGGTAGAGAATGCAGTAAAAAGTTTGTGGATTAGAGATGGGCATGAACCACACTTCTGTGGTGCTGTGCCCACACAGGTGTTATGTTGCACCGCATACTCACCTCTCCCATCTCCTCTGCATGCTCACCTATTCTAGGGCAATAAACATTTTCCTCCCTGCCTCCCCGCTGCAACTGCCTACTCATGGATCACAGTAAAAATTCCAGAGTTCCAAAATCATAGCTAAATTCATTCATTCATTCATTCCCATTTAATGCAAGCACTACTCTGTTCATGCTGGTTTCAAAATGAAGGCTGTAAAATTAAGCAAGGAATGTTGCTTTTAAATTCCACCTCTGGCAGGGTTGGTTGAATTGTCCTACCTTCAGCAGCCATCTTCCCCAACAGCTTTACATTGAAAGAAGTTTTTAGTGGACCAATAGAGCTATCACCACCCACTTGCCCTTGCAGGGTTGCCACTTTCTGGAAAGTCCGGGAAATTGGTCTGAAGTCAGGGAAAGTCAGGGAAACTGTGATTAAAATATATTTAAGCAGTGGATTTTTGACCTGCTGCTGCAAGTGTCCGGTCCGCTGGTGAGTTCCTTTGCTGGTGTAGACCACCATTATCATCCTCCCCAGATAACATGAGACTCTCTTGTTTCGTGTTAGCAGCCTGGGGGAGTGGGGAGGAATTGACTATTTAAGGGAGGCTCCTCCCTCTGCTCGTCCTCTTCGCTTCTGGCTACCCACCCTCCCGCCCTATATACTAGTGTGAGTTTTACTGGTTGCCTGTTTTGGGGCCGGATAGGAATTTTTGACCCGCATCCTGATTGGCTCTTGGAAGCGGAGATTTTTCGCCTATCCCACACTGGTCTGGGGATTTAGGATACGTTAAATGGGCTATAATTGGTCACACTGGCGGGTAGTGCGGAGACAACAGGTTTCGGTGAGTCCCCTAGAAGGAAGGTATAGCTCATTTGATCTCCTAGCGCTGCCGATTGTGCAATTACAGTGCTTGGGGGGGGGAAGATGCACTGGGGCCACTCCCGTGTCTTTATTCTGGGGTAGGGGGGTAATGCATGATCTGGAATAGAGAAGTAGCAGAACAAAAATAAAACTTAATGATGCCCTTTCCCAGCTCCACTTTTTTCTCAGCTCCACCCCCAGCAACCAGCCTAATGTGTTTGTTGAGCTCTGTCCCTGCATGATTTCCAAGGTCTGCCTGTAGCATTTGCAGAGCAAGGCTAGTTTAAATGTTTAGTAAGATGCAAACTTTAAACACCTTTTCATTTTTAAACTTGTGGTTATATTTGAATGATGGTCAGGGAAATCGACAAATGTTGGTCAGGGAAATGAAAAATAAAATGTCAGTGGCAACCCTGCTTTGATACAGGTAACCCATGAATTGGCCTCTTGTTTTTGTCTGGTTTTTTTTCCCCTCATGGAAGGTGACAGGACTAAGAAGTGTGCATGAAATGCATTGATAGCCTACAACACATCTCAGAACTCCTTACAATAGAAATAATTTCTGTGACACATATACAGGAATTATTCTGCAGTCTCATTGATGTGAGAATATTCTTCATAGGTTACTTACTAAACTAACTAACTAACAAATAAACAAAGGGTGTTAAACAACTATCCAGACTGCCATTCTAGTATTTCTAGGTTATATGTCATGCCAGCTGGTTGCTAGATGATCAGTAAGTTGTTCTACTCATGGAAGACACAAAAGGCCCAACAGAAAAAGAGAATAAATTCTGCTGTTTAGAAAGGATGTCAATAAACAGTTCAAATAAACAAGTGGCAAGAAATATGGCATATAACAGTACACACATGCAATCATGGTTTTTTTGTGGAGAAAATGCAAGATAAATGGGAAGTCTCTGTTTTGCTGATATTAACAGGCGCAAGTGACTCTTGGTTCAACATATAGTAATGTGTGGCAGACAGTATAGCAGGGGATAAGAACCTAACACATGTTTTGGTTCAGACCCCTTTTTCCACTTCAGAAAGATCACCAGTTGGACTCAAAACATTTCAGTGCTTCTGTAACCATCAAATCTTAAGGGAGGCTGTGTTTCTGTCTTTAAAATACCTTAATATCATTTTTATGTCTTCTTGACCAAATAAAAGAATTTGGAAGCTTACTTGTACCTGTAACTCAGACCAACAGAAAAATGGCACTGTTTTTTGTACATAACAGAAACAACTTCCATTTATTCTCATAGATTATACTTTGGCATAGTTGAGCTTTGTGCTCCCAGATTGTGGTAATGACTAGCCTGTTCAGCCCTTAAGAAATGAACAATTCGGAGATGGAAATTCACACAGTAGTAGTTTAACTCCTTATCGATTCTGTCAATGCCTAGACCATAGTGTGCACTCCTTTTTCCATACCTCTTTGACATGGGCTTTTTTCTTGCTTTAAAAGCATGCATGATGGGGATGGCTTAATTCACATATATAACTTATATCATTGCCAGCTTTAAAGAAATTGAGCAGGGAAAATGGCATTCAAGTTTTGTAGCTGCTGATTGCCTGTTCAATGAATTGTTACACAATCCAATTTCACCATCAACCATTTTCTTTGCACCCAGCTGAAACGCCTTAAGTTGTATTTATAGTAAACAATTTAGCTGATAACTAACTTGTGTCAACTCTTTGCAAAATTGCCTGCAGTGCATAGGTTAACAAGTCCTTTTTTTGCATGTGTTGTCCTTGATCACTGTTAACCATTTCACACATAAAGGAGAGGAGGAATAATGAGGTTTTGATGAGGAACAAGACTGACTTGAATTACTGACATCACATTCATAAATCCACATCTCCATCATAACTCATTTCTTCATCATATTCTCCAAACAACTCAGTGTGACCAATACAGGATTACAGAGATATCTGTGCTCACAATAATGTGAGTATATAAGCAATAAACAGGCATGAGTCAATTCACAAGAGGATTCCTCTAGCAATATATTGAGGTTGATAAGGCAAGACAGGACTAGGGTAACATTGCAGATCTTCTCATGTTTCAGACACACTGTCCTCCCCATCTGGATTTCAGCCTGAAAAACCAAGGCAAATTCTAAATGCTTGGAGAGGGAAGGTGTAAGCATGCAAATATTGTGACATTACACACCACTAATGCCAATCACGGGGCATGACTATTTGGCAGCCTTAAGTGTCCAATTTCCTGATTCTGATCTTAAACTATATACAATATACTTATGTGTAATCAAAGTCACATTGAAAACTCACTGTTGGGAAATGGATGGATTATTTGAGGGGAACTGAAGTACGTATCAGAGAAATGGATATAAATCTGATGTGTGTGTGCATGCTTTTGTGTATGCATGGCATTTCCAGGAGCCAGATCAATAATTGATGTCCTTAATGGGTGACACTTTTCCTGTGGAAAAGTGTCACCCTGACTAGAAAAGAACATAATTCTGACAGAGACAAAGGAAAAGAGGAAATCTGAGGATAGAAACAGATGTCATGAATTGTGTGTGATTAGAGGTGAGGCAGAATAGTATTGAGGAGAAATGATTCTGATGGACTTTCATGTTTGAGAAATCAGACTTAAGAAGAATCCCTTAAGTCCTAAAAACCAGTCATAAAGCAAATCAGGCCAATTTGCAAATTATTTAAAGTGAGAAGAGCTTCTGCAATGTACTCAGGAAGCTTTCAGCAGTTAATGCACACCCTTTTAAAATGATTAATCATTTGTAAAGTCTGTTTCTGCTCTCAGCCCAAATGTGAAAAATTGAGAAAAGGCAAGGTAATCTATTTATTGGTGCCTAGTAATCTATATCATGTACCAAATAGTCCCCTATTCAGTGCACTAAGGCAGTGTTTCCCAGCCTTGGGTCCACAGATGTTTATGGACTAAAACTCCCAGATGCCTTCACCACTAGCTGTGCTGGCCAGGATTTCTGGGAGAGGAACCACAGCACTAAGGAAATAATCCCTAGACATACTTATGTGGAGATATGTTTCATTATACTTGGTCAGATTTTCCCTATTAACTATGCACTGCAAATATCATCCCACCCCTATGTTAGTTCACAATGGAATACTATTATCTCTATATAAAAATAAATTTGACTGAGTTCAAGAGGATTAACTCCTAGGTAAATGTATTCAGAATCGCAGTTTAAAAAATCAAGTTTGATAAACTGGGGAAAAAATATAGTGCAGTGAGCCAACACTGTAAAGCACTTTTGAAACTATGAGGTTGAGGGGCCTGTGGTATAATGGGCAAGTAAGGTCAATGTAATGTCTAGCTGTTACAGTTGTGTTCATTTCCCTTTTTATTGGTAAGTAGCCTGACGTTTGCCATCAAATATCAACACCCAATGAACAGATTTCAGTTCTTGGCCAGGACAATCTCAGGATTTTTAAAAAAAAATTATTTTAAGTACATAAAGCACTCTATCTACAAGAAGAATATATGTATTATATATTCATTTCTCTGATGACATTTTCAGGGGAGAAAAGTGTATTCATTTCCCCCTTTTTCCTGGGACAGGATTAGAACAAATGATTTATGTACAACATTACTGTGTGACTTTTATGTGTGATGTTATCTCATAAATTCAAGCTCGTATCCCATACTGCTGCCCTTTAGCTGGCTTCTTTTACAATGGCAACATTTTAACTTTAAGGAACAACGTTGATGTGAAGTTATTGGGTAACTGTTTTCTGCTGGATTTGCAGTATTTGTAGATGTAGCTGTTATATAAAAACCTACTGCTCTTTGCAATCCATATTGGAACAGTTTCTGCAGACAAGGCAGTCTTTCTAATCCAAGTGCGGAGTTTCTTCTCTGTGCATTCAGAGATGTCTGTGTTCAAAAGGGCAGAACACCAGAGCCAATCTTTGTATCTGGGATTCTATATGTAAATCTTAGATTTATATTGCTATTTGTGCATTTTTATGTTCTTAACAAATTGCAGACTTTTCCCCACCATGTGATTGCACTTCCCTCTCAGGGCCAAATCACACTTTCTTAGATTAGTTTTCGTTGAACTGCTCACTCATACTTATAAATAAAGAAATAAAATACTCACCTCAGGGAATGTTTTTTTCTTCCCCTCCTTGGATACAAATCTGTACTTAGATTTCTTGTGTGTTCTTTCTTATGTTTAACTGAGCAAAATTGTGTGTTTCCGAGTTGCATAGCCTAGTCATACAGTTCAAATTAATGTCTGTTCCGATCTCCTCCCCCCCATATATATATATATTCTTCTATTCCGCCCTTCTCTCTTACATAGTGCTTTCCAGCACTTCAGAGTTGTTGTTGCTTCAAGATTTATGACATCCCAAAGGGGGGTTTTGAGGCACGTGAGATGATGCTGGAGGGATTCAAGGGAAAATTGGACAACCACCTGTCAGATCTGCTTTGATTTGAATTCCTGCATTGAGCAGGGGGTTGGACTTGATTGCCTTATAGGCCCCTTCCAACTCAATTATTCTATGATTCTATGAGCTACTCAAAGCATGGTGTATCTTTATCATTTCCCATTGACTTTCCATGGCCAACTAGGGATTTGACCTGGTCTCCTGAGTCCTAGTTCAGCACTCTGTCCATTGCACCATAAAGTGCAAAGCACGTTTGGAGAGCAAAGTCCAATCTTTAGGGCTTCCAGCATTGTTCTAGGAAACCTTATTTCCCATTAACCATTGCACCACTAACAAAGGTAAGCTCAAGGCATGATGAGAGGCCACCTAGGGATAGGTAGGAGCAAGAGAAGCTTTGCCAAGAGAAGCATATGTGTGAAAAAAAACCCACATAACTAAAACACTGCAAAATCTCAGTTGTGGGAACAATACAACAAGGAATACACAACATTGAGAATTTCAAGATAACCTATACCAGGGTACTCATAAGCATGCCTGGGTCTCCTTTTAAAAGGTCTACATAGGCTACCAGAGCAGCCATGTCCCGTTTCTTATGCCCCACCTCCCCATGCATAGCCAAAGACTCTTGCTACTCCAGGGAAGATGAGTAGGAAAGTAAGACATGACTGTCACTCAGATTGGAAATGCATTTTTTAAAAAACTAAAACATCAGAATCGCCTAGCCAGCACATCCATCCTGGTCGAAGGATTATGGGAGTTGTAATACAAAATGTGACCCCCCACTCTACTTTAATGACTCTACATCGTGGGTTATTAATATATACAAATGAATCAATGAATGAATGAATGAAGTGGGAATACATCAGCTAAATATATATGAAGATTCCAGCTGATAAGTCTCTGCTACTTTCTCTTCATGGGTGAAATGACCCTGTGGAAAAGCATCCATGGAACTTTCTAACACTCAGGGGAACATGAAACAGCAATTTCAACATTAATTTTGGCAACTGCTTTTAGATATTGTCACCTAAACTGAATTATTCAGGAGGCAAGAATATAAAAAAGAATGTAGGTTGATGGAACATACCAATCATTTCTTTCATTGCTCTCTCAGTTTACCATTTGAAATGTTATCCCTCCTGCTTTCTTTTCTTGCCGTTTGAAGGGAGTGGTTATATATTGCACACATTAATGAAAGCAACACATGGGCTAAGAATAAAAACTAAATAATGAAGATGGCTGAGAGATTTGTGAGGGGTATTATTTTTCCTCACAGAAGCCCAAATTCAAAACAAATGGAGGTGGAAAGTGGGGTGAGACACAGATGTAAGTTTCTATGCTTATAGGTAGGTAAAATGAATTCTCCTTAAAGGAACCAGGAACAGAGACTGATTTACTTGGTGTGACTTCTTTGTGTGTATTCAATGAAGCAAAGGCAGATGAGCTCTGTGAGCTAATAGAGAAACTCTCCAGTGATTTAAGAAAATGAAAGACTTATCTACAGAAACTGTACTTCCTTCTTGATTATTCTTCTAACAATCTCTTCCACCAAGCTCTTTAATGAGTTTCTCTTGGGCATGGAGCAGAATTGAAAATGGGTAGAATTTGGGTATCGGATTCCAGTTATGTCCTTCCTTCAGTCCCCAGTAATAGCCAACACAGGATCTATCCTAAGAGCATCCATTTTGCATCCTGTATGAATCCAGGCTCAATCCCAACTGGATCCTACTTTAATTGGAACAGTATTGTCTATTTTCTATTTTAATCATGTTTAGCTTTTTGTTTTATTGTATTAGGTTCTTCACTTTGAGTTTTGTTGTTATTGGCAGGCTTGTGTGCTTTTTTTTTAATACAGAAAGGCAAGATAATAAATGTGTAGATATTTTCACTGTACCCAGTTTTCGACATTTAATGGGGAAGGAGTGGAAAAAATATCTGAGATGTGTTTGTGTATGTATGGATGTATTTTACTCAGTGGATGACATCTACAATATTTCTCTCTCTTGTTAGTGGGTTACATGATAAACATTTTCATGAAGAGATTACAGCACAGGAAAAGAAATTTAAGATTCTGGAGTAAAGAGTCTTGCTAGCTATAATGAGCAAAAGGTTACAAGCAAACAAGTAATTGTGCATGTGTGTGTGTGTGTGTGTGTGTGTGTGTGTGTGTGTGTGTGTGTGTGTGTGTGTGTGTGTGTGTGTGTGTGTGTGTGTGTGTGTGACTTATTGTCAAGGAAGCTGAAATTCCCTAATTTCTCCCAAAGTGATCCCCATTTTCCACAGTGTGGAGAAAAAGCTGCATGAAAATGTGATAGCAGTTTGGCCCGCTATAAAAATTGCTTCCCAATGGTTTAGAATCCTCATGATGATATCAACACAGAGATCAATTGTATCCCTCCTTTCCATGTATCATAATGCTTAATATGAGTTATCTTTCATTTTACTCATAACACACCACTTTTCCGTAATATACCAAATGTAAGTAGAGGATTATGGCAGACCACCAGCATACCAGGTTCTACTAGGAAAAGCATGTATCACAAAATCTAGAGAGACATGGAATCATGGGAGGATAGTGTCTCTTCTTCCAGTAGTGTCCCCACAGGAGAAACCTTTGCCCTCCCATCCCAAAATAAAGAGGCAAGACACAGAGGATGGGTTGAAACTAGGGCTACACTTTATTAAATCCAATATGTGTCTTTGAACTTTAAAGCTTCAAATTTAAAGTTCAAAGTTCAGCAGGCCTGCTGTAGTGCAAAATCACCAGCCTGGAGCTAAATATCACACATTACCATCTCTCCAACAACTACTGTACGGGTGAGTCCCAAGCCCCGAAGTTGATCTGACCTTAAGACAGGCTGGCCCCAGCCAGCAATGATCCAAGGGTCCCCCTGTTCCACCAAGCTTGAGCAGCAGCCTGGGAAGATCCCAGTGTATTCACCTCCAGCACTGTAATCTCATGATCTGCAGTACTGAGAAGTCAGATGCACTAGCACCTCCAATGTGCCCCATGGGAACTCACCAATACTTGTCTCTTCTGCACTACCTGCCATGGCAAAGGGGTTAGCCCAGGCTATGCCCTTTGCCCCCCAAGCCAAGAATCTCATCACACAGGCCCCTCTATGAATCACCAAAAAAAAAAAAATCCAAACCCCACTCAGACAGATACACCCGATCATCATGGAACAGCTCCTCCTGACCCAAAATATACTTGGAAGCCCCATGATAGACCCCAAACTCACCATGATTGCTCAGCACACTACCTGATTGACACTCCTCTGAGCCCATTGATCCCCATAGGGTCACACTCTGCATGCCACATTTAATGAGGAATGATAATGGACCACACCACCCTTGACCTCAGGTACCCAGCTTTCAAACCCACAGGTTGTGTAACATCTCAAAATCAAGGACTTGCCAGTCTGCCTCTGTGAGGATTGTGCAAGCCCTCTCCCTCAGGAGATACCTCCTTCTTCACCACACCAGTAGACAACAACTTATGTTTAACATCAAAAGGTTTATTTGCATTTACAAACACAGGCTCTCTTTCAGTCTTAATCAAAGTAGAACTTAATTTTTTTCCTTTCTGGGTTCCAAACCTCTTTCTTGACGTTTTCCAAGCCTCTGAGGCATTATCTTGTAATAAACGACAACGAGAAGTCCACCATAACAAAAGAAAAGGACACATTCTAACTCATAAACGGGCTTACTTGTGGAAAACCCACCACACATTGAGTT
The DNA here is from genome assembly GCA_037013535.1 of Intellagama lesueurii. Classification (NCBI taxonomy): domain Eukaryota; kingdom Metazoa; phylum Chordata; class Lepidosauria; order Squamata; family Agamidae; genus Intellagama; species Intellagama lesueurii. The sequence continues at coordinate 90,338,189 of JBAJHW010000004.1, read as the reverse complement.
CCCAAACCCTTTTCCCCATGGCTCTCCAGATTCTGAGTGGCAGTCTGTTCTTCCCAGTATTGCTCCCAGGGGAAATCAGGCACTTTCTATTCTCCCAGTTAGTAGCCTCTCTGCTTTTCTTTCCTCCAAGCTTCCTGTTCCTCAGTCTCTCCCCAGTATGGGGGTTTTCTCACTGGTTTCTCCCTCCACTCTCTGTGGGTTTCCTCTCTGGGCACCTTCAGGGTCACCCATTCCCCTGACCAAGGGTCTTCTTTAACGATCTCTATCCAGTCCTCCTCTTTCTTACATTCCTCTGATGTTGCCCAGCACTACTCTACCATAGTTGCCTCCCTTCTTTCCCCCTCTCCTTCCTTTTTTATCCCTCTCTCTTCCTGCCAAAAATACCCCCTCTTCTGGTGGCCTGTTTCCCGGGTTTTCTGTCTCCTCTGTATTCAAATTCCAAACACCCACCATTCTGTTCATCAGTTCTTTCATCTCAGATGTGACTATATCGGCTATTTTGAGAGGAGGAGACAGCACACCTCCTGTCTCACAACCTGGCCAAATCATTTCCACCTAGGTGGACCACCACATTCTCAGGGGGTTTGAAGGTAGGCACACACCGCTGTCACCAATTCCCAGCATTCACTCAGTGCATGCTTCTCTGCCTCTTCTATTTCAATACAGCCTGAGTTCCATCACCATAAGTAACTGGCTGCATATTTGATCCAAATAATTGATCCCCAGGCAACTGCACCCTGTTGTCTCAGAACAGCTCCTCCTGACTCAAAGATATACTTGGATGCCCCACAATGGACTCCAAACTGCCATGACTGCTCAATACCCCTCCTGATTGACATTCCTCCAGGCCCATTGATCCATATAGGATGGCACTCCGCACAACACACATGGCAAGGAATGATTGTGGACCACACCACCCTCAATCTCGGGTACCCAACTATCTAAGCCTGCAGGTCACATAACATCTCAACAATGAAGGACTTGCTGGTCTGCCTGGTCAATTATTTCCTCCTAGATGGATCACAAAATATCAGGGGGCTTGAAGGCAGGATCCTCCTTTGTCACCAGTTCCCAGGATTCACACCAGTTGCATATCTTTTTGGCCCTTCCATTCCAATAAAGCCCCATCTAGTGATGGAACTGGGTGCATTTGGCCACCCAAGTACAAAGTTGTACCCGCACAACAGGATCCTCATCAATGTCCCAGGCATCACAGCATCTGAGGAAACAAAGAGAAATAGCCAGCACAGGGCATACAATTGGTGGATCAATCATACATATGACCAGTACCTCTCAGAAAACCTTCTTAATGTCACCTGCCCTATGATCCAGTGTCACAGCTGTTGACACTGCTTCTATTCTTGAAGAGTGAGTCCCAAATTGCAATTCATGAATACCCACCTGCTGCAAATGTATAAATGTAAGTTTCCAAAACTGGTATGAAGTCAGTGGGGAGCCACCACTGTGCTGAAATAATTGACTCACCTCTTCCCTCCCTAGATTCAGATGGGCCATTATAGCTTGAACATGGCAAATATCAAAATGGAACATAGAGCCTCATCCTCTTGCCCATCTGATCGATTTTAGACCATTGAAAGTGTAAAATTAAGGTGGTCTTGGTTACCCCAATGTCATGCCTCTGTAGGGATGTTTTGTAAGAATCAAACGTGGGGCTCGCCACCAGCTTGCCAACCTACAGGGCCCCGGAGCAGGTGAGGAGTGCAGCTGCATGAAGCAAAGCCGACTCAAACCTGTATTTACAGATGCCACCCCATGCCTGACTAATTTTTCCCGATATGCCAGATGAAATTGGGTCCCTTTCATCTGGGGCCCTCTCCTTCTTCATACTACCTTCCTTCCTTCATCTTCTGAGCCAGATGTTGTGCATTGTATCCAGATAGCCATTGACTTTCACATAAAAGGCAAGTACTGTACCAACATTCTGCCCAAATCAACCTCAATTCCAGACCCTTTCCATATAAATAACCCCCAAATTGCATGAGGTGCTCTGCAGGTACCAGCCACATCAACTGGAAACCTAATCCTTTCTGAAATGTTTCAAGTCCTGCACAAGCTGCTGCATAGTCACGACACATGCTCGGAACCAGAGCTAAATTCATATACCTTGAAGGGGAAAGAAACCTGGCTATACCTAAACAAGACAGGAGAAAAACCCCATTGCAGTTTTCTGACCCTGCAAGGGGGAGTGGGGTCAGACAAAGGCCCTGTTAAGCTGCCGGCTCACCACTGCCGGGGCCTGTCTATACTATGTTGAGGGAGGAGGGAAGCGCACCCACCCACCCATCTGCTCAGAACTCCGGGCAGTCTCTGTGCTTCCTGCCCACCCCATTCCAGCAAACCATAGGAGCAGTGCTCATGCACTGCCCGAATCCTAGGCCCCACTGGGCCGTCCCCTCTTGAAGTCGTGCACAGGACAAAGAGCCCAGGCGACAGCAACCTTCCTCTCTTCTCACTTGCCTCACAAAGAGGTTGATGAACATATGGAGAAGCCCAAAATAGGGCTCTCAAGCCCTGCTCCATCACACCATCCAGGACAAACAGTCCTGTGTCTCTCTTCCCTTTTGCGAGGGGAGGGCAAAGAGACCCCTCCTGCCAAGGCTTCACCCGGCGTTGGGGCTAACTTTAACAGCAAGGCCTTCACAACTCTCCTGCTGCCTCTTCTGATATCTTAACCAACCTTACTTAAACGTAAGACCACAGGCTGTTTCCCCAAAAGCTGTTGGAGTCTCCTCTGCTTTCGTAGCTTCCATGGTAAACTAGTCATAGTGAAAAAGGATGTTTGCCTTCCTTATCTGGACCTATGCCCCATGTAACATATTAGGCCCGGCAAATGCTTCCAGAATTGTGGCCAGGGTACTGTATTGGCAGAAGTTTAAGTAATTCTATGACTGCAGCCCATGTAAACCTCACAAGTAATGACACAATGAAGCAGTTCTTCATTCCAACATCAAATCTGCAGTTAAAGTTCTAGGAAACTGTTAAGTTGTTTGACAGTTCTAGTGTGGTTGCTGCTCTGGCTACTAATGTCCTGTCATCTCTAGAGGAGGAACCTCCTCATGGAAAGCAGTATAGAGTGAAAAGCTATAGAAACATGGCCCCTTCCTTCCTTCCACCTCATGTAAATTGGACATGAGGCCACAGATGGTAGCTAATGGGTTCCTAGTGTCCTCATGCACTGTTCCAAAGGGTTTTGTTGCTATTTTTTGTTTGTTTGTTTTTACTATGGTTTAGGCAATACCAGGGAAAATAGTTATCTGTCATAGTGTGAGAGTTTCCTGATCATTGCTGAGTGAAAGGCCAGGCCAGTGAACTCTTAATTGCTTTCACATAGGCACATGGAGGACTTATTTGCCTCTCTCCATTGTCACAAATTTCCAGGGCACTGAAAAATCACTTCCAAGGGAATGAGGATAAAACAGAGAGAAATTCCAGGGCATAAGTTGCCACCTGAGTATAATCGGACAGTGTCCAGGTATTGGTGGGTTTTGTTGGCAGTATGTGATTGGCCATTTTGAGTTTGAACTTGGGGATCTTTGGACATTGGAGGAATCTGGTGGAAGGCTGAGGTGACCCCACAGCCCGAGACATTGCCCACTGTGCTCTGCATTGAGCTCAATGGTCCTGTTTGTCTGAATTGTAGTAAAATAGTTAGAAAGTAATTTCCCAAAGCTGGAATTTCCATTGTTTTGGGGCCACCATCCTTCTATGTTTTGCACTGCACCTAAAATATTTAATTCCACCATACAGAAAAGTGGCAGGGACTGCACAGTTTGATGCACACCTGAAAAACCGTATGAAATACCAGGCAATGAAAGAATTGCAAAGCATGAAGGCAATACCTATTATTTGCAGTGGGCTTACCCATTACTGCAGCTCTGATCAAAATCATTCCAATGTCATAATAGAAGTTATTGCTCCCTGCCTACTGCCAAAAGAAGAGAACATATGATCAATTTTATTGATATTAAACTGAACGTTATCTCTCAATAATAGTAAAATTTATATACAAGGCAATTTATATCCCTCCTTACAATCTCACCAATAATTTACACTGGTAGTAATTCTTTTCTCACCATTCCGCTTGGCCTTGGAAAGCCAACAGTGTTCTATTTTAAAGTAATATGCCAATAGTCAAGAATTACACTCCAGAAATGAGAGATCTAATTGAGTATATCGTTATGAGCAAAATTTATCTGCCACCAATAAAATGAGAAATTGCTACTATAAAGAAGGGAAAGCTGGCAATGCAATCACTCCAGGTAGCAAAAGCAGAGATTTGCTGAACTCTGGATGCTGAGGTTCCCGCATCAAAAGATGCAACAACTGCACTTCCGTTCTGGGCATTTCTGCACATTTCTGGTATATTGTGGATTTGCACCAGACATTCCTCAGGCCCCCTCATCATCAAATGGGAACAACAGAAGGTGTTTCCTAGAAATGTTGGTAATCTGTGAAAGTGTGTCTCTGTGTGTGTGCCATGTACAATTGGGAAATATGCCTCTTTAAAACCCCTTTATTCCTTTCCTTCCCCCTCATTTTTCTCTTTCTTTCTCTTCTTCCACCTCATTAAGCTTCTGCTTGTATCAGCTTTGCACAGGTTGGATACCCTTCTGTCTTCACCATAGCTGTGTCTTTCCTGTTTCTCTCTCCTTTCTCCCCCACCACAATGGGTTTCCCCCCGCACTTTCTCCCTTATCTTTCTTTCTCTTTAAACTGGTGATTATTCAGCCATTGCATATGCTAACTCTCTTCCTCAGTCTTAGCTGGCACCAGGAGTTCCATTTTCTGTTACAGCTACCATTTTCTATCCCCTCAAAATCCAGGTAGCCACATTTGCATGTTATGAATATTAATTACTCATAACACAAACTGTAGGTGATATTTGGATTCTGTATTATTGTGTACCCAGTGGTTTCCTACCTGAAGGGAGGTTTTCTATAGCTTTGTCCAATATAATCCCACCCCAAACCAGCTGCAACCATTGGGATTAAACGTCAAGGATTCTGATCATGAAAAAATCCTTTACCCATGATGAGTCCTCTTATTTCCAGAAAATCCTGTTACTCCCAAGGAGCCTCATATATGCCTTCTACTGGCCTAATAACTCTTATCACCTATTAACTCAAGGCTTTAGACTACAGACTGAGTTTAATTAAGTGAAATTAATTATCCTGTTAGAATATAATGACCCCCAAATATATACCCTTTCAAGCCCCTTTATATGTACACCAAGTTTCAGGTGTCTAGCTTTCACAATCTTGGAGTTAAGATGAGACAAACAGTCAGGAACTTTTATTATTATAGGATATTATCTCACTAATTTTTTTTAACTACACTACGCTAAAGTAGATGAGTAATATTTTCTCCACAGTGCAGGTTGCACGGTGGCAATGTCTTACAATAAGGCTCAGAAAGTTTTTTTTACACAAGGAGGGAAGTATACTAGCCCCACCCCCTTCCATTGCCACATTCTTCACATGAAAGCAACAGACATGGAGAGATTTCTCTACCCCACAATGGCTTTTCACAGTGACATAACAAAACTGACAGACACATTTATTGTTGATAATATTTATTCTAGATAGAACAAAAATATAAGTGGTTAAATCATTGTGGCCAGAAACATATTGTGGATTTACACCACTGTAAGAATAATTGGGTAAACAATGGCAGCAAATTGCCATTGCATTCATGCTAGTTGTAATCATCATCTTCATGTGCCATCAAGTCAATTCTGACTTATGGCAACCCTTTTCAGGGTATTCCTGATAGAGAATACTCAGATGTGGTTAGCCATTCCCTTCTTCTGGGGGAATCCTGGGATTATGCAGCTTGCCCAAGGCCACATAGGCTGACTCTACTTCACAGGAGGCACAGTGGGGAATCAAACTCCCAGCCTCTGTCTCCATGGCCAGATACCTAAACCAATGAAGCCAGCTAGTAATTGTGTGCCGTCAAGTCAATTCTGTCTAATGGCAACCCTTTCAGGGTTTTCTAGATAGAGAGTACTCAGTAGTGATTTACCATTCCCTTCTTCTGAGTGTGCCTTGGGACAGTGCAGCTTGCCCAAGGCCACACAGGCTGGCTCTTTTCCCTTGTGACACAGTGGGAAATCAAACTCCCAATCTCTGGCTCTGCAGCCAAAAACACAACTCACTGAACTATCCAGCTATGAACTCATTAATTAAGTGCAATTTATCACTGCAGCTTACATGATTAGATCTATGATGAAATAAGTCCAAAGCATGTTTCTGGGCAGTAAACACAATGGACCAAAAGCATGATTAGGCTTAAATCAAAGCACCAGTGGGAATAATACAATACCAACTTCGGTTATCAGAGTTCAAGGATGTGGTGCTGCCCATGAAAGATTGTTTCTTAAAAACATGTAGTCAGCCTTCATAAAGATAAGCATGATGTGTTTCAACCCAGAAGTCTTTAGTGACTGTATTATGGCTGTAGTAGTATAATTCTGCAGCTTCAAACCATTTGTCAGGCATCCAAATGTTGCATTTTCATGGGAAAGGGTTTCATCAGTCCATTCTAGTAAATATAAGGACATTTCAGCACCACAGTGATACAATTGAAAATAAGTGAACACAACATTCCCCCCTCCCGCATACTCCGCATAATATAACAGAAAAAAATTAAAATAATACTCTGTTAAGACATTTAGGATGGTTTTTGAAAGCACACCTCCACTCAGAAATGGAGGTTTAGAAATGCTGTCTAAACCAGCTTTCCACCTAATATTGATTTAATGGAAATCAGTAAATCTTTCCACCTAATATTGATTTAATGGAAGTGCAGCCTATACCTAAGAATTTTTTTTTGTTTACAGTTATATTTAAGGTATTCTATACACCTCCCTATTAATGTAAAACATTAATGTGTAGGTATGCTTATGAGGAAGATGTAATAGGCTGTAGCTTCCACATGAATTTTATTTCATAAGAAACCTGTTTGCTTGGAATCACGTGCAAAATTGCCCTGTTACTCTCTTATGTTCTAATGTTTCCATGGCAGTTTTGCTTCCTTCATTATCTATGCTTTTATATATATCCCCCTTTAATCTCATTGCTTTTTCTTTATGAAGAATGCAGGCAACAATAATGTTATAAACATTGGACCTCAGAGGGCTGCATTGGAACTCAAACTGACCAGATGCTCACTTCTGGTTTAAGGGGGGACAAGTTATTTTTCCCCTCAAAAGATGCCTGGATCTTGAAATGGCTGCTGTCAACATCTGCAGTGATCATGGAGCCCAAGAAAGTAAAATCTGTCACTGCCTCCATATCCTCCCCTTCTATTTGCCAGGAGGTGATGGGACCAGTGGCCATGATCTTAGTTTTTTTTTATGTTGAGCTTCAGACCATTTTTTGTGCTCTCCTCTTTCACCCTCATTAAGAGGTTCTTTAATTCCTCCTCACTTTCTGCCATCAGAGTGGTATCATCTGCATATCTGAGGTTGTTGATATTTCTTCCGGCAATCTTAATTCCGGCTTGGGATTCATCAAAATGCCATAGGATATCTCAATTCCCTAACAGGACTGTTCCTGTTCAGAATATTAGACAAACTATCATATATTCCTTCAGGTTACTATAGCTACTCAAGTATACCACTTAAGTCCACTTTTCAGAAGAAAGGTGGCCTATAAATAAGACAAATAAATAAATAAACAGCTGCTTTGCACAGCTGAATCACATTTTCCTGAACTATATGGACATTTTTATTTATTATTTGTTTCTCTAGGATAGACAGACAGAATCTTTATTGCTTAACCCAGAGACCATAGCAACATTATATTAGTACAATTACACACAAATATTTTCCAAATACTTGGATCTACATATAGAGGCTCTATCCGCAAATATTGCAACTCTGTTTATTATGTGTAATTTGGGTGATTGTAATAAAAAGCTCCATTTATCTGAGACACTCCTACTTTTCACTTTCTTTAAAAAAGGCTGTAGATATTTTTCTCTTATATCAGGGTTTGTTTCTCTAATAACCCAGAGTCTACCATTCTCCCAATGTAGGGACCCAAGTCAGTTTATTTTTAGGATACACAGGTTTTACTGTTGAAGTAAAGGGTGGTTGTGTGGTCCAAACAAAATAAAATCCAAATGCATTGGATTTATCAAGTTTTACTGTGTAAATGCAATTAAACATATAATAGTAGAAATCTGAAAGCTTTCAAGAATCAGAAAGAAAATTGCAGCAGCCCACATTGGAACTTCTTCTCTCACAGCTAATTCAGTGGTAAAATGGTTCCTAAAGAGAAAGGGCTTCGCCTACTGGAGGAAGGACAGCCAGGAGGTGGCCAACCTAGCCTCCAATGGGAATTCCACCCAAATAGCTCTTTCTCATATCTTCAACAGAAAGGCCTATGAGAAGATATTCCTAAGAAGATATGAAAACATGGTGGGGCTCCTATGCTGTGCTAAGTAGATGATGGTGGGAAAATGTATACACAGCACACAACATCAGTGTGCACATTTGCTCATCCAAGTAGGAATAGACGTACACAATACTTACTTGTCCCAGGGATGGGCTGAGCCACTAGTATTTGCTCTCAAACTTCAATGACATTTTCAGCCTCTCTTGAGTCAACATGTACTTTAGTTCCCCCCCCCCCCAAAAAAAAGAAAGAAAGAAGAAAACAAACTTTGCACTTTTCCTTTAGTAAAATGTAACTGCAGTGTGAGCTGAGATTCTTCTTTTGAGAGAATCAAAGGAATATGCAACAACAGCTCAGTCAGGATTCAAAAACAGTTTTCTTAAAGCTATTGTGTATTCAGTTTTTGTTGACTTTATCTACGTCTTTCTTCGTGCTTAAGGTAAAAACAGTCACAGCAGTTATTCAAATATATGGTGAGCGATAATAATCTCCCTCATGCTGCAGCTGGAGAAAGGAAAAACACTCATATTCTCCCTGCCACAATGACTGGAATTCAATTTAAATCTTACCCCAGTTATAAAAATCTGTTGAAGTGAGGAATTATTCTGTTGCTATTTGTTTTAAAACAAATCTTTCTACCTTCCTCTAAAGGTTAGGAGAGGCAAACATGCAAACTATTTATAGACCAGGAAACAACAGAGTTGTCGCATTTAAGTTAACAAAATGTGCTTTCTCTTTAGTTGTACTGCCTTTCGGAGCCATAATTGATGGTTTCTCCAAAATGGCAGCATTTTACTGTTGTCCTCTTTAATCAAACAATTAGAACAGCATCTCCTCCTCTGAGTACATAGATTCCTTCATTTTGCCTGCAGTTATGACATCAGGGAGGGAGAGCCTGTAGAAGGCAGTGAGCTTTATGAATAAATAGGAGATACACACTTTATTTTTTTGAAAGACAGTCAAGTACATCCTTGCACAGGTAGCAGGGATTTTGTTCCCAGTTGTGCTCCTTCTCCCTTCTTCTCTTCAGGGAAGGCAGAGAAGTTGGGGTTTGCAAGCACTGGCACATGGGAAAGAGGAAAAAGAATAAAGCCATCACCCAAATTAAAAAAAAAATACAAAACACTTCACACTTTGTCCAGGGATCTAATATTGCTATGCCTAATAATACCACCCAGCTCACAGAGGGTTGGAGGGGCATCTTCATGGAGTTCCTCACCTTTGGTCTAAATCTTCCCCATTGCTTTGGGAAGTCCCAGGAAGTACTTCCTAGATCTCATAGCATAGTGGTCAGGAGACTGCACCGCAACGATCAAAGTCCCGGAATCAAATCTAAGTGAAGTTTGTTAAGGCATTTTCTAAAAAAAAAAAATATTTTATTCAATGCAGGGCTCTGTATGAAGGTAGCATCTTGTGGTTACCGTTGCAACCCCTTCCCACAGTGCATTTGCTTGTAAAGCATGTGTTAATGTTTAAAATAATTAATTATGTTACTCGGGGAAGGTATCCTGTTGCCATTCACATGACAACCCTCTCCATCCAATGGAGTTGCTTGCGAATGGTGTCTTAGTTTTTGTTACTTTTTTTAAGTCAATTTAAAATGTCAAGAAAATAGTCTAAATTTTGTATTTTCCCCAAAATGCCCCTGAAATATTTCTGCCCCCCAAAGCTCATGAGGAACAGTAATGTGTAAATATTACTCTTTATGCATACAAAAATTAATACTACCACTCATGATGCAATTTTACAAAAGTTTCATTATTTCTTCATTACACCAACAAGCTTATGTTCCACATAATGTTATTATTTGTACCATATTCATTCCAAAGTCAGATTTGGTGGCCCTTTGTTGTGTGGCTTGTGAGACTTCTTTCCAGGAAGAACTTGTGGGACTTCGAAGATGGAACGTTTTTCTCTGCCACAAGTGTTTGTGATTTCCATCACAGTTCCTCAGATATGCCTGATCTGAAATAGAAACTTTAGGCCAAATACAGCCTTTTAGTCTCCAAATTGGGGGGCGGGGGATGATTTGTTTGATGTGGTGCTGGATGAGAACTTTGTAGAAAAATGAAGAAGTAGGTCCTAGGTCAAATCAAGCCTGAACTATTTCTGGATGCAAAGATGTTGAAGCTGAGGTTGTCCTACTTTGGGCACATCATGAGAAGGCAGGATTCTCCAGAAAAGACAACAGTGCTGGGAAAGGTGGAAGGCGGCAGGAAAAGAGGACAACTAAATATAAGATGGGCTGATGCTCTTAAGAAAGCCATAGGCTTGAGTCTAGAGGAGCTGTGCAGGGCTTTTGAGGACAGGACATTCATGATCTCTCATTCATAGGGTTGCCATAAGTCAGAGGTCACTTGGCAGCACATAACAACAACAGCCATTAAATTAAGATGCCAGAAGACTCTTCGTTGGCACCCCTTCATTGACTTCCCCCCATTTTTGCCATTGCAATCTTCAGCTTCATTTGCTCACACTGTCACTTAATCCAATTGGCTGTGGTGTTGTTTTGATATGTCCCCAACATCATCACATCAGACATGGGTCATCTACAACATCACGTCGATTACCCCAGCTGAGCCAATAGGATTCAACAGCAGCGTGGAGGAGGGGAAGTGAGGGCAAAGGATGACCTTCCATAGTTTCTCAATACACAAATTCTATGCACTGCAATCTTTTGGCAGCTGTTTCGACAAAAAACAAATAGCAATTTACAGAAGTGGTTTTTTAAAAAGAAATAACTAATTAGGACCAAAATAGTTTAGCATGATGCATGTCAACAAATACCCTCTAATACACAAAAAACCTTTTCCAGCCATTTGCATTTTAATGAGATTTTAACTGTTAACGAATGAAGCAGATTTACTAATTACTGCGGTGAGCATCTAAAATAAAAGTGAACTTTGTTAGATGAATTAATATTTGTTGCTCATTAGACTGCCCTAATTGCTGCAAATAATTAATGTTTTACCAAGCACGCTGAAAATAAATTATTAGTATTTATTTGTTCCGCACTCTGACAAACATCCTTAATGGTAAGTGATGGATGGAATGTGACTCCCCGACCTTCCAGATGAGTTGCTCTGCTGTTGTGAAATATGAATAATGAGATTATTATTATTAGAAAAATACCAGTATAATTTTAGTGTAGTTAAAAAATCAGCGGCAGAGCTATTGTATAAAAGGAAACCTATATAATATAAAGAGAAAGAGCTGTGGGTAGGGCCAATCTTTAGCAAAATAAAAAATAAAAAAATATGTCGGAGAAGTACTTAATCCTTTGCTAGCCAGCTGGTTTTCCACTCCAGCTTATTATTCCAGCTGTTTTCACCCAGAGTGGTTCCAGATGCCTGTTTATCCTGCTATGTGGACCTTCACAGGGGAAGATGTGGGAAAGAGCATACCTAAGTGCAGCATAGCCTTTTCTAGTTAATCATGATTATTTGCCTTGTTCTCTGTGTGTATTACATTAGTTAGCGCAAATCCACACTTTGTTGAAAAGCCCATAAATGTGCATCTTCAGCAGGTAAAATATCCATCAAATCAAACAACATACTGCTAAAAGCATACTCCACTAAACAGGCCTCCTCTGGCTAATAATGATTATTTATCTTATGCTGTGTGTATGTTACCTGTTGATATATATTATTATTATTATTATTATTATTATTATTATTATTATTATTATTATTATTATTATTATTATTATTATTATTATTATTATTATTATTATTATTATTATTATTATTATTATTATTATTATTATTTATTTTGGAACTGATTTTATATTTTAATTTCCTTTTTATATTGGACTAGATGCATTCACGTTTAAAACATGTAGATACCTTTCGATTATGTGGGCTATACATAAGTAATGTGATCTGTACTAGGTATGAAAATCTGCATTGACTTCATTCTCACTGTTGAGAATGTTGAGAATCAAAACTTTCAAAATTATCAGGTTGTTTTTCTCTGCATTTTTCACATTTTGGAAGGGAAAGAAATCGCAGAAACTGCTTTTGACCAAATAGAAAAAAACCCTCATATTTTCCACACACACAAAAAATATATTTTATACAACCCCCTCTTTTGTCGTTTTTTTTTAAAATGCTGTTGCTCATGTGGAAAAAGCACAGATATCTTCACTCATATGCAGAAGTGTTGCCTTTGTGTTCATGCATTGATAGATTTGAAAGGTCCTTGATCCAAAGAATGACAGGAGGTGGACTTTTATTCTTGTGATATTGTACTATAATAGTTTTAGTTACAGTAAGTGCATGGAGAATCCATTTTCAGTAGTCCGTGGTTAACCTCCATGAAATGGGAAAATTATTTAAAAGCACATTATGTATTGAGAAAAGTCAGAAAATATTTAGTATGAGGTACAAGTAATGATGTCTCCTCTAAAATAACATGCACATGACCAGAGGGCATGTTTAATCAAAATAGGGCAATCTAATTCCTTCTTCCTTTCATTTCTACATATTGTGTTTGTTAATCTACAACAAATATTTTTATGAAATACAAATATTCTTGTATTGATTGTGAATATTGCTATTCCATTTGAGATTACCAAATCATACTTAGCTCTCAGCCTTGGAAATGACAGGAACTCATCATCATAACTAGCACTAATTGCAGAAATCATTGTGAGAATAGAATCTGTCAAGAAACTGGAATATAGGGTATAATTGTTTCAGTTGCCCTTTTGAAACACAGGCCTGGTAATTTGTTTCTTGTATGAGAAGGGGGAGAGAGAAAATGCCCATTAATTGGGAGGACATACCATCTGCACCTTATTTCTGTCAGAAATGAATCTCCAAGGCCAGAGCTCATTCCTTGGTACTAATTAGGAAAAAAATGGTTTTACCTGAAGAGAAGGGAGGGGAAGAAAAGTTACTCTTGAGAAGTTACTCTCTTCTTTGAGAAGGTTCAGGGTGATTCATTGGGTCTAGAAAGTGGAATGATGGGTATAAAAATGAGATGGAAGCTACTTTCTTTTAGCCCAGTATCTCTAAGGAGATCACTATGCTCATCTACTGCCTGTCTTGCACTCTAATAGGACCAGCCCTTTTTTTCTGCCAGTTGTCAGCCTGCCCCTTCCCCACTCCCCTTCTCCTTCCTTGACTGCTTCATATGTCCCTCCCCACCGTTAATTAGGTCGTACATTTATGGTACTGTATATGGCTTATGGAATGGACTACTCAACTGCGCAATGGCCTGCCTATGGAATGGTATTGAGGAAATCTTTGGTTTGTTCCATGACCAGCACAATTGACTGTTTCCTGTTGACAAAAAGCACTGAGGATTCATTCTAGCCTGGACTTTTGCATGATGGAAGCAGAAAAGAGACAGATACATGATTGCTGTGGCAACAAGGCTCTGGCTGAGCTTGAAGACAATAGTATAGAAAGGCTGCAAGGTCAAATATTTTCAGTGGCTCCAGGTCCAGAGTGTACCCTGATAAGATGCTACGGTGATATCATGTGCTGCAGGACAAAGGAATGATTTTACTTTCTGGGAATAAAGAAAAGTGCTGCAATGCACGTTTTCTCCCAGCTTGCTATCTACCAACACAGAACTGAATTTTAGGGGTGAAGGTAAAGAAGCCAGCCAGTATGCAAGAGAATTAGGGGCATCAGTGGAGCAAGAAGCAATTGTTGCTTGGGACACAGTGTCACATTCATTCATACTCACATTCACTCACATGTACTCACATTCACTCACATGCAGTTCACTTTTCCTCATGTAATTTTTACTTTTGCACATTTTGAGTGATCTAAGGCCTTTAGGCCTAAGCTTGTCTTGATTTTGAGAGAAGGTTCAGTTTTTGCTATGGGGAGACTAATCCTTCTGGGAGATACTACAACTCCCTTATTGTTTTTTCCCCCTCTCTATTTTACATTTCCCTTCTGATTTTTCCCATCTGGATTCTTCTGGATCAATTCTGCACATTCCCCTGACTCTTCAGGAACCTGTTCTTTGGAATAGGTAGCTATACATCTTTTTTAAACAGCTAGAACATAGAGAACTTCAACATGACAGCTACTGGAAGGTTAAGGGCAAATATGGTGTTTTATAAATAGCTAACTTTGTCTCATTTTGCATAACAGTAATTTTACCTGATACTTAATACAGGTTTGCACTTTTCATTTCATCATTGCATTGTATTGTGTTAGAAATTCATTGATTTTCCTTTGATTTCTTTTATATTGCATCTTCATTTCGTGAATCTTACTTCCTTTTTTTCTGCTGTGATTTAAATAAATCTTCAAATTAATTGAACCTGTGAATAGCCTCTGATCATCTCTGGTTACACGTCCTGCTCTGGTTACATCTCACTGAGGGAAATAAAGAACCCCGTTTTCAGTGGCACGTTGGCTGGGAAAGGAGGTTTAACCAGAACTAGGCAGTTTATTCCTGTTTTTCTACTCACCCTTCATTTCCCCTCCTTTGTTTCTTTTTCTCCCTGTCTTCATAGTGCCGAGCACTGAATGTACTCTGAAGCACTGCACTTTCAGATCAGGACTCTCTTCAGCCAAGTCCTGTAGATGAAGGCTGACAATTTTGTCATTGGCTGAAGATGAACCAGAAAGCCCTTGGTGTAACTACATGTCTTTCTGATCACCATGCCTGTAAATAAAGGAGGCTAGTAGAAAACACCGAGTCTTTTGAGGACCTGTGATCAGTAAGAGAAGCCCCTCAATAGAAAGACAGAACAAACAAATAAGAGTGCTTAGACTTTTTCCCTCCCTGGTCTGAGTTACATTGTTTGGTATGGGTTGCATTGTTTCTTTAAGAAAAATGCATCTGATGCAGCTCTAGGCTTGTGCAGAGATATTTGCAAATAAAGGATACTTTTTCCTTTTTATTGAGGTGTCAATACACCACTTAGAGATCTGATTTCTTTGCGAATTGAACAACTGTGAAAAAATAAAAAGAGATCATTGCCCTGGTTTGCCTTGCAGTCTGGGATTGGGTTGGGAGAACTGGCATTCATGACACTGGGAGAAGTCTAGCCTTTAAGGCTTGTGGGTTGGGGAGACTTGTTTGTCCACCAAATCCTGGTTACTTGCTAGCCAATTTCTTGAGCATTTGAATTCAATTCTTTTGCTAATATTGTTTCTGCTACTTTTCGAAGGTACCTTGATGCATAAGGCCCTTGGCTAAGTTGTTAACAATACCAGATCTGCAATTTTGAAGTTCTTGATGCTGTAATTTTAAGTGGTGGTTGTTGTCATTTGTTCTTTTAACTTACTGTGCAGGGGCCAGTGAGAAAAGAAAGAAACAGACAGTTTGGGTGTAGGTTTGAAATAGCAAGGTGCGACTTTTTACTGGTGTTACTTGGTTTAAAAGAACCTTAACATGACAAAATGCTTAAACACACTTTTAAGAAGAAGGCAAAGCAGCCTGGGAAGGAGAGTGATTTGCAAGAATGGAACCTTCATTCCTCCATTTTGGTCCAAACTGAGGCAGATTTGTGAAAGCACGGGGGGAAATCCCTGGAAGACACACCCTCAATTCAATTCTTTATTTACAGTCCTTAGACCTATCATACAGAGAAGTGGACAACCCAGATCCACACAGTCTCTGCAATATGTAAAAACATCAGACATAGACATAAAACAAACAAGTATACAAGCAATTCAAAACCCTCCATACCAATACCAGAGTCAAGTATGAGGAAATTTCTGAAATTTGAGAATCACCAGACAGAACCCAGCTACCTTGTATGATATCTTACTATCCCTGTCCAAGAGGAGATACTCAAGTCTAGTTTTCTTTGAGCGGTCAGAGATGTTTTCAATCCATGGGGTAATAATGCGGGCAGCGGAAAAACATGTGCTCCATGGACTCAACCTCGCCAAGGCGGCAGGAACACAGCCTCTCAGCAAGTGGGACATTCTTGTACTTCCCTTCAAGCATAGCAGAAGGGAGGGCAGCATACCTTGCCAGAGTAAAAGCTCTCCTAAACCCTTTTACTTCCAGCGATGTTAGATAATTAGCTGGTTCTATAACATTTTTAATATAGGCCCTTGCCATAGTGTTTTGTAGGCTGGAAAGATCTGATTGGTGCTCAATATCCTCAATTCTCTGCTTAACAGGGTTTTTTTTGGCTGGTCTGATCCATATAATAAAAGGGCATGGGGATTGACACCAATTTTCATCATATAGCTCTGAACAGATATGTCCCAGTTTGATTGGAAGTTATCAATGATTATCAGGGGAAGCAACCCTTGCAGGGTAAGATAGGCCTTTAACCACGTGTATATAGAGAGGATGCTAATCTAGGCTTCTACTTTTAGGCATTCTGTTTCCAGTCTTATCCAGGCATTTGAAACACATCTGGGGACCTGTAAAATGGTTCTTAAAATTTTGGATTGTACCCTTTCCTGAGGTGCAAAATGTGCGCTGACTGGCCCCAGGCATGACCCATATAACAGTTGGGGTAATGTCTTGGCCTTATAGAGTTTTAGCGCTACTGGAACAAACACACACCCTTGGGAGTAGTGAAATTTTACTATGCTGTTTGCTGATCTTTCTCTTTGGTCTGCAGCATATTCACTGTGTTGAAGTCTAGAACCCGAAGCTTGTAGAACTACCCCAAGATATTTAAAGTTTTTTACCTGCTCAATACAGTTTCCGTTTATTGACCATACTCTCTCCTTTGGTCTATGCCCAAAGGCAACTATCTTGGTTTTCTGGAAATTAATTTTCAGGGATTCGTCTTCACAATAAGAGGAGAGCTTTCTCAAAGCCCTCCTCAGCCCAACAGGTGTTCTAGAAAGTATTACTGTGTCATCTGCATACAGTAATACTGGTACTGTTCTACTGGCAAGTCTGGGGGGGGGGTGAATATCGGGAGTATTTAGGCAGTTGGGTAGATCATTTATATAAAAAATAAATAATGCACATGCTAAAATACATCCTTGCATGACACCTCTGTAAGTTTGAATAGGTTCAGTTAAATGACCTTGTCTGCTACATCTAACTCTCAAATATGTTTGTTCATATAGGGCCCTTATCAGATAGAGGAGTCTTCTATCAATAGTTGAGCTATTAAGTTTATCCCAAAGTTGTGATCTAGCTATTGAATCAAAAGCTGATTTAAAGTCCATGAAGGCCGCGTAAAGTGAGGTTATTCCTTTGGCTGAGTATTTCTCAATAAGATGCTGGATGAGTAGGCACTGATGTATTGTGAACCTCCCTGACCTGAAGCCCGCCTGCTCTAGCACAATAATATTCTCATGTTCCAGCCAGTCTGAAAATTTGTCCAGGAGGTGAGACACACCCTTTATCATTCCCTCTCCAGGAAGGTTGCATAAGTAAATTTATAGAGTGCTTCTGCTCTGAGAAAAAATTAAAACCTGGGTGCAAGGAGGAAGTAAGCACATGTATATAGCTGTCCAAGCTGAGCTTTGATCAAGTAGTGAGTGAACTTAAGACAGTCCAAAGACAGTACGAGGATTTGCAAAAAGAGAAAGAGGATGTATGTTCCCAATTGACAACAGAATTAGAACAATAGGGTTTAAAGTTGCAGAAGGAAAAAGAAAGATTGTGTTACAAATTACAGAAGGAGAAAGAGAAGGAAGGTAAATGGTTGAAGGAGGAGAATGGGAAACTCACTTAGCAGGTCCTACTTCAGAATGTGAGCTTGGTGAGCGACAAAGAAGAAACAGAGCAGCAGTTGAAACAGATAAGAATGTGAGAGACTGCAATTCAGCCCATTTTTTTTCTCCTTTGTTCCTCCTTTTACACATGAGGGGGACCAATTCTTGTTTTTAAAATGTGTATTTAAAAATCCATATCTGAAGATTCATGACCATGGAAAGGGAGGCAGGATCAGGGCATGATATTCCTATTGTGTTATGTCATGCCCAGCCCCTGACATGTCCACAGAGATAGTGTGCAAACTCCCCCACACAGTAGTATCTCCTGTCATGTGTTTCAACATGCTGGATTAAAAGTCAAGAAAAAACACTACAATATGGGGTGTGCAATATGGGAGCCATACCCATTTTCAGCTAATCTTCAGCAACAATACTTTTCCTGGTTTATTGCAATAGTGTAGCTTTAACTCAATAAATACTCTTTCTGTGGTATTTGCTGCTATCTAAGGTTGGGTCTCAGATGTCTTAAAAAAAAACCCTTAAATAGCCATATGTAATATCCATTCCTTAACTGAAACACTGATGAAACATATCCAGAGAGTCAATATTTGGGCCTTAGATGTTAGTCGTCGTCATCATCATCATCATCATCATTCAGCCAAACAAGTTGATGGAGTGTATTTATGCGTTGAGACACACTTTTTCTCCAGGGACAAGAACATTTCCAGTCCTTAGGGCCCTGGTCACACGAGGGAAATGTTTTCTAGTTCTTCTGATACTTCCCATACCTCTGTTGTACTGAATCATGGTTACATGGTTTTTATCCCAGGACTAATGTCCCAGGAACTTTTAGCAGTATTGGTTTATTTCCTTTTTTTTTTAATCATTATTTGCTAGATACACCATGGTGCCAGTTGATTTTCTCTCTTGTCTCAAGGGGCAATTTAGTCCCTTGATTTATATATCAAAAATAATATTTATCGATATATCAGTTTATCAGAAATAAGTTTCCTTCTAAGTTGCACAAGTGCACTTGACTCTGTTCCCCCTCTGCACAGCTTTCCTCCTCCCCCATTTACCCACAGCTATAGTTTCCAGCCCCTTTCATTCCAGTTGCAATGGAACTCAAGGTGCGGAGGGGGGCAGACTTGCACACGGGGGATGGAAATTAGAGGGAACATTGATCAGGAAGGGGTTTCTCTTTAGGAAAGTGTCCCTCTGTTGCACTAGCTGCTACTGCAGAAATGCATTGCACGTAATGGACTTGGGATATCCATGCAGTAGTACTGGCAATCACACACACACACCGGTGACATTGGCATACCAATGTTTCAATGTATCTTCCCACAGGAAAATATATATATATTACTTCACAGTAATGTAATGGTGGTGGCTCCCTAGTGAAACACTCTTACCAACGTATTGATGTATTAGGCACAAAAGGTTTTTTTAAAACATAATGTGTGCACTGCTGTAATGGCAGCCACGTTCCTGGCTTCAATTCTGAAAAGAAGGGGGCAGGTCATGCACACAGTCAATCCTGATAAGGAATGAACCGGTACAACAAAGGTACAAAATAACACAACCCTCCTGGCATTGGGGAAATATTCCATAGTTACATTGCTAGCTGGGAAAATGTTTCGGTCTTGACTTTGCATCGTGTGACCATGAAAAAAAATAGACATAACTACATAACACTTCCCTCGTGTGACCAGGGCCTTACTCTTTAGTAGTAATGAGCCAACTCTGGAATTGTGGAGTCATTATCCCAAATTCAAGGATTCACCCAACCTGTTAAGTACCTGTCCGAAGGACGGATGCAACTCCTAAGAGATCATTGCCAACCATACTTTCCCTATTTCTTTTATGTCTCAAGCAGGTTTGCATTGGGTTGTAAAGGAATTTGCAGCCCAAAAGCTGGCTGACAGCAGCAGAAGGCTGATAAACCTCACTTTTACAGACCTGAGTGCCTGTTCATCTTCAGGAGTTTACACACTCCTGCTTAGGCGCATGGAAATTGCAGTTTCTGCTGACTTCTAATTCAGCAAACTGAGCACAGGATACTGGAAATTAAAAATGCTATGCATTTCAGAAGCAATGGCCAGTACAGAACATGTCCAGAATATTGTGGCCTTAAGGAAGAAGCTTATAAATCATATGATTTATATAGCAACCAATACTTTCTTACTACCACCTCTAGCAGCTCTGCAAAGGCACATCTGTTTGGGATGAAACTGAATTCGGGATAATTGAGCCCAAGAAAGAAAGAAAGAACATTAGTTAATTTTTCACAAGCCAAATTATTCCAAGTTATTAAAAGTGTTTATTTTGCAGTCCCAAAGGTGGAGCTAAAACGGGGAGGCCTATTTAACCCATACAGGATATGAGCCACACATAGCTATTCTTCTGCACATAAGTTGCTACCTCACCATAAATTGAATGGGTCAGATTTAGTGCAATTCTATTGAGTGGCCCATATGACTAGCAGAATATGACAGTGCTTCCTTGGTGCTTTACTGCTTCTAATGTGGGCCACTGCTTTGTTTCTGGTCAAAAATCTTTCTTCCCCTTCCACTGCCAATAAATCTTTCAAATTGACTGCAGAACTTTCACAGCATTCCTAAGTACAATTTACTCTACCCAGTTTTGCTAACGGGTCCTCGTGATTTATGATTTTGCTACCAATAGGAAAACCTTCTCTTTTACAGATGTTTTCCAAACACTGATTCATGGCATCACTTTCAGATGCATGATTTCTGTAAACCATTGCAGTGCAGGTGAGACGGTAACGTACAGCATGACACTTTAAGATGTATTATGCCCAGGAGAACACTTTTTCTTCAACCATCACAAGAGACAGCTGCCAGTGGGACTATAATTTCAATATTCTGTATCAATAGATGACGTATGGTGATGTCTCTATAAAATATATTTATGGTGTGGTTCTTTATGTGACTATTTAGAAGTAAGTCCCAATAAGATCTATAGGACTTTTCTCCCAGCTATGTGATTATAAAATGATTAGCTGTAAGATTGTAGTGTTAGTATGTGGAAAAGATGACAACCATCATTCTGAAAAAGTCTGATGACTGATAATCAGTAAGACTTCAATCCTTCTTAGGAGGAGATATTATTTTAATAGCATAAAGTTAATGGAGATTTTGCAGAACTGTGCTAAAATAGTACCTAACGTAGCCCTCCCACTTACAAGCAGCAAAGTTGGCCATTTCAGGTAGGAGGCAGGGGCAAATGGTGGCCCGCTGACTATCAGCCACATTTGCCTCCCACTTACTTAATAATCCACTGACCTCCATTGTTGGGTGTTGTCTTTCTTCAAAGTTGCTTTTGTTAAGAAGGTGCCAAAGTTAAAAAAAAAAAAGAAACACTCTCATGTGTATTAGAATGAGGGGTGAAGCATGAAAATGTCATCACTCTGGAAATGTATTTATTTATTCATTTACATTTTTGTCCCTCCCAACTAGTGGTGAAGCCAGCTAACAAATCAAGATCAAAATAACATGACATAAAAATAATAGGAGCAACAATAAAATTCAGAGAAGGCATCAGACTAGGGATGATCCCTAGAATCATGATAAATTTTAAAGAAAGTACTGTAAAATTACAAGAATAACAGGGGACCAGCAGAGAGAGGTTCACAAATTCAGAATACAATTAATAAAAAACCAGAATTAATCTGGGGCAGGGCTATAAAAGGTCTGTGAGAACAGCCAGATCTTAAGTTTTCTCCTAAAACCAAGGAACAATGAAGCTAATCACATCTCTCATGGGAGGGAATTCCAAAATAGTATCCACCACACAGAAAGCCCAGTTTCTAGTGACACATTTCTGGGCCTCCCTCAGGGTGGCCACCCATAGCATCCCAGTATAAGAGATGTGGGTGGGATGGGTAGACATTTTGAGAGAGGGGCACTCAGACAGGTAGTAAAGTCCTAAACTATTAAGGGCTTTAAATGTCAACATAAGCATCTTCTAGTGCAGAGGTCCCCAACCCCCGGTCCGCACTCACCCCTGCACAGCTGATTTGCGCATGTGCGCGCGCTCCAGCACGCCCATGTGAGCGCGGCGGCGCCATTTGCGCATGAGCACGAGCGCCCGCGTGAGCACCGCGCCGCCATTTGCGCATGCGCACGAGTGTGGGGGTGCCCTGCCTTCCCCAGCCGGTCCGCAGGGTGAAAAAGGTTGGGGACCCCTGTTCTAGTGGAAAAGAATAAGGATAGGTTAAAAAAAGTTTCCTTTTAGTTATGACAAGAATTTACTAAAACTTGCACATTTCTTCCTGTTAGAGATGGAAAGAATGTGAAATTACTGCTTTAAATAAAGGGGGAGGGAAAAAGAGAAACTGACAGGTACATTCTTCCCTCCAAGCCAAGGGCTTTGATGCTTAACTTCTAAATGCCGGGATTTGAATTTTTTTCCATTCAGGAGGCCAGACTGGCCTCCATCTTTGCTAACTTTCCACGAACATGCGAATACCTCTCTCTTCAGGCAAGCCTTCCCTCAGTAACCAGCTACCTGTGTGTGATTTTTAGATAAATTGCTATGTATTACTGCTTTGATTGGATTTTTAGTACTACTTGTGTTTTCCATTTTTGTGTTTTTCATTTCTCAGAGTCACAGTTTTAAAAAATGTTTTTGTGTACTTATTGATTTTTGCTTTAATATGGCCTGTTAATGATGTAAGATGATTGTTTATAGTTTTAAATATTGTCTTTTAATGATGTTAACCACTGTTGTATACTTATTGTTTTCAACTTTAAATACTGCCTTTCATTGTTTTAAGCCACCTTGGCTCCTTTTCAAGGAGAAAGGTGGGGTAAAAGTGTTTTAAATAAATAAATATAAATAAACAATTTTAGTGGTGCTGAAATAAGATTTTTGTTGAGGTGCACTGTCATGTTCAGACACACTAAATCAAGAAGAACAGGGAATTTAACAAATATTTCTCAAATCTCTACAAACTAGGTGGGTTCATATCCCAAACATAGCCGCATTTTTAATTCCCCCCCCCCCGAGATATTCCTCACCTTCATGTCTGATGGACACAACAAAGCCCTCTCTGTGCTAGTAATAGTTCTACCTATTCAGATGAGGGAGATGATCCATTCATTTAATTAAAAAAAAATACCAAGGTTTATCAAGAAGCAAAGAACGTCGGGTTTAAAAAATTAAAATATTGAAGAAAGCAAAACTGCCAGCTTCGCTGCCAGCTAGATCATAGAGAAAGTAAATGGCAATGCTGGAAAAAAAAAAAGGTGTCCATGATTTTAGGACACAATTCACCTTCCTGAGCTCCAATATTCAAGGCAAGATCAATGTTTAAGGAACTTCCATTTTTATTTTAAAGTTTCCATGGAATCGTGCTTAAATAGCTCATCCAGGGAAAGATTCCATTGGAAGAGATGTGCTAACTCTGTACTATCTCAAGTTTCTAGGCCCACTTACAAGAGCTCTTTCATTTCCTAGCCACCCTCTTTGAGGATGTGAGCAACAATCATAATCACCTGACTACTATGCTACTATCTTGTTTCAAGAACCATTGTGTTTTTGCCATGTGAAAACAGCCCGCAGTTCATAACTTCAGCATTGAGGATTTGCACACATGATTAGCTGAAAAGCTGTTGATCAGGAGCTAAAGTGGTTAGGAAGCTGTTGTTGAATTCTTGAATAATTTTTTGTCTTGGAAAAACAGGCAGTCGGCTGGACATGAGTATGTTTTAATTAATATAATGTGTAGCTTACTTGTTCAGGGTTGATGACTAAAGATACTTAAGTATTTCTATCAATTATTTGTCAAGAGCTTTAAGAACCAAGAAGTTAGTATATTGTCATGTCAAGGGAATTATATGTTTTATGCAAATGTCTTCAGAAAGTAATCCCTTTTTACTTTTTAATTTCACTTAATAATTTCTGAAGCATTGCAAAGAACCATGCAATGTTATTGATTGCTCACTATGATGGAAAGGATCTTTTTATTTTATATACCAGATGAAGGAATTAAAATTGTTATGGAACAACTCTGACCTTATTATGGAAACATTTTATTTCTATATTTCATATGTAATGAATGCAGTCTCCAGAATACCTAGATTTATAAAAGAAGCCACAAATGCAATTTGTTACAAGGATAACTTAGAGCAATTTATATGTGTTTCTCAGTGAAGAGACAATTCCTCTACAAACATTTATTACCATTTAAAAATATTAAATGTTTAAACATAACAAATGAACAGAATAGAACATTTCCTCACATTATAAGATGTTTTCAATCAGAACGGCAGATCCTATCAATTGGCTTTATAACACAGACATGCATTTTGATTTCAAGGTCAGAAGACCTGCAGTCGTAAGATCGAATCCACGCGATGGAGTGAGCCCCAGTCACTTGTCCCAGCTCCCGCCAACCTAGCGGTTCGAAAGCATGCAAAATGCAAAAATGCAAGTAGATAAATAGGTACCACCTCGGTGGGAAGGTAAACGGCGTTCCGTGTCTAGTCACGCTGGCCACGTGACCACGGAGGATTGTCTGCGGACAAACACTAACTCTATGGGTTGGAAACGGAGATGAGCACCGCCGCCTAGAGTCGGACATGACTGGACAAATTGTCAAGGGGAACCTTTACCTTTTATGATGTGTGCTTTAATATGGGTGCATATCTCAAAACAGAATTTTTGGGTGGGATATAGCAGGAGTGCACAGAAATGTCAGGAATGAAAGCCTATAGGCCGCAAAGGGTTCTTCTAGGGGTTCAAAATGACTACAGAAAAATGCCAGATCTGTTCCTTTATTTATATTTTATATTGCATAGGAAGTGACGGAGGTTTGATTGGAAGTGAGAAATGGGCCAGGACAGTTTCTAAAACTAATTGGGAGGAGTAATGGAAAGTCTGTGGATTGGACTGTGTTCTGTTTGGCTGATGTGCTGCCTGAATGTAAAGATGCTGTTTTAGAGAGAGAGAGAGAGAGAGTGTGTGCTCAGATTAAATTTAATTCATTTTGTCAGAAGCAATTAATTTTGTGTTGAGACAGAATGACGCCTGAGTCTTAAGGTGTGACTACATAGTGGGAAAAATCTTCAAGGATCCATTGTGAAACCTCACCCAGAAAGTCTGGTTTCCCATGATGAGTTCACTTTAGCCAACCACAGAGAAGTCAGCAGAGAGAGAAGAGGAAATCACCAATCAGCCCTTCTTTGAAGCTTGTTAAGGCAGCTTCTGCTGTAGCTGTCTAGCCAACCAGATTTGCAGGAGGCACTGCTACAGGAGAGCTACCTTAACAAACTGCAAAAAGAGTGCTGATTAGTAATTTCCTCCTCTTTCTCTCATTTTGTTTTGGTTTGTATTTTGTTTGGTTTGATTTCGTTTGGTTTGGTTTTTTAATCTATGTGCGCTAACCCAGCTTTCTTCTGGTGCTGGCACCAAACCTATTGAAAAGAAAGTTGCCTCCCTGCTTCCCAAAGCATGGCTGCTGTTACTTCCATATTTGTTGCAATATTCTTGTTAGAATGTTGACAAATTTTGACAGACTTTTGCCTGAATCCAAAAATCTGCTGGATAATTTTGCAGTCCTAGTAGGAGAGCAAAAACAGGATATTGCTGGATTATTCTGGTGGTGTAGATTTCCCGAGGTAACACTTTGCAGGGATTTTGTTCAGACTTAGTCAAAGGGTAATACCATATGTATTTTTCCCTCCTTAATAGGTACAAAAAAGCTAAAAAAAATCCCAACAACAACAAGGGACAATGGTTAAATCCTGTACTCTTTGCTGACCTTCCTTTTCCAAATTCAGTCATGATAGTTACATTATGTGAGAGAAGGTGGAACAAAGAAACAGACAACACATCTAACCCAATCACATGCTTCCCTGAAAACATTAGTACAGGTATATTATTGGTGAGGATGTGGGAGTGTGTGGAAGCACTGAAAGTTCAATAGAGACTTTAAGTAGATTTGACTTGGGACATTTAGAACACTGCCATAATTGGGAAGCTCTGCCTTCTCTGGATTTCTCATGAGTGAGCTTTGAAAATGTGTTCTGCTGAACATGCTTACATTCACCCCTTCAGTCCTTTGTGCTCAATACACAAAGATCTAACTGGCTTCCAGGATGGGTGGGTGGGGAGACATAGTGAAAGCATGGCTTGTATGTACCTCCATGTCCCCAGACTCACCCCATTCACTGCCCAGGTGGACATCCAAATCAGACTGCATAGTTGTATGCAGTTGAAAAGGAGGTCCATTTCAGACATGCCTGAAGGGGTTGTGCAGCCATCTGAGGCACCTCTGCATACCACCTCTGCATACCACAGACAAATCCCAAGTATCATTCTTCATGGTGGAAACACGCATCGGCCACCTGCATCTTTTGACTGATTAGGAAGGGGCTCTCCATAGATACCACACTGTATCCTTATTGCCGAATAACATTATCTATTAAGGACATGGTTCTTGATAGCTGCAATATTCTAGAAATTTGGAAGCTGAGTAAACATCAAAAACCTTTGATACCAACATGTTGAATCAAAACGCATGTGTTTTGATGTTGCTGTTGTTCTTGTTATTAACTGAATCATAATTCATGTTAGATTGCCTCCAATCTAGCTTGCACCAAGTATATTTGAATGAGGTTGTTGTTAGGATGGCTAATGCAATACTAAAATAATGAATTAAAGTTGTAATCTTAGACATAATTTTCTGGGAGAAAACTCCATTGAAGTCAGTTGGGTTTACTTCTAAGTAGATCAACATGGAATTGTACCGCAAGTCAAGTAACATTCCTGGGGCTAATATCCAAATAGTAGTAGGCATCCTTCAGTCTCGAGAGACTATGGTAACGTGCTCTGCATGGAGGTCTTGGAACAGCATCTAGTGTGGCTGAGAAGGCCAATTCGAGAGTGACAATCCCTTCCACACTGAAGACAAATACAATCTGTCCCCTGTCCAGCTCCCTGATTTTGCTGCTTTTGGGACTGCCTCTTCGCCTCGGCCTGCTGGACAAGGGTCTCTTCAAATTGGAAGAGGCCGTGATGCACCGCCTGCCTCCAGGCTGAACGCCCAGATGTCAAGGTTTCCCATCTGTTGAGGTCCATTCCTAAGGCCTTCAGATCCCGCTTGCAGATATCCTTGTATCGCAGCTGTGGTCTCCCTCTGGGGCGATTTCCCTGCACTAATTCTCCATACAGGAGATCTTTTGGAATCCGACCATCAGCCATTCTCACGACATGCCCAAGCCAACGTAGACATCGCTGTTTCAGTAATATATACATGCTAAAAATTCCAGCTCGTTCTAGGACTACTCTATTTGGAACTTTGTTCTGTCAGGTGATACCAAAAATGTGTCTGAGACAACACCTATGGAAGGTGTTCAGCTTCCTCTCCTGCCATGCACAAAGGGTCCAGGACTCACTGAAGTACAGGTGTTTGCTCAGGACACAGGCTCTATAGACCTGGATCTTGGTATATGCCATCAGCTTCTTATTAAGCCATACTCTCTTTGTGAGTCTAGAGAACATGGTAGCTGCTTTGCCAATGCGTTTATCCAGCTCGACATCTAGGGAGAGAGTGTCAGAGATTGTTGAGCCAAGGTACACAAAGTCAAGAACATTTCAAGAATGCTGTTTATAACACCGCCTTGTCCACATTTGGAAGAAGACCAAAAAGACGGCAGACTGGTTCGAAGCCCATTCGGAGGAGTTGATGCCAGCCATCGAGGATAAGAGGAGAGCTCTAGCAGCATACAAAGCCTGTCCTCATGAGTACAACTTGCAGGCTCTTCGAGCTGCTCGTAGCAAAGTCCAACAGGCTGCCAGGAGATGTTCCAACGATTATTGGCTTCAGCTCTGCTCTTAGATACAGATAGCAGCGGACACAGGTAACATCAAGGGAATGTATGACAGTATCAAGCAGGCTTTAGGTCCAATACAGAAGAAATCTGCTCCCTTGAAGTCTGCTACAGGCGTGATCATCCAGGACCAAGCACAGCAGATGGAACACTGGGTGCAGCACTACTCTGAGCTATATTCCAGAGAGAATGTAGTAACCAAAGAGGCATTAAATAACATCGAGTGCCTGCCTGTCTTGGAAGAGTTGGACAGCGAACCAACTTTAGCAGAAATAAAAGTGGCCTTGGATTCCCTCGCCTCTGGCAAGGCACCTGGGAAGGATAACATCCCTGTTGAAGTGCTGAAGTGCTGTAAAGAGATCATCACCACCGAGCTGTATGAAGTCTTTTGTCTTTGCTGGAGGGAAGGTGGAGTACCACAGGACATGAAGGATGCAAACATCGTCACATTGTATAAGAACAAAGGAGACGGGGCGACTGCAATAACTACCGTGGTATCTCTCTTCTCAGCATTGTAGGGAAGCTGCTTGCCCGTGTTGTGCTGAAGAGACTCCAGGTGCTTGCAGACAGAGTCTATCCAGAATCACAGTGTGGATTTCGAGCTAATAGATCCACCACTGACATGGTATTTTCCCTCAGACAGTTGCAGGAGAAATGTAGGGAACAACAACAGCCACTCTTTGTGGCCTTCATAGATCTCACAAAGGCCTTTGATTTGGTTAGCAGGGACGGCCTTTTTAAAATACTGCCCAAGATTGGATGTCCACCTCGACTCCTTAACATCATCAGGTCCTTTCATGAGGAAATGAAGGGCACTGTAGTTTTTGATGGCTCAACATCAGATCCCTTTGACATCTGAAGCGGAGTAAAACAGGGCTGTGTCCTCGCGCCGACCCTGTTTGGGATCTTTTTTGCTGTCATGCTGAAGCACGCCTTTGGAACTGCAACAGAAGCTGTCTATCTCTGGACTAGATCAGATGGAAAGCTCTTTAATCTCTCTAGATTGAGAGCGAAGACCAAAGTCCAACTGAAATGCATGCGGGACTTCATCTTCGCCGATGATGCAGCTGTTGTTGCCCATTCTGCTGAAGACCTCCAACAACTCATGAATCGTTTTAGCAAGGCCTGCCAAGACTTTGGAATATCCAAATAACTTCTTAATATTAAAAATGGAGCCATCCTTTTTCAAAATAAATTTTATTTCAAATTGAAAATTATTTTCAAATATTCATACTGTAGTAATACACATGAAAAGTCACAGTACATACATCTATTTGGGGTGGAAACACACTCACACACAAGTTTAACTTTAAACCTCTTAAACCTCACTCACCTGTGTTATTACTTAAATTCTAATATCAAATTTCACTTCTCCAACCTTAACCTCACCATATATCAAAGGGTGGTTTTGCCCTTCAGCTAGCACTGCTATCTACAAACCAAATAAAAGCAATCCAAGTATTTTTAAACTTGTCAGTCTGTTTTGGGTCCCTACCTACTCATACGCTTTCACACCAAACATTAAGCAATAATGTTGCATTAGCCTTCCATCTTTTGGCTTTTTCCATTCTAGCAGCTATTAATCAGAAAAAAACAAACCCCAATTCCTTATGGAGGGCAGTCTTGCATTCATTTGTGAAAACATTTAAAAGGGCTAATTCTGGTGTCAAATCTAAACTAATTTTTCCTGTTCAATATATTTCTTGTCTAACTTCTTCCCAAAAAAATGCTACTAAAGGGCAGGACTGTCAGAGTATTGAGAATTTTATAGGCCTGAACAGGTCCAGACTGTAATATTAATAAGCTGCCATGATGATCACCTGTGCAAGTGCTGAGTCACAGTGACTGTGAAGAAGATGATGCAACGTCTGTGGATGATGCAACACCTGTCGTGATTGGACAGAAGCATCTGCTTAAGAATATATAAGTGAGCAATGCGATTGTAAATATATCTTCTACTCCTTCCTATATTCTGCTATCCTCTCTGCACTTTGCCTCTATATTGTTGCCACGCCGAAGGTCTGCTACTTTGTATATTTGTAAATACACGTGTCTTTGAAGAAAGAAGAGCGTGTGTGTATTTTTTCTTCCAACAGAACTCTGCACATTACCAGCAACAAGCTGACAGAGGTCATGGGCCCAGAAACGTGGTCTGCGCAAGCTGGAAGCTGGTGAGTACCCGTGGGTAATAAATCACTAGATGAAGGAAGAAAGTGATTTGGAAGAAGATTTAGCAGAAGGCAGTTCGTCTGTTAGCCCAGGAGGGGAAAGAAAACAGAGGACTGACAGAGCAGACAGCATGGCGTATAATGCAACAGGCATGGGAGGATTTCCATTAACCAGGCTGAATGATAGCAATTATCAAACGTGGGCTGTCAAAGCCGAAATGCTGCTGAGGAGGGAAGGACTTTGGCAATTAGTGAGCAATCCCCCAGCGCAGTTTGACGAGGAACAGGAACATGATCATGAACGGGCTCTTAGTACCTTAGTGCTTTGTGTTGAAGATAATCAATTAATTCATATTCAAGGACTGACTACAGCGAAAGCAGTCTGGGATCGTCTCAGAAATATTTACATTAGAGAAACGGTAGGAACGAAGATATCTTTAACAAGAAGACTCTACAAATGTAAGTTACTGCCTGGTGAGAGCGTATCAAAACATTTACATATAATGAAAGGACTTTTCAATGAATTACAGCAAATGAATGTACAGTTTACGGAACAGCATAAAGTTTTTGTGATTTTGAGCAGCTTACCAAGTGAATTTGATATGCTGGTGACAAGCCTTGAGACTTTGCCTGACGCGCAGCTGACTTTGGAGTACATCACGAGCCATTTGCTGCAGGAACAGCAACGTAAGGAGGAAAGGTCCGACAATGGTGAGAAAAACCACATGAGAGATGACCGGACAAGCTGGAGACGTAATCCAGACGACAACGTAAAGCAAAGAACTGATAGAGAACAACATGGGCATGCCATGGCTGTAAAACATTGCTTCGGTTGTGGATCTCAACGACACCTAATAAAGGATTGTAAACAAACTAAAAATAAAAAACAAAGAGAGACAGTGTCCAAAAGCAGAGATGAAAAAGGAGCTTTTTACAGACACACTGACGAAGACAGAAGAGGGAGGATTTCTCTTGTGAAAACAACAAGAGATAGAGATAAAGTTGCCAAGGTCGTTCAGAGAGCTTCTTGGATTGTGGATAGCGGTGCAGTGACTCATTTAACTAATGAAGTAGATTTGTTTTCTTTTCTAGGAGAATCGGAGCAGAAAAGCGTCAGCTTGGCGAACGGAGACAAGACTACAGTTTTTGGTGAGGGAACTGTTTATATACCATGTTTAAATGAAGAGCTTGAAAATGTACTTTATGTTCCCAAACTTGATTGTAATATTTTAAGTGTTTCTGCTTTGGATAGGCAGGGCTTTACAGTAATATTTGAGAAGGGTGAATGTAAAATTAAGAAAAAGAACTGTGTTGTAGCAAGTGCAAAACAAGAAGACAGTTTATATATCTTAAGAAACAAAACACAAAGAGACACACACGTTGTTAGCAGTAACACACCACAACATAATAACTGTGTACATTTGTTACATAGAAGGCTAGGACATGTAAACTTTAAAACATTACAAAAATGGAAACAATAGCCAGAAATGTTCAATTAAAAGATTGTCAAAATTACTTAGATTGTGATGTATGTAAACTGGCAAAATCTCAGGTGGCACCCAAAGGAAAAATAAGTTTTAGACAAACAAAAAGGCCCTTTGAACTAGTACA
Source organism: Intellagama lesueurii (assembly GCA_037013535.1). Taxonomy (NCBI): domain Eukaryota; kingdom Metazoa; phylum Chordata; class Lepidosauria; order Squamata; family Agamidae; genus Intellagama; species Intellagama lesueurii. Next base: position 90,306,516 of record JBAJHW010000004.1, on the reverse strand, counting down.
TGCAGACTTAATAGGGCCATTTGCACCCTCTTTAGGAGGGGCAAGATATATTCTAGTGTTGGTGGATGATTATTCCAGATATTCTTTTTGCTATGTGTTAAAAGCTAAAACAGAAGTGTTTAATAGCTTCAAAAGCTGGATGAGATTTATTGAACGGCGTTTTGACCACAAGGTGGCGCAGTTGCAAATGGACAGAGGTTCTGAGTTTATGAAAAGTAAATTTCAGAATTGGTTAGAAAGTACTGGAATAAGCCACAGAAAAACCAGCCCTTACTCTCCATTTCAGAATGGTGTAGCTGAAAGAAGGAATGGTGTGCTACAGACTATGAAAGATGCCTTACTAGCAGATGCAAAAATGGGTCATGGTTTTTGGGCAGAGTCTTTACAGACTTCGAATTATTTAATTAACAGAATTTGGTCATCAGCAATTGATCAGACACCCTATTATATGTTATATGGCAAGGAGCCATCATTAAAGCATTTAAGAGTTTTTGGGTGTACTGCGTGTGTACATATTCCAAAACAATTAAGAAGAAAGGGTAAAGCCAATGCAAAGAAAATGAGATTTCTTGGTTATGAACCAGGTTCAAAGGCATATAGGTTTCTAGAGGGAAGTAGAAACATTGTAATTTCAAGATCAGCAAGTTTCAATGAACACGAAAATTGGGATAGAATTCATGCTAATTCACAAGTTTTTATCTCAATATCTGATACAAAAAGGAACCAGTTTAGACAGACACAAACAGAAAAAGAGGAAACTGGAGAAGACACAAGTGAATCCACAACTGATGATGAAGGAGAAGAAAAAGAACAAGGTGGTGAGTCAGGGAGTGAACCAGAGCCACAAGTTCCCAGGAGATCAGAGAGGGCAAACAAGGGAATTCCACCTAAAAGGTTTGGAGTGGGGGAAGTTAGGGTTTGCCATGTATATCAAGAACCAAGAAATTTTGAGGAAGTGATGGCACTTCCTAATTTAGAAAAAAGAAAGTGGCAAGATGCCATGGAAGAAGAAATGAGGTCCATGGAAGAACATAAAGTATTTACTGAGACCAAATTGCCTGCAGAACATAAAGTAATAGGAAGCAAATGGGTATTCAAAAGAAATAATGATGGAGAGTTTAGATATAAGGCAAGATTAGTAGCCCAAGGTTTTACACAGAAGAAAAATATTCATTATGATGAAGTTTTTTCTCCCACAGTGAGAGCTGAAACCATGAGAGTAGCATTAGCTCTAGCAGCTACAAGAAATTATTTAATTCAACATTATGATATTACCACCGCTTACCTGAATGCTGATTTAAAAGAAGAATTATATATGGCCAAAGCACCAGGCTTTGAGGGTTCAAAACCAGAATTGGTTTACAAATTAAACAAGGCCATTTACGGGCTGAAACAATCAGCCCGAAATTGGAATCAGTGTTTACATACAGTTTTGATAAAATTGGGATACAAAAACAGTCTAGCAGATCCTTGCCTTTACACTAAAGAAAATGGAAAAGAATTAAATGTGTTATTAGCATATGTGGATGATATCTGCTTTATGACTAAAAATCAGAAACAAGTGGAATTATTTGAAAAACAATTAAAGAAGGAGTTTAAATTGAAAAGTTTAGGACCAATACAAAATTATTTAGGAATACAAATACAGACAACAAACCAAGGTTTTGTATTGAGTCAAAAATTAAAAATTAAAGAAATGTTAGAGAAATATTGTATGCAAGAATGCAAAAGTGTAAGTACTCCCATGGTTGTAGATTTTCAGAAATGTGATGAAAATAGTAAGGATTTTGAAGACCAAGAATTATATCATTCTGCAATAGGAAGTTTAATGTATTTGGCAAACTGGACACATCCAGATATAGCAGCTCCAGTAAACATTTTAAGCAGACATGTATCAAAACCTAGCATAAAACATTGGCAAGGGGTAAAAAGAATTTTCAGGTACCTGAAAGGAACATGTGATTATCATTTAATGATAAAACCTTCAAAGGAATTAAAATTAACTGCTTTTGTTGACAGCGATTGGGCCAATGATGAGGTTGACAGAAAATCAATGTCTGGTTTAGTAATAATGTTTGGAAATACTTTGGTTGGATGGAAATCCAGAAAACAAAACTCTGTAGCTATCTCAACTGCAGAAGCAGAATTTGCGGCTTTATCAGAGTTATGTTCAGAATTAATTTGGTATAAACAATTGATAAAGGATTTGAAAATTGAGACATGTGATGCAATAAAAGTATTAGAAGATAATACCACGTGCATACATATGGCCTTAACAGAAAGAGTAAAAAATAGAAGTAAACATGTGGATATCAAATACCACAATGTAAGAGAGGCAATAAAAGAAAAATTAATTGAATTGCAATATTGTAAAACAGAGGAAAATGTTGCAGATATCTTAACAAAACCTTTAAATGCTCAAAAGCATAGTGAAATAATCAAAGAAATGGGATTATGTTATGTTCAGACATAAAATTAGGAGGGGTGTCAGAGTATTGAGAATTTTATAGGCCTGAACAGGTCCAGACTGTAATATTAATAAGCTGCCATGATGATCACCTGTGCAAGTGCTGAGTCACAGTGACTGTGAAGAAGATGATGCAACGTCTGTGGATGATGCAACACCTGTCGTGATTGGACAGAAGCATCTGCTTAAGAATATATAAGTGAGCAATGTGATTGTAAATATATCTTCTGCTTCCTATATTCTGCTATCCTCTCTGCACTTTGCCTCTATATTGTTGCCACGCCGAAGGTCTGCTACTTTGTATATTTGTATATTTGTAAATACACGTGTCTTTGAAGAAAGAAGAGTGTGTGTGTATTTTTTCTTCCAACAGAACTCTGCACGTTACCAGCAACAAGCTGACAAGGACCACCATGCATGAATATATGTGCCTCTTTCCCCACATCCCTTCCAACATCCTATATTAGGTTTACACACACAAACACAAGCTAATTTTATGGGTTTTAAATACCACCTATGTAGAAGTTCAATAGTGTTTTCCCTAACTTTCACAGAAACAGATCTCAATGCCAGGTTTCTGGCATTCACTCTCCATTCTTCACATTTCCACATGTGTAATATTTCTATTAATACCTTTTCTGCACACCAGTCTTAAGCCTAGGAAATGTCCAAATGTCACTATCTTAACCCCTTAACAACTGGGATCAAGAACAACTCCTCTTTATGTACAGTTTTATTTCTGCTAGCTGGCAGAGGCTACTATATATCCTACAGGACCGCTAAATTTGTTAATTGAGCCATGGAAAGATGGAATTCATTGCTTGATTCACAATCTGTTCAACTTAATCTTACAACTTGAAACTTGTCTGAGAATGTTTATTTTATTGTTTTATTATGTCATACTTTTCTGATTATTTACATTTATTTATATAAGATGCCAAATACTATCTTTTAAGAGTGGTTTAATTCCTGTTTGTGTGTACTGCCTGACTGATTATGAAGCAATAAAGTAATTGTATTTGCAATATATTTAGATTGTACAATAAATCCAAAGTCTGTTGCTATTTTTTGTTGTATCTTTTTATCGAGATTGAGACCTAGCATTTCAGATATTGTACTGTTAATTTTTATACTGCCACTTGTCAAAAATAGACCCATCCTTCTGTATCATGAGAATATTGGTATATTGTGAACCCACTGGATGATATTGCTGAGAAAAATGTGTGAATTTCAGCACGAACTTCCTCGTTGCTTAAGGCCTAAGTTTAACATTTCTTAAGTTTAATGGTACCAAGAGAAATTATTAATCTTCAGTACATTGATGACAGTGGCTCAGGACTGTGTTTTACTTAGTACACATAGGTGCTGTGTAATCTTCCATTATCCAGGTCTGGATTATGTAGAGAAAAGATTAAATACAATATTCAGTTAGTTCCCTTGGGGGATTGCCCTCTAAAGAATTTTGCAAGTCCAGCTTTAATTGACATGAACAAAAGATTCTCCATTTCTTCCACTGGGACTTCATTCCAAAAGAGCTGCATAACTCCCCGTTAACACTCCAGAGGATCATCTACTTGAATCCTATACCTCCTTGGTGTTCCAGCCATGGAAACAGAAATAAAAGAGGAATATTTATATCACAGAGAAAGATGATATGGAGGGAGCACCGAATATTCTTTTTTGACTTTTCAGTTTACATGCTACAAATACAACTTAAGTATGACTTGCAGTGATAATCATGATAATTGTGTGCCATCAAGTTGATTCCAACTAATGGGGACCCTTTCCAGGGTTTTCTATGTAGAGAATACTCAGAAGTGGTTTACCATTACCATCCTCTGGGGGTACCTTGGAAATGTACAACTTGCCCAAGGCTACACAGGTTGGCTTTTCCTCCTGAAAGGACAATGGGGAATTGTACCCCCAACCTCTGACTCCATAGCCGGATTACAAAATCACTGAGCATGTATTAACAAGTGAAAATGTGTTTGGGCCCATACATAAAACATATGAATAACTACTATTTTGATTGAATTATACTTACAGTCCACTCAGTCCCAGTCTTGTATATTGCTAGTGGTGGCAACCTTATGGTTTTAAAATGCTAGTCACTATTAATTTAAAAGTCCATTCAATTTCTCAATAAATAGTAAGTGCCTCATAATACTATATTGCTCATATTAAGAGTCCAGCATTGCAATTTCCATTCACAGCAGCTGCATTTCTAGCTGCCCTTTCAATTATATTAGCTCATGGGTTTATTGAGTAAAGTGCTATCCCACTCTTCTGTAAATCCTCATGGACAAGTTTTCTTTCAGCATTTTAAATGCTCTTTAAATGGCATTTTCTTCATGAAGTAGCTTCTGTGAGTCCCAGATTATTTCTGATTCTTGGTTCTGCAGCTGCATAACACAAGGGAATCAGAAGAAATGCAAGCCTCACATATTTCTATAATTCTGTGAAACAATCCATAGCAGATGGGGGAGGGCATCCAGTTTGGTTTACCTTCCACAAATTGTCAGAACCAAAATAAATGTCACACAGATATGTCAGAATATTTAATAGAATACGTAAGCCTTTCTTCAAGAATGCCAAACCCTGGAATTAGTTCATCCCTGAGCCAAGTGCTATTCATATTTTCACTTACCCTGTTGTAGGTGTTGCGTAGTGTGAGGGGAACTCAGGCTTGATTTTGTGTCTCTCCATTTGAATTTTCCTAGGAGTTTTTCCTCACATCCATAAGCCTGTATGGGGAGCATCTGGAGAAGGGAAACATGCTACTCCCAACCCTCTGTTGTCACTTGTCCTCCAATGTGTGGAAGGTGATAAGTTTAGAAGTGGATGGCTCCTGTATCTGTGAGGATGTTTCATATACATTAAAGCCCTTGAAAACTAGGTTTCCAATTTATGTGAAGAAGTCCCATGGATACAGGAGGTTCTTCTGTTCTGTCCCCTTCCACAGATGGCAGATGGTGAGGCTAGAGTACTTCTATTCTTTTCATGTACGTTCTGCTCCTTTTCAAATGCCTGAATGGGGTTAATGCTGAGCATTCAGAGGAAAAGCAGCAATGTTTACCCAGTTTCAGGGAATTTCTGTCCAAGTGCAGGAAATCGGTGCCTGCATGTTTACAGTGTTGTGTGTATCGATTGCCCCCTTGGAACTGGAGATGTCAGTGCCAGTCATGGAAGACTTCGTAACTCAATTCCTCGAAGGTATACATCCAGTGGTGGGATTCAGCCGGTTCGCACCGGTTCTACAGAACCGGTACCTAATGTACGATGGGTTCTGCAGAACCGTTTGCTGGCCTGCTGAATTCCACCACTGACCCACTGATACACCCGGGCGCCTGCAGCCAAACCTCAAAATCTGAGCCACCTCTCCCTCCTTCCTTGGTTAAGGCACTTGTAAATCCTCCGCACTTGTAAATCCTCCGTTCTTTTAGAGATCGGAGATAAGCCAGCTTGATTGGTTACAGCTGTACAACAAAGCCGGGGCAGTCAATGACTGCTTCCGCCGGAGGTGACTGAGAGCACGAGGGAAAACTTCAATTAAGGAGGGAAGAAAGATGCGAGAGAGCGACGGGTGGCTTCATAGAGCTTGTTTAAAAGTAAGATTGTAGAAAATTTAGAGAGGGAGGGAGGGTGTATGTGAGAGAGAGACTGGCTTTTATAAAACCATGAAAAAAGGTTGTGACTGCAAGGGAGAGAACTTCTGTTCCTGCTTTATTTTCCTGGGTTTGTACAACTGAAAGCTAGATACTCTTTATTATAGACGATGATTACATGGGAGGGGGATGTATGTTTTAAATTGAAAGAAATTCCTGTGATCCTGAACACATTTACTTGGAAGTAAGCCCTGCTGAACTCTGTGAGACTTGGCACTAAATTGACTGGATCAGGCTACATCTTTATTTGTCAAGCGTTTAGTCTGAATTTGAAAAGCCCATTTTTCTCTTTTTTCTACTCACTGCTTTTACAGAGTGTTGCTCTTGTGATCCTCTGCTCCAGTATCTATGGGAAGATTTAAGTTTAAAGTAGGCTCTTAATTTAGTATAGAGTGGCTACAGAACACCAGTCAGTGGACTTTGGTTCAGCACTTTACATTTTGTCCTACGAATTAAAGACAGCCACTCATTTATGTGAAAGAAAGTAAAAAGATGACCTTGGAAACAAACAGCCATTGGAATGGTTGCTGAACAGGCTTGCTACCCCTGGCAATTCCAGCTGTGAACAATCAAGCTGGCTCCAGTCTGTACAGCTGAAAGCTAGAGGCTGCTTATTGGTCACACAAGAATGTGACAGAATCTTAGGCATTGTGTGTCTCTTTATGTATATGCATCTCTGTTGATTTAGATCAAGGGTAGGAATCATGGAGTTTTGGAGGGGCATATGCAATCCCAAGCCTGTTGTGCGCCACAGCTCTCCTACGTTCTAAAATGATGATGATGATGATGATTGGCAAAGAAAAAGAACAAATTACCATATCTGGAAGCCAAAACTGTGTTTTTTTGTAGACCCTGATTAAAACCTCAAAATGGTTATTAGCTGGAACATGTTGGTCTATTTTATTGAGTAATAATATTTTACATATTGAGACTCTGCACATTACACTCCTGGAACTTTCCAGCAAGATAGTTTATCTTTTAAATATGATACTGCCTTGCATACCTTTTTTTTTTAGTGCTTAGAAATAATTTCTGCCAAATTTGACATAGACTTCCAGCTACTTCTGATGTTGTTTTTTTAAAGCATGGTGGAGTGCTTGCTAGATAGATGTAGGAGACTAGCCCCATGTTAGCCATCCTTTATCCACATTGTATACAGTATTTCTCTGCCTAGTAGTGAACTCAAGTTGTGCTAACAATAATAGAGTCAAAGTGAGGCTGCTACAAAAGAAGAACCTGGGTTAAACACTCCATATTCATTTTTAAAAAATGGTAAAGTGGCAAGCTGGTTCTGAACAGCATGCCGGTGGAGTATGCTCAGTAGCTGTGGAATGTTTGAGAAAAGGAAAAATGGGGAATGGCATTGGGTGAACAGAATGGAGTATTCTGGGAACACAAACAGGAGCAGATTTATAAGATTCTGAAAATATATTGCAACATTTTCTTGCAGGTTGTATGTGCATATATGATATATAAAATTTAGTTATGTTGAGTCTATACTGTGTATTCTCAGTATTCCTCATGGTGTTAGGCAGAGATGCTTACCATCTTACTTGGGTAGAGACCAAGTAAAATCTTTGTACTAGATAGGATCTGAGACCTTTCTCCGCCCAGAGACCTTTGGGTAGTGTGGGCGGCATATAAGTTAAATAAATAAATAAAAATAAACACATGTGCTGTAATTCTAAGTTCAGTATGGTTCTTTCCCTTCCAAGTGAAGTTATTTCTGCACATGTGTGAAGTAAGTCTTCCTTATGAATTCATGTTGCCTAATATTACTCCATGGACATTTCATAATGACCTATGGCAGAACTTGTGCTAAAAATGTTCAGAAACTTATTGGGTTTTTTGACATGTTTTCTGGGTGATAAAAGGGAAGGAGCCCTCTATGTTCACTTGCCAATGTAAATATTATCCTTAGCATGTACTGAGAAAGGCAACAAAAAGGAACAAAACAGAAGAAAGTTGTGTGTTGATTCTGAATTGCAGAATGCTGGTTCTTTTTTCCTGTGAACTAAAATATTCAGAAAATTAAAGCGTCCCTTCTGTTGATTGGACTCATATATTTTCCCCTTCAGTGAAGAAAATATTTATAACATGGAAATGATGATGATGATGATAGCTAGATTCTGTTGTTTGTCTTTGCTAATGACTGCATAACCTAAGAAAAGTCTTGTAGTTCTTTGAGCCTCTGATTTCTCATTTGTTGTTCCCTGAATCATTATTGTTTATGCTGGTTTAGAAGTTGGGTTTATTTGATCTATTATAGACAAATGGGATGGCCTGGCCTGAATGCTTTGAAATCTATTTGGTATTTGCACCTTATCTTGGATTGGTATAAGTAATGGAAAATTCTCTCTCTCTGGGAAGGAGAGGACATAGTTTATTAGTACTATATAAAGGGGCACCATCACCTCCTGGCAAATAGAAGGGGAAGATATGGAGGCAGTGACAGAGTTTACCTTCCTGGGCTCCATGATCACTGCAGATGGTGACAGCAGCCACGAAATTAAAAGACCCCTGCTTCTTGGGAGGAAAGCGATGACAAACCTAGACAGCATCTTAAAAAGCAGAGGCATCACCTTGCCGACAAAGGTCCGCATAGTCAAAGCTATGGTTTTTCCAGTAGTGATGTATGGAAGTGAGAGCTGGACCATAAAGAAGGCTGACCGCCGAAGAATTGATGCTTTTGAATTGTGGTGCTGGAGGAGACTCTTGAGAGTCCCCTGGACTGCAAAGAGAACAAACCTATCCATTTTGAAGGAAATCAACCCGGAGTGTTCACTGGAAGGACAGATCCTGAAGCTGAGGCTCCAATAGTTTGGCCATCTCGTGAGAAGAGAAGACTCCCTGGAAAAGACGCTGATGTTGGGAAAGTGTGAAGGGAAGAGGAGAAGGGGACGACAGAGGACGAGATGGTTGGACAGTGTCATCGAAGCAAACAACATGAATTTGACCCAACTTTGGGAGGCAGTGGAAGACAGGAGGGCCTGGCGTGATCTGGTCCATGGGGTCACGAAGAGTCGGACACGACTAAACGACTAAACAACAACAAAAAAGGGGCACTTCACAGAAGGGAACCCTTCTAATCTTTAAAGCACTTTGTACACTCTAAAAGGATACTATCAAGTCAATTTGAGTTCATAGTTACATCTTTAGAAAGATGAAGTGCTAGTAATCTCAAGTTAACATTTTTCCTCCCTCATTATTCCTCTTTATTTTTCAGAATAAAGGATCATCCCATCCTTTTAAAAACTTTAAAAGGATGGGATGATTCTTGATTCTGAAATTTTTTGGAATGTTTAGGGAAATGTAAAAGTTGGAGTAAATACAACTGGTATGTATTACTAGTTTGAAAAGTATTTTTAGTCCAAAAGAAGTATTCGCTACTAAATGTCTTTGTATTTCTTCAGTATTGTCTTCTCACAAACAGCAAGTATTTCAAGATTCTGTTTAGACTCTAAATTGAACTGGGCAGAACTGGAATATTTAGCAGAGTCTCACTAACAGCAAACACCTAGTAAAAGACAACCGACACACCTGGGACTAGATTTCTGAAGTGTGTAGCAATCATGTTTCTCTGTTTCTCATGCCCAAAGCAGGCAAAAGTATCATAGCTTATTCCCAAATCTGAATCCCAGTCTCTCTGCTCCTGGTCCTGCTTTGACTGCAACATCAAACAAAAGGTCTTACAAACAAAAGACTGTGGCTTTCTTTATTGAGTCAATCCATCTCATGTGCTGGAAAACACATGGTGCAAGTGTTATGCTTGGGAGAAAATCTGGAGTGAGCACTAGGATAACAAAACTTTCCAAACCCTAATATTAAAAATCTTCCTTTAAACATAATCTAGTTGTCTGTACCTCTTTTACTGTTCTTATTGCAGTATTTAATGCGTGAATTATTAAACTACCTTTCGGTATATCTTTTGGTATAGTTAAAATGGTCATTAGGACATAGAACCTGTTGTTAATTTATTTGAATCCCACCACTGTATACATCCAAAACTCGAAGAGCACTTGTGGGGAGACAGAATGAGAGAATTGGATTCATTCAGATAAAGAAGACACTCAGCAAATCAAAAGCTGCTTAGCTGGCCAGTCTGCTTAACTAATGGGACAACTACATTTGTGAACAATACGGGAATTGCTCCAAGGTTGGAAAGGTTAGATTGATATTCTTTCCTGTGGACTACACGGCACACAAGCCAATGCAAATCAGCCTGGACTTTTCCCCCTCCATCTGATTTTTTTTTTTAAATTTTCTACTGGGACTTCTTTTCTTCTTCTTCTTCTTATTTATTTATTTATTTGTTTGTTTGTTATATTTATATCCCGCCCATCTAGTCATTCGACTACTCTGGGCGGCGTACAGCATACAAAATAAACAATTAAAATAACATCATTATCAAGATTAAAAGTCATTCAAGATGGAAAAAAGAAAGTAAAGAAATAAATCAAATAGTGCCCGGAGGGAAGGCCTGCCTGAATAGCCAAGTTTTTAATTGGCATTTAAAAATACCCAGCGAAGGGGCCATACGGATCTCTGGAGGTAGATTATTCCAGATTCCTTCCTTCCTCCTTTCTTCTTCTTCTTCTTTTTTTGCAGTGAATGCATTCACATCAATTCAGGCAGTGGGATCACTTGTGTTGATGCATAGTTTCACATCCTTTAATGGAAGGGTTTGTAGCCATTTTCTTTCAAGCTATTCCATCTGGCTACAGGAGCAGTGAGGCAGGGTCTATTTAGATAGGGAACTGGCTGCAGTTTGAATCCTGTCCTTTCTATATGGGGTGTCAGGATCTGATTGTTCTCCTCTTCCCTTTCTCTTTCTTTCTTTCTTTCTGCTGTTGCACTAGGGCACAAAAGATGGAGAAGAACACCAAGGAGTCAGTCAGCAGAAGGTGAGGAGAAAATTGCTAATCAGCACTTGTTTGCAGCTTGTTAAGGTAGCTCTGCTGTAGATGTAGCTAAGTTACATTTCAAAAGCAGTAAAGAGCAGTTGGCAAGTTAATTTTTTGGTCTAAAATTTGGGGTCATTTTCAGACTTATTTCTGAAAGGCACTTTAAAGTGTTTTGGAAGCATTTTGCCAGGAGTCTTTATTAATGTTTGTTGTATTCTCTGATCATGTGTTTATCACTCATAAGTGGCAAGGGAAGAATCATTTTATTTAATCATTTGCCTTTTTATATATTTCAAGTATACCATCGAGAATAGCCATGAGAGGGAATTAGAGAATACTCTCCTGAATATTTTTTTTGTAGCAGTTTCCAAAAAAAGTAGCTACGTTGGACTATCTCAGTGTGTTAACAAAGAGTAAAGGGGAACTGTAGGAACATATATTTGTACCCTCTGTGTCTGAAGAAGTAGGTTTTGATCCAGGAAAGTTGGCACTGAAATAAATCTGCTAGTCTTCAAAGTACTACAATGTTTTGCCCCCCCTCCCACATTTTCTTTCCCTCCTTTCCCTTGATAATTTTTCTGGTGGCCCACTGGTAATGCAAAATGCATTGAATTTCAGATGGGATAATGAGAACAAGAACAGCAGCTTGCCTGTCGGAAAGTAATGAGTAACCCAGTGAGTTGCTTTTAAATGAATGTTCCTGTGCTCTGGTCCTGAGCCTAGGACTATAGATGGCAACTTTCCACATGCCCCTCTTGCCTTTAAGAAGCTTTCAGCCACTTACTAACACCCTACCCTTGACTGCCCTGCCTATGTGTGTAACAAATGTTCCTTGCCTATTTAATAGATTCCAGGACTAAACGCCAGTTGCCCACTGGTGCTATTGCACATGGGTAGGGGGAGCCCTTTGGCCTACTTGGGTGGGACATGCTGATGAACTTGCAAGCCTGAGAGAAGCTCGATGAATTGACTTCTTTCACCAGATATCAACAGTACTCTGTTAGCTATGTCAATGCTATGATTGCCCCAGCACATCTGGACTCACAGTGCAAAGGCCAATACCCCTCACCGAGTGCTCTTTGCTACTGATAGAAATTCTTGCTTGTCTCATCCTTCCAGGCAAAGACACGTAACTGTAAAATGATTTCCCTCATGTCAGAAGAGGTAAAGTGCTATATTTGAAGGAGAATGGAAAGCAAATTGAGGAAAATTGTGCTATTGAATGCATTGGAACGAATGATGCTATAACAGAGATAATACAAAAATTGGACTTTTAAGAATTAGGAGCATCAGAGAAGTTGTTCCTACCTTTTTAAATAATTGGGCAGTGGTTTTGTGAATGCTGTGTATATATGTTTTGCTCCTCTAACAGGAAAGACACAGTTAGCACAAATTATGGAGCCCTCAAAGAGAAAAATAAATAGACTATTTTCCCCCCTTCACTCTCACCTGGAGGTGAGGAATCTGGCAGAGCTTGAAAATTCTGCATCGAAATATCTTGTCATATCAGGATGGTCTAAATTGACAAGAACAAATAACTTAGTGAGTATTATTTACATCCCTGCTGTGCAGCCAGGGGATTATTCATCAGACTTTTTTGGAACCTGTCCTTGCAGCAACGCTTCTACAAGGAGCCTTAATTTTTGCATAACATTGTAAATTAAAAACAAACAAGCCCGTGAGCCATGCAGCTCAAGCAGCACCAAAGTTTCCTGTTTATATTATGTAGCAAACATAATTAGCTAAATCAAGAACCATTTTTAAGTTGGACGTGAATAACTATGAAGCTGGAGCTTCTTATTGTCCAGGGCTTTTTCACACTTTGATCTAATTCTAATTTGTTGGAACATCTAAGTTTAATTAGGGAACTCATTACTCTAGTTATGCAAAAGGTTATGGAGAAATTGCGGTGTTAGCTGTTGCTTCTTAATATTGCGAATTTTTAATTGTTTGCTTAATTTGTGGATTCAGTGCCTATGAATGCCATATTACTAGTGTAACCACTTAATATTAATGTGGATGGTTTTAATGCAATTCAGCAATAAATTTATGATGATGAGCCTGACCACGGAACCATGAAATCATTGGAATAGGAGAATGGATTTCTCTTGGTTCAGTCTAAAAGAAGTTCATATTTTTTCTAACTTGCTACACTGTAATTTGGTTTGTGTTAATCAGAACTAATCAATCATTTCTAATTAACTAACAGAGGTGAGCAGAGGTCTTCCACAGCAGTGAAACTTTACAAGGAAACTTGCTGTTTTGTTCTTTCAGAGGTGACAGTGTTTGGGCTGCATTGTAGGCGAAGGCAGGCAGGAAGCTATGTGGTCTTCACCACCATGTCTAGATAGGCTTCATGGCTTGATACGCATGACTGCCAGATCTGTCCAGAGGTGGAATCTGATAGGGACATATCTCAGTGGTGTGTCTGTTCTTTCACTGCAACATTTAAGCGGGACTTGTGTGCTGCCTCAGCCAAAGAAGCAAAGGGAATTGGATTACTAATGTCCTGTTCCCACTTTATCAATAAGCAGATGTAGATCTTTTCCTTTTGAGAAGAAAACATGCTAGCTTCCTGGAATTTTCGTCTTGTGGTGGTTGAAGTCACTGGCCAGTTAACCACTGTGCAACTTTCCCAGTGATGCTTCATCTCTTCTCCCACCCCATAATTTAAGTGCTGTCCTTTTCGGTGTTCCACAGGTGTTCCACTATCTTCCCCTCTCCCACCATCAGTCTCCTTAAAAACCTTTCATAAACCTTTGTTTGTCTTTTGGGCTCTTTCTTGCAACCAGAAATGGAAGTCTAGACCCACTATTCTACAAAGACATCCTGTTCAGCTAAGTGAGACTCATTTCTGAGTCAATGTGTAGTAGTGATTAGAGTTGGACTAGACTTCACGAGGTCTGGGGTCAAATCCCACTCCCCAGTTATGAAGCACCTTAAGTCAGTCACACTCTTTCAGTCCATCCAACTTCACAAAGCTGTTATAAGAATAAAGTGAGGAGAGGGGCTGCTGTATGTGCCACTTAGTGTAGGAAAGACAGGATGTCAAAGTAATGAATAAATAAACTATAATTCTGCTGAGCTCATGCAATCATCCAAGCCATGGTTGAGAGATCGTAAACTGGATGACCCACCTATCCAAAACCCCTATAGATTTATGCTAGAAGAATGGAAGGAGAGGGAACATTTTCCTTTATCATCCTTGTCTTGTGTATATGTGTGTCTTTTTAATGATTCACTTCATATTGCAACTAGTGGTGGAAATATGTGAGCTTCAAAGCTGGTCTAGATTTCTTCCCTACGCCCATGTGGTGGGGAGACGGGGTGCTGTATAGGGACTGGAAGAGATTTGGATCCTGCTGATCCAAATCTTGTTCTGATTCACCAAAGTTCAGATCTCCCAATCTATCTTCTTTTTGTCTCTCTTGAAGGTGAAGAAGCAAGAGTCTTTGAGGCTTCCACAGAAGTTGGTGGGGGGTGTTCTGAGGTTGGATGGACCTTCCGAGGGCAAATCACTCCTCCTGCTCTTCATCCTCTGGCCCATGGGACATCCACACAGAAACCGTGGGACTCCATCCTAAATATGCAAACATTCTGCTGGTTATGGTATTTGTAAATGGAGCTATCACCACCTCCAACCTCTTCCCCCTTAGACCTCAAGTAGTTATCTCATGAAGAGCACTTGCCTCTAGCCTTGTGAGCCAATCTAGTGTTTGTTTTAAAATTCATTTCTATGATTCTGTATGCTTTTTTTGTGTGTAGACTTTATGCTGTATTTTTAAAGTTGTGTGCAGGAGCTGGAAAATTATATATATGACCCCAGCGCACACTGACATTTCTGTGCATACATTTGCCCTGTGATTTAATTATACATTTATTTTCAAATTTAGTTAAATTAGACAACTTAAAACCTTCTCTTCAGGGAAATAACAACTTGCAATTCCACCTCCTTTCCCTTCTACCTTCACATGATTATACTATAAAATTTGCTTCACTGTTTTCTCCAGGGTTCTGTTTGCATACTAAATGGAAATGTATACCAAGAACTTTCAGATGTATTCTAAAATCTGCATTAAGTTATGGTATGATCCCAGAGGCATAGTATTAAGGATTCTGTACTCTCTGTTTGTCAACAGTTTCAACAGAGTTACACACATTGAAGATGAACAGGTCCCACATTTCATTCTGGATCATTTGTTAGAAATCACTGAAAAGGTTGACCACATGCTTAATGTTTTGAGATATTCACTGAGAGAAATTATATCTGTATCTTGCCTTACACAGGGCTATTCTGAACCCATCGCCCCCAACTAGCTGTTTCCAATCTGAACAGTAATGATTAGAGATGGGCACAAATTGGCAGATCGTGCCAGTTCGACTAATGGCTGAACAGGTGTTCTGCAGTTCAGCTCCCTGCCCCCTCCAGTGAGTGCCCACTCAGAGGCATCTCCCAGAGGAGACAGGGCAGGGCAGCAAGGACACTGCTTCCGAGTGGGTGCCTGCTGGAGGAGGTGGGCTGCCAAATTGCAGAACACCTGTTTGGCCATTGTCTGAACTAGCATGAACCACCGAACCAGCGGTTCATGCCCATCTCTAGCAGGAAACAGAAGAGGTGGGCTCTTGATTTCTGCTGGGAGGTTAAGAACCAAATTTGTTCACCAGTATTTGGGTATGGAGGCATAGATTATCCTATGCAACAGGGAAATAGCTTGCGTTTTAGATGACTTGCAGCACAGTCCAGTGTGAGTTCTTTCCTGTAGTCACACAATGCATGGGCAGTAGCACTCCAACCTGACCCCAATCCTTGATCAAGCTGGATCTTTTTGATCCAGTGGCAGGACTACTCTTTTTGGGGGGCTGAGCTGGAGCAATTCCTGCCCAAATGGAAAGGTCGCTTTAAGGGAAATCAAAATGGCCCTTTCCAGTGCAATCAGATGCAATCTTTTCTCACCAACTGATAGCTCCTTTTTCAGAAACTGGTCAGTGTTGTTTCCTATGAAAGTAGAAGGGCTCCCTTTTTAAGTCCTTTACATGCAAAGGTAGCAAAGAATTGCAGGAATGGCACCAGTAGCCCAAATATTTGGAACAAAAATAAACTTTCAGTTAAAATGCAGCATACACTCAAGTTTTTATCTGATTTTAACCCAGCCTGACTTCTGCAAAGTGTGGCACTCTTTACCTGCCTTTAAGAGTGCCTCCATCTTTATATGCTTGGAAACTGACACTGTGTCAATTTTGATTTTTTTTTTATTAACATTACAGCAATTTATCTGAGCAAACATAGTAAATCAAGTGAAGTAATAGGTTTAACTATGCCATCCATTTGGAATTTTAAGGATAGTCAATCTGTTAATTAAATATTAATTGATTATTAAAAACAAATTTGAGATTCAGCAGCTGTTAGATGGTCTTGTTTTACATACAAGCTAATTCCCATTGAGTAAGCATCTTAGCCATCTGTTGGTGTTTACTATCTCTCTCTAGAATGCATACCACCTGTCTTACTGGGCCTTTAACAGATTGATAATCCAGACACATTGTCATGTAGTCAATCAGTTTAACAGATGAGTGATGGGAGGTCAAGCCTTGGCCTTCCCTGAGCCATCTATCTCTGACTTTAGATCTCCTGTAATATAGCGGCTTCACATAATTGTAGAACGGGGGAAATTTGCCAGTTTTACTTTCTCATGCAGTCTAATTTTTAAAGCTTCAAAAGTTTCTCTTTTCTGTTCCAAATACATAATTTGTGAATTTTGGTAAATTCTTCAAACATGAAATGAAATAACATTTTCACCCATCATAATTGCCCAAATGCACTAGGGGGCAACTGTCCCCAACAAGGAGAGGCCCGTGTCATAATTGCCCGATAGCTAGGTATTAAAGATGAGCAAGCCTCTCAAAAAACCAGAAGTGGCAGCTATAATTCAGCATTTATACAACTGAAGACACAGGGAGTCAAACCCAAACTCTCAAGAGTGACACACGAAAAGACCAGAGCCTGGATGGGCAAATTGATCAATTTATGGGGCTCTCAAATTTAGTTTTTCTTTATTGTCAAATTCTTTTTATTCAGCAAGTGAAAAATTTGCAAATTTTGGGGGGAAATGTATTAGAAATGAACTGATACAAATTCTCCCCCATTCCGAAAATATTCTCAGTGTGTTTCCTGACCATGGTACATAAACCAAGAGCTAAAAACTGACAACTGGGAAAAGTTTGGAAATGTTAACTTCCTGTATGAACATCCCAGAATCCCCCCAGTGTGGGATGGTCATAATGGATGGGGATCCTGGGGGTTAAAGTTTAAAAAAAAGAAACCCACAATGATTTTTTTTAAGTTCAGCATATCAGTATCAAATAAATGGCTGAATGGTATATGTTTGTTGATTATATTTCTATGTGATAACCTGGTGTTGAGGGGGTATCTAGATCAAATACAATAAACCATATAAGTAAAAGAGGGGGAAATGACTTCACAAAAATGACTGCAACTTGACAATATCAGGGTAATTGCAGATAATGGAAGCCATAATGTGCAAAAAATATATATATGCCAAAAATTGAAGTGATTGGAAAGGAATTTGTGGCTAGAAGTATCCACTGAAATACATTTGTTGTACAAAAGACTATGGGTCAATAATAGGAATCAGTGTGGTTGCTACTGATCTGTCACATTGTCAAGGCTGTCATTAATGTGTTAGTAAAAGATTAGGGAGAATGTGTCTTTGATTTGTTAGTTTAACCTTCAGGGTCATCTGACTTCCTCATTCTTTCCTCAATATTCATGGATGTTCATCTACAGTGACAAAATCTATGGAAATAGGTTTTTCCTTTGCAGATGACCACAGAGTGAATGAATATTCATGGCATCAGAAGCCACACAACCTCAGGAGTAGGGTTGATGTGTATAATACATGAAGAGAGCTGTTTATATATGACTCAGGTACAACAGATGAATGGATGAACCAAGTTGAGAGTTATTAAATAGTTTCTGGTAAGCATAGTTGACCATCATGATGTGGTACGAATCTGTTCTCTGGCATGAAGAATAACTCAGACCCTGACAAAATATCTTTTAGACTTTTTAATGGCCAGTTTTTAAAGAATGCCAGCTAATATCCTATTACCCATGCAACTCAAATGATAAAACATTTGACAATGGATTGCTGCAAATTTCAAAGTCACTGAAGACTATTTGTTATGTTACTCTGTACACAACAGACAATGTCTATGCTGACCTTGTAACTTGTAGTAATTTGACACAAATGTGACACCATTTGCATAATGCCAGCAGTGAGATTATGGGTGCTGATTTACAGCTTTTTAAAAGTAAGGCTGAATTCATCATTCTATCTTTTGCAGTAATATAAAGGTCTGACTCTTCTCCAGGAGGCAAGGTTGGAGAACCTCTCGTTTTGATTGATTTAATCTGAGTATTATCACTGGATATGTGAGGAAATTTCTGCCATCATGAATAACTTCCCTGTTTCCACTTCATGAAGCACCACTAATACATACCTGTTAATATGTGTAATAATAGTAGACCTTGTGTTTGTGCTCAAAAACAAAACAAACAAAACAAAACAAAAAGTGCCGCTCAGTTTGCATTCTAAGGACTGAATAGATCATTTGTCATTGGTTTTGGAGTATGTTTGGAGTCTGCTTGGGGAGGATTTTCCCCCTGTATGATGCCAGACATTTAGAATTATTTACTTACAGTATTTGTGCCACCCTTGGTCTGAAGAAGGAAGTATTACTAGATGTCTAGAAGAAGGGTTCCATCACAGACTTCTTCTTAGTGTACTATCTTTCTGCATGAAGGAATGCCATTTCATGAGGAACATTCCATTCTGTGAGCCCCCATCCATTCTTGTATGATAAAACTTTGGCAACTTCATCTACTTTGTGAGAGCTGGGCTTGTGTGTAATTCATGCAAGGAATTCTCTGTCAAGAGACGTAGCAGAGCCCCGTGCTTTTTCTTAGTTTAATCTTTTGATAAACTACAGATATTCATGAAGGACAGGTCTACATGTATTAACCAGGAGATAATGGTGCCTCTCTGCTCATGGGCTGTATTCTGGTGAGTGTCTTGGTATAGACATCTTCCTTCTCCTTTTAGATGAACATCTGCACCTCTTTTTAAGACTCAATGGCAAGCCTATGGCAATGATTTTAAATACATTTTTTACAAAAAGAAATAAAACACACAAGCTACAATGTGCTATGAAAAGATTGGTTTTGACAATGCAACGTTTTTTGAAAAATGAAAGAGGATGAGGTTTGACAAACAAATAGATGCAAGGTATGAGTCACTGATATCCTAACCTTCTCCTTAACTATTTATTTATGAAAGGCACTTCACTGTCAGATTTCTAATTCTGTGTTGATACCCATGTGGAAATTTGCATTAAATGACATTTTGATTAGATGTTCAAATCTGTGCACCTTTACAGCTTTGCCATTTATTGTGTATGCAGAATCTTCTAGGAAAATGTCCCATTTCCATGTCCCTCTGGAATCACTGAAGATCAGTAAGGAATCTTAGCTGATTTTTTTTCTTCCCGTAAATTCTAATCAGCTATAAGAAATGCTGATAGTACCAAATGTATTAGAAACCAGCTTCTTAGTTCATAGCTCCTTGTTATGAATGGCGACTGGAAAACCTGAATAAGTTTTTATAGAAAAAGCTGTGGAATTTTCTTTTCTTCCCAGATTATTTCTGTGGTGCTCATCTAAAAAAGAAGGAATAGCACAAATGTAATGGGAAGAATTGTTCTGTGAATGTTCATTCTGAATGAAACTGAAGCCCAGATCTGACTGCACTTCTAGGTTTACAGCCAAGCACTTTGACCAAAAAGGGCATTCAATGGGCTGTTTGGCAGGAGGCAGCTAAGGGCAGAGACTAAACCAAGACTCTTGCTTTCCCTCCCAGATAGATTATCATTAGGTGTGAGATTTGTTTAGAAGGCCATGTTGAGTCAGAAAGGGAACATCCCCAGATGTTCTAGTACTAAAACTCCCAGAAGCCTTCACTGCTAGCTGTGCTGGCCAGGATTTCTGGGAGTTGCAGTCCAAGAACAACTGGTGACCTAAGGTTGGGAAACACTGGTATATATCATTCTGTTCCAGCTAAGAGTGTGAGATGCTATGGTTTAGAGGGTACGTTGGTGGACGAGGACTTGAGAAATCCAGTTTCAAGTCTTCACTGAGCCATAAAACTCAGGAAATACAGTAAATCGTTCTTTTTCAGCCTGACCTACTTCCTAAATTTGCTATTTTGAGAGTGAAGGGGGGGGGGAGGGAGCCATGTTAGCTGTATTGAACTCATTGGAAGAAAGACAGGATATAAACATAAAAAGCTACAAACAAGAGTCTGCCTCCAAATACAGAGTGCTTATCTGAATTTGGATGTAAATATACTTGATGAATTCTGTCTTTGAAAATTCAGATACAAATAGGAATGTTAATCTTGATTCGACTCAGTCCTGCATGGTGAAAAGGAAGCTTTCAGAAAAATTACCATCCTTGCAAGTTACCACAAGACAGTGGATTATATTTCCTGGTTTGTCCTGGAGAAAACATGTGCATTTTTTATGAGAGGTTTTAAATGTGTGTTTAAAAAACGCCTGTATTGGAAAATGCAGTGGCTGTTCCATTAACGAGTAAAATTAGTTAAGACTGTATGGGTTGTTTATGTCTTTGTAATCAAAGAGCCTTCCTTTTGTGCTTGTTGTGCGCATGTGTGTGTGTGTGCATGCGCTTACCTTTTTTAAAGGAAGGGATACTTGTTTTGCACAGAAACAGGAGTTTTATGCAAATTATATTTTGAGCAAATTATGAAAACTGCAACAACAAAAATGTTGTCTTTGACTCACAATAGAGCTGAGATGTTCAGAGTATCTTTAAGTTTTACCTAGAATCTAAGCAATTGTGGGATTTCGTCATATCCCTAATAACACAATGGCCTCAACTGGTTGTTTCCAGCTAAAATCTGTATTAGAATGTACCTATTAACCAGACGTTGAATCCCTTCTCTGTTGTAATAATTCTCAGCAGTATTTACATATAAATATGCATATTAAAACATGGATTTTGAAAGATGACATACATTGACAGTGCCATTATCTATGTCTCTAATCAGAAGTAAGTCCGGTTGAATTTCTGCCTCAAGAGTGTATAGAACTAAAATCACAAATAAGTATTCCGAGATACAACAATCATGGGAGAGGATTTTTTTTAAAAATTGTAGATTAATGCAGCAGTGGAACAGAACAAAACTGTGGGTAAAAACATATGAAAATAACAGGAAATAGACAGATTCATCTATCTATAAATGTGTAATGATGACAATCTCTTAAAATAACATTGTCTCTTTAAAGCTTATTAGCTCTCCTGAGTTTGTACAATAATTGTTTGTGACACATTAAAATTTGCACCTTTGCATGTTTGACAAGTGCATTCATTTAAAGTGATGGATTTGCAATGAATGGCAACTAATTTGAAGATGTGGTATAAAAATAAATTATTGCAAAAGTAGATTTTTCTGTAGGTAGATAAACCTTATTGATTATATTTAATAATAATAAAATTACCTTTATTGTCAATGCACAACATGTGTGCAGTGAAATTAAATGAGCCTCCATTGGTACAACCACACAAAGCACAAAACACAGAATACATTCAGTCACAGAATACATCTCCAACCTTATAAACAAATCCCCGACCCCAGGAATACCGGGGCTAGGCACACATTTCCACACACACACACACACACACACACACACCAGTATGTACATATTGCATGTTATACTGGCACTGTGAGTCTGTTATATTAAGTCTAGTCATGGTGTTATGTGGCATTTAGAAGCCTAACGGCCCATGGATAGAAGCTATTTTTCAGCCTATTTGTCCAGCTGGCTATGCTTCTATATCTCTTGCCTAATGGTAGAAGTATGAAGAAGTGCTGTCTCGGGTGAGAGTCATCCCTATGGATTTTACTCACTCTGTTGAGACAGCGGGACCTGGCGATTTCCCCCAATGGGGTTATGGGGCAACCCATGATTTTTTGTGCTGTGCTCATCACCCTCTGTAGTGCCTTCTTGTCTGCGGTTGTTAAGCCAGCGTACCATACTGTGACACAGTATGTGAGGAAGCTTTCTATTGTTGACCGGTAGAAAGATGTCATAAGCCGCTGTGCCACCTGATTTTTCTGTAAGACTCTTAGGAAATGGAGTCTCTGTTGGGCCTTCCTGACCACCTGGAGCATGTTACTTTTCCAGGTGAGATCCTGGCTGAGGTGCACTCCCAGGAATTTGAAGGAGGAAACCCTCTCCACACTGCCCCCCTTGATATAGAGTGGGGCTGGTTCCTGTCTCTGTTTCCGGAAGTCCAACACCATCTCCTTAGTCTTCCTGGTATTTAGGTGCAGATTGTTTTCTAAGCATCATGTAATTAGCTTCTGGATTTCTTTCCTGTACACTGTTTCATCCCCACCTGTGATAAGGCCCAGCACGGTGGTATCATCTGCAAACTTTATTATCATGTTAGATGGGTCTGAAGGTATGCAGTCATGTGTGTACAGCGAGTACAGGTAGGGGCTAAGCACACAGCCCTGAGGGGAGCCTGTGCTGAGCTTCAGGGAGGAGGATGTAAAGGACTCAGCCCTTACTGTTTGTGGGCTGTCTGTCAGAAAGTCTCTAATCCAGTCGCAGGTGAGGGGAGAAAAATTTAAGTCAGTCAGCTTCTCGAAGAGAATGCTTGGCAGAATGGTGTTAAAGGCCGAGCTATAATCTATGAAAAGCATCCTGACATAGTTCCTAGGTGTCTCCAGGTGTCTCAATGCCGTGTGTAGGGCCGTGTGTAGGGCTGTGGCCTGTCGACCTGTTTCCTCTGTAGGCAAATTGGTATTGGTTGAAATTTGATGGAAGGCATGACCTGAGGTGTTGGAGAATCAGTTTCTCAAAGCACTTCATCACTACAGACGTCAGTGCGATGGGTCTGTAATTGTTCAGGCCATTTATGGCCATTTTCTTTGGACCCGGGATGATGGTGGCTGCTTTCAAACATGGTGGTACACTGGCTGTTTGCAGGGCGATGTTGAAAATCCTTGTTAGGATCCCTGTTAGTTGGTCAGCACAGGTTTTTATCACTTTCCCCAGCACTCCATCTGGACCTGCGGCTTTGTTAGGATTCACAGCCTTCAGTGCAGCTTTCACCTGATGTTCATGCAGAATGAGTGGCTGGAGGTTGGAGGGCTGGTGGGCTGATGCTACAGGGTCAGGTCTCTTCACCTCGTAGCGGGCCGAAGAAGATGTTCAGCTCTTCCACCAGCGAGGCATCAACGTTGACTGTCTCTATCATGTTACCCTTGTAGTTGGTTAGGTGCTGCAGCCCCTGCCACACCTGCCTTGGGTTGTTGTCTGCTAGCTGGTTCTCCACCTTTTGTTTATATTCCTGTTTAGCTGCCTTGATACCTCTCCTTAAATTTGCTCTGGCTTCCCTGTATTTATCTTGGTCACCTGCCTTGAAGGCAGAGTTCCGGCCTCTCAAAAGTGACCATACCTCTGCTGACATCCAGGGTTTGCAATTGCCGAAAACTCTGATGCGCTTGTCCACTGTTACATTATCTGTGCAAGCTTTGATATATGAGAGTACTGTGTCAGTGTATTCTTGCAGTTCTAGATGTTCAAATATGCTCCATTCAGTGGTTTCAAAGCAGTCCTGCAGCTGGCTGAGTGCCCCCTCTGGCCAGATTTTGACAGTTTTCCTGACTGGCTGTGTTCTTTTCCTGAGGGGAATGTACTTTGGGCAAAGCAACAAAGAGAGATGGTCAGACTTACCCAGGTGGTGGAGGGGGAATGCTCTATATGCCTGTTGTAGGTTTGAATACACGTGGTCCAAAGTGTTCTTTCCTCTGGTGGGGCATTGCACATACTGCACAAACTTGGGGAGGACAGACTTTAGACAGGCTTGATTAAAGTCCCCAGCCATGACAAAAGCACCCTCAGGATGAGTTTGCTGTTGTCTCGTGATGACCTCATTTCATGATAATCCTTGCAGCAGATATATTTCTTAAGTACATAACTGCTTGAAATCATTATTTTTTGACACCAACTGTAACTAACTTAATTTCCATTATGTAGGTTTCATTGTACTTTATTTCTTTTATTTTCGACATTCTGGACAGCGCACAATCAGAAAAAAAATAGCTTCTGAATGGCAATGCTGTGTTTGCCATGAAAATAAATATGTGCTGTAAATCAGCTAAATGGCTTTATAGTTGCAAGTGTTTGCAGTGAGATGAAAGTCATATCAATTTAACTTACAAATACAATTTTTCAAAATTGCATTTTCAGCTTAATGATCAGTATATGTGTTAAGATTATGGTTGGATCAGAGAGACCCACGTTAACCAGTGAGCCTGGTAAGTTCCAGGATGACCAGATGTGTTGATGGCTGAGGAAAATCTTCCTGCCTGGTACCCTCTCCAACACTTCCAGTCATTCTGTGTTCCAGGGAGTCCCCAAAAACTACAACGTTAAGTGCTTTTGCCTTTCACACCAATCTTGCAAGGTAAGGATGCCAACATGCCCACAAAATACACAGGTGCCAAGTAGCTGATTGAAACATCCAACTCAATTTCAAAATTAACCAAGTTGTTGTAAATTTTTATGTTTTATTAAAGATGTTGTAAGAAAAAGGTGAAAAGGTAAAGTTTCCAAATCATTTCAAAAGTCACAAAATATGGTCAAAAAGCTGTGGTGCAAATAAGCATTCAACAACATTTACAATTTGAGGTAAGAACACTTCCAGAGTAGTTCCTACAAGAAAATAAGCTAATACTCGCACATTGACAGAATATCAGCATGGTTCCTAAGCACAAAGTTAAAGTCAGGCAGCAAAGCAATAGATGAGCATAGCAGTCTCCTAAGAGATACTAGACTAAGCTAAGCAACTTCCTTCTTACTTCTATTCCCATTGTTCCCTTTCCAGATTCTTCAAGGGGATGATCCAGTCAGGCGTCAAATTGTCTCAAAGAAGAGAGTAACATCTCCAAAGTAATTTATTTCCCTTCTTCCATATTGCACATTTATACTAGTACAATTCCATTGGTTTAAATCTCAGTGTCAAATTAGCTCAAGTTAAGAAGATAACATAGGAATTTCCTACCAGACATGGGGTCACGCAACTGGCATGAAATCAGAAATGCATATACTGACTTTTTAACTTACAGCAGGTCACCCCCAAAAGTTACATTGCTCGAGTTATGCTAGTGGGAGTTGCTAACAGGATTCTGGCCAATAGGGTATGGCACCTGAATTCAGGCATGTGTGGCTTGGCTATCAGAAGAAAGCTTTTCTGCTGCTTAATTTCTGCAACAGCACCTCCAGGCACTGGCTGTGAACAGAATTCATGGAGCACTTTATAAAATTTTCAGTTTGCTTGTCATTCGTTTTTAGCTACTTTGATTCATTTGCATTTTACACATTTTCTATTATCAGTCTAGGGTTGTTCTCTGCCAAATAGACAAGGTTGAGATAGAAATATGAAAATTAAATAAAATTTTGCAATAAAATTAGATTCCATGCAAAATGTCTTCTAGTTTGGCATCTGCTGAGCTCACAAAAAAGAGAATGTATAACACACAAAGCAGACAAATGATCTGAACCTGTTTGGTTAATTATATTTTTCCAGAGATGCAAATTAGTTGCAACACTTGGATTCATTACTTATCGGTGGCATAGCTCCCAGCATGTTGCCTGTCTCTGCCATTCATTTTCTAAGCTGCAAAGAATGCCAGACTGCATTTTTATCACAAATTTTAGAAACTTAATATGCAATTTCTCTCTATTGTAATGTAAACATGCATTCGTCTTTTTTATGTAATTGGGGACTTGGTTCCTGGAACATCATGCATTAATGACAAGCATGCAATTCTAAGTGATGCTTCTTGAACATGCTGTCATTTGTTTTCGTTTAGTCCACTTCTGTTTAACTAACTGTCCTTCATTTCCTCTTTATGCATACATCGGTATTAGTTTGAATGTATCACTTTTGACGTCTCCTCACCTTGAGCAGAGGAACAAAGGGAGTAGACATGTAGACAAAAAACAGAAATAAATTGAACATTGTGGATTCAAAATGGGATTAGGAATGGACTGTGATCACAACAGCCAACTTTGGGAGTGCTTTAATGCTTTGAAAAACAGCCCTCTTCATCCCTGGTCCATTTGGAGTGTCCACAAAACCTGATGGTTCCTACATCTCATTAACACTGGAAATCCACAAAAACAATGATAATTTGTGTTCTTTGTTGGCATTAGGAGAGGATTATATCTACCCAGTTGGAGACACATAGGTGTGGGGAGTGTATGCTATGTTCCCTTAATGCTTAATTTAAAAAACAAAAGAAGGAATGTCCATTGACTTTTTTTAAAATGTTTTGAAAAACTGGAAGAAATTTGTGAACAGTTGCTCGTTATGAGTGAATAAGAGCTGACAAAATTTGGAGAAATGGCTGCTGGGATGTTTGTTGGATGGGATCCAGGAAAGGTTGCCCTTCTCCTCCTCTGTTCCTTCTACACCATTATTCAGGAAATGACAGACAGAGCAGAGGTTGTGCTAAATAGAGATGTCGGGGGGGGGGGGGAATTCACAGTTTAGTGAAATTTTGATAAAGGCAGGCTGTCCTGACAAGGCAGTACAGTCAGTGGAGGATTCTCCAGCTCCCATGAGAGATTTGTTGTGAAAAGGTGGGTCCCATTTCTGTCTGAGATATTTTCATGCTATCACTGAATTTATCTGTAATCTGATTTTAAAAAACTGACTGTACTCCTTCCTCCGCAGGCTAATCATCACCACCACAATGGGATTGCTACTACTCCCATTAAGATGAGTGAACAACTCTGTTCACAGTCTCCACCAAGAAGCCCTGAAATGCCACCATCTGAAGTTCCATTTTGCAAACAGGATTGCAAAGCTAGTTTGGTCTGATCAGAGATAGCTAGAATGTCATTTTGCTTTCTTATCTAGCACTTCATGTTCTTGGAGATGCCACCTGATAGTGCTTTGCTCCTTCATTCCATTCCCTGAATGGCAAGGAAGAAGAGGAGTGAAACTCATCCCTCTCCCCCAGTCTATACAAGCTGAATCCCCAGGTAGGGCTGAGCCAGGGCTGGTGCTGAGAACCATTCATGCATTTGTCCCTCTTCACTACACAGGGCAGGGGGGCACAGAATGAAGTGAGTTCCTTTACAAAATGCCAGATGAAATAGTTCTGCCTGGTGCTTTGGCTTGATCCATTCCATTGATGGCTCTGGGCTAGTGATTCCCTACCTTGGATAACCCAGGTATTCTTGGACTGCAACTCCCAGAAACCCCAACCAACACAGCTAGTGGTGAAGGCTTCTGGGAGCTACAGTCCAAAAACATGCAGTTCATGGACTGCACTCTGGGGCATGGAAGAAAGGATACAATTTCTTACCCTATAATTGTTTGCCAGCCTCTTTGTTCTCTCCATCCTGTTTCTCTGCATTG
The DNA here is from genome assembly GCA_037013535.1 of Intellagama lesueurii. NCBI lineage: Eukaryota > Metazoa > Chordata > Lepidosauria > Squamata > Agamidae > Intellagama > Intellagama lesueurii. Next base: position 90,278,940 of record JBAJHW010000004.1, on the reverse strand, counting down.
GAAAATAGCTTTGCTCTAAGAAATTGTGCATCATGGATGCCTTTGATTAGGCAAGACAAGGTGCAATATTCTGCAAAGCCAATTACAGTGGCACATTATATAACAGCTGTAGCTCAGCCACCTTTCAATTTAGTCATAATTAAGCAAGTAGTATTGGGGTATCTAAATCACAGGGGGCAGCAAACAAAATCTTTGCTTTTCTCCTTTCATAAACAAATAGTTGTCTTACTTATTTCTCAGCCTTCATTTTTAATGCATATTTCCAGCACTAATTGCACTTTTGCTATATTTAGAGGAATAACGGGTGCATATGGAGAGATCAGTACAATGAGAAATTCATGAGATGCCAGCTCCTTTATAAATATAGAACTCAAGTAATTAGCACCAAGGGAAAAGCCATATGAAATCTCAAGGCACTCCTTGGGACTTGAAATTAACGGAGTTAAAGCAGATGATCCTTGCCATAAATTAATATATTGGGGAGTTGGAACCTGGCTGTCTAGAGACAAGATGTACTTTACACTTCAGAATAATATGTGCCTGAACTGACACTTAGCCACTGTGGATCACAGATGACAAAAGAGAAGACACCAGGATCACTGATATATGTATTTGGTGATAAAGGCAGCCTGTCCAGAAAGTAAATTTTAAGATGTGGTTCCTCTCCTGCCAAAATGAATTATTCAAAATTCACTTATTCTGGTAATCTTTTAAATTTCTGCAAAAGAGGTGTTCACAGCATCTTGGTGCTTACGGAACTGTTAGGGCAACAGATAGTATTTCTCTTCATGTCCCCTTTGTAACAAGGAACGAAACCTGACAATAAATGTTATGTTAGTGCAATTCAAATGCCACAACTGATAAAATGGCCACTATTTTTGCACAGTAATAAAGTCTGCTGGTTATATACTGTACCACCTCACAGCATTTAAAGCACTACAATTTAATTATGCAGGCTACACACTGCATGCCACCCCAGCGAGCTGGATACTGTTCTTGAGAGGATGGACGGTCAGATCAATTTTGAGCCAGCTACCTGAGCCTATCGGGATCAAACTAAGGTCATGAGCAGAATATTGACTGCATTACTGCAGTTTAACTGCAGCCACAATAATCATTGTTTTAGTATTAAGCTGAACATATAAACAAGTCAGCTAGGGTTACATCAGTATGGGATGCTGTCTCCCCTCCTCTCCTCTCCTTGTCTCTTCTCTTCACCTATGTCATTATTTCTCATGCTCTGTACCATTTTTACAGTCATCTCCTTGCATTCTGTCTTAACCAGCTACAGTAATCTTCTAGGTGGCATTGGTTTGATTGCTGTGATGTCAGAAAGTGCATGGGGAACTTTGGCACTAGAAGTGAATACTTAGCTTGATCAGGGAATCCCGAGGTCTCTGAGTGATTATAGGTAAAAAGCATTAATATTGTCATGAGGGAGAGGAGGATCGGAATAGCTTGGATCCAGAAATTTATTATTAGTGGCTGATCTGCAAAATGTTGCATGATACTTAGCATGTGACTACATTGGAAAATATTTTGTAGGTTGCTTCAGAATTGGCACGAATGCATTTGAAGTATTTCTCAATGATCACATGACAGAAAAGTCAATGTTAATCACTGGAGGCTTCTAAATTTTTGTTATTGCGATGGTATGAGTGGTATTTTGCCTGTGTAATTGTTTGTTTCATTCTACAAAAAGAATAGGGGGTATGACTTTGGGTGATTTTCTGGTGATGTAGTAAGTTGGTACATGATATTTTGGGAACAGCAGGAACACCCACCCCTATAATCTTTCTCCTTAGTCATCCTGAAGCATTTTTGTTTATTTTTTTAAAATAAATTATTGAGTCTAGTGCTAGATGACCCTATTGCTGCATTGCTACAATAGTTTATTATTGGGTCTCCTCTGCGCAACCAAAAAGAAGGGATGCACATGGATTTAAAATGGAGACAACTGCAGCAAATTCCACCAGACTAGCATGTTTCCATGGTATGTCTGTATGTTTGTGCATGTATGGAGAACTTGGGAATACTGTCGCTTTTGCCCTACTGCCATGCAACTCTTTAAAAAGTCCCAGCAGCTTGATTACAGGCCATAAAATGAGACCCAGAGATTGGCAAGACACTGATATCAAAAGAAGAGGGGCTGTAGGTACAGATCAAACCACATCAGATTGACGGGCCAGTGTGGACACTGGCACCAAAACAACCCAGGGTCTTTGTGTGGTCATCTAAATCAAATGCAGTCACAAAACAGACAGTACATCAAGCTGACACAAAGCCGAATAAATCCAAATTAATCCAACTTGGCTTGGCAATGTAGTCACATCCTTAGTGAAGGATTTCATGTAGCACAGGCATAGTGAAAAGATATATTCTAAGATGTTGTGCATGTAATTGTGTGACATCTGTGCTAATGAAAGTATATTCCTGCATTCCTAGACCTCTCCATGGAGAACAGGTGGTGGTTAGAGAGGGTCCCCCAATTTTTTTATGTGATTGGATTTCCAGGCAAAGCTATGGCTGGAGTGGGGGATCAGTCCTAGTCTTTCTTCTCAGTGTGGAGAAGTGGAGAAAGTGTGGAGCATACTCATCTGATGCTTGAGAAGATGGCTGAGTCCCAACTTTAGCACTGAACCAGTATCAATGTGGCTAGTTCTGCTTCCCCTTTTTGGGAAGCTGAGGAAGGGGTACAGCAATTGAGGTATAACAAAGCCACCCAGTCACTTTCTTCTTGGAAGGGAAGAGGATGGTGGGAAGGAGTGGAGCTTCAGAGAGGAGTAGGTCCTGATCCCAAAGGCCTGTGGGCCAGTGTTTACTCATCCTTCCTCTACAACTATGAAGAGAGCCTGATATGATAATCACAGTTTTGACTTGATTGATTTGGAACTGCTTTATAGGCTCTAGAAGTGTGTGCTCTCTTCAGAAAAATATGCAAAACTTGGCTGAACTACAAGGCAGGGTGTGATAGATCCTTCATATCCCATTTGACATATTTAAGGTTAAAAACTTTGTCAGTGATTTGAATTGAGGAAAGGGGAAACTGAAAATAATTCCACAGAGTGGCCTGCTGGTGCAAATGGATAGCATGAGTAACAATTGAACCTTCCCAATAAAGATCAAAACCCCTTCCCAAATCTGCCATAGATATTCCAACCACTGAGGTGCTGGGGGGTGCTCAGACTGAGGTAATCTTACAGTATATGTATCTTCTTACAGCTCATCTGTCAGCCATTTCACATAGGTGTAGAGCAAAGAAAAAGACTTCTGTCATTCTTTACATAGCCCCTTTGCATCCTGAAATATTCCTCTCTTTTTTTTGTTCCCTCTCAGCTTAGTTTACAAGACTTCATAAAAATATCACAGTGTTAGGATTGAATGTGTATGTGAGTGTGGAAGGATGATTATTGTGTGGGCTTTGAGAAGATAGGTCACACAATTAGGGAACTGTGCAGCCTACCCTCAGGTCATTGCGGTTTGCCTTTCATCCCCTTTGAGGGGGATGTTCTTTTTTAACAAGTGGGAGATCCACACATGGGCCCATAGATGGATGAAGCTCAATATCTTCCAGAGGGTACAGGATGGTATACCTTTTATTCGGGTCCAAAGCATACAGATTTCCAAATAAGCATGCATAGGTTTAAGGCATGAAAACTGTAGCTGGAGTCGTAGTTTAAAAATAAGATACTGAGCTATGTTTATTTTAAATATATATTATCTGTGCACATCTTTCTCCCTCTTTTTTCTCCTTTGAACATGTCTTTTCCATTTTCACTTCAGTATGTTCAGTACATATTATTGCTCAAAATTAAGGTGACAGTGGAAATGCCACATTAGCAGACAATGGGGGGTACTGAAACTTCTGCTTTTATGTGCACTAAAAGCAACCTTCAACAACTGTGTCAAGTACAGAATATGCTTTGTTCATAATTCATAATGCTGCCAGAGGAAGAAGAATTATTAGTATCTTAAAATTTTATGACATTTGGAGGAGGACATTATAAAAATACTTAGCAAATCTGACTTTATTGCATTTTGAAAACTCAACTTACATTTGGACTTAAGTAATAATTAGCATTTTTACTGGCATCGACCTGCTGGTATAATATATCTGATAATATAATTCCAAAGTTCAGCGGCACTCAAAATCTTAATTTAAACTTTCAAAAAGTCTTCCAGTTAAACTAATGTGCAGGCTGGGAGAAGATGTACTATTAAAGCAGCACCAATGTTAAGGATATTGAAAAAGTTCAGAGTTTCCTTAGGAGAGTATGGAGAGAGAATTTTTAGAGGAACAAATCAAATAATAAAATTGTAGGCTTTTCCCACAAGAACTATTGACTTTAATATGTCGTCTAGTGAAGAATAGCCAATAGGTTCAAAGCTGTGGACATTTATCTGAGATATCAAAAGAGCTATCTTGCTTCTCTGAATCTCTGAATCTTGTGATATTTTTGTTATGGACAACAGAAGGGAAATTCCCCCTTGGGATGGTCTTGCACTCTATTTCATGTTCTTTTCCCAGTTTCATCAGAAGTTCTTCTAACCCAAGGATGTGGAGCATTTGGGCTAACAAGATGTTTTTGACTGGCAGCTCTCATCATCCTTTCATATTGCTCTTCATGGAATTGCAGCCCATCAGTGTTAGGAGGACATGTTCCAACCCTCACCCTTGTAATAGTTGCATCAGGAAAGGATCAGACAAGTGATGAAAGAATAGTTTTTGTCCATTGCTCTGTTAGCACTGACAAGCAGAGGAATGACCACCATCGTAGAGCAGAAGACATCTGCATCCATCCACATTGCAGATGGGAGAAGGGGACGAAGGGCAGTGATAACTCGTGAAGGGAGCAATGGACAGCCACCCACATGTTAGGATTAGGGAACTCATTAGTCCCAGTCCATTAGCCACCCATGAGTAAAGGCATTATCTCCCCTCAGCATATATTTTACCTTCATTTTATAAATGCATTTAAACTCATGTCTGAAGACCGATCAAAGACTTGCTGGCTTGGCCAATAGGAGCAGTTAATGAGTTGGTCCAACAGTTCTAGAAGTGTGATGCCATGAAATATGTTTTCCCCTTATTGCCAACTAGGCCTGTCATCAGCACCCAGCACTCAACAGGAAGCTGCTAAAGTCCCAATTCCCCAATAGGGCCCACTGGCATGTCTGTTTTCCAGTTCTTAGCCATTATTGCCCTGGATGCTGTTAACATATAATTAAATAGTTCTTGTTTGGACTTTTCCAGATTTTCTGGTAGTATTACTAAGGTTCATCTCAAATTTGACTTTCAGGATTTTCCTCATTTCAGCATGAATGTCTTTACAAAATTTCTTTGCCTTTTTACAAGTCCACCACATGTGGTAGTATGTCCGCTCCGACATGGCGCTGGTCGCCATGCCGGGACGCTTTGCCCTTCTGCTCGAAGGCTGGTGTGACGTTTTCTTCGTGGTCCCTGCCTGCTTCCCCACACAAGGAGCTCACACTACGCCTTCTGCCCACTTGATCCGGTTCCTCCTTTTTATCGTTGCCACCAGTGGATTTTCTTTTATCCACAATACCAAGAAGAGTAGACAACCACTTGTCTGATTATTGTCAACAAAAGTGATTTATTATTTATTTATTAAGGTGTATTAAAGTTGCTCAGGATCACAGATGTTCTTTATTTCATTCGTATAATCAAATCAATCAAGTGTCAGATACTTTCCACATAAATCACCACCTACTATATTTATTGATCTTAACCAGCTTATTACTATTAATTACCTCTTATCACTCTCTCTCTGACTATCTATCTCTCTCTGCAATTTCTCTCCACCACTCTCAACAACCATCAACTACAATTCCTTCTCTCTCTCTCTGCCAAATCTAACTGCTTTTCTCTAACTGCTCTTCTCTCTAACTCTTCTCTGTTGACTCCGCCCCTCCACTCCTCTCATAGGCTCATGTAAATGAGACCCTGAATGTGATTGACAGAAGTGGACCGACTGCCACAGCTGGTGTTGCACTTGGTGACGCTGCTTTCCGAGGGAAGTGGGGATGGAGCCTTTAAGAAGGCTCTGTCCCTCTGGAGCAGCCTCTTTGCTGCTCGGTCAAGCAACCCTTCCCACCCACCCTTAGTTTAAGAGTGAGATTAGCTGGTTGCCTTTTGGAGCCGGATGGGAAATTTTGGCTTGCATCCTAATTGGTTGTTGGCTGCAGGTGCGTTTTTGCCCATCCCATTCTTAACTATTGGGTGTGGTTATATTATATTGAATGTGATTGACAGGAGTGAAGTGGGGCGACCGCCACATACCTCCCCCCCTAGGAAGTTTGTTTCATGGTGGAAACATTATAATTTACCCTCATGAACAACGTAATAGGCATGGAACTATTTATACAGAACATCATTACTATAATCTGTTAATTATTAAATCATGTACTATATGATACCTCTTGACACAACATATTTATCAGATATAGTATTGATACATTTCTTATATTAGATCACTCTCAATTACAGTGTTTAATAGATCAACCTTACTACTTTAAACATAAATAAAATCAGTACACTTGTAACCATTTGCATTCCTTACATTAATACAACACACATTATACATTTATACTATTACTTACCCTTATTTTAACAAGACATTGCATTTTATTTACAGTTCAAAACAAGAGCATAAACAGAACATTTGATACATTACATTTGATACCCGACATTCCATGTTTTTCTCATCCAACCGTTAGTCTTCTGGTCTTCGCGACAACGCGTCAGCCACCACGTTCTGAGTTCCCTTCACGTTGCGAAGTTCGAAGTCAAAGTCCTGCAAAAGTAGGGCCCACCTCATCAGTTTGTTGTTATTGGCCCGAATAGTCCTCAGCCACAAAAGTGGGGAATGGTCAGTATACAGTACAAAATGTCTTCCCCAGATATAAGGTCTCAGTTTCTGCAATGCCCAGACTATGGCAAGACACTCATGTTAAATAGTAGATAAATGTCGCTCTCCCACCTGCAGTTTCTTGCTGAGATAGGTCACCGGGTGATGGTTTCCGTCTTCGTCTGCTTTGCTCAGCACGGCTCCCAGCCTGATGTTAGATGCGTCCGTGGAGACGATAAACTCCAACTGGAAGTCTGGAGCTCTCAGGACGGGACCAGTGGTCAGTGCTGTCTTCAGCTTGTTAAAGGCCTCCTCGCATTCGGCCGTCCATTGGATTTTATCTGCTTGCCTTTTGTGGGTTAGATCAGACAAAGGGGCGGCTATCTCGCTGAAGTTCAGCACAAAGCGACGATAGTAGCCAGCTAACCCTAGAAAAGCTCTTACTTTATTCTTAGATGTTGGCCTGGGCCAATTGTTAATAGCCTCTATTTTGGCTTCAAGGGGTTTGATTATGCCTCCCCCTGCTACATGTCCTAAATATTTTAATTCTGAATTTCCCAGATGACATTTACTTGCTTTAGCTGTTAACCCAGCCTCCTGTAATCTCTGTAATACGGTTTTAAAGTGGATTATGTGCTCTCCCCAGGTCTGGCTATAAATCCCTATATCATCTATATATGCCACTGTGAAATCTCTAAGCCCCTGTAAGGTTTGGTCCATGAGTCTTTGAAAGGTCGCTGGTGCATTTCTTAATCCGAAACTTAAGACCCGGAATTTGAACAATCCAAAGGGGCTACAGAAAGCATTTTTTTTCCTGATCTTTGGGGTCTAGGGGCACTTGCCAGAACCCCTTAGTCAGGTTGAAACTGGAATTATATTGACATCTCCCTATGGTTTCGATCAGGTCATCTAAATGAGGCATCGGGTAAGCATCGGCCTTAGTGACATGATTCAATTTTCTGTAGTCTACGCAAAAGCGGATGCTTCCATCAGGCTTATCTACCAGCACTATTGGGGCTGCCCAAGGGCTAGAGGAAGAAATGATAATTTTTGCCTTCAGCATCTCATCTAGCTCCTCTTGAACCTTGGCAACATATGGCCCCATTACCCTATAAGGCGTGACAGCTATGGGTTGTGCATCCCCGGTGTCTATTCTATGCACTACCCCCTTGGCAACACCAGGCTTATTAGAAAATACATGCTTATACTTTAGTAGCAAGGCTCTTACTTTGGCTTGCTGCTCTAGGGATAGAGTAAGGCTGATTTTGACATCCTCATAGTTGTACTGGGTTTCTCCTCTGCCTTCCCAATATTGTAATTCTGGTTTTTCATTAGGCGTTTCTTTGATGGCATACAAAACAAAATTGTTCTTTCTATAATATGGTTTAATCATGTTTATGTGTACAACCCTTCTGCCTTCCTCTCCCTCCTCCTGAATTACATAGTTTATGTCACTCATTTTAGCGACCACCCTAAATGGACCCGACCATGCTAGTTGAAGTTTATTCCCTTTTATGGGTCTTAACATTAACACTTCATCTCCAGGATTGAATACTCTTTCCCTGGCCCTTTTATCGTACCATTGTTTTTGCTTCACTTGATTGCTCTTTAAATTCTCGGCAGCTAGCTCTAGAGACTGTTGTAAGGAGTTCATCAGTTCGTCAATGTATTGGACAACTGATTCAGGATCCTCCTCTCTATGTAATAGGTCTTCTTTTATACAGTATCTTTCAGGGTTCTCAGGGGCCAGGGGCCCTTCCTTAGCTTGTCTAAAGCATTCACTTATGGTAGGGTCTTCTTTTTGTTCTTTTCTGAAAGATAGATTATTAGGATTTCTCATGGTAATTAACTCAGCTGTATCACTCCTTTCTCTTATTTCAAGAGGATTTTCATATTTTTCCTCAGGGGCTTCACTTTGCCCTCCCTGGGAGCGAGTTATTACAAAACCACTCTTCACATGCTCAGATAGATCCAGTCATATTAAACATGGGGCAGGAATTTGATCGGATATGGCCAGTTTCCAACTTCCCTTCCACCCCTTATATTTTATGGGAATTTTAGCCATGGGCAATGCCACTATTTCGGTTCCAATCCCTTTAATAGAAATATTTTCATTCTCTACCAATTTTTCCTTAGGGATTATGTCCGGGTGACACACTGTGACTTGAGAGCAAGAGTCTTTTAGTGCAAGATACTTATTATCATCCACATAAATAACATCACCAGAGCTACGAAGAAGCTCTTGGTTACATTTTATGAAGTAGCATTGGACTACCCTCGCTAAAGGAGGCTTTTGATCTTGGCTCACTGCCCTCGCTGTTACTGGGGTTGCTATGGCGACAGTTTCAACTGCCTCCGTGGTAGCTCCCTTATGCTGTATACAATATATCTTCTTTGGCTAACTGGAATTTCCCCCTTTTTGTTGGTTAAAGTCCCTTGTCTTTTGAGTCTGGCACTGGGCCCAAAAGTGTCCTTTCTCCCCGCACCCATAACATAGTTTGTTGGCTCAGGGTTCGAAATACGGGACTTTGCTAACCTTTCCCTCAGAGCTATTATGTTGCTGGTGACTCAGCTCTGGGGATGAGGGCTTGCCTTTAAAATGGCTTCCAGTACCTTGGTTATTTCTGAGGTATTCCTTACTATATGGGGTCCCTCTCCTCCTGTCTTCCCACACTTTCCCACCAATTTTTATCTCCGAAAACCTAGGGTTTCTTATTTCACTTATTGAATCGGCATTTTCACTTGCTTCCATTACATTTCTAGGATTTTTGTCTTTCACTAAATAACGTAAATCACCAGGTAAAATAGAATAGAATTGCTCCAGCCCAATTACATTTTTCATTTGTTCCAAAGAGGTGACATTCTCACGCTCCATCCACTTTTCTAGACAGAGACTAAGCTTAGCTCCTAGCTGAGAATAGGATTCATCATGCTTTTTGGTCATGGCACGAAATTTTCGCCTCAGATGTTCTGCATTGATGCCATACCTGGAATAAACCATTTTTCTATAAGCCTCGAAGTCTCTGGCCTGCTCTAGGGGCATTTGTGAATACAACTCAGCTAAATCTCCACTTATTTGGTATCTCAGCACTATCATTAGTTCTTCCTCTTTCATATTGAAGTCCCAGCACGCGCGTTCAAAGGAAATGAGGAAAGCTTCTGGGCAGTCACCTTTTCTATACTGAGGAAATTTCTTTAAATCTATTTTTGAGAGATTTCCCTCGTGGGTGCTGTTATTGTTATTGTTATTTTGAGATGTCAATTCCAGTTGTTTCATTTGCAATTGAAACTCCATTTCTTTCTGTCTTAATTCCATTTCCATTTGTCTGGCCAGTTGTAATTCCTTGAGCTCTAGCTCCTTAGCTTGCGCTTTTTCCTCAGCCCTTGTTCTTATCTCTAATTCTTAAGTTCTTTCTTTGATCTCTAATTCTTTTAATTTAAATTCTTGTTGTAACCTCCATTTTTCAAACTCTTGGGAGCTTAGATCCCTTTCTCTCCCTGAGGCACCCTCCTGAGTCTCCTCCTGTTCCAGATATAATTCCCCAGGGACTCCATTTCCCTCCATTTCATGAGGTAACTCTTGTGCCTCTTGAGGGTCAATTACTTCCATCACTATCTTTTTGCTTCTTTTAGGTGGCATACGTATATGTGTTTATTTGAATAAGAGCTGGTTTAATCTGCAGAGATGGTCAGGCCTTGGTTTAAAATACTTTTTCTTTCTGAGATACTATGTATCTCTCTCTTGGCAGTTTAGGATGGCTACACTTGTTCTGGCACCCCGCCAACCACGCTGTTCCTTGGTCTGAGACACTTTCTTGCCTCCAGACACAAGACAATTTTTGATTTGTTTCAAGCCTCTGCTTGTTCCTATTACCTTGAATATGTGTTGACCCCGGCTTCCACTTTTTCCCCACAAGCACTCCCTCTCTCTCGGAGCCTTGGGTTCTAAGCTAGCCCACTGGGTCTATACAACTCCTGAGGTAATTTCTAACAGAATTTTCTTTTCAGAGTCCCTATCTGTAGTCCTCTCAAGATCTGAGTTCTGAAGCCTCGCTACTAAGCTTTTCCCTAAAAGCTCTAGCGAGTTACCCACTTCTTCACTTCAGACCTCTAACTACAAGATACCCTTGACTCAGGAAAATTCGTTTTCCACTTCGGCTTTACTGGAATCTCTTTTCGTATCCCACCGCTGGACACCACTTTGTGACGTTTTCTTCGTGGTCCCTGCCTGCTTCTCCACACAAGGAGCTCACGCTACGCCTTCTGCCCACTTGATCCGGTTCCTCCTTTTTATCGTTGCCACCAGTGGATTTTCTTTTATCCACAATACCAAGAAGAGTAGACAACCACTTGTCTGATTATTGTCAACAAAAGTGATTTATTATTTATTTATTAAGGTATATTAACGTTGCTCAGGATCACAGATGTTCTTTATTTCATTCGTATAATCAAATCAATCAAGTGTCAGATACTTTCCACATAAATCACTACCTACTATATTTATTGATCTTAACCAGCTTATTACTATTAATTACCTCTTATCACTCTCTCTCTGACTATCTATCTCTCTCTGCAATTTCTCTCCACCACTCTCAACAACCATCAACTACCATTCCTTCTCTCTCTCTCTCTGCCAAATCTAACTGCTTTTCTCTAACTGCTCTTCTCTCTAACTCCTCTCTGTTGACTCCGCCCCTCCACTCCTCTCATAGGCTCATGTAAATGAGACCCTGAATGTGATTGACAGGAGTGAAGTGGGCCGACTGCCACAGCTGGTGTTGCACTTGGTGACGCTGCTTTCCGAGGGAAGTGGGGATGGAGCCTTTAAGAAGGCTCTGTCCCTCCGGAGCAGCCTCTTTGCTGCTCGATCAAGCAACCCCTCCCACCCACCCTTAGTTTAAGAGTGAGATTAGCTGGTTGCCTTTTGGAGCCGGATGGGAATTTTTGGCTTGCATCCTAATTGGCTGTTGGCTGCAGGTGCGTTTTTGCCCATCCCATTCTTAACTATCGGGTGTGGTTATAAATGTCAGTAAAGTATACTTGTCAGTTAAAGTCCTTACCAGTTGCAGCTTTGGGTAGTGCGATGGAAAAGTGGGATGAGTTCATGATTGACACGTCATGACAAAAAATTAGGCCATCTCTCTGTCAGGTCGAGACAATCAGCTATCAGATGAGAGGTGGGTTTACATGGGAGGACCTCCCAGCCAGCTGCCCGCTTAGGGTCATGAGGCTCAGTGGGATGAGTTGGTTGCGGGGGTACCATTTCACAGAGCACCTGAAGGTGTGCTGGACAGCGGACAGCACAATTCAGAATTAGGAGCTCGCCCTGCTCTAGGAAGCGTCCGGAGATCTAGGATAATCCAGACATTGAGGAATATCACACTACGGCAGGCCCCCTTGTATTTGGGGGGATTTAGCTTTAAATAGTTAATAAAGTTGTGGCCCAATTTTCAACCCACCAACTTGTGTCTCGCCTCATTATTTCCAGGCTGGGAGGGCAATGAGCCTTCAAGTTCCTGACACTTCCAGCAGAGACCTGTATAACTTTTATCCATACTTTTTATGTCTTTTGGTATTATGTACCACCGATAATACATTTTGTACCAATTCTCCCTTAGATTTTGACATGCTGTGAATTTTATGTTTTGTGTCCATAATCTTTCCCATTTTTGGAAAATTATCTCTTTTCCTAGATTCTGCATCCACTTTAACATATTTATTGACTGGTTCCATTTATGTGTCAAATTGAAGTAGTAATTTATAGATATGTCCTAATAGTCACTCAGTTTTTTGTATAATCATTCTCTCAACCACTGTTAAATTTCTTAATCTTCACCTATTGTCTTTTGTTGTCTCTTTATATCTTGAAATTAACCGATGATAGGATAGACAGCTTATCTTTCTTCCTCCTTCTTTTATTACTTGCCATGATTTAATTCTCCCTTGTGAATCTGTCATATCCTGGAAGGTTATAAAATTGTGGCACATTCTCTCTTGCTTGTTGTAATATGTGGGTGACATTACTGGAGACACTATCAGGCTAATCCTCAATATATATATATATTTAGTCATCACACGTTTTTATTGAATAAGTCAACAGACTGTTTCAATATTACATAGCAAAACGTATAAATATAAATAAATGTGTAAAATGATAACAAACAAGAATAAATGCACATAAAAATTACCTTTAAAACAACTATTTAAAACAAACCCCATTGACACTCCAGGTAATCTCTTAGTGGTTATACCTAAGTAGTGAACATCTTTAGTGGCATACCTCAACTAAACAGATCCCTTACTGGCTTCTTGTTTCCTCAGGACTGATGCTTTTACAGCAAAAATTGTCACTTTATGAGTTAAATGGGGGTTATCCCCTTGCAGTAAATAAGTCAAATTACTCTCATCATCCCCAGCCCCCCAATGCTCCAAATAGGGTGTTAAGTAGAGTTTTCTGATGTTAGCATATAGTTCACAATGTAATAGATAATGTGCCAGATCTTTAACTTTTGCTGTCCCACAAATACACAGTCTATCCTGTATGGGAATGCCCTGATATCAGCCTTGTAACATTCTTGTATACATTAGCTCAAAACGGAGGTGGGTAAACGCCATACAAAGATCTTTTTTCATTGGAAAGAGCATGTATTTTTCTACCTGAAAAATGGTTTTAGACCTCGCTAGCCATTTCATAGATTGCACTGAAGATAAGGCCGCCATATCTGTTTGAGCTCTGATGTCAAACACTCCTTGTTTGAAAGTATTTTTGCTGTTAGAATAATTTAAACTAATGGCCTCAACACTCAAGCCCTGTTTAGAGAGCATTTGAGAAAAATTCGCAAACCAGGATTTTATTGTGGGGTTAGACATTTGTTCAATTAAACACATCTTGGGTAACCTGTCATTGCACATCTGGCATAGCTTAATCCAATAGTTAAATATTCTAAGAATACATATATCAGATACAGCTGCCAAACCGAGTTCTGCTCTAATAGCATAAGTGGGCAAACTTCTTGGCACACCCAAGATTCCCCTCATAAATTTGTTCTGAACTTTTTCAATTTTCTTATTAATACCAAGGCCCCATATTTCTGCACCGAAGATTAGCATCGGCAATACCTTTCCCTTAAATACTTTTATAACTGGTTGGAGGGAGCCAGGGTATTTATGATTAAGTAGCTTGTTCAGAGAATTAACTGCTAGTAAAGCTTTCGTTTCATTCCTCTTTATCTGTTGTGACCAAGATCCTGTCGCAGAGAAAACTGTGCCAAGATAATTATAGGTTCCAGTCTGTTCTATTTCTTTTATCTCTTTGAACCACTTATGCTGTTTCCTTTTCTTACCAAAGACAACAACTTTTCATTTACTGTTATTAATAACTAAATCGTTAAGCTGACAATATTCGCTGAACTTTCTCAATTGCCTACACAGACCAACTGGTGTTGTAGACATTAAAATCATGTCATCTGCATAGAGGAGCACATTTACAAATCTAACTAATATTTTTGGCATATGGAATTCCAGATTGAACATAAATGGAACTATGTCATTAATATAAAAATTAAAAAGGAATGGAGCCAAAATACAACCCTGGCGCACTCCTTTAAAAGGGAATCTTATTAGTTAAAGCCTGATTGACTCCTGTTCTGACTTGCAGGTTCGTGTTAGTATAAAGAACCATTCTAAGGTGTAAAAGTCTCCTATCAATGTTGGTCTTTAGAAGTTTCCTCCATAAGATAGATCTATTAATGGAGTCGAAGGCCGAACTTAGATCTATAAAAGCAGTATAAAGCTGTTTGCCTCTGGGGGAGTATTTTAAGATGAAATGTAATAATGTAAAGCAGTTGTCAATAGTGCTCCTCCCTTGTCTGAAACCTGCCTGTTCTTCCACTAAGATGGAGTTTTTATCAGCCCATTCTTCTAATTTCTGCAGGATCGATTTTGCATAGATTTTAGCTGCAATATCTATTAGGCTTATCGGCCGATAATTTTTTGGGTCTTTACAATCGCCTTTTTTGAACAATAGGATAACTATGATTGATCTCCATCCTTTAGGCATACATCCTGTGTTATGAGTAAACAAGCCAGCTAGCAAGGCTGCCCACCAATCTATCCTTTCCTTAAAAAGTTCTGGGGGCAAAAGTTCTTCTCCAGGAGCTTTGTTATTATTTATTGATTGTATAATTACTTTAATTTCCTGCATTGTAACTGGGGATCATTTGGGGCAATCATTTATATTCCCAATAATTTTTCCCACAGTCATTGGGTTATCCATCTTGAGTTGCTCTCTATCTGTCTCTAAATAGAAGGCTTCCCATGTAGAGGCCAGTAGTGGAATCTCAATGTTGTAATGAACTTCACCTAACTTTCTGGAAACTAACTGCCAGAATTTAGCTGAATTTTTATTGACTGCCTCCAATTCAAGATCTGCCCAGCAATTAGCAATATATATATATATATATATATATTATTTTTTTTAAATCAGTTTTTTATACATTCTCCTGGTACTAAGCATGGTGGTATATGCAGTATTATCGGGAGAATTGTGGATTTTTCTCATTTGATTCCTCAGACATGACCTCAGCATATAACATTCCTTGTCAAACCATGGTGACTCAAACCATGGTAATCCTCAATTTTAGAGAGTCCCATGTTTTCAGGGGGCTCTCCCCTGGCTTTCATAGCAAGATTTAGTTCTTTTTTTGTGTCAATAAAGGATCATGTAGACCTTAACTTTGGTTTGATGATTCCAGTTTCATTAACATGTCATTTGGTTTTTTTTAATTCAATCTATAATCCATGCTGCTTGATAGTATAATTTAATATTAGGCACTGCCAGACCTCCTCTTTTCTTTTCATCTTGTAATACTTCAAATCTTATACTTGGTTTTTTACCACTCCATATAAATGTATTTATTTGTCCTTGCCAGTCTTATAAGATTTTTTTTTCTTTAATTGTAATTGGAATCATTGGAAACGAAAAGTTAATTTTTGGTAGTATATTCATTTTTATAGTGGATTCCCAGCCAAGAGAGTTTTAGATTGTCCCATCTTTTTTAATCTTTCTTTATTTTTCTCATACTCTTCCATAATTATCTTCAAACAATGTTTTATTGTTCCCCATTAAATAAGTACCTGGATACTTTATTGGTTTATCTGTGGTTTTGCACACTGTAAGATTTATAATCCCATTTTCTTCTTGTTTTGTTAAAAAACTTGCCATTATTTTGGGTTTTGGTTTATTAATTTTAAAGCCAGAGTCCAAACTTTGCTATTTGTTCCATTAATTGTTGCATTGAACCTAATGGGTTAGAAATGGACAAAACCACATCATCAGCATAACTTCTTAGCTTGAACTCTTTGCCATCTATTTTCAGTCCTTCAATTTGGCTGTCTTGTCTTATTTTGGTTGCAAAAAACTCCATTGCTAAGATAAACAATGACGGTGATAATGGGCAACCTTGTCTAGTTCCCTTTTCAATAACTGCAATCTGTTTATTAATATTTTCAATAATTGCAATCCATTTATTAATATTTTTTAATTTTGTTTTTTTAAATTCCTTGAATTCCAAACTTCTCTCCACATTCTAGATGTTGCAAAACTTTACTTAGAAAGTTCCAAGAAATATTATCGAATGCCTTCTTTGCATCCAGGAACATAAATGCTGTTTGTTGTTGTTGTTTTTCTGCGTACTCTATCGCGTATATTACAAATCTTAAATTATCTCACACAAATCTCTTAGGAACCAATCCTGTCTGATCAGAGTGTATTATTTTGGTAATACATTTCTTGAGTCTGTTCGCCATTATTGAGGAAAAGATTTTGTAATCCACATTAAGTAGGGAAATTGGTCTGTATGACTCTGGTTGTAATGTGCCATTACCTTCTTTGTAGATTAATGTGATATATGCTTCCTACCAAGATGGTGGGAGTTCTTTTATTCCACTTATTTGGTTCATTACTTTTTGTAAGGGTGTTATAAATTCCTCCTCAAGCCTTTTGTAGTAGATTGCTGTCAGTCCATCTGTTCCTAGTGCTTTGTCCATTGTCAGATTTCTTATTGCCTGGGATATCTCTTGGATTGTTATCTTTTGATTCGAATATCTCTGTTTTGAGGTGAAAAAATTTGGAATATTTTTATTATTTATATATTCTTCTATTCTTTCTTCTGACAGCTTTTCTTTCGTATATAATTGTGTAAAATAGGAGACAAATTGTTCTTGAATTTATTTCTCCATATACGTGATCCCCTTTGCTGTTCTCACACCTGTCATCATTGTGTCAAAAATCAACCTTGTTTATTTGCATTTTCAAAATATTTCTGCTTGAGAAATAAGAGTTTCTTTTGCATCTCTTCAGTTTGTAAAAGATCCAGCTGAGCTTTAAGCTTCTTGATTTATCTCATTATTTGTTTTTTACCACATTTTTGTGTTCTCTTTCTAATAGGTAGATTTTATCTATTAACTTTCTTGTTTGTTCTACTCTCTCTCTCTCTCTCTCTCTCTTTTTTTTTTTTTACTGCAATGGAGATCAGATTTCCTCTCATAAATACTTTTTCTCATGTCCCAAATAGTTGTGATCTGGAGTTCATCTGGTATATTTATTTTGAAAAATCCTTTCAGGTCTTTTTTTTTTTTTTTTTTTTTTTGCACTTTTTAAGAATATCCTCTTGCATCACATGTTTACCTCTTTTTTACACTCTACTGGATGTGGCAGAGATCTCCTTTTAGAGATTAAAAAGGAGTTATGTCTTAAGAGCCCTCTTCTCATAGCAAAGGTGACTGCCCCAGCTTCTCCAAATCACCTGTTGCTTAACACTTAACACTTTACTCCTTCTGCAATAACTATATTTATTTAATGTGCAAGTAGCCTGCCTACCAGCCTTCTCCAAGCGAAGAAGTGTCTTCTTCATTTAGATGGATTTATAATGAGTCACCAGCAGCTCAAACTAAATCAGATAAAATGTAGGATATGTAATGGCTTGCGGCATGGCACATGGGGCTTTCTTTGAACCTTTGTATAGCTTTGTGCAGGAGAGAAGAGATATGTGTGTCTCCCACATGTTGCCTGCTGGAGACTAGGGTCAGGTGAATCCATCTTTCTCTGCCCCCTCTACTTTTTTAAAACCGATTTAAGACCGCTACACCTGATTTAAACTCAGATTTTATTGCTCATGTGACAACTCCATGAGTCTTATATTTAGCCCATGTATTTACCAAAGTAAACATGTCTTACAGTTGTTGTTGTTGTTGTTTGAGGGGGTGTAAAAAAAGTCTCAATGTGATTTTACAGATGAGTTCCTTTTTCTTTTTTTTAAAGAAAGGGAATTATTTGTTAATGCTAGATTATTTAATCACTTCAATAGGAGAACAAAGCTAATCTGAACTACTGGATTGTGTGATAGTATCCTGCTGGATAAATAAGCCAAAGCTACTTTTCACTGAATTCATATATTGTCTTCAATTTCACTGAAAGACTACATATTAAACCTTGAAGAAAGTTACATAGCTTCTAGAGCATATGTAAGTAAGGCTTACCTTGTGCAGCACACACATTCTCCAGTGTCAACAATAAAAATGTTAAATGAATTTAACATTTTATTATCTTTGGATTAAGATTCATATATCTTAATCCAAAGAATCAAAGCAGTAACAAGATGCAGTAAAGCAGAAGTGCAAACTGTGATCGAAGATTCAATGCATATTCACGTAAACAGAAATTATGTCAAAATTACACAGTCTATCCTTTAAAAGAGTAACCCCTAGTGTGTTCTGTGGTCCTTGCATCCAGTAGATGGGATGTCCAGCCCTATAAACTCATTTGGTCCTTAACTCTCAAACATACAAGCTTCACCTATTTTGCAGAAAGCACACCTGAGTAGACCTACAATGTAGTCCTACATTGGCCATTGTTTCCTGCACAGTAGTAATCAACATTGCCAGAGAAAGATGGATTCATGGGCAAAAGAGAAAATGGAATAGAAGTAAAAGTCCCCTTTCAGAGTTACATTGTCTTTGGTGCTGCAATCCATCCTGTATCAATGTCCATTGTTTCAGGAGTAAAGATGGAAAAAGTTATTTTTGGACAATAGCTCCCAAAAACCCACAGCCAACATAATAACTTTTCTCATCTCTGCTCTAAAGAGATCACCATTGAACTCACTAATTATGCTTGAGTGGAAATGTGTGGGATTGTGCTGTTAATTGACTTTTGAAGAGGAAGGTAACTTCCTGTCTAGAACAGGAAGCCTACCACACATGCTTAGAAACAATTAGTTTTCAGATCCATTTCTGAAAATGAAAGGCAGTTTCTCTTTCAGGTGAAGGATTGTCTGGAGAGGCATTCTTTAACTCAGTTATGATGTTGTATAATTGTTATTAGTAATATCTATCATTTTAAAGGAGGTTTGAGCATACATAGCACATTTTCTACATTAGTTCAGTAATCTTACAACAACCTAACCCTGGGGCAAATAATGAAACTCATTTTCAGTGCAGAATTCCAAAGACAGTTGACTTCCCATTCCTGGGCAGTCTGTACTTTGTTTGTTGATTGATTGATTGATTGATTGATTCATTCATTCATTCATTCATTCATTTATTCATTTATTCATCCATCCATCCATCCATCTATCCATTCATTCATTCATATACATGTTGACTAACCACACTTTCTGCACCTTTTGAAGGCACAGGAGCTTTGTGCAGAAAATAAAGGGGTTAAAAGACAGCAAAAAAATGGATCATGGGGTAGACAAAATATCTTGGGCTGCAGATTGTGCTCATCTGCTGTATGCAGAAAAATCTAAGGAAATTCTGCTTGCATGCTAGTGTGTACTCTGGCAAAACCCTTTTATAACCTACCACATGGTTTCTCGAATAAGCAAATAATTCATGCAGTGTACAAATATGGTTGCCTAGATTTTAGTGACTAGATTGTGGTGGCCCTACGAGTGAATAACTCAGAGAAATTATCAATACTCTCCTAACTCCCCCCCCATAAGATCACTGATAATTTCTCTGACTTATTCACTCTTAGGGCCACCACAAGCTAGTCACTAAAATCTAGGCAGCCACATTTGTACACTGCATGAATTATGTGCTCATTAAACAAGAAAAATGTTACTGTGGTAAGAGGGATACAGTAATGTGTTGTTTCCAGTCAAAGTCGCACAGTATACCTGAATTGGTAGCCTTATGGATGTCTCTTTAGAAGATCATCAGCTCTCCACCTCATTTCAAATGCCATCTGAAAGGTTTTTTTCCCCTCGCACCTAAATTCCCCGTCTTCTCCATCTGCCCTCAAAAAATAAAATGAAATTAAATAATCCTTCCTACTTATCAGTTCTATTTTTGCATTAACTGTTAGAGCAGCATGACAATGGAACCAATTACCTTGGGAGGTGATGAGTTCTCCAATACTGGAGGCATTCAAGAGAAAATTGGACAACCATCTGTCAGATCTGCTTTGATTTGGATTCCTGCACTGAGCAGGGAGTTGGACTCGATGGCTTTCCAGCTCAATTATTCTATGTTTCTAAGTATGGGCAGTTCAAAACTGAACAGACATTTGGTGGGTATAAATATATTTTTTAAAAATACATAAGCAAGGTTGCTTTTTTTTTTAAGGGGTAGTTTAAGAAACAGATGTGCCTGAAGCCATGCATTGCTCAAGGCTCAAATTTTATGACTTGAGGTATAAACCAGAGATGTACTTAAAAAGAGAAAAATAGTGCTATTGCATCCATCTCTTGCTTCCCATAGACATCTGATTGAGCACTGTGTGAACAGGAAGATGAACTAGACTGTCCTGAATCAGCATTTCTCCTATGTTATTAAAGTAACAAAATTTTCAAAAATCAGTGACTCTCGCATTGTTACAGTCCTAAACTGGGAAAAAGAAAGAGAGATTTTAGAGCCACTTTTTAAGCTGTGGGCTCTAAAATTAAAGTAGTAAGATATGGATGAGAATTACCTCATAACAAATCTCTATTAATTGTCATACTGAGATATAGTATAAATCAAAGAGAAGTCTTCAAAGCCCATCTAACTGCTGGAGCTAAAGGGACACAGAGGAGTTTAATCGGAAGGGTGTAGCAAATGTTGGCGATCACTGCTGAGAAATATCTGCCATATTCATTGACATTAAGGAACCACACTCCAGAAGGATTGCTAAGGTAAACTATGTCTATTTATAAATGTATTCATTTATATCTCACCCTTCTTCCAATAAACTCATGGTGACACATATGTTCTCCACTTCTCCATGTTTTTCTCACAACAACCCTGTGAGGTTGGTTTAGTTGAGTAGGTGCTATTGGTCCAAAAATCACTCTGAGATATTTTGAGTGGGGATATGGATCCAGGCTTCTTGAATCCTGTTCATGACCCTAACCAGTACACAACACTGGCTCTCATCTCACCCAAGTGCTTGATTAGATATCCACCATGAGATATGTGCAGATTGCTGGGTACTTCACTGAGCTGGGCACCTGGTTGTGAAGCTAGAGGACAGGAGTTCGATTCCCCACTCTGCGTCCTGGGAAAAAGAGCCAACGTGTGTAGCCTTGGGCAAGCTGCACAATCCTCAAGTGCCACCAGAAAAAGGGAATGGCAAACCTTTTCCAAGTTCTGTATACCTAGAAAGCCTTGTAAATGGTTTTCATAAGGCAGAATCGACCTTAGAAACAAAAGAAGGAAAGAATCAGAAAAGTACAAAAAGAACAAAAGTCCTCAAACATTTCAGTTAAGCTCCTGGTGAAATGAAGATTAGGAACTTGCAGAGTGTAAGACTCTGCTGGGTTGCTGTCTGAATGTTTGGTGCTCCACCACATTACGTAACCAACAGTAAAGGAGGATTTCAGTGTCTTAGAATAAATAGCATCAGAGATTTGTTTTCAAGGTGCCAGGTATTCATGTGTGATAGGAAGCAACAGGGGACGGTGGAAGACTTTGAGTTTTGGAATTTAGATAATGCCCCCAGATCTGCAAATGTCAGCCATATCCATTGGGTATGAAAATGTCACCCTTTTGAGAAAGTCATTAAGGGATGCTTATTAATTTTGTGAATCTGAAGAAACAGAGTAAGAACAAAGTCATTTGGAAGAAAGTGAAATGCCAAGTTCGAAGGTGGCTGTTTCTATGTTTTATAAATTATTTTGTTTTGATAGCACAGTCCTCTGCATTGTCAATTCTTCCATCCTTTCCTTTTTTAGAACATTAAGTGGGGGCACAGGATGTGCCTCCTTGGCTACAGAATGCTCTCCAGTTGGAGGCCTGACTAGCACCAGCAGTGGTTCCGTTCTGACACCAAGCTCAAATGCGTCTTTTCAGCAATGACTTTGGTGATGAAGGATCCTACCTGGAGTAGACTGCAATGTTCTGCATATAATTAAGTGATTTTAAATTGGTTTAATTGATTTATGGCAATATTTTAAATTGCCAGGCCTTGTACTTCACCAAGAGATCATATGGTTTAGCAAGCCTATAGGGGTTTGGATACCCAGCGTGGTGTACTGGATAGAGTGAAAGACTAGGAGGCCTGGGTTCAAATCCCTACTCAGCCATGAAAACTCTGTGGGGATGTGGAACTGGTAAAACTACTTCTAAAGTATCTCACTTACTTTGAAAACCTCATTAGGGTCACTACAAGTCAGTTCCAACTTGAAGGCACATGGCAACAACAGTTGCATTTGGTTGCCCTAAGTCAGAATTAACTTGACTACATGTGATTACTTTTAGGATAGGGGCTCTAAATAAAAAAAATTTTAATCAGCCTGTTTAGAGGGATAGCAGTGAAGACCATGTGATCCTTTTTCTGATCTGACTTACAGAGTCTAATAGCCACCACAAGGAAAGGAGAAGCTGATTCTTGAAGTGCCACCAAAATGAAGACTTTTTCTTGCTCTTTTACTAACCAGTGTTCAGAAGAAGAAAGTGCTAACAAATATGTATTTCTTCACGTTCCATTCTACTCTTTTGAGAACTGGGTTTTCTTTTCCAAACATAGGAACAGAAAGCCCAGTAATAAAATAATAATGATGTGTTGCATGATATGAAAACTATCTGGGGGAGGGTTCTGGATTTTTCTTTCTCCAGTAACTTATTGTATAATTTCAGATTTGTGATGCATCTATCAAAAGGTTTAGGCAAGATAATTGAAATCTCATTGTTGACTTCTAACAGGATTTGTGTGATCCAGAATGTGCTTTGCAAGATTAGCATGTCTTCTTGAGAGAGACAGGGATACATTTTAATGATTAGGAGTGAGGAAGGTAGCATCCTGCTTATTCTGATTTTCAATGGAATTTGTAGACATCATTCATAATGGTGTCAGTGACATATTGTTGGTGTTAGATAGCAGACAAACACTTACAGGAAAGTCAACAAATCTGGACATTAAAAGCAAGAAAGGTGGTAGAATGAAACCACTGCAATTTTGGAGTGTCTTCCAGTTTGCCATAGAAAGAAAATTGTGTATTACTATTTAGGAGCCTCCTGGCACAGTGGTTAAACTGCAGTACTGCAGTGAAGACTCAGCTCATATGTTTGAGTTTGATCCTAATGGGCTCAGGTAGCCAGCTCATGGTTGGCTCAGCCTTCCAACTCTCTCTCTCTCAATCTCTCTCTGTGTGTGTGTCTATGTATGCAATGTGTATAATTGCATAATTATGTTGCCTGCATAATTATGTTGTAAACATAGTTATATTGTAAACATTTTAGATGTATGCCCAGAGAGAACTTTAAGGACTATGAGGAGGTATATAAGCAGTACACTTTGTTTTTATTTTGTTCTCTACAGCAGCCATTCTCAACCTTTTTTTAAATTTAATTTAATTTTATTTTATTTTTGGCCATGGCTATAAACACAATATGAAAGCAATATTGGCTTACTCAGGATTGCTTAAGTCACATAACGAACATTTTAAGGTGGTGTATGAAGAATTGTTGCAATCTATGGCCCCCTTCAAGTGTGCCTGGAGCCCCCAGGGTGCCATACGGCCCCCGCTGAGAATGGCTGCTCTATGGCATTCAGCTAGTAGTTTAAAACAAGTTCTCTCAGCATGGGACAAATCTTCATAAAACCCTTTGTTCTGACCAATGCAGGCCATCAAGAAATCACTGACCCCACATGATTTCTCACTTCCAACATGAAAACAAGATAAGAAATTTTCTCTCTCCCCCCCCCCCCATTTAGCCTCCCACAATTAGTACAAAATAGTCTGTGCATAGCTAGTATCTTTCCCTGTTATTCAAAACACAAACATACAGCAAATCCAGAAGAACCATATGATTGATCAGAAACCAACAAACAAATCCTCGGATGTATCTGATTTTAAAAGCTGATGTAACAAGGCAGCAGCTATTATCATTTTTACACACTGGCACAAGAGCACAATTTTTGCAAAAATCATTCTTACAGGGCAAGACCTCTCATCAGTAATGACAGAAAATACGTCTCCTCCTTAAGAGTAGATGTGTATAACACTATGCTATAAGATGTTTAGCCATTCATTGAAACTTAGATGACAGCACAGCTTATGATCTTACACTGTGTCGGAAAGGTAGTCAGTGGTGAAAAATGAGGAGCACAAAGCTTGTCATGACTTCTGTTATTGATTGGATCCACAGCCTCTGTAGAGCAGCACACATCTACCAATGTCATCACTTACACCACTTCCCCACAGTCAATGATCTTTCATGTCTACAACAACCTATAAGAAAACAAATTTATTACTTCCCGAATTTGGGGCCCATTTCGGTGTAATACATTATATTGTCTCCTTCACACATGGTTTGCATAATGAACTAAACTGCCAGAAAGAGAGACGACTCGTCCTAATGGCAACAAAATATGCCAAGGACTCAACCTGCTCCAAAAAAGATTTTTATGAGGTGGAACAATTTGAACACAGTAGGGGAGAGATTAAATGTATTTAATATTTTCAATGACATTGAGTGCTTGTTGTTTTCAGTGGTAATGAGCTCCTGTTGTGTCCAGCTCTCTGCTTTTTATGAATGGTGAGAATTTTTTACAAAGAAAAATGTTTTCTTCTTGGTTGAGCTCGAATGTGATGCCTGTGTCATTTCCTGCCAGTTCTGGGGTGGAGTTGATTTGTGCTACTCCATCACTTTTAAGATACTTTTAAGTTACTTACTTAGATGTCTACTGATGAATCTTGCAAGCTCAGTTTCACAAAATGAGTCTTTCCTTCAAAATGAGTCTTTTCTTATTCAGAGTTATATAACAGACAACATAAGCAATAATAACAACAACAAGATGCTACAAGTTGTGCATCCAAGACCTTGGTAACAGCACCAATACAGAAGTTGCTTACAGAATTGCAAAGTTCAAGTGTCCCCTTGAATTCAAATTTTGGCAAACATCCAAGTCATGTTCCACAACTGGGTCAGGTGTCCTTAACATAGGAGAATCTGTTCCACATGCGGAATATTCAAAACACTAAAATAAAATATCAGTATAGTTGTGTGCAATCCATGAATTAACTATGTTGATTCACGCCTCCATCACAAACATATAGGAATTACACCTTGATCAAGTTGGCAAGGGACGAGCAGTTTTAAGTGGTAACAGCAGCTCTGGCCTCTTCAGCTCCCCCATTCTTTCTGATTTAAGCCTCTTACTCACAGCCGTGTTCTTTCTTAATCCCATCCCTTTGAGCTGAACCAATAATTCATAGGGGTCACACATGCTTCCAGCCAGAATAGTCAGTGGCAGGGTAGTTAAAGTAAGGTTATGACTTAATGGCAAGTATCCTCTTGCAGAGCTTTGTTGGTGCAGTGGAAGTGGTATCACTGGCTGCATCAGATTAACAATAATTAAAAAGTTCCTCTTTTTTATTACAGGCTGCATTCCACATGCACACAGTGAGACAAAGTTGTACATACTTGAAATTTAATAAAAGGGAACTCTTTAATTAACTTCAATCTGCTGCTGCTGCTGCTGATTGCTCAGTGGTTTAGGATTTTGGCTGCAGATCCAGAGGTTGGAAGTTCAATTTCTCACTGTGCCTTCTTGACGAGGGCTGGACGTGATGATCCATAGGGTCCCTTCTATCTCTGCAGTTCTAAGTAGAGATGGGGGTATTCATATTCTAGTTCTAAGATGATGATGATGGTATTACTCTAATGCATTGGTAGAGCTCCACAAGAGGATACTGGCCAACTCATACAATCAACTTGTAAAATCAAGAGGTAGGAAACATTATTTTTACAGATTGTAACTCCTAGAATTCTCCCAGCCTGCCATACTGGTAGGGGGATTTTGGGAACTGTAGTCCAAAAAAAGTAAAATTCCCAAGCTCTGGCAAAATCCTACAGTAATATGGTAGCAAAGCTGTTTGCTGTCCTAAATGAGTAGAAAACGTCAGACCGGAGAATTATGTAAATACTCATCTGATCCTGGACTGGTATCAGCTGCAGCTTCTACCAACGTCTAAGACAAAAGAACAGATTGATAGCTGTGAATGCCATGGTTATTAAGGTTGCTGATTAGCCATGATCTGATATACGTTAACTTCCTGACCATCTGTTAGAAGAAATGTAGAAACTTCGTTATTAGGCCATTGTTTCATAATTGTTCTGAGAAAATATTCAATGTAAGTTTTCTCTCATACATTTGTGCTATAATTTATTGCTGAGGATTTCTTTTTAAAAAAACCCTTCTGGATCTTTGCCTAATTGTTTTCTACAGACATCTGCTAAACATAAAAGGTAAGTGAGCGAAAATGGAAAATAGACTCAAGTCAACCAATGCTTTGCCTAACATTCTACAAACTCAACAAATGTTTGGGGGGCTGGAATGGGAAAAGGCAGCAAGGAAACTGGGAAACTGGCTTGCAGCTGTTGCTCCTTTGAATTGGTCCAAGGAGATCTTTAGAGTATATTAGGAGACGGTTGAAACAGCTGGTGTTTACCATCTAGAGATTAAATCTTGCTTATCTTAGTTAAACAAACTGTCCCACTAAAAAAGGATGGACAAAATTAGGAATAGGGAACATGTAGGCCTTCAGATGCTGCTGGACTCCAACTCCCATCAGGCTTAGCCAATGTGGTTATGGTCAGAGGTCCTCAAAGTTTGTGAAAGTTGTAGCCCAATGACATGTGGAGGGTCAAAGGTTTCTCACTGTTATCCTAGACTGACTCTAGATTGATGAACTCCTAAACAGAAGCTTATCCACCAGCTACATTCAGTTTCGTAAGGGGCTAGAAACGTGCAGTCTGGGGCATGCAGATGATTTGTCAAGCCATTTCCAAATATTTCCATGCTCACTTTCATGGGATATGTATGTCATGTAAAACTTCAGCTTTATGGATTCAGAAGCTATGCAAGACTGGATACTTTAAAAGAAACACGGTTTACTGCTACCAATATCATATACAGGAACTATATCTGGGAGGTCCATTGTAGAGAAAACTATATTTCTTCCTTGATTTTTCCCTATACTACTTGTTATTGGAATTTTATCAGCTGTTCTATCTGTTATTTGTTATGTTTACATGAATTCTGTGCTTTGGCATATTATTGATTAGTATCAAAATTGTTTTATCTTTTTTCCCCCCAGTCTCTATCTATCCTATAAGCAATTTAGAATCCAAATTTGCAGAAGTGTGTGCAAAGGGTTTTTGAATTATGATTTTTTTTAAAAAAAAAGTAAATCTGCCTGCCCCATTCAGAAATAGGCAACCCTAAACATCCTGAGATTTAAAACAGATCACATAAATTGAAAAGAGAAATCTTGCTTATGTTGAAAGCGAATGGTTGGCCCCACTGTTTGTTTGTTTTTTAAAAAACTTTGCATACTATTATTCACAAAGAGACACCAAGCAAGGGAAAATCCCAGAACCTGACTTGTTTTTCCATCACTTGTAATGCAAACACAAAGCAATTGCCAGGGATATTTTTCAACAAGTCCTTCTAGTTCTCTAGAAGAAATAGTAATAAGCACAAAAGGGTATTCTGCAGACCGTCTTGACTGCTGCCATTGGTGTTCTCAACATTCAGGTTGCCCTTTGCTATGCAAAGCTTGGCATCCTTTTTCCTTCTGGCAATGCAGGTGTGATACTGTGCAGCAATATCATTTCCTGGCATTCTGAATCATAGATACAGAAGTACAATATCCCACATGCATAAATCAGAAGTTGTTTTTTGTTTTTTGTTTACTCAGGACTTAGCTGAATTCAGCGCACCTCCATAATGCAGCCTTGGAAAGTCATTTTGTCTGCCACTAGAACTTGCCAAATCAGAAATACTGCAGTATTCAGATGAAATACGTATCGTGTGTAGTCTGCTGTTGTCCCCACATCATCATAAGCTGAGGCTGGACAAAGTTCATCCCATGGGGAAGAGAATGGTATATAAAAATAAAATATTGTTTTAAAGAGATATTCATTTCTACTCCTGAAGGTCTGCAGGAAGAGGAGTCTTTACATCAAGGGCCTACTTGCTATCTGCTTAAAAAAAAAAAGGCTGAAAAAGCCATTCTTAATGCAGACACAACTATGTATATTAATAGATGAGGAATAAAGGCTGATATATAGGATCCCTGATTTGTATGAAAGATAGCCCACAATTCTGCCAAGTTATTGTTCAGATATAGTGGTTTCAAGAGTGAACTACAGCCCAAACTAAGCCTTTAGCTTTTCCTGTTCCTTGAACAAAGGATACTAACTATCAAGATTGAAACACATGCTGCCTTTTTGCCATTGAGTTACATTTGTAAATTTGCATTGTAAATCATTCCATCCTGAGGAAAATGGATGTGTCCTCAAAATAGTTAGTGTTTTGGCCAAAGAATAGCCAAGAATTCAGACATACAAACATACTGAGTGAAGTGCTTCCAAGTAACAACATTAAGCTGTAGTCTTGCATGTTCTCATATATGCGCATATATGAGAACATGCGCATCTTCCCCCCCAAGTGCATCTTCCCCCCCAAGCACTGTAATCGCACGATCCGCAGTGCTCGGAGATCAGATGAACTATACATTACCTGTGGTTGTGAGGGGACTCACCAAAACATGTTGTATCCGCACTACCCGCCACAGCATAGGGACCAGCTATGTTAAGTCCCATGCCTGCCATCCAGCCTCTCAAGCTCCAGAAGCAGCCCCCCCCCCGAGGTCTGTCAGGAAAATCTCCAGACCTCTATCAGAGAGGTGCAGTCCATCATGTTTAAAAAGCTCAGGCCTATTAGCACGGATCTCCTGGTGACCAATCACTGATCCAAGGCCATTACATACTGCTCTGCACACTTCCCTGTTAACACCCCTTCGCACGGTGTTAACTCGGTGCACCTAGCGTTCATGCTGCCACATGAGGCAAGGGATGATCGTGGACCAAATAATACTCATAGCAGGGTACCTCGCCCTAAGCCATCAGAGGTTGCGTATGACATCTAATATCAAGGCCTTGCCTCCATTCCTGGCCAGATCATTACCGCCCAAGTGTATGATTAACACATCTGGGGGTTGCACTCCAAATGCAGCCGCTCTGCAAAACTGGCCCCACTGCATTCCTCGAAGCCCTTTCCAGACAATTTGGGCTCGAGCTCCGAGTCCAAAACTGCTCCCCCAGGCTGACTTGGCTGCATATCGAGCTGCCCGGAACATGTAACTGTGGCCAAGCATCATGATGTGTCTCCGTCTCCCCATCGGAACTGGACCTGCAATGACAGAACAAAAAACCAGGCACCTGCCTAGACGTGAGGGAGTGCTCATACATATCTGCGGTAAGCTGTCAACAACCAGCACCCTAAACATTTAATGTCATTGGGATGATATCCTAATGTGGCTGCAGTTGAAGCTGCACCAATTCGAAAAGAATGTGTGCCAAACTTCAAGCCTTGAATTCCCACTTTCTGTAATGCCAAGTCTGTCAGTTTCCAAAACTGATACTTCGTCAAAGGGGACCCATCTTTATGTATGAAAAAATAATCCTGTGCCTGCCCCCTAAATTCTAGATAGGCACGTATCACCCTAACCGGACATAGCTCTGCTGTAGAACAAGTAGTCAAATTAAGATCGGCACCTCTGCCACACTGGTCGGCCTTGGATCGGCGAATATGTATCCACACCATGTTGTCTTCTAATCTAACATCATGCTGTTGCAATGCTACTTTAGACACATCACCTTTCCCAGTAGCTACCACCACGATAATCCTCAAAGCGCCGAAAACTGTCAGTAACGGCACAGCCCTAAATAATGCAGTCTCATATTCATCCCTACAAATGACACTCCATTGCTGGCAAATCTTTTCCAACAATGCTGAAGATATTGGTGCCCTGGATCCTTCACCCGACCCCTTTCTTTACTTCAGCCTTCAATCATCTTCCTGATGCGAAAGTCAGAGGTATTATCCTGATACCCTTGTCAGCACTACCCTGAAAGGCTAGTGCTGACATCCTACCCTGGATAGATCCTGGCACTAGCCCCTTCCTATGTAAGTACACTATAAATTGTTGGAGGTGTTCCACCGGAGCAGGCCAAATCAGTTCCAAACCCACTAGGTTTCTAAACTCCTGGAATTCTATACTCACTGCCGAGTACCCTTTCCACGTCCTCGGGGCCAGTGCTAAACCTATCGCTCTTTCCACGTCATCATGCCAATTTGCCAGACTTCTGGGGGCAGTGTCTCTGGAAGCTCACAGGCTCCTGGATCTAACTCCCTAAACGAGTAATCTGTTGGCGTGATAGAGCATCAGCCAAGCTGTTATCCAGGCCAGGAATGTGCTTTGCTTGGATCACCACATTGTATTTTGGGGCTCACAATGTAAATGCGCGCACCAGTGCCATGACACGTTCTGAGTGCTATTATATAAGCAACTGCCTGATTGTCACACTAGAAGCGTACTACTGAATTAGCCCATTCATGCGCCCAAAGCCATAGGGCGCCTACTATCAGGAAAAATTCCAAAAAATGTGAGGTCCCTAGTAATTCCTTACTGGTGCCATTCCTCAGGCCACAGTTCAGCACACCATCTGCCCTTAAAATAGATCCCAAAACCGAGAGAGCCCGCCACGTCAGTCTGGACCTGGAAGTCAGCTTTAAGTTTCATCTCCGACCTCCAAAATGAAACCCCATTGAACTCAACAAGAAACTGGTTCCAAACTTGTAGATCCTGCCTTATACCTCTTGTCACCCTCATTCTGTGAAAAGGGCAACGGAGGCCTTTCATGACATCACATAATCTACACAGGAATGTGTGGCCTGGGGCAATTACACTGCATGCAAAATTTAAATGACCTTCAATCTCCTGCAGCTCACTCAACGACACCTTTGTGCTTCTCATAATGAAATTGATTCGAGCCTTCAGGGTGTCGCGCACCCCCAGTGTCCCCAGTTTGTTTCCCCTCAAACCCAGGTCCACCTTTGGACACGACTTGCTTGTTTCTCCTTTCACCAACTGCCACCAGTGGATCTTTATCCACTCTTTACCAAAGATGCTTCTTGGACACGTGTTGTCAAATATAACTGATTATTTATTACTTAGTTGTTAAATCACACAAGTATGTTCATAGATGTTATATTATGTTGCACTCATTAAACTTGGATATTAAAACACGTTTCTTTATTTGTATTACGTTTCATTAATCACTGGAATAAGATCTGATGACTGTCAATATATTTTATTTTACTTATATCTTTTAACTATTCTTTAACACATAAACCAACTACTCCAACTGTCCAATCTCTCTCATAAACCTCCTCTCTCCTTCTCTCTCAGTCTCCCACTCCCTACTCTGACTCCGCCCTCCTGTCCTCCCATAGGCTCCAGCTCTAGAGCTCCACATGATGGACAGGTGGGACATGGGCATTCCGCCACACAGGGCATTGAGTTTGCTAACTGGTAATCAAGAAGCCTGTTGTCTAGTATCCAATTCTATTCCCAAAAATGTAAGTGAGGTAGCCGGTCCCTCAGTTTTTTCCTCAGCTAAGGGTAAACCCAGCTCCTGTGCCATTGTCTGGAAGGCTTCCAGAATAAACTTGCACTTGCCAGTGTTGCTTTCACCACAGAAAAGATAATCATCCAAATAATGGGCAGTATTATTGCAGCCCACTCTGCGCCTGAGCTCCCATTCTAAAAATGAACTGAAATGCTCGAATGCAGTGCACGATATAGAACAGCTCATTGGCAAGGCCCTATCGATATAGTAAGATCCCTGAAAATAAAAACCCAATAGATTGAAATCCTGGGGGTGGACCGGAAGAATGTGAAAAGCGGACTTAATGTCGCATTTTGCAAGCTCCACCCCTATTCCACACCTGCGGACCATATGCACTGCCTCATCAAAGGAGGTGTAGCACACCATACAAAGTTTCTGAGGAATGGCATCATTCATAGACTCCCCTTCTGGGTAGGACAAATGATGAATAAGCCTATATTCTCCCTGATTTTTCTTGGGCACCATGCCCAATGGTGATACATGTAGCTTCTCCAAAGGGGCATTCTGATAAGGTCCCAAAATCTGACCTTCTACCACTTCCTTCCTAATTTTGTCCCTAACTATACCTCCCATCCCATTTACTGATTTCAATTTTTTTTTTTTTGCAAAAAAGGCCTTACGCTCAGCTTGCGCTGGTATTCTAAAACCATTCTGAAAGTCATCTAAAAGGTACTCTGCATCCGTCTGCTTTGGATAGTCCTGCAACCAGATCTCCAATATTGGAACCTTAATTGGGCTGGGGCCCTTTGTTAGGGGAACCCTCTCCACCATTTGCCTTTTTCTTGCCTCTGGTATCTTTGTTGTTATTTCTTTGCACTCTGGCCCTAAAACACACTGTGCTGGGATACTGGCCCCCACATACCGAACACTCTTGCCTGAAATGGCATGCTTTTCATGAACATGTGCCCCTGGCATTATAATCCCAACAGAGCAAGCAGGGTTGAACCACTTGCCCCGTGCCAGCATGGGAGCTCGCATTCTGAGCAGGTTTGCGAATGAGATGCCCGCTGTCAAACCTATCACCCAGGTTCGGCCTTGCAGGCATAATGAACTGCAACCAAAGGCCCGGCAGTGGCTCGTCCCAGCACAAATTCAAATGAATCGCACTCCTCATACGGAATGATTCATCGTAAAGCAACAACGCCTGCCCTGCAAAGTCTACATATGTCCTGTAGATCAAGTCAAGGTATTGAAACAACTGAGCTCTCCACGGCTGTGCCTTCACCACTATCCCAGCATAAATTAAGAAACCCAGCAAGCAGTTTGTCCATGTCCTTTCTGGGCTATGCCTCCTGCATTTTTCCTTTTCCCGTTCCTCCTCCTTGTCTATTTCCTTCTTATCTACATTTCTATTAAGGAGATCAAACAAGTCCACATAATTACCTCTCCATATCTTTTCTTTAGTAGCCAGAGTGAGGTGATTGCCTAACAGCAGGGCATGATCCTGAAAAGGCAAAGCCTTTAAGGGAACTGAGTTATAGCCAGTATCAGGTACCGACAGGTAGGGCCACACCCCCACACCTGATGTTGAACCCAGGGCTGCTGGAAAGGTAACCTGTGGATACGGAGCAGCCCAATTCTCTACTGGCGTACTCGTACTTGACCAAGGAGTGACTGAGGCCCCATACCCTTGCGTGTCATGTGCCATGTGAAATGGCCAGCTACTCTGTCCCCTGCCTGGCCATGGCCAGGCAGGCAATGTCGAGAGAGTGTCTGGTGCAACCGCCAACTCACTTGCTACTGGAGGTGGTGCTGACTCAAGTTCATCCCTGCCATACAGATCACCTGCTCTGATATCTTAGCCTTTGTCCTGTCAACCTCAAATCCCTGCAGAAGACCGATCAACCTCCGGCATCTGCATCCCTCCCTCTTTCTCCTCGCTCGGGTGCTGAGGTGTTATCGTGTTGGTATCAGACCCCCTCCTGGACAGCCCTGAGACCTGCCACTCATCCTCTAAAGCAGCAAAACAAGACATTAAATTTTCTTCCATGACCTTGAGCTTAGCCCTCCTATGACTCTTAGCTTCTTTGGCCGAACAACGTGGTTGTGGCTCGCTATAATGCGCAGCCCTTTGTGCTGTTCTTTCAGCTTCTAATGCTGAAATTTTTTCTTGAAGCTTCTGCCAGATATGCCATGCCTCTTCATCTGAAGATGATTGAGGAGGTGAAACTTGGGGGGCTACCCACATCTTAGCAGGCTGTTTACCCTTCTTGCTGCCCTGGCCCTTCCTAGAAGCCATCCCGAGAGCCTAGAGCAAAACCTCAAATAGTTCTATTAATACCCTGGTTTTTGTGTGTGAGAGAGAGCTATTTCAACCCAGAAGTGCACAATTTATTATTATCCTGCTTGATATGATTGTCTCTATTATTAATATTAAGGTTTTATTCTGGTGAACCAAGCTAGCCCAGGTCAAATGAAAGGTTGGTTATAATTGAATTCATCCAAGGCCTTCCAACCCCTTCGATTGCACCCTCCTGGCTGAAGCCCTAGCTGGCTTGGTCTCCCTCTGTTTTTGCAGGATTGGGCCCTGCTGCTCCTGGCTGCCTCACCCCCTCCAACATCAGCCACCTGGCTCAGGGGGAGAGAGGGCTTTTAAGCCGGAGCTGCTCTTGGGACCCTACTGGATCAGCGTTCCTGCATTCAGGAGGAACCGAAGACTATCTGCCGGCCACAGCTCACTGTGTGAGAGACAGGGGGACTGTGGTTGGGCTCCTGCCAGCTGCCAACTCCTTTCTGGGGGAGCTGGCTTGGTCTCCCTCTGTTTTTGCAGGACTGGGCCCTGCTGCTCCTGGCTGCCTCACCCCCTCTCAACATCAGCCACCTGGCTCAGGGGGAGAGAGGGCTTTTAAGCCGGAGCTGCTCTTGGGACCTTACCAGACCAGCGTTCCTGCACTCAGGAGGAACCGAAGACTATCTGCCGGCCACAGCTCACTGTGTGAGAGACAGGGGGACTGTGGTTGGGCTCCTGCCAGCTGCCAACTCCTTTCTGGGGGAGCTGGCTTGGTCTCCCTCTGTTTTTGCAGGACTGGGCCCTGCTGCTCCTGGCTGCCTCACCCCCTCTCAACATCAGCCACATGGCTGGGGGGGAGGAGAGAAGGGGCTTTAGAAGGGTTTTATTTTATTTTTTTATTTTTTTTAAAATTGTGATTAATTGCCATCAATTAAGAGAGACCCACAGTGGATTTGAGGGAACAGGAAGGGGGGAGGGCATTGAAGGGGGCAGCCATTGAGGTGGTGCTGGGTAGGGGAAGGAATGGCAGTGGGGGTAGAACATGCCCAAGTAGGAGAAGAGAGGTTAGATATCTTACATCTATCCCCTCTTCTAGTCCTACCCCCAACCAGGTGGTATCAGGTGACCATATCAGCAAACCCTCGAGCCACACGGTGCTGTTGATGAACGCCAGGTCAGTACAAAATAAGACTGCCCTCATCCATGATGTAATTCTGGATGAGGGTGCTGACCTGGTGTGCATTACTGAGACCTGGGTGGGAGAGGAGGGTGGTGTTCCCCTCTCCCAGCTATGTCCACCTGGGTACTTGGTCCAGCACCAATGTCGCTCGGAGGGTCAGGGAGGGGGAGTTGCTATAGTCTATAGGAGTTCTATTTCCTTGACCAGGCTTCCTATCCCTTTGAGAGGAGGTCTTGAGGGCCTGTATTGTGTGTTGGGCTTACGAGACAGATTGGGGATTCTGTTGGTGTACCGCCCACCCTGCTGCGTACCAACAGTCTCCCTGCCTGAGTTGACGGAGGTAGTCTCGGACCTGGTGTTGAGGACTCCCAGGCTGTTGGTGCTGGGGGACCTCAACATCCATGCCGAGGCTGCCTTGACTGGGGCGGCTCAGGACTTCATGGCCGCCATGACAACCATGGGGCTGTCTCAATGTGTCATCGGCCCGACACATGAGAAGGGCCATACCTTGGACCTGGTTTTCTCAACGGGACTGGAAGATGGTGGTTTGGATGTGGAGGGGCTGGTTGTGACCCCATTGTCATGGTCAGACCACTTCCTGGTCAAGTTTAGTCTATTAGCTTCTTCTCCCCTCTGCAAGGGTGGGGGATCTATTAAGATGATCTGCCCTCAGAGACTAATGGATCCAGATGGTTTCCTGAATGCTCTGGGGGATTATCCATCTGATATGGTCGACGCTCCTGTCGAAGCTCAGGTCACCCTATGGAATAGGGAGATGACCCGGGCAGTTGACACGATTGCACCTAAGCGCCCTCTCCCTGCACGCAGAGCCCAGACAGCTCCTTGGTATACTTCTGAACTGCGGGCGATGAAGCGAGAGGGGAGACGGCTGGAGCACAGGTGGAGGAAGTCCCGCTGGGAGTCCGATCGAACACGACTTAGAGCCCATTATCGGGCCTATTTCGTGGCAATACGGCTGGCAAAACGGCAATATTTCTCCAGCCGTATTGCTTCCTCAGAATGTCGTCCAGCAGAGCTGTTTCGGGTGGTCCGGGATCTTCTTCAACTGGGAAATCCGGTGGAGGTCCCGGACTGCTCATCAGCTCGCTGTGATGAGTTTGCCATTCATTTTGAGGGAAAAGTCGCTCAGATTCGCAGTGGGTTGGACTCCACCGTTACTGCAGAATCAGAGGATGTGTCCAGTGTGCCGTGCTTAGGTCAAGTATTAATGGATGAGTTTCAATTGTTGAGACCTGAGGATGTGGACAGGGTGCTTGGATCTGTCCGTTCTACCACCACTCCGCTCGACCCTTGCCCATCTTGGCTAATTGGAAGATCTGCCAGAGGGGTTCGCACCTGGGTCCTGGAGGCCGTGAACGCCTCTTTGAGAGAGGGAGTGGTCCCTACCACCTTGAAAGAGGCGGTAATTCGGCCACTCTTTAAAAAGCCTAACCTGGACCCAAGGCTGGTGGGTAACTACCGACCAGTGGCGAACCTCCCTTATTTGGGCAAAGTGTTGGAGCGGGTTGTGGCCAGGCAACTCCAGGCGCTGCTGGATGAAACGGATTTTCTGGATCCATTTCAATTGGGTTTCAGGCCGGGTTTTGGTACGGAGACTGCCTTGGTCGCCCTGTATGATGACCTTTGCCGGGAGAGAGACAGGGGGAGTGTGACCCTGTTGATACTCCTGGACCTCTCAGCGGCTTTCGACACCATCGACCATGGTGTCCTTTTGGATAGGCTGGCTGGGTTGGGAGTTGGGGGCACCGCTTTATGGTGGTTCCACTCTTTCCTGGCTGACCGTGTCCAGAGGGTGGTGCTGGGGGACAGTTGCTCTGTCCCATGGCATTTATGTCATGGGGTTCCTCAGGGCTCGATACTGTCCCCCATGCTGTTTAACATCTACATGAAACCGCTGGGAGAGGTTATCAGGAGGTTTGGGCTGAGGAGTCAGCAATATGCTGACGATACTCAGCTCTACCTCTTGTTTTCCACCAATCCAGGTGAGGCGGTTTCTGTGCTGAACTCGTGTCTGGACCTGATAATGGACTGGATGAGGGTTAATAAATTGAAACTCAATCCAGACAAGACGGAAGTGCTGTTAGTGGGTGCTTCGCCGGACAGGCTGGAGGGCCATTTCCCTGCCCTGAATGGGGTTACACTCCCCCTAAGGGACAGGGTCTGCAGTTTGGGGGTGCTCCTGGACCCCAGTTTAACACTGGAAGCCCAGGTGGACTCGGTGGCCAGGGGCGCCTTCCTTCAGCTGCGGAAATTATACCAGCTACGGCCCTACCTGGACGAGCGGAGTCTCATGACAGTTACACATGCACTGGTAACATCTCGCATAGATTACTGCAATGCGCTCTACATGGGGCTGCCTTTGAAGATGGTCCAGCGACTGCAACTGGTCCAGAATCGAGCTGCGCGGCTGGTGAGTGGTGGGGCCGCTAGGGAACACATCAAGCCGATTCTGTTTAAATTACATTGGCTACCAGTTGCTGCCCGGGCCCAATTCAAAGTGCTTGTTTTGACATATAAAGTCCTAAACGGCTTGGGCCCTGGATACCTGAAGGACCGCCTCCTTCCATATGAGCCTACCCGGCAGTTAAGATCTAGCCAGGGGGCCCTTTTGAAAGAGCCGTCCCTCAAGGAGGTAAGAGGGATGGCTTGTAGACAAAGGGCCTTTTCGGCAGCTGCCCCCAGACTATGGAATGCCCTCCCAACTGAGATTCGTTTGGCGCCGACGCTGATGACATTTCGGCGCCAGGTCAAAACCTTCCTGTTCCAGAAGGCTTTTAATTGAAATAATATCAACTGTGGATCCTGATGGCAATTTTTAGAGTATATATTTTAATTGCATTTTAATTGTTTTATCTTTCTTTGTATTTTAACTGTTGTAAGTTGCCCAGAGACCTTTGGGTAGTGTGGGCAGCATATAAATTAAATAAATAAATAAATAAATAATCCCTGTTATACCTTCTCGTATTTCTTCTCCTCTTTTTTTAAAAAAATTATTTACTTATGTATTTATACTATCCAAGTTAAGTAAACACAATTATTTATTTATTGAAATACTTTACTTATTTCTTCGTTTTTTTAACCAGTTTTCAAAATTTTAACCCTCTTTCAATTATAATAACTAGCTCAAAAATACACCACCCCACCAATATGAAAACAACAATGAATTACAAACTACATGTTGCTACCCATTCTAATTAATTAGTAGCAGATTAATTAGTCCCTCAGCCCTCACTAGATACCAAACTGTGTCCCCTTGCTGCTATTGTTCTTACGTCTTTCTTCTTCTTTTTTTAGTTAACCTAATTTAATTAATTAATTAATTTTTTAATTAATCAATGACACCTATAAGTACAATAAATGCACTCAAAATCAGCTAAAACAAATAACTATTGCCTGGGAGGAACGCCTCAGTGAACTAAAACTCCAGTTGGCGTCCCAGTCCCCCGGCTTGGCCTGGCCCTAAAGGCCGCACCGTTCCCCCTACTCTCTTTTCTTTCCCTTTGCTTTTTTTTTAAATAAAGAAAGCAATTAATAAGATCAGCAAGATATCCATGCTATCGGTCCTGAGAAGTGGCCGAAGTGTGAAAGCAAACCACGGGGGGGGGGCGCCGCCGATGCAAACCCCCCTATCCAAAAAGGAGAACCGCCAAGGTCGATAGGCTGAAGTGACACAGTTAAAATATGCCCAATTTGCGGAGCTCCTTCCACCTCTGTTGCCAGAAGGGAAGAGGCTGAAGAGAGGGGGGAACATTGCTTAAATATCGCCCTCCTTCCCCCCTCCCTTCCCGGGTCGCTCTAGCGAGACCATAGCATCTCACGATATCCCGGGAAGGAGGCAATGACAGCCCACACTGCCGAAGCAAGCTCAACAGCAGACCAGACAATGTTGCTGTCCCTTAGGATCTATGAAGGGAGCCTTTCACTGAACTATCCCTTAGTGAACTTGGGCTAATATGTTTTGATAAAAGGAGCTTGCAAATTACGGGAGGTGGGGGGAATGGACAAGGGACATTACAGCTCTTTAAAGGAACATTAGTGGGAGGCAACTTGTGTGATTTCCATGGATATGGTGCTCACATAAGTGATCAGTGACAGCCACAGCTTCTCTGGGCCTTTGGGTATGGCATTAAATGTCCAATCAAATTTGTATCAGCTTTGGCTTTTGAGTTGAATGGAATGGGCACTGCTCCATATGCTAATGTGATTTACTGAGGGAAGGAAACACTTCAATAAATGAAGCTTAAGAAGGCTTCTCAGAGAAATCTCAGCTGAACGTATGATTCACAGATGTGTCACCACATGTCATTTCAATTTCCACATTTTCCCTTAAATCTTGTATCTTGTCCAGCAGCTCCTTTTCAAAAAGGCAACAAGGTCAAATAGTTATATATATAAGTTTAGAGAAATCATTAAAGGTCTCTTCTATCACAACACTACCATTACTGCATGGTTGTCTTGGTTAAATTCAGTGGTGTGACAAAGGTGCAGCATAACCATTAAAGATTGTTCAATACACTGACATATTGTATACTAGTAATGACAGCAAAAGGAATGGAGCCAACTTTTAAACAAACAAAAAAATCCTTCCAAAGCATAAGTGGCACAGGACCTTTTAAAAAAATCAAGTTGGTGACTTTTGAAATACCACCCACTGCTTACTAGGTTCTTGGGGATTGAAAGAAAAGCACAATATTCTGTCTATCATATTTGACACCTCCGCGTAAACATATAAGGCTCACTGGTTGAAACAGGCTTTTGAATTATTGTTGTTGTCTGCTTCTAAATACTTTAGAAGCCTCTGTAACCCTTCCTTTTGCACAGTTTCTTTCTGGAACACAGAATGTAGTTGAAAAGTTATAGTAGAAGACTAGGTAAAAGGTAAAGGTTCCCCTTGACATTTAGTTCAGTCGTGTCCGACTCTAGGGGGCGGTGCTCATCCCCGTTTCCAAGCCGTAGAGTCAGCATTTGTCCAAAGACAGTTTCTGTGGTCACGTGGCCAGCGCGACTAAACATGGAACACCGTTACCTTCCCACCGTGGTGGCACACATTTATCTACTTGCATTTGTATGCTTTCAAACTGCTAGGTTGTCAGGAGCTGGGACAAGCAACGGGAGCTCACTCCTTCGCGTGGATTTGATCTTACGACTGCTGGTCTTCCGACCTTGCAGCACAGAGGCTTCTGTGGTTTAACCAACAGTGTCACCACATCCCTTCATAGTAGAAGACTAGGGAAAACCAAAAGACAGAGTGTGGAAGAAATTGAAGATGATAAAACTCTTTATATAATCTTCATATATATATGAAGACCTTTGCCTTTAACCATTGGTCACAACCAGCATACAGTGAAATAATTTCAGAATTGTGATCTGTTCCTTTCCTCCATCAGTTACTTCTTTTTCACTGAACCTGCATCCCAAATTTGACCATGTTTGAGTGAAGGATGGGTAGGAAGACTCAGTACATGAACAGAGAGAAAGAGAAAGAGGATTAGTGTTGAGCTGGAGATTCTTGAATTTGTGATCCTGAAAATTAATTTTTCAAAGCACTGCCCTAGTGTTGCAATACGACCCGTCATTAGCAACAGACAACCATAGAGTTGTCCCTGAGATGGTGCAATATCCTTGCTTCTCGCTTC
This sequence comes from Intellagama lesueurii, assembly GCA_037013535.1. Classification (NCBI taxonomy): domain Eukaryota; kingdom Metazoa; phylum Chordata; class Lepidosauria; order Squamata; family Agamidae; genus Intellagama; species Intellagama lesueurii. The sequence goes on along the minus strand of JBAJHW010000004.1, from coordinate 90,238,038 downwards.
TTCACACACTTTTGATGTCTGCAAATTGAAGATGAGGATCGGTGAAGGAATATCAGCACAAGTAGACCTTTGTAAGTGTAGGTTTTTGTCCTGTGCCATCCACACACTGGGATTGAAGGTCTGATGTGAGCAGATAGCTATATATGCTTGCTTACATTCTTCCCTATGTGATTTAAAACTCTTCAGGTTCAACTCCAGTGTCTTGATGGTGAAGGAAATGGTATAGTCAGTTGCTTGTCCTACTGTTGTTCCCATATATCATTCTGTTCATGTGGGAATGAGACAAGTACATCTAACAGTTTCACTCTTCTTTTCTCAACCTCACATTCGTTCTGTCCCAAACGTACGAATCTGGTAACTTCTTCCAGAGTGAACTGAGAGGAATTTCATTTTCATTTTCTTGGCTCACTCTGTAGATGCTGCATGAAGAGGACTGGGTTGTACCTACTTGCTACATAGCTGTTAAGGACAAGAAGCATAGCAGGAAAAATAGAGAAGGTCAGCAACTGTAATCAAGCAGCACAAACATGAGTTTCACACTGGTTCTATTTTTGTCTCTTACCACATTCCTCCAAGTCAAGGAAGATTGCTTGGACTGATGATGGCATAATTTGTGGATGCAGAACTGGAATCCATAAATCTGTTCCTGCAATGCCCGCTTCGCCAGGTGTGAAGCTGCCGCAGCGGGGACGATTTGCCCACCCGCCCGGAGATCGGCATCACAGTGTAATGATGCCACTCTCTGGGAGGGGGGAGCTTTTAAAAGCTGGTGTCTCTCTCGCCCAATCGGCCAAGCAACCCTCCCACCCACGCTTAAAGTAAGAATGAGATTAGCTGATTGCCTAGGAGCCGGATGGGAATTTTTGGCCTGCATCCTTAATTGGCCTTGAAGAGAGCAGGTGTGTTTTTGCCCATCCCATTCTTACTGCTGGGGAGTGGTTCTTTAATAAAATTAATAAAAACTAAATTAATGAACAGTTAAAGTCATCTTTTGGTCACAACAGTGGGCAGTGCGAGGGGAAGAATTTTGTGAGTTCCTGGAGGATACATGGTGCAAAAAACATCCCATCTCCCTTTTTGGTGGAGCCAGCAGGGCTCCAGGGAGAGGTGGCCTTTTATTAAGGGGACCTCCTGGTCAGCAGTTCACCTAGGGTCACGAGGCTCGGTGGGCTGAGGCAGCGGGGGGTACCCCTATCATGGGGCACCTGAACATGTGCTGGATGGAAGACAGCACGATTCAGAAATAGGAACTTGCCCTGCTTTAGAATCTGGAGGTAAAGGCTACACTGGATTTTGGATTAATTTCGCACTACGTTAGGCCCCCTTGTAGATGGGTTTTTTAGTTTAAATAGTTAATAAAGTTGTGGCCCAAGTTTTAACCTAATAACCTGTGTCATCTCTTTATTTCTGGGCTGAGCAGGCAATGGTGCTCAGCTACAATTCTGTGGATGTGACCCATCTGTGACAGGATCTTGCTATAGCATCAAAACCTATCAAATGAATAACCATGAAGCTAAACTAGCCATTCTCAACCTCTTCCTTTTGGCCATGGTCACAAACATTATATGAAAGTTATATAGGCCAAATCAGGATTGTATAATTCACATAATGAACCTTATAAGATGATGTGTGGAGAATTGTTTACATTCTGTGCCCCCCTTCAAATGTACTGGGGGCACATGAGAATCACTGAACTAACCCATAGCCCTCCTCACCTATTGGAGAGGACTGAAGTCACTAAACTGTGCACAGTTCCCTGGATATTGGTATAAAAGGTGGGAGAAGGAGCAAGTTTGCTCCATTGCATGTTAGAGTGGTATAATCTGTTTAGCACCGGATTGTGGAAGGTTATTGTTATTCTAAAATTTAGGGTGGTGTATCCCAGTTTTCCTCTATGCCCAAGTTTGCTTGTATTTATAGGTTCAATGCATAAGTTTCAATCTTTGTATAGGCCTTTAATGGGCCATTCCTACTCTTAGCAGAAGTTAGCTTTGTTTCACAGCTCTATCTTTCAGTTTATTTTTTCTTCTCATACTGTCTACTTTGACCTGACAAGGAACTATCTGGGAAGAGTTTGTATTTGCCAATTAATTGCCTGAGAAAGGTGGGTGTCAATTGTAAAGATATGTGATTATCACCTGGGAAAGGAACTTGTTTATTACAGGTATGTTGGTCAAGGTCAATGATATCATATACTGTACCTGTGTGTGGGAACCCAATATCAGTTTGCTGATTAGAAAAGTGCCTGGAATACATGAGTATTATCATTTTGCCAAACAGTGAGGTGTCTCCTAATCAATGTATCAATTAGTTCATTCCTCTTAAACATTTTTGCCAGTAAAGAAGGAATGTGTTTAGAAATGGTTCCAGCTACCTTAAAGATATAAAAGCCCCCCTGAGAACTTAGCTCAGTGCATACCACAGCTACCTGATGCTGTGCACCCCACTTGGATGTAGGTACTACATTTGTAAGTAGGCAGATGAAATGAACTCACCATTGGTTTCTGGGGTTGCCAGGGCAGAAAGCATTTCAAGTTATGTCTTTGTTTCTCGGCTGCATTAGAATTCATTTTTGAGACTTAGAATTACACTCTTTATACTATTATATGGTATACTCATTTCACTAGGACTTTTCTCTCTTTCTTTCTGTTTAATAACGTTTTGCAACCTTTTCTGTTCATTGGCCTGCCATTGTCTTTTGAATCCAAAAGAACCCCTTGCCCTTGGCAAGACAATCTGTTAAATTACTTCCTGTCAGTGAGCTATTAAATGCATAGGATTCTTTGTGCAAAAATCTCTGCTTTATACCCAACCTCCCTGCCTCAGGTCAGGAGCTCATAAGAATAAGACACTTTAAATCAAGATTCAGCTAATGTAACTATTACTAAATCTGTAGTGCAGTGTGTCATGCATCCTGTTATCTTTAAAAGTTTAATTTGATGATTTTTTTTGTTTTATTTTGGCTTAGCTTCAAAAGAATTTTCTTTTGATTTTCAGTAAAGCTTTGAAGGTTAATTGCATTTTCATTTTCTGTTTAGACCATTTTCCTGTATCTTAACAATTATATATTTGAGGCTGTGCTATCCTGTGCTACACCCTACAAATGCACTTAATGAAATCAAGTTAGCACACCTGTGCGTGCCAATAATGATAATAATAATTAATGGTATTATGTAATTCACATACGCATCAAGATGCTACTAATTCACAAATAACGACAACTGAAATTTCACCTGCACTGCATTTAGCATTGTTTACTGAAAGGAATATGTCATCACAGACATTGCATTAGGTTATGGTTAATGGTCTAATTTGGCTTATTTATTCTTATTTTGAGGCTTAGCTTATTGGCAGATGAAAATATTTGTTGAAGCGAATTACCTTTTTCAGCTTTAGATTCTTCTCACATTTACAGGAGAAAAGAATCACATAGATTGCTCCTCTATTCTTCTTTACAATGTGGTACAAGGGATTGGATTGTACTGTGAATGAAGTCTTTTAGGTGACAAGATGCATTAGATCTTCATGGATGGAAACTTTTGAGGAGCAAAATTGTGTGATTGTTTGTCTTGCTTACCTACAGGAGCTTTCTAGTGTTCTCCCTCACCTAACAGTTTTTGTTCTCCTTCACCTCACAGTTTTTGCACAGTGCCCTTGCACGCAACTGACAATATACTACTTTGGAGACCAGTCAGTTACACTGCAATCATAGGTGTGGTACTTGCATGTCTATGTGGTCACCAGTGGGTATGTGCAAACCTGGAACAGGAGGGGGCACACACTTACAGAAGTTATCTTGAATTCATCTCAGAGCTTGTTCTTACTGGTTTTCATGCTGGATTGCAAGGAGTTAAAGAGATAACAAAGCCCGGTTATAGCAAACTTCTACATGGAGCATTTAAAAAAACAGGCCCTGGCTTCGGCACCCTTCGCACCCACAGTCTGGTTCTGATACATGGATGACACCTTCACAATTTGGAACCACGATGAAGAAAAACGAAGAATTTCTAAACCATCTCAATAGCATCCACCCAAATATACAATTCACCATGGAAAAAGATATAGAGGGACAACCCCTCTTCTTAGATGTCATGGTCATACGCAAATCTGACCCCCTATTGGGACACAAGGTCTACAGAAAATCTACCCACATAGACCGGTACCTACACAAAAACTCCAACCACCACCACAACAAAAAAGAGACATAATCAAAACACTGGTAGACCATGCAAATCGGAACTGTGAAGCTCAATTTCTCAGCACCGAACTCAACCATATGAACTGGGCCCTACAGGCAAATGGCTATCCCAAGAATGAAATCACAAGAGCCATCAAACCAAGAAAACAACACTGAACTGAAGAAGAAATACAGCCATCCACAAATAAAGTATCTCTGCCATACATCAAAGGGTTCATGGGCCACATGGGGAAACTTTTGAAAAAACACAACCTGCAAACAGTATTCAGGCCCACCACAAAAATACAACAAATGTTGCGGTCAGCAAAGGACAAAAGGGACCCCCTCACCACTGCAGGAGTATACTGGATACAGTTGTGGCCAGATATATATTGGGACCACAAAACGCAGCATCCACACCAGAATCAAAGAACATGAAAGACACTGCAGACTAAACCGGAAAAATTGGCAGTAACTGAACATGCCCTGAAACAAGCTGGACATGAAATCCTATTTCAAAACACAGAAGTACTGGACAACACCAGCAATCATTATGTTAGACTACACAGCGAAGCCATTGAAATCCACAAACACCAGCAGAACTTCAACAAAAGAGAAAGTTTAAAACTCAACAAAGCCTGGCTCCCAGCACTGAAAAATACAGCCTGCAAAAAGTCAATGAACTCTACCCAGCCACAAGGACCGGTGATCACTGCACACAAAAGACTAGCTAACGACATCCATCAATCACAGTGACAGACCATCTCCCCCCACCTTATCACAACAATACACCCATAACAAAAAACACCCTGATCATCATAATCACCCAATCTCCTGAAAAGGACAAAAAGCTGATCCCACAGCTACAAATACTCAACTATCCCACACACTACACCATAACACAGAGTTATGTAACATAACTCCTGTCCTCTGAAGACGTTAGGAAGAAAAACCTTCAGAACACGGCCAAACAGCCCGAAAAACCTACAATAATCATCGGATCCCGGCTGTGAAAGCTTTTGAGAATACACTGAGTTAAAGAAAATCTGCACAAAAATGTGCACTTATTTTTCTGCACATTATTCTGATGGCTAGAACCCAGTTGATATTGGTGTAAGTCCATTCATGCAAATTTTGATGGTGATTACTGTTAGTTAAGAAGTCAGCACAGGGATTTGTTGTCACATGACTAAAGTGCCACACCAAATACTTACACTGACTTCTTAGCTAATGGCAATTTCTTATAGAGATTTACACAAATGGGCTTATGGTGGCAGGCACGAGCCATTCACATCATGGCTTTTTAAGATACATACATTTTCCCTCAATGGCTGAAATCCTGTTTTGTAACTTATACTTGAGGAATGATGCCACAAGCAGAAGGTACTTTTCAGTAACTAAAAACTTCTACTTCTGTCCCATAGATTTTCTGGTTTCCATGTAAACTTTTTCATCATGTGGAAGAGTGGGGAGCCACTAGACAGAAGGAGGAATTGTTTGGTGAACAAAAATCATTGCTAGCAGATGATATTACTGGCAGAGTCGATTTTTAGCAATTTCCTCCTCCTGTCCTGTGTCTCCTACAGCTTCCATATAATAAAAGGGATTACATTATAGAGGAGTCAGAAACACCACACAACAGAAGTAGAAGTTTTGAATTATGGAAAAAAAATCTTCATTGCAAGCATAAAAAAAACTAGACTTGAAGTACACGTATGGTTACATCTGCTTCTAACAGTGGAAGAAGTGAATTGAGTACATTTTTGTCACAAACCAACAGAAACAAACCAAATTTCAGTCCAATGCTTTAACGGACTTAGCATATTACAAAGAAATTAGGTTTTGATGAGGTAGATAACACTTTCAGCATTATTTGGGCAAGTAATAAGAAATTGGAATATGTCCCTCTTATCAATGTTAACTTCAGAATCTGCTGAGACACCCTAACAAGGAATATGTGAGCCTTGTCCTGTGTAGTTCTGTCCTGGCAACATTAGTTTAAGTTTCCTTGAGCTAAAACAGCACAGCGGAAAGCATAAATCCTCTTCTTGTGACAAATCATAAATCTCCTCTTTTCACCTTTGTTGCAATTTCTTAGCTAACTCTCCTTCAATATCTACATTTTATTTTAGGCAAAACTAACTTAAAACTTAGGGATTTGCATTAGAGGTGTATGCTGGCACAAGTGGCTGGCCTGATTAACACCCACCCCCAGTCCCCGCTGGACCACTTACCGTGCGGTGCACATGGCTGGCGTCATCTTTTTTTTTTTTTAAAAAAACCACATTTTATTAGTTTTTCAACCTATCTACATTCAATTCGTGCTTGTTAAACATCGTGTTACATGGGTTGTTTATAATTATTTGTTTTTTGTGTCTTGGTGTCTTCTTATTGTCCCTTCAAAATCTATACATTTTTTAAACATTTAAACCATTCATGTGTATATTTTAGTATACAATATTGGCTACTATCATAATATTGCTGTCATAGTATACAATGTTCTCAAAATCCTCTAATAACATACCTAATAAAAGTAATTTCCGTTCCAAATTTATATAATTTTGAGGTGATTTAACCGACGAACTTTGTATTTTATATCAGTAATAACTGAATAGGTTCCTAACACATAATAGATGTTATCTAAAGCATTTCATACAGATTTTCTTTATATAATTGTTTAGCCATTTCTATCTCCACATTTTCTATCATGTCTATATCAATATCATATCTAATGTATGTTCATTAATTACTATTTGTTTTACCTCATCCTTATACCTAGCTTCAATTTACCTTAAGAACCACCGTGTTATGCCTTTCCCCTGATTAGTGATCCCTTATTCCAGTTTAATTCATTTTTCTATTATATAGGATATGCCCCCTTACAATTCCAGAAGTTAGGTATATACATGATTTCCACATTGAAGGCCACCTTAATATTTTTTTCCCCTTTTTCATCTTTCTAAGTAACTCCTTCTCTTATTTGTCTTTTCCCAATTCTTGTGCCCCAGTCAGGCAGTAGCTTGGCTGCTGCACCACCACCTCCTAGCTCATTTTCTGGGAAAACAATATAACAAAACAAACAAACACAAGACAAATGTTATAGAAATAACTTAGTGAATAATGTTCATTATTTATTGCTATCTATCTACATACATACGTACATAAATACACACACACACACACACACTCTTAAGGAGATTTTGAAAAGTTTTAGCCATTTGAGTCCAGTTTTTGCAGTTTCTTGTGTAAAGCAATAACATTGCAAGTAACATTACTTGTATCGAGTTAGTTGTAACATTTTACCACTAAAGAGTCACATATGTTTTGGGAAGTGATGATACCAAGTACAAAAATTTAGTAACAACTTTGTAGCCCTTCATGCGAAATGGATGACATGCAGTGTTTTAATTTTGAATCTCTATGTTATGCAAAGCAAAGGGGATACAAAGGTTTTCAACTTGAAGCAAAAGAATCATCCTGATAAAAGATTGCCTGCTTTAAAGGGTGTTTGAAGACATTTGTTTTGTTCAGCAGCAGTTAATAAAAGGAGATGAGATGTTCACCCATGGGAATATCCGAGAACTTTTATTGCAAACTGATTTTCATTTCATATCTTAGCTTCATGTACACTTCTTGAAGCATCCCTTTGAAGAAGCAAGGTGACCTATTTTTAATTGTACTGGTTTTCATCTTGAAATACAGCAGGCAAATCTATGAGCACCCTTCACAGTCAACCCTTGCAGCCACTCCAGTGCATGAGTGGAGAAATAGTGTGTCTGTGTCCAACCCATCTGAATAGTCCCATTGCTTCATAGGAGAAAAAGAGTTATCCTGATTGTTATAGCCATCCAAATCTGATTGCATGGCCTCCAAGAGATTCCTCTTTTCTGCCCGAAGGTATCATGGCCAGTGGGAGGAGCCCCAATTACACCTGTAAAAAATACATCCACCAAAACAAGAGAAACATGGTGCTCATCTGAGTAACTGAAATAAAACAACCCATGCAGACTGGCTAAATATGGATTATTTACAATAGTTATATATTCTTTACAACACCATATCAATTTAAATATTCAAACATTACAGAGTCCATTCAGTTCCAAGAATTAAATCCATCGGGAAGCTGAGAAGTCTTGTTCAAGTATGTGTAGCTCATGCTCTAGAAGGCTTGGATCAGGAATCGGGATTTGAAGTCCCACATGTTTCTTTATGACAGAATTTCCTTGGGAAACAACTTCAATTCCTTTGTTGATACTTTAAGAGGTCCCAGCCAACCCAGCTGCTCACGTGAAAACCTGGTTTCACTTCCTTTCTCAAAGCTGGGGCTGTAAGTCTTACTGGTAAACAACCACACAGATGTCCCACACAGGTTGTTTTATTTGGGTTACCTGTAAAAAATAATCTACTGCTACGAGTATCCTGAGTAGGGGAGTAAGAAGCACTCAGCAATTTTTCCAACCCTAGAAGTTTTTGACATTTCACCCCAACTGGGAATTCCTCCAGGACTTACTATGAAAATTGCAAGATTTCCTTGAGCAGTGATGAGGAGAAATGTTGAGCACTGGGAAATCGCTCTTGCTTCTTTGTTTTAGTCTTCACCCTTCACCCCAATTTCCTGTGCAGGATTACGTTTGACCCTTCTTTGCTTCTTGGGCCTATTATTTGTTACTCTTCTCAATGTTCTACTCCTATACTAGCCAGTTTCACATGGTTGCATTAGTTAGTGTGTGAGATTATACACACATATTTGAAACCAACTGGTGGAAATAGACAAAAGAGGTACAAAACACTGCAGAGGGCAGTACTTCAGTCCGAAATAGTGCTGAATTGTCAAGCTTAATCTTATATAGGAAGGAGTTGATAAGATAGATCCAGGAGCAGAGAAGGAATCATGTAGAGAAAAGGATCCATCTCTGTGCAGTAGCTAAGGGCTTTTATACAGGATTTTACAGAAGTAAACTGAGGACATTTTGTTGGCTGGGAAATCCTGGGAGAGGGAAGGAAAATGGCAGAAAATCCTGCAGAAAGCTGTGGGATGGAGAAACATATCGATCTATAACTCTTATCCTAGCTGGTGGTAAGTACTGATTTTAAGACCTACAGACTCTCTGGAGCTGCAGTTCACCTTTTTTCTGGGCAAAAAAAAATATGTTTTGAGATGTTTTGAGGAGTCACCTTTTCTGTGGTTCCTCCCAGGTTATGGAATGCTCTCCCTCAGGAGACCAGGCTGGCCCCTCCATTTTATCCTTCTGCCCACAGCTGAAGATCCACCTTTTCAGCAAGGCTTTAACGATCACGACTGAGTTCCTGAATGTTATTTTTTTTTGTTTAGTTAAGACAGTGTTAAACATTTTACATGTTTTTAATCATTCGATGTATTTTAATCTATTTTTTTAGTTTTATTGTATTTTTTTAAAATGTATAACGTATTGTGCTTTTAATTCTATTCTTCTTAAACCTGTGAGCTGCCTTGAGTCCCCCGATTGGGAGAAAGGTTGCAAACAAACAAACAAACAGGTTTGCAGAAATGCAAAGAAAAATCCTTTAGGGAGAAAACTAAAAAGACAAAGAAGTCAAAGCTACCTGATAATGACTGGCAATGCTCAGTAGGCCTTGGATGCTAAGTGTTGTTCTTCAGGCCGTAGAAAAACAGGGGTGATGGAACATAGATCAGAAGTGCTTCTCTTAAAAGGAGAAGAAACACTCGAGACATTTTGTTGCAGATGATGGTGAGAGTGGTGGTGTTCATGATTCTAAAAATTTAAATTAAAGGAAAAAAACACACTCCATGGACAAAAGTTCTGGCTATGTGGGTAGGATGAATTATTGCTCCTTGCCTCCAATTTAACAAGGATGCATGCCATCTAATTTTAGTCTAACATATCCAGCTCCAATTTTTCAGAGATGATGGTGCTCATTTAAAAAAAATGCCAGATGTTAGGCAAAGAAAAAAAAACAAGAATAATTTCTTTCCTCAGGCTTACTGGTTAAATGAAACATCAAATTTTAAAAAAAAGAAAGAAAGAAAAGAGGAAAAAAAAGAAAAAGTAACCTAAGAGGTGTAGGCAGAATTAGGTGTCAGCTCTAAGGAACTACAAACCCACATAGAAGTCAGGCATATAAAAAGAGCAAGTGTATATCTATTTATATATATTTTTTTGAGGGATAGAATTGGAATTGTGTTGAGTATGGCTTTTTTAAGGAGTCCCAGCTTTTTATTTATTTATTTTATTTATTTATTTAACTTATATGCCGCCCACACTACCCAGAGGTCTCTGGGCGGCTTACAACATTTAAAATACAATAAAAAGACAAAACAATTAAAATGCAATTAAAATATATACTCTAAAAAATTGCCATCGGACCCACAGCTGATATCATTTCAATTAAAAGCCTTCTGGAACAGGAAGGTTTTGACCTGGCGCCGAAATGTCATCAGCGTCGGCGCCAGACGAATCTCAGTCGGGAGGGCATTCCATAGTCTGGGGGCAGCTGCCGAAAAGGCCCTTTGTCTACAAGCCATCCCTCTTACCTCCTTGAGGGACGGCTCTTTCAAAAGGGCCCCCTGGCTAGATCTTAACTGCCGGGTAGGTTCATATGGAAGGAGGCGGTCCTTCAGGTATCCAGGGCCCAAGCCGTTTAGGGCTTTATATGTCAAAACAAGCACTTTGAATTGGGCCCGGGCAGCAACTGGTAGCCAATGTAACTTAAATAGAATCGGCTTGATATGGTCCCTAGCGGCCCCACCACTCACCAGCCGCGCAGCTCGATTCTGGACCAGTTGCAGTCGCCGGACCGTCTTCAAAGGCAGCCCCACGTAGAGCGCATTGCAGTAATCTATGCGAGATGTTACCAGTGCGTGTGTAACTGTCATGAGACTCCGCTCGTCCAGGTAGGGCCGTAGCTGGTATAATTTCCGCAGCTGAAGGAAGGCGCCTCTGGCCACCGAGTCCACCTGGGCTTCCAGTGTTAGACTGGGGTCCAGGAGCACCCCCAAGCTGCGGACCCTGTCCCTTAGGGGGAGTGTAACCCCATTCAGGGCAGGGAAATGGCCCTCCAGCCTGTCCGGTGAAGCACCCACTAACAGCACTTCTGTCTTGTCTGGATTGAGTTTCAATTTATTAACCCTCATCCAGTCCATTATCAGGTCCAGACACGAGTTCAGCACAGAAACCGCCTCACCTGGATTGGTGGAAAACGAGAGGTAGAGCTGAGTATCGTCAGCATATTGCTGACTCCTCAGCCCAAACCTCCTGATGACCTCTCCCAGCGGTTTCATGTAGATGTTAAACAGCATGGGGGACAGTATTGAGCCCTGAGGAACCCCATGACATAAATGCCATGGGACAGAGCAACTGTCCCCCAGCACCACCCTCTGGACACGGTCAGCCAGGAAGGAGCGGAACCACCGTAAAGCGGTGCCCCCAACTCCCAACCCAGCCAGCCTATCCAAAAGGACACCATGGTCGATGGTGTCGAAAGCCGCTGAGAGGTCCAGGAGTATCAACAGGGTCACACTCCCCCTGTCTCTCTCCCGGCAAAGGTCATCATACAGGGCGACCAAGGCAGTCTCCGTACCAAAACCCGGCCTGAAACCCGATTGAAATGGATCCAGAAAATCCGTTTCATCCAGCAGCGCCTGGAGTTGCCCGGCCACAACCCGCTCCAACACTTTGCCCAAATAAGGGAGGTTCGCCACTGGTCGGTAGTTAACCACCAGCCTTGGGTCCAGGTTAGGCTTTTTAAGGAGTGGACGAATTACCGCCTCTTTCAAGGTGGTAGGGACCACTCCCTCTCTCAAAGAGGCGTTCACGGCCTCCTGGACCCAGGTGCGAACCCCCCTGGCAGATCTTCCAATTAGCCAAGATGGGCAAGGGTCGAGCGGAGTGGTGGTAGAACGGACAGATCCAAGCACCCTGTCCACATCCTCAGGTCTCAACAATTGAAACTCATCCATTAATACTTGACCTAAGCACGGCACACTGGACACATCCTCTGATTCTGCAGTAACGGTGGAGTCCAACCCACTGCGAATCTGAGCGATTTCCCCCTCAAAATGAATAGCAAACTCATCACAGCGAGCTGATGAGCAGTCCAGGACCTCCACCGGATTTCCCGGTTGAAGAAGATCCCGGACCACCCGAAACAGCTCTGCTGGACGACATTCTGAGGAAGCAATACGGCTGGAGAAATATTGCCGTTTCGCCAGCCGTATTGCCACGAAATAGGCCCGATAATGGGCTCTAAGTCGTGTTCGATCGGACTCCCAGCGGGATTTCCTCCACCTGCGCTCCAGCCGTCTCCCCTCTCGCTTCATCGCCCGCAGTTCAGAAGTATACCAAGGAGCTGTCTGGGCTCTGCGTGCAGGGAGAGGGCGCTTAGGCGCAATCGTGTCAACTGCCCGGGTCATCTCCCTATTCCATAGGGTGACCTGAGCTTCGACAGGAGCGCCGACCATATCAGACGGATAATCCCCCAGAGCGTTCAGGAAACCATCTGGATCCATTAGTCTCCGAGGGCGGATCATCTTAATAGATCCCCCACCCTTGCAGAGGGAAGAAGAAGCTAATAGACTAAACTTGACCAGGAAGTGGTCTGACCATGACAATGGGGTCACAACCAACCCCTCCACATCCAAACCACCATCTTCCAGTCCCGTTGAGAAAACCAGGTCCAGGGTATGGCCCTTCTCGTGTGTTGGGCCGATGACACATTGAGACAGCCCCATGGTTGTCATGGCGGCCATGAAGTCCTGAGCCGCCCCAGTCAAGGCAGCCTCGGCATGGATGTTGAGGTCCCCCAGCACCAACAGCCTGGGAGTCCTCAACACCAGGTCCGAGACCACCTCCGTCAGCTCAGGCAGGGAGACTGTTGGTACGCAGCAGGGTGGGCGGTACACCAACAGAATCCCTAATCTGTCTCCCAAGCCCAACACACAATACAGGCCCTCAAGACCTCCTCTCAAAGGGATAGGAAGCCTGGTCAAGGAGATAGAACTCCTATAGACTATAGCAACTCCCCCTCCCCGACCCTCCGAGCGACATTGGTGCTGGACCGAGTACCCAGGCGGACACAGCTGGGAGAGGGGAACACCACCCTCTTCTCCCACCCAGGTCTCAGTAATGCACGCCAGGTCAGCACCCTCATCCAGAATTACATCATGGATGAGGGCAGTCTTATTTTGTACTGACCTGGCGTTCATCAACAGCACCGTGTGGCTCGAGGGTTTGCTGATATGGTCACCTGATACCATCTGGTTGGGGGTAGGACTAGAAGAGGGGATAGATGTAAGGTATCTAACCTCTCTTCTCCTACGTGGGCATGTTCTACCCCCACCGCCATTCCTTCCCCTACCCAGCACCACCTCAATGGCTGCCCCCTCTAATGCCCTCCCCCCTTCCTGTTCCCTCAAATCCACTGTGGGTGTCTCTTAATTGATGGCAGTAAAATAAGTAAAAAATAATAAATAAAACCCTTCTAAAGCCCCTTCTCTTCCCCCCCCCCCCAGCCATGTGGCTGATGTTGAGAGGGGGTGAGGCAGCCAGGAGCAGCAGGGCCCAGTCCTGCAACAACAGAGGGAGACTGAGCCGGCTCCCTTGGAAAGGAGCTGGCAGCCGGCAGGGGTCCAACCACAGTCCCACTGCCTCTCACACAGTGAGCTGTGGCCAGCAGATAGTCTTTGGCTCCTCCTGAGTGCAGGAACGCTGGTCCGGTGGGTCCCAAGAGCAGCTCCGACTTAAAAGCCCTCTCTCCCCCTGAGCCAGGTGGCTGATGTTGAGAGGGGGTGAGGCAGCCAGGAGCAGCAGGGCCCAGTCCTGCAACAACAGAGGGAGACTGAGCCGGCTCCCTTGGAAAGGAGCTGGCAGCCGGCAGGGGTCCAACCACAGTCCCACTGCCTCTCACACAGTGAGCTGTGGCCGGCAGATAGTCTTTGGCTCCTCCTGAGTGCAGGAACGCTGGTCCGGTGGGTCCCAAGAGCAGCTCCGACTTAAAAGCCCTCTCTCCCCCTGAGCCAGGTGGCTGATGTTGAGAGGGGGTGAGGCAGCCAGGAGCAGCAGGGCCCAGTCCTGCAACAACAGAGGGAGACTGAGCCGGCTCCCTTGGAAAGGAGCTGACAGCCGGCAGGGGTCCAACCACAGTCCCACTGCCTCTCACACAGTGAGCTGTGGCCGGCAGATAGTCTTTGGCTCCTCCTGAGTGCAGGAACGCTGGTCCGGTGGGTCCCAAGAGCAGCTCCGACTTAAAAGCCCTCTCTCCCCCTGAGCCAGGTGGCTGATGTTGAGAGGGGGTGAGGCAGCCAAGAGCAGCAGGGCCCAGTCCTGCAACAACAGAGGGAGACTGAGCCGGCTCCCTTGGAAAGGAGCTGGCAGCCGGCAGGGGTCCAACCACAGTCCCACTGCCTCTCACACAGTGAGCTGTGGCCGGCAGATAGTCTTTGGCTCCTCCTGAGTGCAGGAACGCTGGTCCGGTGGGTCCCAAGAGCAGCTCCGACTTAAAAGCCCTCTCTCCCCCTGAGCCAGGTGGCTGATGTTGAGAGGGGGTGAGGCAGCCAAGAGCAGCAGGGCCCAGTCCTGCAACAACAGAGGGAGACTGAGCCGGCTCCCTTGGAAAGGAGCTGACAGCCGGCAGGGGTCCAACCACAGTCCCACTGCCTCTCACACAGTGAGCTGTGGCCGGCAGATAGTCTTTGGCTCCTCCTGAGTGCAGGAACGCTGGTCCGGTGGGTCCCAAGAGCAGCTCCGACTTAAAAGCCCTCTCTCCCCCTGAGCCAGGTGGCTGATGTTGAGAGGGGGTGAGGCAGCCAAGAGCAGCAGGGCCCAGTCCTGCAACAACAGAGGGAGACTGAGCCGGCTCCCTTGGAAAGGAGCTGGCAGCCGGCAGGGGTCCAACCACAGTCCCACTGCCTCTCACACAGTGAGCTGTGGCCGGCAGATAGTCTTTGGCTCCTCCTGAGTGCAGGAACGCTGGTCCGGTGGGTCCCAAGAGCAGCTCCGACTTAAAAGCCCTCTCTCCCCCTGAGCCAGGTGGCTGATGTTGAGAGGGGGTGAGGCAGCCAAGAGCAGCAGGGCCCAGTCCTGCAACAACAGAGGGAGACTGAGCCGGCTCCCTTGGAAAGGAGCTGGCAGCCGGCAGGGGTCCAACCACAGTCCCACTGCCTCTCACACAGTGAGCTGTGGCCGGCAGATAGTCTTTGGCTCCTCCTGAGTGCAGGAACGCTGGTCCCTCATATTCTTTCTCTCCCCATTATGCTTAGATCCAGCTTGAAGGGGAGCCTTTTGCCCTAAGCTACCGACTGAGGCCATCAGAGCAATATTGTGTTCAGATCCATTATCTTGACCTGCTGAATGACTGTCATGTAGAAACAAAGGACTTGAGTAGCTCAAAGACAGTCCAAATGCTAGCTGGCAGGCAATTCTGTTTCATATTCCAACAAATTCAGTACAATGGGTTTCGAAAAGCATGAAGGGGATGGCAAGCTACAGGGAACTACATGGAACATATTTAGTGGGGTTAACACATGGTCATTTTATTTGGCTGCTTCCCCCCACACACACACACTACTACTACCACCACTATTATAATAATCATTAATTAAATGCTGTTGTGATTTGATCTTGTGATTATTATTGATTGTTGTGATTTGAATTACTGTTTGATTACTAATTATAAGCGTCATCATGTGCATGAAAAAACATAGAAAGGCAGTGTATATGGAAGGAAAGGAACATCACATTATGAATACAGATTTTGTGTGTGAGAGAGAGACAGAAAAGGAAAGAGTGAAGTATTGGGTCAGTGCATTCTCTTCTTTCCTTTCACACATAGGCAAAGATTCAGTGATGTACTCTAGCATTCAATAACTGTGAAACTGGGATTCTCTCCCCCTCAGTTTCATACTCCAGACCATGGTTGTGCCCCAAACCAGGTCTAAGTTATTTCCAGAGCATATTTCTAGGGTAGAGGAGGGGCTGCTGGAAATTGTTCATTTCTCCATGGAATGGTGGGGGGAGGATTGGAATGATCGCCAGTGTTTCTTTCCTCAGCAAGGTAGTTGAGAGGGTGGTGGCCGACCAGTTGCAGGCTCTTCTGGATGAAACCAATGCCCTGGATTTGTTCCAATTGGGCTTCAGGCCACGCCACGGCATGGAAACGGCATTGGTCACCCTGTTTGATGACCTATTGAGGAAGGCTGACAGGGGCAAAATGTCTCTGCCGGTCCTCCTCGATATCTCAGCCGCCTTTGATACCGTCGACCATGGTATCCTCCTGGGGAGGCTCTCTGAGTTGGGAATTGGTGGCCTGGCTTTTGCCTGGCTCTGTTCCTTCTTGGAGGACCGTCCCCAGAGAGTGCAGATTGGAGAGAGTTTCTCGGCCCTGTGGAGCCTCAATTGTGGGGTTCCGCAGGGCTCGATCATCTCTCCAAGGGCCGCTGGGAGGGGTCATCAGGGGATGTGGGGCTTCGTGTCATCAGTATGCTGATGATACTCAGCTCTACATCTCCTTTTTTTCCAACAACAGTGGATGCTGTTTCGTCCCTTGAGCGCTGCCTGGAGGCCATTCAGCAATGGATGCAAGAGAGTGGACTGAGGCTGAACCTGGGCAAGATGGAGGTCCTTCGGGTGGGTGGCCCAGACATCAGTGGTTTGGGAAACTCCTTCTCTCTTGGGGGGATGACTCTTACCACTAAGAGTGAGGTTCGCAGTTTGGGTGTACATCTGGACCCGGAGCTCACCATGGAAACCCAGGTCGCATCAGTGGTCTGATCCGCACACTTCCATCTTCGGCGGATTGCCCAGCTGCGTCCCTATCTTGATGTGGGGGATCTCACCACCTTGGTCCATGCGCTCGTAGTCTTGAGATTAGACTACTGTAATGCACTCTGTGTGGGGCTGCCTTTGAGACTGACGCGGAAACCTCAGATGGTGCAGAATATGGCGGCCAGACTTCTTACAGGGGAGAAAAGGTACCACCATATTTCCCCCACTCTGGCCGCCTTGCATTGGCTGCCCATTCATTTCCACATTGATTTCAAAGTCCTAACAATGACATATAAAGCCCTAAACGGTTTAGGACCTCGATATCTGGCAGAGCACCTCCTCCCACCCAGTTCTGCCAGAGTCACTCATTCTAGCCAGGCCGGGCGGCTGAAGGGCCTAACGCTGAGGGAGGTCCGGAAGGAAAGAACGAGGAACTGGGCCTTCTCGGCAGTGGCCACTCGCCTCTGGAACAACTTGCCTGTGGAGATCTGCCTGGCTCCCTCTCTTGGTGTTTTCAGGAGTAAAGTTAAGACCTGGCTATTTGGGCAGGCTTTCCATCCTGCCATATCTTAAATTTTGCAATTTTTGCCATCTTGGATTCATAGTATACGTTTATTGGTTTCACCGTTTTTTTAAAAAAAAAATTGTAATGCTGCCCAGAGTAGACCTTTGGTCTAGATGGGCAGGGTAGAAGTCTAATAAATAAATAAATAAATAATAAATGATTGGTGCAGAAGGATAATAAATGATATAGGGCAGGTATGGGCAAATTGTGACCATCTAAATGTTGGACCACAACTCCTTGCACCCCTCATCTGTGGCTAAGCTGACTAGGACAGTTAGGCATAGTAGTCCAACAACCTTTGGAGGACAACAAGTTGTTCCTCCCAGTGTAGAAGAAACAAGCCAAACAAGGCTGAATACAGCAGGTGCAATTCAGAGTAAACATTTAAAGTCCTGCTAGAACCAGTGCAGACAACTAGCCATAGCTAACTTAAGTCCCATTGACTTCAATAGATACTTAGTCGAACAAACCTGCAATACAAACCTATTCAGTAAGAGTTACAGCCTTCATTGGGGCTTACTCTCAGATAAATGTGTTTATAACCTGGACTGATTTTAAGACACACATCTTTTTAGACTGGCTTATTATGTCTAACCTGCTTTGCCGTATTGTTTTACCTGTATCTTTTGTTGATTTTAATTGGTTTTAAAGGTTTTTTTTTTAATTCCAGTGATTTTATAGTGAAGCTGGCTGATTGATTTTATGAGTTTTAGCTAATTGTGGTTTTATCTGTTTTTAGTTTTGTAAGAAATTTCTAAGCTGCCTTGAGTGAAATCTTTTAGTGTAAAGACGGGTGTAAAGGCAGCATTACAAAGGGGATGCTGAGCCTTTGCATTGGGAACTCTATGGCATATATTTGGTTGGATTAATGCATGTACAAACAAATCAGTCAATCAATCAATTGATCACTTCAGGACCCAAGCCAGATTGTGTGTGTATGGATGTGCTTAGGTTTTAGTTTGCTTGTGTGTTTTGCACAAGGTAATTCACTATTTGTGTTAACAGAGGGCTCACCTATAACTCAAGGACCCTGTCCAAACCAGTTTGCCCTAGATGATCCAATGGTTCAAAGGATAGCTATAAAAATGCTGTATTTGATTCTCCCCATATTTTACAACCAGTACACAATTAATTATTTGTTGTACACTTTTTAAATTACATTTTGTATATTTTAACCATATAATATGTTTTATGAACTGGCTGTACACTTTTTAAATTGCATTTTGTATATTTAACCACATAATATGTTTTATGAATTGATTGTACATTTTTAAACTACATTTTGTATATTTTAGCCACATAATATGTTTTATGAATTGGTTGTATATTTTTAAACTGCATTTTGTATATTTTAGCCATAAATATGTTTTATGAGCTGGTCACCTGACCGTAATAAATAAATGCAATACAATGAGAGATGGTATTGAATTTTGTTCAGAAGGAAATCTGCCAATCTATGTATGGTTTTGTTCACAGTGGAATTAAGCCAGATATCTGTTGGACCCCATGATTCCACAAAAATTGTGCTGCACCGTGGTAGTGGTAGGGAGATGTTTGCTCCATATTTTAGTAGGAATAAATTTATTCAACACTGCCTGAATACATTCACAAGCCAAAATGCAATGATCCGTTGGGTTTTGTACCTTTTCAAATTTTATACCTCACTTCTTGCTGAGAAAAAGAAAATGAAGAAGGAAGGAAAACTCCAAACAGAAAAGGCATAAATTAAAGTGAAATGGGTACTTTCAAATAACATTTTCAGACTGAGACAATTACAAAGGGAAGGGAGTCATGGGGCCAACAAGTGCATTTGGCTTCCCAAGGCTGTTTTTGTGGCCACTGGACTCCTCCAAGACCTTCTGCTCCCAAAACTTTGTCATTTGTGGATGCCTCAGGAAAGCTTATGAATAAACTTGAGCCCCTTATACATTTTGAAAAATCATGTTTACCATATCAGAAGTGAGTTTTTGACTCTTTCCAATCCCCCCCATCAATTTGGGGAATTCAGTAGAGCCTCCAGTGACTCCTGGAGGCAGGAAATCTGATCCCCCAGGAGCTTAGAGCTTATTCACCCCTGCAGTAGTGAGATGGAAGGAACTCAGTTTTTTTAAAAAAATGTGTGCATTGAACAAAATGAAACAGGCAAATTTGTCGATTGCTACTGGAGACACAGGTCCTAATGTAGCATATAACAGGCCAAAGGTAGGCTGATCACACCATCAGCACCACAACATTAGAGAAAACATGCCTAATCTACAAGTAAACAACTCACACATACATGCAAAAGTCTTTGTCGCTACCCTGAATTTGTGAGGTCATTGCATCACACTTGCATAAGAGCCATCTGCATATGTTCAAGGATAAC
The DNA here is from genome assembly GCA_037013535.1 of Intellagama lesueurii. Taxonomy (NCBI): domain Eukaryota; kingdom Metazoa; phylum Chordata; class Lepidosauria; order Squamata; family Agamidae; genus Intellagama; species Intellagama lesueurii. The sequence goes on along the minus strand of JBAJHW010000004.1, from coordinate 90,218,173 downwards.
CTTCAAACTTTGAGAAGACTCTGCTGATGCCAGGACAATCAATTCCAGAATCTGGCAGAATCTAACTCAGCTGCAGAACCATGAAACTGAGAAACAAGAAAACATGGTAGAAAATTCTGGGATATAAAATCGGGCTTTAATTTATTTTGAAAGTAGATGCTATGGAAGCAAGCAGGACTTCTGGGCTTTCCTTCTAAGCAACAGGATGTAAGGAAGAAAAATTCATTGATGTAAGCAATGTACAATCTTTTTCAGTTAAAAAAAAAGGTTATGTTTGCTATAGTGGAAATCCTTGTGGTGTGAATTTAGTGTCCTAACAAAATTTAGGGTGCTTGGCTTGGACATGAGTTTTGCTTCCTAACTTTGCAATGATTAAGCATCCTAAAGTCCTAATGAACCAGATGCCCCTGTTACAGCTGACAATCCACAACCATGATTACACCCAACCCAATAATTGACATTTGACTTGCTGAGTCAGAATTGGACATTTCTAATTTTAGCAGACCTCCTGAGAATTAATGCCAGCAGTTTGTGCATGGGACTCAAAAGGTTAGTAAAAAGTCAATACAGGAGAGACTGAAAATCAGTTACTCCATATGCTACAGGTTAGGCAAAATCATAGCACTCCCAATTAGAGAATGGAGCTCCCTATTAAGAGAAAGAATAGCGATGGCTGTCAGCCATCAACAAAGTCAAAAGAGACTGTCTCATTATTCTAAATGGTTCGCTTTATAGATAACTCTTTTTAATGAGCTGTACTGAGAGACACAATTCTCTCTGCACCTCATTTCCCAAGCAAAAGGAAGCTTTGGGAATAGAAAAGAAAGATAGAAAAGATGGAAATATCAGAGCAAATTGTCTTTGGTATGTCTTGTATGCCTTCAAAGGGGGAGAAAAAAAGGCAACAAACATAAAAGGAAAATCTTTTGCCATTATGAAGAATGAGTGATTTCAGAGTCAAGGGGACTAATCTGTTTTCCTGAGGAGTAGCCATGCTAAGCTGTTGCAACAAAAACAACAACAGGAGGTTCTGTGATACCTACCAAAATTATTACAGCGTAAGCGTGCATCCATTTCATCAAAGACGCAAAGCATTGTCCTAAGCTGGCAGGAGCATACAGAGCAGAGGAGGGGAAATAAGGGTGTAAATTCTTGCTTTCTCTGCAGGCAGGGACAAGAAAGTTCAATAATCTTCTTTCCAGGGAGGAGGGACAGAAATCCTCTACAATTTTCAGTCGAGTACTTGCCCCGCTTGGAACAATGTGGTGGATTCAAACAAAAAATGCCTTTCTGTGCAACATAGTACTATTTGTGAACTGCACGAATTGTGCGGATTGCCCACAGCAGTACTGTTGCTCCATTTAAGCCCTAGAAACAGCCACAGCTAGTGCACCACAGGCACGGAAGCATTGTCTGCGTGTTCAGAAAGAGATCAACAACAAAATAGCCAGTTCTCCTATGCTTGCTCTGTTTGTTGCTGTGCACGTGCATGTGTACTTTGCCTCTTAAAGGAAGAGAACATTAGAAACACATTTTTACACTGGTTACAGAGACCAGGGGCAGGAGAACTCTTTGTCTTACTCACAGCTGGTCGTGACCAGTCTTGCAGGATTTGAGGATTCCTTGTGAAGGTGACTCATGGTGTCAAAATCAGGAAGAATAAGGAATTTACCTAGTATTACTTCCACCCCCACTACAGAAACATGTAGTAAGAGAGATCAAAGGGAAATTAAAATAATTAATAAAATGTTGGGATGGCAAAAGTGGTTCAGCTGTGCCATACATTAGGGGTGAGCACTACCATCCTGGTTCTCCCAAGTTCTCATTAAAAAAAGGAAAAAGAAAGAAAACACTGGCTTGAAATGTACCTTTGTACCCTTTATAGGACAAGGGACAATTCTGCCCTGTTTTGAGCAGCTCAGAGAACCATCCCCTAATTTTTAATTTTGTCATTAAGCTATTTTGATATTAAGGACCTTTTCTAGTAAGGAAATGCCTTTTTTGAAGAAATGTTGAGGGTTGTGGGTTGCAGGAAGGGCTCATTAAGGTAGGGATATGAGTGCACCTCCCCGACTGCTGGAGATTGGCTACCCTTCTATATAGGAAGGATATGTTACACAATGAGAATTAGGGCTGTTTGAGGAAGCTGTTTTCAATCCAAAGTTTCATTGAGTTATCTGAGTCAGTAGTTCATGCGCTATCCAAGGAGCAGACACAGTCTGAATCCATGGTAAGTCTGGAATCCTAAGGCTGATGAAATAATGTGCTGTATTGAGGGGAAAATACGCACTTTGAACATGCACATATTAGAATAAGCACATTGTAGACAAACTTAAATAAGTGAGATGGGGGGTGCATTCAGGTGAAGAATGCACTTTGAACCATCCACAAAAGTTAGGGACATACTGGGAGCAAATAAGATAATGGAACAGATCTTGTCTCATTGAATGATGTATTTGAAATAACTAAAGAAAGAAAGGGTAGAGTGTGTCCCATTAATAAAACAAACTAATGAAGTCCAGTTGAACTAAAAATGGTGGTGGGAAAGGAAAGACATCTAGGGATGTGGACTTTTAGATTTGCAGATTTTTAATGACCTGCAATTTTTAATAACCTCTGGCAGATTCCATTCTCAGTGGTAGATATTGGGCCACAGATTCCACTGTTTCGCTAAAAGGACCACTTCTGCACTTCCCGGGATGAACAGAGGAGGTCACCACGGATAGAAAGGAATGCTCCTAAAGTGCTTATATAATTGGGGCTGAGGCTTAAGCTTTAGTGAGGATTGGTTCCTTTTGTACTGTGGAGCTCATGGGTTTTATGTCTTCCCTTCTTAACAGATCTTCTTTTATCCACTCCTTCCTCAGAAGGATAAAAATACTACCGAAGGTGGCATGACTCTCCTGACAAACCTGTTTCCTCCACTGTGGAATTGCTAAGCAGCTTTGAGGCTTATGGGGCTTCGGCAAGAACAGCAGAGCAGCAATGCAGAACTAGTTTGAGGCACTCTCTTCTATTATTTTATAGGTTTAAACATTTATTAAATTTACAAATGATTTACGGCTTTCCTTCCACCCTCCAGGTGTTTGCAAATACGATGTTGCCAGGAAAGATTAATTTGCATTTTAGTAAGCCCAAAGTAGCGTTAATTTAATTACTGAGGACAATTCTTAAATAATGCTTTTACTGACATTTCCCCAATTGTTGCTGTGCAGCCTGAAGACAGACTGTAATCCCACAATGAAATGTGAGTGCCAAATGTCCTAAAAACAAGTACTGAGTTTGGCATTTTTTCCAAAATCAAGGACATTGTAAGATATAGTGTTGGGGTCATTAAGATAGGAATCCATAATTTGTGAGCCACTAAACTGAACTTAGCCCACCAACCATGAGTAATGGCACAACAAGGGTCAATGAACTTCCTGAATTTTCTGCAGGTTGTAGACCACTGAGCAGGTGAAAAAGATGGCTGATGATTTGTATTTGGTTTGGGGATGTCAGGGTTCATTCAGGACTGTTTTAGAATATTCATTTTAGCAACAGTTAATAGGGGATGGGGAAGCCAATGCACTGTGCCTTTGCTGAATTTATCATTTCACCAGCTGCAAATTTCTCCCAGTCCACATTCACACCAGCCTGCGAACATGGTAAAATTCCCCTCCCCAGAAAGGTGTATGTGAAAATTCATATGCATTTGTTTGCACATTTCCCATATATATATTCATTTTTGTACTCCCTTTTGATACACAGTTTTTGCAAGTGTTTTCCCTGTGTAATGAAATAATATGCACATTTTAATATACTGATGCATTCTTCTGCTCATTTTTAAATTTGCAAAATTTGGGAAGACATAGATATTGGCAGGAATATGCATTCTTGTTGGCTTATTGGTTTAACATGTCTGAATTTGGTACATTCATACTAGGGATGTGTTTTGGATTCAGCATTTATTCAGAAAATGAAGCAAAAATAGGGTTTTCTTTCAGTTTCCAAATGAACTGAGGAAGACTGTAGTGGCTTTCAAATCAAATCGGGTGTCTTTGTATCACCAAGTATTGCTTCAGCCCCTCAGAGGTTAAAAAAACTGGGGGAAGCTGAATTGGCACCATGATGTCTCATTCAAGAAACAAAAAATAATATTTTAAAGGAATAAAGAATCCCAAAGCATGAGGAGATTGACAACTCAAGAACCAATGAAAAACTCATGCTGTCCTGGAAACCTCAATCACATAGCTGCTGAGATTTAGATCAACCAAATAAACCCCCTTATCTGCATGGTCAATGGCTGTTTCATGTTTTGCAGAGTCAGGGAAGGGTTTTAATCTATTATAGATTATTATTTGCATCACTTGCATTCTGAATAGAGTATGCATTGTAAATATGTTGGTGTACACTGCAGATTTTTTTTCTTTTCTTTTAGGCAGCTGCAGATTGCACATGATATTACACTTTTGAATCCAATCAATTGTGTGTGTGTGTGTATATGCCACAGATATTCTGTGCCTTTTCTGTAGGATTTGAGTGGGATAGATCACATTAATGTCAGGAATAGGACATAAGCTATATTTGAACTCAAACACTCAACATGGGATTCATACCAAGGCTCAGGATACAAATAACACTCCATTCAGGATCTGGAGCTCAGCAGAGTCAATGTATTTAACAACGAGCTTGAAGACTGATAAACCGTTGCTTCCAGAGACCCCAATTGATCCAGGTGTGGATTATTTAGATGTAAGTCTCCTAGTGAGTAGAGTCTTACTCTCAAAGAATACTCTTGCTCCCAAGGAAGGAATTACTCTTCAGACCATATTCAGCTAAGTCCTTGTTTTCCCTGAGCACCATTCCCATAGATGAGATGGAGGTCCACTCTCCTAGTCCAAGTTTGGGGCTAAGCCTCCTCCATGTCAGGGTGCAGTCCCCAGTACTTCTGAAAATTGTAGATTCATAGGACAAGTCACACTGTCAAGGGACTCAAACTGCTTCTCACTAGAAGAATCTTCCGGCCACAAAATGACCAGTCATATTCAACTGGAATATTACACTATTTAGACCTGCTTTATTATCAGGTACTTTTGGCTCACTTCTTATACAACCTGGAGGCCTAACAAGAGAGTTGTACTCAACATGTTCAGCACATCTCTCATTTTGTTTCAATCAATTTTTTATGTAGCTCATTCTATTGTCCTTTATTGGTTCAATTTAAACTGGCAATATCTGTTACTAAATTTTATGATATTTATGAGACGTTCTTTTATATATTCATTAAACTTTACCCTTCTCATTAAGTAGTTAGTATTTTTCAGCCAAAATCTGTATTTTAAAAAGATAAGATAAATATTTCATTAAAACAGCATCTTTCCATTCCAAACTGGTGAACAGACAGACAGACAGACAGACAGACAGACACACACACACACACACACACACACATACGATTCCCTTTTTTTTAATCCTCTTCTGTGTCAGAGGAGAAATGATAGTTGAAGAGTCCTTCAATGATCAACACATTCGTGATATTACAGTGCATGTAATAAAATGTTCAATAGGTACTATAATTCCAAAAGAGTTCACCTCAGTTTTGCTTACAAAGATTCACACAGCTGCTATGTTCACAATATTTTTCCCAGATTTTTTTATTTTTTGTATATTTAAATGAATACTGAGAAAATTAGTACACCTCTTGTATATCAGGCCTTTACCCTCTCATGTCTGAGGCAGGGAAAAGCACTTACCAATTTCATGTGAACAAAAATGAGACTTCATGGTAGCTGGGACTGTCATCCCCAGCTTCAGAGGGGAAAACATGGATTGGGAGCCAGTTGTCACTCTTACCTGTTCAGAGTGCTATAAGGAAACAGAGATATTTTGGCATGACTGTCATCTGTTTAAAGCTGAGCCATCTGGAATCTCTCTCGGATTCATTTTTGTGGGTGGTTTTGTCAAGATTTACTGAAATCCTATGCCTTTCTCTCAAATATTTTCAGATCTTTCATCTAAGGAGAAACCCTCAAATTTGTGCTGAAATTTCACTTTGAATTTTAACTATGGCATGCAAGGTTTACTTTTTCCTTCCTCAGGCTGTCTGTATGCATTGGTCAACTCATCTCAAGAAATGGGCTCCTGCAACCACAAAGAGTATTCTGCTGCTCCATGGTACTCCAGTGGAATCCTAACACTTGTTCTGGTTTCTGAAGTTCCCCTTGAGGATTTGGAGAGCTCCTCTTCCCAACAAACCTCTCCTTTGAGATTTGGAGCCCCTTGCTAGGGTCCTCCCCATTTGATATTAGTGAAGGCGATACTGAAGCCTTTGATCAGGATTTCCATTTAATCCTTCCTGGTTTCCCCCCCCTCCCCAAAAGATCCTAGTCTACAGGTTACTCAGTGTCTCCAACTGGCTGTAAATGTAGGCCTCATCTACAGAGTTGAAACACAAGGAACTGGTACATCCAATGGTATCAGGAATCAGAACGAGAGACTAGGTCTCATCTACAGTGTACCCAAATGATAGATCTCAGTCAGGAAGACAGGAGGAGATGATATACCTCTTTGATCCCTCCACACAGTGGGCACAATAGCGGGTGTTAGTAATGGAAACTCAGACTTTGAATGCTAGAATCTCATAAATCTGTTGGTTAAAAAAACATTCCTCCAAATATGTATTAAAACTGGCTGCTATCAATTAGTGTATGACAAGAAATGTGTATCAAAAAGGAAAATTAAGCAGAAACAAGGATAGGAAATACTATGATTGAAGTTCTTGTTCTCAGATTAGAGAGGCTATCTTAAAAAGTGGAGACACCATCAAGGAATTGCTAATCCGCATGAAAGTTCTCTCTCAACAAAACTAGTGCCTTTTCCATTTGGGAATATAAGCACATCACACAGAGCAAATTCAGATATTTTAGCTGATTGATCTTTTTTTTAAAATGTGCAGACAACTGTTTCTGCTTTTTAAAAGTTCATACAAGAGAGCACTGATGGTACTTTGCATAAAAATCAGTATCCATGGTTTAACTCCCCACAGTCTGAAAATATTAAAAATATTAAAAAGAAAAAAAACAGAAATAAGTATTTCCACAATGTAATTCCAGAACTATCCAGTAGAGGGAACCAGATTCAATGTGCGCTCTCTCTCTCTCTGGCTTGCTTTTATCCACAGTTTTCAACATCTGTCGGGAGGACTTGGAATCGATCCCCTGTAGATACTGCTACTGGACTATGCAATTTATGTTGATCTCTTGTGTCTAGAAATTGAAATGCCCCCCTATAATAGGATTTTCACCTTAAATACCAGTTAATGGTAGCACATGCACACACACAGAGCTCATCTTTCTGTTAGCCTTTGGTGGATTCCCATAATATCTTCCCACAGTGTTTCTGAAAATATTTCAGGTGGGTTTTTTTAAAAATCCTGCCTAAGCATATGATAAGAAACACTGTGGGGAAATTTATACTAATGCATAGAGCAGAACACCCTTTGGGATGAAATGCCAGGGAAAGAAATGAGGCCTATTTTTACTGTTATGTCAAAATGTTGTCAAAACTTCACATAGTGTTTTAAAAGACGGTCTTTAAATTCTGGCAATTTTAAGAGTTTGGGCCATGTGGCTAAGACAGAATGTGATTGAAATACATGCACAAATCAGGCAAAAAACCTATTTGGAACTATAGTTACCCCTTTTGCAAAATGCTGGATTTTGTAATAGGAAGCACCAACCATTGCTGTAACTAACAAAGGGGAAAAAGACAAAATAGAGTCTGTGAGTTTCACTTGTCTCTATTCCCTGAGCCCAATCCCTGATCAAACGCTGTAACCTCTTAGTGTTTTCAAATACTTTTGTTACCATACACTACAGTGCCACAGTGTGTATATGTGTGTGCATATTGGAGGAACAGGTTTGGGTTGGATGCCTCTCTGTTCACTTGTTGGTACACTAGTGAAACGTAGCACTGGAAAGTAACTGGTTATGAACCATATTTGTGTGCATTTACTATTATTGTATTTGTTATTATTTGCATACATTTGTGTGTATTTTGAAAGCAGTGTTGGAAGGCTACTTTTTCAAGATTTGTTAGTAAGTTTGTGCCTTGATCTTGGGTAGCATTGAAAGAGCAGAGGATGAATATGGGGATACTGTTGCAAAGTTATTTTGTCAGCCCTTTATCAATCCTTCGGATTTTAAGAGTAGTATTCTCTGTGTATCTATTTGTTTCAAATTTTGTGTTAGGCTAATTAGGTGACTCTTGTATCACAGACCTACCACTTGCTGTATTCAGATTTTTCATGTAACCAAAGGTAATTAACAGTGACTTAGGCAGCTCTGACACCAAGGATAAGCGAAGCTATCTGGAAGCTTCAAGAAAGAACAAGGGAGCTGCTTTGCCATCACAGTTTTAAGGTTAACCTCAGCTTCCCTGGATTCCAAATCTGAATCTAGCAAGATTCAAAAAAATATTACCTGACTTAGCAATGCCACTATTCAAGACAGGAAAGACACAATGAATAGACATGGAGCAGGTAGACAGATTTCTATTGGATTCAAATCCCTGTATGACAACAAAGATTCATTGTGTGATGCTCAAACACCATCCCTCAGCCTTATCTACTCTTCAGGGTCATTGTGTGAGTAAAATTGGATAGCTCCTCAAACAAATGTGGAATAAAAATGTAATGAATTAATAAAGTGTAATACTTTTTCTGCAGTTTAAAAGATATATTCACCTTGGGAGTTGCTAGATGTGAAAGATTCAATCATCCCTCTTGGGTATATGATCTGCCCTTCACTGTTTTGGTCCCAAAACCTTATTTGAAATGTATAAACCAGAATAACGTTATGACTTCACAAAGTCCATGCAAGTCATATGGATTGATGCTGTGCCTTCTCTTTTCAGTTCCATTCCAGTTAGCTCAGTTACAGCTATGAGCTGACCTAGACGGCAAGTCAATGTGCCATTTTGAAGTAGATCTAAGCTATGTCATGCTATCAAGTACAAGTTTACGGTTGTCTCTTAAAGGGATATAAATCTTTTTTTCCCCTCCTTACAGATCTTTAGAGTAGCTGCAGTTGTTGTTTCACAAAGACTTTGTAGGTTTTGGGAGATGTGTGACAGGCCTCTTGTAGTCTCACATCTGTTTTAAATGTACTAGGTTATTATAGTTAGCTTCTAAAAGCTTTGTGTGTCCTCTCAGAATAAAGAATGCATGTGTGCCACAGGGTTAATCTCATTCCTGTTTTAAGAATTTGGCAAACATATACTGCCTGTTATTGGAGCTAGATCTGCTATGAACAATTAATTCAAATGCAAGTGATGATGTCCTTCAGCACTCTATGAGACTAGCTGGCTTTTTTATTAATATAGACAGAAACAATGACTCAATTCTGGACAAGACAGCAGGATAGTTCCCTCTCCTTTTCAGAGCAAAAAACTCTTCCTGCAATCAGTTTGGTGTCTTTTTCTGTGCTGTAGAACAGGGAAAGTCAAACTCAAGTTGAAGTAACAATCATGAAAATGAAGGTGGCAAAATTAAGGTCAGCACTAGGTTATTAAACAATAGGCTTCTTCAGATGAACCACTGTTCTGGTGATTTGCAGGCCTGCCCCATGATCCTATGAGGGGAGCTATCACTGACACTGCATACTAGGGATATGCCCAAACAGCCCCTTGTTGCCAGGACTAGCCTAGTCATTAGCCAAAGGAAGGTGGCCACCTGCAGCCTCACCCAGGTACAAGATAACTGGAGGATCACCTGTCGAGGACTGGATGAGGGACAGGCTCACAGCCAGCCCTTGGAAAATGCTTTGGGAGGCTTGGCCAGCCTAATTGGAATCTTGAGACACTTTCTTGAGGGGACCCCTCCCAAACATTAAAAATGTTCCTACTCCTTGGGCTACAGGAAAGAAGCAGATAGTAGCCCAAGGCAGCAGCCTTTCAGATCCCCACAAAATGATCTGCAGATCAGGACCAATCTTTAGATAATCTGCTTTCTCTCAACTCCTGGAGAAATACTGTATCTTTTATCAAACCAGACCACATGAGCTTCTTAGTAGCTTTCTCTACAGAGGATGGAAGAATTTATGCAGATACAAAGAGGCTGAGAAACACTGGCTTTCTATAGGAGTATGATTTGCAAGAGCCCAGGAGAGGGAGGAAGACATAATGGCTGTAGCAAAAACCCAAATAGATTAATGAAACAGGAAGGTAGAGTAAGACTAGCTTCCTAGGCACCTTATAGCTCAAAGGCCAGCTGGCAGTGGTATTTGCACCTCTGGGACAGTGAGTAAAGATGAAGAAGAAATTATGACGGGGGAGGAAAAGCAGACCATAATAGCCTTATCTGACCTAGCCAGTCAAAGCAATATGCGATTGCATGCATCCAACTGTAGTCATATATACACTCAAGTCTTCACAGTGTTAATAAGTGAATAAAGTTTAGTAAACTAAGCATAGAGATTTAAAAAAATATTGCAGAGCACCAAGGCTACTCTACAATTATGCAACACTGACACTTTTCACTGCAGCCATACAAAATGGCTGACCCAAGTCAATGCAAGTGGTTGGCACATACAGGAAAGATCAAGGGCTTTGAGGAGGGTCAGGTGACAGTCATCTTCTCTTTTGGTGCCAGCAACTCAGTCTGCTGATACTGTGTAACACATCCAACACCCTTCCCTCAGGTCAAATCACAGAGAGTCTTTTGTTGAAGAATTTAACTGAGTGCAAAATGGAACATGAAGGATCCATTGGTACATATTGCTCCACTTTAGGCCTGAACTTTGCTCTACTCTAGGGTCTCCCCCAAGCTGCACAAATACTCCTAATTTGTTTTTTTCTTTGCACATTTGTCGACAAACAATCCCAATTCGCAACACCATTGCCCACTGCATTGCCAGCTGTGCTACCATTTTTTTCTTTTGAATCTGCCACCATGCTAATGAAATGTAGCAGTACACAAGTGGTAAAAAGAACCATATAATGTCCTTTAAAATTAAGAGTCCAGTGGGTGTGTACCCTGTTTTAAATGGGGAAAGGTGTGTATCTGTTGCCACAGCTTTGTAGCAGAGCAGCAGGCTGTGGTCCCTGGGACATTCGGGGAGCCCACATGGCTCCGAATGCTGTAAGTTGTCCACCCCTGAAGTGTTGCTATGATACAAAATAATCTCAGAATTTCTTTGAAAGACTCATTTACATTACTGAATAGTTTTGCTTTAAAAAAAACCACAATTTTTTTTTTGCCCTTTGCCCAGCTTCTTTCTTCTTGCCCCCTCCATCATGTTTATAAGGTCAAAAGTTTCACTTCACAACAGTCAACAGTATGATAGCTGCTCCCAAATGAGAAACACCAACAGTGCACAACAATGTTGCATCTTTGTCATTTCCTTTTTGTCATTTGGGATAAACATGGCAAGCAAGCTTTTTGCTCAGAGTCTCTGGAGCTTTATCAATTCCTGACAGGCAAAGAATCCTGACCCTGGAGGTTCATCTCTCAGAAGGGGGCTGGAGCCTAGCAACGTATTTTACATTCTGACAAGAGATGTCATTATTACTTTCTCAGAATGAGAAAATTTGCAAATGTCTCTTCCTACAAGAATGTTTTTCCTTCCAGTCCACAGTGGGTCCCTATCTCATTTGGCCCGTGTTTATGAATACCTTGGCAAGTAGCATGAGGGATGAATTTTCTGTTTTGTACACCAAAATGATGTGGGCTTGGGTATTATGTACCTTGGAGGGTGGGAATTGTGTAACTTGATGCTCTGCTTTGAGCTGGCCCTGTAGCAGGGTGAAATGGCTTGGAACAGTGTTTCCCAACCTGGGGGTTATGACCCCCAAGGGGGATAACACAAAGTGTTTTCTGGGAGGGGTTGTGGGTAGCCTTTTATGTGTTGTAGCCCTTGTTAAATAAATTCTTCCTTGACCTTTCAGAGCATGATATTCAAGTTAGCATGTGTGTGTGTGTATGAGAAATAAGCCCTTTGGGTGGGGGGAGAAAGACACCTTTACTTTCTGAGAAGGGATTACTTTAACTCATTGAAAACGCTTTTTTATGCAAACATGGTGGAGTGTCGCAGGTTACTTGGCTATTATAAATGGAGGTCCCAACTCAAAAAAGGTTGGGAACCACTGGCTTAGAAGAACACAAACACCCTTGAGAAATGCCCTTAGTGAGAACAGGGTTGTGACTAAATCTCACCACAGTGAAACAGCCTCTAGTTGATTCTCTAATCCCCCCCAGTAGTTCTAAATTCCAGAATAAAAATCAGATAACACTTACATTTTTATCATTTATTCTGCATTTTGCACGAACTGCAGCAGTGCAAAAATAATAGCTTTCCTCTTAGTGCACACCCACCCACACCCATACAGACACACAGCAAAAACAAAATGAGAGGCTGATTAATTGTAAAGACACAAGCGGCCCACTCAGTACTACTACTACGTTAATCTACACAAGAAGGCAACATTAGCATCATTTTCTGATAATGCACAAACTTTGCAGAAAACTTTTACAGCGTTGCGGGTGGAGGGACAAAACAAAGTGAACTTTAGACGTGGCGTGTAATAATGGTTATTCCTTACAGTGTGGCACAGGTTTTTCCTCTCCCTGCTCCATCCTTTAAAAATGCAAGCTGTAGTTTGGGTTCTTTGTTTTGAAGGCCAACTGCTGCTTGCTCTTAAGGTCTGTTGTAAATTACCTCATATGAAAATGCATCATTGTTCCCAGGGAGATTCCTGACAGAAAGATAATCAGCCATGTGGAAATGAAGAACATCCTGATTGTAAGTTAGTAGTGCCACTGCCTCATATTTTCCCAGCAGAGTCATAAGCTATTAATTTTGTGCCTGAGACAAGAATATAAATTGCCAGATAATGGCCAGATATTGCTGCACAATGTCATGCCCGCGTTGCCAGCAAGTAGACATGTGTTATTTGTATTCATATCCCTGGGGGTACAAGTACAAATATTGGCACCACAGATGCCTGGGAAATCAAGTCCCTCCCCCATGAACTAATAGGTCCAATTACTGGTCATAGCGCATACAGCTGGCGTGATTCTTGTCATGCCAATTGCAGAAGTAACCCAGGCGGCATCCCCCCCTCCCACACACAGCTGACCACTCCGGCAAGGAGGCAAGGTGATGAGTCTCACCTCTCGGGGGGGGGGTTACTTCTAAAAAATCTTAATTCAAAAACCCCTTGCCCAAACATCCCCACTTTGATACAAAACAAGAGCAGACTGTCTGCTACATCTGTCCCAATTTTGGTGCTCATCCAGTTTCAAAGTTAGAATTTTTTGTTTGGGCTGCACTCATTTTTAGAACTGCCTTGTAGAATGTTAATTTGCTCTGCAACACAATAACATACAGGTAGGTGCACTATTATGCAGCTATCATGTATGTCAGTATAAATCACATGGTGCAATCTGCAATGGCAAACTGTCACTAGTTAGCCTTTGCATTTCTCATCACATACCAGCTGAACGATATAGCCTGATGATCGATACAAACATGAACTCCTTGAAGAAATTCACCTTTACAAGTTTCATTATTTGATACTAGGACATGCAAGTAACAGGATTCTGGCCTTCATTTCTTAAGCTCATATCTTTATTTATTTTCCTTACTTTTTTGTTATTTTGATTCTGGAACCAATTTATCTTGGGAAAAATCCTAAATCTAGTTCCTCCCTCTCCCCTGTTTCCACAAATGTGTTTCATAGCTTGGTTTGAAGAACTGCGTAGCAATCCACTATGTGGATGGGCTTGCTGAGTGATTGGATAACGTAAGAACAATGCCTGTTGCTGTCACACAATGATAATGCATTCTGTTGATTTGCATGTGTAAATGAGCCATCAGAAAGTGAGCATCACAGAAAAAAATATTCAGGTTACCTCAGAAATACAGTGTTTTGAAGCAGTCAATCATTATCTTTTACACCAAGGCATGTTTTTTATTTTTCTATTATTTTCTTTTGTTCTGTTTTGCATCCCTAAAGTGCTTCTGTTCCAAATCACGTATTTTTTTCCTGTATGGTTCCAGACACATGTTTGTGACTCTGCAGGTAAAATTCCCAAGTGCTGAGGAAACAAACCTTTACTTTTCTTGTCCTTACGGATGAGGACAAAGAACCACAAAATTATTCTCCTCCCCTGACAAGAGGGCAAGGTATTTGTGGCACACTCAGTCAGTGAAGGCACCAAGAACCTTTTGATGGCAAATTAAACAAAATTCCACAAACAGTGCTTTCATGCCAGTAAACACACTGCTGCTTTATTGTGTGGAATTTTGAGGCCCTGAAGTGTTGGAAGGGTTTCCTGCGTGTCTTTTTAATGGTCTATCTGTGCTTTGCTCCTAGAAGAAAAGACCATTTGTTTTGTACAAAGACAGCGTGTGCAAATGAACTGAATGGAGGGTCTCCTGGTCTTTCTTTTGTCTGCAGACAAGGAATCTTGCTGAGCCTGAAAATGCCTCATTGAGGTATCTTGTCGAGTCATGGTAGCCTAGATCCATGGGAGTAAAGAATGTAGTCAATATTGTGTACAGCCCTATTTCTCCAAAGTTCTCTACTTTAAGTCCAAGTGTTTCATAACGTCCTTCCAGTTTAATATTAGAATATCTCACTTTCCATACTTCTCCTCATGAAGGGCCACCGGTGGCTCAAACAATTTGATTATTCTTCCTATGTAGTTGAAGTCTTTCCTTCTGAATGTCAAGGGATTCACAAAGATTGAATGGTAATATTTCTGGGACATGGTCATACAAATGATGGCTAATTAGCTGAGGAATTAATCAAAGAGCAAATGGTCCACACATGGACTAATTGGCGCAAAAGAGGCAATGGCCATTTAGCGGAGCCAGCGCATTGTTACTCACAAATTAATCTAAAAAGCAAAGGCAAAATAATCAAGCCTGTTTCCACAGATGTGTTCTGAGAGAGGAAAGGCAGTGCGAAGCTGATGCTTCAGTCCTACTACAATTAAGAGGCAGTCTGCATGTACAGCTGTCACTTTATGTATCCTGATCTGCCTTTCCTTAATGGTGTAGTAAGACGGTATGTATGGAACTCCTTGTGTGGAGCTCCATAGGAGCTCCATAGGTGAATCAGACCACGTGGAGCTTCAGAACCAAGAACTTGATTGCATTATATTTTAAATGTTTATCTGAAATTAACAAATGCTACATAGTTACCTCTCTGGACTGTTCTCTCTGCAAATGTCAGTCCTAAAATATTCTTGGACTATTATCTGAATATGGGATATTTGTCAAGCCTTTGATAATGGTATTCAACATACAACGTTTGGCATTTTACTTTGATAACTATTTTCACTATTTTATACTTGAAAGTGGATCTTGCAGCATTTACTCATGGACAAAAATTGAGACAGAACCCCATTCTTTTCTTCTCACAGTGAGATTTCTCTGTGCGGGATTTTCTCCTCCAGATATTGCATGAGAAATCTCATAGGACTTGTTGGAAGTTTTCTGGTCATTTTTTCCCACGTAAGAAATGCTAAGCTGTGCAGGGTTTCTACAAATCATACTAATGAGAAGCTTCCATAATCCCCAACCAGCATTGCCAGTTGCCGTGTTGGCCAGGTTACTAATGGTAACAGTAGTTTTCTTTCTCTTTTTTAAACATTTCCTATATCTGATATTTGGTAGCTGGCATATTGTAGATGGCATGCTATGACATCTGTGTTGAATAGCTGGTATTCAGTACTAGTAGTCTGCTTCAAAATGTGGCATACAGTGATAGCATTTGAGAATTAACTTACAATGTCACTATTTTGAGATCTAATTGCATTGGTGTGAGCCACAAAATCACCAGCTGAAATATCGCACTTTGATTCCATGGCCTGTTAGTTGACTAATAAGACATAGATCCCCGATCCATACTAATAATACATAATGTAGAACTGCTGTTTGTTCCAAAGGGAGATCAGGGGTCCTTCTTTCCTTTTCATGCATGCAGGTGTATAGGAGAGGAAAATGGGAGCACACCAGTCTCAGGTCACTGAGACTCATTTGTGTGTGTGTCAAGTCAGAACTGACTTATAGTGATCCTAACAGGATTTTCAAGGCAGGTGAGATATTTAAGGAGTGGTTTTACCAGTTCCACTTCCACTGCCCAGTGGGGATTTGAACCCTGTTCTCCAGAGTCCTAGTCCATCACTCTATCCACTACACCACACTGAGGCTAATTTAGAGCCTGCCAAATCACGGGCCTGGGTCAGGGACTGGAAACCTTTGCTCCTCTGCGTACGGTGTGCTGTCCTATACTTTTTTGTGGCCATTAGATTTGTGAAAAGATAGGGCCTTTTCTCAAGTTTAATTGTTACAGGTGGTATTGGTGAGGGTGATATTAGATGTGCATGAATAGGTGTGTGTGAATGAAAAAAAGTGTGGCATCACCTCACACACCCCTCCTTTTTTTCTTTCTTTTTTTTTTTTTTTTTGCTTCAGCCCTAGTCAGGCTTTCTGGAATCTGCAATCATCAATATGGGTACAAAGAAAAGGCTACCCACCTTGTTTCCCTCTTCACTTTTCTCATGTGACATATCTGAACCAGACAAGGGCTCTGCTCATAAGTAGGCTTTACACATGAACAACAATCCAAATTTTCCAGGAACCTCTCATCTTCAGATTCATCACTGACTGCACAGAGAAAATTAAGAGGAAATGGGCAGGTCTATGCTCTCCCTTAAAATTGTGCTGGTGATTCCAAATGGAATGACTGATTTAGACAGATCTGTTCTCTGAAGAGGGAAGGTTCCTGGAAAAACTGAGTTCTTGCTTGTGTGCAGTGACCTATCTGAATAGGACCAGGTGTCTGCCTCATAAGTAGGCTTTACACATGAGCAAGAACCCTAATTTCCCAGGAACCTCTCATTTGAAATGTTAAAACTTTAAGGTGTTTCCACTTTTAATATGAATATAGTCACTATTACATGTCATCAACTTGATTCTGACATGGTGACTATTTCCAGGATTTTCTAGGTGTACAGAACTCAGAAATGGTTTACCATTTCCTCCTTCTGGGGGTGCTCTGGGGCTGTGCAGCTTACCCAAGGCTACACTGGCTTGTTGTTCTCCCAGGAATCACAGAGGGGAATATAACCCCCATCCCCTGGCCCTGCAGCTAGATGTACACTTACTAACCTCTCCAGTCAATTTTAGCACATTATTCTCAAGAACAACCTGAAACAAGATTCTCATTCATTCTTGAACAAGAACAACTAGCCTCACACACAAGGATATTTTTACCCAAGGGCTTCTAAAACCCTTTGTATGGGAGTAACACAGTTTTCCATTCATGTGCTTTGTGTGAATCATCGCAACAGTTGGTGTCTTTATGCCTGTTTTTTGATTAAGAGGAAGGGTGGGTGTATCCGAAGCCACCTCTAAGCCAGTATAAATATAGCAAACCTTGGATTCACAAAGTTAAATTGTTTAATGGATTCGTGGTTCAGTTGATTATGGTCTTTGAATCTCCCAGATATACCAGCATCCTCTTTTCCTCCCATTTCTGTTATGCCATTCACTGTCATTTCCACTTGGTTGTGCTCTGTGACACATCAGATTTCAGGAAGCATCTGAAATATAACTTTTAAAAGGTAGGGCTTTTTGGCAACAGCAGTGACCCATATACTGTTGTTTACTAAGGACAGGAAGTAGGTTTTTTGAAAGTTGCATGAGCTCTTCGGATTATTGTAGGAGTCACAAGATGAGGATGGCAATTAAAGGATCTTTAGCTAAGAGTGCACGCTGTGTGTGTGACAGGTCCCCAGGGTTCAATGTCTGGCAGCTCTGGTTAAAAGCTCTTGAACAGCAAAACTGAGAAAGACTTTGGAATGTACTGTCAGTCAGCATCAGCATTAGTAGGCAAGAGGACCCATGGTCTAGCTCAGTGGTTCCCAACATTTTTCAAGTCACGACCCCCTTTTATAATAGCCAAGTAACCTGTGACCCCCTCCTCCATGTTTGCATAAAATTGCATTTTTAATGGAAGAAAGTCATCACTTCTCAGAAAGTAGAGGCTTCTGTTTCTCATACATTCATGCTAACTTTAATATCCTGCTCCAAAAGTTCAAGGAAGAAATTATTTAAAAAGGGCTACAACCCATAAGGCAACCCTGCCCCCCAAAAACACTTTGTGACCCCCTTTGGGGGGTCCCAAGTCCCAGGTTGGGGAACACTGGTCTAGCCAGCTTAATCAATTAATTCTTTGTTAAAAGGTAATTAATTGATTTAAAAAACAGTTCCCAGAAGTCTTCACCACTAGCTGTGCTGGTTGGTGTTTCTGGTAATTGCAGTCCAAGAACACCTGAGTTACCCGAGGTTGGGGACCATTGGTTTAGAGCTGAGGCTTTCACATGTCTGTTCCAACTCCACAAAGCTGCAAAACCAGAAGCTAAGATTGGTGCAGTAATAGATGAACCCCCATGACCAGGAATGGTGTTGCAGTAATGTTGTGGAATCTCACAAGCTGGGCTTGCTTACAATTTACCATCGATGATCCTACACCATTGTTTCAGGCTCAAATCCAGGTGCAGAGGATACCATGGCTAGGACTAACAATGATGCTCCAGGCTTTTCTAATTCTGTATGGGCTTGTGAAACATCTGAGACTCAAGGTCAAACTAGGAAATACGCTTACTGTATTTTAAGAAGAGGAGTTCCCTCATGTGGTGAAAGATATCTGTCATATTACGATTGTTCTCACCTTCCTACATTAAATTTGGTATGCTTTCTTTTGTGAGAGGTCATTGGAAGATAAGGAAAAGTTTAACTTTCAAGGTTGATTGCTGAGGCATTTAACTCTGAGGAAATTCTGACAGTGAAGGGAAAACAGGTTAAACATAAGGAATACATCGTCCCTTTAATACCTAGTTTGATCAGATTTATTAGCTTGAGAATCCTGTGAGTTGACCTGTTCCCATCTGTTGCTAAGTAATACGAAGTTCTGTTTGTCATATTTTACCTATGATACTTCAGTCACACATATAAGTTATTGCTGGCAGCTGTAGATGCTGAATGAAGAGCATAGGGGTAGATGGGTGGGTAAGTGCACACGTGTACATGTGTTTGTGTAAACCAGTCTTGTCAGAGTCTCTTTTGCTCTTCATGTACAGTCATGGCCAAAAATATTGGCACCCTTGCAATTCTGTCAGAAAATGCAACCCTTCTCTCAGAAAATTGTTGCAGTTGCAAATGTTTTGGTACTCACATGTTCATTACTTTGGTTTGTGTTGGAACAACACAAAAAAAACACAGAGAAGAAAAGTCAAATCTGATACAATCCCACACAGAAACCCAAAAATGCACTGGCCAAAATTATTGGCACCCTGTCTAAATTGTAAGAAATAATTGCTTTTCAAGCATGTGATGCTCCTTTAATTTGTATTTAGACACACCTGTCACAAGTAAGAGGTGTGGGCAATATAGTAATCACACTTGCAACCAGTTAAGATGGAGAAAAGTTGGCTCAACCTTTGTGTTGTATGTGACACTGAGCATGGAGAAAAGAATGAAGTGTAAAGAGTTCTCTGTGGATTGGCAAGAAAACATTGTGGAAAAACATCGACAATCTCAAGGCTACAAGTCCATCTCCAGAGATCTTAATGTTCCTGTGTCCACTGTTCACAATATAATCAAGAGGTTTACAGCCCATGGCACTGTAGCTAACCTCCCTGGACGTGGACGGAAGAGCAAAATTACTGAAAAATTACAACAAAGGGTTGTTCGAATGGTGGATGCAGAACCCAGATAACTTCCCAACAAATTCAAGCTGATCTGCAGACACAGGGTACAACAGTGTCAGTTCGCACTATCCGTTGCCATCTGAATGAAAAGGGATGCTATGGTAGGAGACCCAGGAGGACACCACTGCTGACACAAAGGCATAAAAAAGCAAGACTGGAATATGCCAAAACTTATGTGACAAAACCACAATCCTTCTGGGAGAACGTACTGTGGACAGATGAGACAAAAGTAGAGCTTTTTTGTAAAGGACATCATGGCACTGTTGACAGAAAAAGAAACGAGGCATTCAAAGAAAAGAACACAGTCCCTACAGTCAAACATGGTGGAGGTTCCAAGATGTTTTGGGGTTGCTTTGCTGCTTCTGGCACTGGATGCCTTGACTGTGTGAACAGTATCATGAAATCTGATGATTACCAAAGAATTTTGGGGCGCAACCTAGTGGCCAATGTCCAAAAGCTGCGTCTCCACCAGAGGTCATGGGTCTTCCAGCAGGACAATGACCCGAAACACACTTCAAAAAGCACTCAGAAATTGTTACAAACAAAGCGCTGGAGAGTTCTGAAATGGCCAGCAATTAGTCCAGATCTAAATTCCATAGAACACCTGTGGAGAGATCTCAAAACAGCAGTTGGGAGAAGGCATCCTTCAAATCTGAGGGCCCTGGAGCAGTTTGCAAAAGAAGGGTGGTCCAAAATTCCAGTAGAAAGGTGTAAGAAACTCATTCATGGTTACAGGAAGCAATTGATTTCAGTTATTTTTTCCAAAGGGGGTGCTACCAAATATTAAGTTAAGGATGCCAATAATTTTGGCCAGTGCATTTTTGGGTTTCTATGTGGGATTGTATCAGATTTGACTTTTCTTCTCTGTTTTTTTGTATTGTTCCAATGCAAACCAAAGAAATGAACATGTGAGTACCAAAACATTTGCAGCTGCAACAATTTTCTGAGAGAAGGATTGCATTTTCTGACAGAATTGCAAGGGTGTCAATATTTTTGGCCATGACTGTAAGGCAGGAGGGAACAGCTTGAAGAACTCTTCATTTCTTGGCCCATGTCCAAGAAAACAGCTAAGGTACATAACAATGAGGGAGGAGAAATTCTTGTGATTAGGTGCTGTCTTGGGGAATGAGAGGTGATGCCCCTGAAGTCCTGTTACCATGTTGCTCATCATTAATCTGAATGTGCACACTGCACTTCCTTGTACATCAGCATAACCCATTCTTGCAAAGGGTTACTTTCATTTCCTCTAGCCAGGTGCGCTCTGGTTCTGAATCACAGCCAGAGTAATTTTCTGCCCCTGAAAGCCACACAGAGAACTGGCTCTGAAAGCATTAACAAAATAAATAGCGGTCTTACACTTCTGGAAATAAAACCTGGTAATAAGAAGAAAGGCAATTTAGCTTGGGATGAAAATAGGCATACAGAACCAGAGGGTGGCTGCTGAGAGGGCATGACTGGACTGGATTTTCTTTCCTCCATCTCCTACTGCAGCTATGCTGATGGAAATTAAGAAGACAGACATTTATTTCTGCAGCACTGCCTGTAGATGAACATCAGTTACATGGCTAATTCATCCCATGTTGATTAGTGTTGTAGTGTTGTTTGGATTATAGCCAGAGTTGGCCGGTCTTAGTTCCATGTTACAAGAAATGATGGACTTGTATCAAAATCCAATTTCTCAGAGCCTGAAGCATGTGGCACTTCAATCCCCATAGAACCCCTGCTTTCCCCCTTTCTTTCTTTCTTTCTTTCTTTCTTTCTTTCTTTCTTTCTTTCTTTCTTTCTTTCTTTCTTTCTTACATGCATGCTCTGGGCCAGTTCTGGAGCTTTCATACAGGAGCTCTTGGAGGTGCTAAACCCTATGCCTTGAAATAGATGTAAGACCTTGGCTAGTGAGCTAATTGGAGATTTAGGACCTGCCAGATTCTCAATAAGCTTATGTTCTTTGAGTCCTACTGCAGATAGGAAGCCACTGGTGCCTCCAAAGCTGTATGGGACACAACATCATACAGTATAGAAAAGGGAAATTCGCAGACCCTCTAATGCTGAGAAGCCCCCTGAGTCCAGTTGGGTATGATACTTTTGAGGCGAGGAACCCAAAAGATGGATGGCCTTTTCTCTCATGGTAAAGAGGCTGCCAGGGCCTTGGCAATCAATGGGTTTTTATAGCCAAGTGTCCTCAACATTCAAACTGGCAGGAAGGAATGGAGATAGTAGTCGAATTTTCCTTGCAGGGAGAGTGGAAATGTTATATTGTGAGCACATGATCACCTTGATAAGATGGGCTGTTCTTGGGGCGTGTGACTTGCCTGCCTTGGGATTATTATTATTATTATAATTTTGTATTTTCTTCAATTTCTTTGAACATAACGCCCTTTGAGCCCCGCCCTTGCTTTCTTAGCTTAGTTTTGCTGCTCCCTGTCTAGTCTGCCTGGAGGACTTAAGGAAGAGAGAAGAAGATATCAAGTGGTAGCTGGTAGATAAATCTTCTGATATTTCAGTAGTTTTGGTTGGGGAATCTTTTACGGCATTCTTTGCCATTACAGTAGGACCCCTGTATCTGCAGAGAGGATTGGTTCCAAGCCCCCCCCCCCCGCTGATGCTGAAAAACATGGATTATACCAAATATTTCCCTCCTGAAACCAAACACCTTCCCTGCCCTTGCCAACTGTCCAGAAGGGACAAAGACCTCCCAGCCCTCCCTCCAATCCACATGAACCCAACGGCTACCTGAAGGAAGGGCAGAGCATGGAGGCTGCCACAGCTGATTTGGGAGAGCTGTTTGCCTGCATGCTGAGCTGTTTACCAGTGTGTTCTCAGGCCTCAATGCAAAGCAAGCTGGCTGGAGACGCCCGTCCCACTTCCTGCCTAATTCGCCAGGTACTGACATTTTTATTTTTTGCCTCCTGGTAAACCAGCAGGCAGGAAGAACGTCTGCCACCACCTACTGGAAGAAAGCACGCAAAAGAGAGAGGCCTTAAGCAGCCAGAGACCATGCTATGTACTCTTCATACACAGTCTCTCTGGCTCTCTCTAGTAGCCAGTTCTGGTAAAACATGTGATTTCTCCCCCTGCCTGCATTTTTTAAAAATACTTTAAATACAACATTTAATTTGATATTTGTAGACTATGGATAAGTGAATCAGCAGATACTGATCCCACGGATTGTATTTGCTTGCTTGTTTTTCTTGCTTTTTGGGAGAATGGGCTCTTTGTTTTTTATTTTGCTATTTTTTCCCTTATATGTAGGTATCTGTTCCCTACTTGACAGTTTTTAAATTTTATTATTATGTTAAAGGTGTATATTTTGGCAGGTTTTGGGGGGCCTGTTTTATTTGGTGATGATTGGTGTTGATTTTACTGTTGCCTGTTTTCCAAGTAGATTGATGCTCTGTTGCCCCGCTTCTGTTTTCCTGGAATAGTTTTTATGGGTTCTTTTGCCCCTTTTGCTTATTAAAAGCAGAAAAAAAAATGAAGAAAATGAAATGAAATGGTTCCAAAAAGGTGGCCCCTTTCATGTAAAATAAAGACTAAAGCACTCAAAAAAGCATGGAAATCAATGAGGTACCTCCCCAAAAGAACCTGCAACAACAACAAAAACAACAAGAAATGAACATTTCTGCCATGCACATCCCCATCTGTGATTCTGCACTTGGTGACTCAGTCAAATATGAGGGGGGGGGGGGGAAACAGCTGAAGAAAAATTAGGGCATAAAAGGAGAGCATTAGAAGAATTGGGTAGTCAGGATTGGGGATGGCTTTGGATCCGTTCAATTCAATGGCCTCCCTCTCCTATGGCATGTCACCTGAAAAGCAGGGGTGTATCATAGTCCTGGCACTGGTCATGAATGTAACTATTTTCCCTTCTGTTGGGAGCAACAGAAAGGAAGATCTGAATGAGAGATGGAGCTGGGGGGAAAAGACAAGTAAAAGAGTTGAGGTCTCACTTGCTTGTTACCCTGGCACAACACACATAGCAAAGATTTGGATTTGGCTGGTCTCTCTCCCTTAGCCCTGTGGGATTGCTCTGCCTGTTGTGATTAACAGAGTTTTCCAGGGTTGGCAAATCAGGTCAGTTTATATCAGGATTTGCACAGATACAATTTCCTAAGCATCCCTAACTGCAATCATTTGGAGAACGACAAATTAAACATACAGCTGCCTCCACCGATCACAAGGCCTTATCTGGAATAGCAAATTTCATTCAGCGATAACTTCTGCCATGCTCTAAGAAGGAAGCATGAAACTTGCTTTCCTCAGATTTCTCCAAAGATAGTACTGGTTTCTGGTTGTGCACACAACCACACTTTCATTCCTAAACCCAGCAAGAACACGCCACCGTCTTGAAGAAATACGTATCTAATATTTTATGAATTGCTGTTATTTGTTGTGATAACTGCTCATGTGCAATTCTTCACCTCCATTTGACATAGTATGACAAAAACTTCAATAAAAAAAATCACCTGAAGATCTTTTTATTCCCTTTCCCCAGTACTGTGCATTATGCAGCCGTCTAAAACAATGTGTTGGTGCATTACTAAACAGCAAATTGGTAGAGAGTCTGAAGACGACAATAACTTTTTATTATTTCCCTATCTATTTTGCTAAGGCGAAGAATTCATTTTCTGCAGCCTTCCTTTTATACCAAAAATGCAATCCAATTACATTTTGCAGTTATATTAAAAAGAGGCCAAAGAGCACTGGGGCGGGGGGTGGAATATTCAACTTGTGTGTTTTCCACTTTCAAATACCAAAAAGGGAAAAGATCAACATTGTCTAATAATGGAATTTAGTTCTGAGAAGGTGTGTGACACTATGGTTAAGTTGCAGCTGCTCCAAAGTTTGCAGAGGGGGCTTTGTTGAATTGTTCTATTATTGCCCCCTCCCAAGTCCGGCATGTGTTTTTATAATTTCAGTAACTTCTGTGTTTATTGTGTTTGTATTATTTATCATCGTGCCTAACAAAGAGCTGAAAGCCATAAGCACTTTAATATCTCACAGAGGGCTTTGTAGGCCATTTAAAAAATCTCCAGCTGTGGGCAAATTCCCAATGCTCCAGTAATGCTCTAGTAAAGCACTAAGCAGAAGATAGCTCTAATAGGTACTCCAGTAATTTCAGGTAACTACAATGGGCTTCAGTATAACCAGCCTATGAGGTGAATGTTTCAGTGCTTGTGGAAAGCTATGGGTATTAATACCTGCCCAACTCCCTTCATCAGTTTCTCTCTACCCCTATGAGGACCGGTCCTACCATTCAGCAAAGTAATCGGCTACCTCTGGCAGTAGATTCAGAGTGCCTAATTCAAGTGGCAAAAATATTGTTAATTATTTACTTCTTTTTTTTCTGTCAGGGATTGAATGACATGTTTGTGAGATTGTATGCCTCATGGGGCAAAAATGGTGAGGAGGGTGAGACACCATTTCTTCCTCTACCTCAGGCAGCAAAATGCATCAGCCCACCCTGAGCCCTGCTTTTTTTTTTTTTAAATCAGATTGCATTAGAAAATGGCGGTCCTAGTTTTTCTTCTGGGGAGGGAAGAACAGAATGCATATTGTATGTAGATCTTTCAAACGTTCTTTTCATTACATTTCATAGGTCTCTTTCTGTTGCTCTCTACAGCTAGCATTTACATAAATCTTTGATGGCAACATATTTTAAGATACATACTAAGTACAGGTACTGGGAATAGAGCACACATCCAATATTTCAGTTTTGAGGGATACATAACTTGTGTTGGACATGTCTTTAAACAAGCATAAATGGGAATAGGCTACAGCTACTCTTTTGTGTGTTTCAAGTTCCTTCATCATTATCTAGTGCTGTGCAGAAAATTGTCTTTATCTTTAATTATACAAATCTCTGCAGTAGCCAGAATCCTCTCTAGCTTCCCACAGCTCAATTAAAACCCGGGGCTCCAGCAAAAGGTGTCAGATGGTAATTCTTCCTACAGTGTTTTTTTGTTTTGTTTTTTTTCCCTTTCAGATCAGAAAGTGTAGGCAGCCTGCAAATCTGAAGTGGGAGGAAAAAATTGTAACAGAAATGGGGAAAATGCAGCTCTCCTGGCCACCCTACAATACTGTGGTAAGTTCAAAAAATACTCTAAAGGAATTCTAATGAGCTCTAAGAAGGAAGCAGAAAGCACCTTGTGCAGAGAAATCAAGGTTTTTGTTTTTGGTAACTGGAGAACAAACTGTGTCTGTGTGTTGTGTACTGTTGAGTCAGAACCAACTTACAGCAACTCTAACTGGGATTTCAAGGTTAAGTGAGATATTTAAGGTTCATTTTAACAGTTCAGTACTCACACTCAGAGTGTTTCCATGGTTGAATGGGGATTTAAGCCCAGTTGTCCCGAGTCTTGGCTTGTCACTCGATCCATCACAGTTTGTCACTCTATCCTTGTTCCTAGGACAAACTATGGCAACACATAATTGTCATCTTTTCCCCTGGAGCTGTACACAACACTGCCCTCCTTCATACATGCTACAGGGCTCACAAGGAAACAACTGTATTAGAAGCATCTTTAGTAAAATCCAAATGGATCACAAATAACGCCTTGAAAATTTTGCATTTGGAAGTCCAAGGGCAGATGTTGGACCCTGAAAGATAACAAGTACTGGACAAAAACTTCTCAAAATACATCCTTCCAAGAACATTTCTGAGATGTTTCTTTTTATTAATACTCAGGAAATACTAAACACCATTTTGCAGAACTACTTCCAGAAGTTCCCCACTGTTCTGCTTTGGTCACAATGCCCTAGGAGAGTGGTCCCCAACCTTGGGTCCCAGATATATTTTTGGACTAAAACTCCCAGAAGCCATCACTGCTAGCCATGCTAGCCAGGATTTTTGGGAGTTGTAGCCCAAGAACATCTGGGACCCCAAAGCTGGGTACCACTGTCCTAAAATAACTCTGGACAGAGACATCAAGGAGGAAGCAAAATGGAGATCAGGCTGCCAACACACTTGTTGCTCTTGCATCTTGCAGTAGAATTGTGGAAGACAATAATCCTTTGTGGGTTGCGGAAGAACGAAACTACAACCACAGCTAATGTTTAGCTTCAGAAAGTGTTTGAGAATTTCTCTTTCCCCTGGAGAAAATTGGTGAAATTATCCCCTCATTTTCTCTTTCTTCAATAGGGCAGAGAATTTCAAAGGGCCATTTGTGCTCAGCTATATAATTAACGCAGCACTTGTTCATCATCCATCTCTATATCCATGTAAACAATGTAAAACTAACACAAAGAGGCCTCAAGGCCTGGCTTGTATCAATAGAGAATGTGTCATGCCTTGTTAAGCAAGTTCAAGCATTCAAATGAGGCCTATGTTTCTGTCCTCTCTGAACACACTAGTTCAGTTCTGAACAGAAAAAAATCTCCTTGCACAAGGGAAAGTAAAACCTCCTATGGAAAATGAACCCAAAGGAGGCCTCACAGGAGGCCCAAGATCAGGACAGCGGGGCATCCCCCCCAAAAAAATATGGGGTGCACCACATTAAAAAAATTGGTGAGTTCCCTATTGCTTGTTCTGTGGGTCACCCTGAAAGCACTTACCAGGGATGTTGGCAAGTCTTTGGTTCTGAGTCCCAAGTCTGAGACTTTGGTACCAAGTCCCAAGTCCAAGTCCCTATTAATAACAAGCTTTTTTTTCCCAGAGAGAAAAAAAAGAGAAGAGATGGGTGGGGAGGCCAGAGGCTTGTAAATCACCCATTTTTGATTCCATCTGCCCTGCTTGCCTCACTTTCTCTCACCATTCCATCCACCCTCTAAGAAAACCCTCACTCCCCATTGCTACCTCTGCCGTCGCCTTTTGCCAGTGTTTGCCTGCCTCTCCTATACCTTCTGGTGAGTATTGCAAAGCTTCTTCTGGGTTTATGGTGTCCTTCATTAAAATAATAGGGACTTAAAAGCTCAACTTAGAAAATGGATCTGAGTCGTGAGTCGAGTCTGAGTCATTGGGGGGGGGAAAAACCTGAGTCAAGCCCGAGTGGAATCACTAGTGTGACTTAAGTCTGACATGACAGCGAGTCGTGCAGCTCCAGTCCCTATCCCTGTCACTTACTGTATGGACCTCTATGATAATAATATGAGTCTTTACATCTGCCCCAAGTACTTCCAAGGACATAGGCATGATCAGTGGATTAAGAAATTGGAAAAGTTATCTGTTTTGTATTCTACTTTCAAGAGCCCACAGCCAGCATAGCCAGCAAGGGATTCTGGGAGTTGTACATGGCAGATTGTGGAAATGCCCTTTCTGGCAACTTTGTCGCAATAGCTGTTAAAACGTGTTCCAGGTGTCACACATCTGGAAAACAATAAGGCAAGAAGATAAAAAGGGTCGTGGTGGAGAGAAGAAATCTGGAAAAGCAAAGGCACTGGGAGGCAAAGCTGGTAGCAAAGAGTAAGGGCTGCATTTAATGTATTCATCTGAGGGAACCAGCCAAGTCTGCCTGCAAGACTACAGTTTATAATAATTATTCATCTAAGTCAGGCATACACTTGCCCACCTACCTGCTGTTGCAAATTTGACACATTAATAGCTAACAGGGATAAATGGCCAGACCGCAGGCGAAAGCCGATTATAATCTAGCTTAATAGCCATAGATCAAGTTATTTTGAAGTATGAGATAATGTAATAGATGTTTTTTAAAAAAACCCCAAATACAGTATTTCTTCCACTGTTGCCAGATCACCAGCACGTTTACATCAACAGGTAGCTTGAATGAACTCTAGTCTTTTAATCCAGTGTATCCAAGCCATAAATCCCATCATGGATGCTGTCAGGCTGAACCCATCTATCTGCCAAACAAGCCCTATCCATCACAAGCTTTTCTCTCTTGCTTTCTCTTGTAAGTTTCAGCTCGGCCAGGTTTCAACACTGGATGCACAGTAGCTAAAGCCAATATACTAAATCCTGAAGCACTGGATCCAGAAACACAAAAGTATGTGGACATACTCAAAATTTTCAGTACATCTAAGACACTGGACTTGAACTTCCAGTCCCAGAATTCTTGACCACTGGCCAGGGTGCCTGGGGCTTCTGTGAACTGACATCCAGAACTTCAGAATATCACTGATATAATGGAATCCAATGTGTTTCAGACTGCTCATCTTGGTGAATAATGATAAAATCCTCTTACACTACAGGGAACAATTCATTTCTTTCTCTTTGTGCAACACAATAGAGTTGTCATTTCATTTCATGAGTATGGGGGTCTTGAAGAGATTTCTCACATTTTTGTGACAGTTTTTTGTGCCCTTCTGTAAAATATATCGTGTTGGACAATACTGCAGTGCCTGACTTGTCTAAGGCTGCAATAAATACTGTGGTGTTTCTGAATACAGCTGATGCTTTATTGTATGGAATTGTAAAGGTAGTAGGATTGGGTGATTTGTTTGTACCTTAATCATAGAATCATAGAGTTACAGAATTACAGAATAATTGAGTTGTAAGGGGCCTATAAGGCCATCAAGTCCAACCCACTGCTCAATGCAGGATCCAAATCAAAGGAGATCTAACAGATGGTTGTCCAATTTTCTCTTGAATGTCTCCAGTGTTAGAGGTTAAGAAGGTTTTTTTTTCCTGATATTCAACCTAAATCTGGCTTCCTGTTGTTTGAGCCCATTATTATGTGTCCTGCACTCTGGGATGTTCAAGAACAGATCCTGCCCGTCCTCTGTATGACTACCCTCCACCAATTAATCATCAGTCAGCCTGCACTTTTGTATTTTGGTTTTACTTCCCAAAGAGAAAATTTTCATGCAGTGAAATTTTGCACAAACTGCAAATGTCAAAACAGCAACGAAAAAGCACCACAGAATGTCCTGTGTCTCAGTTTTATGCTGAAGCTGAGGCCAACAGCATAGATTACTAGTTCCTCAGTCATCTGTCTTCCTGTGACAGTGTGGCATGTTGGGATCCAAATTTCAGTGACTGTAAGATTTTTTTCCACATTCTAAATGACAAATCATACACTGCTTTAGAAACACCTTTAGTTGGTTTTGCTATGGAATGTTAGACAGCTAGTGCCAAATGTCAAGTATCATACCTGCTTCCCCCCCAAAAAAAGTAATCTCCAGACCTTTCAAAATATATTTTACCTACCTCGTCAAATCTTTTGGGCTTTCCTCCAAATAATTTGGCTGTTTTGCTTGAAGATATACACACAGATTTGCTTTAAATGTTGCTGTGTGCAAAATGGCAGTCTGAAATCAAATATGCTGGTGATCTTTTGACCACAGTGGCAGACAACTTCTTCACTAAGCTAAAGTACATCTTGCCAGTCATGTATGATGGTCTACAAGAGCTGCAGTAGACATCAAGGCACTATTTGATCAGGTCTCCATGGTTACTCTCCCCTTGGGTAACAGGATACACTTAGCATAACAGGCCACAATTTAGTTAAGACTAACTCAGCCCTTTGAAAAGACAGGTGACAATGATATGTGAAATAAGATATATCACTCTGGCGACCATTACATTAGACAGAGATAGAAGACTACCATTCCTTATTAGCAGTAATACTGGATGATACTCTTTTTTTATTTTATTTTATTTTAGGCCAAGCACCTTGATAAGATATAAACATCACAGGTTAAGAGATCTGGGAAAATATAACCAAGTCTATTAAAGGAATTGAATTCTGTTGAAATACTGACAGCATACCTTGGGGGCAAGCAAAAAAAAAAGAAAAAAGTTTTATAAAATCATACAGTTCAAATTGTCCATTATCATGATACATTTTTAGGCCTGTATACGACCCCCAGAGTTTTCGACTGGAAGTGTCTGGATTCATGTCAGCTCATATGTAACCAAAGAAGTACCATTTGTTTTCTATTTTCGAGGTGCTTGTTATTATAGTAGGAAAACATTTTAAAATAAATAAATACCTTTTTTTTTTGCTGTCTGTGTCTGTTTAAGTGTCACAAAGGGAAAAGTGTTGTGTGCATACATTTTGCATAAATTGCAACTTTCACAATACCACCAATAGAAAAGCACAGCCCTTTTTAAATGAGGTACTGTTGTTACTTTTGGTTTTGCTTTCTCATGAACCACTCTGAGCATGTTGTTGATTATGTTTTGCAGAAATATTAGTGTAGAAATACAGTGATTGATGGAAAGTGATTAACTGAAATTTTGGCTTAACTAAGATGATCCTCTGAGACTTAGTGCTGCCATGGAAAAGGAAAGAGGCTGGCCATTGAGATCAAAGGAGAGACCAGGGATATGGCAGAAGAGAGAGAAGTATTTATTAGAAGGTTTTCCAGTTTCATGTTCTTGCTTTCATGCGAATACTATGTGCTGCCTATTGAAGACAAAACTGAAAGGGCATACTGATGACCAGAATGATACAGATGTGAATTATTTAACCATCATTCCCCTTGGGAATAATACTTTCATGCAGTTGGTAGTCAGTGTCTTACAGATAACTCAAAGTAGCCATGTTTGTCTGTGGAAGTATATTAGGGGGGAGAGAGAGGCTGTGGCACCTTAAGACCAACTGCTATAGTTTAATTGGTGCTTTTGTGGATCAAGTCCACAAAAAGCTCTCAGAGAACTATCAGAACATCACCATTACCATTCTTAGCATTCTCAGGGGGAAGGAGAGATGATACTTGATGTCTTATCAAACGGATGCAGGTTTGCAGTTTAGAGACCTCAACTGTCAAGGTTTCAGAACATTATTGCACCTTATAGGAACATCTTGAGCTTTTTGCAAA
The DNA here is from genome assembly GCA_037013535.1 of Intellagama lesueurii. Lineage (NCBI taxonomy): Eukaryota > Metazoa > Chordata > Lepidosauria > Squamata > Agamidae > Intellagama > Intellagama lesueurii. Next base: position 90,186,693 of record JBAJHW010000004.1, on the reverse strand, counting down.
ATTTTTGAGATGTTTTCTTTCTTTCTTTCTTTCTTTCTTTCTTTCTTTCTTTCTTTCTTTCTTTCTTTCTTTCTTGGCTTTCTCCTAAAGGATCCAAGGCAGCTTACATTATTAAAAGAAACAATGTTAAAAAACAAATAATAAATTACCATATTAAAAAAGCATTAAACTCAAAACTCATAATAAGAACAATATTAAAAACATAAGTAAAACGCAGAATAAAATACTCCTTTTAAAGAATCTCTTTGGTCAACCGTTCATTTAAAGGGAAGCCTGCCTGAAGAGAAAGGTCTTTGTCTGTTGCAGAAGGACATCAAAGACGGGGCCAGCCTGGTCTGGAAGCAATGACAGAAAATGCCCTTTCCCGTGTCCCCACCAAACACATCTGTAAGGATAATGGGTCCAGGAGAAACACCTCTCCTGATGATCTTAAAACATGGGTAGTCTCAGAAGGAGAAATATGGTCTTTTAGATAGCTTGGACCCAAACTATCTTTGTTTAAAAATGGGCAAATCCACTAACCAAATTCACTCCACAATGTACTGCCACTGATATCAAAACTCTTGTAGCTTTCCTTGAATTCCTCAAAAGGCTAAGACCACTATGTTTGCCTCAAATCTAAATCTAACAGCAAATCTAAGTAAGGATGAGGGAGAATTTCATTTGATTCACATTTTTAAGTGAACTTACCTAATTTGGGCTTCCCAGATGAAAATATACATAGGAATATGATTATCCTTCATATTGCTCATTTCTCCTGATCTGTCTTCTTAACTAAAAACATGCATATAAAAAGTGTTTATTCTGAACAAGAGGGTACAGCAGTGTATAGATTAGTGACCAGCATATGCAGAATGTTAGCAGAAGTTTCCTGAAATCCTGTTGCTTTGTTATGCCTGTGGAAGGCAAATGGTGTAATGTTCAGTCACTTCTAGCTGACAATCAATGAGACCCACCAGGATTGGAAAGCATGCTCCAAGCCAGCTGGTGCATGTGCTTTGAGAATCCCAGGGTCAATTCACTAATTGGCAGCTTGAATCAATGAGTATTATCCTGTTTGCCTTCCACATGCATAACAAAGCAATAGGATTTCAGCCAGAACATACCAAAAGTATGTTAGGGGATACTGTATGTGAAATGTGTCTGATAGAGAAAACCACATAAACATATCAAATGCAGTTGTTCATGCTTTTTTTAAAAAAGGTGATAGAGTGGTTCAGAAATTAGGTGAAAGAAACTTATGACTGTGAACGCATGCAAAAATGTTGTAGATGGGATGTGATTTGGACTGACTTATTATTCCCCAACTATAAACCAAGGATGCAGAATATATAACTCCTGGAATTTAATTGTACTATAAATACCACCCATCTTCATATTTGACTATGATGAGTAGGACTGATGGACAGTGGGGCTCAGCATCATCTGGAGGGCCACAGAAGGAAGTGATGAACCAAACTGAGCTACATGTACATCAAATGACATGGCTTTTGCAAATCTATTAGAAGTGTTTTGGGATCTGAATCCTTTTAAACTGAGTAGTTTCACAGGCAATCATGAAAGAGAGACTTGTCTTTTTCACACCATGAGGTATAAGAAAGAAAAAACGTTCAAAGCCAGATACATTTTTGAAAACCTGTGGCTGACATCTTCTGGTATGTGGAAAGATAACATGGCCCATAGTTCACCTCTTTCTCATCTGCTCACTAGGAAAGGTGAAGCCTTTAGTGACAAGAGATTTGTGAACAATATGAGCAGTTAAGATTAAAACTCAAAAAAAGCTATTGATTTCCTGCACCACCGGTCATGACCATCATGGCTGAAAATAGAAATCACAGCTTTATGGAATTTGGGGGTATATTTTCATTACCACATTGGCTATAGAGAGGGGTTGTGCCCTCAGAGTAAGAGAATTAATACAACTGTATCCTCTGGACAATAAAGACTTTATGGATTTCTGTTTGATAAAAAGAGCTTGGTAAAGCAAAGGCACAATGAAAATGGACAAGAGATTGGTGCCAGATATAGGTAATGATGAGTCACTTTTCAGAATATTGATTTTGGAGGGAAAAAATCCCTATGGTATGGAAGCTATTTAAACAGTTTGCCTTCATCTTACAGTGTTAAAGAAAGGAGAAATAGCTGGGGGAGGCACTGAAGATGGAGTGTAGTAAAATAAGTGTAAGATAGACTATTACTTTGAAATTACACACTAAATAATGGACACATTTATATCCCAGAGGAAACACAATCATTGTGACTATTAGCTGCAATAACTACTGTGATCTATAGTGTCCAGTGACTATATGCTTCTGAGGTGATCCAGATTTTGGTCTGATTTTGCAATGGAATTCTAATGCTTCTATGAATCAGGGCTGGGCTGTGGGCAGCCTTCTGAGGAAAAGTGGGGGCCAAAGAAATGGAGGTGTGTGACCAACCTTTCCCACCCATTATGTTGTCAAGGCAGTGGTCACACTGTATCCTCTGCCAACTCATGGAAGCCTAACTCTTATTGAGCCCCTAGCTCTAACACAATACTTCAGGAGGTTAGGGGCCCATCATATTTGTAAACAATGGTCTGATCCACTGTAACCCTGTTCACCACACCTTTCTAATGTTATGGATCAGGAGAGAGCAGCCTTACATTGTATACTTTCTAAATGACATATTTCTATTCTGTTATATTAGTTCAGCTGAAACCAGAGCATGGTGCCTCCAACCCATGGTGTGTGTGACTAAAGAGGAATCCTGAGTTTTATTATAAATGTATTTTGGAGACCCAGATCATACTTAAGTGAGTGAGTATTGCAGTAGATGAATTCACTAGAAATACATTTGCCAAGATACTTTCTTTCCAGAGAGCACCCATCAGATTGAGCTGTAGCCCTCAAGGCATTTCCAGAAAGGTTCTGGTCTCAATTCTCTTTGCACCATCTTCTTTTGCATCTGCTTCTCAGAAATGAATGGGAGATATTTAGGCCATCTTTTGCCTTTCCCATTCAGTTCAGATGCAAACAACACTCCTGGAGGATTACCCTGGGAGAACAGGAATCAATTCCTCCTAAGAAGATGGGTTCCAAAAACTACATTTCCTATTAAGTTTATATGTGCCATATTTTGATTTGTGCATCAGGCAGAAAGCAAAAATAATAATATTGCCGAGTAATAACACCTAGCAGTTATGCAGTGCATATGCAGAAAGCAATTTCCAAGAAAACTAGTAATGCATAGTTAATGAGATTCAGATACACAGACAGATTCAAGTGAGAGACTATTCCATAATGAATGTTAATATAATCCCATAAAGCAGATGATTCTTTGCAGAAATACAGGCAAAGTTAAATGCTTGTCTTCTTAAAATAAAAACTCACAGACAAAATATACAACTGAATTGCTTATGCCAAGTTAATTTTAACAGCAATTCATTTATTTTAGAAAGCATGGGGCCCTCCACCCCTTCATCTCTTTAAAGACTGAACCAAACAAATATGGGGAATAAATCCTTTAGATGTTGTAAATCCATATCAAATAGTAATCTGTTGGAAATACATTGACGTAACTTCAAAAGGGAAAATTTAGCCACTGGATCAGTATTACTTCAATGGAGCAGCCCCTAAAATGAAGGGGAAAAAAGGGAGAGTTCTGTTTTATCCTGCCATGATAAACACTCATAGGACAGGGCCTGGATTGACCAATGTGTAGCTTTGCTTTCTGTTGTATTCCTATAGCCCAGAGTTTCAGGTATTTGGCTGCAAAGCCAGAGGTTGGAAGTTCTATTCCCCACTGGGCCTCCTTGACAGGGGGTTGGATTCGATGATCTCTAGGGTCCCTTCCAGAGCTGCAGCTCTAAGATTGTTAAAAGAACATAACCAAAACACACACACACACACACACACACAAACTCATTTGCTTTCTACACCCACGAAACAAATAACTTTTACTATTTTTTTTATATTATACAATCTAGACCTGTGGGGTCTAGCTTCCCAAGAGTTTAGGCAGAAAAAGCATGAGAAGAGGAGAATAATGAAGGGAGCAAAACGAAAGACCTGAAGGATAGGAAGGAATAGTTGAAGGAGTGATGTGTAGGTTTGTTTGGGCTTTTAGTTTATATCCTCCACAGATCATGACCTGAACCTTGTTGGGAAGAAGCTACAGATGGGTGCCACCTTCCCACGTCCAATCTGCATTCAAAATGAGCTCCAGGTTTGACCTTTTACGTCAGAAGCAAACTGTTTCAAGGCCGGCACTGTTCAGATCCCATGATAGTTGGTGTCAATCAGTCTTAAGTGGTTTTTATTTACTCTAGACATCCCATTAGGCAATGTGAATTGCAGAGTTTACTTATTTTCTCCAGGTAATGAATTCTTGGCCCTCTTTCAACGAGGAAAAAGAAAGTTACAAGCACCCTTTAATGAGATTAATCTAAACTCTAATTAGCAGCAATAGAAAACTCCAGTGTACTTGACAAAAATAGCACTGAGATCGTTAAATGTGGTTGTCACTAAATATGTGTGTGCAAGTGTGTGTTTGTGTAGGAACAAGGGGAATCCAGCTGAGATGGCAACATATTTGAGGAAATAGCCATGGAGGAAGATTAAGGCAGTCAACAAGGGAGGATGTATGTGTGTATGTACAGAAGCAGGAACACAGTAATATTCCTTTGTGGGAGAAATGTGACAGATTGTGGTCCCTGGAGTTGTGCAAAGTCCCCCTGGGAAATTTTGCTAGCCTTCTTGAAATGCTCTCCTCTTTCCTTTGAAGGCCATTTTGCCTTTAGCAAAATCCACTCATACTCCAATATTTATTTAATCATTCAATGCAGGGAAGGGTGGCATCAGAGCTGCAAACTTCATCCATCCAACCGAAGGGTGTTTACTGTAGAGTTGAACACAGCCTTCACAAATGTAACTGTCCTTGTAGATTGCCAGATACCCTGTGAAAGCTGTGTGATACAGGTTGGTTCTCTGACCATGCTTTGAGTGACTGAACAGGATTCTGCTGCCGAGTCTCAGCCTTTAATGAGTCTTGAACTAGTGATCTGAGAAATGTCAGCTGGACATTCATCATCATCTCGCAGATCTGAACAATGGGAGAAAATACTCAGAGGCCAACTACACAGGCAAGGAAACCTCCTCAAGTTTGTAGTGGGTTAACTGGCATGTCCTGATCTTTATAAAATCTTATGAGTCAGGATTTCTTGGCTGACCTATCAATAAGAAGTTCTATTCTTGGCATTTACAGCAAGTCTTTCTCCCTCTTGCATTCAACCTCACATGAAGTACACCTAGGGATATGAAGAGACCACTCTGCTTGTCAGGTCTATTGACCTTAACTCATCTTTCTGGCATCTCAATATTTCTCAGATGTTTTTCCAGATGAGAAACTTGCAGTTTTGATACAATATAACATCACTGTAAGTTCCGTGCTTGGGAGCTGAAGTATTTTCAATTGATAACATGATGGATTGTATTCATACCCAGTCATTCTTTCAGTAGACACATGGAAATGGTTCTACTCTGACTGGTTTCAACCCAGGGCATTAACATCCTATTTGCTTTTCATGAAGCTTAAAACAACCCACCTCCCACTGAAGTCAGTATCAAAAGTCCTGAACAAAAGTATGTTTTATTTCTCTCTGTTACATTAATCCCTTGTGAACTTGCTTATCCTATATATGGCTTTAAGAGGACATTATCAAAAAGTTCCTAAGGGTAACAACACAGCCACAACCTTGTACACCTCAATTTTCTATCTTTCTGGGGAGCAGAACAATAACTGAACTCTGGTCTCTCAATTATAGGCAAACAGATGAGAATACCTTGAAAGAGAAAACTTCACTTATTTTATGGGCCTTCCCATCAGGATACCATAGGACTGAATCCAAAGCAACTTATTTCATTCTTTTTATTTTCCACATAATTCATGGTGATAAGGAGCTGCATGAAGATATAATAGTCTACCCTTAGGACAGATTCCCCCTTCAGGGATTGATGCCTTGTCGTGGTGAAGGGGCTTGAGTAATTCAGAGAAGCTATGGGCTATGCCGTGCAGGGACACCCAAGATGGACAGGTCATAGTGGAGAGTTCTGACTAAATGCGATCCACCTGGAGCAGGAATTGGCAAGCCACTCCAGTATCTTTGCCAAGAAAACCCCATGAACAGAAACAAAAGGCTAAAAGATATGACGCTGGAAGATGAGCCCCTCAGGTCGGAAGGCGTCCAACATGCTACTGAGGAAGAGCAGAGGACAATTACAAGTAGCTCCAGAGCTAATGAAGTGGTTGGGCCAAAGCCGAAAGAATGCTCAGCTGTGGACGTGCCTGGAAGTGAAAGGAAAGTCCGATGCTGCAAAGAAAAATACTGCATAGGAACCTGGAATGTAAGATCTATGAACCTTGGTAAGCTGGATGTGGTCAAACAGGAGATGGCAAGAATAAACATTGACATCCTGGGTGTCAGTGAACTAAAATGGATGGGAATAGGCGAATTCAATTCAGATGACTATCATATCTACTATTGTGGGCAAGAATCCCGTAGAAGAAATGGAGTAGCCCTCATAGTCAACAAAAGAGTGGGAAAAGCTGTACTGGGATACAATCTCAAAAATGATAGAATGATTTCAATACGAATCCAAGGCAGACCTTTCAACATCACAGTAATCCAAGTTTTTGCACCAACCACCGATGCTGAAGAGCCTGAAACTGACCAATTCTATGAAGACTTACAACACCTTCTAGAACTGACACCAAAGAAAGATGTTCTTCTCATTATAGGGGACTGGAATGCTAAAGTAGGAAGTCAAGAGATAAAAGGAACAACAGGTAAGTTTGGCCTTGGAGTTCAAAACGAAGCAGGGCAAAGGCTAATAGAGTTTTGTCAAGAGAACAAGCTGGTCATCACAAACACTCTTTTCCAACAACACAAGAGGCGACTCTACACATGGACATCACTAGATGGGCAATACCGAAATCAGATTGATTATATTCTCTTCAGCCAAAGATGGAGAAGCTCTATACAGTCAGCAAAAACAAGACCTGGAGCTGATTGTGGCTCTGATCATCAGCTTCTTATAGCAAAACTCAAGCTTCAATTGAAGAAAGTAGGAAAAACCACTGGGCTAGTCAGGTATAATCTAAACCAAATCCCTTATGAATACACAGTGGAAGTGAAGAACAGATTTAAGGAACTCGATTTGGTGGACAGAGTGCCTGAAGAACTATGGATGGAGGCTCGTAACATTGTACAGGAGGCAGCAACAAAAACCATCCCAAAGAAAAGGAAATGCAAGAAAGCAAAGTGGCTTTCCAACGAGGCCTTACAAATAGCAGAGAAGAGAAGGGAAACAAAATGCAAGGGAGACAGGGAAAGTTACAGAAAATTGAATGCTGACTTCCAAAGAATAGCAAGGAGAGAAAAGATGGCCTTCTTAAATGAACAGTGCAAAGATATAGAGGAAAATAATAGAAAGGGAAAAACAAGAGATCTGTTCAAGAAAATTGGAGATATTAAAGGAACATTTTTAGCAAAGATGGACATGATAAAGGACAAAAATGGTAGGGACCTAACAGAAGCAGAAGACATCAAGAAGAGGTGGTAAGAATACACAGAGGAATTATACCAGAAAGATCTGGATGTCCTGGACAACCCAGATAGTGTGGTTGCTGACCTTGAGCCAGACATCCTGGAGAGTGAAGTCATGTGGGCCTTAGAAAGCATGGCTAACAACAAGGCCAGTGGAGGTGATGGCATTCCAGTGGAACTATTTAAAATCTTAAAAGATGACGCTGTTAAGGTGCTACACTCAATATGCCAGCAAGTTTGGAAAACTCAGCAGTGGCCAGAGGATTGGAAAAGATCAGTCTACATCCCAGTCCCAAAGAAGGGCAGTGCCAAAGAATGCTCCAACTACCGTACAATTGCACTCAGTTCACACGCTAGCAAGGTTATGCTCAAAATCCTACAAGTTAGGCTTCAGCAGTATGTGGACCGAGAACTCCCAGAAGTACAAGCTGGATTTCCAAGGGGCAGAGGAACTAGAGAACAAATTGCTAACATGCGCTGGATTATGCAGAAAGCCAGAGAGTTCCAGAAAAACATCTACTTCTGCTTCATTGACTACGCAAAAGCCTTTGACTGTGTGGACCACAGCAAACTATGGCAAGTCCTTAAAGAAATGGGAGTGCCTGAGCACCTTATCTATCTCCTGAGAAATCTATATGTGGGACAGGAAGCAACAGTTAGAACTGGATATGAAACAATGGATTGGTTCAAAATTGGGAAAGGAGTATGACAAGGCTGTATATTGTCCCCCTGTTTATTTGACTTATATGCAGAATACATCATGCGAAAGGCTGGACTAGAGGAATCCCAAAACGGAATTAAGATTGCCGGAGGAAATATCAACAACCTCAGATATGCAGATGATATCACTCTGATGGCAGAAAATGAGGAGGAATTAAAGAACCTCTTAATGAGGGTGAAAGAGGAGAGTGCAAAAAATGGTCTGAAGCTCAACATCAAAAAAACTAAGATCATGGCCACTGGCCCCATCACCTCCTGGCAAATAGAAGGGGAAGATATGGAGGCAGTGACAGATTTTACCTTCTTGGGCTCCATGATCACTGCAGATGGTGACAGCAGCCATGAAATCAAAAGACACCTGCTTCTTGGGAGGAAAGCAATGACAAACCTAGACAGCATCTTAAAAATCTTAAAAAGCAGAGACATCACCTTGCCGACAAAGGTTTGTATAGTCAAAGCTATGGTTTTTCCAGTAGCAATGTATGGAAGTGAGAGCTGGACCATAAAGAAGGCTGACTGCCGAAGAATTGATGCTTTTGAATTGTGGTGCTGGAGGAGACTCTTGAGAGTCCCCTGGAGAACAAACCTATCAATTCTGAAGGAAATCAACCCTGAGTGCTCACTGGAAGGACAGATCCTGAAGCTGAGGCTCCAATACTTTGGCCAGAGAAGACTCCCTGGAAAAGAACCTGATGTTGGGAAAGTGTGAAGGCAAGAGGAGAAGGGGACGACAGAGGACGAGATGGATGGACAGTGTCATCGAAGCTACCAACATGAATTTGACCCAACTCCGGGAGGCAGTGGAAGACAGGAGGGCCTGGCGTGCTTTGGTCCATGGTGTCACGAAGAGTCAGACACGACTTAACGACTAAACAAGGACAGATTCAATCAGCTTTTCATATGAAGATTGCTTTGACATTACAAACTTGAATGTAGGTTTCATTTAATTTGGCACTTCATAAGGCTTGCAGGAGGAATGAGCCCAGTTCTGGACATAGGTGGGTAGAGAGCTAAACAAGTATTTCATCTTTTTCTGCTTATTAGCTTGGAAACGAGGAGGTACCTTGATTGGTCATAAAGGTGTCCCAGAGGCCCTAAAAGCCACAAGGCAGTAATGACAATTAGCTTCTCTTCAAAGAAATACACAGTTTATTCTCTGAGCTGTAATTGCATCCAGATTACAAATGCACCTTCAGAATGTCAGCTGCATTTACATTTGTGCATCATTTACAACTTTGTCTTTTATAAAGCAACAGAAATTCATAATAGGAGTGTTGCCATATATGTGTGTATTTTTACATCTCCCTGTGTTCATGCACGCATGTACACACACACTTGCATACATATGTGTATGTAGTTCCTAGCATCTGTTCATTGTCTTAGATATATAAATATGTGGACTTCCCTTGTCTATACAGCGGTGCCTCGACTTACAAACTTAATCCGTTCCAGAAGAACGGTCGTAACTCGAAATGGTCGTAAGTTGAAGCACCATTTCCCATTGAAATGCACTGAAACCCCATTAATCCGTTCCAGCCAAAAAAATAAATCAAAAAAAATAAAACCAACAACACCACACAGCAAGCCCCATCGGAACGTGATGGGGTTGGAAAAAAAAATCAAAAAAAAACATCCCCACACACACACAGCCAGCCCCATCGAAATGCGATGGGGTCGGGGGGAAAAAACAACAACCCACACACACAGCCAGCCCCATCAGAACGCGATGGGGCTGGGAAAAAAATCAAACCCCCCCCCACACACAGCCAGCCCATCGGAACACGACGGGGCTGAAAAATATCAAAACACACCCCCCCACACAGCCAGCCTCATGAGAACACGATGGGGCTGAAAAAAAAATCAAAAAACACCCACCCACACACACACAGCCAGCCCATCAGAATGTGATGGGGCTGAAAAATAATAATCAAAAAACACCTCCCCGTACACAGCCAAGAAAAACAAAAAGAAAAAGGAGAGAGAGAAAAAAAACAACAGCAGCAACAACAAACAAACAGACCAAGCCCCATCGGAATGCTATGGGGCTGAGAAGAAAATTTAAAAAACCACAGCCCCACACAGCCAGCCCCATCGGAACGCGAATGGGCTGGAAAAAAAAATCAAAAAACAAACAAACAAACAGACCAAGCCCCATCGGAACACGATGGGGCTGAAAAAACCCCCACACCAAAAACACCAAAAAACATCACAGCACAGAAACACAACCCCCCCCAACCCCACCCTGCAAAACAAAGTAAATGTACTTACTCAGGAGCAGAAAGCAGCACCAGGCAGTCCGAAGCCTCCTCCGACGCACACACTCTAACCGTTGGGGTGAAAGAGCTACAAAGAAGCTCTTCACCGACCAACGGTTAGTCCTGTAATTTGAATTCCCCGCCTTTTTTCCCTGCCTCTTTTGTTTGCAAGTCGAAGCTCCGGTAGCAAGTTGAAGCAAAATTTTGTGGCCAGAGCTGGTCGCAACTCGAAATGGTTGTATGTCGGGGCGGTCGTAATTCGAGGCACCACATGTAGATATGATACATGTGTTATTGGCCTTGAGCTACAGTAAGTGCTCAGTGATTAATGTTTTAAAACAACATTGCTGGTTTAAAGACACAGATTAGGCTATCTTGCATTGATTCAAGTTCCACAAATCCAGGAAATTGGAAATTAGGGCTGATACATTTACAGACTTCTTTCTTGACGTGGAATTACATTGTATAACATCAAAAATGTCTTTGCTTACAAGTTACCCTCCATACTCCCAGCCTTTCTCTTGGCCTTTAAGGACCAGTCATGATGGGGGTGATAGAATATTTGGAAACATTAGAAATGCACCATCCTGGGTTGTTCTGGCATTGCCTAATGGAGAAACTGAGCCTCAATGTAATATAGATATATTTGCTTGTGAGCTGGCCTATGTTGTTGTTCTGTTCTCAACCTATAGGGCTGTTTTTACTTATTCTCCCCTTCCAGGCATGAACTTTTTATCTGGAGTGGAAACACAAACAAATCCAGCAGTTGCCATTCCCAGCATCTGCATCACCTCTGGCCCTGTCTGATGTCTGGGCACAGAGCAGAACACCTTGTCTAAAAACTTCCACATGTACACAGTACTGTGCACACTTTCCAGTCTGGTTCTTAACTATCCCAGGATGTGATCAGAAAGTGTCTGATGTGGCATGTTTGTTGACACTCAGGAGGTTTAGATCTGGTCAGGGTGTGGACAAGCAACAACCTGGAAACCTTATGAATGGCATCTTGAGTTCCTTGCAGGAATAATCAAGAAGGCGATGAAACAGGCATAAAACTAATAAAGAACAATAAAACTATAACAACACCAAAGCATGTTCAAGAGCTGAAGAAAGCTAAACAGCATTGAGCAGGGGGGTTGGACTCAATGGTCTTATAGGCCCTTTCCAACTCAATTATTCTATGATTCTATTATTCTAAACCTCCCGTGATAAAGAATTCTATAATCTGGACATCACTGTCAGTACAGCCTGATCATTTATTCTTGTCTCTTGTGCTTTACAAGGCCAACAGATAGCCAAATATACTTTTTTCTTGTGAACTTAGCACATGATAGACTAATGTGGTAGAAGCAACCCTTCAGATATCCTGGTTTTAAACATCCGGGATTTAAAAATACATATTGGCACCATTAATTTGTAGCAATCCATATAAGGCAATGAACAGAACTTGGGAAAGTTACTCTTTTGGACTTTATCTGCAATAATCTCTTCAGCCAGTATAGCCATGGGCCATGTTGAGCAGAGAATTTTGGCAGTTTTGAGTCCCACAAATAATCTTTCCAAGTCTTGAATCAGAATTAGGGATGAAGGCTCACTTCATTGAAGCAACATTAACCATTCTAGCTTTTGTAGAAGCTATCCCTGCTTAAACAAAATGTCTATTAATTTGAGCAACATTTATGGAGCATTAAATATATGTAATAATTAAGTGTTCAGAATACTTAGAATAATGGAAGTTGGCAGCAAAGTATGTTCTTCTCCTGGACTCCAGAGTTAAAGGTCCAGCCTCAGAGGGCTATGATGCAGTGTCACAATACATGGAAGAGCCTTGGGAATAGATTGGAAAGAGAAGTGATACTGAACTCTTTCTCCTTTGACACAAGGGGAAACATATCCCAAGAAACCTGACACTTCTGGGTGACTCCTTGAGACACATGAAATAGAGCAAGGAAACCAATAATTTCCACTGAGGTCCTTGACTGTTTTGCTTTTTGTGTCTATCCCTCCTTTGATCTTCTGACCAGTCTTTGGAGACCTCAACCTTCAAGCTTTCAACTCCCCTGGAGGGAGATATCAGTCCAGAACTTTGGCATCACAGCTCATGTAGCCATTCATGCACACACATAGAACTGGGCCAGTACTCAAGGGAGAGCCATTCAAGCATCGAGCTCCATGTAAGGAGATGACAAAGGACAACAGCAAACATGGACAGGAGACACTTTTTAGACCCATGCCTGTTTAGATGACTTGAGCATGGAATACTTCATGTGGCTGAAGATCTTTAAAAATTCCTCTCATTCTTCCCCCTTCATTATTATCAGTTGGAGCTCCCCACCCTCACCTCATCCTGAATATGAAGAAATCTGGAAGTTTTGGCTAATTCATTTCAACTATGTCCTGAGACAACTTTTTTACTTGTCAGCACTAGTCAGATTCAAGAAGTACATTTGTTCCCAGAATGGAACTGCCAAACATTTCATAGTTAATAAAGTAAAACCTACAACCAATCAATTGATCAATCAAATGGTGGTAACCCTAATTCAACATTACATGACTGAATGCACGTAGATTCAAACTCAGACTTTTTAAGAGCTAAATATTCAAAGCCTTGGATTGGGTATTTGTTTCTCCCCCCGTCATTATACCTAAATCTCAAATTATTTCTACATTGAATATGAATAATCTTTTTTAAAATGATTGATTTGGCTATCCAAAAATGAGCTGAAACAAAATTTTCTCCCATTCCTGGAAACAGAGAAGCAACTTATAGCTCAGATGACACATTGGAGTAGGTTTCCAGTAGACAAAGGTAGATTGTCACCTCAGCTCACTCCCCAGTTTTGGAATAGTGCAGCCCCTACAGCCATGAAGTGCTTTTGGTAATAGATATATCAGAGCATCAAATGAACATGAGAAGCTTTCTTTTTCAAACCATTACCCCATCTAGGCCAGTATCATCTACTCTCACTTGCAGTAAGTCTCCATTTTTGAATTCCTGGTATTTGATGGTGGACTTCTGTTCACGTACCAACCATTCCTAATCAAAATCAGATGAGATCAGGTGTGTTCAGGGTGTTATGATGATTTACATCAACTACAGATAACTGGCATGTTTTGCTAATTGCATCCCTGTGTTAGGTCAGATGGTGCCACAAACCTCATCCTACTTTAAGATAGATGGATAATCCTATTGCACAGCCAGTTATCTGCTCATATGCTTTCAGTGAATTTGTTTCCTTAACACGTGCTTATAGGGTAGACTAGACCTATATCCTTCTCCCCTCAAACAGAGCTGAGATATTTTAAAGCTGAAGCTATCATGAACTTAATTCCTTATACTGAGCTTCTAAAGGAGTGCCATAAAACCAAGTCACATGTTCAGTTATACAATCAGTGACAGGTTTAACTCTAAAATGCTTTTCTCACTTTGTCAGAATATGAGTATAAATGAAATGTAGCACTGCTATAAATGCGACAGAGAGGGCAGAGGACAGCACATCCACTTGTTTGTTTTAAACGAAGAGGGAGACTGTCAGAAACCCACTTGGTGGGGGAGGAAGGAAATGGAGAGGTGCCTTTATTTTACGTCTGTTTTTATCCATCCTATTTATATGTAAGTGGTTCTTCTGCGTGGTTACTTTCTTCATTCTCCAACTGCATTTTTCTTGTGAGAGGAAGAAGTGAAGGGAGGACTTAATGACAAAGTACATTTATTAGGAATAGACTGAGGGATCAATCTATTTATTTCCCTGTTTATCAAAATGTGTTTCTCTCAAACATCTCTATAAAGATCTATGCATATGAAACACATAAACCATGAGTCCAGTTACAGAGTACTGGAAGACACAAATAGTCTTTGTCAAGATTTCACCAATCTTGGACGTTTGAGTCAACCTTGAGCTGGCTACCTAAATCTGTTGGGACTGAACTCAGGTTGTGGATTTTATGTAAGGCAACTCTATTCACAGTGTAAACACTGCTATGGGAAGGAACCACTCATAGGTCTCAGATCCCTGGATGTGGTTGTGTTTACAGAACTGTCAAATTATCACCACAGCCATCAAACTCTCTATTAGTTAAGAAGACAAAAGTGAAGTAAATTAATAGTGCAATCCACACACAAAATATAGGCTGACTGATATATGTAGTGGGTTTGAAATGGCCAGGAATCTCTTGTGACAGTGCAACTGGCCTAGTGCTGCTGGCCTTGGTGCTGACATAAGCCCCTTGTGCTGTCTTGTCTCATATTTGCCCACCCAACTGGATCTGCTACCAAAATGGCTGTGCTAGCTGAGATCAGCTGGCAAAAGAGCCAAAAAGAGAGATGAAGGAGGACCAGAGATTGGGAGTTCAATTCTCCACTGTGCCTCCTTGATAAGTGCTAGACTTGATGATCCATAAGGCACCTTCCAGCTCTTCAGTTCTAAGTAATCCTAAATCATGCCCGATATCCCCAGACTTAGAAAGATTTGGATTCAGCACAGCCACAGCAGGCTTAGTGTCAACTCTGCTAGTCCTCAAATACCTTGGCTAAATAAGGATTTCACCCTTAATCTGGAAAGACATCCACTTTCTTCTCAAAGAACTGTCCAGTTATCCCACTGATCCATGCAAGAAGTTGCATCAGGGAGAAACATAGAAACAGCACTCATGCACATAGTTTCCCATCCAGTTACAGACTTCCGTACTGAAACGTGCTTCCATATACCCCAAACTAGCTGGAGAAGGAAGTTGAGTTATTGAGCTGTAGTCAGTAGCCAAAGTTCAATGCAAGGAGAGCAAAATAGTGTGATGGGAAGGTGCCTGAGACCATGTCAAACAATTTACCTACCAATTCCTATCCTGTCTGCTGTGAGGAGCAGCAGCACTCCATAGTCTCAGGCAGTGTGCTTAGCAACAAGATGATCACACATTGCTGGTTGTCCCCCCTTTCTCATGCCCCTACAAAAAACTAAAGATCAATGTAATGCAATTCCAGTATCAAAATCTGTAAGCAGTGTCCCTACATCAAGGATGAAAAATATTGTTACTTAAATAATTAAACAAAAACACCATAATTAGAATTGCATATATTTTTGGTGCCACCTTTATCTTCTCTGAAATTTACCAGAGGTAAAATTGCTTTTTCCCAAAGTACTGTGCATTTCTGTTTTCAGCCTTAAAATCAATTACTGCTGGCAGAGAGTAATTAAACAAACTAATGAGATGTTATTTTAAATTACAACCTGACTTTCACTGCATCTTTGCAGTGAGCCTTAACTACCCTTTTCTGCCTTGTTGCATTCTTCTCTCTCTCTCTCTGGTCTTATCAGCTTGCATTTCCATTCATTGTTTTCAGTGACTTACCACCTACTTTCATAGTAGGAAATAATTAGCTAAATATTTTAATTAGAGGTTTCTCAAAACAACAGTAGGGCATTCCCTAAATAGAAAGTTACTTGATATTGCCAAAAACCTAGCTTGGCTATTGTGTGTGGAGTTCTGCCTTATGAGAAATTGCCTTCTGCAGTTAACTTCAGCAGCCGGGTTAATTGTATTCCATTCATCTAAGAGCACCATTGAGTATGCTGTAGAGTCATTTAAATGGGTTACTGACCCTTTTCAGCATTAACTTTTCAGTTGTGTGTACTAAAAGGCTCTCATCTGAAGATGATGCAATACCATGGTCAATTATTCTGACGGGTGATGTGTGAGAGAACAGTGAATTCGTACCTCTCTCTCTCTCTCTCTCTCTCTTCTCTCTCTCTCTCTCTCTCTCACACACACACACACATACACACACACACACAGACACACACACACAGACACACACACACAGAGTCATTCTTATTCTGTCCCTTTTTAAACACTGAGAACTATAACAAATTGTGGAAGGGCTGAGTGATGACTGCAAGGTATACATCAGTGAGAGCCAAGTTCAAATTGTCACTCAGCTCTGAATTTGATTGGATGCCCTGGAGCTAGTCACTTTTTCTTTCCGCCTCACCTGAGAGAGAGAGACTGAGTGGGGAGAGCCATATATGCCAGCTTGAGCTGCTTAGAAGAAAGGTGGGACATACATGTGGTAGATGTTAAATTCACAGCCATCACAGATACAACATCTATAGCACTGTAGGTGCTTTTCCAGACATCTGTATCTGCACAGTCCATCTGGAGGAGGAAAGATGTGACATGCATGCACGTGTGAACCCACGTAAGTAAAAGTCCAGATATTCAGTGTACATGGTTAAAATGTACATAGTTGAACAATTTGAACAGGAATGATAAAGAAATGGTGCTGGTAATCTCCAAGTTTCAAGAGCAATAAATGAGGGGATAACTCCCCCCAATGCACAATCATAAAATTGCAGTTGTTGTTAAAAATAGGAAGAACACTCTTGTGAGGAGTGCACTGGCAGAAAAGGAATAATCCTGGTGGTATTGTGTATGGATGTGCAAACACCCCTGGGGAGGTAAAATGGCTAGATTAACCCACTCTAAACAAAACAAAAACAAAACCCTTTTATTGGAATTATTTGGAGGTCTTGCTACACAAAAACATCTCATTTCACCCTACAATGTTATTACTTCAAATGGCATTTATTTGCATTTTTGAAAATATGTAAAGTTCTTATGAGAAATTCTGTTGGCTGAATGGGAGGAGGTGGTTTCCTTTAAAGCAGGGGTCAGGGAACTTTTTTACCTTTTACCCCCCCCCCAAAAAAAAATTATATAAGCCGACATTACCCCCTTGATTTGAAAGGAAGGAAATCATACATTATTTGAATTCAAAATCTTATTGAATCTACACAGGCTGTGTACCGAACTAGCAGGATGCACCAAATTTAATAAAGATGTGCATTATTTTTGCTGGAACACATTGCACACCATCCATGGGGTGGTATAGTGAGTAGTGAGGTGTCCAACGTGCCTAGCAAGTTGCATTAAATTTTTGCTAGCTCACAGAGGATTTAATCATCATCAATGGCTGCCAGAGTGGTGCTAGCAATGACGTGCTTGCTAGAGACAGCCAAGGCAGAGTTGGGGGAAGCTTTTCCTACCACTTTAATCATTCTGTGTGTGGTGTGCAAAAAGGAACAAACCAGGCTAAAGGTCATGTCACCCACCCTGGTGCCACAGCCCAACATCAAAGGACCAGTGCGCTATTTTTTTTTAATCATCATCAATGGAAAACTCAGCAGTGGCCAGAGGATTGGAAAAGATCAGTCTACATCCCAATCCCAAAAGGTTGCTTTTTTCATGGTTTTATGAAACAGTCAAGTCTCTCTCTCTCTCTCTCTCTCTCTCTCTCTCTCACACACACACACACACACACACACACACCCTAAATTTTCAACAATCAGTTGCTTCAGTTCAGTATGTCCGTTTCCTCTCATTACATTTAAACAAGCTTGCCACCCGGTCCCTCTTTCGCACCTTCCTGCCTTAATTTGAGACTTCTCTCCTTGCAGACACCTCCTTTTTTCATGGCTTTATGAAAGTCAGTCTCTCTCTGACATAAACCAACCCTCCCTCCCTAAATTTTCTACAATCTTACCTTTAAACAAGCTTGATGAATCCACCCTTCCCTCTCTCGCACCTTCCTTCGCGCCTTATTCAACTCCAGCGGAAGTAGTCATTCACAAGCCTGCCCGGGGCTACAGCCGTAAACAATAAAGCCAGTTTATCTCCGATCTCTAAAAGAAGGGAGGATTTACAAGTACCGCAACCAAGGAAGGAAGGAGAGGTGGCTTCCAGTTTGAGGTTCGGCTGCAGGGGTGGGGTGGGGTGGGGTGGGGGTAGCACTTTGCTCATTACCCCCAGGATTTTCATTTTTATCCCATTTGGGGTAAATTACCCCTGTTCCCCGACCACTGCTTTAAAGCTATTAGTTGTTTTACTTAAGAACACTGCCTCTTTGCCTTGGCACTAAAATGCATATTTTAGGGGGAAATATGCACAAATTTGCATTATGTTAAGGAAAAATGGTGCATGAACTCGAAAGTCATGTACAAAAATGTGTATAGGAGGAAATATTTTACACAAAAATGCATGTGAATTGTAATCACAACCTTTCAGAGGGACAGTTTTGCCCTGTTCACAAACTGATACAAATTTGCTCTAAGATGAACTGACCAGGGCAGAAATGGGAGTGGAACTGAAATTTAGATTTGCTCCTGCACAAATTTCTCATGCCACCCAGCATTTGTTGAATGAAACCACATATACAGATAGCTACCCAGTTGTAAGCTGGTGACCTATGTAATCACAAGCTGTCCCCACCACTGTGAACTCTTGCTTGAGTAATACTGGGCAGCTAAAGCAATGGCTGGGAGAAATGGCAGCAAACATTTGTAGTTGTATGACCATCAAATAATACTGTACTCATGGTGGTATCATCAAAACTCCAGCTGGGTTCAAGTGAGCAAAAGACAGAGTTAATAGAATTGATATCCATGCATTTGTTCAGTGTTCTTTAAAAGAATCCTGATTCTTTGAGGCTGTTCCAGATGGGGCCAACGGGACTTCATTCTCCACTGGTTCTTACAGGAGCTCATTTTTATTTCTTTCTGCATATCTGCTGAGGCTGTTCTGATTCATTTTATTTTCCAACTGATGCATTATTGTCATTGGCTTGAGCTGCTTTTCAGTTATCTTGGGAACCAATTTCTGGTTGAAAGGTCAAGTATACATATCAGGAATAAATGTATTACAAAATACAAAATCCCAAAATCTAGGAGCACAATGTTGCAGTGCCGTCAGATTAACTTCTACAAATATTACCATGGAGATATACGACTAGTGCAAACTGGCCACCAGAATGTTTCCAAAAATACCCCCCTCCACAAAAAAATACTGTTTGCTGTTTCCCCCCCCCACACACACACACAAATAAGACACAAACAATGGACTCGTGAAACCCGTACCTTCCAATTGCCTGCCAATATGACTAGTATTAGAGGCCATAGCAGAGGTCTCCTGACATTTCAGCTACTGGCCACTTGCAAGTGATTTGTCTTAAGGACATGTTATCCATTGAGGTGCACAATAACCAAAGTATGTGCCATTACAGAAAGTGAGATGGAGGACTTGCATCTCAGTTCAGGAAGTCAGGTGGACCAAGCTAAAATGGGCACAGACAGTGTTGCTGGTCTTTCATCCCTTGTTCAGTAAGAATGAAGCCAAAATGGCTTGCTTCCTTCCTTCCTTCCTTCCTTCCTTCCTTCCTTCCTTCCTTCCTTCCTTCCTTCCTTCCTTCCTTCCTTCCTTCCTTCCTTCCTTCCTTCCTTCCTTCCTTCCTTCCTTCCACCATGATCCACCCTTTCCTTCAATAAGCTCTAGTTGTCAGCTAAAAGTCTTTCCCCCATTTTATCCTTCCAGTAAGCCTGAGGTGAATCAGAGTGAGAGAGAATGACTGGTCTTGTGACACCAAATTAATTCCGTTCCTCAAGGAGGACTTGAACTGAATTTCCCAAGCCCCACTCACTCTACCCACTGCAGGAATGGCCTGTTTGTTTGTCAGTCTTCAGAGCAAATTCTAAACAAAACCATTTAGCCAAATTTGGTTGGTATCCCATTACTATACAAGACTGTTTTTTAAAGGGGATAACTACCTACAAACAGCCCCAATGGGCTTTATTCTGAACTCATTTGAGACTTAATGCCCTGAAATGAACCAAAGTTTAATTGTTTTAATTGGCTTTGGATGAAGTTCTTATGTAAACACTGTTACCCTGGTTAATAATATCAGAGTCAGACCCTTGATTAATGAACTCAGTAGGCAAAGTTTATTTTTATTGGGTTAATTATTTACAACATTCTTTAATTTAAACAGAGCTGTCATTCCACTAAATACAAATGTGTTCATTACTTTGTTTCTTTTTCATCTAATCAGATCTTTAAAATCCAGTGTCATCATTTTCTTCTTGGTGTTCTTTTAATGACTCGAGATAACTGCATTAATTTAACAAAAATAAAAGTAAAGTCTTCTCAGTCTTGGATGGGTAACTTTTGACTTGCTCAGCCTATAGAAGTGCAGCATTTTAAAGGACAGGAGCTCCATCTTGTGGATACGAAGATGCAAAACGAATATGCTTTCTATATGTGCTTTAATGAGTGCATTTTTGGAGAAGTCTGCACAATTCACGACTTACCAAGCTGAACGTAGATCACCTACTCTTGCACACCACCCTGTTTCTCCATTCCCAGGTAGACGCCAAAACCAGAACAGTTTGTAGGTCCTTTTCTTGGCCACTATGTATGGCTATAGATCAATTATTTGAAAGGCACCCAGTTGCTCTAGATGTTGGTTTGACTTAAACAGCTTCATTATTTGCATTATCATAAGCCACACTTGATCTATGTGAATCATATGGTGGTATGAGTAGGACTTCTTATCTCCTAGGGATTGCCTCAGGGGTGGCCTCAGGTAAGTCATTCAGAGTTCCAATAATGTCTTGTTTTGCCAGCTTGTGTTACAATTAGACATAAAAATTGTAAACCAGAAGAGCCAGCATCTCTGAATCCAGCCTGAAAACTTGGAAGTGTTTCTGACTGAATATTCTTGTAAGTTGAATCACTAGTAATAGCATTAGAAACGGTTTATTGCAAGGTGACAAGTGGAGATATTAAGGGATTATCTCAAACTAGAGGTTAATGACTCTCTCAGTTTTATTTTCTGCCATGTTTGGATTATTAAGGCAAATGTTAGTCCCATCTCATTTCTATTTCAGTGTTTTTAACTTTAGGAGTGAGTCAGCACAGATGTTGTACACATTTGTAAATATGTTCTTCCTAATATATGCATATCTACATGAAACATTGCTGAATATGTGCCTTTTCCACCCAGTTTTTTGCAAGGTATACATCTGTAAGAAATTTAAGAAAAGTAATTTTGGGACCAGATTCCAGAACAGCTGTATAGTTTGCCTGAGTTCCTGACTCAAAAACAGTAGATATTACAGTATTTCTAGCACTTATTTTAGGCCTGGGTCATCACTCTACCTTCTGAAAACCTTTCAGACACAAACAGCAGTTCCATTAGGGATGTTTATTTAAAAGAACAAGTTTAATTGAAATAGAGTAATGCACTTCAAGAATTAAAGATTCAGCATTCATTGCAAGAAAGAACAGAGCACTAACATGACAAAGTAATTGGGTGACCATCACACACAAGAAGGTGCACTGAGCCAAAGGTGACACCTTGAATCATCCTAGTCCATAGCATTTTTCTAAGCTCTCCTTCCATGATCAATCTGACATCACCTAATTAGGCCTCATTATTCTGAAATCCAAATAACAGCTAGCCTTCATCCCAGTGTGAGGCCACAATTGCTAGTAAAGGGGTCTTCCTTTATGACATCAAGTTGTAAACATCCCTTCTTCCAGATGATGCTTTGACATCTTGGACAAATTCAGCCCTGTAATTATTCTTCTGGACATAGGACCATTGCTTCATCTACAGGTTTTCCTTTTGGTTCTTCTATGTCCTGATTTGACCTAAATTACTCCCCAGAGCACTATTCCTCCCTACTAGTCTATATAAAGATTGCCTTTAATAATCCTTTATTACCTAAATAACTTCTAAAATCTGTCTTAACTGGAACTACAGATCATAATGCTCTCATCTCTGATTCATAAACTATCTTCTAAGCCTATATATATGCACTATGCTTTGCTTCACTTACGCTTTAAGCCTTAACTAGGTATGCCTTTGAGTAGGTAATCTGTATTTACTTGTGTAATCTGTATTTATCATAAGTGTGTAATTTATGCATGATAACTCCTAGGTGCACCTACATATGCATATGCCTAAAAGCAGGAAACCTACAATCTGAGCCAAAGTAGCACTTCAATTCCCCCAACACGCACACTTCTAGTAGGGCTGGGCATGGGCTCCCCAATTCAGCCAAGAGGTCTTGTTTTGATACTTTGGACCATATCTCAATCCAGCCGGAGTAATTCAGACACCATCTGATTCAGTCCAGGTCCTAAAAATGGAACTAGAAAATTGGACCACTAGCCCTCCCACTGCCTTACACTGGAAAACCAAAAGAGCTGTCACTTTTTCTTTTTAATTTCTTCCTTCTTTTTCACTGATGTATGCAATGTTTACAGCATAGAACCTAAAGAGGGGAGTATATCTAACAAATTTTAAACAGCTAGTTTTGGGAGTTCTATACTAGGCAGCTGTATACTTGTATTTTTTTTTTCTTCCCACTCCTTCCTTCCTTCCTTCCTTCCTTCCTTCCTTCCTTCCTTCCTTCCTTCCTTCCTTCCTTCCTTCCTTCCTTCCTTCCTTCCTTCCTTCCTTCCTTCCTTCCAAGCATGTGCACTCAGTTGAGTGCTCAGTCTTTCCTACTCTGACTCCTTTTCCCTCTCACCATCTCACTAGTTCTGGCAGCCCCTAGAAAATCTAAGTTTACAGTTGATGATCTTCCCCAAAGAAATAGTTTAGAAACAAGAACAGCAATAACAAAATTAACAGTTAGAAGGATAAGTTAAGGTGCTGCATTGAAAGACTAACCTGATTACTTTCTTCTGACCCTATGAGTACCATTATGTGTATTTCTGTTACTGTTGTGAAGGTGCCTCATGACTGATTAGGTCCATATATTATGATCAAATATAATGGTAATGAAATAGTAACTGGTGAATTGAAACTGAAACTATTATGTGTAACTTGAAAAAATGAGGAAATACAATGCTCATACCACACACAGACAATGAGTGACATGGGTGACAATTTTAAATAACAGTGCATTTTGTTTTGATTTACATTCACAATAGGAATTAAATGTGCATTATAATTATATTTATATTATGCACTTTAGGAATAAAATAAATATGCATTTTGACTGAGTTCAGAGGCACCTGCGCACGGGCACACACGCACGCACGCACGCACGCACGCACGCACGCACACACACACACACACAGAGGCACACAAGCAAAAAAACAGACTTCCCTTCTATGAACCACAGAAAGAAAGCAAATTAGACACCTAACAACAGCTAGGACCAATGGAGTATGTGGAGGAGGATAAAATAGCTTTTCTGACTTAAAACACACATAAACTCACAAAGGAACGAAGGAAGACAGACAGACAGAGAAAGGGAGGATTAGTTAAAAAGCCACGGGGGTCTTATTAGCAAGACCAAAATTAGGGAGATAGCTCAGAATGCAGCAAACACCACTACATATTCAGAATTCTTTCTCTTTAACTTCTATGAACTCTGGTAAACCTGGCAAAAGACTCATGAAGAGCTGCATGAGATAATAATTGAATATAGAAATTCAGTGACCTCACACAGTCCTTCCTTGCAAGCATTGTGATGGAAAAGTAGGGGGGTTGAGATGCTTTCCTCAGATCGTATGTTATTGCGATCCCTGCAAGCACTCAGGTTGGAGAATGGAAGTGAGGCGCTTGCCTCTGAATGCATGTTAGAGCTATTAATAAGAAAAGCAAGCTCCCCCTCCCTATTACACCATTTTATTGGAGAGACATTGTCTCGCTTTCTCCAGTCTTGCATATTGGTCTGAATCAGGCTGGTTTGTCTGGCATTTGGGTGATACACAGCTCTCTCTTATACACAGTTTCCCCAGTGTATCCATGTTTGCGTCCATTTAAAAAAAAATATCACAGAAACTGATTACAGAAGTGTACTCAGAAACCTGGGGAAGGCAGAATCCCAAAGGCTGATGATGTTATCATTTATGTATTTATTTGGGAAATGCAAGTTTGGTCAGTGCGCCAAGCAAATGTCTCCCATATTATTATTTGAAACAAGCACCAGCATGTCCTTTTCTAATCCCAGTCACTTTCATTATGGTACTATCATTGGTGGAATGGAGACCAAAATAGGAAGCCATGAACAGTTCGAGATACATGGCAGTCCAAAGGTAGAAAACCACCAGCGCCTATTGCATCACAGGAAATGTATCTAATCCTCAAACTTGGAAAGGTGGGTAAAAATACTGTTGCCGAAACTCTTCAGCCTTATGAATTCTTCTCACTTCTTTTGTCCTCAGCCAAATGCCTCAAGCGCAATTGTTCCCTTCTTTAGCACGGTATATGGCACATTTACAAATTACCTTCGTCATGTTCTAACAAAGAGCTATTCCTTATTAGAAGCATTTTCTGAAAATTAAAATTTAATTCTCAAGCAGCAGTGTTTGCAAAAATGTACTTGTTCCTGACAGTTGTGATTTATGTTTCCAAAAGTAATACTACATTGTGTGCAGCACTTCCATCACTTTTAATGCAAACTAATAAAAGAAGCCATACACGCTTGAGACATTCCTGCCTTTTGTTGTTAGTTTTTAGCATGTAAGGTTTTGATGGCATGAAAATGGAGCCCTGGCAATTGAGAGTGGGTAATGGTGGCCTTTGTATTTCAATTGCTAAAAACCTTTTTCTTAGCATAGTAAGTTGCAATTAGTGTAGACCCATTGGTATCAATGGAACTTACAGAGGAGTTGACTTACCAAATCTTCACTGAATCAATGTGCCTTCTCTAGTGTGACCTACCATGCTAAACAACAGGATTTCAGTTAGTGTTCTATTGAGAAGCTTTTGGCTGCTATGCAATAGGGATCACTTGCAAAAGTTGCAATGATCTGTCATAAGAGCAACAAGCATTATATGAATGACTTACTATCAATGGACAGTCTTGTCATGAGTGCTACAAGGCTTTCCTGGTTACGTTACACCCATTCCGTGGTGGTCAGCATTCTCTTTGCATGAACCAGTGATGGAATGAAGCTGCCCTTTAAAAAGTTGCATCAGGAAAAGCATAGTGTCCTAATCATAAGAATAAACGGTTCCATTCTACCTAGTGCTACTCAGGACATAACTGGGATTTTGTGCCCAATTATGGGTGACATTTGGGTATTTTCATACTTGAGAACATCCAGAAGAGCATGGTAAGGATGGTAAGAGGATAGGAAGCCAAATTCTATTAGAATTGGACAGAAGAGCTTGATATGTTTGGAGAACAGAATAGAAGACTAAGGGAAACATGACTGTGGTCTTCAAATATTTTGAAAGCTGGGAGGCAGAATGGAGCAGGCCTGTTCTTGATTGATGCCAAGTGACCAGAAATTATTCTATGTGCTTTCAAGACTGATTTTTGCAATTATCATGAATGTGTGGCATTTAAAACTGCTGCCATTGCATGGACTCTCATACAGTAGTACCATGGCATAAACTTGTTTGCATGTTTCTGATCAACCAGATTGTCCTTTTGTGCGTGTCTAGCTTCACAAAAGGAGAAGACACTGGTTTTCTGAAGAGACGTTGTGATCAGGTTCAGTTATTTCTTTTGACAGTTCCGCCGTTTGTGAGGGAAAAGTCATGAGAGGAGGTTCGTTATATAAAACTTTATTAATGACAACAGGATTCTTATCAACCACAACTTCAAATGGGTCATTAAAACTGGCATCTTTAGGTAAACTGTCCCATAACGTTGGTAATGTTTTAGACAAATAACTGGCCCCTAACGGTAGGTCTTCCCGAAACGCTCCTGATCCAAGGGTTTCCGTTGATACCCGATGTGGACCGCACATATGGTCCCGCAGCACGGGTGTCGAGCCCATTCCCCTTCGGGGGGTTTCTCGTCTTTCTCCAGGGGTCCAGGGCGGGTTACATATTTCACTGGACCTCTCTTTTTTGGGTAAACTAGAACTGTCCATTCTTCTGGGTAAAGACCCTCTAGAATCGGTTTGACATTTTCTCTTTTATCTTCAGTCTCATCACGAACTTTACCTTCCTTTTCTGTACCTTTCCGCGGTATCTTGAACACTTTAGGATTATCTTCTCCCTCACACCATTCTTCTTCTATCACTCCCACTTTCTCTGTCTCCCCCGATTTTTCTCCCTCCTCTGACGTGAGGAAAACATTAACTGCCCTCCAAACTTCCTTTTCTGGCTCCTCCCCCTTTTCTCTCACCTTCAACTCCTTCACCCCCTCCTCCACCTCTAGTATCTCTTCTTTTATCCCTCTTTCCTCTTTAACCACTTGTTCAGACGTAGGAGGGGACGGCTCACTTCTTTTTGTCTCCTTTTCGTCCTCCTTCCTCTCACAGACGTTTCTATGAAAATCACAGGGAAAACTCTGTGGTCTCAGCAACTGTGCTCTCAGTCTTGTACTGGAAATGAGACCGCTTGCTGACCTTGAAGAATTGTCTACCATCTGTCTCACTGAATCGAAATGGCCAGTCTCAACCAAAATCCCAGTGACTGCAAGCTTTCTTTGTATCTCTAATTCTTCCAGGTGAGAAGCATTATTTTTATGTCTTCTTTCCATAAAAGCATCCCTCTCAATGCAAAGCATCTACAGTGATGCCTCGCAAGACGAAAATAATTCGTTCCGCGAGTTGTGTCGTATTGCGAAAATTTCGTCTTGCGAAGCGCGGTATTCCCATAGGAATGCATTGAAATTTAATTTTTAAAAAATGCAAAAAAAATCATCTTGCGAAGCACGGCCATAGAAAAATTTGTCTTGCGAGTCACCAAAAAAATCGCAAAACGCTTTCGTCTTGCGAGTTTTTCGTTGCGCGAGGCATTCGTCTTGCGAGGCATCACTGTACTTATTAGGAGGTATTCATGGGCATATTCACAGATAGTGTCTTTCATATTTTTGGACTTACATGGAAAAGACAAACCCTTGCTTCCTTCCACAAACAAACAAAAACATGACTCTACCCAGTGCAGCACAACTCAAATCATCTCTCTAAGGAGCAAACATGTTTTCAGCAGTACAGTTCCCATTATTTCCTGTGTAAATGTATCTCCTGTACACACACACACACACACACACACACACCCCAAGTGAGAGCACGCACGCGCGCACACATTATCTTCTCCATGCCTTCCTGTTGAGCACATTTTATCAAACGGCCTGGATTGGCTGAGTAGAAAGATAAGACCTTGGCATATGTTACAGGGTCTGACTGCTAGTTTACATTGAAGCTAACCTTGGCCTTAGCATTACAAAAAGTGCTATAAGGTTGTTGCTTGTGTTGTACTTTGCTCAGCCTATCTTGTTCTCTCTTTCACAGAGGAAGACAAAGGAAGAAAAAAATTAAGCATCCCATCCTTACATAGCAAATTTTACCCACTTAACACTTTCGAACAACATCCTCCCTTTAAACTTTGATAGCTGGCAGGAAATAATCAGGGAGGGTGCAGGAGGAAACGCTTTTGAGTCTCCAGAGAAATTTCTAGAAAAGTGTTGTTTTTGTTTACTGTTTTTTAGCGTGGTAATTGTTTGATCCTTTTTAGAAAGTTATTGTATACTCACTGCTTTTAGCTTTAAATGTTGTCTTTTAGTGATGTAAGCCACCTTGGGTTCTCTTTATGGAGAAAGGCGGGGTAAAATGTTTTAAATAAATAAATATCTCAAGAGAAAAAAGCATTATGCCTAAATACCCCTTGACTTAAAATATGGCCTCTTAAAAAGAAAAAAAAAGCATTTATCTCCACCTGTCGTGTTCATTTTGAAGACTATGCACTGCAAAGTTGTGGGGTGAATAGCACTGTTTCATAATTATAATATGAACTATTACAGGCATATTTAATTATGACTGAACTAGACTCATGTGTGTGTGTGTGTGTGAGAGAGAAACTTTTCATGAGTCTAAACATGCAATGTGCTGAAGGATCACAAAGTCAGGGAATGGGGGGTGACCTATGCTTGATACAGATTTTAATGGAGCTTAGACTAGATGGTAACTGATGCAGTATCTGTAAACACAAACACAAAGAGAGAAATTTACACACTACCAGCGCTGGATATATAAGGGGGCAAAGGTGGCATTTGCACTGGGGGCCCTGGCAGAAAGGGGCCCTCACTATACAAAAAATGTAATAATTTAAAAATTAGTTTATTTTATTAAACTTAAATTGGGAAACAATATTTTGCCTGCTACCATCTGTCTAAAAAAAAAAAAATCCCAAGTGAACCGACAAACCAATTTTTGGTTTGTTTGGGAAAAATTCATAAATTCATGGTTCATTGTTCTTGGACTTCCTCGAACCCCAAATCAAGGTGAACTGACATTTGGCTGCTCTGGTCACCTTGGTTGATGACCTATGCCAGGAACTGTACAAGTGGAGTGTGTCCCTTTTGGTTCTGCTAGATCCTCAGCGACTTTCAATACCATCAAGTTTGGTATCATCCTGGCCCATCTCTCTGGGATGGAACTTAGAGGCACCGTATTATGATGGCTCCAGCCCTTCCTGGAAGAGAGAACTCAGAAGGTGGTGCTGGAGGACTCCTGTTTGACACCTCCTTGAGGCACCTACGTTTTGTGCCCTCACAAAGGTTCCAGTCGTGTTTTCCTCTCACTGCCACCAGTGGATTACCTCAATCCACAATATAAATGACGTTTGATCAGACACTTGTATTGTGAATGCAAACAAAACTTATTTATTAAAGTGAAGCCAATTTAATAATCACAGAAGTTCTTCAGATGTACATACTATTCTCTTGCCATATAATTTCCATCTTCTCTATCTATTTCTCTTAACCAGTCTCTAACTCTATCTCTATCTCTTCTCACTCTCTCTCTCTCTGACTCTCTCTCCCTGACTAACTAACCACTCTCTGACTCTGACTAACTAACCACTCTGACTAACACTCTCTCTCTCTCTGACTCTCTGACTCACTCTGACTAACTGACTCTGACTCTCAGGCTCCGCCTTTTAACCTCTCTCTCAGCTCCGCCTCTCAACCACATTTGCATAGAACATGAATAATACATGACTTATACCTAACAAAGGGTGAACACTACAGCACCGTATTATGATGGCCCCAGCCCTTCCTGGAAGAGAGAACTCAGAAGGTTGTGCTGGAGGACTCCTGTTTGACACCCTGGCCACTGGCCTACTGGGTCCCTCAGGGTTCTGTTTGTCTCCTGTGTTATTGATAAATACATGAAACCACTGGGAGAGATTGTTCAGAGCATTGGGGTTTGATGTCACCAATATGTGAATGACAACCGACTCTATCCCTCCTTGCCATCTAAATCAGAAGAAGCTGATTGGCTCTAAATCAGTATCAGTAATGGACTGGATGAGGGTGAATAAACTGAAACTTAATACAGACAAGAAAGATATGCTCCTGGTTAGTTGAAGGGCAGATCAAGGAATAGGGATGCAGCCTATGCTACATTGAGTTACACCCCCTCTGAAAACTCAGGTGTGTAGCTTGGGGGTACTTCTGGACTCAGCTCTAAGTCTGGATGCCCAGGTTTCAGTGGTGGCCAGGAGATCTGATCTGGCCACGGTGACACATGCTTTAGTTACATCCTGGCTAGATTACCGTAACACATTGCCCTCCCAGGCCCCGAAATGAAGACGCCAGACAGAATATGGGTTAAATACGGGCCACACTTTATTAACTTAATTCAGACAAAATCAGTCCTTCTTTAAATGAGGGGGCCTGCGGTAGTGCGGAGAAATGTAGGGCATCCACGATACCCTAATCAGTCAATGGGCGAGTCCCAGGCCCCCAGGCTCCAGCTGTCTTAATGACAGCAGGAACCCGGCCGGCCTCTAGTAAACACCCCAGACCTCGAGCCATCTTTATTTGCTGACTGTCGGTCCGAAAGTGGCCCAGCGCATCTTCCCGCCGCCGGCCCTGTAATCGCACGATCCGCAGAGCCGGGAGGTCGGATGCGCTGTTGGCTTTTCATAATTATCAAAGGGACACACCGAGACAACCAGTTTTTTCCCGCACTACACGCCCGTGTGACCAAGAATAACCACCATTCATATGCCAACAAACCCTTTTCCAGTGTGGGATAGGCGAAAAATCCCTCCATCCACAGCCAATCAGGATAGAGGTCAAAAATTCCTATCCGGCCCCATAAGGCGACCCCGAACACACTAGAAATAGGGCGGGCGGGTGGGTGCCTGTTCCGAAAAGGAGATCGCGTCGGGGGCGAGTTAATCTTTTATACTCACTCGCCCCCTCCCTTCCATCATGTGACCCGGTCCTGCCCGGCTTCATCCGGGACCGGAGAGGGCAAAACGGCACCGCATTTCAAGCTCCCTTCATGCGGCCGCATACTTGCCCTCCCAGGCCCCGAAATGAAGACGCCAGACAGAATATGGGTTAAATACGGGCCACACTTTATTAACTTAATTCAGACAAAATCAGTCCTTCTTTAAATGAGGGGGCCTGCGGTAGTGCGGAGAAATGTAGGGCATCCACGATACCCTAATCAGTCAATGGGCGAGTCCCAGGCCCCCAGGCTCCAGCTGTCTTAATGACAGCAGGAACCCGGCCGGCCTCTAGTAAACACCCCAGACCTCGAGCCATCTTTATTTGCTGACTGTCGGTCCGAAAGTGGCCCAGCGCATCTTCCCGCCGCCGGCCCTGTAATCGCACGATCCGCAGAGCCGGGAGGTCGGATGCGCTGTTGGCTTTTCATAATTATCAAAGGGACACACCGAGACAACCAGTTTTTTCCCGCACTACACGCCACAGCATAGGGACTAGTCGAGACTAAGTCCCATGCCCGCCATCCAAAACCAGCTCAGAACGCAGGCCCCCTATTATATCTTCAAGAAAAATGTCCAGGCCAATGTCAGACAAGTGTACGCCATCACTACGAAAATATTCTGAGTGAGACGTTTTTATCCTGTGGTGGTTAACCACAGATCCGAGGCCGCCGCTGCAGACACCTCTACACACTTCCCGATTGACCCGACGTCGGGCCTTATTGATCTTTTCGATGTTCTGTGCACCTCGCCAGGCTAAACGCGGGATAATGTTAGACCATACTAACCGTGTAGCAGGATACTTTTCCTTCAGTTTCTTGAGATCTCTTAAGATATCAATTATGACCGCCTTACCAGACAAACCGGGCAAATCATTGCCTCCCAAGTGAATTAATAAAATGTCTGGTGGCCTAGAGCCGAAAGACGTCATCCTGCCAAGCTGTATCCAATGCATGCCACGCATGCCTTTCCATGTAACCAACGCATGGGCACCAAGCCCCAAATCTTTCCCCCACGGGGAAGATGCAGCGTAACGTGCCGCCCAAAAAACATAACTGTGGCCGATGATCATAACTTGCTTTCGGCCATCACGACTCCCGAAACCTGAAACGATATAAACAACCCTGCCTATACGTTAGGAAGAGGTCTAATGTATTTATTATAACAAGCTGACGACCAGCGCCCCAACTGTTTAATTTGATCTGTGTTGTAACCCATAGCCGCTGCCGTTGAGGCTGCTCCAATCCGAAAAGAGTGGGTCCCGAATCTCATGTCCTTCAATCCTATCTTCTCCAGTGCCCTGCCCGTCAGTGTCCAAAACTGATATTTCGTAAATGGTGACCCATCTATATGCTGAAAAAATTGTCCAGGCTTTGCACCCCTTAATTCCAAAAATTTCTGAACTGCCTTTACTGGACAAATGCTTTGTACACTACATTGCCCTAGTGTTAGATGTTTGCCTTTTCCCCGTGGGTCTGTTTTAGACCGTCTAATGATGATCGTTAACTGCCCATCCTGTACAATAACGTCCCCAAATTGTAACGCCCTCTGTGAATTGTCATTCTTTCCCATTGCAACGAGCTCACTAATTCTCAGTGCCCCAAAAAATGCCAACAATGCAGCTGCGTGAACCAATGCCACCTCATAACTGTCTCTACACAATGCGCTCCATTGTTCACATAGGCGGCCAAGGAGCTCCGGAGATATGGGTGCCCTAGTATCCCGAACTTTCCCTCGTTCCCTGGCCCAACCTTCCAGCATCTTCCTAATACGAAAATCACCAGAAAAATCCCGGTGACCGTTTGATTTAGCATGGAAAGCCAGGGCTGCCAGTTTTCCTTGAATGGTCCCTGACGCTAACCCCTTCCTATGCAAAAATATTATGAATTGCTGGAGGTGCTCCACTGGAGCCGGCCATGTTTGTTCTAGCTTCACTGCCTCCCTAAATTCAAAAAATTCTGTACCTGCTGCTAAATAACCCTTTTTTGTCCTCGGGGCCAGTGCAAGATCTATTGCTCTCGACGCCTCCTCACGCCAATCTGCCAGACCTCCGCTGGAAGCACTTCTGGCAGATCCCTGGCCTCCGGTGCCAGCTCCCTGAAACGCTTGATCTGTTGGCGTGAGAGAGCATCAGCTATCTGATTGTCAAGACCCGGGACATGTCGGGCGTGCACCATGACATTAAACTGCAACGCCCTCAGGGTGAAGGCCCTGACTAAATACATGACTCTTTCCGAATGTGATGTCAGATTGTTAATGATGTGTACTACTGCTTGGTTATCACACCAAAATCGAACTACAGTGTTCGCCCATTCCTCCGCCCAGAGCCAGAGGGCCCCGACTATTGGAAAAAATTCTAAAAACGTCAAGTCCCTCGTTATTCCTTCCTGGTGCCATTCTTCGGGCCAAGTGCCTGCGCACCATCTACCACGAAAATAAATTCCAAATCCCAAAGTCCCCGCGGCGTCAGAGTTTACCTGCACATCCGCTTTTAAGCTAAGTTCGGACCTCCAGAAGGAAACCCCATTGAACTGATCCAGAAATTGTTTCCAAACTGCCAGGTCTTCCCTCATACCCTTGGTGACTCTGGTTCTGTGCATTGGCCTTTTTAAGCCCGACATAGCTCCACACAGCCGCCTCAAAAAGGCGCGACCTGGTGCAACTACTTTGCACGCGAAGTTCAGGTATCCCACTATTTCCTGTAACTCCTTTAATGTCACTTTTTTCTTTCTTATTAACGTACTAAGCCTATTCCTAATGTTTGATAATTTGTCCTGAGGCAGCCTTGAAGTCTGCTGAATTGTATCAAGCTCAATACCTAGAAAAGTCAGTGATGTTGTTGGCCCTTCCGTCTTTTCCTCTGCCAAGGGCAAACCTATCTCAAGGGCCATCTCCCGGAAGGCATCCAAAATAAATCTACATTTTCCTGAATTTGCTTTCCCACAAAAAAGAAAATCATCTAGGTAATGAGCTGTCGAATTACAGCCCACTCTTTGCCTAACTAGCCATTCAATGAAAGTGCTGAACTTTTCAAAAGCGGCGCACGAAATTGAGCAACCCATAGGTAGGGCCCTATCTATGTAATATTGCCCTTGAAATTGAAAACCCAATAAATTGAAGTCTAAGGGGTGGACTGGCAAAATCCGGAATGCCGACTTAACATCCGCCTTTGCCAGCTCAGCGCCCACTCCACAGGCCCTAATCATCCTAACTGCCTCGTCAAAGGAGGTGTATCTCACCGAACACAGTTCCTGGGGAATTGCGTCGTTAACTGACGTCCCCTCCGGAAATGATAAGTGATGAATTAGGCGAAATTCACCTGGGGCTTTCTTGGGGACAATCCCCAGCGGCGACACCCTGAGGTTACCTATGGGCAGTTCCTCAAAGGGTCCCAGGACCCTACCTTCCCGAACCTCCTTTTTAATCTTTTCTAACACTATAGCTTCCATCCCTTTCACTGATTTAAGGTTTTTGGCCATAAAGGCTGTTCTGACGCCTAAAGCTGGGATCCGGAACCCATATCTAAAACCCAATCTCAAATATTCAGCATCCCCCACTCTTGGATAGTCTGCTAAGCACTTTTCTAATACTGAAATTTTAATTGGTGTGGGCCCCCTTTCCAGGGGCACCGCTGTTCCCTTCGGGCTTCCTACCGGTACCTCCTGGTTTGTTCTGTCGCTGTGCCCCTGCTTTAAAGCAGGATGCGTTAGGGTGCTTCCCCCCACAGGTAATACAGTCATGTCTAAACCTGCAGGGATGTCTGGCACAAAAACCCCTAGAGTTGTACTCATAGCAGGGCAGGCGGGGTTGAACCACCTGCCCCGCCCCTGGGCGGGCGTTAACGTTCCCAGTAAATTTCTTGTTCAGATGGCCACTATCAAATCTGTCACCTAAACTACACTTGGCTGGCGTCATATGCTGTAGCCAAAGCCCTGGGTGTGGCTCATCCCAGCGTAAATCAGGCCTGATAGCGCTTTTCATTCTAAACGCTTCATCGTAACGAAGCCAAGCCTGCCCAGCAAAATCCGAATTTGCCCTACATATAATGTCAAAATATTGGAACAACGCTGATGCTTTCCACGGTTGGGCCTTAACCAGCACACCAGCGTATATGGTAAAGCCCGTGATCCAATTAGGCCAATTTCTCTCAGGCTTCTTCCTTCTGTATTTTTCTTTTAATTTCTCGTCATCCTTATCAATTTCCTTGATTTCTACCTCACGATTAACCAGATCATAAAGATCCAAGAATTCACCCTTCCAAATCTTTTCCTTAACCGCCGCGGTCAAATGGTCTCCCAACGGGGTACTGTAATCGGCATAAGGCAGTGCCACTAGCGGAACCGTATTATACCCTGTGTTGGGAACTGAAGGGTGTTGCCATGCTCCTGTGCTCTTACTCTCCCCAGGTGCCCCAGCCGTGTGAGCAGGCGGGTAATGTGAGTTCCACCCACAACAATGTGGGCTTACCTGGGGCCAAAAGCAACCAGGCCAACCCCCGTGTGAATTTCCACAATGTGCGGATGCACAATGTGTTTGCTGAGTGCCACCAGCCCAAGGCCATGCGGCCGAAGTAGACTGGGTGTTGTGCATGGCCAAACACTCACCGCAAGAAGTGGCCGGTGTCCCAAGAACCTCTACCGCCCGATGCGAACTTGTACTGGGTTCCTCATAGGTGTCACCTCTGGCTGTATTTTCTTGTCCCGTCTCTTGAACTTCGACCACCTCCTTCGTCCAGGTTCTCCGACCGCCAGACCCCCTAGCCACCGCAGCATTTCCTCCTTCCACGGCTTGATTCTCGTTTCCGCGACCCTGTTGGGATTCTAATGCATCAAACCGTTCCATAAGTTGTTGTGTTAAGACCCTTAGCTCCGCCTTGCGGCGGCCCTTAGTGTCCCTAACCGATCTGCGTGGCGTAACCTCCCCTTGTGGGGAAGCCCGTCTAGCCATCCTTTGTGCCTCTAACTTAGATAACTTTTCTTGTAGGTTTTGCAGCATCCCCCATGACTCATCTTCAGAAGACGAGGATTCCCGTGGAGAAATCTGAGGAACGGCCCTCTGTCTTTTCGCTGGTGTCTTTCCTGTCTTCCCTCCAGTTCCCTTCTTGGGCGGCATTATAACTAATTGCTCCTTACGTGTATTTCCCCAATTCCTCTAGTATTTGTAAAGCTTGTCTAAGTTTAGAGACTTCAACCCTTGCAACTAATGTCCAGTAGGTGTCACCCTACCGCTATCCTTATACTTCACCTTACGATAAATCGTATTGTGCGTATAATTCTCAACTTTACTCAACTAATCTTCTAACCTTAATGTTTATTTTGTTTGTTTGTTTGTTTGTTTGTTTGTTTGTTTGTTTGTTTTTTGTTTTTTTTTTATATACTGCTTATTCTCCAATTTCTGTTATTATTATTATATATTTCCAATTTGCTAAAGCCAATTCTGTACCATGAATTGAACCAAATATACACAATTAAATTCTTCTCGTGATTCAAAGTGCTCCCCTAAACCAAACCTGCCCTGCAATGCTTTTTATTTTTATTTTTATTTATTTATTTATTTATTTATTTTTTTATATATATATACAGTGTTTTTTAACAACTGAAGACTCTAATATTTATAACTGTGAACCCCTCAATGAACTTTCAATGTAAATGATTATTTCCCCTATGTAAATTACCCTTCACCACTAATGATTTCCACTATATAACTTTGATTAAATGTGAACTTGCAAATATATACTGCCTTATTTATGAAACTTAAAATGGCGGCCAATGACTCAGGGGGCGGGAAAAGGGGAAAAAACAAAATGGCGCCCGTGCGATTTCCACTCAACCCAGCAGCCACAGAACCAACAACCTAAAGCCCCAGCACCCAAACGCGTTACATCCACGGTGCTCCAACCCCACTGATTTTATAAGAACCCCTGTATGAAGCCAAAAAACGTAAACCCGCTCGCGCCGCGGCGAGGCGAGCCCGCCCCGCCGCTCCCGCCCTTCCCGCTTGATGGAAAGTGTCCAAAGTAAATTGATATCCTTCCAAAATATTCGCCTTCGTCCCCAACAAACTTGGCCCTAGCCCAGGTATTGGACACCCTCAGGAGAGAGCCCAACCACCCTCCACCAAACCGCAATCTCCACTGCTTTTCCAGCCCAGCAAGCTCCGATCCAGCTCAGGCTCCCTCCTACGCTCTGCAGTGCCTGTTCCGAAAAGGAGATCGCGTCGGGGGCGAGTTAATCTTTTATACTCACTCGCCCCCTCCCTTCCATCATGTGACCCGGTCCTGCCCGGCTTCATCCGGGACCGGAGAGGGCAAAACGGCACCGCATTTCAAGCTCCCTTCATGCGGCCGCATACTTCTATGTGGGGCTGTCTATGGAAAGTGTCAGGAAACTTCAGCAAGTCTAAAACGCAGCAGCCAGATTGCTCACTGGAGCTGGTCACAAGGATCACCTAACCGCCCACCCACCCCCGGTTACAGCAGCTCCACTGGGTGCTGATCTGTTTCCAGGCACAATTCCAAGTGCTGGTTCTAACCTATAAGCCCTAAATGGCTTGAGTCCAATTTGTCTCAAGGGTCTCATCTTTCTTTATGAGCCTGCTCAGCCACCTTCATAGGTACATTTGGTGGAGACACATTGCTGTTGCCGCTCCCAGACTTTGGAACTCTCTCCCACAGAAGGCCAGGTTGTCCCCACCTTTGCTGTCCTTTGCTTTCCTTTTCTCTTCAGGCAAGATTTCCTTGAATGACTGTCTACCTGAGTGGTTTTTTAAAAATGATCATTTTAGTATTTGTATACTTACTGCTGTTGTTAGCTTTACTGTCTTTTAATGATGTAAGCCATTTTGGGTCCTTTTTAAGGATAAAGGCAGGGTAAAAATATTTTAAATTATTATTATTATTATTATTATTATTATTATTATTATTATTATTATTATTATTATTATTATTATTATTATTAATAATAATAATAATAATAATAATAATAATAATAATAATAATAATAATAATAATAATAATAATAATAATAATAATAATAATAATAATAATAATAATAGCCTCTGCCTGAAGATCTCCAGGAAAGTGAACCACCCAGATTAGTAGATTATTTGTTTCACTGGCGATGGCTTATAACTGATGGCTGACGTTTGTATAAAGCACCTCTATATCCATAATGACAAGGATGGTACTTTCTGGGGGGGATGTGAATGGATTACAGTTTCCTTGAGAAGCCAGTAGTATCCCTTACATATCTTGGAACGTTAATGGCAATGCTTTGGGAATATGCATTGCATCATAATATGTATCAAATTTGAATCAACAACGCTTCCATTTTGTCAAAACTGAAGCCATTGAATATCCTGTTTTCTCAATTGTTCAGTATAATGAAGAGCCAAAATATTGGCACACCTACATGTTTTTTTAGCAGTTACACTGGCCCAGTTCAATTGTAATATTCCTGATCTGTGGAACTGGAGCACTTTCCCCTTCTCTCCATTATCTTTTGCTTCCTCAACCATGAGGTTCTTCCTGGGACTTATAGCCCAAAAGAGCCATATTTCCAAACTTTGAGCCAGAGGTGACTTCAGCTCTGCTAGATCCAAAGCCTGTTCATTTCTATCTACAGTGGTGGGTCATTAACTATTCCAAGCTAGACCTAGCAAAATTATTATTCTCCTACTAACCAGTTTCAATGAGCTGTGCTCATAAGTCAAACACCCAAGTGGTTTCCTTGTTTTGTAGATTTCCAGTTGTGTGCTCAGTCACACAAGCAACTGTGTGATTGATTGTAAAATCTTGAGAAGGCAAGGGGCATGATGACAAGCCCATTGTACCTTCCCTTGTGTGATTGCCCTTCTGTGATTGTGCAAGACAATGGGATTTTGGTCAAAATGGTTATTATTTCCCATCAACACCTGTTATTGCAGGACATTATAGAAATCAAATTTGCCCTTCAACTCAGGTGTAGACGTTGATGATCATTACTATTATTAAGAGTGGAATAGTGTTTAGGGGGCAAGGATAGTGTGGGAGATCAATTCTGTAGAGTATAACAGAGATGTGTTCACTTCAGATTAGCCTTGCTTGGGTGTCAGCAAAACAACTTATGAGAAACCGTGAGCAGGGACTTGGGCCCTGATCCCAACACTGAGTCAGCCACATCCGCATGTAGAGCATGGGGTAAAAATATTTTAAACAAACAAATAAAATAATATCTACAGAGGGCTGTAGATAACAGAGCAACTGTGTAGAGTGATAAATACAAGAGGGCTCCGCTTTGCAAGTGTTGACAAAGTAACAGGTAACTCCAGCCCCATTGCTCCTCCACTTTTGGAGTTCCAGTGGCAGAAGGGGCTGAAAAAGGAGATGTCAGTGATGTGTTCAGAGAGATCATGGGAGGCTTTGAATCAGCTTAAATCAAAGTCCTTTCAGTACCAAGAGATGGTCCCACCAAGGGGAGTGTACTAGCCTTGGCACTAGTGAAGTCAATCTCCCTCTTCCTGACAGTGGTGGGCCTGTGTGTAGAATTAAAGCTCTTCTATGGTCAGGAGTGCCCCATTGATTCTGGCTGGTATGAGTTCAGCTGCACTTCAGATTTGGTGCCTCTTCCTATCCCTCAGTGCTATAGATTTGCCCTGTAATTTCAGACCTCATCATAGGTGCTCTAGAATGTAATAATAACATTTATGTGCTGCCAACCTGATATTTGACTTTCTGTGATCCTCCCTGGTTTTCTAGATATAAATGACTCAGTTCCTAGGCATAAACTACTCAGAATTAATGTACAAGAGGCACTCTGGGACCAGGCAGCTTGCCTAAGGTCACACAGGTACAGGGAGTACTTTTGAGGATGTCTTGTATCACTCTGTTTGTTGACAAGGTCCACAGGTGGCAGAGCACGTAACCTTGTCAGCCGGACATACTGAAACTGATGTTGTAATGTTTAAATGCCTCTCGCTGTTTTAATTCATCTGTTTTATGATTTCACCAGGTGCTGTTTTCTCCATTTCGTTGTTGGCTGCTCTGAGTCCCATTTGTTGGGAGAAAGGTGGAAAGGTAAATTGAATAAATAAATAAAGCTGCCCTAATTGCAACTCTTTACCTTTGTATTTATGTGCCATTCAAACAGCCATGGATATCATCAACACCAACATTGTTGGGTAAGGAGCTGCTGGATAGCTCAGTGGTTTGAGTCTCTCCAGAGGTTGGGAGTTTGATTCCCCACTGTTTCTCCTTGACGGGGGCTGGACCCAATGATCCATAGGGTCCTTTCCAGCTTTACAGTTCTAAGATGATGATGAAGTAGAACAGAGCCTGGAGGGCTTAGAAGCAGTAATACTAGTGCAGAGTCAGCTGAAGAATGTTGCAGATGAAGTCTGTTTTCAGTCTACACCACTTCTGCATGCATGCACCATTACCCCTTTCCACAGTAATCAAGAGTTTTTAAAAATGTCAAAAAACTTCATGTTTAATTCTATTTTAAATATTATTTTCCTTAAAACATGCATTTTTAGAAAAAAAATATACACATTTATATATGAATTTTATCTTTCTCAAAATACTCCTTTAAAATCTACTTTTCTTTTGAGTGGATAACTTCATTGGGACAGCAGAGAAATGTGGCAATTGCCACTAATCTGTATGTATGTGTCACAATGTCCTTGAAAGTCTGTTTCTAAAGGCAGAATGCACTGAAAATATAAAATATCAACTTTTAAACAGATTGCCACCAGGGGGCAGCATTTACTTTTGTGTGGGAAGCTTAATTGCAAATGAACAGACTTTCTTGATCTATAATAATGTTTTTTTCCATTTCATAAGGACTGGAGTCAGTTCTTGAATTAGGCTAAATCAAAGCTCCAAAGGGCCAGGCTACTCAATCTCATCTTCAGTTCATGTCTAACTGTTCTACTTTATTTCTGACAGTGCAATTTATTTATGCCAAAAATAGAGGAAATTAGATATGATATTTTGGACCAGTTTCTGGAATAGAATGTAGAGCACAATCAAACATTCTCTGTGTTTGTGTATAAGAGGTGAGGTGAGTTTGTGCTTGAAAAAATTGTGCAGACTTCCCAATCACACATATATTCAAGCCTCCCAAAAACCTCTGGATTATGAATGTGGTACTCACAATATAAAATGCCATGCAGTCAAGGTGACAAAGCCTAAACACTCAGACAGTGTCTCCCTTTAAAATGCCAATTTTTGAAGTCTCTATTAGAGTCATGGCTGCCTGAATTCCTTCCAAATAAAAAAAGAGAGCTGGGACTGGCCATTTACTTTCAAGGTATGCAAGTTTGACCTTTTCAATGTATTTAATCTGTTTGAAATCTGGAAACACGGAAGGTCAAAATGTGTGCAGGGTGTGTGTGTAAAACAGTGTTACTTTTTAAAAACTCATAACTCAAAAGCCTTTTGCCCAAACATCCCCAGATTTGGCTATCTGTCTGTCTGTCTGTCCGTCCGTCCCTCCCTCCCTCCCTCTCTCTCTATATATAATACCTTTTTTCCTGGGGGGGGGGGGGGACCAGTCTCAAAGTAAAGTAAAAAACATTCTAATTCATAGTAAAAATGTGTATATTGGGCCAGAAACAAAATTGTCCTCTCTCTCTCTCTCTCTCTCTCTCACACACACACACACACACACAAATCAATAAAATATTGCCCCAAATCCTGTTGCAGAACTATGCCTATGGAAAGCAAGCAGCATAACTCAAGGTGGCAATCAGTGAGTCTCTGCTTGGATTTTCAGGGGTGTACCTTCCTGATGGGGTGTTCCTTGCCTCAAAATCCAAGAGGTGTCTAATTAATTGCCAGCAATAAACTGCATTGAGCTGCACCATTTGCATTCCACATGTGTAATTACACAACAGGGTTTTGAACATTTTCAATGGGTCTCAGTGTGAAAGCGTCTCTGAAAATCTTTGCTAGCCTTTCTGAAACGCTTGTTTCCCTCAGGATTCTTGAGAGGCTTCTTCTTAACAACAGCCTCTTACATATTGAGCTCAAAATCACATTGAAAGGAATGGGACTTCCTAGTCATCACATAGGTGAATCTCATATATTTTAACTAATTTCCTCTAGTTCATCGAACACTAGATTTAGCTTATTTGCTTTAAAATGTTACTTTACGCAAGTCTTCCTCATAATGCTACCTATTATACCTCATGTCAGTTTTTTAAAAAGAAAAATCTTGCAACACTACATTTCAGCAGTTGTCCTTACCAGAAAAGATCAAGAGCAAAATAGCTGTGGGTGTGGTATTTCATATTTCTCTACATCACTCCCATTCAAAGGCTTTACATCAGTTTCGCCTTATATTCTGCTACAGAATATTTTCTTTAACAAAGTGCCAAGAGCTGCTGTGGTTGTTGCCGATATTGCTTAACCTTTGGCAGCAATTCCTTGTTGTTTTGCCTTCTTGATTATTGTCACCAGTGTGTTTCTGTGGCCTTTTCTTGTTCTGTTTTCCCTCCTTCGTCGCTGCCAGGACACTCTTGTGCTAGGCTCATTTGTCATGCTCCTCATGTTACACTACACAGGCAAAATCCCCTTCAGTTCTGTACCAAAGAGGAAACCAAGGAAATTAGAGCATGTTTCTATCAAGGTCTGGGGCTTGATGTAATCAGGGATGACCCCAAACATTGTGCCACTTGAGACAGAAACACAAGGAACTGGTGCATCCAATGATGTCAGAAATCAGAATGGGAGACGAAGTCTCAGGATGAAGAAAATGTTAACAGTCTTTATTCTAGTTTGAAAATGTTCAACGTGTTTCAGTGCACAGCCTTCTTCAGGAGCTTTGTATAAAAACATGGTTGTCTGGAGCCTGTTGTTTACAAATAATTTATTTCTGGTTTTATATATAGCTCCTGAAGAAGGCTGTGTGCCAAAACGCATTGAGCATTTTTAAACTAGAATAAAAACTGCTACCATTTTTTACATCCTGAGACCGCGTCTCCCATTCTGATTTCTGACTACTTGAGACAGAAGCAACCCACTCACCATAGTCAAAATACGATATATGAAATCAGTCAAGATATTTTGGCTCATGAAACAAAAGAATCCTCTTTGTAGCTCTTCTCTTGTATGGAAGTAAAACAAAAACAAAACAAAAAAACCTACAGCATTAAGAAATGCAAGTAATTGACTATTTGCTCCATTCTCATGTATTCCAGACTGCAGAAAATGGTGTGCCAAACCGTACCGCAATGAGAGAGAGGAATATGCAAAGTATGGAACCGTTCTGATTACTAGTAGTGCAAAAGCTGACAGACAAGTTAGTTAAAAAAAAACTGCATGTCACATTAAACCTGACTTTCATAATGCTGTGAAGGTTCCAGAAGTGCAGTGGATATGCATTTAGAAAATACTGAAGGCACAAAATAAAGAAAATGTCAAATGTTACTTCCTCATAACTTTGGGATATGTTATGTGTGGGGGAGAAGGTATTTTTCCACAAAACCAAACCCTGAGGCTGAAATACATTTTGGCAAGCATGTCAAGGGGGTATATTCCAGCAGCGGAGAGGTATAAGGACAGAGGGAGAGAGTTGAAGCAAAGGACCAGAGATAGTTCTTGCCAATTTAGACATTTGTTTTCCTAGCATACAAAACACAGCTCACTCCTTTGAATGGCCTTCTAGCTATAAGCCCTTCCAGATCAACACATCCCTGTTCATACTCATAGAACAATAGAGTTGGAAGGTCATTGAGTCCAACCCCCTGTTCAGTGCTTCTTGAATCCAAAGTCATTCCAGATCCAGGCCAGATCTGACAAGAACTATACATCAGACAACAGGAAGGGCGTCAAATTCAGAAAGGATTAAAAAGGATTTGTAGATCTGACCTCTGTTCCATGCAACTGGTTTCCTGGTGTTAAATGCCCCTTGTCTCTTTTCTCTTTCTTAGATCACTGATCAGAGTCACAGCACAAGACATTTGCCAGCTGGATGGGAGAAGCCTCCTGAATGTGTGCAATGATTTTTTTTAAATGACATTTTACTTTTCTGTGCTTTTCAAAAAAAATTACGTCTTTCATTCATTAATATATTTAACCCAGCATTGCTTTGCTCTTTTATGTTTTATCAAAAGAAAATAGCCGATTGCATGACCCTTTTGCTTAGCTTAAAATGTCCCTATACTTCTTCTGCTGCAGTGAGAATTCCACTAGAAATAGGGAGGAAAGAGCTGCTCGAGTTACATAAATGAGAGAATTCCTTTCTATTATCCAGCTAAGAGCGATGCAGTACAGATCTGCATTTTTGGAAAATGAGGGAACCCAATATGAGACCGTGACGAAGAGGAGGTCACTGCAAGCTTTATACTCTGGGATGCAAAAGGCATCTTGAGCTGATGCATGTCTCCCTTGGGAATCATATGAAAGACTGTGCAGGTAGCTCCATTGTAATATGAAGCTGGGTCTCCATATATGCTTAAATTGGAATCATTTTCAAATATTACAGAAGCACCTTATGCCTCCAGTCACCTCTCTCCCTCCCTCCCTCCCTCTCTCCCTCTCTCTCTCCTGGGCCTAAAGCCAACTGTTAGTCTCAACTAGACTAGGGCTATTGAATAACT
Source organism: Intellagama lesueurii (assembly GCA_037013535.1). Lineage (NCBI taxonomy): Eukaryota > Metazoa > Chordata > Lepidosauria > Squamata > Agamidae > Intellagama > Intellagama lesueurii. The sequence goes on along the minus strand of JBAJHW010000004.1, from coordinate 90,142,568 downwards.
TGTGCTTACAGAAGTCTTGTCTTATCAAAAACCCACTGATTCAGTGGATCTACTCCAGTAAGGACTAACAGCATGATTTATCCACACATCTGTGTCTGTGCCTGTGAGTGAACAGGTAAGGAGAGAGAGATAAGGAGGGTGAGAAAACTTAATTTGCATTCCAAAAACAAAAATCAGAGAAAAGCAAAATAATATAATAGCCTCCCTCCCATAATGGGCCATTCACCTCTACTTGCACTGACCCAGTCAACACTGAGCAGACATGACAAATCTTAAGGGACAGAAGAAATGCCTGTTAAGAGTAGTTGTGGTCTGTGTTGTGGGCTGCCAATGCTGATGCTCACTTTGCTGAATAAAAGCTGCTGAGTTTGGCATCAGTTGTTTCAAGGCAGGTACAGGCGAGGTGAAGAATTAAGTTCCCTGTACAGAGGGGGGTGGGGGACAGGAAAACAGACCTAGAAAACTGAAGTGCCAATAGACCATACGACTTACAACTGGCTACAAGTTGTTCCATGAGGGCACACACACCAACACAAAAGCCGTGTGATGTTAAATCAATTTCTGAAAACCCAACCAGCTCCAAATTTAATTCAACAGTGCAGTCTCACCCTGAGAGGATGGGCAGGATAACTGCTAAGTGATGAGAAGCTGTCACTCAGAGAAACATGTGCCATAACTTCTTATTGAAGGACAAATTGACCTGTTTAGCCCAGTAGAACCTACTGTGTGCAAAGCATGTACTCTGTCCTTGAGCTATGTCACCCCTTGATACCTTTTATGGGAAGGTTGGATTCCACAGAATACACTGGTGGAAAGCTATTGACTTAAGATATTAATGCTCATGTAGTGAACCCAAGGCAATCAAAAATTGAATTCCGGTAGGGTGCACCAGTTGGCATCCTAGTTGGTAAATGAAAGTGGACACACTAATATTTATTAAAAGTATTATTATAAATATATATATATTTACAGCTCTGACTTCAGTTTTGTATTATTCTCATCCTGTTGAAACTTGTAGTTTGGAGATATGTGAATCCCCCTACTGAGTAAATTTACATCTTATATGAAGATAGGTTTGATTTCCTGGAAAACTCTTGAAAATCAGAACCCTCTAAATTTACCTCAAATTTTGCTTTCAGCAAAAAATAAAATATAATAATAAAAAATTTAAAAATTATTTTTTTAAAAAATTAAAAAGCTGTGATTAGAAACAGTTTCAGTACAGCTGTCAACATTTTTCAACTGTGTTCTTCCATTTGTAAGGCTATCCCACTGCACTTGAAATATCTTTTTAATCTCACAAACCATTACCTGCAGTGGTTACTCATGCTCCACCTCATCGAAGATGTCAGGAATTTAGGGTGAAAGAATTGCCTCCCAAGGCTTTTGGGGAGGACAGGGAGCACAGAGTTGGGAGGGGAAATGGCCACTAATTTTTGTTGATAATAGCAGAATAGTGTTTGGCATGATGTGACACAAAGATCCCGTCACTGTATGGGTTACCTGCCATCCCGTAATCCATATCCAGCTGGTGCATTCCAGCAGAATGGCAGGAAAAAATAGACCACAAGGATGGAGACCAATAGTGGCTGATGTAAGTTCTTCTTGAATATTCAAGAAGGAATCCCAACGAAGGACGGGATGGAAATAAAAAAGAGCGTGGGGGGTGGGGGTGGGAGGCCATTTAAAACCCATCACATGAAGCACACAGGAAATTGTCATCTCCGGTCTAACTAGCCAAGTTGGAGTCCTGCTCCATTCTGGCCAGATTGCCGATGGAGCTAACAGGCAAATAATTCCAGTGTGCAGCAGGGCTTCACTAGATACCTCCTCCTCCCCATGCTGCTGTGGGAGTCCAATACCCTCCCCTGACATGTGGAGAGTTGGGATTGACTCTAAACAGAGAGTCCTATGTTGGCTTGTCTCCTCAGCTTCTGTAATGATAGGTAAATTAGTTACAACATGATGTTTCCTGCCCCCCCACACAATCACTAATTCCTCCAGCTCTACCATTAGGCAGAATTAAGTAATTACCTGAGTTGTAAGATGCTGGGGAGCAGTAGTACCTTCCTCCTGTCTCTGAACTCTCCAGCTGCAGGAGGACAGAACTGTGCATGCCACACAACCTGGGCGGCGGGGGGACAATACCATTTTTTCACCAGTGTTCAAGTAAGCTTAAAGTTCCAAACCATTCAGCTTCTGTACATGGACTATGGAGGGTGCACCACAGTTCTTGTCTACCTCATGCAACAGAATATATTTACCCCTGCTGTTGTGGGGTCAGGAAGATGTAATGGGGGAGTCTAACTAAGTAAGAAAGCATGATGGGGCAAAACATGGCAAAGGACACAAGATGGCAGTTATCTTGGACCCAAATATGGGATTTATCAAAATGTGCTTCCTCCCTCCCCCCCCCCCCGTATTTTTGATAGAAATAACTAAGAATATTCAGCCAGTTACACCAGCAATTTGTTAAACTACCCTTTGAATGACTTTCACTTACTTTATGATCGCAAAAGACCATGTTCTCAGTGGCAATATATTTTAATGTAACATCTCCTGTCTCTTTTGTCAACAGAAATTGTGTACGATGGTCTGCCTGTTTGACAGGATGACAGGATGAGAGCAAAACTTCCATTTTGTGACTTAATTAGGGGAAAATTTATTTTCCTTCCCATCTCAGCTGGACAGCTGATCTCGTATATTTCAGCAACAGCTTGCACCAGGTTGATGCAAACATTCTTTGACCACAGAATAAAAAAACACAGAAATGAGGTCTGACAAATGCTGATTTGGCCAAGAGGAGTGGAGCTTTCTGCTTTTTCGACATACAGGTGGCCAACTTATTACCACAGTGCACATGGTCTAATTATTTCCAGAATGAGCACCTGGAACAGGAGATGTGACCTTGGCTGGCAGAAGCTCTGTAAATAAATCTCAGCACATCTGCTTTTAGCACAAGATGTGTTTCTGTACCTGTACTTTCAATGCCAATGGTGAGAAGTCTGCAGAATAATGGGTACTCAGAATTATCTTTTAATTTTTGGCTCTCTTGTCACTGTTGGTTTTGCCATCTTGAAAGTCAATAGAAATTAGATTCCAGACACAACATTTACTTTTATTTATACTTAAAAAAAAAAATTCTCCTCACAGACTGGCCAAAATTTGTTGCCTACATTATGCCAGCATAAGGGCAACAATGCCACCAGTAGGGGGAGACTGCTCGTAATTAAAGAGTTCCTCATTTGATCTGGAGTCTTCCATTACTTGCCCAGAGGTTGCTTGCAATCAATCTCTTTGTGGGTGACTTGTGGGAGTCTCAAGATTAAAGAAGCAACTCTTCAGTTATCAGAAACCTGCAGCTACCACTAATGTCATTTGGCAAGGGGAGATAGTTAACAAGGCTCTCCTTTGATTTCAGAACTCACCAGATGTGCTCACAATGAACCTGACTGCAGGTGAGTGAGAGGTGAGTTATGGGAGCCATGAGATGGAAGGAGAAACTCTTAAATTACTGGCAATCTCCCTTTATTGGTGATATCGTTCTCCTCACATAGGCATAATTTTTGCAATACAAATTTGGCCTATTGTTTATTATCCTGTCATATTGCTTGGTTACCTTAGGACTGGATGAGGTGAACCATTTAGCAAGCAGAAGCCTTATACCTTTTACCATGTAGATTAAGAAATACATGCATTTTTTGTTCAATTTTACACATAAGCCTTGTTCAGACATTATGAATTTAAAACGTGTATAAAGCTGTAGAGAAATAGACACACTCCAATACCACCATACCAGACTCATTTGCATATTGTACAGAGGTATAATGATTTATGAGTTATAATGTTTTCTTGTAACTACTGGATAAGTTAAAGAGCAAAATAGGATAAGGTCACTTGTTTCTTTGTGACAGCTTGCTTACCCTGTAAGAGCAGGGTAGCTTCACCACAACTTCAAGTGACCTCTAGAGTAGAAAAGATGAGATTTGGTCTGTTGGGGACAGAGAAGATTGAGCTGAAATAAAGTATTGCTTTTGTATTCCCTAAAATCATTCTACTGAAGTTACTTTGCTCTGAAATCACAGCTGGTTTAGCCATCCTTAAGGGCTCAAAGCTAAAAAGCTACCTTTTCTCAGGTACAGCCTGGTTTCTTGATCTTTCCTGGTGCACCTGTTGGAATCTTCTTCTGTGATATTCCTGAAGGATGGGAAGACCTGAGCACCCAGTTGTGGGCCTTTGCTAATGCCTTCTAAGACAAGAACCGTAATGGGCTATTGTGGTATGTGTTAAGGGAAGATGGCTATCAGACACCAACATTGGGGAGCTTGGGTCAAAACTAAATAGTAGCATATTGTTAGACATTGAACCTGGCCCTGGGGGTGGACACTAGGGATACACATGACAGGTGATGAAATACACTGTTCCATTCTTCCTTGTGAATTTCTGCTGCACTCACTTTTCTGCAAAATGAGTCATGTGGAGATTCTCCACATGTAGAAGAGGTTAGTTTGTTTTTGTTTTTAAAATTCTTCTCCATCTGAGGAGAGTAATAGAAATGCAAGAGGAAGAGTTTTGGATACTACACCCTGTTCCTTGTGTGTTTATTCTGTGCTATTTGAAAAGGGCTATGGTAATTATTGTAAGAAGTAATGTAAAAGGGTAATAGGGGTTATGAACTAGGTAATTCCCTTATATAAAGTATGTGATGGTTTAATCTGAATTGATAGCATTGCTGTAGTTCTGAATAAAAAAGGAAACCACAACAAATACATTGAAAATGCATTTTCTCCATTTTACTCTAATCCTGAATTTTTAAATGAGCCTCATGGCACAGTGGTTAAAGTGCTGTACTGCAGCCAAAACTGCTCATGACCTGGGGTTCAATCCCAGGTAGCCGGCTCAAGGTTGACTCAGCCTTCTATCCTTCCAAGGTCGGTAAAATGAGTACCCAGGTCACTGAATAAACTGCAAGAATCTAAAATGATTTGGTCACACAATGAGAGAAGGAAAGTACTGATCTTTACAGCGCATCATTCAAGGTAATATAAATGGGAAAATAAATGCAAGAAGACCTTCTTGGCTGAAAAACTGGTGATTGATCTGGGTGGATCACAACATTGTTGTGCGGAGCTATCACACCCAGAGTCAGGTTTGCCATGATGAAGTCCACCTCTCAGCATGAGAAGATGGTTCCATATTAAGTATAGCTGTCACATTCAAGCCACAAGCCTTTATCCTGAATTTCGGACATTAAATTGCTGCAGTGTGAGCAGGAGTGCTACCATCCAGAGGATTATTACCGTTTCTCCCCTGGCATCACTTTGCCCTCGCTGCTGCTCCCTTAGATGAATATCAGTGGGTAACCATTTCCTATCAGTGCTACTGTCAAAAAAGTCAAAGACCCACTGATTAATATGGAAAGCTGTGCACATGCTTTGCACTCCCACCCCCAATTTGTTAGCTCCTGGGAGCATGCGAACAGTTAGGGACAGATGGGAAACAACAGACATAGGGACCAAACAATAATCCCAATGCTTGGTGACCACATTACTGAGACCAAAAACGGGTGAAAGAATGGTTGCATGGCAACACAAGAATGTGCAGTGTTGCAGGTCTAGTAACTATCTTTCAAGCTTGGAGTCATAATGTGAGCAGCTGAGAGCTGGCACATGTTCCAGGACCAAACCAAATGTCCCATCTGTTTACTAAACATGATATTTCTGTCACTACCTCTTCCTATGCACTTTCCTGAACAGTCTGTGAAGCTATCTTCTGGTTGTGGGGTGACGTGGGGCCACAAGATTGGAGAGGAATTTATTAGCAGGGAAACACCTGCAATCATACCTTTTGAGCAGAAGGTTGCAGCAGCAGATCATGTTAGCACATCTCAGGAAATTCTCTATTTAGCACTGCCAGACAGATTAGCAGCTCCCTGTAGGCCTGTTTACAACCTTTCCAATGGGATTTGATTGTGTGGAAGCTGTTTTTGCCAATGCCTGTCAATAACATTGCCTAGGTTAATGCTGCCCATGCTGCAAAAGTGGTGTGGTAGGGCTTGTTTATTGTTTTCCTTCTGCCCACTATACAGTACATGAATATATATCCCATCAGTAGAAACCTGCATTTTAAGTGCTTCACAAAACCCGGCATTGCAGATCAGCTCAACTGAACAAAATGCGGGATATTGTGAGGGAAAACATCTAGAGCTAAAGTGAATGTTTGGGACACAGTGTGAAGAAGGGATTGAGGTGGAAAGTGACCAGGCAACTACCAGAATCCAGAGTGGGCAATATCTTTATTTGATCACTAAAATATGACAAATGTAAGCTAGCTTTTGGCTCTGCACAATATTTGTGATAAGGGTATCACACACCTTGTCTTCTAATTGTGTACAAGGACCACACAGCTTGCTTGCTTGCTTCCTTGTTGAACTCCTAGACCGACTGAAAAGTAACTTATCCAAGCTCTAGCTTAGAGGTCTAAAACATTTCCCGAAATACTTCCCCAAATGTTACCCTTTTCCCACCATCTTTTCCTGCTGTTACTGATGAGAAGAATAAAGGCCTTACTCTGAAGTCTTCTTCCCAAAGTAAGTTCACTATTTCAACACAGATTCTGAAGAGGTGTTTCCATTCTTACACAGGTTCATCCAAAATGTGAGGATGGGATGAATTTGCTTTAAAATTTGGACCTAGCAATTTTTTTAGCTAGACATAAGTGAATTCTACTCACAGTTTTTCACAAGCATTTTTGACAGTCTCTTTTCTGCTCATGTTTTACACTTCTTGAGAAAATACCTGCATGTTTATTGACTCATCGATGACATCACAGAGCCATGTCTGACTGTGATATGAGTCCTGATTTGGCTGTGAAAATCCATGTGAAAAATTGAAGAAGCATTATATTCTCTATTATTGAGTAAAAACAATGACTTACAGTTAAATGTTTATAAAAACCTGTATTAGACTTCTTTTTATGCACCCTGTGCAGATACCCCAGTTAGACAGTAGACAGTATTTTGATAATTGTTCGGGCTGTGTGAAATTTGGGGAAAATATATATTTTGGTTGAGAATGAAGAACTTTCATGGCCCTCTAGGGCAAGGCCCTCCCTCTGTTGGAGGTCTGTATGCCACACAATTTTCTGATCATCGTAAACAAACTGTTTTTTGTCTGGTGTAGTTAAGTATTCTATTTCCATAGGTTTTGCTTAAAATTCAACTGCCAGCTCACTAGCTTTTGTATGTGGACTGGGGAAGGGAAACAATATTTTCCATCTCAGACAGGGCCGTCTTGGGTCAGCCCTGTGCAAACACAGTATCCATATATATATATTATTGAAAAGAGACCTATTTATCTCATATAGATTCATGGTAGACGGAAGCAAGACCAGTGCTTTATATTGAAAACTCTTTAAGCAAATAAAAATTAGAAATGACTAGACAGCAAATCAGGTCGCTTTGAGAGCTTTCCCGTAGACTTAACATAACTTGTAGGGTGGCCAAAAAACTGAGGGGGAAGCTAGAAAGATATGTTGGCATGAAGAATGCTCATTTTTATTTGGTAACTGGGGCAGGGAGGGGGGTAACTGCAGGATCTGACATTTCAGAAGCCATCTGGCATTTAAGAGGATGGAATGTTGCCTCCAAATGATACACAGATTACATGTATTAGGTTCCACATGTTTACTAGAATAGAAATGACTATTATCACAGGAGAGGGCTGTTCTCTCATTGTATCTATCTGTTTCCAAGACCAAACGGCACAGAATGAAGCTGTTTCCCTTTCCCATTGTTTTCAGTGGCAGAATTCAGTATGTGCTTATTTTTCATGGAACATGCCCTTACGGTTTTACACATACTTTATTTGGCTATTATACTGAACATTTGTCACCTATGATGAGGAGCCTAATCGTATTGCCATTACCTATACAATTTTGCAACAATTCACTGGATGTTCACCAAGTGATTTATAGAGAGGTCTGTACACCTATACTAAAAAAATGTGCCCCACCAATTTCAACAGAGCTTACTGTCAAGTGCATAGCTTTTGAATCATAAAGTCTTGAGACATCTGTGTGACATCTCCTAGCAAAGCGACATAACTCTTTGCTCGGACAGTCTTTCCTTTCTAAATTTCCACCAGTGCCCTAAAGCGAACCACTGGCTAGTCCTTGAGGCGAAATTAATTGTAATTCCAGTGTCATATGATCTTTGTCGTTGCACTGATAGTTTTAGAACAATAGTGTAAAACATTTTGGTATGTGTTTGGTATGACTCAGAAATCTATTTTGATGTCAATTACTTTTGAGAAACAGATAGGTACAGTGTTACTTTTAAAAAAATTATAACTATAACAGTAATTACTTTTCTGAGGCTTGGAGAATTGTGTTATAATAAAAATGATTTTCCTTTTAAAAGTAGCTTTCCAAACTCTGAAAGGTACTCTGATTGTCCAGTTGTGTGGAGGATTCTTACACATGTGACAGCTGTATGAAAATCGGGTTTTCTCACATTTTTAGCAAAAAACATGGATTATCAGGGTCAGAGCAGGGAAGTGTGGGGTCAGCTGGATTGCTTCAGCTTCCCCTCATTTTTTCCACGAAGATGAATAGAGAGAACAAGTGAAAGTCCTATTACTTTCTTTCTTTATTGAACTTACAAATATGCAGTGAAAACAAAAAGTAGTAGTCAATGACATTAGAAAAGGGGCTAGCAGGGAACACTGGGTGGACCTTTGTGCAAAATGTTTGTTAAACAAGGAGCCAACAGCCATCACCCTGCACATCAATTTCTGTTACCATGCTCAAGCTGAACACTTCCCCCCCCCCCCCCCAGAATTTTTACAACGTTTCAGGGAAAGCTATGCTGATTGGAGCCATTGTTTGCGAATATGACAAAGTTGCACCAAAGGATTGCAGAAATAGCCTTCTTCTCTGTGCTTTTCACCAGTCTCAGATTAAATGTGAATTTCTTTCTCTTTTTTTTAATTTAATTTTATTAATTATTACCAAACAACTATACAATACAACAACAGGGGAAAGGAAAACAACGGGATTAACAAAACACAAAACATATAAACAGGGGTGTATTAGCTTTTGTACAATATCTAAAAAGCTCTTGACTTCATGACTGTGATGTGATAATCTCTAATACATTCTCTACTCCTATCTGTTTCTGGAATGTGAATTTCTCAGAGCTGGGAAACGCTCCTGTTTAGATGACATCTCCAGAATCCCAGAATAGTGGTCTGGGGATTCTGGGAGCTGTAAATTTTTAAAAGTAACAGTTTGTGAGGCAGTGCAGGCATGCACCCTTAGTGAGCCATCTGGCCCCAGCACACAGGTAGCATCCAGCTGGGAGGAGGGTGAGTTTCCACAGGATTGAGTGGCTGGAGAGAGTCCCTGCAGCTGCAGGAAAGGGAGTGTCCTGATGAGAGACAGCTGGGGGAGGCAGGGTCAAGGGGAATAAACGAGTAGAACTTAGGAAGGCAAGGATTTGCTGCCTATCTTGGAAGAAGGTGATGTGTGGGAGAGTGGAAGAAATTGCCTACCCTTGCCAGGTTTGTTGACTGGAGACCAGAGACTCCAGCCATGTGCTTGGACAAGGCTATATTAGCCTGGACGCTGCTGCAACTCTGGAGAGGCAAATGAGGGAAGGGACCAGGAGAGACAAGCTGCACGGATTCTTGTGTTTATTTATATAAGCCTTCTCTCAAAGGGGTGCATTCTGGACCTAAACTCCCTTCCCCTTCCTGTCTTCCGGAACCTGGACTCTGGGGGAATTCCAGTGAAACTACTTGGGCACCCAAGCTGATAGGTATTTTGGAGACTGTAATTCAACTCTATGGGACTGTAGTGGGAAAGGCAGAGGGAGCTGCTGCTGTAACTCCAATAAATACTGATATGGGTCAAGAAGCTGAGCTGGAGCCCATGGAGTTATTAACAGGGAACCCCAGATCTGCTGGCAAGGGGGCTGGCAGGGTGCACACAGTTTCATACTATGTAATCTGTCATGTAGGGCCATTTCCTATAGTCTATTACTCTGTTTGCTTACAGATAGCCTACTAGTGGAGTACCATCTCAAGCCTGGTAGCAGCTAACTCAACTGTCCTTATGGAGAAAAAATTCCAGTAATGACAGATAACATCATAAGTGCCTCCCATTTCTCCATTTGCAGATCTGTAATGGCATTGATGATTTTCCAGATTTGTGTCCAGAAATCAAGCACAACCGGACAGTGCAGTCGCATAAGCAAAAGAGATCTCCCTGGCTGGAACCTCTCTGGCATATGGGGAATTAGCAGCATTGGTAACATCACTTTTGAAAGGAAGGACCATCAGTCACGGACCATCAAAACAATTTTGACTTATGTGACACTTTTCAGTTTCCCTTCTTCTGGGGGAGTCCTCGGACTGTGCAGCTTGCCCAAGGCGACAGAGGCTGGCTTTACTAGTAGGAGACACAGTGGGGAACTGAACTCCCAACCACTGTCTCTGCAGCACTAAGCTATCCAGCCAGCAGTCCATAATATTAGTTAGTTATTAAATAACAACTGTTGTTTAAAGGCTGTGATAGGGAAGACTGAGATGAAGACTATAAAGCACTTTACATAGTTAAAAAAAAGTAAATCTATTAAAACAATTTGTAAATATTTGGGACTGATCCTTAACTTACATCGAATAGCTCAAGTTATTTTTTATCTTAGATCTGATATGTCTGTTTTGCTGAAATCATACTTGTTTACTCAGGAGGGAGTCCCACTGATTTCAAATTGCTTCCTTCTTTCCATTTCTCTCTCTCTCCATCTCTCTCTTTCCCTACATGTGATCTCACCTCTCTAGCTTTGTCAGTGTTAGCACATGTGGCAGAGGAATCCAGTTAACAGAACAGCTGTTTGCACTTAGTTTAACACATAAGCTGTTACTTATACCTTAGAACATGAAACAACAGAACATTCATCATGCACAGAAGATTTATTCACCTGACACCTTCTTAATCCTGTTCCTCTTAATTATTTATTATCTGTTTATTGATGACCCGGAAATTGAGCATTACTTCACTTGACAGACAAATTTGAATAGCATGTAACAGAAAGGAACAATGTATAAACAGTGTATATAAACAAATACAGTTTAATTTCCCCCACAAATTCTTCTGTGGTTTAGAATTGCACAAAATGTTCCCCCTGCAACTGTTTTATAGGTTCAAATACCAACATTGTTAGCAAATTTGTTCTCAGTGAGAACATGGTCAATTGCTATGAAATTATGGACTTTCTAAATGAGATTATAGTTTAATAACAAAACAATGCAGCAATTGACCAGATTAATTTATCATTTGGTCATGAACAGCTGAAGAAGTTACATTTAAGAAGAATTAAGATGGTGATGCACTGCAACCATCCATAACTGAATAGTGATAGGACACTATGCTGAGACCACAGACTACTACTTCTTCATATCAGAAGCAACCTAGTGATGCTCCTGGAGTGGAGGGATCACCCCTACAGCATGTTGCCCAGGGGAAACCTGAATGTGTTCATACTTCTCACAATTCTTCCATATTCCCCAAGAACATCATAGCATCACTGCTCAGTTATGGATGGTTTCAATATGTCATTATACCTATTTTTAAAATAAAATTATCATTTCATGCTGTGCATTTTTCTAATCTCCAAAAGATATTTACAAATGATACATGGTATAATTGCTAATAGTCATTTACCTTTGGGAAACTAGTGAATCAAATAATCATTTGAGTCCCAGCAATTTTTAATACTGCACCCTCCAAATTCCAGGGTGTGGCCTTATTAAATGGAGGTCAACATATCCTTTGGTGCATGTCCTACTCATTCTGTGCCTTACAGTGTATCCACTGCATGTCCAGTCCCCACCCCCACAGCCCAAAGAGGAAGGGATTGCACTGAGATAGAGAAAACAGCAGGAGGCCTTGGCTGATGGTCTCCATTTCAGCAAAAATGGAGCAGGGAACTTACCATGTGCAGTTACTGCCCTACAATATTAGACAGTTTCCCAAAGCAGCTCTCACTTCCATGTCGAAGGAAGCAGGAAAATGCCTGGAAGAAATGGCAGTTTTGACAAGCCCAGAATGAATTTTGCCACTCACAGGATTTGGGGAGTTTGTGAACCTCAGTTTTAGGTCTACAGATTTCTGCAGCATACTGAAAGCCTTTTTCTATAGTCTTACATTAAGAGAAACATACACATGCACATCCCTCAACATTCTCCTAGAACATTATTATGCTTTCACTGACTAGGCTGGAACCTGAAACCTGCCCTTGTCTCCTTGAAACATGACAGGACTCTAATTTCCAAATAAGTTGCCCTGTACTATCTAAGGTGACCGTCTTCCGCTCCTTGCTTTCTCCACTGTTCTACTGTGCAATCAGGTGGAGCAAACAAGGTTTCCTATGAAGTGTATTTGAGACCTCTTCCCTGGCTCTGATGCTCGATTTTGCAGTTGTGTCACACACCTGTTTCAGATCCCTAATGTGATTACTGTGTAATGTGAACATAACTCTGCACCTTCTAGACACTGTACCTTCTGCTTTCACTTTCAAGTAGCACACATCAGATTGAATTACTGACCTTTGGAACTGGGCATCAAGTTATATGGATCCTTCATTAGGGCTTGCATTTAGTAACTTGATATATATCAGCTGGAGTCATGTTTCTATACCTTTGCCTCTCTATAGCTGTCCCAGGAGGAGGTTTTCCCCCCTTTAACTGACTGTCACTCTCAATGTCATCTGAATAATTTTTAGTACCTCAAGAAGCATGGGTACAAACGGCTGGTGTGCCAAGAATTTGTCTGCCAGATTTATGCAGCTTGTCCCATCACATCACCCATTACCTGACTGGGGGGAAAAAAAGATTCTATCCCACTTGTGACAGTGAAGAAAAGGGTCCACATCTTCTTGAATTACAACTCCCAGATGCCTAGATCATTGGCTAGGCTAGCTGGAGCTTCTGGGAGTTGTTCCTTAGGAACATCTGGGGCCTCCAGTGTGGGAACTACTCATCTAGAGTAAGCCTGTGCATCACATTTTGGGCCCCTTCCTTCCTTCTCCCATGTTGTGGCTGTTTTACATGAGAGATTATTATAATGCAGTGGTGAGCTAAAGTATATTCATTATTCCTCAACACTTTGGAGGCTGGGGTTACCTATGTACCCAATCAAATAATGTCAATATTTTGTATGGGAACAGTGATCTACCATTTGCAAGTCACTTTTTCTTTTTGCCCGCAAAACCACTTTGGCATAACCAACTAGAGTACCGATAAACAAGCTGTTGGCAATTCTTTTTACCCATTCCAAAATGACCCGTATTTCCCTTTTTAGTGATCACAGATAGAACCGCAAAAGTGGTGAGGGAACTGCTTTAGCTTTTAGGTATTTAAATACTCTTATAAGGCTTTCTTGTGTTTCCTATAGTAACAAATTTCAACTTAAGAGGGGAAAATGTCTTCTTATTTCATCTGTAGGGTTCTAGTTCCATAGAGATGTTTTATATATTCTCCACAGGGATTTATATGAGCATTCTCTAGTTGAGCCCATGTCATGGGCCTGATGTCTACCCAACCCATTCGGAGGATGTGACCTGGAGTCTGAGAAAGAAATGGATGTGGAGGAGGGAATTGCATTTTGCCCTAACTGAGCCAAAAAAAATCATCTTGTCATCACCTCAATCTGAGGATGTGTATCTCTTGTCCAAAGGATCAGAGGATTTCGCCTGGAAAACAGTCTTCCTAATACTATGGGAGTGAATGGTTGTTAACTGAGCTGAAGTGACATTGATTTTGGTGCCTAGAGCCTTGGATCCATGTTTTCATCCTATGCAGTGATGGCAAATGTGAAATCCATGACTTTGTACTTTTTACTGTGAAGTCCATAGTCATCAATATAAGCAGTAATAAGGTGGGGATTTTGCTGAATTGAAGGACTACCTTACTACTCTAAATGAATCCAAATCCTCAGGGCGAGACGAACTGCTTCCAAATATATTGAAGGAACTGGTTGAAGAGATCTCAGAACCACTATCATTTCCTTGAACCAGGGAACTACAGATGGATCAGCCTTGACATCAATCCCATGGAAAATTCTGGAGCAGATAATAAGGCAGTCACTCTGCAATCACCTTGAAAACAATGCAGTAATAACTAGAAGCCAACATAGATTTGTCAAGAACAAATCTTGCCAGACTAATCTTATCTCATTTTTTGATTAGGTAACCTCCCTGGTAGACAATGGAAATGATGTAGATATAATATACCTTGATTCTTCAGCAAAGCCTTTGACAAAGTGCCCCAAGCTAATTAGCTGTGGACTGGATAGAACAAGTGTCAGGTGGATACATAATTGGTTACAGAATCATACTCAGAGAGTGCTTATCAATGGCTCCTTCTCAAACTGGGAAAAATTAACAAGTGATGTACCCCAAGGATCAATCCTGGGCCCTGTGCTCTTCAACATTTTTGTTAATGACTTGGATGAGGGAGTGCAGGGGATCCTTATCAAATCTGCAGATGACACAAAATTGGGTGGAATAGCGAGTACCATGGAAGACAGGAACAAAATGCAAAAAAATAAAATAAAAATCTTCATAGGCTTAAGCACTCGGCTGAAAACACAGAATGAAATTTAACAGGGATAAGACCAGAGTTCTACACCTGGGGGGGGGGGGGGACAAACAAACACACAGTTACAAGATGAGGAATATTTGGCTCAGTAATCCTATGTGTGAGACGGATCTTGGGACTGTTGTAGATCAAAAGTTGAGTATGAGCCAACAGTGTGATGTGGCTGAAAAAAAGGGCAAATGCTATTTTAGAATGCATTAACAGAAGTATAGTCTCCAAATCCCATGAAGTACTAGCCACCCTCTATTTGGCAATGGTTAGGCCTCATCTAGTACTGTGTCCAGTTCTGGACACTGCACTTTAAGAAGTGTCAAGGATAATTTCCACACCGAGACAGAACAAGGCCTATAATAATTAGCAGCCATATTTGACAGGTGTGCAAAATGCTAAATCATGCAGAATGTGTATTAAATGAAGTAGTGTCTGGAGTGATGCAATGTCCTCACTGATTGGCTATATGTAAATTGTGCATGTGTATAACTGTGTGGACATGTGGAGAAGGTGTAGGATCTCTTCTGATGAATGTCATGCTCTCATGCTGCTGGTTTGTACTGCTAAAACTTCTGTATATATTGTAAATATACTTGGTGTTGGAAGAAGCTGTCTTTGTATGTGTGATTCAACTGGACTGCCTAGACTGGGACAAAACTCTGCTAATTTACACCAACAAGAAGGATGTTAACAAACTGGATCAAGTTCAGAGGAGGGCAACAAGGATGATCAGGGGACTGGAAACCAAGTCCTGAAGACTGAAAGAATTAGGCTTGTTTAGCCTTGAGAAAAGAAGACTGAGCAGAGATATGGTAGCACTTTTCAGATACTTGAAAGGTAGTCATAGAGAGGAGAGGCAGGATCTGTTCTTGATCTTTCCAGAGTGCAGGACACATAATAATGTGCTCAAATTACAGGAAGCCAGATTTCAGTTGAATATCAGGAAAAACGTCCTAACTGTTAAAGCAGTACAACAATGGAACCAATTACCTCAGGAGGTGGTGAGCACCCCAACTCTGGAGGCATTCAAGAGAAAATTAAACAACCATCTGTCAGATCTGCTTTGACTTGGATTCCTGCATCCAAGGGGGGAGGTTGGACTCGATGGCCTTATAGGCCCCTTCAAACTCAATTATTCTATGATCCTATAAGTCTATGAAAGCATTTTGCTCAGGCTAAAAAAAAATTTAAAATATATTAAAATGGGGAAAATTAGTGTTGTATAATAATTCATTATTATTATTTGTTTGTTTGTTGTTTAGTCGTTAAGTCGTGTCCGACTCTTCGTGACCCCATGGACCAGAGCATGCCAGGCCCTCCTGTCTTCCACTGCCTCCCGGAGTTTGGTCAAATTCATGCTGGTAGCTTCAATGACACTGTCCAACCATCTCGTCCTCTGTCGTCCCCTTCTCCTGTTGCCTTCACACTTTCCCAACATGAGGGTCTTTTCCAGGGAGTCGTATTATTATTATTATTATTATTATTATTATTATTATTATTATTATTATTATTATTATTATTATTATTATTATTATTATTATTATTATTAAAGACTGTTAAAATTAAAAACAGAAGAATCAGTCTAAGGATCATGTGGTCCAGGACTCTTAATTTATAACATATGGGGAAGTACTAATTAAAATAATCAATTAGTCATCACTTCAATGTCAGCATGTTGATGCATGCAGTTGATAATGTATTTTGCTGTTATGCATGGCTATGGTAAACTACTTCTGAATACTCTATACCTGGAAAAACCTGGAAAGGGTCACTATAAATTGGAATGAACTCAACAACATGTATCATTACTATTATATGGAAGCAGAGAGAAGAAATGTTGCTAGTTGCCCATTATTAAAATAAATAATTTTGCCTTGAATGGTGGTGGTGGTGGTGGATATTGGAAATACAATTCTCCTGTTTTGAAACCGCATGAGTTCAACCAGCGTTCCAGCTGAAATTGCATAAAATGTATCTGAGCTGAAGAACAAATCCTTTCTATCTTTAGAGTGTCAAAAATCCCTGAACAGTATAAATAAGCAAGCCAAATGCTTATTTCTTCTGTTATACATATTCATTTGGAGCGCTGACATAAACAAGCACTGAAGCTCAGCAGACTTAACCACTTTCAGTAGTGTCCCAAGTCATCCAAGTACAAGTTTATTATCTGGAAAATACTACACAACTCAACAATTGAATAGCTCTGCCCATACCTTTAGCTGCCAGTGTCTTAAATGGTTCCATAAAACACGTCTTCCCAGTATGGAGACATGCATATAGCAGTTTAAATGGTCAATTCCTTTGTTGGTTTCATAGCAATTCATCCTGGTGGCAGTCAGAAGTACTGGTGGGGGACTTCTGCAGTAAAATAACGTATGGAAATGATGGGTCTTGTTGAACAGGGCTGACATTATTTATTGGCGAAAATCTATGGAAGTTATATTTTCTAGTAATGCATTTTCTTCTTGTTTCTAGGAACCTGACAACTTCTTGTGATTCTATTATCATGCCACATAATAAGACACTCTGAAAAGTAAGCAGAGGCACAGAACAGAGACTGCACCACAAGATCTGAGTTACTTCATTTGCAGTGTGAAATACTAAAAAGGAGAGAATACCATGCCTATTTTGCTCATCAGATAGGATTATAGAATCATAGAATAACTGAGTTGGAAGGGGCCTATAAGGCCATCCAGTCCAACCCCCTGCTCAATGCCGGAATCCAAATTGAAGCAGATCTGACAGATGGTTGTCCAATTTTCTCTTGAATGCCTCCAGCATTGGAGTGCTCACTGCCTCTCAAGGTAATCAATTTCATTGTCATACTGCCCTAACAGTTAGGAAGTTTGTCCTGATATTCAGCTTAAATTTGACTTCCTGTAGTTTGAGCCCATTGTTATGTATCCTGCACTCTGGGATGATGGAGAACAGATTGTCAGTGGCCGTGGGGGGGAGGAAGTCTGGCCTGCTTTCATGTCACACAAAGTATTGAAGTCTGATGAATGTCCAAATATTTTGTTTTATGTGTTTGGGGACTGAGTTCCTTTTCATTGACACAGCCTTATTTTATTTCATTATTTATTTATAGAAATCACATTTGTTTCATTACATCATTTGCTGTTGTCCTTTCTGAAATGTTTACCCCAGGAAAAGAAAATGATAGCACACCTCCCTCTCTGCTGACTGTCAGGGGTAGAAGCTGCCATTTTATTTACCCAGAATGCCCTAGAACTATCCAACATCCAGAGCACTGTGCTAAGTAAAGTGGTCAATGTAAGGAGCGAAGATCTCTGGAAGAAGTCAGCTCACCATTCCTGAGTGGAACATTTGAAAAGGGAATGGGCCTCATTGAGACTGACCATACCATTGGGTAAAGTGGGGAAGACTTGTCAGATGGCATCAAGTAGTGGCAAGAGATTAAAGGAGATAATCCTGTGCCTTGTGGTTTCCCCTTTTAATTCCTAAGGTACCCTGGGTGCTTTTGAACAGACAGTGGGGTGTTTTACCCATGTTTTTGGTAAAGAAACACTTGAAGGCAGGCATCACCTTGTTCTTACTTCAGGCATCAGAATGCCTTTTGTCAGCCCTGGTCCTCCTCATGTTCAACTGATCAGTTTGAACTGAAAATAATGTACACCCTTACCAGAACTTCAAGCACAAGATTACGCTTTCCATAACTGGGTTGGGATGGGGGAACTATTTGTGCCTTAATATGGTCCTTGATTAACTTTTCTTCTTCTTCTTCTTCTTTGTAAGAATGCATGTTTATCAGAAACATATACATTCCCTCTTGGCTGTCATAATGACCTCCCCACTCCATTCTGTTCTCTTCTGGGAACAATTCAGGACAAAAGGTAAATTTTTAAGCCAATTGCTAATCTGCCACATCCTGGCATCCCTGCTTTGTCTAAATTACATTAAAGAAACCTGGACGTCCAATTTCACAATAAACCCACCACAAAGCCACACTGTAATTTAAATCCATTCATCAAATGAAGAACTCCACTGTTGTCACGGGGGGGCTCGGGGCGGGGGAGATGGTTCCTTTCATTCCTAATAGCAGCAGATCAGTGACTGAACACCTTTTCTTCACTAACCAATTAATGCCCCTCCCCCAAATAGCAGGCTTTTAAAAAACTATAATGTTATTTCTGGTGTTTGTGTGTGTGTGTTTTTTAAGATAGAAAGTTAAGCATAGTACCTCCGTGATAAGTCTCAGAGGAGCAAGTTTCTCGTTATTTATCTGAAATAATTCTTTTCGTGTCTGCCAGTTCAATGCACATGTATATAGGTGTGCTTCCAATTTGTTTTACCTTTTAATTGTGCTCAAGAGAGTGTATTAGTGTCACTGAGTTTAATAAGCAGACTCTGATCTGTTCTGTGTGTGATTTCCTATGCCTAGTCAGCCTACCTTATCTAGCCAAGCAGGCTTGATGCTGAAAGATTGAATTACTTTTGAGCTGATGTGACCTTTGGAAGCTAAGACCATATTTATTGGTAGAACTACCACCAATAAAAGGCATGGACTCAGTTCTTACCTGGTTGGGAAATCAGCTGATTGATTGGCCCACCTTTGATTACTTTATGATGAGCAGTTGAATTTCGGAACTGCCTTGCTCTATTGATAAGCACTGCACTGGACTGATGTGAAAAAAAATATGAACAGTTGGTCTGTGAACTCTTATCACCGATGGCTCACTCATTCAAGCATGTAGGAATTGGGAGATCTGTCCATTTTGCCCTAGCCCACTTTTTAAAAAAAATAATCTTTCTGTACTGAATATGAACTCATCCACAAATTTTGCAAAATTTTCAGAAAACAAACTGAACTAAAATTCCATCCCATCTGCACTAACTGAAGCCACTGAACACAGCTATTCCCAGGGCAGAGAGAGCCAACTTCTGTCTTCTGCCCTTACAGGGTATGAAAATGAGGAGTCTCTCAGAAAGAAAACAAAAAGGGGGTGGTGACATTAATTCCGCACTACAGGCATGGTTGATTATTGACCGAAACCCAGACTCTTCAGACTTAAACACTCAGCTTGCCTGGTGTCACCTCAGGAATGCTGTATCTCCAAGATATCTAGCTAGGGGATTTACACCACATCCTAAAGTATTCCAACTGGTGTGACTGGAGCATAGGATTGGGTTGTTCAACTTTTCAATGTTTACTCTACTAACCAAATGAAAAACATCTTATTTATTACACTTCAACCTTCAACAACACTGGGATTAGGGGTGCCGGACCCTGGTATAGTTCAAAATCCATGTATAACTCTTATGCCCCCAAATGCAACAACAAAGCATAAGCAGTTGATTAATGCACACACACACACCTCCCCTGACCTGCATGAGCCTCCCGGTGTGCCCCAACACCTTCCCTAGCTGCCAGGTGGAGACATCACCAGGAAAGGGGGCTGGCCGACCCACCACCAGCAGACTGGGGGCTGCCACACTGCCAGAAACAGGGCCCTAGGTAAGCCTGAGAGCCACCTTTCTCAGGTCACTTCCTGTAGATGAATACCAGCAGGATATTTACAGAATTTTTTTAAAAATGATGTATTAAAATATCTATTTATTTATTGAAAGGGGGTGGAAACAGTATGTAACCAAAACCATGTTGCTCAGATCCGTGCAATTCAAGGGTGAACAGCATTTATATTCCTATCAATGATAAATCTGAGTAATCTAAAAGAAGCATTGCTAATTTATTTGGGGATGTTCAAACATGGCAAGAAATATAAGTAGCATTTTATTTCAAAGTGCTGTTCTAGTTTTCTGCTTACATCTTGTACTTCATCAGTGAACATTTCAGTGCAGAAGACAAAGTAGACTCTTACTTCTCCTCCCCACCCATTTAATTTTCCTTTTAAGGTTGGAGAGACAACAGGTGCTGATATCTCAGGAATGGTGCAAAGACAAACAAAACTAGAAACTCATTTATTGTCATTCAGCATGGCTAGTGATTAGAATCGAATGAGGCAAAACTTTTGGAGATATAAAGAGTTTTATACTCTTCTGTGTCTATTCATATATGGCTGAGATCCAAATAAAAGCAAAGCATTTGGAGATGCATTCAATGAAAAATCATCAAAGTATAGAGGGTGGCACACTTTGTCACACAGCCACAGAGTAAGACACCCCCTCCACCCTGCATGGACCAGAAGCACTGAAGATTGCTTGGACTGACTGTTTTTGTAACCAGAAAACACATGAAATACATAGAGTACTTTATAATCTTGGTCTGCAACAACTTCACTTTAGACAGATTGCAGAAACCAATCTGGGGTGGCTCACAGAAATGTATATTAGAGTATACTGGCTGTGTAGCTCAGTGTGTTGCATACCTGGTGGTGGAGCCAAGGCTGGGAGTTGATTCACCACTGTACCTCCTAGGAGAAACAGCCAGCCTGTGTAGCCTTTGGCAAGCTGCACAGTCCCATAGTGCCCCAAGAAAAGGAAATGATGAAGCAGTTCTGAGTACTCTATGCCAAAGCCCTGTGAAAAGTCACCACAAGTAGAAATTGAGATGATGGCAATGTCATTCATATTAGAAATGCCCTCTTAAATACAGCTCAAATCAATCAAAATTGAAAATAACAATGGCTAAGAGATAGCCTAGTGGTTTAAGTATCTGGCTGCACAGCCAGAGGTTGGCAGTTCAATTCCCCATTGTGCCTCCTAGGAGAAAAGTCAGTCTGTGTGGCCATGGGCAAGCTGCACAGTTCCATGATGTCCCAATAAGATTGTTGTTTAGTCGTTAAGTCGTATCCGACTCTTCGTGGCCCCATGGACCAGAGCACGCCAGGCCCTCCTGTCTTCCACTGCCTCCCGGAGTTGGATCAAATTCATGTTGGTAGCTTCAGTGACACTGTCCAACCATCTCGTCCTCTGTCGTCCCCTTCTCCTCTTGCCTTCACATTTTCCCAACATCAGGGTCTTTTCCAGGGAGTCTTCTCTTCTCATGAGATAGCCAAAGTATTGGAGCCTCAGCTTCAGGATCTGTCCTTCCAGTGAGCACTCCAGGTTGATTTCTTTCAAAATGGATAGGTTTGTTCTCTTTGCAGTCAAAGGGACTCTCAAGAGTCTCCTCCAGCACCACAATTCAAAAGCATCAATTCTTTGGCGGTCAGCCTTCTTTATGGTCCAGCTCTCACTTCCATATATCACTACTGGAAAAACCATAGCTTTGACTATACAAACTTTTGTCGGCAAGGTGATGTCTCTGCTTTTTAAGATGCTGTCTAGGTTTGTCATCGCTTTCCTCCCAAGAAGCAGGCGTCTTTTAATTTTGTGGCTGCTGTCACCATCTGCAGTGATCATGGAGCCCAAGAAAGTAAAATCTGTCACTGCCTCCATATCTTCCCCTTCCCCAAGAAGATGGGAATGGTAAATTACTTTTGTCTATTCTGTAACTGGAAAACCTTGGAAAAGGTTGCCATAGGTCAGAATTGACTTGATGACACACAGTTATTACTATTATTTTAGGAGTAGGCATGTATAATGTACCAATAAGGTATCAAACAAAGCAGAAAGGTTTTGGAGGTTCGTTTAAGGGAAGATACAGATCAGACCATACGGTCTTTTCTAAAGACAGATGTGGGACAAACTGCAAAATGGTTGATCATGGGGGTGGGAGATGGGTGGACAAACAGTAAAATTCTCTAAGGGTGATTCCATGGTTTTGAGGAAATTAATAGATGCACATGGTGTTCCAATGGGCTCTTCTCAAACTGTTCAGATCTTTCAAGTAGAATGATACTTAATATCCTGAGATTACAAACCATAAGAATGTAGGAAGTTGCCTTATTTGAAACAAGACTGTTCGTCTATTTAGTTCGGTCATCATGGATAACAGTGAACTCTATGAACTCTATGGTAAAAGAACAGTGAACTCTATGGTAAAAGAAAAAAATCCAGAAAAAAAAATTTTTCACCATGCATTACCAGACCTGGCCATTAGAGGGAGCCAGCGGCCTTGTTATGTATTCTTCTTCAACAAGAATACATACTACGGTCTCTGGTTCCCTCTAATGGCCAGTTCTGGTATATATATAGTGAAAAAAACGTATTTCTCCTTTTTTCTTTTAATATTTTCAATATTTTCAGACTGCAGATAAGTGAAACCACGGATACCAATCCTTCAGATATGGGGGTGCTACTGTCCCAGAATTTCAGAATACTGTGTTCATGCTAGTTGGGCTTTCTAGGAGTTTTAATCCCTAAGGATGCACATCTGAGACACATGTTTCTCAGTGGGAAAATAAGGTCTGGATAAATATCTTGGGCAAGAAATTCCTGTTATGAGCTCGTTTCCAATGATCTTTGACTAAAGTCAAATGTTTAGATCAATTTGGAGATGCTTGCACAGGAGAACCATCAAAGGAATTACAAAGGACCCCTCCAAAAAAGCTGGGGGGGGGGGAGTTGGCAAAATTGTGTAAGGTAATATGGAGCAAACATCTTCTAGAAAAAGAAGATGGGGAAAAATCCATTTGATCATGCAATATCTGACTGAGAGGGTTGAAAGAAAGTAGAGAAGTAGATAGCAGCTGTAACAACCATGGCAGTAAAATCATACCATAAAATAGGAAAGCTGCATAAAACTACTTTATTGTGAAAACTACCAAATGTTTTGAGTGTCGCCTGTCACTATTTCATGGATACATAAAGAATTCTGTGTGTTTCTTCATGGATTGTTTTCTCCTCTGAGTTTGAAACTATAAATTGTGTTCTGTTAGAATGTAAAATCAATTTAATATCATGCTTCAACCTTTATACATTCCGACTAGGCAATTTATTCATATTTAGTTTAATGAAACAAAATATAATTAGGACATTTATGTAAGCAAAGAGATTTTTTTGCTGATACAAATTGTGGTATTTCTTCTCTCTGGTTTTCTAGAAACACTGTTAATCTTAATGGTGGAGACATACATTATTAGTCATATTGAATTATGGAGTAATAAGTCTGACAAAATGGGCTCTCAACATAGTAGAAAAGGACACCGTTAGCAGCAAACATCATATTTAACAGAAGATGACACAATGATAAAAATTTACTCAAATGCTGCATAATTACAGCATTTCACTGCTAATGTTATCTGCACATGGCTGGTCTAAGTGACAGACGGCCTACACTGGAAGGTGTGATTCGGGGATTATAGAAACCTAGCACTGAAGCATTCTCGGTTGCTGCAGCTCTGGATTTTCTGCCAAACGACACTTCACAGTGAGTGAGAAAACACAATGAAATAAATGTTTCACAGTCAGGCCCTGCATGTATACATTTTGTAAAGGGGTTGGCAAACCAACAGATTCTGAAAAATGTGCTGCATTGCTACGGCAGTGCAGAAACGCCTCTGGTAGCAGGGAAGTGAAACCTTCTGCCCTGATTGGATGGGCTTTTTGAACATCAGAGAATGGTAGGGCAAGCAAATGGATCTCTCAGTCCATTGACTGATTTGACAGGAATCTAAAGAAAGTCAAAGTGAAGCACAGGACATAACAAGAGGGGTTCAAGAAATGGGATCTAGAAAAGAAGAGAAAGTTGCTCACTCTGACTCTCACTCCTGCCTAGGAGAGAAGGGCTGAAGTGGTTTACATCAGCCATTACATCAGTCACGGCCATAAACATAATACAAAAGAAATATAGGCGGAACCAGGATTGTATAAATCACAAAGCGAACCTTATAGGGTGGTTTATGAAGAATTGTCTCCAGTCTGTGGGTCTCTTCAAATGTGCCAGGGGCCCCAGAGGGCCATACAGCCCCCATTGAGAATGGGTGGCTTAGATGACTGTGGGCAAGAAGAGGTTGCTGGAGTCAAAAGGAATATCATTTCACAGAATCCTACAATGGAAGAGTTGGGCTGACTCTCAAGTTCTTCTAGTCTAACCTCATGCAATCCAGGAAATCCACAGTAAAGCATCTCCCACACTTTTTCATTCAAGCTAAAACTTCTGATGAAAGAGAGTCCACCACCCACCAAGTTGATGCATTCAAAAACCGATATTCCTAATGTTCAGTTCACATCTCGTTTCTTGTAATTTAAATCCACGTGAGTTGGATCCTATCCTCTGCAGACCTGCCCTCAGGTTCTAGCCTCTGGACAAAAGATACTTGCTCCATCTTCCACATGAGAGCCCTAAAAATATTAGAAGATTGTACTGGCATTCATTTCATCTCTCAGTCTTCTTTTCTTCACACTAAACACACATGGTTTGGTCAACTATTCTTCATAGGGCTTGTCTTCCATACTAGTTAGCATCTTGATCATCCTCCATTGGATATGTTCCAGCTAGTTGATATCCTTCTTAAATCATGGTGCATAGAACTGCATGCAGTCCTCTACATGAGGTCTAACCTTTGCAGGTAGAGTGATACTATTACTTCTTCCTTTGACATTATACTTCTGTTAATGCATCCTAGAATTTTGTTGGCTTATTTGCTGACACCTCACATTGTTAACACGTCAGCTAAGACACTGAAAACTTTTCCCTGCATACTATTAACTATCTTTGTTTCACACATTCAAGATTTGTGTATCTGATTTTACTCAGCCTAATTGTAGAATTTGATGTCTATTCCTGCTGAAACTCATTCAGCCTCCATTGGCAGGTTCCTTTACCATCATCCCAATTTCCGAGTGCCTCACTGACACTCTTGTACTTATTATTCACATATTGTAATGAATATCATCTCCCTGCTCTGAAAAATCTGCTTCAAAACTGTTTTGTAAAGCATATTTGCAAGACTTCTGGCAGATTAATTCTTCCCAATCCTGGTGAGGTTAAATTTATTCCTTGCCGTAAGTTCCCCTTCACTGAAATGCACACCATGGCCCAAGATGCCACAATGTTCCTGAAGAATGTTCCACCTGCATAGCCACTTGTCCACTTTCAGTGTTTGGCTGGTCGCTGGAGGGGTGATGAAATCTGGGGAGGGGGGGGGAAACACAGATCAATCTCATCTGGTTTTTAAAACACAAAATTCAACTCAGCCATGACCTCTCCTGAAGAACTTCACCACATAGTTGAGGACTTGTTCCCTCTCACAGATTAGCAGAGTTGGGAGGACAAAGGGTGCGGTCTACATTTATTTTATTTATTTACAGGTGCACCCTTTTCTTTTTTTTAAGAAGGTTCCTTGTGATTCCCAGGTGATCTCTCATAAGACAGTACTCAGGGATGTGCTTCATCTGAGTTGCATAAATGCATAATGTACCCTTAGGTTACTCTAACGCTCTCTCTCTGTGTGTAGCTTTCTTATGCTTTTGAAAATCCATCTTGGGCCACTGCTTCTTGTAATGCCAGTACAGGACCAAAGCACAGAATCAGAGGTGAAGGAGGCTGTCATGTGAAATCATTTAAATTGTTATGGCTTTCCCATGAGAGCCATCAAACAGCATGTACTTGGGTTTGTTCGGTGCAGACATACTCATTTTTGCGCAAAATTAGCCATTTTTGTGGAAATCGTATAGTTTGTGAAGGTGCACAATTTGAGCCAAAACTGGCATGCCTACTGCCTTCTTTAAGCATCTCAGGCATTGGTGGTGTTGTGGCTTTTCTTAACAGTCATTGAACAGCTGCACACCTGTACTTGTAGGTGTGGGAGTGCTTCACTTTTTCAAGGGAAAAGGACTAGAGATGGGGATGAACCAGAAAATCGATGGTTCGTGATGGTTCGTGATTTGTGGGTAATCACAAATCACAAATTACCACGAAGCCCCAGAAAAACAAACCAGTTTGTGGCTCCTTTTTCCAGTTTGTGTCTGGGGTGACCCTACTGCTCCTCCTGCCTCCTCTTTTGCTGCAGGTGCATGGTCAGAGGCAGCAGCCAGCTCCTGGCAGAGAAGCCAGGTCCACTGCCTCTGAGGGTGGCACCTGCAATGGCAGAGGTGGCAGCAGGATCAGGTAGACAGAGGCAATGGGGACAGTGGGAAGGGGGGCATCCCCTTTTGCTGAAGCAAACAAAACACCAAAGATGGGGGGGGGAATCAGTATTTAATTTTGCTTTGGCAAAATGGGATCCCCAAAATGGGTCACGAAACGAACCACAAACCAGCCCAATTCATTGGGGGATTTGGGGGTCATGGTTCATTTCATGCCCATCTCTAGAAAGGGCACTTTTTAATATAAATTACAGAGAGTTTTGTGGTAAGAAATGTTTGTTTCACTTTCAGCTGGAGGTGAGGAATCTCAGGGCTCTTTAACATTTCTTGTCAAGGGACCTTCCTGTGTTGATATAGACTAGATAGATTAGAACTGTGTGGTTAGCTGCAACTCCCACCATTCTAGGACAAAATACAGGCGTGCTTGTGTGTGCCAGTTATATGGAGTAATCAGAGATGCCTGATGTCTGCAAAGGTCATTCTCACAAGGTGTTCCCCTCAGAGTGAAAGTCACCTTACAACAAGGGAAGTGCCAGTAATGTCAGAATAAGAAGCCAGATGGGGAAATAGCTTTAAAGATCAAAACTGCAATTAATGTACCCATTCCCATGTAAGAGGCATAGCCTTCCTTAGAAATCATTCTACTTGCCAGCAGATGCTCTTTTGCTCCAGTTATTTATATCTTGGATAAATCTTTCCCCCTCATCCCACCCTTCGCCACACCTACACTGAAGGGCAGTTTCTCTGTGCAACTGGGGCAGGCTGACATTGATCGATTGCCACCATGCATCTGCTTCAACAGAGATTCAGAAGACTTGAGTTTAAGCCTGACCTTGTGGAGGACATGGCTGTGACTGGACTCCTGTTTCGCTTCTCTTTTTGTCTTACTCTGCTGAGGGAGTTCCAGAGTTTAGCTGCTGGCTAATTCAGCTGTTTGTTTTTTTAAAGTTGTGCATCACACTAAACAATTGTACTTTGGGCGAAACAAGCACAATTTAAACAGGAACAAGTGAAAGAAAGATTTGTAAAGTTTAGTATCAATAGTGTATTGTATTCACTGGATAGCCATCAAAGGCTCATTTCCAAATGGGTAGCTGTGTTTGTCTGTTGCAGTAGAAACAACAAAAATCTTGCAGCACTGTAAAGATGAACCTGTTATTGTTGGCATAAGTGTTGTTTACTTGCTTTGAGCATTCACAGAATTCCACAGCTTTGCTTAATTGTCTCCACAGGTATTTCTTCTTTCTGTTGAAAAGCAGAGGCCTGTAAGTTCTTTTCTCACCTGTTACTAGACAATATTTTTTTAAAACCCACACCATGAAACAAATCCAGCTAATATTGATCTTTTTTGGCACATGTGTCATATCAGCTTGTTATGTTCCCCAGGTGACAAAGACTAGACCATCTCACCAGATGAAGCATGAACTGGCCACAAAGTACACAAAACCAACTTTGAGAGAATCTAAACTTGTTGCACTTTGCTCTTTCTTACAATATAATGTGCTTAGTCCCTCACTTTTCTGGGTAGAATTCTATCTCAAGGAGAATTTATACCATTACAATATACCAGAAATGCAGTATAGGGATTAAAAATATCTGATGAGCAATAATTCAAGCATGTAATCTTATCCACAGTCTGTATATTAAAACACAAAACATATACTTTCTTGCCAGATATTATCAAGGAATTAAGAATTCATAGAATGGCAGCTGGTAAAAAATTCTTTTCTTTCCTATCTGAGACAAACTAGAAAATATTATCCACTTTACAGATGGAGTACAACAGTGAAATGTTACTTTATAAATGTTTGCATTATTTTCTGTTACTCAAATACAGATAAAAGTTTATACATTGGCCAGAATCCTATTGCTGTTCACATAAATCATGTGTAACTTGCTGTGTCTAATTGTAGTTAAGAAGCTGTTGGGTCCTTCTCAGTTGTGTGGCTGGTCTCACGAGCCTTAGTCATGCACCTCAAGATGTGTGTCAGCACCTAAGCTATTAACACACCTTATACAAACACCAATAGGACATTGGGAACTACACTCAGGATAATAGTTGGTAAGCCAGTTCTTCTACCCTTTCCCGAATTCCACCTCAGAGGCTCATAACTTAAATCAGGCATAAAATGAAGCATGGGTATGTCACACATAACATAGTGTTACTCTGGAGTTGAGAAATGTTGGCTGGTTCCTTTGCAAATAGAGGTTGGTGGACCTGCAATTGATGTTCCCCATATAAAATTCTTCTGAAAGCTATACTCTTCCTTTATATATTATATATTATATGAATGGAATCAAGCAAATTGTCAGTCTGTATATATGGAGGGGTTCAGCCCATCTCTCCTTTTTAGAGTAAGTTATAGCAAGACTATATGGTAACAAATATTTACAGATATTTGTTACACAAATGGGAATGCCCAATCTGTGTCAGAGGAAGAGGAACTGTGAGCTGAAACTGACTACTAATGATAAAATATAAAGAACATACTCAGCACAATAGTATATGTTCAAGGCTACGGCCACTGCATATGAGACAAGCATGCTGGCAAAGCAGCCCCATCAATGATTTCTGTGCTGACAATTGAGGCAAACCTTTTCAGTATAAAAAATCAAAGAGGGATGTTGCACAGAGCACTTGAAACTGGACATCGCCATAAAAGTGGCATTTTACAAAAGCAATGCTGTTCATGAATGGCATTTAAATCAGACTACTCAAATACACTCCAAAATATTGCATGGTTTGTTCTACAGTTCACATGGATAACTATTTTCCGTCATGTACATGGCATAAAGCTAATAACATGGAGGTCTATTCTTTTTCCATAGACAGTTTGTACCAGCATGCTTGTCTCTCATATGTAAGGCCTGCTAGAATGGCTGGATAGCTCAGTTGTTTTGGCATCTGGCTGCAGAGCCAGAAGATGGGAGTACAGTTCCCCAGTGTCCCTCCTGGACAGGGGCTGGACTCGATGATCCACAGAGTCCCTTCCATCTCTGCAGTTCTAAAGAAGAAGATGATGATTCAAAAATACCAGGCACAGTCAATTAAAATGATAAAAACATGTACTGATATTATATAACAGATAGAAGTTTTAACCAAAAACCTAAGTATCTGTTAAATATCAACGTAGTATATATGCTATTCCTATAACTGTCATTGTTTGTAGCTCTTGTGATATTTCTGAAATTTGCAACTGCTTATAATACTGTGTGAAATTTCTTGATATTCTTCCCAAACCCCCAATGATGATGGGAACCACTGAGGTATGTTTCATCCACAAGTTAGATATTTCAATTGCCAGGTGTCTGTATTTTGTTAGTTTTTCCAATTGTTTTATCTTCAACTGTGGCATCTCTTGGAATTGCAATGTCAATGATCCAGACATTTTTTTCATTCTCTTACTACTATGTCTGGTGTGTTATATTCAAGTTAGGATCTGGAAATCCCACAAGATCTTGACTTCCTCATTTTCTGACACCTTCTCTACCTGATGTTCCTGTGGGTTGTTGTAGGCTGGCAGGTTATATTTTTTTGCATAATGACTAGTGCACTAATTTTTGCCACTCTGTCTTGTCTAACTTTGTAATCTGTTTGTGTGATCTTTGGATATTCGCAGATGAGGTGTGACACAGTTTCATCTTTTTCTTGGCAGAGTCGACATTTGCTGTTAGCACTAATTCCTTGAATCTTATCTTTCATTGCATCGGATTGGAGTGCATGTTCTTGTGTAGCAAAAATCAAGCCTTCGGTTTCTTTCTTAACAGTCAACAGTTTTAGCTGTGCCCATGTTGAATTATTGTCATGCCTTCCCTCAATATTTCTCAGATGTTGTCAGTGTAGCAGCTTATTTTTCCTACTGTTTAATTTATTTTCAAATTGTTGTTTCTTATATTGAGTATTTGTTTCTGTTATTTTCAAAATATTCTCCATTTTCACTGCCTTAAGTAATTTTTCTCTGCTTGTACTAATATAATCACTTAGGCTTCTTTTTTCATCTTCTACTACCTTCTGTATTTGCAATAATTCATGGCCTCCAATTTTTCGTGGTAAATATAAACTGTCCACATCACTTTTTGGATGTAATGCATGATGCATATGCATTGGTTTCCATGTTTTTCAATCCAATTCTTCTAATTCATTTTGGGTCAAATCTATTATTCCAGCTGGGTATCTAATTACTGGAACTGCCCATGTGTTTATGGCTTTGATTGTAAAGGTAAAGGTAAAGGTTCCCCTTGACAAATGTCCAGTCGTGTCTGACTCTAGGGGGCGGTGCTCATCCCCGTTTCCAAGCCATAGAGCCAGCATTTGTCCGTAGACAGTTTCCGTGGTCACGTGGCCAGCGCAACTAGACATGGAATGCCGTTACCTTCCCACCGTGGTGGTACCTATTTATCTACTTGCATTTGCATGCTTTCGAACTGCTAGGTTAGCAGGAGCTGGGACAAGCGACGGGAGCTCACTCCGTCGCGTGGATTCGATCTTACGACTGCTGGTCTTCTGACCTCACAGCACAGAGGCTTCTGTGGTTTAACCCGCAGCGCCACCACGTCCCCTGGCTTTGATTGTATTTCCACCATTTAATTTTGATTTTAAGACTTTTTTTGTCTTTTGATGTATTCCTTTTTAACTTTTGTGTGCCAGATGTTGTCTGCTTCTAGTATTCCAAAGTATTTATAATTTTTATACTTGATAGTGATTTTACAATAAAGTGATTTTTAAAAACTCTATTATGTCTAGTTTTTGGATCTTGCCATGGTATATAGACAGAGCCGCACATTTGTCAATTCCAAATTTCATTTGAAAATCTTCACTAAAAATTTGCACTGTGTTTAGCAATGATTCTATCTCTGTGGAACTTTTTTCATATAGTTTTAGGTCATCCATGTATAACAGATGATTGATTTTTCCTGTTTGTTCTGAATTATGGTAGCCCAGTCCAGGTTTATTAAAAATTATTGACATGGGGATTAGTGAGATGTTAAACAGTAGCAGTGACAAAGAATCACCACTTGGAATATATCTCTTTTGATGCTAACTCCCCCAATTTCTTCACCATGGTGTATTAAGACAGTTTTTTAGTGTACTGGTTGGGATTATTCTGATTACTATGTTTGCATCTCTTCATAGAAATCATAGAAAAGCTGGAAGGGGCCTACAAGCCCATCAAGTCCAACCCCCTGCTCAATGCAGGAATACAATCAAAGCATATCTGCCAAGTGATTATCTAAGTTTTTCTTGAATGCTTCCAGTGTTGGAGCACTCACCAACTCCTGAGGTAACTGGTTCCACTGTCATACTGCTATAACAGTTAGGAGGTTTTTCCTGACATTCAACTGAAATCTGGCTTCCTTTAACTTGAGCCCATTGTTGTGTGTCCTGCACTCTGGGATGATTGAGAACAGATATTGCCCCTCCTCTGTATGACAGCCTTCCAAATATTTGAAAAGTGCTATCATATCACCCCTCAGTCTTCTTTTCTCAAGGCTAAACATGCCCAATTCTTTCAGCCTTTCCTCATAAGGAATAATTTCCAGCCCCCTGATCATCTTTGTCACCCTCCTCTGAACTTGTTCCAATTTGTCAGCATCCTTCTTGAAGTGTGGTGTCCAGAACTGGACACAGTACTCAAGGTGAGGCCTAACCAGTGCTGAATAGAGGGGGACTAGCACCTTGCGGGATTTGGAAACTATACTTCTATTAATGCAGCCTAAAATAGCATTGGCCTTTTTTGTAGCCACATCACACTGTTGGCTTATATTTAGCTTGTGATCTACAACAATTCCAAGATCCTTCTCTCTCGTGGTTTTGCTGAGCTAGGTATCCCCCATCTTGTAACTGTGCAATTGGTTTCTTTTTCCAAGGTGCAGTACTTTGCACTTAACCCTGTTGAATTTCATTCTGTTACTTTCGGCCCAGTGCTCCATCCTATCAAGGTCATTTTGAATTTTGTTTCTGTCTTCTAGGGTATTAGCTATTCTGCCCAATTTGGTATCATCTGCAAATTTGACAAGCATTCCCTGCACTCCCTCATCCAAATCATTAATAAAAATATTGAAGAGCACTGGGCCCAAGACTGACCTTGGGGTACCTCACTAGTTACCTCCTCCCAGTTAGAGAAGGACCCACTAATCATCACCCTCTGAGTACAATTCTGTAGCCAATTGTGTATCCACCAGACACTTGATCTATCCAGCCCACACCTAGTTAGCTTGCTAACCAGGATATCATGGGGCACTTTGTCAAAAGCTTTGCTGAAGTCAAGATATACTATGTCTACAGCATTCCCTCTGTCTATCAGGGAGGTGACCTGATAAAAAAAGGAGATCAAATTAGTTTGGCAGGATTTGTTCTTGACAAATCCGTGTTGGCTTCTAGTTATTACTGCATTGCTTTCTAGGTGCTTGCACAATGACTGCTTTACTATCTGTTCCAGAATTTTGCCTGAGATTGATGTCAGACTGACTGGCCTGTAGTTCCCAGGTTCCTCTTTTTTGCCCTTTTTGAAGATAGGGACAATATTGTCCCTCCTCCAATGCTCTGGCACCTCACCCGTTTCCCATGATTTCAGGAAAATAATGGATAGTAGTTCTGAGAGTACTTCAGCCAGTTCCTTCAATACTCTTGGATGCAGTTTATCCGGCCCTGGAGATTTGAACTCGTTCAAGGTGGTAAAGTGTTCCTTGACTTTTTGTTTATCTATCTACAGCTGCAATCCTGTCTCCCCCACTTGCACTTCCAATTTGTTTGGAAGTTCATAATCTGTCTTATGGGAAAAGACTGAACTAAAATAGGAATTGAGCACCTCTGCCTTTTCTTTGTCCTCTGTTATCATTTTTCCATCTGCATTGCAGAGCTGTGCCACTATGTCTTTTGTTTGTCTTTTGCTATTCACATACCTATAGAATGCTTTTTTTTTGCTTTTAGTGTCTCTAGCTAACCTCATCTCATTCTCAGCTTTTGCCCTCCTAATGCCATCCCTGCATTTCCTTGCTACTAGTCTGTACTCTTCCTTGGTGGCCTGGCCTTCTTTCCATTTCATATACATGTCTTTTTTGAGTTTTAGGTCCTCCCTGAGCTTTTTGTGAAGCCACACTGGCCTTTTTTGCCGCCTCCCCCCCTTTTTTCATGTTGGAATTGTTGTGCCTTTAGAATTTCTTTTTTTAGAAGCTCCCACCCTTCTTGGACTCCTTTTCTTGCTAGGATCTCCTGCCATGGGACCTTTCTTATTTTTGTTCTGAGATTATTATTATTATTTAATCCAGGAGAAGTGTGTGGCTACACTCTGCTTTCGTTTCCTTTGAAATGAAGAATTCTAGAAGGACATGGTCACTCTCACCTAGAGTTCCCCTTACTGCCACTTCCCCCACCAAGTCATCTTTGTTGGTCAGAATCAAGTCAAGGATAGCAAATCCTCTAGCTTCTTTCTCCACTTTTTGTAGGAGGAAATTATCAGCCACACAAGGCAGGAATTTCTTGGAAGGGCCATACTTGGCAGAATTTGCCTCCCAACATATATCTGGATAATTGAAATCTCCCATCACTACTACATCATGTCTCTTTGAAAACCCTGCAATTTGTTTTTCAAAAGTTTTGTCCGCTTCCTCTCTTTGATTGGGCGGTTAGTAGTAGACTCCAACTACCAAGTTCCTTTTGTTTTTTGCCCCAACTAAATTGATCCAGATGCTCTCGATGGGACAGCCACTCTCCTCCTCCTGTATTTCTGTGCAGGAATGTGTATTTTTGACATATACTGCAACTCCACCTCCCTTTTTATTCTCTCTATTCTTTTTGATCAGTTTATATCCCTCAATTGCTTTATTCCAGTCATGGAAGTCATCCCACCAAGTTCAGTTATTCCTATCAAGTCATACTTGCCCTCCTGAATTAAAATTTCCAGTTCTTCTTGTTTGTTTCCCATACTCCTGGCATTCGTATACAGACACCGGAGGGTGTGTGATTTGTGGCCTGTTTGTCTTTGTACATTTTTATGAATATTATGATTATTATGATTATTATGTTTATTGTTATCTTTATTATTGTGATTATTATTGTTCATGTTATTATTGTTGTCCTTTTGATCAATTTGGTACATTCCTCTTATCGTGTGTAAGGCTTCATCTACCCTTAACTCTGTGCTTGCATCTCCCTCTCCCTTCTGATTCAGTTTAAAGCCCTCCTGATGAAGTTCTTCATGCTGTGGGCAAACACATTCTTCCCAGTCCTTATTAAATGCAAGCTTTCTCTTGCTAGCAGTCCTTCATCCAGGAAGCTTAGCCCATGGTCCCAAAAACCAAATCCCTCTCGTCGACACCACCTTCATAGCCAGTCATTCACCCAGAGGATCTTCCTTTCTCTTTCGATTCCTCTTCCGTAGGATGGAAGAAAAAAACTATCTGGGCCCCAAAATCCTTGAGTTTCCTTCCCATAGCTTCAAAGTCAGATGTGATTTCTCGGTAGCTCGTCTTGGCTGTGTTGTTTGTTCCCACGTGGACAAGAAGAAAGGGATATGTATCTGTAGGTTTTATGAGTGATGGTAATCCTTCCATCACATCCCTTATCTGTCCTCCAGGGAGACAGCATACCTGGTGAGTCCATTGATCCTCCTGGCAAATTTTGGTCTCAATTCCACATAGCAGGGAGTCCCGTACTACAACTACTCTCCTCTTCTTCTTTTTGTAGGGTGTGGGTTCAGCGACTGTATTCTGCTGCAGTTCAGCCCTACTCATGTCCTCCTGTGGGGTCTCCTCTGCATCCTGTCTGACAGACTCTTCTTCAGATAACTGAAAGCGGTTTTGTAATTCTACCGGGAAAGAGTGTCTTCTCCTTCTTTTGCTCCTAACTGTGATTCTTTTCCATGGTGGTTCCTCCACTATGTTTGTAGCCTCTACAGCATTTTCCTCCACTGCAACGTTTTGGTTTTCTTCCATCAGCAGTGCCCCCTCTGACAGCTGCTGCTGCTGAAGAGTTCTATCAATGTAGGCTTCATCTTCCCTTATAGCCATGAGTGTGGCTACTCACTGCTCCAGGTCTCTGTCTTTTTCTTAGTAGATCTTTTACTGGTTTACTTTGTAATTGGTGCAAATTGGGGAGCCTTTTTCTTTCTGTGTTTTGGTTGATATGGGTTACAATTTTTCCCCTCAGTGATGTCTGCTGTTCTGTCAACTCATAATTTCTGCATTGTTCCATAAGTTGTTCCTCTACTGATACATTCTCTTCCACTGCTGCGTCTACACTCCTCTACACTCCATTTGTCTTCCATATTATGGTCATTGTTCTGTGTTGATTTTTCTTTTGCCACCTTTCCTAGTTCTTGCAGTTCCAGTTCTAAAAACACATTGTTCTGGATCATAAACCTCCTCTGGTCCATTAATCATTGTCCAGTTATGTTACTATTCGGGTGTTTCCTTTTCCAAATTTCCATCATTCTCTTTTGAAAACCACAGCCTGTTGGGTTTGCCTCATAACAGCATTTCATAATTTCTCGATTTTTGGCAAGAGTCAAAGTTTTGTGTTTACATTGTTCCAGTAGCTCTGCAGCAGCCTGTCCTAGTTCCTCAACAGGGTCTGCTGAGCCCTGTAACCCACTTGTCACCAGATGTCCAGGAGCTATAGCATCTGATGCAGTCCTTGCTGACCCAGGCGGCAACTGATCTGGTATGGACTTCTTTTTATTCCTTCTCATCATAATTGATGGCTGGTGGACACAGTTAGTCTGGCTTCTCAGCTGAGACTTGTCTGGCTTGGGAGACCCTTCAGGTAGTGACACAACCACCAGCATAGCTCACAGAAGCACACAACCCCCTCTGTTTCAACAAGGCTCGTGTCCATGGAGGGGGGTTGTTGTTGTCGTAATCTTTCTTAGGAAGAAACTTTTTTAAAAAATTGGTTCTGCCAAAGCAGCTGAAGATGCTGCTGTTGCTGCTTCCAGTCTGATCCCCTCCCCAAATATGCTCGGCTTTGGTGCCTCTTGCTTGGTTTGTCTTACCCAGTCCTCCTCCTCCTCCTCCTCCTCACTACACTTCAGCTGTTTCCTAATGCCAAATTTCAGGGTGACAATTGCTCTGATTACTGTTCTGGAGAGACTTTTCACCCTCACTCACCACTTTGAAAAAAAGATAGGAAGAGATAGCACTAGACTGATAAGTTATTGTTTCAATTCAGCTCTGTATCACCTGTCAAAATGTTTTTTAAAAGAGAAGAAGTCAAAGTGATGGAGGATGGATGAAGTAGCAGTACGAACAGGAAAAAGATGTTGGTATTAGGGTGAAAAGCTTTTCTCCTGGTGACAATTACAGTGATTATATGTGCAGTATGGACTCTTGAAATGTGCCTCCCAGGGATAATCAATCACTTCTATATGAACCACGTTAGCGTTTTCAGCAGTGTAAACTGACAGGGTTGTGCTATAGAAAACTGAATTAACCTGAATCAACCTCGCATGTTGTTGAGTCCTAAATGTCTTATCTTTCCTGATATGAGTGTTGTGTCTCATTCCAGTGATATGACTGAAGCTGTTATATCACACCAGTTCATTTCACTACTGCTTCATTTGGCTTTATTTTGTTAAATGTTGTGTGCATTTCCTATGTGACTTTTGGTTTTTGCCTTAAAAAAATTGGAGATAATGTGCATTGCTTCAGCAAGATATCAACTTGTTAGTTTACCACTACTTCAGAGTTTTAATTTGAACCCAGCTGGTGCTTGGCATGCAGGGAAAACAAGTCAATTTCCAAACATATAGTATTTTGAAGGTAAAATCTTTAATGTCTGAAACAAGCAAGCAAGCAAGCAAACAAACAGAATATTATATGACACAAAGACAGTGATTTAAAACAACAACAAAAATCATCTTCAGTTCCAAAAGACTTATCCTTTCACTATATAGCCAGTTTGGAGCAGATGGGCATGACTCAAAAACTAGTTCAAAGGGGCATGTCTCCTTAATCCTTGACATCTTTTGCTTGAGAGTTTATTGTCACTCATGAGGTTGGCTGGCTTGTCATCAACTACACTGTGTGAGCATCATGTTCTGAGCATGTTCTTTTTGTTCACCTTTTGCACATAAAGAAAGCCTGGAGCGAGGCTGCTGAGACTGTCAAAGTTAGTGAATGGTTTTGGGCAGAGGGAGTGTCATATATTGAGCAATAATATTGGGAGGACATATCATGGGAGCCAGTACATTGAAAAAAATGGGATGTGGCCATTACCTGGAGATGTGATCTTTCAAAATCTTGGGAGGAACATTGTTGTTTCTGCCTTTTTTTCTTTGCAATATTTTAGGGTCAAACAAGATCTGATATTGAGTATGTGATTGCCCCATGTGTGCTTGTTTTTATACAACAAATAGGACTAGCATTTGTGTGAGACACCAATCAGGACCACAGTGTAAAGGTAAAAGGGGTTTGACCTTAATATAGTTCGGTTCTGTCACACCTCAATGGCTGCTACCAGCAGGGAGAAATGGCATTCTTGGTGGTAACTGTTTCAATAAATAGATATTGTAGCATAGACAGAAAGTTAATAATAATTTGCCATCAGGTCAACTCTAATGGTGACCCTTTTTCAGTTTTTTCCAGATAGAGAATACTCAGAAGAGTATTCGAAGGGCCCCCTGGGACTGTGCAGCTTGCCCAAAGTGACTCACATTGGCTCTGCACAGAGAATGCAGAGCAGGGAACTGAACATCAAACAAGGCACCAAACTCATTGAACTATTCAGCCAGAGGCAAAGGGTTAAGTGCTCATTAGCAGAGAGACAGTGAAATCTAGGATTCATAGATCTGACACAAAGTTCTCAAACAGGACTGGTAAAAGGTCCTCTGTTAAACCATATAGAGTCCAGAGGTGTTTGAAACAGTAAATTCTTAAAAGTCTGGATTTGTACCGCCCACCCTGCTGTGTACCAACAGTCTCCCTGCCTGAGTTGACGGAGGTAGTCTCGGACCTGGTGTTGAGGACTCCCAGGCTGTTGGTGCTGGGGGACCTCAACATCCATGCCGAGGCTGCCTTGACTGGGGCAGCTCAGGACTTCATGGCCGCCATGACAACCATGGGTCTGTCTCAATGTGTCATCGGCCCGACACATGAGAAGGGTCATACCTTCGACCTGGTTTTCTCAACGGGACTGGAAGATGGTGGTTTGGATGTGGAGGGGCTGGTTGTGACCCCATTGTCATGGTCAGACCACTTCTTGGTCAAGTTTAGTCTATTAGCTTCTTCTCCCCTCTGCAAGGGTGGGGGATCTATTAAGATGATCTGCCCTCGGAGACTAATGGATCCAGATGGTTTCCTGAATGCTCTGGGGGATTATCCGTCTGATATGGTCGGTGCTCCTGTCGAAGCTCAGGTCACCCTATGGAATAGGGAGATGACCCGGGCGGTTGACACAATTGCACCTAAGTGCCCTCTCCCTGCACGCAGAGCCCAGACAGCTCCTTGGTATACTTCTGAACTGCGGGCGATGAAGCGAGAGGGGAGATGGCTGGAGCGCAGGTGGAGGAAATCCCGCTGGGAGTCTGATCGAACACGACTTAGAGCCCATTATTGGGGCAATATTTCTCCAGCCGTATTGCTTCCTCAGAATGTCATCCAGCAGAGCTGTTTCGGGTGGTCCGGGATCTTCTTCAACCGGGAAATCCAGTGGAGGTCCCGGACTGCTCATCACCCCAATGCCCAAACCATCACAAGATCTTGATCAGCTCCTGCAGACAACTGCAGCTGCAACCAATCAGCCATGGCCACATGAACATCTTTCAAACACACATCTGCCCCAGTCCAATAGCTGAATTCTATCATCACAAAGAGAGATCCCAACTTGTAGGAGATAGCAGTATGGTGGATCCAGTTGCCACCATGTCCAGATGTTACGGGGATGTCACCATGTGACCATTACCTCTGGTCCTCACAAGGTGTACCATTCTGCCTATAAATGACCACCTTGTGAGGATCCCATGTGCCTCACCATACACCTCTCTCAAGGAGGTCAGATCACATCACACATATAGTGGGGTAGCAGGCACGTAGTCTCCTGCTTATAAGCAGAGGAGACAGACTGAAGCTCCATCACTCCAGTCTGCCTGTTCCAAGTAACATTCCAAACTTGCAGCCAGTCATTGGGAGGCTACCAATCACGTAAGTCTCCTCCCATTGTCCTCTACACCAGCAGCCAGTGTGGAACATGCTGATACTGCCATCTTCTCTAGACTAGCTGCACAAGCTGGAATGCCACTCCAACCACAAATGGGTGGTCTGGTAAGTCACCCACCCCTCATACCTAAGGATACTGGATATAGCAGTCCTTTGGCATCATTTGTTATTATTATTCTTGATTTTTTTATCTGGAACACCTCAGTGTGGGACTTGCAATCCCACAGTGTTTTGCTTCCACTGTCCTGATTTGTTAAATGTGATTTGTGATCCACTGTTTCTCTTAACAACTGTCACATTTGGAGTGAGAATCCAATTTTGATAAAGTGAATTTTCATGCAGGATATGGTTCTTCTTGTACACAATTTCCCCAATAAATTTAGGTTTCTAGTTTCAGTTGCCCGATGGAAGCTGTGTTGTTAATAATTATTCAAAAAAGGGAATTTTGGTGGATGCATTTAGTTGTGAAGACAATGCAGCTGCTTACTGTACTTTTTTCTCCAGTGGTCCTATTCTTTGCATCTGATGCCTGTAGTTGCTTTAACAAAGACCAATTGCATCCCGAGAGCAGTCGAACCATCTGGTAATCTCACAATATCTGTGGGGAAATAAAGTATATAAATCAACTCACTTCCTTAGCACATTACATCACCCCAGTTACCTTTTGCTGTGTACACAATCAATGTGAAATATTTTGACAATGACTGAGTGCACTGGCGGAACTGTTTATGTAAGTCTCCTCTGTAGTAAGATGCTAGGTGCACTGAAAGAAATTTGAAAGGAAGTTTAATCTACTCTGCTGGCCCCAAATCCACTTCTTCGACTATGACAAAAATGCATCACAGCACAAAGAAAAGTGAAAGAAGTGAAATATATTTCTAGGCGTGCACCTGAGATGTTGTAAGTATATACTTGGGAATAAAAAGGTTATATAAGGAGACAGGCATGTTATTGTAAGCACAAATACTAGTCAAGGGAACCAGGATCACCTAGAGCTCACATCTAGTGTGATTCCTATTGCAAATCAGGGCTTACTATGGCATCATGTGCGAAAAGGCCCAGAAAAAACTAAAGGCTAAATAGAATTTAACTCAATAACTTCCTTTGCACCACCTTTAGCTTGCATTCACAGTATATGAGGGTTATTATTTTAATTCACTTTATTTTCTTTAATAGTTCTCCTTATATATATTGGTCTCTCTTTCACTCTTTCTCTTTAACTTAGTTCACAAGTTCCCCTCTCTTTCCTTTGCTTTACTTCTACCGTTTTCTACCACTTTCGTGTATTAATGACTTTTCCTATTCCCTGTATTTTCTTGTGAATTTTGCTCAGCCTGTCATACCACAGTTGACACGAGTTAGTGGCATGCCCTGAAGATGATTTCCTCAAAATATTGCCCTTTTTCGTTGGATGAATAACAGCAGCTTTTCATCAAGCCTGCTTTTTTTTTTTTTTACATCTTTGGTAACATAGGTGGCAGAGGTGGGAAACCGTATTTAGGACTGTGGTGTTGTCACGGTGCATTTCAGAACAGAGGCATGGAAAAACATTCTATTCCCAGGTACAGCACATGCGACTTCTGCTGAAACAATCTATGACAGTAATGTTTAACCTTCTCAGTACCATGGGCCATGTATCTTATCTGGAGCAGGCTGTGAATGTAAGAGCTTAAGTAGGCTTCACTCAAACACCCAACCCTAGTTTTTCAACCCCACATGTGGTCTGTGAAGCTAGCTATCTCTTTTGTTGATGTGATTGATGGGAGCTTCAAAGAATGGCAAACTTCCCCAACAACACTGAAGCTGGGATGACCAGAGATAACCATTTTATTTATTTTGTAATCAGCACTTTGCCCCCTTTTCATACTGAGTCAATGCTAGACCTCATTGTATTTTCTCTTCTATTTGGCTGTTTCCCCCCCTTCTTTGTTGAAAACAAAGGCAAAAACCCTCTATCAATAAAATATGAAATTTGATTTAAACTTTGGTAAGCAGAAAGACAATAGATAACACCAGAAGCATGGTTGACAACTGTATTTCACCCTAGTGGGTCAAAAGCAAATCAATCTGACTATACTCGTACTTTTCTACACACTGGGGATTCCCAGTGTGGTATAGTGGATGGAGTGATGGACTAAGACTCTGGAGAACAGAGTTCAAAACCCCTCTTGGCCATGGAAGCTCACTGGGGTGTGGTGTGGTGGCAGAACTGATAAAAAAACACACCTTAAATATCTCACTTACCTTGAAAGCCCTATTTGGGTCACTATAAGTCAGTTCCAACTTGACAGCATAGAACACACACACACATTTTCTTAAGAATCTTCTGGGGGGGGGGGACCAAGTGAGGTTTATGGAATAATAGCTGGCTTGTTTGCTGCTTTTCATTTATTAATTTGCATCGTTTTCAAATTTCATGATGGAGGTTGGTTGCTAAGGGTAACTCAAGTTTCTTTCTGACACCCTGAGAGCACTTTTTTCATCTCTTGCCATTGGTGACAAGGTGGCATGTCTGACTAAATTATACAGCTTAGGCTTGATTGCTAAAATTAATCAAATATCCCCTCTCTGTAAATGGCTTGACTTCTTTGTAGCTTTAAGAAGTTGCTCCCTGTTTAAATTATGGCAGTATCAATATTCTGCATACAAAACTTTCATCTTGATTTAATGTATTCCAGCAGAAATGCCACAGTAATAAATGAAATGATCCAATCCACACTGAAGACAGTATTGTATCTTATCTAATCCCTCAAGTTGATGGGAAGTAGTTTTCTTTCTTTCCCTCACTGGATCTAAAATAAAACTGTTGACCTTTCCAGACATCCAGCTATGACATGATGTGTATGTGAATGTGTGTGTGTGTGTAAATATCTAAAGACGCCTTTGCATCATATAGTGTATGTGGCGCAGACATTTTAACAACTGTGTAAGCCATCCACAGTGGATTTGCAACACATATTAAAATAGTAGCCCTCAACATATCTAATAAGATGCTTAAATTCTTTCTATCAGGCATATATCATCTGGAAGTATAGTGAATGTGAAAATTCAGAGTAAAAGTAAGAGTCTTCCTCATTTCTTTAAGCAGCTCCATGTTTAGGGCCACCTCAAATTAACTAACAGTTAACCTCAAATTAACTAAGAGGAGATATTTAGTTTGGTAGTTTTCCTGTTTTTCTTTTCTTTTTTCTTTTTTCTTTATACTTTTGTCTTTTTGATTATATGTTAGAGTATTAATATTTTTGAAATTAAAATTAAATAATAAATTTTAAAAAATAAAAAAATTAACTAACAGTTTTAATTTGGCATATACTTTCATGGATGGCAGCCCAAATTTATCCAATGCATTTCATGAAGAGGGTTGCAACTAGAGATGGGGACGGATATAAAAACGGATCGGTTTTTCCGACGAATATAGCCGATTCGTTAAATATCCATCGATCCATATTTGTGGGTTCCAGAGACCCCCACGAATATGAAGGGATGAATATTTACCCGTTTTTATTCGTACTTCGTATTAAAAAATAAAACCAACCCATTCTGCCTACCGGCCACAGCCACTCAATACCACAGCCTACCCCCCACCCCCTTCCTTAGCCTGCCTTAAGGGAATCCAGGCTGCCCTTTGCAAAGATGGCAGCTGCAGCTTCCCTACCCTAAATGAAGCTGCAGCCGCCATCTTTGCAAAGGGCAGCCAGTTTCCCTTTTTACACTCCGTGACTGCGGAGGCCTGATGGAGACCTCGGCAGCAGCTATTAAGGTAAGGGGGTGTCGGTGGGAGTGGGGTGGGGGCTAATGTAGGGAAAGGAAGGGGTGGGTGGGTAGGCTGTGGGGGTAGCTGACTGTGGGGTGGGGGTGACTGCCTATCGGCCTCCGATCAGCTGATCGGCGGCTGGTAGGCAGAATGGGCTTCTGTGCCGTGTGGTAAACTCTCCTGGAGGGACTCAATTTGTGGGTTAATAACTCAGATGTCCAATATCCAATCTTCACCAAAGTAGGCAGGCATGTTGCGGAAAGACAAAGGAAGCTCCCTTGTGATTCTGGACTCTCTAAGTACCTGGGGGGAGCTTTCCTGGGGGGTCCTCTTTGTGAGTATATAAATCAGGGGTCTGTGATCCAATGTTCACCACACTTTCAAGAGTTGTAGGAAAGCATCTGAGGAAGCTTCTCTGCAAATTTGGTATCTCTAGGTGGTTGGGGTCCAGTTTTATAGCCATTTAAAGCAAAGATGGATCGATGAATTGATTCATCGATTCGTCGAAGAATATTCATATATTCGTATCCGTTGATCCGTTAACCTTGACGGATCACGAATCAAAACGGATCACCATTTTTTTGATTTGTCCCCATCTCTAGTTGCAACCCATGGAACCTGATGATAAATAAAACCTGTTAGCTTTTAAGGCACCAGAAAGCTCTTTTATTTGTGGGATCAGACAATGACCCTGCTACCTCTTCGTATCTCACCAGTGTT
The DNA here is from genome assembly GCA_037013535.1 of Intellagama lesueurii. NCBI lineage: Eukaryota > Metazoa > Chordata > Lepidosauria > Squamata > Agamidae > Intellagama > Intellagama lesueurii. The sequence goes on along the minus strand of JBAJHW010000004.1, from coordinate 90,098,399 downwards.
GACAGAATGAAATGTACGTAGAAGGCACTGAGATTTTGTGGCAGTCCACAATTTTAAAACATGTGAAAACACAATATAAGACTAGAAGGAATAAATTTCTTATTTAAGCTGCCTTGATATGACTAATCACTGAGAGAACTTTCAATCCCCATTAGAATCTTCACCTCTACAAGATCAAAAGAGAAAGTGTTTTTCCCCTCACATAAAGTTTTTTGCAATTTATACAAAATGTCTCTCAGCAGCCTATGCAAAACTAATGTCCTTTTCCTTTAAGAAGCAGAACACAAGCATGCTCCACAAGCCCAGAAGGACTAGCTGATTGCTAGAGATGATGCAAAGAACCCATCCAATGCTTCAGATTTTAAACAATCCATGAAACAAAAGAAGAAGCTATCAGAGCTTTAAGCAAGGTGCACAAGTTACATAATTTGTCTAAAACCACATGTTTGCTAGAACCAAAACATATCTCATACTCTTGCAGGACAAGGAGAAAGCAATGTATTTCTTCAGCCTTGCCTGCAATGACAAGCATGGATTTAATCTTGCAGTCTGGATCTTTAGTGCAAAGATGCTCAATGGTATATTCCTCCAAACCTGTTAATAATCATGATTCATGAGCAATGACAGGATAAGACCTAGCTGATATCTGATCAAGAACTGTATTGGGGAAAAGGTTTCATTATATTTTCATAACTTCATGACTTCAAACAGCTACCACACTTTTGTTGATAATGTGTCATGGATTCTTGCTGGCTGTTATGCACTAGAATTACTGTTTGTGCCGTCAGTCAAGTGCTGAACCAGAAACCTTCCAAATCAATAAACTGTCATTTTGTTTTGTCACTTGGTAGTGGATGATAGTTCTGATTTAGCATGACTTGTGCTTGCTTTGAATTTCAGGATATAGAAGGGGGAAAAGACTTTCCCCCCTTTTATATCCTATATATATAGGATATATATATGAACACAGATTGTACACACACACACACACACACACACACACACACACACACACACACACACACACATATACACACATACAATCTGTGTTCATACCAATTATCTATCTATCTATCTATCTATCTATCTATCTATCTATCTATCTATCTATCTATCTATCTATCTGTCTGTCTGTCTGTCTGTCTGTCTCCCTCCCTCCCTCCCTCCACACACACACACAATTAAATATTGTTGTGAGCTATTCTGTAATTAGAAGGTCATTGTAAATTGCAGCTGTTTGCACTCTCGTGCGTCAATAATTAGGCTGAATGCAACGTCGTTGCATATTAACATTGAGTAACAAAGGTAGGGAATTTTTTAATGCCTGTGAGGGCACAGGCATGTGAAAGTACACAGAAGGATCTCAGAATAAAAGACAAAAGCCAAGTTCCAAAGAAAAAAGGAAAAAGTATTTTATACTCTGGAACAGTTCAGTGCTTTAAGCAAGCTGTACTGACATGCCAAAGTTAAGCTTTTGCTACAATTTCCCAGCAGAGAAATACAGTGCTTGTGACAGGGGTAATAGAATAAAAATGTCCTGTAGAAATAAATCACCAACGGTGAAAAAATAAATGGCTTGTTGGACTGAATTTCTGAAAAGAGATTTGTGCAAGTCCAGAATAAGGAGCAAGCTTTAGTTTTAGAGGTTTTCTATGAGTCAGTAAAACTCGGAGATCCAGTTGTATTAAATGTATTTGAACACGTTAAAAGTCTGTGGGTTTGCCAAACTAGTCTGGCTATGGTGTAAGAACAGATCTGATTACTGAGTATTTAAAAATTCCCAGAAAGTGAGGCATTTGAAAATGAAAATGATAACATAACCTTTCCTTAAAGTTCAAAAGGGAGAACTCACAAATGCAATTCTCCTTAATTTATTTAATCCCTTCTTGGATACTACAGTGGAAAGTGCTTTGAATGCTAATCCTTAGAGTAATTAGAAGAGAGAGCATGGAAAACAACCCACCAAGATCCTCTCCTACAGTCATGGCCAAAAATATTGGCACCCTTGCAATTCTGTCAGAAAATGCAACCCTTCTCTCAGAAAATTGTTGCAGTTGCAAATGTTTTGGTACTTACATGTTCATTTCTTTGGTTTGCGTTGGAACAACACAAAAAAACAGAGAAGAAAAGTCAAATCTGCATTTTCTGACAGAATTGCAAGGGTGCCAATATTTTTGACCATGACTGTATATAGTACAGCCTAATGCAAATCCTACAAGGCAGGCTTCAGCAGTATGTGGACCGAGAACTCCCAGAAGTACAAACTGGATTTCGAAGGGGCAGAGGAACTAGAGACCAAATTGCTAACATGCGCTGGATTATGGAGAAAGCCAGAGAGTTCCAGAAAAATATCTACTTCCGCTTCATTGACTACGCAAAACCTTTGACTGTGTGGACCACAGTAAACTATGGCAAGTTCTTAAAGAAATGGGAGTGCCTGACCACCTTATCTATCTCCTGAGAAATCTATATGTGGGACAGGAAGCAACAGTTAGAACTGGATATGGAACAACTGATTGGTTCAAAATTGGGAAAGGAGTACGACAAGGCTGTATATTGTCTCCCTGCTTATTTAACTTATATGCAGAATACATCATGCAAAAGGCTGGACTGGATGAATCCCAAGCCGGAATCAAGATTGCCGGAAGAAATATCAACAACCTCAGATATGCAGATGATACCACTCTGATGGCAGAAAGTGAGGAGGAATTAAAGAACCTCTTAATGAGGGTGAGGGTGAAAGAGGAGAGCGCAAAAAATGGTCTGAAGCTCAACATCAAAAACTAAGATCATGGCCACTGGTCCCATCACCTCCTGGAAAATAGAAGGGGAAGATATGGAGGCAGTGACAGATTTTACTTTCTTGGGCTCCATGATCACTGCAGATGGTGACAGCAGCCACGAAATTAAAAAATACCTGCTTCTTGGGAGGAGAGCTATGACACACCTAGACAGCATCTTAAAAAGCAGAGACATCACCTTGCCGACAAAGGTCCGCATAGTGAAAGCTATGGTTTTTCCAGTAGTGATGTATGGAAGTGAGAGCTGGACCATAAAGAAAGCTGACCGCCGAAGAATTGATGCTTTTGAATTGTGGTGCTGGAGGAGACTCTTGAGAGTCCCCTGGACTGCAGGGAGATCAAACCTATCCATTTTGAAGGAAATCAGCCCTGAGTGCTCGCTGGAAGGACAGATCCTGAAGCTGAGGTTTCAATACTTTGGCCATCTCATGAGAAGAGAAGACTCCATGGAAAAGATCCTGATGTTGGGAAAGAGTGAAGGCAAGAGAAGGGAACGACAGAGGACGAGATGGTTGGACAGTGTCATCGAAGCTACCAACATTAATTTGACCCAACTCCGGGAGGCAGTGGAAGACAGGAGGTCCTGGTGTGCTCTGGTCCATGGGGTCACGAAGAGTCGGACACGAGTTAACGACTAAACGACAACAAAATGCAAATTGAAGTTAGATGGTAGAACTTTCCTTTATTTAATTGATGTCCATGTGACTATTTCACAGATATTCTTTAACAACACAGATGACTGGTTCACTGGACATCAGGCACAATAACAGTAAATAATCATGTGCCATCAACTCAGTTCTGACTTATGGGGACCCTTTCCCCTTTCCAGGTAGAGAATACCCAGAAGTGGTTGACCATTCCCTTCTTCTGGGGGCACCCTGGGCTGTGTAGCTTGCCTAAGGACACACAGGCTAGCTCTTCCCCTAGGAGGCACAGTGAGGAATCAAACTGCCAACCTCTGGCTCCACAGCCAGATACTGTATTTAAACCACTGTGCTATTGAAAGCCACATCAGGCAAGTATTGTGAAAAATGACCATATTAGAATAAATATGCTGCTTCCTCCTCCTTTTTCAACCAGAGACTGGATGTCATAACAGCTATTCTGCTTTTGGGTGCTGCAGCATTAAACAGTGATCTTGTATTGCATCCAAACTAGTGTCCATGTTTTTTCAGCCACAAATGTCTCCTTCCTGCAGTGCTTTTTTACAGCCTGCACTTTTCTTTTTCATTACGTGACAATGTATTCCAACTATAAGAAAATGATTTCTTCATGTTTATTTATTCTCCTTAGCATTTCTTTATTGGTCATCTTATTGATCCCAGAGATTCTTATCACCCATCGATGAATCCATGTTTCAAATGCTTCTTTTTTTAAAAAAGTAGCCTGTGTTAAAGTTCACCAATTTCATGCCACACAGTACATCTGAGAACACATAACAATGTAAAGCACAGAACAATTTTAATTTTTAGTTGCATTTTGCTACATTTTTCACCTTAAGGAAGTTGCATGTATATTCTGTGTTTTATAGAATAACTATGCTCCTGATGTTCAACTCCAAGGTGTGTGTGTGTGTGTGTGTGTGTGTGTGTATACACACCTTGTATATATATATATATTGGCCAAAACACTTTACACTTTCATTTTTCATATTTTACTGTTTCTTAGACTGTTAACTTTTTCCTAATGACCATAAACTAACATTCAATTTTCGACTGTGTTTATTATGTACCTCATTTTCTTTATTCAGTATCCTGTGCAGACCATGCAAACTGTCAGTTAGTAATCTAGTACCTGCATATTGGGTGCTGTTGATAACTTCTCAAATGACAATGATTTATTTATTTATTTATTTACAAGATTTTTTTAGCCGCGCCATTACCAGTGGTCTCTGAGCAGCGTACAACAATATTAAAACTTTAAAAACATTAAAACCATTAAAAATAGGCAATATTATAATAATATCCTATATTAAAAACAATCATTAAAACATTAATATTAATAAATCCTGCTGCTCATATGGCCAGCTAAGAATACTATTTAATTAAAATGCTGGCTAAACAGAAAGGTCTTTGCCTGGCACTGAAAAGCCAAAAGTGTTGGAGCCAGGCGGATCTCTATAGGGAGGGCGTTCCAAAGTTGGGGAGCAACAGCCGAGAAGGCCCTATTTCGACATGCCATCCCACTCACCTCTTTCAGGGATGGCACCTTCAAAAGGGCCTCCTGGCCTGATCTCAGAGGATGGGCAGGCTCGTATGGAAGAAGGCAGTCCTTTAGGTAACCAGGTCCTAAGCCCTTTAGGGCTTTATATGTCAAAGTAAGCACTTTGAATTGGGCCCGAGCAGCAACCGGCAGCCAGTGTAAATTTTTCAGAACTGGCGTGATATGAGTCCGTGCAGCGGCACCACTTACCAGCCACGCAGCCTGGTTCTGTGCCAGTTGCAGTCGCCGGACCATCTTCAAAGGCTGCCCCACGTATAGCACATTGCAGTAGTCCAGTCTGGTTGTTATGATGTTGTCAATGTTGACAATGATGTTGTCATTTGAATTAGCTAGCGATTCTCTAAGGATGCTCTTGAAAAATAAATTGAAAAGCAGTGAGAGTATAAATTCCTTTTATACTTCTCTTCGTATCAATACATTTTCTGTCATCTGATATTTATTTTTCACTGCAGCTTTTTGTTTCCAGTACTGGTTGCCAATTGGAAGAATACATTGTTACTCTAGATCTTTATTTACCAAGAATTCCACCAGCTTGTCATACTAAAGTTTGCAAAATATTTTATCATAGTCATTAAAGTAAGCACTCATATTCATATACATCTCACAACTTCTCTACCAAAGTGCATAAATGCAGAATAGTGCTTAAACTTTTTGTAAATTCTGCAATATACTGGCTGAAATCGAGAACTTATGGAGCACTTGACTCCCCAAATCCCCACTAGTTCAATGGGCCTACTCTTGTTGTGACTTACTACTGGGTTTCAGCCACTATTTTTAAGTCAATCTTAAGTAAATAGAACATTAACATTATTTACTACAAAATTTGGCATTTTCCTTTTTGGGTAATGTAAAATAGGGTGATATTAGTCAGGTTTCAGGAACTATTCTTGTTTTGTACATTTGATTGAAAAGAGTCATTAAAGCATCTGAGCCATCTTCTATTAGCTTTAATAATTCTGTGAAAGCATCACTATGTCCAGAGACTCTGTATTATACAATCCTTGCTGTATTTCAGATTTTGGATTTCTGTATTTGCATTTGGTACAAAAATTATGTGAGTCTCTTATCTTCAAATGGGTCATTAATATACTCTGCTCCTGTCATCCATTCCACCGCTGTAACGATTTCATTTGGTTTTAAGGTGTGGTAAAAACTTCTCTTTTTTTGGTGCTAGTCAGGTTGAGCTGTAAGGCTGCTAGCTTAGTGGTAGAAAAAATAGCAAATGTAAACAAGTGAGGCAAGGAGGCAAGGGGGGGAAAGAAACAAATGTATTGAGGAGGAGGATCAAGAAGAAACCATTCTTCTAATTGGTTGTCAGTGGGGAGAAGAGGCATCTACAATTCAAATACAGACACACATTCCACTGTAGACATCACTTTCTCAATCCTAGAAGTGATGGAATTACACTTATTGGAAACCCAGAGACTAGGAAATAACGAATGAAGAAATCTCAAGTACCTTTATCTGTGGATTTGCTAGGTGGAGGCCTCTGGGAGGTGTAGTCCAAAAAGGAACTCACCCAAGCTGTGGTATCCAAGATGCTCATTAAGCATCTTGCTACTGTCCAAAACCTAGTTCTATAGGGCCACTTCACTTGCAAGGATTTTTGAATGAGTGAATGGCCCACTGATCATCTGAAGAAGGTTTCAGGAAATGCACTTGTCTTCTGGAAGTTTAAGGCATATGTTTTCCAGAGTTCTTGCAGTCTAGCTTTTATTTACAGAAGCAAATATCATTATTTATTCTTTTTTTGAAAAGTATATTTCTGGTTCTCATGTAAACTCACTTATTATTGCCCACAAGCTTGTCACCCATTTTTCTCGGTTGCTTGAAGCTGTGATGTGATGTTTATTCTCAAGGGAGCCACAGTGTCTTCCTCTGTGGCACTCAGATCCAACGGGAGTTCCCCAGAGGTTTGTTACCACAGCAGGACCTTTGTCCACTGAGCCTGACTGAAAGCTATGTCAGTTCACTTGTCATTTTGTTGATCTCCACATGAGAGTTAGACTGCTGAGCAGTTCTCCTTGAATTTTGACTGTTTTTCTTACAAACTTTCAGCCAACTTTGGTTTATATCAAATGTTTCAGAGAGGCACAGCATTGTTTTTAATGTGCTTACCTTTCATTAGTTACTGTGGTAGATGTACTGCTACTGTCAAATAGGTTTGTTACCAAAAAAATTCAACTTCAGTGGTACTACTGGATTCTGTTTCTTTGAGAACTAGTACATATTTTAATGAAGAATCTTAAATGTCTTCTTCCATGAATATCTTTAAACATGTGAGGCACATAGCTAATAATTTTGTGGATATTGTGTGACTGGTTTTTTGTTGTTGTTGTTGTTTGTTTGTTTGTTTGTTTTTTAAATGCTTGTAGCCAGCTTCAGAAGTACACAGAGGCTTGTACTAAGAGGGGGTGGCCGTATCAGGAGATAGATTGGAGGTACCTTAAAGTAGGTGTGGGCCCTGAGAAACCTATGGGGGCTTTACAGGTCATGAAAAATATGGGCAAAAACACTAAGCAGGGAGTAGATAGAAGCTCAATTTTGAAAATTGTGTGTGTGTGTGTGTGTGTGAGAGAGAGAGAGAGAGAGAGAGAGAGAGAGAGAGTGAGAGAGAGAGAGAGAGAGAGAGACTGAGAGAGAGACTGAGAGACTACTGAGCAGTATGGTGGAAACTGCTGGCTCCCATTTCATGGGGATGAGGAATCCCCATAAGGTATTAGTTCAAACTTTAAAGGCACTATCCAAGAAAGTGGTCCTCTTTGGAGGACATGATTCAGCACCTTTGATAGTTCTTGTGAGGTTCAGGTAAAAATCCAGTGTGGATTCACTGCCATGAAAAAACTGGAATCACCATCTTCTACTGGCTCAAAAAGTGACCTGCTTCTTCTGGAGGTTTCTAGGTGCAACAATTCACCTTTTTTTCCCCCTCTTGCATGAAACTTGGAGGTATTTGTGGGAGCTGTAATTGGTCCCAGGACTGTACTTTTTCCACCTCAATGTAAAAGTTGCAAACTGAGAGACAAATCTTACTTTCAATAGATGCATGGAGATAGTATCCAGCACCACGCCATGCAGCTTTCATTTATTTCACTATGGTCTGTGTTAGTTAGTTGAGAGGGGAGGGATTTTAATGTTTAGCCAGTTATTAAAACATTGAAGGCCAGCTCTGGTCTTGTGCAGCAGCTGCTTATTCATTGCAAGGAGTCTTTGCTTGCCCAGCCTGGAGTGATGAGGCTCAACACAGGAGATGGATTAAACATGGGCCACACTTTACTGAATGTTAACACATTAACAAAAAATTCCACTTTCAAAAGGGGGCCTAATGTAGGAAGGAGTCATGCTGTGTGCCTGGGGCCAGCCTTGCCCAAGACACAGGCCTTAACTGTTGAGTTCTGGTAAAATCTCGAAGCCCCCCAAGGACACAGCCTGAATGAGCTTCAGGACTCAAGATAATTCGTGCCCCAGGGGACCCCCACCTCCTCCCCGTCCCAGTGCTGAAACCAGCGGGTATTCATCACTGTGAGGTGGGATGGCTCACACCCCTATTGGGTGCACACTTGAACTCACCTTCAAACTCATGGCTTCCACCACTACCCGCCACTGCATAGGGACTACACAATATGCTCCCACCATTGCTGAAATTTTGGACCTAAGGCTTGAATATTACAAAGAAATAACTCCAAGACCATGTCAGATAAATGGATACCTTAGCTCCTATATAACTCAGGACGCTGCATACAAATGTCTGGGTGTGCCACCTCATATCCAAGGCTAGCTGTGACCACTCTAGCAACCTCATGGTTGACACCATGCCACGCTCTGATTGTGGCTCAGGTCACAATCAACCCTCCAGACTCGCCATGGTAGCATTACTGACCACATAATATGCAGTGCAGGGAACTAGGGCATTAAGGCCTGCAGATCTGTGGTCACCTGCGATATAAGGGACTTGCTTTTCCGCATAGCCAAATCGTTCCCACCTAGATGCACAACATCTCAAAAGGCATCTCTGTGCACCGCTGAATGACCAGGTCCATAAAGCCATTCCTTAAAAATCCTCTCTGGCCTCTCACTCCAACGTTGCCCAGGCCCAGGTTCTGCCCTCAATGGGAACAGCATGCAAACTATGGCTGCCCAGAACATTAAACTGTGGCCAACCAATAAAACCCAGATCCGGCCCAACGGGAGCTCCAAACCTGAAAAACACAATGGAGAACGAGCCAGCACAAAGAACTGTGGCAGGGTGTGCACATATGTATGATATCTGTAGGAAGCCTGTCTCCCCACCTTCTCGATCACTCTACATTATAGCCCATTGCAGCAGCCATTGATGCTGCACCTATCCAAAAAGAGTGGGCCCAAACTTCCATCCCTTAATCCCAGCCTTCTGAAGTGCTTGGGAAATCACGCTCAAAATGATATTTAGTTAAAGGACTCCCGTCTGTATGGCAAAACAACTCACCCTCTCTGTCATCCCTCTGTGCCAGGAGCTCCAACATAGCTTGAACAGGGCATAATTCCACTCTGCAATACTTTCCCAACTTGATACTGCAAACTTTCCCTTGTTGGTCGGTTTTTAAACTTAGACAAATGACGATTCGGTCTTCGAAGACCACTACATCAGACCTCTGCAAGGCTGCCCGGGGACGATCAGTCCTCAATCCTGCCACCAGCTTGCTTATCCTAAATGCCCCAAAAAAATGCAACTAAAGAAGCCACCTTAAATAGACATGCCTCAAATTTACCTTTGCAAACCTCATACTAGACAGTTGATAATTGCTGCCACATAGCTGGCGATATGGGGGTTCTCCTGTCCTTTTCCTCACCCTTTTTCTTACCACCAGCCTTCCATCTTTTTTTCTTTTTGACACTGAAATCAGTGGTGAAGTCTGGGAATCCTTGCATTTTATTCATAATGCCATTTTACTCATAATGGACTTGGGCACTAGACCCCAGCAATGTAGGTGAACTCCAAATCGGGAGAGATGTTCCACCGGGGTAGGCCAGTCCTGACTCAATCCTTCCATACTGTGAAAGGGGAAAAATTATTTGCATGCCACTGCATATGCACTTCGTGTGCTCAGAGTAACCGCCAAGGCTATGGCCTCATTCACTTCCACCCTCCAAGGCTCCAAACCTCTGCTGGCATTACATCTGGCTAAACGCACATGCCTGGGGCCAACGACCTGAACCACTTGATCTGCTGATGGGACAGGGCATCAACCAGTACATTATCAATGCCAGGCACGTGGCGAGCATGAAAATTGATGTTATAGTGCAAACAGCGTAGTGTAAAGGCCCGTACCAGAGTCATGACCCTTGGCGACCTTGAAGTGAGTGAATTAACAATATGAACCATCACCAAATTGTCACACCAGAATGTGACTGCAGAGTTAGCCCATGGCTTACCCCATAACCACAGGAGCCCAACCACTGGAAAAATTCAGAAAGATTAAATTGCGACTAACTCCCTGCTCACTCCAGTCCATGGGCAATACTCCAGCACACCTTCTGCCACGGAAATACATATGGTATCCTAGGGACCTGGCTGTATCAGTCTGAACCTGAAACTTGGCCCCCAAACAGAACTCCGTTTTTCAAAAGGAGACGCCGTTAAAACTGTGCAGAAACTGAAGCCTAACATGAAAATCTTCTTACATCCCTGCTGACAGCCGTCGACGATGGGATGGCCTGTGTAGATCCACCATTTCCACACACAGCTGCCTGAGCAAGGCCCTTCCCAGTGCCACCGCCTTGCAGGTGAAATTAAGGTGGCCCACTACTTCATGCAACTCCCATAATGTGGCTTTTGACCTACCCACCAGCTCCCTCAGTCCACTGTGCAGCTCAACCATCTTCTCTTCAGAAAGCCGACTGAATTGCTGAACCCAAATAAATCAAGGCCATTGCTGGGCATTCCATTTTCTCTTTGGCCAAGGGTATTCCAAGCTCCTTGGTCATTTCCTGAAAGGCTACCATAAGCCTCCTCCACTGACTGGTGCCCCTTTTTCCACAAAATAAATAACCTCCAGGTAGTGCACTGCTTGTGCCATCCCTGTCCAGTGTTTGAGCGCTCATTCCAAAATTGAACTGAAACACTCAAAGGCAGTGCAAGATATGGAGTGTCCCATGGGCAGCACCCTATCCATGCAAAACTAACAATCAAATGAGAACCTTACAACCAAAAGACATGTACAAGACGCTGCCAGTTCCTGTGGGATCCAATCATTTACTAAATCCCCTTCTGGATAAGACAGATGGTGAATCAAATGATATTCACCAGCTGCCTTCTTTGGGACCACCCCTAATGGGGACACCTGGAAACTGGGGACTGGTGGAGCTGGGAATGGGCCCAAGACTCTGCCCTCTAAAGCTTCTTTTTGAATTCTTGCTTGAACAACCCTTTCCATACCCTGCACAGACTTCAAAAATAGTCCCTCAGCCACTCAGCCAGCACTGCCAACCTAATTGGGCTGGGGCCCTTTTGATAAATTTGGGGCCCCAGGAGGTGGCTTCTTTCCCCCTCCAAGGACCTTTCCTCCAAATCCTGTCTTTCCCCACACACAGACCAAGGATGCGTGCAATCCCCTGCACACGAAACTCTGGTGCTGTAACCTACATAGACGCCTATTGTACAATCTCTTTGCATTGAACTCCCAGCAGACCAGGCAGGGGTGAACCATCTGGCCTGCGATCACACAGGGAACTGTCCTTTATGAAGCCCTCTGCCCAATGTAACTGCTGTCGAAGCAGCGATCCAGCACCAGGCGAGCTGGTGTCATAATATGCAGCCAAAGGGCGTTGTGCTAGACAACCCATGGCATGTTACGATGAATCACCACATGCATATGGAACCCATCAGCATAGTGAAGCCATGCGTGTCCGGGTAAATCCATGTAAGCCCTATATATTAGATCCAAATATTGGAACAGGGAAAAGGCCCTGTCTGGTAGCATTCGGACTAATGTCCCTGCATAAATGAGGAAACCTGGCAACCACTTGGCCCAACATCTATTTGGCTTACATTTTCTCTTCTCTCACTCCCTTTCTTCTACCTTCTTTCCCTCCTTCTCTACTTTCCTCAACAAAAGCTCAAAAACATCTACATATTCGCCTACCAGATCTTCTCTACCATCAACAGGAGAAGATGGTCTCTAAGTGGCAATGACTGGTCCCTTGAATGGAGAGAATCCCTAGCCACAGAATTATACCCTGTATCAGGGATTGAGGGGGGGAAGGAACTAGCTACCTCCCTGGCCCCAATTCCCGTCACCTAGCTTAGCAGAGACCACTGTGGGTAGGTGCAACCCAAGGCTGCACAGAAGTGTTTGTCCCCATGACACCGGGCATACTAGTCCCTAAAAATGGTGTCTGCCCATACCGCACTGGAAGAGGCAGAACTGGTGGGTTAGTTGGCCCCCAAGGTCAAACTCCAGAGCTAAATGGAAGGTCAGATATGGCAGCATTCTCACCAGGCACCATGATTTCTCACCCTGCAAACAGGCCTTTGGTGCTTGGCCCGAACCAGCACACTCCCCACTAGCTACTGGCCCTGCACTGCCTTCCACCTGGGACCCGGGTCCAGCTGACACCACCTGCACTCTACGCTCACTTCTCTCAGACTGGTTCACCCTCTGTTGTTGCCGGTTGAGCAGGCTGTGCCTGCTGTCCTCCAGAACCACTTGTGGCCGCTGTTTCTGGCTAGGTCATACTTTCACCTTCCAAAACTGCAATTTGGGACAACATAACATCAGATAGACGTCTCAATTCATCCAGCCTGTGGGTTTTGGATTCCCTACTGGACCTACCAACCCTGCCTGCTAGGCCAAAGCCCCACTCCCTTTCCTGCTCACTCAACATGCCATTAAGTCAGGCCAATCCTCCTCTTCTGAGGAGGAAGGTGCTGCTCCTGGTGGCACTATGGCCTTCTGCTTTGCAGGCTGTCTTCCCTTCCGGGTTCCCTAGCCCTTTTTTGGACCCATGCTGCCCCTTCAATTTACAGGCTTAGCCCACAAACCCTTCATTCATTCATTCATTCATTCATTCATTCATTCATTCATTCATTTTAATTACTTACTTACTCTTCTTCTTCTTCTTCTTCTTATTATTATTATTATTATTAATCCCCTATTGAGAAGCCAGTCCCCTCCTTTTTTAAAACTCTTTTGAGGCTAGCCAAACTTCAGGCTCCTCCCGGCTTCTCGGCTCTTTCCTTTTGCCTCTTTTTTTTTTTAAACTTGGGGGCAATTGCTCAGCCCTCCACCACCCAAGACTTCAAACCAGTGGGGGGGTGCGGAAACCACACTACCCCCCTGGAAGATCTCCTCTTCACCTCATAGCCTGAGGCCATTGCCTTCGCCAATGACTTCTAGCAAAGGGCAAGATGGTGGAGGCAAGCAGCCCCTTAAAGGCTTGCCTTAGCCCCCGCCCCATCGCACCACTCTGCACGCTCTCCTGCGCACACCTCACCTGAGCAGATGAGCAAAGAGCACATGCAGCCGCAAAAGTGGCTGCGAAAGGAGCATTACTAATGGATTGCCTTCCAGCTTGGTTACTGGAAAAGGGTACCATTTTGTATTTTTCACACCAGCGATGTCTTGTGCTAGACCTGGTAGAAGGAGACTAAAGAATTTATAATTTGAGTGCCTAGAACAGCATGGGAATCCAGTGGTCCTCCAGATGATATTGGTCTCCAAATTCAATCAGCCACCAGCAGTGTGCTCAGCAATCAGTGGTGGTGGGAGTTGTAATCCCAAAACATCTCTCTCTAGTGTAGAAACTGTGAAACTTCAGACTGTTTCACTTTGAAAAGTCTCTCCTGTATTTAGACATTGGGCTCCCACTCAATGTGGACAGGCATGCACACACACACCCTACTCACCACAACAAAGTATGGATATTTTGAGTGAGATGTCTCAGATGTGTTTTGTTTCTGTTGCCTCTCTTTCCATCACCACCCTTCTGGGTTCTCTTCATAAGTAAACATCTGTACAGGTTTATTTAAAAAATATCAGTGTGCGGTCTTGACAGGTGTCAGCACAGTCCCCCTCCCCATTTTTAATTTCTTGTCCCCACTTCTTTTCACAACATGATGCCTTTTCAAGCCGTGATGTCATTTGCATTATACTATGTGCCTCAATAGTAGGAGCAGCTTATTCTTTCTTTCCCACCAGTGGCCCTGTTGATGAAAAACTCCTCCAGAGAAATAGAACAATGGAATTTTGACATTTTACATACTAATTGTTTCATTTACTAGCATATATAATTATACCAGACATACATTTATAAATGTAGGTGGCAGAATGGAAGCATTTTAATATAACAAAGCCTTTCTTTAAAAAAATCTAGGTACAATTTACTTCACAAGATACGAAAACAATAATTGTACAATTATACGGTACTTAGCAGAAAGTAAGAAATCCTTTTTTATGGTTCCTTTCAATCCTATTTGCATGTAATTTGCACAATATAAATAACAATATCCTTGAAGCAATTACACAGCTATATTCCAGAATAGAATTAAACTTTAATATCTTTTCCCCCTGATTAATATAAAATCTCTTCTAAATACATATGACAAAACTTTAAAGGCACAAGCAGACATTAGCCAAGTTTCAGAAATGTCTTCAAACTACATGTGCCCATTGTGATACTGAAGTGCATATGTGAAGTTTAGAGCTTACAACATAGAGTTGAGTTGGGCAACTGGTGGTCATCCAGACTTCACTGAATTGCCACATCCATTAGCCCTCCTCACTATTGGTTGGTGACGTCTGTTTTTAGCTTGCTTTCTTTATTTCCTGTTTATCTGTCCATTCCTTAAAAAAAAAAAAAGAAGTAGTTTACCATGGATGTGGTGATTGCTCAGCTGTGGAAATGTCCTCCAACTCTGCCTGGCTGTAATCCATTGTCCATTAACCTGAAAGTAGAATGATAAGTTAGTGGGGTTTACTTTGGAGTAAACAGGGTGGGACTGCACCCTTTAAATGGGTGTTAGCACTGCATGTTAAATGATTTTACCCAAGATAAGTAATGTTCATCAAAATGAATAATAAAAGGATTTTAAGGAAGATCCCACTATGGAAACAATGTAGCAATACATTTTATCTAATAACTTGTCATGGTGTAAATTTACATTAAAAGTGTTCAGCCCCTGTATTGATTTTATAATTGAAGTTTGCAAAAGAGGTACCTTTTTTAAAGTTAATAATAGACTACCTCACAGTAAAAAAATAAATTAAAAAATGGTTGGCTGAAGAAGTTACCTAAGATGCAGCTACCTTTGTAGTTGATTTAATTGACTGGAGTCTGTGTGAGATATATTTTAAAAATATTTTTCTCCTTCATATTGGAACTGAAGTAATTCTTTTTTTCCTTCCATTTGGCTTGTGGCGAGCAAGGGTCTTGAATAACGGAGGCCTCCAATTCCTAAACAGAAGTGTGATTTATTTTTGAAAATGGTAAAATCAGGCTAATGGAATGGTCTGAGTGTAAATGCACATTGACTGAAATAACCAAAGCAGTTTTTTCACTTTTTACTTTTACAGCTTACTTTTACTAGAGCAACTGAAGAAGGCAGAAGCTGAAATATTTAGCTCAAACATTTCAGTTATTCGCTTTTATTAGAGCAGATATATCTTCAGTGATTAATGGCATCCTTCAAACTGATCCAGAAAAATCCTAATTGAAGTGCTGTTTCATTCTCATTATCTGTATTTTATACAGATAATGAGAATGGCGGTGGGTGGTGGTAGATGGTGGCGGCGCCGGGTGGCAGTGGATGGTGGTGGCAGCCAAGGTAGGGAGGGGAAGGGGGTAGGGGCAGGCTGTAGGGGTGGGTGGCTCTGGGGGGGACTGTCTGCCTATGGGCCCACTGATCAGCTGTTCGGCGGGTCCATAGGCAGACTGGGAAGGCTAGCTTTTCCTCTCTGCCTATGGTGGATGAGTAAAAATGGAGAAATATTCATCCCTTTGTATTTGTTGCGGTCTCTGGAACTGACAAATATGAAAGGACAAATATTAAACAAATCAGAAATTTTTAACAAATATCACAATTCATTTTTTAATTCGTCCTCATGTCTAGTTTCAGTACATGGTCCATCTAAAGTTATATATGCAGAGTTACTGTTACCTGGCAGATCTGCAGGTTGTGTCAGAACTTAAGCATGATCATCTGCCCTGAGATCCCCTCCACCCCATTTCTGGGCCATGCAACAACCCTGCATATGCAAAAATGCTGATTTTTGATAGACTGGGTCCTGAAGCCACAACGTGTCTTAGATACAGTGGGTCCCAAGTTCTGGGCCCCAGATTTGTTTGGACTACACCTCCCAGAGGTCCTGACCTGTGTTGCCTATGGCTTCTGCAAGTTGTAGCACAAAACCTCCAAGTGCTCCCAGTTCAGGGGCCATTATCCTAAGATGAATTCCCCACAATGGCAAAGATCTACAAGTTGTAGAGTCATAACTAGATTGCATGTTGACCAATTTGAGTAGCAGATCTATCAATGCAGCAGACATAGGACGTTGCCTTATGAAAGCCAAAATGTTGGCTCATCCAACTTGGTATGGTCTACGTATGCTATGTTGCAGCAACTCTTCAGGTTTTCAGAGAGCAGTCTTTGCCAGTCCTAGCTGGAGATTCTGCAGGCTGAACAAAGGGCCTTGTGCATATGCTGTTGCCAAATGACATTTCCATCATTATTCACATTGAGATGTGTTCTGAAAGAAGTGAAATTCTGCAATCCTAATTCTCTACCAAATAAATTGGATTCTACCATCTGCTTCAGTTAAGGACATATTTGGATCAAGTGGAAAATTTAGTTTCCACTTAATTTCCAAAATTAGTGTTTCATTTTTAATCCCCTCTTGGGAACAGACACAACCAGCTTGATGTGACACTAAAGTCCCACCCTAAGCTTGTAGAAAACTCCTTCCCCTGGCTTCTGAGCTTCCAGCAAGTGATGCCTATACATATCCAAGCATTTCTTCAAAGTCCACGAAGGCTAGGACTTAAATTTTGATTATCAAGATTATGACACAATGTTACTGCCTGAAAAGGCTTGGTACAGTATCAGTTCCTGATTCCTCCTGTGTAATCCGAGGATGACAGTAACTCTGCCTATATTACTTTAGAGAAACCATGTACTGAAAAAATCATATGCTCTATTAGAAATACAGTTGCAATAGCATAGGGAATTCTAACCAATGTATTTTGCTCTAGTTTAAGTGAGTTGAAGTGCATCATTGGAAGGACTAGAGGGATTAAACGAATGCTTGCGTGTGAATGTTGCCAACAACCTTGATCAGCTTGGCCCTTTAAAGCAGAACGACAATGCAACCAAGTCAGTCACAGATTATATACAGCCTGGAAATGATGATCATTGCTTCACATCCCTGACTTACACGTCCTGCCCTGTTCCCCACATCAAAAGTTCTGGCCAGACATTCTCACCTCCAGAAAGGTAAGATGATGCTAGAAGTACAGTAGAAAACTGGAGCTCACTCTTACGTTGGGAGACTTTCATGCACCACATAATTGATGGGCCCTCCTGTGCATTAGTCAAATTTCATCCATCCTCATGCAAGGAACTCCCAGAGGTATATTTCTATGTCTCCATCTTTATCCTATCTTGCTGAACTTGTACCAAGAGAAATAAAATGGAGTTGCAGCTGTGTCAGTATGGTCCTTGCATCTCTTCTCCCTGAGGGCTCTGTTATCTTTAGCGCCAAGCACTGATTTCCCTTTTCCAGACAAGCCCATGGCCCCTTTGGCTCAATTCCATACCAAACAGAAGAAATTAATTTGAATGAATCAATTTAAATGAATCCAGATTCCTTGAGATGAAACTAAAATCCATATTGTGCCAATATCTTTATAAAGCCAACCAAGAAAAGTACAAAAATGTGTGCAGAGCACATATTTGGTCAACCAAATAGGAGAAAATCACTACAATGTAAATTCTGTGATTTTTTTTTTCTTAAGGGCACCACAGTTACCCCTGCATTTTGATTTACATGGAGTCTGATTTAAATGAAATCTGATACACTCAGGGATTCTGCAGCCCATACTATATTCTGTATTCATCTTGAATTTTTGTGACATTCATCCTTTGCCATAGATTTAATGCCTGCATGCATGCTACAGATACTAGAAAGAGGAGTTGGGGCAGAGAGAGAGAGAGATTGAGAGAGAGAGAGAGAGATTGAGAGAGAGAGAGAGAGGGAGGGAGAGAGAGAGAGAAAGATGCAATGGGAGAACTCATTTGATTTTCAGAGCTTTTAGAAGAACGCTGCACTGCCTAATTTAGCTTCTTTCAAATCTCAAAGGCATTTATTTCCTCAGCACTTTTAAAATGAAGTCCTTTGACTTCTCTTTCCTGAGCCCACACAATCTTTTTGATTCTCTTGATACTCTTATCTGTTGCCTCCCCAGAAACTCTCAGGACAAATCTCTCCCCCCATTTCCCATTTTGACAGGTGCCCGCCCTTTCCCCAGTTTCTGTCAATGGCATCATCCGACATTGTTACCATCTCCCTGCTCAACTTTCCACAGTGTGACACTTTCAAGGTCTGAAACTGTCACTGTAGTCTCAGTCGACCATGGTACTCATTTGAAAGACTATTGCTCCCAGGCCCACACCCCATAGTCCTTCAGTTGTAGCATTGTGAAAGGGCAGGACAGCAAACGTGGAGGTCATTTTTCTCCAAGAGTTCCAGTCCAGGAGTACATTGGGGGAAAAGCAGAGTCAGACTCATATTTCAGTTCTCAATAGAAGTACAGGTAGGGGCATCTCTTCTTCTATTATTCTTTCCTTTACTGAAAGAATTGGTGTTTGCCACGATGTAATGCAAGGGTGAACAAATTTATGGTTTATGGATTTATTTGTCTTTGCCTTTATTTGTTTCTGTTAGATCTTCAAGATCCCATCAACTGCAGTTTGGTGTAAAAGCCATTACTGACACCTCTCAACTCATTCTAGTAACATATAAATTGTGCCTACTCATGTCCAGAATGCAAGTTCAAACAAATCATTGCAAGGCTTCCTTTAAAAAAAACCCAGAATCCCCAATCCATCAATACGAGCCTCATGCATAAGAAGTACATTTAAAGCTAAAGTGCTCTGAACCAGGAATTTCTTTTGAATACAAAAACTAAATGGTGCTCACCATCTTTCCATACAAAATCATTAATTCCAAGTTTTCTGCATTTCAGCAGTACAGTTTATGGTAGGAGAGGAATAAGAAACTTGCCAACATCCATCATCTAGAGATCTAACAGCTCTAGCTTATCTCCACCCATAGTGCAATGAGCAGTGTTTTAAGCTAGTAGCACCAAAAAGAGCTGGATTCAAATCTTGGCTGAGATATAAAACCAATCAGTATTTTCCTACTACACAAACAGAAGCTAAGGGGCAATCTAGATGTAATGTAGGAGAACTGTAACAAGAGAATTTCAACGCATCTAGGGAAGGATTTGGATCAGGAAGGAGTGTTACTCCTTCTTCCTGTGTCCCCTCCCCCACCCTGCCATTTTCTTCCCACTTTCTGTTTAAACAGTGGGAAGAGATGTAGAGAAACTTCCCTTCTGGGACCTAAAGAGGTGAAAAAGACTTTTAGTGAGCCTATGGGCAAGCATCAATATGATAAGTATAACTGTAGTAATCATAGTTTATATATGTACCAAGATGTCTGCTGTATTGTCTCTGGCTTCTGCAAAATTAAGAACATGATGGCTGAAATCCTGTTGCTTAGCATATTAAGTTACACCAGAGTAGGTCTATTGAACCAGTGGGGATTTGGTAAGTCAACCCTTCCATACAGGAAGTTCCATTGATTCAAATGGGCCAAATCCCCACTGGTTCAATGGGCTTATTCTAGTGTGACTAACTGCACTAAGCAACAGGATTTCACCCTTGTCTGGAATCTTACTGTATATTTCTGCTTGCATAACACCAGTGGTGCTAATTTCTGTGAATTGCTGCAGTGTCAGAATAGGCTTTTTCTACTGTACACCAAATCATCGTTGGTGGGCAGTAGGGCATGTCTGCACCAGGTTTTTAATTTAACAGCCATTTGCTGCTGAAAGTTATACCTCTGGCATCACATCACTGGGTGCAACTAATGGGATTCTGACCCTTGGGTGTTAACATGCAGGACTGAACACTGTATATAAGATGGCATGGTGCAAATGATGTATGATCACAAATCAAAGAAGAGGGAGTCAACTTAAAGCTGCAATAGATTTACCCTCAATATAACTTCCCTCAGGCAAGTGGATATGTATTGCACAATGGAATATGAATCAATTGACACTCCTCAGTGGTGTCTAGCATTATGTTCAAACACAAAAACAGGGAAGACAGCAAGAGGAAAAGACTGTAGCACTACTTCAAGACCTTTACATCTGTGGTGAGATCTTTCTCTAAACTGTTGTCTGAGTCCCCCAAAGTCAGGGGTTTAGGTTCCTCAAATGTAGAGTATTAGTTTTCTTTTTCTTACACCTCTGTGATGGTTCTTCTGCCCAGTGAAGTAGTTGAGGAGGGGTCGGTTAACAGATAAATGTGCTGGCTTGCAAACATCTGGGACATTATAATAGAAAACATGTTACGTCTTCTCATAGTGGCATATAATAACTCCTGAATTTAGGCTCCAGTTTTATGCAAACATGTAAAAGTTAACCCTATGGAACTCAGTAGATCTTATTTCTGAGTGGACATGTCTAGAATTGCAGTGTGCAGCACTGACTTAGTCAGTTTTCTGTTCGCTTTCAGACCCCCTTTACATTTTCTAGTCATCTGAAGCTTCCAGCAGAACCAATCAGCAGTTGGATTAATGGAGTCTGAAAACCACAGTGAAACACTCTGCTGTAAATGAGATGATTTGTTTGCCCTTTGTCAGATTCTTGTGTGTTAAAAATAGCAGGAACAAATAAGTAATGGGAATTTGTGTTAGAAGTAAGTAATCTCCCCATGATAATTGTGAGGCATAAATTGCACTAAAGACTTTCAATTAATTTCTTGGTTTTTCCTTGTTACCACTAGGGTACAGTAGATCATCTTTTTCTCCAAGATTCCTATCAGCTGCTGTTCTTAACTAGGCAAATATGTCCCAATTTTTAAGTACTTAGATGTTGTCCTAAACTTGCATTATGCTATATTAAACGATAAATCATGGAAGCTTCAAGGATTAGAAGGGCTCACCAAAGAATAATTAGATTGTATGCATAAAGGTGGAGTGCTGCATTACAGAAGCTCATAAATGCAGTTTCAAAGTATGAGATGGAAGTAATGTTTATCTTTCTTTTTGGGAAATACATACCTTACAGAGCACTTTAGAAATGGAACTCAACATGAAAAATGCATTGAAGTAGCCAATTAAGCCACTTAGGAAACAGATTGATAAGATATTTCCATGCTGTGCCATCAATCACGTGCTTAACTAAACTAACTGTGCCCTTTCCTGAACAGAGGCTGTTCAGCATCTTTACATACCTCTGAGCTGAGGACAATGGAGCAAGTTGGGATATGCCCATGATGTCTGACTTAGGATCAGTCTGACTGGAATAGAAAAAGGACTCATAAGCACTTATCCATAATAGTAACACTTCAATGATAAGATGGCACATCACTGTCAATATATTTCATTAAGGCAGTTCAGCTAGGGGAGGAGTTTAGGATACCACCTAATTGACTTTGATAATTTCCACTCCTTAAGGACACTGACAATATCCTTGCCCCGCATGGCCAATTATATGTTTTGATTTATTATAGGAAGTAATAGGTCTGATAAGACCCCCTCAGAAGTTGTGTGTCCTTTAGAAAGGACATTGAAAAGCAGCAGATTTTCTCAAGAAGGGTCCTGTGAGGTACAGTTGAAAGAATTGAGATTGTCTAGGGTCGAGACAAGAAATGATGGCACAAAAGATGGAACAGAAAGAAGGAAGGACTAGAACAAATGGATGAGAAGTGTAAGGAAACAGATTTTTGCCTAACATTAGGAGAAATTGTCTAATGATCAAAACAGACAACTTTTGTGCCACAAATGCATTAAACTGCCCAGGGCAGTGGCCTTTCCCTGGATTGGTGGCATAAAAAGTAAATAAATAAACAATCTAAAGTTTATTTAGGCAGCAACCCTATGCCTACTTATTAGGAAGAACACCCTCAGTGAGAATAGACATTCATAGTCATGCTGTCTATAGTATCATCAGAAAAAAAATGAGATAGTGTGAAACTTAAATATAAAGAGACCCAGTATTATGATTTCCAGGAAGACACACGAGGATGCAGCTAAAGACTTGAATATTCCCCAGGAAGAAAGTATAGATGCATCATTCAACTGTGAGAATGAAAACAGAGAATTTTCAAATCTGAAGGAGGTGAAATGCCCTGACAGGGAAATCTTGAGTTTGTCAGATCCCAGCAGAAAGCCAACTTAATGATGCATTTTGGTTACAGAACTCATTTCCATTAACAGCAGATGTAATTTGAGTGCATAGCAATACAATACACTCTTATTTGTCATCAAAACCCATAGTGGAAACAAAGGGGGAACGATGGACTTCCTAAGATTATTTCCCTGTTAATATACCGTGAGTGCCATTTCAGTGGTTCTCTAGAAGAAAGGAGAACTCCAAAATGTTGAGGAAAGATGAACAGATAATTGACTTTTCCACAAGAATGCAGAACAACATTGCTCTAATATAAAAGAAATAAGCACCTCTTCTAAGCCAGCCTTTGAAAAATTTCACACCATCTTTTTGTGAAATTTATTTAAAAAAATATTAGTATTTTGCCTTTTGGACCGTGTTTGTGAACATATGTTGTAAGCCACCTTGAGTCCTTCAAGGGAAACACAATATTAAGCAAATGAATGAACAGCCCTCAAAGCACTCCAGAAATATAAGCTGAAACAATATATAACCATATGAAAAATTAAAACAGATTAGAAAAGTAACCAGAAACAGCTAGGAACATACATTCTCCCTTCTTCGTCTCATCCTCTCATGTGAGGAAATGGAACTGTACCATTCTATTCATCATAAGTGAGGTTGGCAAGGAATTTCCTGGTGTTTTTAACAGAGTTCTTGAGAATAACATCTTGTGCACAAATTGCCTTTTGGTGCAAAATTGCTTATTTTTGCACAAAATTGTTTGAATTGTGCAAGATCAGGATGACTGCCAAATTGTTTAAAAACTTAACAAATACTTGCCTGAAGTTTTCTTAACAAACAACCAGTCCTTGTGTGTTTGCTTTGCATTTGTGTGTGTTTGTGTGTGGAAACTTTGTTTCTCTTTTAAAAAAAATATGAGTTGCTTTGTGCAAATTGTAGGAGACTTTCAGGAGGGAAATAGCTCTTTGTGTCACTCCCTCCCAGAGACAGATTGCTAAGAACAAGGAAAGTGATGAGTACTTTTTTCATCTCTAAATTGAGCGTACAGATAGTAAAAGTCATGGAAGATGCAGGAGCGAGGGACAATTAATTTAATTAATTCAAGCCAAGAGCCAATCTAAATTAGAAAGGTCTTCATTTTTTACATAATGCCTATAAGCCAATAAGAGTGGGTTCAAGTCAGACCTTTTGAGTTTCACAACCTAGATGCCACAACTAAAAAGGCCCTGTCCCACCCTGTCATTCCTGTGACAGGCCAGATTTCTCTTAGATTTCTCAGTTGCTTTCAGGACCAAAACAAATAGCCAAAAGAGAGAGGCTGACCCTATGCAACCCTTGGGACCTTTTCTTGCAACCCCTCTGCCTTATTTGGGTGGCCACTTTTTGGGCAAGTGTTTGAATCATGGCTGAGGGCCAGGGCATTGTGAGAGAGGTGACAAAAAGAGGAAAACAATCACCTGTGGCACTTCAATATTTAACATAACAGGATTTTGTTTGGTTGGTTGGTTGGTTGGTTTTTGTTATGCCCCTCCCTCTTCCATATTTTCTGGGCCCCGAAGATTGCCCTGGAGTCAGCCATTGTAAATGCCAATGGCCAGGCCAGAGGTAGCAATTTGATGAAGAGAGGCTGTGGCTCCCATGACAATGAATGGGAGTCACCAGCCTCAGCCCTCAACCACCTGAGGTAACAGTCTTACCAGCACTCAGACTCAACTGGCCGTGGTTAATGTACATTTTATTCAAAACCTCCAAAACAAAATTCCCAAAGTCTCCAAAACATGGAGGAAGCAGCCACTCTTGTTTCTTCTTACACAACATGGAATTGAAAGTAATTACCTCATACCTGCTCTTCTCCATCTTCAGACCATGGACAAACATCAGACTTTGGGCCCTCAATATAATGCTCAGCTCCTATCCAGTCTTCCTTAATACCTCGCCTGAAGAATAGTTCTGTATAAGCTTGCTTATTAATTTTGCGATATTTCACTTGGTCCTAAAGCTTTTGGATTGTTGCCTCTTTTTTTTAATGGACCAGCAGAACTGCTTCCCAGTTTTACAGAACAAATTAGAAAGCAGATGCAAACAAATGGGAGATGTCTCAGAGGTCAGAATTGAGAAGCCAGCCTCACGACTTGCAGTCATGGAAAGAGACGAAAAGTGTAAAGTTGTGTAAAGAACAGTGGTCAGACCTTGGAGTTACAAAAATGGCATCATTATCACAAAAGGCCTGAATGACTCCCTGAAGTTCATGCTTTGTTTTTCAAAGTAATGATGTGGAAAACCTCGTACTTGCTATAACAGCTGTCAAAATTAGTTTTTAATGCGTATACAACAAGCTACATCCTTGTGGACATGGGTTTTGGTCTGATTGACAGCCATAAAATCTCCCAGCGCTGCAGGCTTTATTCTGGAGAAGAAAGAAGTGCTGGGGAAACAGAATGATTGTGGAGTGTGCAATCTACATTAGAAGCTCTCTGTAGCTTTAAAGAAACTGATTAAGTGTAGACTAAACATGATCATCTTTGTTGCTCAGCTGCCATTAAAAATAGCTTCCTTGAGAAGAGTGTTCCACCCATCTTTGCTCAGGTCTAGCATGGAAGCAGCAGTCACTGAATTGTTTTAAATGCATCAAGCGGTAGGTTTCTCTGCCTTTGCAAGCAATCATCAAAGATCTAGAGTACCCTCCTTACTGTATTGCTGTTCCATGTTACAAGTGTGTGCATCTCCATATTAAACAAGGATGGGCAAATCTATGCATTTTGTTTGCTCAGCTCAGCTTCGCTTCAATTGTGGTGAATTCTGGGAAACTCTGATCAAAAAAATTAACTGAAATAACACACTTGCATGCATTTCTGTGAATGATCAACACCAATTTCTCTTTCTTCCACTTTTGAATTGTGTGGTTTTTAGTAAATTTTGCTCAAAACTAATCTCAAATGAAACTTTCACCTATCTCTAGCAGAATCTCACAATTTTCTGCTGCTTTGTAGATCTAACCATTTTAAGATGATTTAAGGGCAACTCACAAGTGACCCCTTCCATGTTTATAGCCTACATATGCAGAGGTGGCAAGATTGTCTGTATTGGCTTTCCCATGCCAACAACATCTATCTGCTTCCTACTTAACCACTGATGTCTTCATATTAAACACATGGAAGAGAATATTAGCAAAAAAGAGTAGCATACATGCACCACTGGGAACATCAACTATGTTTTGTTCCTGTTGGCATAGTGAACCTATCTACCTTTGTATATGTTTCTTTTGAGAAGGCAACAGAGGTGTGGCCATGAGGTTTAAGGACATCAAGGATGGGGCAGAGATACATCAGCAACTGTTTACCTGGAGAAAACTCCCAGAAGCCTTCACCACTAGCTGTGCTGGCTGGGATATCTGGGAGTTGTAATCCAAAATTGGGAAGCACTGCTTTAGATGAATGTGCATAGAGGAAAGGATGTACCACAAAAATCCATCCCTGTCTCCTACACATATCTTCTACATATGTCTCATCAACGTGGACAGAATGGTCCTTTGAAAAATTCTGTGCTCTTAGCATCTTTGGCATCAATGCTAATAACATACGGAGAGGGGTATAACTCCAGGAATAAAAGGTAAGCCAGCAGCCTTAGGGGAGATGGGGAGACTATTTGTGGCGATGATTCATAGATCCATTAATTTGTTGATAAGCTGTTTTAATGAGCTAAAAAGTAAACCTTTAACCGGTTGATAGGTTCAGTATAAACTGAAAACAAATTAAAATCAGACTTGTGAGCCTTAAACCACCGTATTTAGATTAGAACCTTGCACAAATTGCTTTGTTGGTGAATTACATTACCTTTTCTGAGTTATTGCAGTTACTTTGCACTTGAAGTTACAAAGTGCAGGTCTGGTGGAAGCTGCATTCTTCTTCTTTGGAAGTGGTATTCAAATCTAGCAGTATGGTAATTAGAAATAGTCATGAATTTCAAATACTGTACAGTTGAAGACTCACCATTTAGCCTTCCATAGTGAAGGTCTATTTTTGTCTCTGAAACACCATATTTCTTCTAGCCTTGGAAAACTCTTTTTTCTTACATGCACATGAGCTTGTACGTAGTTGTGCCCATGCACATGTATGCTGGGATGGAGACTCCCCAGCAGGAATTCTCACACTGGAATGGTTATACAGTGGAAATCTCCCCTATGACAAAACTAAACTAGTGCTAAGTGAGAAGGTAAAATGATCACTTGCATGTGAGAACAAGGAAATGGAAAATAATTTTCCCCGTCCTCCCGGAGAGTGAGCAATTTTGCAGTGCTCCTGGGAAGAGAACAAAAAGTTGCACAACTCTAATGCTTTAATGCAAAGAGCACAAGCTGTGTTAAATTACAATTGCTTCTGCTTTGTTCCAAGGACTTTTTAGGTATTTGAATCATTGGAGGAAGGTCTATATCCTTTTTAACTATTAGCCAATCCTCCAATGTGTTTGGTGTGTGTGTGTGTGTGTGTGTTACAGCACACATACCCGACTTATTTTTAACTTTTCATTGGACAGGAGCCTAAATCTCTTTCCCAACTCATTCTTCAAATCTCTCTGACAATTCTGTGCAAATGCTTTCCTCTCATCTCTTCCTTTGGATGTTGAAAAGGAGAGCCATAGTTTAGTGCTATGGTGCGCAGGGGGGGGCAGCTTAGTAGACAATATCTGAGCACATGCTGTGCACACATAAGCTCAAAAATTCAATCCCGGAGTTCTCCAGTTAAGGGTCTCAGAAGCCTTGAGGAGATTCTCCTAGGCAAGGCGAACCGAGAGCCAGATTCTGTATCAGGCATCTCATACATTTAAAAACATGTATTGCTTAAAAGTGAACTGGGAATTTCACTTTAGAATCGAGCCATGACTTATTTGAAAATCTTAATGATTATGGAGAAAAGGCTTGGGCAACATTTGAATTTAGATTTGCCATGGTATGATAATGACCCCTTCAACGGATACTGTTTACCATATCATATTAAGTGTGTTTTAAAATCCAGCATATTCAAATGATTCTACTTTTACTCAACATTTTCTGTTATAATGATCCTTCTGCAGGGGCTTAGCAGGCTGCTTAAAATTCAGCTTGGCATCTTAGCCCAATACATTTTTTATTCAGGGAATTCAATTAAGTTAGATCTACACTTCCTTGCTCTGACAAACTACCTCAGTTCACGTCTTTCTCTTTGTAATTACCTTAATGGTTTAGCTGCCTACCATTATCCAAGGCAAACTGAAAGTGCTTTGGCAAGTTTATCTTGAAAAGCTTCTAACAGCAAAGGCTTGTTAACCCAGTGTCAGGGCTCATTGAAATTTCAGTTAGACACTAATATATCACAAGAAGAAGAAAAATACAAGAAAAAAGAGAGAGAGATTTGTATTGTCATTACTAATGAGATAGAAGCTTCAGTTTAAAAAAAATCTGATCAATCCATGGTTTGTGTAATCATTTTGTGTCATATGCCACAAGATAGGTCTTGTTGGGGTAGATGTCCTTTTTCTAACGAAGTCCCATATGTTCTCCAAATGCAGAGATGTTAAATGGGACTAAAGCTCAGTTCATACTGTATGTTACCACAGTGATGTGAACACAAGAACCCATATCGTCAGGAAAAAAGTCTGCACTACAAAATACTGGATGATATAAGGATGTTGTCCAAAAACAGGAAATATAAAACATGCTTTAATCATAGCACGAATTTGTGGCTCTGAAAATTTGTGCAGTAAATATAAACATGAATTTTAAAGATCAGGGAACGTCTCTGATAGGTAGAGAAGATTCATGTGATAGGGCTCTAAGAAGCTAAATGCCCTTCTGTTTCTCCCACTGTGCTAGACAAGATTAGTGTGCAGTGTGGAATGAGCAGACATGTCAAATATTTTACATAATGCATGGACCACAAACATCTACCTTTGGCACCAAATTCTAGAGATGTCACTAGTGAGATTTTACCTGAATATATCCTGATTCTTCAAGGAAGTGGGTACATCGATGCTATGATTGTAACTCAGGGTATGTCCTCGACACTGGAAGCTGACACTATGTCCCTCTCTGCTGTAACCAGTCATCTGGCACATCTCACTGCCTTTCTGGTGGAATCACCTGGAGCAAGAGTAGGAAGAGCTTATCACTGGGCCTAATTTTGGAGAAGTCAAGGGGTATCATAGCTAACAGACACATGGTGGACATATTCTTTGATCATCTATGCTGGGCCTTTTATTTGGGAGAAGAGAAAGAAATAAATCCTTTCTCATTCAGAAGATGAGAATGCAAACCACCATAAAAGGAACATGTAGCTAGAGGAAAATATGAAGAGACCCATTCCAATGAGAGGGAAGTAGAAAGAATCACATTCCAACCATAGTGAATTAATGCTCAGGTAGGAAGCATCCTTGTTAGTGAGAAACTAGTGCAAATCCAGTCTTTCCGATAGTATCTTCCCATGCTGCCTTGCATGAGACCTTTGTTTTTAGGTTCCAGGACCTTCAACTGTCCACCACAGACAGGGTCCACAACTTTTAAATAGCCCTGACCATTCTCTTTCTGTCTCTCTCCAGCCTTGAGACCTAAACCACCTCGCTGAAGTAAGCAATGGATACCACGTCACTAAACCCAAACACCCTGCTCAAAACATATTTCTTTTGTTCGGCTTTCAGAATAACACACTGATTTGTCATTTTGAATGAAATGCAGTCTTGATCTGCTTGCCTCTACTGTCTCTCTTTCCTGCTGCCTTCCCTGGTGTCAACATTTGTATTAATAGAGATCATCCTATGGTGTTCTCTATTAATACACCCCTTATACACAAAATAAAGCTCCTGTGTTCCCAAATTCACAAAGTTAAGGTAGAACCTTAAAAATATTTTTCCTCTCTACATAAAGTAAAAAAAGAAAAAAAAAGAAAAAGAAAAAGAGAGGGTAATTCCCCCCCCCTATCAAAAATAATGTAATATTGATGTGTAGATCTGGCTTCCCTTCTCAGGCAGCTGATCTGCAGAGCTTCCTAATTATCTATATAATATTACTTCTACTGCCTTTAGCTGCCATCTTGTGGTAGGTTAGCTTCATCTCAGGTACACCCTTGTCAATGAGAAATATTTCTTCCTTCATCTTTTCCAAGCCTGTGTTAATTGCCAGTGCCACACAAAGGTAAAGTGATTGCATTTTTGTGAACCTTTGTGTAAAGCAGGTAGATTTCCATGCAGTGCCTTCTTATTAATATTAATATTCTCCTGACTTGCACAAACAAGTAGTTATAGACTCCCCTGCAACTCAACTCTTACAACAAAATTTATTTAGTTAGTTAAAATATTTTTACCCTGCTTTTCTCCTTAAAAAGGACCCAAGTGGCTTATATCATTAAGACAATATTTAAAAGCTTAAAATAGTGAATATACAATTTTAAATAAAGAATTATACAAATATATTACGCACAGTAAGTAAAATCAATACTAAAACATAGGAACGAGGCACAACAATCCATTTTAAAAAACCCCTCAGCCAGTCACTGAGGGAAATCTCCCTGGAGAGAATGTTTTTTGCCTGCTTGTGGAAGGACAGCAAAGATGGGCTCAGCCTAGCCTCCCTTGGAGGAAAGTCCAGAGTCTGGGAGCAGCAACAGAGAAGGCCCTCTCCCATATCTCCACCAAATGCACTTGTGAAGGTGATGGGACCGAGAAAAAGGCCTCCTCTGATAAACTTAATAGGCAAGCTCATAAAGGGAGAGGCGGTCCTTGAGATAGCTTGGACCCAAGCCATTTAGGGCTTTATAGGTTACAACCAGCACTTTGAGTTGTGCCCAGAAACACAACTGGAGCTGCTGTAACAGGGGGATTATATGATCCCTACAATCAGCCCTAGTTAACAATCTGGCTGGAACATTTTGGACCTGCTGATGTTTACAAACACTTTCCAAATGCAACTTCATGTAGAACGTGTTACACTAATCCAGCTGGGATGTAACTAAGGCATGTGTCACTGTGGCCGGATCAGACAGCTTCCAGGAATAGGTGCAGCTGGTACACTAGTTTTAATTGTGCAAATGCACTCCTGGCCATCACTGAGACACAGTCATTCAGACTTAGAGATGAACCCAGAATCACCCCCACCCCAAGCTGAATGTCAGTGTTTTCAGAGGGAGTGAACCCCCATCCGGCCCAGGCTGCATCCTTTATTCCTTGCTCTGCATTTCGATGGACCAGGAGCACCTCTACATAGGCCAAGAGTACCGCTGAGAAAGAACAACAGAAAGAACAACCCCCTTGACGTAGGACGAGTGGTTTAGTCCTTTCCAAAAGCATAGATGCCAATAGATGAATGAGCATATCCAGGAAGGGTGATAACGATGCTAGGCAGCAGCTTGGTTATGCTAAGCATTATCACCAAATAGGGCCTTGGATTGCAACAGGATTAGGCCAGGGGTTCAGAATGGCATGAGCCATACTAGTGCAATATGTGAGAGAGGGCAGTGGCATGAGGTTTTCTGCATGCAGGGGGCGCTTACAGGTGTGCAGCCTGGCCACACCATCCATGATCCCACACCAGCACTGGTGATTGCCTGATTTTTTTTTTCCCAAAGGGGCTAATCATTAAATTTATTTTACTCTCCTCTCCTGTTTCTTAGTTGTGGTTCATATAATTAAAACAGCTTTGAAACTGTCTTTTCACAGACAAAGATGCCTTTCTCAATCATAACTACAGCTCAAGAGATTTCATGTTACATTTGATTCTGTGTCCATGTGCAGGTTTCTCCTTGGCTGCCATTGTGGATTTGCATTTTTTTAAAATATAAAGGACAGTTATTTTGTAAACTATTCTGGATTTGTTTAAATAGAAAAGGGGGATACCAATATTTATTTGAAGCAAACAAACAAGGCAGGTGGGCTTCCCCTGTGATCTTTTAAACTGGACTTAGAATCAACACCAAATTGTAGCAGACAACGTCCTCTTTCTCTGTGTCAAATTTGGTGAAGTTTGAGCAAAGGGTTTTTCTGGAGAAGTTTGGCAAAATTTTCAAGTTATGATTTTTTTAAAAAAAATGTAAAACTGACCCCCCACCCATGCAGAAACAAGCAGTCTTAAACATCCCCAGATTTAAACAGATCAAATAAATTAAAATGATCAATCTTGCTTATCTTGAAAGAAAAATGATAGGTTCCACAAGTGCAAAATTATATTATATATACAGTTGACAGCTGACTTTTCATAGAGGCATGGATCTGCAGAGCTGGAGTTACAGAACCATAAAATTATGTGATAATGGAAGGGGCCTATAAGGTCATCAAGTCTAACTCTCTGCTCAATGCAACTGAAAGTATCACTGACGGATGGTTGTCTAACTTTCTCTTTAATGCTTCCAGTGTTGCAGTTCTCACTACCGCCTGAGGAAATTGGTTCCATTGTCATACTACTCTAACAGTTAAGACAATTTTCCTGATTTTCAGCTCAAATCTGGCTTCCTGTAACTTGAGCCCATTATTACATGTCCTGCACTCTGGGATGATCAAGAAGAGATCCTGCCCTCCTCTCTATGATAAGTATGAGAAGAGTGTTATCATATTTCCCCTCAGTCTTCTTTATGAAATTATTCATGAAACCTGTTCTAAGATGCTTCCCTTATACAGGCTTTGTTTTACCTACCATAGTTGTAATGGTAGAATGATTCCATGAAGTATTGTAAGTCTCTGAAGAAAACTGAGGCAAATCTTATTTGGAACTGAACTAGTCTCTTGTCCACAAGTCAGAGTATAATGTGAATGTATATGTGTGTACATGAGTGAGCAAGAGAGGAGATTCAAAATGACATACTATAAAAACAGTATTATATTACACAGAAATATTCTATGACGAATTTTCAGCTAAAGAATGGCTATATATCAATATGCTCAAAGTAATAGGCAAGATTTTCTTAATTAGTTTAATGAGAAACAATAGGAAATTATATTTTAATGGACATGTGAGAGAATGCTCTTCTGGGCATACACAATTATTTTAATGTGAAGATTCAGTTTTGGGTATGTAGCAAACAAAATTCAGTCTTGTTGTTTAATTCAGCTCAAGGCAAAGCTAATTCTAACCCTTCCAATTTTTGAAATTTTAATGAAGCACCTAACTGTTGGTCTCAGGCAGTACATTAATCAACATGTAATTGTTTGCATTTAAGAACAGTTTAATGCTATTGAAGAGTTCATTGGTGTTCTGCCTTCTATGATATCTAGTATCCTTGTGAGCAGCATGTTTTCCTGGAAGGCCTTATTGGGTATGACTTGTAGTATGCTGAGATGGATAACAAACCAACCAAACACTCAACAACTTTTTGGTCTTCCATTACATAATGCACAGTTTGCCAATTAATGGCAAATGGATTAATGGGTTTGCTAGGTAGCAGCTTCTTATTCCTTGAGACATTAGGGCTAAAATCTCATACCAGGGTGCAGGTCTTTTTGATGCCAGAAGGGCAGCCTCTTGTGGTGTTGCAAAAAATAGGTTTTTGTGAAGCTATGGCAAAGTAGTACATGTACATACATCTGTGCATCAGGGAGTGACATGCAGACAATGTGGATTTACTGCATTATTTCCTGCACAAATATTATGGGTACAACTCACAGATTTCCTCCAACTGTCATGGCAATTGTTGATCGGAAGATTCTGGAAGAGGCCAATAATGTTCCTTCATGGTCCTCTTAGCTTGTGAACATTAACAGAAAATATGCTTCATTATTGGAAGGAGGCCTCACAGGTGTGATGATGGTAAAAGCCATGCTTCATTCTGCCCCTGCCTGGAAAGGCCCTCCCTAGACTTGAAGGTTTTACATCATTATTACTAAGATACCATCTCTGGACAAGTTGAATGAGAATGTCTAACCAGCTGCAGAAATTCCAAGGTGAAGTAGACTATCTAGGTTCATTTCAGTCAGGCTATAGCACTGGAAATGAAATAGCCTTGGTCATCCTGAATGATAACTTTCTTCAGGGGAGAACTGAGGAGACAGTGAATCCATTGATTCTCCTTCAGCCTGGCTGCTAGGAATCTGGTAGCTGTTGTGAAGTCGGGGGGGGGGGGGAGTACCATTTCCAAATTCTCCAGTGTCCTAGGCTAAAACCAATCCCAGAACCCATGACCAGATGTTGTTCCATATATTTCCACTGAACTGGATTTATGCCAATTTTGGAGTCTTTGTCAGTACACAAGCACCTATGCTCTCAAAATTGTTCACAAAACCATATGATCCCAGAGATCTGCAAATGATGGCAAAAGCCCAGTTCTTTCTTGTGAACCACAATAAATTGTTGAAACAGCAATGACAAATGTGAATGAGATTTTAGGAGATAAAGTTCTTGTATTTTGCATAGGTCTTTTTTTGTTTCCAGAAGGTTGATTCATGGCACTTTTCCAGCCAAAGGACTGCAAATTATAGCCTCGTGTCTCCTCTAAACTAAACTAGCATGAGATGATGGCTCAGCTGTAATTCAGTGCTTGTCACTTATCATAGAAGTGTTGAATATTTCAGGCCTTCAGGGGAACTTTTACATTATGCTTGGCAAATTGCAAAGTGTCAACCAAGATAACATGTAACAGAATGGATTACCACTTGGACAAAGTCAAGAGACAAAAGATCTTTGGGAGTTACCTTGACATAGTTAAATCTAATGACATCTTGTAAAAAAGAACAGAACAACTTAGGAATGTCTACCCGAGCAATCCTTGTTTCAGTTAATCCCACATAGTTTGAATTGAAATCAAAGGTATTTGAAAAATATATCCTAAATATATATTAAATATATTAAAACTTCAAATATGAAGTTAGTAGAAAAGGATTAACAATTTAGTTAACTGTTAACAAGCCAGAGAATCTCATTGTTTAAGTGAAAGGGGGAAAACTTTTACAGTTAAGGTGATAACTTTCCATTTAAATTTCACTGAGGGGGACTACAATAAAGTCTTCTCACAAAGGCAGTGGAAAAATTCCATCCATTATTTTATTCCTGTCTCCCCCATCCTTGTTTTTTTAAAAGCTTTGGAGAGAAGGAAACACCATGTTTTCTTTTTACTTTCAAAAATCTATTTCCCATCAACCCAGTGAAAACTCTTCTCTTGCTCTCCCTCTTCAATTCCATTAAAATCTCATTTATTTTACTCCCTCCTCCCCCTTTAACTTTCTGATTCTTGAGCAAATCCTAGCAATAGTTCCAGGGCATAAACATTAGGTTTCCTAAGATGGACGAGGAGCTGGTATGTTGAGGAATTTAGAACACTAGAGGACCAGTGTCCAGATGCAAAGGTTATCATGTTTGCACCATTCATTTAAAGGCCTACATCCTGCATCCAGACGTGACCTACACATTCAAGGACACTTGCTACCCAGAAAAGTGTTCATCAAACACAAGTGTCGCCTAACACTACTTGCAAATCAATGCAGACGTATTCAGAAATAAATTCTTCTGTCCTCTTACTCCTATGCACTGGCTTGTTTATTTATTAGTTTATTTATCACTTACCTACATAGTCTGTCTTTTCACTAAATACTTCATTTAAGTGTTTGTAAAGATATTTATTTTTCAGTAAAATGCAGAGTTACTGAGGTACTGTGTATGGAAGGAGGGAAGCTGGAATTTGAACACATCTGAACTGCAACTTGACACTCATGTATCTGGGGGGAAATCCCACTGGATATAATGAGACTGACTGCTGAATAAACCTGCATACCATTACACTGTTAGACTTTGTAAACCACAGAAAGGGTGTCTGTTATATAAATTGCTGCATTAGGTTGCACAACTTATTCCTTCCTTCCTTCCTTCCTTCCTTCCTTCCTTCCTTCCTTCCTTCCTTCCTTCCTTCCTTCCTTCCTTCATCTGTGTTGTATGCATTTTGTTTAAAGACAAGGCATAGCACAGATGACAAGAGTTTGAGACAATCTTTGCAATGCTTTTCTCTTTAGACCCTAAGCATTTTTCTTTTGTTGGAAAGACTGATATGAACAATATCCAATTAGAACAACTTGAGCCCCTTCCTCTTCCTTCTTCTATAGGAGTAAGTTTTGGCTCCCTTGGAGGCCCTAGTTTGAATTACAGATTGGGTTCTAGATCTTGGAACAGAACCTGAGTTTATGTCATATGAAGAGGTGTTAAAGAAGAGCTCCTTAACTTATGCAGAGTTCCTTCTCATGTATCAGATTTTTTTAAAAATTAGAAAATCAAGTACTAGATAAGTTGCCACCACTTTATCGAGCCACCCAAGAGGCAGAACTGACTCATAGTATTTGGGATGACAATTTCCATGAAGGCCAGAAGTCTTGGCATTTCCCTTGTTAAACATTAACCCCCTCTCCTTCGTCAGCATCACAATCAGTTATACACACATACTGTATGTGCTTAGATGTACTATTCATAATCACTTAAAATAGATAGTTGCCTTATTACCACCTTGAAGCATGAGATCTAATTTTTAAAAATGGAGGTGCAATCCACCCTTCTGTCTGAAAAGATATTTTTCCTAACATATTATGGTATTGTGTTCTGTAGATGCTCAGAGGCACTTGTGATGGTTACTTAACAATAATGAGAATAATAATAATAGTAATTATGATGACAACAATTCATATGCTGTGATGATCCACTTCCATGCTATGTAGCATATCGGGCAGCAAAGATTCTCCAGCTCATTCAGTCTTGCGTGAGAGTTTCGGTGTCATTCCATGTAATATGTAGTGCCTTCAGGTTTTACATCAAAGTTCTTCACCATGTTATTTGAGACTATCTTCATTATTGTTTGTTGCTGGGGTGGGTGGGTTTCCAACTCATTGCTACCTCAGGGATCCAATTCTTCGCCAGATGAAAAATATGGCCAACCAGTTGGAGTTTTCTATATGCAACAATTTTATTAAGGTGCACCTTCGGAGCACCTCCTCATTGGTAATGTTGAGGATATTTGTCTATGTCCTTCTATTCTGTGTTATATGGGAACTTTGTCTCCCTCTCACACCTAAAAAGTACTTGCAATTAATTCAGACTGCAATACTATATCTATTTACTAGAGCTAGAGAACATTTGATTTCCTCCTCCTCTGCCTTTCTCCTCTGGGAGATGAGCTACTTGAGAGAGAAATATGAGAGAGTCTGCCTGCAACCTTTGTTTTTTCAATCTCTGCTGCCTTTAGCAGAAGGATGATACAGATGGGGCGGAGAACCACTGGAGACTGTAGAAGTGGGAAGTTTGCAGGCATTAGAACTAATTTTAAGCTGCCCTCTAGTGACAACGTGGTGGCGCTGTGAGTTAAACCGCAGAAGCCTCTGTGCTGCAGGGTCAGAAGACCAGCAGTCATAAGATCGAATCCACGCAACGGAGTGAGCTCCCGTCGCTTGTCCCAGCTCCTGCCAACCTAGCAGTTCGAAAGCATGCAAATGCAAGTAGATAAATAGGTACCACCTCGGTGGGAAGGTAACGGCGTTCCGTGTCTAGTCGTGCTGGCCACGTGACCATGGAAACTGTCTTCGGACAAAACGCTGGCTCTATGGCTTGGAAACGGGGATGAGCACCGCGCCCTAGAGTCGGACACGACTGGACTAAATGTCAAGGGGAACCTTTACCTTTACCTTTACCTAGTGACAACGTAACATAAATAGGACAATAGTTTCAGTTCCAAATTATCTCTAAAAAGTCAGTGCATAGTTTTTTGAACAAAATGTAAAATTAGTTACTCTTCTGTTACCTCCAAACTAACTCCATTAGTTATCTCATTTTATTCCTAACTGCTACAGTTGATTTCTGACTCTCTGTAAATACCAATGGAAGAACTATCTAAAATATAGAGCAGGGGAAGAGAGAGAATCCAAAATGGTATATTGGAATATTTACTGCAAAAGTTGTGATGAATGTTATGCAAATATGTCTAAAGCTAATGCCATTATTCTTCAGAGGATTTGCCCAGAGAAAATCGTTTACTTTTCAAAGATGTTGTTTCTAGCCTAAGTAAGAAAAGTTTCTTTGTTAGACTGGGATTTCCAGAATATCTCAGTCAACATAGCAAACAGTTTTTCCCCTTCTCTGATTTCCAGCTCACCTACCATTTGTGGCTACTGCTCTTCTTTTTGTGTGTGTTTGTTTTCTTGCTGTTACTGGTGGTTACTACTTTGAAACACTAGAGCAATTTGACCTTTGCAAACTCTGAAATAAATAGGGCAGGATCCTGTTCTGAAACACAGAGAATTAATGGCTCTGCAGAGAGTATGCTTTGCAAGATGGAGGAAAGCACCCTCTGGAAAGCAATCATGGTTCTACACATATGTGGAAGATGGTAGTGAATACTTCCTTGTGCAAACTTCAGAAAAAGGCAAAGATGCACACAACATACTGCTGCACATGTGGTAAAAAGAAACAAGAATTTGGCCTCCAATCCACACTTCTAGACTACTCTGTGGATTGAAATACAATTATCCAATACAATTATTTTGCAATGCATTTCTTGACTCAAAAGAAGCATTTCAGTGTGTTTACAAAATGTCTCTTTTGACAGAAATGACATTTACAGTTAAATCCTATACATGTCTGCTGACAAGGACGACCTGTTGATTTTATTTATGCTTATTCCTAGGTCAATGGATATGGGAATGCAACCTTAGAAAAGTACATTTTAAGAGAGAGAAAAACAATTGAAAATGCATGTTTAAATGTGCATTTAAAACCAATTTTCATTTTTTAAAAAAAACAAGCACCACTAATTAATGTGAAGGAAATGACAAAATGAATGTATAAATATATGTGAATATCACATTAAACACAAATTGTTTGATTTGTACAACCCTAAATACAGTGAAATAATTTCAACAGGAAGACAGTATTTTAATTTCAGTAGTGTTTATGTATAAATCATTGGGATGTTGCCCCAGAAAGCATTATTTTATAGCACTAGCTCTTCTTTAAAACATTATGCCCCACCAAATCCACCCAACCTGAACTCTCTATATAGCCTACAGCAGAAAGATAAAAGGTTGTCATGCAGATATTTCTATAAACATAGCTCAGTGGTTTAGGCATCTGGCTGCAGAGCCAGGGGTTGAGAGTTCGATTCCCCAACTGTGCCTCCTTGACAGAGGCTGGAATTCATTATCTATAAGGTCCTTGCTAGTGCTGCAGTTCTAAGATTATTATTCTAGGACTATTATTATTATAGTCTATTATTATAGACTATTATTATTATACAGATTCTGTGATGAAAAAATACAGCTGAATGTGCTAGTGAGCAATTTTGTCCCCCCCCCCCACACACACACACATGAATAGCTTTAATAATGGCTGTCTGTGGTGACTCCTGAACTAAAAGATTGTTTAGACCTCCATTCACACACCCAGACCAAGACTAATGTTATGGATATGGAAAGGAAAAGGTATGTGACTTGCACCGTCAATCCATCTCATCGTACATCTCCAATGTTGCCTCATTCTGCCCAGCATCTTTTTGTGTTCCCTGAGTAGCAAGTGAACTGTGCTTGTCTTCCTTTCAGTTGCAACAATTGCCTTACCTTTTTGAAGGAGGCAGGATTGGTGTCTGACCACTATCCTTAATATTCCCTAGTACAGGGGTGGGCAATTAATTTCTATAGGGGGCTACATGAAAAATCTGAACTGTGTTCGGGGGCCGAACCAACTTTACTTAAAAATAAAATGAAACAGTGATGTTATGATTGTTTTTATTTTAAACTTGTTAATCTTCACAAATACTAAAGAGGTTTTTTGCGGTATGTTAAAGATAAGCAACTGATCAACTTTAGACAAAAAGTTATAAATGGTTTTGATGTCCGGCGGGCCGGACAGGAGCAGCTCGCGGGCTGTATGTGGCCCTCGGGCCGCACTTTGCCCAGGTCTGCCCTAGTAGGATGAAAGCAGCATGAGACTAGAAATAAGTTTGGGTAGATATGTGGACACTTTGCCCCTACTAACATTCCCCACAATGTTAAGGTTAATCATTTCTGAGTACTCTATTCCTGGGTAATCCTGAAAAGGGTTGCCATAAGTCAGAATTGACTCAATAGCACTTACTTATACTGGCTAAATAGCTCAGTGAGTTTGGTGGGTTGAGTGGGTTCAATTCCCCACATCAGGCATCTGGCTGCAGAACCAGAATTGGGAGTTTGATTCTCCATGGGGCCTCCCAGGAACAGTGCCAGCCTGTGTAGCCTTGGGCAAGCTGCACAATCCCAGAGTATCACCAGAAAAGGGGGATGGTAAACTACTTCTGAGTACTCTCTACCTAGTAAACCTAGGTAGTCAGCGTAAGTCAAAATTGGCTGAATGACACATGATTATTTTTAAGGGCTAGCACATCATCTGCTTCACCACAGCCTCACTCAGGTCCTTGGGATGTCATGAGGAAAACATCTTGGCTTGCTATATATAGTCTGGTTTTTAAATCTTGATTGAGACAATGGGTAGTATCAGCCTTTCCTTTGTATAAAGTATTGATGTTAACAAAAAAGGGGAAAGTGGGAGATAATTGGCAACTAGTAGTGAGGTTTGGGAGAACATTAGGAAAACATGGCCATGTCTGTTTAACCCCATTCAAAAGTCTTCCTCTGAGCAGCTACACTCCAGAATTTGAGCACTAAGCTAGTAACCTCTCTTCACAGAACAATATTTTTAGCTTCAGTGTTTCCTCCCCATGTTTCAAAAGACAAGGTCAATTGTATGATTCCCCTCATCTAGCTATTAAATTGGGTTACAAGCTGTGACCTTCTCAGCTGCTTTCATCAAGGATTGGGCACGCAATGAATTTCCTGCTGTCTCGAGCTAACAGACCATAGCTTTTAAACTTCTCATCGTGGCTGTTCTTTTTGCAGCCGACGATCTTTGCTTCTGACCCTGCAAGCTGCCTTTCATTCTCTCTCTCTCTCTGCTCACAGTTTCCAAATGAGAGGTAGTCTGATCGGCTTGAAAGGTGAGGCAATGTAGGTTTGCTAAGAATGCAGAATTTGGTTCATTTCCACGGAGTTTTTTCTGTTCCTCCTTCTCCAGGGACCAGAGAACTTTCTATTCTGCTTCAGCTCCCAAGTCGCACGATTTCTATCTCTCCTGCCTCCTTCGCAACACCAGAATTTCCTGAAGTATTTTATTAAGTGCAAAAGTTGGCACTGAGTGCTAAGAACGGCTTCATGGTCCCTAGTAGGGACTGGTGAATCTTTTGTTCAGTTCGCTTTCCGAAAAAGAACTTTCCCAAATTTCTGACTTCATAGATTGACAAAGAGGAACTGAGATTTTGAGAAGGTGGGAGACCTGAAAACTGAATGCTGTATTTAACTTTGTTGTGCTGATCTTGGGTTGCTACTGCTTCCCCCAACCAAGGTCAGGTTCCTTAACTTTAGCAGCTCCATGGGAAGCAGATATTGTGCAATCCTCTGTCCTGTATCCATACGGTGAACAGCCATACTTATTAAACTTGACCAGAGCAAATGGGTGAGAAATTTGTTTAGTTTGTTCGCAATAAAAGCACAATTTACCTGTTTTTCCCTGAATCAGGTCATGGTCACATCAGTGAAATGTCCCCCTGTTTTCTTGCATCTTTTACCCCCTGAGCAGTCACACATTGCAGTCATGTGACATATTCCAGGGTATGCATTCTGACACGTTTTTGAATTACTGCAACATTTCCCTAAATTTGATGTGATATGACTGGCTGCACTTTGGTAATGGAAGATTTTCCTTTGGGTTGTTTAGGCCTCTAGGGGGCCCCTCCCCCCCTTTTTAAAAATTGTTGCATCCATGTTTTGGCAACATTTCCTTGATTGGTACAAGTTTCTCTGCTGCATTTGTGCCTCTTGCAGCAGAGAAACCCGTAGATGGGCTTTGTTTTCATTGCAGTTCTACTATGAAGTCCCTAAGAGGAAAACATGAAAGGGCTCAGGGGAAGGAGCACCAGCTGGTGGAAGGATCCACAAATATATATAAAAAATTGAAATCAGTGAGGAAGAACTTGGAAACGTTTTGCTGGTGTGACCACGGTCTCAGTTAGAGAAAACCTGATATGTTTTTTAAAAAGTCAAACACGTGAGAAAAAGAAACCAATGGGTACATCCCCCCCTGATTTATGCATCAATGGTGCCTGCTTTGGATGCAACCAGTATTTGATTGTTTGCAGTGAACATGTACAATGTAAAAGGAAGATGAATACTCCTAAATACATCATGGAAATGTATGGGAGCTGTAGCAAACTAGAATTTCTCATTGTCTGCTCTCAAATATTTAAGGTCCCTAAAGATCTGTGGGGGTTTAGCCCCAAGGATGTGTGTCTGCCTTTCACACTTGACAGATTTACAGGAAGGACCCAAGACATTTTGCTCCATAGCTCTTCCGATTGTAATGTGTCATGCTGGCAGCTGAATCTTATTTCAGAACAGCTGTCAGCATGCTCTGTCTCAGCTGAAGTCAGCTGAAGAAGAGCAGGGTGGGCTACCTGAAACACACAGCTCTGTCTTCCAACTGAGAGGAGTAGCTGGGGTTAGGGTACCACTGCTGCCCCATCTATATCACTGAGCATCTACTGATTGAGGCAATTGTCCCACCTGGCCTGAAAGTAGGGCCGACCCTCTTTATTTCCTCTGGGAGTTTGTTGCCACATATGCAATGTGTCTTTCATGGATGGGACGGCTTTGACCAGTCGAGGAAACACATTACCAATGGTGGTTCACTGAGATTTTGGATTTTCGAGTACAGGCAGGAGGGGGACTGGTTCACAAATGTATGTCTGGTATTTGATTTCTGAATTTATTTGTTATGTGTGCATTTCACCCTTCCCCCAAAGAGCCTAGAACAGCATGAATGAGGCTATGCCATTTTTTTAAAATCAGTATAATATGGTGAAGGAAACACGAAAGGTTTTTGGTTTTGGACTGCAACTCCCAGAATCTGCTAGGAAACTATTCTGGGAGCTGCGGCGCAAAAACACGAATCTGCACACCTCTATTAAACATTGGTACCATACCTACTTTCATCACTTTATCATTTAACCTTTGATGACAAATGGCTGTATATACAACTGGATTCCACTGTGTTTCTTTGCTGTAAAATAGCTGGTGGGTTCCATATGGGTTGTGTTTGATGTTCATGTTAAAGACAATTGCCTATGATTTTTTCCTGGTTAACCAGGCTGAGGAGCCAAGCTACAACACATGCCATATATGGCATCATGGGTTCTCAACCTATGGTATCCATATCAATGGTAAGACATAGTCTAGATGCAACATAGTTTCTTTTACAACAGGTAATAGGAATTCCCTTATATCGTCCTCTTGCAATTGTTATGTGTCAACTCCGATTGTCCTGCTTGCCACAGATAATCCAGTTGTGACCTTTTGATGTGCTTGTAGTAACGTTGGACACTTAGGCCCAAATCCTATCTGTTTATTTAGTCATGTAAGAGCAATAGCCTGTTACCACTGTTTGAAGAGATTCCCCTTTCATGCTCCCAATTTCACACCGATTGTGAAGTCAGGACTGTGACAGGTTATGTGGTAGAACATTCAAAGGAGGGCCACCAGAAGGGCAAAACACTGTCAATGTCTATTTCATGAGTGTATTTTCTCTAGTTGTCAATGTTTTTCCTAGTCCCCTCTTCTTTCTTCTCACAAGTGATAAATATAATAACAAAATGCCTGTCCATATATAAATAACTTTTTATTGAAGAAATTCCCTCCTCCTATCACAGTGGATAGATTTCGCCTATTTGATGCAGTAATCCATGGGATGTAAAATACTGATGTTTAAGAAGCACTGCTTTATAATGCAATGGCACTTAACAAATCAATTTCACAATACTTCCTATGAATATGACATTTCTGACTTCAATGTTTTTATTTACTTTCTTCCAGAAAAAAAAAAGTTCCTGCCTCAAATAGGAAAGCCATATTTTGTAGATTACATACACAGCTACACAAAAATTAGCCACACAAAAGAGTGGAGCACTATGGGTATTCTTTCAAATACAGAAGTCCTTGAAGTGTCAAAATTTGTCTGTGCAATGAAATATCACTTCACAATGGAATTTTTGCATACATGATACTCCCTAACTGCTCTTGCATAAGGTCTGACTGAGAGGCATTCAGTTAGCAAAACCAAGGATGGACAGCTAATGTTGAAAGAGTCAGTTATTCTCTTCCTTAGCAGGATTGTTATTATAAAGCAAGGTTTGGAAATCTGCCTTGTAAAGAGTTAAGCTGAACTAAGTTTTTGGTATTTGAGTGTACAAATCATTGATTGGTTGATCTTTCTGGAAGCCCCAGACACTGTTACACAAGTCTTGGTTAACCTACTTCTTACCTGAATAATAATTATGTCCAAAAATAATTTTGAAATGATTCATTAGGTACCTTTTAGAAGGATTGCCAGCTGGAATACCATGGCTTAAGGGAGCCGAAATGCTACTTAATGCAGTTTCACTCCTCAGAGAGCCATAACTTCTACATTTATATAGCACCTTCTATCCCTGAGAAACCTAAAGCACTCTGCAGACATCAATAAATTATACATTCAGAGGAATTACCCTGACCACTTGTGAAAAGT
This sequence comes from Intellagama lesueurii, assembly GCA_037013535.1. NCBI lineage: Eukaryota > Metazoa > Chordata > Lepidosauria > Squamata > Agamidae > Intellagama > Intellagama lesueurii. Next base: position 90,054,416 of record JBAJHW010000004.1, on the reverse strand, counting down.
GGGACTAGAGCCACTTAATATCAAAGGGATATGACATGTTTCATTTTCTCGTTGCCATCCTTCTGAAAGAGGGGGAGGTAGAGGTGGAGGAAGGAGAGGAGTCTTACCTCTTGTCTTTTTTAGCACTCAGAATGGATTTTCTTTTCTGCCAGCACGCACGTTCAGATTACTGTTTACCTGTTGCCAAGAGTGTGAAATGTGTGGTATGAGGGTGGAACGAGGTGCCAGGCAAATTACAGGTTGCTAACCTTGGAGAAAGGATGGAATCGTTAAGTGCATGGTGCAAAGTTTGAGGATTAAAAACAAATCATTGTCATTGCAGCCAAAGTACATCAACTCTGAAACATAAACAGGGATTGTCAGCTGATGGGTGAATTTATAGACCAGCCAAGTAAATCGTTGGAGGCTTGTGGGAGAAGGCAGAGTAATGCCTGCTGTTAAAAAAGAAAGGCAGAAGATGGTGGCTGAAAATAAATGGCGCATGTAAAATCATTGCCAACAACCCCTATGCCACACATATGTTGCACAAGCTATCTTCAGACATTATTGCAACGAGCATTTTCCTACTCTGGTTCCACAACATTGGCTCATGGTAAATGCTCAGCAAATTGAGACTGAAACATGGGGTAAATCAGTGATTCTCAATCTTTGGTAACACAGGAGTTCTTGGACTGCAACTCCGAGAAACCCCAGCCAACACAGCTGGTGGTGAAGGCTTCTGGGAATTGTACCCCAAGAACACTTGGGTCACCTGAGGTTGGGAAACCTCTGGCACAAATTGTATTACATATTGCGGAGAAGAGAATTTGACATGCAGCTGCCATTTTTTCACCTGCAGTCTTAGACTGTTGAGAATATGTGTAGTTTCTCCCTCAAGTTTGTTTCACACATTACCCAAAGGCAAACTGGACTTTAGCATGAAAGCTAGACCTAACAGCCATAGACTGTTGCAGGTCCCTGTGTAAGTGTGATATATATATGTGTGTGATTGCATTAATACTTTGCATTTTTTTAGTGTAATATTTAAGAGAAATCAAGTGCATGTTCAAGAGGGGTGGCAAGAAAAGTTGACTTAACAAGAGTATGTGTAAGCACAACTCATCTCTTCCTGTTAATTCTGAAGTGGAAGAAGCTAAGTGCAGGAAGAGAAATGTCGCAATATATAAATGTGGAAAGTGTAGTAGCTCTAATACGTGATTTTCCCCCTTTTCTTGGGAGAAAAGAAGTTCACACCCTTTAAATGCATTTTCAATAATGTTGTGATTAATTATTGCTCATGAACATTTGAACACTAAAAGCAGGCATTTTGGGATATATGTGTGAAATGTTTAATGATCCCCAGTCATCTTTTTGTGTGCTACTTCTTTCCTTGCTCTTTAGTTCAGTATTAAGATGCCTGTCCATGTTCTGTCCCATTGTGATCTCAGCTAGTTGTTGTTGTTTAGTCGTTAAGTTGTGTCCGACTCTTTGTGACCCCATGGACCAGAGCATGCCAGGCCCTCCTGTCTTCCACTGCCTCCCGGAGTTTGGTCAAATTCATGTTGGTAGCTTCAGTGACACTGTCCAACCATCTCGTCCTCTGTCGTCGCCTTCTCCTCTTGCCTTCACACTTACCCAACATCAGGGTCTTTTCCAGGAAGTCTTCTCTTCTCATGAGATGGCCAAAGTATTGGAGCCTCAGCTTCAGGATCTGTCCTTCCAGTGAGCACTCAGGGTTGATTTCCTTCAGAATGGATAGGTTTGTTCTCTTTGCAGTCCAGGGGACTCTCAAGAGTCTCCTCCAGCACCACAATTCAAAAGCGTCAGTTCTTCGGCGGTCAGTCTTCTTTATGGTCCAGCTCTCACTTCCATACATCGCTACTGGAAAAACCATAGCTTTGACTATGCGGACCTTTGTCGGCAAGGTGATGTCTCTGCTTTTTAAGATGCTGTCTGGGTTTGTCATCGCCTTCCTCCCAAGAAGCAGGTGTCTTTTAATTTCGTGGCTGCTGTCACCATCTGCAGTGATCATGGAGCCCAAGAAAGTAAAATCTGTCACTGCCTCCATATCTTCCCCTTCTATTTGCCAGGAGGTGATGGGACCAGTGGCCATGATCTTAGTTTTTTTGATGTTGAGCTTCAGACCAATTTTTGCGCTCTCCTCTTTCACCCTCATTAAGAGGTTCTTTATTTCCTCCTCACTTTCTGCCATCAGAGTGGTATCGTCTGCATATCTGAAGTTGTTGATATTTCTTCCGGCAATCTTAATTCCGACTTGGGATTCCTCCAGTCCTGCCTTTCGCATGATGTATTCTGCATATAAGTTAAATAAACAGGGAGACAATATACAGCCTTGTCATACTCCTTTCCCAATTTTGAACCAATCAGTCAGCTATTTAGTGATCCTGAACTCCACATTACAGTAGGACCCCAATAAAGGTTCCCCTTGACAATTTGTCCAGTCGTGTCCAACTCTAGAGGGCGGTGCTCATCCCCGTTTCCAAGCCATAGAGCCAGCGTTTGTCTATAGTCAGTTTCCGTGGTCATGTGGCCAGCATGACTAGACATGGAACGTTGTTACCTTCCCACCGTAGTGGTACCTATTTATCTACTCGCATTTATATACTATCAAACTGCTAGGTTGGCAGGAGCTGGGACAAGCAACAGGAGCTCACTCCGTCGTGTGGATTCAAACTGCTGGTCTTCTGACCTTGCAGCCCAGAGGCTCTGGAATTGGCTCCAAGTAGAGATGGGGATATTTGTATTCATAAACAAATTTCAATATCCCCATCCCAGGAGCACCTAATGCAGGTCTGGCCCTCAGAACCCACCCATCCACTTATGTGCCACCGCACTGCCAGCCTCCCACCCTTCTTGCCAATTGCAGAAGTAGCTCCACTGTCTCCCTACCCTTCTGGCCACTCAGTAGCCGTGTGGGGAGGCTTGTCCTCCAGCCCTCTGACTAGAGTGGCCAGCTGAGCCAGGAGATGGCAGAGCTACTTCCGTGATTGGTGGGAAGAGCAGGAGGCTGGCAGTGTGGTGACGCATAAGTGGATGGGCTGGTTCTGAGGAATGGACCTGCATTAGGTGCATCTGGGGTGAGGATATTCGTATTCGTTTCTAGTTTCTAGTTCCAACTCCCCCCATGAATACTGAAAAACATGGATTATATTAGTTAATGCTATTTGTACCATGGTTTCTGGCTCCCTCTAGTGGCCAGTTCTGGTAACTTCATCATTAAGTATATATTTATATTGGTGATTTTTCTTTTAATATTTTTAATATTTTCAGATGGCGGATAAGTGAATCAGTAGGTACTGATCCTGTGGATAAGGGGGCCCTACTGTATTTGCATTTGGGCAAAAATGGTCCATCTATTCCTGAAGGCAGGAACCTTAATCTAAATAGGCTTGCTTAAGATAACACATTGCCCGTCACATTTGATGCATGATGACATTGTAGAACATGAAAGAAAGACTGCCTGTTTATTTTGACATAAAGTTCTAATCCAATACCAATATACCAAGTTTAACTTGCCTTTGTTTTCTGATTGGTCAGTTGGGAAATTGGGCATCTTTGTTGACAAGTGTAATGTCTGAATCATGTAGCACTGAAAGATCTGTGTGCCTAGAGGTAGTACTGTAAGAGGAAGAAATACACATCAGTTCTAACATGTGATCTGGTTCTCAGTCAACTTTATGCTTCAGTAATGTAGCGAGTTGATTTCCCTCACTTTACACTTAACTCCACATCATTAAGTTCTTCATGATATTTAAAAATGAAGTTTCACTCCTTGCATTGGAATACTAAGTAAGATGTAAATGGCGGGGAGATCTGTATCTGACATTTGCCACAACGTACCTGGGGATCTGAAAGTTTTCAGAATGATAGCTGCAAAAAGTACAAAGTAGCTATGTCCCCTGCAATATTACTCAGGAAGATGGAGGAACCTGCCATTCAGAGGTTATGAGTGGTGAACAAATATGATTCACTGTTTTGTTTTGTTTTGCTTTTGATAACTTTCAAATTCATCAGAACGTCTTAGTATAAGTGGAGTGGGGGAAGAAGTATGGGCACCAAGCCTGACAGAGAGTTCTGGAGTACAGATGGAAAAACAGTAACTAAATCACAGAGTAATTAGCAAGTCCTTTGTTTAGAATTTGGGATGGAAAATTCCAACCATGCTACAAGGGAGGATGCTACAATATACACCTCCCAGCTGACTATAACTCACCTCATACAAGCAGACTCAGGATGAACATTTGGTATGAATTTTTTAGACTCTGACCTATAATTTTTCTGCACTATCCATGAAGGGCTGGTGCCTAGCCTGAGGAAGTGGGATTTTACTCATAAAAGCTTGCAACTTATGTGATTTTTTTTAGTGGTTCAATAAAAGTATCAGCTTACTGCTGCATTTGCGTAATTCAGAATCACAGGGCTTTTCTTAATTCTTTCTAAATTTCTTTTATCATTTATTTAGGCTGTCTTGGCAGGACACACCACCAAGTGGGCCACTCAAAATTTTATCTCCAACTTTGCAGTGTTTTTTTTCTTTCTTTCTTTCTTTCTTTCTTTCTTTCTTTCTTTCTTTCTTTCTTTCTTTCTTTCTGCTTGCTTGCTTGCTTGCTTGCTTGCTTGCTTGCTTGCTTGCTTGCTTTATTTATTTATTTATTTATTTACTTCTGCTGTATCTCTCTTCAAGAAACTGTTCTTTTCTTGAGGCAAAGCTCTAGGTTGTAGGTTGCCTTGTGTTCCCAGAAATGGGAACCGCCCATGCATTGCTAGGTATGATCTGACACCTCTACACTTGCCAATGCCATTTTAGGACAGAGTTTTACTGTGGACCTTATGACTTAAACATTGGTCACATCTTTTGTCTTTCTCTTCCGCACCTTCTTTGTTTCGTGTGGGCATGTTTCAAATTGCAAGCGTAATATTTCTCTTTATGGAGGTGGCCTTGGAACAGTAACAATGAATTCTACTTTTCAGAAGTAAACCTTCCAAACTCTGGGGAGTAAACACTGGCAATATAACTTTCTTCTGAATAAGCATAGATCACAGAATCAAATCCAGTTGACGTGGCTATGCCTGCAGAAGGCAAAGCTACACCAACTGGATTTGATGAGGGCACCCACAGGAGGAGATTTTCAGTAATAAAAGACTTTCCCCTTCTCTCCTGCAGCTTTTCTAACTTATGAATAATCCCTTTCCTCAAGTGGAAGCTGCAGAAGATACAGGACAGGAGGGGGAAGTCTTGTATTACCAAAAATCTCCCTCTGCTGCTGATGTCATCAGCCTTTTACAGGCTTAGCTACCCCAACAACATTTCAGTCACAGAATAATAAAACTGCAGAACTGGAAGACACCCCAGGGGTCATCAAGCCTAACCTCTTGCCAAAGCAGGACATTCACAGCTAAAGCAGCTCTGACAGATGGCCACCTGACCTCTGTTCCTTTGCATTGAGGCTGTTGTGGGTTTCAAATGAATCAAGGTCTTGCCAAGGAGCTTGTGCTACAATACACTATGCATGCCTTGGTGTGTGAAAAGACTTGTTGTCTTCAATACAACAGGCAGAAATCCAGTCCCTTCCTTCACTACCTTTTTTGAACTGGAAGAAGCGGCTTCTGGTGGTTTTCTGCCTATTGTTAAGGTGGGAGAGGCGTCATCGGGGAAAAGGGGGAAATTGCAACTCTACTCTGCAGAAGTAATCTAGGCAAAAACTGCCAAATCTGCTGATGTAATCGCAGAGCATGGGCATTAGGTTTAAAGATAATTTGAAGATATTTGATTTGACCAGTTTCCTGAGTCTATCCATGTTGACTTGAAAGTAAATCTTATTGAGTCCCATGCAGCTTACTTTGAAATAAATATCCCTAGAATTGCAGGCTCGCATTGCTTTTGAGAGCTGTGTCATCAGTACCCATCTGCCCAAGGCTCCTCAGGGTTGTATGCCATTTTCCTAATTTTTTATAATTTTGCAGCCATTTCCTCCAGTCAGCTCAGAACTGGGAGGCGGACCATGAGAAAGAATGAGCACCAGACCCATGAAGCAATTTGACTGCTGAAGCAATTTATGTCTGATGCTCTGCAGACAGAACAGATTGTACTGTAACACAGAGAGAGTCAGCTGAAGGCTGATCTGAAGGGTCATTGAGATAGTTATTTAAATACTTCCCTTGTGTTTTTTCACTACCTGCAAGGGGGAGAATTGTGTTTGAAATTTGGTGAGTCTCAGGTTGCACAATAACATGACTGACTTTGGGGATAATGTCCTTTGATCAGGACAGGACTTCTGCTTCCCCAGGCAGCCGACACTGTCAAGAATGCCATTCTTACAATACAAGGGGAAGAGTCCTTGTTAGTAAATTCAATGTGCCAACTCTGTCTGTTTCACTTCACCTCTAGCATGTGGTTGCATGAGTTGGAGATCGCTCTGGTCAAAGCAATGAGGCTTATGCAAACAGAGGGAAAGGAGAAACTGCATATGCAACCATGGCATATGTAGTAAAGTCAAACATGATTTTGGCAAAGTCAATTAAAGATTAAGTGCAGTTATTAGGGATGGGATTTTGTGATTTCTTGGACTACTAATCACATAATTCTCCATTCTGGGAGTTCTACCAATGGGCAGCCATTTTACAGACAGCTAAGCATAGTTTCACCCAAGAATCCAGTTCTTCCCCCAGTGCTAGTTGGGAGCTTTCTTTCTGAACAGGAAACCAGGCAGAGCTAGGCCTAACTCATCCTTAAAGCCTTCCAATTGAGGCCATTCTCCCATGTGAGTCACATTCAGGTATCTGTAAGATGTTTGTCTGTCAAGTAGAATTCCTGGAATGGATAATCATGGGATTTATAATGTAAAAAACCAACAAATTCCATCCCTAGCAGTCATCCATCTAGGCACCAAAAAGACCCTGATCTACACAGCTTTGGTTTGGTGATTATTTCATACGCCTTCAGACAAAATACTGGAACTTTCTTGGGCATATATTTTTCACTTGAATTGTTTTCCACTGCAGCTCTACTAAAAGGAAATCATCATTGTGCTCCTGCAGAGAACAGGTATAGCTAATTGTTAGATGTTTAATGTATTCTCGAAGGCTTTCATGGCCAGGATCCGATGGTTGTTGTAGGTTTTTCGGGCTGTTTGGCCGTGTTCTGGAGGTTTTTCTTCCTAACGTTTCACCAGTTTCTGTGGCTGGTATCTTCAGAGGACAGGAGTTGGAACTCTGAGTATTTATTTTCTTAAAATCAGTCCATGTAATGGGCATCATACTATTCCACAAAAATTCACATCGTTGTTTTCTTTAAACACGTGGAATTAATGTATAATATCAGCTAGAAGAGTAGAGCTATATTTTTCATCATTTCTCTTGACATATTTTGCTGGACATGAAATATAATATACCGGCTTTTTGTTGCTGTTTCCTTGGTAAATCTGATTTTAATTTTTTATGTATGAGACGTGAAGATGCTCTGATTATTTTAAAGGCTGAAATGCCCTTCACATTCTTTTTTTGAACTAGAATGATTAGTAGACTGTCAGTGTTGTAAGAGGAGCACTCAGCTGGTGCAGGGAGTCCTTAACCCTATCCAGACCAAAATGGTTTTACAGGCGTTCTAGAACATTCCTGAGGTTTTTCTCTCCTCCTCCACAATGCAGAAAAACAAGGCATTTCTGCAGAATTGTCATTGAATAGTCCACAAGATATGGGGCGGGCGAGGGGGAGAAGAGAGACTGTCATCCTTTACTCCCACAATAGCTGGAACTGATACTAGGCCCAAAGCATAGAAAAGCTACTTCCCGGGCTGCTTCTCATAGAATCTCCTGGTGAACATGGCTTTTCCAGACTCTGGATAAGTCCAGGGAATTGTGGAGCACAAAATAGGTCGGCTAAGCTGCTAGAATAAGTTTCTGTTACATTTGCTTCCAGTTGTCATGATGGCAAATCAAAATAAACAAAAGAAAACTTTTAGCAAAAAGGAAGGAATCTGTCAAGGCCGGCAGAAGCCATTTTATCTTGGCTGAAGACCAAGAAACCTGACTGTGGAGAAAAGCAAATGGCACCACTCAGCCAAATCAGGATATATAATCCTCCATGCCAACCAATTTATTTTGGCAACTGAGGCAAAGCAATCCCTCAAGGCGTCTAGTTGGCTGTGAAAAAAAAAATACAGCAGTAATAAATGACCCAATGATGTGCTGCTGTTTCTGGAATAAAAATTCTAGAAAACCATGTATCATCTGTGTCATCTCAGGATAACACAACAAGAGAGCATGAGTTCTGACTTTTGTCCAATTACTCGTAATAATATAATATAGTTGCAATGGACTCTCCATTATTTGATCCTCATGAGAACTGCAGAATGGGTTTGTTTTTCAGTTCATGCCATGAAAATTTTGCTTAAATTCTTGTGTAAATCCTTCCTGAAACAATACTTTGAAGTGAATGCAGGAGGGAGTTGTTCTTGATCATGGGGCAGGTCTGTGACAACACTATTTGTAGGTGCCAGTTCACTGACTTTGTGGCACTTGAGTCAACTTGTGGTAGCCTTAATTCCAGCCTTCAACCAACAGCTTTTTCAGTCACTGAATTCCTAAATGTTTTCAAATAGGAATGCATCACTATATAGGTGACAATCTCACCCTCTCACCAATATATAGTAGAAACTGGTGTTTTGCATGTTAAGATTCTGACAACTTTGCACACAGGTTAAGGAGTGATCACAAGGGGCAATAGATTGCAATTTCAACCACTTGTGGAGCAGTCTGGTGTGATCTATTTCCCCTTGATCACATGATGCACTGGGAAATGCATTCTAGCCCTACTCTATATGTGCCCCCCTTGTGCCATTTTGCTTTACTTTTGCTTTATGTAGTGCTTCTTATTTTGGGGGCCAGGCTGGGGCACATTCATGGCAGAAGGAAGGGTTGCCTTAAAGGAAGTCATTGCCTTTAAGGTGATCCTTTCCAGTGCTATCAGACACATGCTTTTACAGCTGGTTGACTGAAACCTTAGTCTATTTATATATTCCTTTTCTGACCACAGGTTGTGTTTTTAAAAAGAAAAACAGTTTTATAACTGTTTTTATAACTACATATGATTTTCATTACCCCAGCAATGGGAACTCGGCTAGTGAGAGTGATACGGAGTGCTCCATTTTGTTTTGTTTAGATTTTGTGTTTTATGTAGAGATATGTAGAAATGTTGCCAAAGCCTCATAGGCCCAAATCTTGCTGCGTATCTCTGCCTGTGTAATTTGAAGTTGTGCAAGCAAGCTAGAAGTCATATCCAGAAAACTGTTCTGCAGGTGCAGTTACTCAACTACTTATGTAATCAGTAGCACAACAAGTCATGCAAGCTGTTATACAACTAATTGTACAATTAGTCATACAACCAGTTGCAGAGTCAATCATGTGGTGGCAGGGTGGTGGTGAACTGGACATTAATGGGTATAACTTCTGATCTTCTCTTGGCATAACTTTACACTCTACTGAGTAGCATTCAGCTTTCAGCTGCAGATGATGGAGACATGATCTTTTAACATGGAGGGGCAGCATGTAGAGTCTTCACCAACTAGACCTTCTCTGATGTAACTGCCTTCATTAAGATATGGGCTGGAAGGGGGAGAAGAAATTGCTTTGTGTGCTCAATCAGTCCTACCTGGTTCTAGCTGTCATGCAGCAGAATGAAGCAATCTGCTTCAGGAGTAAGAATGTAAATTTTTGCTTGTCTTCCCCTCACACACAAGGGGGAGGAGCTGCAGCATTCTTCTCCTTGGAATGAATAAAATTCCTGGGGCTTTCAACAGAGTTCCTAATTTGTTTGTTATTTCCCCCCAAAGTAATGCTAATTGCTGCACAAAGTTACAAATCGGCTCCCCTTGAACTTTCTGGGGTTTGTTTGTTTGTTTGCTTGCTTGATTTCTTTTGGGGTTTGGGGGATAAAACTGAGCCTTTTGCAAACTGTGCGAATTGTGTAAATGGCCCAAAATTATGATGACTGCCATTTTGTTAAAATTTTGAAACACTCAGTAGATTCTTGGTATTTGTCATAACAGTTTGGCAGTTCTCCTGAGCTTGCTCTGTCTTTATGTGCTGTGCTTCTCCAGAGAAAAGGACATGAGAAACATCTTAGGCAAGTTACAGGGATAAAAGAGAGCCTAAAAACAGCTTAATTCTACGAGAATGAGACATTTAGCAGGTATCTTTATTCAGGCAATATTGAGGATGGGACAGATGAAGGCAGAAGCTGGTATCAGAATGACGACATAAAGTGGTGGCCTATGATAGTTTGTTGCCAAAGGCAGTAAAGCACGACTCACTCATGGGGGTTTCTTCCTAGTATCTTTAGCATAGACATGTCCTACCTGTTTGTTTCTTCTTGAGAGGAGGACAGAACTCAGTCAGAAACCTTGAGTTTGAGCAAAAGGCCTAGCTACATAGCACTTAAAGCAGTCATTCAGCACATACAGCAGAAAATCCCAGAATCACTTCTCACCAGTAGAAAAGCAATAATAACCAAACCAGTAATTCAGAATTGATTGTCGTATTGATACAAGTAAAATCTGCTTCCTGAGTTGGCTGCCTCACTCTGCCCAGCAGTCCTACTGGCATAAGGCCTTAAGTCAACCCTCGATTTACGAATTTAATCCATTCCGGATTAACGTTCGTACGTCGAAACGTTCGTATGTCGAACTATGCATTCCCATAGGAATGCATTGAAAACCCATTAATCCGTTCCGGCCGAAGAAAAAAATACCCCCCAAAAAAAGAAATGAAAAATAAAACACTTGCAGTCCCACGCTGGGACTGGGAAAAAAAAAAAAAACACACACACACACACACAAAACAAAAACATCCAAAAATAAACATTTGAGCAAGTCCCGCGCTGGGACTGCAAAAAAAAAAAAAAAAAAAAAAAAAAAAAAAAAAAAAAAACACAACACAACACAGAAACATACCCCCCCCCCAGCCCAAAACCCACCCAGAGCAATTTATAAAAGCAGCAACTTACTGGTCCGAAGCCTCCCGGTCCCCCGCTGCCGCCATTGCCGCCTTCCGAGGCCTCCCAGGGCTTGCCCAGCACCATCGGAGGCAAGCCTCGGAACGGAAAAAGGCAGGGGGAAAGGGCGTGAAATTAAAAAATGGTGCTGGGCAAGCCTCTGAAAGCGGTGATCGCCGCATGGGGGGACCCCCGCCAGTCCTCCGATGGTGCAGGGGAAGCCTTCGGAAGCTTGCCCAGCACCATTGGAGGACTGGCGGGGGTCCCCCGCAACCGCGATCGGCGCTTTCAGAGGCTTCCGAAGGCTTGCCCAGCACCATTGGAGGACTGGCGGGGGAGCTCTGAAAGCGGTGATTGCGGTTGCGGGGGACCCCCGCCAGTCCTCCAATGGTGCTGGACAAGCCTCCGAAGGCTTGCCCAGCACCATCGGAGGACTGGCGGGGTCCCCCCACGCGGCGATCACCACTTTCAGAGGTCCCCCGCCAGTCCTCCGATGGTGCTGGGCAAGCCTCCGAACGGAAAAAGGCAGGGAGAAAGGGCGGGAAATTCAAAAATGGTTCTGGGCAAGCCCTGGGAGGCTGAGTTTTGAATTTCCCACCCTTTCCCCCTGCCTTTTTCCGTTCGTAAGTCGAGGCTCCGTTCGCAAATCGATACAAATTTTTGCGATCGGAGCCGTTCGTAAATCGAAATGTTCGTAGGTAGGGACGTTCATAGGTCGAGGTTTGACTGTATAAAGTTTTGGCCTTAGCAGGAAAGTTCTGGCTTCCTCGTCACTTTGGCCCAACCTTGCTGCAGCCTGGAGGGGCTGCAGCCTCAATGCATTTTAATGCAAGCTTTTCCTTGAGCCATTAAGGAAACTAGTAACCCAGAGTGACCACTGGGCAGCCCATGCAATTAAGGACATGTCCTTGAAAGGACAATGTTGCCATCAAATAAGTTGTGTCCCGATTTGCTTCCTGCTCAGATAATTGCCTGTCTATAAATGTGACAAGAACAAATGACATTAGTCCCATCATCTTAAGTATGTCAAGCTGAAAGATAATTTTAGTCAGTGTTGTGGGAAAAATTAAAATATCTAGGCTATTTCTTCTATGGGAAAATCATATATGGTAGTTGGACAGCATGGTAGAATCACAGAACCATGCATGATGTAGAGAAAAGGGATAGAAAGTAATTCCCTTCCCCTTACCTCTTAATACTAGAACCCAGCATCATCCAGTACAAAGGAGACGAGGTGCTTTTTCAAAATGGTAATAATCACAGACACACTTTATTTGTTTACTTCAGGTCACTACAAGAAGTTTTGCTGCCTGAAGGAAAGAATAAGATGGTAACTGTCAACACAGTAACCTTTCCCCATTTTATATACAGAAGCATACATGACTGACAATATGGGAGATGGGGCACTGTCTTCTACTCCATCTGAGGGCGACAACTCATTTTACAAGGAACAGAACAGATCATGTGGCATACATGGCTCTCTTCACCAACAAAGGAAAATGTTTGAAAATGGGACTCACGGGAATGGCAAAGGGTTGCTTCCCCAACATCTGGTCACTAAGGCTGCTGTCTTCGTCTGCCTAAGGGCAGGGCTGGCTCTGCAGTCACTATTTTCTCAGAAAGCTATGGCAGGTGTCCTCCTAGGAAATACAGGGCAAATCTAGTCTTCAGTCTCCTCTTTGCTCAGTGTTCAGGGCTCAGGAAGCAGTGGCATCTGGTACCCACTGTGGATAATTGGGTGGAAGATACTGCAGCCAATGGATGGTGGAGCTGGATGATCAGAACAAAGGTGAAAATTCATACACACAGAGTCACATATTCATACACGCATACATACATACATAGACACAAAGAGGCTTTTGTACACAAAGGCAGGTGAGCAGGCCAGCAGGCATTCATACCTACATACCCACACACTTATATAGGCAGGCTTTTACTCGGAATCTTTTTTGCCCCCACCCAATTCTTTCATCTTCCAGCTTAGCTGGAGGGCAGAAAATCCACTTTGCTACCGAATTAGAAATGTCGCTAGTTGAGGATGGCCGTATGAGAAGGGAGACACGAGTCCTATATCTTCAACAACTGTTGGAAATGGTAATTTCAACAGCTCATGGAAGCTATATGGCCAATCTAAACAGAACATCTACAGTATGGTAAAGAAAACAAAATGGCAGCCCGATTCCAAGCAGCTTTGGAAACCAAATGCAGTCAGAAGGTTCTTGCCTGCAGCAATTTTCTTCTGTGACTGGTTTTAAAAGTAAGCAGTTGACAATCACTTACACTGATTCTCTCAGTTCGGGAGGAAGGAGACATAGGCAGGGCTCTGCCCCTCTCCAATGATATGGAAGCAGGAAGGAATGGCTTTGTTGAGAGAAGCCTGAGCTTGGGGTAGACAAGTGCCCCATTTTGCCCTAACAGACCAGGCTCTATGGTTAGATATTGACTGGGTAGATGGATAATATTAGTGCTTCTGGAATTGCCTTATTATAGCACATGTTGTGTTGTACACACATATATTGAATTACAGTACCGTTATATGACATATAATGTTGTCAAAAAAAGGTACTCCCTGCCCTCCACCCAGCTCCCAGCTCCCAGCTCCGCTGCTGACTGAAGCCAATTGGGAACAATAATAATAAATGGTCAGAGGGAAGTCACAGGTAAACTTATTGTCTCTTCTAATCCAAACATCCCAGGGATTTGATTCTGAGAGACCTGGATCCATGCTACATCACCACCAATCATTGTTTAAATAAAAGTGGTGGTGCCAGGGAGACCAACACCTTTCCGACTGAACTACAAAACTAGCTTTGATCGCCTGTGCATTGGAAAGCAACCATTTTCATTTTTTTAAAAAAGCGTAGTCATATACATGAGATGCATCCCATTGCTTCACAATCATGCCATATCCCATTCTGGATGCCTAATCTCTAAGGCTTGGAATCTTTGCTTCTTGCTCTTCTTCTGTAGTATTAAAGCTACAACTCAGATGGAAACCTCTACATGAAATGTATGTGATTTTAAATCTGCACTCATGCTGGCTTGCCACCTGCTATCCAAGCTTACCATTTAATGCATGCCCCCTCTGCTCAGCAAGAGTTTATTTCGCAAAGCAGGAGAGTTGGTTGTAATTGTTTTGTTACGACTTCCCTGTACAATTCTTGCACAGGAAAAAGAAAACCTCGTCTATGAGCCACGATATTTGTCCTCATAATAACACAGCCTCTGCCCAAGGGAGCCCAGATGTGTAGTGCCTGTAGAACATTTCATTTCTGTTAGTATTGTGGTAGTTTTGGGGGGTGGTTGCTGTTTGGAGTTCGTTTTGTTTTGCCCTTCTTTTTTCTTTTTGGGGTTTACATTTGACTTTTCAATATGAAGATATGTTTTTAATGCAGAAAATATAAGATTTCTCCTTCCGCTCCTCCATCATCTCCATCTTCAGTCACTTCATGATGTTTTTAACAACATTGTGAACCAGGACTGCTTCAAGGGCATGTTACTGTCTGTGGTCAAGCAATGCCAGCCAAGCAATTTCAGCAGATGACTCAGAAAATCTCATGAGACTTAAAAACAAAAAAACAAAAAACCATAAGACAATAAAAAAAGACAATAGTAAGAAATTGCATGACTAAAAATGTCCTACACCTTGTGAACACTCAAAACCTACTAGAAGGCCTCCCCTGTTACGAACCAGTATCTTTTTCTCAAATTATCCCCACTCTATGTAAGGATTAGAAACAATAGGCCCATTGCCATCAACCAAGATTAAAATTTAGTGATAAATTGGGGAGATGATATGCCCACAAATGTCATGTAGAGAAAGGTGATACAAAAGAAACATTTTTAAAAAGGAAAATAATATTTTTGCTTTACTTTTGGCTTACATTTCCATCAAAGTTACTTAGGAGTAATAAACATAGATGAAAAATGTACAGTGGTGCCTCAACTTACAATTGTCCCGACTTACAACCATTTCGAGTTACGACCAGCTCCGGCCGCAAAATTTTGCTTCAACTTGCGGCTGGAGCTTCGAGTTACAACCAGAAAAAGGGCAGGGAAAAAGGCGGGGAATTCAAATTGCTAACTGTTGGTGGCGAAGAGGCTGCTTCTTTGTAGCTCTTTCGCCCCAACGGTTAGAGAGTGTGCGTTCGGAGGAGGCTTTGGACTGCCTGGTAAGGTGCTGCTTTCTACTTTTTAAAAACTGGCTGTTCTGGGTGGGTTTTGCAGCATGGGTTTGGGCTGGGTGGGGTTATGTTTCTATGCTGTGATGGGTCTTGCAGGGTTTGTTTGCTTTTTGGTAAAAAAAATTTTTTGCATTTCCGATGGGTCTTGCAGTCTCTGTTTGCTTTTTGGGGTTTTCTTTTTGCGTTTCCAATGGGTCTTGCAGTCTCTGTTTGCTTTTTGGGGTTTTCTTTTTGCATTTCCGATGGGTCTTGCAGTCTCTGTTTCCTTTTTGGTGATTTTTTTTGCATTTCCAATGGGTCTTGCAGTCTCTGATTGCTTTTTGGGGTTTTCTTTTTGCATTTCCGATGGGTCTTGCAGTCTCTGTTTGCTTTTTGGGTTTTTCTTTTTGCATTTCTGATGGGTCTTGCAGTCTCTGTTTGCTTTTTGGTTTTCTTTTTTTTTCTTTTTTTTTTTGCATTTCTGATGGGTCTTGCAGTCTCTGTTTGCTTTTTGGGGTTTTCTTTTTGCGTTTCCAATGGGTCTTGCAGTCTCTGTTTGCTTTTTGGGGTTTTCTTTTTGCATTTCCGATGGGTCTTGCAGTCTCTGTTTCCTTTTTGGTGATTTTTTTTTTGCATTTCCAATGGGTCTTGCAGTCTCTGATTGCTTTTTGGGGTTTTCTTTTTGCATTTCCGATGGGTCTTGCAGTCTCTGTTTGCTTTTTGGGTTTTTCTTTTTGCATTTCTGATGGGTCTTGCAGTCTCTGTTTGCTTTTTGGTTTTCTTTTTTTTCTTTTTTTTTGCATTTCTGATAGGTCTTGCAGGGTTTGTTTCCTTTTTTTTTTTTTTTTTTTTTTTTTTTTTTTTGCATTTCCGATGGGTCTTGCAGGGTTTGTTTGCTTTTCGGTTGTTGTTTTTCCTTCGGCCAGAACGGATCAATCACGTTTTTGATGGGTCTTGCAGGTTTTGTTTGCTTTTCTGTTATTTTTTTTCCTTCAGCTGGAACAGATTAATCGCGTTTCCGATGGGTCTTGCAGTGGGGTTTTTTTGTTTGTTTTTTTGGTGATTTTTTTCTTCGGCCGGAACGGATTAATTGCATTTCAATGCATTCCTATGGGAAATGGTGTTTCAATTTATGACCATTTCGAGTTACGACCATCTTCCAGAACCAATTAAGTTCATAAGTCGAGGCACCACTGTAGTATTGATTTTTTTAAAAAAATACATAATACCACAATTAAAATACAACGAGAGAAAAAAAGCACAATTAAAAGCTCAGCAGTGAAAGACAGCACCCAACCCATTAACCTTCTTAAAAACCATTGCAGCATACATGCCCAAGACATGCCTGGATAAGCATGTCTTTCCCTGCTACTGGAAGGACAATGGACAGGGTGCAAACTTAACCTCCCTTGGCAGAGAGTTCTTGAGAGCCAGAATGAAGTGCCTTTCTCACATCCATATCATAATTGCTCTACTATGCTGGTGAGGTGGAGAGTAGAGTCCCCTATCTAGGTAAGATCTATTTCCTCCTCTAGATACAAAATAGAGGGAGTTGGACACAGAGCTCAGCAAATCTCTTTTTCTTTGTTACAAACTGATTTCTTGTTATGGGTACAGGAATGCAAGTGCACCCTCACTGAGCACTTCTTAGGGCATGCTCAGAGACACAATGCCAACTCAGGCATTTTGGGATGCTCCAGTTCCAAGGGCATCAACCTACCTTAGCTGTGGAAATGTCTTCTTGACCCGTCACTGCCCACACTTTTGAAGTATGAGCAAAATGCCTTTTCACAAAACGAGTTGTCTCTTCTTGTAAAACTAACCACATGCATGCATCAAGCACAGAAGAACTGGCCAAGTGATCAAAATATACAAATAACCCATTCGGTGCTTCAAGTTTTAAAAAGTGCTTGCAACAAGGCAGCAATTACGATAGTTTGTGTGAAACAGCATTGCAATCTACGGAACAATTGTTCTCAAAAGAACAAAAAAAATATTTGTTGCAAAGAGCCACCAAAGGAAAAAAAATCTTGTCTTCTTGTAGGCAAGAACAAAAATGTTACTGTTTCTTGGTCTTACACATGAGAACGAGACAAGCAATACTAGTGTTCATATTGCTGGTATAATTACATTACATTATCCTTGTAACTTAACAAAAGATAATTTTACTTCCTTGAGGTTCTAGCTGTAATATTTTAGTTATTTGTTATCGCTATGGGGGCATCAGTTTGCAAAATGGTGGGGAGGACTATCCCATTGCAGAAATGATAACTCACGATTTCTCTTGTGTTGCTGCTGGTACTCTACTGTGGGTATAAAGTCAATGATCAGATAACAAGAGGAAGTGTGGTTTTGCATTCCATGGTAGTAGTTTAGAGCATTCATATGTAAACACACACACACACACACACACAGACAGACACACACACACAGAGGTTGCTCTTGAGTGAAAATAGTGGTTGTCTTACCCCAGTGTTATGAGGGAGCCTTCCCTGCTTCAGTCACAAGCCATCTGTGATTAAACCCTACCAGAGTTTTGACCTCTTCACAATAGGTCACCCATCCCAAACACTGTATGCTATTCTGGGTGCACTCTCAGAAGCATAACAGACAGAATTTCATAGAATGAGTACCTAGCTCACTGGGGGACGGGGGGATGTGTAGCCAGCATAAATGACATGTGAACTGCCGAGAGAGTGCTTTAAGCACTATGGGGTGGTATATAAACAGCGTGCTTTGCTTTGCTTTTAGAATGGAAGGAGCTGAACCCTAAATCTTAAATTGGATCTCCAGACTGAATATTGTGAAACATTGGGGAAGTATAGAAACCTGCATCAAATTAAGCGCTGATCTTTCCTTGCAAAGCACTAAAGTTCATCTCAGTAACATAATGCTTTCAAAAAACTTCAGACTTGAAAGCCAATTAAAGTAGGAACAAAGTGATTGCTAATAGTGTATTAACACGTGCCATTCAATCAAACACTGATATATATGTGCACATGTATCATCAACTGAGATGGATGGGAGAGAATAATGTGTGATGCTTTCATTGCCTCGGTTAATGATGTGAGAAGAAAACATAAAGCAAACAACTGTGTGTCATTTGAAAATACACATTATTATCTTAAATTCTATGAATAAAGCTGTCACACTGACTATAACAAAGTAGGGTCATGGAAATCATCAGCTCCAGCTTGTTACTCATATTATAGTCCTCATTCTGCATAATAAAGGTTAATAAAGGTCAAGGGTGACATCAGGCTGCAATCCATTGTATATTTAAGTTGCTATGTCTCATTTACTTAATTGGGATTTAAGCCTTGTGTGTATGAGATTACAGCCAAAAGCTTCCCCCCCCCCATCCCACATTTTGTTGAAGTCACTTTGTTTCAATTGTGGAAGTCTGAACCAGTGGTGGGTTCCAGCTTTGCAAACAATTGCTTGCCACCAGAGTGTGGAAACTGGTGGCCCAGCAATTATTCCTGCCCACTAGCTATGGTAGCTGGAATTGATGAGAGTTGCAGTTCCCCAGCATCTGGAGCACTGCAGACTTCTCATTTCTTGTTTACCCTATTATGTTGTACAGTAATTCCTGATGCAAATTTCACAAATAAAACAAACTTCACAGTAAGCTTGGAGAATCCGTTGTGTTCCTATGAAACAAGAGCGTAGGAAGTTCAGCCAAAATGAGAAGGTAGTAATGGAGAAAAGCATAAATTTGCTGACTGCAGAATTCTGGGTGTTCTGAAAAGCAATTTTTTTTAAGCTCATAACTCAGTAACTACACACCTGCACAAGGATGAGAAGACCTTTGCCTGGGATCCTGGATAGCCACCACCAGTCAGAATAGATAATATAGGTCCAAATTGACCAATTGATTGAGCTGGTGCAGGGCATGTTGACTGTCATTTTCTGTTGGTAGTTACAAGAAAATGTGTGCTATAGGCTTATTAATATGTTCATCTTCTTAGAATTTGAGGTGAGCGTATAAGACTGGAATGCAGTTGGTGGTTGTTAAACCCAACTAAGGTATTTAAAACTGGACTGTGTAGGCTGGCCTTGATCCCAGTATTTCAGAGGCATTGGTCCCATCACCACAGCCATCTGAATTGGCTGTGGTGATGATCATAAAAGTCCTCATGTGAATAGAATACTGTTTGTGGGATTAGGGAGTCTGCAGGGTTGTCAAGGAACACACATAGCACATATAATAATCCAATTAGGAGATCAAAGTTTGAGTAATATTTGCAAGGCTAGCTCTGTCCAGGAAACAGTGACACTGATGGGAGAAGAGATTAGATCATTCTCTGGGAATGCAGTCATCTAAAACAGACTGGATGCCTTAATGACCTTAACCATATTGTCCATAACAATTTTCTGTTTGGTCCCAATTAAATCTCAGTTCATTGGTCCAGTTAGTGGTTGAAATCCTGTTGCCTAGTGTGGTACATCACACTTTAGCATAGCAAATTGCAACCAGAGTAGACCTCTTTGAATGACTGGAACTTAGAGAGGAGCTGACTCATCAAATGGGCCCTTTCTAGCACAACATACTATGCTGAGTAACAGGATTTCAGCCAATACATAGTTGGTTACACTGCCAGGTATGTGAGGGTTTGAGTTTGAGTCATCTGTTTTAACTCCTTCGTCTTGTTTGATTTCATCAGACATGGAGCCGGGTTCAAGGGGTAAAGCATCAACATTTATTGTGGGAACTTCAATAAAACGATTTCCATCAAGTTTGATATCGTTTGTCTCTTCTTTGTTTAATGGGGTAAGAAAAGGATTCCAACCTTGAACTAGAAATGGAGTTTCATAACTAATGTTCCAAGGTTCATGCTGGTCAAACTGGTCCCAGTCTCTCAGTGTCAGTCCTGGTGATATTGCCAACAGGAGCATGGTTGCTTCTTCTAGGTAACTGCCTCGTCTTGATCGTTCTCCCGGCTCACAGAAGTCCCAGGTCTCTGAGATTCTCCTCTCTGTCACCATCTAGTTCTCTCTCTTCTCTTTTTCTACATGGGCTTTCACTTCCCTCAGTCTATGTCCCCACTCCTGGGCTTCTTTATCTCTCCAATACAAGGGTTTCTGAGGGGCAACAGCTCACTTTCTCCTCTAAGCTTCTTCTTCTGGGACCATTTGTTTTTCTCATTTCTGTGTCTAGGGATTCTCTAACCAAATCCATTCCCAGCTTGGGGGAAAGGATCTTCTCCTGCTTGCTGCTTTCACTTTCTCCCACCTCTTCTAAATCTCTCCTAGGGACTCCACTCTCTTTTATAGATTCTTTCCTGCCAATTCTTTCATTTTCCTCCTCCCTTGGCAGCTATGTCCCTCCTTCCTCTTTTCTCACATTTCCCAACTGTTCCCCCAGCTTTTCTGCTTCCTTCAGAACAATTGTCACTTCCACCCTAGTAATCCCTCTAGGGGAATTTCTTGGGACTGTCTCTCTGAGTTTCACCTCCTCTGTTTCCTTCCCCTTTCTCCACTGGAATGGATGACACTCAGGTGAGAGGTGTGTCCATCTCACCTCCCTTCTCACAAGGTGCTCCTTCTGAGCATCAACGGCCTCATTTGTGTAAGATGAAAATAAGAAGTTTAGCTGTGCACCATCAACATATTGGTGACATCTTACCTCACATTCCCCAGAGCATCTCTTCCAGTGGCTTAGATTTTGAAAAACAGATAACTGCCATGGTACAACTGCCATTGGGCAATTTTCCCACAGCCCCATCTTATGGAATCAACCATCCAAGAAGGAGTGAGACCATTGTGATATGGTGTCCCCAGGTCCCAATTTCGACAGTCTGTCTAGAAAGATACAATGGTCAGTACTGCAGGAAGCTACTGATACTTCAAAAGGAACCAACAGAACTGCATTTCTACTATCTCTCTTATCACACAGATCATCTGCCAAAGAACCATAGATGAATATATGACCTCCTCACCACCACAACTTTATGTGAAGTTTCATAGCAAAATGTTGTTGTTTAGTCGTTAAGTCGTGTCTGAGTCTTCGTGACCCCATGGACCAGAGGACACCAGGCCCTCTTGTCTTTCACTGTCTCCCGGAGTTTGGTAAATTCATGTTGGTAGCTTCGATGACACTGTCCAACCGTCTCATCCTCTGTCATCACCTTCTCCTCTTGCCTTCGCATTTTCCCAACATCAGGGTCTTTTCCAGGGAGTCTTCTCTTCTCATGAGATGGCCAAAGTATTGGAGCCTCAGCTTCAGGATCTGTCCTTCCAGTGAGCACTCAGGGTTGATTTCCTTCAGAACGGATAGGTTTGATCTCCTTGCAGTCCAAGGGACTCTCAAGAGTCTCCTCCAGCACCACAATTCAAAAGCATCAATTCTTTGGTGGTCAGCCTTCTTTATGGTCCAGCTCTCACTTCCATACATCACTACTGGAAAAACCATAGCTTTGACTATGCAGACCTTTGTCGGCAAGGTGATGTCTCTGCTTTTTAAGGTGTTGTCTGGGTTTGTCATCGCTTTCCTCCCAAGAAGCAGGTGTCTTTTAATTTTGTGGCTGCTGTCACCATCTGCAGTGATCATGGAGCCCAGGAAAGTAAAATCTGTCACTACCTCCATGTCTTCCCCTTCGATTTGCCAGGAGGTGATGAGACCAGTGGCCATGATCTTAGTTTTTTTGATGTTGAGCTTCAGACCATTTTTGGCGCTCTCCTCTTTCACCCTCATTAAGAGGTTCTTTAATTCCTCCTCACTTTCTGCCATCAGAGTCGTATCATCTGCATATCAGAGGTTGTTGATATTTCTTCCGGCAATCTTGATTCTGGCTTGGGATTCATCAGTCCAGCCTTTGTAACTTATATGATTTATTCTGCATATAAGTTAAATAAGCAGGGAGACAATATACAGCCTTGTCGTACTCCTTTCCCAATTTTGAACCAATCAGTGTTTCCATATCCAGTTCTAACTGCTGCTTCCTGTCCCACATATAGATTTCTCAGGAGATAGATAAGGTGATCAGGCACTCCCATTTCTTTAAGAACTTGCCATAGTTTGCTGTGGTCCACACAGTCAAAGGCTTTTGCATAGTCAATGAAGGAGAAGAAGATTTTTTTCTGGAACTCTCTGGCTTTCTCCATAATCCAGTGCATGTTAGCAATTTGGTCTCGAGTTCCTCTGCCCCTTCAAAATCCAGCTTGTACTTCTGGGAGTTCTCGGTCCACATACTGCTGAAACCTGCCTTGTAGGATTTTGAGCATAACCTTGCTAGCGTGTGAAATGAGTGCAATTGTACGGTAGTTGGAGCATTCTTTGGCACTGCCCTTCTTTGGATTGGGATGTAGACTGATCTTTTCCAATCCTCTGGCCACTGCTGAGTTTTCCAAACTTGCTGGCATATTGAGTGTAGCACCTTAACAGCGTCATCTTTTAAGATTCTAAATAGTTCAGCTGGAATGCCATCACCTCCACTGGCCTTGTTAGCCATGCTTTCTAAGGCCCACTTGACTTCACTCTCCAGGATGTCTGGCTCAAGGTCAGCAACCACACTATCTGGGTTGTCTGGGACATCCAGATCTTTCTGGTATAATTCCTCTGTGTATTCTTGCCACCTCTTCTTGATGTCTTCTGCTTCTGTTAGGTCCCTCACATTTTTGTCCTTTATCATGTCCATCTTTGCACAAAATGTTCCTTTAACATCTCCAATTTTCTTGAACAGATCTCTGGTTTTTCCTTTTCTATTATTTTCCTCTATTTCTTTGCACTGTTCATTTAAGAAGGCCCTCTTGTCTCTCCTTGCTATTCTTTGGAAGTCTGCATTCAATTTTCTGTAACTTTCCCTATCTCCCTTGCATTTTGTTTCCCTTCTCTTCTCTGCTATTTGTAAGGCCTCATTGGACAGCCACTTTGCTTTCTTGCATTTCCTTTTCCTTTTCTTTGGGATGGTCATAGCAAAATGGCCACCTCCAAAAATGGATTTTTTAATACTTAAAAATCCATTCCAGTTTCTGAAGAAATTATGCAGATTTGCAGGAGTGACATTACTAAAGATGGAGAAATCTGTCCTGCTTTCTCTGAGATCTGACTTTTAACACTGTAAGGCCTTTTGATCCCAACTATGAAAAAATCTGTGTAATTTGCTAAATTTCTTGAAATAAATGGAACTCCTACCCCATTTACACTTCCCCAATACAAAAGATTCAACTGTTCCTAGCTTGGAGAAAAGTACCTTGTACCATATCAATGTGCATTCAATTGTTTTGCAGCTAAAAGCAGCTATGTTATCTGAGCTGAGAAGTAGAGAAACAGTTACTTCTTATTTATTTAAACTGTAACGGCTTTCAGGAGAATTGGAACTACCAACTGTGACAAATCACTTTTAAAAGTAAGTTCGGAGCTCTACTCTATTAAATGAATTCCTAAGAAAATGTGTGGCTCGCTAACAGATAGGAAGGGTTCCTCATGATATTTCACAAGGGACATTTTACTCAGTTCAAATGCAGGGGGAAGGAACAGAAATTGCACGAGGAAGGAGGAAAGAAAGAGACAGTGACATCATTATTAGCCAGGGTTCACTTCAAATAACAAGAATATATTAATTGTGTCTGTTAAAAGCTGTTGCTGTTTCCTGCTATTGGAGTTATTATTGATATTTTAATTTTAATTCAGTTATTTGATTCCTTTAGAACCTTAATGAAATGAAAGTCTGCCTTAAAAAGGGGGAGAAAACCAGCACTGCTTTGATCTGGTTTTTTTGCCCAAGAAAATCAAAGCGTTTTAAAATATTCATTCTGCTTCTCAACCCTTCTTTTAACGAAGGTTACCCAAATCCCTGATGGCAGAAGATATGTCAAGGTAGATTCATATGGTACTTGTCTCTCCTTGTTGTTGTCGTCATCATCTTCCATTGGCATTCTGGTGATTTAGAGGGAAAAACAGAACTCATAATCAGAAGGAGAAGGATGTTGCTGAAGGGTGGATCTAAGACACCAGAGGCAATCTGGCCATTAAGCCCACAGATGCCAGCTTCTTCTACACATGTGAAAAAAATACAGACTTGCATGCTGCCAACCGGTGGGGAAAATCCTGCTGTGTCTTATTTGAACAACTAATGTGATGTGATATAGCACAGAGTTGAACTTGAACTACAACTGAGTCAGACCCAATAAATCAAGTGAACTAATGTTGGTCATTACTAAGTCTGTGACCATATTCAGCTGACTGTCAAAACAGTAACAGAATTGGGGTTATTTTTGTGTCCCTGTGGTGAGCAGGTGCTGAAACAAAGAGGCTGAGGCACTTACAGGGCAGAGCAGAATGGAACTCCCCACAGATCCCTTGTGTTAAATCCACCATTTGTGGGATTGTATGTGTTAAAATAAAGAAGACACAATGACTGAAATCCTGTTGCTTTTTTACACAGGCGCAAGGTAAACAGTGTTACATTCACTCTGTTCTAGTCAGAAATTAAAGAGTTCCCACTGTGCTTCTTGAGATGCTCATGCCTGCCTGGCTTGTTGTATACAGTGGTGCCTCGCTAGACGATTGCCTCGCAGGACGAGGAAATCGCTAGATGATGGCTTTTTGCGATCGCCAATATGCTTCACAAAACGATGGTCTCCTATGGGGGATTTTCACTAGACGACGAGGTTTCCCCATTGGAATGCACCGACTAGTGGTCAAAAGCTGTCAGTGCATTCCAACGGGGACCCGCGCTCGCTAGACGAGGTTTCCCTATGGGAGATTTTCGCAAGACGACGAGTTTTCCCTTGGAACGCATTGAAGAGATTTCAATGCATTCCAATGGGGAAACGTGCTTCGCTAGACAATGTTTTCGCAAGACAGCGATCTTCGCGGAACGGATTAACATCGTCTAGCGAGGCACCACTGTACTTGAGAATCATAGCAAAGACTCATTAATTGCAGCTAGAAGTGAGTCAATATTACGCCATTTGCTCTCCGCCTCTGTAACAAAGTGACAATATTTCAGCCAACATAAGTAAAAAGGGGGAAAGGTTAAAAAAAGAAGAAGAAGGTTTGACACATTGCGAGGAACAAATTAGGAGACAGGCAGTTTCATCTCTCAATGGAGCACAAGGCCTCCCCTGTACATGCTGATCATTGTGGTGTTTAAGTGAGACTCTGAGTGAGATCACGGAGCAATAGAGGCTACTCTCCACAGTATTTAGTTCAGGTGCAGTGCAAAGTAAAGGATTTCTGTTGGTGTGCCATATCGCCTGGGCTTTGTATTCTTTCATTTCTTCTTTTCAAAACACTCAGTTCATTTCTGTTTCGCCAAAGACACTGCACATGCCTAGTCTTCCTCATTTAAAAAAATAATAGTTGCAGGTAACTCTTTATTGTGACTAGGTACTTCCACGCTCTGTCAATGCTACTCCTTCCTTCTCTGTTTGAATCATCTGTTTCTGTTTCTGCACCATCTCGCGTCTTCCTCTTCTCCTACTTCCACTGATTCCTGTTACCCATCTCTCCTTTTTATGCCTGTCCCCCTTTCCCTCTCATGTTCCTTTGTCCACTGGAGACTATAGAAAAAATAAAACAAAATCCAAGGATTGGAAGGTACATGGTCTTGGCCAAGGGTAACTTAAGGTACTGGTGGTCTCCTTTGAAAAGATAAGGTTGTCCGAGGCTCCCATCACTGAAGAGTAATTCTAGAGAGGTCTCAATCTTTCTCTTGCTCTCTTCCTCCTCTTCATTTTAACACATAATTGCTATCTTTTCCCTTCACAGACATGCTGGTGAAACACATTTATAGGGATGTGAAGAAAAGATCTTTTGAAATTATTGGCAGATATTCTCCTGCGTGGTGAGGTGAAAGATGAAAGATGGTTTGAAAAAGAATATTACCTTCTAGGCAATTGTGGCTTGGTTAATATTGACAGATCATGTAAATATGGTGCTAGGGGCTAAGTGCCCCGTTTATGCTGCTTAGCTTTCAAATTATTTTTAAACTTTGTGGATGCTAAGACCAGAAGCTAAATAGGTGAAATATTGTATTTTACTCTCTATACTCTTTTCTCATAAGACATACAGTATGAAAGTAGCATAGATGGTAAAATACCATATTTCATCTAGTTTCATAGCAGCCAAATTACATACATTCTTTGCTGTATCACTACAACCATTTTAGGGGTGAATATTCCTCTACAGTTGGATATAGACCCTTTTTTACAAACCTGATTTTTTAAATCATTTTTCCATTTTAAAACACTATTTGCAACTAAGCTAAAATGGTGTTATCTTCATAGGTATTTGTAGAATTTGTGTTGAGCAATTCTTAACAATGCTCCTCACAGCATTGCTGTGACTGAAATTGTTTACATGTAACTGACACCTTCACCTCAGCAGATTGTCTGATACAGTAGCAACTCTCATTCAGGGCCCTTTAGATGTCCCCTTTTCTTTCTTTACAATAAGCCCTCTCCACAGTATTTTGTCAAGATTTGCCCTTGGGCATCTTTGTAGCCAGTACGCCCATGGCAATACAAATGTCTATTTACAATAGGGTGTGCTTTTATATTAAGGTGTGCAATATCCCTAGCCTCCTTTGGGGGAAAAAGTCTGCAGGTTTGATTGTGGAGTAATACTGAAATACCACTACAAAATGAAAAATGTTTATCAAAAGCCTTCACAGTATAGATGGGCATGACTTATGCCTCTTCGTACAAAGTAACCTGTGTGGCACCACAAGTGCCATACGGACCCTTCCCCCCCCCCCCAGGCCAGCTTGGCCACTCACCTGCCAGGGTCCTTCTTCTCCAGTGGTGCTCCAATCCAGTCAGGAGCTTGGGCTGCCTATCCTGCCTCCTCCGGCAGCCAACCACTCATTGGTTGCATAGGGAGAATCCCCATTCTGCCTCCTCATCAGAGTGGTTGGCTGCTGGAGTACGTGAGGAAGGGCAGCCCAAGCTCCTGCCCAGATTGTGCTAAAATGCATGACTTAAGTTGTGCCCATCTCTACTTCACAGTACTTTGTGCTATATGGAAACCATATGACTGATGCACAAGAAGTGTAATTCGGAGGAAGTTGTCCAGTAAGGTGATAGAAGCCGTCTCAAAGAATGAAGACTGGTTTATGCAGTTCTGGTTGTGTTTTAGTTCTAAAACATCACAGGCTCATATAGGGAAAGGCAAGACACTTAGAGGGTTCCATTCATGTTCCACTGATCAGAGGATTACCTGAGAAATGGCATACTTTGGTTAGCACATCGAGTCACAAACAAGTGCTTGCTAAATTCTTTGGCTGGAATTATGTTCTGCACTAATAGAGTATGATGTCCTGCCCGTCTGGTAACAGAAAATCTCCTATTTATGCAAGTATTGGTCTTGTCTGTTCAAAATGGCCCATACATGTGTGTAGAAGAGTGTTCTGGATACTGCTTGTGCGGACTCCATGAAACGCAAACCTCTCAACCTAGGGTCATTGCACAAACAATTTGACCCAAACAGGTTGCTAGCCTTTGTTTGCATCTCAGACCACCACAATCTGATGAGACACGTTCAACCATTTTCAAGCCTCACAAGATTCCTAACCAGGCAAGAGGAAGACAAGGAGAACTCTTCCCCTATCATCACCCTCTGTCTTGTCAAGGCCTCCATAATTTGTGTAAACAGTCTCCGTTGGAAATGGGTGTCTTTTCCCTTTTGGAAGAACACAGAATGATGGCCCGGTTATTAAAAAAATAGACACAAGAAGCTCTTCCACTGTTTTTAATCAAGCAGAAGAAGCAGAAGTGTTCTGTCCCGCCTCCCCCCCCCCCCCCAAATCTGGTGCACCATAAAATACTTTGCTCTCCTGGGGTTGAGGGAAAGGATTTGGTCACTTCACACTCATGCATGGGAAGAGAAGAGGATTTACGTCCTTAAGATGTAGCACTCTCTGTCAAAAGCTTGAGACCGTTCTTTATTATGAGAAATTTAAAGCTGATATAAACTATCTGTGACCAGGTGGTCACCACATATAATTCTAAATATATGAGCGCTCAATGGACAATGGTTGTTGTTTTTTTTCCAAATAAACTGAGGATTGCCTCAAATATTTGGGTATAGATATTTTAAAGGATATCCAGAAAATAAAAAGAACATAATTATAATAAATTAAAAAAGGGATATTAAAAATAAGTTACACGAATATTCTAATGTGAAACTTTCTTGGTTTGGAAGGATTGCCTTGATGAAAATGAAAATTTTACCAAAGATTAATTTTTTATTTATGATGTTACCGATACAATTATCAGAAGATGATTTTAAGTTGTGGCATGGATTGATTAATACATATTGTAATGAAGGTAAAAAAGCTAGAATAAATAAAAAGTATTGGTACAAGATGGAAAAAAAAGAGGCATAGGGTTACCCAATGTTAAAAATTATTATATGGCTAATCAATTAGGGTTTATTGGGGAAATCATATATAATCCAGAAAGGTTAATTTGGTGGGAAATGGAATCAATAAAGTTAGAAGATAATATTGAAAAATATTTATTTGGGACTGTTAAAAAACCCAAATTAAGTAAGATAAACAACCCCTATTTAAAGGCTATGCTAAATGTATGGTATAAATATATAAAAAAGTCTATGCACCCCTAATTCACCATTAAGGTTAGTAACTGAAACAGAAAATTTTTCTGCTAATCTGAAAGCTCTTGAAAAATTATTTAGGGTGAAGCGAGTGAGTAGATTAAAAGACTGGATGGAAAAAATGAGATCGAAGAAACAAATGAAACAAATTCTTCAAAATAAGGATTTTAAACTATGAACAATTAGAGAAATGGACTAAACAATGGATAAATAATAATAATAAATGTAGAGAATATACGAAATATGAACAATTCCTTTTAACCAATGAAGATATACAAAAGGATGATTCAGTGAAAGGTGTAGTAAGTAAAACATATAAAATAATTTTGGAGTTAGAGGAAGATGAGACTGAGGGTGAAGGATTGAAACAAGTATGGGAGCAAGACTTTATAAAAGAAATAAAACAAGAAGATTGGGAAATGATATGGAAAATTAGGATTTTACGATATACGTATGCCAGTGAGAATAAAATAAATAAAATAGCTTTAAGATGGTATTTAACACCGGTTAAATTGAGTAAAGTAAATACTAAATACTTGAATGTTTGCTGGAAATGTGATAATGAAATTGGTACATATTTTCATTTGTGGTGGGAGTGTGAAAGGGTACAAAAATTTTGGAAACTAATTACTAAGGAATTAAGAGATATTTTTGAAAGAGTTGAATCCAGAAATGGCTTTGTTATCAATATTTGATACTGAAGATTATGATGTTACAACTAGAGAATTGCTTACTAATTTATTGTTTGCTGCGAAATTAATTATAGCTAGGAATTGGAAATCTAAACATGAATTTCAACTGGAAGAATGGTACAATGAAGTCTGGAATCTTGCTGTAAATGATAAATTGACTTGTATTTTAAACGTTAAGAACAGGGAGATAAAAAAGACATTTTTTATGATATATGGGGTGGATTTATTGAATTTGTGTTAATAAGAGGAAAAGGTAAAATCCCACTCCCAACACAAGGATCAATGCAATTCTGGAAAGGAGGACAATGAGAAGAAGAGTTCTCCAGAAGGTCCTGATGGTGGTGGGGAGCACAATTATTATAGTTTGTACTTTGTATTTTGTATTTTGCATGTCGTATTAGTTAAAAAAATTTAAAATATTAAATAAAAAAAATATAAACCACAGACTAATCTTCCAAAATTCTTTGGTGTTCTGTAGTAGCCAGCAGATATTTGCAACATGATCTCAAGTGCCTCTTCCTTTTCAGAATTTACCTTGAACATCAGGCACTTCTTAATCCATATAAGGTAAAAGCCTTTGCTTGCATGGGAAATTAAAGCAGTGGTTCTATAGTTTCTAGGACATAATACTGGATTCTAAGACATTGGTGTGTGCCTGAGGAAGTGAGTATCTCTGATCCATGAAAGCTTGCAGGTTGAATGATTTCTTTAGTGGTCTATAAACGTATCACCTACTCTCACATTTGCACTCCTTAGCATCTCCTTTCTTGGGGACTGTATGTACATTTAGCATTTCCAGTCTGTGGGCCATTGTTTTGTTTTCCATATTTGTTGGCATATTTCTGTTAGGATTTTGACAAATTCAGTCCCTGTGGCTTGAAATACTTTTTAAAGTATCCCATCTACTTCAATGATTTATTCCCCCCCCCCCCAGTGTGCATTCAGAGCAGCTATCACTGCACTTTCTAGAATTGCAAGTTCTTCATAATAGGATTCCTCTTCAAAGGAGTTTGTTATCCTTTTATCTCTTCTATATAGGTCTTCAGTATACTGTTTCCACCATCACTTTATTTTGTCCTGCTCAGATAGAGTGCTTCCTTGCTGGTCATTCAACATTCCTAATCTAGGCTTAAATATCTCTTTGATTTCTTCGATCTTCTGGAAAAGATCTCTTGTTTTTCCCCTTTTGTTGTTCTTCTCTCTTTTCACTGTTTGTTGTAGTAGTACTCTTTATCTCTATGTGACAGTCTCTGAAAAACTGTATTCAGATTTCTGTTCTCTTTTAATTTTGCTTCTTGCCTGTCCTTTACAAGTTGAAGTGTTTCTTCTATCATCCATGTAGTTTTTTATATTCTTTTAATTACAGGAATTGTCTTTTTACATTCTTCCCTAATGATATTTATGGTTTCAATCCACAGTTCTGGTTCACAGTCAATTTTGTTTAGTAAGGCAAATCTGTTCCTTATGTGGACTTGAAATTCATCAGGACTGCTGTTTGATTATATTTCAGCTCTGCAATTCTTTTAGTGTTCTTTTTCAGTTCTACTCTAATGTTGAATATTAGTAATTCATGATCAGTACCACAATCCTCTCCTGGTCTTACTTTGGCAGAGAGAATACAGCGTCTTCATCTTCTGCTTCCAATTACGTAGTCTATTAGGTTTCTATATTGACCATCCGGTGATGTCCACATGTACAGCTATCTGTTTGGTTGTTAAAGGCAGTGGTCCCCAATCTTGGGCCTCCAGATATTCTTGGACTTCAACTCCTGGAAATCCTGGCCAGCAGAGGTGGTGGTGAAGGCTTCTGGGAGTTGTAGTCCAAGAACATCTGGAGGTCCAAGGTTGGGGACCACTGGTTTAAGGCATATATTTCTAATGAACAGATTGTTGGCTTTGCAGAACTCTATGAGTCAATCTCCTGCTTCATTTCTGTCCCCTAGGCCAAAACTTTCAGCAACATTTGATTCTGCTATGTCCCCTTTTGCATTTGAGTCAACTATGATTATATAAGCCTGATTATAAGCCTGTCTCGTTTTTGTGTGTGATCAATCTCCTCTTGGATGCTTGGATGAAAGCTTCCAATTTCATCCAACTGATTTCACTTTAAAGCCCTCCTGACAAGGTTTGCAAGTGTTCTAACAAATATGCTCTTCCCAACCTCTGTAAGGTGCAATCCATCATATGCCAGTAGTCCTTCTTTATATAAGCACAATCCAGTAAGTCAGACCTTTTCTGATGACACCACTGTGCAACCAATTGTTCACTTCTGGTATTTTTTGCTTGCTTGCTGGGCTTTCAACAGAAAGGAATGATGGAAATGTTGGATAAAATAACTATCTTGCATTCAATCTATCACTGAGTTTCAGTGGAAAGGGGTTTACAGCTTGACATCATTATGTCTTAACACTAACCTATTAGCAAAGTCCTTTTTTTCTGGGCTTGAGGCAAGCCCCTGCCCCCTTTTCCTATTTGTTTGCTTCCATTTTTGTTTTGTTTTGTTTATGCCCTCTATGTTCTTCTGACTTTCAACCCGACCCTGAGCAGACATTTAAACTTTTTCCTTCTTATACTTTTGAACATGTTGTCATGGAGGCAGTTTCTCTCATATGTGGAGACTGCAGCCCTCCTTTTTCTTCTTCTGATTGCAACTGAAATTCCATAACTGTAAGTAAATATGGTTTTCTTTTCTACTTAAACTACTTGTACAGTGATTTTTATATATAAAGGACTAGTCACTGTAAGAACAAAAGGGGCCTGGCTGGAAACTGGTACTTTTAGGTATCCTTCTTTTTGTTTCCCATGGGCTGTAGCTGACTTTTGTGCTTTATACTCTGCTAAATAAAAGGAGTTAACAAAAAATTCCTGCAATAGAAAAAAAATCCACCTGTACTCCAAGTGTTTCATCTTTCTACCCAGAGCCTCATGGTCCATCACAATAAGTTAAAGATCGTGTCTGGCAATATTTGTTCCCATGTGGATGAGAAGAAAGGGGTGAGGGTCACTGGGTTTCATGATTCTGTGCAACCTATCTGTCACATTCTTGATCTTCAGCCCAGGGGGACAGCACACCTCCAGAGACATTCTGTCAGGTCAGAGAATCATAGAATCATAGAAAAGTGATGTTGGAAGGTGCCTACAAGGCTATCAAGTCCAACCCCCTGCTCAATGCAGGAATACAATCAAAGCATATCTGCCAGGTGATTATCTAAGTTTTTCTTGAATGCCTCCAGTGTTGGGGCACTCACCAACTCCCGAGGTAACTGGTTCCACTGTTGTACTGCTCTAACAGGAAGTTTTTCCTGATATTCAACCAAAATCTGGCTTCCTTTAACTTGAGCCCACTGTTGCATGTCCTCCTACACTCTGGGATGATAGAGAACAGATCTTACCCCTCCTCTGTATGACAGCCTTCCAAATATTTGAAAAGTGCTATCATATCATCCCTCAGTCTTCTTTTCTCAAGGCTAAACATGCCCAATTCTTTCAGCCTTTCCTCATAAGGCTTGGTTTCCAGCCCCCTGATCATCCTGGTTGCCCTCCTCTGAACTGGTTCTAATTTGTTAGCATTCTTCTTGAAGTGTGGTGTCCAGAACTGGACACAGTACTCAAGGTGAGGCCTAACCAGTGCTGAATAGAGGGGGACTAGCATATCACGGGATTTGGAAACTATACTTCTATTAATGCAGCCTAAAATAGCATTGGCCTTTTTTGTAGCTACAACATTGGCCCCCCTCCAATGCTCTGGCACCTCACCCGTTTCCCATGATTTCAGGAAAATAATGGATAGCGGTTCTGAGTGTTCTTCAGTGAGTTCCTTCAGTACTCTCGGATGCAGTTCATCTGGCCCTGGAGATTTGAACTCATTCAAGGTGGTAAGGTATTCCTTGGCTATTTGTTTATCTATCTCCAGCTGCAATCCTGTCTCCCCCACTTGCACTTCCAATTTGTTTGGAAGTTCATAGTCTGTCTCATGGGAAAAGACTGAACTAAAATAGGAATTGAGTACCTCTGCCTTTTCTTTGTCCTCTGTTATCATTTTTCCATCTCCATTGCAGAGCTGTGCCACTGTCTTTTGTTTGTCTTTTGCTACTCACATACCCGAAGAATGCTTTTTTATTGCTTTTAGTGTCTCTAGGTAACCTCAGCTCATTCTCAGCTTTTGCCTTCCTAATGCCATCCCTGCTTTTCCTTGATGCTTGTCTGTACTCTTCCTTGGTGGCCTGGCCTTCTTTCCACTTCCTGTACATGTCTTTTTTTTGTTTTTATGTCCTCCCTGAGCTTTTTGTGAAGCCACACTGGCCTTTTTTGCTGCCTCCCCCCTTTTTTTCTTGTTGGAATTGTTTGTAGTTGTGCCTTTAGAATTTCTTCTTTTAGAAGTTCCCACCCTTCTTGGACTCCTTTTCTTGTTAGGATCTCCTGCCATGGGACCTTTCTTATCCTTGTTCTGAGATTATTAAAATTGGCTTTTTAAAAAATAAAGCAGAAGTGTGCGGCTACACTCTAATTTAGTTTCCTTTGAAATCATGAATTCTAGAAGGACATGGTTACTCTTGCCTAGAGTTCCCCTTACTGCCACTTCCCCCACCAAGTCATCTCTGTTGGTCAGAATCAAGTCAAGGATAGCAAATCCTCTAGTTTCTTTCTCCACTTTTTGTAGGAGAAAATTATTAGCCTCACAAGCCAGGAATTTCTTGGAAGGGCCATACTTGGCAGAATTTTATTCCCAACATATGCGTCTCTGGATAATTGAAATCTCCCGTCACTACTATGTCGTGTCTTTTTGAAAACACTACAATTTGTTTTTCAAAAGTTTCATCTGCTTCCTCTCTTTGATTGGGCGGTTGGTAGTAGACTCCAACTACCAAGTTCCTTTTGTTTTTTGCCCCAACTAGATTGATCCAGGGACGTGGTGGCGCTGTGGGTTAAACCGCAGAAGCCTCTGTGCTGCAGGGTCAGAAGACCAGCAGTCGTAAGATCGAATCCACATGACGGAGTGAGCTCCCGTTGCTTGTCCCAGCTCCTGCCAACCTAGCAGTTCGAAAGCATGCAAATGCAAGTAGATAAATAGGTACCACCTCGGTGGGAAGGTAACAGCATTCCGTGTCTAGTCACGCTGGCCACGTGACCACGGAAACTGTCTTCCGACAAAACACTGGCTCTATGGCTTGGAAATGGGGATGAGCACCGCCCCCTAGAGTCGGACATGACTGGACTAAATGTCAAGGGGAACCTTTACCTTTACCTAGATTGATCCAGATGCTCTCGATGGGATAGCTAATCTCCTCCTCCTGTATTTCTGTGTAGGAACATGTATTTTTGACATATACTGCAACTCCACCTCCCTTTTCATTCTCTCTGTTCTTTTTGATCAGTTTATATCCCTCATAAATTATTGCCTCTGTCCCTCTTAATAGGAAATCACCTAATCACCTATTCACATCACATGTCTTTTCTTCCTCTAGGAAGTGGCAGGAACCTTTCTATCTACCATATCTTCCATGGGAACATTCATGCTCTCTGCTGTCTCTTGAAATCCTTGTTATTGGAGAAGGCCTGGGACTACTACTCTCCTTCCAGTGTCTCAAAAATCTTGTCCATGTGGAGGTCCTGAGACTGTTCTTCTTGTTCCAATTCCTCATAATCATTCTGTATGTGATGGTCATGGGATTGCTGCTCTGTGTGGATTTCCAGGGTTTGTGGCCCTGCTTCAGCAACTCAGAATCACAATCCATACAGAGGGCCCGGTATCATTTTTGTAGCTCCAGATAGACAGCATGCTTCCTTATTATCCTGCTTCCTTGAGTCACAATTATTCTCCCTTCTCCAAGAACTTGCCTTCTACACTATATATTATTCTTCCTTCCTATAGGCACCCACTCTCTGTTGCTCTTCCATGACTATCTGCTGAGCTCTACCCAGAATCTTTTCATTTCCCCTGATGAGATACAGTAGAGTGTGAGGACCAGGCCTCAAGCTGCTGTACTTTCTCTTCAAGAAAGACAACCAGCTCGCACTTCTTGCAGGCGTTGCCTCCTACCTAGGCAGGAAAACAAACACTCAACATGTGTTTCAGACCACTGCAAATGCTCTTTTGACACTCATGCTTTTGTCCTGTCCTGTATGGGCAGTGAAAAAATACAGCCTGGCCTCCCCCTCAAACTCCCTTGAACTTCTCCATTTATTCACCATGTTCACAAGCTATTCGTCTGGAGCTCCCAGAGAATCTGAGTACAACTATAGATCCGAGGGCATCTGCTTGCTCCTCCCCCAGCCAAGTGGATGACTCACTTCCTCTCAGCACCAGCAAACCCACACACACCTCAATCAGCATCCAAAAAAATCACACAAACTTCCAGATAGCTCAAATAACCAGTCACAAGTGAAAAGAAACAGCCTCACCCTCTCTTGTTTCTTTTATCAACCCCCCACAAAACATCCCTGTTTACTCTTCCTTTCATGAGCTCCTCGTCAATTGAACAGGGAGAGAAACAACAACTTGCAAATCATTTTATATTTAATAATATCATTGGTTATTTTATTTTAATGTCTTCCATGAATTTCATTTAACCCCAAAATTGGATTGATAAGGTAAATTTCCTTGCACTGATTGAGAGTTAATGACAAATTTTGAGGTTCCAAGGAGATGCTGAGCCGCTGCTGATCATTTACTGAAAGCCTTTATCATTTCTAGTCATTTTCTTCCAGCCAGCTCCAGTCTAAATAGGTTTTTTCTTATCACTTATTATGCATTTGCTTATCTACATTCGTCTTCTCCTTCAACGAGTTGAGTTAGACATAGCTCCTGTCCTACCTACTTTACCCTTACTACTACCTTGTTAAGTAAGCCAAGCTGAGGGAGAGTAACTGGCTGAAAGTCAGCCCATAGGTTTCATGGCTGAAGGATCTTCCACACCCCAGTCCAATATTCTAACCACTATACCGTGCTGGGTGTTTCATCTACCAAGAAAGGCTTTTACTAACTTCCGGGCATAGTACACTCAAGCAGCACACCCAGCATCCTCATGAGCTTCCTGAAAATTACACAACATTTACACATCCCTCCCTGCTGTTTGCTAAACTCATGTGATGGTGACAGGTACTTGCTCCATTGCTGTTCAATATTTCATCCATGGAGATAACACATGAACACACTTCCTCCACCGCCCCACAAATGTGCACACAGCCCCTACTGTTATATAAGCTCTTGGCCATACTTCTGTAAGACCGATTAACAGATTCTTATGTCTGTTTCATTTTATACATCTTGCATATGCAGGAATAAGAAGAGCTTTACTTAAAACAAAATGACATAAAAGTGGATCGTTCACTTCTCAGGTTCATGCATTTCCTCTGTTTCAGATTTTTGCATTCACCAGATTGCATCATAATAGATTCAGCCACCTTTAGCACAGCAGTTCTGGAATCTCCAGGTAAGCTTATATGAGTGGGACAAACCGGCATAGGTTACCTTTATATTAAATGATGAGTGGCGATAACCCAGAAATGTATTTCTGGATATTATCAGAGAATTGCATTGGGGCTGAAGAGGATGTGAGGCTTAGAGACAAAACTGTTTCCCATCAATAAGTCTGCAATCCCTTGCTAAGAAGCTTTACTCTTGAAACCCTCTTGGGTTTACTAAATGAATTTAAAGCAATACAGATACCTCCCAAATCCCACGACAGAATTTACAAGTCAGCCAAATAAGCTGGGAAAATTCTGCCAGTAGCAGAAGACAAAGTAGAATTAATCAAAACTAAAAAGGTCTGTACATGTGCTGTTGTTGTTTAGTTGTTAAGTCGTGTCCGACTCTTCGTGACCCCATGGACCAGAGCATGCCAGGCGCTCACGAAGAGGGCCTGTACATGTGTATAGGGATATAAACCCTCCTTCCTATCATTTTCAGAGGTGAGAACAAAAATGTTAAGAAGTTTTCTTTTCACTGGGGATATTATGAGAGTTTCCGTGCATTTTTTGGGGGTGAGAGAGAATTCCAGGCCTATTTTCATGAAAAATTCACAGAAATCAATTTGTGGCAGAACTCCATAAGAAAAGGGAGGCATGGTGGGAAGGATCCCTATTTTAGTTACCCTCCCTCCCTCCAGTATGTATCTTATGATGAGGTAAGCTGTCACCTCATCCTCCTCTTCCATAAGGTCAATTGTACTCTGTAGAAACTCTACTCTGAACTGTGTGGTACTGTAGTAGTCCTTTGGTTCACACTGTAGATGGGGTTGCTCCTGTTCTTCAGAGGACATCAACCCTACAATACACCTCCATTTTAGGAATGAACTGCCCAATAGAAGTCTACTTCCTAGAATTCTGTTTAACAGACATTATTTTCTTTGCTGATTTAGTCACAGATGCAAACAGTTTGTAGTAGGTATGGATGTAGGTATTTGTCTCCATTCATTTTGGTTCATTTTTAAAAATATGATGTAACCTGTTGACCCTGACAGGGTCTGCAGGTGCTCCTTCCTTCATCCCTTGATCCATGAACACAGGTGATTCAACACAAACCAGGTTTATTATAATAGGGGTAGGGATTACAGAAATATTGTTCTCTAGCTTTCTTGGGCTAGTTTCATGCAATGCCTCCAAGCCTGTCTCTGAGTCCAATACTCCGAGTCCATCAGTCATTTGGTTAACACCACTGGGAGGAGTTTCAGTCCAGCCTTAGTTAGTTTGGTTGTCCACGCCAATGTGTGAGGCCCCCAATAGAGACGGTCAATAGGCCTGCATAAAGGGCAGTGGTGCTGGTCCCTAAACCCAGCTCTCCTTCTGGCTCTTGAGAGACTGGCACTGGCATTCCGACTGGTGTTGTCTCTGCCAGCATTGAAGCAGAGCTGATGTTGACTCTTGGGGACCAAGCTGACTGGAGATGCATTACTGCTCTTCACATTTCTGCTCTACTCAGTAAGAGGGATGAGGGGGAGGTTGAGGTGCTTCTCTGCCTGATGTTTGGCTACCCACAGTTGCACTACTACCACAATCCCCAGTTTGGAGAAGAGGTTTCTCAGTAACCATTCTGGAACCATGAAAAAGCTATTTCTACTGGAGTTCAAACAACTGCATTCTTGGTTTCTGTATGAAATGATAGCTCTGTGGCTGGAGAGTGTTTGCTACTGGGTATTGGTTCTCATACCTAATGCCTAATTTCTAATGGAAATTAACCCTTATCTATACATCAATTTAATGAAATGACACAATGCAGAGGAATAAAATGGATTATATCAGGAGAATGATAACAATTGTTGTCACCTCTCCATGTAACACAATGATGCTCCATGTAAGTGGAAGATAAGTAAATGTAGTAAAAAGTGGGTCTGTTCTAGTAGTGGGTTTTTTTGTCCTTTCAAAAGGTGACTTTACATAAGGAAACAGGTGGCATAATGCCATGGAGGTCACTTTTCAGAGAGCTGATCAGTTTATCACCCCATTCTGTTCTCTTTGTACACCAAGGTCTAATTTAAGCAGCTACCCCCAGAACCTTCCAAAAATAAAATACAACCCCACCCACAAGATGCAGAAAGTCTGGACAGTCTTAATAATGTTATGAGGGAGAAGGTGGTAAGACTTGCATATTTCATGGGTACTGATATCTATTAATGGCCATTGGATCTCTGATGTGCTGAAATGTGCAGCTTGCTTGCCTTAAAAAAATAATAATAACAGTGACACTACTACATTCACCTGGTGTCTAGAACTGGCATGTGGAAACAGCAGGAATAGGATGCTCATTAGCAGGCATGGGAGCATAAATCTCACCAAAGCATAAACAACACTTTCGGCATATTACATCTCTCTCTGTCATTTAGTTCACATATTCAGTACAGCAATGGCTTTCTACATGATGAATTATCTCTATCACTTTATCACTTGTTTGTGTGAAGGAGCTATCACAGATTTGCAATCATAGATCATT
This sequence comes from Intellagama lesueurii, assembly GCA_037013535.1. Lineage (NCBI taxonomy): Eukaryota > Metazoa > Chordata > Lepidosauria > Squamata > Agamidae > Intellagama > Intellagama lesueurii. The sequence goes on along the minus strand of JBAJHW010000004.1, from coordinate 90,015,081 downwards.
CGACATAGCTACACAGGCTTATCACTTAATAAAGCAAGATAGTCTCCACTGTGATATGAACAAGCTGTGACACTGAATCCCTGATAATGTTTACTACATATAGAAAAATGTTCTTGATGGATCAAAATCAATGGCATATCTTGTCATCTGTATAAACCAGCTTTGTGATTCCATGAGCAAATTTCACACCAAACAAATGGGAAGCCTTCAGTACCACACCTTAATTTTCACCTTGCAATCCCTACCTCCTATTTCCTAATAACAGTAAAAGCTGCATTGAGTATCATAGAATAATAGAATAATGAAGCTGCAAGAGGCCTATAAGAGCATCAAGTCCAACCCTCTGCTCAATGCAGGAATCCAGGTCAAAGTATATCTGACAGATGGTTGTCTAATTTTCTCTTGAATGCCTCCTATGAGGGAGTGCTCAGCACCTCCCAAAATAATTGGTTCCATTGTTGTACTGTTCTGACAGGACGTTTCCCTGATATTCAAACAAAATCTGGCTTCCTGTAGCATGAGCACATTATTACATGCCCTGCACTCTGGGATGATCGATAACAGATCCTGACCCTCCTCTGTATAAGAAGTATTTGAAGAGTGCTATCATATATCCCGTCAGTTTTCTTTTCTCAAGACTAGACATGCCCAGTTCTTTCAGTCTTTCCTCATAGCACTTGGTTTCCATTCCCTTGCTCATCCTTGTTGCCCTCCTCCGAATTTGTTCCAGTTTGTTGGCATCCTTCTTAAAGTGCAGGGTCCGGAACTGGACACAGTACTGGTAGATGAGGCCTAACAAGTGCCAAACAGGGGAATTAGTACTTCACAGGATTTGGCTGTTAATGCAGCCTAAAATAGCATTTGTCTTTTTTTCCCCCTCCCAGCCACATCACACTAGACAGTAGTGATGGAAGGGGGAAGGGAGAAGGGATGAAAGCCTTAGCAGCTCCAAATGGCTTGGGATCCAAGTGGGAAAGTATTTGGTACTTCTTCCCAAGTCAAGGTACACAACAGTTAAAACAACAACAACAAAAACCCCTCTAAGCTAGTTTGGCCATCCCTGGCCAAATATCTCAACAGCAAATGAAACTGCTAGCAATTTGCTGCCCTTCCATTACCCTCAGATCCCCTGCCTTGAGGCCACTGCCTCACTCTAACTAATGGTAGGACCAGCTGTGGAAAGGGACTATCACCTTGGCTGTACAAAACAAAGTTGTTCAACTTTTTAGGGGCCACAAGGGGCAGCAAGTTAAGTTGCATCTAGAATGAACATAAAATTGTTTTTTTTTTTTTTTCAGGAACTGCTTTCACCTGGTCTCAACATGTGCTTTGATTATTCTCAATGCTTGAGGTCAACTGGCAAATTAGAGTAATGTGTTCAGTAATGAGTGTTGATATCTGAGTATGAAGGTTAAGGTCTCTTGGCTAATATTCCTTACTGTCAATCGAGGGGAGAAAAGACTGATGTTGCACATCTTAACCGTCCTTGCAGATAAGTTATATTTCAACTTACAGCAAATCTGAGAATGTTCCAGAAATCACACCTCTCGTTCAGATACAGCTGCTACTGCGTATGTCACATTTTATACCCAAATCTTTCTTTGGTGATGACTAGGCCTTGCAGAATGATGCATGAATTGTTGATTATTTCCTCCATCAAGACTATCTTGCGTTGCGGGGTGGGTGGGATGAGGAAGTAGAAAAGAAAAAGAAAAAAACCCCTCAGATTTTCATGTCACATTTTCATGTCAAAGGAAATTCTATAGCAATCTTCCTTTTTTCGTCCTTATTTATGAGCTCATGTAGCAAAGAAGAAAAAAAGAAGAGGTAAAAATGTGACATAGATGGAATCTGAATTGCAAATTTTTATCCTAAACTACCAGTTCTGATGGAAGACACTTTCAGAAACACTGGTAACACTGAAATTGACAATGGGGAACGATTTCTCTAAATTATCTAAATCCAAAGGCCCCTCTAACTTTGATGAACTTCTCTAAATTTCAGATGTTCTTAGTAGTTCATCAAAGTTAAATGAAAGGCACATTTTTACTACCGTGTGCAGTATAAGTATACTTACAGTGAAGGTATACTTTCTCTGTCATTTTTCTACAATTATTCCTATATGTAGGGATTCCCTTTTTATTTTGAAATGAAAATTATAGGCAACAAAAGTAACAGACATAATCATACAGCTAGATTACCAACAAAATAAAGAAATCCATTAATCAAGCGCCTCAGTATATCATGGATATGCCTGAGATGACGTGAGTAGCACAGCCTAAGGGGAAGCTGCCTAAATATTGAAATAATAGGGATATTAATTATATATAGGTTCAGTAAGTTATGATGTGGAAGCAGCATTTATCCATCACTGAAGTTAACCCACCGAAGTCCAGAAGACAAGTTCACATTTATTTATTTTATTTATTTAAAACATTTAGAGCCCACCGTATATCACAGGATCTCAGGCCATGTTAGAGAGCTATAGCAATTTTAAAATGTAAGATTGTTAAAACAATGCAAAATTGCACAATTTAAAAGACAAAATTAATGCATTACAACCTTTACACTAAAACCTCTCCAGCCACCACCCTCAGCCTCCAAAAGCTCTGAGTATGTTTTGAGCTGGTGTTGAAAATGATGCCAACCAAGCCTCCAAAGGGGAGGGCATTCTACCGTCATGGCCGAGAAAGGCCTCCTCTATGTCTCTACTTTATGAACTTTTTCCAGTGGTTTGGCACAAAGAAGGTCCTCACTCTGTGCTCAAGGATATGTAGCAAATTCTCTTTTTAATTCAGTTTAAGTCACAACTGGATGATCCCCAGAGGTCTTGGGGCTGCACATGCCTATCCTTACACTTTGGGGATTGTACCCCACCACCTTCCAGTTTTTCTTACAAAACTGGAGTGGTGTTCCCCCCCCCTTGAAAAATCCCACTTGAACCTTCTAGTGGCCTATTCATTAAAAAAACAAAAACAAAATTAAGATATGAGGGTGGGCTTCTCTTCTGGATAAGTAATAGCTTGAGCATCATCAATACATCCAGTATGCTAACTAATGTAGCATTCCATCATAGGCAAGATCAAGTAATTCATTTCCCTGTTCAATACATCTCTAAGACCTTGTATATCATATTTATTGACAATAAATATTTATAGATATTTATAAAGAAGTACAGTAGGATCCCTGTATCTGTGGCATTGGTATCCAAGGTTTTATTTATCCATGGTCTGAAAATAATAAAAACATTAAAAGAGAACCCCAGAAATAAGTATTTCCATAGTGTAATTATCAGAACTAGCCACTAGAGAGAGCCAGAGACCATGCAATGTATAGGATTCATTATTATCCACAGTTTCAGCATCCGCATGGGGTACTTGGAACCAGTTCCCCGCAGATACAGGGGTCCTACTGTGATGTGGATTTCTTTTCCTAATCTGATTCAATAAGCATTCCCAAGAGTGCAGGAAATTCTGAGGCTGGAATACTGCTGGAGCACATTTAGCAAATGCTGAAGTTATACATTCTGCCATTCAAATGAGGTTGGCAAAACCCTCAAGCTAGAAAATGGCAAAAATTCTATCTGTCTCTACAGGAAGGACTTCTTCCCAATTTTAAAGTCTGGGTTGCTCCAGTGTTTATTTAGCATATGAAAGTGAGTCAGAGTGAAAGTGGTGTGGCAATATGTACCAGTTTTCTTCCTGTAGAGGTTGTCAGAGGAACATATGTAGGCTCTGCAGCCATCCTCTTGGAGAGGGGTACCAGATAGGAAGTTCCCAAAACGACCCAGGATGTGCAAGATAACAAATAGACCTGTTGACAGAAACTGAGATCAAGAAAGCCAAATCCACCTTCACTGAATGCAAGTTCCAGCCTCTTCAAAGAGAATCAGGATGGTGTGGATCTCCACATGAACTTCCCAAACACAATGCTGATTTTATGAAAGTATCTGCTAGATATATGAAAAGGGATTGCATGAAGAACATACATCATCCAAGATATAATAATTTTGAGCATGTTACCTGCCCTAAAGGGGCAAATCAAAAGGTGACCATTGTCCAAATCCATGGATACATCCAAAATTAATTTATTAAAATTTAGCACAGGCCTCTGCCCTTTTGTGTGTAAGGACAAGTGAAGATTTTTACACTTTGTCACAACTAATATAATTCTCATCTATATCATGCATCTGCTACAGGCATGATTAAATCTGCATCCAACCTTACTGTATTCTGTGTTGATAAAATTGTATTTGTGTATGTCAGTTCATGTCTGGTTGTTTCTGCTAAAGCTACAAGTATGGTTACAAATCCTCAGTTGTCCTGTCTTCACAGGAGTGGATAGGGTGTACACCATACTTCTTGTTGTGTGAGAATATGTCCCAAGATTCTATTGCAGATTTTTCTTGTAGAAAATAAAGCAACAAAGAAACAAAAACTCAATAGAGTCACAAAACAAAGAAAACTGGGGAGCTGCTGCTTTTTTTCATGGGCATTTGCCAATCTGAAGCCTTGGAAGGGTTGGTTATGTCTTTCTTAACAATCTGTTACTTCTTCTCTGCTTGTCGTGTGTGTTTGTGTGAACTTTTACAAAGCCAAACGTGGTTTCCTGGATTTGGGAAATTAGAAGATGGCAACTCTAAGGGAGAGAAGGAAAGAAACTCCTAGTTCAAAGTAAGGATGAAAAGAAGAGTTCAGAGATGATTCAGTGAGAAGAGAAGAGAAGAAAAGAAAAGAGAAGAGAAGAGAAGAGGTGGGGTAAAGAGAGAGTAGATTGGAAGAAAGCAAGTACCAGGATAGGAAAGATCAAGGAGTTTTCAATTTCTGCTGAGCTGGTAAAGGTGGAATGTATAGAGAACTAGAGAAAGAGAAAGACTGCTGAGAAAGTGAAAGGGGGAGAAGAAAACAGTGTTGATTGGGGGAGGAATGAAAAGATTTCTAGCCAGGTGTACCCAAGCACAAGGAGGGGGGGGGGGAGTCAATAAGATGAAGAGTATTGAGGTGGGATTAAAAATTTTCTGATCTTGGCAAAGGTGGGCCCATTTATTAGTTAAAATTTAAAAATCCCAGATACCATCTTCTGACAATGGGTGACCTTTTTAAAAAATTATTTAAAGAAAATAAATGCAATCTCAGAGTTGCAATTATTCACTGCCTTGTATAGTGTGCAGCAACTGGATAGACCAGTGAGTAGTGCCCCAAGCTGCAGAGTGTGGAGTGGTTCCTGTAAATTGCAACTGACTTGATGGTATATAATTATGATCCAATGCATATCTTAAGCACACCTGAAACACTGCATCATTTCTTTTCTGTGTTTTATTATCTCCTTGGGAACCATATGCAAAGCAAAGCTATCTACTACTATTGCCACTTTCAGGCTATCTTTTAACATTGCTATTTTCCAAGGGCAAGGATAGAAAACAAGATTTTCCTTTTCCCTTATTTTGCTAAGAATGCTATCGGATTCCTTCATTTTGACAGGCAGGAGAGGCTAGAATAAATGGATGTGGTATTTACATTATTCAAGCCCGTCTCAGTGAAATCTGAAGTTCAAACAATTAATCTATAGAGTGGTAATGGAATTTTAGGTGTATGCTAGGCTGATATGGTCTTTGCAGCATTAATGTCAATTATGTATAGCATCAAAAATACACCTTATTCTATGTGTTAATGCATTTTTGTTAAATATCCTAGTAACTCTTGCTACTTACAGGATCTTATCCATAGGCTGGCAAATGCTCCAACGGGGAAGAGAATATCTGGAGAGACTTAGTTAATCTCTATAGCACATGGTTTATAATCCTGTCTAGTAGAATCAGAAGATACACCCTCTACAGATCTGCACTGTTGAAGGAATGCGGCAATATTTTACTTTCCTTTTTTTTTTGCATTTCATGGGCCTAGGTGGAATGTTGTTATCATTTTTCTTTCCTCTTTTTTATATGGCTGAAAAGAGATGACATAAAGATTCTACTAAAATGAAATAGTTTCACCACAAAATATTGTATTCCAATGCGAGCCCTTCGAGATTATTTTAGAAACATATTAAAAGCTTTGTACGCAACAATAGTTTTCACATATTTTGCAATCTCACATTATTTGCATTACTGTGTGTGCATGTGTCCATGTTACTGGCAGTGGTTTTAATCCAGAAATGCAGTAATTTAGCTTGTGAGATATTTCTTATCATACATGGTGAGGGGAGATTCATTTATTTAAGGGACCACATTATCATGCTGCACATTATCATGCCTGTGTTGCCAGGAGGAAGGATGCCAAGCTTTCAAGGTGGATTTGATTTAAATAATGATTTACATTTTAAAAATCAGATATTTTTACACATTAAATTTAAGAAGTTATTTTTAAAAATGTAAGTTGTGATTTAAATTGTGGTTTAAATCCATTTGCTTTTTTTAAAAAAATCATTGATTTTTATCCACCCTGCAAGCTTGACATAGAAAAGGACAGCCTGAACTTTGACAATACCAATGGCAAGAGTCAAGATGGTTCATAGGATACCCTTTTGTGCTCACTACCATTCACAAAGTGACACCAAACAAGGGAAGATCCTAGAAGCTGATTCCTTTTTTTAACAGTTAATCACTTCTCAAAACAAAACCAAAGCAATTGTCAGAGCTATTTCTCAACAAGCGTGAATTGTAGTGAGCACAGGAGGGTATTCTGTAGACCTTTTTCAGCAGAGGCCATATGGCCCCCTGGGGCCGCAGGCACATTTGAAGTGGGCAATAGACTGGAAACAATTCTTCACACACAGCCTTATAAGGTTTGTTATGTGATTTACAACAATCCTAATTCCGCCAATATTTCTTTCATATTGTGTTTATGATAGCGGCCAAGAAAAGATTGAGAATGGCTGCTGTAGACCATCTTGACTGCTGCCATTGGTGTTGTCAATATTCAGGCTGTCTTTTTCTATGTAAAGTTTGGCATCCTTTCCTTCCTGGCAAAGTGGGCACAATATTGTGGAGCGATATCAGGTCATTTCCTGGCATTTTGAATCATGGATACTGAAGCACAATATCCCACATCCATAAAATGGAGGGTGTTTTTTTTAAAAAAAAAATCCTGGCTTTTAAAAAACAGATGCTTCAGGATACATGCACTACACACAAATTCCAACTGAAACTTACCTCTTGTAAAATTTCCCGGTGCTAGAGGATCCCAGAAGATAAGCACACTTTTTGTATTATGGTTGCTGGGAGATGATAGAAGCAAGAACTACTTTGATGTGGCTATACTCCCTCTGCGCCAAAATATTTTGAAGGGTTGTTTTGGACTTAATGAAATGGTGAAGCAAAGATGTGAGTAGGTGCGTCACACAGAATGAAGAAACATACACACCCTTTAACCTCTCACCCTTTACCTAATGTTGCCATGACCACTTTGCCAAAGGCAGACTGGAAAGCTATGCTCCAATTTCCAAACCCTTTCCTTAGGGGTAGGCAAGCTGGGGAAGAAAAGCTATTTTGGATCAAAAGCTCTATGAACATGTTGTGTGCATGTTTTTCAAAAGATGTCCCATTGCCTTTTGAAAGAAAGAATAAAAAAGGAAGATTTGGGAGTTAGCAAGGTCAAAAGCATCCATACTATGTGAAAGAAAGACAGAGACAAAAATCAACTCATTTGAAATGTAGTGTTGGAGCAGAACTGTACAGATACAAAAGCCGGCCAGAAAATCAGAAAAATGGGTGCTCAATCAAATCAAGCCTGAACTCTCACTGCAGTAAAAAAAAAAATTCAAAAGCAGGTGGGGCCCACCAATTTCTTGAAAAGACCAGCAAGAGTGGTCTTTTCAATTTATTTCATCTATTTTTCATCTGGGGATGTTTAAAGTTGCTTGTTTCTGCATAGGAGTTTTAAACAGTTTTAATTTAGAAAATCATAACTCAAAAATTCTTTGCCCGAACCTCCCTAAATTTGGCACAGAACAAGAGGACACTGTCTGCTCCATCTGTGTCAGATTTGGTGCTGATCTTAAGCCCAATTATAAAGTTGTAAGTTTTTTGGGGAGTTGCCCCCAGTTTTAGAATTGCCTTGTAAAATGTTGATTTGCTCTGCTGCACAATAACATAACATCACCACTTCACTTTGAAGAAAGCCTGAATTCCTCCAAATGATCTCATTAATTTGTTGCTCAAGCGTTATCCAAGCAGATGTGTACCCTTACTGTAAACCTTTCCACAACCCTTGTGACTAACTGTGTCACCCAGCCACCCCTGCCTGCCTCTGCAGTTGCAGTGAGTAGGACCTGAGGGAGGCAAGCTTTGAACATGAGTAGGGACTGCATGGCTTGTTCATGTCACAGACTGCACATAGATTTACTCAGAGTCTTCAAACTCAGCCTTTAGAAGATTGTGCACACTTCAGTCTGCAATGTATTCATAACATGAGGGAGGGAAACAGGTATTTGCACAGCAGTTGAGGTAGATAAGCTTGCACTGAGCAAGCACATCATGAAAATAAAAACTCGCAATTTAGCTCAGAAAATTTACAATGTGCAAAGCCTCAGAGGTCTCTCCAGTACAGATCACAGTGTTATATATGAGCCCTCATTCATTTTTACAGAGCCAGGTAGGGCAAGGCAGGGCTATCCACTTTGTTTCTCATACCTTGCTCTCATTCAGAGTTAATTTACTTTGCATTAGGATAAAACACTCATACTTGGCCACACAAACATATGCAAAAGAAAGTGTGGAAAATACAGCACTAGAGATGGGCACGAAATAAAAAATGAAAGCCTTTGAGAATACAAAAAATGAATCACCAAATTCATTCAAAATTTGCTAATTCATTGATTTGTATTTGTATGAATCAATCCCCCAGACAAATACAAGATTGGGTTTCAGATATCCGAGTTATACACACACAAAGAGCCTCCCCTCCCGAAAGTTCCCCACAGGCACCTAGAGACACCAAAATTACAGAGTCTCATGATTCTCCTCTACAATATCTCCCAGTTTGGTGAAGATTGAATTTCCCCAAGCCAGCTGCTAAAGGGCACTTTCCTGGGGGAACCCACTTTGTGGGTGTATAACATGGATGTCTGAAACCCAGTCTTCACCAAACTTGGAGGGTTTGTAGGGGAGAGTCATGGGACTCTGTGATTTTTTATGTCTCTAGGTACTTGGGGAGGCTGTTTTATAGGGTTTTAAAGTAAAAAATGAACTGATAAATCATTTTGTCAATTGTCAGAAATTCATAAATTCATGATTCATCCACCTTGACAAATCATGAATCACCATTTTTCTGATTCATGCCCATCTTTATACAGCACTATATCCTTTGCCTCAGGAAACAAAATGTCTTGTATCAACTCCAGTTATATTTAGGAATGTTTTGAGAGTAATCCTACAATTTTGCCTTAATGTGAATCAGTTTGTAGGAGCTTCATGATTGTGTGTCCCTCTTCTCATAGCATGCCTGTGAAGAGATCAGAAACATTCACTTCTGCTTCCACTTTTAAAGAAGCCAGAGTTCCTTGTCATACTTGAACACAGGGCATATTGGTTAGTTTAAACAAGCCAGGATTAAAGAATAATTTATTATGATCTTGGATTGCTATTCATCATATCTTAAACTCATAAGAGTTTTTCAAATTTCAGCATGACAATATCACAACTCTGTTTTGTTTAGAAGTGGGAAATACTTGTAATTGTCCCCTCAGACTGTTTTCAAGTTAGAAACAGATATTATAAATAGTTTGTAATTAGAGTTGAAAGTCTGTTAGTGTTGGAAAGATGTAATTCAGGCAGACTTTCATGGTTGAGACATGAGGCTTCAGAGGAATTCCACACTAATGTCCTCAAGCCCAATCACAAAACAAAGCAAGCTAATTACATGAGGTGAGAAAAGCTTGTGCTGTGTACTCAGACACTTTAAGCAGATAAATAATTCCCTCTTTCAATGATGGATTGCCTGTCATGGTTGTTTTTGCCCTTAGGAATGTGGAGGAAGGAATGTGCAATCTAAATGCTCATTCACATAATGCAAAAACATTATAAACCAGGCCATTCTGTCAATGTTCGATTGTAGCAAGAAGGCAAATCTCCACTTTAAAATAATCTCCCCTATGTGTGTGATTAGAGATAAGTGGGATTTTCATTTCAATTACCATTTAGTAAGAACTTATTCAAATCCTCAAACTTCTTTGTGTTTGGGGTGGAAATTAGAATTAAAAATTTCACAAACTTAGGAGAAAGCCATATTATCAGATTGACCCATGTAGGCCCAGCATTTTGAATGTTTAGCCCTTAAGTGTCTGTCTTTGAGCCTCTGTCTCTTCCACCACATGACTGCTGAATGAGAGTTGCCACCCCTCATCTTTAACATTCATCCTACAATATAGGAGTTACGACTTGGTCCTTTCCACATTATAAGTGGCTGTAGCTACTGAGTCTTTCTGGTCTAGATGGGGAGATTTATTTTTTCAGGTTTTCAAAGAATTGACCAAAATCCACAGATTTCTTCTTTCCTGGAAGGCAAAGAATGTGGGGTTTATTATTTTGTTTTAGTACAGAAGAAAGTAAAATGGGCAGATTTTCCCATCCTTCAGGGAGTTCCAATGACAAAGGTCTGTAAATGTTCCATGATGAATCTAAAAGATTTTGCAAGCAGCTTCGCTTGCAAAAAGCCCTTCCACAATAGTTCAAAAAGGTCAAGATCTGATGACATATTTGTCCTTCATGCAATGACATATCTTCTCTTGGAAAGTAATTACAGCAATCCTTCTAGAGACATAATATCCCTGGAAAGTTCTGTCTAATTGGGCTAATCAGATTCTAATAGGTTTTCTTTCTGCTTATTTGCCTGCATTTCAGATAGGTATTGATTAACATGCTGCTTTCCGGTGTACGTGGCTTACCTCTGAATAACAGAAATAAAAACATGTTCTGCTGGTCTACTGAAAGTTAAAATCTCAAAATTATATCATACCTTGTTTGCAGGAAAGAGGATTAAAACATCAGTTTACCTTGCCGTATAGCAACCACCCACAATGATCACAGGTACCAACCTCAAATCCATAAATGAATTGCTGGAAATTTAAATCTGGGTGCAATTGGAAAATGTGAGTTGTACTCTAGAAATGTTACTTCCCACTGGTTAAATTCCAAAATTGAATGCATGTTTATCCTGCTTTGTACAGTGTTAGAAATAACACATTGTGCAATGCCCAGTATGAGATTATGCCGTTAGTAATTTACATCAGGAAAGGGGCTAATTGAGCCTTTGGTTGAGTAGTCAAATTGGTTCCTACTAGCTAAAGCTTTCTCTTGTTGTGACAACTGCAATCAGAAGGTCTTTGAGGACCATCTTTAGTAGTAGTTACTAATCACACAGCCATTCACCACACTGCTGGCTTAGGGATTTTGTCAGCAATTACTCTGAATAGCTAGAGTCCCTTGGAAAGATCAGACACCAACGTTCAAAATGTTTAGCCCAGCTTGCCAGAGCAGTGGGCTAAAATAGTACAGTACCTTATATATTCTTTAGAAGCCCCATGGTTCATTGTATGTCAATTGGTGATTAAACATATAGTAACAAGGATTATAAGATTAAAGAAAGTCAAGTGAAAGTTTGGGGGGGCATCTCTTAAATGGAATGGGGACTTGGTTGGCAATGTAAGTAGCAATATATTCAGAAAGCCAGTCCTGACAATTTAGCCTTGCCTGTGAGCTAGTTCAGAAATCACTAAGGCCACCATGTGGTCATTGCAAGAGACCTTGACAGAACCACTGTAGCTCACAGTGGTGGCATATTTCCTTGATGTTGCCATTTGTGTGCACTGGCAGTTCAACAGAAATTGTACCAGGCTGCCAGAATGTGTGAATAAGCCTTAAAGGAGATAAGGAATAACAGATTGTGTGTTCTTCTCACCACTGGAAAACTTTTTGCTCTTGGCTTCAGTATGTGTTTGTGACTACGAAATGTTTCTAGAAGGGACCTAAATAACCTGCTAGTCTCAACATATCTCTCAAACATGTGCTTTAGTCTTGCCAGCTGTTTAGCAATCATCGTCCATTTTCACTCACGCGAAAAGGTAGAAATTTTACCAACAACTTGTCTCTGTGGCTGAGTGCTTGTGTAAGACTCTTCAGACTCATTCAAATGATAATTGCAACTGTTGTTCGCTAACCTGAACATGGGAAGCTGCCACCATCAGTTATCATGTGATCAATCATCATGGATCATTTGCTTGAGTTAATTATTTCAAGCTAAGAGGTGATAAATCTACCCTGGGTGAGACATTAGACAATGTCTATTAGCTATCATTCAATTGAATGTACAACTTACTCTTTCTGATTGTAGCTGTTACACTGATGGGCCCTACTCTCACTCATGCACTTTTCTGTCCAAGAATAAACAAAGCAGAGTTATTGTATCTGAAATGATATTATAACAACTTTAAGCCCCTCTGTAAAACCATTCACACATGTTGACAAAATGAGTGGAGGGAGGAGGATGCACAGTGCAGGTTCTACAAGTGCCATCACAGGAAAAGAAATGCAGAACACAGTTCTATGGAGTAATGACTCTAATGACAACTTGCAATGGGAAACAAAGCAAGGACTAATTCATGGATCACAAAGGACAGAAAATTATGGCATCTGGCAGTTCTACGTTGCCCATTGGGCTTGTTCTGTATGAGGGTTAGGGAAGCTTATCATCCTCCTGGTACTTTATCCCTGAGAAATGGCTAATCTGTCTGAAATTGGAAGGAGCTAGAGTCCAACAACCAGACCCAGGAAGTGAATAGTCCTGAAAACAAGTTACCTGTAATTAATTCCTTTTCCAGTACCACAAATACAATGACATTATGTTACAACTGTGGTGTTATAAGGGAAAAATATAACTTCTTTGGCAGTGGAGCTTTAACTCTTGGTTACTTTTGTAGTCATGGTGTGCAGCTTCATTCAATGGTTGCTTTGAAATATCATATGAAATTGTGTTGCCCCTCATGCTATTACCTCATGGTCTGTTGTGGGTACTGAGGCAGTGATGTAGTAGAGAGGGGGCTTTTTTTCTCAGCAGCCAGTAATGAACCCAAGAATAAACATTTTTTTCTCCTCATCTGCAAGATGGGAAGAGTTTTCTCAACAAGAATGTTCACATTTGGGAGACTCATTTTGCACAAAATGGGACACGTCCTCCCTTGCTGCAGGGTCTTTTGAAAAGCAGAAGCATTTGATGGGGTTGTATTCTTGAAGGCTTTCATGGCCGGGATCCGATGGTTGTTGTAGGTTTTTCGGGCTCTTTGGCCGTGTTCTGAAGGTTGTTCTTCCTAACGTTTCACCAGTCTCTGTAGCCGTTATCTTCAATGGACAGGAGTCAGAACTCTGTCTGTGCTCTGGTGCGGTTTTGTGGGATAGTTGAGTATTTATAGCTGTGGGATCAGCTTTTGTCATTTTCAGGAGATTGGGTCATTATGGTAATCAGCGTGTTTTTTGTTGTGGGTGTATTGTTGTGATAAGGGGGAGAGATGATATGTCACTGTGATTGATGGGTGTCGTTAGCTAGTCTTTTGTGTGCAGTGATCACCGGTCCTTGTGGCTGGGTAGAGTTCGTTGACCTTTTGCAGGCTGTATTTTTCAGTGCTGGGAGCCAGGCTTTGTTGAGTTTTAGACTTTGATGGGTTGTTTGTGACTTTCACTAATCAGCCTGTTGTTCTGTGTGTGTAGACTTGGAGGGGAGGGGGGACCCAGGGAGATCTTATACTATGTATGGAAAAAGGCACTAGGTTTGAAACAACCTCTCTTGGCCAAGAAATATAACATAGGAGAGGATGCTCCTAGCTTGCATTGTTCAGATGATTTTATTTGCTATTTTGAAATGTGAAATTAAATAGTTACTTCTTTAAAATGTAGTATTCATGATAACTAACGGCCATTTTTAAGTGCCTTTCGAAGTTTAACTATTTTTTACATACACACCATGTATTATTTATTTTAAGATATAAATAGCAAAACAAAGATGATGAAGGAAATGAGTGGGCAAGAGAAAGGTGGGAAAAGTGGGAACTACTTTTTCAGACTAACTTCTCAAGTTCTATCATCAACATCTTGAGGGGCACCACTTCCTCACCCCGAGCATTGCCTAAAAGTAGATATCTAAGCTTTTCTCCATTACTAAGTATCATCTAAGAGTGCTAGGGACTGTGTAACCTTTGTGTAAGACACATTGCACTACACGCCAGTGACAAATCATTAGCATTCCTCTTTTTCATTGTGCTTGCACTTTCGTCTTAATTTCAACAAATCAAACTGAAGTGGGGGGGCATAAATTCACTCAGAGCTTTGAACAACTACTTTGGAATGATTAAAAGCAACAGACTCTGAACACTGCATTTTAAAAAGGACATCTGCCATGGATCCTGTGATTCAAAATGTTTGTGGACAATCCACTGGGACTGCTGGGCAATTTGTTTCTTTTAATTTGCAACCACAGAATAGGGACAAGATTGAAATATGATCTTCCAATGGAAGGGGAGGGGGAATTATAAAGCCATCTACTTAAAAATTATTGACCAGAAATACATAAGGGATGCATTAGGCAACATTCGGGGAGATTGTATTTAAAGTAATTGCACTAGACATTATGCATGCTTATTTATGAATTTTTAAGGGTTCCTTTTCATCAAAAAATCAAAGTGGCATTTAAAATAATTAATTATTCATATTGATGGAAATGGCAAAGTTGGCAAAGCACTCCCTCATCCTTTAATTGAAGCTAAATAAATAAGCGGCTTAGCAGCAGCTTCCATTTCTTCCACGGCTATGCTAAGGCGACGTTAACACTGAACAGATCTTGAGGCACTGCTGAAATGAACAGCCTGTGCTGTATTTTAACATTTAAAATGGAGAACTGCAGTCCAAGGGAATATATAGGACACAATCACATAGTCACTGAGAAGATACACTGGATCAAAATCCTGTTGCTTAGTGTAGTGAATCACACTAGAGTAGGCCTACTGAATCAATAGGGATTGGGTAAGTTAACTCCTCTGTAACTCCTTTGATTCAAGTGGGTCTACTCTTAACTGCTACTTGCTATGCTAAATCAAGTCACAGTTAGCGTAAAGGAGTCCCACTTGAATCAGTGGCACCTATGGAATTGTTGACTCACTAAATCCCCATTGGTTCAATGTGCCTACTTTAGTGCAATGTACTATGCTAAGCAACAGGATTTTGGCTGCTCTTTGGTGAATGACAAAACATTCAGCTTCCTGAGCATTTTATTTTTTCTTTTAAAAGCAAGTTCTTAGTCCACATTACTCCAAAGGTGTACCTGAAAATACCATGCCAGGCAAAATCAAGGGATTGAGAAATCTATCTAGCTGCTATTGCCTAGGGTTCATTCTGTGACCTACTGAAAAATGAATAACATAGCAATCCCAAGTCAGAGCCTCTGATATATCCAGTGTCCTTCTAGACTCGTGACCTAGCATTATCCTCCCTTCCTCCTGCAAACAAAGGCTGTGCTGGGGAGAAGTTCTAAGACCTGGAAGGCTTTGAATCCAGCTGTTCCAAGGCTTTCCTGATCAGTCTGCACAACTTTCAGTACACCCACTTTGTCTTTTTCCTATTGTCAAAAAGTTTCAATACTAAGGATGGAAGAGCTACAAAACTTCTCAAGTAACAAAGAGTGGATCTGAGGCTGGTTGTTCTCCTTCAAGCTCAGGGAGGCAACTTTGGAGGGGTAGAGATTAGAGATGGGCACAAACCAAAAAATTAACCAGAAAGTTCATCAAAAATTGCTGATTTGTTGGTTCGGGTCGACTCACGTTCGACAAAAGCAAGGAACCGAAACGAAATGAACCAATAAAACTTTTTAAAGCGATTTTTGGTTCGTTTGCCCATTTTCTCCCCCCTCATCCCCAACAACCTGATCCTTTCAATCAGAAGCACTAGGTAACCCTGGGAGAGACCTAGAGACTATTGGATTGGTCGATCAGGCAGCCAAACATGCGGTTCAAAGGGCTCTGGTGGAGTTGCTTGTTCTTACTTATGGTTCAGGGCCTGTTGACTTCATTGAACCACAAACCACAACAAACTGCCATTTTGCTGATTTGTGCCCATCTCTAGTAGAGACTTTGAGGTGGGGCATTGTCCCAGGGGCCACTATCTGCCCCCTAAATCATGCAAGAGAAATTCAGAAAACATGTTCATTTTGCATTATTTACTCAGGTTGCATAATCCAGCACTTCCTGGTGCAGAATATAAGAAAAAAAGGGGAGATAAATCCTTTCCATGTGAACAACCAGTCACTGTATATACAGCTGTCTTGTGCCAGTTGCACAGGGGATATTCAGCATCCCACTGTGTGCATGTACATTCTGTTGGTTTTAATGGGGTAATATTCAGCTTGGAACCCAGAGGTTGCTGAGGCAGTCACAGAACACTCCAATTGTGGAGCACTTGTGCCTTCTGGACAGTATTAAAACTTACTGTATTTATCTGTATAGCAGCAGATATGCTTATGGTACATTACAGACCTCCAGAGGTGGTGAGTTTTGTATGATCATTGGAAGTTTAGTGCAACTTATTTCTGACAGTAGCCATAAATGCATGTCCCACCACCCAACAAACTGCCCAAACCCCATCAAACCTAAAGGAAAATCCTGTGTTTTCTATTTCAGTGCAAGAAGCTGAAAAAGCCAAAAGCTGTATCACTCCCAAAGTTAACCTGGAATCCTGAATTCTGTCTTAAATGGGTTTAAGTTTCAAGTGACAACATAGTCACCCCTAGTCTTCTTTCAATGTATGCCTTTTAATGACTAAAAAAAAAATACAGCCTCAGAAAGATTAATTGGATTCAGAAAAAGGAGTAATAACTGGTGGAAGAAAATCAATAATTTAAACTATGCAGATGACAGCATGTTGCTGGCAGAAACAACAATAATGTGAATCAACTCCTAAGGAAAGTGAAAAAAAGAAAGTGCAAAAGCTGGATTACAACTAGGCATTAAGAAAGCAAAAATAATGCCTGCAAAAGAATGTTGACAATAAAATAATTGAAAATTTTGATTGATCCTTTTTATAATTAGCAGAGTATCAGGTACAAACAACTGCACAGAGAACGCATGAGAGAAAAGCTACAGTAATCCACCCCCTTTCACAGTGACTACCACTTTATATGTTAAAAATCACTCTGGAAACATTTTATGTGAAAAAAGAAGGTATCTTTACTTACAATTGCTGTCTATAGTTACAGTCAGAAGAAAAATATGAAAAATTGAACCTCCATGTGTGGGAGAGACCACTCTATGCTTTCTTCATGCTCAGAGGTCACGAAAGGAGAGAGAGACTAACAAACAACAGAAGTAAAGCAAACAAACAGGAAGATGGGAGAGGCAAGTCAGAGGCAGGAAAAAGGACTTTAGCAATAAGTAAGTGGCAGAAGATAATCGCCTTAGGTTATGAAGAGACCCTCCCGCTATTATTCAGCGTCAGTATAAGCAAGATTGTTATTATCTCAACAGAAATTAACAAAGCTAAAGGTTTTCTATACCTTGTTTCAATTGTCAATCCAAATGAAGACTGCAACTAGGTGAAAAATGGAAGACTTGAGACTTGGAAAAACAGCTATGAAACAACTAGAAAATATTCTCAAATACAAGTATGTATTCTGAGAGATCGGGACAAAGATAAGCCATAGTGTGGCATTTCTAATTATTGTGTACAGATATGAAAGATCAAAAGTTATTCAAAAGTTGGGAACCTTTTTGATTTCCTTTTTAAATCAAAAATAGACTTGGTCTCTGCAGAGTTTAAAAAATAATAATAATTGTGTGCTGTCAAATCAATTCATACCTATGGTGACCCTTTTCAGGATTTTCTAGATAGAGAGTACACAGAAGAAGTTTACCATTCCCTTCTTCTGGGGGTGCCCTGGGACTGTGCAGCTTTCCCAAGGCCACACAGGCTCCACTTGCAGGAGGCACAGTGGGAATCAAACTCCCAGCCTCTAACTCACCGAGTTATCCAGCCAGCAGACTAACAAATTATTTATTTATTTATTTATTTATTTATTTAACTTATATGCCGCCCACACTACCCAGAGGTCTCTGGGCGGCTTACAACATTTAAAATACAATAAAAAGACAAAACAATTAAAATGCAATTAAAATATATACTCTAAAAAATTGCCATCGGACCCACAGCTGATATCATTTCAATTAAAAGCCTTCTGGAACAGGAAGGTTTTGACCTGGCGCCGAAATGTCATCAGCGTCGGCGCCAGACGAATCTCAGTCGGGAGGGCATTCCATAGTCTGGGGGCAGCTGCCGAAAAGGCCCTTTGTCTACAAGCCATCCCTCTTACCTCCTTGAGGGACGGCTCTTTCAAAAGGGCCCCCTGGCTAGATCTTAACTGCCGGGTAGGTTCATATGGAAGGAGGCGGTCCTTCAGGTATCCAGGGCCCAAGCCGTTTAGGGCTTTATATGTCAAAACAAGCACTTTGAATTGGGCCCGGGCAGCAACTGGTAGCCAATGTAACTTAAATAGAATCGGCTTGATATGGTCCCTAGCGGCCCCACCACTCACCAGCCGCGCAGCTCGATTCTGGACCAGTTGCAGTCGCCGGACCGTCTTCAAAGGCAGCCCCACGTAGAGCGCATTGCAGTAATCTATGCGAGATGTTACCAGTGCGTGTGTAACTGTCATGAGACTCCGCTCGTCCAGGTAGGGCCGTAGCTGGTATAATTTCCGCAGCTGAAGGAAGGCGCCTCTGGCCACCGAGTCCACCTGGGCTTCCAGTGTTAGACTGGGGTCCAGGAGCACCCCCAAGCTGCGGACCCTGTCCCTTAGGGGGAGTGTAACCCCATTCAGGGCAGGGAAATGGCCCTCCAGCCTGTCCGGTGAAGCACCCACTAACAGCACTTCCGTCTTGTCTGGATTGAGTTTCAATTTATTAACCCTCATCCAGTCCATTATCAGGTCCAGACACGAGTTCAGCACAGAAACCGCCTCACCTGGATTGGTGGAAAACGAGAGGTAGAGCTGAGTATCGTCAGCATATTGCTGACTCCTGAGCCCAAACCTCCTGATGACCTCTCCCAGCGGTTTCATGTAGATGTTAAACAGCATGGGGGACAGTATTGAGCCCTGAGGAACCCCATGACATAAATGCCATGGGACAGAGCAACTGTCCCCCAGCACCACCCTCTGGACACGGTCAGCCAGGAAGGAGCGGAACCACCGTAAAGCGGTGCCCCCAACTCCCAACCCAGCCAGCCTATCCAGAAGGACACCATGGTCGATGGTGTCGAAAGCCGCTGAGAGGTCCAGGAGTATCAACAGGGTCACACTCCCCCTGTCTCTCTCCCGGCAAAGGTCATCGTACAGGGCGACCAAGGCAGTCTCCGTACCAAAACCCGGCCTGAAACCCGATTGAAATGGATCCAGAAAATCCGTTTCATCCAGCAGCGCCTGGAGTTTCAATAGCCTTATTATAAGAGTTTCAATAGCCTTATAATTTGTTAGTGGATTTAATGCAGTGTTTGGTGGATGATGACACAAGGATAGTAGATGAGTTAATCAGATTTTCCAGATTTATAAATTAGGGGGATAATGGACTGATAAATCAGTAATAAACCTATTGTATGAAGCAAGACATTTTTGGCTCTCTTCATTAAGATTTGTATCTTTTGCAGGCAAAGTGATTTTCTTAGAGCTAAGCCCTCTAGAAGTCACTGTGACCTAGTTTTGAGAACCAAATTCCAAAAAAAATAAAGTTTTTATTTGAAATTAAAAGGTACTGTAAGGGGAAGAAATGCAACAGACAGAATTAAAATGGATCTTGGGTGGTTTCAGCTATTGCATATTAGCCAGTTAATGAAGGAAATCAAAGAGGAACTAGGAAACTCTTTTCAGGTGCAAGACCTTACATCAGGCATATAAAGTCTATGACCCATGGACATAATTGGTCCAATGCTGCTCCCTAATCTGTCCAGCAAAAAAAATGTCCTCTTTTGCATGTCCTCTTTCTGTCATCGTCATGAGAGGTACAGATCAAACCTAAGTCATTGTGTAGAAGGATTCTTCGTGGATTTTAGGTAAGAAGTCCGGCATTATGAGAAGGCATACTTTCTTTTCCAGGACAGGGTTAAGTATGCAAAAGTATAGCCTATTCAATTAATGCATGTGCATGGATTAATACAATTAATGTACATAATTGATAAGAAGAATTGTAGGGTAGTGAATATACTGCTGGACTAAGACTCAGGAAACCTGGGTTCAAATTCCCATTCAGCCATGGGAACTCAGAGGAGGGGGGCAATGGGAAACGATTTTTTGAGCATCTCACTTACTTCAAAACCCTGTTGGTATCAACATAAGTCATAAAGAACTGAACATTACATAACAAAAACAACAGCATGCTCATAAACATCTCAAGCCTCAATTGTACATATCTCACACTTTCTTTTTTTAAAAGAAATATAGAGATACACATAAATTTAGAGTTGGTTTTAGTGTCTGGAGGAAATGAAAATATTCTCCCAGTATCATGTTGCCACACAATCATCTTTGGAGTGAATAATTAGAACACAAGGTTCAATACTTAATTTGGCTGTGGATTATTTAGTATTTGGTTTTGAAGACACTGTAAATCAGGGGGGAAAAATCTCCAGTGTTGAACATTAGATTATTTTCTTTTGTTTCTGCCTTTGATGATGATGGCAGTAACGCTGAGCATGTGCTGACCGTTTTCTGGAGAACAGCAACAGAAGGACAACACTGAAATACCTCAAATAATGACTCAAGGCTTGGGGAAAGAAGCTTTTTTTCCCCCACTACAACATCTCAAATTCCTCAACTGACCTGGGTAGCCATGCTAGCTGAGAGGTTCTGGAAGTTACAGCCCCCAAAAGGAACTTTTCCAACCTTTTGTCAAATTCTCTATATGGCAGCTTCTTGTGTACCCTCCACAGACTTGCCAGTTGGTTTCCCTGACTGAACCAGTAAAATTATATGTAACTTGACACCTGTATTTCTGGTCCAAGTGAGATAACCATTGTTTAGTGCTAGGAAAAGAGATGATTCTGTGAGTCCTCAAATCTGTTCTGGCCAGGTTCATTATTATGTATAGTATATGAAGTACAACCAATTCTTCCTTTGCTTAGCTGAGTTGTAATATGAATATATAAGCCTAATTTCCTCTCCTCCATCTCTATTAATGGATGTGAAGGGGCAGCTAAAGTGCCTTTTGGGGTCTTCTGACTCTCTGATAATAATGAATGAAAATGTAAAAGCTGTAAGATTTAACATACTTCCACTTCCTTCCTTGAATGGTGTGCATTTCCATCATTATTCGGATGGCACCCATTAATTAGCTCATTAACGTATCTCCACTTCTGCCTCAGTGGTTACGGTGCACAGGACTGTCATGTCATTCCCTCCATCCATTACTCTTTCTCTGTCCCATTATTTTCCATTCTCTTCTCCTCATGCCTTTCCCCATGAACAAATTCAGAATTTGTCTCCCACCCAACTACCATCCTTATAGCTTTTGTCCAGTGATACTACGTACAAATTGCTCCAAGTGATTTATGAG
This sequence comes from Intellagama lesueurii, assembly GCA_037013535.1. NCBI lineage: Eukaryota > Metazoa > Chordata > Lepidosauria > Squamata > Agamidae > Intellagama > Intellagama lesueurii. The sequence continues at coordinate 89,993,511 of JBAJHW010000004.1, read as the reverse complement.
AACTAGCCTAGGACTAGCAGAGGGCATTGATTCTAACAGCTGTTCTCTGGCCATACATATGGCTTCCCGCCCTTTTTCTCCAGCATGATTCCATGGTGATTTGACTTCAGCAAACATCCTACCAACAGACACCCATTGGATCTCATCATTCTCAGCCTTCTCTTTTCAGAAGCCCTACCTCCTTAGTTTTCAAAGGAAAAGCTGAAGTGTTCTGAAATGGTCTTTTCATCATTTAGAATTCACTCAACCCACCTTACAGCTCTTTCTCATTTATTGGGTTTTTTCCCCACCAGTTGGAGTCCCTGTGAGACTAACTCCCCAGTCTTCAGCCCAGTTAACCACACAGTTATTTTCTTCCACGTAAGCATGGATAGAAATGCACTGTGAGGCTAAAACCCAATGCCCATGAGTCTGGAAGGAAGCAATACACAACAGGTGTTTGTTTTAAAGACACAAGTCTCAATTTATTGTGTTCTTATAGGTGAGACTCAACAATGTCAAATTTTTGTCTTGTAGGGCAAGGCTCTGAGAGTTCTTAAATATTTTTACCATTTCAGCACCTTTGTTGCAAAAACAAACAAATCCTTGTATTTTACATAAAACCTACAGTTTGTACAGAATGCTTGAGTTTTTACAATCTCACATGCAGCCTGGAGAAGGTGTGGCTGGGAGGTACCTCTCTGGACTGGGGTGACTGTCAATCTGTCCAGCACTAACCAGTCATTCCTTCACTGCATCTGAATTCAAAAGCAGAAATCACTGAGCCTTTCTGCTCAGTGCTTTTCCCCTCTATAGATTCTGTTGAAGTCTGTTGGTGAAGACAGTCAGTGGTTTTGTTAGTTTGCTGTTTGATCTGTTCACAACTGTAAGTAATGAAACCTCTTTATTCTTTCTCCTACTAATGCATCAGAGTGAGTTATTGAGACTGCAAGTGCCAGTTAATGAGAGAAAGGAGTAAAATCTGGAAAACCTGAAGCTTTTCTGCTTTGTGAATCCCTGTGCTTCTGCTGCACAGCTAAACGAATTTCACCAAAAACTCAAAACTCTGCAACACAAAATACATCTATTTTCCCTCATAGATAAACATGTTTTGCTACTGGAGTGAACATCCTGCTGCATCATAGAGACAGAGCAAGTATGTGGGAGTAGATTGTTGAGCTAAAATAAGAGGTTCAGTTAGTAGCTTGCTCAGGTACAAGAAGTTTCATTTATAATTGTAAAGTAAGCAATATGGTGTACATTTTCTGTAGTTCTTCCATGGGACGAACCTGAGTGGAGGCAACAGTGGTGGAAAAGAACTCTTTCTGTTTTGTTTTTGTTTGTTTGTTTATTATAAGGGGACCCAAGGTGGCTCACAATATCAAAAGAATAGAATTAAAATGTAAGTTAATATTTAAAAACAATTAAAATATACATTAATTGAAATACAATTGTAGAATTTAAAGCAGGTAAACATCAAAAACTATCTTAACCTAAAAATCACTTTCAGGGACTCAATCATGATTGTTAAAAGCCTGCCTGAAAAGATGGGTCTTCAGCTGTCGGCAGAAGGACAAAAAGGAGTGGGTCAGCCTGATCTCATGAGGAAGGGCATTCCATAACCTGGGAGCTGCCACGGAGAAGGCCTTCTCTTGTGCCTCCATCAACTGTGCCTGCACTGGCAATGGGACCTAGAAAAGGGTCTCCTCTGACAAATGCTGAGAAGGCTTATATGGGGAGATACAGCCCTTCAGGTCGCCTGGTCCCAAGCCATATAGGGTCAGCATAACTACCACAAAATAGGCTTGATTCTGACCATTGATCTCTATTTTCCTGGATTTGGCTTGTCTTCCTTTAGCTGTGTACCTACTGTCCTTACTCTTACTTTATGCTGTTTTGCTCAGGTATATACCAAGGCCCTGCTCAGAGGGAAAATACACAAGCTGATCAATTCAGTGGTCCAATGGTCCAAACCATCTCCAGATTTCCACAAAATGACTTTTGCAGAGGGATCAGCCATATCATTTAGGAACTCCCAAAAAAATCCTCTGGAATCCATCAACTTCCATGAAGCAGATCATGGTAATAGACTCCCCATCCTTTCAGAGATAAAAAGTCATTATAAATTTAAACTTCAGTCTGACAACGACTAAGTGCTAGATGTAAAATACTTAATTATCAAATCACTATGAGTTACTCTGATACTTTTAGGTTTGTTCCAACCAAAGAAAAGCTGATCTTTTATTCTGTGGGTACATTAGGATTGTTCATGTTACGAAATACTGACTGTTAGGAATAGTTGGCCATCACAGGACACAACTCCAGTGATAGTTTTTTTCTTGAACCACTTGGTTGACTAGAAAGTTACAAAAAAATCAGCCAAGTAGACATGGAAGGATAAATGCAACCTGCCATTGGTTTGCAGGCTGTGGACACTTGACTCTAAATACCTAGATGTCTTCTTGCTGATTATTCTATGACCATAATTGGATGAATTTATTTTGCTCCTAGAGGCTGAGCAGCAAATGGTGGCCTCATCCACTCAAGGGAAAGAGGACACTAAACAAGGCCAGGTGAAAATTTAAAGTGGAATGACTTACAAACAACTCTCCTTTCACCTAGCGGTAAAAATATGACAACCAGCTATGAAAGATTAACAGTCCATTGCCCTTCATCCAGAATAGGATGATGAAGCTGCCTCACTCTGGCTTGTGGTAGGGCCAGGCCCCCTAGGACTGGCACGTCAGCAGTCTCCTTATTGAAGTGAAAGTGGCCATAAGCTTTAGCTTTCACTTTGTGTGAGTTGTTCTGCCATTTCAATAAGGAGCGATTACAAAAAAATGGAATTGGGAGGCTGCAATTAAAACAATTCTGGCTCTAAAGAAATCAACACTTGGTAGGCTGTGCAGTTGCAAATTATGCAAATTCTCTGAAATGCCCGGGACTTCGAACCCTAAGTCTATTTACGTACCTAAATTCTCCATTCTCCACTTTAGACCTGCAGGGAATTACAAGTCACAGTTGAAGCAGAAGGGAGTCCAGAAGAATTAAACCAAGGGCTTTGAAAATGTAAACATCACAAGCATGCAAATTCTGTCACTTCGGGGTTTTTTCGTAATTCTTGTAGCACTTTTCTTTCAGAACTGGAAGCAGGGAACAATGCAAGCCTTCCTTCCTCTTGCTTGAGTCACTAATAGCTGCAGTACCCCTCTACTTAATGTTGCCCTTGGAAACAAAGGGAGAGGTATCTAGAATGAAATAATGAGGGAATAAATAAAAATGTATGAGGCTGCTTAATAACTAATAAATGTATGAAGCAGGTAATTAACATTGGGCCAATGATTCCTGGTCTAGAGGATGGGGCACATTAGTGTACTATGGGAGAAAGTGAAACACATGTTAAACGAATTAAAGCAGCATGGTAAATAAATCCTGCACTTTGTGCCCCTTGAAGGAAGGGCCTCTGTGCACACTTGATTTTCATGTTTTCATATGTGACAACATGGGGATTATTACAGTCTGCCTGAAATCTACCCCCATTAAAAAAGCCTGTTATTTGGTTGACATTGCTCCTTCAGAAGTGCATCGAGAGGTGCTAGCAAATAATGAGTGGAATAAGGCAATACAGAACTAAACCCATCCACTCAATCCACCAACCCCCTAGCTGATAGCTAAAATCAAGGCAAAGGTTTCTCCACACATCTCAACAATGTACCCTCTAATTTTCAGCCCTGCTGAACAGGGCTCCTTTCTTATGCGTGGCATTGCCCCGCATGCACGTGCGACTCTACCCCCCTGCACACTGGGTTCTGTTGTGACCTAATGCAATCACTGCAAGGAGGAGGAAGAGAGCTGTGCAGAGGGAAGCAGAATTATGTGCACACACGTGCATGCCCAGCTTAGCAGGAACAATACACCTTGCCGAGTGGATGAATGCTGAAGAGTGTCTCCCACAAGGACAAGACTCTAGCTGGACCATCTGGAAGTCACTTTATAGACTTCAAAGCAAAATAGGAAGATCAAAGTATAATTAAGCAAAATTGGGCTGTTTGGATACAGAACACATTTTCTGGGACTTTAGAAAGATTCAATCAATGCAGCACTTATGTGCATGCAATTTATGCTCCACTACGAGTACAAAAGATGATCTAGCAAATGGCTGGGAGAATGCTATTGAAGTGGCCCGCTTCTGGTAAAAAAATAGTCTAATTAATATTTTAATTTGTTTTAATTTCATCTATATTTCATTGAAGTCCATAATTTTAAATTGTGCAACACTCTGATATGAATAAAGAAAGATGAGGAGTACATGAAGATTACAAAAAAGGAGTAAAGATACATCAGAACTGTCTGATACAGCCCAAATTGTGATTCAGTTGTTCCCAACCTTGAGTTCCAGATGTTGCTGCACCACATCTCTCAGAATTCATAACCACGAGACATGAATGGTGGAACTTTTATGAGCCGAAGTCCAACAACATCTGGTGATAGATGACAAACACAGATGAATCCTAGAAATATTATTCTTTCCCAAATTAAACCATCACACCCCAGGACCTGACTGTGTTGGCAAGGGAGGAGACAAGGCTCTTGCATTCAAATAAATTCCCATTCACTTGCAACAACTTCCAGAATGATGGTTGCCCATCCCTCTTAGAACTGACTGAGAAAATTTTGAGAAGAAGTCTTTCTGACTGCGATAACCTCTCTTTTACCACATATTCATTCACTGCATCAGACAATACTGTTAGAAATTTTGCATAATCAATATATTGGTAGTTGCTTTTTATTTCTGACAGAATCTTTCAGTTTGTCTTTAAGATGGGATCTTTTTTAAAACAGACCTAGATCCTGACTTACTGGAAACCAAATACTACTATTGTTATTACCTTGAAAAATGATATTTCTTTATACTGAAGAGAGTGTGGCTTCTTGCCTCCAAATGATCTTCACCAGGTCCCTAAATTTTGTAAAAACATTCTTTCTTATATCGACAAATGTACAGACTCAATTTTCTCTGTACCTAACCACAGCTCAGTCTATCCTTCTGGAGAGCTGATGTAGCATGTTCGGTCATAGTGTGAATTGTAGGAACGCTATGCTCAAATTTGATCCAACAATGCAGGAAAGGATTCTGTCTCAGCAATGCAGTATGTGTAGAGGTTCCTGGGTTCATGCTCTTGTATTTCCTGATAGAGTTTGGGAAGGACTCCCGCCTGAAACCCATTGAGAGTCACTCTGTTCATTGTGCAGATAAGCTAGATAGATGGATGGTCCAATTTTGTTGTAGCCAGATGGACTGACAGCACAAGGTAACTTCCTACAGTCAATCATCCATCTCACAAGACAGTGTTTGGTAAAGCACTTGTTGGCTGTTAGGTCAGGTCTTGAAAGAAGCTGTACAAGATTGGAAATCATGGAGAGAGTTGGCTCATGGAATTTCCAAGGGTTGGATACGACTGAACGGATAATTCAATTTGAGGTCAGGTCATTCCTCTCAATTCAAACATGGCCAAAATGGTAATACATATCCTGCTGCATTTGTGGATAGATTGCTGTCATAATGTACATGAAATGCTTTTCTAACACTTGGCTGCATCTTTGGGGCTGGGAGATCCTAGCTTTTTGAAATCTGCTGCACCCTGAACCACAGCAAATGAGTGACTATGAGACTTAACTGCCATTCAGCTTCTCTGATGTCCTTATTCACCCACTAAATTACTCAGACAGCCACTCCACTGACTCTGAGCTGATGCTGAGGAAAGAGAATGAATGAGAATCCTCACACTGGAGAGCAAATGAACCATTTATCCCAAATTAAATCATCTCAGCTTGGTTCTGGCAGCCAATGAACCTGACAACTTCTGAAGCCTCACAGTGGCTGCAGTACTCCTACTCCAGCTTTTCAGCTCATACAGGTGTTATAACTGCTAGCAGAGAGCCTTTCTCTATGCCTGTTCTGCGCCAATGTCAATCGCCCAGTTGCCTTCCGGAGGTACTTGGTTTTTTACAGAAGGGAAGAGAGGAATTTCTGTTCCTTCTTCTTTAAGGAGCTTTGTGGTGCAGTAGTTAAACTGCAGTACCAGAGTGAAAATTCTGCTCACAACCCGAGTTCAATCCCAGGTAGCTGGCTCGAGGTTCACTCAGCCTTCCATCCTTCCAAGATCAGTAAATTGATTACCCTGCTTGCCGTTGGGGCAATTTGTAGCCTCCATAGTTAAATTGTAAACTACCCAGAGAGTGCTTTAACCATTATGGGGCAGTATATAAGCAGCACTCTTTGCTATTCTTTTAATGAAAGACACTGGTCAATGGATGTTGACAGGGACTGTCAACTAAAAATGGAAAAGAAATTCATGCTGACTAGTATTTAAAAAAAAACAAAAACAAAGGGAATTTGTGCAGTTCATAGTGAGATTTTTAACATCACACGTATAGCTTCCAGTTTCCCATAATTGGAAGGAAGCCATATATGCCCAGTTCTTTCTTTTTTCTTTTTCTAATTAGATGTAAGTTAATGCACATGAATAAAATTGTACATATTTGGAAGAAAGTACACACTTTAGCTAATGAGGAAGATGTGTAGAAATGTATCAATTTGAAAATGCATTGAAATGTTCACATTTGGAAATGTTTGTGTACCAAAAGATGCATGAATTTCTGAGGGCAGAGGGAGGTCTTGCAACCCAATATGGAAATTGGTCAAGGCAAGAAGGCTAATGGGATTCTGAGAAACACACCAAAACTAAATCTGGCAGGTATCACAGCCCTGTTCTGCAATACTGACATAGGCATAGGTAGGAATAACCACCACAACCATTTGGAGCCTTCTGAAACTTTAAGACTTCTTATGGCCTCTTGTGGAAAATGGGTCACAGGTGCATTCAAAAAATACAGCATGAATAATGATATCTGCAAAAGCACACAGATATTGTATGTCATGGTGTCCCTGCCAAAATCGTGGAGGGGGCTGTGCTAAAGTTCTGGGTATCATCTCCACTCTTAAGAACAGTTTATATCTAGGTTGAAATGAATGCAAAACCAGAGAAAGCACATAAAACTTAGTGGGTGAATCCCTTTACTGTTAGCATTCATTCAGACCTAGCATTCAAAGTAGGAGACCAATTATCTGTCCAACTTTGTCCCCTTACATGTGTAGGTATAATTTAAAAGCTGCTGACATACAGGAATGGACTATGCTGGATGACATGTAAAAATTGAACGTCTCTGTTTTCCCTATTAGCTCTGTTTTCATAAATGAGAGCAAGGCTACAATCATCTGAAGTAGCAGGAATAGGCACCTCTAGTGGTTGCAGTCTTTGTATCCTAAAAAGCAATATCCCCCCGCATCAATTTCCTTATCCAACTTCCTTTCATTAGGTCTATTATATTGTATCACAATTTGGATCACAGGAGTACATGGTGAGCCATTTAACATCTAACAATATACTGTCATTAGGATTATCTCTCTATTTTTGTTTCTTTTTTAACTATTCCAGGCCAGAATTTTGGTTAAAAAAATTATTCAGAATGTCCTTGATGCTATAATGCTATGCAGTTTCATTGGATTTAAAAATAAATGAACTTATTCCCAGTATTCAGCATTAGGATACACATATTTTTAATTGTAAAATTAAAAATTTTAATTGGCTGGATAACTGGCTGGATAACTTAAGAAGTTAGGTATGTGGCCGTGGAGCCAGAGTTTGAGAGTTTGATTCCCACTGTGCATCCTAGGAGAAAAGCCAGCTTGTGTACCCTTGGGCAAGCTGCATAGTCCCAGGATATCCCAGAAGAAGGGAATGGTAAACAACTTCTGATTACTCTCTATCAAGAAAACCCTGAAAAGGCTCACCATATGACAGAATTGACTTGAGGGCATGCAGTAAATCATTCTATTTTTATTGATAAATTATTTTGTGGTAAGGTTGGAAAGAATAACTGTTAAATGCCTTGTTGTCATTATATCTGTGAAGATTCTCAGTCATCCAGGTGAGGTTATCTGGAAGCTGACTCACGGCAACTGGACTTCTTTCTTATTAGGTTGAAACATTTCACTACGCATCCAAGTAGCTTCTTCAGTCTGAGGAGAGTTGGCAGGAGGATACATCAGGGATCTCCCACCAACTCTCCTCAGACTGAAGAAGCTACTTGGATGAGTAGTGAAACGTTTCAACCTAATAAGAAATAAGTCCAGTTGCCATGACTCCTTGTTGTCATTGTTTTAGTCTGTTGTATCACTAGACATGGTAGAAATATTGGCTACCTTCCTTATTCTTAATGACTAGCTCATTGGTTTAGGAGAGTTCAATTCCCCATTGTGCCTCCCTGACAGGGGCTGGAATTGATGCCCCTTCCAGCCCTGCACTTCTAAGATTATGATGGTGGTGGTGGTGGTGGTGGTGATACAGGTTGTCTTGTCAAGACAAAAAAAAATCACAGAAAAATGTTAGAGTCCTAGAGATTCCTCACCTCCAGATAGGAGCAAGACCTTTTTTCTTCATTGAGGTTTCCTCAACTGGAGCAGAATAGTTCTAGCATTCTTTCCATTTGAACAGCAAAGTGCACACATAGAAACACAGTAAGCATACAATGACAGATTGCTAAGAAAGACACAAACAATCCATCTAGTGCTTCAAATTCTTAAGTAAAGCAAGAAAGAAATTTCATACAATTACACAATTTTGCATAAAATGTGCAGTTTTACACAAAAAAGGGTATCTTTTACACAAAGCATTATTCTTGCCAGTGCAAATCCTATAACTAGACTGTCAGAAGATTCTTCACCATAGTCTCTAATGAGGAGAAGAATGTTGTAATTCCTTGCCCTGACGTGAAAATGAGAGAAGGAAACATTTATGTCACTACTCAATAGAAACAGACACCTCAAGGAAAATGTTTAAAGCCCTAGGACAATGGTTCCCAATTGTAGGTCCCCAGATGTTCCTGGACTAAAACTCCCAGAAGCCTTCACCACTAGCTGTGCTGGCCAGGATTTCTGGAAGTTGTACTCCAATAATATCTGGAAACCCAAGGTTGGGAACCACTGCTCTAGGAGAGTATTCACCTCTGGTTGAAAACAAGGCAGGGGGCTCTTTTCACTCTCACAGATCCTTTGTGATTTATGTAAAATATATTTATTGTGCCTTGTCTTTAGAAAGCACAACACACATTTGTGCTCAGGATACACAGAATGACAAGTGTTTCAAATTCCTTAATAAAGCGGCAGCCATTTTAGCAAGACTTTTGTGTTGCCCCATCCTTGCTTGGGACAATTTACAACTTGTGATTGCACAGAGTTGTGCAAAACATGGAAATTTGTGCAAACACAAGATTTTTTTTTAACAAAACATTGTTCTTACTCATGTAAGAACAATATCAAAAACCTGAGGAGATGCTAAATTCCCTTCCCCACAATCCTTACCCCCATTAAAAAGAATTTTAAAAATCAGGGAAAAGAAAAAGAAAAACCCCTGAGGAGATACACCACCATCCTTGCTGGAGAGAAGAATGCTGCAGTTCCCTTTCTATTCCCGTGGAATTGAGAAAAGCGAAGATTTATATAATTGTTCCTAAGAATGGAAGAGATTTGTTGGGTTTGTATTTCCCTGTGAAAATATCCATATAGAGGAGGAAGTACACCTTGCTCCATAAAAAAACAGTGTGTTTCCCCAGACTGTTACTAAGGTTGACACAACACATTAATAATGTGAAACACAGCAAGTTACTTGCAAGGTTAGAGAAATGATTATAATGGCAATCTGACTCCTGACAATGCATGAGTGCCACAGTAAGTTCTTTTAAAATGTAACACTGTGAATTCTGCTCTAAATATATTTTCTGCTGTCCCCACATGTCACTTCTGGGAGAATGTGTGAGCCCAAAGCCTGTGATTGCTTAGCCACATAATGCTAAGCTATCATAGTGTTCCTTCCAAAAACAGCCAAGTTTGGTTGCATTTAGGTATGTATTTTCAAGTCGGAATTGACTTATAACAACCCTAATAGTGCTTTCAGGGTAAGTAAGATATTTAAGGAGTGGTTTTACCAGTTCCACTCCCCCAGTGAGTTTCCATGGCCAAGTGGGGATTTGAGCCCTGGTCTCCAGAGCCCCAGTTCATCAATCCACTACACCACACTGGGTCCACTGTGCTTGCCTTTAGCTTTAAATAAATAGGAAATATTTGAACTAGGAACATTAGGGCATTGGACACCATCATTTTATCTAGTGATCTTTCAAACTCTTTTCCTTTTTCAAAATCCTACTTGGGAAAAGGTAGATTTAATTTATATGACGTTTTCTAATTTGAATCCTCATAGTATCTTTCTGGGTGGGGTAGTATCTTTCTTCACCACACACATCTTCTATAATTTTAATAACAATAATCAGACAGAGCTTTAGCACAAGAAAAATAAAATATGTGGCTTTCTGTTCTCTACCATTATTGCATTTGTGTGCACACATATTCTGAGATTCTTAATTAAAACATTCCTTTTTCCTGCAGTCCCCTTCATAACTTAGCATGCTCTCCTTTCAGAATTTCCCCATCCCTCATTCTCAGAGATGAAACTTTCTTATTTTCAGGATAAGCTGTAGAAATTCACTGTTGCCATTTCTCTCAGCGGGTGAGTGTTTATGGAACACATTTACCATGTTGTGTTTTCATTTGGTTGGAAAGCAAACAAAAAACAGCATGTGAATTTACAAGATAACACCAAGGGCACTATACCTCATCATTTCTCCCAGATGTCTCCCTGTGTTCATTTAGCCTTGCATCCGAGCAATGGCATGCTGGGAAATTTTTGAAGCACAGACACTACTATTATTGTTCCTGTCACCATGCCCCCCCTCCCCAGGAGCATCCTCAAATGCTTCACGTTGCAATAAGGATAGCTCCTCCCAATATTGCGTTGTTAGAAAAATCTATCCCACTGCCTCAGCAAATGTGGAGATTGCCACTCAGCTCAATGGAAATAGAGATATAAGGGATGCGAGCATTCCAACTCTAGAAACTCTGACTCCACCACACTGCTTCACATGAGTCCTTGCTCAAACGTTTGTAGCCATTTCAGCCCAGAGGGAGAAAGTGGGGTCTTGGCTAGATGGAAAAAGGAAGGCAATCTGAGGGATGTTTCTTAAACCGTTATAGAACCAAGCAAGTCAAGATAAAAACATTGGACAACTTTTATAAGGCCAAGGGTATTTCAGACCTTTAATAGATGCATTGAAGTATCTCAAATCTGTTTTCTCCCACTGCAGTCAAATACTTTGAGCAGTGAAATGGCTAAATTCTGTTTACTGTATACTGTTGCTTGGAGCTGATTAGGATAAAGTGAATTCTGCATTGATATGCTGGGGGAAAATTATCACATAAATTAGATCTTAATCAAGTAATTAATACAGTGGCACAGAGAAGTCTTTATGAATTGATTGCACTTTGCATGTGCCTACTTCATAGCATCATACAGATCACACACAATGGAAAAACCACATTTTGGGAATATAGGTCCCAGAATCCCCCAAGTAGTATGGCCAGTGGCCAAGCAGCCAGGGGGCTTCTGAGGATGATAGTCCAAAGATTATACTTTCCCATGTTCTACAGTAGACGTGAAACACCATATGTGTACATAACTGTGATAGTAACTTGACATACAATAATTAGCAGAGAAAATACTTCAAAACTGTTGCAGAGTTTTGAAATTTGGCTAAAAACCTTGAGCTGCACAGCAGAGGTGTAAGGACTTACACAGCAGAATTAACTTCAAGTCTCCAGATTTTATCATTAACTGGCACTTGCAGCCTCAATAACTTATTTTGAGACATTGGTAAGAAAAAGAATAAAAGGTTCAATTCATTCGCAGTTGAATAGATCAAAAACTACAAGTGTACTGTACAAAAATCAATGGTTACAGCAACAGGCCTCAACCAACTACTCTTTCTGCTTCCAGCAGACTCCTACAGACTACATTCTTACTTCATGCTAACTACTAACTGCTAGCAGAAAAAGACACTTAAACTCAGAGGCATGGATCTCTTAGAAATTAGAGGTAGGGAAGGAACAATTAGTTACTGCCGGATTGATTGACAGTCACCCCAGCCCAGAAAGGTCCCTCCCAGACAAAGTTACCAGAGGCAGCATACAAGGTTGAAATAGCTTCAACAAAACCCTTCAAGGAAAGAGATATGTCACTGGCCATGGAAACTTTAAAGTTCTCAGAGTTATAACTCATGCAATATAGTTTTTAAATTCTAATTATCAACATTAGCAATGATTCTATATAATAACACCAGAAAAACATGAAATAAAGCCTCTCCCACATATCTTTCATCTGAGGGAAGAAAAACCAGCTTCTGTGTTGAAAAGGAACCTGAGGGAGCAGAAAGCCAATTGTACCTGAACATGTGCAGAAGATTTCCCACCTTTAGCAACAATTTCCTTTGTTTTACAAAGCCAAATAAGAGGTCTCCTGAGAAATAAATACTCTGGAATTCAAAGGGGATTACTTTTCAGAAAGTGGATATAGAATGGATTTGGGTCTGTAGTGTGTGTGTGTGTGTGTGTGTGCAGCTTGTCAATCTTCCATTCCAGGTAGTACTACTAGACATGTCTACTCAGTTATATGTCTCATTGACCAGAATCCTGTTTTGCAGGTTACATGGTGTAACTTGTATGATATCATCACCTGCACCCATACTATGGCTGTTTCATGGAATTAAAAGCTTCCTTCTCAGCCTCCAGGCTCAGGGAATCTCTAAGGATTCGTTTTGACCTGAGGAAGCCCTTGGGAGCCATGGAACCGGAGGAGATGTGGACTATTTAATGCCTGAAAATCACCCTTGCCCGTCCTGCTCCTATTCCTTGGTCTGCTGAAAAAGCTATGGTGCCGCTGTTGGTGACGATGTCACACAAGTTACACTGCATAATTTGTGAAACAGGACTCCAGCCATTGAGTTCAGTGGGTCTTACTTATAGGCAAGCAGGTAAAGGACTACATCCCAAAAGCCATTGGGATGGTCAATATTTATTTATTTAATTTATTTAAAATATTTTTACCCCACCTTTTGCCTTAAAAGGACCCAGGGTTAGTACTCCTAATATTAAGAAATGGATTTGGGTTCACAGATAAACTTAGACACAGGATGATGCATGAACAACCTCTCAACCTATACTGTATACATGAAATCCTTGGTCTCGATGGCTTCCTCTGTGCATGCAATGGTTTGTATGTAGCATTTCTTCTAAGGGTTTGCCCAAATTCCAGGCCAACAGACATTCCAAGGAGATTACTTGTCTCGGGGTGGGGGGGAATGGTTGCTGCCTTAACCTTCCTGTCAAATTTGGTTTAAAAAGAAGTAATGGCTCTTCTGTCAAGATTTAATGCTTTCTCCCCTTAAGGAAAATATTAAGTGTCGCAGCAAGTCTTTCCAAATGCAGAGCATGTAAGTGACAGTCGTGGAGGTTTAGAGGATTTGTAGCTGGTTAATGTAATCTTAGCTTTATAAATTCCCCGGATGTTAACCGGGACACATGAATAAATTCTCCCTTTTGGCGAATAAGTACAATCCTGAAGGGGCGGTGAGGGGGCCGGGGGCCAGGAGTGCGCTGATTGATTGATTAATTATGCATGCAAAGTTAGCTCCAGCAAGAGCAACTTGTCAGGCGCCGCTAACACAAGTGCTGCTTGACCTAGAGATGGTCTCATGTCAGCTTCTGTAAAGCTGAAAAGCGTTTTTTTTTCTTTTCTTTTTTTCTTTCATGAAGGTCTTTCAAGTCTTCCTAGTTAATCTCCAGCTACTGCATTTAAGAAAGATGGGCCCAGCATGCAGAGATGCCGAGACCTATTCACAACAGTGCCAAAAGGTGTAGTTCATGACCGTCCTGAATGTCTCTTGTGTGTCTCTTGTGTTCTAAGAATTTGTGTAGGTCATAAAGTGGTGAGGCCGCCCCTACTTTTGGTAGAGTGAAGGAGCTGTCTGGGTCACCGTGGGTCCTTTTGGGGAGAAAGGTGGGACAAAAATAAATAAATAAATAAATAAAAATAGACAGACAGACAGACAGACAGATAGATAGATAGATAGATAGATAGATAGATAGATAGATAGATAGATAGATAGATAGATAGATAGATAGATAGATAGATAGATATTAGTCCCACTGTTTTATCCACAGCTTTGTGGTACCAGCCTGATGAAGACCTCTACCAGGCCAAAAGATGAACTGCCGGATAGCTCAGTGTTTTAAGGATCTGGTTGAGGAGCTAGAGGTTGGGAGTTCAATTCCCCACTGTGCCTTCTTGAGAGGGCCTGGACTTCATGTCTCTTCTAGCTGTGCAGTTCTAAGATGATGATTAGAGATGGCGGTATTCGTATTTGTCTACAAATATGAATATCCCCGCACAGGTGGCGTTAACAAGGGTCCAGCCCCATGGGGCCAGATGGTTCACTCACCGATCCGCCATGGACACGGATGGCACAATTCTACCAATGGCTCCGCAGGAGGCGGGAGGGCAAGCCTTGCTGCAAGGCCGAATAGTGGTGAGTGGATCGCACACTGCGCAGCCATTGGTAGAATCACACCATCCGCATCTGCGGCAGATCGGTGAGTGGACCGTCCGGCCCCATGGGGTTGGACCCTCGTTAATGCCACCTGTGTGGGGATATTCGTATTCATAGACAAATACAAAACCCCCCATCTCTAATGATGATGATTGTGATCTTTAGTGATCTACTAAAGGTATCACCAGCTTTGTCTTCAAATTATTTACAACAGGGGTCTCTAACCCTTGGTCCGTGGCCTGGTGCCGGTCCGTCGCCATGGCAGGACCGGGCCGCGGAGACAGATCTCTCCCCCCCCGTATGCACTCCCCCACGTACCCCACCTGCATGCATGGCCCACCACCCACACGCACGGGAGCCCCTCCCCTCCGTGAGCACACCCCCACCCCTCAGCACATATGCCTGAGCACACACACCCTCTGTGAGCATGCCCCACCCCTCCATGAATGCGCGTGAGCACACCCCCGCCCCTCCACGAGCACGCCCTGCCCCTCCACGCATGCGCAGGAGCATGCCCCTCCCCTCCGTGAGCACACCCTGCCCCTCCGTGCATACGCACGAGTGTGTCCCACCCCTCTGTGAGTGAGCCCCGCCCCTCCGTTCATGCGCACAAGCGCGCCCCACCCATCTGTGAGTGCACCCTGCCCACCCGCGAGCACGGGCATGCCCCCCACGCACGGACCCTGCCCCCCCCAACTGGTCCGCGGTTCAGAAAAGGTTGGGGACCACTGATTTACAAGGACTACATTTTTTAAATTTAAAATATTATGATTCTAATGTTCTCATGATTTTAAATTAGTTAAATTGTTTCATATGTTTTAATTGTTCACATTTAAATAATTATATATGTGTTATATTATTTAAATTGATTTATACTGTGCTTGTTGTATCTTACCCTGAGAAACCATGATATAGAGTGGGATAGAAATGCATTTTCATTTATTATTTAATTATTGCTTCCGGACAGAATCAGGATTCAGGATGAACTTAAAGTGTTGGGGAACTGGTCAAAACAAACAACATTCCTTCATCAGGAACAAGTAGGATGTTATATATTTAAGCAGAAAAGATCAAATGCACAGATATAAAGTGGGTGACACCTGGTTTGGCAGTAGTATGTGTAAAAAATTTCCAGGGGCCTTAACAAGCCACAAGCTAAATGTGAATCAAGAATGTGATGCAGTAGCAAGAACAAGCAAACAAAAATCCTAAAAAGCAAAAAGCGTGCTGATTACATACTGCCCCATAGCACTTCAAGCACTCTCTGGGCAGTTTACAAGTTAACTATGCAGGCTACACATTGTCCCCCCCCCCAGCGAGCTGGGTACTCATTTTACCGATCTCAGAAGGATAGAAGGCTGAGTCAACCTTGAGTCGGCTACTTGGGATTGAACCCCAGGTTGTGAGCACAGTTTTGGCTGCAGGACAGCAGTTTATCCACTGCGCCACGAGGCTCTAAACCACGAGGCTCTAAACAATTTTTAAAAACCAACTGAAGACCTGGTTATTCAGACAGGCCTTCCCTCCGGGCACTATTTAATTTTCTTTTATTCTCTTCATCTTGAATTATTATCTATGTGCTGTTAATTGTTATTTTATTTCTATTGTTTTACTTTGTGTTTTGTGAGCCGCCCAGAGTAGACTATGTCTAGATGGGCGGCATACAAGTTCAAGAAATAAAATAAATAAAATAAAACCAAACCCTTAGTAGAGTTATCAGCTTCATCAATTAGTAGTGTTTTATCACAGTGGTGCACAGGGTCAAAGTGATGGGAGTTTCTGAGTAGGAGAGACTATGGTATCATCTGCCATTACCATGCCAGGCTTACCTCTTTCATCTTAGTTTAGCTTCAATCTGTATAAGAGCTGGAAGAGAAATGGAGTTTCCCAGGAACAGTATATTGCTGCAGGTGGTCCATGAGTGGTTTTGTCTTGAGTATGCAAATAAGGGCTATTAACATTACAATATACCTGCTCCTCATTTGTCGATATAGACTCACCCAGCTACCTGCATTTTTGGACTCTTGGTGGTAGTGGTTTTGTGGGGTCTGGCTATAGAGACAATAATGATGGATGCATGCACTTCCAAATTTGTCTCTGAACCATTGGCATGAGCAGAAATGTAGCGTACAAATAAAAGGAAATATTAGCAACATTCTATTTTGTTTTAAGCAGTCTTCTCCTGGAGTGCTGTATTCAGGTCTGGGTATTCCGGTTCAACAAGGATATTTACAAGCTGGAATGTGTCCAAAGGAGAGCAAATAGGATGAAAAATGAGCTGAAAATCAAGAGGAACGGTTGAGAAGTTGGGTATGACTAAAGAAGCCAGAGAGTGGTACAACAACCATTTTCAAGTGGATGTTGTGGCAAATGGAAAAAGCTTGTTTTCTTTTGAACAAGAAGGTGGAGCCTGAAACAGTGGTACAAGTTCCAAGAAGAGAGATTTCTCCTTAAGGTTAGAAGGAGCTTCCTGACAGTAAGAGGTGTTTTGCAGTGGAAGAGACTATCTCAATGAAACCTTTGTCATTGGAGGTTTTAAAACACAAGCTAAACAGCCATCTATCAGCATTAGCCCTGGATTTCTTGCATTTGTGGGGACTGGGCTAGCTGGCTCTTGAGGGCTCTTCTGACTCTACAATTCTGTGATTTTATCATTCACTTGGAGCATTGGTTCCCAGCCTTGTGCTCTGCATATATTTTGCACCATAGTTCCTGTGCTCCCTGACAATTGAATCGGGTTTGCTACATGTTGCTGTCTAAAACGTTTGGAGCACACCAGATTGTAGAAAGCTGATGCAGAGCATAACAAATGATCATGTACATTCTTTAAAACAAATGGCTCTTCCCTAAGAAAAGTCTCAAACCACGCTACCTGCTTTTTTCAAAGTTTTCTCAAATGTTCCAGTACTGAGCATTTAATCTCTTTCTTTCTCTGCCTAATCTATTTCATTTTCTGAACTGAAGAAACTGTGTTCCAAGATAAAATAATCTTGTACTGGTTTTCATGCAAGATTTCATTTGCTGGAGAGCTTTAATCAAATATTTGTCTAAATTAATTCACAGGGAAAGTATATAATAACGAACATGCATTCCTTGTAAACCTAAAGATATATGCTTCAGAGAAGCTTTTCTTAAATTGAATTAAATAGGCACAAGAACAGTCTCATCCTGATTTCTTGAACCTATTCCTCCCCCCCAAGAAATTACATTAAAACAGATGGTTTTCTAGTGCATGTTGGTTGTGGCCATGCAGTTTGATTATCAATCTGTGTGCAAGCATTATCTGCATGCAAAAGCAGAAGCAAGATGAAGTCATGAGATTTAATATTGCAGTGATATGTACCATTAAGTTCCAATTTGCTGGTTCAGAACGATGTAAGACCTGGCCAAAGGAAAGATAGCATCCTGTGGAAATTGTCTCAGTGATCCAAAGCTGTATAATGTAGACAACGGTGAACAGAAGGCAAAAGAGTGGGAAGTGATGCTTCCCCTTCCATCCTGACAAATCACTCAGCAATGTGCACACACTGTGATGGGTCCTTGTGGTCACCTGAAGGGACGGTGCCCTTCCCTTGTTCTGAGTGTTTATTTTGAATGACTTAGATTTTGAGTTCATGAAGAATATATGAGCAGCTCTGTTGGATCAGACCCAAAGCCTATCTTTTCCAGCATTCTCTTCACACATTGGCCAACCAGAGGAGACCACTATAGCCACCATAGCATCCTGTTCTTCATGTCCCTCCCCATCAACTGAATTTCAGAGACATGTTGCATCTGGTACTAGAGGCAATAGGTATGGATAGAAAGAATACAAAAAAAATCATTGATTTTTATCAATTTAGGCAGTCCTGACATAAGATGCCTTGCAAGGAATTTTAAAACCTCATGAGATTCCTCACCTCTAGCTAAGAACACCCCATGACCTCTCCCTCACCCTGTGTCTATAATTTGTGTAGAACCTCTATAGCATCTTTAAAAACAAAACAAAACAAGGCAAGCACACACAGAGAACATGCATAATACTGCCAGTTGTTAAGAACACTGTGCACAACCCATCAGTTAGTTCAAATTTTCTTTAAAAAGTAGCTGTCACCCTATTTTTAAGGAACCATGATTCTGCACAAAGAGCCCAACTTTGTACAAACACACCCAGGCAATTCTACACAAAGCATTCTTGTCAACACAACAACTGGGTCAAGAGCATTAAGAAATTCCTCACTATCTTCTCTTGTGTGGAGAATAATGTTGCAGTTCCTCATCTTTCCACGTGGGAAGGAGACAAAGGAGGATTTATACCTCTAGACCTAGACAGCCATCATCATGCTAAGCAGCAACTAAAACTTTTATCCATCAGGAATCTGTCTCATTTTTACCACTGCCAAAGTCAGTAGTCATTACTACATTTTATGGCAGCAACCTCCTCAATTTAACTGGCTCTTTGCGAAGAAGTATTTCCCTTTTCTTGTTTGAATCTTCCAGTATTGAGTATCTGGGGATGATCTTTGGTTCCAGAACTATGAGAGATCCACTTGTTCCTTACCTTGCATCCTTTTGTAAACTTCTATTATTTGTGGACCCAAGCAAAATAATCCCCAACCATCAAGAAACCACACCATTGGCCCTGATATACTAGCTGTACTTGTGGTACTGGAATAAAATGGTGTCTTACTGAATTGTGGTTCACATATTGCCCTTATCTGCCCTGATTCTGAGGTCATCCTTGGAATGATGTCCACAAGCTACATGAGAGAGGGTCTTCTTCATTGTGGCACCTCATTATGGAATGCCTTCCACAAAGAGGTTTGTTTGATCCTTAGGAAACTTCTTTTATTGGATGGTTGAAACATCCTGTCTTACCCTATCATGTCATTATGTCAGAATCTAATCTATGAAAGTTCTAAGCTATATGTATAAATGTTTCTATTAAAATCACAACCTGTTGTTCAGCTGCACTTCTCTAATTGGCTATTTCTCATTTGAATAATTGGAAAGAGATCTTCACTAACCAAGCATGGATAGACTTAATATCCTTCTTTGAGTGTTGCCAGGCAATGACAATTTAAATTAGGTAATGCTTTCCCCAAAAGTGGAGTAAAGGTTTTAACAGTTTCTAATTCCTTGCCTTTTGAATTAGATACATTAATAAGAGAGGTGGATTGGTTTTTACTGTAAATGAGAAATGGTTTAGAAGTGTCTCCAGTGATTCTTGTCTGAATGGGTACTTATATGGAAAAACATCAGGGAATACCTGGATATTTCCTGCTTAAGAAGAAATGCATTCAAGACTCTTGTTACAATCACACATATGCTCAAGAGCTTTTACTTTTTTCTGATTATTTTCTGCTGGTTTGTGTTTGTGAGGTACACATGTACCTCAAACCAAATCACACAACTCTTGGTCTCTCAATTACCAACATAAAAAATGTGAAAGGTTTTGAAGCAACGTTGTGTTTGTTTGTTTAACTCTTTTGTAACAGGACAAAAATTTAAATTCCCCAAAAGCATGATTTGTGATACAATTCACACACTACAAGACCTATAAGGTGAACATTCTACAACACTGCCACCTGCCTAGCTGTAAACAACCATTTGCCATGTATCATTTTTTTAAAAAATCACGATCCAATTATCTTTTGGGTTTTGACATCAGATAACTTTTTCTCAGCCAGTGTATTGCATTAGGTGAAAATTTGTCCCATGCTTGTGGCAACACGACACAAAGAAAATCAGCTGAACCCTTGGAGGAGAGACAATGTATTCCTCCTCTTCAGAGAGGGAATGGTAGATACCTGTAACCTGAAACCCCTGCCAAGCTGCAGAAGTGAAACACTCTGTAGGAACACACATTTTTTATGGGTTCAAGAAATATAAGAAGTGTGCATTAACCCTCAGATCTATGCCTCTTAGAATAACCCAAATGTATCAAAATTCCAGTGGAACTGGAAAATGTCCTAGAGCAGGTTCTACACAAGTTTTATAAAAAAATTAAATCTGTACCTGTATCAAAATATTTTAGACAATCTTTGTTTTTATGACACAGAGGCCAAAATCCTGTTGCTTAGTGTAGTAAATCACACTAAAGTAGGCCCACGTAATCAATGAGGATTTGTTGGGTCAACTCTTCTGTAAGTTGTATTGATTCAAATTTTAACTGCAACTTACCTTCTCATACTAAGTCACAATTAGAGTAGGCTCAGTTGAATTAGTGGAACTTATGAAGAAGTTGACTCATCAAATCCTTCTTGATTCAGTGGACCCCCTCTAGTACACTAAGCAACAGGATTTTGACTACAATGTGGCTTATGATAAGATCAATATAATAATCACTGCAAGTATATATATATTTTCACAACAGAACATAAACATTAGCAGCATTTGCACATACAACATTTGCACATACAGCACATACAAAATCCAATACTTTTTACTGTCATTAAACAATCAATTATTAATTAAGGTCTGATTAAATTAAACTGTCAATAAAAACTTCATGTTTTCTGAATCCATATTAACATCATCAGTGATATCCAAAATGTAACAAGGAACAAAGCAGTAAAATAAGCAATATTAATGCTGTGTTGAAAAGATTCAGATCTACTGGCACTTGAACAGACTTGTTGCAATTAATGGAACACCTTTCTAACGATTAACCTAAACTTCATTAATTTCAGTCTGTCTATTCTGAACACCACTGGTGTAACTAAATCTGTTTTGAATCAATATTAGTAAGAGAAAGAAAGGATTACTTAGGGATAGCACAGTTGTAATTTTAGAAGAAGTGGCTGTGTTCATCTGAGCAAGTGTGTTAGGAAAAAAAAGAGAGGAAAAAAAACATTGTGGCCCCTTAAAGAGTAACTGCAATATTTTAATAAGAGTTTTTGTGGATCAAGTCCATTTCCTCAGATGTAAGAGTGAGACTACATGACTGTCATATCTATACATGGCTCTATGGAACTACAAAACAATATCTGAAAAGAAAAATAGCTGAGATAACATATATACAGATCCTGGAGACCCACTTAAAAGGGTTCTAAAATCATTACCAAGTGTGAAATCCTACATTGATTCACACAGTTTACCATTTGTGTCAACTATGTGATTGTTACCTTGTAGACTGAAAACTGACATTATTCACAGCCTGGGAGACTGTTCCGTTACTAACAAACCACTGTCACTTTTTTATTATCTGTATCCCCACCTGGTCACAAGGCCATGTATAAATATTACTGTCATGTAGTCTCACTCTTATGTGTGAGCAAGTGAATTTGATCCCAAAAACTCACATTAAAATATAAGAGTTAGTCTTCAATTTTTATTTATTTATTTATTTATTTATTTATTTATTTATACCCTGCCCATCTAGACCGAAGTCTACTCAAGGTGCAAGGTTTCTCTTCCTTTCCTTTCCTTTCCTTTCCTTTTTTTTTTTTTTTTTTTTTTTTTTTGCTTTGTGTTTTTTTTCTGATACGGGTATAGTAAAAGGCTTCCATTCTTCCTCAGATCAATTTGTTTTACCTTCCCTCACCTACATAAACTTTTGTTTTTCATTTATGGTAAATCTCATACCCTAGGACTCAAGCATGCACTTTGGTACCTACGTGGAAGTCCCACTGAAATTATTGGGAGTTACTTTTCAGTAGACATGTATCGGATCTAGAGATGGGGGTATTCGTATACGAATACAAATATCCCCGCACAGGTGGAAATAACGAAGGTTATTCCACCTGTGGAATTCACTCACAATTTCGCCACTCACAATTTCGCCACTCACAATTTTGCCACTGCCGCCGGCTCTGCGGTGGCTTCCTATCACGCTGTTCTCTGCAATGGATTAGCCACTCTTCCACCTAGCAGAGAGGCTTGTCATCCCGCCTCCTGCCAGGACTGGGTAATCGATTGCGGACAACGGCGTGATAGGAAGGTCTGACAACTTGCATCAGTGGCAAAATTGTGAGTGGACAGTCCGGCCCCATGGGGCCAGACCCTCGTTATTTCCACCTGTGTGGGGATATTCGTATTCGTATACGAATACCCCCATCTCTTATCAGATCACACTGTTAATGCACTGTCATTTTGATTCAGAATGATAAATTAGATTAGCCCATCTCCTCTTGGTATTTTACATATACTATTATTCTTGATCCTACTATCATGGTAAAAATCGTACACTACAAAAATATTACTATTTATTTGAAGAAGTAAAATAATATTTACATTTAAAGTTCTTCTGAAAGCGATGCTACCTCCATGAAAAGAAAACAAAAACAATCTGATCCCTTATCCTCACCTGTTGCAACATCAAAAAATTATCATGTTCGTTTAGATTTCCAAGAGCTATTGGAAGTATTCATATACTTTTGAAAGTTTTGTATGCATGAGGTAATGTTGCATTCACTATTTAATCAGTCCTCTGTTCTTCTGCCTTTAAGTCTTACAATCTGATGTTTAGAAATTCTTCTTGAAAAAAATTATTTGTAAGAAATCCATAAAAATTATTTATGATGGTAGAGGATTCTTGTGTTTACCTTGTTGCATGCTAGCTGAAGGGTGTGTTTCATTGTACAGATTTCTCTTCAGTGAATTGCAGACTTGCCAGTTTTCCATAATTCAATTAAAGCCCAAAGGAGGATGTTATAAGGCAATCCTCCTATGGGGCCTTTTAAGATCAAGAAGTATGGAAAACTTGGGAGACTGCAGAGTGTGATAGGAAAAACACACAACACCCTCACAATGATGACATAAACTCAAAAATTCTACCAAGAAATTAAAAAGCAACCTGAGAATGAAGCAGGAAAATAGAACAGGAATTTCCCAATTTCACCTCCTTCCAGATTCACACTATGCAAATTTAGGTATATTATCATTTTTTAAAACCCCAGCCAGTACTTTCTATAAAATCTGTTTTCCAGAGGAAGAACACTTCTGAGGAATACAATTCTGTATCATTTTTTCTTGCTTTTCTGTTTCACACTATCATGACTTGTTGTCACGATGAGTTGTTTTCAGATTTCTACTTGTTTTGTTTTGTTTTTGAATATGCAGCAACCTGTATTCTCTTAGAGTATTTTTTTGGCAAGCCATTTAGCCTTGATTCTGCATTTTTGATCTTCATCAACAACTTAATAACTGGGTTTGGGCCTAGCCTCTTAAATGCCTGAGAAGACCTATAAAATGAGGCCCAAGAGATAAATCTTGACATGGGTAAAGAACTGAGGGTAACATTTAACTGTTGTTGTTTGGGATGGCTTGATATGGACTGACAAGATTTAAACGCTTAATAGTATCTTTAACTAAGAAGAAAGGTGCACTTGTTTTAATTTCCATTGAATATGCTTTTATTCTCATCGGGAACAGAATCATTTAAAAACTAGAGATGGGCACAAACTGCCAGTGGTTCATTATGGTTCATTTATCAGCAGAAGAGGTGTTTGGTGCTTCAAATCCTCTCCTCCTCCAGCAAGCACCCACTCAGAGGTAGAGCCTGGAGGAGGCGGGGCAGGAAAGCCAGGCCCCTGACTCCAACTGGGTGCCTGCTGGAGAAGGTGGGGCTTTGAAGTGCCAAACATCTGTTCAGCTGATAAATGAACTGGCATGAACCACTGAACCAGCAATTCCTGCCCCTCTGTATTGAATTCTTTTCTACAAAGGACATGGCTTTTAAGAATTCAAGCATGTACAATTCATTTAAAAGTATCCTCATGCACAGGTTTTGCTTTTTGACTTCCTCTGCCAACTTTGACCTTTTTCTCCTGCGACATTTAGTAAAACTGATCTGTATCTATTAAATTTGCCTAGCACTATAACAAGGTGTATTAAATCATTCCTAGAACTGATACATGGGGATTCAAACAGCTGGCTAGGAAGGAAAATGATATCTTATGCTGAAATGTCATTGCCATTCTGTGCTGCCTTTTCAAGATGTAAGAATGAGACTTATTTTACATTTTTTTCTTCAGTATGACACAGACAGTAGTGTCTGCCAAATCACTTCAAACCAAAATCATTCACTGGAGATCTTGAACTGACAGACAATAATAATGGTTATTCCGAGACATGTAAAAATTTAATATCTCCGGAAGATGATTTTCTAGTGAGTGCATAAGTCTGCAAAATGTTGCACTGATATTTCCTTCTCAACTTCAATATGTACGAGCTTTCGAAACCTTTATTGGCATATGAACGGACAACAGCAAAACATGGGTACAAGCCAAGCGATAATCAGAGTAAACATAAATTAGGAAATACACTCAACAAGTAGTATCATAGGTAATGGGTTAAATTGGAAATTTCCAGAAGATATCTTGCAACGGCAGATGTAATCCGCGGGCAAGAATCGTTCAGGAAAAAGGATAGGGAGTTGGGCAAGAGAGAAAGCCACGGTTCGAGAAACAGCTTTCTCAGAGATGAATGCGCCGGGCAATGAAATAAAATATGGTCCAGGGAATCTGGGAGGGTATGACAGAAAAAGCAGAGCCTATTTGCACGGGGGATCTTAGCGAATCGGCCTGCATGAACCGCCGAAGGGAAGATATTGAGGCGGGCTAACATAAATGCTCTTCTCTGACCAGGGTTGGTCAGTGAAGAGAAATAGTTTAAGGGACGTCCTAGAGAAGGAGGAAGACTGAAAAAAAGGGGAGAGCAAGTGGGGTTTAAGTCAGCTGAAAGTGACTCAAACTCAAGCTGCCAAAGTTTGTGTTTGATCAAGGAATGGGCCTGTTGTAATCCCAGGTCGAAAAGGGATTCTAATTCTAGTCCTAGGGAGAGAAGTTTGGAGTCAATCAGTTTAAACCAGTTCGAAGTGTAAGAGTCGCTAAGAAGGTCAAAGAGGAGAGAATTGGAATTAGAGTGGAGATGTATGCGGAGCCAGTATTTGAAAGTGGAGACCCAGGCAAGAGTAGAAGGGAGGTGGGTTCCCAATTCAAGTACCATAGTGGAGAGGCGAATCATATTGGGAACACCTAAAATCTTTCTAAAGAAGACAGCGGCAATGGAGTCAATGTCGTGGTTTACAGCCTCTATCCAGATGGGGACCCCATAAAAGAGGTGGGATAGGAGTTTGCACTGGAAAATATGCAAAGCTGCTGGGACAAATTGGTTGCCCGAGAAGTAATGGAATTTTGAAATTGCATTGAGTTGGGATGTTGATGTGGAAATGACCAATTTTTTGTGTGGAGCCCAGTTTAGTTTGAAGTGGAAAGTGAGCCCAAGGTATTTGAAAGTTGGCACTTGTTGGTAGGATTGTGTACCAACTGTCCAAGTGGATAGAGGGC
Source organism: Intellagama lesueurii (assembly GCA_037013535.1). NCBI lineage: Eukaryota > Metazoa > Chordata > Lepidosauria > Squamata > Agamidae > Intellagama > Intellagama lesueurii. Next base: position 89,967,706 of record JBAJHW010000004.1, on the reverse strand, counting down.
TAGATTTAGAAAAAACAACTATTTTAGTTTTGGAAGAATTTATGCTAAGATCGTTGATGGAGCAGTAGTCTTGGAATTTGGCTAGAAGAAGACGCAGCCCGGCTTTGGAGAGAGAGAGCAGGACTGCATCGTCAGCATAGAGGAGAACTGAGAGAGGGGCACCGTTAAGAGAGGGGGAAGAGTTAGTAGCTTTACGTAGGAAAGGAGGGAGATCTGCAAGGAATAAGTTGAACAGTAAGGGGGCTAATATACACCCTTGACGGACACCCCTGTTAACTTGAAATCTATCAGTTAGTGTATTGGAGTTTAGGAGGCGAATCTGACATGTGTTTGAAGAGTGGAGACGCCTAAGCAGAAAGAGTAGTCGAGGATCAATGCCCCATTGAGATAGTTTGTCCCATAAGAGAGATCTGTTAACAGAGTCGAAGGCACCTTGAAGGTCAACAAAAGCAGCGAACAAACTGGATTTGTGGTGAATGGAATATTTTTCAACTAGGTGGGATAAAAGTAAAGTGTGATCAAGAGTAGAGGCTCCAGAGCGAAAGCCAATTTGCTCTTTCCCCAGAAGATTAATGGAAGAAGCCCAGGCAGAAAGTTTGGAAAGAAGAGATTTTGAGTAAAGTTTGCCAATAAAAGATAGAAGGCTAATTGGACGGTAGTTGCTAGGGAGAGAGGGATCACCTTTTTTGAATATTGGAATCAGAGTGGAGATTAACCAGGAGTTGGGAAGGATGCCAGAGTGGTTAACTAAGGTGAAAAAGTTAGCCAAGGAATGAGACCACCAGTGGGGGTTACTGGTCAGAGTCTCAGTGAGGACTTGATCAGGGCCTGGGGCCTTACCAGACTTCAGTGAGCTGATTAGGTCCAGTATTTCCTCGGAAGTAACAGGAGGCCAGTCGGGGAGGGCCTGGAGCGAGGGATCGGAAGGGGGGTTGGGATTCGGGAAGAAGAAAATTGTGGAAAAGTGGGCTATCCATTCCTCCAAGGGGATAGAAGAAGAAGGGTCAGAAGAAGAGAAAGTGGTGGAAGAAGATACCAAGGACCAGAAGGCTTTGTAGTTATGTGATAGAATTGCCTGGAGCAGATCAGACCACTTGCGTTGAGCAAAGAGGTGTTTTTTTGAATCTAAAAGTAATGTGCAGGACCTTCTAACAGTAAGGTAGTGTTGTAGAGACGCTGGGGTAGGATTAAGGCGGAAAGAGTGGAAAAGAGATCTAACATGCTTCTTGGCCTGCCAACAGTCGGAGTCGAACCATGAGGTGGCACGATTATGGGATGGGGAATTAGTTGGGCTACTAAGGGAAGTAATTAAGGAATCCACAAGAGTATTATAGGAGGTGATAGCTGTGGCGATAGAGTCAGTTGTAGCAATGGTGAGGTTAAGATTGGAAATCTCTGGCAATAGAGTCCAAGAGAAAAAGTCAGCTTCTGTTTGAGAAGTCCATTTAAGACGACAAGAGGGTTGTGAAGGGGGAATTTGGGGGGAGGAGGGGGAAGAAGGGAGGGTTAGGGACAAAAGAAGAGGCAGGTGGTCACTGTCAGCACGAACACCAACAGAGAAGTCCGAGAGAAAGGGGAAAAGAGCTGGGGAAGCGATGGCGTAATCGATTACGCTTGGACCTCTAATGGAGAGGTGGGTGTATTCACCAGGGATGTCCTTACCCCATGTGCCATTGAGAATGGCAATATGAAGATTGAGACAGAGGTTAATTAAGAAGGTAGCATGAGGTGTGATAATCTTGTCTCTGGAAGACCTTGGACGATTGAGCCAGGGGGGAGACGACTCGTCAAACTCCAGATTTGTATGTTTGGCTAGGACAGAGTTATTGGGTCCTAGCCGGGTATTAAAGTCCCCCAGGATCAAAATGTAGGCAGATGGATTAGCTTCCAGATTAAGGTTGACAAGGTTCTCTACCTCCACCCAGGTGCTGTTCAAAGAGGAGGATGGAGGTGGGAAGTAGAGATTAAGTAGTAGGATTTTAAATTGACCGTACTGAAGGAGGAAGATTTGAATATAGAGTGAGGGGGAAGGGATGGAGGTGAGGGTGAATAAAGAGGAGGGTTTAAGGAAACAACAGAGACCCACAGAGGGGCGCCCTCTTGTTTTAGATTTAACAGCCGGGATATGATAAGTAAGGAAACCCGGGATGGACGGAGGAGTTAATAACCAGGTCTCCTGTAAGAGGATAATGTCGTAGCTAGAGAGAAACTTTAGCAGGTCTTTGTCCGAAGCTTTTTTCCTCCAGCCACCTATATTCCATGAGATTGATTGGAGAGAGGGATGGGGCGAGGGGGGGGTCAGAGGGGAAGCAGTTAGTCAGCAGGAGAAAGTACTGGGGTCTGAAAGAGGAGGGGGAATCACAGAAGGCAAAAGGGGATCAAGGACTGGAGGACAGGCAGGCCCAGAGGGTGAGGCTAGAGCATCTATTGCAGGTTTATGATTAGTAAAATCAAAATTAAGGGGAGGGGGTTTCTGGGACATAGCATCGACCAGTGCAAAGGAGGTGGTTGAGGCGCCCCGATTGACAATACATACAGGGGATAGGGGGATATGGGGAGGGGAAGCAGTAGGGGGATTGGAGTATGCAGGGAAACAGACATAAGCTTCCGGTTGAATTAAAGCAGGCGCATTGGTCGACTGGAGAGCTGTGATGGAGTCTCGAGATGTCACCGGTGGGTTAGAGGAATGTTGTAAAATGGGCGAAGAGGGGATTAGAGGAGATGGCAAGTGGTCCATCGGCTTAGCGGGATGGGTTGCTTCAACCCTCATTTGAAATGGGAGGGACGGAGAAGTAGAAGAAAGCTGCAGGGAGTCCGTAGGGGGGTAGGTAGGTCTGAAGGTTCGAAGCAAGTTTGTCCTCTTGGAGGAGGGGGAGGCGTCTGTAGGAGGGAGTTGCAGAGAGGCTTCCGTCGAAATAATATGTATTTAACAATAATAATCATCATCATGTGCTGGCAACTCAGTCTGGATTTATGGTGACCATTTTCAACAGTCATTTCCAACATTGGGTCCCCAGATATTCTTGGACTAAAACTCCCAGAAGTCTTCACCACTAGCTGTGCTGGCCAGGATTTCTGTAAATTTTAGTCTGAGAACATCTAGGCACCCAAGGTTGAGAACCACTGCTTTTCAGGGGTTTTCAGGTACAGAGTACTCAGAAGTGGTTTATCATTCCGTTCTTCTGGGGGCACCCTTGGACTGTGCAGCTTCCCCAAGGCCACAAAGGCTGGCTTTTCTCTCTGGATGCTTAGTAGGGAATCAAACTCCCAACTGGCTCCGCAGCAAGATTCTTAGCTCACTGAGCTACCCAGCCAGCTTCTAAATACTCCTTTGGCTTCCATCCTTATTGTTTAGTGAAATTACAAGGGATATACTTGCCCTCTTTGTGCAAGTATATCCCTGTGAATGAAAAATGCTCCTTTTATTCAGAAAATTCTAAAGTGTAACCTGCAACTAAATGTTGCAGTGCGGACGATAGGATGTCTAGTCCCTCTCCCTCCTGACAGGGTGCAGTACACAGAAGCTTTTTCCAAATCAAACTCATTAGTCTTAAAGCTGCCTCTGAACTCTTGTTTTTTGCTGCAACAGATTAACACTTGAAAAAACAGATTTTCCTTGTTCGTTTTCTCCCCTGCCCAAATTTTGCAGCCCCCCCCCCTCCATTGTTGCCAGTACTAGTCTGGCCGTTTAGAAGCTTTCCATCCTTTTCATATCTCTTCAATGCTTCTTTGAACTTCAGCAAATCCTCCGTCTTTCATTAACCCCTAGTAAACTTCCCACTGGTGCTGGTACAGCAACATTTGGCCCTCGTAAGGCATTTGAAGGACTGAGATTGCTGCCATTTTAGTCTCCTTTCATTTTGACGTTACACTCGCCCATTTTCAAGGTCTATAATCTTTCCTTTTGCAGCTTCTGTGTGATTATGACCATACATCCAAATAATAATTTCACAGCATTTTTCTAGCAATGATCATCCTTGCAACAATTCTGCCTATTTCTATATATTTTCAGTGCTATTTCTCCTATTCTAATAGCAAAGCAAAAAGCAAAGTGTGCTGCTTATATACCACTCCATAGCACTTAAAACACTCTCTGGGTGCTTTACAATTTAATTATGCAGGCTACACATTTCCCCCCCCCCCCAATGAGCTGGGTACTCAGTTTACTGACTGCAAAAGGATGGAAGGCTGAGTCAACTTCAAGCTGGCTACCTGAGGCTGTTGGGATTGAACTCAGGTCATGAGCAGAGTCTTCCTTGCAGTACTGCAGTGTAACCACTGTACTATAAGGCTCCCATAGCATAAAAATGAAACAACATGTAGAAGAGAAAACAAATAACTGATCAGCAAGTTCATCAATCTTTTGAACTTGTGAAGGGACTCTGAAAATGTAAAGGGTGCTTGCTGCAAGAAATGAGTTGAAGAAATATTTTCCCATTGTGGAAGAAATGAGTCCTTGCAATGATAGGGAAGCCAGAAGAGTGGAGTCTACATTTATCTCTCTCTCTTCCTCTTTGATTTCTTCCCACTGTTCTCTCTCTAGATCTCTCTCCACTGTTTTACTTATTATGTTCATTTTTGTCCACATTTGCAAACTGGTTTGGAAGTGTGTATTTAAAAAACTCATATATAGAATGAATTTACTTTGTCTTATATGAGCCTCATATCCACAATGGTAACATGCGGAAACCAGATTTGGGCACACTGTTCTTGGAACTGTGAATTGGATGAAACTGCAGTGCTACCTCCAACTCAGGTGTTTGCTGAAATGCATGTAGCAACTAAAAGGATGGTGTGTGAACAGAACTTTTTATAAAACTTTTCTTCCTGCTCGACTAGCTTATGAGAGGTTTGTGCATTTTTTTCTGTACATTTCAAGACTTTTCCTGAAAAATAATCATGTATTTTTTTTGCACAAAACATGCTTTCTGTTCCAAAGTTTGTATTGGATACAAACTACTTTGCATTTTGCACACCCTCACCAAAACCCTGTCGGGAGTTTATCCACATGTAGGATAATCACGTAGGCATCATGCCAGTTGCTGTGGCTAACTGCCAAGGAGGTGGGCGCCTGCTGGTTGTGCACCCAGTAATGGTCCTGATCCTTTGTATATATGGCCAATGCATGGCAGGCATCTCACCTTTTAGCTGCAATTGGCCATGAGAATGTAGGTGGTTCTTTCCCAGCAGGATTTCATCTTTTGAGGAAAATACCTATTTTTATCCAAAATATGTGGTTGTGGGGCAAAACCCACTTGCCCACCCAGTCCTGGAATAAAGACGTGAGACAGTGATATGGATTAAATACGGGCCACACTTTATTAAATCAGATCAAATTGTATATCGCCAACATCATCAAAGGAGGGGGGCTGCCATAGTGTGGAAACAGATAAAGGCAGGGTATCCAAATACCCCTAAAAACAGTCAATGGGCGAGTCCCCGGCCCCAGGTTCCAGCAGTCTTAAAGACAGCAGGAACCCAGTCGGCCACTAATAAACACCCCAGACCTCAAGACATCTTTAATTGATAACTGTTAGTCCGGAAGTGGCCCAGCGCATCTTCCCGCCACCGGCCCTGTAATCGCATGATCCGCAGAGCCGGGAGGTCGGATGCGCTGTTGGCTTACCTGAATTACAAATGGGACACACCAAGACTACCTGTTTTTCCGCACTACCCGCCAGTGTGACCGAAAATTACCACCAAAAGTTGCCAACAACCCTTCTCCAGTGTGGGATAGGCGAAAAATCCCCCCATCCAAGAGCCAATCAGGATGAAGGTCAAAAATTCCTATCCGGCCCCTAAAAGGCGACCATAACATCACACTAGAAATAGGGAGGGCGGGTGGGTGCCCGAAAGGGAAAGAGGGCGAGAGCAGGGTGAGCGCTTCTTTAAATAATTGCGCTCGCCCATCCCAGCTGATCACTTGACCCGGGGAAGTCTTGCGTCCTCCGGGATGGCAGGCAAATGCCAGCTGCGCCGTTCCAGAATGGAGAACCATCCGTCCAGCGGCTGGAACCTTGCCCACCCAGTCCCAGAATAAAGACGCGAGACAGTGATATGGATTAAATACGGGGCACACTTTATTAAATCAGATCAAATTGTATATCGCCAACATCATCAAAGGAGGGGGCCTGCCGTAGTGCGGAAACAGATAAAGGCAGGGTATCCAAATACCCCTAAAAAACAGTCAATGGGCGAGTCCCCGGCCCCAGGTTCCAGCGGTCTTAAAGACAGCAGGAACCCAGCCGGCCGCTAATAAACACCCCAGACCTCCAGACATCTTTAATTGATAACTGTTAGTCCAGAAGTGGCCCAGCGCATCTTCCCGTTACCGGCCCTGTAATCGCACGATCCGCAGAGCCGGGAGGTCGGATGCGCTGTTGGCTTACCTGAATTACAAATGGGACACACTGAGACTACCTGTTTTTCCACACTACCCGCCACAGCATAGGGACTAGCCTAGCTATGTCCCATGCCCGCCACAGAGCAGCCTGAGCTCAGATAGCAGGCCCCCTTTGATGTCTTCTAAAAAATATGTCCAAACCTGCATCAGACAGATGGACACCATTACTACGAAAATATGCAGTATTGCTCAATTGGATCCTATGGTGATTAATCACCAATCTGAGGCCGCCGCTGCAGACACCTCTACATACTTCTCTGTTAATGACACGCCGGTCCTTGTTAACATTGTCCACATTCTGGGCGCCTCGCCAGGCTAACCACGGGATGATTGTGGACCACATAATCCGCATCGCGGGATACCTGGCATTCAACCTATTAAGGTCTCTCAGAATGTCCAGGATCAATGCCTTACCAGGCGATCTAGGCAGATCATTACCTCCCAGGTGAATTACCAAAACATCAGGTGTAGCTTGGTCGAAGGCCGTCATCCTGCCAAGCTGTATCCATTGCATGCCACGCACGCCTCTCCAGGTAATATACGCATGGGAACCAAGCCCCAAATCATTCCCCCATGGGGAAGAAGCATTCCCCCATGGGGAAGCGGCATTCCCCCACGGGGAAAAAGCAGCATAACGCACTGCCCAATAAACATAGCTGTGGCTGATGACCATCACGTGCCTCCGACCGTCGGAACTCATGGTACCTGAAACGACATAAATGACCCCTGCCTACCCGTTAGGAAGAGGTCTAATATATCTTTGATAGCTAGTTGAAGACCATCGCCCAAACTGCTTAATTTGGCCTGCGCTATAAACCCAAGGCTGCCGCCGTCAATGCTGCTCCTATTCTAAAGGAATGCATACAAAATCTCATACCCTTCACTCCTATTCTATCCAGCGCCATGTCTGTAATTTTCCAGAACTGAAATTTGGTCAGAGGTGACCCATCAGCATGCTGGAGAAAATACCCTGAGCCTTGTCCCCTAAACTCCATAAAGGCTTGAGTGGCCTTCACAGGACAAATGCGCCTGATGCTGCATTGCCCTAAGACCAGTTGCTTACCCTTACCTGTCTGATCTGATTTGGACCGCCTGATTTTAATTCTCAATTGACTATCTTGAAACATAACGTCTCTCTGTTGTAAGGCCATTCGAGAGGTGTCTGCCCTTGCCATCACCACTACTCGCTAATCCTAAAAAGTCCCTCGTGATGCCCTAATGATGCCATTCCTTGGGCCATGTACCGGCACACCATCTGCCACGGAAATAAATTTCGAATCCAGATGCCCCGGCGGCATCGGAATGCATTTGGAAATCCGCTCTTAAACTGATTTCTGACTTCCAAAAAGAGACCCCATTGAACCCCTCTAGGAATTGTTTCCGAACCAAAAGATCCTCCTTCATGCCCCTAGTTACTCTAGTCTTGTGCAATGGTCGTTTTAGGCCTGACATGGCAGTACAGAGTCACCTTAAAAAGGCACGACCCGGTGCTACCACCCTACACGCGAAGATCGAAGATTGTTAGCTAAATATGCCCTATAATATCCTAAAGCCGTAATTCTAAAGCCATATTGAAAACCATGGTATAAATACTCTGCATCTCTTTCCCGTGGGTAAGATAGCAGCCAAGCCTCTAAAGAAGCAATTTTAATTGGTGTGGGTCTCCTTACCAGGGGCACCACCGTTCCCATTGGGCTTTTTACTGCTTCCAGCTCCCTTGTTTTGGTGCTGTGCACCCACTTTAAAACAGGTGGAATTCGGGTGTTTGCCTCCGCAAGTGATACAGTCATGCTTAAACCTGCATGGATTTCTTGAACAGAAACCTTTGTAATTATACTCATAGCAAGGCAGATGGGCATGAACCGCCTGCCCAGTTCCCGGGTAGGGATTAAGTTCGCTATCCACTTTCTTATTCAGATGGCCATTATCAAACCTATCGCCTATGTTAGGCCTTGCTGGGGTCATATGTTGTAACCATAACCCCAGTTCCGGCTCATCCCAATGCAGATTGGGTTGAATGGCACTCTTCATTCGAAAGGCTTGGTCGTATAGAAGCCAAGCTTTCCCTGCAAAATCTGTATATGCCCTATGTATTATATCAAAATATTGTAACAGCGAGGAGGCCCTCCAAGGTTGAGCCTTAACTAAGACTCCAGCATAAATAGTAAAGCCAGGGACCCAGTTGGACCAAGTCCTATCTGGCTTTTTCCTTCTAAGTTTTTCCTTTTCTTCCTCGTCAACTTTATCTATCTCTTTAATGTCCACCTCGCGACTCAAGAGGTCAAAGAAGTCTACATACTTTCCCTTTCATATTTTTTCTTTGGTGGCCGGGGTTAAATGGTCTCCCAGCGGCATGGAGTAATCTCCACAAGGCAAAGCCGCTAGGGGAACCGTATTGTATCCCGTGTTGGGCACAGACGGGTGTTGCCAAACACCTGCGCCAGTCTCTGCACTAGATGTCCCTGCAGTGGGAGGTGTCGCATATGGCGTACCCCAGCCACAAAACTGTGTATTTACAGGAGGCCAAACTAAGTTGGGCCACCCCATAGGTGGTGCACTGTAGGGTGTGGGTGTGACGTGCGAGTATTGCGAACCACCGGCCCATGGCCAAGCGGGATAAGGTGACTGGGTGCTGTGTGTAGAAGCGGACTCACCCGATGATGCCACAGATGCTTTGGGGGCATCCATAACCCGAGGTGTACTAGTACCAGGCTCTTCTGAGATGTTGTGCACAGACTGTTAATCAGCCGTTGTGTCCTGCGTCCCGGTCGCCTCTGTCCTTCCATGCTTCCTACCGCTCAGAACCCTTGACACCTTAGAAGACCCTTCCTCCATCACCTGATCCTCACTCTCAGGAACCTGCATAGATTCTAAAGTGACAAACCGCTCCATGAGATATTGTGCCAAAGCTTTAAAGTTGGCCTTGCGACGTCCCTTAGTATCCCTAGCTGATCTGCGAGGGGATGCTTCCTGCTGCAGAGGAGCTTGCTTTGATAACTTCTGAGCCTCCAGTGCCAAAATTTTTTCCTGCAAATCTTTCCAGATCGGCCAGGATTCCTCATCAGAGGATGATTGTTGCGGTGATACCTGTGGTACAGGTCTCTTTCTTACCGGGTTTTTACTTTTACTCGTACCACGCCTCTTCTTCGAGGCCATTATGACACAAATTAGCCCGCATTGGCGCCTACCTGTTCCAACTCAGCTATCCCTCTTAATCTGTCCACTAATAGCCCTTCCTTATATTGTAAGAAACTTTTTATAAACTGACCCACAGATGGCGCCTTGACAGGCTGGCCCTATCCTTTTAAAAAGAACTTAAAACCCTTAATAACAATTATGATTTAATATCCGCTGCTTAATTATAAGTATAAAAGCTCAATGAACTGTATTTTAATTCAATAAAACAAGTTAATTTATTCAGAATATATATATATATATATATATATATATATATATATATATATATATATATATATATATATATATATATATATATATATATATATATATATAATTACTTACTTTCAAAACTAAACCCCCACAATTAGTTCTGTCAACCAATTATATTTAATTTATTCCTATATTTTATAAATTGTGATCTGCTATTCTAAGTACCACAATGATCAATCAATCAAATTATCCTATCAACAATATTGTTTTAGTAATTAATCTATAATTACCTTTCTTCTATATAAACCCAGCCAATAATGATGATGTTATATTTATTGTAGTAATTAACCAGTATTTAAATTTATTTTGTATAGAAAATGTAGAAAAACAAAATGGCATCCTTGAATTATACTACCCCCTATCAAGTTTTAAATCAACCAAAACTAATATCAAACCTAAATCATTAATACCTTAGCTCAAAAGTACATATAAACCCAAACCAACCCAGGCAATCTATAATTAATTCAATACAAAGGGATGTATCTCATATAAAAAGTAAAAAATAATAATTTTAAAATGCTAATCAAAACAAAATGGCGGGCGAGTGAAAAGGGTGCGAAAATACAAACAAAATGGCATCCCTTGCCTGTAAAACCCCCTTTTTATATATAAATATATATCAACTGAATACCCCAAAATCAACTCGGTAATTAATTAACCAAATTCAACAATAATCAACCCTAAAGTAAAACAAACAGATCGCCACCGTACGCCGTGGCGGGCGCGAAACCTCCCTGCAGCTCCTCGCCTCTGCTGCCCTTGCTTTTTAATAAAATTATAAAATCACAAATTAAACTGCAATCAAGCAAATACAACCCTGGAAGGGAGCAAAAAGCTGCCCACCCGTCAGCAATGACCACCGCTGTCTCCTCTATTGAGTAGGCAAGGGTAACTCTCTTCTCAGCACTCCGACTCTGCTGCTGCCCGAAAGGGAAAGAGGGCGAGAGCAGGGCGAGCGCTTCTTTAAATAATCGCGCTCGCCCATCCCAGCTGATCACTTGACCCGGGGAAGTCTCGTGTCCTCCGGGATGGCAGGCAAACACCAGCTGCACCGTTCCAGGACGGAGAACCGTCTGTCCAGCAGCTGGAACCTTTTTTTTTTGTAAACATTGCTGATGATAAAACAACAACAACAAAGCAAAGCAAAAGCCCTAATCCTTTTGTTCTCATAGAGGAATGATGATTTTTTTTCAACAGGTTGACTTGATGTGTTAATAAACCTTTTTTTAAAAAAAATTGAGGTTGAGAAGATTTGTGAGCATTCCTTCCTTATAGCATACCACATAGCAAGCTGACTGCCCACTTAGCAAAGTACGTGTCAAGTTCTATTAACAGAACATTGTTATCTCTAAATTTTGTTAAAAAGTTACTGTGGAGGGGGACCAGATGGTGAGGGAAAGGAGAATTCCCATGGCACAAATGCCATCTGACATGAGGAAATACAACCACCTGTTATGATGTGCAAAACTATGTTAAGTCATCTTAAGACAGACAAAGCTACATCTTGGTAGTTTTTGAAGTCTATGTAGGACTTGTGATTTCTTCTTTGCATTTTTGTAGGGTGATTAACTATGACCCAGAATGTACAATTTACCTGACATAGACTGATTAACATATCTGTTCCTCTTAATGTTCTTCTTTGATTCATATATACATAGATATAGCTATCTGTCTGAAAGCAAGGCTTCTTAATGAGTTCCAAACTATTTCTTAACAAAAAATAAAACCACACAGAAGGAACTTCTCTAACATTAGCGCTTGCACAGAAGTTATTAATAGCTCTCCTGAGAGCACTTGTCTCAGCCCACATCTCCCACCCTATCAAAAGGTCATGTTAATTAGAGGACCCTTGCTGGGAATGAGTCAAGGTGTCAATCATAAGGACCCACAATGGCTCTTCAGTTGGAATCTGGAGACTATTTTTGTGTATGTGGAAGAAATACCGCTCCACACTCCACAAATTTCTTATAAAGAACAGATGGGCATATTCAAAGGAGAATTTTAAATTGCTCCTAATAGTTTGTCTTCTGTTCAGCCAACAGCTTATTGTGCAGCTTTTCTTCTGTTTATGATGTACTGTCTTTTCTGAAATGTTGAAAGCAGAGGTTCCTCGGGTCGATCACCATACAAACCTGAGTGACACACCCTGGAAGTGTTCCAAAGCTTCTTGACTGTGGCAAGAGTCTGAGAGCAGCTTGAGTCTTTGCATTCCTATGGTCTCTCTTAACAAAATCTTTCAGCAGCTCTAGGGCCCATTTGTACAGAAGCTTCTGTGAACACACAGACATTTTACCCTGCCTCAGAGTTGGGCACACAAGCAGATGGCTGCCAACCCTCAGCATACATGGCCTGATCTACACTAGCCATTTGCCATGAGGTTGTAGACTAGCCCTTCTTTTAAACAGAGAATTGTGGCTATACTCTTTAAATTGAATAGGACCAACTCCAGCCCTAGTCAATCATGATTATAAAATGGATGATCAACAAATCCTTCATTTTCATTTATTTAGGCTGTTGCAAATTTACAAGATGCATCCTTGAGGATTTTTCAGCTTCCATGAGATTCTCCACCACCAGGTGAAAGAGAGACAACAGGTGCTATTTTGCCACATCAAGGTTTCTGCGATCTTCTTTCTCTTTAAGAAGCAAAACACACACAGTAAGCACAGAACTCTCTGACAAATTTAAGAAACCCAAATTACTACTCTGATGCTTCTAAACCCAAAAAAGGTCTATCTGGTAATCCAGCAGCCATTTTCTATGCAATCAGAGTCACACTGTCATTCACATTCTTTTCTCAATTTGGCTTAATTTGTGCAAAAAAATAATAATTGAATAATCTTGATCTCTTTCTCTTGCTGAGTGTTCCACATAGTGCTTTGTTGTCTTGCAGAGTTTTGAAAATAATTCTGCAGTTCCTTGACCTTCCATCCAAAGATGAGAGGAGGAAGACTTTACATCTCTAATTGCAACTCACACGGAGAGTTCCCAAGGATGGTAGGGGCTCTCTGCTTCAGAAAACAGCCCTTTACCTGAAAGAAGGGTGCTCACACATGGGAGGCTAGTGCACTTCCCCTCCTACTGTGTTGATTCAGCACACTTAAATCATGGCTGAGTGGAGCCTAAGGCTGCACAAAATAATCAATGACAGCATGGAAGGAATAATTTCCAGGGCTGAAGCAATCCATGATGAAACCATCTACTGTGAGAACATTTACATGCCTTTTTTGCAGCCATGGGTTGGATCTTTACATAGTCATTATTTGAGTACAGCCATTGGAGTCAGTGAGATAAGGTCGTTATGACTAATGTAAGTGTCAAAAGATTTCAGTTCCTCTGTTCTAAATGTGCTTAGGTCTGAACTGAAATAAAGATGGGTGGAGCTGGATTTGACTCTTTCAATGAAAGCAGTGTTTCTGCACCTCCTGGGACTTTTGAGAAGAAACAATCTTTGCTTAAAGAGTTTATACATTACCAACGGACATGGTGAGAACACTTTGAAATGTGAACAGCTAAAATGAATGCAATGGGAGAAATATGCACACATACACTTTAGTCAAAGGTGGCAATGGGAAATGTCTAACTTAAGTAACATGTGTAATTAGAAAAAATATGTAAAAATGCATGTGAACTTCAATGAAGGAATATACAAGAATGAAATCTCACAATCCAATATGCAAACATATCTCTTCTGGATCTGTACCAGATTGTTCCTGGTCCTCATCTGGCCCTATCCATCTGCATTTTTTTTTCATTTTTTAATCATTTCATTTGGTAGGCACTGTAGTGTAAAAATACTTGATTTATATAACAACAACAACTCATCTATTAATGTCCAAAGACTGCACAATCAGATTACAAAATTAGACATGATAGAGTGGCAAAATCAGTGAACTGATCATTATGTAAAAAATATAACTTGCCAGGTTCCAAAAACCTATAGGAACATCAGGTAGAGAAACTGTCAGAAAATGATGACGTCAAGATCCTGTGGGATTGCCAGATCCAAACTGAGAGACACGTTGAACATAACACACCATACATAGTAGAAATAGAACGAAGAAATGTCAGGATCATTGACATTGCAATTCCAGGACATGCCAGAGTTGAAGATAAAGAATTGGAAAAACTAACAAAATACAGAGATCAAGCAATCAAAACATCTTGCTTGAGGATGGGGAAAAAAACAAACAAAGTGTGCTGCTTATATACCGCCCCATAGCACTTCAAGCACTCTCTGGGTGGTTTACAAGTTAATTATGCAGGCTATACATTGCCCCACCAGTGAACTGGGTACTCATTTTACCAACCTTGGAAAGATAGAATGCTGAGTCAACCTTGAGCCGGCTACCTGGGATTGAACCCCAGGTCGTGAGCACAGTTTTGGCTGCAGTACAGCAGTTTAACCACTGCGCCACGAGACACTTCAGTGACACTGTAATCATTGGGGCTTTCGGAACAATATCAAGAAATTTCACACAGTATTCTAAGCGGTTGCAGATCTCAGAAATAACACCACCAGAGCTACAAAAAACCCCAGCAATATTAGGAACAACATACAACATACTGCACCAATATTTAACAGATACTTAGGTTTTTGGTTAAAACGTGTATCTGTTATATAATATCAGTCAATTTTTTTTAATTTTGATTGACCATGACTGTATTTTATAATTATAATAATAATAATAGTAATAATAATAATAATAATAATAATAATAATAATAATAATAATAATAATAATAATTATTATTATTATTATTATTATTATTATTATTATTATTATTATTATTATTTTGTTGTTGTTTAGTCGTTAAGTCGTGACCCCATGGACCAGAGCATGCCAGGCCCTCCTGTCTTCCACTGCCTCCTGGAGTTTGATCAAATTCATGTTGGTAGCTTCGATGACACTGTCCAGCCATCTTGTCCTCTGTCATCCCCTTCTCCTCTTGCCTTCACACTTTCCCAACATCAGGGTCTTTTCCAGGGAGTCTTCTCTTCTCATGAGATGGCCAAAGTATTGGAGCCTCAGCTTCAGGATCTGTCCTTCCAGTGAGCACTCAGGGTTGATTTCCTTCAGAACGGATAGGTTTGTTCTCCTTGCAGTCCAGGGGACTCTCAAGAGTCTCCTCCAGCACCACAATTCAAAAGCATCAATTCTTCAGTGGTCAGCCTTCTTTATAGTCCAGCTCTCACTTCCATACATCGCTACTGGAAAAACCATAGCTTTGACTATGGGGACCTTTGTCGGCAAGGTGATGTCTCTGCTTTTTAAGATGCTGTCTAGGTTTGTCATCGTTTCCTCCCAAGAAGCAGGCGTCTTTTAATTTTGTGGCTGCTGTCACCATCTGCAGTGATCATGGAGCCCAAGAAAGTAAAGTCTGTCACTGCCTCCATATCTTCCCCTTCTATTTGCCAGGAGGTGATGGGACCAGTGGCCATGATCTTAGTTTTTTTGATGTTGAGCTTCAGACCATTTTTTGTGCTCTCCTCTTTCACCCTCATTAAGAGGTTCTTTAATTCCTCCTCACTTTCTGCCATCAGAGTGGTATCATCTGCATATCTGAGGTTGTTGATATTTCTTCCAGCAATCTTAATTCTGGTTTGGGATTCATCCAGTCCAGCCTTTCGCATGATGTATTCTGCACATAGGTTAAATAAGCAGGAAGACAATATACAGCCTTGTCATACTCCTTTCCCAATTTTGAACCAATCCGTTGTTCCATATCCAGTTCAAACTGTTATTTCCTGTCCCACATATAGATTTCTCAGGAGATAGATAAGGTGGTCAGGCACTCCCATTTCTTTAAGAACTTGCCATAGTTTGCTGTGGTCCACACAGTCAAAGGCTTTTGCGTAGTCAATGAAGCAGAAGTAGATGTTTTTCTGGAACTCTCTGGCTTTCTCCATGATCCAGTGCATGTTAGCAATTTGGTCTCTAGTTCCTCTGCCCCTTCGAAATCCAGCTTGTACTTCTGGGAGTTCTCGGTCCACATACTGCTGAAGCCTACCTTGTAGGATTTTGAGCATAACCTTGCTAGCGACTGATCTTTTCCAATCCTCTGGCCACTGCTGAGTTTTCCAAACTTGCTGGCATATTGAATGTAGCACCTTAACAGCGTCATCTTTTAAGATTTTAAATAGTTCAACTGGGATGTCATCACCTCCACTGGCCTTGTTGTTAGCCATGCTTTCTAAGGCCCACTTGACTTCACTCTCCAGGATGTCTGGCTCAAGGTCACCAACCACACTATCTGGGTTGTCTGGGACATCCAGATCTTTCTGGTATAATTCCTCTGTGTATTCTTGCCACCTCTTCTTGATGTCTTCTGCTTCTGTTAGGTCCCTACCATTTTTGTCCTTTATCATGTCCATCTTTGTACAAAATGTTCCTTTAATATTTCCAATTTTCTTGAACAGATCTCTGGTTTTCCCCTTTCTATTATTTTCCTCTATATCTTTGCACTGTTCATTTAAGAAGGCCCTCTTGTCTCTCCTTGCTATTCTTTGGAAGTCCGCATTCAATTTTCTGTAACTTTCCCTATCTCCCTTGCATTTTGTTTCCCTTCTCTTCTCTGCTATTTGTAAGGCCTCGTTGGACAGCCACTTTGCTTTCTTGCATTTCCTTTTCTTTGGGATGGTTTTTGTTGCTGCCTCCTGTACAACGTTATGAGCTTCCATGCATAGTTCCTCAGGCACTCTGTCCACCAAATCTAGTTCCTTAAATCTGTTCTTCACTTCCACTGTGTATTCATAAGGGATTTGGTTTAGATTATACCTGACTAGCCCAGTGGTTTTTCCTACTTTCTTCAGTTTAAGCTTGAATTTTGCTATAAGAAGCTGATGATCAGAGCCACAATCAGCTCCAGGTCTTGTTTTTGCTGACTGTATAGAGCTTCTCCATATTTGGCTGCAGAGAATATAATCAATCTGATTTCGGTATTACCCATCTGGTGATGTCCATGTGTAGAGTCGCCTCTTGTGTTCTTGGAAAAAAGTGTTTGTGATGACCAGCTTGTTCTCTTGACAAAACTCTATTAGCCTTTGCCCTGCTTCGTTTTGAACTCGAAGGCCAAACTTCCCTGTTGTTCCTTTTATCTCTTGACTCCCTACTTTAGCATTCCAGTCCCCTATAATGACAAGAACATCTTTCTTTGGTGTCAGTTCTAGAAGATGTTGTATGTCTTCATAGAATCAGCCTCTTCAGCATCGGTGGTTGGTGCAAAACTTGGATTACTGTGATGTTGAAAGGTCTGCCTTGGATTCGTATTGAAATCATTCTATCATTTTTGAGATTGTATCCCAGTACAGCTTTTCCCACTCTTTTGTTGACTATGAGGGCTATCCCATTTCTTCTACAGGATTCTTGTCCACAATAGTAGATATGATAGTCGTCTGAATTGAATTTGCCCATTCCTGTCCATTTTAGTTCATTGATGCCCAGGATGTCAATGTTTATTCTTGCCATCTCCTGTTTGACCACATCCAGCTTACCAAGGTTCATAGATCTTACATTCCAGGTTCCTATGCAGTATTTTTCTTTGCAGCATCAGACTTTCCTTTCACTTCCACGTGTGTCCGCAGCTGAGCATCCTTTTGGCTTTGGCCCAACCACTTCATTAGCTCTGGAGCCACTTGTACTTGTCCTCCGCTCTTCCTCAGTAGCATGTTGGACGCCTTCCGACCTGAGGGGCTCATCTTCCAGCGTCATATCTTTTAGCCTTTTGTTTCTGTCCATGGAGTTTTCTTGGCAAGATACTGGAGTGTCTTGCCAGTTCCTGCTCCAGGTGGATCGTGTTTAGTCAGAACTCTCCACTATGACCTGTCCGTCTTGGGTGTCCCTGCACGGCATAGCCCATAGCTTCTCTGAATTACTCAAGCCCCTTCGCCACGACAAGGCAGCAATTCATGAAAGGGAATAATAATAATAATAATAATAATAATAATAATAATAATAATAATAATAATAATAATAATAATAATAATAATAATAATAATAATAATAATAATAATAAAGTTGCCTTAGAACTGCAGAACTGGAATGAACCCTATAGATCATCACGTTCAGTCCCTGTCAAGGAGGCATCAAGCAGACCATCTCTTTCAACCATTTTTAGTGGAAACGTTGAGTGTCAACATCAACAGTTGTGGTGACTGGAGAACTCACTCAGGCAGATAGTGAATGGATTTATTCAATCATACACACAGTAGCAGACTGTGGTGATCAATTGGGGGTGTGTGTCAGATTTCATGGGTGATACTACCAGAACTTAGTTGGAAGGGCTAAAAGAAAAACCTACATCTGTTCTCAAGCTTATTACAACCTGATACTCACAGGCATTATGTTGATTCTCGCAATCATGCAACAGATAAACACTCTTACATAGAAGATTGTATTAATCACCTGAACACAAGAAGACCTGATTGAGGTCTAATTTATGTGGTAATTTTCCCAGTAAGTTAATGCAACCTTCATTTTCTTCTCATCAGCTTCAAGCAATAGTGTACTGTAAACATGATTTAGGTATTTTCCTTTTTTTATGGTGTCTCATTGTGAAGGAAAGAAACAGCTTTGTGAGACTGTATCCCGTTACAGACAGCTGTATCCCGTTACAGACAGCTCAATGGATTTTCACATACTTATTGAGCCTGCTTGGGTATTGAGACCATCAGGAGAGGCCTTTCTCTCAGCCCCATCACCGTTATAGGTACATTTGATGGGAACACGGAAGACCTACTCTGCTCCCAGACTTTGGAACAGGAGGCCAGGCAGACTCCATCTTTGCTGTCCTTCTGCAAGCAGACAAAGACCTTTCTCTTCAGGCAGCATTTCCCTCAGTGATTGGCTGCCCCAGTGGAGTTGTTAAACAGATTGTTGAGCTTTTCTGCTCTGAATGTATTTTTGGTGTTGCTTATATTCAATGTATTTTAGTGGGGTGTTTGTCTGATCCTCATTTTCTGATATTTGTATACTTACTGTTTTTTGCTTTAAATATTGTCTCTTAATGATGTAAGCTACGCTGGATCCTTTTTAAGGAGAAAAGCAGCGAATAAATAAATAAATAAATAAATAAATAAATAAATAAATAAATAAATAAATAAATAAAGCAAAGAGAGCATCTATAGCTTTGATGTTGGCCTGCAAAGTTTTAGATGTTACCAAGCCATCTGTGCTGGCTATGAGGTGCCAAGTAACTGCATTTTTGCAGTTTGGGGGCAGCAGGATAAACAGAATGTTTACTGAGAACCTACTGGGCTGTCAAACACAATTAGTTAGTAGGGCTTGTCCAAGGCATTTTGATGCCTGAGGCAGAATTAGTAAGTGACACTCACACCCCTCCAGGTCAAGGTGCATAGTACTGAAAGTCAAGTAAATTATTCTGGCAAGTGAAGCAGAAAAACCCCACAAGTACCTCACAGCATCCCTGTCAGTAGCAATGCCATCATAAAGAAGTTAGTAACTAACAGCTGGCTTTTCTTTTGTGGCACCCCAAATTAGATGCATAAGGGCTCTCTTAGCTTGCCAAAGGGCAGAGCCAGCCTAGCTGATCAGTTTCAGTTTCCCAAAGTGCATTCCATTAATGTTAACACCATTTTCCACTGCGTTTTTATTCTGTAATATTTTAATAATTTTTTCCAAAAACATGCAGCCAGTGATGGTAGAATGGGCTTCTCCCACAATATCATCCAGGGGTGGGATTATTGGTCTCCAAGTAGATACTAAATATTCTGATGGAAAAATCAGTCAGTTTTGCCCTGTACAACATCAACATATTTTAAACTACAAGTATTTTCTCTCACATGGGAGGGATTTTTGGTCAATTCGTCTAAACTGAATCAAATTTGTAGAGGAATAAAAAGAAACGGGGGCTTTTCAGCAGACAGAATTCTGTACTGTCTTTTGTATAACCAAATAGTGTTTTTGTTTTTGTTTGCAAATTCCTGACTTCAGCAGAACCAATTCTTGCTCAAAACAGTAAATAGGGCTAAAATTGTGTTTTAGGCTGATAGGTCTTAAATTTTGGCCTTCCAGAGGTATCAAACTTCAGCTACCTGAAGTTCTGGTCACATAGCCACTGGGAGGTCCAAAACAACTGGAGGATCAAATGTTGAGAGCTGTTCCCTTAGGCTATACTCAAGTTCAAAGACAATGTGACTTAAGTTTTGAATGCACAGGATGTAGTGGGTTGCACTGCAAAAAAAGAAAAGGAAAAATAGAAAGATCTGATTGGAAAACAAAACAGGCAAAATAGGTGTTAGGTAGAGCTCTCCAAGGGCATCCCATATATTCTGCTTTTTATTCTTCTGATTCTGAACCTTAGTGTTAACTATTATGTACTCTTCATTGAGATGCTGGTAGAACAATGCTGTGACCCCATTGCTAAGACACACCCTGTCACTGGAATGTTCCTTTCACCCAGCTAGTTTAAATGTCATGGCATATGCTAATGAAATAATTTCATTTGGCAAGGGCCCATTTGCTAGAATGTTAGCATGCATACAGGATATAGTTTAACGTTGAAAATTGCATATAGCTGGAGATTTGCATTTGAAAGACCATGGCTAGTCAGAGAAGATAAGTGAAATTAATACACACTTTAAAGCATTATTTTCTTCCCTTATATTTTGGTTAATTTCTGATGAGTTATTGTCGAAAGAAATCAATCAGTGTAGCTAATGAGGTATTCTTTTTTAATGATTACAATTTCCTGAGGAAAGAAATGTACTTTTCATATGTAAATGAGGACCCCGGTTAATGAATAAAGGCAGACTATCAATCTTAACTGGAAAGAGGGGAGAGGAGGGAGAAAGTCTAGATTTTTTTAAAAAAGTAGTTCTGTGTTCCCTAATTGGTAAGAATGGGAAAATCTATGTTTTCTGCTATTTTAGGAACATGAGAATTAAAGTAGGTAGTTATTTAAAATTGAGCACAAGGGGAAGTATATTCAATTACTTAAGGACTGGCTCATGCTTATTCCGGTAAATAGTACTTGGAAAGTACTAAAGGTTGAAGAACATGCTCCAGGTCCATTGGATTCTACCAGCCACTCTTTTTACGAGCAAAGAGTAAGATCTGCACTCACAGAGGAAAAGTGTCTTCCAGGAATTGAATGGTCCTTCACCATGGCTGTCCCATTATCACTTATCTGACAGCAAAAGGAAGTCTTCTGGAGTACATCTCAAGTGGATTGGCAGGAAGCTTTGGATCTACCACAAAGAAGCAGGATGTAGGGCCTTTTGGTTATGGTAATGCAAGTCCCATCATTGCCTATGCTGGCTAACCAATGGAAGATACAGTCCAACGACGTCTGGACACTCTCCTGTTTTTCCTTCATAATCTACCTGATCCGAAACATCCTCATTCCTCAGCTACACATACCAGCTCCAGTGCTGTGCAACTGTCTTCTTTCCCATAGAAATCAGTGAGAGGTTGACTTTTAAAATTAAAAAAACAAAACTAAACTAATCAGTGGAGGAAAACAAAAAGGGAAGGGGAATCTGCCCAAAGTAAAATATTGTCGTGAGCCAGACTAAGTTAAATGAATAAGACAACAGTGGGAAATACACATTTTTTTCTAGGTTGGAAATTGGATGGGAATACACAATTCACAATCTGCTCTGAAAAAAAGTCACATTCAGTGTGTTCTTTTTGAATAAGCACTACTGTATTGGAATGGAGGGAGGAATTTCCTTCAAAAGCTTTGCTCTTTTCTGTTAGTTCTTTTCAGGGAATGGGGTTTTTCTTGAAATTCTTAGATGCTTCCCCAAGGAAAAAACTTCCAGATTTTCCTTTCAAGTGAAATACAATAGCAGGATCAATGCTGCACATCCTGACTTGATATATCCTTGTGTAGTAAGTGACACGTTAAAATAAATTAAAATTAAAAATCTCAGTGTGAGATGATTATTTTTTTCTCTCGTCCTAAACTTCTTCCCCACAACTACTATCTTTTTTTAAAAAAATTACAAATAGACACTGAATCCATTTGTAATGCCTGTTTGCTCAGGAAGGAATTAAGAAGTTATTCTCTTGACAGTTTGCTAATTGTGTCCTGACTGACAGGGTTTCCCCAGATCTTGAACTCATTTTCCTTTGAAGACTTGTGTCAGTAGCCTCGTTTCAGAAATGTTTACTCAAAGCATTCAAGGTGGGGACAAATACAATTGCTCTGTGCTTTTGTAGTGCAGAAATACATTGAATATGCCTTACAAAATTGTATGTTAATTCTCTAGAGATAGGTGGCAAAATATCCTTTTCTGGAGGACTGTCATTCTATTACTTTTTTAAAAAAACAAGCTTTTTAAAAAACTCTTAAAAGAAAACCTGTCTTTTGACTCTGTTTCTGTGACCTTTCATTGCCCTACAATTATATCCCACATAAAGCTGCAACAATGTTTGAAACACTGTTGCTGGTCATCCTATGTTACAAATTCATCAATTTTCCCTTTGGAGAGACCTTTTTCGAGGATCAGTATTTCAGCCCCTGTAGCCTGGATTCTTTCCAAATAAAAAAGTGGGTGGGGCCAACCATTCTCTTTCAATATAAGCAAAACTGCTCTTTACACTTTATATGATCTGTTTTACATATGGAGATGTTTAAGGTTGCTTGTTTCTACACAGGGGTAAAATAAGCATTATTTAAACAGCCATAACGCAAAACCCTTTGCCCAACCCTTGTTGGATTCTAAAGCGCATCAACCTCACCACCAAAAGTGGTATACTTTTGAATTTTCAAGTAGGTTTGATTTAAAATTGCAGTCCAGTCTCAATAGTTTTTATTTTGTATGTGTATTTCCTTTTAAAAAAAATATTTTTGTATATAGTGTTTTCTCAGAAATCAGCTACCTTTCCCACTTACTTCTCTCAATCCATGTGTTAAAAATGGCTACACTGAGGGAAGCAAAAAAGGCAGGTATGAGGAATTGTGCCTTTTCAGTGGTGGCCTCCACTCTATGGAACAAGTTACCAACAGATATATGCCAGGCTCCTTCTTTCCTTATGTTTAGGAAACTGGTAAAGATGGACTTATTTAAGCTGCCTTAAATAATGACTCTCACAGATGCTCATAATATTTTTTTGTACAAATTGTAGATTTTATAGGTCTATTTATATTTATGATTTAATTACTATTGTCTATTGCCATATTCTGTTTTGAGACTGTAGAACAAAGGAATGATTTTGTGATTTTGAAGCTCAGACTATTTTGCTGCCTTATATTCATACTCTTGGGTAAACAATTGTGTTTTAAGGCTCATCAGTTTACATTTACAAAAGCCAGTGTGGTATAGTGTATAGAGTATTAGACTAGGGCTCAGAAGACCTGAGTTCTAATCTCTGCTCTGCCATGGAAACTCACTGGGAGGATGGTGGCAATGGTGAACTACTTAATGAACATCTTACATGCCATGAAAATGCTACTAGAATCACCATAAGTTGGCAGTGACTTGATAGCACATGCAAACACCAACTTGCTTTTATATAGAAAGGATAATTTTTGACTGGCTGCATCTATTACAGAAGCCATTTTATGAGTGGGCAATTCCCATGGCAGCCATTTTGTGATGACATTCATCATACTTTCAGAATTCCAAGGTTTCTACCAGTCCAGAAGGGCTGTGGAACTCCAGCCTAGTCTTTATTATTTGTCTACAAGTGGCATCTACAACCAAATGGCTATGTGTGGGTTTGAAACACAAGATCTTTGTCTCCACTGGAAGAAAAGGATGAAGGAATCAAGCCCAAAGTTTTAAAGGAAAAGAAATTTGCTGCTTTATTTAGATGGTCTGGACAGGGGGCTCAATGTAAGAAATAGCCAGGGATCTTTTCAGTGTGACTCCTTTCAAAGTATATGATGACAACTTTGAACATAAGAACATACCTGATTTTATACTCTGTTCAGTTCAAACCTGACAATAATATTTTCTTTCTTGTGGCTGTTCTTTTGAATGTACTTACTTAGAGGGTTTTTTAAAAAAGTGCTTAAATACATTCAGAGGCAAATGTATGATCCATTCCCCTTCCCTGTCATAGAGATAAGGTGCCCTGGAAGCGAGTTTGCTTACACAAATCCATGACATTATTTACTGAAATGAAAATGTAAATATATTATTTGCTTCAGGAGATAGCTGTAGGAAGGCACTTGAGCATTTCAGTATCTATACCCAAGAGAAGCTTATATAAGGCAAAGGAGAAGCGCTGCAATAATGTATCTGACAAAACTACTGAGGGAACATAAAGTATATATTTCTTGAAGCCTGTAATTTACAGAACTTCTAACAAATTACATAAGTACCTTAGATTAATCTACTGCAGTTTACAACTGAATGCTTTAAAAGATACCCAAAATGCTCAGCGTTTCAAAACTGTTTAATGTCAAAACAGTGACAAATCTATGCAGATTTCCCCCATGGAATTACACAAGTATTTGTAAATGTTTTGCTTCTGAGTTACAACTCAGTGCTGCTTTGTGAATATTCACGTCAGACGCAGTTGGCGGCATGCTTCCAAGGGCAAATATGTTTCTGGTTTACTAGCAGTAATGCCAAAATAGTAATTGAGGCAGAATGCCATTCTTTTTTTTCTTTTTTTTAAGGAATGTATTTTTTCCAGAGTAGAATTTCAACAAACATTTGGCAGTAAGCATAATTTTAAGCTAATATGAGGTTGAAACATGCTCTTCACATGAAATAACTGAGACACTTCAATGAAAGCAAGGACAGTATCAGGAGGAACAGTTGTATTTCACTAAAAGGACCCCCCCACACACACACACATACCTTCCAGGTTTTCATCGAAAGAATCCAACATGTCTCCTATTTCCCACTGTAGAACCCATCCTGCCAGCATGCCAAACACATGCCATCTGCTCTCACTAGCTCCCCTTCAAGCTCACATTTTGCTGCAGAATTCACACAAAACTACCACACAATATGGGTCCTTATGAAAGGAAACATACTGTATGGAAATTTGCACCTAGATCAGAAAATAACATGATGCACAAAACCTACTGCTTCTGGGGTTTCTTCAACTTCACTTGCTGCCTCTAGTAGGTATGGCAAGGAGGGACCTTTCTGGGCTCAGGTGACTGTCAATCACTAACAGCAGCACTAACCAATGGTTCCTTCCCTGCCTCTGAATTCAAAGAGAGCCATGCTTCTCTACTAGAGATGGGCACAACCCACAAATATTCTGGTTTGTCGTGATTTGTAGCTCATGGCTTTCCACAAACCATGAACCACCTGAACTTTAAAAACAAACAAACCATGAAGCGGTTCATTTTTAAAAAAGGTTTGTGTCTGCCTTTTAAAAGTAAAGCTAACCCCCCTGCCCCTTCCCACTGCCCCATCACCTCCCTACCATTTGCTACTGCTGCCATGGCCACTGCCATCTTGAGATGCACTTGCCTCTCAGCTGAGAAAGCCAGTGTAGTACAGCATATGAAAGGTGGGCACATGAGCAGAGGGAGCCCAGCCTGCAGGAGCTACCCAGGCTTTCTCTCTCTCAAAAAGTCCTGGCTTTTTAAAAAAATGTTTTTAGAGGCAGTCTCTCAAGATGATGGTGGCAGCAGAAGGTAGAGAGGTGAAGGGGGTGGGAGCAGTGGGAAGGGGGGGCAGGCTGTGGGAGTGGGGAAAACAAACTAGGAAGTTCAGAAAAGCACTAAAAATGTGTGTGGTTTGGATCAGTTCAGGTTCTCCGGTTTGAACAAGCCTGAACCGACCCAAACCAACAAACCAGCAATTTTCCACAAACTTCCTGCTTTGTTTTTTGGTTTGTGCCCATCTCTGTTCTCTACTAAGAGTACTTCCCCTCTCTGTAGTCTGTTGAAAGCAGTCAGTCTGCTGAGGCCTGTTGTCAAACGTTCGTCAGTCATGTTCATTAGTTTTGCTGTGGATCTGTTCAACTGTACGTAAAAAAAACACATGTTTTATTCTTTCTACTATTAATGTCTCAGTTATTGAGACATTAAGTGCCAGTTGATTAGAAGAAAAAGGGGTGGAGTACACCGGGGAACTTGAAGCAAATTCTGCTCTTTGAATCCCTGCACTTCTGCTGTGCAGCCAGAGGAATTTAACCTAAATTCAAAACTCTGCAACACTGCTAACCCTCAGGACATAAGTGGTCAGAAAATATCCCAGAACTTATTTCACACATTTTTTTAAAAAAAAATCTAGTGAATGAGGAGTAACCACAGGCAGCCATCCCGTCTTGGACTCCAAGGAATCTTTTGCAATCATTGTTTGAATTGCTTTGTCCTGATTCTATATAGAAGTGGACTAAGAAGAAGAAGTGTATCTTGGTTAGCAGGTATTTCCTGTCTCACTGACAGAATACAGAACACAGAACACAGGAAAAGGTACCAAGGAAAGCAATGGACAAAAGTTAATTTATTCTGATTAGTGCCTTAGTTCAGGAAGAGCAAATCAGGTTGTATGATTGAAAATGAGAGTTGAACAAAATTCTTCCAAAATCTGAAAAATCCTCAATAAGAAAGGGGGAATAAGATGTCAATCAGATCCATCAGGACCCAGGCAATGATGACATGATGTGGAAGAGATCTGTAAGAAAGAGATGAAGAGAAGCGTACGATAGGAGTTATGGAAACCAGAAAGGGCGGGCAGAAATAAGAAATGGTCCTGTCAGGAGCTGTGAAGTTAAGGATGGCATGTTTAAAATGGTCTGTTATGTTTTGCACGAAAAGCAGCTGTAAATTTCTTATCCAGAGTGTGTTTCAAATCTGGATCAAAGTAGAGTCCTTGTTTCTTTTAGCAAATTCCACCTCCCGTGGAGTGTTTGTGAAAGTGTTGTTTCAGAATTTTGATCAGCAAAATGTACTTGCTTAGGTAAGAGCATGTAGAAACTGCATTAAAAAACTGTTACAGACACAAACAAGGAAGTAAAATCCAGGATACAGGGGCCTAGTTAGGCAACATTAGAATTCTGTATAGGACAGCAGGAAGGGGGATAGGGCAAAGTAGCAACTTATTGCAGTAAAAATAAAATCTTATGACCCAAGCGAACACATTTCATCTGACTAAACAGAATATCTAACAACCACTAAGAAAAGAGTCATGTACACAGTATACATCCAGAAAAGGAATCAAACATAATTTTCTGGAGTAGGATGGACTCAAATTAGAAAGTCTAACCAGTGAGATACTAGATTTTGCATTCAGCAAATATGATAATAGATTCCCTAGGAAAAGAATGTCATTCCTGTTGAGTGGGGTTCCTCCCAAATTACAACGTATAGTGTTAGCCATTGCTATAATGTCTTGCTTGCTCTGAAACAAAGAGGGCAAAGCATGGCCCATGAGTTGTATGAAGACCCTGGGAACTAATTTGTGGTTACTTAGTACCCCTGTGCCCCTCTTTTCTTTAGAAAAAAAATGTTCTAGAATTATCATTCCCCCTCAAAGGGTCACAGGGAGAAATTCTGCCATATTTTGTCTTCCCATCCGTTTTTGGCTGGTAGACTGTTTTCAAAGCCAGATGTCATTTATGTTTAAGAAAAAGCTCATGAGTAGAGATAGGCATCGTTTGGTGGTTCATGCCAGTTTGTTCTTTGGACGAACAGATGTTCAGCGGTTGCCAGCCCTGGTGGATGCCCACTCAAAACCAGCATCCCAGCTTCCCTGCTTCACCTCCTCTGAGCGCTGTCTCTGACCGGACACCCACCGGAGGAGACAGGGTTGGCTGTTTGTCCAAAAGTCAACCTAACCCAATTGCCAAAGCAGTGGTTCGTGCCCCTCTCTACTCAGGAGCACAGCAAAAACTGGTGAAACCAGAGCATGCAAGTATAATTGGGGTAATGGTGTCCCCGAGCAAGTGCAGTTTTAGAAGAGTTCATCTCTTCTAATGTTAGTCTCTGCAAGCTTATCAGGCCTCTCGTATGTCTGAGGAAGTTGACTTGTCCATGAAAGGTCGCATTAAAATATCGCAGTCAATTTTTTTGGATGCCACAATGTTTTTGTTTCCTTTGTTTTTTATTTGACTTTTGTCTTTGGCCTGATAGGCTCAGCAGGCATGATTCTCCAAGGTCTGGGGTGGCCCCCAGGCCTCTGGAAGCTGCTCATCCCAATTCTAATTTTTTTATTTGAGAGTCAAAATGTTCATGAATTATACCATGGTAAATATACTTTCCATTTAAAAGAAAAGGCTGTGGGGGGTGTTGTTCTATTGTTATTCTGTTTTGAGGTTTCAGATAAATTTTACTTAAATTAATGGTTTGATGTAGCTGTTTGAATTCTGAGTGGGTGGGCTGATAATCTAGACCAGCCATTCTCAACAGAGGCCATATGGTGCCCCAGGGGCTCCTGACCCATTTAAAGCACCCACAGACTACAAACAGTTCTTTACACACCACCTTATAAGGTTTGTCATGTAACGTATACAATCCTGATTGGGCCTATATTTCTTTCATATTGTGGTTATGGCTGTAGCCGAAAAAAGGCTGAGCATGGCTGATCTAGACTTTGGATTATTTCTGCGCTGAGAAATAATGTTGGTACTCCTTGTGGTTTCAGAGTTAATCAGAGATCTCCTATTACACATGAAATATAATAAAAACTTCTTAGAAACTCCTACTTCGGGAGAAAATCAAACTGAAAAATATGCCCATCTCCACCTAATCTTCTGTTTGATGTCAAAGAAACTGTTTACTTCAATAGCTACACTGTTTTTTTTGGGCAAAAAGCAGCCAGGGGTGGGGCTCCCCCCAGCAGAAAATGTGAACTGTGGCATGATCTGGGTCAGAACATATTTTTGTCTATTGTCTTGTAGCTGTTTTATATAAAGTATGGATTGGGGGAACTCAGAAATTGCCCAACCTGTATTGTACTCAAACAAAGGCTATACAGATCCCAGACAACAGCCCTGTATCCTTTAGGAGACGTCCTGACTGAATTTTTCCCTGGTACTGTGACATCATCTGTGGGAAGAAACACAAATGGCTAAGACCTGGAAAGAGGATTAGATAGTGTCCTAACTGTGTGACTCAAAGCCCATAAAATAATTATTTTTCCACAACACAGACACACAACACACACTCAGTCCTAATAGTGTAATACTATCTCAGTAAAGTTTAGTAATCTAAACTGAGAGAACAAAGAAAACAACTATTTCAAAATGCAAAAAAAAAAAAAAAAAAAAATCTAAACAGCAACACACTTCCTTTTCTTTGCTCTACAGCTCCACAATAGTGGCTGGTGCCCATTGTGGTTTGTGGGGCAGAACCAATTGATAGTGGGCAAAGCCAGGGGCAGAAATGAGCAGCTGAAAGAGGACACACACACACACAAACACAAACACACCTGGTGACCTCAGTCTGAGCTATCTCTCATGATTCAGTTATTGGAGCATCCAGGGATGATCTTGAGTTTTATTGGAGGGCTCAGCTGTCACTTGTCTTCTCCTTTGGCAGCTCAGCCTGCCATATTGCTTTCTATTTCCCCTTCCACAATCCAAGTTGCTGACCTATTTCTAGTCCTACTGATGCTGATTAGACCACAAAATATCAGGTGTGCTGTTTCTCCTCTCTGGGGGATGAACATCAGCTCCTTGCTCCACCTTGTAACCTCAGAATTGAACAAATACCCCTGATTTAGTCCATTGTTTGCACGTTTGTTTGAAGACAGTGTCCATGTCAGTTGCAAATAACTGTTCAATCTGACCCATGAAGTAACCAGTCAAAACCTCAACTGCAAGTGTGCAATCAAACAGTCCAATTCTGTGTCCATTCATTTCTTCAAAAGCTGGCATTTTGGACAGCCTCTCGTTTCTTCTTCCTCTCAGCTAAAAGCATATTTTTGGAACCAGCTTTCCAAACATATTAACATTTTTTTAATGATACAACTTACCACTTAAAAC
The DNA here is from genome assembly GCA_037013535.1 of Intellagama lesueurii. Classification (NCBI taxonomy): domain Eukaryota; kingdom Metazoa; phylum Chordata; class Lepidosauria; order Squamata; family Agamidae; genus Intellagama; species Intellagama lesueurii. The sequence goes on along the minus strand of JBAJHW010000004.1, from coordinate 89,937,986 downwards.
ACACTCAAAGAACTCTGCTCTCTTTGAGAGCATCTAATTATGTTAAATTGGTGTTGCAGGGGAAAGTACACTGCGCTCTTACAAAAAGGAAACACTCCATGACATAGGGAGAAGATCTTAATGTCAATGATCACTTTGCTTCAGTTTATACTATAACCACCAAATTAAAAAAAAAATGCATCTATTACACAATATCCACTGTATTTTGTTTATAGTTAAAAATTCAATATTCCTGGCTCAAAATAAGAATATAATCCAATAAGGTACATAGATAAACTTCAAATCGCTGAACTTTTCAGCAGCTCGTGAAAGGTGTGTGGGTTTTTTATCATGATAAATGGTGACAGAGTCAGTCCTCAGCTCATAGCTGTCAGCTTCCTGTTTCCTTGATTGACAGTCAGAATGGTTTTATTTCAATTGTCATAAGCTATTTTTACTTAGCATGCTTCAAACTGGGGAAGTTTCCACAGTTCTATCTGTGAAATGTTATTAGATTTATCTCTTTTTTGTATCACATCCCTTACTGTACCTGTTATGTGCCCTCTTAGAAGGGCTGCCAACTTGTTTTCTTTCAGTGAAAGCCAGGAACAAAGTAAGAATTCTGAATGGTGCCCATGCTGGCCACAAGATTCCTTGTTATGCAATCTAGAAAGGGAACTCTATTCAGCTGTGTTCTAGACCTTTCATCATCCCAATCATCCTTCTCTGGATGTGCCCTAGTGTGATGGTTGACCAACACCCTTCTCAAAATGCAGATATAGATCATAAGGAAAACAACTGGACACAGTTCTGATGATGCTAGACTAGTTGGGAGGGCAGAATCAACCAGCAGTGGGCAGAACAAGAAATGGACCTTCATACACACACATAAATGCATACTAATACAAGCAAGGATACTAATATTCTTACACACAATGTGTAGCAATATATCTGTGAAGATTCTCAGTCATCCAGGTGAGGTTATCTGGAAGTTGAGTGATGGCAACTGGACTTATTTCTTGTTAGGTTGAAACGTTTCGCTACTCATTCAAGTAGCTTCTTCAGTCTGAGGAGAGTTGGTAGAAGATCCCTGATATATCCTCCATGTTGGTTTCACTACCCCATGGTATGAATAGGCTCCCTGACCCCTCTCTCAAACCACCTGTCTTCTTGGTCCAAAATGAGTACATCTATGACCAAGATGTACTCATTTTGGACTGAGAAGATAGGTGGTTTGAGAGAGGGGTCAGGGAGGCCATACATATGCATATAGAAAATCCCCCACTCAACAGGGGTGGAGGCCTTAGATACAATCTGTCTCCTATTCATCATGCTGCCCTTTCATCCGTCCGCAGAAAGATTAGGACCACACACACCAGAAATATCATTAACTACTGTTACCAACCCATGACAATGGGTGGAGAAGGACTGCAGAAGTGGGATTATCCCTCACCTCCAGTCTTTTGCCCTTCTAACAAGCCTATTCAGACCAGGGGAAAGTGAAACCAACCTGGGGGATATATCAGGTGTCTCCTACTAACTGTCCTCAGACTGAAGAAGCTACTTGGATCAGTAGTGAAACATTTCAAACTAATAAGAAAGATGTCCAGTTGCCATGACTCAACTTCCAGATTCTCTCACACATGTGCACACACACACACACACACACACACACACACACACACACACACACACACACACACACACACACACACTATAGCTAAGGACAGTTGGAATTCCCTCAGTCATTGCCCCTCTCCTGTCAATCCATTTACTCTACAGTGCAACTGAAGAGAAGAAAAATATACTTTGCCCCAAATTAGAAATGTGTGTACTTCTGCCTTCTCCCTCTTTGACCACCCTCTCTCTCTCTCTCTCTCTCTCTCTCTCTCACACACACACACACACACAGAGAGAGAGAGAGAGAGAGAGAGAATCTGAGACTGGAACATCAATGGGAGGGGAACAGAAGTGAGCTTATTGCTTTGCCACTGGTAAGAAGGCAGTAAGAGTGGGCTGCCTGAGTCAGGGTGGGGTAAATGAGGCTGAGGCAGGACAGCACCTTACTTGCTGGATGGCCAGATTCCTCTGTGCCTCTGGGCAAACTGATAGAAATTAGTGGGATGAAATCTTGAAGAATGATCTACCAGAAGCACATCAAGGCCTGTTGATATGGCAAAAGACAAACTAACAGTTATTTACCAGAGAAAAGCACTGGAACATGAGAATAGTCCCTGGTGAGTAGGGAGTGTCAGATAATACGCTATAGATGGGGCATATACTTCCAGTTATGGATCCATGAGACATCAGCATTAGCCACCAAAAAGATTTGTATATCTTACTAAAAAACAAACTTATTCTAAGCTTCAAATTTGCAAAGCTTGAGGAGGAGAGAAAGAAAGCAAATCTCCTTGTAATCCACATTCCTGATTCTCTTTCCTGTTAAATGTAAATCCCTGTGGCGATGCATCAAACATGAATTAAATCCATCTAGCTCTAATGTTAATTAATAATAAATGTTGGTCTGGTGGAACACTTTTCAGCACGGCATCTCAAAGAGTTCAGCTAAAGCTACTGAATTAAGCCTCACTCGCGATGCCCCAATTGAAAGGGGCCATAGACAAGTGGTGAGGACTTAAAGGAAAAAAAACTAAACCATGAAGCTTGTTAATATGTTTTATAAACATGGGGAAACAGCAGGATTTGAATTTTGAGAGTCCTTAGCTTCCTGGTCCTTAGCAGCAGTAAAGGGTGGTCACAAGGCAATGGTTTCCTCGTCACCCAGAAGCTCCATTTCATTTTTTAAACAAATATTTTTCTTTAAGTGGGGGAATAATAATCTGAAATAACTCCACTTGTGTTGTACTCAACAAAACAATCAGTTAAATGTTAGAGTTAATGTTAGCCTGGTAATCAAGAATACGTCTCAAGGATCAGCCACAATGGAGAAGGAGGATTGGACAGGCCTTCCGGTATTAGCCAGCTGGTTATGAGCTGTCCGGGGACTGCTCAGACCAGGAGCTTGGGATTCACCCATTAGGGGTCAGAGAAGGGGTTAAGAGGTACCCCTGGAACCTGCTCCAGGAATCTGCACTATGTTCAGGCCCCTCTGCAGGTTGAGGGTGGAAAATATATAATTAATAAATGTGGTCCTAGTTAAACTCAACACCTGTGTCTCTTTATTCTGAGAGTGGGAGGGCAAAATGTTAGAGTTAATGTTAGCCTGATAATCCAGGACATTTTTCAAATATTAGTCACAATGGAGAAGAACATACATTTGGTCCTTATGCTACACAGTAGTACAGTGATCTGCAAAGGAGAATAAATACAAGTTTCCAAGAGTCCACCCCTTTCTCATTAACTGGCACTTACAGTCTTAATAACTCACTCAGAGACATTTGTAGCAGAAAGAGTAAAAAAAAAATCTTTACAATTACTTGAAATTATAGGTTTGTGTATGCTGTTTTCCTCACTGCACTCATACTTAGCAATCAACTGAACAGATCAACAGGAAAGAAACAACTGACACCAACTGAGGAAAGAGAGGGAAAGAAACACTCAACAGAGATGTGGATCTCTCTTTGAATTCAAAGACTGTAAGGAACAACTGGTTAGTGCTGGTTAGACAATCACCAAAGCCCAGAAAAAATCCTTCCAGTCACACAAACTAGAGACAGCAGGCAAGGTTGCAAATAAAACTCCAACAGGAACTGAATGCAATGACTGGTGGTAATGAGAGAAGTGCATAGCAGGAGGCTATTTAAATGCCCCCATTCATTGCTGATCCACAGTGCAAACCTTATTCTTTCAGTGCCTTCATGTATTTTATTCATTACAGCCTCCCAGAAAGTGTGTTTTCCTTATTATTTTCTCTCTGGTCAGATACCACTAATGAGGTCATTGACTTTTTAGCCTTGTGGTTATCCAGAGGTTGTTCCACATTGCAGCCAAATAAATGATTAGGGCTGAATCTCTCACACAGTGCTCTCCCCCCCCCCCCTTTAAGGCCTAGCTGAAGTCTTTAAAATATTTAAAGGCTGATGGTGGGAAGTTGCTTACCAGTAAAAGAACTACTGGATAGCTCAGTGGTTTAGGTATTTGGCTGCAAAGCCAGAGGTTGGGAGTTCAGTTCCCCACTGTGCTTTCTTGACAGGGTCTGGACTTGATGATCCATAGGGTCCCTTCCAGCTCTCTGCAGTTCTAAGATGATGATGATGATTAGAGCAGAGAGTCGGCATGTTATTTAATCTTCTTGTTTGGTAAGCTGCTTCCTTGCTTTCCCCACCTGAAATTGCTTCACTCAGTGGTGATAGGAATCCTCCTTCTCATCTAGAGTATTGTCACATCTTTCAAATGATATACCATGGAACGAAATGTTTTAGCTGGTAGTTGTTTTTGTTGCAGAGGTTTGATTTTTTTTTCCTGGTTAAACTGCTCTAGCTACGCAGCAGAAGTAGAGGGATTCATGAAGCAGAATCGCTTCAAGTTCTCCAGAGTGATCCATCCCTTTTTCCTCTCAACAACTGGCACTTACCGTCTCAATAACTCATTCTGAGACGTTAGTAATAAAAAGAGTGGATCGTGTTTCTTTATTTACAGTTGAACAGATCTATAGCAAAACTAATGAACATGACTGCTCTCAGCAACAAGCCTCAATAGACTACAGACTGCCAACAAACAACAGAGAAAGAACAAACAGAACAGAAAGGTGGGACTCTTTGAATCAGAGGCAGAGAAGGAACAATTGGTTAGTACTGGATAGCTTGATAGTCACCCCGGCCCAGAAAGTACCTCCCCAGGCAAACCTACTAAAAGCTGAATGCAAGGTTGGCAGGGGGTGGTTGAGCTCAAAAACAACCGTCCAACAGTTTTTACTACTGAGCTGACTGTTGCTTTTATTGGTCAGGTGCCCTCCAAATGTCTTGAATTTTTATTTACCCGCTCCCCGTATAGATGGAGAAGGTTTCTCCACTACCACGTCTTGAGGATGGGGCTGCAGAAGTTGGAGGCATTCCATGTTTGCAGCTGATATGTATCTCATCATAAAACAGACACTGAATTATTAATTAATACTAATTAGATACTGTCAAGGAGAGTCTGATGTATGGCAACCCTCCCAGAGTTTGCTAGATCTAAAGTACTCACAGATGGTTTCCCTCCTTCTGGTGGCACTTTGGGACTGTGCAGCTTGCCTATGGCTCTTCTGACTGGATCTTCTTATGGGGGACACCTTGGGGAAATCAAATGTTTGTCCCCTGGCTCAGATGCCCCAAGTCAAGGACTGATAAAGTAGTAAGCGTGGGTTTTGTGCATAAACCTTGGGCGGTATTGTTTTAAATGAAATAAGCATCTCTCTGTCTGACAGTTTCTATCTGTTTGCCTTGTCTTACCTATTTCTTCCCAAAAAAGGAAATACTTCCACAATTTTTTCACCCAAAAAAGTCCCCATGATGCAAAAATGCACAAAAACTCTCAAATGCACAAAAACTGACCAACACGCAAAATGTTTTGGAAAGGAGCACAGCTTGCCTAGGTTTGGTTCTCTTTGGAGTGTAGATCACAAGTGATTTACATTCCACTTTATATTTGTATCCAAATGGTTGCTTTGTGCTGTCCAGTCACTTCTAAAACTCTTATAGCATTTCTGAGATGTTCAAGGAGTCATACTGCAGTCCAAATTATTTCCAAGAAACAATTAAAATAATATGAATCCAAATTTTGAAAAGGCAGCCTGGAAAATGCAAGGAATGGTGGAACATTGCCCTCTCAGCCCGGAAATAACGAGGCAAGACACAGGTTGTTGGGTTAAAACTTGGGCCACAACTTTATTAACTATTTAAGCTAGTCCCCCAACTACAAGGGGGCATGAACGTAGTGCAATATACTTCTCAATCCGGAGTAGCCTATACATCCTGACCATTCATAGAGCAGGGGGAGCTCCTATTTCTGAATCAATCTGTCCTTTGTACAGCACGCATTCAAGTGCTCTGTGCTAAGGGTACCCCCACCTTCTCAGCCCACCGAGTCTCGTGACTCTAAGTGGGCTGCTGACTGGGGGGGGGGGTCCCCCTATGTAAAACCACGTCTCATCAGATTCCCAATTGGCTGGACCTGACAGAGAGATGGCATAATTATCGCACCACGTGTTCACCGTGAACTCACCCAAACTCTTGTCTTCGCACTACCCGCCACAGCCTGGGGCTATTTATATGCCCCAAGGGCCCACCACCAGAGCTGAAAATTTTGGCCCGAAGGCCCCCTTGCAGATCCCTGAGAAAAAGGCCCATACCCAATTCTGATAAGTGAACTCCATCGCTTCTATACAGCTCACACTGGTGTCCTCGTATGTCAGAATGCCGAATCACCAATCCAAGACCAGCCTTCATGGCCTGGCTAACTTCACGATTGACACCATGCCTTGTGCGGTCAATACACCTAGGATCACAGTCAGCCCTCCATACCAACCGTGGTAAGATATTTGACCATATAAGTTTCATTGCAGGAAACTTATCCTTCAATGTCTGCAAATCGCGGATCACTTGCAATATCAATGACTTGCCCATTCTCATTGTCAAGTCATTACCTCCCAAGTGAACCATAAATATATCAGGGGGCGCGTCAGTAATATGCAGGAGAGCTCGTTCTAGTAGCTCAGGCCATAGCATACCCCTCTTTCCTTTCCAGTCTAATGAGGCTCTGGCCCCCAGGCCCAAATTATGATCCCAACCAGTCCGTAAAGCATGGTTCACTGCCCAGTGAACATAACTGTGGCCAAATGAAACCACTTGCAGTTGAGTGGAAGCTGCCTTGGGTCCTGAAAAAGAAAACAAATTCACATCTATTGCAGGAGAGAACGCACATAGGACTTAAACTTGTGTGAAGACCACCTCCCCATTTTTTTAATTTGTTCCTTGCCATAACCTAAAGCTGCAGCTGTGGATGCTGCACCTATTCTAAAGGAATGAGTGTCAAATTTCCAACTAAAATGCCTGCTTCCTGAGGGCCCTGGGAAGTAACCGTCCAAAATTGATATCTCGTAAGGGGTGAGCCATCATTATGGCGAAATAAATCGCCACCTGACTCACCCCTTACCTGCACAAAATTAGAAACGGCCCTGATCAGGCAAAGTTCTTTCACAGAACAAATTCCCAAGCTTATAACTTGGCCCTTTCCATACTGGTTGGTCTTGGATCGGCAGAGATGGAATAAGACTCTATCTTCAGAGACCAATAAGTCGTCCATCTGCAATGCCGTCCTTGAATTATCCTCCTTAGATGTCCTAACCAACTCACTAACCCGAAAAGCCCCCCCAAAAAAGCAGTCAGAGCAGCTGCCCTAAATAATTTGACCTCATACTGATCTGTACACACTTTCTCCCAAGCTCTATTTAGCTGAACCAGAAATTTGGGGGACATAGGGGTGCGCTTATCCTCTTGCCTACCCCTTTCCTTGCTCCAACCCTCAATCATTTTTCTGACTCTGAAGTCACTGGCGAGGTCAGGACAACCATGTGCCTTGGCATAAAAAGCGAGGGCAGACATCTTCCCCTGAATGGTGCAGGGAGCCAAACCTTTTCGATGGAAATAAACTCCATATTGTTGCAAATGGTCAACTGTTATGGGCCATGGTTGACCCATGCGTCCTCCGCTGTAAAATGAAAAAAATTCCTCACATGCAGCTGCATGTGAGGAACCCCTCATCATAAAGCAGCCATGCGTGCCCCGGGAAATCTACATATGCCCTATATATGAGATTGATGTATTGGATAAGTGCAAAAGCCTTGGCCGGGTATGCTTTTACAATGCCAACATAAATTAAAAAACCTGGAACCAGTTTGCCCAACATCTTTCAGGCTTCTTTCTCCTAAATATCTCCTTTTCACTTTCCTCCTTAGTGCTTTCTTTTCTTCAATTTTCTATTTAAAAGTTTGAATACATTGACATACTCACCATGCCAAATCTTTTCTATAGTGGCTGGTAACAGGTGGTCACTTAATGGTAAAGACTCTCCATAAGGGAGCGCACTTCGTGGAATGGAATTATACCCCGTATTTGGGATTGCTGGATAGTTGGGATGCTGCAAACCCTCAACAAAGCCCGGTATTTGACTGGATGAAGACCACTGTGGGTATGGTGCCATCCAAGGCTTTGAAGCCGGTACAGGTCCAACCTGAGCGGAAGGGCTAATGCCAAAAATTTGGGCATTAAACTGGCAGGAGATGGAGACAAAACTGGTGGGTTGACCTCACCCCAAGGTCAAGTCCCTTCCATGTGCTGTGTGTATTGTGTAGGTGCAGACTCACCTGAAGCCACCACTGCCGACATTGCCAAGCTGGTGTGAGGAATTTCAGCCACTTGTTGATTGGTACTAGGAGTGGCGCAGTCGAAACCCTTCAGCCTGCTAGCTAGAACACCTGTTCCTGAATGAGATGGTTCACCTTCCATTTGGTCTCCCGATTGTGCAGTTGAATCTAACATAGGTTCCAACATGCCGCCCGTCTCAGCACCGATAGGAATGGACTGAGGTCTGATTTCCGTTGGAACAGTGGAAGCCGCCCCCGTGGCTGCAGAGCAATCCTCCTCTAAAAGAGCAATTCGGGATAACATTATATTACCAAGCTGTCTCAACTCTGCCATCCTACGTGCCTTTGACTCTCTATTTGATCTTCTTGAGGTAACCACATTAGAAGCCTGCCTAGCCATGGTCTGCTTCCGCTCAAGTTCACTTAATTTTGCCAATATGGAACTGTAATCTGGCCACTCATCCTCATCAGATGAAGAAATTGCAGGCTGGACCCTAGCAGGAGCTTTATGTTTAGCAGGCTGCTTGCCCTTCTTTGCACCCTGTCCTTTTTTAGGCCCCATATTAGCAAGGTTATCTAGCTAAATGCTCTAAACTACTGAAATAAGGATCTATTATTCCCTCTTTTTTTGTGGGAAGGCTGTTAAAAGGCAATCAGCCCTGCAGGGGGCGCTGTACTTGCCTCACAATATCCCTTTAAATTATTGATTCTATACAACAAATTCTATTATTATCCTGATTTATTTAATATTCCTCTAATTTGTTGTTGTTGTTGTTGCAATTAAGCTGCAGCACAGCAGGGGGTGCAACACACAGCAGCAATCTCTCTCTCTCTCTTTTTATATATATCCAACAATAAGCCACCCAGCAGGGGGTGCACAAATATTCCTTCCCCCTTCTTTCTTTTAGTCCCCCTTTTTTAATGTTAAGGTAGCAATAAGACCCCCACAGCGGGGGGGGGAGTGTTGGGGTGGGGTGGGGAATAAATGCAATTAAATCCAATTACCCATGCCAATTAAACCTGTTTCCTTATTCACTACATCTATCAGTTAATTATTACTATAATGTTTAAATAAAATTCCTATACTCCTTCCTTTCTCTTTTTTTTAAAGGTTACTGAAACAAAAGGGGGAATCAAACAACAAATGGCACCAGACAAACAATCCCCTTAAATGACTAGTCTCCACCAAAATCACCCTCCTTCCCAACACGTGAAAATAAGGGGGGAGGGGTGGTGCGATCTTCAGCCTCTTCCACACCCTGTAAAGCCCAATGTATAAATAAGCTATCAATAAACTAAAGTTCCAAATAGAGTAGTCCTAGAACGAGCTGGAATTTTTAGCATGTATACATTACTGAAACAGCGACGTCTACGTTGGCTTGGGCATGTCGTGAGAATGGCTGATGGTCGGATTCCAAAAGATCTCCTGTATGGAGAATTAGTGGAGGGAAATCGCCCCAGAGGGAGACCACAGCTGCGATACAAGGATATCTGCCATCGGCAGGACATCGGCCTTAGGAATGGACCTCAACAGATGGGAAACCCTGACATCTGAGCGTTCAGCCTGGAGGCAGACGTTGCATCACGGCCTCTCCCAATTTGAAGAGACACTTGTCCAGCAGGCCGAGGCAAAGAGGCAGTCCCGAAAGCAGCAAAATCAGGGAGCTGGACAGGGGACAGATTGTATTTGTCTTCAGTGTGGAAGGGATTGTCACTCTCGAATTGGCCTTCTCAGCCACACTAGACGCTGTTCCAAGTCCTCCATACAGAGCACGTTACCATAGTCTTTCGAGACTGAAGGATGCCTAATACTATATAATACTAATACTAAACTAAAGTAAGCTATGAATTAAGGTAAAGAGAGAGGGGGGATGGGGGGTTTCGATCTTCAACCTCTTCCTTCCCAGAGAATGAACTTTAAAATTAGACAATAAACAGCAAATCTAAGAAAGGAAGCAATCAGTTAAAACAGTTAAATAGAACCAGCTGGGTAGTGTTGAAGTGCAACCCAAATCCACGATTGGAGAACAGCCGCATGCGGGGAAAATGAAACCGCTTCCTCGCTCGGCTGCAGGGCTTGTCTCTTTGCTTACAAAATGTCAAAGAGGCTGAGCCGGAGGGACCATGCCCTCTTAAAGGCTCTGTCCCTCCTCCGCTCAGAAAGCGGCGTCATTCAACCACAACACCACTCTCCAGGCAGGAGAGCAAAGACTCCCTGCCATGGTGACTCAGCACCATGGCAGAGTGGTCATTCTTTAAAAACGATTCAAAATGGCCCTTCAAAAGCATACAACATAAAACAAAACCTTTTCAAAATTATTTTTGGGTTAAAAGATGTAACACTTTCAAATAAATGAGTGACAGTGTTGCTTGAAATTCAAATTAAGGTCATAGTTATCAGAGCTATTCAGTCATTCAGTATAAGTGCCTACAAATATCTACTCTGCAAAATGAAAGTTAGACACTTCCTGTTGGCTCCTGCACCAGGAAACCCTTACCTTTGTGCCAAGTCTCTCCATATTCGCCACCTTCTCAGATATTAACCACAGTTGTCACTCTCCTTTTGCTTTTGCTTTTCTGGTTCTGTGAAAGGATTCCTTTTGTCTTCTAGGTGAGACCTTCTGGTGCCAAGTATCTGACTCCCCTCCGTCCTATAGCTTTTTAAACCAAAGTGCCAAAGCAATATTTGAGACCTCAGGGAACCCTGATTTAATTCAAGCACCACCTTGAGCTCCCTAACTTTACTCTGGATTGGGTCTGATATGGACAAATATCCCCACTTCTCTTTGGATTCCAAATAATTTCTGTATGTGAACCTCCTCCCTAATAGATAGCAATGGCTTGAAGGGGAGAACATTGTGGCATCCATGTGAATCTCAATGGTTTCCCATTGTTCTGCATCACATGAGACCTTGGGATCATAATGGTAATGAATACAGGTGGGCATGAATTGAAAAATGAATTGCAAAATTAATCAAAACTCGCTAATTTGCCAATTTGTATTCATACGATTCCTATTTGGCAAATATGAATCAATGAATTTTTAGTGATTTTATATTTGCCAATTTGTTGGGCTATAAAATGCCCCCGCCAGGAACCTAGAGACACCAAAATGATAGAGAATTGTCCTCTGACTCTTCTCTATAAGCTCTCATAAGTTGTGATTCATCGACCTTGATGAATCACAAATCAAAATGAATCAATATTTTTATGATTTGTGCCCATCTCTAGTAATGAACTGTACTTTAAAAATTAATGAGTAAGACAATCCTAAGCCTTCTATGGTTGGCAAATGTACACAGGATTGTTCACTGAATTATTTTGTTCTTTGGAATAAACCCTACAGTTAGAAGATAGTAGAAGTAATGATCCAGGAGTGAGGTACTCAGCAGAAGAATGATGTGGGTGAAGCTATGTCTTAATTCAAGCACTAAGGTGCTCAGACCAGTGAGTCTGCAAGTCCAGTATCCTCACAGGACCAGATATACTCCTTAGCCCTCTGCAGGTATTTCGCTTGGTCAGGTGAGAACTAAGATGATAGTGAATACACATGGAGGCCCATCTATCAACTGGTCCTAGTATATAGAAACTTCCTAAGTCTGAATGTGCTGCAAGTCCCCTTCACTGAAGGAACTGCCTTAATAAGGTTCCTGATGGTGAATGTGTCTTGTTCAGTTATTATTTATTATTTTTATTTATTTGAAATATTTCTATCCTGCCTTTCTCTTTAAAAAGACCCAGGGCATTCAGTTACATTTCTCCTGTAGACATCCATGTCCAATTCATGAGGATCAACAGAGAAGCTAGGCACACTAGGATGTTAAGAACAGGGCAGGGTGGACTTTCATGTACACAGGCTCAACAGCTGTGTGGATTGTTGTGCTGCTTCAGAACTGCTGAACTAAAAAGACAGCTGTACTGGAATCCTTCTGTCTTTGGAAACTCCCACACTGTTTTGGAGAATATAGTCCTTGATCTGGTTGGAGTTCCCAGTTCAGGACCTCAGATGTTTTTAAGGAGTGTAGAAGGTACAAAAGTCCAGCCTAACAAATCTTGATCTATTTCATCTTTTAAACTCTGATCCTAACTGTAGTGATATGCTCCTGCTCCAATGTATTAATCTCACACTGATTAACTGCATGTTCAACTGCAGTAGGGCTTGATATCTTTCTGATTTCATGTGTCTCTGACTTTGCAATACAGGCTCAAGGAATTGTACCAATTTACCAGTGGAAAATTTGTTTGTTGTTGTTGTTTAGTCATTAAGTCATGTCCGACTCTTCATGACCCCATGGATGAGAGCATGCCAGGCCCTCCTGTCTTCCACTGCCTCCCGGAGTTGGGTCAAATTCATGTTGGTAGCTTCGATGACACTGTCTAACCATCTCGTCCTCTGTTGTCCCCTTCTCCTCTTGCCTTCACATTTTCCCAACATCAGGGTCTTTTCCAGGGAGTCTTCTCTTCTCATGAGATGGCCAAAGTATTGGAGCCTCAGCTTCAGGATCTGTCCTTCCAGTGAGCACTCAGGGTTGATTTCCTTCAGAACTGATAGGTTTGATCTCCTTGCAGTCCAGGGGACTCTCAAGAGTCTCCTCCAGCACCACAATTCAAAAGCATCAATTCTTCGGCGGTCAGCCTTCTTTAGGGTCCAGCTCTCACTTCCATACATCGCTACTGGAGAAACCATAGCTTTGACTATGCGGACCTTTGTCGGCAAGGTGATGTCTCTGCTTTTTAAGGTGCTGTCTAGGTTTGTCATCGCTTTCCTCCCAAGAAGCAGGCGTCTTTTGATTTCGTGGCTGCTGTCACCATCTGCAGTGATCATGGAGCCCAGGAAAGTAAAATCTGTCACTGCCTCCATATCTTCCCCTTCTATTTGCCAGGAGGTGATGGGGCCAGTGGCCGTGATCTTAGTTGTTTTGATGTTGAGCTTCAGACCATTTTTTGCGCTCTCCTCTTTAACCCTCATTAAGAGGTTCTTTAATTCCTCCTCACTTTCTGCCATCAGAGTGGTATCGTCTGCATATCTGAGGTTATTGATATTTCTTCCGGCAAACTTGATTCCGGCTTGGGATTCATCCAGTCCAGCCTTTCGCATGATGTATTCTGCATATAAGTTAAATAAGCAGGGAGACAATATACAGCCTTGTCGTACTCCTTTCCCAATTTTGAACCAATCCGTTGTTCTATATCCAGTTCTAACTGTTGTTTCCTGTCCCACATATAGATTTCTCCGGAGATAGATAAGGTGATCAGGCACTCCCATTTCTTTAAGAACTTTCCATAGTTTGCTGTGGTCCACACAGTCAAAGGCTTTTGCGTAGTCAATGAAGCAGAAGTAGATGTGTTTCTGGAACTCTCTGGCTTTCTCCATAATCCAGCGCATGTTAGCATTTTGTACTAAATGTCATTTAGAAATATTTACAATTTGGTGAAATACATTTATAAAGATGGACTTCCCGAGGAAGCAAATTGGCAAATGCACAATAATTACTTATCTCTGCATGCTGTTTCTTGAGATTTTTCAAATTCACACATTAAGGTAGAAATAGGATGGAATGGGCTTATGAATGAACATGTGTGAGACTGACAGGGACCAAAGGCAGAGTGATCGCCTACAGGGCTGGAACTACACCTTTGCAATGATCTAGAGAAAATGTATTTACTGCAGGCTAGCTGCAAACAGATGTGAGATTGCTTGTAACACATACTCAAGTTGGAGCGCTTTTTTCTTTGTTCTAATTTTAATTTGCACATTGTTGCCATGTTCATACAGGGGGCTGGGCATGATATCAAATGTAGCTATTCTCCCGTGTGGCTCTCTGTACTTCTACTGCATTGCAAAAGGGAATTTACCAGAAATTCAAAACTCTGCAATGTAAATGACAACCCTTGTTAAATTAAAATTAGCCTTGAAAATAGACATGAACAAGGGGGTGGTGAGCGGAGGAACTGGGAAAGGGGTGGGAAGACTGATAGAAAAAAGGGGTGGTCCTGTTCCGCCCCAAATTGTGGTGTAGCTGTAAACTTTAGAGGAGAAAAGAACTGGACTTGGGTGCCATTTTCAACCACAGTAGGGCTTGATGCTGTGTGATAGGACAGGAGTCATTGCGGATTTGATCGGATTTTTCCTGACAGTATAGCAATGGCCTAGATGTTTCCAGTCCATATCAAAACCATACTGCAGTCCCCTGAAAGATGGCACATCATCCTCAATTTCCAGTCTTTGTTCACTGATAATTTATAGCTTACTAGGGTATCACATACAGGGCTTCTGGCACTAGTGTTCAAGAAAGAACAATCAACAGGATGAGAGACTGCATTTGAAAGATCTATGACTCGGCCTAAACTGAATTACCTCTTTTTCTGTTTTCCTTGTATAGAGATTGTGCCAGTGCTAATGCAAAAGGATGAAAATGCTTAAAAGTAAATTATTTTATAAAGACTTAAAACCCAGATGACATGCATATTTTACTTTTAAAAGGTGTGGGATGAGGGAAGGTGAGAGAACTTCAGAGGAACAATTAGCAAAGAAGCAATTTTAGTACAATTATTTCTTATGGCCATCTCCTTCATTTAAATGGTGCTTCAGAATCACTTCACTTGTTCAAGTGGGATCCTTGCTGTGTATGAGCATGAATGTCTGTCAAGCAGGTGTGCTGTTCAGAGTGAATTAGTCAACGCTGTGCAAAAGCATGGAGGCTTAAAGCAACATGAGCTTGCAGATGTATTAACCACTCAAATTATTCTCCAAGTGTGAGAAAGAGGATAAATTAAATAAAGGAGAATCAATTCTTTCTTTCTTTCTTTCTTTTTTAAAGGTTTAGAGCCTCTGAAGTGTTACAGCTGCCAAATAGAGATCACAGGAACATCACATCAGAATTTGAATCAGAGCTTGAAAATGCTGGGTAGCCATGCTTAGGGGACAGAGGAGAAGATTCTGGTAATTTAAAAACTAACTTTTTTGAGTTCCAGTTTCAAAGCAAAAGCAAAAAACAAAGTGTGCTGCTTATATACTGCCCCGTGGTGCTCAAAGCACTCTCTGTGTGGTTTACAATTTAATTATGCAGGCTATGCATTGCTCACCTTCCACTGTAAGTTGGGTACTCAATTTACTGACCTTGGAAAGATGGAAGGTTGAGTCAACCTTGAGCCGGCTACCTGAGCCCAGGATCAAACTCAGGTCATGAGCAGAGTCTTCACTGCAATCTAACCACTGCACTCCATGGCTCCTTTCAAAGCCCTTCGTTCCTCAAGGATCTATGTTTAGGCAGAACACCAGTTTTGAATATTACTGTTAAAGAGTGGCAGTAGAGTAAAAATCACTGGAGAGTTTCCTACTGGTCACCAACTGCAATCAAGAAATTGACTCATTGATTGGGAGGTTTAATGGTTGAATCTTGGGGATATTCAGGATTAAACTGGGGGAAAAAGTGAGGTTATCTCTGTTCTCAAGGATAGCCTCTCAATTCTGCTGGATCTGGCTTGGTAACAGACTACTGTTATTTCTGACTAGCCTCAGTTACAAATTTCAGTGATGTGGCCTTGACTACTATCATTGTACTCTAAATGAGATTGTCACTGAAGACTGTTCAGAATCTGTAGCAGTTTCAAAATATTGCAGCTTGCCTGTTGACAAGGGTGCACTGCAGGGAATTTTATGGCTGTGCAAGATTTTATTTGATTGTTTGTTTAATAATGTCTTTTCATTAGTAAGGACTTCAGTATTTTATGTTCTCCATTAAAATCACATTCAGTTCATTAATCATCCATTAAATTTGCATTCATTTTCTTACACTCCTTTTATTGTCAGACACCCCCTCCCCAATTTATTTTACTGTAGCTTTTGCTGCTGGTGGTGACAAAGGCAGCAAAACTGATTTCAGCAGTTGCTTCTACTTTATTTCTCCAGAGTGCTGCAGGTGGTGTGCTGATTCTAGGCATTCTGGGTAAAAATGGCAGATGCCACTATTCCTTTGTTGACCTGGAATGACAAAGCATCCAGGGCATTCTTAGAAGATAAAATGCTGGCCACCAAGAGATAGCTGCCAGAAGCATTAAAAAGGAATAGTAAGTAGTCCATCACCCTGCGTGAGTCAACAATAGGCAAAAGTAGGATAGTTAAAATTAACCCTCTGAAGATCATTAAGAAGGATGGGTTACCTTCCTCATTTTCATAAGCATTAAGAGTGACATTGAATGCTGGCCATTGGGCTAAATCCAATGTTAGTAGCCTTAGAGTGGACCCAAGGAAATCAATATCGGCTGCATTTCAGATGTCTCATTCATTTCACTAGGGCGGCTCCAGAATTTAATGATTTCAAAATTATCGTTCTTTCCTTCAGTATTCCTCCAATAGTCACCAAACGCAGATAAAATGTTGTCTTAGACCAATTCTTTGGAAACCTAGCTGTAGATCTTATCTGTTTTGCCCTTTTTGTAGAGAACAGGTGCCAACTTGCTCTTCTACAAATGGTGTTGTGCTATCACCACTCTCTTAATCCTTCACCATTGCAAACTTCAGTGACAGATTATGGGAGCTACAGTCTGAAAACCTGGAGAGCTGCAGGTTGCCCACTTCAATGTAAAGATTTCCTCCTCTCAACAGGACAGGCAATCTTGGTAAGGAGCAAATTACCTGAGTTACAACAAGGATTCTTTTTTTTTTAAATGGGCCTGCTGCTTCATCTCTCTCCCCCTCCCCCTCCCTCCCTCTCTCTCTCCCCAGCTTTCTTGAGTATAAACTAACTGACTTGTTTAAGGAAGAAACTCCAGAAGCAGTTTTAAAAAAATCTCCGTAGACAAAAATATGGCAGCAATTCTGTTCTCAATGTGTTTGGCTCTGTTAAGTTACTTCTATACTGTCTAAAATAATTCAGTATGTAAGAACGCATACAGGACACTCCATTTCCCTTATTTCTGAAAAATGTTATACAGTTGACAACAGACCCCCCCCCCCCAAACAATCCTCAATAATGTAGTTTCCCAAATACATGGTACCCTCTCCTCTGAAAATAATGAGCCATTTTTCCAATGCTGGCATTTTATAGACTCACTGACACAAAAGAAGTGTCAAGATTTCAATAATTCTGCTCCCAGGAAGTGCTTGGATGTAAATTGGTTGTCTACTGCATTCATGTTCTTATACTATTTGTCAGGTGGCACAATTTTAAACAACAGTGCTAAACACATATAATTTGGGGTGGCAAAATATTAACAAGAAATCTCTCAACTGGAAATTGACAGTTTCTGTGCTCCCTTGAAGGGAGCTCTAGCTTACACTGGTTTGCAAATCATTTCTTCAAACCACAGCTAGTCACTGGGAAAAAGTTGCAACATTTTCTCTTCAGGTACGTGAAGACAGATCCTTGCCTGCAGCCTGCTTAATTAAGAGAACAGCTGGATACTCAATTTTAACACCAAGGCAATGGTGGGGGAAAGAGAGAAATGCAGAATAATTTTAATGCTCCTCAAGTGGCATGAAGGAAAAGTGGAACCAGCATATGGATGAGGAATTAATCTATCACAGCAGTGATATTACAAGAGTACTAAAAAGACTCTGTCAGCTGTCTTGTGATGGCTGTCTGATTCAAATAACACATGAAAGATGGGAAAAGAAGTAAACAGGTCACTGCACATTTGTGAAGGGAGGGGGAATTACTGCACAGTTGTAGGGGGAGAGGAACACGCCTTCATCTATGGTCAGATTCCCACTCAGAATCCAAACCAAGACTATATCATCTGTGACTGAACACACACAGCCTGCTATATGTAGGGACAGCAAAATCTGCCAGTTTCTCTTGCTTACAAATTTTTCCAACACAACAAATGTTTCCCCCATCCCCCATCATCATGTGTGATTTGTGAATTTTGGTAAGTTCTAAAAAAAATTTGAGACAAAAAATTCATCTCTCTGCATTGGCCAAATTCAATAGGTATCAGTATAGCACAGACTTTGTTGCACCTGCCATATGGGTGTAATATGAGGGGAGTCAAAAGATGAGGGGTCTCTCTGAAAGTAAAGAAAAAAGAGGTGGCAGCCCTAATTCAGCCCCACAATCATGGCTGAATACATAGGGGTTCAGAACCACATTTTTTTCAGAACAAAGGACTTCATGCCCTTTCCCTCTTTGGGTGAATCTTAGTTAGGAAATATGCAAGTTGCATTGCAGTTTGACTTTAATTTGACCCCAATTAGCTAAACCTAGTGAGTTTACTAAATTTTCACTCCAGTTCCCAGATGGAGGACTCCATGTTGTTGTTTTTTGTCTCACTCTGTTCCTCAGTCAGATAGAAACATGTAGTTTCAAAGGAAGGCCAAATGGGAAGGTGTGTGTATAACGCCTGCACTTCTTTGTTTGAAGAACTGGGGTGTGATATCCAATCAACAGCTTCCTTAGCTGTAACTTTAAAGCCACAACTCCAATGTAGCCTGCGTTTTTCCTTACATCGAAGATAAATGCCTGGCAAAATCCATCTGCTGTGAACATTTGGGACGTTAGCCAACTGCTAAAGAGCACTTTCCTAGGGGGACCTGTTTTGGTGGTACCATTACTCAGATGTCCTGAATTCAATATTTGCCAAACTTGGAGTGGGTGGGGAGGAGAGTGAGATGAAGCCTTGCTGTGAGTTTGGCATCTCTGACTTGCGCGGGTGCGGTTCTGCTCTTGGAAGTCCCAAAGCACACATACCACAAAGTGTATGAATCACGAACACCAATATTCATTTGGTGTTTTGTTTCATTCTGGGCAGGCATGTTTCCTTGAAGCACCCTGAAACAAACCATGAAATAGCCAGTTTAATGGGGTTCTTTTACATCAAGACGGAAATGCTGTTAGTGGGTGCTTCACCAGACAGGCTAGAGGGCCATTGCCCTGCCCTGAATGGGGTTGCACTCCCCCTAAGTGACAGGGTCCACAGCCTGTGGGTGCTCTTGAACTAACTCTGGAAGCCCAGGTGGACTCGGTGGCCAGGGGCGCCTTCCTTCAGCTGCGGAAATGATATCAGCTACAGCCCTACCTGGACGAACAGAGTCTCATGACAGTATATGCATGCACTAGTAACATTCCATATAGATTACTACAATGCTCTGTACGTGCAGCTGCCCTTGAAGATGGTCTGGTGACTGCAACTGGTTTAGACTCGAGCTGCATGGCTGGTGAATGGTGGGACCACTAGGGAACACATCAGGCCGATTCTGTTCAAATTACATTGGCTACCAGTCGCTGTCCGGGCCCAGTTCAAAGTGCTTGTTTTGACGTATAAAGCCCTAACAGCTTGGGCCCTGGATACCTGAAGGACCTCTTCGTGTGGGGGCTGTTCTGCCACTCCCAGAAGTCCCAAATCACACAAAACAGTTCATTTTGTCAGAAGGTTTGTGAAAGTTTGTGGTTTGTGAATAGCAACAAACATGAACCATCATGAACCACCAGTTTCAAGGTTCATGTCCAGCTTTAACACACATACACAAATTGAGGTGTGGGGGGGGGAACAACCCATAAAGGGACCTTGTGAGGGAAGAGCCATATCTTTGTAACAAGACCAATAAAAATAGATCTTCACATTAAGACACACCATTAAATAGAAATTAGTAAAACAATACTAGAGATGGAAGTTTAAAAAGCAACATAATCCTTTTTTGCTTTTAAAAATATAGATATCTCTAGCAAATTGTAATCATCCAAAGCATTGCAATTTACATATTAACCTCAACAAAACTTCTCCTCAGTTTTGGCCAGCCCCTGCAAATCTCACAACTCTGACACAAATTTGTCAAGGTGTAAAGCTGCCATGGAAATGGGACTAAAAAAAAAACAACATTAAAATTTGCATACAGTTTGAGGGATATTATATAATTGGCTATGATTTCTATGAGAATGCATCTCAGAAATGTATGGATTTCTGAGTTTAAGCTCCTGTTTTGGGAAGTGTTAAACTGTGTAGTAAAATGTGAACCCAATGAATATATTTCCCACCCCTAGAAATGTGTTTTGAAGAGTCATGTTATTCTTCACAGACTGCCTGCATTCAGTCTACATCTAGGCACAAACCTTCAGGCAAAGGTCTTCCAATAGTTTCTGCTCTTAAGCAGAGACCCTTTAAGTTTATACCTCTTAAGTTTATACCTCTTAATGTGGAATTAAGTCATTTAAGCTTGTTGAGATTTGTACTCAAAGTCATTGTTTTCAGGGCTTTGCTATATGTAGACTCCTAATTTAAAACTAAGTCAAAACAGGCAACTATTTTCTTTTCTATTTCCAGAGGAAAAAAGGAATAGATTTTATTAAAGTCTCAGCCTAGCCAAGTTGCACAGTTTCAGTTCCAGTTCTATGCAGAATAAATCTCACCTCTATTTTTTTTTAAATTGTAGATTCTTCAGCCTGCCTCTAGAAACGTTCATTAAATTTTGAGAGGACCACAGCTTCCTCAAGCAAGCCTTAAAGCAGCAAGCGTCTGCAGCCTAGCTGGAAAACCCATGCATTCCTTATCAGGTCCTACAGGGACATGTGCCTGAAGAAGTAAATCCAGGGGCCCTTTAAAAGAGTGGCTTGGAGACTCTCTGGCTCCAAGGATTTGGGGAGGGGGCACAATCCTTCCAAAACCAGCCTGAAAACCTTTGATCATCAGCACAGGCATCCCACGTTCTTGATTAAATATTCTATTTCATCAACAAGGCAATGCATGTGATCAGGAAAACTATGTGATGAGGGAAAACAATATATCCAGTACTGTGCTTGCTTGGAATAAATTAGAATTTTCCCAACAGCATCAAGGTGAGAGTACTTTTTTTAAAAATCCAATTATGAGAGCTATGCTTTGCAATCACCCCAATGGATGTAGCTCCTTGTAGCAAATTTGTGTAATGGCAAGGCAAAGTATTGTCCATTTTGTGCCCATGTTCAAGTTAATCTCAAATAGTAGAAAAAGAAACTGAAGAACTCAAGTCTACCTGGAACCATCAGTGGCTGCTGTTTAAGTAGGAATTATCATTTTATCCCTCATATGTATAGGTGCTCTCTATGTACTATTGAGTATCACATCACACATTAAGAGAAATAATTTCCTACTATGATAATGTTTTCCCATCAGGCATGCAATTTCTTCAAAGCTCTGTGTTTTGGCAATTAGACTTGCACACTAAGCCCATGTTTACATTACCTCTTAATGACCAGTCACAAAACAAGCCACTTAATTTGCAACACATGATTTGAAGCAGGATTGACCTTTTTGAGCAAGCTTGACTTCTAATCATGTGCAGTGTCATCTAGTTTGAACATCACTGATGATGAGAATAATTTTGTTAACCTGCTCAGGGATACTTCCATCTATTCTTCTTTTCAGCTGATCCTGTGTTAAGCCCCTGATATTGAAAATGGAAAACAGGAGGAGCTCTGCTGTGATACAGCACAAATGAAGACCTACAACAAGGCAGAGGAGTTGCTCAGCCTGTCCTACATAGATGCTTCAGAAATGAGCAGAAGGCTTGTACTTGCTGCTGGATCTTTCTTGACCTTCAGTAGATCAGCAATGATTTGTGATCCCCAGGTATTTAATTATAGCTGCAAATGAATTATTTTACACCTTGTTGATTAGAATGGGATATAATGAATGCAGTGCTTGAGTGGGATTAAATTGGATAGCTCTGTCTGTCTGAGTCATGCCAACCTTTGCTGTCCCCCCACCAATCTGATAGAGCCTGTCTTTTGAATTCAAGAATTGTTTGTTTATTTGGTCATTTGGTTTCCTTCTCTAGTCTAGGAGGCTCATCAAACAGCCTGAGTAAATATGATCACCCTACTTTCAATTGTTGTGGTTGTAGAAGAATGGATTGGACTGGCATTGCATTTTAATGACCAGTGATGGCTTTTTCTAACCTAAAAAGGAGAAAGACACTAAGGACATTTCACAGAATTATATAATACCCCTCAAATTGTATGCAAATTTTAATGGGTTTTTTTTTTTAAAGTCTCATTTCCATGGCAGCTTTACACCTTGACAAATTTGTATCAGAGTTGTGAGATTTGCAGGGGCTGGCCAAAACTGAGGAGAAGTTTTGTTGAGGCTAATATGTAAATTGCAATGCTTTGGATGATTACAATTTGCTAGAGATATCTATATTTTTTAAAGCAAAAAAAGATTATGTTGCTTTTTTAACTTCTAGTATTGTTTTACTAATTTCTATTTAATGGTGTGTCTTAATGTGAAGATCTATTTTTTATTGGTCTTGTTACAAAGATATGGCTCTTCCCTCACAAGGTCCCTTTATGGGTTGTTTTCCAACCCCCCTCAATTTATGTATGTGTGTTAAAGCTGGGCATGAACCTTGAAACTGGTGGTTTATGATGGTTCATGTTTGTTGCTATTCACAAACCACAAACGTTCACAAACCTTCTAACAAAATGAACTGTTTTGTGCGATTTGGGACGCCTGGCGTGGCAGAACAGCCCCCCCCCCCCACGAGTTAGAGATGCCAAACTTGCAGCAAGTCTATAGCTGACTCTCCTCCCCAACTTCTCCTAGTTTCTCCAAGAACATTGGATTTGGGATGTCCAAGTTACAGCCCCCCAAAGCAGGTCTCCCCAGGAAATTGCTCTTTAGCAGCTGGCTTGGGGGAAATTAAACGAGTGGTTCAGGTGAGGAAACTTGAAATATGGTGTTGCTCATCATGTGGTGGACTGGGGAGGGAACAGAAAGGGAGAAGACATGGGAAGAGGGTGTAATGCAAAGACTAGCTAGCTTAGCATCTTCTCATGCTGGTTGCTGCAAAAGTGAAACCACCAGCTGAGCTGCCCAGGGTGTGGCTCCTATAACCAGCTACTCCCAGAGAGTGGACTTGGGGCTCTGTGGTTGGCTGCCTGACCTGACAATTAATCCTGCACAAAATTTTTCTAGGTCCCCCCCCCCCCCCCGTGTTGCCTAGAGAATTGAATGAATGACATCAGGCTGTCTGGACAGGGATGGCATGCACAAAAAGGAAGCGTACAAATTGTATTTTAATTTTTATAATTTTAATTGAAATAATATCAACTGTGGGTCCTGATGACAATTTTTAGAGTATATATTTTAATTGTATTTTAATTGTTTTATCTTTTTTATTGTTTTTTAATTGTTGTAAGCCGCCCAGAGACCTTTGGGTAGTGTGGGCGGCATATAAGTTAAATAAATAGATAAATAAAATAAATAAATTGCCAACATTAGTTCAGTGTTTTGTTTCATTCTGGGCAGACTTACCCGAAGTGGCCTGAAACAAACCATGAAATGGCTCACTTCATGGGGTTTTTTGTTTTTTGCTTCTTGGTTCATTTCATGCCCATCTCTAATGTGTATATTTGCTTTCATTATTGATATGAACGTGATGTTTTAAATGACCATAAGAAAAGAAAGAACAATAAAGGAGAATCTTGTAGTGCTCATATGGCCGAGTTACTTTCCCCACGAATGTTTGACTTATTTTTTAAAAATGATCAGAATAGCATGAAGATACAGTAGGATCCCTCTATCCATGGAACTGATATCCATAGTTTCAGTTATCCATGGTTTACCAGAGCCCAATAATCAATATAAATGGGGTGGGCCTTGTGGTCTTTATCCTTCCCCCTTATGGCCTTTTTCCTGACTTCTTGTATATTGGGTTCACTGCTCTAGTCATTCATGGTAGATCATTGAATGGATCCGCTACGGATACAGGAATCCTACTGTAATACAACATAGTCATTTCTCTCTCTGTACCTTAATTGCCATTAGAAATGGTTCAGCATGTGTTCTTGCTTTATGCCTCTGAAGTAGAAGTTGGAAATGTCCTTTTAACAGGAATCTGAAGATCACAGCTTCTCCTATTTGCCTGCAGTCATTTGTGGTTGGCATAGACCCCTCCTTTGCCTTAAATCCTATGGCAGGCACAGAGAACTGCCTTTGTAATTGCAGCAAGGTGTCACTTCTGCCTTCTCCAAGTTCAGAGGAAAGGGAAGAAAAAACATCCATTCCCTTCTCTTTCTTATTCTTTCTCTCTCCCTTTGTTTTTGGTGTTCTTGATGACGTTTTGCAGAAAACACAAACTCTGGCTTGTTTTAGAAACAATAGTTTTCTGGGATTCTGAGATTTTATTTTACAAAAAAAGGAAAAATGTTTGGGCTTTTATTTCCACCTTAATAGAACTTTAAAGGAAAAATTTCCCTTACGGAAAAAGGGAATTTTTCAGCAAAATATTGTGTGTTGTGATTGTGTGAGATTTCTGCATTGCTGCCCACACTCTGCATATTTGAATAAGCCAATAAGGAGAGCATCGGCATCAATTTCAGCTACAAAGGCTCAAACCAAGTGTATTAGTAGAAGGCAACTGAGCATGTGCAAAGAATCTCTCAGATTCAATGGCTGAAATCCAGTAGTAAGTTGCAGCTAGAATAGGCCCATTGAATCAGTGGGGATTTGGTGAGTCAACTCCTCCGTAAGGTCCATTGACTCAATGAGCCTACTTTAGTTGTGACTTGCTACTGCTTTTCAGCCTTTTTATAATCATAAGCAGATTGCTATATAAAAGCTCTGCAATAACCCACACGCAGAAGACTTTTCTTTTTCCATCCAGCGCATGCTGCTTTTTCAAATATAATCAGTAATCATCTGGTAATCATGTGAACTTTGCAGACCTCTATACTTAACAGGCAAAAAAAGAAATGCTGAGCTGACTCTGATGACTGACTGCCAATTCCCAGGTCTTGATTAGATAGGAAATCCCTAGCGCTGCTTGAAAACCAGTTTGATGCAGCAATTAGAATGCCTGGCCAGGGCAGAGGAGGGAAAGAGATACACATTCCCATTTAGTCATAAAAAGTGAGTTTGGTTTATATAGCGCCCTCCCCCATGCACAGGAAAAACAGTGAAGGGGATCATAGTCTGGGATCAACATCGCTGGGCCTGCTTCTAGAGTGAGAATTTCATTGGATTTGTTGTTTGGGGGAAAAAATCCTATCATTTGCAAAATTTCTTCATAAATTTGAAGGACACAAGTTGTCATTTATTAAGAATGTGGAAGAAAACAAAACAAACTGGCTCACTCATACTGCAGGGTAGTGCAGTGGTTTAGGTATCTGGTGGTGGAGCGGAGGTTGAAAGTTCAATTCCTCACTATGCCCCTTGATGAGTTTGAGGTGTTAGTGATGATTCTAAAAGGAGAAAACTTTAAATTATCTATATTTACTGTCTTTATAATGGTATCTGAAGTGCACTTGGCAGCAACACGTCCAGGCACTTCCTCCGAGTGGGTGCTTACTGGAGGGGGTAGGACGCTGAACCACAGATCAGCTGTTTGGCTGTGAAATGAACCGTGCCAAACCACCAAACCAGAGGCTTGTGCCCGTGTCTAGTGTTAGCCTCTTGGAATCAAAACAGTAAAGGAGTTTTGTGATAGTTAAGAGACAACTAGGTTTTATCTGGCATATATTTTCATGGCTTCTCCCTGCAGTTGAGGAAGGGGGCATGTTTCTAGCCCTTATTGTTCTGAAGTTATTGGAAATTGTATGGGCATTTTCTGATGAAATCTCAGAAGCCACTTATGTTGCAGATGCTCAGCGGATATAGAGTTTAACTATTATGTATTAATTCTGCCTGTTTCACTCCTCAGGAAAAGGAATTATAGCTCCCCCCCTCCACACGTTGTCCTGACAACAACCCTATTAGGTAAGTCTGAAAAAATAAAGTGAGTGGCCCAAGGTGACCTAGTGTGTGTGTCATGCTTCAGCGGTGACTAGTCCCAAGAGCTTCCCGAGTCAGAACTCTAACCACTAGCCACTACACCACACTAGTTCTCTTTTCATGAAGAGGAAAATGGTATTGATCTATGAAAAACAATGATTGTGCTATAGCAAATCATGCAATGTAAGTGGAAAGTTGCTTAGTGATACAGGTGGCAAAATTGATTTTTGGTGAAGAATTTGCTCAGTGTTTTGTTTTAAGAAGTATTTTTAGGTTGATCTGTACCTCACCATGATTATTGTGACAGAAAGCCATAGCCACTGTCTGTTTTATTGTTTGTCATTGCCATCACACGGCTTTGATCTTCCTCTGCAGCTCTGACTTCCTTGTTATGCTCTGTCGACTTGTGAACTGTCTTAGCAAAATTAATAGGAAAAGTTGTTGTTGTAGCACCTCAATCAGAAAATATGCCATTACCATTTCATCCTCTCAAAATAATCTGTGATTAATGATGATGCAGTGCATGTATCATCCAGAATGAGGAGAGCAACATATACTCCCTTTCTGATTAACTGTTTCATTGTCTAATTAGCATGCAGACATCAAAGTGTCCCTTGTGAGGATTTTTCCCCTGCACTGTGGAATCTAGGTCATGCTTTCTTAGCCTATCTTCTTGGCTCGGTAAAACTTAAACAAGGATAAAATTAGTGATGGCCTGAAAAATAATCTTAACAGCTACCGAGGTTTCTTTAGGCATCTACTAGAAGAATTTATATTTGACTTTTGATTCAAATTCCATGCTTCAAGCATATCAGTATACTACACAGCTGAGGCTCCAATACTTTGGCCATCTCATGAGAAGAGAAATCTCCCTGGAAAAGACGCTGATGTTGGGAAAGTGTGAAGGCAAGAGGAGAAGGGGACGACAGAGGACGAGATGGTTGGACAGTGTCATCGAAGCTACCAACATGAATTTGACCCAACTCTGGGAGGCAGTGGAAGACAGGAGGGCCTGGCGTGCTCTGGTCCATAGGGTCATGAAGAGTCAGACACAACTTAACAACTAAACAACAACAACAACAACACACACAATGGCATAGTGCTGATGGTGATCGCTGAAGTAGCAGGCCGTATGTATATGAGCGTAAAGCTAACATGAAATGTTTAAGAATGTATTTCTATAAAAACTTCTAAGATTTTTCTGTTTTGTACTCCTCATGAAGTGAAAACATTTTTGTTGAATTTTAAAGATATTTTCTCTACTTTTTTTTTTTTTTTTTTTGGTAGCTACCATTGTGCCATTCGTTCCTCGTAATGCCCTGGAGAATGCCCATCATGGTACAGTATCTGACTACAAAATGGCAGCCACATTTTAAAGGCTAAGGGAAAAACAGACCTGTGCTACTCCAGTGTGATTAATACATCCTATTCCCAAGAGATTATTGGAGAATGTCTCATCCCCACATCGCAAACAGGGTGGATATTTTATTTGAAGACTAGAGTTTGGGAGAGGAAGAATTTGCAGTGGTAGCTGTGGAGTCACTTCTGTTTTCAAAGCAGTTCCATCAACCACATTTCATGTATATTGAGCAGGCAGAGGTCCACAAACAAGAGGATGGGCGGAAGCAGTGAAGGAGTTTGTCCAAGAATTTCTTAAATCTGGAATCAGCACTGCACAACTTTGTTGGCTTTTTGGATCTTGTCACAAGTAAATAACCTGATCTCTCAGGAAAGACCAAAAGATAAGGGAGGACAAATGGGGTGTTTGTAATTAATGATCTAATAAATGTTGGAGGACAAAACAGAGGTGCAATAGTGACAAGGAGAAGAATAGATACTTGATGCAGTGAATAAGCCATCAGGAAGGAATGAAAGTGCACAGTGAATTAGCATAAGGAATGGAGCAAGAGAATTGAATTTTTTAAATTGCCTTTTGTATTTTCACTTTGTTGATAAATCTGCAGGACCAATATGTTTAATTATGCCAAGGCCGTTATGCATGGCACTGAGACCTGAATGAGTGAGGCATATCAATTATATTTCTTCAGCCACCACTGGTGGAAGGTTACATTTTGATCCTAACAGCCTTCACTCAGAGGACAGTGATTAATATGGCACCATACATGAGTGAAAAAGTTGTTTCCTTCTGAGCAAAGCCCCTGGATAGTTGTAAGAGTTGAGCACCAGAGCTCATGGTGTGCATTGAAATGAATGGAGCAAGTGAAAAACAGCATCATGAAACATTCAGAGGGCCACAGTGGTATACTGTTCTGAAGCCTCAAATCTTGGCACTTTATGGGGCCACAATTTTTTTGCTTCAGCAGAAGAGGTCCACTTATTTGCAGACTTGATCATTTTGATTCATAAATACTGCAATCTGCATTTTCATGACCAGGGATAAAACAAGTCTGTAACAAGCTGTTTCTGCTTCTTTCTAAAGGTTATAAGGGGGAAAATATGCCAGTTTTGAATAGACACATGCTGTGTACGGATAAGCAACACTCTTCTGTCATATTTCCTATTGAAAAGACATAATACCGTCAAGATACGCCTAAATTCCTCTGCCTCCCACACTCTCACTTGTTGAAATGCCACACTTTTTGACATTTGAGGCGCACACTGAATATTTCATTATATCATCCACATCACTGTGTTAGGTGGCAGACATTATCCAAAGCCTCAGCTCTGGGAACAATAGTGAGAGTTGACTTCTTATGTCACAGCCATGTTTGGACTTTTTTTTGTTGTTGTTATTCCATCTGTCATAAATTGCTACAAGCAATGATATGTGCTCAACAGTAATGCGGATGTGAAACATGAACTACAGTTCCAATTCCTTCCAAGCAGATGTGCAAAGTACTCACTTTTAGTTATTAATTGTGCTAGAACTCCTTTATTTATATCTTATAGTGATGCATAGAAGAGATCTCGAACCATATCTACTTCATGTGTGTATATTTGTGTGGTTGCATTGTATTTTGGAGAGGTTTGTTGTCAATGAAAAAGTGGAAACGTGTTTGAAAATTGTTAATCTGAGGAGCATCTTTAGTCATTTCTAAGTTCCAGGAAACATTATCACAGCAAAGAATACCCATGTTTAATTCTTGGCATACTTCTGGTAAATACCTGATAACACACTGGAAATATCTTCCTTAATCAACTAAATAGAGCAATACATGAACCACCTCCACCATCTTGAAACATGTTTTATTCAATTGATCAGATTTAGTTTCTCAGGGGTGGGTCTCATTAATAGTGGCAATAAGACATCTTCATACCATTTTCTTTCTTCTCCCCTACCCCCATAGTGTTGTTGCAAGTGACATCAGTTGCGAATGCCGTAGCAGACTGGCTGCCATTTTGTATCCTTTACATCTTTCTGAGACATGAAGTGATGAGAATGGCATCCTCAACAAAAAAAGATGTTGGATATTGGGAGAAAACTCTGGAAAGTGGCCTTTCTCCTAGGGATGTGAGACAGAAAAATCTTTAAAAATTCTCAGAGAGCAGAGGCATTTTCAAATATACTTTTATTTTCACTTGGGGGTAAGGTCAGTGATAATATGAGCATCTTCCTACACCTTTGTGCTATTTTTTTTCCTTCTAGCAAAGAAAACTCTTCTTACCTTCCTTCAGAATTCTTCAAATATTTTACTTGAAGCAACAGATCCCATTTGTCCCTGTAATCAAAGTTTCAAATTTCAACTTGGCCAAATTTTAATGGATGTGGTGGTACCTCTCCCCCCGTGCCCAAATAAAGTAATTAAAACCCTCTATTTCGAAGCCAAATGACTGGCATTCAAACATAAACCTGGTGAACCTACTTCTGAGTAAATATGTATCTGATCAGGCTGTAAATCCATCTATTAGTCTTATTTGCTCTACTTTTACAGATGTGGTATGCATTCTCTGCTGTCATTTAATAGATGCATATACTGTACTTGCGCTCTGTTTCCTCCTACTTGGCATGCCAGAGAGCTGGGTTTGCTTAAATTATATTTACATTAGCTGTTGTCGGCAAAAGGTGCTGCTTGTGTGCATGCAGCCTCAGTGAGTGGTATAATAAAGCCAACGTCAGTTCCTGAAAGATAAGAGCATCTCCGACTTTTAAATCCTTCTTATAAACTAATTCTAGAAGGCAGTGGAAGAAGGAAGGTAAGGAGCCTTGAACTACAGATCCCTGCAGGCAAAGTAAATATATGGACTGAGCAAAGCCACAGGGAAAGCAATTTCAATCAGACTGTTTTAATGAGATAAGGTAGATGGATATGATCAGGGAACTGTTCTTTGGATTCAGGTAATAAAACAGAAAATTAGAAAATATTAGGAACTTTTTTCTTTGAGATCTGCAGGCTGCATTGATTCTTTTTTAACTGGTCCTGATCCTGCATCTTTGCCATCAGCAAAGATTTATCTCCGTACATGGAGATAAATAAAAGAAAAACTTTGATTTTAGCAACGGAATAAGATGAGTAGAAAGTTTTTCACTTTTCCTCTCTCTCTTTCTGTGCTACATCAGTGGCAAGAACCATGGTAGCACCTTGGAGCAGTGACATGCACACCAACTGAATAGTGCAACTTTGTCTCCCCTTGAGTTAGAAAAATGATGCATGAGGAAAGGAACCGCAGAATGGGAAGATACGTCCATTCTTCTAGTGAAATCACATCAGGTGTGACTGCTGAAGATCTTTGTGTCTGAGAAATAAGACTGCTAAAATGAATCCTGTGTTTACATCCAGAAGGCCTGTGGTTTCCAAACAGTACCCGGGGTGCCTCCAAAACCAGCCAGGGATGCTGCGGAATCCACAGAAGTACTACTCATGCCAGGCTCCTGCTCTCCCTTCCCCCCCTCACCCACCATATTGTATTGGGGGCCAGTAAGACAAGGGAGTTGTGAGTCAAAAATTTTGGAAACCACTGCAGAAGGCCAGTCATAAAACAAGGCAGGCCAATTTGCCAAGTAAGAAAGGTGTGAAAATTAGATGCTTGCAGCAGTTAAGGACTTCTCTCTCCTAGTAACAGACTACCTCTGTGGGCCTTTGCTAGTGTGATGTAGCTTTCCTGTCCCTTGGTCAGAGATGGTTGAGTTGCACTTCATTAGGAGGCTCTGGTATAACACTTTCTGTGTTGATATTCACAGAATAAGTATGTAATTAACACAGCAAGCATTTTTTGACTGTGGCTCAACTCATTGATTTCCCCTTGACTTCAATTCCACCCTCTGCAGTCACATGTTGGGGGAAAAAGGTTATCTTGACACATTGAGACAGCTTGATGATGATGAATTACAAAACCTCACAAGATTCTTCACCTCCAGGTGAGAGTGAGAGAGGAACTCTTTCTTTTTTCTCAAAGTATCTATAACTTACACAAGATGTCTCTAGGGTTCGTTTCTTTTGAGCAGCAAAGTACACGCACAGCAAACACAAAAGGACTGACTGATCGGTAAGAAAGGTGGCTCAACTCATCTAGTGCTTTAAATTCTTGGATAAGGCAGTAGTCAGCCTAATTTTGAGCAATTGGTGCAAAATTGTGAGCTTGGGAAAAATAAACAAGCAGTTTTGTGCAAACCTCCCCCCAAAGGATTGGTATTTGTATACAATGAATCATTTTTGCCAATAAACATGTTCTTTTCCTTTGAGAAGCAAACAACACCTATGCACACATATATGCAAAGGAAGCACAGGAAGATTTGATTATTGTTAACAAAAACAGAAGCAACCTATCTAGGGCATCACATTCTTAAACAAAGGTGCACTCAGTGCTAGTTAGGAGCAATTTGTA
This sequence comes from Intellagama lesueurii, assembly GCA_037013535.1. Lineage (NCBI taxonomy): Eukaryota > Metazoa > Chordata > Lepidosauria > Squamata > Agamidae > Intellagama > Intellagama lesueurii. The sequence goes on along the minus strand of JBAJHW010000004.1, from coordinate 89,906,233 downwards.
CAATTCAAGGACACTTTTCTGAAAAAAAAAGTGAGTTTGGGGCCAAATATTGTTTTCACCAGTGTGACAACTCTTTTGAGCACACTGTGAAATTCCATGCTACCCTTCACACGAGTTGAAAAACAGCCTGATAATTGCTTTATATTTGGGTGAGAATTGGTTAACTGATGAAAAAAAGAGTCAGCTTCTGGGATTTTCCCTTGTTTGCTGTCACTTTGCGAATAGGAGTGAGCACGAGAGGGTATCCTGTAGACCAGCTTGACTGCTGCCATTGGTTTTGTCAACATTCAGGCTGCCCTTTGCTATGTAAAGTATGGCATCCTTTTTCCTGCTGGCAACACGGGTACGATATTGTGCAGCAATTTCAGGCCATTTCCTGGCATTTTAAATCATGGATGCAGAAACACACAATCCTACATCCTTAAACTAAAGATATTTTGAAGAATTGAATTCTTATTGAGTTATTAATTTGCATGAACGGTAAGTTACATCTAGCGTCTTTCTGCAAATAACCAGGTCTTTTTATTCAGCTACTGGGTACATAATAGGCCTTTGGCAGTCAAACCGAGTTCCTATAGATGGGATTTTTAAGCAGAAAATATCTCATCCTCTCATGAGTAAGGAGAGAAATGTTTAGGTTCCTTGTGCTTATGCACGAGAAAAAATATTCTGCATTTCTGCAAACCAGATTGAAACTAGATTTATATTACATTGTGTCTAAAAGAGAAGCCCTTTATCCCTATCCAAAGTGAATTAAAGAGGTGAGTGTATTTGTAATTCATGTGTTGCAGATTGTAACAGCAGTTCCGTATCCAGTGGATCACACTAGCTTGCTATATGGATCTCCTGTTGAACAGTTTGCTATCCATTACATAAGCAACAGACTGCTGAAAAACACTGAAGACTTTCAATTGAATACTTGCTCCTGCCCCTTTGAAATGGAATATCCTTCCTTCCAAGAGACCAAACCAGCTGTAAAACTGCAATATAGGTTTGTTACTTGCAGCAGCAGAGGCAACAATGGTTCCATTCATCATTTCTTGTGTACAGTCCCTAAAACTATCATGAATTTATCTTCCATTTCCTTGTCCTAGGAGCCTTTGGGATTAACAATATAAATTACAAATGAAACCTGGCCATGGTTTCCCTGATCTAACTTCAAATAAAAAAATGAGAGATTTGCATAACATACCTTGATGAAGTTAGGTTTTATAGCATGAACTGTATTAAACCTACTTCAAAGTATCTCTGTATTTTAAAAAAGAATCAATAAAACTTTCCACGGGAAGTAGTATTTCATCTATTGCACCTAGACGATAATTATAAAACACCTGACATGAGGACTTTAGCTGGAGATCACACTGTATTTCTACAATGGAGATCATAATTATTTTCCACCAGAAGGTGTATTAAAGTTACTTTGATTGCATATTATATTCCTCTGACAGTCTCCTTCTTTCTGTATGAGCTCTTTCCCAGCAGCTTATGTGAACTGTGGAGCAAAATTAATAGGTCGTCTTATATTTGTTGGGTTGGTTTTGGTGTATGTGTGTTTCAATTAATATCTTAATATGAATTTGTGGGCTTTTAAGAAGACAGCAAAGTCAGTATTATTCTAATTGTACTTCAGCAAACATTTTCTGGGGCACGTTTATTCCTTTTTCAATAATGCTTCTTTTCTCCTTTTTCTTTCTATAATTATTAAGCACTGGTTAGTTAAAAACAGCACTCAAATAACTGTATTGCATTCTTTGAACATTTGCATTTTCCTGTTGTTTGAAAATAGATTGTGCCGAGGGTGGGGGGGACTTGGTCCAAGCTCAAAATGTTTTGGATGTTTTGGAAGCTTCATAGCAACATTCATAGTGATTTCTTAGTTTTTGAGGGTGGTTATATTGCATAATATGCTGGCTCCATTAAAAAGGGGTTCATATTTCAAGCTGGGGTTCATCCACACCCATTTTTATTCCAATGAGTCCATTTTCAAGAGATACCTATGATGGTCTCCTTGAAAAAAAAATAGGTATGAGGATTGAGGTGGTGTCATATCATTGAAATGTAGAACGTGATCCTGAACATGGACATCACTTTCATATCAATGTCTCAGTTTTTAAGGAAGATATAGTAGTTTTATAGTATTTTTAAAGTAGATATATGTATAACAAATATGCTTGGTCAAGTTTGTTGTTTTGTTTTATGTATTTACATTGTAGTGATTTTTTTTTCTTTTCAAAATCTATTTACCCAGTCTGCAGTTTTCAAATAAAGAAGTGGAAATTGTAGATAAGAACTCTGTGCATTTCTGGTTTGTTATGCATTTTGTAAAAAAAAAAAAAAAAGAAGAAGATTTAAAAAATGCTTCTGACAATGTGTAGATATTCGAAAAAAGGGCAAAGAACATTGTGCACAGTTGTAAAGCACACACAAATAAACTTTAGTGAATGGGGCATGTGTTCATTAGTACACCAATTTGAAAATATCCACAAATATATATATATGGATTTTTAGCAAAGGCCCATAAAATAAATGTCAAATTTGACAATTACTTCCAATCCTCCCCATGCTTAATTAAGGTCCATTGAACTCTATGGAACTTATTTCAGAGTAGACATATAAAGAGCTGTAATTGACTTTAATTCCCATTGCATCCTTTAGAGCAGCAGTCCCCAATGTTTTTGGGACCGTGGACCGGCTGAGCCTCTAAGGAAGGTGGGCCCCCCCGCAGGTGCGCACGCGCTCTCGGGCACATGCGCGAAGTGGTGGGGGAGCGCCCGCCCACCCGCCAGCGCCGGCGTGAGCGCTCCCCCACCCCTTTGCGCATGCGCAGGGGCGCCTGCACGCACGCCCGTGCGCCCGCGCACCCCTTCGCGCGGGCGCGTGGGCACTTGGGCGCATGCGTGAATGGGTGGGGGAGCGCACGGGCAGGTGGGAAGGCACCCCTGCGCATGCGCGAAGGGGTGGGGAAGCGCTCACGCCGGCGCTGCCATGTGCGCACGTGTGCAAAGCAGCTGTGGGGAGGGGAGTGCGGGGGGACCGGAGGTCTGTCTTCACGGCCCGGTCTGGCTCAGGCCACGGACCGGCACTGGGCCGCAGACCGGGGGTTGACGACCTCTGCTTTAGAGTGCAATTTAGGAAGTTGAAATAACAGCCCTCCCAATCACCCAGATGTGAGCACAATAGTTGCTTAAGGTATAGCTGCATATATCCTATTCTGAAACTGGAGGAAGACAACAACTCTTAGTAAAAAGAGATGAAGATTTCCCAAATTGCACCCCACCCTAGACCTTGGGATCAAGCCTGTAAGAGCAGAGCTATCGGGGGGGGGGAGCATAGGAAGGTGGGAGAAGCCATTTTGTGGGAAGGGATGCCAGATGTGAATCACCTTCCCAGCATGGTCTGCACCTGTGAATAAAGCCTGCACCACATTGACTGAGTGACACATTGCGTAGCACATGTCTATCATGTGAAGCTTTCTAATGCCTACTGCTGTGAGGCCCATGTCTGGAGCACACATGATTTCTGCCTGCTGCTCTTTGGCAGGAATGGAGAGGAAGTACTTGTGCAACCTTTGCTTCCCTGCATTCAGCAGAGGGATGAGGTGGAGTGGGGTGGAGAGTCAGTGGAGATTATAGCAGGGTGGACTTTGCTTAGCCATCAGTGATGCTTCTCGGGCCTTTCTTCAGTGTGATAAGATAACATAAAACAGTTGCTGGGAGCAGGAAACTGCTTTTCAGAATGGGAATTCTAGCCGTCTTTCCCTCACTTTCCTTCTCCTCTTCTTTTTTGCATTGCTGAGTCTCTGCATTGGCTCCTGGGCCTGCCAAACCTGACCAGCCTTCATCTATATCAACACAATACTTTTTACAGTCTCACAGGTAAATGTATAAAAAGTCAAACTTGTTCAGAGCTATGGTGATTTGTGTACCAGCTGGTTTAAAATCAGAGCACAAGGTAGGGCTGGTCCCACTAAACAGACACAGCATACTCCCAACAAACCTGTCTTTGGCTTTTTTTTTCCCTAGCTGGCGTAGTCCATTGGGATGAAGAGTGTCCCTTGCCATTTCTGAGCAAATTTAAAAATGAGATTTCTTCCATTGGTGGGACACTGTAATTCTCATTTAGGACTAGGATGTGCAGAAAGTGCCCATTGTATTCTAACTACATTCCTTACATTGAAACTAAAACTTAATACATTGACATGGGATCTTGGTTGCTAATTCTGGTATCAGCACTATGTGTGGTAGATCCCTCATTAACCAACAGATTAGTCAAACCCACTACAACCAACTCATGTAACATCTTCAGAGCAATACCTTTCTATCAACAAGTTATCATGAGCATGTTCATCATTGTACCTTCAAGGCATGACTTGTATGTGGGAATAGCCCACTGCAGATAGACCATCCCATGGGGAACTTTCAGGGTATCTCCAACAGTGACCTAGTTCATACATGTTTTGAATAATTCTCCAAATGACCTAAACATATCCCTTCGAATAAATGTACTTGTGGCACTCTATATCAATAAAAATGATAATACAAAACTGTATTAAATTTTTTATTATATACAGCTTCACAAAGATGAAATTTTAATTGCTACATCTCCCTACCTACCTCTCCACCAAACTGCTTTGAAATAATAAAGATTTCAGTTGACAGACATCATCAGTGAAAGCTGGGCAAAAAATTGCGGTCTGTGCCCTTGTGTTAATTATCTATGACCAGTATAAATTCGATTTTTGCATACAGGAAAGATAAAACAGTATTAAAACAACACAATTTTATCATATCATTTATTAGCTTCTCTCAGTGGGACTTTTAAGTGAATGGGAGAGAGAAGCAGGTGGATTTGCACTTAATTGAATTAGAAGGTTTTCAAAATTTCTGAGGACTCCTGATTAATCAGCAGAGATCCAGTGTAGGATATTTTACACAGCTGGAATATTCGTTTGTCTAGCCTAGGGTGGGTTTTTTAAAGTTCAAAACAAGCTTTCTAATGTGTTGCATAAAATCTATTTAAATAAGTGATTTTTAAAAAAAAGACTAGGGAAATTACTGGCTAACTGTTGTCCCTAATTTTCAGGTTTTCAGCAGGTCACCAGTAGGAGCAGATGAAATATAGTTACAATACCATGGCTTGGTGAAGCAGTGGAAAGAACATCTACCTGAGGCTTGATAGATCACAACTTCTGAGGTTTATCTGAGACTCAATAGACAAATCCTCTGGCTTGGCTATTGAGGAGCAGGAAATGATGGTGTTCAGAGGACCACCTAGTCTACCTGGATTGTGTGTTACCAGGTCTTCCTCATCAGAGGGAAGATCTATTCAAAGCTCAGTAGACTAGGCCTATTCCTCAACACTTCAATAGAGATGGAGGGTCTCTTGTGGTCCTAGGTAGACCAGGCCTTCCTCAAAGGTCACCTACCCAATATGTGGTAGGCTAGGTCTCTAGCCTCAACTGGAAGCAGGAGGCAGTGGGATATAGTCAGAAGGCATCTCTACCCAGATTGTGGGTAGACTAGGCCTTCCTTCTTGGGGGGCACATCAACCCATCACTCAGTAGACAGGGCCTCTGGGCTGGATCACAAAAGTTAGCTCTCCTTATATAAATATACTATGGAGAAACAGAAAGAGGCCCCAACCATGAAATCAGTGGGGCAGACCTGTAGGGATTTGGGGTGCATGTTGTGACGATAAAATGGTGGTGGAAAGGAAACAATTCACAGAGCTTTGGGCTCCTCAGAAAGAGAAGAAAAAGGTGGGGTTAAAGTAAAGCAGATGGACAAAGAAGGAAGATCGGGGGGAAATAGAGAAGGTTAATGGTTCCAGTAGGAACCACAGTATAAAAACAGAGTTCATTGTAAGGTGTGAAGAAGAAAAAAGTGGGGATTAATGAGGTGGTTTAAAAGAAGTCATTGAGTTGAAATACACTTCTAAGATAACTGCTGCAGCCATTTTGAGTAAGTAAAGTGGGTTTTTTTAAAGTGACTCTCAAAGGGCTGTGAATTACGCATCCTGTCTTAACACAGGCACCAAACTGCACTGGTTATGTACAGAGGAAGGGGAATTGATAGTGTTTCTAGAGCTGGCCAGCTGTGCCACACTCTGCAGGCATAAAGCTGAATTTTTAGCTGCCTTGACAGGAAGGAACCTTAAAGCCTGAGTGCCACAGCAATGCTGAAGAGTCATAGCCTGCCTGGAGTGACCATATGTCCTCTTTTAGCAAGGATGGGCTTCCATTCGAAGAGCTGCTCTTCTTTTTCATGAGGTACAAGCAACTGAGTTAGCTTCCCTGGCCAAGCAAAGATTTGAAACTGGATCCAGTGCTGGAAATTAATTTAAGCAAATTGAAAACCTCCTATTCTCCCTCCCCTTTCAGGGTCTGAGGCTTCCCAGGGTGCCCTTTTGTCCTCGGGAAGCCTTTGGGAACCTCAGAATGGTGCAGAGGGGAGCCTCTGGTAGTCAAATATCATTACTGGATCTCTGCTAGCAATTTGGATCCTGGTGGTGATGGATCAAGCAGTGATTCTTTTATCATTAAAGGTGGACTCCATCCCCATCCCAAAAACCCCAAAGGCTTCCCCAGGGAGCCTTGGAAGCTGAACTGAGTGAAAAGGAAGCTTTCCATTTGTTTAAATTAATTACTTCCACTGCTTGGATCCAGTTTAGACCTGCTAATTACGTCAACATGATTAAGCCTACTATGCCTTATTTATTGATTGATTTATGTCCCATCTTTCTCTCAGTGCTGTGTCCCAAATTGGTTACTCACAATATTCTGCAATATGGTGAGCAGTCATGTATTTCCACTTAAATTATGGTAATGTCTAATGGTTATGATTAGAGATGGGGACGAATATAAAAATGGATCGCTTTTTCCGACGAATATAGCCAATTCGTTAAATATTCATCGATCCGTATTTGTGGGTTTCAGAGACCCCCACGAATATGAAGGAATGAATATTTACCCGTTTTTATTCGTCCTTCGTATTTAAAAAACAAACAAAAACAAAAGACCATTCTGCCTACTGGCCGCCAATCAGCTGATCGGCGGCAGAAAGGCAGCCACCACCCCACACAGCCACCCAATACCACAGCCTACCCCCACACCCCCTTCCTTTCCCTACCTTAGGCCCCACCCCACCGACACCGTCTTACCTTAATAGCTGCTGCCAAGGTCTTCTGGCCTCGGAGCCACACATGTAAAAATGGAGACTGGCTGCCCTTTGCAAAGATGGCAGCTGCAGCTTCATTTAGGGTAGGGAAGCTGCAGCTGCCATCTTTGCAAAGGGCAGCCTGGATTCCCTTAGCCTGCCTTAAGGGAATCCAGACTGCCCTTTGCAAAGATGGCAGATGCAGCTTCCCTACCCTAAATGAAGCCGCAGCCACCATCTTTGCAAAGGGCAGCCAGTCTCCCTTTTTACACACCGTGGCTGCGAAGGCCTGATGGAGATCTGGCAGCAGCTATTAAGGTAAGGAGGTTTCGGTGGGAGTGGGGTGGGGGCTAAGGTAGGGAAAGGAAGAGGGTGTGGGGTAGGCTGTTGGGGTGGCTGGCTGTGGGTGTGTGTGTGGGGGGGTGGCTGCCTATCGGCTTCTGATCAGTTGATCAGCGGCCAGTAGGCAGAATGGGCTTCTGTGCCGTGTGGTGAACTCTCTTGGGGGACCCAATTTGTGGGTGAATAACTCGGATGTCCGATATCCAATCTTCACCAAAGTTGGCAGGCATGTTGGGGAACAACATAGAAAGCTCTGTTGTGATTCTGGAGTCTCTCAGTACCTGGGGGGAGCTTTCCTGGGGGTGTCCTCTTTGTGAGTATATAACCCGGGGGTCCATGATCCAATGTTCAGCAAACTTTCAGGAGTTGTATAAAAGCATCTGAGGAAGCTTCCCTTCAAATCTGGTGTCTCTAGGTGCTTAGGGGCCAGTTGTATAGTGGTTTAATGTGCAGACAAATCGACGGATTGATCAGTCGATTCGTCGAAGAATATTCGTATATTCGTATTCGTTGATCCATTAACCTTGACGAATAACGGATCAAAATGAATCCATTTTTTTTATTTGTCCCCATCTCTAGTATGATATTGACATATATTTGTTTAAATTAACATACACACATTTAATTCAGAAATGTCCATTTTTTTGGTGTTCCTTGACCTCCATGTATATCTTCCTTTTTGGTTATGGAGCAGTGGCCACTCTAGCCCTACCATGAGGAGTCAAATAAGTGCTCAAGTTATGACAGTGCATTGCAAGAAACAGATTATGGGTGAATTACACCCTTGTGTGCATTTAGAAGTTGGCTGAATAGCTCTCTATGTTGGGGAACCTAAGCCATTGATAATAAGTTTGATTTCCCACTATGGCTCCTAGGAGAAGAGTCAGCCTTTTCGGTCTTAGGCAAGCTACACATTCCCAGAGCACCTCCAGAAGAAGTGACTTATGAACCACTTTTGAGTAGTTTGCACTGAGGAAGCCCTACAAAGAGCTGCTATAAGCCAAAATTGATATTGCCTGGGTTGGGATCTTCTGCCTGACATTAGCCAAAGAAAACAGCTCTACCATTACATTGACCCCATGTGTATTATACACAGAGAAACTACTGCCTAAGATCTCTCTAGCCTTTTCTTCCCCCTTCCATACTACACTGGGTGTGGGAAGGTATTCATAGAAACATAGAACAGTGAAGTTGGAAGGGGCCTATAAGGTCTTCAAGTCAAACCCCCTGCTTGATGCAGGAATACAGATCAAAGGATACCTGCCAGGTGGTTGTCTAAGTTTTTCTTGAATGCCTCCAGTGTTGGAGGACTCAAAACCTCTCAAGGTAATTGATTCCACTGTCCTACTGCTCTAACAGTTAGGAAGTTTTTCCTGATGTTCAACCGAAATCTGACTTCCTGTACCTTGAGCCCATTGTCAGGCATTAGCAAACTTTGGAAGCAACTGGTGCAAAAACCTGAAAAGCTTTTTATATTGCAAGTTCACAGTTTGACAGGATGAAATCTTTGGGAATATAAGCTGTGGAGCAATAGACTTCTGCATCATGGTTCATAAGGCCAGAATCAGTCTGAACCCAGTAGAGTCCTGAATTGATCCAAAGTGACTAAGAAGGGGATCTGTGTGCAACCCTACTAATAAATAGTAACTGTGGAGACTGTTGTTTATATATTATTATAGTTATGTTCTCCACACTAGCATCATGAGATTTGAAAAACTGCAACCACATGGAACCCACAGGTCATATAGGTCTTTTCCATCTAATTGTGCTTATGTCCAAGTAACAGTTAGGTTCCATAGGATTGGTCCTATGAGGCACTGAAATCCTGATGTTACCACGGCAATGAGAAGAACCCAAAGCAAAGCATCTTCTGTTTTGGCATGTGTAGAGTGCTTAGTCATAGGACTGTGATGTTAGCAAGACCGGCTGTAGTAAATCCCTGGTTTACACTACAAGCCCAATTACATACTATATTTTCATGATTGCCAGATTCTTAATAATGAGCCATTTCATTTTTTGGGGGAGTAACATACAAAGAATGAGTAGGCTTGGGGAAAAGAATATATATATATATTTAAAAAATCCAGTTCCATAACGTTTAGCAAGGTCTTTTGAATCATCAGCGTATAACAATTTGAACCAAGAGAGGTTAATGGGCGGAATGATAATTAAACATTACACCACCTGGTTTATTAGCATTTAGAAAGAAAGTCTACAGTTGAGAAACGGAGAGCATATTATGGCCCCTAAGAAAGATTGCTAAAGCCTCATTTCTTGCAAATATGAATCTGGAGAACTTTAATAAAAAATACAACTTTCCAGCTGTTTCCAGATTGGCTAAATCAATGCAATGAATTTTATAATCTTTCTACCAGATGGGGGAAATGCTCACATTTCCAGAAGTGTTAATGGAATTTAGATAGAATGAAGTTCTGAACCATACGTTAGGAGAAACAAAATATGTGTATACAGATTTTTTAACAGCTCTGCAAGAGCCAACATCTGTCACAGTAAACTCAAATGCAAAGCACATGGAGAGATCCCCTCCCCTTGTATTTATATAGGCAGAAATATGAAAAAGAGGATTTCATGTGCAAATCAGTCTTAATGATTATGGATTCCATCCAGCCTTAGTTAAATGCTTTAAGGTCCCATTGATTTCAGAGAGAGACATTTAGCAATCAATGGGGCTTAGAAGCATGCAAGCTTTTGCTGGAAGATATTGCATGATTTAATCAGATCCCGCATATAGGGTCTGACATGCTCTGTTGATGCATTAAATACAGTATGACTTTGACTGATAATGACTAAAAAATAGGAATTTATTCAAGTAGAATGTGTTTCAATAGCCAAGTATTCGAACACCCCAACATTCTGGAACAACTGTTGTAGGACAGACAGGTCACAGAGCTACATTTCCTCAACTGTGGTGACCAGAGCCTCTAATTTAAGAAGGACATCTCCCTTCATACGATAGAAGTATGGAGGAAAGGCTGGAAAAAAGAAGTTAAGAAAAGGTAGCACCCTGTAGGAACGTATGTAGCCCTGGTGAAAACTATGAGAGAGCCAAATTAAATGTATGGAAAGAAAGGTTCCCTTGGAATTCTACATGAGGTGATTCTACATGAGGAAAAAGCTCTGGAAAACAGGAAATTCATATTGCTGATACTCTGTAAGCCTGCTGCTAATTTGGCAAACATGAGATCTTAAATGATTATCTATTAAACCCACTTCTTTCATTCCATTCATTTTGTTCTGATTAGCCTATCCCAGTAAATCACCACCATCATCTTAGAACTGCAGAGCTGGAAGGGACCCTGTGGATCACTGAGTCCAGCCGCTGTCAAGGAGGCACAGTAGGGAATCAAACTCCCAACCTCTGGCTCCTCAGGCAGACACTCAAACCATTGAGCTATCCAGCAGTTTTCTAGGTGTTTGTTATCTAGGTGTCAATAGGACTATTTGGACACTTGCTGTTAAACATATGAGCAGAATTGCTGGTCTTTCCCTCTATGTTGCATCCCTGTAACCTGGTGAGGTCACCATCCACATATTGTAGGATAAAGGTACAGATACCCCATGGCTGAGGCAACAGACACTCTTCATCCTCATGTTTTGGGATGAGACACACAAGCCTTAGACTACAAGCCAGACCAAGCCACCCAGAGGTGGAGGTCTGTCTTCTGGAGGAGACTATTTTATATGTATTAGCTTCTCATTCGATTTAGAACACTATTCATGCAGAATTCTCAATCATGCAAGGATTGTTCAAGAGAACAATGAATTTGGCTGGTGTAGGTTGTTAATATGTTGGGTCAATTCATATTTGAAGGATTTGCAAAATTCACAGATTACTTTATTTGGGACAGAAAGAAACTGAGCTTTAAAAAAAAATCAACCGCAGGAGAAAGCAAAATTGGCAGAACTCTCTCTGGTGTAGGGCATGCTTTCCATTGCATACTTGTCTCCCCTATACATGGAGAGCAACACAAGTAGGGATGGAAAAGAAATAGTATTGACTATAATTTGGTGTGTGTGTGTACAAATGAGGATGAACATATCCTTTTGTCTTGAAACAAATTCTGGAAGAAGAAAAGAGAAAGAAAAAGTCTGAAAATTCCCATCTTGTCTTAGAAAAGTTACATGCGGTAGGTACCTACTGGCTAGCATCTGTGTCATCAAGACAGCTTTCCCTATAGACCCCTGGTTCTGTTTTGCCATTATTCATAAATTTACTGTGTGTGTATGTTTTCTTTTTTGCCTTTGTTTCAGTGGTGGCAAGTTGAAAAATGTTTGTATAAATCAGAGTATGCCAGATGCTTGTTATGTTGGTGATCTGGGCAGACAGTTTTCACTCTCTCACCTACTACCTTTAATTCAGCTTAGCAAATTTAGTATGCAAGCCTTCCAACAGAATTTTTAATCTTGAGGAGAATATTCTGGTTACAAATATTTTAGCAGGTTAATAAAACACAGTGGCTTTTCCATAAACCTATTTAGTGCTGCCAACCAATTAGAGAGGGAGAATGGTGCTTTTCCTGTGCTTTGAATAACAGCTTAATCTGATCTGCAGAATGAAAAGGTGAAGCATTTCCTGAAATAGGTGGCTGGAGATAGGTGCCACTTGCTCTTATTTGGAGATCGTGCTTCGCTTTAAAGCTGCAATCTCAGGGCCTAAAGAAATATTTGGCAATCCCTAGTTCCAAAATTCTGGGCAATATTTCAGATTGTAGATACTGGGCAAGCATGTGGGAGAACTGGCATAAAAAGATCTTCTGTAACTCAGTCAACATAACTTTCAGGTTTTTGTTATCACTGGCTATTCTGTGATTTAAACCCAAATAGTATGTCATTCTGACGTCATCTGCTATGGAGTAGGATGTGTGGAAGTTTCATTTTCCTTGGCTTAGAGTTTGAAGGGTTTCTGTTTGTAGACATAAGCATACATAGATATGCATAGGACACAAGTTACAAAACATAAAATCATGGAGGCATACTCAGGATAAGAATGTCTGTTGAAACAATTTCTTAAAATAAATGAATTCAAAGATGCTGGTATGTGGTATAGTGGCTAGAGTGTTGGGTTAGGACTCAGGAGACCTGGCTTCAAATAGCTGCTTGGCCATGGGAACTCTTTGTGTGTGTGTGTGTGTGTGTGTTAGGGGAAAACCATGCCTTGAACATCCTACCTTGAAAACCCTTGTTAGGATTGCCATAAGTCAAACTGACAGCACATAAAAACAACAAAATTTGGTTTTCTTCTTACAGTTCCAGGCCAGGTGCATATGTATAAACAGAACAATATGCCCATGATTGCAAGTTCAATCGACATTGATCTTTTACCAGCTTTAGATGTATGTTATTATTTGCAATTATTACATCCAACAGAATACTGAAATTCCAAGTGCACCTGTTCACAGTTCCAACCCATCTGGATATCTTCCCAAATGCTCCAATCTATTCTCCCTCCCCCTAAATGGAGAATTTTAAAACAAATATATATGGTAACAATAGAGTAAGCCAGCACTCTGTAACTGCTATACACCCTCCCATATCAAGCCTGCTCTCTCATCTGTGGCTATGGTGCCATTTTGTCAGCCATGAGAGAATCCAGACTCATAGAATGAATTGCCTAGCAGCATACACTGTAGAACTAACTCTCCTGTACATTATGAGTCACCGGAGGAGGTCTGTGAATAGGAATGAGTAAGAAAAATACTGGTGCCAAAATAAAATGATTTTCATTGCAGCATAATATTTTAGGCAGGCCAGAGTTCCAAGTGCAATATGCAAGCTTTGGAGCAGCACCACAAGCTGTCTCAGCATGAGTGAAAAACAAAAATCTTGGATACTCTAGGAGCATGCTGGGACAGTGAGGCAAATGACAGATGCAAAAATAAAATAACCAAATACAATTACCACAACTAGCAGATTTATTACAATAGCAATATTGTAAGCTCAGAGATTCTATTCTACACATGTTAAGTCCAAAGATATAATTTTGCCGAGCTCTGCCCTGACATAGCACAAGAAGCAGTGCCCCCCCCCCCCACATGTTATTAGATGACAATTTCCATCATACCTGATCTTTGGCTATGCTTGCTTGGGCTGATAGGAGTTGTTTATTATTATTATTATTATTATTATTATTATTATTATTATTATTATTATTATTATTATTATTATTGCATGCTGTAAAGTCAATTCGGACTTATGGGGACCCTTTTCAGGGTTTTCCAGGTAGAAAATACACAGAAGTGGCTTATCATTCCCTTCTTCTGGGAGTACCCTGGGATGGTGTACCTTGCCCAATGCCACACAGCCTGGCTCTTTTCCCTGGAAGCACAGTGGGGAATCAAACCCCTAACATCTGGCTCTACAGGCCAGATACCTAAACCATCGAGTGCTCCAGCCAGCTGTACACAGAGAGAGAGAGAGAGAGAGAGAGAGAGAGAGAGAGAGAGAGAGAGAGAGAGAGAGAGAGAGAGAGAGAATTAATGTCCAGTCATTTTGGTTGTTGAACAGGACCAAAAATTACGGTAGAGATTTGTTCTCACCAAAGTTCCATCACCAGCAGTTATCGGCCACTGCTGCTTTTGCCATTACAGAATGAAGAGTAGTGGCAGAGATTTCCTTCCTTCCTTCCTTCCTTCCTTCCTTCCTTCCTTCCTTCCTTCCTTCCTTCCTTCCTTCCTTCCTTGGTCCAAGAGCAACACGCTGGCATGGATTGAAGGATGGTTATTTTCTGCACCCTCTGCCTTTAACAGCTGCAACATTTTGACATAAATGATACTTGTCCAGTGTACCTTCCTTCACCCTGAAAGTGCAATACTGAGAAAATGCTGCACTTGTTTGACTTTTTGGTGTTGGGCAGCTGTTAAAGGCACGGGAATGAAGGTGGTACATATATTTTGTTGCAAATAAAGGATCAGTCCTGACTCCTTTGCACTCCTCACCAACATTTTTGCCTTTTTTGAAAAATTAACTGGCGATAAAGGTTCTTCCTTTTATCTCCCTCAGTTTGGTTCCAGGGGAAGTTCATAAAATGAGTCTCCTCTGCTTCATTTAGTACTGCATAATGACATATATGTTCCATGAATGTAACGTATCTGACTCTGGGGTCCAATTAGACTCTTTATGGCCCTCATGGACCAGTTTTGCATCAATGGCTTCTTAATCACCCAGGAAAGAACAAATGCTTCTAGGCATTGAGAGTACCCAACTTGTGCCAAGCATTGTGTGTCCTCTTGTAGTGTCAATCAGTCACAGTCTCAGGCAGAATGGAGTGGTAAATGCTGGTGAAAAACATACAACATCCATACGTCTTCTTTACTCAGGTATATGGTTTACAAGTAGGTTAGTCAGCATAGCTGACTAAATTTGGCCTCAAATATATGTGTTGTGGGCTTATAAATCTCTTCTGGAAGACAAGGTAAGACCCTTAACCTCCCAAATCATTCTTCTTCAGTTTAGATTAAGATCTGAGCCAGAGAATAATGTCTGCCTTTCCTGCCAGCCCTTGCGGCCAACTCTCCCTGCCAGCTCAAAAATACTCTCCTCTTTCTTCTTAAAGGTTTGCAGGCCGGCACTGGCAACATGAACAGCTATAAAGCCTAGTCAGCAAGGACTCAAAATATCTACCTTACCCTCTGACAGGCCCAGGATAAAATCCCACAGAAATTTCATAAAGGTATGTACATCAACAACTTTTTACACCTTATTTTTATTCTGCAAAATACAAACAGCAGCCAGAATCCTGGTGATCTCACAACTGCCTAAAGCCAGTCACACAAAGATTGTGTCTCAGTGTCCCACAACACATCCACACAATTTATTTGCACAGTCAGTGGGGGAAAACATACACAAGGTAATACGCAATAGGATTCTGGCCAATGTGCCATATGACATAGTTAGACTTCCTGTCTGGCTGATGTCTCTGCAGAAAAGCCCAGGTTAAACTAAATCCATAAGCCAGGCCAGTTTTGACCACAACTACAGTGCAGACACCTGAGAGTGTGCAGAGTGCAAAAGGTTCCTAACCAGATTCCTGGGGGATGATGGCAGCCCTGTCAAAGAGTGAAGCAAGGATGGTGAGGAATCTCTGGAGCTAAGTCGAGTGCATTCTGCTTGTCGTATTGCCCACCTAGCTTTTCCCCATTTGGCAGAAAGGGCTCTGGCAGCTGACTCCCACTGGAGTAAGGCCTAGAGGACCGGGTCCCACACCACCCCCTTTCACCACATGGCCAGTGACATATATACCTTGTAGTTGCCAGATAATAATGTATATTGTGTTAATGTTTATATTTTGGAAAATAAATAAATAATAATTTTAATATATAAGAGAGCGACAAAAGAGTTTTCCATTATGCTGTTGTACATAAGGCCCACAAGTGACATACACATGTCGAATCCCACCAGATTTTGAATGCAGAGCCTCATGTAAACACATGCATTTGCTGCTGACATTTTTTTTTTTTTTTACTACTCTTTCTTGAGCTGGTCAGCCAGATGGTAATATGCTGAAGCCTGTTGTAAACAGAGTGGTTATAGGACAGTAATTTTCCACTTGTGTTTTTCTGGAAATCTGAGGAGGTAGATACCCTTCAATTGTCCTCTTTTACCTAGAACCACCATGAATGCCTCCCTAACCATGTAACATTAAAATCCAGAGGATTTCCATTGTTGATAGCTGTGTCATAGGCTATGTTTGGTTATATAAACATATAATGGTGAAAATCCTATGAGTTAAACATGTACAACATTTGGAGGTGAACTGCTATAGGTTATGATGTCAGAATAGATCTCATCTGTTGTGTGCTGAATTTTGTGACTCAGGGTGCAACAAATAATGTCTGTGCTGACCCTTGTAACTTGCAGCAATGCCAGAATCTATGGCATTGGCAAAATGACAAGAGGGTTTTGGCCAATAAATTGACATTTCTCAGGCTTCCTCAAAGAGATGACCAGAAGTGATAACATTTTTCTACAATCAGTTCATCCAGAACCAGTGTTGTCCCTCTCACTCAACCCTTGCCTGCCCTTCTCTGCTCTTGTGACAGAACAAGGGCCTGCCACCTCATCTCAGGTTTTGGCTTGAAATCTTAGGAAATCAGTTCTGCTCACCTGGCAATAGTATATTAAAAAAATAAAAATAAATCAGGTTTCTTTCATTGTATTTTTTTATTCTATTATTTGATTATTGACCATTGCCTTCTAAATGTTGTTACTAATGACTGCAGCAAGAAAAGAGAAAGGCCAAATGTGAAATGAATTGACTCAATAAAAGAAGCCACAGCCTTGAATTTGGAAGACCTCAGCAGGGTTGTTAATGGACAGAACCTCTGGGAATTCACTAACTCATAGGGCTATTATAACTCAGAAGCAATTTGATAACATGTAACAACAACAATGTTGTCCAGCCTGTCGTTCTGCCAAGTTTGCACATTAATGGGCAGATTCTTTCAAAAATCCACAGCAGTTTTTTTTTTCTTAAGAAATGAAATTATGTGCCTGGAACGTGTGCCTACACAGCGCACTTTTTCCTCATGTAGTGTATCTGGTTGGGACAGCATGTCGTAACAACCCATTGCTCTCAGAGGCATTCATGCCCCAATTTTTAATGCACACAGCAGCAGCTGTTATTTCAAGTGGATATTACCTGTTTATTTTCTTTATCAAGAATAAATAAATGAAGGCACCTTTCAGACCACCCTCACAGAATTTTGGGTGCAGATTATGTTTTCTGGTGCACACATTCTGATCCTCACATTCTAAGAGGGTGGGTCATTTTCCTGACCCACTCCTGAATAAGAGCCCACCAGACACCTCAAATGTCCCAAGACAGAACAAAAGAGCCTATATTCAGTGTCTGGCAAGATCAGGTAGAACTTGAAAAGACTTCAGTCTGACAGCTAGAAATGCCACTGGCTTTTTGGACACCCCTGAGTTAGCTGGACCTATAGTCTGAGTCAGCAGGAGGCAGCCGCCTACTTTCCCACCGTTGCCAGTCCTGCACTGATTAAAACATAAAGTGGTGGCAATAATTGTTTTGTGTTTAGTTTTAGTAAGTTATAGAACTTCAAAGGCAGATTTCCATACAAAACTGCTGCAGTGTAGCTCATCAAGAGAATCAGCTCCTGTCTCCTGGGGTTCGAACCAGAACAAAGGTGCCTCCCACCCACCACTCCGCTATGTGCGAGAACTGGTTCATTGATACAGAATGTCTGTGGCAGTGCAAACAACTATGCTGTGAACAGCTATCGTTAAAGGAGTCATCCCTGTATTTTTCTGCATTCCCATTCCCACTTGGCTCACTGTTTACAGCCGATTCCCATCACTGTCTAACTGGATGAGACCAACTAAGGGCAACCTTTTGATAAGACCTTTCATATGTCACTATTTCATAGGGCCACCATAAATTCAAAGTAACATGGCAGTGCGCAGCAACAAGACCTGAGGAGAACTCTTTGTGAATCTAAAGAAGTGAGCTATAGGCTGCAAAATGCTTCTGCTGTAATAAATTTAGTGAATCTTTAAAGCAGAGGCATTCCTTGATTACAGCCCCCTCATCCCTCACCATTGACTATGCAACTGAGGGACTACAAGAGTTGCAATCTAAAAATGTCTGTGGGGCCCCAAGTTGCCCATCCTTTTTTAGTGTGTCATACAACTGTGGTTATGATTCACCTCTAACACACTGAATAGTTCAATATAAACCCAACCAGCTGCAGCCTCTATGCTGGCAGTCTCTGTTCTTAGCACTAAAACCCATGCATTTGTATACCAGAAATAAAAATTATCTCCTGTTCAGTGGAGAAAAAAAGAAATTCTAGAGCAGTGGTTTTTAAAAAATAATCCTGGACTTCAACTCTCATAATGCTTGACTTTGGCTATTTTGGGATTGGTCTTCTTAGAGCTGTAGCCCAAAATAGTCTGAAGGACACCAGGTTGGATAGCTCAGTGGTTTAGGTATCTGGCTGCAGAGCCAGTGGGTGGGAGTTCGATTCCGCATTTCCCTCTTTACGGAGCTGGACCCGATGATCCATAGGGTCTCTTCCAGCTCTGAAGTTCTAAGATCATAAGATCATTAGGGTGCCTATACCTATTCTAGGAAATCAAGAGGAATTGTGGTGCAGTGATTAGATAGTTCGATGGGACTGAGGAGATCCCAGCTCAAAGTTCTTTTGGGTGTTTGGTTGTTGTAGGTTTTCTGGGCTGTTTTGGCCATGCTCTGGAGGTTTTTCTTCCTAACGTTTTGCCAGTCTCTTTTGGGTGTCTTTGAAACAGTTAACCATTTCAAGCCTGACATATGCATGGCTTATTATGAAGATAAAACATGGGGAGGGGAAATAGGTACCTCATGCTGACCCCTTGGAGAAAGATTGGAATGAACCTATAATACCTATGTTTTAACCCCTTTCCAAGCAAAACAGGGAGAAATTTGGAATAGTAATGATCAGATAAACATTGGCCTTTGCCCAATACTGAGAAGAGCAGAGAATATGTTTTCTTAGAGAAAACAGCTTTTCTGTCTTTAAAAAAAAAAGTTCACTGAACAAAATACACAGCAAGTGTAAGCTGAAATTTAGGCCTCAGATTTCCTTAATGTTCATGATAACGAAATGGATTTTAATAAAGTGTGGCCCATGTTTAACCCCATTCGCCTGGTCTCGCATGGTTATTCCGGGACAAGGGGGCAAAGCAGTGCATGCATTTAGGTAGACCCCACACACTCTGTCCCCAAGTTAGCCAGATAATGTGAAGACCTAAAAAATGGCTAGATTCAGCAATGGAAACAAGGTCTGCCAATAAAGTACAACTCAAAATGTGTCCATATCTGAGCAGTGATTGTATCAGAGTCCAGTCATTAAATTAGAAAGGGGAAGTGAAAGCCTTTGAAGCCTTCTTGCCTAATGAGGAAGATCTAAAGGAACTGCCTGGGCCAACACTTCAATGAAGATTAATGGGTTTTTGAAAGGGAAACAATGCATGGCAACCTCTGAAATGCTTCTCAGAGATCAAAAGAATTGCAGACTACACTTACAAGGTGTGGATTGTCTCCAGGCAGATTCGAAGCATCTGACTAGACACTCCATATCTCTTTTCCATCTCTTCCTTGCTAAGACCTACTGGAGGGCAACACAGGCAGCATGCATCACCCCTGGAGCCCCATCACACATCTTGTCTGCTGATGTTGGCACAAAAGACACAATGCAATGGCACCATCTCACAAATTGAGCTCGGCCTGGGGGAAAGGAACACAGGGCATTCATGGTTCCATGTCTCTCATAAAATTAAGTGAATGGCTTCCAAAGGAATTGAAGAGAACAGTTTATATATGCAGCCATATACATCCCAACTAAAGCTGCAATTGGGATTATTTGGTGAGTGGGTGGGAGATATAAACCCTCACTTGTCTCATCCTTCTAAAAAAGGAGGAGGAATGGCAACTTTCATTTCCCCACTGGAAACAACGGGAAAGAAATTCCTGGTGCTTTCAATATGGTTCTTCCATGGGTGAGATTTTTTGTTTTGCAAAATATGCCCCCTTTTTGGTATAAAACTGCCAGATTTTGTGCAAAACTTCCAATTTTGCATGAAATTGTGAAACTCTCCCCAATATGTGGATTGCTGTAATAATCCACAGACCAGGGTGTGTGTTGCTCTACTTAAGAATCTGTACCAGTAACTGGACGGTGGGCATTTTGCTCAACAGTCAGCCAGACCATTTGCACTTACTGTGTGTGATGTGTGTCTCTGTGTGTCTCTGTGCTTTTCTCCCCAAAGGGAAAGGATGCTAATTACATTTTACACACATTAAGGGGAAATGGGGTTGGGGAGAGCTCTTTGTCTTAGTCTGGGCCAGAGGCAAAGAGTACTGAAGGACTTTATAATTCTTTGTTGAGGTGCTCTATCCTGTTGACAGAATGAGTTGTTTTGAGAGTGACCTTGGCACCCTGACTTTTTGGCTGGGACTGGAAGTTCCCTGCCCCCAGCTGTGATGCACACTCTATGGCAGTACCTACTAAAGGCAGGTGAGACGTTGTGCTGTAAGTGCCATATTATTTTCTCTGCACCTTAAAAATAGGTGTGAAGGGTATAGAACTATGTTTTAGATACTAGCTTTCTTTCTGACACCCCAGTCTACAAAGCAACTATTACATTTCTGTGTATTTTATCTTTCTTCACCTGCCCATTAAAGCCTGGTGGGAAGATTGGAATGATTTTCAAACTTCAGATGGAGAATAATACTATGAACATACATTCTAGTTTCATTACATCTTACTGCTGAAAAGAGACATCAGATTTCTGTGCTTATTTATTTTCTGATTATTTTTTTCTCCCCAATGATCCTGGCAATAATATGGGACAGGCATTGACAATAATATGGGACAGTGTTTAAACTTGGGCTATAGAAATGAAATCTGGTGTAGAGATGGGAAGATACTAGTTTTTCTTTTTTCCCACTGTCAGATTTGTTTAATAACAATAATAATCTTAGAACAGCAGAACTGGAAGAGACCCTGTGAATCATCATGTCCAGCCCCTGTCAAGGAACCACAGTGAAGAACTGAACTCGCAACCTCTGGCTATGTAGCCAGATACCTAAGCCATTGATCTTCATGTTTGCAACGAAATGCACACATGTTAGTAAGATCATGTCAAAAGGGTAACTGGAAAGGAATCAGACACATCCCTAACTTGAATATGGACATTTTGATAGATTGGTTTTCAAGAGATATAATAGTTGAAATCACATTGCATAGCATAGTAAGTCACAGTAATGCAGGTCCACTGAATCAGTGGGGATTTGGTGAGTCAACTACTCAGTAAATTCTAGTAATTCAAATAGGCCTACTCTAGTTATGACTTACTTTAGCGTAGAGTAGGTCCATTTGAATCAATGGAACTTATGGAGAAGTTGGCTCATGAAATCCCCATTTCCCCACTGATTTAACCCCCCACTGATTCAATTGACCTAGCATGATTTACTATGCTAAGCAACAAGTCAGTATATCACAATTTATTCTTCTTCCTTCCTTCCTTCTTCTTCTTCTTCTTCCTCCTCCTCCTTCTGGCCTGCTTAAAGAGTAGTGAGGGCTATGCACAATAAGGTGGCATTCATGCTCAAAATGAATGAAATGAACTGAGAAATTATGCCTTTAATACAAGTAAAGTAGATTTGAATATATTCACTCATCTGGGGTAAGGGTGTGTGAAAATTTCATTGTTCAGTTTTTAAAAAATGAATTTACCCAATACACTTGGAAACACGGACAGTTTGTGGCTGAAAAGCTATAAATTTTCAGGTTTACAATGTATTTAGGAAGTATCATTCATCTAGGAACAGAGAAGTTCAATTTTAGGAGAGATTTCTGTTCCAATCAATCCACAGCCGGTTTTTAGAGTGTATGGTGGTGTATCTGTGGGAGGGATAGCCGTTTGCATATGCATCAATGGATCCTGGCCTAATTCTTTAATTCAGTAGTTCCCAACCATGAGTCCCCAGATGTTCTTGTACTACAACTCCCAGAAATCCTGGCCAGCACAGCTAGTGGTGAAGGCTTCTGGGAGCTTTAGTCCAGGAACATCTGGGAACCCAAGGTTAGAAACCACTGATCTAATGTTTTCCACTTTGCCAGCAGAAATCATTGCTGGGGAATCAATGTGAACAAGAGCTGGGGAACCCATGGCTCTCCACATGTTGTTAGAGTGCAATTCTGAGACAGGTTGTGAAAGAATTTGGGAGGGGTATTACCCATGCTGTGACTTAATCCTTAGATTATCGTTTGATAAATAAAATAAAATCCAGTGCACATTGATATGGTGGCAGGTTTTCCCGTCACATCAGAAGCGCCTGCTTGTTGAACAGAGAAACAGTCTGCTGCTCAGTTTCAATGGCTGCATCTAATTGAGGCTCATTAATTGCCACAGTGACACAGAGGCAGCCTTAGCATGATCTTCTGTTTATCTTCCTCTGCCCTGGGGCTGCATAATTGAGAACTGATGAGAAAGGAAATGTGAAGGTTTGTGAATCATTAGCTCTTAGTATTTGCAGCAGCCGCTTCAGGTCGTTCAGTTTTGAGATGAAATCCAAGCCCCCTTCTGTCCTTATTGAAATGGAAGAAGGGCACAGGCAAGGTAGGGGGCTTGCTTGTCCTGTCTCCCACTCATCACACAAAAGTGGCTGTCTGAAGAAGGGGAGGCTGTTCTACTCATATGGGCTCTGCATGTAAGCCAGATCTCTGGGGGGGGGGAGTTGTGTGTGTTTTCACTCATACAGGCAGCCTGCATCCCTCTTCAAACAGTCACTTTTGTGTGATGAAAGCAATGGCGGCAAACAAAGATGGGGCTACCACACTGCCCCTCGTTGCATGCTTCAATAGTAACTAAAGACATCGCTTCATTTCCAGGATGTCTCTGCTATACATTCAAGTGGTTATAAATATTCATTAAGAAGGTACTTTGTAGATGCTCAGAGGCTCTGTTATTGCACAGCTCAGGCCTTAGGCTCAACTTTTAACCTTGAAAACAGGTTGAATATTAATTTTGGATCAGATGAAGTCTTGTAAGAGAGACGATGGGGGATCCCGAGCTTTAAAAAAACTTGCTGGGATCATTTCTTTGTTGTGAAATGTCGAGAGGTATCCTTTTGGGTGAAAGGATTGTTTCTTCTAAACTTCTGTTCTGGGTAAAGGATGGCCTGGTACTATCTGCCTGATGATAGGAAATGACAGACTTCCTAACTTTCAGTAATTCACTTCTGAAAATTATATGAATGGTATTATGCAAATAGGCATAATGAACAGGATTTTGGCTAAATAAAATGACTGCCAGGTGGCGAGCTTCCTTTAGCCTTTTGGCAAGGGGAAGAGTGAGATGTTTTGGTAGGCATCTTGTTCTAGTACTTATAAGAATCTATTATAATATCCAGTGGTGTCCTTTCACTAGCACAAAGCTAGTGCAGGAGAGCTCAGTGGTTTAAGTGTCTGGGAGTCCAGCTCCCCAGTGTGCTGGGGAGCTGGGGCTGGGCTCAATGATCCATAGAGTTCCTTGCAGTTCTAAGATTATTATCATAAGCTTTGATTTCTCCTGGAAGTCCCACTTTCACCCTTGCTTTGATTCTGCTTCTGCCAGGCTCTGCACATACCAACCAACAACTCTCTGCAACTTCATCGTGTCAGATGTTGTTCATGGTATTAAGACTTTGGCTAGTGGTTGCACATCTATATAAGTCCACATGTATGCACACACACTTAACCTCTCACCGTTGGCTGTGACCTTGCATGGAATTGTTAAGATGTTGTGGGAGACAGAGTTTTAAACCTTCTCTCCTTCCAGCAGTGCTGGTTGAGATTGCTTTTTCTGGGCCACCTTTAGTAGTGCAAAAGTAGCCATCATGGATACTTTTGGTTCACTGTGGGAAGAAGATTTTCACATTCACCCTCACTGCATGGACCCAGTCAGGGCTGCAGATACCATGCCACCATCAGCAGTATGGAATCAATGACCACTGACTGAGATGGAAGTAAAAGCCTTCTCCTCCATCCATCAGAAGCCCAAGAAGGTTGACATTACCAAACCATCAATTGCTCTGAGGAGCCATCAATCTTGTTTGGCCTTGAGTGGGAGAATTAGGTGGGGGATGCCTTGTTTGGGGGCATATGGGTTGCAAGTCCTTTCACTAGCAGAATATCCTAACATCTATCCCCCCCCCCCCCCCCTGATATTAAAATGTCACATGCAACTCCTTGCTTTTGGAGCACTAAGCTTATGAAACCATCTCCAAAAGGATGTGCACCTTGCTTTTGGAAAAAAATGTCAAACTCCCGTACTCTGCAAGAGTTTGGGTTAATGGCTGACTGACGTAATTAGACACTATCTGAGTACATCTCATGCAGTTCCTAGTCATTTTTGTGCTGCTGATGTTTTAATAATGCTTTTGTAGTCTCACATTTTGTTTCTCACATTTTCCCTTCAAGTACACAGAATGGCAAGATAAAGATACTGCAAATACACACACACACACACACACACACACAGAGAGAGAGAGAGAGAGAGAGAGAGAGAGAGAGAGAGAGAGAGAGAGAGAGAGAGAGAGAGAGTCTTCCTTCAATAGATCCTGCCCCTAATTAACACAATGACAACAGAAAATATAGATGGAAGGGTATAATCGTCCTGAGTAAAATACAAATAAATTGGGAGACAGCTTCCTCAAACTGCTTGTGTGGAGGCATTAGCGTACAACTGTGAGTTATGGTGTGTAGGAAATAAATGTGAGCACTTGGCAGAAAAAAAAAGATTTGCAGAAATATATCCTTGTGGACATAATAGAAGAAAGGGAAAGGGGTTGCATACCTTTCTTCCCCTGCTAAACAAAAGTCTCCTTTTGTGCTGATGATATGCTGATAGCTCATTCCATCCACGCTGTTCCCATCTGTAACACCAGCTTGCTTACTTTCCCTTAGGACCATAGGATGTTTTAATAATAAGAGTTTCCAGACCCCCGTAGCAACAAGAGGTCTGCTAAAATAAAATAAAAAGCTACAGAAATATGTTGAAATGATCCCCACTAGAAGTAAAACATATTTTGCAGGTTTTATTTCCCTCTTTCATTCAGCATCAGGATGGTGGGGTAGGTTTATGGGAGCCCACGGGCATTCCGAAAACAATAACAAGTATGTTATGCATGTCAGGCAGTGATAATGTGTTTCGAGATATTAATGTGTGACGTTTGATAGTAATCTTTAAGAATGCTTAATAGTGGCTTACAAATTGCAGAACGTTGGTCAAGAAGACGTTTCATTTAATATTGCGATGTTTGTGCATCCTCCCTTCCGGTGCATTTCAGTGGACAATGAACAGTCTTGGCTCTTCTATCCTACACTTCCACCCCACAGGGAGAGTAGACTTTCCCACTGCCAGCAGGGAAGGACAATGAGAAAAGATGCCGATGAAAATGAGAAGGAAGTGGAAGCAGTATCATATCTATGGAAGGCAGCAGTGAGGAGGTCCATGACTGAAAATGTATATCTTTGAACAGTGCATGCAAAAAATGATTTACTCAAGAGGAGGAAGCATAAAAATGGTGTACACTGGTACAAATATCTATATTTAGGGGAGGATGTACAGAAATATGCCTGAATTTCTGAGAGGGAAGAAAGTGCTATGGGTTTCTACTAGGAAACACAGTGAATGTAAGGCTGCAAAGCTTAATCTTTTATGTTAGTTGTCCCTCCCTACACTAACAGCCTTATTTATTTATTGACTTGTTCAAGTAGCAGGGTCCCTGGTGATATCCCAAAAAGCTGATTATTTCAGAATTTTTGCTTCACTAGAGTGCAGCAGTGATCTTGTGCTGGCAGAGCAAATCAACATTCCATAAGGCAATTCTAAAAAAAAGGGGCAGCCCAACAATATATATGTATATATATATATAACTTTTAAACTGGGCTTTCTATTAGCATCAACTTTGGCACATTGTAGATACATTGTTGCAGGTTGGTGGGCAGGGAAGGAGATGTTTGGAGAGCTATAGGGCAATGGTTAAATGTCACAGTCAATTCTGTATTCTCATTATATGTGTGCGGTAGGATACCCTCATTTTATTTACTTTTACTCTTGTGAGAGTTCAGACTTCACTTGATTGAGCATCTACTTTTCTGTTCTTCTGCCTGGCTGTGGTAAGCCACTCCTCCAACACCACATTTCAAATGACTTGATGAAAAAAGAAGTCATGTTCTGGGATTTCCCCCTGCTTGGTGTCTCTTTGCGGATGGTAATGTGAGCCCAAGAGGATGTCCTGTAGACCATCTTAACTGCTGAGATGGGTGTTGTCAACATTCAGTCTGTCCTTTGCTATATAAAATTTGGCAACCTTTTTCCTTCTGGGAACACATGCAAGATATTGTGCAGCAATATTGGGCCATTTCTTGGCATTTTCAATCATGGATAAATCATCATCATAATCATGTGTCATCAAGTCAATTCTGAATTATGGCAATCTTTTCTAGGGTTTTCCAAGTAGAAAGTACTTAGAAGTGGATTACCCTTCCCTTCTTCTGGGGGGTCCTGTGACTGTGCAGCTTTCCCATGGTTACACAGTATGGCTTTTCTCATAGGAGGCACATGGGGAATCAAAGTCCCAACCTATGACTCCGCAGCCAGATACCTAAACCACTGAGCTATCCAGCCCACTGAATCATAGATAAAGAATCACAATATCCCACATTCATAAGCCAGAGTTTGTTTGTTTGTTAATTTGTTTGTTTTGAAGAACTAAATGCTCTTTATCTTGGCAGCAGATACTCTGTTAAAAACCAACTGCTCTCTTGACGTCCCTTATCAAAGGATGACATTCACTGCCCACATGGTTTCCTGCCATTCAAGAGCTTTAAGGAGATGGTGACAATCATGGCAAACAAGTTGAAAAGGACATTTCAACAATAGTCACCCAAACAGCAGGCCATTTTATTAAGGGAGAAAATGAGTGAGATGGAAACATCTGGCCAGTTTTGCTATGGTTTCCAAACAGAGGCAATTCCTATTAGGAACCAAATGGGCTTATCTTTCAAAATATTATTGAGGGACAAGTTCAAGGCACACTTTAGCACAGGTGCCCTGTTGAGAGATGTTTGGTATAGAAAAGGTATTCACACTTAAAACAGACTTTCAACCAGGCATTGCCATGACCCTAAAACGAGGGGAAAATAGAGGCAGCTGGGAAGGCATGATCTTCTGCCTGTGGTTTTTTCCCCCCTCATTATGAAAATTGGCTTTGTCTTTCTGGATTGAGAGATAGACAAAAAGAGGCCTAATCGCTGTTACCCTGCCCTCAGGGGCTGTTGAACAGGAGGAGCAGTTGCTGCAGAAGCGCCGACAGTAACCGTGGACAGTTTAGCAACAGCTGCTTGGCTTTTCAACCTCCTCGTGGACATCCATTTGAGCTCTGCAGTTTTGCCAGCTTGCGATGTTTGTCCCCAACATGTCTCACAGGGCCTAGTTAGAATAAGATATTCTTCATGTTCTGCAATACGGCTGTCTGTCTCCTCTACGCCTCAGCTGGATTGGTGGCTTACGTTGGTATTTGAAGTGCCAGTGAGAACAGTGGCAAGCTTTGGGAGCTGTGGGAGGTGCATGCTCAGTGCACAGTATGAAAAGGAGGGTTGCCAACTACTGTGTGTGTATCTGTGTGATTTTTCTTTTAAATGGCATGACCATCTCCCTCCCTTCAGATTTTAAGCCAATTTGGAAGAAAAGGAGGGAGCATAAGCCTCACTTCCCCTCAGAACTTTTAAAAGATGTGTGGCTTTGGGCTGTTGGTCCTCCAGACATTTTCAATTTAGCCGTGATCCATTGGATTTGCTGGCTGGGACTTGTTGGAGTTGAAGTCTAACACATTAGAAAGGCCAGTGGTTCCTTACCCCTGGCTTTGGTAGCTTAGACTTAAGCCAAAATATTTCTAATGTTTTGACCGATTTTCAAGGGGAAGCTTGTAGGGCATCAGTAGTGAGTACCCCATCACACACTCAACCCCCTCCATTGCCTTCTGTAGGGACTTTTCATGTGAATTGGGACATGGAGAAAACCAGAATCCCAATACATGTGGAAAATCGGCATTCTGGTTCACATGAAAATAGAGAGCAGATACCTATTGCCCTTCACGAGTAGAAAAGTGACAACACCAGAAGCAGAGGGGGCCTGTAGTGTGGTAAATATATGTCTGCTTAATAACAACTGAACAGGGCTTTGGTTTCTTTAAACACCCCCTTCCAATGACAAACTCCATGTTTTTCTTCACTTTTGGTTGTTTATCCCTCCACAGTCCTTCATGTACTTATTTGGGTACCTGCACAGAATTTTGCCTGTGTGTTTTATTTTTCCAGGTGTTTCCACAACAAATAAGTGACAGGCTGGCAAGAGACCAGGTGTTTGTAAGCCAAGGGCATTGGACAAGGGCCCTCTGGAATTGGACAAGGGCCCTCCAGAATGGCGCAGAGCTGCTGGGGCAGGGCTTCTTTGCCTGCCTGTCCAGTCAGGATGAGAGCAGGGAGCTGCGTGAGAGGACGGGCAGGCAGGGTATCAGGCAAGCCTTTAAGGAGGCTTCCCATGCCTGCGCTGTCCTCGTCCCTGCTTCATTGAGTGAGGGAGAGAACACTGCTTTGAGCCAAACAGTTTTGCTTTCGCCACGTGGCTGAGCACTGCAGGGAAAGCCGAGGGACTTGGGCTGTGCATCATCCTCAGGAAGGAAGGAAGGAAGGAAGGAAGGAAGGAAGGAAGGAAGGAAGGAAGGAAGGAAGGAAGGAAGGAAGGAAGGAAGGAAGGAAGGAAGGAAGGAAGGAAGGAAGGAAGGAAGGAAGGAAGGAAGGAAGGGATTGAAGATCAGGGGAAGCTTGGGCCAGTGGCCCAAGCGCTGAGTAGCCGGTTAGGCCAAACGTGATTGACCCCAGGAGGTGGGGGAGGCAGCGTGAGTTTATCAGGGAAGGTCTGTAAGGGGGCCCCTGTAGAGCGGTTGAGTTCAGGACACCCCTTTGAAAAAGGAAAATATGTGGATGTGTTTGACTTATTGAATAGAAAGTTGGAGGAGAAGAAGAACAACAAGGAGGAGGATAGGGAAAGGGAGAAGATGTGCGGGCACAAGCCTGACCGATGCTGGGCCAATTGGTTACCTTGCTTTTTTATTTATGCGAGGACTATTGTCAGGGCCCAGCCTACAGTTCATAGCTGTAAGGATGGTTTTTTAAGTAACATACCTGTGACCTGCAAAAAAGGTACAGGTTTTCAATAACTCTTGAATTTTTTAACATAGAAGCAATGTAAATAAACAAGCTTATTGCATCAGTGAAATACACCTTGATTGATACTCAGATGAACTTTAATATGATTGTCTGTGTCTATTTGATATCATTCCGGGATTAACCCTTTATTGGGATAAATGCCAGGTGTGAGGAAGAACAGGTGTCTAATCTTTGCCCAGAGGGTCTATGTATCTCTGTAGGACTCCTGGGAAAGTCAAGCAACCTATTTCGGGTTCTGACACTTGACCTAGTCAATGGTACACCATTTTAAAACTTTTTATTATAATCCTTTTAAAGAGCCGAGCTACTGGCCCTCCAAGGTGTAATGTTTTTACAAATAATAGGTGGACTGATTAACTGCATATTACTTTTTTACTCATCTTAAGAATGGTCAAGTAATTTTATGTCCAGTCCACATAATTTTCATGTATGTCTGATCATAAATCCATTCTTTATCTCTATAGCAATGTATTTTTGTTGCATGAAAACTCAATTTTGTACACAATTTCTACTAAAACATGCATTTCAGCAGAGTTTCCCCAAACCATGTATATCTCTATACAATTTCCTCCAACTATGCAGTTCCTCCTTCTTAATGGTTTAGTTATCTGGCTGCAGAGCCAGATGTTGGGAGTTTGATTCCCCACTGAGGTTCCTTGATAGGGGCTGGACATGATGATCCATAGGGTCCCTTCCAGTTCTAAGATGATGATTTTGTGTGCAGCTTGTCTGTCATATTTGTATGATCTCATGACCCCCTGAAGCCCACAGAACCTGAAAATGGAGAGGAGCCAGCTGCCTCTGCTGTCTCCGTACTCTTTGTAGTAAAGGAAGCTGCGCACGTACACAGAGGCAGTTCAGTGCTGGAGTAAAAAAATGGAAGTTGGATCCCCTTTCACTCCATGAGAATAATGCTGACTGAAGGCACAGCCTCAGCTCCAGGCCACTAGATGAAGTGCTTGGCTACCAGGAAAGATATCCCTGTAGGACTCCATCTTTTGTCTTGTCTCATCATGTCATGTCTCTTCACCTTGACCCTGTTCTGTGACTCATTTCTAGTTTGGTTTATCTGTTTGTTTTGTAGGATCTTCCTGCTGTTTGAGCTAGGACTGTAGACCTTGCTACAAAATCCCGTCTACTCGGAAACAGGGCATACATGTTTTTTTTAAATGGAGCACTGCATCACAAAGGGTTTGATCCACCATGGAGACTGCAGTACCGATTAGGTTCGTTTGCCTTCAAAATTGTATCAAGTGAAATTCTTTCCTGTCCCTACTCTTCATGATAGAACATGCCTGAGTTCAAAGTTCTGCTCTTCCAGAGGATCTTGTGGCCCTTTTCTTTAGGAATGTTTTCCTTAGACTAAAGCTGTCAGCCTGAGTTTTATGGGAACTTCAAAAGGTCCAGCTCAGGGAGATCAAATGATCTTTCTGACCTGGCAACTTACTGCTGAATGATATGCCCATTCAAACACAGGGATTCCTGCATCTTTTGAGAAACTGTTTTCCATTTCATTTCCATTGATGATATGTTCACCATGCTGATCTGCCAACTAGGAGGGGTGTGTGTGTTCTCTTGTATTTTTTGAACTGCAAGTCCCAGAATTTTGTAAGAATTCTGTAAGAATTTTAGGAACTGCAGCCCAGAATCTGCACATCTGTATGTTTCAGGCCCCCACCCCAAGAGAAAGGCTTTCAAATTGTTTACTTGCATTACTAGCTTCTGCTGACTTGATTCCTGTTATTGATTTGTAAAAGGAAAAGGAAAGAAGATGCCAGGGTGATTCCTGGATGTTGCAGCTGCCTATTAAGCTCTATAGAAGGAGACTCCCAAAGAACTTCCACTCTAAGGAAGTATTCTGGCAGCTTCCTTTTTAAAAAGCAAATCTACAACAGGAAGCAAAGCTGCAGAAGCTGATGGTGCAGGTAAACAATTCCAGAAATTGCACTCTAAAAACATGAAACAATGCACTCCTACCAACAAGCAATCCACCTAACAAAGGAACGGTAGCAATCCTTTCAGGGCCAAAGGAGATGTTAAAGGAAATGTGTAATCCCTGCGATTAACAGCATTTTCCTTCCAAAAACAGGATTTTCTCAAAGGTCCATGTCCCAGCAATAGTAAGCTGGTGTTCAAATGCTAAATCCAAAAGGTTTAACCACTTCAAGGCGAGAACTCTCCCTTCTCATCTTGGTTAATCACATTGCTTTTGCACAGATCTCCTTCAGCTTTGGCTTTTTCACATCCTGCGGGAACCTTCATGTTCTCACTGCAGTCGAATAAGATGTAACTTCTATAAACCTGAGACAACAGTCGTGTATTGTATGGATACATGAGTGTACGTGCGTCACCCTATTCAGCCATTCTGAAAGAGTGTGCCCTTCCAATATGTTGAGGAGAGTGTGCTAACCCTGCTGCTCCCATTAAACTGGTGGGTCTGAGAGGGGGAGACCGCTTCATCCATATAGCCCCTCCGCATGAGCTGAAACATAAGAATAAGGGGTAAGGGAGTTTCTGGCTCACACAGAGAGCCTACAAGCATAAAATAGCCTCTTCAGACTCACTTTTGTTTGATTAAAGCAATGAAAGAGAGGTGGCTAATGTCTCTCAGTGAGTGCAATGAATACCTGTTTTCAGAACAACTTAATAAAGGACTTGTGTGCATGTTGCTCTGGAGAAAGGCGGCATAATTATCTTGTGGATCGCTCAAAGAGGGAACAAACTAGTCTTCAGGCGATGCACAACCTCGACATACTTGCACTGCTCTTTGAAAATAATGAATGATAATGATGAATCCATTTTTATCAGGATTCCGGTCGTGTCATGGAACTGAAACAGCACTGGTTGCCCTTAAAGATGATCTCCTGAGGGAGGCAGACAGGGAGAGTGTAACTCTGCTGCTCCTCCTGGATCTTTCTGCAGCCTTTGATACTGTTGACCACAGCATACCTAGGGGAAGAAGGCCAATTTGGGCATGCCTCCCAACCACATAAAGTGGATAGGCAGATGCTGGATCTGAAAGCCCAAATCTCAATCTTGATGGTTCCCATCTTTCAGTTCTGTCTTCAGGTCAGGTGTACCAGGTATGGCTCATTGGCCATAGCATTGTCTACTGGGCAGAACAATACTCGACATCTAGTGGCTGGGGACAGCATCTCAGTTTAGATAGGGTGGCATGCATCACATGGTTGTGATGAAGGGGCATGCTCTGGCATCAGCTTATGTCCTTTTTATGGCACTGGTTTAAGCAGAGAGGACCTCCAGATGTTGCTCTGTTCCAGCTAGGAGAAATGACTTGCTGGCAGCCAAGAGACTGGACCTTATATTTTCTATTAAGGCAGACTTGGAACAGATTCTTAACTACTACACCACCCTCCAGATTATGTGGTAGGACCTCCTTGGGAGGCAGATTTGGCATGGGGCCAGGAGTCCACAGAAGGTGGATATCGCAAGGCAGAAGGTGTTCAGGATGGTAAACCAGATAGTGGCATTGTGGGGTGGCACCTGGATTAAGCACCAGGATATTTCCTTTAAATGGACATATCTCTTTCAAGCAGATGGGATCCACTTATTGGACTGATATGTGGTTAAGGGATATCAGGATGGCCATAGTGGATTGGTTGCAGCTGGAGTTTCTGGTAGGAGCTGTGTGGTGCCCAGCTCTACTAGCACTTTGAGGCACTGGATTAGATCCAGGTCATATGAGGGTGGCAAGCAGGAGCCTGCTCATCCTGGTTGTTAAAGGAATCCCCTTAAGGAGATGCTGCCTTCTGCTGCCAGGGAGTCATGGAGTGGCATATGCCTGTATGATTTCCAGATGACTGTCACTCCTAGTGGAACATTCGGTGGCAGCTGAAGGGGTTGGTGATGAGCACTGAGAGGCATTTGGGTCTCTCGATGCACCAGATCCAATTCACCAATACTGGACCAGGGACTGTTGCTGTTACCAATAAAGTTGTGCTTTTTTTCTCCAAAGAATTGCGTGTTGTATCCTTCATAATATAGGTTTAGGTGGTGTTGGGTCTCTTCTAGGCCAACAAACGGGGCATCAACGGTTGTTGCATGTTCCCAGTAAAAATCTCCACATGGAATCTGAAAGTATCTCATCACCTGACCGAGGCCACTTTGAATGTTCTTTCATTTTATCTTAAGTAACTGATCATGGAAGTATCATGACTTCATCAATTGTTTTCCCCTATTCCTCCTACGTATTTAATGACACCAGTCTCCTTTTATGATATCTTGCTTGATCTCAAGAGCAAACATTTTTTTCCCTAACCTTTGAGATGAACTAATAATCTTATTACATTAATACAGATTCTTCTTATTGCTCAGATTGACATATACTGGCCTGTCCTACAGGTTTGATAAAAGGATAATCAAAAGTACTGTATACTGAGAATGGTTAGAACACTACGAAACTAGGCAAATACACACATGATGCAATCCTATGTATGACTATTTAGAAGTTAGGCCTATTGGGCTTCACTGAGCTTCCTCCATGTAAGTGTGCACAGGATTGCAGTCAAAGTATGATGATTAAAGCTGCAAAGCTTCAAATAACAATGAATGTTATTTGACTTCTGTGGTGCAGAAAATAATAGTAGAATTAAAACATAGTTATGTATAATTATTCTGATTGTGCCAGCCTACCCCTGCCTTCTAAAACATGCTATGTTTAAATTATCCTTTTTTCAATGTCTTTACATTACTTTATTTAATTTAGATAAAACAACAATGTATAATAATGCTGCAGCCACTGATATATCCTTCCAGATTAGCACTAAATTATACTTAGCCCTGTCACTGACAGTCTGTCATCATTCACAATCCATTAGAGATCACTGGACACCATTTGTGGTGAACTGATGTGCTCTGTGAGGTTATTCCATTAATACACAGCAGGTATTATTTGGATTTTTCTGTAATGGTCATTCTGGCTAATAAAACAACTCTCATATTCTGAGAGGTGACAGAAATGTGGAAATATTCTAGATAGAGATCTGCAGTGTTGTTTGTAATAGCAGCCTTCTGTCATTCCAGACCAGAGCATACCTTTAATCTTTCATACAACATGGGGTCATGTTTTCTCACAAGGTGTGCCCATTAAAAATAATGTAGTAAAATTCTGTAGCAAAGGAGTTCTGCATTAAAAGAACAGATAATGTATGTACCTAGGGAATTATTAATCTGAGGAACATATAGAAATCAGAGATGTTTGGATTCCACAACTCCCCAAATATGCCAGGGACTGGGAAAATTTTCTCATCTCTGATTAAACACAGGAAGCTACCTTGGCCTGTTCTTGCTCAGTCGTATGGACAATGACTGTAATGTTTCTCTAGGATCCAGGGGGCCTCTCCAGTGCTACCTGGAAATGCTAGGAATTGATCCAGGAGCTTCTACATACAAAGCATGAGCTCTTTGGGCTTAGGGGTCTTAGGGCTAGAAATGGGCACAAATTGCCAGTTCAGCAGTTTGTGGTGGTTCATCCTTTGAATGAACAGGTGTTTGGCAGTTCCCAGCCCTGCCTCCTATGGCTGGCATCCACTCAGAGGCAACACCTGGAGGATTTTGGGCAGGAAAGCTGGGGTGCTGCCTCTGAGTGGGTGCCCACAAGAGGAGGTGAGGCTGGGAACCACTGAACACTTGTTTGTCCAAAGGATGAACCAGCACGAACTGCCAAACCAGTGGTTCTTGCCCATCTCTAGTTAGGGCCCTATCTGTGACTTGGTTTTGCAATGTGCAAAATATGCAACCAGTGTAAAGGTAAAGGTAAAGGTTCCCCTTGACAATTTGTCCAGTCGTGTTCGACTCTAGGGGGCGGTGCTCATCCCCGTTTCCAAGCCATAGAGCCAGCGTTTGTCCGAAGACAATCTTCCGTGGTCACATGGCCAGTGCGACTTAGACACGGAACGCCGTTACCTTCCCACCGAGGTGGTCCCTATTTATCTACTCGCATCTGCATGCTTTCGAACCGCTAGGTTGGCGGGAGCTGGGACAAGCGACGGGCGCTCACTCCGTCACGTGGATTCGATCTTACAGCTGCAGATCTATAGACCTTACAGCACAGAGGCTTCTGCGGTTTAACCCGCAGCGCCACCACGTCCCGCAACCAGTGTAGTATGGAGTAATAGAATGACAGACTAGAACTTTGGAGATCTGGGTTCAAATCCCCACAGAAACTCATAGGTGACAGAACTGATAAAATTACTCCTTCAATATCTCACTTGCCTTGAAAGCCCTGTTCAGGTTGCTATAAGTTGCTTCCACCTTGATGGCACATAGGACAAATGATGCACATAGAGGGAATCTAAATGATTTAATTATGCATAATTATTTAGCTTTTATTAGCCTCCACCTCCACCTTCT
The DNA here is from genome assembly GCA_037013535.1 of Intellagama lesueurii. Lineage (NCBI taxonomy): Eukaryota > Metazoa > Chordata > Lepidosauria > Squamata > Agamidae > Intellagama > Intellagama lesueurii. The sequence goes on along the minus strand of JBAJHW010000004.1, from coordinate 89,870,568 downwards.
AAAACAACATCAAGCACTGCTCATGCATTTTCAAGCATGCCTTTGCAATCTGGAATCTTGTTTACAAAAATGGAGCTGGAATGCTGGACCCAGTACCACAGCCAGCATGACATCTTGGCATGCACAGGATTGTAAAGCATCATCACACTTGCTTATCTATGATCATCCGTACCTGAGTTTCGTAGGATGCTGTCTCATAATGTGCCCCATACTTTTTGTCCATTTTGCTCCATATTGCCTTCTCGGACAGTCAGCAGCACTTTGGAACCTCAAGCAGAGGCTCTTCTGAGACACCCGATCCTTTTAATGTGAAATACCAGAGTCTAAACCTTGGACATTCTTGTATATGTGCACAGAAAGAATGGTTGTCTGTGTTGTTGTCGTTGTATGCCATCAAGTTGGAACCGACTTGTAGCAACCCTAACAGAGCTTCCAAGATAAGTGAGATATTTAAGGAATGGTTTCACCAGTTCCTCTCCCTCACTGAGTTTCCACAGCTCAGTAGGGACTCAGATCCAGATCTCCTGAGTCCTAGTCCATCCACTCTATCCACTACACGACACTGGGTACCGCAGTTGTCCTGGTTGTCTCTAGGAAGTTATTCCCCCCCCCAAAAAAGTAATTAGTTACTATTCTATTTCCAACGAAGTGATTATTGTTATAATTTTCAAAGTAACTGTTTACTTCTTTGTTACTCATAAGTCACACAAATAAATACTTCTCGTTACTGAAAAATATCCTCTCACACAACTAAATGCTATAGTCTGCTGGCTTGCAATACAATGCACACTCTTCTTCCTCCTACTTTGACATTGCTTCAAAGCCCACAACAGAGAATGAGGCAGTACCATGAGACACAGCACATCAGCATCTGAACCACAGGATATTCTTCCTCGCCCACTTAGTAAGGGCCTCTAGAACTATAGAAGTGAAGATCTGGTTGTTTTCTCAAGTCTTTCAATAGTTTGTCCATAATCAAGTAATTCTATATATCCCTTCTGCCACCAACCTGCCCTTAATTTTCTTTTCTTTTTTCTTTTATGGTTCCTGTGGCTATGTCTGAAACTCCTTTTTTTTTCCCCACTGTTGTTTTATTGTTTTAATCATTATTGTTTCTGACTGTGTTGTCCTTCTCTTAGCCACCCAGAGTAGTAGGTGGGCTACTGGCTGGATGGGATAGAAATGTAAATAACAGATGCACAGTTTGGGGGTGCTCCTGGATTCATCCCTGAGCCTGGATGTCCAGGTCTTGGCGGTGGCCAAGAGTACATTTGCACAATTAAAACTAGTGTGACAACCATGTCTGTTTCTCGAGATATCTGATCTGGCCACTGTGATACATGCCCTAGTTACTTCCCAGCTGGATTACTGTAATGTGCTCTATGTGGGGATGCCAATGGATAGTATCAGGAAACTTCAATGGATCCAAAATGCAGCAGCCAGATTGCTGAACGGGGCTGATTGCCAGGATCACATAACCCCCTATTACAGCAGCTTCACTGGCTGCTGATCAGTTACCGGGTACATGTATGTCTGATGGGGACACAGGAGAGTGCCTTCTCTGTTGCTGCACCCAGACTTTGGAACTCCCTCCCACAGGCGGCCAGGCTGGCCCCATTTATGCTATCCTTCTGCAAGCAGGCAAAGACCTTTCTCTTCAGGCAAGCCTTCCCTCAGTAACTAGCTACCTGTGTGTGAATTTTAGATAGATTGCTATGCATTACTGCTTTGATTGGATTTTTAGTACTACTTGTGTTTTTCATTTTTGTGTTTTCCATTTCTCAGAGTGAGATTTTTTTTAAAAAAATTGTATGCTTATTGATCTTTGCCTTAATATTGCTGCCTTGTCGTGGCGAAGGGGCTTGAATAATTCAGAGAAGCTATGGGCTATGCCGTGCAGGGACAACCAAGACGGACAGGTCATAGTGGAGAGTTCTGACTAAACGTGATCCACCTGGAGCAGGCATTGGCAAGCCACTCCAGTATCTTTGCCAAGAAAACCCTATGAACAGAAACAAAAGGCTAAAAGATATGACGCTGGAAGATGGGCCTCTCAGGTCGGAAGGCGTCCAACATGCTACTGAGGAAGAGCAGAGGAAAAGTACAAGTAGCTCCAGAGCTAATGAAGTGGTTGGGCCAAAGCCGAAAGGATGCTCAGCTGCGGACGTGCCTGGAAGTGAAAGGAAAATCCAATGCTGCAAAGAAAAATACTGCATAGGAACCTGGAATGTAAGATCTATGAACCTTGGTAAGCTGGATGTAGTCAAACAGGAGATGGCAAGAATAAACATTGACATCCTGGGCATCAGTGAACTAAAGTGGACGGGAATGAGCGAATTCAATTCAGACGATTATCATATCTACTATTGTGGGCAAGAATCCCATAGAAGAAATGGAGTAGCCCTCATAGTCAACAAAAGAGTGGGAAAAGCTGTACTGGGATACAATCTCAAAATGATAGAATGATTTCAATACGAATCGAAGGCACACCTTTCAACATCACAGTAATCCAAGTTTATGCACCAACCACCAATGCTGAAGAGGCTGAAATTGACCAATTCTATGAAGACTTACAACACCTTCTAGAACTGACACCAAAGAAAGATGTTCTTCTCATTATAGGGGACTGGAATGCTAAAGTAGGGAGTCAAGAGATAAAAGAAACAACTGGTAAGTTTGGCCTTGGAGTTCAAAATGAAGCAGGGCAAAGGCTAATAAAGTTTTGTCAAGAGAACAAGCTGGTCATCACAAACACTCTTTTCCAACAACACAAGAGGCGACTCTACCCATGGACATCACCAGATGGGCAATACCGAAATCAGATTGATTATATTCTCTGCAGCCAAAGATGGAGAAGCTCTATACAGTCAGCAAAAACAAGAGCTGGAGCTGATTGTGGCTCTGATAATCAGCTCCTTGTAGCAAAACTGAAGCTTAAACTGAAGAAAGTAGGAAAAACCACTTGGCTAGTCAGGTATAATCTAAACCAAATCCCTTATGAATACACAGTGGAAGTGAAGAATAGATTTAAGGAACTCGATTTGGTGGACAGAGTGCCTGAAGAACTATGGATGGAGGCTCGTAACATTGTACAGGAGGCAGCAACAAAAACCATCCCAAAGAAAAGGAAATGCAAGAAAGCAAAGTGGCTGTCCAACGAGGCCTTACAAATAGCAGAGAAGAGAAGAGAAACAAAATGCAAGGGAGATAGGGAAAGTTACAGAAAACTGAACGCAGACTTCCAAAGAATAGCAAGGAGAGACAAGAGGGCCTTCTTAAATGAACAGTGCAAAGAAATAGAGGAAAATCATAGAAAGGGTAAAACCAGAGATCTGTTCAAGAAAATTGGAGATATTAAAGGAACATTTTGTGCAAAGATGGACATGATAAAGGACAAAAATGGTAGGGACCTAACAGAAACAGAAGACATCAAGAAGAGGTGGCAAGAATACACAGAGGAATTATACCAGAAAGATCTGGATGTCCCGGACAACCCAGATAGTGTGGTTGGTGACCTTGAGCCAGACATCTTGGAGAGTGAAGTCAAATGGGCCTTAGAAAGCATGGCTAACAACAAGGCCAGTGGAGGTGATGGCATTCCAGTGGAACTATTTAAAATCTTAAAAGATGCCACTGTTAAGGTGCTACACTCAATATGCCAGCAAGTTTGGAAAACTCAGCAGTGGCCAGAGGATTGGAAAAGATCAGTCTAAATCCCAATCCCAAAGAAGGGCAGTGCCAAAGAATGCTCCAACTACCGTACGATTGCACTCTTTTCACACGCTAGCAAGGTTATGCTCAAAATCCTACAAGGTAGGCTTCAGCAGTATGTGGACCGAGAACTCCCAGAAGTACAAGCTGGATTTCGAAGGGGCAGAGGAACTAGAGACCAAATTGCCAACATGCGCTGGATTATGGAGAAAGCCAGAGAATTCCAGAAAAACATCTATTTCTGCTTCATTGGCATTGACTACACAAAAGCCTTTGACTGTGTGGACCACAGCAAACTATGGCAAGTTCTTAAAGAAATGGGAGTGCCTGACCACCTTATATATCTCCTGAGAAACCTATACGTGGGACAGGAAGCAACAGTTAGAACTGGATATGGAAACACTGATTGGTTCAAAATTGGGAAAGGAGTACGACAAGGCTGTATATTGTCCCCCTGCTTATTTAACTTATATGCAGAATACATCATGCGAAAGGCTGGACTGGATGAATCCCAAGCCGGAATCAAGATTGCCGGAAGAAATATCAACAACCTCAGATATGCAGATGATACCACGCTGATGGCAGAAAGTGGGGAGGAATTAAAGAACCTCTTATAGAGGGTGAAAGAGGAGAGCGCAAAAAACGGTCTGAAGCTCAACATCAAAAAAATGAAGATCATGGCCACTGGTCCCATCACCTCCTGGCAAATAGAAGGGGAAGATATGGAGGCAGTGACAGATTTTACCTTCTTGGGCTCCATGATCACTGCAGATGGTGACAGCAGCCACGAAATTAAAAGACGCCTGCTTCTTGGGAGGAAAGTGATGACAAACCTCGACAGCATCTTAAAAAGCAGAGACATCACCTTGCCGACAAAGGTCCGCATAGTCAAAGCTATGGTTTTTTCAGTAGTGATGTATGAAAGCGAGAGCTGGACCATAAAGAAAGCTGACCGCCGAAGAATTGATGCTTTTGAATTGTGGTGCTGGAGGAGACTCTTGAGAGTCCCCTGGACTGCAAAGAGAACAAACCTATCCATTTTGAAGGAAATCAACCCTGAGTGCTCACTGGAAGGACAGATCCTGAAGCTGAGGCTCCAATACTTTGGCCATCTCATGAGAAGAGAAGACTCCCTGGAAAAGTCCCTGATGTTCGGAAAGTGTGAAGGCAAGAGGAGAAGGGGACAACAGAGGATGAGATGGTTGGACAGTGTCATCGAAGCTACGAACATGAATCTGACCAAACTTCGGGAGGCAGTGGAAGACAGGAGGGCCTGGCGTGCTCTGGTCCATAGGGTCACGAAGAGTCGGACACGACTAAACGACTAAACAACAACAACAATGATGTAAGATGCCTCCTTATTCATTGTTTGTTGTTTTAAATATTGTCTTTTAATGTCGTTGTATACTCATTGTTTTCAACTTTCAACTTTCAATATTGCCTTTTATTGTTGTAAAGCTGCCTTGGGTTCTTTTCAGGGAGAAAGGCAGGGTAAAACAAACAAACAAATAAATAAATAAATAAATAAATAAATAAATAAATAAATAAATAAATAAATGTTACTGTAATAGTTACAAAATAACTATCTTTGACATCTTTCATTAAATTACTATTGTAATGGGAGCTAGTTACACTTAACAAATTGCTTACGACTATTAGTTACTTCTTAGGGACGTGGTGGCACTGGGGGTTAAACCGCAGAAGCCTCTGTGCTGCAAGGTCAGAAGACCAGCAGTCATAAGATCAAATCCACGCGACGGAGTGAGCTCCCATCGCTTGTCCCAGCTCCTGCCTACCTAGCAGTTCGAAAGCATGCAAATGCGAGTAGATAAATAGGTACCACCTCGGTGGGAAGGTAATGGTGTTCCGTGTCTAGTCGCGCTGGCCACGTGACCATGGAAACTCTCCATGGACAAACGCTGGCTCTACGGCTTGGAAACGGGGATGAGCACCGCCCCCTAGAGTCGGACACGACTGGACTAAATGTCAAGGGGAACCTTTACCTTTACCTTTATTAGTTACTTCTAAGATTTTGAACTGGGATTCATTCTCTCTCTGTCTTTCCAAAGTACAATAGGCATCTTAACTGCAGTTCATTCCGGGTTTTGTGAGTGCTATAATCTTCTCGTTGGTTGGTATTTATGCGTTAATATTCCTCTTATTTTTGTTTTTATGAGCAAAACTAATCCCTTCATCAAATAAATGGTGTGGTAAAGGTAATATTTTGGCTATAGGCATTTGAATGTTTCTGCGTCCTTAGCTGTATCTGACAGCAATTCAGGGATATCAGTATTTATGTTGGTCTCCTGCCATCCCCAGGATTCGCTTGGCTTCTAATGATTTCTTTAATTACTTTGCTGACATGGTTTAATGATCTTTATCTAGTAATGCCTTCCCACTTTGAAATTATCGGTCTTTTGTGACTGAGTTTGGTTCTTCAGCATTCTGCTCCCTGCATTTTATTAGCGCGTAACTCTTTTTGACTTCAAAGCTGTGTAATTAAATGATTGTTGCATTACATTAAACAGCCGTGAGGTAAGACTACGGATCTCAGTGTATTGCTTAGTGAATGACAGGAAAGGAGGGCTTCCCCCCCCCTTGAGAGAGAAGTTATTTGTTTCAAAAATGCAAAAGTAAAAATAAAAATGTGTAGAGCTCGTGTTCCTAAAAAGCCAAATACAACGGCAGAGGGTGCATTCATGTGTCATGATATACTGAAACAAGCCAGTGTTACAAAATATGCAAAGCAAAAATTATAGAAGTACTACCTGATGCTTAGCAATTTATTTGTAACATGGTGTTCAGCCTAAGGAAAAAATTATCCTGAGACCAACTAGGCCAGTTTTGAATAATATATTATTGTTTTTAAGTAATTATGATATGAAAGAAGGGTGTGGAAGCACACAGATTTTCTACATTTCCCGTGATGCTTAACTACACAAGATGTACTACTTATACACAGCAGTATCCAGTGCCAGCTCATATCCAGCATAGAGAAAATATTCCTTGCTTACATATGTTGTGGCATGAAAATGAATCTAATAATGTTTCTGCCAAGCGGCAGTCTGAGTGTTGTGTAATTTCAAAACCTTGGTATGCTCAGAAGGCATTCACATTGTGTGTGTATGGAGGGGGGATCATAAAGGCCACCACACAGGCTGTGTCATCTCATTGTTCCAACCATCCACCTCCCCAAGAGCTGAAATAGCCATGATTCAGGCATAGCAAGGTGTGAGAGCTCTAGATTCAGCATTCTTCAGATTGCCTAATCAAGTGAAGGCTAATGGACAAAAGGCTCTTCGGGGGGGGGGGGGGGAATGTTGGCACCATTTTAATCTGGTGGGACCAAGTGCAGGTCCTTGTTGAAAGCAGCAGCTTCTCACACAAAATTGGCTCCTATTCCTTTAAATCGGGGTTTGGAAGGTTGTAACCCTCCTGTAATTGTCATAATTCTACATTACTGACTATACCAACTACGGCTGATAAGGAGTTGCAGTCCAGCCTCTGGACATGATTCTTCCTGCTTTAAATATTACTGTTCTCACCCAGAGTTACTTCCTGTTTGTCCATCAGCTTGTCACCAGGCTCCTAAGATAGCATCATCCATTTCCCTCTGAGAATGGAACAGAATTTTCATGGGGGAGGGTAGGTCCTTGTGATGTCACAAGGATGTGATATGGTGAGACAGACAAGGGTTGTAGGACCCAGGGCTAGGGCTTGCAGCCAGCCAATTCTGCACATGTTCTCCTTTCTTGCTTGTTCCTATGAATATGATAGCAGGAAAGCACCACCAGTGCTTTCCCCAGTTGCTTCCTCTTCTCCTGGTAGGTTTCAGGTGCCTTGACATTGTCCATACCTCCATAATGAACCACTGGACTTCTAAACCATTTCACACTACATACATATATGCAGACAGGCAGACAGACCAAATTTTCACCTCCTCTGGTGCTGCCCACCCTGAGATTTGTCTCCCCACTTGGAAACCTGAGAAGCAAATTTTTGTTGAATGGCAACCTCCTCAGATCTTAGCCAGCATCCTGAAGCCTGGCAATGCTGCTTTAATATAATGATCCTTAGTGTTCCTGACAGGCTCTGGCGAGAAATTTGAGGGCAACAGTGGAGAGTCCTTGTCAAGCCTGAGGCCTCCTCCCTCCCCACCCACCTCCACAACAAACTGCATTTCACAATGGTGACATTTCAACAGCATGTAAGAGAAAAGGGGGGCAGGGAAAGAGTGCACAGAGGTGTGGGCAAGCATGGTGCATCCATTTTGGGCTCTGCTCCATCACACTGGCCCTGCCCATGTTTGTTTTGTATGAGCATGCAGCTCCTAGAAAATTTCTTTGTGAGAGAGTAACACTTTTGTGGAGGAACAAAGTTCCCCACTTCTGCGTCATGATATACAGAGAGGTGGGGATAATGTGGCCCTAGAGGTATTGCTGAACTCCCATCAGTCTCTGGCAGAACTCATGATGGTAAGGGAGGCTAGGAGTTGCAGTTTACCAAATGCCAAGAAACCCACAAGTTGTGCACTCAGCTACACACAATGGATAAAATAAATACTTTTCTATTCCATCAGTGGACAATGTTTTTTGTACTAGGCTGTAGTAATATGTATGGCATGCTTCCTCTGTGTACTTTTTCAGCTGCTCAAATACTAACTCCTTGCAGTGAGGAAGCTCTGTTCAATTAAGTTAAAATGAATTTGGTCCTGGCATGAGTAGAGCATGTGATTGTTGTTGAGGGTTTTTTTTAATGTGCAACAATGCCAAGAAATTCTTGGATACGAAACCAGAACTCTCCCATGCATAAGGGATAAAAAAAAAGGTGAAGCACAATTTAGTCGAGGATGATGCCGTAAAATCATACTTTGGTTGCCAGACTTCTAATTAAATCATTCTTTATTGCCCCTGTTTGGGGATTTATTTATCTTCTTTAGCACATTAGCTTGCCTATTAAGTGAGATTTAAGACAGAAATTTCCCTATCCTTCAACTGCCCTTTCATAAAAGAGGGAAGCCCTTCTGCCTCTTCTTAAAATGGAACCAACATTTCGTACCAATTGATTTCATACTGCTACCACTGAACTTCAGACATCAGTGACACAGTGAATGTGGTAGATGATCAGCTGGGGAGAATAAGGATAGAGAGCAAAATCCTTCAATATTCTCAGGTGTGGGGGAACCACTATATTAACTCCATGGTGCTTCTGAGAAGATTTAAGGATGATGCTTTCTATCCTAATCCTCAACATCTGGGCATCCACCACAGTTGTATTGAATTTGGTTCTATATATACTCTGTGTATGTGTGTGTACATCTATGTGTAACTGTAGAAGTACATGTATGTGTGTGTAATTAAATTCATTCTGAAGATTTTATAGCATACCTTTTTGAAGCTTGACCCTTTTATTCCAAATTTGCTGCCGGATCCTCCATGTTTAAAGCTAAAAACTGTAAGTCTACATATACTATAAAGGATCGAACAAAGACCAAACTAAAAGATGGTAAACAAAGCAACACCAAAAACACATTCAGAGCAGTAGGGTACAACCATCTCACTCAGGCATCCAGCCATTAAGTGAAAGCTTGCCTGAAGAGAAAGGTCTTTGCCTGTTTGTGGAAGAACAGCAAAGATGAAGGCAACCTCCTGTGGGAGAAAGTTTCAAAGTCAGGGAGCAGCAACTGTCAAGTCGGAACTGAGCATAATTATCCTAATAGAGTTTTCAAGGTAACTGGGATTTTTAAGGAGTGGTTTTACCAGTTCCACAACCTCAGTGAGTTTCCATGGCCAAGCAGAGATTTGAACCCCAGTATCCAGAGTCCTACTCCATCACTCTATCCCCTACATCACACTGGGTATCACTGGCAAGTGCCACAAGCATAATCTACTACTGCAATTTTCAACCACTGTCTGTGGGAAGCATTGGTTTCTTGACAAACCTATTAGGACATTGTCAAGAAGAATCTTTGCTGCATGAGAGATCTTGTCCTGACAGAGCAAATCAACATTCTATAAGGCATTTCTAAAAATGGGGGAAGACCAAACAAAGAATTATAACTTTTAAACAGGGCTTCTGATCAACACCAAATATGGCACAGTTGCAGTAGACAGTCTGCTCTTGTGCTGTGCCAGATTTGGGGAGGTTTGTGCAAAGGATTTTTGAGTTATGATGTTTTAAAAGAACTATGTTTTATCTTCTCTGCCATGCAGAAATAGGTAACCCTAAACACCCTCAAATTTTGAAAAGATCAAATAAATTGAAAAGACCAATCCTGCTTATCTTGAAAGAGAATGGTTGGCCCCACCCACTTTTTTATTTGGAAAGAAAGGCTGCTTTCAGAAAGAGTGGTATCTGTAAGGCTCACCTATAACACCATGTTTCAAATTAGTTGATCCTCCCACCTCCGTATTTCTTCACTATCTGTCTTTTACATCATATGGATGATTTTTACCTTGGTTTCAAGTGACAAACTTTGCTAACTCCAACCCACTTTTTTTTATTTCAAAAGATAAGGAAACACATTTTGGAAATCATGCAGGTAACTTGTTTGTAGAACAAGGGATTGGAAATTGGAAGATAGCTTTCTAGTCTGCATTCTGCAGAGTGGGCAAGGCAGCATTAGTTTAGCTAAGAGGCTGAAGGGTATGTACGGGCCTAATCACACCTGCCAAAAGAACCCCAGTTATTCTGATTCTTTCTATAGCTCTGTTGTACCGATACATTAAGTTTTCACAGTTACATGGTATATATAATGGCAAGAATGTTCACATTGTTTTTAACTGCATTGGTTCATTTATTTCTATTTGAACCATTATAGCAGGCGACACTGCTCTTTAATTTTGTATCGATTCATTTTCTCTACTATTTCTTGTGACAATCAGGCCCCCCTTGTCCTTTTTTAAAAAAAATTACCAAAGCTGGTATATCGATACAGAAATACAGCAGTATGCAGTTTCTCCTCTCCTTTCCCCTTCCCTCCTTTCTGCATGTCTTTTCTCTTTTGTGTCAGGAGGAAAAATTGGGTTTTGAAAGCTTTGGAAAGCATTGTGAAGAGCAGGGTTAAATAAACGCAACACTCCTTTCTTTACAATTAAATGCAGGAAATCTGAAGCCCTCTTTCACCCTCAAGGAAGGAGGAAAAGCTGTCTCCTTTTGAGCAATGTATTCATGTTGGGGTTTTTTTTTTTTTTGTGGCGGCAGTGGCACCGCGAGTGGATCCTAATACCAATTTGTCGATATGCCTTTTTTTTTAAAGAAAGATACAAACACAACAGCCATGAAGTGGCCACAGTGCCCAGAAACCCAATCCCTTTGCAAAGAAAATAAATCAACAGCAACACTCACACAGGCTGAAACGATAAGGAATTAAGTTATTCACCATAGGTACAGAATAAAACAATCCTCCCGGTGAGGGAGAAATAAAATGGAAACAAACTGCAGGCTAGGAAAATGAGTTTATCTTGACCGTGTTCAGAAATTTATGAAATCATCTAAAAATGGTCGTATCAGGATAACTGGGGTCCTTTTGCCAGGTGTGATCAGGCCCAATGTTTGTCTGTTGTATGTGCTGCACTCACTCACACTTTTGCTTCACCATTTCACTAAGTCCTGAGGAGCTCTTCAAAATATTTTGGCACAGCAGGGACTGCATCCACATTCAAGCTGTTCTTGGTTTTGGCCTCCTCCACCAACTATATTACAAATCATGTGATCATCTTCTGGGATCCTCTAGCACTATGAAATTCTATATAAGGGAAATTTCTGTTGGAATTTGTGTGTAGTTAATGTATACATAAACTTCAATTTTTAAAAAAGCCAGGAAATCCAATTTGTTTATGAATGTGTGATATTGTGCTTCTCTATCCATGATTCAAAACACCAGAAAATGCCCCAGTATTACTTCACAATATTGTGGCCATGTTGCCAGCAGGAGAAAAGATGCCAGACTTCTAAATATGCTGCTTGTTTACATAGCAAATGGCAACCTGAATGTTGATGATGACACCCATGTCAGTAGTCCAGAGGGTCTACAGGATAGCCTCTTCTGCTCACTACCATTTACAAAGAGACACCAAGATGGGGAAAATCCCAGAACCTGACTCCTTTTTTCATCAGTTAACTACTTCTCACCCAAACACAAAGCAATTGTCAGGGCTCTTTTTCAACAGGTCCTCTAGGTACCTATTGCTTGGAACCACAAAGTATTCAAAATGCCTAGAAAAAAAATGATAGTGAGAACAAGAAGGTATTCTTTAGACCATCTTTACTGCTGACATGTGTGTTCTGATAAAACAGAATGCCCTTTGCTATATAAAGTTTGGCATCCTTTTTTTTTCTCCTGCTGGCAGTTCAGGCACAATATTGTGCAGCAGCATCTGGGTTTTGAATTGTGGATACAGAAGGACATTATCCCACATTCATAAACAGGAGGGTTTTTAAAGAATTAAATATCAATAAACATGGACTGCCTTTCTTGACAGACAGTCGGTCCACCCCCTAAATCTTTCTTTCTCTGCAATGTGGAACTTCAAGGGACAGTTTAAACTGCTGTTCTCAATTCACAGAGGGCAACACTGAGGCCCAGCAAGATTGCCAAAGACATCATAGACATAAAAATGCACATGTCAGAACCTTACATGCAGCATTTGAACAAACATGCAGGAATTCCTTGCTACATGTGAATGTAAGGAGCTTTCTTAACACCACTGATGGTCAGATTTTTTTAACCCTATAGCTTCATAGTAACTCATAGTAATTACTATGAATTATAATGTAGCTTCATAGTTACTCTTTGATTTCTGTTCCTAGAAATACAAAATCATTTGACTTCCTATTCCAAGAAACAGAATAGAAATGACACACAACTCCTTTTTTGTGTCCTCAGAACTATAACTGTAGCTAACTACTGTTAAAAATAAACCCCTTTCATGAGGAAAAGGCAACGTATCTATAAAGTAAAATAACAAATCAACAACTTTGCGAACATTGCTGTTATTTTATGCAGTGCTAAAGGTGACTATCCTGTCCAGAACTATACATATTGGTCTTAGGGGTATTCTGATTAATTTTGTAGGAAATAAATGAAACGGCTGAATAGTCCTCTGAATATTCCATCTTTTAAACATAAATACTTAGTAAGTAACAACCACTGTAAGTATTTTCAGCACTGTCTACACAGAAATAAAACTTGATGTATTCTCTTTAAAGCATAAATCAATAAATGTCTACACAATAGAAGCAGATTGCAGTGCAGGTGAGGAATTAGGTGTGGGGAGACATGTTCCCCGCCTTCCAAAAGGAAATGTAAATAAATATCCAACTCTGAATCTGTGGGTATTCACACTGGTTTGTCCCCTCAGTAAATCAGAGCAAACGAGTTTTACAAACAATCCACCAGATGGAAGAAATGTTCACATACCACAAAATGTTGATCAGATTTATTTGAAAAGCAAGCTGTAACCATATGCATATCAGAGGAAGCAAAATGGATTTTCAGATCTGCAGTGACTGCTGTCAGGCTTGCAGCTGTATGGGTGTAATGCTGGATTGTCATTCCTACTGTGGGCTTGCTCTATGCCACTTACCTCCTTGCCAGCTAGTATGATTAATATTGATTCAGTTTTACAAGCAATTAAATTGGAAAACATAAACAACCTTTTTATTGGCTTTTTGCGAGACAGAAATAAGCATCTGGATTTCTCCCCCTCTCTGCGATGTATTAATATTAGAGCTGCCAGAGGTTTCATGGTCGCAAGGAGACTGGATATTATATATATATCATCCCAAAGCCTTTTATATCACTAGGACTTAGTCATTCATCCAAAGCTTCAGGTCATGGCAATTTATTGAGCCTTTTATTGCACCGACTGAAAGTATCCCATGATATCACAATGAGAAGCATGGATATGCATGCATGTGTGTATGTGTGAGGGAGAGGGAGAGAGAAGGGCCATCTTTTCATCAGGTAAGTGTGGGATTGTTTAGCTGTCTTTCTGTTTTCACTCTTTTGAGTCACTTTCCCTTTTTTCTGGTGAGCTAAAGTGATTTTTTGGGTTGTAAAAATGTGTGCATGAGTGGGTGGATGTATTTATTAATTTCTGTGATGCTTTTTTTGGCCTTACCAAATGTTCTTAAGGTAGCTCGCATAAAATGTCAATTTAAAATACAATGAAAACAAACTAAAGTATTATTAAAATCAATAAAATGCCAGCAAGGGAGGAAAAGGTAGCAAAAAGAAGTCACAGCAGCAGCAAAAATAAGGTGTTATTCAGCCAGTCCTCTAAAAGTATCTACGGAATAAAAACACCGTAACTCATCTTTCCAAGGCGTTTGGGTAAGAAAGAGAAAATGAACACAGAGAAAGGCAAAGCATTTCTGTCACTTGGGACCAGATTGGATATACCCTTCCTTGTAGGTGCATTATGATCAGATCAAGGGAGCACCCCTGAAATGAGATGTCTGCAAACTGCCCCTACTGTTCCCCTGGTCCAATCTAATGCTTGAAACCATGCATATATATATTGTCAAATCAAGCCTACAAATCTTCTGAGATTAAGGGTGATGGAATACCTAGATTCTCTTATAGAATCAGTAAGTAGCTATTCATGCCAACCTTGTGTATACTATTGACCCTATGAAGAGCTGCCCCATTCTCCTTTCAGGCAGTTCCATTTGGAAAGAGCTAAGTGACAAAATCAAAGGTATTCAATGCTTAGCCCGGAAACACAGGAATGTGTATTCCTTTGAGTAGAAGAGTCTGTGTTCGCCATTGAAAAGCATGGAGGTTATGACCTAAAATCTAGAGTCATGAATCCTTGGGCAGTCCAATGGTTTGGGCATCCAACAGACATCTTGCAAGAGATCTTATCTCCAGCTTTTCTCCATTTTGTGTCCTGCAATTTGCACCAAATGACTCAATTGACCTAATGTGTTTCACGTTGGTGCAGTTATACATGTACATTAACCCATAGCAAGCAGAAAAATACATGCTACATGCTACTTAATGAGGAAGATGTAAAGAACCCATCCAATGTCACTGCTATTTAATAGCCCATGTATCATGCCTGGACAAACCAGGTCAAAAAATACATCCCTCCCTGCAAATCATGTGCATTTGGTTTCTTCCTGCATCAGGTGTGAAAAATACATGGCCATCCAGGTATTGTTGGATCAGCCCAAGCCAGTACAATCAATAGTTTGTGATCTATTGTCTAACAATATCTGATTGGTCACACATTCTCCACTCTGCCTTCCATTGCTCTTTTATCTCTTTGTGAGACATCATCCATCCCTTTTGGTGGTATAGCATGTACCTGTTATACAAACAGAGCTAATACTTTCATATCACTGGTATAAGGCACTGCAGACCACTAGGGGTGGTTTCACATGCATCACATAAGGTGCAATGCTAGAAATCAAACTGGTAACAAGTTAACATCTTTGCATCCCTGGACCTCACAAGAGAGCAGATCTGTCTGTTTCGCATATCTGCGTCATTCACAACTGACGTTCAGTGAAGACTGACAATGGAATTCTCAGTTTCAGTTCTCGTATTAAACCTCTTTGCTTCATCAAGTGTCACATTCACCTTTGGAATGAGCAGAAAGGCATGCCTTAATAGCAGCCCCAATTGCTTCTAACGAAGAAGAAGAAGGCTGACAATGAAGCATATATAGGTTGGCTGTTAAAGGCTTTCATACACTTTGCCTTATTAAGTGATCACCGTTTGAAGGCCTTAGCCTCACCCTGCAATGGAAGACTGATTAAAAATTACCCTGACTTTGCCTATCACTCTAATTTAGATTTATCAGCATGCCAGCTTCAGGAATCAGTCTCTCTCATCAAACTCAAAAGTACAAGTTTCCTTTCTCTTTTTCTTCCAGAATAAGATGTTTTATTCATTGGCAAAATTCCCAGTTCAACAATATGATGAGAATAAATTATGGGCATTTGCATGGCACTGTTGTGGGCTCCTAATTAAGAAATGGCATTGCGTCATCCATGGGGATACATTTCATTTAGTCACTGACGGGACAAATTCATTAACCTCTATAAATTCCAAGATTTAGCATGAAGGATGGATTTATGATTGCTGTTAATTTTTCTCCATTGTGATGGAAAACCTTTCACCTTACAATATTGATTAAGAGCAAAGAGTGCATAAATCATGCTTGCTTTACAGGTACAGTTCCTGGTTTGACAAGTTTCAGTACTGCATAATTAAGCTGAGGGGTGGTTTATTTTTGCATTTCCTAAGGTGGAAGAACGGTAGATGCTGAGTACATATATGGCACATCCTCAAGGAAAAATCAAGAAAACCTGACTCCGTTAATGACTTTTTGTGTAGAATTTACAGTGGGTTGGGGCAGGCTAGGTAAGAGTGTCTGCTACTAAAATTCTACTTTTTCAACATTACCCAACATGCTTGTAGAAACCTCTACTTGTCCTTGCCACTCAGCACGTGAATCTCAGGGATCTGAGTGTTCACAGGCATCTATGAGATGTTGTGGGCATGAACAGTTGATCTGACCACACACACACACGTTCCAGTTTGTATCACATAGCTGGAAGAGAAAAGTAAAGAACTGCATGTGAAGAACCACCAGCAGAGATGGCAGGCAATTTCCTAGGGCACTAAGCCTAGTTCTCAGAGTGATGAAAACAATGTTTTATGTAAAAATTGCCATTTATGTGCGGTATTGCACAATTGTGTGAGGGGGCCCAAACTAGGGTAACTGATGCTTTGTTTAAAAATTTTAAAATATTGTGTCTTTTTAAATAACCAACCAGTCCTACTATGTTTGCTGTGTATGTGCTTTTCAGAGGGACAGGATATTCATGACACTTTGTGCACTTTACAGAGAACTTGGGTGGGAGGAATCTTGGCAGGGTTTCTTGACCTGTCATGTAAAGGTAAAGGTAAAGGTTCCCCTTGACATTTAGTCCAGTCATGTCCGACTCTAGGGGGTGGTGCTCATCCCCATTTCCAAGCCGTAGAGCCAGCGTTTGTCCGAAGACAGTTTCTGTGGTCACGTGGCCAGCGCGACTAGACACGGAATGCCGTTACCTTCCCACCGAGGTGGTACCTATTTATCTACTCGCATTTGCATGCTTTCGAACTGCTAGGTGGGCAGGAGCTGGGACAAGTGACGGGAGCTCACTCCGTCGTGTGGATTCGATCTTACGACTGCTGGTCTTCTGACCCTGCAGCACAGAGGCTTCTGCGGTCTAACCCGCAGCGCCACCACGTCCCCTATCATATACCTGTCACGTATAGACAGCCTAATCTGTGAGAAAAGGAATTTAGTGAATTACAGCTGTGTCCAGAGCTGCTTTCACTCAGTTGAGTTGTGTTGCCCAACTCCACTTCTTCCTGGATGAGGAAACGCTCAGGACCTTGGTGCATGCACTGGTCATTTCCCAGATTACCTACTACAATGCTCTCTAAGTGGAGCTCCCCTTGAGTCTGACCCAGAGATTGCAGCCAGTCTAGAATGTGGCAGCCAGACTGGTGGCTGGTGTGTGCAGATTTAACCGCACTTCCCTAGTCTTGGCTCACCTACACTGGTTACCTGTTGCATCCTGGGTCAGATTCAAGGTATTAATGATCATCTATAAAGCCCTTCACAGTTTGGGACCACATTACCTGTCGGAGCATCTTTTCCTAAGGTCATCCAACCAACTCAATAGGTCCTCCCTGGCCATGATCCTCCAGGTAGCCACTCCAAGAGAGGCCAAGAAATCCTCCACTAGAAGTAGGGCCTTCTTTGCTGTGGCTCCAATACTTCAGAATCAACTGCCAGTGGAAGTGTCCCCCTCCCCCCAACTTTTAAATGATCTTTGAAAACATTGCTTTATACAGAGGCCTTTTTGACAACACTGTTTGATTTGTTTCTCACTGCTCTATATGTTTATATGCCACATGCCACATTTTATTCTGATATTTCTGCTTCTTGACATGTTGATTAACTGTTGTTTTGTATTCTGTTTTACTTACATGTATTGTTTAAGTTGACCAGAGTAGTGCATTTGCACTAATGGGGCGGTATATAAATGTAATAAATAAATTAATGAAAAATTATTTCCATCCCTAGAAAGTGTAAATAGAGACTATATCACTGGTACAATCCTTTCCTTCTTCCAAAGTCTAAATCATGTTCCTTTCTTTCATGAATAGAACTCAACCTCCACTTTAGTATAGCTGAAAAATAGTCAATGGTGTTCACTTATTCTAAGAATGTATGCTAATTCATGCCAAAATATCCTTCCAATGTGTTTGTCTTTCCATGTTTAGGAGTGTTATTTATTTCAAAAAGTGCTATGCACTTAGAGAAAATGTTTATGTCATTCCTGTGGTATGTAGTCTTGAAACTGAAGATTTAAAAAGAGTGCAAGCATCATCTTTGAAAAAATAGTTGATGGCTACTTTGTATCTATTCACTTTTTGAAGACTGTAGCATTTTGCCAGTAAAAGCAAACTGAGGAAAGAAAATGGCTATACATAATACCATTTTTGGGCTCCCCCGCATGAGAAGTCTAAACATATTTTAATTGAGCCCTAAATTCTGATTTGACAATGAGCTCATGCTTTTTTCAGTAATGAAAGCATTTTCTTTCTGGAAAATGCACATGACGTTAAAATGGCAAGAAAGCACTCAGTGCATATTCAAACGAGAAACAAACACAGAGACCAAGCTGAAGATGAAAACATAAAGTTTTGCACTTATTAATGCAAGCTGTCATGGCACCAGGTTGGTTCCCCCCTCCCCTGAGAGACTTTTTTTTTACGAATGGAAAGAAAGTGAATGTCTCATTATTCAAATGAATGCAAGCTATCTGGCAGCTAAGTCTAAACAAACAATCAAAATATTTATTAAGGATTTTAATATGGAGAAAAGGTCAAATACATAATTTGAGCTGATTTCCTATTCACAAATAATATCTGACATATGATCCCAAAAAGACAGTGACCTGCAAATGAGGAAGATGTGATATAAACAAGCAAACAATGAAAAGAACTTAATATTTATTCTGATGTCCACAGTTTACTGCCTATGCTGAAATATGTCCTTGACCAGTACAGCTTTACTACTTTAGCCAGTCTGGTGTAGCGGGTGGCGTGTAAGCCAAGCTAGACCTGACAAGTGAAATTCAAGGACCAGATACCCAACAACCCAGCCTTCCACTTCGATGAAAATAGGTGCACAGTAATCAGGTTTGAATTGGGGGTGTATTGTTGAGAATGCAATTAACCTTTCCCCCAAAAGGTACTAGCTGGAGGCAGAAGACATGATAGGATTCTTGGAGGGGGTGAGTGCTTGAATGTTCCCTTTTCAGACAGAAGGAGAATCACTGGAAGATTGGAGTGGGTGGAAAGGGTTAATGCCACAGACTTCATACAAATGGCTACCTTTCCCCCCCCCCCCCCCTAATTCCATACTCCAAATGCACTATGACATCTAATCAGACTCCAGGTCATGGACTGAAGAATACTCTAGGTTCAAATCTCTACTCAGCCATAAAGTCCATTTGGATGGCTTCACAAACTCACCCTCTCTTACCTACCGACCGACCGACCGACCGACCGACCGACCACTAACTAACTAACTAACTAACTAACTAACTAACTAACTAACTAACTAACTAACTAACTAACTAACTAACTAACCAGATTGTTGTGGATAAAAGAGGATAATGCCATGTATACTCCCCAGAGCTCTTTCAAGGAAAGGCTGTACTGGAAAGATATAAAACAAAAGGAATGATACATAAGTAAACACAGTCATGTTGCCCGTTAACCTGCCTAACCCATTGTTTACATGGCAGTGGGTATTTTTGCTGTGAAAACTGAAAAAAGTTGTTCTACTGTGTTTTTGGTTTCCTCTTCTACAACTATATCCTTTCTGTGGGAATCCAGCCAACGTTGTCAAGGTGACTGCTACTGAGGAAATGGCCTCAATCCAGGGGAAATTAGTCATGCTTACTGACTCAATAAAACCAATGGGGCAGAGGTAATCATAACTGATATTACTCAAGTGTCATGACAGCTGCTTCACTGTTGTCCCTTCTCCTATTGGTCTGGAGCAACGTCAGAAGCTCTGGAACAAGTGGGTGGTGTCCATGAAATAGCTCCTTCACCTACCAACGTTCACTGGCTTTAAAGCAATGTGCTGTGGTAAAATAAGCCACATAGAGAATGCAGTTTTTCAGTTTCCTGTTTCTCAAAACTAAATAATATACTTTCAGTTACCTTTTTACGATACGGGAATGCTACAAGCCGCAGGCCCATGGTACAAAGCATTCACTTGAGGTCCACCTCATTGTTGTCTTCATACTAAGAACAGGACACAAAGCATAGAGCAAACCAGTGTTTCCACCATTCCTCTTTTGCTTGTGGAGACATATAGGAGTGCCATATTTCCTCATTGAATTGTAACGTAATATAATTTAGTTTTCCCTAATTCTACATTCTAGTTTTGATTTTTTGGATTCTGGGGGAGGTGTGGGGCCTTCCTGACTCCTTAAAGTCCCTAATGAGTAAACTGCTCAGCAGTGAGGCCTCCTGGAGTAGAAACTGAGCTTTTCTTAAACTGAGGGTGTTACAGGGGTTTAAGAATGGGCTTGGAAGCCACAAAAATGCATATGGGGACACATATGGTCCACAGGTCACACTTTGCTCACTCCTATGTTTGACCAACATGGTAGAGTTTGGAACTGTATTTCTCAAGTAAAGTGAGAGGTGTTATATTTTTGAATGCTTCTAAGCAGAATATGTGCCCTCTAAACAGTAGACTAACACAATGCTTCTTTGCATATAATAAAGTAGGAAACAACCCCTTCCAGAGCAGAACTGGCTACTTTAAGCATCTAAATGTTCTTTTCTTCCTCCTCCAGGGTATCTGTCTATTACTTGACAGTGAACTGTTTGCTATTTGATGGGTTGTCAAAGAACGGCCCTCTGTTTGATGCTGTCTTTCATCTGAACGTGTGTCCAGTGCAATTATGGTTCAAAGGTAACCATGAGATGCGAAAGCAAAGGCCTTGATGTACTTGAATAGCATATTTCGCAGGTGGTGGCTCACCTGGTCACACTCCTTCTGCTACTATGGGATATATGGTATTTCAGGGTCACTTCTTCCGCCATCATTTGGGTTTGTTGTTTTTGGTTTTTCATCTTTATTGGTGTTAGTAATGGTACAGTAGTTTATTGTGGGGTGTTCAGTTGGGGAAGGCTGAGTTTCTTATATTTATTGTTAACCACACAGTGTAGTGCTCATCACTAAGCTGGGTAGCGTTAAAGTACTCTAAATAAATAAATGAATGAATGAATGAATAAATAAATAAATAAATAAATGTATTTAAATTATAGTAATAACCTCTGCATTTGAATTTCCACACTTAAATTGGCACATGTACACTTCATACAAATTTGTATATTTTTTCATTTCCTTTTTTCTGCTTTTTTAAAATTATTATTACTTCATTTATTGGGACAGTAGAAGTTCTTATGCTGGCAAAGCAGAAATGTCTTCCTTCTTCTGCTGCACTTTTCCACCCTAACGTGCAAAAGTTTCTTTTATACAGAGGATGTAATTCATTTCCCATTTTATTTTTGCAACTTTGGCCTATGCAACATAGGTCTGGTTTATCCAGCTAAGTTATAGGAAAACTACTGTGTTTCCCCGAAAATAAGACAGGGTCTTATATTAAATTTTGCTCCAAAAATTGCATTAGGGCTTATTTTCAGGGGTTGTTTTATTTTTTTCATGTACAACAATCTACATTTATTCAAATACAGTCATATCATCTTCTTCTGGTTGCTGCACAATGGTGGAGGGCGGGGTTTCACTTAACTGGGGCTTATTTTTGGGGTAGGGCTTATATTACAAGCATCCTGAAAAATCATACTAGGGCTTATTTTCAGGTTAGGTCTTATTTTGGGGAAACAGGGTATTAGCTCTGTTAATGTTCCATTCCCTGTAACACTTGAGTGTATTTGTTAGACGCTCTTGTTCATTTTGATAGCATATTTTGAACAGGCAGTTTAAACATGTTTTAGTCCATGGTTTGATAATATTTTAATGTGATTTTAAATATATGTATTTTTTTTTAAATTTGGGGTGCATTGCTTGGTGTTCATTCATTGGGAGAAAGGCAGGATGTTAATTAAACAAACACATTTTAAAAAGGTACAGTGTAACATTCCAGCAGGGATATTAGCTGGGGTGCCAACCAACAGCCGGTAGATCTTTTACTTCAATGGTTCCCACCCCTACAGTGGTGAAGGCTTCTGGGAGTTGCAGTCCAAGAACACCTAGGATACCCAAGGTTTGGGACCACTGCTTTGCTTGAAAGAGCTCATGGACCAGCACTCACGGCAAGTGATTTGACTGGGTGCTCAAGGAATACTTATCAAGGTAAGAGCATAATGAGGGTTGTGGTTTACGAAATAATCTCTGAGTAGGGATGTAAATCCTTCCTTCTCTTTAATGTGAAAGTGACAATGAGAACTGCTAGACTCTACTTCTTGTCAATGAGAAAGGTGAGGCATTTCCAATTGCTTACTCAGAATACTGTTCTTACAGTATTGAGAATGTTTTGTGCAAATCATGAGTTTTTGTGGAACATTGTGTGATTTGTATAAATCGTATGATTGTGTAAAAACAAGAATATCTGCTGCTTTGTTTCATAGACATTATAGGATCTGGTTGATTTGTCTCTTTCTTAGTAATCAATCAGGTCATTCTCGGTGTGTGTGTTTTGACTTTTAAGGGGAAAAGGCACAAGTTTTGTGCAAACATATTTTGTGTAAATTATGGTGACCTTATAAGAAGAGAATCAGCATTTTGTCTCACTTTTAATTGGAAATGAGGAATCTCATGGGGCTTTCAAATTCTTCATCAAAGTGTATCATCAAGTATTCTTCACATCTGGTCCTTGAGATACTTTGATGTGGGTCATAATAAAAAAAATCCTTGAAGTTTAGAACTGAACAACACCAAGTGGATGAATCCTACTGCCAGTCTACTGTAAATCGCTCCTCCACTGTTTATTTCAAGGTCATCTCAATACCTTGTGATAGGTATTAAAATGCCCATACCTGAATATCTTTGTGCTTGGATAATGAAACTGTCTTCTTGCATGTTTTTTTCCCTAAATAAAGATGCTATTGTCATATACTTTGAATATTCTTCCCCAAGGGATTACTGTGGTTTACATTATAATATGTCCTTAAGAAGAAGAAGTGTTGAAGGTGCATTTCTGCATGCAAGTATGTACTTTAATACCTAAAAATATCTTACCGCTGTCAGAGATTTTAAAGACCTAAATCCTTATTTGAGATTCATGAAACTCTCTGTACAATTATACTCTAGTGGAATTAAATGCTGCACCCTCTACGGCAGACCTACACATTTATGAGGAGGAAAAACTGTCAACATTGTTACATGAAAGAGCAAAACTATCCAATCTATACTTTTTGGAAATGAAGTTTAGCCTCCGTGCACACACAATGGCCTGACACACTTAAGCGCAACAAAGTAGATGAAACCACACTGTTAGAAGCAGAAATTGGAATGAACAAGACTTAAAATTTAAAGAGGAACAAAAAATAATCAGGGGAGAGCTATGTCTGATTTTGATACTGGCAATGAAAAATCCAAACAAAGCCCCCACAGTGGCAAAAATACATTAATACACTGTGTAATAGATGCATTGCTCTTGTTTTGAGGTATTTCATAATTTGTTACTTCAGATGGGCTTCCACACACTGAACAACAGTAGAGCCAGACTGCACAGCATGAGGACAAACATAATAAAGTCTCAGGGACCTCCAGATGTCCAGGACTGTCTCTTCCACTAGGCAGAGTGAAGTTGCTCCTTCAGGTGCCAGATGTTGGAAGGTATTCCTTCTGAACTGTGTTTCTTGAGTCCTTTAGTTTCCCCCTTCTCTTGGAGAAGCACAGAATGGTGTGTACTACACAGCCTATGTTGTTTTCCTGAACTGGTCTCCTGCCCTAGTCTTTGATGGAGAACCCTCTCCCCAGTGCCAATCTTGTGGTAAAATTTAACTTTCAGACCACTCAGCTTCTGAACACCTGGTCCTTTGCGTCAGGTAATAAGATGTCTTAGGTTAGCCCTGCTCACTTTGGAGATGACCTTCTATTCATCTTTTAAGGTTGTGTCTATGTCTCAGTGTTCTTTCTCTCTGCTGCTTTTAGCTATAGAAAAGCAGAAATTTGGAAAGTTTGCCCAGTCTATAAATTGTATCTGTCAAAATGAACATTATTGTCTCACATGCTATCTTGGGAGTGGGGGAGGTGATGGTGGTTCTATTAACATCACTATCAGTACTTCT
This sequence comes from Intellagama lesueurii, assembly GCA_037013535.1. Taxonomy (NCBI): domain Eukaryota; kingdom Metazoa; phylum Chordata; class Lepidosauria; order Squamata; family Agamidae; genus Intellagama; species Intellagama lesueurii. The sequence continues at coordinate 89,846,498 of JBAJHW010000004.1, read as the reverse complement.
GTGTAAGCTACTGTTGCTAGAATTGTGAAGGCTGGGTTCAAATGGATCGTGCTGATTCTGTTGTGAGGAAATGTTTGTGATGTAGGAGATTTTGCACTGGATTTGCAAATGTCCATCTAGGGAGAGTGGGCTTGAATTTGATCTCAATTGTGATCTTGAGGAAAGAGAGATTACATGACATTGTGTCACTGTTTTTATCCACCGTTCCTTGGCAAAACTTGGAGTACCAACATCATTCTACCATAATCATAACCATCATCATAGGCTGTCAAGTCAATTCTGACTTACAGCAACCCTTTCCAGGATTTTCCAGGTAGAGAATACTCAAAAGTGGTTCACAGTTCCCTTCTTCTGCAGGTGCCCAGGAACCACAAGCCCGAGCCCACAGAAGCTGGCTCTTCTCACAGGAGGCACAGTGGGGAATTGAACTTCCAACCTCTGACAGCCAGATACCTAAACCACTGAGCTATCCAGCCAGCTCATTCTACCATAGTCATTATTACTATCATTATTAGCTTTTAAACAACATCCCCGTGAGGTGGTGTAAACTAAAAGTAGTATATTTGCCCAAATTCACCATGTGAGCACAGATTTGAAAGGATGTTTCTCCCCAGTCCAAAGTCCCATTCAGTTGTTAGCAAATCCTGCAAACTTTCCACTGGTAAAGTTTGCAGGATTGTGGGGGTCTCCACATGAATTGGGAGCCTGGGAAATCAGCATCTTGATTCATTTGGAGACTCCAAGAGATAGCTTTCTTTCTTTTTTTTGAGACTCAGTGTAAGAGAAACTGAAACTGGAAGCAGAAGGAGTAGGCCTAGATGGCCTTTCTCCATCTGTGGTAAATATATACAGTTACCTAACTCCTGAATATAGATATAGTCTCCCTCCAAAAGGAACACCTCACTGTAGCAGGGTTTTAAAAATTGTTGTTGTTTATATTTTTGCTTTTGCCCATTTCTTGCGACTGGTCTCAAAGCAGGTGCACTGTTAGGCCACATTTGTTACTTCTATGTGCATTGGTTCCTAGTTGGTTAATGATCCCAAACTTGGAACAAAGAAAGATGTGCATTAACAAAATGAAAGCTTTGAAGGGAAATGTCAGTAAAAAACTAAGCTATAGTCATACTTGATATTAAAAGCTGAATATTTATATCAGCAGTAGTATTTAAACCAATCAGGCTGGCATGCACATAATCTCAGAGTTATGCTTCCACTTTGGGTCAGTAGGGATATGATTCTTCAGGATTGACAGAAGGTTGGAAGCCATTTTGAGTGCAAAGATATCTACAGATGTCACACTCAGTCTAGTAAAGGCATATGCCTGAATTTGGAGAGGATAAAGTACAGGAAACTTTGAAGAAATCTTGGAAAACTGCTGCCAGTCAGTGAGGGTAATGTAAAGCAGCAGCAAGAGAAATTCTCTTTACCGGGGGGTGGCAGAAAATCAGTGATGTAGCTTGAAGGACTGGGGAAAAAAATCTGGCAATGAAATGTTTTATAACAGAGGTCCCCAACCCCCTGGTCCGCAACCCAGCAGCGGTCCGCAGCCTATCCAGGACTGAGCCGCAGACACAGATCTCCTACCCACCCCGTGAGTGCCCCCTGAAGCGCCATTGCTTGCATGCGCGCATGCGTGTTCCGCCCCTGTGCGTGCTGTGCGCATGCACACGCGCGCCCCCCACAAGCGCCATCGCGCATGCACGCGAGTGCGTTCCGCCCCCTGTGAGCACTCTGTGCGCATGCGTGCAAGCGGCTCCCCCGAGCATGACATGCACATGCGTGTGGATGAGCTCCACCCCCCTGTGGGTGCACCACACACCCCCAACCGGTCTGCGGTTGGGAAAAGTTTGGGGACCACTGTTTTATAAAAATGCATTTCTATGGTCTCTGATTCCTTACTCAGGAACCCTGTTGCATCAGAGAAGCCAGCCAAAAGTCCTTCATCAGAAATATCACAGGAACAAACCAATCCTCTGTTGACCTATTTAATTATTTTTTCAATGATAGCCATACTTGATACCAAATATTGAATGCTGCATTCTCCATGAGTGATGAGGGGAGTGTTCTGGCCTTGTTCCCCACCACTACCTGACTACTGTTTTCAACATGCAAAAGTGACAGTCTGAAGAGGGTTAAGTTGCTATACCTCTGAAAGCTTTCCATATGAGCCTGAGCCTCTCCAGCTCTGGCTGACAAGGGGAGCCTATATGGATACAAGCAGCTTCTCCTCTTCAAAACATCACTTTCATGTGACTGATTGACCTCAAAGTATGAATAGGGTTGCAGCCTTAAATATGAATCTATGCTTGTTTACTTAGAGGACAAGTATATTACAATTTATCCCTCATTTTGTCATGTTGGTACTGTAAGGAATTCCCCCTAAAGGGTATTCCAGTAGGTGAAGGAGCCACTTTAGTGACTACCTTCCACCACCCTTTGAACCCTAGGTTGGGTGAAACCTAGAGGGTGCGTGAATTAGCAAATATGGGCAAGCTTCTAAATCTAGCTTTTTACCTGTCACATTTTCCCAGGACAGAAACTCTCCAGATTGTGCACTTTGTAACTAGCACACCAACCAGACTAGGTCGACCATCCAAATAACAAAATTAACAAGCATAGCCTTCTGGCAAAAGCACTTTTTAAAGCCACTCATCCCCTTCCCCCCCCCCCCCGGATCACACCATGGTAAAATATTAAAAAGTGTATTAAACATTATAAAAAAGTAAAAGAATTTGTACAGCCTCAAAGCAATGCAAAAAAACCATCAAGCAATCCATATTCAGATAACCAAGTGAGCTCTACATAAAAGCAAACCCTATTAAACAATAAAAGCTAACTAATTCTGCTCTAATGGCTTAATTGCTACTATTAGCTAAGTAATCATGGTGAAACTTTGTCTTCAAACATCCATCACCAATGCTAGCAGACAGGCAGTTGAGTAGCTGCCTCCCGCCTTCTTCTCCTCTTTACTAGCTCTTTGCCAGATCTTACATCAGTGTCCCTCCAACATGGTGTTATCCAATCAAATTAAAGTTCTTTGTTCAGTAACTACACTCTCAAGATGTAACTTTTCTCAACCTTGCTTCTCAATTCTCATCAGAGCCTCTGCTGACACACGATTAAGATGGTGTTCCATCTCCTCTCAGCACAACCTTGAAGCAGTCTGGAGAAATCTTCCTTTCATGTAGATAATAATCACCTGCAGAAACCTTGAGAAGAACTACATAATCCATCTAATTTCCTCATAGGTACCATCAAATGTGATCCCTTTACCAGGGTCTACATGACATAAAGCTTAGTGTGAACTAGAGATGGGGACGAATATAAAAACGGATCAGTCTTTCTGACGAATATAGCCAATTCGTCATATATTCGTCGATCCCTAATTGTAAAAATTTAAATCAGGACGAATATGACTTGACGAATATTTCCTCGGTTTTATTCGTTGATCCGTTCATAATCGTCTATATTCGTTACCCCTTTTGGAGGCCTCTCTGAGCTTGCTGGTGCCAATTCGAAGCTCTGGCCAATCAGGACAGAGATCCTGGATTGGCATGTCCAGCAGCCAATAGTGCTGCTGAAAGGTGTATCTTACAGACACTTCATATAAGCTTTTCCCGTCCGGCCGTTCCCCACTTCTGTTCGTGCTCTGCAGAGTGAGAACAGTTGCTGCTCGCTGGCTTGCTGGTGCTCTTGCAGTTTCACTTTTGGGCAGCAAAGCAAAGACTTATATTTTTCTTTTTCATCATCAATCATCATCAACTTTACTGGGAATTTGGGGAGGGATTTCAGGTAGCTTAGGCTACTTCTTCGGAAGGGCTTAATTTCATTTCAAATTCAAATCAATCAAACCTTTTTTTCCTGAAGGTTTGTGTGTGTGTGTGTGTGTGTGTGTGTGTGTGTGTGTGTGTGTGTGTGTGTGTGTGTGTGTGTATCGTCTGGTGGGGGGGGGAAACTCGTTGTGTGACTGTGGAATATCTTTTCCTTTATATTCAGTTTTCAAAAGTTCATTTTAGAGAGGCTTGTGTCTCTCAGGGAATTTGGTGGGTGGCTGGATCCATCATTCCTTTTTCTTCCAAAACTTATTGGGGGGGGGTGTCTAGGTGGGAGGATTATTCAGTTTTCAAAAGTTCATTTTAGGGAGGCTTGTGTCTCTCAGGGAATTTGGTGGGTGGCTGGATCCATCATTCCTTTTTCTTCCAAAACTTATTTGGGTGTGTGTGTGTGTGTCTGACTGAGACTTAGCTGGCAGGGCTTTTCTTTTTGGACCTTTTTTGGCTTTTCTGCCACAGTGGGTGGGGGGGGGGGAATTTTCCTAATTACATTATACTGAAGGGGGTGGCTTTGTTTAGGCAGGCAGGTCACATTTTAGTAAAAGAATTACACCACCATCATTCTAAAAATAAAATTTATACACACTCTCTGACCCTCTATTAGTTTCCGTCCTCAATCTCCATTGTTTTATTTGTTTAGTTGGTTTGTTAGGCAGGCAGTAGAAAATGAAGGGATTTCTTCAGGGGCATTCCAAGGGGAAGAAGGCTGTGAAGCTACGCAGGCTAGGTAGCAGCACCATCATCACGACCACCACGTGCAGAACCACGTCTACAATAACCAGTGCCACTGTCCCTCCTCCGGTGGCCTTGCAGGCAGGCACGGAACCAAAGCTTCCAGAGGTGCCAAAAGAACTGCCGCTCCTCTTCCTAGAGGAATCTGAGTAGTTACTGGTTTCTGAAGATCCCCAGTCTGATTTGGAACCAGTAACGGAAGAGCAGGCTTCACAGCCCCCCCCCACCCCTGTCCCCAGAGTCATCCGGACAAGACGGAGGTCCTGAGGGTGGGTGGCCGCACCATTGGTGGTTTGGGAAACTCCCTCTCTTTTGGGGGGGTGACTCTCACCGCAAAGAGTGAGGTTCGCAGCTTGGGGGTTCATCTGGATCCGGTGCTCACCATGGAAACCCAGGTGGCGTCAGTGGTCTGCTCCGCCTACTTTCATCTGTGGCAGATTGCCCAGCTGCATCCCTATCTTGATGTTGGGGCACTCACCACTTTGGTCCATGCACTTGTAATCTCGAGATTAGGCCACTGCAATGCGCTCTACGTGGGACTACCTTTGAGATTGATGCGGAAGCTTCAAATGGTGCAGAATGCGGCAGCCAGACTTCTTAGTGGGACGAGAAAACATCAGCATATTTCCCCCACTCTGGCTGCCTTGCATTGGCTGCCCGTTCGTTTCCGCATTGATTTCAAAGTGTTAATGATGACATATAAAGTCCCGTTTAGGACCTCGATATCTGGCGGAACGCCTTCTCCCACCTAGATCTACTTGAATCACTCATTCTAGCCAGGAGGGGCAGCTGGAGGGCCTAACGCCGAGGGAGGCCCGGAAGGAAAGAACAAGAAACTGGGCCTTCTTGGCAGTGGCCCCTCACCTTTGGAACAGTCTCCCCTTCGAGATCCACCTGGCTCCCTCGCTGGGTGTTTTTAAGAGCCAATTTAAGACCTGGCTCTTTAGGCAGGCCTTCCCTCCTGTTCCCACTTGATTTTTATTTTTCCATCTTGAATGATATTATTATTATTGTTGTTTGAATTGTTGTTTTTAACTTACTATATTGCTTTGGCTATTTTACTGTAAGCCGCCCAGAGTAGACGTAGTCTAAATGGGCGGGGTATAAATTTAATAAATAAATAAATAAAATAAATAAATCTGTTCCCTCCTCCCAGACCAGCAGCACCCCTGGGACACAGAGTTCTTCCCAGGCCAGCAGTCAGGGGCAGGCAGTGGGTCCTCGTTTGGGCAAACATGGGAGGGGGGCCATGTGGAATCATTTCACGGCGCTCAGCAATGTCCCACGGTGGGCACGCTGCAATACCTGCCTTGTCCGGAGGGGGTCAGACCCCAGGCATCTGTGCTCCACCGCCCTCCACCAACATCTGGAGATGCACCACCCAAGGCTCCTGTCCAGGGAAGGCACTTCGTCCGCGCCGTCTGGGAGAGGCAAAAGAGCAGTTCCAGGGGAGGTAAAAGGGAGGCAGGAGGAGGTGTCTTCTTTCAAAAGGGCAGCCACAGGGGTTTCTGGGGCTGGGAGCATGAGGCAGGCCATGCTCCATGAAGTGGCACCCATTGGGTCTGCCATGACCCTCAGCCGGCGGTCGAAGGGCAAGGCCCAGCAGGCGGCCACTCATCTCATCGCCGAGACTATCACCCTGCTCGGACTTCCACTGTCCATCGTGGAATCCCAAGCCTTCCGCCGGTTGCTGCATTTTTTTGCCCCCTGGTACAACCTCTCCTCACGGAGAACTCTCAGTTCTAGAGTGCTGCCCTTGCTCTATGACTGTGTGAGGGAGGTGGTCCGTGACCATTTTTCACGGCTACAGGGGCGCAAGGTGCACTTCACAGCGGACCTGTGGAGTGGAGGTCAGCACAGCCACCTCTTGCTCACAGCCCACTGGTGGCAGTCAGACGACTTGAGTAGTGGCAGGGCATCGGCGACAGGGCCGCAGGGGGAGGCCCTTGCCCTGCCCCCAGGTGACAGGTCCATTCTGCTACAGGCGCAGCACATGGAAGCTCAGGCGACAGGGAGGAACATTGCCGATGAGTACCTGTCCGCGCTGCAGGAGTGGGCATGGGAGGGGGAGGTGACCCGTGGCTACATGGTCACAGATGCTGGGCGGAACATGTTGGCAGCATTGAATGCGGTGGGGCTTTGAAGGCATCGTATGCATGGCGCACAAATTACACCTTGTGGTGCGCGATGCCCTCGGCCTGGGGAGCCACGGCAAGCCCGAGTGGGACGCAGGCACCTGGGAGAAGCAGGCACTCCTGGAGCAATGCCACCAACTGGTGGGCCACTTCTCCTGCAGCCTGAAAGCTGCCCGCTGGCTGCGTGAGAGGCAGGAGTAGTTGGGTCAGGAGACCTACATTCTCCTGACAGACCTGCCCGCCAGGTGGAATTCCACCTACACCATGGTGTCTCGCCTGGTGGAGCAGAAGGCCGTTTTGGAGGACATCATGTCCTCTATGCCCATTCTGCCCGGGGGGAGAGAGGTGGGTGTCAGTGCCATGGATTGGCTGGCCCTCTCCCAGATGGTGGAGGTGCTCAAGCCCTTCCTGGAAACCACGGACATCTTGTGTGGTTATACGGCAAGCCTGGGGCAGGTCATCCCCCTGATTCATGCCCTCGATTGGTCCCTGGAGATTGCTGTGGCACCAGGATCCTCCCTCCTTCCACGGACCAGGGCTTTGGTGAAGAGGTTGCAGGTAGGCATGCAGAAGCGACTCCATCCTGTCTACAGTGACAGAGCTTACCGCATGGCCTGCCTGTGTGATCCTCGAATCAAGGGGGGCTTGGCAGCATGCACCTCAAACCTCGAGGAGTGGAGAACGGAGCTCTCCACTGAGGTGTGCAGGGCGTTGGGGGCACAACACTTGCGTGGGGTGACAGGAACGTCAGGCCACGAGGGGCAGGGTGGTTTGCCCGAACCACAGGGAAGGACTTCACCTGGTGAAGGCTCCATTCACCACCACCATTACTGGAGCTCTGTGGTGACCTTGGCACTTGCCACAGAGGAAAGACAGCTGGCTGAGGAGGATTTGGCAGAGATAATGGTGCGGGAATATCTGGCTGAGCCCCCTCAGCCCCACCAGTCAGATCCCCTCCATTACTGGGCTAGGAAACTAGTCATATGGCCGGAGTTGTCCAATGTGGCCATGGACCTCCTTTCCATCCCCTCCACCAGCGTCCAGAGCGAGCGTGTGTTTTTCCCATCTCGGAGACATACTCTGACCATGCCGCTCGCATTTGGATCCTGTTACTGTGGATAGACTGTCATTCATCAAGGTGAACCTTCCCTTGTTGGGCTTCCCCTCACTGAACCCAAAGAGGTAGGGTTCCAATGACAGTCTCTCCCTTAACACACTGCCTGCCTGCGCCCGCCTGCCTGCCCACCTGTCCCACACTCCAGTCCTCCTGAAAAAAAAAGAACTGCCTACTTGCCTGCCGGCCTGTAAACCTGCCCCTCAGTCAGAACTCCAGGTGCTGATTCCAGTCGCCTCCTCGGGTCAAGTTCCAACCAAGTAATACCTGCCTGCCTGCCTGCCTGCTGGATCAAGTCAGACCAGCAGGCCGAGAACTGTTGAACTCCTGCCTGCCTGCCTGCCTGCTGGATCAAGTCAGACCAGCAGGCCGAGAACTGTTGAACTCCTGCCTGCCTGCCTGCTGGATCAAGTCAGACCAGCAGGCCGAGAACTGTTGAACTCCTGCCTGCCCGCCTGCCTGCTGGATCAAGTCAGACCAGCAGGCCGAGAACTGTTGAACTCCTGCCTGCCCGCCTGCCTGCTGGATCAAGTCAGACCAGCAGGCTGAGAACTGTTGAACTCTTGCCTGCCTAGCTGCCTGCTGGTTTACGTAGTCCCGAAGGGCTAAGTTTGTTCCACCTTCTGCCCTCCCTGCCTGCCTGCTGGGTTACGTAGTCCCAGCGGGCTGTTTGTTCCACCTTCATTAAAAGATTTAGAAAGTAAATATTTTATAGATAGAGATAATAAGAAATTATTAGAGATTCAAGCTAAAAGGAGAGAGTTAGAAAGCACAGAGCTAGAAAAGGTCCAGAGGGATTTGATATACTCGAAGAGGAATTTTTTCGAGTATAGTAATAAAAACTCAAAGCTTCTAGTTAGGGTAGCTCAAACTAAAAGATCAAAAAACACAATTGGAGTGATCAGAGATAAAACAGGAAAGAATTGTAGCCTAATGAAGGAAAAATTAATGATATTACAAGAATTTCACCAAAATTTATATAAAGGTAATAGTACATCGAAAGAAGATATAGAAAATTATATTAAGGAAAATTTAAAGAGAAAACTATTAGAGAATGATAAAACAGAATTAGAAAAAGATATAAAGGATGAAGAGATTACAGAGGTTATTAACAAACTAAAAAATGGTAAAACTCCAGGCTTTGATGGAATGGGATCAGAATATTATAAAGCTTTTAAATCAATACTGATCCCCAAGTTAAAAATACTTTATAATGGAATATTGGAAGGAGAGAAAATACCAGATTCTTGGAAATATTCATTAACAACTCTTATTCCAAAACCCAATAAAGATTTGACAGACCCAAGTTCATATACACCTATTTCATTATTAAATCAAGATACAAAAATATTTACTGCAATCTTGGCAAATAGAATGAATAAGTTTACTACAAAATATATTAAAGAGGATCAAAATGGGTTTTTAGAGGGAAGACAAATGGAAAATTTAACTAGGAGGGTTTTGAATATTATATATAATATAGAAAAAGATAAATCAAAGACAGGTATTTTATCATTAGATATTTTTAAGGCATTCAATTGTGTAGAATGGCCAACATTAAAGATCCTTTTAAAGGGTTGGAGTTTTGGAAATAAATTTAGGGGGGTAATAGACCAATTATATTTGGAGAACACTTCTGCAGTAATTGTTAATGATGGGATGACAGAGCAGATAGCTTTAGGCCGAGGCACCAGACAAGGTTGCCCTCTTTCTCCAGTTCTGTTTTGTTTGATTATTGAAATGTTAGCAAATGCAATAAGGAATGACAATTTAATTGAAGGTATGGGTGAAAATAATAAAATTAAGATTAATTTATTTGCTGATGATTCCCTATTGACAGTGAAAACCCCAGTATAGATAGAATTAAAATTCATTTAGAAAAATTTGGAAAAAAAATAACTGGATTATGTGTAAATTGGCAAAAATCTGAAATAATGTTGTTTAATCATAATAAACTAGAACAAGAAAAGTTTGTTGATAAATATGATTTTAAGATATGTAAATCGGTTAAATGTTTAGGTATAGATTTAGTAAAAGATAGTCAAAAAATAAAGGAACATAATTATGATAAGGGACGTGGTGGCGCTGCAGGTTAAACCGCAGAAGCCTCTGTGCTGTAAGATCTATAGATCTGCAGCTGTAAGATCGAATCCACGTGACGGAGTGAGCGCCCGTCGCTTGTCCCAGCTCCCGCCAACCTAGTGGTTCGAAAGCATGCAAATGCGAGTAGATAAATAGGGACCACCTCGGTGGGAAGGTAACAGCATTCCATGTCTAAGTCGCACTGGCCATGTGACCACGGAAGATTGTCTTCGGACAAACGCTGGCTCTATGGCTTGGAAACGGGGATGAGCACCGCCCCCTAGAGTCGAACACGACTGGACAAATTGTCAAGGGGAACCTTTACCTTTACCTTTTAATTATGATAAATTAAAAGGAGATATTAAAAAGAAACTACAGGAATATACTAACTTAAAACTTTCTTGGTTTGGAAGGATCGCACTGATAAAAAATGAAGATTCTACCAAAAATTAATTTTTTATTTAGAATGTTACCAGTACAGTTAACAGAATATGATTTTAAATTTTGGCAAGTAATGATTAATAAATACTATAATGAAGGGAAGAGAGCCAGAATAAATAAAAAGTATTGGTATAAAACAACAAAAAAGGGAGGTATAGGCATACCAAATATAAAAAAATTATTATTTGGCTAATCAGTTGAGGTTCATTGGGGAAATTATATATAACCCAGAAAGGTTTAATTTGGTGGAAAAATGGAATCATCAGAATTACAGGTGGATATTGAAAAACATCTATTTTGGTATGATTAAGAAATATAAAATAAGCGAAATTAATAACCCGTTTTTAAAGACTATGTTAAACGTCTGATACAAGTATAGAAATAATTTTTGTCCATTTAACTCTCCATTAGGATTAGTGAGCTGAAATAGAGAATTTTCCTGCCAATATGAAAGTTTGTGCAGAATTATTTAAAGGAAAAAAAGTGATTAGATTAAAAGACTGGTTGTATAAAAATGAGATCGAAAGATCAAATGAAACAAATCCTTCAAAATAAGAGTATATCATGGTTGGAATTATATGCAATTAGAAAGATGGACTAATGAATGGGTAAAGAAGTATAATAAAGGTAGAGAATATACAAAGTATGAACAATTTCTATTATCATATGAAGATATTCAGATGAACCGATTCAGTAAAGGGTGCAGTGAGTAAAATTTATAGATTCCCTGCTTGATCTAGAAGAAGAAGAGACTGAGAAAGAAGGATTGAAGTTAGTGTGGGAACAAGACTTAGGAAAAAGAATAAATGATGAAGAATGGAGGAAGATGTGGAAAATGAGGGTTTTATGATATATGTCGGTGAGAATAAGATAAAAAATTTTCAAATTGGGTTTAAGATGGTATTTGACACCGACAAAATTGAATAAAATGAACGCTAGTTATCTGAATGTCTGTTGGAAATGTGAGAAGGAAATTGGTACATACTTCCATATGTGGTGGGAATGCGAAAAAGTACAAAGATTTCGGAAACTAATCTTTAAAGAACTAAATGACATATGTGAAAAAGATATAGATTTAATCCTGAGATAGCTCTGTTATCAATATTTGAGAATGTGGAATATGATAAGATGACTAGAGAATTGATTACCAATTTATTAACAGCAGCCAGATTATTAATAGCTAGGAATTGGAAATCAAAGTCTGAATTTCGAATGGAAGAATGGTATAATGAAATATGGAACATTGCTATAAATGATAAGTTAACTTGTAACTTAAAGGTTAAGAAAGGAGAGATGAAAAAGAATAATTTCTATGATATATGGCACAGATTTATTGAATATGTGCTAACAAGAGGAAAAGGGAAAGCTCCAAATCAAGAATCAATGCAGTTCTGGAGAAGAGGACAATAAAGGAAGAAGAACAATAAAGATAGAGGAAGAAGAGGATTACTGCAAGACTATGGTGGTGGGGAACACAGTCAATTTGTATTTTGGTTTATGTATTTTATGTTTATGTTTATGTTGTAGTTTAAGAAAAAAAGTAGAATTAAAAACACACACACACACACACACACACAAAGAAGTCAATTGACTGAATGCCAGTGTGTTTGTGTTTACCATAAATCTCTTCATTCTCTTCGGCAGAATCTAAGTGAAGTAGTTCACATTAGCTTTGGAAATAAGACTTAAACTATCTCTCCCCAGATTTTGTATTTTGACAAGTGACACACAAGGTACTCTATCCACTGGTGCAGGAAAGCTGCTAACTGGGGATATTCCTTTCCCCTTCAACAGGCATTTTTGTTGAGCAAATTTGACTAATTTGCATGGTTCCCAGAAGATGGGAAGGAAGGAAGGAAGGAAGGAAGGAAGGAAGGAAGGAAGGAAGGAAGGAAGGAAGGAAGGAAGGAAGGAAGGAAGGAAGGAAGGAAGGAAGGAAGGAAGGAAGGAAGGAAGGAAGGAAATGGGTGAGACCTTCTCTCTTAGTAGCCCTATCTGCTACCTCCCATGCTGTTTCAAATGTTTCAAAGGGACAAAGAAGAAAAATCACTGAAAATCATACCCACCCCAAATTCCTGAATCACATTCCTGGACTAGCTCCCACTTAGGAAGGATGACAATGAATTTCTGCCCACTCCTAATGACGTTTTTGCCAAAAAATGCCATTTTGCACAAAAATGTCAATTGTTCTGAAGATTTTTGCAATTCATACAAGTGCAAAAATCATGCAACTTATCAGAACTAGGAACCCCTTTATTTCTGAACTTGAAGCACTAGATGACTTGGTTTACATCACTCTTGACAATCATACCTGCTGTGTATTCTTTTTATCCCTACTGTATGCGTATATACATTCCTCTGTATAGAAACGTGTCCAGCTACATATGGACTAGAAGAGCTGCTAGTCTGATAGATCAGACTTCAAGCTATCAAAGTTAGGCAAATTATCTCTTTCTTACTGAGGCCATGACTGTTTGGAACCCTATTAACATGGTGCACACTTGGGGAGTTGCCTGCTCAGTCCATCTGCCTGGCAGGAAGCTTTCCTCACATCAAGAGAGGAGGCAGCCCTATAAATCTGTCTGCTAAATTACTCCTTTTCTTATAGTTCTCTGTGACTTACTTTACCTAGAAGAGACTGCCAACTAGGGACTGCATACTTCTAGAAACACATGAAATTAATCGAAATTATTTTAAAACCACATCACTCTGTATATGAAACACACCAGAGGTCCCTTAATATACTTGTCAATTTTCAACAGTCTAGTCTTCATGATTTTGTATTCAGTCACATTTTCTCTCCTTCTCCCTCTCCCTCCCTCTCTTTAATTGTGTTTAAGAGTCTTGAACTTCTACGAGGGCTTTAAAAAAGCCTTTCCCATTGAAATCTATAGCAATCCAAACACACCCACCCCTCAAAATGGTATGAAAATGAAAAGTATGTGGGTCCTGCTTTCAGGAATACAAGGCATTAATATGTTTCTAGTTCAGCAAAGCAGAACCAGTGTAGTACGGTGGACAGAGTGTCAGACTGGGACTCAGGACACCTGGGTTCATATCCATACTAGGCCATGGGAACTCATTGGGGAGTGGCAGTGGTAAAACCACTCCTTAAATATTTGACATACCTCAAAAACCTTACTAGAATTGCCATAAGTTGGAATCAACTTGACACATCACCAACAATTCAATAAGAATGAGAGGATGTCACACTCTTGGTCCCAGCTCTCTCTGTGGAGACACAAATATTTGCTATGGCCAAAAGTGCTTTTTATCAAATTCAGCTGATTGCCTATCGGGACATGAATGCACAACTTATTCTGTGCAATGTGGCAACACCCACTACTCTGAGATGTCCAACTCTTATATTCTTCCTGCTCCCCAAGTAGCAAGTGTCATGCGTGAATAAACTTCATGGTTCCTAGTTAAGATGGATCACCTTAACGAGGCTGCGCTTTTTCTTAAAAACTGAGGTTGCTGCGGATCTGTATTGCATATTCATTGAAGACTTCATTTTCTCCAATCCAGTACTGGAACAGCTGAATGGTGAAACATTCAATGCTGAAAATTCATTTTTGGTTATTTAATTATGAATGCAAAGACATTGTTAGAGTAAGAATATTTTCTGTCAGGCTTTTATGTGATGACTAAAAAGGTGGATTGTTCAGATGCCTTTTAAAATAGATGCCTAATGAAATAAAACTTTCTTTTGTATTGGTGTGACAATCTGACTCTCTCTTTCTCTTTTATTTTCTGTCATGAACTATTTCTCTATTTAATCTGCATAATATATTGCTCAAGGTGTGTGCCTTGACAAACAGCCAATATGAAAATGAATAACAAAGAATCTCTCTCTTCAGCTATCAGAGATGTTTCCATTCCCACATCCTTCAACCCCACCTCATTTTGTTGAGTGAGTTTCAATTTTTTTTTTAATGTTTCTCTTGGTTGCCCATTGTTACACATTCACAGAGATTCAGCAGGTGGTTAAGCAAATTTCACCTAAGATGCCTGCAGGCTAGCAAAACTGGAGGGATGGAGTGAGTGGGTAACGGTATAATAAGCCTTTTCTGGCTTAGTAAACAGGTTTTTAAAAGAAGCGGATTAAGTTACAAAATTATTTTTGTCAATATTCTCTCTCCCCTCCTCACTTCCCTCCCCTGTCCTGATTACAGGGGGATTAATCTGTCAGTAAAGTTCACTAAAGTGTCAATCCATTCTGGGAGTAACAAATGTACAATTTTTGAGAAATATATACCTGAACTGAATGAAATGGCACTGGCCACATTCAATAGCTATCTCTAGTCTCATTTGAGAAAGGATTATAATTTTAATCTTAGAACTGCAGAGCTGTAAGGGACTCTAGGGATCATCAAGTCCAGCCCATGTCAAGGAGGCACAGTATGGAATCAGGACTCCCAACCAGATACTTAAACCACTGAGCTATTATATTGCACTTGTCTGTTATAAAGGTCATGAATTTCTATCTTTCCTTTTCTTAATCGCTAGGTGATGCCAGTTCTTGAGAGCTGCCTGAACTCAATACTGGACTGGATGAGGGCCAACAAACTGAAGCTGAATCCAGATAAAATGCAGATCCTACTATTGAGTGGATTGTTGGACTGGTTCAAAGAAAATTTACTTAGTCTAGATGGGGTTACACTCCCTCTGAAAGAGTTCACTGCTTGGGGGGGGGGGTGCTCTTGGACCCAGCTCTTTCTGTGGAGGCACAAATATCTGCTATTGCCAAGAGTGCCTTTATCAAATTCAGTTAATTGCCCAGCTGTGCCCCTACCTAGACATGAAATGCCTAACAACAGTGGTTTATGCATCGATAATCTCTAAAAGGTTCCAGCCGCTGGACGGACGTTTTAACGTCCTGGAACGGTGCAGCTGGTCTTTACCTTCCGTTCTGGAGGGCGAGAGACTGCCCAGGTCACATGCTTTGAGGGATGGGCGAATGCGGCTATTTAAGGAAGCACACGCCCCCTCTGCACCCTCTTTCCTGTCCAGGCATCGGGAGGAAAAGAGTGGCTGAGCGGACGAGTTTGAGTGCAGGGAAAGGAGCAGTGCTTTAAGGAGACTTCGGCTTGTCTGGTTTGAGGGGAGGGCAGCCTGTTGCTCCCTCCTCGGGCTGTTCTGTTTTTATTGTTGTAAAATTAAGTTCCATAGTTTCTTTAGAGCGGACTACAATTCCCTTCTAGGTTTCTTATTGAATTGCAGGCTAAGCAGGGCGGGAAGCCGCGGGGCAGGCTCGCCCCGCCGCTGCAAGCTCGCGGCACCTTTTTTCTTTAAGGGCAAGTTGCGGGGTCTTGGCAGTTTTAGTGGGGCATTTTGGACTTCCTTTGGGCATTAGGGGATTTTGTTTTACCTTGGGTTTACTGGCCGTTCCGTGGGTGGATAGTCTGGTGGACACCATTTGGTCGATCATCCTTTTCCCCCCTTTGTTTTACTCTAGCCCGCCAGTTTGTGTTTGCCCGTGGGAAAGACCTTTGTTCACCTTCAGCCACATCAGCAATAACTGGGTTCATTGTCATAAATATAATTGATCATAGGTTACAGTCTTTGCAATTGATAGTTTATGGGACGTAATTAATTATGGTGCATTGCTATTTTTAAATATTGTAAATTAATACTAGTGTAAGCCGTGAATAAATCTTCATCTAATTGGCTCAATTAATTACAGTAGCGCTCGTCAGCTGTGGATAGGAGGGCAGCCGTCGCTCCCTCCCTGGGTTATAGTTTCTGTTTCCAATTTAATTGATTTGTATTGTGTTTAAAGTTCATTATTGCCTAATTTTAAATTGTTTAGGGCTTGGGGTTTAAAAGGCGGGAAGCACGGTGCGGCATTAACATTATTGTTTTAATTAAGTCATTTTGTTTTTGGTATTTTCGCGCCTTTTTCTCCCGTCCTCCATTTTTATTTTTTATTTTTTCATTTTCTTGTGAGCTGAGGCTTAGTTCATCTTAAGTTATACAAAAAAAAAAAGTAAGAAAAGAAAAAGAATTGTGTGCATTTATGTACAAATACATTATAATTATAGTCAGTAGTTGTGGGTCTGGCATAAGGTAAAGTTTAGGCTATAATCTATTATTACATTAATAATGTAATAATTGGAATTTTGTGCTTTGGTTTTGGGAATATTCTAGATTAAAATTAGAAGAGATTGGGAATAAATCACCGATATTTAATTTATTGATTTGATGATGGGGTTCGCTAAAAATAAATAAATAAATAAATAAATAAATAAATAAATAAATAAATAAATAATAATAATAATAATAATAATAATAATAATAATAATAATAATAATAATAATAATAATAATAAAAATTTTTAAAAAGGGAGTTTATATATATATATATATATATAAATATATATAATACTAATAATAATCATAGTGCAATTTAATTCATAAGACAATATCAATACATTATTATTTACAGAATTTTCATACAGTTCATTAAGCTTTGTTAATTGATTTTCAGCGGTTACTAAATATAAATTATCAGTGAAGATCTTAATTTTAGGACAAGTTTAGGTTTGATAGGGCGCCACTTCGGTGTCAAGTCATAACGGTTGGTTAAAGTTGGTAAGAGGGTCATTTACTGGGCAGTTTAAAGTGCTAGCTAATTTAAACAGGTGAGTTTTTTACGTGCTTCAATTTGGTAATAATGGCCTGCGGGACAAGCAAAGGAAAAATCCGGCTAAAAAGAGACCTGTACCACAGATTTCACCACAACAGTCATCCTCTGATGAGGAATCATGGCCGATTTGGAAGGATCTGTAAGAAAGATCTCAGCCTTGAGGCTCAGAGATTATCTAAGCAAACACCATTGCAACACGAGGCCTCTCCTCGCCAATCAGCTAGGGACACCAATGGCCGTCGTAAGGCCAATTTAAAGCTTTGGCACAAGATCTTATGGAGCGGGTTGTCGATTTAGAATTTATGCAGGTTCCTGTGTGCGCGAATCAGGCGGAGGAGGAAAGGCCTTCAGATGCAATTAGGGTGCCAAGCAGAAGGAAGCGTGGAAGGTTGGATGCAGCTGGAGCGCTGGAAGGGACGGTTGGGTCGCAGGCTGAACTCCACATCACAGAGGAACACAGTATTACTACGCCTCGGGGCATTGACGCCCCCAACACTTCGGTGGCTTCAACTGGTGAGTCAGCTTCTTCACACAACACCCAGTCACCATATCCTGCTTGGCCGTGGGCTGGCGGTCATTATTATTCTAATAATGCACCCATGTCTTACAGTGCGCCGCCCATGGGGTGGCCTAATATGGTTATAGGACTTGGCCCAACTAGATCCCTGGCTTTCCTAATTATGCTGGAGTCTTAGTTAAGGCTCAACCTTGGAGGGCCTCCTCGCTGTTACAATATTTTGATATAATATATAGGGCATATACAGATTTTGCAGGGCAAGCTTGGCTTCTATACGACCAAGCCTTTCAAATGAAGAGTGCCATTCAACCCACTCCGCATTGGGATGAACCACAGCCGGGGTTATGGTTACAACATATGACCCCAGCAAGGCCTAACATAGGTGATAGGTTTGATAGTGGCCATCTGAATAAGAAAGTGGCTAGCAATCTTAATCCCCACCCGGGAGCGGGGTAGGTGGTTCAACCCCGTCTGCCTTGCTATAAGTATAATTCCAAAGGTTTCTGTTCAAGAACACCATGCAGGTTTAGGCATGAATGTATAACTTGTGGAGGCAAACACCCTAATTCCACCTGTTTTAAAGCGGGTGCACAGCGCCAAAACAAAGGAGCCGGAAGTGGTGAAAAGCCCAATGGGAACAGTGGTGCCCCTGGTAAGGGGACCCACACCAATTAAAATGGATGTTTTAGAGGCTTGGCTGCTAAATTACCCACAGAAAAGAGTTGGAGAGTATTTATACCATGGTTTTCAATATGGCTTTAGAATCCCGGCTTTAGGAGATCGTACCTTCGTGTGTAGGGTGGTAGCACCGGGTCGTGCCTTTTAAGGCGGCTCTGTACTGCCATGTCAGGCCTAAAACAGCCGATGTGCAAGACTAGAGTAACTAGGGGCATGAAGGAGGATCTTTTGGTTTGGAAACAATTCCTAGAGAGGTTCAATGGGGTCTCTTTTTGGAAGTCAGAAATCAGCTTAAGAGCGGATTTCCAAGTGAATTCCGATGCTGCCGGGGCATTTGGATTCTGAATTTATTTTCGTGGCAGATGGTGTGCTGGTACATGGCCCGAGGAATGGCAACATGAGGGCATCATGAGAGACTTAACATTTTAGAAATTTTTCCAATCGTAGGAGCCCTCTGGCTCAGGGCTGAAGAATGGTATTATGCAGTGGTCCGTTTTTGGTGTGACAACCAAGCAGTTGTCTACATCATCTACAATCTTACATCACATTCAGACAGGGTAATGGATTTGGTTAGGGGTTTTTGCTTTATGGGCATTGCAATTTAATGTTAGGGTGCATGCCCGACACGTGCCTGGTATTGACAAAAGGATAGCTGATGCTGTCACGCCGACA
The DNA here is from genome assembly GCA_037013535.1 of Intellagama lesueurii. Taxonomy (NCBI): domain Eukaryota; kingdom Metazoa; phylum Chordata; class Lepidosauria; order Squamata; family Agamidae; genus Intellagama; species Intellagama lesueurii. Next base: position 89,827,646 of record JBAJHW010000004.1, on the reverse strand, counting down.
GATCGAGCGCTTCAGGGGGTTAGCCCCAGAAGCCAGGGAGCTGCCAGAAGTTCTTCCAGCTCAGGTCTAGTAGATTGGCATGAAGAAGCATCGAGAGCGATAGGCCTCGCACTGGCTCCGAGGACAAGAAGGGGTTACTTAGCTGCGAGTAACGAGTTTAAAGAATTTAGGAGGACGGTGGAACTGGAACAGGTTTGGCCGGCCCCGGTTGAACAACTCCAACAATTTATAATATTTCTGCATAGGAAAGGATTAGGCCAGGCACCATACAGGGTAAACTGTCGGCTTTGGCTTTTATGCTAAAATTAATGGACACAAAGATTTTTCCTGTGACTTTAGGATAAAGAAAATGTTAGAAGGATGGTCCAAGGAGAGGGGACGGGTGCCTGATGCCAGGACACCCTTATCTCCAGCTCTTCTTGTACGCTTATGCGAGCAATGGGTGACATTATGTAGGGACCAATATGAGGTGGCATTATTTAAGGCGGCTGCCTTAGTAACCTTTTTTGGAAGCCCTTAGGATTGGTGAGTTAGTGGTGATGGGGAGGGCAGACACCTCTCGAATTGCCTTACAACAGAGATGATCATATTATTATTGTAGATTTTAATTGTGGTATTTATTTGTTTGTATACAATATATTGTGAGCCGCCCTGAGTAAACTCCTGTCTAGAAGGGCGGGATATAAATCCAATAAAAAATAAATAAAATATTACGGTTCAGGATAGTCAATTGAGTATTAAAATTAGGCGATCCAAGGTAGATCAGTCAGGAGGGGTAAACAATTGGTCTTGGGGCACTGCAGCATAGGGAGCATTTGCCCTGTGAAGGCCACTCAAACCTTCATGGAATATAGGGGGCAAGACTCAGGGTATTTTTTCCAGCATGCTGATGGGTCACCGCTGACCAATTATCAGTTCTGGAAACTTACAGACATGGCGTTGGAGAGGATAGGAGTGAAGGATATGAGATTTGGCACATATTCCTTTAGAATAGGAGCAGCATCGACGGCAGCAGCCCTAGGTTATAACACAGACCAAATTAAGCAGTTGGGGCGTTGGTCATCAACTAGATATCAAAGGTACATTAGACCTCTACCTAATGTGTAGGCAGGGGCCGTTTATGTCGTTTCAGGTGCCACGAGTTCTGAAGGTCGAAGGCACGTGATGATCATCGGCCACAGTTTTGTTGATTGAGCAGCGCGTTATGCTGCTTCTTCCCCGTGGGGGAATGCTTCTTCCCCGTGGGGGAATGATTTTGGGGCTTGGTGCCCATGCGTATATTACCTGGAGAGGCGTGCGTGGCATGCAATGGATACAGCTTGTCAGGATGACGGCCTTCGACCAAGCTCCACCTGATGTTTTGGTAATTCATCTGGGAGGCAATGATCTACCAAGATCACCTGGTAAGGCATTGATCCTGGACATTCTGAGAGACCTTAAGAGGTTGAATGCCAGGTATCCTGCAATGCGGATTGTGTGATCCACAATCATCCCGCTGTTAGCCTGGTGAGGCGCCCGGAGTATTGACAATGTTAACAAGGCCCGACGGGGCGTTATCAGAGAAATGTGTAGAGGTGTCTGCAGCGGCGGCCTCGGATCGGTGTTCAGTCACCATGGGATCCAAATGAGCGATATTGAATATTTTCGTAGTAATGGCGTCCACCTGTCTGATGCAGGTTTGGACATATTTTGAGAAGACATCAAAGGGGGCCTGCTTTCTGAGCTCGGAGTGCTCTGTGGCGGGCATGGGACTTAGCCAGGCTAGTCCCTATGCTGTGGCGGGTAGTGCGGAAAAACAGGTAGTCTCGGTGTGTCCCATTTGTAATTCAGGTAAGCCAACAGCGCATCCGACCTCCCGGCTCTGCGGATCGTGCGATTACAGGGCCGGTGGTGGGAAGATGCGCTGGGCCACTTCCGGACCAACAGTCATCAATTAAAGATGTCTTGAGGTCTGGGGTGTTTATTAGCGGCCGGCCGGGTTCCTGCTGTCTTTAAGACCGCTGGAACCTGCGGTCGGGGACTCGCCCATTGACTGATCAAGGGGTATTTAGATACCCTGCCTTTACCTGTTTCCGCACTACAGCAGGCCCCTCCTTTGACGATGTTGGCGATATACAATTTGATCTGATTTAATAAAGTGTGGCCCGTATTTAATCCATATCATTGTCTCGAGTCTTTATTCCGGGACTGGGGAGGGCAATATATGTTTGTAATGTTCTCTACATAGGGCTGCCCTTGAAGTGAGTACGGAAACTTTGGCAGGTCCAAAATTCAGCTACCAGACTGATTATAGGTACCAGGATATATGAACACATATCCCCAGTCTTGGCACACCTTCATTAGCTCCCTGTTAGTTTCCATGCCCAATTCAAGGTTTAGGACCTCAATACTTCTTGGAATGTCTGCCCCACAAAATACCCTGTTTCCCCTAAAATAAGACCTAACCTGAAAATAAGCCCTAGTATGATTTTTCAGGATGCTCCTAATATAAGCCCTACCCCAAAAATAAGCCCCAGTTAAGGGAAACCCCACCCTCCACCATTGTGCAGCAACCAGAAGATGACATGACTATATTTGAATAAATGTAGATTGTTGTACATGAAAAAAATAAAACATCCCCTGAAAATAAGCCCTAATGGGTTTTTGGAGCAAAAATTAATGTAAGACCCTGTCTTATTTTCAGGGAAACATGGTAGCTACCCACCTCACTTGCTCTTTGCAGTCCTTGATGCTAAAAATTGTGACATTTAAGGAGGCTAAACAAGTTAATACCAAAAACTGTACTTTCTCATTCACGGCCCCTTCCCTCTGGAATCAGATTCTTACAAAGATTCATCAGGTGTCATCCCTCCCTGCTTTTAGAAAGTTAATTAAAATGCAGTTGTATAAAGCTACCTTTAGATGTGTTTTAACTAATTGACCTGAGATGTTAAATGTTTGCAAGTTTATTTAATTTTACTCAAATGTAGGTTTTATTGATTTAACAGGTTTTGCTCAGTATTTACTGTATATTGTGGGTATTGTTTTATATGATTTGTAATTATGTCATTGGCTGGGTTGTAAACTGCTCAGAGACTGCTTGCACTAATGGGGTGGTATAGAAGTGGAAGGAAGGAAGGAAGGAAGGAAGGAAGGAAGGAAGGAAGGAAGGAAGGAAGGAAGGAAGGAAGGAAGGAAGGAAGGAAGGAAGGAAGGAAGGAAGGAAGGAAGGAACCTACAGTATTTGTAAAAAGAGGTTCTAACTTAGCAGCTGTGGCTGATTTGTCACAGGCAACTTTCTTTCATCCTGTTATCAAATACTGAACATTCAAAATACAAAATTTGGGGAACATTTTCATCAACATTAAACTGAATTTATATGTTAACCTTTTGCTATGCCTACTGAAGCTAAGGAAATTTTGGTCAGCTAAATGCCTGAATTAGAGCTATCACCTCTCCTTTTTGTCTGGGGAATAAAGAAATGTATTTCAGAAGTGTGTTGATGTTAGAGCAGGGCTTGGAAAAGTAAGTTACTTATATTTCAGATTGCAGCTGCCTCAAATCCTCAGACACTGGACATGATGGCTATTTCATTCCGGCAATTAAAGCTCAAAAAGGAACTAGTTGGAGCTGCCCCTTGGCTCCATCTAGTGCAATGGCTGCTAACTCTTCTGTCTCTGAAACTAGGCTTCTGGTTGAGGTATGAAAGAAGATGCTGTTCCCTGGTTCTTCATGAAAATTTGATTGCCAGAACCTTTAAATGTCAAGTGCAGAACCTGGGGTTGGGCTCCCTGTGAATTGGTGATGAGCTTTCTATGAGGGCCTGGAAAAAGCTCCCCTCATTTCACATGTGTTGTACTTAAGGCTGCAGGCAGGGGGGGGGGGGCACGTACCAGTCAGAATGGTGGCAATTGCTGTAGCAGTTGGGTGCATTTTGGTGGCTGGCTGGCCAGAGACAGTTGCCTCCCTCCAATTCTGTGTTGTCCTATTACCTGGCTAGCCAGGTTTTATCCCGATTCTGGGTCTATGTACCCAGCCGTCCTTTTTCACAATGAACTAGCCTAGAAGCAACCCTGTGGCATGACAAAGGCTCAAACTTTCACCTCAGATTTTGGCCTTGAATCTCAGCAGTAGGATGCTCCTGGCCTGGTAACCCTGATAAGATATATTTCTGGACCTAAATGTGAGTGAGGTGAAACTGGTGGTCACAAATGTTTAATGAGTGTTACTTCAATAATTGACAAAGTGACCTCTTTGGAGGTAAGTAGGAAAAGGAGAAGACAAGGCCTACTATACAGCAGCCCATATCAAAGTGGAAATTTGAAAAAACCACTTCTGGTCCTTTTCAATCCAAGCACCTTTATTGCAATCCAAGCACCTTTATTGCAACCAATTTGATTTAGGCACCAGTGAAAATGGGGCACCCAAAATTTTGCATTCTTGTCATATTAGAGAGGTATTAGACAGCTAGGAGTGTATGTGGGATGTGGGGAAGCAAATATCTCAAGGAAGGTGAAGAAGTACGTTACCAGAAGGGATTATGGAGAGTCATTTCAAAAACGCAATATTTTCAATTGGATATCTGAGATGCTGTTTGCCATAATTTAGGTGCAATTAAACTTTTCTATGTGTAAAAAAAATACTCTTCCCAATTCCCTTAATGGTGGAAAAAAGTGACTGGTGTATTTATCAGGAAACCAATGACAAAGCATCAATAAAGCTGTTAATCACACCTCATGGGTTTTCTCCTTGTCCCTGCACTGAACCGAAGAACAGAATTATCCAGGATGATATCCACAGTATTGTTGCATCTCACTGGGGGACATATTTAAATAGCAGTGGAAATTAAGCTGGTACAGAATAGCTATTGTTTTGTTTACCTGTCTAGGTCCAGTAGGCAAGTACCTGACTTTCAAAAATGAAATGCACTCCAATGCTCTACAGGTTTGAAGTGCAGGAAATACACAATTTTTTTGTTCGTGAAAATAGCAGGTAAGAAGTACAGCTTCCTCGAAGAGCGGAAAGCATTTTGAGTACACTTGGGCATTCCCAGGGTAAGGGTGTGCAGCCAGACAATCTGTCACTTCCAGAAGCGTAGCATTGCAAACTTGTTGATGAGCAAAATGACCCAATGGTCCTTTTAAGACCACAAATGACATTAATTTCTAACATTTTGAATTTTTTTTTAACTTTAACCTATATTTCATATACATCATAATTTTAAATGGTGCAGTGGTCTGATACAAATAAAGAAACATCAGAGGTTTTTTTTTTTTTTTAAAGACACACAAATGTGGAAAAATGAAACTCTCAGTCCAAATGGCTCTAGAACTAATCCACCTTCATCAAATTGAAAAGCATATAAATGTAAGAAAGAATGGCAGAAATAGTCTAGCCTTATGGTGGAAAGTACTTTTTTTTTTCCATCGCTGAAGTTTCAACCATCTCCAAAAGGTATTACAATGTCCTTCAGGACATCTTAGTGAAAGAGATACTTCCTTTGATAATATTTTATCTACAACAGAGTGCACTATTAAACAATTATAGAATTGAGTACTGTCCTTTTTCCAGTCATCGGGATCATTCACATCTACTATTTTGTATTCTGGATATCTAAAATATCATATATCAATACGGTACGACCACAGTATCCATGGGGGATTGGTTCCAAGACCCTACTGGATTCTGAAAAGTGTGGATAAACCTTATCTATAGCATAGTCTCTGGTTCCCTCTAGTGGCCAGTTCTAGTAATACACCTTGGAAACACGTTTTTGGGGATTTTTAATTTAATGTTTTAATGCAATATTTTAGACACACATATACTTCTAGATATATTCAGAGAATCACACAGAATTTTAAAAGATAAAGCAAGTTTAGATGGAAGAATTGCTACTGAGACAGATTTCTGGGATTTTATAGAGAGTGTTTGCAACACATCCACACCAATTATTCATATGGAAAAATATGCATCCTGTGAGAGGTAAATTGCAGTTGACAAGAATGCTGATGCAAGAAAAGGAGTGGGAAACTTCCTTAATTGCCTTTTGTAAAAGTGAACCCTGGCTATTTAACTGAGGGCTACCTGCTACATGGATATGCCCTGTGTTTATCCTAGGTGGCTATGTATTGCTCTGTGCAAATCCTAATGCAAATTATAATATGATGTTACCCACATGAGCTGCAGAGTACATTCAGATGTATTATGTGTAATACACATTTTCAGTTTCATCCTTATACTACTGCTGAATAGCTCGGTGGTTTGGGTACCTGGCTATAGATCCTGAGAGTGGGTGATCAATTCCCACTCTGCCTCCTTGACAAGGGCTGGACTTGATGATCCATATGATCCCTTCCAGCTCTGTAGTTATAAGAAACACTTAAAGAAAAATAGATGACTGAGACATACCTGAACTGTTTTTTCACTGGAGTTATTTAGGACCGGATGTAGTCTCTAAATATATTTATTTTCCTCTTTTATTATTATTAATAATAATGCTACATGAGATAAAAAGGAAATATGAAAAATCCGAACTTTAACAGTAAGAACAACAGATCTCTTGTTTTTGGGTACCTGGACTCGTGGCATCCATGGTAGGGCTGCTCTCATTGGCAGTCAATGCATCTACAAAGTATTGTTTCTGATTTCCCCTACATTATTTTAGGCTATTTGCACATCAGTTTGCAAATGTGGCAAAATGCATTTTAAAAATAATGTATGTCTCTTGTTCATAATATATGCATTTTCTACATGCACTCTACCAGTACACATTTTTGCAAGTCTTTTTGCAAATATATATATACTGGTTTGAGCTGTGAACTGGATCACTTAAGTTCTGAAAAGTGCATATTTCAGGGCACCACCATCCTCTTACTTGCCTATAGGTTTAGTAAGTTCATACAAAACTTTGGACCTGAATTTTCCCCTTATATCTTTGCTTTCACAATGGTACATAACAGCAGTATTGTCTCAAGGGAGCTAGTTATGATGTCAAATTCTGGTAAACAGTTGAAGAATCATCTCAGTATTTTTTTTCTTCCTGGAGATTTCTAATCAGGAATCCAAAGATGCTATCTTTTAGTCCATCTAGGGCAGTGGTTACCAACCTTTTTTGAGTCCTGGCACCCTTTTATAGTAGCCAAGTAACCTGCAAACCCCACCATTACATTTGCATAAAAAGGCATTTTTAATGGGGTAAAATCATCTCTTCTGAGAAAGTAGAGGCTTCTTTCTCCCTCCCAAAGGGCCTGTTTCTCATACATACACATATGCCCTGACTTTAGTATCCTGCTGTGGGTGATCATGGAACAAAGGAAGGCTAATTGCCTTAGAGAGAGAACAAAGGAGTCGACAGCGGATGTCCGAGCCAGCGAAGCCTACTGGCAACGCCCGGAGAGCTCTTTTATTTACTTACCATGATTACATAGTATGTTATGAGAGAAACAGATAGGATACTAGTTACCTAATCGTAACTGGGATTGGCTAAAATAACCCTTTGATCTTATGCTCTACCTCTAAGCGAAAGGGCAGAAGAAGGGGTTACCCCGCCTGCTGGCAGCTGCCGCATCCTGCCAGGAGTGTATGCACGTCACTGGAACAGAATGCAGCTACAACCTTTAAGCAGAAGTTTCCCACATCCTGCTCTGAAAATTTATTCATTTATTTATTTTAAATATTTTAATCCCACCTTTATCCTTCAAAAAGACCCAAGAACAAGGAAGAAATTATTTAACAAGGGCTACAACACATATAAGGTGCCCCGTGACACCCCCCAAAAAACACTTCATGATTCCCCTTGGAGGCCATGACCCCCAGGTTGGAAAATACTGATGTAGGCATTTTCAAGGAACTCTGTACATCTTCTGAAGACCCAGTTTATACTGGCCTGCTTTTCAGTTGTTTCCCTGCTGCTCACCTTTATACCAGTTAGGGTAATATCATTATTACTGTTTTTAATCCCTTTTTGCACCCTCCTGAAGTTCCTGACACAAAATGCAACAAAATAGATAAATAAGCTCTCCTTCCTATGATGTCCCCCTGTGTCGGTGTAGTTCTGAACACAGTGAATGGTGACACACAACACATTGGCCTTTCTAATAAACTATATGTTCAAGTATCTCTTTCAAACTTTTTATTTATCAGCCCTTTCTGGAAACCTTCATTCCTCCATAGCACAGCATGACTCTATGTTACAGATCCAAATATGTATTACTCATGTAAATACGTATAGTTTCACACACATGCATATAAGGAGATGATAATGGAGTAGTAGTTGTAATTTTCTCAAGTCTATTTTCTCCTTTTGTTTCCCTACAACCTTCAGACACATTCCAGTAGAGTCATATATATTGCTCCCCTCATAATGAACTTCGTATATATCCACTCCCCCAAATTAGTTTTTTTCCCCTGCAGTTGCCCCTGATGTCATATCATGCAGCTGGTTGAGGTCTTATTGAAAGAGAATCTCATCCTTCTGCTAGATGTCATGAACTTTTTTTTACTTTCAGTTTAAATAAGCAACCTGAATTTTCTAAACAATCCAAAGATACCTACAGTATCAAATTTATTTGTGCATGTCAACGTAAAGGTGTCATCATTTGCTACCTTCTTCTTCCAATTTTAATAAATATTGGTTTGAAGGATTTTTGCAGTGATGCAGGAGCTTTATCTGCTATCTTCATATTTTATTCAAAGAGCTAAATGAGAATCCTTTGATGATGAAATACACACAAGAAAAGCAGCACCATGTACCTCTGACTTTAATCAATCCCCAAAGACACATCTACCGTACCACATCAAACAAACTGCATTTTTTAATTTAGTTTGAATCTAGGAAGACCTAACAATGCACTTTTCTTTCCTTCTTGATGGGGCTCATAATAAGAAAATGCATAACCAGGTGGCATAATTTTTGTCAAGTTTTCAAGGAACAATCTCTGGCATATTGAAACACACACATATGTGGCACTCTAAAAGTAGATAGATCACATGATTTTGTTTTTTGCATTGAGAATATTTATGTGTTATTCCTAAACAACTGTTGAGAGAGACACCAAGTACCTCCAGAAAACATTTCAGAATAGAATAGAAATAGAACTGTATTCATCATCATCATCTTAGTATTGCGGAGCAGGAAGGGACCCTATGAATCATCAAATCCAGCCCCTGTCAAGGAGCCACAGTGGGGAACTGAACTCCCAACTTCCTGCTCCACAGCCATATGCCTAAACCACTGAGCTATCCAGCACACTGAAGCTGGGTGTTTTTTAATGGTCCAGATAAACACAGTTAATACCTTCAATCAGTGATTTTCTGAGCCTATTTTGATATCTATTTTGATTGGGCGGAATAGCTAATACCCTAGAAGACAGAAACAAAATTCAAAATGACCTTGATAGGATGGAGCACTGGGCCAAAAACAACAGAATGAAATTCAACAGGGATAAGTGCAAAGTACTGCACCTCAGAAAAAGAAACCAATTGCACAGTTACAAGATGGGGGATACCTGGCTCAGCAAAACTATGAGCGAGAAGGATCTTGGAATTGTCATAGATCACAAGCTAAATATGAGCCAACAGTGTGATGCAGCTACAAAAAAGGCAAATGCTATTTTAGGCTTCATTAATGGAAGTATAGTTTCCAAATCCCATGAGGTGCTAGTTCTCCTCTATTCAGCACTGGTTAGGCCTCACCTTGAATATTGTGTCCAGTTCTGGACACCACACTTCAAGAAGGATGCTACCAAATTGGAACAAGTTTAGAGGACGGCAACAAGGATGGTCAGGGGACTGGAAACCAAGCCTTATGAGGAAAGGCTGAAAGAATTGGGTATGTTTAGCCTTGAGAAGACTGAGGGGGTGATATGATAGCACTTTTCAAATATTTGAAAGGCTGTCATACAGAGGAGGGGCAGGATCTGTTCTCGATAATCCCAGAGTGCAGGACACACAACAATGGGCTCAAGTTAAAGGAAGCCAGATTTCAGTTGAATATCAGGAAAAAACTTCCTAACTGTTAGAGCAGTACAACAGTGGAACCAATTGTCTGCCTTATTTATTTATTTATTTATTTATTTATTTATTTATTTATTTATTTATTTATTTATTTAACTTATATGCCGCCCACACTACCCAAAGGTCTCTGGGCAGCTTACAACAATTTAAATACAGTAAAAAGATAAAACAATTAAAATGCAATTAAAAATACAGTGCTCTAAAAATTGCCATCAGGATCCACAGTTGATATTATTTCAATTAAAACCTTCTGGAACAGGAAGGTTTTGACCTGGTGCTGAAACGTCATCAATGTCGGCACCAGACGAATCTCCCTTGGGATGGCGTTCCATAGTCTGGGGGCAGCTGCCGAAAAGGCCCTTTGTCTACAAGCCATCCCTCATACCTCCTTGAGGGATGGCTCTTTCAGGAGGGCCCCCTGGCTAGATCTTAATTGCCAGGTAGGTTCATATGGAAGGAGGCGGTCCTTCAGGTATCCAGGGCCCAAGCCGTTTAGGGCTTTATATGTCAAAACAAGCACTTTGAATTGGGCCCAGGCAGCAACTGGTAGCCAATGTAATTTAAACAGAATGGGCCTGATGTGTTCCCTAGCGTCCCCACCACTCACCAGCCATGCAGCTCGATTCTGAACCAGTTGCAGTCGCCGGACCATCTTCAAAGGCAGCCCCACGTACAGCACATTGCAGTAATCTATATGGGATGTTACCAGTGCATGCGTAAATGTCATGAGACTCTGCTCGTTCAGTTAGGGCCGTAGCTAGTATAATTTCTGCAGCTGAAGGAAGGTGCCCCTGGCCACCGAGTCCACCTGGGCTTCCAGAGTTAGACTGGGGTCCAGGAGCACCCCCAGGCTGCAGACCCTGTCCCTTAGGGGGAGTGGAACCCCATTCAGGGCAGGGAAATGGCCCTCTAGCCTGTCTGGCGAAGCACCCACTAACAGCACTTCCGTCTTGTCTGGATTGAGTTTCAATTTATTAACCCTCATCCAGTCCATTATCAGGTCCAGACACAAGTTCAGCACAGAAACCGCCTCACCTGGATTGGTGGAAAATGAGAGGTAGAGCTGAGTGTCGTCAGCATATTGCTGACTCCTCAGCCCAAACCTCCTGATGATTTCTCCCAGCGGTTCCATGTAGATGTTAAACAGCATGGGGGACAGTATCGAACCCTGAGGAACTCCATGACATAAACGCCATGGGACAGAGCAACTGTCCCCCAGCACCACCCTCTGGACTTTTCACTTTTTGAAATTTGATTGCACAATCAGTTGAGCGGTTCCCCTCATGACCATTGATTGCACAATGCATCTGCAAAAGTGTTCAGTGAGTAGCACTTCCACTTTGACACCATTAGGGCTAGTGTTTGTGTAATGTTGAGTTACGTTTGCTACTCAAATCTCTCTCTCTCTCTCTCTCTTATTATTTTGAAAACTGACCAAGAGTCTTTCACTACGAACATTGATGTCACAAGGAAGTGCCATAAGATTAAACTTCTCCCCACCAGTACAAAATGCTATTAAAAGGAGACAATACTTTCAGCACTAACAAAAAAGGAGTGAAGCATCACAGCAAAAAAGTACTATACCATCTTCTAAAAGGGGAACATTATATGCATGGCAAGAAAATAATGATAATTTCACTGCAGAACCTGGCAGTAAGAATAAATGTTCCATCTCGAAAAGCCCCGAAGTGCTGCAATCTGTGACTTATCTTGATCCTCATCATCTTTGCTCAGAATAAAGAAGTACTTTCAAGTGAGTGTGCTTGGGAAAACACTGAAGGAGCCTAGAGATTAATCCTGATTGTGCATCCAATAAGGTACTTAACACTTTCCAAGGTTCAATAGGACTTACTCTCGCATTCAACACTATTTTCAGTAGGAAGTAGTGCCTGGAATGTGTGCCGTGCATAAGGCATGCCAGGGCTATCTGAGCATATCTTGGCTAACAACCAGCAAGTTTATCTTGGCTGACTAGATACAAACATGAAGCATTGAGGGCGTAACTGATTAAGAGCAAACAGCTCTCCTGTTTATTAAAGCCAAAATGGTAGATGGTCGGCTAGAGTAACTTACTTCTCTCTCTCTCTCTCTTAAAAGCAGCATTCAAAATGAGGCACTTTACAAGGGTATTTCCCTCACTTTATCCATCAGATGTACTACATTACACCTTGGAAGGGACGTATTGTGCTCTGGAAGCTAACTGTGGCTTAAACTATTGCTTTTTGTGTGCTGGAGATATTTTCCTTTACATCTCTATCCTGCCGTGCTTGTGACTGAACTGTGGATATTTTCCTTCACATATCAGCAAGATGTATAACTAAAGCGAGATATGAAATCTGATCTTGCATAAAAAGCTCAACTGGGAAAAAGAAAGAAGGGTAAAGTAAATGAAAGAAAAATCAACTTAACAGTAAGTGGTTAAAAGGCTCCACTTGAATTTTTGAAGTGGCCAACTATTTCAACAAGTGTGGAGTCAAACTTGCAGAATGTATGCCATAAGGTGATACATCTGCAGAACAAATATATTTGGATGTCAGGTTGCCATTTATTCTGTTTCTTTTCTAGATTGTGTATGGAAGGTAGATTTGGACCTACTGGGAGATCTCTGGGCAATCTGCAGTAGAAGGACTGTATTTCCCCATATGAGCCTTCTAGGACCGTAAGATTTTCAGAGGAAGTGCTTCTCTTGGTTCTATTGCCATTGCAAGCACTTTTGATGAGGGCATGAGAGAGGGCCTTCTTCGTGGCTACTCCCAAGTTCTGGAATGCTTTCCTTCAGGATGTTAGGTCACCACCACCCCCTTTATCTTTTCACCAACAGTTGAAGACCTAACTCTTCAGGCAAGCTTTTACTAATCATGAATAAATCCCTGGATGCTGGTCTTCAAGCTTTTCTAAATTTGTTTTTAATGTTTTAAATCTTCGTACTTACTTATTTATTGCCATAGTTTAATTACTGTTATCTGTCCCTCAGTTGAATACATGCCCTCCACTTTTTTTCTCTGTAGAAGTTACCACAGTACTTCTTAGCAGAGAAGCAGACAATCAGTATGTATAACGCATGATTGCATATTTAGCATGTACTTCAGCTCTGTCTTGCAGTTAAAAACAAGGGAGCACAAATCGTATGGTGACAGGTTGACCAAAGGTGGCATTTTCTGTGGTGGCATAAATCCTGAGTGTATTTTCATGAAAACTTACTTGGGAGTATGTCCCACCCAGCTCAACAGGCTTGCTTGTGAGTAAACATTCAGAGGATCAGATTGTCAGTGTAAGGTGTTGTTTTGCAACCTCATACTGTACATGAACCTTTAATTTTCCATCTGTATTGCAGCAGACGAAGACACAGTTCAACCATTACTTCTTTCCTAGTTCTGTTATCCACTCCACCTCTCACTGAGCAACACATTCAGGAGTCTCATTCATCACATCAGATAATGGGCAGGAGGGTGACGCTGTTGTTCTAGGTCTCACTGCACACAGAAATTGAAAGTCCCATCTGTATCCATCTTGAGTCCTAGTTCCAATTCATACATCCACATTAATTTCTGCACTGCTACCAGATATTAGTCTGTTTTGAATTGCACGAGAAAATCCACTCAGATTCAGTTGTTATTTGTTATTGCTAGAGATGTGTGAAAAATCCAGTTTCAACTGGAAGTTCAGCAGACTTGCTTGGCTACATTTCTTTGAGTACAGGAATGGTCCCAAAATTTGTGAATGTGCTGGGGGGGGGGGGATGTACATATTTCAAATGCATACAAAACAGTACTCAAACACACTTTAGCCAATTGGAGAATGCATTCAGGCAGAGTGTACAGTGTATCCAATCTAAAACCTATTGTTTGACTTTAAGCAAGGAAATGGTCTGATCTCTCCTGGGTGTGTGTGTGTGTGTGTGTGTGTGTGTGTGTGGAAACAATGACAGAACCAAGCATATAGGTAGAAAAGAGACAACATCCACAATGAACACTTCTGAAATGCACATATGCCTGGATTTGTGTACATGCTCCAAGTCAATAATGGTAGAACTTAACAAAGTGAAACATCATGAAGGAAATATGTTGAGCAGTTTTTTCTGAACCAAAGAGCTAACCTGCCTTTTGCACTGCATTAAAATGATAGCTTCTAACCTCATTATTATTCCTGGGATCCCAGCAAAGAGAACAATGTCTGTATTTGTTTACATAATTGTTCTATTGCAACCAATACATAGTTAAGAGCCTGCGATGGGGCAAATCAACAAGGACATACTTGGTTGTAAGAACCTGGTTCTTGGTTTGCTTAAACACATATTATTTTAAAACACACACACATGCACGCACGCACATATACACAAAGAGAGAGGCAGAGAGAAAGAGAGGTTTTTATTGTCTGGTGTTATTTCCAATAGCTTCTTTTATTGCAGCTATAACTTAAAAGCTTCCTTCATGTCTGCGAACCTTAACCCTTGCTATGATCAGACAAAATCCATTTTGATGTAAAAAGGCAAAGGAATGGACAACCCCAGTGACACTGGCAACACTTCAGATACTGTTTCTTTATGGCACAATGTATATTTGAGGTTGCAAAACAATACTGCATCTTTTTTTCCCCCTTCTATAAAAGATGTCTCACAGTCCTTTCACAGACAAGAACCCACTCTTGGTCTTCCTCATGAACCAATTTAAGAACAATTTAAAATGGAGAAATCATTGTGCTGCTGCTTAATTTAGCACTAATGCTGCGATAGGGTGCTTGACCACCCAGGAGGGCAGCAGGACAAGAGGGACAGGTTAGCTATTGAGCACACAATTGGAAGAGTGTAACCCTTGTTAATATAGTGCAAACAGGAGCATCTCGTTGCTCAAGTGTGGGAGACTCACCATGAAATTTCAGGGTGAGACACATACTCCACACAGACCATGGCCCTACCTATGATTGCCAGTGGCCTGACACTCTACATGTTGATCCTAATCTAAGGAAATTGTTAACCTTTTCCATAGGTCAGCTACAGCCATTCCCTGAACAATAATGACCTTTTTTTTTTAGCTGTTTGCTATGTAGCTGTCAAAAAAAAAAAGAAAAAAGAATTTGTCGGTGGGGGGGACCCCTATTCTAATTTGTAGTTTTAAAAGAGGTAGCCTTGTTGGTCTGTGCTAGCAAATCAGGCCAAAAACAAAAGAAAAATAAAAAAATTAAGAAGACAAAAACGTTGTGGTACCTTTTAGAACTTTATATCAAAATATGAACTGACTTTAATATTCACCCATCCCTGTGACTTAGAAAACATTGAATGTAAGTCTGAAAATTAATTTGTTAAACTTCAGACATTCCAAAATGAATTCATTTGTTTTTAAAGTAAAACTGAAAATCTCAAATTATTGAATTAGCATTATTCAATCTGATCATTTAAAAAAAAAAAAACAGCAATAGTACTTATTTCCTAAATTGTCTTTCCCAGTCTGGCACATTCCTCTGACCATACTACAAATCCCGTAATATAATAATGAAATGGAGATGCTCAGAAACAATGGGCAAAATCCTGTTGCTTTGTTATGCAAAAGGGATAATATTCAGTTGTTCTTAACCTCCAATTAATAAGTCCCCGCTGGGATTCTTGAGTGCACACCAAGCTGGTGGGTGCACATGGTCCCAAGAATCCCAGCGGGGACTCGTTAATTGCTGGCTAGGAATAACTGAATGTTAAATCTTTTACACAGCAAGCAACAGGGTTTCAGCCAATATATCTGAAAACTAAGGCAGGGGTTAGCTGCCTTATAATCTTGTTTTTCCTCTGCAGAGGGAGACCCATGCACAAACAACAACTGCATTTTGAAAGCCAATAATTCATCACTTTCACGTAGACTTCTTAAGCACAGTCCAATAGAAGCTATTGGATAATGGCTCCTTCAGTAAGTTTGCAACCAGTTCACAATATGGGAAGCATTGCTTGTAAATCAATACTTTGCGAGATGTGTATGGGTGCTTTCTCTCAGAGACAAAAGTGTGTAAATCCATATACCTATCACAGAAAGTATAGGAATAAATGATAATATTTAGTGACTTAAAATAATTAATATTAATTTTTAAACAGCTGATTTTAAAACTCTATCTACTCATTATATTTTGCTTCATTGGGCAGAAAAAATAATGGATTCAATGTTGATGTGTTAAAATTAACATGTTACTTTCACTTTCTACAGATTAATGCTCAATAAGTGTAAAGATCATGGCTGGAACAGAAAGGTCCTCAAAACACTCATCCACACTGTCCTGACTTTCTTGGGGTGGGTAAATTCCAGGAGGGTCAATGTGCCTAAGACTGGGGAAAACCCTCTACCAACATCTGAGTAACCCTGGCTCCTCAGTGCTCCAGGGAGTTATCTAAATTTACAAGGTTGCATGCTTTAAGTTGCACACCAACCTTGCCAGGTAGGAATACCAAAACACCAACAAAATAAACAGGATCTAGTAGGGACATGAGGTGAAGCCCTTCTTTAATACCAGCAAACCTTCTTCTCAGAGTGACCAAACTGCTGTAAGACTTTTATTATTTTATTAAAGTTGATGAAAGAAAATAAAGTCACAAGCAGTTTCAAAAAGTAGTTCCAAAAAGTTCAAAAACAGTAAAAAAAAAAATATTGTAAAGCAAATACACAGTCAATAAGGTTTAGTGATAGAACCTGCAAACTGTCATATTCTGAAGAAATAAGCCAGCAAACTGGGCACAACAATGGACATTTTCCTACAAAATATCATTATTGACACTGCAAAAAATGTGATCAAAAGTCTCAGGAAACTCCTTCTTTTCCATGCCAGCAAGAAGAAGAATGTTGCATTTTTTCATAGTTGCCTGTGAAGAGACAAGCAAGAATTTACAATCTCTACTTTAGCAAGGAAGCTTGGCCTGCAGAAAACGATGGGAGAATCCAGACCAGCTTTGATTTTTAGAACTGTAAGTACAACCACCCTATCTCCACCTGGTTTCCATGTAGCTCCCCCAGAAAAAAATCGATTTTCCAGCATCTTGAAGACCAGCTGGTTTGGAAAACCCTGGTGTAATGTAGCAGGAAACATGTGCTATGACTCAGGAGACCTGGCTTCAAATCTATTGAAAGACTCTCTGGGGATGACAATGGGAAAGCCAGTCATTAAATTTCTCACATGCCTTAAAAACCCTTATAGGGTTGCCATTAGACATGGGGACGAATATAAAAACGAATCAGGATTTTTCGTTAAATATCCCTGATTCATCAGATATTCGTTGCTTTGTATTCTTGGGGTCCAGAGACCACAACAAATATGAAGCAATGAATAAAACCCTTTTATATTTGTCCCTTCATTCCCTATCTGCTTATGCCCCCGTGGATCAGCTGTTTCTCAGGGGCAAAATCAGAGGGGCTGGGGGATGGCTTGGTTCCCCTTTCCTCCTCTTCTTATGCCTGCATGGCATAAAATAGGAGGGAAGGGATCAAAGGGATTCCCCCAGCCACTGCAGGATCACTTTGATCCCTGCTTTCCCCCTTCTTGCTAAGCTCCAGGGGGCTTAGCAAAAGGAGGGGGAAAGGGAGCAAAGCGCAGCAGGATCGCTTTGATCCCTGCTTTCCCCCTCCTTTTGCTAAGCCCCGCTGGGATGTGGAGGGGGGAAAGGAGGGATCAAAGTGCGGCAGGATCGCTTTGATCCCTGCTTTCCCCCTCCTTTTGTTAAGCCAGGCTTAGCAAGTGGAAGGGGAAAGGAGGGATCAAAGTGCTGCAGGATCGCTTTGATCCCTGCTTTCCCTCCTCTTGAGGGAAAGCAAAAAAAAAGACCCAACGAATGACAAATTGATTCGTTGTTCCTCTGGTCACTGAGGGGGGCCATTTGTGGTTCATGGGTTGTCATTTTGGCACTTTGTCTCCATCTCTAGTTGCCATAAATCACATGTGACTTGATGGCACATACCAACACAAAATTATTCCTAATCTGTAGTCTAACAAGAAGAAAACAAATGTATACCTTCTGTATACAATGGGTAATCATTTCTTGCCTTGCAAAATAGTTGTTTTCAAAGAGGCCCATTTTCACTGTGACCAGCAATAGCAAGCGAGGGTGTCTTTCCTGTACTTATAGCTCTCAATGCTCTAATTTAATCCTGGGAATATGGGTTGTTGAGAGAGACTTGCTGGAAAGTAGGGCTCTGAGACTGAAGCACTGCAAAATGATCCATCTCTCACACTATAGACACCCAAACCCAAAGTCCTACAAAACTCATAGGTAAAAGAACAAGCTCCCAGCAGGAGCAACTGCCACTGAAGCCATGGATTGTGTCAAAAAGGTACCCCAAGAACCAAAAAGATGTTACTCACAAATCAACTCCCAGACATTAACCTGGATTATGGCAAAAAGAGACACATGACATAAATGCAGCAAGGCAGCCCCCAGGAAAAGAGAGAGCTCTGTTTACGATACAGTATGCAGAAAATGTATCCTAGCAAGGTTATGCTCAAAATCCTCCAAGGCAGGCTTCAGCAGTATGTGGACCGAGAACTCCCAGAAGTACAAGCTGGATTTCGAAGGGGCAGAGGAACTAGAGACCAAATTGCTAACATGCGCTGGATTATGGAGAAAGTCAGAGAGTTCCAGAGAAACATCTACTTCTGCTTCATTGACTACGCAAAAGCCTTTGACTGTGTGGACCACAGCAAACTATGGCAAGTTCTTAAAGAAATGGGAGTGCCTGACCACCTTATCCATCTCCTGAGAAATCTATATGTGGGACAGGAAGCAACAGTTAGAACTGGATATGGAACAACTGATTGGTTCAAAATTGGGAAAGGAGTACGACAAGGATGTATATTGTCCCCCTGCTTATTTAACTTATATGCAGAATACATCATGCGAAAGGCTGGACTGGATGAATCCCAAGCCGGAATTAAGATTGCCGGAAGAAATATCAACAACCTCAGATATGCAGATGATACCACTCTGATGGCAGAAAGTGAGGAGGAATTAAAGAACCTCTTAATGAGAGTGAAAGAGGAGAGCGCAAAAAATGGTCTGAAGCTCAACATCAAAAAAACGAAGATCATAGCCACTGGTCCCATCACCTCCTGGCAAATAGAAGGCGACGATATGGAGGCAGTGACAGAGTTTACCTTCCTGGGCTCCACGATCACTGCAGATGGTGACAGCAGCCACAAAATTAAAAGACGCCTGCTTCTTGGGAGGAAAGCGATGACAAACCTCGACAGCATCTTAAAAAGCAGAGACATCACCTTGCCGACAAAGGTCCGCATAGTCAAAGCTATGTTTTTTCCAGTAGCGATGTATGGAAGTGAGAGCTGGACCATAAAGAAGGCTGACCACTGAAGAATTGATGCTTTTGAATTGTGGTGCTGGAGGAGACTCTTGAGAGTCCCCTGGACTGCAAGGAGAACAAACCTATCCATTTTGAAGGAAATCAACCCTGAGTGCTCACTGGAAGGACAGATCCTGAAGCTGAGGCTCCAATACTTTGGCCATCTCATGAGAAGAGAAGACTCCCTGGAAAAGACCCTGATGTTGGGAAAGTGTGAGGGCAAGAGGAGAAGGGGACGACAGAGGATGAGATGGTTGGACAGTGTCATCGAAGCAACCAACATGAATTTGACCCAACTTCAGGAGGCAGTGGAAGACAGGAGGGCCTGGCGTGCTCTGGTCCATGGGGTCACGAAGAGTCGGATACGACTAAACAACTAAACAACAACAACAACAATGCAGAAAATGTACAAAAATGGGACATTGTGCTACATTGTACTGCTCAAGCTGTGCAATGCGAGTTATTACCCATGAAGATCTACCCTGGAGACATGGAAATAGCCCGTAAGATAGCCAGCTGTGAAGACAGTAATATACACCAGATCTGATGCCGATCACCACAAATGCTTAACAGCTTGCTCAATCTCATTTTGCATTTTGAGCTGAGGAGGAACAAATAAGCATGGTAAACTGGATGAATATATACTTTGACTCAGCTGGCTTTTAATTTTTTTCAATTTTATTTCATCTAATCAGAACAAAAGCAAAAACAACAATTCCATTCAATAAAAATAATGTTGTAGTGTATCAGCAACAAACCAGAGGTCAAAATCTATGATACTATAAGCAAAATACAGATAATTGAGGAATGGGCAAAAAACAGGTACAAAATAACCCACAGAGAACCAGCTAGCAAAGAGACACCTTAAAAGGAAATCACTCTGTAGAATGATATGCATTGATGATGGAAACTAAGCTACATCGTTATGCACATGATTAATAAAGGGATACCCCACTATTCTCCATCCCCCCAAATTGCTGAGACTCTGTGTGATTGGCCACTGCTGTATGTCCCCAGTTGACCAGATGCTGGAGAACCTTGATTCATCCAGATGGCAATAAATATAGGTTTATATAATCCAAGCAGTTACATATTTCAATAAAGAGGGAACGAAGCAAGCAAATACAAAACTGTAACATAGCACTCTTCCTGTGGTATGTTTGTACAGGAAAGAAATACCTATTCAGACTAGTCTGTGCTTCAAGGTTCAGCTCATGGAACCCATATTTCATGCAACTGTACTTTGTTGTTGGTGGTGGTAGACTTTCAATCTATCCTTCGAGTGCTGCTGAGCTGGTCCCTCAATGCCAATCAATCCGATTCTTTAGAAATATTAGTCACTGAATTTCCAGCACTTTCTGGATAAATGAGGGATTCTTGTTCTGTAGTGCCATGTACAAGGCCTGGTGAACACTAGTAAGGTGATTAAGTGGCAGAGAACATAAAATATAAACACTACACAATGCCATATAAGCATCACATAAAGCAGGAGTTTGGGGGAGAGAGAGAGAGAGAATATTGAGTGTGCCATATTAATAACTGGATGACATCTCAGAAGATGAGGAGATAAAAAAAAAATCAGTCAATCACCAATTTCATCAAACTGCTCCCCAAACTACAAAGAACCTTTTCTACCCACAGGCTTATTGACACTGTCTAAGAACTCTTACTACTGTAGTAAGATATGAGTAAGTTATATGGACACAAAATGCTTTAAAACTCAGAAATGCATTGCTTACTTTAAGATTCCAAAACCTGAGGTAATATTTTAAATGAAAAGAAGCTGTGACCTTTTCCCCTCAAAGATTTGTTAACTCTCAAAAGTATTTTCTAGGATATTTTAAGGGGAAAACTTCAAAGTGCAAGCAATGTGTATAATGAATAGCTTATGTTAAAATGGAAAGTTGAAGCCATGCAGTAGCAAAAATGCATAATAAACATATAATGATAATGCATCAGTGCCATATAAATAGATATTTTTAAAGAACAAATTACCATATACAGAGACTGCTGTCACGGTATTATATATTGCATTGAACCACAAATACATTACAATGAGGAAGTAAAGCCAGGTGGTCGTTGCACAAATCCTCAAAACAAGGATGCATAATATCTTTACTGGGCCACCAAAATATCAAACTCAGGTGAGTTTTCAAGACCAGAAGGATCTTTCCTCCAAGCTGGGCATTGCAGAGCATGGGAGCAGAGGAGAGAAGCCGAAGAGTCCAAAATCTTTTCCTAACAAGATGCTGCAATATCAGAATCTGAAGGAAAAAAGCATCTCCTTATCTCCTGGTTTCTCTCCCCCAATCTATCAAACTTTGCAATACCAGCTGGATGAGGAGTCCTGTTGAATTTGAAAGCTTACCTTTGTTTCATCTTTTGGCAGACTAATACAGGTATTGCACACCCTTGTTTTTGAAATAGGTCACCATCTTTTTGTTTATTTGTGTCTTCATAGCCATGTACTTACCTATGTGTGCCAGCCGGTATTTAAAAATTAAAAGCATGCTTGCAATCACTATAATGTATAATTTTGCCCCGAGCAATTCCCCACCTGTGAGGCAGTATTCCTTTTGGGGAGGATGCAAGAACTGAATAGAAGCACTTCCCTTGCTCCCATCCTCCAACAGTATTTTTTGTAGAAGGGCTTCAGAAACACCATGCCTTTACATTAGACTCAATGCTACTCTGATGGTAACACCAAGACATTCTTCCTTATTTCTTCAGCAGCTACTACAGTCTGAAAACTGGCTTGCTTAGCCTTCCGAAACAGGTCCTGAGAGTACACAGAGGGACTGTGGGAAGTCAGGTAATCACCCCTCTGTGCCTTCCCTTGCCAAGGTGGTTTCCCTTCCTGGAAGCACATATTTAGATGTTGGTCTGTGTTGTTATGAGGTTCGCCTGAAGGTGATTCCAAGAAGAGATCAGAGGTATTTTGTCACAATGCCAATGTGAGGGTGGGGGTACCTTGGTCTGCAGAAGTTTTATGCCCAACAACAACAATGGGCAGGTAGAGGATTTGTATGCAAGGTTCCTTACACACTCAGGAGTGGACCCAGTGCTTTCAGGATTCATGCTTGGAGGAAGTAGGAGACGTTTAGAAGGATGGAGCCATGTTTTAAAAGTTTGAGGAATTCTGGCCAATTTCTCTGTGCAGAGTCCTGTTTTGCTTTTGCTCACTCTGCTTCCATCTTTCTGTAATGCACCAACATGTACAATGAGTAGCATGAAGCTCCCCCCCCTTTTTTAAAAAAAGATCCACTCTACATCACTACAAGGGAAAAAAAAACCCTGTGGTTCAAAAGTAGGCGATCACATTTCTTAAAGCCCTCAGGAAATGTGCTTGTCCTGTCAAGGAAGGGGTAGGGGAATGGTATATTGCAAGTCATAGCTAGTGGTTAAAAATTAGGGGGAAACATTTGTTTTTCTGTTTGTGTTAATTAGAAATCACATAGTCAGGCCCCAGAAGCTGCTGAGAAGAACTGGCTCATCAGTGTATTTGTTATTTTAATTTTGTATCCCCCTTTTCCCCAAGGGGTTGAACCAACACACATCCCCACCTCCCCATTTCACTCCAAAACAACCCTGGGATGTAGATCAGGCTGAAAGCTGGTAACCCAAAGAGCTTTAAGGTCAAGTAGGAGTTTCAATCTAGATGCCCTCAATCTTGATCTAACAGTCAACTATGATACTGACTCCCATTAATGGGATGATGATGTTAACAATAATAATAACAACAATAATGATAATAACTAATTTCCATGTCAATAATTTTAAATAAAACTGGATTGGGCTACGATATTTCAGAATAAGCAGGAAAAACCAATCATCTAAAATAACCCAATAACCTAAAAATATATGCAAAAAGTACCACAGAGATAGAATCACTGCTAAACACAGTGTGAATATTTAGGGAAGATATTCAAATGAAATTTGGAATTGACAAATGTATCTGTCTATACACCATGGCAAGATCTAAAAACTAGATGGAATAGAGTTTAAAAATGACAATATTATAAAATCACTATTAAGTGATGAAAATGATAAATACCTTGGAATACTTGAAGCAGAAAACATCCTGTACACAAAAATTAAAGAAATAACAGAAAGGGAATATATAAAAAAAACTGCAGAAAATCTTAAAATCAATATTAAATGGTGGAATTACAATCAAATCCATAAACACATGGGCAGTTAGATACCCAGCTGGAATAATAGATTGAACCCAAAATGAATTAGAAGAATTGAATCAAAAAGCATGGAAACCAATGAACATGCATCACGCACTACATCCAAAAAGTGATGTGGACAGGTTATATTTACCACAAAAAACTTTAGGCCATGGATTACTGTAAATACAGCTGGTAGTAGAGGAGAAAAAAAGAAGCCTAAATGGTTATATCAGTAAAAGTAGAGAAAAATTACTGAAAGCAGTGAAAAGGAGGAATATTTTGAAAACAACAGAAACAAAGGCTCAATATAAGAAACAACAATTTGAAAAAAAATTTAAACAATTAGAAAAATAAACCACTACATGGAGAACACCTGAGAAATATTGATGGAAAGCATGATAATAATTCAGCATGGGCACGGCTAAAACTGGGGACCATTAAGAAAGAAACTGAAGGCTTGATTTTTCCTTCACAAGAACAAGCATTCCAAACCAATGCGATGAAAGCTAAGATTCAAGGAATTAGTGCTAACAGCAAATGCTGACTCTGCCAAGAAAAAGATGAAACTGTGTCACACCTCATCTGCGAATGTCCAAAGATTGCACAAACTGATTACAAAATTAGACATGATAGAGTTGCAAACTTAGTGCCCTGGTCATTATGCAAAAAATATAACTTGCCAGCTTCCAAAAATCCATGGGAACATCAGGTAGAGAAGGTGTCAGAAAATGAGGACGTTAAGATCTTGTGGGATTTCTGGATCCAAACTGATAGACACCTTGAACACAACACACCAGACATAACCTGTTTCCCCGAAAATAAGACCTAACCCGAAAATAAGCCCTAGTATGATTTTTCAGGATGCTCGTAATATAAGCCCTACCCCCCAAATAAGCCCCAGTTAAGTGAAACCCTGCCCTCCACCATTGTGCAGCATTGTGCAGCAACCAGAAGAAGATGTCATGACTGTATTTGAATAAATGTAGATTGTTGTACATGAAAAAAATTAAACATCCCCTGAAAATAAGCCCTAATGAGTTTTTGGGAGCAAAAATTAGTATAAGACCCCTTCTTATTTTCGGAGAAACACGGTAGTAGTAATAGAACAAAGTGTCTGAAGTGTCATTGACCTTGCAATTCCAGGGGATGCCGGAGTTGAAGATAAAGAACTGGAAAATCTAACAAAATACAGAGATCTGGCAATTGAAACATCTCACCTCTGAAAGAAACACACCTCAGTGGTCCCTGTAGTCACTGGGGCTTTGGGAACAATACCAAGAAATTTCACACAGTATTATAGGCAGTTGCAGATTTCAGAAATAACACCATCAGAGCTACAAAAAAATGGCAGTATTAGGAACAGCGTACATACTGTGCAGACATTTAACAGATACTTAGGTTTTCGGTTAAACCTTGTATCTGTTATATAATACCAGTCAATGTTTTTATAATTTTGATTGACTGTATCTGGTATTTTTTGAAGAACAACAACATCAGAGTCCTGGACTCTGCTTGCTCTATATCCATGGTGAAATATTACAAAATCAAGATATTAACAAAATCAAGTTAATATTTCACGACAGCTGTCACTTAAAAATTGCATTGTTACCAACCCACACAGGTAAAATTGGACCTAAAACCATATTGAGTAGACATCTTTGAATAAGAAGTGGCACTGTAATGGCAAGGCTTTTTCCTGGCACTTGAGAGAAAACTGTAAAATATTTTTTATATGTTTTGTTAGCTGCAGCTTGAAGAATATCAAAGGAGGCCTTCAACTTACTACACATAAGCTGAGCTATGCAGAAGGATAAGACTTCATATTCAGTATTTCACAGTCTGAGTCAGTGGGAGGTCTACTGGATAGAAATGTATTGAGTTATGAAGCTTAGAATCATAATGCTGAGGTGCTATTTTTATTCTTCCACTTCTTTCATAGCATTTAAAACTAAAACAGAGGTGTTGAGAATGTACAGGGCAGAAGAAAGAGCAGCATGAGCTGAACTGGGAAATGTCAGTAGAATGCCAGCAAAAGATGACGGTGACGGGGAGCACTATTTATATGGTTCCAGTAGGTCAAGAAAGTACAACACAATTAATTATTGCTTTCTAGAATATACTGCTCTCCTTGAGAAGAAATTGTCACTGTGAAATGGAGTTTGCAAGTTCCTGTTATGAGGTTGCATACCAAGTCTCTGAACATGTGCATGAATTTTCTCGTGCCCTTCAAGAGCCTAACTACTGGAGCTGTGTCATGCTCAGCCTTTTGTGTGAGAAAGCACTCTTGGAGAGGAGGTTAAAGGTGAAACAGGAAGGAAGAGCCCAGACTTTATGAAATAATTATGATTCACCACTAGGAGAAGTTCTTTAACATTGTATTTCTTCCCAGAGTTTGGTGGATATGCCTCTGAAGCATCTCTACCTGTGTCAACAGGTGAAAACAGTCAGATTTACCTGGGTTTAAACTCACTACTAGAGATGGGCATGACCCAGGCTTTGATGGTTCAGTGCAGTCTGGCGTGGTGGTCACACAGGTGTTCCAAGGGCACCATGCATTCCCTCCCCCACTTCCATCTCTACTCACTACCCTACTCACATATTCTCCCTTCTTCTTCTTTCTCATTGACTTCTCATCTTGTTCCACTGGAGCAGCTTGTAGCCAGTTTCACATGTGCTACAAGCCCCTTAACCTCCCCTCCATGTTTTCTTCTCTTTCCCTTGGACTCCCCCAACAATTCTTTTTCTCTGTTGCTGGACTTGTATCTCCTGTATACTCAAGTACTCATTTAACTTTCTTATCTCTTAAACTTTTCTCCCACCCTTACAGGCAGCAGGGGTGGCCATGTGCCAGTTCGTTGAATCCAGGCAGTCATACTTGCGTATTGCGCAAACTGTTTGTTCATTTTGCAAACCATACAGTGAGTCATGAGGGGGCTGCCCAGAGCACCTATGTCTCATGAAGCACCCCTTTCATTGTTACTTTATGAATATGAAACTGAAGATTGGGTTTCTTTAGATTTTATTTAGATAGAATGCAGGAGTCCACAAGTTGTAGCCCAAGGGATTT
Organism: Intellagama lesueurii; assembly: GCA_037013535.1. NCBI lineage: Eukaryota > Metazoa > Chordata > Lepidosauria > Squamata > Agamidae > Intellagama > Intellagama lesueurii. The sequence continues at coordinate 89,801,091 of JBAJHW010000004.1, read as the reverse complement.
TTGTACATGCTCATGAATGCTTAAAAAAAATAAATCATCCCTTTAGAGCGCCTGTGTTTTGACTGCTGCAGGAGACGCAGATACCAAAGAGGTATAGCTTTCCCAGAATGAAGCCTCCATCCATCCTAATGCCCAGGCAGATGGGGGAAGGCATTCCCCCTCGCCAGTGATGAGAGGGCAACATTGGCATGTGACATAAATGCACCACAGCCACATCAGAACTGGGAGGGGGACACATCACTCTTAAGAGAGTCCCCACCCCAAGGCAGGCTGTTTCTAACTGCCATCATTGATGAATGTGTGCCAGAGTGATGCTTGGTTGCCTTCCAAGGCTGGACAGGAATTTTGGTCTCGGTTCCCTTGATTGTTGTATTGAACAAAAGGGACCTGGGTGATTTTTGCCTATCACATTCTGATTCTCACGGGACACGAAGGACAGATCAGGGGTGTTGTATTTTAAATAGATCATAATCTGGTGGGTAGTGCAGGGAGAGGGGAGATAGCGGTGAGCACCACGGGGTGCCATTTGGTGATTAGGTACCCTGAATGGCTACCACAAATTGTGTGATTCAGGTACACAAGGAGGGGTAGCCCTCTGAGGCAGCCTCGGGGATGACCAACCTCAATTCATGAGAATCAAGGGGGAGATGGGCCCGAGGATGTCTTCCCAATTTTGAGCTGGCTGAGGAAGGCTGGCTATGTACAGCACCATCCTGAGGCAGAGGACTTGCCTAGCCTGGACTGGAGAGGAGGCAGGTTGGTCCACCTGCTCCTGTTCCTAAGTTTGCTGCACCACCTTAGGCCCTACCTCAGATCAGGGATTTAAATAGTCAATAAAGTTGTGGCCTGAGTTTGGATCCAATTCTTGTGTCTCGCCTCTTTATTTACTGGTGTGTGCAGGGGAATGGAGACATTCCCTGAATTCTGGGATTCTCAAGGCATCAAAAATTACCTAAATGTGCTTACAGGCAGCTTCATTTCCATCCCCTATTTAAAAAATGACAACACTCAGACTGACCTGCCTCAGGTTTAGGGTTTTTGTAAGGGTTACTGTGCTAAAGTAGGTAAAGAGCTATGAATGCCCCACAACAACAACAACAACAACAACAACAACAACGGGAGGTAAATTCTGCCAAATATGGCCCTTCCAAGAAATTCCTGGGTTGTGTTTCTGATAATTAATTTTTTTATTATCTTGTTTTTTCTTTTCTTTTTAAATGGTTTTTCTTTAATTGCCATGTTGTTATTTATATTGCCATGTGTTCTCTTGCAGATAATAGATAATTATTGCAGTGACAGAATTAAATAATGCCTCTGAGTTAGGAATCTATCTATATAGCCAGAGGCCTGGCATTCCATTCCCCACTGTACCACTCAAGATGCCATAGGTCAGAATCAACTTACTGTCATTCCATTACTAATAGATGCTGGCTGGATAGGTCAGTGAGTTGTGTACCTGATTGTGGAGTCTGAAGTCCCCACTGTACATTCCAGGAACAAAGGCAACCTGTGTAGCCTTGGGCAAGGTGCAGAGCCTCAGGGCACTCTAAGAAAAAGAGAATGGTAAACCGCTTCTGGATACTCTGTATCTAGAAAACCCTAGGAAAAGTCATCATAAATTGGGATTGACTTGTCCGCATACTATCATCATCGTCCCGTTTATCTAAGAAAGGGACTAGTTTCTCCTTTCAGAAATGAACTAGAGACCAATTGTCTTTGACAATGTGCTGAAGAAGCTGCTTTTTCTTTCCTTTTAATCAGTTAACTGTGCAATCCTGCCCATGTCATGTCACAATTATGTATAATTATGGTGTGTTCTCAAAGGCTTTCACGGCCGGGATCCGATGGTTGTTGTGGGTTTTTCGGGCTGTTTGGCTATGTTCTGGAACACGGCCTCCAGAACATGGCCAAACAGCCAAAAAAAAAAAACCACAATAACTATCATTATGGTGCTCAGTCATGTGCAAAGGATTATAAAAAATCTGTTTTGGAACAACACCTTCTATAACCCTACACCTGTCATGGGATTTTGGGACTTGTAGTTTTGACAAAACCTTTCCCATCTCTCCTCCTGGACAAATGGGTGTAGGATGGATTGCAATAGGACTGGGAGAATAGCATGTACTACTGTCTGTATTTGTGCATCTGATTTTTCCTGTCTAAATGTAGTTTTTCTCTGCTGACCATCTGTCAGTGATGTTTGAGATGGAGATTTGCTGCTGTCTCTCTGTCTCCCTCTCCACACACAGATGCATACACATACACTTTGACCCTCCCTTCCCAATACAGACAAATGCAATACAAAACAGTTTAAAAAAAAACACCACAAAGCACTGCTAAGTGTCAAAAAAGAAAATACAGGAAGTACCAACTGCTTACCACTTCCTCTTAACTCATGCATAGGCTATTTTAACATTCATAATTGACTCAGGAGTGGGCAACTTTGGCATGCCTGCAGGCCAAAATTTCACACCCCCACCTCAGACATCTCATATGAGATGCTCCTGGCCTTGAAATGGTACATCGGGTAGCTTACAGGCTCACATGTAGCCCATAGGCCACAGTTTTTCACCCATGGCTCAATACTTTAATAGCAATGACATTTACCATGGCCGTATGCCTTTAAGTACACATGCATGGCCTACATATTAATGAACCAATATACAATTTTAAGGCTCGAAGTCCTGACAATGTGGGGGTAATCATGGCTGTAGTTTCATTAATTGAGTATACACACCAAATAGCAGCAGTTTTGTTTCTTGCAAAACAATTGGGCAGATAATGACTTCATGTTTTGCCTCATAGTTCAGCTTCTAGATGGCTATGAGCTTACAAAAGAAATCCATATCTGCCAGCGGTTTAGATTTGCAAAATAATACAGATGCGTTATTCCAGCAGTGGAAAGACTGGAACCAGAGATCAGACAGTTGTAAGCATTTGCACCGAATCTCAAGATTTCTCACTCTTGTGAAGATCCTAGCTCTCAATAAGCCTTTACACTTCCAAGGAGAGTTGCTACTCCTTGTGCCCATCCACTTAGTCACTGAAGTGGTACTTCAGACTATGGATAGATTTTAATTAATTATAATTAATTAACTGGGCTTTTGTAAAATAAATAAGATACACTCCTGTCCCTGTGTGCAAATGTTTAGTTTCTTCCACAGTATATACAGGCTGTCCTTCTTTGTAACGTGTTGTACCATAGAACATTCTTGAAAGTGCTGTAAAGTCTGCCCACAATGCTTGACTCTGGGGAGTTGAGGCTTCGCTAACATGGGGATTAGGCCTTACAAAAGGACATTTGTGGTATAATCTCTCCTCAGGAATCCTTGCCCTTCTTTTTGTTGGAAGTGATGTTCATTTAGCTTCTAAAAAAGAAACTTGAACTGAATCTAGAAAATCTTGATAATTCCTAAACCTTCAGCTCTTGTTTTCTTCACACTTCTTCATGCCACTGGGCAGTATGCTATCACCAGTAACTGTTATCCCTTGGGCAGCCTATTTTAATAGTTCTTGCTCCAGCACAAAAAAGGATATCATGAAGCATCTGCTTTCCATACCTGCAACAGAATCAAGTAGACTCTTTCCCACCTTCAACTGCAATGGAATAAACTCTCTCTCTTCTACCTTCAAAAACTGAGGATTTTGCATTAGTCTGCCGTAAATACATAATGATACTGATGTCGACTGTTCTGGGGTATGTGTGTGAGAGAGCTAGTGATTCACAGTTAACCTCTTAGAAGGGGCTCTGATTTTTATCGGGGGAGAATTATACATAACTCTTCTTGGAGGAAAGGAACAATTTCCCTCTACTTCTAAGTCGACATCCCATAAAAGGACTAATGGTGTATTTAATTGCTCTATCTCAAAGAGCATGGATGTGACTAATTGACAAAACAAACGAGCTGTAGTAGCTACACGTAGTTACTCACCATTCTTAAAGTAATGAACCATGATGCCCATCTCTCACTAAATCCTCATTCACTCATGTCTACTTTTATTCTCAAAAAAAAAAAAAAAAAAAAAAGTGGCCCATAGGAACGTAAGCCTTGGCTTCATCATCACAGATCATGGGATTCACATATCCCATTATGCCTGACATTTCTTTGGACTTAACTATTGAAAAAAAACCCAGTGTAGTTTAAGATGCATATCTGATAGAAACCCTGAGATTAAAACTAAGTGCTATGGTAGAGTGATACTTAAAAGCATATAATCAAATTACTTTGCATAAGAGAGAGGTGTATCAGTATGTGTCTGAGAGAGAGAGAGAGAGAGAGAGATTCAACTTGACTCCATTGACAGCAAATGGCCTGATTTTTGTTGCTGATTAAAATACAACCCATTCAGCCTAGGAATAATGTGTATAATTCACAGTCCCTTGAAACCAACTACTACATTCACATTAAATTTTACTTTTAGTACTTTTGGGCTTTTTTTTTCATACACAGACAGAGAAAATTACAGGTTTAAAAAGGAAGTAAAGAAGAAGTAAGTGACACATAAATTTACAATTTAGTGTTTAAATATCCTGATCGTACTATAACATTTGCAGACCTGTTATTACCAATAAATAACGAATATATAAATAAATAATGAATCAAGTATATTTTGACCAACAATGTGTATTCCAGAAGACAATAAACATGGGCCATCTTTTTGAACAGTATTATATCTCACAGTCATGAACATCCCTACCTGTCATTTCTCATGCCTAGTGAATCTTAATATTACTCTAGTTTAAGTATTTCTAGCCAAGCAGTCGCTAGTAGATCTGAAACCAGCTCCATATGGCTTTTCAGCCAAACTCACATCAAATGCATTTGTTTTACTTGCTTTATTTATATCTCGCCTTCCTTCCAATAAAGGTGGCATACAGTAATTTTAAAGTGCATGTATAAAATCACAGTAACTTAAGACATTTCCTTTAAAATAGTATTAAGCCAACAGAATATTTAAAACACTATTCATTTCAAAATTTAAAACAAATGTAAAATACCTCATTTTGAAGATATATACTGATAGAAATGTGTCACAGCCCTTTCTAAAGAGTACAATCCTGCAAGGTTTACAGGTTAAAAGAGCACTTTAAAAAGGTTTTCACCAGCCAGCAGAAGGACTATAAGGAAGAAGCCAAAATAGGGTGAGGTAGGGAATTCCATAGACTGGGAGCAGTCACCAACAACACCATATTTCTTATTTATTTAGCTCACTTTTTCCTCAAAAAGGACCCAAGGCAGTTTACAGACAACATTTAAAAGACACAAACACAAAAAAAGTATACAAATATTTTAAAAGAATTAAACAAATATTATATTCAAAACAGTAAATGAAATAAACACAGTAGGACCCCTGTATCCACAGGATGAGTATACATGGTTTCACTTATCCACAGTCTGAAAACACTAAAAATATAAATGAAAAAACCCAAAAATACATATTTCCACAATGTCATTACTAGAACTGACCACTAGAGGGAGAAAGAGACATGCTGTGCTATGTATGGGGTTCACTATTATCTGCAGTTTTCAGAATCCATGGGGAGGGGGGGTTGGAACCAATCCCCCATTGATACTGTGGTTTTATTGTACCAAAAATACATTTAAAAGCAACAAGGCACAACAAATCAATTAAAAATCCCTCTCAGACAGCCAGTCACTAAGTGAAAGCCTGCCTGAAGAGAAAGGTCTTCATCTGCTTGCAGAAAAACAGAAAAGTTGGGGCCAGCCATCTCTCAGGTTCTCACCAAACATGTCTGGGACTGACTGAAGGCCTACCTTTGAAGATATCAGAGACTGGGGGTGTCAGTTCAGGGATTCTGATGCCTGAACATCCTCCCAAGAGCTTTATAGAACTTTATAGACATCTAGGGGAAAATCAGAAGCCCGTGTTTCTCACAGCTGCATTTATTCTAATTAAGTGTTGTGACTTTCCACCCAGTGTTCCCTGTTTGTTTTCCCCAAACACAGGTTCACTCTCTGGATACGTTTATTCTCTTTTCTGCTACCACCAGTGGATCTCTCATCCACACTGCACCATATAAGCATCAGACACGTGCTGCCAATATAACTTGTTTATTTCTCTTTTGGTTTATAAATTACAGATGTTCTTTTATTATTGTTTAGGATCACTCATTAAACTTCTTATATATGATTACACGTTTGCTTACTCATTTGCATTTATTTATTCACATTAACCAACTCATTAATACTCTCTGACTATCTATTTAACTTTACTATTCCATTTTTCTCCTTCTCCTTCTCTCTAACTCTCCAACCTTTCCTTAACTTTCTCTTCCTTAACTCTCTAAATCTCCTCTCTAACTGTCTCCCCCTGTCTAACTGTCTAACTGTCTCTTTGACTCCGCCCCTCCTGTCTTCTCATAGGCTCCTGCCCTTGAGCTTCGGCTATGATAGACAGGAGTGACATGGGCATTCCGCCACAAGTGTTAATTCCAGAAGGAAACCAGACACTCATCGATGATCATATCAAAATGCATCTGAGTGTCATGGTATAAGTCTTTCCACTGTTGTAATAATTCCAGACAACATCAGCTTGTCTAATTCTATAAGCTTTATTTATCTACAATGCTTCTGTGTGCTATAAACACAAAATACTTAAAAACTGTTGTAAAAATAGAAAGGAGAGGAGCCAGTGACAGCGAACAGTCAGCTCTGGAAAGGGCTTCTGTTCCCTCTGCAGTTTTTGTGATCCTGGAAGGGATTTATCACCAATCAGGAGAGATTGGTGGTCCTAAACAGAGGGAGATCCTGAGCAGATAAAGGGGGTGCCTGAGGGCGACCTTCAAAGCTCAGGAGGAAAACTCTCTTTGTGGCAGAACTGTCGGAAGGGGTCATAAAAATGACGCTGAGTCGTGATTGCTCCACATAAACAACAGAATATAAACGGATGTCCTGAGGGTGGGTGGCCCCACCATCAGCGGTTTGGGAAACTCCCTCTCATTTGGGGGGGGGGTGACTCTCACCGCGAAGAGTGAGGTTCGCAGCTTGGGGATACATCTGGGCCCGGCGCTCACCATGGAAACACAGGTGGCGTCAGTGGTCCGTTCCGCCTATTTTCATCTTTGGCGGATTGCCCAGCTGCGTCCCTATCTTGATGTTGGGGCGCTTACCACTTTGGTACATACGCTTGTAATCTCGAGATTAGACCACTGTAATGCGCTCTATGTGGGGCTACCTTTGAGGTTGATGCGGAAGCTCCAAATGGTGCAGAGTGCGGCGGCCAGACTTCTTAGTGGGGTGAGAAAATACCATCATATCTCTCCCACTCTGGCCGCTTTACATTGGCTGCCCGTTCGGTTCCGCGTTGACTTCAAAGTTTTAATGATTACGTATAAAGCCCTAAACGGTTTAGGGCCTCGATATCTGGCGGAACGCCTATTCCCACCGAAATCTACCCATATCACTCGAGCGAGCCAGGAGGTGAGGTTGAGGAGCCTAACGCCGAGAGAGGCCCGGAAGGAAAAAACAAGAAACCGGGCCTTCTCGGCGGTGGCTCCTCGCCTCTGGAATAAGCTCCCTCCTGAGATTCGTATGGCCCCTTCGCAGGGCATTTTTAAGACCCAACTAAAAACTTGGATGTTTAAGCAGGCCTTCCCTCCAGTCACTATTTGATTTTTCTTTTTCTTTTTCTTTCCTTTTTTCCATCTTGAATAATTGATTTTGATGCTATATATTGATTTTATATTTAAATTGTTTTGTTTTTAAATGTTGTTAGCCGCCCAGAGTGGTCATCTGACCAATTGGGCGGGATATAAATACAATAAAAGTAAAGTAAAGTAAACTTATTTGAAACAAGATATACCGGTGGACGATAGAGATAACTGAACTTTATATACCAATATAAATCCTGATCCTGAAGAGATTCAAAACTACAGACCAATATATCTTCTCAATGTGGACTATAAAATATATACAACTATTTTGGCTACAAGATTGAAGAAGGTATTGCTTAATGTAATTCATGAAGATCAAGCAGGTTTTTTTTGCCAAAAAGATATTTAAGTCAAAATGTAAGGAATCTTATAAACTTCCTGGAATACTATGAGGCACATCCAGAAAAATCAATAGCATTATTTTTTTATTGATGCAGAGAAAGCCTTTGATAACATAAACTGGAATTTTATGATATTTCAACTTTTATCAACAATATAAAAGTGATCTATTCCCATCAAAAAGCAAAAATAAGAATTAATGGAGAACTATCAGAAGAAATTGAAATACAAAAAGGTACGAAACAAGTCTACCCATTATCACCATTGCTGTTTTTGATAGTAATTGAAATTCTAATGCATCAGATAAGAATTTCTGATAAAATTAAAGGGCTCAAAATTAGAGGTGAGACATTCAAAGTACAGGCCTTCGCAGAAGATCTACTTGTAGTGGTGGAAGATCTGCAAGAATCGACCAAAGCACTTATGAAAGAATTAAAAGAGTTTGGAGAAATAGCAGGCCTGAAAATAAACCACAGAAAGACAAAAATTCTATCCAAAAACATGCAACGTAAAGAAATAGATGACCTCTTGAATCTTACAAATTTCCAGGAGGGAAAGAAAGTAAAATATCTTGGAATAAACTTTACAAAAAAACCAAGTAACTTAATGAAAGATAATTATCTGAAATTGATGGAAGAAATAAAGAAAGACTTGATTAGATGGGGGAATCTACAATTAAAAATGATGGGCAGAATTGCAACAGTTAAAATGAATATTCTACGAAAGTTGATCTTTTTATTCCAAAACATTCCAGTGATTCTGAAACAATCAATATTTAAAAAACTTCACCAGATTATATCTAAGTTTGTTTGGCAAGGGAAGAAACCAAGGATAAAATTAAAGTCACTTCAGGACAGGAAACAGAGAGGAGGAATGGGTCTTCCGAATTGGCTGCTATACTATAGGGCTGCCTCATTAATGTGGATTAAATATTGGAAAATCAAAGACTGTTAAAATTGGAAGGTCATGATTTCAAATGGGGGTGGCATGTCTTTCTTTGGTACAGTAGAGTGGATAATTTTAAACAATTCAATAACCATATTTTGAGAAAATCTTTACTATGGTCTTGGACTAAAATTCAGACAGGTGCATGTTAAAATACCATGTTGGGTAACACCAGTGGAGGCATTTTCTCTTCCAAACCTGAGAGAAAACTAGAAAATCTTAAGGTATAGAGAAGTACTAAAACCAGATGGGACATTGAAAAACAAAGATGAATTAATAGCGCAGGGATTTGATATGGATTGGTGGTCACATTCTCAATTGATTTCAAGATATGGTAAAGATAAGCAGCAAGGTTTTTATGTAGATAATACTCCTTTTGACAGAATCCTCCTGGATACCAAAGACAAACATATTAAAGCATTATATAATTTTTATTAGATTTTGATACCCAGAAGGAGGTGGTTAAGGAATGTATGACAAGGTGGGCACAGAATATTGGGCACAATATAAGTTTGGATCAGTGGGAACAAATATGAAAAACAATATAAAACTCACTAGGTCAGTAGCTTTTAAAGAAAATATATAAAAATGTTTTATAGATGGTATATAACTCCCACAAAACTAGCCAAAATGGATGTTAAAATTTGAAATCTTTGTTGGAGATGTAAACAAAAAGAAGGTTCTTTTTATCATATGCAGTGGTCATGCGGGAAAGCCCAAAAATATTGGAAAAGGGTTGAAATGCTTTTGCAAGAGGTTCTAGAGATTCTGATAACTGTAACCCCAGAATTTTTTCTTCTAAATATAATCCCAGATTCATTAGAACCAATGGAAAAATATTTAGCCATCCATATCTTGACAGCTGCAAGAATTCTTTTTGCTAAACATTGGAAAGACCCGGAGAATCCATCACAAGAGGAGTTAATAGCAAAAATCTTGGATACGGCGGAAATGGATAAACTATCAGAATGGCTAGACTTAACAAGAAAGAAGAATTATGAAAACTGTTGGCATAAATTTTATGATTGGCTTAGAAATAGAATGCAAATCAATATTTGATAATTGAAAGCCTAAGATTAATTTAGAAACAGAATATGTATTATACATAAGTTACACCGGAAACCTATGTATCTTTGAAATGTAATAGATAAGAATGAGTATTGTAAAATGTTCATGTTTATTTACAACCCCTGTTAAATCCCATGCCCCCTGTCCCCTATCCCTACACCTAACCTATAAAATAAAACTTAAAAAAAAAACTGTTGTAAAAATACAAAGGTCTTACAGCTATGAAGAAAACTGTAGGCATAAATGTTTAACAATGTATGAAAACTACATGTAAGTTGTAAGCAAGAGTTTATATTCTAAAAATTTGGGTGCTTATAGATAAAGGCACATTCAAAGATCAGAAAATACATCTCTATAACACCAAAGTTCTTAAAAGTAAGAATACTTACTTAAAAGTAAGAATATAAAAGTAACAAATACATAAAAGAAAATAATTTTAGTTGTTGTAGGTTTTTCGGGCTGTTTGGCCGTGTTCTGGCCTCCAGAACACGGCCAAACAGCCCAAAAAACCTACAACAACCATCGGATGCCGGCCATGAAAGCCTTTGAGAAAATAAATTTTTTAGCCTCTAAGCATATTAAGAATACACACAAAATAATTCTAAACAATCACTCAGCCAAAACAGTTTGAATCTATAGAGTAAAATCCATGTTGATTGTGTTGCTGGCTTTTGGAAATAAAGCTGCTGCACTGCTACAGAAATGTTGTTCTTTGATAACTGGTACCCAAAGTGGTGTGGAGTTGCAATGCTGTGATGAATTCCAGCTTCCCAGCTTCCATTGGTTAATTCCAGGCAGATTCTTATTGGTTAGAATGCTCTGTAATGCAAATATCACATGCCTGTCTTTATCCAGCAATTTGAATTGGGTCTAGAAATTCAAATTTCTAGACCCAGTGAGTAACTAACTGTGAGTCAGTTAAGTTGTTGTAGCAAGAGAGATTTATGGTCCCAGTGACTGGCTCTGGTCAATAATTTCACTGCACATTTTGAGCTCCTGAAGTTTTGAAATCATCTTCATAATCAGCCCCCAATAAAGCATGCTACAGTAATCCAACAGGGATGTAATTAAGGCATGTGCCACAGCAGCCAAGTTGGACATTTCAAGGAATGGGTATAGCTAGCACACAAGTTTTAACTGTGCAAATGCACTTCTAGCCACCACCAAAATCAGGGCATCTGGGCTCAAGAATGATTACAGGTATACACCCAAGGGGCAAACCTGAGTATGTGTAGTATAATTTATAGAGGATCCCACAGGCAACTTGATGTTCAGGGTGTGGTACATGAATTGTTTAGTGATTTGGATTAAGGTTGGAGTGAAGACTTTTTCCTGTTGGCTGAGGCTCCACAAATCCAGGAAACCAGAGGCTAAGACTAATGCTTTAAATGCAATGTTCTATTATCAGAAGCAGTGGGGTGCAATGTCACAATTTGTGCTTGCTTACAATTTATCCTTCCTTAATCCACAGTTTTCTATCGTCTTTCAAAGCCAAATCCACATGGAAGGAACAAAGAAGGTAGGATCAACAAAGATGCTCCATGATGTCCTGATCCTGTATTGTTTTATGAAGCATCTGAGCAATACTGCTTTGCGAGAGGAATTTCTTCTGTGAATTTATTATTTATTATTTAATTATTAGTTTTATTTATATCCCGCATTTCTCCCAACAAGGGACCCAAAGTGGCTCGCAACATTAAAATTCATACAATTTAAAAACACAATGAGTTAAATATTAAAAGATAAATTAAACAATATATGATTTAAAATACAATTAAAAGATTAAAACATGAAAACATAAAAAAGATTAAAATTATCTGCTAAAATGGGGTTCATGGATTCAGTTATAATTGTTAAAAGCCTGCCTGAAGAGATGGGTCTTTAGCTTTTTGCGAAACCCTAACCCATCCTGATCTCCCGAGGGAGAGCGTTCCATAGCCTAGGAACTGCCACCAAGAAGGCCCTCTCCTGTGTCACCATCAGCTGTGCTCGTACTGGCAATGGGACTGAGAGGAGGGTCTCTTGATCTTAATCGACGAGAAGGGACATATAGGGAGATACGGTCCTTCAGGTAGCCTGGACCCAAGCTGTATAGGGCTTTATGGGTAATGACCAGAACTTTGAATTGGGCCCAGAAACGGACTGGTAGCCAGTGCAGTTCTTGTAACAGGTGCGTTATATGCTCCCTGTAGCTGGCTCCAGTCAGTAGTCTGGCTGCAGAGTTTTGCACCAGATGAAGTTTCCAAACAGTCTTCAAAGGCAGCCCCACATAGAGTGCGTTAGAGTAATCCAAACGGGATGTAACCAAGGCATGTGTCACTGTAGCCAAATCCGACTTCTCAAGGAACGGGCACAGCTGGCACACCAGCTTTAGCTGTTCAAATGCACTCCTGGCCACCACCGAAACCTGGGCTGATCCAAGCGTAGGGATGAATCCAGGAGTACACCCAAGCTGCGGACCTGAGTTTTTAGGGGGAGTATAACCCCATCCAGCACAGGTAGTATCCCTATTCCCTCATCTGCCTTCCGACTAACCAGGAGCACCTCTGTCTTGTCTGGATTAAGTTTCAGTTTGTTTGCCCTCATCCAGCCCATTACTGATGCCAAGCACTGGTTTAGAGACAAGACAGCTTCCCTGGAATTAGGTGGAAAGGAGAGATAGAGTTGGGTGTCATACTGGTGACACCAAACCCCAAAACTCTGGACAACCTCTCCCAGCAGTTTCATATAGAAGTTAGAAAGCATGGGTGACAAAGCAGAACCCTGAGGAATGCCACAGGCCAATGGCCAGGGCTGAGAAGGAGTCACCCAGCACCACCTTCTGAGTTCTCCCCTCCAGGAAGGACTGGAGCCACTGTAAAACAGTGCCTCTGAGTCCCATCCCAGAGAGACGGCCTAGAAGGATACTATGCTCGATGGTATCAAAAGCCACTGAGAGATCCAGCAGAACCAACAGGGTTCCACTCCCCCTGTACAGTTCCCGGCATAAGTCATCCACCAAGGCAACGAAAGCTCTCTCTGTCCCATAGTCAGGCCTGAAACCAGATTGAAATGGGTCTAGATAATCCGCTTCCTCCAGGAATCCCTGAAGCTGAGAAACCACCACATGCTCCAGTACCTTGCCCAGGAATGGGATGTTTGAGACTGGCCGGTAGTTATCCAGTACACTGGGAACCAGGGAGGGCTTCTTCAGTAGCAGTCTTATTACTGCCCCCTTTAAGCAAGCAGGGATCCTACCCTGCTGCAAGGAGGCATTTACCACTCCCTGTACCCAATCGGCGATTCCTCCTCTGGCTGCTTTTATGAGCCAGGAAGGGCAAGGGTTCAGCACACATGTGGTGGCATTCACCTCTCCAATAATCCTGTCCACATCATCAGGCTGCACCAATTGAAAAGTATCCATTAAAACAGGACAAGCCGGGGCCAAAGTTACATCCACTGGGTCTGTATCAATTACAGCATCCAAGTCAGAGCGGATCCGAGCGACTTTATCTGCAAAGTGTCGTGCAAATTCCTCACAGCGAGTTGTGGAGTGGTCAATATTTTGTTCTTTTGGTGGGGCATGTACTAAGCCCCTGACCACTCGAAACAACTCCACTGGACGACTTTGTGCAGATGCATTGACCCGTGTCTGTTTGCTTGCCTCTGTAGTTAACAGAACAGATTAAACAATGAGATTAGGTCCTCTTCTAGTACTCTTTATTATCTAATAATAACAAATCTTTTACCAGTTCAACAGAGATGAGATTTTGTGTGGCAGGTTTTGTTTTAACACACAGTTGGACTCAAAATGTGCAAGGTGGGGGGAGGGAAGACCATTTGGAAACTGCAGTTGTGCTACCACTGGGGCAACTTCCTTTCTAAACAGGAAGCTTGGGCAGAGCTTGGCCTTGCTAGGCTACAAAGCGTTCAAGGTTAGGCTTTTCTTCCAGGTGAGCCACACTTATGTGCCTGTAAGTGTCTGTCTGTCAGAATGAAAAAGTATGAGATTTGTAGTCCAAAAAATCTGAGTGGCATATCCCTTTCTGAAACTCGAGAAGTGTAGTTTCAGATTCAGGCCAAAGGACGCTTTTATAGAGGTCCAATTTTTCTCCCCCAGAAGTTTCTTATTGTCTCTAGTGTAATGTGTCTTTTACATCTAAATCTATTTATATACATTGAAACTGTCTTCAAGAAGATAATGGATTTCAACCTTAGTCACCAACTTTTTAAGATATGAACAGTTACTCCCTAAGAAATATGCAGTTATTCCCTAAGTAGCTCATTAAGTTTGAAGTCCTATATTCACTTACTTGGGAATAAGCCCCAAGTAACTCAGGCTGAACAAGATCCAGTTCTAAGAAGGAATCTATTGAACTACATTGTAAATGTTTATATTTAAAGAAATATTAACATATGTACTTTATTTTTTATTTGAACAAAAAGAGCAACGCCTGTTGGCTGGTTTGTTGTTGTTGTTTTATGAATCCTCATTGCCACAATGTGGTTTGACTGAACATCATGGAGGCTAAACTGTGCATTTTCTTTTCCCCAAGTGCTCACAGTCCATCAGAGCATGAAATACCCCTTATATAGTGGTGTGGTGTTTTTTTTAAAAAAACACACACAACAACAACAGGATGTTTAATCCTCTGAGGTTGTAAATCTGTCCCTTTTCATAGGCACAAAGTTCACTCAAAATAATTTTCCAGAGTAGCAAATAAAAATAAGTGCTGGTTTAAACAAAATTGAAACATTTGCAGCACCTCTTAGACATGGAGACCCATCAATGTCGCTGCTAACAACTGTGCATCAATCACACAGCACTTGAAATACCGCCTGCTGTAGTAGACCTAGCCCTGTCATGTTTGCCTTCCACCTTGGCTGAGTTATGAGAGCAACCAAGTTCTGTATCACTTAAAGGGGGACTTCACTAATCAAATTCTACTTTGAAAGATGACATGACTTCATTCATTTCTTTAGCTTCTTGCTCTCAGAACCTATAAACACACATATACACCCCCACCCCCACACACAAACAAACACACAAACACTTTTTCAGGTTCTGAATTTGGCTTTAGTCACTGGAAGAATCTGATTCCTTGCCAATTTTTCCTACCATCCTTCTCTCTGATAAGTGACATTCTTAATGGTCAATTAAAGGTATCACTTGTTCCCGTATTTGTACTGTTTCCACGACCATGTGGCCTTTTCCTGATTTTTCCATAAAAGACCAAAACAGAGAAGAAATGCAATGTTTCCAAAAGGTGATTGTAGTAATGACGCTGTCCTATTTCAAATTAACAAGTTATGTCCAAAATCCTTAAAAAAAGAAAAAGAAAAGGCAGATGTAGGAAATAACTTCATGAACATCCACCCACACTTTGGCAGAATATCTGTTGTATGACCAGGTTTTCCATCCTTTCATCTTAATCTCATGTTCTGCATACATTTATTTGCTAATAGGTTTCTAGCCTGCATGTTTAATTCCAAGAAATATTTAGCTAGTCCTTGTAGGGTTTCGAGAATTCTGAGGAAATGTTTCTGATAGGTTACAGCAGAGAATTCTAGTGAATTAATCAAAGGAAGCAAACAGGTGAGGCAACCATGAACATTCCTGTGCAGGCATTGTGGGCCTGTTGCTAAGCAGGCCCTGTCCCTACCCCCTGACAATAAACACACTGAACACTCAACTGGAGGTAAAGAGGCCACAACATTATTAATTACAGCCCTTGGCTGAGCACTAGGGTTGGATCTGTTCCATTGGGAGACCTGAGCACCACCCAAAGAAGTGGTCCAATTCCCAGATCCTTCTGGGTAATGATCTGGAGTGGCACATCCTAGGAGACCACACAGATGTATGTCACTCCGTGACTCTCTGCCCTGGCCCTCCAAGCTAGGGGAGTCCCTGGCCCCCACTCCTGCCCTCCACAAGGGCACTCCACACCAATTGTGACAGGCAGATCCCTGCCTGCTGTCTGTCATTGGCCAGATCCATTCGAAATGCTCCAAAAATGCCAATAAAGCTGTGACAGAAACAGAAAAGAAATAATACAGTATCACACAACCCTGCCTAAGGCAGAACTAACATGTAACCCTTGTTAATATTCACACAAAAAACTTCTGCTAACTTAAAACGTAGGGTGGGTGGTGATGAAGAACACTGTCCAAGGCACACTAAGGCCTTTGCTTGGAAGCACCCTGCTTAAATGCAAGGCAGGCAGACCTGAGTGGAAACCCCACCTGCCAGTCACTCCAGCCTATCAGAGGCTGCCAGTGTGATCCCAGTCGGGCACCTGGCTCCTAGGCTTCTGTGTGGCCTTCCACATGGCTGCCACCATTATGGAGCCACGGTGGGGGTAAAGGAGGCTAGGTCACTGTTCTGACTTCAATGCAGGCCCCAGGTGAGTCTGGGTCCATCTTTCTGTTTTAAAGAGTTAAATTGACACCATTAATGGGGAGAGTGATGATGAGCACATTGCTGTCTTCATCCTCCTCCTGGGTTGAGGTCAACCATCTGCACCAGAGAGCTTCATGTAATCATGTAAAAGGTGTAGAACTGGTTTTGGTTGTGTTGTATTTCACAAAACCCCACTGGCATTCTCTTTTTATTCCAGCTTTATATTGGGTTGTGAGACTATTTTTCTTCTTCTTTCCAAACAGACTTTTGTGCACATTTTGGGATGTATTGTTTAAAGGCATGCATTTTAAGTGTGCATGTTTTAAAATACATTTATAATTTTGAGTTTGTCTCACAAAGCTTTGCAAACAGTGCCAGCTTATGACGGAGGTGGGGGGCCGCACCTCAAAATTTTGGGATAAGTTACCTCCCCCTCCCAGTCTACAAGCTACTCCACATTTGCAAATATACAGATTTCTGAGGCAAGATGTACTTCATCCAGTTGGCCGTTTTGGGATATTATAGAATCAGGGGCAGATCTACTGTGAAACTAATAAAGCTTAAGCTTTAGGGCCTCTGGTTTTGAAAACGGCTAAGAAGTGACTTTAGTCGGTGATCTGTTGTGGAACAACCCTACTGAAGAATATAGCAGTGGTCACTCAGACCTCATTGCTGGTTGCAAAGGGCCCCCTGTAACAGTTCAAGCTTGAGGCCCCTCAAAATGTAGGTTTGACACTGTGGAATTGGCATTTTAAAAGGGAAACAAAACCCCGGAAGAATGTCTTGGATTCTGCATCACACGGGGAACCTACACAGATGCAAGAAGTTTCCCCTTGCAGAAATCCACTCACCCCCCCCCCCCGCAATAAAGGAAGCAAAAGGATGGGAATAGATGGGTGGCTAAGTTACCATGCTCATTCTCCCTCCTTGTTTGGTCAGTTAACCTTTGAAAAGATAGCTATTTCAGAAAAATATATACGATTTAGGACTGGGGAATGAGTATTAGTGTTTGCTACATTCTGAATAGAATAAAGAGCAGAATAAAATATATACATATATACCAGTAAGACATTTAGTTCAAACTAAAAAAGGCCACATTTGGGGATTAACAGTTAAATGGAACTCTCAGTAGGTGCAGTGAAAAACTCTCCTATCTCCTCCTTCCCTGCTGTATTTCTTCAAGGTTTCCAAAAGCATTAGAGTTACCCAAAGAGCCAGATGAACAGATTCATCACCATTGATCAAAGCCGACTTTGAGGGTGTCCTTCAGGTGTGTCTGATGGTGATTTGAAACAAGTGCCACTTCCTGGCTGTCTTGTGTTTTTTATGGCTCCTGGTGAACATCAATAATATGAATTCCATTTTAATTCCTCTGTAAGGGATCTTATTTATAGAGCAATTTCCATTGCAGTGTCTTGTCCCTGTGAAATGATTGCCAACTTGGGCTGCAGTTAAAGTTTACAGCTTAGGTCTCTCTTCAAGGTACAATATGGATATTACTTCCCCTCCCCCCCAGAAGTAATTTGAAATACAAAGCCCCGGGGACGTTTTAACTCTTTGAAAACTCGTCCATTCAGTATTTGTACTCAGATAAAGAAATTGGTATAACTCCATCTAAGACTATCTAAGAGAAGAGTGAGGTCATTGCTTTCATCCTCCATCTCCAGTTGGCACTCTTCCAGATATAATGAACTCAGGACTTCAAGTTGGGTAAGGTTGCCTTTCATTGTCTTTCAGCTAGCAACAAAATTGTAACTAGGAGACTGCGAAGTATTTTTACACCGCTAATGATACATGTAGTGAGCAGGTGATCATGGAAAGATTTATAGATCTTCTCTTTTCTAAACTGAACACAATCCACATTTTATTTCTAAGAATTTCAGATCTACTCTTTCAGTAAATATCCTCCTGGATAAATATCTTTATAGCACCAATACACTTATTTACATAACTTATAACCTGGCAAATACAATGCAAACAGGAACACATCCACATATTGAAATAAGAAAAACAAACCCATAAACTGAGCAGATTTTTTTTAAAAAAAGACCTACACAGATTTTAACATAAGAAACACACAGCAGCAACAAAATAACTAAAAATACACAGCCCGACATCTTCAAAGCCTTGCAAATAAAAATGTTGTGTATGTGTATGGGGTGGTGGTGGTTTCTGCTGTGCTTTTGCAAATATCCCCAAAAAGCAAAGAACTTTCCTCCAAAGGTTTTGGAGTTGAGTGACTCCATCTAGAGCAGCCAAATCACTAGTGCCCTGGTCAGGTGGATCCCAATGTATGTAGACATACATACAACATCTTTGCTGGATCAAGTGTCATTTGCTAACTCTCAGTTGGCCCACCAATTTGTCCTCAAATACCACTAAAATCCATTAACTCATCTCAGATTTCTTTAAAAAGGAAACACAGAGTTTGGTGTCATCATCTCCAATCTCTTGCAATATTATTTGCTTATGAGTCCAATGCGTAACACAGAAGACAAGATGGAAACTCTTGGCATTTCACAAAGTAATGCAGTTGGAATATAGCTGCATCCCAGCACTGAAAATGGGTAATTTCCTAATGAATAAGAATAGGACTAATACTACATTATAATGGAGTGTCCCTGGTTCCTCAACAACATAGAGAAGCCCAGGTCCTATGTTTTATGGTACTGAAAATGGGGTGGGGGGAGTTTCAAATTAATCCATATGTACAACTCCTTTGAATAGCTTTCTCCTTGACTAGTTTCTTTGCCAACTCTTGTAATGAAAACTCATTCGGAGCATCTGCTCAGAGGAAGTGTTTATTCATCCTTCATTCTAAGGGTTTGCTTCACCAAGGCTCTCTGCCAGTGTGATCAGTTTCCAAGAGTCTTGGGGTTAATTTTCCCCTTTTGCCAGATCTTGAAGGGCCACACACATTCTCTGGCCACTGTGCCCCCAAACCCATCCCTCTATAATTTTAGCTCCCACAATGCAAATGTATATTGTGCTCTCTATATGCCTCTGAGAGACACAGTTTGAGTATGCGCTCAATTTTCTCCCTCTAGGAATTCTGTAGGCTTTTTTTTTTAAGACATGAATAGTAGCAATTTTTGAGGAGACCAAATCTCATGCAGAGTGCAATTGGACCTCCCAGAAGACTGTAGGGGGCACAGATAGTATTTGGGGACATTTTATTATTTTATTATCATTATAGTGTATGGCTGGGAAGCCTTAGAGGCTATATATGACTCACAATCTGCACTGTGACCTGCCCCTGCTCGATGCAAGCAGTTACTTTAACTGGTGGATCTCAAGGACCTGAATGAATGAATGAATGAATGAATGAATGAATTAATTAATTAATTAATTAATTAATGAAAAGATCCTACAAATCAAATGACAGTCTGATAGACAGCCTGGAACATCCCTGGGGCATTCTAGAAATATGCCCTGTGTGCTCTAAACTTTTGGCATATGAAACAGACAGACAAAGCTCCACCAGTTTGTCACACTGAATGCAATCATGATATTAGAAGTATCTTCTAAATGACCCTAGGATTGTCCAAACACACTTAGAAAGATAATATTCCCAGTTGTAGCTGATGGAAACATGGTCTACTCAGTGGTGCACATGTCCAGAGCATTCAGGAAGGGAGAGCAGAATCACTTCCTTTGTCTACACCAAGTGGTCCTATTCCTTATTTAAAGATACTTGTCTTCAACCTAGCCAAAACCAGTCATCCCATCTTTCCTTTCTAGCTTTGACAACAGTAAGGGTTATCCCTGATAGAAATTCAAAAGCAAGCAGAGGAAACAAAAAGAAGCACTGCTGTGTATTCCTTGAGCAACAATAAACACAAGTCTGAATGACTTTCACTAGATCACCAAAATGCAGAAGAAAAGATAGAAATTTGATTTTTTTTTCAGAACTTTGTTGGGTTGGCTAATGCAGAAGTTGGGATGAACAGGAGCTACATGGAACTTCTGGATGTGAACACTCCTGCTTAATCTTACTTCTCTTGAGATTAAAATGTCTTAGTTCTTCTCGAGGTGCCTCACCCAAGGGTCTGTGTTCTCCCTTACTACCAGCATTGTCATGGTAAACTGGTGCGATGGACAGGGAGTTAGCTTTCATGTCCACATCATTTTAAAGCCACATACAGATGAACATCCACTTTTTGGTTTTTCAAAATTACCAAAAGGGAAAAGGCTGCTCTTACATGTGGTTGGTTGCCAGGAAGGCAGGAAGCAAGTCCATATGGTTCCTTTAGCTGTTATTTCTTTATTTATTTTTATTTCATTCTACTTTGCAACTGTCCATAAAATTGACTATTTTGCCAGGGGAACTCTCCTCTTCGATATTCCAGATGCCAGTGGTCTTAAGTCTCCTTCTGGACATGCCAGATACCAATGGGCCTTGGTCATTCTTGGGATAGTCATCCCTGGTTCTCCATGATTTTTTTTTTAAAGAGGGTGAATGATACGGATTTTAATGTGCTCTTCATAAGAACCTCTGCTGTCCTCCTTTCTATGTGAACATGTCCAGCCGTAATGCCAGTTTTTAACTAGGTTCCTATGATTTCATTTTAATTAGGGAATTCATGGCATCACTGACTTTTAATATTGTCTGTTTGGAGAAGTAATGCCAGAGCTGAGCACAGGAAATACACGAAGTCTTGACATTTAGAATATCGGGTGTGTATGAGAGAGAGAACATTATGTAAAAAATAAAGAGAACTTCACAGAGAACTGATGTGGAAATTAACCTTTGTGTATTACCTCAACAGTTCAGCGGCAATACAAATTGGATCAACAAGGAATTCATTTATTAGGGTGTAATTTCTTCCAAAGCAACAGAGTGGATAACATTTTCTCTCTCCACTTTATTTGGTTTGGTATTAATTAGACTGGTTTGCCACCTTCCTTTCCGTACTGATACTAAGAAAATTGGACAACAGGCACGTTGTCTGATCACGAGGATAGGCTCAAGGGACTGGAAGGTTAAACAAAGGCACCGACCAACATATCATTGTCATAATATAATATATTACCATAAATACTCATGGCACCAGATTCCCAATTAGTAAACGTTGGTTTAAATGTACTGGCCAGAATCCAGCATTCCAAAAGCAATGTGGCAACATGTGCATTATTCCTCAAAACTGTGCTTCATTCCCACACAGTCTAATATTCCTTAAGACCATTCCACCTGCTACATTTAGCAGGTATGTGTTGCATGCTGAAAGCAGAGATATATGGATACATTTGCCCTTAACAGAGAAGCTTTGGGAAGGGGCAGCACTCCTTATTCCATCATGCTGTGTTCCCAATCTGAACTAGGAACCCTATCTGTGTTTTCTTATAGAAATGTATCAAGATGTGGGATATGAGTACAAAATTGACATCTTGTCTAGTTTAGCCTTCAGCTACCCTGTTTTCCCGAAAATAAGACCTAACCTGAAAATAAGCCCTAGTATGATTTTTCAGGATGCTTGTAATATAAGCCCTACCCCAAAAATAAGCCCTAGTTAAGTGAAACCTCGCCCTCCACCATTGTGCAGCATTGTGCAGCAACCAGAAGATGATATGACTGTAAAATAAAACATCCCCTGAAAATAAGCCCTAATGCATTTTTTGGAGCAAAAATTAATATAAGACCGTGTCTTATTTTCGGGGAAACACGGTATGTATTAACATCATTCTTCTTATGATCAACCAGTACCCTCAGTAAAGTTTATGGATGGGCCAAAATATTCCCAGAAAACTTTTTTTTTCTGGAAAATAATGTCTGTAATTCTTTTTCTCACCCATCTTCTTGAAGAAGAAACTTATTTTTGAAGGATTGTCTCGAAACATTCCCTACATTTCCCAGCATGCCCTGGACCATTATGTTAACCCTACAACTCCATGGAGGATTTAAAGTGGTGGACATGTTGCCAACAAAATTGTCATTACAACAGCAACAGCAACAGCAATAGCAACAACAAAACCTCAGGCAAAAAGAAAGAATTTGTGCTATTGCTACATCTAATGGTACGTTTGGCTCCTGAGAAAATGCTGAATTTATTAAAGAAGTTCACTGTTCCTAATGCATCTTTTCTGCTGTTATCTCATGCTCCCTCAAATTGCTCTTTATGGTAGGTTGTTCTGTTGGAATGATGGAGGGCTGCAGTAAGAGGGGAAGAAAGTTCTAATTCTGCTGGCTGGCACTGAATTGTCAACCACACCACTGGCTTGTTGGCCAGAATTGTCTGAACTTGCTTCCAAGATTCCAAACTGGTATGCACAGTTCTCTTCAACAAACCTCACAGCCATTTTCTATAGTAAGTCAGAATGAGAAAAAGTCAGTGACTGAGGTTCACTCAATAAGATTCACAGCTAAGTAGAGATAAAGACAGTTTTCTCATTGTCCTCACCTCTGTGACACACCATGGATCCTCTCAGGGCTCATCTATACGTTTTCCCTCCCTCCCCCTTTTGTGTCAGCTTGTGCAACTTGGTGGCAAATAAGCATGGATCTCCCTAGAGTTTCTTTTCACATTCTGAAACCCCTCTTCTCTTCTCTTCCCCTTCCCGCATTGGGCAAGCATTGGAGTAGGACATGTTTTTGAACAGACATCCATAGAGTTGTTTCATAGTATTGTGATTTCATTATCTTAAACTCACTTTGGAATAACCACACATAATGTTAGGGTCCATAGGTGAAATCTTTGATATACCATATACCATGAATGCATAGAAACTCTTTTCTGGAACCAAAAGATCAAACTAAACATTAAGGAGAATGTAAATTCCCTTTGAGTAACCCGTTTCTCTTCCTACAACAACTTTCCTCAGAGATGTCTGTTTAGGTACTAAGACTTGCAATTTAAGTTCATCTTTCAACAACCAATCACAAAACAGAGAACACTAAATGCATGATACTGTGCATCGTCGTTATCATAGTGTGTCATCACATCAACTCTGACTTATGACAACCCTTTTCAGGGTTTTCTAGGTAAAGAGTACTCAGTATTACTTTACCATTCCCTTCTTCTGGGGGCACCCTGGGACTGTGTGGCTTGCCCATGGCTACACAAGCTGGCTCTTTTCCTAAAATGCACAGTGGATAATTGAACTCCCAACCTCTGACTCCACAGCCAGATACCTAAACCATTGAGCTATCCAGCCAGCTACAGGAGGAAGCCATTATTTGTGTTCTGTCAAGTCAATTCTGACTTATGGCAACCCTTTTCAGTTTTTTTAGGTATAGAATACTCAAAAGTGATTTACTATTCTCTTCTGGGGGTGGCCTGGGACTGTGCAGCTTACACATAGCTACACAGGCTGGCTCTTCTTGCAGTAGGCATAGTGAGGAATCGATCTCCCAAACACTGGTTCTGCAGCCAGATAATTAAACCACTGAGTGAGGAAAAGTGTGTGTTAAGACAAAGAGACATATTTCACCACTTGGTGGAGCACCTCTGCAAGAAAATGCTAAATGCACTGCCTAGTTTGATGAAAGTTCAGCACTTGAAAATCTCACACATTTTGGTTGTGTGTAACCCTTTCGTAGATTTAAATAGGGACATGGAAATAGCTTAACTTCAATTTCATTGTGTTTCTTTTGTGTGCCCCATGCATTTTTCCTGACTTTGTTTCATATTGGGTTCTGAGACTGTGAATGACATGTTAACATCAAAATTCATGCATATCTTATGCAGTTTTTCTAACACAAGACTTTTGCAAATTTATTTTCATGTGCACATTTTCCTCATGGACTAAAGCATGTTGAGCACATTTTCCAAAGATTTGACTTATGAGTTCTGTGTCTTTATTTCCTGAGGAGTAGTTTTTGCCAGCTGCGGTTTATTTTATTTATTTATTTTTTAAAGTTTACATTCACAAAGAGTTCTTAGAGTCATATAGTCACTCATCCAGCAGTGCTTCCAAAGTGGAAGGATCAGCAGACAGGGTGCTATTCTTGCCCAGAGGGTGCCCACATGTGTTCATATTTGGGGAGGCTCCTTATATGTCTGCAGCAGTGGGATTAGAAGCAGTGATTTTTTGATATTAAAGGCTTCCCTGATCCTGAGCATTCCAAAGGCTACCACAGGTCTAAAGAGATCACTAGGGAGCCTCACAAACTTAGGGGTGGGTGAGAAACTTTAATTAAAGATTAAAGTCCATGGCAGGTGCCATCATCAGCCTTACACATGCAGAGCTGCACAAACAGAATTCCTGCCAAAAAATCACAATCCTTCTCAATTTCCAAATGGATATAACATCAAATCATACAATAGAATACATAGTTAAAAATATAATGAATGAAGATAAAATACAACCTAAAACAAAATTTCATCATACAGTAGTACCTCGGTTTACGAAATTAATGCATTCTACGGGACATTATGTAAAGTGAAAAATTTGTAAACTGAAACACAGATTGCCATAGGAACGGGGGCGGTGCTATAAACCTCCAAGCACAATGCATTCTGGGGAAACTTTCTTTGTAAACCAAAACAAACAAACAAAATGTAAACCGAAGCATTATTTTCAATGGATTTCCGTTTGTAAACCGAAAATTATGTTAACCGAGGTGTTTGTAAACCGAGGTACTACTGTATATACAAATCAGAATGTATAATATTTATATTCCAAAATGAGAATATATTAATATTAAAATTTCACACAATCTAGGATTTTTTTCTCAATGCCATTACAATCATCTAGTCACTCAAAACATGAGGTACTGACTAACAAGTATTATTTCCATCCAGAGCTAATCTCTGGATGGAAAGAATACTTGTTAAATTTCTGGTTTTCAGTTATTGAGTTGTCATGACACAATGAGATACCTCAACAAAGAATTTTTAAAACCCGCAAGATTCTCGGCCACCAGACATAAATGAAACAAAGATATCTTCTTCCACTCCCTTCAAGGTCTCTATAATTTGCATAGAATGTCTCTGATATCCTTTCTTTTTGAGAAGCAAGACACACATATAGAAATGCCGGCTGATTGTTAAGATGCAAACAGCCCATTGATTGCTTCAAATCTTTAAATATAACAGCAATCATTCCAGTTTTGGGCAAATTTTCATAATTTGTGCAAATGTGCAATGAGGATTTGCTTTGCATAAAACACTTTTTCTTGCCAACATGGAAACTCCACAAAGTAGTTGAAGAGATTCTTCTCTGCCCTTCCTTGCAAGGAACAAGATGTTGCAGTTTCTTCTTCATGTGTTTGAGGGTAAGATAATGTGGGTGAGGGTTTTCATCCCTTCTCTGTTCTCATGATGTCTGCCAGTATATTCTGAAGAGGCTTCCCATTCAGCCTTACCAGAAGTGGCAGAATATATTTCAGAACCTAACTCAGTATGCCTCTTGCATTCTATGAAGGAATAACTTAAATCATATTAGATAAAGAGACTCTTGGGAGAATGTGTTTGTAATCTGGTAAACTTTGCCCTTCCACCGTGGAATAATGAGGCGAGACGCAGGTGATGGGTAAAACTAGGGCCACACTTTATTGGAACATATCCATAACAGAAGGCAGGGGCCTGCGGTAGTGCGGAATCAGGTTTGGTGCCAAAGGTCTCCAGGGACCCCTCCACCAACCTTATACGGGTGAGTCCCACGCCCCATTGTCGCGCTGTCCTCCAGACAGCATGACCCCAGCCGGCGTAATTTCAAGGGCCCCCCCCGGGCCTGCAAGCCCCCTCTGTTTGACAGCCCTCAGCCTGGGGAGGGCCCCAGCAGGTCTTCCCTCTCGGCACTGTAACCTCATGTTCCGCAGTGCCTTGAGGTCGGACGTACTAGCCCCTACATTGAACTCCATGGGCACTCACCAATTCCATTTCCTTCCACACTACCCGCCATGGAATGGGCAAACTAACTATGCCCCATTCCCCCCATCAAGCCAAAAACTTCGGCACGCAGGCCCCTGTGCAGGTCGGTCAAAAAGACCTCCAAACCATCATCCGATAAGTGAACCCCATCACCTCTGTAAAGCCATGGGCGGTCCAAACGGATCTCCGGGTGTCCAATAACTGAACCCAATTCTTTAACAACTACTCTACAAACGTCCTTGTTAAGCTTCCTACGTGCCCTATTCAAACAACTGGCATCACAAGCCGCATTCCACACATGATGTGGGATGATCGTGGACCAAACAATTCTGGAACCCGCGTACTTGGCTTTCCAACTGCGCAAGTCTCTCAATATATCCAGCACTAGTGACTTGCCATTTTGTCTGGCCAAGTCATTACCACCCAGATGGATCAACAGGACATTTGGAGGTACTCTGAAACTTGCAGTCAATAACATAGCAGTGAAATCTCTCCAGCGCATTCCTCTCCGGCCAATCCAGCTCAATTTAATAGTTGGTCCCAGTCCCAAATCACGGCCCCAGGCCAATCTCGCCGCATACTTCGCCACCCAGTAAATAAAGCTGTACCACACCAGCTGGATCGTCCACCGCCGGCCAGTCAGTTCCAGTTCTGAAACAGAATACAAAGAGCCAGGCACCGGCCTGCAACTGCGGCATGTCTCGCACATAAAGCTTGTATCGGTTAGATGACCATCTACCAACCCTCTTGACCTCCTCTGGGCTGTATCCTAAGCTGGCTGCAGTTGAAGCTGCCCCAATCCGGAATGAATGAGTTCCGAATCACCAGCCAACCAGGCCAACTCGTTCCAATGCATCTCCCGTGATTTTCCAGAACTGGTACTTTGTTAGTGGTGATCCATCAGCGTGGCAGAAAAGGTAACCCTGTCTATCACCTCACCACTCTAAATATTTTTCCATCGCTAAAACTGGACAAATGTCCATGATGGAACAAATACCTAACTGAACATATGCTCCTTTCCCACTTTGGTCCGCCTTGGATTTACGTATGTGTAAAATCACCTTCCCCTCAGTCAACTGAACATCTGAAAATTGTAATGCAATTAGTGACTTGTCACTTCTACTTCTGGCAACCACTTCACTAATCCTACAAGCCCCCAAAAATGTTACCAGTGAGGCAGCCTGAAAAAGTGATGCCTCATACGCATCCCTACATAAGTCAGACCACATATGCCTAAATCTCGTTAAGATAGCAGGAGTAAATAGGGACCTATCATCAGGTGTCTTACCTCTTTCCTTACCCCAGCCCTCAATCATTTTGCGTATCCTAAAGTCTCCAGTTGTATCTGCAATTCCTGAAGCCTTGGCTTGGAATGCTAATGCAGACATTTTACCTTGAATTGAAACAGGCGCCAATCCTTTACGAGACAGGTACACGCAAAACTGTTGTAAATGTCCCACTGGAATTGGCCAAATCAAGTCCAATCTTCTATTGACCCTATACTCCCTGAACTCCTCACATACCGCTGAGTAACTCCTACGGGTTCATGGGGCAAGTGCAAGGCCTATAGCTCGCAATGCTTCCCTCTGCCAATCTGCCATACCTCTTGTGGGAGTGCTTCTGGCCACCTGGAAGCTCCCGGAGCCAACATCCTGAACCGCAAGATCTGTTGATGGGACAGGGCATCAGCAATGCTATTGTCCAATCCCAGGATGTGGCAAGCATGAACCACTATATTGAATTGCAGTGTACATAAAACAAAGCCCTCACCAGGTTCATTACTCATTCTGATTCAGAAGACATGTTGTTGATGATGTGCACAACCGCTAAGTTGTCGCACCAGAACCTCACTACCGAGTTGGCCCAATCTTTAGCCCATAGCCATAGGGCTCCCAAAATAGGAAAAAATTCAAGAAAAGTCAAGTCCTTAGTCAAACCTAGAGTCTGCCAGTCATCTGGCCAGATTCCTACACACCAACGACCATGGTAATAGATGCCAAATCCTGAGGACCACACCAAGTCGGTCTGAACCTGAAATTCACTCCTCATACACAATTCTCTTCTCCAAAATGACACACCATTGAAATTGCCTAAGAATCGTTGCCATACCCTCAAATCTTGCTTCATGCCTGATGTAACCCTGGTCCTATGAAATGGAATGCACAGACCGCTCATGGCAGAACATAACCTGTGCAAAAACGCCCGACCTGGGGCCACCACCCTGCATGCAAAATTCAAATGACCCACTACTTCCTGTAGCTCCTTCAAGGTAACTTTTTTCAAACTCACTAAATGGACCAAACGCAAACGAAGCTCATCCAATTTGGACTCTGGTAACCTACAAGATTGCTGCTGAGTATCTAACTCTATGCCTAAGAACGTAAGAGTCGTGGCTGGTCCTTCAGTTTTATCCCCGGCTAAGGGGAGTCCTAGCTCCTGTGCCATGGTCTGAAAGGACTCCATTAGAAACCTACAATTCCCAGAATCCTTTGCTCCACAAAAAAGAAAATCATCTAGGTAATGAGCTGTACTTAGTAGTCCTGCCCTATTACGGAGTTCCCATTCTTAAAAGGAACTGAAGCGCTCAAATGCTGCACATGACACTGAGCAGCCCATAGGCAATGCCCTATCAACATAAAATGCTCCTTCAAATGAAAAACCTAGCAGCTCAAAATCATCCAGGTGCACTGGAAGAAGACGAAATGCTGATTTCACATCACATTTGGCCAACTCTGCACCTTCACCACATGCACGTACCATGCGCACTGCTTCATTGAACAATGTGTAACAGTACAAAGCTCTTGCGGAATACTATCATTCACAGAGTCACCCTCAGGGTAGGATATGTGATGGATCAATCTAAATTCCCCTGGGGCCTTCTTAGGAACTATTCCTAAAGGGAATACCCGGAGATTCAGTACAGGAGAATATGGGAAAGGGCCCAACACTCTATCCTCTCTAACTTCCTTATCTATTTTTTCCTTAACGATAACCTCCATTCCTAGTACCGACTTCAAATTCCTGGCAAACATTGCTTTACGTTCTCCTATAACTGGTATGCAAAAACCACATTGAAAACCATCAAACAAATATGCTGCATTGTCCCTCTTTGGGTATCTAGGCAGCAAATGAGCCAAAACTTCTAACCTAATGGGGCTGGGTCCCTTGTGCCACACCTGAGGATCCCTCAGGCTTCTTTCCAAAATTCTGGTCCTTGCCTCCCCCTTTGGATGTCTTCCCTTTAAAGCATCTTGAATTGGGGTGCAATTCTCCACAGTTGGAACACTCATGCCTAAAGCAGCAAGGCTTTCTGGAGCAGGACCCTCTTGCATTAAACTCCCAGCAGCACAGGTGGGGTGAACCACCTGCCCCACTACAGCACAGGGAATGTTTGCTTGGCTCGATTTCCTAATAAGGTGGCCACTGTCGAACCTTTCACCCTGCGCTGGGCGTGCTGGCATCATGGTTTGCAGCCAAAGCCCCGGGTGTGGTTCATCCCATCGCATGTTAGCATGAATTGCTGCCCTCATACGGAAATTTTCATCATAGGCCAACCACATGTGGCCTGGAAAGTCCGTATAGGCCCTATACATCGGGTCTAAATACTGTATAAGTGACGAAGCCCACCATGGCTGTGCCTTAACTATGACTCCAAAATATATCAAAAAACCTGGCAGCCAACTGGCCCAAGAGCGCTCAGGTTTTTTTGCGCCTCTGCCTTTCCTTCTCAACCTCGTCCTCTTTCTCAATTTCCTTGGCATCTACATTTCTATTTAATAAACCAAAGATGTCTACATAATTACCCTCCAGATTTTTTCCTTCATGGCCGGAGTCAAGTGATCGCCCATTGGGAGGGAGTAATCCCCAAAAGGCAATGCCTTAAGGGGAACAGAATTATATCCTGTGTCTGGAACTCAGGGGTAGGTCCAAACACCAACACCAGCGACAGACCCTGCCTGGTTGGAGAAAGGTGGTGCTTTTTAAGGTGGCCACCAAGCACCAGGAACCAATCCTTGGTAAGTGCCCAGCCCAGATGGCCCACCTTGTGTGCCTGTGCCTACTTGCAACCCCGCCTGACTGGACCAATGTGAGCTGACCCCAGCCTGAGTGGACCATTGCGATCCGATCCCCCAAGGCCATACTGTTGGTGTCTCAACCATGTCCAGTGCAATGGCAAGCTCACCCAGCATATGACTCCCAACTGCATCCGTGCTTGTGGATGGCAATTCTCTGTCAGATCTGGCCTCAGCTGCTGCCTCATGTCTCAGGGCTTCTTTCCTTCCCGTGGCTTTGCGCGATCGAACTGCCCGTCCCTCGTCAGTTGTACCATCTGATTCTGCTGAATGCCGATCCCCTGTGGTGCCAGCCAGCCCAGAAGGGCTTTGTCCATTATTTTCTAAGGATGCCAGATGCGATAAAAGGTCATCAGCTAAACTCTTGAGTTTTGCTCTTTTATGTGCTTTAGACTCTCTTGCCGACCGCCTAGGCTGGTCTTCTCTGGTTCCCTTCTCTTCATGATCTGCCCTTTGTTTTTCCAGAGCAGCTATCTTTGTACGAAGCTCCTCCCAGACTGGCCATCCCTCCTCATCAGAAGATGATGGCAATGCTGGAGGGGAAGCCCTGAGTGCCTTGCGTTTTGCAGGCTGCTTTCCCTTGCTTCCCCCCCATCCTTTCTTTGGAGGCATGCTCCCCTCAAGCCACACACAATACTAAATTCACTACTGACCTCACTGGGGTGAGGTAAAAACGCTCCCTATGTAAGAGGACCTGTCAACCAGTATGCAGTAAATTGGTGAATAAATTTAAAGGAAGAAATATATATATATTATTTTTATTTTATTTTATTTTATTTATTTATTTAATAAACTTCACCTATCTGTGGGGGGGGGGTAACTCCACTCACTAGACCCCTAAGCCGCTGCCACCTGCCAGGGGACAATGCCTCGGGAAGAGGCAGAACACGTGGGGGAGCATCCTTTTATGGACGCTCCCCCTACACCCGGGCGAGCGAGCGCTTATTGTGTCTTGCGTCACTTCCCTGGGGGAGGCAAAGGAGGTCCGCACGGTGACATGCACCGGCGAATCTGACATTATTAGAGGAAGAACGTTTAGTCACCATTCTGGAAAAGCAGTCTTTAGCTCTTAATACTGAAAATATAGTGGGACCTGAGGTCATCCTTTAATTATGCTAGCATACAGAAAATGTGATGCAGGAAAATGTCAGCAACACTATTTTGGATTTAAACACCTTTGAAACTACTGGTTAGAGTGTTGAAAAAAGACCTGAGATATTTTGGGTTCAAGTCAGCCTTGAACCTCACTGGATGACCATGAGCAGGTCAGTTTTTCCACCTCATCTATTTCATAGGGATGTTGTGAGGATAAAATAGAAGAAGAGCTACAATATATCTATGGCTTTGAGCTTTGAAAGTAAGGTGAGAGAAGAATGAAATTCTTCTAAATAGTGAGTAAGGGTCATTGAGCATAGTGGGAACTCTGAATTAACCTGAAGTAAATAAAGTAAAGTTTAAGTATCCATAACTCTGTTGAAAAGCTATATATTTCTATTATGAGTTGAGGATTACACAGATCTATGCATCTTTGTGTTTTAAACCACTGCACCAGCCCACTACTTCCTGAACTATTTGCCTCGTTGAAATGTCAGGCATTCAGCAACTGCATAATGCATCAGATATCTACGAGGCTTCTTTTCAAAGGCTTCCCTCAGCTGTCAATTGCAACAATAAAGTTTATTTATTGTTTGTAACTCCACTTGTCATTGGAGTGAAGGGTTTTTTCTAAGGGGCATGTATCTATGCAAGGAATCCTGTCAACTAATTTCTGCTTTTTGCTACTGCATTTTGAAAATCATTATGTAAGAGAAAACCATACAATGCGATAATTCAGAATTAATCCATTCATAGATGCATTAGTGGTGGGCTCTTATTGAGATCCCAGCTGGAAAGCACTTGTAGAATTTC
The DNA here is from genome assembly GCA_037013535.1 of Intellagama lesueurii. Taxonomy (NCBI): domain Eukaryota; kingdom Metazoa; phylum Chordata; class Lepidosauria; order Squamata; family Agamidae; genus Intellagama; species Intellagama lesueurii. The sequence continues at coordinate 89,768,892 of JBAJHW010000004.1, read as the reverse complement.
ATCACCTATTATAGGGCCTCCAATAAAGAAGGCTTCAACTCTTGAAATGGAAATGTGGAATTGCCTTGACATCTGTTCTCCTATCAGGTAGCATGTATCTAGGCAAACTATTCTAAGCCATTATTATAATACACCGTCAATACAATACAATCAATTAGGACACAACTTGCACAAAATATGAGATATAAACAGCTTTTAATCAAACTATTTAAGGGTTCCAAAATGTACTTCCATTCATGTTTTTCATGTCCTTTTGTTGTTCAGTCGTTAAGTCGTGTCCGACTCTTCGTGACCCCATGGACCAGAGCACACCAGGCCCTCCTGTCTTCCACTGCCTCCCGGAGTTTGGTCAACTTCATGTTGGTAGCTTCGATGACACTGTCCAACCATCTCGTCCTCTGTTGTCCCCTTCTCCTCTTGCCTTCACATTTTCCCAACATCAGGGTCTTTTCCAGGGAGTCTTCTCTTCTCATGAGATGGCCAAAGTATTGGAGCCTCAGCTTCAGGATCTGTCCTTCCAGTGAGCACTTCGGGTTGATTTCTTTCAAAATGGATAGGTTTGTTCTCTTTGCAGTCCAGGGGACTCTCAAGAGTCTCCTCCAGCACCACAATTCAAAAGCATCAATTCTTCGGCGGTCAGCCTTCTTTATGGTCCAGCTCTCACTTCCATACATCGCTACTGGAAAAACCATAGCTTTGACTATGCGGACCTTTGTTGGCAAGGTGATGTCTCTGCTTTTTAAGATGCTGTCTAGGTTTGTCATCGCTTTCCTCCCAAGAAGCAGGTGTCTTTTAATTTCGTGGCTGCTGTCACCATCTGCAGTGATCATGGAGCCCAAGAAAGTAAAATCGGTCACTGACTCCATATCTTCCCCTTCTATTTGCCAGGAGGTGATGGGACCAGTGGCCATGATCTTAGTTTTTTTGATGTTGAGCTTCAGACCATTTATTGCGCTCTCCTTTTTCACCCTCATTAAGAGGTTCTTTAATTCCTCCTCACTTTCTGCCATCAGAGTGGTATCATCTGCATATCTGAGGTTGTTGATATTTCTTCCAGCAATCTTAATTCCGGCTTGGGATTCATCCAGTCCTGCCTTTCGCATGATGTATTCTGCATATAAGTTAAATAAGCAGGGAGACAATATACAGCCTTGTCGTACTCCTTTCCCAATTTTGAACCAATCCGTTGTTCCATATCCAGTTCTAACTGTTGCTTCCTGTCCTACATATAGATTTCTCAGGAGATAGATAAGGTGGTCAGGCACTCCCATTTCTTTAAGAACTTGCCATAGTTTGTTGTGGTCGACACAGTCAAAGGCTTTTGCGTAGTCAATGAAGCAGAAGTAGATGTTTTTCTGGAACTCTCTGGCTTTCTCCATAATCCAGCGCATTTTAGCAATTTGGTCTCAAGTTCCTCTGCCCCTTCGAAATCCAGCTTGTACTTCTGGGAGTTCTCACTCCACATACTGCTGAAGCCTACCTTGTAGGATTTTGAGCATAACCTTGCTAGCGTGTGAAATGAGTGCAATTGTACAGTAGTTGGAGCATTCTTTGGCACTGCCCTTCTTTGGGATTGGGATGTAGACTGATCTTTTCCAATCTTCTGGCCACTGCTGAGTTTTCCAAACTTGCTGGCATATTGAGTGGAGCACCTTAACAACGTCATCTTTTAAGATTTTAAGTAGTTCCACTGGAATGCCATCACCGCCACTGGCCTTGTTGTTAGCCATGCTTTCTAAGGCCCACTTGACTTCACCCTCCAGGATATCTGGCTCAAGGTCACCAACCACACTATCTGGGTTGTCCGGGACATCCAGATCTTTCTGGTATAATTCCTCTGTGTATTCTTGCCACCTCTTCTTGATATCTTCTGCTTCTGTTAGGTCGCTACCATTTTTGTCCTTTATCATGTCCATCTTTGCACAAAAGGTTCCTTTAATAGCTCCAATTTTCCTGAACAGATCTCTGGTTTTTCCTTTTCTATTATTTTCCTCTATTTCTTTGCACTGTTCATTTAAGAAGGCCCTCTTGTCTCTCCTTGCTATTCTTTGGAAGTCTGCATTCAATTTTCTGTAACTTTCCCTATCTCCCTTGCATTTTGTTTCCCTTCTCTTCTCTGCTATTTGTAAGGCCTCGTTGGACAGCCACTTTGCTTTCTTGCATTTCCTTTTCTTTGGGATGGTTTTTGTTGCTGCCTCCTGTACAATGTTACGGGCCTCCATCCATAGTTCTTCAGGCACTCTGTCCACCAAATCTAGTTCCTTAAATCTGTTCTTCACTTCCACTGTGTATTCATAAGGGATTTGGTTTAGATTAGACCTGACTAGCCCCATGGTTTTTCCTACTTTCTTCAGTTTAATCTTGAATTTTGCTATAAGAAACTGATGATCAGAGCCACAAACAGCTCCAGGTCTTGTTTTTGCTGACTGTATAGAGCTTCTCCATCTTTGGCTGCAGAGAATATAATCAATCTGATTTCGGTATTGCCCATCTGGTGATGTCCATGTGTAGAGTCCCCTCTTGTGTTGTTGGAAAAGAGTGTTTGTGATGACCAGCTTGTTCTCTTGACAAAATTCTATTAGCCTTTGCCCTGCTTCATTTTGAACTCCAAGACCAAACTTACCAGTTGTTCCTTTTATCTTTTGACTCCCTACTTTAGCATTCCAATCCCCTATAATGAGAAGAACATCTTTCTTTGGTGTCAGTTCTAGAAGGTGTTGTAAGTCTTCATAGAATTGGTCAATTTCAGCCTCTTCAGCATTGGTGGTTGGTGCATAAACTTGGATTACTGTGATGTTGAAAGGTCTGCCTTGGATTCATATTGAAATCATTCTATCTTTTTTGAGATTATATCTTAGTACAGCTTTTCCCACTCTTTTGTTGACTATGAGGGCTACTCCATTTCTTCTACAGGATTCTTGCCCACAATAGTAGATATGATAATCATCTGAATTGAATTCGCCCATTCCCGTCCATTTTAGTTCACTGACGCCCAGGATGTCAATGTTTACTCTTGCCATCTCCTGTTTGACCACATCCAACTTACCAAGGTTCATAGATCTTACATTCCAGGTTCCTATGCAGTATTTTTCTTTGCAGCATCGGACTTTCCTTTCACTTCCAGGCGCGTCCGCAGCTGAGCGTCCTTTCGGCTTTGGCCCAACCACTTCATTAGCACTGGAGCTACTTGTACTTGTCTTCCGCTCTTCCTCAGTAGCATGTTGGACGCCTTCCGACCTGAGGGGCTCATCTTCCAGTGTCATATCTTTTAGCCTTTTGTCTCTGTTCATGGGGTTTTCTTGGCAAAGATACTGGAGTGGCTTGCCAGTTCCTGCTCCAGGTGGATCGCATTTAGTCAGAACTCTCCACTATCCATGAAGGGGTCATAGAATCGTACAATTATAGCATAATGGAGTTGGAAGGGGCTTATAAGGCCATCGAGTTCAAACCTCTGCTCAGTTTAGGAATCCAAATCAAACCAGATCTGACAGATGGTTGTCGAATTTTCTCTTGAATGCCTCCAGCCTTGGAGCACTCACCACCTCCCTAAGCAATTGGTTCCACTGTTGTACTGCTCTAACAGTTATGCAGTTCTTCTTGATATTCAGCCTACATCTGGCTTCCTGTACCTTGAACCCATTGTTACATGTCCTGCATTCTGGAATGGCTGAGAACAAATCCTGCCCCTCCTCTGTGTGATAATCTTTCACATATCTGAAAAGTGCAATCATTTCTCCCCTCAATCTTCTTTTCTCATGACTAAACATGCCCAGTTCTTTTAATCTTTCTTCACAATGTTTGTTTTCCAGTCCCCTGGTAATACTTGCTCTCCTCTGAACTTGTTCCAGTTTGTTGGCATCCTAATTAAAGTGGGATTGCACTGGTGAAAAGTATCTTCTCCTTCTTTTGCTGTCACTCTTTTCCATTGGGTTTCTTCCACTATGTTTGTTCTTTCCTCAGCATTCTCCTCCACTGCTTTTCTTGCTGTACTTCACCTCCAGTGCCTCCCTTGACTGCTGTTGTTGAAGAGTTCTGTCTATGTACACTACTTTTTTTTTTGTTATAGTCTTAAGCATGGCCACTCGCTGCTCCAATTCTTTCACCTTTTCTCCCAAAAATGCTACCAGTTTCCACTCGCTGCATGTGTACACTGTGTTTTTCTCAAGTACAAAGACAAATATTGCAGGTCACCCCCACTGAAGTGCCTCTTCATGATTCCTGTTATCTTTTACTTTCTTCTGTTTGTCAATGAGTGTCCTTTTCTTTGTCTCCTTGAAGGATATTGGGAAAGTCCATTAATATATAACTCTCTGTCTTTGTCTCCTTGGTCTCCCCTTTTCCTTTGTCTCTTCCTCCAGTGGACCCTTTCTTTACTACTGTATCTTTCTAGCTCTCCCCCATCAAACGCCTGTTAGTTCTCCTCATTTGCTCTCTCTCGTCACTCGCTCTGTATCAGTTTAATTCATCTGCTGTGCTCTGTTAGGAGTCAGCAAACAGAAAGCTAGGTCATAAAACACATGTATATGTGCAGTGACCTCTCACAACAGCAAGAATTGGTTATTGTGTCATCATCTGAGCATGGACGTATAATCTAATCCCTACAGTGCAGTAGGGAAGTCCTTGTCTCTATGAAGACCCAAGCTGATCAAATGCTGGTTCAGCTGCCATTCTTGCCTCACCTTCATGCTTCAAGTAGGTGGCTGACCTTTTTAATTAAGCATCATGTACATGCTTATTGATGTGTAAATTCATTCTTCCCCTATCTTAAACAACAACAACAGCAACAATAAACAGTTAGAAATGAAAGTCACATGTAAAAATGGGCTTGGGACAAGCCATGAACAACAACAACAAAACCACGAACCAGGCCAGTTTATGGTTCATTCTGTGGGTGGTTCAGGGAGCCACGTTTTCACAAAGGGAAAAGAAATGCTGAACTTTTTCATTTGTGTTACATTTTGCTTCATTTCCTCCCCCCAGAAAGCCCCCCTCCATGGGCCCCAGCAGCTACCTTAATTGCTCTGAGGCTCCTCCTCTCCCCTCCACTACTGCTGCCACTGCCCTGCTGGGTAGGGCAGCAGCCTACTTCCTGTCCCAGTGCTTTCTGGGAAGCTTAGGGTATTGGGGGAAGCGTAGTTTTGCTGCGCTTCCCCCAATACCCTCAAAGAGTTACATTTCTCACAATACCCTGAGCCTCCCAGTAAGCACTGGGGAGGAAGTAGGCCTCAGACAGCCTACTGTCCTACTCAACTGAGCAGCAACAGAGGGGAGGAGAAGGACCAGAGCAAGTAAGGTTTGTACTGGGTCCATGAAGGGGCATGTGGAGTGGGAAACACATGAAGCAGGGCTTTCTGTGTAGCTCAGCTACACAGAAAGCTCCCCTTCATTTAGAGATGGGCCTAAATGGAATCAACCATGAACTGATTTGTTTGTTTGTTTTCAAAAAATCAGCATGGTTCATGGACACTGATGGACCATGAACCATTATAAACCTCCGTTGTGTTGGTTCATGCCCATCTCTAGTCACATGTGCTGGGAGTGGGAATGAGAATGTGTTGGGGCTGCCCTTGTGGTATCACAGGTGTTAGTCAATCATCATTAATCATTGTCAACTTTTTCCATAAACATGCAGGACTGAGTTATTACAGCACACACACACCAGTTCATCTCTTTGAAAGAAAAGGATTGTTTCAACTGAATGGAATTAAGGTACTTCATAACTAGTGCTACTGAAGATATGAAAGGAAAATTTTGACATCCTAAAAGGAAAGATGGGGAATAGATATCTGAAAGAAGTAAAACAAATCACTATGATACTTTTGAAAGCTACTGTAATCATGGGATTTGCTGCAGGCTATAGCTGTGATTCCCTGGTTTATACATAAAAAGGCTTCCAAGATGAACAAACCTAGGTAACAATTTCTTTCTGCATAGTTGTACTCTATGGCTACAAGAGGATCATTAATATGCCATACCACTCCACTCACAAGCAAAGCTGCTTTTGTGCAAAGAAGCCCTTTCCTGGTTCTGTTTGTGTCCTTGTAATGCTAGAAACAATACCTACAAAGGAAACCAAAACAAAGGAAAATTCAAATACTTATTTCTCATTGTGTGGACCTTGGTAAGGTTTCTCATGTTTTGTTTTGTTTTTGTACCACAAAGAAGGATGGGGTTAGGGCACCTATGCAGAGTTTTTGATGCCATGCATATTCAAAAACTCATCACGCTAAGGAGCATATGAGGTAAACAAAACACTCTTGGCCTATACATAGCATGACTTTAAAAGCAATCATTTCATGAACTCTTATGAGTAGGTGGCTTGAAGACTAATGGAAGAAGGCCACTTGGCATTAGTGGAAACAGAATTTGGAGGGTTAGTTATAGCATATGTGGTGGAGCCAACGGGAATACATCATGCCTCCCATGGAACAACAAGGAGGACTCTGGTGGCCACAATACTGGCATTTGGAGTCAACAGAGACGCCAGACCCATCAGTGACAACCCCTACTGGGGGGGGGAGGGAATTCCCCAGCCCCAGGAAGTGCCAACTCCCAGGAGCATAGGAAGATGTGCCACCCATCAGTAATGAGGGTTAGCTGAGGGGCACTGATAATGGGAATCACCTGAGAGAGACATACACTGTAATCAGAAGCACCTGGGGGAATCAGGAGAGAGAGAGAAGCAAGGGGGATCAGTTGGGTACGTGAGACAAGGAGGACAAGGAAGAGATGGAAATTGGGTAGATGCTGCTTAATGGTCTACCCCTTTCTAGGGACAGGGAACAGAGATGTACTGTGCCCTTACAGATTTTTCCCAGTAATCCCTCATGATAGGTTAATGCCCCACCAACCTATACCCATTGAGACACATGAAGACCAAGAAACCTCAAAGCATTGTCCCCTGACCCCGGAATAAGACACGAGACAAGAATTTTGGAATAAAACATGGGCCACACTTTATTGATTATTCCAAATTTATCTTTTCTGGAAAAAATTGGGGGGGGGGTACCTGCTGTAGTGCAGCATCAGGTTCTGCACAGGGGTCTCAACGGACCCCTACCAAACTATGGGCAAGTCCCGAGCCCCAAGATCTCATGGTCGTGCAGACAGCGAGAACCCGGCCGGCCCAAATTTGACTACCCCCGGACCTCAAGTCCCCTTCTTCTTGTTGACTGTTGGTCTGGGAGTGGCCCCAGCAGATCTTCTCCCCCAAGCACTGTAATCGCACAATCCGCAGTGCTGGGAGATCAGATGAGCTATACCTTACCTGTGTTTGTGATGGGACTCACCAAAACCTGTTATAGCCGCACCACCCACCACGGCAAGGGGCAAGCTACGCTTAAGGCCCATGCCCGCCATCGAGCCTCTCGAGCTCCAAAAGCAGGCCCCCTGTGATATCATCCAAAAATAATTCCAAACCTCTATCTGAGAGGTGTACTCCATCCGGACGAAATAGCTCCGGCCTGTCCACATGAATTTCCCGGTGGCCGATCACCGCTCCTAGGCTATCAGAAACAGCTTTACACACCTCTCTGTTAACCCGCCTCCTTACGGTGTTAACACTCTGGGCCTGACGCGCATCACGCCAAACAATCCGAGGGATAATTGTGGACTATAATATGCTCATCCTGGGATATGTCATCCTCAACGACTTGAGGTCCCGCAGGATGTCCAAAACCAAAGCTTTACCGCTTTGCTTAACCAGATTGTTACCTCCCAGATGCACTATCAGGACATCTGGGGGTTGCCTGCCAAGTGCAGCTACTCTGAACAGCTGGCTGCATAATAGTCCACGAATCCCTCTCCAAACAATATGGGCTCTGTCTGCGAGACCGAAATCACTGCCCCACCCCGTCTGGGCAGCGTATTTTGCGGCCCAAAAGACGAAGCTGTGGCCCACTATCATTACCTGTCGCTGATTCTCCTGCAAAATCGGACCTGTAAGACAAAATATGCACCTACCTAGACTTGGGGGAGTGTTCTTATGTATCTACAATAATTGGTAGAGGCCCAACGACCTAAACATTTGATATCTTTGGGAGAATAGCCTAAGGTGGCCGCCGTTGATGCCGCTCCTATCCTAAATGAGTGAGTTCCAAACCTCAAACCAGCTACCCCTACGCTATTTAGAGCTAAATCCGTCAATTTCCAAAATTGATATTTTGTTAAGGGGGTTCCATCCTTATGTATGAAGAAATTTCCTAGACCCTGTCCTCTAGCCAGCAGATACGTGCTTATCGCTTTCACCGGGCAAAGGCTTACCACTGAGCAAGGACCAAGAGTCAGGTCCTCTCCTCTACCCTGCTGATCTGCCTTAGATCTGCGAATGTGCACTCTTACTGAATTATCAACTAATGTCACATCCTGTATCTGTAAGGCTGCCTGTGATACGTCCCCTTTCCCTGAGGCTACTACCTCGCTAATCCTTAGTGCGCCAAAAAATGTCAGCAACGACGCTGCTTGGAACAGCGCAGTCTCATATGCGTCCCTGCAGAGAAGAGGCCATGTTTGGCACAACTTCTCTAACAGAGCTGGTGATATTGGTGTCCTATCGTTCCTAATTCGACCTCTTTCCTTATTCCATCCTTTGATCATTTTTCTGATACAAAGGTCGGTGGTGTGATCCTTAAGCCCGTGCATCTTAGCATGAAAGGCTAAAGCAGATAATTTACCCTGGATAGAACCTGGGGCCAAACCCTTCCTATGGAGAAAGACTAAAAACTGCTGAAGGTGTTCAACAGGGGCAGGCCAATTGGGCTCCAGCCCTACAGTCTGTCTAAACTCCTGGAATTCTATACTCACTGCCCGATATGCTTTCTGAGTCCTCGGAGCCAAGGACAAGCCTATTGCTCGTTCCGCTTCAACTCGCCAATTTTCCAAACCTCTGCTGGAAGCATCTCTGGAACTTCGTTGGCTCCTGGATCTAACTCCCTGAACCGAGTGGTCTGTTGGCATGATAGGGCATCAGCCAGGCTGTTATCCAGGCCTGGAATGTGCTTTGCATGAATCAAAACATTAAATTTCAATGTGTGTAACGTAAATGCGCGCACGAGTACCATGACGCGTTCTGAGCGTGATGTAAGGTTGTTCACGATATGAACAACCGCTTGATTGTCACACCAGAAGCGTACGGACATGTTTGCCCATTCCTGTGCCCATAGCCATAAGGCCCCTACTATCAGAAAAAAAATCCAGAAATGTAAGGTCCTTTGTGATACCCTGCTGGTGCCATTCTTCTGGCCAAAGCCCTGCACACCATCTGCCTCTAAAATATATTCCAAAACCTAAAGATCCCGCTGCGTCGGTCTGTACCTGGAATTCTGACCAGAATTGCCTTTCTAACCTCCAGAATGACACCCCATTGAACTATTCTAAAAATTGACTCCAAACTTGGAGGTCCTGTTTCATACCCCTGGTTATCCTAGTTCTGTGAAAAGGGTGACGTAGTCCTTTCATGACCACGCAAAAACAGTGTATGAATGCCCGGCCAGGGGCAATTACCCTACAGGCAAAGTTTAGATGACCCACTAGTTCTTGAAGTTCCTTCAGGGACACTTTCTTACTTCTCAAAAGAATCTGAATTCTGTCCCTGAGGGCCGTTAGCTTGTCCTCTGGTAGCCTAGATGCTTGCTGCCTAGTGTCGAGCTCAATCCCTAAGAAAGTAAGTGACGTTGCAGGCCCTTTGGTCTTTTCCTCGGCCAAAGGCACCCCTAGCTCATTAGCCAATGATTGAAAAGTCTCTAAGATGAATGAACACTGTCCGGTGTTGGCTATTCCACAAAAAAGATAATCATCTAAATAATGGGTGGTATTTCTGCATCCTGCCCTGTATCTAAGCTTCCATTCTAGAAAGGAACTGAATCGCTCAAACGCGACGCAAGACACCGAACATCCCATTGGCAGGGCCCTGTCTACATAGTAAAAACCATGGTAATAAAATCCTAATAAATCAAAATCTAACGGATGAACCAGAAGAAGACGAAATGCTGACTTAATGTCGCATTTTGCCAACTCCGCCCCCTGTCCACACCTGCGCACCATGCGCACTGCCTCGTCAAAAGAGGTATATCGGACAGTGCACAGTTCGTGTGGAATGGCATCATTCACCGACTCCCCTTCTGGGTAGCACAGGTGGTGAATGAGCCTGAACTCCCTTGGTTCTTTTTGGGTACGACGCCCAAGGGTGAAATCCTAAGGTTCCCTAAAGGTGGATGTCGATAAGGACCTAGGACCCTACCTTTGACACTTCTTTTTAATTTTTTTCTTGCACAATTCTATCCATGCCCTTCACCGACTTTAAGTTCTTTGCAAAGAACGCTTTCCGTTCTCCCTCAGCTGGAATTCTAAATCCGAATGTAAAACCCTCCAGAATATATTGGGCGTCTGCTGGTCGTGGATAATCTGCCAACCAGTCACCCAGTACCTCTAACTTAATTGGACTGGGGCCCTTTTCCAGGGGGACCTCCTCCCCCGGGGGCCCTCTTATTATTTCCTGCTGTCTTATTAGCATTCCTCTGGGCTCTAGCTCTAAAGCAGGATGTGCTAGGGTGCTGACCCCTGCACACTGAACATTCGTTGCATCCCTTGAGTGAGCAAGGTTCCTCTTGCATTGTAGTCCCAACAAAGAAAGCGGGGTTGAACCGCTTGCCCCGTGCCGGCACGGGAACCTACATTCACATCCTGCTTATGGATCAGGTGACCGCTGTCAAACCTTTCTCTGGGATTTGGTCTAGCTGAAGTCATAACTTGCAGCCACAGGCCTGGCAATGGCTCGTCCCAGTGCAAGTTAGGATGAATTGCGCTGCACATACGGAACGATTTGTCGTATGTGAGCCAGGCCTGTCCTGCAAAGTCTACGTATGCACGACAAATTAAGTCTAAATATTGAAAAAGAGCCAGTGCCCTCCAAGGCTGCGCTCTCACAATCACCCCTGCATAAATGATAAATCCCGGTAACCAATTGGCCCAGGTTCGTTCAGGCTTGCGTCTTCTACGCCTTTCTTTTTTCCTATCATCCTCCTTATCTATATCTTTCTTCTCAACTTCTCTGTTGAGGAGCCCGAATAAGTCGACATACTTTCATCATCAAATTTTCTCCTTAGTTGCAGGTGCGAGGTGGTCCCCTAACGGTATGGCCCGGTCTCCGAAAGGTAAGGCATTTAAGCACACCGTGTTATATCCTGTATCTGGTACTGATGGATATGGTCATACACCTACTCCCGGTGTTGAGTCAAAGAAGGTGGGGGAACAAGCCTGGGTGTAAGGTGAGGCCCAGGACACTATCGGTGTGCTAGCACTTGGCCAATGTGAATCTCCCATGCCCATACCTTGCATGCTGTGTGGTATGTGTGATGGTGTACTAAACTGGCCACTAAACTGCCAAGGCCAAACCGGCATTGGTGTTATTGTGTGTTGCGCAATTTCTAACTCATGCGTGACGTCAGAGGTAGAAGGTACGCTGTCGTCAATCCAGATGGCTCCTTGTCCATTGTCATGCCCTCCACTTCTTGCAGCAGGCAACCTTCCAGTCTCCGCTGATACCGCGCCTAGTTCTTCACTTTCTTGGCCGCCCTGTGGTGTGAACGTTGCAGCAGCATCCCCTCTTCCTGAAGGCTGGACCGTTGTGCGATCCTGCTCTAGGGCAGAAAAACGCATCAATAGATTTTCAGCTAAATCCTTACGTTTAGCCTTCCTATGGCTCCTGACGTCTCTAGCAGAATGGTGACGTTGTGCCACCGTAGCTGGTGAAGCCTGTTGGGTCGCTCGTTCAGCTTCTAAAGCTGCAATCTTTTCTTGCAGCTGCTGCCATATTGGCCAAGCCTCCTCATCCGAAGATGATTGAGGAGGGGAGACTTGGGGGCCACCCTCTTCTTGGCTGGCTGCTTGCCTTTCCTCCCCCCTTGTACTTTTCTGGCAGACATCACAGCTTTGGTGCACAAGGCCAACAACCTGTTTAACCCCTACCTGTATCCTGTTAACTACTGTTAATGTACTAGTGTCCCTATCTGGTTGAGAAATGCAGTGCAGGCACTGCCTTCTTTAGGCAGCAGTATAAACTGCGCTGCACCCGCACCTAGTGGCAGAAACCAAGCATAGCAGGTGCCTGGAAACAGTCAATCAGTTTAAAGCATTCAGAAACCAGCACAGCCAATAAGGGTGGTTAAGCAATCTAACAAAGAACAACTATTCTAACGTATCTATTTACTAACTGCTATACTAATGAATATTAATTATATAAAAACCCAACCTACGTTGCTTAGGTATACCACTATTAGCCACCCAATCAACCTTAACTGTGGTCTCACATGCTCCAACAACCAAATGTACTTATTTATTTAATTTTATATTATTCATTTTATTTTTTATTTTTTATTATTATTATTATTATTATTATTATTATTATTATTATTATTATTATTATTATTATTATTATTATTATTATTATTATTATTATTATTATTATTATTATTATTTTTATTTTATTTTATTTTTAGGGGAGAGATTGAGCTCCCAAACCCTGGCTGCACAGCCAGCAACCTAAACCACTGAGCTATCAGACAGGTGAAAGCACAGTAATAAACCCAAATTTGCTCCCTAATCACAGCACACTAGATAAAAGCCCCTTAGCCCACCTAAATTCCAACAATTCCTAAGTACAATATATTGGAACTTTACAACAATCTTATATATTAACAGTACAAATAATCCTATAAAAAACAGTGGTGGTGGGGTAAGAACAAAATGCGGCTAAACGACTTTCATATATATATATATATATATATATATATATATATATATATATATATATATATATATATATATATATATATATATATATATATAAACTGATTAAATGCAAACTTTAAATTAGACTCCTCTCATCCTCCTTTCCCTCTCTCTCTCTCTTTTTTTTAAACCGCAGGGCCGGCACCAAGACTGGTAAACCAGCCCTGTCTGTAAGCCTCTTGAAGCCTCGGAACCACAAGCCTCGCGGCTTGGCTGGAAGGCAAGCCCCGGGACTGTACAGTTTTTTTCTTTCTCCCCGCCAGGGTGCGGGCCGGCCGAACGGCCGCGCTAAATCGCGCCCCAACCCCCGCTCGTCCTACCCGATCCTTTCCCCAACAACTTCTTCCTTCCGAAACTTTTACTTATTATTATTTATATATATATTTATTTTAAAACAAAAACAACTTCGGGCTGTAAGCCCTTCGGCGCAAGCCGCAGCTCGATCGGCCAAATCGTAGGAGGAGGTACAGATGCAACCCCCCGTCCAAGATGGCGTCGGAGTGACGCAGATCACCAGACAAGGGGGAGCGCGTCCTCCAACCTCCTTCTCCTGCTGCTGCTCAGAAAGAAATAGGTCGAAGGAGGAGGGGCCTTCTCTTAAATACACTCCCCCTCCCATCCAGATCTCATCACTCACCCCATCTCACGTTATTCCGGGCATGGGACAAAGACGACTCCACGCTGCTGAATGACTCAGCAGCACACCGGGCAGTGGTGATGGTGGAGGCAAAAGCACCAGATTCTACAGCTGCACCAGTTAAAAGGCACTGCCATGGCCTTGGTTTCGGATGCCCCAGGGATGAGACCAATGGGACAACTTTCCTTAAACATCTAGGCACACTGAATGTGGGGGCTGCTATGTGAACAGAACCAACTCTAGATCCTGACCATAAGGGCAATAGGACTGGGAACTTGGACCAATAGAGTTGGGATCAGGAAGGTCTTAATTAGTTATTTCCTAGTAGAAGAATGTGTGTAGTGTACTTTCTAGAAAATTTCAGAATACACTTACATTGACCACTTTTGAGCTGTGAGCCAAGCCTTTACACAGGCCCAAATGGCTAGCAATTCTCTAGCATCCACTCACCATCTTGGCATCCTTATCCAGTGAACCCTAGTAATAAATAGTACTGCCATTGTAATGACCACAATCTTCAGCCTAAAGGATGGAAGAATCACTATCAGTCCCTGAGACGGCCCATCCTCTGACCTGTGGTTTACTTAGAGCCAGGAAAATTACTCTAAAAAGTAAGGATTTGTTTTTATAGCCACACATGCAGATATCTACCATTGCAACTGTAGTTCTAAAGTAAATCTTTACTTTCTTGTTTCAAACTAAAGTAGTTGTTTGTTAGCATTTGTTCCTATAGGCTCTGGGGAAGGGGCTGTCACACAGACACATTCTGAAGTGGAACATCTTAGTCAGATGCTCACATAGATTTCTCAGAGTTTGAAATGGTGCAAATAACCATATTTATATTAGAAACACAAGCTCCTACTTCTAATTTCTCATAAAATGAGATAAGTACATTGAGGAATAATTTCATCTGCAACCATCCATTTCTTCTCCGGTTCTTTGCTTAAATACTATAGCTTCAAATGTACTAAGAACTGCTAAGCAATTCTCTCTCACACACACTATAAGAGACACATCTTGCTAGAGACTAGGATGTCATGTTGGATGAGTGGCACTCCTGTTATATTTGCCAGTAATTGCCTCTCTGTCTCTCTCACACACGGGTTAGATTCAGGCTCCAACATATTTAGAGTTGTTGCTATGGGTGGCTGAGTCACTTCTGGCTTAAGACGGCAATCTTATAAATTAATGACTTCCAAAAAGTCTTATCTTTAACAGCCCTGCTCTGGTCCTGCACATGAAAGGCAATGGTTTTCTCTATTAAGTCAATGCATTTCATGCTCAACCTTCTTTTCCTACTGGTTACCACTTTTCTTAGCATTATTGTCTTTTCCAGTGAATTTTGTCATGTTACATCAAAAGTATTAGAATCTTTATTTAGACATTTTAATTTCTAATGAGACTTCAGACTTGACTTGATCTATCACCTATTTATTTGTCTTTGCCCACCCAGTCTGGAATAATGAGACAGACACAGGTATATGGGATAACTAGGGCCACAACTTTATTAACTTATTTATAACCCAAACTTTCCCTTTTACAAGGAGGCCTACCATAGTGCCTCAGACTGGTCTGTAACCGGAGTCAACCCTGACCTTCCGGTCCAGACCGCCAATCAAGTTCCTATAACGCAAGCACGCTGTCTTAGTGTACAGCACGCTCCCATGTAAACCATAGCTGTGGTTCCCCAAGTTTGCCCCATCTGGATCTCCAAACCCTGCTGATGCCCGAACTGTGCCATTCTGAAGGCCATAGCCCTGTGACCCTGCTGCATCAGTCTGAACTTGAAAGTCAGACCCTAATCGCAGGTCCTCCCTCCAGAACAAGGTTCCATTAAACTCTTCTAAAAACCTTAACTAAACAAGTCTTCCTTCATGCCAAACGACAATCTCCTCCTGTGATGGGATCTTGTGAGACCCTTCATAGCATCACATAATCTATGCAGGAAGAGCCTACCTGGGGCAACCACTTTGCATGCAAAGTTAAGGTGGCTTACCACTTCCTGCAATTGCCTCAGCTTTTCTGCGCCAGTAAACATTGCAACTGTGCTTTCAAATCACACAAATTTGCTTCAGGAAGCCTACTAGATTGTGATATAGTATCCAACTCAATACCCAAAAAGGTTAGAACTTGGCAAGGACCCTCTGTCTTTTCTTCAGCCAACAGGACTCCTAGTTCCTGTGTCATTTTCTGGAAGGCAGCCATAAGGCTTGTGCATTGCGATGTGCCACGCCTCCTACAAAATAAGAAATCATCCAAATAATGGACCACCCACACTCGGCTAATCCGCTGCTTGAGCATCCATTCCAAAAATTTGCTAAATTGTTCAAAAGCAGAACAAGATATTGAGCACCCCATAGGTAATACCCTGTCCGTATAGTAATTTCCTTCAAATGCAAAACCCAAAAGGTCAAAGTCCTCAGGGTGTACGGGGAGGAGTCGGAAAGCCAATTTTATGTCAAACTTCCCCAACTCCACCCCTATTCCTTCCTTCCAGACCATGCGCACTGCCGCATCAAATGCCGTATACCGTACAGTGCACAGGTCCTGCGGGATCCTGTCGTTCACTGACTCCCCTGCTGGTTTAGACAAATGGTGAATCAATCGATATTCACCCACCATCTTTTTGGGAATGACCCCAAGAGGGGACACCCGCAGGTGCGCAGTAGGTGGGGTCTGGAAAAGGCCCAATACCTGTCCCTCTGCAACTTCCTTATAAATTTTGCCCGTACTATGTCTTCTTGCCCTCTTACAGACTTCAATTTTTTTGACCAAGTGGCTACCCGATCACCCACAGCTGGAATACAAAAACCATTCCTAAATCCCTCACTCAGAAATCTAGCTGCTGTTCTATTAGGTTAATACCATAGCCACTGGTCCAGAACCACTATTTTAATTGGACTGGGGCCCTTTTTTAATGCTTGGGGTCCCAGGGGGTGGCTTGCAACCGCTTCCTGGCTTGCACCCTCCTGCTCCCTCTTGCCGTCCTCTGGGACAGGTTGCAGATGGATGGGGACTACCGCAGCTGGAACAGTAATGTTTAAATCTGCACTGTTTTCTGCTGCAGGACCCCCGAGTGTTATAATCCCAGCAGACAAAGCGGGGTTGAACAACCTGGCCTGCTAATGAGCAGGATGCGTAGTATTGTGCCCTTTGGACTAAATGCCCACTGTCAAATCTGTCACCTAATATCGGGCGTGCAGGTGTCATAGTCCACAGCCATAATGCATCATGGGGGATGTCCCAATGCATGCTGGGGCACCATGCCACGTGCATACAGAACCCCTCATCATAAAGCAACCATGCATGCCCCGGGAAGTCAACATACACCCTATAAATGATGTCCATGTACTGGATCAACAAAAGAGCTCTTTCTGGCTGGGCGCAAACTATTGTCCCTGCATATATAAAAAAGCCGGGCAACCAGCTCACCCAACAGCAGTCTGGCTTATGCCGCTTCAGCTTCTCCACCTCTCTCCTCCTCCTCTTTGTCTTCTCATCTTCTATCTTCCTGTTCTAGAGCTCGAACATGTCTACGTATTCTCCTCTCCAAATTTTTTCTACTGTAGCAGGCAGAAGGTGATCTCCTAGTGGTAGAGACTGAACACCTTCTGGCAATCCTCACCATGCCACTGAGTTATATCCCATATCGGGAACAGCTGCTTGACCCACTGCTTGAGCTGCTCCTCCTGCCACAGCCTGACCAGCTGCAGCTCCACATACAGCAGCATTCCCACTGTTTGCTACCTGCACCCCTAACAGTAATGCCGGCAAAGGTGAGGCCAAAAGGACCGGCACCGTCTGGCTCCCAGTACCCCACGGCCAAGTGCTCACAGGCTGTGTCGTGCCCAGTGCAATGATACCCTCACCTGCTTGTGTTCCTGCCGATGCCACTGACGACATGCTGGCAGGGCCTTCCTCACTCCATGCCGGTTGGCTGACGCTGCTTCCTCCCTCTGCCTCATCCTCAAGGGTCTGTGTGCATGCTGATGCCATCCATGGCTGTCGTTGCTGATGCATTGCTGTTAGGATTCCACTTCTCGGCCTTACTGGGGTGCTTGTTGTCACCGGGGCCCCTGCAGGGCTGGACCATTCTCCCTCTAAAACAGCAATTCGATACAACATAATTTCTCCCATCCTTTTAAGTTCTGCTAACTTTTGAGCCTTAGACTCCCTATACAACTGCCTTATTGCAGAAGGCCCATCAGTCCCTTTAGCTTGCGCCCTTTCCCTTTCAAGGACGCTAAGCTTTTCCCATAAGGACCTGTAGTCCAGCCAATCCTCCTCATCCGACGAGGAAATTGCTGGCGGGGAATGCTGGGGTGCTTTACGTTTAACAGGCTGCTTACCTTTTTGCCTCCCCCGTGTTCTTTTTTAGAAGCCATAGTCAATATCTAGCAGGCCTGGCCACCTGGCACTCTACAGACCTGAATACCTACTTCCCCCCAACTGACATTAACCAAGCCACCTTACACCGCTTTCTCTCTATCTATGGTTCACTTACCCTGTTTAAAACCTAATGTATTCTAATTTACAATTTCTATCTATCTATCTATCTATCTATCTATCTATCTATCTATCTATCTATCTATCTATCTATCTATCTATCATTATTATTATTATTATTATTATTATTATTATTATTATTATTATTATTATTATTATTAACACAACCAACGATATACGGAATATCACCACCACACGGCCCACCAACACAGGCACTGGCTGCCCTTATTAATTTGTTGTTGTTTTATATATATATATACCAAGTAAAATACTAACAAGGGGGGGTAGTCGAAGGCAACAATTTTAAAAAAATATTCACAGGGCTGGGGTCACTATTAGGGCCCCAGCCCCTTCCTCAACCGACCACCTTTATTCCCCTTACCCCCTCGTTGTCATTTTAGTTATTTATTTAAAACCTTCCGATCGAATCTCCTCCGCTCCCCCACTCTCCCTTCCTCTTCCTCTTTTTTTTAATAAAACGACTTGGAGGAGCCTCCAAGGCTCACTAACCACCCCCCCCAAAGAAAAACTTCTTTCCAACCAGAGGACTGTACTGATGCACAGCCCTAAATCTAAAAACCTCCAAAGCGCCACAGGTCTATGCAGCCGAAATCGAAACCACGGGACCGCTGCAGCACCGACAACAATCTTGCCAGCTCCGACAGAGAAAAGGAAGGGCGAGGCGAGGCTGGGCAGCCTACTTTAAGGCTTCTCAAACGCCCAGCCCCTCGCCCGATGTGATGCAGCCATGGCTGCATCTGTCTCATCCGAAGTGTGGAGAGGCACTTCTGGCAGTCCATGGTATCCATAAAGGTTTCCTCCAACACCATATTTTGAATGAATCAATGTCCTCCCAGTCACTTTTCTTCATTGTCCAGCTTAGAGGAGAGCCTCCCAAATCAATGACACTTCCATCGAGCCTAACTGAAACCCCAGTGTGTTTAGTGGGCCTTCTTTAAGTATGGCTAAGTTTGGATCCAACCCATATAGTCTAACTCATCCTCAATTTGTCCCATCTTCCATGTGACAAAAAGTGAAACAGGAACTTGTTCTGTGCATTGTGAATCACAGCTGACACCTTTCCATGAAGAATCTTATAACCTGCTGAGCAAATAGATGTTACTTTGGCTTATACATCTACAGTGACTATCTACCATGCAGCAAATTTTTTGTGAGTTTTTGATTGTCAAGTTGAAATGTGCACCTTTGAAGAGACTTGTCATCTACCAACTGCGCAAATTATATGAAAAAATCAAACATGTTTCTCTCATTTCTGTTCAAAGTCATGGGTACAAATCACATCTTGGAAGCCTGTTTGTTTGTTTACAATGGCAAAGAAGTAAAAAGCAAAATGAAATAAGACTGTTTTGATTCCTTACTAATTGTCTGGTTCTTACTGTTTAATAAGGCAGGGGGTGGGATGAAAACTCATTCCATTGCCAAGTTTGTGATGTCTGGAGCTGTGTTCTTTATTTTCTTTTTGGCATCTTTCATAAATTCCCACTTGAATTCTTTATATTACTAACTATAAGCTCTTCTGCTTTCGTTCTTTTGCTTTCATGGCCTTTCTTCATGGCTAGAAGGTTATGAAATAAGGTTGGGGAAAAGAGAGTGTGATGCAGGGGTTCCCATGTTATTGCTTGCATTGTGTTCTAAAATATATTAAACTTTTAATGTTTTTGGGGTTTTTTTGTTTTGTTTTTTTGTAAAAAAGACATTTTATCCATCTTGGTGAATAATTTTATATTACCCAATAAAATCATAGAGCCACAGTATTGTTACAACAGGACTGCCGTTCATCCAACGTGACATCTTAGTCTGTGGCATGACATATCTCTTATAATGATTCATTCCTGGGGAGCATAGAACAGATTGCATTTCTCCTTCTAGCCACCTGCCCAATTGCTGTTCCATACAACATGTCTACAGCCAGTCTGCAGTTCTTCTGTTTCAGAGAGCACAATGCAGGACAGAGAGAGCAGCCACAGTCTAACAGAGGGATGAAGGCCATTAAGTTGATGGGAACAGTGGCATTAATCACATACCACTTTCTGCTAGGCTGCTGTGATCAGCTCTAGAAGTGGGAATGAACCAATAAGCTAAATATCCCAGCACTCCCCCCCAACGCCAATTCTCAGCAGTCTAATTCACTGATACTGGTGGTTTTACCTTTTTGGCAGATGCACAACAGTTCAAGTCTAGTGCCTCTGAAGAGTACCTATGCAATTCCTTGGGACATGGAGGAATTTTGCAAGTATTCTACTAAGCCAGGGAGCCAGGAGCAGTTATAGAACTGCAGAGGCATGCAGTAGTTCAGGGCTAGCTTTAGGCCAGGGGTGGGCATCAGTGCAAGCTCCATGGAGGTGGTTTTCCACCCTAGGATCCATCATGAGCTTTAACACGCCACCCCAATTGCATGTTTGTTCATTTTTTTAAAGTCTGGATTCTAGAATTCTACTTCACTTTTCCTTAAAAGAACATTTGAGGCCTTTTTTGGGGGGATTTCTGGGGAGTCAGCACCACATTTCAGAGCAACATTGCCACTCTTGGGGGCTTCAGGGAATGGAAAAATTACATTTATTGCTCTGCCCATTATTTCCAGCTAGGGAGGGTTGGGAGGCCCCAAGGCTGCAGAAAAATCCATGGCTCACTGACTACCTTTCTACATGACTCCTGCAGACCACAACCAGACCAATAGGCCTTCCTGATCATACGTAGAAAGTCAACAAGTTCCTATTTCCAATGCTTCTTCATTCCATTTATATATGGGAAACATCAGTAAACATTATGGATGTGATGAGTACTCATTCATTCCTGGTTCTTCCTGGCTATCCCCAGACTCTCTGATGTGACTTCTCCCAACTTCCCATGGTAGCAAGACCCTAGTCTCATTATCCCCTCGATGATGAAGATTTGGGTTCTTCATCTGTTGTTCTATACAAGAAACTACCAAGTCCTGCACACTGATTACCTTTACATTTAATCCAAGAAGTGGAGGGGAGAGATGCTGTTTTGCACAAGGAATTGTAATAATTATGCACTGCTTGATATTTCTTCTGCCCATCTGGGTAAATCCTGCTCAGGAAGGATGTCAATTCTACACAGGATCAGTAAAGAACTCTATGCAGTTTAGCATTTCTACCAGGGAAAAAAAATGACCTCAACATTTCCAAGAAATTTTATGAGACTTCCCATGAGATTTCTCAGGGCAAAGATTTGAGGAAGGAAAATGTAAAAGAAGCAGAATGTCATTTGAAATACAACAAAAATTCTTATCCCTCCCTGGATCCCAGTGTACTGGATAACTACTGGCCAGTCTCAAACATCCCATTCCTGGGCAAGGTACTGGAGCGTGTGGTGATTTCTCAGCTCCAGGGATTCCTGGAGGAATCTAGACCCATTTCAATCTGGTTTCAGACCTGGCTATGGGACAGAGACAGCTTTGGTCGCCTTGGTGGATGACCTATGCCGGGAACTGGACAGGGGGAGTGTGTCCCTGTTGGTTCTGCTGGACCTCTCAGTGGCTTTCAATACTATTGACCATGGTATACTTCTGGGCCGTCTCTCTGGGATGGGACTCGGAGGCTCTGTTTTACAGTGGCTCCAGTCCTTCCTGGAGGGGAGAACTCAGAAGGTGGTGCTGGGTGATTCCTGCTCAATGCCCTGGCCATAGGCCTGTGGCATTCCTCAGGGTTCTGCTTTGTCACCCATGCTTTTTAACATCTACATGAAACCGCTGGGATACGTTTTCTGGCGTTTTGAGGTTTGGTGTCGCCAGTATGCGGATGACACCCAACTCTATCTCTCCTTTCCACCTAATTCCAGGGAAGCTGTCTTGTCTCTAAACCAGTGCTTGGCATCAGTAATGGGCTGAATGAGGGCAAACAAACTGAAACTTAATCCAGACAAGACAGAGGTGCTCCTGGTTAGTCAGAAGGCAGATGAGGGAATAGGGATACTACCTGTGCTGGATGGGGTTACACCCCCCCCCCTGAAAACTCAGGTCCACAGCTTGGACCACAGATTACACCCCCCCTGAAAACTCAGGTCCACAGCTTGGACCACAGATTCATCCCTAAGCTTGGATGCCCAGGTTTCAGCGGTGGCCAGGAGTGCATTTGCACAGCTAAAGCTAGTGCGCCTTGAGATGTCAGATCTAGCTACAGTGACACATGCCTTAGTTACATCCCATTTGGATTTATTTATTTATTTATTTATTTATTTATTTATTTATTTATTTATTTATTTATTTATTTATTTATATAACTGAGATAGAATCCAAATTAATCACAAAGTCCAAGATGGGGAAAGGAAAAAAGAAGAAATAGAGGGGGGGAAAGGAAAAAGAAGATAGGCTATGTGATGGCTGTAGGGAAGGCCTGCCTGTATAGCCATGTCTTCAAGCTAGTCTTGAAGGCCCTCAGCAAGGGAGTCAGGCGGATCAATACAGGTAAGCTGTTCCATAGGCGAGGGGCCACTGCCGAGAAGGCCCGATTTCTGGTTTTTTCCCCACTGGGCCTCTCTTGGCTTTAGGCCCCTCAGCCGCCTGGCCTGACTGGAGCGGGTGATATGGGTAGAACTGGGCGGAAGAAGGCGCTCTGCCAGTTATCGAGGGCCTAAACCATTAAGGGCTTTGTATGTAATAGTTAACACCTTGAAATCGATGCGGAAGTGGATATGTAGCCAGTGTGAGGCAGCCAAGGTGGGGAAAATATGGTGAAATCTTTTTACTCCTGTTAATAGTCTGGCCGCTGTGTTCTGGACCATCTGGAGCTTCCGCATCAGTCTCAAAGGAAGCCCCACATAGAGAGCATTACAGTAGTCTATTCTTGAGACTACGAGTGCATGGACCAGCATGGTGAGCGCCCCGTGTCTAGATAGGGACGCAGCTGGGCGATCCGCTAAAGATGTAAATGCGCAGACCGAACCACGGACGCTACCTGGGTCTCCATGGTAAGCGCCGGGTCAAGATGGACCCTGAGACTGCAAACTGAATTCTTTGTGGTGAGAATCACACCCCCATAAGAGAGGGAGTTCCCCAAACCACTGACATCGGGGCCACCCACCCGCAGGATCTCCGTCTTGTCCGGGTTCAACCTCAGTCCATTCAACTGCATCCATTGCAGAACAGCCTGCAGGCAGCACCCAAGGGACGAAATGGCATCCACTGCAGATGGGAAAAAAGAGATGTAGAGCTGGGTGTCATCAGCATATTGGTGACACGAAGCTCCACATCCCCAACAGCCTCATATAGATGTTAAACAGCATTGGGGAGATGATTGAACCCTGCGGGACCCCAGAACTGAGGGACCATGGGGCCGATACATTCTCCCCAAGCTGAACTCTCTGGGGATGGCCCTCCAAGAAGGACTGGAGCCAAGCAAGAGCAAGGCCACCAGTCCCCAACTCAGAGACCCTCTCCAGGAGGATACCGTGGTTGATGGTATCAAAGGTGGCTGAGATATCAAGGAGTATGAGCAAGGACATTTTGCCCCTGTCAGCCTCCCTAAGTAGGTCATCCAGCAGGGTGACCAATGCCATTTCCATGCCGTGGCAGGGCCTGAAGCCTGACTGAAACGGATCCAGGGCATCGGTTTCATCCAAGAGAGCCTGAAGCTGGTCAGCCACCACCCTCTCAACTACCTTGCTAAGGAAAGAAACATTGGCGACGGACCTATAACTGCCAACGTTGTCTGCCGCCAAGCTTGGTTTCTTCCTAATGGGTCTAATGAGCGTTTCCTTAAGGGCAAGAGGAACCTTGCCCTCAAAAAGAGACCCATTTATTATTTCAGTGGCCCATTCAGTTATCACCGGCCTGGCGGCTTTGAGTAGCCAGGCCAGGCAAGGGTCAAGGGAGGAGGTGGTGGCTCAACAGCGATCAAGGACCTTGTCCACCTCTGCAGACATCACAGGTTGAAACTGAATAATTCTCAACGGACAAGGCGCTGTGCTGGATGTCTCAGCTTGATCCACCATTTTCAAATAGGGTGCAAAGTGAATTGCCTCCACTTTTGATTTTAAAAATGCTGCAAATTGGTCACAAGAAATGCTAGATGGAGGCCAATTGTTGTGGCCAATTCCGGATAGGTCGCGTACTATATGGAAAAGTTCTGACTGCTGATTGGATGCTTCACTTATCTGGACAGCAAAGTAGGCTTTTCTAGCAGCCTCTACCTTAGCTAGGTAGAGGTTAGACGTGACCTTGGCAGCTTTTAAGTTATTTTCCGTCGGGTTCCACCTCCAGACGCTCTCTAGCCTTCTCCTATTCCACTTCATAGCCCGCAGCTGCTGGTTAAACCAAGGTGCTGGTCAGGCTCTGGGGCGGAGAGGGTGTTTAGGAGCGATTGTGTCTACAACTCTGGCAGTGGCGGCATACCAGCCATCCACCAGGGCCTCGACAGGAGCACCAGCCAGGTCAGTCGGAATCCCACGCATGGTATCCTGGAATCCAATAGGATCCAGTAGCCTGCGAGGGCGGACCATGAAAATAGGTCTCTGCTCCCCACAGGGAAGGAGGGCCACCGTAAGATTGCACTTTATCAGGTGGTGGTCCGACCATGACAAGGAGACCAACTGAAGGTCAGTCACCATCGGGCCACACTCTCTCTGTTCAGTGGAGAAAACCAGGTCCAAAGTGTGGCCACCCACATGTGTGGGGCCGTTAACATGTTTGGACATGTCCAAGTAAGCCATGGTTTCCAAGAACTTAAGAGCCAGACCGGTAACCTCTGTCTCCGCATGGATGTTGAAATCACTCAAGACAATGAGTCTTGGGGATCCCAACAGAGTCATGGAGATGAAGTCGGTTAGCTCCGGTAGGGAGGTGGCTGGATCGTGGTGAGCACGGTATGCCAGCAAGATCCCAATACCATCCCTGGCCCCAATCGACACGTGGAGGACCTCTAGGCCTGGCATCACCACAGCAGAGAGCCTGACAACCTCAAAGGTGTCCTTATAAACAATGGCAACTCCCCCCCCCCCGACCCTTCAGTCTACCCTGGTGCTGGACAGCATAACCGGGGGGACAGGCAAGAGTCAGGGGCACACACCCCTTCACTACCCATCCACGTCTCGGTTATGCAAGACAGATCTGCATCCTTTTCCAGAATAAGATCTTGTATTAGCTGGGCTTTATTGGATACAGACCTGGCATTCAACTGCACCCAAGTTAGAGTGGAGGGACGACTGAGCTGGCTACCTGGAGCCTGGCAGGTGGTAACAGTGCCAGAACAATGGACAGCTTTCAAGTATCTGTTCACCGTTCTTCTGGAATGACTAGCAGCTGTACCAACGCCATATCTTCCCCTACCCATAATCACCTGTATGTTCTTAAAGCCCCCGCTGGAAGGCAGGCCTTCCTCTCCATTCCTAGCACCAAACAGTCTAATGATGGCAAATTCAATTACCGTATTTTTCGCTCCATAAGACGCACCTCTCCATAAGACGCACCTAATTTTTAGGGGAGCAAAACAGGAAAAAAACTATTCTGGCGATTTCGGCCCGCTGGGCCCGCGGGGTGTGTGTGTGGAGGACGGCTGGGAAGGGTCTGGGAAGGGAAGGGAAGATGGCAATTTCGGCCCACTGGGCCCACACGGGGGTGGAGGATGGCTGGGAAGGGTCTGGGAAGGGAAGGGAAGGTGGCGATTTCGGCCCGCTGGGCCCGCGGGGGGTGGAGGATGGCTGGGAAGGGTCTGGGAGGGAAGGGAAGGTGGCGATTTTGACCCGCTGGGCCCACGGGGGGTGCAGAAAGGCCAGGTAGGGTCTCGGAGGGGTACTGCAGGCATCGGTTTGGGCCTTCCTCCACCCCCGCGTGGGCCCACCGGGGCTGAAACCGCCACCTCCCTTGCCTTCCCAGACCCTTCCCAGCCGTCCTCCACCCCCCGCGGGCCCAGTGGGCCAAAATCGCCACCCCCCCATAGACCTCCGGGAGCTTACCTGGCCTTCCTCCGCAGCTTTTTCCTAACTGTTGGGGCGAAAGAGCTACCAAGAAGCAGCCTCTTTCGCCACCTACAGTTAGAATTTAAATTGCACCTTTTTTTTTTTTTACAGTATTTGCTCCATAAGACGCACACACTTCCCCCCCACTTTTTTTGGCGGGGGAAGTGCGTCTTATGGAGCGAAAAATACAGTAAGGTAAGAGTAAATACACAATAATTAACAGTAATATAATTAACAAGCAAAAAAATTACACACTATTAATTAAATTAGAATCGATAAAAGTAAGCAAAACATTAATACCATTTAAATAATTATTGCAACTTAGGGTAGGGGAAGCTAGTTTGTATAGTTAAAGAAAGAAAAGCCCATCCGCCCACCCCGCCTCTAAGTGTAAGAGTATAAGTTTGTTTAATAAAAATGAGTAAGGACAAAAGAACCAGAGTAAAGTGAAATAGAATGAAATAAAATAGAGTAAAAATAAAATAAAAAATATATAAAAAAGAAAGCCAAGTTTTCCAACAGCCCCCCCTCCAGGTCCTGTCCCGTCACAATTTGGCTGTAGATCTTATCTTTTCCAAGGAGGCTGTTAGAATTAAGTTAATGGGAGCGGTGATTACAAGTGAAGCTTGGTCCGATGATAAAAAGGTGGAATAAAGGTAGCAGGAGAGTTGATAGAAAATAAGCGCCGCTGTTGCCATTCTCCACAGCGGGAGGTCAGATGAAAAAAACATCACAAAGCATACCAGGTGAAGAGGTGCGGGAGAGTGATTTCTATGGCTTTTGTTGATGATGGAACCACAGAATTCACAGAGCAAAACGTTCCGGAGACTATTAAGTGGGTAATGACAGCGCCGCCGCCTCAGCTCACTCTGCCTCCACCATTGCCAAAGCCGTTTGGAACCATTAACAGCACAGCTGACAGAGCTTTACAACGCCGGGCTCCAACGAGCCTCTCAACTTCAAGGTTCCACCAAGCCTCTTGGCGCCTCTCAGCCTTTCAGCACTGGGCTCACTAAGCTTCGTGGGGTTGAGTTCTTCCGGGCCTCACAGTGCCGGGCTCCAAATAAGCCTCACAGCGCCGGGCTCAGTCTCTCAGCCTTTCAGCGCCATGCTCACCAAGCTTTGCGGGGTCAGGTTCTGACTGTAACACGCTCTGTGTGGGGCTGCCTTTGAAGACAGTTCAGAAACTTCAACTTGTGCAAAACTCTGCAGCCAGACTACTGACTGGGGCCAGCTACAGGGAGCATATAATGCACCTGTTACAAGAACTGCACTCACTACCAGTCCGTTTCCGAGCCCAATTCAAAGTGCTGGTCATTACCTATAAAGCCCTATACAGCTTGGGTACAGGCTACCTGAAGGACCGTATCTCCCTATATGTGCCTTCTCAGCAATTAAGATCAGCAGAGGAGGCCGTCCTCTTGGTGCCATTGCCAGCACAAGCACAGCTGATGGGGACACGGGAGAGGGCCTTCTCTGTGGCAGCTCCCAGGCTATGGAACGCTCTCCCTCGGGAGATCAGGATGCCCCCTTCCCTTTTATCCTTTAGCAAAAAGCTAAAGACCCATCTCTTCAGGCAGGCTTTTAACAATTATAATTGAATCCCTGAACCCAATTTTAGCAGATAATTTTAATCTTTTTCATGTTTTCATGTTTTAATCTTTTAATTTTATTTTAAATCATATTGTTTAATTTGTCTTCTAATATTTCTTATTGTGTTTATAATTGTGTGAATTTTAATGTTGTGAGCCGCTTTGGGTCCCTTGTTGGGAGAAATGCGGCATCATCATCATCATCATCATATATTTTTGTAGACTGCTGTTGAAGACAACCTTGGTGGCAGTAATGTTCTCTGTTATATCTTACATCCCTCCTTTCAACTATGCATGCATGTTACCATTATTAACATATGGAATTAGCTCAAGAAAAGAAGAATGTGATATGAGAAGTAATTTGGATTGCTGGCATGTAATATTTTAAAAAGAATTAATTAAGTATGTTAAAATATGAACTAGTATAAAGAAAGACAATCTACTGAAAGAATATGTAAGTAATGTGATAGTATTGTACTACAATTCTAACTTGCATTGTCATACTATGGATGTTAATAAAATTAAAAAAAATTAAAACAAACAAACAAACAAAAAACCCTATGCATGCATGTTTGCTAAGACTTCACTCCATGCATCTGCGATTGTGACCTCCAGGCTAGTCTTTAAGGTGTCATGGGGCTTTTGGTTGTTTTTACTTTAAGATACTAACATGGCTACCTATCTGGAAATCTGAGTTACATGGACATTTTTGTTAATCACATGATAATGAACATAATTGAGATAGAGTCAAAAGTCACAGGTTTGCCCTCTAGCCTATTACAATTTGTGTCCAGACTTTTCTAACATTCAAAGCACATTTGAAATAACTCCCCCTCCCCTTTTTTTCTTTTCCCAAACATCAGACCTCAATGTGTTCCCATTTCTTAGGTATACTGTTTGTAGCAGTGAGGGTTTCTGGGAATGATAATTCTTAGGAAATCTACTGTTGCCGTAATGCAAAATGAGGGATTCATGTTGGTGTAGTGCAGCGATGGCGAACCTATGGCCACAGCTGGCACGCAGAGCCCTCTCTGCAGGCACGCAAGCCATAAGTCGCTGAATTGCTACTCCCCCCACAGCCAAACCTGAGGAGGCAGCTGCAGCTGCGGTGCTGGCGCCCCGACAGGCAGCGGGCCAGGATCTGGAGCAGCTGGCACTGGTGGTGGATCTGGAGTGGGGTCTCGAGGCACCTTCATGCCTGGGATTCCCCCTTCCGCCACTTCCTCTTCCACCACCGCCGCTGCCCGCCACCCGCTGGGTTGGTTTTTTTTTATTTTATCTTTCAGTTTGGGCACTCAGGCCCAAAAAGGTTTGCCATTACTGGAATAGTGTATCATTTGGGCTTTGCCTTTTTTCCTTCTTTATAACTTTGTTAGTTACACCGTTAGCATTCAGGGTGCATGTCTATGTGCAAATGAGTGCCTAGACTCTTGTGGTTGCATCAGAATGTCACTTTAGGATGTTAGGGTTTGTCTCTCCCTTCTTTGCATTGTCTCTCCTTGTTGCTTTGGTGATGTCTTTGCCAAAATTAAAAATGGCTGTCTTTGGCTTCTCTGTTTCCTGTCTTCTCTGCACTGGAGGTGGACAATTCTTCCAGGAATAATTCTGATGGCTCTGTGCAACACCCCCTCCCCCATGGCTCTGTGCCTTTTTGGAGACACTCCAAACTAATCCTTGTCCATAACTGTGTCAGTATTTGTGTGTTTCTGAATCTCCACAAAATACCCCTTCTCATGCTTGGAGAAATACAGATGCCTGTGATATATATCAGATGATCATTAGCCTCTTGAGTTTGGCCCCCTGTTATAAAACAGAACAATATTCAAATTGAGACTTTGGGACTTGAAAGACACCGGCTTTCCCAAATCTACTTGTATTTGTGTGTGTGTGTGTGTGTGTGTGTGTGTGTGTGTATAAGACTATGAACTACAGAATTCCCATCCCTTAGCCCGTATTACTGCCAGCCATATTAGACTGTCACATTAGACTGCCAGCTATCTTCTCTTGTCCACCCCATGTAAAGCTACATGTGCAATCCAGACTTCACTTTACCTCAGAAAGAGAGCAGGTCCATAGCATATAGCTGTAATTTTAAGAGGCAGTATTGTCATCATAAGGGTCATGATTAACTTGGTGTAAGATTTGAACTGGAATGTTCCACATACGTAAGCTGCCCTAAAATCTAGCAAATAAAACAAATATATCAGTTATAAGAGCAAAGCAATAAAGAATTTCTGGAAGTATGAGTTGGAAAGGAAACAGTGAAGATTCTGTTGCCATCCATTTAGATGGAAATGAATGGTTGTTATGCATTCAGTGTATCACGGCAAAGGTTTGTCCCTGTTCTGCACAACACCTCCTTCCCCCCACATTTAATTTGCTCTGGAAACCTCATTTGCATGATTGCATGTTGTGTTCTTTGTCTCAAAATATGTTAAGTGTTACTGTTGATTGGAAATAAAAGATTGTTGTAGAGGCACAATTTTCTTCAAGTGCTGTGTTATGCAATCATTTGCATGATGGATTTGTAGATGCTGATTTCGGATGCCTCCAGCTTTCCTAACCTCTTTGCTGTTTTAGTGCAAAATTGAAATCGTATTAATAATAAACACAAGGACTTACAGCTTGGTGGTTTTCGTGCTTCCAGGTGCATGTGTGACTGGTTCAAAATGTGGTGCAGAGTTGCAGCTCTGAGTGTCCAAGTAGGGCTCTCCAGTTGTCACTGATGAGAAGTAGGAAGAGACAAAAAAAAATTGCCTCATCAGGGATTTTTTTTAAAAGTAGAGTCATCTGATTCCACCTATCACAGACTGAGCAGTCAATCAGATGTAATTTGTGATCAAACTTTTGTAGATGTCCAGGTTTACAATGCATTCTGTGAAAGGGGAAAAAAAGTTCAATCACATGTACAAATCCTAAAATATGACAAAATATGGAAACTCTACATTTCAAAAGCACACACACACACTTTTATCAATTGGAGGCAGGTGTCCATTAGTCCATCTATTTGAACAATGAGCACAAAAATACATGCAGATTTCCCCCTGCTGCTTTTTGACACCTCCAAGTCCATTCTATGCCATTTCCTGCAATTTTGGATCCATGATGAGAATTGGCTTGGAAAGGACTTGAGGGCAGTAAAAGAAGGACATTTGCAGAAGCATGACATGAAGGATCTGCCCAGCCTTATTGAGAAGAGAGACACTCTTTGTATTCTATACAGATTCATCGGTCAAAGCTGGCAATAGCACTTCCTTGCACCTAGCAGGTAATGGATTATGACAGAGATGAGCAACTTTGCAGGAATGGGAACAATCCCCGCCCCCCGCATCAGATCTTCTGTTTTTCTCTTGGGGAGGAAAAAAAATGAATTTATGATCAGCACAATGCTTGGGACAGTATACACTTTATTTTTGAAAGTGGCATGCTCTTCCTGAAGTCTCTCAACAGTTTGGGAATTTTTTCTTTTCTTTTCTGTAGTTGCATGGACAGGGGTGATGGTGGTGGTTTGGGTTTGCAAAAATGCAGATGGGGTCCATGTGACTGATGGAACATTTTCTATCACCTCTCTGTGCAGCACAACAATGAACAGCCACAGTCAGTTCCTATACAGTATGCTTCCTGCTCAGCTAGTGACTCAGCAGCCATGCAGGGAGACTCGTTCTCCCTCCCACTGCCTGGAGTGGCCAGGCAATCAGGAAGAGAGTGGAGATCCAGGAACAATTGGAAGGATGAGCGAGGCTGCCACAGCTGCCGGACGCATGAGTGGACAGGTTGGCCACAGGGGCTGGCCCCTTGTTAAATCCAGCTGTGCTGAATACCCTCATCTCTAATCCAGACATTTCTTCATTCTGCTATTACCATGTCTGGTGTATTATGTTCAAGGTGTCTAATCAGTTTGAATCTGGAAATCCCACAAGATCATTTTCTGACACCATCTCTACCTGATGTTCCCATGGGTTTTTGGAGGCTGGCAAGTTATATTTTTTGCATAATGACTGGGGCGCTAATTTTGCCACTCTCTCATGTTTAATTTTGTAATCTGTTTGTTCAATCTTTGGACATCGTAGATGAGGTGTACCACAGTTTCATCTTTTTCTTGACAGGGGCAATATTTGCTGTTAGCACTGATTCCTTGAATTTTAGCTTTCATCACATTGGTTTGGAGTGTTTGTTCTTCTGCAGCAAAAATCAAGCCTTTGTTTTCTTTCTTAAGAGTCCCCAGTTTTAGCCATGCCTGTGTTGATTATTATCACGCTTCCCATCAATATTTCTCAGGTGTTGTCCATGTAGTGGTTTAATTTATTTTCAAATTGTTGTTTCTTTTATTGAGTCTTTGTTTCTGTTTTATAAAATATTTTCCATTTTCATTGCCTTAAGTAATTTTTCTCTACTTCTGAAACTGATATAATCTTTTAGGCTCCTCTACTACCTGTTGTATTTTCAGTAATCCATGGCTTCCAATTTTTCATGGTAGATATAATCTCTCCACATCACTTTTTGGATGTATTGCATGATGCATGTTCATTAGTTTCTGTGTTTTTCAGTCCAATTCTCTTAATTCATTTTGAGTCCAATCTATTATTCCAGTTGGGTAGCTAATTACTGGAGCTGCCCATGTGTTTATGGCTTTGATTATATTTCTACCATTTAATTTTGATTTTAAAATTTTCTGTCATCTTTTGATGTATTCCCTTTCTGTCAGTTCTTTAACTTTTGTGTGCAGAATAGTATCTGCTTCTAGGATTCCAAGGTATTTATAATTTTCATCACTAGATAGTAATTTTATAATATTGCCATTTTTAAACTCTATACCATCTAGTTTTTTGATCTTGCCATGGTGTATAGACAGAGCCGCACATTTGTCAATTCCAAATTTCATTTTGAATATTTTCACTAAATATTTACACTGTGTTTAGCAGTGATTCTATCTTTGAGGAACTTTATATATACTTGCAAGATATATATTGATCTTGCAAGTACTCCTGTGAGGAACCTGAACATTGTTGTATGACATGTAATTGGTCAATAATTACTGGGTTCATTGTCCTTTTGATGATCTTCTGTTATCAGAAATGTGTGTCCTATTGTCATCCAATCTCCAGTTGTGGAATTTTGCAGTAAGTGATTAAATTGAAATGCTATAAGTTGATGGAGACTTGTTAAATGCTTTAATCAAAATCCGTGCAGCTCACCTGGAGCAGGTGCACTCCAGTTTTTCACACCCTTTATTTGCCTGTTAATCATTTCAGTTATTATTACAATATCATCCATGATTTCCTTGAATTTCTTTACAAATGTCTTTAATCCATGAAATCTCCTTGTCTTCATTTCCAAATCAGCTGCCTATGGGGAGCTGGTAAAACAAGGACAATCATCGAAAGAGGCAGGAGCTCTGGTAGGTGGCGGCAGAAGGCAGAACATTGGCTACTCTCACTGTTCAACCCTCTGAGTCAACCTCCTTTTGCACAATGCAGAGATGAGGGAAAAACAATCCTGTGGATTACAGTTCCTATCATCCATTTCCAGTGATTTGTAGGGATTATGGGTTTCCGCACCCCAGACTTCTGGGTAGGACAAGCTCTGTTTCCAGACTCCACTTTGACAACCTCTGGAGTGAATTAAAAAATAGCATTGGTCTAAATTGTGCTTTTCGAGAAGGAATGTGAGAAAGAGAGAGGTATTTTAAATATCAAGGCACGAACAACTTCAGCAATGTGGACCTTTGCCAGTGCATTTGCTGTTCTGTTTGTTCTGTCATATTTGATTACACTCAAATTCCCTCAAGTTCTTTAGCTGAATTACAGAATCACGGCATTGTTTTGGAAACAAAGATGCCCACAAAAGCATTTTGCACCTTTTGTATTCAGACTATAGGTTTATTGACTACCCTGGTGCATTTAAGCATCTTTGGAAATGTCTCCTGTCAGTCATATAATTGAATCTGATGGATTTAATTCAGGGGCTATGGGGAAAATATAATACAACATAGAGATTGCAGTTTCGATCCTTAGACAACAATAAATTAGCAGGTTTGTGGAGGGGGGTCCATTTGCTAGGTGGGTGGCCCATGTAATGGTCTTTTTTTCCCCCCAAGGATTAATTCACAGAACATCTGATTACTTCTGTCTATCTTTATTTTTAAAAAAATGATTCGTGGGGAGATGATGTATACCTTAATATATTCATCATCACTGCATTTCCTAGCTATATCTCTCTTGTGAGAGACTATACTTGCACAGCAAGTAGTTGACTTGATTTAATGCCAAGGTGCTTAGAATAGACTTCCACACTTCAGACAAAAGACATTGGATTTCTTCCTTTCTATAGACATTTGTACTTTACTGCTCATGCATCAATCAGAGTGACTCACAACATAATTATTTGATCCATTAAAAAAATCTGTTAATAGAAACCTAGGAAATTAGAGAAAACATGTTGTAGCACAACCATCTAGTTACAGTGCCGCTTTTCTAGCTTTTGGAAAAGTACTTTTTTTTAAAGGTAGAGGGCCATTCAGCCTGTTTCTACAGGACCAAAGGATGCTACATAAAATAAGACATTTTGCTGAATATCCATTGTCTGGCACAGTACTTAGAATGCTACATTTTAGAAGGAAGTTATTGTTTTACTACTTCTTGGCAGCCAAGTTGCCATTATAGCTGTAGCAATTAGTTGTGTAGCAATTGGCTGGAGAGCTCAGTAAGTTAGGCAAGTGGTTGCTGAGCTAAAGGTTGAGAGTTCAGTTCCACACTGTTCATCCCAGAAGAGCCAGCCTGTGTGGCCTTAGGCAAGCTACACAGTCCCATGATGCCTCCCAAAGAATGAAATGGGAAACCACTTCTAAGTACTGTCTACCTAGAAAAACCCAAGAGGGATTGCCATAAGTCAGAATTGACTCAACGGCACACAATAATCATCTCTGTGTGTGCTTTTAAAGCCTAGTGTTCCATTTCCGACGTGCCAGAAAAAAATATGGAGAAATACTCCCTTGTGCCTGGGAAATGCTTCTAAGAAAACAAAACACCAAATAATATTTCACTTGGAGTTTATGATTAATAGGAGAATGGATAAAATTTGAAAAATCACTTAAAATGTCTCCAAAGGTGCCTTAAAAAGTCTTTAAATGTTTTTTCAAAGTAACTACGTGTTACTCATTATACTGAAGTAACTTATGTATTGCTTGCTACACTTTAAATTAACTTCATGGCTATCAGTTATTTTACTTTTTATCTAAAAGGTAACTAGTAATGATTAGATATATGCCTTATAACCAGTTACAGCAAAGTCTGGTCTGACAGTGAGACATATTATAGGGGGAGGATTTCTATGGCATTTCATATTTTCTCTGCAACCTACATTTGAACCCATAAGCAAGTTCAAACATGTTTATGACTAATCAGTCTTTCTCACCAGATTACTCATAAACATGTTCTAATCCATCCATAAGCGCAAACATAAGTTGCAGGAAAAAAAAATAACGTCAGAGAAATCCTAATTCATGGTTGGTACTCACTGAGTTCTATAAGTCCTATCAGTAGACTCATATGTACTGGATGAATCAAAATGTTCAACAGGATATCCTCTTATACTCACTACCTTTCACAAAGTGACTCCACAAAAGGGAAAATCCCGGAAACTGACTCCTTTTTTTCATCAGTTAACCACTTCTCACCCAAACACAAAGCAATTGTCAGGGCTGTTTTTCAACAAGTGTGAATATCGGTGAACAGAAGAGGGTATCTTATAGACCATTTTGACTGCTGCCATTGTGGTTGTTAATATTCAAGCTGCCCTTTGCTATGTAAAGCCTGGCAACCTTTTTCCTGCTGGCAATACAGGCACAATATTGTGAGGCAATATCAGGCCATTTCCTCAGGTTCTGAAACATGGATACAGAAGCACAATATCATAAACAGTCATAAACCAGAAGTTTATTGAAGAATTTCCTGGCTTTTTAAAATGGAAATTTAAGTATATATAAGGTACAAACAAATTCCAACAGAAACCTCCATCATGTAGAACTACCCAGAGCAAGGGGATTCCAGAAGATGAGCACATGATGTATACTATGGTTGGTGGGACAGGACAGAAGCAAGAACAGCTGGGATGTGACTGTAATTCCTCTGTGCTGAAATATTTTGAGATTTTGTATTTAATGAAATGGTGTGCGTAAGTACAACACATATAATGGAAAACAAACACACCCTTTAAGCATCCCCAGCCACAAAGCAAAAAACAGTAATTTCACAGTTTAAATGAGTGAGCTTCTTATTTGTTTTCTATTCTTTTTAAAAATATCATTTAAAATGTTTCTACAACCAAACACAGAATCCCTATCTCAGCACTGATGCCTGTTTGGCCAGGACAGAGTTAAAACATTCAGCTAATTGTGTCCTGACTGAAAAGATCAAAAAGTTCAGATTGCCCCAGACATGGAGTTTATTTCCCCTTTGAAGACTGATGTCGGGAACCTGGTCTCAGAAATCCTGTGAGAATGTTTACTGAAAGCATCCAGAGCTGAGACAAACACAACTGCTCTGTCATTTTGTAATCTTTCGTGAAGGACTGTCACTCCATTACTTTGTTTAAAGCAAGCCTGTTTTTTGACTTTTCAAAGAAAACCTGTCTTTTGACTGTTTCTGTGGCCATTCATTACCCTCCAACATCTCCCTTCCCTGTCAATGAAGCTGCAACAATGTATCTACCTTTGAACTCTCTTGCTGCTAAGCCTGTTCTATGCAAGCTCAGTTTATAACAAAGCCACTCTTTTACCCATTTGAAAGTCTTTTTTGAGGATCAATATTTCAGCCCCTGAAGCCTGGAGTCCTTCCAAATTAAAACAAAAACAGTGGGGCCAATCATTCTCTTTCAAGATAACCAAGACTGATCTTTTCAATTTATATGATCTGCTTTAAATCTGGAGACATTTCAGCTTGCTTGTTTCTTCACAGGAGTGTAAAACAGTTTTACTTTTGAAGGTCATAACTCAAAACCCCTTTGTCCAAATATCTCCAAATTTGGCACAGAACAAGAGCAGACTGTCTGCTACATTGGTGCCTAATTTGGTGCTGATCCAAAATCCAGTTTCAAAGCTATATATAACTTTGGCATTTTTAGAATTGCCTTGTAGAGTGCTGATTTGCTCTGCTGCATAATAACATAGTGGCATTCTTGTGCAGAGACAATTCACATATTGTTAGTATGTGTCCATGTTCACATGTGGACTGAAGTTACAAGTACATATATGTTCCACCTGGCACATATCTCAAGTTTTTTGCCTACAACCACAGTGTGTCTTCGAGGCTATAGGGAACAAGTGTGGGAAAAGAAAGAAGATGTGGCAGATGAAACAAGAAAAAAATAGGGAGAAAAAGGAGGGGAATATTTACACAGAAAAGGGAAGTCATTGAGGAAGTGACTGAACTAAGACTATGTAATCGCAATGAGGAAAGCTTAAGATAAGTGAAAAGGGGCTTAGGTTGGTGTGGGTAGAGATGGCTGAAATTTGAAGAAGAAGAAGAAGAAGAGAGAAGCTAGAAATAAAAGGTGTCAGGAACAGAAACAGACTGGAAACACTGTCAACACAGTGTTGTACTATTCATCAGGGCTGTTTAATTTCAACACACCAAAATGCTCTGAAACCTTGGAGAAGGCTTTATTGACCACTCAATGGGGACTGTGCAAGTCTCATCATCCTTCACCATAGTAGTGTCGTTTAGGGCTGAGTAGCTATTCAGTGCCATCTAACTTGTAACTATAGGCTAAAGACTTCGAAAATTCTCGCTGGCCACTACTTATTGCAAATCATTACAATGATTTAAGAAGAATACATTGCTGCACTGATATCTATTCCCAATACCACACAAGTTTCATGCATACCAAAGCAAAATGGCTTCAAAGTTCAAATTAATATGCAATGCACCCTTTGGATGTGTTTTTTTAATAAAATGCTCACTTTCTTCTTTCTTTGCTAATCATTGCACAAAAATAACTTTGAACTCTGATGTTTAAAACTTTGGTTAAACAGTGGAGAATGTGAGCTGTTTTTCACAGCCCATTATCATGCAGGAGGACTAAGTGCAGGAATATAATTCTGCAAAACATGCCACTGAAAACATGAATAGTGAATACCTCTCTGCTGGAATGGCAAAGCACATTCAATATGCTTTGAAGAAGGGAGATGCAGCTTAAGTAGCAAAAATGTCAGCCCCTAAAGGCATCTGAGATTTGCTGCTAATCAGAATGATCCATGAATAATTGCCTCCGTTATACTAAAGCATGCTTTAGTATCAAGCAAACTAATTCCCTGAAAAAGAGATTATATTTGAGGCACATCTCCACTGCCCTTAATTCATGTCATGGTTGCCTTCACCCCCCTATAAATCTATGCAAATTCTTTGAAAAAGTGAATTTTGAAGTGCTGTTACTGACTGCCAAAGTGGTCAAAGAGGTCTTGATCCAGATTGTGTATGTTATGTAACATCCAGTTGAATTTGACCTAGAATGACCCTTTTAGGGTTTTCAAGGTGTATGAGGCATTTAAAAAGTGGTTTTACCATTGTCACTCCCCAAAGAGTTTCTATGGCCAAGTGAGGAGTCAAATCCAGGTCTCCTTATTTCTTCTCCAATGCTTTATCCACTATACCAGTGGTTCCCTACTTCAGGTAACCCAGATGTTCTTGGGCTGCAACTCCCAGAAATCTCAGCCAGCACAGCTAGTGGTAGAGGTTTCAGGGAGTTGCAGTCCAAGAACCCCTGGGTTACCCAAGGTTGGGAACTACTTCACTACACCATACTTGCTCTCCAGTGATTCATGATAGTTGAAACAAGCAAGCACTTTATCCCACACAAGTTTCTTTGTGCATTGAGGGTTTTTTTATCCCACCACAACACATCTAGGGAGTTAGGCTAGAGAAGGGCAGTGTTTATTGGGACCATAACTCAAGAGACAAACCCAGGTCCCAATGAGTGAAATGAACAGGGGAGTCCCAAAACACTGCAGTGTTGGCTTACCACATTTCTGAAGTGAAAGAATGTGCATTATTGTCTAAAGAAAGCAGGTGAATGTAATAAGACCAGTGGGCTAAATGCAAAGTTAATGGGAACAAAAGCAGAACCATCCAAATCAGTAGAGCAAGAATGACTTGTGAATGACAAAGTCTTACTGATTTCAGTTGGTTTATTCTAGGTGAGACTAACATTTAGGTGTAAATCGTGTGCTATGACAAACAAACATGTTTTGCCACTTGGTGGAGCACTTCTTTTCAAGATAGAAGGGACCCAGACTTACCTGGGGCCCGTGTTGTGGCCAGGGCAGTGGCCCAGTCTTCCCCCATCCCCGACATCCTCAACATGGTGGAGTTTGGGGAGTGAGGCGCCTGGCTGAAATTGCATTGGTCGGCCCTAATTGGCCAGTGCAATGGGTGGTTGGGGAAGACTACTGGCCAGCAGACCTGAGTTTTCACTGAGGTCCACCGGTGCAGCATAAAAGTGGGAGGGTGCCAGCCAGGGCCTCTGTGCTTGGTCAGGATTTTTTTTGCCTCCCCCTCCCACTGTTCTTAGACTCAGCCTTCTGTTTTAATCTGTCTGGTGTACATAATAGGTATGTTCAAGGCAGGGTTATGTGTTGTAACTGAGTTCAGTTGTTCCTGTTACTGCTTTATTGGCATTTTGGAGCACTGGGATGGATCCAGGGGATGAAAGACAGGAGGGACCTGCCTTTCTCAGTTGGTGTTGAACCCCTTGAGGTGTCTCAGGGAGCAAGGTCAGGGAGTGCCCTAGCTCAGGGGCATGGCCTTGCCCCTGGGTGGCAGGGAACCACAGAGTGGCATATGCCCATGTGTTTTCCAAGGTTCTGCCCTTTTGGGTTTGCCTCCCAGAGGGATCTGGTAAGACAGTGGCTTACATCAGGTAGCACCTGTGTCTTCTGATGGAACAGGATCCAATCCCATGCTAGATCAGGAAAACTGCTGCTGTAATCAATAAAGCTTTAGCCTTTCTCCTTCCAGTTACAAGTGTGATGTGCTTATTTTGGGGTATCAGGCCTGTTTAGCAATAGGCCAACAAATGGTAAAAGTGACAGCTAATTTGACCTGTAGTCTGGAAAACTGCTCTATTTTAGTTCGGTTGAAGCATTAATAATGAAGCAATCACGCAGTGTAGTTCCGGAAATGGTGCTTCAGGAAGCCTTTATCCAAAGCATTGTGCAGTCATGAAACTTGGTTAGTCACATTGTCCAATTCTTTCAGTACTACAAACTCTGTAAGGCTATTGTGAGAACAAAACAAGGAAATACAAATGATACAATAAATGAATGTGTACTTATACTTTTTTGTTAACATTTTTTAAAAAATTCAAAAATAGATTGGAGGTGTGTTTAAAAACATAATGAACTCATGTAGCTACCAAACCCTCCAAACATGGGTGGAAAAAATACTCAGGCATGGTTGGGAATGACTGTGTAAAGACAAGATTTACTAAGGACTTTAACTTTCAAAAATTGAGATCCACACTACACTGTAAATAGGTAATGAAATTATCATGAGTCTTCAACCGTGAACAACATTTTAAAAAATAAAAACAGTCTTATTGAGCTTAAAATACTGAAGCATTTTAAGTAGCTATGAATTGAATTTAGCTCCATTCTTTTGTAGATTTATTTTTCCATTGATTTCCCCAAATAAGAAGCTATCAACAAGAAAGTAATCAAAGAAATTAACATTATACAAGGGATTCTTAATGGAATCTGTCAGCGCTAACCACCCAAAAGTGCAAATCTAGCAATCTGAAAGAGGACTAAGGGAGTTTAAAGTGACATACAGAAGGCTGATTAAGATGTTAGATTATTCATCAAAAGTAAATTATATCATAGTTACTAATTAAGATTTTATTACATGCATTTGTTGCTTGCTAATTAGGTAACCAAAGCTCTTTGTTTACAGTTGCATCCATTTCCTTTAGAGGGCAAACAGCAATTAGCATGAGCTGTGGTTGCTGTTGCTTGTCTTCTATACCCATTGCCAAAATTACTATCATTACTTGTTCCTTCAATGCCACTGCAGTTTGGTGTTTAATGCTGGGCACAGGCCTGGAGAGCATAATCTTCAAGATTTAGATTTTTTTTTTCAAAATACATCTTCAAACATTTTCAGTTGCATCTGTTTGTAAATGTCTTCTCGTCAGCCTCCCTGCCATTCCACTGCA
Organism: Intellagama lesueurii; assembly: GCA_037013535.1. NCBI lineage: Eukaryota > Metazoa > Chordata > Lepidosauria > Squamata > Agamidae > Intellagama > Intellagama lesueurii. Next base: position 89,728,227 of record JBAJHW010000004.1, on the reverse strand, counting down.
GCAGTAAAAGCTTTGTGGGCATGGATAATTTACACTAACACAACCTTTTGCCCTGTATGAATTGTTGGCAGGGGCAGGGGGAGATAAGGATCAAACCTTATCAACATCTACATCCTACATCCTTAGAACTGCAGAGCTGGAAGGGAGATCCTAGGATCCTCAAGTCCATCCCCTGTCAAGGAGCCACAGTGGGGAATCGAACTCCCAACCTCTGGTTCTGCAGCCAGAGACCTAAACCACTGAAGTATCCAGCAGTTATGGGGAAGAAAAGTCATTACTTTTCTGTTAATTTTAGATTCCTTTTATTTGGTAGTGTAATAATCACATACAAACAAACAAGCAAAGCAAAAAAGAATAAGAAATAAGAGAAGAAACATCAGAAGCAACACCAGGTCCAACTTTAACAGGACAATAAAAATTAATGGATATTAATGAAAGCAATCAAAAATCTGGATAGCCATCCATGTGAAATGGATGTCTATATACCACATATTCAAATATTGAAAGAGTAATTTGGATATCATAGCACTGAGTAACAGGAGTCTGGCATTTATTTTTCTAGTATTCTAATACAAGTCATTTAGGATACAGTTTCTTTTTTAAAAATAAAAATAAAAATCCACCTAAAAGAGTAAGACAATGCTCTAAAATGTCAAAATCCCTGCTCAGTATTTTTTTCCCCATGAAAAAGTATTATGAAAACTTTATGATTAAATTCACATTACCTGCCATCATATCATTCACAAAAAAGAACATTGGTATGTCCTTGTTTTCCCTTAAACGGATGGCTTACAAGTACAAACAGTTTTAATGCATTGCATCCAAGCACAACAAATAACTGATTTCTCTCTCCTACCTTTCTACTTCCCCTCCCCTCCCCTGCTGTTTCTCTGTTTTCCAGTAATGCTTATAAAAGAATCTCTTACCTAATTTTAAGAACTGGGGCCTTTCTTTGTCCTCCCCCCCACCCCCCTTGTCAAGATTACAGCAGGTCAGAGAGGCCCACACTAACCTCTGAGGAACACTACCCTGACTTTTCTGGTGTGTATAAAATCCAGGAAGGCCAAATTTGCGGATGGCTGGGGGGGGGGGGGATTTTCCTGCCTGATATCTTCCCAACACCTTTGTCCTCTTTGACTATGTGGTGCTTCCAGGTAGTTACTAAAAATCCACAAGGTTAAGCGCTGTAACTCTTAGGCCAGCCCTGCAAGATAGGAACACCAAAAATACCCACAAAATACAGAGGCTCCCAGTAGATGATTGAGACAATGGTTGGTTTTAAGTACGACCAATCCTCTTATTCTGAAATGACCAAACATGTGTAAAATGTTATATTTTGTTACAGATGTTGAAGAAGTAAAAAGAGCAAAATTTCCAAACAATTTCAAAAGTTACAAAAGCAGAGGATCCACTAATCAGGTATTGAATTGCCCTGAACTTTCCCAAAGAAGAAAGTAACTTCTTTTTCCCTCCCTTCATTCAGCTGAAACCATTCTGCTAATTAACTCAGTACCAAGCAGTGTTCTAAGTCTGGCACTGAAGTTTCCATTCTCACAAAGATAAGGTGCAGGTGATTGCCAACTTCCAATTATCAGTGTGTACTTTCTCCCCATTGGTTAGCTCACCCTAGGAACAAACTACAAAGCCTGCTTTCCAGAAGGGCAACAGAAACCATGACTCCCCATTTTCCAGGTCTCTTGGGACCCATGTGCCATTTACATCAAGTTGCCTATTTGTGTCACACCATGAAGACTATAAGGTTGCAAGATTATCTTGTATGTAAAATGCTCTAGGAATGTTTTTGGCTATAGTAATCTAAAGATGCTTTGAATAAATAAAGAAATGTAAACTGACCAAATGCAAGAATCCTTTTATGGTTATTTTTCTACTGGCCTTAGGGGAAGCAATATGTAATCCAAACCCCCCGTCAAGTTACAGGAAATGTAGACACTTATCCAAAATGTAATCAGGTTTCAAAGTGCAGATTAGCTCTCATTGAAATGATAAACCCATGCCTGGGGCAGGGTCAGCCCTAGTGTTAGCCAGATTGAGGCAGTCACTTTAGGCAGAAGATGGAGAATATCATAAAAGGACAGAAAATTGATTATTCTGCTTTTATTACCAAAATGATAGTTGTGAAATTTTATACCTCAGGAGCCAAAGTAATTTAGTTGGCCTTGAGTACTATGTAGTAAGGATGTAACTTTCTATTCCTGTAAATCCCACCATGTGAATCCTAACTTGATTCATCCTTGCACAGAAAACAATACAAGTTAAACATTATCCTTGACAGGAGCTGACATACCCTGTTTCCCCGAAAATAAGACCTAACCTGAAAATAAGCCCTAGTACGATTTTTCAGGATGCTTGTAATATAAGCCCTACCCAAAAAATAAGCCCCAGTTAAGTGAAACCCCGCCCTCCACCATTGTGTAGCAGCCAGAAGAAGATGACATGACTGTATTTGAATAAATGTAGATTGTTGTACATGAAAAAAATAAAACATCCCCTGAAAATAAGCCCTAATGCGTTTTTTGGAGCAAAAATTAATATAAGACCCTGTCTTATTTTCGGGGAAACACGGTAGATGGTAGGGCTTGCTGTTGTTTTCTTGTTGGTAATCTCTGTAAGAATTTGTGACTAATTTTTGCACATTTCTTTAAGGATTTTTGCACATTTACATTTCAGTTAATTGCATTTTAAACACACCCTTCCAGTAAATACAGTAGCATTGGATAGATTTGTATGTATTTGTGATCAATTAGCTTGTCCTGCTGTGTTTATGGGTGTGGATGTGTGCACACTCTCTTAGCTTCAGAAAGGGAAAAGATACCAGTTTTGTGCAGTGACAAGAGTTTAATGCAAAACATATTTTTTGTGCAAATTGTAAAAACCACACTCAGGAAAAGTTGATGTTGTAGGCAAGCCCTAGAAGTAAAATGTCTGAAGGGGCATGGGGGTCTTGAATCCTTACGGTATGCTATTTCTATGTTGACGGGGCTATTCTGAAATGAAATCTCAGCAATGGTTAGGTTTTTTCACATCTCTATGAATATATTGTGTCTTGAGCATCAAAATGGCTGCCCTTGCCTGGGGCTGTATCACCTCAGATTGCAAGTAGAGGTTCCCAGGATGCAAACACAGGATCATACGAAAAACGAACAAAACAAAAAGAAATTTCTTCCACATAGAAAGCTAGCATGTCTGAGGATAAATACCTAAGATAGGGCTGTTTCCCCTAACATCTAGCTTTCTAACATCTAGAGGGGAAATTCCAATGATGTGGACCTGTACTGGAGGTCTGAAGTGTTACAGCTGAGACAAAGGTCCACCAGAACTCTTTGTGGTAGCTGCAGACGGCACTCAGAATCCCAAGGTGACATCTGCATTATACATAGTGTGGGGGAGAGAAGGAAAGAAAGCAGACTGTGATATTAAAGGAAGAAAGATAGGAAAGCCACCATTATAATTTTACCTATAAACTTCCTGACTGTCTCCTTATCAGTCTGCCAAGTAATAAAACTACCAAAAGCCCACACAACTTTTTGCAGTTGATGAAAAGTAAAAAATACAACAGAGACAGACATGCCAAGGAAGTATCATTCATGGGGATGTTCTTTTATGCTTTTTTTTGGAGGGTTCCCCTCTTGTTCAGCAGTGCTTATTTTCTCTCTCTCCTGGCTTCCTTGTCTTTCCCCCACTCTAAAAAATGTTCTGAAGTTGGAAAGTGATTATCAGATTATTCACAAACAAGCCCTGTCATTGTGCTGCTTGTGAGTGGCAAAATAATACAGTTATTCTGTATTCTGCACTTCCCCTGGCATGCTTTTCTTTTTCATTTTGCTTCACAACAGAAACAAAATCATTATATAGTGCTGGGGTGCTTGCTTTTCCACTTCTCTTGCCACCTCACAGTCCTTTAGAGCTATTCCTGAATATGAATATTATATTTTCTCCTCATCCCAAACTCCTCTGCATGCCCAGACTTGATTATCTCTTTTCTATCAGCACATGAGGGAGCACTCAAAAGTTATCCTCGTACACCCTCAGGAAGCCTTACCTTTCTAAAGTGTATGCACTGACAGAGGACGCAGTAACTTTGATCTAGGTGCACTAATGATGTTCCTTGTTCTGCTTCCCATAGCATTTTCCTTCCCTACAGAAAAAGGTGGCAGCCAAACTGCTCCCCTCTCCCTTCTTGTGTAGAAACTGACATTTTCTCCTGACAGAGATTCCCCCCACTCATATTCCCCACTACTGAAGACAGGGAAGGCTCTATGTGTGTGCATGCATGAGTCTGTTTGACTGCCTGTGTCTGCTTGTCTGTCTATCTGTTGTTAAATAAGTATGTTCCATAGAGCTACTGGTTACTTGTAGCAACGACAGGGCCCCTTCATTAAAGTGACAGAAATCAGAATATAAGAAAAAGGCTTTCAGCCAACTTTTTGGGTATCACTATGACAAAAAAAAGCCTGCTATCAGTCCAACATGTCATTTTATCAGTTCACTGAGTGGTTTAAGGCCATAAACAGCCAATGCTGTATAGCTGTTGACTTCTACCTGATGCCAAAGAGCATAGTCACACTGCAGAACTGGAAATTGCCTCCTGTAACAATACTTATTAGGCAGCAGAAACTGAAAACCCATTGTAATTTTTCATACGTGTGTAGGCAGGGGAAACAAGCAAGAAATGAAGAAGTTGCCTGTGGTGGACACACAGCATCTTTCATTGGTTACTCTGTTTTTGTAAACAGGAAAACCATTACAAGTATTTATGACCTCCCTAGCAAATGCTGCAGTGGCTGTCTTATCTTCTACATGCTCTCCGTTTGGAGCTTATGTGCTTGAAAGCAGAGAAATTTACAGCCAGTATAAAATTTCATTGGAGAAACATCAGCCATTTTATTGACTGATATATGTGCCACAATACTGTGGCCCAACAAAAGAACTGTATATAAGAACCAGTGTCTGTCTTGTACCATTGTACTGAAATATCACCAGGCTGGGAGGATTCATTCATTCATTCATTCATTTGATGTGACTGAATGGCCCACTCCATCCAAAGAATTCAAGTTAGGTAGCTATGTGTGACAATCATTAAATCCCACCACATTCTGTCCCGCTCTGTCACTAGTCATTGCAAGCCATCACAACTTGAAGACTGGGCTTAATGAGTCTCTGAAGGAAAACAGTAACATTCCAATTTGATGAGTGGCTATGCCTTTGTACTCTGTGGCCTTGTAGATGCATTGTACATAACTTCAAAAGGTTGTCTACTCTAAGTATGACTTAAAGCATAGAAGAAGTAGGTAGTACACTTGGAATTTGTGTCATGGACAGGAAAACTGTTTTCCAATCAAGTCAAGTTCAAGTTTATTGTATTGGCTAAAAGCCGTTACAATTGTTTAAAATACAAATATGATCAAGTAAAATCATGATAAAATCACAGACATATAAAATAATAAGATACCCTTCATATCTGGGAGTCTCCCGCACAATTGATCGCGATGGCTCTCAGGAAATTAGCACAAATGTTTCTGGCCACTTTTGCAAACAGCGCTGTTCTGTAGGTAACATATGGTTCACAGTCCAAAAGTAACCTGACCACCTTTATCTGAGGGCTTTCCTCCTGTAGGGCAGCCAAAATGTTACCCAGGAACTTTTCTCTGGGGTTTTGATAGAGCTGACAGTTGAGTAAATAGTGGACAACATCCTCTATCTCACCTGCTCCACAAATACATAGCTTTAGATGCTTAGGGACATTCATGTACCTGCTGTCTAAGACAGCGGTTGGCATGGTTTGGAAACTGAGTTCTGTGAATGCAGTTCTCAAGAAGGCAAAAGTAAGTGTATGTAAGTATTGCACCGTTGGGTGGTTTGTTTTCAGCAGATGGTACCACTGAGAGAAATTTGAAGAGTCTACTAAGGCTAAGTCCTGGTCATTATCCAATTTGTAGATCTAGTCCCTCAACATTCTTTTAATCCCAGAAAAAACAAAAATGTATGTGGAGAGGGATTTAGATTTTAGTAGGTTTTGAACTGAAGTTGCCCAGCCGCCACTCTTCCATTGCTCTACCATACAGCGTTTAGGTAGACGGTAGATCGGACATATCCATCACCCTCTTATAGTAGGAGAATATAGCTAGAGTTGCCCTGGCTTTAATGGACACCATGCCTATCTCTGTTCTAAGAAAAGCTGCCGGAGTCCCCTGGGGTGCCACGAGGATGTGTGTCAGAAATTTGTTCTGTCCTACTTCAAGATGGCGTAGGTTGTTCTGATTCATACCCCAGATATCAATTCCATAAAGCATTTGAGAGATGACCCTCCCTGAAAAGACTTTTAAAGCTGGGGTTACTAGTTTACCACCTTTAGAATGGAAAAATTTGGCCAGAGCATGGTTAGATTTCTGAACTGATATTTTCGTGCTCTGTATCTGGGATTTCCAGCAGTTTTTCTCATCGAAATGCACTCCTAGGTACTTTAAGGTCTGGACTTGTTCTATTTTATTTTCGCCTATAGTCCAGCTGAATTTGGGGGGATGCTTTCCAAAAATCATCACTTTAGATTTTGTGTAATTCATTTTTAGTTGCTCTAGGTGGCTGAATTCTTGGAGCTTATTTAAGCTTCTGTTTGGTCACTTTTTGTTCATAGATAGTAATACAATGTCATCAGCATATTTAAGACTTGCAATCTTATAATTCCCAATTGAGGGGGGGAAATGGTCTGGATGGTTTAAAGCTGTTACAATATTATTAATATAAAAGTTAAAGAGTAGGGGTGCAAGTAAGCACCCTTGTTTTACCCCTTTGTTAGTATGAATTTCCTTTGTCAGCCTTCCATCTGTTCTAATCCTTACCCTCAACGTTGTGTTGGAGTATAGTTCTTGTATTAGGGTTAGGAGTGTCTTATCCATGTTAGTCTCTGCGAGCTTATCCCACAGGCGATTTCTGGTGATTGTGTCAAATGCAGAGGAAATGTCAATAAAAGCTGTGAACAGCCACTTGAATGGCCTGGTGATATATTTGCATACAAGATGATGTAGCACGTAGATTTGATCTACTGTGCTATGGCCCTTCTTAAAACCTGCTTGTTCCTGGTGAAGGATATTATTTTCCTCCATCCATTTAGCCAGCTTCTGAAAAAGAAGGTGGGTATAGAGCTTGGAACTGATATCCAGTAAGCTGATTGGGCGGTAGTTCTGGGGGGGGGGTGGTGGATTTATCACCTTTTTTATAAATTGGGAAAATTATGCTCTGCCTCCACCCCTCGGGGAAAATTCCTGTAGCATTAATGTGAGAGAAGAGTTGGGCTAGGACTGGGGCCCACCATTCTGGGTTGTTCTTATACACCTCTGGTGGGATCATGTCCTCGCCAGGTGCTTTGTCTGTTGCTAGAGCGTCAATAAGTTTATACACTTCCTGTTCTGATACTGGGGGCCATTCCGGTATGGAATTTAGTAGGGTCTGGGGGGTTCTCACTTTTTTTGGTCCAATATCTGCATCACTATTGAAAATAGTTCGAAAGTGGTGGCACCAGGCATTTGCCGTGATGCAGGCATTTGGTGCAGAATTGGGACCTATATCCACGGCTGAGACCATACTCCAGAATTTTCGCTCTTTCCTTTCCAGCACAGCCTGCCCTAGTTCCTCCCACTGAGCTGACATAAATGCCCATTTCTTTTGATTTAAAAGTTCCTTATATTTTGAGCTGTAGCGAGCCAGCGCCTCCAGATTCGAATTTAAATGCATCTTCCATGTGGAGGCTGAGGTATCCGGTCCAGCTCTTGAGTTCCTGGAAACCATGGCTTTCTTGAACATGTCCCAACATGTTAACGGCCCCACCCACGTGGGTGGCCATACGCTAGACCTGGTTTTCTCCACCAACTGGAGTGAGCGTGATCTGATGGTGACCGAACTTGTGTCGGTCCCCTTGTCATGGTCGGATCACCACCTAATAAAATGTAACCTCTTAATGGCCCTCCCACCTTGCAGGGAGCAAGGACCTATTTTAATGGTCCGCCCTCGAAGGCTACTGGATCCAGTAGGATTCCAAGATACCATGAGAGGGATACTGGCTGATCTGGTTGGCGCTCCTGTCGAGGCTCTGGTGGACGGTTGGGTTACGGCCGCCACTAGGGCTGTTGACACGATCGCTCCTAAACGCCCTCTCCAATGCAGAGCTCGGTCAGCGCCCTGGTTTAACCAGGAGCTTCAAGCAATGAAGCAAATTAGGAGAAGGCTAGAGAGCAAGTGGAGAAAGAAACCGATGGAGTATAACAGAGAAGCTGTCAGGGCCGGGTCTAACCTTTATCTGGCAAAGATAAGGGCTGCTAGTCGAACTTACCTCACTGACCGGATAAGCGAGGCTTCAAATCAGCAGGCGGAAATTTTCCGTATAGTTCGCAACCTATCTGGAATTGGTCGGGGTGAAGGGCCTCCCCCTAGCATCTCCCCTGACCAATTTGCAGCATTTTTAAAATCTAAAGTGGAGGCCCTCCGCCGGGAGCTTTCTCCTTTTTTGGTTTCAGTGGATCGAGCAGAGATGTCCAGCGCTCCGCCTTGCCCGGTGAGCTTTGACCATTTTCAGCCTGTGACGCCTGATGTTGTGGACAAGGTGCTAGTTCGCTGTCGGGCCACCACCTCCTCCCTTGACCCTTGCCTGGCCTGGCTAATCAAAGCAGCCAGGCCTATAACAACCGAATGGGCTACAGCGATAATTAATGGGTCTCTCCAGGAGGGCAGGTTTCCCCCTGCCCTCAAGGAGACACTCATTAGGCCCATTCGAAAGAAACTTAACTTGGCGGCGGATGATATTGGCAATTATAGGCCCGTCACCAATGTTTCTTTCATGAGTAAAGTGGTCGAGAGGGTGGTGGCCGATCAGCTACAGGCGCACTTGGATGAAACAAAAGCCCTGGATCCATTTCAGTCGGGCTTCAGGCCGCGCCATGGTACAGAAACGGCATTGGTCGCCCTGTTAGATGACCTATTGAGGGAGGCCGACAGGGGAAAAACTTCTCTGCTGGTCCTCCTCGACATCTCAGCCGCCTTTGATACCGTCGACCACGGTATCCTCCTGAGGAGGGTCTCCGAGTTGGGAATTGGTGGTCAGGCGCTGGCTTGGCTCCGGTCCTTCCTCGGGGATCGTCCTCAGAGAGTTTAGCTTGGGGAGTATGAGTCGGCCCCGTGGAGCCTCAATTGTGGGTTTCCGCAGGGTTCGATCATCTCCCCAATGCTGTTTAACATCTATATGAGGCCGCTGGGTGAGATCATCAGGGGGTGTGGAGCATCGTGCCATCAATATGCTGATGACACACAGCTCTACATCTCCTTTTTGCCAACTACAGTGGATGCCGTTCTGTCCCTGCAGAGCTGCCTGGGGTCTGTATTGCGGTGGATGCAGGAAAATGGGCTGAGGCTGAACCCGGACAAGACGGAGGTCCTGAGGGTGGGTGGGCCTACCATCAGCGGTTTGGGAAACTCCCTCTCTTTTGGGGGGGGGTGACTCTTACCGCGAAGAGTGAGCTGCGCAGCTTGGGGGTCTATCTGGACCAGGCGCTCGCCATGGAATCCCAGGTAGCGTCAGTGGTCCGCACCGCCTATTTCCATCTTTGGCGGATAGCCCAGCTGCGCCCCTATCTAGATGTTGGGTCGCTCACCACTTTGGTCCATGCGCTCGTAATCTCGAGATTAGACCACTGCAATGCTCTTTATGTGGGGCTGCCTTTGAGATCTATGCGGAAACTCCAGTTGGTGCAGAATGTGGCGGCCAGACTTCTTACTGGGGTAAGAAAATATCAACATATTACCCCCACTCTGGCTGCCTTGCATTGGCTGCCTGTCCAGTTCCGTGTAGATTTCAAAGTCTTAATGCTTACGTATAAAGCCCTAAACGGTTTAGGGCCTCGTTACCTGACGGAACGCCTTCTCCCACCTAGATCTACCCGCATCACCCGATCTAGCCAGGAGGTGAGACTGAGGAGCCTAACGCCGAGGGAGGCCCGGAAGGAAAAAACAAGAAACCGGGCCTTCTCGGCAGTGGCTCCTCGTCTCTGGAACAATCTCCCTCCTGAGATCCACATGGCCCCTTCCCTGGGTAGTTTTAAATGCCAATTGAAAACCTGGTTGTTCAAGCAAGCCTTCCCTCCACCCACTGTCTGAATTTTTGTTTCTTGTGTTCTTTCCATCTTGGATTATTGTGTTTTTAGTAATATATTGCTATTTTAAATTGTAAATTGTTACATGTTATGTTGTTACCCGCCCAGAGTAGTCTATATGACTAGATGGGCGGGCTATAAATGTAATAAATAAATAAATAAATAAATTCCTCATCTTCCTTGTTAGATGAGCTAGATGCTTTTTGGCTAATCTACATTCTTGGTCATAACATCCCCCTCTATGAGGGGCCGGGGAAAGCTCCTGTGGCTTTTTGGTTAATAGAGGTCTTAAGTTAAAATTGATGTAGTTGATGCCCTCTATTGGATCCCTATGTCCAATTACAATATCCCTATGTGCACTCAGCAGATGTGGGTTGTTTAGCTGTTCCTGAATTGTTTGGTCGACAAGGGGGGACCATTTTAAGTGTTTCCCTACAACCATAGTTCTCTCTGCCCAATCAGCCAGTGGTGATGGCAACTGTGGAGTTGTCAGGGGAATGGAGAGACAGATGGGTAGGTGGTCGCTATTGGGTTGGTCTAATATATTATATTTTGTCTCCTGGGACACCAACCCAGGGGAGCAAAATATATAATCGATGACACTCCCTGCCCAACTATTAAGGAAGGTGAAATATCCTTTTGAGTCATCCTGAGAGCTGCCATAAAGGCAAATTAGTTGTAGGCTGGACATTGTCTCGGCTAGCTTCCTACCTTGTTTATTGAGGACTTTATCCAAAGAAAAACGGTCAGATAGGAAGGGTTCGTTATACTCTAGGTCTGAATCAATTACCGTCTCAGTTAAGCCAGAGCCAACTCTGGCATTAAAGTCGCCACACAAAACTATAGCTGCTCTCGAGTGCAGGAACTCGCAACGGTTTATGGCTTCTTCCAATTCATTCCAGAAAGATTCTGTTTTATCAGGTGGACAGTAGGCATTGATGCATATTAGTGCCTCCATCCCATTTCCCCATGTTCCCATTACCAATACTGACAGAATAAAATTACTTTCAGACTGGTAAATGACTTCCAGCTCCACGTCCAATTTGACGGAGACTAAAATAGCTAAACCTCCTCTTGCTTTCCCTTTCCTAGATGGTTTAAGAGCGGGAAGCAAAAATGGGGTATACCCATGTAACACCAGGGGAGTGGAATCAATTAGCCAGGTTTCCTGCAAACAAAGGATATGAAACATTGAAAGAAATTTCCCAAACTCCTGGTCCGCCAACTTATTTTGCCACCCAGTGATGTTCTATGATAGAACTGAAAGTGAGCACTGGGAGTTGGAGCTGTTCTGTGGGTCAGGGCAGTTCTGTCATAAAAGGGTTGGAGCATCAGCAGGGGGTATTGGTTCTGGATGTACTTCAGCTTGAATTGTAATATTGGGATGGCGAGTTTCAAGAAGAGTCACAAGCTCCTGCCTTACCGCCTCTAACTTTTTAAGTGTCGGTACCTGCTTTTCCCATGGGAGAGAGGTGAAGCTGTCCAGACCCTCTTCCGATAAAGCTTCATCTTCAGTTTCAAGCTGCAACTGCAAATCCCTTGGAGTTTGATTAGTAATAGGGCTAGATCTTGTGGATGCAGGAACAATAGGGGTTATTGCCACATTAGGTTTAATGGGTGATTTCAGTGTATGCCTGGTGGTTGAGTTGTCCTTGGGGTCTTCTGGATCTAGAAGCATCAGGTCCATTGGTTGACACTCCATCAACTGTGTGGAGATATTTGCCCGCTTCTGTTGGCCCATTATCCTAGAAGCTTGAAAATGGGTTTCATGGTTGGGTGGGGTAAGAATGAGTGGCATCACAGTGTGGTCTCTCAAGGATTCAGCTGATATTTGTAGAGAGGTCAAGCTGATTTTGGTTTCCTCCCAGTTGGTACTGAATTCAGCAAGAGTAGCTAAGGCCTCCTTATCAGAGGGTGGAGCTTCAGATTGAGTGAGGGCAGTCTCCTGAAAGGTCCTTTTCTTAGGTTTAAGTGCTTGATCCCTTGGTTGCAGAGTTGACAGAGCTGCTGGGGGCATAAGGTTAATTTTTGGGACTTCTGACTTGGTTTCTGACTTGGTTTCCCAGCTGTTAGTGCTAGGTTCTCTTTGTATTGAGTTTCTCTGAAGCAGGGGTATATGAGATGTATCTGAGAAAGCTCTAATGGGTGTAATCTGAAACTAGGCTAGAAAAGTTTTCATTTTGAATAGCATGAGTGGGATCACTGCATGTTCAAAAGAGAGTTGTACCCTCTTTTGACCCCTGGAGTAAGGAAGCCATTTAATGGTTGTTATGTCTATTTTGTGTGCTTCTGTCATTAACAGTTGACATTTTCAACACTTGTGGAAGTAGGTATTCAGGGGCTCCTTGCACTAATGTAAGCCCTGTTTGCCAGAACAGACTTATCTATAACTTCCACAACAGCAAGCCAGAGAATATGTGAAGCAACATTGATTGAGGAAAATAGGATACTGCCCACTATATTTTCTTTGCTTATTCAATTCCAAGTCAACCCAAAGTACCATAACTGCAATGTATGGGTGCTAGGAAAATTCTTTTTTCTTCTTCTAAATCTGCAAGGACAGGGAGAATTGAGGGGGAAAACAACAAAAATCATTTTCCAGTTCCACCAGCACCAGTGCCCCATGGACAAAGTCATCTGATCCAAGCCATAATGTTATCTGAGATGATTACAGGTTGCCTACATAAGATAATCATCTCAGATAGATAGCACTGTTACCAAACATGTCTCAGAGAGGTAGCTGCATGGCTGACAGGCACAAAATAGTCTTCTCCGTGCTAGGAGCAGCTGTACGTATTTAATGTATCCAGTGAACATTTCAGTTCAGTGAATATTTCAATTCCGTTTATTTTTGGGAGAACATTTCATTTCAGATTACTTTTGAAGAATTTGGCTGAAATTAACGAATTACATATTTGTGACAGAAATAATAATAAATACTAATTGTGTGCCGTCAAGTCAATTCTGACTTCTGGTGACCCTTTCCCAGGTTTTCTAGATAGAGATTACTCAGAAGTGGCTTACCATTCCATTCTTCTGGGGGCACCCTGAGACTGTTCAGCTTGCCTTGGTGTGACTTTACAACTAGTGAATGTGCATTTCCCTTGCTGTGTAGTCATACCCTTAGTTCAATACTGGCCATGAGATAGAATCCTTCATGGCACCTGAAGGAAGTGAGACATTTTAGAGGGTTAGGAGCAGGCTGTGAAGTTTCTCTGTCTTCCTAGAGAAGGGGATGGTTTGGAGGCTCAGGAAGAACAGCAAAGGGGCTGCTGTTTATTGTTGTCTCCCAGCATCTACCATCTGAGGTAGTTGTCACAGTCTTCATGATTGTAGGGTTCTTAAACTTTTTTAAAAAGTCAGATGATAGAAGCAAATGTTTTGTATTGCTGCCACAACTAAGTGGACTAAGTCCACAACTAAGTACATTTAGTTGTTTACACAATGTCAAGAAGACAATACCCAGACAGGAGTTAAGGCCCAAGTTCTATTCAGGTATTTGAAATGGGTTCATCTAAAAGTATGAGGAGGGAGAGAATTCTAGTCCTTGCCACCTGTGTCACGATCTCCACATAGAAAAGGACTGTCAAAGAAAAGATAAGCTTCTGTGTCATGTGATCAGGAACACTAGCTTTCCAGGATCCCTAACTGTGTGGGAATTATTCTTCTATAGCAGTGGTTCCCAACCTTGGATCCACAGATGTTCTTGGATTAAAACTCCCAGAAACCTTCGCCACTAGCTGTGCTGGCAAGGGTTTCTGAGAATTGCAGTCCAAGAACATCTGGGGACCTAAGATTGGGAACCATTGCTCTATAGCAGTGGTCTCCAACCTTTTTACCTCCACGGACCAGTTGGGGAAGGTGGGGCACCCCTCCACGCTCACGTGCATGCACGAAGGAGCGGGGGGGCACTCACATGGGCAGGCGCACAATTGCACGCATGTGCAAAGGGGCTGTGCAGGGGCGGGAGTGCGTGCAGGGGGAGGTGGGAGATCTGTCTCTGTGGCCCAGTCTGGCCCACCACGGACCAGCACCGGGCCGCAGACCGGGGGTTGGGGACCCCTGCTCTATAGCACAACCTTTCCTTTTTCATCTCTCAGGGAACTAGAACTCTTCCTGCTCATACTTTAAAATTAACCCATTTTTGAATGTCCAAATAAGGCTCTCGTTTCAAATTCAGCATATGACCATAAAGTTCATTGGGTAATTTTGGTCCATTCAGTGTCTCTCAGTCTCAGACAAAACAGTCAGATCTTGAAATCTTGGTACCGAGGGAAATCTGATGGTAAAGTGAAGAGCCAGAGTTTGGTAGCACTGAATTCTGGAGAAGAGAATCATAAAATATATGCTGACTCTCTCATATTGACCTATACAGTGGTGCCTCGACTTACGAACTTAATTGGTTCCGGAACTCCGGTCGTAACTCGAAATGGTCGTAAGTCGAAGCACCATTTCCCATAGGAATGCATTGAAATGCAATTAATCCGTTCCGGCCGAAGAAAAAAATCACCAAAAAACCCACAAAACACTGCAAGACCTATCGGAAACGCGATTAATCCGTTCCGGCCGAAGGGGGGGAGAGAAAAGCAAGCAAACCATGCAAGACCCTTTGGAAATGCAAAAAAAGCAAAGGAAAAAGCAAACAAACCCCACAAGACCCATCGGAAATGGGGAAAAAAACCAAAAAGCAAACAAACCCCCCAAGACCCATTGGAAATGGGGAAAAAAAAAAGCAAACAAACCCCCCAAGACCCATTGGAAATGGGGAAAAAAAACCAAAAAAACAAACAAACCCTGCAAGACCCATCACAGCATAGAAACATAATCCCACCACCCAGCCCAAAACCACGCTGCAAAACCCACCCAGAACAGTTTTGAAAAAGCAGAAAGCAGCACCTTACCTTACCAGGCAGTCCGAAGCCTCCTCCGATCGCACTCACTCTAACCGTTGGGGCAAAAGAGCTACAAAGAAGCAGCCTCTTCGCCTACCAACAGTTAGCAATTTGAATTCCCTGCCTTTTTTCCCTGCCTTTTTTTTGTTTGTAACTCGAAGCTCCGGTCGCAAGTCGAAGCAAATTTTTGCGGCCGGAGCTGGTCGTAACTCGAAATGGTCATTTGTCGGGATGTTCGTAAGTCGAGGCACCACTGTATCACAGAGTGGTTGTAAGTGTAAAGCATGAAAGAAGATAACAATGTCCACCCATTGCAAGAAATGTAGGATATAAATGTAACAAATAAATAAACACATAAACAAGAACAACAACAAAGATTTTCCACTTTAAAAAAAAGATGGAATGATGCTTTGTGATATCCTTTCCCCTAACTGTCGTAAAAGGTGGGAAATCTAATCCATTACCAAAAAAAATGACCATCTTCTGCTGTTGGGTCCTCCCCTCTCCTCTAATCAGGAAATAATCTTATCTATGAAGCTATTACTTTCAACATCTGAAACGTATGTGTTTTTTTGATGTCAGAGCAAAATGCCTTCTACAAGAGTTGGGTTTTTGTTTGTTTTAGTTTATTAATGAACAGCATTCTGTTTACACTGGATCCAGGCCTAGTCATATTAGATCAGATATATTGAAAACAGTGAAGAAAGTTAGGAGTCCAGCTCTCTTACAGTGGAAAAGAACAGTGCTGAGTGTTCATGGCAAAAGTGTAGAATGAGGACATCTTGAAGCACTTCTTTCATTTTGTTTCCTTTCAGATGCATGGTCAGTTTCAGCTCTCAGGAGGAAAGTAACAGAGATATGTTTGCACAGAGTCAAGGCAGCTGTTCAGTGATCTGGGCGAGTAGCACTTTAAAACAATCCCATCAAACTTACCTCTAGCTACAAAGGCTGTGACTCCTTCAGATGTTAGTATTTTGATCCTGTGCATGTGCGAACACTGAAGTGGCAGTTTAAGATGGCATTGGCACATTGCCAATTGGTGGAAGTTCAATCCACTTTTCAGGACCAGCCCAAATTACTAGACAGACTGACACAGCCACCTCAGGGAATAGAAGATGGTACACGACAGTGACAGTATCCTGGCTGTTTCTCCCAAATTCCTCCATTCTTTCCATCTGTTGGAGGACATGTGTTTCACACAACCTGTCCTGGGTCCCTGAAACTCAGCTGTGACAGGACAAAATCCTGTTGTTAATGCTGAAGTAAGATTTAACTGACAGTCCATTCAGCTTCAGAGGCATAGCCAGGCCCCTGACCCCTGAACGGGTCAGACCATGGCCCTGCCCATGGTTCCCTTAAGGGGATTCCATTATCAACCAAGGTGTGCAGGTCCCCGTCTGCTACCCTCCAACTGTATGGATCTGGACTAATGCTCCAATTGCCCACAAAGTTGTGATAATGAAAGGAAAGAATACATTAACCGAAACAGAGCAGTCCAACACTGGGAAGCCCGCTCCCCACTATTTCCCCAATTAATGAAACAAATCGAAATAACTTTGAACCTCATCAGGGTGAGATGGAAGGGTGATGCAACCAAGAGTCTAGTGCTCTCTGACTGGTGTCTGGGACAGTTTTTATGCTGGGCAGGTGGACCTGAGTGGAAACTCCTCCTCTCAGGTCCACCAGCCAGCAGTATTCCTGTCCATGCATTGCACTGGCCAATCGCATTGTACCAATGTGATACAAGCTGGAAACTTCTCCCATCCCTCCCCCAGTTCTGGCCACCATTTGGGGGATGCCACAGGAGCCAAGAGGAGGCAGAGCTGCCACTCCAGCAACAACCCAAGACCCAGGTAAGTTTGGGTCCCTGCCTTATAAAACAATTAAAAGGAACGTACTGATTTTTTTTCTTTGTTAAGAGAAAGAGTCAGCAAGCTCTTAAGATTGTTGTGAAGAATTGTGCTAAATATCCTGAAGGACTTTACACATGAAATGTACTGGATAATTGACTAATTGTAATGATAATTCCCAGCCTATGGAGTGATTGTGTAGCATCCCAAAGGAGGACTAATTATTGTGTACAAAACTGAGGTCTAGGTTCAGACCATCTTACCGGCAGAGATATTTAGAAGCATCCTGACATTTAAGATGGGGCTCCTTGTCTGGGTCAATCTTGCCAGAGAAACAAAGTCAATCTGCCCACAAGCAGAATCATGAAGTTCCTGCATGAACACATATTTCTCCTATTTTACAATATGCCTAAGGACAGTCATACCTCAATGTGTAAAAGAAGCCAACATTGCTTTAAACACAACACTTTTCATTAACAAACTTACAGCATATTTTAAAGCAGTCAAACACATGCTGAGTATAAAAGGAAAGCTGAGGGGGAAAAAAACCCATTACAGCCTAATTTTGAGGAAAGAATTGCTCTCCGTGTTGGCTTCACAAAGCTGGAGGCTTCATCCTTATTTAGCTTGTGATTCACTTGTGTTTGCCATCTAAGATGATGGAAATCTTCCCATTTCCCTTCACTAGAGACAATTGCCTTTTCCATTTTTGCCTTGAGTTTAATTAAAACCGTTTTATTTCAGCTCAGAGCCTCTTTCCTGCTCCTGACATTATATATTCTGTGAAGGTAGAGAGCAAATGAGATTCGAATAAGTAGTTTGCCCTTTCATTGAATAAAACAATAAAGCTGTGTGCAAAGTTGCCTTTTTTTCTTGAGATCTCAGTGCTACCTACCTAGAGGTGGTGACAGTCAAAATTATTTTTCATGAACTGGGTTTGATTGATTAGCATGGCCCCTTAGAACATATGCATTTTGTCCCTTTTGCTCATAAAAACAAAATAGCCTTAGCTGTATAATTCTAAAAGAGACAGTTTAGGTTTTGGATTTCCCAGGGCCTTGGTGCTTTGACACGTAAAAAATCCCAGTGAGTTCTCTTGAAAACAGTTCTAGAATTATGTTTGACCTGATTTTGTGTTTAGGTTTCTGTTACAGTTCATTGGTGATCCTTCATTGTAATTCAGTTCTTTTTGTTTGTGTGTTTCAGTTCTCTTTTTTTAAATCAGTCCAGATAATGTTTTTCCAAAATTCAAAAAATTCTTCATATTCATCCTAGAATGTGTTTAAAATCTGTTAAAACAGATTCAAATGTAGGAGAAAATCAAATGGATTTCCACTCTGGCATTCTGGCCATTCTCTGAGTGCTTCCACCTTCAAAGTCTAGCTTTGAATCCTTGTGTATGTGTTCATGTTGGTGTTGGATTTGGGTCAGCAGCTTTTTTTGAGAGACTCCTCATCTTGAACATCATATTGTACAGCAGGAGGTAAACCATGGTCTTCTCTGTGTTGGGACTGATAATAGCTTTGTCTAGTTGAAGAAGGGGTAGCCTTCTGAGGTTAATTCACACACTTTACAACTGATTACAAAGAAAAGCTTGTAGGGGAAAAGTTCAGCAAAATAGTCTATCTGATTAACATCATTGTTACTCTACCATTGTTATCTTACCATTGTTATTTTATCATTGTTAATCTATGACAGAGGTTCTCACCTTCTTTACAACATAAACTTATACTAAGACCTACATATCAAAGACACCATCATCACAATGTTCAACACCCACTGATTTTCTCACCAACCAACCACAACCTTAATGCCATATATTTGCTATGTTATATCTCTTTCTCTTATGTCTGATGAAGTGGACTTGTCCACAAAAGCTCACAATAAAAAAATATAAAAGTTATTCTTTAAGGTGAAACCACATTTTGTTTTGTTTTCTTTGCCCCCCAACCCCGGAATAAAGACGAGAGACAAGTAGTATGGGTTAAAACACGGGCCACACTTTATTAATTGTAATTCAGAATTTGGCAAAGAGGGGCCTGCAGTAGTGCGGGAACAGGTAAATCAATCAACATATGGGCGAGTCCCCGGCCCCCTGTTCTCGCGGTCTTAAAGACCGCAGGAACCCGGCTGGCCGCTAATTAAACACCCCCAAAGAACTGAATAAGATAATGACCAAGTTTGTTTGGGATGGGAAAAAACCAAGAATAAAACTTAAGGCTCTTCAGGACAATAAACAAAGAGGAGGGTTTGGCCTACCAGATTGGATGAATTGTTACAGAGCAGCAGCTCTGTCCTGGGTGAGAGAATGGGTTACTCTACAAAATCAGAGACTTTTAAAAATTGAGGGGCATGATTTAAGACTGGGCTGGCATGCCTACCTATGGTACCAAGATGATAAGCAATCCAAAACATTTAATTTACATCTGATCAGGAGAGCTTTATTATGGGTCTGAAAGACAGTTAAGGTACAACATTACAGAAAGATACCATTATGGGTAGCTCCATTAGAAGCGTTCTTTGATCCGGCAAGAACACCTCAAGGGACAAACGGGAGATATGCCGAGATATTAGATAATGATTTTAATCTAAAGAATAAAGATGAACTGGCAGAACAAGGTATTATCTTAGACTGGTGGTCGATAAACTTGTTGAAATCAAGATATGTAAAAGATAAAGTTACAGGGTTTCAGAAAGACAAAATACCTTTGGATGAGGAGTTGCTGGATTCAGAGGAAAAATTGATTAAAGGTTTATATAATATTTTAATGGAGCAAAAAATGGAAGATGAAATTGTGAAGGATTGCATGGTAAAGTGGGCTCAAAATATAGGTCATAATATAGAACTAAGTGCCTGGTCACAAATTTGGGAACGAAATATTCAAATGACTACATCTATAAATCTAAAAGAATATATATACAAAATGTTTTACAGATGGTATGTAACACCAGAGAAATTAACAAAAATGTATAAAAATGTTTATAATAAGTGTTGGAAATGGGGTTGGAAAAGAATATATATACAAAATGTTTTACAGATGGTATGTAACACCAGAGAAATTAACAAAAATGTATAAAAATGTTTCTAATAAGTGTTGGAAATGTGAAAAGAAAGTAGGGAGCTTCTATCATATGTGGTGGACGTGCAATAGGGCCAAGGACTTTTGGAAAATGATTCATGAAATGATAGAGAAAATTTTAGGGGTTAAAATTGCTTTGACACCAGAAAGCTTCTTATTGAATATATTACCAGCTACACTCGAAAAAAACAAGACCTACTTGACCTTACACCTGATAACGGCAGCTAGAATTGTATATGCCAGTAAGTGGAAGACGACAAAGGTGCCGACAAAGAAGGAATTTATTGAGAAGATTTTGGAACTAGCAGAAATGGATATTTTGACAGACACATTAAATGACAGACTGGATAATAATAAATGGGAACCTCTTTATACCTGGATGAAATCTACATCAACTTAAATAGAATAGATTAGATTAATACTATGTTAGAGAGTATAAGATAAGATTAAATGAATGGAACATATTGTAATAAATCACTCTGGCTGCAACGGATAGAAAAGTAGAAAAAAATACAATAAAAATATTTTTTTAAAAAATTAAACACCCCCAGACCTCTAGCCATCTTTGCTTGATGACTGTTGATCCGGAAGTGGCCCAGCGCATGTTTCTCCCCCAGGTGCTGTAATCGCATGATCCGCAGCCCTGGGAGGTCTGATGCGCTGTTAGCTTACCTGATCTTACAGTGGGACTCACTGGAAAATACCTGTTTTTTTCCGCACTACCCTCCAGTGTGACCGAATCTCCACCATAAAATTGCCAACAACCCGTACTAGTGTGGGATAGGCAAAACAAATTCCCCCATCCAATGGCCAATCAAGATGGGGGTCAAAAATTCCTATCCAGCCCCAAAGGCAACCAGAAAAACTCACACTAGAATAGGGCGGGCGGGTGGGTGCCAGAAAAAGAAGAGGACGTTAGAAGGGGGAACGCCCCTTATATAGCCACGCGTATCCTCTCATCTTTAAACAACTCTCGTGAGACTTGTAGGGTCTATTTCTACTTAAGGAGATCTACAACGTAGTCCTTCTTGGACATTGCCAGCTGCACAGTAATAAACAATATCTTCTGGTTCCAGATGTTTGCTACTTAACTTTCATTCTGTGCATTCAAAAAACCCAAAAAGCTGGAGGAAAGGAAAGTACCAAGAAATCTGTTGGTTTGTAACACTTTTGCTTTTCCCTCCCAGTCAACATAAACATATTGAAAACCTCTTCCCCCAAAAAAGAAGTCCAATAGTGGTTTTTTGAACCAAAATGAAAAAGAAAAGCAGCCTTCTTCTTAGAATACACTCTTGCTTTAATTTGCAAGGTCCCAGCACCCCATGTTACATGTTGTCATTGCTTTGAGCAGGCCCTTCCCATACACTTTGGTGTTATTTATATGAGCTTTTTGAAACCAAGTGCTAGCTGTGTAGCCTATTTGACTGTATTTCTAACTATTCTGTGATAGGAGCCCAGGGAACTTCAACAAAGCACAGAAGTGTGACCCACCAATTTTATATGGGGCATCTGTGGATAGGGCCACTTCTTTCCTGTGGCTTAATTTCAAAAGTTCAGGTATCTGGTAGGAGCAATCTACCCATCACTCAGCTGTTTCTATGGGAAGGAGGGAGAGAGAAGAATTGGAGATGCCTGAGAGAGACAGAAAGGAGGTGGCAGAAAGGGAGAAGGAAAGGTAATGAATGGAAGAGAGAGATAAATGTTTGGCTTCAGTCCCTCTACCTTGCTGGCAGCATGTGGCCCCTGATAGCATGTCCCAAGGGAATGTAGCCCTCGAAAGAAAACAGGTTGACCACCTTGATATAGAGTCTCTATGTTCCTTCTGATTTTGTTGCTGGCAGGTGAGATCAAAGGGTCACAGGTGTTCTGACCCTCATGCATTTGGAAGGTCCAGATCAAATCAATTTGCTTTAATGCATGGACTGAACAAAATCCTCAAGCATCCCAAACTTCACTCCAGGCGTCAGGTTTTCTAGGCAGCTGTGATCATCTGTGCAGATTTCCTGTGCACAAGTAACGTTGTGCTTCCCCTCTTAACTCTACAGACCATATTCACATTAAATAAAATTACTGAATCACCCAAGATTAATTAAAAACAGGGGAAGAAACAGTTCAAAGCACTTTTCAACCTAAAGACCCAGGGATCATCACCTAATGAGTAATGAGTGCAGTTAATGAGCAGTCACCATGTGCTGCCATTTATGAATAAACATAAGGTTTCTGGCTATGATTATAGATTTGTTTTCTTCTCTGGACTTTTTCACCTCAGCACATAATGGAGGTCAGGGAACTTGCAAGCTTTTGGGTTTCTTCTGAACTGAGTCTTTCTCTCTCTCTCTCTCTCTCTCTCTCTCTCTCTCTCTCTTTTTTTTTTTTTTTTAAAGAAGACAGACTGGAGATATTCCTGTGTTTGGACTTAATTGGCTATATTTACCTCAGAATTCCAGGTAACCTGGGATGATAAAAACATTTTTATAGAATCCTGCTAGGAAGGGGCATACTTCAATGGATGAGGAATCTAAAGGTTAACATTTATTAGATCAGTTAAGCATGGGCCACAGGAGGAAAAAATATGTATATATAATTAATTGAACTGATTGAAATGGATGGAGTGCATTATCTTCTGTTCCTGTACAGAAACCGATATTTCCTTTAGATACAATATTAGACCTGGGAGAAGCATTCATATTGTAGTTTCTGTGGTGCATGTTTGTGATGCTCCTATTGGAAGCTTGTGTCATGTTCACAACTTATCAATTAATTGTATGCTGGTATCTTAATACAGGCCAGACCTCCCACTTTTCCTCTCAGACTAGGAGAAATGTGTGTTTGGAGGCTTGAAAGGGAACTATAGTTTGAAAGAAGGAAAAAGAAAATCACACTTTTGGATTAAAGCAAAAAAAGTTATGGTTGAAGGTATTCACGCCAAATCAAAGAAATTCTGGCTGCAGGTCAGCTCCCTCCCTCAAAACAGGAAGACACTGATCCACCCATTTAGTAACTTAATTTCCAGTCTAACACTACAGGATAATCCCACTTGTCAACCCTCTCCTCACTAGTGATATAGCAGAGACTAAAGTCAATCATACTAGGAAGAGAATTATCTTGTTTGTTTTAAACAGTAAGGAAAATGAAGGGAAAAGGCAAAAAGAGAGGTTACATGTTGAGATTTCAGTTGGTTTCGGAGACTGAAAAGCTTGAAATCTACCGCCTCTGAAAGGTACTTATGGCATAATTTGTGGGCACTCTGGTCAAGCCACTCTGGTCTTTTGCCAACCCAGAAGGAGGAATGATGGAAACTCCCCCCATGCCTCTGCTCCTCCCTCCCCCAATTTCATAGACAGATTTCCTTGCAACGGTAAGATGGTTTTTGGTGTTTCAGGACTGGTTCATGAGTGGTATATTGGGAGTTGGGGGGGGGGAAGAGGTGTGTATCCATCAGATCCATGTTTTTTCTTGATCCACAATAACTCAAAGGACCCCATCATACCTGTTTAGTTTGAAGTTCTGACCTGGAGGAGAAGAGTCGCTGTGGAAATATTTATAGCAGATGGTACATTTAAGCGGGTATTCTCCCAACATCATTCCTGTCAAGGTCAGCTCTAGATTTCTAAAACAACAGGATGGAAGTCACAAGTCAGAGCAGGGAGGACAGGAGAAGGAAATAGTAGTCAATGTCCAAAGAGCCAAGGGTCAGAAAGTCACTTACAAGAGAGCAAGCAATAAACAGAGTGGAAGACAAGGTGGGTAGAAACACAAGGAATACAAAGCAGAGACACCTGGAACCAGTTGCAACATGAGTTCTTGTTGCTTCCAGCAAAGCCACTCTGACTGCAAAGGGTCTTTATGGTTTTGGTCTCAATCTCTCCCTGCTTCAGCTGCCACTACTCTGACCACAAGTGTTAGAGATCTTTACCAGCACTTGCTCTGATACCCTGGGCCAATGGTGTTCCCTGAGGCAGAAGGGCGTTTCATCTGTCCAGCTCCTCGAATAGCTGAGTGTCTGCCCCTTTCTGCTCCAGCTGCTTTGAACCCTCCTTGGCCTCTTCTCCTGAGAAGGACTAATCCAAATAAGGTGTGAAAGTGACTACAGAGGGGAGAAAACAGGAAATACAAGATCACACTTCTGCTAAACTTGGATGTTCATCTAGGACCTTGGAGAAGGGTTTCCTCTTTCCTATGGGCAACTCAAATACTGTCCCAGGAGGACAGAACTGTACTCTTGGGATTTTAAAGTACCACAACTCAAACAGTATGACACTTTAATTATTTTCTCAGCTCCCAAGGTTCTAAAATTACTTTGCACAAGTCAGAAGTGGAATGGGACCAAATATGGAAGCTGAAAAATTAAAATTAATGTTTTCCTTGACTACAATCTAGT
The DNA here is from genome assembly GCA_037013535.1 of Intellagama lesueurii. Lineage (NCBI taxonomy): Eukaryota > Metazoa > Chordata > Lepidosauria > Squamata > Agamidae > Intellagama > Intellagama lesueurii. Next base: position 89,703,867 of record JBAJHW010000004.1, on the reverse strand, counting down.
ATGTTAGGCCTGTGAGGAGAAAATGCTTACTGGCAAGGAGAAAATGGTGAAAATATTGTAAAGTGGTGAGTTCCCTTTCCCATCCTTATCACAGGAGACAAATTAATAGTTGTGTGACCCTCAGTCGGAGCAGCCAGAAACATTGATTGCCAGTGTAGAAGGGTGGAATACATCCAGTTGTATAGATATGCTGAACCAACCAAATCAGACTGGAGCAGCTGTTAAAATATTAGCTTGTTTGCAGATAGAGTCAGTGTTTTTCTGAGTATGCGAGGTTTGGCACGATGATACAAACAGAAGTATGAGAGGCCACCTTTGGTAGAAAATTCTATCTTTCTCAGGCAATACAACACAAACAGTACAACACAAATGAGAAAGCAACTCAAATAAGAAAGGAAAAATTGAAACAAAACCAGCATGTCTAAATGAAGATAGTTGGAATAAAACAGCCGATGTTCTAGAAGAGAAGTCAATAAAATGGGGAGAGAAACTCCCCTCCTGTGGCAAAGAGTTTTAGGGACTTCCTAAGTTCTGTGAATTGAAAACAGAGGCCAGATTCACATTGGTATTCATAGAAGATTTGTGTAACTTGCCACAACTAATTGTAGATAATTAATGTATTGCCATATGGCTCAATTATGTGCCTTGCTGCATGGCAAATTGAGCAACCAAGACTGCCCCAGCAGCTTGTCAATTAGCTAAAATTAGGTGTGGCAAGTTACACAAACCTTATGTGAACACTGTAGAATTCAAACAACATTATATTAAAACAAGTACTTAATCAAAACTATTCTGAAACGATTTAAAAACAGAAGAACGAAGAAGAAAATGTACCACACCCATGATTAAAAGAGCTGTTTTTCCGTTGGCAGTCAGTGGCTGAAGACCTGTCTAAATAAAAAGGCATTTTCCCACTGAGGAAGAGACAACAGGAACCCTCTTGGAAGGGAGTTCTGCAGCTTTGGAGCAGCCACTGAGATGCTCCTCTCTTACAATCTCACCAGATGTGCCTGTGAGGAGGGCAAAACTAGGAAAAGGGCTTCTTCTGACAGCATTAAGAACTGGGCAGGTTCATATAATTAATAACTATGTGTTGTCACATTGATTCCAACTTGTGGAGATCTTTTCCAGGATTTTCTAGATATAGAATACTCAGAAGTGATTTACCATCTCTTTCTTCTGGAGGCACTCTGGGACCATGCAGCTTGTGCACAGCTGTACTTACTGTCTCTTCTTCCAGGTGGGCACATTGAGCTACCCTGCCAGCAAGGGCAATACAGTCCTTCAGATGGCCAGACTCAAGGTGTATGATGGGTGATGTATTTAAACAAACTAATAAAATAAGTGAATCTTTTTAGTGCACATTCCAATTTTGCTCATTTCCCTCCCACGCCTTTTTACAAAATATTGGTGTTTGGCCAACTGGTACTCCTTTTTATCTTCATTGTGAAGTGGAGCAGCTAACACACTGGGGGGGGGGGGGCTCCACTGTCCACTTAAAGTAATGTGTATGACTATACTTGTTGGCCTAAATATCTCCATAATTCTTTCTGTCTAAAAAAGGTGGGAAATGGGAAATAAATTTGATTTATGTACTCACAATGGCATGCACAGAGCACACTGTGTGAATACTATTTTGGACTCCCTCCATTTTCCATGGCACAAACCTCCCCACATAACAGTTTCAATCCACAGGTGGCTGTAGATTTTTATTTATTTATTTTATTTATTTGTTTTATTTATAGGCTGCCTTTCTCCCGATAAGGGGACCCAAGGCGGCACACAATATTAATAAGAATAGAATTTAAAATATAAGTTAAACATTAAAAAAACAATTAAACTATATGATAATTAAAATACAATTGAATAATTTAAAGGAAGTAACCATTGGGTTAACCATCTTAACTTTTAAAAGGACTCAATCATGATTGTTAAAAGCCTGCCTGAAGAGATGGGTCTTCTTCAGCCATCAGCGGATGCTCGTGCCACTGCTGAGCCAAGCTTCAGCAGCGTGGCTCGTCTTTGCCTCCCCCCCTCGGATAATGCAAGACTCCATTCAAGTTACGAGATTGACGTAGGAGGAGAGGGGGGAATGCTAGGTTATTTAAGGGATGTTCCCCCCTCTCTCCGCCCTCTTCCTTTCTTGGCGCTAGTGAAGGATAGAGCTCCGCTACTTGGCTCTGTTGCGAGCGGCGTCATCGAGGCCTGTGAGCTACAACTCTTGGGAGACTGGGAGGGTAGCATCAGCTCCCTCCCACGGTTTGCTTACTAACTTTGTTCTGTTTGGCTTTCTAGTTTTAATAATTGGAATTCTTTTCATTTCGTTTGGTATTAATTAACTTGATTTAATTTTATTAATGGTTAATTATATTTTAAGGGGAATGGGTAGTCGCAAGGAGGGGGAGGGGGGTCGTGACCACGCGGCTTGTGCGGCTTGCACTTCAGCGCGATCTGAGTTTTGGGGATCTGACGAAACTTAGAGAAGTTCATTCGTGCCTACCCGATAGTTGCAGTGGACGAGGGTCGGGTAGCCACGAGGCAGTTGAAGGATGGTGGTCTAGCGGATCCGTGGCCATTAGGGTGTGTCTGGTGCGGCCAATCGGCGTTTCGGCCTTGGCACACTGATTTCTTGCCCCCCACATCATCCCTCCTTCTCAATGGTCGGTGTTCTGATCTTCTTAGTGGCACAGCATCCTAATAGTGCCATCTGGCAGACGGTTCAGTGAACGAGCACTTGGCAAGGTGTCAAGTTTGAATTATCCTTGCACTTTTACCGGCCTAGCTGCATCAGGGTTTTATAAAAAAATTAAAATTAAAAAAAATTGTAATTCGAATAGAATAATTTATGATTTAGGATTAAATATATACCTAAAATTTCATTATTTTAGGTGTGATTAGCAATCCCCATTGATAGATTTTTAGTTGATATTATAATTAATGGTATTTACATAAATTGGTATCTGAGGCAGGAACTGTTTAAGTAAATTTAATTGGGCGCATTGCCTCCTATAATTAGATTGATTTGATTTAGTAAGTTTAATCACAGGAAATTACTCAGGGAATCAATTTCATTGCAAGCATAGTACAGTTAAATAAATAAATAAATAAATAAATAAATAAATAAATAAATAAATAAATAAATAAATAAATAAATAAATAAATAAATAAATAAATAAATAAATAATTGGTTGATTAAAAACAAGCAATAGTCAAGTTGATCTATAGGAGTGTTTTTCACACATTAGGATAGGAGTACATTGCTGTACAGCAAGTCACAGTGAGAGTCACAAGCTGCTCACCTTTAATTAATCAGTGCAGTGTGCGATTTTCATTTGGGTGGGCACAAAAGCTGGTGAGACACGTAGGGCTCTCTGACTCTGGTGAGCGCTAGAATTATAATGGCATCTCATAAAGGTCAGGGCAATAAAAAAGGAAAACAATCTGCCAAGAAAAGGCCAGTGCCCCAAGTGTCTCTGCCTCAATCTTCATCGGACGAGGAATAATGGCCTGTGTGGCAACAATTGCAGGAAAAAATTTCTGCGTTGGAGGCTGAACAGTTGGCAAGTCAGGCTCCACAGTCCTGCGAGGCACAGCCCCGCAGATCAGCTAGGGAGGCCAAGAGTCATCGTAGGGCCAAACTTAAAGCTATAGCTGATGACCTGATGTCTCAATTTGCTGTTCTTGAAGAGGAGCAGCAGACTGGCGGGACATCCAGAAGTGATGCAGACGAGGCGACTGCAACACCGCGGCTGCGGAGTATTGATAAGAGTAGGCGGTCTTCTACTATAGCATCTGAGTTGGCAGCCCCAGTTCCTGAGGCACAGGAGGAAATGACCAAGGCCAGCCCTGACCGGCTCTATGGAAGGGACGACACAAGCCTGGCTATGTCAGGTGAGTCTGCCGTTACACCGGGCACTTTTTCAGTGATCCCTGCTTGGCCTTGGGCTGGCAATGGACAGTTTAATCCCACATTCTACTCACCTTACGATACACAGGGTTTTAGGGCCCCCAACACTCCATGGCCTTGCTCCAGCACACAATTTGGTGGATGGGGTACCCCATACCCCCAGGTTGCATTACCAGCCCAGTTTAACACCACGGCTGGTGTAGGAGTTTGGCCATACCCCTCCGTTCCAGACACAGGCTATAATACCGTGCCTTTACGCGCATTACCATGAGGCAACTATTCAATGCCCCTGGGTGATCACCTCACCCCAGCAACTCAAGAAAAAATATAAAAGGGTAAATACGTGGATTTATTTGAACTGCTAAACAGAGATGTGGAGAAAAAGGACTTGGACAAGGAGGATGATAAAGACAAGGAACGGCGTAGGAAGAAGAAACCAGATAAGACATGGTCCAATTGGCTACCAGGCTTCTTAATTTATGCAGGGGTAGTTGTCAAGGCCCAGCCGTGGAGGGCGCAATCCCTCTTTCAATATTTAGATTTGATCTACAGGGCTTATGTAGATTTTGCTGGGCAGGCGTGGCTTAACTATGATGAATCATTCTGTATGTGGAGCGCAATTCACCCAAATCTTCAATGGGATGAGCCTCTGCTGGGTCTTTGGCTACAGTATATGACACCAGCCAGACCCAATCTTGGAGATAGGTTTGATAGTGGACATTTAAACAGAAAGACCGCCCTGACTCAAAATCCCCATGTAGGAGTGGGGCAGGTGGTTCAAGCCCACCTGCTCTGCTGGGATTACAACGCCAAGGGGGCTTGCACCAGGAAGCCATGCCATTTCAGGCATGAGTGTTCCACATGTGGGGGACAACACCCCAATATATCATGCTTCAGGGCCAGGGCTCAGTGGCAGAACAAGGGCCCAGGAGGAGGTAAAAAACCCAGTAGTGGCAGGAATAACCCTGGAAAAGAGCCCCAGCCCAAATAGGATTGAGGTGCTAGAAGCATGGCTGCATGCTTACCCATGCAAGGAGGATGCTATCTATTTACGGGATGGTTTCAGGTATGGTTTTAGGATTCTGGCAGTGGGTGAGCACATGCGTTTTTTTGTGTGTGTTTTGCGCAAAACCTAAAATCTGTGTGTGCTATGGAAGAGGTGGTCTAGGAGAAGATTGACAAAGAAGTAAAGCAAGGGAGAGTTCTGGGGCCCTTTGCAATGGCTCCTTTGGAGACCTTGAGGGTCTCACCTTTAGGAATAGTTCCAAAAATGTCCCTGGGTGAGTTTAGATTATTACACCACTTGTCCTACCCGGAGGGAGCGTCAGTTAACAACGCCATCCCTCAGGAGCTTTGTACTGTGCACTACACCTCTTTCGATGAGGCGGTTCACATGGTAAGAAAGTGTGGCATGGGGGCTGAGCTGGCGAAATGTGATATAAAATCAGTGTTCCAAATTTTGCCAGTTCACCCACAGGATTTTGATCTGTTAGGATTTTATTTTCAGGGTTTCTTTTATATTGACAGGGCCTTACCTATGGGATGCTCAGTTTCATGCACTGCATTTCAGCGTTTCAGCTCGTTTCTTGAGTGGGAGATCAGGCGCAGGGTGGGCTGTAAGTGTACGGCCCATTATTTAGATGATTACCTTTTCTGTGGTGAAAAGAACACAGGAAGGTGTGGATTTATTTTAAACACCTTTCAAGAGATGGCAGGGGAACTAGGCTTACCCCTGGCAGTAGAAAAAATGGAGGGACCGGCCACATCCCTTACTTTCCTAGGCATTGAGCAAGATACGGTACAACAGACATTGCAGCTACCTGACAGCAAATTAGCTGACCTTAGGATTCGGTTAGTCTCGCTATTGTAAAAGAAAAAGGTGTCTCTATGAGAGCTGCAGGAGATAGTTGGCCACTTGAACTTTGCATGCAGAGTCGTGGCGCCTGGGTGCGCCTTTCTGCGTCGTCTTTGCGATACAATGAAGGGTCTGCACCGCCCTTTGCATAGGACTTGGGTCACGTGTGGTATGAGGGAGGATTTGCAAGTTTGGAGTCAGTTTTTAGCAGATTTCAATGGGATATCTTTCTGGAGAGGTGAAATAGGGCTGAAGGCAGACTTTCAGGTCCATTCAGACGTGGCAGGTTCTTTGGGGTTTGGAATTTATTTCAAGGGTAGATGGTGTGCCGGCACGTGGCCAGAAGACTGGCATCAGAATGGCATTACCAGGGATTTAACATTTTTAGAATTCTTCCCAATAGTTGGTGCGCTGTGGATATGGGCGGAAGAGTGGTCCAACACTGTGGTTCAGTTTTGGTGCGACAATCAAGCGCTTGTTTGCATCATAAACAACCTTACATCGCACTCAGAATGGATCATGACACTAGTCAGGGCATTTACACTGCGGGCCTTGCAGTTTAATGTTTTAGTACAGGCCCGGCATGTACCAGGTATAGACAATAGATTAGCTGATGCATTGTCGCACCAACAGATCGAGCTGTTCAGGGAGCTAGACCCAGGAGCCAATGAGTTCCCGGAGATTCTGCCCCCAGAGGTCTGGCAAATTGGTGCAAAGACGCGGAAAGAGCAATAGGTTTGGCTCTGGCACCGAGGACATGAAAAGGGTAGTCGGCTGTGAGTATAGAGTTTGAGGAGTTTAGGGAGCTGGTCAATTTGGAACCAGTTTGGCTCGCACCAGTGGAACACCTTCAGCAATTTATAGTGCATTTGAATACGAAGGGTTTAGCGCTGGGAACTATACAAGGTAGGTTGTTGGCGCTTTCCTTCTACGCTAGGGTCCATGGCTACCAGGATTATTCCTCTGAGTACCGCATTAAGAAAATGATAGAAGGGGGGTTTAAAGAAAGGGGTAGGGCCAAGGATACCAGGGCTCCCATTTCACCTGTGCTGTTAGAGCGTATTTGTAAGCAGTGGGAGCTTCTGTGTAGAGATCAATACGAAATAACTTTATTTACAGTGGCATCCTTGCTGATTTTTTTCGGTGCCCTTAGGATTAGTGAGGTAGTTGCTGCAGGAAAGGGCGATAAGTCCTGAAATGGCAGGACATTAGGGTTGTAGACAGGACGGTGCAGATTAACGTCCGACGATCCAAGGCCGATCAGTTAGGAAGGGGAGTGCAGCTTGTTCTAGCGTGCTGCCATATAGATGGCATTTGCCCGATAAAAGCTGCAAATGTGTACCTGGAACTTAGGGGACAAGAGCAGGGATATTTCTTTCAGCATAGTGATGGTTCACCATTAACTAAGTACCAGTTTTGGAAGCTGACAGAATAAGGTGGGAGTGCAGGGGTTGAGATTCGGATCACACTCCTTTAGAATTGGTGCAGCATCCACTGCTGCAGCACTAGGATACAACACGGATGAAATTAAGCGTTTGGGTCGGTGGTCTTTGTCCAACTATTGCAGGTATATCAGAGCACTTCCTAACATCTAGGCAGGGGCCTGGTTTTGTCTTATCTTTGCAGGTCCTGTGGCGACAGCAAGGTGGACGTGGGTTTTGATCATAGGCCACAGTTATGTTTTTTGGGCAGCGCGACATGCGGCTGCATCCCCATGGGGGAGCAACCTGGGCCTTGGAACCAGAGCCCACATTGAGTGGAGAGGGCTGCATGGAATGCTGTGGATCCAGCTATGCAGAGTGATTGCATTTGGACAATTTCCCCCAGATTTGTTGGTGATACATCTGGGTGGCAACAATATTGCCAGGTGTCGCGGAAAGGCATTGATCTTGGACATTATACGCAATTTGACATGGCTGAAGACCATGTATCTAGCCATGCGTATTGTGTGGTCGATGGTTGTTCCTCAGTTGGCATGGAGAGATGCCAGGAATTTTCTCTCCGTTAACACTGTGCACAGGCGTGTTAACCGGGAGGTCTGCAGAGCGGTCTGCAGCGGCCTTGGATCGGTGATTGGTTACCAGAGGATCCGTATGGATAGGCCTGAGTTTTTTCGGAATGGTGGTGTCCATCTGTCCGATTTGGGTTTGGATGTCTTCTTGGAAGACATCAAGGGGGGCCTGCTTTCTGAGCTTGATCGGCTCGATGGCAGGCATGGGACTGAGCTTGGCTAGTCCCTAAGCTGTGGCGGGTAGTGTGGATATAACAGGTTTTTGGTGAGTCCCATTGCAATATCAGGTAAGCTATAGACCATCTGACCTCCCAGCGCTGTGGATCGTGCGATTACAGTGCTTGGGGGGAAGATGCGCTGGGGCCACACCTGGACCAACAGTCAACAAGAAGAAGCTGGCTTGAGGTCCGGGGGTGGTCAAATTGGGGCCGGACGGGTTCTCACTGTCTTTAAGACCGTGAAAACCTGGGGCCAGGGACTCGCCTATTTGTTGCTTAAGGGGTCCTTTGAGACCTCTTTCCTTAAACCTGATTCCGCACTATGGCAGGAGCCCCCTTTGCCAAAGGATGGCAACATTGATTATGCTTAATAAAGTGTGGCCCGTATTTCTTGTCTCGCGTCTTCATTCCAGGGTGGGGAGGGCAAAGGATAAAAGGGAGGGCGCTGCCCTGATCTCCTCAGGCAGAGCATTCCACAGTCTGGGAGCTGCCACAGAGAAGGTCCTCTCTAGTGTCCCCAATCAGTCATGCTTGCACAAAGTGTTTTGGAAGTGGGAATACCAAATGTCCTTGTCTTCTGATTTGTTACCTTTTTGTCATTTAAAAATAACTCCCTGGCCTCCTATAGCAGTTTATTTATCCTCTTCTTTTCAGGGGGAGGAGATCACTTATGCAGCCACCCTTCTCCCAATGCAACAAAAACAGGACACAAAGTTCTGGTGTGAACCTGATCATCTGTTTCTTAAATATTTGTAGTTATAAAAATAAAAAGAACAATCATGCCTTATACAGACCAGTTATACAGAGCCACTTTTTTTTTCCCCCAGTGGCAAATTGTATGTGTCAACCAACTCCGGGGATAGACTTGTGAGGCCCACAAATTTCAAAGTGATTAGCTCCAGTCGGGAAACTCATTGACTTTAAAGTTCAACTCTCGCCCTTGGCCTCTCACAGTAGTAAAAAAAAAAAAAAAGGTACATTGAAGCTGTCCCACATCAATCTTGAAAACCCTGAAGTTTCCCTGCCCTTGTCTGCAAATGTTATTAAGGGTTTTAAGTCCTAAAGGAAAGTTAGTCTTTATTTCTGTCAACTCACTGTGAAGTTTGGGCTGCCTCATTAGAGCTGATGGCAGCTGAGGCCTTGTTAGAACATAGCAAGAAGAGAAGATCTCTCATACTGGTTTCACCAGGATGGAAACTTCTTTCACAGTTATAGACACTGATTTTTCACAAACTAGCCCTTTTTCCTCTGCAGGAAAATACAACATTCTTTCAACAAACTGTCAGTTATGTTTTACCTGTCTGCTCCTTTGTATATAGCATTGTCACCTATTCAGAATTTGTATGAATACTTATATATGTTGGGAACTCTGACAATAGTACTTATAGAGTAGTTATGGGAAATGGTTTACCTCTACTTTTGTGAAGAATGTTTTGTCCTAAAAAACAATATCTGAGGTTCAAAGCAGGGATTTCTTTAAAGATGTAACCAGTGGCTCTGATATTTCCTCTTGTATTTTAGATTTGATACAGCAGGCAATACAGGAGGAGCCCTCCTAAGAGGGACCGGGAGGTTTAATTACTTTCACATTCTCTTCCTCCTCCTCTTCCTTCTCCTCGCCCTCTTATTATCATACTTCTAGGATTGCCTCTACAGATGGGCATGAACCAAACCAACCAACCAACCAGGAAGTTTGTTGATTTGTTGGTTTGGGTTGGCTCAGGTTTGTCAAAAACGACAAACCAAAATGAACCAAACCAATGAACTTTTTAAAGCAATTTTTGATTTGTTCGGTTTGTTTGCCCATTTTCTCCTCCCTCACCCCTGGCAGCTTGCTCCTGTTAATCAGAAGCACTAGGCAACCCTGGAAGCCAATCCAGTATAAACTACTGGATTGGCAGGTCAGACAGCCAAACACACAGCTCAAAGGACTCTGGGGCAGTTGTGTGTTCCTATTTATAAGACTGATTCACAGGAACCATTTTCACCTCAGAGCCACTTCTGATAGTGAGAAGAACTCTTCTACCTTGGAACCAGGTTAGCTCAGATCTCCAGCAGCATATTGCTTTCCTTTTCAGGCAGCTTGTCTCTCTCCCTCCTCCCCCAGTGACCACACATCAACCTCTGTACCTCAGCTCAGACCTCCATCATGCCATTGTCCACAGGGATTGGGGGAAAAGCATTGTCCCTCCCCACTACACCTCCTGATGAGTAACACCCTTTCCCTGGCATGAACCGCTGGTGGAATTTTCCCCATGCCAGCTGCTAAAGGGCACTTTCCTAGGGAACCTAATTTGAGAGTGTATAACTTAGATGCCTGAAATCCAAACTTCACCAAACCTTGAGGGAATGTAGAGGAGTGTCAGGGGAAGCTTCTCTGTGATTTTGGTGTCTCTACATGGCTGGAGGGATCTGTTCTAGGGCTCCCAAACTTCCGAACCAAAATGAACCAATTTTTTTCAAGAGTTCAGGAAATTCATGGTTTGTTAACTTCAACAAACCATGAATCACAATGAACCACCATTTTTTTCTGATTTGTGCCCATCTCCAATTGCCACCTGAAGAGCATTCAGTTCTCTTAAATACCATACCAAAAGCTGAGAAACAAGCAATTCCTCATACTTTAACAAGGGTGGGCCCTTGTGCTGTTAAAGGGGCAAGGCAAGCAAGTGTTGAGGGAACTGTTTCTAAGCCAGCTGATGAGGAAAGGGCATGAGGAAAACCCAGATAAATAAACTCAAACACAGGAAAAAACCTGATGTACCTGAAACTATGACAACCCACTGCCAGGAACATGTCTTCCTTCCTTCCTTCCTTCCTTCCTTCCTTCCTTCCTTCCTTCCTTCCTTCCTTCCTTCCTTCCTATCTCTCTCTCTCTCTCTCTCTCTCTCTCTCTGGTGGATAGGCAGACAGCAAATGCACCCAGCAGCTAAAGTGGCATCTGTCATATAGTTTACATCCCATATGGTCGTGACTATGTCGCATAAGATACATTACTTTTTTTTCTAGGCCGTACACAATGCTGGGACTTGTGGAGGGCTCACCACTAGCCCACATGGACTCTCTCTTCTAGGCCCGGTGCTACAGTTGCCAGAGTTTTGAACAACAAAAAAGGCTCACAATTGGTAATGCCTTTGGTCCAGTCTCTGCCCTCCACTAAATGTTATGAGAGTCCAAAGAGTATGCACCTACGTTTTCTCTCTCTGTCCCTTTCTGGTCATTGATGGCTTTTTGGCATTGTCAACGTTTCATGAACGCAACAGAGATACAAATACCATCATGCTGAGCCAAATAGCCAGCTGTGAATGGGAAGAGAGCACTGCCCAGGCTATAAAGCCTCCGAATATACAAAAAAGCAGCTTTCGCCTCCAGTGTGACTCCTCAGGTACCCTCAGACCTAGCAACTATACTCCACCTTTCTACTGACAAATAGTACTCAAGTGTTCAAGGTAGCTAAAAGATAACTAATGGTGTTTAACAAACACCACAAGCAGTGTAAAAGGCCATATTGGAAATATTTGTCTTCAGACACAGAAAAAAGTGATAGTGAGAACAGGTTGCAGATCTGAGGGAACTACATTTCCCAGTCTAGAAACAACACTGGAAAAAGTCTTCTTCTACCTGCTTGTCATTTTCACAAGTCACTTTCTGATAGCTATGTCTGAAAAGCTTAAATGTTAAATGTTGTAACAAGACACGTGGTTCCCTTGATAACCACTCAACAAGCCTTTTGGGTCTTTCAAGTTTAGAACCAATCAGTTAGAAACAAAAGATTTTAAGCAAATTATTCACAACAATTTTTTTCACTCCATAATTATAGCATAAAATATTTTGTTTGCTTTACAGGTTTTGGTAGGCTTTGTTTACTATATACTATTAACATATTTAATTCTTATTAAGCAAATCTCTCTCTCTCTCTCTCTCTCTCTCACTCACACACACACACACAGAGAGAGAGCGAGAGAGAGAGAGCGAGAGAGAGAGCATTAGAGAGTTCAAGATGTTTGTAATTAATTTAGCTCAATGGATATATTGGCCTGAACAAACTCATGTATAAACCTTTTCTTTAAAAGAAAGGGGGGAGTGTGTTTATCTATTTAAGGAAGGTATTTATCATAAATTATAAGCAGAACACAAGCCTCAACAATGACTCACAAAACTTACCTGAAATAAAGAGTGAGCATCACAACCTCTGACTTGTTCTCTAGCTGATATTTTAAATCTCATCCTCTCTCTCAACCACTCACTTACCAGGCTGTTGTTCGGGGGGGGGGGCATGTAGGAGGTTTTTCATACCCTTCTGCCATGGCTCATGGAACACTGCTACAAGTTACAATGCTAGTTTTTTCTCAGGAACAGGATCTCTATCTGCATTCACAGTTCTTCTCAATTTTCTCCTCTCAGATACCATCATCATGAATATGCTGACTTGGGATGCAATAATATTGTGCTGCCTCCAAACCAGCCTCCAAGATTGACATCCTGCTGCCTGAAATCGGCTTGTGCAATGGGAATAATATCCTCTACAGTGACAGATTGCTACAATTAAGAGATGCATTCCACTTCATAGCATTGTGTATGAGCCGTGCACATCCTGAAATGGCAAAAGGAAATCTTTAATCAATGGCTGCCGCTACCAATGACATCAATCCCGTTGCACAGGCAGAACCTGCCCAACATGATTTCAGCCTTCCACCTCACAGTACTACAGCCAATTGCAATGACAATCACCATGACTGCAGGTTGTGGTACTTAAGTCCAGCCAGCATCCATTGTCTTTGGCCTCTAGTTGGTAGTGACATTGCCGCTGCCCAAGGCCAGTGGAATTTAAAGGTGTTTTAGTTTTATTAAAGGGTTCTTATTTCATCTGTTTCATCTTTATGTCACAACATATAATCTTACAATGTATATGTTACTGGGCATATGGGTAAGCCACATTTGACAGTGAGTTGATTACACAGAACAATTCATATGCATGTAAGGTGATCACACAGTATGAGCTACATTCAAGTAGGTTGTGTATTTCCATATGGAAGTGCCTTTCATGCATGACCTTCTATTATGTAGAGTCACATTTAATATCATCATAACAGAATAACTGCAGAGCTGGAAAGTACCCTATGGATCATCAAGTCCAGCCCTTGTCAAAAAGGCACAGTGGAGGATTGAACTCCCAACCTCTGACTCCACAACCAGAAACCTAACTAGCTGAGCTATCCAGCAGTTCATTCATTTTGTAAAAAAAAAAAAAAAAAAAGCTCCTAAAGACTCTACAGGTCATTTGCTTTTCCACTGACCAATGCTCAGTGTGGCTGAAGCACATGGTGATGGTACTAATTGAAGTCAGTGCAAAAATTTATCCTTCTGTGAAATGACAGGAGATCAAATATGCAACACATCTTAATTTTTGCTTTTAAAAATACCTTTCTCATAAGACAAAATCCTGCTCCGCTAATTACACCTGTGGAACTTTTAAGGGGTAATTAAAGATTTTCAGTAATTAAATACTTTCTTCTTTTGTCCCATCGGTTGTCCAAATTGTGAGTAATCTATTTCATTGCATGGGATCTGTGGGATGGAAGAAAGAAGTCTTTGATTACCAAAAAAATCTTGTCCGCTGGTAATGTCATCCATTGACAGTGGAAAATTTTGGTAATTAAAGACTTCCTCCTATTCTGTGGTCCCACAGCTTCCATGGAATTAAACATATTATTTTTGAGTCAGACAGGCACTGAAGGAAGAAGTCTTTAATTACCAAAAATCTCTTCCTGTTGGTGATGTCACTACCTTTTTGTAGGTGTAAATTATGCAATAGGATTTTGGCCATAGTTGTGTGTGTTGGGCTTATAACAATATTATTTTAAAACTTAGAATTATCTCCTTTTTAGTTTATACTCATAACTTTTGGAGTGAAACTCTAATATCCAGGCAAGATGAGAGATGTTTTATCCTGTCAGAACAGTCTCTATCATTACTGTAAATGTAAAGCAACTTGGTAGGATGCCACACATAGTTAAGGTCTAATTTGATAACTTCACAGGAAAAAAGAAATGTTTCAGGATCTGAGTTCAAAATCTACATTAATGACAAATTTTATAATGGAAATCTAAGTAGGTCTCTGACTTTAGTCCAACTTTTTATATAATTTAAAAGGAACTAAGTATATTCTGATGGCTACAAAATAAAAATAGCTGTTTCGATTATCTTTGCCTGGAAGTAATCAAACCAACACACACACACAGAGATGTTTTATCTCTTTCTTCTTTCTTTTTTTCCTCAAAAAAAAGAGGACATAATTGTTGTCTTTCTCTCATCTAATGAATGTTAGATTAGCTCCATCATGGATATGTAGGACCCCAGGGGGTCCATTGAGTTGGTGCAATTTAACTGGCATCTTCAGCATCATAGAATTCATTCCCTTGGGCATTGTCAAAAACAAAGCTGTCATAGAACTGGAAGGAATTACAGGGACCATTAAAACTGTAGCTTTGAGGGGCCTAGAAACAACTAGAGTCCTTCTTAATTAAGATCTTTTGCTGCTATTAAATCTTTAGCACAAGATTTTAAATGGTTCCCTCATGCACACATACAAAGAAACAGGTACACATATTTTTTCTGAACACCAAAAAGCAGAATAGCTTTGTGTGTTTATTTCACCATGTTCTGTTAAACATATGGAAATTCCCCAAGATACTTTCATTCAAATAAGTTCCTATGAGATTTTGCAATGATTATTCTGTAATAAGAGCTGAATGTCTCCTGAGCCTTTTGGCTAAAAGACAGAGTGACCTCTACTCCGTCACAGGTGATCAATGTTGGCTCAGTTGGTATGGTTGGTAAGAAGGCCTGGACCACTGATTTTTATAGGATTCAAAAGGCAATTAAAGACCATAATTGAAATGTATGATGAGGGTCAGTCATACTCTGCTCTGACACTCCCACAAATTATTCATCAATCAGCTGTAGACAATTTGGCTAGCATCATCTTCATCCCCATTTATTATGTATACTTCTCAATTGAAACGATTTTATGGTATTATAGACATACTGGGCCAGCCAGCGTTTTAAAGCAATCTATGAAATGGCAAACAGTGACACCATGTTCTATCTTTGTTAGTAGTACAGAGTTTGCTCCAAATTCATTAAACTCTGTTATATAAAGACATTATAGCAATATTCTATGACAGCAGTTCTTAACTTTTTCTTTAACATGGACCCCCTTCAAATATCTTTTGTTGCCATGAACCACCAAGACTTAACTCAAAATTTAAAACCCTGAAGTGCATCAAATATTTATTTAAAGTTTCTCATGAGGATCTTCAGATTTGGAGAGAAGGGAGAAATAAGTTCATCTGTTAATGCACACACTCTGATTATAATATTTTTATTCAAATGATTCCATATGCTGCAACAACAACTACAATTACAACAACAACAACAACAACAACAACAATTCCAGGGGATGCCAGAGTTGAAGATAAAGAATTGGAAAAACTAACAAAATACAGAGAACTGGCAATCGAAACATCTTGCTTGTGGATGAAACACACTTCAGTGGTCCCCATTGTCATTGAGGCATTCGGAATAATATCAAGAGATTTCACACAATATTATAAGCAGTTGCAGATCTCAGAAATCACACCATCAGAGCTACAAAAACTGGCAATATTAGGAACAGCATACATACTACGCTGATATTTAACAGATACTTAGGTTTTTGGTTAAAACTTGTATCTATTATATAATACCAGTCAATGTTTTTATAATTTTGATTGACTGTGTCTGGTATTTTGGAATAATAATAATAATAATAATAATAATAATAATAATAATAATAATAATAATAATAATAATAATAATAATAATAATAATAATAATAATGAAATTACAAGGACATAAAACCATTAATATGACACACATATACAGAACATCACATTAAAATGAAAACTAGAAAATGAAATGAATATAATTTGTACAAAATTGTATGTCCTTCTGGTGTCTTCTTAGCAACTAGAACTTCCCTGTGTTTGCAGCAATGGTACCAAGTCACAGATGGCATGATTTCCTTAATCTGTGCTGCAAGTCCAGTAAGCTTTCCAGACATTGCTCGTGCTCCGTCTGTGCTAATTCCAATGCATTTCAACCAATCTATGTCATGAGATGTTATAAACCTGTTTACGCTATTAAATACTTATTCAGCTGTAGTGTGTACCAACAAGGAGTTGAACGGTATGTCTATGAAAACATTTCTCTCGTGCTCATGTCTAACGTAGCACAGTAAGGTCACTTTGTTTGTTATGTCTGTGCTTTTGCCCAATTGCAGTGCTAAGTAGGGAGACATGTAAATTATTTCTAATAATTGCTCCTTGATATTGGCTGACAAACCATCAATTCACTTCTTAACTGTGTCATTTGACAAAGGTACAGTGGTGCCTCGACTTACGAACTTAATTGGTTCCGGAACTCCGGTCGTAACTCGAAATGGTCGTAAGTCGAAGCACCATTTCCCATTGAAATGCATTGAAATGCAATTAATCCATTCCGGCCGAAGAAAAAAATAACCAAAAAAAAAAATCACTGCAAGACCCATCGGAAACGTGATTAATCCCTTCCGGCCGAAGGGGGGGAGGGAAGAAAAGCAATCAAGCATACAAGACCCATTGGAAATGCAAAGAAAACAAAGCAAAAAGCAAGCGAAGCACATCGGAAATGCAAAGAAAACAAAGCAAAAAGCAAGCGAAGCACATCAGAAATGCAAAGAAAACAAAGCAAAAAGCAAGCAAAGCAAGCAGAGCACATCGGAAATGCAAAGAAAACAAAGCAAAAAGCAAGCGAAGCACATCAGAAATGCAAAGAAAGCAAAGCAAAAAGCAAGGGAAACATGCAAGACCCATCGGAAATGGGGGAAAAACCCCAAAAAGCAACCAAACCCCCCAAGACCCATCGGAAATGGGGGGGGAACCCAAAAAGCAACCAAACCCCCCAAGTCCCATCGGAAATGGGGGAAAACCCCAAAACAACAAACAAACCCCCCAAGACCCATCGGAAATGGGGAAAAAAACTCCAAAAAGCAACCAAACCCCCCAAGACCCATTGGAAATGGGGGGAAAAAAACCAAAAAACAAACAAACCCCCCAAGACCCATCACAGCACAGAAACATAACCTCCCCAGCCCAAAACCACGCTGCAAAACCCACCCAGAACAGTTTTTAAAAAGCAGAAAGCAGCACCTTACCTTACCAGGCAGTCCGAAGCCTCCTCCGATCGCACTCACTCTAACTGCTGGGGCAAAAGAGCTACAAAGAAGCAGCCTCTTCGCCACCAACAGTTAGCACTTTGAATTTCCCGCCCTTTTCCCCTGCCTTTTTGTGTTCATAACTGGAAGCTCCGGCCACAAGTCAAAGCAAAATTTTGCGGCTGGAGCTGGTCGTAACTCGAAATGGTCATGTGTCGGGACGTTTGTAAGTCGAGGCACCACTGTATTAAGGAAAGGTCTTTGGCAGCTTTCTCATTGATCAGTGCAGAAACCATGATTTTTGCAGCAGGTAATATAAGTTCTTCAGCTATTGTTTCAGTTTTCCGGTATTTGCTGTTAGTTGAGAAATTTCAAATGAAGTCTTCACTGCATTTTCATTGTTACAACTGGCTGCAGTCTTTTAAACCATTTTCTTACTTTCCCAAAGTTCATGCTCCCTTATTTTGAAAAATTCGATGGTCTTTGTGGCATGTTTTTTTTTGTTAGTATCGAGATGTCTTCACAATGTTGATGGTTTCATGGCCTCGTTGGACAATATCTCATAGCACAACAAACACTGTGGTCGTTGCTTGTCTTTGGGACATGTATATGTGAAGCCAACCGAAAGATATTCCTTGCTATAATGGCAACACTTTTGAATATGACTGAAAGAAGCTTCATTTTGCTTTGAATAGGATCCACTTCAATCAACACCATGAATTCTTTTACATTTCAGATTCAGCTATCCATCCATTCTGTGGCTTAGCCAAAATGTATTGTTACAAAATTCACTGCGATAATATCAAAAAGTCACTTTACCCAACAATAACCAAATGGTTTTATTAGCAGAAATTGAAGAAGAAACATGATCATGAAGCCCATCTGAACATTCACTCACACTGACACTGACTGACTCCGACTCTCTCTTCCTGTAGCTTCTGACTGTGCAGTAGCAAGAAATGTCACGTGTTATCTCTCAGCCACTCAACGTAATCCACATGCATGTTCTCACCATGTGCAGAAATATCAAATACTTATTTGCTATCAGTTATTTTCATAACTGATTGTTACTTTTGTTTTTTAATAGAGATTGTAGCTTAGGTAAGCCAAGCTGTACACAAAAAAGCAAGGGAAATTAAAATTTTCTTCTATGTTTCCTTCCTTCCTTCCTTCCTTCCTTCCTTCCTTCCTTCCTTCCTTCCTTCCTTCCTTCCTTCCTTCACTGCAAAAGATCATAAAATTTCTTCAAGCCTTTGCAGACCACCTGTGACGACATCGCAGCTCCCCCAGGGGACCACAGGGTAAGAACCTAGGTTCTATGACATTAGTGTGGGGTCATAGTCAATAAGCTATTTATGTAAGAGTGCCTCAGTTTGACATTGTGTTTTTCATTCTTCAATATATCTATCAAAATAAGTTTGTGTTTTGCTAGTAAACTACAGGAGTGGGGGGTTCAGTCATAAGGAACTGAAGGACACTTTAACCAGTTTTAATCTCATGAAGAGTACATTCTCACTGAGGTGTTTGTCTCCAAAACATCCTCGTGAAATTATTTTTTGGCTACGTATCTCATGGGAAACTGTGTATGTTCTCAAGCTTTTCGCTCAGTGCTGAAGCACATAGTTATCATTAAGCCCAAGTGATTTCATAAGAAATAATATTCTCCATGAGAAATGATCAAGATAAGGTTGTTTTGCCGCATAATAACCCAACAGGGGAATTGTAACTGAGAGAGAATGTCAAAAAGTAGAAGGCTTATGCATTAGAGATGGGCATTTCCTTGTCCACTTACCAGGCTCTGCATGCTGCTGGAGTCCTTCTTTGGCAGTGGAGCTCCAATCCAGGCAGAAGCCCAGCCAGCCTTTCCCTGCCTCCCCAGGCAACCAACCACTCATTGGCTGTGCAGGGAGACTCTCCCTCCTGCCTCCTCACCAGAATGGTTGGCTTACTGAGGAGGCAATGAAAGGTTGGCTGGGCTCCTGCCTGGATTGGAGCGCTGCTGCTAAAGAAAGACCCCAGCAGCATGTGGACCCCGGTAAGTCGATCGGCCAGCCTGAGGGGGAGGGAGATGGAACTCAGCACCTCTTATGATGCCGTGCTTCATACGAAGCTGTATTAAGCACAAAGCGCCCATCTCTAGAATGGATTCCTCTTCAAACAAGTTAGTCACACAAGTTCCTGACTTCTTAATATGAATTTTACCAGAACTTGGAAAGTTACTTTTCAAAAGCTACTCATTACAGGTCTCAAAAAAAACCAGTTCATTGTTGCTACCAGTTACAACATTTGAAAAATAACTCATTACATTATTGTATTCTCGAAGGCTTTCACGGCCGGGATCTGATGGTTGTTGTGGGTTTTTCGGGCTCTTTAGCCGTGTTTTGAAGGTTGTTCTCCCTAACTTTTTGCCAGTCTCTGTGGCCGGCATCTTCAGAGGACAGGAGTCAAAACTCTGTCTGTGCTCATTACATTATTCTTTTTTTGAAGAAATCATTTTTGTTATTTTTTGGGAGGGGGAAGAGTATTTGTGTTAGAACATCATAAAACCCAAACAATTGATAAAAACCTGCTTGAGGCTATTTTTGCAGCCTTTAGCCCTGCCCTGTTCCCCTATATTTCCTGAAAAAAGAAAGAAAGAAATGGCAGCCTCTGGAAGCCTCTAGCAGCGATGATTCATGTTTGAAATAGGTCACCGTCCCCCTTATGCTCTGTTTAACATCCCTAAATATCAGTTAGATTCATGCCACCTGTGGGAAGGAGAGTAATGAATTCTGGTAGATAAAGGAAATTGGTAGCCTATTCATCAGGAAACATTAACTCTTCATAATTATTCTCATGTGCCCAACCAAATTACCAGAATGAATGTTGATGTCCTAAATGTCAGCAAAGGTTGATCTGTTAGTGTTACATGATAGGATAGAGTAAAATAATATTCATGGACACATGGACTCTCTCTCTCTCACACACACACACACAGAGAGAGAGAGAGACTTTTTACTCTTGTACTAGCAATGGCAATATTAATGTTAAACTCTCATTCTGAAGCAGAGCCCTAGCTAGAGTGATGGAACCAGGACTTTGCTCCATGATGTGGAAATTCAGATGGTGCCAAAATTCAGAAGTGCATTGACTGGTTCATGTCAGGAAAATAAATGGCAACAACTCCAAGCCCTACTCATTTCCATCTTTCCCACTTCATAAAGAGACAGAAATGGGCAGTGCACATCTGAATGCAGTCCTGGGTTGTGCTTTGTTAGACTCACCTCTATGTCTGTCTTTCCTTTGCCAGCTGAAGCTATTCTTCCTCAGCTCAAAGCTGGGGCTGGTGATCACAGAGCAATTTTTATAAGGTCCCTCCGGACCAGCGCGCAGCTTCTGGGATGGGGCTTCTTTGCCTGCCCATCCAGAGAGACGCAGCAGGGAACCACAGGAGGACGGCAGGCAGGGCTAAAGGTGAGCCTTTAAGAAGGCTGCCTTTGCCTGCACAGTCCTCTTTCCCTGCTTCAGCTTGCTTCCCACCCACCCACTCATTTAGTAAGAATGAGACTAGCTGGTCGCTTCGGGGCTGGATGAGAATTTTTGATCTGCACCTACGTTGGCCTCTGGGTGCAGGTGTTTTTTTCACCCACCCCATTCTTACTTACGCTGGGCATTTTGGGTCCTTTATTAATAGAATGTCACTGTTAAATAGGTCACAACGGCGGGCAGTGCAAAGAAGGATAGGAGCAGGGGATTTACAGGGGATACACCCAGCAGGGGCTAGACAACCCTCCTCTCAGAATTGCAGTAAGAGAGGTTCTGCTGAGGGGAGGGGGAAACAGGGGACCCCAGGGGATGTGGTTCTATTGGGGTCCCGAGGCTATGCTTTAGGCTGGCCTCTGGTGCGTATGGTTGAGAGGGGGCGGGGCTGGAGAACAGCGCTCCCTTTCGGTGCAGGATTCCACTGGAGAAAGGTCTGGACCGGTCAAGTATGATTGACAATGGTCTCAGACCTGTTTTGCACTACGGCAGGCCCCCTTAAAATAGGAGGAATTAAAGCGTTAATAAGTTATTAAACTTGTGGCCCTAGTTTAACCCACTTTATTGTGTCTTGTCGCATTATTCCAGGCTGGGCAGGCAAAGAAAGTACTACTGGCTTGAAGGGAGGCAATATCTATGCGCTGTAACGCAGGTTGGTAATTTGGATAGATTGGGCTGATGTTTGGTTCCTGAGAGCAAGCCTTTATGTGCCATCCATGAGGGTTTTTTTTCTGGATGACTAGAATTGTCCTCCTAACTCTCCTGGGACTGGAAAAGGTTGTGTCTCCTCCCAGGCAGGGTAGAAGGCAAATAGAAGGAGACTGGCCTACTCTGTGGTCTTCACAGGTTCATGAAAAACAGTTAGAAATTATGTGAGGGAAGCAGAGCCTTGTAATGAACTTGGTCATACTGAAATGTTCCAATTCCCAGTCCTTTAGTCTTTAGCTCATGTTTTATCCCCCAAAGAAAAACTAATTTACCTGCAGCATTTATAGAATTGTTCATGTTCTGCTGTATCAAGCAATCTCACAAATGCAGTGCGTCTCTTATTTAAAACTGGCTTAACATTAAATGATTGCTGTCCTTGTGCCAAGTGTGATGGGAATAAAATATAGAAGAGCTGCAATCCTTGTGCGTAGGCAGCTAGCAGGTATAAAGCCAAGTTCTAACAGCTCTGTGTCCCCACTTTGATTCATCTCTCTGTGTCTATGCCTGCATGTGTATGTGCATGTGATGACTTTGTCTGTGTTCATGTTCAGGTGGAGACCAGAAAAACAGGTTGTATAAGTTTTTCCAATCTTTATGACTGATATGGAATAAAATTGATATGAAATTATATGGAAGATGACCTTGTAAATTTCCTGAGTGGGGAGGTGGAGGAAGAGAAGAATTCCAGGTGCAGAAACAAAACATTGCCATAAGGGATGATCTGAAAAATAAAACCTAAGCCAAATAATGACCCAAATTTTCCATTATTTCTTCCCCTTCTGTCATTCTCGTCTCTCTGCCCCAAACATTACATAAACTTTTTGTAGGGTTATGTTCTTTAAATTACTTCATTAATTTTCTAGAGCCATGCAGCATCCTTTAAAGCTGGAATTTGTACCATATACCACGCATGGGCTTGAATATATGTTCTGATAGAAAAACACAATAAAAACAGGAGTTATTAGAATGTATTGGAATGTGCTTGTTGTCCCCCACCCCCATCAAAACCAGAGGGTTTGGAGGCAGGGAACACTTAATATTAGAGAAAACAATAATCACAGCAAAGTTCAAAAGGCCTTCTCCTGGGTATGGTAGAAAGAAAAAGCAATGAGCGTGATACCAACCACTGGGATTTGCCACTGAGGATGAACCCAAAAGTATTGCACTTTGGCTCACATGTGTTCACTTCTTTCCTTTTATATTTAATACCCAGCTGGGTTGACTTTACAATAACAAGAAACTACTATTCAGTACTAAAGTACTAAATAGATTCAAAACACAGAATCTTCTTTGTTTAGTCAGTGTGGGCATTGTCTGTGAAACCCAACTCTTAAGGTTCTCATCTTTCCGTGATCAAGCTTGTCTGAATCTTGTATCATGCAGGGCTTTTTTTAAATTTTCGTGAACAGAATAATAATAATTACATGCTGTCAAGTCAACCTGCATGAATTTTGTGCACTTTCTATGGGAAACCCTATATATATTTGCACATTTTCTCCCTTATGCACCTCTGAATTTTAGAAATGTTCAGTTGTCTTTGCACATTTTAAAAATGAGCACTCATGGGCCAGCATAGGGTCTTCTTTTTGTCCCATGGAATGGATCACAAGCCAAGAAATGTGTAGACTTCTGACCACAGACAAGGCCTGGCTCTGTTCTCAGCTCTGGGAGGTGATCCTTGTGTAAATATGCTATTTAAAAAGCCTCCGTAGAGTCAATTCCTCATACATCCTTACCTGAAGAAAGTGTTTCAGATGCTCTTTTAAAACAAAGGCATCATGGATTCAGGGATAAAGGGCAAAATAAAGTAACATTTTAAAAAAACAATGGTTTTATTTCAGTGTGACCTTCTATGGATCAAAATCTACTTCCTCAGTCACAGGAGTGCACTTCCTTAGACACAGGAGGACGCAGACCTTCACCTGCTCATAGAGATATATATACATATATAAATATACAAGATATGTATTTGCACTTCTGTGTCTATGGAAGGGGATTTTGGTCCATGTGCACTCATATGGAAATAAAATTGTTATTCTTTAGTGATTATTTTGCCTCCTTCCTCGCTTCCTTTTGGTTACATGCTGAGGCAGACTAAAGCTATGACAGCATGGTCAAACACTGCAGGATTTTTTTCTGATCACATGAGACAAAGGCCAATTTGTATCAGCCCAGCTGTTTTTGTTCTCAACTCAGAGGTTTTTTGTCTCCCCCTTCTACTTTTTTCAAGCCAAAAGAAATTGAATGGACCTTTCCCTCTGTGATCAGTTTTTTCATTCTCCAAAAGGATGGGGGGGCATAATTGTGGGTGGTATTCTGGTGATGTATAAGATGGATGTGATGGTTTGGACAGTGGGAACACCCAACCCTGCAATCTTTCTCCCTAGTTGCCCCAAAGTAGCACTAGATCACCTTATCACTACATTGATATACTAGTTTACTACTAGATCACCTCTGTATGGACAAAAAAGAGAGATAAAATCGATATGAAATAGAAGCAACTCCAATGAACTACAGCAGACATGTTTCCACAGTGTGTGTCTATGCTTTTGTACATTATGGAGAACTTTGGAAAGCTGTCTCATTTCCTGTGCACTGTGCAACACTTTAAACAGCCCACCGGCTTTACAATGACCGTAAAAGGAGAACAAGGGCAGGATCAAAGGAAGGGAGGCTGTGGGCTGTGGCACAGATCCAACCACATGACACTGAGAGGCTAGTGTGGACACTGGCACCAAAGCAATCTGCAGTGTCTGTGTAATCATCACCTAATCTGAACAGAAGCATAAAATAGGCTGTGAATCAAGCTTCAGCAAAGCTGAATCACTTCAATTAGACTTGCCAGTGTAGCCACGGCTGATCTGGGCTTCTTCTTTGGAACCTGGATTAGGACAGCTGTGAACCATTGGCAAAAAAGAAAAAAGGAAGGAAGGAAGGAAGGAAGGAATGAAGGAAGGAAGGAATGAAGGAAGGAAGGAAGGATATGACCAAAAAGAAGGAATAGATGTTAGAAATTTGAATAAAAATGCATATGCTGATAGATGCAGATTTAAACTACATAGTATCATTTCAATTGGAATACAATATAGCATTCCATAACAGGGCAAATGGGTATTGGGACACAGCTGATTAGCGTTAATAGTGATATTTTGCAGTGTTAGATTCTAATCTTGAGCATTAAATGCAGCTAGGTACTAATTTTATTATCCTTGTGCATGAGAAGGAAGAATCATCAAATCATTATTTTAAGGTGCAAGTTGGTGAGGTATTTTAGAAAATGACAACAGATAACTGCTTGGTTGCATGGGCAATTGAGAAATTAGAAGATTCATGTGGATGGGGTTCTTTTTTTTTTTTTAAGGAACCAGCCATGCATACAGTGCTTACTCTCTGTGTGTGCTTCTCTTTTCAAAAGGGAAAGGACACTACATTTGTGAAGACAGTCTGAGGGAATCCAGAATCTTCCACTCTTTATCCTGCAGTACCCTACTGCATTTCATTCTGTGGACTTTTCTTTCTATCACATTTCATGTTATATCTTTCTTCATTCTGACTCCAAACTAATTGGCGCACACCCCCTTAGCTTCTTTCTAAACTGCTCCAGGATGACAAAGAAAATGATGAAGCAGAAATCTGAATGCAGTAGACTGAACGTGCTCTCCTGTTTGGGCACAAGACAAACACACCCATTGTTGCCCTGCACATTTCTCTGGGTGATATTGAAACATATCAAAATTTCTGCAAAACAACCCATTTTCTGCTGTGAAACAACTTGTTTTGCTCTCACCAGGGATTTTGCAGGATGGAAAAATATCATTTCCTCAAGGATTTCATGAATGTTATGCCAGGATTTTGGAAAACTCAGCAGTGGCCAGAGGATTGGAAAAGATCAGTCTACATCCCAATCCCAAAGAAGGGCAGTGCCAAAGAATGCTCCAACTACCGTACAATTGCACTCATTTCACATGCTAGCAAGGTTATGCTCAAAATCCTACAAGATAGGCTTCAGCAGTATGTGGACCGAGAACTCCCAGAAGTACAAGCTGGATTTTGAAGGGGCAGAGGAACTAGAGACCAAATTGCTAACATGCACTGGATTATGGAGAAAGCCAGAGAGTTCCAGAAAAACATCTACTTCTGCTTCATTGACTACGCAAAAGCCTTTGACTGTGTGGACCACAGCAAACTAAGGCAAGTCCTTAAAGAAATGGGAGTGCCTGACCACCTTATCTATCTCCTGAGAAATCTATATGTGGGACAGGAAGCAACAGTTAGAATTGGATATGGAACAACTGATGGTTCAAAATTGGGAAAGGAGTACGACAAGGCTGTATTGTCCCCTTGCTTATTTAACTTATATGCAAAATACATCATGCGAAAGGCTGGACTGGATGAATCCCAAACCGGAATTAAGATTGCCGGAAGAAATATCAACAACCTTAGATACGCAGATGATACCACTCTGATGGCAGAAAGTGAGGTGGAATTAAAGAACCTCTTAATGAGGGTGAAAGAGGAGAGTGCAAAAATGGTCTGAAGCTCAACATCAAAAAAACTAAGATCATGGCCACTGGTCCCATCACCTCCTGGCAAATAGAAGGGGAAGATATGGAGGCAGTGACAGATTTTACTTTCTTGGGCTCCATGATCACTGCAGATGGTGACAGCAGCCACGAAATTAAAAAACGCCTGCTTCTTGGGAGGAAAGTGATGACAAACCTAGACAACATCTTAAAAAGCAGAGACATCACCTTGCCGACAAAGGTCCACATAGTCAAAGCTATGGTTTTTCCAGTAGCAATGTATGGAAGTGAGAGCTGGACCATAAGGAAGGCTGACCGCCGAAGAATTGATGCTTTTGAGTTGTGGTGCTGGAGGAGACTCTTGAGAGTCCCCTGGACTGCAAGGAGAAGAAACTTATCCATTATGAAGGAAATCAACCCTGAGTGCTCACTGGAAGGACAGATCCTGAAGCTGAGGTTCCAATACTTTGGCCATCTCATGGGAAGAGAAGACTCCCTGGAAAAGTCCCTGATGTTGGGAAAGTGTGAAGGCAAGAGAAGAAGGGGACGACAGAGGACGAGATGGCTGGACAGTGTCATCGAAGCTACCAACATGACTTTGACCAAACTCCGGGAGGCAGTGGAAGACAGGAGGGCCTGGCGTGCTCTGTTCCATGGGGTCACGAAGAGTCAGACACAACTTAACGACTAAACAACAACAACATGCCAGGATAGGGCATGAGGCGTTGGGATGCTGAAACATCTCATGGTTGTGTCATCTCAGTACATGCCAAATCAGGAGCATGTTAAGAAAAATTTGTCTGTTTTCTCTTTGCTTTCACAAATTATGGATAGCCTTATTGTAGGTGGTGGTTCAGGAATGGTGCTTCTTGCCTCACTTTTGCATGGAGTCAATAAATCTTGTAGGGCTTGAAAATTCCCTGTTGATACATGTCATCAAGTCACAACAGCCTAAATCAACACAAACGAAGAATTTAGTGACTATTCCCCCAACCACTAAATAAACAGGTGACAGACAAGAAATGGGCTTCAAACTCTGGCCACAACTTTATTAACTATTTAACTGCTTTACCTGAAGCAGAGTCTAAGGTAGTGCATTAAACTTGGGAACAGGAACAGGTGGACCATTCAGGTGTCTCTCCAGTCCAGACTGGTTAGTCCTTTGCCTAGGGGCCCTGCTGTGCATCACCATCTTTTCCCCAGCCAGCTTGATTAGGGAGACATTCTTGGGTCTGTCTCCATCCTAATTCTCATGAATTGAGGCTGCCTGTATCCCGAGACTGCCTCAGAAGACTGTCCCTGCTTGTGTACCTGAATCTCATGATTTGCAGTTACCCACTCAGATGACCCAATCACTCAATGGCGTCCTGTGGGGCTCACCACTACCACCTCTCTCCCTGCACTACCTGCCAAATTGTAACCTATTCAACCTGATGCCACCCCTGGTCTGTCCCTTGTGCCCCGTAAGAAACAGAATGGGATAGGCAAAAATCACCTGGGACCCTTTTTTTAAATATACCAATCAGAGAACCCGTGTCCAAAATTCCTGTCCAGCCCTCTGAAGTGATCTTCGCTCTGGCTTACAAGGTGGTGAGCAGGCTGTCCGACAGCAGCAGTCCAAAGAGGTTGCCACTGGGGCAAGATCAGCCCTTACGGCTTCCTATCCCATCTCCAATGGCAGCAAGGCTGTGATGTAATCTTTACTGAAGAGCAGGGGATGTTCCCCCATCCCTCCCAGCTGCTTAGCAGCAGGAGTAAGAAGGTTCCATTCTTTAGATTCCTTAGACACTTTCCCCCCACTCAAGCCACAGATTTTGAGAAGATTTTGAGTATGACAGTCCAATTTCCTTTCCTTTTGGCCTCTATTTCATAAAATTATTTACATGACATAAATGTCTTAGCTCCTGCTAGATTATGCTAATTAGTGACTTCTTTGATGGCCCCAGAGGAATTGTATTAAATGCTATGGTGGAAAGGTGAAAAAGTTGCCCATGGAAAGTACAGTGTACAGATTCGCCATTAATACCAAGTATTTCCCATTTTGACCTACTAGTTGCCATATTCACCCATAGCAATTGTGTTTAGGAAGAGGTGAAAAACCAGATGAGTGAGGTTCTTGATTGGTACTTCCTAGACAGCAGTTGTGCTCCAGACTTGATAGTTGGCTGCCGATGCAGCTGGAAAGATATATTCCTAAGCATGCATGTTTCAAATGCTTGCAAAATGCTGCTTCAATATGCTTCAGTCCTGGTGGATGTACTGAAGCAATGCATACGACATAAAATATATGTGCTAGCAAGCAAAGAAAAGGATCAGTACTGTTCCCATTTAAAACAACAACAGAACTGGGTATGGATGACACCTGGAGGTGGGAAAAGTGTAGATTATAACACATTTACAGGCCTAGGCAGCACATCAAGGTGTCAATGCAACCAAGACACAGAGAACATTTATCCAGGGCCATGTTGCCAAGAATGAAAACACTGTGGCAGAACACGGTGCTGCCAATTTGTGCCTACAGTGTGTTATTAGGATGACACCTTATGCTTTCTCAGACTCTAAAAGGTATGTTGAAGCCAGGCATGACATGATCCATTTGTTCATCTGTCATCCTTTTGTTCTGCATTGTTTCTTTCCCACTAGAATGTTGAGGTTAATAAAAGTGTTTCCTTTAAATTGAGCCCTGTTGAAAATGACAAAAGTTTGAATACTGCTGTCTTGTGCATGTCACCTATTAATGCTTAACATCATTTCCCACTGAGCTGTCTTTTTCCATTCCCCTTATCACTCTGCCAAATGCAAATGAAGTAATTATCTAGTTAAATTCTGAACAGACATTATTCATTTGAGAAATCTGTACTTTGTAGTGCAAAGGAAGCATTTTTCCCCACCTTTGGCACTTTACAATAAACTCATTTTGATTTAAATTGATTGCTGTGGGATTATCTGGGAGTCATTAAAATATTGCTGTATTGACATTCGCTAATGTCTTTAATTAGCAATTTCAAATTCCAGGGTTTGGTATTAAACAGGCACAGATATGACTTCTTCTAGTTCAATGGTGGAAGTTGTTTTCTTGTATGTTTCTATTAATGAAATTAATTTTTCATTGTGGGAGAAGGATGTGCAGCAGATCTTCAAAGGTCTACCTCCTTGCCAGAAGGCAGAGAATCAGCACGAACAGCGACCGAGCTGTTACCAGGTTCTCACTTATGTAGCCAAGTAGCTGCCACTAGAGATGCTGCTATGCTGGAGGCAGACTTGTAGAGAGAGAACTAAAGAATCCATAGGATGTCCAAGCATTCTAGTAAGTCTGCCTTTACAAGTCCAGTCAGCAACTACTCTCTCTAGAGAACTACTTTGGGAAGGAACTGCAGAGATTTGGCCCAGATGTGTCTTCTAACTTACCAAAGGAGGAAAACTCTGGAAGTGCAACTAATGTTAAATTTACAGTGCAAAGCTGCCTGAAGTATGCAGACAAAAGTATACTTGTCTGTTTTAAGAAGACAACAGCCATCTTCATTGTTATTAAAGATCAAAACAGTATTAATCAGGATAGACACAATGTCATTTTTTTCCCCAAGAGAAGTTAATTGATATTAATATGAAAAATTCATTTTAGTATTTAGGTGAATTTAGAAAAATTGAAAGAGAAAACAACAACAACAACAACAAAAACCTGAAGCAAGAAATAAAAAATAATTTAGATGGTTTTAGGAAAATTGAACTTCAATGGTTTGGTAGAATAGTGGTAAGTAAAATTAAGATTTTACTTATGATAATTTTTTTATTTATAATGTTATCAATAAAGCTGAGAGAAATATGATTAATAAATTTTGTAATGGAGATTAAAAGGCATTAATAACATTAATAAGAAATGTTAAAAAGTTCAAAGAATAGGAGGGTTGGGTCTTCCTAATTTAAGGTTATACTAAATAGCAAATCAATTAAGTCATGCGTTTAATATCTCAGTCCAATAAATTAATATGATTAAATATAGAATCACAAGTATTGCACTGGAGCTCCAAGAATATAGGGTTTGTAGGGATGTAGGGAACTTAGAAAATTTGAAGAAATGGTATTACAAAAGGAAAATGCAGATGGAAAAAGGTAATAAAAGGGACAATAAATAAAATTTATAAAATGAACAGTATAAAGAGGTTTGGGATATAACTTGTAATGATAAGTTAATATGCAATATTAAAGTAAAGAAGTGGTTGATAAGAAAGAATATTTCAGAGATATTTGAGGAGAGTTTATTGGTTTTATAATAATAAAGGGGAAGGGATGTGCATCTTCACAAGAGTCTATGCACTTTTGGAAGGAGACTGGGGCTTCCTAAAGGGAGGGAAAAAATAGTTATATCACCAAACGATCCTGGTGGAGAGGGCACATTTTGTGTAATTATTTTTGTTGTTTTGTTTTAGATGGTTTTAGGTTTGTATGTTTCTTTGTTTTAAAAAATATATATTTTTAAAGATGGTCAAAATGGGCCAGTTTCAGTTTCTTATTTTCCAGGCAGTAATTTTGTTACAACCTATTTTTGTATCAGTTTGTAAAGTCAACTTCAAAATGAACGTACAAAAATGTGTTTGCACTTTCCTACCGTACATCCTTTGTCTGCACATTTCCTAGTGCATGCACGTTTTGCAAGCAATTTTCCAATGCAGTGTATTTTTGTGCATAATCACATGAAATAAATACATTTTGTGCACATCTGCATTTTTTTTATTTTACTTCAATCTGCATTGCAACATTCAAAAAAGTGCAAATGTTTTTGTGAAGGAGCAGTCCAGTCCACATAATTTCAGAACTTTTTGGTGCAGTAAACTCACATAACCCAATTCTTCTCATGGTTACTCAGAAATATATCTGTGAAGGGATCACCTTGTGTGCCCCTGACAAGCCCTTTCCTCACCCTGCAGTCCCAGGGGAGCCCAGGAGAAAACATGTCTCCTGGTCCTTTGGTGGGCTGGGAGGTGTGTGAGCAGCTGTTGGTAGAGAAACTGCCTGATGAAGGGGACCTGGAGATGAAGGAAACATCTGGGATAAAGGAGACAGAGGTGGAGGTCCAGATAGAAGACCTCTGGGGCAGCCTTCTCTTACCTATCACATTTGACTGAAAAAGAGGATGGGGACCTGGGCCCCCACAAAGATGCCAGTCATGAGCTTGTCACTAAAACAGAGTTGGCATCTCTATGAACCAATGGGATCTGCTGTGCCTGTCCCCACCCAGCTATGGTGCTGGAGGTGCAAACACCAGCATGAATGGCAGAGGAGACTCCAGGAGGAGCAGCTCTGCATACCTCACTCTCCCTTACCCAGCTATACCAGCCATCATTGAAAAGTCTGTCACCTTGACCAGTTATCATTCTCACTTTCCACTTTTCACGGCCAGGACATACAGGGCTCACAGTTAAATCAACTGATGTCTTGAACAGACATCATCGGGGGGGGGGGGGGATAGTGCCAGAAAATCACCCAGCCCCCCAAAAATGGGGCAAGGGAGAAAGGACAGTGGGAACAATTACTGTTAAAACAAAAAAGGCTGCTGTTGCTCAAGCTTCCAAGCTGGAATCCATGAAGTTATTATCAGGGAACACACTGGATGTTGGCTACCCTGGAGACGGGTTCGGCAGCACGCACAGTATGCCATTCAATTCAATGTGTTTCATCCTCTGTAATGTGTACAGGACTGGAACCTCAAGGTTAAGTCAGTAATTTGAAAATGTATCTTCAGTTCTGTTAACTGATGTCAAATTTAAATGAAATTTGGGGATTGAACAGTAGTATTTCACTGAAAATATTTAGACCTTTATTTGAAACAATCCAGGGGTTTTGTGCTGTATGAGAGTATGAGGAGTCAAAGGTTTGGAAGTCTTGTTGCACAATGCATTGTTAAGTATGAAAGATCAGAGCCTGGAAAAGAAAAGCTGTCAGTTCAGATCCTTATTGCATTTCAATAAATGGAAATTACCAAGTAAGAATCACTGAATGAGATAATGCACATAAATGGGCCCTGTAATTGGTATTAGTCTCTCCTGCAAAAACAATCAGAAGAGTTACTGTTAACTAGGTCTGTGTAGCTGGTTTGAAAACTTGAAACCCACTCAAATGAATTAATGCAACAATGATATGCATATCAGATTGATGCAATGCTGAGTAAGTATCTCATTAAAAAAGATATTGTGTCTATAAATACAAAAAATCAATGTTTGCATTCCATCTGCTACACTGCATGATGAAGAAATTGAACCTAGTATAGGAGTATAACTGGAAAGAGTAGGGAATAGTTTGGATTGTGGATAGCTCTAGTCACTGGAGACTGAGACTAGGTTTAGCTTCCAACCCAGGAGTTCTCTTTAACAGAGTCCATTCAGTTTTATGGAGAAATATAATGTGCTGTCACAGCTGGAGATACAGTTATGATGAAGACCTAATTTGCCTTCAGGACATCTAGGCACCATCAACACAGAACATGCTCGGGATATATGTGCTTGTGCAAATCATTGATGCACCTCTTCAAGGCGACTTTAAAAATATTTTGTTCTATAGCTATACACTGCTGCACGCACATGTACACACACATACATACACAGACAAGTATTTTACTAATATTTAGCATTGCTCAAGGAAAAGCTTTCCTTTATTTTTACTCTTTTGAATGGCTTTTGTTCTGCTTTTTTCTATTAATTTCCATAGAAGATGCAGCCAATTATCTACTGCCTGTAACTTTGGTGTTTTCCATCCAAATGGTATGCAATCTGCAACTATTCTGCTAAATCCCAGTGTGTCTGAGTGGCTGATTTCAGAATGATAAGGCAAAAGATGCCATCTTTTTCTAGGTAATCTAAAGCATTTGCATGTGCACATATACATGGATACACCATGACTGAAATCCCGTTCCATGTAACTTAAGCCACATAAGGTTGATGACAGCCTTTTATGGTATACGTTATGCCAGCAAGATTTCAGCCAGTGTCTAATTGCTGCTCAGACTTCTTGCCTCTATCATATTTGCTGCTTGCTTGCTTTCTCCCCCTCTCCCTATCTCCACTTTGTGAACTGTGCATAGTGTTCTGGCCTATTAATTCATAGTAAAAACAAAATCTTGCTAGACAAAGTAACAATAAAGCTACATTCATTTTCTTTTCATTTGTTGAAATCCTAATTTGGTTTTTCTCTGAAATAAGGAAGGAATCAACTGCGGTCATCATTCCTTTAAGTTTTCATCCATTTCATAGAAAGTAAACACAAAAACTTAGTGTATCTATATGTACGAAAGATCATCTCTCAATAATTCACACTGGGTGGGTGATATTGTCATTGAAAGGGCAGGGGCAGGATCGGTTCCTGACTATGGTCACATTCACTGTCCTCTCACCATCTGAAGAATGACAGGTCAGAATGCACACCAGAGCTTTCTCAACTTCAGCAGTCCTCTCTAAGTCCTTCATATGTTCACCTCGAAATGGTCTGTTCAGTAGCTGGCCATACCTGGATTTTCAGGGAAGACTTTGTGTTGATTTAGAAAGGCTAAGCAATAGAACAGCAGTTGCCAACCTTGGGTAACCCAGGTGTTCTTGGACTGCAGCTCCCAGAAACCACAGCCAGCACAGCTAGTTGTGAAGGCTACTCGAAGTTTTAGTCTGAGAACACTTGGGTAGGGAACCACTATCCGGGTTGGGACCACAGCAATAGAGCAACCTCATTTATGTTGTTGTATTTAATTATTTTTTCTTGTCTGTTGTTGTTAAACACCTTCAAGTCACTTTCAACTTATGGTAAACTTTGTAAGTTTTTCAAGATACATGATGGGTTCAAGGAGTGGTTTATCATTGTCACCCTCTAGTAAATTTTTGTAGCCAAGTGGATATTTGAAACCAGGTCTCCTGGTTCTAGTCCAGGAGTTCTAGTCCAGCACTCTATCCACTACACCACAATGGCTCTCATTTTCCTGTTCATACTATTTTGAATTAAGTTATTGTAAGCTCCATTATGGACAGCTCAAAGGCAGAAGGCACACACAGTCATAAGCCCAACACAAGGTGCCAGTATCAACTGTGGACTCTCCCCATTTCTTTCTTTCTTTCTTTCTTTCTTTCTTTCTTTCTTTCTTTCTTTCTTTCTTTCTTTCTTTCTTTCTTTCTGTCACTTCTACCAAACAAGGCATTGAAGAAAGGTTCATCTAAAAAGCAGGATGATGATGATGATGATGATGATGATGATAATAATAATAATAATAATAATAATAATAATAATAATAATAATAATAATAATAATAATAATAATAATAATAATATGCCGTCGAGTCACTTCTGACTTATGGGGGACCCTTCCAGGGTTTTCTAGGTAGAGAGTAGACAGTACTGGTTTATTATTTCTTTCTTTTGGGGGTGTCCTGGGGCTGTGCAGCTTGCCCAAGGCCACTTAGGCTGTCTCTTCTCTCTGGAGACACAGTGGGGAATGAAACTCCCAAGCTCTGGCTCTGTAGCCATATACTTAAACCACTGAGCTTTTTAGCCGGCTTATAATAATCATGTGCTGTCAAATTGATAAATCAAATTACAAGTGTCATTTCCTAGTCATCAGTGGTAAATCAAGCTTTCAGATGCACAAGCTTTTGGTGATAAATGCAGAAAATGTAAAGGCAAAATTGTTCTATATTCTCTGAGACACACTAAAATGGTACCAAAGAAACTCTTAAAGGCACAGAAGTCACTTCAAGGGGTTGATAGTTCAAGTCTGCCCCATACCAAAGATCAGAAAATATTGGATTATGATATATATTTATATATATTTTGAAGAGGTATCTTTTCAGTCTGATAAGCCACATTCATGTATTCTGTCTAATATCATAAGATCTCAGCATAACAGTAAAAACTAGAAAATAATCAAATACATTAAAAGCCTCCACAGCCCATTAAAGCCATGATCTGTAATCACCAAAGACCTTGGTGTATAATCAATTTTTAACAGAGATGAAATGAGGTAATGTCAGTGCCTCACAAGCCTCTAAAGAAAGGACATACCATAAATGGAATGCTAGTATATTGCACATTGCAATCACTGCAGCATCTGTGTCATCTTCAAGGGTAACCCTTCCATAAAGAGAGTTACAGTAGTCTAACTGGGACTTTACCAGTGCATGAACTACTATAGCCAAATTGTCCGAGTCCAGAAATGATTTCAGCTGGTAGGTCAATCAAAAATGGTTCTAGACACTCCGAATCACTGTGCTCATCTGAGCCTTGAGTGATAAATATGGCCCAGGGAGTGCCACCAGCTATGTGCCTACACCTCCAAAAGAAGTCTAACCCCACCCAGAATAGGTTTTCTACATAACTCACAGATGTGGGAGCTACTGAACGACAGAGCCTCCATCTTGTCACATTCAGCTTCAGTTTATTGGCCCTTATCCAGCTAATTACATCCTCCAGACAATGATAGAGCATTTGGACAGCCATCTGAACCATCCTGTGTTTTAAAAGATAGGTATAAAATCCTGAGTGCCAGGAAGGTGCGAGTCCTTTTTACGCCAGGGTTTCTTCCATTTTCACTCAAGTTCAGTCAGATTCACTGGACAGAGATTTAATTTGGCAAATATATCAATATTTAAGAGTCTTCATTACTTTTTCATCTGTTGCTCATTAGACATTATAACAGATGAAAATTGCATATGCTGTTCAAGAAGTATGGAATTCAATATCTGGAGGGCAGAAAATGTCTTCACGACTGTGAAGTTAATTTTGGTTTCAATAATTCTGAAGAGTATTTTACTTTTTTTTTCTTTCTGGCCTCAATTTTCATAACTTCATCATTACTCTCAAGGAACTCTCATATTAATACATACAGATTTTCTGCAAGTAGAGAAAGTTGTTCTCATATTAGGAATGAGAGTGGATGATTCAGCAAAATCATCCACTGAAAATCTCCCATTGACATAGCCTTAACATATATGCAGAGCTAGGAAAATTATTTTTTTTAAAGTAAGTAGTTGCATTTTCTACTTCAGGGCCTCTCCAAAAGAGGTTAGCATTTGTTCTAGTTAGAATTTCAAAAAAGTAACCCTTTACTTTCTCATTCTTCAACATTAACCACTAGTTACTGTCAGTTATTTAAAACCCAGAATGCTGCAAGCCACTAGCCTGTTATACAATGCATACCTAAGGTGGGAGGATAAGTACCTCCTGTAACTCTAAAATTATGAAATTGTCATAGTTCTGCCACTGAAAGTCATGAAGTTATCCCTTGTTATATTGCTGTCACAGTGTAACTTAGGCCAAAACTAGACAGTACAGTCAGCATGTCATTAGAAGCAGACCTTCCTGGAGACATCTGATTGTCCTGACAGGAGCTTATTTCACTCTGTGTTTTCTAAATTAGCTTGCTTTTATTTTGTGATTTGTCATTAGAAGGTAAACACAGGCTTCATTTACAAATCTGATTGTACTTTCAAGGAAGTGCATGCCTGGAGGGAAAATGTAGTGATAGAAAAATATACTGGACTACTAGTAATTAATTATTTTTCTAAATAACTTTGGGTCAAGCCACACATAACCATATCAAATGGTAATGTGTGATTTGGCCTGTAGCTATTTGGGAGTGGGGGGGAAAAGAAATTAATGGAAAGTGACCTTTTATTTGTAGTAGTTTGCTTCCAGTGTTACATATATAGATCTCTAACATGAAGGCCTTCATGAAAACTTGCAAGGAAAAAAAGCATCAAAATGGAAGAGAACTTCTGAAGGCTATAGATCGATAGATAATCACTCCCAATGAGCTTAATGGCCATTGAATCTTCTAAAAGCAATTAGCCCTATTGTATTGGTACACAGCCCCTTCACAGACTGCTGCCTTGTCCTGGCGAAGGGGCTTGAGTTATTCAGAGAAGCTATGGGCTATGCCATGCAGGGACACCCAAGACAGACAGGTCATAGTGGAGACTTCTGACTAAATGCGATCCACCTGGAGCAGGAACTGGCAAGCCACTCCAGTATCTTTGCCAAGAAAACTCCATGGACAGAAACAAAAGGCTAAAAGATATGACGCTGGAAGATGAGCCCCTCAGGTCGGAAGGCGTCCAACATGCTACTGAGGAAGAGCGGAGGATAAGTACAAGTAGCTCCAGAGCTAATTAAGTGGTTGGGCCAAAGCCGAAAGGATGCTCAGCTGTGGACGTGCCTGGAAGTGAAAGGAAATCCGATGCTGCAAAGAAAAATACTGCATAGGAACCTGGAATGTAAGATCTATGAACCTTGGTAAGCTGGATGTGGTCAAACAGGAGATGGCAAGAATTAATATTGACATCCTGGGCGTCAGTGAACTAAAATGGACGGGAGTGGGCGAATTCAATTCAGACGATTATCATTTCTACTATTGTGGGCAAGAATCCTGTAGAAGAAATGGAGTAGCCCTCACAGTCAACAAAAGAGTGAGAAAAGCTGTACTGGGATACAATGTCAAAAATGATAGAATGATTTCAATACGAATCCAAGGCAGACCTTTCAACATCACAGTAATCCAAGTTTATGCACCAACCACCAATGCTGAAGAGGCTGAAATTGACCAATTCTATGAAGACTTACAACACGTTCTAGAACTGACACCAAAGAAAGATGTTCTTCTCATTCTAGGGGACTGGAATGCTAAAGTAGGGAGTCAAGAGATAAAAGGAACAACAGGTAAGTTTGGCCTTGGAGTTGAAAACGAAGCAGGGCAAAGGCTAATAGAGTTTTGTCAAGAGAACAAGCTGGTCATCACAAACACTCTTTTCCAACAACACAAGAGGCGACTCTACACATGGACATCACCAGATGGGCAATACCGAAATCAGATTGATTATGTTCTCTGCAGCCAAAGATGGAGAAGCTCTATACAGTCAGCAAAAACAAGACCTGGAGCTGATTCTGGCTCTAATCATCAGCTTCTTATAGCAAAGCTCAAGCTTAAATTGAAGAAAGTAGGAAAAACCACTGGGCTAGTCAGGTATAATCTAAACCAAATCCCTTATGAATACACAGTGGAAGTGAAGAACAGATTTAAGGAACTCGATTTGGTGGACAGAGTGCCTGAAGAACTATGGATGGAGGCTCGTAACATTGTACAGGAGGCAGCAACAAAAACCATCCCAAAGAAAAGGAAATGCAAGAAAGCAAAGTGGCTATCCACCAAGGCCTTACAAATAGCAGAGAAGAGAAGGGAAACAAAATGCAAGGGAGATAGGGAAAGTTACAGAAAACTGAATGCAGACTTCCAAAGAATAGCAAGGAGAGACAAGAGGGCCTTCTTAAATGAACAGTGCAAAGAAATAGAGGGAAATAATGGAAAGGAAAAAACCAGAGATCTGTTCAAGAAAATTGGAGCTATTAAAGGAACATTTTGTGCAAAGATGGACATGATAAAGGACAAAAATGGTAGGGACCTAACAGAAGCAGAAGACATCAAGAAGAGGTGGCAAGAATACACAGAAGAATTATACCAGAAAGATTTGGGTGCCCCGGACAACCCAGATAGTGTGGTTGCTAACCTTGAGCCAGACATCCTGGAGAGTGAAGTCAAGTAGGCCTTAGAAAGCATGGCTAACAACAAGGCCAGTGGAGGTGATGGCATTCCAGTTGAACTATTTAAAATCTTAAAAGATGACGCTGTTAAGGTGCTACACTCAATATGCCAGCAAGTTTGGAAAACTCAGCAGTGGCCAGAAGATTGGAAAAGATCAGTCTACATCCCAATCCCAAAGAAGGGCAGTGCCAAAGAATGCTCCAACTACCGTACAATTGCACTCATTTCACACGCTAGCAAGGTTATACTCAAAATCCTACAAGATAGGCTTCAGCAGTATGTGGACCGAGAACTCCCAGAAGTACAACCTGGATTTCGAAGGGGCAGAGGAACTAGAGACCAAATTGCTAACATGCGCTGGATTATGGAGAAAGTCAGAGAGTTCCAGAAAAACATCTACTTCTGCTTCATTGACTACGCAAAAGCCTTTGACTGTGTGGACCACAGCAAACTATGGCAAGTCCTTAAAGAAATGGGAGTGCCTAACCACCTTATCTATCTCCTGAGAAATCTATATGTTGGACAGGAAGCAACAGTTTGAACTGGATATGGAACAACTGATTGATTCACAATTGGGAAAGGAGTATGACAAGGCTGTATTTTCCCCCTGCTTATTTAACTTATATGGAGAATACATCATGCGAAAGGCTGGATTGGAGGAATCCCAAGCCGGAATCAAGATTGCCGGAAGAAATATCAACAACCTTAGATATGCAGATGATACCACTCTGATGGCAGAAAGTGAGGAGGAATTAAAGAACCTCTTAATGAGGGTGAAAGAGGAGAGTGCAAAAAATGGTCTGAAGCTCAACATCAAAAAAAACTAAGATCATGGCCACTGGTCCCATCACCTCCTGGCAAATAGAAGTTGAAGATATGGAGGCAGTGAC
Source organism: Intellagama lesueurii (assembly GCA_037013535.1). NCBI lineage: Eukaryota > Metazoa > Chordata > Lepidosauria > Squamata > Agamidae > Intellagama > Intellagama lesueurii. The sequence goes on along the minus strand of JBAJHW010000004.1, from coordinate 89,664,437 downwards.
AGATTTTACATTCTTGGGCTCCATGATCACTGCAGATGGTGACAGCAGCCACAAAATTAAAAGACTCCTGCTTCTTGGGAGGAAAGCGATGACAAACCTAGACAGCATCTTAAAAAGCAGAGACATCACCTTGCCGACAAAGATTCGCATAGTAAAAGCTATGGTTTTTCCAGTAGCGATGTATGGAAGTGAGAGCTGGACCATAAGGAAGGCTGACCGCCAAAGAATTGATGCTTTTGAATTGTGGTGCTGGAGGAGACTCTTGAGAGTCCCCTGGACTGCAAGGAGAACAAACTTATCCATTATGAAGGAAATCAACCCTGAGTGCTCACTGGAAGGACAGATCCTGAAGCTGAGGCTCCAATACTTTGGCCATCTCATGAGAAGAGAAGACTCCCTGGAAAAGACCCTGATGTTGGGAAAGTGCGAAGGCAAGAGAAGAAGGGGACGACAGAGGACGAGATGGTTGGACAGTGTCATTGAAGCTACCAACATGAATTTGACCAAACTCTGGGAGGCAGTGGAAGACAGGAGGGCCTGGCATGCTCTGGTCCATGGGGTCACGAAGAGTCGGATATGACTTAACGACTAAACAACAACAACATTGGTACACAGAAGAATGGCAGTTTCATTAGACATTAGATGGCTATGCATATAAAGTCAGAAATAGCTGTACATTCTCATTATTTAATTGAATCACTGTGGACATTCGCCTGGTTTGTTAGATGTGAGCTCTTTTGCAGGCATATCTGTTTTTGGGCATCCTAAATGTGCACAGTTTACTAAAGTGAACATTTTCTGTGTTTATAGCTGGGAACAAAATCCTCACATTCATAGTTATTGTCCCCTTTATAACCAGTTGCAAAATTATTGCCATGGATGCAGTGGCAGGGGAGGGAGACAGAGTGAAAGAAAACAGGTGCCTAACAGTATCCTCTCTTGGAAAAAGCAAGCAAAGTTTGGAAAAGTTTCTGTTTTGGGCTACAACTCCCAGAATGCCTCAGGAAGCAGGACTATCCCAGATTCTGAAATAATCCTGAGCATACTAAATATTTTGTTTTGAATAGAGAATGATGTGGAGAACCAGCTAAGTAGACCAGAAGGATGCATACAAGCGTATCAGGTGTTGTTTTCAAGAGGGAATCCAACACTTCGAACAGTTACTTTTCCAAACTGTGGAACACAATAAAGGAACTTTTCCAATCTCTGGGTTGGGGAGGAGAGAGACAATGAGAGGAACATCATTTTGTTTAGAATACAAATGAATCCAAAATAGTCCTGTCCCTATTAAGTATGTCCATCTTGGAAACACCATCATCTTAAGGAATTTGTATTCAGTCATGTGCATGCCTAGCCATGCTTAACATAAGTACTACCATTTTGTATTAGCTCGCCATGTTAGATATTCAGAAACTTATAAGCCCTGACTTTTAGTCACATAAAGAAAGGAATATGTTGAATGTGTTGTTAAAGGTTCAGGAAAACAGGAAGAGGGTGACACACAAAAGGTTACAGATGAGGCAGCAAAGAGAGATGCCTAAGCATAAGACAGAGGGCAGAAGTCAGCTATACCAGCCAGATGAGGAATGCAGATAAAGTCAGTGATATATGATTAGTAGAGTATATAAATTATAACATACATCTGCAGACTCTGAGACACATTGTGCAGGAATTAACCCTTGTGTACTCCTTATTCTGCAGAATAAATAATTAAATAATAATAAGTCCTTTTGTAGTGAGTGTCCTCTTTTTCTCCCACTTTGTAGGTAATTGGAACTGGCCTACCAAAGCATTTGAACTATTAATTTTTGCAACAATCAGAGGACGAAAGAGCATAATTCACAATATCAGGGGCTTATACACTTGCTCATCTCCCTATGTAATCTATGCCATCTTGCATCAGCAACACCCCACTGCATTTTATACTGGACAAACAGGCCAAACGCTATGCAAGAGATTAAGTGGGAGTAAAATGAACATCAGGAATGGAAATAACCAGAAACCAGTGGGCAAACACTTCATTTTTCCTGGACACTCCCTCTCTGACCTCACCATTGCAGTTCCTAAATAAAGAAACTTCAAGGACAGATTCGAAAGGGAATCTACTGAGCAGGAATACATACATGAGGAAGTTCAGCACATTTTCTGTAGGCTTAGCATGAGGCATGAATTTCTTCTCTGGTGAAAACTACCTTGTTTGTCTGTTGCTCTTCCATCAACTGCCAGGCAGAACCTCTCCTTCTTGACTTGATGCATTTGCAGATTGTGAGAGTAACTAGCCATGCATTGGCCATTATCAACCAGATGAACCTTGGTGAATTCTTAATTTGCCAGAGAAAAATAACTGTTCTTCATTGGTGACAAGGCCAGTGTCTTTGCTGAGGGCTGTTAAAGATACAGATACTCCCTCGGGATCTGAACATGAGCTCTGCCGTTCAGTGTTTTCGAACATGCAGGATATGGCCTCCAAAAATGCAGTTTTAAAAACTAATGGGACTGGCAGCTCAGGCTGGGTTAACACAGGCCAAGTAATCATATCAGTAGCTTTCAGGTCTCCTGCTCGTTCATGTAATGCTGACCTTTAATTACCAATGGGCAGTGTCACTTTGCTCTTATTTTATAAGTGTAAAATTGTACTGAGGTCAGAGCTTGGTACAAATGTGTTTAGATCTCTCTCTCCTCCCAGGAGATCTTTGTTTCATCTGGAGCCTTTTGGATCCCAGACTGACTGTGAATTCTCTTCAGAGACATGGTAACTTGTTTGTGAAGATGTTTGTTCTCAACTGTTGAGGCTGTCCTCTCTCTAACCTTTCCTAATCTGCTCTTCTGGACCTGGATTATGGATTCCCTTTCCTTTAAGTAATTCATTTTTAATGCATAATTTATTATGTCTATAATTCTACCTGTGTTAATGTTGTGAGCCACCTAGAGTTCCCTCATCGGAAGAAGGGCAGCCTACAAATGACACTGAAGGAAGAAAGAAAGAAAGAAAGAAAGAAAGAAAGAAAGAAAGAAAGAAAGAAAGAAAGAAAGAAGGAAGGAAGGAAGAAGGGGAAGGAAGGAAGGAAAACTACAGGAACCTGTTTGTTGGATCCTCGCTTGAATGTAGGTTGAATGAAGGACAATAGATGTTTGAGTCAAAATCTCATATTGGGGGTGGGGTGGGGGTGGGCCTTGCTGATGCTATAGACGTAGGTCCTTCTGATATCACAAATGCAAGGCATGGAAGATTTAAGAAGGCAGAACATTTTCTGGGCCAGCTGACTGTAGAAATGGGCATGAAAGGACTCCAGATAAGTGGACCCAGGAGCTGGGTAAAATCCAACTAACCAGATGATATAGAAACCAAGACCTAACAAGGGGTATTTTTCAAGGGGCCAGCCAGGTGGGAAAAAAGTGCCAAGCAGCTGCAAAGTCCACAACCATTCCCATTATGTTTAACATCCCATGTGGCCTTTTCACCATACCGCACATAATAACAATGGAGTTTTACTCCGTGGCTAGTTGCTGCTGAAAGGGCTTGCAGAAAGCTCCTCAGCAGCACATAGGGAGTCCTTTTCCCAGCTCTGGGCCATTCATTCTGGGCCTTGTGGAACAAGAAGTCTCACAAGTTGTGACATGGGGTGCTCCACCAACTGCTTGCTCCAAATACCACAATGGGCCTAAGCAAATCCACCCACTACCTCTCTCCCCACTTACCTGTCACTTTATTTATTTATTTATTTATTTATTTATTTGAGTGTGTGTGTGTGTGTGTGTGTGTGTACGTGCGTGCGTGCTGGTGCATGTTAAACACACATAAAAACACCTTCATGCTGACTCATTGAACCCTGCTGGCAGATAGGAATGGGCCATAGACAGGTACATAGGTTTTGAATCCACCTCGCTCAAAAAAAGGTTCCACTCCTCCAGTGTTGTTTTTCCTATATCTCCCTTTCTGGAGATCCAGAGAAGCATAGCAGTTTCCTATGACCTCAGCTGGAGTTATGAGAACTGGCAACCCAAGAAAGAATAGGCAGCTATTTTTGAGCAGAACTTCTTTTCTCTTGTCCAGCAGTACTGTTTGATCTGTGTTTTCTTCATTCTTGTGAATCACACATGATAGTATATTTTATATTTTGTTTATTCTACTATTATATACACCACAAGATTTTACATACAGTGAAGTAGCTGTCCAGGTTGTAAATGGAGCAATAAAGAGGGTCATAAAAATAGTGATATATGACAGTGGAAGGACTGAATGATGTAAATCTTTTATGGTTTTAAAAAGAGTTGGAAAGCTAGATGTGTGCAGGATCTGATGGTGAGATTGACTGAAGAAAGAACACATTGTAGGATACACACAGTGCGTTCTACAATAAAAAGCATTGTTGTCATGCTAAAACATCCAAAGGACTGTGGTGCACATATGAGTTAAAAATGATTACCAGAAGAGATTCAGCATCTTCTGCAGGCCAATGGTGGAGTTCATTATTAGAAAACGTTAGGGTGGGCAGATGCACGTTCTAGCACTGGGGAAGGCAAAAGGATGGAATTACGTATATACACACATTTTAGCTTAAAGTAACAATAAGTACTGTGGCACCTTTAAGACTAGCAAACCTATTTCAGTGTAATTTTTTTAACAGTACAATCTACTTCTGATAGATACAGCACAATATATGACCCAACGTTTATATGCAATGTACATGGTGTGGAGATAGGAATGGGGCTAAGTGTGAGGTTGGGAGATTATGCATGGAACCAACCGGAATGATAATTGTGTATTATTACCATAATGGGCTTCCAAGGTGACAATAGATTTATTAATACCAGTAGGAAACATTCAAAGTATTCATTCATATACCTGTTAACATTAACGTCCTGGAAATCCTGGTGGAAAGAAGATGCAAACAAGAGGAGTTTTCAGGATTTGAGTTTTCAGGAATAGTAGGTTGAGTTGAGGGTGGTCTTTTGACACAAATAACTGTTCAGTTGCATATATAAAAGACAGCTTATTAAAAGGTCAGCTTATTAATGTATGTTAATATAACATAAAAATAAAATAAAATAAAAAAATAAAATAAAAATCTTTACCCTTAGTAATTCAATTGCATATTGGAATTTATACATGTAACTCGCTGCAGCTTCCCTCTCAAATTTCCCTTTCCAATTCCCTTTTCCCCCCTCCCTCTGACAGTAACAAAGTCTTGGGGAGGCATTTTTCAAACTAACAGATTGGGGTGGGGTGGGGAATTCTAGAGAACCTAGAAACCACCAAAATGATGATCTCCTGGGGAACACAGAAGGGACCAGATTTGGCCCAAGGACCAAAGGATCCTTCCTTCGGCATTACAGCATCATTTGTGTCCATGTCTGCAGCAGTTCTTGCTACCACTTTAACTTTATCCATTTAAAAAATAACAATTGAAGATCTAAAGGTACATACTGTTCCTCCATGCATGACTAAACTGGTAGCGGTAAGCATGCACTGCTTGGACGGAAATCCGAACAATAGCCCAGAACTGCATTTCTTCCCAAATCACTTTGGAATTAAGATACCAAAGTGCTTTCCAGATGTCTTCTAGACACAAAGCTACGATATCCATGTTCAGCCATTTTCAAGCAGCATTCAAGGGAGGTCTGGATTTGCTTAGAAGCAATATTGTCTAATAACAACATTAGTAACGGCAGTGCAGCGTCCCTAAAAGATGTTGACCACTGTTACAGATTGGTACATAAAAAGGTGGAACAGTGATTAGAAGGTCCCATCTGGGTGGCATTCTCTGTCTATGCAGAGCAGCTGTGAAACAAAGAATAAAGGCAGTGAGTGGTCTGAGGCACCTGAGGACACATCACAGAAGCCTCTGCGAGCAGTTGCATGGTAGGCAAACAGGGATTTCTCATCAAATGAGCCAGCTTGGGTGTTAAGATCATCATCAGCTTTTCTCTTGGTCCCACCACCTTCGCAGGTGTGAATCTGATGGGGACACAGGAAAGAGCCTTGTCTGTCGCTGCTGGCAGACTTTGGAACTTCCCCAAGCAGGCAAAGACCTTTCTCTTCAGGCAAGCCTTCCCAGCTACCTGTGTATGAATTTTAGATAGATTGCTATGCGTTACTGTTTTGACTGGATTTTCAGTACTACTTGTGTTTTCCATTTTTGTGTTCTCCATTTCTCAGAGTGACTGTATGCTTATTGATCTTTGCCTTAATATTGACTGTTAGTGATGTAAGATGCCTCCTTTTCATTGTTTGTAGTTTTAAATATTGTCTTTTAATGATAACTACCATTGTATACTCATTGTTTTCAACTTTCAGCTTTAAATATTGTCTTGCATTGTAAAACTTCCATGTTGAATTCTTCACATACCTTTATCCTTCACATTGGACTCAATTATTTAATTTGAATAGTAAATCATGACCCCATCCATATCTCCACACTTCAAGAAACTTTAAAGACAGCTGTCTGGTTTTTATGCCCCTGAAAGTGATCATTTCTTACTCCTTCACACATCAGATGCACACTTTTTCATGTGTCTTCAGTATAAATTCAAAAGTATGAACTCATGTGGCAGCAATCAAAACTTTTGGAAACTCTGCTTCCTACTGACTGTGTTTGGTCCTCACATTTATGAAAATAGAGAACATACACTTCTGATGGAAGCCAGGGACTGTGATTAGGAGAGAAACACATGCAAATTGTTATTAAAATAAAAACACTCAGTGACTGAATGCCAGTACCAGAAGGCATTTGCTTCTCTTTCTCACAATTGCATAGATTACCATACATTTATTTACCAGTTATTGCTGTTCCCCAGAGAAACACAGCCAGATTAAGTTGCTGTAGCATGAAAAGTCTATGAGCACCTGTTAGCAAATGAGAATGCAAATGTGTTCTTTCTGTCTCTTTTTAAATTGAAAAATAAATGATCAATGTTTGTAGCTACATATGTATTTTGTGTGTATTTCCATGCCGATTGTTTGCACCTGACACACTATCCTCAAAGGCTGACAACAGTCTGACCTCTATTCCAAACTTCCCACCAGTATCAAAGTGAATACAACTGGGTCATGTAATGTTTTGAACCCTCCACTGCATGGAAAACAAAGTTACTGTTTAAGCATGAATAGTCAGCACACAAGACAGGGAAGCATGTTAACGCTACCCTCCTCTTTCCCAAGATCCTTCACCCTCTTATATATAAACACTGGAGACCTGACACATCACACACACACACACACACTTAGAGATGTCTGCTTCAGATCCTCTGTCCTCCTTTTATGGTGCAATGGAGTGCCCACTGTATGTGCTCACTTCCCCTCCTTGTGTCTTTACTATACTGGCTTGAGAAATACCCCAATAGGGCTTCAGTGAGCTTGCTTAGGCTTGTGTTGTTGAATCTGAATGGTCTATTTACTACCACAATCTTTATATGATCCCTGATTTGCTGACATCATTCTACGCAGTATGAGCCTAAGATGGATGTGTACAAAATACAGTTCAGAAATTGTGTTCACAAATTTAAATGCAGCAAGGCTAAGATCTGGATCCTCACACTCAAAATAGAATAAATGCATGGACTGAGTGTTAAGCCAGAGTCATTTCAAAGGAGCTTTAAAGAAAGATCTTGAAACACCAGTGCTCCTGGCGGATTTACTGCACTTCCTTCTACCTTACAGACTAACTTTAGAATCAGAGAGATCAGTTAATTTGTGTCTAGATAGACTTACATCTCCAACATGTTACAGCAACTCCTGTAAATCTCACTGGCACTGAGGCCAACAGAAGTGCCCTTAGGATCAATAATCCCCTTATCAAAAGTTATCCTTTTTTCCCCCCAGTTACAATAATGTGGAGAATGGAGGGAGGTATTATGTGACCCAGTTATATGCCAATCTAACATTATAACACAATGGAGACCCCTGGTGGGAGGAAACCACCATGGATCCTGCTAAATCAGATTTAACAAAGACCTCAGTGTTTTTTTAACTTTAACACAGGCCACTTCCCTCCCCATTTCAGCATACTGTGAAAATATAATTTATAATTAAGAAGATAATTCTGGATGTGGGCTGTAATGTCAGGGTTTCCTTCATTATGCATTTCCCAAATAGCCACTCAGGTTGCCTTTCTTCTTTGCCTTTATTGTATGGCCATTTGTGGTGCAGGAGCCAACACCTCTCCCTGAGAATTAAAAAAGGTGTAGGCAGCTGGGTCAGTCTATATTAAAAAATGAGGAGCAGATCTTTTGTAAACTTTATGGTTCATAATTGCCCATTCATAACCAAACCATCCACAAGTGTTACATTACAGTAGGAGGTGCATAGATCAGTGAGGCAGGTACCCTGCTGCAGACGCAGAAGTTGGAAGTTTGATTCCCCACTGCGCCTCTTGGGAGAAAAGCCAGGCTGTGTAGCTTTGGACACACTATAGAACCTAGAATGCCTCAGAAGAAGGGACTAATAAACCATTTCTGAGTGCTATATACCTAGAAAACCCTTGAAACTGTCTCCATAGGTTGGAATCAGCTTGATAGCATGCAATTATTACTATTACAGATAGTTTTAAACAAAGTGGTGCTCCTTGGAGTAACCATTTATCTCCTAGCTACTGTGAAGATTGCAACTAAACTGACAGAAGAGAAGGAATCCTGATGGTTTCCAACAAAGCCCCAGTATTAGACCTTTTGCTTCACTACACTAGTGATAGCCATTTCAGAGATGTAACATAGCATGTCAAGCCAGAGTCTCTGGAATCTGTCACCTGCTGTTTTCCTGTGGACAGCATTCTTTGTTCCTGGACACTGATTTCAAATGATGGCCAGAATTTCAGTGGGATTTTGTTTCGGAGTAGGTGAAATCACATCAGTCACAGTGACAAAATGCAGCTAAATTAACAAGGTAGTGGTCATATGTGAGTCACACAACCAGATACTTGATCAGCACCCTGTTAATTAGCTGCAATGCAACACCATGACTTAGACAATTTCACTTACTTGAGATTCTTGCCAGTGGCTTCCTTAAAGATTTATGCCATTTTTGGTTTCAAAGAAATATTTTTAGAAGCCATTCAAGTTAGGAAAAAGGAATTTATAGACAAAACAAAATCTAGTCAAGTGTGTTTCTTGCCTATGTGATTCCTCTTTCTATATATCTCCTATTTATCTATGCTGAAAGTAATATTAAACTTCCAGTGGTAACACTGCCAAGTCAAAAGTTTTCTCAACATTTCTGGGAAGGCAAGAATTAACCCATGTCCAATTCATTTTAATTAGAGCATGAGTTACAAAAATGCTCTTTCCCCTTTTTGAATTTCTGCCCTGATCACATTCCATGTGTGCATATGTTTTTCAATTGTAATTTATCACAACATAATTTTTCAGCCTTTCTTAGACAGTGGCCAAGAGCCAGCTCCAGTGAACACAGTCAGAATTATTCTTCTAAGTAAATTTGCATAAGATTGGGCTATAAGAGATAAAAAATACATTGACGGAAATCCTATTGCTTAAATTTACACCATGTAAATTAACATCATGAGCTGCAACAATTTTTTGGAAATTAAAAATTTCTGATCTACCTCCCCCAGGCCCTAAGACTCCCTTGGGATCATTTTCTCTCTACCGATGCAAGACCAGGAGGAGATTGTGGTACTGATCATGAACTGTTAATATTCAACATTAGAATAAAGCTGAAAAGGAACACTATAAGAGTCACAGTGCCAAAATGTACTTTAAACATCCCTTATGAATCTAAGTTCACATAAGGAACAGATTTGCATTACTAAACTCAATTGACCCTGAACTAGAAGAACTGTGGATTGAAACCAAAGATATTATTAGAGAATAACGCAAAAAGATTCTTGTAGTAAAACGAAAAGAAAAATCTAGATGGATGATGGAATAAATGCTTAAAATTATAGAGGACATATGAGAAGGAAAAGTAAAAAGTGATAGAAATAGGGTCAGAACCCTGAATGCAGGTGTGTTTGTTTGTTTGTTTTAGCAATGGTCATATAGAGACAAAAAGAACTATTGCAATAACTAGTGCAAAGAAATAGAGGAGAACCACAAAAGAGGAAAAAGAGATCTCTTCCAGAAGATCCAAGAAATCAAGTGTAAGGATAAAGTGTAAGGATATGCCACTGGTGACCAAAGCCAAGATCATCCACCTTCTTCTATTCCTATTACTAAGTACAGGTGTGAAGCCTGGACAGTAAAAAAGCTGACAGGACAAAAATTGATTCATTTGAAATATGGTGCTGGAAGAGAGCTTTGCAGATGCCATGGACTGCCAGAAAGACAAGCAAGTGGGTCTTCGATCAAATCAAGCCTGAACATTTCTGGAGGCTGAAATGTTGAAACTGAGACTGTCCTACTTTGGGCACATCATGAAAAGGCAGAATTCTCTGGAAAAGACGATAAAGCTGGGAACAGTAGAAGGCAGCAGGAAAAGAGGAAGATCAAATACAAGATGGACTGATTCCCTAAATGAACCACAAATTCGAGTTCACAAGAGCTGAGAAGGGCAGGTTAGGACAGGACATTCTGCAAATTATTCATCCATGGGATCACCATAACTCAGATATGACTTGATGGCACATAATAACAACAGACCTATTTTGAGCTCCTTTAGATTAAGAGCATTGAAATCTACTATAAATGTCCCCCCAATGATCTGACTAAGCATGCAGAAATAGAAACAGTCCATGCAGACAGTTCTAAAATTATATAAGATGATGATAAAAAGACATTGTGTTCAGTTGCTTGAACTGCTTTGTTTTACCTTGATACAAGTAAGTTAAACCAGATTTCATGCTTCAGCTAGCAAGAAATATACTCCTCAGGTATCTTCCACCACCCAATTCTTTTACCAGACAGTGTTCCCATTTGTTGTTGTTTAGTCGTTAAGTCGTGTCCGACTCTTCGTGACCCCATGGACCAGAGCACGCCAGGCCCTCCTGTCTTCCACTGCCTCCCGGAGTTTGGTCAAAGTCAGGTTGGTAGCTTCGATGACACTGTCCAGCCATCTCGTCCTCTGTCGCCCCCTTCTTCTCTTGCCTTCACACTTTCCCAACATCAGGGTCTTTTCCAGGGAGTCTTCTCTTCTCATGAGATGGCCAAAGTATTGGAACCTCAGCTTCAGGATCTGTCCTTCCAGTGAGCACTCAGGGTTGATTTCCTTCAAAATGGATAAGTTTCTTCTCCTTGCAGTCCAGGGGACTCTCAAGAGTCTCCTCCAGCACCACAATTCAAAAGCATCAATTCTTTGGCGGTCAGCCTTCCTTATGGTCCAGCTCTCACTTCCATACATCGCTACTGGAAAAACCATAGCTTTGACTATGCGGACCTTTGTCGGCAAGGTGATGTCTCTGCTTTTTAAGATGCTGTCTAGGTTTGTCATCGCTTTCCTCCCAAGAAGCAGGCGTCTTTTAATTTCGTGGCTGCTGTCCCCATCTACAGTGATCACGGAGCCCAAGAAAGTAAAATCTGTCACTGCCTCCATATCTTCCCCTTCTATTTGCCAGGAGGTGATGGGACCAGTGGCCATGATCTTAGTTTTTTTGATGTTGAGCTTCAGACCATTTTTGGCGCTCTCCTCTTTCACCCTCATTAAGAGGTTCCTTAATTCCTCCTCGCTTTCTGCCATCAGAGTGGTATCATCTGCATATCTGAGGTTGTTGATATTTCTTCCGGCAATCTTAATTCTGGCTTGGGATTCCTCCAGTCCTGCCTTTCGCATGATGGATTCTGCATATAAGTTAAATAAGCAGGGAGACAATATACAGCTTTGTCGTACTCCTTTCCCAATTTTGAACCAATCAGTTGTTCCATATCCAGTTCTAACTGTGGCTTCCTGTCCCACATATTGATTTCTCAGGAGATAGATAAGGTGGTCAGGCACTCCCATTTCTTTAAGAACTTGCCATAGTTTGTTGTGGTCCACACAGTCAAAGGCTTTTGCATAGTCAATGAAGCAGAAGGAGATGTTTTTCTGGAACTCTCTGGCTTTCTCCATAATCCAGCGCATGTTAGCAATTTGGTCTCGAGTTCCTCTGCCCCTTCAAAATCCAGCTTGTAGTTCTGGGAGTTCTCAGTCCACATACTGCTGAAGCCTATCTTGTAGGATTTTGAGCATAACCTAAGTGCAATTGCACGGTAGTTGGAGCATTCTTTGGCACTGCCCTTCTTTGGGATTGGGATGTAGACTGAAGTGTCCCCATTAGATTGCTCCTAAATCTAATCTTAATGTTGGTGGTGACTTATACCTCATAGCAGGCTGGATAGCTCAGCAAGTTAGGTATCTGGCTGGGGAGCCAGAGGTTGGAGGTTCATTTCCTCACTGTGCCTCCCAGAAGAGGAAGCCTGTGTGGCCTTGGGCAACCTGTGAAATCCCAGGGGACCCCCAGAAGGAGGGAATGGCAATCCACTTCTAACTTTCTGCCTGGAAAACCCTGGAAAAGGTTGCCATGAGTCAGCACATAATATTTAATTATTAATGCAATCTTGTCTGTTGAAATTCATACTGCTTGAACTTTTATAATGAAGTTCTGCTGTCAAAACATATGGGAAAGTACGCCTAATAACCGAGACTGCACGTGAAAATATGTGTATTCATGAAAATAAGGTTCATTATGAGGAAATTTGCTTGCAAAATGTATTAGTCAAAATTGCACACAAAAATGTGTCTAAAATTTTGTGCAAACTTGGGGGAAAAAACTCAAAATTCACAGTGCAGCACATTTAAGACTGGAAAAATAGAGAAACCAATACTGAAGGTTTGTGCATTCAGGCTCATAGCAGGATCTGATGCTGCTAAAGTCCTTAGTCCTTCAACTTCTTCAAATGCAATGAGGGATTTGAGCTGAATTGGAATTGGGGAGGAAGACACAAACTCTGAGGTAAAGATAGGTGAAAGCTTATGCTCATTAGGAGGAAAAGAACAAGCAGCTCTAGTTGGGCCCAATAATAGTCTTCACAGAAATGTACAAAGGAAAGCAGGCGACAAACAATCTCTGATGTCTATATGCAAATGTTATGAGTAGAGATGGGGACGAATATAAAAACGGATCGCTTTTTCTGACGAATATAGCCGATTCGTTAAATATTCATCAATCCGTATTTGTGGGTTCCAGAGACCCCCACGAATACGAAAGGATGAATATTTACCCGTTTTTTTCCGACCTTCCACCGATCAACTGATCGGCGGCAGAAAGGCAGCCACCACACCACGCAGCCACCCAATACCACAGCCTATCCCCACACTCCCTTCCTTTCCCTACCTTAGGCCCCATGCTACCCCACCCCCACCGACACCCTCTTACCTTAATCTCTGCTGCCGAGGTCTTCTGGCCTTGGAGCCACACATGTAAAAATGGAGACTGGCTGCCCTTTGCAAAGGGCAGCCAGTCTCCCTTTTTACATGCCGTGGCTGCGGAGGCCTGATGGAGACCTCGGCAGCAGCTATTAAGGTAAGGGGGTGTCGGTGGGAGTGGGGTGGGGGCTAATGTAGGGAAAGAAAGGGGGTGTGGGGGTAGACTGTTTGGGTGGCTGGCTGTGTGTGTGGGGTGGCTGCCTATCAGCTTCTGATCAGCTGATCGGCAGCCAGTAGACAGAATGGGCTTCTGTGCCATGTGGTAAACTCTCCTGGAGGGACCCAATTTGTGGGTGAATAACTTGGATGTCCGATATCCAATCTTCACCAAAGTTGGCAGGTGTGTTGGGGAAAGACATAGGAAGCTCTGTTGTGATTCTGGATTCTCTAAGTACCTGGGGGGAGCTTTCCTGGGGTGTCCTATTTGTGACTATATAACTCAGGGGTTCATGATCCAATGTTCACCAAACTTTCAGGAGTTGTAGAAAAACGTTGGAGGAAGCTTCCCTGCAAATTTGGTGTCTCTAGATGCTTAGGGGCAAGTTGTATAGTGGTTTAAAGTGCAGATGAATCAATGGATCGATCCATCAATTCGTCGAAGAATATTTGTATATTCGTATTCGTTGATCCATTAACCTTGACGAATAACGGATCAAAACGAATCACCTTTTTTTTATTTGTCCCCATCTCTACTTATGAGTATAGGAAACAAATAAGAACTGGAAGTCTTGGTTCAGGAGAGTAAATATGACCTGATATGGATAATTGAAACACAGTGCAGGATCTGCTCTCAGTCAGTCCAGAGTGCAAGACACATAATAATGAACTCAAGTTGCAGAAAGCCAAATTTTGGCTAAATATCAGGAAAAAAACATCTTAACTGTTAGAGCAGTACAACAATGGAATCAGTTACCTTGGGAGGTGGTGAGCGCTCCAACACTAGAAGCATTCAACAGAAAATTAGACAACCATATGTGAGACATACTTTGATTTGGATTCCTAAACTGAGCAGGGGGTTGGACTCAATGGCCTTATATGTCCCTTCCAACTCCATTATTCTATTTTTTAAAAAAACCATTTTATTAGTTTTTCAATCTATCTACATTCAATTTTTGCTTGTTAAGCATCGTGTTACATGAGTTGCTTATGAATATTTGTTTTTTGTGTCTTGGTGTCTTCTTAATTGTCCCTTCAAAATCTATACATTTTTTGAACATTTAGATCATTCATTTGTATATTTTAGTATACAATATTGGCTACTATCATAATATTGCTCTCATAGTATACAATGTTCTCAAAATCCTCTAATAACATACATAATAAAAGTAATTTCGGTTCCAAATTTATATAATTTTGAGGTGATTTAACTGATGAACTTTGTATTTTATAGCAGTAAAAACTGAACAGGTTCCTAACACATAATAGATGTTATCTAAAGCATTTTATACAGATTTTCTTTATATAATTGTTTAGCCATTTCTATCTCCACATTTTGTATCATGTCTATATCAATATCATTTCTAATGTATGTTCATTAATTACTATTTGTTTTACCTCATCCTTATATCTAGCTTCAATTTACCTTAAGAATAGAGATGGGGACAAATATAAAAACAGATCGTTTTTTTCGACGAAAATAGCCGATTCATTAAATATTTGTCCCTTCATATTCATGGGTTCCAGAGACCCCCACGAATACGAAGGGACTAATATTGACCCTTTTTATTCATCCTTTGTATATATATATATATATATTTTAAAAAACCAATAGCCATTCTGCCTACCGGCCGATGATCAGGTGATCGGTGGCGGAAAGGCAGCCACCCCCCCAAAGCCACCCAACCCCACAGCCTACCTCCCCCACCCCCACCGACACCCCCTTCCTATTTAAAAAAACCAAAAAACACCATTCTGCCTACCAGTCACCAATCAGCTGACTGGCAGCAGAAAGGCAGCCACACACCCCCACAGTCACCCAACCCCACAGCCTACACACCCACCCCTTCCTTTCCCTACCTTAGCCCTCCCCCACTCCCACCAACACCCCCTTACCTTTATCACAGCTGCTGAGGTCTGCTTCTGGCCTCCCAGCAATGCATGTAAAAAGGGAGACTGGCTGCCCTTTACAAAGATGGTGGCTGCAGTTTCATTTAGGGTAGGGAAGCTGCAGCTGCCATCTTTGCGAAGGGCAGCCTGGATTCCCTTAAGGCAGGCTAAGGGCTGGAGGGGGGCAGCAGGGGTGTTTTTTTTAAATAATCCCCCCACGAATCAATGGATATATTCGCTTCATGGGGCAACTTCTCACGAAGTCAGACGACTCACCAAAAGTGTTATGCCTTTACCCTGATTAGTGATCCCTTATTTCAATTTAATTCCTTTTTCTAATATATAGGATATGCCCCCTTACAATTCCAGAAGTTAGGTATATACATGATTTCTTTTCTTTTTTTTTAAATTTCCAAAACAAAAACAAATACAAAAATACAAAATATTTACTAATACAATCTAAACCACAGTGCTCCCCCATACCCACGGGACCCTTTGGAACAATACTTTTAATACTAACCTCCTTTCCAAAATTGTATTGATTGTTGTTTAGAGGCTTTCCCCTTTCCTTTCACTAATACAAATTCAACAAATCTACCCCAAATAGCATAAAAAATATTTGAACTTATTTCCCCTCTTTTCATCTTCAGTTCAGTAGTCAATTTATCATTTAATGCAATGTCCCATACTTCATTATACCAATCTTCTAATTTAATATGATTTTTATCTTTCCAGAATCTAGCTATTAATATTCTAGCACTTGCCATAAAATTGAATAATCAAGTTATATCTTATCAAAAATTGACAACAAAGCAATTTTAGAATTGAATTTGATATCTTTTCCAAATATATCACATATTTCCTTAAAAATCAGTTTCCAAAATTTCTGAATCCATTTACACTCCCACCACATATGATAATATGTGCCAATTTCTTCATCACATTTCCAACAGGCCTTAGAATAGTCCGAATTTATTATATTCAATTTCACCGGAGTCATATACCACCTTAAACTAATTTTTTTAAAAATTTCCTTTATTCTTACCGACATTAATCTTAAAACTCTCATCTTCCAAATTTTTGTCCAATTCTGTTTTAATTTCTGTCTTTAAATCATTTTCCCAAATTGATTTCAAACCTTCTGTTTCTGTCTCTTTTTCCTCTTGTTCCAAAATTAGATTATAAATTCTACTTACTACTCCCTTCCTCAAAGCATCTTTCTGCATGTCTTCATGTGATGATAGAAATTGTTCGTACTTAGTACATTCTCTACATTTGCCATTAGTTTTCAACCATTCATTTGTCCAACTATCTAATTGGATATAATTATACCATGATAGTTTATTAGTTTGAAGTTTAACTATAATCTGATCCTTCAATCTCATTTTAATCATCCAATCCTTCAATCTGGCAACTTTTTTGTCCTTAATCAAATCAGCTAAACCCTTCAAGTTTGCTGGGAAATTTTCTATTTCGGTCACTAATTTTAGTGGTGAAGTAAAGGGACATAACTTCTTTTTATTTCTGTTTCAGATATTTAACATGTTTCTTAAAAAAGGGTTGTTCACCTGATTTATTGTATTTCTTTTTACTACATTAAACAAATATTTTTCAATGTTCCCATTAATTTCTGAGGATTCCATATCCCACCAAATTAACCTTCCTTTGTTGTATATATCTCAAATAAATCTTAACTGATTCGCTATATAATAATTTTTTATATTAGGAATACCTAAACCTCCAATTTTTTTGAGCCTTATATCAATATCTTTTATTTATTCTTGATTTTTTACCTTGATTACAAAATCCATTAATTAATCCCTGCCAATACTTAAAGTCTTCTTCTTCTAATTGTATTGGGAGCATCTTGAATAAAAAAGTAATTTTTGATAATATTTTCATTTTGATCATGGCGATTCTCATGGCGATATTAAAATGATTTTTAATATTATCCATACTTTCTAATGGGTTTTTAATGGTCAATAATGAGTCATCAGCAAATAAATTAATCTTAATTGTATCATTTTTACCTAATCCTTTAATTAATTCATCATTTCTTATTGCATTAGCTAACAGTTCTATAATCATACAAAACAATATTGGTGAAAGTGGACAGCCTTGTCTTGTACCTCGGCCTAGAAAAATCCGCTCTGTTAAACCATCATTAACTATTACTTCTGAAGTATTATCTGAATATAATTGATCTATAACCCCTATAAATCTTCTGCCAATCCCCAACCCTTTATAAGCAGCTTTAATGCTGGCCATTCCACACAATAAAAGGCCTTAAATATATCTAGTGATAAAACAGTTGCCTTTGTTTATTCCTTTTCTACCTCATATATAATATTCAAAACCCGCCTAGTTAAATAATCCATTTGTCTTCCCTTTATAAAACCACATTGATCCTCTTTAATATAATTTGCTATAAATCTATTTAATCTATTTGCTAGTATAGCAGTAAAAATCTTAGCATCTTGATTTATTAGAGATATAGGCTTATAAGATCCCAGATCTGTTAGATCCTTGTTGGGTTTTTGGATAAGAATCGTTAATGAATGTTTCCAAGAAAGTGGCATTGTCTCTCCTTCCAATATTTTATTATAAAACATTTTTAGCTTAGATATCAAAATGGAACTAAAATGTTTATAATATCCTGGACCCAATCCATCAGGGCCTGGTGTTTTACCATTTCTCAGTTTATTAATAACTTCAGCAATTTCTTCTTCTTCAATCTCCTCCTCTAATATTCTTTTATCAGATTCCAATAGTTTAGTTTTTAAATTCTCATTTATATAGTTTTCTATATTCTCTTTCAGTACATTATTTCCTTTATATAATTTCTGATAAAATTCTTGAAAAATCTTCAATTTATCTTTCATTATATTACACCTCTTACCTGTTCTATCTTTAATTACCCCAATCATGTTTTTTAATCTTCTATTTTTGCACATTCTAGCTAATAAGTTTGAATTTTTATAGCTAAATTCAAAAAAAATCTTCTTTATATACATCAAATCTCTCTGGACTTTCTCTGTCTCCAAGTTTTCTAGTTCCTTTCTCTTTGCCTGAATTTCTGCCAATATCCTTCTATCTCTTTCTAAAAAAAACCTTGCTTTCCAAATTACTCAAGTCTTCTTCCAGTTTTTTCACGTTTTTCACCTTAATTTTTTTCAGTTTACAGGATTCCCTTTTTGTAATTCCTCTTGAAGTTGCTTTCATCGTGTCTCACAACAGGCCTAATTTCGTACCTCCTGCTTCATTTATTTTCCAAAATTCTAACCATTCTTTCTTTATCTTTTCTATTACCTCTGGGTACTGGAAAATGTTAATATCCATTCTCCATCTTTTAGAGTCTTTATAATCTTTTTTTATCTCAATCTCCATTGACATCAAAGCATGATCTGTTATTTTTATGGAACTGATTTCAGCGCCTTTCATTACCCTCCAAATATCCTTCAAGTGATTATTTTTTACCTTCTTGCTCAATATTGTGTTTCTTTGAATAACATCATTCCGGTCATAAAAAGTTTTATCCTTTATATTATCCATAACCATATTAAAATCCCTGCCATAATAACATAACCCTTTTTTACCTTCTCCATTTCTTTAATAACCATGTCGTAAAAATCTCCTTGTTTATTATTAGGTGAGTACACATTAACCAAAGTATATTCTTCCAAACCCATTTTACCCTGTATTATTATAAATCTACCATTACAATCTTTTACTACCTGTTTCACTATAAATTCACAATTTTTAAAAATTATGATTGCCACACCTCTAGATTTAGATGTTCCAAAGTTTTTTTCATAAAAAAACTTTATGATACATGATTTCCACATTGAAGGCCACCTTAATATTTTTTTTCCTTTTTCATCTTTCTAAGTAACTCCTTCTCTTATTTGTCTTTTCCCAAATCTTGTTTCTATCTCTCTAAAATTTTTCCTGTGCCTTGTGCTACCTGTGGACATTTTATACATTTGATCTATCGCCAATAGATCTTCCAGGCTCTTTTTGGTTAGATCTGCTGATTCTCTTCCCTTATCTTCCCTTAGCACACCTAAAATTCTCCTCAGCTCCAGGGTTAGAGTTCGATCTCCTAGATTTTCTGCTCTAATTCCCTCCAGCCCCTCTTTCGATTGGCATACATTGTCCACCACCCTCTCATTTCCTTGTTCATTATTCCCTGTCTCCTGTTGACTATAGTTCTTCTTCAGCTGCTCCTTGAATAATTTCGCCTCTTTGTTATGGGATCTCAGTATTTCTAGAATTGCTTGAAGAGTAGATTTTGTTTCATCCCAAAATTATCTTTGTTGTGGCATTATGTCCCAGATGTCAAGTAATTGTATTCCAAGTGAAAGTTGTCCAGATGCTTAAAATAATCAGTGCAATTCCATCAATACTTGCTTCCATAGGTCCACTTTAATAGATTGAACATCTTTAGGGTTAAGCTTGAATCCATTCTCAGACGTAGAGAGTTTTCCATGCCTAAAGGCTCAAGGTCCCGTCAAGTTCAGAACCCAGGATACAGTTTAGAAGTTCCATTTTGACTGTATTAGGCTTTCTATGGTTAATTTATCTGTAGTTCAGTTCTGTCCTCAAAAAGAAAGGGAATTCCAAACAGCCATAAAGTGTTCAAGGTCATTGATTCTAGGCTTTTTGCCAGCACCTTAGATAGCTGTTACAAGTAGCATAAACAGGTTTAGTTTCCCAGAGTTGTTGCCAATGGTGTTTACAGGAGAAAGATTCTTAAGTTTATAATTACAAGTAATATCAAACTTCCTTCCTTGAAGTATAATTAAATGTCTAATTAATATCCAATTTATTTTCCTTGTATCTACTTGTGTCTCCTCCTCTCTCCAGATTCCCTGCTGCTCAGTCAGTGGTGAGGAACAGAAGACGCTATTTCTGCCGTAGGAATTGTCTCGTCCAGGGATAGTAAAGCAATGCAGTTAAAAAAAATATTTCTCACCCAGTGGTAACATGATGTTAATTAGGCTGCTTTATCGCTTCTCCATTGCTGGCTGCCAATGACTTGCAAGCAAGCTAGTTCAGCTGCTTGTTTCCGCCCGCTGGTTGATTGGGGAGTTTTCTGGATCAAACGTGGGTAACCGCCATTCCCCCCATGATCATCAGGCTTCTCCCCCATTTCACCACCTCTTCAGGGTGGTTTTAACCCCCTGGGCGGTCCCAAACAGGTTGGAATTCAGCCCAGGGGACGGAGCTCCGTCCTCCTGCTGCTGTCTCGCCGCAGTGTCAAGCCGGAAGTCCAACTCCATTATTCTATGATCTTATGATTCTATGAGCTTTTGTCAGCTTTCTGTTCCTTTTTATTTAATTCGCCCTCTATTTTTTCTCATAAGATGCCTCCTGCCTCAGTGTACCCTCTCCATCTGGGACTGGTCACATCCTGATGTTGGCAGTCTTGCTTACCAACACTCTCATTCACACCTTCATTTTCTTTTTGGTAATTCTTGGCCATTCTCAGTTTGCAAAGTGACATAACGGGAGGGAGCTAGCAGCACAATGCCTAGCTGTCAATAACTTCTAAAGTAATATCCTTACATTTCATCACAAGATACCCCTTTAAAAAATAACTCACTGCATGTATAAAAATCATTCTGCTGGGCATGTGGGTAAGGAACAGCCTGAGTTGTTGGTGTAAAAAATAGAGGTCAGTAATGTTGTACAGTGAATATAGGACTGGACTAGGACTCAGAAGACTTTAACTCAAATCCCCAATTTGCCATGGAAGCACACACTGGGTGGATGAGTAAACTACTTGTTGACTGTCTCACATACCTTGAAAACCCTAGCAGGGTTACTAAAAGTTGGAAGCAACTTGATGGCACGTAGCACCTAACAATAGTGTTTGTGGGACATTGGGGGAGATGCAAAGTTGTCCAGCCCCAAGTGACTCTTGATATATATTCCAACTATAACTATAGCTTGATATTACCACCCACCCCCCTTTTTGATCTGATATAAAATGTTTATTTCCCACCATGGCAAACTCCTTTAAGTCTTGTGTATCACTTTGACAAATTCCTCCAGAGGATCTTAAATTAGGGTCCTGTTGCAAGGCATGGGAGAGATGAATGTTCTGATTTGATTCATTAGAATGTTTTCAGATTTTGATTCTAATTATCTGCCCAGCTCTACGAAGGGGCAAGCCCTTTAAATTACTTGCTCAGTATAAATAATGCATTAATTAGTCTCATAAATGCACTCAATTTTCTATACGAAAATAATTGTTTCTTCCCTCTTTCTCTCTCTTTCTCAACATTAACTTAATGGATCCATGACAACACCAAACAGTTCTGGTTCCCCTACACTACACTCTAGTAAGGAACTTTATAAATGAAAGCAGCTACTTAAATGCTGAAAGCTGTGATTCCAATTATTCTCAAATCACTTTTTTTTAAAAAGGAATCACAACCATGCAGGCGCTTCATTCTGAGCATGGCTATGCCTGTATTTTGTATGCCATCGTCTCACTCTGATGCCTGCTGCTAAGAAACCGATATGGGAGAATAGTCATCTTTCTTGACACTTCCACTGAGAAATGACAGCTTATCCATGGTGCATCTCCTCACTCTCTTTCCCAACATCTTGACTAGAGATTTTCTTCTCCGACACTCATTAGTTCTATTGCTGAGCAGTGGCTTCTGTCTAGCTGGACCACGACCCAAAGAGCAGTTGGGAGCTTTCAAGCACTGGAACCCACGACCTCTTCTACAGTATGCTGCTCACCAACCATATAATAAAAAGTAGTGAGAGAATGAATTAAGAAAAAAAGAGAGGAAAATGCAGTATTTTCCTCTCAAAAGGAGAAGCATTCGAAGCAGTCAAAAGTGTTGGAATTCATTCTTCTGGTGCATCTTCAAACAATGTGTTGAAAATTGAAGGTGATTTTGATAACCTAAATGGCACCACCGAGAATGAAGAATTAAACCACAGGAGACACTAATGTATACATTAATTCACCCATCCATCTATACATGCCACTTATGGATTGCTCACCTTTTCTAGTAAATTACTCAAACCAGGCAGGTAATTTAAGTGATATATAGAAACACTTGAAATAACATAACCCCAAATCAATAGGAAGATTTACTGAGTTGTAAGTCTTGCGGGGGCAAAAATGTACTAATTAGGGATATGCATCAGTTTCAGCCAAATCCAGAATGCTGAACCAAATCAGCTTGATCCAGGCAATTTGGATGTGGTATGCACTAAAGCCGAATGGAAAGATTCAGTTCCAGCACAAAGCAAGCAGAAAAGGGAGGTGCATCTCCCTTGGTGACAGTGATAACTTTCAAGCTGAAGCCAGAATTACACTTCAACCATAGTGATTGCAGAGATCATAATTTAGAGGTACTCATTAAGCACACACCCATTTAGGATCTATCCTGGGTCTCTCCAATTTCCATATACACTAGAAAAAGAAAGGAGGAAGGAAGCAAGGAAGGGGTTAAACCTGTTTTGGTCTGCCAAATCAAGTCAATAAAAGGGATGTCAATCTGAGTTTACAAATTGATCCAAATTGGAGCACAAATTAAAGTGGGTGGGACTAGATCATCATAGCCAAAACTGGGATTTAAGCTAAAGAGCCAATCTGGTTTCTGAACCAAACCAGGGGAATTATTACTAGTACGTCCCTAGTAATAATTCAACTACTTCAGTTTTAAAAGGTCATGATAAATAAGTTGTTCTTATACTCTCAGGAAGCCAACTAACAAACCCAAACAGGCTCCCAGGAATACTGGGTCAAAGAGGAAACGTTTGATAAAGCAATATGAAGAACTCAATTGTTCTTTACAATATGACTGGCTCACCTCTGCTTTTTGGGGTGAGCTGATGCTGAAAAACCTGAAATAGTGAGTTATGCTGATATGTAGAGATTGGTCTCCTGTAATGTCAGGAACTCAAAATTTTTGAGAAAAGGAAAGTTGGAGTAAAATATACTTTCTATTTGGGATTAAAAGAGAAATGAGCCTCAGATAGAAATGGATGAGAATGTTGTCTGCTTCATGTCCTGATGAGAAATTTCCATAATTCCTTGAACTTTTTTCATGCATTTGACAGAAAGACCTTGAGGTTTTAAAATTTGATGTGGGACAAAGTGAATCTGGAGATTTCAGACATCCATTCAGAGGGCTTTGATTGTTTAGCCATGAAAACTCCAGCTTTGAATTCCTGCGCCTTCCACCACATTATAATGTAGGATTACAGTTGCTCCTGCTGCTTTCTGAGGGGTTTCTCAATCATCTTTAACAGCTACATGGGAAGTAGGAAAAAAATTCCTACCACACTGGCTGTAGCTGCACCTACTGAATTTGACCAGCAAAACAGATGAGAATATTATTTGGCTCAGTTTGATAATGCATTCATAGAAGGTAACAAATTTCCTCATAAATATGAAGGAAAGAATATGATTTTTTTCCCCTTAGAAAATGAGGGGGGAAAAGAAATGGATAGATCTGTCCATCTGTAGCCTCAGCTTGTGGTCTCCATACATTTGGAGTAAATCCTTTTGATGCAAACAAGCTGTTGTTGTATATATGGCACCAGCCACAGCTTTTTGCTGTTGCCCCTTTTTTCAGGAAGAGGAACAATTAAGGGCTTGACTGCAGCTGTCCAGATTGTGTGTCTGAACATGTGATTGCACAGAAGTCCTCTTCAAATGGTCTCCTCCATGACTACATTAACATGTAACAGAACAAGTGGGACCAGGCTAGCTGGATCCATCTTTGCCATCCATGCATTCAGCTTTAAGTCTATATTGGAAAACCTGGACACATGCAGTTGGTGCCTCTACGTCATTGGGGAACCTGCTCACACAGTAGCCTGTGCATGTATTGCTGGATGCATAAATCTCCCCAATTCAGCCATGCTGAATTGAGGGGTGTCAGGGCAATGAAACTGGCAGCACACATAAAGCTGGGGTTGGGGTCAGCAGTAATGGCCCTGCTTCTTCCTTTATGGACCGTTCCTTCAACTAAGTGTTGTCCGTTTGTATGAAATGGATCTAACTTTCCTTTCATAGTTGTGGTTTCTTTTCATTCTCCCTCCTGGTTTGAACACATGCAGATATTTCCTCAAAGACTGTCAAAGTTCTAAATGGTTCAATCAGAGATGGCTCCAACAAAATGTAGCCCACGTTGTTTGAACTCTTCCCTGGTGTATCCCTTGTAAAACTCTGTTACTTCTTAAGAACATTCCATGCCTTGAAAGCAGATATCTTTTTAATCTTATTTCCAGGTTAGGGATAAATTCCTGCTGTTTGCTTATATAAATGGATAAATTGGGAGTGATCTGGTCACACACTGTGCTAAATGTATGTAATCATCTGCCAGTATAGCATACCCCCAAATGGGCTGTAATCCTATGCGCAGTCTTCTTTTGAGTAGATGGTATGCAGACATATAAATAATTGCTCCCCTCTGCTGTTTTCAAGGTTTTATAAGCTTTCTCCCTGAACTGTCATGCTGATATTTGTTGGAGAGAAAAAAAAAAAGATACAGAGCACCATTTTGATGGCTCAGAGTCACACTAGATATGTCATTGGCAATGTGACAATTTTACAGAAATATTTTTATTTTTGTACCTAAGTTTCCTGGTTATTATTAGTTTTGTACCTAAGGCTGATGCAGTTATGTTTGCAATTAGCTCCATATCCCCTGCAGTGCATTAGTCACAGCTCCCACGTCACATGCCTTGTTTAAAACGTTCACTTGCTAGGGGTTCCTTCATGAAATGGATTAAGCAAACCCTTTTCATTCTGGTTTCCTGCCTCTTATGGGATAGAAACAGATTTGATTACCCTGCTGGACAGTCTTTGTAGTTCTTTAAAATATATCCCTGTTAGTTTTGTTGTACTTATTTGTTCCTGAATACCTCTCTGAGATGGGACTTAGAGGCAGGGTTGGATTAACCATTAAGCACAATAACCACGTGCTTAGGGGCATAAAGGGAAGAGGGGGCACCGCATAAATTTTTCATAGCCAAATTTACTATGGGCCATATGGTGCAATACTGCAAATGGTGCAGCCAGGAAAAAAGTACATACAGATATATACAATAATAACAAGAGCACTCAGAGAGGGTAGATCTCTGCCAAGGGTCATGAAATCGAAGGGGAAAAAAATCCCCCCCCCCCCAATAAATGAAAGCAGGGGAAACTTTGTATGCTGTCTGTGAAATTTATATACAATCGGTACAATGTCAGTAGAAAACACACACACACACATACTCTGACAAAAACATAACCTCCCCGCCGGAAGTAAAAATAATAATAATACTAATGATAGAGGTTAATGATATACATTAATCTTGGGAATACAACAAAATTAGAATCTGGTAAGTTTAACTGCCCACAGTCCACGGAGGCTCACGTGATCGTTCTTGTCTAACTTCTAAGTCTTATTCATGTTGGCTGTCCCGTTCAGTTGTCCACTGAGAATGAGACTGTGCAGGGGTGCTAGTAGCTCACTCAGCATCCAGCGTGCCAACAGGCAACAACACACATGCTAACATTGTAACTTTGTGTCAGGATCTGGCCTACATGGCCCTGGTAAGGTAACTGCAGGATCAGGGCCAGCCTGACCCAGGAATTGCCTGGTGTTTGCAGGTTCAGACCCTGGCCTGAGCAGCAGCTACTAGACCACTCATGATGGGCCCACCTGGAAGCCTGGAGGGAAGGCCTATTTAAGGAGTGGTTCTCCTTCCCAGACTTTGCATCAGCAATGCAAGTGTCTTTTGCTCTTGTGCTTTGACCTGTGTGTGCAGCCTTGCTCCAGCCATGCCTTGTTCCTACCTTGCCTGCCAGCCTTATTGTTCCAGTTCTGTTACCCTGTGTGGTGGATTTGGGCCCTGATGCCCTTGCCAGGTGGCAAAAGGCCACCTAGTAGCTTCCAGACACTGACACTTTGTAAGTAAGCTGATTCCTTTTTTTATAACACTGACAAGAAATAGTGTAATTAATGTTTCATAATTTTGTGGAAGTGCTTATGAAATGTGAAACTCATGAAAATGGCCAAATGGTGT
Source organism: Intellagama lesueurii (assembly GCA_037013535.1). Classification (NCBI taxonomy): domain Eukaryota; kingdom Metazoa; phylum Chordata; class Lepidosauria; order Squamata; family Agamidae; genus Intellagama; species Intellagama lesueurii. The sequence continues at coordinate 89,637,988 of JBAJHW010000004.1, read as the reverse complement.
TGCCTTTGACTATGCATGCATTTTCTATTTTTTATTTATTGCATGGTGGTGGAGTGGTGGTGGTAACTGAATGTGTATTTCATTATGTCTATCAATTTACGTCACAGACCCCAAGAACCAAGATGAAATGTGTTCAGTTAAGTGGTGCACAAAAGTGAAAACTATCAAAAAAGAAACAAGAAAAGACTTTGGATTTAGAGTCCAAGACTGCAAAGGTGTCAGATTTCTTCACACAAGTTCCACAACATGATATACCTATTCCTGGTCAAAACCAATCTCCATCATCAGAAGTGGACACAAATATAGTAAATACCACTTTGATCACTTAAGAATCAAAATATGATGTCGTTAGAATCACTGAGGTGTCACAAGCAGGTTCATCTAGCACATGCCTCATTACTGATCTCACTTTGCCTGTAAATTCTCTTGATACCTCTACTGCAAATGTTGAATCAAGTTACTTTACAATATATTCTGGGGCTGAAATAATTGCTGAAAATGAAAGTTTAGTGGACCATGGTGATGGTGGTGAAATTATTCTGTCTGCAAAAGATGAATTAAATCACAATGTAGCAAAGGATCCAGGGTTGTGGCGTGATTTCTCTGCTGATGATATGGCTTATTGGATTGCTTGTGGACCCAGTGACTGTCAACACCACAATGGGCCATTTGACAAGTCTTACCGGCATTTCAGTAGTGGCAAAGAAGTAAGGTATTGTTCGCAGAAACTTTTTGTTGGGACAAAAGCCAATGGTCAGAAATACAAAAGAGAGTGGTTACTGTATTCACCATCAACAGGATCAGTTTATTGTTTCGTTTGCAAACTGTTTCCTCCTAAAAATGTCTCAAATTTTCTTATAAAAGAAGGGTTCAGTGACTGGCAAAATACTATTATAATTAATAATCATGAAAAAAGCACTACTCACCGAGACTCTATGCTAACATACTTAACTCGCAGACAAGGTGCGGGGTTGGGGCAACAGTTGGAGAAACAAATTCAGGAAGAGTGTGATTACTGGGAACATGTCTTGAGGCGTGTCATAGCTGTTATTCGTACATTAGCTGAACGTGGCTTGGCTTTTCGAGGAACAGAAGAAAGGTTTGGATCATTGCAAAATGGGAATTTTTTAGGGCTGCTTGAACTCATACACCAGTTTGATCCATTTTTAGCAGGCCACATTTCGAAATATGGAAATTCAGGCAAAGGAAATCCTCCTTACCTGTCCAAAACCACCTGTGAGGATCTAATTCAACTAATGGCACAAAAGGTCCATGTGCTCATTGTTGATGAAATAAAATCTTCTTGTTATTTTAGTTTGTCAGTTGATTCAACACCAGATCTATCACATATCGATCAGTTAAGTATTGTACTTAGGTACCTAAAAGATGGACAGCCTATTGAACGCTTTTTAACCTTTCTGGAAATGAAAGGCCAAACTGGTAAGGAAATGGCAAATCAGGTGTTGCAGTACTTACGTGAAGTTTGTAGGCTAAACTTTTCAAAATGTAGGGGTCAGTTTTATGACAACGCTGCTAACATGTCTGGGTGTTATAAGTGGATGCAGCAAAAAATTTTTTAGAAACAAACAAGTTTGCTATATATGTGCCCTGTGCAGCTCATTCACTAAATTTGGTAGGCTGAAGTGCTGTTGACTGCTGTCAAGAGGCAGTTAATTTCTTCTCTACAGTGCAGTTACTCTATACCTTTTTTTTCAGTGTCAAGCAGCCGGTGGAAAATTCTTAAAGGTTGTATTGGAAATGAAAATCTCTTAAAATCCCTCTCTGATACCAGATGGGAGGCACATGCTATGGCAACAGCAGCAATTTTGAAATTATTCCTTAATTTTTTTTAATAATATACAAACTTAAAAACATTAACAATCTAACATATAATTAACGAGACAAACAAACAAAAAAGAAAACTACCAACTAAACATCCTTCCTTCCCCTATGGATCAGAGATTTCACTGTCATCTGGACCTCGAATGTCTTCAAGAAGATTCCGGTGAGCACTGAGTTCGCTATAGACTAAGTTTCCCCCTAAGCTCCTGTCTTTTTCTGGGCCCAATTATGTATCAGCCTCCAGCTTTGCTTTACAAAGTCTCTTGGTTGATCCCGTAGTGCCTCTGAAAGCATGTCTAGTTCTGCAATGTCCAGTAGCTTCTTTAATAGCTCATCCATCATTGGTGTCTCTTCATTCTTCCATTTTTGGGCCCAGAGTAACCTAGCTGCTGTGAATATGTACAGTAGACTATATTTTATTTTCTTGTCAATAATTTCTGGCATTATATTCAATAATAACATTTCAGGTTTAAAATTTAAATTTTGTTGAACAATTTCTTTTGCCATTTCCCAAACCTGTATCCAATTTTTTTTTTTGCTTTTTCACATGACCACCACATATGATAGTAAGTCCCTGGATTTTTTTTACATTTCCAACAAACATTACTGTTATTCTCTGATGTTTTTGCCAATCTTACAGGGGTAAAATGCCATCTATGAAACATTTTAAGGATGTTTTCTCTAAGATTCACTGGCTTAATCATTTTATGATTCTCTTTCCACATCTTTGTCCATTTATCAATATTGTACCAAAATTTTGTGCCCATTTTACCATCATCTCCTTCACCCTCTCATCCTCCAAATCATATTCCAATAAGTATGTATACATTTTTGATTATTTTCTCATTACTGTAGATCCATAATTCGTCCACCTTGACTTTCCCCTCAAAAAACCCCATAATTTTATCCTTTTTATATCTCGATTCTAATTTCAACATTGACCACCAATCTGTAGCTAGCCCTAGTTTCTCCAGATCTTGTTTGTCTTTTATATTCTGATCTTTAGTTAATAAATCTTTATATGTGAGTAATGCTCCCTTCTGATTCAATACTTTCAAAGTGAATGCTTCTATTGGAGCTACCCATATTGGAATTTTCTTGTAAGTTTGTGTTTGAAATTTTTGCCATACTAAGCATAGTGCCTTTCTCAGAATATGTTCTGCAAAATGTGATTGTTCTTTGTATTTCCCATACCACACATATGCATGCCAACCCATTTTTAGATTATGACCCTCCAATTTCAATAATCTTTGATTTTCTAATGTTATCCATTCTTTTATCCAGACCATAGCACATGCCTTATAATATAATAGCCAATTCGGTAGTCCTGAACCCCCTCTTTCTTTTAAGTCTTGCAGTATTCTAAGTTTTATTCCTTTGTTTCTTGGCCTTCCATACAAACTTCGAAGTCAGGCTGTCCAGATCCTTGAAATATTTATAATTTAATAAAATTGGTAAATTTTGGAATAAAAATAACAGTTTTGGTAGCATCATCATTTTTATTGTCGAGATTCTTCCCATCATAGAGGTTTGTAGCTTGTTCCATTCTTCCAAGTCTTTTTGATTTTCCTTCTGTGTTGTAAGATAATTTTCTTTCATCAAATTACTTGGGTTTTTTTGTAATAATAACTCCTAAATATTTCACTTTCTGTACCTCCTCGAAGTTGGTTTTCATTACCAGTCTTTCCACGTTTTCTTTCTTTATGTTTTAGTAATAAATTTTGTTTTTTGATAGTTTATTATAAGACCTACCACAGCTCAGAATTCTTCTATAGTTCTCATTAATTCTTCCAAACTGTCCAGAGGGTTTTCTAGTATTATTGCTAGATCATCAGCATATGCTTGCAGCTTAAATTCTTCTCCCCTGATTTTGAGACCCTTAATTTCAACATTCCCTCTTATTTGTCTGTTTAGAATTTCTAATGTTAGAATAAATAATTTTTCCTTAAAATTTTAGAAGCATTAGAATATATAGCCGAAGACTATATATTTAAAAAAATTTTTTAAAAAATTGTGGTTATTTGTTATGGTTATTGTACTAGAGTTGGCTGGATAGCTCAGTGATTTAGGTATCTGGCAGTGGAGCCCAGGGTCCAGAATCCAGTTCTCCACTATGAATCCCAGAAAAGGCAGCCTATATGGCCTTGAGCAAACTGCACAGTACCAGGATACCCTCAGAAGAAGGGAATAGTAAACCACTTCTGAGTACTCTCTACCTGGAAAACCCTGAAAAGGGTCACCATAAGTCAGAATTAACTTGATGGCACATAATAATAATTATTATGCCAGAAGTGCCACATGTATAACAGAAAAACTGCATCTAAAAATTTTGTTATAATCAATATTTATTTTCTGTTTTAGAAGAGAAAAAAAGCACACTTTGGTTAGCAATATGTTTCTGATGCTGATTTCAGAAAAGTTTTATTTTTTCTGTTCAGGAAAAAAAGTTCAATAGCAATGTTGCAAAAGTTTAGTGCATTTTGATCCAGAAATACTCTTGTCAAGAGATGTATTAGAATAAAAATATCTGTATAAAGTGCATAATCAATAGATATAAATATTTATTCATATTAATCAATACACATAAATAGTAGCTATTATAATACATTAATATTAACATACAAATTGAGTGCAGATCCGAATAACAATTACATGCAATTGGTACATTTATCTGTCTGAATTAGAACTGTTAATAAAATAATGATTATATCTGATGAAACCTCCTCCAGAAAGCAGTGGTAATTAATCATTATACAAATTTACAAAACTGTGCAAGGTTACTCAAAAGATCTTAATAATCAATAGCATCTGCATAATAGTAGGGGGTGGGGGAGAATAAAGCTAATCATCCACATTTTTAAAAAGAAAAGGGGCAAGACTGTATTGCTGATTCAAATGTTACTTTCTTCTATATTTACAGGCATGCTTTGGCCCAGAGATGCTCATCAGATACATTTTGGCACCAGAAATGATTTTGTGTTCCAGATTTTATAATCGACCAGGAACTGGTAAAGGACACTGTGGTTTACATTTTCAGTGCTTCTTTAAGAGTTTCTACCATATGTTGTACTTGACAAACGATCAGATAATGAAAATGGGCATGGAAACAGCCATCGCACAGAGCTATGGCTCACTTATTAGGTGACATCAATACTGGTTCCAGGTTTTTTGGAAGGGAAGGCAGGATTCCTAGCCCCATCCACACAGCTTTCCGTAGGGCAAGTGGAAGATGTTGCCCCATTTTCTCACTCTTGTTACTTCTCAGAGTTGGCAAGTGAACAAGAAACAACAACCAAGAGGTAGGGGCTTTCCAGGTATTGGCAGGATTCCCATCTCTAATATCAACCATGATTGCCAGCCAAATTTACCTGCCACACCCAGAAGACTTTATGCCAAGTCACTTTCCTTTTGTGTTGGTCGCTTGTCCATTTGTCTCCCTGCATGCCCTAAGTTGAAAGGGATGAACATTTACTGCACCAAGAAGCAGAGATCCTCCATTTTGAGATGCCTTGTCTGTTCGTCTGTTTCATTTTTCTTTCCTGTGAATGCTATATGTTGTACATAACTCCCTCTCCACTTTATCCTCACAATAATCCTGTGAAGCTACATCATGCTGGGAGAAAACAAGTGTCTCAAGGTCATCCAGTGAGTTTCAGTGCTCAGAGGGGGCCATCAGTCAATCTTATGATCCTTCAAAACAAAACAACACACTGGTACAGCAGAGAGTGACAAGAAAGAGGCCCAAAATATCTAGTTGAGATAACACGGTTAAAAGTGTTGAGCCTTCACATATTTGGCAAGATAAAAAAATTCATCAACCAGACCAGTAACATCAGGAAGCTTGTCTGATAAGCAGTGCATTACCACTCTCCCATGTGAGTGTCGTGGTGCACTGATTAGGAGACAATACATAAAACATATTGGATCGTGATACAAATTATGGCATGGAAGTACATGGATGATACAGTCAGAGACTCTGATCTTAACATGGGCACAGCTTGAGCTGAAAAAGGATTCTCAAAAACCTTCCTTGGATTACTTTTGTGGGGAGAAAACTGAATCTCACAATAGTAAAATGCCCAGGATGGGGACTTGAGTTGCAAGACTTGCTGTCAAATCAGACTTAAGTTGCACCAATGGCTCAACTTAGACTCTCTTTTTTCCAATGACTTGGACTTGACTCACAACTCAGAATCCATCCCACCCCTCCCTTTTTTTCCCCTGTGGAAAAAGGCTTCTTTTTAATACGGACTCAGGCTTGGGGCTTGGGACTTGGTACCAAGGACTCTGACTCGGACTTGGGACTTGAACCCAAAGACCTGCCAACATCCCTGGTAAATATCTGGAGGTTGAGTCATGGCAACTGGACTTCTTTCTTATTAGGTTGAAACATTTCACTACTCATCCTCAGGACTGAAGAAGCTACTTGGATGAGTCGTGAAACATTTCAACCTAATAAGAAAGAAGTCCAGTTGCCGTGACTCAACTTCCAGATAACCTCACCTAGATGACTGAGAATCTTCACAGATATATCCTGGTAAATACTCTGCATGTTTGGATATTCTTAATAGAAATCAAAGAGGATGGTGCAATATCATAATTAGGTGTACTTGATGTGCCATGGAGGAGCCGTTTTTGTTAGGCAAAACATATAGCTCTTCCTGTTCTATATCATATCACTTTTGTGTATGGACTCTTAGGTGCTTGCTGTTGCGCAAACATTAGCAGCAATTCTGGTGGAATATCAGCCAAATTGCTTTTATATGCAACAGAGCTCATTTGCTAGATATATAGTTTGTCCTTTGTTTTCAAAGACCATTTCCATCAGATTTATCATTTACGGGGAGAAATGAGGTTAAACAATAGCACATTGATGGATGTACAAGTATTAATTAGCCCAGTATGAGCCTGGAAGATACAGGAATGGGGGTGGGTGTCAGGTGAGCTGATATTGGACTATTGTGTTCTCATTTATCTCTTCCTTTTTTGCATGCTTGAGTCTTTTCATTTTGAAATTTTCAGCCCCTTGTTTCATGGTGTTAATCCAAATCTTTTAGTCTTGAGTGCGAGCTTCCCAAATGATGCAGAGAATATTAAACTCCTTCAATGTTGCCTGCAGTGTATCCTTGAATTGTTTCTTTTGTCCACCATGCAATCAAACAGCTGCAACAAGCTTTCCATACAACATAAGCTCTGGGTTACAGTCATCCAGCATCCTGATGACGTGGCCAGCCCCTTGAATTTGTCTTCATTTCAAGACTGTAAGAATGCTTGTCATCTGTGTTTGCTCCAGGACTTCAGTGTCAGAGACTTTATCCTGCCATTTTTTAGGCATCCTTCAGTCTCGAGAGACTATGGCCATTTGATATTGAGAATTTTCTGAAGACAAGTAAGATTAAAGTGACTGACATTTCTTGCATGGTGCTGACAGATGGACCAGGTCTCCGTCCCATAAAACAGAGAAGATAACACAACTTTGTACATATTCAGTCTAACAAAAAGGATCGATTCCACCTCAGTTCCACAGAGGGGATTGAGGTATACCAAAGGTAGTACTGGCTTTGGGGATTTGTGAGGTTGCTTCATCATTGATTGGAACACAGTAGGAAACAATGCTGTTAAGATATATGAACTCATCCATGTCCAGGGGATGTTTTTATAGTTTGAGAACTGATTTCTCATAACGTACATCTGGAGCAGGTTGGTACACCATTACCATCCTATTAGTTTTGCTCTTCAGGCCAAAATTGTTACAGGTCAAGGAGAATGGATCCAGATTTATTTGCATATCCAGAAGTGTGGTTGCATGAAGAGCACAACAAACAAGAGCTCACATGCAGTGCAAAATGAGACTTTTGGTAAGGCCCGAAAATGCCACAGAGTGAACAACACCACAATGTAAGCATCCTGAAAGACTGAAGAAGACAACTCTGAAAAAAGCTGGAACAATAACACAGCCTTGTTTTACACCATTTATGATTGGATAAGGACTAGAGAGGGTGTGATTGTTGATAGAGTGATCTTGCACACCATCATGGAATTCTCAAACAATATACATAAATTTCTCAGGACATCCCATTGTTTTCATAATTTTCCATGGACATTTTCTGCACGTTTTGTCAAAGACCATGTCAGACCTATGCATGTTGTGTTCAGCCAGTCTCCGGCAGGAGCATGGGCTTCCCTGCCTTCTTGACTGATCGCCCACTCAGACAAGCCCATGCTCCTGCCGGAGACTGGCTTAACAGCCAAAGAGGAGGAGAGGAGTGCACGCTGGCTGGTGAGTGGGACATTGTCTGGGGAGGACTTGTATGAACCTCCAAAACAAGGTTCATGCCCATCTCTAGTCAACTCTGACTTGATGTCACATAGCAATAACAAAGTTATCACTCACATTTGCCTTTGGATTGTGTACAAGGCTCATATGGCTCCACCCCCTTTTTTTGTTGTTCAGTCTCAGTGAGTACTAAAATCTCATTATTCCAGCTCCCACTTCAGCACTCAGACTAGTAAGCCATAAATTGAAGTAAATCATTTGGGATCTATGGTATTATTTTCTCCAGCACAGCATGTAACCTCCTCCCCTGCCACCCTTACCTTTCTGCTGAAACATCTCCTACCTGTGCCAGCAAAATGGTTCCGGAAAAGGAAAACAGGAAGTAAGATAAATTGGCTGAGGTACAAATTTGTGTGGAATATGAGCATGGATTCCGATTCCTCAGTGCATTTCAGTACCCAAAAGTAATGAACTCTTTGTTATCCTCAGTCAAATCTTTCCTCCCACACTTACACAAAGTATTTAGGAAAATCACTTTACTCCTGAAAAAAAATTGCTGTGGAAAGCTTCTGGCTTTTTATTTTTAGACAGACGGCTCCTATCAAAGTGACAGCCTTTGTAGTGGCAGCCAAAGTTTGTTTTTAATCTCCTTTCCCCCCACCAATAAAGATTATTTTATCTCATTTTTCTAGCTAATTGGAAATAATTAAGTGGGTGGTGGTTGTTACAATTTAATGTTACAATAAATTTTCATTTGTTTGTTTGTTTTGTTTACCAGGCAGATTTCCTGCTGAAGAATTCAGACTAATGCTTGAACTCATGAAAAATATGACTGAAAAGCAATATACTATAAAGAGAAAGACAACTGAATAATAGCTAGATAATTGGTGGATAAAAATATAAATAACTGACGAGCAGACTTCAATATATTATGTTATGCTACTCTTTTGATCTTTTCCTCTATTCTCATATACAGAGTTTTAGAAAGAAGTAAAACCTGATAATAAGTAGTAAAAATAAAATGTATAGGGGCCCTGCCTCAGTTATAAGACTTGCTTTGAACATTTGTACTTCAAATTTTGAAAGTCACAAGTTGCATCATGAGATTAGGGCTGGCAGTCTGTAACCCATTAAGACTTCAGCTGTCAGCATAGGGTTGACTGTCTGGCAAAAGTGGATAAACTGAAACTTTCTAGCATGGGTGATCATAAAATTATGAGGCCTGCTTGGGAGATGCTCATAAAACCCAAGGATTAAAAAGCATCTTGGTTGAAAAGCACTGATCTAAGTGCAAATGTCCTGAAACTTTGCCATAATGGGCATCTCCTCATATGAATAACTCCCTCCCTTCCACACACAAATATTTTAATGCACAGTATTAGTTTGCATACTACATTCATGTGCAGCCATGAACAATGATACAGTATCTAAAAATAAAATATTTTTATGATGTGACTAGCAACAATGGTAGGGTTGTGGACCCTTTGAGCCTCCAAACATTTTAGATGCCAACTACCTGATGCTCAAGCTGAAGTAGACAATGGTGAGAGATTGTAGGAGGTGTTGTCCAAAGCATCTGGAAAGCCAGAAACTTCTCATCTGTGCATGGTGGTATAAACATTTGTGTATCTCAATTCATACAACCAACCACTTGGGCAGTATATGTTCAGGAGATAGCTTATATAGAAACTTAGCACTGGTGAATTAACACAGTCATGTTCAGAGCTGGCTGTACCATTAGGCAGAATGGATCAGGCTATTGCAGACATTGGAGGAGTGGCAGTGAGGTGCCTGTTGTGTGGCCTTCCCAGTTCTCTGGAAGCTAGCCTGCTGCCCTCTGGTATGGTACAAAACATTGCCTATTGCCTATGGCAGATCAAGAATTGGTGGCCAGTCATGTTGGCTTCTTTAAACAAAATGGTTGGCCACCACCTTGTCCTTCCTCTTAGACAGCTTACAGTGTGGAACTGCAGAATGTGACAACAGAAACAAGGCATTTCTCACATGAAAATGAAGTAATTTTTTTACCCCAGTGACTAGGAGGGCATAACCAGAAATGACACTAGGCTACATACAGGTACAATTAATGGGCAGATTTATTTAAGTTTAACACACAAAAAATAGGGAAATTATGAATGTCTTTTTTTAATTCAAAAAGGATGAAATATTTTCAAGTAGAAATCAGAACAGCAACATCCCATGAGGAAAACAATAACATTCACAAAATCAAAACCAGTTGTTACATCCAGAAATTTTCTCACACAAGGCCAACTATGATTCTGCTCTCACTAAAGCTGTCTGAATGGATGCAATCCCGAACAAACTAAATTAACTCTTTAAATGAAATGTGTGGCATGCAAAATCAAGACCCATCAAACAAGCAACCACTTGCAGTATTACGTATCACCACCTAAACTTCCAGACCTGACTTTTAAAAGCAGGCCTAAAATTTATCAGCTCTATGGCAGCAACGCTAATGAACTGAAATAAGATTAAGACAGAAACAAAAATGTTATATCTACCTAATCCAATGCAGGGATGTGGAGCTTGGTCCCATAAGTCCAGATAGGTAGGTCCAGCCGAAACTCCTCTTAGATCCCAGATCAGAGAGTCCAGAAAAGTTCAGTAGGAAGGTTGGTTGGGAGGAAGATGGGTCAGGGAGAGGGAAAGTCCTCTTTCCTTGGAAAGGGAAATGGAAAGGGATCAGGAGCCAAGATTTAGGGAAAAGGCTGAGGGAAGAACATTTCTTCTTGCAAAGTGCAATGGCTTTTCATTCCATTGACACACCTAAAGTTTCCTGATTTCTGATGGGCTTCTTTACCTCCTTCTCCAGTTGCTAACCATAAGATGGTTCTTCATTGGTGAATAACTTGGAGGGGTCCAAACATGTGGAAACAGTTCTCTATTATTATCCACGGTTGAAATAACACTAGTCACCATATCACCATAAGGAACATCTCAGACCCATAGACTGATGTATTTCCAGGGGTCTACGTGCTATGTATCCATCTTCATACTGGCCCATTGTTTCGAGCTCAAAGAAGATGTGTCACCACCATGAAGTTGTTCCCAGCACCTCATTTTCCAGGCAGGTAGTGTGTCCTGCCCTTCATGGGAGCCAGACCTGCATCTGAGCTGTCTTCTTGCCCCTTTTTCTGATTTGTTCCCCTTTTGAACCTCCTGTTTCTGACATCTGGAAGAGAAAAAGCAACTGCATATAAGAGTTGGACACCATGTGGGCTCACAGGACAACATATGAACCATCTCTGAATAATTCATCTTCTCTGAAAATAACCTGTGATCTTCCTTGGGCATGTCAGAAGCAGCACTGTACAATTAGTAAATATTAACAGGCAACAGCAAAAGCATTTGGAACAGCTAATATCAAGTCTCCCATAGTACATGTTGGGACATAGATGTGAAGTTGCCTGTTGGTGCAAAAGCCCCATTTTCTTAGGTTTACCTTAATTCTTCCAATTCCAACCCATAGTGGGGGACATTGAAGGGCCCTCCCTAAAGAATACAAAGAACGTGAACACCTTTGGGCAATGACAACACCTTGACAACTACCCACTCCAGAAGCACCACTGGCTGAGAGAATCAATGAGTACTCACAATGACTAGATAGTGTGAAAATCTCTCCCGTAACACTATGATATGCACCTTCCAGCGCCCACAATTTTTTTCCTCACTCATTTGTAAAGTCAATTGGGAAAGAAGAGATGGACAGAACTGTGCAGGTGAGAACTTTGGAGACACTGGTGCTAAGGTGAGGTGGTTACAAGCGGATTTGAAAAGCTTGGCCCATGCAGCATTTCCGGGGGGGGGGGGGTAGTTTCATTGAGACGCTACCCACACCTAAATTCACCAACTTTCCAAGAAGTTAGATACAGGGAAAGTTCCTAAAGGATTTTATTTTAAACCTGAACATAATTTTTTAGATGAGGGGAGGGAATTGTTGACATCCTAATCCTTCTAAAAATCATAGTCAATTACTATACTTGTCTTGGGGGGGGGGAATAAAACGCCTCACAACTTGAAGTACACAACAAAAGTACTCTTAATCCTTGTGGGGAAGGGGAACTGAGATTGTTATACTTTTTCTGAAAAGACCAAGGCTGTGGTAAGCCCACTGAAAGTGGCGAACAATCTGTTCCTAAATTACTCTTCCATCGCATGTACTGAGTGGAAGAAACAGTTTGCAACATAACAGAAGTGACTGACTAATGAAGGGATTTAACATGGAAAGATGAAGGGGACGAAAATAAACACATGCTTAGTTGTCACAAGAATGTTGAGGAAGGATTGCTGTTTGAGGAATGTTGATTATTTCACAGGCCACCAATAAAGGCAGAGGATGATGTACACTTTTATTTATAAATGACCTTTTCCTGACAATATGACTTATATTTGAAGTAGCACAAGGAGGAGTCCCACCCCCATTTTGAGCACGCAACACCAGCTTGAGATTCAGCTTTTTCCCCCACGCTCAACAAGAAAGAAGTCATTATAACCAAAGGGAGGCAGGAAACAATTTCAAACTGGAAGTTTAGAATTTTTGCTATGAATTAATGCTGTGCAGAAAATTTCTCCCATAAGTAAATTTGACCGATCTTATTTGATTTGATAGAAAACAAACTGCTTTTGAAAAGAATTTCAGCGGAGGAAAGATTTTGGAGAAACTCTCCTTGTTGCACTTACCTTGCCTTTGAGGTAGCTGTGCCTTATTCTCCAGAGGAGAAAGGAACACTCCTTTCATCAGAGGTGGCATCACACTTCTGACACTGATTCACTGGCTGGCCTTAGCCATAGCATTTCTCTTCTCAGTCCTATGAAGATCATTAGCTGACTTTGGCCCCCAAGTGGCTATAAAAGCAAACTAGTTTACCATGTCTCTACAGTTGTAAATGGGAGATCTACCCATGTAACCTATCTCACAGAGTAGTTGTGTGGACCATGAGTGCTGCCTTCAGCAACTTGGAGGAAAAGTGGAATATAAAATGAACCAAAAAAACAAGGTCATTTCATTGTGTGTCATTTCATTTCATTTCAATGTATGGTATGGTGTGGTATAATATGGCATCTTTATACTAGAACTGTGTTTAATTCCATTATCCAGCTAGCTATTGGAGTCTTTACAACCTCACATGCTGCCTTTGGTTTGAGTAATTTGGAGTGACTTTTCTGTCAATCTATCCAGTACTAACCAATGGTTCCCTCCTGCCTCTGAGTTTAAAGAGAGACCCGTCTCTCTGCTGAGTGTCCCCCCCCCCCTTTTTTTAGTCTTTTGGAAATAGAGTTGTTTGTTTGCTGTTGATCTGTTCACCGCTGTAAGTAATGAAATGTTTTTATCGTTTTTCCTATGAATGTTGCAGAGTGCATATTGGTACCTTGAGTGCCCGTTAATGAGAAAGTGTTGAACTATAGGGTTAACTTGAAGCTATACTCCTCTGTGAGTCTCTGTGCTTCTGCTGTGTACATCCAGGCCCTCGAAGAGCTTGGAGAGGCATGGGCCATTTCACATTTTGAAGACCCTTCTGGGAAGAAGGATAACAATATTTTGGTATGCAATCTTTTTTCATTTGTAAAATGCATGACAGTCATGCAGCCTTGGCTCAAGTGAGGCCACCTTCTGAGGTGAGGCCTGGGCCAAATGGCTCTTCTGCCCCCTCCCCACCTAGGACCTGTTTATCAAATATTTAAAAGCTTGGGAATGCCTTTGAGTATCAGAATTCAAAGGATTGTATAGTTACCCCACTCAGAACATCAATTCTTGCTTACTCTAGGTAAAGGTAAAGGTTCCCCTTGACATTTAGTCCAGTCGTGTCCGACTCTAGGGCGCGGTGCTCATCCCCGTCTCCAAGCCGTAGAGCCAGCATTTGTCCATAGACAGTTTCCGTGGTCACGTGGCCAGTGCGACTAGACACGGAACACCGTTACCTTCTCACCGTGGTGGTCCCTATTTATCTACTCGCATTTACATGCTTTCGAACTGCTAGGTTGGCAGGAGCTGGGACAAGCGACTGGAGCTCACTCCGTTGCGTGGATTCGATCTTACGACTGCTGGTCTTCTGACCTTGCAGCACAGAGGCTTCTGCGGTTTAACCCACAGCGCCACCACGTCCCTACTTACTCTAAGCTCCCCGCTTTTCAGTGGGGAAGGGGGTAGTTATCTTATTGCTGTAGTTAAACATCTGAGAATTAAAAAATCCTGCCTATCTACTAACATTCATTCACACATCTACCAGTAGATCCACATGCTGTATACCTTCTGCCCACCTTTTCACACATATATCTAACCAGTTGCAATACATTAAATTGTTAAGGCTTTATGCTTAAAAAACCTTCATCTCGACGCATCAGATTCCATCACAGAAGCATAAGCTTAAATATCAGATTTCCTTAAGAGTTAATTAAAAATCCAAATTTTATTTCATAGTGGATGGTAGTGATTTGGCACTTTACATACTTAGAGAATTGTCTAATTCAAAGCAAATGTTTTCCAATTATTACTTGAGGGCTTCATTAGTTCTTCTAATTCCCTGTTGCCTTTGCAGAGATTGGCAGAAATTTGCTCAGGTGAAAACTTTTGCTTTGTTACACGCTCAGTGAAACTAGGCTTTGGAAAAGTGTTTTGTCTGTGCTAATCATAGAGGAGCACTCAGAAGAATGGATGTTGCAGTCAGTCTGTTTGCACAATGTCAAGGTTAGATACTTTGTATGTTTAAGAGTGTTAAAATGACTATGTGGATTGCGGGAAAATTTGTCCTAAAGTGAAAGTACTTTTAAACTTGTGGCATGAAAAATTTGATTACTATAAGCGTTCCAAAAGAATGAACCAGATCCAGCACAGCAAGGTCACTGAATTCATAAACAGTTCAGCAACCGAATGACTGTTTTGCTTTTGCAGTTAAAATTTGCAAATATAGAGATAAGATTATCATAAGTGGAGTTTGTAATGATGAAATGCATGGCATTTGAAAATGGCATTTGTAGTCCAACAGTGTCATTGTTTGGAAAATGTAAAAACATGGACTTTAGGTTTTCTTTGACTTCGTAAAATGTTAGTCAGAAATTCCAATAGAAGAAAAACCTGAGATGGGAATTCCAACTTTAGGATTCTCTGCATTAGCAGAAAAAATAGTTGGAAGAAAAATGTTATGTAAGCAAATGGTGACTGGCTTAAGGAGGTTGAACAGGAACAAAGTGAATGGAGATTCGTATTAGGCAATAACACACAGAAATTCCTGCCATTTATAATATTTAGTAAAAAAAAACAAGCTAAGAAGAAATCAAAACAGATGGTAAGAATTATAAGTATGTGGAGGTACTTATACTAGTGGTATGGTACACACAAAACCACAGGACGGGGCATTCATTCGTAACAAGATGGCTTCACATTGCACCACATAAAGAAAAATCTTTGGCTTTGGGGATACTAAAGCTATTTACATATGTGGAATTTCTCCATGCCTGTGGAGTCACAGACACAAATCTGTGGAGGAAATAATAGAGGCCCTAATTAAGGGATCAAGCGAACAGCTCAAAATGTAACCCTGCCCCCCTTTTTATGGCTAGGATTACAATGTTTTATCTTCTTCGAGATACAATACACAAGCCCCCTTATTTCACATCTAAACCCAAGCCCTGGCACTTCTAGTTAATAGTGACATGGTCATCCTTACTTTACCCAACGAGGATCAAACATGTGTTGCTTGCTCATTAAACTTTATTTTTCTCATCCAGTTCATGTAGTACATTAAGTTTAGAGGGATGGCGTAGTTCTCTCTGTGTTAAGGAGAATTGTTAATGGAAAAGAAATAAAACAGCCTTTTTTCCACAAAGTTGGCAACACAGAAAAAGTCAAGCATGAAATGATGACAAGGTCCACTTAATTGTTCCACAAGGCAGCCTTAGATGTGTAGAAACAGAGTTCAGAAGATCGTCATCTGAAGGATTGTGATTAGTCTTGTTGAAGCTCCTCTACTTAGCAGCATCACAGTTTGTCTCTGTCATACATCTGAACAAACTATCTAATTGGGAAAATAAAAAAAAAGTAGTAAATCAGTGGATTAGCATATTAATGTTGTAATGTCTTTTTCCAGTTCAAAACTACTCAGCATCACAGCTATGAATGGTATAAATAAAGCATCCAGGTTAGACATGGGGACGAATATAAAAACGAATCAGGATATTCGTTAAATATGCCTGATTCATCAGATATTTGTTGCTTGGTATTCTTGGGGTCCAGAGACCCCAATGAATATGAAGCAATGAATATAACCTTTTTATATTCATCCCTTCGTTCCCTATCTGCTTATGCCCTCGGGGCATAAGCAGAGAGGGGTTTTCCCTTTGGACGGCTTGCTAAAGCCTGCCCAAAGGGAATCCCACCCCCGGGGCTGGGTGATGGCTTGTTTTCCCTTTCCTCCTCTTCCTATGCTCGTGCGGCATAAGAAGAGGAGGGGAGGGATCAAAGAGGGATCAAAGGGATCCGCCAGCCTGCGGCTGCGGGATGGCTTTGATCCCTTTTCCCCTCCTCTTGATCCTCTTTCCCTTCCATTTTGGTGCTTCATCCCCAACTCTAATCCAGGTTTATAGACAAATTCATTTGCTTCAGACCACAAGGGCCATATGTATGATGCTGGAAGTCTACTCCCTCATGACCTTTTTATGGAAGTATATATCAGACTCTTATCAGAAACAGAATACGAGAGAATGCTGGAATTTTTGGCAGCCTTGCATGCTGCCCCTAGTAGGTGTTGCTGGGAGAGATCTTTCTGGGCTGGGGTGACTATCAATTTATCCAGCACTAATTGTTTTTTCCCTCCTTCTGAATTCAAAGAAAGCCACACCTCTATGCTAAGAGTTTTTTCCCCTCTCCTTGTCAGAGTCAGTCTGTTGGGAGTCTGTTGAGACCTGTTGCTGAAAGCAGTCATGTTTGTTCTCTGTTTGACCTGTAATGAAACTTTTTATTCTTTCTACTACTGATGCCTCAGGGTGAATTATTGAAACTGGAAGTGCCAGTTGATGAAAAAAAGGGGGTGGACTAATCTGTGGACCTTGAAGATAATTCTGCTCTGTGAGTCCCTGCACTTCTCCTGCACACTTAGAGGAATTTAACCAAAATTCAAAACACTGCAACAGAGAAGATGGGCCTTGGCATAGGGGGTTTGCAACCAAGGTGAGGAATCCTTGAGACTCACACATTGCAGTGGACCACTTTTCTTCCCATTCACCAGAAATGGCAGAGAGTTAAGAGGGCTGCTCTACCTCTTCTCTGTTGGAGGAATTTTATTTGGCCTGGGGGATTCTCACTGAATTATGGAAGTGGATGTTCCTTTTCTCCAAAAATCTGATCCCTAGTGATAACAGTGTGTGTATGTGTGTGCGTGCGTGTGTTTGTGTGTGTGTCGAGGGGAGAATGTGCCTTCCTATCTTCCTACTGTGAAACAGATGAGTGACAAATCCATGGAGATGTTAAATACCATATTAGACCACACAATTGAAAATAAAGATGGATAGAAATTTATTTTCTTTCAATTTGATTTGGATACGAACTTACCAGAATTTGCAAACTTCTTCATATTTGAGATAACTTTTTCTTAAAGAAAAATCAAATGTGGGAGAAAGTGAGATATTTTTTCATCTTTTACCTCTTGAAAATCTTTGTGTGACTATCTGCATTTTTTTTTTTTTTTTACCATATTGTTGCTGAGGAGGGGCTGCCACCTCTTTTTATCTGACAGGCTCTTCTTTCTTAACACCTTGCAGGTACAAGATGATCTTCTCTATGGTTTGACTAGATGTTCCCCTTGATGAAACTGGTCAGTGCAAATTGTAGAGGATTTTGTTTCAGCTCACTTTGGTAAAATTTACCAATATCAGCAAACATTATATTTGGGACAAAAAGTACTTATGCTATCTGGAGGAAGTAAAAGTGGCAAATCACCCCATTCTATGTTGTGTGGCCACAATATGACATCAAAGGCATACCACAGGAAATAAACATTTAATTTAATGCCACCAACCCATTGGATAGAAGTTACTCTTTGCTGTTAGTTGCTCCAATATATAATCTGAGGTTCTTGCGAATGTATTTTTCAGAAGAGTGTATGTGTGTGAGAGAGTGCATGTACTGTATTTGTTTGTGTATCTTCTCTTTCTTCAGTGGTATGGCCCCAGCCTGTTGAATTCACTATCAAAATTCTCAATATTGCCTCAAGAGTTGACTTGGCATTTGGAGATGAGTTGACACTTCTTGTCTGTGAAGAGCTTGTCAGGAAGATGGAAGACCTTTCCTGGAAAAATTTTTGCTTCCAGGCAGAAATAATATAAACTCAAATGACTGTTTGGTCATGCCCAAACTTGAATGCATAAGGTAAGGGAGGGCGAGTAGTCAGATGCCTGACAAAACACATCCTTTGAGGAAACATTGTTACCTCAGGACATGTTTGCTCAGATTGGACTAGCCTGAGGCAAGGAGCTTTTCATAGCTAGTAGTCTAGAACCAATGCGTACTGAATCATGCCTCAGTCTTTTTTAAAAATCTGTGATTATTCCGCCTTCACAGGAAAAATGAAAAAAAAATCCTCCCATTAACACTCAATTCCTGAGAAAAATACAAGATTTGTACTACTTTTTATTACAAATTCGATTAGTTAGCTAATTGCAGATAGCTACATGCTGGATATTAAGTGGTTTGGCAGGAAAACTGTCCTGTAAATTCTAAACATAAATATTTCAAGGTCAGTTCCAAGGTTCATATCCACTATTCCAGTATCCCCTCACACTCCAGCATGATCCAGAAATAGGGGAACCAGACAGCAATCCTCAATTTGAAGGACAGACAGATGGCACTCCTTTATCTACATGTGTCATCTATTTCAAAGTCCCTCTGCAAAAATCTTCTGCTTCCATCCTTTTTCCAATTTAAAGCTGAAAACCACATAAAGGTAAAGAACAGGGACTTTGAATTTGCCCATTGACAGCAATTGAAGAGCTGATTGTGCAGGTATATGAGACACCTGGAGATAGTCTTGCCCATTCCAGTAAGAAGTGTTTTATTTTTATTTACACCACAGTGAGTATTTCTGAGGTGGAACACCTACAACCACACTCCATATTTTACGCAAATTAATGCTACATTTTTGGCTGAGGAATTTTCTGCTGATACTGATGTGCCAGTGGCCACCCAGTAAAGTAAGTAAATTCAGGATGACCTAAAAAAAAGATGAACCATTTTGACTCTTCCTGGCTGGAATCACCAGAAGCAAGGGCAGCATTAGCCCTGTCCTACCTGTGCTCCTGAGCATTGTTCTTCATTTTCTCCCATTCTGCTGCCTGAAGTGGTGCCCAAATAGTTTCTTTCTGCTATAGCCAACACTAAAACTTTTTGTCACACCACTGATGCACTCTTCTCTGCTTTCTTCTAGTCCCACCCTTTGAGCACTCAAACTCACCTTATCTTGCAACATTGCAGGCAATGTGTAAACCCTTGTTGAGCTCTGCATAAATTCCCACCACCTGAGAGTGTCCATAACAACGCATCTGTTTTCCTTCTTTCTCTTGGACCTAGATACCCCAGTTCAACATGTAGGAGTCCTGAGACTTATTAGCCTCTTCCTTCTACAAACAAGCTAACCCTTCCAAGAGTCTTCTCTCACTGCTACGTCTTCTCCGTCACAATCTTTTTATGTGTTTACATACGTGTCATATTTATAATGTGCCTTTCTTCTAATAAATTCAAAGTGATGTACATGGATCTCTACTTTATCTTCAGATCCCCTCTTTGACATTTGTCAAGCTGAAAGAGTGTCATGTCTCAATAAGGGACCTCATCCTGGATCTCCCAAGAACACCCCACTGCCTCCTGTGAATCATTTTCCTTCCCTCTCCTTCCCCCAGTAATCTTTTCAGCATTTTTTTTCTGTTGAAGCTGCCTCAGTTTGTTAATCCCATACTTCTGCTTTCCCACCATTGTCTTTATTCAATCCACCTGGACTTTATTTCAGCTAGTTGCCATGGATGGGGACTGACATTGTTATTGCCTCCCCTCTTTCTCTCTCTCTCTGATTCACCACAATACCCCACCGGTATTACAAGAGAAGATATGTGTGTCTCCTCACTGCACACATAATATAGAGCCGTGAGGCCTGAACCCATAGGTGCACTCCCCACACAAAGCATTACACTTCACATACAACATTTCAGAAAACTGACTAAAAATGGTGCCACCTTTCTGTTCCTTCTTCGCACAAAAATGCTCTTAATTACAGCAGCTCGAAGTCAGGGTTGACTGTTCACAGCTGTGACACTATTGTGGGTTTTTGCAATTCTCATTCTTTCCTGAATAGGTTTCTCTTATAGTTTGTTTCTCACCCTTTTTCCTAATTCATTTCTGTCTTGCAGTATGGCTATACATTTTCAGGCTAGCCCTCTGTACATAGGTAGTTACCACCTTTCTTGTTTCCTTGTCTATCTCAACCCATTTCTATTGAATATTGATGTCTGCATACCCTCCTCTAATAACTAATCAGCACATCCCTCTGCTTTTGTTTTTAATTGTTAATTATGCTTAATGTATATTTAGAGGATATCCCCTAAAATTTCTTGCCCTCTTTTCCCACTGGATACACACATACACATATGAATAAGAGCACTTACTGATTTTCCCCCCAGCTAAAATATCTCATCTACAGGGTAAAATAACAAGTTCTTATTTTTTAAAATCATGAATGGACTAATTTCCCCCCCACATAAATACATAACTAAATAAATAACACCACTTTAATTTAAAACCCACTGTCTCTATTGAGCATTATCCCTTCAGGGAAAGATTTATTGCATTTAATATATTTTAAAGCTATCAGGTAACTAGCAATTCATCTTGGGGGAGAGGGAGGTTTGCTTTTAAAATGGAAGCCAAAGAATGAAAAGAAATGTTCATGTCTATTTTGCTTATTACTTTCTCCTCAAGCAAAAGTAACCTGTGGTCACTTAGTCAATTAGTAACTGAGTACAAGCAAAGCCATATAATGCATGGAATTCCAAGAATATTCCTTAAATAGGTATTGTTTGAGAGGCAGGCCATGGCCAATAATTCTGTCACAGTCTAGCATAGATATGGGCAACTTCTTGGACAACATCCACCTCTCTGCAGTTCTCCAGAGGCAACTCTTCCTGCCACTGATTTCCTGTCAGATCTGCTGCTGGTATCTGGTAGTGCCGTGGCAGCAAAACACATACAGTGGTGCCTCGACTTACGAACGTCCCTACATATGAACAATTTGACTTACGAACAGCTGCGTTTACATAATTTTGCTTCGACTTGCGAACTGCGCTTCGATTTACGAACAAAAAAAAAAAACCGTGGAAAAAGCGGGAAATGCACTTTGGACTGCCCAGTACTGCCTGGTACTGCCTGGTACTGTAATTTTAAAATGCAAAAATTGGTTTAAAAGGTGCTTGGCTTGGTTTAAAGTTGCTTGGTTTTAAAGGTGTTTTGTTTAAAAGCTGTTCGTTCCCTCCCTCCCTCCTTTCCTGCCCTTTTTTTAACCTTAGGTCATCTTAGGTTAAAGAAAAAAATTCTCCCCCTAGTGGTAGAGGACGGATTAAACGCTTTTGCATTAGTTCCTATGGGAACGAATGCTTCGACTTACAAACCGTGCCTCAACATAAGAACAAAAAAACCCGCCGGAACGGATGAATCGGTTTTCAATGCATTCCTATGGGAAATGCTGATTCGACTTACGAACGTTTCGACTTAAGAACATCATTCCAATACGGATTAAGTTCGTAAGTCGAGGCATCACTGTACATTTCCCTTTAAGAAGATGCACAGAAAGTGTGCACCTTGCTTGAAAGTGTCATTCTTGGAAGGTTCCACCTGGATGTGATGAACAAATTAATCTTAGAACTGCAGAGCTGGAAGGGAACCTGTAGGTCATCGAATCCACCCCTGTCAAGGAGGCACAGTGAGGAATCAAACTCCCAACCACTGGGTCCACAGTCAGAGAACTAAACCACTGAGTTATCTGCAGTTAAACACAGAATAAAGTAATATTGATGGAGAGAGGAGGGCAACCCAACTAATATGGCAGCCTATGGACTTATCAGAAAGGTAGGGGTCTCACCCCAAAATAGTGGGGGTCTGTGCCCCTCCGCTTGAACCACAAGCCACGAATACATGATTCCAGAGACTTTGTAAATGGAGATGAGACTGTCTTTTTCATCTTCAGTGAGAGGTCAGCATTGCAAATAAAGTGAAACAGAACTCGCATATCAGAGTGGGCCAGTATGCAGGGGCTAAATTTTGAGGCTTCCTAAAGCAGAAATTGATCAATTTTGTGTTCCACAGGCTACACTTTGCCTATCCCTGCACTGTATGAACTTGTTCGTTCTGTTCAATCCACTTTGAATAATTGCTGGGATGAGTGAATAAATCTCTTTCGGGTCCATACCACTTCTTTATTAATCTATGAATATAATACCTTTGAAAATCCAAAAAATGAATTTGAATGCATACTTTTGAAAATAGTTATCTCAAAACATGCACTTATAAACAGATTTTCTATTATTATTATTATTATTATTATTATTATTATTATTATTATTATTATTATTATTATTATTATTATAAAACACCAGGCACAATGAAAACTATTAAAACTTTGACTAGTGTTATATAACAGATACAAGTTGTAACCAAAAACTAAGTATCTGTTAAATATCGGCACAGTATGAATGCTATTCCTAATATTGCCATTTTTTTGTAGCTCTGATCGTGTGATTTCCAAGATCTGCAACTGCTTATAGTACTGTGTGAAATTTCTTGATATTGTTCCCAAAGCCCCGATGACTATGGGGACCACTGAAGTTTGTTTCATCCGCAGTTTGCATCTGGAAACCCCACAAGATCTTGACTTCCTCATTTTCTGACACCTTCTCTATCTGATGTTCCCGTGGGTTTTTGGAGGCTAGCAAGTCATATTTTTTGCATAATGACTAGTGCACATTATTATTATTATTATTATTATTATTATTATTATTATTATTATTATTATTATTATTATTATTGTTGTTGTTGTTGTTGTTGTTGTTGTTGTTGTTGTTGTTGTTGTTGAATTTCAGGAAGCAAAAGAGGAGCTATTGGCAATTGTTTTCAAGTGGTAACCCAAGATTTTGCAACCACTCCAGTGGTTGAAATTAGTATAAAGAGGAGGACATCCTGATCTTGTTTCCACATTCTTTTAATGTGTTGCCTTCATGTTTGGTACTTTGAAATGTTTGTATTTTGGGTACATTTGCACTTGCCTTTTACTGGAACTCCAACTTTATTGGGCATGTTTTTTCTTTGTTGCTTATGTGGCTTACTGAAATCCACTGTTTTATTCGTGCTAAGTTGCTTATCTCAGTACAGAAACATGGTTTGTTTTCTAAAACTGGCAGAATGCAGAAAATGGAGGACAAGATGGGAGCAATCCATAAAATTTAGTAATCTGCTGAAAAATTATCTTTGTGACTTGGTTATGCCTCTACATATAAGCCATTGGTGCTAGCTTAGAGCATCCAACTATAATACAAGAAATCGTTTATTTGGATTTGTGACAGGCCATAAGTATATCACTCACAGTTTGCTTCATAACTATTGTCTGATAGTATCTAATATAGAGATGGGCACAAACCACCAGTTTGGCAGTTCATGCCAGTTAAGCGCCCACTCAGAGGCAGTACCAGGGCAGGGAAGTCAGGCCACTGCCTCCAAGGAGGTGTCCACCAAAGGAGGCGGGGCTCTGAAGCACTGGACATTTGCTAAGCCAATAAATGAACCACGATTAACTGCCAAACTGGTGGTTTATGCTCATCTCTAATCTAATGCAAATAACTTTGTCTTGGATTATACACATGAGCCCGTGGGTTTCAGCAAGACAGCCTAGGTTGAGTCACATTGTTCCTTATCAACATCATCATCCAGGAGGTAACTTGGGTGCTGTCCATGTACTGGTTTCTCAAGCTATGCATGGCTACACCATGGGACTTAGCACAGGTTAATTCTCACTTGCAGTTTGCAATACTGTTAGTCCTACCGTTAGTTGTTTTTTCCTATCATCTGATAAAGTGGGACCATGGCCCCACATAAATACTTTTGAAATTTGACTATTTGACTCATACAAAGATTCTTAAGGCCGACAAGATGGCACCTGCCCATGCTCCATGGCAAATAAAAACACTCTGTGCATGCCTTTGGATTATGACATTTTGACAGGAGGATTCAGGTTTTCCTATTTAAAGCAAAGTGTGCTGCTTATACACTGCCCCATAGCACTTAAAGCACTCTCTGGGCAGTTTACAATTTAATTATGCAGGCTACATATTTCTCCCCTTACCCAGTGAGCTGGGTACTTACCCAGTGAGTACTCAGTGAGAATACTTACCCAGTGAGCTGGTTACTCAATTTACCAACCTTGGAAGGATTGAAGGTTGAGTTAGCTTTGAGCTGGCTACCTGGGATTGAACTCAGGTTGTGAGTAGAGTCTTGGCTGTAGTACTGCAGTTTAACTACTGTGCCATGCGGTCACTGTACTTCCAGTCCAAAATTCCAAAAGAATATGTCAATACTGGGTTGCCCTTCTATTAATAACAGCTCCTTTTTTTCCCAGTTCTGTTCTGATTACCACCTTCACTCTATCAAAATAGTTGTTCTTCGATAGAGATGGGCATGAACTACTATTCAGTAGTCCATCCTGGTTTGTTTACAGCTGCAACAGGTGTTTGGTGGTTTGGCATCCCCTCCCCTCCAGTGGGCACCCATTCAAAAGCAGTATCCTGGCCTCCCCGCCCTGCCTCCTCCAGGTGCTGCCTCTGAGTGGGTGCCCACCACTGGCGCATGATGCCCAATGGCCAAACACCCATAGTGGCAGTAAATGAACCAGGATGAACTGCTGAACTGGCGGTTCATGCCCATCTCTATTCCTGATTAACAATATAAATTCCTTGTGGTTTACATTGAGATTTTCATGGATGCCTAGATTTTTTTATACATTTTCTGCTCCTCTAAGCATTGAATAAACTAGCTATGCTAGTTGGAAGAATGAGGCAACCAGGTGGTGGAGGACCAAGGCAGCAATATACAAGAAATCAACAATGTTCAAACAAAATATAATGCAAGAATTAAATAAAAAATGTTCTGAGTTTGAGTACTAGGGGAAGTTATAACATGGAAAGTAAGCCATGGTTATCCCTTTGTAAAACACTAGATTTGCCTCCAACCTTCTACTAGTCCTCTAGTTAAATCATACTATGTTCTTAGCCATTTAGTGAAGTGAAATATGAAGTAAAGGAATTTTAGAAATCTACTCAGAACAGTCCACAGGTCAAATGTCTAACTGAGGAAAACTTAGCTAATGTCAAAATCACAGTGGAAATTCTGGTTTGGGAGGAGTGGATCTTCCCAGAGTAATTAACTTAACCCATCTTAAAAACAGAATCTTTGCTCAGATTTAAAGCAAAAAGGTAAGCTAATGCCCAAAGACCAAAATTCAAGAAGTAAATATTTCATAGGAAAAGTGATCTGAAGAAATAAATAAAAAGATGACACCTCTGCCAACATGCAGGTATTTTTGTTCCACTGACACTCCTATTTTTCCTGTAATCTGATGGGATATTTTCCCTGATCACTAAAGTTCAGTTTTGTATTGGTAGATAGCAAATCAGGAGAAAAACTGCCTTGTACTGCCATTTTCCTCCTTTGATAGTAAAAGTATCTCTCTGTCTTGAGGCAAATGACATGACCACTGCATGTTATTAGGGTACATTCTAAGTATGGAACCACTGTAGCTTGTTCATATTGTCCCAGTGCCTTTCAGCTTGGCCAAGATCTTGTCACCACAGCCATCACGCACCACAACAATCACACATCTCATTCCGTAATGCAAAGGTCCAGGTCAAGAGAAATCCTTTGCTCTCTTTGCCAACATGAACAAGTCATCCCTCCATTTTATGAAACAAATCGAAAATTTTCTCCATTCCTTTCAACTCAGAAGTCATTCCATTCCACAGGTCTGTAGTGCATTTCAGTCTATATCTCCATTGACCTTTGCCTGAATATATGACCCAAATAGTATTACCTAATTAACAGTGAGGAGACCTCAGTCCCTGGGATATACTTTCCCTTTACAAAACCCAGGGACTGAGGTTTTACAAAACTCAATGAGAGTTGAGTAAACAACAACAATAGTGGCTATGAAGTGCACATCCACTTACAGCACACATCCCCACAAATTCTTGCAATTTTTTAAATTACTGGTTGTCAGAAACATCTGGAAATCTGTGGAAATCACCCTGCAATCAGCAGTGACTGCGGTTCTATTGTCTGCTTGCACCTAGTCTAGAGAATAATTCCACTACGTTCTCTGGCTTAGAGAAATTAGTTTTTGATCTACAACTGTTACAATTCCCCAGTTAGCATGGCCAGTTGTAGCACAAAAAGTAGATTCTCCAATCTCTGATAGATTCTCAAATGTGGAAAGGTGATTGATTCTGGAACGCAAACTCACTAGGCATTCTTCCCTTCCCTCCCCGTTCAAGATTGAAAGTTCAGTCAACTGTACCTTGATGTGCCCCAACGGTGTGTATGTGAAGACTGGCAGTAATGTGAATACTGAGCTCAGCAACAATGAGAAGCTGTTTTCTCATCAACAGGATCTTGCTAATTGACATGATGACTATAATAACATGAAGTATCAGCACTGGCATCACATGCAAAAGTTAGAGGCCCAAAGGGGGGAAAAATTATTGGCAGGAGATCCTAAGCTACTGGGTTGGCAGAGTCACTAATTTCCTGTTATCCTCACTCCCATTACTTTGGAGGGGTGGTGTTCTGGGAAAGAAAAGCTTCAAATTAAGAGTTTTAACTCAAAACATGTGCTGG
This sequence comes from Intellagama lesueurii, assembly GCA_037013535.1. Lineage (NCBI taxonomy): Eukaryota > Metazoa > Chordata > Lepidosauria > Squamata > Agamidae > Intellagama > Intellagama lesueurii. Next base: position 89,610,938 of record JBAJHW010000004.1, on the reverse strand, counting down.
TGATTAGTGGTGCCCTGCTGCACCTGTTCAGCTTTCTCAAGTTCTTTAGCCAGCCTTATTTATTTAGGAGGATCTAAGGACGGAAAGCCTTTGTTATTGTTTGGTTTGATAGTGCCATTACATAGTTGAAGCACTAGGAGGCACTGGACTCAATTTATCTGTGAAGAGTCTGGAATTTCTTGCTATTGCTTTCCTGTTAGACAGCATTGAATCACATTCTTCTCCATTTTATTGACTTGTACATCCTCACAGATTTCCATAATAATGATGCCACAGCAACTATGAACAGGAGTGTTAAAAACAGACTTCAAGGAAGGGCAGGTGATCTGTAAAATAAAAAGGGAATGCGATAAAATAAGTTAGTTCTTCATAAACACGTTGGCTTTTTGGTTCACATTTAAACTGGGTTTCTCATGTTAGCTTGTTTAGAAAACTTTGGTTTCTTGCTTTTAGAACCATTTAATCCCTTTTTCTAGAGGGGGAGGAGGGGGTGTTGTCACACTTACAGTCTAGCTGGTTTTATTTGACACAAAGTTCTGTGGATTTTACCATTTCTTCCCTCTGAGGAAGTGGGCTATAGTTCACAATAGCTTAAGTTAACACAAACCAATTAGTCTTTAACACAATAATGCTAGGTTCATGGCTGTAGAAAAAGAGGGAAACTGAACATGACATGAATTGGCTCAATGAATGAAACCACGTCCTTTTGTGTGCAAGACCTAAGCAAGGTGGTTAATGATAGGATCTTGCAGTAATCATTAATTCATAGAGGCAGCACATAACAAGAACAGTCTTTAAAATGCCAGAATATGCTTCGCTGCCAACAGATTGATTCCTGAAAATGCAGGAACTTGGAAATAGCTAAGTACCACATACACCACACCGTTCCATTTCCCCACACTCACCACTTCAAAAACCACACACACACACAAATCACTTCAAATTAATGTGTAACATTTTCTAGGTACCTTGTGTTTGAACAAGTGGAGTTTGATCATAAAAGCTCCCACAGAAAGAAATCTATTAGGTTTTAAAGGGCGACAATATTTTGCATTTTTTCCTTTTATTTTTCTTCTTTAATTTTGTCAAAACATTTAGGCGTCTTTCAAATTTACTTCATTAGAATATTTGAAAGTACCTTTCGAGTAACCATTTTCAATGGGGGGGCATATAGCCCCCTGCTGTAGGAGGCACAGACCGAAAACAATTCTTCACACACCACCTTATAAGTTTTATTATGCAATTTATATAATCCTGATTCAGTCTATATTTCTTTCATATTGTACTTATGGCTGTGACTAGAGATGGGGACGACATGCCAAAATGGTGCTTCGTCTTGGTTTGTGGGTCGTCAACCAGGATGACCCACGAACCACAAATTGCCTCCCAGTGGATTGACAAACCACGAATCAATTTGTCGGTTTGTCAGGCCTTTTTTTTTTAAGACAGCCTGCGGGGATATCTAGGAAAAAAAGCCCCCCGCCCCCACAGTCTGCCCCCACCCCCTTCCCACCACTGTCACTTACCTGGTCAGGCTCCCTCCTCCTGCTCTGTGGCACCTTATGCAGAAATAGAAGCCAGACTGCTGGAACCATGGTTTCCGTTCCAGCAGCCTAGCTTTTGCTAGGAGCAGTGGGGAGGGCTGACTGAGGCTATTTCCCCTGCAGTCAGACAGCGGGGTGGTGGACCACTTCAGTCAGGTTTCCCCCATCTTTCTAGGCCCGGGTGGGCATAGGAGGAGAAGGGAAGTGGGACTCAAGCAATCCCCAACCCCGCTATCTTTGCAAAGACAGCGGGGGTGGGGAATCGCTTGGGTACCACTTCTCTTATCTTTTTATGCCCACCCAAACATAGAAAGACAGGGGAAGCATGACAGAAGCAATCCCCCACAATGCAGTCTGACAGCAGGGGGAATCTCCTCAGTCAGCCCTCCTCACTGCTCCTAGCAAAAGCCTCAAGAATATGAAGCAACAAATATCTGATGAATCAGGGATGTTCGTTGAATATCCTGATTCTTTTAAACATTCGTCCCCATGTCTAGCCGTGACCGAAAAAAGTTGAGAATGGCTGCTTTAAAGAGTCAGTGTGTTGTAATGGTCGGTATGCTAAGGAGGACTCAGAAAACTTGGGTTCATATCCCCACTCAGCCATGGAAACTCAATGGGAGAGGCAATGGTAAATCACTCCTTGAATATCTCACATTCCATGTATACCCTGTCAAAGTTGCAATAGGTTAGAAGCAACATGATAGCACATAACAACAGAAGGGCATTAAGAGGCATCCTGACAATTATTTTTTTAAAAGCCATCCTCTTTTCATTAAAGTCACAAAATCTATAAAAAGTAATAAACAGTACAAGAAATGATTGCATGAGCTACTATCGTAACGGCAGACTAGCAAACTCATGATTGCTATTTTTCCTGCATAACAAGCTAACTATGCTTCAGTTAGCAGCATGGTTTGCTGCCAAGTGTTAACTCAAGATGTAAATAGTTAATAATGTATCTGATGATGGGGAGAGTACCACACTGATAACATATTCCAAATATGTTCTGTTGAGGAGGAAAGGAGTGCAGAAGCTAGGGGGAATCACTTAAGGTACCCCAAAGGATAACCTCTATTCTGACCTTTGCATAGAGGAGTTCTTTATCTTTCTTTTCTTTAAATGGTCCTGGTGACCAACTCTGGGTTAAGCTTGTTTCCTAAGGCAGCGAAAGGGCTGAGCAAAGTTTTGCCTCCTTCTCACTTAAGGGTAAGAATGAAAAAAGAAGCTCTAACAGCTGTTCTTTAAAACTGTGAATCAATTGTAAATTAGGTACATTGCATTTAAAGCTGCATTTGAGTCATTCACATGAACCCACCATCAAGATTGCTTTAAGCGATATGAACATTAGAGAGGAACTTTTTGCCACGTCCATATTGCACTAGGGAGATCATGTCAGAGTTAATAGCAGTGTTAATTTCAGTAAAGAATCTTTCCTAAACTTAATGTTGCATTTTTTTCTGAAAGGTCATACCTCTGTAATTGAAAAAGAAAAAGAGGAAGAAGAGGAATAAAATTGTTTGGGTTCCAATTGGTGCTTTAGGTGAAATACCAAAGATCCTAGAAAACTATCTCTGTACTCTAGGCATAAATGAGAACATGATGCAGCAACTGCAGGAGGCTGTCTTATGTATTGCAAGGAACTATCTATGAATATCCTGGAACTTTGGAAATAACCCAGTACTTAAGGACCTAAATCCAGTCAAGATATAGTGAGCTGTGCAGAATGGGAATGAAAATGATGATGGTGATGGTAATCATCATCATCATCATCACCATCAAACTTCAGTGGTCCCTGTAGTCATCGGAGGTTTGAGAACAATATCAAGAAATTTCACAGAGTACTATAAGCAGTTGCAGATCTCAGAAACGGAACGCCTTCCCCCACCTAGATCTACTCATATCACTTGTCATAGCCAGGAAAGACGGTTGAGGGGCCTTACACCGAGGGAGGCCCGGAAATAAAGAACAAGAAACCGGGCCTCCTCGGCAGTGGCCCCTCGACTATGGAATAGTCTTCCATCTGTGATTCGCCTGGCTCCCTCGCTGGGTGTCTTCAAGAGCCAACTTAAGACCTGGCTCTTTAGGCAGGCCTTCCCCCCTGTCACTACTTGAGCTTTACTTTTCTATTTTAATTTTCTGTCTTTACTTTTCCATTTTGATTGTTTTTTCCATCTTGAGCTACATTATTATTATGTTTAAATTGTGGTGTAAAGTGTGTGTGAATTGTTTTTAAGCTACTTAATTGTAAGCCGCCCAGAGTAGACGCTGTCTAGATGGGCGGGATATAAGTTTAATAAATAAATAAATTAAATAAATAAGAAATCACACCATCAGAGCTACAAAATTGGCAATATTAGGAACAGCATACATACTGCGCCGATATTTGACAGATATTTAGGTATTTGGTTAAAACTTGTATCTGTTATACAATACCAGTCAATGTACCCTCTAATTTTCAGCCCCTCTGGGCAAGGCTCTGCCTCTCTCTCTCTCTCTCTCTCTCTCTCTCTCTCTCTCTCTCTCTCTCTCTCGGCTTCACCCCTGCATGCACGTGCAACTCCGCCCCCATGCGCTGGGTTCCTTTGCAACCAGAACTTAACATGATTGCTGCATGGAGGAGGAAAACAGCTGTGTGGAGGGGAATTGAAGTGTGTGCGCGCACACGCCCAGCTTAGCAGGAACTTTGATACCAGTCAATGTTTTCATAGTTTTGATTGACTGTGCCTGCTCTTTTTGAATAATAATAAAGTTATTATTATTAGCATCAAGAAATTTCACAAAGTATTATAAACAGTTGCAAATCTCAGAAATAACACTATCAGAGCTACAAAAAAAGGCAATATTAGGGAGAGACTGCACTGACATTTAACAGTTAGCTGTTTAAAAATTTTATCTGTTATATGATAGCAGTCAGTATTTTTATAATCTTGATTGACTGTGCCTGGTGTTTTTGAATAATAATAATAATAATAATAGCAGCAACAACAACAATGTTGTTAGAAAATCACATTCAGTGTTAACTAAAAGCAAGGTGATACTTTCACTACAGCACTAAAAAAAATGACACACATCATTATCAGTGTATTATCCAGCCTTGCCTTTGGATTGTGTACAAGGACCACACAGCAAACCCTTAAAAATGCAATGTTAAGTCCTGCACAATAGGTGTAATACCCATGTTAGGCTGAGAGATTGATGACTGACAGATTAATGGCTTGCCTAAGCCACCTAGAGAGTTTATGGCCAAAGAGAGACTTGAACCACTTAACATTCTCTTAATCGCTATCTTACATTATTTCACACCTTACACAATTGTGATACGTGTTTCTGTTGAGAATGATGGAATGTATTCAGTTGATGGACAGCATAAAAAATTCCTATCAGAAGTTTAATGGCAACTCTATGGAAGGAAATCAGAATAAAGTTTGATCTAATGAGCATGTATGAGTTGATGCTACACCAACTCATTCGTGAGAATATTGTATGAAATACCATGAGTAGGAGTCAAGGTCAAAACAAACATTCAGGGGAATATCAGTTCCCTATAGTTAATGGGTTTTCCTCAGAGATATTGCCTTGCAAATCAGGCTAACAAATTAATCCCATGTTTATGTTCCAGTGACCAGTCACATTAAAAAAAGAACACTGAATGCAAGATACATAGGTGAGAGAATAACGTTTTTACAAACTTGAAGGAGCAACTCTTCTAGATATATGCAAAACATCTTGCCTGATTTGATGCTGAGGGTAACACTCAATTGAAAAGAAATGTTACTGCACATGTACTTCACATTTCAAAATTATTGTTTTTCAATCCTGTCCCCTTTAAAACCAACCAACTAAATCTCACAAGCAAGGTTAAACAAGTTTCCTCACAAGTAAGTTTACCCAGTTAATGTGCAAGTAAAGAGCAGCACCTACAGCAGCCAAGGACAGCTGCGGCATAAGGGAAAACCATTGGGGTAAAAGTTGGAGATGGGGGGAGGTAACTCCCCCTTTTCTGCACCTTTCTCCTCAGTTGGGGCTCTACTGCAGCTGCACTTCCTTGTGGGGTGGCGCCATGGAGTCAACATAGTTCCCTTCCCTGCCTTTTCTCAGTGGTCATTCAGGGGTGGGGGTGACTTTCAGATTTTTCTCTGTTACGCAAAGTAAGTGGCATATCAAAATGGTAACACATCAACTTAGCATAGTATTAGAATTTTGCTGCATATGTTAGGGAAATAGTTAAGAAAAAAGAAGACAAAAATAGAGGATGGGATTTCTCCATCCTCCCTTTTAATGTCACAACCCACCTAATACTTCACGGAGTTGTCTCTGCAGTTAATTCTGCCCACAGTGTGCCATTTTGGCGAGCGCTAACTGTCTGCAAACCATGCCAACAATGATCTATATATCAATCTATATGGCAATGTGGACGCTCTATCTATTACACTAACCTAGCTGTCAAAAATAATAAGTTACAAATGAAAAATTAGTTTTAATTATATTTCCCAATAATAGAAATATACGAAGTACATTACAAGTGTAAGTGAATCAAGCAGAATGTCACTCCTTTCATGGTCTAACTGCAATTTTTAAGTTACTTTTATAGTTACAGGGATGTCACCTAATAGTAGAAGAGGAGGAATACTACACATGTATTTCAAGGGCTAGCTTGTGCTGCTCCTGGTGGAGGTGAAAAGTGCTAGACATGATATATTAATATGGACCAACAATCCTGTCTACACCTTTTTACTCTCCTTGAGGGTGTGGCTGTGGGAGCTCAGGATGGGTTCACATCTTCACATCTTTAACTAGGAACATCCTGAAAAACACTATACATAATTGTGGCATTCACCCTTATGCTGAATAGGTTATGCATTATTCATATTCTATGCTGATGTGGTTGAGAGGTGGGGGCACCAGAGAGGTTAAAAGGCAGAGCCTGAGAGGAGAAAGAGGAGAGTTCAGTCAGAGTTAGGAGGAGAGAGAGAGAAAGATATAGTTGGGAGATCTGAGGTGTGAATAGTCAGAGGAGTGAATAGTAACTGGTGAGATTTAAATAGAAGATTGATGCTTGATGAACCTGAAGTAGATACTTAAGAATTATTAAAGAAACATCTGTAATTAATGAAACTGTTTTAAGAAAAAGTGAAAACTGAATGGACCTTCATCTTTCCTAAGTAAAGTATGTTGATTTAGTGATCAACTGGTGGCAGTGTGTAAAAAGGTGTTTGGTTTGCCTTCGTGTGCTCTGTGTTTGGAAGAGAAACAGGGGCCACGAGGGTCAAACGTCACAATGATCTATACTGAAATTTGTATATTTGGGCAATAAATGCACATATCTCCAAGTCTCTCTTATCTAAATGCATGCATTTCTAAATGTGTTTTTCCCCTGATAAAATATAGCGTGCACGCACACACACACACAAAATAAAGATAGTTTTGTAAAGGTTTTTTCCCCCCTCAGCTGAGAAATATATAGGAAAAATGAGGGAAGTTGAATATCCAAAGTATAATTACATGCCAGCCATGTACTGATCAAGGGCAATTTTGATCAGGCCAGTTCACACCTGAATTCACAGGGAATGGATTCACAAACATTCCTTCTTACAGGCTTGTTGTAAAAATCACTAAGGTCATCTATGTAAAATGGTCTGAACTCCCTCAAGTGCAAAGTAATCCCGAGGACTCATAAGAACTGTGGTGTTACTCAGATCAGAAACACTTCTTGGAAAACAAACAAGTCTTGTTCTTTTTTTAATCAATGAATCACAGAACAAAATTTTCTCTCTCATACATTGTAAGCTTCTAAAAAGGATGACTTCCTAATAAACACTTCAGCATCAACCACCATCATCAGTTTTTGATTCTTATCTTCAGGGTGGTTTTATTTCTCTTTTCCTCCCCCCCCCATCTTTTTGGGGGTATTGTTTTCAATATCAAAGCAAAAGCAATCACAGAAAGCTTTTGTTCTACTGGCAAACTTTAAGCAAGCTGATTAAGTTGCAAAGGGCATCTACAAACCCCAGTGTCTGCAAGAGTTTGCAATGGCTGCCCCTGTTATTTTTGAGAGAAATGTTGGCCCTTTCTTATTATGAGTCCTTTTTTTCAAAACCAAACCAAACCAGATGGAACCAAAAAAAGGACAAGAAACGTCTAATCAAAATTCATGTGTTTGTGAAAGTGACTTTGATAACAGATTCTGGGAAGATGAGTTCTTAGATGTGACCAACCTTTGGGGAACCTCATACTGCCTCTGCCGTGTTCTTTAACATTGTTTGTATCTTGTTTTCAGTCCTTCACTTGGCTGGTGCCAGGGAGAAGCTGGCAGGAGGTGTCTGAAGGCCGCATTGAAGATTGGCTGGACACATAGGAACACGGCCTCCTGCTGCTTTGTTTTCTTACTGGTTGGCTATTATTAAAGTTAACTAGGCAACAATAGAAAACCTTGCGAGGAGCTGATTTTTCCATTGTCAGATGGAATTCCTTTGGCTTAAGACTCAGACAGTGATTGTGCTTCCTTATCTTCTGTTTTTACCCCCATTCTGCTAATTAATCCACACAAAGTAAGCGGTGGCACCGTTAATTGTTTCCTTGCCTTCATTCCAGGCTCAGTGTGCATGCTGTGTGCCAGATTGAGAGAGAACACTTTTGTTGCCGTGGGTTATCGTACATCCATTATATGCTGCCACTACTAGAAATTTTAGATTGAAACATACCTTGTGTTTTGATGCCGAGGATTTGCAGGTGGTGGGGCCGAAGGACAATGACTTAAAACTGCTGTAGTCTCTCCTCATTATTAAAATTTAGATTGTGAGCAGCTTGTGGTGGGGAGGTGACTTGTTTATTCTGTAAAGCCCTCAACATTAAGGTAACGCTGGTAAATAGTAAAAATGCTTAGTATTTGCACAGTGCTTTCAAGGGTTCAGAGCACTTCAGATACATGACTTGGTTAACTTTTTAACAGGTGTGTCTGGTCAAGGTTGATAATCCTACAGTTCAGGTGAGTGACTGAAGTTAAGATACCATCTCTATTTAGGTATTACCCATGTAGGAGAACTGGACATGTGAGCAGGAGTGCTCTTCCTCCAACTTTGCTTACATCACTTGTTTGTCAACGACTGAAGAATTTTTCTTCATGTAGTGTCTCCATACATTTTCCAGCATTCTTCATTAAAAAAAAAAAATCTCTTCAGACTTATTGGTAATCAAACAAAAGTATTATTTTAAAAATCAAACAGGGAAGGCACCACAGAGAGAGAGAGAGAGAGAGAGAGACTGCTCCCTCTCCCAGAAACCAAGAAAAGCAAGCAATAGTCCCCATAGGAACTACAAAACAACAACAACAACAACAAAACACTTGAGCCTGGTGTTTCTCACAGCTGCTATTTATTTTATTCGTTACATTTATACCCCACCCATCTAGTCCCTAAGCACTACTCTGCGTGGCTAGGAGCAGTTAAACACCAAACAACACAACTCCCCATTCCTGCCCACAAAGACATAAATAATGAGATCCAGAAAAACATTAGTAACCCAGAATGTCTAAAAAAGAAAGAATCCTGGATGGCCAATCAAAATCAATAACCATGGGTCCACAAGGGTGTCAAAGGGGTAAGATATTTCTGAAGGCCTCTTCAAACAATGCAGTTTGCCCCCTTACCCCGAAATAAAGACGCGAGACCAGAAGTTATGGATTAAACACGGGCCACACTTTATTGAATATAATCATTGTTGCCAATCCTTTGGCAAAGGGGGGGTCCTGCCTTAGTGCAGACTCAGGTTTCAAAACGTAGGTCTAAACGGACCCTTTTAACAAACCAATGTGCGAGTCCCTGGCCCAAGTTCTCCCAGCCATGAAAACAGCGAGAAACTCGGCCGGCCCAAATTTGACCACCCCGGACCTCCAGCCACTCTCTCCTTGTTGACTGTTGGTCCGGGTGTGTCGCCAGCGCATCTTCCCCCCCCCCCCAAGCACTGTAATCGCAGGATCCGCAGTGCTGGGAGTTCAGATGAGCTATAATTACCTGCTATTGCTCTGGGACTCACCAAAATACCTTTTTAGTCCGCACTAACCGCCAGTGTGACCAAATTTCCACCTCAGAAATTTCCAGCGCACCTTTTCCAGTGTGGGATAGGCGAAAAATCCCTGCCTCCAAAACCCAATCAGGAGACTGGTCAAAAATTCCTATCCAGCCCCAAAGGCCACCAGATAAACTCATACTAGAATATAGGGCGGGTGGGTGGGATGCCAGCAAGAAAGAGGAAGAGAAGAGGGGGGAACAGTCCTTAAATAACCTATCGTTCCCCCCTCTTCTTGAATCTGCTTCCACGAGACTGAGAGATCTCGCGTCCTCCGGGGAAGACGGCAAAGGTAAGCCATGCTGCTGAAGCCCAGCTCAGCAGCGGCTTAGTCATTGCCCCCTTACCCCGAAATAAAGACGCGAGACCAGAAATTATGGATTAAACACGGGCCACACTTTATTGAATATAATCATTGTTGCCAATCCTTTGGCAAATGGGGGTCCTGCCTTAGTGCGGACTCAGGTTTCAAAACGTAGGTCTAAATGGACCCTTTTAACAAACCAATGTGCGAGTCCCTGGCCCAAGTTCTCCCAGCCATGAAAACAGCGAGAAACTCGGCCGGCCCAAATTTGACCACCCCGGACCTCCAGCCACTCTCTCCTTGTTGACTGTTGGTCCGGGTGTGTTCCCAGCGCATCTTTCCCCCCCAAGCACTGTAATCGCACGATCCGCAGTGCTGGGAGTTCAGATGAGCTACAATTACCTGCTATTGCTCTGGGACTCACCAAAATACCTGTAGTCCGCACTAACCACCACTGCATAGGGACTAGCCATGCTAAGTCCCATGCCCGCCATCGAGCTCATCCAGCTCTAGCAGCAGGCCCCCCTTGATGTCTTCAAGGAAGACATCCAAACCTCATTCGGAAAGATGTACACCATCTGACCGAAAAAACTCTGGCCTATCCAAGTGGATCTTCTGGTGACCAATCACCGATCCAAGGCTGCTGCAAACAGCTCTGCAGACTTCCCTGTTAACACTCCGTTGGGCAGTGTTTACGGGCAAAAAATTTCTCGCATCCCTCCATGACAGCCGAGGGATGATGGTCGACCAAACAATGCACATGGCAGGATATGTGGCCTTCAACCAAGTGAGGTCACGAATCACATCGATGATCAGGGCCTTCCCACAATGCCGTGTCAAATCATTTCCACCCAGGTGTATCACCAACACCTCTGGTGGGTGGTGCCCAAAGGCAGCCGCTCAGCAAAGCTGGCCCCACAGCATTCCACGGCGCCCTCTCCATTCGATATGGGCCCGCGCATCAAGGCCAAGGCTGCTCCCCCATGGGGATGTGGCAGCATACCGCGCTGCCCAAAAAACATAGCTATGGCCCATGATCATGATGTGTCACCTGGCCACCACCGTGGTACCTGAAAGACATAAACAAAACAGGCCCCTGCCTAGATGTTAGGAAGTGCCCTAACATACCTACGATAAGAGGATGAAGCCCATCGTCCTAACTGTTTGATATCCTCTGGGCAGTAACCGAGGGCTGCCGCCGTGGACGCCGCACCTATTCTGAAGGAATGCGTACCAAATCTAAGACCTTGAACTCCTTCCTTATGAAGGGCCAAGTCTGTTAACTTCCAGAACTGGTACTTCGTCAAAGGGGAACCATCCCTATGTATGAAGAGGTATCCTGAGTTCGGTCCCCTAAGTTTTAAATATGCTTCCATAGCCTTGACAGGGCAGATTATCTCAATGTGACAACGTGACAGTGTAATACCCGATCCTTTACCCCATTGATCGACCTTGGATCGACGTATGTGGAGCTGCATCGTCCCATCCACTACCTCAACATCTTGTAATTGTAAAGCTGCCTTAGTTTTGTCCCCCTTTCCTGAGGCAACTACTTCACTAATCCTAAGGGCGCCAAAAAAAGTTAACAAAGACGCTGCCCTAAATAAAACAACTTCAAACTCATTACTACAAAGAACCTCCCATTGCCTACAAATACCTTCCAACAGCTCAGGTGATGTGGGAGCTCTCGAATCTTTAACCCTACCTCTTTCCTCAGACCAACCTTCAATCATTTTTCGAATACGGTAGTCCGATGAATAGTCTCGGTAACCATTAATTTTTGCATAAAAAGCCAGCGCCAATAACTTGCCCTGTATAGTTCCCGGCGCCAAACCTTGCCTATTTAAATACACTATAAACTGCTGAAAATGGTCAACTGGGACTGGCCACAAAGGATCCAAACCCACTAGTTCTCTAAATTTCTGGAACTCTATACTCACTGCAGAGTACCCTTTTCTTGTCCTCGGTGCCAGGGCGAGACCTATTGCCCTTTCCGCATCTTCACGCCAATTCGCCAGACCTCTGGGGGAAGTCTCCGGGAACTTGTTGGCTCCTGGATCTAACTCTCTGAACCGCTCAATCTGTTGGTGTGATAATGCATCCGCTAAGCTATTGTTAACGCCGGGTACATGTCTGGCCTGTACCAAAATATTAAATTTCAGGGCACATAATGTTTTACTCATTTCCTGAAGGCCAGAAGGGAGGGAATCTGGCATGGGTAACACATTCCATAGCATTGCAGCTACCACTGAGAAGGCCCGGTTCCTGGTGGTTTATCTCATTTAGCATTAATTACAAAATGAAATCAAACTATCTTTTCCAATCATATCAAAATCCATCTGGGTATCAAGGTATAAATCTTTTCATTGTTGCAATGATTCCAGGCAACATCATCTTCTCTAATTCTACAAGCTTTATTCATCTACATTGTGTCTATGTTCCATAAGCACAAAAATACTTCAAAAAAAAAAGTAGTAGTAGTATTTATTTATTTTGTGGTCACAGACCCAATAAAATAACAAGATGTATTGAAAACTTTCTTACCACTATGAGAAAAACTGTAGGCACAAATGCTTTAAAATACATGATAATGAAACTTCATTTTCAGGTAAATAATTAAATCAGAATTCAGTCCAAAATACAGGAGGATAAAAAGTACAACAAAATACCAAAAAAATAATGTTTTAATTGCATCCTAAAAATGCAAGAGCTTATAGCCTAAAAACACACAATCAACAAGCAGAGAATACATCTCTAAAATACCAAGGTTTTTAAAAGTAAGAATTTATTAAAGAAAATGACTTTCTTAGCCTTTAAGCATATTATAAATGTCACACAGAAAAATTATTCAGTGTTCTCGCCCAGTCAAGCCGGTTTGAATCTATGGAGGAAAATCCATGTTGTCTTTATCTGTTTCTGCTGTTGTTGTTGCTGCTATATGATGCTTGATGCTCCTTGGCATTTGTGTTGTTGTTATCTGATGTGTGTGTGGCATGGCATGATGTTGCATCATGTTGCAATACCATGCATGTGTCTCTTGTCTCTCTATATTTATGTTTCTCTCAGATGTAAACATTTCCCTTCCAACTGTCAACATTCTCTTTTGCAAGACCTGCAAGTAATAGGGGCCTGATGCACTAGCAGACATTTTTATAAGAGGAATTTCTATTGCTTTTACAATTACTGTAAAATATGGCTCCTCTGACTCAGAATCTGGCAAGATTCCCCTATGACAATAAGCATTATTATTTTATCTAACAGGGTCAGAACCCAGAGGTTTGCACTGACTGTAACTATAAGGATAGCAATTCACAGAAGTCCATCCTGGCTCTCATTAGGCTGTGCTGGGATTAATACATCAAGGTATAGCTAATGCCATCTACTGGTCATGCTAACATTTTACATACTGCAAAACAATTATTACAATACACTTTCATTTATCTCCTTTGTTTACAGGTATCATTTGTAAATACGTTCAACAGTCAGCAATGTTATTGTATAATGACCTTGCTTCCAAACTCAGCTGGAGAGCAGGGTAATTGTTTTGCAGTAGCATTTAGTAAACTGCTGTTACAACCTCATTTTTTAAAATGCAATGTACCTTTTCAAGGTTGTGTTTTCTACACTCATTATTTTATGTGCTTAACATTATGCATACTTTGGCCCTGACAGGCACACAGATGATGGCAACAGCTTTGTTCATTTTGATTTTATTTGTGCAAAAGATACAAAAGAGATAAATGTCTTAGAAATACAAAAATAACATAATTAGCGAGCACTGTCTCCCTCTCTTTCCCTTTTATTGTCTTAATGATTCTTTGCTGTACTTCATTAATAGCACTCGTTACTCATCACTGTCTGCTATGCAAAAGGCAATTGCACACAGTGCTTGTGTATTTTCCTGTGATAGTTCATGCTGAGTCAACACCTCATTCACTGTCATTTATGTAGTTTTTATAATGAGCTGCTAAAATAAACACAAAGACAATTAGCTTTATGCATATGAAAAATTATTCATGCTCCATGCTTAAGCAGCCAGGTAAAAAGCAAAGGGGCTTGGCAGGCTTTTGCAGACAATTGTTTGCCTCCAATTACTCAGCAGCCTAATGAGACTCAGGATGGACTTCCATGAGATGTTGTTTTCCCTGTTAATTTGATGGGAATTCTGTTACTCTATCAGAAATGCTGAACACTCGATGGCCATGGAAGCCAGTCACTGCAAAATTAACAGCAGGAGAGGACTATTCTTTCCATCATCCTGTCTGTGGGCTTCCCATATACATCTCATTGCCATGGCCTTTCTGCCCAACAGGATGCTGGACTAGTTAGACCTTTTCTCTGGTATAGGCAGAGTCGTCTTGTATTCTTAGTGGATTTGGGAAAGATCCTGCCAGGTGGTTGCTGCTACAAAGAATATTGTGAAAGAATGGGAATAATTACCAAAATGTTGACAACTTATTCCTAGTGATTTGGTAGGAGAGGATATTTGATTAAACATTTCAAGGGAAGCCAGCCAACAGAAAGTTGATAAGTCTATCAAGTCTTCTCAATGAGGTTCTGTATATGCCTTAAAAAACAATATGCACAATGGACTAGTTCCAAATGCTTTATATTGCTTCCCTTCTTTGTGCCTGATTTTTGTGCACTTGATGACTGGCAGTTGAAATGTGTGAAGTGATGTAATAGAAAGGCATGACTTTAGAGGAGGCATGAAAGTTCTCTCTGTGGCTGTTATATGACGGTTTGTTCACACATGCTTGGTATTGCATTCATGTGTGAACAATTGCCTTTGTTCAAGTGACAATACTGAACAGCACTCCATTCAACCACAAGCCTTTCCTTATCAGCAATTCTGATTGTGTAGAATGCTGTACGCACAACTGTCTTAAAAATCAACATCATTCTCATATTGTAAATAGACAATTGATACAATGGCACATGTTTCTGTAACCTGGTGCCTTCCAGATTTCTTGGGCTCCAACTCCCACCATCCCTAACCATAGTTCACACTGCCTGAGCCATTTGGGTACTAGATTCCAAAGAAGTTCAAAAATATCACATTGAAGAAGTGAGTAATACTGACTCGGTGGTGCTTGCCCACCCATTCCCGGAATAAAGACGCGAGACCAAGTTATGGATTAAAATATGGGCCACACTTTATTAAATCAGGTCAAATTGTAGTTAACGATATTATCAAAAGAGGGGCCTGCTGTAGTGCGAAAACAGGTACAAAACTGGGTATACAATTACCCATATATCAGTCATTGGGCGAGTCCCCAGCCCCAGGTTCCCTCGGTCTTCAAGACCGCAGGAACCTGGCCGGCCGCTAATAAACACCCCCAGACCTCAATACATCTTTAATTGATGAATGTTGGTCCGGAAGTGGCCCAGCGCATCTTCCCCGCACCGGCCCTGTAATCGCACGATCCGCAGAGCCGGGAGGTCGGATGCGCTGTTGGCTTACCTGAATTAAAATTGGGACACACCGAGACTACCTGTTTCGCGCTACCCGCCAGTGTGACCGGTCCCACCTTAATTGCCAACAACCCCTTATCCAGTGTGGGATAGGCGAAAAATCCCCCCATCCAAAAGCCAATCAGGATGAAGGTGAAAAATTCCTATCCGGCCCCAAATTGGCAACCTTAAATCACACTAGAAATAGGGAGGGCGGGTGGGTGCCCGAACAGAAAGAGGGCGAAATGGAGGCGCGCGCTCCTCTAAATAGTCGCGCTCGCCACCCAGCAACTACGTGACCCTAGACAGTCTCACGTCTTCCGGTACATGGGGCAAACGCCAGACGCTGTTCCAAAACAGTAAGTACCGCTTGTCCAGCGTCTGGGACCTTGCCCACCCATTCCCGGAATAAAGACGCGAGACCAAGTTATGGATTAAAATATGGGCCACACTTTATTAAATCAGGTCAAATTGTAGTTAACGATATTATCAAAAGAGGGGCCTGCTGTAGTGCGAAAACAGGTACAAAACTGGGTATACAATTACCCATATATCAGTCATTGGGCGAGTCCCCAGCCCCAGGTTCCCTCGGTCTTCAAGACCGCAGGAACCTGGCCGGCCGCTAATAAACACCCCCAGACCTCAATACATCTTTAATTGATGAATGTTGGTCCGGAAGTGGCCCAGCGCATCTTCCCCGCACCGGCCCTGTAATCGCACGATCCGCAGAGCCGAGAGGTCGGATGAGCTGTTGGCTTACCTGAATTAAAATTGGGACACACCGAGACTACCTGTTTCGCGCTACCCGCCACAGCATAGGAACTAGCCTAGCTAAGTTCCATGCCCGCCACCGAGCCTCTCCAGCTCCAAAAGCAGGCCCCCCTTAATATCCTCCAGAAATATTTCCATACCTGCGTCAGACAGGTGAACCCCATCGCTCCGAAAATATTCAGGCGTGCTCAGTTTGATCCTCTGATGGTTAACAACGGATCCGAGGCCGCCCATGCAGACGCCTCTACATACTTCCCGATTAACCCGCCGTCTGGCCCTATTAACATCATCAACATTCCGTGCGCCCTGCCAGGCTAACCGCGGAATGATTGTAGACCACACAATCCTCATTACTGTATATTTGGCCTTCAACCTATTGAGGTCCCTCATAATATCAATGATCAAGGCCTTACCAGGCACTGTAGGTAAATCATTGCCTCCCAAGTGGAGTACCAAAATATCAGGGGTAGATTGCTCAAATGCCGTCAATCTCCCCAGCTGCATCCATTGCATGCCACGCATGCCATTCCAAGAAATATGCACATGGGCACCAAGCCCCAAGTCATTCCCCCACGGGGAAGACGCAGCATATCGTGCTGCCCAGTATACAAAACTGTGGCCGAGGATCATCACGTGCCATCGCCCTTCATGGATCCTGGGACCTGTAACGACAAAAATGGCCCTTGCCTACACGTTAGGTAAAGGTCTAATGTACCGTTGATAACTGGTAGAAGACCAACGTCCCAATTGCTTAATTTGATCTCTGCTATAGCCTAAAGCTGCAGCCGTCGATGCCGCCCCTATTCTAAAGGAATGTGTGCCAAACCTCAAATCTTTCACACCTATTCTCTCCAGGGCCGTGCCTGTAATTTTCCAAAACTGATATTTGGTCAAAGGTGACCCATCAGCATGTTGGAAAAAATATCCTTCGCCTTGACCCCTAAACTGCAAAAATGATCGAACGGCCCTCACCGGACAAAGGCGCCTGATGCTGCATTGTCCCAAAAAGAGCTGCCTTCCTTGACCTATCTGATCTGCCTTGGATCTCCGGATTTTAATTTTTAATGAATTGTCCTGTACCATCACATCTCCCTGTTATAACGCCCTTTTAGAAGTGTCTGACTTCCCCATAGCCACCAACTCGCTGATTCTCAGGGCCCCGAAAAAGGCCACCAGGGCTGCCGCTTCAAACAATACTGTCTCGTACCTATCCGTACATAACGACGCCCACTGCTGACATAATTTCTCCAAAAGGGATGGCGATATGGGTGTCCGCACATCGTTAACCCGTCCCCTCTCTCTAGACCACCCTTCCAACATTTTCTTTATCCTAAAGTCGCCAGACAAGTCCTTGTGACCATTAAGCTTAGCATAGAAAGCCAAAGCCGCTAATCGTCCCTGAATGGTGCCAGGCGCTAAGCCCTTCCCGTGCAGAAACACAATGAATTGTTGAAGCTGCTCTACTGGTGCTGGCCAAACCTGCTCCAGCTCCTCTACACTTCTAAATTCCCGAAACTCCTTCCAAGCAGCTAAATAACCCTTTCGCGTCCTAGGAGCCAATGCCCTACCTATCGCTCTTGCAGCTTCTTCCCGCCAATCTGCCATACCTCCGCTGGAAGCACTTCTGGCAGCTCCCTGGCATCTGTGGCTAGCTCCCTGAACCGCTTGATCTGTTGGCGGGAGAGGGCATCAGCTATCCTATTATCAATTCCGGGGACATGATGGGCGTGCACCATTACATTAAATTGCAGCGCCCTTAATGTAAAAGCCCTAACTAACTCCATCACCCTATCCGAATGAGATGTCAGGTTATTAATTATGTGGACAACCGCTTGGTTGTCGCACCAAAAACGGACCACTGAATTGGCCCATTCCTCGGCCCACAACCACAGCGCTCCTACAATTGGAAAAAACTCCAAATAAGTCAAGTCCCTAGTAATGCCATCCCGGTGCCATGCATCGGGCCATCTTCCCGCACACCACCGGCCACGGAAATAAATTCCAAAACCTAGCGCTCCAGCCGCATCAGAATGTACCTGAAATTCCGCCTTAAGGCTAATTTCGGATCTCCAAAAGGAAATACCGTTAAATTTCTCTAAGAACTGACTCCAAACCTGCAAATCATCTTTCATCCCTTTCGTTACTCTAGTCTTATGTGTAGGTCGTTTCAGACCAGACATAGCATTACACAATCGCCTAAGAAAAGCCCTTCCTGGAGCTACCACCCTACATGCAAAATTCAAGTGTCCTACGACCACCTGTAGCTCTTTAAGTGTCACTTTTCTTTTATCCAACAACTGGCCAATTCTGGCCTTAAGGTCCTTTAATTTATCGTGAGGCAACTTTGACGTCTGCCGCCTCGTATCAAGTCCAATCCCTAAAAAAGTGAGGGCCGTAGCTGGTCCTTCTGTTTTCTCCTCAGCGAGTGGCAAGCCTAATTCTGCCGCTAACTCTTGAAAATTATCTAACATCATTCTACATTTCCCTGAATTTGCCTTACCACAGAAAAGAAAATCATCGAGATAATGGGCAGTGGAATTACTGCCCACCCTCTGTCTGACCTTCCATTCAATGAAGGTGCTGAATTTCTCAAATGCAGAGCATGATATGGAGCATCCCATAGGCAAAGCCCTATCTATATAATAAAACCCTTGAAATTGAAATCCTAGCAAATCAAAGTCCAGGGGGTGGACAGGCAAAATCCGAAATGCTGATTTAATATCACATTTTGCCAGCTCCGCCCCCACTCCACAAGCCCTTACCATATTCACAGCCTCATCAAATGAGGTGTATCGAACTGAACAAAGTTCAGGAGGGATGGCGGCGTTAACCGATGATCCCTCTGGAAAGGACAAATGATGGATCAAACGAAATTCCCCAGGGGCCTTCTTGGGAACTATTCCCAATGGCGAAACCCTTAAATTTGCTACGGGTGGCTCTGCAAAAGGTCCCAATACCCTGCCTTCACTAACTTCCTTATCTATTTTACTCTGTACAATAGCCTCCAGACCCAATGTGGATCGAAGGTTTTTTGCCATGAATGCTTTCCTCGCCCCTTCTGCTGGGATCCTAAAGCCATGCCTAAAACCCTGGCATAAATACTCCGCCTCGCCCTTTCGAGGGTAATTCCTGACCCAAGCCTCTAACACATCAATATTAATTGGGGTGGGTCCCCTTTCCAGGTGGACCTGCATTCCCCGGGGGCTTTTTGCCGCCCCCAATTCCCTTACTTTGACGCTGTGCCCCAGCTTTAAAACAGGTGGAGTTTGGATGTTTCCCTCCGCAGGTAAGACATTCATGCCGAAACCTGCATGGGGTCCTTGCACAGAAACCCTTGTTATTATATTCGTAGCAGGGCAAGCGGGGTTGAACCACCTGCCCCGCACCAGTGCGGGTATTATGAATAACAGGACCTTTTTTATTTAAATGTCCACTATCAAATCTATCACCTAAATTGGGTCTAGCTGGAGTCATGTACTGCAGCCATAGACCCAGGTGTGGCTCCTCCCAACGCAAGCTGGGCTGAATGGCACTTGTCATGCGAAAAGCTTCATCATACAAGAGCCAGGCCATCCCCATGAAATCCGTATAAGCCCGGTAAATGATGTCAAAATACTTTAATATTGAGAACGCCCGCCAAGGTTGGACCATGACCAACACCCCTGCGTATATAATAAAACCAGGTACCCAGTTGGCCCATGTCCTGTCAGGTTTTTTACGCCGACGTTTCTCCTTTTCAGTTTCATCGTCCTTGTCAATGTCCTTAATATCCGAGTCTCGATTAAGGAGGCTAAAGAAATCCACAAATTCGCCTTTCCATATCTTTTCCTTAATGGCAGATGTTAAATGAGCTCCCAACTGCGTAGAGTAATCACCACCCGGTAATGCAGATAAAGGCACCACATTGTACCCTGTGTTAGGCACAGATGGGTGTTGACACGTACCCACACTAACCCCAGCGCTGGCTATCCCTGCTGAAGGAGGGGCCGAACAAGACGAGCCCCCTCCACAACCATGCGTATTCCCGGGAGGCCAGTACAAATTGTGACACCCCGTGGGCGGTGTATTGCAGGGTGTGGATGCCATGTGATGACACGACAAACCGCCTTGCCAAGGCCAAGCAGAACAGTGTGGATGAGTGTTGTTAAAAAAGGTAGACTCACCAGCAGAAGCCACAGAAGTACTGGGCACCTCACATGCAGCGGGGGACCCGCTGCCGATCTCATCCACAACTTCCTGTCCCACTTGACACTCAACAGCTTCGCTTGCCTCAACGGTCCCCTTCCGACCCTGCTTCCGACGGCCGATTGCACGATTGGGTTCGTCCACTTCCTCCTGCGACGCATGCTCGACATGTACCGCCGCCTGCGGAGATTCTAGAGCAACACATCTACCCATGAGATCTTGAACCAACGCTTTTAAATTAGCCTTGCGACGACTCTTTGTTTCTCTAACAGACCTACGAGTAGAAGCCTCCGACTGTGGGGGCGTGTAATGCGTTGACCTTTTTGCTTCTAGAGCAGCAATTTTTTCCTGTAGATCTTGCACCAACGACCATGACTCATCGTCAGAAGAAGACTGTACTGGTGAAACCTGAACTGCAGGCCTCTTTTTCGCAGGAGTTTTTCCCTTGCTAGGGCCACGTCCTTTCCTCGAAGACATTATGCTCTAATAAACTCCTAACCCAACTAGTGCTAATTTATTAATAATATCTGCCTTAACTCAGATTGTAACTTATTTATTAATTGTTTTTGTATATAATATATATATAATTATATATATACTTAAGTGTCTTGTTTATTTATTATTATTATCTTTTATATATTATTTTATTTTATTTTATTATTTTCTTTTTTTTATTATTTTTATTTTTATTTTTTATTTTTTATTTTTATTTTTATTTTTTAACTATAAGTGTACCATGGACCCCTTGAACCACCAGATGGCGCTCAGCCCCACTAGGTTTCAAACTTAACTGTGGGGCTAGGGAGTCTAATCCAATCCTTCCAATTATAACTACCCAAATACTTCAAGGATTTAACTGTAAATACAACAACTTTATATACTAACACTATGAATTCTTACAGCCTACAGAAATACTACATAAAACAGTATATTATAAAATTACTCTATAAATGAAATATATCAATCCACCCAACTCTCCTTATAAAATTCCTATGTTCTGTGTACACAATAAATTTCCTATTCTAAAACAACTAACTGTAGCCTTAACCAAATCCAATAAATGAATTATTAAAGAGAAAATTCTTATTAATTACACTGTAAAGCTACAATTACTAAATAAGAACCCAAACTCTATAGACAGGAATATAATAATACAATCAGCTTGCAATAACAACCCTATTTATTTAAATGTATAAATATAAAATTATTCAAGCCCTTAATTAAAAACAAAATGGCGGGCGCAGGAAAAAGAGGCGCGAAACAAAACAGAAACAAAAAGGGCGTAACGAAACCTAACCCCCTTTTACTCTACTGGATTGATAAATCCAAACCCTTGAATGAACAATTCCAAAATTACCCTAATCTGCACCCCAGTTCACACAACTAAACACTGCTATCTCAGCTAGCGTACCCCACGCCCCGCTGCAGCGGGGCGCAAACGCCCCGCTGTTCCCGCTCTTCTCCCACCAAAACAAATGAGCAACCAGTCAATTAAGGCAGAAAAAACTGTAAAACAATTAAACACAATTCAACCAAGGGAGGGAGCGGAAGGCTTCCCTCCCCCACACCAGCGAAATCGCTGCTCGAAACCACGTCGCCGCACTCCCAAAACCGAAAGCCTCGGCTGATGCAGTCACTCCTTCTTGCTCCAGTGCCCGAACAGAAAGAGGGCGAAATGGAGGCGCGCGCTCCTCTAAATAGTCGCGCTCGCCACCCAGCAACCACGTGACCCTAGACAGTCTCACGTCTTCCGGTACATGGGGCAAACGCCAGACGCTGTTCCAAAACAGTAAGTACCGCTTGTCCAGCGTCTGGGACCGTCTACAGACTCCTTGTGAATTCTTGGCAATTTGTGAAACTAGAATGGGGAACTTCCTGGTTCACAACATATTTTTGAGTCAAAGTGGTTCAGCACCTCTTGGATATCCATTAATCACCTACAGAACTCTCAAGATGGCTGCCTCCCTAAGTGGACTAGTAATAATGTCTTTGGGTTCCAAAGACTTCGATGCAAGAACTGTTGGAGAATATGCATGCAGTGGTACAGAACAATGTTAAGTTGTGGATTCACTCCTCTGAAATGCAAATTGATCACACTGCCTCCTCTGCAAAGGAATCATGCCCACCTTTCTAGGAAAATGAGGAAGCCTGTGTTTATTAAAGATATATACCTGGGAATAGGTGATAAATCTCCATGTTTTAGCTAACAAAGTTGGAAATGTCAGGAGCACAGCTATCCTCTTCCATCCTGAGATAACAAAAAAAATCTCCTCCTCAAAGGGACAAAAACAAAGTGTGACAGGGAAAGAAATGACATCAGTAAACCTGAGAATAGCAATGAAAGGTCAAAGGAAGGTCAATGGAGATCAGGGCAGTTAAAGGACAGTGTAGGAAATCTGCGGAGGTCCTCTGTCTCTACTCCTTCCAATGCAAAGTCACATGTCATCTTGTATATAAGCTGAGTTGTGCCCAGTCACTTCCAATAAGAGCTACACTGGATTGTTCCCTGCCTTTAATAATAAGCATGTGCCGTCATGTAAATTCTCACTTATGGTGACCCTTTTCAGGGCTTTCCAGGTAAAGAATACTCAGATGTGGTCTATCATTACCTTCAGAATGTCAGGCATATATACTGGGGCTGTGTAGCTTGCTCAAGGCCACACAGGCTAGTTCTGCTCTCAGGAGGCACAGTGGGGAATTGAACTGACAACCTCTGGCTCCACAGCCAGATACGTAAACTACTCTGAGCTATCCAGGCTGCCTTTACACATTCCTAAAGTGGAATGTTTATGGATCCATAAAGTCCTGTGTAAGAACTTAAAGAAGAATTTAAATCTGTTTAAGTGCTTCACAAATCCCATGTTGGCTTCCATTCTAAATGCAGAGAGGGGCACAGGGTCAAAAGTAAATTGTTCTACAACCATTACTAACAAGCTGGATCCATGAGAACATCTTGTGAGAGAGACTGTCAGGGACATCAGCCTGCTTTCATCAGCACACTACAAGTGGCAACGTATCAATTGCGTCAAGTAATTAGCAGCTAGTAAAGTCCATGAAGTGCTCCTGCGGTTTGAATTTAGAGCATTTCCCTAACATTATAGGGGCATGATTGACAGTCTAATTCTGCATAGAGAAAATTAAATTTGGAGTTCCACTCACAACTCATTCCAACTTGTGAAAACCTTTCGTACCACTGCCAGCTTCCTAAAGCTTAGATGAGGCCTGATCAAATGGCAGTTTGTGATAACGGACCCACAAATGGAGTTAATGAAATTCTTGTCACTTCTGATCTCTGCCAGATTTTTAACCTTGGCTCACCCCATGAGATTTTTCATTTGGACAATTGATGCAGATTTGGAAAGGCTTTGGAAGTGGTCCATTAGAAACCTGCAACTCCTTATTGCAGGATCGCAGTGGGACTTTTATCTGTGCAAAACATTGTGTGTTGCAGATGCTGATGCCATGTGATTGCAAAGTCCTAAAACAGAAGTGAACAGAGCAGAGTAGAAAAGTGTGTTTACATTAAATAATGTTAATCAAAGAAGATAAAGATTAGGAAAGAACTGTAAACACAGAGAGACACAACAGACAGCAAAGTTAGATCTACATAAAAAGGGTATATTTGGATGGAAAACTCTGCTTCTTGTGACAATTAACTCATTATTGATGTGTCATGGTTACTGGCCTTTAAATACTAAACAAATGAGGTCCACCGTCATTTTTGGGTTGTAATTTTGGGGAAAATGTTTTGGCCGTTTGGGGCCAATTTCAAACATCTTAATTTCTTTACTAAAGAATTAAAACTAATGTCTTATTAGGCATCAGTCTAAGGAAGTAATTTTAGAATTTTCATTTAAAAGTTTAATATTTACATTACCAAATTAACTAATTCAACAGATTAGTTTTTAGCCCTAATGTTTTGAAGTTCTGCAGGTTCTCCATTCACTGTGGTTAGGCAGAGCTTGGCAGTAGGCAATTACAAGTCTCATAGTTACTCTGACTAGTAACAATGTGGGAAACAAGGGCAAAACTAAGTTACCTTTCAAAACTAACATAACGAGTGGCTTCAAAGTTATTTTCTGGTGTAAGTATTAGTCACTGTTTGTTCCTTTCAGAAGTTTAAATGGTATTTTGGGGTGTTTTTGAGGCATTCTGACAAGATTTTATACATTTTGATGGGATTTTATACCATTCCTTTATCAATCTTATGTGAACTGTTGGTTCATTTCATCTTTTGCATTTTTGTAAGAATTTTTAACATGCAGTTACATAATCGACCTCTAGTGAGAACCAGAGAGTAATTCCCTGTGTCTTTCTGGTTCAACTATGGGGACAACAGAACACATTAATAAGATAAAATGAAGTGAATTGCTCTGTGAGTGGAGTAGTGATAGTAATAACAACTCGATTGCCACAAAGCAAACAGGTCCTTTTAAAAAAAAAAATAATGTTGCAGGTCCTGGGATTAGGCAGAGCTTGGAAAAAATTAATTTCTTGGGATTACAATGTCCAGGATCCTCACATTCTTTGAACTTGACAGGGGCATAGTCTCAAGGTGTTTTTTTTTTCTTTTCGGAAAAGTTATTATGATATAAAGAAGAGTGATACATTTCCATCTGTTTTCTCATTAGTATATAACAAAGTTGTCCTGTGACATCACAGTCAAATGACACAGGATTTGCTGCACATGTATAATGAATGAATTCAATTTTTTTTGCTGACTCCATTTATTTTATTTATTTATTTATTTATTTTATTGGATTTCTACCCCGCCCATCTAGACCAAAGGTCTACTCTGGGCGGCAACAACTAATGACACAACAACTAATTTGAATCAGTCTGGCCCTTCTTGCTTCCAGTGGAGTTTTTTGTCTTTGCTAGGGGCTTCATTTTTTCTCCAAACTGGAACTATTTGAATGGACTTTTCCTCATATGATAAGTTCTTTTGTTCTCCAAAAGAATGGGGGTGTGACAGTGGGTGGTATTCTGGGGATGGACTAAGCTGGCTGTGGTGTTTTGGATGACATGAACACCCAGCCCGGTGATCTCCCCCCCCCCCCCCGCAGTTGCCCCCAAAGTATTTTTTTAAAGCAAACTACTGAGTTTAGTGCTAGATCACCTTATCACTACATTAATATACCAGTTTAGTGCTAGATCACCTCTGTATAGATAAAAGAGAGAGAGAGATAAAAATCAATATGAAATAGAAGCAACTCCTATGAACTACAACATAATACTATGTTTCCACAGTATGTGTCTATATGTTTGTACATTGTGGAGAACCATGGAAAACTCATTTTCCCCTAGCACTGTGCAACCCTTTAAACAGCCCCGACTTTACAATGAACCGTAAAGAGAGAGCTGAGAATCAGCAGAGGGCTGGATCAAAGAAAGGGGTGCTGTGGCACAGATCAAGACAGTGTGGACACTAGTACTGAAACAATCTGTTATCTCTGTGGTCATCTAATCTGAACAGAAGTGTAAAATAGGCTGTGAATCAAGTTGCAGTAAAGCTGAATCACTCTGATTAGTCTTGCCAGTGTAGTCACAGCCTTGTTTTTTTCATTAAGCACAATACATTAAAACCCTTTTTGTGCCTATATAGCAGATCTCCATATCGAAATACTTACCACTCAATTATCAGTAATTTTGAAAGAGCGATTTTTGTTCCTGAACACTTTTGACAGGTAACAAAGTTATTTATTTAGCATTTTTCTCACACATTTTCTCACCCTGATTAATTTCCAGTAAGATGGTAAATGAAAAGATATATACTAATTTGAGAAGAGGTGCATGCTTAATGAACTATTTTTAGACTGAAAAAATATAATTTTATTGCTAAGAATGCAAACAGTGAGTATCATGTTCTGAAACACACAAAGTTGACACTTTTGTCGCTCCACCATTAACTTTGCCTCAGGGATGGGAGTGCACAGGTTCTTGAAGACACATGGCCTGTAGATCATCTTTGTCATAGTACTGGGAGGACCTATAATGGAGAAGAAGGCTGTTGTAAGCTCCTCTTTTTATTGATTCACCTTCTGCATCTTTGAAGCAGCACTAACATGATGTGGCTATGGCTGAAGTCCTGTTGCTTAATGCAGAGCATCACAGCTGGATCAGTGGGGAGTTGTGAGTCAGCTCCTCAGTTAAGTTCTGTTAATTCAATGGGCCTACTCTAGTTGCAACTTTCTATGCTAAACAACAGAATTTTGGCCTTTATTATTTCCTATGTGGCTTGAGTTCTTCTTAACCCTTGAATCTGTTTGCTGAGGCTCTGGGGATCAGGTAAAGGAGAAGCAAATGCCACCAGTCATTGGAGCCATATATATTTTCCCCCTCTCTCTTTTGTTCCTTTTGGGTGGGGGGTTGGGGGGAAGGTACAAGGACTTTATGGGGAGGGAGAGAAGTGAGAGAGAGAGAAGAGAGAGAGATTGCAAGGGTAAACAGGATGGATTGGAATATATACAACTAAAGGTACATGAGCTTTGTGGTTGATGTTGAGGACTATGAAAGGAAGTGAAAAGCTTTTCTGAAAAGGTTCAAAGCATAGGGGCAGCAATAGGCCTCATAACCTTGTTGAAATACAACCACTTCATTTTTGATAGTATTGTTTACCACCTTGCACATAAAAGTGCTGAGTTAATCTCTGAAAAAGAGACATCAAATCAAATAGTGCTGATTTGGACACAATGGCGGGTTTTTGTTTTTCTTTTCAAAATAAAATGCCACCTCAGACTGTATTATAGCTGCATTGGAGCCAAGAAGGGTTTCCCCAAAATAAGTTGTGCCAAGGGGAAAGCTTTGTTCAAGATAATAGATAACCTCTCACTTACTGCTCACATTCATACATTAACATAAGGTATGGGAAAATAAGACAGAGAATGCTGATGCACTTGAAGCATTCATTGCGTTGAGCTATTTCAATTGAAGCTGAGGATCCAATACTTTGGCCATCTCATGAGAAGAGAAGACTCCCTGGAAAAGACCCTGATGTTGGGAAAGTGTGAAGGCAAGAGGAGAAGGGGACGACAGAGGGCGAGATGGTTGGACAGTGTCACCGAAGCTACCAACATTAATTTGACCAAACTCCGGGAGGCAGTGGAATACAGGAGGGCCTGGCGTGCTCTGGTCCATGGGGTCACGAAGAGTCGGACATGACTTAATGACTAAACAACAACAATTTCAATTGCTTTTCTTTGATTTGTTCACTGCAGACAGCTGGAAGTCTGTACATTTTGACAATAAGCCTGATTTGCAATGGGAGTTGAATAATTTTGATTACAAGTTTAGACTTGCAAGAACATAAAATTCTGTAACAGTTCCATTGTCATACTGCTCTAACAGTTAAGAAGTTTTTCCTGATATTTAGCCTAAATCTGGCTTTCTGTAGCTTGAGCCCATTATTACATGTCCTGCACTCTGGGATGATCGAGAACAGATCCTGCCCTTCTTCTGTATGACTACCTTTCAAGTATTTGAAAAGTACTATCATATCTCCCTTCAGTCTTCTTTTCCCAAGGCTAAACATGCCCAGTTCTTTGCCTCTGCACATGTACATGTGTGCACAAGGACAGAGGGGAGATAAGGAAGATGCAAAACACATTGTATATAGCACTCTGGGCAAAAGTATAGTTTTCTCTTTGTGTTATCACTTTAACATATAGGTGCTTTGGCTGACTGATTCCCTGCTGTGTTTAAAGACTTGTAACACCAAGTTGATGAAGATTTACAGCTTAAAAAATTGTAGTGAAGTGAACTCTGCATTCCTGTCTCAGTGGCACCTGAGCAAGGATAAGATGCTTTGAGAGGAGAATAGCTATCTGCAGAAAGTTATTTTCTTCCACAGGTTGTCAATGGCACAATGAGATTATCAGCAGGAAAGGGAGAGAGTCTCTTGCTACCTCAAGGACATTTTGTTATAAATTCAATTCATTTATGCTTGAAAAGGCTGTTTATAAAGCCTAATTAGCAATGAGAATAAAATGCATACAAACGGTAATCTATTGTTTCATTTAATACAGAAACTGAGGAAATTTGCTGAAAGTGTCAGTGTCACCAGTGGGAGACACAGCTTGCATCAGTGTACTTTAAAATTTGAATTATATCATGCCTTCCCTTGCCCCCCAAGAAGAAGCTGCAAAACCAATTTCCATGCTGAAGAGACAAAATCTTAGGATTCTGAAGCAGGAAGTCACTTCGTGGTTCATTGAGTCCAACTCAATGCTAATATAGGAAGTCATGGCTAAAACATCCCTGGCAGATGCTTCTGTGTAGAACCTCCAATGCAGGAGATTCCACCACCTTTCAAGATAGTCGATTCCACTGTCAGACAGTTCTCACTATCAAGATGTTCTTCTTAACATCCAGCCAAGATCTCCTTCCTTCCTTCCTTCCTTCCTTCCTTCCTTCCTTCCTTCCTTCCTTCCTTCCTTCCTTCCTTCCTTCCTTCCTTCCTTCCTTCCTTCCTTCCTTCCTTCCTTCCTTCCTTCCTTCCTTCCTTCCTTCCTTTCTTTTTCTTTTCTTTTCTTTTTTTTGTAATATGAAAGTATTGATTCAGTTTTCTGGAGCTGCAGAAAACAAGCTGCAGGAAGCTCTCTCTTCCATTTGATAGCTTATCAGGTATTTCTTCTACTCTGAGGTAAACAGGTAAAACTCCTCAATCATTCCTCACGGGACTTGGTTTTCAGACCCTTTACCATTTTGGTGGATGTGTTTCAGCTCATCAATATCCTTTTCAAACTGGTGTCCAAAATGGGATACACAACTTCAGGTGATGTTATACCAAAACAGAATAGAATAGCAATAATACTTCTCTGGGTCTGGATTCCACACCTCTGCCCCTGCAGAAGAAGAGAGAAGAATTGCATAGCTTTGTTCCCTTTCACTTGCTACTGCATCATATGGTTGAATCATGTTAAGCCTGTTAGGCCTAATAAGAGCCCTAGACTGTTTTCTCTCGTATCACTACCAAACCAATTGTAATCCATTGTATATTTGTGAATCTCATTTTTCCTGCCTAAATGCAGAATTTTGTATCTATTCCTGTTGAAACTTGTTCTGTTTGGTTTTTCCCACTTCTCCAACCTCTTACAGTCATGTTGAATCCTGATTTGTCTTCTGAAGAATTAGCTGCCTTACCTAGCTCACTGTCATCCACAAATTTGATAAACATCCTAAAAGGAAGAGATAACACAGAGCAATAGTTCCCAACCTTGGGTCCCCAAATGTTCTTGAACTAAAGCTCCCAGAAGCCTTCACCACTAGCAGTGCTGGCCAGAATTTCTGGGAGTTGTAGTCCAAGAACACCTGGAGACCCAAGGTTGGGAAGCTCAGAGATTGAGGAGTTTCACCTTCTCTCTGTAACCCATTAGCATTTTTCCATCTTCTTATAGTGGGCCCACTGTTTTCTTGTTATCCTGTGCTTTATTATTGATATCCTTTCTTTCAAGTCTGGATCGGTCTAAGCTTTAGCTGTCTGGGTAGTCTCTTTTAAATATTGGCTACTCATTTGGATTGTTCCTTGGAAATTTGTCCCTTCTTTCATTTCTTATTCCTTTTAAATCTCAACTCTCCCAAAGTTCCTGTAAGGAACTTGCCACCCTGCTTTCTTTCTCCACCTCCACTTTTCTTCCTTATTGGAATTGCTTCTGATAACATCTTCAACATTTCACATTTAAAAACTCCTGTTCCTCAGGAACTCTCTTCCAGTGTTTGTGACCATAGAATCTCATGCAGATTTCCTTAAGCTTATTGAAATCAGCTTTCAGATTGCATGTGTCGCTGTGCTCTGCTTTCTCTCCTCTTTACATAGTGAATCCCAAGAAAACGTGGTCATTTCCATGCAAGGTTCTCACTTCTACCTTGTTCTCCAGGTTTCATTTTCCTGTTTGTGAGGTTCATATCTAGGAAAGTTGATCCTCTCATTGCTTGTTCCATCTTGTGGGAAATGAAATTTCTCACAAAGCAAGTGAGGAACTTGGTGGACCTTACATCCTTAGAAAAAATTGATTTCAGAGAGATAACAAATTGTCCTATTAGAGCATTGTCTGATTTTGGAAGGTATTAAAAGCAGTTGCCATCATTTCCTGCTCCTGTAATTTTTACCTAAATACCTTCAATCAGTTTTCCATGTTCCAAACCATGGAATTTTTCACAGGTGTCCACATTCCTTACAAAAAGTGCTACTCCACCTCCCTTCCTGTTTAGTCTAGTTCCTTTTAATAGACTATACACCCTATTACTACATTCCAATCCTGAGTCCATCCCCACCATGTTTTGTTAATGCCAATTAAGTATTTGCTTTCTTGCATTAAGAACTCAAGCTTATCTTGAGGGGTTATTGCCTCCAGCTCCTTCATTATTATTATTGATGCTTTCTCATACCACTGCTCCAGTTTTCCATGTACCATTGACACTGCTGCCCCCAGTAACTGAAATACTGTATTCCTCCCCTGTGGGTTCTGTTTAAAGCCCTCTTCATCACATCTGAGACACCTTTAACAAACTTCTTCACAGTCTGTGTGAAGTGTAACCCACAATTCGACAGAAATCCTTCCCTGTACTCCAAAGACCTAGATCTTTCCAGATGTTACCATCTATGTAGCCAATTGTTCACTTTCCATATTATTCACTCTCTTCCTGGGTCATGACCTCCAACAGGAAGGACACATAGATAACCACCTGTGCACAAGGTTCTTGAAGGTTGTGTATTGTTGTCCCATGTGGGTGAAAAAAAGCAAATATGGTCAGTGGATGTGATTAGTCTCAGCAACCTCTCCATCAAATTTTAGATCTTTATACCTGGTCCTTTCAGGTCTACTCAATGCTACCTTTGTCCTCCTAAATGAAGAGTCATCTACTAAATCTGTCATATCTCCTTCTCTGGAAAGGGGCAGAAATCCTTCCATTCTTGGGACCCTTCTATTGCCACCTCTTTGGTCTCTGGTGTCTTTTTCCAGGGCCTCATATGCACTGCCAATGGGAACCATGCTATATCCATTGCATTGCTCCAAAGACATAGCATGCTATCATCCTGATAGTCCTGGTCTTCTGTTTCTCTTTCAACCCAAGACTCTGCTTCCTGTGTTTCGTATTCTTTCTCTGGTGGCATCTCTCCTCTATTGCTCAACCTGTTCATTTCCTCCTGTCCACAAATGCACAGGGACTGGGCAACCATAGAGCTAATGGCTGCTAGCCATGGCTCCACCCACTCAGTTACTTACTTCCTCTCAAAACTACCCCTCCCCCCAATCATGTGCTCTAAGAAAAACTCATAGCCACAATCAAGCAAAGAGCTAAATACACACAAACAAACCTCCACTCATCTCAGACAAACAATCTGCCTTAATCCAAGAAGCACTAACTTGTTTTATGTCTGTTCCACCAATCCAGCACATATCTCCCATTCTCCCTGTTTACTTTCTCCTGCTTGATATGCAAATGTATTGCCTTATATTTTAGTCAGATTGTCTAAATGTTGCAAGAAAAAAAGTCAAATGGATGTGTTTTGTAAGTTAGAGTAGTTATTTGTGCAAATATACGTTGGCACGTATAAAGGCGTTTCCTTGCCAAATGAAACAAAATAAAGCTAACACAACTAAATGGATCTTCACATTTATGTGATACGTTATATGATATGATGCAGCAATGTAATAGGAGGTTGCCATATACTGATTCAGGACTATGGATCTACCCTAAGTACTGAGTCTACTTTGACTGGTAGTAGATTTCTGCAGCCCTGGGCAGATTTCTTTTTTGTTTGATGCTTCCTAAGAGCTTTCTAAACGGACCCACTGTTTACATGGAGTGTTCTGCACTGAAAGGATCCTATCATTGTGCTACCGCCCCTTCCATAAATGCATCAAAAATCAATATACATAATCATTATAAAGCAAATTAAAGAAATGAGGAATGATAGTGAGTGAATGAACTAGCGTTGCCAATTCCGTAGTCATCATGTACCAGCAAGACTAAGAAAGTATGATTAATAAATCAGGTTTGACGTGGTGATGCAAAAATGTTGCTTGTATTCTTGAAGGCTTTGATGGCCGGGATCCAATTGTTGTTGTAGGTTTTTCGGGCTGTTTGGAAGAAAAACCTCCAGAACACGTCCAAAACAGACAGAGTTCTACTCCTGTCCTCTGAAGATGCTGGCCACAGAGACTGGCGAAACATTAGGAAGAAAAACCTCCAGAACACGGCCAAACAGCCCGAAAACCCTACAACAACCAATGTTGCTTGTGCTTGTAGAAGAATATTTTAAATGTTGGACCATTGGTACACCCATGGCTATATAATCATTTGTGCATAATCCAACCAATGCCAAGAATTTTCAGATTGCATTGACAGAAAAGGGATTCTTGTAAAGGGATTGATTTCAGCTCTTTAATTTTCCCAGGCAATAGGAGTTCAATATAGAATTATTTCTTTTACATGGTGCTCTCTTAAATCTTGTTTCCATAATAATGTGTGGTTGTTTTCAATCCACATAAAAATTCACCTTTAAATATACATTGCTAAATAAATTTCCTTCCAAAACATGCATCTGTAAACTCAATAATAATAATAATAATAATAATAATAATAATAATAATAATAATAATAATAATAATAATAATAATAATAATAATAATAATAATAATAATAATAATAATAATAATCTAGTTAGGGAAATAGTTTTAGATCTATTTTGGGATAAAGCATTAAATCTTGTTGAAAAATTCTAGCCAATCCAAGAGGAGGAGACCAGGTAGTTCATGTTAGAACTCATAAAGATCAAAATTATGCTTTTTTTTTTTAATTGGCCTGTGCCTGTTGTGTTTCTTCTGTCTGCCAAACAGTAATAACCTTAGAATTGCAAAGCTGGAAGGGCCCCTATGGATCATTGAGTCCAGCCCCTGTCAAGGAGGCACAGTGGGGAATTGAACTCCCAACCTCTGGACCTGAACCACTGAGCTATCCAGCAGTTCTTAACCCTGTTGTGCAGTTATCCAAACAGCATAAGTTTTAGAAGTGAATTGCCGTTAAGTTAAGGAATCTCTGTAGATACTATTTGTGGCATACTAAGGCATAACTCAGCATGCAGCAGATAATACTTATGGAGATTTCTGAATTTATGGCGGTTCTTGTCTAAAAGTTATGCTGTTTGCATAACTGCTCAACAGAGTGTCAGCTACTGTGGACTTTAGTAAATACAACAAATTACCAGAGCTTGAAAACATTACTTTCTAAACTACAATTCCCAGAATTCTCAGTCAGTTTAGCCATTGGCCACTGGGTTCCCCCCCCCCCAGCACACTGTAGTGTTTAAACCTTCCTTCAAAAAACAGCTGACATGGAAAATAATATAATTCTCGGTTGGTCACCTCCCAAATAAACCATTTTGTTGGTATTGTCACATGTGCATCCTAGGTGACAGATTTAGACTGAGTGGGTTTTTTCACTGATATTTGTCACTGAGGTGTTGCAAACCAGGAGCTGTGACAGGGAGAAGAGATTCAGTGAAGTCCATCAGTGAAAAAGCCACTGTGTGGTCAAGGGCAATATGGCGACACAAGATCTGCCAACCTGCTGACTGGCTTTGCACAAATCACCCTCAGAAAGTTGGAAAGAGGTGGGAGGAACATAATTACCCAGCAGACCATCACATTTCTTTTCCCTAGGTGTGATGTCATGTTGACAAAAAGTAGACAGAGAACATATAAAACCTTTCTCAAATAAAGAATCTTAGGAGGGAATACCAGCGACACCAAGAAAGAGATACAACTGAATGTTCAAAATCCTCAGACTCCCAATACTCCCATTGCACTTGTTCTGGCCTACCTAGGTAGGTAGGTAGGTAGGTAGGTAGGAAGGAAGGAAGGAAGGAAGGAAGGAAGGAAGGAAGGAAGGAAGGAAGGAAGGAAGGAAGGAAGGAAGGAAGGAAGGAAGGAAGGAAGGAAGGAAGGAAGGAAGGAAGGAAGGAAGGTATGGAGAATGTTAGGGAATTTAGGCTATTTGATTCCATTTTATTTCACACTACCACTCCCTGGTGTGTAGTAGAGTAAAACTGCGAACAAAGAGATTATATCACACGAAAAAGGAAGGAAGACCACGTATTGACATCAGCAAGACTCGCGATCAAAGAAAAGTGGAGGAATTTGCCCAAGCGCTTGAGGAAACCCTTCCAGCCCCGGCTGATGCAAATGCACCTGAACAATGGGAACATTTCAAGAACGCTGTGTATAACACCGCCTTGTCCACATTTGGCAAGAAGACCAAAAAGACGGCCGACTGGTTCAAAGCCCATTCGGAGGAGCTGATGCCAGCCATCGAGGATAAGAGGAGAGCTCTAGCAGCATACAAAGCCTGTCCTAGCAAGTACAACTTGCAAGCTCTTCGAGCTGCTCGTAGCCAAGTCCAACAGGCTGCCAGGAGATGTTCCAACGATTATTGGCTTCAGCTCTGCTCTCAGATACAGCTAGCAGCCGACACAGGTAACATCAAAGGAATGTATGACGGTATCAAGCAGGCTTTAGGTCCAATACAGAAGAAATCTGCTCCCTTGAAGTCTGCTACAGGCGTGATCATCCAGGACCGAGCACAGCAGATGGACCGCTGGGTGCAGCACTACTCTGAGCTATATTCCAGAGAGAATGTAGTAACCGAAGAAGCATTAAATAACATTGAGTGCCTGCCTGTCTTGGAAGAGTTGAACAGTGAACCAACCTTAGCAGAAGTAAAAGCGGCCTTGGATTCCCTCACCTCTGGCAAGGCACCTGGAAAG
This sequence comes from Intellagama lesueurii, assembly GCA_037013535.1. Lineage (NCBI taxonomy): Eukaryota > Metazoa > Chordata > Lepidosauria > Squamata > Agamidae > Intellagama > Intellagama lesueurii. Next base: position 89,575,846 of record JBAJHW010000004.1, on the reverse strand, counting down.
GATAACATCCCTGTTGAAGTGCTGAAGTGCTGTAAAGAGACCATCACTACCGAGCTGTATGAAATCTTTTGTCTTTGCTGGAGGGAAGGTGGAGTACCACAGGACATGAAGGATGCAAACATCGTCACATTGTACAAGAACAAAGGAGACAGGGGCGACTGCAATAACTACCGTGACATCTCTCTTCTCAGCGTTGTAGGGAAGCTGCTTGCCCGTGTTGTGCTGAAGAGGCTCTAGGTGCTCGCAGACAGAATCTATCCAGAATCACAGTGTGGATTTCGAGCTAATAGATCCACCACTGACATGGTATTCTCCCTCAGACAGTTGCAGGAGAAATGCAGGGAACAACAACAGCCACTCTTTGTGGCCTTCATAGATCTCACAAAGGCCTTTGATTTGGTTAGCAGGGATGGCCTTTTTAAAATACTTCCCAAGATTGGATGTCCACCTCGACTCCTTAACATCATCAGGTCCTTCCATGAGGGAATGAAGGGCACTGTAGTTTTTGATGGTTCAACATCAGATCCCTTTGACTTCCGAAGCGGAGTGAAACAGGGCTGTGTCCTCGCACCAACCCTTTTTGGGATCTTTTTTGCTGTCATGCTGAAGCACGCCTTTGGAACTGCAACATAAGGTGTCTATCTCCAGACTAGATCAGACGGAAAGCTCTTTAATCTCTCTAGATTGAGAGCGAAGACCAAAGTCCAGCTGAAATGCATGCGGGACTTCCTCTTCGCCGATGATGCAGCCATTGTTGCCCACTCTGCTCAAGACCTCCAACAACTCATGAATCATTTTAGCAAGGCCTGCCAAGACTTTGGACTAACAATCAGCCTGAAGAAAACACAAGTCATGGGCCAGGGCGTGGACTCACCTCCCTCTATTACCATCTTCACACAAGAATTGGAGGTTGTTCATGACTTTGTGTACCTTGGCTCAACGATCTCTGACACTCTCTCTCTAGATGTCGAGCTGGATAAGCGCATTGGCAAAGCAGCTACCATGTTCTCTAGACTCACAAAGAGAGTATGGCTCAATAAGAAGCTGACGACATATACCAAGATCCAGGTCTATAGAGCCTGTGTCCTGAGCACACTCCTGTACTGCAGTGAGTCCTGGACCCTTTGTGCACGGCAGGAGAGGAAGCTGAACACCTTCCACATGCGTTGCCTCCGACGCATTTTTGGTATGACCTGGCAGGACAAAGTTCCAAACAGAGTAGTCCTAGAACGAGCTGGAATTTTTAGCATGTATACATTACTGAAACAGCGACGTCTACGTTGGCTTGGGCATGTCGTGAGAATGGCTGATGGTCGGATTCCAAAAGATCTCCTGTATGGAGAATTAGTGGAGGGAAATCGCCCCAGAGGGAGACCACAGCTGCGATACAAGGACATCTGCAAGCGGGATCTGAAGGCCTTAGGAATGGACCTCAACGGATGGGAAACCCTGACATCGGAGCGTTCAGCCTGGAGGCAGGCGTTGCATCACGGCCTCTCCCAATTTGAAGAGACCCTTGTCCAGCAGACCGAGGCAAAGAGGCAGTCACGGAAGCAGCAAAATCAGGGAGCTGGACAGGGGACAGATTGTATTTGTCTTCAGTGTGGAAGGGATTGTCACTCTCGAATTGGCCTTCTCAGCCACACTAGACGCTGTTCCAAGTCCTCCATACAGAGCACGTTACCATAGTCTTTTCGAGACTGAAGGATGCCTAATACTAATACTACCAATGTAGAATGGCAGTGTATGGGTAGAGCTCACTAATGAAGAATGACTTAAAAGTAAACTTCCTGAGTCTGGGGATTCTCTTTTCAATTATCCTTCTGGTTATAAAACACCTGATTGATCCTGGGTGGGCTGTTTGTCCTCGCCTTGCTGCTCCCCTCAGAGAGACCTGGCATGGGAGATGGTCAACAGCTGTCCACCGAGAAGCTGACTGTGCCTGTGGAGGAAAGGAGAGGTGGCAGCAGCCATAATAAGGGGGAAAAAAACAGGAGCACTCAGGGACGTCCTCAAGAGGATTGATGGGAGATGTGGCTACCACAGAGGAGGAAGAGATCTGAGGAGAGGCTGCTGAAGCTTTGGACTCAGAGTTCTGTCCCTTGGAAGAGGTAGAAGCAAGTAGGAGGACCCCTGAGCAGACGTTCCTGTACCATGCCAGTTGGGCAAAGGAAGAGGCTGAGGACAAGGGGCTCCAGTGCCAGAATTGCCAGAGCCTTCAGCACTGCCTTTACAACCTTGGCACCTGCACCATCCAGCCTGAGCAGTGGCATCTACTCCAATCCAGCTGGTGATGAATGGGGCAATGCAAGACAGAGGAGGCTCTAGGAGGAGCAAAGGAGTGGACCTGATGCCCTCTGCCTGCCTCTGTTGGCCATCATTAAGTACTCTGACTGGAACAGGACTCATCCTCTTCTCTTGTTTTACAAGGCCCCCTGTGGCACTAACAGGGGTTCCTCTTGAAAGGGCACTAATCTCCAGGGAACTCAGTCCCCCAGGAAACTCACAGATGGAGTTAAAGCCTCTCGTTCTGTTCCTGTGTACCTGTGTGGGAAAATAAAGGCTGTTACTGATTATACTTACAAACTGGAGCCTATGGAGTTATTATTAGGAAATCCTGCAGTCGGAGGCACCACTAAGGGTGGGTCCAGCAGCACTCACACTCCCCTGGATCTTTGGTTTATAGGTACTGCTGATCACAATATCTGTGGTTGGAAGTCTGACATTTGAGAGTGAAAATGTTCAAGAAAATGTTGCCCGTCAACATTTTTGGCATTAGACTGGCTTGCTTCCTCTATTTTTCAAAAGTCAAGATATCCCTGGAACATTTATTTTTTGACTGATAGAATCAGATTTTTTTTTTTTTTTAAGGACACAAGCCCAGAGCGCTGAACAAGAAAGACTCAGATCATCTCAGTGCAGCACTATAACAAGGGTGGAACAACCAGGATTTGGACCCAATGTGCTAAAATTTAGAGAATGGAAAAAAATGCTGCTGGAAAGGAGTAAATCCAGCCATTGGTGTTTGCTGTGGGAGAGACACAAAACCAACCACCTGAGCACATGTACCACCTCCAGCTGGTCTTCCAAGGAGACATAAAGCACATGGGCTCAGTGCCAAATTGATGTGGCCTCTGGGCATTTTTTAGACCCATTCCTCCATTGCTCCATTGAACTGCTGGATACCTCAGTGGTTGAGGCATCTGGCTGCACAGCCAGTGGTTGAGAGGTTGATTCGCCAACTGTGCCTCCTTGACAGAGGCTAGGCTTGATGATCTATAAGGTCCCTACCAGCTCTGCAGTTCTAAGATTATCATTATTATTCATTTCCTGCATACACCAGTCCCACTTAACCTGAGCTTGCCTTGTAAAGCAGGGAAGCCCAGAGGCCAAAATTAGTGATTATCTCTCTTTCTAGGACCTCTTTCTCCTACTTCTGCTAAACATTCTTAATGTGGTACTGAAGGCAATGGTACTACAACCTGACTGCCAGTCATTACATTAGAGTTGCACGATTGGCAGCATTCCTTTGTCATCAGTTGCCAGTGCCAGAAATTCAGTGTATATAATGAAATCATTTCGATCTTGATTTTCTTCATCTGCTTCTCTAGTTCCTGGTTGGTTGCCTGACTGCAGAAAGACCTTGTTCCTAAAATTGCAGGATATATTGATTTCCTTTATCTTCTTTTAATTCCTTTTCTATCTCCTTTCATGTTTGGCTCCCTGATCTGTATTTTTAGCTAGCGCCAGATATGGCAATGGCTGGGTGTGTGTGTGTCAATGTGTGTGCTTGTAAGTGGATTAGACCCTTTCTTGCAAATACTGTTGGCCTGCAAGTGTATCAGAAGCAGCAGCTTAACCTACATGCACTGTCTCGTATTGCTTTGCTTTATGCTTCCCATCAGGTATCTTTACCTTCTTTCTACTCTGGGGTTTGTAGTTCTTGACTTGATAGACCATATCAAACAGGAGACAACAAGTATCTGTCTTGCATGGTCCTACTGCAACTGCACAAGCACATTCCATTGTAGACAAAAGGCTTAGGCTGGGTCCAGGCTACAGGGTTCAACATGTTACTTGATAATGTTCCTTGAGAGTGCTATAGGGCTGCTTCTGACTGGCTCCAGCACATCTCACAAGATCTGGATAATAGACATAGATAAAAATTGCTGAAGTATCCTTACCTATGATCAACAGTTTATTCCCGTTCTTTTCCTCATTGTAATGCCAATTGCAGCCATTAATGAATGGGGACTGTTTGGACTTCTAGGCACTGGTAAAGTGTACATTTCCCTTTCACTCCATCTGGTGCCCCTTTCTTCTCACCATGACATCACACTGGTATAGATCTTCATAGAGAATACAGTCTTGGCAAAGTTATTGAAGGGCATGTGAAATGAGCCAGTGATTCTCAACTTTTGGTATCTCCGGTTCCACCATTCCCTCTAGTCAATGCATCTGAATCTCAGCATGGAAAACTAAACCAAACAAAAAAGAACAATCACTTTTTCTTAGAACATTTATACATTTACGGGAATCCTGCTGTTTTGTTTAATATGTACGGTAAACTTTTGACAGGGACGACATACTGTAAGTTTAAATGAAACATTGACTGGAATTTATGGAGGAGTTGACTTACCAAATCCATACTGCTTCAATGGGTCTACTCTAGTTCTGATTTTCTATTGTAAACAACAGACTTTCAGCCATGAAATGTCCAGAGTTAGTGTTGGTAGGTGATGGCGGTTCACACTAGTTGGATCATATGGGGATTAAGAGAAGCTGAATTCTTACTTTATTATGAAAACTCAACTAGGCTCTTTCTCTTTCCTCCCAGTGGTATGTGTCCCGCTGTTTGAGAACTATTGAGATAAGGAATTGTTACATTTTCTCAGATCACGTGATCCCTCTGCTATTGATATTTTCCCCAGTGTTTATATTTGTGAGAGCTCAATGTGAGTGTTTGTGTTTGCTTTCCATCAAACATGCACTCAAAGTATTTTCATGGCAATTTGTATAAAACCATGTTGTCACTGGAAAAATATTTACTCTCTATCAAGGGTTTATAGTCTTAGATTTAAAAAGCTTTGGTTATGTGAGATGGAATGCAATGGACTGGATAATTAAACCAGCCTGGATTTTCTACAGGGGCCTTTGGGCCATTGATAATTCATAACTCCTTCCATAATTACAGTTTTGGAGATTTAGCTCCTAAAAGAACAATCAACAATATATTTATTTTATAATAATAATTAAAAAAAAAGCAGCCTAAAATATGGGTGGAAATTCAGCACTTGAAAGAAGTTCAGCAAAACATGGCTGCTCCTTTAAGACTCTGCTGCTGTATTATAACAGAAACCCAAACATATGAAGAATGTAATTTTCATAGTCATAGTAGTTAATGATATAAGGAGTGTCCAGTGTAAATCTTTGCTTTCTTCATGAAGAATAGTTCAGGGTTTAGAATATATAAAGCAAAAATGTCCTTATAATGGGATTTAACCCATCTGCACCACACTTAGCTACTAACGAGTATACAGAAAGCCAAGATGCAGTAAAAGAGTTACATAACATTAGTCATGTATAATTCATTGACCCCCATTGTTTTTATACTCTCACTTTGCTATTACTATTTTTATGCTTATTATGAGTTATTGTTTTAATATAGGATGTGTATTTAATTAAAAAAAACCCTGAATGTTCCATATTTTGCATTTGCCTTTTTGTTTAGAATACAGAGGTTGTTATTTTTGCCTCTTACATGCTGAAACTATGGCTAACTGCAAGATCCAGTACCCCTCTTTTCAAAATCCTGAACCTCTATATAGCAGAGTCAAATAGGACTTAAATTCAGATAAGTGGGTATCGATTTACAACCTAAGAGAGATGAACACTGTGGACATTTGTTTAAATATAAAATTGACCCTGAGTATTTTGGTGGCTGGGGGGGGGGGAGTATTTAAGATAATCATTGCTTCTTCAATTGCATCCAAGACTGGAGTTATCAACTATTCAAACATGCCTCACGGTGTGCTCGGCCAAAGTGTAGCTTGTTACTCTTTATTTATTTATTTAGTTGTATCCCACTCCCATTAGTGCCAAGGCAATACTCTGGGTGGTTACAACAAATATAAAACAAAGGATAAATAAAAATAAAAACACTAAAAGCAAATTACAAATAACCCAAAAAGCAGATAGCATGAAACAATCATATAGGAATCAAAGCAGACAGAAGAAAAAGGGAAAGGTGATACTATAACTGTGGCATTCTGCTTGGACAGTAGCATCACTCCCGGAACTTCTCTTAGTAAGGTGAAATTTCACTTGAAACAAAATTCATTGTGAATGTTCCTTCTTGGGTGAGACATTTCAAAGAAGAGAAGGCCAAAGAGTTTTGCCAAGCTTATTTCTATTTTTCAGAAAGTTTGTGGAGTGGTGGTGGTGAAGAATCTGCATAAACTGTTTTGTTGTTGTTTAGTCGTTAAGTCATGTCCGACTCTTCGTGACCCCATGGACCAGAGCACGCCAGGCCCTCGTGTCTTCCACTGCCTCCCGGAGTTTGGTCAAATTCATGTTGGTAGCTTTGATGACACTGTCCAACCATCTCGTCCTCTGTCGTCCCCTTCTCCTCTTGCCTTCACACTTTCCCAACATCAGGGTCTTTTCCAGGGAGTCTTCTCTTCTCATGAGATGGCCAAAGTATTGGAGCCTCAGCTTCAGGATCTGTCCTTCCAGTGAGCACTCAGGGTTGATTTCCTTCAAAATGGATCTGTTTGTTCTCTTTGCAGTCCAGGGGACTGCAAAGAGAGTCCCCCAGAATGCAAAGAGTCCAGTTACCTCTCAGCAAATGTCTGTCTAAAATTAAATTTGGAGTCCTCCTATAGTAAAACATTTGAGCTGGGTTACTCAAGAGAACTAACCCAGACAGCACAAGATAGTAAAGACAGCTCAATTTTTCAGCTTGGAGAGAGGTTATTTCCCACATTTCTTCCAAACTATATACCTATATCAAAAATCCTATTCAGTCATTAATACTTGGAAATATTCATATGAAGAATACACTCCTGCCCCACTCTCTTCTGCCTCTGGTTTCATTGCTATGAGTGCACGAGAGGCAACAGGTCTTAACAGGATAATCTCTGTGGGAGCTCTCTGCATGAATTAGAACCCTAGAAAATCAGTATAACAGTTCATGTAGAGAATCCTCAGGGCTCCACTCTATGCATGGTGAATATCCCTGAATATTACCAAGTAAAAAGCACTATTGTTTCATCATCTAGTGTTTTTTTCAGAATGCTTATTTGAATTTCTTCTATTGATATGAAACCTCTGTTTGTGGTCTGTGGGAAAACATAAATATATGCCTATCTCCACAAGCTGTGAGATATGGAACATCATGTCTTTGTGCATGTTGCTGTCTTTGAATTGGAACAAATGCTTTATCCTTAAATCATGTTAGGAATTAGTGTTGTGTGTATGTGTGCCGAAGTGTACATGTATATAGGTGCACACCGAGAGACACCCACCTCTCAAAAAACACACAGAAATATAATCCAAATATTTATTTCTATGTCTTAACAGTGCACTTCTGCATCCAACACCAGCATCATCCAGAACTTCTTCTCTCCTCCCTCTTTCTGCAACCCTTTAAGGAACTTAAAAACTGATCTAGAGTGTTTCCAGGGTGCTCAGGAGCTTTGTGGGGGATCGCTGTTTCTTGTAGAAGCAACAGAAAGCGTGTTGGATCCTGGTAACCTTCCAGCATCAATATCAAACTATGTGTTGTTGCTGCTACCCACAATCACAGGTGAATGGCTCTTCTATTAGGGTACAGTTCTGCTTGAAAACATGAGTAGGAATTATTCTTAATGCATTTCCTTTTCCAAACCTAATGCTACTTCAACAGACTCCTACCTCTATCTTTGTGTTCCCATTAACATAGATGTTGCTTCTTCATATCCAAACTACTTCCTTCTTAAGTTAAGCACTGCCATTTTTGGTCATGCTGGTCGAGCTCAACTGCTACAACCATCTCTTGTTTGCATCACTTTCCGTGTCATTATGTCATCCAAATCACTTCTCATCTCTTCAGATCTTCAGTCAAGGACTTCATTCTCCTATGTAGCAACTGGCATTTTGAACAGAGACTTATTTTAATTGCTAATTCTTATTTCACTTCAGTAGGATTTTTTTTTCATGATACAGAATATAGAGATACCTTTAAATTGAGTTATTTTTACTTGAACAAGCTTTACAATGTTGTATGTATGTTACATGGAGTATCATTGACTTATTCAAGAACACGTTGGCCATTCACCATTGATACAACAGATGATGCATTTGTATGGGGGGGGGGTTGCAAGGGAAATAGAGAATTGCTCAATATAACATTGTGTCAGCTCCTTGGAAAAGAATTCAGAGACAATGTGGTGCAGTGCCAGAATAGTCAATAGATGGCTCTGTGTAAAATGCTACAAATTATGGCTGTGTTGAATGCCACTAACTATGACTGCACACTGCATTTTGCCAAATGTAAAACAAAAAAACAAAAACCCCAAGGCTATTTGTTCATCTCCATGGTGACCAAGAATGGAGCAAAGAGCCCACACACAGTGTGGCACTCCACGCAGATCTCTTATTTTAATTTCAAAATATTTAAAATATCATAATAACAATAGCGATAATGATAACAATACCAATAGCAATAAAACATTAACAATAGATGTGATTGATTGGAAGAGGGGAAAGGGAATCAAAAGTACATGGAAGATGATGAGCTGATACCAAAGGAGGAGCCTGACAGCTTTATCTCCTTCCCGCATGTTTTATCTTTAGTAGTGGGGGATGCTGTCTTTATCATACAGCTGAGATCCTAAGATATAGGGTGTGCTATAAATGCTAAAATGTATGCATGCATGCATACATACACATAGCTAGACAATCCACAGTGTAGCCATACTGTTGTATGATCTCAGTTCATAAAATAAAAGTGCCTCAAAGAACAAAGTCTAGTCTAATGAAGAGAATATTAAATCTGAAATTCAGAAACCTAATTTCCAGTTCCTGATTAGTCATTACTTATTATTATTCATTTTACATTTATTATCATTATAATAACTGTTAATTCAATTTACACCCTGCCCTTCCATATGAGATCCCAGGGCATCTAAGAGTTCACATTAAAAATGCAGTTAAAACCACAGGTTGCAAATATCTAAACACATAAAGCTAATATCACAAATTACTGTATACACATTTAAATCACAAATATCTAAAGTTAGAGATCAAAATATCTTCTGAAGTACCATAAGAAGAATCCAGAGGAGTCCAAGGCAAAGTGAACTCTTGATTATTCCCTGAAATCTTGTACAAACATATATGTTTTTAACTGGTACCTGACAGAAGAAGGGTGGTGGACAATTATGTATCTTACCACATCACTATCCGTTGATCTAGCCACTAAATCAGACTGCCTCTATGGACATTAAAATGATTTGCACATAGATGATTTATTATGCTTCAGAAACAGAAGAAGGAAATATGAGGAAAAAGAATTAGAATAATTCCACATTTGATGGCTTGGACAGGACGGAGTACATATGTTAAATAATATGATTCGGGTAATAAAAAAATAGAGCTTACCATGTCTAAAAAGAAATGAAGCACTATTTAAAGAAATATATTATAAAAATTATTTCCTTTTTCCCTTCTTTTTCTAAATCTCTTTTGGTACAATTTTTAGAATTTTGTCAATGAGAGGATGAAAGAAAAATAGAACTCGAGAATTAGTGACAGAAAGATGATACCTTAAAAAAGGAAACCACTAATTATAGACTCACTTGGGCTGTTTACCAATCTGTGTCACTTTTTGTGACAGAATTAGAGATTACAAGATAAGCTCCACATTGAATGCATCTTGACTTTGACATATTTCTTCTTAAAAGCAGAACAAGTGTACCTTTATGTAGTACCTGAAGCAAAATGTATAACCTCAGATGAATTGATAATACTTTGGATATATGGCAGGTAATTCTAGAAAATAAACATAGCCAGAATTTTCCAGGGCAAGGAACTGAACTTTTCCCTCAGATATACAGAGTTTGAACCCCACAATGAGAAAACCCACTTGGACGGAAGCTACTTGGAATAGAGTAATGCTTGGCAAAATGTTCAGCTCCCCTCTATCCTCAGACACAACAAATTCATTTCCTTCCAGATTCAGTCTTCTATAAAGTGAATCACTCCAAAGCTGCAACTTCATTACATTATACCCCACAGTTTGTGACAGAGTTGTCAGGGTTAAATTCTACCTTTTTCCCCCCACCAACTATACAATTTAAAGCTACTTGTGAATATTTCCAGTCCTTTCTCATGGTTATTTCATGTATTTTGCTCTCCGAGTAGAGGCTATAGCTTTTTAATGATGATTTAGCATACATTGCTTTGTTTTTATTTATTTATTTTTTTTTGCATGTGTTGTTTGGTCAAAAGGGCAGTGTCCTAGGCTGATGTTGGCAGTGATGTCTTACATAGAGTGGGACATGGCAGATGCTTCTCCCTTGAGCAGCACTTCTCTTTTCACCAAAGAACTTTATTTATTGTAACAAACAAACAAACAAAACCCTAAATTTCCAAAACGCTGCAGCTGAAAGTATGCATTCTTAATTTCAAGGAAAACACAACTCTTAGGCTAGTTTCAATGTGGAGAGAAAAATTTGCTAAGAATTCCCTCAGATAGAATTCCATGAGGTGCAACCAATAAATAAATAAATAAATAAATAAATAAAATTTGAAGTCCACATATCAGCTTTTCTCACCTCCATTGGTGGCTACATCACCATGATCTTCAATTCAAAAAGAAGAAAACCGCTTCATGGCAGTCACAAGGCTTTATGAGGAGGAGTCTTGCTGCCCATTAGACTCAATAGAGGCCCCTCCAAAAAAAAAAAAAAAAAGGCTTGTGACTGCCATGAAGCCTTGTGATTCCCATATAGTACTGTGGCCATTTCCTTCTATTTGAATGTGGGAACATGGTGCTAGAGCCCCCAATAGAGATGAGAAAAGCTGGTCTGTGGACTTCTGTTTTTTGACTGCATCTCATGGAAATCTTTCTGAGGGAATTCTTGGCAAGTTCTGGGAGTTGAGGTCCAAGAAATCCCAGATTTCTCTGTCTACTTGATGGCAAATGTGCTCCAAAACATTGGATAATAAAGATCAAGGGTGGGGAATTTCTTTTAGCTTAGGGGCCAAATTCAGAAAAATTCTCATGGACTGCATTCTACTTATGGGTGAGGCCAAGACAAAAAGGTGGAATGCAGAATATTTTACCTTCAATTTCTTACTGCTAGTATTGGTGCCTTAGAGGAAGCATTTGGACTTCTTAGAAAGGAGGGGCAGGTGTACAAAAGCTAGGAAGCCACCTACTGGTAATATGTGGCCATCTGAGGTGCCCCAGGAGGACCAAACTGGGAAGTCAGGAGCACTGCATTTGATCCAGGGCCTCAGTTTCCCCACCCCAATCTAGACAGGTCTGTGATCTGACACAACCAGGTAGTTATTATATCCATGTTGTTTTTAAGTTAAATAATTGTGTTTCTATCTAAGAGAGACTCATTCTGACAGGCTAGAAATGGACTGAGGTCACCTTTCAATTCAATCTTTCTGTAACTTTAATTGATCTTATTTCCATGGATATTTCATCTCTTTCTTAAATAATCTTAGTGAATATCTAATGAATCACAATGCCGTAATTGGCAATAGCTTTATGCATCCCCCCTCCCTTTTACTTCCTTGCAAATGGATACACAGTGTGCCAGATGAGATATTTGAAGTGTCAAACTTCAAGGGCAATTTTATGATGCTTAATAGTCTTTCCAGTGGCTAACCACAGCATCCCTTCGTTAACAAACAAGCAATCATCATTTTCATTATTTTTTTCCTAGTCATTAAGATTGCAAATGAATTGAATGGCTTCTTAATGCTGGATTGCAGAGGCTTCTTGAGACTGGTACTTTATGAAAGGAACAGATTAAAGCTCTATCTTTGTACATAGCCCAGAAATGAGATACTTGAATCTAAGCAATGTGGTTTCATGCAGAACAAGTCGTGCAGATAAGAGCAGAAAACTAAAAATGAAAATGCTTCTTTAAAAAGCCTTTGTACGCCAATGGAAAGGGCATTTCACAGTATGTCCCAACCATCTAAAATAGATACCGTAGGCTTTAAAACAACAGGCCAAGGCAGGAAGATTTATTGGAACATTTTAGCTTTTCTTATGATTTATTATTTTTCACAGCACCCCCAGTGCAAACTTTTGTGGGGCCCTATGCCCTGCTTTATATTATACCAATTGCTGATGATGTCAGCATTTTAAGGGCGAACATTTGGGTTACTTTCCACAGCAACAACATAAACTTCTAGTGCAAAATGCCACCATTTTCATAACACCAACCAATTAACCATGCTCTTTTCCAAGGTACACAATTTCGTAACCCCTTTCACCACTCCACCCAACAATGAGCCACTATGCTTAGTCCTCAGGTCTACCTTGGGTCAAACCTCTCCTACTTAAGGTTGTGATCCTGCGACCCCTAGAAAGACATCCAAGGGACCATGGGCAAAACTGGATCTTTCCTTCTGAAATCAAGACTCATAAACCATCTTCTGAGGGGAAGTTCAGACCTGTGAAAATATCTGTAGTGCTCACCTCTGTGGTCCTCACCCCAGACAGCTCAGTATCTGGCTGCAGAGCCAGAGATTAGGAGTTTAATTCCCCACTGTGCCTCCTTGATAAGGACTGGAGTTGATAACCCATAGGGTCCCTTCCAGCTCTGCAGTTCTAAGATGGTAATGAAGAAGATGGTTTAAAGAAGTGGAGAGGGGTGTGGAATGGGTGATGTGGTGGAGATTTGGTTACCCAAACATGTTCCTAGTGCAGGGAAAATTTTAGGCTTGCTCTGGAGTTGGTGCAAATAATTTCCCACTCATTGCAAGCAATCAACATGGACTAGCTGAACCAAAAGCAGAAGGACAGCAAATGTTGGATTTCTGCAATGCTATGTGGAGCCCAAAAGGTTGTGTAATATATTGGGTGCTCTGATCTTTTTTTCCCCCCAGTCACAAGTTTTTATTCATTTTCAATAGGAGTAGGGGTTGGGGTATGGATACAGGGGAATAAGGGGGGGGGGGTGAGTAAAGTTATGCTAAAAAGGGAAATCACATAAGTAAACAATATAATAATTTTTCCAGAATATCTATCATTACTACTCTCTCCATTCCTTTGGACCTTCTCATTCTTCTTTTATCTATACTTTCCCATCCATGTTTCGGATCTGGTTATAAAAGGGTGCTCTGATCTTAGGATGCTGGTATGATAGTGTTGCTCTGCCTATACTCACTTTTTCTGCTAAAGTTTTCTTTTTCTTTTTCCTCACAACATGAGAATCTTACTTTTTGAACTAAAGCCTCCACACATCTAGGAAATTTGGAGAATTCTCATCCAAAAAGTAATGTTTGCAGTCTTGTTTGTTTGCTTGTTTGTCTTAATACTGCTGGAAACTGTAGTTCTTTCAAGCCCTGCTTTTATCTCCCTTTATCGATAAGGACTGCAGGAAGAAAATGATCTTTCCATCTCTTGATCTAATCCTTGGATTGAAAGGTGATTATCCTTTCAAATTTACACTAATATGGATGTTGCATGGCAATTCTCAGCTCAAAAATGTATGAAAATGTGCTATCAAGGGCATAGCTTTAGATGAAAGATGCATATAAAAGCATATTTTGGTAGAAAATACACAGAGAAAATGCTAATACAAACTGAACTCCATTTGATAGAATCCATTGTTGTTTCCAAGAAAGGAGAGTCATAAAATCTGAAAGGGACTCTGGAACTCCCTCCCATAGGAAGCTAGACTGGCCCTATCTTTACTGCTAGGTGAGTTGGTATAGTCCAGTTGGTTGGAGTACAGGGGTTAAGAGTATGAATCCCCTCTGTGTCTTCCAGGAAAAAAGCCAGCTGAGATCATCTAGAGCAGTGGTTCTTAACCTTTGTTACTCAGGTGTTTTTGAACTGCAACTCCCAGAAACCCCAGCCAGCACAGCTGGTGGTGAAGGCTTCTGGGAGTTGCAGTCCAAAAACACCTGAGTAACAAAGGTTAAGAACCACTGATCTAGAGCATGTGTGGCTGATGGCATGGGGCCCCTCTGCGCCCTTGAGTAAGCTGCACAATCACGGAGCACCAGCAGGAGGATCTGGGAAACCACTTCTGAGTACTCTATACTTAGAAAAGGTTGCATAAGTCAGAATCAACCTGATGACATATTATTATTGTTGATGAACACTAGAAACAGGAGTGTACTTCTTTCTAGAGATACTTTTATAGATATGAGAGAAAAGATGGAAGACTGATGAACTGTAAATCTCATATTAGTAAGAATCCTTTAAAGAATCCCCAGATCTTCTCTGGAGAGTTTCTCCCTTACAGCTGTACACCTCAGTGTGGTGGTTGGAGTTAATTGATGGCAAGAGTTGTCATTCAAAACAACTCGAGGACATGGGGTTGGGAAAGGCTGCCTCAGAGTACAAGGAAGAGATTGTTGTGTGTACGAGTCCATAACCACATCAAGAACATATACTGTATAAGCTCTGTACCATTTACTAGCTGCCATGTCTTCTCTCCCAAAAAGCTTGTCAAGGCTGGTGAGAAATCTTTGTGTTAGGACAATAGTTCCCAGACATAGGCTAAAATTCTGTTTGCACAGGCATAATTTAAAGTTACAGACATATAAATTTGCCAGGTACTACACCATGGTAAGAGGAAATCACGTGACTAGTTGGCAATTCTCATTGCAACTATGATGCAATGCACTGGCAAAAGTGCTTCAGGGATAGCACTTCTGCCTTGGTGCCATTCTAGCTATTGCAGGTGCTGCACTGAGTTATGCCTATGTGGGAACAGCATTTCAGCCATAGTTGGACTACAGTTCCCAATATCGCGGACTATCAGCTGGGGTTTCTCAGACCTTAAGTTCAAGTTATTATGCTGGTGGGTTTGAAATCCCCTCCCTGCACAACACACGTCTTGGGGAATGATTTATGAAATGGAAAACACACCATCTGCAGTGTGAGAATTGTCTATCTCTTTCTTTATTTCTTAATGGAATGAAATCCATTCTTCTATTTCTTCTTCTCCTTCTCCTTCTTCTGTATTCCTTCAAAATATTCACATTTTTTGAGTACATTTCTTCAAATAGTATATATTGCTTATGTATCTTTCCTCTCCCCCTCCTATTGACTAAAGTTTATCTGAGCTCTGTTTGGGTGTGCTATTCAACATTTGCACTTTGCTCTCATTTTTTTCCAAACATGTGCATTCTATTGGACACATCGGCAGTTGCCTGATAAGGTGGAGATACTGAAGTGCATCTTGTGGAGGTTGGAGGAACAGACTGAAGGTAAAAGGAGGGGCTTCTCAGATCATGGCCTTACAATAGCACTTCTGCTCTGCCTGGGTCCTACCCAACCATGTAATAAACCCCATGAGGTTGTCCAGTCATCTTATATATCTTGTGTCCCACTGGATGCAATTTACCGGCCTTGCCCTGTGGACGCCTTGGGGTTCCCAGCCCCAGCAAACCCTAAAGGTTTATCCAGCACCCTCTGGTCTTGTTATGTCTTGGTGTTGTGAAAGGCCATGGTCCGTACATTTCTCATTGGAATGAAGACACTGAGAGAAAATCCCCAAGCAAAAGCAGAATTGGGAACAATGTGTTATTACCCAATTGTACATCTCATGTCTGAATCTAGGATAATCCCCGCTGTGAGTTTTACTTCTGTTGTACACCTTGACCTTTACATCACTGCCCCCTCCTCCAGAGAAGTCAGTAGACCCTTCAGCTCAAATCTCTCCTATTAGAGCCCTTGAGAGGTGGCACACATCTCGTCAGGTCATGTGTACGTAAGGATAAGAACAAGCTACTCGGTCTGTGCCGGCTGGCTTGCTGTCGGAAAGGATTGAGCACCATCAACCCCTCCACACACTCCGGTGGCCTCTTGGGTGTTTTTGGAAAAGACAAGGAAAAACACTTAAGAGCTGATGGGGGCTCCCATACATAATTCATCAGCTTGCTTCTCCTTCTGCTGTTATCTTCAGCTCTTACGGAATGCCCTTTTCCATTGGTCTCGAATTATTTTTGAAAAGGTGGAGGGAGCAGGGAAGAGCACAGCCCTGTGCATTTGTCATAGCTCTGTCTTTCCCTGTCTCACCTACTTGAATCTTCCTTCAATCTCTCAGGCTCCCTTTGAGATTGTCCTTGGATGTGAGTGTGTGCGTGTCTGATAGGTGTTACATTCAATCTCTCTCTCTCTCTCTCTCTCTCTCTCTCTCTCCCCCCCTCCCTCTCTCCACTTCCCATACTCCCTATCAATATTGCTTCTATATAAAACAATAATGTCATTGGCAAGACCTTGATGCCTTGCTTTTTAAGCTCATACTTCCGCAGATCTTTCCTTTTTGGGCTTTCTTTCTCTATTAATGTGGACTATATTTTATGTTTATCTCTGTCTCCACAGGGAGAGGGAGGTGAGGGGAGAGAATTTGCTGCTTTAGCTTGTTCCTCCACCAGATGACTTGCACTTGTTCTGACGACTTCCTATACAAGCTTATTTTTGGTTGTTGTTGCATTGCAATGCCACACATATAAACACCAACTGCTAATTCATAGCTGGCATGTTAGCATGAAAAAGCACCACAAGGGGCCTCAAGACAATGATAATGTCCATGTTACCATTTGTGTGATCAGTGCCTTGGAATACTGTGGTTGATGAAATTTCAGAAATGATATTAACATTTGTCTATGCTGATGTTCCTTAGTCTTCTAATAGCTATAGGAAGCAGTTCCACCTCTGAGTTAAAACTAATTCTTTCACTCAGTAAGCTTTAATTTTAGAGTGTATATCCATAAGAACTATCTGATCCTAGACATGGCTGTTTCATAAGCCATTATTATTGATATGCTTTCTCTAAAGACTGATAATTTGTTGCTTTTATGCCACAGGAATAAAGACAGGTGAGCCATCCAGATTCTGGGCTTAACTCTTTAGAAGCTGGCTTTGAATCCCTGTGTTCAGCTTGGTAATTGATAATGCTGTGTTGCAGCCTCTCTCTTTCTCTCTTGGATGATAGTTTTAGAAGAGGTAGCCATTTTAGTCTGTGCAAACATATCGGGCAAAGTCCAAAGAAACAAAACGAAACAAGACAAAAACATGTGGCACTTTAAAGAGTAACTATTATGGTATATTTTAATGTGACCTGTCCATGAAAGCTCACATTAAAGTATAATAGTCTTTAAAGAGTCCCTTTTTTAAAAAAAGAATGTTTTGTTTTGTTTCTTTGGCCTTCTTTTGGATGAGACACTCATCTTTAACACTTCCATGAAAGTCAGGCACCAAATAGCAGTCTTTATGCCAAGAAAAAACTGCACCTCTTGTATTTAGCCGGTATGATGCACAACCATCTTATTTCAATTCATTCACTGAAACTCATAAAAACCCTTCACATTCAAGGTAGAACAGACTTGAGATTTCAACACTACGAATGTAGGAGAAAGTGAGACAGAAGATTTTTCCTATCCATAATTTCTAGATCCTTTACTACTTCCACAACTGATGTGGAAAAAAATTGCAGGATGTAGTAGTAGTAACTGCAGCCACCCAGGCTTCTGAACAGCTAAGGGCAGATCTAAAAGCACCCTTAGACTGTGAATGGGATCTTTCAGAAAGAATATAACTCAAAGAATATAACTCCATCTCAATTAATGTATGCCCAAAATAGGCCTCTGTAAGTGCTTAACAAGTAGGGGTTGGGAAGAAACTCACAATTCAATACACTCACTTAATTTTGCACCTTCAAATTAAGATGCAAGCAGAACCACCAAATTTGCACTTACAGCCTCTCAAAGTTCAGAATGAACCAGATTTGGGGGGGGGGGGGGAAGAGAAAAGAAACTGAGACTGCATGAAAGCAAAGCAAAAGCACCCCCCCACAAAGCAAAGTGTGCTACGTATATACCGCCCCATAGCACTTAAAGCACTCGCTGGGCAGTTTGGAATTTAATTATGTAAGCTACACATTGCACACACACACACACACACACCAGTGAGCTGGGTACTCAGTATACTGACCTCAGAAAGATGGAAGGCTGAGTAAACCTTGAGCTGCTTACCTGGGATTGAACCTGGGTTGTGAGCAGAGTTTTGGCTGCAGTACTGCAGTTTAGCCACTGTGCCATAAGGCTCTTTAGTAAAAGTTTGAGACATCCTAATCACAGTCCAAGCAACTATTTACCAATACTTCTCACTTTTAGGGCTCTCATTCACTCCACTTCTAACTCTAGATGGGGCTCAAAATTTCCACAGCTTCACCTACACTTGATGAAATGGGGAAAGTAGTTATTTACTCAGTTGTTACTTACTCAGTTCTCAATAACATTCTTAGAGAGGAGCATCTAGCCCCTCATTTCTCCACTGCCACTATCTCCACATAGAGAGGAATGTAACTGAAGAAAAGGAGGCTCCTACTTGCATGTAGGAAGGCACCACTCTTCCTTGTGTGTAGACCTCATAGGTGAGCATGACCCATCTCCGACTCAAGCACATTGCTCTCCATGTGAAAAAACTGATGACGGAGAGAAGGGAGGCTTAGATGAGTTTCTATGCATGTTGTGGGTAAGTAACGATGAAATAAGGTTTAGAGTATAGTGGATTCTGATGGTACCTCATTTCAAACATCCAGATGACCATAGAGGTTTCATACTGATTTTAAACAGCATGGGGATTCATTACAGGGGTACTGAGGAGGGAGAAGAACTTGCTAATGGACCTCTGTGGGCTGGATTAAGCCCATGGTTTGGAGATTCCCCTCCCCTGGGCTAGATTGTGCTGAGACCCTTATAATGTAACCAGCCTTTGATTAGGCATTTGGCAGAGACCCTCATGTTTCTATTACACTCTAAGTGGCTAAGATGCAACTGCGGTTGAACTACCTGATATACTGTATGTTCAGAACCTGGCTGGAATGGTCAGGTAAGAGGCTGACTATACAGATGTTTGTCCAAACATACTTGCTATGGACTACTACTAGGAATGGGCTGGTTCACTCTTAAAGATGGCAGTCAGATGGCATCTTTGTTGGAGCAAACCAGCCTGCCCCCCAGAATGGTCCTATCCATACCTTTCTAAGGCCTTGTCAGGGGTTTCTACATTTTTGATGTGAGTAGGATCACTCTGGTTTAGATTGGTTCCTCTGCATGTGATCTCTAGAACCAATCCAAAGTAAGTCATTCAGTATCATGAAGTGGCTTAATAAACAAACTGCTTCAGGATATTGGCAAATTAAATACTTCCTCTGCTCCTTGGCAGAGAGGCAGAGGAAATGATTTTTTTTAAAAAAGACTATGTAATAGGCCACTGCTGATGTGCTGCAACAGTTATTTAGAAAAATGTTAACAATATTTTCTTTGCCTAATCTTAAAGAGCTGGTCAAGAAACTGCTGGCAGCTGAATCCATTGATTCAGATGAAAGGACTTTATTATTATTATTTTTTTAAATAACTGAAGGAGCACATCAGCAGTGGTTTATTACACAGTCTAAAAACAATCACTTCCCCAGCCTCTCCGCCAAGGAGCAGAGAGAGTGTTCAATTTGCTGATACCCTAAAGTGGCTTACTTGTTATGCCACTTCACTGTATTGGAAATTGAAGGAGGTCCTTCAAAAAGGGTCCTTGAGTTCAGATATGCCATTTGGATGCAAGGATCACACCAAGTGGCATATTGCACCTTCATCCTATCTGCTCAAACAGAGCCCATGTAGTTACACCCTAATTCTGTAGGGACTGCTGGTCCTGTCTTGTGAATTTTGTGCCACTGCATGTGGCGGTGAGGTTCCTCCATCCACCATCACCATGGATTTTCATGAGTGAAGACTACCTTTGTTTGAGGATCTAATCTGAGGACACACTAATTGCCCTGTAGAGGTAAATTAATGTCAACTCTAGATTGGAGGTCTAATTAATTAAGATAAATTAATGTCACCTCTATTTTGGATTTGAAAATGGTGCATTTTAGAACTGTTTTATTGCTTCCTCTGCTTTTTGTGTGGATCCAACCAACTGCTGTGAGATATTTTTTATTTTAAAAAAAATCAGAACCAAGACTTCATTTTGCAAAAATGGATTTCACTAATTAACGGGGTGCAGGGGGAGGGAAAAGACTAATGGCATTTTTAAAATTCAATGATTGGGTTTAATATCCAGTTTTCAATATTGCTTCTTCCCTGGAAGGGTTTTGTTACAGCACTGTAACATGATTTTTACCAGGTTAATTTTACTGACTTCTTTTCCAAAGCACAGCTGTTTTATTAGGTCGATCCTTCTTTGACAGGGTGGGAAAGACATGCAGTATATCTTTGTGACAGTGAAATTAAACTTAACCTGGAAAGAATGAAGTGCTGTCCACTTTGTCCAAACATACTTGCTACAGACTACTACTAATGTGAAAATGGGGAACTGTTTGATCCATTAGGAAGGCGACCGGCGACCCAAGGCCTAAAACACATTAACTTCAAAGTAGGTCTCACTGAAGTCAAAAGAAATAGCCCATTGAGTTTATTACATTTTCAGAGTCAGTTATAGATACTTGACTGAATATGGTTTTACTAGATGGATCTGTAAAAACAATATTGGCTTTTGCCATGTTGCTGGTTTCCTTCACCTCATGGCAACCTTATCCAACACATACATTCTTGACATAGAACAACACAGGGTGTTCATAATTTCCTGCATGAAATCACATCCCCCCTTTCCTTCTCTCTTCATCATGTCTATTTTTCCTCTGGAAGAGTGGCTGTAAATAATGATGTTGTATTACAGCCAAACCAGTCTCAACAAGTTCTTATCCTTCCTGACAGTCTTTCCCCATTTGTTTCACCCTGAATGATCAATTGTAACAATCTATGTGTTTCATTTCTCATTGTGTGATTGCAGTATTCTTGGTTTCTATATCTCATATGCTTTATGATTTCTTGGTCATTATCTTTTGCTTTACTGCCTGCCCATTGGTGATATTCTCAATTCAAAACATTCTAAGTATCCCGTGATAAATCCACATTCCAAAATTCTGGTATCTTCTTTATCGTAGCCTGTGTTTAAATCCATGATTTCATACCATGCAATAGAACCAAGAATACATAGTACAGTGCAATGTATATTCTAAAAGACATCCCTGTTCCCCTTAAGGAAGCTACTCTGCCCCATCTGTATTCTGACTTTTAAAGCGTGTCTATGATCCATTATTCCTTTAGCCAAATTCTAAAGTATTTATATCTGTCAACATACTCTACATTCTCATTTTGGATCCTTAACAATATTTCTCAGGCTTATGGCATCCACAGTGGAAATTTATCTTTTGTGAATGAATAGACAGATGCCCAGTGTAGTGGATAGAGTGATGGAGTCAGACTCAGGAGAGCTGTGTTTGAATCTCCATTTGGTCACTGAAACTTTTTGAGAGGTTGCCACTGGTAAAACCCTTCCTTAAATATCTCACTTACCTGGAAAGCCCTATAAGGGTTATTATAAGTCGATTTTCACTTATTGGCACATAACACACAACATACATTATTTCAAGGGGATAAGTGTTTTTTTCTTTTGAAAATGTGTGTTTTTAACTGGCATTATCAGGGGTTTGTGTTGTATTTTTCAATTATTAATGGCTGAAATCCTGTTTGTGTACGTTCTGCAGCATAAGGCTCATGACATCAGCAGAAAGGGCATTTTTGAAAAAAACATATTAAGCATTTCACACTACTGTCACAAAGTCCTGTGGGTCCTAAGAAATCCGTTTCATTTTTCAGGAATGAGTACTGAAGGATGGAAGAGAGAAGTCTTTAATTACTGAAAATTGCCACCAGCATGATGACTGTACTAGCGGTGGCAATTTCCAATAATTAAAGAACTTCCTTCTCCTGTCCCTTCACCCTTACACATTCCCAATAATAAAATGGAGATTCATAGGGGTTTTGTGATGGGAGGGGGAAATGTTTAATTTTCAAGAACTTGTCCAAGCTGATGACATCATCAGCCTTATGCTATGGAATTTATACAAACAGGATTTCAGCCAATATGGTTAATTGTTTTTGTAATAATGTAATTTTTTTGTATTTGTAATTTTAAAAATATTTGTATTTTAATATTATTTGTAAGCCACCCCCAGAAGCAGAAAGATGGGACAGAAGCAAAAGAAAGAAAGAAAGAAAGAAAGAAAGAAAGAAAGAAAGAAAGAAAGAAAGAAAGAAAGAAAGAAACTTACTGGGTGATACTTTTTCAGTCTGACCTACTTCACAGGGGTGTTGTTGTAAGAGCAAAATAGGGAGAAGGGGGACAGCCATGAATGCTGTCTTGAGCCAATGGAAGCAAAGGCAGGATATAAATTTCTCATGAATCATAAATGAATAAATAAGATCTACCTATTGGAGAGGAGGAGGTTCCCCTCTCCTGGATCTATCTCCTCTCAGGTCTTTCTTCACCTGTATACTTTTCGTGTGATTTTTAAACTGTGATGGGGGAGCAATGGCTTTCAGAGTTTCTCCCCACAGTGCAGACTCAGGGAACGTGTGACATTGACAAAATTCTGGCAGATGCCCGGAACCGAGATAATGGGTTTCACTTCGTATAGCTCACTCTCTTACCTCTCTTCAGTGGAATGGAATCCTTTCATGTTTCGCTAAATATTCACAGAAAATGAGAAGACCCCATCCTCATTCAAGGCTAATTGCTGCATAAAAATTTCAATGGAGTGTGCCACAAGATGTTTTGATTTGTAGGCACATTTGGTGAAAACAGCTATTTAAATACCAAATCTCTATTCTGGCTGCAGCCGAAACAGATTGCCTTAATTTCTTGGTGATTTGGAACATTGTTGGATATGATCTGTCTCTCTCCACTCCTCCCTCCCTCTTTCTCAGCTGAGAATGTGGCTTTGTAATTTATTCTTCACACTGCTAGATATGGCACAATATTCGGAGAGCGAGATATCAAAGGAAACCATTCACTTAGATCTTCCACGCCTGTGCTGTGACAAGCATACATCCCAGACATGAAAGGGCAAACTCCCTTCTCTCCACTGTCTTTTCTTTTCTCTCTCTCTCTTTTTTTTAAATGAAAGCTTTACAAGCAGGATTGTAGTAATGATCAGTGGGACAGAATGTAATGCTTAAAGGTGCAAATGAATGAATAAGAGATACTAATGTGAACAATGATGGGCAGAATCCACCAGGAGCTTCTGAGCTGCCTGGTTGACATAAATAAAGGGCAAACTACACATTACATTCAAAGAGAAGCATCCTGGTAAGACAAAATTTAAGGATGAAGATGCAACAGGAGAGGAACTGCTTAACTCTTTCATGCCCTCAGCTGTAACCTCCCAGTCCTTGCAGTGGCTTTTCTGTCCATTAAAACCCGATTCAGGCGTTACTTAGACAAATAGATGTAGCAGCCCAAAAGTGGATTTCCTAGCTCCTTGCTTTCCTGTCATTTGAGGGTAGCTTCTGACTGCAACAAGGACCACCTTCCCTAAAATTTGTCAGAGAGGCTACACACCCTATTGCGGTCCATGACTTATTCCTGCTGTCATTGCTTTCTTCACAAGGAAAGTGATGTGTTCTCAGAGGAGACATTCCTTCTCACATATTGGCTCTCTATGCAAACAAGATCCCTGATATTCCATGAAGAGGAAAATAGAGAAGGGAGAGGATTGGCACATCCCTCTTTCTCTGCCAATTCTATTTGTGTAAGTATTGCCTGAGAAGTCAAGGCAGACACAGATTTGGAACCTTGCAGTGGAGGATTACTTCAATAAACATACACTGTTATAACAGCATGGCCAACATGGAAGCAGTGTTTGTTATGTGTCATCAAGTTGCATCTGACTTATAGTGATCTTAATAGGGTTTTAAGTTAAGGAGTGATTTTACCAGCTACATCTCTCCCCTCAACCTAAGTTTCCATGAGCAGTGCTTTGAACCCAGGTCTCCTGAGATCTAGTTCATCACTCTTCCCAATACACCATATTGGTTCTGGAAGTATTTTTTTCCCTTTCTTGTGCAATGGAATTCAGTAGAAGAGTTTTAACCACACTCTGTCTTTCATCGATATACATTCTGCCAACAAAAGGCCATGAAGAGGCTCTGTCTGCAGCAAGTTAGGATTTGGCACCAACCAGTTCCAAGGTTGGCCTCACCATTCAGTTAGGCAGTTGCCTCACAGAGACAGTTGGAGTTGTCCTGAAAGTACAGCAGACTGTTTGCTATTCCATTTCTTATTATTGCATTTTTATTGCCAGGAAAGGGCCTAATTAACCAAAATAATTTGGCGGCTTTGAATAATATTTGCTTTTCCTTGGCTGGCTTTGAGTATTATGTATGTTTGTTTAGAGAGCACGATGTGTTGTTCTGTAATGTGTCTTAGGCTGCCCCTGGTCAGTTCTCTCAGACATTCTGGCCTTTCCACCATTCAGAGATAACCACTCCAGTATTCCATTAGCTTACAATGTGGCACTTTGTGTTCCACTAACGTAGAACTCTTCTGGAGACACATCTCTAGATGCCTCAGTGCAAGGAGGCCTCCTTCACCTTTTAAAACTCCCAGGCTGGAATACCCAGAGCACAGGCATCATGTCCCAAATTCCCCATGGACTACGAACTGCCAATGTGGCAGTTCATGTCCATCTCTACTTTTATTACTAATGCTGAAGATGATCAGCCAAAGCATCATCAGTGAAGTCTGAGCATAAGCACTAGGGTAACAGGTGCCATTAGGTACCAGGCTTGTGTTCATAGTAGAAAGTGGAATGGTTTGGAAAAGTCACATTTTGCAGGAGCTACAGATCCCAGAATGGACCAGCCAGCATACAGCCAAGTTTTCAAAGCTCTTGGCAGAAGTAATGCAGAAGGAACTTTTCAAATGAACTAACTTATGACAACCTATATAGTGGTTGTCTTAACATTTATATTATCAGTTCTGCCGTCTTGCTTCCATATCATTTTAATTGTTTTCAGTTAAATTTTGTTGGTGTGTTGGTGTGTAGTTTTGATTTTATAACCATTATGTTTATTGTTTTAAATCGTTATTCAAATATATGTTTGCTTAATGTGTAAACCGCCCAGAGTGGCCTTGGCAGCCATATGGGTGGTATAAAAGTCAAGTAAAGAAATAAATAAACTAAGGACATGCTGTTTAGAGGACTGACAGAGCTTGTAATCCTTTCCCTTAACATTCTGTGGTTTGGGTTGTTTTGTTTTTTTTAAAAACTCTTCAGATGAGGGTTTTGGGATAGTGGCACCATTATTAGATGGAGCTTCACGTATAGTGATGAGGCGGTGCAGGAATCCTTGTGCTACTAAATGCAGAATAGCATTATATTCCATTACCAACCTGGGCAGACAACAAGTCTCTAAACATGGCTATACAGAGTCCTCAAAGCAGCATAAATGCGTAGTTTGTCAAAATTAGATATTTGCTCCTTCCTTCTGTAGTCTATTTGCTTATCTAAAAGAAAATCCATTATTGCTACATAGGAACAGAAAGGCTCTTTAAGGAGAATGGGGGGGACTGTTAGACCCCATATTTTGCATGCCAGTTTTCCTCAGAAACAGTGTAATATAATTTCTTTTTTTCTTTCAGCTGGCAAATTCTGCTACAGGCAGGCAGCCATGCCAGATCAATTGTACATGGGCCATCCATTCATCAGATTATAGCAATTGTACTGATTTAGTGGTATTATTAGCAATGATACCATATAACAATTCAATTCTTCAAAATAAACCTCTGGTTTATGAATGTGGAATATTGTGCTTCTGTATCCACAATTCAAAACGTCAGGAAATGGCCTCATATTGCTGCACAGTATCGTGCCATGTTGCCAGCAAGAAAAAAGATGTCAAAGTTTATGTTGCAAAGGGTAGCATAAATGGATGTTGTAGGTTGGCCGTGAACACGGCCAAACAGCCCAAAAAACCTACAAGATCTATCGGATCCCAGCCGTGAAAGCCTTTGAGAATATGGTAGCGTGAATGTTGACAACACCAATGACAGCAGCTGAGATGGTCTGCAAGATATCCTTTTCTGCGTTGAGGCTCTTGGCCATTAATAGACTTTTTCAAGTTCAAGGTTTCTGTCATAGACCCCACTGCAGCTGTTGGAAATGGACAGGGTCCAAGAGGATGGGGAGAATAATGTTGTTTTCACCACTATGCCTTAGAATGACACTAGATAGCAAGCACTAGGGCCCAGCAAAGTGGCAGCCAAGCTGCTGGAAGGGTTGCTGTTGCTTTCAATGACAGAAGCAAATCAAACCAAACCTTTGGGAAGACAGAACATGGTAGTGCAACCACTATTAACGGCGACACTCACCTCTGAGGAAGTGTTACAGAATTGCTTTTTCTCCTGGAGAAATTTGGTGAATTGGTCCTCCCATTCCCCTGCCCATAAACAGGGCAGAAAAGGTCTATACGCATACGCTAATTAAAATGTAAAGGGTAAAATTATTAAACCAGGCTTGAATCAACTGATGGCTTGGAACAGCTGGGCTAGACCAAACTGAACTCTCTCTCTCTCTCTCTCTCTCTCTCTCTCTCTCTCTCTCTCTCTCTCTCTCTCTCTCTCTCCAGCTTTAGAAGAAGTGTAAGTTCATAAGGCCTAAGTCTGTTTTCCTTTCTTCTCACACACAAAAGTTCTAGCACACTTCAGTGGTCCTTTCACATCTGCAAAATCTTAAGGCTTTTCTTTCCCCCTTTTGTATGTTTCTGCTGTTCTTTCTTAAATGCCCCCAGGTTATATTGCCTATCATTTTCTTGAAAGAAGGCATTGATTAAATGGGGGTGTCAAGAAATCCAAAACTCTTTTAACTGGAAAAGACTGATAACTCACTTGTGCTTTGCAGGTAAAATGAATTTATTGCTTCTGCAAATGAAGATTTCCAAGGGTTCATTGTGAGTTTTCCTTATCCCCTTGTCTGGGTGAAACCTAGGGGGCTAGTGATTATTTCAGGTTTGAGTGCTTGATTTCCCACATAGAAATGTTTACATCTGCAGTTAGCTCATTCTATTCCACATTTAGGGTTAAGATTCAGGAAATCTGACCCGTCGTTTAAAGTCTCCACACTTGAAAACCAACTAGCAACGATGTCACCAGCTTCAATCCCACTTTTGCCTTTCCAAAAGAAGGTTCAGTCATTAAGGTAAGTAGGTGCTGCCCTCCACATCCACAACCAACCCTCTCTTCCCAGAGTTCTCAGGGGAAGCAGAGATTTAGGGCCTCGGCTGTTTTTCCCTGCTGTTGAGCTCCAACTGTGTGAGAGTATATGTTTGACAAAGAAAGAAAGAAAGAAAGAAAGAAAGAAAGAAAGAAAGAAAGAAAGAAAGAAAGAAAGAAAGAAAGAGCAGACAGTAGGTAGGTACATTTTAATTCGTATCAAGGTATAATTTTCTTCTCCCCCATTGAATGAACAGGATGAGGTATTTTCTGAATTAATGCTTTCCTGCCTGCCTTTATGTACAAATTCATGAATGTCTCCTTGTGTGCCTGTTTTTGTTCCTGCTTCTGCTTGGTAACCCAGCTCCACCGACCATTGTTTACTATCCCTTCCATACAGAAGTGACACATGGATTGAGACAGGGGCGGGAAGTGCCCTGCCCAGGTCCTTGTTTCTATCTCACCAGCCAAATGGGACTGAAATAGGCCTCTGTTTTATCTTATTCCCACCCAGACATTCACCTTCATTGAAATCTTTGTTCATCTGTCACTACCTTGTAATGGGTGTCAGTCTGGCACAGAAATCCCCAAAACTGGATCTGTTCCAGCTGAGTTTTGTCATACAAACAATTGTAAGGTTGCATCCCTTCCTTTGATAAGTAGGGTGAAATGGCTGTGGGTTGGCATTAAACTTAATACAGGGAAGGATGTCTACTTTTTAACATTCAGTGATTGTCCCTCTCACACATTCCCTTTCGCATTCTCTCTCACGCACCCGTAGCATTACAGCTTTCTAGTTCTTTCAAGGTATAAGCAATTCCACAATGTATCTTTCGCCTTTTGATTTCTGCTGAGCCAAAGTGCTTTCATGAGGCACTCCTTTTACAGCTACAATGGACTTGCCTTCATGTTAGAAAGAATTGATGTACATGTTCTTGGTTTTAATCACAGTTTAGCACAGCATTGCTTTGGTGTGCTTCAGTTCCACTGATCCCACTGGATGTAATTGTGCAAGAATGGCAACCACATGGTAGCCTAATTGTGGTGTCTCCTGACAAAGCAGTTTTAAAATGGACGCTGTGGATTTAAACAATGTGGGTCCAATGAACCCCAAAGTTGCACACATGGCTTGCTCTATCCACTGATGTCTCTATGTACAGCACAGAAGTTTGAAGGGAGGAAAAGTGGTTGGTACAATTTAAGGATGGGAAGGAATTTCCATGGATTTGACAGCCTTTATAAAAGAAGAACTGCCCACCTAGCAGTTCGAAAGCATGCAAATGCGAGTAGATAAATAGGTACCACCTCGGTGGGAAGGTAACGGCGTTCTGTGTCTAGTCGCGCTGGCCACGTGACCACGGAAACTGTCTTTGGACAAACACTGGCTCTATGGCTTGGAAACGGGGATGAGCACCGCCCCCTAGAGTCGGACACGACTGGACAATTTGTCAAGGGGAACCTTTACCTTTACCTATAAAAGAAGTATATTTGCACGTCTAAAAAAGGGGTTGCAAAATGTACCTCACCTTGAGAACCTGCGCATCTGAGAAATTTACAGAAGATTTTGGAAAGATCATGAACTCACAAAAACATGCAAACTTTTAAAAATGTAAATGGCTTAAATGCATACAGTTGGAAAAAATATATGCACAGATCTACTTTAGCTTTAGTGGGGATGTGTGACTTAGGTCAACTGTATAAAGAAACACACAAACTATGTAAAATCTGAAAATAAATGTGCCCCTTAAAAAGAATATGCAAAATATGTGTACAGATTTTAGTGCAGGAGTTACACAAGGTTTTACAAACTCAATCCGACAGGCAGGATTCAGAGAAATGCAACAAAATCAAAATCAAGAGATTTTCACATCTCAGCTACAACATTAATGTGAAGGCTTCCTCCCTGCTGACTGTGTGAATGAGAAGGAGCTGAACAAACCTGTTTTCACAGTGTTTGAGATGCAGCTAGTTGATGCAACACTGTTTGTGTACTGCTGTGATATCTGTCATATTCAGGTGCTGAATGTGTGAGTGGCTAGAACCCTGTTGGTGATATGCATGTGTATAAGTTGAATTGTTGCATGGTGCAGGGTTATCGCCCCAGAGGGAGACCACAGCTGAGATACAAGGATATCTGCAAGCGGGATCTGAAGGCCTTAGGAATGGACCTCAACAGATGGGAAACCTTGACATCTGAGCGTTCAGCCTGGAGGCAGGCGGTGCATCATGGCCTCTCCCATTTTGAAGAGACCCTTGTCCAGCAGGCCAAGGCGAAGAGGCAGTCCCAAAACCAGCAAAATCAGGGAGCTGGACAGGGGACAGATTATATTTGTCTTCAGTGTGGAAGGGTTTGTCACTCTCGAATTGGCCTTCTCAGCCACAGTAGACACTGTTCCAAGACCTCTATGCAGAGCACCTTACCATAGTCTCTCGAGACTGAAGGATGCCTAATCAAGTTGAATTGCATAACCCAGTGCAGTGAATTGATGCTAAGGAGACATAAGCACCATCTTCCAGTTTGGTGGTTCATGCCAGTTTGACCGATGGCCAAACATGTTTTTCCACAGTTTGGCACCCTACCCCCTCCAGTGGGTGCCCACACAGAGGCAGTGCCCAGAAGAAGTGGGGCAGGGAAACCAAGGTGCTGCTTCTGATTTAGCATCTTCTGGATGAAGTAGGGAGCCAAACTGCAGAACACCCGTTCGCTTGTCAGCCAAATCAGCATGAACAGCCAAACTGGTGGTTTGTGCCTATCTCTACTGCTAACTAAAAAGGCACCAGTCACAATACAAGTATACTTGTTGCTCAGTTAGGCATACGACCTGCAACACAACCAGTGACAGTTTAGTTAGTGGTTTTTTTGCCCAGGTGACTTATTGCAATTGAATTTATGTGTGTATAAACCACCAATAGAATTAAGTATGTCCTTTTTTGGTATATGTTTTTGTTTGTTAGTTTTAAAATTGTGCACATTTCCCAAATGGTCTGTATGCATCTCCCCCATTGATTATTATGTATTTGTGTTGAGTTTAACATTTAGCATTTTTAAAAAAATTGTGAATGTACATTTTTCAAACGTTTGCCATTTATTGGATATTTTTGCTGCCATGCTGTATTGTGTGAATTTTTGAACAAATATTACGTACATCCACATCCAGTATGAATTGTGTGGACTGTGGAAAGGCTCCATAAGAAGTCCAGTAGGCAGATTCTTTACACATCCTGAAACTGAACACCAGAGGTTGTGAGGATTGACTTATCTGAAGGAACTGAAACATTGGGTTTTCGTTCACGAAATCAAACTCCTATGATGAGCTTGAACAATGAAGCCTCTGATGTCACCAGTTCTACTAGAATGGACTTGTAATGAGCTTGTCTTCATAGCCCTTTTCTCATAAGCAGTTTCACAATTGAACTGAAAGGGGGGATGGTACATTGCTAGAGGCCCTTTTCTTGGTGTGTGTTCTCTTCGAGAAATGACTTCCCCCAGGAGATCGGTTTAGTACTTCTTTCAATGTCTTTTTTGTGTCAGGCAAGCATTTCTCCCTCCTGTTCTGCTTTTTCCCTCTAAGGAGTATTTATTGTGGGTTTTCAGATTGGTTTGCTGCAGCTTTTCCCCTGTGGTTTTCCTGCGTTTTCTGATATTATTACATTTTCACTCTGTTTTTAACTCTTGTGAACTGTTCTGATAATTATATAATCTACAATATAATGTAATCTTAGAACTGTAGAGCTGGAAGGGACCTTATGGATCAGCATGTCCGGTTCCTGTCAAGGAGGCACAGTGGGGAATCGAACTCCCAACCAGATACCTAAGCCACTGAGCTATCAAAGAGAGATGTAAAACCTGATATATTTTCTTCTATCCTTTGGGCAATGAAAATAATTTTGTGGTTCCTCATCCTCCCATGCAGGGACAAGACAAAGTTTTACATTCATTGCTCTTCACCAATGCTTTTGGCATTTAAGGAATCTTGATTTCAATAGGCTGTGTAGCCTATTGTGAGTGAATGTATTTAAATTCTTAAAATTGTCTGTTTTACATTGTTTTACATTGTCTCATATATATTAAACTATGTACTATTGTTTTTAAGTATGTTTGCCACACCACTTCTTTTTAAGTGGCTCTGTGTTGCATCCTACTCAAAGATTTCTTGATATAGGGCAGGATAAACATGTTCTTCATATATGAATAAAAATATAATCCCTAGCAATGGCACACACAGCAGTGTCTTCCAAGAAAAGGAAATGTTACAGGGGGCTCCAAAGGAAAATGTGGAAATGGCAGACTAGTTGAGGGTTGTGCCATCGAACCCTGCTGGTTGGCCGCTCTGGCTTTCCTGCCTATCTCCAATAAATAACCATTTGTGGGCATATATCATCTGTAGTAGACCATCTTTAATATGCATAGTTTACCTTTGATTGACAATACCTCCCATACTGAAACATGTTTGCTATAGTTGAACTCCCCCTCCCATGCCAAGTGCCTTAGGAGCTAAGGGAAGAAAATTCATTGCTGCTGACATCTTACATGTGCATGTAATGTTGTCCAGACATCTACACCCCTGCTGTAAGAAAAAACTAATAAGGGACATGGATTGCCTTATTACCTCAATAATATGACCATGTCTACATCTGGTAGCTGGAGAGAATCTGAGTTGGACAAAAATAAATAAAGCAAATTGCATTTTTACATAGTTTGATCCCTTCTCTACCCTCCAATCCCTCATACCACTTAACAGAAATGAGCAGTTATCATTAGGCCCGAGGCACAATGAAGTTAATAGATTTGCCTATAGACATTCCTCCAAGCAGGGAATAGAATTTGGTCCCTTGGTACCTCCTCTGCTGTGCTAAAGCATTGGACTAAAAACAGATCTCCTCTCTCACAGCTTGCTCCCTATGTTCACCAAATTGGTCAGTCAAAAACATGCCACAGATTTATGGGCTGTTGCCTTGAGGCTCTTTACATCAACTCACATCACATCTACATAAAGATAACTTTTTAACTCACTGCTCAGCTGCGCCCCATATATCGTTTGACTTTTAGGTCTTTGGAATGTTGGCACATCTGCTTTTGTGGTGATTTTCAGGTGGGTCTCTTCTTTTTGACTGGAAGACAATTTCTTCTCACGACTTGGCACCGAATAAAGTTTCAATTTATAGCGAACATTACACTGGCATCAGAAGACTTGTGGATGAAGTGCTAGAATTCCTCCTTAGCCTATGGTAGGATTTCTAACACTTTCAAAGCCTACAAGTCAACTCTAACTACCTAGTTCAGTAACATAATGCTCTAGTAGGTTGTCTGTCTACTTTACTATTTCCCATTGCTACCATTTAGATCAGTGGTGGGCAATACGCAGCTTTCCTAATGTTAACTGAAGTTCCCATGAGTCTTCACCATTGATTATATTGGGAGGATCTGATGGGTGCTTCCTTTACAGTCTGGATAAGAAGATGTTAGAAACCAACAACAACTCACCCTTCTAAAACTAAAGATGGCTCTGAACAAGCAATGCATAAATTCATCAAGGCAAGCTGCTCATTTAAGCTGCAATCCTACACACCTATATTTAAACAGGTATGCAAAGCTTCCACAATTCTGGGCTCTCCCGTACCAAACATTTGAGCCGTTTTTATGCATGCAAATCTATAGAAAATCATATGAAGCCTCAAGAGGACTGGTTTCAAAGCCCAGCTTTATTTCAAAGGAGCTGAAAGGGATTTTTATTCCCTTTCCCTCCTGTGTAACGGTGGAGGCTAGACGAGATCATCAACAGCAGACGAGAGGCAAAGGGTAGACAGCAGGAGATCCAGGGGTCTGTACACACTAACAGCAAGGGGGCCCAAGCAGGGAAGTAAAAACAAGTTGCAGATGTCAGAAAGTGGCTAGAATAACTGGTCTTGGCACTCCCTTGTGCCAACTGTCCACACCATTTCTAAATACAATTCTCAGATGTCCTTTGTATATACATCACTGCTAGCAACTTGATATTCTGGGCTCCAATCCATTCTTATTATGAACCCAGCACAGCTATTTTCTAAACAAATCAAAAAGAATATGATTTCTTTCATGAAGTCAAGAAATCAATAAGATAAGTGATGAGGAGGGAATGACTAAAATCACAGAGAGGGGGAAAAATCATGTTTGCAGGAAGAAGGAACTGCTACAGTGCAGAGAAAGGTTCCTGCCACTTTTGCACTGATCTCGTTAGAGATTAGTGCCTGTACTTAGAAATAACTGCATGATATTAGTAGAGTGTTTGTGGGAATAAATCAATTTCCTTCATCAGAATTGACTGCTTGCATTCCAAGTTTCACACAACAGAAATGCATTGCATTTTGCACTGGCTGCTGAATTCAGCACTTGAATAGCCTTCACTTTTAGTAGTTTTTCTTCTAAGAGCAATCTTATGAATTCTAAATAGACTTAAAGTTTCTACTTTATGTATTGTTTAAAAAATAAGTTTATAGTGCTTAGGTAGGCATCGATAGTTGTTAAAATGGGTGGAGCCCTTTTGAAAACTCTGCACCCAGTAATGAATGGTTATTAGTATCAGACTCAGATTAGGGAGATCTGGGTTCACATCTCAGTCAGGGCCGGAGGTACCACTAGGCGAACTAGGCGACCACCTAGAGCGCAGACCTGAGAGGGGTGCAAAACTGACCTCAGAGGATTGCAGAACGGACCTGAGGGGGGCAGAACTGACCTGAGAAAAATGAAAAAAAATGCAACTGAAAATTTATATTTTAAAATTTTAAGATAAATACCACAACAGTGCTATGGAATATAATTATTTATAAAGTCTTATAAAATTTGTCTATATACTGCAACCCAGGGGTCATTTCATAGCAAAAGGGCTGCTGGTACTCTCATTAGCATAACTCATTTGCATATATCACCCCTGGCATCAATGGAAGTAAGCAAAAAACCACTGGGTAAGTAAAAATAAATAAATAACCACTTTCAGAGTTGCCAGTACTGTGTACCCTTGAGTCGTCCCCCCCCCCGGTGACCCCTGCTGCCTTGTGACCTCTGACATGGAAGATCTACTAATCTCTTGCTCATGCCTCTTCTTAAAAAATCCCAAATTCTGTGTGCCAGACCAACACCCCCTAGTGCAAGTGAGAGGGAACTATGGTTTCTCTTTCAATGTGGCAACTCTTATACTGCAACTGCAAGGCCTCTATTGAGCTGAATGTACTCGCTTGGATGGTGTTCCCAATGACATTTGGGAAAAAGTGAGTTTCTATCTTATTTTACTCAATTTTTTTACTTTTCAGTTACTTATGTTATCATTACATTGTATTTGGGAAATGGAACACTGGGGGAGAGTAAGGCCTTCCTTATTGAAATAGCTTTGTTTGCCTGCTTGCTGAAGTTGTTGCATTTTGCTGGGTATAGGATGTGGCTATATATCTATATAAGAGGGTATAGTCATGTTCTACACCACTGTGTGGCCACTGTGTGACAGAGAGTGTTAAACTAGATGGGTCATTGGCCTCATCCAATATCCAAAGTGAACTTATACAACTTCTAGCAGGTGCAATAAAGCAGAAAATTTTAGCAGATATAAAGTCATCCAAATACTATTCAGTTAGTCTGGATTGCACACTTGATGTTAGTCATACTGAACAAATGACAATGATTGTACGTTTTGTCAATGTGATAAAACCATCAGATACTGAGATGTCCAAACCTGAGGTTATGATAAAAGAACATTTCTTGGGATTTGTTCCACTAAAGGACACTACAGGTGCCTTTATGATAGAAACTCTTCTTTGACAGCTTGAGCAAATGGGATTACCAATTGAGGATCTACGTAGTCAAGGTTATGATAATGGGAGTAACATGAAATGCAAAGAAAATGGCATACAAAAGAGAGTCCTAGACATAAATCCACGTGCCTTTTTTGTGCCCTGCAATGCACACTCTTTAAACTTGGTAGTCAATGATGCCGCTAAATGTTGTCTGGAAGCAACAAGTTTCTTCAGTTTGATTCAACAGATCTATAATTATTTCTCTGCATCGACTCGGTGCTGGCAAATTCTAACTAGCCATGTATCAGGCATAACTGTTAAGCCACTGAGTCAAATGAGATGGTAGAGTCGGATCGATGCTTTAAAACCCCTGAGATATCATCTTGGTAGTATATATGATGCTTTAATAGAGATCTTTGATGACACAAGCCTAAAGAATTTATCTGGAAATACTTCTCAAATTGAAGCTACGGCCCTTGTTGATGCAATTTGTAAGTTCAAATTTGTGGTATCCCTTGTTACATGGTACAACGTTCTTTTTGAAATTAATCTTACAAGCGAGCTGTTACAAAATAAGGAAAATGATTTAAATTCAGCTACAAGCCAATTGCAAGTGATTAAGAATTACCTTGTGGGCTGTAGTTGTGATGCAGGTTTTCAACAAATTTTGATGGATGCTACTGAGATTACAAAGGAGCTAGAAATACTACCAAACTTTGAGACAGAACAAGTTAGAAAAAGGAGAACAAAAAAGCAGTTTGAGTATGAAGCACAAGAGGAGACACCACAAGATCCAAAGCAGAAATTCAAAATAAGTTTCTATTATGCTGTCTTAGACATGGCCATACAATCTGTTGAAGAGAGATTCCAACAGCTACAATATAATTCCTTGTTTGGCTTCCTGTATGACATATACAAGATCAACAAAAAATGTACTGAAGATGTACTTAAGGCCTGCAAGAATTTGGAAAAATCATTGATGCACAATGGAAACAAAGTTATTGATGCTGAAGATCTGTGCTGTGAACTTATATCAATAGCTCAAAGACTTCCAAAATCTATTCCACCACAAGGAGTACTTCTCTTCATAGTGCAACAAAAACTCCTGGATAGTGTGCCTAATGTTTCTGTTGCTCTAAGGATCCTTCTCACACTTCCAGTGTCAGTGGCTAGTGGTGAACGCAGTTTCTCAAAGCTCAAGCTTATAAAAACATATTTACGCTCAACAATGCTGCAAAGTAGACTAGTTGGTTTGGCAACTATATCAATTGATATAGTTGATATCAATTGATGCCGAAGCATCAGCCATTGACGGGAAGGAATCAGTGACAAAATTTGCAAAAGAAAAGGCACGCAAAATGAGATTTTGATGTGGCAAAAATAGAAACATTTAAGAGACATTACAGTTCATAGGATTATTCAAAATGATTTGTGTGCTAAAACTGTTTTGTATTTGAGAAAGAAAATTGAAGACTGTTCTATTACTTGTTCTCTCAGTTTTTTTAAATAAAATTTTCACAATTTCAGCTTTTGTACTTTCTGTTTTTCCTACAATTTGTCTGTTTTTGAAAATTAGTGTGTGTGTGTGTGGGGGGGGTGCAAGTAGTTAGTCTTGCCTAGGGCACAAAAAAGCCTGGCACCGGCCCTGATCTCAGCTCAAGTTTTCTGGTTGACTTTAGGCTCATCCTTATTTTTCAGCCCAACCCACAGCTCAGGGCTATGGTGAGGAGAAAAGGGGAAAAGACAGCCCATCAAGCATTCCTCAGAGGAAAAGTAGAATAATAATACAACAAATATGCCATGCAAGTGGTCTTAGTATGATTTCCATAGCGATTACAGCACAGAACATATGTTCTTTTTACAAACAGAAGGAGAATAAATTATAAAGAAGGAAGAATAATGTATGAACCTGCTTGCTAAGTGCATACGGATTGCAAACTCCATCTTTTCTCAGGGAGGAATATGAGTTGTGGCAGTGGTTCCTAACATTGTATAACCCAGCTGTTCTTGGACTGCAATTTCCAGAAGCATTCACCACCAGTGGTGCTGCTTGAGGTTTCTGGGAGTTGCAGGCCAAGAAAACATGGGCTACCCAAGGTTGGGAACCACTGAGTTATGGGATTTCCATGGTGGCATTTTCCTTCTCTTTAGGAGAATGTACTCTGCAATCAATAAAAGAGGTGTATAGTTAACATTTTATATGAATTGTTCAGTAGCCAATTGCATTAATGTGAAAAAACTCTGTATCTTTCTTGAATCCTAGTTTTTCAAGACACTTACGAAGTCACCTAGTTCATCACCCCACCTGCTCGATGCAATGCAGAAGACAGTTGTAGCATTCTTCACAGATACTGTGCAGCTGCTATGTGGACACACGACAAACTTTCAGGCCAGGTAAACTTAAGCTTTCTTGTCACATGTAAAAAGCTTTCCTATCATATGGCCAATATTGCTAGTAAACTAGTAGTTTCCCTTTGCTGACTGTTGCAACTAGAGATGGGCATGGACCACCAGTTTGGCTGTTCGTGCTAGTTCATTTCTTGGCAAACAGGTGTCTGGCGCTTGAAAGACTCACTTCCTCTGGCAGATGCCCACTTGGAGGCAGCGGCCTGGCTTCCCGGCCCCACCTCCTCCAGGCAGTGCCTCTGAGTGGGTACCAGCCAGAGGAGGCAGGGCTTTGAAGCGCCAAACACCTGTTTGGCTGATAAATGAACCGGCATGAACCACCAAACCAGCAATACATCCCCATGTATAGATACAACCATGCAACACTGTTCTTCTCCCCTGTCAAAACTAAGTTTGCAAGCATCTTATGGACTCTTTTTTAAAAATCTGGCTAACTGAAGGTGCCGTGTACAATGTTAGATTCAGGAAGTGCTCCAGTACATTAATCTGCACAGTCTGGGAGAAAAACCATGACAAGAAAAAATAAAAGGGGGGGGGAGTAAAAAATAAAAATAAAAAGGAGAGAAAGGCAAAACAACAACCCTGCAACACTTTAAAGGCTAACAGATTTATTTCAGTGTGAGCTTTCACAGATCAAAATCCACTTCTTCAGACACAAGGTGTGTAAATACAATTCCCCTATGTTTATTCATACTTTGAGTTCATCAGTCATGAGAAAAAGTAATATTTTTACATCTCTGAGATTCAGTATCTGCTCAACTAAGAAGTCACAGCTTGCTTCAGACTTCCCAAATTTATGAGGCATATGAGTCATTTTGGAGAATTCAAGTGCACATAACATTGTGCAAGCATTTTAAAATGAGAAGTGCCTGAATGCATACAATTCAAAACATATGCACAGACACACTTTGGTCAATGGGTGGAATGTGTAAACCACATAAATGATTGGATATAAAGTAGGCATAAACTGCAAAGCATTGTGTAAACAGTAGAAATAAATATGCATACTTGGAAAAACACAGCAAAATTTTCATAAATTTCAATAAGGGAAGAGGAAAACAATGGTTCACCAGCTGATTTGGAATAAGAATGGTGAAAAATTCAGGTGGTTTTCAGAGCAACATAGCAAAATGCGGAGATCGCTGGCCAGGCATCGCCTTGGGCCAGCGCAATCGATACTTGCTGCTCACCCGGGATAGAGCGAGACTGTTTCCCAGTCTCTCGAGAGTTAAGCGGAGGGCGGGAAAGCCCTGGGTATTTAAGGGGCTTTCCCGCTTTGCACTGCCTCTTCTTTTTTCGGGCTACTGAGAGGAGAGGATCGCGCTGCCTGGCTCATTGGTTCGCTGCGTCAGCTCTTTCGTGATGGAAGGGAGGGAAGCATTCAGCTCCCTCTCCGGGTTTGGATCGTGTTTGTTCTTTGACCTTGTTTATTTGCTGCTTAATTGTTGATTAATTAATTTAATTTATTGTAAACTTATTTAGGTCAAGTACATCTTTGTTGATAAGATCGATTTTGTTTTTAGCAGTGGCGGCGCGATTTTGCGCCGCCGTGCCGCCACGCGTAAGGCTTATTTTGCTTTTTAAACAGCTTAGAGGCATTATAACGGGGAAGGCGAAGAGGTTTCCAACATTGGATTGATTGGGGGCAGAAGTTTAAAAGTTAATTAATAAACGGAAAGAGACGCAGGGGAAAAATAAAAGGAAAGAAAAGCAGCAGATCAGGTGTTGTTTAACCCACTGTGTTTAGTTTGGTCTCGATTATTTTAAGTCTATTTTGTTTTCTTGTGTTCATATACCCCCTACGCCATTTTACTCGTGTTAGCCTTTAGGCTTGAGGCTACCTCATCGGTAGTCTTGCCTTCGCGCCATTTTAGGTTTAAATCTTAAAGCACAGTTTGAAGTTAATAATTAATTTAATCTATTATAATTATTGTTATTCAAATAACCATCTTAATTGTAATAAATAGTACATAATAAAAGATATTAAAATAAAATAGGTTTATATTTATATGCATAGGTATATATGTATGTAGCTATATAGATATATATAGAACAAGAGAATAATTTAGGATAAAATTTCATTGAGTTACTTATAATTACATAATAATTGAATTCCTTATTTTATAAGGTGATTATTAATTTCATTACAGCTAATTAATCATTTATATCAAATTTATTGAATAGGGTATTTATTACAATTTATTCCTTAATATATTGAAATTTTAAAATTAGATTATTGCAAATTGATTTGGTTAGTAATTTTACATCTAACAAAGGTGACAAGGATAACAGCAGGTGCTATGGGTATCCTAATTGTAGGTAGTTATAGGTTAGCTTAGTGGTTTTGGTAACTGACTGCGTAGACATACCTGGGGTTTTATACCTCTCTGTATCTCTGCAACCAATTAAGCAGGTATTGGGTTTTAGGTCTAAGTGTAGACAGGGATTCTCTATCTTAGCCTTGCTGCACAGCTATTAGGGTCTGGTGGGGAACGGCATTTTCATAGACCCTTAGGTAGTTAACAATGACGTCACGCAAGGGACATGGCAATACAAAGGGGAAGATGCCAGCTAAGAAACGGCAAGCACCTCAAGTGTCCCCTCCACAGTCTTCTTCAGATGAGGAGTCCTGGCCAGTATGGCAGGACCTTCAGGAGAAGATTTCTGCCATGGAGGCTTGAAGGCTTGCAAGGCAGCCTCCTCAGCCAAAGGAAACACAGCCATGTAGGTCAAACAGAGATTCGAAAAGCCACAAAAAAGCAAAATTGAAGACTTTGGCCCAGGACTTAACCGATCGCTTTGCCACCCTCGAGTCGCTTCAGGTCCAGGAGAGCGCATCTAGAAGGGATGCTGATGGGGCTTCTGGAATGGCAAGTGCAAAGAGAGCAGAGAAGCGGCGGGCGTCAACTCCTGGGGCGTCTGATCCTTCATCATCCTGCCGAGAGGGACAGGAGGAGGTGGAGGAAGTTGGCTGCACAGCACCACAGAATCTGGTAGAGCACGGTAGGGCTTCTACTTCTGCAGGTGAGTTTTTTACGACACCAGACACTCAGTCACCTCTGCATGCATGGCCTTGGGCCGGCAGGGCTACAGGTGGTTACCCTACTAGTACACCACACACTTCATGGAACATGGGGCTACCTAGTGTGGCGTGGCCTCATGCTGGCCCGCATTGGGGAGGCTGGGGTACACCTTTCGTGCCCTCTTCTATCCAGGCACAACCAGGCAACTTGACAGGTGCGGGGGCTTGGCCGTACCCGTCGGTCCCTAACACAGGGTATAATACAGTGCCACTAGGGGCGTTGCTGTATGGAGATTACTCCGTGCCTTTGGGAGACCATTTAACGCCCAACATAAAGGAGAAAATTTGAAAAGGCGAATACGTAGACGTATTTGACCTTCTCAATAGAAAAACTGATAAGAAGGATATTGGAAAGGAGGATGAAGAGGAGAAGGAAAGACGCAAAAGGAAAAAGCCAGACAGGACCTGGGGCAATTGGTTCCCTGGGTTTTTGATATATGCTGGCGTTGTTGTTAAAGCTCAACCCTGGAGAGCATATTCCCTATTGCAATATTTGGATATAGTTTATAGGGCTTACATGGATTTTGAGGGACAGGCTTGGCTGCGGTATGATCAGGCGTTCCGGATGCGGAGTGCTATACAGCCGAACCTGCGCTGGGATGAGCCGCAGCCTGGGCTGTGGCTCCAGCACATGACCCCTGCCAGACCTAACTCAGGTGACAGGTTTGACAGTGGTCACCTAAATAAGAAGGCGACATCTACGGAACTTACCCAACCTAGCGCGAGGCAGGCGGTTCAGCCCCGCCTGCTGTGTTTCCAGTTTAATTCCAGGGGATCCTGCACTAGGAGACCTTGTAAATTTCATCACGAGTGCATTTTGGACAGCACTCAAATGTAAATTGTTTCAAAGCTGGTGCACAGCATCAGAACAAAGAGGTAGGAAGTAACAAAAAGCAGAACAGTGGGGGGGGTACTCCTGGAAAAGGGAACCAGCCAAATTAAAGTTGTGGCTGGGGAAGGGACATTTCCCAGAGCTCACGGCGAGATTATATAAATTTCCCGTTCAGGTATAGCCCCAGTTAGGCGGTTTAGCGCACTAAGATATGCGAGCCCCCCCTTTTTAATATACAGTTTGGGGTCCGACTTATGTTGTATAGGATCTTTTAGGTAAGGTGGTTGAAGGCAGGTGGATTTTATATTCCACAATTATCATTAGTTAGCCTGGCGAGGCTATGGGAGGACTGTTGAGGTTAACGAGGCTCAGACGGGTGTTAGCTTAAGGTAAGTGGAGGCGTCTGCGGCGGCGGCCTCAGATCTGTGATCCTCAACCTTTGTCAGTAGCCTGAAGAGGATATTGGGAGGACCGTTGAAGTTAACAAAGCCCGGCCGGGCATTGATATGAAGTAAATGGAGGTGTCTGCGGCGGCGGCCTCGGATCCATGTGATCCTCAGTTTGTCTCCGGTTAGCCTGGCAAGGCTCTGGGGGGACTGCTGAAGTTAGCAAAGCCCGTCCGGGTGTCCAAATAAGGTAGGTAGAGGCGTCTGCGGTGGCGGCCTCGGATCTGTGTGATCCATAGTATTTACCCGTCCGGGCATTAGCACTAAGTAATTAGAGGCGTCTGCGGCGGCGGCCTCGGATCTGTGCGATCCACAATTTTTTTTCCCTCGGTTAGCCTGGCGAGGCTCCGGGAGGAACTACTTAGTTAAGGATGCCCGCTGGCGCAAGTTTTGAAATGTTTTGACGTCATCAAAGGGGGCCTGCTTGTCGAGCTCGTGGGGGCTCTGTGGCGGGCATGGGACATAGCATGGCTAGTCCCTATGCTGTGGCGGGTAGTGCGGAAATAACAGGTAATTTCGGTGTGTCCCAATTGTAATATCTGGTAAGCCAACAGCGCATCCAACTTCCCAGCACTGCAGATCGTGCGATTACAGTGTCTGTGGCGGAAGGATGCGCTGGGCCACTTCTGGACCAACAGTCATCAGCGAAAGATGGCTTGAGGTCTGGGGGTGTTTATTAGCGGCTGGCCAGGTTCTTGCTGTCTGGAGACCGCTGGAACTTGGGGCCTGGGACTCTCCCATTTCTTGATCGAGGGGTATCGGCATACCCCTACAGTTCACCTGTTTCCGCACTATAGCAGGCCCCCTCTTTTGGCAAAGGATTGCCATCTCATATTTGATGTTATCAATAAAGTGGCCCATATTTTAACCCATATCTTGTCTCGCGTCTTTATTCCGGGGTTGAGGCAGCAATCAAAATGGAGAGACTTCCACATTCCTAAAACTGTGATCAGTCAAAAATAGACAAATGCATCAAAAGAAAAAAAGAAAAGGGGAAAGATGAGAACCCAGGATTTGCAATCAAGACTGATAAATGAAGTTGCAAAAAAAAAAAAAAAAAAAAAAAACACAACAACACAAAAACAAAACTGCCCTTCTCAAAATGTTGAGATAAAAAATTTGGCAATAGAAATCATATCAATATATGCATTGAAACACTCGTTTTCAGACTACAGAAATGAAGCAGAATTATGAGCAAAACCATACCAAAACAACATGAGCCTGATATCCAGAGAGCCATCCATCTCTAGTGAATAAGTTATCTCTGTCACCTTTTGCTGAAGTTCTTTAGATTTGCCCCACAGAGACAAACAGGGCCAACCTAAGATATTTTTGCTGCTTCAGACAAAGTTGTGAACATCTCTGCCTATCCAAGTCAAGGGGCGTAGTGACCCAAGGTGGCCTAGTTATTTGGGCACATGAGGACAAAAATCCCACAAGCACATTTGCCACATGGCAGTAGGAATGTCAGGATAACAAATGAAACAACTAACAACTTACACAACATCCAAAACCTGCTGCTGGATGTGTGCATCACCTCCTTCTGCCTAATGATATGGATAGCCCTGAAGACAACATGATACTAAGGAAAGTATTTTCAGTCTACTTATAGAAAGGTACAAGTAATCCTCTCATCAGCTACTGCAGCTTGATTACTTTTATTCCTGTCAATTTGCTATACCCTGAGGCTAATGGGGTTATGTCTCTGACAGTTTTTATCCTCTGTAATCTGTTCTCATTAGCTTTCTATAATTCTTTTCTGCAACCTGCTAAGCATTTGGCTTCCATATACTATGGTCATGAGGTCTACAGTATTTGACCAAATGGAATGCAATAACTGAGCAGATTTTCAAATTTA
The DNA here is from genome assembly GCA_037013535.1 of Intellagama lesueurii. Classification (NCBI taxonomy): domain Eukaryota; kingdom Metazoa; phylum Chordata; class Lepidosauria; order Squamata; family Agamidae; genus Intellagama; species Intellagama lesueurii. The sequence continues at coordinate 89,532,154 of JBAJHW010000004.1, read as the reverse complement.
CAGCTTTTAAAAAAATCTGTTTTCTCTGGGTCAGCTCACTTGGTCAAATTACCTTTACATAATGCATCTATGAGGATAGATTTTTTATGTGGGAAAGAACATAAGGGGCAATTTGTCTTGTTCGCTAATATAGATAGCAAGCCCCAGCAGCTGTTTCGGTTAATCCCATATAGCATTTTGGGAAAGTGCTGCCATTAGCTCCAAAAACAGGCAGCAAGCAACATCACTGTGGTGGTGTAGGAGGTACAAAGCATTCATCCTTGAAGGATGAGCTTGGTACTGTCACTCCCGCACATATGCTGGACTGGCCATGCTGTTAGGCAGAGTGAGTTGGTCGCAAATACAGAAAGGCAAGAGAAGATTTCTGGGGGAAACTGTTATTTTCTATGCAATTTGTTCTGCACTTCCTATGTTGACCTGCCTTCAGATGTGCTGGATAAGGTCATCACTGTTGGGGAAAGATTCAGTTTGCAGTCAAATCAGTTTGGTATATAGAATGGGACAGGGGGCCATCTTGTTCTTTACCTCAGGCAGAAAAATATTTTGAGCCAGCCTCGCAAGTATGTCTGAGGCCAGTTTGTACTTCATTATATTTACCATGTGAACGTGTGTGAGACAGGAGGCGAGAGGGATATCCCACTCGCCGGAGAGCTGTCCCTCCTACATACTGAAGAGAAGGAAATACAAACACAGCCTACTCCAACGCCCACAAGGACAGAGCAGCGAGGGACAGAAACAGACGAGCTAGGAAAAGAGATACAAAGAATGACATTAGGAGGTGCTCAGGGAGAATCGGCGGGAAAAGAGAGGAAGAAGAGGGTGGAGTTTGAGACAGCAGAGATAAAAAGGAAAGAAGAGCAGTTACTGCCAGGCTGGGAATGGGTATGGATGGAGGATCCCTGGACTGGGGCATGGGAGAGACTAAGGGTGCCCAAAGAGGAGGCAGATCATAGAAGGAGAAGAGAGATCCCGCCCAGACCTTCATATTGGGGAGAAGCTGAGGCGAGAGAGTGGAGAAGGAGACTGAGAGAGGAGAAAGAGAAAGTTGAGAAAGAAAGGAAAGAAAGATTAGAATGGAGGATAAGCGAAATGAGGAGGAGGGGTTACAGGGAGGACCCTGGAAGGATCCAACACCAGAGAGACATTCCCTGTGGAATGACAATCGGGACGACGAGACCATGCCCCTGTTGGAAGGTGAGACGGGACGGACTGTAGCAGACGACATCTTAACAGACTGGCCGGGTCCATGGAATGTCAGCAGTAGAAACCCGTTCCTCTTCGAAGATTGGAAGCCCCTTCGAGACCCGTTGTCAGAAGGAGAAATGCATCCGAATCATGTTATAGACACTCGTTATTTGTTAAATACTCCAATAAATATTTCACCTGGTTCGAAACAACAAAAATCTGCTGATTTCTTTGAAACAAAAACGGAGTCAAAGGTCGAACCCTCACAACGTGTCCCTTAGATATAATTGTCTCTCACTATCTTTCTCTCCCTTAGCAGTTTCAGTGGCCTAAATTCCACCTAAAGTAGACATGTAGAATCAGTTACCGAATGATGAGTCAATATTTATGTAAATGCAATTTATTCAATGGATCTACTCTAGCTAAAATTACAAATTGGATTCAGACCACTGTGCGTTTTCTCTTTGTATCAGGATATTTTAACAAGTCAGTTTTCAGAAGCCTTTGAAAAGCCCTGTTATGTATGGTATTTGTGGCATTTTCAAAAATTACTTTTTTGGATGAAAACGCCAAGAATCCTGTAGCCAACATCTTCTCAGCAAGCAGACTATAGGCTTTCTACGAGTTGTAGTTAATAATAATTTAAAAAGTAAATTGTTGAAGCTCTTGTTTTGGGCATCTCCCCCTTCAGTTTTTTTGGCCTATGAAAGCTTTCTGCCAGGAAGAGCTTCACACTCCAATTTCCTTTAGGAGAGTAACTCACTAGGCCCAACAATATTTACTGGCCTTTCCCCACCTATGTAGACTCTTTATTTGTAGCCTAATTACTTCACTCTGTGGTTGTCTTAGAACAGTGGTTCCCGCCCTTGGGTCCCATGATGTTTTTGGACTAATACTCCCAGAAAACTTCACCAGCTATACTGGTCAGAATTTCTGGGAGTTGTAGTCCAAGAACATCTGGGGACCAAAGGGTGGAAACCACTGTCTTAGAAGATGGTCTAAAATTTTCACTTGTTTTAGAATGCAGCTGTCAGAATGTTTGTGGCTTCTGAGACAATTTGAGCATATGGTAGTACTTTTGCAACAGCTTGTCGCTTAGCTATTTGTTTCAGGATTGCAATTTCAAGTCATTAGTGGTTTGAGACTCAACTATCTGATGGACTTCTAGTGCCCTTACAAATCTACCCAGCCCCCGAGACAGAGTTCAAGGCCCTGATCTGTGGCCCATCTGTAAGAACAATCAGGACTTTCTTAGTTATGACCCCATTTCTTTAGAAGCTAATCATTTGATAAGTTTATTTGCCATCAGAGTTTTAAGAAGGCCTTAACAATTTCTCTACTCTGGTAGATGTTTTAGTATTCTGCTGCTGGGTTTGTTGTTAGGTTGGTTGGTGTTTTTTCCCTCTCTACTTTATCTTGTTATGTTTTACAGGCTCTGATCTGCTTTTGTTGTATGTATTGACTTCTTATTAGAAGGTTTTGTGGTACTGTGTTAACCATCATGCACAAGGATTGAAAAACAAAAACGAAAACCCATGCATTGAGTGATTTGTGGGTTATTTTCTGATTGTATTGAAATTCCAATGCACCAAGCATTAGGAATAGGGTTATTGTTGCCCTTAGAGTTAAAGTTAAGAGTTAGGAGTTGGATTTCACATGCATTACTTGTATTTTCTAAACCCACTAAGAATTACAATGTTCCCCTAAACAAACCAGCCTTCTGACAAGCAATATATCATTTCTGCTTTTCATCTTCATGGTTTGCTAATGTACAGCACAAATTCTGTCCCCATCTCAATATGTTATACTGGCTAGGACAGAAAAGTACCCAAGTGGCAAAAAGCAATAGATTTGCTGGTATAATTTTTGTATTACTTCCATTTTGTCTATTAAAAAAAGTTGAACATGGCAGCTGGCTGAAAGTCAGCAACATGGCTTACAACTCTTCCAGTGATAATATCATTGAATGCTTATCTTGTACGCCTGGTTCTGTGTGGATCTGGCAATGAAACACCTATATTGTGTCCTAGTACATGAGGGCATATTTTTCATTGTACAGCCCTTCGGGAGGCACTGCCTTGAAAATACAGCTCATAAATTGTGTAAGTAAATAATAACTCAAAATACGGGAAGACTAATAAGAACTCAAGAAATAGCCCTCTCTCCAGCTTTGTCTAATAAAGGCTATTCTTACTTGCCCCAACAACCAAACAGTGGATTTTTTGCACATACATGGCTAGTGCATTATTTGTTATATGTACTCATGAAAGGACATCTTGGCATACTCATAAACAGGCAGTCCGCTGTTTACTAAGTCTGCAGACCCTTAAAGCAAACATTTTCTTGCAAGCACATGCTGCTGGAGATGTGCAGTTAAATGTCACAAATGTGCTGCATGACCCAGAAAGCACAAAAATAGAGATGAGTAGGAATAGAAAATCTGTCAGCATCTCCTGCTGCACTCACCCTTTTTATTTAAGCTTCAATCTCTATCCATCTTGAATATGAAGTCTGTGGATGTTGATAAGTTGTACAAAAATATATGGAACCACAGTTCTCCTCCATTTGCACAGAGCAAACTCAGGAGGTGCAGTGCTTGCCAGCATGGAGAGGACGAAGTTGTTCCAACCGGCCAGAGGGTTTTAAAAGATACAGAGCATCTCTGGGGGGAAAGGGGGCATCTCTATTTCAGGACTAACATGGCGAAACATATAGGGAAATCCAATTCAGACTTTTAAATTATCCAAGCCCTACGCCTGGATTTTGAGGAATCTGCAGTTTTGGTTTCTCTCACAGTCTTTTTTTTTTTAAAAAACATCCATTTGAAATATGTGAAGAACTGTGAGTTTCAGTAAATTCTGATCAAAGCTGAACTAAAACTAAATTCTCCTCAATTTGTGGGAAGGAATTGGTTGAAGTTAATTTTAAAATGTAGCTGTGACCCAAGTATGAGCCTTCTCATGAAGGGAATAAAATCAGCACGTGTTTTCAGATAACAAAAATATGGAGCTAGATGAAACCTATATAGCCCATGTATTGGTCCATTCACTCTCTCTGTGTTGTCTGTCTCTGATGTTCTAAGTTACACGTAGAAGTTACAATTTGCCACCCACAACATACTCTTCAGTTTGCAGAATTTATTATTCTTTATTAATTGATTGCCTTTAGATCCTGCCTTGCCTCCTGTGGGTCCAAAGCCACATGGGTTGCCTCTGTCCATTTTGTCCTCAAAACAACTCTATAAGGCAGGTCAGGCTGCAAGGTCATACCTGGCCCAGTGAATTTTGTGACTGAGTGGGGATTTAAACGCAGGTCTCCTGAGTTGTAATCCACCATTCTAATCCCTACCCCAACTTGGTTCTCTTTCTTAGTAGAAGCAAGAGAACGTTTGCTATAGGACAAATGGGAGGAGGAATGTGTTCAGCTGGTACCATAAACAATTTTGAAAAAATAATAATCTTAGTACTAGTAGTAGTTAGCAGTAACTTACTTTCCCTCAGAAAGCAGGAATGTTAGCAAGTGTTTGGGTCTGAGTCCGAGTCTTTGGTACCAAGTCCCGAGTCACAAGCCCCAAGTCTGAGTCCCAATTAAAAATAAGCTTTTTTCCCCAGAAAAAAATGGAGGGGATGGGTGGGTTCTGTGTGGGGAGGTCTGAGGCTTCTGAACCTCCCTCATGTTTGGAGTCCTGGCTGATATGCAAAAATAAATAAATAAATAAATAAATAATGCTGAGCCTGCCTCGCCTTTCCTCTACAAACCACCACCCTCTCCAAAACTTTCCTTCCCTGTTGCTACCTCCTCCATCACCATTTGCCTCCATTTGCCTGCCTTTCCTGCATCTTCTGGTGAGTGTCACAAAGCTTCTTCCAGGTTTACAGTGTCCTTGATTAAAAGAATAAGGACTAGAGATGGGGGTATTCGTATACAAATATGAATATCCCCCCACAGGTGCAGATAATGAGGTTCCGGCCCCCTGGGTCCAGACCAACCACTCACGATTCCGCCACTGCCATGGGCTCTGTGCTCCCTTCCTATCGCCCCGGAGGTCACGGTCGATTAGCCACTCCTGGTAGAAGGCGGGATGATGAGCCTCTCTGCCAGGTCGAAGAGTGGCTAATCCATTGTGAGCTCCAGAACGATAGGAAGGGAGTGCAGAGCCCGCAGCAGCGGTGGAATCGTGAGTGGTCGGGGCCAGACCCTCATTATCTGCACCTGTCGAGGGATATTCATATTCGTATATGAATATGAGTACCCCCATCTCTAATAGGGACCCAAAAACACAGCTTGGAAAAATGGGTCCGAGTCACAAGTCAAGTCTGAATCATTGGGGGGGGAAAGAAACCGAGTCGAGTCTGAGTCAAGTCACTGGTGTGACTGAAGTCTGAGTCCACAGATAGTCCCATGACTCAAGTCCCTGTCAAAAAGCTTACCCTCTATCACTTTTGCAGCCAAACAAGAAACAATAATAATCGGTTATTACAAGACACTTGACAACCTAATTTTGTTCCTCCTAGGATAAAGGCTCAATTTATGCCACATTTGTTTTTTTGGGGTTCATTCCCCCTGCCTCATATTGATTTAGTTTGGAGAGTGGATAATTGCATGCCTTTGATTAATAGCATGTTTGCTTGTGATTATTCTTAACAACTTTGCATACCTGGAAGACATTCAGAAATCCTTCTGTGCTTTGGAAGGCAAATTCCACAAAGGAACAGGACTTTCAAAGTTCTTACTAAATGTTGTCTCCCACTGCATACCCATGAATGCAAGATCAAAGTATGTAGAGTAGAGAGGAGACTGTAATTCCTACCGCTATACTCCAGAGTGAGAGACTGATACTCCAAGAGTAGCCAGGGAGGTGCAGTAGCAACAGTTGCATCCCTGCCTCTTTTCATTATTATTGAACTGCTGGATAGCTCAGGGGTTTGCTTGGGAGTTCGATTCCCTACTGTGCCTCCTTGACAGGGGCTGGACACAATGGTCCATAGGGTCCCTTCCAGTTCTTCAATTCTGAGATTAAGATTTCTAAGATTATTATTGCATTATTATATTTTATTAATATTATTCCATTATTATTTTCAGCATTACTTTAGGAACAATAACAGCAGTAAAGTGAGCTAGGTGTTTGCCTAAGGAAAAATAAAATCCCCTCTCCCCTCTGCCTAAGGAAAAATAAAATCCCAGAGAACAGAAGTCAATTTCACAGAATGACAAATAATAGTTTATGAGTCCATGGCTTTGATAGACCCATCTAAATGAGACTGCTCTCATTGATGTAGTATAATCTATATTAACTATTAGCCTACTGCCAAGCTGAGGAATTACCCATAGTACAGAAAAATAGGAGCATAAACTTGTCTGGTCATGGAGTATGAAAAAACTAGAGTCTGCTTTTTGTCTCTTGTTTGCTATCTCAAGTCAAAAAGAGATGGAATCATAAGGTCTTTGATCTGCTGTTTCGCCTCCCGTACTGTGGTGATGGCCAAACTGCCCATGACTTAATAGCAACCTGAAATGGAGCATCCTTGTAGATGGATGCTAACTGAACCCTGGTGTATGGAGAACAGGCAAGGAAAAGAGCTGAGAACTGAGGGATGACAGCAGATGTGGAAAAGATGTATTTCAGTCTTCTCAACAAGCTTTTGTCATCACAATTCCTCTTTATATTACCTGAATTAAACTACCTGTCCCAATCTTTCATGGAAAATTCTGATGGCACATGGGTTATAATAGGAGTTAAACTATTCCCTATTAAACCAGTTGGCCATTTATTCTATAAATACATTTAAACTGAAATTTTCCATTTCGTTTCCATCCCTCATGCTAGTGTTGGACTGGGAAGAACAGGTGCATCTTATGTTTCCTCTAATTGCAGGAACTGAGAAGTAACTTTTTTGTAATCACCTGAAATCTGATCCTTAAAAAAAATCAGTAATAGCAACACTTGCCTAGTAATTATTTGATCAGTGGGTGATTTAAGAGTGTTCTTATGTTCCACCTGCATTCAGTTTTTAATTTAATTGCACTTTTGACATTAGCTTCCAATATAAAATAAATGTAGAACATTTCCTCTGTCTTCAGGATTATATTAAATAAAGGAAAAGGCGTACTTATTTGCATCATTAAGGTTCTCTTTGAGGAAAAACTACAACACAGCAATTTGCAGTAATGAGTTTATGGTGATACAAGGAAGTCATACCAGGAATTTGAATCTTATCTACATTAAAAATGAACCATAAATTTCAGTGTATGCTTTGCAAAGAGGTCTGCCTTTCTTTTTATTTTCAAAGAAAAATCTTGATTCCAAGAGTATCCTTATCTTGTGATTTTGTGGTGTTACTGAAATAACCCCTTAAAGCATTTCTGAACAATAAAGAAAGCTGTAGTTGTGTGTGTTTTTTTCCTCTTAAAGAATTAGGACCAAGATGAGGAATATGTGGCCTTCCAGATGGTATGAGGTTCCAATTCCTATGCATCCTAAGCATAACCAGTGATTATGGATAAATAGAACCATAGCACAAAAAACTCTGGAGGGCTACGTATTTACTACCATGGATTAAGAGCTAGACTGCTGCTAAAGATACACATTTTTCTGGGACAAACGGAAAAACCAAACAAATATAGTAGGAACCCCATCTGCGGAACCAGTATTTGCAGTTTCAGTTGTCCACAATCACCACTGCTGCAACCGAGCCCACAGTGCTCATGAGCACACCACAGTGTGCATGCTCACTTACCTCCTTCTCTTACCATCCTTAGTAAGTTCACTATCTGCAGCTTCAGGCATCCACCAGAGCGGGGGAGCTTGGAACTTATCCCCTGCAGATATGGGGGTCCTACTGTAGTCTCTAGTTGGCTATATTTTGTTAATGCACAGGTAAGTGCTAAGAGAAATGAATGGATAGTTGTAGAGTCCCCTTCATGGGAGATTGTGGAGAAGAAATAACCTTCAGAAATAATAGGAGTTGCCTTTGGCTTCTTTTTTCCTTTCTTGTAGGTACTACATTTTACTGCTAATAGTGGTAGCAATTGGCTGTTTGAGATGGGACCACCATTTTGTTTTGTTTGCCAAAGTGTACATGCTGCATTTACAGTGGTCATATAGCTTTGCACAAAGTGTTGAAATTCACTTTTCCACACAGCTGTTAAAGATACTGGGGTCCTGCCTTGCTTTTTCATATGGCCACCTTACCTGCATCTTCCTGGATTTTGTGGGTGAAACTAAATGACATCTGCCACAGGCAAAAAAACAAAATGACATCTGCCACACACCCCAAGAATGCCAATAGCAAAGAGTCACTGAGCGGAAAGACGAGAACAATATCTGTAGCCGTTTAGTCCAGTTCTTCACTTTAGAACTTTAATAATAATGATGTGCTGTCGAGTCAATTCTGACTTATGGTGACCCTTTTCTGGGTTTTCCAGATAGAGAATACTCAGAAGTGGTTTCCCATTCCCTTCTACTGGGGGCACCCTGGGACTCTGCGACTTGCTCAAGGCCACACAGGCTGGCTTTCCTCCTGGGAGGCACAGTGGGAATCGAACTCTCAACTTCTGGCTCCTAAACCACTGGGATATGTGCGTGTCCATGTGTGTATGCTTATTGTTTGGACTGTAGAGGTCTTATGTTATCACTTCACATGGTGTGGCACAGTGGGCAAATGCTGGAGCTCTGGACCATTAAAAGGGTTACAAAATTTTAAAAGGGGAGAGGGTATAGCAGTGGTACCTGTGGTGGGCTCCAGCATTTGCCCCCACTGTGCTGCACCATGTGATGTGTTAACTCCTCAGTCCAAACAATAAGCACACGCACACACCATTTTTGCATATGATGCTTGAAATTTCAGATACAATCGGTGTAACTCTCAGCAGCAAATTGCCACAAGTTAAGAAGCTAGAGTAGGCATTTTCTGTTGTACTCTGAGTTGTGTGACTTGGGACACAACAGTAAATGCCTAAACTAAATTTTTAACTCATGGCAGTTTGCCACCAAGATTTATGCCAGATTGCATATGACAGTGGTTCCCAAACTTGGGTCCCTAGATGTTTTCGGACTACAACTCCCAGAAACCCTGGCCAATTCTGCTAGTGACGAAGGCCTCTGGAAGTTTTAGTCCAAGAACACCTCCCAGATTGGGAACCACTGGCATACAGACGCAATAGGGGTTTGGTCATTAAATTACACAATAAACTTTGCATTTTCTTCAAAAAGAACCTGCTGCTGATCCAGCATCATTATGGGAAACCCGTTGGGATTATTACTGGAGCTGCAGTTCTATACACACTTACCTAGGAGTAAGCTCAATTAAAGTTAATGGAGCTAACCTTTGAGTAGACATGTATAGCCTTATGTTATGGAATTAGTATCACATTCTTAAGAAATTCATTTTTTCAGCATATCTTTACATGTCTGAATCTAATTGTAGTTAGTGGACTTCAGCGACAATTTCTGTAATCAATGACTACATATGTAAAGTGACCCTGAGTTTACAATAATTAAGACTATTTTTCAAGTTAGACCATGGCAGGAGAAAGGAACCAAACAGAATAATGAAAAATGAAACATTTATGAGTTCATTTTAAAAGGATGGAATGAAGTATGCTTTGAAATTAGGCAAACTTCAGTATGAACATAGAAAGCAGGGCTAGAATTATCCACTTATTAATATATTTGTCAGAGGTTTAGTCTGTCTTTCAGCAAAATTATTGGCAGCTTACAGTAAAAATAATATAAAACTCATAAATAAAGTGTAATTCTTATAAAGAAATAGCAAGCAATAGCATATGACTTTGGCACAGGAGTTCAGCAAAGTGGGTAAAACCAGTGAATTAACACCATCTGGCCTAGCAAGAATGTATTTCCCTGGCTTCCTGATGACAAGAGGTTTGGTATCAGGTAGTCCTCTCCATGCTGACCATTTTATAAGCTTGGGTGTTGCAGTAAAAATACAGAGCTTGGAAACATTCTTTGTTTGAACTACAACTCCCAGAATTCTCCAAGGCCATGTTTGCTGGGTAATGCTAGTGGTTGCACTCCAGATAAGTAATGTTTCTAAGGTCTGTGAAAGTCTGGTTGTCATCAGGTACACATACACAAAATCAGTCATTGGGAATTGGAAAATCATAACCAAAATGCCTGCAAATGTTTTAAATTTGAATTCTACCTGCCATTGCAATCTATTCTGAAAGAGGGGCTTGGTAAGGGCAATTCTGAATAGGCAGAGACAACCTCTGCCAGCAAAAATCCCTTTATGGAAGCAGAAATACTCTTGTACAAGCAGAATCCTCTTCTGATGCCTGATGTCAGAAATCTTCCAGCAGAAGGACCTGCCAGCAGAACTGGTCTCCTGGCTACAATTTGTCACCAGAAGAGCCGCTAAGGAACAGAGCTAATCTGTGTCCATGTTGATCATCCTCCTTTCCATATCATTATTTTGCCAATATTGACATTATGGTACCACCTTGACATATCTTTTAATGGTACCAGAACATGGACGTCGGATTCCTCAGTGTGTCTTTCAGGTGTTTAAATATATTTTGCTAAAATATTTGCTCATTAGATTTTAACATGTAGTGAAGTTCAAGGAATTGAGGGTCCACCCACCTACCCCAAGCTGTAAAAGATATTATTTGGGATTACATGTATTCTTCAGAGATCCTTTTGTTAGGAAGAGACAGGCTGCAACACAACTCCTCATGTATCTCAGTTTTCTTCAGCGTGGTTTAATGTGAAGTTAGAGCATGGTTTAATGTGAAGACAAATGATGCTGTAGTCTTGCTGATGTTATGTAGGTCTGGATTTACTCAGTATATAGAGGGGATATCTCAGAGGAACTTCCTCTGTAACACCCCTGCCTTTCTCTCTCCCGATTTTCTTCATTTTTCTCAAAGTAGGCTATCTGAACATAGCCAAACAGGCTGTCAAGGATTCTAGTTCTAGACAGCTATGTCATTTTCCAAATTACTTCATTCCATTCCCATACACAAACACACATACTTTCCTATCCCACCTCCCTGAACAGTCACTTAGTATTCCTTTCCACTGAGTGTGCTCAATCCTTATGGAGATGCCTGGTCCATCTCCTGTTTTCTTTCCTACATCCCCCCACCCCCGTTTTCAGTACCTCCAATTTGGGTGGCTATGTAAAGATCCATATTGAAATAGTATTTTTGCTGTTGTGTCTACTTGTATCTAAGTGCAATGCAAAAACAGCAACCATTTTAAAAGAACATATTTTGGAGAAGGCACTCTCAGTGTCACTTCCCTGTAATACCATGCAAAAGAGATACCTTTGTGTCTCCTAAGTGAAAATGAAGTCCTTTATTTTCCCCAGTGCGCAGAATGTGTAACCAGAGATTATGTGCGGAGTAGTACATTTTAAAGATTTATTTAGATCACAGCAGATAAATAGGAAAGAAGAGGCACAAAATAAAGGCACAATATAAAAGAAATCAAAGGAAAATCAATGAATTTCTAACACTGTACACTGCAGTGATGAGATAAAAAGTACAAAGCAGAACAACCAGTATTAAAATATCAGATGAAATTACAGTTATGCAAAATTAGACATAGTTAGCCCTTTATAAAATACTATATTTGCCCCTAGGTATTTCATGTTTCAAATTAGATATAAGCTTGCTAATTTTCAAAATGACCTATGGAGATTGGGCTTCACAATGTGGAGGCAGATGGAGAAGCTCTTATGAAAATGGTTGTGGGAAAATATAAGGGATGTGCATTCAGCTTTGGAAATATTCAGAATTCACCAAATAATGCCATATTCAGATAGTTCGAAATATATCAAAATCTGAATTTTATAGTTCCAAATCGGCAATAATAATCCCTAAATAGAGATGGGCATGAAACAAACCATGAAGCAAAATAACTCACAAATCAGGCCATTTTTAAAATTTGTTTCAGGGTAGTTTGGGGAAACATGCCTGCCCAGAATGAAACACTGAACTTTTATCAGCATTAGTGATTCATACATGGGCTATAACTCAAGATATCCAAAATCCAATCTTCACCAAACTTGGACTGACTCTTGGGCTGACTCTCCTCCCCACACCCTCCATGTTTGGCAAAGATTGGGTTTGGGACTTCTGGGTTACAGCACCCCAAGCAGGTCCCCCTAGGAAAGTGCTCTTTAGTCCTAAATCCAATCATCACTTGGATGAGGTGGGGAGGAAGTAAGTTGAAGACTGTCTCTGAGTTTGGCATATCTAACCCATGTGGGGGCAGATCTACATTCCTAGAAGTCCTGAACCACATGAACCACAAAACGGTTCGTGTTGTCGGAAAGCTTGTGGAAATTCATGGTCTGTAGTTTGTGAATAGCAACGAACCATGAACCACCATTTTCCCGGTTGATGCCCATCACTATCCCTAATATTTAGACTCCCCTTTACTCCTGTAGAGTAGAAGGCTAATCTTAAAGACACTCTGGCACCAAGGATCATCCTTTTATCTTTTCTACATGGACTTTCAGTATATTGTTTCCATCTTTTCTCTATTTTATCCTGATCAGATAATGTGTTTCCTTGTTGGTCTTTCGGACTACAGCTTCCAGAATATCCCAGCCAGTATGGTCACTGACCATGCTTGCTGAAGTATTCCAGGAGCAATAATAATAATTTTTAAAAATTAAGTTAGGTTAAATTATATTTAAAAATTCCTATCACTGGGCCAGCCCTATCATAGGTAAAGTAATTTCAGATTTATTCCTTTTTCTTCACAAGTGCCCAAGGCATTTAGCTGCGAAGCTGAAGCCGTGAATTTACTATTTAAAGCTCACATGCGAAGCTCTCCCTGGTTCTAACTAACCATGTTTTGAGGCTGTATTACCAAAGAGCCCCCAAAGAGCATCTCAGTAGGTGGACAAGGTCATCTGCAGAAAGAAACCATTCAGTTATTCTGATCATAAAACATAAAGACTTCGAACAGCCATTTCAAAGAACTCTTTTCCCCCTGCAAATATACGTCTCACTCTAGTACTCCTGGAGGTGGAGGTTGGTTGATTCAATTACTTTGCATTAAAATAAGCTGCTATGAAAGTTGCTGATACAGTCTGAAATCTGCAAGTATGATGCCAGATTTGTTTAACCTGCAGAGAATTAATGATGTGATGACAATAGGATACAATAATTACTTCAGCTGGGTAATTTACATAGCGTAAACTGGACAGGTACGACAATTCAAGTCAGTAGAATAAGTTCATTGTCTACTTTTAAAAGCATTGGCTGATTTTTAAAGTTTTTTTTTTCACAGGCTGGAATAATTATATTATCACTGGCAAGTGTTCAAAAAGCAGGGGAAATGCCAGGTTTTATTCTTATACTTTTCTAAAAGCAATGATTCTACAAATATATATATATTATTTTATTTGTTTAAACATATACCCAGCCCATTTATTTTATTTTTTATTGTTTCAAACTGATACCACACCCATTTAGTGGACAAGCTACTACTCTGGGCAGCAGGAAATAACAAAAGTGTACAATACAACAATTTAAAGAAGAAAATTGAGAGAACTGAGCATATAAAATAAAAACCCATTTGGCGAGCCAAGGACCGGCATAAACTCAGTACAAAATTAATATTATGAAGGGGTGAGGTCTGTAAAAATCTGGGTAAAAACCCAGGTTTTCAGTTGCTTACAGAAGCTCAGGAGGGTGGGGGCCAAGCAATGGTTCTCTCAGAAAGATATATATGTATCCTTCTTTCTGGGAACAAGGATACCCCTGTCTGAGATTTGCCTATAGTTTTCAGTAGCCCCTCTTCAGGTGTTGAGGAGTGAAGAGTCACAGTGTATTCAGATGTAGTGCACTGTGTCTGCACTGTTCCCAAAATACATCCCAGCCTGCAAGCTTTCCACTTTGTCTTGGATAACTAAGAGAAACCCTGTTATGTTCGCAGCCTGACCAAAAACCTGTACCAATCTTTACACTTCTCAACGAATTGAGAAGTCATTATTCAAAAACCGCATCATATAAATGGCTGTATTTAAGACACAGTTGCAAACACACAGACACAGACACCCCACAATCATAAACGGAAAAAATAATGTTAACTTTGTTTTAGAAGAGGCAGATGTGTTAGTCTGTGTTAGCATATCAGCAAAACAAACAAACAAACAAACCAAAACAAACCAAACCAGAACAAAAAACACAGAAAAATAAAAAAATTAAGAACACAAATAGCACCTTAAAGATGGACTACTGTATTTTAATGCATCTGATGGCAGAAAGTGAGGAGGACTTAAAGAACCTCTTAATGAGGGTGAAAGAGGAGAGCACAAAAAAAATGGTCTGAAGCTCAACATCAAAAAAACTAAGATCATGGCCACTGGTCCCATCACCTCCTGGCAAATAGAAGGGGAAGATATGGAGGCAGTGACAGATTTTACCTTCTTGGGCTCCATGATCACTGCAGATGGTGACAGCAGCCAAGAAATTAAAAGACGCCTGCTTCTTGGGAGGAAAGCGATGACAAACCTAGACAGCATCTTAAAAAGCAGAGACATCACCTTGCCGACAAAGGTCCGCATAGTCAAAGCTATGGTTTTTCCAGTAGCGATGTATGGAAGTGACAGCTGGACCATAAAGAAGACTGATCGCCAAAGAATTGATGCTTTTGAATTGTGGTGCTGGAGGAGACTCTTGAGAGTCCCCTGGACTGCAAGGAGATCAAACCTATCCATTCTGAAGGAAATCAACCCTGAGTGCTCACTGGAAGGACAGATCCTGAAGCTGAGGCTCCAATACTTTGGCCATCTCATGAGAAGAGAAGACTCCCTGGAAAAGACCCTGATGTTGGGAAAGTGTGAAGGCAAGAGGAGAAGGGGACGACAGAGGACGAGATGGTTGGACAGTGTCATTGAAGCTACCAACATGAATTTGACCCAACTCCGGGAGGCAGTGGAAGACAGGAGGGCCTGGCGTACTGTGGTCCATGGGGTCATGAAGAGTCGGACACGACTTAACGACTAAACAACAAAAATTTTTAATGCAAGCTATCGTGGGCAAATCCACTTCCTCAGACTACATGGCAAAAATGTATACATTTATTCATAACCCCAAATCAAGAAACTATATTTGGGCACAAGTTGTTGACCTGGCAATGACTTTTAAAACCCCTGTTGATATTCAGTTCCCCTTTCAGAAAGCATTGTTCTGTAATCAATAGCAATGATTGATGGCTAAATTAATCCCAAAGATTAGAAATACTCATTACCATATAGTTCCTGCTTATTATCTATAACCTGGGAAGCCCTCCTTAGGGTCACTATAACGGAATTGACTTGATGGCACATCACAGCAGCTAATCATGATAAAGCAATTCACCTTCCAAGTGATTCTTTTCCTGTTTGTCACATCTTCCCTATGATGATCTAAGAAAACATGATAGAGGAAAAAATCCCAAGAGGTCCATAACAAAGTTTACGTATGTTCTGTGCTGTCAAGTTGGAACCAATTTATAGCAACCCTAACAGGGGTTTCAAGGTAAGTGAGATATTTAAGGAGTGGTTTAACCAGTTGCACTCCCCCAGTCAGTTTCCAAGCCAAGTGGGGATTCGAACCATATTCTCCAGAGTCCTAGTCCATCACTCTGTCCACCACACCACACTGGGAATATAATAAAGCTTAATAATAGGTAAAGGTAAAGGTTCCCCTTGACAAATGTCCAGTCATGTCCAATTCTAGGGGGAGGTGCTCATCCCCATTTCCAAGCCGTAGAGCCAGCGTTTGTCCATAGACAGTTTCTGTGGTCACGTGGCCAGTGCGACTAGACACGGAACGCTGTTACCTTCCCACCGTGGTGGTACCTATTTATCTACTTGAATTTGCATGCTTTCGAACTGCTAGGTTGGCAGGAGCTGGGACAAGCGACGGGAGCTCACTCCGTCACGTGGATTCGATCTTACGACTGCTGGTCTTCCGACCTTGCAGCACAGAGGCTTCTGCGGTTTAACTCACAGCGCCACCACGTCCCTCAGAGCTTAATAATAGCTAAAACCAAAGCAAGTCACCTTTAACAATTGCCACTCCTCTGAAAATGATTTAGTAGTAAGCTTCAGAAAATACTATCAGCAAGTCAATTAAGACTCTCTGTTTAGACAGCAAAGTGCAACAAGGCTTACATTGTTCTTAGCTTGATTAAAAATAAAGATAACTATATGCATATGACTGCAAATGAAAATGAATGAATAAAGATGGAAGAGCAACCCTGATAGTTCTGTCTTTTAATTTTGGCATAGATCAAGAGTGTGAATTAAAAAATCAATCATGTCTGTTGTGTTGCAAAAGGAACAGATTAAGCCCTTATATACACAGCCTGGTTTCCTTAGAAAACAAACTTTCTGGGCTAACTTTCCAATTTACATAGCTAAATCAAAAATAGTTTACCTAATTAACAGAAGAACTCAAAACATGTATGGGTCATCAGGACCAATGCATGTCAAGCTTTCTTCATTGCCCCTCAGCCCAAAAGCTACCATAAAAAGTGTTAAGGTCTTCTAATGAGCCCCTAAGGTATAAGAGGCAGAAATTGCAAGGCCTTCTAACTGAGGGAGAAAAAATGAACAAAACCAAAATAATAGCAATATTAGATTTAAGAAATTTGCAGGCAACAGCATTTAACCCTGAGGAGGGGAGTGATCTGCAAATAGGTGGCAAAACAAAACACTGGACAAGATACAGTATTTAGCATCTGAGGGCACCTTGGCAGGGCCCATCCTTTGTCTTTCTCCTGCTGCCCTTTCCATTTCCCTACCAACTGTCCCAGTAGTCCAAGCACTACCGGAAAGCTGGTGTGACTGTTATTTAAAATTTCCTTATTCCTCCAGAGCAATTATATATTGGGCAGATCATTTTTGACTGCCTATCACATTGTTGCACCACCATCAGATGAGTCTTTCAGGACCCATGCTTGGGAAATTGACTTTTTGGGGTGTAACATCTTTCATTACTGATGATGAGACCTATTCATTAATGCACCACACTTAGCTCACAATTCTCTCTCTTTGGGGAGCTTAAGCCATGAGGGCACAGTTACATAATGAAAATTAATCAGGAGATGGATCAGGGTTTTTTAGGTCAGTTCCATGTCACATGGTAGTCATGTGATTTTTGAGTTGGTGTTTGTGTCCTCTTGGGAAAACTTTAAATCCAGTTTTAAACTGTGTTGTTTATTGGTTGAGGGGACTACAGGGGCTTTTAGAATTATTGCATTTGAGGCTTTGTGCTCTGCCCCACCTGCCTCACACCGGTTGCCTCTCACAGTCACTAGCTACTGCTGCTATGGTGGTTTTTGTTTTGTTTTGTTGTTTATTATTTCTTGCAATCTGACATAGCACTAACTCAGTATGAAAGCTATAAAAAAATTAAACACATTGGATTGCAAGCTTTCTCTGCAGCCTGATAAGCACGCAGAGAAACAGACAGACAGACAGACACAGACACAGGAGAACAAGAGAGGAAATTAGAGAGTGGCTGTGGTCTGGTGAGAGGGAAGGCACACCAGTGAGTGGCAAAGAGAAACTGACCAGAAACATTGACAAGATCTGCAGCTTCTAAGCTTGCCAAGGAGGGAGTCCTTCCCCCCACCCAGCCTTTCTCTCTTTGTTGGCTCTCTTTTCAAATCAGACTGCAAGGTTTTCCTGTAGCCGCAAACCCATGATCCTGGCATCTATTACTTGACAACCCCCACAGACACAATTTACACTGACAAAGTCATTCACCTATGCCCAAACAATTCAAAATACATCAATATCGCAAGTGATTTAAGATAAAAAACTTTTAGTGGCTGAGTAAAATACCTTGCTTTCCAACCAAAAAAACACACTTTCCAGGCAAAATAAAAATAAAAAATAAAAACCCACTCTTCCTTGTGCATCATGTAATTGGAATTTTTAAAAAATTGACTTGAAACATGCTAAAACCAATTCAAAGCAGGCTTTCTTTTGCACATGTAACCAAGCCCTGAGACAGCTTTAAATGGCCTGAAACTGACAGATTTTAAAGTAATTGAATGTGCTTTAAGTTGCACATGGGTGGCTATCTCACTTCCGAAGCACATGTAAGATCTGCTTCCCACATCCTCTCCCCACCGAGAAATCTGCCAGGGGCACACACAAGCATCTTCACCTGAATATGCTTATGAGGTTTCTATGATTTGGGAGCCCTGCATGGGAATGCTGTAAGTTTCTTTAGCAGATCTCCCAATCATCGGAAGATTGCAAATGTATTTGCAGGTGCCACTGTAGGACTTCACTGGGAGCATGCAAAAGTCTGCATGACTTCCAGTTGGGATTGTGATTTTGGGGTCTGGGTCTGTGTTTACTCACATCCCCGTATCATCATTGTGCTTCACGTGCTACCAATTTCAGGCATAGCAGCAAACTGGGCTACTGAATCCAATGCTTCTTAATTCTTTCAGACTTCATTACTCGTATATTGCTAACAGTATGGCTTTTTAAGCTCTCTCACTCTCATTTTTGCTCACCCTCTCTCTCTGTGTGTGTGTTTGCATATCTGTCTGTGTGTGCCTGTCTGTCTCCCTCTGTGTGATTAACTGGAACAAAAATAAACCAAAATATTGTATTCTCAAAGGTTTTCACGGCTGGGATCCTGTGGGGGTGCCATTCCCAAGGTTGCTAAGCCACATGGGTGTTGTAGTGAGAGAAAACTCTCCTAGCATCCTGTGGCTGCTTCTGAGGGGAGGAGCTGCCACCATTCTTCCTCTTTCTCATTACCATAGAGAGCTTGCCATAGAGGCCTTTCCTTAGGCCAATTAGAGGGCTTGATTAATTGCCTTTCCCCAGACCAATCCTAATAACATGATGTAACCATTGTCCTATCTGAACCCTGTCTACTATCTGTAATGCTGTCACTACCTGTGACCTTGTAATGTTAATAAAAGGACAGTCTCCTGGGGGCAGGGCGGAAGAAGACTTCTCATTCTGCTTCCTTGATGAGTCGCCCACCAGGAGTACTGCTGGCAGACATCCATCTGTGTGTGTGGCTGACTTCCTTAATCCATTGCTAAGAGACTCTTCGCTATCCTATTATCTGGTGATCACCACAAAGCCCATCAGCCTGCTGAGTTCGTGTCTCCCACAGGATCCGATGGTTGTTGTAGGTTTTTCGGGCTGTTTGGCCGTGTCCTGAATGCGGCCAAACAGCCCGAAAAACCTACAACAAACAAACCAAAATGTTGTTGGGTCACTTCATCCTGTAAACCTCTTAGATTTTGCTTCTTAGCAAACCATGACCTGATTTTATATTTCTGTTCATACTTCATTAAATTTACACAACAGTTGTAGCATAGAACATAACTCTAAGACAGTCAACAAAATTATTATATTCACCAATTAAAAGGAAACAGAATTTAAATTATCTACATTTACACTCATCAATTAAGACAAAAACAAAAGGGGAGAGAGTTAGTTATTGGTGGAGAAACTGATTTTCTTGCAATGAAGACATCCAAAAAAGAGAGCCATTTTTGGTAAAATACAATATACATGATCCTACATTTCTCTAGTTCTGACTTTTTCCACAAAGTGCTAAAACATGCCATTGTTGCAACTCCTCCTGTATGTCTATATCGGGGGAAGACAAAATGCAGTCTTGGGTCCACATGAGTCATTTCCCCTCTATCTTCAGACTTCCCCACTCTCCTTTTTCTGTGGTAATAAGATATTACTAGCCAGTCCTGGAAGCCTAAATGAGTAAAAAATAGTCCTTTTAAACAAATCAAGCCCCTCTCCCACTACTGTACTAGATAGATATGGGCTTCTAGCTGCTTTCAGCGTGGTGTGTTTGTTTGTGTGTGTTTGTCATTCTGGGTGGTCTACAAGGCCTCCAAAAGATCTTGAAAGCAAAAAGCATCACCCCTCCCCAATCCAGCAAAATTGCCCAGGGCGGGACTGGACCATGATTAAGTTTCTAGTAGATTAGCATTGATCTCTTAGCAATAAGAAAACTTCTACACCAGTAGGTTTGATTGACAAAATTCAGTCAAGCCGCCAAAAGTGGGCTTATATAAAGAAGAGAATCTAAGTGTCTAAGAAACTAAGCTATTAGAATCAACAAAAATATATTTCCAGAAGGATACAAAAGGAGGGCAATTCCGTAACTAATGAATATTAGGGACTTTTCAGTTAAAATACATCCAACATTGATTGAAGCTAACGTTCTACCTAGAGAGATGGAATCTGGGTAAAGAAGATGGACTGTTCTACTGCCAAACGTGAAGTCAGTATTTTATGGAGGTAAACCCAAACCAGCAGGACCGGCATTACGACAAATTACATTGGTCACTAACCATAAAATATGTGGATTTACTCATTGAGCCAAGTCTGAGATCTAATAACTTTTGAGTCAAATGAGGCATGAAACATATTGTCAGATTCTCAGTGTCCCCAAGATCAGCAGAGCTTTCTGTTAATGGTGTATTTTCAAACAGAGGATGTGGAGAGGGTTAGCTGAATGTAAGAGATGGCCATAGGTGTTATTGTCAGTGCTTTTCTTCTAAATAAGAAATTGTATTCATCTACACTATAGATGTCTATGTTTCAAAGGGATTAATGCTTCCAGATAAGCAAACCTTAGCATATGAGAAATGGTTTCCATTTTGCTTGAGAACTGGAAAAAGATGAGAACAAGAAAATTGTTATCTTTTTCTACTTTCTTTCACAAAAATGAACAAACCACCAGCACCACAATTAATATATGCTTGTCAACCTCTCAAAAGAAACAGGAGGCAATGAAACAGTTGTGATTCACCTCAGCTTATATCACACTTTTCCATCCTGACTAGTGAGTGTCTTTCATTTTGATGTTGTTGGGCAAATGCCACCTACATTTTTTCCCTGTCCTTGTTTGAGACTGCATTGTGAGACTGTTTCCTTCCCACATGAAAAGTTGTGGACACATTAATGCATTTTCCACGTAGACCTCACTTCTTCAACTTCTCCCATTGACTGAAGTGTGTGTGTATTTTTCAATCATGACCATTTTCGCTATTCATATTTTAGAATGTGTTCATTGTTCTGAGTGCCCTTTATTCCTCCCACATACACTGCACGCTTCATAAATGAGTAAATGCTCAAAGTGAGGTGTGTTTCTTCTTGCAACAAGTCTCAGGAGGTGCAAAAAATATATATCTATTTTTGTTGAGACTGTGAAATCCAGCAAAAACTTTTTCCATGCCCATTATGAAAACAAAAGCATTTAACTGGGTTATAAAGTTTCAACAACAGTACCCATTTCACACCTCCTGAAACCCACTGTGAAATGAAGCATACCTTACCTCTGGAACCCATACACTAGAGAGGCATGCCTTGCATTTAAAAAAAATTAAAATGCACGCCAAAGTATGGCCGTAGTCCAATTGTTACTCACAATAATAGTAGGTCAAATAAATCAATAGGAACTGATCGACATTTTCTCAAGTTCCATTGATTCAATAGATTTACCTAATTGGGACCAATAATTGTGTTTCATCCTCTTTGCACAGCTTTAAAATGTGAACTGCTAAAACTGCATAGAATTGAAAAATGTGCATAAACATGCTTTAACTAATGGAAAAAAATCCATATAAAAATTGTTCCAGGCCAGGTAATCTGACCAACATGAATTTGACCAAACTCCGGGAGGCAGTGGAAGACAGGAGGGCCTGGTGTGCTGTGGTCCATGGGGTCACGAAGAGTCGGACACGACTTAACGACTAAACAACAGGTAATCTGAAGGCTCCTCTCTTCCTGTACATGTCTGACTGAGATATGAGACCTTAAACAAAGGCTTGGTTTCATTTTCTGCTACCTTAAGAAATTAGGCTGGCAAATACCTGAGACAGGGCTTTCTTTGTAGTGGCACCTCAGTTGTAGAAATCCTCCCTGGGGAATTCAGGCTTGCTCCATCTATTGTACATTTCCAGTGCACAGCCAAGGCTAAACTCTTCTATCACCTTTCTTTTGTGAAGCTGGTTTTCATGGTTCCTAATCTGTCTTTGACGACTGTTGACTTTTAGAAGTATCTTGTAAAATGGGTTTTTAAGTTGTGTTTAAGGATTTCTTGACATCTTTTTGTGGTTCTGAATGCCTTTAGGGGCCCTTCTAGACTGAAAATAATGAACAAATGTTTTAAATGAAGAACAATAAATAAAATGTGGAGATTAAAAATGAATGCAAAAACACATGCATTTTTAAAGTGAAAACTATTTCTTGTGGTGGTGGGGGGGGACCAAAGAGAAGTGTGCAATCTGATATGAAGTAAGGACAAGGTAAGAATGCAGATGGGATTCAGAGAACTGCCATGAAATTTAGAAGGAAAGATCTCTAATTCCTACCCAGCAGCTAATGGCTGCTCTAAAATGGAGACCATATGTATGGTATTACAAAGCACCCCATGTAATGCATTTACCACTTGATTAGTATTTAACGCTGAGAAAAAGAGAAAAGTGATTGATTTCTTGATGTACTATCAATTGCTTGACAGCTGTCACTCAAAACTCCAGGTGTAAGTGGGGGAGCTAAGAAGTTTTGATTTTCTGATGTGTAGAAAAATGTCTTGTCATGTGCTAATTAAAAATACAAAATGGAAAGCTTTAAAGAGGCCACCAACAGTTTTGAAGGTGCAAATGATATCTTTTGTAAAGATTAAAACCATAGTAAAAATGCATTCTTACAATCAGTGGGACACAGATGTCAAATCAGTTTTACACTGTTTTTGTCTGTTACACCGATTGTGACCCATTGCTACCAGAAGGCAAGGTGAGGCTAAATGTTCAAGAGATGCGAACTGGGTAATAGCTGCCGATCATGGCAAAGCTTCTTGCTACCCACTGGCATAGACATTGTGTTATTTTTAGAGCCACATTTTTCATTTCCATTTCCCCAGACAGCCATGGAGAAATTGATAGATCTACTGAATTATGCACCTGTTTCTGGTCATTTTCTCTCATCCCAGGAGTTCTGGCAGGTGTGTGTGTGTGTGTGTGTGTGTGTGTGTGTGTGTGTGTGTGTGTGTGTGTGTGTGTGTGTGTGTGTGTGTGTGTGTGTGTGTGTGTGTGTGTTTAAACATTCACAGGGCCACTTTTCACATTTCCTCTGCAAGTCACAAGAGCACTCCTGCCTGTTACACATGTACCTGAAGAACCATTCAAGTTTAATATGAAAAAGTCACCTCATACATCCACCTGCTGTTTAAAGATCAGGATGTTAACCATGCCCTGGTTTATGCTCTCATGCTAAATGGGAAATTTTACACTTTTTTTTCCTGATTATAGTGAGAGGGTGACATTTTTTAAAAAAAATGGTCTCAGAAACAAAGCCTTTATTTGTAAGGATTGATGTCCATGCCGCTGTTGCATGGATGTTTTAAAATGAAAAAGCATTAGATGGGTTGACTGTATTTTTGTAAGCAACCGGCTTGCCATTTTGTATATGTATTGTGTATATGTGATTAGCTCCAGAGAGACAAAAGAAAAGAGAGACATGGCACACAAGTTATACAAACCATGATATGAAAAAGTGCCTGAGCCAGGATCCTGTTGGAAGAGAATGGTCTACAAAGTCGCACTGGTGCAGAAACATGAGATCTCCCAGTTGCATAAGTGTTGCCTTTATGTAAGAAGTTTCTGAGTGGCCGGTCCGTGCTTCCCCAAGAAGATCCTAGAAACATCCATGTGTAAGCGTCAGAAAAATCAGACTGCTTGTGCTATGTCTATTGGGTCAGAGGTTTGATTTGAATAGGATCCCATACTTCACATCTCATTTTAACACTGGAAAAGAAAATAGTGGTGTCTGGAGGATTCTCTGTTGGCTGCCTCTACCATAAATGGCATATATTTCTTTGTGCCATTAAAGCCTTAACAGCATTGAGATCCGATGACGGAAGGTCCCCCAACTTCTCTATGCACATTCGTTGCCTGAAATCATCTCCAGATGCCCTTCACCACATGATTTCTCAGTTCTCTGCCTGTTTCTGACATGTCTTCAGATACACTTTTCTCACAAATCTCCAATCAAGAAGCCTCTACAATGAGTTGTGGCAATGAACTGAGAGTGGAAAGATGTCAAAACAAAACAAAACAAAAAAGCATAGGTGCAACTCTAGGCACATAAAATGTCCACCCACACCCCCGGGTAGTTCATCAAATCTGTGGAAAATTTAAAATTATTCAGGATGGATGGAATATTGAATATGTCTTGTATTTAAATCCAGGAAATCTGAGCTTTGGCTAGGAATTTTAATTGAAGCTGAAAGACACAAGTGAGTAACATGATTTGTATTCTGACAACAACACAAGCGGTAAGGGCAATCTTTGTATAATAAGCTCTTCATCATAATGTTACTTTAAAAACTTCTAACTCTAAGCATAATTAATATGATGGATTTTTTTAAACAAATTGTGAAAGAACATCTTACTTTATTTTATACTGCTAACAACTCTTTCTTGACAGAACTTTTTCAGATCATACTTACTTTAAATCTAGT
The DNA here is from genome assembly GCA_037013535.1 of Intellagama lesueurii. Lineage (NCBI taxonomy): Eukaryota > Metazoa > Chordata > Lepidosauria > Squamata > Agamidae > Intellagama > Intellagama lesueurii. Next base: position 89,507,467 of record JBAJHW010000004.1, on the reverse strand, counting down.
TACACAACTAATTATTATTACTTAGTTTAAATGTGCTTTTATGACTTTTGGATTTTACTGACCCATATTTTTTCCAGACATCATACTTCAGATGAAATATTTGCACTGGTCCTCTTACACAGAAGCCCAGTATGCCTGAATATGAGGTCACATGGAATTTTCTAAGGCACAGAAGTACTATGGATTCATAAATGGTTGCCCCTTCTGCACATATGCAAAACTGTATCCAACACACTGATATCCAGAAGTGGGATAGGCTCTTTTAGAAAGTGTAGTATCTGGGCCTGATTCTGCATACCCTTCTAGAGTAGCTGGCTTTTAAAATTATTTGGGGGGTCAACTGCACACTTTTACAAATGGGTTGTGCACATTCATATAAATTGGGCAGTAGTGAAAAAAACATGTTTTCCAGTTGCATTCATTTGTAGCTTGGATGGGATATTTATGATGATCCTGTTGTGCTTCCTATGTGTATGTTTTATTTCAAAAAAGAAAAAGAGTTTTTTCCCCTAGACACAGAAGCTTTTTGACAGAATGATTGGTGAGACATAAAATATGAAGGGCTAAAACACATTGGTATAGCAGACAGCAGGTTTGACAACATCTCTTGACATCTTTGATTCCTGAGTCAGTGTTTCCTGGAGGGCCACTTCCTATTCATGGCTGTATCTCACCACCTTGTTAAAGACATAGTGTCAGAGCCCCTCTAGTGTTGTGCAAACTTTACAAGGGCTGTGCGTGTCAAGACGATTGTGAGATCTTTATGAAGAAAATTTTCAGGTCTCAGCAAATAATGAAAGGGGGATTTGAATAACCTCTCTCCCTCTGCACTGAAAGAACTAAAACTTCCTTGTTGATTGTGCTTTAGAAATATTGCATTTGGCCACAGATGACAAGATCTATCAGTGGAGAAAGATATTTTCTCATTATCTAGAAACAAATGCACTGAATGGGTCCTCAACTGATTTTTTTTCACCTAGTCCTACAACCAAAATTTAATCTTGAACCTTTTAACGTTTTTAAATCTTTAATCTGTTCAACACTTGTGGCTTCCTTATACCTCCACTGAACTGTCCAAAGCACCTGTGTGTTTTGCCTTTAGTTAGATACAGGCATGGGTTGCCACTGCCTCTGTGCTTCAGAGAAAGAAAATCTCCATATTATCTCCTTCCCGGTTGGCTTTGACAGAGGTTATGTGATCCTTCCTCAGCTTTGACTCCCCACTAGAGATGGGGGTATTCATATACGAATATCCCCCCACAGGTGGAAATAACGAGGGTCCACTAACCATTCCGCCACGGACGCGTGCTCGACGGAGCCTTCCTATTGCGCCGTTGTCCGCAATGGATTAGCCACTACTGGCAGGAGGCGGGATGACAAGCCTCTCTGCCAGGTCGCAGAGTGGCTAATCCATTGTGGACAATGGCACAATAGGAAGGGTCTGTCGAGCGCGCGTCCGTGATGGAAAGTGCGTGGACAGTCCGGCCCCATGGGGCCAGACCCTCGTTATTTCCACCTGTGGGGATATATTCGTATTCGTATACGAATACCCCCATCTCTACTCCCCACATATCACTTCTCAATTTGAGAGTCAGTATGATTGCAGCCTCTGTGAAAGATCCTAGGCCTCTATTCAGACTTTAGTGGCTTCCCCTCGCCCCAACTTTTTAATATCTAGCCTGATTAAGAGTTTTCAAGAACTTATTTTGTGCTTCTGTAGCTGATTGCAATAAAGAAACTGGGCACTTTTGGTTTTTGGATTTAGTTTACTCCTCTGAATCACAGGACCTTCCCCCACACCCTCCTTTTTTTTTTTTTTAAAAAAAAATCTTAATCAAGATATCTCACAAAAGATCTCTCCCAAGAATATTTTCCTTGGGTCACACTTTCTGCACATATGCATGTAAGTCCCTCAGCCTTTATTCCATAGCAAATTATAATCCAAGATTTAGTGAAAAAATAAATAAAAATCAGGTCTAAGTTCTTATACAAACATATCACATTCAAACCTGCCAAAACTAAAAGTGAATGGAAATGGTTTTGTGCACCAAACCAGCTCTTTTGCAATATAGTCATCTGGTTCTTAGCTCTAAAAAATGTGCACCAAAAGGCAAATACACTGAGTATATAAATGTATATATTAATGCAAAAATAACCCAAACCGACAAATGTGTTATACTAGAGGAAATACAGTAAAAAGTGCACATTACAAGGGGAAGTGCATTGTATGTCTATACAGTAGTACCTCAGTTTATGAACACCTCGTTTAACATAATTTTCGGTTTACGAATGGAAATCCATAGAAAATAATGCCTCGGTTTACGATTTTTTCCCGCAATATGAAGGAAGTTTCCCCAGGATGCATTGTGCCTGGAGGTTTATAGCACCACCCCCGTTCCTATGGCAATCCGTGTTTCGGTTTACAAATTTTTCGCATTACGTAACCTTCCAGAGAACGCATTAAATTTGTAAACCGAGGTACTACTGTATCTGTATTTTTTTTAATGTAGACTTTATTTTTTAATACATTCACAAGCTAAAATGAACATCATCCACAATGAACTTGCAGTTGGGGAAATTAGATATTCAGCAAAACCAAAATGCATAAGTTCCCCCCATCCTTATAAATACATTGGAGCCATCTGAGTACTGAATGCAACCATGCATCATTTTAATGTTGACTCTCATCTGTATGCTGAAACAGAGCACACTGGATACTAATTCCAAAGCATGGGCCTATCACTCTTTAGGATTGCTAAGATCAATTTCTGACCTATTTTCAGGACATCTGGCACTGAAACTAGGAGATAACAAATATTAAACCTGAGTCACAGGCTGTGGGGTACATGTGAGGCTTTCAAAAGCAGTAAGTGGCCTAATGCTGGAGTTTCAAGACCATGGCAACTTTATTTCATCTGAAAAGCCATGCAGTGACCCAAAAACATGTCAAAAGAGTGTTGTGTAAAAAAAAATTAGCAAGTCTGGCTTCATAAGTTTCTGCAGACTTCTGAGCACTAGGTAGCCAAGAGGAACAATGGTGTTTTATTGGGAGTGTTCTGAAGCCTTTGGGATAATGCACGGATGTGTTCAGTTTTCTAATGCCGTCGATCAGACAACTCCATAATGAGCCATGGAGGATAATTTTATTACCACCTGGAATTACTATGTGCAAGAACTTGGCAGAAGAAGAGAACATCAATTAGATAGTTCCATCCATACGTAATACTTAGGCTTAAAACATACTCCCCTCCCCCCCCCCCCCGCCTTAAGCTTGAATTACAGCAAGGTCAGAATGAAAAGAGAGTTACCTGCTAAATTGTCGGTGCCGACCTCCTGCTGTACCGGCATGCTACTGGAAGGTTTTTCATCTTAGACTGATCTGCCCTCACGGTGAGATTTGAAAGTTGATGAGATCACAGCAGAAAAGGAAAGGTTATGGAACAGAAGAAGGATAGTGATTTTGCTAGCTCCGGGCATTGCAATGAAAAACCTTCAGCCCAACTCAAAGTGAATTGAGCATTCAGTCCACTGACCACTGCTGAGTTAATATGTGACCTTTGACAAATTACTTAATATCCCTGTTACTTGGTTTTCCTTTCTTATTCTTCCCCCATCTAAAAAAGTCCTGACAAGGAAAACAGGCTTGCTTTAATCACCCAGAGAAAATGCAGTATGTGGATGGATCTGCAATAAAGAGTTATTTGTGAACATAGTGTGTATCATTAATAATTTTTATTTATTTACAACAAGAGTCATATGGCACCTTAAAGACTAACCAATTTTTATTTGGCATATGTTTTCCTGGATTGCAGCCCAGTTTGTATTTATTCAGCTTTAGCAGATGGCAATTGAGTTATCCACATTCTGCTGTGCATATGTGTTTGTGAAGGCTTCGTCTGGTGTTTTCTTTAACTTAGTATCATGTTTTTGTGAAATCACAGAAAGATGAAATGCTGTGGGCATCTATCAGGACCTTCGGTCAGGACCTTCAATTTTAGACCCTGATGATTCCCTATTATCTGCACCACCAGGGCTGCTGATGAGAGGAGGGAACTACAGGCATTTCAACAAAAGTCAGAGACACAAATTCTCCTGGAAGCCAGTTCACAAGAATAGATCTGTTGTACTGCTTCCAAACCTTGGGTCCCCAGGTGTTCTTAGATTACAGCTCCCAGAAATCCTGGCCATCACAGCTAGTGATGAAGGCTTCTGGGAATTTTAGTCCAAGAATATCTGGGGACCCGAGTTTGGAAACCATTGATCTACTGGCAACCATTGAGCTCTGAACTCTGTTCTATTGCTTCAATCAAGTTCCCTTTTTGTTGACTGAAACCTATAGCAGAGCTTGAGGAAATTATTAAGAATGTACCCTTTTTGGGTACCACAAATCACAGAATTCTCCATTCTGGATGTCCCACCTCACAGATTCCTACAGACACTAAATGGGCTCACCTGAGAGGAAGGCTTAATCTATGAAGCTTTGTAGACTAGCATAGGTCTAGCTGCACCTAGCTTTCTATTAAAAGAGGACCCTCCCAGCAAGCACTGGGGCAGTTTCCTTTTGAACAGGAAACTAGGTGGAGCTAGGCCTACATATCTGAAGCCACAATGTCCTACAGCTGAGGCCTTTCTCCCAGGTGAGCCACATTTAGTGTCCGTTGAATAGCACATCCCTAGAAGTTAACATGTATGACATTAACAACTTCCTTTAAAAGCTCTCTAGCATGGGTGATTAACATGCAGTCTTCCATGTAACCCTTAGCTCAGCTTGCTGGATTGAATGCACCTCAAAACAAACCTCTAAGGGATTGTGTGCATGTTACAAGCATTACTTGAAACACATTGGAAATGTTCCTGTGTGGCATCGTGGCTCTAGGCATCATGTGCAGATGCTGCTTGACTTCTCATCTCACGTCAGGAGCACCAGAAAATATTTTCTCATGAGGCAAGAAGAATAATTTTGCAGTTCTTTATCTTGTGCATTGGGATGAGATAAGCATGGATTTCAACCCTTGTTCCATATTGCTGGGCTGTTAATACTTTGCAGCCACTTTCTTGGGAGCCCTTTCATTTTAACAATCTCCTTATTGTACCAAGTCAAAATAGTAGTAATAATAATAAACTGCCCAGCATCTATACACACCCTAGCATGAAAACAGTTGCTTTCCAATTAGTAGTTCATAGGGTTGTAAGAGATTTCCCTAAGGAATTTTGTCAAAAGTGTCTAGCACAGTGTGGAAATCAGATCATTGGCTTATCTAGCTCAGCACTGTTCACTCTGACAGGCAGTAACTCTCCAGAATCTTCCACAGAAGTACTTCTTAGAAGCTGCATCTTCCTCCTTTAGCACAAATACAGGACAATCTTTGTATGCCAAGCATGCCCTTTAGTACTGAGTTATAGCCCTTCTACTTAAAACGGTTAAAACGAAACAAAATGGTGTTGCCATTACAGTTTCTACTGAGAGACCTTTGCCATTAGTAATACACAAGAGGCAGAAATTGCACTGAATTTCCGGTTTCTTTTTCTTTGAAATAAAATGAACTAAATGGTTTTACTGAAGCTTGGAAGTGTTATTTTATTTTATTTTATACTAAAAATCTCTGAATCCTGGTCATGCCAGCTGTGGGGTTCTGGAAACTGTAAGTCCAAGAAAAGTGACTAGTTAAAGTTTTGTGTGCTACCACAAACCTTTTGATAAGAAATGGGTAATGCTTCCACCCTCCTAGCATAAATACAGTAGCTTTCCAATTAGTAGTTCATAGGGATGTAAGAAATTTCCCTAAGGAATTTTGCAAGTCTCATGAAAGCTCCTTTAAGCTTTCTTCAAGATTATTCAGATGTTTCATTCATTGAAGTACCTCCAATTTCATTTCACATTCAGCTTTGGGCATAATTCTGTAGCATTACTGGGCAAGAAAGCCCATAACGTTCTACTTCTTAACCCCAGAAAAGCAGGGGGGGAATAGATTTACTGAACTGCTGGTGGACTGTCACATGTGGCTGGGATGAGGGATGGCCCAAGTTATTTTGCTGTTGGAAGTGAGGACAAGATGGCTTAATCTCCTCCAGTTCCACATTCAGAACATGACTGGGCTGGTATGTGAATGTCCTCCACCACACCACAATGTTTGTGATTGTGTGATAACACTACATCCTCCAACAAACAGGAAGGACAAAGAAGTCTTATTGGGGTGCTACTGTTCCCCAGCACATGAGGTCTGGGGTTATTACCTCATTCTAACTGACAGTTAGGCTGCTCCTAGTGAAGAGGTATATTTGGCTTGGTGCATCTCAGGTTCTATAGGATGGTACTATGCTATCTTAAATATTCCTCATCGTGAAGGATATTTTACATTTATATATGCTGAAAGAAGAATTGCTTACCCATTTTTCAACCCCAGCCCCTGGCCATGAAGGCAGGAGGGCATTTTCTACAAACCCCTCAGGAAAAACACACACAATGTGTTAGCAGACTTAAAGCAACACAGAGCAGCTGTAATTGGATGCTTAGCTGACTACTGGACAGACCTAGAAGAGAGAATGACTGGACCCCATTAATTGTCACTTTTAGCCCACATCTGAGATCATTCACATCATAAGTGATTTCCAATCTATCCTTGACAAGAATACTTCACTCTCCCATGTCCTTGGTGGGAAACCTGTATTTGCTTATAGGCAACCCCGCAATCTCAAGCAACTGCTGACACACAATGGAGTAAACAACACTGACACAGAGATGAGGATTAAATCCTGCTACATACCCAGATGCCAGCTCTGTCCCAACATTTATTTTGGCAACACAATTACAGGACCCAGTAATGTCACACACCACATCAAGGATCCATTTACCTGTTCTTCTGTCAATGTTATCTATGCCATCTTTTGGCAGCAATGCCCCTCTGCACTCTACATAGGACAAACAGGACAATCTGTATGCAAAAGAATTAATGGACACAAATTGGACATCAGGAATGGCAATACACAGAAACCTGTTTCAAGTCATTTACCAGGATACTCTGTAGAAGATCTGAAGGTTGCCATTCTGGAGATGAAATATTTCAGGACAAGAATCCAGAAAGAGAGTTGAGATAAAATGTAAACATATGTTTAATATCCATCTCAATGGTCTCAATAGGGTTTTTAAGGCTACTATCAAATGTAAAATATTTTGTTGCATCTGCTGTATTCCCAGCAATATTTCCTTTTTAACTAACCAGTGCCCCCTCACAAGCCCCATTGATGATTGGAGACACTCACTACCATGTTGTTCTTGCTCATTATAGCCCGGAATTAAATTAGCCACCAATCATTGTCGCCTAGAGTGGTCATTCGACTAGATAGGCGGGGTATAAGTGCAATAAATAAATAAATAAATAAAATAAATTGTCATTGTTTACAGAACAATGCCTCCTGGGAGGAAACCTGACTATCAACAGGGGTCTTAAAGGACATTGCCAGGTCAACAACTTGTGCCCAAATGCATTCTCTGGTTTGGGGGCATGTATAAATGTATAAATATTTGCCATGTAGTTTTTTTCTTATGTCTGAGATAGTACACTTGCCCATGAAAGCTCGCATTAAAATATAGCAGTTAGTCTTTTAGGTGCCTCAACGTTTTTGTCTTCTTTATTTTTTATTTTTCTTTTCTTTTTGCTTGCTGGGTAGTGTATATGAGGCGAGAAGAAGTTTGCCAGACCAGACAAAATCATGACAGAAAACACTAACAAGAAAGAATGGAGGAAAAAAAGAAATCTTACTCAGAAAAGTTTTGGAAGCAAAGTTGTGAGATAACTGGCATGCTGGACTCCAAGGATCAGGAACAAATGGCAGGATAACTTATGTGAGAGAACTGAATAATACTTGAGGAAAAACTCTTAGCAACAACATGGTGAGAGCAATCTAGCTGGAGTGTTATCTGAATGACTTCAACCCATGCTGTGTAGCAAGGAAGAGTCTTAAACCAGTGAGAAAATTAGAGAGCACCAACAAGATAAACGGGTACTCATTATCCAGAGTGATTATTCCAAGTATTCTTAGCCCAGTGGGGAAACCAATTACCCTCTTTTTTTTAACATACTGAAACCATGGATTCTATAGGAAACAGAATATCAGCCCACAGTATCTAAATCTGCTGTAAAAATCTGAACTCAAATGGCACCAAAGTTTCTTGTTTGAAAAACTATCACTTTCTTGTTATATCACTTTCAGTATATATATATATATACACATACATATATACACACAAAAATATATAAATATATATTTATATATTTGCTTTAGTTATTTTATTTTTAGATATATGGTTTTGTGTGATGTTTTATTAGTTTACTACTGTAGTTTTATTATATATTTACATTAGTTATTGTAAGCTGCTCAGAGTAGTGACCTAACAACTAGATGGGTGTGATAAATAAATAAATAAATAAATAAATAAATAAAATCAATTTTTGATCTACAGTGTCAATACCTGGGAAAATATCCACTCATTTGCAGTGTCAGGGCAGGAATGAGAGGTTACTTCAGATTTGTTTACCATGATCCCAGAGCTGTCAAGATAAAAAATAGCCCAGCATCCCTACATACCATAAATGGCATAAATGACATTATCTGATTTTGTAACAAACTCCATTTTGTTCTGTCCAAAACCAAGTGCAATTTCCAGACTCATAAGTACACACACACAAAGCCCCTAAACATAGGAATTTGTGGAAGCATCTCATTTTAATCTTATAACCCTGTACAGTGAAACATCAGTGGTTCTGTCTCACAGAATGAAATTAAAAACACAGCATCATCAAAAGGAAGAAGACAAGTTCTAACTGTTATCTGCTTAAAGCCAATTGTTCCTAGTAGATGGAAATGACTTTTGCAAACTGTAAGGTCTGATGAGAGAGGAAATGAATACATTTTCAACACTGCACAATATCCTACAAAGCAGTGATGTAGAAACTGTTCCAGAGAAATCTGGGATTCCTTCACAGATTACCAAAGGTTTCTCAGTGAGAAGGAAGCCACTTGCAAACAAGCTACCCAGAAAGTTAATTTTTTTTTACCAAGTAAATGCTGGAGTCTTATTTTCAACCTCACATGCTGTCTGTAGTATGTATGACTGGAAGGGACTTTTCTGGGATTGTGTGATTGTCTATTCTTTCTGGCCTTTTATTTCAAAAAGAACCTTGACTCTCCATTGAGTGTCTCTTTCTCTCTCTTTCCTTGGTTGGTGGCAGTGTTTAATTTGCTGTTGATCTGTTCAGTTGGTTGCTAAGCATGTGTGCAGTAAAGAAAGCAGTGTATATAAGTCTGTAATTTCAAGCAACTATAAGTAAAGAAATGGTTTCTTGTTCTTTCTCCTATAGACATCTCTGAGTGAGTTATTGAGATCTTAAGTTAATGAGAAAGAGGTGGACTCTGGAGATCTTTGTGGCTATTCTCCTCTGTGGATCTCTGTACTTCTACTGCTTAGCAATAAAGAATTTTACCAGAAATTCAAAACTCTGCAACAGAAAAACTTTCTTCTCCACTGGAAACAAAACACACAGAGCGATACTGGAACAATTGTTCATGAGAGTATTTGCTTTCTGTCTATAATTCAACACAGATATGGAAAGGTAGGTAAGATAGACAAAAAGAGATAGAATCTTGCCCATATCTTATTGCTGGGATTTCATGGTTTATAGAAAATCAGGCCTGTATAACATTGTCTATCTAGCCAACTTTCAGGTATTGAGCTGCACTCTACTCGAACTCAGTAAGGTTTTATTAAAACGACAGTGTTCAAAGGATGTTATTTATTCCTAAACTTCAAATTCATTTAGCACAACCATCTACCCAAATAGAAAACTGAGTAACTTGATTGCATGATCAGGAATGCAACCACTGCCTCATTAATGAACAGCATTTTTTCTGCTAAAACATATAGGCCATTATTTGTATTCAGAACAAATGTTGAAAAAATAAGGATCAATCCTCTTAATTCTTGTGTCTCTTTTGATTCCTTTCACCAACATCACCACTAGAGCTCAACCTAGCTGGCTCCTCAGCACTATTAAACTAATTACTATGTGATCTCTGATTGGCTGGGATCTCCCATGTGTCTAACTGACTAAGAAGCAGTAAGCAGAGGAAGAAAATGGCATAGCCGCAGCAGAGATAAAGCAATGGCAGGAAACGGATTGAAAGAAATGTAACTATTCTTACAATTTAAGAGTGGGTAGAGATACCTTTCACCCAAACTCCTCAAAAATACTCTTGAGGAATAAAAATATAACATGTTGATTCGTGAGGGAAAAGTATATAAAACCCAGAGATGGGGAACACTTCTGTTTGCACCAATACTTTTTTTTGATGATTCTGAGCCTGGAAATTGCATATGCATTTGATTTTGGGCAGAACTACATAGAGTTAGTTACAAAAAGAGATGATGTTATTTATGCCATTCATGGTAGAAACATGGTTCATTGGTGATCATTCAAAATAACATCTAAGTGGTATACAGTATGATATGTTATGTATAATAAATATAATGTTAAAAGTATTTGTAAAAACAAATAACAGTATAACAGTTGGTGGGAAAACCTGAAGTGAAAATATGTGTCTGCAAAAGATGTCTTAAACACTCCTCAGAGATCCAGATTCATGTAAGGCTGAGGTAAGAGTGTTTCAGACACAAGAAGAGAAAATGTTTGAATGCAGTCATTTAGAGTGTCTTGTTCCACCAATGAAATTTCCTTGATAAATATAGTGATCAATTAAGTCAATAAAGGGGGAGACAGTCCTTCAGGTAACCTGTTCTCAGGTTCTTCAAGTCCTTCTCAAGTTCTTTACATGCTAATCACAAGATCCTGCAGATGGCACAAGAGTTGGAAAGAGTAAACACAGTTCCTTCCGCACAGACTTAACAAGCGCACAAGTTAGTGACCCACTTAATATCCATGCCACTCTGTTCTGGGCAGTGCCTAGATGTTGGCTGTGATATGTCACAAAATCCTGCTTAATGCTCTGGGGTTTCACTAGAGGTTTGTAGGTGCTGCTTGGCAGGTCAAAAGACATGGATTCTGTCAAGGTCAAAGCATAAAAACCACAGAATTGGTTGTATAATAGTCCAACTTTGCATATTGGCAGGTGGACGTGCTAAAGAATTTCTGATAATAGAAATTATATTCCTCATAGCATACTCCTGCATGAAACAATCAGTAACAGTTATGGAATAATGGGCTGTGTGTGTATTCACTACTTTACTTGATGTCAAAAACTAGAAAGAAATCTTTCTTTGGCCACACATCCAATATGACAATAAGACAGTGGGCATGCATAGCTATTGGTATAATTCTTCGGAAATTGTCACAAAAAAAGATACCATTTTCTGACACTAAATTTCTTTGATAGTAAAGTGCCTAACTTTTTAAAAAAAGTATCTTGTTTGCCTTCAAACCCACCGGTATACCCGCATACCCACATAATTTTCTGGATCCATTTCAATCGGGGTTTAGGCCGGGTTTTGGTACTGAGACTGCCTTGGTCACCCTGTACGATGACGTTTGCTGGGAGAGAAACAGGGGGAGTGTGACCCTGTTGATACTCCTGGACCTCTCAGCGGCTTTCGACACCATCGACCATGGTGTCCTTTTGGATAGGCTGGCTGGGTTGGGAGTTGGGGGCACCACTTTATGGTGGTTCTGCTCCTTCCTGGCTGACCGTGTCCAGAGGGTGGTGCTGGGGGACAGTTGCTCTGTCCCATGGCATTTATGTCATGGAGTTCCTCAGGGCTCGATACTGTCCCCCATGCTGTTTAACATCTACATGGAACCGCTGGGAGAGGTCATCAGGAGGTTTGGGCTGAGGAGTCAGCAATATGCTGACGACGCTCAGCTCTACCTCTCGTTTTCCACCAATCCAGATGAGGCGCTTTCTGTGCTGAACTCGTGTCTGTCTGGACCTGATAATGGACTGGATGAGGGTTAATAAATTGAAACTCAATCCAGACAAGACAGAAGTGCTGTTAGTGGGTGCTTCGCCGGACAGGCTGGAGGGCCATTTCCCTGCCCTGAATGGGGTTACACTCCCCCTAAGGGACAGGGTCCGCAGCCTGGGGGTGCTCCTGGACCCTAGTCTAACTCTGGAAGCCCAGGTGGACTCGGTGGCCAGGGGCGCCTTCCTTGAGCTGCAAAAATTATACCAGCTACGGCCCTACCTGGATGAGCTTAGTCTCATGACAGTTACACACACACTGGTAACATCCCGTATAGATTACTGCAATGCGCTCTACGTGGGGCTGCCTTTGAAGACAATCCGGCAACTGCAACTGGTCCAGAATCGAGCTGCACGGCTGGTGAGTGGTGGGGCCACTAGCGGACACATCAAGCCGATTCTGTTTAAATTACATTGGCTACCAGTTGCTGCCCGAGCCCAATTCAAAGTGCTTGTTTTGACATATAAAGCCCTAAACGGCTTGGGCCCTGGATACCTGAAGGACCGCCTCCTTCCATATGAAACTACCCGGCAGTTAAGATCTAGCCAGAGGGCCCTTTTGAAAGAGCCATCCCTCAAGGAGATAAGAGGGATGGCTTGTAGACAAAGGGCCTTTTCAGCAGCTGCCCCCAGACTATGGAACGCCATCCCAATTGAGATTCGTCTGGCACCGACGGTGATGACATTTCGGCGCCAGGTCAAAACCTTCCTGTTCCAGAAGGCTTTTAATTGAAATAATATCAACTGTGGGTCCTGATGGCAATTTTTAGAGTATATATCTTAATTGTATTTTAATTGGTTTTTTATTTATTTTTACTGTATTTTAATTGTTGTAAGCCGCCCAGAGACCTTTGAGTAGTGTGGGTGGCATATAAGTTAAATAAATAAATAAATAAATAAATAAATAATGCCATAAGAACATCTTTGCAATGCCCAGTATGTGCATAACAAACTTTAGAAACAATGAAATGTGGGTGTATAGTTAGTTACCCATTCACACATTATGCTTTTGAGGCAGGCTCAAATGTAACTCAATTGTCTCTAGTGAACATGACAAACACGTATTCATCAAATATTTGCCACACAATAAGAAGGTGAAGAACTCTTGCTAAATAACTTTGTTCATAGGCATTCTCCACAAAAGAAAAATCATCAGAACCAGCAGAAAATACTTTGCTGTGAAATACCAAGCTGTTGCGCAGCTGAGGTAAAAATGTGGTTTCTCATTTTTGCATACAAGATCAAGACAAGCTTCTGTCACAAAAACAGTAGCAATGTTAATATGATCATCATCTTAGAACTGGAGAGCTGGAAGGAACTTTAGGGATCATTGAGTCAGTCCATCCCTTGTCAAGAAGGCACTGTGAGGGAATCAAACTCCCAACATCTGGCTCTGCAGCCAGATGCCTAAGTTTAGCTCTGATTGCCTATGTTTCCTTGTTGAGTATAGAAACCTAAATAGTATTCTCATATTGCCTAGTATCCTGAGAAATCATGTGCGTCCTCCGCCCTGAACATGAAACGCTTTAAATAGCAGCAAACTACTTCTGCAGGTGACATGACTCCCATCGCACAGGTGCAGCTATGCAACAGAATACTGGTTATTATGTTTTAAATGTAAGAATGATTTTTGTGTGAATTGCTCGAATTATGCAAATTGTATTGCTAAGCTATGATAATTGCTATTTTTTTGGATCCACTAAATTAGAAATATTTCTGTGCTTACTGGGTGTGTGTTTTGTAGGAATGCATCACACAGATTTTTTGGACCAACTTTCTGAATTCTCCATTCTGGGAGCTCCACCTGACAGACCCACACCAATGGACACCTAAATGTGGCTCACCAGGAGAAACGCCAAGCTGGAAGGCTTATGGCCTGGCTTCATGGCCTAGTTTCCTATTTAAAAAAGAAAGTTGCCTCAGCGCTAGCTGGTGTCAAGCATCAGAGCAGCTTCCTTTTTTAACAAGAAGCTAGGCTATGAAGCCTTCCAACTACATAGACCTTTCTCCAGCTGAGCCACATTTAGGTGTCCCTAGGTGTGGGTCTGTCAGGTAGAACTCCCAGAATGGAGAATTCTGGGAGCTGAAGTCCAAAAAATCCAAATGGCACATCCCTAATCTTTTGCTTCACAAAAACACTGTTCAGTGTTATAGAACTGAGCGTTAAAGGGTCGTGTATAATCCTAAAGATTGAAGGTGCCAGTTTTTTGCAAATGCATTTTTCAGAAATTGTGGAAACTTCAACATAATCCTCCCCCCCCCCCCCCTTGGTCTTATATTTCAAGGTCAAAATTCTCATTAACCTGTTGAGACAGTCTCCTCAGTGGCAAGTAAATCAGTGAGATTTCTTCCAAGAAGCTTTCACAGAAGAAGGTGAGAAAAAGGTAAACAAGGAGGTTACCTTTGTTTGCCAAGTGGATGGCAGACTCCATGTTGACTACATATTCTTTCTTGCTGTGCTTCTATGAGCTAGCTGAAGGAAGGGCAGCTTATAAAAGTAGCTAATTAAATGAGTCTTGCTTTGGGAACAAATAACAAGATGACTTCTTCCTCAAGCCAAATGGCTTCCTGCCCTCCAGTACATTTGCTGCAAATTTGCTGTAGATATTATTTATTCTGAGATTATAAATTTTGCTTGACCATACTCATTAATCACTTTCAATTCATTCTACTGGTTTTGTGTGTGCTCGCTCACCCTCCACCACTGTTTCCTTGTCATATAACATAACCCAAAAAGAAAGAAAGTCTGCCAGCAAAGCTATCTCTTGTTTGTTTGTTTTATTTTCCACAGACAAAGTAATCCAATGCAAATCTGAAAGACCATAGTATCCATCCACAGCAACGTGCAGAAGCTATAGAATTATGGATATAATCCAGTAAAAGAAATTTCACCTGCATCAAGGAACCTAACTAGAACAATTGGAACTAATTTTATGGGGTTAGAAACATACACCAAGGTGATCAAATCACACAGCTTATTTGTGAATGTGTCTATGTACTTGGATTTCTTTTTTCATAGTGAGAAAAGCTAAATGCAGCTTCTATTGTCCTTCAGAAGAAGAAGCTCAGAGTGTTGCAGATTTTTGAATTTCTGGTAAAATTCCCTTTTGTTACACAGTAGAAGTACAGAGGAGAATAGCTACCAGTTCCCCAGATATTCCACCCCTTTCTCATTAACTGGCACTTAAGGTCTCAATAAAATGTTTCATTACTTACAGTTGTCAATAGATCAACAGCAAACAAAACAAACTGCTTTCAACAGACCAAAGAGAGAGAAAGGAACACTCAGAAAAGAGGTGAGAGGGAATGACTGGTTAGTGCTTGACTGGATTGACAGTCATTCCAGCCCAGAAAAGTCCTTTCCAGTCATTCAAACCACAGGCAGCATGTGAGGTTGCAAGTAAAACTCCAACACAGAGATGTACAGGTGAGGAACTTTTGGTCCAACATATGTTTTGAACTACAACAACCACATTCCCTTAGCATTGGCCATGCTGGGTGAAGCTGATGGGAGCTGCCAGTTAAAACATTTGGCGGGCTAAAATTTTCCCACCTCTGGTTTACAGGATCATTCCTTGCAGGCCTAATTGCTGGACTGGGCTCATGGACCACCAACACATCACCCCTGCTGTCCCTCCTGACATGAAGACAGGGGACAACAGATTTTCATTGAACTAGGACCATGGCCATATTCAAAACAGAAGGCTGATTAGTTGCTTATTAACTATGACACATTTCTCTTGCTTCCTGTTGACTGTAGGATTGACAGCAAAATCCCATTTCCTGAGATTTCAGGATCAAGATCTGAAACCATGGAATAGATCCTTGTGATGGGGGTAGGCTGGTGGGGGTGGCCTTTGTCTTGGTTTTGCATTGCTGCAGTAGGGCCTTATGGAAGAAGAAGAAGAAGAAATGACAATTTGAAAATACATTAAATAGTTGGAAAAATAAACCATTACATGGACTACACCTGAGAAATATTGGTTGAAAGCTTGATAATAATTCAACATGGACATAGCTAAAACTGGAGACTATTAAGAAAGAAATCACAGGCTTGATTTTTTCTGCACAGGAACAAGCACTCCAAACCAATGCAATGAAAGTTAAGATACAGAGACCTGGCAATCAAAGCATCTTGCTTATGGATGAAGCACACTTCAATGGTTCCCATCATCATCATGGCTTTGGGAACAATATCAAGAAATTTTACACAGTATTGTAAGCAGTTGCAGATATCACAGCTATATTAGGAACAGCATGCATACTGTGCCAATATTTAAAAGATACTTAGGTTTTTGGTAAAAACTTGTATCTGTTATATAATACCAGTCAATGTTTTTATAGTTTTGATTGACTGTGCTGGTGTTTTGGAATATGTTTTAACAACAGCAGCATAGAGAAAGCCAATGGGTGCATGTCCAGTGTGCCATCTAAAATACCAAATACTTTTACTCAGACCCAGTGAACGTGACATAAGGTGTGTATGGCTGCAGATGGATTTTAATCCACCTCTCACACCCTCGCACAAACACAAACCAAACTATCTTTTCCACTAGTGCTGATCATCCTGAAATTATCATTTTTCTACTCAAGAGTTTTCATATACAGTTAAGCTTGGAATTATAGCAGATGGTAACAGCAGGGATGTACACTAGGGAAAACTCCCCTCCTCACTTTTGAGTTTTGGAGTTAAATTTATTTTCATAATTTTTTTCTTTTGAAAAACCACCACTCTTGTATTTAAAAATTCAGATCCTGTCCATCCAAGAGTCTTTGTTGGAAGCCATTTTAGGGGTTGCAAATAGAGGTGTCATGAACCGCTGGTTCAGTGGTTCGTGCTGGTTTGGCAGACAGCCGAAAAGGTGTTCTGTGGTGAGTGTCCCACTCCCTCTGGTGGGAGCCCACTCAGAAGCAGCACCCTGGCTTCCTTGCCCCATCTCCTCTGGGTGCTGCCTCTGAGTGGGTGCTTCCCAGAGGGGGTGGGCTGCCGAATTACGGAACAACCGTTTGACCATCTGCCAAACTGGCCATCTCTAGTTGCAAACTTTGTTAAACCCTCAGGAGGCTAAAGAAAGTGCATCTATCCTGAGCATCTAAGAAACAATCTTTGTGGGAGTGTGCACAAAACAGTCATTTGCCTCCATTCAGCCATTCCAGAATCACAGATATTTATTTCATAACCCCATGTTCAACAATGGTGTTAGATTCTCCATTGAGTCATAAAGAAGTTTAGAAAATGAGGGGCTCTAAAATATGGTGAGGGAAGATATCCACTAGCTGCCAAGGTATCTTGCTGTGGAAAAGTCCTTTTTGCTGATGGTGGTTAAACTTGGAACCCACCCAAATCCTTCAAGTGTTGCAAATAACCTCCCATTATGTGTCAAGTAATTCTAAATATAAAAGGGGAGGGGTGGACAAGAAGAAAGGCTGAAAAAGTACTATGTTATTGTTTAACTTGGATTAATTTTAGTTGCATTTATTAAATCTGAATTAAACATCTTTCTGCCTTTCTTTGTGTCAGAATCACCACTTTGCAATTAAATATATCAGATGATTTATGTCAATAGGAGGGCAACTTCAAGAGTATCTGGGGCAGCTAACATAAAATTGCCCATAGTACATTTTGAGCAGCATAGAGTACACTGACAAAGTTATGAAGTTGCCTGTCACTCGTGAAGGACTGTGTCTGTGCCAAAAAACCCCCCAAAAACCCCACAAACAAACATTTTCTTAGGTTCTATTAAGTGATTTCTCAGTCACTCAGATCTCCAGGTCACCTGGGGCTCGGGTTTTCTCAGGTTGTATCTGCCTTAAGAAGTAGGTGGTTCTTTCCACAGCATAATCCTGGCATTCTCTGCTGTTCCTTAAAATTTCACAAATGTTCTAGGGGGAAAAAACCCCTTTTCCTCGATGTTAGTCTGGGCGGGGTGGAATAGTAGCCTTAAAAACAGCTGATGAAAAGGGGAGAACTTATCACCAAAAGCAACAACAAGCCAAAGGATATAGCAGTTTCTAATACATTGATCCTCCTGATAGATCAAGATTAGCTAACTCAGACCTCCAAAGTACAAAGGGAATTTGGGATGACAAGAACTTTCAAAACATTCCCAAGTTTGCATTAAAGGACTTCATTATATGTTGCCCTAAGAATCATGAAATGAACATATACAGTAGACATGGCCGTGAGGTGTACATCAGGGTTAAAGAATTTAAAAGATAATTATGAGTTCTGCACTTGGTCACTGCTAGAAATAGAATTGAATTCTCATCCACTGTTCAAGAAAATATATTCCCTACCCTAGTTGTTAGGAATTCATTTTCATATGATAGAAGTGTAATTTCCATGCTGCCAGCAAGAGAATGAAACAGCTGTGGCTATTGCAGCTCTTCTTCTGATCAGGGGACCTTGAAATATGGTTTTCCATTATATTTTAGAGAGGATGAGATGGCTTTCTTCCCTATGAAAAAGGAATAGAAAGTTGTTCATCTCCTATTGATTGCTAATTATTACTATCATCTATTTACTAGGATGTGGGATGGTCCACACCTCTGATTTGGGGGAGAACAGATGGCATATGAAGACTTATAAGCTAGCAGTGTTGATGGAGCAAACTAACATTAAAGAACATACAGACACATGAAATAAGAGTTTCAGAAATTTTGCCACTGTGACAGAGAAATACTTCTGTAGATAAGTGTCCTGAATAGTCAGTAACGTTTTTGAACAAAATGAAAATAGGCAACGGAAGGAATCCAACAAGAAACATTTCCTTTGAAAACAATTAACATAGAGGAGGAGCACCAGATGGTTAATATTGATCTGTTTAGGCTTGAATTCTTTTCCTTTGCCTTCTCATTTTTGGTATTAATAAGTTAGAAGTTGAAAGTTTGGCTTAGAAAAGAAAGGAAGTTAAATGGTAGCGGAAAAGAAGAATCAACCCTTCCTGATCAGTTGGAGTTTTAGAGATGAAGATGGGAATCAGTGGCTGAAATCCTGTTGGTTAGCATAGGAAGTCACAACTAGAGTAGGCCCATTTGAATTGGTGGAATCTACAGAGGAGTTGATGCATCAAATCCCGACTGATTTAATGAGCCCACTCTAGTGCAACGTACTATGCTGAGCAACAGGATTTCAGCAGGCTGGAGCTGTAGAAGGAGTAAGAGCTGCAGAGAACTACTGTAATTGAGAACTCCTCATCATTTATTTGGAGAAGGGATCTGGAGAGAACAGATTTGTCTGCTTTTTTCTCTTCTCTTCCGCTTCCACTCATTGTCCTTCCTCAATAATCATCTTCTCTTTACACTTCAGTGCTTGTTCAAATCCTTACCAAGCAGAACCTTCTCTCTCTCTCTTTCTCTCTCTTGACTTGAAAATGCCATTCATGGCAATCTGAGGCAGTCACTGCTGGTAGAGAAGACTGCAGACAAATTTAAATTAATTCCAGTTAATTTATGTATAACAAAAAGACACACCAAACCCCACAGTAATCCTGAGGCACACACTTCTTGGGGCTACTTAGCTTGCATGCCATGTTTCAGATATCTGCTATAGATTTCATTGTGTTGGAGCTACAATGGAGACAGAAACATATTCACTATCTTTTTTGTTTTGTTTTGTTTTGTTATACATTTCTTACATGTTTTGGGGAGGCACATGTGTGTGCCCCTCCTTTCATATTATCAACCTTTTTTTTCTCTTCACATTTTTTTCCTACTAACCTTTAAACTTCAAAACAACAATAACTATGATGTCCCTTTTTTTCTTTCTCCGTTTGTATTCACCTTCTGTCTGAAGGCCATTCCCAAAATATTCATACTCATTGAAGCAAATATCTGAGACCTAGAGAGTCTGCAGATTCACTGAGAAGAACAAGCCAGGGAATTAAATACTTCTAGCTAATGGTTACAGAAGGACCTGAGGAAAAGAAAGGAAGAAAGACAGAATTTTGCCTTGTAACCCTCCATGCACATCTCGGGGGCTTTACACTCTTCAGCAGTTATATTTACATTAAGTGCCACTGAAAACTTGGCTGACTAATTTAAGTCAATAAGAAAATAACAATAGTTCAAAATTCTAATCTTTCCAGGCTCTCTGTCATTTTTTTTTTAAAAAAAATCTATTCAAATTTGGGTCCTCAAGGAGTGGCAGAATTCTATTGTTGATTTGTTAGTGCAAATGCATAGAATATTTGCAAACAAGTTATGAGATCACAGCACTCCAGCCCACTGTATTCTTCCATGAGAAATATAATGGCCAAATACTCCCTACATTACACACTCAAACATATTTTATATTATAAGATATATTTTATGTAAAAAATACATGCATCCATTCAGTTTTTAAAATGAGGCTCTCTCCAAGTAAATTTGATAACTGAAATACAGAGCACACTCTTCAGACATTTATCTGGTTTTTGTGTGTGTGTGTCCACTCTGAAGTCTGATGCTACCGTCTTCTTTCTAATTAATTGTACATTACCCTCTTACCCCTTGACAGACATTTAAACATGTTTCCAGGTCTCTGGTAAAGTATGCTTGCTACCCAGTTTCTTTTATTATCAGTTATACGACTCTGACAAATTTCACTCTAATTGCAGAAGTAGCTGTCATAATCACCTAGTTCTAATATTTACAACAGGGTGGCAAATGAATCTTTCCAGAGGAGGAGACACAATTAAAATGCTTCAAAGAGACAAGAAGATTTCCAAAGCAAAAAAAACACCCTGTAATATTTTGTAGCATATTGCATAAAAAGAACTCTTGATCATTTTTCAAAAGAAAATTCCTTGCCGTCTTCATTACCCATGATTCTCCTGACTTTTGATATACCACCACTGTTTTCTCTAGGAGATTAAACAGTGTCTGTGGCTTACGGACAGCTGGGTAAACAAGATCAGCAGGTGTTTGAAGTTTACAAGACCGTTTATTTTGGCGTGTAACATTTGCTTAGCATTGCTATAATAATTATTCCATTATGATATAAAGATAGAATGCAATAAGTGTTACTGTTATTGACTTTGACAAGCAATTTGCATTTCCATCATCGTGGCTTGGCTTCACAAAGGGTGTTGAGGACAGGATAGTTACCATATAACAAGAGTACAAAAAGATTTTCCTTCTTAGGTCATAACACCGGATGCCAGAACAACATGAAATGGACCCTAAATAAAATGGAATCTGAAACATTATCCAAAGTACAACTCTCAAGAGAGTGTGGCTTTCCAGATGTTGTTGGACTGCAATGTCTACGTGTCCTGCCTAGCAAAGCTGTGAAGATGGACGATGGTAGTGAAAGTCTAATAACTTCTAGATGGCCACATATTCCACACCTCTGCTCTGGAAACCAGTTCACTCAGGCAGGAAAAACCACTTGATACATCTACATTTGATAGTTAGCAGGTGATAGTGTACGGTGGCTCCTATGAAAAGCATCCCATCTGTGGTGGTTTACGAGATATGAGAATGGTACTTTATCATTAGGAATAGAAAGAATATGGGTTGAACTCTTAGTTCATGTCAGTTTCTGTTAACCTTAAGGAGGAATTTGGAAGCTATGCAAGGTTTTTTTGCCTCCAGACCCCCCAAAAAAGACGTTTCCCCCCTTTTAACAATGTCTCTGTAATTTGTACAAACTGTCACTGTGCAAATTGAGTGCCCTCTGACTTTGGGAAACTAAACCAGAGCTTGGAACATGACCTTGCAAAAGGAACTTCATCACTTCTTAGAAGCCATGTTGTTATGGTATCGTTGTTTGGGTCATGCAAGCAATTAGCTGTGTTAAGCCTTATTAATACATTACATTGTCCTTACTGTGTCTATGAGTTATGTGCTGTTAAGTTGCAGCTTGACTTGGCATTAAAGAAGATAATAACCCTATTCATGTGGTATTCACAGTAGCCAGCATAGCCAGTGGCAAAGGATAATGGGATTGCAGTCAACAATCACTTTTTCTTATCATTCTAGTTTGGTTGTTGTTTTTGTTTAAGTGCTATTAAAAATTCCTTAACTAGACATGACAGTGGAATACGTGTGCATATAGGAGAGGTTGCTACTGGCACCCTCGGTGGGCTGTCTGCCTTCACCCTGCACCCCTTCAAGGTCCCAATAAGGACAGCAACTCCCAGGCTCCAGAAAGGTGTAGAAGAGGTAGGACAGGATTCCACTGAGGAGCTCAGTGATAGGGCACAGTTGGTGGAGCACCTAGGGGAGATGGAGAGTGAGCAGCTCCTGGGGATAAAAAAGGAAGTGAGGAAGGAAGTGGAGGCTAGTGAGACAGAGGAGGAGGGGTCCATGTTCTCAGGAGCAACAGCAGCAGCAGGTGAGGGAACCTTGGGGTGGGGGGAGAGACTTTGGGGGAAGCCATGGAAAAATGGGACTCGCTCTGAGGTGCAACAGGGGAAATGGAGCACCAGCTGTTGGAGGACCTGTGGAGAAAAGCCCTCATAGAGGTCCTGGTAGCTAACAGCTGAGGGGGAGGGGAAGGGCTTCCATCTTTGACCTGATGGTGTTACTCCCCCACAACCCATCTTTACCTGGTACCTTCAACTAGGTCAACATCTCCCACCTCAACTCAGCCACTGCTGATGGTGAAAACACCAATGTGAGAGGCAGCAGAAACTTTGAGAGGAGCAAGGGAGCCGCTTCAGGTACCTCCCTGCTGGCTTTACCAACTGTCCCTGAAAGCACTAAGATCAACTTCTGGACCTCTGCTCCCATCCCAACTACCTGACCAGGGGAGACAGGTGAGCACAGTGAGTTTAACTGGGCCCTCAGGACTGACAGGACATTCCCTGGGGGCCTACTGCCAGGAACCAGCCCCTGAAACTCCAGTTGCTGGGACAACATGTGTCAGCAGTTCTGTAAAGCCTAGGTTACTCCTAATAAAACTTGATTCCGGTTTCAACAGCAACAAGGAGCCCTTGGATTTGTTGCCATGGGATTCAATGACTACGGACCCTGAAAGTGGTGGGGGCAGTGGCATTCACAGCATAGAGTAGCACAAGCAATGAAGCCTCCACTATCTTTTCCACATCGAAAGAATTAATCATGCGTGCCTAGATATGATTAATTTTTCCATGTGTAAAAGATTGTGGAGGCTTCATTATGAATTTCATAAGTGCTTCATCTTAGCTGAAAGAGTTTTGGTGGTGTTAAAACAATGGTGGAGGATTTTGGATAGGCTTCTTGAATCTCAGCTATCCTGATAGTGCCTCCTCACAACTCTGGTCATCATGGAAGACATCTCCAATGTTCATCTTCAAATATTGCCTATTTTCAATTGTTTGCTTAGTGGCTTTACATGGCACTTAACAACAAGGGAAGTCCCTGACCTACAGTGCTCACAAGGCAGATTTAACCATTGCTAGAAAGGGAAAAGGAAAGACGTACAAATTCTACAGATTATTCAGTAAGGCAACAACAATATAAGGCCATGATGATATTTGCCAACTTAGTAATTATTTGTCACAATCCATGATAGTCATTCACACATCCACATACGCAGAGAGCGCACAGTTGTTTTGTAATATTTCATTGCAACACTCGGTTTCAGAGAATAGGTCACATATGCCATTGGAAAGAAAATGTTTTCAGAAGAGTTTTGCAGACCTGTAGTGCACACATTGAGTCAAGGATAAATGGCTGTATTATGCTGTCTTTTATGTATTTATTCACTGCATACCTTCTCTGTGACCAAACACAATACATTCTCCTTGGAGGGGCAGGGGAAACTTCCTTTCATTCTGCAATGCAGAGATGTAATAATAGCGCATCCTGACAACTGAATGGGGGACAATGGTGCTTCACTGATCGGTCAACCACCAAAGCCTGACAATGCCTATAAGCACTGTCACTTCAGATGACAGTCCCTTGTTTGTTCAACCTTAGTAACAAGACGATCACTGAAGATGGCTGTCATTAACGGTGCCTCTGCCTTCTCCCAAACAAACACTGACCAAGTAGGCTAAGTTGCCAGCCAAGCAGTTCTGAAGTGACAAATAAGATGCATGCTGACAAGTCTTTTTTCAATTGTTTTTCAGCCGACAGCATTAAAATTAACCCCTTGTGCCCAGGCATGGGGGAAAAAATAGAGAGATGAGATAAACTGGACAAACTATCTACATATCTTCAGTATCATTAACAAGAGATAATTTTCAATGTAAATTATCAGCTGGGTGGAAACTTGGTGAGACACCCCATCACTTACTCGGAGCATGCCTAGTTAACAGTAGAGATCAAAAAGAAATCTATCGACTTCACATTTCCTGGTTAAGCAATGTCAATTTCCCACCTCTTGAGACCAGAACTTCTAAAGATACTTTGAAGGAAAATGAATACCATGACACACTGAAGCCATCCCAAGCAATGTTATGATGATGCTCTGGGACCTGTGGCATCATCCCATTACTGGTCAATTGGGGATAGCTTCAGCAAAACATTGCGTCTTTACATCTATACCAACATATCATTATAGATATATTTTCATGGTTTACCTAAAAAAGTGTGCACGGACACATGTTCGGATAAAATGAGTACACAATGTGAAGAGTACATGAGAAAAATGAGTGTAAGAATGAGTGTAGGAAAATATGCACCAAAGTATGCTCAAATCTCAGAGAGCAGGAGCTATCTTCCAGCATACATAGAAGCAGGATTGGGATGGAAATTCTGGCAAGATTCACAGTGAACAGCTACATAGTTTCACATCCCCAGATAAGACCATGTCTGCCTGTACCCTGAGCCCCACTCATCTTCTGACTCATCGGGCTACCTGTTTAAGTGTTAAAGAAGGCCTTCCTGTTTCTCCTATCTTTTAATATATATTTTTCATGGTGCCTTAGGACATTCACCACTTTGTACAATCTTGCACTGTCACTGAAACATGACACACCTCCATCTGTCTTAGGATCCAACCATACAGGACTTACTTGGGAGTAAGCCCCACATAATTCAGTAGAAATGACTGAGCAAACACGCAAGTCTTACAAATTGGGATCTATCCATATATGTAGAGCCTGCTCTTAAACAGGACTTCTATTGGTTGCTCAACAAGATTGACACAACAGAGGGATTCATACTTCACAATACTTGCAATAGGCAGGCAGATCTAAGAAAGGAAGAGAGAAAATAAAGCTCTTCTATTGGCTGAAATCTTGTTGCTTAGTGTACTAGAGTATGCCCATTGAGTCAGTGGGGATTTGATGAACTGGTTTCTCTGTAAGTTCCATTGATTCAAATGAGCCTACTTTAGTTGCAAATTAGTTTTACATAGTAAGTCACAACTAGAGTAGGCCCATTTGAATCAATGAAACTTATGGGGCATTGACTCACTAAATCCCCACAGATTCAATGGGCCTAAGCTAGTGTGACTTACTAGGCTAAGCCAGTATATCAGATGTGATATACATGTGAATTTGTTTTCTAGAAAACAACCCTAATAATTTTAGTATGACACAGCAGAATTTTAACCTTTTATCCTATGAGTCTACTTGGTTTGGAATGATGCTTGATTGCACTTCATATATAACCAATATACGTTTGCTGAAGGTTTACTATTTCCAGTAACATTTGATATATGTAGCATATTTCAGTAGTGGCTGCAGTGCCATGTCTAGCAAGCAAGTAATCTAATCTTGTGGAAGGGGAAAAAAATCTTTTATATTCCTATTAAACCTGCCAAGATCTGCAAAGGCCATTATATTACTTTGAAGGCTCTAATGCATTGGCTTGGTATAATTTTATTTATCTTCACAATGAAACCTTAAATTGCATAGGGTAAAAATAAAGGCCCATCTTGGCATGTTGTACGCTTCAAACAGGTTACATTTCCTAACTTTCAGCCTCCTTTCATTTCTTTCTCTAGTCAATTTGTAACCTTCATTGCAAAATATCCTCTCTGCTGTATAGCCATTTCTCTGCTGTGACAGCACTAAGAAGTGAGCAAGGGTGAGGGTAGCCAGCAAGGGAAATCCTTGACACCAGTCATCTTGTGCAATAGAGTCTCACTTGTCGTCCACATGGAAAAAGATGAATGGATTGCACAGAATGAATGGACAGAGAAGGTCAGCAAAGCCAGCAAAGATCTGGAATTTGTCCTCTGAGAATGGGAGAGGCAACTGCCTTGCAGATCTTTAAGGACATAAATCTAACAGATGCCAATTGCAACAGCTTTCAGAAGCAAGTCAAGCCACAGACTGGAGCAAATTCCAATATATCAAGTGCTAGGGGGGAAGAAAAAAAACAGGCAGGAAGGAACTCTAAAATGGTACTTGCTATAAGTGGGATGTCAAACTACCCTGTTTCCCTGAAAATAAGCCCTAGTATGATTTTTCAGGATGCTCGTAATATAAGCCCTACCCCAAAATAAGCCCCAGTTAATTGAAACCCCGTGCTCCTCCATTGTGCAGCAACCAGAAGATGACATGACTGTATTTGAATAAATGTAGATTGTTGTACATGAAAAAAAATAAAACATCCCCTGAAAATAAGCCCTAATGCTTTTTTTGGAGCAAAAATTAATATAAGACCCTGTCTTATTTTCGGGGAAACACGGTAAAAATGATGGAGAGTCACAATTGTCCATTCACTTAATGTCAGGCATCACATTGGGAAATTTTTGCCAAAATGCTGCATTGCATTGACTGCTTGGAGTTACATCCATAATTTTTTTTTAACAAAAATGTGACTGTAATATTCAGGTAAATCTCACTACGAATCATTGGTTTCTGATCAGAATCAGCTATTTGGTTGAATCTGATCACAGGTTTCCCTGAATACGAACCGTGGCACTGCAGGTGCCTCAGTGGCCCAATCCCATCCCCCAGACCGCTTACTGGGCTCCACGCACACTGGACTCTGTCATCATCATCATCATCATCACGCCAATCCCAGAAGGAGCTCTGCTGGCTCTTCCTCACCTCTCTGTACAGTCAACCTCTTTGATTGGACAAGGAGTCTCCTCACTCAGCCGATGAGTGTCGTCGTTCATATTCGTTTCTCCAGGGAAACAAATACAAAGTGCCCATTAATATGATGAATAAATATTTGTTTCTGCTATTCAGGAAATAGTGCTGTCAACAGTGTAGCATATGCCTCCAAATTATCTTGTTGTTGCAGAAAGTTTTTTAAAAGGCAACTATTTTTCAAAGATTTTGTGCTCCTTTTCACATGAGAGTAAAAAGATCAGGGCTTTAATTTAGGGTGGGAGCAGTCGCAGTATTAGCAATTTTTTTTAAAAAAAAATAGTTATGCAAAAAATCCTTGTATTTTGTACCTACAGCCTTGCACTTTGTGCTAAATATAATTTTTTAACACCCCTCCAACCCCCCCAAACATGGTTCTGAAATGTGAAACATCCATGAAAGCTCCTATAATCTCATCCAGCACAGAGAAAACATTTTATTATATTTTGCTCTCACCTGGGGGGACAGAATAAGAAAAGATTTACAACCTCGGCAGCTGTACTTAAACGTTTCTCATTTCAGTTTGACAGCATAAAGATCTATGCATATATACACATACTGTCTCCTAGGCATGGACAAGCAACGTGCTGCTCGCTCTGACGATTCGCCAAACCCTTTGCCCAGGGAATCCTCTTGAATGCTCAAAAACCTGGATGTTTTTTCTTTTTTTTTTACTTCAAGCATTTGAAAGAAATATCAAAAGGCTTGATTAATGTCAGCCCTTCACCACCTGATATCCAGTTGCTTTCCTCCACTTAAAAGTAAAAAGAGCAGGGGAAGGAAGCAGGCAGTAGAAGACGGGAGTGAAAACAGAACACATCTTCTGAGCTGCTGCTTCTATAGAGATGCAGCACTCACAGCATCCTTTGCCACCAGACATCACGGTGTTGACCTTCAAGCAGCAAATATCTCTGTGAGCATCATTACTGCCAGGAGAAGGTCCATTAAGCTGTTAACTGGATGTAAAGGATATAGCATCATTTCAAACTATACATGTCTTGTGACAATTTTGGCGTTGTTCAGATGCCTTCCTGCACGATGATCATTTTCATGTATGAGGTTGTTTTAATGGTGTTTTTGTTGTATTGTTTTGGGTTTTTTTGGCCTGCCATAACAATCTCTTCATCTGTTTAGCCTGCTTCTGGTGTATTTATCTTGCTTGTTGCTTTGCTCGTGGTGGAAGATGCCAGTGGTAAGTCAGCCCATCATCATTGTCACCATCTTCATGTACCATATCAGCAAGTCAATTCTGACTCATGGTGACCCTTTTCAGGGTTTTCTAGGTACAGAATACTCAGAAGTGTATCCCAGCCCTGCCTCCTCCAGCAACTACCCACTCAGACAAGGAGGTGGAGCAGGGATTCCTGAAGCGCTGCTTTGAGTGGGTGGCTGCTGGAGGAGGTGGAGAAGCATGTGCTTCTGCTGGGACTAGTTGTATGTCTGAAGAGGAGAAGAGCATCGCTTGCTGGTTGGTGAGTGCGGGATCTGGCCATGGGTGGGGGAGGGAATGTGTAGCATCTGCAGTGTTGGTCCAACGAACTGGCATGAACCTCTGAACCAAGAATCGTGCCCATCTCTAGAGTGCTCCAAGGCTGGTGGCATTCAAGAGAAAATTGGACAACCATCTGTCAAAGCTGCTTTGATTTAGATTCCTGCCTTGAGCAGGGGGTAGGACTCAATGGCTTTATAGTCTTCTCCCAACTCAATGATTCTAATATACACATGTTCATATAGACTTGTTGAACAACAAGGACTGCATTAGAAATCCCCTAATGAAAGTATAAGAAGAACCTACTTCCCTTCTCTTTTTAAAAAAAATCCAAACTTCTTGTAAGGCTTTTGGAGGAATCCAGCTTTAACTTTGGTATCTTTGGAGGGAGATATACTTCATCTATGCAAGGGGCCTAGTTTGGCTCACGTCCCATTCCTATGTAAATCACTAATTACAAATGATGTTCTATTTATGCGTGATGTCATTTTAATCTTATTGTTATACAGCCTACTTTAGTTTCCTATTATATTTTCCTTTAGAATGTTTTTTTTCCTAATGAAATCTACTAAGGATGAAACAAACAGAAAAAGCAATTGATAATAATCAACGTTCTAATTTGAAATGATTACAAATTATGAACATTTAAACCAGGCTCATCAAAACTCTTCAAAACATGCAACACCATCCACCTCACTCATCTAGTCCATGCCCCAGAATACCGAAGCAGTATGATTTCTGCAGATTATTTCTAGGGGGGGGGGGGGGAATCACACATATGCAAATATAATACGTTTTTTTCCTGGCCTCTTGATTTCTTATCTGATTACATTATTCACTGGCTTAAAAGCATGTGTAACTGAGAATGGCAACAAGGAGATAGGCATCGAAAGGGGAAATGGCTGGTTTCAAGCAAGCATCACAGTGAATTAATAAGCATCTGCGATAAAAGAACAATGTAATAATAACCACTCTTGCCCTGCTTTCTGCACCAAACATTACTGAATGATGTTAAACATTCTGCTTCCTTTGGATTCCAACCCCTTTGGGGGGGAAAGCTCTGTCTGGTGGTAACAAGCAATGTTATTTTGCATCAGGACGACAGAAAATGTTGGGGTGTGGGTGTGGGTGTGTGCATACGTGTGTGCATCCATGTGGGTGTGTTTAAAAAGAGATTAGGATACAATTGTTTCTGCAGCAGGCAAATTGTAACACTTTCTAAATGCCTGAATTTTTTTTTAACCAAAATAATTTTCTGCCTGAGTCAGAATTTGTTTGACACAATTGAGGATCCCCAAGGTGGACACAGAGTATGCTACAGATGTAAAAAATCAGTCTCAGACCCACTCCTTCCTCTCTAATTCCTGTCACTCCCAAAGTCTCCCACCTGTTCTGAGTTCATGTCAACACAATCCTTACCTATCTCATTTCTTCTCTTCAGCTTTCATCCACAACTTCTCCTGCTCCTCACTCTCAAGTCTTCTGTCAGTCACCCACACACCATCACATTCAGTTTTGCATTCCTAATTCTCTCACCTCCTTTCTGCTCTGGTCCCCCATCCCTATATTTGTTCTTCCATCCTTAACACTTAAGCCTCTTCCCCTTTGATTCTCTTTCCCCCTTCCTCCCCTTCCTCACCCTAAGAATAGACAAATCACTGTATTTCCAGTTTGTGTTCATATTTGTTCTGCCCTGTTTCTTCTTTAACTATGGTTTAAAAGGGGGAGTCTGTTTTAATAGCCAAAGTGTCCTTGCATAGTTTTGCTGGCATAACACAAATAGTGCAACTTTTGGAGGCAAATTACCTCAGGTTAAGAAATCGGCATAGACATTATCTGCTGTTTGCTAAGCCATGTGACTTGGGGCACAACAGATGATGTCTACAGTGACTTCTTAACTTGGGACAATTCACTTACCAAATTTATGCTGTTTGTGTTACACAAGTGCAACCGCAGAAGAGTATTTTGGCCATTAATGTTTTGTCACAGAATATATACAGAACTAGACCTACAATGAAAGCGTTCTGCCATATTCTCTTCTTCAAAGTTGTGAGCAATGCCCCTGAGTGTGCAACTGCACAGTGAGGGAAATGCAAATTGACTCGCATTCACTCACTGCGAAGCCACACCAGGGAATTCAAGTCCCTTCAATTTAAGTGGCCACACTTAAATCAAAGAGCTTGTGTTTCTTCTTACAGTCCTGCAGATGGTGCTCTTCAAAGACCTGCATTAATAGGCAATGAGACAGGCTTTTTCCTGTCTCAGCTACCTGTTTCTGACTCAGAGCTTTGCTAGTTAAGTTGTCAAAAAATGTAGAATAAATAAAATGAATAAAAACAGCAGGACTGTTGCCTGGGAGGAGAAGCTTTTTAAAATGTGTCTTGGAGAAAGGCTTTGCTAGAGGAAGTGTGTGTGGCACTGAACTGTGTGTTCATGTGCTCATGAAGTAAGAGACAAGAGGGGGAAGGTGCTTTGTGTGTGCGTGCACACACACACACACCTTGCCCTTCCCTATTGCATTGGTTGAAGTGATCACATACTTGAAAATTTAGTTTTCAAAAGTTAAAAAAGTATCTTTTAAAAAAAAAAGTAAAAAAGTTTTGAGGAAGAAAAGCTATTAATTCAGGGTATGGGACGAAACCTGTAGCATTTCCCACACTTTTTGTTAATATGGTTGCTTCCTAAGTCTCAGCCACTACAGTTTAATTACAGTTTTAAAAGGGGGGGAAGTATGCTTTAATAGCCAAAGTGCAAAGGGGCTTTGCTTTGTTTTTCACAATTTTGTTAAAAACAAAAATGAGCAGGCACAAAAAAAAAAGAAGTTCCAAATAAGATATTTTTGATTTTGATTTTTACTACTGGAATACATTTATGCTCCAGACCATGTAATGGATTGGAAATAAAATGTCCCATTCCATTTTTCAACAAATCATGGAGCACGACAGAGGAAATGACATGAGGTAGTTTCATTCGATTGGCCCCATTGGAAGGGAGACTTTGGAAATCTCATGGGAGTCAGGAAATACAGAATGTATACATGAAACCCAAACGATGGCTCTAACCCAAGCCACAACTCTAACTCTAATCCTTATTCTCATTCTAACCCTGAATGCATTTCTGTTTCTACTGGAATCAGAAAGCACCCCACAATTCACAAAACACACTCTTTCTGTATACCATGATAAATGAAGGTTAAATATATTCTGGTACTTTCTGTCCGAGCCAGAAATGCCATTAAAACACTGAAAGGTCTGAAAGGTCTGAAAAACATTTTGAAGCTCTTTTCAGCAAACAAAAGTTAGTGTTGGAAGTGCAAATGAGATTAGTTCATATTCAGAGACACCAAATTCCTCACAATGTTGCTGCATCACTCTCCAGTTTCCATCCTCCTATCTGTTTCTTATCTCTTCTCTTCTACTCAGCTTTTGCTTTCAGTTCTGAGCCCATATTTTTCACTTTCCTTCCTCAAAAGAGGAAAGTAGGGTCACATACTCCATTCTTTCCAGTGGCAATTTTGGGCTTTGAGTAGAATATCGCTGTTTCCTTGCAAAGGTGGTGGGGGTGAGTTGTTTTATTAGTTAAGACTGT
Source organism: Intellagama lesueurii (assembly GCA_037013535.1). Taxonomy (NCBI): domain Eukaryota; kingdom Metazoa; phylum Chordata; class Lepidosauria; order Squamata; family Agamidae; genus Intellagama; species Intellagama lesueurii. The sequence continues at coordinate 89,475,460 of JBAJHW010000004.1, read as the reverse complement.
TTCATATGATAACCAGTGCCCTTCTGTAGGTGGATGGCATCATTCTGCCTGCAACACTACCAGGTGATTGAGCAGTGGGAAGGGTGGTACCTCATTAAGGCAGGAAGAATGGCAGGGGGGGGCAGAAGGTTAGTTGATGCCACTGCACACCATAGGAGGGGCTGAGAGCAGATGGCAAGAGGGCAAGAGGTAAGGCAGATGCCTCAGAGTCTCTGGGGCACCTGGCCAGAAGAGCTAGCAGTCACCACAGGCACATCAAGGGAGCACAGGTGGTCAAGCATGTCAGAAAAACACACCCAGCCAGGTGGGTTCCAGGAAGTTCAATTTACATAGAAAGACACAAGAGCAGCAACCTCCAGCTGGAGTGGATGTTGAGGGTGGTACCTTCCTGCTCCCTGTGCCTTTCCCAAGTGGAAGAACTAATTTCACCCTTGCCCACAGGCTTTTCCATGTCAGACTGGGATCTGCATCTGACAGCTACTTACCTCCAGATCCAGCAACAGCCACCACATAAGGTCCCTTTTTACTTTCCAGTGGGGTCCAGTAGTCATCCATATGTATGTTCCAGCAGGCCACTAGGGCTCATCTCTGTTCCAACTGCTACGTACCAATTAGGTCCACCAGCTGCCAGACAGCAAGCTCCTGCTCCAGCAGCACTGACCTACTGAGGCCACCAGCTGCCAACTCTCTTGGACCCAATCCAGTATAGATGTACTGTCTAGAAGCTCCAACCACACCCACCAGACTTCTCAGACACAGACTGATTAAGAGGCCACCATGGGCCATGAGACAGCACACTGTAGGATGGAGAAACTGTCTCACAGTATCTTCGTGGGCAAGAGCAAAGTCAAGGTAGATACATCATATTTGAGCTGGTGCCCATTTTTAGAACACATCAGTGACAAAAATACAGAGATGATGATTCCAGGTAATTACTGAATAGAATGGCAGCATTCATTGTAATATGAAAAGGAATGACTAATTGATATACTAATTGGTATATCTGAGTTTATTCTCTGCACTTTATCAGTTAGATGATAGAAGGTTGTATGAATTTAGTTCCATTTCATACTTAGTTATTGTATTACTAGCTGTGATAAGATGGAAATAGGATGAAAGGGATTTATTTGTTTCGTGAAATGATGTTTAAAAGCTCAATAAAGATTTTTTTTAAAAGGTAGCAGAGACTGGGGCAACTGATTTTATTGGGTCTCCATGCCTTCCACTCATCTACCCTCAGAACAAGGAGGAATTGGTCCATCAAGTATTGAAGTAATGAAACAAAGAATAGCCAATTGAATTGGCCATCTTTCTTGAAGTCATGTAAGGTCGGGACACGGACTTACCCGGTCCCGCGTTGAGGCCAGAGCGACTGCTGGGTCCTGCTGGCAGCTGCTGGGAAAAAAGATGGCAACCGTCACATGGCGAGTGGCAAAGGAGCCTGGGATGGCCCGCACTGGCTCAATGACACCACCCCCTACAGGGGTTGGGCCGGCGCAGGGCAAAGGGCATGGGGCTGCTTGCCAGCGGACCTGAGGAACAGGGTTTTCAGTCTGGTCCGCCGGCACCTGGCAGGTTTGATGTGTCCGTGGAAGGGGACCAGACACATTTTCTTTTCCTTCCTTCCTTCCTTCCTTCCTTCCTTCCTTCCTTTCTTCCTTTCTTTCTTTCTTTCTTTCTTTCTTTGTTTTTACCCCACATTTCTCCATGAAATGGCCAAAGTTGAGTCACCTTCTCAGGGAGAGTTACAGGTAGAAAATTATAGGCAGAAAGAAGAATGTTACCACTACATTTTATCTAACATGGGTGTATTGGATTGCCAGTTGTGTTGCTTCAAATAGAGATGGTAAAACTTTTCACTGGAGTTGACAAGCTTGATGAAATAGTATTGTGAGACTCATTGCAAGAAGAAACACATCCTGCCTCAAGAATTCATACCCTTGCAACATTAACAGACTATTTCAGAGAACTAAATTGCCCTCACAACTATGCACACTTTTAAAATGTGAACAGATAAAATGCATGCAATAGGAAAAGACATTCCCATTAGGAAAAAGATGGAAAATGTGTATGAATTTTAATATGGGAAGGGGGCATGGAAGGAGCGTCCATGAAGAATGTGAAGACTAGGAACACATTTGGTCCTCCACTGGGCAATGACAGAACCTGTCAGCTGATCCTTCCACTCCGAAGCAGTCTTGGATTCCTTCTGACACAAATGAAGAAGAAGAATGGTGGAAAGAAAAACTGAAGCATCACAACTGAAACAAAAATAATAATATTTAAGGGACAAAATGTAAGTGGGATTTGAAGACATGCAACAAAATTGAGACAGTGATTATTTTAATCCCTAATTTCGAGAAGGAACCTGAAGCAAAATACAAGGATAAAATCTGGAGGAGCAGACGAGCTGAACCAACTAGCATCCCTGCACTATATTGATCTAGCTCTTATTGTATTTCCATGGTGGTGTTGCAGCTGCTCCCATGCGGTCTAGGTACACACCATACCAGTACTACTAGTAAGTAAGAACCTTATGGCTTGAACAATTAGCATAGTTATATCATTGCTGATGTCCTCCAGAGTAGGGAGAAATTGGCTAGTGATTTGATCCACACATTTTCTGATGACAGACATTACCAGTGTGTGTTATTTAACTGAAGAGGATTTTATTATGGTAGCTTATGAACTAGCCACTCAATCTGCAACAAACACAACAAGCACACCAGATATCAGAGCAACAATAGAAGCAAGTGATTTTGGGAATGTGATAAACACCATAAAGTCACAAGATGGAGGTGAGAGAGTGAAGGAAGACTCAAATTCTCACTATAGTATCAACGTAAAGTACTTCTAGGTATAACTTTGCAAAGCAAGTCCTGGAGCTGGAGAACAGGCAGTATTGCATGTCTACATTAGTCTAAAGTGAAACATGAGAAGCTGCTGCATAGGAGGCCACACACTGGTAATGTTTAACACAGTATTCTGCTGTGATTAGCAATACATCTCCAAAATATTTTACATCACTGGGACCAAAGTCCTCTTCAGCCAGCTGGGAGGTTTCAACCTGTTTTGTCTAAGGCAATTAGGACAATAGGAGCTGACCTTTAACAAACCAGTCCCTGAGAGGCAAACTAGAAGTACACTGTGTCAAACATGACATGTCCAGTGTCAAATTGCCAAGAATAGGATTACTGACACAACTCTGATACTTGCAACAATTGCCTTAGAACCATTGACAAGGCAATGGTTAAGAGGAATTGTTAATGCAATTAACCAGAAATCCACTAGCATATTAGACATGTAACATTTGCAGAAGGACTTGCACATAACTCGTATGACTTATTTGCCTCTGTGTATCAATTTTTACTGTGTACTGACATGTCCAAAGGAGACATCAGACTGGCAACTGAAATTTATCTATCATATTATCTCCTTTTTATTTTCATACATTGCTTGCTGTTTTATTTCTCAAGATTCTATGTATGTCTGGCGGTGACCTAATAGTTATTTTCTGCATTCGACTTTAGGGTCCTAAATTCGAAAACTTGAAGTGTCCTCAAAAGAGAAGTAGTTAAATGAATCTCCAGGCATTAGGTGAGCTTTAATTGTCCAAGTGGCTTTGCTTTACTGTCCTCATCCTGATCAGTTTACTTCTTTTTCCATATTTTAAATACTATTTAGAGTTGATATAGCATAGTAGCTAAGAATCTGGGCTCCACATGTCTTGGTTCAAATCAAAGTTTGGAATTTCACTTTTAAGAAGAATAAATATAACGATCTGCTGGAGGTATCTATAATGGAGCCAGCAATAGAATTAAGATGTGGGATCCAACCTAGATGAAGCCATCCATATCTGAACAGGTGCTCTGGGATCTTGTTACTGTCCCGTTACAGACAGCTTCAGCAAGTCATCATGATAATTCTTCTTAAAAGTAACTTCCAAGCTCTGATTCACATCTTGTCTCTGCTGTGAAGTAAATGGCCTTAGGCTTCAGAGAGCTACTCCCCTCCCCCCCCACACACATAATTTGGAGGCAATAATGCTTGCTTAATGTATAGGGTTGCTATAAAGATAATGTATGTGAAATATTTCAAATACATGAAAGTGCTGTGCAAATGTTAATTGTTATCATTATGATTTATTACTGGAAATAGTTGAATCTCAGTAATATCTGTCTGAGACATATTACTGTGAGGAGGAGGATGCAGATGGAAAATCTGAGTGCTTCAAAATCCCAAAAGGAGGGTTTAAATAGTCAAAACAAGAATCTGGGAGTTTCCACTAAAAGTCCATACTATGAAGCAGGCAGAACGAAATGGTGTTAATTTTTGAATGATTGAAATGGATTTGCTACTACTCCACATTCTACAGGCATAGGCTATGGGATGGGGGAAAGCAAGGAAACTGGAACCACCCAAATGGATGGCAGCTAAAATTAAGAGATAGTATATTAAAAGACTTCTGAAGCACCTGCAAAATGGAATCATTGGGTTGGTTCCAGATCTTGTCATACTTAGAAAAGATGTGTTAAGTCAAAAGGATATATGGTAGTCATCATTAGCTTATTCTAGCCATGACTAACTTAAATCCAAAGCTTTCAAGTTATAACATCACCACCACCACATCACCATCATTATGAACTGCTGGATAGAGCCCTGGTTTAGATTTCTGGCTGCTGAGCCAGACTTTGGGAGTTTGATTCGCCCCATGCTTTTCTGACAGGAGCTGGACCTGATGACCCATAGTGTCCCTTCCATCTCTGCAGTTCTATGAATATTGTCATTATCATCATCATTATCATCATTAACCTTATCGAAACTACTGCTCCTATTATCAGGAATGCTGATGTCAGTGTATCTCTGTCACAATGGCTAAATCTGGAACCAGCTCAGTGTTTGTGGTTCAGATCTTTGAAAAGAAGTTTTCTCTAGTTTATGTCTTTGTGACAGTGTCACAAAGTCAAAACAGAAGATAGTGTGCATTAAACATTCTGGAAGGAGGCGTGAAAACATGAAAAGGAGAGGCCATTTGGGGCAACAACCTTGTATATTTTGTACCTATTACTTTTGCCGTGTGTGTGTGTGTGTGTGTGTGTGTGTGTGTGTGTGTGTGTGTGTGTGTGTGTGTGTGTGTGTGTGTGTGTGTGTGTGTGAGAGAGAGAGAGAGAGAGAGAGAGAGAGAGAGAGAGAGAGAGAGAACCATGAGCTCCAGTTCAGTGTTAATCTGTGCAAGGATATCAGGCAAAATCTAAAGAAACAAAGCAAAGCAAAACAAAGAAAGACAAAAACATGTGGCATCTTAAAGACTATTATACTGTAATGTGTGTTTCATCGGCCATGAATTACTGCATATAGATTATACCATACACCCAAGAGCCAATTAATATTTAGAATGTTCTACTTGTGAAACTGATATTTCATTTAACATTTCATTCTGTTTCCCTATGTCTGACGAAGTGGACGTGTCCACGAAAGCTTACATTAAAATATAATAGTCTTTAAGGTGCCAGATGTTTTTGTTTGCTCTTTTGTTTTGTTTTGTTTATTTGGACTTTGCCATGAACTCCTGCATTTCACTGCAATATGTCCATTGCACTAAACCCAACATTACCAGTTGCCATGCTTCTGGTCTGTTTTTCTGAAGGAAAAAGAAAAACAACAAGAATTTGTAGGAGGTTGTTCCTCACTACCCTAAACACACTTGGTCTCACCTTACCTTGGAAGCTAAGCAGGGTTGGGCCTGGTTAGTACTTGGATGGGAAACCGTGAGTTAATACAAGAAATCCAGGGTAGAGCTAGGAAAGATTCCTGCCTGAAATACGGGAGTCCAACTGCCAATCAGAGGTGACAATAATGAACTTGGTAAACTTATGGTCTGACTCAATATGAGGTAGTACGTCATGTTCCTATAGTTCAAGCTATGTGGAAAGACGCTTCTCTGGTTGAGTATGGCTCTGTTAAAATGCAGCTGAGCCTTCCTGCCTAGCCACAGATGCAGATCAGGTAATAATGTTTAGTTTATCTTTTAATAATGGTGCATGGCTTTGCTTCCATGCATTTATAAGAGACAAACAGCTGTAGGCACAGGTGGCCACTTGCCATTGGGCTTCAACTAATGGGCATTCTATTTTCTCTGGCACATTTTAATATTTTTCTTATCTTCTCCTAAGGAGGCTGCAAGGCTGTGTATTCTCTGAAGGGAAGGAACAGTAAATACTTACCTGATGAATTAGTGCTTTAATGCTTCTTGGGACATTAACGACACCACTGAGCGGAAATGAAACCAGTCGTAAGAGAACAGATTGATTGGTATCATTAACTGCAACAGCTTCTTACAAGAGCACAATGTACAGATTGAAGATGATAGAAAAACATTTCAGCGTATATGGAACACAATACTGCCTGTTTCCCCTTTTCTTTATTCCCTTCCTTCCTTCTTTCTTTGGCAGTCAGGGAGGGAGATTTTAACTAGCAAAAAATGGTGTCTCATTGAAAGCACAAAAGAGTATCCGAGGAGTGCTACATTAAGTGTTTAATATGAGAATATATTGAAAAAATCTTTGTCCCTATTTTACTTTATTTTTATTCCCCAGAATAAAAATATTATATCAGATTAGTGACAAATATACCTTGCAGCCACACGTTACCCCAACAGAGTAACGATAACAATACCTCAGAGTTTCCTATTAACCCAATAACGTATACACAGACAATTGACTGTTGATCTGTACAGTCATACTGTCATTCTATTGTAATGGAGAACACCTGCATTTTAAGTGAAGCAGTTGTTTATAAAAGTACTGCCACTGCTGAAGACTGCCACTTAACATGCTAGAACACTTCTTAGCATGTTAAGTGGAGCACTGGATCAAACAATGGTGGATGGTACCCACTTTACCAGGTGTGGCAGAAGTTAGAGCAGCCAGTTGTGAAGAGAGCCAGTAGTAAAAGGCAGAGGCAATGGCAACAGTTAGTGTTTATTATAGCTGCACAGTAGTGTGGCTGTTATCATGCATAGGAGCAAATCAACATTCTACAAGGCAATTCTAAAAATGAGAGCAGCCCAGTCAAAAACTTGTAACTTTGAAACTGGATCAGCACCTTATTTGGCAAGATGTAGCAGTCTGCTCTTGCTCTGTGCCAAATTTGGGGGGGTGTTTCAGCACAGGGTTTTCAAGTTATGATTTTTTAAAAGTAAAACTGCTCCCCTCCCCCATGCAGAAATAGGCAACAACACCAATGGCAGCAGTCAAGATAGTCTTCAAGATCCCCTCTTGAGCTTACCTACCATTCACACTTGTCAAAAGCAGCCTAACAATTGCTTTGTGTTTGGGTGAGAAGTGGTTAACTGATGAAAAAAGGAGTCAGCTTTTGAGATTTTCCCTTGCTTGGTGTCTTTTTGTGAATGGGAGTGAGCACAAGATGGTATCCTATAGACCATCTTGACTGTGGTCATTGGTGTTGTCAATGTTCAGGCTGCCCTTTGCTATATAAAGCTTGGCATCTTTTTCCTGCTGGCGATGTGGGCACAATATTGTGCATCAATCTCAGGACATTTCCTGGCATTCTGAATTCTGGATACAGAAGCGGAATATCCCATATTTATAAACCAGAGGTTTGTTTGGGTTTTTTTTAAAAAGAAATGAATAAGATATAGAAAGGGTTAAGTTGTGCCATCAGAATTGGAACTATGGCTTCTTGTGTAGGAGGGAATAGGCTGACCTGATAAATTTGCTACCTGAGACAAAGAACAAGATGAAATTTTCCTATTCTACATACTGAAATGACTGGTTTGGCAGCTAATTCTTGTTTCAGAAGTGGTGACAGGAAAGCACTGGAGGGGAGTAGCTAACATCTTGGATACAGGGATGCCTACTTCTTCCCTTGACACTTTGCTACTCTTCCCTGCCCCCTACCTAGCGTCTGGCACCCAAGGCAGCTGACTCACTTTGCCTCATGACAAGAATGGCCTTGTAAGGAAGGTTCAATATACATTCTCATCACAGAGTTCAACCTTTTTACATCCATGTGCCTAACAAATCGAACAGCCCCCTCCCCACATCTCCATCACTTGTGGCATTTTTTCCTCAGTCGGTCAAAAATTTTCAGGCTTTCTTAAGACAGGGAACCTTTTCCACAATGACTTCTCTATCAAAGAACCCTGTACCTTTGACTATCTGTATTGTAGAGGAAGCTGGGATACACTGTACCGCACAGATTTAATGGCACTGGCAACAGTTACTGGGTTTTGCAATAATAATAATAACAATAACAATAATGATGATGATTTGCTGTCAATTAAATTCCAACATATGGTGACCCATGCTGAGGTCTTCTACACATAGCATACTTCTGGGGGACACAGAGCTGGCTTATGTCTTAAGAGGCACAGTGGGAAATAGAACTCCTGACTCTTTGCTCTGCAGCTAGCTACCCAAGCTCACTGATCTAATGTGTTAATGCAACTTGACATATATCCAATGGTATCCAATGGAAGATAGATAATGGTGGGAATGTCATCCTCCAAAGAAGCTTGGCTTGGATTATTGAATTTCTCATTGAGGAGCTTTGATAAGCCTCTGTTGTTATTGTTATGTGATGTCAAGTTGGAACCAACTTATATTAGCCCGAATAGGATTTTCAAAGGTGAGATATTTAAGGTGTAGTTTTACCAGTTTCACTCCCTCAGTCAGGTTCCATGGCTGAATGTGGATTCATACCCTGTTCTCCAGAGTCCTTGTCCTTCAGTCTATCAACTTGGGAACTTGATAAGCCTCTAATGAACCCCAATTTATGTGGAGCCACAGGCTGAAAATACTACATGGGGCACCTGATCGCTAGTCACCATCTCAAATCCCATGCTCCAGATTGGTGAAACAGGTGGACTCATGTTTACTCACTCAGAGGGTGAACTGGGAGCAAGACTATCATAGCGAATTACTTGATCTCAGAAAATATTCAAGGATGTTGCTCTCATCTGACCACCGCTCTAACATTAGTAACATCTACGGAGGAGAAATGAATTCTTTCTTTGTATTAAAGCACCCTTCAGTACAATACCAAGGATTTAATTAAACTCCATATGCCATTCATCAGAAGGGGCTTGTTTATTCTTCCAGCCAAGTTATTCTAATCTGCATGGGCAAAGTAATATTTGTTGTGAGGGATGAGTGGGGAGCACTTAGAGATGTAAATACCATTTTTGTTCTGTTTTTTAATATGAGAACACAATAGTGTTGCAGGTGCTAGAGAGCCATTGTGAAGAGAATTGCATTGTGTTTAGTGAAGGAGCAACCTTGAAAGATGAAAACAAATGGACCCTACATTTGTTTTGTACGGAACCATACTAGCCTCTCATTCTTCTCTCTATAACTTGGTAGCTCAAATACTTTATATGTATTATATACTTACATAATATACAAATATTTTATATGAAACTTTTTTTGGGAGGGCATTTTCACCTTTCTATATGTACTTTGCCTATGCGGACAAAGGTCCGCATAGTCAAAGCTATGGTTTTTCCAGTAGCGATGTATGGAAGTGAGAGCTGGACCATAAAGAAGGCTGACCGCCGAAGAATTGATGCTTTTGAATTGTGGTGCTGGAGGAGACACTTGAGAGTCCCCTGGACTGCAAAGAGAACAAACCTATCCATTTTGAAGGAAATCAACCCTGAGTGCTCACTGGAAGGACAGATCCTGAAGCTGAGGCTCCAATATTTTGGCCATCTCATGAGAAGAGAAGACTCCCTGGAAAAGACCCTGATGTTGGGAAAGTGTGAAGGCAAGAGGAGAAGGGGACGACAGAGGACAAGATGGTTGGACAGTGTCATCGAAGCAACCAACATGAATTTGACCCAATTCCGGGAGGCAGTGGAAGACAGGAGGGCCTGGCGTGCTCTGGTCCATGGGGTCACGAAGAGTCGGACACGACTTAATGACTAAACAACAACAATATGTACTTTGAGCAAATATAGCTTAGAAATACTTGCTTTTCATAAAAAGACATTGGCAGTAAGGGTGGCTTTAGTAAGTTTTACTTGCTCACTTCTTTCAACACTATGAAACTTTGGTGGGCCATCAGTGAACTAATATTTCTGGATATGCCCTCTTTACAGTTGCCTCTAATTACATGACATAGTGGGACAAACTGAGTCTGGAGCCACTTACCAAGTTTGCAAATCTCATTTTATTCAGTCTTCTCCAAAAAGACTGGGCCCTACCATTCATCCTTCATTATTCATTATTGGAAGCCTCAGACAGTCTTCAGCATGTGTGGTACACCCACCCAGGATAGCTTACCATATCTGTAGGCCAGGTATCCTTGGAGTACAGCTGGAGCTCCATCATCCTCAGTTTGTGCCATCCTTTCTTGGAGGGTTGTTATACCATGGAATGTGGTTGGGCATGATAAGAAATACACTTCTCATGGTGACCAACTGTCCTTGATGGCCTGTGCAAGTGTCGCATATTCCAAGGCTTCCTTTGATCCAAAGTCTTTTGTAACACAATGGGACTCACCCTGGCACTCCCTCACCCACCTCCAGTAAATAAGTAGTACGAAATAGGTAACGCTGTGCTACAGAAGATCATTGGAAGACGGTGAGAACCTTTTAGGTGGGTGGAGTTATTTTCAAGGTTGCTAAGAAGTAGAAGTGGGCTGATTTGTGTTTTTGGACTGCAGCTCCCAGAATTCCCTAGGAGTTGGGTTGTCTGGGGAATTCTCGGAGCTATAGTTAAAAAATTCCCCAAGTAGCTACTCCCAGAATTCCCTAGGAGCCGGGCTGCTTGGGGAATTCTGGAAGCTATAGCCCCGAAACACAAATCTGCACACTTATTAAAGAGGCTTTATGTGGTCTGAGGTAAATGGGATGATGTGGGCCTCAACCCTCCAAGGATCAATGTGTGCATGCACAAAATTAGGAGCCATATATGAGAATTCTTGGAAGAAAATTATAGATTGAGATTCACTGTTAACTTGCATTCTAATGCACCATTTTCTCCTTTCTAATGAAAGCTTGAGACAGAGTACCAAGAATTCTGAGAAGTAGTATGGCACAGCCAGGGCAGGGGTCAAGAATGTTTCTGGGAACTCAAGCGCAGGGTACATTTTGCTTTGTGGTAACTCAGATGCATTGCTGCAGTCCCATTCATCCACCCATCTACCTATTTGTGCTGCATAGCTCTGATTAATTTGACCTGTGTCCATTAGCATTGCTATAGTTACTAGGAAGAACACATTGAAACATAGGCTATTTCGCTGAAATTTAGTCATGCAGCTCTCTGAAAACAGACGGCCTCTTGACAGAACTACTATGATCATCCTCGCATGCACACATACACCCCACAGTTTGAAATGGAAGCTCTGAAATACAGTAGCTTTTGGCTTAAAGGCACTGAGCTGACTTTTGGGCTTCTAAATTGTCTCTGTGGTGCTCCTGCTGCTGGCAGAACCCTCCCACTTAGCTCTTGGCAATGGCCTTGACTGCCCTACTTCCAAATCGCCACAGAACATAATACAGCATGTCAGCTTGTTTTGAGGCACCCACCAAGTGCTTCCTGCTCCTCCAACACAAAGAGCTGAGTTCTTGCTAAGGGGATAAAATAATACTCTGTGGTGATAAAGAATTATCTATAATCTAGGGAAAATAACAGTCTGCAGCTAGAAACACACACAAACCTTAACCAAAATTGCAAATAGGTGTTTTGGCTGAGGGTTTACCCTAAGAAGGGCTCAAAGTTTTTCTAAAGTGCCCAGCAAACGTTCTGAAATGTGTGTCTGCCTCCTCACTTTACTCTTCCACTGAGACCAGAACTGGAATTCCCATAATATACCTAAGAGGAAACTGACACTTTGCCTACAAGTGGGAGTATCTGCCACTATTATCTTCTCTACTTCCTCTTCCTGCCTTTATGTTGCTCCCATAGGTTATTCCCAAAGTCTAATAATGGTTTCAGAGAAGATTGGACAGCTTTGAAGTGGACACAACTTGAATAAAGATGTGGTGCCAGGGAAACTCAGAAGGAGGTGGTGTGTCACGTTCCCGGGGGTTTCAACAGCAGAGTCCGATAAGCCAGTCCAAGTTCAGAGCTGATACCAAAATACCAAAGCCAAATCACAAACCGTAATCCAAGGTCAGGGTCCAAAGCCAAATCACACAGTCCAGGGTCAGAGTCCAAAGCCAAAGGTCCAAGGAACAAGGTTCAAGGTAGTCAGGAGCGTGGATGCAAGCCAGAGATTTGACTTGTTGCTTCCACGGATTTCTAGCCAACTAAGAGCTGTTTATATAGTAAAACTTGAGCTGCTGGAAGCTTTTCCATCCTGTCAGTACTCAGGGCTAGTTGATCGGATGTTTCTGTGGGCAGCCTTCGAGCGATCTTCTGACCTTTTTGTCATAAGTCTTCCCCGAAGCCTGGCCCTCAGCCTGTCTACAGGGGGAGGAGAATCTGGGGGTGATTCAGGTGTTTGTGTTTCTAATTGCTCAGCATTCTCCTTAGCCACAGTTAACCCTTCCGGTTCCAGGTCTTCAGCTGCACTCATGACACTATCCCCCTCCCCAGGGCTCCCCCCGTCAGATGGGCCGGGTCGATCAGGATAGGTAGCATGGAACTGCCATACCAAATCGGGGGAGGTGTAGATTGCTGGCGGGTTCCCATGATCGATCCTCAGGACCATAACCTTCCCAATCTACGAAATACTGGAGACCTCCTCAGTGAATTCGGGAGTCCAGGATTTGACGGACCTCGTATTCTTCCTCGCCATCAACCAGAATGGGCGGAGGTGGAGCCAGGGGTGAAGGTCGGGCAGGGTCCGGCGCTGCAACAGGAACAAGGAGAGATCGATGGAAAACCGGGTGGATACAGAGAGTATCTGGAAGTTGTAGCCGGAAAGCAACAGGGTTGATTTGGTCCAGGATTACATAGGGTCCTATAAACCGAGGGTCTAACTTACGGGACCGGCCAGGTCAGCGGAGATAACGGGTGGAAAGCCAGACCTGGTCCCCTGGTTTCAGAGGTGGCCCTTCTTGCCGTTTTCTGTCGGCCGCTGTCTTATAAGCCTCCTTAGCCTGCTGAAGCTGCTCTCGGAGTAAGTCTTGGAGAGCCTGCAACTCGCGTATATGGGCATCAGCAGCAGGAACCACGGTTGATGGCAGGGTAGCCGGGAAAAAGCGAGGATGGTACCCATAGTTGGCTTCAAATGGGGTCTGTTCTGTAGATGTGTGTACGGCGTTATTGTAAGCGAATTCAGCCAGGGGTAACAGGGTAGCCCAATTATCTTGTTGATAACAGGTGTAGCAACGGAGATATTGCTCCAGGGTGGCATTGGTACGCTCGGTCTGTCCATCTGTTTGGGGATGATATGCTGACGACAAGTGCACCTGGGTACCCAAACTGGTGTGTAAGGCTTGCCAGAACCGGGAAGTGAATTGGGAACCACGATCGGAAATTAGGTGGGTCGGGAGCCCGTGTGGACGGAAAACATGATGAAGGTAGAGTTGGGCGGTTTCAGGAGCTGTGGGAGGTTTGGAACATGGGACAAAATGAGCCATCTTAGTAAATAGGTCCACTATTACTAAGACACAGGTATACCCTTGTGATCGTGGGAGATCCGTGATGAAGTCCAAAGATACTGTGTCCCAAGGGCCGGCCGGTACAGGTAATGGTTGCAACAGACCTGGAGGTTTGGCTGGTACGTCCTTGGCTCGACGACAAACCTCACAGGAACTAACATAAGGGGCGACATCAGCTCGAACCCGGGGCCACCAAAACTCCCGTGTGAGCAAGTGCAGAGTTTTGTACCGACCAAAGTGTCCTGCAGGAGGGGAATCATGGGTCAGATAGAGGACATTGGTTCGGAGGGGCCCTGGAGGAACATACAAGCGTCCCCGGTGTAATAGGAGACCCTGGTGGTTAGTAAAGTCGCTGGCAGAGCCCTCTTGGAGTTCCTGTAGACGTTGCTTGGCCCAGGGATCTTGAGCTTGGCTGGCTCGAATCTCTTCAGCCAGGGATGAGCGAGTGGTTATGGCTGCAAAGACTGAAGGGGATAGAATAGGTGTGATCGGCGGTTCTTCAGAGGTTGGAACGGCGTATTCCGGTTTGCGGGACAAGGCATCAGCTTTCCGATTCTGAGTATGCGGGACATAGGTGATACGGAAGTCGAACCGAGAGAAAAAGGGACTCCATTGGATTTGGCATTGGTTAAGGCGTCGGGCCGTTTGTAAGTGTTCCAGGTTTCGATGGTCCATCAAGACTTGGACTGGGTGACGGGCCCCTTCGAGGTAATGCCTCCAAACCTCGAAAGCAGTTTTGATGGCCAAAAGTTCCCGCTCCCAGATGGTGTAATTGCGTTCTGAGGGTGTGAACTGCCGGGAGTAGAACACGCAAGGCTGCAGTGGCTGTGAGGGGTCCTCCCGCTGGGACAGTATTGCACCCAGGGCGACACTGGAGGCATCTGTTTCTACGGTAAACGGTAGTCGGGGATCCGGATAGCGTAGAATGGGCTTAGTGGTAAAGCGGGTTTTTAGGGTTATGAAGGCATGGTCCGCCTCCGGAGTCCAAAGAAATGGCTCTTTGGGCCGGAGGAGGCGGGTCAGTGGAGTGGTTACGTCCGCGTAAGATGGTATGAACTGACGGTAATAATTCGCAAAGCCGAGAAACCGTTGTACGTCCTTACGGTTCCGGGGTTTCTGCCAGGTCAGAACCGACTCTATCTTCTTTGGGTCCATCTGGATCCCTTGGGGAGATACAATGTGACCCAAGAACTCGACTTCTCGCAGGTTGAATTCACATTTCTCCAGCTTGGCGTAGAGTCGGTGTTCTCGTAACCGTTGTAAAACCTGGCGAACATGTTCCGTGTGCCGAACGGGGTCTCGGGAATAAATCAGAATGTCATCCAGGTAGATGATTACAAAGTGATCAAGCAAGTCCCGAAAGATGACATTCATGAACCGCTGGAACACCGCTGGAGCGTTAGTTGACCCGAAAGGCATGACCAGGTATTCATGCTGGCCATAACGAGTCCCGAAGGCCGTCTTCCACTCGTCGCCAGCACGAATTCGCACCAAATTATAGGCGCCACGGAGATCCAACTTGGTGTACATTCGTGCCCCCTTAAGGCGATCCTAAAGTTCGCCGATCAATGGTAGAGGGTAGCGGTCTCTAATGGTTATCTTATTCAAGGCTCTGTAATCATTGCAAGGGCGGAGCTCCCCACCCTTCTTTTTAACAAAGATGACAGGTGCAGACAGGGGCGACGTGGATGGCCGGATGAATCCCCGTTTCAGATTTTTATCAAGAAAGGCCCTCAAGGCCGCGAGTTCGGGTTCCAACATGGGGTAAATCCGCGCCACAGGAAGGGGTGCCCCAGGCACCAAATTGATAGCACAATCAAAGGGTCGGTGCGGAGGTAGTTGGTCAGCCCCCTTCTCCTCGAAGACATCAGCAAAGTCCTCATAATCCAAGGGTATCACGGAGCTGTCTGTTGACCCTGCTGCAGCCAAGGTAGCCGGTGGACCCAGATGCGGACACGGGTCCCTGAAACGTAACTCTCCTTGTGTCCAGTCCATTAGGGGGTTGTGTGTTCGGAGCCAGGAAAGTCCCAGAATAAGTGGAAAACGGGGCATGCGTGCAACGTTGAACTGTAGTTGCTCCTGATGGCGTTGAACCTGGAGAATGACCGGTTGGGTTTCCTGGGTCACAGGACCGGAGCGGAGGAGACGCCCGTCTATGGATTCAACTAGGGTCGGGGTCTCTTTATCCTGTACAGGGATCTGGTGCTGTTTCACGAAAGCCGTGTCGATGAAACAGCGATCAGCTCCAGAGTCGACCATGGCATGAACAAACAAGCAACGTCCATCCGGCAGGCAGAGTTTTACTGGTACAAGGAATGGACCCGGGATGTTAAGGTATGGTTCAGGAGACCCAGCTAAGTGCCCCACGTTTGAGGGTCCATTCAGACATGGGGCAAATCTTTTACTGACGGTGGAGCCGAGGTTACGCTGCTTAACCAAACAGCCAGAAGCGAAGTGTCCTGCTCCCCCACAGTACAGGCAGAGATTCTGGGAGCGTCGTCGTGTTTTTTCCTCAGGACTGAGGCGTGGCCGAGCCGCTCCCAACTGCATAGGTTCAGAATCCTCTGGTCTAGTATTGGGGGTTGTCAGGGGTGGCTGTAAGAGATGGGAACCGCCCTGTGCTAGGCGTCGGCTCTCCAGGCGGCCATCAATGCGTAAGCATAGAGTGATTAGTTCTTGCAGCGTATTGGGTTGATCTACACGTGCCAGCTCATCCAGGATCCCATCAGCCAACCCTTCCATATATTGGTCCATAAGAGCTGCTTCATTCCAGAGCAAATCTTGAGCCAAGAGTCTGAACTCAGTGGAATACTGGGAGACTGAAGCCTTACCCTGTTTCAGGGCCCGAATCTTTCTATTTGCAGTAGCAGCTTGCAAGGGGTTAGCAAAAGCGGCTGAGATATGTTCCAGAAAACCCTGGTAATTGGTTAACAGGGGTGAAGAAGCAAGGAGTAGAGGAGTAGCCCATTTAGCTGCCTGTCCCTTGAGTAGACTGATTATAAAGCATACCTTGGTTTTGTCTGTGGGAAAGTCTCTGGCACGCAGCTCAATATACAGCTTACACTGTGCCAGGAATGCTGGAAACTCCTCCACTTTTCCTTCAAACTTTTCGGGAGGAAGCACAGGACACTTGACCTGAGAAGCAGCGTTGGCTTGGGATTGCAGCTGTTGCTGCTGAAGCTGTACCACTGTTTGGGTGAGAAATTGCATTTGAGCCAGCACAGCATTCAGCGTACCTGAGCCTTCACTTGCTTCTTTCTCCATTTTGTGGGGGAAGTGTGGGGGTGGAAGCAATCTGTCACGTTCCCAGGGGTTTCAACAGCAGAGTCCGATAAGCCAGTCCAAGTTCAGAGCCGATACCAAAATACCAAAGCCAAATCACAAACCGTAATCCAAGGTCAGGGTCCAAAGCCAAATCACACAGTCCAGGGTCAGAGTCCAAAGCCAAAGGTCCAAGGAACAAGGTTCAAGGTAGTCAGGAGCGTGGATGCAAGCCAGAGATTTGACTTGTTGCTTCCACGGATTTCTAGCCAACTAAGAGCTGTTTATATAGTAAAACAGCCCCTTGAGCTGCTGGAAGCTTTTCCATCCTGTCAGTACTCAGGGCTAGTTGATCGGATGTTTCTGTGGGCAGCCTTCGAGCGATCTTCTGACCTTTTTGTCATAAGTCTTCCCCGAAGCCTGGCCCTCAGCCTGTCTACTGGGGGAGGAGAATCTGGGGGTGATTCAGGTGTTTGTGTTTCTAATTGCTCAGCATTCTCCTCAGCCACAGTTAACCCTTCCGGTTCCAGGTCTTCAGCTGCACTCATGACATGGTGTCAGAGGAGCTTAAACAGTTTTGAGGTGGACACCACTGCTCATAAGAATGTGAACTGAGATGCTGCTAGCATCCTGTTGGAAATTTCTTAATACCCCCTTAAGCTACAAGAGACTCCTCTGACAACTAGTTTTCCTTTTGTGTGGAATGAGTGGCAGATGGTGTCCATTAAGACCAGTGGAGCAAAATGCAAAGACTCACAGGAGATGGAACTGCTTCCAGAGAAAGGGCAAAGGGGAGTATGTATCTTAAAGCTAAGAACATGACTACAGAGAGCAGGAAGAGTCTCTGGCCCTTTAAAAATAAATCCCAACCCACATCAGTTGTGGCTAATGAATCCAGCAGATTCATTAGCCACTCAGATTTAAACCAAAGAACATCTCCACATCACCTCAAAATGAATTCCCCCAAAATCATTAGCCGCTAACATTCTGCCCCCAAAATATGCCCAGGCTACTCCAAAATCAGCCTTCACAAACATATTAGTCATTCAGATCCAACCCAAAGAATACACCAATGTCATCCCCAAATTACACTCTAGTCACTCAAATCTTTTCCCAAAGTGCTTCAAGATAACCATGAAATCAATTTCCCTAATATCCAGATTCTGTATCAAATGACTGTTGTTATTTATATAGCACTGTCAATGTCCAAAAGTGTTACAAAGCATAAACAAAACCAAACACAACTGCCCTCCACCAGAATGGAAGAAAATAGAATTAGAGCTAAAAATTATGAGATGGATGTCAGAAAATGCAGATGTGGCAAGATAAGGTGCTGACCAAAAACTCTGGGAACAATTTGAAGGCACCCTGAGCAACCTGAAGAAGCAGTTTTGTACATAGTTGGATCCTCCCACCCCTGGCTTCCATCACATGGAGAGAGGGGAAGAAGCAAAGAAAGCTCAGTGTGGCTTCATGACTTTGAAAACCTCTTGTCTGCCTCAACCTACAATGAGCATCTAGCAAATCTGTATTCAGATACAGTTCCTCCGTCTATATGTATAACCCAAGAAGAATGTGCCTTCAGAAAACTGGATGATGTATTTCACACCAGCCAAGTAATCTGCTAGAAATTTAAACTAAGGAAGTGGGGTGTGTGTGTGTGTGTGTGTGTGTGTGTGTGTGTGTGTGTGTGTGTGTGTGTGTGTGTGTGTGTGTGTGAGAGAGAGAGAGAGAGAGAGAGAGAGAGAGAGAGAGAGAGAGAGAGAGAGCAATCCTGCATTCTTCATCAGGAAACAACATACAGGCTATATCGGATGCTTAATTTTTCATGTCTTGCTCATGTTGTATGATTATTCTGAATAATGTTTGCCTTGTGTAATGTCTTTTGTGGAGGCAATTTTATGGTGTTATTCATCCAGGTTCTTCTAATACACCAATCTTGTAGTTATATGGGTGGCCGCAATGACAAACAAAAGCATTTCCAACAGAACTGCATTTCACATGGGAGTTCCTCTCATTATGTTGCAACCTTGACACAGAGATTAGTCAGACAGGTAGGAATGTTCTGAAGCAGCTGGCAATTGATCTTCTCATGATGTCAATCACCTATCAAGGCAGTGCCCTCTGCAGTTAGGACTGATTAAAGGGTATACACAGCAGAATCAAATAGTCAGACCTCCTTACTTTCCCACCATAGTTTACAATGGAGTTTTGATATGACAGATGGTTCTTTCCAGAAGGGTTGGGGTGGAGACTCCTTCCTATAGAAACCAGTACTTCAGGGGAGAGGTGTCAGAGTGATCCTACATTTCACGTTCCTATATCCATCGGGGTGAGGGAAGTAGGAACCATACAAATCTGGGAAGTGCAACTTGGCAATTGGACAGGAAGAAATGTGTGGTCATCCAAATATTGTTGGGCTGAATTGACATGGCCAGGAGGGAAGAATGATGGAAATTGGAATCCAGCTATATTTGGAGAGAGCCACCTGTTCCCAATATTTCACCTACATGAGTAGTGGGGAATGTGTGCCCCCACCATTGTTGATGGATGCCAAATCCCAAGAGCCCTAGCCAGCATTCTCCAAATAATGAATGATGGGTATTATGATCCATAGATCCATAGAGAAAGATTCCTCCAGCTGGGGCACTACACAAAGCAGAACCAGGATAAATTGGGTTTCATTGCTAGTACCCTCCACTCCATCCTTGCTATCTGGATTTAGGGCTGAAAGATCAAGGCAAAGTATGGGGCATGCGGGTCTGTACAGTCTGTGACATTATACAGAGTCATTCATGACCACACATCACATTTGTTGAGTTAAGGCATCACCAGTTTCTTGGTTATGTGGAAGTTGAGCCAATGTAAGACCATCCAAACTTGGATAGCCTTAAATGACTTTTTAAAATCAGTGAATAAATGTATTGGCCATTCAGAGTATACTTTAGAATATGGATGAATTATAGTCAACAGGAGACAGGAAATAATGAACAAGGAAATGAGAGGGTGGTGGATGGGGTATGCCAACCTAAAGAAGGGCTGGAGGAAATTAATGGGGAAAACCTAGTGGAGTCGAGGAGAGTTTTAAGGGAAGATAAGGGGAGAAAATCAGCAGAATCAATTAAAAATAGCCTGGAAGATCTATTGGAGATAGACCAAATGTATAAAGATCTATTGGAAGTAAACCAAATGCATAAAATGGCCTCAGAGGACACAAAAGATGGCAGAATGTTTAGAAAGACAGAAACAAAAATTGAAAAAAGATTAAGAGAAGGAATTACATAGAATGATGAAAAAGGGAAAAACAGGAAGGTGGCCCTCAATGTTGGAAAGCAGGTATATACCTAACTTCTGGAATTGCAAAGGGGCATATCTTATACAGTGGTGCCTCGCTAGACGATGTTAATCCGTTCCGCGAAAATCGCTGTCTTGCGAAAACATCGTCTAGCGAAGCACGTTTCCCCATTGGAATGCATTGAAATCTCTTCAATGCGTTCCAACGGAAAAGTCGTCATCTTGCGAAGATCGTCCATAGGGAAACATCGTCTAGCGAGCGTGGGTCCCCGTTGGAATGCACTGACAGCTATTGACCGCTAGTCAATGCATTCCAATGGGGAAAACTCGTCGTCTAGCAAAAATCGCCCATAGGGAAACATCGTTTTGTGAAGCGCATTAGCGATCGCAAAAAGCCATCGTCTAGCGAATTCCTCGTCCTGCGAGGCAATCGTCTAGCGAGGCACCACTGTATATTAAAAAAAGAGAATTAAACTGAAATAAGAGAGCACTAATCAGGGTAAAGGCATAATATGGTGGGGTTTTTTAAGGGCAAATTGAAGCTAGATATAAGGTTGGGATAAACAAATAGTACATAATGAACATGTATTAGATATGATATTGTTATAGACAGGATAGAAAACATGGAGATAGAAATGGCTAAACAATTATACAAAGAAAATCTGTATAAAATGCTCTAGATAATATCTATTATGTGTTAGGAGCTTACTCATTTATCATTGGTATAAATTACAAAGTTTGTTGGTTAAATCACCTCAAATTATATAGATTTAGAACCGGAATTACTTTTATTAAATATGTTATTAGAGGATTTTGAAAACATTGTATACTATGAGAGTAATATTATGATAACAGCCAATATTGTATACTAAAATACATACATGAACGGTTTGAATGATCAAAAGATGTGTGGAATTTGGGGGGATAATTGGGAAGACACCAAGATGCAAAAACAAATAATTGTAAGCAACCCATGTAACACGATGTTTGATAAGCATGAACCAAATGTAGATAGATTGAAAAACTCATAAAATGTATTTTTTTAAAAAAAGAATATGGATGAGTGTTTATTTTGTTGTGCTTCATGAGCATAAAGGTAAGCAGAGAATGGATAAGTCTGAATCTTGACCCATTTTTTGTGTGCATAGCATCGCTGCACTGCAGAGACAGACTGAACAGGTAGCAATCAACCCCATCCAAAATCCTGAACAGAAGACCCTTTGGAATGGACCCAGAACCTTTCTCTTCTGTGTTTTCTGGGACTGTTCCAAAACAGCCCATGGTAAGGTAAGCCTTACCTTTTCTTTCCTAAGGAGAGCTCTGATAACTGAGGAGATGGGGATGTCACTGTTCTCTCATAATGCTACATGTCCTGTGGAATGTGCAAGGAGGCTCTGCATTCCCAGAGAGAATTGTGGATCCCACTGCAGTGTGCGTTACTTGCTGCAGAGTTTAGACATAATAAGATAACAGTATGTTTTTCACCAGTTTCTCTGCCAAAATATTTTCAAGTGGAATGAAGTGGTATTGACTTCAGCTTCCTGAAGATTTCAGCTTTCATCTTCACAAAAGGAAGAGCATTTTTTTATTTATGTATTTATTGTGAGATGAGACTTTGTGAAACTAGACATTCTTTTCCTCCAAATGAAGCAATCAGCTATATTTCTATTTAACATGCATGTCTGATTGGTGTAGTCCAGTGGTTCCCAATATTGGGTCCCCAGATGTTCTTGGCCTACAACTCCAAGAAATCCTGGCCAGCACAGCTAGTGCTGAAGGCTTCTGGGAGTTTTAATCCAAGAACATCTGAGGACCCAAGGCTGGGAACCACTGGTGTAGTCCATTCAGATTCTGCATACACACATGTAGGGTTGCTGGGTCTCATGGCATGGGTTAAATCCAAAAGGAAGTGATACTTTTTTTCACACCTCTGAGCAAGGGGACAACTGTCAGGGATGGCAGCACTGTAGAAGGAGAACAGTTGACTTTGTGCATGTGAGTGAGGTGTCTTTCAAACCTGGGACCCATGGGCATCCATACCCAGCTGCTGTCAGGGCTCGCTGGGCTCAACAAGAAGATGGGTATACTTTTGTTATGTCTACACAATGTTGATCAACCAACAAGTGAGCAGTGAAGGGGGGGTGATGGAAAAACAGGCACCTCTGTGTGCCTGTCTTTCCATTTGGGGCAAGGAAAGAAGTGGCGCATCAACACTGTGACTTGAGAGCCTATGCATAGGAATGTGGCCTATGTGTCAATGTGTTGTAACATTGGCATCTGACACACATTTCCAGTCATGCACTCCTAAATGAGATGAGCAGATAAACTACTTCGGCACGCATTTTACCGATCATGTTTTGGCCATAAAGAGACACAGAGGATCCTGACTCTGCTTGATCCTGTAATGTGCTGGTGGCCTCTGCAGCTGAGCTTTATTTCTATGCAGCCCAGAAGTGAGTGAAGGGCCCCCAAGCAATGCAACGTGTTATAGAAAACACCCTAAAGGTTTATCTGAGCAGTGCTTGCACTGTGATCAAAAGAACATCATACCAGCCTCCAATTAAACCACACAGCAATTAACTGGAAGCCTTCAGAAATGAAACTTCAAAAATAAATCACTGTAAGTGATGGGGAGAGGGAATCATACCATTCAGGCTAGCAGCTTTTACAACCTGGTTTGTTATAAAACTCCTCAACAGTGATTTTGTCGAGTTGGCAATGACATACTGGTCATTTACAGCTGAAATCATGCACATAGACATAGGTGGATTTATTTATTTATTTGTGCCAGGAGAAGATTGGAAATAGAATTTATAAACTCAGTGGCCAAATTCCTGTTGCAAAGCATAGCAAATTGCACAAGAGTAGGCCCACTGAATAAGCGGCAATTTTTGGTGAATCAACTGTTCCATAAATTCAGTTGATTCAAATGGGTCTACTCTAACTGCAACTTAATTTAGCATAGTAAATGGCAATTAGAGTAACAACACTAATCCACTGAAAATTGATAGAGAATGACTTAATAGGTTGGGGGCTTTTTGGTTTACCACTCGTTCTGGTTCACCTGTACAAATTATCTCATTGGTTCAGCTTAGTTTTTTCTGCCATGGGATCTCCTCTGGGTCACTAATTGATTCCCATGCTTTGTTTCAAAGTCCACTATAATCTAAACAAAACTCAGAAGATCAGTCATATTAATCTCTAGCAGAGAGAAGTCACAGACCTAAAAAGTATGAAGAACACAGAGGTAATGTGGAGCTTGACTCTTGAGATGAATCTGAGAAGCAGGGCTAATCCTACTGTTAGACAGGGCAAGGGGCTGCCTCAAGATACAGAGATTGAAAAGGAAAGAAAATGAAGTATCATTGGGAAGAACTGTGTGTGACAAATGGCATTCTGGACAGCCCTTAGGCTGGCCTGCTTCCCTTAGGCATATGGCATGTGCAATGTAAATTGGAAGCCAGTCTGAAAACATGGGTGAAGAACCTACCATCATGGTAGTACCATGATGCCTGGTATCTGAGGATGTGTTAGTTGCCCTTCGGTAAAAACATTGGCTCAGCTTTTAGGTGATCATCCTGGCAATTGTCTGGCACCTTCATTCATAAGACTTATGTTTTCCACAAAATGAGACCCATAGTCGCAATTTTCTTCTCCCCCCCCCCCCCATCCTTTTGCTGAAGAAACTGCCAAACTCTTCAGAGCACAATGCCTGTTCTAGGGGATGTTGCACAGGAAAGGTGCCAATTTTTTGTGCGAGAATTGTAATATATCTGCACACATTGTGTTTTCTTCTGGGGGAAAAATGACCACAAAACATCTGAAAAATCACACAAGATTTCCCAAAAGAATATCTGAGGAAAAAACAAAAAAGACTCACAGACAAATGTGAGAAGTGAAGAGAAAACTGACACTTTTTTCCTCTCCGTTTTTTTGCTGACAGCAAGACGTTGCAAGATTCTCAGATAAAATAAAGTGTAGAGAAACATTAGTGAACCCACCTAAATAGTGATAGAGGTCTATCCAACAACAACAACAAAAGCTATAGCTGGGTGGTAGTGCACATGCTGTACATGCAATGCAGCCTCTGAATGTTCCTGATCCATGTTTTGGCATTTCTAAGTCAAACAATCACAAGCAGATGGTCTGAGAGCCATCATCCCAGAGCCACCAGCAAGCATAGTCAAACTGGGCTGAGCTGGCCAATTGTAATCAGTACAAGCCAGCTTCTATGTTCTGGTTCTGGAAAGAATAAATACAGGGGTTTGGTTTTTTGTTTTGTTTGGTGATTGAAGAGACTGGGAAAAGTGTACATCTTCATGGAATGACAGCATGTGTACTTTCAGCCCACACATGTGCACCTCCATACCACTTTTTCCATACAGCCAAATATCCACAGTTGTGTGGAGGTAAGCAGGATGCTCACAGAATTTCTACTACACCTGACAGAGGATCCAGAGAAGGCTTTTACTGTGCCACTACACTGCTTCATTCATTGTTTCACATCATTCACCACCTGTCATTCTCCCTTGTCATTTCCCTTACCTTGGCTAATGTGTTAAGATGAAAAAAGAAGAAATAGCTGCACGGTGTCTTCTGACTGCATTCGGAGCACACTATTTGGAAACACCTTTAGCATATGCAACCAAGTAAGTGGGAGAGCAACTGTTTTGATTTAATAGATGGTATCAACAAGCATTTTCTGTGTGCTCACAAATATGAGAAACAGCTGGCCAGTCTTGATGGCAGTCTTGATACACAATGGACCTGCCTGAAGCAAACACAAAAGACTGAGCCCAAATTAGTTTGTCAAGATGGGGCCCGGATCCTTGCTTCAGGTGGGTGTCAGCTAGTTGGGAATCTCACAAAGAATGCTTCGTGACAGCTTTTGTTTTGACTCTATGGTAGCCCTCCAGGTTTGAGTAGCACAGCAATATGGGGCAAAGGTACTTAACAATCTCCTTTTGATCTATTTTTGTGGTAAACAATAGCCATAATCACTGGATGGGGGGAATCTGTGACTGTTAATCTGAAAATAACATCTTTTTCTATGCTCTCTACAAATATACATCATATTGGCTGTCCAGGGCAGACCTTAGTGAAGTGGCTGAAGGTGAGTGCCTTTTGTTAATGATGGGGAAGTCCCAGTCTACAGGATTTGCTGTACATACCTAATGGTATACAATTAGATTGATGCTGGTGACTTTAAGCAATTCAAATAAGGGGTGGGGAAAACTAAATATCATTTATGTGCCTGATTTCTCAATATTAACATTTGCTGCCAATGTATTCTGACATATTTCAAAATAGACCAACAGCAATATATTCCCTTGAGAGTAATTCACATCTTATCCTGACATGACATGTAACATATTATCCTCTTGACCTGAGCCTCTCTTCTTAAAAAAAGAAAGAAAAAATCAGATTGGTACAAATTATTGACTAAGCCTAGAAAAACATGTCTGTACAGCAGTCTTTTATTTCACATTTCTGGACATTGCACAGACCATTCTGGTAAATGCTGGGATTTAACTGGCAAGTGATGAAAATGAAAGTGAAACTTGGGTTGAAGTGAAGGTTGTGGGTCTTTCTGGAAATATACCAGTTAGCAGCAGAAAAGACTGTGTCACATACCTTGGTTTCAGCCTTTCTACAAGAAGTGTTGCCATTCAGACAGCTTTGAGTATACTAGAGATTTCTGACAGGGATGGGGCTTGTTCTCGGCTTCTGTAGCTGGATGATGAGAGGGTGAACCCAGTCAATTATGGAAACAAGGATAAAAATTTAGTAGTTTACTGAAGATATATAGCCAATCTTTAGATTTAGCAGTAAATATGAGAATTTTATGTCACTTCCCACTACTTCTAAAATCTAAACAACTGTGATTTCTGAAAACTATGCTAAGCAGTGTAAGCACTAGTGCCCAGTAAATTTTGAGCACTGATAATAATAATAGCAAGAATGCTAGCAATTATAAGGAACCAACAAGTGTCTTAAGAACACATTCAAAAATCTACAACAAATTGAAATGACATTCTTTGCCGATGTTCTTGCTCTCTCTGGGCTAAATCCGTTTGTTAAACAAGTCCCATTCATTCCATTAGTCCATTTTGTTTGGGCCTAAGAAGTGGATTTATCCCCCTGTCTTCAACCAAGATAACATTTAATTGTCCCGGAATTTTAGTACAGAGGGGAAAAAACAATCTCAGCATTTAGCCCTTCCTCAATGCACCTTTTTTTCTTTCTTCCCTACAGCAAACAGTTGTTTGATCCTTCTGAAACAGTTCCTTGTGATTGATGCGGAGTGCTTTAGAAGGGCTGGCCACATATCTAGTAATTACACTGTTCAGGCATCAAGATTGTATTACCTCAAATTGCCTGGAATGATGTCAATTTATCAAACATCCTGTGAGAAGTTCATCCTGGGTTTCACTTCTCTGTGTTAGCCTGCGTTATCTAATAGAATAGGGACCAGAGGGGATTTATAGTTACACTTTGTCAGCTTCAGCCTCTCATGGTTTTCCTTGACCAACAGGGAGGGTGGGGGAACCATTCTTCCCTGTTGCTTTGTTTATCATCTCTGGTGCTCTAACATGGCTGCAAAGTCTGTGCAGCAGAGAGAGAGAGAGAGAGAGAGAGAGAAGGGGAATGTATAATGTGATTTGAAAGCCCAAGACAGTTTAAACAACAGGCATTCCACTGAACAACAATAATAATGTCTCTTGTTAGTGAGGTAAAATATACTCAGTTTGTATTCCAGATGGAGGATTTCAATTATACGTTTTAAGAGCCAAAGATTAAAAAGCATAAAGATACATTTCCTACAGTATTAGCTCAGGGATCACTGACGAGGATGAAGTTGATGCTAGAACCATGTTTTTCTGGCATTCATTTGTTATTGTTAAGTGTCAGGAATCTTTTATAACAGCTAGAAGCTTCAGAAGATGCACTGGACTGATTTCTAAAATGTGAACAGTCTAAAACATTGGAGAGACAAGTTAGCTGAGTAATGTGGTTCCTTTTGCCCCTCCATTTTTCTGATAAGTATGTCTGTTGAGGTTCTCTACTATGGTATACCTGTTTGTGTCCTCATTACAATGGAATATGACTTCTAGTGACTAATTATTATGCACTATACAAAATGACTGAGGAACATGCCATTCTGTACTTTTTAGAAGACTCTGAAGATTGGTAAGTATGGGGAGAGCATACAAAATGGACTTTGAAAGTGCAACCAGATATGTTGATTGTTCTACACTGAGTCACACTCCCTGTGCTGCATAGTAACGGGCCGTACAGGTGGTATAATTAACACATTCTTGTTTCTTTCAGTCCAGAATAGTATGTTTCAAATTTGCACACAGTGGATGATGTTAGCAACAACTTCCCTCTAGCCCTCCACCCACCCTTATCGATAATCATCCTCTGCCAATAGCACCACCTTTTTCTCTGCCTTTTACACTCCAGTGTTCTAGGCTACCAAGTATGTGTCCTCATGCATACATGAATATAAACTACAGGTTCTGAAGACATGGATTTACCACCCTCCAAAGTTGTAAATGTATTATTTGCACTGCAGACAGCTATTGATTCAATGTCCTTTATTTTATTTTATTTTGAATAATCAGTAGAGTGCTGAAGTGGTTTAGCACTATAGCGATGTAGTGCAAAACTTGAATCACAGCAATCATTTTGCTTAAAACCAGTTTCTCAAGGTTCAGATTTGTCTTGGTTAATAACCACTGATAAGCCCCTCCTCTTCCTCCACTTAACTGCTGTAAAGGGTTTTTGTCTGGAAATTGAACTGATAATATATAGCCCAGTCTAAGAGCTCTTTTCTCTTTGTCTTTTTGAAACTTATGTTGTCATGGCACTAAAAGACAAGTAAGGCTAGGCACCTCTGTGCACTTTTAGAAACTGGTAATAGAAGATAAGCCATGCATAAGTGAGGTGGGAAGGGCCCACCTTTCATTCTCCATTATGCACATTGTGGCATACTGGTGGGCACCTGGGAGTGATCAAAGGAGAAAACCCATCCAGTTCTCAGGCTCAGGTCAACTCCTTGCTGTAAAATGTTGGACAGTGGGGAAAAGGGGGATTGCTGTCCCCCTACGTCCTCTCCTTACTATCAAGCTCTGTTGATATTGACTTTCATCCATTGAAACCGGCAAATAGACTGATACTCATTTTATTATATGCAGATAACACAGTTGCATTCTCATTCTCTGAATGAAGGCTGAATGAGAGTTCTTCAGGCTGTTCCTTTACACAGCACCAAGGGGTAGCTCACAATAAACAACCAAAACATTTGAAAAATCTACTTTTTTTGCTAAAAGGTTTGCTAAATACAGGTAGTCAATACTGAATATGATATTGAATAGTCATGATATAGAACAGAAAAGATACACAAATATCCCGGTACAGCAATCCTGTCAACCAGATTACGAAATGCTCAGACTGCCCTCACCATTGAGAATGCTTAAAGAACTTGCACTGCTATCTTAAGTTGAAAACAGACTCATATATTCCCTCTGTGATCAAGATAGTCATTATTATGAGTTATTTTAGCTCATTTTAAAGCCTTACTGTCAGCCATCCTAGAATGGAGGCCTCACTCACAGTGTGCCTGCTCATGTCAATTGGAGATGGCTCACACTGCCAGCTATGTGTTATTACATTGCCAATGTTATTTGTCACACGCCACCCCAGTTCTAACATGTCCTGGGCAGAGTTGACCATTTGCGGAACCATTTGCTTCTCTTGGCCCACGCCTGGAAAGCTGCAAAATTCTGTGTTCTGGCATACTCCACAAAGAAGCCACTGATTAAAACTCTTCATTAATAGTTCCAGTAACTTAGATACTCACTGTGCAGTGATATTGCCACCTTGTTACTGGAAGCATCAGTATTCTTGATGTTTTAATAGTTGTATATGGTGGATACTGATCAAATTAAATTTGATTGATGGAAATTTGGTCCGAAGGCTGAAAGGTTCCTCATCATTTTAAATGGTATATTATGCACAGATGTATATAAAAACATCAACCCTCCTTCTCTTTTTTACAGGGAAAATTTTCAGGAAGAAATAACAGTGACACAGAGGGAAGAGAGATTTCCCTTGTTACCCCAAACTGTCACAATATTTTCACTTGTTTTACACTGCCTCCAAGCACAGACTGGTATGCGCAGGGCATTGCACTTTGAATTCTCTTCAGGTAAGTTTGGAATCAGATTATATGAGCTTTCTCAAAGAGCTTGTAAAAAAACTAATCTCATTATATATTCTGCACAGGAGAATAAATTCTAAACTGGAGAATAAATAAATTAAGACCAGTGGTCAAGAATGTGCGGCATTTCCATTGTAGCTGGAGTGAAAATCCCATCAGCACTAGCCAGCGGGGCCAATGGTCAGGGATGATGGGAGTTGTAGTCCAACAGACTTTAAGGGGGGCCACTCATTCTCCATCTCTGATTGAAAAGTTCAGTTTAATCTAAGGATGACTAGAATAGGAATGGGGGGGGGGGAAACTGCTGTGGGTGACCATCTCAAGGAAAGTTGTTTTCTCACAACTCGAGCTTCATTACAAGAATGCAACTCAGATCAAGAATTTGCTCATTTGTTAGGCATTTTATGGAAATAAAGTGCACCCACAACAAAAGCCACACTATAAAATGCAAACAGTCAAAATGCACACAATCCAATAAAAACACACAGATACCCTTTGTTCTCTTTGTAAAATGTGCTTTTTGGAGGAGACTTGAAGCCAAGCTCTATGAGGAAAGACTGAAAGAACTGGGCCTGTTTAGCCTTGAGAAAAAAAGACTGAGGGGAGATATGATAGCACTGTTCAAATACTTCGAAAGTAGTCATGCAGAGTAGGAGCAGGATCTGTTCTTGATCACCCCAGAGTGCAGGATACCTAATAAGGGGCTCAAGCTACAGGAAGCCAGATTTAGACTGAATACCAGGAAAAACGTCATGACTGTTAGAGCAGTATGACAATGGAACCAATTACCTCAGGAGATGATGAGTGCTTTAACACTGGAGGAATTTAAGAGAAATTTGGACAACCATCTGTCAGATCTGCTTTGATTTAGATTCCTGCCTTGAGCAGGGGGTTGAACTCAGGGGCCTTACAGGCCCCTTCCAAGTCAGTTATTCTATGATTCTAACATCCCTTGGAAAACCCAAAACTAAATACAAGTAGGATGATGGTTGAATCCCAAAAGCAACATCCTACTATTGGTCAGTTATTACAGTTTCAGCATATCATTCCACCAAACCAAAGTTATTTATCTTAAAAGTAACTTTTCATGCTCTGGAAAACTTCTCCTTTCCTTTTGCTGCTCATTGATTCCAATATAGCTAAAATGGGTAATTGAACAGAATATGACAGAATTTTGTTGAGCAGTATTGTGAGGAAAAGAAAAGCGATCATTTTTAGATCTATAAAGTAGACTTGTTCCCCCTATCTTTAATTATACCACTTGTGCTGCTAATGTATTCCAGGATTTAGTTACTTATTTATCTATTTCTCCATCATTTCTAAAAGAAGCCACATTGCGAAGGCAATGTCATGGGGACATAGCCAGCCATCATATGAGCTGGAATCTCAACACTTCTAACAACATCTCCACCTTGACTCATCAATAATTTTCAAATGTCTTCTTCAATAAAATATGTGTGTCTGATAGATGGAGGAGCCGAGACTTTTTTTTTTTTTAAAGTTTGGACTGGTCGATCTACTGTTTGGCATTGATATGGAGAAAAAAAGAAACAAACATGAGAGTCCCTCCGTTGGAAAAACAGTAAGTATTCTAGCATGTAATCTCTAAATATTTTATACTTAGAGTGCCTTTTTCATTAAGAATACACTCTTATTTCCTGACATGGGGAAAATGGATCAGTATCATCACTCTTAAAAATTCCGTTTAAATGTAGATTTTGAGTGCGTGCCAGGTCTGAATAAAACCCTTGCAGAACTATTGCTATAAAAATCAATAAAACTCTTTCCAGGGAGGTATATTTCTCATGTCTCCTCTGCCTGCATTACAGTGTAGCACTTTCCCACTGATTTCTCCTTTTTCCACCAGTACCAAGCCAAGAACCACAATAACACAAGCAAAATTAGCACTGTGTTTCTTAAACATACACATAATACAAATTATAAATCATTACAGTAATTCGTAGGGAATACACAAAACAAGTTATTTAGGATCAGAGTAGGAAAACTCCCAGAATCCTAGCTGGTTCCATGTATATTTATAATTAGAAAGCTCACAAAACTTGGTAAAACTTTTAAGAATGGTGGTTCAAAGAAGGGAGGACTAAAAATTCATCCAACAGCTGTAGAAGTACACAACTTCACAAAGATTAGAAACTCCTTAGCCTGATAGTCTTTTTTTCCTGCTCTTTCTCTTCACTTCTGCTTTTCTTTCTCACTCATCTTTCTCTCTTTCCTTCCCCTAGCTCTGTCCCAATGCAGTGCTCTTTATTTTCCCATCTGCTCTTTCTCTTCACTCCATCTACCTTTTCTAATTTCCTGCTGATCTTTCTTTCCCTCAGCCTCAATACGTATTAACCCTCCCCTCTGCCAACTGTCTTCCATCACCACCACTTAGAAGGCTTCTTCCTCTCCCTTCCCCTTTTTTGAAGAGTTTGGAGGCTCTGCAGAGGGAAGCACAACATAGACAAATGAAAGTCTGAGGAAGCTTCATCTCCAAGGCAGTTTAAAGAAATATGAAACCTACTGACAAAAGGTGATACAGCAGAGTACAAATAGATATTGATTCACTACAATTTAAAACTAGCTCTATTGTATGAACCACTGGGTTGCCCTTTGTTTCAATGCCAAATTTCTGATGTTCAGATCTCATGGCCTTGGAGCCATGGCACAGACATGTGCAAATATGGATGTGCATTTTCTTTTACTATTGTTATTGTGCACTGTTTTTGTGCAAATGTGCAAAAACAGATGATTTGGGGAATTTGTGCAATTCTGGATCAACTCTGGGGTTCAGCCACTTTTCATCTTGAGGCAGAGCAACACCACAACAGATCTTTTATTTCCCATTTGGCATAACAGTTAAAAAGTTTATCAGTGATTTGGACTGAGAAGAGAAGAAACTGGAAGCAATTTAATAGACTGGGGTACTGGGACCAAAAGAAAAGGCAAGTGACAACTGAACCTCCCAATGAAGTCCAAGCTACGTCCCCTGGACACTCCATCTACAGAGGCACTAGGGAGAGCTTGGACTGAGGCCACCAGGTAGCATATACATTTCCTCCTGAATCTGCACCTGCAGCCATTTCCCAAAGCTGCAGAGTGAAGTGAAAGACTTGTGTAGCTAATTAGATGCCTTTTTTTTTTTTTTTTTGCGTTTGGAAATATTTTTTTCCTTGTTTGCTCATTCTGCTTAGCTTGCTAAAGTTTAGTGAAATGTTATTCAAAAATTTAGATTGAGAGAATGAGTGATTGTGGAAGGATGATTGTTGTATGGGCTTTGAGTTCAGAAGTGCTGCGTAGCTCCTGCAGGTCATAGTATTTGCATTCCCTCTTCCATTCATGGAATACACACGATACACACACAAGAAATCCAGAAGCATAATATCATAGACAAAAGGACAGAGCAGACTAGAATGTCTCCTAAAGGGTACAAGGTGAATCAGTCCCAATCGCTATGCCCTTTATTTACACAGAGAGGTAGTCTACATACCTCTAATTATTATAGATGGATTTGTTAATTTATTCTTAGAATTGTAGAGTTGGAAGGCCATTTTTAGGCTGTCTGATCCAACCTCCCCCCCCACTTCAGAGTTAAAGCACCATCAACAGATGGCCGCCCAACTTCTGCTTGTAGACTATCAGTGAGGGAAATCAGGCCCCCACTCTGTGTAAATGATCCCATGGTCAAACTGGTCTTACTGTTAAAATGCTTACCTAATAGTCAGTCAAAATCTGCCATAGTGTAAATTAAAGCCATTAGATCTAGTGTTGTCCTCTGGGGAAACAGGGAAAGAGTTTTTGCCATCTTCTGTATAGCAGCTCATGTAGTCTTGTTTTTGCCAGTCCATACATGGTTCCTTCAGAGTTTACTGGTAGTGCTTGTTTTCCACAATACTATTTTTGTTATCCTCCTCTAAAGTGAAGTGAATCTCTGTGTTACCAAAACCTAATGTTTAATTTTTGAAAGGAAATTATCAACAGCTGTCAGATGTTTGCAAAAATGAAGGTTGTCCGTATTCTTTTCTTTTTTTTTATTTCATTCCACAGGAAAGCAAAAGTAGTCTGAAAAATAAGCAAAAGCTGGCAGAGAACTGACAACCTTGCCAATTAAAATTGACTTTGGCTGATCAATATATTGATGAAAACTCACAGACTTAATCAATGCACACATCCAGAAAACCTGAAGGGCATTTTTTTTTTAAAAAAAATAAGTGTTTCCTTGGTGGTTTTGGTGGTACAATAGAATCCACTATTTTAACAAATGAGAGCTGGAGCCAAAACAGATATTATTTTGACCTTAGGGATACCTCTGGTAATGTGTATGTATTGATGTACTTTTGAACACATACTGATTTTCTAAAGCTGGGCCAAAGTGCCCCTCCTGCAAACTGTTACCCTGTTCAGAGGTGCTAAATTTGGAAGAAGAGGGTTGTAGGGATTGTCAAGAATGGTTCTAAATTTCACCAGGCATGGAGCACTCCTCTTAGCAGCAGTATCTGAAAAACCCTATTTCCCTCTAAAGATACCATAGAAAGATGCTACCTGATGGGGCATTCTGGATGAACACATATAGAAGCATGAGCTAAGAATGCTGGGATGACCCATCATTCAACATCACAATGTATTGTTCTGCAAGACTTGTGGGTGGGCCAGGAATTGGTGGCTACAGACGTCACACCATGCTTTATACCCTGTTTCCCTGAAAATAAGACCTAACCTGAAAATAAGCCCTAGTATGATTTTTCAGGATGCTCGTAATATAAGCCCTACCCCAAAATAAGCCCCAGTTAAGTGAAACCCCACCCTCCACCATTGTGCAGCAACCACAAGATGACATGACTATATTTGAATAAATGTAGATTGTTGTATATGAAAAAAAATAAAACATCCCCTGAAAATAAGCCCTAATGCGTTTTTTGGAGCAAAAATTAATATAAGACCCTGTCTTATTTTCGGGGAAACACGGTACCTTTTGCTCTTAACCCAGATTTGACCCCACATCCACCCCAAATTTGACAAGTGTGTTGTGTCCTGTTTCACTCCATGCTTCTTTCCACCCGTTAAGTGAAATCTTTTTGAGGGAGAGCTTTTGCCTCAATCTAAGTCTGAAATACACAGAGCTGGTGGCTCATATAAAAAAGTTGATATAAAGATTCCATATAAAACAACCAACCAGAACAAAATGGGGAAGGTGGGGGAGTGAAGGAAAGAGGTGAAAAAAGATAGAACAAATTAAAGATGACAGAGTGTGACAGGTATGTTAAACTATGGGTTTTTTTAGACAGCCCGTGGCTATCTAAAAAAAGAAAAAAATGAGCCTTCCCCCACTGCTTGCCCCCATCCCTTCCCACTGCCCCCATCACCTCCCTGCTTTGTCCTGCTGCCTCTTCCCCCTCCCCGCCTCTGTCCTGCTGCCTCTGCCAGAATGGAAGCTAGGCTGCCAGAATGGCAGTGTCTGTTCCAGCAGCCTGCCTTCCATTCTGTTGCAAATAGTGGGGGTGGGGGTATGCTTCCCTTCGGGCAGACAGGCTTGCCCTGTCTATGCACCTGTGGATCAGCTGTTTGGTGGGTGCATAGACAGACAGGGCAAGCCTGGCTGGCTGCCCAATGGGAAGACCCTCCCAGCCATCTTTGCAAACAGCAGCTGTGTATTCCTTCCAGCAGCCTAGCCTTCCCCTCTGCCTATGCCCCCAAGGAATAGCTGATTCGCAGGGGCATAGGCTGAGAGGGAATCCTCCACGAATGGATAAATATAAAACAGCTATATTCATCCCTTCATATTTGTCAGGGGTCTTTGGAAATGACAATTACGAAGGGATGAATATCCAACGAATCAGCAATATTCAATGAATATCGTGATTTGTTTTTACATTCATCCCCATGTCTAGTCTGCATGCCATCTAAATGAAGCTAGACGGGTATTGGCCCGGAAGGAGAGAACTAGAAACCGGGCCTTCTCGGTGGTGACCCCTCGCCTCTGGAACACCTTGCCCCTGGAGATTCGCCTGGCACCCTCACTGGGAGTTTTAAGAACAAGCTGAAGACTTGGTTCTTCAGGCAGGCCTTCCCCCCTTCCATTTCTTAATTTCCTAAGTCTTATCATCTTGGCCTTTGCTTATCTCTATGTTGTCTGATATTGTTTGTTTTAAATTTTGTTTTATATTCGGAATGTAAGCCGCCCAGAGTAGATTCAGTGAATCTAGATGGGCGGGGTAAAAGCCGGAAAAATAAATAAAATAAATAAATAAAGTATCTCCACCTATTCTATCCATTTGCTTATTCTGCAAGTGTCTCCATTCAGTTGCTGGCCCTTCCTTTTACTCACGTAGAAAAATGCTTAAGGATACATACATGTGATAATATGTTTAACTCTTTTATGGTTATCAGTGTGTTGAACTGGCAGTAGATTTAACTAAACTGATTTAAATTGTCTAATTCTGTTAAAATTTCCTCTCTTTTTTTACTTTTGTTTTGAGTTAGCTCAAAATTTGCTTCATGTACAATTTTATACCATGAGAATTTATGCCTCACATATTGAGTCCCTGTCTCTCCTATATTGGTCTCAAAATTACTTCTAACCACTTGATTTTATACAAAATAAGTACCATCTCTAACTTTCTTGGTTAAAAAAGAAAATCACCTAACTTTTCCCAAAGAGGGGAAAAACATTCCTCTTTTTTTTTTAAAGACAGGAATTAGAGGAGGAGAACTGCTGGATAGCTTAGTGACATAAACATCTGGATCAGAGGCTGGGAGTGTGATTCCTCACTGTGCCTCCTTGACAGGGGCTGGACTCGATGATCCATAGGGTCCCGCCCAGCTGTGCAGTTCCAAGATGATGATAATGATTATTTCTGAACAAAGTATGTCTCATGCACCTTGCTGTCAATATCTACTATACAACTTAGTGTCTTAAATCCTGTAGCTTAATTGGCAAATTATGGAGGAGGTGACTCACCAAATCCCCACTGATTCAGTGGGCCTACTCTAGTTGCAAATGTTACAACCTTGCATGTTGTCTGTAGTTTGAGTAACTGTGAGGGACTTTTCTGGATGGAAGTGATTTGTCTATCTATCTAGTACTAATCAGTCATTCCTTCCAGCATTTTGAAATTCAAAAAGAGCCCTACCTCTCTGCTGAGTATTCTAGCCCTCTCTTTGCCAGTTGGTGGCAGTTATTTTATTGCTGTTGATCTGCTCAGTTGCTTACCATTATATATGCAGTAAAGAAAGCAATATACACATGTCTGTAATTTCAACCAAAAGTAAGGATTTTTTTTTTATTCTTTCTCCTACAAATGTCACAGAGTGAGTTATTGAGACTATAAGTGTCAGCTAATGAGAAAAGAGTGGAACCTGTAGCTATTCTCCTCCGTGGATCTGTATACTTCTACTGTGTAGCAAAATAAACTTTTACCAGAAATGCAAAATTCTGCAACAACTAATCTAATAAGCAACAGGATTTCAACCAGGGCGTAGTTTCTTTTCCCGCTTAACAGAAACATTTATGTTTCAAGAGCCTGGAGGTTAATGAAACAGCTTTCAAAAGTAAGGCTGTAAAGGAAAAGCTACCTGTACAGTGTTCAGGACTCCTGTGTGACAGATTGCAAAGGGAGAAGGGAAAACATGCCACCGTTGCTTTAGCCCTCTGTAGGCTGTGGTTGATCTGTACCAGCAGGTGCCTTTGAGAAAAATGTTGGTGCTTGCAAAGGATGTGCCCAAAGCTACTTCCTTTTTATTTCGGGAAAAGTCTTTGTTTCTTTTGATGCCAGTCCATTAGGGGAGATCTTTGCGGAAAAGCTCAGATGGATTGAATGGAACAAAAGGCCTAGGAAGCATGGCTGTGGTAAAAGCCTTGAAGACAAAATAGGTCAATGGGGAGACCTGAATACAAGCAAGCCTGTGAGCAATGCTTGATAATTGCCTAGTCATCGGGTGGGTATTTTTGGCTACAAGTTTCTCCATTAATCCACATAGCCAGACATGTAGTTAAACACACAACCCTCCCCCCAATTATTTCTGTTTATGTTTATAATGATGATTATAATGATCTAAGCACTGACACAGAATTCCTTTCTTCAGGAAGACTTCCCATATTGGAGTTTTGATAAAACAAATAAAGCAGCAGTAGGAATGAGACTTCCACAGTTCTTGGATTACAGATTCCATAATTCTGCTTTATGGAAGTTCTACTTGATTTACACACATCTTACAGGCACACCTGGGAGAAAAGGCCTAAACTGGAAGGCTTTGAGGCTTAGCTCTGCATTATCTTCCCAGTCAAGAAGAGAGCTCCCAGCTAGCATGTTAGCAGGAGAAAGAAGCTTGGGAGGAGCTAGGCCTAGCTACCTTCCATTTTAGGCTTTTTCTCCTAGGTGAGCCACTTTTAGGTATTTATAAGGTATGTGTAAGTCTGGTATAAGGACATTGTATTTGTACATCAAGTAATATGAAAATCCCATCCCTAGTTAAAAGTGCAATTCCATGTGTGTCTATTCAGAAGCAAAACAACAGAATGAAATTTGACAGGGATAAGTGCAAAATTCTACATCTAGGAAAAAAAACAAATGCACATGTACAATATGGGGATACTTGGCTCAGAAGTACTATGAGTGAGAAGGATCTTGGAATTGTAGATCAAAAGCTGAATATGAGCCACCAG
The DNA here is from genome assembly GCA_037013535.1 of Intellagama lesueurii. NCBI lineage: Eukaryota > Metazoa > Chordata > Lepidosauria > Squamata > Agamidae > Intellagama > Intellagama lesueurii. The sequence continues at coordinate 89,437,444 of JBAJHW010000004.1, read as the reverse complement.
TGTGATGTGGCTGCAAAAAAGGTAAATGCTATTTTAAGATGCTTTAACAGAAATATAGCCTCCAAATCCCATGAGGTACTGGTCCCTCTCTGTGCAGCACTGGTTAGGCCTCCTCTAGAATACTGTGTAGAATACCCTCAGAATTGAATGAAATCTGCATAATAAAGGGATTATGTTTACCCACTTGTAAACAGGTATCGGGTGTTTGTTTTTTTAATCTCAAATTGTGGTATGTGTGTTTTAAAGTAAATATCAATAACTAAAAAAAATATTTTTGGCAGGACTAAAATGGAATTTTCCAGGTTAGTTACTCTTTCTGGGATGATCAATCCTGGCCAAATGCTGATGAATAGGTTTAGGGAGCTTTGTGCCAGAGTACCCTATACCAGTGGTGGCAAACCTTTCGCACCCCTGATGTTTTGACTAGAACTCCCATAGGCCTTTATCATTAGCTAAACAGGCTGGAGATGCTGAGATCTGTAGCCCAAATTATCTGGAGTGCCAAAGATTTGCCACCTTTACCCTATACGGTTCAGGAGCTTTCTCGTTCATGTTAAATGAAAGAACTGGTAGGGGAAAATGTGAAAAGAAAAGAAAAATCAAAAAGGCACTCACAAAAGAAACCAAAATGAAAGAAACTTGCAAAAAAGTTTGTGCACATCTCTAATTACAACATTAATCCATGTGTTTTGTCTTCAGTTTTGCAGCTAAATAAAAGCTGAAATCCTGCTCAGCTCCTCCTTCACAACAGAAATGATGTCATCAACATCACCAGATTGTAGCTGATAAGAAACTTATCTTTGTAATTTGCACACAAAGCAACAAAGTCATGTGAACCCTGAAACCTTTAATCAATAGCAAGATGCTGCTGCTGTTGACATCATTGCCAGACTGTGCTCAACAGGTTTTTGGCCATAGAACCTCACTTATTTAGGGTAATGTAATGAATATGCTATTTCAAAAAGAAAAGAAAAGAAAAAGACATTGACTTTCTAACAGCAGATTTAAGCTCATGACAGTGAATTAATACTCAAACAGAAACCTAAGCCAGGTGCCATGAAAGACAACAAAGGGGCACACAAAACCCATATTTGTTAAAACAAACAAACATCACTATCATGGCACATTATACTACAAAGCAAGTGTGGAGAAAGGAAGCAATCTAAAATGAGTTACTCTTTCTGATGTGTTTCTATTAGTGAAAAGACGGTTAGATGCCTGGAAAAATTAAATTGAAAACATTTGTTACTGTTCCTCTGGGGGGAAAAAGGTGACCCTTTCTTCCCCTTACAAATTCTAACCATCGTTCTCACTGTTCTGTAATGCTTCCAGATTACTTTTAAGTTGCCAGCAGAACTTAAAAAGAGAAGTGCAACCCCCCACATATTGTAGCTGACTTTGGAGGTGGTGTTTGTAGTTAATGTGGAATAACATCACACGGCAAACTGACAAGAGGTGGCACACTGTGATTCCATATGGCATAACATTCTGAATTGGAAAAAGATCAAACTTGTTTTTGGATCTGATAGTGGTCTGTTTACCTACTCTAAAAATGTGTTTATGCACACTGACAAAGGTGTGAGAAATGCAAAGCTTTTTTTTTAATATGCAGGATAGATTGAGGATGTCTAAAGCTCTAGTGAAGAAAATCATAAATCAGAGAGTTTTTGAAGAATTGCTTCGGTATCCACAATTCAAAGCGCCAGGGAATGGCATGAAATTGTTGCCAGAAGGGAAAAGGATGGCAAGCTTTACATAGCAAAGGGCAGCCTGAATGTGTGCAACACCAATGGCAGCAGTCAAGATGGTCTACAGGATGTCCTCTTGTGCTTACTACCACTCACAACATGAAACCAAGCAGGGGAAAATCCCAGAAGCTGATTCCTTTTTTCATTAGTTAACCACTTTTCATCCAAACATAAAGCAATTTTCAGGGCTGTTTTGTTTTGCTTTGCTTTGCTTTTAACAAGTGTTTATGTTGACTGTCAACATTCAGGCTGCCCTTTGCTATGTAAAGCTTAGCATCCTTTTTCCTGCTGGCAATGTAGGCATAATACTGTGCAGCAATATTGGGCCATTTCCTTGCATTTTGAATCATGGATACAGAAGGAACAATATCCCATATTCACAAACCAGACTTTAAAAAAAAAAGAATTGAAATTCCAGGCTTTTTAATGTGGAAGTTTAAGTATAATACACGACACACACATTCCAGCAGAAACTTTCTTCATGTAGAATTACCCAGTGCTAGAGGATTCCAGAAGATGAGCACATGATCTGTACTGTGATTGCTGGGAGAGGAGAGAAGTGAGAAGAGTGGGAATGTTGCTGTAGTCCCTCTGTGCCAAAATATTTTGAAGGGCTGTTCTTGGAGTCAATGAAATGGTGAAGCAAAGCTTTGCCACATGTAGATGCTACCTGTAGCACTGTGCTGGGGTGCGTGTGTGTGTTTCACATATAGAGAAAACCCTGTCTTGTCTAGTCAGTCCCAACAACCTCATGCACCATATAAGCTAGGAAGGTAATTACACAAGACAGAATTTCCTCTGTAATAACTCTTTGACTGAGGAACTCCTTTCCACGTGAAGTGAGTCTAGCTCCATCTCTGTTTAGCTTCTGGGGGATGATCCACACGGTATTAAACCCATCAATGGCCTTATAGGCGTCTTCCAGCTCAGTCATTCTATGATTCTATGATTCCGTGATCTGGCACTGGATTTTTCAAGTTGGCTTTGTTTTTAATCTGCCTTTAATCTTTGATCGCCTTTCTCTAAGCATTTTTTAAAATATATTTCATTCTACATTGCTTTGGGTGTTCTGGTGACCAAAAAGCAATTATTATATTCTTTTGGCAAATAAATTTTTTTGGGGGGGAAACTCTCAAAATTTGCCATTCTATATGCAGGGAGCAAAATGAGGAGCCTGACTTCATCAAATACTCTCCAGGGAAGAGGTAGCATTTGAGAATCTCAAAAAAAAAATTCTCAGAAAACTATTTTCTGACAAATTTGGGGGCAGTTCTGGATTCTTTTCTAATCTCTGCAACGGTAAAAGACCACCTGATGCTCTTCCCATTTCTTGCATCTGACCCAACCTCTGGATAACTCAGTGATTTAGGTAGCTAGTTGCAGAGCCAGAGGTTGGGAGTTTGATTCCCAACTGTGCCTCCTTGACAGGGACTGGACTCAATGATCCATAGTGCCCCTTCCAGCTTGGCAGTTCTAAGATGATGATGATGATGGTTTTGTTTGATATTCTACATTCAAATGAGACACAAGCAGGTTCCAAATTGTCTGAACTGGGAATGATTTGTTGTTAAATTGAGGTTGGCACTGAAAATGTTTCGGACAACAGTATGCCTCAATTGCTCAGCACTGGCCATGCTGTCTGAGAGTTAGAGGATAAAACAGTTCAAGGGCAAAAGTTTTCTATCCTCAGTGTTGCTATGCTATGCATAATACGATCTGTCAACTGAGACTCCATGTATGAAATTATTTAAGTGCTGATTGAGTTACTTCTACTAATGCGCAGAGAATGCCCCTCTTCCTGCCATGGCCAGATGGAGTGTTGGAGGCTAGGAGGATGGATTTGCTTCTCACCCAAGTGGGGGAGCTCCTCTGGCTCGGACCATGAGCCACCCTGACCTGTCTTTCTGCTGAGACCATAGGCCACTAGTAGTTAATTTGACCTCTTTAAGTGAGTCAAGCCAAACCTCTTTGATTTAACTGGGCTTTGTTAGGAACTTCTGGGTGTAGTCTTAAGATCCTTGGTGTATAATCTTTGAGAACACTTGGACAGTAATTGAGGTCTCTGATGACTGGAGGAAGACAAATATTATCCTCATTTTCAAAAAGATGATAAAAGAATATCAAGACAAATGTGGAGAGGTCAGCTTGCTATAGATACCAAGATGGTTTCTAGAGCCAACGTAGGTGTCTCAAAAACAAATTGTGCCAGACTAATCACTCTCTCCCTCTTGATAATGTTACAAGCCTGCTATGAATGTAGTATGTCTTAATTTAGCTAGACTTTGAACAAAGCTTCTCCATGATATTCCTGAGGTCAAACTGATAAAGTGTGGGGTATGTAATGCTACTGTTCAGTGCATTTGTAGCTGGTTAATGGGCCATAGCCAAAGAGTGCTCATCAATTGCTCATCATCCTGAAGAAAAGTGACAAGTAGAGTGCCACAAGGCCCTGTCCTGGGCCCCACATTTTTAAACATCTTTATAAATGACTTTGATGAAGAAATAGAGGGGATTCTCATCAGATTTGTGGGTCATTAAACTGGGATGAGTACTAATATTTCAGAGGAAAGAATTGGGATTCTAGATTACTTTAACAGGTTGTAGGGTTGGATCGAAGCAAACAAAATTGAGTTACAACAGGGACAAATGTAAAGTTCTACATTTAGACAGGAAAAGTCAAATGCACAAGAATATAGGATGAGTGACACCTGGTTTGACAGTAGTAGTGGAAAGGATGTAAGGGCTATTAGACCAGAAGCTAATTGTGAGTCAGGAATGCGATCTGGAGGAGAAGAAATAATAATGGAATCATGTAAAAGCTAGTATCTTGTTAGGCATAATCAATGGCAGTATAGTATCCAGATCAAAAGGAGTAATAGCACCACTCTATTCTTCGGTAACCAGAACTCACCTGGACACTGCAGTTTAGAAAGGTAATTTAAGCTTTTGCTAAAGCCAATAGTTAACAGTTATTTTAAACTGCTGATTGCTTAGAGATGCTGATGTACCAGAATCCCCATGGGTTTTTCAAATAGATTGAGTAGGATGATTATTGGGCTCTCTGAGTTCGTTGTAGAGCTCTATTCGGGGGGCAGGGGATGACACTATGGACAGAGACAGAGACCAACTGAGAGTCTGGGAGAAATTAAGCCTTTGGCTCATTTCTAGGAAGAGACAACAGGTTTTTAAAAAATATGGGCTAGATTTCTTCACTTGCTCTATAGGGATGGGAAGGGATGAAGAAAAGAATGAAGAAACATCAAGTCAGGCGCTAGCTCTTCTAGTGTTGTTTCAGTTCTGCACACTCTACAGCTTTGTGTCCTGAAATACAGGGGATGGAATGTGAGCCATTATTGTGATAGTTACATGGGTCCACCAGGAAGCAATATCCAGTCAACCCAATGCAGAGTGGGCAGAGCAAGCTTGGTTCCCCATCGTTTACATTAAAGAGTCCATCTCTTTCCTTGCTTTCATGCATGGTTCCTATCAGTGAACTACATCCTTCTCCATCTAAAATCTATGGACATTTTCTTCTTGGCAGTTAGGAAATGCACATCAGCAGCAACCACCAGTCTCCACTGTTAATTCATTCTTGGCTGGTTTCGTTGGAGAGACTACTGTACGTTAATAGGTCTCTTCTATGTTTCAAGACAAGTCTTAGAGTTTTTAGTCCATTTTTGTCCTATCTAGAGCTTGAAGATAAATTGTTTCAGTTTGACTAGAAAGGAAATGATTTGGTACTTTGATGCTGGCTGATGAGAAGCTTTCTTATATAGGTGTGGGTGGGTATGCATGCATTTGTGTGAGAGACAGACAGACAGTTGGATAGTGCTGTGACAAGACAGTGCAAGACAATTGCCTCAGGTGCAGAATGGTAGGAACAATACATTTGTGCAAGACTTCTCTACCTCATTTGCTATTCTATTCTGACTGGCTCCAATAGTATTTGTTGCAAAGTTGTTTCTTTTAAATGTGAGCTGGCTACATAGCTCAGTGAGTTGGGTATCTTGCTGCAGAGCCAGAGGCTGGGAGTTCAGTTCCCCACTGTGCACTCCACAAGAGTCAGCCTGAATAGCCTTGAGCTAGATCTACAGTCCAGGATGCCCCTGGAAGAAGAGTACCCTCTACCTATAAAACCATGAAAAGGGTCGCCGGAGGTGATGTTTTCCCTCTTCTAAAGGACACTCTTTTCCTTCTTCACCAGCTTGCCACTGCAGTCTAGTAGAGAGCTGCTTTTTCATACTTCTTCCTCCCTCATTCTAATTGGTGAATTCCCTAGTGAATTCTCATGGTCCCAAGGTTATTAAGAACTGCAGCTTTGTTCACTTTTGTGGCAGAACCAACCCATTCCACCCTTTTATTTATATGTGTTTGGGCTCTTAAAGGTGAAGTGTTAGTTCCCCCTAATGCACTTGGTTCAGCACTGAGCTTGACAGTTTTCTTCTCACCATCCCTGTGACATTCCTCTTGTCTCACTCGGAACAGTGACATTTTATGTAACTTTCCACACCCTTTTGTTCCTACTGAAAGCTGGGCTTGTTTTTAGTATTGTGTTGTTCTGGAGGGCAGAGTTCAATGCTTTCACATTTTCCATTTGAAGATGATGCACATGGAGAGTTTTCTAATTGGAAATTTTCATTTAGCACTCACACTAAGAAAAAAGCTCAGAAATGAAGCTCCAGCAATGAAGAGCAGTTCTTACATATTGTTAAAGATGTAATAGAAAGAAAGAAGCAGTGCACTTTTCTTTCTTAAAGAGAAGGGTTTTTTAAATGGATATTTAGATGCAAATCCTGGTAAGCTCAACATTTCTTCATGACTAGCAAGAGAAGTGTGTGTATGTGTGTGTGTGTGTGTGTGTGTAAATTTTGGTCCATCTGAAAGTGTAATCTAAATATATTGCTCCTAGATTAATTACATTCTTGTCATTGAATGTCTTTCTTTTGGGTATGAGGACTATGTAACTTGCCTAAGGTGTGTGCAGTGGTTGTGGGGGGCTGTTTGCTGCTTTACCTCAGGCAGCAGTATGTCTTGAAGCACCCTTGGTTTTTGTCTTTGGCAGCAGGCCGCTGATGTCATCAACTGCTTGCTAGGAAGGGAGCCAGTCTCACTCTTGTCTGGGTGTTTGTCTGCTCCTCATAATGCACTTGTATATTTAAAAGACGTGGGTGATACAAAACCACTGTACGACACCTGCATTCTCTCCAAACAAGGAAGATGAATGTATAGAGGCAGCTGTTGTTGGGATTTCCTTTCAGGTAAAGTATGTGAAGCAATCACATAAAGAAAAAGAGGTTGAAAGAGGAGTGTAAATACTGGAGTTATCCTCTTGCACCAGTAATGGGATCTTTCCCTCAGCAATGCAGACCATAAAATATGTCTGTCTTGGGTCATGCATTGGCTGCTTAATGGTCATGTGTGTAATTATCACAAGCAGCCACAGAGAATTTGTATTCAAACAAACTGTCTAGGGGCTAGTAACATAGCAGCTTTGCTTGAGTTTACCAGGACCCTTTTGTGGAAAGCCACAACATTCGAAGCCGATGCTTCCAGTTTAGATTTCAAAATATAGCTGGTAAATGATGGACGGTTTCTTCTGAGCCGAAGATATTGCAGAGACCTACTTAAAAGGGGCAATATTGGCAAACCAAATTCATAACATGTTAGGTTTCATTCTCAGCAGTTTGCATTTAAAAGTGTAGGAATTTAAAAAAGAATTTAGATCATCATGAATTAACGTGTAATAGAGCAAAAAAGTATTCAGTGACATGATCTTGTGAGCATTGGGAGCTAACCCTTGAAAGGAAGTTTCTTATCTTATTACGTTAATTTAACCATCAGTGAAATGGGTGACATTTGTTCTGGTATAATTTATGGCTATGCACTTATTGGTATTGGTCTGTCCCTGGAGCTAAATGCTAGAATTTTCAGTCTGCTGAGCATCATGTTCCAGTCCTACCAGTAGCTTTCAGCTCTCATGAAGTTCTTCACAGTTCAACATATCTCTGTCTTACCCATCATTGCACAACAGCTTGTGAAGATGTTTTGATGGTAGTGATGATAATGGTCCCAGACAAACTCAGGCAGATGAGCTAAAGCCTATCATTGCTGCTATAGCCTAAGGAAAATGAAATCATAACAGCATATGCTAGGAGAGTAATTTTGGTGCTAGCGTTGTGGAACTGGAACAGGTTTCTAATAGTGCAGACTAGAATGTCATTGAATAGCATAGGTCTTACATTGTTGTGTGCAAGCAGCAGATAATGTCTAGATCCTGAACTCGTTCACTTGAAAATGAATCCAATTTGAGACTGGGGAAAACAATGGGGAGAGAGAGAGAGAGAGAGAGAGAGAGAGAGAAATGACTCACTCTTACAAGACTACTAGATGTAACAGAACAAAAACAAAAGCAGCTCTAGGAATAAACCAGCAACCCACAAACTTGCCATCATCCAAGACTCTGCTGAGGCTGTAGCAGCAGGGGCTCATGGATTAGGTGAAGCATCTCAGTCCAAAAGTAGGATCAGCGATACCTTTGCTCCACATTCTTGAGCCATCTATGCATAGAGAACCAAATAAGTTGGGCTGTCCCCCAAAACACATTAAATTGTTTGTGTTTCCAGGCCTCTCTCACAGTTATTCCCACTGACTTTACAGCAAGGCTGTTGATGGCTGTGCTGACCTGTGAAATGGCAGGCTGACAAATGCCATCACCACAGTCATTCTCAAGAGCATCACCCACTGTTTTGTTGCTGTAGGCGGCTTCTTCATGCCAAGAGCATGGGGTAGATGGAATTAGCAAACAGACTTCAAAGTTTGTAGACTGAGCTCAAATGAAAATGTTATGGTGGTGGCACCACTAGCAACAAAGTTATCTTTCATTTTTGCTACCTTTTCGTTTGGTTTCTAGTCTGGCAAAATCAGTGTGTTTCCAGCAGAAGACTCAAAAAACATCAAATAATGCAGATGCATGTTTCTGAATCCAGAAACTTCCAAGAGCTTCAGTAAAAGGAAGCAAAGCTGACATCACTGCTGGAACAACACCAGGGCTATTTACACTCATCCTGCTGTTGTGAGAAGATCTTTTGTATGATCTGATTGATGGTGATGACCTTAATTGTCTCCTTCTCTTTACTCCCACAGTATGAATAAAATGGGGCAATTTGTTTTTAGATGCTCTCTCTAGTCTTGTGCTCCCCTAAGTTTTCTAAAATTGAAATATTATTCTTGCTCAGCCAACTTGTTTCCTGTTCAGGTTCTGCTTATAGTACAAATAGATGGAAAGATAGCAACTGGAAAGACAGAGAGGAATTCCGCCCCTAAAAATCTGGTACCGAATCAAGTATTGAAGTGAAAGGACTTGCTAGGTAGTCTCCTTGGGAGAAAGCTCTTCCTCCTCCGGGAACCAGAGATCCCAACCTTGCAGTTTAGCACTTATCCTGACCGGCCATGTGTCTTGAGCTAGATGGAGCCCTAGCTCCTAGGCTATATAAACTCTCAGCTGGACTGGTAATCATTGAAGACACTGGCTGAAATCCTGTTGCTTAGTGTCGTAAATTGCACTGTGGCAGGCCCATTGAATGGGGATTCAGTGAGTCAACTCCTTTGTATGTTCCATTGATTCAAATGGACCTACTCTAGTTGCCACTTACTTTAATGTACTAAATTGCCAGTACAGTAAACCTACTTGAATCAGTAGAACTTAATGAAGTTGACTCACCAAATCCACAATGATTCATTGGGCCTATTTTAGTGCAACTTACTATACTAAGCAACAGGATTTCAGCCATAGTGTTTCTAGTTGCTGATTGTGACTGCTATGTGTGCTGACTTTTGCTGCAAAACACTGGCTATGAATGATTTGTGGGGCTATGCTTTTGAGCATTCTCCTTTGATTGCACCGGTGCCTGGACTGGCTTGACTTGGATTATTCTTGACTCTTGATCTCTGCTGCATGTTCTTTGCTTTCTCTCTGCAGGCTTGTTTTTTACCCCAGGGACCAGGCCCGTCGAGAACAAGACACTTAGCTACAGGGAAGATTTCTCTCATCTTTCCTTTTTGAATGTATTTCTCCACTTTTTTTTTTTTAAGTTCGATGTGATTTTGAAGTGTGCCTTTCTAACCATTCTGATGTTCAGGGGGTTGAATCCACTAGTTAACTAAAGCTCATTCTGCTAAGGATGCAATGAATTTGTATACTCCAAAAATTCAACATGCAGCGCGAGGTCTTCAGCAAATCTGTCTCTTATCTGTATCCAAAGTCCATGAGCAAACGTGAGATGGCAGATGCACATCCTAGACAGCTAATACAGCAAGAGGGTGATTTTATTACCCTGTTTACACATAAAAATATTCAGAGTTACCTCCGTGTACATTAGGAATTGGGTTTTTAGTAAACCACTTCTGGTACTCTATGTCTAGAAAACTGACTGGGGTCACCATAAGTCAGAATTGACTTTATTATTATTATTATTATTATTATTATTATTATTATTATTATTATTATTATTATTATTATTAGTAGTAGTAGTAGTAGTAGTAGTAGTAGTAGTAGTAGTAGTAGTAGTAGTAGTATTCAAAAACACCAGGCTAATTTATTATTATTCAAAAACAGCAGGCACAGTCAAAATTATAAAAACATTGACTGGTATTATATAACAGGTACAAGTTTTAACCAAAAACCTAAGTATCTGTTAAATATTGGTGCAGTATGTATGCTGTTCCTAATATTGTTGTTTTTTGGAGCTCTGATTGTGTTATTTCTGAGATCTGCAACTGCTTATAGTTCTGTGAAATTTCTATATATGTTCCCAAAGCCCCAATGACTACGGGGACCACTGAAGTGTGTTTCTTCCAGAGGCGAGATGTTTCGATTGCCAGGTCTCTGTACTTTGTTTGTTTTTTCAATATTTTTTTTCAACTCTGGCATCCCCTGGAATTGCAATGTCAGTGATCTGGACATTTCCTTGTTCTATGACTACTATGTCTAGTGTATTATGTTCAAGGTGTCTATCCGTTTTGATCCGGAAATCCCACAAGATCTTGACTTCCTCATTTTCTGACACCTTCTCTATTTGATGTTCCCATGGATTTTTTGAGGCTGGCAAGTTATATTTTTTGCGTAATGACAAGTGCACTAACTTTGCCACTGTATCACGTCTAACTTTGTAATCTGTTTGTGCAATCTTTGGACATTCACAGATGAAGTGTGACACAGTTTCATCTTTTTCTTGGCAGAGTCAACATTTGCTGTTAGCACTAATTCCTTGGATCTTAGCTTTCATCACGTTGGTTTGGAGTGCTTGTTCTTGTGCAGCAAAAATCAAGCCTTCGGTTTCTTTCTTAAGGGTCCCCAGTTTTAGCCATGCCCATGTTGAATTATGATCATGCTTTCCATCAATATTTCTCAGGGGTTGTCCATGTAGTGGTTTATTTTTCCAGCTATTTAATTTATTTTCTAATAATGGAATTTATTTTCATTGTTGTCTCTTATATTGAGCCTTTGTTTCTGTTGTTTTCAAAGTATTCTCCATTTTCACTACCTTAAGTAATTTTTCTCTGCTTCTACTGATATAATCATTTAGGCTTCTTTTTTCTCCTCTACTACCTGCTGTATTTACAGTAATCCACGGCCTCCAATTTTTCGTGGTAAATATATTCTGGCCACATCACTTTTTGGATATAATGCGTGATGCATGTTCATTAGTTTCCATGTTTTTTTGATCCAATTCTTCTAATTCATTTTGAATCCAATCTGTTATCCCAGCTGGGTATTTAATTACTGGAACTGCCCATGTGTTTATGTCTTTGATTGTGTTTCCCCCAGTTAATTTTGATTTTAAGATTTTCCACAGTCTTTTGATATATTCTCTTTCTGTCAGTTCTTTAACTTTCATGTGCACAATGTTATCTGCACAATGTTATCTCTAGTATTCCAATGTATTTATAATTTTCATCACTTGATAGTGATTTTCTAATATTGCAATTTTTAACTCTATTCCATCTAGTTTTTGGATCTTGCCACAGTGTATAGACAGAGCTGCACATTTGTCAATTCCAAATTTCATTTGGATATCTTCACTAAATATTTGCACTGTGTTTAACAGTGATTCTATCTCCATGAAACTTTTTGCATATACAGTGGCGCCTCGACTTACGAACGTCCCTACTTACGACCATTTCGAGTTACGACCAGCTCCAGCCGCAAAATTTTGCTTCTACTTGCGACCGGAGCTTCCAATTACGAACAGAAAAAGGCAGGGGAAAAAGGCGGGAAATTCAAATTTCTAACTGTAGGTGGCGATGAGGCTGCTTCTTTGTAGCTCTTTCGCCCCAGCAGTTAGAGAGTGTGCGTCATCGTCGGAGGCTTGGGACTGCCTCCTTCTGCTTCTGAGTGAGCGTGTGTGTGTGTTTGCAGAGAGGCTTCAGGCTGCCTTGTAAGGTAAGGTGCTGTTTTCTGCTTTTTAAAAACTGTTCTGGGTGTTTTTGCAGCATGGTTTTGAGCTGGGGGGGTTATGTTTCTGTGCTGTGATGGGTCTTGGGGGGTTTGTTTGGTTTTTGGTTTTTTTTTCCCCATTTCCGATGGGTCTTGGGGTTTTTTGTTGCTTTTTGGAGTGTTTTTTTCCCATTTCCGATGGGTCTTGGGGGGTTTGTTTGTTTGTTTTCCCCATTTCTGATGGGTCTTGGGGGGTTTGGTTGCTTTTGGGGGGGTTCCCATTTCCGATGGGTCTTGGGGGTTTGTTTGTTTTTTGGTCCCCCCATTTCCGATGGGTCTTGGGGGGTTTGGTTGCTTTTTGGGTTTTTTTTCCCCATTTCCAATGGGTCTTGGGGGGTTTGTTTGTTTTTTGGCTTCCTCCCCCCCATTTCTGATGGGTCTTGGGGGGTTTGGTTGCTTTTGGGGGGTTCCCATTTCCGATGGGTCCTGCATGCTTCCCTTGCTTTTTCCTTTGTTTTCTTTGCATTTCCAAACTGCCCCTTTTGTTCTCTGTGCATTTCCGATCTGCTCTGTTTGTTTTCTGTGCATTTCCAATGGGTCTTGCATGCTTGATTGCTTTTCTCCCCCCCCCCCCCTTCGGCCAGAAGGGATTAATTGCGTTTCCAATGAGTCTTGCAGTGAAATTTTTTTTTTGGTGATTTTTTTCTTCGGCCGTAACAGATTAATTGCATTTCAATGCATTCCTATGGGAAATGGTGCTTCGACTTACGACCATTTCAAGTTACGTCCATCTTCTGGAATGGATTATGGTCGTAAGAGGAGGCACCACTGTAGTTTTAGGTCATCCATGTATAACAGATATAGTTTTAGGTCATTATAGAAAAATGAAGTTGGAAGGGGCCTACAAGGCCATTAAGTCCAACCCCCTGCTCAACGCAGGAATATAATCAAAGCATATCTGCCAGGTGATTATTCAAGTTTTTCTTGAATGGCTGCAGTGTTGGAGCACTCATCAGCTCCCAAGATAACTGGTTCCACTGTCGTACTGCTCTAACAGTTAGGAAGTTTTCCTGATATTCAACTGAAATCTGGCTTCCTTCAACTTGAGCCCATTGTTGCGTGCCCTGCACTCTGGGATGATCGAGAACAGATCTTGCCCCTTCTCTGTATGACAGCCTTTCAAATATTTGAAAAATGCTATCATATCACCTCTCAGCCTTCTTTTCTAAAGGCTAAACATGCCCCCTGATCATCCTTGTCGCCCTCCTCTGAGCTTGTTACAATTTGTTAGCATCCTTCTTGAAGTGTGGTGTCCAGAACTAGACACAATACTCAAGGTGAGGCCTAACCAATGCTGAATAGAGGGGGACTAGCACCTCGCAGGAAAAGAGCATTTGCCTTTTTTGTAGCCACATCACACTGTTGGCTCATATTTAGCTTGTGATCTACGAGAATTCCAAGATCCTCCTCTCTCGTAGTTTTGCTGAGCCAGGTATCACCCATCTTGTAACTGTGCAATTGGTTTCTTTTTCCAAGGTGCAGTACTTTGCACTTACCCCTGTTGAATTTCATCCTGTTGCTTTCGGCCCAGTGCTCCATCCTATCAAGGTCATTTTGAATGTTTGTCTTCTAGGGCAGGGGTCCCCAATCCCCAGCCCACGGCCTGGTGCTGGTCCATGGCCTGGGCCGGACCGGGCCACAGAGACCGGTGCTGGTCCATGGCCTGGGCCGGACCGGGCCACGGAGACAGATCTCCCACCCACCCTGCATGTACTCCCCCCCGCACAGCCCCTTCGCACATGCACATGAGTGCGCGTGTGCCTGCGCGAGCACCCACACACTCCTTCGCACATGCGCAGGGTATACAATAAGACCTGAACAGACCTCGTATGTGTGATCATATATGTGCTGGCACACATATACCTCACAGCAATATAGGGTTGCTACAAAAATTCCTTTTCCCACCAACTGCTGTTGGGATTGTAGCTAAGGTCAACGAGAACAGGGAAGTCAGGGAAAGGGAGATCTGATATTCAGTATATTCCTGCATTTAATAATTTTTTGAAATTCCCATCACGTGAGCCTCATGAGTTCTAATTCCACTACAATGCTCTTGATGAATCTGTGGGGTGTCTTTGAATTGTATTCAACTAACCATGTGAAAGCCTAAAACTACATGCAAATGGGATAGAGTTGAGACTAGCCATACTCTTTCAGGATATAGTCTTTTTGAATGCCTAAAGAAAACTACAAAATAAAAGAAACACTGGTGAGGTTCTGCTTCAATAATTTGTACTGTTATAAATGGTATTTACAAAAGTTTTCCAGCTGAATTATCTCAAAACAATGTAACTTCTGAAAAACTATTGAAATAAAGCTTCTCTCATATGTATACTAATTAAGGATAAGCAAATCTAAGGTTTGCTTATGTCCATATTTGAACTTTGCAAATTATGGTGAAGAAAATAAAGTAAAATGAAGATTTTACTCATTTCTCCTAAAGATGAACAGATCTCTAGTTTTAGTGACTCCCCCATGTGAAATATGTGAATTTGGGTGATTTCTAATCAAAAAGTGATACAAATGCTCACCAGTCCTTAACCATAATCTACTGTAGCTTGTGACACTCCCCTATGGAAGAAGTTACTAATGCTACACAGCACAAAGGGTGATCAGATCCTTACATACCCCCTGTGTTTACTCTGAGAAATAATTTATAGTTGTGGTACCACTCAAACCAGGCCCGATGATATTGTGAGTATAAATGTAAACTGAGGCAAACTACAGAACTGAAACCCATGTTTATTTCAAAATACTGAGTGACGGATGAAGCTTGGCACTGACTGTTCAACACAAGGTGGTTCTTTCATAACACATTTATGGTTTCTGTGTATGAGCATGAACAGAATTTTAACCTGGGAACTACTCACTGAAAAGCAAAGCTTCCTAAAAAGATCATGTGTTTTTCTTAACACATTCAGAAGTTTTCCTAGATTCTTCTTGCACCTTCCACTGTATCTGAGGAAATTATCTCAAGTACAGGAAAGGTTACCCCTGCATAACCAGACTTCTCTAACCTCCAAACTGGCCACTCCCATAGTTTATTACTATCTGGCTTCTTTCATATACAAGCCTTCTCTGACTGCATTAATAAGCACACTCTAATTGGCTTCTTTTCTTAGGCCAAGCCCTAACTGGTTTCTTTAATAATCAAGATACTTTTCTAATCCAGTCCAGTCTGGCTGCTTTGCTAACCAAGTCTAAACCAGTGGTTCCCAAGCACCCCCAGGTTGGGAAACACTGGTCTAAACCCCATCTGATAGTCAAACTGTCAGTCCTTGCATGCTCTTAAAAGAGACCTTTGGGTAGTGTGGGCGGCATATAATTTAAATAAAAAAATAAAAAAATCTCCCTCTCTTATCCGTTTCCTTATGGCTTTTCCATGATGTAATTGACCAAGAAGCCTTTAGGAGTTTTCTAATTATCTGTCCATCACACAGGTGTCATCAGGAAACAAAAAGAAGGAAGAGTCAGGATCTGCTGTGGTTTATATAACACAGTGAACCTCTGGGCTTTCATTTGGCCACCTTCTTTGGTAAGTCTGTGAAGTATATGCTGTAGATCCATGATTGACTCTGCCCAGTTAAGCTGCCATTGGATCTCCCTGGATGAAAGAAAGTATTAGATGACTTCCACTTCTACTCAAGCTTTGACTGACCAACAACTTTTTCTTGAGCTTTAATGCACTCTTGTGTCCTTGTCTCTTAGCTTGCTACTTATTCCTGCTTCTTGGATTGCCACTTGGTTCTGGCTTAGCCTTCAAACTCAACGAATGGTCCTTCCCACCACTCCTTATCTCAGACTGGACCCCACCACTGGCCCTCTCCTTAGGTGAGGAACCCACTTCAAGTGGGAGAGCACCAGGAGTGCTAAATTATGCTGCCCATCTACAGACAGGCATCTGACTCCGAGGGACGGACCCTCAGTGCAAAGCATTGTGGGCGAGATGTCCTGAGAGATCGCCTGGGCCGGTAGTGCTTGTGACTGTGCTCTGTACACGAGCAATAATGACGGACTCTGAAAAAGGATCCCTCAGATCCAGGCATTTGAGTGTGGCTAACTCCGTGGAGAACAGAACTGTCCACTTTGTAAATGTACTGCTTTCTACAGTACTTGCCTCCTGTCTTTCTCATTCTGTGATCAAGACAGAGGGCAGGAGGTGATGACAGTAATGATGGAGGCAGGGGCAGCAGCGACATTTCTCTTCCCACCTCAGATGGCAGCAGATCTTTGACCACTGCTACCCAAGCCGAGCTCTGAGAGAAAAAGAACGTTAATAAGAGCTTTCTAGTTCATTGCTTTTTTTTCCCCTCCAGGAAAAATGAAAGCAGTCAGGCTATGCAGGACTAAATCCTTTAGGACCAGCCAGGAAGACTGGGCAGAGGTGGTGGGAGACGGAAGAAGATGCTGAATTATTGCCCTATAATGCCAGTAATGGGTTGTAAAACTTTGCAGAAGCAGTAAAGCTGGGCAGTGCAATAGATTTGTAATAATTAGACTCAGAAACACCGTGCAGAGATCTATATACAGAAGCAATAGAGAAGTCCAGAATTTTAGCATCATTGTGACTAGCTAGTTGCCTTGCACTCCACACACCTCAAAAAATGTAACAGGAAACAGAAGCAACTTTTCTCTTTCTCACAGGGTTTTGGGGATAACTTCAAATATGTCTCATCCTTGGCAATGTTTTGAATTTTGCCATGCTGAAATTCTTTGCCCCCTATACCAGCACAATTCCCTGGCATCCCATTAAAAATAAGACCTTTGGTATGGCTGGATCCCATTTTCTTCATTTCCCACCATTTTTCGTTTGTTCTTTTGAGCAAGAAACTGCAAAACAGCATGCTGCTTCGTGCCCTTTCCAGGAAATGTTGTGGGAGAAAGATGTCGTTTTGCTCAGAAATTGTAATGTTTCTTTGCAGATTACTATTTCTTCTAGAAGAAGAAGAAAAGGCCATGATTTATCTGAGGAACCCCGTAGGATATACCATGAGAGTTCTCGTGGGGAGGAACACCCTCACACAGAGAAATCTCACTCCAAAAAGAAAAGAGGGATTTTTTCTTGGCTTTTCTTAATTTAATTCAATTCATTAAATTAGTGTTTTAATGCATTAATTAAATCACCAGTTTTGTAGTCTGCAGAAGACACATCTCACTCAAACTACCCCTTCCCAAAAGGAAAAACACCTATATTTCCTTTTATAACATAGGTTTAGAGCAGTAAACATCCATAATCCTTAGTTAACACAGCCAACAGTTCATGGTAAAAAAGCAAAAGCAAGGCGTGCTGCTTATATACCGCCCCAAAGCGCTTAAAGCACTCTTTGGGCAGTTTACAAGTTAATGATGCAGACTCCACATTGCCCCCCGCCCAGCAAGCTGGGTACTCATTTTACCAGCCTCAGAAGGATAGAAGGCTGAGTCAACTGATACCGGATCATACTCAAACTAGGTTTTAAGTATAACCATCAACAGAGAAACATAGGCCTCAGGGAAACTAGGCCCGGAACATTCACACATAGTTTAGGCAAATCAAGAAACATTCGCCGATAGTATAGAATTTCATTGTAACTCTTTCGCTTTGCCCATCCACCTTTGATCTGGCAGTTAGCCCAACATTGGAATGCAGGCAGGAGGAAACCAGCGATGATAGTCGAAACAATCACAGCATGGGAGCCGGAGAATGAAGGCCATATATCAAGGCCCAGGAAAGAAACATATAAACATACCAAAAGATAAGGGAAAGAGATACTCTTTTCTCCAGACATTTAGGCGCATCGTGGGCATGGGTCAAGGGAAGATGGGGCACACAATATGCATATCTGTAGGTAACCAATAGATTAACGTAGTTGGCATCACTACCCAATGAAAGGCTGGATCCAAACTTTGGGAACAAATGACCAATAGAATTGTAGTACTTTATGGCTCTTTGTTTGTATCATTATAAAACATATGTACACTGTATTTTGGGGGTCTTCTCTGCTTTTAAGAGAAGTCCCAGCTGATCTTTTCTTTTGCTATTCAATAAAATTGGGCCTTTGGTTCAGCTGGCTGTGTCTGTGCCTGATTCCTTGCCAGAGAAAATTAGAACCCAGGTTTGGCTGGTAACACAACCTTGAGCCAGCTACCTGGGGTTGAACCCAGGCCTGTGAGGACAGTTTTGGCGGCAGTACAGCACTTTAACCACTGCGCCACAAGGCTCCATGGTATTTCTTTTTTTAAAAAAACACAACATTTTATTAGTTTTTCAATCTATCTACATTCAGTTCGTGCTTGTTAAACATCGTGTTACATGGGTTGCTTATAATTATTTGGGGGTTTTGCATCTTGGTGTCTTAGTTGTCTCTTCAAAATCTATACATTTTTTAAACATTTAAACCATTCGTGTATGTATTCTAGTATACAATATTGGCTACTATCATAATATTGCTCTCAGAGTATACAATGTTCTCAAAATCCTCTAATAACATACCTAATAAAAGTAATTCCGGTTCCAAATCTATATAATTTTGAGGTGATTTAACCGACAAACTTTGTATTTTATACCAATAATAACTAAGTAGGTTCCTAAGACATAATAGATGTTATCTAAAGCATTTTATACATATTTTCTTTATATAATTGTTTAGCCATTTCTACGTATCTCCACATTTTCTATCATGTCTATATCAATATCATATCTAATGTATATTCATTAAGTACTATTTGTTTTGCCCCATCCTTATATCTAGCTTCAATTTACCTTAAAAACCACCATGTTATGCCTTTACCCTGATTAGTGATCCCTTATTTCAGTTTAATTCCCTTTTTTAATATATAAGATATGCCCCTTTACAATTCCAGAAGTTAGGTATATGCATGCTTTCAATGTTGAGGGCCGCCTTAATATTTTTTCCCTTTTTCATCTTTCTAAGTAACTCCTTCTCTTATTTGTCTTTTCCCAATTCTTGTTTCTATCTCTCTAAACATTATGCCGTCCCTTGTGTCATCTGAAAACATTTTATATACTTGATCTATCTCCAATAGATCATCCAGACTATTTTTAATTAATTCTGCTGATTTTCTCCCTTTATCTTCCCTTAACACAGCTAAAGTTTTCCTCAGCTCTAGGGTTAGAATTAAATCTCCTAAATTTTCTCCTCCGATTTCCTCCAGCCCTTTCTTTGGTTGGCATACATCATCCACCACCCTCATATTTCTTTGTTCATTATTCACTGTCTCCTGTTGAATATAGCCCTTCTTTAGTTGCTCCTTGAATGATTTCACCTCTTCGTTATGGGATCTCACTATTTCTAAAATTGCTTGAAGGGTGTTTCATCCCAAAATTTCCCTTGTTGTAGCATTATGTCCCAAGATGCCAAGTTCTTGTATTTCAAGTGAAAGATGTCCATTAGCTTAGAGCAGTCAGTCCAGTTTCATCAATAATTGCTTCAATAAGTCCACTTTAGTAAATTGATCACCTTTAGGGTTAATTTTGAATCCAGTCTCTGACGTAAGTTGACAGTCCCGTTCACTCAATGTTTGTATTAGACTTTCCAAAGTTAATTGTCTATGTTTTAGTCAGTTCTCAGGGGGGGGGGGGGGAAGGAAAGTCAAAACAGAGTTCCAGGTTTGAGTATTCAAGGTCATGTTCTGGGCTTTTTGCCAACACTGTAGATAGCCATAACAAACAGTTTAACTCCCAGCATTGTTTGGCTAAAAATAATTTTAAGAGGAAAATTTCTTAAGTTTAATGCCAAAGTAATACCAAACTTTCTTCCTTGAAGTATAATTAAGTTTTTAATTAATGTCCAATTTATTTTCTTTGCATCTCTTTGCATCTCTTTCCCTTTCTCCAGATCCACTGCTGCTCTATTTAGTTGTGGGGCTAAGAGTTAAAGGGATTATTATTTCTCTTAAAGAGATTATTCCATCCATAGATAATCATGGAGCAGTATAGTTAAGATTTTGTATCTCACTCAGTGGTAATGACGATGTTAAATTGGCTGATTTATCGCTTCTTCATTTACTGGCTGCCAACAACTTGCAAGCAAGCTAATTCAGCTGCTTGTTTCCACCTGCTGGTTGATCGGGGAGTTTCCTGAATCAAACGTGGGTAGCTGCCATCTCTCCCCCCCCCCCATGATCAACAGGCTTCTCCCCCATTTCACCACCTCTTCGGGGTGGTTTTAACCCCTTGGGGGTTCCCAAACAGGTCGGAATTCAGCCCAGGGGACGGAGCTCCGTCCTCCTGCTGCTGTCTCATCACAGCGTCAAGCCGGAAGTCCAGTTGGCTCCATGGTATTTGTCAGGGCTTTGGAGAAAATCATCAGGAGTCACAAGGCTAGGAACAATTATTCTATAAATAGCTGACTGGCTACTCCCAGCTACATTTCTTTAGCACAGCACTGTGAGATGCTTTGCATGAATATATAGGCCAGACCAGAAGTTAGAGAGATAGCCCATTGGATGTCAGGCAGTGATCATATTCCTACTGCACCCCAATCAGCTGATCAGCACAGTCCCACAAATCGGGGGAGAGGGGGACTTGGTTTTGTCTCCCACCAAGGATACTGGGGGGTGGGGGTGATAAAATTATAGAGAGCAAAACTACAACTTGACATTTGCAGAAAGAACTGGATCCAAAATATAGCAGCTCAGATGTCTATGTTTGCTTATTCAGTGGTATAGCCTCAGAAATAAGAAGAGGTTTGCCTTCCACCAGTAAAGATTTTCTTATTTATCTACTTCCCCCCTGTATTCATTAATCAATCATTTTGTGTTTTCATTGAAACAGGCAAATCTGTAGACCTCTGTAGGATGGGGGCAGTCCAGACCAAGATAATTATGTACTATCATATTTTGATACTTAAAAAACAAAACAAAATTTATTTATTAAAATAAGCATAACTGTTCTCTATTCAAATAATATGGTGTTGAATGTAGCTGAAAACCTGATTGCCAGAGTGTAAAAGTGGTTAACCCTTTCTATTCAGGACCAGAATCTCCCACATGAAACACTCCTGCAGATCACTGCAAAGGTCAAGCTCATTAAAGTGTCCCCTCCAGTCCATACCTATTACTCAATGATATAGAGATATCTTCTGCTTTATTGGCTTTTATGTAATCATACTGTGCTTGTCAAAACAGCGCCGAACCACTGAAGTACAGATCCAAGGTCCATTCAGAAGGGTCATATTCATAGGCCAATCAAAAAGACACATAATGAGCACAGAGGCACACATGTAAGTGTAGGCTTTGGGGAAAAAAAGATATGCCTCTCCATCAGACAAGATATGAAAACTAAGCAGGATATGGGTGGAAAGGGAAATTGAAGGTGGGGGGGGGGGAAGGCTGAGCTTGAGTCATAATCATCACCACCATCATCTTAGAACTAGAGATGGGCACAAACCACTGAAATGGCAGTTTGTGCCAGTTTGTCCTTCGGCCATACAGGTGTTCAGTGCTTCCCAGCCCTGCCTCCTCCAGCAGGAGACCACTCAGAGGCATCACCTAGAGGAGGCAGGGCAGGAAAGCCAGGGAGCTGCCTCTGAGTGGGCACCTGCTGGAGGAGGTGGGGCTGGGAAGCACCAAACACATTTTGAGCTGAAGGGTGAACTGGCCCATCACTATTTAGAACTGCAGAGCTGGAAAGGACCCTATGGATCATTGAGTCCAGCACCTGTCAAGGAGGCAGAGCAGGGGAATCGAACTCCCAACCTCTGGCTCCACAGCCAAATACCTAAACCACTAAGCCATCCAGCAGTTCATATAGTTTACAAGAGACAGGTATTGACATGCTTGGGAACATGAAGGTATCCTGAAACACAAAAGGGGTTTAGGAAAAAAACCAAATGGGGCAAAACCCAAGCAACCTACCCACAAAACAATTCAATAATAGGAGCTGAGCATGTTCTTTGTCTGTAGAATATGGAGAACCTATGGATAGTAGGCAGGATAGGGGATGAAAGCAAGGAAAATTAAACAGCATCCTGGAAAGCGGGGTGGCTGGCTGGAGAACCAAATTGGAGTAATTCACACTGCAACATTTTGCTGCAAGTCTCATTTGTTCATTAGTATTAGCATGCAATCAGGTTCTTGAAGAATGGTTGCCTGGCATAGTACCATAGTACATTGGGTATATATAGATGAATGAAAGATCTGAATTAGAGACGTCTCGGTATGCACTCCTTTACTGCACCCTGCTGAAGTTGTTTATTGCAGTCTTGGATGCTTTTGAGTATTCAGACTGAAAGAAAAATCAATAAGCAAGTTAAATAGAACTGTGTTAATCTTCTTTCACAGGGTTTATTACTTTTGTCTGCTTACTATCAGCAATAAAGCAACTCCTAACAAATGGAAAAGGTGGGAGTAGTAACAGTGGCTATGGTTAGGCGGCTCATAAAACTGCTTTACAAAAGGAACTTATCAAATGATGAGGACCGAGGATGGAATTTTAAAAAATACCATTAGTTAATTGCTTAGGCAGTTACAAACACGGGATGTTAATGGAAAGGTTCTGTCCTTGTAATAGATAGCAGACTTTAAAGGTGAGAATTAAAGTTCATTGCTCATACAGAAACGGAAGTCCTTACCAGCTATTATGCCTTCCCAGTGGCGGCTGGGGAAAAAAATGGAGTGATGGAAATTATTGCTAAGAGGCAAAAAATGACAAGCTGTCCTTTGGCAGCTTAAAGACTAATAAACAAATTGTAACAAGAACCTTTGAGCCTAGTGATTCTTACCCAGAAGCACGTGCTCCACTGTTGAGACACAGAAACAGGCCAGGTGGGATACAATGTCTTGATAACAATTACTAAGAACTGACTCGCCTTCCCCTCCCTGTGTCCTCCTGTAAGGATGACATTGCTGTTATCTCCATGCTGTATAGTGAATCTAGTAATAAAATTTATACTACGCAGTATTATTTGAATTCTCAACTGCCAAGGGAATATTTGATTGATTTTTGCCTACTCCCAACTGCAATCTTCATGTCCTTAGGACTTATCCACAAGAAAAATGCAGATGGTATCCCCCAGTGAATAATATGATTTGCATGTATGCAGAGGCTTGTGAGACTTAAGATTTGATTGCGCATATTGCATTTCACTTTTTTTATTATTATAAACATGGCTTAAATGGTTGCCATAAATAGCACATCAGCATAGATAAAGAAATTAGGCTGTAAATGGAAGTGGCCTGACTTGATGAAGTGACAAGAGAAATAGTTATTAAAGATGTTCGGCTGCTTGTGAAATATAATGCAGATGTAATTATTAAGTTGCTATTAGTTAAAACTTGGGTCTTGGTGGCACAGTCCCTTAAATTCTGTATATGGGTGAGAATGACAGTAACTGATTAATGGGCCTTTGTATCCCTATAAATTAACAAAAACACCCTTTATAAATGAATTACAGTCATAATTGTGGGGGTAGAGGGAAGAGATAATAGAGCCTTTCCAACTGTTATTTTTCTACTGTTCCTTCTCTCGCACTCACTGTATGAAAACAGGAGGAAGGGTTAGAGAAGGGATCCAGCTCTATGCCCACAGGGTTTCTCCATTGATTTGGAATCCTGATTAGATCCACTGATTTAAAAAAAATCTTTCTCCTTAAGATCACAGTTCAGGCTGTCTCCTGTTGGTTCACATGCTACAAAGCCGGGAAACTGAACACTAAGGCTGATTCCTTAAACCAATGTTCCCACTGATGAGGAAGGATGTTGTGCAGCATCATATATTGTGCTAGCCTACAATGTACCCCCCCCCCCCATACATCCATAATTCACATTGGTCTCCAGGGCCTAAATCCAAATGGGGAGCATGGATTACCTGGGAGCAGTAACGATGGCCCACCTTGTCATGGTCCAGTACTGCCTTAGGAAGCATTTCAGCCTTACCGTATTGGCAGATACCTGTGTGTTCATCCATGTCTGTTTGTTGCTTACCATAATAACTGGCAGGATACCAGATATGAAGGAGAAGGAGGCCAAGTACTTGTCACCATCAAGGCCTGGCTCTCTGAACCTTCACTATGGAGTCCCTGCTACATGGGCATATGTTATTATATTTTGGTCCCCTTCCCTCTTCTCTTTACTGAAGATATGTGCCCAGGGAGAAGCTTCTCCCATCTTCCCACTCATATTCCTTCATTGCTTAAAGGCAGCCAAGAGGGGAGTTGCCATGAGTATGAGAGTGCTCTTTCTTTCCTCAGGATATGGGACCCCCTAGTAAGTGGGCTGTGTCTCTTGCCTGAGGGTGGGCAATCTGAGGTGGCTTGAGATAATTTTATCTTTCTCTTTCTTTCTGTGAAGTTGATATGAGCCAGTTTTCTTTCTTAATACAAGAGCCAGTGTAGTGTGATGGAAGTCCGAAGACTAGGACCTAAGAGACCTGGATTCAAATTGCCATTCAGCTATAGAAAATTACTAGGGTGTGTGTGGCAACAGTAAACCACTTCTGGAACAGCTCACATGCCTCAAAAGCCCTATTAGGGTCACCATAAATTAGAAGCAAGTTAACAAAACATAACAAACCAATATCTTTGGGCTATTCAGCTGTTGAAACCATATCTTTGGGGGCGCAGGTTTACCCTGCAAACTGACCATCGTGCATTAATCTGGTTGCAAAAGGTGAAATCTCATGACCAAAAATTGTTGCGAAGGAGTTTAACTTTAAAGGAGTTTGATTTTAAAGTTCAGCACCTTCCTAGGAAGCTGAATGTTGTTGCAAACAGCCTGTCCAGGATGCATTGTGGAATTTCAGATGTGGCAGATGGTTGAAGAAGTTATCTCTGATTCAATGGTTCCTGAGCATAACCAGAGTGTTATTCTGTTTTATCACTAACATGACTGTTTTCTATTTTTCAGATTCCTAGAATTGCTTAACCCAGAGTTTTGTATTCAAATGCTGCTATTAGAATTATTTTCTACCTCAATGCTTTGCTAGTTAAAATTTTTTGCATTTATTTTATTGTGTAACTTTAACATAGTGTTAGTGAGTTACTAGGCCAAAACATGTAATCCAATTTAGCTTTGTTTAAACAAAAATGGAGGCTTAAAAATAACCCTCGATTTTTGAACTCTAAAGGGTGGCGTGTCATGATCATGGGATATGTGGTTAGAAGCGTGTCATGATGATGGGTTATGTAAAGTGTGTTCAATGATTTCTGATGATGATTTCTCTTTCTGATGATGGATTCTGTTCTGATGATGGTATCAGCATGTAGCTTGAAGGAGAGAGGATGTAAGTAAAGGAGAAAGCAAGAGGTGAGGGCTAGCTTCTTGCTTTCTCCTTGTTACAGAAGACAAACAACACCTGGACTCTTATGGGAATAATGAGCGGAGAGAGGTGGTACAACCTCTAAAAAGTTAATTGGTTAACAGTCAGAAGAGGCCATGAAGAATGGAGGAGTTAGGAGGGTAGAAAATGGAAGATGGGTTATGTGAATGTATCTCTTACTGATGATGGATGGAGACTGATTATGTTTATGTGTGTTGTTCGATTCCATGAAGGAGAAAGGATGTAAGTAAGGAGAAAGAAGAAAAGGGGGGCTAGCCCACTATAGCCTACCCTATATTAGTTTTTAGTAGTTTTTTATTTTAAAGGGGAAATAGTTATTTTATTTAACTGCAAAGATCTTTGAATATGTTCTTGAATGCTAATGCTTTTGCAATATAAACTGATTTCTAATGAAACTTTATTTTTCTAATAAAAAAATTAATCATAAAAATCCTTATTGAGGACTGGTCTCTTGAACAGCAGGGTCTGGCTAAATCCGGTAAGGGAGAGGGCCACAAACTAGCTACATTTAAGAGTCCTACCTCACTGAGCTGTTGTGAGTTCTAAGGAATCACAAAGCCCATGTGCCTGTACTTGCAAAGCACTAAGTGCAAAGTGTTCTTTTTAGGTCAGACTTGCTCAAAGGGCTTATGCTACACACTGCTGAGGTCTAGGGACTCGACCCAGCAAGAAGGTGGTAGATAAGCACCAGCCGAACTCTCTGACCAAATGCCCAACGACCTTTTAGGAGGCCGTGAGCATCACAGTCTTGTTATGAATTTTTTAATAAGTTGTGTAATGCAAATACAAGGTTGATCATATTGGCATTCCATACTGTGAAGAGACCTATTGATATATGTTGGTGAAATGAATTGTAGTGTTGTGGTGTATTACATGTATGTCATATTGTGATATATTGATATTACAATCTGTTGTACTGATAGTAATTGATGTTGTATTTATTTGTTTTTGTAAATCACATTGGGCACAATGCACTCTGAAAAATATGGTATACACATAGATGGAACATGACTAGGAACTTAGGCCAAAACATAAGATTCACATTTGATTTTCAGCTGGAAAATGTGTAACAGAACATCTTATTAAATTACTTGACTGCACATAGTGCAATATTTTAGGAGCCACATCTGGTTTGTGATAAATTCCTGTCCTGATGGGAAGCACATGCCAACTGTTATCTTTGTTCTTCATATACAGAATCGAAATAGAAGTGACTTAACTTGCTGGGCAACTGGAAGCAAGGATTGGAACAAGAAATATTACTTACTGTGAGTCTTAGGGTGGTGTGGGAAACTTCTGCTTAAAGGCTATAGCTGCATTCTGTTCCAGTGACGTGCATACACTCCTGGCAGAAAGCGGCAGCTGCCAGCAGGTGGGGTAACCCCTTCTTCTGTCCTTTCGCTTAGAGGTAGAGCATAAGATCAAAGGGTTATTTTAGCCAATCCTACTTAAGATTAGGTAACTAGTATCCTATCTGTTTCTCTCATAACATACTATGTAATCATGCTAAGTAAATAAAAGAGCTCTCAGGGCGTTGCCAGTTGGCTCCGCTGGCTTGGACATCCACTGTCGACTCCTTTGTTCTCTCTCTAAGGCAATTAGCCTTCCTTTGTTCCGTGATCACCCACAGGGTGGTCTATATACCTCTGTAAAATGTAGACATTTTCCACCCAAAATTACATACTTTGATATCAGTGGGAGACATTTAAGCAGGAGCTTCACTCTCCTGTTGAGAATGAATTACTTAAGTGGCTGGAATCTTATCCAGTATTTCAGATTATTGTTATGGTTTAATCATATCAGAAAAAGATAGCTGGTGACATGGAATAATAATAATAAAAAAAGTATTAAGAGATTCTAAACCTGCAACATGAAACTCTTCTCAAATTAATTCAGAAATTCTCTAAGATCATCTGGAAAGGAAATGTGAAAAAATCATGCCCTTTTTTCCTGTCCATCCAAGGTCCTAGAAAAAATGAGACCATGGGGGCTGACATTCCTCAGTTTCCCATCACCACTACATCACACAACACACTTCCCCTTTTCCTTCTCTCAACTAGCAAAACAATGTGACAAAAATGAACAAGGAAAAATGAGAGGGAAGGGTTTTAGATGTGTCCTGCGCTAGAAATATAGGTATCCCTCAAACTGGTGTCAATATGAAGTGACTTTTGTGGCTTCACATGACATGTGCCTTACTGCACTTTAATATAGTGCACATTGTCAATAGCTCAGTGGTTTAGCATCTGGTTGCAGAGCCAGATATTGGGAGTTCAATTCTCCACTGTGCCTCCTTGACAGGGGCTGGACTCAATTATGGCTTGTTGTCATCTTAGAACTGCAGAGCTGGAAGAAACCTTATGGATCATCAAGTCCAACCCCTGTCAAGGAGGCACAGCGGGGAATCAAACTCTCATGTCTAAACCACTGAGCTATCTGATCCTTAGGGACTCTTCCAACTCTGCAGTTCTAAGATGATCATGATGATTTTAAAGTGTGGTAAGCCTTCAGTCTACCAAGAGAGCCTTTCTTCTTCCACAGGCTTGCTTGTCCAGCTTGTCAGACAGACGTTTTAATGGTGGTGGCAGCTGAGGAGCATGGTGGCAGTGGAAGTGGCAGGGGCCACTGGACTAGGAAGACTTCTGTCATCACCGCTACTGCTGCCAACAAGCCCCTGAAACTACTGCCATCCAGCCATCTGCTGGATGAGCAAGTCCTATGGAGTGGGAAGGGCAGCCTGCTTGATGTGTCATGAAAACGGAACTGCTGAACTCCTTGGGCAAAAACATTATTGCTGTGCAGCCAGTGCTGACCAGCTAGTGTTGTATCTAAGGATGGGCACTCCTCTTAGTGGGCGCCTGCCAGAGGAGGCAGGGCTAGGAAATGGAGGTTCCTGCCCATCTCTAGTTGTGTCTGGGAAGGCAGTGAGCTGCTTCATTTTCACCACATTAAAACATGTGTGAAAAGAGTAGTTTCACTCAGGATTGCAGATAATTCACATTAAGAAGCTTACTGCGGATGATCTGCATTCCGTCGTTCTAGTCCTTTTCTCTCTCTTTTTCCACTACTCCCCTGAGATGGTAGGGAACAGTTCTTTAGGATGGAAATTCTGTTGCTTCTCCTGAGAACTGCTGTTTAGTGATGAGTAAACTGAAAAAGTGCTACTTGCAAGTCAGGTTGCAATCTAGTCTCTGAAACTCTGTTTTGAAGTTGGATAGCAAGACATGGGCTATGTTAAAATGCTTTTGCGTGATGTCTGCACCTTTGGAAACCATTGCATGTGGGAATGCTGAACTGTTGGAAAATGAACAACAGCAGATATTGTCAACAACAAGTTTACCTGATTTGTCTGGATGCTCACAGATATATAAATCTTCACTCACAGAGGAGGACAAGGAATTGCAACATTCTTATTTTCACTAGTGAGAATGGCAAGGAATTCCCTGGGAATCCCAAAAGAATTCTCAGATTAGGAAGGACTGGGTAAAGCTGTTAATTTTGTGCAAAAGTGCCCACTTTTTGTACAATTGTGCAAATTGCCCAACATCAAGATAATTGCTGTTTTGTTTATGAATTTGAAGCACTTAATGGGTTTTTTGTTTTTTCTTAAGAATCATAGTCTTTTTGTGCTTGCTTGCTTGTTCTCTCCCTCTCCCTCTCCCTCTCTCTATGTGTGTGCCAGTGTGTGATTTTGCATGTTTTGCTTAGCTCAGCTTTTTAAAGGGAAAAGACAGTAGAGACATTTTGCACAAACTACAGGGAAGAAAGTTGTTTCTCTTAATCTTGATTAGAAGCAAGGAATCTTTAAAATCTCTCACTGAGGTATCTTATTGTATCAATGAGAACAAAGAATTCAAAGAGCATCTTTCCCACCCCATTCTAAAATCAAAAGTCCGTGGACAAAAGTATCACACTGTGACCATGCAATCATAACTCACCAAAGCATTGGCCAGAAATGGTTAGGATCAAACAGAAGACTTTTCTATTAGCAAAAATCACCATCTGCCGATACAATTGCCATTCTGCTGACAGAACCCTCTTCTGTCTGTGAGTCTTGGAGGTCTGACAACAGAATGGTCATTCTCAACCAGAGGTGAGGAATCTTATGTGGCTTTAAAATTTTGCAGAGAAGTCCCTTCTTGTGCTGAGATGACAAAAGTAATGAGGAATCTGATGAGGATTTTTCCTGTATCTAGAGGCTCCATTCATGTTTTAGTGGTTAGTGCAAACCACAGTTTGTTATGACACCTGCATTGATATTTGATGTCTGTCAAGGAACCTGGGAAAACTCTTCTCATGTAGAGTGACTCATGGATTAAAAATGACCAGGTATAGTAACAGCTGGATGGCTCAGTGGTTTTGGTTTCTGGCTGCAGAACCAGAGGTTGGGAGTTCAATTCCACACTGTACCTCCTTGACTGGGTCTAGACTCAATGATTCATAGGGCCCCTTTCAACTCTACAGTTCTAAGATGATGATAAAGAAGATCTTCAACCAGAGCAAAGCAGGACCTCTAGGGGTAGCAGGGAGGAAGAAAACAAGCAAGCAAGTAGGATTCTGCAGGGGATAGTCAAACAAGTGGAAGTTTGCAGTATTTCCAGAAGGCGCAAGATGGATTGTTGGGTGGCATTCAGCTGGGAAATTGAGCAAGCCTGTCCGACACCTTTCAGCTTGTAAGATCTCTTTTAAAGAGACTGTTACAAATCAGGGATGAGAAGTAATGATTACTTCCTGGCCAGAAACAAAAGTAACATTCCACTGCTACCCTTTCTCTCTCCCACATAATCACCATGACTGAGTAGAGACGGCTGACTCAGTCAGTCTCTGTGCTTTGCTCCAAGGGTACACTTTGTAGCTTTGTCATCTTTAATTATTCTGGTAGCAGTTCAGTGATTCTGCAGTTGGAGAAATGTTTCTTTGTCTTGTTAATCTTCCCCAAGATAACTGGCGTACCATCTTCCTCAGCCTGTTTAATGTCAACAGCAAATTTATGCTGCAGGCCACATGCATGGAGGAGGTGGTTCCTTCCCTTCTGGATCTACCTGAAGGCCTTACATGGATGGGAGTAGTGATGGACTTGATGGTACTCAACTGCACAGTGTCCTAACCCAAAAATAACAACATATAGAAATACAATAAAAGGGAGAGGAAAAATCAATAGGCATTTAAGATTTCATTGTCAGCCCACTGTAACCTGTTTTCCTGCTGTTACCTGTAATCTTTTTCTAGCTGTGTTGGGTTTCTTTGGCTTTTACTTTCAGCATTTACTTTAGACATCCATTCCTTCAGGTGATTCTTACCGATTTGAGCCTGGGAGCATCTCTCAAATTCAATTGGTAAGCAATAATGTTCTCACTGTTTTCTGATTATATGTGCAAGGTTTCTGACCTAGCCGTCAGCATAAGCCCAGTTCCTAAGGTTTACAAAACATTTTGGACTAAACATTCTAGAATTCTCCAGAGAGCATTAAATGATTCTAGAACTATAAGTAACTTCCAAGTTCTGCCCATCTCCAGGGATCCTCCACCTTATTATACAGCTCTTCTGCTTTCTTCTACTTAAAATGAAAGTCTTATTGCTCTTCTGCTTTCTTCTGCACACAACACAGCTCCTACCATTGCTCTCAGGGTGCCATTAGACATAATGGAGAAAGATGCATGATGGAATGTCCTTATATTTCTTTAAATGTTTTTAATTGTAGGTGCAGAAAAGGGAGGTATCCAGTCAGGATTGGAGTTCTAGGCATGTGCCCACTCTTTCCTCATGAAACACCTCCTCCCAAAGCTACTAATTTAGGGGCCATGTTGTACTGCAGTTTATTTTAGTGCAAAATCTAAACATGAAAAAACACTGTGTGAATCTCAAACTGCAACACCTTAGAACCATCTTGAATTAAAAGACATAAAACCCAAATAGAGCTGTCCACCTTAAAAAAAAATCTCAATAACTTAAAACAAGAGAGTGAATGAGCGACAGCAAAAGTTGAGCAGGACTATTCTGCCATCTAGAAGGCATCCTTCCAGTGGTTCTCAGCTTTGGGTCCCTAGATGTTCTCGGACCACAACTCCCAGACATCCTGGCCAGCACAGCTAGTGGTGAAGGCTGCTGGGAGTTTTAGTCCAAGAACATCTGGGGACCCAAGGTTGGGAACCACTGTATCTAAAAGTCTCAGGCTGGAGGTGAATAAATAAAAGCTCACCTCTTACCTTTCCAAATGCAGACTTTCCCCACTGCAGCACAATAAGGTTATTGTGGGGGGAGGGGTCAGATTTACTATATAAGTAACATTGGGGGACTGAAACTCACAGAAAAAGAAGAAGATTTGACATGTGGTGGGAGAGGTAAAGCCTTCTATGGCTTTCTATTAAACATTTAAAACATATTCCTAGATAACTCTTTATTCTGAAACAGAGAGAAGCTGTTCTTTTCTTCCTTCTTTTGCAGCCCAGAGGTCACATCTTACAAGTGTCTCGCAGTTCTCCTGCTGGAAACCACTGAGCTAGCTTTTATGGCCCTCTAAGCCACCATCTGGAGGAGCCCATCAAGGCTGTGATAAAAATACTAGGTGTATCTTTTTATCACAGTACCTGTTACTTCTCATCAAATCTGGCAGAAGTGGCAAAGACTATTTCAGTGCTGATACGTTTAGAAGTAAAATAAACATGGGACATTGTCAACTTCTTATTTCTCTTCATCCAACACACTGCAAGGTTTGTTTTAGCATTGCAACATAAAGTTTCTGTTTGATTTCCCCCTACCCTGTCCCTCAGTAGTAGTAATCTTTGTAGAATAAAGGCCCATACAATGCTTTGCATCTGAAAGTATTCACTAGAGTTTTTTGTAACCTAATGTAGGAATGGACCAGTTGGCTGCTTTTTGTAATTGGCAGAAGTCTCTTTCCTCATCTATCCAATTGCAAAACATGCAGCTTTGGAATGAATCACTACAATGCAACAAAGGACTGTTGTGAATGAAGAAGAACGAAGGGGCAGAACTGATGGGGGAAAACCTGGAGGAGATAAGTGATAGTATAAACAGACAAAGCAATAGGTAATCATAAGATGGTATGCAGGAGAGCTAAGAATAGTCACTATTCTCAGAATTCCTGTGGTATGCAAGGGAGTTATCAGTGTTGGTGGTAGAAGAATTATTTGCATACACACGTACCATTCTGAACAACCATGTGTGTTCAGAATGGATTGCAGATATGAAGATAAGTGTACACACCCACAATATTATCTGTAATGCTTCATTGTTACAGGTGTTCTAACAGCTGCCTCAGAATAGAAATTCTTCTTCTTCCCATGAACATAACAACTCCAAATGGCTCAGAAGCCTGCCTTCCACTGCGACCAATATGCTTGTCTTCAAAACATGATTTCAAATGCCCAGAGGGGCTGGGACTGGGAGAGATGGTAAACTTCCTTCCTAGAGACTTCTACAAGGGGTGGGATGGTTTATGGGAGCAACCATGCTTTTTTCCATATACTGACAATCTTTGGAAGGAAGGCCGGTCTTCAAGTATCTGTTGCTTCAATGTGTAGAAGGGAAGAGGAAGATGTACACTTTAAAGAAAACCTGCAGATGGCCACATAGACCTGTAGGCAATATGAATATTAATTTGCCTTTTTGAAAATCTCAAAAAGTTCACCATACGGTGGGAGGAAGGAATGGAGCCAGGGTGAAATGAGGCAGAAGTAACACAGAACTAAAGTAGATTAATTTGTCCATTTGTAATCTGAACTACATACAGGCTGAAATCCTGTTGCTTAGTGTAGTAAGTCACACTAGAGTTGGGCCATTGAATCAGCAGGGATTTGCTAAGACAACCCCTTTGTAAGTTCCATTAATTCAACCTCTAGTTATGACTTATACTAAAGTAAGTTACAAGTAGAGTAGGCCCACTTGAATCACTGGAACTTACAGAGCAGTTGAGTCAACAGATCCTGCCAATTTGCTGGGCCTACTCTAGTGCAACCTAGTACCCTAAGCAATAGGATTTCTGCCATAGTGTTTCTGTATTATCACTTTATAGCTTTTTCTGAAAACTGCCACTGCCTTTTCTTTTCTTTTCGTGGTCATTCTCCTCAGCAGTTATTGTTTTGCACAATAGTTGCTGAGAAACACATGGACATATATTGTAAAATGTAAAAAAAAAATCACAGGAATCTGTAAAATCAGGACATCCATAATTAAATCTGTTGAATTTGCTGTCCCGGCTTCCTTACCTATTTTATTTATATATTTATCTGTATTGAGATGCTGTGTCCATCTATATACCATTGTGTGGTTATAAACATGGTATAAAAAGCTACAAGGGCATCTGTTATGAACTTTGATCCATACATAGACTTGGAATGCTAACAAGTATGTGCCCCAGCTGCTGATAAAGATGAAGAAATCATGGAAGAAATTAAATGGAGAATTAAAAACTGTTATAAAACATACACAAATATAATACATATATTTTATAATGGTACTTTTTAATGATAAAACAGACAAAGAAGCCCATGGGAATCATCTCGAAAGACAGAGACTAGGAAGACAAAATAAATATGGAGTTCATTTTTAAAAAGTGCTTCAGCACGTTTTCTGGAACTATCACCCATATATTCCAAATCCTGAGCAGTACTGACAGCACTTCAACGCCCATAAAGAGTGAAGCCACCAGGGAGATGGACAAATGAGTCCCCTGAAATTATCTGGAATGTTGGGGACTAGGAAGAAAAAATGATCATGGAAGATCAATAAGAATGCTGTGATGAAGACCTTCCATTTGCCAATCCCACATTCAAATTATCACCAAGGAGCTTATAAACTAGAAATTCCTACCAGATGCCACTAACAACAGTATTGTAAGAAAACAAACTGATTCTATCCCATTTAATCAGATGTACCAAAATAATATTGAGCCAGTGAAAACCTGTCCCATTCATTTTTTGGCCAAAATCACATTCTAGTCTTTAAGTTGGTGGACACATGACACAAAACCTATTCTGTGGAGGTCTCATTCTTGTGGAATACCCTACCATGGGATCTGTGCATGATTCCCACTTAAGTTGTCAGGTTAACAGAATCCCATTCTCTGAAACCAGAGGGGTGTCAAAAGAGGTGGACTCTTGGTAACAACTACAAAATCATGTGTCTGTGTCCATGAGAAAGAGAGACGGATGGTATGGATTTCTTGCACTACTTTCTAAGCAAATATTATGAGCATAACACCTACAGAAACACATTTGCACTGAACTACTGCACCCCGATGCTGTGGGAGGAGATGGGTGCTCAGACATTAAAGTGTTCACAAACAAAACAAATGTTCTCTTCCAGCACACCTCACCCTCTGATTTGAATCCCTGCCTGGTGACCTGAGAAATATTAGCTTTTTCTAAGACTTCAGTAAGACAGGGCAATTCTACTCTGTCCCAGTTTTAAATAGTTCTTAAAAATCTGGTCATTCCAAGTTGCTTTTTTCAAAAGTGCCTTTTTATAACATGATTTTTAAAGGCTGTTTCAGCAGTTTTAACTGTTTTAACCAATGCACATATTTTATTGTTTTAAATGTTGGCTATCTCATCTGCCTTGGGAAGATTTACCTTAAACATAAGAGGGGGAAGAGAAGGAAAAGAGAATCTACCTTTAAGGATACATCCTTAAAAATAAGTCTCATTCTATAGTTATAAATGACTAAAATGTAAGTCTGATCTGAAAAGCAGCAGGCTACATTATTACTGAACACCACATCTTACTTGCTTTCATGCTTTTCATCATTGTTGAGGCTTCCTAAAACCTAACTCCATTCTCCTCTTGTTTAAAGTGTGTCTGTCTGTTGGGAGGAGGGGCTCATCAAATGTTACACTCTGATTGCCCAAGCATGCTGAAGAGATCAAAATGAGCTCCAAGTCACTGATCACTTCACAGTGATTAGCAGTGTTTATGGAGGTCATAAAACCAGCTTTTATGCCTGCAGTCAAAATGGTCTTACATTAACCCTTTTTTTTTTTGTGGTCAAC
Organism: Intellagama lesueurii; assembly: GCA_037013535.1. Taxonomy (NCBI): domain Eukaryota; kingdom Metazoa; phylum Chordata; class Lepidosauria; order Squamata; family Agamidae; genus Intellagama; species Intellagama lesueurii. The sequence continues at coordinate 89,401,912 of JBAJHW010000004.1, read as the reverse complement.
AGATAACACAAAGTCCCATTAAGCATGTTGAATCCTCCAAGCCACAACCTACTTGCTGCTACAAAAAAAACAGCAAGACATCAAAAACATCTCATTACAAGGTCAGCGTGAAAATCACGTTATCCTTCTTACTGTGTATAGATTACATGCTGGTTGCACTTCCCCATCCAAAACAAAAAGTCTCATGCTTTTCCCCTGGGAATAGGGAGAATGAGAGAGAGAGGGAGGGAGGGAGGGAGGGAGAATGAGAGGAGAAATCTAATTCTCTTTCAAGGCACCTTGTCATATATTAAGCTTCCTGGCAAAATGGAAGTCAGGCTTCATGCAGGAAACAACTTAGGTTCTACTAAAAATAAGTCTCTTTGTTTATACACTTGGCCTATCAAGGTTACTGCAAAAGATAAACACCACCTTCTCCACTAGATGTTAAGAAGAAATCATCTGAATCAACACTCCCTCCCTTAGGGGAAATTCTTTTTATATCAACAATAAACTCCAGGGTATACTAGATACATACCTCTTGCTGAACATTATGAACTCTGTCCAAAATGTTCTATCATACGTGATACCTAGAGTTTTGTTTACCTGATAAATTACCCTGACATAAGAGAACAGAGTGGGAATGAGCTCTGGGTTATTCAGAGCCTCTTCTCCTCAATCAGAACAGGTTGCACTCCTATTTTGGTTAGTGCACCTAAATGTTTGCTGTCAGAGGAATCTCTGCGTAAAAAGCCCTTTGAGCATGAGAAAAAATGTCCCAGGAAAATGTTTTTATATGGAATAATACAGTGGTGCCTCGCTAGACGATTGCCTCGCAGGACGAGGAAATCGCTAGACGATGCCTTTTTGCGATCGCTACTGCGCTTCGCAAAACGATGGTCTCCTATGGGGAATTTTCGCTAGACAATGAGGTTTCCCCATAGGAGTGCGCTGACTAGTGGTAAAAAGCTGTCAGTGCATTCCGACGGGGACCCGCGCTCGCTAGACGATGTTTCCCTATGGGAGATTTTCGCAAGACGACTGAGTTTTCCCTTGGAACGCATTGAAGAGATTTCAATGCATTCCAATGGGAAAACGTGCTTCGCTAGACGATGTTTTCGCTAGACAGCGATCTTCGTGGAACGGATTAACATCGTCTAGCGAGGCACCACTGTATAGCTATGGAGTGGTGTAAAAATTGATTTCATAAATAGGGATGGTGTTGCATCCGCACATGCACCAAAGGACCCAGCATTCTGGGCTTGTTTTCATTGCTGACACAGTGTCACACTTGGCAGTGTGGCATTGTACTCTGTGAAGCCCAGTAGAGAACTCCATGGCCATTGTTGAACCCATAGCTTGGAAAATTATTTTTAAAAGTAAAATCTAGAGTAGACTCACTGAAATTAATGACACTTCTTAGTCAATACATGGAACCATAGCATTATAGAATTATAGAGTTAGAAAGGATCCCAAGGGTTATTTATTTATTTAAAATATTTTACCCCACCTTTTACTAAAAAGGATCAAACAAATACCATACTAAAAAAACATAAGCAACACCAAAAAACATTAAAAGCAGTTAGGTACAATGATCCATTTAAAAACTCCACCCAGGCAGCCAGTCACTCAGGGAAAACTTGCTTGAAGAGAAAGGTCTTCACCTGCTTGTGGAAGGACAGCAAAGATGGGGCCAGCTTAGTCTCATGCGGGAAGGAGTTCCAAAGTCTGAGAGCAGCAACAAGCCAATTTTCTGCCAAAGCAGGAGAGTCACAGGTAAATAAATCCTACTGATTTCAATGGGTCTACCTTCCACCAATAATCCCAGGGATCCCAAGGAGGTAGTAAAGTCCTGTTCCTGTTGTAATCACAATTCAAAAAATGAACTTCTGCATTTCTCAAAAGCAATTGTTACTTCTAGCTTCTGTTGCTCTTGCTTGTTTCTTTTATAATCTCCATGTTTTTCATTCAATAGCATGAGGCACAGCACAAGGCTCAGTGAGAACTATATGAACCTCTTCCACTAGAGGCCCTGAAAACAGAAATTATAATTATGTGTCTTGTAGTATCCAGTTTTATCTGTTGATTGGTTTTATTTCTAATTTTATTGTTTATCATGTTTTGTTATGCTGTAAACCAGTGGTCCCCAACCTTTTCTGAACCGCGGACCAGTTTAGGGTGTGGACGGGGGGCGGTGTCCATGCGTGGGTAGGTGGGGCACCTGTGCATGCATGCATGGGCAGGGGCACCCGTGGGTGCATGAGTGGGTGGGCAGGGCATCCGTGCGTGTATGTGGGGTGTGTGCGTGGGGGGGCATGCGTGAGTGGGAGGCATGTGTGCGGGGGGGAGATCTGCCTCTGCAGCCCGGTCTTTCCAAGGCCATGGCCAGGGGGTTGGGGACCCTGGCTGTAAACCACCCGGAATAGTGCTTTGCACTACCGTGTTTCCCCAAAAATAAGACAGGGTCTTATACTAATTTTTCCTCCAAAAAAAAACATTAGGGCTTATTTTCAGGGGATCTTTTATTTTTTTCATGCACAGCAATCTACATTTATTCAAATACAGTCATGTCATCTGGTTGCTGCACAATGGTGGAGGGCGGGGTTTCACTTAACTGGGGATTATTTTGGGGGTAGGGCTTATATTACGAGCACCCTGAAAAATCATACTAGGGCTTATTTTCAAGTTAGGTCTTATTTTCGGGGAAACAGGGTAGTAGGGTGGTATACAAAATCAATCAATCAATCAATCAATCAATCCCCCTATAACTATAAAAGTAATAAGCTGGCTGGATAGGTCAGTGGTTTAGGTGTCTGACTGTGGAGCCAGAAGTTGGGAGTTTGATTCCCCACTGTATGTCCTGCAAGCAGAGCCAGCCTGCTTGTCCAGAGCATCCCCAGAAGGGAATGATAAATCCCTTCTGAGTATTCGCTATCTGGAAAACCCTGGGAAGGTCAGCATAAGACAGCATAAGTCAGCATTGACTTGATGGCACATTATTATTATTGTTGTTATTATTGTTGTTGTTGTTGTTATAAAAGTGACTAAAATGCTACGACTGTACCATAAAAGCAGTTACCCCTCTTTGTTAGAATCATTGAGGGTAGAATTGAATTGGGTTAGAATTGTAAAAAAGTACAAAAAGAATGCCAAAGCAAAAGGATGCTAATCTCCCTCTTATATGTTGCTTTCCTCTGCATCCACCAACATTGGGTTGGTTTAGGTCTCTCCTAGCTGGTCTACTACCAGACGTGAACCAGTGGAGAGAAAGCAGTAGGTGACAAACAAGGTGAGAGCCCTGAGGAATGAGAATTCTGTTACTCCAGAATCCTGCCTCCCACAGTGGCAAACGGGATGGTCTTGAACAGCCCATAAATGAGAAAGCATGTCTCTGTTGTGACTAGTAGCCATGAATAGACCTTTAAGTGGGAATGGAGAGGAAATGGAGAAGTGAGGATACAAAGGGAAGAGTAGATGATACCTTTATAGACCACTTTAAAAAATCAACATACAGTCTGTGAGCTTTTATGGATCAGGACCACTTTGTCAGGCATGTACCAGTGTGAAGCACTGGTCCAAAAGTTCTTGGCAAGATGGATTTTGCCAGGCACGTCTCTCTCTGTTATAAGTCAGGAAAGATGTAGGTTGCATTAGAGCTGTTGTTTTAAAGTTACAGCTGAGGCAGCTGTATCACACCCCGGTTCTTCAAACAAAGACACACAGGAAGAGAGGCTTTAGCTGCTTCTCCTTGCTCGTGCCCTCTCCTTTCCTTCCTATCCACATTGTCGTTGTGAAAGGACCCCCTGGCTGCTAACATTTCATTTTGTAGTTCATGTTGTGCTGATTTTTGACCATACCAGCCAAATTGTTTCAAGTTCCAACTACTACATGAGGCAGTGTGTAGTTTTATGTGTTCTTTCATTTACTTGAAAATAAGTGTGCAAGGTTGTGATCCATATTGGGACGACTATAAATGGGGAGCTACTTTCCTCCTGAAATTTTCCTACCTCGGCTATGTCTCTGTTGTTTTTAAATGATGATACAAGACACAGGTCATTTTAAAGGTAAATAGCTGGCTTAGAAGTCTTATACTTTCCCTCCCTGAGTATGGTGCTGCTGATCCAGATCAAGGCCCCCTCTATTTAGTCCAGAGTAAATAAAAAGAATCATGAAGAGCTGTATGGCAGGAGAGAAATATATATTTAATTTTACAGCACCCCTGATCCTTTTTTAAGCAAAGAAAGAATGTAGGGACATGTTTTATGCGTCTAACCAGTTTCTATGGCGCATTGCCTTTCACTTGTATTTCTTGCCACCACTTAACTTCAAAGCAAAGATTCCTTTCTATTCCCCTGGCCCCTTGAAAATTATTAAAGCTTATTTGTTCGGCTGCTTCTGAACTGGACTTTACAGGTTTGAAAAAGTGGACAAAATATGTTTGTGTCTATTGCTTTTTCTACTCTGCCTTACGGAGTCATTTTCCTTGCTCTGGTGTGAATCCAACACTGACAACACAGGTTATCGAATGCATGAATATGTTTTGAATTAGTTGTGTTATGGACTGAGAACAATAGCCATATTCATTGCATTTGCAGTTGACATCTCCTGATGCATACTTGTAACTTGTTGCCTGTGTCAGGGAGCAACAGGTATATTTTCACAGAGGGTCAGGTATTATACTGAGACAGGGGTTTCTTTAACTGTGATACACTGAGAGAATTCACACAGTTTAGTTGCATCCTTAAATCTATTTCCTCTTAGCCCAAGCAGATCAATGTTTTCTCTAAAATGGCTCTCTGTTTAACTTGATGAACAACTTTTCCTTCATAGGTGTTCACCTCTAACATGCTGAACTCTCTTCTGGTAATAGCGAACAATCATCTTACTATCGATCTGTCTCTAAAGTCTTATGGCTAAAGAAAAATGAGGTGCCACAAGAGTCCTATAAGAGAATGGTGCTGGATTAAGCCAATGGTCTGCCCTAGTCCAGCAATTGCCTTCTCACAGAATTGGTGAGATGCTTCTGAGAAGCCCAGAAACAGTGGGGTATGAACAGAACTGCTCCCTCTCTTTGTTGTTTCCCAGCAATTGACTGCCAGCAGTTGAGTGCCTCCACGTACTGGATACCCATAATAACTAACAGAAACTGATGGATTTATCTTCCACACGTACGTCTGATAGACAACTTGGAAAATGTGTATTTTTTTTTTTCAACTACAGCTTCCAAGGTTCCTCAGGGGCCATGCTGGCTGGTGCACTGAGGATCCTGTAGTCCAGGAATAATATCTTCAATATCTGATGACATATTTAGCACACAGCCTCTGAATCAGTTCTGTGTATTTTGGGGGAAACCAACATTTGTAAGCTAAAAGAGGAACTTACGAATGGGTGAGCATTTCATTTCAAGTTTTTTTGTTTTTTTTTTAAGAGAAGGGTTAATAAGCAACCCGCAACTTTCTTCATATCAGGTTTGAAAGAAAAGGAAATGTCTTTTAGAAGTATTGGCTGAAATCCAGTAGTACGTTGCAACTAGAGTAGGCCCACTGAATCAGTTGGGATATGGTGACTCAACTCTTCCATAAATTGTAATGATTCAATGAGACTTCTCTAGGTGCATCTTACTACTAGATGGCAGCCACTGAAATGTGGGAGAAACAAAACTGGATGTATCTAGGCCTTGAACTGATCCAGGTGTGTTCAGCCATGCTGGTACTGAATCAGGGTTGCCATTTTTTCCCCCCTGAGAAAAGCCTTTTTGTCTTTAAAAGGTAAAAAAAAAAAAGTCCTCATGGGAATAACTGTAACTATTGAGTGTGGCTTGTGCAATTGAGAAGAAATTTCTTCATATTTGGGTCAGAAACAATTTAAGGTTTCCAAAAAAGAGCACAGAAGAAAGTGCAACTAGCAGGTTATTTCTTTTCTAATCTTAGCCTTCAGTCAGGACCATCAGAGTGACTGAAAAGTTGCAGTTTAATCAGCGGTGAGACAGGGCACAGAAGAACAAGTGTAGCTATGATTTTGTTTTCAGGCCTATTGCCCAAAAATGGAAGGCACAAGACAACTTTCCTTCTCCTCCCCCCCTCCTGCTCCCACTTGAGCTGTACTTTAAATACATAAGTGAATAGATAGCTTTGGGACTTTGTGTTTCTACTGCGGGCCTTCTCTAGGCCTTTGGACTGAAGGCACTGAAGTATATTGCTAGAACTGCCAAGTCCTCACTGGCTGGAGTCTCAGGGAACTGGTATGCTTCTCTGTTTTTCCAGGCAATGAAACAAATATCAGGGTGGTTTGACTCTGGAGAAGGACAAAGTCTGATATTTGTGTCACTTTAAAGTATGTACTTGATGTATGTGAATCTGTTGGGAAAGTGTGGTTACTCCTTTTAATTAGCAGAGTAAGAAACATGAAGAGATCAACCCAGTCTCATCACTCATCTTTGGTTTCTCCACACAAACTAAGACTTTGCTGGTATAAAATCACTCTAAAAGCATTTAAAGTAGGGGGAAAGGGTTTGTTTACTTGCACATAGCATCTTTAGTTACAGTCAGAAGAATAAGAAAGAGAAAGATGTAGTCTCCACCATGTGGAGAGAGAATCCACAGTATGGAGAGAGAATCCTCCATGTTTGCTGCCTCATTGGAGGTCAGAGGAAGAAAAGGGGGGCTATCAATAGGACAAAAAATAGAAATAAGCAAGCAAAACAGGAAGAGGAGTGTGGGCTTGCCTCAAATGCAAGAGTTGGGAAAAAGCACTTTACTATTAAGTTAGTGGCAGAGGACAATAACTTAGGTTGTGAACCCCCCCTCTCACTGATACCCAGTGTTAGTGCATGCAATATTGTTGTTATATCAACAGAATTTGATTATGTCTCATTTTCAGCAAACAAATAAGGGAAAAATCTTCTCTCTCTCCCCTCCGCCTGGTCCTGCTTCACATAGTGTGATCTCTTGGTGAGGAATATTATGGGGAAAAAATCTTGTGCGAAGTTGTTCAGACATTGCTCATTTATTGAACAGCATGCAGTGCAGAAAGTGCAGAAGGCACCTGTTTCATGTGTACAGCCCAGTCATGTATTAAATGTGTTCTTTGGAGCTGATGAGGAAAGTCAGGCTGGAACTACCAAGAGGAAGGAAAGCCAGAGAGGTTGTTTGTTTTTAGCCTCTTGTGCTGGATAGCTAGCACAAGATATGCTTGAGAGGGATGTGAAGAATATTTGCAAAATATATCACCTCCAGAGCAAGAGGGATATAGAGTGCTTTGTCAAGATTTCTGAAACTTATATATCATGTTTCTGCAGCAGCCTGTAAGTCTACTACCCTTTTCTTTTGTGAAGCAAAGTATACAGACTCACAGCAGGCACAGAACTGCTTGATTGTTAAAATGCATGCAAACAACCTATTAATGCTACTGAAAAGTTCAAGCAGTATTGGAGTTTTGGTAATTTGTACACATTGCACAAGGACACAGTCTGAAAAAGAATTGTCCATTCAAGATTTGCCTAAATCTGATATCCTTTCTGTTTGAGAAGCAAAGCCCAAGGAATAGAGTATCTGACTGCTTATATCTGACTGCTCGAGTGAACAACCCATTTGCTGCTTCAGATTCTTGAATGTCCACACAGTTGTGCTCTCAATTTTATTAATTTGCAAAATTAAACAAAATACTCAGTTTCTGAAAGTTATAGAAGTTGTGAGTCGATCATTGAATCAGTGTCACCAGAAAATATCTCCCCTGTGAAAGAATTTTTTTTTTTTGCAATTTTTCATCCAAGAGAAAAAGAAAGATCTACTTCTCTAAACATTTACATCCCCAAGCATTCCTTTATATTTAAGACAAGACAGGCAATTTGCAGGATAAACCTAGTACTTGACTTAGTGATGCATGTCTTCCTAATACAGAAAATAAAAACTTAGAAGAACTGATGGCAAACAAAATGTGGTTATCTCACTCCAGATGAGAAATCTCACAGGAATTATGATTTTCTCATTGAGGATGCCCAACCCTGCAGGATGATAACATTAAATGGAAATGAGTATTTTAGCTTATATTCAACATATAACTAGAGGGTACTCATCTCAGCCCATTCCTAACTGGTATCAGAGTGAATGTGTTTGCACATGTGCTGTGCTTGTGCATCATTGGCACACCAAAAATTGAGACATGTAGGTAGGGGACAAGGGAAAGAGCCATTGGGTGCATACCGTTGAACCCATTGAGCCAGGTGGAATAAGGTAGGGAGTGAAGCAGCAACATTGTGACTCCCAAACCTTCTCTTTCACAGGCCCCAGCAGCAGTGTAGAGCCTAGATAAACTCCCCACATGTTTGTATGTGGTAAGTCAGGCAGTGTGGAATGCAAGCTGTGACAGAATTGTAGTAACCACTGCAGCTGCTGGGCAGATTTCCCCACCTGGTTGGCCACCATCAACATCTTCCAGTCCCTTCAACATCTTCCATGAGGCTGATGACAACAAAGGAGTTTCCTATCATGGTTTCTGCAATTAGCAGAAAATATAACGTGCGTAGAACTTAGAAACCTGCTGTCTTTTCCCTTTGTGAAGTTAAGCAGGCACACATAGCAAAATGGAACAGGACAGACTCATTGATCACAAAGGCACAATCAACAAAGCCAATTTTACTTTTGCTGGGTCATTCCCCAGGCAATGGTTACCACATTTTTCAATACATCATGGAAATGCACAGAACCACTTGCAAATTGTGCATTTCTTCCCTGAGGTCAATTTTGTTAAACAAAAAGAAAGGAAAAAGGGGAGTGGAATAGAAAAAGATAAATGAAAGGAAAGTCTACAATCTCACAGCTAAACTAAACTAAACACAGCAGCAATTGTCAGGGAGAAAAAAAAATTAAGTTGCTTTTTAAAATTCACCTTATAAAGATGAATCAGGATTTTAAATTTCTAGTGTCACACATTTTAATTCAACATGTTCAATTTTTTGGTTTCTTCGTGGGATTGTATCAGATTTGACTTTTCTTCTCTTTTTTGTGTGTTGTTCCAACGCAAACCAAAGAAATGAACATGTGAGTACTAAAACATTTGCAACTGCAACAATTTTCTGAGAGAAGGGTTACATTTTCTGACAGAATTGCAAGGGTGCCAATATTTTTGGCCATGACTGTGTATGCACATGTATGTGCGTGCATGTGTGTGCCTTTTATTTCTCTGTATAGCTTTATATCTCTGTACGAAAACCCTGTAGCGCAATGGTTAAACTGCAGTACTGCAATCAGGACTCTGCTCATGACCTGAGTTTAATCCTGACAGGCTCAGGTAGCCAGCTCAACTCAGCCTTCCATCCTTCTGAGGATGGAATTAAGTACCCAGCTTGCAATGATGGGGCAATGTGTAGCCTGCATAATTAAATTGTAAACTGCCCAGAGAGTGCTTAAAGTGCTATGGGGTGGTATGTAAGCAGCACAGTTTGCTTTTTAACATTTAAAATGGCAAATCTTTGCATTTATTTTTTTTTCCAGTTCAGAACACATCAGTTGTTACCTAGGTAATGAATTCAAGTAGCCATTGTTTGTTAGCCTTAGCCCACCTTTCCACTAACTGACCAGTCTTCAGAGGAGTTGTACAAAGTGCCAAGATTAGCTGGCTGAACAGAACTGAAATTTCTCAGAAGACATTTCTGGACAAATTCTCTAAAGTTTATATTTTTCTCAGTTCCCCAGAAAAGGAAAGCCACTAGGCACAATTTCTTCTGAATACTCTGCCCCATTTATTCATGTGATGCAGTCATTTCTCCCCACATCACCACAGAATTTTGCAACACTGAAGAATGCTTAAGGAATGAAAACTGGTTGCCTCACTACCAGCAAAGTTGCTGTTAACAGTAGCAGCAAAAAGCGTAACAAAAAAATAGAAATGAAAAAAGCAGGGGGAAAAAATCATTAGGACCAAGTTCTGTTGTGAATTTAATCAGAACTTAAAAGAATTCAGAAATAAAAGACATATATTATGGAAATGCATATCTGAGGCAAATCTCTGGCCCTAAATACATTATATTAAGGGGCAGGCTTGCAAAAACTATGCGCACAAGGAAAATGTGTACAAATTTTAGTTTGAAAATGCATATAAATCTTCACATGGACTTCTACATACAGATACTGGTGCAAATGGGGGTTGAAAGGAACTAGCAGTTGAGGACAGATAATGTTATCTGAAACCAGAATCTAGAGATTCCTCCAACTCTAAAAAGAAGCTATGCTATATTCCATGCCCACAGTCACCACCGTCTCTAAGAAACTGTTGACGAATTCCTTCTTTGCATGCAAAATTTGATGGAATGATCACCTCAAATTCTTTGCCACAAATACAACAGCGAATTTTGAGAGATTCTTTAAAATGAACTTCATTATTTCAATACTAAATATCATTTTAAAACTGCTGCCAGGGTTATATTGAAGAAGGAGGTGAAAAAATTAAATAAACACATCCGAGAAAGTACTTCTTTCCTTCTGAAGAAAGGAGCTGGGCTATTTTTCCTTGTTTTTAAAAGGTAATAATTACAGCATAGGGATAAGGTTTTCTTTTTAATCTAAGAGCAAGAAATGACTTTCAAACAGTACATCAAAGAAAATAGATCATCCATAAAATGTGTCTCTCTACACCAGTGTGGGTTTTATGTTTAGCATGACCTGCTGCTTTGAAATGAAAAGCTGTTTGACCCATGTATCTTCCTACTTTTAATGAAATGCATAGTGAAGGTCAAAGATATTTCCCCTCTTTACTTAAGTACTTATCCCTGAAGCTTTAACTAAGAGAAATGGCTAATGCTCCTGAAGGAGCATGAAAACCTCCCACATTACCTTGAAGGAGTACTATGATTAGCTTTCAGAACTCAAATGGACATGTTCTCTGTTGGGTCGAAAGTCAAGTAAGGCGGACAGAAACATCTCCTATTTAGGCATTCGTAACAGGGAGTGTTCGTCTGCCTGGGGGAAGTGCAGTAGCCTCATCCCCCTGTCATGACATCCATTATCCTGAATGCTTCATAGTCAAAGTGTCTCTAGACAGTAAAACTGTTTTATCTATGGGAGTTTTCCACATGTACTCAAACCTTGAAAATCAGAATTCAAATTCATATGGAGAACCCTCACAAGTCGTTGAAGCTATCCTCTTCAAACTTGTCCTGCACATGGTGAAACTGGAGGTGGAGGCAAGTGGAACTAGGTTGTCCCCCCTAACTATATGGAGAGTGTTTCTTAATACAAATGCCCAACTGGGCTATGGTCTTAGTCTACTTGGGCAGAAAAAGTAGGACCTGCGTATTCGTGGAGGATCAAGCCCCCCTGTGGATATTGAAAAATGTAGCTAGCGAACTCTATATACTGTACTTTTAAAGACAGCAACCTAGGTTGACTGGTGCTGACACTCTGCAAGGCAAAGGGCATTACCTTAAGATGCCAGGAGACTAGGCAAAACAATCCAAGTTGCCTGTCTTTGTGTATTTGAGGCAGGTTTTCTACAGAGCTAAACATCAGACTGATGAAGATAAGCTGAGCCTAAGAATTTGCCTCCAAAAATTTCAATCAGAACAACATTCTCCTCACCTTCATTGGCCAAACTCAGTATGTACAGGTATTTCAGCATGGAGAATGCTGTTTTGCATCTGTCTGCCACATAAGGTGCTAAAATTCAGGAACCACTGAAGAAGAAGACAACAACGAGAAGTAAACAAAGGAAATGGAAACGCTGTTGCAAACCTAGCTCAACATTAGCCCGAATTCAACACTTAACATGAGGACTGAAGCACAATTTTTTAAGAGTCGAGCAGTCAAAGCCCTGGACCTAGAGGAAGAAAGCTATCAGTTTCTCTGTCTTCCGCATTAAGATTTTTAAAATTCAAAGTTCCTTCCATCCCAAACAGAGGTGAGAACTGTTACGTTTTGAAAAAACAGCACTCAGAACATGGCAGTCAACATGGTGATTCTGGAATTTGTCAGTGATAACGATGGTAGTGACAATTTGCTATTGTTATTTCCCATCCCCGATGCTAAAGATTATTTCATGAATTTGGGTAAATTCGTACTGAAAACAAAATTCTCATTTATCTCTAGCTGCTGGTTTCTTTCAAAGAAAGTACGATTTGGCTTGTTTCCTCAGAAAACATTCATGCAGTGTCATGGGAAAATGCTGAAATGAAAGAATTGCTGCTCTTGGTTTCTTTGAAATAAAGCTTTTTCTTCCGTCATTTTTGATACCGTCCTAACTAGGTCTTTACAAAGGACATGTAAATGCATGTGTTATGGACAGAGTGCACATTTTGCCTAAGGACTGAAGTACTTGGTTTCTGAAGGGTAGAGGATATGCCATTGATTAAAGGCTTCAGGGTCATTATTGAAGTTTGAGAATCTGTTGCCCATGAATAAGCATTAAATAGCCTGGTTCTATTATCTGGAAGGGTCTGTACAATTTTAGTCCTTGTTTTTCCTTATGGAGCAGAAAAATCCTCCTGAAAAACAGGCCAGTTACAATTTCAGCTACGCAGCATCAGTGTTAGATATGCTACAAATATCACTTACTATTTAAACTGCTTTTTTCAGGGCAGTAGTGCAATGAAATGGGATGAAGCTTAAAGAAAACATGCTAAATCATGTGTGTTCCCAGTTTGCATTAGAAAAGGAAGGGAAGGAGGGGCTATAATATGACAAATACAAATTAAGCTTTTATCTCTGGTAGCCAGATTGGTACTTTATGTGTGTGTGTCTGAAACAAATTATGCCTCTATTTACATTTAAAACCTTTTGCAAGCTTGAGGAATAAAGAGAGAAAAGGAATGAGGTCTCCCTCCAAACCAGCGCTGTAGCCAAACATGAATCTATCTTCTGCCAGCACAACAAGGCCAAAATTAAATTTGTATTACTTGGTTTTGTTGCTTGTTTTGTGTTTGATGGTCTGGGGAACATAACAAGAGGTGGAACAGGCATTTGTCTAAAAGGAATGCTTGTGTTCCTGGAAATGCTTTAGACAAAGACATTTGCCCTCAGTATTAAGTATGCGGCCGCATGAAGGACGCTTGAAGTCCTTGAAATGCGGTGCCGTTTTGCCCTCCTCGGTCCCGGATGACGCCGGACAGGACCGGGTCACATGGATGAAAGGGAGGGGGCGAGTGGTTATAAAAGGTTAACTCGCCCCCGACGCGATCTCCTTTTCCGAGCAGGCACTGCAGAGCGTGGGAGTGAGCCTGAGCTGGATCGGAGTTTGGCTGGCTGGAAAGCAGTGGAGATTGCGGTTTGGTGGAGGGTGGTTGGGCTCTCTCCTGAGGGTGTGCGATACCTGGGCTTGGGCCAAGTTTGTTTGACGAAGGGGACTATTTTGGAAGGAGATCAATTTACTTTAGACACTTTACCATCAAGCGGGAAGGGCGGGAGCGGCGGGGCGGGCTCGCCTCGCCGCGGCGCGAGCGGGTTTTCTTGTTTTGGGTTTTGTGCAGGGGTTCTTTAGTAAAATCAGTGGGGTTTGAGCACCGTTGGATGAAACGCGTGTTTGCAGGGGTTTTAGGTTGCTGGTTCTGCGGCTGCTTTGTTTAGGGGAAATCGCACGGGCGCCATTTTGTTTTCCCCTTTTCCCGCCCCCTGATTCGTTGGCCGCCATTTTAGGTTGCATAAATAAGCAGTATATTTGCAAGTTTATATTTAATCAAAGTTCATATAGTGGTAATCATTAGTGGTGAAGGGTAATTTACATAAGGGAAATAATCATTTACATTGAAAGTTCATTGAGGGGTTCACAGTTATAAATATTAGGGTGTCTTCAGTGGTTAAAAGCACTTTATATATATACTAAAAAAAAAAAAGCATTGCAGGCGCAGGTTTGGTTTAGTGGAGCACTTTGAATCACAAGAAGAATTTATTTGTGTCTATTTGGTTCAATTCATGGTACAGGATTTGGCTTTGACAAATTGGAAATAAACAATAATAATAACAGAAATTGGAGAATAAGCAATTAAAAAAAAAACATAAAACAAATCAAAACAAACATTAAGGTTAGACAAGTAGTTGAGTAAAGTTGAGAATTATACGCACAATACAGATTTATCATAAGGTGTAGTATAGGGATAGTGTTAGGGGACACCTGCTGGACATTAGCTGCAAGGGTTGAAGTTTCATAAAACTTAGACAAGTTTTACAACTACTATAGGAATTGGGGAGGTACACTTAAGGAGCAATTAGTTATAATGCCGCCCAAGAAGGGAACTGGAAGGAAGACAGGAAAGACACCAGCGAAAAGACAGAGGGCCGTTCCTCAGATTTCTCCACGGGAATCCTCGTCTTCTGAAGATGAGTCATGGAGAATGCTGCAAAACCTCCAAGAAAAGTTATCTAAGTTAGAGGCACAGAGGATGGCTAGACGGGCTTCTCCACAAGGGGAGGTTACGCCACGTAGATCGGTTAGGGACACTAAGGGCCGCCGCAAGGCAGAGTTAAGGGTCTTAACACAACAACTCATGGAACGCTTTACTGCATTAGAATCCCAACAGGGTCACGGAAACGAGAATCAAGCCGTGGAGGGAGGAACTGCTGCGGCGGCTAGGGGGTCTGGCGGTCGGAGATCCGGGACGAAGGAGGTGGCCGAAGTTCAAGAGACGGTACAGGAAAATACAGCCAGATGTGACACCTATGAGGAACCCAGTACAAGCTCACATAGGGCGGTAGAGGTTCTTGGGACACCGGCCACTTCTTGCGGTGAGTGTTTGGCCATGCACAACACCCAGTCTACTTCGGCCACATGGCCTTGGGCTGGTGGCACACAACAAGCACATGGTGCATCTTCACATTGTGGAAGTTCACACGGGGGTTGGCCTGGTTGTTTTTGGCCTCAAGTAAGCACACATTGTTGTGGGTGGAACTCACATTACCCACCAGCTCACACGGCTGGGGCATCTGGTGAGGGTAAGAGCGCAGGAACATGGCAACACCCTTCAGTTCCCAACACAGGGTATAATACGGTTCCGCTAGCGGCGCTGCCTTATGCTGACTACAGTACGCCGTTGGGAGACCATTTGACCCCGGCGGTTAAGGAAAAGATTTGGAAGGGCGAATTCCTGGATTTGTATGATCTGGTTAATCGTGAGGTAGAAATCAAGGAAATTGATAAGGATGACGAGAAATTAAAAGAAAAATACAGAAGGAAGAAGCCTGAGAGAAATTGGCCTAATTGGATCACGGGCTTTACCATATACGCTGGCGTGCTGGTTAAGGCTCAACCGTGGAAAGCATCAGCGTTGTTTCAATATTTTGACATCATATGTAGGGCAAATTCGGATTTTGCTGGGCAGGCTTGGCTTCGTTACGATGAAGCGTTTAGAATGAAAAGCGCTATAAGGCCTGATTTACGCTGGGATGAGCCACACCCAGGGCTTTGGCTACAGCATATGACGCCAGCCAAGTGTAGCTTAGGTGATAGATTTGATAGTGGCCATCTGAACAAGAAATTTACTGGGAACGTTAGCGTCCGCCCAGGGGCGGGGCAGGTGGTTCAACCCCGCCTGCCCTGCTATGAGTACAACTCTAGGGGCTTTTGTGCCAGACACCCCTGCAGGTTTAGACACGACTGTATTACCTGTGGGGGGAAGCACCCTAACGCATCCTGCTTTAAAGCAGGGGCACAACGACAAAACAAACCGGGAGGAACCGGTAAGAAGCCCGAAGGGAACAGCGGTGCCCCTGGAAAGGGGGCCCACACCAATTAAAATTTCGGTATTAGAAAAGTGCTTAACGGACTATCCAAGAGTGGGGGATGCTGAATATTTGAGATCGGGTTTTAGATATGGGTTCCGGATCCCAGCTTTGGGTGTCAGAACAGCCTTTATGGCTAAAAACCTTAAATCAGTGAAAGGGATGGAAGCTATAGTGTTAGAAAAGATTAAAAAGGAGGTTCGAGAAGGTAGGGTCCTGGGACCCTTTGAGGAACCGCCCATAGCTAACCTCAGGGTGTCGCCGCTGGGGATTGTCCCCAAGAAAGCCCCAGGTGAATTTCGCCTAATTCATCATCTATCATTTCCAGAGGGGACGTCAGTTAATGACGCAATTCCCCAGGAACTTTGTTCGGTGAGATACACCTCCTTTGACGAGGCAGTTAGGATGATTAGGGCCTGCGGAGTGGGCGCTGAACTGGCAAAGGCGGATGTTAAGTCGGCTTTCCGGATTTTGCCAGTCCACCCATTAGACTTCAATTTATTAGGTTTTCAATTTCAAGGGCAATATTACATAGATAGGGCCCTCCCTATGGGGTGCTCAATTTCGTGCGCCGCTTTTGAAAAGTTCAGCACTTTCATTGAATGGCTAGTTAGGCAAAGAGTGGGCTGTAATTCGACAGCTCATTACCTAGATGATTTTCTTTTTTGTGGGAAAGCAAATTCAGGAAAATGTAGATTGATTTTGGATGCCTTCCGTGAGATTGCCCTTGAGATAGGTCTGCCCTTGGCAGAGGAAAAGACGGAAGGGCCAGCAACATCACTGACTTTCCTAGGTATTGAGCTGGATACACTTCAGCAGACTTCAAGGCTGCCTCAGGACAAATTATCAAACATTAGGAATAGGCTTAGTAACTTAATAAGACGGAAAAAAGTGACATTAAAAGAGTTACAGGAAATAGTGGGATATCTGAACTTCGCGTGCAAAGTAGTTGCACCAGGTCGCGCCTTTTTGAGGCGGCTGTGTGGAGCTATGTCAGGCTTAAAACGGCCGATGCATAGAACCAGAGTCACCAAGGGTATGAGGGAAGACCTTGCAGTTTGGAAACAATTTTTGGATCAGTTCAATGGGGTTTCCTTCTGGAGGTCCGAACTTAGCCTAAAAGCGGATGTGCAGGTAAACTCTGACGCCGCTGGGGCTTTGGGATTTGGAATTTATTTTCGTGGTAGATGGTGCGCAGGCATTTGGCCCGAAGAATGGCACCAGGAAGGCATAACGAGGGACTTGACGTTCTTAGAATTCTTTCCGATTGTCGGGGCCCTTTGGCTCTGGGCGGAGGAATGGGCGAACACTGTAGTTCGTTTTTGGTGTGATAACCAAGCAGTGGTACACATCATTAACAATCTGACATCACATTCAGAAAGGGTTATGTATTTAGTCAGGGCCTTCACCCTGAGGGCGTTGCAGTTTAATGTTATGGTGCACGCCCGGCACGTCCCGGGTCTTGACAATCAGATAGCTGATGCTCTCTCACGCCAACAGATCAAGCGTTTCAGGGAACTGGCACCGGAGGCCAGGGATCTGCCAGAAGTGCTTCCAGCGGAGGTCTGGCAGATTGGCGTGAAGAGGCGTCGAGAGCAATAGATCTGGCACTGGCCCCGAGGACAAAAAAGGGTTATTTAGCAGCAGGTACAGAATTTTTTGAATTTAGGGAGTCAGTGAAGCTAGAACAAACATGGCCGGCTCCAGTGGAACACCTCCAGCAATTCATAATATTTTTGCATAGGAGGGGGTTAGCGACAGGGACCATTCAAGGAAAACTGGCAGCCCTGGCCTTCCATGCTAAATCAAACGGTCACCGGGATTTTTCTGGTGATTTTCGCATTAGGAAGATGCTGGAAGGTTGGGCCAGGGAACGAGGGAGAGTTCGGGATACTAGGGCACCCATATCTCCGGAGCTCCTTGGCCGCCTATGTGAACAATGGAGCGCATTGTGTAGGGACAGTTATGAAGTGGCGTTGGTTCACGCAGCTGCATTGTCGGCATTTTTTGGGGCACTGAGAATTAGTGAGCTCGTTGCAATGGGAAAGAATGACATTTCACAGAGGGCGTTACAATTTGGGGACGTCATTGTACAGGATGGGCAGTTAACGATCATCATTAGACGGTCTAAAACAGACCCACGGGGAAAAGGCAAACATCTAACACTAGGGCAATGTAGAGTACAAAGCATTTGTCCGGTAAAGGCAGTTCAGAGATTTGTGGAATTAAGGGGTGCAAAGCCTGGTCAATTTTTTCAGCATATAGATGGGTCACCATTTACGAAATATCAGTTCTGGGCACTGACTGGCAAGGCACTCGAGAAGATAGGATTGAAGGATATGAGATTCGGGACCCATTCTTTTCGGATTGGAGCAGCCTCAACGGCAGCGGCTATGGGTTACAACACAGATCAAATTAAACAGTTGGGGCGCTGGTCGTCAGCTTGTTATCACAAATACATTAGACCTCTTCCTAACGTATAGGCAGGGTTTGTTTATATCGTTTCAGGTTCCGGGAGACGTGAAGGCCGAAAGCAAGTTATGATCATCGGCCACAGTTATGTTTTTTGGGCGGCACGTTACGCTGCATCTTCCCCGTGGGGGAAAGATTTGGGGCTTGGTGCCCATGCGTTGGTTACATGGAAAGGCATGCGTGGCATGCATTGGATACAGCTCGGCAGGATGACGTTTTTCGGCTCTATGCCACCAGACATTTTATTAATTCACTTGGGAGGCAACGATTTGCCCGAATTGTCTGGTAAGGCGGTCATACTTGATATCTTAAGAGATCTCAAGAAACTGAAGGAAAAGTATCCTGCTACACGGTTAATATGGTCTAATATCATCCCGCGTTTAGCCTGGCGAGGTGCGCAGAACATCGAAAAGATCAATAGGGCCCGACGTCGGGTCAATAGGGAAGTGTGTAGAGGTGTCTGCAGCGGCGGCCTCGGATCTGTGGTTAACCACCACAGGATCCAAACTTCTCACTCAGAATATTTTCGTAGTGATGGCGTACACTTGTCTGATATTGGCCTGGACATTTTTCTCGAAGATATAATAGGGGGCCTGCGTTCTGAGCTGGTTTTGGATGGCGGGCATGGGACTTAGTCTCGACTAGTCCCTATGCTGTGGCGTGTAGTGCGGGAAAAAACTGGTTGTCTCGGTGTGTCCCTTTGATAATTATGAAAAGCCAACAGCGCATCCGACCTCCCGGCTCTGCGGATCGTGCGATTACAGGGCCGGCGGCGGGAAGATGCGCTGGGCCACTTTCGGACCGACAGTCATCAAATAAAGATGGCTCGAGGTCTGGGGTGTTTACTAGAGGCCGGCCGGGTTCCTGCTGTCATTAAGACAGCTGGAGCCTGGGGGCCTGGGACTCGCCCATTGACTGATTAGGGTATCGTGGATGCCCTACATTTCTCCGCACTACCGCAGGCCCCCTCATTTAAAGAGGATACTGATTTTGTCTGAATTGAGTTAATAAAGTGTGGCCCGTATTTAACCCATATTACTGTCTGGCGTTTTCATTTCGGGGCCTGGGAGGGCAAGTATGCGGCCGCATGAAGGACGCTTGAAGTCCTTGAAATGCGGTGCCGTTTTGCCCTCCTCGGTCCCGGATGACGCCGGACAGGACCGGGTCACATGGATGAAAGGGAGGGGGCGAGTGGTTATAAAAGGTTAACTCGCCCCCGACGCGATCTCCTTTTCCGAGCAGGCACCCACCCGCCCGCCCTATTTCTAGTGTGTTCGGGGTCGCCTTATGGGGCCGGATAGGAATTTTTGACCTCTATCCTGATTGGCTGTGGATGGAGGGATTTTTCGCCTATCCCACACTGGAAAAGGGTTTATTGGCATATTAATGGTGGTTATTCTTGGTCACACGGGCGTGTAGTGCGGGAAAAAACTGGTTGTCTCGGTGTGTCCCTTTGATAATTATGAAAAGCCAACAGCGCATCCGACCTCCCGGCTCTGCGGATCGTGCGATTACAGGGCCGGCGGCGGGAAGATGCGCTGGGCCACTTTCGGACCGACAGTCATCAAATAAAGATGGCTCGAGGTCTGGGGTGTTTACTAGAGGCCGGCCGGGTTCCTGCTGTCATTAAGACAGCTGGAGCCTGGGGGCCTGGGACTCGCCCATTGACTGATTAGGGTATCGTGGATGCCCTACATTTCTCCGCACTACCGCAGGCCCCCTCATTTAAAGAGGATACTGATTTTGTCTGAATTGAGTTAATAAAGTGTGGCCCGTATTTAACCCATATTACTGTCTGGCGTTTTCATTTCGGGGCCTGGGAGGGCAATTTGATTTTGGTCACCACAATTTAGGTCTCTAAGGAAGGAAATATGTTGTGAATTATAGGGAAACTAAGGAGACCCAGTGTGGTGTAGCGGATAGAGTGATGGACCTCAGAAATCCTATGAATATTTATTGGATTGTGTTCCCCTATGTTGACTAGGGCATACCCCATTACACCCTGGTTTAGGGTTATATAGCCATATAATGGAAATCCTGATGTTTTGTATGAAGTTTTTTTTCAGCCTCACTTGTTTATCAATCTAAAAACTGATCGTCACAAGAAGTGCACCAAGTATAGAGAACAAAACAAAAACAAGCAAACAAAAACCAAAATCAGAAATACAGCCTACAAAATTAAAAAAAAGTTTTCCCATACTTAGAAATGGAAGAAAAATCTGTTATTCTACTGTTATTTCTATAGGATCTTCAAAACAATTGTGCATTATAATTATAACTCTAAACTTTAAAATGAACTGCTGGATAGCTCAGTGGTTTAGGCATCTGGCTGCAGAGCCAGAGGTTGGAAATTCAGTTCCTCACTGTGCCTCCTTCACAGGGGCTGGACTTTATGATCCATAAGGTCCCTTCCAGATCTGCAGTTCTGAGATTATTATTATTATTAAGTGAAATTTACAAATGAATGTGCCCAAAGCTCAGGTCAGATAAGCTCAGGAGAGCATGGGGTTTGGTGGCTTGCTAAGTTTAATGGCATTCAGCTGCTTTAATGGAACTTCTTGACTGAATTTCTTTCAGTTTCAACCTTTTAAAATGAGTACTCTACCAAATCTGATCTGAATAATTTGTAAGCCTCTGTCACAGTTACTAATTCCCACTCATGGCTTTCAAGAGATATAGTATACACTGTTTTACCTTTGCGATAAAGGTGTATTTAAATGAGTTTCTAACTGTACACTTATCTTTAATCCCAGCTCCCTCACTCTCTCTAAGAAGCTCTAAAAGATGTTTAATGCACCTAATATGTATCTTCCCACACCTAAGGGCTTTGTGCCATATTCTAAAAGATTTGGGTCTGTTCCCAGAGTAATATGCTCAGTTCAGAGAATATTTGGATGGCAGAACTGCTCATTTGCCAGGTGTTTTCAACTGCTGCACCTGGGATTCATAATATCTAAAGCCAGATCCTGAAATAACCATGATTTCTACATCCTTGGCTTGCTGTTTGCATTTAGGTTGTGGAAGTAATTAAGGCTATGCATTGTTGCTCATTTTTGTTGGAAGCAAAGTTGATTGACCATCGGTTGGGAATTAGCTTTGTTGCCTCTCAAGGTCTGACTTGGCATCTAAGGCTTTTAGCCTCCTTTCTTTAAGCAATATTGGAAGCTCTCCTGTACCATGTCCAGGTCAGAGTCAGTCAGTTCATCTAGTTTGATACTGTCAACTAGAGCTGTAACAAGCAATTTTGGCAGCCAGAACAAGCTATTCAAAAATGCACCCCCAACTCAGCTGTATAATTCATAATGTGAAAATAGTACACGAAGAATCACAGCACAAGCCACCTTGCTAGCATCGCCCCTCCTCTGCTGGGGATCAGCAGCATTGTCAGAACTGCAAAAACAAATCAAACGTGTGTTTTATATCTGTGCTTTCTATTTTAGAGGCATCAAGACCCAGGTAGAACAGTTCTCTGATGTGGGAGGTCTGTTCTACCCACACTATCCAGTTTTACTTGTTGTCCACCTAGACTGCATCTCTTCTTCAAGACTGGACTGGAGGCTTGGTCTGCTAAGCCCATTGCCTCTGTAGGGCTTGGTATACCAACCATCTTTCCTCTGCTCCCTCCTGGCATTCTGGCTTATTGGTTGTGGACCCTTCCCAAAAGCTGCTTTGCCCCAAAGGCCTTATTTACCACTGTAGGTCTTTGGTGATGGACAAGGGTGCTGGCTCAATCTTTGAAATCTAGGGGAAAGGGCACACCAAATTTAGCACCTGGGGCAAAGCCCTGGTTGCCTCACTGTGTTTATGGTCATGATGTCAACTCTGACTGGTGGAAGTTACCCTAGATTTCCAGGCTAGATTATTTGCTAGTGCTTCCCAGAGAGAGAATTCTTTGGTGGCTAACTGTCCAGGTACTAACTGCCCTTCACATGGCTTAGCTTTTGAAATCAAACCAAATCAGATGTGTTAAGCATGAGATCATAGCTGATGGTTGTGACGGATGCCCCACGTCACGCCCGTCACTCATAGCTGGAGCTCATTTGCATAAGCCTATCAGAGGACTGGAGGGGCGGAGACAGGGAGTCAGTTAAGTCAGTTAGAGAGGGAGAGTGAGTGAGAAGAGGAGGAGAGAGGTTTGCAGAGAGAGAGAGATAGTCAGAGAAAGAGTGAGAAGTGAAACTAATAAAGATAAGCTGGTAAAAGTGAATAAATAAAACAGGAAGTGATTGAATGTGTGGCAGAATATATGATTTTAATGATTTTGATTCTATGAAATGAATAAAGAACACCTGTGATCCTGAATTACCCTAATTACCCTAATACCCTTTAATAAACAAGTTCAGTTGTTGGCAGCCAGTGTCAGACTAAAGTATTTTACAGTGTGGATAAAGAAATCCACTGGTGGCAGTGAAGGAAAGAGAGAACATCACCAACGTGAGCCCTTTGGTTGAGAAAAAGAAACAGGAGCACGGGGTGAATGTAACAATGGTTACCAGCAGAAAACTGAAAATCATAGGAGTACGGGAAAGCAGGAATGGACAAAACTGCCAGTTTTTCTTTCACTCATTATTTGAATCATAAACTCCTTTCATCCTGTTTCCACTTCATCTTGCATTTAAAAAAAAACTCATACAAAAAATGTATATATATGTTTATGTATTGCACCATCGAAAGCTGTTTTAAAGCACTTCAGACTATTTATTTACACTGATTGGTGGCAGTTCCCCAGTGTCTCAGTCTTCTCCATCACATCTGCCCCTGTTTAAATCTGGAGATCCCCCAGCAAAAAATTGGAACCCAGAATCTTCTGTCTTTAGAACAGTGGTAGCTTGTGGACTGCATAGGGAGGAGCATCACCTGTAATGGCAGGAGGACATCCCCCACCCGCCCCACTCCATGTGCTGCTCTTCATTTCCTACTGAAATAGTCTGAGTCTAGGAGTGTTATCTGTTGGCTAGTTTGACCTTTAGAGAGCCTGATACCAACAGTTGGGTCCGCATCTTTGACATACATGAGATTCCTTAAACAATAACAACAACACAGCTATGCTGAACATCTTACACTCGATATCTGTCTCATATGCCTCTTCCTCTATACACAAAAAGAGCAGAGAAAGAGACAAGGTGACCTGGGAAGCTGTAGAGAGAAGGCATTGCTGGGTATGATCCTAAGCTGTCTTGATTGCAGTTTATCTTCCATAGCCTGCCTGTCTAAAGTAGCTAATTCTAAATTGCAGTGGTGCTGTTGGCAGGTGGTGGTGGGATTAGAGAGGGGAGAGCTGCACATTAGGACCAGGGCCAGCATATGTCTCAGCTCCTGTGCAATACCTGACATATTCTCCATGCAAGGCCACACAATATCTGTAGTGGTGTGTCATTTTAACAAGACAGAATCAAGGGAGGCAGACAAACCAGATACTACATGTAATATGTTTGACATAGAAAAGCCTATATATATTTTAAGAACTTCACATATACCATTCCATCTGTTGGGGAATCACTCCAGCCCATCCCCCACAATTCGTAGCTCTACAGTCAGACCAAAAAAGGTCCAGTTTGGGCATGGATCAAGGTCAAACTGAAGTGCAAGTCCCCTTATGTCATCTGGAAAATAGATCACACCAGACTGCACCACAAGTGGTCCAAAATGTAATCTGTTTCTCCATGTGATCACACCTTCAGCTGAATCTTGTCCTGGTCTAAAGAGGATGAAATGGGTATTAAGCAGATCTAGATTAGTCAAAATTGCATTAGACTCATTCAGTGATTCAGATACTAGGAAAAGCCAGACAGTGTGGCCAGAAACATATGTTAGAGATAGCCTATTATTGGAGCTGAAAGCATTCTCATGTAGCTGAGAGGTGACTGAGGTGGCCTTTCTAAGTTTGTGAGAAAAAACTTCAAAGGAATCCCATGCAGAAATCCTGAAGACCATTCATTGAACAAAGCAAGCTAGTTTGTATAATCCCAAAGGTGAGAGAAGCTCATGCTGTGACAGACATTTTGTCTCAGGGTTCCCAGTTCTAGTCATGGGCTTTCTTTAACCTTTGTTTCTGGTCTCATGTATCTCCATTTATGTGGCAAAATAGCACCATATTTAAAACAAAACAAAACATGCCAGGTGTTTTGATTTTAATTTCAATCCATGTTGCTTAATGCATTTGCTTTATCTTTACAAAGGAAGTAGCACCCTGCCACAGTGGAGAGAAGCACAAACATTTAGGCAAGTTTTAGCTATATTAAAGCATATCTTGAAGGTGAATACCATGAACCCTACCCCTGGACCCATGTTTATGATAATTTATAGAACTGTATAACTCAGAAGGGGCTACAGCACCCCCAAATAATATGCAGTTATGTGAAAAAGCAAAAATGTTATGACTGGTTTCAGAGAAACATTTAAAATGTTTTATGAGTAGCTTAAAACCCTACCTATCAAAAGACAAACAAACAAACAAACATGCAAACAAACCAAGCCCTGCCGGCCAAACAAAATATACCACATACTTATGTCAGAAGATCAGATCTACTGACAAGTAGTGCTAGTGTAATGTAATCAACAGAATACATATAAAAAGAAACAGTGAGGAACATGGCAGAAACAATTGGTCAAATGCCTGTCTAGTCATTCCCTAACAGATTTCATTCAGTGTGAGCTTTTGTGGATTACAACCCACTTATTTTTTGTTTTGGTTATGGTTTTGCTCACGTCTTCCATATGAACTTCTTGTAATCTACTGGTTCACCGCTGTGTAAAACAGAATGCTGTACTAGATACTCATAGGTCTTTGCACAAATTCAGCAAAGTAAGAAGGGAAGCCACTCACTTAACATGAGCTGAAGGCTAAGCTGTTCCCCTTCCTCCTTGTGATCCTGGTATCCTGCGTGAGGAGATAAGATATTTCTTGCCCGTCAACAGTCACACCAATCACCACCTGAGGAAGTGGACATGTCCACAAAAGCTTGTAATAAAATTTAGCAGTTATTCTTTAAGGTAAAGGTAAATGTTCCCCTTGACATTTAGTCCACTCGTGTCCGACTCTAGGGCGCGGTGCTCATCCCTGTCTCCAAGCCGCAGAGCCAGCGTTTGTCCATAGACAGTTTCTGTGGTCACGTGGCCAGCGCGACTAGACACGGAACGCCGTTACCTTCCCACCATGGTGGTACCTATTTATCTACTCGCATTTACATGCTTTCAAACTGCTAGGTTGGCAGGAGCTGGGACAAGCGACGGGAGCTCACTCTGTGGCGTGGTGGATTTGATCTTACGACTGCTGGTCTTCTGACCTTGCAGCACAGAGGCTTCTGCGGTTTAACCTGCAGTGCCACCACGTCCCACAGTTATTCTTTAAGCTGTCACAATTACCACCTGTTCATTTTCCCCAGAAAATATTCTGGCTACCATTAAACATGCTTCTGTCTACATACTAATCTGTCTTTTCATTTTCACAGGTCTGTCATTATATCCCACATACTCAGGAGCTGGCTTCAGCTGAACCCTGTGTTCTCTTTGTATGGGTGCACACACCAAGTTCCTGTTACACGGATACCATTGCAAGATATTAACAGAAGCAAAACGGGAGGAAACCACCTCCTGAACAGATACAGGATTATATGCAAAACTTGTTGAGAAGGTTAAATAGCAACACCAGGCCTGTTCTTTTTGGACAACAGTGCTAAATCATCAGACACCGTTCTGACAAATAAAAAGCTATTAGTCTACCCCAAACTGTAATGAGATCATGATTAATAAATGCCTCTCAAAGGTCTGTATCAAAGTCAAGGCTCTCTGGTGATAAATGTAAACACCTAGACCCCACTTTTCCAAGAGCTCTGTGTTGCAGCTACATGGCTACCCTGATTGATCTGTTCATTACTCTAATAAATAATTTATCACTGCAAGAGGACAAATCATTATGCAGATAGTATGGACAAGTAACTTTAAACTGCCTGTTTTTTTAAAAATTAAAGAGTCACACTTTGGGTTGCCTATAATAACCTCCTTAGCTGGTACACAATGGTGACATAAGACAATTAGCCCCTAAGAAATTAGCAAAGGATTGTGTGATCTTGGTTTCCAGAATTCCTGGGCAAACTCTTTTTTTCCCCTCCCTCCTCCAGTGTGAAAGCACTATCATAACCTTGAGCTGAGCACCTCTAAAAGTCTCCAGAAAAACAGACTGTTGTTTTTATAACTGATATGGTCATGCAAACTGCCATGAAGTGACTGCTTCCGCAGAGTTCTTCAGTGATATAGTGATAAATTTCACAGTATATGCCCTCAATGTGACAATCCACATCGCTATGCCCACAAGGAGAGCCCCACCACCACCAAAAAGAATCAGGAAATTGTGTTCATGAACCTGTTCCAACAATCATAATTTCCACTGGGAGTGAGACCAAGTCACCCTCAAGGTGGGGAGAGCAGATTGAATACTTGAATACTTTAATAATAATAATAATAATAATAATAATAATAATAATAATAATAATAATAATAATCTCCATTGTTGTAACTCTGCAAGTCATGGTTTCACTACATCTGTGGAACTCTTAGTTAACAAATGAAGTAAAGTGACCATGTGTGATTATTTACCATATGAAACAACTCTGCCTCTAAAGGCAGGCTGACATCTGATTAGTTGCTTCTGTCTTCCAGGCTTTTCATCATTTTTGCCCTTGTATTTTATTCCCCATATAGCTCAAGGAACCAAAGAATTTCCAGTGAAGTTTGGAGTCCCTGACAGTTCTACCAAGAGACCTTTCAGGAAAATTGTTGGGGGGAAACTACAGTCCTGGGCTGTGGTTCTAGGGCCTGTGTAGGAATTTAATTTTTTAAAAAATATTTTTCTGCTTTTCTATTTATATAAATTTCTGTACAATGAGAGCATTTAGTGATTTTATCAGAGATGAAATGAAGTGGCAAAAACAAGATATGTTGTCTTAACAGATTGAGACAGTCTGTTAAGAAATTGCTGTCCTCTGTGAAAATTTTCACTTCCAGCCTGTGAAAATGTCAAGGAAAGTGTGTGTGTGTGTGTGTGTGTATTTTTTTTAACCTAGTTTCTATGTTGTGTCTTTTCCATTTGAAGCAAAGCACATTCACACACTAAACATAGAATAAATGACTGATTAATCAAAAAGATCCAGCCCAAGGAATTGGATACAACTGAAAGGCAAAAAGCTGGGTTTATTGACTTTTTAAAAAATTCCTAATTAGGTAAAGTATACCATTTATCTTTCAATTTAAGTATGTATGGATGGGATTTCCAGGAGTATTCATATCATCTTGTCAGTTCATGTTATTTTTTAGACATGGTTTATATTATTTATATATTTGGGTCCAGTTGCAGCCAGAGGGTAATTAAAAAGACATTGTTGCTGAACTTGAAGTCAACTTATTTCCCAAACTGTATGTAAGCAGAAGAATAGATCACTGAGAAGCAGACATACAAAAATTGTAGTTCCAGCCACATATAATACTAAGGGTTTGCTTGTGTTCTGTATATTTGACTGGAGCGTACAAAACAAAGAATATGTTGAAGCTCAGTGAGGAATTTTGGAAATCTCATTGAGGCTCTTGACATATTCCTCAAAATCCTTGATGTTTCTCCTGGGGAGGACCGCCAAATTCTGTTCAAATGCCGGCTTAGAGGTGGTGGGCAGTTAACAGGCTATTTATTGTCGTGGTTGCTGTTTTCCAGATTCACAGCCTTCCTCTCAGCCAAAGTTCCTGAGGCACTTGAAAGGCAACAAGGACAAAATATATGACAGAAATCAGACAATAGGAACAATCCAGCAACAAAGATTGCCATGTCATTAGCATCCCGTTCCCTGAAATTTTATGGCCAAATCTGAGACCTAGATATTTATTTATTTATTCTGTTTTATTCGCTACATTTGCACCCCACCATCTCGTGCCTAAGCACTACTCTGGGTGGCTAACAGCAGTTAAAAACACAACTACCCACCCCAGCCTGCCAACACATAAATAATGAGATTCAGACCAAACAGTAATAACCAAAAATATAAAATAAACCTAGACAGCTAGTCAAAATCAATATCCAATTCATGGATATTAATATCCAATTCATGGATATCAATATCCAATTCATGGATATAAAATCAATATCCAATTCATGACATCCATGAGGATGTCAGAGGTATAGTCTGGCCTAAAGGCCAGAAGGCAGGGAGCCTGGCGTATATCCATGGGTAACACATCCCATAGCCTTGTGGCCACCTCTGAGAAGACTTGGTTCCTAGTGGTAGTTTTCTGGGCCTCTGTCAGGATCTGGCCCACACCACCCTGGCAGCTGCAGGACCGGGGCCAGCCTGACCCAGGAATAGCCTTGTGTTTGCAGGCTCAGGCCCTGGCCTGTGTAGCAGCTCCTGGGCCACTCATGAGGCTCACCTGGAAACCTGGAGGGAAGGCCTATTTAAGGAGTGGTTCTCCCCCCCAGAACTTGCCTCAACAACAAAGGTCTTTGGCTGTGCCTTGTTGCTCTGGGGCCCCTGGCTTCTCTGCATCTGAACTCCAGTGTCCCTGTCCCTGCTTGTTTCTGCTGGTCTCCTGTATCTTGGTGCCTTGTTCTGGCTCTGTGTTCCCGGTCCTGCAACCTGGCTTTGGACTTGATACCCTGTGTGGCAGACTAGGTCCTGGTGCCCTGATTAGAGATGGGAGTATTTGTATTTGAATATGAATATCTCCCCACAGGTGCAGATAATGAGGGTCCAGCCCCCTGGGCCCAGACCCACCACTCACGATTCTGCCACTGCTGTGGGCTCTGCGGTCCCTTCCTATCTCTCTGTTGCTCTCGATGGATTAGCCACTCTTCGACCTGGTAGAGAGGCTCGTCATCCTGCCTTCTGCTAGGAGTGGCTAATCCATCGTGAGCTCCGGAGTGATAGGAATGGAGTCCGGAGCCTGCGGAGGTGGTGAAATTGTGAGTGGTTGGTCTGGCCCCAGGGGGCTGGACCCTTGTTATCTGCACCTGTGGGGGGGTATTTGTATATGAATACCCCCATTTCTAGCCCTGATCCATAGTGAGAGGCTGCCTGTGATACCTTGGACTTTGACAGCCTCTCTAGGGGTGGCCACCTGCAAGTGCAAAAACTGGCTAGCCTGGGTGGCCCATGTGTATAATCTCAGGTAATGAGGTCCCAAACCATTATGGGCTCTATAGGTTAATACCAGTACTTTGAATTTGGCACAGAAGCAAACAGGAAGTCAATACAGGCATGCCAGGATTGGGGAGAAGTGATCATATTCCCAATACGTATCAACCTGGCTGCCACATTTTGCACCTGCTGAAGCTTCCGTGTCATCTTTGAAGGCAGCCCCACATAGAGAGCTTTGCAGTAGTTGATCCTAGAAATTACCAACACATGGACCAATGTTGTTAAGGATTTCCTGTCCAGATAGGGCCACAACTGTGCAAGGCCTGGTAATGTCATAGGGGCAGACATTTCAGCAACAATTGTGAAATAGTGTTTGTGTGCCTGTGTGTAGAGACGCTGGGATGAATTTAAAGTTCATTGGGGCACATTTCTGGTCCCAGTACCAAGGGCTTTTTTCCCAGAGTTGGTGAGAGATGTGTATGCTGACAGCTGGCATGTACGGTGGGAAACAAGTGCATTACTAAAAAAAGAAGGTAACACTGAGCAAAAGGTAGGGCAATTGGGATCTGCTGGGTGATCTCTGAGTGATCTGCAATGTGCAGAATAATCTTCAAATTAGATCGTAATTGCCACATCAGTGTCCCATTTCCTAAGATTTCAGGGCCACAGTTTATGACCTGGAGCATAAACCCTAAAACTTGAGTCTCAGGGCCAAAGACTAAAACCAGGCAATGCTACAGTACAGCAACTTGGATATTGGAGTGAGGTGGGGAATCCCAGAAGAAAATAGGGTAGGAATCACATTGGGGAGCCTTTCCCCAATCCAAGTGAAAGCTCCAAGAGTTTCAGGGTGGTTTCACCTCCTTGCAACTTCCTGCTGGGGAGAATAATGTCAGTGGGCTGACGGAAGGGTTTTTTTAGGGGGGGAGGAGACTTCTGTCCTTCAGGAGATTCCTTACTCTACTTTAACATAGGCCAATCTGGAATGTTGAGGAACACCTGGAAATGATGTGGGATATGATGAAGAAGGATGCACTTGCTTCTCCGTGTTGGCAGAAATTTCATAAGCATTAAATGAATGAACAATCTATCATTTACAGCATTCAACACAGTTCTGATTGTTTTAGAAAGGTTTGATTGAGTTATTGACTCACTGACTGACTGACTGCTTGATTTATGGGTTGACTCATTGATTGATTGATCAATTGATTTAAAATTGCAGCTACCCTCTGGGACAAAGCTGTTTTCCAAAAGTCTTCTATACACATACATAGAATTTACCTTCTGGGATGCCATGTGACTTATGAATGCTCAAGGTTTCATGAGCACCAGTCATGACTTATACAGCTGGCACATTTCCAAGACTTACTTAGAAAATTCTACAATACAGAGGAAATGCAGCTGTGCATATGTGTGTGAGTGTGAGGTGAGAGAAAGAGAAGTATTGGGGAAAATATCTCAGAGGACCTCCTGATTTTTTGGAAAAATAATTATACTAATACAAATCACATGCATGTTTTAGGGAAAATGCAACTCTATTAAGCACTCCTGGAAGCCATGTGGTTTATTATTGTTAAAAAAAATTGTTAATGCAAAATGGATGAAGACTGTTTCACTGTGATATAACCGATATAATTAAGGGTGAGTTAGACGTTTTGTCACACATTTCTTCATATTCACAGTATTATTTTGGCAAGATATTGGACACAGGCAAATGTTCCAAAGATTTGTGGTTGAAATATACATATGGGATGTTATGTCACTATGGGAAATAAAACTATTGAATGAAATATTGTAGAAGAAAATGAGAATGGACTAGAGGTGGGGGTATTCGTATTCATATACGAATACGAACACCCCTGCACAGGTGGACATAATGAGGGTCTGGCCCCCTGGGGCCAGACCGTCCACTCAGCCGTCCATTGGTGCTGCCAGCTCCGCGCTCCCTTCCAGTTGCTCCAGAGCTCACGGTCAACTAGCCACTCATCAGCCTAGCAGGGAGGCTTGTCTTCCCTCCTTCTCCCAGGAGTGGCTAGTTGACAGTGAGCTCCAGAGTGATTGGAAGGGAGCGCGGAGCCGGCGGCAG
Source organism: Intellagama lesueurii (assembly GCA_037013535.1). Lineage (NCBI taxonomy): Eukaryota > Metazoa > Chordata > Lepidosauria > Squamata > Agamidae > Intellagama > Intellagama lesueurii. Next base: position 89,370,554 of record JBAJHW010000004.1, on the reverse strand, counting down.
CAGCGGACGGGTGAGTGGACGGTCCAAATACCCCTATCTCTAGAGTGGACTCATCTGGGTAAAAGTACTTGTTGCAGAAAGAGAGCTGTGAAAACAACACAGTGACCATCCACCACCCCTGTTTAATAAATGACATGCCATGGGAAAATGTACAGGTCTTGAAGTAAGATCCTTTGGTTAGTGAACGTATATTTATATCCTTATCTGTCTCATTTAGCTACCTGGCTTACAAACTAGTTTTATGTACACATAGAGATAAGCTAGAGAGAGATTTTATCCCTGTACTATGTTCATACCTTGGGCTTAATTCTCTCACTAAACAAATACGACACAAAACTCTCCAGCAAAGTGGAATATGACCTTCTCTAAGAGGAAGTTGGCTTGCTGCCATATAAGAGACAGTCGGTGTCTAGAGAACAGATGTTATTAAGTCATCTGTGAATATTCTGAGTAGTGAGGCAGGCAGTTCTAAGTGGAGATGGAGGATGGGATAGAAGAAGAAAATGGAAGGACAGTAACTCCCCTTCACAACAATTCTAGAGTTACAGCAGCACTGAGGAATGGACAAAATATCTATATTATATCTTCAGGTGGGATCAAGATGGAAAAAGAAAATCCAGTCTTGAACAATGGAAGTACATAATCATACTTTGAAAATTTTGGGGTAATATATCACATCATTCTGCAAGACCAATGGTTCTCAGCCTTGGGTAACCCAGGTGTTCTTGGACTGTCACTCCCAGAAACCCTGGCCAGCACAGCTGGTAGTGAAGACTTCTGGAAGGTGCAGTCCAAGAACATCTGAGTAACCCAAGGTTGGGAACCACTGTGCAAGACTGGTAATTCTAGAATGTAAAGAAGCCTCTGACTAGGAAGGCAAGCTAGAAGAAAATGTAATTCTTTTAATAGCTAGCACTGAGGCCTCTAGATCAAACAAACGTGAAACTTCTTGCTGTAATTATAGCCTCTTTATTTAGATATATTTATTTATTTAGAATATCTTCTGGGGGGGTGTTCTGTGACTATGCAGTTGTCCAAGGTTACACAGGCCAAACTCCTGGCCTCTAGCTCTCCAGTCAGGTACTCAAGTCACTGAGCTATCCAGCAAGCTATGAATTCCTTAATCCAGCAATGGCGAACCTATGGCATGCGTGCCACAGCTGGCACACAGAGCCCTCTCTGTGGGCATGTGAGCCATTAGTTGCCATTGAGAAATACTTACCCATCCTCCGATCCCAGATTTCTTGAAGAACTCTTGGGAAGGGACGGAGAGCCAAGATGGCAATGGCCGCCGCTGCCACAAATACACACACACACCTGCCCAGACACCAGGCATGGAAACACCCAATTCCTGCTGCCTGCACCTTTAAAGATTGCAGCCACAAACAGAGCAGGGAGTGTCGTGGTTGGTTTGGAGTTACAGTTTGGGCACTCGGACTCAAAAAGGTTCGCCATCACTGGCTGCCAGATGGTGCGGGGTATAAATCTAATAAAATAAATAAATAAATTAAACCCTGCATTATTTCTCATCTCCAATGCAAGAGCAAGAGAATGAACATTTTTTACTATTGAGGTTTTCACATTTAATGCCAAAAATCTGTGTGCAAAGTAGTGTCTTCTCCCTTTGTGAAACTTATTACCCACACTCAGAATGAGAAACAGTGGACAATTGGTCATAAAGGTGCAAGCAATCCATCCAGAGCTTCCACTTTTTAAAAGTCCATGCAACAAGGCAGCAACTACCTTCGGCTACTGCAATTCCATGTGTCCAACGTGCACAAAAATAGTCTTGCAAATGCATAAAGTGGTCAAATGAATGACATAAAACTTGTGGAAAGAAGAAACATTTTTCACATAAGAAAACAAGGTAAGCAAGTATTTATATTCCTAACTAAAACTCCTTCCCGCTTGAAAATGAGAGAGCAGTGGGGAGAAAGGCATCATGTTTTTTCCTGTTACAGCTTTAAAAAAAAATGGAAAGGTGTGGATGAAAAGGAAAATGGTATATACACGTGAGACCCATTAGCTTTGTTTTCATTTGCAGACTTTGTAAATTTCTATAACACAGCTTCACAAAATGGTAGTTTGCTGTAGTCTTTTCCTCTACCCGCCTTCAGGTCAAAAATTCATAGCTGTTTCTGTGCAATGTTAATTTGAAAGGGTCAAAAGTTAAAATGGAGAGGGAAAAAATGTCCTTTGCAAAAATGAAAAGAGCAGCCATGGCATACAGACGCGATATGTCAGGCAGGCAGTGGTTATTGCTCCACAGAGAGTTGGTCCAGTGACACAGTAATATATGACTCAAAAGGTAATGGGTAGAAAGTATTGTACAAAGGTTAAAAAGTTGTCATTGCTCATGATTGCTTGAATTATTTCAGTACAGAGCAAGCTTTGGATACCTGGAGGCAAGCTGCTGCATTGACTCTATTTTTTTCCCCATGCTGCTGTCTCTTGAGACTTTTAGTCTCAGTGAAAACAGGAGTCTACTTAATCTTAATCACAATCAGTAATATCACTTGTCAAGAACATTATAAATTATGAATCTTATAAATGACCATCATACTTCAGACATATCTTAACAAAACCAGAAAGAGCCATAACATTAGGGAAAGTAGAAGTTAGTAGGAAAAGAGGAAAACGCATGAGATGGATTGTCACAGTAAAGGAAGCCATGGCCTTCTGCTTACAATAGGATGGTTATTGATAGGATATTTTGAAGATCATACATTCACTGGGTTGCATCCATTCAGAAGTAATGTGATAACATGAATGACAGCAACAATAAATGACTGAATTGCCTACCACTAAAACCATCATCAAACCAAGTTACAGTGACATGGTTATAAGATGCATACTTGCATTATGCATGTTTTACCCAGTACTTCTGAGGTCTATAACCATAACAGTAGCCTACTAGGGAGACTGACCATGATTTTCCAACTAGGAAGCCTGGGGTTCCTCTGAACATAACTGACACGGATTCAAATCCTGCTTGGCCATGGAAATTCACAGGGTGGGAGTGGAGCAGGTTGAACTAGTTCCTAAATATCTCACTTACCCTGAAAACCTATTAGGGCTGCTATAAGTCAGTTCCACATTGATGGCACATAACACACACGTTACTTTGTTTAAAATATATTGCTTCCAGCACGACAACTTTGCACATGTACCTTCCAGCGTGTACAGTCAGATCTGCTTTTGCCAGCTCCATTTGGACTTTTGTTTTATACAGTTAGTTTCAGTTGCTCACATATGTTGAAAGTGGAGATGGGTACGAACCTGAAAAATGGTGGTTCATGATGGTTCATGGTTGGCCATGAACCACCCAGAAAACCAAACCATGAACTGGTTCAGTTTTTGATTCATGCCTGGTGTGGGGGCTTACCTTCTCCTGTTGAACCACCACCGCTGCCACCACGTTGATAGGCTGGCACATGTGCAGAGACAGCAGGCTCAGGTCCTGGAAGGGAATCCAGGCCTTTGTCTCTGAAGATGGTGGCAGCAGAGAAGGAAAAGGAAGAGGCAACAGGACCAGGTGGGTAGATGATGTGGGCAGCAGGAAGGGGACGGGACTGTCTATTTTGCTGAAACAAAGCACTAGATGGGGAAACGTTTGGCACTTCATTGTGCTTTGGCAAAATGGAATGCACGAACTGAACCCCAAACAATGAACCAGCCCAGTTTGTGGGTTTTTCAGTACGTGGTTCAGTTCATGCTCATCTCTAGTTAAAAGCATACTTCTCAATCAACCCAGCTCATAAAGTTAGACAGCTTCCCACTGTTTGCCACTTCAGAACATTCTCATCCTACCATTAATTCCTTAGTTTCTAGCATTTTCACAGAGGTTTCCTAATCTCCTAAAATATGTGCTACCTTCTTATGTACATGTCAATTTTTTAAATCTCTTTAATCGACACCTCAGGTAGTAAACACTTACAGCAATGGAGTTGAAATGATGCCACAGAGAGCCAACAGGTATGCATATCTATGTATAGGTGTATGTATTTGATTTCTGTACTGCCCATCCTCAAAAGAAAACTCACAATATCAAATGACCTAAGTGAAACAGCATTAAAATCATAACTCTAAGAACACATATACATAATGAAATAGATTTAAAGTCATAGACACAGTTAATAAGTAAAAACCAAGTGGGAACTTGTCTGTAATCCATGTGCCTGCACAAATAAACACACTGCTAAATAGTGTCTAAATAACTGGAGGAGAGAAAGCTGAGTCTGTAACAGAAGGGACATCCAGAGCAAGAACACCACCACAGAAAGGGCCCTATCACATGTAGTAGCTCTATAGACTGCACTTCCTGAAGGCACCACAATCAATTTTGCAATCAAAATCTGCCCAATTTAAAACTTCAGTCTGATTGGTATAGAGGAAAGTGTTCCTATAAATATCTAAGTCCAGAGCCATTTTTGGCTTTGTCCATGAGAACCAAAAAAATTGAACTGGGCCTCAGTGGCAGATTACAAGATTGGTATCCTGTTAGGCTCACATCTCACTGTCCTTGTCGAAATGCTAGCAGCAGCATAGTGCTCAAGACCTGCCTATGGCGTGTCTGCAAAGAAAGACCCACATATCATATCATGCCTACTGTCACCATGTTATTCCTGTCCAAAGTCATCTGTAACCTGAAAACCACCCATAACTGGCCATAATGCTTCCTCGTTGCTGAGGTCACCTTGGCCTCCACTGATGACTTTGAATCAAAGAGCCCTCCAAAACTATATATCAGCTCAATCAGATGAATGCTATGTATCCAGAGTGGGCTATTCAGTGAAATGAGGAAGTGATGTATTTTCACCAGACAGCCAGTCAAAATCTTCAGTTGTCTTGTAATAGGCCCTGTTCTTTCTTCCTGTCTGGCAAGGGAGAACAATAGGCGAAGCTTCAATCAATCCAGAAATGGCAATTTCCTCTAAAAGAACAAAAATGTATCCAGGATGATTAACAGCCTTCAGCCTTCTCACAAATTTTCCCAGGTCCAAACGTCTATCTATTTTAATGTCTTGTTAGCATCAGAAGAATGAAAGCTGAATAAGAGCAGTTATTCTTACATTTAGAAGTTTTTGCCTACTTAAAGAACCTGTTTCTTCAGCACCTTAGGTAAAACTCTGTCTCAAATTGCCATTGTGTGTTATTATGCCTGTATGAAAGTTGTGTATAACAGAAAGGCAATTATAAACCTGTTAAACAAAATACCTACAATATATTGCATTCCTGTTCCTTTATAATATTTAAGGATGCCAACTAGAGATGGGGACAAATATAAAAACGGATCGGTTTTTCCAACGAATATAGCCAATTCATTAAATATTCGTCGATCCGTATTTGTGGGTTCCAGAAACCCCCACGAATACGAATGGACAAATATTTACCCATTTTTATTCGTCCTTCATATTAAAAACAAAACAAAACAAAAAAACATTCTGCCTACCGGCCGCCGATCACCTGATCGGTGGCAGAAAGGCAGCCACCACCCCACACAGCCAACCAATACCACAGCCTACCCCACCCCCTTCCTTTCTCTACCTTAGGCCCCACACCACGCCACCCCCACCAACACCCTCTTACCTTAATCGCTGCTGCTGAGGTCTGCTGGCCTCGCAGCCACACATGTAAAAATGGAGACTGGCTGCTCTTTGCAAAGATGGCGGCTGCAGCTTCATTTAGGGTAGGGAAGCTGCACCTGCCATCTTTGCAAAGGGCAGCCTGGATTCCCTTAGCCTGCCTTAAGGGAATCCAGGCTGCCCTTTGCAAAGATGGCAGCTGTAGCTTCCCTACCCTAAATGAAGCCACAGCCGCCATCTTTGCCAAGGGCAGCCAGTCTCCCTTTGTACATGCTGTGGCTGCGGAGACCTGATGGAGACCTCGGCAGCAGCTATTAAGGTAAGGGGGTGTCGGTGGAGTGGGGTGGGGGCTCAGGTAGGGAAAGGAAGGGGTGTGGGGTAGGCTGTTGGGGTGACTGGCTGTGTGTGGGGGTGGCTGCCTATCGGCTTCTGATCAGCTGATCGGCAGCTGGTAGGCAGAATGGGCTTCTGTGCCGTGTGGTAAACTCTCCTGCGGGGAACCAATTTGTGGGTGAATAACTCAGATGTCCGATATCCAATCTTCACCAAAGTTGGCAGGCGTGTTGGGGAAAGACATAGGAAGCGCTGTTGTGATTCTGGATTCTCTAAGTATCTGGTGGGAGCTTTCCTGGGGGGGGGTCCTCTTTGTGACTATATAACTCGAGGGTCCATGATCCAATGTTCACCAAACTTTCAGGAGTTGTAGAAAGGTCTGAGGAAGCTGCCCTGCAAATTCAGTGTCTCTAGGTAGTTGGGGGCCAGTGTTATAGCCATTTAAAGTGCAGATGAATCGACAGATCGATCCATTGAGTCATCGAAGAATATTCGTATATTTGTATTCGTTGATCCATTAACCTTGACGAATAACGGATCAAAACGAATCACCATTTTTTTGATTTGTCCCCATCTCTAATGCCAACAGTACACAGTGAACTAGGGTTGCCAACCCACTCCCATCCCCAAAACAGGTCTAAGGACAGGTATAGGCGTGATCTGGTCCAATCAAACACTTTGAGATCCACTATTTTCTGTGGACAGGTGACTGTGTACCCCTCTGAATTCAACAAGTGCTTGATGGGTTGATTTGTTTACCAGTTCTGGAAAGCATGGGAAAATTCGTATGTCACTGTGGACATATTCTGGGTGATGGTTTAAATGCAGAGATGGGAGATGTTAGATTTTTGGGCTACACAATCCAGAATGCCACCGCCCTGCAAGATTCTGGAAGCTGTCGTAACGAAACTGTTCTCCCATCTCTGGCCCAGTAATATGTGTTTCTACCTGCAACAAACTAGCAGCCCTCTGTGGAACATTATACTTTATTTGGACATACACTCCTTCTCTTTCTCCTTGATGGCACCTCCCTCCTTCTCTTCACTTCAATGAGAGTTGGACAAAGGAGACGAGGTGCCAGAATCTTCCAGTTCTGGAAACAAAGTGGAGGAGCTCAGAGCGATGTCAGGTACACTAGATCCCATTTTCCTCTCTGTGCTACACTAGCTTAGTTCAGGGATCCATAAATGGAGAAATTAGTCCACTGGAAGATGGTCAAGATGGGGATTGTGCCCCGTGGTCTCCCCTGAGCTCCATGGCCTCCATTTGCACCAAGCGTATTGTAAGAGTGTGCAATTCCTAATGGTAGGGAGTGATTGGGCATAAGGCTAACATCAGAGGCTTGTCCATTACCTTATAATTAAGAGATTTTCCTAAATGAACCAGGCATGTGTCAAGGATATCCTATTTTGCCAACATGTTTACCCTTTTACATTCAGGCACATTTGCTAGCGAGTCTAAAATATTAAGTACAGGGAGAAATGTTAAGGAACAGGAATCTATAAATAGGCTCCTTCACTCTGTCATGTGGTTTCCTTGTGGTCATTTGCAGGTGACAGTAGAATGACAGTGAATGTCTTTTTCTCCCCCCTAATGAGAATGGGTAGAAACAAATTTGCCTGCAAATGCCAGATATGGCTCTGCTGCTTACAAGATCATGCTTCGGGTTAATGGTCATTATGTCGCCTTGGCGCATGCTTAGGAGAGATTAAGAACTTCAGCAGCAAGGGCCAGCGATCAGCAGCCAATTTTAAAATTGGCAAACTGGGAATGGGACATTGCGAAGTTAGTGAATGCTTTCTCTTTATCGAACAAGCTGCCTGCTTCTGGGCCTGCTGCTACAGTCCAGTGAAGTCAAAAGCAGTCCTGTGAAGGACAGGGGTAGTAATTGGCCTGAAATTCTTCATTTGATTTTTCCTGTTTTCAGTAGCTTTTTTACAGAGCATGCCCTATAGTTCTCAGAAGCATGTGGACTGCGTTACCTCCCATGCTTGTGACAGGCTATGGATAAAGCTATGTGTATGTTTATAGCTTGAAAGACTTTCCTTTTTCCTTTTAGAAAACCACATTTCTAGCTCTTATGACTGAGAAGATATGCACAAAAGAGGAGTTAACATTCACTTGGAGGCTTTGGATATGGTGGGAGGGGTGTTGTGAGCATTCCTTCTGAGAATTTAGAAAACCTTGAGGAGTTTTGAATGGAATGCTTGCAAAAAAAAAAAAAGAAAAAAAAGCCCCCCCCCTTTTTTTCCCCCCTTCTCTTTTCCATCACACACAAAAAGTGAGGGAATTACTTGCAAAAGTAATTTTCAGGGACATGGTATCCAAGAAACCCCAGGCCAAATGCTGACTAAATGCTCCGGATAAAGTGGTCTTCTGAAAAGTAACTTTTCCTAATTATATCCATCATTGAGCCCTTAGCTTGCAAAAAGCCAGAGCAAGGATAACCAGTGACAGAAGGGAGCCCATTTCACCAAGCGAATCAGCCTCCATCTTGGGTGCGGGACAGCATTCTTGTGTGAATTCTTGTAAGGGTCATGGAGAGTGTAGGTGCCAAAGACCTTTGGAAAGGATCCAACATTTTCATGATGGTCTGGCCTGCCAGTGGTTATTGGCCATGGTAATTAAACAGATATCTGAAGTGCAGTTTATTTACAGGTTAAAGATTAGAAGGAATTTTGTTGGGTTCTGCAATCTTTTTTTTTAATTAACATTTTATTAGTTTTCACTATATCTACATTCAGTTCATGCTTGTTAAACATCGTGTTACATGGGTTGCTTATAATTATTTATTTTTGTGTCTTGGTGTCTTCTTAGTTGTCTCTTCAAAATCTATACATTTTTTAAGCATTTGAAACAATCATATGTGTATTTTAGTGTATAATGCTGACTACTATTATAATATTGCTCTCATAATATACAATGCTCTCAAAATCCTCTAATAAAATACCCAATAAAAACAAATCTGGTTTCAAATCTATATAATTTGAGTTAATTTAACCGGCCAAATTTGTATTTTGTATCAATAATAACTAAATAGGTTTTCTTAACGCATAATAAATGTTGTCTAAAGCATTTTATATACATTTTCTTTATATAATTGTTTAACCATTTCTATCTCCACAGTTTCTGTCATGTCTATATCAATATCATATCTAATATATGTTAATTAAGTATTACATAGGATCCAGGATATAGAATTACAAGAACACTTAGGCTTGCCGGACAGACTCAGTGCAGTACCAAATGGAAACTTTAAACCTCCTATTTGTCCAGTTTAACACTCCGTAAATTTAGAAGAGATTTTACTCTAGCGAGATTCAATCTCCTTCCGTCTAAACTCTTAGAAGGAAGATTTCAAGGTATCCCCTACACCAGTGGTCAGGGAACAGGGGTAATTTACCCCAAATGGGGTAAAAGGGAAAATCCTGGGGGTAATGAGCAGAGCGCTACCCCCATCCCCCCCACCCCACCCCCTGCAACCAAACCTCAAATTGTAAGCCACCTCTTCCTGTTACTTCCTTGGTTGCGGCAGGGCACTTGTAAATCCGTTCTTTCAGATATCGGAGATAAGCCTGCTTGATTGGTTACAGCTGAAGAATAGCCCCAGGCAGTCAATCAATCCGGGGCTTGTGAATGACTGCTTCTGCCCAAGCAGGAGGAGGGAAAGGCTTCAGTTAACGAGGGGAACGAAGGTGCGAGAGATCGACGGCTTCATCAAGCTTGTTTAAATGTATGTAGATTGTAGAAAATGGATGGATGGATGGAGGGTGGGTGGATGAGTGTGTGAGAGAGAGACTGACTCAAAACTATGAAAAAAGCAACAGGCAAGCAAAACAGAAGGCTTGAATTAAGGCGGGGAAAAAAGGGTGGCTTTTTAAGATGCTGTCTAGGTTTGTCATCGCTTTCCTCCCAAGAAGCAGGCGTCTTTGAATTTCGTGGCTGCTGTCCCCATCTGCAGTGATCATGGAGCCCAAGAAAGTAAAATCATTCCAGCTTGAAAAAAGTAGAAGCTTCCAGTCGCAGAGAAAAAGAGTTGTTTGGGGAGCAAAAAGGGCTTGCAATTATGTCAGTGCTTCTCAGCTTCTTCAGCTCATTCCCTTGCAATTATGCCACCAGTGAATGTGAGTGGGGAAAGGTTTCTAAGCTGCTGTCTCCCTTTACTCACAGGCTGTGCCTGGTCCTGCAGGGCACAATTCATTGGTCCATTGCCACAACAATGGTGAGTGAGAATTAGAGGCAGCAGTAGCTGCTCTTTTCCAGCCTTTTTCAATCATGTGGGCAAATGGAGGAAGAAGCAGCAAGCCTTGACTATAGGGTGGTAAGACAGAATCAAACAATACATGTGCACAGATGTGGCAGCACTTGTAGGGGCAAAACAAGAATGTGTTGGAAAGGGGCTCTTTATAAAACAAATTGACCAAACATAAACATAAAACATCCATGGGATCTATGTTACAGTCTCTGTGTTGAGTAAATATTTATATTCTGGAAGCCTACCTTGGAGGATTTTGAGCATAACCTTGCTAGCGTGTGAAATGAGTGCAATTGTACGATAGTTGGAGCATTCTTTGGCACTGCCCTTCTTTGGGATTGGGATGTAGACTGATCTTTTCCAATCCTCTGGCCACTGCTGAGTTTTCCATTGATGATGATAAAAAAAATAGCGCACTGGTCCTTTGATATTGGGCTGTGGCACCAGGGTGGGTGACATGACCTTTAACCTGGTTTGTTCCTTTTTGCACACCACACACAGAATGATTAAAGTGGTAGGAAAAGCCCTCCCCCAACTCTGCATTGGCTGTCTCTAGCAAGCACGTCATTGCTAGCACCACTCTGGCAGCCATTGATGATGATTAAATCCTCTGCGAGCTAGCAAAAATTTAATGCAACTTGCTAGGCACGTTGGACACCTTACTACTCCCTATACCACCCCATGGCTGGAGTGCAATGTGTTCCAGCAAAAATAGTGCACATTTTTATTAAATTTGGTGCATCCTGCTAGTTCGGTACATAGCCTGGCAGCCATTGATACTGATGATATATCCTGCTAGTTCGGCACACAGCCTATTTTGAATATTTTGAATTCAAATAATGTATGATTTCCTTCCTTTCAAATCAAGGGGGTAATGTCGGCATATATAATTTTTTTGGGGGGGTAAAAGGTAAAAAAGCTCCCTGACCCCTGCCCTACACTGAACGTTTATGTCCCTGCAATGGGGAAGAGATTGAATCTGTGGGAGATGTTTTGTGTCCATTCTACAGAAATTTCCTGGGAGAAATACAATTTTTTATATAACTTTGCTGCTTTCAGACAAAGTCCCAGATATCACTGTGAGGGTTCGATGTTCGGCTCCAAACCAGCCACAAATAAATCACCAGACTTCCTCGGCTTCGAAATAGGGGTAACATTTATTGCATGGTTTAACAAAAATCCTGTGTCAGCAAACGTATTCCAACCTTTCTCCCCATCAGACAACAGGTCTACCGGGGGTTTCCATTCGTCAAATTTAAAAGGGATCCCGTTCTGAACATTCCAGGGTCCCGGCCATTCTAGTGGAGTACCCGGGTTTAATAGTAATCCCTTCTCCCCCTCCAGTAAGGGGATGGTGTCTTCGTCTCAATAGTCCACTCAGTCACACTCCCTGGAGGGTTCCTCCGTCTGCCATGGTCCTCCCTTGGTCCCGTCCGTTGCATCTCCCACATCCTCCATTCTAATCTCTCCCTTTGTTCTCTTTCCACCTTTTCCTTCTCGTCTCTTAATTTCTTTCGCCACTCCTTGGTCTCTCTCACACACCAGTATGATGGTTTAGGGGTGAGTTCTCTCCTCCTCCTGGCATCTGCCTCCTCCTTTGGGACCCTCAGTTTTTCTGCCTTTCCCGTCCAGGGGTCTTCAACCCATATCCACTCCCAGCCTCCGGGTAACTCTCCTTCCCCTCCTTTTATATCCACCAGTCCCGCCTCCACTACTTCCCGCGCTTGTTCTCCCCATCCCGCCAATACAGTCCCGATCTCCTTGACCGTTAGTTCGTTCAAATCCTTCTCTAGCCTCCCCGGGTCTGGTCCAGGTGGTCTTGTCTTCCTGGGTGGGGGAATTGGCGGGGTCTGACTGTCTTTCTCGGTGGTAGGCGGGAGGGACGGCACTCCCATGAGAGGAATCTTGCTCTCACCCTCGGTCTTACAATCACTCTCAAAGTGGCTAAATATTGTGCTGCTGTAATATCATACCATAGCCTCCTATCTTTGTGAGGTTACTGGTTGCCCTTGCCTTACGTTATGACAATGAACCTTCAATGATGCAATAATGGCTTTTGGCCTATGTTTTATCTGTGCTTGTTTACTATGTTATTAGATGTCTTAAAAGAAGATGTTAACATGGAAGTTAATGTTTTATAATGGATCACCTGTTTTTCGAGGTTATGAAAATTATATTTTAATTGTAATATATTGCTGGTCTTTGACTGTAAATAAACAATTGTAATTGTTAATTAAGTACTATTTGTTTTACCTCTTTCTTATATCTAGCTTCAATTTACCTTAAGAGCCACCTTGTTATGCCTATACCCTGATTAGTGATCCCTTATTTCAGATTGATTCCCTTTTCTAATATATAAGATATGTCCCCTTACAATTCCAGAAGTTAGATGTATACATGCTTTCAACCTTGAAAGCCCCTTAATATTTTTTCCTTTACATCTTTCTAAGTAACTCCTTCTCTAGTTTGTCTTTTCCCAATTCTTATTCCTATCTTTCTAAAAATTCTGCCTTCCCTTGTACTGTTTGAGATCATTCGATGCACTTGATCTATCTCCATTAGATCTTCCAGGCTGTTTTAATTAAATCTGCTGGTTCTCTCCCTTTATCTTCCTTTAGCACACCTAAGACTCCCTTCGACTCCTGAGTTAGAATTAGCTCTAAATTTTCTTTTCCGATTTCCTCCAGCCCCTCCTTTGGTTGGTATACATCATCCACCACCCTGACATTTTCTTGTTCATTATTCCCTGTTTCCTGTTGAATATAGTCCTTCCTTAGCTGCTCATTGGATAATTTCGCCTCAACGTTGTGGGATCTCACTATTTCTAAAATTGCTTGAAGAGTAGATTTTGTTTCATCCCAAAAATTTCCTTGTTGTAACATTATGTCCCAAGATATCAGATGATTGTATTCCAAGTAAAAGTTTTCCAATTGCTTAAAGTAATCAGTTCAATCCCATCAATAATTGCTTCAATAAATCCACTTTTATAGCTTGATCATCTTTAGTGTTAAATTTGAGCCCAGTCTCAGACATGAAAGATTTTCCCCGCTTAGAGGCTCAAGGACATTTGCTCACCAAATATCACAGTCCAGTTCAGAACCCAGTATAGATCCAAATGTTTTTATTGGACCACATATGTCCACGTTAGTCAGATATATATTCCAAGATGAATTGTCTTTGATCAGAGCTCAGTTGTCAGCCTACAAAGTACAGTTTAAATTTTCCACTTTGGCAGGATTAGACTTTCCAGGGTTAATTTGTCTTTGCTTCAATCAGTCCTCATTAAAAACAAAAACAAAAAACAAAAAAGGGAATCAAAACAAATTCCAAGTTTAGAACCACCATAGAGTGTTCAAGGTCATTGTTCTGGGCTTTCCGCCAACACTGTAGATAGCCATAACATAGACAAGTTTAACTCCCAGAGTTGTTTAGCTAATAATGATTTTAAGAGAAAGATTTCTTAAGTTTCTTACATCAAGGTAATACCAAACTTCCTTCATTCAAGTATAATTAAATGTCTAATTAGTATCCCATTTATTTTCTTTGCATCTCTTTGCATCTCCTTCCCTCTCTCTAGATTCACTGCTGCTCTATAAGTGGGGGGGATAAGAGACGCTTATTTCTGTTATAGGGTTTGTCTCGTCCAGGGATAGTCATAAAGCAGTATAGTTGTAAAATATATCTCACCCAGTGGTAACGATGATGTTAATTAGCTGATTTATTGTTTCTCTATTGCCGGCTGCCAACGACTTGCAAGCAAGCTATTCAGCTGCTTGTTTCCGCCCGCTGGTTGATTGGGGAGTTTCCCAGATCAAAACAGGGGTAACTGTCATCCCCCCCATGATCAACAGTCTTCTCCCCCAATTCACCATATCTTCAGTGTGGTTTTAACCCCCTGGGGGGGGTCCCAAACAGGTCGGAATTCAGCCCAGGGGACAGAGTTCCATCCTCCTCCTGCTGTCCCATTGCAGCGTCAAGCCGGAAGTCAGGATACTTGAGTTCTGCAATCTTGACCGAATGAGCCTTTTTCTGCTTTGCAGGACTCACATTAAGAAGGAACATATATCACCTTGAAAAGCTTCACTTTTTCAAGGTGCACAGGGCATTTCAGAGAAATAATGTGCATACAAATAATGTGCACATTTTAAAATGTCAGAGGCTAACCTGTGCATAATTGAAAAATCATGCCATGTCAGAGACAAGGGGGGAAAATATACATTACATAAAATGAATAAATGAATGCACACATTAGGAAACATGTTTTTAAATGTGCACACGTTTCCATGCAACCTCCAACCCCAAAGGATCACAACTTGAAATGAAACAACAAAGAAAATGTGTGTACAACGCATTTGGTGAACAATCAGAAACAGAGAGATTGTTGCATTCCTAAAACGTACTTTGGGAGACTTTGGTTCTTGAGATGTTGTACTCCTGACCTTCATACAGCCTAGCCAGTATGGCCACCATGAAAGAAAGCAATTCTAGTTCACATCTGCAGGGCCACCGGTTTCTCCTGTCCTCATACCAGGTGCTGCTGCAACCTGTATGTGAGGTTTCTCCATGTCAACCTTCTGAGCTCCTGAAAGCTGCAATCAGATATTGGCCTGGGTGGCTCATTGACTTTTTCCAGTAGGTCCCTATTGGAATAGCAACCTGCATATTGAGCCTTTAAGAGTTTTTGATGGGGGAGGGGGCTTTGGGTGAATGTCAATCACTTAGAGTAAGCAATTCTTTCCCTCTGCACCTCAGATTCGATTTCCTGCCTTTTTACTTCAGGGTCTGTCAGGGTTCAGTGTCAGTTTATAAAAGTTAGAGCCTGTTAGTGTTTAGTAATGTGAGGGTTCTGAGCAGGTTAGCTATGTCAGTGTTCTGAGTGTTTTTGCAATCAGTTAGTTAATGAAAAAACTAATGAAGCCAGCAAGTAAAGATACCATACTATGTAATGAGTGAACATGTTTTTCTTTGTATTCTGACATGAAGATTTTGTAAGTAAAAGAGAAACATTTTTATTCTTTCTAAACAGAAGAGTATCTGAATATTCATATTGAGACTATATACCAGTTGGAGTAAATCTGACTAAAACTAACTAATACTATAAGGGGTGGTGAATCTGAGGGAGGCTTGTAGTGTAAATAATCTGCTGTGTGGGTTTCTTTCTGGACCACACTGTAGCTGGAAGTATGTTTTTCCTTTTAAAAACCAGCAATTTTAACATACACTCTGCCCAAAAATCCTTACCTATGTTAAGAACAAAGGAACAATCTTATACTGCTTCAGACCCCTGGTCCTGTTAGCCCAGTACTCTCAATTCTGACTGACAGAATCTGCCTAGAGGTTTCCCTGCAGTATCCAGAGAGGCCAAGTAGCCTTCAATGAACCTTATCTAAGGCTGTTTTTAGTGAAGATGTAGTTGATATGAGATTTATGCCTCAGGTTCAGAGCTGCTCTGAAAAGCTTTTGTGTGTGTGTGTGTGAGAGAGAGAGAGAGAGAGAGAGAGTTCCATATAGTCCACAAATGTTCAAGCTCTTCCCAGTTTTCTGTCCTACTCAGTGTGCTGCACTAGTTGTCTAAGGAAAAGAGTGCCATGTATCACCCAAAACACACGCACATACTTTTAGGCCTTTTATCCAAAAAAGTGAGCTGCAGTCCACTGTGCTTTGGCCAAATAAAATACCTTGGGTTTTAAGGTTCCACAAGACTCTTCATTAGGACTGATTTGTGGAACTGACTAACACAGCTATCCCTTTCCCCACCCCCAGGAAATCATGTCTAAAATGGTTTCTTTCTTGAGGTGTCAACATCTGTACCTGAAGGACTGTGCTTAAGTACTGCACAGTGCAGTGACAGACACTGCTATGACATAACCCTCTAATCATGCTGGCAACTTCTAGATTTTGGGCTGGTTGTTTGTTTAGTCGGTTAAATTGCATTAAGCAGCAGTAGAGTGGAAGGGAAGAACAGTGCATAATTGATACAAATAGTTGAAGTCTAGACATGCTGTAATGCAGTCAGAATTTCTCATTATTACTAGGTTAAGAGTTAAAGCCATTACTTGGTAGGGGTTACACAGTGGGAACAGACTGGCCAAGTATTCTGTAGAATTATATGGTCACAACATGACAATTAGATAAATGTTCCCCTAGCTCCAGTAGGTTCCCTTCTGCATTCTCTGTCATACACTGGTTATGAGATTAGTTGTTTGCATGATTACAGCAGGACTGTGGTATCCACAGGGGATCAGTTCCAAACCCACACCGTGGATGCCAAAAACTGCAGATAATAGCAAACTCTCTATATAGCACTGCCTCTGGTTCTAGTGGCCAGTTCTGGTAATTGTATCATGGAGATACATATAAATACATTTTTATTTAATATTTTTATTTAACATTATCAATATTTTTAACATTTTCAGGGTATGGATAAGTGAAATCACGGATACTGGTCCTGTGGATATGAGGGTCCTACTGTCATTGTGTGAAAGGGGGGCTGCTGGAATGGAGAGATGGTTTCACAATTGCCCTTCCACCCCAAACAGAATACTGGCTAATGTGTTTAGCTTGAATGTCATTCCCATTTCATTCCAGTGTGCTGGAGGCTACATAGGTTGCAAAATGGATCTAGAAGAACTGCTGAAATTGAATCACAGGAAGCTACAACTTCCCATTCATGTATAAGAATCATTTAGCAGTTGAATCTTCCTTCAATACATGGGCCAAGGGATCAATGGTCTTCAACCAAATCTAGAAGTACGTTCAGGGAGGCAGAGAATGCTGCACATATATGACTTCATCTCATTGCATATAAGCTATGGATGCCCTAAAACCAAAGGAAGAAGTCTTTAACCAGGGCTAATCTACTACTTAAGATGATGCTTGTTCTGTCGCACAAGCCAAACTACACAAGAAGGTTTGGGCTAGTTCATAAACTAGTGTTTTAATCAGCATGTTAACAATGGTAATTTAGCAAGCTGAATATTTTGCATTTTAGTCATTAATGAACGATTTCCCCAATTTCTACCATTTAATTTAAACTAATTACTCTTCAAATCTAGTGCTCCTAGCTTCGAAAATGGGTACAAATTTCAAAGTGGAAAGAAAAGCAACATCTCAGAAACAAGGAAGATAAATAAATAAATTTTAAAAATCAAAATCAGGTGAGATTAGAAGAAACACCATGGAACTGAAACTAAAATATTTTGATTTCTCTGGCTCCAGTACCTGGTTAGTGAGCAAAGGCAGCTCAAGACATTTTGAAACTGGAGACCAAGAAATCTATACTTTTATGTATTTATTAAAATGTACCTAAACCAGTTTCCATGGAGAGATAGTCCTGCCATACACAACATGTCTAATAGCTATGGCAATCAATGGTCTAAAAATACGATACAGTAAATTATTGACACACGCACCGTGTTATCCATAATGAGCTCCTGTGGCTGGCTCTTCAAACCCACTTAATGTGGGTTGGCCATGATGCTGGGCCATGTTTTCTTTGGTGGCTAATGTCTTCTACAGCCTGTGCTGAAATAGGGGCTGAAATCCTGTTGCTTAGCATAATAAGTCATAACTAGAGTAGGCTCATTAGAGTCAATGCAACATATAGAGGAGAGGACACACCACATTCCCACTGATTCAGTGGATCTGCTCTAGTGTAACATAGGCTAAGCAACAGGATTTCAGCTGTTGTCACCATTGTGAATTTGCTCAGATAAATATTGTGGTTTTTTGAAGGGCGAAGCTATACATTCATGCTCCCTGCTGTGAGTGTTTTTCCCCCCCTCTCTCTAATAATGAGACTGGATGAAGGATCACAAGAAAAAGCTTGGGAGGAGGAGAAACCAGATAAAACCTTGCTCCCAAGCAGTGTAATTACAAATGTGGTCTCGTAGGAGGAGACGTGCCTGAGCTTTGATTTCACGGATGGTTGGGATTTTCCCGTTTGAGGTGATGGGAATGAATGCGTTGGCATGTCCTCAAAGGTCTCTTGTCCTCAAAGCAGAACATGGACTTTGTCCCAGAATATGCCAGAAAGAATGGAAGGGGAGAGAAAAAGAAACAAACAAAAGCCTTCATTCATCCTGTAATTCTGTACTCGCCTTCTGTTTTGAACCACTCACAATTCCTTGCTTTGCAGCTTTTGTAATACATATGCCAATGAAGACAGAAACAGGCTAGGTACAAGGAAGGATGATGGGCTGTCCCCTGATGGCTCTTCATCGTTTGAAATTTTATTTCCATTTTTTAACCTCCAGATGCCTCAAAGACTTTTGCTAATCTTTCTTTGCTGCACCAGGAAAGAGCCTGTCCCACAGATATTAAAATTGGTGCTGGGCTGGGTGGGAGTACACTACTTGACTTATTCTCTGACACTTCCCTTAATTTGCATCATCTGTATGTGAGGTGAACATTTTAGAATATCACTTGAGGTGACAGTGTCACTCCTGAGGTAGTGGTAGTTACTTATTTTTCTGCTCCTTAACTCCAAGGCTGACACAGTTTTTAGAAGATACGTGCTACATGAGTTATTTAGAAACTCAAGAAGCTTTACTTATGAGAGATGGTGATCTGGATTACATGAAATATTCCCTGTGCTCCACACCTATTAAGACAAAATGAAAATTCTTCACCATTGTAAATCTACATCTGTAACAAGTAGACTCTTTCTGAATTGGTGTGGAACAATGCCAAGTTTCAGGACAATCTATGGAGCGGTTGTTGGAGGATGAATCACAAAAAACTATTGTTGTTATGTGGTGTCAAATCATATCTGACTTATAATAGGGTTTTTGAGGTATGTAAGATGTTCAAAGAGTGGGTTATCATTGCCATACCCCAAATAGTTTATGTGACAGAGCAGAGATTTGAAACCAGCGCGATATAGTAGATAGAGTGATGGCCTAGGAGTCAGCAGATGCGAGTTTGAATTCCTGCTTGGCCATAAAAAAATCATTGGGGATGTGCGTGTGGTATTGGTAAAACTATTCCTTAAGTACTTCACTTATTTTGAATGCTCTATTAGAATTAACAAAATTCAGTTCCAAGTTGACGATACTTAACAACAATACCTTAACAATAAGAGTGCTGTACATCACAATGGTTTTTGCTAGAAGCTATTACCCTAGCTACCTGCTCCATTCCTAGTTATGATGACAGAATGTGATCGATCCTGTGGCTTTCAATGATGTAAAGTCACTCAGTTTTTGTTAGAAAAAATACTAGTCCAGACGATTAGAATTGTGGATACCCAGAGTGGCACTGCAGATTTTCTCACTTTTGGTGGGACTGTACAAAATTTAGAACATGTTTTTTAGAAGATCTGGAGCTTAAAAAAACCCCAACAACCCAGAAACATGATGGCAGGTTTTAAAAATGACAGTGTTTGAAGAATGGGGAAAATGCAATGCCATTATTGAAAATAATCGCTCAGCATTTCTTTCTGCCAAAATCTACTGCCCCATAACAGGGAGCTGAAAATTTCATCAACAATGCAGTTGTCATTGACTGGAAGCTGATCCAAATCTTTCTACCATGCCACATCACAGGTCTATCAATCACAGCTGATACCATAAAACAAAGTTGTAAAGAAATAAATGAGAGTTCTCGCCCAATCCCCCAAGACTACTCTTTCAAAATCTTCTTTAAAAATTTTACAACCAGTTTTAGAGCTCCATAAGGGGAGGACACTGACAGATCACAAGGTGATAGATTGGCATCACATGCATGCCAATGGCATGAACTAATCCTACTTTTTTTGTGGGAGCTGTTGGCATCAGCAAGCTGCTGTTAGTCCCTTACCTCCCCCACCACTTTTTGCACATTTGTTTGAAGACTGAGCGCATGAATATTATTCATACAAAACACTAGGCAAAATCTTGTTGTGTAAATTTCTACCAGTGTAACCCTGATCAGATACCAGAAATATTACATTTAAATTCATGGAAAATTTATTCCCCCCACCCTTTCTAGGTTCCAGAGCTCCCTAGGGCTTCTCCTTGGGGAAGCCTTTGGGAGCCTCAGGATGTTTGGGGAAAACCTTTAATAGTTTTTTTTTAATCACTGCTAGATCACTATACTGGGATTGGTGACAATCAGGCAGCAGTTTTAGACTTTTAAACTCTCCCCATGCCCCAATGTGCTGAGGCTCCCGAAGGCTTCCCTAGGACAAAAGGGAGCCTTGGAACCTGAACATGGTGGAATAGGAAACTTTCCATTAAACTTTTAAATTAGACATTGCCAGCACTCAATCCAAGTTATGTTGGCATTATACAATAGGATTTTGCCCACTGTATATCTGATTTAGTCCGCTGGAAGAAAAAGAGGCCAGTGTAAATCAGGGGCAACTCCCATGGGAAGATCCTTTGTGGACAGGCTAGATAAATATCTGTGGGACTCCCAGAGCTAGAAAAGAGATCTTTGCTGTTTTCCACTTGGCATGGAATGTCCCCAATTATCACAGTCCGACAATTCTAAATTTACCTGCCATTTCTATTTCAATTTAAAGGAGTGCTGTGTTCAAATGTAATGAAAGAATTCAGATGTAATGGGAAACCACTATAGTAACCAGAAAATGGCATGCTTAGTGAAACACAGAAAAGAGAAATGAAGCTTTTCACTTCTGATCTTAAACAAGCCACATTTCACCATGGCAACCCAATGCAATGTGGGTAGGAAAAAGAATTCAAAATCAACCTGAGGTTTCATGTCCAGTCTCATTCTGAAACCATAGCTTAAAGGAGCCACAGTTCCCATGTTTGGACACCATAAGGGACTAAGGCTAGCTTAAAACTGCAAGTGGATGTTTCTGGCCCTCTTCTTTGGTTGATGAACAAGTGACTCAACTGGGCATCTTTTTTCCCCACTGAAAAGCTACCTACAGCACAATTTGTTAGGAAGGCTGGATGGAAATGGAACGAAAGCCCCACTCTTCTCCATCCTCATTTTTTCATGCTGAGTGATGTCTCAGGAGAGGAGAGTTTCCTCCTCATGTGCAGAATCTGTGCTTGAGCAAGAATCCCAAGTGTCCAGGAGTTCAGCTAAGCAATCAGTTTAAAGTTATAGAGTGGTAGTGTTTGTCAAATACAACTTTTATATGAATTGTGATGGACATCAAGTGAAATTCATTACATTGTGGAAAAGCTTGCAAAATCAAGTCACTGTTTCTTTCTGCCCTCCTCCATATTATTTGCAATGAAGCTGCCTGTTTGGGATTCTTTATCACAACAACATAGGCAATTCTCACATTAAAGTGAAAATACGAACTTCTGGACAGCTCAGAGGTCTAGGCATTCAGCCGCAGAACCAGCATTTGATTCCCCACTGTGCCTCCTTGACAGGGGCTGGACTTGACAGGGTCCCTTCCAGTTCACAGTTCTAAGACAGTACTTACAAAGTCTTATAACAGACTACAAAGTCCAGTCTTCTGCACATATGAGCCTTGAGGTCCAGCTCTGTACATTGGAAGTAAGCCTGCTCGATTTCAGTGGGAATTATTTTTCAGTAGTGATTTTGTGGCCATTTAGGTTCTTTTCCCAGTACTGATCTTATAGTTACTCTCAGGCTGACCAGTATCCCAGATCCATCTTATGTCCAATTAAATTTATGTTGGTGGAAGAATGTAATACAGTGGGACATGCAGACCATTCCTCAACATCAATGGGAAGTCTGGGAGGCTCCTATTTTATTCTTTCAAAAGAGCTGTGAGATTTGTGGTTTTGGAATTCCTCAGGCAGTGATCATTCTGTCTAGGGAATTCTGGGAGGAGTATTTAAACAAACAAACAAATAAACAAGCAAACAAACCCAACGACTCAGCACAGCTGTTATCAAATCTATTATCAGTGTCATCTCTCTCTCTCTCTCTCTCTCTCTCTCTTTATTTATTTATTTATTTATTTATTTATTTATTTATTTATTTATTTATTTATTTATTTATACCCTGCCTTTCTCCATAAAAGGACCCAAGGTGGCCTGATGCAGAAACATGGGGGAAAGCACTAGTTTTCAGCACTCTTTTTTTGTCTCCTTCATACACAATCCTCTAAGCTTAAGCAAAAAGTTCTTCGTCAAAATGCATCTGATTCCTTCTTTTCCAGCAGCCGGCACAATGCGTTGCATGCCTCACTAGACATAATTTCCCCCATTTTTGACTGATGCCATTTGGAGCATTTGCACAGAGATTAAATAACATGCGGTTAGCTCTAGGCTTTCCAGAAACTCCATCTGGATGTGCAAACTCATGCTCAAGCAGGTAGGAAGAACAAAAGAAGTGGAAAAAGGCATATATACCCACTCTGATGCATTTCCTGGACATTCAGCAGCATTGCATGTGTATCTAATGGGGGGGGGGGACAAGCAACAACTATGGGGAAATAAAAGGACAAGTTCCATATTTACCAATTCCAAAATCTGCACGGGAGTTCAGTTTTTCTTCACCTTCCTGCTGAATGCATCTCTTTCCACCCGACTGCCTCATTCTCATGTCAGCAGGGACCTCATGAGCCTTGAACTCTTTTGATAAAGGGACTGAAGTACACCTTCACCATTCAGTCCTTTGATCCCAAGCTTTTTCTAAATAAATGAAAAGGCATTCTACTAGACCTCCTCTTGACCTGTTCAAGATTCAGATATAAAAGTGATGGGTGGAGGGAGAGATATTTACTAGTCTTTGAAGGTTTCTTACATTAATTGTGTGTTGTTGTCTGTGTGGTTTGGTTTTTTTTTTTTTTTTTTACATTTTCATTAGCAAAGCTAAAAATGATAGACATTGAACCATCCCCCTACCCAACTCCCTGAGACTATTTTAATTCAAAAGCAGCCCTAATGGGTCTAAAGAAGAAGTCTGCTCAATCCATTAGTATGTTACAAAGTACTTACAGGCTAGTGCTCATCTGGAAGGCAAACAAATGACCTCAATAATCTTGAACAGCCTTCTGGTAATACATGTGAAAATAGCTTTTTCTGGCTTTTTTTCTTTTAATATTTTCAGACAGTGGATACTGATCCCGAGGATACGGGAGTCCTACAGTATCCTATTTCCTAAATGGTGTTCATCTAACCATGTTACCAAAAAGAAAAAGACTTTATATTATCCATAAGTCTACGTACTTAGTTGACTGCAAACCCACAACTACAGTTCTTGTACTAGGAAACCCATATCCCTCCACAAAAAGAGAGCAGTGAGCCAGCTGCTAGGAATATAAACACAATACTAACCTTCATCCACACCTCTGCTTCTCCTAGGAGCAGTCTCGCTCAGGGGTAAGGAACTATAGCCTCCCATATGTTTCTGAAGAGCAAAATCATAATCCTTCACAATTCTTGTGTGACAGGCTGCGAGGCATAATTTAGACCTAAGTTCTCAAACCACTTTGCCTTCCCAACCCCGGAATGAAGACGCGAGACAAGAATTATGGGTTAATCATGGGCCACACTTTATTAAACACAATCCATGTTGCCATCCTTTGGCAAAGGGGGGTCCTGCTGTAGTGCGGAATCAGGTTTAAACACAGAGGTCTCAAAGGACCCCTTAAGCAACAAATGGGCGAGTCCCTGGCCCCAAGTTCTTGCGGTCTTAAAGACAGCAAGAACCCGGCCGGCCTCAATTTGACCACCCCCGGGCCTCAAGCCAGCTTCTCCTTGTTGACTGTTGGTCTGGGTGTGGCCCCAGCACATCTTTCCCCCCCAAGCACTGTAACTGCATGATCTGCAGCACTGGGAGGTCAGATGGGCTATAGCTTACCTGAGTTTGCAATGGGACTCACCAACAAAATCTGTTATATCCGCACTACCCACCACTGCATAGGGACTAGCCAAGCTAAGTCCCATGCCCGCCATTGAGCTCACCAAGCTCCAACAGCAGGCCCCCCTTGATGTCTTCAAGGAACACATCCAAACCTCATTCGGACGGATGTACACGATCGTTCCGAAAAAACTCAGGCCTATCCATGCTGATCCTTCTGGTGACCAGTCACCGATCCAGGCCACTGCAGACAGCTTTGCAGGCTACCCAGCTAATACTCCTTCATTAAGCATTAGTGGGCCAAAATATGCCTCACATCCCGTCGTGCCAGCTGAAGGATGATCATCGGCCATACACTGCTCATAGCAGGGTACCGTGCCATCACCACTCGGAAAAAATTCAGGCCTATCCGTGGATCCTCTGGTGACCAAGCACCGATCCAGGCCGCTGCAGACAGCTCTGCAGACCACCCTGCTAACACTCTTCCGTGCAGTGTTAGCGGGCCAAAATTGCCTCACATCCCTCCATGCCGGCCGAGGGATGATCACTGACCATACAATGTCCATAGCAGGGTACGTAACCCTCACCCATGTGATGTCATGGATCACATCAAGGATCAGGCCTTTCCTCAGATCCTGGTCCGGTCGTTACCGCCCAAGTGTATTACCAACACATCTGGGGGATGTTGACCAAAGGCAGCCGCATAGTAAGGTTGGCCTCACAGCATCCCCCGGCATCCTTTCCATTCAATAAGGGTTCTAGCTCCAAGTCCGAGACTGCTCCCCATGGGGACATGGCAGCGTAGTGAGCTGCACAAAAACATAGCTGCGGCCAGTGATCATGATGTGCTCCCTTCTCATCATCGTTATGGTATCTGCAAGATAAAACAAACCGGGCCCCTACCTAGACGTCAGGGGGTGCCTCGCTAATCGGCCTTGGATCAGCGGATGCGAATCTGCACCATCCCATTGACTACCCTAACATCCTGCCATTGTATAACTACTCCGGTTTTATCTCCCTTTCCAGTGGCAACCACTTCGCTAACCCTGAGGGTGCTGAAAAAGTTAATAAGGACACCACCCTGAATAAAGTGACTTCATAATTATCTCAACAGAGAGCCTACCTCTGCTTACCAATGCTTTCTAATAGTCCCGGCGATATGGGTACTCTCGAATCTTTAACTCTGCCTCTTTCCTTAGACCAACCTTCAATCATTTTCCTAAAGCGGTCGTCTGAAGAATAATCCTGATACCCATTAATTTTAGCATAGAAAGCCAGTGCCAATAACCTACCCTGTATAGATCCTGGCGCCAAACCCTTCCTGTTTAGATACACAATGAACTGTTGAAGATGCTCCACTGGGGCAGGCCACGCTGAATAATTTGAATTAATTAATCCTTTGCTAAAATACCTATCTAATCAGTTATAAATTGATCTTAGAGTATAGAGTACTGTCCAAAATATACAGCAATAATAATCCTATTGGATTCCCTAATTAATTAAGGATTAAAATATCCATGTATTCATTTGCTTTGACTAAAGAGCCATTATTAAATTAAAGCATTCTATTACAAATCTAATATTTAAATAAGAGTAGATGCCCCCTCTAACCAAAGCGTGCTCGACCAAAGGCTGCGCACGTGGTTCCATTTGAATGTTGGCACCGCCGAAGCGCTCTAACTGTTTCCTCTCAAGAGTGGGCGGGGGAGCGTAGCGCCGAACAGCTGAGGAGCCGTGGCCATTTCCCCTCCCAAGCCTCAGTAAATGGGACCCAAGATCACTTGAGGAGAGTACTCCAAGAAGCCCGATCGTCTTTAAAATTGGGAAGGCTGAGTGCCAAACCCCTGGGTCGCGCGCAGCCGGCGGCGCTCCCTGTTGACCCACAGGCAAGCCCCGCTAAAAGGTAGCGAGCCTGCAAACCTCGTTATGTTTCTCCTCTTCTCTCTAAAAGAAAATGTAAGCCACTGATTTGAGTAGGCTGGTAAAAAACCGTCCTTGCTAACTTAACAATTGGTGCCTCGCGAACCGAAGGTGCTTCCCCCACACGCTCAGTGCATGGCACGATTCAAAATGAGGCATCCCAAAACATTCTAAACATCCACCCTCGGGAGGAGGGAGGCTGGGGGGGGAAGAGAGATTAGAGCGCCAAACAGCTGAGAAGCCAAGCGGCCACACCGCGCTGCAGCCGCTTCCTGACTACCTGGCCCTCGCCAAAGGTAAGGTGCTGGGCTGGCACATAATTGCGGCAGTCCCTGTTTCCGACCCCTCTGTATTAGCTTGCTTTTGTTTGCTCGAGGCTTAAACTAAATAAACTCCATGAGCTCCTATCACGCGGAAGCGCAACCCACACGGTCGCGACCCCACCCCTTCTCCCTACTATCGAAGCCAAACAACAATTCAATTGTATGAAGAGGGGAAAAAAACAAAAACAAGAACTCAAATAATATTACAATTAAATCCAAACTAATCGCAAAAGAAATCAAATAATATTAGAAATAGATCCAAATTAATCAAAATTGGCAGACAAACCACGGGAGGAAGCCGAAGCTACCCCCCCCCCCCGACTCCTGAGCGTTGATCCTTGCAGGCCTCCCGCTCAGTGACGCAGCTCGCAACAACGCCGAGCAGCGGAGCACTGTCCTTAACCAATGCCAGCAAAGGAAGTGGAAGAGGAGAGGGGGGAGCGGCCCTTAAATAACCTAATGTTTCCCCCTCTCTTCCTATGCTAATCTCGTGATAACAGAAGTCCCGCGCTATCCGGGGAGGGAGGCAAAGGCGAGCCGCGCTGCTAAAGTTCGGCTCAGCAGCGGCTCGAGCATTCTGGATGTAGTGTAGCTCAATTCACAGGAGTTGTTGCATTTTTCTTCCAGGGTGCCTAGGCTGTCACTTCTCATAAATTAGTTTTTGCAACCCAAGTATGCAGGTTGCTGCTTAGTTGAAAGAAGGTCATCTGTCTCTCTTCCTCCAAGTGCAACCAGTTAGAAACCATTTGGGGGAAATATATTCACCTTGTAAGTATCAGACATACCACAAAAATACACTCCATGTGTATGGATATATGTATCACAATATTTATTACAATATTGACTGAATGCTTATTGGAGATGCTTGTTTCATAGATAGAAAAAAGATTATACCTGCCAGAATAATGAGCCAGTGACCTGAGACGGAACATACTGCTTCTCCTTTGAATGTTCACACTACAAATCTTTGTTTTTGTTTTTGCCCTTGAGTTGTCTCCTGTTAATTTGTAGCTGGCAATCTCCCCCCCACCCTTTTTAGGTTAATTCTCACAGGAGCATCAATTTTGTGGGTGTTTCATTAACATCAGTTCTTCAGATTATAGCAAAAGAAGTAGAGAAAAGGCGAGGTTACTGCTTAATTAAGAGCTTGCCTGAAATTGAAGGTCACCTACAAATATGATCTATGGTGCTTCAAAACCATCTTTCTCCACAAAGACATTTTTCCATACAAGGAACATATGCACTTGTTTGCCATCTACATTCATGAAATGAATAGTATAGAGTTGAATGCATCAGCTTCCACTTGTGGGTGGGTGGGAATGAAGACAGAGACAATACCTTTGGATAATTAGTGGGCCCCAGTTTTATTATATCAAATGAACCATATCTGCAAAGAGACTGAGGACTGACAAAGTTCTCTGGAAAGGTTTTTCCACAGGTACCAACAGATATGACCATCTATCTCCAGACTTGGCATATCTCCATTGGCTCCTTGTTTGTTTCCATGCCCAATTCAAGGTGCTGGTCATTGTGTATAAAACCCTCAATGGTTTAGGACCTTGATATCTGTTAGAACGTCTCTCCCACAAAACAGCTACCCATCTCACCCACTCTTCGCAGACCAGATGTTAAAAGCAATAACATCAAAGGAGGCCAAATAGCGAACATCAGAAACTGTGCTTTTTTTATTGTGGCCTCGCACCTCTGGAATAAACTTCCAGCAAAGATTTGCCAGGCATGTTTCTTCACAGTTTTTAAAATGTTAGTAAAAACAAAAGTTTAAAGTTGTGTTTTATTAGTGATCTTACCTGTGATGTCCAATGTCGTTCTAAATAAATAATTCTAAATTATTTACGTAAAGATAGGCTAGCTAGTTTAGTGGTTTTATTGATTGATTGTATTGTTTCTCAATATGTATTTGTATATTGCTTTGTATTTATTCTTTCATGATATATATGCTTTATTTTAATCCACCCAGAGAGTGCATTGCACTATGGAGCAGTATATAAGTTTGAACAAACAGACAAAGAAACAAACAATTTTGGTGCCGCCAATTCTTAAAATACCCAACAATTGTAATAAATGTGGTGGAAACAAGCTATTTTGACACAATTTTATCCTTGATGTATTTAAGAAGTAATGAATTTTGCTGAGTTTTGCTCTATCATTGGCTTTTCTTTGCATACACACAAACACACACACAGCCGCAGAAATTTGAAATACTGTCTTTGATTGTGTATTTTGAAGGGCAATTGCTTTCATCTCTTGGAACAGCTCTTACTACAGATCAGCACAGTAACAAGAAACAACTTTATATTGGCTGAAATCCTGTTGCACAGTTATGCAAAAGGCATACCTTTTGGTGGTAAGTTTTTGTGGGTTATGAAATCAACATAGGCATTATCTGTTACATACTGAGCCACTTGACTTGGTGTGCAACAGATGTCAATGGAGATTTCTTAACTTATGGCAATCTGCTGCTAAATATTACACCTTTTGCATAACTATACAACAGGATTTCTGCCGCTGAGGCTGCAGCTGCATGGACAAATACCACAGGATATGCTGTAGGTATAAAATGGATGATTTTTTTTAAACTGATCACATGAGGCACAGTCCAATTTGAATCAGTCTGGCCCTTTTTGATTGTTTTTTGTCTGTTTGTTTGTTTGTTTTCCCTTTGCCTTTGGAGGATTCTACTTTTTTCAAGCCAGAACAACTCAAAAAGACTTTCCCCTTTGTGGTAGTTGTTTTGTTATGCAAAATGATGGGGAGTGTGTCTGTGGGCAGTGGTGTGGTGACTTAGCCAGTTGGGGCATGAAGTTTAGGGACTGCAGGATCACCTACCACCACACTCTGTCCCCAAATGTTATAGATTTTTTAAAATATTTTTGAATAAATGAGTTGAGCACTGAGTCATTGCATTAATATACTAGCTTAGTGCTATATTGCCTCAGCCCAGAGTCCCATACCCTAATCCAGTTTTTCCTCCCTGCCAGAGACCATTCTACTTCTAAAAAGTCAAATATTTTTTCTTTCTTTGATGCAGAAAGGAAAGATCAACTGCACACACTTAAATACACACACACACACACACACACATACACAAAGAGTAGTGCTTTGTCAAAGCCTTTCCCCCCTTGCATCTTGCCTCATGAAGGAGGATCAGTAGAGCACACACATAAGCGGTACCAGCACTCATCTCTCTCCACAAAGCCTCTCTCCAAAGACTCTAATTCTTCCCTTTTTAAAACAGCTTTTTCTGGGAATATCTCCTATTTATTTATTTATTTATTTATTTATTTATTTATTTATTTATTTATTTATTTATTTATTTATTACATCTTAACAAGTGATTCAAGGGGCAAGATAAGATGAAGAAATACTCACTGAGGATGGAAAGCCTTTTGTAAAGTAGTTCCTTTGAATTGCACCATCTACAGGTGCTGCAGATGGAATTGCAATTAAAAATATTCTTTTCTCCTCTATCTGTGTAGCCACTTATATCAAAGAGAACCAAATGCCCCAGAGCAACTTCACAATGAGAGAATGTGAGTTATTTTGCATTTCTCTCACTGTGTAGTCAGGCCCAAAGTCCAGTGAATGGTCCAAGATGTATTCACACTGACTCGGAGATAAACTGAAAGGAAATGTGCAAGGCTGATGGTTGTAACTGAGATTGGGGACAGGCAAGGATATGAACCAGAGTTTCACAGGACAAACTCAGGTCTGTTCATCCCAGGTTGCATTTACTCTGACATTGGGAAAAGTATACAGCACGTAGCACTCACTCAGTATGGATCAGCCCTTTCAGGCACTGGAAATACATTTCAGGCAAGAGGTAAGCTGTCTATCTGCTCCTTGTACAGCAATTGCTGTATCAGAAGTGCTCAGGTCTTTGTTTCCTTCCAATTGTTAGACAAGTTAAGCTGCCTTGTAAAAGAAAACAGGAAAATGCAATCTATTTATACTTGCCATTGATAAATCTTCCAAGCATAATAGATTATTCAATTACTAATGGGCCCGCTTTAGACATCTTAGTGAGATAATTAAAGCACTGTGGCACATAATCAATCCATTGATTGATCATCACACCCCTTTTTTCTGAAGGTAATAATTTAATTTACATCCTTCCAACAGATTCTTCAATGCAATTTCCTATCTCTGTGTGTGCATGCTTTATTTTCCTTTGACTTCCTGCCTCTTCCTACCCAGCAAGCTCATGGGAACAAAGGACAAGGTTTCCAGTTGTAATTGTATTTGCAAGGCACCACATGGGCAAGCCATATAGAGATAACTGATGGCCAAACTACATGTGTCATTAAGTGCATGAATGCCAGTCATACACTTGCTTTCTGTTGTATAAACAGCAGCCATGAGGAAACCCAAGCAGCTTTGGGACTGTGGGACACAGTGAAGAAGATTCCTTTGGATAGTTTTCTTTCTCTCTTTGCCTGTCACAAAAATCTCCTCTGCAAAACTGCTTCATGGATTTCATAGAAAGTTTCCTGCAGCCAAAACAGAAGCTGTCCTTGAAATGCAAAGAGGTTTTTTCAGGGAGGAATTGTTTTCAGGAAGGTGGCACCCATTTTCCAAAGATTGTTCAGGTTTCCCCTCCACTCTGACTTACATTTCAAAAACAGGCATTGATTACATCTACACTGTTAATATATGTTGTTTGACACTGTTACTTTTGTTTGCAACCATGTTTAAAGTTGCCAAAGTTTCTACCAGTTCCAAAAAGTGACCCTGAAAAGACCCTTGAAATTTGATGGCTCAGTTTGTGTAATTTCTATATACTTAGAGGCTTATCTTGATCAATATTATAGCATGTTGTTGTTTAAAATATTTATATCCCACCTTTCTTCTCAAGAATATGCACAGCGGCTTACAATGTTAAAGACAAACAATATAAAAATTCTTTAGAGTCTGTTGAAATCTGTTGTTGAAAGTTGTTGTGTTTTGTCAGTTTGCTGTTTGACTTGTTCAATTGTACGTAATGAAATCTTTTATTCTTTCTCCTACTAATTTCTCAGAGTGAGTCATTAAGACTGTAAGTGCCAGTTAATGAGAAAAAGGGATGGACTAATCTGGGGAACCTGAAGCTCCGTGAATTCTTGCACGTCTGCTGTGCAGCTAGAATAATTTAACTGAAAATTTAAAACTCTGCAACAGAATCTGCCACACAGCCATAGTGTATACTATGTCTATGGTAGGAAGAACAACTTCCAGATGTTGGGGAACCACATGCCATTGGATGCTAAAGGGCCTCACATGGTCCTTCATGCACAGACACAGACACATTGCTACATTTATTTCAACTGAAAAAGCCTCATTGCAGCCCCAGTGGCATTTTTTTAAAACATTTTTTTTAAACTTAGAAGGTCACTAAATATGGCACAATTGTCCCTCATTCCCTCTAGACCAGTGGTTCTCAACCTTGAGTCCCCAGATGTTCTTGGACTACAGCTCCCAGAAATCCTGGCCAGCACAGTTAGCGGTGAAGGCTTCTGGGACTTTTCATCCTGGATTAATACATAAGGTGATTCCTGCCAATAAGAGACCACCTAAGTCTTATTCAGGTATCATAGCTTATTATTAGGTAAAGGGAGCTGGGGATCCATGCTCCAAGCCCACCGACTCAATTGTCAGTCTCCTAGGTGGCTAAGCTAGAACTATAAGGGATCTCTAACTGAATTCCACTTGAACACAATCAAGGAGCTTCCTCAGATTGGATACCCTGCCTTATCAGGGATTTTAACCATCTGGAGCTCAATAAGTGTGTTTGACTAACTACAGTTAGAGCTCCTTATCAAACCTGCCTGGCAGACACAAGGAGGTCAGAGGATAGGGATGTGCATTCCTGGCTCATACTCCATGTTTACAAACTATAATGTTTGAATAAGGCTATAATAAATAGAATTATACCAGAGAGATGCAGCTATGGGGTTATATCATGGAGGGAAAATTAGAATCACGTTAGCAAGAGTCCACGTGAGGGTAATGGAACTGAGTAGGTGAGAACTTTGAAAACAGTTGCTGACAAATCACTTTTTTTTGGCACTGCTAAAAATGTTTCCAAAATATAGAGTATTATCTTTGGAAACGTGTGTGTGTGTGTGCATGCGTGTGTGTGCGCGCGCGCACGTGCATACACACACAAACCCATGTGCATGAATGAGATGCACATATTTAAAATTATCATTCTGTTTATTTTTGCTTTCCCATTAAGATGATAATGTTGGTGGCATTTGGTCATGTTCAACTTCAGCAACACTTTCTGCTATATGGTTATGAAAAAGATGTCCTTAATGGATTTCTAAATAAAGACTGGATTAATGTTCATTTGTTTATCGGATGGTGGAATGATGGTTTCCAGAGCACTCAAAAAGGCCTAACCTCTCAGGTGTCGAAGAGCAAATCTTGAAATCATGGGACTCAGCCAAGAAATATAAATTGATAATTCCATTAAGAGAAGGAAGAGGTAATAAATGGAACACAGGAAAAGACTGTTTATAGTTTGTTAAAGATAATGCTACAAGAAGTGCCTAAGACAAAGTGTTTTACGTAATATAAAGCAAAGATGTTTGTTACTGTTATTCACGAATGAAACGTTACATGGTTGCCAGGGTTTCTGGGAGTCGTAGTCAAAATAAAAGGCAATGATATGTGGCAAAATCCTATTTGCCACTTGCTAGGATGATTCAGACAATCATCATAAGGAGACAGAATTCACCATTGAAAAGAAGGTCATCTGTTTGGGCCCTACAATTGTCATGTTTCCTAAGAAAACGACTTGGTGATATTTAGGACAGTGGATCCACTTTTTTTGCACATTTTTATACTGTTGTGCAATTACAGCAGAAATCTGAAACTCTTAAGGTTTTTTGGACTGCAATTCTAGGAAGTATAGTCCAAAAAAAGTCCAAACATCATCAATGGTTTAGAAAGTCTGTTGATAATGAAATCTGGGCACATTCCATTTGACTTCTAAATCCACCCAGGGATTGACAAACGTTACCTAGCAAATAGTCATCATGTGATGAAACCCTCAGATATCAAGTCCATCACACCATAACTGAGGTTCTCATAGTCACCTGACCCTGTGCTATGTACAGGGAGTTGACCAAATGCTTGAGATGCTGAACTGCATATTTGATAAGTGTTGTTTTGTCTTAATTTGTTTTACCACAGTATGGATTTTTCTTGAATCACAAAACTATTTAAGAATCTGATAAAAGGTGTGGATCTCCACTCCCCAGAGTGAAACGAAACCCATAACATTTTGAAATAAAACTTCGCAAAAACAAATTTCAAAATATTTGGGAAGAAATGGAATGAGGGGCTTCTTTTTTCTTTTCTTTCTTTTTTTTACACCCAGTTCACAGACCCACTGAAACACATCCATGGATCAGGGGCATCCATGGATCACAGGTTAGGAATCCTTGTTGTAGAGTATCCATATGCACCTGTTCATGCAACTCAGGAAAATTGAATATGCTCAGGAGTGGCACTGATAACATAATTTCTTAAAGTCCAACGAACTACAGATTGGTGTGCAGTTATCACAGTAGTCAAAATCAGAGTTTCTGTGCACAACTATGTACCAGCAGACTAACCTACAGCAATGGTGCATGAATGAAGTATGCAATGCTTGTGTTAGAGATCAGTATTCATGCCTTGAGAAAGAATAGTAATGCCCATCGCTCCCGAGTGCAGTAATTCTTAACCCAATTTAGTTTGATGGAATTAAGCATGTCGATTTTATCGTGAATTATGTCCGGTGTTTTTAACTTGTATTCTTTTTCGTTGAAAAAATGTTTTGAATTCAGCCCCTGAAGTTTGAAAGAGGACAGTTTCATCTTCCCATACATAGAGAAGGCTGTTCTACACAAAATTTGAAGACGCAGCAGCAAAAAAGTTCAAAAACTTACTTTCTCAAACCATGACTCCCAGTATCCATCAACCACCACGGCCATCATGGGATTCTACAACCTGAGACTAGAACTCCCAGAATGCCTCAGCCTAGATAGCCACTGGGGGATTCTGAGAACTGCAGTGTGGAAAAAGAACTTTTCCAAACTCTGATCCAAAAAGAAGGAGTTTTAGAGAGAAAGCTTTGACAGCGTGGATCAGTCTCCTTCTTAACTGAGGTGACAATGATGACCATTCCTGCAACAGTGTAGCCCCTTCTTTCTTTCCTTCCTTCCAAATCTGTATAAGGTTGAAAGAATTCTTTATTTACTTTTGTGAAATGTTACATATACATGAACACTGATAAGGAATAACCATATTTATCTCTCAAGCTTGGCTTACTGGTAATCCAGTCCATTAGCAATTTAGATATCTTAGCAAAATCTTTGCTAAGAAATCACCAGGGGATAATTAGTTTTAAAAAGATACAAAGACTAAGATGATCTCTTCAAAATCTGATTATTCTATTAGTCTTCTTTCCCGTTAATGAAAGAAACCCAAACTTTAATCATGCTTCTCTCTAACTGACAATTTATGCCATCCAGTACAATCTGCATGAACCATCTACAAGGGAGTATAGGTGACTTTAAATAACTTTGTAATATATGTATATGGCTGTTGGGACCATTAATGTCAGTTGAATGCAGTCAGCATGGACACAGAAGTAACTAATCTTTCAGTCTCACCATAACTGCAAATGTAATTAACATGGAATGGGCACTCAGGGTGTTGAGATGCTGCTGTGGTTTAATGTATTTCTTCTTCACACCTTGAGTCCAGCTGTGTTCAGGCACTAACACTTAAAATATTAGCATAAACAGATTAATATATTGTCACAATTTCTTGATTTGTTCGCTCAGTTTGCTCACTGAGTGAACAAACTGAGTTGGAAGTTGGTAATGACAACTTTTGATCCAGGAAGCCCAATGTGAATTTATTCTGCCATTTCTTTTTCATGGTTTGGATCATTACAAGGTAACTTGAACATGTAAGGTCACAACATTTCAGCACCCAAAAACTTCTTAGATTTTACAGTTCAAACAACCATAGGCTGCAGCATACCAAATTTGCCTTGCTTTGATTGGAAACTGTGGTGATATAAAACATACTAATCTTGCTGGAAGCATACCCAGTGTGGTGTAGTAGATAGAGTCATGTACTAGGACTCTGGAGAACAAGGTCATGGCAGCTCACGGGGAGTGGAACTGTTAAAACCACTCCTTAAATACCATACTTATCTTGAAAGCCTTATCAAGGTCACTATAACTCAATTTTGACTTGACACATAGCATACACACACAATCTTGCTGGAAGCATTGCCAAATACTGAGTGCTACTGCATGTAAGAGTATCTCAAGTATTACCCATTACTGAGTTCTACTGCATGTAAGAGTCTGTTGAAGTCAGCTACTAATGGCAGGATGTCTGTTCGTGTCCTTTGGTAGGTCTCTTGTATGTCATTTGTCAACACTAGCTGTTCCTGCATATCAGCTGCCAGAAACAATCACATATTGACTGCTGCATGTCTGACACGTCTAAGTCTTCTTGACTGCTACCATGTACCTGTTGTCAGATACTGCTAAATGCTGACCATGGCTCTGAAATCCTCTGGTAGCGAATGTTGAGGATGAATACTAATGTTCACAAAGGATATTCCGGAGAGGAATCTTGTTGTGCTTCATTGGGATTCTCAAGCCATTGCAACCAATTGGAACACTGCCTCCTTTTACGTATCAAGGGAACAATCGTGCTGTTGCTTATGAAACTGCTCACTCCAAGAA
The DNA here is from genome assembly GCA_037013535.1 of Intellagama lesueurii. Taxonomy (NCBI): domain Eukaryota; kingdom Metazoa; phylum Chordata; class Lepidosauria; order Squamata; family Agamidae; genus Intellagama; species Intellagama lesueurii. The sequence goes on along the minus strand of JBAJHW010000004.1, from coordinate 89,334,643 downwards.
GCAGCAGATGAAAGTCAAGGGTCAATAAACACTTAAAGGCTCATTTTTCTCTCTTCTAAAATTAGTTTCCTGACATGTAAACAAACTAATGTTTGAACTAAATTATCTTTGGCTACCTCACTATTCAACTGAGTCCTGAATTATCTCTAAACTGTGACAATAACACTTTGCTATAGGAAAATTATTATGTTATAAGTTTGGTCTCTATAGTTTATTTATTCATTGTCTTAGGTAACAAATATGTGATTTATTAGCTTGATTGTTACTTTTCTTATACATTTTGGATTGAGTCTAAAGTCTGCCATGCTTAGATCAGTGGGACTTAAAGCAGTAAGTTAGGGAACTATTTGATGAGCAAATTAAGGATTAATTCTAACTGGTAGTCCTCACTAGAGTAGACGTGTAGGGTGGAATCAACAGGATGTATGTAAGTATTAATTTAACAAGTCTCTTTCATTCAATGGGTCTACTCTAACTAGGGTTAACAATTGGTTTTAGCTATAAATGTAATTACCGTTAATGGATCTAAGCAAGACAAAAGCTGGATCCAAAACCATTTGTAATCTTTTCCACTATACTACAGTAAAATTGTTTGTTTCATTTATTTTGTTTGTTGTTCAGTTAACTACTTTCATCCTGCCAACAGAAAAATAGGATATAAATAAGGTTAGTTAGTTAGAACATGGCCCATTCAAATTCATGAGTGCAATGCCAACTCTGATTTGATTTCCTGTTTGTTTGCTTTTATGGGGAAACAATCATTGTGGCGTGCAACACATCTGGCTGAAAAAGAGCATCCCATGATATGAAGTAATGTAGAACTAATAGCAAAGTTGATGCTTTTGTTCTGCTTGTATGAGATTTGCAAAAAAATGGATACCAATTTTAACATACATCTTTTCTTCCAGGGAGCCATGGAAAATAGATATGAATCAACTGCTAGCTGCCTAAATGATCGGCAAAGATCCCAAATTTCTGTTCTTTAACAACAGCAGTATCAAAAGTTCCTCATGAATTACACTGCTGAAATGAAGAACCCGTGGACAACCAGGAGTGGCATTTTGTGGAAGCTCCATTTAGTTGTGGATATAGTTTGGAAATAACGAATTAGAGATAATGTCATTATTACTTATAATTACTGGTCTGGTACTGTATTTTTCTAGGGTAATGAGGGAACAACAAAATTACATTTAAAAGGTAATACAGTGAGTGGGAATGATGGTATAATATACTGTTACAGGTGTCTCTCTGTACTGTTTGGTACTGCTCCTTTTTCCTAGGGCTGTAAATCATTGTTTCTCTCAACCGTAACAGGCAGGTATGAGGAACAGCAGAAATATCCTCCTTGCACTGTGACAGGTGCTACCAACTCACTGATTTTTGTTTTCTAGTGCTACAAACTTAGCAGTTTTTAAACAAATTGCAATGTGCACAAATAACTCAACATTGCAATAATTGCTCCTTTGTTGTGTGGACTTTTAATTATTAGAAGCATTGGATGGGTTGTTCAACCAGCTATTCCTTCTGTTCTTGTGCTTTGTTTCATAAAGGCAAAGGGCATAAGAGCAATGCAAACTGGCATAGAGACCAGAGACCCTAAGCACAAATTGCAGAAGTGACAAAGAAAACAAGAACTCCATGTTTTGCTCTTCTGCTGGAGGCAAAGAATCTTGTGAGCCTTGGACATTTTTCACTGAGGTGTCTTGTTGTTATGGCCTAAATCAACAAGAAGATGGAATTTGGTGAGAATTCTTACTTTTCCTACTTTCCTTTCAAAACTATGGACCTATTCAAAAGAAAAACTCACAAGATTTTATATGGTACCGGGAAGGATTTGAGACATTCCCCTGCTTATTTCAAGGAACAGGAAGAGTCAGTCATTAGCCTCTTAAAGGATCTGTCTAAGTACCTTCAAAGAACTTTTTCAGTTGTTTTGATAACCACACTTGGTATGTAGAGTTTCCTTTACTCCTCATTATTATTCTTCATTGCTGTCCATCTTTATCCCATTTTTAATGCCACTATGACCCCTAATTGATTCCCCATCCTTGCCAAGGCACACTATTTCTGTGTCATTAATTTTCTTTTTTTGTCAATATGCCCTTGACTGAATATCGCAAGGCTGATAATGCGGGGTAAGGTTCTTTTTCTCCCTACCTTCTCCTGTTTTCAGGGGTCATCTTATACCTGCACTTATGGTTTGGCCCACTCGGCTTATATGGCTTTTTTTTTTCCAAAAGCACCATGAACAATTGTGAGAAGTATGGCAGAGGAGCAGCTTATCGGTAGGTGGTTTCCTCACATGAAAGCAGTCACACACAAACTCCTTTATAAATAGCTTAATAAAGACCTTGTTCATGCCTCTGATGGGGCCTGGCAAACAGGAGCGGAAAACCAAAGGACTGTCTTATACATATTTGCATGGGTTTTAAAAGAGCTTCTGAAGATTTAGATGATGGTGTGTTTCATGGTGATTTTTATCATGGTTCAAGAGATGGCAAAAGAGCCACTCAGGGAAATAGGATGGAACACAGGCAAACTCTACAGGAAACAGAAGAGATTCTTCTCTTTGCCAAAATGAAGCATTTCCATGAAAGCAGAAAAGCTTCCATGATAACACTTTTCAAACATTTGAAAGGCTGTCATACAGAGGAGGGGCAGGATCTGTTCTCAGCCATCCCAGAGTGCAGGACATGCAACAATGGACTCAAGTTAAAGGAAGCAAGATTTCGGTTTAATATCAGGAAAAACTTCCTAACTGTTAGAGCAGTACGACAGTGGAACCAGTTACCTTGGGAGTTGATGAGTGCTCCAACACTGGAGGCATTCAAGAAAAACTTAGATAACCACCTGGCAGATATGCTTTGATTGTATTCCTGCATTGAGCAGGGGGTTGAACCTGATGGCCTTGTAGGCCCCTTCCAACTTCACTTTTCTATGATTCTATGATTCCTCCACCAATTACAGTCAAGAAGGCCTTTTCCTTTTTCTTCCCAGCCCATACATGTCAAGAGAAGTGCAATATGGAGCTAGAAAGGCATTTCTTTTCCTTCTGGTTTCATCTCTCCCCATCTCAGAATTCTGCCTGGAAAATCCTCAACAAATTCTGGGGTTGGAAGTCCTTGCAATGTGAAAATCCCATCCTTGATACTGATGAGGATGGTGATGTGATGATGAATGTGAACTTTAAAGTACAGTTAGCAGCTTCATAAGCCTGATGATGATGGATTTTCTTTCCCCTGTACCAATGCTATCCACTTTTGGTTGGATTGGACTGATACCTAAATGACCTCAAAACAAATAAGGCACCTATGAAAGAACCCAAAATGAATGAAATCTGAAAGAGTTTCCTGCGCACATACCCATTAAAGATATCCGTTTATCATGAGTGTGTGCTTTTCTTGCCTCCACAAATTCCATGTTTCTTTTGTTTTATGACTGGTCATTATGAGATAAACATGGGCTTCTTTAGCAAATCTTACTGCTCAGAGAATATAGAATTGCAGTGTTATAGGAAACAGATTTTATCAGCTTCTAACTGGAAAGCTGGCTTTTTCTGTATCCCTAAAGGTTACTGATAAAATAGGATAGAACTGCCTATCAGTGTCTAAGCTACACCCCTCGCCCTCCTGCTGCTCTGAGGAGGAAGAGGATGATTCTTTCCCCTTCTTCAACTATGTCATTAAATGATCTTTAAAAAAAAAAGCTTTTAGGTACAAGTGACAATATCTATAGCAGATGCATAGAAAACTATGACTCAGCTGACATTCAATTTATTTAACACTGGATCAACTTGGAAACTGTTCAAATGCTTTGAAAACCTCTAACAATGGTATGACTGTGTGTAAGTGTCACAAAATATTATCCTAGTCCCAGAGGACTTGTTAACACAGTTCTTATGTCAGGATGCCAACAAGACAGCTCTTAATGGCTAGAATTACACAATACTAGATTACTGAGTGTTTTGGAAGTTTGATTGTTTGAATGGATTATGGCTTGGTTGTGTCTTCTCCCCATTTGCCATCTTCTGTACAGAGGATCAGTTCCCATAAGCTTTATAATTGGTCTGAAATTCAGACAGATGAAGTCAATTTGCTGTACATCACTTTATTGGAATAATCATTAAAATTCATTATTTGTTTTCCCCACCGAGTAAGGCCATTATTTATTTAAGACCTGTCTTATGAAGCAGCTCAAATTGTCTGATACCCACTGTTATTCAGCATGCAGTGAGAACAACTCCCAGCCACAAAAAAACAGAATTAACAAAGGTATATAACATCCATCTATAGGAAGACAAATCCATGTGACAGCACCCGTTGAGAAAATAAATGCAGTTAGAATACTTGGTTAATTTTTAATGTATTAAGTCTACAGTCCTATCTGTAGATTCCCATATGTTGGACAGCTGGCTGGATAGCTCAATAAGTTGGAGTACCTGATGACAGAGCATAGGGTTGGGAGTTTGTCTGTGTAAACTGCACGGGCCTAGGGTACCACCAGAAGAAAAGCCAGGTGAATCACTCTGAGTACTCTTATAAGAGTACTTATACTGAGGAATCCCTGGCAAGGTCTGTCATAAATTCGAATCATTTTGACAGCACAAAATTAATTATTATTATACTTTGAATAATTTTATCTGGGAATAAGGCCTAATGAACGTATTGGGGTCTACCCCAACATATACATACATGGAACTGCATTGCAAGTAGGAATAGAAATGCCATTTGATTTTTGATCTGAATCAAGCCCTATCCAACTATTCAGAAAAGAGTTGATATAGACACAGGAGGAAAAAGATTTCTACCTCGGCTCCCTATCTGTTGTGTCTTAAAACAGAAAGTGATTATCTTAAGAAGCCTTTGACTACACATGATGACTCTTTGGCTACCTGGTTTTTCAAGGGCCCTGCTCATGTTGAAAAACCTCACACAGCAGAGATTTTCTTCTTCAGAGTGTTGTCCTCCATGTGAAGCACACAACAGGAACATTTGGTCTAGCACTTCCTCCCTCCTCATATATTCAGCTTAGGCCTTTTCTGAACACATGGATGGGGGGGTGTCTGTTTTGCATACATGCAATCACAAATTTGTTCCATTCAATTTACCACACAAATTGTGAGAATTTCTTTTTAAAATGCATTCAGCTTTCCATTTACTATAAAGCACAATTTCCCTGCCACAAGCATTTTAGTGGAACATTCCATTACATGTGCAATGTTGTGCACAGTGTTTCCAAACTTTTTTTTTTCACATTACCTTTGAGTTGCACACCAAATCCTGAGAAGTGCTATGTCAATTTTGTCTTATGTATGGCTTGATGCCGTAACAATAAAGTATGTATGTATGTCAAAATAATTTACCTGTTAATCCCGGAATGGTGAAATAGGTCTACTAACCTACATACAATATAAAACAATATGAAAAAAAATATAAAATTCATCTCCAACCCTATATAACAGTGATTCCAAACCTTTTTTGAGTCACGACTCATTTTATAATAGTAATGGGGGGGGGGGAGAGAGAATCCCACCATGTTTGCATAAGAAAGCATTTTAACGAGGTAAAGTCATCCCTTTTTAGAAAGTAGAAACGTCTTCCTCTCCCAAAGGGTCTGTTTCCCATACATACGCATACACGCTAACTTTAATATCCCACTCCAAAAAGTCAAAGAAGAAATTATTTGACAAGGGCTGCAACACATATAAGGTGACCCATGGCCCCTAAGAAAACACTTTGCAGCCCCCTTCGGGGTCACAACCCCCAGGTTGATAAACACTGCTATACAGTGGTACCTCGCTAGACGATTGCCTCGTTAAACGACGAATCCGCTAGACGATGAGGTTTTGCGATCGCTGTTGCGCTTCGCAAAACGATTCCTATGGGCGCTTTTCGCTGGACGATGTTTGGGGGCCTCTCCCGTGACCCCCCCACCCCTTTCAGAAGCCTCCCGGGGCGCAGGGGAAAAGCGGAAATTTTTTATTTCCAGCTTTCCCCCCTGAATTTTCAGGGCAGAGAAAGCCTCTTATTAGCCCGCCCATCAGCTGTTCGTCGGGAGAGGGGAGGGGGAAGGAGCGGAGAAGAGGACAAAATGGCTGCCGGGGCTTTTTCAGCAGGTAAACATGCAGTGGAAATGCACCCGGGGAAGCCTCTGAAAGCAGCGCTTTGCAGTGGGGGTGGCGTGGGGGGTGGCGGGCCTGCCCCTGCCATCCACCCACCCACCCACCCCACGGCAAAGCGCCGCTTTCAGAAGCCTCTGGGGTGCTTTCCCACTGCCTGTTTCCCTGCTGGGAAAGCCCGGAGAAGCCTCAGAAACCCTGCTCCTATCAGCTGTTCGTCGGGAGAGGGGAGGGGGAAGGAGCGGAGAAGAGCACAAAATGGCTGCCGGCTGCCTGCTGCCTGCCGGCTTTTAGCTGTTTGGTGCTCTTTTCCGGATGTTCCGCTGCTACCAGGCACTATGAGAAGCCGGGCTCAGTCTACAGTACCTGGTAAGTGACTTTCTTTTAATTTTTTTTAAGTTTCTGTGCTTTTCTTTCCTATCGGAACGCATTAATTAAATTCCAATGCATTCCTATGGGAAATTTGGTTTCGCAAGACGATGTTTTCGCATGACAGCGATTTGTCTGGAACGGATTAACATCGTCTTGCGAGGCACCACTGTATAGGGATGGATGGTACATAGACTTCTTTATGCACCCGTATTTGGGGAAAGGTGCCATTGGACATAGTGAGATTTTTTTTGCCAACTAAACAAGTCTGTGACTGAGCTTTAAATGTAACAAGAGAAAATGTAATCTATTCCAGCAATCTGAAATTTAGTTAGGCATTTTCCAAAAGGGTGGCCAGATGAAAAAGAGGACAGGGTTCTTGTACCTTTCACAGTGGCTGGGATGCTACAAGGCAACAAGTCAGAACCAACCTAAAGTGATCCTAATAAGGTTTTTCGAAGTACATGAGGTACTTAGGGAGTGGCTTTACCTATGCCAACCCCTCCCCACAAATTTCCATGGCAAAATGGGGGTTTGAACCCAGGTCTTTTGAGTTCTCCTCCATCACCCTGACTGGGTACACCACACTGGGTACACTTGCTTAGCAGAGGAAATGGTTGAACTCTCAATACAAGCAACACCTGCTGAAATTTCCTCCCTCACACAAGTAAAAGTATAAGAGATCAGTCTTCCATTTCATCTGGCCATCTGTTTTCAAGCAGCAACATTGAGTTTATCTAATTAAGGTAGATGCAATTAAGGAACAGGACCGGTGCTATCCTTAGGTGGAATGAGGCTGCTGCCTCAGGCTGTGGAGCACTAAATGTGGTGAGTTTGTTCCCCCACATATTCTGGGACAGCCCCTGTGCAGGAGAACTGTTCATTTGTGAAATACCTTCCTCTTGGAGATGTGGAGAGCTATTGGTTGTACTTGGGAGACTTAGAAAAAGGTGTTTGATGACATGGAAGATGCCATTTGTATGGTGTGGAAGTGGTGTCTTCCTTCCCATTTTGGGCAGTTTTTATTTTCATCTTTATTGCTGAATCTTTTTCATTGTGAAGTGCTGAGAAACTGCTGAAAAGAAGAAATGTTTTGTAACACTTGTGGCCTTAAAAACAACAGTCTACGAATCATCACTCACATTTCATTATAGTACTGCTCTTTTTAAAATGAGGTTAGGAACAAAGGAAGATACATGTGAGTGAAAAGTGTTCACATTACCCTTTTAATGGAAAGTGATTCTTATTCTTAAATCTACCTGAGACAGTATTTGGTGATTAATGGGTTTAGAAAAGGGGGAAGTACTGGGTAAGAAAAACAAAATAAGCTGCTCTTGCAGAGTACATACAATCAATTATAATTTGTCTTGTTCAGTTTAGTTAGCCATTTTTAAGTGAGCCATTTTCCTCAGCTCACCTAATGTGTGAGCAATTCACGTTGAGTACAACATACTGATTTACAGTATGTCATCCTTTTGTCTAATTCATTTGTATAGGGACTTGGGCTTATCCCAAGTAGAATTTTTCACGAAAATCCTCACTAGTATGGGGTTAAAAAACCCCACAGAGGCAGGAGATATACCATCGTGTCTTTGTGTGTTTATATATGTATCAAACACACAGAATAATCCAAGGGCAGCCTTCTTTCCCCCCAGTATGGCCCCTAGGGTATTGAGGCACATTTTCTCATTGTCGATTTTTTTAAAATCATTTACCAGTGCTGAAGACTAAATGTTTCCTTAAAAAACCCCAAATATTCCATTTACCTTTCTGATTAAATATTCCTTGGGCCTGGAAAAACCAAAATGTCTCCTTGAGGGGGGCTTGTTACTTTGCTTTCTTCTTTTTCTACACCAGTGCTGAAGAAGAGCAAACACACACTGTAGCCAAAGTTCTAAAACTCTAAAGCCAGTAAGTTTAAAATTAAGGGGGGACCAGCTTGGGGTCTAAACACAGGTTTAAAAACAGACCAGTACAAAGGTCAGTTGGAATTAAGAAGTCAAGAGGTCAAGGCTGTGGGCTTCAGCTTCCCAGAGAATTACCTCAGCTGACCTTTCAGGAGTTGCAAATTTGATTAACCAGGTGCTACAGGCCCCAGGGAGCACTGTAATCAGGGCTCCATTATCCTCCTAACTTTGTAGAGCATGCCCTTGCAGGCTCTTCAGCCCTTTTGCAATCAGCCAGAAGGGCAAAGGGAGGAGCTAGGAAAGAGCATAAAAGCCAGGCCTCCTAGCGAGTGCCCTTGCTCGAGTGCAACTGCCTCCTGCAACAAAGTGCAGGGTAAGAAGACACAGCAAGTTTAGTAGCTGTGTGAGTTTAGCAGCAGGCCAAGGAAGCCAGGCCCCCAGATACTGCCTGTCACTTCCCTTGAGAAGAGGCTTGGCAAGCTCTAAACAAATATCAGCATGCAGTCAGACAGACAGCAGTGGGTTGGGGGCTATCCCTTGTTTTGCACTGAGTGTCATATGTATGACTATATGCCCCTTGGGTAAAAGTCATGGGTGTGTCCTCATTGCAAGGAGCTCCAGGAACTCAGGGAACAGAGTCACTCCCTTGAGGTCTTGGTTGCGGACCAGGAGAAGCAGAGACAGGGAGAGAGGGACCACAGTGAGACTTCCAGGGACCTTCAGGCATTGCCCCACCCACAGACAAGCAGCTCCTCAGCTGCTAGGATTGGAAGTCTCTGGGCTGGAGGACGCCAATCTGGACAAGAGGAAAACCATTCCCTAGAGGGGACTCCTTCTACAGGTGATGGGCCCGTATCCAGTTGCACAGAGGATACTCTTTGTGGAGAGGAGGGAAGGGGGCTTCTGATAGTGGGCGATTCGATTGTCAGGAACACAGAGTGAGGGGGATGTGACGGTTGTGAGGACTGCACAGTGACTTGCCTACCTGGTGCAAAGGTTGCGGACATCACGTCATCTGGATAGGCTGGTAGAGAGTGCTGGGGACAAGGTGACAGTGGCGGTACATGTCAGCACCAACAACATGGGGAAATGTAGCCGCGAGGTCCTGGAAGTCAAATTTAGGTTGTTAGGGAGGAAGCTCAAAGCCAGGAGTTCAAAGGTAGTGTTCTCGGAAGTGCTACCTGTTCCATGCACAGGGCCAGCTAGGCAAGCGGAGCCCAGGAGTCTCAATGCGTGGATGAGATGGTGGTGTCAGGGGAAGGGGTTTAGATTCATTAGGCACTGAGGAACATTTTTGGACAAGCCGGGCCTGTACAAGAGGGACTGGCTTCACTTGAACGAACACAGAACCAGACTGCTGGCACGCAACATTAAAAAGGTGTCAGAGCAGCTTTTAAACTGAATCCTGGGGGAAAGCCGACAGGAGTAGAGATGGGGACAAATAAAAAAAATGGTGATCCGTTTTGATTCGTGATCCGTCAAGGTTAACGGATCAACAGATACGAATATATGAATATTCTTCGACGAATCGACGAATTGATCTGTCCATCCATCTTTGCTTTAAACGGTTATAAAACTGGACCCCAACTACCTAGAGACACCAAATTTGCAGGGAAGCTTTCTCAGACACAGTTCTACAATCCCTGAAAGTTTGGTGAACACTGGATCACAGACCCCTGAGTTATATACTCACAAAGAGGACCCCCCATGAAAGCTACCCCCAGGTACTTAGAGAGTCCACAATCACAACGGAGCTTCCTATGTCTTTTCCCAACACGCCTGCCAACTTTGGTGAAGATTGGATATCGGACATCCGAGTTATTCACCCACAAATTGGGTCCCCCAGGAGAGTTTACCACACGGCACAGAAGCCCATTCTGCCTACTGGCCGCCGATCAGCTGATCGGAGGCCGATAGGCAGCCACCACCCCCCACAGCCAGCCACCCCCATAGCCTACCCACCCACCCCCATCCTTTCCCTACATTAGCCCCCACCCCACTCCCACTGACACCCCCTTACCTTAATAGTTGCTGCCTCCAAGGCAGGCTAAGGGAATCTAGGCTGCCCTTTGCAAAGATGGCAGCTGCAGCTTCCCTACCCTAAATGAAGCCACAGCCACCATCTTCACAAAGGGCAGCCAGTCTCCCTTTTTACGTGCCGTGGCTCGGACTAGGCCGAGAGACCTCGGCAGCTTCGATTAAGGTAAGGGGCTGCTGGTGGGGGAGGGCTAAGGTAGGGAAAGGAAGGGGGTGGGTAGGCTGTGGTATTGGGTGGCTGTGTGGGGTGGTGGCTGCCTTTCTGCCGCTGATCAGCTGATAGGCGGCCAGTAGGCAGAATTGTTTTGTTTTGTTTTTTAATACAAAGTACGAATAAAAACGGGTAAATATTCGTCCCTTCATATTCGTGGGGGTCTCTGGAACCCACAAATTTGGATCAATAGATATTTAATGAATCGGCTATATTCGTCGGAAAAAACGATCCATTTTTATATCCGTCCCCATCTCTAGACAGGAGCCAAGTGGCTTCCAGTTTGGGACTCCTCATCCGTGTGGAATGTGGGTGGAGAGGGTAGAGAACCACAAAGTGATGACAGCATAGGAATTAGGACTGGGAGTGTGATGGGACATGATAGTTGGTCCACTGGAATGAGAAGCTGTGGAAAAAAAGGAACAAATAGCAGCCCTTCTTGGGGGACCCCGTATGCAAGTGCTTTTATGCAAATGTCTGAAGCATCCGAGCAAAGATGGGAGAGCTGGAAACTTTGGTGGCAAGGCAAAACATTGATATAATGGCCATAATGGAAACCTGGTGGAATTTGGAGAACCAGTGGAATACCGCAATCCCAGGCTATAAATTCTATAGGAGGGATAGCGAGGGGTGTGTTGGAGGTGGGGTGGCCATCTATGTCAAATAAGGGGTAGAATCCAGAAGAATGGAGATGGACAGTGGGTCTGACTCTGTCATAGAATCACTGTGGGTCAAACTACCAGGCCCAAGGAGCGATTTGATAGTGGGGGTGTGCTATTGTCCTCCAGATCAAAAACTTGAGGGGGACCTTGAAATGAGGAGACAAATCAGGGAGGTGTCCAAGAGGGACAGGATTGTAATCATGGGGGACTTCAATTATCCTCACATCAACTGGATTAATGTGTGCTCGGGGTCAAGAAAGAGAGACCAGGTTTCTTGGCATGCTAAATGACTGCCTTGGAGCAACATGTCATGGAGCCCACCAGAGGACAGGTGACTCTGGATTTAATTTTGTGTGGTACTCAAGACCTGGTTAGGAACATGAATGTAACTGAGCTGCTAGAGAATAGTGACCATGCTGCAATCTCTTTCACCATGCATGGTGGGGGGAGAGTGTCAAGCAAATCTGCCACAAAAATTCTTGATTTCCAAATGGTGGACTTCCCTCAGATGAGGAAAATAGTTAGAAAGAAGTTGAAAGGGAAGGTAAAATGAATCCAATCTCTCCAGAGTGCATGGAGCCTGTTTAAAACAACAGTAGTAGACGCCCAGTGGAAGTGTATACCGCAAAGAAAGAAGGGCTCAACTAAGTCCAAGAGGGTGCCAGCATGATTAACAAGCAGAGTTAGAGGCTTTAAAGGGCAAGGAGAGGTCCTTCCATAAATGGAAATCCTTCCCAAATGAGGAAAATGAAAAGGAACACAAACTCTGGCAAAAGAAATGTAAGAAGATGATACGGAAGACAAAGAAAGACTTCGAGGAACATATGGCCAGCAATATAAAGGAGAATAATAAAAGCTTCTTTAAATATGTTAGAAGCAGGAACCTGCCAGAGAAGTGGTTGGCCCTCTGGATGGTGAAGGAGGGAAAGGGGAGGGAAAGGGGGACTTGGAGATTGCAGAGAAATTACATGAGTTCTTCACAACTGTCTTCACAACAGAAGACCTTGGGCAGATTTTGCTGCCTGAACGGCCCCTCCTGACTAATGAATTAAATCAGATACAGGTTAAAGGAGGGGATGTTTTAGACTTAATTGATAAATTGAAGATCAATAAGTCACCGGGCCCAGATGGCATCCACCCAAGGGTTATTAAGGAACTGAAGAATGAAGTTGCTGATCTTTTAACTAAAATATACAACTTGTCCCTTAAAACGGCCACAGTGCCATAGGACTGGAAAATGGCATGTGCCACACCAGTCTTTAAAAAGAGAAGGAAGTGGGACGTGGGAAACTACAGGCTGGTTAGCCTAATGTCTGTTCCAGGGAAGATGGTGGAAAACCTCATCCAAGATAAAATCTTACAACACATAGGTGAACAAACCTTGCTGAGGGAAAATCAGCATGGCTTCTGTAAGGGTAAGTTTTGCTTTTGATTTTTAATCTCTTTATTACAGCTGTTATTTATGGAGGTTGCAGATCCATCCCACCTTGATTTTGAGAACCTGAAGTTTCTGCTTGTGCTTTTTACCTAAGGGGAAATTTTAGAATGGCAGTTATGTGGATTTCTTAACCCCTCATAGGACTAGCGCAGTAATGTGGCTGAAAATGCACACCAGTACTCCAAATGGTAAGCTATGTTATTACAGGTTCTTAGTAAGTGACCTTATGTGCGTATTCCACCTCTAGCCATTGGCTTTTCAAGTGGAAGAAAAAAGTATCAACAGGCTTCCTGCCCCAGTGGACCTTTGAGCAGTAAGGAAGACCTAAGCTCGGATGTGTTTTGTGTTTCACATTTGGCTCTTTTTTCTTGATGATAGTTCTGCCAGCTGGTTGGCTCTCCAGTCCTGGTTACTCATTGATCTTGGGTACTAGTTCCTACTTTCTGAATTGCTCCATGAATTGTTGTCCATGGCCCAGCCCCAGCATAACCTTTATGTTTCTGTTTGGTCTAAATTGCAGGGAAGTTTTTGATTAGTAGAAAACCCCAAAGAATGTTGAGAATCATGGCATGCAGTGCTTTACCTTTAAGCAAAAATCAGCATATGGATCAAATTCTCATTAGTAGGACTGGAGTCCCCACCTTGTATTTTTAATTATGCCAGAAAATGATAAGTTGGCTGTAATTACAACCAGGCTCATAGGAAGCATGTCAACATTAAGGTCAAACTCCTCATTTTCTCTTGCTGAAGACATCCTCAGGGTAAACAGCAGTTGGAATTATGATTGCTGTCTGTTATCTTGCTGCTGAATTACCAAAAAACCCACATTTGAAGTATAGGTACAATCTCCTGCTTTTGAGACACACGGAAGAACAAATCATCATAGTTTTTACTGCTTTGTCCCTCTTTCTTTGGTAAGGGTCCAAGGTATATTTCATGACAGAAATGACAGATACTTTGTCTCTTAATATTTTATTGTTTAGTCAACACTCCCCAGCAGGGCAGACAAAACACCCACCAACCCTAGTTCTATCTGGTCTCTGTTGATTTTCAGTTTATTGGCCAGTCCATCACTTTATCCAGGAGCTAGTCCAAAACACCCACCACTTGTCTGCATTTGACAAAAGAGACAGATAGAGCTGGACATCAGCATATTGATGGCATTTCTGGCCATTTTCTTAGATGAACTCACACAAGCATTTCAATTGGAATGGGAGAATAAAATGGAGCCTTGCCATAGGAAACCATCTTTTCTAGTTCACAAAACAAACATTCATTAAAAATTTGAGTCAAAGCAAGGCTTGGGACTTTCTGTTTTTGGTTCATCCTCCCATATGTGTCCTGATTTAGGAAAACATATGACACAATCATCTATAGAACCTAAGAAACCACATAATGTAAGTATGCATATGTGTTTTTGTGCGTGCACTTGTGTGTGGCAGAGGGTTACTTCAGCACAGCCCTTTGGCTTACATGCTGGATATGCCACACCTACTCAACCCTCTGGTGATAGCATTTGGCAATGGGAAACCACCTACCACTTTAAATTTCCCACACCGCCACTGAATGCCTGAACTACTGGAAGCCTGTGAATAAAAGAGGGACCAGTCAGAAAAGGAACTTATTGGTGGATACCCTGTCAAGAGTCTCCCCAGAGCTGAAACTAGTTCTGTTTAAAAATCATCACTGGGTCAGAATCTCCCTGAGCAAGCTAAACTAGAGAGCCTCGTGGCATAGTGGTTAAACAACTGTACTTCAGCCAAAATTGTGCTCACTACCCAGGGTTCAATCCCAGGTTGCCAGCTGAAGATTGACTCAATCCTTCCAACCCTTCTATACTTCCAAAGTTGGTAAAATGCATACCCAGCTCTGGGGGGGGGGGGGCAATGTGTAGCCTGCATAATAAACTTTTAAACCTCTCAGAGAGTGCTTTAAGCACTGTGGGGCAGTATATAATCATCACACTTTAAACTAGTGCAGAAGAAGGCTCCAGATATTTGGCTGTCTGAAGTAAAGGACAAAATGGTTCCCCCTTCCAGAAACAACCTAGAGCGGGGTTGAATTTCACTTTAAGTGTGCTGGTGAGACAACATCCACTGGTGCACCTGAGGGCAGCAGCCTAGGAAGCAGGGTAGCACTGTCCAACAAAAGAGGGAAATGGCTGTGATGGTTAGAACAATGGTTGAGGGCTGTTGCTGTGGCTTCTACTTGGCATCTAACACCAGAGGAATTTGCCTCACTTTGCCTACTATTAAGCTGAGACCCGACTGGAGGGAACGTCTGAAGAAACTGTAAGCATTGCTATTCACCTCATTGCACTTTATTACACAATGGCCGAAGCATCAAGAAGAGGGTACAAATCCACTTCTTGCACTAGGGTCTTTAACATTATGTATAAAAAGTAGTTGGAAGGTGACATTGAGCTATGGTTGATTGCACAGTACTCTACAGAAAGCTCATTTAAAAACAGATTTTGGAAAAGGGGATTAAAAAAAAACAACATACAGCAGAACAAGTACTAGCAGTGACAGGAAGATAAAATGATAAGGACAGGCCCATTAATTAAACTGCAAAGAATCACAAAAACAGGGAGGGTCTGTGCTGTTTTGGACCAGAAATATATTCCCATGTAAGACATGTATAATGCAGAATAGCCAAGTTAACTCTTTGAATTCCATCTTCAACACTCCTTCAGGGCTGTCTACAGAATATAAATGTATCAATGATAGATGGAAGCAGGAGTGAGCAAGTCTGTCCATTTCACTTTCTGCCATGGTAACATTTTATGTAATTGAATAAATTCTGATAAAAAAGAGAAGATGCTGAAATTATATTATATTATATTAAAAAAAAAACCCATTAGTGCAATACACTATTCTGGGTGATTTACAATGAGATGAAAACACAGTAACTGTATATTAAACAACAGATAAACAGTGACAGAAAAACTCCAAGAGGTGTAAAGTAAAGGTAAAGGTTCCCCTTGACATTTAGTCCAGTCGTGTCCGACTCTAGGGCGCGGTGCTCATCCCCATTTCCAAGCCATAGAGCCAGCGTTTGTCCGAAGACAGTTTCCGTGGTCACGTGGCCAGCGCGACTAGACACGGAACACCGTTACCTTCCCACTGAGGTGGTACCTATTTATCTACTCGCATTTGCATGCTTTCAAACTGCTAGGTTGGCAGGAGCTGGGACAAGCGACGGGAGCTCACTCCGTTGTGTGGATTCGATCTTACGACTGCTGGTCTTCTGACCCTGCAGCACAGAGGCTTCTGCGGTTTAACCCACAGCGCCACCACGTCCCTTTGCAAATTACACCAAGAGGTGTAATTTGCAAATAAAAAGTGGAACATGAGGCATATAAACAGGCAAAATCCAGAAAAAATTGTCAGGCAGGGTTGCAAGGAAAGGCCTCTCTAAAAAGCAATGCTTTCTCTTTGTCCCATATTCATTTCTGCAGATGTTTCTAAATCCTACACAGAAGCCAGGGCCTGTTGCCTCTGAGGATGGTGGCAGTGGTGGAGGTGGCTGGACCAGGCAGGGAGGTGATGGGGGCAGTAGGAAGAAGGTGGGTGAGCATCCCCTTTTGCAGAATGAAACAAAGTGCTAAAGGGGGGGGGGGGATTTTGCTACTTTGTTTTGCTTTGGCAAAACAGGATCTCTGAAATGAACCACAAACCAGCTCAGTTTGTCAGTTTTTCTGATTCACGGTTCAGTTCATGCCCATCTCTAATCAGGAGCTATAATGTCACATGCCGGCACCACCATTATCACACATTTCACATAAACACATTGCCTGTCTCTGATGCTACTGTTGGATTAGGGCTAGGAATAAAGTCAGAAGTACCTGGATATAATTGCAAGATTTAGAAGTCTGGTTTTAAACATGAAAAATTATAGAGTTAGAAGGTTCACCAAGGGTCATCTAGCCCAACCCCCTGTTCCATTGCAGGAATCCCACCTAAAAATCCCTGACAGATGGCCACTGAACCTCCATTTAACAACCTTCAATAAAGGAGACCACATCATCTCGGAAGTAGTGAATTCCACTGTTGAGCAGCAATTGGCAACAAAGAGATCTTCCTAATGTTTGCTGGAATCGTCTTTCTTATATATAAATTCACCCTCTTTCAATCCTACCCGATGGCAGCAGAAGAAAAAATTGCCCCATCTTCTGAATTTGTTCCATAGCACTCCATATATTTTCAAACTTCTATCATACCACCTCTCAGTCTCATTTTCTTTGTACCAAACATGTCCAACTCACTCTAGTGTTCTACATAGGGTTTGATCTGCAGATCCTTTGCCATCTTAGTAACTTTTCTCTGAACACACTTCAGCTTGTTTGTATTCTTCTTAATTAGGGTGCCTGGAACTAGACCCAGCCTTGCAATTAAGGTTTGCTCAAAGCAGAATAGAGTGATACTATTCCTTCCCTTGCTGTGAGCATTGCAACTATGATGACACAGCTGAGAATTCTACCATGGTTTCCTGCACATTATTGATACTACTATTCCCAGCACTTGGTGCTTCTGTGTTGTCTGAAATGCTGTCTCTCTTCGCTATAAGATTTATTTAAATCCCTCCTGATCAGGTCAGAAAATATATTCTTCCCAACCCCTATGACGTGCAACTAATTTCTATCCAGAAGATCTTTCATCTCCCAGGTGATCCACATTTAGGTGTCTGTAGGCATCTGTCTGTCGGGTGGGACTCCTAGAATAGAACATTATGAGATTGGTAGTCATCATTGTCATCATCATTATTATCATCATCATCAACAAAATGACACATCCCTAACAAACACACACAAAGAAAACAGGCAGAGGTTGACTGTGAAACAAAGGTGGAAATAACCCATCCAGTGCTTCAAATTCTTAAACAAAGCAGCAGCCAGCCTAGCTTTGGGCATTTCACACAACTGTATGAATTGTGTGATTTTGTGCAAAATTTCGCCAATTTTGCACACAGCTTTGGGATTTGTGCAAAACATCAGTGTCACCATGGCTTTATCAGGAATGCCAGAAAATTCCTCAGCATCCTAGCTGGCAAAGAGAACATTATTTTAATTCCTCCTCTTTGTATGTGAGGATGCCTAGTAATAAAACTATTTTTAAAAAGAGAGACAGAAGTGAAATAAAGAGCTTTGAACATTAACTATTTTCAAGAGAAAAGGTGGGCACAGAAATAAAAATGCTCAGATATCTTTTCTTTTTTGTTGAGAAAAGAAAGAAGTGAAGTATGTAAAACTTTAAAAAGTTTATTTGCCTAAATCCTGCGTCTTCCAGATTCTTTTGTACTAGTGCCATCCATTCAAGTAAAATGCATTTCAAATTGGGAAAAGTGATTGATTCAGGTTTTTTTTTTTTTTTTGTTAGGAAACAGAGAGAAATAATAATAATAATTTTTATTCACATGCATATTTTATGGCATGGCATAAGATGATATGTAGTCCATGGTAAGAAGCAGGGAAAAGACATTTTGAAAACTTGTTCAGAAAATGCCTTCCAGAATGAAATACTATATGTTATATTCCTGTTCAATGTACTTTTGAATGAGTTATAATTATAATTCCCTGAAAAACAGGGTTCATCATGAAAATGCTGACAGCTAACATAATGAAATGACACTTGCAATGAAATAATGAAAATGCTGCTGCAGAAACATGTAGAAATAAGACAGGTAGATGAAAATCCATCACTGTCTGCATCTCACAATAAAAAAAATGAACATAGACCAGGATATGGCCACCTGAAACCAGCAAAAGAGACATTAGTTGGTCCTTCACATCAAATGGGCAAGTGAAAAACGGGCATGCCAACAAGATGGAAAATAGTTTTTCTTTAAAAAGATGTGTCTGTCTCTGGGAAGAAAAGCTGTGGTTTGGTGCCACCACCTCAACAGAAAATATTGAAAATGGGCATGTACACTGCCTTCAGACAAATGTGCAAATACAAACAAATCATGGATATTGATAGAACCAGGAGATAAAGGCAAAGCAATTTCTGAGGCAATAACAGGTTAGAGCAAGGAGTTGTTGGTTGCCCACAGAGTGGAGCAGCACCCCCACAGATCCTTTGTATTCTATCCAGCATTCATGTATTTTGATTACAAGTGGCAAAGGAGAAAGGAAAGCTGAAGAAGATGAAGGTGAGCATGCTTTTTATCTCAAAAGTGGAACCTCCTTGCTTTTTCTGCTGCTGAGCCATTGATTAAATGAGCAAAATCTTATGTCTGCAGCACCACTAATTTTAGATTCGGGGAACAGGAAGGGTAGAGAAAAAGAATGAATGGAAATAGTGCTGAGAAGACTGGGCATTGCCATTTCAAAAAAGAATCAAAGAAAAGCACACCCATTGCTCTTTTAAATCTCATCCCTCATTTCCTTCCTTGTGGCTACCTTAGGAAGGTACCTAGGACTTTCTCCTGGTGGCTGGAGGAAAGAGAAAAAATAGATATAAAACAAAAGGAATGCCCAGCTCTAAGGAGTGTCCATGGTATCCTTCTGTTAATGACCTCACTTTGCTGTTTGTGTTTTCCTATTCCTGGGAATAGGAGCTTCAGTAGAAATATTCACAAACAGGAAAAATGATGGTTTGTGATAGTTCATGGTTCATGGCTACTCATGAACCATGTTGTTGTTTGTTGTTTAGTCGTTAAGTCGTGTCTGACTCTTCGTGACCCCATGGACCAGAGCACGCCAGGCCCTCCTGTCTTCCACTGCCTCCCAGAGTTGGGTCAAATTCATGTTGGTAGCTTCGGTGACACTGTCCAACTATCTCGTCCTCTGTCGCCCCCTTCTCCTCTTGCCTTCACACTTTCCCAACATCAGGGTCTTTTCCAGGGAGTCTTCTCTTCTCATGAGATGGCCAAAGTATTGGAGCCTCAGCTTCAGGATCTGTCCTTCCAGTGAACACTCAGGGTTGATTTCCTTCAAAATGGATAGGTTTGTTCTCTTTGCAGTCCAGGGGACTCTCAAGAGTCTCCTCCAGCACCACAATTCAAAAGCATCAATTCTTCGGCGGTTAGCCTTCTGTATGGTCCAGCTCTCACTTCCATACATCACTACTGGAAAAACCATAGCTTTGACTCTGCAGACCTTCATCGGCAAGGTGATGTCTCTGCTTTTTAAGATGTTGTTGAGGTTTGTCATCGCTTTCCTCCCAAGAAGCAGGTGTCTTTTAATTTCGTGGCTGCTGTCACCGTCTGCAGTGATCATGGAGCCCAAGAAAGTAAAATCTGTCACTGCCCCCATATTTTCCCCTTCTATTTGCCAGGAGGTGATGGGACCAGTGGCCATGATCTTAGTTTTTTTGATGTTGAGCTTCAGACCATTTTTTGCACTCTCCTCTTTCACCCTCATTAAGAGGTTCTTTAATTCCTCCTCACTTTCTGCCATCAGAGTGGTATCATCTGCATATCTGAGGTTGTTGATATTTCTTCCGGCAATCTTAATTCCGTTTTGGGATTCATCCAGTCCAACCTTTCACATGATGTATTTGTTGGCGTGGGTCCAACTCCAAAGGCGGATGTGGCGTTTGCCTCTTCAGAAGCTTGGAGTCAGATTTGGATAATGAAGCTTCCAAGAGCACTCTGTTAGGGAAAACAAACCTTGGAGCCCAAGATAATAAGTTACACAGAGTCTCTTACCTGGTAGCTTCAAATCCTCCCCTTTATAAGCAGTGCAAAGACGCAGACGTGTAAGGAAAAACACGGAGAGAGTTCTGATAAGACTTATAGCATTATATAGTAGACTTGATATATTAACATTGGTCAGACATATATACATGGCATTATAAACATAGGCATAGATCTCTCAGAGCAACATAACATTCACAGAAGTAAAGTAATGACCACCAGACTCACAACTGAGTGGCAAAGTGCTGTTCTCACTCTCTTGCTTAAATAGTGAGAGCAGCCTACCACTGCAGACATAACAGCTGAACGTGGTTAACAAGCATTACCTAAGCTTGTTCCAGCTGTATGCCATCAGTCATCCATTGACTTGATGTTTACAGGCATGACTTTACATTCTCACTACAATATTAAATTTAACCCCTTGTTCACTTAAAGGAACAAATCTTGACAGTATTCTGCATATAAGTTAAATAAACAGGGAGACAATATACAGCCTTGTCGTACTCCTTTCCCAATTTTGAACCAATCAGTTGTTCCATATCCAGTTCTAACTGTTGCTTCCTGTCCCACATATAGATTTCTCAGGAGATAGATACGGTGGTCAGGCACTCCCATTTCTTTAAGAACTTGCCATAGTTTGCTGTGGTCCACACAGTCAAAGGCTTTTGCATAGTCAATGAAGCAGAAGCAGATGTTTTTCTGGAACTCTCTGGCTTTCTCCATAATCCAGCGCATGTTAGCAATTTGGTCTCTAGTTCCTCTGCCCCTTCGAAATCCAGCTTGTAGTTCTGGGAGTTCTTGGCCCACATACTGCTGAAGCCTACCTTGTAGGATTTTGAGCATAACCTTGCTAGCGTGTGAAATGAGTGCAATTGTACGGTAGTTGGAGCATTCTTTGGCACTGCCCTTCTTTGGGATTGGGATGTAGACTGATCTTTTTCAATCCTCTGGCCACTGATGAGTTTTCCAAACTTGCTGGCATATTGAGTGTAGCACCATAACAGCATCATCTTTTAAGATTTTAAATAGTTCAACTGGAATTCCATCACCTCCACTGGCCTTGTTGTTAGCCATGCTTTCTAAGGCCCACTTGACTTCACTCTCCAGGATGTCTGGCTCAAGGTCAGCAACCACAGTATCTGGGTTGTCCGGGACATCCAGATCTTTCTGATATAATTCCTCTGTGTATTCTTGCCACCTCTTCTTGATGTCTTCTGCTTCTGTTAGGTCCTTACCATTTTTGTCCTTTATCATGTCCATCTTTGCACAAAATGTTCCTTTAATATCTCCAATTTTCTTGAACAGATATCTGGTTTTTCCTTCTCTATTATTTTCCTTTATTTCTTTGCACTGTTCATTTAAGAAGGCCCTATTATCTCTCCTTGCTATTCTTTGGAAGTCTGCATGCAATTTTCTGTAACTTTCCCTTTCTCCCTTGCATTTTGTTTCCCTTCTCTCCTCCGGTATTTGTAAGGCCTCGTTGGACAGCCACTTTGCTTTCTTGCATTTCCTTTTCTTTGGGATGGTTTTTGTTGCTGTCTCCTGCACAATGTTATGAGCCTCCATCCATAGTTCTTCAGGCACTCTGTCCACCAAATCGAGTTCCTTAAATCTGTTCTTCACTTCCACTGTGTATTCATAAGGGATTTGGTTTAGATTGTACCAGACTAGCCCAGTGGTTTTTCCTACTTTCTTCAGTTTAAGCTTGAGTTTTGCTATAAGAAGCTGATGATCAGAGCCACAATCAGCTCCAGGTCTTGTTTTTGCTGACTGTATAGAGCTTCTCCATCTTTGGCTGCAAAGAATATAATCAATCTGATTCGGTACTGCCTATCTGGTGATGTCCATGTGTAGAGTCGCCTCTTGTGTTGTTGGAAAAGAGTGTTTGTGATGACCAGCTTGTTCTCTTGACAAAACTCTATTAGCCTTTGCCCTGCTTCGTTTTGAACTCCAAGGCCAAACCTACCTGTTGTTCCTTTTATCTCTTGACTCCCTACTTTAGCAGTCCAATCCCCTATAATGAGAAGAACATCTTTCTTTGGTGTCAGTTCTAGAAGGTGTTGTAAGTCTTCATAGAATTGGTCAATTTCAGCCTCTTCAGCATTGGTGGTTGGTGCATAAACTTGGATTACTGTGATGTTGAAAGGTCTGCCTTGGATTTGTATTGAAATCATTCTATCATTTTTGAGATTGTATCCCAGTACAGCTTTTCCCACTCTTTTGTTGACTATCAGGGCTACTCCATTTCTTCTACGGGATTCTTGCCCACAATAGTAGATATGATAATCGTCTGAATTGAATTCGCCCATTCCTGTCCATTTTAGTTCACTGACGCCCAGGATGTCAATGTTGATTCTTGCCATCTCCTGTTTGACCATATCCAACTTACCAAGGTTCATAGATCTTACATTCCAGGTTCCTATGCAGTATTTTTCTTTGCAGCATAAGACTTTCCTTTCACTTCCAGGCGCGTCCGCAACTGAGCGTCCTTTTGGCTTTGGCCCAACCACTTCATTAGCACTGGAGCTACTTGTACTTGTCCTTCGCTCTTCCTCAGTAGCATGTTGGACGCCTTCCAACCTGAGGGGCTCATCTTCCAGCGTCATATCTTTTAGCCTTTTGTTTCTGTTCATGGGGTTTTCTTGGCAAAGATACTGGAGTGGCTTGCCAGTTCCTGCTCCAGGTGGACCATCACAAACTCCTTGAAAAATGATCCGGTTCATGGCTTATTTTTCAGGTTCATGCTGGGGAGACCACCCACCCACCCACCTGCCCCATTCCCACTGCCCCCTTTGCCTTCCTGCTGACTCCTCTGCTGCCACCACCATAGTTAGAGACAGCAGGCTAGCTTCTCTTCCAGGAGCCAAGCCTGCTGCCAGCTGGATCTTGAGGACACCCACGAAGGCAGTGGGTCCAGCTCCTGGCAGGAAAGCCGGACAGCTATCTTTGATGGAGGGAGCGGCAGACCAGGTAGGGAGGAGATGGGCCAGTGGGAAGGGTGAAGGCAGCCATCTGTTTTGCTGAATCGAAAGGAAGTGCTGAGGGGCAGAAAAAGTTTAGTGGTTCATTTTGCTTTGGCAAAACAGGATCCCCAAACAGCATCATGAACCAACCCATGAACCAGCCTGATTTCTTGGTTTTTCCTGATTCATGGTTCAGTTCATGCCCATCTCTAATCTTCAGAACAGAGTGAAAATGCATAAATATCATGATGGGCTTTGGCACAGATTGGGTTGAAAGGTCTCCAAAAGGTCACAGAATAAGTCAGCCCTGAATTTATGCTGTTTATTAGAGCACAGAGTAGATTGGAGTGCCAGAGCACATCACCCACTGAGAGCAAGGATATATGTTATGGATATGCATGGTGAAAACCTCACTTATGGTTTTCTCTTGATTTCATTTGGAACACCTCTATCGTTTTCTACTTTTTTTATGAACACATTCTTGAATTTCACATCAAAAGAACTACCTCTTTTGGGTTATTTCATTTCATTTCCCCCATTCTTTGTGTATGTGTGTGTCGCTGTTCCAAAAGAGCTCTCAATAACTGTTTGAAAAAAGCAGGAGCATGACAGACAACAGAGAATCAATCTATTCCAAAAGCAAGCAACAGTACAACTAACAACAACCAGTCCCTCAAAAAAAACACAAAAAAACCAACATACACACCTTTAACATAATAAACAGTAAATTAATCAAATAAATAACATTTTTAATATTACTCAAACAAGGAAGGCACACCACCACCACACAGGCATGTGTCTGTATCATCTCCCACCATTGGCTATGCTAGACTGATGGAAATTGTAGGCCAGAAACACTAGATGGCCATAGGTACCTGTGACTATTCTATACACTTGTACTAAGACATGAAGAGTGTGCTTCAGATTCAAATTAATGTTGAATCCTGAACTAATTTGATTCAGATGGATGCAGGAAATATCCAGACTGAAATGGGACTCCACATAGAATACAGTAGGACCCCTGTATCCACTGATTCACTTATCCACAGACTGAAAATACTAAAAATATTAAAAGAAAAATCCTAGAAATATATATTTTTAGAGATAAATTTACCAGAATTGGCCACCAGAGGAATCCAGAGATCCCTGTATAACATTCACTATTAAAGTAGTGTTTGCTATCATTCATATTTTTCAGCACCCATGGAACTCTTGGAACAGATCGCCTGTGGATACGAGGATCCTACTGTACTCTTGAATTCAGAAGGATAGAGAGATGCAGACAACATTTCTGCAAACATTGCTACATTTCTCCCCAATTTCCCCTTGTAAGGGACCAGAGATGGGAAGGTAGAAGAAAGAGTACAATTTTGTCACTGGAAGCCAGGGATGTAAGGTTTTACATATTTTGTTCTTGCAGGTGACAAAAATATATCTCAAAAGTCTTCTATTTGCTAGATGAGATTACAAGACTGTTCTGCATTTTTTAATATCTTGGCATTCATTGCAAAAAGTTCACAGAGCTGTATATTTTGTGCAAAAATTGTATTTCGCACAAAATGCAGGGTTTTTAACAGACAGTACATAATACTGTCTGTTAAAAAGGCAGACCTTTCAACATTACAGTAATCCAAGTTTATGCACCAACCACTGCTGCTGAAGAGGCTGAAATTGACCAATTCTATGAAGACTTGCAACACCTTCTAGAACTGACACCAAAGAAAAATGTTCTTCTCATTATAGAGGATTGGAATAGTAAAGTAGGGTGTCAAGAGATAAAAGGAATAACAGGCAAGTTTGGTCATGGAGTTCAAAACAAAGCAGGGCAAAGGCTAATAGAGTTTTGTCAAGAGAACAAGCTGGTCATCACAAACACTCTTTTCGAACAACACAAGAGGCGACTCTACACATGGACATCACCAGATGGACAATACCGAAGTCAGATTGATTATATTCTTATAATCAATATTCTTTGATAATATTCTTTTATAATCAATATTCTTATAGGGACTGAGAGAAAGGTGTCTCCTGATGATTTGAACACCCAAGATGGCTAATGGGAGACACAGTCTTTGAGATAGCTTGGACCCAGGGCATTTAGGGCTTTATAGGTTAGAACTATCACTTTGAATTCTGCCTGGAAACAGATTGGCAGTCGGTGGAGCTGTTGTAACGGGGGGGGGGGGGGGAATGTGATCCCTGAAACCAGCCGTAGTCAGCAATTTGGCTGCAGCATTTTGGACCCACAGAAGTTTCTTGAAACTTTCCATCAACAGCCCCACATAGAGCGTGTTATGGTAATCCAGCTCGGATTTAACTAGCACATGTGTCACTGTGGCCAGATCAGACCTCTCCAGGAACAGGCACAGCTGGCATATTAGTTTTAATTGTGCAAGTCCCTGCTTGGATTTTCAGGTGTCCACCAACCAACCAAACTAATGTGTACCCAAAACCACAGGCCGAGACACATTAACTCCTAATGAGAATCCACAGCAAGTTATGCCATTTGCCTTCCGTTAACTATGCAATAGGATTTGGGCTGTTGTCTCATTGAATTCTTGCACGATTGGAAAATGTTAGGTATTCAGTTTCATCTCCCTCTGCCACTGTAGGTTCGATGCCCCTCAACCACCCCATCATAGGCAGGATGTGACTGTGGCAAGAGAGGCACAATCCCTGAAATTTTGAGATGAGAACAGCCACCTTGCTTATTCCATGAGCAGATCCAGAACTTTGTCCTATTGCACTTCCTGTGACTTTAGTGCCTATTGGAAAGAACACGAACAAGGTTTAAACTGATTTTCCATCACGATAACTCTCAAGGCCCTATATCTGTCCTTTGGAATCTTTGTAGGTTACTTGCCTAGGGACACATTTATGGCCTCAGAGATTTCTATACAAATTGTTCCCAACCCCATTGAGAGAAACAGGAAAAAGAAATCATTCCCTAACTAAAATAAAATACAGACACTGTGTTCGCCTTTTCTTTGCTTATGGTTAAGATTTTCATAAAATCATACATATTGGGGTGGGAGGAGATGAATCAAAGAACTTAATTTGATACCATGAATTCATTTGTCTGCTTGATCAGTTTGAAGCTCTGGATTATTTGAATAAGCTCTTGATCAGTTTGAAGCTCTGGATTATATAAAAATAAGTAAATCTAAGATGGATAACTGTGAACAGGCTCAAGGAAAATGCCACTTATGAGCCAAATGTCTTTGCAGTGCTGACATGCACCTGCCAAAGAGAACCTGCAGCAGAATCGGACACATGTGATTAATGGATACTGCTCTGAATTCTTTCAACAGGCTGGGCCTGAAGGGCTGTATGGCCATTTGGGATTTATTTATTCTCAGTGTTCTGACAGCATAGCACAAACTAGAATTATAACTAAAATGCCAATGCTTTAGAGGAATGCATCTTATAAATAGATATTAAGCATCTCTCTTCTGCCCTGTTCTTTCAAGAATTCAAATAGTTAAGAAACTGAGGATTATATGATGTGGCTCCAAAAATATCCAAAGTTGAAATCTTTTCAGAAAACCCGTGAGAAAATATATTCCAATCCACCCCCTCCCTGTGTTTGAGCGGTTGGGTTGAATATCTCCACATAGGCACAATGAAATTAAAAATTTAAATTAATCCCTCTTGGGTTGACAAGTCACTTTTAGTTTTCATTAAATAATGATGAATTCTTGTTTCCTCCGCATGAAATTTCTACAGCTTTTTGTTAATCATTTTTATAGTCCTTGAACCTTTTTGAATCCTAAATCTCTTCTGTCTGTAGGGAATACCTTGTTCTGCAAGAGAAGTGCTATTGATTAATATAGCTATTGGAGAGGAGGGCAGTGGCAGAGAGATATTACCCTGGAAAGAGGAATTAAGTCGAAAAGAAATGGCTGGATTTCAAGACATCTCCTGCATACCAACAAACTCTTGGTTATCAATGGGAGAAGGCTGTGTTCAGTGACCAAGAGCGCCATACTGCTAAATTCATTTCAGCCTTTCTACCTGAGTAGCTTTGGACATCATTATATATTCTGTCCCTGCATGGGGCAATTGCCTCAGCTCCCATCTTCAGCATTTCAGAGAAAGAACAAAACCAGGAAGCACAACTTGCTTGTACTTCCTGTTCAGCAGCACTTATGATAAAATTTAGAGCTGCTTTTAGTGGCTAGCTGAAGGGAAGCATGGAGAGAGGAAGAAACAATTGTTGCCTAGCAGCCCCCTGTTCCCTAAAAGCCACCATTCATTTCCGATGAAAAGGGAAGATTATTAAAGCCAAGGTCAATCCCAATAAGCGCTTTGATTAAGTTGCTCAAAAGACCATATTAAAAACAACCTGATTTGGGAAACCACCCTGAAGGACCCATTTGACTGTCTTTACATCTACGTCACTTTGGCATTCCTGTGAACAGCATCTCTTTTGTTCATGCATAAGTGTGTTTGTATTCTACCAGCTATGACATTTCTAAACAACTTGCTGATCGCTCATGCTATGCTTTTCAGTCCCGGGTGGCAAACTTTGAATTTTTCTAGACATTTAATTCATATTACCAATACTCTGCTGTATTAGTGATTCTCTTCTACTGGCTTAATTGATTCTAGAATTGTCTTTGTACCATTTTATATTATCATGGTGAACCTCTCATTACACAAATGTTAGAAAATTAGACTAATATTAAAATGATAATTAAAATAGTATATTGCAGTAAAAACATCACAGATATTTCAATTTGCAATATCCATACTTTATTATAAATTTTGGCATCGTTCAGATAGAATGGGAATCAGTACCGCCCTTCCATGGCCAGAACTGCTTCTGTCAAAGGAAAGAGGGAAGAGTGACTCACATCCCCAATTCAGCTCCCTCCATATCTTCCAAACATGCTCTGGAGGGCTAAGAAACCTTCAAAAGTAGGCTTTCTGGAAACATTCTCCTGTGTCTCCCAAGTATGGACTAGGTAGTAGAATGTGTGTGATATTATATAAATGCCTTCAAAATTTTGCTGCCCCTTTCAAAGCAAAGAAGTACAGCCATAGGGAGGGAGCACAAGGATGTCCCAACATGTATTTTAGTTTTTTCTAGACTATACCAGAAAAGGGGAAGGAGGAGATGCATGACCATTGCTTGCACAAGTGGCAGGAAGGGGAGGGCTCAAGAGCAATGCATCTCACACATGACACTCTGGCTCTGAAATACAACATACTGTAAAGACCTCCACTAGAAAGTCCATAGAACAAAGGTGATTGACTTCCAAGAAAACTACAACTGTAAAGGTTCTGATGCATTCACAACCACTATTTGGACCTGCAGTGGGACTCTTCTATGCTTTGCTTTCCCAGATGGATTTGCTGCTTGGAGAATGCCCAAGTCCACACTTTGTACCTCCAGGCCTGCTATTCGATTGTTAATAATCCAGAACTATTCTAATTACCAAGCAAGGCTTTGGTCTCCCCTGAGCAGGACGAGTATAAAAAATTCCAGATCAGTGCACTGCCCCTAAAAGTCAGATTGGCCCCCTCCTTCTTGTCCTTCTATTATCAGGCAAATACCTTCCTTCCTTTTCAGGCAGGCTTTTCAATGATAAGTCTCTAAGGGACATTTTATTTATATTTTTATTGTTTTGAAATTTAGATATTTTCCAATGCTTTTAATATATTTTCAAAATTGCTTTGAATCCTGACCAACGTTTAACTGTGGGTTTTTTTTAAAATATTGTTTTGTATGGCATTGTACACTTGTCATTATTTTATGATTTTAATTGTCGTGAGCCACCTTAGGTCCCGCATGAGGAGAAAGGTGGCATATAAACAAACAAATACTATGATGCTTCAAATATGTAGTTACAAAAACTTAATAAAGTGTTCTAGAATGAGCACTTACAAGGGTACAGTAATTAAACTTTTTAAAAATAAAACCACCCTCAGTTAAGTCACATCTTAGTATCTTAATTGCTAAAGCATATGCATTTAAACAATCACATGAAGCATATTTCCATAGCCTTATAAAAATTCTTAACCCCCAGTAGAATTTCCTACTGAGCTCTTTTCTCATTTTGCCACTTCCTGGATTCCAAGTCTCAGTGACAGGCCTTTCTATTTGGTCTCCTGGTGTTTTTTTATTATTATTATTTATTTAGATAGCTGCATCCCTAGTTGGTTGGGTTGCTCCATGATTTGGATATCTGCCTATGGAGTTGGAGGTTGAGAGTATGATTCCCGATGTGTGACCTAGGAGAAGAGCCAGCCTCAGGGAAGCTGCATAGTTCCAGAACTGTCCCCAGAAGAAGGGAGTGGTAGACTGCTTCTGAGTATTTTATATCTAGAAAATGCTTAAAAAGTTTGCCATAAGTCAGAATTTACTTGATTGCATGTAATCAGGTAATTAGCGATATCTCAGCATCATAGGACTGTAGGATGCTGACTTGACACTGAGTCAGACTATTAATCCATTTGTCTCAGTGACATTGCCACTGATTGGTTGTGGGAAACTTCTGCTTAAAGGTTGTAGCTGCATTCTGTTCCAGTGATGTGCATACTCTCCTGGCAGGATGCGGCAGCTGTCAGCGGGCAGGGTAGCCCCCTCTTCTGCCCTTTTGCTTAGAGGTAGAGCATAAGATCAAAGGGTTATTTTAGCCAATCCTAGTTACGATTAAGTAACTAGTATCCTATCTGTTTCTCTCATAACATACTATGTAATCATGCTAAGTCAATAAAAGAGCCCTCAGGGCATTGCCAGTTGGCTCTGCTGGCTCGGACTTTCACTGTCGACTCCTTTGTTCTCTCTCTAAGTCAATTAGCTTTCCTTTGTTCCGTGATCACCCACATTTGGCTCCCAAACAGGGACATCGCCCGAGGCAATCAAAGCAGCTCACCTCGCCCGGCACGGGCTCCTGACGCGTCCTCGCATCCTCTTTTGGATCCCGGTGAGTATTAGTTCAAGATGGGAAACACCTTCACAGTGCTTCAAAATCAACATAAGAAAGACCTAATTTACTTGATCAATAAAGAAGGCCACCATGGTGTATCTGCCTCAGTAGAGGATTTAATGAGAGAAATAGTTACTCATTATCCTTGGTATCCAGAAGAGGGCAGCTTTAAGCTTTTAGACTGGGATAAAATTGGGAATAAACTGCACAAAGACCCTGTTGCTCCAGTTAAAGTCCTCCATACATGGCATCTTTGCCAGGATGCGATTTCAAAGATCGTGAACCCTTTGTTAGCCCAGTCTTTAGCTAACCTTCCAACAGCCCTTCAGATTTTGCCACCCTTTAAGCCACCAGATCTCCATGAAAATAGAAACAATCCTCCTTCCTATGCAGCTCCTGCCGCTCTTCCAACGGCCCCTTCTCCCCTTTCTCCTCCCTCCTCCTCCCCCTTCTCCCCCTCCTCGTTCAGCAGTGCAGCAGATATTATCTGATGTTATGGCCCAAGGAAGCCCGGAGGATGTTGCTGCCGCCATCCCCCTTATGTCTGTTTGATCTGTGGTTCATAACAATGAGGGACACCGTGTTCATGAAAGTCTTCCCCTTGCCACGTTTAAAGAGTTGAAAAAAAAAGTGTAGTTGAAAACGGTCTCCATAGCAGTTTTACTCTTGGGCTGGTTGATGGGCTACGAGGAAATGGAAATCTTATTCCAGCTGACTGGAAAGTCTTGGTTAAAGCAATGCTCACTCCTGCTCAATACGTATTGTTTATGCAGGAATGGAAAGACGCCACTGCAATTCTGGCCATGGATAATTTACAAAACAATATTGCTGTGTCTGCAGATATGCTAAATGGAGATGGACTCTTTGTCACCATAGCACAGCAGATTACCATCCCTAACAGGGGATTGGCACAAGTGTTAAAGCAGCCTGGTTAAAAATCCCAGACAAAGGTACCCCTTTAGGGTCTTTTGCCAATTTGCGTCAGGGTCCTACAGAGGACTATATGTCTTTCATTAACAAATTGCAAAGAGCGATTGAACGGCAGGTGGAGAATACTGAGGCTGCTGATATTTTGATGAAACAGCTGGCGTTTGAAAATGCTAACATGGATTGTAAAACGGCCCTTCAGGCTATTTACAATAAACCAGAGACTGACATTGCTGCCATGCTAAAATTATGTCAGAATATTGGCACAGAAACTCACAAGACGCAGCTTTTGGCCACAGCCATGGCTACCTCCTTGAACCCCGCCCAAGATCGTAAATGTTTTTCCTGTCACAAGGAAGGACACTTCAGACGGGAATGCAGATCAACCCCCAAAATAATAAACACCCTTCTAAAAAATGCCCCCGGTGTCAGAAAGGTTATCACTGGGCCAATCAATGCCGGTCTGTTCCAACACTGGGAAACTCCAAGTCAGGGGGACCTCCAGCCCCGGGTCAAGTGGGGGGAACTCAGTGAATACTACCCCAGTTCAAGAAATCCGACCTGCTACTGTTAAAAGTGCCAGTCATGATTTGATCACAGCCGAAGAGGTCGACTATCAATTCCCTCTAGCTGTCTACAAAGTCAAAACAGCACATCATGGACCAATACCCAAAGACACTGTGGGTCTCATTCTCCCCCACTCTAGCATCTCTGCACGGGATTTATTTGTTGTACCAGGCATCATTGATGGGGATTATGAAGGACCCTTAATTATTCAAACCTGGTCTAATATACCACAGGTCCTTCCTGCGGGTGAATCTATTGCTCAATTGTTGTTGTTTCCATTAACACAGATGGGTCCTTCTACCAACCCTCATAGTGGGGGTTTTGGTTCTACTCGAGTTGCTGCCTTAACTACAATCGAGCACTCGCAGCCCTGACTCCCTCTTAAAATGGGATCGTTTGTTCTTAATGGCCTGATTGATACAGGATCTGACGTTACCGTTATTGCGAAGAAAGACTAGCCAGAAAGCTATCCCACCCAGCCAGTGCATGACATTTGGAGAGTTGGAGGCTATGAGCAAGCCCAGAAAAGCCTTCAGCCCATTGTTCTGGAAAGTCTAGGTGACTCTCCTAGACAAATCACAATCACTCCTTACATTCTGCCTATTCCCTTTTCCATCTGGGGTTGGGATCTCTTGAAAAAGGTCAATGCAAAATTGCAGACAAATTTATAATACAGGCCTCTACACAATCTGACACAGCCTTGCCATTAACGTGGCTCCCTGGACCACCTGTCTGGGTTGATCAATGTCCATTATCTAAAGAAAAGCTCCACACAGTGGAGGCCTTAGTTAAGGAGCAATTAGATCAAGGACATATAGAGTATTCCACCAGTCCATGGAATACCCCCATTTTCACCATCAAAAAGAAATCTGGGAAGTGGCATTTGCTACACGACCTTCTGGAAGTTAACAAGCGCATTCAACCTATGGGCCCTTTAGAATGAGGCTTACCTAATCCAAATCTGATACCCCAACACTATGAGTTAATGATAGTAGATCTCAAGGACTGTTTCTTCACTATTCCTTTAGCACCACAAGACAGGGAAAAATTTGCCTTTACAGTCCCTGTGTACAACAATTCCCAACCTACTCAAAGATATCAGTGCAAAGTCTTGCCTCAGGAAATGTTGAATTCCCCGACTTTATGTCTACATTTTGTGGATCTAGCCCTACAGCAATTTCACTTGGAACATCCTAAATTGCTTGTATATCTTTACATGGACGACATTTTGGTGGCTGGGCAATCCCTTCCCACTACTGTCTATGATTCTTTAGCTAACTGCTTAGACAAAAAAGACCTTCACATAGCTCCAGAAAAGATACAAACCACACCTCTGTTTCTTTATCTAGGGCACAAACTGTTGCAAGCTACATCATCT
Organism: Intellagama lesueurii; assembly: GCA_037013535.1. Classification (NCBI taxonomy): domain Eukaryota; kingdom Metazoa; phylum Chordata; class Lepidosauria; order Squamata; family Agamidae; genus Intellagama; species Intellagama lesueurii. The sequence continues at coordinate 89,301,493 of JBAJHW010000004.1, read as the reverse complement.
CCGTCCTTACCAGAACTAAAAACTCCATCTCAATTTACATTAGTGCAGTTGCAACAGTTCCTCGGGCACTTAAATTGGGCTCGTCCATTTTTGTGCCTTCCTACTCATGAATTGCAGCCTTTGTTTAATGCACTCCAGGGAAATCAGTCTCCTGCTGACTCCATACCCATCACCAAAGCTATGAAACATGCCATACATCAAATTAATGCAGCCTTGCAATGTACCATGGTTGACCGCATTCCTTCTTTTGGTCCCTTGCAGCTGGTTATCTTGAACACTCCCCAATTGCCTACTGGGTTGTTGTGTAGCCCAAAGTCTGACAAGGCCATTTCTGTAGCAGAATGGCTTTATTTATCTAACACTCCTCCCCAAAATGTTTACTCCACTCTAAATGCGATTACAGACCTTGTAATCAAAGGACGCCATCGTGTCAAACAACTCACAGGTTGGGATCTTCTGTGTTGTTACTTACCTATTTCCAAAGCTGACCATAATCATTTAATGTCTACATCACTAACTTATCAAATTGCTTTTGCAGACTATATTGGCGACATACGTTTTAATCCACCTAAAGACCCTCATTTAACATTCATTCAGCTTCGCTTTTCCTCTCCTTTCACTGGTACTCCTCTCCCTGATGCACTAACTGTTTTTACCAATGGTGCGCCTACCAGAGGCGTGATTACCTTTCAGCAACTTCCCGGAACCTGGAAAACCTGTTTTACTTCTACTCAGAGCTCTGCTCAGTGTGCAGAACTTGATGCTGTCATCCTTGCCTTTCAAATGTTTCAAGATCAACCTTTAAATCTCATTGTAGACACTCAATATGTATTTAACCTTCTCACTCATCTGTCACATGCCTATCTTTCTCCTGCTCTTGACTTTTCCTTACTTTCCCTGTTTTTGACTTTAAAAAACCTCCTTGCTACCAGATCACAACCTTTTTTTGCAGCTCACATCCGATCTCATACTGGATTTCAAGATGCTATCTCGGAGGGAAATCATAGTGCACTCTGCTCTTCGTTCATTGTGTCCCCTCTTTTCCAATCCTATTGACAGCCATTCCTTTTTTCATCAGAGTGCTAAACAACTCCATAAGCAATTTTCTATTCCGCTTTCTCAAGCTCGAGACATCGTTTCCTCTTGCTCTTCCTGTTCCATGTCTCCTATTTCCTTTCCTTTTGATGCTGTTAACCCATGAGGAACGGATGCCAATCAGCTTTGGCAAATGGATGTGACTCATGTTACTACCCTTGCTCCTCTTTCTTATGTTCATCTAACTATTGATACTTATTCAGGATACATCTGGGCTACCCTTCTTCGTGGCAAGACCTCTTGCCATGTCATACAACATTGTTTACGTACATTTGCAATTATGGGCCAGCCTCAAGCCTTAAAAACAGACAATGTCCCTGCCTATACCTCTCATGCCTTTACCACTTCCTGCAATGAATGGGACATTCGACTTTCCCATGCTATTCCTTATAACTGCACAGGACAGGCTATTGTAGAATAAGCACACCGCTCTTTTAAATTTCTCCTTTCAAAACAAACAAAAAACAGAGGGATTAAGCCCCAAGATGTTCCAGATGTACTATCAATAGCATTATTCACATTAAAATATTTAACTGTATCTGCAGGTCAGCATAAGTTGTCACCAGTAGAGAAACACTTTCGTAAAGAAATCCCCATGGAACGGCCGCTGGTGACTTATAAGAAACCTCCCGACCCTCAGTGGGAGGGTCCAGCCCCTTTACTAACATGGGGTCGCGGCTATGCTGCTGTGCTTACTCCCACAGGTCCTTTGTGGATCCAGGCTCGGTGTGTGAGGCCATATCATGGGAAGAATGAGTTGGCATCTCAACCCGCAGAACCCAATTCCGGAATTCAACCCAGCAATGGCTCTGGAGCGGGACCAGATGACTGCGCGTCGCTGGAAGCGCCTGGCCCGACCTGAAGGCACTCAGCCCAAAGTTACTTGGGGGATGATAAAGACGCTGAGTGCTGATGTGAAAAGAACTCTAAATCAGCAGCAGATCCCGGAAACACCTGAAACGTTTCTAGCAGCCATTATCTCACAGCTGAATGCCAACTCCATGACGCTGTTGTGTTGTGTTCTCATTCTTGGAGCAGTTCCAATAGGTGTCGCAGAGGCTTGAGAGGATTTTCATGCCCGTCTGCAATTTAACTTATGGGAAAGGTTGGCAGAAATTGTGAACGTCTCTCACTTCTGTCTGCAGGAGGAATATGCTATGCATGGATTACTAGGAACTTGCTTAATTCCTGTCTGTAAAGAACCTTGCGACATTACTAATGACACTTGGTTAGGACAGTGGTTGAATGCCACTGTCATTAAGTACACTAATTCTCCTGACTGGGGGGGCGAACAACAAAAACGCTACCCATTGATGCCTTTTCCCTCTACACCCCTTTTGTAGAATCTAATGAAAACACTTCATGTGCCAGAGTCATCAACTGTCCCTCTGACATGTGCATTTCTACAACCAAAGCCACATGGAATTGTACCCATGCTGTCAACATTTCTTATAATTTGGCACATATCATCCTACCTACAGGGTGGTTTTTTACATGTGGTCAATGTACTTTTAGCTACATTCCAGCCAATTTGTCAGAAACACAATGCTGTCTTAGTAGATTAGTAATCAACTTAATGCAACCTTTTGCCTTGCAGAACGTCTCGACTCGGCTGAGACGAGAAAGCTTGTCTCTTGATAGTACTTGTGATGGTAATGTTACTTTGTTATCCAAAGCAGAATATGTTTCACTGGCTGCATTGCTTGTTGGCGTTCCTGGCCTTGCTGTTCGTAATTCTCACACTCTTGCCAACATTGTGTGCTCCTTAGCTAGAGCCATTAACCGCACTTCCACTGCTATTGCCCTGCTGAATCAGGAACAACGACAGCTACGTGACGCTATTTTAGACAACCGCGCAGCATTGGATTATCTCATGTTGCATAATCACATCAGTTGTGAGTCTTTTGCCAATCTCTGTTGCTTTAACTTATCTGATAATGTTGTTGTTTAGTCGTTAAGTCGTGTCTGACTCTTCATGAGCCCATGGACCAGAGCACGCCAGGCCCTCCTGTCTTCCACTGCCTCCCGGAGTATGGTCAAATCCATGTTGGTAGCTTCAATAACACTGTCCAACCATCTCATCCTTTGTCATCCCCTTCTCCTCTTGCCTTCACATTTTCCCAACATCAGGGTCTTTTCCAGGGAGTCTTCTCTTCTCATGAGATGGCCAAAGTATTGGAGCCTCAGCTTCAGGATCTGTCCTTCCAGTGAGCACTCAGGGTTGATTTCCTTCAAAACGGATAGGTTTGATCTCCTTGCAGTCCAGGGGACTCTCAAGAGTCTCCTCCAGCACCACAATTCAAAAGCATCAATTCTTTGGCGGTCAGCCTTCTTTATGGTCTAGCTCTCACTTCCATACATCGCTACTGGAAAAACCATAGCTTTGACTATGCGGACCTTTGTTGGCAAGGTGATGTCTCTGCTTTTTAAGATGCTGTCTAGGTTTCTCATCGCTTTCCTCCCAAGAAGCAGGCGTCTTTTAATTTCGTGGCTGCTGTCCCCATCTGCAGTGATCATGGAGCCCAAGAAAGTAAAATCTGTCACTGCCTCCATATCTTCCCCTTCTATTTGCCAGGAGTTGATGGGACCAGTGGCCATGATCTTAGTTTTTTTGAGGTTGAGCTTCAGACCATTTTTTGCACTCTCCTCTTTCACCCTCATTACGAGGTTCTTTAATTCCTCCTCACTTTCTGCCATCAGAGTGGTATCATCTGCATATCTGAGGTTGTTGATATTTCTTCCAGCAATCTTGATTCCGGCTTGGGATTCATCCAGTCCAGCCTTTCGCGTGATGTATTCTGCATATAAGTTAAATAAGCAGGGAGACAATATACAGCCTTGTCGTACTCCTTTCCCAATTTTGAACCATCTGATAATAGTCATGCAGTAAATAATCAGCTTGCTCAGCTTAGACAGCTTACCAATAACATACGACAGTACATACCTCCTTCCTGGTGGGACAGTTTGTGGTCATGGCTACCCCACTTTGGATGGCTTCGCACTGTGTTAATGTATGGAATTATGCTCCTCATACTCCTTATAAGTTCCTGTTGCTTTATTCAATGTATACCAACCTTCTTTTCCATGATATCTACCTGTCTCAAAGCTTCGCCCTCAGGCATTCGCTGAATAGATTTATATGTAGTTCACAAATATATGAAAGAATATGTGCCTTTGCTTAACAAACAAACAAAAAAAAGGGAAATGTGGGAAACTTCTGCTTAAAGGTTGTAGCTGCATTCTGTTCCAGTGACGTGCATACACTCCTGGCAGGATGCGGGAGCTGCCAGCGGGCAGGGTAGCCCCCTCTTCTGCCCTTTTGCTTAGAGTTAGAGCATAAGATCAAAGTGTTATTTTAGCCAATCCTAGTTACGATTAGGTAACTAGTATCCTATCTGTTTCTCTCATAACATACTATGTAATCATGCTAAGTAAATAAAAGAGCCCTCAGGGCGTTGCCAGTTGGCTCCGCTAGCTCAGACTTTTGCTGTCGACTCCTTTGTTCTCTCTCTAAGGCAATTAACCTTCCTTTGTTCCGTGATCACCCACAATTGGTAGAATTGTTTCCAAGCTCTGTCTTGGGATGGCAAGGATTGAACCCAGGGTATTCTTATTTATTTTATTTTATTTATTTATTTACAAGATTTTTTAGCCACACCATTACCAATGTTCTCTGAGCAGCGTACAACAATATTAAAACTTAAAAAAAATTAAAAGATTATTTCTTAAAAAATAATCCAACTAAACTATAAATCCCTTTAAATTATTTCTCACATGTGCATGCACAAAAAAAACAGTAAATGGCTGTTAATACTCCTAGGATGGAGGTTCATTCCATTATGTATAAGATGACTGAGCATCACTGTGCATATTCTCAATTTTTCTTGACATTTCAGTTTAGATCTTTTATTAGGTAGACAGCATGAGTCAAATATGTCAGGTTTTCAGCAGAGCTGCATGAATTCTTGCCACCATACTTTTGCTCCTGATCTACAGATTTGTCCTTCAGGGAACAAAAGCTCTGTCTCAGCATTTTGACTTTTTGAAGATACATTTACATCATAAATCTCATCATGCTTTGGGATGAAAGGCAAACTCTTATATGAAAGCTGAACAAAAGAGAGACACCAAATGATGACAAATGGCTCTCCTAAGTGACACCAGTTTGTACCTTGCCCATAAATTGCAAATTAAGAGGATATACCCATTTTAATATATGTCTGCTCTTTGGACAAATTTTGAATAAGATGTTATGAAATCTGAACTGGAATGGTCCAACATATTTCAGTTACCAAAAGTGGGCCCATTTGGTGGAACATGTCTTTGTTCTTGTAACAATGTCTGCTTGTTAATTTCCATTACCGTACTTTCTTGCTTTCTCTCTAGACTACTTTGGTCACGTCTCATTGTGAGGTCATCACGCAACCAAATCTAATTGGCTATGTAGCCATAAGAGTATTCTCACCAGCTAGAAACACCCCACCCCATATGACTCATACAAAAAGATTTCTTTGGATTCATTTGTCCTCAGCATTCTTATTCAAGAGTCCTCAGTGCAGTATATGAAAATATAGTATTATAAAACAATTTCACTTCTCCAGTTGGCTTTGGTCTTCCAGTACATTGCTCCATAAAAAAAGAATAAGAAGCACTAACCAGTATGGCAAAATGTAATCGTATCAGAGGAAGCAATAACAGAAAGAAGATGGTGGAGGGGGTACTTTTGTTTTCTCAAAACTGGATTTTGATCCTAAAATTGAAACACTAGACTATTCAGGTCACTGTCAGAACCTTGTACTTTCATTTCCCCTCAAATGGATTGCCTTGGTTAGAGTTTTTCAAAATTTTATTGAAAATTCAAGCCTGTTTTTTTTTTAAAGGAAATCAGTTAGAAACTCTGGCCCCGCAAGCCATTAGGAAATTCTGATTTGGTCCTTCTCACTAACAACCTTTAGTTATTCCAAATTGATTAACTATTGAATCCATTTTTTTACAATTTTAAGGCTTACTCTACTTTGTTTTAACTTGCCTGAATTGCCTTGGTCATTCATGCTTGCATAAAGGAAACCACATAAGTACTAGAAGCAAATTGCCACTTGTTAATGAGGTGCTAGTTGTGTTTCTGGGAGCATATACCTGGTTGCACCTTATTTATGAGTGTTGATGCAAATTTCATGGTGATGTGGTGAATTTAAGGGCTCAGGCACTAATAAAGGTAGCCAAAATTGCTTCCAGGTTTTTGCTACAGCAATGACAGAGATGGCTTTTTAAAGTACTGACAGCGCTCCTTCCCCAGTGGTCTGGTTGCCATTTTGTTTCCTCACAAAGCTGTGGCTACTTTTCATTCTAGTGTATTGTGGAGGAAAGTCAAGTCTGTTGTGTTCAAGCCACTGGATTTATTAAAAACATCAGAAATGTCCTCTTAATTCCAGACTAATGCACATAGCTTAGAGTTAAGAGGTTAATGAAACATAACAGTTTTAAAAATTGAGTTTAATCTGATTGAGCTATGTGTAGTTTCAGGAATAAAGTGTCTCAGTATGCTTATTAAAAACAGTTTTGCTGAACTGAGAAGGGCTGTTGTGAATGGCCTGCTGATGAAAATCTATGGTTTAAAATAGATATGGCTTTAAATTTCAAGACATATAAACATTTGAAGACAATAATCAGGACTAAATATTATATGAATATGTTCATATTAATGGATCCATTGCTCAGTGTCAATGGTTGGAATTTCCCTTAACCATGGATGCCTGCTCTTTTATCTTAATGACTGCCAACTAGAGATGGTGACGAATCACCATTTTGGCAATTTGTCCTGCTTCATGATCCATCAAAGTTGAACCACAAAGCATGAATCTCCTCCCCATCAACTGACGAAGCACGAATCGATTTGTCGGTTCACTGGGATTTTTTTTTAGACAGCGAGAGGCTGTCTTAAAAAAAAGCTGACCCCCACCCGCACAGCCTGCCCCCCTTCCGCCTTCCCACTATCCCTGTTGCCTCCCTACCTTGGCTGCTGCAGTCTGTGCCGCTGCTGTTGCTGCTGCTGCCACCAGCATCCATGGCAGCCTCTGCAGTCACCATCCACCGCCGCTCACTGCAATGGCCTCTGCCACTATAGCCTGCCTTAAGGGAATCCAGGCTGCCCTTTGCAAAGTTGGTGGCTGCAGTTTCCCTGCCCTAAAAGAAGCCGCAGCTGCCATCTATGCAAAGGGCAGCCAGTGTCCCTTATGGCAGGCCATGGCTGTGGAGGCCACTGCAGCAGGCGGCGATGGATGGCAGCGGCAGCTAACGGCAATGTATGATGGCAGCGCCAGGTGGTTGCAGATGGCAGCAGCGGCTAAGGTAGAAAGGGGAAGGCACGGGAGATAGGCTGTGGGGCTGCCTGCCTGCCTATTGGCCCACCAATCAGCTGATTGGTGGGGCCATAGGCAGAATGGGAAGGCCATAGGAAGAGAGAGAAGGCTAGCCTTCCCTTTCTTTATATGGGGGACGAATAAAAATGGACAAATATTCATGCGTTCATATTTGTCAGGGTCTCTGGAACTCACAAATATGAAGGGATGAATATTTAATGAATCAGCGATTTTTAATGAATATTGTGATTCGTTTTTTTATTCATCCCCATGTCTACTGCCAACTCAACACAAGTGTTTTCCTCCTTTGCCTGAGTGCAATCACTTTGTGAAACATTGGGTCCAGGTTACAACTTAACAATATCTACAATATCTCCATTAGTCATTAGTAAATGTGTTGCATATTTATTGGATAAATATTCTGCCTGTTTTGAAGAAATATATGACAGTTGTGGAGATTGCCCTTGTGGCTGTGTTTGTTGTGGCCCTCACAAAGGTTCTCTCAGTCTAGATTTCCCTCGCTGTCACCAGGTATTATTTTCTTAATACCACCTCTGAGTGTTGGACACATATGCTGCCACATGCAAGGCTTATTGAACTACAGAATCAGTTGGTTTGAATAACAGATAACCTTTTATTATTAATCATTTCACAAGGTAAATCACGTAGTCACTGTAACAGGGGTTTGATTAAGTTTGGATAGGACGGGACATATATTCAGGCTTGTGTTATGTATTTTCAATCACTTAATATCTATATTATTCTAGGTGTTCTCATTCCTGCTTGTTCATTCTAATAACCTTGTCCTTAATTCACTTTCCTAACTCTCTATTCAGATCACTCTAATTCTTCTCTTCTCTCTAAGCTCCAACTTCTCAACTGTCTCTCACAGGTTCCAACTGTCTAACTGTCCTCCTTGGTTCCGCCCCTCCTGCTCTATCCTTGGCTCCTCCCTCTAGAGCTCCTGTGACTGACAGGCAGGAATGACGTCACCTGTAGGCATTTCGTCACACACCTTCCCCCTTAAAAAGTTTGTTTCAGGGAGCAAAACTTAAAGTAGTTTGCTCCATGAACAACATAAAACAGTTTTCAACATGTATTAATACTATTAATAATACTTTACATTTTTAAATCACATTTATACTTACTTAACTAGTGCTGTGCAACTCATTCAACATCTGTATTTTCATTGCTTACCATTAGTTCATTTCGCAGGAAGTTTCAATCACAGTTGTACTTGCTTATCTTTATTTATACATTTCATAACTAAACATATTATCACTTTTTATCACATTTTAAGTTCTTTTTTTTTTCTTCTTTTCCGTTCCTCAGTCTTCTGGTACTCTCGAGAGTGCGTCAGCTACTACGTTTTGAGTCCCTTTGACACTCTGTACCTCGAAGTCAAAGTCTTGCAGCAGTAGGGCCCACCTCAATAGCTTGCTATTGTTTGCCCTTATAGTTCTCAGCCACAGCAGTGGGGAATGGTCGGTACAAAGGACAAAATGTCTGCCCCATATGTAGGGTTTAAGTTTCCGTAGCGACCATATGATCGCCAAGCATTCGCGCTCTATGATAGACAGATGTTTCTCACCCGCCTGCAGCTTCTTGCTTAGGTACGCCACTGGATGATGGTCTCCGTTGTGGTCCCTCTGGCTCAGCATGGCTCCCAACCCGACGTTGGACGCATCTGTAGACACGGTGAACTCACGCTGGAAATCAGGGGCTCTCAGCACAGGACCGGTCATCAACGCCTCCTTCAGCTTCCCAAACGCTTCCTCGCAGCCGCTCGTCCACTGGATACTTTCTGCTTTCTTTTTGTGGGTCAGGTCTGATATAGGGGCGGCTATTTCACTAAATTTTGGTATAAAGCGTCTGTAATAACCAACTAGCCCTAAAAAGGATCTGATTTTTTTCTTAGAAGTAGGCCTAGGCCAATTACTAATCACTTCAATTTTTGATTTTAGAGGTTTGATTTTTCCTCCCCCTACTATATGACCTAAGTATTTTAGTTCAGAACTACCCAGCTGGCATTTGCTGGCCTTCACTGTTAGTCCTGTCTCTTTTAGTCTTTGCAGTACTAGTTCAATGTGGCATAGGTGATCTTTCCACGTTTGGCTGTAAATTCCTATGTTGTCAATATAGGCTACTGTGAATTCTCTGAGACCTTGTAAAGTCTGGTCCATGAGTCTTTGGAAGGTTGCGGGAGCATTTCGCAATCCGAAACTTAGGACTCGGAATTCAAACAGTCCGAAAGGGCTGCAAAATGCGGTTTTCTCCTGGTCTTTGGGCTCTAACTCCACTTGCCAGAAACCTTTGGTCAGATCTAAACTTGTTATGTACTGGCATCCTCCTATCGTTTCAATTAAATCATCTAACCATGGCATTGGGTAAGCATCTGATTTTGTCACGTGATTCAGTTTTCTATAATCTACGCAAAAGCGGATGCTGCCATCCGGTTTGTCCACTAATACTATCGGGGCTACCCACGGGCTGGATGATGGGACTATGATTTTCTCTTTTAGCATTTCATCTAGTTCATGATGAACTTTGGCCACATATGGACCTGTGACTCGATAGGGTGTTACCGCTTGTGGGAGTGCTTCTCCGGTGTCAATTTTATGCACTACCCCCTTTGCTATCCCTGGTTTGTTGGAGAATACCTGCTTGTATCTCCCTAGCAGGGCTTTTGCTTCTTCCTGTCTCTCTTGGGACAGTAAGGGACTGATTTGGACTTCTTCAGGGTTATATTTGGGTTCACCTCTCCCTTCCCAATAAGGTAATTCATGTTTTTCGTTGTCTGCTTCCCTCATGGCGAATAAGACAACGTTTTCCCTCCTGTAGTATGGTTTTATCATATTTACGTGAACCACCCTTCGCCCAGTCTCTCCCTCCTCCTGGATTATATAATTTGTTTCACTCATTTTGGAGATTATTCTGTAAGGGCCCGCCCAGTTTAGTTGTAACTTGTTCCCTTTGATGGGTCTTAGCATTAGAACCTCATCTCCAGGGTTGAATGCTCTCTCTCTGGCCTTTCTGTCGTACCATACTTTTTGTTTTAGCTGATGGCCTTGCAAATTCTCTGCTGCTATCTCCAGAGATTTTTGCAGGGTATTCATTAAGTTTTCTAGGTATGTGATTACTGTTTCTATTAGCTTTTCGCTGGCAGCTACTGAGTTTTTTTGGTTACACTGTTTTTCTCCTCTGGCCCTCAGCCAGTCCCTTGGCCTGATACAAAGTCTCTTTTTGCTCTTGGCCACAGAGAATAAACAGAAATATACTCCTTTAGAAATGGTCCCAGCCTTTACTGTTCAATCAACCCAGTTCTCTGTCCCCTCGGCCTCCACTTGTCCCTTCAATGCTCACTTAGAGCCTGGGTCCCAAGCTAGCCTGGACTTCACTTCACACGTGAGGTAATTTGAAACCCCCTTGAATTTTCCCTCAGAGCTTTGCTTTACTATTTCAGTCCTTCTACGTTGTGTGACCTGGAGTCCCTAAGTTATTCCCTAAACAGAGGGTTCTCTACTCCTTCACACACGTCTCTCTGACTGATTTATAGTTCTCCTTAGCTCTGAAAATTCAATGGCTTTTCTTGCTGGACTATGATTTCTTTTGGCTCACTGGATTTCTACTTGAATCCCTTCACTTGTGGAATTCACACCTCTTGTGGGGATTCACTTCGTATCCCACACCGCTTGTGGGGATTCACTTAGGATCCCACACCGCTGCCACCACTTGTGGAGATCGCCCTTGTGGCTGTGTTTGTTGTGGCCCTCACAAAGGTTCTCTCCCTCTAGATTTCCCTCGCTGTCACCAGGTATTATTTTCTTAATACTACCTCTGAGTGTTAGACACATATGCTGCCACATGCAAGGCTTACTGAACTACAGAATCAGTTGGTTTGAATAACAGATAACCTTTTATTATTAATCATTTCACGAAGTAAATCACGTAGTCACTGTAACAGGGGTTTGATTAAGTTTGGATAGGACGGGACATATATTCAGGCTTGTGTTATGTATTTTCAGTCACTTAATATCTATATTATTCTAGGTGTTCTCATTCCTGCTTGTTCATTCTAATAACCTTGTCCTTAATTCACTTTCCTAACTCTCTATTCAGATCACTCTAATTCTTCTCTTCTCTCTAAGCTCCAACTTCTCAACTGTCTCTCTCAGGTTCCAACTGTCTAACTGTCCCCCTTGGTTCCGCCCCTCCTGCTCTATCCTTGGCTCCTCCCTCTAGAGCTCCTGTGACTGACAGGCAGGAATGACGTCACCTGTAGGGATTTCGTCACAACAGTGTATGTAGGATTTCTCGCTTCTGTCTTCATAACCACCCAAACAGGTATGGTAAGCCTCAAGATAGTGCTTGGTCCAAAGGCGTCCAGGTTGTTACAAAGCAAAGCACAGGGTTACACATTCAAATTAATAGCCAACTCTATTCATGGCACCACCTTCACTTTTATTCATGGTAGCACTGTATAATCAGCATGGTGTATTGGCTAGTGTATGAGACTAGGATGTAGGTTCAAATCCTTACTTTCCCCTGGAAACTCAGTGAGAAGTGGCAATGGCAACATCTTGCATACAGTACCTTGAAGGCCCTCTTAGGGTCTTTATATGTTGGCAGCAACATGATGGCACATAATAACTGCAGCCTATTATGATGTGCATGGCAGCTTACCTGTGTTGAACTACATGCAGGCGGCATGGTGAAACAATCCTATGACTGTTTCACCACACACAATATTTTGGATAGATCCCCATCAATAAATACATTTGGGTGGGGAAAAGGAAGGGGACTGAGAGATCTTCCAGTATTCTTCACCACCACTTCTGGTTTGCAACACCAGTAGGAGAAACTAGCTGGATAGTAATGGTGGCACTTGTCAACAAACTGAAGTTTCACCATCTTGACAAAAGATCTCAGCCACCGGTGGCTTCTGCAAGAAGGAATAGCTATTTTGTCTGTGAGAAGAAAGGGAGCTGAGAAGAGGCAATTGATATTCAATAGCTAATTAGCAGCCAGTAGCAATCCCTTTATCTGCAAGAATCAATTCTAGTTATTGCAGAGACGGATGTGGCACTTGCTTATAGTAATGTGGCTGACCACATGCTCTCTCCACTATTGCCCTCCTGGCTGAAATAAGTTCTGGTGGGATGATCAGATAGATCAAGAAAGTGAGAAACACATCACTGGAACAATGGTGAGATTCCTCTAGCCCTTGAAGACATAGCGTTGCAGTCCCTCCTAAACAAAACTACCCTAGGTCCATCGGTTATGACATCTACCACCTGGTTGCTTTGCATAAAAGTAGTGGAGAAAATATGAGCATCCTTGAACAGGTTATTTTGCCATTGGAAAGAAGAGAGGTTATAACCCTAGGTAGGCATTCTTTTCACACAGCTGGAATCACATGAAGGGAGAATAGGAATATTGTAGGTGCCTCCTCACCTGGTCTTGCAGCCTTGGAGGGCTAATGTTCGCAACTAGGAGCACATTACATTTGCTCCTGTTTTCAGCAACCTGATTTAGAAGCCTGCACAATGACACATGTAGTAAATAATTACATGCCATGGAATCAATTCCAGCTTATGACAGCACCTCCCAGGATTTCCTAAGCGTAAAGTACTCAGAAGTGGTTCACCAGTCTCTTCTTCTGGGGGAGCACTAGGACCATATACCTTACCTAAGGCTGCACAGGCTGGCTTTTCTCCTTGGAGCCACAATCTGACCCCCAGCTCCAGAGCCAGGTGCTCTGATTCAGGCTTACATACATGTGGGCCCATATACAAGTAGACTTAAACAGAATTCAGACTTACAAAGATTTTGCAAATCCACTTTGGTTTAGCATCACCAATGACTTCTATAATATACTTCTGATGTTCTCATTCTTCCTCCCTGCTTCTCTCTCTCACACACACAGTGCTGTGACTGCTAGAAGGAATGCTTGTACTCGTCAATTGATTTCTTTTCTACAGTTGATAGCACTGTAAGAAGCCTTTCTCATATTTTATGTACCTTCCAGTTTGTAAAATATGGCTGCAAAACCACAGAACCCGTCCAGAGCCAAAGTGGGGTGGGGTGGGGGCAGATTGTCTACAATGATGCTTCCTGCACTCCCTCCTCTCTCTGTCACCCTTTTCCCCTACTCTTTAATAGATTGACTAGTTTCCAACTTGACAGGACCCCTTTAAATATATTCCATTGTCTGGGATATTTGCCGCCTCAGGTCTCAAATGCTCTAGAAGACGTTGCAATGTGACACTATAACATGTCTCTTTGGAATGCTAATGGTTTCCTCCCAGCTGTTTCTGAGAGCATCTGCCACATGCAGCACACGCAAAGTAACACCAAGGGCACAGCCCTGCTCATTACCTTCTGCTCAAAGATCAGTCTCCCTCCAGAGCAATGAAGGATCGTTCTTCAGGCCCCAAAGGAGACGAAGCACAGACATTGAGGTAGCGTTAAATTGGGCACTTCAGAAGCAGCGTAGTGACATATGCCACACAGTAGATGATCCCCTTCATAGAAAGGAGGAAAGGAAAGACCTGGTTTGATTTACTTAGATTAACGCAGCGAAGGCAATCGCAGGCTGGGGAGAGCTATGCAGTCCTTTTGTGAGTGCTGAGGTACCATCCTAATAAAAATACAAGTAACCCCAGTAATTGTGTAAGAATTAAAGATCTACTGCTGCTCTGGGTACAAGCCAGGAGACAGTGAGTCTGTCATAAAGAGGTAAACTGTACTGGATCAATATATTGCTGCAAGACATTGTGGAAGCTTATCAGGTTATTTTTTACCTTGATAGCTCAATGAGTTAATCAAAACAGCAAACAACAAACATAAAAGCTGGAAGGAGGAGGGGAGGGTAAGTCTTGCTATTTAACACATTTAGAGACATGTACAATAAATGAATTACTACTGAAATAAACAAACTAATAAGAAAGTTTTTTAAAGATTTAAGTGAAACTGTTCACATTAGTAAACAAAAGGCTTGGAACTGAAGAGACAGAAGCCCTTTCCAGGCATTGAAGGAAGAATTAATTTGAAAGTGTGAGTTAGGAAAGAATTTTAGCCCTGTCTCCTGCCTGTTGAATGGCATGCCTGCCACATGAAGAACAATCTGATGAGGAAGCATTCTGTTGGAATTTAGCAACCTTTATATGATGCCTTCAGAAGTACAAGCTGGATTTCGAAGGGGCAGAGGAAATAGAGACCAAATTGCTAACATGCGCTGGATTATGGAGAAAGCCAGAGAGTTCCAGAAAAACATCTACTTCTGCTTCATTGACTACACAAAAGCCTTTGACTGTGTGGACCACAGCAAACTATGGCAAGTTCTTAAAGAAATGGGAGTGCCTGACCACCTTATCCATCTTCTGAGAAATCTATATGTGGGACAGGAAGCAACAGTTAGAACTGGATATGGAAAAACTGATTGGTTCAAAATTGGGAAAGGAGTACGACAAGGCTGTATATTGTCCCCCTGCTTATTTAACTTATATGCAGAATATATCATGCGGAAGGCTGGACTGGATGAATCCCAAGCCGGAATTAAGATTGCCGGAAGAAATATCAACAACCTCAGATATGCAGATGATACCACTCTGATGGCAGAAAGTGAGGAGGAATTAAAGAACCTCTTAATGAGAGTGAAAGAGGAGAGCGCAAAAAATGGTCTGAAGCTCAACATCAAAAAAACTAAGATCATGGCCACGGGCCCCATCACCTCCTGGCAAATAGAAGGGGAAGATATGGAGGCAGTGACAGAGTTTACCTTCCTGGGCTCCACGATCACTGCAGATGGTGACAGCAGCCACGAAATTAAAAGACGCCTGCTTCTTGGGAGGAAAGCGATGACAAACCTAGACAGCATCTTAAAAAGCAGAGACATCACCTTGCCAACAAAGGTCCGCATAGTCAAAGCTATGGTTTTTCCAGTAGTGATGTATGGAAGTGAGAGCTGGACCATAAAGAAGGCTGACCGCCGAAGAATTGATGCTTTTGAATTGTGGTGCTGGAGGAGACTCTTGAGAGTCCCCTGGACTGCAAGGAGAACAAACCTATCCATTTTGAAGGAAATCAACCCTGAGTGTTCACTGGAAGGACAGATCGTGAAGCTGAGGCTCCAATACTTTGGCCATCTCATGAGAAGAGAAGACTCCCTGGAAAAGACCCTGATGTTGGGAAAGTGTGAAGGCAAGAGGAGAAGGGGACGACAGAGGATGAGATGGTTGGACAGTGTCATCGAAGCAACCAACATGAATTTGACCCAACTTTGGGAGGCAGTGGAAGACAGGAGGGCCTGGCGTGCTCTGGTCCATGGGGTCACGAAGAGTCGGACACGACTAAACGACTAAACAACAACAATATGATGCCTTTAAGAGGTTTTTGCTGGGAGGGACCTTTCTGGACTGGGGTGAATGTCAAACAATCCAGGAACAACCAATTGTCCCCTTTCTGCCTCAAATTTTTACGGAGTGCCCCACCTATGTACTTAAGACTTCTTTGCCAGTTCTTTTTTTTTTTGTCAAAAATTCATGTAACCAGTTTTAATTTTTCTACAGTATGCCATTTTTATCTACTCAGAACTGTGAGTAAATGGAACCTTCTTAATTTTTTCTCTTACTAGTGTCTCAAAGTAAGATATTGAGACTGTAAGTGCCAGTTGATGAGAACTAACAATAAGGGGTGGTTTGCTTTAGGGAGATTTGAAGTTAATTCTGCTCTGTTGGTTCCTGAACCTTTTTCTGCTGCATAGCTAGATGTTTTTAACCACAAAATTTCAACACTCTGCTGTTCTGCTTCATGCAGAACATATCCATACAATTGGGATCCCTGATTTTTCACAATCCACAACTTCATGTACAGACACCGTGTGTAACAGATTCTTTCTTTTTCAGATTACCTTTCACATGGAGTCAGCAACAGACAGCAGCAGAATGGGAATTCTATCCCCGTCCGGGTTTTCAAATTATTTCCTTCTCAAACTCCTAAATGAAGCTAGGTATTAAGACTAATCAATAAAATCAAGCATCATCATAAGCCTTACAGCTATTTTTCAACAACCTACTACTAACTGCTAAAGAAAAGCAAAATAATTTTAAAAACTGCATGAGAGGACTGATTCAACTTCACTAATATCATACATTCCCTCCTTGCAACTATTGTGATGGGAAAGCAATAGTGAAATTTTTATCTGAGATTTTCAGCTGTAGCTATCAATAAGAAAAAATGCTGTCAGTGTGTGTGTGTGTGTTATGTGATCCCTGTGTACAGCCCCAGTTAGCCATCCAGCTGATCCATTTTGGATTCACTGAAGTTTCTTGACACTTTCCATAGGCAGCCCCAGGTAGAGTATGTTACAGTAATCCAGCCAAGATGTAACTAAGGCATTGTGTCAACTGTGCAAAGGCACTCCTGGTCACTGCACCTGGATTGGTTCGAGTTAGTCTGGTGCAGGTCAGGATTTAGCTGATTTGGATGCATAGCCCTAGTAAAGATATTCTCAGTCTGAAGACAAGTGTCTTGCACCTGCCTGCCATACATGTGTTAAAGATCTTGTGAAAAAGCTGGGAGCTGGGGGGGGGGGGGGAAACTATAACACAATACTAATGTGGTTAAATGGACAGACATTATTGAGAATGAAATATTCAGCAGCTCTGGGCCAGAATGGATAAATCTACAAACTTCACATTTTTTAAAAAAAGCAGCAGCCATTGTAGTTTAGTTATATAATTCACTCAATGTGTACAAAAATCATTCCTGCATGTGCAAGAAGAGACCAAACTGGCAGGAAATATCATCTTGCAGGTGAGGAGTAAATTTTTATGGTTTCTCATTCGCACAACTGAGAATGAAAGAAGCAAGGATTGATCACTCTGCTCCATGCAAGGGGAAGTAATTTAACAGGGTGATGACAAGAATTCGCTGCTGCTCCAGGACTGGGCTCTTAATGCAGGCTGGGTGCAAGGCCACTTGGATAGGGGGATGTCCTTAAGAGGATGGTGTGGAAATAATTCACTGTACCTGAAAAATGTATGTTGCAGGCCCACGGATCTTCTGCGGGAGAGGATCTACAATAATTTGAGTGTGAAGGATTTTTCACTGAAGCAACTGGGACCTGTAAAACTGAGAGGCTAATGATGAAACCGAATGAAATTATAATTTCACTCTCAAATGCCGTTCTCCCTTACATCAAATTTAATGTAGTATGGATTTATTTAAACAGGATAGCAGTGGAGGTCAAGCCAGCTGAGGCTTTTTTTGTTCTGTTTTAATTAGAGTATAGAATTCCTTCAGTCTGTAGTTTTTCTACTGTGTTCTGAGTTGAATATGTACAGAATAATGTGCTTCTTAAAGTATATAACTGCCAGGATGTCAAACTGAATCTTCTGAAATTAGTCAGCACCATTTCCCCCCTGAGCAGTAGTTATGCTAAATGAAAACTCTTAACCCCTTAATTCAAACCAGAAGCAATGGTATCCACTGGTTCATGTACATAAGGGATTATATTTGGCTTTCCCCCCATAAATCCCATGAAGATGATCTAATTTTATCTATTAATTGAATGAATGAAATAACATGGCATACTGTGACATAGCAGGAGTAGCAATGAGCAACAAATACAGTAAAGATAACAAAAATGGCAAACCAAGGAGCTATGAAAACAAACTCACCATTTAGAAGTCCCCTTTTCTGAAGCACCAGGGAAGTGTGTTGACGCTACTAAAAGCCTGGCAGAACAAAGCAGACCAGACCTGGCATAAAGGTTATTAATAATGTCCTAAGCTGATGTGTTAGGGACAGGTTTCCAAAACTGGGGTACCACCACTGACAACGGAAAGCTGCTCTTGGTTAGCTACCTACGTAAGCTCAGAAAATGGAGACATCTGGAGATGGTACTCTGCTGAAACAACTTCATACTAGTTAAGGACATATAGAATATTCTCTAAATTCTTCATTCCTGTCTATGTAAGCTGTCTCTACCAGTGACATAGTGCAAATTTTGAAGGGCAGGTGCTCATCATGACAATCCACACAGAGAGTCCCTCATCTCCAAAACTGCAGGCTGCTGGATCAATCCATATCAACACATTAATTGTATCAGATTTTGTTTCCACCAAGGTCAGGTCTTTTGTAAAGCTAGTACCTCTTAACTGCCCACCCAGTGCCAAATCACCTGTCCCCTCTTTGCACTGAAACTGGGATAACCTACAATACTGTACTGTTCCTGGAAAAATCAATTGCTTCCCCAGCTGCTCTGAGGTTTGTAGCTAAACCCAAGGGATCTTGAAGGAGTAGCAGATAATGTCATAGTGCCTGGTCAGCAGGAAATCCTCAGGCTTCAGTACTCTGAGCCCTGGTTCCAGTATACCACTGACTTGCTGAGACATCTGAATGAAGAATCTTGCAGCCCCAACAGATTCCAAGCAGGATGAAAACAAGGAGTCTTCTCTCTCTCTCTCTCTCTCACTCACTCCATTTCTGGTTTTTATAAACTAGGGTATAAAAGAAGTCAAATTTTCATCTGTATTTTTAAAATTAAAAATTGACATAATTTAGTTCTACAAATTATGGTATAAAGCAAATGCATGAGTGAACACATGCAAAAATGTTATATACTGGAAAAACCCAGTAGATCTGTCTATCTCCTAAGCTCATTTCCACCTGTACAAGTCAGCCACTGCGAAACCAGGCCACTAGTTACTTTACCACAACAAGAAGAAAACAGCAATGACCCACAGAGTCAAAGCCTAGGGTGTCAAGGGAGGAGGCTCAATTACCTCTTTCTTTCTTTCTTTTTTTTCAAAAGCTGGCTGGCATTTGTTGTCCCTGTTCTCCTGTCCAACAGTGGCTGGAATGAGTAGATTCACAGAAACGGTGCAGGAAGGCCATCGGGTGGCTTGTGGAGTCATCCATCTCCTGTCATTCAGCTCCCAGCAGTCTGAAAGGCACCTTGAAGAAGAGGTTCCAAGAGGAGCCAAGCAAACTAAGTTGGGAAGGACAAAGGAATCAGAAGGGCAGAAACAGTACATGATTATGGAAACAATGTTTCACAATAGAATATCCTTGAGGGGAAAAAAAGGATACTCCAAGATGAGGGGAGAGTATTACTCCAGGAGGGGTTTTTAGGTTTTAATTAGGCACACAGTTCAAACTGTCCTTATGTAAATGGTCTAAAGCTCTAATATTATGGATAAAAAAGAAGCAATCATTATATTCCAACGTGACAGCATTCTGCTATCACCTTGGCCTGATGCAGCACGATACAACAGAAATAGGGTGCAGATATGTAGAACAGCATGTGGGTGGGTTTCTTTTAATTGAAATGAATCCATCCTATTATGGTGAGGTTTCTTGTATCAAGGACCAACACAATAAAGAGAGCTTGTGTAAGAGACTTATGAAATTTACTGTTGAATAGAAAGATAATCCTGAATAGATATACTTCTCTGACATTAAAATGTTAGCACAACATTGAATGGGATTACTATGAAGTTTGAAAAGTGAGAAGCTTGTCTTTGGATTATAGCATTAGCTCTCTCTCTCTCTCTCTCTCTCTCTCTCTCTCTCTCTCTCTCTCTCGTGTGTGTGTGTGTGTGTGTGTGTGTGTAGTTCAACTCCCTTTTTGCATATTTGACAGAAATATCTACTACTTCCTATCTTGGGCATTTTCCAAAAGGTCACCCATTTTCAGCTCTGCATCAAGCAAATTGTGAAGAACCCATTTTGGATCATCTCCAGTATAAAGAAGCGAGTGTCTTTGCCATTCTAGTCAATAGGGGAGACGGAACTGCACAAAGAGATTAGGATAACACAGATATACAGGTTAAGTGTACCTGCACCCTCCAGTCAACCATTAAATGAAAAGGCGAGAGGAGTAAATTTTCTTTCATTAATATATACACCATGATATATGTGTGAGATTTGGGATTTAAAAGCTGAGAAGAAATGGGGCCTGCAACAAAATGATGCAGTGGGGAATGCTGCTCTTCTCGATTCTAGCCATTGCGGTCCATTCATCCTTCCCTCCCATTCTCTACACTCCCAACATCCAGTATTCTGTAGCTAAGGAACATGCTTAGTTGTCACTGGACTGGCTTGGGTGTTCCCATCCCCAACAGTTTGTTTGTTTGTTTGTATATTTGTTTGTTTTTTAACTGTCTTTGGGGAACTTCTACAAACCGTAGAGATCTCTGAGCAGGCTTACTTCTGCCTCTAAGTGAGTGGATGAAACCATTTTGTCTCAATAAGCAAGAGCACTCAACCTAGACACTGGAGATCAAAGAAGAAGCCATATTAGTCTGTCCCACCATAACAACAAAAACGAAATGAGAATATGAAACATTGAAATGAGAATAATCTTAAGTCTTAAACATGCTACAATAGTATTTTTCCTTTTTTTTTTTTTTTTTTTTTTGCTTTGTGACAGAATGGAATAAAAACTAGGCTAAAGTACAGAAATCCCTCAAGGTGGCTTCTATGTTTGTACTTGTGCTGAAGCTCAACATGTAAGCACCCTCACAGCTGGCCTTCCACAGCAGATGCAGGAAAACAAAGAGCAACACTGTTTTCTTTGAAGAAGAGTGAAGGGGTCTAGAGAGAGTGGCCTAAGGGCAACTATCTCTAAGTAGTCACTTTAAGAAAATTAGGAGAGGTCAAAACGTCCCATCCCTCTTGGCTACCTGTTCATCTATCACCTACTCCCTCTCTACTTATTTTAATTTAGGCATGTATGGAAACTGTTAACCCAATCCATGCCCATATATAGGGCACACAGTTTGTGGCCAAACTGCCTTGTAACCCTTGGGAGACATAGTGAAAAACATTCTCTCTCTCATTCTCTCTCTCTTCCTTCATATATATATCATGTGTATGTGTGTGTAGGAGCATACACAAAGAACATATCATAATGTCTCCTGAAGGATACAAGACAGGTTGTACATATTCCCACAAATTAGGAAATGAAAATGACTGTGATTGGGAGTTTAGGGTTTTTGCAATGCCATAAGAGACATTGTTGTTGTTTAGTTGTTAAGTCGTGTCCGACTCTTCGTGACCCCATGGACCAGAGCACGCCAGGCCCTCCTGTCTTCTGCTGCCTCCCGGAGCTTGGTCAAATTCATGTTGGTAGCTTCGATGACACTGTCCATCCATCTCATCCTCTGTCGTCCCCTTCTCCTCTTGCCTTTACTCTTTCCCAACATCAGGGTCTTTTCCAGGGAGTCTTCTCTTCTCATGAGATGGCCAAAGTATTGGAGCCTCAGTTTCAGGATCTGTCCTTCCAGTGAGCACTCAGGGTTGATTTTCTTCAGAATGGATAGGTTTGACCTCCTTGCAGTCCAGGGGACTCTCAAGAGTCTCCTCCAGCACCAAAAGCATCAATTCTTCGGCGGTCAGCTTTCTTTATGGTCCAGCTCTCACTTCCATACATCACTACTGGAAAAAGAGACATAGTAGACCTTAAATACTAAGTGCAGTGAGCTATATTTGCACACGCACCTTTTCAGATATGGGTATGGGACTGAGTCACCTCCAAAGTTATTTATGCACTTACCTCGTAGACAGGAAAGGAAAAATGAGTGGTGACTTTCTTGTCTGGCTCTCTCAAGTCCCTGAATTCTGCATGGGTAAAGCTCTAGCCTCTAAGGTTCTCCTCATCCCATGGGGCTCCTTCCCTGGCTCCCACCCTCCTATGAATCCCATGGAAGGAAAGCTGGAGAAAAGTTCAGTAGGTTAAGAAGTTTGCTATGCAGAGGAAGACTGGCTTCCTAGGTGCCTTCTAGCATAAAAGGTAGCTGGCAATGGTATTGGTACAACTGCAACAAGTAAAACAGCAGAAGAAGAAAATGGCAGGTGGTGGGAGAGGGACCCTAAACCCCTATTATTGTGACCTATCCACTCAAAGGACATACAACAAACATCCTTTTCCAATTCCATATACTTTTGATCATAATGGTGTAATACTAATAAGTAAAGTTTATGAAATGAAGCTGAGAATTAAGAGGGGAGGGAGTATTTCAGGATGCAATGGCTAATCACAAAATGATAGAACCTCTCCCTTTCCCCCTGCAGCTTTTCAAAATGATGTGCTGTGCAGCTGTAAAAGGGATAGGTATATATGATGTGTCCAGAATATATGGAGTTGGGTTCACCTGTCACTAACCTGTTGCTTTGACACCAGCAGCCCAGTCTACCAATACTGTGCCTACTTTCAGTTTTCCCATTTCTCAGTGCAAATAGCTGAACGTCTTTTAAAACTTTTGAACTCCACCAATGGCACATGGAGGGTCATTGCTCCGTCCTTTAGTCACCTCCAAAACTGCACAAGTACCCCCAAATTTGCCCATTTTTGCATATTTGCCAGAAAGCAGTGCACACATTTCAATTTCATTCTGCCACTCTAATTTGTATTGGGAAACAGCTATCAGTCTACAGCGGGCTGATCTCTTTTGCATGCATTTATTTATACATTCGCTCTGTACTGTTTCAGCATCAATCTGTGAATTTAAAAAACAACAACTTTCAAACTTAAAAAAATAAAAAAACATTTAGATTTATTCTGAATGCATTTTTTCCACAAAGTACTCATCGCTAAGCATACTTTAATCTCCCAATGCATATTTTAAAATTCATCACAAAACATGCCTTGATCTGAGAACTGCATCACGAATTTCAAAGAAGTACAATATCTAAAAACCACACTGCAGACCACACATCAGACTGGGACGTGTGGGTCAGGCCGGTCGGCATCAGAATTCTCCAGGCCAAACTTTCCCAGGCCTCTTTACTCATAGCTTGTAATGTGTACAATAATTCATGTGTTCTGTCAAACACGTACCTGTTTCTCCTTGTGACCTTAATCTGTATGTGTACATTTCCTCTCAAGCTGAATTCCTGTAACTCTTACTGTATCTATGTGGAGGTGTGTGAACTCTCCTCAGTAACTCATTGGATGCTGAACTTATCTTCATTATACAGTTCTTGATTAAAGTACTGTATTAATTTCTTTTTCATCTTGTTAATGTTTTTCTTCTTTTTTCCCCACAAGGTGCACCATTATCAGCTTAAAAGTGCATTGGGTCAAAGGTTTCTCAAAGACTACCATGTGCATACATGGCCAAGTGAAATGATTCACTAGACCTTACTGTACATCACTGGGGCAAAGGGCTGTCTGGCCATACCATGGATAATATATCAAAAGTGTTTCATGCTCATTGGCACTGCAAAAAAACAAATGTACTTTCACCTTTGAGAAGTGGAATGGGAAAATTTGCCATGAGGACTTTGAAATGAGCAGAAGAAAATCCCAGGGGATAGTTTAGAGAAGAAGGCAGACAGAGTGCCTAGATCTCTCCAGAGACAACAACTGGAATGATATATGTAAAAATTACTTAGGTCCAGAGGGCCCTTCTATATCTACTGAGTGACACTACCCTGTTTGCCCCAGGGTGGGTGAACTCAAGAAAGTGGGTTGTGGTTAGGACTAGAGATGGGCACAAACTGCTGCTTTCACCAAGCAGGTGGTTGGGGGTTCCCATCCCCTCCTCCTCCAACAGGCACCCACTCAGAGGCAGTAATCAGAGGAGGCAGGGCAGGGAAGCCAGAATGCTGCCTCTGAGAGGTCACCCATCACAGGAGTTGGAGTTGGGAACAGTTGAATGGGCACAGACTGCTGAACCAGCAGATCATGCCCATCTCTAGTTAGGACTATGGAACCAGCCTGTCACCTGTGTCTCTCAACAACCCAGTTTTCCCAGACTTGGCAGTGTTTTCAGGGAAATAATAATAATAAAAAAAATCCACAAGGCTAGGCTGGACTGGTATGCCCACCATGCAAGGCAGAGCTGCCACCACACCCACAAAAGCACCAAAACTCTCAGTAGATGCTCAAGGGCAACACCTGGTATTAGTACCACAAACCCTCTAAGCTAAAAAGACAGACCCGCCTTGTGTTCTTTTTAAGGAGAAAGGCAGGATAAAAATATTTTAAATAAATAAATTAAATAAATAAATAAATAAACAAAGTCTTTATAGTTCATCAAAGAAAGTAAAAAGACAAAAAGGTTCAAAAGATTTCAAAAAGTATTTGGAGCAAAATATAATTTTGACAGAGCTAAGGCAATCAAGAAAACACATCAGAAAATATGAAAGCTTAACTAATCTACCTAATAGTCACCCATTAGAGTCAAGTCAACATAGTTCTAAAGCATGCACAAGTTGCATCTGGCAAGGCATGGCAGGACAGCAATTGAGCACAGCATCTCCTAAGAAGTAAGTTAAGTCAACTCCTTTTAATACTTTGAATGTCCCATTCAAGACCCATCCAGATGGTCTGCCAAGTTCCCCTGTCTGACTCCAGAGCCTTCTGCACTCCATCCTTAATACAGCTGAAATAATCTCCTAATTATTGCAGTACCAGGGAACTAGCTGGCTTGGTCTAGAAGGCCTCTCTTTAACAATATATGCTGCAAGCATTGCCTCCTCCTTTTTGCTGACCATTACCACTTGTAGCCAACTTCCCCAGGCCCACATTCCATGTTCCCCTATTCCTTAGGTTCTTCACATTATGGATATGAGCAAGAACGTATGATTTTGGTAAGCTAGAACTGATTTTGAACTGTGACCAAGTATGGAAGCAAATATTTTAATGCTGTTTCCAGGGCACTTGCTGCATAACAGTCAAGTCTTTGAGCAGTTCCTTCTTGGCCAACGATCACACTAGAAGAAATTGCAGCAACTCCTCACATGAGCTGAAATCCCCATTTAAAGCAATGGGGTGATCTCTAGCCTGCATAACTGCAAGCTGGAGATAATCAGGAATCAGGTGGCATGCTGTACCCTCTGAAAAGGAAGAGGATTCTAGCCCGTATCTCTTAGAGGTGGTCCACAAAGAATCCCTGAAAGCTGGGATCATAATCAGCCACATTTCCAACTGAAATGAGTGATGTTACAAGTGCTGACTAGGCTTGTGTTCCCACTGCATCTGATGAAGCTTAGTCCTTTGTGAGTATATTTTGAATTACAGCCTGTGAAGGGAGAAAACCTTTGTGAGCTACTTTGGGCTTTTGAAAGGCAAGGCAAAATATAAATATTGTACACAGAGAGAAGGAAGGAGAGAGAAAGGCTGAAACATGGGGACAGTGCAGACCAACATTGAGCAGATCTCTTCATGTAGGTCAAAAGAAATATTTGACTGAAAGGGAATTGGTGGGTTGGAGTCTGAACTTTTGTTGGACAAATAATCAGCCTTGATATGGAATTCTTCTGGTCACACAGATGGGTGGCAACTTGGTCTGTGCAGAGATCCCCTGACGTGATGCTTTGGACTGGATCCTGATCTGGTCTGCAGTGATCAAGACCCTATGCAGTTTGAGCCAGGTCTTGAATCAAGAGTGATTCAGATCACCAGCCCTCCCATTGATTTGCACTGGATGACCAAAACAGCTGTAATGTTTTTGAATTTTGCTGAAGTATGCAGCATGTGATGATAACACCAAAACTAAAGAGAGGAGTAAATTTCAGACAGCTAGATTCAGGAGCTTGTCCGGTTTGCTTCTCCAACACCTCCCCCTTCCCACCCAAAAGTAGTTTTTAAAAACATGTACACTCAACTTTGTCCTCTGTCCTGCCCATTCATGCCACTTTCATCCTCTTACTGTATTGACAGCACCTTCCTATATCTCTTAGGAAATCCCCAAGTTTATAGTTGAAGAGCTGAATCAAAGGAGAGCTGGTTTAAAAATATCAAGTGAGGAAGATGGATTAAAATGTTGCTTTGAAAGTTAGGACACTACACAGTGGGCAGAGAGACAGCAGCACGTGGCATGGGAAAGCAGGCAGAGACAAGCATCTAAATCAAAGATTATTTTTCCAGGTGGGCAGAGTCCCTTTGCTTGGGGGATGCAGGAAGCATCATGCTAAATATCTAAAGAATAAAATATTCTGCTGATATTCTGCCATTTTTTCCATATTAATGTTTCCAAATCAATTTCTGAAGATGTTTCGCTTGAGTAGGGCTCACCCAGGCAGCCCAATTTTCTTTCCCACTGACCCTCCCCTTTCGTAATTTGCTTGCTGCATGCAAAATTTATCAAGAAGCATGTGGCTATTCAAGCTGGACAGAGGAGGGACATGTTTCCAACACTAAGGAATCGGTTCCTCAGACTATCAGTAATTCACCACCCTCAGTGATTATTCTTGCAAACCTTTTAATGGGTCTAATACACTCAGTGTGCCCATCAAAGATACCGATACTCACACTTCTGTCTTGTTTTGCTACTGCAATGCTTGTGTGTGTTGGCTTACAATGTACAGGAGGATGTGCTCCTCTGTTATAAACCTTATAATCAAATGTACTTTGAAAAAGAACTGCCTGTTCAGTAGAGACACATTCTTTCTTCACACAAGTGTGTCAAACAAGCTAATTCAGGTATTGGTCTGTCTCCGAGGTGATCACAGGGCAGAGCAAAGAGCCCAGAGACATTCATGGGCACAGTGTCACACCCACAGATCCCTTGGGTTGAATCTGGCATTCAGACATCACAATTAGAAGTGGGGAAAGTGAAAGAAAACTTGGGAAGGTGAAGGAGACTGTGGTCTTTACTGTAGAAAGGAACTTTCCTTGCCTTTCCTGCTGCAAAGTCAGTGATTAAATCATCAAAATCTTGTGGGCACAGCACCACTAATGCTGGATGTAGCTAATCGAAAGGGCACAGGCAGAGAGAATGGACAGAAACATTGTGGAGTCCCTGCATTGCCCTTTTAATAAAGAATCAAGAAGTATCGTGGCCATAGCCTTTTTAAAAAATTCCTCACTCACTCTGTTCCTTGTAACTTCCTTAGGGAAGCTACTCAGGTATTTTTCCTGGTCACTGGAAAAAAAAAAGGGGGGGGGAATAAAGCACAGTACCCAGCTCTACAGCTACTCCTGTCCTGGCTAGACCCTTCTATGTGCTATTCAGTCTATGACCAGGCTGTGCCATTTAGATTTCCCTATTGATAAGAGTGGGATCTTCATGAAGAACTGGAAAGGCACAAAAATTGTCAAGGAGCCAGACAAGTATTGGGCCAGAAGGTTTTGAAAAGGATATAGGGTGGACTAGCCCTGATCTGTGCACTCTTTATTTGGGTATGGAGCAGGTTGGGGAGATTCTACACATCCCTATCATTTGATAGCTGTTGGAGAAATTGGCAAAATTATTATAAGGAACCAATGCAAACACTTTTGATGAGTTGCCTTCTCCCCTATCTGCAAAATAATTCAGTTTTGCTTCCAAAGTAATTCTGAACACATGGGAAAGCAACGGGACACCAGGGATGCAAAACTTGTGAACATTCAGATGTTATCATAGAATCATAGAATAATTGAGTTGGAAGGGGCCTCTAAGGCAATCACGTTCAACTCCCTGCTCAATGTAGGAATTCAAATCAAAGCAGATCTGACAGATGGTTGTCCAATTTTCTCTTGAATACCTCCAGTGTTGGAATGCTCACCACCTCCCCAAGGTAATTGATTCCATGGTCATACTGCTCTTACAGTTAAGAAGTTTTTCCTAAGTCTGGTTTTCTGTAGCTTGAGCCCATTATTAGGAGTCCTGCACTCTGGGATGATTGAGAACAGATCCTGCTCCTCCTCTGTATGACTGCCTTTCAAGTATTTGAAAAGTGCTATCATATTTCCCCTCAGTATTTTTTTCTCAAGGCTAAATCATGCCCCAGTTCTTTCAGTTTTTCCTCATAGGGCTTGGTTTCCAATCCCATGATCATCTTTATTGCCCTCCTCTGAACTCACTCCAGTTTGTTGCATCCTTCTTCAAGTGTGGTGTCCACATAGTATTCTAGATGAGGCTTAACCAGTGCCAAATAGAGGGGGGCTAGGACCTCACAGGATTTGGAGACTATATTTCTGGTAATGCCTTCCAAAATAGCATTTGCTTTTTTTTTCAGCCACATCACACTGTTGGTTCATATTCAGCTTGTGATCTACAATTTCAAGATCCCTCTCATTCATAGTATAACTACGCCAAGTATCCCCCATCTTGTAACTGTGTGTTTGGTTCTGTTCCCCTAGTGTAGAACTTTGTACTTATCCTGTTAAATTTCATTCTGTTCTTTTCAGCCAACGCCCGAGCCTGTCAAGATCTTTTTGTTGTTGAACGACAACTCTTATCACCCTTGAATTTACGCCATGCTTTCTAAGGCTGATGGGAACTAGAGGCCGGCTACCTCTCAGAAGGTCAGCATTTTCCTCATCTTGCCTTAAGCCCACCTCAGAAACTTCACTACCTGAATTCTCTTTCCCTCCTTCAGAACTCTGAGATATTTCCCCTGGGGTAGTACTTGCTAAGTGTCACTATAAGGAGTTTCTCTGGCTCTTTCTGCCTCCCTGCTGACTAGTAAGCAACTGCCCAGTACCATTTATATACTGCAGCACTAATAGGTTGAGCAGTTGAGAATCTTTGCTTCCTGAAGCATGAAACTGCATACTCAAAATGGGGGGGGGGGGGGAGAGAGACGTTACAGAGGAACCTAAAATGCTGTGTATAGTCCTGTGGAAAGAAACTCCTAGGCAGCAATTTATTCATTTTTAAAAAATATTAGATGAGGGTCCAAGCAGTACATGCCATGCACTTTCAGAGGAAGCCAGTGAAATAGTAAGCTCTAAAGAAACATTTTTCCCTTTTTCTTCTTAGGTAATACCCTAATCTGGGCAGAATGAAAGTTTTCTATTCTTAACACTGTAATGGAAATAATCGATCAGCTAATTCAAAGTTTATATATCAAAATGGTTAGCATTAGAACTGGAGCCTTTTACAGCTGCTTGTGATTCCCACCACTTACTTCTCTGGATATCATACAGTATAGGGTTGCTAGGCCTCAGAGAAGCAGCAGAATTCTGGGAGAATTGCTATGTTTCTCTGTGTCTCCAGGCAGGGAAACATATCAAGTCAAGTAGTAGTGAAAGAGGAGGAAACCTGATTTTAATGTGTATGGTGGCTTTGTCACCTTGGTGCCCATCTCCTCCTTGTTCCCAACTGGCTCCAGGGCTCACCAGCTCAGTGCGACACTGGTTGTATGTGCATTGTACACATCACATTGTTTAAGAGTAGAGATGGGCACAAACCACGGGTTTGGTGGTTTGTGCCAGGTGTTTGGAGCTTCTCAGTCCCACCTCCTCCAGTGGGCACCTACTAAGAGGCAGTGCCCTGGCTTCCCTGACCTGCCTCTTCTGAGTCCTACCTCTGACCTCTGGGTGCCTGCTGGAGGATGTGAGGCTTGGAACCACCGAACACCTGTTTGGATGAAAAACGAACCCATCTCTATTTAACAGTAGTGCAAGAAATCTGCCACTGCTTATCTCTCCCTCTCACACACATATGTGCAGATATATTGGTTCTTTTAAGATCTCAAGTGCCAACCTTTGGTTTTCAGATTTGGGGCTCTGGAAACTCAGGGAATGGAGTTGGGGGCTTGGCAAATCTACACATTAGTGTCATTAATACAAGCTTGTTACCATCTGTGCCCCATGAAATGAATTGCAGCCCACTAGCCTTATATGCCAGCCTGTTAGAATCCCAATAACTCTCTTAGGGGCTGCAAACAAACAGCAGCAATAAAAAAAGCCTGATAGGGTATCATACATGGTGATTGGTGAAGGTGAACTGTATTCACTCTGTTGGGTCACCAGCTGTATGTACCTGCCAGAACGGTTCACCTTATTCTCATGCAAGAAACAGATCCTATGCAGACGCTGCAAAATTAAGGATTAGAAAAGAATTCCATTTGGTGCAATGGTCTTAGTGAAAGCAGCTTTTTCACAGGCCTGAGATCTTATTGTGAGAAGAAACGTATCTTATGAAAAGAATTTGCAGTACTGCAAGAAGTTTCCAAAAAATAATGTGCTAAAAAAAAGCATATATATTCAAAATGTAATGGCTAAAATAAACATTATTGGGAAAGTATGCACAAACCTGCTTTAGTCAATAGGAACATTAGGTAAATTTGATACACATTTTAATTTAAATTAGGTAAAATGTACAAGCAAATTAGGCACAACACACAAAAGAATGTGCTTATTAGTGCACTTAAAATGTATATAAATATAGGATTTCTGTATAGGAAGTAAACACACAGTCTTGTAACACAGTATAAAACAAGGGCAGGATGAATAGAAACTCAACAAAATTGAAACAATGAGATTTTTGCATCTCTGTGAAAAGAATGCGATCTGCCACTTCCATAAATTCCACAACATCACCCAAGGATGTGTTGAAGAGAATCCTCATAAGGGACATTGGGTAATACACCTGACATTTCCAACCCAGTCCAGGCGCTATAGCTCTCTAGGGTGCAGGAGGAAACAGTCCATAACTGATCCATGCCACAGTGCGTCTGCCATGTCCTACTCAGCACACAGATTGGGGTGAAGAATTAGCCAGCAGACAGGCTGCCTGATAAATGGATCCATGGTCTTGATCACCTGATCACTCCAGATATGTAAGTGGAAAGAAAAGCCTTTTACTTGATTACCCCATCTTGAATTTATTCAGTCACCTCTAGGCTGTATGTTTTGAACTACTAGCCTTAGGCTTTCTTTCGAAACACCCACACCCACACGTGCACCAGTGTGAGTGTATGTGCAGATGCTTACTTACTCACAGAGAAAATAATAGGAACAAGCTCTCTGGAAACCACTGCCTGTCCCCTAACAATCATTCTGCCCTCAGTAGAAAAACAAGGGAAGTGGTGTAGGAAGCATGAGACTGTGTGGAAAGGGATAGGAGAAGTAACCTTTCGACTACTGTGGCCAGAATCCCCAGCCAATATGGCCAGTAGCTATGCCAGGAGCAGTGGGGAAGGATTGTGGTAATTGCTGTCAACTTATCCAAGGTATCCTCTTAATGTTAAAACAGCAACAAGCCAAGAAAGTTCAATCTCTTTCTATTCTGGCTATGAAGAAATGATCAAACTCTCTCAAAACAAACAGAACAAAATGGTTCAAGCATCTGTACTGGGCGAATTCAATAGATGAGGATTATGGAGAATTGTGTTGTACCTGCCTGTCATGTATCAGCTACAATTGATGAATCTGTCAGGAAAAAAAGATAGTGTGTGTGAGGGAGAAATTACAGCTCTAATTCAGCACCAAAAACCTATATACAG
This sequence comes from Intellagama lesueurii, assembly GCA_037013535.1. Classification (NCBI taxonomy): domain Eukaryota; kingdom Metazoa; phylum Chordata; class Lepidosauria; order Squamata; family Agamidae; genus Intellagama; species Intellagama lesueurii. The sequence goes on along the minus strand of JBAJHW010000004.1, from coordinate 89,269,868 downwards.
GAACACACATGAGTGTTATTAAGCCAAAATTTAACCCTGCTACTCACTGAGAGCTCTCTCCATGGAAGAGAGAATTTGTCTGTTTCTCTTTTTCAGGCAGTAATTCATCCTTCCTTCCTTCCTTCCTTCCTTCCTTCCTTCCTTAAGATCAATTCCTTTCCATCTTCATTATTATGAAATGTGCAAATGTTGCTATGCACTTAAAAAAAACTAATGTAATTCTCATTCATCCTATTGGAACACACACAAAGGGAAATGGAGATCTGGAGGCCTTCTGCTTCCCCTTGAGAAATCATCAACAAAGGCAGTACGGATATCTAGGAGTCAAGCATAACATCAGACTGTGTTGCGCAAACATTCTTCTTATCATGCCTATGACAAACAAGGGATTAAGGATGTTGAAAGGACTTGAACTATTACTGCTTTGATCAAGATACAGCCCCTCGATTTCCTTCACACTTTCCAAATGTGTGAAGCAGTTCTAGGATCAACAAAAGCAATTGCAAAATGTATCAGCAGCAGACTTTAAAGTGCCATACTATTAGAGAAAGTGCATTTAGAAATGCACATTAATTACATAGTTTAAGATGCATAGTCATGTGGGATGTCTCCTTCCCCAATTCAGATTAAAGCAGAAATGGTGTGGAACAGGTTTAGAGTGAACTTGCAAAAGCAGTACAGACCTACCATTCCCCTTATCTTGTCCTGAAATAATCAAATGTAAATGGACTATTTTTCCAGATGTCATTGGGAAGCCTAGCAATTTTTTTCCATATCCCCATCTGAATTCACTTGTGGCCACTTGTAAGGCCTGCTAGTGCTCAAACTGATATTCACTGCTGGATAGCTCAGCGGCTTAGGCATCTGGCTGCGGAGCCAGAGGCTGGGAGTTCAATTCCCCACTGAGCCTCCTTGACAGGGGCTGGACTTGATGATCCATAGGGGTCCTTCCAGTTCTGCAGTTCTAAGATGTATACCTTTAACATCTTAGAGATGAAAATGGATATGTGTATACAAGATACCTATACAGTGGTGCCTCGACTTACGAACGCCCTACCTACGAACATTTCGACTTACGAACAGCTCCATTCGCAAGATTTTGCTTCGACTTGCGAACGGAGCTTCCACTTACGAACACAAAAAGGCAGGGGAAAAGGGCAGGAAATTCAAATAGCTAACTGTAGGTGGCGACGAGGATGCTTCTTTGTAGCTCTTTTGCCCCAGCAGTTAGAGAGTGTGCGATCCGAGGAGGCTGCCTGCTAAGGTAAGGTGCTGCTTTATACTTTTAAAAAACTGTTCTGGGTATTTTGCAGCGTGGTTTTCGGCTGGGGGGGTTATGCTTCTGTGCTGTGATGGGTCTTGGGGGGGGTTGTTTGTTATTTGTTTCCCCCCCATTTCCGATGGGGGGGGGTTGGTTGCTTTTTGGACTGTTTTTCCCCATTTCTGATGGGTCTTGGGGGTTTGTTTGCTTTTTGGGGTTTTTTCCCCGTTTTCGATGTGTCTTGCATGCTTCCCCTGCTTTTTTGCTTTGTTCTCTTTGCATTTCTGATCTGCTCCATTTGTTTTCTGTGCTTTTGCAATGGTTTCTGCATGCTTCCCTTGCAAATCAGAAAAGTTTTTGCAAGGATCTGTGCTGGTTTGGTTTAAAATGTGTTGGTGTAAAATGTGTGGGTTTAAAATGTGTGGGTTTAGCATGTGTTTTAGACTCCAAACTCTCTCCCCCCCCCCCCATTGTCTTCTCTCTCTGTCTCTCTGCTTTCCTGCCCTTTTTTTAACCTAAGTCATCTTAGGTTAAAAAAAAAATTCTCCCCCTAGTGGTAGAGGACGGATTAACCGGTTTTGCATTAGTTCCTATGGGAACTAATGCTTCGACTTACAAACTGTGCCTCTACATACAAACAAAAACAGCCAGAACGGATTAATCGGGTTTTCAATGCATTTCAATGGGAAATGCTGATTCGACTTACGAACATTTCGACTTACGAACATCTTCTGGGACGGATTAAGTTCGTAAGTCGAGGCACCACTGTATTCTGAAGTCTCTCAAGTTATAGTCAATTGTGCAATTTGGTGTACCAATAAAATTAGTACTAGTTTGATGTGTTTGTCCTAGGTATTTTTGCTATTTTGGGGTTAGGGCATAAAATTCATGAGGCATTAAAATGCAGACCCTTCAGGAAAGTTATCAGAAAAATGAGCTGGTAGTGTTTTTTTCCATGTTAGAACAAAGAAGAGGAGGAGGAGGGAAGAAGAGGGGGAGAGGTTTTCCTACCAGAAATGGTGGAATCATTTCCCTTAACAACAGAGAGACAAGTCTTACTAATCAGGGAGCGAATGCCCCATGGACACTGATGGAGGTAGAGTTCAGCCATGGCAAGAGAAAGAACTACACAAAGCAATAGTGTCTACAGGAAGCAACAGAGATAAAGAAAGATAGCAAGACTCCCCAGAAGGATTCCCCTCTTTGCCTTGCTTAATCCCTCTTTCCTAACTATAGCTATGAGCAGAAGTGAGGAAGAGGTACCATCTTAGTTTTGATTGGACACTTTGAAAAGGAGTGCTCACATGGTCAAGCACAGCTGCTTTGATCTCTAATCCATTCCCTCAGAAACTAATAAAAGTTACCTGCTGTCAAGTCAATTCTGACTTATAGCAATCCTCCCAGGGTTTTCTAGGTATAAAGCACTCAGAAATGGTTTGTCAGCTCCTTCTTCTGCTGGTGCTCTGGGACACATGACATGTCTAAGGCACAGGTGGTAGTGCAAATAAATTTGTCGGCCACATACACTCCTAGTGGTCTTGGCTGTCCTCTCTTGGGATGCATGGTAAAGATTTAAACTATCAGTTCCTGGCTTTGCAGGCATTCCAATCCACTGAGCAATACCAGTTCTCTGTCAGAAAGCTTAAGATAAAGGAGGTTTAAGATAGAGTCACAGATTTACTGATTGGCACGAGGAAAAGGGAACAGTTTTTACTAGATTTAGAACTGCTACACTGGCTTCTGGTCTGTTTCCAAGACCAGATCAAAGTGTTGATATGGCCTTTGAAACCCCAACAATTGCTTGGGATTTAAGGGCTGGCTATTCCCATATGAACCTCTTGAATACTAAGATAAGCCTTAGAGGTTTTCACCCAGGTCTGTTCATTTTCAGAGGTGGGGTGAGCAATGATGGCTGGACGTGAAGCAAAAGGGTGGGAGAGACTTTTCATGTGAGGTAGGCCCACTCTGGAATCCTCTTTGTAAGCTGGTGTTGACATCTCTTTGGCAGCAGGTGATACTATTTTATTTTTCTGGATTTTTGAGATCCTTTTGGATTTTTATTTTATTTTACTTTATTTTATTTGGTCTTTTTCCCAATTTAATCCGTTCAACATGGGAAAGTTGAGCTGCTCTCCTGGTAGAGTTGATTATACTGCTATCAGGAATTATGATTGTTCCAAGATTTTGAAGTGGTTTGTAAGCTGCTCTGAATGTCCTTTGGACTAAGATGCAGGACATTAAAGATTCCAAATAAATCAACAGTGTGTGTTTACACATTAATTTACACAATAGTTTGTGAAATTTACACAGATTAGAAATGTACACATTAAAAGGCATCTTCAAAAAGTCTGACAGTAGTTGAAAGAGGAACAAAATGTATACAGAGGTTGAAGCTAGACAACACACTTAGTGAATTTTAGCAAGAGGTGCTCCATCAACTGGTGACACATATCTGTTTGCCACAGCATGTGACTTTCTTCACCTATGCATCTTGTATTTAACATGTTTTATTTTGTGACTGGTGACTAGTCAGCATGCAATCCTGATTCTCAAGGCATGTTTTGCTAAGGAAAACCACTTATAAAAGAGGATACATATTAACCAGAAGACATGAGCCCTATTAAGTTGTACTATAGGAATGTGGAGCCCATATACATTGACAGAAGCACACTAGCACACTGTAAGTTTAAACATTGCGAATTAACTGTCTGAGAAAGGGGAGACAGCTGTATCTAGCTCACAGGGAGAGGTAGCCTTCCTCTCTTAAGACAATCACATTGCCATGGTTAAAGAGATGAAGGGGACAAGACTGGTGCATTCCCTTCCATGTGTGTGGGCTCCACAATCTTCACAGCATAACTGAATAGGGCTATGCACATTCCTCTTAACATTTAGTTTGACCCAGAGGTCCAGCAAGCAGAGGCAAAGAGGCAGTCCCGAAACCAGCAAAATCAGGGAGCTGGACAGGGGACAGATTATATTTGTCTTCAGTGTGGAAGGGATTGTCACTCTCGAATTGGCCTTCTCAGCCACACTAGATGCTGTTCCAAGTCCTCTATTCAGAGCACGTTACCATAGTCTCTCGAGACTGAAGGATGCCTAATCTAATCACTAGAGACAGCTGTGAACAGCCTTTCAGTCCAAATTCCCTGAGAGCTATGTTTTTCCATGGTGTTTATGCCTAGTTGCTTTTTTAAAGGGCTGAAATCCAAATTCATTTCGGTCTCTGGACTCCAAATGTAGGGCAGTGCTTTTCAGTCCTTTTTGAAAGCAAGGCTCCAAATGTTACATTTTAAAATAAACTTGTTGCATTACTTATTACTTCTCAATAGCAAGCTTGCCATTATCATTACTGTTGCGCTAAACACAAACACAAGTGATTTGTTGCATTGCATGTTACAATGTCCTCACCAACAGGCTAGAAAAATACAGGGAAAGATTCTCTCCAATGTCCAGTTCTGATACTGCACCTCAGGAATAGTTTCAAAAGACAAAATAAAAGAACAGCTGGTAGTGGCCGGCCAATGGAGGTCTCCTTGCTCCAGCAGCTTGTCCCTCTCCTGGACCAACTGGTACAAGTGTGGATGGTGTCTCTTCCTCCTCCACTGCCTTTTCTTGGTTGGCATGGGCCTCCCAGGTCATGGCTTGAGTGGGCACCTGGGTCGCCACTGTGGGGGCAAGGAGGGGGAAGATCAGTGTTGTCCTCCTTGTCCTCTTTCCAGGGCAAAGCCAAGCCACTCTCTGGTCGACAACTCCTGGAGGGGCAGGGGCGATTTTTCACCCAGAGCACAGAAGGGGAGGGGCTCCTTCCATGCTTCAGACCAGGGTTTCAATCCAATTTCTGATGAGGGTGCCAACACATCACCTGCCTTCTCCTCTTCCTTCCTTTCTTAAGTCTAGTGCCCACCAATCCACACCAGCTGTGATGTTGCCCTTCAGATGCAGTACAATGTTCTCCTGGCTCCCAGTTGCAGACCTGCTTGCACTTTCTGTGTCCTCAGGCCACTCTGCCAGGTAGTCCACCATGAGTGTGAGGACAAGGCTGCTGAGGACGACTGAGTGTCCCCCTCACAATTAGGTTTTTGTGGTGGTGGTGGTTTGGTTTGTTGGTTTTGGTTTGTTTTTTGGGTTTTTTGAGTCATTATATATGCCTGGGCATTTTGGAAGTATGAAAGTTATCCCAGGTTGAAACAAGAGGGAGGGTCTTGTCTTCTGAATTCAGGGGAGGCCTCCCTGCTGGGCACATGGACTGGTTGATAACTAGATTCTTAATTGGATTTTAGTCCAAATGGGATGAATCAGGCCATTTTCTATAGGAGCTTCTAAGGACTGAATTCCTGAAGCATTCTGAGAAACACGTCCTACTGGATTCAAGGCATGTGTGAATTCAAAGTAAGTGTGTGTAGGATGGCATCCTTAAAGACTTTAAAAATTGATATATCTGTAGTTTTGTGAAAAGAATAATTATTATTCTATTTGTGCATGAATCAACAAACTATAATTTATTTTTTCTAAACAGGCTTTAAGCTGTTAGTTAAAACATCTACTTTTTAATAAGACGATAATAACCATATGCTTGTCTATAAATGGCTACAATACAGTAAATAATGAGCTTTAAAGACTGCAATTTTCAGCTTCAACAGTGGATTGCAGTGCCTGTGAGATGCTATTTACTTTTTTATTGTCTCTATTTTTCCACACAATAATACGACTTTTTGTAAGTATAATGATTTAAAAAATTGAATTTCAAGTGGTTCCAACTGCCACATTGTATACTAATAAAAGCCAAAAAATGCACGATAATGCATGAAAACTTTGGCTTATAGTCCAGCAGAATTTGGGAAAGTTACTTTTTAAAAGTTACAGTTTCCAAATGCTCCCCCATGTCAACTGGTGTGGTCAATGGCTACATTTCTGGGAGTTGTATCTCAGAAAAGTAACTTTTCTAAACTCTACATGCCACCATTGGTTGTTACCTAAAGCTATTGTTGTTGTTGTTGTTGTTATCTCACAAAGAGTAGGGAATACAGAAAGGAAAATGTAAGCTGCAATAATATAACCTAAAATTATTCTTGAAGAATAGATCTATCATTCATCTTTCCCCATGCTAGTAACTGAACATTCATCTTTGCAGAGGGCTAGTAAAGCCAACTTAGCCCTCCCCTCCAGCAACCTGGCAGAATAGGATGATGCTGATGCCTAATATTTCCTTGTACCCCATTTGCCTATGTTAATAAAGTCCAGTTTTAGTAGCTCCAGAAGTCTTGACTTTCTTGAAACCTTGAGTGAGGAGGGTCTCCTTGCTGCCACCACTGTGGGTAGGAGTAGCACCCATGGTGGGTTAAAAATGCCACAAGTAAGCAAATTAAGCAATATTTATTTACCACTTAGACATATATCCCACCTTTCCTCCAGTGAGTCAGAGCAACATGTTCTTCCCCATTTTATCTATACAACAGTGTTGCAAGATTGGTCACACTGAGACAGGATAACTGACCCAATATCACCCAGTAAATTTCATGGCTGAGTGGGGACTTGAACTTGGATCTCTTAGGCCCTCAACCACCTCTTTTGTCATATATCACCTGGGCTCTCACAGACACCACTTGCTTTTGTGCTACATCCTATCTCCTCATTTTCCTACTAAGAAATAAAATGGACTGACTCCAAGTGAACAGCTGAGCAAGTAGCGCTGACTGTATTGGAATGTGATCCAAAGGACCTGCTCCGAGGACCCTAGTGAGCCACAATCAAGTTAAATCCATGGTATGAGATTGAAGACTTTCACTTACATTGTTAATCTTTGCTTAGAAGAAATGCTACTCTACAGCTTGTGGAAACATGGAGACTTGCTCTAAACATGCTGGCATGAGAAATGAAAAATTATGAACACCCAGGGATCCTCTTTCCCCTTCACTGCCCATTAATCGGCATTAATGAAGAATGTGTGCACACTCAAGAGGGGCAGAGTTGCCGGATGATGGCTCCATACATAGTCTCACATCAGCCGATCTGAACTAATGAATGCTGTTTCTGATTAAAATTGGAGGGTTCTTAGAACCACCTACTGCGGCTGTAGGGAATGTAAAGGAACAGTGGTGTGTGTTCATTTTCCCCTACATTAAGTAAAACAACACAAAGACAGCATTTAAAAAAAGGGAAAGAAAAAGAGCTGTTTTCAATTTTGAATGAGCAACAAGAGTTAAGAACAAGTCAGCCAGTAACAATACCCGCCACCAAAAAAAGTAACCATAGGCCAGGACTTGGTGGTACAGGAGTAAGGCACCACTGTCTATGTCCCTCATATTCCCAACAAGTAACATGCTTTGCCTCCCACTGTGTGATTTCTTCAGCAATACATGTCTGAGCAAATAGACTAGCAAATTAAGCCCATGCTTACCTTTGAATAACTAATCACAAAACAAAACACACTAAATACAAGATGCAAAGTTTAGGATAGTCATGTCCTGTGACACATATATTTTGGCACTGGAGGAAACATATCTGCTCCACCCCAAAAAATGTATACTCTAATTTGACCTTCTAATATGTTAACCTGAACATATACACATAGACATACAGAAATCGAGAGGCCAGATGAAGGTCAGAGGGAGGGAGATAGAGACAGTCATATTGGTAGCCTTGCAGGTTAGGTTATCCAGCAAAGATGAGTTGGAACTTCTGAAACTGACATGGGGGTGAAACTGGTAGATCCTGCAGACTTCCAGCTACCCAAGAATGCCACAGAATAAAGCCACAAACTTTCATGCAAAGTTCTCAACAGCAGGAAAGAGTGCTTGAGAAAAGAAGTAATTCTATCAGGGACCAACAGGTAGTAGACACCATCCTTCCCCCTTCATGTTATGTCATGCAGTAGTACCACACAAAAGGAGTTTCTAGTGGGAAAAAAAGCATCAACCAGTATGAAAGACAGGCATAGGAAAGAAGGCTAAGGGGATGTCCAATACCCCATTTGTTTCCTCCCAGTTTGGGCTGAAATCTCCTTTTGGGCTGATTCTTTGGGTGAGGGTTACATATATATGATGGCACTACATTGTCAGTTAACAATGGCTCAACGATCTCTGACACTCTCTCTCTAGATGTCGAGCTGGATAAACGCATTGGCAAAGCAGCTACCATGTTCTCTAGACTCACAAAGAGAGTATGGCTCAATAAGAAGCTGACGACATATACCAAGATCCAGGTCTATAGAGCCTGTGTCCTGAGCACACTCCTGTACTGCAGTGAGTCCTGGACCCTTTGTGCACGGCAGGAGAGGAAGCTGAACACCTTCCATATGCGTTGCCTCCGACGCATTTTTGGTATCACCTGACAGGACAAAGTTCCAAATAGAGTAGTCCTAGAACGAGCTGGAATTTTTAGCATGTATACATTACTGAAACAGCGACGTCTACGTTGGCTTGGGCATGTCGTGAGAATGGCTGATGGTCGGATTCCAAAAGATCTCCTGTATGGAGAATTAGTGGAGGGAAATCGCCCCAGAGGGAGACCACAGCTGTGATACAAGGACATCTGCAAGCGGGATCTGAAGGCCTTAGGAATGGACCTCAACAGATGGGAAACCCTGACATCTGAGCGTTCAGCCTGGAGGCAGGCGTTGCATCACGGCCTCTTCCAATTTGAAGAGACCCTTGTCCAGCAGACCGAGGCAAAGAGGCAGTCATGGAAGCAGCAAAATCAGGGAGCTGGACAGGGGACAGATTGTATTTGTCTTCAGTGTGGAAGGAATTGTCACTCTCGAATTGGCCTTCTCAGCCACACTAGATGCTGTTCCAAGTCCTCCATACAGAGCACGTTACCATAGTCTCTCAAGACTGAAGGATGCCTAATACTAATACATTGTCAGTTAACCTTCCATAGGCCAATATAACCAATGCAGCCATAACAGTGAAAAAGAAGAAAAAGGAGTGATAGCAGCAGGTGATGTCAATGTCACGCATTATATCTTATTAATTAAGCAGTCCCTGGAGTGAGAGGAGGAGGCAGCTAATGGGAGGGAAATGCTAATGTCTTTGAGGGGTGGTAGTAGCAGTGCCTTAAATGTGTGAGTTATCCACTCAAAGCCCATTAAACAATCATTCTTTTGCAATTACTCACATGCTCAATCCTAACAATATAACAATAGTTCAGTAAAGTTTAGTTAACTTCAGCAAAGTTCTGTGAGAAAACACAGAAAAATAAGAATATTCAGGAACACAAAGGGGCTATCTAAAAATGAATTCACACATAGGAATATTCTGTATTGTATGTATATTGCAATATCTAAGAATGAAATTATATTGAATCTGCATATGACTATAGCTTGAAAAAGAACAATTACTAGAAAATATCCATAAGGTGAAATCTATAGTCAATGCAAAAAATAAAATAAATCCCTGTCCAGTCCAATCCAATCCAATCCAATCAAGGCATACCAACATTAGAAAGAAGATTAAAATGCAATCCTAATGTTTACTGTGAGCACAATCCTTCTGGATTCAGAATAATTTACTACAAGGGAAGAAAATGTGAGTTTGCAGTCTGTGTGTCAATCTGTTTAACCCCATGCTTCAAGTTAATAAAGCAAATGTGGAAAGACAAAGGTGAATGGAGTCAGTATTGAGAGGAAGGTCTTCAGCCTCCCACCAAGGCTGGACCAGAGTGAGCTGAACCCCTCCATCTCAATGATCAGGCAAGACCAGATCAAGACTTCAATGCACCTGAGTCTCCTTGGGAATGATCAGTCACAAGTCTTAAAAGCTATCAGGAGCTACCAAAATTGTGTGTGCATTTCATATTCTCCTCTCCATAAGCTGGTTGTGGACACACCAGCAAAATGCCCCCCTATTTTCTCACCTCTTTTACTCTCTGAGCAATCACTCATTGTGGTCACGTGACCCATATTCTGGGGTGAGTGTTCTGACATGTTTTTGAACATGTTTATGTTCCCTAAATTTGATGTGACGTGACTGGCTACACTTCAGTACTGAAATACTTCCTTCTGGGTTGTTTATGTCTCTGCCCCCCCTTTTTTCCTTTATTTATTTATTTATTTATTTTTAAATTTCATTAATTTAACAATGTTTTGGCAAGATTTTCTTGATGGGTTTGAGTTTCTCTGCTGCGTTTGTGCCTCTTGCAGTAGAGAAACTTGTGGTCGGACTTTGTTTTCATTGCAGGTCTACCATGAGGTCCCCAAGAAGAAACTATGAAAGGGCTTAGAGGAAGGAGCACCACCTGGTTGCAAATAAGTGAAGCGCAGAGGCCGATGACATAGGTTTTCCAATGCACCCGCACTCCACTCACTGAAAAAATAAAATAAAAAATTAAAGGGACATGCAGGCAAATTACATCACTGGTGGAAGCAACACAAGGTGGCTTTCCAGAAAAAGTATTGGTACAACTATGCACACAGGACACCACTGTAATTGTTGTGTGATGAATCCTGCAAAAAAAAAAAAAAAAAAGGAGAAGCCTCCTGGTGGGCAGGATTTGATGTGGAGATAGCACAGAGGGGGGATAAAATAATCGATAATGGCTGTACATAATCTGAACCTCCCCCAAAAAAGGCTCAAAATTCATGAGGAGTAAATCAGAAACATTTTGCTGGTGTGACCACAGCCTACAACTGTAGTCATATTCATTTTGGTCTTTATACAGACGTAAAAATACTGGGCTGGGAAAAATTACCACATCTGCTAGTCATTACCCTTCACTGCATTAATCTTAAAAACTGTTTGGAGGGGAGGTCCTTAAGAAGGTAGCTGAACTATAATGGGGATTAACTATGTATTAATTATTAGGCCTTGTGAGCCCTGATCTTTTCCTATTATCAGTGTGCTCTCCTTCTGAGGGAAATAGTGCCATGTTTCCCATCACACTTAATTCAGAGATTACAAAGAATAGCAATCCTCTCCTTTACCAATTTCCCACATCCCACCTGGCATATAAGAATTGTGACACATTGCCCATAACCATTTGTTTTAAAGATGGATGTAACATGGGTCTCTGAGAGGCTGCGTAGGTGGACAACAGGGAATCTGATGTAATCCCTACATTCCTTCATCCTAACTCAAGCCTAAAACATGTCTAAAACCAATAAACAGAAGAGAATAAATGGCATTCCATTGAGATGGTTGCAAGCCTATCTCCCTTTCATCATCCGGGTGCTTTGTACCAGCTTCTTTCTGTCAGTCTGTGAATTCCTAACCAGAGGAGCATCACCCAAGGGAAAATTCGTGTGGGAGAGCAAACCACTGACAAAGTATTTCAAAATTGTTGTACCTTTCCAAATTAAAATGTTCAGTCCATATGCAACTGCTGGTGATGTGCATATTGAATCCACTTCTGGATTAATATCTGGTGGCTCTTGAACTATTATGATGTAATAGTGAGGAATACCATCTCTGCCACCTTGGTGTCATAGTTACAGTGCTGGAGTAGGAAAAAGTAGTGCTGAGCTCAAGTCTCCAAACAACTCTGAAGCATACTGAGTGACCTTGAGCCAGTCCGTCTTTTAGCTTAATCTACCTCACAGGACTGTTGTGGATATAAAATGGGAATAGAAAGGGACCATGTACATTGCCTATGAAATCCTTAGAAGTAAGATGAGATATATATGTAATAAATACATGAATAAATAAATGCATTTTAAATACAGTACATTCACCTCAGATAGTATGACACAATGTGAGGATATGAGCCGAACCAGAAGTCGCTTTTCTCTCAATTCATTGAAGCTATGAACTATTTAAGAGATTTTAGACAAATAATCAAAAGGAGGGTGCTCCATCACTTGCTAGAATGGCTACATCCCATGATTTTCTTCCTTCTTTTTTTTAAGTAGGTACACTGAGTCTTCAGTTAGGATTAAGTGTCTCTGCATGCCAGCTAGCTGGCTGACTCTCTTGTGCAGGTTTAGGTTGGATATGTCAAAGTAGCACTAGAGATTATCTTTCTTCCTCTTCACTGCTGTTTTTTTTTAAAAAAAAAAAACAACCTTTTTTAAAAAATTAACACCTACTGTTGGCTAATGTTGGGTAAAAAATAGAGGGTGCCGCTGTCTGTTGGGAGAAGGATGGGCCAAAGAAAGAGAGAGAGAAAGAGATTGGTAGGAGCTTTGACTAAACATTGATGGTCCATCACATTTCGAGAACTGTATAGCACATCATTCTAGCGATTTGCCCTTTGTTTTCTCCATTTGCACTCCCCCCCCCTCAGTACAGAAATATGCAAATGCCTGCATAAACCTGAGAACAAATCAATTCAGGCCACCTCCAAATCATTCCAATCTGTATAGTAAACATATCGATAAAAATCAGATTGTGCCTAAATAGGTTCACCTCTAAATATGACTAACAATGTTTGTAACTCAGTTACACTGACCTGTTGTATACGCTGGACATAAGGGCAACTGGAATAATGGATGAGAAGCTAAGTGTGCCTGCTAGCACTGGTCTAGAAGACCAAAATCCTGACTTGACATCTTCCTAGAGAAGAGCTCTCACTCAAATCTCCTCAGCATTTCTTGCTATCAAAATTTCAAAAGCAATTATGAGGGAGCAATGCCCAGCCTTTTTGAATCGTGTAATGCAAAGAAGGATTATAACATACAAATCTTTGCTCTGGACATGGAATTTGGAAAAAGGAGGGGAAAATATTGGTTACTTTAAATAAAAGATATACTAGAAAAGCAACAGCAGTTTTGTCTAACATTGTTCTGTCTTTTACCTCACAATGGAAAACACATCTCACCAGCTGTTGTAAATGGACTGGACACATGCTGTATGGCAGGGGTCCCCAACCTTTTTCACCCCGCGGACCGGCTGGGGAAGGCGGGGCACCCCCCGCGCTTGTGCGCATGCGCAAACGGCGGTGCGGCACTTCTGCGGGTGCGCTCTCTCTCATGTGCATGTGCAAATGGTGGCACGGTGCTTGTGAGGGCACTTGGGCACTTGTGTGCATGCGCAAATGGCGGCATGGTGCTCACACAGGCGCGCTGGCACGTGCATGCATGCACAAATCAGCTCTGTGGGGGTGAGTACGTGTGGGGAGTGGGGCGGGAGGTCTGTCTCCGTGGCCCGGTCTGGCTCAGGCCACGGAGTTGGGGGATCTCTGCTGTATGGGACAAATGTACTCTCATGCATGTGCTTACTAGAAATGTAAAGGATTAGCATTTTGTTTTTAGTGGATTTCCCTGATCTGCACCTTCTGCGCTGAACACAGAAATTGGCATGTGGTTAAAAGTCCAATTGTTGAGTTATGGTTGAATAAATGAACTGGGGTAAACTGTGGAGCTGAATTGTCACTAATGAACAATGTGCCTCTGCAATAGAACACAACTGGTATCTCTTTAATTAGTAGCAATTTGCTGCTACAATTTAGGCCACTTTATTCATGCAAGCATAACTCTGCAACCAGATTTGGCTTCATTCAGTGGGGTCTCAGGGCCTTTCCACATGGAGGAATTTGGAGTAATGAAGAATGCTTAAAAGGTTCTCCAGTGCAATCTATCTTATCTCATACTTGAGCAATCCTTTGGTTCACACTGGAGATGTTTATTCTCCAGTGAGAAGGGTCCAGATAGATCTTTGGATCACAGATTTACTTGTGAGTAAGGTTTATCTGGTTTACTCATGAGCAAGGTTTACTCTGTTTACTCAAGAATAAGCTGACAGCAGCAATAGCAGTGGAGGGCAGCAGTGGTTCAGCAAGTTTGTGGTGATAGTATAGGCAATAAAGGTGTGAGGAGAAACATTGGGGTGAAGTTTAGGGAGATGGAAGAGAGGCAACCCCTCTTCCCCCCACCTTTCTTCTCGGCTAGGGCTGTGCTGGGGCTGTGTTGCCTTGAAGGGGCTGAACCTGAGCAGGCAATCCAAAGATAGGCACTTTATTCTTCAGGATGGTGTGTATGTGTGTGTGTGTGGTCGAAGAAAGCTAGTCTCCAATCCAGCTGTTTTTCCCAGCAGTTGCTTTTACTTTCTTTCAACATATCTTCCCATCCCCAAGCAACCGCTAAGCCAAAAATAATGAGAGGGGGAAGGATAGATATTGTCATCTCTTGGTGCATTTGGGAGAGGGGCTGACATAGTCCCCTTCCCCAACTTTTCACATGGTCATCATTCAGCAGTCTGTCGTGACTTACTTTCTTTCTCTTTGTTAAATAAAGCAAATGACACAGCAAAACAGCAATGCATCTACCTAGCATGGCACACATAATGTCAACAAAGTCTCTTGTTTATCTAGAGCAGTGCTGCATCAATAGGAAAAGATTTTTTAAAAAATAAAGCAGTACAGAAAATGGAAATAAGGAGGGGGGTTTCCCATCGTCCTTTAAAATGTCATAACTCACCTAATATGTCACAGGGTTATCACGTCATATAACACCACTCACAGCTCAATTTGGGTGCAAACTAACCATTGACACAGACTATACAATGGAACAATTAGGAATGTGCTAAATTGTGACAAAAAAAAACCCTACCAACACACACACACACACAAACCAGAAGCCCTAGGACTTTGCCAGAAAGGGGCAAGACAGCAGGATGGGGCATTCTAAGTCAAAACATGTGTGGATGCTGTAATTTGATTCAACCAAACTGCACAAAAAGTGACTCAAATAGCAAGCTTAATACCCATCTAGATAGGCTCTCAGTCTATGAACATATCCATGTGAGAAAACTACACAAAATAAACACACACCCCTCAAAAATGGGGAACTGCCCTTAAAAGAGGGCATAGCTCTCTTCCCAGTATAAAAGCAAGATTCCAGTTGGCTGTTGTAATGGAATGATAGTGTGCCATCTCACCCTTCACTTCAGGTAGCAAAAAGCTGTCCCTGAAGGATGACGTTGCAGAAGAACTGCACAGGGATCTTAAAAGAGCCAGCAGCAAGAACTGTATATGCAGCTGCAAATTTAAAATGGTTAGAAAGCAGAAATGCTTGAGTGTTAAGTTTGGACAACAATCCTATAAATGAGCCTTTCCCATTCTGAGGCCCTGACAATGTGTTTGATGACTGTCTGGGAATAATGGGAGCTGTAGTCACTGATCTCTGGACAGCACCAGCTTCACAAAGGCTCTTGTAAGACTTTCAGGAGGATTGTTTTACACTCTGTTTCCATGCCCTATTTTGTCAGATTTGTTTCCCCAACTTCCAGGAGGTCAGACCCTTACCAGAGTGTTTCACTGAGATGTTTTGGATCTTCCTTGAAAGGAGAAGGGAAGCAGATAAGATACAAATGACCCTAGCCTGCTTTTGGAGATGAGAAGAAGCCGAGTGTTTTAACTTATCAGAACACCAGACTTTAATAACAGATGCTTCTCAGCCTCCCTGCTCACCAAGGGATGATCTAACGCATGAAAGCATGTTTCAGACTGATGTATATTAAAGTAACAGAGATGGGAGTTTACATAAAAAGAACTAGAAGGAGACAGTGTGTATTTTAACTTGGCAGGGCCTGCAGCAAAAGAGGCAGGCCTTTCAGCTCATTTTTTTTCCTGAAGCGGCTCACGGGTTGTTGAGATGGGCATGGGAACAAAAGGTCAAGATAGGAGGTGGGAGTATCAGTCAATAGTGGCAGGATCTGTCCTCTCTGTTTTGGAATGCTTTCTCTCCTCCTGATAAAAGAGTGCCCCTAATGACTCACATCTCACCATGCATAGTAATTTTCCACCTTACCCCAAATCCCATAGTTATGAGCAACTGAATTTCTTATTTGATTACAAATCCATCCCCCTTCTCAGAGTGGCTTACTTTGGGGGCTGCCTTACGATAGCCTCACAAAAGCTCTGTGAAGCTGTAAAGACTGAGGGTCTTAAGATCAGAGAATCGTAGGACCAAATAAGACCTTCCCTGGACACACAGCGTGCAACGATGTATTTCCTCCTGCTTAATTAATTATAACTCTGGGAAGGTTACTTGGAATGTCCCACAAAAGGGGTGGAGGGTTATTTCTTCCATCCCCAGCAGGCAGAGTGATGTCCCACAACTGGAAATAAAGATTCAGTAACCTCTTTGGGATGAACTGGGGCCAGATTTCAATAGCTAAGAATGAGATAAACATCCCTCCCTTGCTTGTTATATTATTTTAAGAATCTCTCTGCAGCTTATGAGACTCCAAGACTCTTTAAGCCTACAATATAAAATGGGGGACCTGATGAAATCCTGAAAGCTGTGCAGCAACTGACTATGGAATCTAGAATTCCCCTTACGTGCTTAACTCTCCAAAACTCAGCGCTTATTGCAGAATCCACAAGATTTATTTAACAAAGAACAAAATCTATAGTATAGGCGGTCCACAACACTGTCAACTGAGGAGTTGTAAACCAATTAATTTATTTATTTAAAATATTTTTATCCTACCTTTCTCCTGCTACCCTACCTTTCTCCTGCTAACATGCGCTGGATTGCTAACATGCGCTGGATTATGGAGAAAGCCAGAGAGTTCCAGGAAAATATCTACTTCTGCTTCATTGACTACGCAAAAGCCTTTGACTGTGTCGACCACAACAAACTATGGCAAGTTCTTAAAGAAATGGGAATGCCTGACCACCTTATCTATCGCCTAAGAAATCTATATGTGGGACAGGAAGCAAGAGTTAGAACTGGAAATGGAACAACTGATTGGTTCAAAATTGGGAAAGGAGTACGACAAGGCTGTATATTGTCCCCCAGCTTATTTCACTTATATGCAGAATACATCATGTGAAAGGCAGGACTGGAGGAATCCCAAGCCGGAATTAAGATTGCTGGAAAAAATCTCAGCAACCTCAGATATGCAGATGATACCACTCTGATGGCAGAAAGTGAGGAGGAATTAAAGAACCTCGTAATGAGGGTGAAAGAGGAGAGTGCAAAAAATGGTCTGAAGCTCAACATCAAAAAAACTAAGATCATGGCCACTGGTCCCATCACCTCCTGGCAAATAGAAGGGGAAGATATGGAGGCAGTGACAAATTTTACTTTCTTGGGCTCCATGATCACTGCAGATGGTGACAGCAGCCATAAAATTAAAAGACACCTGCTTCTTGGGAGGAAAGCGATGACAAACCTAGACAGCATCTTAAAAAGCAGAGACATCACCTTGCCGACAAAAGTCCGCATAGTCAAAGCTATGGTTTTTCCAGTAGCGATGTATAGAAGTGAGAGCTGGACCATAAAGAAGGCTGACCGCCGAAGAATTGATGCTTTCGAATTGTGGTGCTGGAGGAGACTCTTGAGAGTCCCCTGGACTGCAAAGAGAACAAACCTATCCATTTTGAAGGAAATCAACCCTGAGTGCTCATTGGAAGGACAGATCCTGAAGCTGAGGCTCCAATACTTTGGCCATCTCATGAGAAGAGAAGACTCCCTGGAAAAGACCCTGATGTTGGGAAAGAGTGAAGGCAAGAGGAGAAGGGGACGATAGAAGACGAGATGGTTGGACAGTGTCACCAAAGCAACATGAATTTGACCAAACTCCGGGAGGCAGTGGAAGACAGGAGGGCCTGGTGTGCTCTGGTCCATGGGGTCACGAAGAGTCAGACACGACTTAACGACTAAACGACAACAAACCTTTCTCCTGAAAAAGGAGCCAAGGCAGCTTGCATCATTAAAACCACAATGTGAAAAGCTAAAAACAGTAAATGATACAAATATATTTTTAAAAAGTATTAAACTTTATATTTAAAGTGTTAGGTTAAAATATTGCTAAAACATATTTAAAACAACAAAAATACAAATCATCCCATTTCAAAAGCTCTCATAGACAGCTAGTCACTAAGGGAAAATCTGTCTGAAGAGAAAAGTCTTTGCTTGCAGAAGGACAGCAAAGACGGGGGCAGGCTGCCCCCACCCCCATTGGGAGATATTTCCAGAGCCTGGGAGTAACAAGAGAGAAAGCCCTCTCCCGTGTCCCCACCAAGCACATCAGTGAAGGTGGTGGGACCAAGAGAATGGCAGGCTCATAAAGGGTGTGATCCTTGAGATAGCTTGACCCAAGTGGTTTTGGGCTTTATAGGTTAGAACCTGCAATTTGAATTGTGCCCAGAAACAGATCCGTAGCCAGTGGAGCTGCTGTAACAGGGGGTTTATGTGATCCTTGTAACCAGTCCCACTTAACAATCTGGCTGCAGTGTTTTGGACCCACTGAAGTTTCAGAACACTCTACAAAGGCAGCCTCTCGTAAAGTACGTTACAGTAATCCAGCCAGGATTACAACTAAGGCATGTGTCCTCATGGCCACACCAGACCTCTCAAGGAACAGGCACAGCTGGCCATTTAACTGTGCAAAGGCACTCCAATGTTAGTAGTCTGTTCCAAAATATTCTCTATGAGCAAATTCTTTTCACAGATGGACAAGCGCTTGTGACTTCCCCCTCAGTGGCCCAAAAGTTCTAGCAAAGCATCTCCCTGCACCTTTAAAAAATAATTGGACTGGGTCATAGGAATTAAATTGGTACTTGATCTATGGAGGTGACATCCTTTAAACATACGTGAAAAGCTTGACCCTGTCAGCTTGTTTTCCACGTCATTGTGCACCTTGTCATATAAAAATGGATATACGTTTCGCCATACAAAAGCTCTATAAATAACATTTAAGATACAAAGCCCCTTCAGTGCTAAAGAGATACGACATCTATTGTACTCCTTGGAACAGCCTTTTATATCCTCTACGAGAATTATTCCTAACTGGAAATAATTCTTCAAGAGGAAAATACAACAATTTTCCTTTTTCTTCCCTCCATGCTGCTATTTATTTACTACCAGTATATTATTAACTCTGCATAAATGTTCTCATTTGAATCAAATCAATCATTTCAGTCATTTGTTAACACAGACAGGTATTGTACAGACACATACACAGCTCTAGAACTCTGAGGAAATGAAGGTGTTGGCTTTTATTTGCCTCATCCCATTTTCAGCAGTCGTTTACAAACTGTCATTACATATGAGAGGCATACATGAAAATTTGTCAAACTATCTCCGATTATTAGTCCAGTTAGACTTATACTGCCTTTTCTGCTAGCAGTCCCTCTCAGTAGAGATGAGTGAAAAATTTGCTCCGCAGAGGTAAAGCAAAACAGATGTCCCCAAGTTTGCACCTTCCAAACTAAATATAAAATCAGACACAATTTGCATTTGGAAATCTGTGGATTTTTTTTTACACTTTCAAAGGCTTCTGTGAGAGAAAAAGCACACATTTGACAACATGCACACATTTGAAAAATGTGCAACATCCGTCCCATGTGTTTCTAAACTACACCAAAGACCACTTGAACCACTGGGGATATGCATTCATGATTGTGTCCATTTATGTGTCTCTTTCAAATAAATAAATAAATATAGATTTATCTCTCCACCTAATATTCTGAACAAACTAACACAAGTTGAGTTGAAAGTAGGAAAAGAAGATGCAATGTGTATATGATCTAAACAAATTCTAAAATTCAAAGGCAGCCATGACTTATCATCCTATTGCTTCAACACAGAGCCTTTTAAATGGACTCTTTCCATATGTTCAGCTGTGGGTTCATTAATATATGTTGAATAATCAAATGACATCCAACTATTCATGTGTCATCCAGCACTCAGAAGGAACATGTGCCCTGGTAATGAGAGCACAATTAAGTTACATTTCAGAAGTACCACAATTTTTTAATGATGTAATTTGTAATATTTTCTAGTTTTTGAAAGTTACTTTCTAAAAATAATTTCAGGCTTTTAAAGAGACAGGAATTTTTCAAGTTTTATTCCATCCTCTTAACAATTCCTAATTTCCCTGGAAGTGAGAAAGCAATGATTAATTTTAAAAGAAAATGCCAATGGGTGACAACAGTAACTTACTTCTCTATCACTACTGCAAGTACCAGGGTTGATTATTTTCAAAATTAATTTAAAAGCTCTAAAGCCACTCACAGATAGGCCTTGGTCCGAGGGAGCAGAGGTCTTATCCACACATACAGATACATGCATAGCTATTAAGGATAATAGCTTCTTATACCAAATTCCCTTCACGGATTGCTGCCTTGTCGTGGCGAAGGGGGTTGAGTAATTCAGAGAAGCTATGGGCTATGCCGTGCAGGGACACCAAAGACAGACAGGTCATAGTGGAGAGTTCTGACTAAACGTGATCCACCTGGAGCAGGAACTGGCAAGCCACTCCAGTATCTTTGACAAGAAAACCCCATGAACAGAAACAAAAGGCTAAAAGATATGACGCTGGAAGATGAGCCCCTCAGGTCGGAAGGCATCCAACATGCTACTAAGGAAGAGCGGAGGACAAGTACAAGTAGCTCCAGAACTAATGAAGTGGTTGGGCCAAAGCCGAAAGGACGCTCAGCTGCGGACGCGCCTGGAAGTGAAGTGAAAGTCTGATGCTGCAAAGAAGAATACTGCATAGGAACCTGGCATGTAAGATCTATGAACCTTGGTAAGCTGGATGTGGTCAAACAGGAGATGGAAGAATAAACATTGACATCCTGGGCGTCAGTGAACTGAAATGGATGGGAATGGGCGAATTCAGTTCAGATGATTACCATAGCTACTATTGTGGGCAAGAATCCCATAGAAGAAATGGAGTAGCCCTCATAGTCAACAAAAGAGTGGGAAAAGCTGTACTGGGATACAATCTCAAAAATGATAGAATGATTTCAATACGAATCCAAGGCAGACCTTTCAACATCACAGTAATCCAAGTGTATGCACCAACCACCGATGCGGAAGAGGCTGAAATTGACCAATTCTATGAAGACTTACAACACCTTCTAGAACTGACACCAAAGAAAGATGTTCTTCTCATTATAGGGGACTGGAATGCTAAAGTAGGGAGTCAAGAGATAAAAGGAACAACAGGCAAGTTTGGCCTTGGAGTTGAAAACGAAGCAGGGCAAAGGCTAGTAGAGTTTTGTCAAGAGAACAAGCTGGTCATCACAAACACTCTTTTCCAACAACACAAGAGGCGGCTCTACACATGGACATCACCAGATGCGCAATACCGAAATAAGATTGATTATATTCTCTGCAGCCAAAGATGGAGAAGCTCTATACAGTCAGCAAAAACAAGACCTGGAGCTGTTTGTGGCTCTGATCATCAGCTTCTTATAGCAAAACTCAAGCTTCAATTGAAGAAAGTAGGAAAAACCACTGGGCTAGTCAGGTATAATCTAAACCAAATCCCTTATGAATACACAGTGGAAGTGAAGAACAGATTTAAGGAACTAGATTTGGTGGACAGAGTGCCTGAAGAACTATGGATGGAGGCTCGTAACATTGTACAGGAGGCAGCAACAAAAACCATCCCAAAGAAAAGGAAATGCAAGAAAGCAAAGTGGCTGTCCAATGAGGCCTTACAAATAGCAGAGAAGAGAAGGGAAACAAAATGCAAGGGAGATAGGGAAAGTTACAGAAAATTGAATGCTGACTTCCAAAGAATAGCAAGGAGAGACAAGAGGGCCTTTTTAAATGAACAGTGCAAAGAAATAGAGGAAAATAATAGAAAGGGAAAAACCAGAGATCTGTTCAAGAAAATTGGAGATATTAAAGGAACATTTTGTGCAAAGATGGACATGATAAAGGACAAAAATGGGAGGGACCTAACAGAAGCAGAAGACATCAAGAATAGGTGGCAAGAATACACAGAGGAATCATACCAGAAAGATCTGGATGTCCCGGACAACCCAGATAGTGTGGTTGCTGACCTTGAGCCAGACATCCTGGAGAGTGAAGTCAAGTGGGCCTTAGAAAGCATGGCTAACAGCAAGGCCAGTGGAGGTGATGGCATTCCAGTTGAACTATTTAAAATCTTAAAAGATGACGCTGTTAAGGTGCTACACTCAATATGCCAGCAAGTTTGGAAAACTCAACAGTGGCCAGAGGATTGGAAAAGATCAGCCTACATCCCAATTCCAAAGAAGGGCAGTGCCAAAGAATGCTCCAACTACCGTACAATTGCACTCATTTCACATGCTAGCAAGGTTATGCTCAAAATCCTCCAAGGTAGGCTTCAGCAGTATGTGGACTGAGAACTCCCAGAAGTACAAGCTGGATTTCGAAGGGGCAGAGGAACTAGAGACCAAATTGCTAACATGCGCTGGATTATGGAGAAAGCCAGAGAGTTCCAGAAAAACATCTACTTCTGCTTCATTGACTACGCAAAAGCCTTTGACTGTGTGGACCACAACAAACTATGGCAAGTCCTTAAAGAAATGGGAGTGCCTGACCACCTTATCTATCTCCTGAGAAATCTATATGTGGGACAGGAAGCAACAGTTAGAACTGGAAATGGAACAACTGATTGGTTCAAAATTGGGAAAGGAGTACGACAAGGCTGTATATTGTCTCCCTGCTTATTTAACTTATATGCAGAATACATCATGTGAAAGGCAGGACTGGAGGAATCCCAAGCCAGAATTAAGATTGCTGGAAGAAATCTCAACAACCTCAGATATGCAGATGATACCACTCTGATGGCAGAAAGTGAGGAGGAATTAAAGAACCTCTTAATGAGGGTGAAAGAGGAGAGCGCCAATAATGGTCTGAAGCTCAACATCAAAAAAAAACTAAGATCATGGCCACTGGTCCCATCACCTCCTGGCAAATAGAAGGGGAAGATATGGAGGCAGTGACAGATTTTACTTTCTTGGGCTCCATGATCACTGCAGATGGTGACAGCAGCCACGAAATTAAAAGACATCTGCTTCTTGGGAGGAAAGCGATGACAAACCTAGACAGCATCTTAAAAAGCAGAGACATCACCTTGCCGACAAAGGTCCACATAGTCAAAGCTATGGTTTTTCCAGTAGCGATGTATGGAAGTGAGAGCTGGACCATAAATAAGGCTGACCACCAAAGAATTGATGCTTTTGAATTGTGGTGCTGGAGGAGACGCTTGAGAGTTCCCTGGACTGCAAGGAGATCAAACCTATCCGTTCTGAAGGAAATCAACCCTGAGTGCTTACTGGAAGGACAGATCCTGAAGCTGAGGCTCCAATACTTTGGCCATCTCATGAGAAGAGAAGACTCCCTGGAAAAGACCCTGATGTTGGGAAAGTGTGAGGGCAAGAGGAGAAGAGGACGACAGAGGACGAGATGGATGGACAGTGTCACCGAAGCTACCAACATGAATTTGACCCAACTCCGGGAGGCAGTGGAAGACAGGAGGGCCTGGTGTGCTCTGGTCCATGGGGTCACGGATATGACTTAACGACTAAACAACAACAACATTTGGTAGAGAACATAACATTCAGGATTTCATGTTTGAAAACAATATTCTGAAATTTCAGTACTACCTTCAATAGTTCCTGATTATCCAGCGGTTTCTGGGGCCATCTATTATTGGCAGAATGTTTTCAATGAACAGACCAATGACTTGCTTTCATTAAAACTGAGCCGATCTGTTCCATTACAGAAAATACTAAAAAGTAACAAATAATGTCATTTTTCTGAGTTGTACTTTTCAAAATGGTAGCCATGTTAGTCTGTGCAGACAAGACACAGAACAAAAGGAAAAAAGAAGCAGAGGAGTAGGAGGACAGCAACATTGTGATACCTTAAGGACTAACTGATATATTTTAATGTGAGCTTTTGTGGATCAAGTCCACTTCCTCAGACATAAGAGTGAGACTACGTATTATTTATACATGGCCCCAAGATAAAGAGATGTTGGTTAGTAGACACAAGTTGCAAATTACGTGAATCAATGTGGTATTTCCCACCTAGTAATGACTTAAGACCTCTGTTTGATATTCAGTTCTTTTCTTTTGAAACTTGTTTCTGTTCTGATATTTTTCTGAGTGGCTTTGTTTGCCCCTTGCATTTCAGCGAAATATCACAATTTGGCTTCAAAAGAGATTGCCTTCATACATGAAATGTCACTTTTGCCTGGGGGGAAAAAGGAAGGGAAAAACCTCACAAACCAACCTGTCTTTCAGTTTTGCAGACACTGCTATTTTTTTCCCCTCCACCCACCTTAAAGTCTGAGGTTAGATGGTGATGTTGTTCTCTTAAGCCTTTTTGGAAAAATGGTGAAGGAAAAAAAACCTTTGGAACTACATTTTTTAAAACTTGCTTTTATTTCCTTTCATATATACATGAAAACTATTAGCTCCCCTTCAATAACAGAGGTGCCATCCCAGATTTAACTGCTAAGAAATTGCTATGGAAACTTGAAATGTGCCTGTCAGGGAGCTGGCACTGAGTGTTGGTGACTGAGAGGCAAGGAGCTGCTTCTAACAATGGGCAGGCTTGAGGCATTTTCTTCACATTCAGAGTGGATCCTTTGAAATGATTTGGACTTAAATTAGCCATGATTAACTAATCCCATGGAGTTTAGGCCAGCAGAAGCATAAATTTGTTCCCTTGTAAAGGACAAGGTAAAAGTCAGCAGTAAGAAGGAACAGATCCAGAAGAGGATAGGCCAAAACTTTCCTGATTCTCTTTCTACAACCTCTTCCTTTTCCCTTCTTCCTCTTTTTTCTGACACCCTTTATCCCCTTCTCATTTTCCTCCCCACTCAGGAGGCTTTTGGGGAACAGACTAATTTTGCCAGGTATCTGTATGGATCATTGTAGAAGGCTTTTGAAATTAGGTGGACAGCTATACAGGGGCTTCAGAGGCCCACAAGTTGCCCACCTCTGGTCTACAGAAATGGAGCCCTAGTAGAAGTGTTCCTGCTAATGTGTAGCTAATATGCATAGAATGGAAACTACTGTTCCCTCTTCATGATGGTAATAATGATTTAATTTGTGCTTTCTAAAAGCTGAAGATGTCATACCTACTCTGAGTCTTTAACCATCTATTGCATAGGAAACAATATACAAAGGTAAACTCCTTCCTCCGGATATAATATTTAAAAGGCTGCTGAAAACTGACTGATGCCAATTGAATCATAGTATATAATTTCTATAATTCTGATAGTACTTTCTAATAGAAAGTTTAGATATACTACAAATAAATTTAAGAAGTAATTAGTTTAAAGTTTTATATATTAATAAACTAGTAGAATTGTGATAATATTGTAATGATATTCACTGAGTTAGCTGGTATAAGTTAAGAAAGAGAGATATAGACTAATATAATTAATTGATTATTTATTTATTATTTAATTATTTAATTAAAGGGGAGGATCCAAAGAACTGCACAGTCAGTTTTACATCACTAAGAGGCTTTGGGGACATGTTTCCTGAACAACCACACTGTCCCCATAGTATCTGTAAAATATATTTTTGTATTTTGGAATCAAGCCAGAATTTAACAATTTTCCTGTCCCAGAAGAATGGAATTGCCCTGGAGGTATAAGCCACAACTCCTAGACTTGTAAATTAAGCCTGTGTTTATTTTCCAATGACCAATCATATACATACACACACACCTCAAAATACAGAAGTGAGAAAAATAATACACTATAACAAACAGATACTTTTCACTGTTTGGGAAAACAATTCTTTAGAAGCAAAAGGAGAAGTGATAAGCATATCATCTAGTTGACCCAGAGAGTTATTTCCAGCCCAAGATTTCTGCCACTATTGCAGCCTTTTCTTCTCAGTGAATTTTCTGCATGAAGGACAAAGAGGAAGGAAATGGTAGAACAACAAAGAATGGTTATGAGCGGAGGATGTCTTGGGCTGAATCCCCTGTAAAATATAGCAAATAAAGCAGAATGGGGATATGATAAAAAAACCTAATCTAAACCAGTATTAATAGACTTTCTGAAGTAACTTCTGATACAGGAAGAACAACAAGGAAAAAGATAAAAATGCCAGTTGGCTTGCTTTGGGTCTGTTTCTTCCCTCCATGCTGCCATTTATTTACTACCAGTATATTATTAACTCTGCTTAAAGGCCCTCATTTGAATCAGATCAATCATTTCAGTCATTTGTTGACACAGAGAGGTATTGTACAGACACATACACAGCTCTAGAACTCCGGGGAAATGAAGGTTTTCATACAAGACTGTTGGCTTTTATTTGCCTCATCACCTCTGTAGTGGTTGTTTGCAAACTGGGGTCAGGGTCACATAACTCTCCTGATACAGCAGCTCCTTTGGCTGCTGATCCATTCCTGGGCACAATTCAAAGTGCTGGTTGTAACCTATAAAGCCCTAAATGGCTTGGGTCCAAGCTATCTCAAAAACTGTATCTCCCTTTATGAGCCTGACCAGGTGTTATGATAATCAGGGGAGGCTTTTCTCTCTTTCCCACCACTCTGTGGGGTCATAGGAAAGGGCTTTCTCTCTTGCTACTCCAAGGCTCTGGGACTCCCTCCCACAGGGGGCCAGGCTGGCCCCATCTTTGCTGTCCTTCACAAGCAGGCAGAGACTACTCTCTTCAGGCAGGCTTTTCCTTAGTCTAGCTAGGAGTCAATAAACAGGATGATTTATATCTTGTTGCTTCTAAATCTATTTTCAGAATGCTTTTACCTAACATTTTAAATATAATGTTACTAATTCTTCTTTAGTACTTGAATAATTTATTATTTTTAGCTTTTAATATTGTGTTTTTAATGGTGTAAGCCACCTTGGGTCCTTTTTTAGGATAAAGGCAGGGTAAAAAAATATTTTAAATATATAAATGAACAACAACAACAAAAAACCACCTGGCAGTATATACATAGGTAAGGTTTTTTTTGGTGGCCTCCTTTGCTTCACCCAAACATTTGAGATGAAAAATTGAAAATCACCAGCCCTTTTTTCAGAACAGATGTGATAAAGGTTCCTGAGAGCAGATAATCCAAATAACACTGCTCCTACCCACAATGGTGGCAAAAACAAAATAATAATTTAAATTGTTAATGTTTTGTGTCCATTAATAGAACTCTGTCACTGTGACACCTGAGGCTGGTTGCCTCACCCTCCCTGTATTGCTTCTGCCTTGGGAATGATCTGGAAACAGATTTTATGTACTCTTAGGTGTGTTTACATTGGGTCACATGGTGGTACTCCGCTACTTTAATGAGCAGAACACTAAGGGGTACTTGGATGGCAGTGGGGGAGAAAGAGAGAGAAAAAAGGAAGTTCCATTGTATCAGACAACCTGCCCTGGAGTGATACCAGATGGAACCCTTTGTTTCTAGCAAAAGTGTTTTAAAAAAGGGGAGGAGGGGGATAGTTCAATAATGGGTATTCTGCTCTCCTCGGTTAATAGTTTGTCAGGTACTGACAATAAACTCATTATTGTCTTGAAGCATAAATCAAATTACCTTTGATCAACATGTCCTTCAAAAAGTATGTCTTAACATAAATTTGCTCACTAGAAAGGAAGTAAACCCACAGGAGTTAAACAGGGAGCATATTCTATTAGTTTAACTCCCAATTTACATAGCTTTTTAAAGACCTCACTCTTGACTTAGCAAATCCACTCGCCTTGAAAGACATCAAAAAGCAATGCACAGAAGTTACCTCCAAGGAAGGTGACTCATAAGTAAGGCTTCTATTAAGAAAATGATTGATCAACTTGTGGTTAAAATATTTATTGTATAGATTCCAGAGCACTTTCCCACAAATTCCCCTCCACATGTTAACTTTTTTTCCCCTGACATAATTACAAATATCAGTTTTGCAATGTTTGAATGGCAAGTCTTTTCATCGTAAGTTGAAGAACTGCGGAGCTCTCCTGAGAAACCTCTGAAGATTCTCCCCCATTTTCTTGAAATTCCTTTATGTTTCTCCTGAGGAGAAATCCCAAATTCACTTTGAATTTTGCTTTGAGTAAAATATTGCTAAAGGGATGTACAGACTCCTCCCCCCCACTCCTTGTTGAAATGCTTTATTGGTGGTACTAGTAGTAGTACTACCAGCACGATTCAGGGTACATGCTCTGTAGCAGCCCAAATATATATATGTGGGATGTTACTTTTTGACAGAAAATCCCCCTTCCAAATCATTTTGTCTCTTGAAATAGATTGCCTTAGATTGAATGCTTAAATACAGAGGGTCAGAGACTTCTACCTGATGTATTTATTATCTTTACTCACTTGTCACTGAAACATGCAGTCCTCTGTAGGAATAGAAGTAGCACTAGGTATAAAAAAGGAATATAAGAAGTGACAGAGTTAGAAAGAAATAGGACTCTACCATATGCCTTGTTATGTGCTGTCAAATCAAAAGTGGCATATATCAACCTTAATACAGCTTTCAAAGTAAGTGGGGTATTTGAGGAGTGGTTTTACCAGTTTCACTCCACACCCCCCCCCCCCCCAGCGAGTTCCAATGGCTGAGCGGGGAATCAAACTCAGGTCTACTGAACCCTAGTCCATCACTCTATCCACTACACCCCAATGGTCACCCCACCATATTCCTTATCACTGCTTAAATGCTGCTTTCTCCAATTAGAAAAAGTGGCTTTATAGTAGTACATATTTACGAGTACTAAAGAGTCAAACGAAAGTCAAAATGGTCTACATTTTGGTTTACAAAGGATGTTTCCTCTCAAATTTAAATTCTAGATAGCAAAGATGCCCTATCTATTAGGACAAATGGGGATATTGTTTCACCTCAGACTAAGGCCTGACTTGTCAAAGGCTATCCCAAGCAGATAGGTCTTTGAAGGCTACCAAGAAAAGTCCAGCTTTTGTTATCAGAGATTCTGCAGAGTGTGTGTTTGTGTGTATGTCTGTAAAGGGTGGTTTAAGAACTTGGGATGTCTGACAGTACTTATAGATTGGAGATGGTGGAGGGAATCAATTTTTGGACGAAAGTTCCCATGGGCCCCAGCTAGCAAAGTTATGTCTGTGTTGGCCAGGAACTACAAGGAGTTGCAGTAAAAAAACTGACAGTCTCAAGCTCTGGAGAGGATCTCTTTAGAGCAGAGAAGGTTAACACCAGGGATGGGGACTTGAGTCGTGGGACTTGCTGTCAAGTCAAACTTAAGTCGCACCGGACTCGATTCGGGGTGTTGTTTTTTTTCCTGGTGACTCGGATTTGACTTGTGACTCAGAACCCACCCACCCCTCCCTTTTTTTCTGGGGGGGGGGGAACCTTTGTTTTTAATAGGGACTTGGACTTGGGGCTTGGGACACAGGACTTGGTACCAAAAACTCAAACTTGGAACTTGGTGCCAAAGATTTGGACTCGGACCCAAAAACTTGCCAACATCCCTGGTTAACACATACATTTCCTCTAGCCTGGGCTTTCTCTTGAGAGATTAAAGGATGTTGCGATTAGGTCACAAGACACATATTTGGCATGCCTATAATGTAGGTTTTTGAAATGTAACAAGTCTCAGATTCAAACCCAATGGCAAGCCCGGAATGAAAACAGCCATCCAGAAAGCTTGATCAACTTCATCCAATCACCCTGCTATTTTAGCAGCTTTCTCTGACTTTAACTGGATATTTTTAATTTGCTTTTTATACCTACTGATACGTATCATTTTTTCTTGGGTGAGAGTGGGCTATCCATTAACATAACGGGTATAAATTGGTTGGCTGTGTTAAATGCCTAGGGTGAGTGGAATGGGGAGATCCCCTGAGAACCCACTCTGAACCATGTTAGGAGGGTTAGGAATGACAGCAACTTTCAATCTCTATGGCAACCAAGGATCAATAGCTTCATTTTCTGTTGCAAGATACTGTATGTCAAGG
Organism: Intellagama lesueurii; assembly: GCA_037013535.1. NCBI lineage: Eukaryota > Metazoa > Chordata > Lepidosauria > Squamata > Agamidae > Intellagama > Intellagama lesueurii. Next base: position 89,240,046 of record JBAJHW010000004.1, on the reverse strand, counting down.
ATGAAAGACCAAGAGCAAAACCATTTTATAGTTTAAATCAAAATCATATGGTGCATTAAAGGAATATGACAAAAGAACAGTTGAGTCATGGAAAAGCATGTGGTATGTAGCATTGTGGCAAGTTGTCACTTCATTCCATACATGACATTCAGCAGCACATCATAAATTAACAGGCCTGGCTTTGACTCTGCTATCCCAATTTCTTACCAGCTAATGCCGTGCTTTGTTCCATTGTAATGTGGTCCCCTTTTGGCCTGCTGGAGCTCGTGTCAATGACATCACCTCAGCAGAACACCTGAAGTGTTCATACTTGATTAGATTGCTTGGTAACAAGGCTGCAAGCCCACTGTGGAAACATTTTTTAATTGCCCCTCGGCTGAAAGGATAGAAACCTCAAGGGGATCGATTGTTTATCTGGCATTTAGAAGACTGAGGCAAAGACAAAGATTTAGAAGAAGAAAGCAATGGTGTCCCACCCGCCCACTTGTAACACTGAACAGATAAAACTTTGCAAAAGTGTCAAGATAAAGATGACTTCTCCAGAGGGGCTTATGCGCCTTACACGCCTCCTGATGCAACACACCACATAGATTGAGAAACAAGATAAACATGTATCAGAAAAGAGAGAAAGAAAAAGTCCTTTTAATGCCAAAAACAAAATTTCTTCTAACAGTACAGTATAGGGTTGCCGAGTTTCTCTGAAAGGTCAAAGGTTCTTGCCACATTTTGAAAAAGTGATACAACCTTCCAGTCAGTCAGACGAGGAAGGCAGACAAAAGTGAACTGTGACTATCTTCAGGCTCAAATTTGCTCCGTATTGCTGTCGCGGCTATAATAGAACACCAGGTTTGAACAATCTGGTACAAAGTCAACCTGCTACGAAAACATTAAACTTCCTTCTCTTTCTGTATGTCAAAACAATGTATGTTTCTTTGATGTGCAAAGAAAGTACCTGTTAATCCAAATGTCTTGATCTTGAACTCTAATGTGCACATAAGATGGCCATGAGTCCTACTTTGTAGAGGAAATTTTCTCTATTTGATGGGCTGTCAAAAGAAGACCCTTTGTTTGATGCTGTCCACTATTTGAAGAGCTATCCAGTCCCTGTTCAGACTGAAGAAACAAAGCAAAATTCTCAAACATTCTCCAGTCTCCAATGATCCGTATTGGAGCATGTGGTGGCTTCCCAGCTCCAGGGGTTCCTGGAGAAGACAAATAATCCAAGTTCATTTCAATCTGGGTTTAGTCTTGGTTATGGGTGGAAATTGCTTTGGTCACATTGCTGGACAACCTACACAAGGGAGAATTTGTCAGTGTTAAGAGGCACTGTTTCACAGTGGTTCTAGTCTTATCTGAAGGAATGATCTCAGAACGTAGTGTTAGGGAATTCCTGCTTCATACACTGGCCATTGCCTGTGCAGTCCCTCAGGGTTCAGTTCTTTCCCTGTGCTAATCAACATAGGGAAAGCAGCACTGCATCAGTGCCATGTACCCACAGCCAGTATTGCCTTCCATTTGGTTCCTGTCGCAGCTGGAACCTGTGCATGCAGGGTGGGGCCCCTGCCCAGTGCTGGCAGAAAATTAGAGGGAATATTAAGCCCGGCTCTAACTTTCTCTTCCATTTAATTTCAAGGAACTTGCTTTTGTTCTAGCCTTGTGTTTGATGTCAATAATGAAGTGGATGGAGAAGAACAATTTGAAGCTTAACCCAGACAGGTCAGAGGTATTGGTCAGTCAAAAGAGAGACCAGAGAATAGGGATTCAGCTTGCAATGGATAGGATTATATTTCCCCCTGAAAACTCAGGTTTGCAGCTTTGGCATGTTCCTGGATTCAGTTCTGAGCCTGGAAACCCAGTTTTTGTTAGTAGCCAGAAGTGCATTTGCATAGCTAGAACTAACAAGTAAATTGTGCCAGTTCCTGGAGAAGTCTGATCTGGTTACAAAGACATACAAGTTTCTGGAGGCTTATTACTGTTCTCATCAGTGCTCCCCACTATGGAGAAGGGGCCATACACTGGATGGCCTGTACCTCTGCTTTCAATTGTTGAGTTGTCTCTGCCCCCTCCACTGTTGCAGCTGGATGGGAATAGGAATACATTGTGTCTGACTCTCCTGGTGGCTATTGTCACCTCCTCTAAGCTATGGCATATTATGGCAACTGAAGCTTGCAGCACTTCCTTGCGTGGTTCAGGCTAGAGGCACTCTGGCACCTCCACCCAGGTCTCCCTTTTGATGTTCTCTTCCACTCTCTCCTTCACTGCCACTGCTTGTTGCCACACGTCCTCCCCTCTACTGCCTTCTCCCTCTCCTTGTTACCTTTCAGGCCTCCCCCTCCTTCCTTCTAGATTCTTTGGATTCTTGCCTTTACCCTCACTTTTTCTAGAATGTTCTCTATCCTTCAGACTCTCTGCATAAGTATCCCTTTTTTTCTTCTCTTCCTCCACATCTATTGATAGCTCTAGCAGGCTTGGTGGATTCACAGTGGTGTGTATATGTTTATATTCAAAATTGACAGTCTCTGGGACCCTTCATGACTGGGTTTAGAAACTTCAGCAGCTCCAAAACCTGCAGCCAGCTTACAGACTAGGGCTGGCTATAGAGAGCATATACATTTCTTGTTACAATAACTTGACTGGCTGTCAGTCAATTTCTCTGCCCAATTCAAAGTGCTGGTTATTAACTTATAAAGCCCTACACAACTTCAGTCCAGGCTATCTGAGAGATGATATCTCTTCATCTGAGTGTCCCTAGTTCCCCCTCTTTGAGAGAGAATCTTCTGTCTCTCATCCTACCTTCACTTCCATGTTTGGTGAGGATACAAGAGAGGACCTTTTTAGGGACTGCTCCTATATTTTATTAAAGAAGGCTGACCGCCGAAGAATTGATGCTTTCGAATTGTGGTGCTGGAGGAGACTCTTGAGAGTCCCCTGGACTGCAAGGAGATCAAACCTATCCATTCTGAAGGAAATCAACCCTGAGTGTTCACTGGAAGGACAGATCCTGAAGCTGAGGCTCCAATACTTTGGCCATCTGATGAGAAGAGAAGACTCCCTGGAAAAGGCCCTGATGTTGGGAAAGTGTGAAGGCAAGAGGAGAAGGGGACGACAGAGGACGAGATGGTTGGACAGTGTCACTGAAGCTACCAACATGAATTTGACCCAACTCCGGGAGGCAGTGGAAGACAGGAGGGCCTGGCGTGCTCTGGTCCATGGGGTCACGGAGAGTCGGACAAGACTTAACGACTAAACAACAACAAAGCTTATTTACTGCATTTTCATCCTGACTTTATTCTAAAATGGAACTTCAAGGTTAGGTTATGGAATGCCCTGCCTCCCTTGGCTCTCTTCCTGCTGTTCTTCAGGTGAAAGGGTGGAAAAATTCTTTTTAGGTAGGCTTTGAACAACTGAATTAGAAAAGTGAGCTTTATTGTGGAATGCTATATGTTTCTACTGCTGTCTCTGTGTGCACGCTCATGTAAGTGTATTTTTAAATTGTTTCTAAAAGTAACAGTCATCTAATAGTACATATTTGTAATCTAACTTATATTTTTTAATTGTGTTTTTAGTTGTGCCTGTTTTTAATCACTGGTGAGCTGCCTCACATCCCTACACTGGGAGAAAAGCAGAACAGAAATGAAATATAATGAATAATAATTTAGCTTGAAGCAATTTTCAAAAAAGTAGGTTTTGATCCACAAAATCTCACAATGAATAAATCTATTAGTCTTCAAACTGCTACAATATTTTGTCCTTTTTGGAGGTGGGTTGTTCTCTTTTCTTTTCCCTTTTCCTTTGGCCAACATTTGAGCTTGAAGTCACGCAGCAATGCTTAGTTCTGCATTCAATGGGTAGTCTCAACTAAAGTGGACCCACTGAATCTATGAGACTCAGGTAAATGTTGACTTACCATTCAGAAATCGATTCTAAGGGTCTAACCTAGTTGGGAATAGCAATTCAATTTAGTTCTCAGTTTTTGACAGCAGTTGTGCACATTCGATAATCACCTGGCCACAGTTGTTCCCAAAATCGTGAGATGTGTTCTCACTTAAAATATAAAAATATTTCTCAGTTTGCACATACAATTAGCGCATCCAAATTTTATGCAATTCTACCACTTCTTGTGGCAGATGCATAAATGGTCACTCTACATGCACTCTGAAGTTCATTGTCTATCAGAGTTCTCCGTTCAATTAAAACGGGATAGAGTTATCAATGTTCAAAGGTACTGTATGTGTCCATTGAGTTTTTCCACCAAGGTATACTGGCTGTCCTCTTGAGGCAATGTGGCTTCATGTGAGTGGGGGAATTTCTGCAGCTATAATATATGGTTCAGGAAAATGAGTGAGAATTTTGAAGAAGCTTAAAACCCACAGATCAGAATACAATTGAACTGGTACAACCTTTATGAGCACCATCATGATCTCTGCCTTTTTAAATGCTGCAGGTCTCAGGTTGCAATAGTTAGATTTCTAGTTTCCACTGATTATAAAAGAACATTGGAAGCCATGGTTGTTTTGTAGCATGCATGAAAAATCTTGATTAAAATAGTTACAGTTCCATTACTTGCACACACAGGTTACTCCTTTCATTCAACTCTTTTTGTGGGCGGGAAAGACAACTGAACTGTACTGCTGTCATTGGTGTACCCTCAGTTCATGTTCCAGAAATCCATTAAATTAATTGCAAAATCAGGGAGATAAGGAGGCAGGGAGAAAGGGAAATGAAATGTTGTTCAACTTCCAGTTAACAAATCCTCTGCTTGCTTTTAGAGCTGCTAAATCTTAATTAAAATCTTAGGGTAAAACACAAGTGTTTTAAGGGTCTCTCTTGAGCCTGCTATCAAAATACCTCTAAAGCTTCCCTAGATGCAGATTGCAGTTCTTTGTAAGAAGCCATCCTGCTTTCTTTGCAGCTCCAATAAACAATATTTGAGAGATAGCATGATTATATGAAGCTGTGATGTCCAGCATAAAAATACTAACTTAAGTCCTAATGATTTCACTCTCATCTCTAAGTACAATTAAATCTGTATTGAAACCATAAAGAATAAAATACATCTAGAAGGTGGTACCAAAGAGGAAACACATACACAGGCACTGCCCATTGACCTAAATTCTATTGCAAGCTTCAGTCAGAGCAGATAACCTCAATCATTTGTTGAGTAGTGACACAACACTTATGTAAATTTCCCTCATTAAATGGATCTGTTCTAGTTGGGACTATCAATAGGATTCTGGTCATTATGTGTTCTTTTACTATTTGACATTCTCATAGAAATAAGGAAGTTCATATGTAAACCTTTAAAAAATCATCAAAACATACAAAAACAATGGAAGTGATGGAAAGTAATTACAAAAGTGCAGCATTTTTCACATTTTATTATATATAACTTAAGATATAATCAACTGATAAAATCAATGTTTTATTGTGAAATCAAATAGGTTTGCAGGCCACACCACTTGGCTTTGAGGGAACTATTCTCTCATGTTGCTCACTGTGTGGGAAAAGGTTTGTATCCTGAAACGCTTAGAGCTTGAAGTTACTTTTAAGAATACTGAATACAATTGCATGATGAATTCATCCATAACTGAGCAGTGGCAGGCTGATACTATGGGTCCCTAAGCATCATCCTATCCTGATCGGTTATGGGTGGCTTGAGCATATCATTGGAATCATGTTCCTTTAGATTAACTTTCCAAGTTCCAGGTTACTGGTTGAAAAGAAGTATACTTCAATTCTTGGCACGGATATGTATTTACCATACAGTAAACACTCATTTTTCTAGATGAGTCCAGCTAGTTCAGTTTCTTAGTGAATTTCTCTCAGTGTGTGCCAGGAAGGGTGGGTTAGAATTCCATTGGTTTCAGTTTCTTCCACAGAAACATAACCAGATTTCTTTGTAAGCAGAAGAAAGAATTTGACCGTTCTTTTAATGTGACAAAGCCAAACAAGGTCAAAATGGACCACTTGTTTCTACACTTGGACTACAACTCACATCAACTCTGACCCTTGGCTATGAGGGTTAGGTCATCTGGAAGTCAGATCCCAAGAACATTTGTTGACCCAAGTGTGGCAACCACTGAAACAGATATTTCTGCAACCCTACCATTCAAAGTGGGGCCCATTTAAGAAGTAAAACACATCTGTTTATCCTAGCATGAACTTTCCTTGCCACTGCCTGTTGAAAGTTAGCTTGCTTTTGCTTATGATTTGTCATCAGGAGGTGGATGTCATCAGCCATGGCCTTTACTACTAATTAGAAGTTTACAATCCTTCCCTACCACTGGTTCCAAGGCTTCTTAGGGATCTCTGTAGAAGCATTTGGGGGGAGTCTCAGGATGGTGAGACATCTTTAATGTCCAAAAATCAAAACCACTGGACCGAGACCCAGTTGTACAACCAAGCAGCAGTGATTTTCAAACATTAATGATCCCCTTCTCCCGAAGGTTTTCCCAGGATTAAAGATATTCCTAGGGACCCACAGAACCTGAGGGGAGGCAGAAACTTTTAATTAGAGATAAAAGGCCGTAGAGCTGCACCACCAGGATTTCACCCACTGTACCATTCTCACCTGGAATGAAGAATCTTGCAAGGCTTGATGATTCTTCATTTCATTGTCTTGTCAAGTCAAAGTAGACTAAACAGAATGAACGACCTAAAGGTTGCTACTTCCATCCCCAATACAACATGGTACTCTGCAGACTGGGAATAGCTATCTCAATTGAATGCGGCCAAAACAGAGGCATGACAATTATTATTGTTTCATTTTTTGATAAGGATTTAACAGAATTCAGAGTATGAAAAGAAGTGGTGATTTAAAAACAATAATAATGGGAGATATTTAAAAAGTGTGAGAGAGTGCAGCTTTATCTTTTTATTTAAATTCATTTATTTAAAATATTTTTATCCTGCCTTTCTCCTTGGCAATTCAGTCATTTGTAGGAATCGTTCAGTTCCTGGAAAATGGAAGATTCCTTAGGGTCTCCAGATATTTGTCAGAGTGAAGGATACAGTTAAATTTCAATATACTAGAAGATACTATTATTATATAAAACAAAGATTTACAAGCTGATATTTATTGGTTCCACTTATATTCCAGTATTCTGGCATTCCTCTATCAGTGGAGTACAAGGAACAAAAGGAAAAAGGAATAAGAAAAAATCATTTAGTAGGTGTTAAGTCTGCCCTGAGATACTTAATTTCAGTTTCATTAAACTGCCATCTGTTTTATCTCAGAAGCAGAGGGGGTAGTGGCAGATGGAGATCTTGCAGTTTTAGTCTATGCTGTTAAAAGACGGAGCCATTTACTAATGAAGTTAACAACAACCATGATTTAATTAAGAAGGAGCCCCTTGACTTTATGGATCTGATTGGGAATCTAGTGACCTTCACCGGTCGCACACTTCTGCATACAGTATGGCAGATAAACCAGGTGATGCAACCATGCTTTCTAAATCTTAAGATTGGATCCAAACTGGTTGGTGGCAGCAGGCTTCTCAGCCCCTGTCTCACCATAACAGGAGGTTGGATCCCAGACCTAATTGCGTGAGCTATTGTGAGAGGGAGAGGTAACTCAGAACATTAGACCTTCAGAGAATGGACCCATTCCATCCAGGGCTGTAACTAAGCTCAATATTTGCCCCAGAGTACCAACATTTCATTCTCTCTCTCTCTCTCTCTCTCTCCCCCCCCTCTCTTTTGGGGGAGCAGCACATTACCTTCCCCTTTTCTCACTGCATTTGATCCACTTGACACATGAGTCCTTCAAAATATGAAGGCATGTCAAATGTTTGCTGGAAAAATCATCCTCTACAGACAAACCCAAACCACTTTGGGTGGTAAGCACTGAAGAAAGTACCACTTCAGCTGACCTTGACCTTTGAGAGTAATGATGGAGGGAACTGCATTGCAAGACAGGGGGGGCGCCATGTTTAAATGTTCTTACTCTCAGCTCGAGTTGCACTGTGCTGGAGCTACAGTTATTTTCCTCCTTGACATTCGCATATCATGTTGTTCTCCTTTTTGTTCCAAATTATTTATGTTTTGTGCCCTGTTTGTAGCAATTAGTATGTGTGTGGAGGAGGGAAGAGGCATATAGGATCAGGATAAATGCCTATTGGTAAATTCTATTTATTTTATAAAGACATAGTTCAGTTGGGTTCTATATTTTTCAGAGTTTTTCAGAGTTGTGTCTTCAAAGCAAATTTGGAGGCAAAAGGGATTCTTGCATTTAAATCCCTATTGATAACATAATGTATGAACTAGGACCTGGGTAATGGTAGCCTCATAAGGCTGCAGCTATGTTATTGTGCTGGCAGAGCAAATCAACATTCTACAAAGCAATTTTAAAAATGGGGGCAGCCACCCCAAAAAATTATAACTTTGAAATTCGGCTTCAGATCAGCACCACATTTCGCACAGATGTAAGTTTGCCATTGTACTGTGCCAAATTTGGGGACATGTGGACAAAAGGTTTTTGAGTTATTATTTTTCTAAACATAAAACTTTTCCCCATTCAGATATAGGTGACCCCAAATGACCCCAATCATGTAAATTGGGGGGGAGCTGTCTTGCTTATCTTGAGACTGGCTTCACCTACTTTTTTTATTTGGAAGAATCCAGGCTGCAGGGGCTGAATTATTGATCGTCAAAAAGAGGCCTTTCAAAAGGGAAAAAGCAGCCACTTTGTTACAAGATCCTGAGCATGCATGGTACAGCCTTGCCAGCAGGAGATCCATGAAATGTATACATTCATGTGTGGGGGAGGGACACAAAAGTTGCAGAAACAGACTGAAAAGACAGCTTTTCTTTAAAGAGTAAAAGAAAAAGAAAGAACAGGTTTGCTTTAAAGAAAGGAATGGATTGACTGTCCATCAGAAAGGGGAACATTTTGCCATGTATCCTAGCCCCAGGTCCCCAACCCCCGGTCCGCAATCGGGCTGTGGCTTTGGCAGGACCAGGCTGCGGAGACAGATCTCCCGCCCCCCCGCACGTACGCCCCCCACGCACGCACACACGCACGCCCCCCACGCATGGACGGGTCTTTATAGGTTATGACCAGCACCTTAAATTGAGCATGGAAACTAACAGGGAGCCAATGAAGGTGTGTCAAGAATGAGAATATGTGTTCATATCTGCTGATACCTGTAATCAGTCTGGTTGCCACAAGTTTCTGTACTAACTCCCTACCTAGAGAGTGTTACAATTATCTATTTTAGAGATTAGCGGTGCATGGATCACTGTTAGGCATTTGTGATCCAGGTAGGGGTGTAGCAGGGTCATCCTGTGAAGTTGATAAAAGGCATTCTTGGTCACAGCAGATATTTGCACCTCCATAGAGAGTGCTGGGTTCAAAAGTATCAGCAGGCCACAATCCTTCAGGGAGAGTATAACGGTAAATATGCCTCAAACCAGTCCAATGATCCTCCCAACAGTAGGATCTCTATCTTATCTGGGTTCAGTTTATTGACTTTCATCATTTCCCCTTCAAAAATAGTTGTATTGTTTTATAAATTTTAACCAGGTCATTTTATACTTATATCTTTGAAACCACTACGATAACAATCAATGTGTTCATTAATGAACAATTCAAACTAAATATCAGCTTTAAACTAGGATACTAAAGAGGGTAGGAAGAGTGATGTGGGATCTGACCAAAAGCTTATTTTGTCCACCATTCCCCAGGTAGCTAACCAGAGGTGAGAAGTCCAACTGCAGCACATTGGCATGGTAGCATCCTTTTGCTCATGCTAATTATTTGTGTATTTATTTATTTATTCAACTTATATACTACTCAATAGTGCGATGTGCACTCTCTAGGAAGTTAACAACCAACCGATTAAACTACAATAATACAGTACCAATAATAAGACAACAAAATAAATAATAATATGAAACTGCATAACTCGCTGAATCTAACTTAAGAAGGCAAATTTAAGCCACAGTTGGACATCACATGGCAGCTTAAACAATGTTGTTACCCAGCACATTGTAGGCATAGGCATGTTGCTTCTGATACTGGAGGTTTTATACAGCTATCAGGACTGAGATCCATGGACAGCTTTGTCCTCTGCCAATTTGTCTAATCCTCTTTATAGTCATCCAAGTTGGTGGCCATCACACGGCATTTTCTGCTACCAACTGTGACATTATTCATTTTTTGTGACACACTATGGGCTTCACCCACTGTGCAATCTCCTTCAAAATGATTTTTTTAAAAGTATTTTCCAAAGTGGAACACTTTTCAAATGTCAGACTGTGGACTAGAAAGAGCTCTACGAAGATTTTTAAGAAAGAAAGAAATTGTTCAAGGGAATATATGATCCTTTTCTATTTTGTCTAAAAAAAAAAAAAAGTCCCATCCAGCTAAAAAAAATTTCAATGTGAAAATCCAATGTTTGGACGTGGTTTTCTTTCCCTCTTAAAGCTTGAGGCTCTTGATCTGGGAGTGAGACACCTATAGGGATTTCTTTTGTAGTCATCATTATATTTCCCAATGGCAGACACCACTGGTCCTAAGAAGTGATAGCTAGATGGACAGCTTGAAGACATTATTCTTATTTGAGATCTCTTTCAGTTGTTACAGTCAGCTCCTTTCACCTTGTGAATTAAGTAAAGCCTGAGGGAACATCTTTTATGATGCATAAAAAACTGGGGAGAGTGTTTTAATCTGCCTCTACTTTGAATATGCAGATCACCTCTATCTTTCTGTAATAAGTGGGAAAATCATCCTCAGAGTTTGAGCAACCTGAGATCTTCTATTGGAAACAGAATATATGTGGTGCGACATGTATCCTGTCATTCTGTTTATTGTAAATTTACTATTATCAGCGAACATCTGGATGCAAACAGGTATCCAGGGATGGCTGGCCCTATAATTAGCAGAATGAGGTGGCTGCTTCAGCAGGCAGATGCTAGGAGGGGGCAGCAGTGTGTTGGAGGGACAGAGATGGTGCCATCATCCTGGCCTCTGACTCTAAGGTAGTCTTCTGATTTCAAATGTAGTGAAAAACACTTGTGGAGAGTCAACTATTAATTTAGGTGGCTTTTGAATACGGGATGGGATGGGAGCCATCTTGTTTTCTGTTTCAGGCAATGAATCATCTTGGTTCAGCCCTTATCCAGCAAGGATAGATTTAAAAGTTCCTTTGATCTGTCAGGAAGCCTAACTTGAATGATATTTTAGGAATCAAGAAGTAATGCAGGAATTTCCTTGCCTAGAACCTGAATCCACTGCTCTTTTGTTCTATGGCCAACTCTGGATAGTGGCACACCAATCAGGATATCTTTCAGCCCCAAGTTAACAGTTCAAGACTTATGCAGGGTCCTGAGTTCATAGATATCACATGCTATGATGTTTCTGAGGGCTATTAATAGACCCACTCTCTCACATATCTTTATCACCCAGAGGAATGTGATGCTGGAAATGAAATATCACACTGGTCCATGTATTAATAATCTCTAGGTTTGACTACTGCAATGGTCTCTCCATGGGCCTGCCTTTGAAGGTGACACAGAAGATTCAGCAGGTACAAAATGTGGTGGCTAGATTAGTATTGGGAGCACAGATGTGCAATCACATTTCCCTAATCCTGGCAAACCTACCTGTCTTCTTCCATGCTAAATTCAAAGTGGTAGTGCTAACTTATAAAGCCCTTAATGGTCTGGAGCCTTGTTACCTGGCAGAGCATGTCTCCTTAAGATCATCTGGCCACCCAGTCTACCCAGAGGAGACCTGGAAAACTACCAACAGGAATCAAGCTTGCTCAGTGGTGGCCACAACACTATGGAACATGTTGCCTGTTGATGTACACCAGCCCCCTTCTCTTCTGACCTTCAGAAAATGTGTAAAACCTGACCTTTCAAAGAGGCCACTAAAAAGTCCAGATGATAGAGAAATGCACCTAGATTTAGATTTGAATCCTAATTTTCTTGATTTCTTGTATTTACATATTTGGTTCCCCTTTCAAATTCACACTTATCTGAATTTCAGAATGGAATTCTCCTAACATAAGCAGCAAACAATACAAATTGAATACTTTAAATATGTATTGGGGAAATGACAAAAAAAGAGAGAGAGAGAGAGAGATACATTCATGAAAATAGCATTTAAAAAGTATTATATAGGAGAAATTACTTACAAAAAAAATTCGATATTAGGCAGAACTATGTAGAAAAATACATGTATTCTGCAAGATGAACCAAAAAAGTGTACAAATATTCATGTGAACTTGCTTTTTGTTAAGTACTAAACGTAAGATTAGGAAAAGAATCTCCAATTCAGAATTAACCAAAATTAATATTGGGGAAAAAAAGAAAGAGGGAGAGAAACCAAAAATGATAGCTGCATTCATCAGTAATAAGTGTCTCTTCTGTGGCTTCCCTTTTTGCATTAACCACAGGAATGATCTCTCCTAGGTGCATTGCTCTGTCAGGAAGACATACAAACACTATGTGCTGTCCACAGGGTGCAGTAAACAAACACATCATGCATTCATCTGTATGACTTACTGAATCACTCAGATAGAATATTACCAATCCCTGAACACATTTCTTTGGGGAAGTTTAACTGTTTGTAAACGATGGCATTCTAGATTATGTCTGACATGTTCTATAAATGTTTTTCTGTTATTAAAATCTTCTGATCACATATTCTGGCCCCACGAGTAAAATTATGTTGTGCACGTTTGCATATTTATAGTCTGATCATCATTTTCTCCACTACAGAAGAGAAAACATGGATATCAGAGAATCAGTGGGAAGCATAATGGCCAAGAGACTGAACTCTATGTCAATAAGTCTCTAGTTTGACTCCTTCCTCTCCTATGAACACTTGAGGTGGCCTTAGACAAGCTGCTCTTCCTGATTCTTAGTTGTTTCAACTGCATTATAGGTAACAATAATACTGACTTATCTTAAAAGGCTGTTGTACATTACAACTAGAAAATGCATGTGAAGCACTTTAGTATTTCTATGTTCATCATCATTACCATCATCTTAGAACAGCAGAGCTGGATGGGAGCCTATGGCTCAACGAATCCACCCCCTGTCAAGGAGGCACAGTGGGGAATCAAACTCCCAAACTCTGCAGCCAGAGATCTGTGCTATCTGCTACACATATGTCCAGCCTTTCCTCCAATGAGATTAAGGCAGCATAGATGATTATCTTCCTCTTCCCCATTTTATCCTTACAACATTTGAACATACCTATTGAAAAAGATATTGACAAGGTGAAACATGTGCAGAAGCAGGTGGCCAAGACAATAGAAGTGTGGAGAGATCTGCTCAGTCTCACTCCTTCCCTAAGACCAGCAAAATGATCAGCCTGGATGTTTCTTGATTAAAGCAAACAAACAAGCAAACAAGCAAACCTTTTATTTATAGTCCATGACTTTGTTTTATATATATATATATATATCATGTGGAGGTACATCTTCACATCTATCTTCAGAGAACAGGAAATGGTGATGAGAAGAAAGGCAGCTAAGACAGGAAACAATAGGAAAGAAGGGGAATTTGTGGTTCAATGTCAATTAGAAGGCTTCTGTTCCTCACTACTAGTCATAGAATCATTGAATAATTGAGTTGGGCTTATAAGGTCATCCAGTCCAACCCCCTTATCAAGGCAGAAAACTGAATCAAAGCTAATCTGATAGATGGCTGCCAAAATTTCTCTTGAATGCCTCCAGTGTTATCTCCTGAGGTAATTGGGTCCGTTGTCGTACTGCTCTAAAAGTTAAGAAATTTTTCCTGACATTCAGCCAGTATCTGGTTTCCTGTAGTTTGAGCCCATTATTACGTATCCTGCACTCTGGGATGATTGAAAACAGATTCTACCCCTTCTCTGTATGGCTACTTTTTAAGTATTTGAAAAGTGCCACTATATTCAGTCTTTTTTTCCCTCCAAGACTAAACATGTCCAGTTCTTTCAGTCTTTTCTCATAGGGCTTGGGTTCCAGTCCCCTTGATCATCCTTGTTACATTCCTCTGAATTTGCTCCAGTTTGTTGGAATCTTTCTTAAAGTGTAGTGTCCAGAACTGGACAATGTACTCTAGATGAGGCCTAACCAGTTCTAAATAGTGGGGGACTAGTACCTCACGGGATTTGTAGACTATTCTGTTAATGCATCCTAAAATAGCATTTGCCTTTTTTTGCAGCCACATCGTTTACACCCTTGCTTATACTAATAATCAGACTTGCCATTTCAGAGGTGCCAAATTTAGCAAGATCCCTGAGGAATTCGTCCTTTCCTATTTTTGATTTTTTAAAAATATGCTCAATCAAAGCAACAGATTTAAGTCAACCTAATTCAGATGTAAAGTGCAGTGAATCATTATAGCAAATGTTATCAGCACCATTTTTTTGCGCACAGGAGGAGTGGTAGGTGAGGTTTCATGTTTTTGCCATGCTGGTTAGAAGAGTCAATAGAACAACATGCAGCAGGGAGAGGAATGAGCATATTGAGACAACTGCACCAACTGCTGGCTTATTTCTAGCACCGATCAGGAAGATAGTTTTCACCTTTAAAACTCTAAATGGCTTAAGATGTAAGTACTTGAAGACTAATGAGTTTAAATATGTTCCTTGGAGACCCTTCTTTGGACTTTCTACCTGCCCCCCCCCCCCCCACTCAAGTGGTATGGTTGGGGAACAAGTCTTGGCAACCAAACTGATGTGACGTATCAGCAACTGATCAAGACTTTTTAATTTGCTGAGGCCTTTTAATGGTGAGGTGATGGTGGCAGTGGTGGTTTATATTTCTGTATCAACTCTGTTTTTTGCTAGAATTTTACATCTTATTCCTTGAGATTGTGTTGTTGCTGCCTTCGAATTATTTTTGATGTTAAGATGCAGTGGTCAGACTTCAAGCTTGTCACATCTACTTTAGGTTGTTTTTTTTTACTAGATCCCCAAGATCTATCCAGTAGGAACTGGTGCAAAAGATGTAGACTTAGATTTAAATAGCAGGGTGCCTCTAGGCTCATTCTGAGCCTGGAGATTTGTTTTCAATCACAGAACTGAACTGAGCATAAATATTCTCTAGATATTTGCCATATGTTGTATTCACAATCTGCATTTGAAACCAAAAGATTTCATGGCAGCAAGCAATGTTTGATAACACCTGACAGTTGGCACACAGTAGAAACCAACAGTTAACAGTGTTTGATATGCAGACGTTGTTGGGAAAGGATGGCCTTTCAACCCAGCTCTTGTTTGCTGACTGGGGGTTACAAAACAGAACACAGAGTGTATCTCAGTAATAAAACAATAAAACTTTATTGCCTTTGAAAGCGGAGAGTCATCAGTACACAATATATGTGTGAAGTGAGTATCGATAAATAACCAGACAATTACTCTTTTATAGTTCTAAGTGGAAATTTCCAAAGTAAACAACTGAACAGGCACAGGAATGTATAAAATAAAAATAACTACTGAAAAGTAATAGTACAACAAGGACAGTGCAGCTTTTTCTGACAGTCTATTTAGACTACATCGTCAGGAAATGCTCTATCTATTATAACACCTTTGTTTGACATGACCCAGTGAATACAAACTTCCATGTCCACTCTAATGCCCAGTTATGGACACTTGTTTATTACTTCCAGATTCTCTTTCTTCCCCCTTATCCCACTCTCTCTCTTTTACACCATTTGAAATTCTTTCTTCAGTGAAACTCCATCCATCTGCTACCATATCTTCATGACCTGTCTTATACAAATCCATTATTTCTTGGGGCAGGGGAGTGTTAGGAAAAGAATTTATTTAGCAAGTATGATGCAATAAAGGTACACATTGATCACAACAGGAAATAAAGACAAAGCTTATTGTGATAACAACTGATCCAATAACAAGGACTTTTAAGAGAGGCTTTAAGATTTCTCCAAACCACATTTGCACATTTGGTCTCCATGACCAGAAATCACTTCCATCAGGGGATTCTGACACCTGATGTAAGTAGTAGAGTCTATGCTGTATTATTTTGACATCAGTAGCCATTTTTCCAGATTAATTTATGCCAGGGAGCCAATCTCCCTAAGGAGTATAGGTCCTTCGGGCAGGGAGTTCTGCAGCCACAAATCTACCACCTTACGCTGGGGCAAGTCCTCAACCTCCAGCAGTGCATAGCATTTGCGCCTGGAACAAGCCTGACCTTAAAAGAACACTTTACTTTTACTCAGTACTTTGCAAGTACAGCAACATGGGCTTTGTGATTCCTTAGAACTCACAACAGCTCATTTAATTAGGACTTCTCTGGTAGCTAGTCAATGGCCATTACCACTCCTCTGGATTTAGCCAAACCCTGCTGATCCAAGAGACCAGTCCTCAATAAGGATTTTTATAATTATTTTTTATTAAGAAAATATAGTTTCATAGAAACAGTTTGTTTTTGCTCAAGCATTAGCATAAAGACATGTTCAAAGGATTACCATAGTTAAATACAACAACTAATTCCCATTAAAATAAGAAACACTAAAACTGGGCTAAGGTGGGCTAGCCCCACCTCCTTCTTCTCTTACCTACATTCTTTTTCTTTCAAGCTACATAACACAAACCATCAAGAACTTCTCTCAGGCAAAAGTTCTCTTCCACGCCATGATCTCCCTCTCTAACATAACCCATCGTCCATTTTCTACATTCCTCGGACCTCCTTCTTCATAACTGTAAACCAATTAACTCAAAGAGGCGTAACTATCCAATCCGCCTACAATTCTCATGGAGATGCAGGTGGTTTATCTCCATTCCAATTAGAAAATAATTTGTTGGGTCTTTGCGCTGGGCCTCCTTGTCCTTGCATCCTTATCAGGTTTCACGCTGTACCAGCTTGGCTGTAAATTAAGAAAAACAACCTCTCTGCCTTTCTCACATTCCCATGTCTTCAACTCCTTTCACTTTTAAAACCTAACAGACTCCATTTTCTTTCCTCCTCATTGACTACAAACCCCACTCTCCTTTAATCTCTGACTACAAGTCCCACTCTCCTTCAATCTCATGACAATTTACACATGTGAAACAAGGAGAATTAATTAAAATACAGACTCTGCCTTGGTGAGCTAAAATTACATTGAAAATTTGACAATTCTGTATTGCCTTCTGAGCTTACTAGCTACTATGCTAATAAAGCCTGTGCAGTTGTATTCTCAGGAATTTCAAGAGATGCAAAAATATTCTTAAAAGCTTTTTGAAGAAACTCCTATCCCAGGAATTATGGCTCTAAATATTTTTCTCCACCAAGAATCATCATCAGTGCTAATTAATTTCTCATCAATTACTCTTTTTACCTGTAACAAACTTTCCAAACTCTGGGAATGATGGTATAGGGGTTTACTCTTAGTAACAGTGACTTCAGGCACTCTGTAACCTAGTGTACAGGTACCAATAGTTAACTGGTCTTATATGCGGTATTTCCACAAATAAAATATAACCAAGTATTCTTGATGAACACAATCAATGATGTAAAACTCCAGCCCATTGATGAGATAGTCAATTGCACCTTGACAAAACAATTTTTTTCATTGAGTTTGATCAGAGAAGTTAGCGGCAAACCTATCACAATTTACTGCTGCATCATTCTTTCTTCTTTCTAAACCTTCATAATGTGAGCATTACCATGGATTGGTAAATAGAATAGAATTAAAATGGAATTTCAAATAATGAAGAGCCTTGTGGTGCAACTGTTAAACTGCTGTACTGCAGTAAAGACTCTGTTTATGACCTGAGTTCAATCTCGGGCTCAGGTAGTGAGCTTAAAGTTGACTCTACCTTCCATCCTTCCAAGGGCAGTAAACTAAGTACCCAACTCACTTGTGGGGCGGGACCAGCAATGTGTAGCCTGCATAATTAAGTTGTAAACTCTCTATAGAGTGCTCTAAGCACTATGGGGCAGTATATAAGCAGCACACTTTAATGCACTCACTTCTGTTACACAAGAAAGATGTCATATTGAGAATTAAATGTATCTCCATTAGCTTTAAGCTTTAAACTAATATTCCCAAAGGAAATCTCATGTGTCCAAAAGATTATGTCTATACCATCGCACTTATGTATCTCTCTACCAACATTACCAATATTTTTATTAATTCCAGCATAGTTAAACAAGCTATCAGTTAAATTACGCCCAAGTACAAATTGGCACTGTTATATTGGCACATGACTCACCTCATTAAAAAGCCCTTTAAAGCTTATACATAGTGGGAAGCTTGCATTTGGATGCATTTGCATAGACCAACCCAAGTCTGCAATAGAGAGTGGAGGTTGATAAGGGGATTCCAACACAGGGTCCTCAACAATATTTTCCACTGGACTCATTCAGGTTGCATCCTCAATGAACCACATATTAAGGGATGCAAGAACTGCTCACCAGTCTTTAGCCTGGTCCAATGTAGCATGTAGTTATTGATATATCCAGCAGTCAGCCAAATTAAGGATTTGGACCCAAACCTGATGAATCTGAATTAAAGGGTTCTGGTGCCAATTGTCAATAAACACTTCCCAGCTTGGATAATGTGCAATAAAATCCAGCAAACAGGAGAAGCAAAAGTCCAAATCATTTTGCTAACCAGCAGTCAGAATACCTATTCTACTCTGGCAACCAATGGAGAAGTATGAATGCTTTTACACCTGTAGGAAAGGTGGGAGACACTTGGCTCACTCCCTACTTGGTGAAATTATTATGCCCATGTGTGATTTCCAGCTTGAGGTCCAATAGAAAATTAATAGTCAACTTTGGTTCTGGTGAGTCTACTTTCTTCACATGGAATGTATGGATCCAGCTTGGTTGTTCCTTCAGCCATATTAGTTGCCAAGAGTACATAAAATGGACTGCCCCCCCTTGATGCTAGGCAATTTTTTCATCTATGTTCCTTAATTAGGACTTGGTCTCCAGACTCAATGTTATGATGGGGAACATCAGTTGGTATTGGCAGAGAATCACACACTCAGTGATAGGTTTCTTTAGCAATCCTGGAAAGAGAAAGAATATAGTCATCGATACTAAACTCAAGATTCTGCAAGTATTTTTTTTTGGGGGGGGGGGTCCTTAGCAGAGCTATAGTTGTTCTCATAGACCTCCCAAATATGATTTCATGTAGTATCAGTCCATGATTTCTGTTAGGTGTATTCCTCAGTCCCATGAGTACAAAGGGAAGTGCTTCTATCCAGTTCAGCCCTGTATCTTGGCAGAACTTTTGTGGCCTTCTTTTGATATCAGCATTACGTCTTTCCACATGTCCACTTGACTGGGATGATAATGGAGTATGTTGCTTCCATATAATGTTAAAAGCCTTAGAACTGCTTTGATGACATCCTGATGTCAACCAGCATCTGACACGAGTGACAACTGGCATGTACTAGCAAATCAGGATTCAACATTATTTGATTGATGACTTGTATTTAAAATTAAGGGTGAATCCAAAATCCAAAATTTGGGTGATGAATGTCAGTATCAAAACTAGAGATGGAGATGAATTGCCAAAATGGCGGTTCATTTTGGTTTGTGGTTTGTCAAGGTTGACAAACCATGAACCACAAATATCCCCAGTGTAGACCAACGAACCATGGCTGTCTTAAAAAAAAAATTGAGCCCCCCATCCCCTGCCCCATTCCCTTTCCACTGCTCCCGTAGCCTCCTTTGTAAAGATGGCTCCACTGACCTAAGGGAATCAGGGGCCGCCCTTTGCAAAGATGGCAAAGAGCATTCCCTCTCTGCCAATTGGCCCACTGATCAGCTGTTAGGTGGGCCCATAGACACACAGAGAAAGCCATAGGCAGAGAGGGAAAGTTAGGCTGCCTGGCAGCCTAGTCTTCCCTCTCTGGCTATGGAGGACGAATAAAAGTGGGTAAATATTTGTCCCTTTGTATTTGTTGGGGCTCCAAATTGACAAATACAAAGGGATGAATACTCAATGAATCAGTCATTTCCGATAAATATTGTGATTTTTTAAATGTGTCCCCATGTCTAATCAAAACCTAAACATGAAAATTTGTTGCATAATGTACTTTTGCTCAGTCTTGTTTCGGCTCAGACACCAAGTACAGAAACCCATGTAATTGCAAAAAATAAGTATCAGTGGCGAATCATCACATGAAACATGAAATAGTATGTGAAACATGATGAAGGACTACCACTTGTGGCCACCTAAATGTCTTTCCCTTATTGAGAAAATTATTCTAGAGCTGTCATAATCTATCCTTTAGCAGACCATTGTGTAAACTGCAATATTGTGCAGCATGAGATGATGGAGTAGACTTAAGGTCTGCCAATTCAAAATTTCTAGGGATTCTTAATTTGTAAGAACAGTATTTGCCACATATGGTAAAAATCCTGTAAATAATGCTGTTTTGTTTTAAGAGTACTGTTAATGATAAGGAATAAAAACTGCATGCAAAAATATGGAAGGGTATTCAGCAGATTAAAAAAGAGGCCAAGACAAAGCATGTAGATAGATTGTGTATATGATGGTGGTAATAAATGCTTTAAAATAAACTGGCATTATAATATGATCATTGTAATAATGGAGATAAGCTATGTTCGTCAGCAAGTCCTGTTAAAGCAAACTGAGCATTCAATCTGCTGCTAGTACAATAGTATTATCACTGCACTCTCATGCAGTGATCTTATTGTGCTGGCAGACCAAATCAAAATTCTCGTACAAGGCAATTCTAAAAATTAGGGAAGCTCAAACAAAAAATTATAACTTTGAAGCTGGATTTCGAATCAGCACAAAATTTCACACAGATGCAGCGGACAGTTTGTTCTTGCTTGGTACCATCTTTGGGGGATGTTTGGGGAAAAGGTTTTCCAGTCATGATTGTTTAAATGTTAAACTGCCTGCCTGTGCAGAAACAAGTGACCTTAAACATCCCCACATTTAAAATAGATCAAATACATTGAAAAGACCAGTCTTGCTTATCTTGAAAGACAATGATTGGCCTCACCTGCTTCTTATAATAATAATAATAATAATAATAATAATAATAATAATAATAATAATAATAATAATAATAATAATAATAATAATAATAATAATAATAATAATAATAATAATAATAATAATAATAATAATACAGCTGCAGCACTGGAAGGGACTCTATGGATCATCAAGTCTAGCCCCTATCAAGGAGGCACAGTGGAGAATTGAACTCACAACCTCTGGCTATGTAGCCAGATACTATAGTCCTATTTACTATTGAATTCTTTCTAGAGGCAAAAATACTAAAACTGAGGTTGCGGTACTTTGGGCACATCATGAGAAGACAAGAATCTCAGGGAAAATACAATAATGCTTGCAAAATTTGAAGGCAGCAGTAAATGAGGAAGATCAAATGTGAGGTAGATTGACTTCATCAAGGAAACAACAGGCGTCAGTTTGTAAAAACTGCACAGGGCTGTCAGTGACAGGACATTATAGATTCATAGGGTCACCATACATCAGAGGCAACTTGACAGCATGCAAGAACAACGAGAAGTAAGAGCTGAGCCGAGCCCAGAGGTGGGATCAAGCATTGTGCCGGGGAATAAGAACAAAAGTAACAAACAACAAGTCAGACTTTAAGAACACATCGAGCATACCACACAACCAGGAAGACTGCTGCTGTGAAAAGTCTAGGTTAAGGCAGGAATCTGGAAGTTGAGTCATGGCAACTGGACTTCCTTCTTGTTAGGCTGAAATGTTTCACTACTCATCCACTACTTGGATGAGTAGTGAAACGTTTCAATCTAACAAGAAAGAAGTCCAGTTGCCATGACTCAGCTCCCAGATAACCACACCTGGATGACTGAGAATCTTCACAGTTAAAGCAGGAAGTATTTTATAATTAGCACTTCCTGTTTAGGAGGAATTTCACATAGCCATAGCCTTTGTTGTTGTTTAGTCATTTAGTCGTGTCCAACTCTTCGTGACCCCATGGACCAGAGCACGCCAGGCCCTCCTGTCTTCCACTGCCTCCTGGAGTTTGGTCAAATTCATGTTGGTAGCTTCGATGACACTGTCCAACCATCTTATCCTCTGTCATCCCCTTCTCCTCTTGCCTTCACTCTTTCCCAACATCCGGGTCTTTTCCAGGGAGTCTTCTCTTCTCATGAGATGGCCAAAGTATTGGAGCCTCAGCTTCAGGCTCTGTCCTTCCAGTGAGCACTCAGGGTTGATTTCCTTCAGAATGGATAGGTTTGTTCTCCTTGCAGTCCAGGGGACTCTCAAGACTCTCCTCCAACACCACAATTCAAAAGCATCAATTCTTCGGTGGTCAGCTTTCTTTATGGTCCAGCTCTTGCTTCCATACATCACTACAGGAAAAACCATAGCTTTGACTATGCAGACTTTTGTCGGCAAGGTGATGTCTCTGCTTTTTAAGATGCTGTCTAGGTTTGTCATCGCTTTCCTCCCAAGAAGCAGGTGTCTTTTAATTTCGTGGCTGCTGTCACCATCTGCAGTGATCATGGAGACCAAGAAAGTAAAATCTGTCATTGCCTCCATATCTTCCCCTTCTATTTGCCAGGAGGTGATGGGACCAGTAGCCATGATCTTAGGTTTTTTGATGTTGAGCTTCAGACCATTTTTGGCGCTCTCCTCTTTCAGCCTCATCAAGAGGTTCTTTAATTCTTCCTCACTTTCTGCCATCAGAGTGGTATCATCTGCATATCGGAGGTTGTTGATATTTCTTCCGGCAATCTTAATTCCGGCTTGGGATTCCTCCAGTCCAGCCTTTCGCATGATGTATTCTGCATATAAGTTAAATAAGCCGGGGGACAATATATAGCCTTGTCGTACTCCTTTCCCAATTTTGAACCAATCAGTTGTTCCATATCCAGTTCTAACTCTTGCTTCCTGTCCCACGTATAGATTTCTCAGGAGATATATAAGGTGGTCAGGCACTCCCATTTCTTTAAGGACTTGCCATAGTTTGCTGTGGTCCACACAGTCAAAGGCTTTTGCATAGTCAATGAAGCAGAAGTAGATGTTTTTCTGGAACTCTCTGGCTTTCTCCATAATCCAGCGCATGTTAGCAATTTGGTCTCTAGTTCCTCTGCCCTTTTGAAATCCAACTTGTACTTCTGGGAGTTCTCGGTCCACATACTGCTGAAGCCTGCCTTGGAGGATTTTGAGCATAACCTTGCTAGCATGTGAAATGAGTGCAATTGTACGGTAGTTGGAGCATTCTTTGGCACTGCCCTTCTTTGGAATTGGGATGTAGGCTGATCTTTTCCAATCCTCTGGCCACTGTTGAGTTTTCCAAACTTGCTGGCATATTGAGTGTAGCACCTTAACAGCATCATCTTTTAAGATTTTAAATAGTTCAACTGGAATGCCATCACCTCCACTGGCCTTGTTGTTTGCCATGCTTGCTAAGGCCCACTTGACTTCACTCTCCAGGATGTCTGGCTCAAGGTCAGCAACCACACTATCTGGGTTGTCCGGGATATCCAAATCTTTCTGGTATAATTCCTCTGTGTATTCTTGCCACCTCTTCTTGATGTCTTCTGCTTCTGTTAGGTCCCTCCCATTTTTGTCCTTTATCATGTCCATCTTTGCACAAAATGTTCCTTTAATATCTCCAATTTTCTTGAACAGATCTCTGGTTTTTCCCTTTCTATTATTTCCCTCTATTTCTTTGCACTGTTCATTTAAGAAGGCCCTCTTGTCTCTCCTTGCTATTCTTTGGAAGTCTGCGTTCAATTTTCTGTAACTTTCCCTATCTCTCTTGCATTTTGTTTCCCTTCTCTTCTCTGCTATTTGTAAGGCCTCGTTGGACAGCCACTTTGCTTTCTTGCATTTCCTTTTCTTTGGGGTGGTTTTGTATTCATAAGGGATTTGGTTTAGATTATACCTGACTAGCCCAGTGGTTTTTCCTACTTTCTTCAGTTTAAGCTTGAATTTTGCTATAAGAAGCTGATGATCAGAGCCACAATCAGCTCCAGGTCTTGTTTTTGCTGACTGTATAGAGCTTCTCCATCTTGTAAGGCCTCATTGGACAGCCACTTTGCTTTCTTGCATTTCCTTTTCTTTGGGATGGTTTTTGTTGCTGCCTCCTGTACAATGTTACGAGCCTCCATCCATAGTTCTTCAGGCACTCTGTCCACCAAATCTAGTTCCTTAAATCTGTTCTTCACTTCCACTGTGTATTCATAAGGGATTTGGTTTAGATTATACCTGACTAGCCCAGTGGTTTTTCCTACTTTCTTCAGTTTAAGCTTCAGTTTTGCTAAAAGAAGCTGATGATCAGAGCCACAAACAGCTCCAGGTCTTGTTTTTGCTGACTGTATAGAGCTTCTCCATCTTTGGCTGCAGAGAATATAATCAATCTTATTTCGGTATTGCGCATCTGGTGATGTCCATGTGTAGAGCCGCCTCTTGTGTTGTTGGAAAAGAGTGTTTGTGATGACCAGCTTGTTCTCTTGACAAAACTCTATTAGCCTTTGCCCTGCTTCGTTTTGAACTCCAAGGCCAAACTTACCTGTTGTTCCATTTGTGGTTCTAGTGCCTCACTAGATGGTGTACACGAGAACTGGGTAACCTAAAGAGAGAAAGAAATTTCAGGATATGGTTCTCTTGAGGGAGACAAGGGTGATAGGGGCCACAGTTGATCTACTGGGGTGCCACATGAGACCTATGCTTCACCTGTCCGTGGTGTACTTTCTAGTATTGCCAGCAGAAAATGAGGTGTCATCTGAGAGCATCAAATATGAAATATTTCATCTGATTTCCGCAGTCACGATAACAGCTGTTCTATCAAGACACCAAAAAAATAACCAGGCATAGGACAGAGCCACACACCCCTACTGGAAATGATTCATCCAGCAGGGATATTCCCCTTTCACATTTACATACAAAGCAGTGTTGCAAGAATAGCACTGCTGATTGTTATATCTTTTTAAAAGGCACTAACAAGCAAGCGTCCTCATCAGATATAGTTATGTGATGAAAAAGCCTTGGTTTCTTCCCAACCAAGGCTTCCTGTCACTGTGCTTAGGATGAAAATAACATCACTTCACAAGATAATTGTCATGAAGATATACGTATTACCATTTGTGTCATGTTCAGCTATTAAAGAACCAGAATGGGGGAAAGATCCTATTATTAAAAGCAACCTTGTTGGTATTAACAGAAGCAAAACAAATGTATCAACAGAACATGCTTGATTACACCAACGATAAAACGAGCATGCTTTTATTCCTGTAATTTAAAGTTTATGCTGATGTGCTTAAGTATCCTTTAAAATGTCATTTTAGTGGCTGAATTGCACTGTCTGAATTTCATGAAAGCTGTGCATGTACTTATTATTATTTTTTACTGTATTTATATAGCTGTGCCGGCACACATATACACACACACACAATTAAAATACAATCTATGAGCATAACAGAAAGGTAGTAAACTACAGAATTTAAACTGAGAAGCCCAGATTATGAGACATAAACTGAAATGCTGATGCACAGCTCCATGTGCACACCAGGAATGATGTCATCAGTGGTCCTATTCGTCTTATTGTGCCTGAGTCACGTGCACCCCAAAATTGTCAAAGGAAGCCTCTAATCAGTGGCAATTTGCTGCTGCTGCTGATGATGATGTAATTCCTGGCATGCACATAGAACTGTAGTGGAAGTAACCACTGTAGCACTGGAGAACAACCATTTCTTCACTTTCATCATAACCACTATGTAGCCTTAATAAAAGAGACGACCACAAAGGAGTCCCAAAGGACGTTCAGGTAGACTCATCATTAATGAGTCTCCACCTCTATATTAACTGTCTTCATGCTCATTCCATTACCCAGAGAATACTCATGTGAGTATTCCGAGGAGTACCTTGACCTACCTTACTCTTCTGCAATCCTTAACTTCCATTGTTTGCTATTACAATTGTCTTTAAGGACATTGTTTTGCCTGTTGTTTGCTTTTCTATACCCAGAAATTGAAAGGTCCACCTGCTCAGAGGAAGAGATAGCTTGGGAGAGATACAGTTGCCAGATTAATAATTGGAAGAGTCTTCAACAATGGGCATAAGTCTACCTCCATCAACTCAGGCATTTTGAGCTCATGTTGGGCCTCAGATGTTAGCATAATTCTGCAAGTAAATACGAATGAAAAGAAATCATTGGACTCAGCTCGCAGTGTAGAACTGGAAATAGTCAACACAGTCAACAAGCTCAGTTGAGAGCATTTTAGTGCATCAAGCTTTGGCCAAGGAGGGTGAAACAGGGAGAGACTGCAAATGATGTTGTTTATTTGAACAACTGACAATATGTGTGAAGAATCAGATTCATTGAAAGGTATCACCTGCCTGATTTGCAAAATGAGACAAATTCATTGTTGTGTTTTGTTTCTCATTTTTCAAACTGTATGTGGAAATGTCCAGGTTGTACTCTTTGTTACTTGTGGCTTCACACTTCAGTTTTGAAGGTTTCGTGTACTGTTCTTCTCTATGCAGAGAGCTACAGGCCTGAAACCATGCCAGTTTTGCTCAGCATGAATCCTTACACACCATGGAAAGGGGAGGAAACCTCATTCCACAGACAAGAATCAAAGCCCAGAAATGAAACTAATAGTTGCCTCCTGTAGCGTTCACTCTGCTCATAAATATTTATGTTGAGATTTGCATGCACCAATAGGAGTTGGTGGGGGTGGAGTTAAAAAGGGGGAGAAGAAAAGGAGAGGGGTAGTAGGCGGTTGAGAGTGGAGGAAGAAGGTTGTTTTAGTTGAGAGTTAACGGCATTGACTGGACTTTTATCATTTGTAACAATAAACAATTTCTACTTGGTTCTTAAATGGTACGTTGCCAGGATCTCTGTCATTAATAGTGAATAAAGTTGATGTAATCAACTGGTGGCAGCTGAACGACACGTAGCTTGTGCCTTTGCTTGGTGAAACAACCAAGGGACAGGCGGGAATGTGACACCTCTATTTATGATTAACCTTGCTTCTACAGTATATATATAAATTCAGCTTGTAGTAGGCAAGATCTGATTGTGGTCTGTCTGTTTCTCATTCCTTTTCCTATTCTCTGTCATTCTACCAATCTCTCCCTCCCTCCCTCTCCCATACATACAACAGCTGCTGACAAAGTAGCATTGACTTGAATTGGGTATGTTTATATGACTGGTGGTGTAATACATTACATATGATACCTGCAACTCGTACTTTTGAATTGCAGAATTTAGGTCAAATTAATTTAATTGACTGCCACATAGTCAATATGGTGAATTGTGGAGCAGGTTATGCAGATAGGTGGAAGCCTAGAATCTATATAGCCTTCTGTCTGGTGAGTATGGGATAATTCAATCAACATTGTCAGAAGTGGAATTTAAAACCAACTCATCTGAATCCATATCCAGTCTTACACATTTTTGTTTCTTAAGCATGGAGAGATTTTGTTCAGAAGGATATACGTACTATGACACATAGTAATAATAAAACCTGTTTCCCTTGGGTTGCCAGCAAGACTGACACTAGTAATTTTCCCTCACAGAGAACTGCAGAGAAGGTGGCTGTGTAACCTATCAACTACATTTCTGGCAGTCAAAAAGAATTGAAATACAGCCTGCAGTCACAGCAAGTAGAGTAACCATTTGAGGTCTCTCCTTAATGTATCTTACAAGTAATAACCATGACATTCAGACATCATACAACTGAATTTTTCCGGGTGACCACAGAAGCTTTGAACTTCAACTTAGTACTCTCCTGTGGTAGAAGAGGATACAATATGTGAATTCATTTCTGGTGTTGGAGTCAGCCAAGGTCCAAAAGTGAGTGGGTAAGGTAAGTATTTTTCTTGTTTTATATTGAGCAAGAAAAATACTTAAGATAGCAAATATATACAGTCATGGCCAAAAATGTTGACACCCTTGCAATTCTATCAGAAAATGCAACCCTTCTCTCAGAAAACTGTTGCAGTTGCAAATGTTGTGGTACTCACATGTTCATTTCTTTGGTTTGCGTTGGAACAACACAAAAAAACAGAAGAAAAGTCAAATCTGATACAATCCCACACAGAAACCCAAAAATGCACTGGCCAAAATTATTGGCACCCTGTCTAAATTGTAAGAAATAATTGCACATCAAGCATGTGATGCTCCTTTAATTTGTATTTAGACACACCTGTTGCAAGTAAGAGGTGTGGGCAGTATAGTAATCACACTTGCAACCAGTTAAGATGGATAAAAGTTGACTCAACATTTGTGTTGTATGTGACACTGAGCATGGAGAAAAGAATGAAGTGTAAAGAGTTGTCTGTGGATTTGACAGAAAAAAATGTGGAAAAACATCAACATTCTCAAGGCTACAAGTCCATCGCCAGAGATCTTAATGTTGTTGTGTCCACTGTGCGCAATATCATCAAGAGGTTTGCAGCCCATGGCACTGTAGCTAACCTCCCTGGACGTGGATGGAAGAGCAAAATTACTGAAAAATTACAATGAAGGGTTGTTTGAATGGTGGATACAGAACCCAGATTAACTTCCAAACAAATTCAAGCTGATTTGCAGACACTGGGTACAACAGCGTCGACTCTCACTATCCGTCGCCATCTGAATGAAAAGGAGTACACCACTGCTGACATAAAGGCATAAAAAAGCAAGACTGGAGTATTCCAAAACTTATGTGACAAAACCACAATCCTTCTGGGAGAACGTACTGTGGACAGATTAGACAAAAGTAGAGCCTTTTGGTAAAGGACATCATGGCACTGTTTACAGAAACAGAAATGAGGCATTCAAAGAAAAGAACACAGTCCCTACAGTCAAACATGGTGGAGGTTCCAAGATGTTTTGCGGTTGCTTTGCTGCTTCTAGCACTGGATGCCTTGACTGTGTGACCGGTATCATGAAAACTGATGATTACCAAAGAATTTTGGAGTGCAACGTAGTGGCCAGTGTCAGAAAGCTGTGTCTCCACCAGAGGTCCGGGGTCTTCCAGCAGGACAATGACCCAAAACACACTTCAAAAAGCACTCAGAAATGGTTATAAACAAAGCGCTGGAGAGTTCTGAAATGACCAGCAATGAGTCCAGATCTGAATCCCATAGAACACCTGTGGAGAGATCTCAAAACAGTAGTTGGGAGAAGGCATCCTTCAAATCCTTCAAACTCCCCTGGAGCAGTTTGCAAAGGAAGAGCTGTCCAGAATTCCAGTAGAGAGGTGTAAGAAACTCATTCATGGTTATAGGAAGTGATTGATTTCAGTTATTTTTTTTCCAAAAGGGGTGCTACCAAACATTAAGTTAAGGATGCCAATAATTTTGGCCAGTGCATTTTTGGGTTTTTGTGTGGGATTGTATCAGATTTGACTTTTCATCTCTGTTTTTTTGTGTTGTTCCAATGCAAACCAAAGAAATGAACATGTGAGTACCACAACATTTGCAACTGCAACAATTTTCTGAGAGAAGGGTTGCATTTTCTGACAGAATTGCAAGGGTGCCAATATTTTTAGCCATGACTGTAAGAAAGTATATACACTGCCTTCATATTTGGTTTTGTTTAATCCTAAAATAATATGTAAACTCACAATTTGCCTCCTTGCCCGGTATTTCTGAATTTAAAAAGATTGTTCTAGCCGTAACAAATGTTCTTAGTAGAGATGGAAATCTTAATTTATTTCCCAAAAATCTTTCAAAAGTTTTCTCCCCATAAGCTAAGATTTTGAGAGCTGTTGTGCATTGTTTACATTTTAGCACTGGGACCACTGGAGATATATTCAATCAATTTTTCAACATTTACAAAGCCCCATTCCCCTTTCAAAACTGCATTGAATCTTGCAAAGTTTTTTTTCCCTGCCAAAAATTGTATTTTGTGCAACAACGTTACATTTTGCACAGAAAACACTGGGTGTTGGATTTATTTGTTTGCTTTTTGTTTATTTCTAATGCTGTTGCATTGAAAAAGTGCTGTTGGTTTCATTCCCAACAGTTGACTATATTTTTGATGGGGTAACTTTTTTTCTGAGGGTGAGAGAATTGGTGAGCCTTTACTACATCCCCATGTCTTCCTTCCTTCCTTCCTTCCTTCCTTCCTTCCTTCCTTCCTTCCTTCCTTCCTTCCTTCCTTCCTTCCTTCGTGGGCATGCAATTCATACTGTGATTAATGCCGATTATGTAGCCACACATTTAAAAAGAGCCACAGGCCTGAGGTGCAGCAGCAGGTTGTACTCATCCAGGTCATGTTGTAGTGTGCAAGACTGGACAAGGTATTTTGGCACTTCAGGCAGGTAATCCCACAATCACATTCTGGTAATTTTGTTGTTGTTTAGTTGTTAAGTCGTGTCTGACTCTTCGTGACCCCATGGACCAGAGCATGCCAGGCCCTCCTGTCTTCCACTGCCTCCCGGAGTTGGGTCAAATTCATGTTGGTAGCTTCAATGACTCTGTCCAACCATCTTGTCCTCTGTCGTCCCCTTCTCCTCTTGCCTTCACACTTTCCCAACATCAGGGTCTTTTCCAGGGAGTCTTCTCTTCTCATGAGATGGCCAAAGTATTGGAGCCTCAGCTTCAGGATCTGTCCTTCCAGTGAGCACTCAGGGTTGATTTCCTTCAGAATGGATAGGTTTGTTCTCCTTGCAGTTCAGGGGACTCTCAAGAGTCTCCTCCAACACCACAATTCAAAAGCATCAATTCTTCGGTGGTCAGCCTTCTTTATGGTCCAGCTCTCACTTCCATACATCGCTACAGGAAAAACCATAGCTTTGACTATGCGGACCTTTGTCGGCAAGGTGATGTCTCTGCTTTTTAAGATGCTGTCTAGGTTTCTCATCGCTTTCCTCCCAAGAAGCAGGCGTCTTTTAATTTCATGGCTGCTGTCACCATCTGCAGTGATCATGGGGCCCAAGAAAGTGAACTCTGTCACTGCCTCCGTATCTTCCCCTTCTATTTGCCAGGAGGTGATGGGACCAGTGATGGGACCAGTGGCCATGATCTTAGTTCTTAATTCTGGTAATAACAAAATGCAAATAAATTAAATAAATGTGCTTCTTTTTCATGGCACCTCAAAACAGATGTCAGAGTCAGTGGCCTCACTAGGCCCAATGATAGGGCTGGCCCCTGGACTCAGATAGGAAAAAGCTGTGTTCAAAGATCACAGAGCTGCTTTTGAGTAAATCACTCTCTCTCAGCCTATTCCAACTCACATGGTATCTCTAAGGACAAAAGCCATGGATGTTGCTGTGAAAAGGTGGCATATGGGTGTAAAACTAGATAAGCAACCATAAAGAAGTTCCTCAAAACTGAGAAAATTAAAGTTTTCTAAGGCAAAAGATAAAAGTGCAGCTGTGCCAAAGGAAATGAGATTCCCATTGCTCGGCAATTGCCCCAAGAAAACATGATGAGCAGGTGTATATTTAGAAGCAAGTACGGATGTCAGATGGTGGGGTCCCTCAGGCTCCTCAGCGACCTGCAAGATTATTAAAGAAGAGGAAACAGCTGCTTATGGGAAGACTGCAGGAAGATGGAGGTGGATTAAACCCCAAAGAGTTGCATGGATCTCAAAGGGAGCGATCCAGAGAAAGGCATCCTGTGCCTGAGGAAATGGCTTCGTACCATCAAGCGAGTGTGTTCCAACAATAGATCAATAGGCGGCGGGGAGGGGGGGGAGGAATTGCTAAAAGAAGCTTAAGTGTCCTGCAGAAGAACTGTTTTTTTTCTCCAAGAGCCATATAGGGTGGGCCAGTCAGATGATGATGTTTCTAATAACATACTCAAAGGGATTTACGTATGTGTTGACGTCCCTCCCTCTCTTTGCCAGAGAGATATCCATGTCAATCTGTTTCAGAAAGAGTAAAAGCAAAAGTATTGTGGTACCTTGAGGTTCGACAAACATATTCCAGTGCACAAGAGCTCATATGGAAATAATTTTGCTAACCTTAATGGTAACACAATACTTCTGTTACTCTTGTCTCTGTTTTATCACATGTGAGTGTGGATTGCATGCTCACACGTGCATGAGTACAAATGTAGCTACGAAATAGCTGCAGATAAGGTTAGTCCTCCTTTACCCATGTACAGTGGGTCCAGTATGAACTGGTACACTGAATATTTGTGAGTTTTTAAAAAAGCTTTCAGCTATATGCCATGTATTATTGAGGCCCATTCATACTTGTGAAAAATGGTCTGAAAATTGCTTTGTGTTTGGGAGAAAGGTAGTGAACTGATGAAAAAGGGAATCAGCTTCTGGGATTTTCTCTTGTTTATTGTCACTTTGTGAATGGTAGTGAGCAGAAGAGGTATCTTGCAGAATATCTTGACTTGCTGTCATTGATTTGTAAACATTCAGGTTGCCCTTTGCCGTGTAAAGTTTCCTTTTTTATACTGGCAACATGGGCATGATATTGTGCAGCAATATTGGGCCATTTCCTGCCTGTTTGAATTGTGGCTACAGAAGCACAATATCCCACATTCATAAACCAGAGGTGCTTGTTTGTTTGTTTGAAATGAATTTATTATAAAATGTAAGTTTTGGTGCCAGTATATTGTGTCAGTCAGCCCCCTCAGGTTTGAGTATATGTAAGAGCAGGATGAAGCAGAAATACAGCAACGGGCCTTGATTGCAGAGATTCAGATGTCTATTTAGACATAAAACATACTGGGCAAAATTGGGCCAGTTACCGTCCCAGAGGGTTGTATCTTGAAGAAAAGACAGGATACCAGTGTCATAGTTTGCAAATGCCACACTAATATTGCAATGCTATAAACATGTAATAACCTTGCTCATATCTCTTGTCTCTTTGGAAGGGCAATTTGTACATTCAGGACACACGATATTACAAAACTAAGTTGCTTTTATTGAGAACTTCTAATTGCATGACATAGTGCTAAGCTGTTTCTCCCTCCATGTATAATCAAATACTCCATAAAAAGTCTGTTCCTAGCAGCTTGCCAGCTTCAAAGGGGGAAAGAAATGGGGAGGTGAGCACATGAGCGTAATACAATATACAGGTACAAATTTAGGTGCTTCAGCTTGAAAAGAATACAAAACAAGTGAGGAAAGGCTGTGGATTTTAGGCCAAATCCAATAAAAAACTTATTTAAATGCAGCACACTACAGACAAAATGGTATCATGTACTTTGATAACATTGGAGCCTAGCAAGGCAAAGAAAAAATATTAAAAACAAAAAAAGCTAGCCTGGCCCTGGGTGCCATCTGCCTATGGTGTGGCATGAAAAAGTGTGTGTGTGTGTGTGTGTGTTTTCTCATTAGATTCTAATTGGTAGGATTAGAAATTTCAGTGGTTTTAAGACATTCAGTTGATATAGGATGTGGTGGAAGACACCAAATCTTTCAAACAGTACATAAGATCTTCTTTGCATATTGAAATAGAAATATATTTCTTGCATAAAATCAGTGTAATGCAGATACTCAGCAATGTTTATTTGAGTACAAAATTCATCTCTCTCTCTCTCCCTCTCCCTCTCCCTCCCTCCCTCCCTCCTCAGGACATGTGTGTAGGCATAGATCAAACTTGGGTGACCTGCATAAAACAAGGCAGAAGATTTAGTATCTTTTGTTGTTGCTGCTGCTGCTGCTGTTGTTACATGTTGTCAAATTAATTCAGACTTGTGATCCTTTTCCAGGGTTTTCCACATATTGGATAGTCAAAAGTGGTTTACCATTCCTTTCTTCCAGGGGCATTCTGGGACTATGCAACTCACCCAGGGCCACACAGGCTGAGTCTTTTTTTCTGGCAGACAATGGAGAATAGAACTCCTGACCTTAATTTTGTGGATGAACGTGGGCGGGTGGGTGTGTTAAAAAGGGGGGAATGAAAAGAAGTGGAGTGTTTCCATTCAACTCAGAATCTGTATCACTAAAAGATTCTAATCAAATTAAAAATGCTCTCAGAAAAAAAAGGGGGGGGGGAATTAGTGAGACGTATATTAATATCATTTCCCCCAACTCTGCCCTGTCATCCATGCTTCCATGCATAGTTTCTGCTCTGAGGAGGAATTCTGTACCTTACCTTCAGGTGTTAATGCATGTAGTTTCCTCAACATGCTTGGAGAGGAGTGCCTAGCCTCACACTTGTTGTTTTTCAAGTGATAACGGGAGAGTCTGAAGAGATGTTCCTGCTCACATTGAAAGTCTACAATGTCAGCAAGAAACACTGGGGTTGGGGGTGAAGAGTCTAATTCTTCAAATACTTAAAAGAATCAGGCCCCCCATACATGCTATTTGAAATGGGATGGACTTGTCCATTGCCATCAGTGGGAACTTTCTTTCCATTGCAGATTCCAGCTATGGACAGGAAGCTGATTTGGATCAAGGCTATGACAGGGGGGAAAGGGTTAAAGTTCCTCCCATAAGTTAGGATTATTTGGTATTTACAGGCTGAGTGCAGCAGACTCATGCTGAACTTGTAACTATTGAATCAGGGCAATCATCACTCTGATAACTGAGGCAAGAAACAGAGACAGCAATGGGTGAAGTAGTTGAACAAGAAGTAGAAGACAAGGAACCTTAATGCTTATTGACTCAAGGAATCAATTATGACTTGCAAAAGGGAAAATATCTCCAAAGGTTTTTCTACAAAACCATCATATTGCAGAGCTGCCTTCTGTATCCATATATTTGTTGCCTTCCTCACCACCACCGCCACACACAACAGGTAATAACCTCAGAGAAAGAAGGAAAGGTAGCCCAAGAGGGCTAATGTAATGTAAATCTTTAAAAAGGGGGCAAATGCTCAGGTATTTGTTAGACTATAGCCTCCCCATTGGTACAGATAACTTACTACATGCATCATTGTACTGCTCTAACATCCCCCTTCAGTACCTCAGTCCTGAGCAAGGTGACACCCAACAGAAAATGAGCTTTAGAAGAGGCAGCCACGTTAGTCTGTGCTAGCATATCAGGCCAAAACAAAAGACAAATAAAAAATAAAGAAGACAAAAATGTTGTGGCACCTTAAAGACTAACTGCTATATTTGAATGTGAGCTTTTGTGGACAAGTCTACTTCCTCAGCAAATGAGCTGTGAAACACCAAACTATGTGACATCCCTTCCGTAAGAAGCCATGAACTGAAAAGAAAAACTCAGAAAATGTTTAGCAAATAATGCCTTCCTAGCAAGCAAGTCAATTGATGTTCTATATGTACATTCCCATGTTGTTTATATAGATCCTGTATTTCTTTTATTCTTTTGAAACAATCCCATCTGGATTACTTTGTTTACAGGCAGCTTTCAATTCTATTCACTCTAGGATATTGAGATATTTATCTGTTATACTCATGTTAGAGACAGCAGCTTAGAACCATCTACGTTTCTGCCCAGAACAGGTGTGTTATGAGGTATCTTTGCCAAAACAGTCACATTCCTGGAACTAGTTCTAGCTGCCTCTAAATTGGAAAGAACAGAAATATGCAAACATACTCATTTAAGCAATGAAAAATAATTTCTGCAGTTCTTGTGCATGTTATTTTGTTTACATATTAATCAGCAGTCACTCAAAATGCCACCTGTAATGAGGCTTGCTGTAACTTAAATCAGGAACTTCTTGAGTGTGGAATCCTGATTTTGTTGCAGAGTTTTGAATATTTGGTTTATTTTTTCTAGCTGTGCAGCAGAAGTGCAGCGATTCACAGAGCAGAACAGATTCAAATTCTCCATAGTAGTTTATCCCTTTTCTCATTAACTAGCACTTACAGTCTCAATAACTCACCCTGAGACATTAGTAGTAGAAAGAATTTTTAAATGTTTCATTTAGTTACAGATTAACAGCAAACTGAAAACATAGCTGCTTTCAACAACATATTTTAACCGACTTAGAGAGGGGGGAAAACACAGACCTGTGAGGTGGGGCTGTCTTTGAATTCAGGGAAGGAATTATTGGTTAGTGCTGGATAGCTTGACAGTGACCCCAGCCCAGAAAGGTCCCTCTCTGCCAAACCTACTAAAGGCACCATGTGAGGTTGAAAAAAATCCAATGGATTTATCCTGGGTAAGCTTCTCTGTATTATTATTCTCAGGGTAAGCTTCTTATATTGGCTGGATAGCTCAGTGAGTTAGGTATCTGGCTGCAGAGCCATAGATAGGAGGTTCAATTCCCCACTGTGCATTCCGGGAGATCCTTTTATGTGTGTGTGGCCTTGGGCAAGCTGCACATTCCCAAGATGCCCTCATAAGAAGAGAATGGTAAACCACTTTGAAAACCCTGAAAAGGGTCACCATAGTCAGAATTGACTTGACGACACACTATTATTAATTACTAAGCTTCTCAGTAGCTCAGTCTGCGGTGTGTAAATTAATCACCTTCTGATTAGACTGGAGTGAATCCAGTTCTCCAGGCCTTGACTTTGTGAATTAGGAAATAACTCTTTGGGTTATGCAGCAATAACATCAAACTATATTTTATGAAGTTCTCATGCTCTGAGACTGTATCTTCCATTAACGGATCATTTGTGGAACCTTGGCTTCTACTGCCAGAGACAAAGAATGGACTGGGCACGTTAGACCTTTGGTGTGATCCACAGGACAATTCTTACAAGAAACAGGAAGCAATTCTTAACAAGAAAGAGTAACAACACAGGCAAGTTGATGCCTTAATTATAAGCTAACAGTGAAATTCTCTGAGGCTGGATCCTTATATATGTAACCAAAATGTATGTAGCTATTTCAAACGGGGGGAGGTATCAGCATTTCCATCAGATGGGCAGCAAAAAAAAAAAATACTCAAAATTCACCCATTTTATAAGCAGAGCAAATGCCAAGGTATTTGATGGTGTCATTGGTGCCTAGTTATGCATCTGGCTATGAAGTCAGAGGTCAAGAATTCAGTTCTCCACTGTGTATCCCAGGAGAACAGCCAGTCTCACAGCACTCCTAGAAGGAGGGAAGTCTTAAACACCTTCTATGTATTTTATACCTAGAAAACTCTGGAAAGGGTGGCCATAAGTCAGAGTTGGCTTGATAGAACATTATTATTATTATTATTATTATTATTATTATTATTATTATTATTATTATTATTATTATTATTATTATTATTATTATTAAAATGATGCATCCTATTCTGAAGAAGGAAAGGAATAGAACAATGAACAAATGTATCCTGCACTGCAACATTTTGTTGTCCATAGAAGACACAGACATGGTAGCCCAATTTTTAAAAAAATCAAAGCAACATTGGCTGGTACAACTGTATGTTGCATAGGGTTGGAAATAATACTTCTTGCTAAATTCCTCCTTATTGCTGATTTAGGCTGTCCACATGACAAGACATTTTGTCAAGGAATTTTAAAATCCTGCAAGATTCTTCATGTGTCCTTTGTTGTTTGTCTTGGACAAAGTGCCCACTCCTACACCCAACCATAGCAAATGCAGAAAGACGGTTAAGAAACAGAACAACCCAGCTAGTGGTTCAAAATCTCAAATAAAGCAGTGAGCATTTGGGGCAAGTCACACAATTCATGGAAATAATGAAAATGATAATCTTAAAACTGCAGAGGTGGAAGAGACCCTATGAATCATTGAGTCCAGTGCTTGTCAAGGAGGCACAATGGGGAATTAAACTCCCAACCAGATGACTAAACCGCTGAGCTATTATGAATCATGCTTTTTTAATGCAACAACAGGACGTTTTGTGCAAAACTGGGCAGTCCTCTTCTCTTCTCTTTGCACAAAACACAATTCTTCCCATAGTGAGAATTCTACCAAAAGCCCCAGGAAATTTCTAATCATCCATGCTGATTGTCTACAAGGATGAGACAAACAAAGATTTACATACCTGATATAATAACTGCTGTCACTTCATTGAGATTTGTCCTTTTATTTAAGAAGCTTTATTAAGAATTCTGAGAGAGGGCCCTTCTAATTTTCCAAGAGTTCTTTCATCCAGCTCTTTGTGTTCTCAACAGTCTCTCCAAATGCCACCTAAGCCCTAAGCATTCTAAAATATTTAACTATGGGTTTTAGGGCTCCAAAGGAGCTGCACAGACCCTGAGCTATTGGCATAGGTTGAAAACAGACCACAGTACCGGGAAATGCTGAGCCTTGGGAACAAGCGAGGTGTGCAGCCCTTTTAACCTGCATAGGCTCCTTGACTCAAATTAGTTTAAGCAGAATGTCTTTATATATCTGTATATACACTAGGTAGTCCCCAACTAGCTCTCGTGTGAGTTAAGAATTCTGGCTTCGCTCCAGCCCCAGCTGTAACCATGTGGGAATTCCCATGGCTCTGTCCAACATGTGTCTCAAAACTGCAAGAACAACTGTGGAAAGCAACAACTAGGTTTTCCTTGGGGACTCACCTGTTATGTTGCTGACCTGGTTTCCATGCAACTCTAACTATAGTGAGACAATGTGTGGAACACTTTTTGTAACGTGCCCAGACCTAGACAATGACCAGTAGGAATACTTGCTTTTGTTACATCACATCAAGTGTCTTTATGACCTCCAGAATGTCCTATTAGCAATAGCTCTGTACAACTCTTGCAGACTCAAGGCTGTGGTTTCCTTTATGGTGTCACCTTATCTCTTATCTTAGTCTTCCTGTTTTATTGTTGCCTTCGGCTTTTCCCAGTGTAGCCCCAACCTTCAACATACATCTAAGAGCCAATCAATATTTAGTATGAAACTGATATTTCATTCAACATTTCATTCTGTTTCCATTTGCCCGCTCAGCCCGGAATAAAGAGACGAGACACGTAACATGGGGTAACTGGGCCACAATTTTATTAACTTTTAAAACTTGAATTCCCCTTTCACAAGGAGGCCTACCGTAGTGCAATACTGGTCTGTGAACGTAGTCAAAATTGACTTTCCGTTCCAGACCTCTCTTTCGTGAATTCCCAATCCGCAAGCGTGCTGTTCTATTATACAGCATGCCCCCGGGCATAAAGTAACCGGAGTACCCTGCTTCCCCTCCCCTCAGCTTACTTCTGCTAATTCCAACCTGAGAGGAGGGGTGCTCGGCACCCCCTAAATGCCCCTTTTTAAACTCACTTGAACCTATTTCCTTTGCACTACCTGCCACGGCAATGGGTTACAACGTATACCCTTTGCCCCTCACCAAGCGGCCCTAAGGCCCCCTTGCAGGTCCTCCAAGAAAACTTCTAACCCCATGTCAGAAAATTAACTCCATCAGGCCAATATAACTCAGGCCTAGATACTCTAATGTTCAAATGCGATATGACTGAACCAAAACCTCGCCTAACAGCCCTGCTAACTTCCCGGTTAACTCCTTGCCTTGCCTTATCTATAAGCTTAGGGTCACAGCTAGCCCTCCATAACAATCTAGGGACAATAGCCGACCACACTACATGTGTTGACAGACAGTGTTCCATAAAGACCTTCAGGTCTGCAAGTATCTGAAGAATCAAAGACTTGCCTGACTTCCGAGCCAAGTCATTGCCCCCCAGGTGAACCACCAAAATATCTGGGGCCACCTGCGAGGGATCCAGGGGCACCAATTCAAGGAACCTGTCCCACTGCAGGCCTCTCCGTCCCCTCCACTCTAATGTAGCGAAGGCACCCAGTCCGAGGTTTCAACCCCAACTGGTCTGACTGGCATACTTCACAGCCCAAAACAGGTAACTGTGCCTGACCAACAGAACACAGACCCGGGCCAATGGTCTCTGCAGACCTGAAACAAGAAGAACCAAATAAACAACAGCAGCACCTAGAACTGTGGCAAGGGGTGCACATAATCTCGAAAATGCCTTGACGCCCATCTCCCCAGTTTTTTTATCTCCTCCTTTCCATAACCCAGGGCTGCTGCAGTAGATGCGGCTCCAATTAGAAAGGAATGGGTACCAAAGTGCCAGCCCTGTATCCCGGCCTTGCATAAGGCCTGAGAAGTTATTTTCCAAAATTGATACTTCGTCAGGGGAGACTTATCCTGATGCCGCAAAAATCCGCTGTCATCATCTCCCCGGAGCTGCAAATAATCCCGTGCAGCTGTAAATGGGCGAATCTCATTTATGGAACACCCCCCCCCCCCAGAACAATCAGATTTCCCTTGCCAGTCTGGTCTGTTTTTGACTTACGTAAATGTATAACTAACTTATCCTCTCCTACAATTACGCCTGTCCTCTGTAAAGAGGTTAGGGACTGGTTTGTTTTTGTTAATGCCACCAGTTCACTCACCCTGAAGGCGCCAAAAAATGCTATAAGCGTTGCTGCTTTAAAAAGGCAGGCCTCAAAGTGATCCCTACAGACCGCATGCCATGTGTTTACTAACCTTACCAAGATCGCTGGAGAAAAGGTGGAACAAGAATCCTTTACACAACATCTCTCCTTACTCCAACCTTCAATCATTTTCTTTATCCTGAAGTCTATAACACAACCTTTACACCCCTGCACCTTAGCATAAAATGCAAGCACAGACATTCTCCCTTGGATAGACTGGGGTGCTAATCCCTTGCGGTGAAGATGCACCACAAACTGCATCATATGATCATCTAAAGGAGGCCATTGCTGTTCTAAACCCTCCGCCTCTCTAAAATTGAAAAATTCAGCACAGGCTGATGTGTAACTATGCCTGGTGCTAGGGGCTACAGCTAGACTCATGGCTCTGTTGGCCTCAATCCGCCAAGATTCCATACCTCGATTGGCAACACGTCGGGTTGAACCTGTGCCCCTGGTGCCAACGCCCTGAACTGATCCATCTGTTGATGGGACAGGGCATCATCTATGGCATTCTCAATCCCCGGAACATGCTGGGCTTCAAAGACTACAGTGGTGCCTCGACTTACGACCATAATCCGTTCCAGAAGATGGTCATAAGTCGAAATGGTTGTAAGTCGAATCAGCATTTCCCATTGAAATGCACTGAAAACCAATTAATCCATTCTGGCTGTTTTGGGTTGTATCTAGAGGCGCCGGTTGTAAGTTGAAGCATTCGTTCCCATAGGAACTAATGCAAAAGCGGTTAATCCGTCCTCTACCACTAGGGGGAGAATTTTTCTTCTTTTAACCTAAGATAACTTAGGTTAAAAAAAGGGGCAGGAAAGGAGGGAGGGAGGGAACAATGGGGAAAAGAGGAAAGAAAGAAGGTCATCACTGGGGCACACAGACCCCTCAGACAAAGGTTTGTGCTGTTAAGCACAAAAAGAGAGAAGAGAGAGGGAGAGGGAGAAGACAATGGGGGGGGGGGAGAATTTGGAGTCTAAAACACCTTTTAAACAAAACACCTTTTAAACCAAACACATTTTAAACCAAACACCTTTTAAACCAAACCAAGCACCTTTTAAACCAAACACATTTTAAACCAAACACCTTTTAAACCAAACCAAGCACCTTTTAAACAAAACACCTTTTAAAACCAAACACCTTTTAAAACCAAACACATTTTAAACCCACCCACCAACACCATTTTACACCAAGCCAGCCACCACAGCAGCCCCTCACAGAAAATGTTCTGATTTTAAAACAAAAAGACTTTGGAGTCTAAACCCCATTTTACACCAAGCTAGCCACCACAGCAGCCCCTCACAGAAAATGTTCTGATTTTAAAACAAAAAGACTTTGGAGTCTAAACCCCATTTTACACCAAGCCAGCCACCACAGCGGCCTCTCACAGAAAATGTTCTGATTTTAAAACAAAAAGACTTTGGAGTCACATTTTAAACCCACACATTTTAAAACAAAAGAGAGGTCACAGTACACAAACCCTAGGAGCCACAGAATGCAAAAATAAATAAATAAATTTTACATTTTAAAATTACAGTCTAATTTTCACATTTAATTTTAATTTAATATTACAGTCTAATTTTCACATTTTAAATCCACACTGCAAGACCCATCAGAGCACAGGAACATAACCCCCCCACCTAGCCCAAACCCAAGCTGCAAAAACCCTGTACAGTACAGTAAATACAGTGTACTCACCCAGAACAGGCAGTCTCTCTGTTTTAAAAAAGAAAGTCAAAAATCCAAAAAGCAAAAATAAAAAAAGCCAAAAAACCCAGTACTGTACAGTACAGTACCAGGCAGTACCAGGCAGTCCGAAGTCTCTCTCTCCATATCCACACTCTCTAACCACTGGGGTGAATGAGGTACAGACAAGCAGCCTCTTCGCTGACCAACGGTTAACTGAAAGCAGTTCAAATTTCCCGCTTTCTCCACCTTCCCCGCATTTTTTTTTTACCGGTCGTAAGTCGAAGCAAAATTTTGCGACCAGAGCTGTTCGTAAGTCGAATTGGTCGTAAGTAGGGACGGTCGTAAGTAGAGGCACCACTGTATATTAAATTGTAGACAATGAATCACCATAGCCCTAACTAGTGCCATCACTCTCTGGGACCTGGATGTCAGTGAGTTAACTATGTGCACCACTGCCTGGTTATTGCACCAGAAGGTAACCACCGAGTTAGCCCACTGCTCTCCCCACAACCATAGGGCCCCAACTATCGGGAATAACTCAAGAAACATAAGATCCCTCATAATACCTGACTTGTGCCATTCCTCTGGCCACGTTCCTGCACACCATTGACCTCTAAAAAAGATACTGTAACCCAGGGATCCCGCTGTGTCCGTCTGTACTACCGCAGGTGGTCACTCCAAAAGGAAGTACCATTGAAACCCTGGAGGAAATGCAGCCACACCTTCAAATCCTCCCTCATGCCCTGAGTTAGTCTTCTCTTGCGATGCGGCTTTTTAAGGCCCCTCATCGCCTCACATAATCTCCTGAGGAAAGCTCTCCCTGGAGCAACCACTTTGCAAGCAAAGTTTAGGTGTCCTACTACTTGCTGTAACTCCCTCAGGGTAACCTTTTGACACGCTAGCATTCCCTGCAGCCATGCCTGCAGATCTGTCAGCTTTTCCTCCGGTAAACAGCTGGCTTGAATAGTAGTGTCCAACTCAATGCCCAAAAATACCAGTCTCTGGCTGGGACCTTCCATCTTTTCCTCTGCGGACACCTAAATCCTTGGCAAGCTCCTGAAATGTGCCCATCAACTCCTGACATTGAGGGGTCCCTTGAATACCACAAAATAAAAAATCATCAAGGTAATGAACCACTCTGGCTCCCCTAAATTTACGCCTAAGTGCCCATTCCAAAAACGTGCTAAATTGCTCAAAAACCAAACAGGATATAGAACATCCCATTGGGAGCGCCCTATCCATATAGTAACTTCCTTCAAAAGCAAACCCAAGAAGATTAAAATCTTCTGGGTGGACGGGCAAAAGTTTAAATGCTGATTTGATGTCACATTTCCCCAGCAGAGCGCCAATCCCACAACTCCGCACCATGCGTACCACCGCATCAAATGCAGCGGATGCTGCAAAGTTCATGTGGAATTTTGTCGTTAACTGAATCCCCCTCTGGAAACGATAAATGATGAATCAATCTAAACTCCCCAGGCATCTTTTTAGGAACTACTCCCAGGGGCGACACTCTCAAATGTTCTACTGGAGGTGCGGGGAAAGGACCCAAAACTCGTCCTTCCCTAACTTCCTTACTAATTTTCTGTCGAACAATGTCCTCTTGTCCCTTGACTGATTTTAAGTTGTCGGACCAGGTGGCTGTTCTATCACCCTTGACAGGAATATGAAAACCAAACTTGAAACCTTCTAACA
The DNA here is from genome assembly GCA_037013535.1 of Intellagama lesueurii. Lineage (NCBI taxonomy): Eukaryota > Metazoa > Chordata > Lepidosauria > Squamata > Agamidae > Intellagama > Intellagama lesueurii. The sequence continues at coordinate 89,196,560 of JBAJHW010000004.1, read as the reverse complement.
AAAACTTACCTGCAACTTTGTCCAGATAACAACTGAGCCACTGCTCCAAAATCGAAACCTTAATTGGGCTAGGGCCCCTTTGGAACAGAGGATGAGGCTGGGGGTGGCTTGCGACCCCCCCCCTCCAGAGTCCCTTCCCATGTTGCCATCTGGTCACCCTTTTGGGCATGCTGATGATGCATGTGGGCCACTATATATGGAACATTGGTGCTTAAACCTGCACAGTCTCCTATTACAGGAACCTCAGGCATTGAATTCCCAGCAAAACAGGTGGGGTTGAACCACCTGACCCGCTGTCATGCGGGAATTGCCACCTTGCGTCCTTTGCACCAAATGTCCACTATCAAACCTATCACCCAATACCGGGCGGGATGCTGTCATGAGCCGAAGCCACAGGATGTCATGTGGGACATCCCAGCGCATGCTCGGGCGCAGCGCTGCCCGCATACGGAACCCCTCATAATAAAGGAGCCACACATGCCCAGGGAAATCCACGTACGCCCTGCAGATCAAGTCCATATACTGGATTAACGCCAATGCTCTTTGTGGATAAGCGCGAACCACAGTTCCCGCATAAATAAAAAAGCCCAGAAGCCAGTTAGCTGAACACCTGTCTGGATTGCGCCTGCGCAGTTTCTCACTTTCCTTTTTTCCTCCTTGTCCTTCTTCTTTTCCTCATTTTCTCTATTCAGTAAATCAAAAATATCTACATACTTTCCCTTTCGAATTTTTTCCACTGTGGCTGGCAATAGATGATCTCCTAAAGGTAAGGACTGATCCCCTTCAGGGAGGGCAAACCTTGCCACCGAATTGTAACTCGTGTCTACTACAGCCGACACCACTGTCCCACTTGTTCCTGTTGCTACACTCGCCTGATGTACAGAAGGCTGGCTCGGGACAACCCCTAAATTGGAACCCGTGTGCGTACAGTGTCCACACCCTACCGCCTGCGGAAGTAAGGCTGGGGGAACCGGCACTGTCTGGCTCCCAGTAGCCCATGGCCAAATACTCACAAACTGTGTAGTGCCCGGTGTAACAGTACCCCCACCTGATGATGTCACTCCTGGCACCACGGCGAGGGCACTTGTGGACACAGGTTCCTCCAGCACCGCCATCTCCGCTCGGCTCCCGGGGAACCATCCCAACTGCAGCCGCTTCTGCCTGCTCTTCCTCCTCTGTCCTCTGAGTCTGGGTACTGGTTGACGCCATCCGCGATCTGCTGCGCCGCTGCTCATTGACCCGCATCACTCCTTGCTGCGTCACCGGGGTACCACCTGCTGAGGATGCACCGATGGGCCGGAATGCTCTCCTTCTAAAATAGCGATGCGTGAAAGCATGAGATCACCCATCCTCTTAAGCTCAGCCATTTTCTGCGATTTAGACTCCCTTCTCGACCTCCGCACTGCTGTCCCACTGTCAGCAACACCCTTCTGCGCTCGCTCCCTCTCTAACACACTAAGCTTCTCCCAAATTGTTCTATAATCCGGCCAATCATCTTCATCAGATGAGGAAATGACTGGTGGTGAATGTGGGGGGGGGGGAGGGAAGCTCTGCGCTTAGCAGGCTGTTTCCCCTTTTTCCCACTTCTATCACCCTTAGGGCCCATATTGCTGCCTTTACCAAAGAACCCACTCTCCCCAGTTAACAATCTTATCCCACTATCAATAGCACTAACCACTAAGCAAAGCAATTTATCTGAATCTAAATAATCCTATAATAACACCTACAATTAATAGTTACTTACGTCTAACTAAACTGAATATTAATTATAAAGAGTACTATAGCTATATAACCCAAACCTTAGCTCCTTTTAAAAAAACATTTAAACTAAACACCCATGCACTGGAACCCCTATGAGAAATGGGTGGGGGTGGGGGGTAACTCAGACAGGAAGGGAAAGGGGGTTCCTAAAGGCCACAAGCCCCTCTTACAACCCTTCCCCAATGCCCAAGAACCACCTATTAAGAATAAATTATAATAATTAATTAAGAATATATATACAAAACCAAAACCGCTGTGGCCCACTGTGCAGCCCTCCGTCCTCCTCAACTTCGCTGCGATGAAGAGGGCGAGGCCAGGTCGAGCAGACCCTTTAAAGGCTTCTGCTCTGGCCCTCACCCCAGCTATCGCGCTGCCTCACCTCTTCCCTGCCGAGCGGGCAAAACAGCCCTGCTTCAGCAGCTGTGCGCCTCGCGAAGAGGCAGATGTCTGATGAAGTGGACATGTCCATGAAAGCTCACATTAAAATATAATAGTTAGTTTTTAAGGTGCCACAACGTTTTAGTCTTGTTTTGTTTTGTTTCTTTGGATTTTGCCTGATTGTCTTTTCCAATTAGTCCTGTCTTCTCGAGATCTGCCCAAAGAACGATAGTTTCAGTTTAGTCATTTTTGTTTCTTGGAGAGTTTGGGCTTAATTTGACCTAGCCCTCATTTATTTGACAGTAGCTGAAACGCTGCTTTAAGGATTTAAGTTTTTTTTTCCTCAACAGATATATTGTAAAAAAGTAAAAACAATGGGCTACATCCAATGCTACATGGCATTGCTACATCAGTTCAGGTAAGGAGAGTTCATTTTTCTTCCTCCTTCCCCACAGCCCCTGTATGCCTTCCAGAATGGATTTGAGGGTTATACAAGGTCTATTCTGTTGGGAAGAGGGAAAAAACTATTGCACAAAAGTTGATGATGATTTTGATGGTGATGATGTTGGGATTTGTCCCCTCGGTCATTTTCCTAAGTACTGGTATAGCAGCATTCACCTCCAGTGTTAGATTACCTCACTTGGGAGGGAATGGGGTACAGTTGATGGAACTGAGATGCAAAGAGAATCTAGTGTCCAGGTGGAATTAAGGTACCATCACAATCAATGTGGCAGGCCTTGTCTCTATATCTCTCTAATATTTCCATCCAATGCTTCCATTCTATCAAAATCATTTATACTCAAAATTATAAATCAAATACCTTGGTTTTAATCTAAGTACTGGTCTTACCTTCAGCAGACCCAGTTGCTAAAAGGTAAGTCCACACTTGTGTAAATCCCATTAACTTGGTGAGTCCACTCCAGCTGAGTCTAGCATTTGGTCTTCAGCCCTTGGTGTTATGTAGGAGAGCTAGACAAGACGAAGTATGGAGATGGAGTGTGTGCACACTTCCTATGCATTGAATATCATGGTGGCCAGTATACATGCTAAGGTGGCGGGGGGAACACATCTCTCCTGCAGTGATTGGGAAAGTTACTTTCTTGGACTGCCACATGATCCTATTGGTTGAGGACTTTGGGAAATGTAATCTAAAAAGAAAGTTTTGCATGCTCTTCCTGGTTGGACCTTACTGTATAATTCTGCAATCGTACCTGTGGAGTAATAAATAAATAGAATGGCCCCACTGTCTCTTGAAGCCAAATATGGGTGCCAGATAAGAAGAGCTTCTGGGCCTCAGTCCAGACATATGCTCTGCAGGCTGCCCATTATCTGCCCGTGCCCGTGTGCTCAAGAGATAACGAACAGCCTGCTGAGCATATCTCTGGATTATCGGCACATGCCTAGCTGCTTTAACAGCAGCAGTCACTCATGTAGTGGAACGATTCAGTCTTCTTTAAAGTCAAGGACCCAATTTGCTCAATACAAAATTTGTGTGATATCTTCTCTCTCTCTCTCTCTCTCTCTTAGAGAGAGAGAGAGAGAGAGAAGGGAAGTTCTCAGTTTTGCCATGAAAAGGTGGATCCTGAAGAGAATTATATACAAAGGCAAGCCACATCATAATGACATAAAAACTTCCATGCTGACTTTGGGTGAGACAAGATGTATTTTAAAATATGTGTTACATTAATAAAAGATTAGTCTAATATGCCAATTATCTCTTCAGTGTAAGGGTTCTTTTTCCCCGCTACCCTCTACTTCCATTCAGGAATGCTAGAATTTGGGAAACTATTTTAACAGTTTGATCCTTTTAAATATTTTATGTGAGACAGAAAAACTTGACACAAAGGAAACTCTGCATTTGCTTAAAATTAGTTCATCCTTTCTCTGTTTAATATATTCCTTATTATACTTGCTTCAGATGCTCTCCAAATTTTTCCCTTCTTTTGAGAAAAAGGAAATGCCTAAAGCCTAATAGAAGCCATTTTCAAAAAGGTACACTTTTTGGCCCCAATAGGTCTTTTTATGAAGCAACAGTCCTCTTTCACATGCACATTAAAGAAGCTCACATAACTAAAGATCTGGCAAGCCAAGTACAGCTCTTCTGGGATGTGTGATAGCCCACCAGGCGCCTGATATACGTCCTAGGTTGTTGGCAGCTTAGATGAAAAACAATCACAGCAGGGAAGAAACATACCTGAAGGTAAATGAAAAAGGTATTTTCTTGGGCCTGGAAGATCTTGGCCTAAGTGCCTTTGAGGTGATGTGGGAGAAGAGATTCCTTCAAGTATACAACTCCCGAGCCACAATGATACTGGAGCAGATGTCAGTGGAGTCCTCTAAACACTGACAAGATATTCTCCTAATATGTGATCCCAGTTAGTAGTTTAGCAACTGTGTTTTAAACTAAAGTCTTGGCTACACAGGTTGGTTGGAGGAGGCTGGAGCGGGCTAAATAGGGTTGTTTATGGTCAGGTCTAACCTGGATTATTGCAGCTGTAGTCAGGTTCTTCCATCCTTTTTCCTACCCCAGTTTTTCTCTACAACACTTGCGTGCACTTGGACTTTTTAGTACGAAGGGATATTTTAGCATCCAAGATACTACTTACTTTTCCAACATCCTAAGATGGTTAGAAAACAAATGCCACTTCCTGCAAGCTGGACAAGAGTTCCAAGTGCTATCTGTTAGGCTGGTAAACATGCAATCTTCCATATGTTGTTGGAATAAAACTCCTATGAACTCTAGCCAGCAATAAGGTAGCCACATGTTCTCTGTGGAGGAGGACAATCCTCCAGCTAAGGAACTGCCAATCCTCCTTTTGATGGTATCCTCCGTGTGGAGGGCTGTCCAATTCAAAGCTGATTTAAGGGTGAAGAAGCCTGAGAAGGAGGATCAGGGGCACTTGAAACTTGAACAAGGGGTAAAATAACAACAGACCCAGTAGCCACACATATTTCTTTGCCTTCTCCGCCTGAAAGTGAGGCATATTGTCATTCTGTTTATACTGTCATTCTGTTTTTGCATTGTACATGTAGATTATCATATGCAACTTTATGCAAATTAGTATCATCTCCTATCAGTGTTCTTCTCTCTGGCATTGCATGACCCTCCTTTTGGCCACCCTAATATGGAAAAGTGCTGGGAACTGTATTCCAGCAACATCTGGAGGGTCACACATTTTTCACTCTTGGTCTATTAGATCTGCTAGTTACAAATGCACAGACATGTTCAACTTTTCAGGTTAAGTACTATCAGAACTGCTGACAAATGAAGACATTCAATGCTATTATTATATAAATTGAAATAGTATGCTTAGGACTTTCATGTTATGCCAGCATGTTTTTTTCCCCCTTCTTCTTCTTCCCTAAAATCAAACGAAGCAGCAGTGATAGCTGGGTTAACTTCAGGGCTTCTCCCCTCCCCAATTTAATCATGAGGAATGCCTCAGGCTGACAAAGAGGCAGCTTTCAGCATTGCTTTGTGAAGGGAGCTTAGTGCTGTCAGCCATCTTATCTGGCATAGGTGATAGCTTTTATCTTGAAATATAAACATTAAAATGGAGCTATAATCCTACCTTAGTCCTCTAGATCATCTCCAGCTGCTTCTCTGACTGGAAGGGACTCCCCTGCTTCCAGCCAGGTATATGAGTGGTTGTTATGAAATTTGAAAAGTTGGCTACAAATATATGTAACTCAAGGGGCAAGCATTAATTCAATTCTTCAGAAAACCTCCAGTTTATGAATGTGGGATATTGTGCTTCTGCATCCATGATTCAGAACACCAGGAAATGGCCCAATATTGCTGCACAATATCATGTCCGCATTGCCAGCAGGAAAAAGGATGCTATGTGTTACATAGCAAAGGGCAACCTGAATGTTGGCAATGCCAATGAAAACAGTCAAGATGGTCTACAGCAGTGGTTCCCAGCCTTTTTTCACTTGCATACACCTTGGCAGCCCATTTTCATAAATTGTACCCTTTGTATTAGCAAAATAATTAATGTGTAATTAATATGGTTGTTCTTATTTCAAACGTATATGTTGTAACTGCAAATAAATAGCCCAAAAATGGGATTAAAAAACAATGGAATAATAAGTTGAACAGGCAGTGCATATATATATTTACATTCAAAACTAAAAACATACAATGAATTGAAGCAAATACATCACAGCACAGAAAAAATGATTTAAAACTTAAAATGATGAAAAAGAGAAGAGGCTAGAGAAGAACTGGAAGAACTCATTCTTGGAACACTGCTCACAGGGCTGACTGAAGTGCCTGCTTATATATACACCGGTACCAGTGCAACAGCACTCAAATGTTCACAAAGCAGAGGAAAGTGAAAGCTGAGCCTGTAAGAGATGTGCCACTGAGTCTGTGTGCTCTAGTGGCATGTTTGCAAACACCTTGTTTTGGGAGGGACCTCCAATTCGCCAAATTAAGAAAGCGAGAGAAGAGTGCTTTTCTCAAGGTTAAAAAAAGGAAAAAAAACTACTCTACCACTCATCATAATCTTTAATTAATTTCACAATTTTTGACTTATATCTTGTCACTGTTGATGTATGTGCCTTTTTCTGTCATTTATCAGTATTTTTTGAAGGATATCTCTAAATGTCCTCCTTCATACTTCCGGATGTATGCATACCCCAGGTTGGGAATCACTATATAAGATACAAGAGGATACCCTCTTGTGCTTACTACCATTCATAAAGTGACACAAAGCAAGGGAAGATCCTAGAAACTGACTTCTTTTTTCCCATCAATTAACAACTTCTGACCCAAACAGAAAGCAATTGTCAGGGCTGTTTTTCGACGTGCATGTTTTTTGTATGCTCAGTTTATTTTTTTAAAGTCACCATTCTAGTCTTTCGAAAAGCCTTTTTGGAAGGTTGGTATTTCAGCTCCTGAAGCCTGGATTTCTTCCATTTTGTTTAAAAAGGTGAGCCCAACCTTTCTCTTTCAAGATAAACAATTCTGGCTTTTTTCAATTTGTCTGATCTGTTTTAAATCTGGGAACATTTTGGGTTGCTTGTTACTGCATGGGGAAACAGTTTTCTTTTTAATAAATCATCACTCAAAAGTCCTTTGCCCAAACTTCCCCAAATTTGGTACAAAGCAAGAGCAGGCTGCCTGCTACAACTATGCCCAATCTGGTGCTGATCCAAGGTCCAGTTTCAAAGTTATATATATATTTTGTTTGGGGCAACCCTATTTTTAGAATACAAGGATACAAAAGTAACACCAAAAACTGGAGAATCCCAGAAGCTGACTTCTTTTTTCATCGGTTAATCACTTCTCACCCAAACACAAAGCAAATGTCATGGCAATTTTTTTGACAAAAAGCCAAAATAAATAAATAAATAAAAAACAAAAGCAAAACAACACATTAGCAACTCATCCAGGATGGTGTCTTCCTTCCTTCCTTCCTTCCTTCCTTCCTTCCTTCCTTCCTTCCTTCCTTCCTTCCTTCCTTCCTTCCTTCCTTCCTTCCTTCCCTCCCCCCACCATTTTAAAAATTTGGTCAGTTGGCAAACTGTGCCAGCAGCTTAAAGCCAGAAGAAAACGAGTCTGTGCTCATATATCACTGCACTGCCATATGGAAGCTGAAGGGATATTTTTATCTATTAATGCTTGTGACCCCTTTGAGTGGCACTAAATTCAGTGCATCTTGCATGACTGGGTTAAAAACAGACAAGCTGTAAGCTGGTGCCACCAAGGTTTGCAGTTGTCAGGACAGTGATAACTTAAGCAAGTGCTTTATCATCAGACACTAAGAAATACTTAAATGACATGGGCCATGGTTGTGGTCATAATTGATTTGCCTCAAATAACCACTTCCAGCCTGATGTCCCTTCCTTCCCCCTTCCCCTGTTCTGTTTTGTGATCATCACATTCTAAACCTGCAGCACTCCTTTTCCGTGTCTCTTTTCTTTCAATGGCCTAAATAAAGCAAAGGGCAGATTATGTTGCAAAGGAGGAGAGGGACCTGCAATATACTGGGAATAAGCATTTCAAGCTTCTGCCAAAGGAACACTTTGATTTATGAAGATGCACTTTTCAGATCCTCACCAGCTCTCAAAAATAATCAAGGCATTCAGGTAAGTGCATACAGCCAGGCCTCTTTACCATTAGCCCTTCTCTTGCACTGCGTGCCAGTACTTAAGAGTGTGACTACACTGGAACCCTGAATCGGAAGGACTCGGCTTTGCTTCAATTTGCTTCGAAGCCTGTATTGCATTTAAAATTTAAATCAGTGCTCACACAGGAGTCCAGCCCACAGCCTCCATTTCTTTCCTCCCTCCCTCTGGTCCTGCCCCCTGGCTTTCTTTTTATAGTTTGTTGTAAAGCAGCTTGGTTTTCAAATACACATGTGCCATGGCATCCTCTTTCATTTTGTCCTGCTTGCTTCTTTTTCCGCTCGCTTCCCCCCCTTTTTTTAATACATGCAGAGGTTATCTACTAAACACCCTTCCCATATTCTCTCCTCTTACAGATTGTCCTCTGATTTTTAATTTTTAAAAAAATTTCCTTTGAATTTAGCACTGGATCACCTCAAAAACATAAAAAAGAGGAGGGGGAAGGAATCTGTAAGGTGGCTTCCCCCCCTTTTTTTGGGTGGGGGGAATTTTGAGAAAGAGAGAGACCACAGCATTTTCCTCAAGGGAGAAAAAGAAACAGACTTTGGGAGAGTTTGAGTCAACTCTAGTGCCTTCTGCTTCCCTGTCAACCCTCGTTGTAGCTCTGCCTGCCTTCCTCTGCACCTCTCTTTTTGCTTCTGGTGACAACTGTGTATGTGAGTCTTCCTGACAGAGGCCCAGATGCTCTCTGCTCTACTTCAGCACAGGACTTCAGGGGGTTCTTTAGGAGGCCAATATATTTTATTTGTATGTGATCTGTTCTGTTTTGTCGCTACCAAACGCCCTACAAAAGTTCAAAAATATTTTACCAACTTCTTCACATGACACCTTGTGGAGGTATTCAGTGAAATCATTCTGGAATGGCAGCCCCTAATAATGTACCTCTGTGAAATAAGATAAATATCAATGGAAGGGTACCCCCTCCCGACACACGGGAGACCTTTGATCTTTGTGTTGTAAAGATATAATGGCAAAGGTATCCCAGTGTGCAGAGCTTATTAACTGCCCCAGGATACCAAAAGAGGGCCTTTCTGTGAACACTTGGAGGTGAAATTCTCTAACACCCAGATGGAGCTAAGGAAATTTTCCCTTAACCTTGTGTAAAAGTTCAATTCAATTCAGCTATTTTATTTTATTTTATTGTTGTCTTTTTGTAACCAAGTGATAGTGGTTTGCCTTGCCCTACTTTATGTAACAGATCATGCTAGGAGAAACAAGAGCCTAGAACATATTCATATATTTTCTTACAAGGCAAGGGTTTCAAACAGGGTGGGGACATGATCTTCACTGATTTCCACATGCAAGACCCTATTACAGTGGTGCCTTGACTTACGAACTTAATCCGTCCCAGAAGATGTTTGTAAGTCAAAACGTTCGTAAGTCAAATCAGCATTTCCCATAGGAATGCATTGAAAAACCGATTAATCCGTTCTGGCTGTTTTTTGTTCTTATGTCGAGGCGCCGTTTGTAAGTCAAAGCATTAGTTCCCATAGGAACTAATGCAAAACTGGTTAATCCGTCCTCTACCACTAGGGGGAGAATTTTTTTTTTTTAACCTAAGATGACTTAGGTTAAAAAAAAAGGGCAGGAAAGGAGGGAGGGAGGGAACGAACACCTTTTAAACAGAACACCTTTAAAACCAAGCAGCTTTAAACCAAACCAAGCACCTTTTAAACCAATTTTTACATTTTAAAATTACAGTACCAGGCAGTACCAGGCAGTCCAAAGTCCATTTCCTGCTTTCCCCGTGTTTTTTTTGTTCGTAAGTCAAAGCTCCGTTCGCAAGTCAATGCAAAATTTTGTGAACGGAGCTGTTCATAAGTCGAAATGTTCGTACGTCGGGGCGTTCGTACATCAAGGCACCACTGTACTTTTCCTGCTGTTCCAAATGTGGGAGAAGGTAGAATCATGGAGACCATCTTCCCACACTCTTCCTCTAGAACAATGATTCTCAATTTGGACCACAACTCCCAGCAATTCAGGCCCCACAGCTAGTGGTGAAGGTTTCTGGGAGTTTTAGTCCTAGAACATCTGGGGATCCAAGACTGGGAACCAGACCAAAAGGAACATTGCCAAGCGCTACTACAGATCTAACCATTATGCACACTGATTTACAATCAAGTATTAGAGTTGCACTGTTTGCACAACTGCTATGGTGTAATTTGTATGATGTCAACTAGGGAGGTGAATCTCACAGCATTTAACTCTTTGTAAAAAAAAACCAAGGGTTGGAAGCATTTTATTTTTCTTTGCAGAGAAATTTCTGTATCTGTGATTATTAAAGAGAAATCTTGCATGTTCTTGCATGGTTCATGGTCATTCTTTCTTGTATGTTTCATGGTCATTTTTTTTTCATAGAAGAGACACCAAACAGTGTATAGTTATTACAATTCCTGTGCAAAAGGGTACCTTTCCTAAAGCAAGATTTCCTGTAAATGGTATTGACTTACACAGAATTTGGCAGTATCTTGTGAGAACAGACAGGCAAAAGTGGGAGGAGGGGGTGATGAGAAACAAGACTGGGAGCCTGTTTTCACAAGGAGCTGAACAATGTCATTGGTAGAGTGGGGAGGTCTTGGTGAGAAGTTTTGTCATGGTGATACTTGGAAAATATTGTTGTACACCGCTCAGAGACCACTGGTAATGGTGCGGCTAGAAAAAAATCTTGTAAATAAATAAGTAAATAAATAAAACCACAAAGAATTATTCAGTATTCTTCACATTCCTAGTGTCAGCCATTGAGTTGGTACTGGATTAGCTGATGCTGTACGATCCCAGATTTTGTACCTGAGCTATTTCTGTTTTGTCAGAGCAGTGGTTATGAATTGAGTAGATAATACTGGATACAGCCTGAGACTATCTATCATTGGTGTTAGTTTAAAAAAAAAAATAGCGGAGAAGGCAAGGAAGTCGCATATTCCCTACTAGAACAAGCAATTTTTCACACTGAAAATCTCAGCCAAAGAGCTGCAGTTTGAACTTTTGTACACACTGCAGACAGAGAGGAGATTTTTGGATTCGTGCTCATGCACGGACCTTTCTTCAAAGAGAGTTTGCTTTCACTAATGTGAACATAATCAAAGGCTGAGAGATAAAATATGCAGTTGCTTCTTCTTTTGCATAAACAACACCAGTATTGTGGCCGACACAGACGTTGGCGCCGATAAAAAGAATTCTGCAGATTGTTTGAGGATAAAGAAAGAACACCTGGACATTCCAGTAGATCATCTCAGATTCTAAATAAATCCACTTTTTTTCATTTTATTATGCAGCAGTTCCTAAGCAGCAGAGATACTGTCTATAACCACTTTCTCATCATTTTTTTCCATAAAGTTTTATAGATTATAATGTTTAGCTTTCCCTTTTTACTTCCACAGAAGTTGGTGACTCTACCTAAACTGAATTTAGATGTTATCTCCCCGCCCCCTATAAACACATAAATAACCATGGAGTTTATATCATTTTTTTAAAAAAAAAAAAAGATTTTGTACAATATTTCCCAAATGTCATCTATCTGTCTGGAACTAACGACAACATACCATGTGTGTTAAAAAGGCTGGTACAAACAACAACAACAACAACAACAACAACAACAACAACAACAACAACAACAACAAACCAATTCCATTATATGGTAGAAACAATAAGTAAACATACTATAATCTGAAAACTCAATTTGTTAATACATTTTGAAAACACCTCAGATATATTATTACATGGTTAAAAGTATAGCATCCGTTTTGAAGGCTCCTGTCCTTAGCAGCCAGTCAGTTGCTATAGGCTTATCTAAAGGGAAAGATCTTTGCTTGCCAATGAAAGGACAAACAGGGAAAGAGCCAGCCTTCCTGGCAAGAGAATTTCACAGTGTTTCACATCCTCACCAGTGGTGCCCTTCATGTTAGTGGGGCCAAGAAAGAGGTCAAGATAGGTCTCAAACCCCAGGAAGTCTTGAATGGAACAACACAGTCTTTCAGACAGCAAAGACAAAAGCCTGATCATATTATAGGGCTTTATAGGTCATTACAGAAATTTGAATTGCACTCCAAAGCAGACTCATTGCCAGTGAAGCTGTTGTAAGAAGGAAGTCATACGCTTCCTGTTGCTGGCCCAGTCAACTGTCTCATTGTATCAAACTAGCTGAAGTTTCCAAACATTCTTCAATGACAATGCTCTGTAGTGTGCCATGCAGTAATCTCAAGAGGATTTAGCTACTGTATGTATCACCTGAGCCAGATGAGACCTCTGTAGGAATGGGCACAGTTGGCACACTGATTTTAACCATGCAAGTGCACTCTGGACCACTGCCAATACAAGAGACAGAGTGTCCACATTCTCCACCTCATACCTATCTATCGTATCTGTCCTTATTTGCCCTCCTTGCACAGTTCTTCATGCTACAGTATAGCAGAACAGGAACCCAACAGTTTTCAGTATCACAGACTTTCAGGAAGGTGCAAGTCATGGAACTTGCAAAATAGAGACCAATTTATGCTTTTTCAAAAGAAATGAACTCCCAGTTCAGGAGGAAAGCTGGTTCAACTGCTACTTACTAAGAAAATATTTTTAAAAAAGAGTATATGTGCACATGTACACACACAAACCCCACAAATCAAGGAATTTTGAGCAAAGTGCAAACCTTTAGACAACTTTAGGGAAGCTGAGGTCTCTAGATTGGATGCAAATCCCAAATGAAGCATCAAAGAGGCTTGGGCAGGAAGTGTCAACGATTTATTGACTCCAATAAGTGATCTCATATGGCAGGGAGGAAGAAAATGTCAGACGTATAGCAGAACAGCACAATGGTGTCTATTTATGAAAATGGAAGAGACCAAACAAAAGTGGAAGATGTAAAGAGATAAAATAGATGTGTTATCTGATGAAGCCAATGGTCCAGAGTCTAATGAACAAAGAAAAGGTCTGTTCCAAATCTAACTGGTGTAATGCCTGTGACAAACTCAAGTGAAGTTCTTTTTATTTCCACTCTTCAGCAGCAATGTAAGAAAGAACATTATCTTTTCATGGCTGTGTAGTGGCTTAGACTGTCGTCAGAGCACTGGTACTTGAGATCTGATGGCACTACTGTAGTGCCTTCATTTTCTACAATATTTATGCTCATTTTGTGTATGGGCTGCAGTAGCGTCTCCAGATGAATCTCTCCTGATGCTTCCAACTTGTTTCTTGGAAAAGCCAGCCTGGACTTTTGAGGCATGACTTTGCATGGCTGTAACAGATATGTAGCTTTCATAGTTTTGTGAATAAAGATTGGCATAGGAGGGCGAATCCAAATAAATATATAAAATAAAGAAACGTGAATAGGTTCTAGTGGCATTATTGCAGAATCTTACTAAAAGTACCAGTTTCAAGTAGGAAATTCCCAAATTGTTCTGATGGCTGATCTTTCCAATGCTGATAAATTTATTATTCAGGGAAGACCAACTGGCCGCAGAAAACAAAAGACACTGAGAGTGTTTAGTATGGCCTCCAAGAGTTCGGATGTTTGGGAAGAAGGATAAAACATATTTTAATGTAAAGAATGGAAATACATATATTTGTAGAATGCATGATAGTCATTCATCCTTGGCTGAGGTGAAACTCCCTGTGAGGTAAGGCCTGAGCCAAATGGCCCTGCTGGACCCTTCATCTCCCCGCTCACGTTCTACTGCTTGATGTCCAGAGGCTCAGGTTGCGAACTCTGTTCTCTTTTAATTTTCATCTCAAATTTGGAATGGGGCAGAATTTCATTTAAATATTTTTTTTAAAAATGCCAAAATTAGCAAATCTCTTCATACGCAGAAGCAAAAGAGTATCAAAATTAAAAACGGAGGGGAAGAATGGTGGAGATACTGCAACTTACAAATTTATGCATCCAGGCCCTGGGTTTCGAATGCTTAGCTCAGTTTGAATCTCTGTGTATTTAAATATGTCAGTGCTGGGTTAAGGTTGACTTATTATTTCTGGGCAGACTCCCCTTATTTATTACCTCTACAGCAAGTAGAAATGCATCATGGTCTTCTATGCACTGTGAATAGATGGACCTGTTGAATTTGACTGGTGCAAATGGGTTATAAGTTCATTTCATTTTGTTTTTTGAACAATATAAATCTACAGATGTCCACACCTCTAGGATGGAAAGAACTTGAAATTATAATACATTCAAATGTAGAAGCAAAACCGACAATTTCCCTATTCCCCACCACAATTACAAGGCAAGTATTTCACTCTCCATTTCTTTACTCTAAGCCAAAGAAGAACACAACTCCTCCCTTGCCCTATGCATTGTGTTGCTCCAACCTGCACCAAACTGCAAAGGGAAGGAAGGGTCTTGAATATTCATGATGTCTAGTGTTTTCCCAATGCATGCAGTGTGAAACCATGTCACTCTTCTTCTGCTTCTAAAACTATACCAAATATTTTGAAATGGCTGGCAAAGCAATACAGCTTCTATTATGGGTCATGGGCCATGAAGAAAGCAAGTGACTCTTTTGGAAACCATAAATATGAGAAAACTGAGATGGATGTAAAATACTACAGGCTGTCATTGCCAGTTTCTTGCCACCAGTAACTTGAATATTTGAGAGTTATCCAGAAAATATATCTCTTTTTCTCACATTAGGATATAAAACAGATCATTGATAGATGGAAATATGTCCCCACATATATAGACATAGGGTGGCAGTGTCCGGGGGGTAGAATTGGAAGACATCCCAGTCAAAAGTGAGACATTTGGTGAATATGAAATTCAGTGATTGAGTTGATGAGGGAGAGTTCAGTTCCAAAATCAAAGAAGATGGAGTTTCCAAATCCATAGATTAAACTGACATTTTTTAGCTTCACAGGCAGGCTTCCTGCATTGTAGTAAACTACAGTGGAGTTGGTGGAGCACAAGTTTTGCAGGTCAATCTACTCAAGAGATTTTGCTTCCTAAAGTCCAATCCAAATTACACCTAACCAGTATTGTGTTGTATGCTATCAAGTTTCAGACAGCTTTTGGCGACCTTAATATTATTTTCAATGTATGCGAAATATATCAGGAACGGCTTTACCAGTATCACCCCAGTGAGCTTGCATGGTTAAGTGAGGATTTGAACCCAGTTCTGCTAATCCTAGACTGTCATTCTATCTACTACACTACATTGGTGCACCAGTACACCCCCACTTAAAAACCATTTTCCATGCTGTTCATGTTCCAATTCCTGTCTCCATTTACCATTATTTCCCCCATATATTTTACATGGTACTGTCTCAGTAAGATAATTTCACCCTGCTGCATGATAGGGCTGGCATAATGGTAACTAATGTGTACCTTTACTTGTGGACTCACTTGTGAACCAGAACAAATATTAATGTCTCGGGACACTTGCTCACTACCATTCCTCAAAGCTGCAGGTCTGAATTCCCAGATTTGAACGCCAATATTCTGTTCGTGGTTCCCAGTGACAACCAGTAGGAGATTGCTGCCTGGAATCCTTAGTCGTAGCAGATTGATTGTAATCGATGAGATGTAGGTTAGACATGACCAACTTAAGTCCCAATAACTTAATTGGGTTTCCTTTCTGTAAAGCTGATATGGATCCAACCCACTGACTATAACATAATGGGGGTGGGGGAGGGGAAGGCCTGTACCTTCCAAACACTGCCTGTTTTACAAATGGGGATAAAATATTCATTCAAAGGGATGGGGGCTTAAGGCATAAACATTTTCAGACCGCAGTACCACATAATCCTTCAACACCATTTCTTATCTTTGAGAAAATTTTATTTCCATTTAAAAGCATGAAGAGGAGAGGGAGCAGGGACGGGTTTTTTATCTGATGATCTTTAATTTCAGCCCCTTCAATATACCTTCCCATCTGTCTTCTCCCAGTTATTATTCTGTCCCAGGCCGTGTCTCTGGTTTCTCTTTCTGCCAAAGTCTGTGATAAAATGCCCCTAACACACTCCTGGGCTCTTGTTTCTCTCTTGGCCTCCTGAATTGTTTAGGCTGCAGAAAACAGTTTCTTGGCAACAGTCTGTGACAGCAGTCAAAACTGTATAACCTTCCTTCATAATTATCAACTGTATTATGAGAAGGAAAAAGACTCTGAAAAGTGGAACTTTTTGAAACCAGACTCTCCACCACTTGACATTATTATACTATATCCTGGAAAGCCACCGTGGGTGGAAATCATCTTTGTGCATGTGTGTGTGGCATTAGGAAATAAGAGTTGTCATCCAAAGAGTTCCCCAAGAGGACCTACTACAAATATCTGTGTAAGTGCCCGCTAATACATGGCCAGTACAAGTCCCTGGCTGGCATTCAGCCTGCTCACCTGAGGGCTTAAACTGTGGTGAACAAGAGGGTGCAGATGCACATGTTTCCTCTGGTTCTCCCAGACTCCCCTCCTCTCACCTTCTTGACCTTGCCAGGTTGAGCCTGCACAAGTGGACTAAGCTTTGTGAGATAGGCTCTGTCCATTCAGATCCAGCGGCTTGATGAAAAGGAATGGGGAAGAACTAATTTTTCAACAGGACATCTGTCCCTAATTGCCACTAGGTAATACGACTGTGTCACACTATGATACTTCTTCTACCTCTAAGGAAGACTTTGCAGATCAACTTGTTTGCTAAGGATTTCCTGTGCATTGAAGGATTCTGAGTGATGAACTAGGGAATCCCACTTTCACTTTCTGTGAACAGAGAGAGCATCAGAAGACCTACCCAATATTCCTTGCATCTGTGCATAGCAGGGAAGTCTAGCAAGGTGGTGGTGGGATTCTTTCTTCAGGCACCCTTCTTGTACTTGATCATTAACCTTTTCAAAATTGGTACATTTCAAAACAACATTAAGATTTCCTCAGAGGTTGAAAACTGTTGACCTCATAAAAGATGGGAAACAAGATCATATATGTGCCATACTGTCAGAGTGGAAGAAAATGTTCTATAATGTTAGCTAGAAAGAAGAGAATGATTATAGCCTCATACTATTTTGTATAAACAAAGGACATTGGTGATTATATATCACTGCTAAATGTATGACTATGAAGCAGCTTCTAAAGGCCATAGCAGAAGACTAATCCAATAAGTTTTTCCCTTCTTTACAGCTTTCTGTCTATTACTTATGAATCCAAACTCAGAATTAATGTTCAAAAGGCAGAGTTCATAGATTTTGTCTAGTAAATTTGCATCCATAAGAGAAAGATTTACTTTCTGGGGCTAAAGAAAACCGACATTTCCATCTACGGCAGCTTTCCCTAACCCGAGACTTTCCAGGTATGGTGGACAACAGCTGACATCATTCCTAGCCAGCACAACTATTTACAAAGCGACACAGATGCAGTGGGGATGGGGAGAATATCATGGTGCTTCTTCACCAAGCACAACAATTAAGGGCAGATGCTCACTCTTTCAAGAGCAATGTGTATCTTATATTGTGGATTAACACATTGTGGGGGGGGGGAGGGGGAGAGAAAGAGAGATTGAGAGAGATTGAGAGAGAGAGAGAGAGAGAGAGAGAGAGAGATTTCCTCTTTGACAATCAAATATGACCAGATAGAGTTACAATGCATTATGTCTGAAGAGGACTTCATCCAATCATTATGTCAATGAAGTACTGCTTAAGCTTCATTCCGTCTCATCACATTTTCCATGCTAGTTATGACAAGGCTTAAGAAGAGACTTCCCCTTCATGTATCGGTGCCACATTGAGCAAGAACCCAGGAAAATGTGGCTTCCTGGTCATGTATAGAGCTTACCTATGAGCAGGAACTGCTCTTTTTCAAATTTGTCATCCTTTGCATGGAGAAAGTGATGACCGAGGCGTACAGGGCTTAGGTGTTCCTTTCAAACTGCGTTGACAGTGCTGGATTCTGTCATGAATAAATGGGGCTCATGTTTCTTCCCTCTCTACTTGTAATTATACAACATGAGAAAACTAACCTGACTACACATTAGTGAGCCAAGTAAATGAAATGTAATTGGTTGCCTACAGATTTTTACCAATAGCAAATTGTCTGAGACAGGACCTTTTGAATTAGCCTGATGTAAAGGTAGTAATCACCCAAAAGAGCAAAATACAAAGCAGCTTATTAGTGGCAAGTGAATGTTAATACAACCCATCAATCAGCAGCAATGAATGCCTAATAACCAGTTGTCTAGTACCTTGCTGCTGCATGGGAGAAATAAAAGCGAGCTTAGGGTATGGTTACACTAGGAAATGGATTTGGCAGATGAATCTGGAGATGCAAAGTTTTTGAAATCAGTTCAAAGTCACATGGTAGTCATGTAGGTTTTTTGAGTCACTGTGTGCGTTGTCTTAGGAAAAAAATTAATCAGTTTTTAAGCTGGGTTGTATATCGATCAAGGGAGTTACATGGGCTTTTAGAATTGTTGCATTTGAGATTTTATCCTGCACCTGCCTGCCCTCATGCTGGCTGCCTCTTGCAGCCACTAGCTGCTGCTGCTGTGTTGTTATTTTTAATGTATATATTTTAAAAAAATTTCTTGCAATCTGGCATAGCACTAGTCAAGTATGACAGACAGAAAAAAGTTAAAACAGATTGGACTGCAAGCTTTAGCTGCCACCTAACACATACACACACACACACACACACACACACATACCATACACACACAGAGAGGGTGAAGATGCAGAGGGAACAATTGAACTGGCAGTTGGAACGGCACAACATGAGAGAGGAAAGGCACGTCAGTGAATGACTAAGAGAAACCAACCACAGAAGCTGACAAGATCAGCAGCTTCTAGACTTACGCAGAAGGGAGAGCTTTCCCTCACCGAAACTTCCTCTCTCTGCTGGCTCTCTTTTCAGATCAGGCTACAAGGTTTTCCTACAGCCCGAAACCTGTGTTTCTGGCATCCATTACTTGACAAACCCCACAGACACAATTTACAGACAGAGACATTCAGATATGCTGAAATGATTTAAAATAAAATTACTTCACAAGTGATTTGCAATAAACAACCCTCTTGCAGTGAGTAAAAATACTTTGCTTTTCAACAAAAAAAACACATTTCCTGAAGAAAAAAAATCTATGCTTCCTTGTGCATTGTGAAGTCAGAATTTTCAAAATTGATTTCAAACCTGATTCAAAAACAGTTTTTTTTAATGTGCAACCAAGTACTTAGTTAGCAGTACTCAACCTCCAAAGCTATTGTGATAGCACAGCAGTAAAAGCCTTGTCATTCTAATGAGCAGGGTGTCTATACTAAATGTGGGCTCTCATACAGAAATCCCTAGCCTGAGATCTATATCATATAGAAGCCACTATCTTGGATTCTAGTTGTTGCTCACACAAAAGTGTGATGAAATAATAAGAATGCAGGAAAAGTGTGCTCCATCAGACCAAAGGGTAATGTAGTCCAGCTCACAGTGTTAATCAAATGCCTCTGGGAAGCCCACATGCAGGACATAAGTTGAACAGCACCTTCTCTGCTTGTGCTACCTAACAACTGACATTCAGAAGATGCTGAAGAGAATATATAATCCTCCTTGACAGCCCCAGCAAAGTCTTCATAGCAACTGATATACACAGAGGCCTAGTCTCTCTGATACTGGAGGGGACCAATGGTCATTATGACTAGTAGCCACTGTTAGCTTTATTCTAAGTTGTCTAGGTTGGTCAATATATACAGTGGAAGTGAATTCCACAATTTAATGTGGTGTTATGTTAAGAAGTACATAGAATTATAGATTTGTAGTGTTAGGAGAGACAGCAAAGTTTAACTCTGTAGTCTAACTATCTGTCAATGCAGTAAAGCAGCCCTGACAGATGGCTATTCAGTGAAAGAGAGTTCACCACCTTGAGAGACAGTCCATGCAATGGTCGAACAGAGCTCTATGTTCCAGCTTCTTGATATACTTCTTAACCTATGGTATCCAGAACTGGATGATGCAGCACCTGAGAGGAGGTGTGACCATGATAATTTTTTTCCCTTTTTCTCTGAGTATGTATTAAATGCTTTGTCCTACTGTAAATGTATTTGGGGTAACATAAAGGAGCCTTTCCCCTAAAAAAAACTCCCCTAAAAACTTTCCCCTAAAAACATCCCTCTCCTGCCAGAGAAGCGATTCTCACAAACGCTGCAAGGATGTTTTCTCGTCCCCCTCCCAGTTGGGAGCCAAGTAGACAGGGAAGGGAAGAGGAAAGGTCAAACTGAGATTTCTTACACTGGAAGCCTTTACAGTAACTTAACTCTTTGTTCTCAAAAATACAAAACTGCTATCCTAGCCTACCGTTGTATCCATGTAAATATGTCAATTGGCGTCAGAAGACTTAAAACATACCATCAGTACGAGGGTGTAGCAGAACGAGTTGTGTGTAAACTCTCCAAGAAGTTAGGACATTTCGATCTAATGATCTCGGCTTCTTATGAGATGAAATCCCTATATAGGAATGGCTTTTCTTTCACTATAGCGAGATGAATCGATCTGAGCAATAGCTCCATTCTTCTCCATTCTGCAGAATTCCTACCCTTTAAAAATATTTCTTACCCCATATTTCAAAAGACAATCTTGTGCGTTTGGTTGGTATTTTCTCTTTCTCTCTAACAGATACTAAAAGTTGGACCTGCCAGAGGTAAACAAAGTAGAATTTTCACAACAACCAAAGCATCATGTAACAGTACTGTGACTTCCTTTGATCCAGATACTGTACTGCTTTGGAAATGTCACCAAATATTTTGAAAAAGACAAATAAAGAGAAAGATGTCATTCTTGCTCAGCTATAGAGAACCTAATCTTTTTTTCCTCAGGTGAAATGACACTTTGGCAGAACTCACATTACTTTTAAAGAATTGTTTTGTTTCTTGTTCCTTTTCTAAAGTAGCCTACCAGCATTAATCCTTAACTCACTTTTATGCCATAAAGCAAAAAACAAAATGTGCTGCTTATATACCACCCCACAGTACTTAGAGCACTCTCCAGATGGTTTACTATTTAATTATGCAGGCTACAAATTGCCCTGCTCCCACAGCAAGGTGGGTACTCAAATTACTGACCCCGGAAGGATGGAACCTCATGCTGACTGCCTGAGCCCAGGATTAAACTCAAGTCATGAGCAGAGTCTTTACTGCAGTGCTGCAGTTTAACCACTGTGCCATGGGGCTCCTAATACATTATGGAATGCATTACATAACATGTTACTTTTTAAATCTTAAACATTTACACAACAAGATAGCCCTAGCCTCCCCATCACCTGAAAGCATCCCCAATCACATTTTTAATTAGAGATGGGTGTCATATGGTCCCTGGGTGCCCTCCAGCCATTTTTGATCCCCTAGCCCTCCCCCAACAATTTTTTTTAGATGCAAAAGAATAGTAGTATGTTTTACCTCTATTTAGTCAGTGCAACTGCTTTGTGGACTTTCTGGTCTAAGCACAAACAGTCCCTAGCCATGGGAACAAGCAACAGGAAAAAATAAAGAGTTGCAAATTAAAATGGAAGTTAAAATATCACTGGAAACCTCTTCATCTAATTAAGATAATTATGGCCTAAAAGGTATTTTTGGATGAAGAGAAACATTTCTTCACAGAACAATTTAAAGAGATTTATTGCAGACCTCTCAGAAATTCTGGAAAGCAGCTTGGAAGGTATGTTGTTGCATTTTGACAGTGGAGTCATCCACTAATTTTTGGTGGCATCGGGAGGAAGGGGTGGCGGTATGCAAGCCCTGGACTACTGGTCAAATGGAAAACTAGCCCTTGGCTCAGCCAGGATCTCCCATCCTGTTTCAATGCAACATGTAAATGCTGCTCGTCACAGAGGAAAACATATAATGTTATTTTAAAAAAGTAGCATCATGGCCAGGCTTTTACCTGTAAGATGTTTCTTCAAAGCTCTATGCTCAGGATGTGAACCCCTTTGGCAAACAAGGTGGTGAACCTAATATTATGGCCATGGGGTGACTCGAAGTCACTATTTTGGGTCCTGCTCACAGAGGGGAAGGGTGTGGCTCTGGCTCAAGACCTTCTTCCATGTTGCTCTGTTCATATTACTTTAATTTGTGGGAGTTAGTCACCACAAGGAAGTTTCCACCAGCTCAATTATATGACCTTCTTTCTTTAAAAAGCTTCTGTTGTGGTAGATAGCATTGTTGTTTGCTCCTCAACCTTGAACCTTTAGGAATACACTGTAGATGAAAAAGACCCCTGTTGACTTCTCCAAAAGTCTAAAGAAAACATAACTTGTAGAAGGATCTCTACTTGCACATTAATCTTACTTTCTGACAATATTTGAAGTAGAATCTGACAGCGGGGAGACCTATGCGGCCCACCATCCAAGCAACAACTTGGGTAAAAAAAGGTACATAATTTTTCAGTCTTCACATATAGTGCTGAGTCCTCCCTTTCATTGTTGACTACAAATACATGAGACCTTGTTGGGGTCCCTAATTAAATCTTGTGACATCAAAGAAACACAGAAAGCTGGTCTGCTGTCTGTCCTATAGCATTTCAAAACAACCAAGTAGCACTAGAAGCAGTGCCAGGAGATGCAGAAACTTTCTGCATTTTTAGAAGAAACACACAAATGAGAAGAAACACTATCTTTTTTTTTAAAAAAAGAGAGAGACTTGTTTCTGTTTATCAGAACTGCTTTCAATGGAAAATAAAATCCCTAAATATAAAGTCTGAGAGGCTGCAGCAGCGACCAGAGAAGATTATAACAATTGTAATTAATACATGCTGTTAATTTTATGACAAAACTTTACTCATGTTTTTGAAAGTTTTGGAAATGAGAATCAAATTTTTGGGGAATCGGATAAAATGTGAAAAAAAAGGATGAGGTTTTTTTTTTCTTAATCAGTTTACATGGGAGGGCCAGCCTTAAAATAAATCCCTCTTTATTTAAGAAACAAACAAACCAACATGAACAAAAAAAGACCACAACTCCCATTCCCAATAGAATGCTGGGAAGTGCAGCTGTAAGGCCACAAGTCAATTTTTGTGTGCTGATCTACGGATTTTGATTCACTAACCTTCTGGTGGAAAAGCCCAGAGTGAAAGTCCAAATCAGGCATTCTCATGAGGATATAGGGGGCCAGCAATAAGCATACCACTGTGAACTCCAATGACCTCATATACACAGCTTGAACATTGTTGGAAGGCATGCAATTGGTTGATAATTACTGGGTTCATTGCCCTTTTGATGATGTTTTACTACCAGAAATGTGCGGCCTGTTGTCATCCAATCTTCAGTTGTAGAATTTTGAAGTAAGTGATTAAATTGCACTGCTATACGTTGATGGAGATTTGTTAAATACTTTAAACAAAATCTGTGCAACTTATCTGTACCAGGTGCACTCCAATTTTTCACAGCCTTTACTTGCCTCTTAATCATTTCAGTTGTTATTACAATATAATCTATTTGTTTTCCTTGAATTTCTTTACTAATGTCTTTAATCCATGAGGCATTTTTCTTATGTCTGGTTGGGATTTCCCACATTTCTTTACATGAGCCTAATTTCTTTTGCTCTGCATTTTCTCCTAGTGATGTATAGAATAATCGTTGGTTATTTCAAAATTGCATGTTTTCTCTGTTTTGTTTCAAGCATCCATCATATCTTTCAATTTTCTTTGCTGTAGCTGTTTCACACTATTTTAATTCTTCCATTGTTGCAATTATTGTTTTCCTTTCTAGGTCATATATTTTGCATAGTCTGGCTTTTACTTTTTCATTTTTAAGTTTTGAATCTTTCAAGTGTTTTAAGTCACTAATGTCTGCACGTAATTTGTTTATTTTTCACTCCAGCTGAATTTTCCATTCTGGAGTGCCAGAAGTTTTCTGGGTTTTTTTTTGCCGATTGTAACCATGTTCCATGGTTATTATTGTAGCTGTGCTGTACATAAGTTGGTTTGTTTCCTTTAGTGTGTTGGTTGGGATTGTTCTGATGACTACACTTGCATCACTCAGTAGATCTTTTACTGGTTTACTTTGTAACTGGCGCAAATTGGAGAGCCTTTGTATTTCTGTGTTCTAGCTAATGTGGTTTACTATTTTTCCCCTCAGTGATGTTTGCTGTTCTGTCAAGTCATAATTTCTGGGTTGTTCCATAAATTGTTCCTCTATTGATATGTTTTCTTTCACTACTGTGTCTACCTCTACCCTCCATTTGTCTTCCATATTCTGTGTTGATTTTGCCACCTTTTCTAGTTCTTGCAATTCCAGTTCTGAAAACACTTTACTCCGGATGATAAACCTTCTCTGGTCCATTGATTGTTGTTCAGTTATGGCACTACTTGGGTGTTTCCTTTTCCTAATTTCCATCATGCTTCTTTTAAAAACCACGGGCTGTTGGGTTTGCCTCGTAATAACATTTCATATTTTCTCGATTTTCTTTGAGAGTCCAAGTTTTGTGTTTATGTTGTTCCAGTAGCTTTGCAGCAGCCTGTCCTGCTTCCTCAACAGGGTCTGCTGAGCCCTGTAACCCATTTGTCACCAGATGCCCAGGGGCTATAGCATCTGATGCGGTCCTTGTTGACCTAGGTGACTACTGATCTGGTATGGATTTCTGTTTATTTCTTCTCATTATAATTGATCGTTGGTGGACACATTTCGTCTGGCTTCTCAGCTGAGACCTGTCTGGCTTGGAGACCCTTCAGCATAGTTCTCAAGCTCACTGAAGTGTGCAAGCCCCTCCGCCTCAACAAGGCCTGTGCCCATGGAGGGGTGTTGTTGTTGTTGTTGTTGTTGTCTTTTTGAAGCACAACTTC
This sequence comes from Intellagama lesueurii, assembly GCA_037013535.1. Classification (NCBI taxonomy): domain Eukaryota; kingdom Metazoa; phylum Chordata; class Lepidosauria; order Squamata; family Agamidae; genus Intellagama; species Intellagama lesueurii. The sequence continues at coordinate 89,171,580 of JBAJHW010000004.1, read as the reverse complement.
ATTCTGTCTCTTTTGTTGCATAAGGTTTCATTTTCTTTTCATAAACATTTCACATAAGAATCCATTTCTGTACACAGAATATTCAAGGAAAGGAAGTTGTTGGTGGTGGGGCTTTGCCAGAGAAATACTAGAGAAGTTTTAAGGAGACCAAAGAGGATTTGGAAGGTTTGGGTAATACTGTTGATTTTCTCGATATGGGCAACTTCACCTATGTCATTGTAAGCCTTTATCTTTCTGCCATCTGTAAAAGATATAGGAAAAGGGAATACATAGAGATTTTGAACATTCCAGAAAGAGTGGGTGGAGAGATAAAAGAGGAACAGTAGGGACAGTATTATAGCAACTGAGAGACTGACTAGGAAGGAAGTTGCTCCAAGATGACACTGTTTTCCATACCATAGGCTGGCTCATTGTACTGACTGAAATCATTCTTGTCACTCACACAGAAAATGTTTAATTACCCTGGCATTGTGCACTGCAAGTGTTCACACAGCAAAGGGTCATATTTTGTACTTTTCTCAACAAGGTACCATTTGTTTAATTTATAGAGTGACCTAGGGTCGGTCTCTCTCTCTCTCTCTCTCTCTCTCTCTCTCTCAAAATAATAATGCACTAGTAAGGCAGCAGGTGAGCTGAGGAGGGGGACACAACCTCCCTCCCCATTGCCTTCTTCAACCCATGTTCTGCTTCTCCAGGCTGCAGCCAGCTCACTCTCCCTCATGTTTTAGAAAGAGCTGCCAAGCAGAGTTGAGGCAACTAGAGAAACTTTGGAAGAAAGATAAAGGGAAGGTAGGGTGAGAAAGTCTTCTCAAGTTCTGGACAGTTGGACAGTTGTTGATAAGAACACTCTCTCCTCCAATGCTGTTCTGCAAAGTAAGATACGCCTCAAGCGGTCTCCTCTGCTCAAAATTTACAAGACAAGACCGTTCTGCAGTGAGGCTGCACTAGTAACATTTAAAAAAAACACCTCACCCTCAGTGTGATCAAGACATCTCCTCCCTCCCCAGTGAGCCAATATAGGCAACCAAGTGCTACAAAAATTGAAAGTATCAGTAACAAAGCTGTTCCACAACAGGTTTCTTTATTAATTATAAGAGCATGCATGAAATAACTTTAACAACGTTAGGTTTCAGAGAGTCCCTAAGGTTGCAAGCAACAAGCATTCACCAACAATTAATTCCTCGTCTTTCTAAGGTACATCTTATGGTTTCTCCTCCCCATCACAGTCATCAGACCTCTGCTCCAAGTTCCTCTTCTCTACCCTTGCCAAATTCCTTGTCTATGTGGCGGAATGCCCACGTCACTCCTGTCCATCATATGGAGCTCATGGGCAGGAGCCTATGATAGGACAGGAGGGGCGGAGTCAGAGTGACAGTTAGACAGCTAGAGGAATTGAGAGAGTTAAGACAGAGATTGGAAAGTTGGAGTGTAAAAGAGAATAAGAAAGAGTTAGAAGGAATAGCGACTAGATAGACAGACAAAGAGTATTGTTGAAGTGGTTATTGTGAATAAGTATATGCAAGCAAACGTGTAATCAAACCCGGGTACTTTAATGAGAGATCTTAAACAGAAATAAAAGAACATCTGTGAATTACATCTGTGATTTACCAAATAAAAGATCAATAAACCTGTTGTAATGGCAGCACGCGTCTGAGATACATATATTTGGTATAGTGTGGAATAGATCCACTGGTGGCAGCGTAAAAAGAGTAAACGCATCCAGAAGGTGGCCCTGAGAGTTTGGGGAGAACAAACAGGGGACAACACTGCGAGGACGTGACAGTCATGTTTGCTTAACTTTTGCTGGCAAAACCGCAAGCTTTCTAACAGAAAGGTCACTTCTAAGCAGATTAACACAATTACTTTTAATATCAGGCCAAGCACACCATTTGCTTATTGATAATTATATGATTGATTAAATATTTATTTCCACATGAGGACTTAAATCAAAACAAAGAAAACAGAAAGGCTACTGAAGAAAGAAAGAAAGAAAGAAAGAAAGAAAGAAAGAAAGAAAGAAAGAAAGAAAGAAAGAAAGAAAGAAAGAAAGAAAGAAAGAAAGAAAGAAAGAAAGATAAAGCTTGCTAGACAAACAAGATGCACTGAATAGCCATGGAAAAAGGCTTGGTTTACTTATGAGTAGATTTATATCAAGCTATGGGGGGACACATCAAAAATAACAGTGGAAACCATGATACAAACAGCAAGACCATCTAGTCATGCCCTGAAAAGTATTCTGATATCTCTTTCAGATATGGAAGCTTCACTTTTGTGAATAGCAGTATACACAAATCTGTGCCTAGGGATGGGACTCAGAACGTGGGATTTGCTGTCAAGTCAACTTAGGTCGCACTGGCGATTTGATTCAGACACGACTCAGGGTTTTTGTTTTTTTTTCCAATGACTCAGACTCGCGTCATGACTCAGACCCCACTCCCCTCCCTTTTTTCTGGGGAAAAAAATCTTGTTTTTAATAGGGACTTGAACTTGGGGCTTGGAACTCAGACTTGGTACCAAAGACTGGGGACTTGGAACTCAGACCTAAAGACTTGCCAACTTCCCTGCCTGCCCCCATAGTAGTAGGCATCCTTCAGTCTCGAGAGACTATGGTAACGTGCTCTGCATGGAGGTCTTGGAACAGCGTCTAGTGTGGCTGAGAAGGCCAATTCGAGAGTGACAATCCCTTCCACACTGAAGACAAATACAATCTGTCCCCTGTCCAGCTCCCTGGTTTTGCTGGTTTCGGGACTGCCTCTTTGCCTCAGCCTGCTGTACAAGTGTCTCTTCAAATTGGGAGAGGCCATGATGCACCGCCTGCCTCCAGGCTGAACGCTCAGATGTCAAGGTTTCCCATCTGTTGAGGTCCATTCCTAAGGCCTTCAGATCCCGCTTGCAGATATCCTTGTATCACAGCTGTGGTCTCCCTCTGGGGCGATTTCCCTCCACTAATTCTCCATACAGGAGATCTTTTGGAATCCGACCATCAGCCATTCTCACGACATGCCCAAGCCAACATAGACGTCGCTGTTTCAGCAATGTGTACATGATAAAAATTCCAGCTCGTCCTAGGACTACTCTGTTTGGAACTTTGTCCTGCCAGGTGATACCAAAAATGCGTCGGAGACAACGCATATGGAACGTGTTCATCTTCCTCTCCTGCCGTGCACAAAGGGTCCAGGACTCACTGCAGTACAGGAGTGTGCTCAGGACACAGGCTCTATAGACCTGGATCTTGGTGTATGCCGTCAGCTTCTTATTAAGCCATACTCTCTTTGTGAGTCTAGAGAACATGGTAGCTGCTTTGCCAATGCCTGCCCCCATACCTGATTGATTAATGTGGAGATCAGAACCTAGCTGTCAGAAGCAGCTTCTGCAGATCATTCTGATGCGCTTCTTGACTGAATCCATTCATCAATCGATCAAAAAAAGGAAAAGGGGTTGGGGGAAGAAGTGCATTAAAACATTTCTATTGTGTCAGAAAGTAGTTTAAAATAGGTATTCAAACCTATATTTAAATAGACATTTTCAATACAATTCTGTGTACTTTTTTTAAAAATCAAATATTAATGTGTATGCAAGATAAAATTGACTTATGGCTGAACACGGGCCAGAATGCTACAAAGTGGAAAAACTCTGATAAGTATAAGTGTCCCCCTGTTCCCAGCATTTATACTGTTCTGTGTTCAAGCTTGCCAATAACTCAAATGAAAGGTGGTTTTTTTTTTTTTTTGTTATTGTTTTTTTAAGAACTGTAGCACTCTTCATGACGAGTCACTCTCCACAAGTAGCTATTTTTATTCCCAGGAAAGGGTTTCCAGCGTTTCAGCCCTTATGTCCCCAGCATCTTTAAAAAATAAAGAGAAAGAAAGCACATGCAAGACAGAGAGAGTGCCTCTACAATAATTTCTGTGCATAACTGAGATAAATTAGTCAAGTGTAATTTTTAAACTCGTTAGTATAATAGGGACTGTGAAATTGTTCTTTGCATGATCTCTTTAAAATGTCTACAGTAAATGCTTCAAATTGTCTCATGGAACACAAATGTGGTTTTTAAACTGCTTTTTAAATGTGTGAAAATCTAAGCAATTAAAGAGCAATTATGCAGGAATTAAAGTGGCAGTGCAATTAAAATGCATATAATGCATAAGTCTGTCAACAGGCCACGATTTCTTTGTCTGCTTGCACTTTCTTGTGGCTCCCGAATTTCTATTTGTGAGATGCAGAGCTGGAGAAAAGTACTTGTGTCTATTGTGAGGATCTGATCTCTTTTGAAAGGCAATTATATTAACATTATTTGCAGAACTAAATTATATTTAATAAGAAAAACAATTATGCTTAATGTGGAAAAAAGAATCACTTTACTCCAAACTAGCAGTCATGCTGCACATTGTTCAATTAAAAAGAGATCAGATTCAATCCCCATTAGATTTTTGTGGTGTAAAGAGCGAATGTGGATTCTGCTTCTAGATCCTGAGAGAGGGGACAATATTGCCTGGAAGTGACATATGTTAAATAATAGTGAGTAAAGAGACTGAAAAAATTAATCCATGATATAGCAAAACCTTGTTCATAAGTAGAAATGCATCACTCAGTAACTTTTGGCTGAACAGATTAAGAGCTGTCTGCATTAAGATGCATTGTGTTTTAGAATCACCTGCACCATTAATAGCAACCTGATGTGCAGACATTAACAAGTAACCATGTTCAGCTCAAAGCTGTGAAAAGCTTCAGCAGTTAGTTGGTTTCTGCATAACAAAAGCAAAGCATACAGCTTATATACTGCCCCTTAGTGCTTAAAAACTCTCTCTTGGTGAGATGGGTCCACCCAGAACCAGCTACCTGAGCCTGGGATCAAATTCAGATCATGAGCAGAGACTTCACTGCAGCACTGCAGTTTAACCACTGAGTCACGAGGCTCCAAGTTGATGTGAGAGGCTGGACTGGATTCTGGTTTCTGTTTTGTTCTTCTCATAATATGAAATTGTTTCCAATAGGAGGTGATGGGACTTTTGTTAACAGGTGATGGTACTGAAATAGCTGTTTTCAAATTGCGGTCACAATTTTCTGCCACTACAGCTGGACCTTGTAGGCAAAGGGACCCGATTAACAGGTCAGCATCAGCACCAAGATGTACATTGGGGATGACATGGCTCACATAGCAGCTTGCTTTGTGTTTTTAGGGGTGCATAGTTCATTGAGCTGGGGCACAAGGACTGGGAGTTCAATTATCCACTGTGCCTCCCAAGCAGAAGAACCAGCCTGTCTGGCCTTGGGCAAGCTGCATAGATCCATACTGCCTGCAGAAGAAGGGGAGAGTAAACCACTTCCCAATAATTCATATCTAGAAAATCCCAAGAAGTTTTGTCATAAGTTTGTGGTTATTATTTATAAATGTGTTCAGCAGCAGGGAACCATAAAGTATGAGTGTAAAATGTGCAATTGCACATACTCAGAACATTTCACTTGTAATAGATACCATATTTTTCTGTCTATAAGACACTACTTTTTCCTAAAATCATTACCCTAAAAATTGAGGGGCATCTTTTACACGGAAGTAAGCCTGAGATAGCTGAGAAGAGAACAAAACGGCACATACCTTGCCTCTGTAAACAGACTCCCTTCAGCCACAAGGCTGAGTTTCCTACAGTCAGGAGACTTAGCTTCTTCCAATCAGGAGCCTTATGGAACTGACGTCAGCTGACCCTGAACAAACCAATTGGAACACACCTCCTTGGAGGTGGAGCCTGCAGGCTCAAGATTCAACAGAGACAAAATGTCCGACATTCTGAGCTCAGAGGCTGAATCCTCAAAGCTATGTTTTCTTAATTTTGGGGCTAGAAAATTGGGGGGGGGGCGTCTTATAAATGGGGGTATGTTATAAACGGAAACATACGATAGATAGATAGATAGATAGATAGATAGATAGATAGATAGATAGATAGATAACAGTAGCCAGATTTTTTGAAACACGCTTGTTTAGCTCTGTAACATCCCAGGAATGTATACATAGTTACAAAGCTTGGAATGATGTTGCAGGAATTGAGGGAAAGAGAAACATTAGCTGCTTACTTCACAAGTGACTAACACAACATGGCCACTTAAAACATCCCACTCTGACCATTATGTTCATGGTTAGAGATGGGCACAAACCATCGGTTGGGTGGTTTGGCCTGGTTTGACCTTTGGACAAACAGGTGTTTGGCGCTTTCCAGACTCACCTCCTCTGTCAGGTGCCCACTCAGATGCAGTGTCTGGAGGAGGAGAGGCAGGGAAGCCAGGACACTCCCTCTGAGTGGGCACCCACCAGAGGAGGCAGGACTGGGAACCAGCAAAACCTGTTCAAAGGATGAACCAGCACAAACGGCCAAACCAGCAGTTTGTGCCCATCTCTATTCAGAGTCAACAATTACTTATAACACCTCTTTACCTTTGCTGTTTCATATGCCCAGAACATGATCCTGGACAAATATGTCATAGCTTTTTCCCACTCTCACTTCATAAAACATCTTACATGATCTCCCATATAGAATTCCTTGTTGCCTTTGGCTACATGGCTAGTGCTTAATATAGGTGTCCTTTTGCATTTCATTAGGTTTCTTCTTCTATGACAGTGGTTCTCAAACTTGGGTAACCCAGATGTTCTTTGATGACTGCTCGCACAAGCCTTTACCACTAGCAGGGCTGGCTGAGGTTTCTGGAACACCTGAAGAACACCTGGGTTACCCAAGCTTGAGAACCATTGGCTGGGAACCACTGTTCTACGGTACCACTCTTGTTGCCGCAGCTTTACACGTGGGGATAGCCTCACATCTCTTTGGAAAGAAAGACATGAGTAGCCTCATGAAGCAGAGTGCTGGATTGAGAACTTATACATAGATGTGTGGGTGTGACAGGAGGTTCTCACTATTTTGAATGAAAGTTCATCCTTTAAAAGATTAACAGTTAAGGTTGCCCAACTAGGAAAAGCAACACCTTAATGAGATGCAATCTAGAGCCTTCCTTTTCATCCTGTTTCCCTGTCCTGTGATTTATTTATACACCAAGGACATGGAGGTCTGTCTGGCATAATATGCCTAAACTCTGAGGAGTTTTAGGTGCCTGTAGAGCCTCAGGGCTTAATTTCTTTCCAATTATGTGTTAGCCTATAGTGACCAGAAAAAATATATTCAGAAAATGACCTTTAATAGCTAGACTCCTTATAATTTCTTTTATATTCTAGGTAGAGTCATAAACACCTGTGTTAATATATTTTCCTCTTTTCTTTCCTTGAGTTTTCAAGCTTCTGTATTATAATAGTCACCATGGGAGCCCACATATTTCACCTAGTGATGAGCAATTTCCCCTTCCCCCTGCTCATGCCAGAATGGCTAGGAAATGAGCTGAGTAATTTCCTTCACAAATCAGGAATAACTTGGCTTATTTTCCAGCCCGATCTGACATGTGGAAGGAGCTCACACAGTGCCTCCTTCCCTCCTTCTAGCCAGCTGAGAATGGAAAAGAATTTTGGTGGATTGAAATGGTCCTTGTGAAAGTACAGTTTCTGCACCTTCTGGAGACCCATCACAAGGAGAAGCACGCCTCACTTTTAAAAATTGTGCGTTTGCAAGGCTCACATGGCATCCCAGAGAAATAAGGTGTGCCCAAAGCTGTGTTTTTGGCTTAACATGTGGATGGCTAAAATCCATACAACTGGGGGAGGGGAAATGCATGCACAGAAACAGGTTTTCACCAGTGGATAAAATGCACTAATGAATGTGCACCTTAACGAAGAAATGTGTACAAATTTCAACTTTGGAAGAGAAACCAAAGTTTTGTAACCCAATATAAAGCAACCAAGGATGGAATCCAGAGGATAATGAAATTGAGACAGCATTTTACTCCTCGACTGCCAGCACTCCCAATCTCACAGCATTTTACACTTCATCTGGCATGAAATTTTCAAGTCTAGCCAACCCACCACTGAATCCTATTCTGCTGTCTTTTTGCTGTTTAAGGCCATACCAGCAGAAGGCAAACTCTCTCAGTTTCTTTTGAACTGGTACAGTTACACATACATCTCCAGTGCTGGACTGCACATCTACCACCTGAGGGCTAATGTCACTAAGCATGGAGGGACAACAGGTGATGAATTCACCATAGGAACTCTGAATGCAACAACGGTATGAAGTTTGTGTGAGAAGCATCTACACCAATGAACCTAGAGATTCTCAAGGTATCTACCCAGCTATTCACCCTCCAATATGTCAAGCAACTCAAGATGAAGGCAACTTTTGAGGCAATGAAGATGCAGGAGAACAATAGGCCTGCAGCATTTTTGGTTTTCCTGTCACTACCTACAAGCCATGCTCAGCCAATAAATTTTCATAGAATCGTTAAATTGGAAGGGGCCTATAAGGCTATCAAGTCCAACCCCCATGCTCAACGCAAGATTTTTTTTTACTCCTGAATGTTTCATAAAATTTTAAGACAGGCAAGCAATGCTCTTATGTGTTAATGGAAATATTGGAACCTGTAAACAATGGTCTTCCTATTTTGCTGGCAGGTGGGTTTTATGTGGTCTTCCCAGTGATTTCACACTGAAGGCCACTTGGTGAGGACTTGGATAGGCATTTATACTGTAATTGATGTGGGGCCTGACCAGCATCAGAATACTGGTGGGAATAAACTCAAGGTCAACTCTGATTGTTTACTCCGGAAAAAAGAAAGGATGGCAAGAAGCCAAAAAAGGAACATTATTGATCAGGATGAAAGAGAAGTACAACTTACCATTGTTAACACACTACAGTTTAGCCTCACCTTTCTATGACATGCAGGGTTCCCCATGCCTACTGATGACATCTTCTTGGTCATGAATGGAACCATATTGACTACAGAAGGACACATTCTGAGAATGAGTTCCTTGTTATTATTGATACAGACTCAGTCTGACACCGCTAATAAAGCACAATTCATATTGTATCCACTTCAGAGGGCAGGTATTCTATGTATCTTCATTTTGGTGACCTGTCATCTACCTAATGTGGCAACAAACAAGTTTAAAATCTCTTTTAAAAAAAACTTTAAGATTTTGATAAGTGCTTCTGGAATTAATATTACTTGTCTGAGCAAGTTGGGGAGCATTCTTTTTACAAAATTGTTTCTTATCTCCCCTCCCCCACTTATTCACCAGGCTTCCATTGTCATTCAAAATCATGACATGTTGGCATTTACCAGTCAGTCAGAATTTCTGACAAGATAGAAGGGAATGATTTGTGGCTTAAAAAGAATCTGCTTCTGCTCATTTCATGCCTGTTCATTACATTACTTCTATCACTTACACTGGGAAACTTCCCTGCATTGACTCAGGCTTTTGGTCTACTTAGCTCATGAGTGTCTGTGATGACTAACAGTTGCTTTCTGGGGTTTCAGACAAGGGTTGAGAGGCCATTAATTGACTCTAACTGCTAGATAGCTCTGTGGTTTAGGTATTGGGCTGTCAAGCCAGAGTTTAGGAGTTCAATTCCCCATTGTGCCTCTTTGGCAGCAGTTGGGACTTGATGATCCATAGGGTCCCTTCCAGCTCTGCAGTTCTAAGATTGTCTAAGATAAGTGCAAAGTCATACATGATAAGCCCAAGGAAAATCCACAAAACATCCTATGTCTCAGCTGGTTTGGAATTCAGAAAGCTCTCTTGCAATGGCCCTCCCTCCAAATGAGGACACACTTGATATACTCACTACCGTGTTTCCCTGAAAATAAGACAGGGTCTTATATTAATTTTTGCTCCAAAAAATGCATTGGAGCTTATCTTCAGGGGATGTTTTATTGTATTTTCATGTACAACAATCTACATTTATTCAAATACAGTCATGTCATCTTCTTCTGGTTGCTGCACAATGGTGGAGGACAGGGTTTCACTTAACTGGGGCTTATTTTTGGGGTAGGGCTTATATAATGAGCATCCTGAAAAATCCTACTAGGGCTTATTTTCAGGTTTAAGGGGAAATGGTAGTTCCCTACCATTTGCTGCAGGAAGGGGAAGTTACCATCACACACTCATTCTCAAGAAAAGTTCATCAATATCAGAAGATAAGGCAGAATTGAGATCTCTCCTCCTTCGTTTTTTGCTGTGGCTGATCTCCATTAGCAATTGAGAAGAGGAAGAGCAGAACAAGGAAGGAAAGATCACCACTTGAATCTTCTCCCAAAGAAAAAGAAAGCATGACCATAAACAGGCTCTAAACTGGTGTACTTTCCTTCTTTCATTGAAAGTTAAGAGGGTTATGAATCAATCTGAGTTATTTACACTAATGGATTTTATGGCAAACCACAATCTTCTTTCCTCCCTCACCCACCCTACATTTTCACTTCATCTTTGTCAAATATCAGCTTTCATTTTCTGTTTTGGCATCAAAGAAGTATACATTTCTGAGTGATAACAGACAATCGATTAGTATAACTGTCAGGCCATGTAAGTCAGGAAATTATGAAAATGCTTGTGATTTTTCAGTTATTCCCCCTGCCCCTGAAACCCAACAGATCAGATTTTAAGCAGGGCATTCTTGGTTTTGGGATCCACGTCCTTTTGCTTTAGAAACATCCATAATTATGTGTCTTACACCTCCCTCCTTCTCTTCTCCTTTGATGAGATCAAATCACAGTGCATCCACAAACAGTTACTCAGTAGTAACTTTCTGTTGATGTGTGTGCATGGCAACTAATGGTATAAAATGCAGTTGAAGCCAGCATGCCAAAAAGTAATTGGTGGCAGCATTCCAGAAATAATTAAATTCGATGAATAGCTGTTAATAAGCTTTTTAACTCAGTGATTCACATCCTCATTGCTCTCCCCCCCCCCCATTAGCAACAGAATTCTCCCTAATGAATTAGTGAAACAGACAAGATAGAACAATATAAATGGAACAGAGAAAGATTTCTATTAAATGATACCAATCCCAAATACTTTGCCAAGTAATCTCAGGGTTTGTTGTTATTGTTTTGGTTTTTTGCCAATGCATTTTAAACACTGAGCAATGCACATGGCCCACAACTTGGAACTGGAAAGAAATGTACTGGGTAAGTATTTCCAGATGGAAGTATTCCTAAGACTTTGAGCAGAACAGAATGCACTCTGCCTCAGAAATCCATATATTTGTTAGCCTTGCAATACATTTTAGAATGAAAAAAATGCACATAAATCCATGCATGTCTTTGAAAAATGTGTGTGGTCAAAATGCATACAGTGGAAAAATGCAAAAGCCTGCCTTAATCATTGCAAAAATGTGTTCCTTACAAAAATATATGCGTGCAAAATTTATGTGTATAGAAATGATTTACATGCAGGTGTGGAGGAAAAAGGCTTTGCAACTGAATGCCACAACTAAGAATGTTGCATTAAAAAAGGAGCATGTTGCCATACTCATTATTCCTCAGCAGCCAGGTTGCCATTAGTGTTGCTCTGATCACTCAAATAATTAATTGCATTGCGCCTTATTAATGTGTCCTGCTCTCACTGCCAACAGGCCAGAAAAATACAAGGGCAAACTCTGGTTCCCTCTGGTAGCCATTTATGAGACTGCACTCTGTGTCGTCGTCGTCGTCATCATCATCATCATCATCGTGTGCTGTCAAGTTGTTTCTGATCAATGAGAACCCTTTTCAAGGTTTTCTAGGTAGAAAACATTCAGAAGTGGCCTACCATTCCCCTCTTCTGGGGTCATCCTGGGACTGTTTAGCTTGTGCAAGGCTACACAGGCTGGCTCTTCCCCAGGGAAGAACACTGAGAAATTGAACTCCCAGCCTCTCTCTGCAGCCAGATATCTGATTCACTGTGCTATTCAGACAGCTGCATACAAAAAGATAAAAGACAAAACTAAAGAATACTTCCTATGCAGTTTGGATTGACAAGAGAACGGCATCATACCTGAAAAGAAAATGCTTGTGATTTTTTTCAGCCATTCCCCCTACCCCTGAAACTCAACAGATCAGATTTTAAGCAGGGCATTCTTGGCTTTGAGGTCCACATCCTTTTGCTTTAGAAACACCCATAATGACGTGTCTAAAAAGGCCTTAACATATCCTTTGAGAGTAACTTGTGAACATAGGTAGCTGGTACTTGTTACATAGAAGTAACTAACCGTAATTCTCACTCATCTCATTTAAAAATAACTTTGTTAACTGCTAGTTGCCATAGTTGCTACTGAAAAATAACTCATTATATGTACCTGTAACTAGTTACTTCCAAATTCCATTGGATACAAAAACAGGAGAAGCTAAGAATGTTTGGAGAATGGAGAAACTCAGGAAGAATGAGACTGAAGAATGGGCCCTGTGCTCTGCAACATTTTTGTGAATGACCTGTATCAGGGGTGCAGCAAATGCTAATCAGATTTGCAGATGACACAATAGTGGGTGGAATAGCTAATACCCTGGAAGACAGAAACAAAATTCAAAGTGATCTAGATAGGCTTGAGCACTGGGCTGAAAACAACAGAATGAAATTCAACAGGGATAAATGCAAATTACTGTACCTAGGAAAAAGAAACCAAACACACAGTTATAAGATGGGAGATACCTGGCTCAGCAATACTATGAGTGAGAAGGACCTTGGAATTGTAGTAAATCACAAGCTGAATATGAGCCAACAGTGTAATGTGGCTACAAAAAAGGCAAATGTTATTTTAGGCTGCATTAGCAGAAGTATAGTCTCCAAGTCCCGTGATGTACATGTTCCCCTCTATTCAGTACTGGTTAGGCCTCATCTTGAGTACTGTGTCTAGTTCTGGACATCACACTTCAAGAAGGATGCTGACAAATTGGAACAAGTTCAGAGGAGGGCAACAAGGATGATGAGGGGGCTGGAGCCAAGCCCTATGTGGAAAGAAAGAATTGGGCATGTATAGCCTTCAGAAAAGAAGACTGAGGGGACATATGATAGCACTTTTCAAATACTTGAAAGGCTGTCATACAGAGGAGATGCAGGACCTGTTCTTGATCATCCCAGAGTGCGGGACATGCAACAATGGGCTCAAGTTAAAGGAAGCCAGATTTTCAGTTGAATATCAGGAAAAACTTCCTAACTGTTAGAGCAGTACAGTAATAGAACTAATTACCTTGAGAAGTGGTAAGTGCTCCAATACTGGAGGCATTGAAGAGAAATTTAGAGAAACCACGTGACAGATATCCTTTGATTTGTATTCCTGCATTGAGCAGGGAGTTAGACTCAATGGCCTTCTACGCCCCTTCCATCGAACTTCATGATTCGATGACCAATTTGCACATTCCTGTCTGTAATGCTATTAAACCAAGATCTTAGCTTGTTTTGAGAAACGGCTTCACTTTCATGACCATGTGCTAGAAGATTTCACAATACTAGCTGCATTGCTGGCCCTCTGCCAGACTAGGTATGCCCTCAATGTTCCCCTGAGTGTTTATACAAGATCTTGGTATCAGAGTAATCAGCTGCTCCAACTGCATTAGTATTGCTTTACAGTCAACCACGCTCAATGTATGGACTTCAATGTGAGATTGGCTTGAGCCTGAACTGTTTTTTTCCTGTGTCCAGTGCAAGGCCCCACTTTAACTCTGGTATATGAATAACCTGAATATATGTTTGCTGAAATCCTGTAGTAAGTCACACTAGAGTAAGCCTGTTGAATCAATGGGGATTTGGTGAGTAAACTCCTGCATAGGTTCCATAGATTCAAATAAACCTATTGTAGTTAACACTCACTTGAACATAGTAAGTCACAGCTAAAGGAGGCTCATTTGAATCAATGGAACTTACAGAGGAGTTGACTTACCAAATCCTCACTGTTTCAATGGGCCTACTCTAGTACAACTTCATACACTAAGGAACAGGATTTCAGCTGATATGTCTGAATAAAGCTGACTCACCTCTAATAATACTTGCTGCAACATTATCTCTCTATTTATCATCTTTCATGTTTCTTAAGCTGGATGCTTATCCCACAGCACAAGCAAATATTTTAAGACAAATCTTTTTTTTTTTTTTTGAGTCTTACAATTTGGGTCTAGCTGCTCATTTTGCCAAACTCCTTCTTCTCAGGTTGACACCACTCACAGGTCAATCAGGTTTTCTGAGTTGATAAGAACAAGTCTCATAGACTGTGTCTGAGACATTATCTTACCTGTAGTGGTTATTTGCTCAGGGATCTTATGGTCAAAAGGCAAATGTAGTAACTACTTTAGCTAAAGAGGCACTTGATGGGGGCATGTAACTCTGAACTATGGTGAACTACTAAAGAACGTGTGGTGGTGTTTTTCGAAGTGATGACAAGAAGGTTGGGATTTTTTTCCCTTAAGGAAAACTACATTTCTATGCTCCTGCTAGACCCCATTAGCTTTCCATATTCTTATTTCTTTACCACTTCCTGTAGTTTCCCATGCTATGAAGAATTTCTTTGAAGGATAAGTATATTGGTTACCATGGACACACTATAATGGTCAAAATATTTGTTACAGTAGGGGAGACACATGGATCAAGCAGGAAGAGTGCCTCCTCTCAAAATGTATGAGTGGCACTTTCCCTGCTCCACTAAGACACCACCTATGAATTATAATATGATGTAGGATTTGGTTTTTAGATGGGTGAATATTGTAGCCTGTGCTTTTTGGGGGGTGGGGTGGGGAAGTACACTTCTTAGCATGAAGATGTTCATCCACTTGTTCTTTTGCATCCTTCCATTCTTTATTAGTGTCAGTTGCTTTGAATCAGCACACATCCAGACTGGGAACACTTCATAACACCACAATATTAACCTTTCAGTATGTGTTCTCTAATTGGCTGGGAGCACTTGCATGACTAATCCAGAGGGAGAAAGAAACACCAGCCAGGGAGCAATGCAGCACTAAAATATTGGAAACATTGGCCCTTAAAAGGATTAGACTGCTTGTTTGTACATAGTGCTTTTCAAGAGAGGACTCTACTCCAACAAAATAGCTATTTTTGTCTAAAAATGTAAGCCAAAAACCTGAAACCACTCCACCCAAAAGTCAGGTTTATTTCTTCTGAGAACTTCTAAATCTGGAACATGCTCAACAGAAGTATGCAGAAGACTTGGTTCATTCACCAGAAACCTCAAATAGGTGAGACAAGACTGCCATCTGAAGTCCCTGAGAACTGTTCCCAGCAAAGGTAGATCGACTATCCCATGTGGTGTCCACCAACTCCTTTAAACTACAAGTCCCAGCATGCTTAATCATCTGTCAAACTAGTAGGATCTGATGAGAGTCAATTCCCCCAAACACCTTAAAAGCTCCTACTGATGGTAGGCTGATACACATGAGTAGTATAAGGATACTACTCACATGATGTTGAGATAGATGAGCCAGTGGTCTGATTCAATGCTCTTTCAATAATTTTATGCAAAATAATGTCCTCTCAGCCATAAAAGAGATGTCAACTAAGGGTGACCCATTTCCCAGCTATGCCACAGAACTAGAAAAAAAAAAGTCTAGGTAAGTCACATGCCAATCACACACAGACCCACTCTGGGTAACACTTTTTTCCTTGCTTATTAATAAGCTTTCATGCTGTCATCACCCACTTCTCTTAGTTAGAACCAAGCATTCTGTATTATTGATATTGTTATTAACCAGTTTTCATTTCATCTTAAGCCTCTTCCAGTGACACTGGGCTGAAATCCAGTGGGGAAACTCACTATAAAGTAAACAGCTACTCATTTTACAGTAAAGGACTTTGTAGTAAATCAAACAAACATAAATCTGTCTTAATCCTTCTAATCATGCAGAGATGAAGCCATGAAGCTGTTTGTTTTCTGATTTTCCCCATCCTCTTTCCTTGTTGAAATATATTGGCCTTCCTCCAGGTAAACAGGAGATTCTGGTGGCATGTTGATCAAGCTGCTGTGGCACAGGACTTGCAGCTAAGGAAGTGGTAACAGTTACCTTTTAGCTGGGGAAAAGACCCAAGAAAAACAAATAAGCAAACGGGCAACAACTCACACTGTTTGAATGAGCAGGAACTCCGTGTTAGGTTCCTAGGTGGCCTACTGCCCTCAAGCCAAAGTATTTCAGGTTTGCTTTGTTCAACAGATAAAAGAAGAGCAAGCAACACTTTCTCTGGTTGTTTTCCTTTGAATGGTTTCAGCTGAAAAAGGCTGTGCATTATGCCCTCCCCATTTCATAGTTTGAGAAGTATTATGTTTGTCAGAAACAAGTGTTGGGCTGCATCCTCAAGCCAGTCCAGTTTCAAAATTGTAGTTTTTGGTACCTATGGGTCAAACGGAGAAATCCAGTGTGAGTAATTTATCACTTGAAATTGCAGGGAGCAGACAAAAGCAGGTCATTAGACAGTCCAGGACATATATCATTCCAAGGAGTCTAGGCAAGGCAAAGATGGTAATGAGCAAGAGGCTTTGAATGAGTTGTCTCCCACCAACTATCTGATGGAGCTCTCTGAATGTACCAGCTGTCCAACTGTTTCCAATTAGTTATCAAGAGACTTTGAGATGTTCCAGCTTCTTTTGCTTGAAATTCCTAAGCCTCCATCTTTCTTTCGGGCAGATGGTCTTCAAACATCTGGAGTTCTAAAGAAAAGGGGGGATTTGATTCAATAATTCCAAAGAAACATCTGTAGTGAATTGAAGTTAAGGGTGGAAAGAAAAGGGAAGAGATTGCTTTGAGGGGAGGTAGATTTTCTTTGTTGATTGATATACTAAATGGATTCTGTTGGCTGCTTAGTAGGGATGTTTGTCTTCCTTGTTGAAGCAAAGCACAAAATAAAGGAAGTGGGGAGCAAGGAAGGAAAGATACCTAGCTGTGTACAAAACTTGGAAAGTTACTTTTTTGGGACTATAGCTGCTTCAGTCTCCTAGCAGCTGAGGGATTTGGGGAACTGTAATCCCAAAAAGTAATATTTCCAGGTTCTGTGTGTTTGATTTCTAAATCTTCTTCATTTGGTTACCAGGCTGCTAGTAATTCATCTGCAGAAATGTCACAACTTGGTCTTCTAACTTATAATTAACTTATTTTGGAAGGAAACTGAAAAAAGGGCTTCATCACCCATAATTTTGGTGTTCAGCAGGTTTTTCCTTTGGAAAGTGACCAACTTCTAAATTGCAAGTAACAAACTTTGCACAAGGGCTCTTTTGTTTTCTACAAATACCAATAAAATGTAGCATGCTGTAAAACTTCTAAATGCTGCCTGTAACCAATTGCAAGAGCATGCAAAA
Source organism: Intellagama lesueurii (assembly GCA_037013535.1). Taxonomy (NCBI): domain Eukaryota; kingdom Metazoa; phylum Chordata; class Lepidosauria; order Squamata; family Agamidae; genus Intellagama; species Intellagama lesueurii. The sequence goes on along the minus strand of JBAJHW010000004.1, from coordinate 89,154,385 downwards.
GTGGATCTTTTTAGTGGGATGGACTAATCAGGCAACATCACATAGAGATTGGAAAGAACATTTCTGTACAAAAATATGTGTTTCACTCCTTCTGAAACTGCCAAGATAACAAAATTAATAGCATTCTCTGAAGACCTTGTTCCTAAACTACTAGAAGACAAAAATCCTCATTTTTCTGGAGCAATTGCTAAATTTGTTGCTGCCTCCAAGATAATTGAACCACATTATGGTGTCTAAATATTTTTTTTATGTTGCTCAAGAATTTTTTTCATGAGCTTCTAAGGAAGAAAAGGAAATGATGCATCTTGCCTAAGAATGTATTTTGTAATGTATTTTGAATAAAAAGGTGCAGACAAAGCTACAAGTACATTTCAAAACTGTAAAGCAATTACACTCATGACACAATGGTTAAACTGCTGTACTGCAGCCAAATCTCTGTTCATGAATAGAGATGGGGATATTCGTATACGAATATGAATATCCCCGCACAGCTGGACTTAACGAGGGTTCAGCCCCTGGGGCCAGAGCATCCACTCACACATCTGGCAGTGGCAGCAGCCTCGCTCATCCTTCCAATCACTCCCAGAGTGCCGCTCTCTTCCTGCTCAGCTAGCCACTCCAGGCAAGGGGAGGGAGGACGAGTCTCCCTGCACGGCTGCTGAGTATACGAATACCCCCATCTCTATTCATGAGGAGAGGTTAAGTCTAAGTCCTCTGGGATATTCGTATTCATACCCCCATCTCTACTCATGACCCAAGTTCAATCCCAGGTAGCAGGCATGAGGTTCACTCAGCCTTCCATCCTTCTGAGGTCAGTAAATTAAGTACCGAGCTCACTGGTGGGGTGGGGGGACTGTAGCCTGCATAATTAAATTGTAAACTGCCCAGAGAGTACTTTAAGCGCTTTGGGGCAGTACATAAGCAGCACACTTTGCTTTAAAATGCGCTCATTTCAATAACACACACAAACATGCCTTTCTCAATTGCATACAAAACTGTACACTAGAAAAATGGGCACAAAATGGCAGATGGAGAGAAAGCACACAAAATTTGTGTGGATTTTTATGCAAAAGAAGCAGTTTTACAATGCAGTACAAAAACAGGAATGGAAAAGAGAAACAAAAAAGTACAGAGGGAAGCTGGGAAATTCCATGACAATGAAACTGATAAATCTGAACATCATTACCTAGTCAGGGTCACATGTGTATTTGTGCATCCATTCCATTCTCCGTCTTCATTAATTTCTTCTCTCTCTCTTTCTCTTTTTACATTTTGCTGTTTGTTTTTAAAATCTGCAGAAACCTTAATGTATGTTACCCTAGAATGCACATTTTACATGCAGTTTGTCATAAGATATGCATTTTTGTACGTCTTTGGTTGTAAAATGCAAACTTTATATGCAGACTGGCACATTTCTTCAGCCAAATATTACTTATCAAAATTCGGAGAAGTGAAAAATTTGAAGGGTAACTGCATTCCAATCCACAAATGGTTTTAACAGCTGGGAGTCAGGTCAGTGCAGCTCAAAATACAAAGTGAATGACTAATGAGGCCTGTCTCATTACTGTTTTGTCGAAGCCAGAGCCAAATTTATAGAGACCATCAGAAAATAAGCAATGAACAATTGTTTAGTGGTTCAGGCACACGTCTGGTATAATTAGGTATATATATATATATATATACATACACACACAGTATATAGAAATTAGGGGAGAGAAAGCTCAGAAGGTCCCTGGTTCAAATCATGGCTTATCTTCCCTGTGCACAGTATGGAAATAGTCATCCTCATTCTCATCATCCATCATCTTCATAGCTTGTTGTACAAATTAGGAAGGGGAATGCATACAACATGAATTGAATATTAAGAATGTACTATATGAATGTGCATTGTTATGATAACAAAAAAGGATAAGTGGTCATAAGAAAAATTCCTAAATTCAAATAGTGGCGTATGTATATTGGCATAATATTTAATTACTATTACACTAGCAGCTACTCTGCTATGGTCACCCATAGAAATGGATTGAATATAAGCCTAGGTTTCTGAATTCTTTATCAAATTCTGCTGTTATCCACTGTCACTGTTATTTTCTTCACAACTACCAAGCCCATCTCTCAACACAAGGCTTTAAGGTTAAAAACTGTCTATATTCCCTACATTAACACATGTGATTCCTTCTTTCTTTCCCCTCTTGGGGTTTAACTGCATCTTCAAACCACCCACCACCCACCATTCTTCTCTCTTCTCTCTCTCCCCCATCATCTCCGCTCAGACTTGATGTCTGTTTTCTGTCTTCTTGAGGAATTTTTGCAACAGGAACCTAAAGCAAACATAGGTTTAATGTTACCAATGAACACGTAGAATGTGACACTGATATTTCATCTACATTTCATTCAATTTCATTCTTTGTCTTTATGTCTGATGAAGTGGACGTGTCCATGAAAGCTTACATTAAAATATAATAGTCTTCAAGGTGCCACATGTTTTGGTCTTGTTTGTTTTGTTTCTTTGGATTTTGCCTGCTATACTCTGCTAGCTTTAACTGAGAACTGGGCAAAGGATCCTATTCCTTCCTTCTGCTGGTACAACAGTCCACTACATGAATGGTTGTCCAATGTCTGTCTGGATATCTTCTTATGCAAACTTCAAACTGGCCAACTGTAGCAAGACTGACTATTGCATGACCAGAAGGAATGAACAGAATTCTATCCCAGATATATTCTGGTGGAAGACCACATTGTTTAATGCACATCCTGCTAGTCACTAATGAGGTGTTCTTTCTCAAAGATCAAAGTATTCTCCAGCTTTAGTACAATAATCATCATTAAAGCAAGTGATAAATGAGTCAGTACACCTCTCCTTTCCCATTCTTCCCTTTTTCTATAAAGGGTTTGTGTATGGATGGTGCTGTATCCCATTGGTTGCCTGCTCCAAAATTCAGTATCAGCCCACAGACACAGCATTATTTTTTTCTACAGTGATTGCATCCTATTCTACATTTTCTACCTTGGGGTGAGGATGTTCAGGCAAATTCCATCACAGCTAAAATGATTATATGAAGACCGATGGGAAAGACCCACCAAAACAACCAGCACCACCTGGGAGCTCTCCCTCTAACTACCCATGACAAGGTCTCTTCATGGAAACAGGGATCTTGAGTGATCCAGGATATCCTTTGAACCCCTCCTTATGTACACCAAACCCATGGAACGCGCCCCTCCTGAATCTTCAGTCAACTACTTCTTGTCCCAGATTATTTGCTTTTTTCACACATTTCTAAACCTTTTTAGGCTACTTCACATTTTGAGAACACTGGGATTGAGAAAACAATTTATTTTAAAATGTATTATTACCTTATTAAAATACATAAGGCATAATTTGATTATTTCTACACTTCCTTACTCTACAGTTATCCTCATACAACTCACTTTTTAGTCTGCAACCACATTACTGCCAGACCTTCTGCTAGAATAACCCTGGATGCAAATGTTGACAAAATCCCCTTATAAGAGAAGATAAAAGCTGCCTAGCTAAATATTTCAGGTGCTGATTTCATCCTCTGCTTTTCTGAAGAGAACAAGGGAGGGACTTAAAAACTAAGAGTCAAATCCTTCTGAGCTGATCCAGGCTTTAAACCTCAGCCAACCAGCATCCCCACATTTTATTTACTTCAGTGGACTAGAATTTTGCTTTCAGTAGACACTCAATAAATCAGTGTGCTGCCCCATTGATACCTTTGGTGTTGTCCAGCCATCTGTAGCTCTGCTGCTATCATCCTGCCCGATCCAAATGAGATTCATTAACTCTATGTGTACATGTGCAGACATGGATGTAAAAACAACAGCAGCAGCGACAAGATAGATGGGAGGGGGAATTTAACTCCACATGCATTTTAGCTTGAATGTCAAGCTAAAAGCATCTGTTGACCCACAGAGATCCAAGTATATTATAGGGTGCCAAGCAATTATACAAACAGTATTAGGCCATCACTTACAACGCCTATGCAGTCATGAATGGCAATGTCAAGATAAATAAGGACAGATGAGAAAAAGGCCTCCCGTTTGTAATATCCCCAAGAAATGCTGTGCATGGCAGCTAAGTAAACCACTAATACTTGGTCCAATGGCTGCTTGCTTCCAATGGAAAATTAGCACCTGCTGTTCTCAGTGGCAGTGAAGAGGGAAAGCTAATAGGAGGTCTTCCTGAGACAAAGCAATAAAACGGGCCGCCAACATTGCTGTTTGTTCTGCATCTTTCAGCTAGGTAGCGGATGGAGAAAATTACAGAAGCATCCTCTTAAGCAGCAAGCTCTTGTAGTCGGCAAATGTGCTCCTTTATCGGGGAATTGTGTAATAGGGGTTTTGCAACACTTAACCATGCTTGCTTAAATTGGTCCGGGTTCGTTCATTTGCAGAGCAGATATCAGTGCCTTGACAGCTTTTTCCACCATATTAAAATGGCAATGCGTGTGCCAGCTCAGCTTCTGGTAAAAGGCAGGAGGCCGATACAGGGTAAATCTTATTAAGCAATGGAAAAACACTCCTGCCTTTTTCAAATCCATCCCCTCCGCCAAACAAAACAATATTGCTTCTTTTCACACATCACAAAATCAGCTGAAGATAGCTACTTTCAGTCTAGGCTCATAAAGGCAAGAATGTATGACTGTTCTGATACAATGTTAGTCTTTATCAAATAGTAATAATGTCAGGGTTTGGTCAAAGATGAGTGCTTTTAAATATTATTGATTGCAAATAATAGTGTGCTATATTGTGTACATTTACCTTCACTCTATTTAGATGTGCTTAAAGATTGCGGAAGCTGCATGCAACAGCCCTGTTCCCCCCATTGTCACTTTAATCACAGAAACACAGCAGTCTGAAGAGGAGGGGAGCCGACTCTATCCAAGTGGGATTTCCCAATGAGGCAACCCTCCCCAGTCAGGATACTGGCTCACATGGAGAGGCTATCTGGATAGAGCAGCCTCCCCACCCCTTGTATTTCCATGTTCAGTGCAAGGATGGAGGGTAGAGGGTCGGGCATACTCCCTTCATTGTGTGTTGCTGCCACATGCTTATAGCAGAAATGAATAGGATTCTTGTTACTTTCCAACTGTGCAGGAAAATGTTCTCAACATTTTGCTCATTTTATCATTCCAGTTCCAGTAAATGCTGTTCTTTGAGGACCATTGTTTCTGTAGACTTAAAGACAACTGCCATGTACAAGACAGAAATGGCACTCTGGAAGGGAGGGAGGGACTACACAAGCAACAAATCTTTTACAGGGGGAAGCCCTTGAGAGTTAACTCACAACAAACAGTTATGTAAAGTCTGAGCATGCCTGGTGACCACAGCTTGTAAATTTTTCTGTTGAGATGGATAAACAATGATGACCATGTGGGATGGAGAATGGAATCAGGAAGCTGGAAAAAGAAATGGGGGAGGGGCAAATGATATTTTAAAAATACAATGCCAAACTGAATTCTCAGAGTGTCATAATTAAAGTTCATTTTGTGACACATACACTCCAAGCATTTCCTTCTTCAGGGGCCAATTGAACTGCTATATTTCTTGGCTGTGAGAGGTTCCTGAATCAAACTCAGTTGGTTGACATGGGCATAATGGCTTCCATCTCTAGCTACCTGCTCTCTTGCCAACTGGCAGCCACCCATTCCCTTCCTCTCTTGTTGACATGGTTTGTGCACCCTTCTGCCTGAGAAGGCAGCCCAGAAGACAGATGCAGACATGAAACATTTTGTTACAGGAACCCTTCCACCCCCCACCCCCCATTCACTAATCTATAATGCTCAGGCTTTGATGGCCGTCATTAACATATCCAAAACAGGATTACCCAAACGCAAATAGGCTTGCAGGGACCCCAAGGTTTGCAGATATATAAAAACTTTAGGGGGGTGGAATCTGAGGAACGGAATTCCAAGTATGGGGCAACACCCCCTCCCCATCCACCTGTTGGGAAGTGTGCATAGAACAAATACTTTTCAAATACTTTCTCTCCCCAACCCTAAGCTGTTCTCTCCCTGATTCTTGGTTTCACTTTATTATGACACATCTGCATAACACTGGAGCCACAAGGAGACAGGCTGAATTAGCCAGCAAAATGGCTTCAAAGCAGGCTTATTCCAACAGGCTTATTCCAGTTTTCCTAATCTATTTTTAATACAAATGTTTTTGCCTTCAGGTAAGGTATTGTACATGAAGTCTTTTTCAGCTTATCCCACTGTAAATGGACTTATTCAGCTGTGTGTTGTGCCCAGGTTTACTGGTCATAATGAAACTACTCTGTCCATAGCTACACAGTGTACAAACATCACCAGTCCTCTCACGCTCTCCTTTGCTCACAGTTAGAAATGCAAGCTATATCTCTGGAAAAGAAAGGCCACTTTTCTTTCAGGCCCCTCAACGCGGGTAGTAAAATGTCCAGTTCACATAGCTCGGGATGGCTCCCCATTTGTCCCTGTCATTTGTGTGAACATGTGGAATAAGAGCAGGGGCCAAAGCCCATGGCCTGTGTCTCCGTGGCCTGTATCATTTGTTTTCCACAACGTCAAGTGGGCGAAATGACTGTGACTTGAAAAACCCGCTGGCTGCTTAAGAAAAATCACTCTTCTAAAAGTTTGTCCTCAGGGTATGTTTGCATTTGTATGCTTTTCATGTCTTATGAATATTTAAAATCTCTCAGTGTTTTTGTTGTTGTTGCTCTTGTTTTGTTTTGTTTTTGGTCTTTTTGGAATTTTGGAGATACATTTAAAAAAAAAAAAAAGACTGTCGATCGCCTACGTGATGTACGAAGCCTGGTGGTCATGGCATTTTAAGGGCAGCAAACACGAGAGGAGGCCTTCTATGAAGTGGCATATTTGGAAATAAAGACAAAGACACCTCAGTTGTGGCCCCCAGCTCAGAAAATCAGCTCCCTAGGAAAGCCCATTAAGCCTCTGCTTAGTTTCTTATTCAAATTTTCACAAAATAAAATAAAATAAAATCTTCCAGTCTATGAATATAGAATATTGTGCTTCTGTATCCATCATTCAAAATATCAGGAAATGGTCCGATATTGCTGGACGATATCATGCCCACGCTGCAATCAGGAAAAAGGATGCCAAGCTTTATATAGCAGAGGGCAACCTGTTGGAGGAAGGCATCCTTTGGATGAAAGTCAGTTGAAAGGCCAGGATATTTTTTCCATCCATAAAAACTCTAGTCATAGATTTAGAATAGAGTTAACTTGTATCTGTGAGAAGAAGGTGTAGGGTAGGGGGGCATTCTGTATCATCACTCTATTCATGGGGAGAGCAATAGTCTGAAAAGAAGAAATTTCCCTCTTTGTGGAGAACCCTGAAAGCGAAAGTAATAACAAATACAACAGCAGCAGCAACAACAAAAACAGTAACGGATTTCTGATCATATTAAAGGGTACACACATAGAGGAGGTACAGAAAATTATGTACCTTTCAGACTATCACTCTGCATATGAAAAGAGTAACAACAGTGGGTAGGATTAACTTGTTCCCTTTTCTCACAAATTCAGGTTAATTTTACCCTGAACATGTTGATAGGGCTAATATGCCATCGAGGTGTCCTAGCTTTAAAGCTGCATAAATGTTCAGTTAAGATCTAGAGAAATGAGACCAAGTGGAGGCTGAGATTTGCACGTCCCTCTGCTGGAGCAACTCCACTACTAGGGAAGATCACAATATCTCAGGCTTCTTAGCTTAGGAACAAGGTGAAGAAGTGGTGACATGGCAGAGGTACACAGATTACATATGATGTGGAGAAATTCAAGAGGGGCCATTTTTCCTCCTCACATTATTGTGCAGCCTAAGACCAGCCCTCAAAGCTGGTCTTTCTTAGGTGTACGTCAGGAAAGATGCAGGCTGCATTAGGGCTATTGTTTTAATGTTACAGCTGAGGCAGTTGTGGATTGGATATCACACCCAGACTCTTTGTTGGAAGAACTTGGTTAGAAAAGCAATCCACAGCTGCCTCAGCTGTAACTTTAAAACAACAGCCCTAATGCAGCCTGCATCTTTCCTGACTTACATCTAAGAAAGGTGGGCCTGTTGAAGTCCATCTTGCCAAGAACCTTTGGACTTTACATCTAAGAGTAACTTTCCTGGCAAAAACCATCTTGCCGTCAGCTTTTGCACTTTAGGTTCTTCACACTGGTACATGCCTGGCAAACGTGATGGTCCTGATTCACAACAGCTCGCAGTTTGTGTGATGATTTTTTTAAAGTGGTTATCACCTACTCTTGCATTTGTATCTAGTCATCTCTGATATCTTTTTCTCTACACTCTAATATCATGAAGCCCTTAATCTACTGCATTATAGACAGTAAAGGAATGAGTTACAATTTGCATTCCGATGGAACAGCTAACTGGCTGCAGAAGAGCAGGGAGGAAGGAGAAATAGTGGGCTGGAGTTGGAAGGTGGAGAGGTATCACTTAAATGGTGCACGATCCAAAATAATGTGATTCCACAGCACAGGAATTAATAAAACTTCTCCCCATCTCTCACTTTCCTGCTATCATCATCATCATCTTAGAACTGTGGAACTGGAAGGGCCATTATGGATCATTGAGTCCAGCCCTTGTCAAGGAGGCACAGTGAGGAGACACAGTGGGGAACTGAACTCCCAAGTTCCATCTCTGCAGCCAGATAACTAAACCACCAAACTACCTATAATTTGTAAAAGCACCAGTCCTCCAATCAACTTGGTGAATTTTCCTCTTGTTTTTTTAACAACAAAGAATCACTATACTTTGTCTCCAATGTCTACTGAGAAGCATCCAATAAATTAATCTTTGTATTTAAATAGGTTATTAAACTTATTTCTGCTGGGTATTTAGGATATTATTTCCCTTCCCGCCTCCCCCAGTCTTTTGTTAACTCATTAGCTTTGAAATATTATTTATAGAAAGACTTCTACAAATATGGGGGCAAAGCAACCTAATTATTTGCTGAAATCAAAGGATAAACATTGAGGGAGATGGTTTGTAATATAAAACGTATGTCTGTCTCTAATTAGAGAAGAATCAGCTCAAAGCTGAACTGGGTATAACTTCAATTTCTTAAAATACCAGGGTCTAACAAGCCTTCAGCCTCTCCACTACCAGGTTAGATATTCCATAACTATAGTGCAATGATAATAGGCAATAGACACTAGGGATAAGTGCAATTATTTTGCTGTTCATTTTTATATGAATTTATCAACATTAGTCTGGTGTTTTCCTTTATTTGAGATGGAAAAAGTTTGATAAAGAGATGACTGGAAGTTTGATAAAGAAATGACTGGAAGTTTGATAAAGAAATGACTGGAAGAAAGCAAAACACTTTCTGATTCACCCATCTAGACCCAGGATTTTGAATGCTTAACTCTTAAAAATGTGACTATGAATCCTTTTACATTCAGTCATCTTAATGCTCCCAGCCACCAAAACAACTCATAAATAAATAAATAAGACAAGAGGGCAAAAAGCATGATCCTTTCCATACTGAGGATAGTTCTGTGCATCGAATTTGGCCAGTACAAACAGGGGGAAAATCATTTTGGTTTAGCCTTATTCAGGCAAGAACCGGGATTTTGCTGGGCTCATGCTCCGGTCGAGCTTGCATGCAAGAAGGAAACTCTCCTTTACAGAAAAGATAAGAGAGGGGCTAAGTGCTTCTCTGCTAGTGTAGTGGATAAAAGCAGGGTAAGTAAGACCATAAAGAAGGCTGACCACCGAAGAATTGATGCTTTTGAATTGTGGTGCTGGAGGAGACTCTTGAGAGTCCCCTGGACTGCAAGGAGAACAAACCTATCCATTCTGAAGGAAATCAACCCTGAGTGCTCACTGGAAGGACAGATCCTGAAGCTGAGGCTCCAATACTTTGGCCATCTCATGAGAAGAGAAGACTCTCTGGAAAAGACCCTGATGTTGGGTAAGTGTGAAGGCAAGAGGAGAAGGGGATGACAGAGGACGAGATGGTTGGACAGTGTCATCGAAGCTACCAACATGAATTTGACCCAACTCCGGGAGGCAGTGGAAGACAGGAGGGCCTGGCGTGCTGTGGTCCATGGGGTCACGAAGAGTCAGACACGACTTAACGACTAAACAACAACAACAAAAGGTAAGGCCTGAATAGGGTTTTTGTTCTTGTAGAATTTACTAAAAACGGGCACATTCCACATGTGAAAAACTGCCACATTTCACCATTCCCAGTGGAAAACAGAACTGATATATAGAAGGCACCGTCTTAGAGAATACCAGATCCTTATTTAGTCATTCTGAAAGCCAGAATCATCAACATAGTTAGAGGGGAGAGGCTAGCCTCACCCACTTCCTTCATTGCTTTGCTCATCTAAGCAGTGACATGTCTGAAAAGGATAGGTTCCTGCTCATATGGAAAATCTGGGTTTTTGCTTACATGTAGAGACTACAAGGCCTCCACCCTTCAGACCCAGAGTTGAAACTTTAAAGGTAAAAATTGGGGGGTAGGGAGTTATGCAGTCCCTTCTACATGTATTCACAGAGCTGGGTTGAGTAACACCTGGATAGAATTTACGAGACTCCTGAAACTTAGGGTAGTGGCCATTTATAAATCCATCATTAAGAATTAAACAGCTTTATGATGTCCTGTGCTGTGGCAATATTTTGCAAGGCTTAAAGCATGAAAACTTACACTTAAGTGGAATTCTAATGTAGGGAAGGATGCTGCTCAATGACAAAGATTCCTCCATCCATTTGGAAAATTGCTGCATCCCCCAGTTGAGAGATGCTGCGGGGAACATTACAGAGACCAACAGGGGTCTAATTGGTTTTTTATTTTATGGGCTTTGTTATTCCCTTTTCAGTAAGATGGGGCAGAGACAGCTAATCAGAACAACAGTAAAAGGAATTCTACGCTACCGACTGGAGAACAGCAATGACTTATGATTATTAAATTGGACATTGTAACATTAGAGGAGTATCTCTACCCATATAACTTTGCAATGGGTATTAACATTAATAGCCTATATCAGGGATGACCAAGCTAGACACGTACAAGACCTACTTTATTTTTCACTAGCAGTCCAGCTACAAATCATGGCTGAGAAAGGGACAGAAAAGAATGAAAGAAGAAGATGCCATTCATTACATTGGCCGATAGCCTGTTCAATAGTTACATGCATGCAAACTCCAGCTGTAAAAGCTGCTGTGGTGCTCTGGCAGGGTGCCTCTTGTTCTGGCCCACACGTGACTGGAACTTTGTGAAATCCCTGCAATAGCTTCTGCAGCTGTATCTGTGCTTGAGCATAACTACTGAACAGAATACTGGCTATTATTCATAGAACTTGTTTTCATTGCCAGAACCCACAGTCCTGTGACACAAAAATTCAGTTCCATTTTTGCCACACAATCTCAATGGCTTAATTTAGACGTTGAAGCGAGATTCCTTTTTATCATGTCATCAACATGAATACACCTGCTGTTATCTGATTTTGGAAGTTAAACAGCACCAGACCTAGTTAGGACTTGGGTGAGAGGCCACCAGGGAATTCCAAGGATCTGCAGGTAGCTCTAGGAAAGAACCTTGCCTGAAACTCTGTAGAGCTGCCATCAGTCAGAGCTAACAATACCTGGCTAGATGATCCAATGGGCTGACCCAGCCACAACCACCACTGCTTGTTGTTTCTTCCTCCATTTCCCCCATATGTGTCCTAAGAGTTGGGAGTGCAGTGACACCACCTTTCGGTACCTTCTCCTCCAAGGCAGGAGGATACTTCCTTTCCTACTGCAGCTGCTGCCCCTGTCACCTCTTCTCTTTCCATGGGGCAGGACAGCTGTCTACCACTATATGTGGACTCTTCTAAGATGGGAGCAGGTGGCGGGAGCAGGGCATTCACCACCCTCAGTGCTACCTGAGGTAACTATTTCACTAAGGCTATGGGTGGTCCTGTCCTTGGCTGCTTCCATTCTGAGCTTATGGGGAGTTTCTTAGTCTGCTGGGGAAAGCAGCAGGAGTACCTGAGAGTCTAGTAGAGTCCAACTAGAATGTGATGGGAATCATGTAGCTCATTTCTTTTCAGTCCTTGGAACCCTTCACAGCAAATACGCACAAATGTTTCCATCCCCTCCATACGGGGGTACAATTTTCTTCTAACACAAGGTGAGGTCCTTGGACCTCTGGAGAATGTCCATCATTGAACTAAACATTGATTGCACATGATTTGTTACCTCCTTTTCAGATTTCTCTGTTAAAGAATTATAGCATCAACAATGATAGGACCAAGCAGATAGATCTTGATGGTGGGATGAGCACAGTATTATAACACAATAGAGGCATAGTGTGCCAGAAGATAATCTAGTATTTGGAGTACAATAGCTGGCACAGGGATTTCACAGCCGTGTGTCTCAAAATCCTGCTAGAGACAGAATGGATGCACGGCAGACCCTCATTAGAAAAATCACCGCAAATTATTTGCCATTCAGCTTTAGCTATTCATGACAAATATTTGTGGCATTTACTTCTGTTCTTTGTGTATTTGTTTGCAGGCCATCCTCTCACCGGGGAAATTCAAACAAAGGATGAATCCATTCACTCTCTCAGCATGAAGTGAGGAGTTTGTAATTTGTATTCAGGTTGGGCTGAATATCCTCACCTCACTTTCATGCAGTATCCACCACTAAAAGAGGGGTGTATTGGATGCTTTCATCAGGGCAGCAAGGTGGCCTGTATTATTAAGTAGAGAAAGGCAGCAATCTCGGATAGCACAAAATTACAAAATTACCTTTTTATCATTGTGTTTTTACTGCAAGGGACAGGGAGCAGGCTCTTGAGAGATTTTCTGTTTCATATGGCAAATAAATTTGGCTCGTTTTAGATATGATGCACCATAGTTTGGGAGCATGTGTATATAGGAGGGGTGGCTCTTGCTGCTTTGCTTTAGACAGCAAAAATGACTTGGGCAAGCCCTGGGAGAGAGGTGAATTGAAGTAACCTTTGGATGGGATGTTTAAAGATGAGATGACGGAAGGATTTCCTTTTTCTTTTAACAAAAAGCAGATCTCTGCTGCCACTTCAAAGAACAGTTTAGCTGTCTCCCTTAATCCTTATCTCACCCTGCAAGTATTCTACTTGCCATTGATACCCAACTTTTTTGGCACAGTTGTGTATTCTTTGTTTCCCTCCTCTCCCCTTGCACTGCCCACCAGCTAATCATAAATGATAAATGTACACTGATCAGCCACAACATTAAAACCACTGACAAGTTAAGTGAATAGCATTGATTAGATTATTACAATGGTACCTGTCAAGAAATGGGATACACTGATCAGCCACAACATTAGAACCACCTGCATAATATTGTTTTTAAATGTAAGTTTGTTAGCACTTTGAGCTATGGTAGCTCTTCTGTGTGATTGGACCAGATGGGCTAGCCTTCGCTCACCACATGCATCAATGAGCCTTGGGCGCCCACAACCCTGATGCTGGTTCACCAGTTGTCCTTCCTTGCATCACTTTTGGTAGGTACTAACCACTGCATACCAGGAACATCCCACAAGACTTGCCTTTTGTATAGATGCTCTGATCCAGTCATCTAGCCATCACTATTTGGCCCTTGTCAAAGTCACTCAGTTCTTTTTGCTTGTCCATATTTCCTGCTGTCAGGATCTGGCCCGTACTCCCCTGGCAGCTGCAGGATCGGGGCCAGTCTGACCCATAAATGGCTTGGTGCTTGCAGACTCAGGCCCTGGCCTGTGCAGCAGCTGCTGGGCCACTCATGAGGCTCACCTGGAAACCTGGAGGGAAGGCCTATTTAAGGAGTGGTTCTCCCTCCCAGAACTTGCCTCAACAACAAAGGTCTTTGGTCATGCTGTGCTTACTGCTCCTAAGTACCTGTGTTCTTGCCTCTGCTTGCCTTCTGCATCCAGAGTCCAGTGTTCCTGTTCTTGCCTCTACCTTGCTCCCTGCTTACTTCTGCTGGCCTCCTGCATCTCAGTGCCTTGTTCTGGCTTGGTCACAATGAACTGTGCAGTGAGTATCTTTGGACTTGATACCCTGTGTGGTGGACTGGGTCCTGGTGCCCTTGCCCCTGGTGAGAGGCTGCCCGGGATATCTTGGACTGTGACACCTGCTTCCAACAGATGAAATTCAAGAACTGACTGTTCACATGCTGCCTAATATACAGTACATATGTCTGCCTTTGAGAGAGGAGTTAAACTAGATGCCCTTTTCATGCATTCCAGCTGATGACAATGATAGGGGTCCAAAATATGCCATGGGCAGTTGTTGTTTTGGATTTTGTTATTCAGCAAAAAGAAAAGTACAATGGGAGCATCTGTAATTTAAAGACATGTCATTGCTATCTTGGTTCTTATTCTTTCCCTGTGTCAATGAAAGTATGCTAGAAAGAAAAGGACCCCTTTAAAAAAAAAACACCAGGATATAATTTGCAGAAGAAACTTGGCAGGAGGAAACATAAAAATGTCGATGCAGTCCCTAGAGCTTTCATACCTTTGTATCAGTTTTGATGGTAATGGCAATGTATATGAGTGAATTTTAATTAAATTAGCGAGATCACAGTGTCCCATGGCAGCACACTACACAGATTGTCAGCCAACTTCTTTTTCCTCACCTTCTAGAAGCAAGAGTACTTTTCCTGAGCAGCTTGCTACAAACAAACAAACCAGGAACAACCGAAGTCACACAAATAAGTTACTTCAAGATGTTGGTGATGGTGGCAATATCTTACAGGTAATAAAGAAGCATATATTATGTGCTGTGCATAAAGCAGCACATTTCTAATACACAGTGTCAGGTACTTTATGTGTGTCATCCTGATCCTTTAAACTACTGCTGACCTGCAGATATAAAAGCTAGCTCCCAGTAACATCACTGACTGCTTGCAAATAATACAGGTTCATAGCATAGGCTCGAAATCAATTGTTCACCATTGCTTCTTCAACCCAGTATAGACTGGGCACTCTTATATTGCTCATAATTATTCATTATGTGCAGTTGAGCTTAAATGTCCCATTTTTATGCTCTGGTGGGCCACCAGGCTGGCAAGACCATCAGCCATGGCTGGCACATGTTTGATTCCTGTAGACTGCACTTGGTCTCAGTGACTAAATGTCCTCCTCTTTTTTTCTGGCAGTTATGTTTGTGCTCAGGTTTGGTGTGCTCATTTGGAGAATGGAAGGGAAGATGTTCACTGGTTAAAGGGACATCTGTTCTGTGGTGACAGCTATTACCTATCTGCCAGCCACAAGTGCCACTGAGGCCATCAAAGCTGCCTATGCCCCCCTTCACATTTTAGCAATCTCACAGAATGAAGACTGATTTCACATGATGGATATGCTATCTCCCCAACCCCAATGCCTTAATTATGGTTCTCAGGAGACATTGTGAGAAGATATATGTGCTGGAATATTATGAGCCAATTTAGAATTCATGGGGGCAGGAGGAGACTGAATACTCACGATGTGTACACATAAGTACACCCACATTCACACACAAGGTATATATCCTTTCATAGAGGACACTCACAGTTACTAGTCAAAATATGGTCCACATGAAAAAGACAGGCATTATGGGATATCTGCAGAAGCCCATAACTTTACAGACCACCCATAAACAACTTCTGAAGTCATCAGAACCCTCTATTTCTTCTCTTCCTCCTATCTGGTCCTTTCTGAGCGATGAAGCAGTAAGAGACTGTGTGGATTGGTCCTTGAGGGACAGCACAAGGCAACAGCAATGAAGGCAAAGATTAGGCAAAAATGCCAACTAGCAGAATCTTTCCATCATTCCTCCACTGTCCAAAATATATGTCACTCTGTTTCTAAGACCATCAGGGAACAGGTTTAGGCTCTACCCACTATAGCACTCCTGAGTGTACACCTTTATCTGTTCCTCCCTTCTTGAAGGATATGGCTGCCATTCGATCCCTTTGGGGAAAAGTCATAAGATGCATTTGAGGGCAGAGTTGCAGTGTGGGTGAATCATTTTTGAAAACCCTGTCATCAGCTTACATTTGGCAAGTCTGCATTAATTTTGGGCAAAATATAAAATACCAGATTGGACTTTATAATGGGTCACCTATAGAGATGGGCATGAACCACCAAATGGGTGGTTCATGCCATTTTGTTTCTCAGCAAAACACTTCCCAGCCCCACCTCCACTGGTGGGCACCCACTCAGAGGCAGCACCTGCACCCCAGCTTCCCTGCCTTTCCTCCCCTGGGTGCTGCCTCTGAGTGGGTGCCCACTGGAGGAGGAGGGGCTGGGAAGCACCAAACACCTGTTTGGCTGAGAAACAAAGTGGCACAAATTGGCAGTTCATGCCCATCTCTGGCACCTAACAAGTTTTAATTGCTAGCAGCTACAGGCTTTTCTTGTGGCAAGGCAACTGGTCTTAGTGGTGCTTTCATTCACATTAAGAATGATAATTATATTTCAGTTCTATACAGATCATCTCATTTTTGTTCTGTCGCTATTTTTATTTGACAGAACATGCTTTTTTATTACATTGTATTTTGCCTGAAGGCATAAACAGATTGAAACTAGCTCTTTTTTCCAACAGTAAGATAGCAGATCACACTCCTTCCATCCCCATCTTCTCCTCAGTAAGACCTAAAACATATTATCCTTTAAAATGTGAATTCAAATAATTATCCTTACATTAAAAAGGGCTAACCAAGTAGGACATTAAACTCATCTTTTCATTTAATGCACATGGACATTTCCCCTCCCCCTCCCCCCAAATAATTTACTTGTTGGGAGAGTATGCATAGAGCAAATACTTTTCAAATATGTGCCAGTCAGTGCCATGGCACCCCTTTAGTCAGTGGCAGGATGCATTCAAACAATTATTCCATTTAAAACACATTGTGCAAATATTCTTCCAATGGAATTCACATGGGCATGCAGAGTCTTGTGTATATTCCAGAGAAAAAAGAAAGGCACTATGGACAATATGGACTGAATTCATTAAATGAATTTATTTCATTTTTTAAAAAGAGAGAGACAGATTTTTACCACAAGAAAGGTTCAAGGAAACAAGGAGTCATGTGAGTGTGGATGTGGGGGGGGGGGGGGAAGAAACCTGCAAGTTTTGGATTTCCAGATAAATAAGTGTCAGCTGACTCCCATAGCCCTGTTTGAGTACTATTCTAAACAGCCTGCAAAGTAAAAGAATGAAGACAAACCCAAAAGACAACATTCTCCAAATTGGTAGGTTGATATTTATTGGGACTGCAGCATATAGAGAGAAGGAAATTGACATGGCCCTGTGCTGCATTGGTCCACAAAGAGAGAGGTGGGGGGCAGGTTCTTAGCTGCTATTGCAGCGGGAAGAAATTCCCCACTGTTTGACTTGAACACTTTTGATAACCAATTCTAGAATGGGCACAAGCGCAATTGCTTTAGCACCAAATTGTTTTCATTCATTATCATCTTTTCCTTTTCCTTTTCCTTTCTGTGTTATAAAGGAACATTTGAGGAACCCTGGGGTGCTCATATTTATAAGTTTTTGGAGACTGTTTGGGGCAGGATTTTGCTGATGTGGAGCCATGCCTTCCCCTGTACCATGGTGACATACTATGACAAAATAGTGTTGGTACAACAGTAGCCCTCTGGTACAGGATATATCTAATCCCTACCCCCATACCTGGAAGCATTAAGAGACCTTCAGCTAATCCATTTACAGGTTTCCCATAATCAGAAGGCTTGCCTTGCCAGAGTTCCTGATCATGGGAGTTTTGTGTGCACAGCCAGCTGAATGCACTTAAAACATTCCTGCAGACCTTCACACTCAGTGCCAAAGAGCCAGCACACTTCCCTGTGATGGGAATGTTTGCTGGATGAAGTTTTCATCACATACATTTGCACTGGTAATACTGACTAATGAGAAATATCATTCCTTGGTACTGTCTAGATTGGTCCCTGGGCTAATTGGATATCTAGGTTCAAGAAGTATCAAGCCTCAGAGTGTTTCAGTCTCTTTCAGATATGCAGGGCAGTCACAAATGCAGGGCCCTTGCAAAGAAGTCAAGATGAAGCACGGTAAAACAGTCCAAGCAGGCTATTACAACAGCAGGATCATGGCAAAGACATGGTCAAGCATTTCAAGAATACACTTACAGTAATTTGAGGAGCATGGTATTAACTAAAATCTGAGGGTGATTCAGGATAGGTAGCATAATCAAGAAACTTGCTTGTTCAAAGCTAGAACCCATGCGGTTTCAAAATTAACTGGGAGCTTAAGTAATCTGGTCTCCTAACTGAAACCTGTTAGCAAAGCCTTGAAATTCCATATGCGTGAGGAATCTTCTATCACTACAGAGTGCCCACTTACCTTTCAGGATTCTGGTTCAGCCAGGCATTAAGGCACACAATCTCTGGGTGGCTATTTCTACCTGTACCTTCTGGTCCTAGCATTCTGCTAAGCCAGCAAGTAAACTGCCTTATCTTTTAGTTTTATAAGTGAGTCAGGAACTCTGTCTCTGTTTCCATTCATGTCCTTTGCCCCAGATGAACCTGACAGAGCTTCTCCTGAGGTTCTAAAAATGTATGGCAGCACTGATGTGTGCATCCCACAGAGTCTTTGTGGCTGTGAGGTATATCTGAGGAGGAGGAGGGGAGCCTGGCTTGGATCTGGGCCAAGCATGACAGCAATGAGACAATGAGACAAATAAACTGCAGATATGGCAAAGTACATTGTAGAAAATTAGTAAATCAAAATTTTAAGAGCAATCACAAGGATCCTCCTCATGCATCAGTTCTACTTCAGAAACAAAATAAATCATATCTCCAAAACCAATGCCAGAACGGATTAAAAGAATTTCAAATGCATCCCTCTGTTTCATATATTATGTTTGGCTGTCACCTGCTCTTCCACCACACCATTACATTTATTTATTTATTTATTTATTTATTTGTTCGACTTCTGTACCACCCATCTGGCTACAAGGCCACTCTGGGCAGTTTACAATCACAAAGTAAGACACAAAATAAACATATTACAAACATCAGTGGTGGATATAAACTCAAAATTAAGTAAAATAAAACACAAATCAAAAATAGAACATACACTGAAAAGCAATATATGGTATGCATTCCATGTTTAGATTTGACCACCCATGCTCCAACCTGGCTTGACACTAACTCAGACATTCTAATCATTCATTAAATTTAATGGATAAAAATAGATAGTAAACTGGAGAGGAGAACTCTCATAATGACTAATGAGACTATTCTAGAAGTTTATCTGAAACCAGACTTTGCAATGTTTAGGTATAAATGCCAGCATGAACGTAGTATATCTGGGAATCTATTCATTTTCATAAGTCACAGACTAATGATCGTTTGACATTTAGTAAAACGTCCTGCAAGTGATAAAGAAATAAGGAAGAGTAAGGCATCAGCAAGGTTCTCTGCTTTGATCTATTTTGGAGAACACCCAGGTTCATGCAGGTTAAGATCTAAAAGGGCTATTAAGATCCTCTTGGGACTTCCTGAATAATTCAGTTCACAGATTACCTTGTTATAGTATGAATACTCTGTATGCTGTGTGGCAGAAGGTGATGTCTGAAAATGGCTTTTGGCCTTAATTTGATTTTAGGTAATGATGAGGAACTCACACCCACAATCTTTGCCCATCTGTTAAACTGGCATTGTTCAAACTGACCTGGTTCCAAATGTTCTGCTAAAGCAACTTGGTCAGCAGACATGAATTTGCCCATACTTAAGAACCACCTGTTGGTTGTTCTTCCTAACAAGACAGCAGTGTAATTGTTAAAGAGGAAATCATGTATGTGTATGCAAGCTCTCGGATGTCTTGTGAAAAGTCAAATGAGCCTTTGAAAGCCTTTTTTTTTTTTTTTGGAACTATGAGCCAGACTCATAATCAGACACCCAATCTATTAAATATACAGAATAAGATGGTTGAGTGTTGTTGTCAGATTTTGTTTCTTCAGAATGCAGAAGGGTTGTACGTAGGATTATAATTTTCATTCTAAACGAGAATAAGTGAAGGAGATGGTTAATAGCCTTCCATGCACTTTGCTAATTCATTTTACAAAGAGATCATTTATATTTAGAGACATATTTAAGAATCTTGACACAGACAACCTAACATCTGAAGCGATACAGCTGTGAATTCTACTGCCACTGTCTCCCATCCCATTCTGTTTCCTACTCTTCTCAAGAGGGAGCAATCCAATGCATTTTGGAGAAAGGGAGTCGTAAATCAACCCTCCATTCAGTTAAGACAAGGTTCATAGTGCCCCAAATCAGCCGAACTATTTTGGCACAACAGGTTCATCCCATAAACCCCTATTCTATTCCTGTTGGTACAGTAATAAAATTAATAGCAATTTATTTATTCATCCAACTTGCTGCTTGAGGTGGGTACCCTGCCTTACTAAGATTAGGGCCAGCTCTGGCTGTCCTAGTTAGCAACAACATGCTTTCAAAGCTTGGAATTAACACATTAACACTATGTTTGTCATTTTTTGCATCATATTGGAGAATATGCACGATTTTATCTGACGGTTTAAAAGCAATACAGCCATATCTTCTCTATGTTAAAAGCATTATTTATGCTATGTCTCTGTCCACATTCCTCCTCCCCAGAAAGAAAGCACTCATACATCTCCTCATGAAGCCTAACTCTATACAGGTGATTTCTCACCTTAGCACTTTTGATAGGTCTGGAGTCCCAGAAGCTCCTAGCATCCCTAGCCAGCTGAGTCAATGGGCAAAGTCTCTGGAACTATATAGCCAAACTATGTCAGTGGTCTCACAGTGGAGAACAAGAATTGATTGCTATGGCCTACATAACCTGTGGAAGAATAAGGCTGCAGTAATTTGGGCAGCCTTTTGTTGAGACTACACTTCCAAGTAAAAAGTCAACGAAATTGTTGGCTCTGTGTAGAGTTAATTTTGTTTGATCTCCATGGATATCTCTTTCTTTATGGATGAAGAGAAGAGGTTGTGAATTGGAACTAAAATCCTCTTTCAACTGAATAGATTTCATATATGTTGAACCATTTTTAAAAAAATAAAACTAATAAAATAAAAACTAATAGCCACCCCTAGCTAACAGTTGCATTATGAGATTTGTAATCCATCTGCTTAAAATGGCATATTGGAGAAAGCAATTCCCAAATGACAAAAACAGCACTTCTGAAGGAGCCAACAATAATAGTACTACCAGGAGTCCATAGTGTCAACCTACATTCCGTTCTTTGTAAACACCATTGTTTATTTCAAAACTAACAATTTAATTAATGGATGAATAGCACCAATTCAGCAAATGAAATATTGTTGAGCCTAAGTGTTAACAACAATAGATTGATCTTCCCATTTATAATGTGTCACACAAATTTATTTTTCAGACCTAACAGTCCAGTTTCTATGCATTTTTATGTCATGCATTATGAAGACCATCTTCTCAACCTCAGGAGTAAAGAGTTCAAACTATAGTAAAGAATAAATAGCCTACAGTCTTTTAGCATTTTCACAGAGGCATCCTCAGCTTACATTGAACTGCAGAGTAGGATAATTCAAGTCCAAAATAGATACAAGCCCAACACATTGCTAACAACATCAACAACAACAACAACACCCTGGAAACAAACTGTTTGTGGTTTTGTTCTGCCAAAGCTCTATAATTCAGGCAGTGATGGTTTCTTGTGTGGACACTTTAAAGACGAGCAATGTGGTTGAGAAAATATTCTATTTTCTTTACTGTCTGAGAAGCAACTGAAGCACATTATGTGTGACACAGTTTGGCTCCGATGACCATGGGGTATGTCAAATGTTTCTTATGCTTCTAGCATATTGCCTATCTGGATTTATGCACCCATCATAACAAGTTCAAAGAAATGAGCATTGCATAGTCTCAATGAGTCAGTTTGGCACACATTCTAGATGGCTGCTGCCCATTCCATATCTGTATTTTATTTTGTATTTCTACCCAAAGCATTTGTTTTTTATGGTGCCTACTTCCAAGCTGTCCTAGCATTCTGCCACTTTTCCTCCAGTATGTGATGTGCCCAGAGCAGTGCAGAACAGTCTCTTTGGCACTAAAGTAAGTGTGTGTGTGTGTGTGTTTCCGTTTCCTATTTCTTGGGATTTTTAAAAGAACTTACTAAGGTCAAAATATACTGTGTTATGGCTTTGCATTTCTAGAGGGGAAAAAGGACAAACTAGTTGGTTGGCTTTCTTTTCTTAGAGAAAAAAAAGCCTGTGAACTTGAAGGAGAAAATACAGCCTTTCCCCTTGTTCCTTTCTTTTTCCCTTTTCCATTCAATTGAGTTTTCTACCAGTTTACCTTTTTAATTTTGATCACGGCAGGTGAAACCTGAACTGATAAGAAAGGAGACTTATACAGGACGGAGGGACATCCATTCTCTACTCACATTTTTTTGTCCAAAGAAATTATCGCTATTGGATTTTGACAATGGCAGCCCCAAGCATATGCTAGGGACAGGCGCTCAGAGACTTTTAGATTGTCATCGATCACCGTGAAATTTTCAAAATGTTCAATGAGGCAGTTGCTTCTGTAATTGCGGAGAGGCCCTCATTTCGGAGTGCTTTCTTTAGAACCGTATATGACTGGTAATGAGCTATGAGATCGAAGCCTTCTCATCCGAGATTGGATGGTGATGTTAGCACCACTTGATAGCCACACTGAGAATGTTCTTTCTTGGTTCCTCTGCTTTCTTTCATCCTTCACTACTGGTTTATTTAGCTGTTTTTATTTTTAAATACAGAGGGAGGGAGGGAGGGAGGGAGGGAGAGAAAGTGTGGACAAAGATAGCATTAGAGATTTAAGAGGTGAGCTGCAGAGTTGTACCCAGGAAATATGAGTGTAAAGGGAAGAACTGCCTCATAGCTCAGTAGTTTAAGTATATGGCTGTGGAGTCAGGGGTTGGGAATTTGATCCCTCCGTGCCTCTTTGTTGGCTCTGGACTCAATCCATTGGGTTTCTTCCAGCTCTGCAGTTCTATGATGGTGGTGGTAATTAATTGAAAATATCAAACAGCAATCTACAGGGTTGGGTGAGAGAATATTTCTGGCAGCTGAACTGCCACATTCTATGTTTTTCAGGTTGTGTGTGTGTGTGTGTGTGTGTGTGTGTCCATTTTACTGACCTTTTAATGGCCTTTAAAAATTATAATATAACAGTGGCTTTGTGCAAGATCACACTTTCCTTGCAAAAGCCGATACATTAAAGTGTGTTTCACTTGTAAGTTAACAAAAAAGGATGTGCAGTCTAATTGCATTTTATCGGATGAACTAAAGAACATTTTTACAGGTGTCTGTGATAGTTGCTTTTTTATTGCCATTTGTACTTCTTATGTATGCAACAAAATGTGAGCAAGTTACACTAAAAGTATCTGTTCCCATTTGTCCCCTCATTCACTTCACATTTGAGTTAGTTTCTCTAACAATGAAATGCCCCACACATTTTTACAACAGCTCTCAGTAATAAAAGCCAGCCATGTCTCCCCTCCACCTTCCAACCACCTTCATTCTTGCTGCCAGAAATAAGAAGATTACCAGATCATTACATAGTACATTTGAATTTCATTGAGTAAAAGACTTAGTAGAGCTAGGTTGGGGGTTAAGACTACTGGCTGTTTTGCAATTTTCCTAATTTCTACCTGGATACATTACCAGAAGATATTCACCACAGGACATGGACACCACATGTGGAAGTGTGATCCAATTTGCCTGCAGCCCCTCTAACATTCAGCTGAACAAGATTCTGTAGTATATCCCAATTTAAAGGAGGTTAAGTTGCAGCTAAAAATTAACTTCACAGAGTTCTCTGCAGCACCTGCTGAAACTGACTTCATTGGCTTCTTATGGCAGATGGCAGCCTGTTATTTAGTGCGCACTTCATGCCCTAACATGAATGGGCAGGATAAAAATCTAATAAATAAATAAATAAATAAATAAATAACACTTCCCCTCAAAATATCTTGGGAACATACGAGGGGGTGCTGATAAGTATTGAGCCTTTCCCAGAAAAAATTGAGCTAGGAAGCTGTAACTGCCACACTATTCTACATATTCCCCCAGGAAGTCAATGCACTTGCGACATCTGTTCTGCAGCTTCTTAAGTCCCTGCAAATAAAATTCTTCCGACTGCTGGTGTAACCACTCATTTGCAGCATTAGTTGCGTATTGGCAGCATCCCAGTGTCTTGTATATATGCGTTGTTGCTGTTATTGTTGTTGTGAACTGCCAAGTCAGAAACAACTTATAATGACTCTAATGGTGCTTTCGAAGTAAGTGAGATATTTATGCCATTGTTTATAATTTTCGTCACACACACCCCATGAGTTTCCATGGCCAAGTAGTGATTTGAACCCATGTCTCCTCAATCCTAACCCAGCATTCTACCCACTGTACTACACTGGAAATACAGGAACGGGTTATACCTTTAGTCAACTATTAAGAATATAAAACAAACAAAAAACAAACAGCGAGCTTTCAATGATAAATCCTATCTTCTTCAAGGCTGTGAATCAAGTTTTTGTGGGTAGTTCCAATTTATATGCTGTTATTCATGTCCCTCACTGGGTATCTCTACTTATATAGATCATAATAATCATGTGTTGTAAAGTCAGTTCTAACTTATGGCAACACTTTCAGGATTTTCTAGGCAGAGATGTGGTTTACCATTTCCTTCTTCTGGGGGCATCCTGGGACTGTGCAGCTTGCCCAAGGTCACACAAGCTGGCTCTTCTGCTAGAAGGGAGAGTGGAGAATTGAACTCCCAACCTCTGGCTCCACAGTCAGACACCTAACTCACTGAACTATCTAGGCAGCTACTTTGAGAAAGAGAGAGAGAGAGAGAGAGAGAGAGATGGCACCAATCCTTTCCACTTCCTATATAGTCTGTTTCAATTTCAATTTTGGTTTTTTTTTTTTTTAGATTTTTACCAGTGCTCCCAGAAGTATCAGAGAGACAGAAGTGGATGGGGAGCTTTGAGCTTGGAAATATGATTTTTATTTTTGGATTGCACTTCCCAGAATCCTCAGCAAGCCTGCCCTCTACTTCTTCATGCACTGAGTTTTCATTCTATTCCAGGGTCCTTAGATCTTCCATATGCCCCCTGAATGTCTCTTCCATTGAGCATGTTCTTTTTGCCATCAGTCCCTTTGAAATTCCAATGCTCAAGGAATCAAGACCAATGGCAACATATTCACTTCAGCAGGGAAGCTTCCAGGGATGAAACTCTTTTAGTTCAGAAGGAAACAGACACTTGATGCAGACTGGTGGAAATGGAAAGCAGAGAAAGAAGAGCAGTGCAGGGCACTGACAGAATACAACTGCAGAAGTTGCAAAATGTGATCTGCTTTAGGATAGTTTCCAGATGTGTTTATGTGTTTATTTCATGTACTTATACACCTCATAGTCCATGTACTTATATACCACCATGTCGAATCCAACTATCCTTAGTTAACTGCTATATTATGGCATTTGCAGTGTATGGGGCGGGGGGGGGGGGGTAGTACCAGATAGGGGAAGGTAACCTTGAAACAACAAAAAGAGACTTTTGAAGGAGTCAGTAATGAATGTGCCACAACAGTGGCAGCCCACACACTGTCCTCTGTAAATCCCACCCACCCATCCCCAGATCTAACAGTTTAGTTAAAGAATTAACACTAATCCAATGGCTGAAATCCCATAGTAAGTCTCAAGTAGAGTGTGTGTGTTTTGTGCCATCAAGTCAGAACTGACTTACAGCAATCCTAATGGGGTTTTAAAGATAGCTGATATATTTGAAAAGTGGTTTTACCAGCTCCACCACCAACCCCAGTAAGTTTCCATGGCTGAGCATGGATACAACTCCTGTTCTCCAGAGTCCTAGTTGGTCACTCTGTCCACTACATCATTCTGGGAATCCAGAAGCAGAGTAGCAGCATTAAATCAGTGGAGATTTGGTGATTTATGTTCCTTTGATTCAATTGACCTATTCTAGTTACAAGTTACTACTGGATTTCAGTCAGTGCGATAAAAAAACTCATCACTCATCAGTAACAACAACAAATCAATGTCTCAATTTCTAGTATTTAACATTAACAAATTAATTTTCAAATCTAACGTTCCAAGCTTCTCAATAAAATCTGAAGAGGGCTTATTTAAGAAAAAACATACCATTGTTCCTGAAGCATTCTTTGATAAATAATGGTTGCTAACCCTACAGGAAGTTGCTCTTCCCTACTGGTAGCTGCTGTGTTGCCCTCAAAATTTCTGCCCCCCCCCAAAAAAAGTGGGAACAGAGAAGACAGCTCCATTTCCCATCTTTTGCTACACACAGTCGGCTACAAGCCTTCCAGCTTCATGACGAGACCCAGAAGACATGGCACTTTTCTGGGTTGAATAATTGAAACAGTTTGCATTTTCAGAAGTCACATCTGTAAAGTACTCCTATAGTATATAATTTACCAACACTGCCCACAAGGAATATTGCAGTTTTGTTTATTACTGGAATGCAGCTCCAGCCAGCTTCAATTTATTATGACTTTTTGAGCTTTGATTGTTTCTCAGTGACTCTGCTTGAGCCTTATCTAATAAGACAAGTTGAAAAGCTGAAGTTTTGTTTGGAACAAAAACAAGATAACATAATATTGAAATGTAAGCTTTGGAATATTTTTCTAGTTTAGTTTTGGAATCGGCAGGGGTGTCTATCTCTGACTGAAAATATGAGTGGAGTTGCTCTCTTTCCATACAGTGAAATGTGGTAAACAATACAGAATGCATGACATCTATTCTCAGCAGAAAGACTGAGGAGAAACATTTGCCCTCATTTTTCAGAGGCAACTCCCCCACCTCATTTTGGGGACGCAAATTTAAAAATTCAGAAAATGGGAAGTTATTCATGCACTAAATCCTTGGTTAATGTCTGGGGCTGGTAGTGGTGGTGATGGTTTCACAAATTACACCTGGATGACTATTTGGATAATCAGTCAGTGTTCAAATGCTGGATTGGGGACACAAGAGAACCAGATTCTACCCACTCACTGAGTCATCAACTCAGTGTGTGACTTGAGGCCAGGATTGTTGTGAGGATAAAATGAGGAGGTGGAGCTCCATGTGTGCTGTGTTGGACTCATTGGAAAAGGGACAGGATACAAGTTTAACCAATAAACACATTTTAAAATAAAGGGTTTAAAAAAAAACTCTAATAAGTGATCATTTTGTCATCTCTCACCTTAACATGGGCAATTGGTGAGCCGACTCTCCTAAGAAAACCTTCCCAAGATTTGCATTTGTGGCTTGCTGATCTTTATTCCAGATCCTAGGTCCTTAACCTGTGGTCTGCAGACCCCCAGGGGTCCATGATATCCTCACAGGGGGTTTGCAAAGGCTTGAAGAAATGTTGTGATCTTTTGCAGTTAAAATAGAAAGAAAGAAAGAAATCTTAATTTCCCTTTCTTGTTTGTGTAAAACTTGGCTTTTCTAACCCACCACCGCCATTAAAGACAAATAAAAGTAAACATTAGTTATGAAAAATAACTGTTTGACAGCAAATAACTGTTTGATATTTCTGCACATGCCGAGAACATACAAATGAATGATGCTGAGTGGCTGAGAAACAACGTTTGACATTTCTTGCTACTGTGCAGATGGGTCAGAAGGTGTGGGAAGAAAGAGTCGGAGTCTGTCAGTGTGAGTAAGTGTTCAGACGGACTTCATGGTCATGTTTCTTCCTCAATTTCTGCTAATAAAACCATTTGGTTATTGTCGAGTAAAGTAACTTTTCGATATTATTGCAGTGAATTTTGTAACAATACATTTTGATTGAGCTTCAGAATGGATTCCTGGCTGAACCTGAAATATAAAAGAACTGATGTTGATGAGGATGCATCCTGTTGAAAGCAAAATGAAGCTTCTTTCAGTCATCTTAAAAACAGTCACCATTATAGCAAGGAATATCTGGCGATTAACTTCACGTGCACAGGTCCCGAAGACAAGCAACTACCACAGTGTGTGTGTTGTGTTATGAGACATTGTCCAATGAGACCATGAAACTGTCAAAAAAGCAAATCACTGAACTCAAGACTTTTTTAACAGCTTTGCAAAAATATGGACCGTGAACACCACCAACTTTTGTTACATTGTGAGATTTATTGGCCATCATGAGGTAAAGTTTTGTCTTGCTTTTGGGAATTGAGAAACGAGATACGATTATTCCCCATGGAGAATCAATTTCACCTTCTGGTTTGTCAAATTATCATATCTGTCAGATATCTTCACCCATTTAAATATGCTCAACTTAAATCTTCAAGGAGAAACGGTTACAGTTTTTCAAGTTGAAGTCAAGATCGAAACAATGATCAAAAAGTTGGAATTGTGGCATCATCACCTATTGAATCGAAACTATGAGACATTTCCATACCTCACAAATATTCTTGGTTCCACTGACAAAAAGTAGTCTGGGGACACATCAATTATCACACAACATTTGGAAGATTTGCAGCATAGAATTTCCGTGAATATTTTCCTGTTCCTGGTGCAAGCAAAAACTGGATTAGAGATCCATTTTCAGTTAATGTGTATGAACTAGAGGGGCTCACAGCAGCAGGGGAAGACAAGCTCATAGGAATATCCAAAGACGGTGCTCTGAAACTGCAGTTCAAGGAACAGTCCCTTCCAAATTTCTGGGGTCCTTATAAGGAGATTTTCCGGAACTATCAAAGAGGGCTATGAAAGTATTGATGCCTTCTGTAATGATATACTTGTGTGAAAAATCGTTCTCTGCTCTCATTTATCTTAAAAAATAAGTATAGAAACCATTTGAAAAATGTAGAGTCAGAGTACAATTTTGTACAAATTATATTCGTGTCATTTTCTAGCTTTCATTTTCATGTGATGTTTTGTATGGGTGTGTCATATTAATGATTTTATGTGCTTGCAATTTCAGTTTCTCCAGCAAGAATTAAAGACAATGATTATTATTACTCAAAAATACCAGATACATTCAATCAAAATTATAAAAACATAAAAGTGGTATTATATAACAGATACAAGTTTTAACCAAAAAAGTGTGTGCTTTAACTGATTAACTTATTTCTCCCTTCTCTCTGAATTTGAATACCCTTCATAAGAAACATTAAAAATATATTTGATGCACTTTAGGGTTTTCAGTCTTGAGTTACATCTTGGTGGTCCACGGCAACAAAAGATATTTAAAGGGGGTCCGTGGTAAAGAAAATGTTAAGAACCGCTCTTCTAGATTATCCTAATCTTTGTAGAAAAAGACCTACTATGTTGCATTACCTAGTGTTGGATTTGAAACAGAAACAACCAGGTTCAACCAGCTGTAAAGTTCAATGGGTGATCATTACCTGATCATTACCTGATCATTGTCTCTCAATGTCATCTAATCGAAACAATGGTTGTGAGTATAAAATGGGGAAATCCTGTACCATCCTGCTTTCCTTGGGCAAGAATGCAATTTAATAAATCACTACTGGACATATGACGCTTCAATACTTTGGCCATCTCATGAGAAAAGAAGACTCCCTGGAAAAGACCCTGATGTTGGGAAAGTGTGAAGGCAAGAGGAGAAGGGGACGACAGAGGACGAGATGGCTGGACAGTGTCATCGAAGCTACCAACATGAATTTGATCAAACTCCAGGAGGCAGTGGAAGACAGGAGGGCCTGGCGTGCTCTGGTCCATGGGGTCACGAAGAGTCGGACACGACTTAACGACTAAACAACAACAACTGGACATTTTGTGAAGCAACTAATTTTCAGCCAACTATGTGTTGTACAGGGTGCATGCTGATCACATTTAACTTACATATCTGTGGCAATTCTCACTTTGATAAAGCAGCTGCCTCACAAAGAATTGGATGGCTTCCAAGCTGCTTCACATCTATCTTATTGTGTAATGTTCTGATCTGCAAAATCAGGAATGTGTTACTTACTTTGTAGGAATTATTTTTCATGAGCTAGGAGATACTCGAGCTTGGAAGTAATTGTAAGCAAGATCATTATCTGTAATGAGTTACCTCTGGAGTTATATGAAAAGTAACTGGAACTCTCATAGTTACTTCCTAGATGTAATGGCTAAAAGCCAGTAGTAAGTCACAAGTAGACCCAATGAATCAATGGAGCTTACAGAGGCATTCACTGATCAAATCCTCAGTGACGTACTACTGAATTTCAGCCACTGAACACCAAAGTTACTTAGGTATAATCAACAACAGCTAGTTATTTTCAGAAGTTACTTTTAAGATGTATTTTAAGGCATTGTTAGCACCATTTGAACAGGAATTTTTCAGGTTTAATTCCATTATTTTCTCCATCTAAAGCAGCAATGGATGTATTCTTTACTTTTTGTCATTTTTATTAAATACTTCCAGTATCAGAACTGATAACTAGAGGGAACAAGAGTGTGTTTCCAGCTATTTTTCTGGCCTGCCAATAACAACAACACAATGTTGTTAATAACACACAAGGCAACAAGTTACTTGCACAATCAGAGAGAATGATAACATCTACCTGGCTGCTGAGAATTAATGAGTAACAGAATGAGTTCCTTCTAAAATAGAACATTCTGAACTCTGGAAGGCACCATGTTTGAAACACATAACAGAATTTTATGTGGCCGTTTGTTTTGGTCAGTCTATTTATGTATTTTACTTTATTTATATCCTGCCTCTCTCCCTTTGAAGAGATATAGGGTAGTGTATATATATTTAAAATCACATTAAATTAAAATATTAATATTAAATATGTACTTTAATGTGTTTTAATATTAACAATTTAATATTAATGTGTTAATATTAAAACTAGCAATTAGTGAAATTACTAGTTTGAATATTAAAACTAGTAATACATTACAAGTGAAAAACTAGTAATTAATACATCATTGTGGACAGTATTGGTAAAGTAGTAAATGCATATTAGCAGGAAATACAAAACAAAACAAAAAAGAGGGGTGGGGAGACATTGTGGCACCTTAAAGATTAACTGCTATATGTTAATATGAGCTTTCATGGAACTAGCCCATTTTTTTCAGATACAAGAGTGAAAACACAGAGGTGACATGGTGAAGCATTAATTCAAGGCTCTAAGATAAATGGACAAGGGTGTTTGCATTTCACACCTAATAATACATTACTAATGAAAACTAGTAATGTATTAATATTAAAATTAGTGATTTCAATGTTAAAATATTACTAGATAAAGTAAATCTAAATAAATCAAAAACACATCATCATCAAAAACATGTTGTACCCCTTACTAAAACTTCAACCCTGCCATGTCAATCACAGTTCAAAGGCCAGTTTAAAATAGGATGTGAAATGCATGTCATGGTGGTTAAACTGCTGTACTGCAGTGAAAACTCTGCTCACAACCTGGTTCGATCCCAGTGGATTCAGGTAACTGGCTCAAGGTTGACTCAGCCTTCCATCCTTCCGAGGTTGGTAAAATGAGTACCAGCTCACTGGGAGGAGGGGGAGGCAATGTGTAGCCTGCATAATTAAATTGTAAACTGCCCAGAGAATACTTTTAGCACTATGGGGTGGTATATTAGGAGAATACATTTGCTTTTTTTTTTTTTTTTTGCTTTGTTTTTACCTGCCAGGGGAAGGACTGTAAGGTGGGGGCCAACCTAGACTCATGTGGGAGGGAACTCCATAGACAGGGAGCTTCCTAACAACTGCATAGTGCCTCCATTGCTGGAGGTCATCCATGTCCATCATGACTAATAGCCACTGATAGCCTTATTCCATATTAATTTGCATGGAGTAGTGATTTCCACAGATTAATTTCTTCCCAGGTGGAAAAGTACTACTTCTCTGTCCTGAATTTCACATCATTTGGGGCCCTAAATTCTAATATTTTGAGAGAAGAATGGGCAAGGACATCTTTCTTGTCTGTTTTCTCCACATGCAGCTTATGTGTGTGTGTGTATATGTGTGTGCGCACCTATTTTGTACTCTCAGGCCTTCACTTGTCCATTTCTTTGTATAATGGCCGGTAATATTCAGGCCTGAGTTTTACTGGTACCAGTTAGAACTGTAACACAGGTCACAAGAAAGTCAAAATTTCTCCTTTGTGTCTTCATGAGACGATTTTCAGACCCAACAGCTTTCTTCACAGATCTCAATATGCTCTGCTTATATTACAGTAGTTCCCTGCCAAATCATACACAAAGTTCCATAGTAAATTCTTTTTAAAAAAGCATAGAAGATGGTTAAAAACAGCAACACCAGCAGGCCTATGTCAGCTCTACATGTGCTGTAGGTTGATGTTTTCCTGAAATTCTGTAATTAGATTATGCCTGCAATATTGGGTGTCACAATATTGCTTTCTTGTAGTAATTGTGTTAACCCTTGCAGTGAAGAATGTATTTGGTGAAATTAAATGGCAAACCTCATTTATGTTGCCTTATATTGACAACGTGTTTTCCCCCCTCCCCGCCTCAAAGATGGAGTTGTTTTATGGGTTTACAGTCAAGCAAATTTCAGAATGCAATCTCAGACAAATTGGCTCTAAGACCAGTCATGCTGAAAGAAAGGTGGAGGAGTGTTATTACTGAAGTCATTGGATAGCAGTAACTTTTATGGGCTCTCCTACTGGACAGATATATTAGAAAGACAATCCCAGCTACATTGCATTGCGGGGATATCATGCAATGCCAAGCAATTCACATCAAGAGCGAACTGTTCTCTGGAATTTGTGTACGTGACCTCAAATCATTGACCCAGAGTTGTTGTCTTGCACCTGGATCCCTCAGAAATGTCCTTGTTTGAGTAACTTTCTTTACTGATGGCCAAATGAGACTTTGATAGAGACATGGAGCTGACAAAATTATGTTCTTCTTCCTTGTGATGTCTCCAAAATAACATTTAATATCTGGGGCTCATGTCAAGGGAGACCAGACTGGCTTCTGCATGCCGTGCAACACCCTCCATCCCTGGGACTTGTGCACATAACAATGGTGGCAGAACCTGTCCTTCCCCAGACAAGATTTCCTCTATTCAGCCCAGTTTTGCACAAAAGACATGGTGCTCGCTGAAGGAGGAGAGGAACCAGTTGAGGCTCGCATTATCTACACTGGCACAGGTCAGCAGGAGGCCAAGGAAATCTGGCTGTCCAACAATCCAGTTCATGGGGTGGCATCAGCACCTAGAGGACTCCGTGTGGCAGTGGTTGAGGCAGGAGGAAACCTTTGCTTGGCTGAGCTTCACTGAGGTCACCCCCTTGGGGTGATTGCCTTAATTCTTTCTCTGACCCACCAACCTGAGAAGTCTCTGCCAGCCTCCTTCTCCTCCTGTTCAGTTGTGTCCTTTGGCTGCTCTTTATGCTGTCTAGAATTTTTCCTGGGACCCCTACAGCTTTTAGAAAAAAGGCTAGCTTGGGCTTAGGGCATGTGAAATAAAATTCACATGTTGCTTAAAAACTGTGTGATGAAACTAGCTTCATGGGAAGGGGAAATCCCAATTTAGATGATGTAATGATCCCGTCCACCTAAAGAGACAACGATCACGGTCAGGGAGTCCCTCTGGGCGCAAAACTACCACCTTTATTTCCTGAGGTAGGTCCTTTAGGCCTCAGAAGTGTGTAGTAAGCCCCATAGACAAGCCTGAACCTTAAAGGTAACCTTGATTGCTTCCAAAGCAATAAAACATAGGCTATGTGTTTCCTTAGAATACACACCAGCCTTGTAAAGTAGGATAGTAGGACCTCTATTTACAGTAGCTACTATTAACCTTCTTCCATCCACACTGGATTTAGCTATAGTCCTGCTGTATCAAGAGACTAGTCCTCTGTTGAAGAATTATAAGAATTATAATTATTAAGAATTATTAAGGCAGGCTAAGGGAATCCAGGCTGGCAGCTGCAGCTTTCCTACCCTAAATGAAGCCGCAGCCGCCATCTTTGCAGAGGGCAGCCAGTGTCCCTTACTGCAGGCTGTGGCTGCGCAGGCCACCGCAGCAGGCAGCGATGGATGATGGCAGCGCTGGAGAGTGGCAGCGGCTAAGGTAGGGAGAGGAAGGGGGATAGGCGGCTGTGGGGGTGGGTGGCTGCCATAGGCAGAATGGGAAAGCCATATGGGGGACAAATAAAAATGGGGAAATATTCATCCCTTCATATTCATCGGGGTCTCTGGAACTGATGAATATGAAGGGACGAATATTTAATGAATCAGAGATTTCTTACGAATATTGCGATTCGTTTTTTTATTCATCCCCATGTCTCCTAGCAATAGAACAAAAGCGAAACCTGAATGAGCATATTTAGAAGCAATTCTGCAAAGTGGTCTTTTTTCCTAGGGGAGTAAGAGAAGGGGGAAAAGTCAGAAAGTTTCTCAGAAAAAAGAAAGTCTTCTGGGAAATCTTAGCTCAGCTCAAGATTCAGCACCTTCCTAGCCCTTCTAAATGACAAATTCTTATGGATCATGGATCACACATTTTGGTCCCTGCTACAGATGTTTCTAGTAGAACTTCTTCTCTGTAAGCTATGTAGTAGGTATGGTGGAGGACAGTGTTGTATCTAGCTCCAGGAAACAGGCAAAGTTTGTGCTGTGACATTATTTGTCTTGGAGTTTTCCAGAGATGTATCTCTCCATGAAAGATGGAAGCTCATGTGACCCAGGCTCACGATACTTCCTAATATATATATTTTTTAAAAAGCCAACCTGAAGAGGATATTACCTTCTAATATGCACAATTAAATCTGAGGTATAATTTAGCTGTGGAAAGGGGAGCTACCACTTCTCAGAGACATGACTGTACAATGAAAGAGAAAATATGCACAAATACTGTTCAGCAGTACCAAGTGGGCAAGATATACTGAAAACCCCTGAACTTCAGCCATTAAAATTCCCCTAAAATTTCGCTTTTGAAATTCTTTTTAAAAACAATTAATTTTCTTTGAAACTGAGTAAAAAAAAAGATCAAAATACTCATAGAAGAAATTGTCGGCATGGTAGTAAAGGAGGTGTTGGTGGAATCCTATTGCTTACATACCCTGGCAACAATCCAAGAGCAGATGGGGATAGAAGTGAACACAATGGCCAGGTTTCCACTGACGGAACCCCATTTTTAGTATTAAGGTTGAAATTTTAAAAATACAATTAGGCGAATTTTTCAGAGTGATGAAGATTTGATAAGGGGTCTCTTTTCTTGGGGGGTTAATTGTTGTGCTTTACTAGCATGATTAGCTTTTCATCTCATTGGGATTATTACATTTTACCTGCTTAGTTTTCTGAGTTATGCTATTGGGAAGTTACCAGGTCAGTCAGAAATGCAGCAGCTTAGTTATACAAGAAGTTTGATTTGCAATAAATTTAATGCTGCACAGGAAATTAATACGCCTTGGCTGACACTCAGCATTTATCCAGACATTCTGACAGGTTCACTCTGTGAAGCTCTACTAGCCAAGCACTTGCTGACTTTTATTAATTTCCCCCTTTGGTGTTTTTTTTCTCCCTTTTCACTCATAGAACATCATTTTAAAAAAAGAAATCCCCATGGAGCAGCCATATGCTTCCATGCAGTTTGGTTGTCTCTCTAGCAGTCAGCACGAAAACAAAACATCAAGCTAATGTAGAAAGGAAAAATGTACTACTTCCACCTTGTACTTCTACATTGCTGCAGTTCAAATCATCATATTTATAGGACTGACGGGGAAATGTATTTTCTTAACCCTTTAATATGAACCCACCTAATCCATAGTTCCCACATAATATAGGAATTGGAATATAATTATGCATGGTTTCCCACACAGTGGCTGAAATCCTGTTGCACACCTGTGTGTGTTTAGCAAAGATGATATCAGCAACAGCAGCAGCAGCAGCAGTGACAAATTGCTACTGTTAAAGACAAATTGCCACTGATTAAAATCATCCCGTTGTGTACACAGAGCTAGGCTATAAGATTTCAGTTATTACATTTTTTATGCATTTTTCTGATGTTTTAAAGCTTAAAATTGCATACATGAATTAAGGGAAATTGTCTCTGGAAATGAATAAAAATGAGTTAAAATGTGCAGAAAAGTGCATCAGAAAATGCATACATTTTGTGGAGCTAACATTTTTCAAAAATACACATTGGTGAACAAGCTGGATACCTTCACTATTCAGCCATAGGTAAAAGTAGGCAGGAGAAGGTCCATCTCTCTGTCTCAACCACAGTCCCAGGACCATGTCATGCATGTTAGGGTGTATGTTTGGGAATTATCTGGCATTTTTAAAGGACATTAATTAGTTTTATTTGATTAAAATGTGTCCATATGTTTGAAACTTGCAGTATCAACTTTATTCACTAGATGGCAGACGTCTCTAACCACCATATAGGTTTGTAGGTAATGCCACTTGAAGTTATGGGAGAAGAATGTGAGTGATACAGCTATTACTTTATTTTATTTATTATTTATTATTTTCATTTATATGCCATTATTGCATCTGAAAACACCCAGAATGGCACACACTGTGCTACAAATAACCATTACATATGTCGTATTGACTGCTTGTTCCACCTGGTCCTCTCAGGCCTTGTTGTTGTAGGTGGCCATGTTGAGAGAGGCAAGGAAGTCTTCAACTAGGTATTAAGCCTTCTCAGTGGTGGGCCCTTTACTTTGGAAGGGCCTCTCATCAGAGATATATAATACTCTCTCTCTCTCTCTCTCTCTCTCTCTCTGTATATATATATATATATATATAGAGAGAGAGAGAGAGAGAGAGAGAGAGAGAGAGAGAGAATTATATCTGATTGGCTGTCCAATCTTTTCTTGAAAACCTCCAGTTTATATATGTTTATATATGTAAAGTAACAATACTCATGGGCATTGAACATGTGGAGGTTGTAGAGGTGGACCATGGCAGGCCACACCTTAAGGTGCTAGCAGCTAAGGCTTCACACATGTGGTCAAATCTGATAGTTATGTGATTTTGTTTCAAGGCTATTGAAAACATTATTGAAGGAAAGAATTAACTTTTTGCTGTAGAAAAGACTGCCTATCCAAAGAGAGAGTGACAAGAAGCATATCTGGGTGCTCTGAGCCTGCGTTCGTATTAACATTTTCCTTCCTACTTATCCCACGTAATGAAGTACAGCTATTTTCTCCACTGGCAACCTCTACATTGTTCACGGGGTTTCATGACCATCTCATACATTTGATAACAACTGGTACAAATGTGAAAAGGAAAAGTCCCCCTGTGTTGTTTTGGTTAAAACAAATATTGGAATATCTTCAAAATGGCTACAAAGGATATAATTCATATAAAATTAGATTTCAGCCTATTAATTTTTATATTAAGTCATACAAAAGATAGAGTAATTCAGCTTCATGAAATGATTTCTTATGCAGTGACAACTGAGAATTTGTTTCATCAAATATCAGAAAATATTTCAGCTCTTCCTCCTTTGAAATAGGATGCTAAAATATATGAATATGTTGTTCCATCTAAGCAGACAAATTATGTCGGAATTAAAAAACAAAGCTGATACTGTAATCAAAGTACTAAAAATTGGAAATCTTTGTTTGGTGTACTGATAAAATGAGCACATTGTAGCACAGAAGTTATTTGTATATTGTATATGTGCAAAGAAAATGGATTTTTTACTGTCTTTAAACTGCAATAATTTTTTAATTTATCTGTATTTTTAATTTAGTGCAAGCATACATAAAAGAAAATTGGAAAAGATCTGAGGGCATTTGTCCCGGGTTCAAGAGAGATATAATGCAGGGTCCACAGTGTTTCCTTCTTAGGGATGGGAATATCAGTTCATTTCTAGTCCATGTCTGTGTCACATCTAGTCCATGTCTATTTCAGTCAAAGTCTTGTTCCATCCCATTTCTGCAAAACCAATCTGCACAAGCATTTGTATTAAAATGCACATTTCAAAGCATATTGCCTTCTAAAACTGCACACATTTCTAAAGATCCTTTGTCTTAAAAGTGCTTATTTCTAGCCACAACACATCCTAATGTGTACAGTTTCTAAATCTATTTGCAGGTCCTTTTATGGGGTAGAGATGTTTCACATAATTTGGAGAAGCACAAAATCCAAAGCCCAGCTACATTCTGATTTGCCCACTAGTCTAGGAGATGCTAGTCAGGGTAGATCTTTCCAGAATTAACATCCTCAGCTGCTTTATAAGTCTGCCTTCACAGTTGAACTGTCACATGAGCATTCTTGTGAATTGATGCCCCTCCCTGCCTTCCACCTGTCTCCCTTGCTACCATTGGTGCATCCTTTTCACAAATCTGCACATTTTCATCTGCCATTAAAATGGAGCTGTAGCAGCTGAAGTTGGCAGATCATATCCTTAGTTAAATAGTAACTTATTTTCCCTCTTAGAGTTATAGAATATACCACAGGATCTGACTACAACAATCAGTGGCAATAGTTTTAACCCTTATCCAGGCAGATGGGACTTTTTAGACCCCTAGAGTCACATGTTGTTGCAGAATTCACACACAATTAGATCTACCAGGTGGGCTTATTATCACATTGTCATCAGAAGTCTTGTGAGTTGTGGCTTTGATTTTCAGCTACTTACTGGTTGTTTTTTTTTTTTTTTTTAACAAATTAAATAAAATGGTTAGGACAAAAATAGTTCCAACAAATCTACTGTTTTTTGCCAAGAAGAAGAAGAATGGTGTTTTTGAATAATTATAATAATAACAATGGACTGCAGAGCTGGAAGGTACCTTATGGATCATCAATTCTAGCCCCTGTCAAGGAGGCACAGTGAGGAATTGAACTCCCAGCCTCTTACTCTGCAGCCATATACCTAAACCACTGAGGTCCTTGAATGAGAAAGCCACATAAAAAGAAAGAGGAAAGTTATTTTTTTCCCATCAACCAATATAATATTATTGGGTCAAAAAAGGTCCATCCCTTTTTACAGTAAACCAAGATGCCAAGTGTGACGATCACCTCTTTGAGGCACCTACGTTTTGTGA
This sequence comes from Intellagama lesueurii, assembly GCA_037013535.1. Classification (NCBI taxonomy): domain Eukaryota; kingdom Metazoa; phylum Chordata; class Lepidosauria; order Squamata; family Agamidae; genus Intellagama; species Intellagama lesueurii. The sequence goes on along the minus strand of JBAJHW010000004.1, from coordinate 89,115,440 downwards.
CCTCACAAAGGTCCCAGTCTTTGTTTCCCTCACTGCCACCAGTGGATTACCTCTATCCAAAATATAAAAGACGTTTGATCAGACACTTGTCTGGTAAATGCAAACAGAACTTATTTATTGAAGTGTAGCAAAGTTATTAATAATCACAGATGTTCTTCAGATGTTCATTGTACACAAGCAAATCATTCACAGGTCTCTCTATACATACTTTCTTCTTGCCATATAATTAATTACCTTCTCTATCTATTTATCTTAACCAGTCTCTCTCTCAATCTCTATCTCTTCTCCTCTGACTCTGACTAACTCACTCCTGACTCTCTCTCTCTCTCTCTTGACTGACTCTTGACTGACTCTTCCTCTCAGGCTCCGCCTTTTAACCTCTCTCTCGACTCCGCCTCTCCACCACATTTGCCTAGTACATGAATAATACATGACCTATTTTGCATAACAAGGGGTGAACGCTACACCAAGAAACAAAAGTTATTTATTGTGGTTGTTAATAAGCTGGCCCCACTGAGGGCATGCTGGAATTCCCAGAAGGTTCGGGAGATGCAAGACAAGCACATTCCTATGCTTTGCAATTTCCTTGTAGGTCATAAAATACCCCAGCATTCCATATAAACATTTTTAAAATGCTGTGTGAATGAGGGTTGAAAGCTGATTACTTGCCTCTATCGAGGCTCTCAGCTGCGATCAGTACCTACCTTCAAGATCAAAGACAGCAATGTAGGGAGGAAAAAAACAATGGGAGAGGTCTTCCACTTCCGTGGCCTGTTGGTAGGCTTCCCATGGGCATTGCGTCAGGCACTGTGTAAACTAAATGCTGGACTAAATATGCCCTTTAGTTTGATCCAGTCAGGCTCTCCTCCTGTTCTTAAACTCTTTTACTAAAGAAACACAAGATGGGCAGCCAGGTCTCAGAAGCAAAGTTTCTTCTTGAAAATTATCCTCTCTAGGCCAACATGTCAAGAATGCACAATAAGCCAAAACTGCAAGGTTTGCGTGTACAGCCTCTCTCTGTCTCTCATTTAAACTGACAACAGCCTTAAAAGAAATACAGCCCAATTGATTTAAGTGTTTTGGCTGAGACTGTAAATGTCTTCAAGTTAGAATGTAAGATGGAAGGCACAGAGGATCTCTGGAAAGCAAAAAGCAAATGCTCTCCAATTGGGATATCAAGGACTCTGTAGCATTTTATGGTTGAATGTATTTATGAAGCATACAGTACTTGCAATCTAGGTTTGGCCCATCCTGGGAAAAATGCCAAAAGCCCAAGGGCTTTTTAATTTATTTTTTCAATGTTTTTTCCCCACAGAATGCTACCTCTGCATTGTGTTTTGTTGCAGCCTCATATCTGCATCCTGTCCCAGGAATTCTGCATCAAGGCAACTCATTTTTTGTGGCCAGGGGAGCAAATTAAGCACATATGATTTACTTTGTTTTCCTTCTACATCAGTTTTAAATCAGTATGAAGCGTTCTTTATTTTGCTTCTGCTAGTCAAGGTAAGCACAAGCCATGAGGGCATGAGGGTCTGGCTCTGGATATCTGACTTACCAAGTATTCTTGCAGCTTCAGAAACTTCTCTAACCATTGTTGAACCCTGTCAAGTCTATCATCATGACCACGAAGGCTAGTAACCAAGCCTAAATGTTTTGAAGTTGATTGGTTAGCTAAAACCACAGTCTACAACACTTTCTACAGAATCAGGGTGTACATTTGTATTTATTTATTAGATTTATATCCTGCACCATCTGGCAGCCAGGCCACTCTGGGTGGCTAACAACAACAAGACAAACAACACAATATTAAAACACAATAAGAAAATAATACAAACATTCAACAGATACAATAACTAGTAGGATAAATTAAAACAGATGGCTATAAAGATGGTAGAAAGGATGATGAAAGGATGGCAAAAAGGATGATAAAAGGGAAGCAGAGATATCAGCAACTTAATGCTCAGGGAAAGCCTGATGGAAGAGCCAAGTTTTCAATGCTTGTTTATGTACAGGAACACAGCCACCCCATTGCATCCAGGCTCCTTGTTTGTTTACTTGATATGCCACTCAAAATAGCAAATTACCTCTGGGTAGTCTAAAAAATTAAAACACACACACAAACCAACCAATCAATAAAGCACACACAAATACACACACACAAACACATACAGAGAGAGATACAAACAGACCAAACAGTTGGATCAATATCAAAATATTAAAATATTGGGATGTTGAAAGCTGGCGATATAATTTGAAAAGGGGAAGGGAAGAAATGAAAAAGTGAAAAGCAAACACGAAATGTGTGCTGGAAGATGAAGGTCATAATGTGGTGGCAAAATGTACATAATGGGGATGTCAGGTGGAATCTCCTTTGAAAGGCTTTCCACAGATGGAAAGGCCACTAAGGTCAAGGCTTTGTTTTATTATTCTCATCAGTGTAGACAGCAATATCCATCAGCAACCTTCTAGATGAGAACTGGACAGAACATATGGGAGAAGACAATCCTTCAAGAAGATAACTCAGATGCTCTAGTTAGCATGCCATTAGAAAAAGAAAACAGATTGTTTCAGCTAAACTGCCCCTTCAGGCAATGTGTCTGATCAATCTGGATGCAAACTAAGCCAGTGTTTAACTTCTTATTCCTAATCTTTAAATTTGTAAGCTAAGGGTTATCCCAAGTTAATTTGTAAGCTAAAGGAGATCACAAAAGCTTGTGGCTGTATGATCAGATGACTTTTAACACTGAAAGAACTGCAGCTTCTACCAATGGACCCTGTGTAGTGCCTAGTTCATCCACTAGGCTTAGATTTCATACTGTGTGAACAGGATGTGCAATTCATGTACATGAGTTTGTACATGGGCTAAATTTGGCTGGTATAAAACTTATATGCACAGTGGAGGGATGGGTGAAACTGAAGGCTCATTCTCATCCTGAAGACTGAGAACCAGTCCTGAAACAGGCAAACACAAACATTAATGAAATTACTGGATGAGCTGCACCAACAAAAAGCATCATCTCAGAGTGCTGTGCAGCCTATAAACAAAGTTCGAAGCCTAATTTTCCATTACCAACTGATTTGCAGAAGAGGCCGTCGTTTCAGTTAGAATTGCAGTGGGACGATAAAGCTTAATTAATGGCTGGAAGTTAACATGAAGGACAAAGGGAAAAAGACGTCTTTGGGAACAGAGGTTCCATGCCAAGAACTATCTGAGGTTTTAGCGCAAAACCTGCTCTCACTCCAAACTCTGACAATGTTTATTCAAAGCAAAATGATTTTCTTCACTTGACCGGTCATGACTTTAATATGCAACCTCTGTCAACATTCTGCCATGCCGAGAACAAACATGGTGTTAGGCGGGAGGCCAGTTCCTAGCTGTCTTTCTCATGTTCAATGTCTCAGATTTATATTTCAGGGTAGGAACACTGCTTTTCATCATCTGGCCTCTCAAATCCCATAAAACAGAGACTTATATTTCACAGAACTACGCGCCTAGCCTTTAACCAAAAGCTGATGCCCATGTAACTTGAGGAAACTCCGGCCCTTTAATTTTTAACAATGCAAGGCTAAGTGGCGTCTTAATTATAAATAAGAGCAAGTTGGCAGAACTGCAGTGCTATTGGAAAACTATTACAGCACAAAGGACTTCAGAGAGATAGGGGGAGTTTTAAATGCTTTTACTTCAGATAGGACAAAATTCTCTACAAATATCATTCCATACCTTTGCAAGTCTGTCTGTCTTCTCCTGAACTGCTTTGCCAGTGTGAGCGGGTGAAGAATCATGGGCAAGTTGAGAGGAGGAAGATGTTGGAAGAAATTTCACCCTTTCACTTCATGCTGGGCCCAGATTCTAGTGGCCCCTTAGGCAGAACATCAAGAATGGACCTCACCCTCTGTGAGTCTCCCTTCTCACCACTTTTGCCATCAGCTGCTCTTGTTTCTCATTCTTTCTCATCATTGCTACTCCTTGCTGATACCCTGTGAGGGAGTAGGCAGTGGCATCAAGTGCTTTTTCTCTACCACACTGTTGCTGCCTGAGCCAAGGTAAGAAGTAGGTGAACATTGCAAAGGAGAAAAGCAGGAGCAAACTCAGGGGGATTCTTTGTCAGTTGGCTCCTGCTGGATACAGGGCCCTCAACAGCATGGCTATAGTACCAGGCCTCTCTCAGTTATGAAGGTTTCCCAGATGTCCCTTCCTGCTAGGATTAGCTTAGACTGTATCCTCCTGCTTTATGGGAACATCAACCAGCACTCCCTAAAATACCAGCAAATGTTATCCTAGCCTTCATCCAAATATTAAACCTATGCGTCCATTTTGCCACTAATGTTTGGTGAATCCCAGTAGACTTAACTAATCAAAGTATTTTCCTCATAACATTTGGGAATTGTTTTCTTATTTCTGAGCCCAAATGCAAACATTTTAAAAACCAATTTGCTACTTATGAAGTGAATAACCTTATTCAAATGTACATCTCTTCACCCAGCACCCTAAACATATATCTCTTATGTGGCTACTGTGATGGGTCACTTGGTTTCTCTGCTCATGGCATGAGAACTAAAGGATTAACATTTAAATCTTTCTCTGAGTCTCTACATTCAGTATCTACTGGGCATTTTCTCAGACCTTTTTTTCCATCTGCCAAGAAAGAAGGCAGGGAAGTTGACAACTAGATCAGCTATCATAGATGCAGCCAGCTAAAACCAGAGGGAAATAAATCTGCCGTTCTGCCACTACATCTAAAACAGCCACTGTTGCCTGTTGTGAAGAGAGAGAATGGCTCATCATGTCACACAGGATGTGAATAGTGAGTTGGTGGCAGGAAAGAAGGAATTCTTCCCTGGTTTGGATTAAATCCAGGGAAGAACCTTAGGTGTTCTTGGACTCTTTGGATTGAAGGTAAAAATTATAAGTTGCTAAGGTTCAACTTTGTATTCCCAGCCAATGAATAAACTTTATTAACATCAACAAAAGCAAGCAATGCCCCTCACATTGCTAAGAAAGGGCCTTATACTGCTATTTTTTGCATACCAATAGCAGTGCAAGTCTAGTATTCAACAGCTCAATCATGGCTAAAGGGAAGAAGGTCAGAGAGGCAAGCATGCAGATATGGAAGCAAACAAGTGAGGGTCCCAAGAAAAGGAAAATATAGCAGGTTGGAATCACAAACCAAAGGAAGGACAGGTGAAGCAAAACCAGTGGAAACTGAAACTAGCCATGAAGCCACAGTCTGTCTTTACAGCTATGTTTTCACACACATTCATAGCACTGGCTTCAGATCTGTGTGTTGGAGGAACTCTCAGCAAGGTATATGGAGAGGGCCCTCCTCACTAATTGTGCCCCTTTTCACAGTTTCTTCTCAATGAGGAACCCAAAATGGTTGGGCTGGGAGCTCAAAAAGGCCACATTTTGCCCCCTGGCACTAGAGGTTCCTTACCCTTCTTGTAAATGAATAAGCAGAACCAACAAGGAGGAAGAACAGCAGCAGCAAGCCTCCAAGTGTTATCAGTGGGTCCCTTGCTGAGACGTGGGCCTCAACCTGCTCCTAACTGAGCATTCCCCTTACAACAACTCCACACAACCCCACAATGTGGTTCTCTCAAGCCATTTGGTAATACTTAGTCTTTCAAGCAACCACAGGTACCCTTTAATGGTCCACTTGTCCACGCACCTGTGGAGACGGGTGTCTCTAATGTCAGTTGGGTGGTGAATCTATTCAGAGTTTAAATCTGAAACTTTGAAGCAGCTAGCCAATGTGCTGAAGCTATTTTGGGAGTAAGGTTCAGCATGTTGGACAGGTCCTGTAATATCTGGGGGGGGGGGGGGGACCCACAGCCCAATCCACCACTGTCATTCACTCGTCAGTGATTGCTCTGCTCATCTACTCATTCAACATACACAGATAAGGCCTGTCACATATGCTGCACTGTTTCAGCTGGGGGGGGGGGAATGAGAACAAAAGCCCTTGCTGTCAGACGAACACTTCTTTTCTTTCTTTATATTGCCCAACAGCCTTTAGACAGGATCCCAAATCTAGGACAACAGAGAAGGAGGCTTTTTGTCCCTTTGCAGTATGATGACCTCTTGCTGGATAAGTCTGCTTGCCGGGAAAAGAGCAATCCAATTGCAGATGCAAATGAAATCAGAATTAGAACTCTGTATCACTAATGAGCCCCTAGAGGTTGCCCAGACTGGAAGAATACATTCATTTCTGATGGATGTGGCCCAAAAGAATGTTGCAGATACAGGAGCCTTGAAGCTACACATTTATATTCCTGGAAATGCCACATGCCTGAAACTCTTGGATATCATGTCAGGCTCAACCATAGATCATAAACTATGCCAGACAAATGAAAAAGAAAATTATCTGACATTTTGTCTCTATATCGCCCTGTCCTTTCTACCCTAGGAGATGTATGAGTTCAGTAGATTTTTTTCCTCCTGTTGTGCTTCTATGAACTCCCCACTCCCCCACAACTTTCTATCTGACTGAGAGCTTGATAGCAGAGATGAGGAATCCATCAGATGCTGGACTTTGTGACTCAGGGAACTTAAAAAAAGAAAAAGTGTAACAGCATCAGTGAGCTGCAAGGTTGTCAAATGACAAATGGCTTCATTAGATCCATGCTGAAAATTGAAAGAATTTCAGCTGAAGGAAGAGACGCAGAGGCACAAACAGTATTTTCCTGACTGGACAGAGTCAGGACTGGCGTGTAAATTTTTGTTAAGGAGATATTGCTACACTATAATCAATTTTCCCCCATACACGTATATGCACACACTGAAAGAGAATTCACTAAGGATTAGACATTTGGACCCTAGTCTCACAGTGATGGTGACTTTTTAAAGATACCAGATCAACATGAGATGAGAGTTTTACAGCAGGAAAATATGATCATTATGAGATCTGTTTTAATTTGAGCCCTGATCAGGTTATTGATATTTGCACCTCAGATGAACTCTGATCTCTTATTGGCCACATTCAGACAGAAAGAAACAATATTGTGATTTAGATGCCATTCTTGTAAGGGAATTTGCTGGGGCTTTTCATATCTGATAACTTAAAATGCCTATCAAGGAGCTGAAAAATTGAGTTCATACAGAGGCCTTCAGCAATGGTCCAGAACTTGAATGCTATGCTCCTAGGTAAGTGGTGGGGAACATCTGGCCCACCAGATGTTTCAATCCACTGCTCCCACCATCCCTTGAAATCAGTCACAAAGGGTGGGGCAGATGGGCATTTCAAGCCAAACCACCCAAGGCCCTTAGATACGCCTTACCTATCCTCTGCCTTAAATGATGGGAAGGCTTTTTGGATGCATGTAAACACTTCACAGGAATTCTACACTGCCCTAAAAATGTAATAGAGCCACAACCATGATTTTGCCAGTGACAACCCTGTGAAGTAGGCCTTGATTATTCCTGTGTGAAAGAAGACTTAGGACTGATGGCTGGTGATTTGTACAAGACCATTCAGTGGACCCACAATTCAGAAGGCAAATCGATGGCCATGATATTTTGATGCCTGAAACAAAGTAGTAAATGGGGCCCTAAGTTATTTTAGTATGTGAAGCAGCATATTTCATAAACACTTAACCCCATCATTGACAGTAAAAATACAACAATACCAAGTTGACAATTGGTTCCGTTTATAAAAACTCCAAACATACTGTCTGAGGTAGCTTCCTTGATCTGTCTAATGGCAGGACCACCCCTGAAGCAGAGACTGTTTGTGTACAAACACAACTTTCTGTTCACTAAACCACGTAACTCATCCTCTGGGATCAGAATTCATGGAAGCTGAATTGTCTTGTTTCTGTCTTGTTTTCTGTGGTGTTCTGCCATTTCTATCATGAATACTTCAGGTTACCAGGAATTACACATTATGTGATGTTTAAGCCAAATTGCTAGATCAACTTGTAAATTACTTTAGTAGACAGGCTTTCCCCCAAGGGCAGTCTCTCCTAGGGAACACATCACTTGGCAGAGAACATGGTAGAAAAACTTTGAACACTTCTCTGATGTAAGCATGCCCTAAAGCTCTGCAGGTAAGCAGAACAGGACTGTTATACTTGGAAAGGAAATCTTACATGCTAAATTCTATCTTTGGGTTGATTCATACTGTAGCTTATTAGCAGGGGAAAAAGATGAGATTCATTTTGGAAAAATAGGGCACTGCTTACGTGAAGAACTTTAGAAGTGTGTATGTGTGTGTGTGTGTGAGAGAGAGAGAGAGAGTGTGACACAGACAGAGAGAGAGAGATTACTTCCTCTTTGAAAATAAAATATGACCAGATTTTGTAACTATCTATTAGAAACCATTGGGAATAATTGTTCATGGGGTCTTACTGTTCCGAAACTGTGCTATTATCATCTCTACTCTTATGTTAGTTGCAAAAGCAAGTGGGTGTGTCGTTGGTGGCATGGTTTCATAAGTCACTTTCTAATTACAAGAATGCAGGCAGAGCAAAAATATATGTGTAACCTGCTGGAGCACAGGGCAGAAAATACAAATGAATCCTGATTTAGACTATAAAATATAATGATTAAAAGGAGTACTTCATGAGTCTATTTTCGAAGGAGTCTCACAGTATGCCCCCCCCTTTTTTTAATTAATGGAAGAGGAGGTGTTCAGAAACAACTGAGGAAGCATGCATTAAGTAGACTTGGGGGAAATAGTTTGAAGTGGGGGGAAACTATGAAATCTTTTGTTCCCGTTAAGGTCAATGTTTACACACATACATACATATATTTGATAGAGATTTAGCTACTGTATGTTGCTTTTCAGTTGTACTTAGAACCAAGGGGGCTAGCAGCTAAAGATGTTTGAGGAGTTATGTTTGGAGGCAAAATATCTTTGACATGAAATCTTAAATGCAGATACTCAGAGGTAATTCCCTTTGAATTTAATGGAATGTAGTTACTTCCAGGTAAATGTGCCTTGAACTACAGCCTTAGAAATGGAAGGAACAGACACACAAAATATCTGTATTTGAGTGAACTTGTGCTCAAACATGTTTTTTATCCAATTGTTAAATTTCAGACTAATGTGGAAAGACTATTGCAGATGAAGGATGTGTATGAATGTGTGCTAAATGGGCCTGGATTGCAAAGAGATGGTTTGATCTTGCCCCCACCTGTGGGTTGCAAACTTCTTACCCAAAATGACCATGCATAATTGCACATACCTCAATCACCTCATATTCAGCCTTTTCCACAAAGGCAATGGGACTTTGCTTTGTGGTGGATCCAAACAAATTCCCCATTCCCTCTCCATCAGCCCTGTTGCATGACATGCATGTGTATTACACTTAGATAATATAATATATTTTCCTTTTCTATTTTTGCTTTTTCCTCCATCCAGGTTTTTCCCCTGAGGGGGTCACTCAGATGCTGCATAATAACATTTGAATGGAGCCTTTTTTGTCACTCGACTTCTATTTGCATTAGTGAGAAATATGTTCTGTTGACATTACTAAGCATTCCATTACCATATAACAGCTTTCCCCAATCTGTTTCATTCAAAATATATTGTGTTATACCTACCATCTGGCCCAGTTACTTGGATAAATTCTGGTTACTTCTTTTTAAAATGTTGCCCTAATAGTAACAAACTAGATTTTGTACTCTAGAACCAATGGATGCACTGGCAAGGGATAATGGTACTTCTCAGCTAACATAGGTGGAAGGCAGCTGTGTCAGAACATTTGGTTCTTGGTAGCAGATGTGCTGATATTCATGCATTTAAAAGCTTTGATTGGCAAAATATCTTGTTGATGGAAGTCTTTTCTTGAAAAAAAATTGTCCTTATGAATCTCCTACACTGGACAGAACAAGGACTGAAACAGCAGAATGAGAGAAAACACAGATACAACGGTGAAAGCTTTTAATCTGAAATGGATTGCCTTCTTCCTGTAAAGTCTGAGTCTTGCCCTGAGTATCAGCTGCCTTGCGCCACGATCAGTTTCATTCTGTCAGCACCAATCGAAAAAGGATGTTACTGATCATGTGCAATAAAGGAGTATTAGGTCTTCAACACATCTGGGATTAAGCCGTGGACTTGACTGCTTTACGGAGAACTCATTTTTTTGCCGATCAGGTCTGATTACAGGCCAAAGAAACCAATTTTGGTCCACTTTACTTTCCTGTGTTTCTCATTGTTATTTCATTAGCAAGGTGTCTGGCCCTGGAACTTGTGCACTATCTACCTTTCAGGAGATGCAGCTACCCATCCAGTGATTGATTGTACCAACTGCAAAGTAGTACTGGAAACAGCCTGAGAGAACAGCTGGATTTATCAGATCTCTCTGCAGAATCCCTGTGTCAGTGGTTACTTCACCAGGATGCAGTTAAATAAATGATTTTGAAAGGCTTAGGAAACACACACCAAGCATAGTGGCCTTGTTCACAGTCCATAGAGAAAGCTTGAGTAGGGTTGGGGGCTATATGACCCATTATACCCCTCTCATTCTTGTTGTTCTATGCTGTTGAATCACTTCTGACTTATGGCAAACCTTGTAGAGTTTGTGAGATGTTGAAGGAATAGTTTGCAATTGCTGGTGAGTTTCTAATATGGATGAGAAGGCATTTGAACCTAGAACTCCTGCATAACAGTCCGACAGACTATCCACAGCCTCACACTGGCTTTACCCCTTAGATTCTTCTTTATGAGGGTCCCTAAGATAAACATAAGATCACTATTCAGTAGTTTAGAAGGGACTTGTATTATTATACGAGACATATGGAATGTACTAGTTCTTTGTGCCTGGTTGTCACTTCTGACATTCTCCTACATGAGCAGGGTAATGTTTCCAAAAAGGAGATTTTCATTATCCTATAGAGGTTCTCCACATGAGTTGGTGCTCTAGAACAGTGGTTCTTAACCTTTCTTACTCAGGTTTTTTTGAACTGCAACTCCCAGAAACCCCAGCCAGCACAGCTGGTGGTGAAGGCTTCTGGGAGTTGCAGTCCAAAAACACCTGAGTAACCCAAGGTTAAGAACCAGTGCTCTAGAAGATCAATATTCTAATTCAGGTCAGTAGTCACCAGGGGAAAGGGAGGTACTCCGCTTCAAATTGTCACCCTCCATGTATTGGAAGGCCGCAGAATTTGGAGTGGAGGATAACGGACTAGTGTGCTGAAATAATGTAGTTTTGAATGACTGAATAGGTCTAGGTAGAACTGTTCATATCTTGCTAATCCACACAGATCTGAATTAAAGGGGACGGGACTTTGTGGATACCTCCTTACATAAGCTCTTAAATACCACAGTTGACATGGTGCCTTGCCTAAACGACTCCACTGAATAAATTCTTGCCTTCTCATAGAGTGAGAAGAATAATTTTGTGGTTCCTTTCATGCATGGATGAGATAAACAAGGTCATTCAATTCTATGAGGTAAGTTAGTCTGAAAAACAGTAACTGTCCCAAGTTGCCTCTGTGAGCTTTCTGGTCAAGTGGATATTTGAATCCAGATCTCCTCAGTCCTATTCCAGTGTTCTAACTACTACAACATGGTATCCAGTGTGGTGTAGTGGATCAGGTGATAGACAACTCAGGAGATGTCAGGAGCAGTTTTAAATCCCTGCTTGGCCATGGAAACCCAAGTGGGGGGCGATACTGATTAAACCATTCCTTAAATGTCTCACTTACCTTGACAACCCAGTTAGGGTTGCTGTAAGTTGGATGTGACTTGAGACACACATTGCTACTACAGGACACTGGCTCTCTCTGCATAGATATTCTCTGTCATTCTTCTAAGGAGGAAATCCGGTACTTGTGGACCAACATTGATGTAACACCAAAGACTCAATATACCTTCCTGAGCCACTCCAGCAAAAACAAAAGAGCTGCCACTTTGTCTGAAGACCTCATTTCCAGAAATTCTTCTCCTAATATAATAAGCTTTGGTCATATTTCAGGCACCTGTCTCAAACCACTTAAGGAGGCCTTTGTCTGATGGACACTAAATAGGTTATTTGCTGCAGTATTTTTGCTGAGATTAATAGATATGGGCAGCAGCATCCTTTATGAGGCGAGATTGAAATTTGGGTCCCACCTGATTTCAGATGGAGGCTTGCCACAGCTCAGATTCCACCAGCACTATTAACAGAGACTTTGGCAGCCAGATGGTTGGGGAGAATATTGAGTTTCACATGTACTTCTTAAAGATTAGTGATATGTGGAAGAGGATGCTGCTACCTACACATTATCCACAACATGAAGGTAATGCTCAGTGACACAAGACCAAAACATGTCTTAGATAATGCACTTTGCTTTATTATTACTGTCATTATCCCCATCCTAATTTGTCCCATGAAGGTTTACATTTTCTTTTCCAGATGCTTCAGCTGGAGGAGGTTTCAGCTGCATCCCACAATGATCGATGAGACAAAGGGAAAATTTTATAGCCTGTCAAATATGAACCTATGCAGAAGGAAAAATCAAAATAATTTAGAACATACAGAGAGCTCAAGAAGTAAAAGGGAGAAAATCAATATTTGTTCTATATAGTCTGGCATCTCAATCAGTGTTTCTCAAATTATAGATATCTGAGGCACTTATGTTTCTGGACTAAATTCAAAGATGTGTTGCACTCCTAGAAAAGGAAAGCATTTAAAAGTATTGGTGGCTCATGACTGGGCAGAGAGATGCCCCCCTCCAACAAAATGTTAAGTTGAAATGCCATCCTGCCCCAATCTCTGATCCAACCCTAATTCAGATTGTGTGCAAGTAATATTGTTTTCCAAAACCCTCAGGAAGCAGATCCTAGGTCATCAAGGTGCCCCCCTTGTACTCTTCTTGAGCCCCTTGGCCACTTGCTTTGCTGGAGGACAGTCTGTCTTCCACCCTCTCCTGCATCCCATTATGCAACTAGTTGTAGTTAATTGCTTCCAAGGTCACAAAAACCAGCTTGCTGATAGACATTTGCACTGTCTTCCAGAAAATATGCAGAAACAGAGTAAATCTGGGGTGTTTGTACAATTCCAGGGTGACCAAGGAGCTCAGAGTGGAGCAACACCACAACAGCTTCTTTATATTCCACTTCAAATTCATGGGGTTAAAAAGATGGCCAGCAATCTGGATTGAGGAAATAGGAAATCATAAGTAATACAGTGGACTGAGCTGCTGGTGCCAAAGGAGAAGGTGAGTGACAGCTAAATTTCTCCCCCCCCCCCAGTAAAACCTAAAATGTCCTCTAGACAATTTGACTATTGAGGCACTTAAACCAGCTAAAACAGAGGTCACTGTGTGGTATATAGATCTCCTTGAGTCATTCCACCAGCATTTCATAGAGCTCAAGGTGAAGAGAAAGGCTTATTTGCTGTTTAAATGGCCTTTCTAGAAGATTCTTCTTTTTCTTTATTCTCCTATTCAGTTTTGTTCGTTAAGGATTCCCTGAAATATTATTATACTGCTGGGATTGCGTGTGTGTGTGTGTCATTGTGGAAGGATGTTTGATTCAAGGGTTTTGAGTGGATAGGTTGCACAATCAGCATACTGTATAGAACCCTACAGGTCATAGCCATTTGGAATTTTCCTCATGCATAAGAATGTATGTTTGTTTGTTTCTAACACAGAAATGCACAGAAATGTCAGGAATCCAAGGACGGAAGTGGCCAGAATGTCTCCTAAATGCCTGTGTGGTCTTCATTCATTGTGTTGATGGTGCACACAAGCCATTTAATGCCAGTTATATTTTACAGGAATTCTTTACTTACCCAGAATTGTTACTGTAGTTATTTTTTTACCAAATCTGAACACAATAAGCTACTGGCCTATGGTAGAAAACTCTCAACTTCATTTTCCCCTCAATAGCTGCAACAGAACAGATCCATATGTAGGTCAGCATTTGAAACCTGGGTTATTCCTCCCCCCGCCCCCACATGCAATATTTAGTGAGGCTATACTGCCTGCCTATAAAAATAACTAAACAGTTACAGTTACACTATCAAAGTTATTTCTTGTTAACATTGTATGCCATTTAACTAGACCGTTATTCCTGGGTGAAAATGAATTACTTGCCAATAATTACTTATTAGAACAAGTTACTTCCAAGTAGTGCCCTTGAGCAACCTGCTACCCTCAGGTGTGGTGGAGGACATGGCTCCCATCCCCAGTTTTGAAGTAAAATTCAGCTCCAGATCAATTCATTTCTGTAAGCAGAATTAAGTGGGGAGGGCATCTCCTTCTTTGCTACAAAAGGCAAAACATCTTAGGTGGCCTGATTTCAGTAAGGATGACCTAGCAGTAATTCAAATACACGCATGTATTGGTTCTTTACTTTTTGTCTGGCAATAATTTAAATATTGTTTCAGTCCAGTTTTATCATCCTATGCTGAGACAATACTTAAGAATCTAATCATGGGGCTTGTTGGGAAATGTGACATCTTTGGAGGTGATAGGATTGATAGAACTTATGAAATTACTGAAGGATGCACTAGTTAAAACTGGTCGCCAAATCAAATACAAAAAGGTGTTAAGCATTATTTTGTTTCTCTCGTATTATCTGCAGGTAAGAAATGCTGTTACTCAACTGTGGTCCAAAGTGTATTAACAGCAGACCCTCTGTAATAAAATAATTTAAATTATACTTTTTAAAAACTGCTATAAACCATCAGTGGAACTGGAATAATCACTATTCAAAAATCTTCATCTATGAAGAACAGGGCTGACCCATCAGGCAGTAAGGTAAGCTTTAAAGCAGTGGTTTCCAACCTTGAGTCCCAACACATTCTTTGACTGCAAATCCCAGTGCTGGCAAGGGCTTCTGGGAGTTGCAGTCCAAGAACATCTGGGGACCCAACGTTGAGAATCACTGCTTTAAAGGATAGATGGCTAGCTAGTGGATAGCAAAATATTTGTATGCCTCATGGCATGTTCTGTATCCTCCATGTTTCCTTGCTGTCTTCAAGTGTAGTAAAGCTACTCTCCTGTCCTGAATATTGAAATAGGACTATCAGTCTGGTCAGATTTTGCATACAGAATCAGATATAGGAAAGAGAGACACCAGCCTCAGTTAGCAAAACATTTTGAGCCAGCTCTGACAATAGCCATCCAGTCCAGCACCTATTTTCCAACACTGGTAGACTGGATAAAAAATGGCAACCCGCAAGCAAAATACTTTCCTCCACTTGGAATGCATATGTCTACAAAGTCTGCCTCCACAGACATTGCTCCTTCACCATCTCCACCATCGGTCCACACCTGGTTCCATTGGTTTTGTTGCTGTTGACTGTGTTGACTTTAAGGAATGAGATCCACCCTTTTCTTTGCTTGTTTTTTTCTCTCGTAATCTCAATATCTCAGTACATTTTTAAAAATTGTGCGCAGAGTTTGAATGCATTCACTCTCCTTTCATTGAGTGAAGCCCCTTCAAGAAGTGTCCTTTGTGCATTTGAAATAGAGACATGAAGTATAACTACCTATATTTTGTGCACTCATTAACATTGCCTGTTCTGATTAGGAATGAAAATCTTCATTGATCAAAAAGAGGTGAACCACCCATCCGAAGCTTCTAATTTTTAAATTCCATGCAACAAGACAGCTGCTATGCTAGTTTTCTGCAATTTGTGTTATATGCACAAAAGTCACTCTCACAAATGTTTGTCTCATTCTCGTACAGATAGTGAGAAATTGACATGAGCTCTCGGAATTGTGCTCTCAGTGATAAGAATAATATGTTGCACAAATTGCCCTGGTTTTGCATAAAATGGGCCAATTTGCATACAACTGGGCAAATTACTGCTTCTTTTCAGAGGTGATTAAAAATCTGAAGCATGAGATGATTGCTGGCCTCTTTCTTGGATTGTGTGCATGTGTGAGCACTTGGGTTTGTTGTTTTTCTCTTCAAGGATAAAGGAAACTAGTTTCACACAAATATATTTTGCACAAATTACAGGCAGCTGAATGCTCCTTGTCTTGCTCTTAGCTGGAGGTTTAGAATCTTTCAGGAATTTCAAATTCTTGATCAAAATATCTCATCAAGTCAAGGCAGCCTAAACTGAGGAGGAATTTCATGATTATTTTTCACATTCCTAATGCTGACGTAAGACAACTCAACAAGGAATTTTCAAGTTTTACGTCATTCCTTGTCTAGCGCATATGAACAAGACAAAGAACATCCCTTATATGGGTTTTCTGTACTTTGCACAAAACAAGTGCCTTTTCCCTTCATGGGACTCAGCACACGACCACAGAGCAAGTATGGAAGGATGGGCTGATGGATCAAAAAGAGGCAAAGGACCAATCCGGTGCTTCTAAGTTCCAAAGGTCTATGCAACAAGGCAGCAACTATGCTAATTTTCTGCAATTTGTGTTATTTCCACAAGAGTCACTCTCAGAAATGTAAAAACTCTGTGGAAATATGGAAAATACTGGAGTATCTTTCAGGCAACGAGATGCTACCTCACCGTCCTGCAGGCAGTAAAAAGAAAACTGAGCAAGAATTAGACACATATGAATTTTATCCTTCATTTGGTACATGTATATCTTCACATTTCTAAGGTAAGCATTTTCTTCTCTAATGCAGCCATAGCTGTGCCTCACTATGGGGATTCCAGAGTGCACAGGCATTTTCCCAGCCAATAATTCAGAAAGTTCAGATGCAGAAATCCTGAAAACAGATTCCAACTCTTTGTTGCACCCACCTATTATTTGCCTTCCCTCTGCAAGCAGTACCGAGAATGATATAAATCACTAAGAAAGTAAGTAATGTTCCTTTCTATACTTTCCCCCTCCCCAATTATTCTCTTTTCCCTCTATTTAGGCTAAAAATGAAAAGGTTTCAGACTTATACATTCATATTATAACATTCGTCTGCCTGCATGATGATTCCATATACAAGTACAGCTTATTGCCTTAATAGGTAATGGTACAAGTCTCTGGAAAAATAACATTAGTCTTTTCCACTAGTCAATTGTCATTATTTGTATATAGATGATAAACAGGAAATTCTCAAAATCATATCCAGTGTATAATCTTGCTAAGAGAAAAGGGATGGTTTACATAGACGTATAGAACCATATGTAATACATCTGTATTTTATTTCCAAATATCGGCTAACTTTCATATATTAATAATGCAAGCATATATATGTCCTTTCAGAATTAAGAGAGTTAATTGGGATTTACTCCTAGCTAGGCAAGTATAGAATAATAGTCATATACATTGGAATCAGATTGAGGTAAACACATTAATTGTGTGTGTGTGTGTTTTAACAATCTTTATTTTCTCAGGACACTACCCTTTGTTGCCAAATAGTTGTGCAAAAACTGTAAAACGGATTGACCAAAATCAGCTCCAACTTTCTGTGAAGGACAGCAATTTTCTTACAAAACATGGCACAGAGTCACATCATGGAGTGCTATCAGTATTAATGCACTTTCCTACTGTGTGGGTGACAGAACCCTTCCTTAATCCTGATTCCGATCGGATGAAAGCAAGTAACCCTTACCAAAACATTGGAAAGCTATATTTTGCATTACAAATCCCAGAGTCCAGAAACCAACTGACTTGTCCAAAAAGTAGCTTTTCCAAGCCTGGTCCCTGCAAATGACACACAGTGGGTGAGATGAGCATGCTGATTTTTGTTCTCCTCCATTAGTAAAGGGCAATGGTCTGTAGCTAGGCTTTAAATCACACAGAGACCCAGCAGAAAAAAGAGGAAGCTCTCAACTGCACACAATTGTCTTCAGTGTATATGGAGATGATGAGAACAATGATGGATGGGAGGTGACTTAGTGTGCCAGTGCCAGCCCACCCCACTTCTTATGCATAGAGTTACCAACAGGGATTGGAAACTTTATGGTTTAGAAAGGAACTCCTTATGTTCTTAGATCTTAGACTACAACTCCCATAATCCTGTGCCATTAGGTGTGCTGAGCAAGGCTGATCTCCCATCTCTGGCCAGTCTAGGTGCTTTCAGACTTCTAAACAGAATGATTTAGTTCCAGCTCCTCCAGCTTGAGACCTTCCAGAAGTGATGGTCAGGGAAAATGCTGCCTCTAAACCAACACATATGGAGGAGTCCAGTTTGGAATGCTGGCCTAATTCCTCCTAGGTCCTCTTCTGGACTAGCAAGTCAGAATACTCTCAGAATTTAAACAGGAATGACTGTGACTTTCGAAAGCTGTCACAGTTGACAGCTTGAACATCATTAATTCTATGCAGTCATACAGGGAGGCCATCTGTGGTTCTTTAGTCTAGACCTTAGTTTCTAACCTTGGGTCCCCAGATGTTCTTGGACTAAAACTCCCAGAAGCCTTCACCACTAGCTATGCTGGCCAGGATTTCTGGGAGTTGTAGTTCAAGAACACCTGGGGACCCAAGGTTGGAAGCCACTGGTTTAGACTAAAGAACCAGAGTTGGACTCCCTATATAACAGCATAGAAGAAGTTCAAGCTCTCAACTGAGACTGCCCTTAAAAGTCACAGTCCCTGCTGTTTAAATTCTGAGAATCTGTGATATACAGGAATACTCAAAACATCGTTTTCACCTTCACTCTGTCACACAAGTGTTTTAACCCTTTAAATCAATGCACATTCCCTTTTTTATTACTTTATTGGAAGAGGAGCATTGTAGAAGAAAAGCATCAGCTGCCAGACCACCAATGGTGCCATGTGAGGAAACAAAGAAGCCCCACTTCCTTGGATCACCAGATTTTCAAAAAGCTTTGAAAAAACTTTTTCTTTTTTTACTGAAACTTCCAGAATTCTCCCAACTAGAATGGCCACTGGCTGCTAGTCCACAAAGTAGCTTCCCCAAACTCTATTTTTTACATTAGCACACACCTATGAGGGTAAGGTTCCTTGTGTGCAAACTCAATTTTCCAGTTTCCATGATGAGGTAGGTGGGAATCAGTAGAGTATTTCCGGTTTAGAACCACTGCCAGTTTTATCTGACGGAAGACCCAGGAATTAAGCCCCATTGCATAGGGACAGGAAACGTTGTTATGAATAGGCTTGTGTAGGATCATATTATCAACCTCCATAAACCTCCAAAAGGAGAACTGAATCAGTCTATGGGGAGTGGGGTGGAAAATGTGCTGCCCTTCCAAATTAGAGTCTTGATTTGTATTAAATGCTATGACCATATTTTAGAGTAAGGGAACAAAAAGACATAGGGGTTTGTATGTAGTTTGGTCCTAAAGTATTAACTGTTTCCCACAGTTTTGGTGATAGACTTGTATTAAAATGAATTTCAGTTTTTAAAACCTGATTAATTGAGGGTTTTAATCCATCAAAGGGTTTTTAATCCATTGATCTAACAAATTATTTAGGGGCCCTAACCAGAAGGGGTCTACAGCACAGATCTTTTTGACAATATTGTATGTATTGGAGGCTGATATTCTCTCCCGCACATTGAATTTCTGCAACTCCCCCTGTTCTTATAACATTGGGAAAACTGACTAGTCTTATGTTTGAACTAGAGGTCTTACAGACCAGCCACAGCTGTCAAATCAATAAATAAAAATGGAGGGGAACATTAAGAGTGACTACGGCAATTGACAAGGTCAAATAAGTGACCTAATGAGTGACCAAATTACAATCATTTATGGAGACCCCTTCCTTTAGCTGTTCAATAAGCATTCCATTCCTCATAAAGTGATGCATTACTTAAGCGGCCAGTGAAAATAGTGCCTAGAGCAGCTCTTCCTGACACAATACTGGTTGGCTTTTTTGCCTTCCTCTTGGAGTTTTGAAGGGCTTGCAGTACTATGTAACAAACCAACAAGTAAGCAAACAAACCATCCACTCATAGAACCTGTTAACATTTATATGACACTTCAGAGTTTTCAGAGCAGGCCATTGTAAACCTGATGAAAAATATTTTCTGGTATTATTTTGCCATATGGCAGATATGGTGGGCAGGGCTGAAACAATGGGGATTTGCGTAAAATTATTTACCATATTCCTGGAAGGAAGGAAGTCTTCTGTGCTCTAGTCTCCCATACTTCTCAGCTCTGTCTCTGACCCAGTATGCCAGTGCTTCTCACTATTGGGGCCTTTGATGATTTTAGACTAATTTGGGGACAAATACAAAAAATTGTGCTTCGTTGGGATTTGTCATTAGTCAAAGTTGACAAATGGGCAAAGTGACGAAGGACCAAATTTTAATGATTAATTGACGAATATTTGTCAATCTGTCATTAAAACACAATGTCCTGCTGAACAGCTGATCAGCGGGACATTGAGAAGCAGGCCGGCAGCAGAATGGAACTGGTTCTGCAGCCAGCCTGCTTGTCAATGTCATGTCCTGAGGATCAGATGATGGTCAGGACATTGACAAGCAGGTTGGCTATAGGAATTGAACCAGGGGTTTGCTTTTGGGCAGCCGGCCTGCTTGTCAATGTCCCACCGTCAGCTGATCTGTCAGGTCATTGACATGGAGGCAAACCTGGTGTTCAGTTCTTGCAGCTAGCTTGCTTGTCAATGACCCGACCATCAGCTGATTGTCAGGTCATTGACAAGCAGGCTGGCTGCAGGAAAGCAAAACCTGTTTCCGTTTCCGCAGCCAGCCTGCATGAAAGGATGAATACAAATGAGTAAATATTCATCCCTTTGTATTCATTGGGGTTTCTGGACCTGATGAATATGAAGGGACGAATATCCCACAAATCAACGATATTTCATGAATATTGCGATTTGCTGGAGATATGGTCTACTCAGTCTTGGCTCGAACAAGAGAGGCAATCAAAACTCAAAACAGCTGCTGTGCATGGATAATGTCATGAAAAAGTTTTTGTTTGTTTGTTTGTTTGTTTGTTTGTTTAGTATTCTGGAAACCAAGATTGCAGGTTTAATCCTACCATTAGACACAGAGAGGCAACTACTTTGAGTGCCAAATTTTGAAAGTCTTGAAAATATAGCATTTTATTAAGTTGGCTAATTATCGTCAGGTGCTTTTTTTCCCTGCTGAGGAGAAGACACCACATTTATGGGGTTTTCTGCCATAGATGCCGAAATAACTTGACTGCTCTTGAATACTATGGAATATGATGGGATGGCACATTCCCTGTTCTGCCCCAGGCAGTGAAATCTCTTGGAAGGCTGGCCTAAAGCAAAGTAGTTTAAATGCACAGTGTGGCCTAGCTTTGTTGCAATGGTAACCCCTGGGCAAGTGCCAGAATCCTATAGCAACACTCACCCAGGCCTGTATTTCCAGTTGGAGGATAATCATGGTGGCTTGAATAAGTGGCTCTTGACAATTGTAGGATCATTACAGAAATGCTGACAGTCCAGCTGTGATAACAGCCATTCCCTTAGATATCTGGTGAACCAGGTCATGGTCCAGCCTGATCCAGAGGAGCACACATGTTGGCTGAGTGGGGGCCACATGCAGCCCAAAAAGTCGTGCTTTGCCCATCCCTGCTCTACACAGTCCTCTCTTCCTCCATTTTATCTTCACAACAACCCTGAGAGTGAGGTTCCAGTAAAATACAGCAACCTCAAGTCACTCAGTGAGCTTTATGGATGAATGGAGACTCAAATCTGGGTCTCCCTGCTCTTCACCAGCCACCCTGACAGCTACATCATCTTGGATCTCACTGAGCCTTGTGGCACAGTGGTTAAACTGCACTACTGCAGTGAAGACTCTGCTCACAACCTGAGTTCAATCCTGGGCTCAGGTAGCCGACTCAAGGTTGACTCAGCTTTTCATCTTTCCAAGGTTGTAAAATTGAATATGAGCTCACTGGGGGGGGGGGGGGGGATGTGTAGCCTGCATAATTAAATTGCACACTGCCCAGAAAGTGCTTTAAGCACTATGGGGTGGCATATAAGCAGCACACTTTTTACCAACATACCCAGCGGACTGAGGGTACATAGAGGGAGAGGAATGGATACTGTCTGTGCTGGAGCATTCCTTTTATAATGTATTTTTAAAATGGAGATTAACAGGCAGGAAACCACTTGAACAGTGGGTGTTTCAATCCCACCCCACCTTTCTGATCACAATCCTCATTATGGTTCTTAATGGGCTTTCTGGGAATGCTTTACAAGCAGGCCGTTGGACACGCATCTGTTATACTGTTCCTGAGCCCTCAACAACCCTCACTTTTGTCCTTTGTCTGCTCTTTTTAAAACAGATGCCTTATTGAGCCATTGCTCTATTTCGTTATAATACCTACTGTGAAAATAGGCTTGGTGGGGGTGCCAATAACAGTTCATGCCAGAAATCCTAATTCTTCTACATGGAGGCCTATCTAACAGTTTTAGGCCTTAATTAAGTGCCTTGTGATAATGCATTGCTACCTTAATGCCAGGAATGAATGTGCTGTCCACAAGACAGTCGGGAGAGCATGAGACGGATTTTCAGGAGAAAAATCTCTTACTTTGAGATTTACTGTTGCCTTCTTGCAAGATCTCTGTGCCCAAGAAGCTGGTTCATTCATTTCCCAACATTTTCCCACCATTTAATTACTTAGCAGCTCTCTATGACTTGCAGCTGAATCTGTGAATTGCTTCTGTGGGCAGTCATCGTGTCTGAAGGGTTATGAAAATTAATTCTTTAGTGTCTACTCTGCTATAGTTCATTCACATGTACATGTTATCACTTGATGCTCCAGTCAACATATTGCTAGTATATGGGAGGATGTCCTTAAAGGAAATGAGTGGTGGACTTAGCTGATACATTACTTGATATGCTTAATATCTGCCCTCCCCCCAAAATGTTTACCCATCCGTTTTGCACCAAAAACTATTGATGTGCATGTGTGAACCACCTCAATGGGAGCCAGACTTCTGTTCTTGTGGCTGTGTGAACCTGCTGAGTGAGGTGTAAAGATGGGTGCACATAGCCTTAATAATTGTTTGGAAACCCATTTGTCTTAGATTAGTTTAATTAAAGACATGAAAGTCACTAAATGTGTGAGCATAAACTGTTAAATATCTGCAAGGGATTGGTAGAATTGGGTGTCTTGTTTCATCAAGGTTGTCCCTTCTTACTGTGATCATGTAGTACCTTTTAACGCTCCAGAAGTAGACATCTCTACAATTCCTCCTGCTCCTTCCCTGTGTGTCCATGCCCTTTGCACTAACTGCTTTGGTAAGCAAGTCTTCAGAAGTGAGGGTCAGTAGAACAAGGGTTCAAAGAGTCAAGATCTCAGGACACTGATTAGCAGGAATTATGAAGCCATAATTCATACCATAAATGGGCTTCACTGTTCCTTCTGGGTTTGCTCCTCACAGTAGTTAAGGGAGGGAGCACATTTTCCCACCAATATATTCTTCTGGGAGACTCCTGTCATGAAGCAAGGTATTTCACAACAGCTGAGGATCTCACTTGATAAGACACTAATTCTGCCTCTAGATGCAGTGCTCCATAAGTGATGAAAAATGTATAATTGTGAAAGTTCATCAAAGACAGAAATATTATTATCACTGGAAAGGTCACTGGGAAGTAAACAAAAAGGTTCTTCTAAATGGCCAAGTGTGAAGTCACACATATGAAAGGAAATCAAGTTTCTGGGGGAGAAAATGTTGAGCCTGTCCAAACTGGTTGTTGTGGGTGTGAGTGGATCCGGCTACAAAGGGTCGGGGGAGGTGGGGGGGGGGGGAGGAATGATGTTAACGAAATTAATTTGGTGTGCTCCTCCTGTCCAAACAGCAAGCAAGCCCTTGTAGTCTGAACAGCTGTCAAAGTAGAAACAGCAAATAAGGAGGAGAAGAGAAAAGAGAAGCTGGAAAGAGGGGAATTGGGAGGAAAAGTGGTCTAGGACAGAAAGAAGCAAGATGGGGAGAGCAAAAAGGACACTGTTCAGATGGGGAAGGAAATGGAATTTGACAGGAACAAAGAGGATGGAAGAGCAGCCAGGAGAAGGCAAAGAATATAGAAAGAGCAGGTGAAACTGCCAAGAGAGAAGGAAGATGGATGAATGAGAGGGGAAAATAAAAAAGATAGGAGGAATTGGGGAAGAAAGGAAGGAAGAGAAAATGGAAGAAGAGAAAGGGGGAGGGGAGCAGGAAGGCACAATGTGGGGGAGCGAAGCCATGGGACACTCAGGAGATGGGCAGAAGGGACAATCCCTTCCCACTGCTGCCGAGGTCACTAGCACTTGCTAAATCTCTCATTCACCCACTTGCAGTATGTTGTCCACAGTGCCTGCCTCCAGCAGGCAGATGCATCTGAGGAAGGGGAGCCCCTTGGTGATGGTAGCACTGGTTGCATCCATGATGGCAGAGGCTGCCTGAGACTGCTATCTCCCAGCCAAGAGCAAGCATGCTAAAAAGAATTCACGCCCTACTGTTTGGCCAGAAAGGTGCTACAGAGCTCTTAAAGGGGAAGGATGGCTCCATATAAGTAGAAACACAAGTCTATGTGGTCTTTTTTCAATCCAAACCATGCCCTCAGCGATCCATAAATTATATGTATATGCCAGTTTGGACAGGCCCATTGTTAGACAGGGAAAGGCACATTTATCTAAATTTATATTTCAGCCATCAGTCTGTTTTTCTGTGACTATCAGCTGATCATAATAAATTGTGTGTTATGCTTTGCACCACTTAATATTTTTGGATCCTATATGGTTATGTAGTTACAAGGATCATCATTTTGAATGCCCATAATTCAAATGTACCACTACACCACTGGTGAAGACTGGGGAAGCTAAGAACACAGAAGGAATAGAGATGAGCTGCCTGGCTAGTTTTTCTCTCAGTTCAACTGGACATTTTAAGGACAACATCTGGTGTGTCCCAATGGCAGCCATATTGAATTTCCCAATCCCATATTAAGATTTCATGAGACCCACCCAGCTTTGAAATCTCTCCTCAGGTAACAGTTGATTTGTATTAAACTGTGTTTTCTAATGAGTACTCAGGTTAACAGTTGGTTAAAAAATTAGGAAAAAATGTTGGAGGTATGCTGTGAAGATGGATGAGAATACAACACACAGGAGGGAAGGCCTGCTGAGCAATTTTAAGTGTTTTTTTTTTCATAGTCATTAATAAATGTGAAGAATTTTAAAAAGGGAATTATGCTTCCCAAAGTCCTGAGGGATTTTGCTGCCAACTGTCTGAAAAGTATTGGCTTTTCTTTTTTAGATAAGCCAATTAAAACAGGACCAATGTGGGGAGGACTTTGGCCTCATATTGAGAATACTAAACTGGAAGGTTTAAGAGATGGTTTCTGCATAAAAATATAATATTTTCTAAGTTTCTGAGGGATGGTACCTGGAAGAGTTGAGGTGCCAATAAAATCAATTGCACTAATGGAGCAATTTTAGTATATTAAAGAAAAGCCATGCCCTTTTAATGTACACAATTCTCAGTGTAGGTACTATGGAATGACTCGGAAAAGTTATGGCAGCATTCCATAGAACAATAAAAGGAAACACAGAATTAAGCCAACATAAAAATAAAGCCAAATATTCAATGGAAAGCTGTAGTCAGTTACATCAGAAAGACCAAGTGGTGCAAATCTTTCAAAACTGTTTTTAGAAGTTGTTGTTAGGTATCATCAAGTTGTGTCTGACTTATGGCAACTCTGACAAGGCCATCAAGGTATGTGAGATGTTCAACGAGTAGTTTACCACTGCCAACACACACACTCACTGTGTTTCCATAGTCAAGAAGCAATTTGAACCCGAGTCTCCTGAGTTTTAGTCCATGCATCCTCTGTGGGGAGTTGTTACAGTTGCAAATTCTTTTACATGTATTTTGCTTTCGTTGTTGTTTAGTTGTTAAGTCGTGTCCAACTCTTCGTGACCCCATGAGCACGCCAGGCCCTCCTGTCTTCCACTGCCTCCCGGAGTTGGGTCAAATTCATGTTGGTCGCTTCGGTGACACTGTCCAACCATCTCGTCCTCTGTCGTCCCCTTCTCCTCTTGCCTTCACACTTTCCCAACATCAGGGTCTTTTCCAGGGAGTCTTCTCTTCTCATGAGATGGCCAAAGTATTGGAGCCTCAGCTTCAGGATCTGTCCTTCCAGTGAGCACTCAGGGTTGATTTCCTATATTTTGATTTCCTGTATTTTGCTACTTAGCTGAATGTATAGGATTGAATGGGAATCTGTTAATTACTTTGTGATGACCTCTAAAGGACATTCAATACATTGTGGTCACCACCTACTTTCCTTGGCAGGACTGGGCCACGGAGACAGATGTCCCACCCCTCTGCATGCATGCCCCCCCACATACATGCACCCACGGATGCATGCACACCCCACCCACGCACACACGCATGCCCTGCCCACCCACCCCGATGTATGCATGGCCCCCCACATGCACACATGGACACCCCCACCCACAGATGCACAGACACCCTGCCCACGCACGGACACCCCACCCACCCACAGACACCCCCCCCCCCGCACACTAAACTGGTCCGCAGTGAGAAAAAGGTTGGGGACCACTGCACTACATCACACTTGCTCTTGCTTTAAAAGTTTGCTAAGGAAAATTTACTAGGAGGATTAGCTTCAGCAATGTACTTCACAGAGAAAGGTAACAAAACAGTCTGGTAACCCAAGTAGCTTGTAGTCTGATTGTGGTGGAGATAATAAAATGAAGGGTACAGGAAACTCACACAAGGGTTGAAGGAAAGGTGGTTATTTTGCAAACACTCAAAAACCTGACTCGGTTGACATTTACACATTTGTCCAAAGTCAGTGAACTTTTTAAAATAAAATAATAATTACTAATATTAACATGGATCTCATTACATTCTATAGACATGCTCCAGACATGTCTATAGGAAAATAGGAAGCTGCATTTCACTTGGTGAAATAATTTGTTCAGGTTGTCTAGTTCAGTACTAGCAGTTTTGAAAGACAACAATGGCTCCCCAAGGTTTCAAATGAGGCGTTAGCCCAACCAGGAGAACCCTGATCTTCTCTGGTGGACTCCCAGCCATGACTAACTACTCCAAGCTAGGCAAGATTGGTATGCTCAGGACAGTATTGTCTATAAAGCATCTGTGGCTCCGTGCTGATACCTAGTACAGTATAGTGGAAGTAGTGATGGTTTAGGATTCAGGAACCCTGGGTTCAAATCCCTGCTCAGCCATGGAAATTCACGGGGGGCAAAATACAGAACTGGAACTGGTAAAAAAACACAACTCCTTAATATCTCATTGACTTTGAAAGCCTTATTAAGATCACTATAAGTCAGTTTCAACTTGACAGCACATCACAGACAGAGAGATTTGTACTTCATTGCATTAGATAAGTTGACCAGAACTGACATGGTCTCTGTGCTGTGAAGGAGTAAGCTTGGTCCCTTCCCATCCTCCATGGAGGGAATGTCTAGTGTGAACTGGGCACCCTCCAAGGAATCACTAACTGTAATAAGGCCTAGTTTGTGTAATACCACACCCTCAGACAATGGAATGGCAGCTGCTGAGGCAAGGAGGACTATTTTGTGGGGCAGGTAGCTTCTAACTCGATAATCATTTGTGTCTCTTAAAAGACACCTTTTGATCTCTATGCAGCTTGGATTTCATCTGCCTTGTGAACTCCAACCCCCTCTCAAATTTGTGTGACTGCATGTATTGTATTCCTTGTGATATACAGCAGCATTAGGAATTTGATGCTCTTCTGAAATCATTAGATTCTGATACCCTTCACCCCAGCCAGCATGGTTAAGGATCAGGAAAACTGGGAATTGTGGTCCATACAATCCCCACTCCATTATCTGATGCTATCCACAATATTATATGCAATATGGGTGTCGGGGAGAGCTTGTTCCTCTGTCATACAAAAGGACAGCCTGCACGCCAGCAAATTTACAACCTGGAACTTGACTATCATCTTATTCCCATTGACTTGCATAGAATCATTGTTCTATGTACTGAATGGCCTATGTAATTTCATTTTAATGCATAGATTCTTTAATAAACTCTGCATCCATTGGTCCCCATATTTTTTTAATGTGTCTTTGGAGCTTTTGCATATAATCTTTCTCTTTCTCTCTTTCCTTTTTTTCCTCCTCCTTTTTCTTTTTCTTTTTTTAAGGACAATTTCACCCGGAGTAATGGAGCGGTGGAAATTAAATGAGTGTGCATGTAAGCCAATGAACTCGAGGTACTACTCATCTTGCAACTCTGCCTAATCTAAATAACCTTTTTTTATGCTTTGCTGGAATGGCATTTTCAAAAGGCTATCTAGGAGTAAATGAGCATATATGTCAGTTTGGATTTGCTAGACAAATCAAATCTGTCCGACAAAGTACATCGATTCATTACTATTTACTGCACACTTCAGTTTGAAGGACAATTTTTGTGATTGGGCCATTAACGGTGACTGTCATTTTAGTAACATTCTCCAAATTTCCTTTCTTGCTACTTCCTTTCATGCGTCTAGCAGACTCTCTCTGAAGCTTGTGCAACAGCTCTTTAACTCAGGCTGGAAGGCAGGTTTACAAGGCAACCTGTGCCAGGCATTCTTTGCTGTTTGCTTTTTTGTTTTGTTTTAATTTAAGCAAACTTTGGAATCCTGTGCACTAATAAAGACAACATAAGGTTTAAGGTCCCCAGAACTCAGCTTGTTGTTGTTGTTTTTGTGTGTTTTTTTAACCTCATCGGACATTTTTTACAGTTTGGGAACCACAGTTTTTACAGGATCGGATGTACTTAACCTTGATCCCTCCAAATGTTTTGGGTTCAAGCTCTGTTCCTCGCCATCCAATAGCCATACTGGCTGCAGTTTGTTGGAAGCCAAAATCAGAAAATATTTGGAGGGAACTTGCTTGGGAATGCTAATTTAAGAACAACATTCCCTTTCCCACACTTGTTCCCCCCCCCCCCCAAAGACTCAGTTTTTCCCTATGTTGTAGCAAAGTGCAGTATGTCCATTTTTTCTTTAAGGTTCTCAATGTGGGGACTGAACACATCTACTATGTATGTAGAAGGCTCTATATTTGATGTTCACATCTCCAGTTGAACGGCTGAGAGACCAAAGGATAGAAAAGACCTCTGTCCTGAGACCTTGGTGAGCTACTACCAGACAAAACAATACAATTATATAGTTCAGTACAGTAAAAATTAACAACCATATAGAACAACAACTTTTATGGCTCTGAAGGTCTGCATGGGAAGTTTCTGGAGGGCAACCTGGGCTGTGTGCGCACACACTCGCACACAAACTCAGAGCTACAGAAGTTACTCTTCAAAATAAATTCATAACTCTCACAGTGCCAAAGCCCCCCAAGGTAATTAGTTACATCATTGTTACATATTTTAATAAAGTAACAAATTACTGTCTATTCAGTCTAAAGTAACAAAAAGTGTTTTAGATACTTTTGGAATAGTTTGAACTTTAAAACAAAAATGTTATGAGGCATGGGCCTTTGATACAAAATGTACTTGGACCATGAAGTCCCACATCCTTATAACTATAAAAGTTGTTAAGATCAATTACAGTTGCACTGTGAAAGGAGTGACTCCATTGATTGTTACATTACAATCATACTGCAACTGGGCTATGCCTCAGTTATTTCAAAAGGAGAGTTTGCCAAGGTCATTCCCATGTGCCAGGAAAGAAGGTACTCAAAGAAAGTCATGTTTGCAAGTCTTCTTTCCATGAGAATGTGCAGGCCCCTGTGAGGCTGTGAGCAAGACAAGCTTTCAGGAGGCCAATTCCACTTGGAAACAAGGTGTGAAGTTCTGCCATGACTGACACTCTATGTAGGTATGCTTGGCTGTACTCCGCTGGTCTTTCAGAAGACTCCAGATCTTATATTGAGGACCTTCCATTGGATGGTGAGGGCATCTGTAATGAAAAACTGAATGACATTATGAACAGTTTAACCAAGAAAGTGAACAAGGGTAAGAAGCATGGGTTTTTACCCTCATTATCAGCAACATCAATTTTGCCCTACTGTCAGCGCTTTTATCCTTACCAGTTCTCCAAGTCACCCTCTGAAAGACAAAGACTGTCTACCATCTCCTCAACTCAATACTTCTGACACTCCAGTCAGAAGGTTTTGCTCGACAATCTCATCAAAGAGACAGGAGAAGATGCCAAAACCACACCTCTGACTCTTCGGCCTCCCGAGATCCGCCTTCCTCTACTTACACCCTCTGCTACAAACACTATACTCCTAGCGCCACATCTTGCCACCTGGCGTACTGTCACCAGTGACAGTTGGGTTTGGTCCATCATGTGGCACAGTGGTGGCACCAGCAGTACTGATGTGGAATTGGGGGCAGAATTGTCATCACAGAGTGCCCAAATTGTGTAGAGAGACCAACCTCTCTGAAAACCTGGCTTCCTAAAGAAGTACCAGTATGGCTTCAGACAAGACCACTTCTGTCTCACTAACCTTTTCTCCCCTTGTTTCTTCTGTATATAGGAACCTATATTTGTGGGTTCTTTTACAAAATTAATTTCCTGTCAAGACATTTTTATCTGAAATTGCATAACAGCAAGACATTGAACTACTTACAGGGAAAAACTAATAGCAGTGTGACAAAAATCAATGTCATTTAACAGGTAGCTGTTTCACTACATTTTAAAAGTAAATCACCACAGTGATATTTTCCTCTTATTAAATGCCCTTGAAATGAACTAGATTCTGCACAGCTGTGGCTCTTTCTTGCACCCATCCACTTTTTGGTGGAATGACTCTACCCATAGCATTTGCTTTCTGCATTAAACACTGAGATCATTGGTACTATTCAGACATCACTATGGATGAAAAGATCATGCCAGATGGCACTGTTATAGACTAGGAAATTGCTTCTGCACAAATAGATACTCAGTTTGTAAAGAGGTGCCACATGATGCCAGAGCATGATCTGGTCACTTCCTGAGTCATGTGGACTTCCCTGGGAGACTCTCACCCAATTTCAGTCCAGTCTAGCTAATCAATCGTTGATTGTGTCTTTTGACTGGGCATGTAAATCTTTGCTATCTACTTATTTGCAATTTAGTAGAGAATTGTTATTCTCTCCTGTTATAGAGAGCACCACAAAATATCTCTCCCTCTTGTAGGGCGATCCATCTTTTATAACAATCAGCAAGTCATTCTGCGCACACCATGTGTTTCTCAAAGGGAAAAAAACACTGGTTTTCCACGGAGACGGTCAGCACAAATCATGGAGACTTCAATGAAAAAAGAGTGCTTCTCATCTCACCTGATGGTTCAAGAACTTGTGGGGATTAAAATGCTCTGTTGAAGTATCCCATCGAATTGAGACAACCTAAATCAACAAACATGAAAACTCTACAGCAAAAATAAAAATGAAAGAGTTGTGGCACCTTAAAGACTAACAGATTATTTACGGAGCATAGCATGTGTCTGAGGGAATGGATTGTAATCCATGAAAGCGTACACTGAAATAAATCTGTTAGCCTTTAAGGTGCTATAACTCATTCATTTTTATTTCTGTTATACCTGCTGAAAGAGACTATTACACCGATGTCTTTGACAGATGCTGCAATGAAAGAATGAAGAATCTAGTGAGCAATTGTTGCATTCCTAATTTGGAAATATAGTTCCTTTTATCTTTAAGGCTTTTGATGTTTCTGATCCTTTGTGTCTTCAAGGAAGCCAACAGACAGACTTGCAAATGAAAATGATGATCCTTCCCCTGTCAATATTGCTAAAATTCTTTTTTTTTAACCTCCTCCCTTGATATTAGCCAATATTAGCATTGGCTAATATCAGTGTGAGAACAAAGAGAGGAGAGAGAGAGAGATGAATTTAGGATTGGAATCTGAGCTAGACCTTACGTGAATTGGCCACAATCTTGTTAACACTTGTTGATGTAATGTTATTGCCCTAAATCTCATCAGCAAATTGCTTCTGTATATGAACTTATGGGTGGGGGGAGCATCATCTTGCCATCTGCTCCAGGTAACAAAATGTTTTTGGCTAGTCCTGGTAACAGTTACCTGAGAGGCCATCAGAGGTCCCATAGCAATGGGAAGTTCACTTTCACGTCTCTCTATGGACCACTCAGATCTCAGCTCTTTGCCAACTCCTCAGATACACTGATATTTCAGATGTGCACATGTGGATAAGGGGGAAAATACGTCCTTATGCTCTGGTAATAACAAATCAAATGTTGTAATTTATGGAGAATGCATTTTGATAGGCTGAGGTTGCTGAAGTAGCAAATATTTTCTATTCTTTTGACTGACTGGCCTACTTAACATTGAAACACAATGCTGTCCACACGCCCACTAACTACTCTCTCAACAGAGTCTAAACCTCACTGCATAGACACAGTATGGTCTGTTGATTAATGCAGCAGATTATATACAAGACAGACAGGCATCTTTCAGTATGCACCCATATACCACCGTGACAATATCTTCAGCTTTTCATCTATGCCAATTAGCTGTGGATCCAGGGTTTGTGGTGGTATATGGAAAACCACACTATGTCTGCAAAATGTGTACAGAGCCATGATGTTGGATTATAAATCAGTCACTGATCTTCAGCACCTGCCATATCCATTTTACTCTGAGCTCTGTAAGAACTTAAGCTCTGACTCTGCTAAAGGCCCAGGGTTTTCTACACACAAAGCCAGTTCTGACAGACATCACTGAAACCAGAGGAATTACTGCCCTAATTCATGACCTTACATTGGATTTACCATGAATCTCAGCCTATAACACAGATGAGTGAGAAATCCTCACAACGATATAGAGCTGCCACTGAGCCGTGATACAGTCTACCACAACAATTACTAAATTAATGGAGGAAACCTGAGCATCCCAACAATGAAACAAAACAGTAATTTTGATGAAATATGGTGTAAAAGCATTTTGACAAGTTCAGATGTCTGAGACAGATACAAAATTGTCACCTTCAGAGAGAATACAGATAAATGAATGACAAGAAAAAAGAGGGGGCAACAAGTACCTATCAGTTGAAACCTACCAAATGTTTTGAGAGATTTCAAAAGAGCAAAACAAAACCACCTGAGCATAGTGCAAAATCTTTATTACACAATTTTTTTAAAATTCTAACAATGCAAATTACTGGTATGCCAACTTTTTATAGTATTCAATTTCCCAGCTAAAATCTGGCCAAAGGAACAGAATTCTCAAACCAATCAATTATGGTTTATTAGCTAAGCTTCAGATTATCACTAAGAGGGGGAACTCAGAGGATTCCATCAATTGAATAGAGGCCCTACAGAATCATGCTAATTGCCTCCAAGCCCAGCATGAGGAAGAAAGACTAGTAAAATGGGATAAATTAAGGACCACAACTTTACTAATTATTTAGCTCACCCAAGCCCTGCAGTAGGGCCTCTTATGGTTCAGAAACTATGTTAGACAACAACTCTTCCTTAGCCACTTTCTTTGCCCTCAATAGAGATTTCCCAGCAGTAAACTGAGCCTGACCCTGGCTAGCTTTCTTTATTGGGGTGACTTGACTGAAACCATCTCCATCTTAGGTCTCATGATTTACAGAAGCTGTGACCTGGTTAGCCTCAGAGATTGATTCTCCAGCCCAGTCCCTAAATCCCATGATCCAAGGTGGTAGTCAACTGAAATGAGCCAATGGTTTTACAATGTGACTTCTTCCTCCCTAAAGCTGCCAAGGCCTGCATCAGCCCTAATACAACTGTGCCTACTGCTGGATACTATAGCCAGACCTACCACTAAGTCAACTTCATACTTCTAAGCTTCCACAACTTTGCTGGTGTGACTTCTGGAGCTGCCCTGACCTTGCAGCTACTGCAATTTAACTGTGGAACAGATCCATGGGGATGAGGAGCAGAACCCACTGATCCAACCCAGCAGTCTATCTGCTTAAAGTCCCCTGCCATTGAATCCATTACTCTGGGACTGAGACAAGGGATGTGTGTGATGATGTGGAGGGGATATAACAGGCTACCCTTGCTAGCCCAGATATTAGGGATGGGAGGTGCACTGCCACCAAAGCCCTCCACCTCCCACATAGCATGGCCAATGGCCATTTATGGCCAGGAAAGTGTAGCAAAAAATGTGTATGGCTTCCTGCCTCATGGCTAGATCTATACTCTTTGGAATTTGGATCCCTTCCAAATAGATAACAGAATTGTAAACAAAGACAAAGTATTAGGAAATAACCTTTTTTTCCTCAGCCAAGGGATGATGAGAAAAGCCCAAATCACAGGACTTAAGACTGCAAGAGAAATTCACAATTACCTTATCTAATTAACCTCTCTCTGGCTTAAGGCGGGATTATGCACACACGAAGCTACTGTAACTCTCAGAGGTTTACATGGCTGGTTCAGATGTGCGAAATCTTCTCAGGCTGATGAGCTTTGTTGCCAAGGTTATGTTCACATGGAAAACTATAAAGTAACTATGGCAGCGATGCCTGCAGGGAGAAAAACATATATGCTGCTATGGTGATCGAAACAGCCACTGAGAAGCGGAAATTTGATTCACGTTACATTTTCTGCATTTCATACAATCAAGTAATTATCCCTACTGCTTCTCTCCATAAACATATTTGCCCTATGACCATATTTAGGTACCATTTTCAGCCAAAAAAATAGGATGAAGGCAACAGTTTAAAGACATGGTACAAACACAGCTCCTAAATTTTGGCATAGATTTTCTTAGAGCCAGTGTGGTATAGTGGATAGAATGTCAGAGTAGAACTTAGAATAAATGAGTTCAAATCCCCACTCAGCCATGTTAACTCATTGGGAAGTGGCAATACTACAACCACTCCTTAAATCTCTCACAGACCTTGAAAACCCTATTGAGATTGCTATAAATTGGAAGTGACCTGACAGCACATAATATACACAGTTTATCCTCATGGAGAACATGAAACAACCTAAGATTTTTATTTCTCATGCAAATGTAAAGAATATTTTTTCTCTTTTGATGACATTTGTCTGTCTTGATGAGTTTTATGCATTTCTGTAAAAAAAAATTTAAAAAGGTAAAACTGCTATTCCTGCTGCTTCATTCTGTGGAGTATTAAAAAGAAGTGGCTGTGGATGGGTTTTTTTCATCTTCTTTATCAATCAGCCTATTTGTGTTGTATATTTGTATGCTTAGCTACACAAACAGAGAAGAGGTTAGTTCCACACAGACATTGTTTGCCAACTGCAGAAAACATTACAAGGGGTGGAGGAGGGTTGTTAGCGTCTTGGCCCTGCATTTGAACAAGACATCTTTCAGGGCTTGAAGAATCCTTGACAGGCCCTCTGGTTTTGGTTTGGTTTTGTTGAGCCAAAAGCTCACCATCTACTACTTAGTCTTGCTTCCAAATCCTGAGGTACATCTGCTGTTCTTGATGGCTCCTGCTACCTCCTCATGTGTTTTGATACATTCAGACTCTCAGGATCACGTCTCTCGCACACACCAATTCTTATGTATGCTTTCACCATTACGTCCTGCAGCGATCACCCTGCTTTGGCTCAGGTAGAAGATTATTTGCATGTACCAATGAGAGCTGTTGGGAGGCGGAGCCAGAGAAACTAGAAGGGAGGGGTGAGGCAGAGTCTAGTTAGTTCAGTCAGAGAGAGCTGGAGAAGAAAGAGTTTTGGGGTTTGAGGCAGAGAGAGTGTTTAGGGAGTGATTAGTCAGAGCGTGACCTGTATTAATTAAGATAGAAGAGGTTAAAGTAAAATACTGAAGCTTTGTGTAACTTTAAGAATGTGCTTAAGAACTATTCCTAAAACAACTTGTAATCAATAAATCTGTTTCTGTTTAAAAGTTCAGTACTGAATGGACCTCAGTCTTTCATAGGAAATATAGGTTGATAAAGAGATCAACTGGTGGCAGCGGGGAAAAGGGCATGTTGAGATACCTTCGTGAGCTCTGTGTTTGGTGAAACAAGCAGGGGCCACAGGGTAAATGTCACACATCCCATCCATATTCAAAATGGAAAGGCCTGCATGGAAAAGTAAGGGGCTGTATGATGCCTTGAGATATTAGTGGCCATTTCCCCCAGCTTTTTATTTAAAAATGAACAATAAGGTGACTAGATCCTGCCCTATAAAAAACCAAAACAAACCAAAACAAACAAAATCTGATTGTTTATCATTACCAAAATTCCCAACTGTGGGTTTAAACTGTAGTTTATAAACAGAACATCATTGGAAGCTGAAATGATATTACAGTTCCAGAAATGTGGTTCTGTCAGACCTATGTGTCTTAGCAAAAGTACTTTCAAATGAAGATTGTGGGACATCCCATTGACCAATCACAGAACAAAATAAAATTGTAAGCTAATTTGAATACTACAGATGGTGTGAAAATCTTTTGGTGTGATTTTCAAACTCCTTCAATACTTTGGTTACTCTCTTTTTTTTAGTTGACATGTTCTCTGTAATGCATAATTTGGTCTACATTTTTAATAAAAAGCCAGAGAGGTAAAATCCCGTCCTGTGAGCCAGCCCAAAACATTTTGCTGCCTGAGACAAAGGAATACAAGCCCTTCTTTCAATTCGGAATGAGGAAACTAACTGGACAGGTGGCTAATTCTTATTCAATACTGGCAACAGGGGATGAACTTTCACCACACCCAAGGACAGGAAGCTACTTTAGGAGTATAGGACACAACTTGGGAGCTTAGGAGAAATAGATGGGAAGCTGCCACTGCTACCTGTCTCTTCACACCACCCATCACCTGAGCTGGTTGTGATAGGGTCAACTGTCTCTCTGCTGTCTCGATGATGGGCTTCCCATGTGGAGTCTGCAGACCATTGGTGATGTACTGTGGATGGGTGCTTAGTTATATCATGTTCTCTGCTCTGCCACTGCCATGGCAGTGAGAATACAGTAATCTCAGGAGTAGGGGATATTTATAACATTATTTGCACAAGGTGTGAAAATGGTGCAAAGTTGTGGTGTCAACCAGGGTGTGACTATGTATGGAAGGAGTATGCGATAGAGTGTAAATGTCCTTCCATTCTGTACTTCTTCACATACTACCCACTACACTGTCCCCTTGTTAGCTGTTTTACTAACATACAATTAAAAATGGACAAGCTCTACTGGTGGAGAATCTGAGGTATTCTGCTAGCATACTTTTTATGGGAGGATGCTTTCTTGCATTTAGCTAGCACAGGAAGGCTTCTGTCAAATACTGCAGCACAGAGCTGGGCAACATGTGGTGCTCCAGAAGTTTTTGGATTGTGTGACAGTTCCCCAGTCAAGCCCCCTCTATAGCCACTCAGCTAGACTACCCTTCTTGTCCTGAGGTGGGTGAGACCAGGGAAGAGCTCGCTGGAGTGGAAACTATGGAACCTGACTGATACCATATCTCTCCCAAACAATACCAACCACTAAGACCCAGCAGTACTTTCAGGGAGTTAAAAGAAAATCCACAAGGCTGGGCACTCCAAAGCAAGATACCTCCCTTGAAAGGGCAGAGCTGTCACCACCCCCACAGAAACCCCAGAAATCCTGGTAACTTGGTCAAAGGAAAACCTGGTTTTAGTACAACAAATCCTCTACACCAAAAATCCAGATAACTGCTTGAAAGGATGTTTGAATTTTATTAGAAGAGATGGAGAAAAAGTTTGAAAGGACAGAAGGTCCAAATGTTATTAAGGGTGTAAGAGACACTTTTAGCAAAATACAGAGACAGTCTCAGGAAGTTCAAGAGAAATGCACCAGAAAACAACAAAGGCTAAGCTAGACTACCTAATATTCACACCTTAGAAGAGTGATAGCATAGTTCTGGAACATGCACAGAATGCATTCTTTTCCAGTACAGCACAGTAGGATAGCAAATGGACACAGTCCCCTCCTTCAGACTGAACCCCTTCTAGGCATCAAAGAATAGCAAGTGAGCAAAGCACTTTTTCCAGAGAGATAGGCTAGGCTGACTAACTAGGTTTCCTAATCCCTTTTGTACAATAAATGAATTTTCACACCTGTTGTACTCAACAACTTAATCCCCTTTCATGTAGATGCAAAGCAAAAAAATCTTCCTCTTCTATTCATTTCCCACAGCTCTATTTCAATGACTTCCAAGAAGGAAGTGGACTCGCTTTTGCAGGCAAAAGTCAAAGTGGAAGTGTTAGATTTCTTTTGGTACTGCCTGGAAGTG
The DNA here is from genome assembly GCA_037013535.1 of Intellagama lesueurii. Lineage (NCBI taxonomy): Eukaryota > Metazoa > Chordata > Lepidosauria > Squamata > Agamidae > Intellagama > Intellagama lesueurii. The sequence goes on along the minus strand of JBAJHW010000004.1, from coordinate 89,077,482 downwards.
CCCTTTGCAGTCTTCTTTAACAGGAGCTCATCTTAAGGTGTGAATTGTTCATAGCCAGTGCTGATCTATACCTTCTTGGCCTGCTTCCCAGGCATTTTCAAAGAAGCCTCAAAGCTTCTAAAATGAATTTCTATATTCCATGCTCCCCAGTTTCTCGGTTTCTTCACAGACTGTAACTCCCATCAGCCCTGGCCAACATAATCATGAAGGAAGAATCACAGGAGTTGCAGTCCAGCAATATGTGGAGGGTCACAAAGTTGCCTACCTCTACAGTAGTATTTCTCCACAATAGGATTGTGCCTTAAAACAAATACAGCTAATTGCAGACTTATAGCATGGGTGCCTTGAAAACAGAGATTTGTGTATAATATAATATCTGGTGTGACAGTTATCAGATTCACTGGCTGTCTGCAAAAAAATTTGGGAACAGTTCCTTCTTCCTAAACCTTTTTAGAATTCACCAGAGAGTGATGTTGGCAAGCTGTCAGCTGGAAAACAGAAGAATGAGTTAGGAAACATTAATAAAAGTTGAAAACAACAGCTTTGGTGGTATCTGAATCATCATTCAAGTGTATGTGAAAGGACTGCCAGATTTGTTCGGTGGGTGATTTTTGTTTTTGTTTTAAACGCCACTGCACAAACTGAGAAAAAATATCAGAAATGAGGTTTGGGGAGATGATTTTGAGACAACAATGTTAATGCTGTCTCATGGCGCAAGCTTATGAATTGTTTAAAAATATTAATAACAACAATGTACGTTCAGCAAAATGTTTTTGACAATTAAGATTGTGTGTGTGAGAGAGAGGGAGAGAGAGAGAGGGAGAGAGAGAAAGAGTGAGTGAGTGTGAGAGAGAGCAATTCCTAGCTCATAAGCATATTAATATTCAAAAAGATAAAAAGATATTTAGGTTGTAGTCCCCATACACACACACTTAAAAGGAAATCTCATTGAATCAATCAGAGCTTACTTCAGAGTAAACACACATAGTCAAGATATCTGGTGAGGTCTCATTTCTGAGTTGGGCTGTAAAACATAGTTTGGGCTCCTCCTATGCCAATGAAATAGCTAAAAAACCCTCCCTTTGGCTGACTCTAGTGCCAGACTTTACATTTAGAAGAATTAATTGCCATGTTAGTAATAGTGGAGTCACTGCCCAAAACTCTTAAATATTTATGCATACACGAGATGAATTGCAAAAGCTAAGCATGGGACTCTTGGGTTTCAGCCCCCAAAATTCACCAGCAATTCCCTCAGGCAGAATTTTGGAGATTTTAGCCAAGAAATCGAAGTCCCCACAAGAGTTCTCTGTTATGCATAGGTGGGAATGAAGACTCTGTCAGCCATTTTGTTCCTGTGAAGACAGAAGAAATGAGTAGAAGTGGCTAAGCTCCATGAGAGATGCAAGGAATCAGGTGACTGCTGGTTTTTAAGAGGCACCATGTATTGAGTCTCATGGACAGAGAGACTACTAGTCCCCTAATTCCTTGCAGCTCCCATGGATCCTAGCCATCCCCACCCTTTTCTTCAGTCTTCTTCAAAGGAATAAAATGGCTGGTGAAGCCTTCATGACTGTCCTGTGCATGACTGAAAATTCCTTTGAGAACTTTGATTTCTTGGCTAAAGAATTATGGCTGTGTACTTCAGAATGTGTCGCATGCATGTTAGTCACATACCAGCTGCACAGTTGGATGTGCAGAAACACCACTGACATGCAACTGGCACATCAGCAATTAGCCACAGCAATACATGCAGTTCCTCTTGCGCAAACACTTCCCATAGAAGTCTGTCCAGTATGGTAAAGTGCTCCAATGGGATATGGAGAACCCAGGTTCAAATTCCCAATCAGCTATGAAATTCATAGCCATCTATACCACCCTGTGCTCACTAAAAGGAAGATGACATATGTGTGTCTGGAGTGCATGCATGCTGACATTACACAGAAAGTCTTCATGAGAGGAAAAGAAAGATAGAGCACATTCTTTGTACTATTTGGACTCCCCTGTGCCCCTTAAACCTGCATTCAGCCCTCAGATACAGTGAAAGATACAATTGCTGTTGTTAAAAGGTACAAACACTTGGACCACCATCTTGCCTTTTTCTTTAGGTAGCACACTGTGCTGGACTAGTCCTGGGCTCACTTCCTATAGCCCACTGCTACTATCCTTGCCGGTTGCATCCTGTACAGTCACCCTTCCAAACCCAGGCAGGGGACAAATGAATGAATGACAGTAAGGCGGCTGATTAGTTATGGGCCCATCTGCAAGTAAACAAACAACAATCATGAAGAGTATGGTTTTCCACTCTGCAGCTTCCCATTCCCTGAGATTTCAGGACCAAAACAATAACAATAATCTTAGAACTGCAGAGCTGGAAGGGACCCTATGGATCATCAAGTCCAGCCCTTGTCAAGAAGGTATAGTGGGGAACCTGAGACCCAGGGAGGGTCCTTATGATATCACAGGAGACAGGTCCTGATATGATAATTGCAAAATTGTATGTGAATGCAATATGCATGCATGAGAGAGTGAGACAGGTTATGTGGATTCCCTGCAGTACGTCTTTTTTTAAAAAATGTGTGTAGCACACATACATACACACCAGTTGGGACTGTGGAGGAGATGGGTACCTAGCCACTAAAACTACAAGTTACAATAAAATCAGGTTTTTTTCTTTGTAGAACCACTCATTCCGAGCTTTATCTCCCTGCTTACAGAAGCCCAGCATTTCCCAACAACTTGAAACCTGAAATTTTATCTTTTTCAAATTATGCAGTATAACATTAAATATAATCTTTTTTAAAAAAAGAGAGAGAAAATATGAAAGACCACCAACTAAATAAAAACAAACAATTGTTGTTGTTGTTGTTTAGTCGTTTAGTCATGTCCGACTCTTCGTGACCCCATGGATCAGAGCACGCCAGGCCCTCCTGTCTTCCACTGCCTCCCGGAGTTGGGTCAAATTCATGTTGGTAGCTTCGGTGACACTGTCCAACCATCTCGTCCTCTGTCGTCCCCTTCTCCTCTTGCCTTCACACTTCCCCAACATCAGGGTCTTTTCCAGGGAGTCTTCTCTTCTCATGAGATGGCCAAAGTATTGGAGCCTCAGCTTCAGGATCTGTCCTTCCAGTGAGCACTCAGGGTTGATTTAGCTATCACTAAATTGGATTCCATTTTGGGTTTTCTTGGGTCCCCCAACACATTCTTTGTAGAAAATGTGTGGGGGGTTTTCCAAAATTTTTAACATTGTCTTGGCAATCTATGCATCTGTTCCGATGAAGTCATAATATGTATAAAAAGGGTATTGTGTCTCACAGAGTTCATATCTGTGTGAAGATCCTGAAATTAGGAATACCAGCAGCAGAAGCAGTTCTACAAAGAATAAACTTAATAGAGACTCCTCCTTCCTTTGACCGAGGCTGATTTTTACCTCAGGGGCTGTCCAACAGCCTGGCGCCAGCACTGAGTTCATACACTTTTTATTCTAGAAGCTGGAAAGGCCAGGCTGGCAATGAGCCTGCTTTAACTGAATGAACTGAATGAATAGCCAGCCTCCAATTGAGATTTATGCACTACAAGGGGGTAATATTAAAAAATCATAGTGAAAGGCAGGAAATGAAAGAATCAATATAATGGAAGATGTTTCCAGAGAGTACAGTAGAAGTAGCAGATTATCTTCACACCAGAAAAGTTTAAACAGGCCCCAGGTGGCTGTTAATTCATATGAAGAAGTCATATAACCGTCACTGGCTTTGTGGAATTAGTTTAGATTTATGGAGAGTGAAATTTGTCCCAGTGACCTGAGGGCACATCTATACATCCCCATGCAAACACACACACACAACTGCACTGCTATTCTGGATCTCTTGAAGTTGCAGTTAGTCACTTAATAAGCCTACCTGACTTCTCAGTCATTGAAAAAGAAGAAATGGAAGCTGGCCCAAGACTGTGAGAAACAAGAGAGAGCATCTGGATATATGGACTCAACAATTTGAGTTTCAACCTAGAACAGTGCTTCCCAACCATGGCCTCCCAGAGCTTCTTGTACTATAACTCCTAGAAATCCTGGCCAGCACAGCTAGTGGTGAAGACTTCTGGGAGTTTCAGTCCAAGAACCTCTGGGTTACCCAAGATTATAAACCATTTACCCTAGAAGATAAAGCCTACATCATTCAACCCTTTTGCAATATCCCATCCTCCCTGTTGAAGAAAAGGCCACCTTGGCTCCATCATGCTTACAGAGCAGTTGAAACATTTTACTACAGTTCTTTAATATTTCTGTTTTGTTAGTTGCTCCATTTTGAAATGTATTGGGCTAAAAACTGTGCATATTCTTTGCATGAAAACATTTTCATCTCCCTTCTTTAAAAAAACATGAATAGTGCAATGAGAAAATGATAGGGTCATAGAGGTTTACCTCATAAACAGCATTACATATATTTTTGGTAAGTAGCAGAAACATAGTAGGTGGAACCCTATTCTGCAACATGGAATTGTAGAATTATTATTATTATTATTTTGTTTATGGTTTAGTCACAGCAATAAAATTTACTCTCAATAATGTTACCGCTATTTTTTATTTATTACCTTTGTGTTTTACTGTTACCGTAGCAGTCAAATTTATGCTCAAACATTTTCAAATGCTAATGGAATTATTTTGACCTAGTAATGGAATTATTCTATTTGCTTTTTTGTGGTTATGCCCAACAATCCTACTGCAATTTGTAATCTCCTTAAAACTCACTGGAAATGACACAAGATTTGTTGTTTGTCAGCATGTGCTGACAATGTCCTCCTCAGAAAAAGTGAGTTTTTTTCTGTTTTTAACCATGGTGGCATCCAATTTCTTTGATAGAGAAACCGGTGAAAGATAATGCTGCTTCTCTGCTGCCTCCGTAGCAGCTATAGAGGCACAGAACAGCAGAAGCAGGACACATCAGCCATCATCGTGGGAGGCAAGTTAACAACAGAACTCATTAAGATGGGGTGGGGAAGTAGTGAAGAAGGAAAAAAGAAATGGTCAAGACAGAGAAGTTCCCTGATAAGGACTTTCAAGAATGAGTTTGATTAGTGAGTTGCAGAGCTTGGAGGAGTTGCTTTTTTGGACTATTACTCCCAAAATCTCCAGCCAAATACAAAAAGTAACTTTCCCCAGCTCTGGTAAGGTGTGGATTGATCCAAGACCAGAATGCACGTAAAAAGGGTCTCATGGCAAATTAAAACTAAAAGATGGTTGTTGTAGGTTTTTCAGGCTGTTTGGCTGTGTTCTGGGGGTTTTTTCTTCCTAATGTTTCGCCAGTCTCTGTGGCTGGCATCTTCAGAGGACAGGAGTTCTAACTGCCGGCCACAGAGGCTGGCGAAATGTTAGGAAGAAAAACCTCTAGAACATAGCCAAACAGCCCGAAAAACCTACAACAACCATCGGATCCCGGCTGTGAAAGCCTTTGAGAATACATTAAAACCAAAAGATTTATGATCTGTTGTGAACTACAGTGATGCATATGTTCAGATATCTGGTTCTCAATATTTGAGCTTCCGGTTTTATATATACAGTCTGTACGATTGTGGAGGTGCAATCAAAGTGGATTGGGATACAGCCAATGATCTTCATATATTGACGTTAGTTAACACAAACATCCTAGTCAAAATGCTGTTCATGTATGCGATGGCATGGGAATAGTAGTGCAAGTGATGTGAGCAATTTCACCCACTGTCTCTGCAATCAATCATGGAATCAGAAGCCTGAGAAACAAGTAAATGGCTTGTGTGATTGCCCTCCTGTTGGATTTTGGCATCTGGCCATAAGTAAAGTAGTTAGCTAATGACAGAGTGCTGGACTATTAATTGTCTTTAAAGCAATGGAGTTCTGCTTTCAAAAAAGCTGAGTTGTTCCTTGTTTTCTAATTGGCCAGTTCTTTTCCAGCTATAAGCCCCATCAAGAAAGGGGAAGAGAAAAGTGATACACAAAACTCTTTCAAAATCAGTCTTTCAATCTGTGTAGTATGCTAATCAGCCATTGTCCTTGTTCATACCCTTTGTATACTGATTTGAATTTATGAAGGTATGACAATTCAGCTCTCTTCTTTCAAATTGTCCCTTGAAAGTCTTTTGTTCCACAAGAGATACCCAGAGATCAGTGAAAGAATGTCTTGGGAGTTTAAAGTATTCTGATACTGGTTTTTGTACTGCTGTTCCCAATATCTAATTTGTGTCATGTGCCTCAAGAAATGAACTGTAATTCATAAAAGCTCACACTAAAATAAATCTGGTAGTCTTAAAAAAGCAAAGCAAAAAGTGTGCTGCTTATATACCACCCATAGCACTTAAAGCACTCTCAGGGTGGTTTACAAGTTAATTACACAGGCTACACATTGCCTCCCCCCCTCCCCCACAAGCTGGGTACTCATTTTACCGACCTCGGAAGGATAGAAGGCTGAGTCAACCTTGAGCCGGATACCTGCGATTGAATCCTGGGCCGTGAGCACAGTTCTGGCTGCAATACAGCAGTTTAACCACTGCACCACAAAAATGCCATGAGATTTGGCTTTTGTTTGTTTGTTCATCTGTTTGTCATAGATTTGTGGCCATGTCTTCTCTTGCATACAGGGTATCCTGTTTGTAATGTGTAGAATGCTGGAGGGCATTGCTTCCAAAAGAGATCACACTGGAAAACAAACAATTGCTGTTTTATGCTCTTCATTATTCTATTGGACTGATTACTTGTTGAAACACAGCTCACCTCTTTCCCCCCATCACTTGTCCTTTCCAATGGAGAGAGGTGAAGAGCGGTGTGCCCCAGGAAACTGTCAACATTATAATGCCATTGTACAAAATACTGGTAAGGCTGCACCTAGAGTATCGCATACAGTTCTGGTCACCGCACCTCAAAAAGACATTGTAGAACTGGAAAAGGTGCAGAAGAGAGTGACTAAAATGATGACTGGGCTGGGGCACCTCCCTTATGAGGAAAGGTTACAGCGTTTGGGTCTCTTTAGTCTAGAGAAAAGGCGCCTAACGGGGGACATGACTGAGACATATAAAACTATGCAGGGGATGGATAAAGTGGATAGAGGGAAGCTCTTTTCCCTATCACACAATACCAGAACCAGGGGACATCCACTCCAATTGAGTGTTGGGAGAGTGAGAACAGACAAAAGAAAATATTTCTTTACCCAGTGTGTTGTTAGTCTGTGGAACTCCTTGCCACAGAATGTGGTGATGGCATCTGGCCTAGATGCCTTTACAAGGGGATTGGACAGATTTCTGGAGGAAAAGTCCATTGCAGGTTACAACCCATGATGGGGATGTATAATCTCAAGGCTTCAAAGGAAGGTACCTCAAAATGCCAGGTGCAGGGGAGGGGGATCAGGAGACAGGTATTTAGTGGTCTCATGTGCTCCCAGAGGCATCTGGTGGGGCCACTGTGAGATACAGGAAGCTGGACTAGATGGGCCTTTGGCCTGATCCAGCAGGGATCTTCTTAAGTTCATATGTAGTCATTTCACATCATCAAAATGTGACAAATCAAATGCTGCTGGGATATTTTGCTCAAGATTTTCTTCCGTGTATGCACAATCTGCTTTGTAATGAATGTGTCATCCTGGGCTTGTGGTGAAGTGTGCTGTGATGACCTATTTCAAGGTGATGACCTATTTCCGCTTCCTTTCTGGAACTTCTTTCCTGTCCTATTCTTTCCCAATCAGTATGCTGGATTTTCAGTAGCCATCTGGGTACAAAATCCTCTGCCACATTCTCTTCCTTGTAAGCCAAATGGATCTGCCTAATATATTAATAATGTTAAGAATAAGTACATTGTGTAATACTGCATTAACAGGCAATGATAAGGCTTTTTTCTGTCTCAATTGTCAGCTTCCAACACAGAGCTTTACTTTATTAAGCTGTTAAAAAAATAAAAATAAACAGGAGTGTTGCCCAGGAGGAGAAGCGTTTTTAAAAGAAAAAGAAGAGCAAAAAGAAGAGGCTTGGGAGAGAGGCTTTGCGAGTGTGTGTGTGTGTGTGTGTTCTTCCTCCCTCCTAAGGTAAGAGGCAAGAGGTGAGGGGGAAGGTGCTTTGTGTGGAAGGATCCAGAATGTGACTTTTAATACAGAAAAAGGGGATTAGAAGTTACTTTAGTTAGCTTAGCTCACCTCTCAGTAGATGCTATGCTCAGCTGCTGTCCTGTTATGCCTGCCTGGAAGGATGCATTCAGTGTATGCTTGAGAACTATGCTGAGTCTACACTGATATGTAAATATTAGGTAGAATAGCTCAGCCTTGTTATTTTCTGGTGTGTTCTCTTGATTGCCTCAGTCTTTGTTTCAAATAGTCCTTTTTGCTTCCCGTGCTTTTTAAAACCTTTTTGAAACTTTTTGAAACTTTTGTCTTTTTGCCTTATCTTTAATAAAATATAAAAAAATCTCCAACCAATTGTCTGGGTTTTTAGTTCAGAGAGTTTGTGGCATTAAAACCAGGCCTTGACCAGCTATTGGGAGTTTTTGTACTTTTGCTGGGGTGGTGGCAGTTCTACCTTGAAAGGCAGGCATAGTAGTTCTGAGTGTCTAGCCATGTGGATTTTTTTGACTCTTTGGAAGCACTGCCAAGTCTGAGTAGACTGGAGTGTTGGAAGACACTGGGGCCAGGCAGGTTCTCTATGAATCACCACATTTTACTCTCCTGGGTTCACCTACTCCGGGATTAAATGGGGTAGTTGAGTGGCTACAGTGGGACTCCCTGAACCATCAAACCTTGGTGGAGAGGAAAAACCATGGCTGGGCATGAGGAGGGTCTCTGGGCTGATTTGCATTTCCCATTGCATCATATAATCAATGGAAATAAATGTGAAAAGACTGTCCCAAACCTGTAGTACCACATTTTTTATTAATGTGATCACCCGCTAAGTAAAATTCTGTTCAGTTCTAGAGATGGGATGTTCATATTTGTCTCCTGGGGGAGATAAATATGGATATCACCATAATAGGTGGCTGGGCTGATTGGACCCTCCTCCCGGAACTGGGCTGTCCGCTTATTGCTCATGGCATGGCATGTGCAGCCGTCATTGTTCGTGCCGTGCTAATCATGGAAGTAGCCCAGCTGGGGCTTCCCTACCTCCCTGTGCTGCTGACCAATATGGTGAGCAGGTGGGATGATGAGTCTCCCCACTCAGCTGCTAAGTGGTCAGCTGTGCAGGGAGGTGGGAAAGCCCCAGCTGGACTACTTCCACAACTGGCGTGGCACGAATGATGACAGACCACACATGCCACACCGCAAGCAGTAAGTGGATGGCCGGGTTCTGTGGGGGAGAGCCAATTGGCCCAGCCACCTGTGGTGGCGATATTCGTATTCATCTCCCCGGGAGATGAATGTGAATATCCCATCTTTAGTCAGTTCCCATGTGTTTTAAGAGTTCATCATCAGCCTCTACTAAATTTTGTTATTTTTCCAAAGCTGTAGGAGGGATTTCTCAGTTGTGATGCCAGTGCTGCTTGTGCTTCCCATTCAATTATAACTAACCATCCTTGGCAAAGTTAATCATTTATATTCAACATCATACGAAGGAATGTGTGTGTGTTTTGGAGCGGGATGAATTAGAAGTCTGAATGACAGAAAATGCTTATGTTTAAGTACCATTGGCTTTGCACAGAAGATGTCCTTTGAACATCCTGTATTTCTGAGCATTGATTCCTAATTACCTCTGAGGAGTCCAATTTGCTTTTAGTCACTTTCCTTTGGTTCTCACTGTACCTTCTCTTTGCCCATTCACCAATAGATTGGATCTATTTTTGCAAGTCAGAATCCAGCCCTCGGGTTCAAAAAGCTTCCCTGCTTGGGCTTTAGTGTCAGCTGTATGCTCTTTGAGGCAAGGACTCATCTCCGGCTTTTTCTATGTGCTGTGTAGAGTGGTGGGAAGGAAGATCCTCTGACCTTCTTGGTGCTGATGTTCGCTTCACTGTGCACCATTGGCATGGCTTGCAGGGACTGATGGGAACTGGAGAGCAGGGCTTTCTGGACGGCCATGGGATTCCATCTCCATGCGAAGCCTCATGGACTCTAATAGCACGAGGTTAATAATTGTAATAACCTATTCAGAGCCACACCATTTCTTTTATGATTTTAGATTTCTTCTCTCCTTCCATATAGTTTATTTGTTATTAAAAGGTTATAGTTTGGAGCTGAACATTTATTTAATATTTATATGCACACAGGATGGTTTATCAGTGTCCAAATAAGAACACTTATTTGCATACTTCCATGGGTGTTTTATGGCAGTGCTAGTTGTAAGCGCTTTAAAGCCCCATTTATCAGGTTCTGCGTTCTAGCACAATTTTTGCAGCAGCCATGATATCTGATATTACAGAGCGGGGCTGTGATAAAGAGCTGCCATAACTTAGAAGTGCATTGCTACCAATAAGCCCATCCATCCGGTCAGTACTGCTACATAAACTTTATGTTTTTGTGGATGAAGAACATCATGTTTCAACCGCACTGGCTACACTGTGATCCCTAATCAAAAGATCTCTTATTTAATGTTTTCTTTGCTAATGTCTGGCCTATTTGGTCTTGTGTTGTCTAATTCTTTTGTCAGTTCTGCTATGCCCAAAGCAGTTATGCTAGAATCATTATATACTTAAGAATATAAGTATACTGATCTCTATCTATGTGAGTTTGTAATCTAAGTGAATGGATATGGGGCTGGTGTGAAAAAGCAGCAATAAGAAATCAGTTTGAGAATTCCAGACAAAGAGAGAAGTTTTAATATGTTTAGGTCTATCTGCACGAGGAATCATACAGGGGTGAGAAGATTAAAAGTGGCAGTGATGGGAAGCTATAAAGAAGAAGGAGTAGGAAATGGGTGGTCCATTTAGTTTCACAGACTCTTTGAACGCTTGGGATCTGTACCAGCAGAATGAAGGGTGTTACTTTCTTAAGCATACTTTGCAATCCTTTTATATACCTTTTATAGTCCAGGCATATTATCCACAGTATCATGTTCACCACTCAGGAGAACACACAGAAGTACAGATTTGCTGCATACCACATGGCAGTTGGCTCAGTTAAACAATGTGTTCTATGTTTTAAAAATCAAGTAGCAGTATTTATTGAAACCCATCAAAACTACTGTTGCTCATTCTATATGCTAGCCTTCCCTAAAAAGGTCTCCCTGGGGCTGTAACTAGACCCAAGCAACTGGGCCTTTGCCCCAAGGTACCAAAATTTATAAGGCACCAAAATCTAGAAGTGAATCTAATGGAAAGCATTAGGAAGATAAACAGAAACACCTCCCAGCCCTGTTCACTCTCCTCACCTTTTTTTAAAGCATAAGCATGATCTCTCTTTGGGGGGGACACCCTCCTTATTCTTCTCCCCCTTTTTCATGGGGGTTCATACCCAAACCTCGTGGCAGAGTGGGTGGGAGAAGGTTCTGCTTGCCCCAGGTGTCAAAATGGCTAGTTCTAGCTGTGATGATCCCTTACCTTTGGCCATGTGAGTTTGGGACTGATGGAAGTTGCAATCAAAAACCTCTGGAGGTTGCAAATTGGAAAGGCTGCTGTATATAAGTAGCCTCTTTCCGAATTTGTATGCAACAACCTGTAGAATTAATTTATCATGCTTCTTTTCTTTTCTCGCCTCCTCTTTCTCTTCCTTTACTAGCCCACACCATAGAACTGATAATATATGTACACCTGCAGGCTCTTCAAGATGCTTGTCTGCAACAACTTCATTTTTGGAGTGAAAAATCACAGCTATTCACATCATCCTGAGTTAGAATTGTCCATATTTAATACTTCTAGCAGATTGCCTCATATATCATCAGGGCTGTCCTGTGCACAGAGCAAGAGGGGCCAAAAAGCACCTAAATAAAAGATGAGTTAGGACTGAGGAGCAACTATAGTAAAATATGGCAAACGAGTGACATCATGTGCTGCATTAAGACATTCCTTATTGTCTCCAAAGATGACAACTGGCAGACAAGGAGAAGGTATCATTTATTTGAGCTCCTAACAGAAAACAAAACAACAACAGATCAGTAGCTAGTTACATCTCCTGTTTTGGAGTGAGGGAGACAGAGCTTTGAACATCAATGGAGTAACACACAGCATACCTATTTATGAAGGAACGGTCATCCCTTGATAACTGCCACATCATCTTGCCATGGGAAGACAGTCTGTACACCAAAACCAGAAGTCTGAACCAGAGTGGCTGACAACGAAATGTTCATTTTCTGTCCACAGAAGAAGAGCTATACAGAAATATATGCAAACTGTGCTGCAATTGAGAACTCCTTATGAAGGATATGATGGTAAAGATCTAGAAGGAAAATAGGAGTGAGTTGAGAACTCCCCCCCCCCTCGCATAGAACTGTCACATATTTACTAACCTAAAGGGAACATTTGAGGTGAATTTAATGGTTCCAATTTAGCCAAAACATTTACAAAATATTGTTGGAAGACACTAGATAATACCAGAGAAGTGCCTTGGACATTTTTCCAATAAGCACACATGCTTGTTTTTCCACTGATTTTCACTCACATGCCATTTTAAAGCAAACGTTAAGGTTCACAACTCTGGCAATATATCTGAGAAATTGTCCAGGTAGTAGCTGGAACTTGGTATTCTACAAGTCTGTCTATTTCAAGTGTTTTAAACTTCCAGGTGTGCTGGCCTACAAGCCACATCATCCTCAGCCAGCCTATCAACTGGCCCTTCTGAATGTGGATTATGGGAGTTTTAATTAAGCACATGTAGATGACTGAGAAAGGCTGTTCCAAATGACCCAAGCCACATCTATTTCGCAGAAAGAGCCATGATATCCTGAAAATACTCACAATAAAAATTGTTAATAAGTAATCAGCACCATTAGGCTGAAACTGGCCTCAAAAAGCTAATTGAAAACTAAGGTCCAAGAACAAATGGGGGTAGGGAAAGAGCAAGAAATATATCTATAGCAATATGTATAGCTATAGATGTAGATAAAATAAATATATGCATGGATGTGTGTACATGTGGGTACAGACAGACAGATAGATTTGCACACTGGCTATTGTGGAAACAAATTCATCCCCAAAATGCACCAGGGAATAATTTATATCTTCTACTGTCTTGACAACCTAAATTTATGTAGCATATGAATATTATTTCTCTATACTCTGTGTTGCCACAGAGATTTACTAAAATGGAGGTTATTCTGTAAACAGGTCACCTGCACCTGCAATGTTGCATTGCAAGAGTTAAGCCACTGGGTTCACTGGAGCGACAATGTTTAGGATGTGTTACATTTGGATTATTAATGTGCCTGCACTGAGATATTAATAAGGTGTTTATCAGCAGTGGTCCCACACTACTGAGATCTAAAGGTCAACTGCATTGAGAATGTGGAGAGGAGATGATGGCAAGAGAATGTTTTTCTTTCTTTCTTTTTTTAAAGAATGTAATAGAACCTGTTGTCTTGAAACATAAACTTAACATTTAAAAAAACATTTTAGTATATTGCACTCTGTACTTATTTTATTATATTTGAAACATGAGTTCATGCTGAGCAAGATGAGAACTGTCAACCTCCTTTCAGGGGAGTCTTTCAAAGTAAATACTGGCCATTTTAGAGAAAACAGAGTGTGGTGGACCCAGAGTTTCAGGGTTTTTGTTTGTTGTTAAACCACAATGGTCTCAGCCAATGCGACCCTGCTCAGAAATAAAACATTTCTGCTCAGAAGTAAATCCCACAGAATTCAATGGCACTTCCTTTCAGGTAAATGGGCATAGGACTGCTGAAGCCATTTCTGGCTGGATTGTCAAATTCTATTTGTACCCTACACCAAAGGTCAAATAACATATTAAGCCAAAAGCATACTTCCTCCTGCAATGTTATCCCTCTAAGCAATGCTCTTTTTTCAGTGCTATTTGCCCGAGGCATCAAACATGGACACAAAACCATGCTATTGACAACCAACAAAACAAAAACAGATGTGTTTGCCAAATGTTCATCTAAGCAAGCTCATGTTAGAATAAATAAGCCATCTTTTCCTCTCAGGGGTACACTGCTTATAGATATGGAATTGGTGTCTCCTCTAATGAGGCCCTGAGGGAAGATGACCTGTAGTTATTAATGAGTTTTATTGTAAGTATTTTCAGGAATTCATAGGGGCAAAGCAGGAGATAAATATTTATTTTTTTTAAAAACCCAAGGATGAAATGAAGTTTGGTTAACAGCCAAGATTGGTGCATGAGAAAACAAAACCTTCAAATCTACAGCTAAACAATGGTAACCGATCCCACTGTGGCAAAGTGGTGGTGAGATAGTTGCTGTCCAGGGTTACCTGACCCATAATACCTTAATGGGAAGCAAATAATGCTCAATTTAAATCATATTTGCTGTGGCATGAATAGGGGCAGCACTATATGGCTGGCAGACGTACTAGCAATTGGGCATGGCCATGGGCATTTGGAAGTTGTAGTGGTGGCCACAATCATAATCACTATGTGCCATAAATCAGTTTTGGTCTGCCATGCCATTCAGTTCACTGCCTGAGGCAGGCAACCCATTTGGGGAACCAGATAGCATTAACCTAATGGATTTCCATGGTGTACACTGTGTTCTGAAAGAAATGGGTGAGCCTCAGCTCTTGCCTGTCCTGATGCATAACCTGTATTGTAAACAAGAAGCTATCATTAAGACATAATATGGAGAGAGAGAATGGTTTCCCATACACCAAGATACCAAGATGTCAGACAAGGGTGTATTTTATCCCCTTATCTGTTCAATCTGTACACAGAACATATTATTCAGAAAGCTAGACTGGATTCATAGGAAGAAGGAGTGAAAACTGGTGAAAGAAATGTCCATAATCTAAGATATGTAGATGATACCCTCTTATTGGCAGAAAGCGGCAATGACTTGAAATGACTCTGGTGAAAGTGAAAGAAGAAAGTGCCAAAGCAAGGCTGCAGCTGAACATGAAGAAGACCAAAATCATGACTACAGGAGAACTACACAACTTTAATGCTGACAATAAAGGACTTGAAATAGTGAAAGATTTTGTATATCTTGGTTCAATCATCAATCCAAATGGAGATTGCAGCCAAGAGATCCGAAGAAAACCAAGACTCAGAAGGGCAGTAATGAAAGAACTAGAAAAGACTATCAATTGTAAGGATATGTCACTGAAGACAGAGACCAAGATCATCCACCCTTTTGTATTCTCAATCACCATATATGAACATCAAAACTGGATCAAGTCAAAATTGACTTATAATAATCCTAACAGGGCTTTCAAGGTAAGTGGCATTTTTAAGGAGTGGTTTTATTAGTTCCGCTCCTCAAATCAAGCCTGAACTATCTCTGGATGCAAAAATGTTGAAACTGAGGTTGTCCTACTGTGTCCGATTCTCTGGAAAAGACAAAAAAGCTAGGAAAGGTTGAAGGCAGCAGGAAAAGAGTAAGATCAAACGCAAAATGAACTGACTCCCCAGAGGAAGCCGCAGGCTTGAATTTAGCAGAGTTGAGTAGGCCTATTGTGCACAGTACATTTTGGAGGTCACTCATTCATATGGTCACCATAAGTCAGAGATTACCTGACAGCACATAACAACAACAACACTCTTTTCTCTTGCTGTGTCCCCAAACAGTAACATATACAAGTGTAGCTTTCATTTCCTTGTGAGGAGAATATTGAACCATGCCAAGATTTCTACTCCAATCTTTTAGATACTTGAACAAGATGCTCTCAGTGGTTCCTTTCCTTGGAAGGCCCAGCCCCCTTTCCCCCCTTGTAGTGGTTGAGGATTCTGTTCTTATCACCAACTCTATACTGTAGGGGTTTGGTTTTTTTTAAAAAATCTATTTCCTTCCAAATATAAAAGGAACAGAGAAGGAGTAGCAAGCAGACACATAGCCCTAGAGCAGTGTCACAACCTCCTTGCTAGATCCCTGATCCTCCACCCTACCAACTGCCTTTGTAAGGCAGAGTCAAAAATTCACATTTGTAACCCACATAGATAATGTCTGTTTATTAGCAGACCTTGGAAAAGTTACATTTTGGACTACATCTCCAAGGCTCCCCCATTGTGGTATTCCAGAATGTCTTTTTGGGGGGGGGGTGCTGGGAATTCCAGTCCATGTTTCCAAACTTTGCTACCTAACTAGCTAATTAAATTCCTCCCTCTTTTTCCCCTGTTCAACAACCTATGACATGCCTCAGACCAAAGTCTGAACCTATTTTGGCTTCCATCTGGCAGAGGTGGTAGCCTGACTATTAATTGTTCAGACTGGTCATGCTATACGGAGACAAAATGAAAACTTACACAGAACAACAGTATGGCCCATAATGACAAGTTGAGGGAAATTGTGCCTTCATTCTGTGCATGGCAATCTGTCTGCCCAATCTGAAATATTCTGGAGAAACAAAACATTCAGATAAAAGCAATTTCTGGCTAAATGACAGCAATATTCACACTATGTTTCATTGTCATAAAACATCCTGAAAAAGCAGAAGGAGTTATGGTAGCTGGCTACACATTTTTATTAAGGACAGTTCTTTTACCATATTTTCTTCTGTCTCCATTTGTTGAGTCTATACCTCTGGCATAACTTAAGTTCCTTTATCTCAAGAACTGTTCCTGCTAGTTTGATTTAAAAGAAAGAAAGAAAGAAAGAAAGGGCTTTGATATAATCCATAAATGGTTAGTAGCTGGTCAACAGGGGATATAGGCAGATTGTCATTTGGTCATAGTCATCTCTTCCCTGGAAAAGACCCTGATGTTGGGAAAATGTGAAGGCAAGAGGAGAAGGGGACGACAGAGGACTAGATGGTTGGACAGTGTCATCGAAGCTACCAACATGAATTTGACCAAACTCCGGGAGGCAGTGGAAGACAGGAGGGCCTGGCGTGCTCTGGTCCATGAGGTCACGAAGAGTCGGACACGACGTAACGAATAAACAACAACAACAACAATCTCTTCTCTAGTTGAAAGTATTGTATTTCCATTTAAATGGTAGTTATTATTTTCAAAATACTCACCAATACATATAAATCAACATCTGTAAATATTATGGACATTTGTGTTCTCCTTTTTGATGATGTGCTAATGGCCACCCTAAACATAAGTGCAAGATGGGTTGTGTTGTTGTTTAGTTGTTAAGTCGTGTCCGACTCTTCGTGACCCCATGGACCAGAGCACGCCAGGCCCTCCTGTCTTCCACTGCCTCCCAGAGTTGGGTCAAATTCATGTTGGTAGCTTCAATGACACTGTCCAACCATCTTGTCCTCTGTCGTCCCCTTCTCCTCTTGGGTTGTGTTACATACTTACAAATGTTGAGAGAATGAGAGACAGGGAGGGATAAACTCCACTGAACATAATTGTATAACTTTATAAAATTTTGGTAGAAGTGGATGAAAATTCCAGGGGAAACTACCAATTCTCAGTCTGTTATGTATCAGAAGAAGAAATAAATAATAATAGTTGTCGAACTTCAGAGCTAGTAGAGACCATTAAGTCCAGCCCCTGTCAAGGAGGCACAGTGGGAATAGAACTCCCAACCTCTCACTAAGCTATTCAGCAGTTCTTGACGTGAACATGGTACAAAAACAGGTTTTACAGTTTGGAGATGTCTCTCTTTAGGGTTTGCTTGCTTTTTTGTTTGTTTGTTTTCGGAGGAGTGAAATTATTCTCTTAATGACATACCTAAGAACCATGCAAGAAATCAGATGCATAGGTGCAGTGATTTTTGTGGGAGTTTTTAAATGAGGGTGAACTAATTTAATGGAAGTGGAAAATGTTGCAGAGATGTCCTGATGCCAGAACCCAGCAGAACATCAGAAGGCCATATACAAGGACTAGTGAGTCATGATGAATGAACAAAAATAGTTTTTTTTAAGAAATTCATTTCCGTTTCAATTTCCTTTAATGTCACAACAGGCAGACAGGATAGATTGAGGATGTGGAGCATACAAAGGTAAAATACTTTCCCACAACTCCCCAAGTTGTGTTGCTTTACTGGAAATGGCTGCCTCTAGAATGGCTGCTAGACACCATGAATGGCCATGTATACATGTCTCAAATGGATCAAGACATTTCCTGTAGCACAGTACTTTTCAAAATGGTGGCCACTGGACGTGTGCCAATTTGCAGGCGATCAGTTGCCAGTCTTCAGTGAGCTGACAGGAAAAAAAGAGAAAGATTTATGTTTTCAAAAGCCAAAAATGGTTACATCCTAGCACTACAGTTTGTGTGTCCGAATACTCCAGGTGACATCATATTGTGTAGGGTGACAAAAGTATCATGCATGTAGACATGCGGTATTTCTTCAGGCAGCACATGGCCAGAAGCTCCAGGCAGATGCATAGCCAACAGGTGTCAAAAGCACAGTTCCTTTGTGATAGGCGTAGATGCAGTTGCTTTCACCAGTTGAACTGGTGACCTGTGTTCTACACAGTATGTGAAATATTTCTTACTTGCTTGCATTTTTAAAATCAGCCTTATGACCAACATAAGGACTGTATATTCTTTTTTTCCTTCATGGAAATCTCTATTATGAGAGATTATACATATATAGCTATGATGGACGTAATAACCATGATGATGTAAAGTACATCTATAATTTTACTATGATTTATAACATAAAAAGGAATATTTGATGTTTCAACTGAAAAAGAATCTTTCAATTGATTTTTTCCTCTCAACACATTCCAATTGGGCTACCCTATGGTATGCCAGTCCCTGACTTACTCAGAGTGGGGAGAAGGCCATTCCACTACATCAGATGGTTTGAGAAACATTGCCATAGCCAGTCATCAGTCTATAAGCCCTCGTGTATGTCGTGGTGTCATTTCTGAGGACCTGGGGCCTGAGATTTCAAGATTCATTTCGAATCAGATTATGCCTTGAGTGATCTGGTCCTGGGATGCTATCCAAAATGGAACTGTGGGGACTAGAGATGGGGACGAACTGCAAAAATGGTGGTGCCTCTTGGTTCGTGGGTCGTCATCCTTGATGACGAGTAGACCTTTGGTCTAGATGGGCAGGGTAGAAAGCCAATAAATAAATAAATAAATAAATAAATAAATAAATAAATAAATAAATAAATAAATAAATGACCCACAAGCCACGAATTTTCCCCCGGTGAATCAATTAACCCTGAATCAATTTGTCAGTTTGTCAGGTCTTTTTTTTTTTTTAGACATCCCTTGGGGCTATCTTTAAAAAAAAAGCTGAGTCCTTCACTCCCATAGCCTGCCTCCATCACCTTCCCACTGCCGCTTACCTTGTCTTGCTGCCTCCTCCTGCTCCACCGCCACCTCCGCCAAAACAGAAGCTAGGCTGCCAGAATGGCAATTTCTGGTGCAACAATCTATCTTCCATTCCATTGCAAATAGCACTGGGGAGGCATTCGCTTTGGGCAAGCCTGACCGAAGCGATCCCCCTCCCCCTTTGCAAAGACAACGGGGGGAGGAATCCCCTGGGTCAGACTTCCCTTGTCTTTCTCTGCCCACACAGAAAGACAGGGAAAGCCTGACTAAAGTGATCCCCCCCTGCTGTCTTTGTAAATGGGGGTGGGGGTGGATTCCCTTCGGGCATGTTTGAGCAAGCCCCCCGAAGGGAAAAACCCCATCTGCCTGGGCCCTCAAGGAATAGCTGATCCGTGGGGGCAAAAGTAGAGAGGAAAAGACAAAGAGACGAATATAAAAGGGTTGTTGCTTCATATTCATCGGGGTCACTGGACCTCACGAATATGAAGCAATGAATATCTGACGAATCATTGATATTCGTTGGATATCACGATTTGTTTTTATATTTGGCCCCATGTCTAGTGGGAACAGATCCCTTCAAATAAATTTGATGTTGAAAATCAGCACCAGTTCCTAGAAGACCACTCTCAGGAAGCTATGAGTTCAGCTCAACTATATGGAGCAGTCGCATATCAGCCCTGTATCCAACACCCCCATATGGTGTTCTAGGTCTTCCAAGATTCTGCATGATTCTGTCCCTAGTTATGGGTGAACACCTGAATGTTTACAATACATTTCTTTAAATAATTGCATGGAATATTCAAAGAAAACTGTTGGGTTAATGAAGAAGTGGTGGACCTTATACTGTATGAGCATCCATGTCCCTCCTATACTTTTAGTTGGACCCTGGGCCCCTGTGCATATGGAACCCTACTTAGGACTTCTGTGTCAAAGGACAGTAATGGTAAGAAGTGGCCTGTACAGTTTGAAGTTAATTATCTTCAAACTTTAGATTTCAGGTGCTGGATTGATTTGTTTTGGAGGTAGATAATTCTGGGTTCTCAGAATGAAAATATATATTTTGTAAACCATTTTTCTTATCATTGGGGAAACTGGAAAAGCATCAGTAACAAATTTCTTAGAAACGCCTGGTTTCAAATATTTTCATCTGTTACCTTCCCTTGGCTTTTAATATCCGTTATCATTGTACTGGTTCAGATGCCCAATTAAAATAGTCATATGTATGGAAATGTGGCCATAAAGATGGGACTTGGGTGAATTAAGTGAGTGGGTGAATGAAAATACCAACTTTCCTCCTCAACTGATTTTGCCTCATATTGTTCAGCCTTGTGGCATGAGAGCAGTACACTTAATGGAGCACATATCTCTCATATGTGTTCCCTCTGCGCTTCATACCTAGAACATTCTGCGAGACTCTGGCTAGTGATTATGACAGAAAAAGCCTTCTCTGTGGTGGCACTTACTCTCTGCAGTTCTTCCCTCATGATGGTTAATCAGGGCCAGTTCCTTCTGAATTTTTGGTAAAAAGGAACTTTTCTTTAAAAACCTTTTGGTAGGTCTCGTATTCTGTGGAGGCATTCCTTTTATTGCCATTATGCTGCTGATTATTTAACGTTTTAGTTGTTTTGTGCTTGCTTTTTATTGTCAATGGCCTTTAAAACATGGTTTAGGCCCCAGAGTGGGGGATAAACAATGCAGCTAAATAAATGATTGGTCTGTATGTACACCAATAAGATGAAAGACTCCTGGGAGAAAATTTATCAGTGCCTTAGCATCAGTTCTCTTTTACCCAATATTGGGGAGTGGGTAGGAATATTACATTGCATGGTATGTGCTTTTTGCCATACAGTTCAATATTGCTTACTCAATATCTATTCATCACCAAAGACAGTGTAGCTAAATCTTCCCTGACTTGTAAAAACCACTATTATACTGAGATCCACATAGATCATTGTGAGTTTCTAGGGTTCTATTCACCTCCACCACTATTCATGAATTTTTACAGTGCTGTGGATCTGTTTATTTAGAAAGAAATACAGCACACACACATGTGCATATGATCATGGAGAGAGAGAGAGAGTTGCCGGATACATTAGAGGAGCAGGGAAGCAAGTGAAGCAACCATTATTAATCTTCCATTCTTCTGCCCCTTGGGAAATATGTTGACTCTTAAACCAATTTAGTACCCTTGGGAGCCATGCTCTTAGAATACACAGTCTGTCTCTTTTGTCTTCATATGGTTACATTGCTCTAATGGTAATAGTAATCTTGTTTACTGGGAAACTTCTGCCAAAATGCTCTGGCTGATGCACAATTAAAATATCCTTATCAACATTAATCACAGAAACTGTACAGAAATGATACTTAGTGCTCATTTGCAAAGGATGAACTATTGTACAAGAAAAATGTCTCCCTTCTAGCCCATCTGTAGCATTGCTTGTTTTAAACATACTTCCCCCTCGCTAAACAAGAAAACAAAACCTTGCTCCATCTTAGACTGTGCTCCATTCTCTGTCAATATATATCTACCCAACAGACTTCAGCCTGTTAGGCAGCCGTTACCTTGACACAGAAAAATATAATCTGAGGGGGGATTTGCAGACATATTGCTGGAATTCTGCTGCCAACTTATGCTTGTGGGAGAGAAATCATATAAGTCTTGGCAGCCAACTACCATACATTAACGAGGTGCTGGTTGTATTCCTGGATATGTACCTAACTGAATGATTGGTTGCATGTCCAGGAACACAACCAGCACCATGTTAATGAGTACCAATTTGTTCCCATGCCTCATGTGACTTCTCTGAGGCCAGCATAAATCAGCCACAGAGTTCTGGTCCTGATTTAAAAACAACTTAGTTTAGGTTCTAATTTAATGTCACTTGGCTTTCTATTGTTCTAAAACATCTTGTCTTGTTTAAGAGCAAGACAAACGATTTTGCTTTTCTAAACAAACAAACAAACAAAAAAGTCTCTGCACTTCACACCATTGGAAATCACTCTCAAGATGGAAAAAGAGCTGCCAGCTTGGGCAGGATAAGGGTATCAAAGGCTGCTTGCCATCACAACTATTGGAAGCATCATTGCTTCCAATACTGGAAAGAGAATGTTTCTCAGTAGCATTTGCAGGACACACATATTTGAAAGGAATATTGTGCCCATGATCTGGTTTGCCACTGTGGCAACAGAATGAAGGACAATACAAGCCTTAATTCTAGGCCAGCATGGCTCTACTTCTATTTTCATCATTCATACATCAATAGAAACAACTCATATCTTTGTGGCCTTGCCCCTCCCACATGACCACTCTCTGCCCCAGTGCAGTTTTCATATGTCATATGTATATGTTGTATATTTTGTTGTTGTTGGATAGCAGAGTATTATATGGACAGAGGTTGCCTCCTTCTCTGCACTGAAAGCCACAGCCCAGCCAAGAGTATATTGGTCTTTCATGGTCTGCTCTGTGTCTAGTAGACTATGTAGAAAGCCACAAAACTGTTACAAATGGGCACACCCCTAAGCTGGTAACAGCACTAGCAATGTAGTATGCAATGCACTGTTCCAGGAAGTAGAGAATCTGAATATCAAAATCTGGCCACAGGAGTTGAGATGCCTCAAGCCCCAGCAGGTACAGCTGACAGTTCTAGTCTGACTATAATGATGTTTACTAATGGAAGCTGATTCTAATAATTTCTAGTATAGCTGCTCCAGAGCTTGGAAAAGTTACTTTTTGGAAAGACAACTCCCGAAATACAGTAGATTCTGGGAGCCGTAGTCCAAACAATTAACTTTTTTTGAACCTTTGATGGAGCATAAGAGCAATTTTCAGATTGATGCATAATTTATTCTCGCTTTCTTTCAGTTGATGGATATCGTTTATGATGTGGTACAGTATACATATGCTTATAAGTGCATATTAGCACATTTCAACAGTCTTCCATTTTTTTAAAAAAAGGATGCATAGTTGCACAGGCAGGAATCTGAAAATAGAAATGTGTGCATGTGCAATTACACATATGATAATTAAGCTGAATGTCTAGCTTAAGCAGCATTGATGGGGATGCCAGCAGCAATGGAAAGCTGTTGGCTTGCTTGTGAACTTCTCAGCAGCACCTTGTTGCCTTGCCTAGGGATGTACAAATCTGTCATATCTATATCCATATCTAATTGGCTGGGTAGCTCAGTGAGCTGAGCACTTGGCTGCACAGACAGAGGTCAGGAGTTTGATTTCTCACTGTATCTCCCAGGAGAAAAGCCATCCTGTGTGGCCTTGGGAAAGGTGTGTGGTTCCAGGGCACCCCCAGAAGAAGAGAACAATAAACCACTTCTAAGTACTCTATAGCTAGAAAATCCTGGAAAGGGTTGCTGTAAGTCAGAAATGACTTGGTGGCAGATAGTAATTATTGCATCTGAATCTTTACCTATATTTTTCCATTCCACTTATGATGAAAAGTGCTACTTTTGTCCTGTTGATACAAAAACAAACTGTATGGAATGCACAATTTTCTCCACTGGCCATGTTGCACAGGAAAAGCTATTCCAGGTATTCAGTCGCTCGTGCTATACATGCCTGATATATACCCATTAATGAAAAGGAGCATCTCAATGAAAAAGACAAAAAGAGCCTTATGACTATGATGGGTACAATGAAATTTCTAACCAGACTTTTAAGAGCTGAAGGCCAGAATCCTATTACTTATGATTGCCAGCATAAGTGCAACACTCTAAATTGCAGTGGTTAAAGAGTTGCTGCTTGTTTGCATTGTTGTGCAACAACTCATGCAACTGATGCAAGATGAAGAATACTAGCAGAGACTCTTTAACTAGGGACAATTCCTAGTATGTATACCCTACATAAGCAATGGGATTCTGACCAATAATTCAAGGCCCTTTGGTGGGATGGGAAAATCTTTCTGTTTTGATTTCTCTCACATTTAAATGCTTAAATTTCAAGCTGCTTCCACTTTGATGAAATCTGTGTATTTTGAAAAGTCCCTTTTTAAAATGAATGAACTGGAAAAAGATTTTTATTCAGTGCTACTGGACATTGCTACAACCATGGATGGTGGTCTAAATCTTTTGGTCCAATCCAGCAAAGTTTTCTGGTGCCATTCAAGATGATCATTATGCTATTATGTGTATATTTTTAAACCACAACTGAAAGAGTGACTCACCCCTTGCATTTCCTTTATCTTTCTACAAAGCTAGAGTCTGTTCCATTTGCAACGACGAACAATTACATCAAGCCCTTCCTTTTGTTTGTCTCTCCTCCATACACCGGGAGTGCTACTTATGTGCTTCTTTTAAAAAATAAATAAATTACAAGCTCCCCTACTTTGACCTTCCAATTGTTCTTCACAGTTAGAATGAATGGTTAATCTCTCAGGGGAGCAAGAATTGCTATTTGTTATTGATTGTATAGCTCAGTGAGATAGCAGAACTGCAAACAGGTTGATATCAGATTAGGATACAACCACTTAGAGGAAGAGACCAGCTGTGCGTTTGTGATAAATTGAGGGGGGGGGTCTTTTCATGAATTTTATACCCAGTAGTACTTAGCTGACAGGATTTGTCACAGATATATGAAATATTTCAGGAATCTAGCATTCTTACCAATCTTTTTCCATGGTTAAAGATGCTGCTCTTCCAAAAGGAATTGTCCTCTTCCCTTAGATGAGCACATTAATGCCAGCTATTTGGGATTCATGAAAGATTTGGCATGTCTTGCTGTTCTTTGGATGTGTAAAGCCAGTATACACAAGTGACAGGAATGATAACATGAATTTTCCCTACTGATAGCACTGGAACATTGCCATTTTCTACACAGAGGATTTAAAATCTATGCGAGCGTTGACAACATTGGGTTCAGGCTTGCTTTGAAAAAGGCAAAATTCTGATTCATGAAGGGGAAACTGATCAGTAGGATTTCATCATCTTTAAAGGAGCTCGGATCCCAACTTTCATTTTGTGAACATAACATTGTTCGTAGAATGGGCCTTTCTGTCTCCACCTTAACCTCTGCTGTTTCCAGCACTCCTCTCCTCCTCACACACAAATCTTCTGCTTGAGGGTGAGAGACTACTGTGGGATATGGTGCTTGAAATTGTGAAAGCAGGGGGATGTTGACGTTTATACAACCTTGCATGCTGCCTGGAGAAGGTGTGGCTGGAAGGGAGCTTTTATGGGCTGGAGTGACTGTCAGTCTATCCAGCACTAACCAATTGTTCCTTCCCTGCCTCTGAATTCAAAGAGAGCCCCGCTTCTCTGTTCTGTGTCTCTTCCCCTTTATTTAGTCTGTCAAAGTCAGTTTGCTGAAAGCTATTATGTTTTGTTATTTTGCTGTTTGATCTGTTCACAACTGTAAGGAAAGAAACAGTTTTTTATTCTTTCCACTACCAATGTCTCACCATGAGCTACTGAGACAGTAAATGGCAGTTAATGAGAAAAGGGCCAGACTAATCTGGGAAATTTGAAGCTATTCTGCTTTGCAAATTCCTGCACTTCTGCTGAGCAGCTAGAGGAATTTAACCAGAAATTCAAAACTTTGCAATAGGGGAATTATTGCCCCCTTGCATGAAAAGAGGAGGAACTTAGGATCCAAGCAAGTTCACAGCCAAAGTATTTTAAGTATACCTCTAAAAATAGAAAATCTAAATGCAACCAGCTTGTGTTTATCAATACTTGTCAGGTTGTTTCCTACAGAACGACTAAAGTTGTACATTAAGTATCACACTCAGATGAATTACTGTGTAATGTAAGAAACAACCATAAAGTAAAACTAAATAACTCTTTCTGTGTAGTTCAAAATCATAAAACCATGCAGCTCTCACAAAGTTTAAGTCAAAGGGACAAGATTATTAATTATTGCAAGGTCAAGAATGCTGACATTATTTTATTTATACCATTTCGCGTTATCCTGAACAACTTGCAAAGTAAAATCCTAGGAATTTTAAGCATTTTCCTTGCAAACAAAAGGTAAGCAATATATTACCTGCAGACAAAATAAAGTGACTGGGAATAGATGTGGTTCAAGAGGTAAAACTTACCCAGTGTTACCAGTACCCCTGGATGAATAATGAAAACCAAATTGTGCAGTTTATTATAAAGCAAGAAATCCATCAAATTATTGCTGTAATATGTTCGTAAATTACCTTCCTGGTCCCTTAGACGGGTGAATAATATATTCATTTAATAATTTATTTCAAATATCTAATGAAATTAATCAACTTAATTACTCATAGATCTTAAAGAGTAAAAAGTGTTCACCGTACAAGAATAACACATTAAGACAAGTCTGTATTAGAAATAATCCTGCCATTGGGAAAATATGCTAGTAAATACTATTTATACATATATATACGTATACATAAGCATTTACAAAACCATGTAGGTTCCTTCCCCAGCCTTCTGAGAATTAAATATTTCAGAAAACTCCCAGCATTCAGGAATGTCACATAAAGATCACTTCTGGTCAAGAGAGTAGAGTAGAATGTTGTGTCCTTCCTTTTTCCAAGCTATTTTTGATGCAGCAATTTATGGTTTTCCCAGCTCCAGACAGCAAGATCCAGTTCTTCAGTTTAACTGGGAGAACATTTGTTTTCATTGTGTAGATTTCTTTGACACCCCCCCCCCCTTTCTCTCTTATTTTTCTTGTAGGATATGGAGGTTCAATTTGCTTTCCTGGCTTATGTAGAGGGTAAGGTGCTTTGAGGATCTAGGTAAAAGTAATTGTAAGCGTGCATAAATGTGCACAGGTCACATTGCCTTATTACAATGCTCCAAATGTGGGCAGCCTAAATAGCATATTATGAAAATTTGCATAGTTCCCATTTTTCCCCTACTGGTGTATTTCATCCATGGCAATCTTTATATAGCTAGCGCTGCTCTGGAAGAGTCAGTATAGGGCAAGCATTAGAATGCCAGATTTCAAACAGGGAGAGCCGTGTTAGGGCCTGTCCACAGTGGAGAAATGTGGCGTGGTCTGGTCCATCCTTAACAGGTCCTTATCTTCAAAGCAATCTATTTTAACTCTCACTTAAGCAATCTTTCCATCCACACTGAAGATAGTGCTATGGGTCCTCTTCTCCCATGCTAAAGGTCCACACAAAGCAAAGTTTACCTGGTTTACTCAGAAGTAAGGAGGCAGCAGCAACAGCACTCAATGTGGTCACAGCCCATGGAATCAACATAGCCCCCTTCCCTGCCTTTTCACATGGTCATCATTCAAGAAGCTGAGATGACTTTCCTTTTTTGTTTATTTGTGTGTTTGTCTCAGGAATAAAGCAAGTACCATATTGAAATGGCCATGCATCAACCTAACATGGCATTAGAATTTCACTGTGTCAGTTAGGGTAATATTAAGAAAAGAAGATGAAAACAGAGGAAGGGGTTTCTCTGTCCTCCTTTTTAGTATCCTATGCCACCTAATACATCACAGGGTTGTCTCCTCAGTTAATTCCGTCCACAGTTCTATTTTGGGTGCAATCTAACTGTCCACACAGGCTATACAACAAGCTAAATAGGATCATGTGAATTTTACCAAAAAGAATGCATGCTCTACTGCTGTGTCAGAAAGGAGTGGAACAGCTCTTTAAGAGGCAGGATAGTTCACTCTAAGTGGAAACACATGTGAACACTGTTAACGCGGAATCCTGCAGGCCGCTAGCTGAGAGTTGATTCTGGTCCTGATGGTAAAAATAACTCACACAGACACGTTCTCTTCCAGCCCGACACGTGTATTTACAGCAAATATACAAAGCGGCAGCGTGACAGCATGAAATCAACATTTGTAGAAGTGGTGGTGGTGTTCTGTACAACTCAACTATATACACATAAGCATCTGCCCTTGCCCAATCAGGGCAGATGTTGCATCATCCAGTCTTCACCCAGATGTTGCATCATCCTTTCTATAGTCACTGTGACTCAGCACTTTTATACTTACACACCTGCGTGACATGGCAGTTTATTAGTACTTCTGCTCTGCTCTGTTCAGGCCTGTAAATTTTTTAATACTTTGACAAACACCATCATTTGGTCTGAACCAAACCCTACCAACAGTGATCCATATATTGATCTATATGCCAGTGTGGACAGCCTCAGAGTTTGTTGTAGCAAAAACAACCAAGAGTCTTGCAGCACTTCAAATCTTTCTCAAGTATCAGTCTGGTGTGGGTCAGTGTGGGCACCAAACCTTTCTTTCTATGAAGGCATTCTTTTCAGTACTATTATATTGCATTATTTTCCTCTTTCTACATTTTCTTTCCTCTCAGGAGATAACCTTGCTGCTAATCTCAGGCAATTGTGAACCCTTCCAAGAGATGGTTTCATTACTTCTGACAGGATTAGATAATATATTGTACAGAAATATAGAGCTGGGGCAGAAAGAGAGACTAATTATGCTAATAGGTTTCCCCCCAGTCTTTAAACTCACTCGTTCTATGAGTAATAGCAGAGGCAATAAAAAAATCCCTATGTAACTGCTGTTCTTAGTATTTTGAAAATGATTGTGTATATATTTTTATTGTGTTTACTAGACTGAAATTGGTGAGGTTGGAGGCTCTGTGTACATACACTGATAGATGTTCTTTCTTGTAGCAAGTTTAGAGATATAAGGGATTCAGAATCAATCAGTCCTTTGACACTGTTAGAAAGCAAGGCAGTTGAAATTTGTTCATCTGCAATGGGAACCAGTGGTAGCCACTACAATTTGAAGCTAGCTGTCTGGGTTCTCAGACCAGTGACTTAGGGGGCAGAGCCACCAGGATGGCTGTCAAGCTGAAACCACTACAAGTCCTAGTTCTGTTACGTTCTTCCACCACAGGTGTGGTGGCCACAGAGTTGTATTGAATTGTTGCCTTTTCACTCACATACAAATAATATGTTCTAAGGAAAGAATTGGGACTTGGGTTGGATTGAGGTGCATCAATCCTGTGATGGGTCTGGTCCTACTCAGACAGAGTGTTCACAAAAAGTGGTGTGGTAATTTTTTACTCAGCCACTTGGCCCTTGGCATGGAGTTCCTCGGGGCTGTATTTTGTCAGCTATACTCTTTAACATCCACATGAGGACACTGAATTTTTCTGGAATGTTGTAGATATGCTGAAAATACCAAGTACATAATCTTTCCCTCCCTTTGTGTGTATGTCTGTGTGTGCAGGTGTGTGAGGTTTAAAAATAATGGTTTTGGCCTATATTTTAATTATTATTGCAAGCTAATCAGAGAAATGTGTTGTTGGGCTTCATATAAACAGTGCGAATAAATAATTCCAACAGTGATAATTTCAGCAGAAATTTCTTAGCAGATATTTTTTCTCAGAAAATGTCTAAGTTTTTCCTTTTTTAAAAAAAGGCACTTGGCATAATTTTCTCAAGTGTTCTCCCCCATTTCTTAAATTTTATTTTGTGGTGGTTGCTCTTCCCTACCACCAGTGCTGTGCCCCCCCCCCCAAAAAAAAAAACACTGGCCATCTCTCCATTGCCTCTAGTATAACTTATGATTTATTTCTTTATCAATGAAGCCTCCAGCCTTCCAGGACCTATAGCTACATTTGGAAATTTAAGAGTCTCTTGAGGTTACAAGATAGCTGCTGTGGAGTGATCCCTTAATAAGAAAATGGACGTGCAGTGTCTGTACAATGACAAAGGGCAAATATATAGTTTTGTACCATATAAACCCTAAAGCAAGTAATGGGAAAGGTAAAGTATAAACGCTCACACTTATTTTTGTCTTATTTTTGAAATATCCATGTATCCCCCCCCCCCCAAGAGTCACATACACACACACAAAACATATCTCTGAATGCGTTGGCCTGACTTGTTACCTTGCCATAGATGGGTATGAAAGTGCCAGGACTGTAAGAGAATGGTTTAACAAACCTGTATCAGAGTCACGGACATTGAAAGAGACATCCCAATGCACAAATTCAGATTAACTGAACCATTTTAAAAAATGGTATAAAAGTGAGCTCAAAGGAAGCTTGGATTAGGCATGTGTATGGTGAATATTTTCATTTCATTTTTGTTTTGTTTTTGTTTCATGTCCATTTTGTTTTCTCTGGGAGGTTCTCCTATTATTTCCATGTCATTTGTGCACCCGTTCCTTTCATACAAAAGGGACTGCCTCTTCCAGGTAATTTCATTTCATTTTTTTTAACATTCTTTTTTTTTCTTCTGTGCGAAAGCCCTCAAAGAACCTGAAGAAAGGAAGAGGCATTCTGAAGTATGCCTTTGGATAGCTGTTGTTGAACAGCTATATGATACTGATGGTGAAGGGGATTCCTCTTTCCCACCCCCTCTAAGGCATCATGCTGAACTGCAAAAGGGGGGTGGCTGGCCAAGTGCTTCAACAAGTGAGGGAAGGGAGAAAAGCAGCAGGCTTTGGGGGCGCAGGTAGCCAGAAGGAGCAAGCAGATTGAGGAGCTTGGTTTCAAGCAGAGAACTAGAAACAGATACAAGCATTTTATGTGAGTGAAACTTGTTTGGAGGGAGAGGTTTGTCTTCTCCTACAGACCTGTTTGAGTTGCTTTGAATACTTGCCCTCAGCTCTTGCCCTGGTTTTGCACCTAGTATTTGTTTGTTGGGTTGTTGGTTTTGACGTTCTTTGTGGGGGAATGCCCCTCCCCAAAGTTGCTAAGCTGTTGGCTGATTCTACAGTAGTAGGGCAAACTCTCCTGGATGATGTCACAGCTGCTTCTGGGAGGAGCTACTACCCATTCTTCTTCTTTCTCATAGGTGATAGAGAGCTTGCTTAATTGCCTTTCCTTGGGCCAATCATAATGGCATTATGTAACCATTGTCCTATCTGAACTCTGTCAACTATCTGTATACTGTCAACTATCTGTGAGCTTGTAAGGTTAATAAACACAGTCCTCCTGGGGGCAGGGCAGTCGTCTTATTCGAGGTCCTCTTCTAGTCGCCCATCAGGAGCACTGCTGGCAGACATCCTTGTGTGTGGCTGACTTCTTTAACTCTCTCTCTAAGACTATTTGCTTTCCTAATTACTTGTGACTACATAAACTATCAGCCTGCTCATTTCGTGACTCCAACAGTTCTTCATTTAGAATGAGACTGAGAAACTGCCTGAAACTCACCCTCCATGTCTCTGCTATGAGGGAGTGGACTAGTGGCAAGTGCTAGCTAATTATGATGGAAGCAGCAACAGTAGGCACTGACTCTGAGGAAGCCAGTGAGGAGTTAAGACTGGCCCTGTCACAGGGGTGGCTGGTGCAGCAAGCAGGAACCAAATTATTTCCGAGGTGCAGCAGAGCCAGTTAGATCATTCTGTGGAGAACTTCAAGGGTCAAACAAAAGAGGAGACTGAAAGAGAAGTACATTTTTGTAGTGTGGTCTTTTGTTGAAATGAAGTTTTTGTTTCTAACAGGTTGTCTATCAGAATGCGACAAAAGCCTCCGAGAATGAACAAAATGGCCCCTATTGTTACATTCATCATTCATTGCCTAACAAAGTCCTATGACTCAGAGTGATTGTATTTTGAGCATTCAGAACATTTGCCATATTCATGATTCTTAGAAATATAAAGTAAGACAGTATTCTTACCCCGATATCACAGATGGGGAGAAAGGGTTTGAGAAATGAAAGTTTCCTTTAGGCTGCCTAATGGGTTCAAAACCAAGGCGAATCATACATTTAAAGTCATACAATCAAGAAAGGACACAATTCATGCAGGTTCACCCACGTTGGTTTCCCTTCTCTCACACCAATGTCCAGGCCAAGAATTTCTCTGCACCACAACCATAACACTCCTAGCAACGCAGATTCCACCAAACATGTGAAAGCCACCTCAGAGTCAATCATGTGAAGATTTCAGAGCTATCTGCCATCAAACTATTTGGCTCCTAGGATAGAAACTCCACTGAGCCAGGAAACAAAAATTCCACAGAGTTCTATTTGTCAAATCCTCAGGGGTACACAACAATCATAGTAATATGAATAACCAGATAATATCCAAGCCCAGGAAGGAGAACAGCATTAAGGGTTGCAAGATGCATCCAGCTGCTGCAGCATTTACTATCAGCATAATTCCTGCTATGGCTTGCATTCCACATGGTCCTATCTATACTACACATGACACACAGGGAGTTTTTCCAAGCACTATGATGCTATTTCAACTTGTACAAGAAGCAGACTCACAGGTTATTACTCTGACACTTATTCCAAGAGTGCACGTACAACAACCCTCTTTTAGAACATTTAACACAGGGAGCCAGAGAGCTCTTTTGCCAGTTGGGAGTGAATGGAAATGGGTGTGCAGGTTTTAAAACCATCCCACACACGGAAGTCAAACTTCCTGTTCCTCAGTACTGCTCACCTTGAAGTTCACTCCTTGTCTACAGGTCAGGTGTGGTGCCCTTTAGAAGATACTTGTAATAGGAAGTTTATTGTGGTACACATAAATATTCCTCTCTCTGCACAACATTTAAGATGCCACAGATGTGTAACCTACTGTTGGACACTGACAAGACATCAGAGGTTATAAGATGTTAGTAGGAGATGAATTTAACAGCTGGAAACTGGAAGAAACCGTCTCATTCTGCTGAGTGAGATCACTTGGAAAAGTATCAGGTTGTGTACTCCAAATGTGCAGGAGTGAAAACTATTACAGTGAACAGGCATACCCAGGTTGGATGGTTCTAGCAGGTGTTGTGTTTTGATGTCAATTTTTGCCATCCTTTGATCTCTGGTCATCAGTTTGCCCATTCGAGAGATGTTCATTTATCATTTTGCCAACAAGTGAAATACTCCGTTCTTACAAACACACAAACACACAAACACCTTTCTGGCTTAAGAATGTGGAATACTGTGCTTCTGAATCCACAATTTGAAATGCCAGGAAATGGCCCAATATTGCTGCCCAATATCATGCCCGCTTTGCCAGCAGGAAAAAAGATATCAAAAGTTACATAGCAAAGGGCAGCCTGAATGCTGATAACACCAGTGGCAGCAGTCAAGATGGTCTCTATACAATACCCTCTTGTTCACAAAGTGATACCAAACAAGGAAAAATTCCAGAAGCGGACTCCTGTTTTCATCCATTAACCACTTCTCACTCAAACACAAAGCAACTAACAGGGCTATTTTTCAACAAGTATGAATTGTAGTGATTCAGGGATGTGGCTGCACTGCATCAAAACATTTTGAAAGGTTGTTTCAGACTTAATGACATGGTGAAAAAAAGGTGTGAGTAAATGCAACACATACAACAGAGAAACATACACATCCCTTAACCTTTCAGATAAACTAATTTTGCCATGTCTGCTCTTCTGAATGTAGATTAGAAAACAATCTTCCAATGTCCAAATCCATTCCGTGGGGTAGGCAATCTGAGAAAGAAAAAGTAAATCTGACCAAAAGCTCTATGGACATGTTGTGTGCATGTTTACCAAAATATATCTCTCCAAGCAGAGAGGCGTGGAGTAGGAAATCTACTGTGTTTGTGCAGCTTTCCAACGGAAGGAGTTTGGCTGGTTTTGATAAATATTTTGATCTTTGAAAAGCTTATCTGAAGGACTAACATCTAGGGCAAAGCTGGAAGCTTTTTTTCTGAGAAGGAAGCTTGGAAGGAGCTTTGCCTGAATATATACTTCACCGACTTGGCTGCTGGTCTATCCTTGAACCTAGAAGTGTTTTGCTTCTCTTCTCCGACCGGCCTCTCCCGTCCTCCTCTGCTGACGCCATTGTTATCTCTACAAGCAAACGGTTTGTTTTCTTTTTTTTTTCCTTTCCCCTTAGTCTATTATTTAAATGGGAAAATCCAAAAGAACTCTTTCTCAAACTAGCCCCGATTCGGCACAGATTTCACCTTCATCCAAACAGCTGCGGCTGGACTCCTTTTTTCCACCTCGACCTCCTACATCGACTATAACACCCCTGGTAAGAAGTGCTTCCTCTACAAATCAGACACAGGAGGGCCATACTTCTTCAACTACTCACCCCCCTGAACAATGCCACTCCAAGCCGCTACCTAGTGTGGATCCTTGCTTGGATAGTGATGCTATTGAACTTATGAAACATTATTCTTCACTAACTGCAAGAACTGTCTCTCAGATTTTCTCCCAGCTTACTCTACTTACAGACTTCTTAAAGAGCTCATGCTCTATTTCTCCACATTGTCTATCCTGCCTACATAAAACCCCAGATAAACTCAACTCGGTCGTTTGCAAAGAAACCCCTCGTAGCTCTTTCTCTGATGGTTGCCTCCCTCAAGCTCCTTTCAAGCCCATAATGCATTTGGTCTACGCTCCTTACGCTGCTGTTGTCACAATCTGTCCCCCTCGCGGTTTTACAAGCTTTCCACGCTGGACTAAAATCGCCTTGGCGAAGAGACATCTTGCCTTCCTCCTAAAAGTGAATGTTCGGAACATCGACCTCTACAGGACTGAGACCTTGTCAACATCCTTCCACTCAACTAGACTACTACTGACCTTCCATTCGAACTATGTTCCTGGGATGTTGTTCTCGTCTGCGAATCTACTACAACGATGGGGTGTCACCCCGCACCGCCTTTTCAAGAATACCACCATTGCCAGGCTTATTTCGACGGAAGCCTCTCTGCAACCCCCTCCTACAGACGCCTCCCCCTCCTCCAAGAGGACAAACCTGCTTCGAA
The DNA here is from genome assembly GCA_037013535.1 of Intellagama lesueurii. NCBI lineage: Eukaryota > Metazoa > Chordata > Lepidosauria > Squamata > Agamidae > Intellagama > Intellagama lesueurii. The sequence continues at coordinate 89,042,620 of JBAJHW010000004.1, read as the reverse complement.
CCTTCAGACCTACCTACCCCCCTACGGACTCCCTGCAGCTTTCTTCTACTTCGCCGTCCCTTCCATTTCAAATGAGGGTTGAAGCAACCCATTCCGCTAAGCCGATGGATCACTTGCCATCTCCTTTAATCCCCTCTTCGCCCATTTTACAACATTCCTCTAACCCACCGGTGACATCTCGAGACTCCATCACAGCTCTCCAGCCGACCAATGCGCCTGCTTTAATTCAACCGGAAGCTTATGTCTGTTTCCCTGCATACTCCAATCCCCCTACTGCTTCCCCTCCCCATATCCCCCTATCCCCTGTGTGTATTGTCAATCGGGGTGCCTCAACCACCTCCTTTGCACTGGTCGATGCTATGTCCCAGAAACCCCCTCCCCTTAATTTTGATTTTACTAATCATAAACCTGCAATAGATGCTCTAACCTCACCCTCTGGGCCTGCCTGTCCCCCAGTCCTTGATCCCCTTTTGCCTTCTGTGATTCCCCCTCCTCTTTCAGACCCCAGTACTTCCTCCTGCTGACTAACTGCTTCCCCTCTGACCCCCCCCCTCGCCCCATCCCTCTCTCCAATTAATCTCATGGAATATAGGTGGCTGGAGGAAAAAAGCTTCGGACAAAGACCTGCTAAAGTTTCTCTCTAGCTACGACATTATTCTCTTACAGGAGACCTGGTTATTAACTCCTCTGTCCATCCCGGGTTTCCTTACTTATCATATCTCGGCTGTTAAATCTAAAACAAGAGGGCGCCCCTCTGTGGGTCTCTGTTGTTTCCTTAAACCCTCCTCTTTATTCACCCTCACCTCCATCCCTTCCCCCTCACTCTATATTCAAATCTTCCTCCTTCAGTACGGTCAATTTAAAATCCTACTACTTAACCTCTACTTCCCACCTCCATCCTCCTCTTTGAACAGCACCTGGGTGGAGGTAGAGAACCTTGTCAACCTTAATCTGGAAGCTAATCCATCTGCCTACATTTTGATCCTGGGGGACTTTAATACCCGGCTAGGACCCAATAACTCTGTCCTAGCCAAACATACAAATCTGGAGTTTGACGAGTCGTCTCCCCCCTGGCTCAATCGTCCAAGGTCTTCCAGAGACAAGATTATCACACCTCATGCTACCTTCTTAATTAACCTCTGTCTCAATCTTCATATTGCCATTCTTAATGGCACATGGGGTAAGGACATCCCTGGTGAATACACCCACCTCTCCATTAGAGGTCCAAGCGTAATCGATTACGCCATCGCTTCCCCAGCTCTTTTCCCCTTTCTCTCGGACTTCTCTGTTGGTGTTCGTGCTGACAGTGACCACCTGCCTCTTCTTTTGTCCCTAACCTTCCCTTCTTCCCCCTCCTCCCCCCAAATTCCCCCTTCACAACCCTCTTGTCGCCTTAAATGGACTTCTCAAACAGAAGCTGACTTTTTCTCTTGGACTCTATTGCCAGCGATTTCCAATCTTAACCTCACCATTGCTACAACTGACTCTATCGCCACAGCTATCACCTCCTATAATACTCTTGTGGATTCCTTAATTACTTCCCTTAGTAGCCCAACTAATTCCCCATCCCATAATCGTGCCACCTCATGGTTCGACTCCGACTGTTGGCAGGCCAAGAAGCATGTTAGATCTCTTTTCCACTCCTTCCGCCTTAATCCTACCCCAGCGTCTTTACAACACTACCTTACTGTTAGAAGGTCCTGCACATTACTTTTAGATTCAAAAAAACACCTCTTTGCTCAACGCAAGTGGTCTGATCTGCTCCAGGCAATTCTATCACATAACTACAAAGCCTTCTGGTCCTTGGTATCTTCTTCCACCACTTTCTCTTCTTCTGACCCTTCTTCTTCTATCCCCTTGGAGGAATGGATAGCCCACTTCTCCACAATTTTCTTCTTCCCGAATCCCAACCCCCCTTCCGATTCCTCGTTCCAGGCCCTTCCCGACTGGCCTCCTGTTACTTCCGAGGAAATACTGGACCTAATCAGCTCACTGAAGTCTGGTAAGGCCCCAGGCCCTGATCAAGTCCTCACTGAGACTCTGACCAGTAACCCCCACTGGTGGTCTCATTCCTTGGCTAACTTTTTCACCTTAGTTAACCACTCTGGCATCCTTCCCAACTCCTGGTTAATCTCCACTCTGATTCCAATATTCAAAAAAGGTGATCCCTCTCTCCCTAGCAACTACCGTCCAATTAGCCTTCTATCTTCTATTGGCAAACTTTACTCAAAATCTCTTCTTTCCAAACTTTCTGCCTGGGCTTCTTCCATTAATCTTCCGGGGAAAGAGCAAATTGGCTTTCGCTCTGGAGCCTCTACTCTTGATCACATTTTACTTTTATCCCACCTAGTTGAAAAATATTCCATTCACCACAAATCCAGTTTGTTCGCTGCTTTTGTTGACCTTCAAGGTGCCTTCGACTCTGTTAACAGACCTCTCTTATGGGACAAACTATCTCAATGGGGCATTGATCCTCGACTACTCTTTCTGCTTAGGCGTCTCCACTCTTCAAACACATGTCAGATTCGCCTCCCAAACTCCAATACACTAACTGATAGATTTCAAGTTAACAGGGGTGTCCGTCAAGGGTGTATATTAGCCCCCTTACTGTTCAACTTATTCCTTGCAGATCTTCCTCCTTTCCTACGTAAAGCTACTAACTCTTCCCCCTCTCTTAACGGTGCCCCCCTCTCAGTTCTCCTCTATGCTGACGATGCAGTCCTGCTCTCCCTCTCCAAAGCCGGGCTGCGTCTACTTCTAGCCAAATTCCAAGACTACTGCTCCATCAACGATCTTAGCATAAATTCTTCCAAAACTAAAATAGTTGTTTTTTCTAAATCTAGCCCTCTATCCACTTGGACAGTTGGTACACAATCCTACCAACAAGTGCCAACTTTCAAATACCTTGGGCTCACTTTCCACTTCAAACTAAACTGGGCTCCACACAAAAAATTGGTCATTTCCACATCAACATCCCAACTCAATGCAATTTCAAAATTCCATTACTTCTCGGGCAACCAATTTGTCCCAGCAGCTTTGCATATTTTCCAGTGCAAACTCCTATCCCACCTCTTTTATGGGGTCCCCATCTGGATAGAGGCTGTAAACCACGACATTGACTCCATTGCCGCTGTCTTCTTTAGAAAGATTTTAGGTGTTCCCAATATGATTCGCCTCTCCACCATGGTACTTGAATTGGGAACCCACCTCCCTTCTACTCTTGCCTGGGTCTCCACTTTCAAATACTGGCTCCGCATCCATCTCCACTCTAATTCCAATTCTCTCCTCTTTGACCTTCTTAGCGACTCTTACACTTCGAATTGGTTTAAACTGATTGACTCCAAACTTCTCTCCCTAGGACTAGAATTAGAATCCCTTTTCGACCTGGGATTACAACAGGCCCATTCCTTGATCAAACACAAACTTTGGCAGCTTGAGTTTGAGTCACTTTCAGCTGACTTAAACCCCACTTGCTCTCCCCTTTTTCTCAGTCTTCCTCCTTCTCTAGGACGTCCCTTAAACTATTTCTCTTCACTGACCAACCCTGGTCAGAGAAGAGCATTTATGTTAGCCCGCCTCAATATCTTCCCTTCGGCGGTTCATGCAGGCCGATTTGCTAAGGTCCCCCGTGCAAATAGGCTCTGCTTTTTCTGTCATACCCTCCCAGATTCCCTGGACCATATTTTATTTCATTGCCCGGCCCATTCATCTCTGAGAAAGCTGTTTCTCGAACCGTGGCCTTCTCTCTTGCCCAACTCCCTATCCTTTTTCCTGAACGACTCTTGCCCGCGGATTACATCTGCCGTGGCAAGATATCTTCTGGAAATTTCCAATTTAACCCATTATCTATGATACTACTTGTTGAGTGTATCTCCTAATTTATGTTTACTCTGATTATCGCTTGGCTTGTACCCATGTTTTGCTGTTGTCCGTTCATATGCCAATAAAGGTTTCGAAATAAATAAAATATATCTCCTTTCTTTTGAAATATAAAAAGGGAGGGCTTGAAGTTAGCAAAGATTGTCACTGGAATCCAAGGTCAAAATCATCCATACTATGTAAAAGAAAGACAATGAAGAATGACAGACAAAAATATCAACTCATTTGAAAGGTGGTGTTGGAGGAGAGCCTTACAGATACCACAAACAGCCAGAAAGGTGGAAAAATGGGTGCTCAATCAAGTAAAGCCGGAACTTTCAGGGTCGTCTATTTCTGAATGGGAGTGGGAGGTAAAACAATTTTACATTTCAAAAAAATTATAACTTGAAAAACTTAAGTCCAAACTTCCCCACATTTGGTGCAGAGCAAGAGCCATCCATCTGCTACAAATGTTCCAGATTTGGTGCATGTCCACAGTCCAGTTTCAAAGTTATACTTTTTTGTTTGGGCTACCACCATTTTTAGAATTGCCTTATAGAATGTTGATTTGCTCTGCTGCACATCCAAGAAGCTGGCTGTTCAGGGAGGTTTCAATGAACATGTATACACTAGAGATGGGCACATATCAAAAAATGAATCACAAAATTTGTTCAAAAGTCACTAATTCATCAATTTGTATTCATAAAAATCAATGTTCCTGACAAATACGAATCAATTAATTTTAGTGATTTTTGATTTGTCAATTTGTTTGTCTCTAAAATGGGCCCCCAGGCACCTAGAGACACCAAAATCACAAAGAAGCTTCCCATGACTCTCCCCTATAAGTTTGGAGAAGATTGGGTTTCTCCAAGCCAGCTGCTAAAGGGCACTTTCGTGGGGGGTATAACTCTGTGGGTGTATAACCTGGATGTCTGAAACCCAAACTTCACTATGCTTGGAAAGATTGTAGAGGAGAGTCAGTAGAAGCTGCTCAGTGATTTTGGTTCTCTAGGTGCCTGGGGGGGGACTTTCATGGGGGGGGGCTCTACTAGTGGGTGTATCAGGGGGACTCAGGGGGAGCTTCCCTGTGAATTTGGTGTCTCTAAGTGCTGGGGGAGGCATTTTATAGGGTTTTAAATTCAAAAATGGATTGACAAATTGATTAATTGATTCATTAGAAAAAAACTGTAAATTTGTAATTCATGATTCGTCAACCTTGATGATGCGTGAATTAAAACGAATCACCATTTTTCTGATTGGTTCTCATCTTTAGTATATACCCTGTTAATGTGTATAAGGGCCAGGCATTTTACCCATTGTTGAGCCTTAGCATAGATCTGTTCTGGTGGGGAGCTGCACAAACATTGACTTCCAGGGTTATCTGCTTACCAGTGTTCTGAAATTTCTAGCAAGCAGAAGGAGCATAAAGTTGATATTTCACTGTACTCTGCTACTCTGTTGTTCACACTTTCTACTTCACTGTCTTTCTAATAAAGCTTTGGGCCTTTTTCTACTGAATGTGTTCATTGTCTCCAAATTCCAAAAGAACCTCATGTCAGCCATGACAAGACAATTGGGGAAACAGACATTCCTTCAGACTCCAGTTGGAATATTGAGATCTGGCTACCTTACCTGGACTACAATTCCCATCAGCTCTAGCCAGCACAACCAATGGGGAGAAACGGTGGTTGCTGCAGTCCAGCAACTCTACAACGCTTCAGATTGCTCACCTTTGCTCTTGAGGCAGAAATCAACAATGAAAACAAGTTGTCAGTTGGGAAAACAGGCTTCTCTCTAATAAGTCTTTCTCCTTTCTGTTCTTGCTTTCTCTCTTACTGTGAGACCTGGAGGGGCAGGGCTTTGGTGGTGACTTTTTCATCCCTTCTTGCATTATGCATTTGTAAACCAGGTTGGAGTTCTCACTACGCAATCACAAAATGAACAAATCAAGGGAGTCACAGAAGGGGGCTCTGGTGATTAACTTGCAAAGTAACCCTAAGGTACTGTTACCTATGAGATGGGACTTCATTCACTGCTGACACAACGTGAAAGGCGTTCCAGATTTTTATTTTCTTTGTTCCAGCTTTTTATTTCAAAAAAGAAACTTGCATATAAAAGTGCCTTTTCATTTCAAGGAATAAAATTACCCTATAGAAAGAAAAAAATGGTCCTTCCTCCCCCCACCAAAAAAAAATTATAAAGTTTTTTCTTTATCAAAATAGTTCTCTGTTTGCCAGCTACAAAGCAAGTTATGTTCAACTAGGTTAAGTATTTTACTGTACAGCAGTTATTCCCAGGTGCCACCTTACTCTTAACATGAACGGAATCATGATTGGTTCTCCAATACCTTGTTCTCGTGACATTATTTCTTATTTTATATCCCAGAAATAATGAATCACAGCAATGCGACCCAATCTAACCAAGAAATCTTGAGAGAAGTGTGACTCTCTTTTGGTTTTGACAATTCACAAACTTTTTGAAGCACACGTTTGCTCCATTCTGCTTCCATATCAGCTTGGAAATGATTTGGTAAAATGCCTGAGTTAAAACCAACAGAGTTTTTTTAAAAAATTACTGTGTGAGACTGTAACTCTCAAACTCACAAGCCAGCACAGCCTGTGGCTGAAATTTGTAAATGGTGAAACATTCGGTAATATGACCCCTCATTTGAATTCCAAAATAAATCAGCCCAGCAAGACTCCTGTTCATTTGCTGTCTGAGTCAAGTAGACTAACCAGGTTTGCCTGTCTATTCAGAAGTAGCTCCTATTGAATTCACTGAGGGTTCCTCGGCCAGAGAGTGAGTATCAGATTGGATGCTTAGACATTGGGTTATTATTTTCAAATGAATGCTGAAAACCCCAGTTTTGATTAAGCCTTCATGGGTCACAAAAGATGCCCAGATCTATATGTTGTCCATCCTTAGGGAAATCTATATTTTTACCAAATAGTCTTTTTTTCTTTCTTTCTTTTTTTAAAAAAAGCATACTGCCAACGTCCCCTTTTTCATTCATGGTAGGGTCATATTATTTTCCACTATCCTTGAGAAGAAACTAAAAACCCTGCTGATATGATTCAGTTAGTAAATTGCAGAAATATTCTCATCTTCTGGGCAACGGCAGATCAAACTGTTTCTTACCATTTCAATTTCCACCCTGGATGAAACACGACAGAGTCGAGCCCTATAAAGATAATTCAGAAGGAGGAAAGAATCTGTATATTGAAGCCATGTGGCAGTCGTGCTTAAATAACTAGTCTTGCCAAAGGTCCCTAGTGAATCTCGAGAGGAGCTGGGAATACAGAGAGAAATCCCCAATTTCTGATTATATTCCCTAACAAGCAAAGTTCATCCACAATATGTATATGCATTTCGGTAAGACAAAATCCTATGAGGCCTCCAAGGCGTATTAGCAGCAACAGTAGCGAAGATGTGGAGAGAAATCCATTAGTGGCAGTGCTAGAAGAAACACCAAGCGATATTTGACATGGGTATTAAATCACCTGATACTGTGTTTTTCAAAGTTTCTTTCAGAGAGTTCTGAAAGAAGCACTTCGCAGATGATTCTAGAAAGCATGTTCTGAATGCAGAAACGTTTGTGTGAGAAAAATGTACCTTTTTTAAAAAAATCTTATTTTTGGTGATTTTTCTGAGTCCTGCCCCACTGATACTCCTTGTTGGGACCTTCTTCCAGCTTCCCACAAATATGGCACTGCAGATCTCATTTTTCCAATTTCCTTCTGTTGTTGCTTTTCGTCTGTACACTTGCACAGGAAACTGTACAGTTCAGTGCCCTTTCCGGCCAATCTCACACAGGAAATGTGTCATTTTGTGCAGGTGTTGTAATAATTCTGTGCAGATTGATGTTTCTTCCAGAAGAAAAAGTCCATGGGGTGGGGGAACCTTGCACAGAGGAATCTTACTTTAAGGAGAAAAGACAACCATTTTTCTTTGCTTTTTCATCAGGAGACCAAAACTGAAAAATTTACATTCCTGTTTTGTGCAAAACTAGCTGATTTCTTTCAATGCTCAGCAGATTAACTTTTTGTGATGGTCCATTAGGCAGTTTTGAAGTGAAACAAAATGAGATTTAACTTTACATGCCACTTCTCCAGAAGAGTATTTCTGTTCAAGGGGAACATTGTTTTAAAACATGTGGGAAGAGGAGATAAAAATGTGCTTTTCTTTAAGGACCCCCAACCTCCCTACCGCACTAGCCATTCAAGCAATTGCTTCTTTGGCTCCTCATGAAGTGATGATGCTCCTCTGACTATCCCTCAATAATATCACTGTGGTACATATGGTGAGTACTTGCCATATGTACCACAGTGAATTACAAAAAAGAAAGCATGCATTACTAAAAGGGAAGACAAAGGAGGACACCAATATGCATAAAACGGCATACAGTAATTTATATATATAGATGCAAAATTAGAATCTCCCCCCCCCCCCCCCCCATATCTATACATCTCATATGTGTAGAGAAGTCTGTGACTTCTGGTGAGGTGTGTTTGCTGTGTCTTCCAGTCAGGTCCTTGCTGTGGGTGAGCAACTTCAAGGCTTCTGATGTGTCTCCTTATGATTATTTATCTTAAAATTCAATTCTTAAAAAAAAAAAAACTCTGGTTTATGAATGTGCAATGTTCACAATTCAAAAAGCCAGGAAATGGCCCAATATTGTTGCGCAATATTATGCCCTTGTTGCCAGCAGGAAACAGGATGCAGTCTGAATGTTGATGACACCCATGTCAACAGTCAAGATGGTCTACAGGATACCCTGTTCTGCTCACTATCATTCACAAAGAGACACCAAGCATGGGAAAATCCCAGAACCTGACTCTTTTTTTGATCTGTTAACCACTTCTCACTCAAACACAAAGCACTTATCAGGACTGTTTTTCAACAAGTTCTCTAGGTATCTATTGCTTGGAAAATATAGAATGTAGAATGTTGATTTGTTCCTCCAGCACAATAACTCTTGTTGCAGAGAATGGGATCAAATAAAATTACATTATCTAGCCAGGATAGTAATTCAAGACCAACCACTTCAAGCCCTCTAGTAAAATTAATTGCTAAACAAGGCCATGTAGCATTCTTCCAAGCAACAAATGCATGCATATTTCTGTGAAATATAACAATATGTTGGATTTCAGATGGGAAGACCTGAATTCAAATAACTGTGCTGAATCATGATTTCATCAGGTGACTAGGTTAGCTAGCAGCCTTATTGTTTCTCAGACTAACCGATTCCATAGGGTTGTTGTGTAGAAGAAACATGGATAAGCCTGTTACACGTCATCTCCTTTTCAGCTATACTCTTTAGCTCAAGCTTCTTGAAACAGTTTACATAGGAAGAAAATCAATATTAATATGGGAAGAAAAATCTGTTTATGTGAATGGAGGGGGGTTATATTTTCTCTATTGAAATGCCTGGAGAAGCATTTGCAGGTGTTAGTTATGTGCTATCACATCAAAAGTGACATAGCAACCCTAATAAGGCTTTCAAGGTGACATACTTAAGGAGTGGTTTTACTAGTTCCACTCCTTAAATCAAGCCTGTACTATCTCTGGAGGCAAAGATGTGGAAACTGAGGTTGTCTTACTTTGAGTGCATCATGAGATGACAGGATTCTCTGGAGAAGACAATAATGCTTGGAAAGGTTGTAGGCAGTAGGAAAAGAAGAAGACCAAATATGAGATGGATTGACTCTCTAAAGGAAGTCACAGGCTTGAATTTAAAAGCGCTCAGTGGGGCTATTAGGACAGGACATTTTGGAGATCACTTATTCATGGGGTCACCATAAGTCAGCGATGACTTGATGGCATATAACAAGAACAACAACTCCAGTGAGTTTCCATGGCCAATTTGCAGGTGGCAGCTTACATGGAAATGTAAGTTACATGGAAATCTTGTGCCACTGGAATATAGACTTCCTTTCTAGAATTTTTAATCAAAGTTTGCAAAGCTTTCCTCCTTCTCCTCTCTTTCTCTCTCTCTCTCTCTCTCTCACTCACACACACACACACACACACACACACACAAAGTAAGTGTTTACACTATCTCTACTGGAAGCCAAGAATAATTAGCAAAATGTTGACCCCTAGCAGTCACATCAAGTCTTAATCACATTGTTCTTTTTATTATTATTATTGTCTTGAGGCATATCTTTCATTGACATGCAAATGGTGAAGACTGTTGTCCTGGAGGCATCATTAGAAGCTTACATGCTTGTAAGACCAGAGTTAAGGTTCTTGTCTGAGGCAGGTAGGGGTATGTGTCTATGGGTGTATTTTTGTGTGTTATAGAATTGTTTCCTTAGGGCAAACATATGACCATGAGTTCTGCAGCAGATGTTCTTTTAAAAAAGACCACGGCAATTTTTGAAGCTTGGAAAGACCCTAGGAGAGTTGTGTCAGCTAAGCTGTGTTGAATTTCTGAATGTAAGCAATAGGAAACAGGAAACTGTAGCCCACTAAGTGGTCTACTAGGCTTCTGTGTAGATGTTTTTCATGTATACTTATCCTGGTTACACACTTCCTCTGACAGTTGAATACTCTGTAAGATCTTGTTCTGCCAGGAAGGCAAAAGGAACATTGGATACTGTTACCATTTAAAGGAAGCAAGTAAGAGGATGAAGAGAGAAATTGGATGGAACTCTATTACTGATGTAACCAAAAGAAAGGAGGAAAGCAAGGGTGTCACACAGTTTTATGGACAGTTGGTTTCCATTTGGCGAATCTCTCCATAGAGCAGTGCTAGCTCACAAACAGGGCAAGGGAGTGCCCCCTCAAAATTACCGGGGTGAGGTCCCCCTCGCCACCAGTCTGGTCTATATGCTTTTGACCCTATACAGTAAAGAGCAATTCAGCTTGTAGGAAATAGATTTGGATTTGGGCTGTAAAATGCTTCCAAAAACAGTTTCCTGGATAAATTCTCTCTTTCAACTTGGAATCATCCTTGGGGAAATGTTCTGAAATATCTACCGCTAGAAATGTGGAAATGTTTCAGTCTTCCTGCTGAGTTTCCCAATTGCCAACATGTCCTCTTCATTCTGTTCTATTTATGAATTGGTCTACAAAACAACCCCATCATCATTTTAATGTACATACACTTTGCTACGCAATTTTTTGAGTACCCAGCTTGCGGAGGGGGGGATGTGTATCCTGCATAATTAAATTGAACCCCCCCCCCCAGGGTGCTTTAAGCACTATAGGGCAGTATATAAGCAGCACACTTTGTTTGTTTGTTTTTAAGAATGTCCAGGTTTGGACAGTCTGTTCCTGTTGACCGTCCCTCAAATTAATGCATTTTTAATTGACTAAAACATGTTTGTGTACATTTTTCAGATGTATATATTGCGTATTTTTGTGTGTATCATGTGCTGTCAAGTTAGTAACCCTAATAGGATTTTCAAGATAAATGAGATACTTAAGGAGCTGTTTTACCAGTGCCAGTGAGTTTCCATGGCCAAGCTAGGATTTGAACTCAGGTTCCCTGAGTCCTGGTTTGTTCCTGTATCCACTACACCACACTGGGGATCCCATACATTTTTAATCAGACACATGTCCAAAATACACACTTGGGATTTTTTTTAATGCTTTCCCCCCTGAATTTCATTATAAGCCTCATAAATATAGGCATATTCAAAGAAAGATGTGTCTCATTCTGCTGTCAGTCTCAGAAAATGCAAAGCACATGTATTCATCTTTAGAATCCAATGGATGCCTTATCCTTCCTTATTTACAAAAAAGGCTGCATATTTAGCAACAGTTTTTTCAAACTAAATCAGGAAGAAATCTAATTAATGCACACCTGTCCCCAAAGCATGTTGTTCCTTCATTAAAGGATTATTAAAAAGAAAACAGCATATATTTTCTTAACATTTTCTTTATATCCCTTTTGTTTCATTTGTTTTCATATGATATTCATTTGGACCATATCTTACTTATTTTTTTCTAAGCTTTAATATGTATTTTTTGTAGACAGTCCAGTCTAAGTGAAATATTCAAGTTATGAATATAATGTTTTCATGGTCCTGTTGAAATGTTGACTTTGTTTAGGGACCTGCTACATTCTGAAAAGAACTGAACATTAATCAATTGCATCAGAATATTACTGTTGTGCTTGATTATGTTATATTACTTTGTTATAGTCTTCCACTCCAGTGTTAGTATGTGTTGCACTGGGCAAATATTATGATGACAGTCCAAAATTATGGTGACAGTGATGGTGGTGGCATTGCTGGTGGAATTCATGGTGAATATATTCTCCTTAACAAAGGTGCAGCATTTTATCAACAGCAATGTCTGAACTCACCAGGGGTAGTTCTGAACCAGTGGGCAAGTGTGGTTTACAGACTCCTGCTTAAAGTTAACATTTGTGCAGAAACAAGATAGTACCCAGCTGGTGAGATAAGGCTGCAATCCTGTATCCACTTCGCTGGGGATAAGACCCGTTGAAATAACGGAGACTTATCTCTGAGTCACATGCCTAGGCTTGTTCAGCTGAACAGTACACATGCTGTGCTTCTTGTTCCTTTGAAAGCCATCGCTTCCTCTCATCCTGCCCTCACACTGTTCCCCTTCCGCACTTCCAATGACTGGGATGGCAATGTGCCCAAATCTGCAGAGAACAGTCCTTTAATTGAAAGCTGTCAGTAGATAGCCCACTTTTGAAAGTATTTGAAAGCATTTGAACAAACCGGCCAGTCCAAACCCAATTTAATCACAGATTTCATACAATAAGAACGGACCGCAAAGACCTTTAAGTGGTCCAGAAACACAACGTACCTGGACTGCAGACTGAACACTCAGTCCTCCCCAGTTTGTAAGACTTACTGGCTGAAATCCTGATGTTTAGTGTAGCAAGTCACAATTAGAGTAGGCCCCCACTGAATCACTGGGGATTTGATGAGTCACCTCCAACATAGGTTCCATTGAATCAATGTGCCTACACTAGTTGCAACTTACTTACACTAAGCAACAGGATTACAGCTACTGAATTTCTCCTTATTTTGAACATACTGATTAACATATGTACATTTCATACAGATCTCTTCCCTCTGTTTTGATTATTCCTTTCTTTATTGACAGGTAAGTTGCAGAGTTGAGAAGTGATTACTTACAGTAACTAGTTTCTCTTGGGGTAAAGAGTAACGTAATGAATAGTTGAACCTGCACAGCTGGAAGAGACCCTATGGATCATTGAGTCCAGCCCCAGTCAAGGAAGCACAGTGGGGAATTGAACTTCCAACCTCTGGCTCCTCAGCCAGATGCCTAAACCACTGAGCTATCCAGCAGTTATGACTCAATGAAGGAAGCTTTGTGTACAAAGTTACAGTAAAACTAATGTACCAAATAATTAGAAATTTACTTTCTTGGGTATTCCAAAGAGATAAGTCCATTGTCTTTGCACAAATGTGGGAAAACAGACTGAATCGAAGGTTTTCATCCAATTCCTGAATGACTGGAGGGTGGACCAAGGAGACAGTTTGTACAATGGGTCTTTCTTATTCCATTTGGCTTTCCTAGGGTTAAAAAGATGGCTAGCAATTTGAATGGAAGAAAGGGGAAATTAAAAGTAATACAGAAGATGAAGCTGCTGACATCAAAAGAGAAAGTGATTGACAGCTGAATCAGGCAAAAAAAGGCCAAGATCTCCCCAGATGTTCCAACCCATTGGAAGAACTCAAACTGAGCTCACTGCATGGTGTATATACTGTACATACTGGCAGCTGCTCTACCAGCCATTTTGCAGACGTGTAGAGCAATTTGTCACTGTTTAGATAGGCGTTTTTCTTTCTGAAATATTCTTCTTCATTCCATCACTTACCTTAGTTTACTAAATGTTATTGAAATATTCTTATGCTAGTTTGATTGAGTGCATTTGTGACTGAGTGTAGTATAGGTTTTAAGTGAATACATCACAAAACTGGGATGCTGCCTTATAGCTGTATGCCAGCCAGGTCATAGCCCTTTGTGTTTCCTCCTCATTCACAGGAAAGGGGTTTTTTGTTTGTTTGTTTGCTTGCTTGCTTTTTTTGGCCAGAGGTACCATAGATTATATCATGGACCCAGGGATGGAGCACATCAGAAAGTCTCTAGTAGGTGAGAAAGCTGGTTGACCCCCATCTGTATGTGTACACAGTGGCAGGGAGGTTTTTGCACTACAGTAATAATTATGAGTTTCTAGTTACTTTCAAAACTTCAGGGCATTTTAAGACTATTTCAGTGCTAGTCTGACATGCATTTTTCAAATTTCATGCCATGCCCTTAGGAATACTAGGTAGCAAGGGAAGTATTTGGTTTTCTCCTCTATCTTTTTGTACATTTTTTGCAGGGCTGAATATCAAAATTGGCCATTGAATCACATGGTCTTTTTCTGGTCCACTAGCAAGGACAACAACATGCATTAACAACGTGTGATCTACTGAATTACTTGTGCTAGCTTCTGAGAAGTAATTCCTAACACATTAAGTTTGTTTCAAAAATAGCAGTCCACACTCTGGTTTTGGGACACCTTATTGATGGCTTTTTTTCCTTTTGCAGGCATACAAGGATTGTTAAAGGGAGCTGAAAAGATTTAAAAAAAAAAAAAGCTCTAAAAAGCGGCACTATACCTGTGTGTGAGTGTATGTGCTTTCCCCCCCAAAGAGATTAACTCAGCCAAATCAGAAATAATTTTCCTGAGATCAATCAAAGGCATTTTGACTTACTTAAAGAAAAACCCTATTTTCCCTGTCAAATTGCCATATTCAGTCCCACAGCCATTTTGAAAAATAATGTGGAGGAGGGGGAAAAGCAGCAGAATTTATTTTTTTTCCCCTTAACAGGGAGAAATAGGTTCAAAATGTGATTAAGGACTTAAAGATTTTAAAAATACAGCTATTACCACTTGAGGAAATGAATAAGATAAAGAAGAATTATATGAAACTTGGAAATGTTTCTGAAAGTTTTAAAGAAACTGAACAGGAGAGAGTGGGAACACTGTAGAAACTACATGTTTGCAATAATCCACAGCAAAGACAGTTACTGACGGTTAGTTGCAAACAGGCTTGAACACACTTGCTGCAGATGTCCTCTTTCAATGTGATTCCACAGCTGTTGGACTGCAGTCCCAGTGGTTTCTGGATGGCCTTCTATGCCAGTGCAGGGGGATGTTTGAATTTGCTTGTTTCTACATGAGAGGGTAAACAGTTTTACTTTTTAAAAAGTCATACATTGAAAACCCTTTGCTCAAACATCCCCAGTTTTGGCACAGAGCAGGAGCAGTGTGTCTTCTACAGCTTTGCCAAATTTGGTGCTGATCTGAAGTCCAGGTTCAAAGTTATAATTTTATGTTTGGGTCGCCCCCATTTTTAGAATTGCCTTGCAGAATGTTGATCTGCTCCACAGCACTGCACTCTCATGCTGTGAGAATAATAGTTGGCAATAAGGGCCCATAGTCCCTTGTGCACTCAGAGCTGAAAGTGAGAAAACCTAAAAAGTAATATTTCTAAAATAGAGTGCATAAGAACATAAGAAACATAAGAAGAGCCCTGCTGGATCAGGCCAAGGGCCCGTCTAGTCCAGCTTCCTGTCTCACACAGTGGCCCCACCAGATGCCTCTGGGAGCGCATGAGACAACTAGATACCTGTCTCCTGATCCCCCTCCCCTGCATCTGGCATTTGGAGGTACCTTCCTTTTAAGCCTGGTGCTTCATTAGAATCTATTGCAGCATCTTCCTACCAAAGAGGACAAAAGAAAAGAATTTCTAATTCAGATCAAGCATTGTGTTTTTGGCAGAAGATGCCAGCAGAGTCAAGCCCTGAATTATCTCCTTAATCTTCTGATCTAAGAACGCAAACAGATAAACTGGAAATAGCAAGATAGGTCAGATCAGGTGAGTCCATATTTCAGTATTTAATAGTGTGGAGGGTGGGGATGTAGCCATCTGCTATCCATGTGCCGTTAATTCACAGACAGCTGCCATTTATCTTTTGACAGAAACCAGAAGGTTGAGAGCCAGGCACAGATTACCAAGCCTAATATGGGCATGTGGGACTTCAATTTTGTAAAATTGAATACCTGATCAAAGTAGGTCCCATCAATTCCCTTACTGGGACTTAAGAATGAACTTTGGCTATAGTTCAGCAAATACAAATTGTTCATTTCTTGACTGAAATATGAAAAATGCAAAGGACTGCTTCAAGAATTAGCCCTACAATTTCAGCTACTGTCAAGGGGAACTGGGAGCCAAGAGCCCTCTTGACGTTTCTTACACAGTTATGCATGAGATGAAGAACATCAGCGTGAGGATTTTGAAATGTGCACAAGTATATATAAAACCAGATATAACCAGGAGAGAAAGAAATAATGCTACCTTCACCTTGAGACATAATTAAATGTGCTAAGGGACATTTTCTTAATATTCAAGTGAAGGGCCTTTAGCTTATTGTGAATGTCACCTAAGTGTTTGGCCTGGAAAGTTGTGGGCATGCTATCAGCTTTCAGAAAAGCAGAATGACGACCAACTGTCCAAAATGAATTGCCAACAACAAATAAATGAACCATTAATCCTCAAAGATGAGGCAAAACAGGACACTTGGAAAATTACAGTACACTGGTTAACAGTATGGCACATGAGCTGAAACTCTCTGGTTCAAATCTCAGCTCGGGCTTCACATAGGCAGCCCTTGTTATGTTGATTTATTAACAAAGGAAGGTGTTTTTGCATGATTCAGAATAGCCCAAATGTATTGAAGGCATGGAGCCAATTTAAAGAACTGTGGGGCTCAGGTAGTTAAGAAGAATGATGACACCCTGGGACCCAGAGCAGCATTCTGCCATTGCTCAGTTATGGCTTTAGCATATTGTTAGTTTCATTCTTCTTTAAATGTTGGTGAAAATAAAGAAGAAAATGGCATTTTTATAGCACTTTAAAGACTAACCCATTTATTTCAGTGGGAAATATTTCATGGACAAAATCTATTTCTCCAGATATTTCTTCAATTCTTTTTTTAAAATTATTTTCCTAGCTCTGCGTAGCTGTCATATTTGGTTACACTGCACATGCCTCATGGCTGCTTACACTTTTGGGATGGAAATATCTGTCCACTCTACTTGTAGTTGCCCCACAGGAAAAGAGCGAGCCCCCATAACAGTCTCCCTTGGACTACTCTCCTCCTCAACTATAAATCTTTTTGCCAGTTAGGAAGGCCTGAAACATAGTGCCTGAAGATGGTTCTGAAGGCTTCAAACATATAGATACGTATAAATTAAATTAATTATTAGTATTCTTTTAAACCTAATAACCCCCAGGTAAACATCTGCAGAGCAGCTTTCAGGTGTTTAGGTTTGATGGACTTGAAGCTATGGTCCTGTCAGAAACAAATTATTATTGTGAATGCAATATCGTAGTATGCATGTTTCACATGAGGAAAAGGCTTCTCCATGGTAGAATACATGGGGAACGCATTTGTGTTCAGCCATGCTTATAGACGTAGTTGTAAAGGGGAACTAATGGGTTGAGCTGAAGTCTTCACAGAAAATGGGGATGCAGAGGAAGGATATGAAGAGAGGTGGCATCGCAAAGATAACCTGTGCTACTCTAGATCTTCAAATTGCTCACTTGCATATCTGTTTCTAGACTCCAGGACTGGAAATTACATTCCAAATGAATAGCCTTCTACTCAAAGTAACAGACTTTCATAGGATGGTCTTGCTGCTACTCACATTTTCCATTGCACTCTAAGAAATATGCTCGTCCATCATACTACAGTGGCTACTGTGATCTGAAGCCTAGGATGCCCTCTGTATGGAATAAGGTGGGCTCGTTTCTCATCCTGGAAAAATGTCAGGTTAAGTACCTTGTTGCATACTTAAGAGAATGGTCAACCTTACCTAGGCATGCTGTCCAGAACTAGAAGTACTGTGTTGCTCCTGCATCCAGGCAGTCAAAGCTAACTGCAAAAGCATGTGTATAGTCACAGAAACCAGTGCAAACATTCAGGAAGACTTAGAATTTGAGGAAAGCACAGTCAGTTGACTGGAATCCAAATTCTCCTACAAGTTATCTTCCTATCACTGAAGCTCACCTAGAAAGTGTACTCCAGAGCAGAAAGCTGCTGAGGAAACTAATTCCTTTTTAATGATATCTGTAAACATCACGTGCCAGGTATTGCATTGATCCTTGCCCAAACATGACATCATTATTCATAACGATGCAATGAAGTGTTCTGAAAAATGCAACAACTGTGTTAACCCCAATAATCTGCAAAGCTTTGCATACAATTGAAAGCCACTAACCAAACATTGTTCCGTTGGTTCATCCCAGGAGCAGTTGGGAGTCATGCATAATGGAACAGCCCAGCCGTTAACAGGAACCCCACGAAGATAATGCTGGGTGTGAGCCAGGAAATGTGCCCAGAGAGCAAAAACCTTCCAGTTGCTTTTCCTTTTCCTTTCCTTTTTCTTTGGAACAAAGACTTCTTCTGTGCATTTTTTTCTGATTCTTCCTGATATTTTTTTTTTCAAAAAGATTGTCTTAAAATATACAGTGACCAAAGCGGAAAGCATTTAACAGACAACGCAAGCCAGTTGCGTTAGGTCAGGGTAAATGACAGTGAACAATTGCCAGTTTCAGTCATGCGTTCTAGAAAAGAGTAAAAGAAAGGGTTTTAAAGGGTCTGTGGAAATTCCAAGCTGCTTTGAGCTGGGAAAGAGCTGTGTTATTTTTTAATTAAATAAACTGTGCTCTACTTGTCATCTGTTAGCTTATATGGGGGTGGGGGTGGGGAGAGGCTTATACTGGGCTAAAATGGTGCTATCCTCCTAAGAGGTAAATAAGTTTCTCTGCAACAGCAAAAACTACAAAGAGTCTATATTCGAGCTAAGAGCATGGAGACCACATATAATGAGGGGAGTGTGTTAGTCATACTCCCTCTGCTAATGCTTTCAACACAAAAAAAGTGACAGTCTGAAGAGCAGGAGGTTGCTCTATCTGTACATCTCTGAGCCAGGACCTGAAAAACAGGCTCATGGCTCATGCAGGGAAGCTACAGGGTAGAGCTGCTTTTTCCTCTTTAGACTGTCCCTTTCATATATTGAGAGCAATGATGGAAGCAGGCAAGGCTAACACATTCCCCTCATCGCCTGGAGGTAGTGTGTTCCCCTCATAGTGTTCCCTCATCATGCTTAGTAAACAACTGAGTAGGGCTAGAGTTTGGAAGAAATGCATTACTAGTAATCACATTATCTGTAAAGTGCTGCTTTTGAGGTAATGAGGGCATAGCAATATTTCTTTTAAAAATAATGATGATGGATAATGTTCCTGATTTTTTTTTCTGTGGTAAAGAGTAGCACTTGCTTTTAACTTCTTGTCATCTCATGGGTCAGAGGAATTTTCTGAAGGAAAATGTTCAAATATTAGGATGTTTTCTTTTCTTTCTGGGCTGATTTTTCTCTCTCTCTAGTAAAGCAATGGAAACAAGCTATTTAACAAGTTACATTTTAAAGGCTTGTTAACAAGTTACTGCTTGTAGTTCTACAAAGAGAAACAGACCAAAATCTTCTTGTGTTCTCTGCACATGGTAATATGATCACAGAAATCATGGCAACTAAATGACGCTAATTAACTTGATGCTGACCATGTGCCTTCTTGCTTAGCATTCACACAAACAGGCACACAACTGCCACTTTGTTAATTGGCTTAATTAACCACTATTACTTCTGATAATTCACTGCCACACTTGGGGGGGGGGTTGGATAAATTTTGGCTATAATGAATTAATTGTAAAGAGTAACTTTCCAAGTGCAGAATTACTGGGGTGGGTGCCCCAGACATCATTGGTATGGGAAACTCCCTTTCCTTTGGGGGGGGGGTGACTCTTACCACCAAGAGTGAGGTTCACAGCTTGGGTGTACATCTGGACCCGGTGCTCACCATGGAGACCCAGGTGTCGTCAGTGGTCCGTTCCACACATTTCCACCTTCAGCGGATTGCCCAGCTGCGTCCCTATCTTGATGTGGAGGCGCTCACCATTTTGGTCCATGCACTCGTAGTCTCAAGATTAGACTACTGTAATGCGCTCTACGTGGGGCTGCCTTTGAGACTGACACGGAAACTTCAGATGGTACAAAATGCGGCGGCCAGACTTCTAACTGGGGTGAAAAGGTACCAACATATTTCCCCCATGCTGGCCGCCTTGCATTGGTTGCCCATTCATTTCCGCGTTGATTTCAAAGTTCTTACGATTACATATAAAGCCCTAAATGGTTTAGGACCTCGATATCTGGCAGAGCGCCTTCTCCCACCCAGTTCTGCCAGAGTCACTTGTTCCAGCCAGGCTGGGCGATTGAGGGGCCTAACGCCGAGGGAGGCCCGGAAGGAAAGAACGAGGAACCGGGCCTTCTCGGCAGTGGCCCCTCGCCTCTGGAACAACTTGCCCGTGGAGATCCGCCTGGCTCCCTCTCTGGGTGTCTTCAGAAGTAAACTTAAGACATGGCTATTTGGGCAGGCTTTCCCTCCTGCTGTATCTTAAATTCACATTTTAACATCTTGGATTTATTGCATGTTTATTGGTTTTACTGTTTTTAAATTTGTAATGCCACCCAGAGTAGACCTTTGGTCTAGATGGGCGGGGTATAAATCTAATAAAATAAATAAATACCCTAATTTCTTGTGAAAACTTAATGACTAATAGAAATCCTACTGGGTAAATTTATGCCTGTACAAGCTGATGATGCTGTCAGCTGAAGGCTTTTATCACTCATTAAAAGTTTCCCTGTCCCACCCCTCCTCCATGTTTCATGGATCCCTTGGGATCACCTTTAACCTGGGGAAGACCTAGGGAACCTCACGATGGGGGAGGAGCTTTAATGCCTGAAAATCACCACCGATGGTCCCAGTTTCAGCAGTGGGACTACCAGTGGTAATTTTCAGATATTAGACTTTCCCCTCCCATCCACCAGCTCCCAAAGGCTTCCCCAGCTCAAAAGCAATCCTATGGGAGCCTCAGAACCTGGTGCATGTGTGGAACAGGAAACTTTTAATGAGCGATTAAAAACCCAAAGCTGATGGCATCATCAGCCTGTGCAGATATAGACTCAAATTATCTCTTGCATGTGTGAATGTGCCCACATATCAATCACCTTAGTTAAAATGTTCAAATCATCCAGGCCCAAGTTTATGACAGTGGCGACAGTTCATTCAATTGATATGTGAAGTATGCAGCGTGAAGCGATCAAGCAAGGTACGCATATGTCTGAAAGTTTTGACTTTTACTGTCAATGCCATCTACATTTTTCACCCATCAAAATGAGCTTTGAACGAAGAAAAGTATGCTAAGTGAAGTGTATTGCATTTACATACTTATCTAATTTAACTGGGATTTCAAAACAGGCAATGTAGCACCCACACCTTTTTACGAGGATAACAAAGAGACTCAACCAAGTGCACAGACATATATATATATAAATGTCTCTCACATTTAAATTTATTTTGGAATACATATTGAATAAGCATCATCTATTGTACCTTGATTGAAATAGGCAATCTATTGATTTTCAGTGGGAGCCTTCATTATAGTTTATCCTGCAAATGCATATGAGCTATGTATATGAAAGCACAACTGCTTTGTACAAGATGATAGACAATAAATTTTGGCTTATTAAACCAAAATAGGAACAGGAAGTGAGCTGGTGAACAATACCCAGTTGTTGTGGTGGTTTTGACTTATTTACGACCCCATAGTGCTAGAGTACTTTCTGAACAATTTACAAGATAATTATGCAAGGAACACTTTGCCCCCCTAATGAAGTGGGTACTTCTTGCACTGAACTCAGAAGGATGGAAGGCTGAGTCAACCATTTTACTCCCTCTTCTCACTAGTGGACATACCATTCAGGCAGGGATATGTAAATGTCATGTCTGAACTCAGGATTACAATTTACTGAGCCCAAACAAGCCAGAATATGAGGCCAGCTGAAAACCTTTTTGCTGCCTAAGATAAAGAAAAGGGCACCCCTAACCAGGCTGGAACTTAAATCTTATTTTGGTTAAGCAGTAGGCACATGTTCCTAGCTAGTATATATGACTTCCCTTCATTTTAAAATGTCTAATGAAGTGTGTTTATCCATGAAAGCTCACTGTGGGTGAAATCCACTAGCAAATCACAACTAGGGTAGGCCCATTGAGTCAGTGGGAAATTGGTGATTCAACTATTCCTTAAGTTCCATTGGTTCCATTGGCCTTCTCCACTTGCAATTCCTTATTGGATTTCAACCATTCAGTTAGTCTTTAAGGTGACTTTTCTGTTGGTTTGTGGTTTGGTCTGGATATTCTTGCACAGATTAACATGGCTACTTTTTTGAAGACTGGCCAAAGGTTACCCAATAAGCTTCATGGCCATGAAGAGATAAGAACAAAGGCCACCCTGGCCCTAGCCAAATACTTTCCACAGAGGCAAGTCTTGCATAAGCTTTGTAGTATTGCTACGTTTTGACCAAAGCCCTTTTCCCAAGCCTCCCTCCCAACACATACATATGTATTATGAATATTAATTAATATTCAGCCTTATTAAAGGTATAGTAACATGAGTATGCAGAAAATGGACTTTGCACAAATGCTCACGGACAGCAAATGTGGAGAGGTTTCCTTTCTAATTGCAGGGGAATTTTACGTCACCGGATGTTCTTTCATAATAAAAAGTAGAATTTTCTGGTCGTACAAAATTGGATGTCAGAGAGAAAGACAAACTGAGTTCTATGGGTATAAATATGTTTTTTAATTGGATACAATCCATCACTTGATTCCCCCTCATGCCTTCTGAAGTGGCAGAGGTTCCTTCATTTGTTGCTTCTGAAAACTAGACCTGTGGGAGCACAGAGCATCCTGAAATAGTACATTGGGGCAGGCAATGGATCTTCTGGCCACCTAATTCTCAATAAAAAGATGGTTGTGAACTGTTTTATTAGCAGATCTATACCGTGACCAGTAGCCCCATATACGTACAGTTTCAGTTAAAAATAAATCTCACCCTGTTCACTGGAGCTGATTGTAGACAAATACTTAGTAGGGATGTTGGGAGATAAAAATTCTAATGGCATGTTAACATTGAAATGGGCTGTCTCAACAAGACGAGACAACGTGTCAAGGATTCACAAGAGATCTTGCCTTAACATACTTTAGGCAAAATGTTTTTGCAGTCTTTTCCTGTCATGAACTGCACACATTCACAGAGCAGAGCAAAAGGCTGTTCACAAAAAGACGAAGAATTCATCCAGTTTTCTATTTTTTATAGTAATCCATACAATAAAGCGGTAGCTGCCATTGGTTTATTTTCTGTACATGTGTAGAAATGTGGAAAAACCAGGCACACAAATGTGCATGTTGTCTTGGACAACAACCAAAAATAGAAAAATTACCCATAAGGTCAGTCCTCTTTTATTGAATAAGTCATCAGACCATTTCAAAATTACATAGCAAAACATATAAGTATAAATAAATGTATACAATGATAATGGACAAGAATGCATACGCATGAAATTACCTTTCAAACAACTATTTAAAACAAACCCCACTGATACTCCAGGTAACCTCTTAATGGTTATACCTAAGTAGTGAACCTCTTTAGTGGCATACCTCAACTAAACAGATCCCTTACCGACTTCTTGTTTCACCTATAAGGTAAAAAGAAAAAAATCACATGCTCCTATGTTGGATGCAAGGATCAACCAAGTCACAATTCAGTCCTTCATGTAAAAGGGGGGAAATTGAAGTTATGTTAACTAGAGATGGCGGTATTTGTATACGAATACAAATATCCCTGAGGAGCTGGACATAACGAGGTTCCGGCCCCTGGGACTGGACCATCCACTCACACATCCACCAGAGGCTGCGGCCTCGCTCTTCCTTCCAATCACTCCCAGAGCCCCACTCTGCTAGCCACTCCTGGCAATGGGAGGGAGGACGAGTCTCCCTGCAAGGCTGCTGAATCGCTAGCTGAGCAGGAAGACAGCGGTGCTCCTGGAGTGATTGGAAGGAAAAGTGAGGCCGCCGTGTGAGTGGATGGTCCAGCCCCATGAAATATTCATATTCATATACAAATACAAATACCCCCATCTGCACGGGGATATCCCAGCTGCACGGGGATATTCATATTCATATACGAATACCCCTATCTCTAATGGTAACACAGAGAAAGAGAACAAATTCCTCCCAATTTGAACTTCTTTGTAGTGGACAAGTGTTTTTTCTTTCCTCACAAAGCCATGGAAAATATAAATCTATTATGATAGTGGTGAGGGGCTGGGAGAGACTAAGTGAATAATTAGCACCCTCTCCAAGCTATAGTTCTCATGGTTCTTTTGGAAAACCATAAAATTCTATTTTTTAAAAGTGTGTCCTACTGCCTTCAAGAGTTTGAAGTAAGTTTTTTCAATGGTTACTATTCATTTCATACTCTGTTTACCAATATCTCACTTGTTTGGTTTCTCACATTTGTCCACCAAATTGCTCTTAAATGGGATCATTTTTCACAATAGCCAATGTTAGCAATAGCAGGACAGCAGTCGCCACTTTCTTTCCCCTCCCCTAGCACGTTGGTTGCTGTCTTATCACCTTGTATGGCTCTTCTTCTTCATCATCACCTTTTATGAGGATGTATGACCACTGCAAAAACAAGTTAATAAGGATGTGATCATGTGGCAGGAAAGGAGCATGCCAGGGCACCTTGGGAAGAGTCATTTTGCAGGGTGCAACCTCACTTAAAGCAATCCCTTGTCTGTCAGGGAATTGCTCCAGCCTGACCCCAAAAAGTAGTAGCTGAACAGCTGGAACAAAGAGGCCCAGTTAGGCACAGAGTGGGGTTAGACTGGAGCACATCTTGTGTTCAATGAGAAATAGATCACACCAGACTGCTCCACAAGTGATCCAAAATCTGCTCTATTTCCTCATGTGATCACACTCTAAGTAAAGGGGCAAATCTCCTTCCCACTGTGGCCACCATGCCACCTCTTGTAGACCAAGAATATTCTGGGAAAACTAAAAGATTGACTGACATACTCTGTTGCTGCTATTCAGGAGAGTAGCTCTGAAATGCAACAAATGAGCATTAGATTATTTCAGATGAATGGATATAGGTTCTAAATGCACCCATTTCTCCCAAAATGAATACACAGCCATTGTATATATGTGCTATATGCAATATTGTATTAAAATCTGGCAAAAATACAGATACAACATCAGCTTTTTCCAGTAGGAAGCCAACACAGCCATTGACTTATAAATCAACATTATGCCTGATCTTGTCCTTAATCACCCTTGCGTTCAGTGACTCTTTGATGCCATCCTCTGCTGCATAAAAACAAATTGTTTGGACTTCTGTAGCACTCCTGCCATAAGGTTTGAGCTACAGCCTTGAAAGATGCAATAACAGCACAAGAAGTTAATAATGAATCATGGAAGCATGCGAGGGGGGAGGAACTGGAGAAAGGAGAGGGAGATGTTTTCTTCTCATTTGCCAAGCAAATTGCTATTAAAATAACTCACTTAAATGGTGACCATTTTCATGTACATTTATCAACATGTTTTCATTTTCAATTCTTCTGCAAATACTATAAATCTTTTTTGAGGGAACATGGCAGGCAAGCAGACTGGAAGGTGTAACAAGCTGCACTGAGAGGCTGCCCTTTGAGCCTGTGTTGGGGAAAACTAATGACAATGTTTGATTTGGCAGTACAACCAGAATGTGGGAAGGCAGGAACCATTTTGTTTAGCTCAGCCTGTTCAACCTGGTGCTCTCCAGAAGTGTTCAATTACAGTTCGTTACATCTCCAGTCAACATGTTCAATGGACAAGGATGATGGGAGCTGTAATCCAATGCACCTAGTCAATATCAAGTAAGGGGGGAAAGCTAAATTAAACATACAGGAAAGATTCAGAGACACCACTTAACTGAATAGGCATTCTTTTTTCATTATTTGTATCAGAGTGTTGCATAATCTAAAATTATGGAATTGTTCATCCAGATGTCAGTCTTCAGAGGAGCAAGAGGAATATTTTCATAAGGGAATGTGAACTATCCCACTGTAGCAACTTACCACTTACCACGCTGATGATGGCATAAACTTTCATGGAACTCTCCACTTCATCTGATACAACATAGCGGTTATCATCCTGGGTAGGTGACGATTTTAAGAGCAACATTTTATATCATGGTAGAGTAAGATCCATTGGACATGGTAAGATTTCCTTCTGAGTAAAAACGTTCAAGATTGCTATATAAAATACATTTCTAGGTAGCTCTAAAATGCACTATGAAACTTAATGACTCCCATTCATTAAAAAAAACCTTGTTTTCCCACCCCTCCCAATTTCTCAATTTTTAAAAAATCTCCTAATTCTGTTTCTTTTCAGTGTACAATTATTTCTGTTTTTGCCATTGCCAAAATATTTGAAATCTACCCCTCTATCTGTTCCAATAAGTGAATTTGAAGACAACTCAGTAAACAAGTTTTGAGGACCATCAGTGTGGCACATTTTCTACACATCTGCTGGTAGACCGTACGGTACTAAGTGTTTTAGAAGGACAGAGTCAGCCTTCTTGGTTATAACAAGTTAATTTGTCCTCCATGGTTTAAATATGAGGCAGAATCAGTGCAATCTGTAAAGAATTTTTTCTTAGTCTTTCCTGTGAAGATGTTTGTATTTAAAAGTGTACTTCTTTGGTTGGACTATGCCCCCATGTGATTCCTACCCTGAAACACCAGAGTATGAATTCTCTTGACATGGTGTAAGGAAGGCAGAGAAGCATAACTGTATTGGGGCTCATCAAGGACAGATTGTTGTAGAACCTCTGTTTCCTATGCATTAACTTCACTGCACACAGCTCCTTTTAATAATTCTGCTCAGGCTGGTGTGCTTTGGCTGCCACTGCTCTTACCCTGCAAGTACAATCAATAGCTAGATGGACAAAAATTAAATCATTTAATGGATTTCTGGTTGAGCTGATTTAGGTCATGAGGTTGTCCAGAAGCCAACAAGATTTCATATTCCTACTTCATTGTAACGACTGTAAATATAAGCACACACAAAAGGCAGTTTTTACTTGGCTGCTCATTGGTAGATGTCAGAGGAGGCCCAGTTGGGTTGTAGTACTGGTTATGTATTTGTCTATGAGGTGATAAATTAGGAAGCTATAATTCTGCTGTCTGGGCACTCAAATATCCCTTGGACTGGTATTCCTAGACGGAGAATCAGGCAGAGTGAGGCAACTGAAATAGGAAATACACTAGCTCAGATCCTGTTTCTTTTCACGTAACATAAAGTTGTGTCTAAGTATGTCAGGTTTTACACCCAAGCAATGAGGGCTGCACATTGAGTTGCACATTTAGTTGTGCCATACCCATTGTGACCATTGTACAACACACATGCAGAAGTACTTCTTGAATACCACTTCTGCTGTGGCAAACTTTTCACTACTACTGCTGCTGCTGCAGCTTTGTGTTGTGCATGCAGAGCTGCACAACAGGAATTCAACCATTGTGTGGACCACATGACCTATAATTTGTAGAAGATGCTTCTCCTTAGTTAAGATTCAACTATTGAAGGGATATAAATCCACAGTTGTCTGGTCTTTGCAAGTGAGGTTAAGGGTCAGCAAAATTATTCTCCTTGCCCCATGTGGGAGGAAGATATTGTGTGGTGTCCTTCAGATCCCCAAATTCTCCATTCTGGAAGTTCCACCTACTAGACCCACATCTAAATTGTGCTTACTTGGAGAAAGAGTGGCCCAGAAAATTTCATGGCATAGGATAGGCCAAACTCCTATAACAAAAGGAAGTTGCGGGATTTCTCAGGCCATGAAGCCTTCCAATTTAGGTGTGGATCTGGCAGGTGGAACTCCCATAATGGAGCATTCTAGTATTTGAAGTCCAAACAAAAATGAATGCACATGCTTAAACATGCCCACTCCAGACATTTGAGGAACAGAGGCATCAAGGAGTTTGCGTCATTTTTTCTGTGCTTGTTTGATACAGGTCTGTTTGCTTTCCTTTTCAAAAGAAAAAGAAACTAGTTTCTTTCAGAGACAGTTTGTGCAAATTATGGAGACCTGGATGGGAGTAGAGGGAGCCCTCCTTGTCTCATTTTCACTTGGAGGCCAGCAATCTCTCAGGCTTGAAAATTCTTTATTGAGGCATCTTATCACGTTTAGACAGTCTGAATCAATGAGAATAACAGTGAGTTAGTCTTCTTTACACACCTTGCTGCTCATCCTGTTGCCTCTGCTACCTAGGACCCGATCTTTTCCTTTGTCTCATGGGGCAAAATGTCTTGGGCCAAGCCCTGTAGACAGGCTGGCTCCTTATATTTCCTCCGAGTTTTGAAATAAGTACCACACATTTCATCCAATCTGTAATGTCAGAAGTGTGAGCTCCCTGGGAGAAGCAGGTAGTACAGCTCTCCTGGACATGAGTGTCACTCCTTCTAGAAATGATGCAGTTTATGTCTCATGGTGTCAATTCATATGGGGAGCTGAGTTATAGTGCCGGAATACACACACTCCACAAAAGCAACATGACAGGGGATTACAGGGCAGGGACCCAGCATTATTTTGACAGAACCATGACAAACATGTAGCATATATTCTTCGTCGCTCTCATACAAGGGACACACACTACTTTAATTCTATGGTGTAAAGTAACTTTCTGTGAAATTTGGCTGCATCTCTATGTTTATCCCTAGAAATACATCTGAGTACCATGGGCAAATTGCATAGGTTCTATGACAGATCCCTAGAAGCTTCCTCAAAACCCCAGACAGAAAGTGCCCCTTTAACGCAGAAAACATAGGAGGCATTTATCTAAAATTGGATCAGCTGATTGATTCAGATTCCTGTTCCCACAGAAAGTAGAAGTACATGACCCTCCCCAGTTCTGAGTGGTGAAAAGTTTTGGGGTCTCGGTAGTTACCCAGGATTAAGTTTACAAACTACAAGAATACTGAAAAAGGTCACTGAAGGCTTAGTACAATTCTCTGGTAAAACTTTTGTTTAGACATAGATACAGGCAGACAATAAGAGACGGGTTCATGCCATTAACAGTCCAACAGATCCCTGTTCCTGTCTGATGTCTAGAGGATCCCACAGGATTTCCTGAAGAGAACAAAATTAGCTTTCAACCTCCTTTTCACATCCGATTCTGGCATATTATGTCTGAAAACCTCAGAGTAAGAGTCTCTCTATTTCTTGTTTTGGAGAACTTTGAATTAACACATTTCTTCAGAGTAGGGGAGGAAAGGTGAGTCATCTCTGCCCAAGTTCTTTGTTTCTTTGGTTCATCACAGGTCCTATGAAAACATATCACCAGAATGTTGCTATCCATTAACTGTCCATTGTGAGGCCTTTGAGAGATTTGCCTCCAGGCATCCGTGCTAGTAACTAGTAATTTATTTATCTAAAGTATGTCTAGCCACTGGCCAAACATACTCCTCTTTGTCTATCTCTGTTATCACTTCAGCACCCTAAATGTAACATGAGGCACAGTGTGAACCAGCACTTGAACGATGGGCTATATCTCCTTCGCCCTTTACTAAGGCCATACCCTCATAACTGTTATTATAATGTGCTAGATTGCCTCTGACGTAATGTGCTTCTAATACACACTTCAAAGCAAGTGATAGTGATAGGGTTTTTGGATTCAAAGACTCCCAGTCCCATAATTTGGTGGGAAGCCCCCAGGTCAAATTATGGGACTGGCAGCCCTTAATCCATCAGGAAATGGAGCAGCCCTCTCATGTCTATGCTCTTTGAAGAAATGGTGCAGGAATAGCATGGAGATTATGCCTACCCAATTCAGCCTGAGGGTTCTGCTGAATTCTGGAACTGGGAGTCCTTGGATTTATTTATTTATTAAATTTATACCCCGCCCATTTAGACAACGTCTACTCTGGGCAGCTAACAATAAAAATAGACTAAAAACAATCTAATATATCAAAACAACAATTTAACAACAATAACAATATCATTCAAGATGGAAAAATAGAAATCAAGTGGTAACAGGAGGGAAGGCCTCCTTCTGAAAGTCCCATCCCTAGTATGTAAAATATTCAGTTAGTTTATCTTTGCCACCTTCCACTGAGATTCCATAGCTAAGCACGGATTTGAACCCAGGTCTTGATTTGAGTCCTAGCTCAACACTATCCACCACATCCCATTACTTCTTCTCATGAGAAAAGTAATTTAAAAACTTGCTGTTACACTGCAAAAGGAATAAAGTTATCCCTTCTTATGGCATAGTAAAACTGTAGTGTAGTTATACCGTCATTATGAGAAAATATAACTATTTGCAAATAACCAGTTATTTGTAAATAATTACTTTCAAGCTCTAACATTGTGTCAGCATTTATACAGAAACATGATTGGAGATGTGCAGATTACACTATGGATAATTATGGATTTTTTGTTTATAACATGTTTTATTTACTTGGTGACATGCAGTGGTTTGACGTGAATAAATAGGCACATTAATGTGTTCCTAATTGCTATGTTCTACTTTTAAATTGGGAGGGGAGAATAAATTAATAAGCTGTTATTAAAAGGGTGCTAGCGATATTGCCTAAACAAGAATAGAGCTATTATCATCTATTGAGTAAATAAGTATTTATAAATATATTTGAAATGCTAATCATTTACCCAACGGGCTGCAACAGCTTGTGTGGTGCCATTGCAATTTGTCATGGAAAATACATATTCAAATGTGGCACAAACACCCTGGAAAGGGATAGAGCAGCTGCATATGGACAGCAGTGGCCACAGCTGAAGGCCTTGCTCTCCTTTACACATAGACAGATTTCTTTCCCCCTACAGCGATGCTCCAGTTTCATTATTCTAGCAAATCACCCCGAGTTTTCATAGGCAGGAAAGGTCTTTCAGGGACAGGCCATGATATTCTGGAACCTGCTTGGTAACTGGGAATTTTTCTGGTTGCCTTATCTTTTGCCCTCCCCTAACTCCTGCGATAGGACCAAGGCAACCCTGCAATCTTTGTCTTTTAAAAAGGATACAAAGTGTTGTCTGATCAGTCATAGGTTGCCCTCTCTCTAAAGGTCAGAGCAGCCTAACTTTTCCCTTTTATTGTTATTTTTTTTTTTAAAAAATAAATAAATAGTAAGTTAACCAAGGATTCAAAAGTCTTTCTGTCTCTCTCTGTCTCCATCTGTCTCTGTCTTTCTCATGCGCATGTGTGTTTGTGTGTGTGCCCACACACGCTAGCCAGTAACCTGAGATGTATGCAAATGTATTTTTATACTAGAGATGGGCATTTTGTGTTTTAATGAAAGAGCCAAAGTACAAAAAAGGTTTCCTTTTCCATTTCCGTCTCCTTTCTTTGATTGCCAAAAGAGAGCCTCAGAAAAGCAAGGTGTTTATGAAAGGGGTATACAGAATGTTCATGTTTATTTCATGCCTCCCTCAATCGTGTCACTTTTCCCTTAGCCTTTGTCGGTCAAATTGCCTAAGAAATTTTTCATCCAACACTGTTGCAATGGTTGTTGTCAGCAGATAGTCAGAACATCAAGGGCCTTATAAGTTAAAACCAACACTTTGAATTGTGCCCAGACTGGCAGCCAGCGGAGCTGCTGTAACAGGGGAATTATAACTCCTCTGTAACCAGCCTCACTTAACAATCTGGCTGTGGCATTTTGGACCTGCTGGAATTTCTGAACACTTTCCAAAGGCAGCCCCACACAGAGTGTGTTGCAGTGATCCAACTGAGATGTAACTAAGGCACATATACTGTCTTCAGTGAAAAGGTGAAGAACAAACCAAATCAAGTATGTCCATAGAAGAAGGGGAATGAGAGTTGAACCACTGTTGAAGCAGCAGACTACTCTTGGGCTGTCCAGTTATTAAGGATTTGAGGAGAGCTCAGCATGAGATAATTGAAGTCTATATAGTCCCATGCAGCTGCTCAGGCAGCTGTTTCACATTTTGACATGATGGAAGGAGGGTGCTACATTGCTTTTAGGCTAGCTCTTCTGTTCTGGAGTTCTCCTCACTCTCTGTATCAGCTTACATTTGAGCATTAAACAATCAGGATTATCGGGGACAGGAAATGTGGAAGGATGATTATGTTCTTTCTTATGTGGGCTTTGATAAGACAGGTCACAATAGTATCAGGGACTATGTTCTCCTCCCCTCCCTTTCTACTTTTCTCTTTCTTCTTTCCATTTGTTGATGTACCACAAAGAAATGCCAGTGCTTGCTGATCATATGGTCTGTTGGGCAAACAACAGAAGAACCAAGTACTTCTTAGTTCAAATCAGCCCTTCTGTTCATGTTAGACCTTTGGTACATCTTGTTATCACTGGAAACAAAACCCTTTAGTCATCTTGCCTGAGTATCATTCTTGAAGCTAGGTTACCAACCAGGAGAATCATCTACACAGCACATCTGTATCCACATAAACCCAGGAACAAATTGGTTCACTTCACCTCCGAAACAGCTTTGAGCAGGTTGGCCTTGTTCTATACAACAAATATTTGGAGACAGATTAGGTTGATAAACACTTGCATGCTCCTAATTCTGAATTAATGTTGTGATATAAGACTTGAAAAAGTAAATTTTATTTAAGTGGATAGAAAGAATTCTTTATGAAAATCTTACAGTCTTCTCCTTAGAAAGATTTACTCAGCCTTAAGGGTATGCACTAGACATGGGGACGAATAAAAAAACAGATTGCAATATTTGTGAGAAATCGCTGCTTCATTAAATATTTGTCCCTTCATATTCGTCAGTTCCAGAGACCCAGATGAATATGAAGGGATGAATATTTCCCCATTTTTATTCATCCCCCATAGGAAGAGAGGGAAGGCTAGCCTTCCCTCTCTTCCTATGGCTTTCCCATTCTGCCTACGAGCCCACTGATCAGCTGATTGGCTGGCCAGTTTACAAGATATAGAACCACATGACTAAAATAAAATCAACAGAACAAAAAATAAAAATAATAGGATGTGAATAAATACTATAATCAAAGCATAAAAATACATAATCATAAAACATTCAAAACATTTAAAACATTTAAGATGGCAGACATTGGTCAGATGGGCTAGCTAAGCTCAGGTGAGTTTGCTGGTATAACATTTTTTAATGCCTGCCGAAATAAACAGATTTTTAGTGATTTTTAAAAAATCTCCAGCAAAGGGGCCAAACATTTCAAGGTTCAATTAATCTATGTGTAGATCAGTGGAGAATAAGACAGAACTGGTTGGCCAAATTATGGAGAGGATAGTTCTTGACCAAACATTTTCAACCCTTGTTTATCCTAGTTCATATTTTGGGCCTGTGTGGAATCTTTGGCCCACCTGCTGTTTCCATCTGCAAGTCCCATCAGCCTCACTCAACATGAAAAGGGACTGTTGGGATTGTAGTCAAAACAATTTCCCATGCCGATTTTATATCTTGGTAGTTACACTGAGATTCCCCATGAAAGGAGCAATACAAGTTCTTGCACATTACAGCTAGCATAAGAGCTAAGAAGGGGGAGGGTCCTTCTGCCAATTCAAAATGGCAGGCATGACATGAGAACTGCTGTTAAGGCAGAAGGATTGTAACCTGCCCAAAGCTGTCAGATGAGTATTGTGACTGAACATGGATTTCAACTCAAGCCCTGTATGTCAACTTACTGCTAGCCAAACAACATATATATATTTCATCAACTATACCACACTCTATCTGAGAGAGATCAGTTATTGAAATGAGCTTTTCACAAAATTCTACTGAGTGCCTAAATAAGACACCTTTTCTTTCGGTCAGCACCTTGTGGTCCCTTTTTTTTATTGAATCCCAGGGCCCTGGAGGCAATAGCATTTGAAATATTAAAAAGAAGAAAGAGAAAAATGAATTGGGCACAACCCTTCAGTGGTTTTCACAAGACTTGTCTTTCACAAGAACTGATGGTTCTCTCTCCCCAGCTTTTCACAGGAATTGTTACTATTGTTACAGTGCTTTCAAATTAAATGCCAGGAGAGAAAACCAGAGTGTCTGATAAAGATCTGATTTGATGCAAGCTCTGGCAGTGATGGATATATTTAAATATTCCTGCCACAGAGACAGAAAGAGCAGGAGTGTGAATGTTGCCTATTAAGAATTCAGAATGCAGCCGTCTTGAGCAACACAGACCTTGCATCTGGAGTTTCAGAGCTGCTGAATCAACAAGCCTGATTACAGGGGGAAGCTTCCCAATCAGTTGGGAACCTGGGAACCATGCGGGAGCAAAAGGGAAAGAGCTTGACCTCAGTCGATCTCGGACCAAGCATGTAGGGAATAGCACAACAACCCAATCCACTTCCATGCTGCGGAATAAGCTATTCCGTACTCTCAGCATCCCATTAAAAACCTGCCTACACTGTGCATGGGAAATGCTACATTTGTATGTTGTCATATAAACATTAATGTTGGTGGTGACGATAATAATGTTTCTATTGTTCTCTACACAGTGCCATTAATACATTCAAATCACATGAACAAAAGGAGCAGAATTCACCCAAGCTATCTCCGATGCAATTTACTTTTCTAACAGGCAATTAGGCCAGAGTGTGGCCTATCCCAGGTTGTGAAGCTTTCTAGCCCAGCCTTTCTACAGGTGAGCACAAACTAGGTGTGGGTCTGGCAGGTGGAAATCTCAGAATGAGACAGTTGTTGCTATTGTTGCTTTTATTGTCGTTATCCCACAGATTAGAGTAGATCTTCCTTATATTTGTGCCCTAGCACATCTGGGAGTTCTCCTTGACTTCTTACTCCCAGTGTAATGCTAGGGTCCACATGAACACATCCTGCACTGGAGCAATTCAAAACAGAAATAAACCACCACCCACTGCTGGTTTCAAAAAACCCTCAAAAGCAAGGGGAGGTTGTCCTGCTTTGACTCTGTTGACATCCATTTCAGCCCTGTGTTGTGTGAACACCAGGATGCAGTGCCAGGATCATGAGTGCAAGGAAATTTGAACCAATGCTTAGCCTGGAAAAGATTGCAAAGATGAACAATAATTCTGCACTGTAAATGCAGAAGTAGGTGATACCTTTACAAGTATAGATCACTTTTTTAAAAATCATCATACAATATGTGAGCTTTCATCGATCAGGACCACTTCGTCAGGTGTGTACCAGTGTGAAGAACTTAAAAGTCCAAAAGTTCATGGCAAGATAGATTTCACCAGGAAAGTTACTCTTAGATGTAAAGGCCCAAAGTTCTAAGCAAGATGGATTTCTTCAGGCACATCTTTCTTAGATGTAAATCAGGGAAGATGCAGGCTGTGTTAGAGCTGTTGTTTTAAAGTTACAGCTGAGGCAGCTGTGGATTAGATGCCACAGTCCAGTTCTTCAAACAAAGAGGCACAGGCCATGTGTGTACGCACGCACACACGAGCGCGCACACACACACACACACACACAGAGGGGGGTTGACACAGAAATCCCAAATCCCCCGTCTCGGAATTGGGGTGATAATTTAGTAAACTCAGTTAATCTGATCCCATTTAGTCAAATGGGATCAGATTAAAGTAAAAAAAAAATTACCTAGTGGTTGCGGTCCTGCTTCACTGATGTTGAGAGTCCATGTGTCTTCTTATTGGTACGGAGTTTGTGTGTGTGTGTGTGGCTATTTCTTGGGTCCGCATAATTCCATTGAAATAAAATGGAAATAAAATTTCTTTTGAAATAAAAGTCACTAACTGTGGGTTAAACTGCAGAAGCCTCTGTGCTGCAGGGTCAGAAGACCAGCAGTTGTAAGATCGAATCCATGCGTCGGAGTGAGCTCCCGTCGCTTGTCCCAGCTCCTGCCAACCTAGCAGTTCGAAAGCATGCAAATGCAAGTAGATAAATAGGTACCACCACGGTGGGAAGGTAACGGCGTTCCGTGTCTAGTCGCGCTGGCCACGTGACCACGGAAACTGTCTTCGGACAAAATGCTGGCTCTGCGGCTTGGAAACGGGGATGAGCACCGCCCCCTAGAGTCGGACACGACTGGACTAAATGTCAAGGGGAACCTTAAAAAAAACCAATCCTCTTTCCCTGTATGTGCTTTGCCTTCTTCCCCTCTCCCTACCTAACAGGATTCTTTCTACTGAATTGTGAGATCAGGTAAAAGACACATTGGGAAGTTTATTTATTTATTTATTTTATTCGATTTCTATCCCGCCCTTTTAGACAAAGTCTACTCCGGGCGGGTTCCACCAAACATAACTAAAACAGTTAAAAACAATTCAAAACAATAATGATTAGTAATGCTCAAGATGGGAAAACAGAAAATTATGATAAAAATAAGAATAAGTCAAGTATTGACAGGAGGGAAGGCCTGCCTGAAGAGCCAAGTTTTTAATTGGCTCTTAAAAACACCCAGCGAGGAAGCCAGGCGGATCATTGATGGGAGGCTATTCCATAGTCGAGGGGCCACTGCCGAGAAGGCCCGGTTTCTTGTTCTTTCTCTCCGGGCCTCTCTCGGCGTTAGGCCCCTCAACCGTCCCTCCTGGCTATGGCGAGTGATTCGGGTAGATCTAGGTGGGAGAAGGCGATCTGCCAAGTTGGAGGGGAGAGGAAGTGGGGTCAAATAATCTAGGAGATTACAAAAAACACCCCACATGTAGGAGGGGAGGGAAGAAGAAAGAAATAGTTTGGGGCAACGTGACCTTGCTTTATTCCATCCCACTCTGCCCATTTAAAATGGAAATGCTAGGCATTACTAGGTCCTCCACACCCTTAACTTCACTGCTGTTGAAATCAGCAGAAAATTTAGTGCAATTTATCATCTGTTTTCTCACAATCATACAATTTCTTAAGGTGTTCATATTCTAACCATGGGGAGCTACAGGTAAAAGGCATGGTAAAAATATTTTCAATCAATCAATTATTCAATCAATCAATCTCCAAAAGAGTGACATTGATCTTGGAAATATATTTTTGGCCCAGTCTTTGTCTGATTTGCTAATAATTGTATTTAGAAGAAGAAGAGCTTCACAAGAAATAGTACTTGATGAATACAAATCAACCTTTTGCCCAATGCCAATTTACTCATCTGTACTGCAAGACAACAAGTTAATTGCAGGAATCCCCTGTGGCAAACAGGAGATTTAAGCATGGCAGCTACATGTTGTTCAGGCTACAATGTGAAGAATCTTGAAGAACAGATTGGATGAAAGGGAGGGGAGAATGAATGCAAAAAAGGGAGAGGAAAGGATTAAAAAGAACCATCATTGTCACGGGCCACCTGGCTTTGAAAATTACTGTGACCTCCTTTGGGAGCACTGCTGACCAGAATGAAATGTACAGTTGCTTCCTTGCTGGCATCTTCCCGAGTCTGCACCTTTCCCTCCTTCAGCATAGAAATGGCACAAACAAGAGAAGAGGATGTCACTTCGTGGTTGGCCCTGTCCTAGGGAGGGAAAGAATACTCACTGTATACACTGTCTTGTGAACGTAGTCTGCCTTGACAGGACAAGACACCACAAGGAACTGCAAAGTCCAATATATTCTTTGCCTTCAGCCAAGAGACCTTTTCCCCCTTGCAGTGTCTGTGCAATTTGTATAAAATACCTCTAGTGTCCTTTCCATTAGAGATGAAAAGTGCCTGTGTAAACACATACACTCAGCATACACTCAGCAAGGACAGAAGGACAGGCTGATAGTTGAGAAAGATCCAAACAACCCATCTAGTGCTTCAAATTTTTAAATAAGTCAATATAGTCATCCTAGCTTTGGGTAAAGTCCAATTGTACTAACTGCTTGATTTAGCATAAAAATAAGCAATGTTGCACACCCCCCCCCCAAAAAGGATAAGATGTCATTCTTGTCGGTGCAAGTACTCTGTTCAGACTGCTGCATGCAAGAATGATGGAGAGGATTTACATTTTTACTGCATTCTATGCCTATATGAAGTTCCTTGTTTAGTCTCCAAACTCAGCATATCTACTTGAAAGATCACAGAAAATAGTCTTGAAATGTTGTTGCCAAGAGCCAACATGAGATTGGATGGATCATCTCTCTGACCTCGTGGCTGACCAAGTGCTACTCTGCAAGAGAAGGAAATATAGTATATGGATCTCCAGATGTTGGACTGCAATTACCATCCTTCTTCACTATGGATTATTTTGACTTTGATAGACAAGGATCACAATCCTCAACATCTGGAGGGCTCCACATTCCCCAGCTCTGAAATAAGGTAACTTCCTATGTTCATTTGGGTGACACGTACCAAATAGTGTATGAAACACAAAAGATACAGGTTCTTCTCAGCTCCATCTAATACTTCTTCTTTATCCCCCTGGTCCTCAGCCTCAGTTGTTCTCCCTGCTATCAAATCTGATTTGCTGTAGGTGAGAAGACCCAGTCATGGAACATAGGGCAGGAGTTCAAATCCCTACTGTGGCAGAGAGGGGTCAGTCAAGATCATCCAGAAAAGTCACAATCTTTGTGTTGTGTCCTGACAAGTTGATTCTAATTATGGAGGCCTTAGGATTTCCAAAGTATGTGAGATATTTAAGAAGTGGTTTAGCAGTGCTACCTTTCAGTGAGTTTCCTTGACCAAGTAGGTATTTGAGCCCCGGTGTCCTGACTCTGACCCTCTGTCCACTATACTTCATTACACTGCTTAACAGAAGAGAATGAATCTGAGAAATTTCATTTTGTTTGTGTACATTACTGTGAAGGGCTAACTTTTAACGATAGATGTTCCACCTTGTGTTCAGATAGCTACTCACATACAGTCCTGTTGATGTACTACACTGTGGCTTCCAGCTGCCAGGGTGCACAGGGCCATTTCCATTCTCCACTAGACAACTTTTCATTTGGCCCTGGCAACAATTGTAGGTATTCAAATTTTCATGCTCCTGATTAAGGATTTATTCTCCATGTCTCCTTTGAAAACGTGTCAAAACAGACTGCATCTGCTCATCTAACCCACAAAGTTGAGAATGCTAGAAGTGTTTATATAAATTGGGTTAAGCAGATCTAACATGATGTTGGCTGCAGTGCATAAATAAAAACAACAAAATTTATTGTCAAGGGGAAAAATATCACTTGTGATGCTACTTATTTATTCACATGTATGCTATGACCTTAATACACAATGAGAACCTGACGAAAATGGAAGCTCATCTCCCATATTCACCCATATGAGTTTCCATTCTGTTGTTGTTGTTTAGTCATTTAGTCGTGTCCGACTCTTCGTGACCCCATGGACCAGAGCACGCCAGGCCCTCCTGTCTTCCACTGCCTCCCGGAGTTGGGTCAAATTCATGTTGGTAGCTTCGATGACACTGTCCAACCATCTTGTCCTCTGTCATCCCCTTCTCCTCTTGCCTTCACACTTTCCCAACATCAGGGTCTTTTCCAGGGAGTCTTCTCTTCTCATGAGATGGCCAAAGTATTGGAGCCTCAGCTTCAGGATCTGTCCTTCCAGTGAGCACTCAGGGTTGATTTCCTTCAAAATGGATAGGTTTGTTCTTTATGCAGTCCAGCGGACTCTCAAGAGTCTCCTCCAGCACCACAATTCAAAAGCATCAATTCTTCGGTGGTCAGCTTTCTTTATGGTCCAGCTCTCACTTCCATACATCGCTACTGGAAAAACCATAGCTTTGACTATGCGGACCTTTGTCGGCAAGGTGATGTCTCTGCTTTTTAAGATGCTGTCTAGGTTTCTCATCGCTTTCCTCCCCAGAAGCAGGAGTCTTTTAATTTCGTGGCTGCTGTCACCATCTGCAGTGATCGTGGAGCCCAGGAAGGTAAACTCTGTCACTGCCTCCATATCTTCCCCTTCTATTTGCCAGGAGGTGATGGGGCCAGTGGCCATGATCTTAGTTTTTTTGATGTTGAGCTTCAGACCATTTTTGGCGCTCTCCTCTTTCACCCTCATTAAGAGGTTCTTTAATTCCTCCTCACTTTCTGCCATCAGAGTGGTATCATCTGCATATCGGAGGTTGTTGATATTTCTTCCGGCAATCTTAATTTCGGCTTGGGATTCATCCAGTCCAGCCTTTCGCATGATGTATTCTGCATATAAGTTAAATAAGCAGGGGGACAATATACAGCCTTGTCGTACTCCTTTCCCAATTTTGAACCAATCAGTTGTTCCATATCCAGTTCTAACTGTTGCTTCCTGTCCCACATATAGATTTCTCAGGAGATGGATAAGGTGGTCAGGCACTCCCATTTCTTTAAGAAATTGCCATAGTTTGCTGTGGTCCACACAGTCAAAGGCTTTTGCGTAGTCAATGAAGCAGAAGTAGATGTTTTTCTGGAACTCTCTGGCTTTCTCCATAATCCAGCGCATGTTAGCAATTTGGTCTCTAGTTCCTCTGCCCCTTCGAAATCCAGCTTGTACTTCTGGGAGTTCTCGGTCCACATACTGCTGAAGCCTGCCTTGGAGGATTTTGAGCATAACCTTGCTAACGTGTGAAATGAGTGCAATTGTACGGTAATTGGAGCATTCTTTAGCACTTCCCTTCTTTGGGATTGGGATGTAGACTGATCTTTTCCAATCCTCTGGCCACTGCTGAGTTTTCCAAACTTGCTGGCATATTGAGTGTAGCACCTTAACAGCGTCATCTTTTAAGATTTTAAATAGTTCAACTGGAATGCCATCACTTCCACTGGCCTTGTTGTTAGCCATGCTTTCTAAGGCCCACTTGACTTCACTCTCCAGGATGTCTGGCTCAAGGTCAGCAACCACACTATCTGGGTTGTCCGGGGCATCCAGATCTTTCTCGTATAATTCCTCTGTGTATTCTTGCCACCTCTTCTTAATGTCTTCTGCATCTGTGAGGTCCCTACCATTTTTGTCCTTTATCATGTCCATCTTTGCACGAAATGTTCCTTTAATATCTCCAATTTTCTTGAACAGATCTCTGGTTTTTCCCTTTCTATTCTTTTCCTCTATATCTTTGCACTGTTCATTTAGGAAGGCCCTTTTGTCTCTCCTTGCTATTCTTTGGAAGTCCGCATTCAATATTCTGTAACTTTCCCTATCTCCCTTGCATTTTGTTTCCCTTCTCTTCTCTGCTATTTGTAAGGCCTCGTTGGACAGCCACTTTGCTTTCTTGCATTTCCTTTTCTTTGGGATGGTTTTTGTTGCTGCCTCCTGTACAATGTTACGAGCCTCCATCCATACTTCTTCAGGCACTCTGTCCACCAAATCTAGTTCCTTAAATCTGTTCTTCACTTCCACTGTGTACTCATAAGGGATTTGGTTTAGATTATACCTGACTAGCCCAGTGGTGTTTCCTACTTTCTTCAGTTTAAGCTTGAGTTTTGCTATAAGAAGCTGATGATCAGAGCCACAATCAGCTCCAGGTCTTGTTTTTGCTGACTGTATAGAGCTTCTCCATCTTTGGCTGCAGAGAATATAATCAATCTGATTTCGGTATTGCCCATTTGGTGATGTCCATGTGTAGAGTCGCCTCTTGTGCTGTTGGAAAAGAGTGTTTGTGATGACCAGCTTGTTCTCTTGACAAAACTCTATTAGCCTTTGCCCTGCTTCATTCTGAACTCCAAGGCCAAACTTACCTGTTGTTCCTTTTATCTCTTGACTCCCTACTTTAGCATTCCAGTCCCCTATAATGAGAAGAACATCTTTCTTTGGTGTCAGTTCTAGAAGGTGTTGTAAGTCTTCATAGAATTGGTCAATTTCAGCCTCTTCAGCATCGGTGGTTGGTGCATAAACTTGGATTACTGTGATGTTGGAAGGTCTGCCTTGGATTCGTATTGAAATCATTCTATCATTTTTGAGATTATATCCCAGTACAGCTTTTCCCACTCTTTTGTTGGCTATGAGGGCTACTCCATTTCTTCTACAGGATTCTTGCCCACAATAGTAGATATGATAATCATCTGAATTGAATTCGCCCATTCCCGTCCATTTTAGTTCACTGACGCCCAGGATGTCAATGCTTATTCTTGCCATCTCCTGTCTGACCACATCCAACTTACCAAGGTTCATAGATCTTACATTCCAGGTTCCTATGCAGTATTCTTCTTTGCAGCATCAGACTTTCCTTTCACTTTCAGGCGCATCCGCAGCTGAGCGTCCTTTCGGCTTTGGCCCAACCACTTCATTAGCTCTGGAGCTACTTGTACTTGTCCGCCGCTCTTCCTCAGTAGCATGTTGGACGCCTTCCGACCTGAGGGGCCCATCTTCCAGCGTCATATCTTTTAGCCTTTTGTTTCTGTTCATGGGGTTTTCTTGGCAAAGATACTGGAGTGGCTTGCCAGTTCCTGCTCCAGGTGGATCGCGTTTAGTCAGAACTCTCCACTATGACCTGTCCGTCTTGGGTGTCCCTGCACGGCATAGCCCATAGCTTCTCTGAATTTCCATTCTACCTATCTCTTATATTTTCAAGACAGTATATGAGAGGGGAAACAATAGAGAAAGAGAATATGAAGGCATACATAAAATGTGTGGCAATTTGTAAACAATATTCAGAACTATTTCTTTAAAGTATTGAGTACCTGCTAATGGAACAACTGTCTCCTAGACACCTTCTTCTTCTTCCTACTGTCCTGTGCATTGCATTCCTGATGTTCACAATTAGAGATGGGAGTATTCGTATTCATATACGAATACGAATATCCCCGCACAGGTGGAAATAATGAGGGTCTGGCCCCATGGGGCCGGACTGTGTACTCACAATTTAGCCACTGCCGCTGGCTCTGCAGAGGCTTCCTATCGCACTGTTCTCCGCAATGGATTAGCCACCCTCCGACCTAGCAGAGAGGCTTGTCATCCCGCCTCCTGCCAGGACTGGGTAATTGATTGCGGACAACGGCGCGATAGGAAGGTCCGATGAGCTAGTGTCAGCGGCGAAATTGTGAGTGGGCAGTCACAATTGGGGCCAGACCCTCGTTATTTCCACCTGTGCAGGGATATTCCTATTTGTATATGAATACGAATACCCCCATCTCTATTCACAATTGTAAAACCACTCAGTGACAGCTATATAGAAACAGAAACTCTGGAACTCATTTGAAACTGTCCTCTTGTCAACTTGTGTAATCATGCAGGGAAAGGCAAACCAACCCACCACCACATCATCCAGATTCATATCCCCATATCACAATGGAGTGTTTCTTGAGTCACCAATAAGTGACCAATAGGCCATTCTTTGAAACCAGCATCTTTTCAAAAATGTTTTTGATCTGTAAAGTTTTAGCAGGTTCAATCCAGGCTAATGCTTTTGGATCCATTAAAATTTTGAATTTCTGGTGGACATTAGAGTGCCAGGTTGTAACTTCTAAAGCAAGGAAAGAAATCATTTGGTCCTTCAGAAGTGTCAGATTTCCATTCACAAAAGCCTCCAAAGGAGTTATGGGTGTTATCTTCAAACACATTTGGAGAATCAAAGTTCCCCACCTCCCAACTTCAGAAACCTAAATTATTTCCCGGTTACTTGAAAGACAACCTTCTCCCATATCTGTGTAGCCAGATATTCTTCTTTGTTCATGGCAAAAACAATACCATGGTGCTTTTGGAGGAAAGATCAGCTGACAGGATGTTGTTGTTGCCCAGAGGATGCCCAAATATGTTCACAGTCCTCACATTCTTCAGGGAGGCTCCTTCCATGTCCCCTAACCAGATACTAAAATCATCCTTAAGGGCCCTTTTATGGCTAACACCGCAGAATAAAGTGAAGCATGTGACTGTCAGGAAAAGGGATAGACCAGTTCTGGAGCAACCATCTCAAAGAAGCTCAACTGGGGTCTTCTCTGTGGTCTTTTTATCAGTAGGTGAAGACTTTTCTGTTCACCACAGCCTTTTGAATAACAGATGCAATTCATACCTCTCAATTTTTAAGATCAATGGCTCATGGCTCATATCTTCTTGTCTAAACATGGAAGCAGAAGAAAAATTGTGTAAGTGTCCCCCTTGCATGATCAATCTTGCAACCAGTTTGGAAACTGCCACACTACAGGGGAGCCTGCCAAAGCAAGGGGGATGCTTTTGCAATTTCCCTTCCACACCATGTTTAGGCAACAAGATCCAGACCAGTGTGCGCTTGTGTACAGTGAGTTTTGAGCATTACAATGCTTTTGCTTTTATGTATATTTTGGCATTTAAACTGTTTGTGTGCAAGCCATCTAGAGCATTTATGCTACAGGTATTT
This sequence comes from Intellagama lesueurii, assembly GCA_037013535.1. Taxonomy (NCBI): domain Eukaryota; kingdom Metazoa; phylum Chordata; class Lepidosauria; order Squamata; family Agamidae; genus Intellagama; species Intellagama lesueurii. Next base: position 88,998,638 of record JBAJHW010000004.1, on the reverse strand, counting down.
TTGCTACACATACTATTTTTCTGAACTCTATTCATTTGTTTGTTTGTTTATTGTAGTCCCAAAAGGTAATGTTTCCAACCTCTGCAAAGATTTCAGTCAGAGTAGAGCATGACTAATGTAGCCAGGATACAGTACAAAGTTTTAAAAAATTTGTAAAACAGGCCTTCAGCTGACTTAAAGAAATTATGTTCCACATCTTTAACCTACTTTTACACTTCCAACAAACAATTGTTCATTTTATAGAAGACAATGAGGAGGAGAAAGATGAAGAAGACAAAGACAATAGAAAAGTGCATTAAAGAGATAATGGTAGGGGAAAACAGAAGAACATAGTGGTAGAAGGGAGGGATTACTTGGATTTATTATTGACCCCATCCTCAGAAACATCTGCTGGACACAGAACCATCACCCTCGTATGAAAAGGATGGGTACACTTTGGGGGGCGGTGTTCAGAAGGGACCATCTCAGATCTCAGTTCTTATTACTATGAGGGAAAAATCAGAATAAAGTGTAGACCATGGTTAGTTAGACGTGTGGTCTGAAGGACTGTGGTGTTGATGAGGATAGACCATGCTACAAATTTGTACTGGCCTTCCAAAATAATGGTTGGGCTCTTCTGATACAACACTACAAGTTTTAAGGTCCCACAGCTATTTTTCTTTTTATTGGGGAGATAGGTGCTCTCCCCACCCCACCTGTATCATGTCCAACACAGTGAGATTAACCCAGCTTAATTACCCTTGCCATGATTTGAGTAGGAAGTGTAACTCCCCCTCACTGGGAATGGAGGACACACTGAGCTTTCAAAAAAAGAGGGGGTGGAAAATGACAAATAGTCACCTTAAAATTGGATTAAACTATAATGTATGACACACTCTCACAGAAAAGCAACTCACCCCTTCCTTGTTCTACCAAGAAAAGGAGGAAAATGTTGAAGCGCTGATGAAATGGATCTTTTGGAGACAGAAATGTCCGCTAAAGGTCACTTGAGTTAACTTGTCATTCAATGTGAACTTCTTCCAAAATGACATTGTTGGGGACACATTTCAAGTTGGAACATGACCTGTGGAGGGAAAATATGCCAAGCAGCAATTATTCTAGGGAACTAAAGGGCCACTAAAATCACAACCTTTATTTTCATTATGCAAAAGACTACGTCTGCATGATTAATAGAGAGCTTTTCAGTGACAGTACATATCTCACACATTTCTTGCATGTCATAAAGGTGCCTCTTTTTCAATTAAACAAGGTCTCCGGAGTAGTTTGGGCTAGAGGATCAGAAAGAATGCAAGCTTAAGAACAAACAAGGAGACTCAGAAAACAGAGCTTCTCAGTTCCCTGAGCTTGGTGTATGAATATGTTTTGACTCCCAGAGACTAATCAAAGAACAGAGCAAAATAGTTATATTCTGATTAATTTTACTTTTCTCACCCCAAGGGGAAAGTAAGAACATTTAAATTGCTCAATAATAATGGAGTGATTTAGGATAAATATGGCCTGGTTTCTATTTAGGAGCTAGAGGTAGAAAACCTGCACTGTTCTTAAACACATAAATCGTACTGAAGTCAATAGGGTAAGTACTCATAATTGATGATGTGCTACTAGGGCACAAAAGTGTGTGCAAAGTGGAAAGATGTACATGTCAGGTATGGGGAACCTTTGACCCTCCAGATGTTTTGGTTTCAACTCTCACAATCCTTTACCCTTGGCTGTGCTGCATCATGCTGATGGGAGTGGTGGAGGTCAAACATCTGGAGAGCCAAAGATTCTCCACCTGACATAAAACACAACAGCTTTTTCTGACACCATGGCAAAAATGCTCATCTGTAAGATGGGAGGGCAAAAGTGGACACTTCCATCTCTCTTTCCCTTACTGCTAGGTCCCTAAAATTGGCAGAGGCAAATGATGGGCAAGCCCATGCCTGTTTAGCCAAAGTAATTAGCACTCACTCTGAAGTCCTACAGGTATATTTTGAAGTTGTTGGCAATACAGATTAGTGCATGATCACCTGAGAGGAAAGAAGTGCTTGTTTACTGACAAGCTTGCATTAACCCCTTCCCCTTCTTGACCAGTTAACTAACACTCTTTCTTTGACAGGAAAAGACAACTCCTCCTCTCTCTTCAATTGCTTTACTGCTTTTATTTTCGACACCACAAGTTTCGGGACATGATAATAATAATAATAATAAAAGGATGCTCTGTTGGGCACCTCCTCGTTTCCTCCATTTTCTCAGCCATGTGGCTGAGAGAATTCACTTTTGTTTTTACTATTTAAACCTTCCATACATTCTGTTAACCTCTGAGAGCCTCTACGTTTGTGCATCTTATTGAAACACCTGTAACCAAACTCAAGCCTGCAACTTGCAGGTTCAGTGAGTAAAGATCTATTTTCCTTTTATCTTAAAAGCAGTGTCTGTGTAGTTACTTAAGCTGGTTAAATACTGTGAGGAATGGATGTGTCTTTTGGGGACTTGCTACTCACATTTTACTCCTGAAGCTACTAGTGTTTCCATTGTGCAGTTGAGGGAATCAAAGGTATTCCCCTCTGCCACTACTACAAAGCCCATTACAATATGCAAGTTTTCTCTCAGGCAATCCTGGGCTTTAATCACAGCGTGTAAGTGAGAGCTAGCCCAGAATGACTGCTGCCACTTCCTTTCTTCAAGCCCTTCAAAGCTCATTGGACACAAATTTATTTATGTCTCTACTCTGCATGGCCACCAAGGAGTTCTAATGGGTGCCCATGATTTGTCCCCCTCCATTTTATCCCGACAGCTGTGTTAGGTAGGTTAAGCAGAGAGACTGTGCACAGTCCATGGTCACCCAATATGTTTTGGTGATGGATGGAGATGTTGCTAGCCAGGTCTCTATTGGTATCTCTGTCAAACTGGTCTGCCTCGGGGGAGAAAACCATAGTATCACAGCTGGGCATTACTGGAGTGGTGCTTCTGTGAACCAGAGATCAGACCAGAATATCTGACTGCCTGAGAGTTGCCCCTGAGGCTTGGGGGATTAAGCACCTCGTCCTGTTTTGAGAATGTGTAGTTCAACACCGCAATGGCCTAACTCCCACCTTTTGTAGCCCATGCTCTAACTCCAGCAGTTGCCTCCAGTTCCAGAAATGCACTGGAGGAACCTTAGGTTGAAGAATGCACAATATAGGTCCATTTTTTTCTTACAAGCATCCATAGCTGGCCCTGGCTTTCTGCCCATTCCTCATTATAGCCTTTAAGACTGCTCAACCAAGCTGCACCAACAGCATTGGTGGAGGCCATTTCCACATCCACCCCACCCCATCCACCCCACCCACAGTGCTGTGCTCTGAGGACCTCTCTCAGCAAGCCATTGGGGGACTTACAGGGCTGTTCATTTGCTTTTTCTCCCTGCTGTGGGAAAACAGCTGGCACAGCTCATCATAATCAACCAGTGCCATAAAAAGAGGCTGCCTGACAGTCACCACAGATGAAATTTGCTTCCCATCACACTTTACTGAGATGGCCACCTCAACCTGTCTAATGGAATGACTGGGCCTGACAGCCAGAAAGCTGTGCTCAGTTAATGTCCTATCACAAAAGGGGAGCCTTTTGTCTAGCTCCCATTTTTCTCTCTTCCATTCATATTAGTATTCATTTATGTTTAATTTTTAATTTATAGTCCATCAACCAGACCCAGGTGCAATGCAGTGACTTGGAGCTGAGGCAGATGAAGAAGGGTGAAGGACACATATATAATAACCGCATGCTCTATGAGCGGCACATTGGGACGACTAGTGCACAGCAACACAGATTCTGACAGACTATTTAGTAGTGGTTAGGGAAGAGATGCTGCTTTTTTGGGTCAATCTACTGCAAGTTATCCATTGGCATTTCTAAACACTCATATCTTTCGTGTGTTGTAATGCCTGATTAGGGCAACCATCCCAGCTTTCTGTAGACTAGCTGACCATGGTAAGCATTTCTTCTATCCCATCACAAACACGTTCCAATTCTATCACTGTAAGTAGTATGGAATATCTACTCTGAATGTCTGTGGTAGTTCCTTTATTTGCCAGCACAACTCTTGACCACCACAGGTTTGCTCATCCTTGATAATGCTGTGTCACGATTGAGAGAAGGACTGATGCTGTGCTCCGATGACATTATAGTCTTCCTTCATAGTCAGGCCTGATTGAGCTATCTCATTGCTCAGACTCCACTAAATGCTTAGCAATTATGAGATTTAGAAGATCAATATTGTTTAAAAATCAACCTATTACTTTCTCATTACTGAATCTGCTCTGGGAAGAGAGCTTTCCTGCTGAGAAATGATGACACTGGGCTGAAAGAGGCTGCAGTCAGTTATGTGATTTTATGCAGATGTCTGCATCACTGTGGGAGAAAGAGGCATCTACTTCAGAGAGACACATCGGGACTTTATTAACATATTTTAACAGAGATGCCACCTCTTTTCCTTTTAGTTTTGCTCTTTTCTTCTTTTGCCACTCACCATTCTGTCTTCAGAAAGAATCATTTATGAATCATGCTTTGTAGAACAGCTTCAAAAGGGTTAACACACACACACAGGTGTGTTTGTGTGTATAGTATATTTACCCTTTTGAATATATATGTGCATTTATACACATGCACCCATATATGTATATATGTGCATAAATGCATATTACACACAAACATACAGACATCTATTTGTGGTGCATATGGATATGAACCAAGTATCATTCTGGATTGTGTTTATACCTACAATACTTTTTCTGATGTGCTCAAAAACTATCTGCAGTTCAGTTACAACATATCCTTATCCTTTGCCTTCTCCTTCTGAGTTTTTTTTATGCAGCGTGATCAGGCTACTAAAAGCACATTCCTTCTTAAAACAGACCAGATTTTGGGATGCCACTGGGGCTGAAAAGTATAGAGCAATAGCTAGAAAATTCTCCTTTACCTTCCTCTCTGGTTGCTGGGAAGCCCCCTCCATTCCATACAGTATCAGAAACAGGAAACCACTGAAGGTTAATAAAATCCATGTTTCTAATTTATTGTAACATTACTTTGTTTAAAGAAAGGGTCAGAGTGAAGGAACGATTTCCCAATCCACTTGAATTACTGACATACTTTGGAATGAGACATGCAGAGGGAAGGTTTACCAAAGAGTCAAAGTATTGAGTTGCAAGTAACAAAAAAATCACCTGTAATGAATTATGTTCTTTTTTTTTCCATCGATGAGGACATAATGAAGTTACATATCTTTTTTCTTTTTTTTTACCATTGTTATATGTGGGAAACTTCTGCTTAAAGGTTGTAGCTACATTCTGTTCCAGTGACGTGCACACACTCCTGGCAGGAAGTGGCAGCTCCCAGCAGGCGGGGTAACCCCTCATTCAGCCCTTTCGCTTAGAGCTAGAGCATAAGATCAAAGAGTTTCTTCAGCCAATCCTGGTTACGATTAGGTAACTAGTATCCTATCTGAATTCTCACAACATACTATGTAACTCATGCTAAGTCAATAAAGGGAGCTCTCAGGGCGTTGCCTTTAGGCTCCGCTGGCTCGGACATCTGTCGTCAACTCCTCTTTGTACTTTCTCTAAGGCAATTAGCCTTCCTTTGTTCCGTGATCACCTACAGTTATATTTTCTGGTTACTTTTTTAATTGGGAAGTTCTTTTTAAAGGACACTTTTAGGCCTATTCAGGAACATTTTAAAAAGGAATTGTTCCAATTTTATGTCATTCTCATCCGCCCTAAGATGGTGGATTATTATTTTTTCCCCTTTGTTCAAATGAAAATTAATGAAGAAATAATGAGCAACACAATCAACAATTAGCAACTGCATGTTTGTTTGTTTTTTAATGTAGTGAATAATGGCAATGAATTAAACACTGTAATGATTAATGGGGACAGATTACTTTTGAAAAGTAACTTTCCAAGCACCGGGATGTGCGTGTACATTTCTTTTATTCAGTGGCTGAAATCCTCAATATACTGAGGGGGAAAATGTAATTGTAATCAAACTCAATGGAACTCCAGAGTGAGCACGCACAAGATTACAGTGCCTAAGACCAATGAAAACTGTCATTACAGTCGTCAATAACATTAAACAGAGCTTTCCCATTACCTCCTATCGTTTCAAATACAGCATTTTCCATTGGAGGCAATTCATGTGTTCTATGGATAAGCATTGAGAGATAAGTTGTCGCCATGAAATGAGACACTGGGATACAGAAATAGATATAAGAATGACCCTCAAATTACAACACAAATTGAAAATCCACAAACCAGACACAGAAATATTGATACTGTCGGTACAACAAATTCAGCACTAGATACAAGCAACACGTTGAGTCTAAGTGTAGCAACTTGGAGTGGAGGACTACATTGCTTGGCAGAGCCAGCAGCAGGTTTAACCACACAGCACTCTTTCCATACATAGATAATCCTTCACATGATCACACATACATACACTTCTCCCATCCCATCCCAAAACCTTCCTGTTCAACAAGGTGCCAAGTAGATAGGGGGAATCGTGGTCCCTCAGTGCTAGATGCAGTAGAAGTGACATTGTTTGTGAGCAGCCCTTAAGCTTGTATCACCTAGCAGCAGCTCTAGAACCTGTGCTCAGAGTTCTGCCCATAGAAAGCACATCTATCGGTGTGTTCATGTTTTTCTGATTTCAGTAGTGGTGGCCTTAATTCAACAATTAGACACCTACAGGCTGTAGACACTTCCTAAGGACTGTATGATGCCTGGTGTTGTCCACCTGTATCACAGACCCACAGAAAGCAAACACCTATAACTGGACTTGAGAAGGGTAGATACATATGCATTCACTCCTTTCATTTTACTGTGGTGGACCCTGGATGTCTTCAGTGGGAGACACACTCATTGTGACTCTTCTCAAGATACATTTGTTTTTCATGTTTTCCTAGGAAATGTTTTAATGCCTTTTTTTCTCAATTATTTTTGACTGAGGAACAAATTAATAGAATTTGGATGGTGTGGTGGATATTAGGGTGCTTGAATGATCCAGCTATGGTGGGGTAGCTGAACATATGAGGACAGACATCAGAATGAATGGGATAAGCAACTGAATGGTCTGTTGCTCAACAAGAAGGCAGGACTGGCCCTATCATAAGGCAGAAAAAGATGGTTACCTCAGGCAGAAGACGTTATGGGCTCATGGTGGCAATCTCCTGGCTGTACATCCAAGATTCCATAGCTTTTCCTCTCTGACACAAAAATTGTTCAGTGTCTCACATGCCTCTCCTATTGCCAATGTAGAAAAGTGAAACTGCTGTTCCAGCAGGCTTCTATATATAAAGAGAGGAGAGAGCTCCTACCTTGTCATTCTGGAAGGAAAATGTTGTGGGCCAACTCTACCAAAAAGAGAGATACAAAAAAAGTGATACTGCCTGGTGAAAACCAATGATCAGGCCATCACCTACAGGACTGATGTCAAGAGGAAAGAGACATGATATACAAAATGTTAAAATGTTGCTGAGATAGAGCTTCACTGCATGATTTGCCAGGACGGAGAATCCAGCTATAAAAAGGGATGGAAAACCAGACCCCATTTAGCACTTTCACTGCATAGTGATTAGCCCAGTCTCCAAGGTAAACCTGACAAGTGCTGTGCTATGCAAGGCAAGGTAAAAGCAAAGATTCAAAAGGAAACATCTAACTCTTTGCCTCTGCCAAGCAGCTTAAAAGTTCATAGGCGAGGAACTCGTTCTCCTTGTGAATAAACTGTGAAATGTCTTTGAAAATTACATTTTTAATTACAGTTGACATTTCTGAGCCTCCTGCTGATGGTATCTCTCTCCAAAAGAGAAGAAGAAAAATAAGGACATCAGTTTGCCATAATGGTAATTCACAGTGGCAAATATGTGCGAGACTGTAAAACAATGTAGAACCAGGTGTTTATTTACACATAGGTATTTTTCCCCTGTGCTACTCACCAGTCTGTTATTTGGATACCTTTCACACGTTAATGAACTTAGCATTCTGAACTAGAAAAAAAAACATTAAAACATCTCCCATTAAATGGTGAGAATAAAGATACAGAGAAATCAAAGTCTTAGCCCATGGTGTGAGGGGAAAGCTCTGTTTTGTTGGGAGCCTTTACATGCCTTTAAGGGAATGCTGTTGTTAGACAGGGAAGTGCAGAGATTCCAAAACAGCTTTGCACATCCTGATTCCAGGTGGAAAGGAGGAAACAGCCAAGACATTCTCTGCTCCATCTATTCCAGAATGATGCATAAAAAACAGAGTCTTGTGACATAGGTTTAATTTTCTTATGATGTAAGATTTCACACATCAGACCTACTGCAAAGTCCACATTAGTCACACAGCTAAACTATACACTACAGCTAACTCATCAGTGTGTGTGTTTTGTCCCATCAAGCTGCATCTGACTTATAGTGACCCTGATAGGGTTTCAAAATATGTGAGATACTTAAGGAGAGGTTTTACCAGCGCCCCCCCCCCCATGAGTTTCCATAGCTGAGCAGGGATTTGAACACACATCTCCTGAATTCTAGTCTGCCAGTCTATCCACCACACCACACTGGTTCATCATTAGAAGAAGGAAATCTTTAGCTGCTGAAAGTATCTACTTGCTACAGTAAGAGCTTTTTCCACCTCACATAGGGCCTGATCACAAGAGGCAAATCTTCCCAAGTCATACCCCAGTTAGATCATTGTATAAATTCCCAGTCACATGACACATGGCCATCATTGCATCATTTTCCTGGTCAGCAGTCTAACTGCGGTTTATTTCCCCCTCACCGAGAGGATTGCATTTTTTTTCTTCCGATAACATATTGGAACATTCCTTACCGGTATTGCATATGTGAATGTCAATCCTACTGGAGAAAACAGAGAAGAGAGAGTGGCCAGGACCAAGGCGCCACCTTGAAGAAGTGTACCCTCCCCACAGGACATGGTGCAGGGGCAGCAGAGGGAGGGGGAGGGAGGGAAATGGAGAAGGGAGAGTGGCTAGGACTGAGGTGCCACCACGAAGAAGCATGGCAGCCCCACAGGGCTTGGCATAGGGACAGCGGCAGGTACACCCAGCCTTTGCCAGCAGACAGAGGGAGGGAACGGAGCAGGAGAGCGGCCAGTGCCAAGGTACCACCTTGAAGAAGCATGCCCTCCCACGGGGCTCAGTGCGGAGGCAGTGGTGGGTACACCCGGTCAGCAGACGGAGGGAGGGAGGCATGGGTTAGGGCCCTTATATTTTTCAATTTTAAAAAATATAAAGTAAGGGGCTGCACTGCCCTAGGAGACAAGACAGAAAATAAATCAGTTCCACAGTGTAGCCGGCCATAATGTTTCATATAGGAAGAAATGGGCAATGCTAAAACAAATGGAAATGTTCATCCAGGTATATATACCACCTGACTGCAATTCAGTACAACAGAGGTGTGGAAAGTATCATTAGAAGTGGTGAACATTTGCCTTGTATGATCAGGCCCATAGTTTGCACATTAGTTGTGGTTGGTGCTCAGGAGCTAAATATGGGCTTTGATTGGAAGTCAGATTTCTGACTTCCAATATCTGGAACATTAATGTGACTTCAGCTGTGATGGTAGGTTATTTGTCATGTGTAGTTTCGCCTGCAGTCTTGAGATAGAGAGTAGCAGGAGATTGCACATTTTGTAGGATTAAACTCTGCTAGGTGCTATGCAGGTTTTTGGTGGAACTGAAGATCGCTGGGACAAGACTACTTCTGGATGAGAACTCTGTTGTAGAAGCACCATGGCTCATTCACCAAAGACATTTATGAGAAGATTCACACAAACACCACCATCCATTTGTAAACTTCTAATATTTTCCCAGTGTTGCTTCTGTTCCCTGGATTGCAAGGAGATCAAACCTATCCATTCTGAAGGAAATCAACCCTGAGTGCTCACTGGAAGGACAGATCCTGAAGCTGAAGCTTCAATACTTTGGCCATCTCATGAGAAGAGAAGACTCCCTGGAAAAGACCCTGATGTTGGGAAAGTGTGAAGGCAAGAGGAGAAGGGGACGACAGAGGACGAGATGGTTGGACAGTGTCACCGAAGCTACCAACATGAATTTGACCCAACTCCGGGAGGCAGTGGAAGACAGGAGGGCCTGGCGTGCTCTGGTCCATGGGGTCACGACGAGTCGGACACGACTTAACGACTAAACAACAACAAAGAAAATCCAGGGTTTTTTTTTTTAGAAGGGTGGAAAGTCTCCACAAGTGTTGACACCCTCTAGGCTTCTATCTTTTCACATATGTGGTTTGGATGTGGGGCAAGGTTTTCTCAGCCAGGTAGCTTAATGTAGCACAGCACACATTCAACTCTGGCTATGCAGAAAGTGCTGTTTTATCACTCATTTATTCCTTTATTTTTGAAAAAAAATCTTTTCAGTAGTGTTAAAATGGTTTTCCAAATGCAGTTTTAAAAAATGCAATGTAATTACAAGCATATTCAAACAACTTCTTTGCATTCAGTGCTGTTTAAGTTAGATAGTTATTGGCAGTCGCCAGAAATGTATATTTAAATATATTTTAACTTAACATTATATCAATATAGCATTTTATACAAACATGTCTAAACACCCACAAAATAATGTAATAGAGGAAAGGTGTTTACTATCCCATAGTTCCAAAGAAGGTATTCTAGGGACCTCAGGATATGTTAATTCTTTCACTCCAGTAATGGAAAGATAGGTGCTTCTATCTTTTTCAGCTCCCTCAGAAAAAGATAGAAGCATAGAGGGTGTCAACACTTGTGGAGACTTTCCATCCTTCTAAAAAAAAACACCTGGATTTTCTTTGTTGTTGTTTAGTCTTTAAGTCGTGTCCGACTCTTCGTGACACCATGGACCAGTGGAGAGAAACATTACCTCAGATCCTCCCTCCCAGCTCCCTCAGAAACTTCCCCAGGTCTTATCACACTGACTTGGGAAGTTCAACATCAAAGAGGGAGGGAGGGGAAAACTGAAGGCTTATCTGGAACAGTCTGAAAAATTTTGCAGATCTCCAGGAGCCCAGATCCACTTTCAAAGTGGCTAGTGAAGTAGCCTAGCTATGGAGCTAGCCCAAATTATTCCCTTCCAATTGATTTCAGTGCAACATTTCTGGAAACCAAGATAAGGCTATTGAAGTAGGTTGCTACTAGTCAAAAACAGTCTAATTATCTTAACATTTTCATTTGTTTTTAATTTTACCTATATTTCATATACATCCATAATTTTAAATTGTGCAACACTCTGATAGGAAGGAAGGGAAGGAGGGAGGGAGGGAGGAAGGAATCCATTAAATATTTTTTTAAGAGTATGGAAGGAGGGGTAAAGGAGCTAAAATGCCTTTTCTTCCCCACCCACCAGGGTTTCAGGTGTCTGAGAAGCTCCAAAATCTGAAGTGCCTGAAAAAAAGAATAGGATTGCCCTCTTCATTGATCATTATTTTTTAAAAAAACACCTGAGAGGTAAATTTTAAAACTGCATCAGCAAAGAGTAACATGAACATGTGCTCAGTTTTTATAGGTTCAGCTGCCCTGTTATTTCATTTTTATGCCACCTTTCTCATGGTGAAGGGACCCCAGGTGGCACAAATTATAAATATACAAGCCAACTAAGCACGTAATAAGATACTACATTAAAGAACAATTAAACAAATAATAGTATTAAAAGAATTAAATTTAAACTGTTAAAAACTCCTAGAAAAACAAAAGAAAAACAAATTTCATTCTCCATGTCAAAACCATGCCTTCTTAAAAGACAGAAGATTAGTGCTACAGTCACTGATGTATAAAGGGAACATGGTAGGTGTTCACACAGGGGAGAAGAAAACAATTTTCCCCAAGAGCATGGAAAGTCAATTATAATTCCACTTGCACCTTGCAGCAGGATGTCAATGATTTATTAGCACTGGGAGCCATCCTTCTGGAGCACCCAAAGAAACATCACAACTGATTCCACATTTTATATATATACATATGAAATACAACAAAGGGGCCAGGATCTGACTGCAGTGCACCATGTAAAATTAATCTCCACAGTTCTCTTTACTGGTTTGCACTCCCAAACAGGACACCTATGTCTTTCACTAAAGCTGTAATGCCTGCTTGTTGTGTTCCAAAATAGGGATCAAAGATGGTGTGTTCCTTTGCCCAACATTCCCAGTTCAGGAGTACTGCATTTCGTATATCTTAATCCATTTAATTGTTGTTGTTTAGTCGTTAAGTCGTGTCCAACTCTTCGTGACCCCATGGACCAGAGCACGCCAGGCCCTCCTGTCTTCCACTGCCTCCCGGAGTTGGGTCAAATTCATGTTGGTAGCTTCGGTGACACTGTCCAACCATCTCGTCCTCTGTCATCCCCTTCTCCTCTTGCCTTCACTCTTTCCCAACATCAGGGTCTTTTCCAGGGAGTCTTCTCTTCTCATGAGATGGCCAAAGTATTGGAGCTTCAGCTTCAGGATCTGTCCTTCCAGTGAGCACTCAGGGTTGATTTCTTTCAAAATGGATAGGTTTGTTCTCTTTGCAGTCCAGGGGACTCTCAAGAGTCTCCTCTAGCACCACAATTCAAAAGCGTCAATTCTTCGGCGGTCAGTCTTCTTTATGGTCCAGCTCTCACTTCCATATATCGCTACTGGAAATACCATAGCTTTGACTATGCGGATCTTTGTCGGCAAGGTGAGGTCTCTGCTTTTTAAGATGCTGTCTAGGTTTGTCATCACTTTCCTCCCAAGAAGCAGGCGTCTTTTAATTTCGTGGCTGATGTCACCATCTGCAGTGCCATTTAATGGTGCCATCCTAACCAGACAAGAGAGCTGAGGTCCAGCTGAGCAGCTGCATTTGTGCTGAATCCAACTCCCTGCCTGCCTAGGGATGTTGGAAATTATTAGTTAGGCTTGCCCTCACCTTGGCCCAGATTCATGCTAGCCTTGTGGCTGTGACCCTGGGCTGGAGGAGGGTTGGGTGTGGTATGACTCAGCTCCTCCCTTGCACTGCCCATTTCCTGCCTTCTTTAGGTTCTTCTACTGCCTCATCATAGCCAGTACAGATGTTGTGCTGCACAGCAGATTTTCTGCCAAGAGATATTTGAGAGCAGGGAGTCCAAGGACAATTGCGCTGGCCTAAGGGTAGTTGTAATGGAACGAGAGGCTGTACTGGAACAAACCCACTACAAGAGGCCCATTACACTGCCTGTCTGCTATCTCTTCCATTACTTTCCAAACAGTGGCTGATTGAGGACTTTGTGGCTTGAGCATAAAGCCAGTTGATTTCTCTCTCCCTGGCCCGCTTTGTTTTATTTCACATGCAACTTTATGAAGAGGTCTGTGAATCTCATTGACAGGCACTGCTCCAGTCACTGTCTCTAATCCTGAGCTCCCTCACAGGGTTGTTGTGAGGACAACATGGGAATGTCAAAAGCCACATATGCCACATTGAACCTCTTTTTAAAGTTCAAGATGCTCAATTATTTTTACACACAGAGACAGAGAGAGAGAGAGAGAATAAGAACTAAAAAGCACCTCAGTCAAGATGTTTCTTGAGCCGTTTGAGGGATGCAGTTGATCACTAAAATATATGCTTATATGTGTGACTAACCAACAGAAGTATTTGAGCAACACATTTCAGCTTTTGCCTTCTTCATCTATCTTTACAGACATTGCACACAGTGGACTATTTTAAGACCATCGTACTCTAGCTACTTCTCACATCAAGGACTGATTTGTTGATGGATATGAAAGCTGACAGAAGAAGAAGGTGGAAGCCAAAACATTTTGCTTAAATACTTCTGCTTGTTAGTCAGTCTTACAAGTATGCATAGATATACACATACATGTGTGTGTGTCTGTGTGTGCACATTCACACACAGGGTGCTCCTAAAACTTTCTTCCAATCCAGAGTTTTTGGGTGGAAACATATATATCACAACATTCCACCCAAATATATATATATAACAAAGATATTATCAATCAAGAATTTTGGAATCTGAGTGCCTGCTTACATTAGGCCTTAGGCAAAGGTGTTCGTTTGTTTCTTTGTTTTTGTCTCTAGAACAAATTGTTTCTTGTAGCCCACTATCACCAGCCTGGATGCAGACAGAGAAAGAATAAATCACAGAGAGTGAAATCAGGCACCATCTTTCAAAAGCCAATTAGAATGTATCACATTCCCTTCTACTGAACTGTCAGCTTTCATATCCATCAACAAATCAGTCCGTGTTGTCAGATGTAGTTACAGTAAGATGGTCTTAAAACAGTCCGCTGTGTGCAATATCTTTAAAGACAGATGAAGAATACATAACAGATATATTATTTAAGAAGGAGACGATTAAAATAAGTTAGCAAGAAATGTTTATTACTTTCAAATTAATGTTTTCATGTCCTTAGAATTACATTTGCCTAGCAGGGGATTTAATCAGAGAAATTATATTGTAGCTGATATTAACAATGCAGTCTGTAGGACAGGATTTCCAGGGCATAGATTGCTTGGTCTATAAATTTTTCAGACCAAAGTTAAACTTAGGAAGTAAAGTAGCTTAGATCTGAAATAAAAAAGCCAAATGGTCATATTACAATTTTTCTGGGCTATAATACTTCAGAGGACTGATGAAGAGCCACACATTCAGTGCATATCTACCTCTGTCATGCTTTCCGTCTCTCATAAACAGGAACATTTACTTTTTGAACTACCATTCCCAGATCTCCTAGTGGCCATGCTAGTTGGAACATAGTGGAAGTTGTTAAAAAAAAGTAACTTTTTCCCTCTCTCTCTTTTTTTCTCCGAGGAACATTTGATGTGTGCGGTGTGAAATATGCCTGAGGAAGAGGTAAAGAAGGAAAGCAGACCCACTATCACTGCTCTTGAATGGCCAGCCTCATCATGCTTTGTCTCTCTTTCTGCTGTCATTCGTGCACCATTCCATCGGGCTGCACAAGAGGGAGAACCATGGAACAACCCTGCCAGCTCAATTTTAGACTCCTCTTCTCTTTTAGCTCTTTCTTATCTATACAGTAGGCTAAGAAGACTAACAATACTCAGTTACAATCCATGGAGTAGTCTTGCCACCCCATGAGTATGTGTGTTGAAGCCCCAGAACTTATCTTGATGCCAGGCTCCTGCCTCGTTGCTCCCTATGGGCTATGTCAGAACTCACCCTCGGTCTCCTCCCCTCAGGCAGCCACTGGTTCATGTCTCTTCAGACTGGTCCCACAGTCAAAACTGGCCTATATTTGTTGCTATTATTATTGTTATTCAAAAACATGGTCCAGATTCCAGACTTTTCTTCGTTCTATTACTACTATGTCTGGTGTGTTTATGTTCAAGGTGTCTGTCCGTTTGGATCCGAAAATCCCACAAGATCTTGACTTCCTCATTTTCTGACACCTTCTCTACCTGATGTTCCTACGGGTTTTTGGAGGTTGGCAAGTTATATTTTTTGTGTAATGACCAGTGCACTAACTTTGACATTCTATCATGTTTAACTTTGTAATCTGTTTGTGCAATCTTTGGACATTCACAGATGAGGTATGACACAGTTTCATCTTTTTCTTGGCAGAGTCGACATTTGCTGTTAGCACTGATTCCTTGGATCTTGGCTTTCATCACGTTGGTTTGGAGTGCTTGTTCTTGTGCAGCAAAAATCAAGCCTTTGGTTTCTTTCTTGAGGGTCCCCAGTTTTAGCCATGCCCATGTTGAATTATGATCATGTTTTCCATATTTCTCAGGTGTTGTCCATGTAGTGGTTCTTCTTCTTCTTCTTCTTCTTCTTCTTCTTCTTCTTCTTCTTCTTCTTCTTCTTCATCATCATCATCATCATCATCATCATCATTATTATTATTATTATTATTATTATTAAAATACCAGACACAGTCAATCAAAATTATTTTAAAAAACATTCAATATTTTTATAATTTTGATTGACTCTGGTATTTTTTAACATTAATAATAATTTTTAATATTATGCCATCAAATCAATTCTGATTTACGGTGACCCTTTACAGGGTTTTCCAGATAAAGAACACTCAGAAGTGGTTTACCATTCCCTTCTTCTGGGAACATCCTGTGACTGTGCAGCTTGCCCAAGGCCACACAGGCTGGCTATTCTGAGATGCACAGTGGGGAACTGATCGCCCAACCTCTGCAGTCAGAGGCCTAAACCACTGAGCTATCCAGTCAGCTCATATTCCCTCACCTCAGACCTTTTTCCCTATTGACTGGAGAAGGAACCTTGTCCTGCCTCACACTCCATCCAAGGCAGTGGGAGCTGGCTCACCCTCTCACTTGCCTGCTTGCTTGGTTAAGATGGCTTCAGTGCAGCTTGGGGTGTGTGTGTAAGTCTCATGGAGGGATCCTTCACTTCTGAATTTGAGACTACACTACTCGTTATAGTATAGCATCACACATTAAACTTAATCATGACAATATATGGCCCGCATACTTTTAAGAACTCGTGCCTGAGTTTTCTGTTTTTCTTTTCCCTCACTTCCACTTTTCCTTTTGTGTTGTGTCTTTTCAGATTGTAAGCCTGAGGGCTGTCTTGCAAATCACTGATTTTCCTCAGTCATACCAAAGTCATAGGATCTCTTCTAGTCTTTTCCCTGACATACTAGTTTTAGGTATATAGAGAACTTTTTATGCAAAAAAGTGTTGAAAGAGGTGGCATACTTCTGCAGGCTGAACTGGGTAATGGCACAGTCCAGGAAATTTTGTGTTACCTTGTAACTGTGTGCTTCAGCTCTTAACCTCACCAAAACCAGCAGGGCTCAGCTTTCAATGCTATGCTTAACTGGGTTGGCCACTTTATTCAATCTTGTGAACTACAGGGGTAGGGAAAGAGAATCAGGAAGGTAAAAACAGTGTTACCCACTATTCTTATGCACATTTGAATGGCTCTGAACCCCATATTGTTGTGTCCATTGATATGAATGGGGTTGAGGGGAGGGAGACAATATTCCCCAATTCCATTTTCCTTCTGCAGCTTCTTGAAAATCTGCTCCATTTGTTTCAGAGATGTTAATGAACAATGTGGGGGTGGCAGTGGAAGGGAAAGTTCATAAATGAACTCTTTGTCTGCTTTTATGGGATCCTGTACTGAATTTCTGTTATGTCTCTTAAAGGAAGGAGCCATTCTATTTGTGCATACCTACCTGGGATCCAATCCATTTTCCGCAGGAAATGCAACAAAATGAGAGCAGGATAAAGTAATGTCAGCTAATAGCACAGTCCATCCCCCATGGCTTCCTGATTTGGTCACAATCTCTTATCCCAACCAACGGTCCAATATTATGAATCAAAAGAGATTTCTCCGACGTAGACAAGAAGAAGAGGAAAAGTCCTTTAAGAACACTGCTCGGTGTGCAGGATGAAAAGCAACAATAGCTTTTTGCAAAGCTTTCCCTTAACCATACCCCTCAGCTCATGGATGGCTTGTGGACTGGTGTAGGAGGCATATTGGTGCAAAATGTTAAAGGGAGGCACCACCCTTTGCTGCAGTCACAAGCCACCCTTGCCTTAGCTGCCTGTCCTGAGACAGACCTAAATGGCTGTTCAACTGGCTGATGGCTGATGAACATTTCACCCTAATCAATAAATATGGTCCACCCAGGTCCACTATGATTAAAACACCAAAGGGTCTTCTCTCTTTTTTGCATTTTTCTGTTTTGTTACTGTATGAGCAAGATGACAAGTCAAGGCTTATCAGTCCATGGCTAGGGATGGAAAAGAAATTCCTTAGAATCATATTTTCCTATGAACAGACTTATTTTCCAGAGAAATGAAGTGCATCTTGCTTTAGAAACCTATATGCTTCTAAGGCTTGGTATGCATTTCTATGAAGACAAAATGTGCATAACTGTGGTGAAACCACAGGTGTGTTTTTCTACTGAGAGGAACAATTCAAAAGGGGCATAATTGAAAAATGTGCATAAACATGCTTTCGTCCATAGAAATGCATGACAATGTGTACGTCTGGGGGATGAAGTGTATCAAAATGCAGAAAGAAAACCACAGATGGAAAGGGAAAAAGTATCACAGTGCAATACAAAATGGGACAGGATGAGAATGCCACTGAGTACTTAACAAATGCTGCAAAGCAAGGTTGATGGATTTTTATATTCATCTTTCCTACCTTGGCCAAAGTATACTTGGATCATTAAAGTTAAAAGCATAGAATAATAAGAGGTACTTGACTTTTCTTGAGTAGTAGCTGTTGTTCTTCAATAGGAGCTGTTTTCCCCTCTGCACATCCATTTCTCTAGCAATTAGGGAATTATTATAACTTGGGTTGTGATCTTGTACATCATCTCAGTGATGCATTGAATGAAGTTTAAACATAATATATGTATTTTGTTGTAGCTTGGAAGTGGGGGGGGGGGAATAACTGAGCCTGTGCCATGCTTCTGGAAATAGATTCTGTCAAAGGAAGAGTACTTAAAAGTTGCAGCTTATGAACGAGCCGCTGCCGAGCCGTGGCTTCGGCAGCGTGGCTTATCTTTGCCGGCTTCCCCGGAGGACGTGAGATCTCTTTTAAGTCTCACGTGAGCAGTCTTGGAAGAGGGGGGAACGTTAGGCTATTTAAAGGCTGTTCCCCCCTCTTCGCTTTTTCTTTCTTCCTGGCATTGCTGACAGGAGGAGTCTCGCTGTTCAAACCTTTTCTAGCCACGTGGTAGCAGAAAGGTCCTCGCAGCTTCTCGTGGATCGGGGGGGTAGCATCAGCTTCCCTCCTCGGTTTGGCAATCGAAAATCCTTTTAAAATATTGTTTTCTTGTCCTTTATAGTTTGGTTCAATTTTATTTAATTATTTAACAAATTGATTGTCAAATACTGTGTTGAAAGGGGAGGTATAACAGCGGCGCTCGCGCGTGCCGCGCAACCACATTAACAATCCGTTGGGGTTATAAATATTGGGGGCGGGGTTGTTGATTATTTCAAGTGGGGATCAGGGTGATTTGTAAGTAGAGTTAATTTTATTTGTAGTCTTTGTCAGTTTGCTCCCGAATAGGAGGTTGCTTGGCTTGGCCGTTAGGCTCACCAACGAGCTGCACGCCTACTCCACCACCCCCCTCCATTGTCTCAAAGCCCCAGTCGCACACCTCTAATTTGAATTTGAATCAGTTGGCCGGTTGCCCATAGCCAATCCAAAGGGCAGAGTTGCCTAGAAATTTGGCGGTTAATAACCCCCCCCTTTTTTTGGGCTGGAATAATTTGTCGGGGGCAATCTAGGACTCGCCATAATTAGGATATTGGAATTAATTAGATCCAGATAGGTTTTTTTTTTTTAAAAGGAAAGGAAATTTGGTAGAATAACCAATGAAATTGCTGGGGTTGGTAGATAATAAGCAAATAAAGTGCTGGTGCATTAATAATATTTTAGTACCTTACTGAATTGATTAATTGGTTGATTGAGCATCTAGGGGTTAGATAATTAATTAATTGGATATATATATATATGTAGAGAGTCCCCTGGACTGCAAGGAGAACAAACCTATCCATTTTGAAGGAAATCAACCCTGAGTGCTCACTGGAAGGACAGATCCTGAAGCTGAGGCTCCAATACTTTGGCCATCTCATGAGAAAAGAAGACTCCCTGGAAAGGCCCTGATGTTAGGAAAGTGTGAAGGCAAAAGGAGAAGGGGATGACAGAGGATGAGATGGTTGGACAGTGTCATCGAAGCTACCAACATGAATTTGACCCAACTCCGGGAGGCAGTGGAAGACAGGAGGGCCTGGCGTGCTCTGGTCCATGGGGACACAAAGAGTTGGACACGACTAAATGACTAAACAACAACAACAATATATATATATAATAACAAGAGAAAAGAAAAAAGAGGGGATTAATAGGGGAGAATCAAATAATGGATAATCAATCAATTAATTATAATTAAATTAAAAAAAGAATAATAATAAAATTAAATTGGAAGATAAATAATAAATACTAATAATATTTACATATCTATAAAGCCAAAAAGGGCTTTTAGCAAACAATTGCATATTTGGCAACGTTGCCTGAGCAAGCCGGGTATTGCTTCACGTACCGGAGGCCGGGTTCTTGAAATTTTGTTTATTGGTCAGTGGTACAGTTGGAACGCAAAATGGCCCCGAAGAAGGGCCGGGGGAACAAGAAAGGAAAACAGCTGGCTAAAAAACAGCCAGTACCACAAGTTTCACCGCCACAGTCTTTGTCTGATGAGGAGTCATGGCCCATATGGCAGCAACTCCAAGCCAAGATTTCTGCCCTTCAAGCCGCTAGGTTAGCTAGGGCAACCCCCCAATCTGCTTCTTGGCCCTTTACAGGCGCCAACCTAGGAGGATGGGTCACACCATTCACACAAACTACAACTCCAGCTCAGGTAACTCCGGCGGCTGGTATGGGTGTTTGGCCGTACCCTTCAGTCCTGGACACGGGTTACAATACCGTGCCCTTACAAGCTTTACCATTTGGGGACCGGGCTATGCCGCTGGGCAACCACTTGACACCAGCGACCAAGGAGAAGATCTGAGTAGGAGAGTATGTGAATTTGTACGAACTTTTGAACAGAAATGTAGAAAAGAAGGAGCTGGATAAAGAAGATGAGAGGGACAAGGAGAGACGCAGGCGTAAGAGGCCAGATAGGACTTGGTCCAATTGGCTGCCGGGTTTCTTAATTTACGCTGGGGTGGTTGTACGGGCCCAGCCCTGGCAGGCATTGTCCTTATTTCAATACTTAAATCTTATTTATAGGGCATATGTGGATTTCGCGGGGCAAGCATGGCTTTCTTATGATGAGGCATTCTGTATGAGAAGCGCCATTCACCCCAATTTGCATTGGGATGAGCCACTAGCAGGCCTGTGGTTACAGTCAATGACCCCGGCCAGGCCCAATTTAGGTGATAGGACAGACAGTGGGCATTTGATTAGGAAGGCAGGTGGTTCAACCCCGCCTGCTCTGCTGGGAGTTCAAGAGGTGTGTGCTCAAAGAAACAGTGTAGATTTTGGCATGAATGAATGGTGTGCGGGGGACAACACCCTAGCACCACATGTTTTAGAGCTGGTGCTCAGAGGCAGGCAAAAGGTCCCGGAGGGGGAAAGAAACCCAACAGTGGGGTGGGGGGTGTAACCCTGGTAAATGGGCCCAGTCCAATTAAAATTTTAGTCTTAGAAGCATGGCTACACGGCTATCCCAGAAGGGATGATGCCAGTTATTTACTATTGGGTTTTCAAGAAGGCTTTAGGATTCCAGCAGCAGGAGTACACACAGCATTTTTCGCAAGAAACCTTAAATCCATACAAGGTATGGAAGGTGTAGTTCAAGAAAAAATAGATAAGGAGGTACGTGAGGGGAGGGTGTTGGGACCATTCACAACACCCCCATTGGAGACGCTGCAGGTCTCACCTCTAGGAATCGTGCCAAAGAAAGCACCTGACGAGTTTAGACTATTCCATCACCTGTCCTATCCTGAAGGGGGCTCAGTTAACGATGACATCCCGCAGGAACTCTGCACCATTCGCTATACCTCCTTTGATGAGGCAGTGGGCATGGTTCGTAAGTGCGGTGTGGGGGCTGAAATGGCAAAATGTGATATTAAATCTGCATTTCGGATTTTGCCGGTCCACCCGCAGGATTTTGACCTGTTAGGATTCTATTTTCAGGGTTTTTTCTATATAGATAGAGCATTACCCATGGGCTGCTCTGTTTCCTGCACAGCTTTTGAACGTTTTAGTTCCTTTCTTGAATGGAAGCTTAGGGATAAGGCGGGATGTAGAAATATGGCCCATTATCTTGATGATTATCTTTTCTGTGGTAAAAGGAACACAGGAAGGTGTAGATTTATCTTAGATACTTTTCGAGCAATGGCAGAAGAACTAGGTCTACCTCTAGCCGAAGAAAAAATGGAAGGGCCATTTCCGACCCTGACATTTTTAGGTATCGAATTGGACACGGTTCAACAAACATCTAGGCTGCCACAAGAAAAATTAACTGACTTTAAGGTTAGGGTAGCCTCAATGCTACGAAAGAAGAAAGCGACCCTTCGGGAATTGCAGGATATGGTTGGACATCTAAATCTTGCCTGCAGAGTTGTGGCGCCAGGACACGCCTTCCTGCATTGGCTCTGTAGTGCAATGAGGGGGCTGCACCGTCCATTCCACAGGACCAGGATTACGTGTGGTATAAGGGAGGATCTGGAAGTTTGGAGGCAGTTTTTGGAAGATTTTAATGGCATTTCCTTCTGGAGAGGTCAGAGAATGCTTAGGGCCAACTTTCAGGTCCTGTCGGATGCTGCAGGCTCCTCAGGTTTCGGTATTTATTTTCGAGGACGATGGTGCACCGGCAAGTGGCCAGAGGAATGGCACCAAGCGGGTATCACTAGAGATCTCACATTCTTAGAGTTTTTCCCCATAGTCGGGGCCTTATGGCTTTGGGCAGGAGAATGGGCCAACTCGGTGGTCTGCTTCTGGTGTGATAACCAGGTGGTGGTCCATATCGTTAACAACCTCACGTCCCAGTCAGATAGGGTCATGGCATTGGTTAGGGCATTCACATTACATGCCCTAAAATTTAACGTTTTGGTACAGGCCAGGCACGTACCCGGTGTTGACAATAGCTTAGCGGATGCATTATCACACCAACAGATCGAGCGGTTCAGAGAGTTAGATCCAGGAGCCAATGAGTTCCCGGAGACTCTTCCCCCAGAGGTCTGGCAAATTGGCGTGAGGATGCGGAAAGGGCAATAGGTCTGGCCCTGGTGCCGAGGACGAGGAAGGGGTATTATGCAGTGAGTATGGAGTTCCAGAAATTTAGAGAATTTGTGGGATTGGATCCACTGTGGCCAGTCCCGGTTGACCACCTTCAGCAGTTTATAGTGCATTTACATAGGCAGGGATTAGCGCCAGGAACCATACAGGGCAAGTTGTCGACGCTGGCTTTCCATGCAAAGATTAACAGTCACCAAGACTATTCGTCAGACTACTGTATTAGGAAAATGGTTGAAGGTTGGTCCAAGGAAAGAGGTAGGGTTAAAGACTCGAGAGCTCCCATATCACCTGAGCTTTTGGAATGTATTTGTAGGCAATGGGATGTTCTTTGTAGGGACGAGTTTGAAGTTGCTTTATTCAGGGCAGCGTCTTTGTTAACATTTTTGGCGACCTTAGGATTAGCGAAGTAGTTGCCTCGGGAAAAGGGGACAAAACTAAGTTAGCTTTACAAGTGCAAGATATTAAGGTAGTGGAGGGGACAGTGCAGCTCCACATACGTTGATCCAAGGTCAATCAGTGGGGAAAAGGATCGGGTATTACTATGTCACGTTGTCACATTACGACAATCTGCCCTGTCCAGGCGGTGGAGACATATCTAAAAATTAGGGGATTGAACCCAGGATACCTTTTTATGTATAGGGATGGTTCCCCTTTGATGAAGTACCAATTCTGGAAGTTAACAGATTTGGCCCTTCAAAGGGAAGGAGTTCAAGGTCTTAGATTTGGCACGCATTCCTTCAGAATTGGTGCGGCATCCACGGCGGCGGCCCTCGGTTACCGCCCAGAGGATATCAAACAGTTAGGACGGTGGGCTTCGTCCTCTTATCGTTGGTACGTTAGGGCACTTCCTAATGTCTAGGCAGGGGCCTATTTTGTTTGTGTCTTGCAGATACCATGGTGGTGGCCAGGAGAAGACACATCGTAATTGTGGGCCACAGCTATGTTTTTTGGGCAGCGTGGTATGCTGCCGCATCCCCATGGGGGAGCAACCTTGGCCTTGATGCATGAGCCCATATTGAATGGAGAGGGCGCCGTGGAATGCTGTGGGGCCAGCTTTGTTGAGTGGCCGCTTTTGGGCACCATCCACCAGAGGTGTTGGTGATACACTTGGGTGGTAACAATTTGGTGTGACATCGTGGAAAGGCCCTGATCATCGATATGATTCGTGACCTCACTTGGTTGAGGGTCACACATCCTGCCATGCACATGGTTTGGTCGACAATCATCCATCGGCTGTCATGGAGGGATGCCAGAAATTTTTTACCCATAAACACTGCCTGACGGAGTGTTAACAAGGAAGCCTGCAGAGCTGTTTGCAGAGGCCTAGGATCGGTGATTGGTCACCAGAGGATCTGCTCGGATAGGCCAGATTTTTTCCGGTCAGATGGGGTACATCTTTCCGAACGAGGTTTGGATGTCTTCCTTGAAGACATCAAGGGGGGGGCTGCTTTTGGAGCTGGAGCAGCTTGATGGCAGGCATGGGACTTAGCATGGCTAGTCCCTATGCTGTGGCGGTTAGTGTGGATTAAACAGGTAGTTTGGTGAGTCCCAGAGCAATAGCAGGTAATTATGGCTCATCTGAACTCCCAGCACTGTGGATCGTGTGATTACAGTGCTTGAGGGGAAAGATGCGCTGGGGAGACACCCGGACCAACAGTCAACAAGGAGAGAGTGGCTCGAGGTCCGGGGTGGTCAAATTTGGGACAACAGAGTTTCTCAATGTCTTCATGGCTGGGAGAACTTGGGCCAGGGACTCGCACATGGGTTGGTTAGAAGGGTCCGTTTAGACCTACGTCTTTGAAACCTGAATCCACACTACGGCAGGACGCCCCTTTGCCAAAGGATTGGCAACAATGATTATATTCAATAAAGTGTGGCCCGTGTTTAATCCATATTTCTGGTCTCACATGTTTATTCCGGGGTAAGCGGGCAATGAATGAGCCGCTGCTGAGCCGTGGCTTCAGCAGCGTGGCTTAGCTTTGCCGGCTTCCCTGGAGGATGCGAGATTTCTTTTAAGTCTCGCGCGAGCAGTCTTGGAAGAGGGGGGAATGTTAGGCTATTTAAAGGCTGTTTCCCCCCCCCCCCTTCGCTTCCTCTTTCTTGCTGGCATCCCACCCGCCCGCCCTATATTCTAGTGTGACTTTATCTGGTCGCCTTTGGGGCCGGATAGAAATTTTTGACCCAGCTCCTGATTGGCTCTTGGAGGCGGGGATTTTTTGCCTATCCCACACTGGATAAGGTGCGCTGGCAATTTTGAGGTGGAAATTCGGTCACACTGGTGGTTAGTGTCGATTAAACAGGTAGTTTGGTGAGTCTCAGAGGAATAGCAGGTAATTAGAGTTCATCTGAACTCCCAGCACTGCGGATCATGCGATTACAGTGCTTGGGGGGAAAGATGTGCTGGGGAGACAATCAGACCAACAGTCAACAAGGAGAGAGTGGCTCGAGGTCCGGGGTGGTCAAATTTGGGACAACAGAGTTTCTCAATGTCTTCATGGCTGGGAGAACTTGGGCCAGGGACTCACACATGGGTTGGTTAGAAGGGTCCGTTTAGACCTACGTCTTTGAAACCTGAATCCGCACTACGGCAGGACCCCCCTTTGCCAAAGGATTGGCAACAATGATTATATTCAATGAAGTGTGCCCTGTGTTTAATCCACATTTCTGGTCTCACGTGTTTATTCTGGGGTAAGCGGGCAATGCCACTAAGCCATTTAAAACCCATTGAATCCAGGTGGTAGTCCCAAATGCCAGTGCTGCTGACTCCAATTGTATTGATCTGTATGTGAATCTACCCTTTTCCCCCGAAAATAAGCCCTAACCTGAAAATAAGCCCTAGTATGATTTTTCAGGGTGCTCGTAATATAAACCCAACCCCAAAAATAAGCCCTAGTTAAGTGAAACCCTGCCCTCCACCATTGTGCTGCAACCAGAAGATGACATGACTGTATTTGAATGAATGTAGATGGTTGTTGTGGCGGAATGCCCATGTCCCACCTGTCTGTCATGTGGAGCTCTAGAGCTGGAGCCTATGAGAGGACAGGAGGGCGGAGTCAGGGAAACAGTTAGAGACAGTTGGAAACTTAGAGAGCATGAGAGAGGAGGTTTAGAGAGTTTTATGAGAGAGATTGGAAAGTTGGTGTGGTATAGTTGGTTTATGAATTAAAGAATAGTTAAAGGATAGAAGTACAATAAATAGACAGTCATTTAATAGTATTCCAGTGATTCACAGTGATTTATATGAAAAGTAATACCAATAAAGAAACGTGTGTAATATCCAAGCAATGAGTGAAACATCATACAACATCTATTAATATACTTATGTGATTCAACAACAAAACAATAAATAATCAGTTATATTTAACAACACGTGTCCAGGCTGTATTATTGGTAAAGTGTGGATAAAGATCCACTGGTGGCAGTTGGTGTAAGGAGAATAAAGAACGTTGTGCCCAAAGGTGGGACCTGGGTTTGAGGGAAACAAACTAGGGACACTGGGGGGTGCGCGACAGTTGTACATGAAAAAAATAAAACATCCCCTGAAAATAAGCCCTAATGCTTTTTTTCGAGCAAAAAGTAATATAAGACCCTATCATATTTTCGGGGAAACATGGTACTTGGGGTTTGGGTCCAAATTAGAGAGGGGCACAAACTGATGACTGCTGCAACTGGTGTTTGGAAGTCAGCACCATGCCCCTCTGGCAGGGGAAGTGCCCGGCGGAGGCAGGGCAGGGAAGCTGGGATACTGCCTCCAAGTGGTTGCCCACTGGGGGGGGGGGAGTGCTGAACTGCCAAACACCTGTTTCAGCAGTAAACGAACTGGGCCAAACTGCCAAATCAGTTGAAAATAGTCAGCCAAGGTGCTGGATCTAATTTGGGAATAGCTTTCAATACCATGGATATTTCTTGCCAAGTCTGGACTAAGATCCAGAGTAGATTCAATGCCCCCTTGAAATCAGAGGTACCAGCCTCCACTGATTTGGACTAGAACAAAACCAATAGAATTTTGTTGTTTAGTCGTTAAGTCATGTCTGACTCTTTGTGACCCCATGGACCAGAGCACGCCAGGCCCTCCTGTCTTCCACTGCCTCCCAGAGTTTGGTCAAATTCATGTTGGTAGCTTCGATGACACTGTCCAACCATCTCATCCTCTGTCGTCCCCTTCTCCTCTTGCCTTCACATTTTCCCAACATCAGGGTCTTTTCAGGGAGTCTTCTCTTCTCATGAGATGGCCAAAGTATTGGAGCCTCAGCTTCAGGATCTGTCCTTCCAGTGAGCACTCAGGGTTGATTTCCTTCAGAACGGATAGGTTTGATCTCCATGCAGTCCAGGGGACTCTCAAGAGTCTCCTCCAGCACCACAATTCAAAAGCATCGATTCTTTGGTGGTCAGCCTTCTTTATGGTCCAGCTCTCACTTCCATACATCGCTACTGGAAAAACTATAGCTTTGACTATGTGGACCTTTGTCGGCAAGGTGATGTCTCTGCTTTTTAAGATGCTGTCTAGGTTTGTCATCGCTTTCCTCCCAAGAAGCAGGTGTCTTTTAATTTCGTGGTTAATGTCACCATCTGCAGTGATCATGGATCCCAGGAAAGTAAAATCTGTCACTACCTCCATATCTTCCCCTTCTATTTGCCAGGAGGTGATGGGACCAGTGGCCATGATCTTAGTTTTTTTGATGTTGAGCTTCAGACCATTTTTTGCGCTCTCCTCTTTCACCCTCATTACGAGGTTCTTTAATTCCTCCTCACTTTCTGCCATCAGAGTGGTATCGTCTGCATATCTGAGGTTATTGATATTTCTTCCAGCAATCTTAATACCGGCTTGGGATTCATCCAGTTCAGCCTTTCGCATGATGTATTCTGCATATAAGTAAAATAAGCAGGGAGACAATATACAGCCTTGTCGTACTCCTTTCCCAATTTTGAACCAATCAGTTGTTCCATATCCAGTTCTAACTGTTGCTTCCTGTCCCACATAGAGATTTCTCAGGAGATAGATAAGGTGGCCAGGCACTCCCATTTCTTTAAGAACTTGCCATAGTTTGCTGTGGTCCACACAGTCAAAGGCTTTTGCGTAGTCAATGAAGCAGAAGTAGATGTTTTTCTGGAACCCTCTGGCTTTCTCCATAATCCAGCGCATATTAGCAATTTGGTCTCTAGTTCCTCTGCCCCTTCGAAATCCAGCTTGTACTTCTGGGAGTTCTCGGTCCACATACTGCTGAAGCCTGCCTTGGAGGATTTTGAGCATATCCTTGCTAGCGTGTGAACTGAGTGCAATTGTACGGTAGTTGGAGCATTCTTTGGCACTGCCCTTCTTTGGGATTGGGATGTAGACTGATCTTTTCCAATCCTCTGGCCACTACTGAGTTTTCCAAACTTGCTGGCATATTGAGTGTAGCACCTTAACAGCATCATCTTTTAAGATTTTAAATAGTTCAACTGGAATGCCATCACTTCCACTGGCCTTGTTGTTAGCCATGCTTTCTAAGGCCCACTTGACTTCACTCCCCAGGATGTCTGGCTCAAGGTCAGCAACCACACTATCTGGGTTGTCTGGGACATCCAGATCTTTCTGGTATAATTCCTCTGTGTATTCTTGCCACCTCTTCTTGATGTCTTCTGCATCTGTGAGGTCCCTACCATTTTTGTCCTTTATCATGTCCATCTACTGAGCGTCCTTTCGGCTTTGGCCCAACCACTTCATTAGCTCTGGAGCTACTTGTAATTGTCCTCCACTCTTCCTCAGTAGCATGTTGGACGCCTTCCAACCTGAGGGGCTCATCTTCCAGCGTCATATCTTTTAGCCTTTTGTTTCTGTCCATGGAGTTTTCTTGGCAAAGATACTGGAGTGGCTTGCCAGTTCCTGCTCCAGGTGGATCACGTTTAGTCAGAACTCTCCACTATGACCTGTCCGTTTTGGTTGGCCCTGCACGGCATAGCCCATAGCTTCTCTGAATTACTCAAGCCCCTTCGCCACGATAAGGCAGCAATCCGTGAAGGGGAACCTATAGAATACTGGAATTTAAATAAATATTGAATTGCCATTTAGCAATTGATTCAATGGGTCTACTCCAGCTGGAAGAAGCAATTGGATTTAGGCCCAACATTTGAAGAAATATGGCTAGAAATGTGCACTAACACAGTGCAGTCCACGTCTGGATTTCACCAGAACGTAGGGAGAAAAGTTCAAGATGGGGTTAAGACTGCAAGTTTTGACTTAAAATGAAACATCCAGGATTGCAAATGACAGACTGTGCAGATAAATCTTGTAACTTTGCCAGGATGGACATAAAGAAGTACATTTGTCAAGTTTTCTAGCCAAGTATAAGACTACACTTGGAGAAGATGAACTGTCCATTTGCCGTTTGGAATGTACATACCACAGCTCATTCCTTCGTCAAAGATGAATGTTGCAGTTAAGTGAAGCTTACAGAATTGTGCATACTCAGCACAAAAGGGAGAGAGGGAGGCAGAGCAAGAAAGAGAGACATCAAAATCCTCTGCCAACTTCTGCTTAAGAAAATTCAAATGCACTTACCCTATTATTTTTTAAAAGTACATTTAAAATATATTATGCTTCAGACAATTTCCAAATCTTCCTTAGACAGTTTAGCCCCCCTAAATTCTATGCTGGTTATACACAGTTTTAGGGGATCAGATCAAATGTTGATGGAATCATTCCAAGTAGAGATAGCAGAGGAGGAAGAGGAGGATGCAATGGCAGTGATTATCTAAATTTCTGTTCTGACTATGCAAGATGACATAAGACAAAGGAAGAATTGCAGAAGAATGTTCTCTATCCCCACAAGGCATGTTTGAACCCTAATGGCCAGAATCCTGTTGCTTAGTGTAATAGAATAGGCCCACTGAATCAATGGGGATAAGGTGAACCATCTCCTCCATGAATTTCATTGATTCAAATTGGGCTACTCTAACTACAACTTACTTTTGTATAGTAAGTAACAGTTAGAGTAAACCCATTTGAATCAATGGAACTTACAAAGGAGTTCGCTCACTAAATCCTCATTGTTTCAATGACCCTACTCCTACACTAAACAACAGGATTTTGGCCTCTGTGTCCATAACAAATCGATAGATGCTTCTTATATAGTCTTTTTTTTTTTTTTTTTGCAACTATCCTACAAAGAAATCCAGCATTATTATCAGAAGTGTTGGATGGTAGAAGTGTTGTGGCCTTCATAGATCTTACAAAGGCCTTTGATTTGGTTAGCAGGGATGGCCTTTTTAAAATACTCTCCAAGATTGGATGTCCACCTCGACTCCTTAACATCATCAGGTCCTTTCATGAGTTAGTGAAGGGCACTGTAGTTTTTGATGGCTCAACATCAGATCCCTTTGACATCCGAAGCAGAGTGAAGCAGGGCTGTGTCCTCGCGCCAACCCTGTTTGGGATCTTTTTTGCCGTCATGCTGAAGCACGCCTTTGGAACTGCAACAGAAGGTGTCTATCTCCGGACTAGATCAGATGGAAAGCTCTTTAATCTCTCTAGATTGAGAGCAAAGACCAAAGTCCAGCTGAAATGCATGCGGGACTTCCTCTTCGCTGGCAATGCAGCTGTTGTTGCCCATTCTGCTGAAGACCTCCAACAACTCATGAATCATTTTAGCAAGGCCTGCCAAGACTTTGGATTAACAATCAGCCTGAAGAAAACACAAGTCATGGACCAGGGCGTGGACTCACCTCCCTCTATTACCATCTCCAAGCAAGAATTGGAGATTGTTCGTGACTTTGTGTACCTTGGCTCAACGATCTCTGACACTCTGTCCCTAGATGCTGAGCTGGATAAACACATTGGCAAAGCAGCTACCATGTTCTCTAGACTCACAAAGAGAGCATGGCTTAATAAGAAGCTGACAGCATATACCAAGATCCAGGTCTATAGAACCTGTGTCCTGAGTACACTCCTGTACTGCAGTGAGTCCTGGACCCTTTGTGCACGGCAGGAGAGGAAGATGAACACGTTCCATATGCCTTGTCTCCAACGCATTTTTGGTATCACCTGGCAGGACAAAGTTCCGAACAGAGTAGTCCTAGAATGAGCTGGAATTTTTAGCATGTATACATTACTGAAACAGTGACGTCTACGTTGGCTCGGGCATGTCATGAGAATGGCTGATGGTCGGATTCCAAAAGATCTCCTGTATGGAGAATTAGTGCAGGGAAAGCGCCCTAGAGGGAGACCACAGCTGCGATACAAGGATATCTGCAAGCGGGATCTGAAGGCCTTAGGAATGGACCTCAACAGATGGGAAACCTTGACATCTGAGCGTTCAGCCTGGAGGCAGGTGGTGCATCATGGCCTCTCCCATTTTGAAGAGACCCTTGTCCAGCAGGCCGAGGCAAAGAGGCAGTCCCGAAAGCAGCAAAATCAGGGAGCTGGACAGGGGACAGATTGTATTTGTCTTCAGTGTGGAAGGGATTGTCACTCTCGAATTGGCCTTCTTAGCCACAGTAGACGCTGTTCCAAATCCTCTATTCAGAGCACGTTACCATAGTCTCTCGAGACTGAAGGATGCCTAATCTAATCTGGATGGTAAACTGAAAGGGACACTGCTGTTTCAGGAACACTGCAATATAAGCAAACATCAGGATCAACAACTATAAGTGAAATAGTATATAATATTAATCATATGCAACCATATGCTGTTATTTAGAAATACTTTCTGTTGTGGTCAATGAGCTTTACTGCTTTAGTATGTGGCCAAAGGAAGTTGTGGTCTTTTCCCCAATTTTCATCTTGAGGAGAACAATTGTTTTAAGAAACATGAGGAGTAAGCTGCTGAAAATGACAACTAAGTTGAAATGGACCCAGTGAATTGATATTTTACTGATGTAATGTTCAAATATGTGCTTCATATGTTTATATTATTTCAGATTTTCTTTTGCAATTTCTTTGTTATGTATTCTATGACTATAACATATGTACAGTGACGCATCACTTTGTGCAATGCATGTGGGCCCTACGTGTCACAAATGTTATACAGCCATCTCTGCTAAAAATATTTTTTCATATTCTGAACTATACTTTATCTTTGGTCCATATTATTTACTGCAGTACAAATGCATGTCACAGTTGTCCACCAACTATGTTAGAATACAAACATCTAACAATCCATGTTAGAATACAAAAAGTGCAACCAAACAGAAGTGAGCAGCACTGTTGGGGAAGGGAACTCTGGAATATTCTCCTCCACACAGCTATTAAAGGTACAGGAACTCTGTTCTCTTTTTCATTTAGTCATCATACCAAAGAGCAAATTGTACACCTGTACATACCAGAAAAAAATGATACATTGTCCTTTAAGAATATATTCTGAAAACTTTACATTAGCATTAAGTTCAAATACCACTCTCTAGAGTACTGGTTCCCAACCTGATGTAAGTGTATCCCAAAGGATATAAACCAGGACATTTAGGGTTACATTTAAAAAAATGCACAATGGCAGTAAAAGGCCTAGGGAAGCAGAGGGAGGTGGAACGGAAGTATATGTTATGGATTGGCATTTGGACAAAACATGTGTAAGAGCTTCCTGAAAAGCATCCGTAACCCTCCACAGTCCTCAATGGACAGGTTCATTCTATCTCCTCTTGACCTTATGAGGGTGAGAGGCAGGTTCAGTCAGGTTAAGCTGTAAGACAGGGTTGGCTGGGCTGTCTTTCCATTCTGTGGTTGTGTGCTGGAATTGCAGCTGTCCTGTCAGCCTTTAGCTTAGGGGGAAGCTGATGAGTTTTGTGTCAGGATTCTTGAAGGGGCTGCAGAAAGCTGAGCATTAGGTGGATTTGGAGTTCTTTTGGGATTGGAGGCAGGAGAACATGGTGCTGGTAGACTGAGGGGGCTGCTGTGGCATCAGGTGCTTCATTGGTGCCAGCCCCCTCTTATTCTCTTCTGTGCCAAAACCTGGGTGGGGGGAGGGAAGGAGGCCATGCCACAGAATCCATCTCCACTTTTGGTTCCCATAGTCCAGCTGAGAGGACAGGGCTGTATGGAGTTGAGACCCTCCTCACCAAAGGGGTGAGAGTTGCTAGGTGCTGCATTTTGGATCTTGTGATTGCTGAGACTGGGGCTCCCCTTGTGGGATGAGGAATAGGGTGGGGTTGTCGTGGAAAAGAAGAGGGGCTGGTGGGGCAATGTTGCGGCTTCTGTGGCTTGTGCCATGCTAGTTACTTTGAGAAAGGAAAGAAGGGGGGCTGGGGAAGGAGTCAGGTTGGGAGATATCATGGGTTTAATGGAAGCCTAGAGATGGGAAGTGGGCTGAGCTGATATAAGAAATAGATACAAGTCTGCCCCTTTGTTGTTTTGGTGAATGGTAGGAGCTAGAATTTATGGAAATGGACTCCCAAGGGATGCACAGGTGAAAAAATGTTGGAAACCACTGCTCTAGAGGTACTCATAGAGACACAACATGGTGTAGTGGATAGAATGATGGGCTATGACTAAACATGAGAACAAATAAAGAACAAATCATAAGATTTGTAGAACATCACTTATTCAGCGACTATCCATCGCTTCATATTCATCAATCGTGGAGACCCCGACAAATACAAAGGGACAAATATTTACTTGTTTTTTATTCGTCCCCAGAGGCAAAGGGGAAAGGCTAGGCTGCCAGAACAGCGGCTTCCGTTCCAGCAGCCCAGCCTTTCCTCTCTGCCTGTGTGCCTGCCGAACAGCTGATCAGCAGTCACATAAGCAGAGAGAGAAGGGCTAGGCTACTGGAACAGAAGCTGTTGCCACTGTCAGCAAAGAAAGTGGCAGCGGTGGCAGTGCGGAAGTGGTGGCAGAGATGGCAATGGCGCCGGCAGCAGCAGAGGCAGGAGGACAAGGTAAGGAAGTGATGGAGGCAGTGGTAAGGGGGCTGGGGGCAGGCCGTGGGGGCGGGGGGCTCAACTTTTCTTTTCTTTTTAGACAGCCATGGGCTGTCTTAAAAAAAAAAAAGCACCGACGACCTGATTTGTGGTTCATCAGTAAAATATCAGTAAAGTCATAGTCCATTGTTTGTCAACCTTGATGAACCACAAACCAAGATGAACCACCATTTTGGTGGTTTGTCCCCTCTCTAACTATGACTCATGACATCTGGGTTCAAATTGCCACTATTGGGTAGGCAATAGTAAAACCACTTCTTAAATATCTTACTTGCACTGAAAACCCTAGTAGGGTTTCTAAAAGCTGAACATGATTTCACCACACATAAGAGGTATTCATGACTCACGAAGTCCAAACCAGAATAAATGCATTACATTTATATTTAAATAATAGCAAATGCAAAACAAACAAGATAAGCACTTTGAGAAAGAAACTTTGTACATTACCAGTTTTATTCTGATTTGAAACTGGAGTAATAGGCCCCCATTGTTTCTTTTAAAAAAATGTTTGAAGAGAGAGATCTGATAGCAGTTGAACAGAAGTATTGACGAGAATCCTGCTGGTGATCTGTGCATGTGAAAGTTACCATTAACTAATGAGGGACCAGTTGCAGGGGCTTGCCTACAACTTACAATATGACTGGTACCTAGTTAGTGCACAGCAATTTTCTGCAGTGAGTTATACAATTTGCCTTCTGCATAATTAAACCATCAGCAGGATTCTGACCATTATGTTTTATCTGCTGAACTCTCTTCCCTCCAAAATAAAATCATTTCCCATGTTAAAGACTTTATTTGTAACTAAGGGCCTTGGGTTATGTAGTCAGCAGCCTTGGGTTACATAGCCATCCTGGTGATTTCAGTAAGGCAGAGTCAATCTAGAATGAACACAGAAATTCAATTTCAGTTTACAGCTGCCTAACTGTTCACATATATTTCCAAACGAGGGGCTGGCCATTTTTCTGACAGTTCCCAAGTGAGAACATGACCAGTGAGGCATGGTACAGCTGTTGTCCAGGATGACCAGAATATTGGTGGGCTCTTGCAAATAAACACTTGTTTATGCCTCTGCCAATTACATCAATTGATTTACTACATAATTTCCCAACTGTGTGCCAGAGCACACTAGCAAACCACAGGATAACAGCGAATCTGATGTAACAACTCCCTATCCACAAAGGAAACACTGTGAGGAGCAAACTCTGACTGCATCTGGTGGTGAATGTGGTGGTGAAATTTCCTAGGCTTGTATTGGAGCCCAAGTGGCTTCTTTCTGTTTTCTGCCATGTTTTGCAAAAGAAGGCTCTGGGTCAATTTGAAATACCCCTCTTTCCTGTTAGTCCCTCACTCATTCACTGAGCTAAGAACTTTCTTGAGAAGGGGGAGAGACCCAACACATAGAAGATACTCTTTTTTAAATGTTTCTTGTTCTTTCATCAGTTCCTGAAAGAGAACCTCTAAAACACAAATGATTCATGTTAATGAAAGAGGGATACATGAAAGTTTTATGTTTCTTTCATGTTCCAATTTTCGCATAACCTTTTTTTCACCTTTTGCCTGTCAAATCACTCAGAGAAATTTTT
Organism: Intellagama lesueurii; assembly: GCA_037013535.1. NCBI lineage: Eukaryota > Metazoa > Chordata > Lepidosauria > Squamata > Agamidae > Intellagama > Intellagama lesueurii. Next base: position 88,963,453 of record JBAJHW010000004.1, on the reverse strand, counting down.
CATGCATTAGCACTGTGCAGTCTGCTGTCAGCAGCCAGTCAAAACATCTGGAAGGTGGAGGCGGCAACTGAGAATCTGTAAATGAGCCTGGATTGGTTGGAACCCAGTGAGGAGTGTTCTTGTTTTACTTTTACTTCAATTGTTCCTTGTGGGTGAGATTGGTTTGCTGCTGAGCTCCTAGTACCTTCCATCTCAAATTGTGCTGCCTGCCTCTTGCCTCCTTCTTGGATGCTTCCCCCCTCCATTGGTTTTTTTTTTTCTTTTTAAATTGATTTTTTTTTTGTAGAATTTTCCCCAAATGCTTTAGATTATTTCTCCTCCTGCCTAGCATGCCTGCTCCTGTCTGGGGGATTCAAAGAAGAGAACAAAAAGCATCAAGTGGTAGGAAGGATAGATATCTCCCCATATTCTAGTATACTCAGTTTGGAGGGCTTTGATTACACTTTTTTTGAGTCTTTATTTGCTTATTTGCTTTTCTTGGTTTTGGGGAGAAGGGGCTGTATATGTGAGTTTTCAATTTTGCTACTGTTCCCCTGCATGTGGGGCTCTTTGTTGACTCTTATTTGTTTGTTTGTTTTTAAGTTATTTGATTAAATTACTGTGTATGTATTCTGTTAAAGCTGTATATTTTCTTCTGGGGTGTATGGGCCAGAGGGATGGACTTTGTGACACTGCCAGTGTGCCACTGGTCCACATCAGTGGTAGTTTTTCACTGAACACAGCTTGGGACATTATTCTCTTGTTCTTTTTTGGTATTGTGATGTTGTTTGCTTTATTGACTGTGTATCTTCATATGTGCCATGCAACTGGTGCTTGGCTTGCTGGCTGCATCCTTCCGTTTTTTCAGTGCTGCTGCCCAGGCCCATAGGGTCTGTTGTACTGGATGGGTGGCACTGAAATCATATTGTCTTCTCTTATCTAATTTTTCATGACTTTACTGCCTTCTCCCCACATACAGATCTTTCTTTCTCATGTATTGTTACCTTGTTACTGTGTTTCGAGTAGATTGATTCTCTTTTGTCTTGTCTCTGCTTTTCTGGAGTAGTATTTATTTGTTTATTCATACATTTATTATTTCAGCTTGTATACCACACATAGTGCACACACTTTCTGGACAGGTCACAACACATTAAAACACATTAAAATCATGCTATAATAAATGAAACGAAGTACCTTGCAATAAATACCACAAAATAGAATAAAATCCTGTTCAGTCTTTGGGGATGGACCATAGTAATAGGTCCCTCCTCCCCACAGAAGGATATAGTTATGTGAAGTCCAAATCTCAGGAGGAGATGGTGTGACTATGACAAAGGGGAGGACTCAGATTATCCTTTCCCAGTCCTGACATGCACACCAGATCAAGAGTGTGACATACAACATGCGTGGACCCAGTGAAATGTAGGGACATGCCCATGGCCTCCATGACCTCCAGAGCTGCTCCAGACAATTGTGTCTCAGCAAAAGACTGGGGGACCTCAACGCAACAATGGAGACTATTTTGTCAGCTCTGGTAGGGAATGTGCTGTATCATGGGGGTGGGGAGTGGTACACCAACACCAGTCCATGAGGCAAAGACACTCCAGACCTGGGCATGGAGATCCTGCTGATATTGATGGCATTTCTGTAGTGTATGGCAACATCCCCTCCCTGCCCTCATGAACTGCCATGATGCTGGATCAAGTATCCTGGGGGTCATAACTGGGGATGTGCTATTCCCTCTTTGTCTCCCATCCAGATTTCCATTATGCTCAACAGGTCTTTTAAAGGGTTCTTTAGGATGTTTGGAGTCCCAGAAAACACACATGGAGAAACACTTACCCTTACATGTAAACCCAATGGAGCAGAGCACAAGAAAATACAAAAACAAAAGGGACACCCCTTGAAAGAACTGAAAAGGTAAGAAATATGAACAATTTCTGCAAGCACATCCCTAGTCCAGACTTTATGGGGTGGTCTGAGAACCCAACCCCCAGAAAAGGTCCAGCACCTTGAAAGCTTAAACTAAAACCAAATTTGTGCCTGAAGTTTCCTCTGAAGGCTGCACAGAGTCTCAAAATAGCCCCTTTTAAAAATGTAAACAGGAAGTTCTGGAAGGCACTTTCAGTTGTTTTTTTTATTTTGCAAGATCAGAAGTCGTACAGCATCCTTTCCCAAAGCCCAGACAGTGGAAAACATACCGGAAAACAAAATTTCATTTTTTTTGGTGCTAATTTTTGCAGGGGCCTCTTGCAGACTCTTGGAGGCTGAAGAAATCCTCTGAGGACACATGAAGCCCTTGGGGCACCAATTTGCCAGTGATCTAGCTTAATATTACTTACAGTGGTGGCCAGCCCCTCTTCGTGGTTTAAGATGAGAATCTTTTGTGATCCTAACTGCAGATTCTAGATATGTTTTCCCCCTTCTGACATTATCTCCTTCAACCTGGAATCATGTTCAAAACAGGGCTTCTGCATGTGGGCAGGCATTTTTTAACCTCTCACAGTCAGCAAATAAAGCTGTTCTGGAGTAAGACTAAAGTCTTTCCCCAATGTACTAAGAAGGGAATAAAATGTACCACAGCGTTCATTAAAAAAAAGGGGGGGATTGTTAACTTACGAATACTAATTTACAAAGATGCTGAACAGACCCATGGAGCAGAAAGCCCACATGAAAAAACTAATGAATGTCATATTGATTGTCAGCAAGGAAAAGGTCCACCTCTTCCAACACCATAAGAGAGCCTGACGCCAAGTCCCTGGCACAAAAACAGCACGAAGCACTGTGACTGCATCTGCTGTATGTAAGCTATTCCCCATAAATATAGTTTATGGCTTTCTTGTGGCTTGGTGGCTTGATGTCCTGCTGATGTCATCTGCGCATACAGTCTGCACCGCTATGTCTCTGTGCCATTATCCTTCTGTTTTATTGCTGTTCCCCTGTGGATAGCTTGTTCACTATTGCATTTTGCCTTTGGCCCCCCTCTTGAAGAGAGTTATCTATAGCTGTCTACATTCTCACTGGACACATCTACAAAAATGAGCTTGGATGCTACATACCAGATGGTGAGCTTCTTCTGGAGGGCTCAAACTTTCAGTGCAAACACAGCCTGTTTTCATGAAAAAATGGTGAGTAAGACATACTGCTCAGGTTTCCAAGGGCTACAGTAATAGGAAGTCATTTTTTTAAATTATTTATTTATTTATTTCAAGGGTAAGGGGAAATAAATCGGGATAACAGGGAATATAATAGGAAGTCATTTTAACTGGTTTAGCCATCACTATCTTCTCCTGGAGGGTCCTAGGATTAATAGTCATGTGAGAAGGAAAGGATCTGTCAGCTGGGGGATTCCCATTCTATTCCAATCAACCCTCAAATTTCTTGGAAAATTGTGAGAGTTTCATCAAGAAGAAGATCAGCATCATGTCTGCTAAGTATCCAAGTAAGTTGGAAAAGCGAACAAGAGATCTGTTTCACAGAAATGTGCACCTTCTGGTATTCCTGGAATGTAGAAAACAGTGACATTTATTTCTGGTTTTGTTTTAATTTTTGCACTACAGGTGGTTAGAGCAACAAAACATGAGACCCCAAACAACATCATTAGAAAACCTCCTTCTCAAGTTGTAATATATGCAGTTCTATAGTTCTTGTAGCCCTTTGTGTTCTGAACTCTGTTCAAGTGTGCTTAAAGTGTGTGTGGCCCACTTGTGATGAGAGAAGCACATTAATCCCTCACCCTCCACCATTGCTTTAATGACAGAAAAGGAATAGTCTGATGAGGGAAAGGTTGCTCTATCTGGCTAGCTTCTTCATGCAAGCTAACCTCCCTTTGGCTTCAGACTGTTGTACTTTCATGATTAAAGCTTCAATAAACAGGATGGAGCTAGCACACTTCTCACATCATATGTGAACTCCACACACTTTAAGCATGCCTGAATAGGGCTACGGTAATGCTATGGTAATGCCAAAAGTTGTAATAACACAAGGAGTGAGAAAAACAACAACAACAGTATTCACTTTGATACATGTGCTCATTTCACATTTCCGCATAAGCGAAGCTTCTAATCAGGAGGTGGAACTTTTCCGTATAGTCCGCGATCTATCCGGAGTTGGTCACAGTGACTGGCCTCCCACTAGCATCTCACCTGACCAATTTGCAGCATTTTAAAAATCTAAAGTGGAGTCCATCCGCCGGGATCGTATCCCCTATTTGAAAACAGTAGATCGAGCAGAGACGTCCAGCACTCCGCCTTGCCCGATGAGATGTAATAATTTTCTGCCTATGACGTCAGATATGGTGGACAAAGTGCTTGATCGCTGTCGTGCCACCACCACCTCCCTTGACCCTTGCCCAGCCTGGCTAATCAAAGCAGCCAGACCTATAACAACTCAATGGGCCACTGCAATAATTAATGGGTCTCTCCAGGAGGGCAAGGTTCCTCTTGCCCTCAAGGAGACACTCATTAGGCCCATTAGGAAGAAACCGAGCTTGGCGGCGGATGACATTGGAAGTTATAGGCCCGTCGCCAATGTTTCTTTCCTTAGCAAAGTGGTAGAGAGGGTGGTGGCCGATCAGCTCCAGGCCCTTTTGGATGAAACCAATGCCCTGGATCCATTTCAGTTGGGCTTCAGGAAGCGCCACGGTACAGAAACGGCATTGGTCGCCCTGTTTGATGTCCTGCTGAGGGAGGCCAACAGGGGCAAAACGTCTCTGTTGGTCCTCCTCGATATCTCAGCCACCTTTGATACCGTCGACCACGGTATCCTCCTGGGGAGGCTCTCTGAGTTGGGAATTGTGGGGTCCCGCGGGGCTCGATTATTTCCCCAATGCTGTTTAATATCTACATGAGGCCGCTGGGTCAGGTCATCGGGGGTGTGGGGCTTCATGACATCAGTATGCTGATGACACCCAGCTCTACATCTCCTTTTTCTCAACAACAGTGGATGTCGTTTCGTTCCTTCAGCGCTGTCTGGAGGCTGTACTGCAATGGATGCAGAAGAATGGACTGAGGCTGAACCCGGACAAGACAGAGGTCCTGAGGGTGGGTGGCCCCACCATCAGTGGTTTGGGAAACTCGCTCTCTTTTGGGGGAGTGACTCTCACCACAAAGAGTGAGGTTCGCAGCTTGAGGGTTCATCTGGATCCGGCGCTCACCATGGAAACGCAGGTAGTGTCAGCGGTCCGCTCCGCCTATTTCCATCTGTGGTGGATTGCCCAGCTGCGTCCCTATCTTGATGTTGGGGCGCTCACCACTCTGGTCCATGCGTTTGTAGTCTCAAGATTAGACTACTGTAATGTGCTCTGTGTGGAGCTACCTTTGAGATTAATGCGGAAACTTCAAATGGTGCAGGATGCAGCGGTCAGACTTCTCACTGGGGTGAGAAAATATCAGCATATTTCCCCCACTCTGGCTGCCCTGCATTGGTTGCCCATTCATTTTCGCATTGATTTCAAAGTGTTAACGATGACATATAAAACCCTAAATGGTTTAGGACCTCAATATCTGGCGGAATGCCTCCTCCCACCTACATCTACCTGAATCACTCGTTCTAGCCAAGATGGGCGGCTGAGGGGCGTAATGCTGAGGGAGGCCTGGAGAGAAAGAACAAGAAACCGGGCTTTCTGGGCAGTGGCCCCTCACCTTTGGAACAGTCTGCCCGCAGAGATCTGTCTGGCTCCCTCGCTGGGTGTTTTTAAGAGCAAACTTAAGACCTGGCTCTTTAGGCAGGCTTTCCCTCCTGTCATCACCTAATTACTTTTGCATCTTCAATTATATTATTACAGTTGTTTTTATTTTATTATATTGTATTTACTTTTATGAATTATTGTCAGTCGCCCAGAGTAGACTTCAGTCTAGATGGGCAGGGTATTAATTGAATAAATAAATAAATAAATTCACTCTGTGTTGGAATTCTCCCCTTTAATACTAAATGGAAGTTAGAGGCTGTTACTATGGATTGGGTTCCTCTATTTTCCCAAACCACTGAAATCTGGGAAAAGCCAGTCAAAGCTGTCCCAAGAGTTTACAGTAATAGAGGGTACAAAGCAGGAGAAACTGAGGTGTGAGAAAGACTTTCCTTAGCCTTCAGTCCATTCTTCTTATATACAGTAGCTTCTCCAACTGTACGCCCTCCAGATTTGCTGGACTGCAACCCTCAGCTTCCCCACTTAACACAACCAGTGACCTTTCTTACCGGGGATAATGAGAGGTGTTGTGTGTCCCACCCAGAGGGGCACCTCATTGAGAAAGTCTGCTCTGATGGCGAGGATTTAAAACACAGAATGGTTTTTAAAACTTCTTCTGGTCATTTTCTGCAAAGTGCCGTGTTGCCCCTTTGTCAGATCTACATGCTACCAGCATGAGGAAGAATCAGAAATGGATTGAACAGAAACCATCTTAATTTTCTTCATCTTCTCAATCCTTCTTTGCTGACTGGATTGTGTGTTGTCTTTTTGAGCCTTCCAGCCTATGCAGCTCTGGATCTGCTTTTGGCCCTGGATAGATTCCAGCCTGGCTGACAGAGCAGTGGCTGCATCTTTTCTTTCCAGTGTTTCATTTGTTTGTGAATCTCTGTAGTCAAAACACTGGGAAACTGAAGCACTTAAGGTAGTGTTGCTCTGAGCAAAAGTGAGTGGAAGCATATGGAGATCAATTGAGTTATTCATAAGGTGCCACAGCGCTGACTAAACAGGCCACCTGCTGTTTCATTGCCTCAGGAGGTTTCTCTCTACAGCTCATTTTAAAATAATTTGCTAGCCAGAGCAAGACCAGAGAGAGATGCCTTAAGAAGAAAAGACGGAGCAAAATAATTATCACCACTATTTGGATGCAGGACAGTTTATAGATTTTTGGCATGCGCCTTACCTTGAACGGTTCCATGGGTATGTATGCCTGCATGTAATTACTTATCTGGATGTCTTAGAGAGATGCACACGTGCATGCAACATAATGCACATTAATTTTAACGCAAATTTAAATTTTAGAAATAACTAATATGGAATGTTTTCATCCTTCCTTTTTCTTGTTTTAAAGGCAGTTTTTTAAAAGTAATAGCCAGTAAACTATAAACTTGGTGAGGTGCAGTAAAAGTTAAAGACAGAGATTAGAGTGTTAGCAAGGAAAACAAGGAATATGGCTCAACGTGACCTGATTTTTGTGATTCCAGCTCATTGCTGAGAAGCTGAGGGTACAGAAGGAAGATGTCATCTCACTGGCCCACTGTTACTAGACATTTAGTAGGGATTAGAGATGGAGGTGTTCGTATTCGTATATGGATATCCCCGCACAGGTGGAAATAACGAAGGACTGTCCACTCACAATTTTGCCGCTGCCGCCGGCTCTGCAGCAGCTTCCTATCACGCTGTTCTCCACAATGGATTAGCCACTCTCCGACCTCGCAGAGAGGCTTGTCATTCCGCCTCCTGCCAGGACTGGGTAATTGATTGCGGACAACGGCGCAATAGGAAGGCACCGCGGAGTCGGCGGCAGGGCAAAATTGTGAGTAGACAGTCCGGCCCCATGGAGCCGGACCCTCTTTATTTCCACCTGTGTGGGGATATTTGTATTCGTATATGAATACAAATACCCCCATCTCTAGTAGGGATCTATTTCCTACTGGTATAGGGACTACTTCAGTCCATTAGATGCAAGTGTTCCCACTTGTTTCACCAACAAGCACTGATTATCTACAAACACAAGGAACTATCTTATAGAAAATGAAATCACCTGGCTCATTGTTCACAACACCAACTGGCAGCTGCTCTCCAAGACTTTTTCCAGTCCCATGAGAAGATGAGAAGAATTGAAACTGTGATCTCCACCCTCCTCCCTACAGATATCACTGTCCCCAGACATGTAATGCAGCCTTCTAAATAAGCCCACAAATGTCAGTAGCCTACTTTTTAAAATTAAACTAAAATTGAACAGCAATGAAAGCTGGCTGGATGGCTCATTGGTTTAGCTATCTGGCTGCGGAGCCAGAGGTTGGGAGTTCGATTCCCTACTGTGCTTCCTGTGAGTAGAGCCAGCCTGTGCGGCTGTATAGTCCCAGGGTGCACCCAGAAGAAGGAAACAGTAAACCACTTCTGAATATTCTCTACCCCGAAAACCCTGAAAAGGGTCAACATAAGTCAGAGTTGACTTGACAGCACATAATTATTATTTAAGCTGCACAGAAACACAGATTCCTAGCTTCTTTGCAAGCTAATGTTTATTTTTTCTAAAGCTTTCTGTGAATGTGCACTGGTGGGTGATGGCTGGAATGAAAGAACTGGCTTTCCTTCCTTTGCACACAACCAAGAAACCAAGTTAACTGGCAAAAAGCAATGGAGCCCCTCCTCTCTGCCCCTCCTTCCCCGATAGCTTAACACTTACACAGAATTCCTTTTTGGCTATTGTTGCCAGGTGACTTGTGGAAGGCAAAGACTGATTTAGGACTTTCAAAGTCAACAGTGACACACACAAATACACATATACACATTCTAGTTAGGGCTGTAAAAAAAAATCTCTGTTTCATTTTCACTGTATTTCCCACAATCCTACCAGCATCCTTGCTCTGTCCAAGTTCTATATCAGTTTGTGATATCTTCCCTCTTCAACATCACACAACATGGGTATTTATATGTGTATCAGTCAGTACACAGTTTCTCTACAGTACACAATTTTAAATGTTTTATTAATTTATTTTTCCTGCACTCCCCATGTGTGTGTATGTGTGTTCATTTGTATGCATTTTGTTTGGTTTCTCTTATCACCCATATTCATAGGAGAAAAATTGATAATTTCAGCTCTCTCCCAGTCATAGGAAAATAAAAGATACATGTCTCTTGCTTATAATCTTTCAGGCCTGAACCTCATAAATTCATTCACAAGTTTCTGTTAATCCAAAATTTGTTTCTCTCTCTAACACTAGTCCAGTAGAAACATCTAAGCTGAGCTTTTCCAGCAGTCCTCTTTGAAGATTACAAGTAGCACTTTGGAGCAAGTCGTATTTCTTACAAGATTTAGAGCTAACTACCAAAAGATTTTTTTCCTGCCATATTCATTTATTTACACTTACTGGATTTCATTGAACCATTTCTATATTACTCTAAAGGAGAACCAAAGACAGAAAATATTTTAGCATTAAAACATCTGTTTTCAGGACGTTTTACAAAATCGCAAATTAAAATGAACACACCGATAGAAAGACAACAAAAACCTGCTCAAATATTTTTAAAGTGTAAAATATTCCAATCTGGTATAACTAGTTGTGGGGCAGAAAATGCTCCATCAGCCTACAATGAACTTATTTATTTATTTATTAAAAAATTACATCCCACAGCTCAGCCATGTTTTCCAAGCCCGCTTTATTCCCTTTCCTTGTTTCTTCTCAACAGCACTGCTTTCCCACAAAGGCATGTGTCTACCTGCATTTAGAGAGAAGACACAGCCCAGCGACTGTGCCACTTGTCTGTGTAAACCATTTGGGTGTGTGCTGATACGTAGCAGATCCAGCTGTTGGTAAGTGATACCGTGAAACAGACCTATTTTTAAAAAAGGAGGAAATTGTAGTTAATAGCGTATCTGCTGAAAGCAGGTAATTTTAATTATCTCCGATAGTTAGAAGTCATGAATAATTTATTACCCAAAGAACGGTAGTTCTCTCTCTCTCTCTCTCTCTTTTTCCCCCTGCCTCCCTTCTCTCCAGTCTTTTAATCCTGATGGGACTTGATAATGCAGATCATAGTCCCAAGTGCTTCTTGACATGAACTCTTAACTCCAGAGGTAATGGTGGGAGCTCTGGGTCTATGCCTGGATTTCCCTCCTAGCATACTTCCACCTCTCAGTTTTCCTTCAAATTCTTCTTCAAAATTTCTCTCTTGTACAGTCTTTGGTTGAATCCTTCATGGCCCAATTTTATGTGCATAAACGTGGAAGCAATTTTGACAAAGGTCATTGGGATATCCCCCAATTTAAGATGTGTACATAGGATTCCAACCTCAAGCTGTATCCGCAGGTGAAAATGAAAAATAAAAGCAGCAAACAAACTATTTACATGCTCACATTGCTCCACAGTTTTTTACATCAATAATGTCTCCTCTTTGTTATGTGGTAACTAGAGTTCTGGATGAAAATTCATGTGGTTTGCGTTCTAATATGAACCAACCTGATTTGCACTTTCTGAACTCATATAAAAACCACAGCACAATAATTCCCCAGTTTTCACAACTCTCCGAATTTTGTTATCCAAAATGATAATTTCAGCCCTTAGCACTCAATTTGACAAGAAAGATATTACCTTTGAAAAATTGAAAGGATTAGAAATGTCACTATCCCAAAATCTCAGGGATAAGGTTCCAGATGCTTGGGCTTAGCTTGCTTATGAAGTGGCTGAGCAGAGTTTGCACATGTCTTTAACAGTACAATCATCTCTGCATCTCTTCCCCACATCCATCCACCCCCAGCTTCCTGCACTTTGGAAGCACATGTCGGTAAGCAACTCCTTTCACAAGCTTTTTACAGATCAGGAAGTATGGACAGGAGGGAAGTTGCAGGATGATGCAGACATCTGTAACAGAAACAAATAAACATATGGAACACTCCTTGACCACCTAGCAATATCATATTCAATTTAAAATATAGCCAAAAGAAATTCTAATGATCCTTGAGAATGAGGCAGAAAAGTGGAAGCTTCTTTCAAAGGAAGATAAAACTTTGGGGAAGCTAGACAATGGAGCAGCACTACCTTCATCTTTTCCCTAGAGGTGGACATGACACTTCCATTCCTCAAGCCTGCTACAGGGCTTACAGAAAAGGAACTGTATTATGAAACAAACTATATTGCATTGACACCTCAAAACTGTAACATTTGGGAGGCCCCAGAGAAGGTGCTGAACTCTGTAGAATGACAAGTGCCGAGTCAACATTCATCTGAGGACATTTGTTCTAGGAAATATTGTGTGGCTCTTCTCGTTCTTCATTCCTTACTCCCCTTCCACCACTCTTTCAGAATTGGTTCCAAATTCATTTCTCCCAGCTTCTTCTCTGTCACCACCACCACTACCAGCATTACAATGAAACCCTAGAATGATATTAGGCTGAAAAGACGGTGGAAAAAGCAAAACAGTGGCCACAATCTGTAAACACAGCTGCTGTTGTCACTTTTAGTGGCAGTGCAAAAACAAAAACAACATATCTTTGGGGGAGGAACAATGCTGTGCCGTGGCCCCACCTCTGAGAAACTGGTGGACAATTTCTCTTCAGTCTGTTGGAACTGGGGGGAAACTCTCTCCTTCCCTAATTTTCTGCACATAAATGGATGAAGAAAGGCTATTTTTGCATAGTTATATTATAGTTCCAAGTGAGAAAGAGCAAGCAAGAAAAGTAAGACAGCAGACCATTACTATGAAACTGGCTGGGTAGCTCAGTAAGTCAGTGAGTTAGGCATTGGCTGTGGAGCCAGAGATTGGAAGTTCAATTCCGTACTGTGTATCCCAAAAGAGTCAGGCTATGTGGCTTTGGATAAGCTGCATAGTCATAGGATGCCCCCAGAAGAAGGGAAAGGTAAACCACTTCTGAGTACTTTGCTTAGAAAACTCTGAAATGGGTTGCCATGAGTCAGAACTGACTTGACTTGATGACACACAATTATTCTTATTTAAGATGGGAGAGGGGGCAGCAAAGGGAGAGAAGCAAGCACTGGGTTGGGGGAAGAAAAGGTATAGAGAAAGAGTAGGGTGAGATGGGATGGGGTAGGAGGAAGAGCACATGTGATGGGGAGGGGGACAGAGAAAGCCAGGGAGAAGAAAGGAAGCATGTAAGAGAAAAACTATGGAATGTATTAGTCTACAAGTTCCATCAGTCACAGTAAGCATGGGTAATGCTCACAAATGATACTTTTCAGTTGCAGCACCTTATGATGTGGACAAGATTCTTGGCGAGTTGAATGCCACCACATGTGGGCTGGAACGCTCTCCCTTGGGAGATCAGGATGGCCCCTTCTCTTTTATCCTTTCGAAAAAAGTTAAAGACCCATCTCTTCAGGCAGGCTTTTAACAATTATCACTACATCTCTCAATCCTATTTTAGCAGATAATTTTAATATTTTTTATGTTTTCATGTTTTAATCTTTTAATTGTATTTTAAATCATATATTGTTTAATTTATCTTTTAATATTTAACTTATTGTGTTTGTAAATTGTGTGAATTTTAATCTTGTGAGCCACTTTGGGTCCCTTGTTGGGAGAAATGTGGCATATTATTATTATTATTATTATTATTATTATTATTATTATTATTATTATTATTATTATTATTATTATTATTATTATTATTATTATTATTATTAATAATAATAATAATAATAATAATAATAATAATAATAATAATAATAATAATAATAATAATAATAATAATAATAATAAATGATGGACACTGTGCTTCAACGCTGAAGGCATTCAAGAGAAAACTGGCCAACCATCTGTCAGATCTGTTTTGATTTGGATTCCTGCACTGAGCAGGGGGTTGGACTCAATAGCCTTACAGGCTCCTTCCAACTCCATTATTCTATGATTCTAAGAAAATGTCAAGGTGACAGTACACTGAGAGAGAGTATAGAGCTTGAATAGCTGCTGAATTTTACAAAATTGTGTACTATATATTTGAGAGGAGCACCTGGATGCCATAGGACCAAAACTATTGTAACATACCAAGGAGCAAGTGTTAGATGCCATTTCGTAGGAAGAGGGAAGAAGTGTGATAGAGAGGCTGAAGGTTTGCTGACTTAATTTGTCTTTCCAAAACTTTGCAGCCTTGTCTGTATGCTCAGTTCCCAAATTCCTTAATTATAATTCCTTAATTATAATCATCATCTTAAAAATGGGCAGGACTCTATAGAATTCCTCAAAAAAAAACCTAGTTTATCAATGTGGGATACTGTGTTTCCATAAGCATGATTCAAAACACCGGGAAATGACCCAATATTACTGCTCAATATCATGCCTGCATAGCCAGCAGGAAAAAGGATGCTAAGCTTTACGTAGCAATGGGGAACCTGAATGTTGACAACATCAGTGGCAGCAGTCAAAACAGGATACCGTCTTGTGCTCACCACACCGAGCAAGGGGAAAATCCCAGAAGCTGGTCCCTTTTTTCATTGTTTAACCACTTCTCACCCAAACACAAAGCAACTGTGGGGGGTGTTTTTCAGTAATGTGAATGTAAGTTGTCATTTCTGACCTTGGCTTCTGGAAAAAATTATGTTTCTGAAAAAAGATATGTGACAAGCTCCAGGGGGATTAGGAATTTCAATCTGAAAGATCGAAGAGGTCCTAAAAGTTAAGAAATGGGCAAACAGTTTTAAATCAATCTGCACTGTACAACCCCCTAAACTCATATAACTCCCAATATGAGGCGGCCATAAAAAAGAAAGTGAAACACTCCAATAAAATGAAATCAGTGTCTCAGTGTGGAGCCAGCTAATAGTTTCTGAAACAGAAGGGTTATGAAACATTTTCAGATTGACAGGAATCACAGCTAATTGAAATGACCTATTCTTACTATATATGTCGTTCTCTAAATTGCCTTCTAAAGCTGCCCATCAAAAAGACAGAATTCCTCCTCACCTCACCTCCTTTCTAACATCTCTTTAATTGTGACTCATTATTTTATGTTTGCTTTTTTGATGCAATCCAGCACATAACCTGCTGTGATGTGCCAGATTTAGAACAAAACAAAACATCCTTTTAGCTCAAAGGACTCTCATTCCAATGGATGTGATGGCAAACAGCAAGATAGATGACAGATAAGGTATGTAGAGAGATAGAAAGATAGGTAGGAAGATAGATCTCTTGCTCTCTCCCTCCTTCCCTCCCTCCTTACACACACACACACACACATAGGGAGAGAGGGAGAGAGAGAGTTTGTACTAAAAACAAATAGGATTGTCTTAGTATTTATAGCTGTTTTTAACCCATACTTTTCTGCCTTGAAAAGCAGTTAAAAAGCTTTGTATTTCACGGTGGTTAATGCTTCTCCCCTCTTCAGTTCATCACAAGTTATGTGTAACCCTGTAACACTGACAACAGATTGAAACAAATTTGCACTATAACACTTATTTGATTAATGGAATGTAGCATGACTGGCAAGTAGGCAGTAGAAGGTAGCCATGAAGTCACTCGGAAAGAAGGGTGAATTTGGTGATTGTCTTTCAATTGGTATAAGAAGGAATGAGTTGATTAAAAAAAAGATGTTCCTAAGCAGCAAATTGTTATGTTGTAGAACCATTGGCAAATAACATAGGGAGAAGGGATGATAATTAGGCCACTACCTCAGAAGTTCTTGGCAAATCTCATTATGTTTCTGTTTCATACCTATTACATTTAATCACCATATTCCTCTGAGGAGGGAATATGACAAAAAACAGTGAGATAGATCAGTCTGTGAGATAGCAACAGACCTCACTTTACCCAGTGAGTTCCATGAGGGAGCTGGCCTTTGCATCTGGATCTCCACTTCTAAACCAACATTCCAGTTGCTAACCTTTCATATACCTCTCTGAGACTGGCAAAGGCCCAGGAGGCATAATGCAGGAGTCATATTTGGCCCAGGGTCTGTTAATTGCTGATATTTTTCATTCATTCATTCATTCATTCATTCATTCATTCATTCATTCATTCTGGCACCCAACTAGTAAATTGCTACTCTGGGCAGTGTGCAGAATAAAAAAATCATAAAAATCATAAAAACACATCTAAAATACAAAAGTCAGGGGGGGGGGATTAAAAGACAGGCAGCAAGAAACTGTCCGGTGGCAAAGAAGAACCAAAGATAGTTACCAAAGTTGCTAGGCAGCAACAACAGCTGCTTCCTCTGTGCTTTAACTATTGAAACAGTAACTCTGAGGTAAAATAGTGGAGGAAGAAGAGCAAAGAGGATCTCCTTCCCAATGCCTTGCCCACAGATATTAGGCAGAGTACGGTGGCTCTCAGTTGGCTGATTCTGAGGGACATGAAAAGGCATCAAATTCTCGGTGGTTTATTTTTGGTGTTTATTTTCTTCTTGTATTTTTACTTCTGAGGAAGGATGCCTCCTCTGAAGCAATAACTTGATCATCCTTGGATGCTTCACATATTATCCTGGGAGTGTACTAAGTGCTGCTGTGCCTCGGGCAGTAAAGTAACTTGGGCCATTCTGGTGCCTAAATCTATATCACCTACCATTACTGTTATATTCCTTTTTGCCTTGAAGAATGAAAGTGAAATTAATATTCTGTGGCTAGTGGTAGACAAAATACTACTTGTGCATCATACATGTTGGTCTTTTTGAACTTTTAAATTCTGTAAAATAAAAAGAAACAAAAAATATGTGAAGCCTTCAGAAGTGAGGAAAAAATATATTAATTCAGGTTGCGGGAATGACAGTAAACACCCGATTTTGCCAACTGAGCTGTTTGCTCCTTTGCACTCTTTCATGGAGCAACAAAAGGCCTATTCAGTCTTTATTACATCTATTGTGAATGTGGTGGAAGGAGAGTGCCTAGTCCTGCTCCTCCATCATAGCTTTCTCCATGGGAGTAGGCATAAGTCTGAAGAGCAGAGTGTGTAGGTTTTCCATGAGAGCAAGGACCCTGGAAAATCTAGGTTCTTGCTCACATATACAGTTGTATTCCCCTCTCTGTAATCCAGGATCATGAACCTAGAGGGGAGCAGCTAGCCCTGCCCCATCCTCCATTGCTTTGCCAGTGCTAGAAGTGTTGAGTATGAAGAGGAGAGAATCCTGCTTATGTGTAAGCTCTATGAGCAAGAATCCAGATTTTACAAATCCTACACATGAGCAGGAATCTCTCTTCTTGAGATGCATCATGGTTTGCATGACAAAGGCAATGAGGAAGGAGCTGGGACTTCTAACAGTGTTCATAACCCTGGATTACAGAAGGATTGAAAGAGGTGTATATTTGAGCAGAAACCTTTTCTTTTCAGACTGGTCACTGCTTATCAGGAAAAAAAATGTACAGTGGGAGTGGAGTCAGCTACTCCTTTCAAATCATACTCACAACACCTGATGCAATACCTGAACAGAGCCAAAGATGGTATCAAAAATGTATTAGAGGAAAATGCAATTTGAGTAACCATCAGTCAAGGTCATGGTTGATCTCTGCTCCCTGAAGTTCTTATAGGCAGTTTTCAATAGATTCAAATTATGGACCAGATCATTAAGCTAGCTGAATGACTCACTCAGTCTTGTTGTTAATAAAGAACACATCTCAAAGATTTTCCACACGGCTGTATGAATAACCTGAATTTATGTGGACCTCAGCAGTTCAATGCTGGGATGTCTTGCTTGAAAGTAGTCAAGAGCTGAAGTTTATTGGTGTGGGAGAAGGAGTTCTCTTTTCCACCCTCCCAGTATTGTCCATTTTATAATATGCCACACATCTGGAACCTTGAAAATCAAATCTTTTATTTCCATTGGAAGGGAATGTATTTCTTGGGAATGACATATAGCACAATATCTCTAAATGGAACAGAGCTTCATTGCCAAAATTCTCCTGGGGTTGCTTGAAGAGAGTGGATAAAAAATTGCTACACTTCTGAAACTCTAATTTTGCATTTGTTTCCTACAGTCCGTACCTAATAATGCCACTGTTTTCAGACATTCTAATTCAAAGAACTCATTTATGGCATATAATTAAAACGTCTAAATCTGTTCCTTTGAATCCTGCATGTCAACATCATCAAGTATGCATGCAGTTCTTTTCTGTGCTATTGAGAAATATGGTCAAGATAACTAGCCAATGTTGGGTGTGTGTGTACAAAAATAGGAAAACAATACAAAATCAAGAGAGGTTATAACTCTGACCATAAACTTCAGACTCTGAAGAAAGGTTACAGAGTTCAAAATTTTAGGGTAAAGGTAGGATTCAGCAAAGGGTATAAGATAGTCATTCCCGACTTTTTAAAGTCATGACCCCCTTTTATAATAGACAAGTAACCTGCAACCCCCCACCACCATATTTGCATCAAAAGACATTTTTAATGTGGTAAAGAAAACACATTAAAATAGATTTTCAGAACGTAATTCTACCCTAGTGTTATATTAATATTAATGTAATAATACATAAAGGGGGGCTGTAAATTTGCCTCTACCAGCACAATAGGATATCCTGTAGACCATCTTGACAGCTGATATCAGTGTTGTCAACATTTAGGCTGCAATTTTCTAGGTAAAGTTTGGCATCCCTTTTCCTGCTTGCAATGCAGGCACAATATTGTGCAGCAATATCAGGCCATTTCCTGGCACTTTGATTCATGGATACAGAAGCACAGTATCTCACATTCATAAACTGGAGGGGTGTTTTTCTAAAAAAAAATATTGAATAGAATCCTATGACATGCAGGAGGGAGAGCAATCAATTATTTGACAAGATTTGGGGTAATTATGTTTTTCTAAGTTAAGTCAAAACAAGGTGAGGATAGAGGAGTCTTTGGTCAGCTTCCAGCTGAGTTTTTGTGTGACATGTTTTCTCTTTCCTAGCACAATGACCTTTTCAAAATTCCAGCCTTGCAACATGGTGTCTGCAGCGTCTGTGGAACACTGTAAGATTTGTGGGAAATGTAAGTGTCATTCCTGCTGATTTAGCCCTCTGCTTGAATAGAAAGGGGTGGAGGGGACGACTACTCGCTAAATATGCTGAAGTACGGAAGAAGGCATACATTGAGAGAATTGTAGCTCTATTCATGAAATGGACTCTATATTTAGTAATACCATTTGCGCCATCCATTCTGAGGAAGCCAGAATTACAGAAACCCTTTTGACTTGGGGAAAATTTAGTGTTTTTTCAGCTGCAAAATCTGTTAAGTCTCAACCTAGATAGCCAGTTTTCACCTAAGGTTTGCATGACTTGCCTTGGCTAATTGCAGCTACTTGACAAGGTGCTGGGACACATCCCAGCTGTGTGCATGATCCTTCACTCCATTACACATTATCAGTTATCTGTGATTAGCTGCAGCAAAACACATAAACTTTACTTGAACACTAATAGGTTTCTAACCAGCACTGCATCAGACGTCAGACCACCACCCAAAGCAGCTACTCGTTTTCTTCAAACATTAGAAACCTCTCTTTTCCACACCTCGTGCCTGGGTCTGCTTGTCATACTCTTCTCTTCTCATTCTGTTCCCTCCCTCTATTCCTTCCTTCCTTCCTTCCTTTGTTCATTATGGATTTCATATGGGCACTGTGCAAGTTTTGACCAGCAATCCTTTGTTGCTAATTTTGCACCCAGAAGCACTCCTTTCAAAAATGACTTGATAGAAAACAGTAGGTTGCTTTTCTTACATTCTTTGCATATAATGCAGGGGTTCAAAATCTGTGGCCAAAAGTGTTTTGTGCATCCCATAATCCCTTTTCTAGCTTTTCTCTCCACAGGACTCCTGTTTTTTTTTAACAGCAGCAAACAATTTAGGTATTCAACAGTATAGCTTTCTTCAGAAAGAGAATTCCACAAAGTTCAGAATCCTGCTTGAAGCAATCTTTATAGCACAGCTGCAACTGCAATATGGTGCTAACTTTGGCCTACTTAGAGAAGGAAACTCAAAATGGGTGCTATCACAAAAACAGCCCTGTCCTATGACCACACCAGGTTAAATCTCCTTTCATGAAATGTAGCAGTCTCTCCCCCTTCATGGATTGATGCCTTGTCGTGGTGAAGGGGCTTGGGTAATTCAGAGAAGCTATGGGCTATGCCATGCAGGGACACCCAAGACAGACAGGTCATAGTGGAGAGTTCTGACTAAACGCGATCCACCTGGAGCAGGAACTGGCAAGCCACTCCAGTATCTTTGCCAAGAAAACTCCATGGACAGAAACAAAAGGCTAAAAGATATGACGCTGGAAGATGAGCCCCTCAGGTTGGAAGGCGTCCAACATGCTACTGAGGAAGAGTGGAGGACAATTACAAGTAGCTCCAGAGCTAATGAAGTGGTTGGGCCAAAGCCGAAAGGACGCTCAGTAGATGGACATGATAAAGGACAAAAATGGTAGGGACCTCACAGATGCAGAAGACATCAAGAAGAGGTGGCAAGAATACACAGAGGAATTATACCAGAAAGATCTGGATGTCCCGGACAACCCAGATAGTGTGGTTGCTGACCTTGAGCCAGACATCCTGGAGAGTGAAGTCAAGTGGGTCTTAGAAAGCATGGCAAACAACAAGGCCAGTGGAGGTGATGGCATAGTTCCAGTTGAACTATTTAAAATCTTAAAAGATGACGCTGTTAAGGTGCTACACTCAATATGCCAGCAAGTTTGGAAAACTCAGCAGTGGCCAGAGGATTGGAAAAGATCAGTCTACATCCCAATCCCAAAGAAGGGCAGTGTCAAAGAATGCTCCAACTACTGTACAATTGCACTCATTTCACACGCTAGCAAGGTTATGCTCAAAATCCTCCAAGGCAGGCTTCAGCAGTATGTGGACCGAGAACTCCCAGAAGTACAAGCTGGATTTCGAAGGGGCAGAGGAACTAGAGACCAAATTGTTAACATGCGCTGGATTATGGAGAAAGCCAGAGAGTTCCAGAAAAACATCTACTTCTGCTTCATTGACTACGCAAAAGCCTTTGACTGTGTGGACCACAGCAAACTATGGCAAGTTCTTAAAGAAATGGGAGTGCCTGACCACCTTATCTATCTCCTGAGAAATCTCTATGTGGGACAGGAAGCAACAGTTAGAACTGGATATGGAACAACTGATTGGTTCAAAATTGGGAAAGGAGTACGACAAGGCTGTATATTGTCTCCCTGCTTATTTAACTTATATGCAGAATACATCATGCGAAAGGCTGGACTGGATGAATCCCAAGATGGAATTGAGATTGCCGGAAGAAATATCAACAACCTCAGATATGCAGATGATACTACTCTGATGGCAGAAAGTGAGGAGGAATTAAAGAACCTCGTAATGAGGGTGAAAGAGGAGAGCACAAAAAATGGTCTGAAGCTCAACATCTAAAAACTAAGATCATGGCCACTGGTCCCGTCACCATGGAGGCAATGACAGATTTTACTTTCTTGGGCTCCATGATCACTGCAGATGGTGACAGCAGCCACGAAATTAAAAGACGCCTGCTTCTTGGGAGGAAAGCGATGACAAACCTAGACAGCATCTTAAAAAGCAGAGACATCACCTTGCCAACAAAGGTCCGCATAGTCAAAGCTATGGTTTTTCCAGTAGTGATGTATGGAAGTGAGAGCTGGACCATAAAGAAGGCTGACCACTGAAGAATTGATGCTTTTGAATTGTGGTGCTGGAGGAGACTCTTGAGAGTCCCCTGGACTGCAAGGAGATCAAACCTATCAATTCTGAAGGAAATCAACCCTGAGTGCTCACTGGAAGGACAGATCCTGAAGCTGAGGCTCCAATACTTTGGCCATCTCACGAGAAGAGAAGACTCCCTGGAAAAGTCCCTGATGTTGGGTAAGTGTAAAGGCAAGAAGAGAAGGGGATGACGAGATGGTTGGACAGTGTTATTGAAGCTACCAACATGGATTTGACCATACTCCGGGAGGCAGTGGAAGACAGGAGGGCCTGGCGTGCACTGGTCCATGGGGTAACGAAGAGTTCGACATGACTTAACGACTAAACAACAACAAGCAGTCTCTCAATTATCTTGGACACCAGTTGTTTAGGGCTTGTTAGGTAATAACCAACAACTTGAATGGAGGCTGAAAATTGAGAATTGGTGGAAGGACATGGTTTACAAACACACTATAAACTAGCATTGCATTGTCCACAAAATACTCACCAGAAATTGGTCTCTCCCTTCCATTTTGTACTAGCTGCAGTTTCTGAGCAAGGGCAGCCTCACACTGAACCCCTTACTGTTAGCTGAAAATGACCTTATAGTGTTGCATTCTGGTATGTCTTCCTGTATTTTGACTCAGCATTTGATATTCTGTGGCATACAGTCTCTGAAGTAAGATTCAAGTTCTGTTTAGGTGTCGTGACTGGCACATGATGATGGTCCTTGACATAAATTTTTCTAATCTCTTTCTAAAATAAGAACAGTGAGTATCTTGACTGAAGCATACACAATGAAATAACCAATCAAATGCTTCTTCTACTGCTTCTTTTTTAGCCATGTTTTGTAAAAAGTTATGGAAGACGCACCTTGTAGTATCTTGTCTTCTAGTTTTCACTATTCAGGCCAATGACCAGGCCACTTTAAGCCAACAGCAGGGCTTCCAGTTTTACCTGTTAGATGAATCAACAAATGTTTATGCTGGATGTCAGAGGGGACCAATTTTAATTAAAGCTTGCAAATGTTACTTTCTTGGACTACCACTCCCAAAATCCTCCATATTACTAACTGATTCTGGGAGATGCAATCCAAAGAACTAGGATTTGAATCAGGGTAGCTATGGATTAATATGCTTTCGTGAAGCAATTTTATGTTTTGTTGTTGCTGAGAGAAAATATATAGTAAAATAAATAAATAAAGATGGCTTTCCTTTCCAGCAATGAATGACACATGTTGTTTATTAACCTGTAAGCTGTCTTGTAATTCTCTTGTAAATCAAAATGATTGTAAACTCCTTTACATTTCTTTTCATGTCTCAAAACAGTATGGAGGGATTGGTATTTATTTATATATTTATATGCATGTATTAATATGTCAATTTATTATTTTGTTGAAAGGCAGTCACAGATGGCCTTAGTTAAAATGATGGTGTGAAATGCATTTTAGAGGCAGTCTGAGGATTTCTCTGTGGCAGATGGAATGGTGTCATAAGAAAATGTATCCGATATTGAAGCAGGAGGCCTGTCTGTGGAACTGCTCCAGGACGGGGAAGCTGCTCCAGCAATGGTAAGGTCATATGTCAGTCATATGGAGTCATGCATGCTGCTTTTCCCATTCCCAGGATTGTTCTTCCATGTGTGTAACAAGGGACAATAATTGGTTTAAGAAATGCTTTGCCAAATGCAGGACAAAAGTACAAATGGGAGACTGAGTCTGAAGATGTATAAAAATATTGGCAATGCAGATTTTATTCTTATCTAAAAGGCTTACGCTCAACGCATTTTGGCTGTGGCCTTGTTCAGGAGCAAGTTTTTAGAACTTTTGTTTCTCATTTGGTCTTTGACTTTGGATCAATGTTGGAGCTGGTATCGACCAAACAAGAAGCCAAAGTTCTGAAAGCTTGCTCCTGAACAAGGCCACAGCCAAAACACATGACGCCTAAGCTTTTTAGATAAGAAATTAAAATCTGAAAGCTTTTTAGATAAGAATTAAAATCTGCATTGCCAATATTTTTATACATCTTCAGACTCAGTCTCTCATTTGTACTTTTGCCACCAGTGAATGTACCAGTTCCCTCTGCTTTGTTTCAAATGCAGGACAAGCCAGGTAGATCTCCGCGCAATGACAGTGTCTTCCTGGCTGACAAGAAGCCCAGGCTTCTAGAAAACTGTACAAGAAAATAGTGTAATTAATTTAAAAGACAGTTTTATTTCAAAAATCTGAACGTATACCCAGTCACAACTTGCATCCTTACAATAGCCACCACAACAAAGTCTGTTTCTTTCTGGACAACTGGCCTGCCTGTGATGTATTTATGTATTGCAGAACATATTATATGGGAGGGGGGAGTCATGTTCAGCACAGCCGATCTTTTCAGTGTGTTTTGCTCTTCAGGTTCATCTGCTTATCAAAGTGAAATGTATTCCTCTTTCATCGTTGCTGCAAAATCACTACCTGGGGATGTTTTCCAAAAATGTATCCAAAGCATTCGTTTCATAGAAAGATGTCCATTTTTAAAAAAAAATTACACAGCAGATTTTCTAAAACAGCTGACATCTTTTAAGAGCAGGACACAGAGAGCTTGGCTTTGGTGGGCTCTCACAAGGTAGAAAGTACAATCCCTGAGAAATCTGTCAGCAACTACTCTGTCAAAAACAAAGTTGCTAAGCCATTGGTGAAGATGATGGGGCCTGGAGGGCAGCAAATACTCAGAGGCAGAAAGGTCAGCATAGAGAGAAATGTTGCGTCTCGGATTACCGGAACCTTCTTGAATCCAAACACCACAATCCACTATTAAGAAAGACACACTGCTATTAGTTTTATTGATTATATCTTTTCCAGGCAGCTATCTACAGGGTGCTGATAAGCATGCTTATCAAGTGCTCTACATTGTGACAGACAACCCACATTGCTTTGCTTTGCTTTAAAGCTCCCCCTGTTTTTTGCTGCTAGCTTTGCAAAATCATACATGCTCAGATATCACAAATGCCTCATCTTCTCAAACGAGTAGCAGCTACTTTCCCAGGCATTGGTCTTTTTGTTATGAAGGGGGCTTGTGAGGGATTTGCTGACAATACAACCACAACAGACTCCACCCCCTGACATCCCTATACACACAGATGTTGATCTTTACTAGGTATTTACTAAGAACAGATTAAATTTGGAAGAACAATGGAAATTAAACACCACTATTTAATTGTGGGATTGTAAGGTATCTTGGAGGCTATTTTTGACATCCGTGAAGTGGGCTAAATTCCAAAGCCCATACTGTGATGATTTTTTGGCCAACTAAAAATGAACCCAAAAAAAGTGTGCAAACTTGCCAAGGATCACAGGTCTCTTCTTCCAGCAAGATATTATAAAGAAAAGCCAAGAGGGTAGAGGAAAAATGAGGGAGGCGTGGTCTTCAGGCCATGCAGTCGGCATGCTGTTTTGTAATGTACTAGAGGAGGGCAATTCTGCAGACATCTAAATGGAGTTTATCAGGTGATACAGTGGTGCAAGATTTCACTTAGAGCAGCAGGAAGGAAGGGTAGCGATGTTTGATCTGCCACCTTAGAAAATACAAATAGACTTACTGTGAAGATCCCCTCCCATTTCTTTTGCTTATTTTCTATTTCATATATTTCTATTGGATCATGGGTCTTTGTTTTATTTTATTTCTCAGCGGGGGGAAAAAGTAGTTTAAACTAGTGCTAGCTTTAGATATTTTTAAAGAGTCAAAAAGGCACATTAGTCCATGCACTGGACTAGAGTGCATTCTTTTTCTAAATGTCAGGGAAAATTATTCTAGCAGAGTGCCTATGCTCCTGCTACCCAAACTCACATTGACCCAGACATGCAAGGCTGAATAAGATCTTAATAATGCTTTGGGTTATTCTATTATTTAATTGCCACTTCATTCTAAAAAACAGGCTGAAAAGTCAAACAGCAAATCCCACATTGAGCAACTTCCAGCCCTTCTCATTGATGTAACTTTATCAATCACTTGTTTTCAAAGGCCAGTGTGAAGGGGTGCTCCTGCTGGCTGTAATAAGGATCCATATGCTTTGAGAAGGCAGTCAGGCAGAACCATAACCAATCCTATCATATTCTCGCTGTGCTTCAAAGTTAATTCACAAGAAACAGAAGCTGAACAATGTCACAATATACATCTCCATATCCTCCATGGGCATGGAGACATCAAAGGGCCCTGTATGGGCAGGCATGAGGCCACATGATG
The DNA here is from genome assembly GCA_037013535.1 of Intellagama lesueurii. Classification (NCBI taxonomy): domain Eukaryota; kingdom Metazoa; phylum Chordata; class Lepidosauria; order Squamata; family Agamidae; genus Intellagama; species Intellagama lesueurii. The sequence continues at coordinate 88,938,971 of JBAJHW010000004.1, read as the reverse complement.
CTGAAGTTTAACTCAAAACCATTGGTTTATTAACTGGCATTATGTGATACAGGTAGTCAGAAGGGTTTATTCTCAACCCCCTCCCTGAGTCGTTCTTTCAAACCTGGTGGCTGCAAACCCTAGGTAGTTCTGCCACCCCTTAGAAAGTAGTCCCTGTGATCACTCTCATCAATAAGTGCCCAGATCCCAGGGTGGTTTGGTTCACCCAGTGTTCCCTCCAAAAGAGCAAAACGAGAGCTGAGCTTTTTCTCACAAAAGTTTTGTAATTTGCACAAATTAACTTTGCACAAAACTAGTGTCCTCACATATGACAAGTGCAGAATATCTACCTCATTAATGTGAAAGATCACAACAACTTTTCTGATGCTTCTAACCCATAAAAGTCAAAGCAACAAAGCAGGAACTATCCACAGTTTGCATTCAAGCACTATTTGCTTTAAAGCATTATTTGTGCAATTCCTTTTAATTTGCACAAAAATATTGGTCCTATGATCTTCTGTTGTCAGGAGTGCCTACTTCTCTGTTAGCCGTGTGTGTGTGACATGCTTCACAAAGGAAAATATCACTAGTTTTGTATAGATATATAATTTGGGCAAATTGTGGGAATTGAATAGGGGGGGAAAAAGGCTCTCCTTCACTTCTGTGCTAGAAGCAAGAAATCTCATGAGGGTTAATGAACCTTTGACAGCTGCTTCAACAAGAACAAGGAAATTAGTGAGATTTCTTCACATCCCTAAATAAAACTTATCAAAAAATCTTTGAGAACAGAGAAACAATTATGCCAGCAACCTGGTCTCCAGATGATGATATTAGACATGGAGATCTGAGACAAATTGTGACAGAGATATGTTGATAAAGAATCCTAACATGTAAGGAACAATATTTTGATCAAGTTTTATATATCTACCAAATGTAGTTATGATCAATTATGGATACAGATGCTTCAGTATACAAAGGGCTTGATATAAACAGCCAGTTTATATGACACCAAAGTGGTATAAGAACAGAAGAACAACTTCGTTCTGATTAACAATGGGTTGGATCACAATAGTAGTTCATAGAGTTCAGAGGTAATCTTCCCTAGTTACAACTTCTTCCTAAAGCCCTTCACCTCCTCCTGAAATGCTTCTTGGTTGGGAGATGCTGTAGAGTAGCATAAGAGGAGGGAAGAACTGAGGAGGGGAGGCAGAAAGGGGCAAAATTTACTTCCATGCCCCCTTCTTTCTGCAGGAAGACTCCACTGGGTTCTGGTAGCTTCCATGAATGGAAGGAGTCCTTTCATTGAGCAAAACAGCCAATCTCCCATTGGATTTATTTTCACAAACATTACTGTGCCAATGTACATGAAGCAGCAGCAACAGCATGGGCAGGAGCAACATCATCTAACAGAACCATATTCTCTCTCTCTGCAGATTGTATCAAAGAACTGTCATATCCATGTGGAAACAGCTCCCGTACTCATTCAGTGAAGCAGTGTTCAGTCCTGTGCTAGGGGTTGGGGGAAGACGTCCTGTATGCCTGAGATCAAAAATTTCAGCAGTAAAAGCAGTAAGATCTCATTTGATAACTTAATTGTTCCTGAAGTGATAAGCACTTCTAATGAAATGCTAATTAAAACATAACAATTAGCTCCTGCTACTGTAATATGCTTCTGCAAGACTGTCTGTAATGGCAACAGGTTATGCCCATTTGAGCAATTAGATTTCTGACTGGTGTGATTTTATTAGTCAAACAGATTACACCATGAGGTTTATGAAGTGGACAGTTAAAGGCAGTTCATCTATTTCCCTTAGAACAACAGTTAATAAGAGTAGTCTCTGGTCATTCTCAATCAATAAGAGTTCATATCGAAGGAAGGAAGGAAGGAAGGAAGGAAGGAAGGAAGGAAGGAAGGAAGGAAGGAAGGAAGGAAGGAAGGAAGGAAGGAAGGAAGGAAGGAAGGAAGGAAGGAAGGAAGGAAGGAGTTAGGTTAGAAATGTTTGTGAGTTTAAAATAGCCACACGGAGGGAAAAAAATTAATGAAAGACCAATGTTAGCTGTGAGTCATTTTCTTCTGGTCAAAAATAATCTGTCTTTGAGGAAAGGCTTTTAGTCAAAGCAGACTTTGAAAAGTGCCAATTGAAGCACCAGACACATCCCAGGAAAGCTGATAACAAGGAAAACTTTCATAAGTCGTTGAATGCACCCACTCATATTGAATGGAGTCATTTCCGCAGAAAAGGCACCATGAATTTGAAATATACATGTGGCTACAAGACCAGGATGGGGTGTCATTTCTCCATCTGTTTATTGAACTATCTAACCCAACAGGTGCAATTTGGAAATGAAAGAAGCAGAACTGTTATGTTTTTAAAAACTAAATACTGACTTTTTCCCCCCCTATGGATTATTCTTGGGCCATCCCACACATTCCATGATAGCAAGTTCAAGTTTACCTCTGAGTATACAATTACCACAGAATGCTAACAAATTCTGTCCACCTGATGAGTATTACACTATATATATCTTAACTTAGTTTTGTTTCAGGGTAGAAAGAGATATTCCTAGAAATGCATATCCCTCTCTGAAAACAGCAGGTCTGCATTTCCTCTTCTTCATCTCACCCTCTGAAATTTCTAGAAAGAGAAAACATAAATGCCATTTGCAGACATTCATCTCATGCTTACATGGTATTCTTTTCTAATCCAGGCTGATGCATTTTCATCTGCATGGCCATTTTAATTTTAAAAATCTAGTATTTGTAAATAAAGGTGGGTATTTGTTCAAATTCTCACTGACAGTAATAAGTGTCTCAATTTTACAGATAATGTTTACATTTTGTTTCACCGTACCGAATTTTTCATTTCTATGTATGGTGCTCAGAAGTCCTCTGGGCATAAAGGCACGCTACATAAATTTCAAACTAAAAACTGGAAGAATCCTGCAGACATCGGGGGCCTGATGTAAACTGTTTTTCCTGCACCTGTAAAACCTCCCTCTCCTAGACCACTTTAAAAAGAAAAAGAAAAGAAAAAGTTGATCCCCAGCAAGCCCCAAGGAATCTCATAAGCCAGTTGACTGCCTGCTATCTGCTAAGACTGCTGTGAATGGTCAGATTTCATATTGTACAAGTAAGTGAATCCTATGTCTGACTCTCCACTTCTGTTTCAGACAAACTGCATATTTCTGAGGTGGGATTAATCTATCTCCAAACTCGCTGCTTTGCCAGAAAATGATCTGAAGAAACTCTTCACATTCCTCACCAACTGTGAACTCTTTGAGGTTCTCAGTCAAGGACTGACAATTGCATCTTCTTTTAGTAAAGGGACACTCTTGTGTGTGTTGGATGTTCTGGGTGTCTCTGGCTACTGACATTCTTCTGCCATTTTGAACTTCCTTCCTTCACTGTGGAAGAAGTTGAACTCATTTTGAAAATGTTTTCAAACAAGAACGAACATTTCAGTGGAATTGTTGTGTCTGGGGTGTGAGGTTCCTGTTCTTATCTATATATTTTTGTTGGTAAAGGGAGATCTGTGTGTTGGCTGTCTAGTCTTTACAAAGATGTGTCTGGCAATTTGCAGCCTCCCTAGCTTCCCATGCTTCACTTAAAGAGTCCCAGTGAAACACATCACGAGGAAATCCCTCCTTTGAGGGTTTTGGGGTCCTCCCCACCAAAAATCAGGAAATATGGGTAGTCAGGGAGGCAGCAGAATGGTGGGAAGCAGTGTAACAGAAAAGTGGAAGAACATAATGCATGATGCATTATCATGTCATAGTAATGTATTTTGATGCATGATCATTTCATAGTGAATCCAATGATATCATTAAAGATGAGAACAATGGAAACTGTTCTGAGAATTAGGAATTAAAACAAAAATGTCTTTTGTGGGGTGAGAAAGTTTACTGAGACTTAGAAGACATAATTCAGCACAGCATTATCAAGTGTGGAGGAGAGTCATAGGCCAAGGGAATTATAACAAAGCAAACTAAAAGAATGGAAGGATATGTACTAGACAAGGCTGTAGTTCATGTGCAAAAAATAAATAAAATAAAACTTTAAAAATTAAAAAAACAGTTGCAATCAACAGTCTCAACAAAAATAGCATTTTTGCACATTCTGAGAGCTGCAATGAGAATCATATCTCACCTGAAGAATTTCCATGTGTACATAAAATTATGCACACACCTTCAGTGTACAGAGCTGAAATAAATGTGATTAAAACAAATATATACAAATATGCTTTAGTCAGTGAAGGGAAATGTATATATTGGGCAAAATGCATAAATAAATGAACACATTGGGAAAACTGCAAAAATGTGTACAAATGTCAAGTATTTTGGGGTATGCTGAGCAAAGCAGGGGTACAGTAAGCCTCCAAGGTCCTTGCAGAGAAGGAAACATGAGACAATAGCTTCTTCCTTAAAGCTTATATTACACATTTACAGTCTTCACAAAATACTCCAACAGCATGTCCTCTAGCAAATCTCCAAACTCTCCACACTACATGTGTGTTCCTCTGTACAATATATAGTACTCATTTACTTCAATACAAAAATCTCTAACCAATTGCTTCCAGTGGTGGCGAACCTTTTTGGGCTCGCGTGCCCAAACTGGAAAAAACAACAACAGGGGGCGGTGTGCCGTGGTGGTGGCGGAACCGGAAGTGGCGGCAGCGGAACCAGAAGTGGCAGCAGAAGGGGGGATCCCAGGCACGGAGGTGCCTCGAGACCCCACTCCGGATCTGCCACCAGCACCAGCTGCTCCAGATCCTGACCTGCTGCCTGTCCGGGCACCAGCACCGTGGTTGCAGCTGCCTGCTCAGGTTTGGATGTGGGGGGGAGTGGGGGAGTAGCGATCTGGCGACTTATGGCTTGCGTGCCGGCAGAAAGAGCTCTGTGTGCCAGCTATGGCACACGTGCCATAGGTTCACCATCGCTGGTACCATGTGATTTCATTTACTGTTTCTGAGAGCACTAAGAATTCAGATTCAGCAGTGGAAGTTGCTACAGAAGTTTGCTTTCTGGATTTCCATCCTATTAACACACCTGCAAACTTTATTACATATCCAGACAAGGATTGTTTATTCAAGGAATCCATTTCCTCTTGCATTGCCTGTTCCCACTTCTCACATTTTTCCTTGGGAAGATCTAGTGCCTCTTGATAATTCTGAGGTTCTGAGTACCTTACATTTAAGGCTTTAATTTGTTCACACATGAATCTTTTTGGAGGTATATTTTTATTCTCTCTTTGTGACTGTCTTGGAGCTTCTAGCTCCTCCACCTCCTCCTCCTGTTTCAACTGATAACACTCATGTTCAGTTACAGAATTTTTATCTCTAACTGGTTGCTCTGTAGACTCAGCTTTCCAGTTGCTTTCAGCTGGCAAAATTAACTCACTGTCTCTCTGTAAATTCTTCCATTTTCTGTGTTCAGAAAAATTAGCTAAACGAGATGCCGTAATCCTATTTTGAGAATCTGCAAACCTGTATGCATGATTGTTCTCATACCCCAGAGAAATCATCTTTTTTGCTTTTGATTCTCTGTTCCTTCTCAAATTCTTGTTTATGTTCATAAAAGCATGACTTCCAAATATTCTTAAATGACTCAAGTTTGGCTTCTTGCCATACAACATGTAATAATGGATCTGTTTGATTGCCGATGACCAGAATTGGTTAGCAATGTAATTAGCAGCTTGAATGGACTCTCCCCAGAACTTCTTGGACAAACCTGATTCCTGAAGCACTGAATCAGATATGGTCTGAATTATCACATTTTTTCTCTCCGCAACCCCATTCTGGAATGGGGAGTAAACTGCTGTTTTTCTGTGATTTATTCCTTTGTTTCTTAACCACTGCTGGAACTTCCCAGCCATAAATTCTGAGCCTCTGTCAGTTTGCAACTGACGTACTTTGCAATTATATCTCCTTTCCATGAAGCTCAGCCATTGTTTAAATTTCATAAAGGTCTCAGACTTATTTTTCATCAAATAAATGAATGAAAACTTGCTATAGTTGTCCACTATATATAAAATAAATTTTGCACCCCCCAAATGACGGCTGCGTCAGATCAACTAGGTCTGCATGAACCAGCTGAAATGGCATTTCAGCTTTCTCACATTGCCCTCCACCTATAGGGCTGACTTTGTCATTTTACACACTGAGCAATCAATGTAATTATCACAGTTTTTCATATTCATTCCTTCTGCAAACTCAAACATTTTCTCTATTACTTTAAAACTAGCATGACCCAGTCTTCTGTGCCACAAATGAATGCAATTGTTATATGCAGGGGTGTTTGTAAAATTTGCTCTGAATTTTTCACTCTTGTTTTTCATAACATACAGTCCATCAATCTTTTTCCCGTGAGCACACATTCTCTCTCTCTTGGAGCTTCACCTAAATCAGAAAAACATTCAGAGTTATTACAAATGTGGTTACAGGCACTGCTGTCTAGGATCCACTAATTTTCTTTATCTTCCTCCATTGCCTTAATTGCAAGAGACACTCCATTGTGGGGGTTTTCATTTTTCTTTTTCAAAGGCTGCTTCTTAGCCTTGCAGTCTTTCAGATGTTCTGAGTCACATCAAAAGCAACGATGAATGGAGTAGACTTTCTCAGCCTGGTCTCCCTCTGCTTTGGCACAGCATTTCTCCTCTTGGACTACTTGCAGAGATCTTGGAATGCAACCTCTTCCTGTCTGGCTACGCTCCTCCCACTTGGTCTATTCCTGCAGCAAACGTTTAGTAAGATAACTGATGGTCAAATCAGCCTCTGTCATGGACTCCAAGCTGGATACAAACATATCAAAGTGTTCATGCAATGAACTGAGGATAAGATACACCTTATCAATATCTGAATGCTGCAATCCTCTTTGCTCCAGTTCCATAAATATGTGAAGCATTTCTTTCACGTGCTCTGCCACATTCTTCCCTGGCTTTAATCTGACATGATAGACATCAGGTTATGTGAACTTTACTAGCAGCCATCTCTCTGACATAAACCTTTTTCAGAGCTTGCCAACAACCATGTGCTGAGTTCAGTCCTCTGACATGGATGATCTAACTGTCCTCCAAGCATAAAATAATACTAGATAACACACTCTCAATTAATTCCTTCTCTTGGAGTTCCGGCTTGACGCTGCGACAAGACAGCAGCAGGAGGACGGGGCTCCATCCCCTAGGCTGAATTCTGACCTGTTTGGGACCATAGGGGGTTAAAACCACCCCGAAGAGGTGGTGAAACAGGGGAGAAGCCTGTTGATCATGGGGGAACGGCAGTTACCCACATTTGATCCAGGAAACTCCCCAATCGACCAGCGGGCGGAAACAAGCAGCTGAACTAGCTTGCTTGCAAGTCATTGGCAGCTGGGTATGAAGAAGTGATAAATCAGCCTAATTAACATCATGCGACAAACGGGTGAGAAACATCTTTAAAAAATGTATCTATTTACTATCCCTGGACAAGACAATTCCTACGGCAGAAATAGCATCTCATAGCTCTCCATCATCGTTGATTGAGCTACAGAGAAGCTGGAGAGAGGAGGAGACGGAGGGAGACACAAAAAGAATAAATTGGATATTAATTAGACACTTAATTATACTTAAAGGAAGGAAGTTCGGTATTAAAACTTAAGAAAACACTACTGACAACAACTCTGCTAAACAAAACCTGTTTATGTTATGTGTTACAGCTATCTAAGGCACTGGCAAAATACCTAGAATCAATGGCCTTGAATGTTCTATGATGTTTGGAATTCCCTTTCTCTTTGAGGATGGAACTGAACTATAGACAAATTAATCTGAGAAAGCCTAATTTAGCCAAAGTGGATTTTATAAACTGTATCCTGGATGTTGAACTGGATGGGACCTTGAGCCTTTAGGCGGGGAAAACTCTCTACGTCTGAGACTGGATTCAAGCGTAATGGAACTGGATTGATTACTTTAAGCATATCAACAACTTTAACTTGGAATACAATTTTTTGACAGCTGGAACATAATGACACAACAAGGACAATTTTGGGAGGAAACAAAATCTACCCTTCAAGCAATCTTAGAAATAGTGAGATCCCACAACGAAGAGGCAAAATTATTCACGGAGCAGTTGAAGAAAAATTATAGTCAACAGGAGACAGGAAATAATAAACAAGGAAATGAGAGGGTGGTGGATGGTGTATGCCAACCTAAAGAAGGGCTGGAGGAAATTAATGGGGGAAACCTAGTGGAGTCGAGGAGAGTTTTCATGGAAGATAAGGGGAGAACTATTTAAAATCTTAAAAGATGACACTGTTAAGGTGCTACACTCGATATGCCAGCAAGTTTGGAAAACTCAGCAGTGGCCAGAGGATTGGAAGAGATCAGTCTACATCCCAATCCCAAAGAAGGGCAGTGCCAAAGAATGCTCCAACTACTGTACAATTGCACTCATTTCACACGCTAGCAAGGTTATGCTCAAAATCCTACAAGGTAGGCTTCAGCAGTATGTGGACCAAGAACTCCCAGAAGTACAAGCTGAATTTCGAAGGGGCAGAGGAACTAGAGACCAAATTGCTAACATGTGCTGGATTATGGAGAAAGCCAGAGAGTTCCAGAAAAACATCTGCTTCTGCTTCATTGACTACGCAAAAGCCTTTGACTGTGTGGACCACAACAAACTATGGCAAGTTCTTAAAGAAATGGGAGTGCCTGACCACCTTATCTATCTGCTGAGAAATCTCTATGTGGGACAGGAAGCAACAGTTAGAACTGGATATGGAACAACTGATTGGTTCAAAATTGGGAAAGGAGTACCACAAGGCTGTATATTGTCTCCCTGCTTATTTAACTTATATGCAGAATACATCATGCGAAAGGCAGGACTGGATGAATCCCAAGCCGGAATTAAGATTGCCGGAAGAAATATCAACAACCTCATTATGCAGATGATACCACTCTGATGGCAGAAAATGAGGAGTAATTAAAGAACCTCTTAATGAGGGTGAAAGAGGAGAGCGCCAAAAATGGTCTGAAGCTCAACATCAAAAAAATTAAGATCATGGCCACTGGTCCCATCACCTCCTGGCAAATAGAAGGGGAAGATATGGAGGCAGTGACAGATTTTACTTTCTTGGGCTCCATGATCACTGCAGATGGTGACAGCAGCCACGAAATTAAAAGACTCCTGCTTCTTGGGAGGAAAGCGATGACAAACCTAGACAGCATCTTAAAAAGCAGAGACATCACCTTGCCGACAAAGGTCCGCATAGTCAAAGCTATGGTTTTTCCAGTAGCGATGTATGGAAGTGAGAGCTGGACCATAAAGAAGGCTGACCGCTGAAGAATTGATGCTTTTGAATTGTGGTGCTGGAGGAGACTCTTGAGAGTCCCCTGGACTGCAAAGAGAACAAACCTATCCATTTTGAAGGAAATCAACCCTGAGTGCTCACTGGAAGGACAGATCCTGAAGCTGAGGCTCCAATACTTTGGCCATCTCATGAGAAGAGAAGACTCCCTGGAAAAGACCCTGATGTTGGGAAAGTGTAAAGGCAAGAGGAGAAGGGTACATCAGAGGATGAGATGGTTGGACGGTGTTATCGAAGCTACCAGCATGAATTTGACCCAACTCCGGGAGTCAGTGGAAGACAGGAGGGCCTGGTGCGCTCTGGTCCATGGGGTCACGAAGAGTCAGACACGACTTAACGACTAAACAACAACAACAAGGGGAGAAAATCAGCAGAATTATTTAAAAATAGCCTGGAAGATCTATTGGATATAGGCCAAGTGTATAAAGATCTATTGGAGGTAAACCAAATGCATAAAATGGCTTCAGAGGACACAAAAGATAGCAAATTGTTTAGAAAGACAGAAACAAAAATTGAAAAAAGATTAAGAGAAGGAATTACTTAGAAAGATGAAAAAGGGAAAAACAGGAAGGTGGCCCTCAGTGTTGGAAAGCATGTATATACCTAACGTCTGGAATTGCAAAGGGCCATATCTTATATATTAAAAAAGAGAATTAAACTGAAATAAGGGAGCACTAATCAGGGTAAAGGCATAATATGGTGGGGGGGGTGAGGTTAATTGAAGCTAGATGTAAGGTTGGGGTAAACAAATAGTACATAATGAACATGCATTAGATATGATATTGTTATAGACAGGATAGAAAATGTGGAGATAGAAATGGCTAAACAACTATACAAAGAAAATCTGTATAAAATGCTCTAGATAATATCTATTATGTGTTAAGAACTTACTCAGTTATCATTGGTATAAATTACAAAGTTTGTTGGTTAAATCACCTCAAATTATATAGATTTGGAACTGGAATTACTTTTATTAAGTATGTTATTAGAGGATTTTGAAAACATTGTATACTATGAGAGTAATATTATGATAACAGCCAATATTGTATACTAAAATACATACATGAACAGTTTGAATGATCGAAAGATGTGTGGAATTTGGGGGGACAATTGGGAAGACACCAAGATGCAAAAAAATAATAATAATAAATGTAAGCAACCCATGTAACACGATGTTTTATAAGCATGAACCAAATGTAGATAGATTGAAAAAACTAGCAAAATGTATTTTAAAAAAATTAATTCCTTCTCTTCTTCATCAGGGTCGTCAGGTGGAGTATCAACTACAGTCCATGTTTTCTCTCTCTTCAGAAACATTTCTATTTTTAAAGACCATGATATGAAGTTGTTATCATTTAATTTCACTAGAGGAAATCCTCCCATAGCTGCTGATTTAGACTGCATCTTAGAACTTTAAATTAGTTCCTTCTGTCTCTAGCTGTCCTCTTACCCCTCATGGGCTTGACAAGCAGGACACTCACCTTCTCTGGACGTCTGAAAGCTCCCAGCACTTCTGGACTGCTCCCTCAGGACCCACAAATCACTCACCAGCGACTCACACACTCTCTTGCACAGCAGAAGCGTGCTAGGCCCATAACCTTTGTCAATTATTTTGGGGTGCACTGAGCAAAGCACGGGTACAACCAGCCTCCAAGGTCCTCACAGAAAAGAAAACACAAGACAGCAGCTTCTTCCTTAAAGCTTATATTACATATGTACAGTAAATCTCCAAACACTCCACACTACATGTGTGTTCCTCTGTACAATATATAGTACATATGACCAATCAGGTAACATTACCTCATCTCAGGTGATCTCATATGAATTACATCAGCCTTCTGCCTAGTCAGCATGGCTCAGCTTTATGCACAGCTGTATAATATGGCTGATTAACAACTTCCTTTGTACATTCAGTCTACGATGTCAGTTTCCTCTATTATAATCCTTGTAATTTCCTGACAACAAATTTCAATGTAGAAAGAAAAATTAAAGTCTCACAACTGGAAAGAAAACAAGGATGCAAGAAAAATGCAGGTGGAATTGATAGAAACACACACACATAAAATCAAGTGGCGGATATCTTCACATCCATAAGCACCATGCAAGTGTTTTCCCAGGTGAGGGACCAAAGGGTGTTGGAGGATGGGATCTATCCCTCTGTACACAGTAGATCTTTCCTACTCAGTTTGTAATGTAACCAGACTGAACAGCAAGGTGTGAAGAGTTCTACTTGTGTTTGCCCAAACATGACACAATCTCCTCAATCATATGTAGAGTGTTCAATCCAGGGTCAAGCAAGTATAAATAGAAATCTGCTTCCAACCTTGCTGCTCGGTGTAAGACTGGAAGCCAAGGGAAGGTTCATGATAGCTGGGACTTGCAGGCAGGCCATCCTCCTATACCAGGGCTTCCCAAACTGTGTGCTGCAGCTCCGTGGGGCACTCGGGAACCAAGCCAGGGATGCCATGGAAAAAGGGAAAGAATATAGAGCTATGAAGGCTGTAGAGGAGCTTTTCATAGCTCTATGTGAAACAGGAACCAGAAGTGAAGGCCATGTGCCTGCTTCTTCTTGCCCCGTCTCTGTGGTCTCTGGTGGAGGTGTTTGCCTCATGGGTTTCCTGCATCAGGACCTTGAAGGAAGTGGGCCCTTGGGGATATTTGAGGGGGGGGAAGAGATGGGATGGCTGGGGAGGGGTGTCATGATCCTGCCCCTGGTGGCAATGAGACCTCTGATGGCCCCTCTGAGTGAGGGGAGCCATGACCAGAGGACAGTAAATCAAGGGATCTGCAAGTCCAAAATGTTTGTGAACCACTCCTACATCCTTTGAGCCCTCACACTTTCAACAGACCACCTGTGGAGACTCAATTTAATATAATTTTCTTAATGTCAACTCCTACTTGTTTCTCTAGCCTAATGGAACCATCAGTACAAGAGTTCTTTATTTATTGGAATAATTTATGTCATCAGGTTATCCTATGAAATGTTGGGATTTATATTTTTTGTGAGGCACTTGGAATTATCTGCTGTAGTTCAGGGCAGTGTGTAAGTCTAAGTCTCTCATTAAACTACACATACTAGGATTCCATAGGATAGGTCCATGGCATATAAAGTGGAACCGAATTGTGATAACTCTGTAGTGCAGATCCCTTTGATGTTCTTATCTCTAAAATATTTATACTTATATTAAATACAACAGTGTGTGGGTAGGCATTCCATTAACAGCAAGGAAGTTCAGATTGTTCAACCACCATAGCTTATGTTTGTGGATCCACATCCACTACATGGCCGTAAGCATCTGTGGCCAACCAGATGATTTTGGACCATAGCATCCATAAAATCCACCAGCAGCACCAAAGAGCTTTCAGGGATCAAAATCCACTTCCTCAGACACTGGAGTGAAAATGCATGAGTGGTATAATACATGACAGGTGAGGACACAGACAAAGTGACAATGGCTCATTAACACAAGGGTGGGCCTATCAAGCTCTAAGTTACTTTAGTTAGCATGTCCTGGCTGTGACAATAGCTGTAGGGCAGGTGCACTTGGCTGTCATAGGAATGCTAGGGGATATTTATGGGACAGAGTCTATCAAGATAGGCAACTATTTAATAGCCATAAGAGATTACAAAAAGCGGTGTTATTAATATATGTAGTGCACTAAGAAGGCTTTATCTCCACTGAGGCCATTAGAGGTGCATTGGAACTTGTCTATGTATGTATTAGTAATGTATTTGCACCCAAACATCTGACAAAGTGGTTTTGGTCCATGAAAACTCACAGTGAAATAAGATTGTTGGTCATTCAGGTGCTATAATATTCTAATTTTTTATTTCTTTTCCTTTCCTTTCCTTTTGACAGTATGCTGAGACAGACTAACCAGGCTAATTCTTTGGAAACTAAAAAGTTGCAAGTGTGTGTGTGTGTTTGTGTGTGTAATTTTATTGTATAGATTTCCATTTATAGATGGATGAGAGAAACAAATACACTTGGCCATCTATCTGGAAATCAAATACTATATTCATCCACTTATTCTTTATTGCTTACCTCCATGTAAAGATATAGGTCAAAGTGATTTCTCCAGGGTGAAGCACTCCTTCTCTTCCCCCCACATTCTGATAATGAGGAGAACAAGTTTGATATATTGGACCTTTCCTTCTCCTGATTGCATTTTCCCCCTCCCAGTAGTCAAACTGTGAATCTCGAGCCTGCAAAGGCTACAGAATAATTTATTAGCGCAATATCTCGTCCCACATCTGAAACAAACCAGCAGAATAAGATAATATAGCATACTGTTAAGGAACTCTGTAATGAAAATCACATTACTCTATAGGGTTTGAACAGTGTAATCTTACCCAGATGTAATAATTAGATCGTAATTAGATAGTCAAGGTGAGGAAAGTGTCTCAGAGTCAGTTTGTGACCACAATAGAAACCATTTGGCTAATTTATTTAAAAACCTGCTGTGCTAAAGTGGTACCTGTCAGAGAAAAAAAAAAATGGCAGGCCAAGCAAAACAATGTAAAAAAGGAGGAGATTGTTCTGGTTCAAAAAAGAGGGCATTTTTGCTTGAGGTAACAGAAACCTGCATAGTGCAACAGATTTTCAGAAAGCCCTATTTATAGCAGTTCCTGCCTCCCTTGAACCATATAGGAAGTTATATAATGAATCACGACACTGGCCCTGTTTACTCTGACTCTTAAGATGTGTGCAGGCATGGCCAGGCCTACCATTCAGCATGATAAGCTGGATGCCACAAGCGGCTAATTTGGGGTGTCACAAAAGGGTATAGATTTGCTAGTTATTTAATGGTATTGCATTTTTCCTAGAAGGGCTGAGAAGCGGTGATCACAGGATTTACTGCCTCATGACCTGTATTAACTTAGCTGGCTTTGGGTATTATGGACCATCACTTGAGAATGGAGTATATAACTGATGCTCAGTTGCCACAGGCAGCAAAATGTATTGGGGTCGTCTTTGTTTCAGAGGTCAGTTCTGGGGCATAACACCCCAGGCTGAACTCAGGATCATATGCTTTCCACTTATGTGCTCTGTCACTGAACAACATATTGTACAAAAGGAATGTGGGGGCTGGAGGGGTATCACCAAGAATTTTGCCTGTCCAGTTGTTCTTCTTGCCAGCCTACCACTAATGTGATGGGTTAGGGTCTAATAAATAACATTCAAACTCAACTTCTCTGTAGAGTTTATTGCTATGAGTCCATGCTGGGTTTCTGTCTCGTGTTTCTCTGCTGTCATATGATATGCCTGGTTTTCTTTTGCTTCTGTTTGTCTGCATTGCCATATTAATCTGCATTGTTTCAGACCAATGCAATTCCAAACCTGATCCAGATCAATATAGTTTAGACCTGAACTAAATTGATCTGAATTAACCTGATTTCATTTAAGGTTCAGCAATGTGGGATGCACAGCCTATGATACACCAGAAAATTAAGTCAGTTGGATTAAACACTACCTGAGGGCAGTTAGAACATAAATTATTACGCAAGACACAGCATTAAAAAAAAACCAGTTAACCAATTTTGGACTGACTCTGATTTACAAAATAGGATGGGAATTGGCAGAGCAAAAAAATGAAAGAAATTAAGATACACCACTTTTTTAAAGAAGGGGATCTGCAATAATGCTTCTGTTCAGTTTTGCAATGCGTGCAATTTATCAGTTACACCTCTGAATGTTTTTTAAAATGTGACTACTGATTTTCAACAAGATTGTATTAACAGTTCATCACCATCAGTAAGCTCCGAATTCAGCCTCTGTTTGTCTTCTGTGAAAAGCAACAACCAGGCAGAGGTTCAGTGACAAATTCAGTCACTCTTTCCATTACATTTTCAAGAGCAGGAAATTTGTTTTCTGAATAATGTGAAAAATGTTTCGACAGCTTCTCTTAAAGGGACTCCTGGCAGAACTGGTTGATCAACATCCTCCTTATCCCCTACCTAAAGACATACAATGTCTTCTAAAAGAAAGACTAGGCCTAAGACTAATGGAGTAAGGGAAAAAAGGAGAATATTTATTTTAGACCCACTCCCTAATTTTTGATATACAGCTTAATTTCACTACAAATCCAATGCTTTGAAAACCCTGATTATTTGCTTATGATCAGAAAAGTTTAGTGGATCTACACTGCCCACTTTCTTCTTCTCATCTGCCCCCAAACCAGACCAGGCTCCAGACCAAGCTATCAAGAGTATCAAGAAGTGAGTCCCTGTATTGAGAATCAAAGGTGCAAACATTCAACACTATTCTATTTTAAAAGTAACACTAGCAAACGTACCTGGCTTCACATGGATTAGTTTAGTGCAAAAAGCCTTCAAGTGACATTTTGCAGTTGTCAACACAAGGAGTACACTGCCCTCCCCAGGTCCTCATCTCTGCTTTCTCCTGGACAGGGAGGTGGTTGTGTCTTGCCTTTTGTTTCCTTTACAGAAGATTTATTGACATGAAAGTCTTGGAGGGTTCCTTCCATTCAGGATCTTCTCTCTGGTCCTTCCTTTGATGCATCAAAATGTTCAGGAACATTGCCAGCACCCTCTCAAGAGTGAAGCCACAGCCCTTGAGTGAAGCTACAGCCTCTGGCATTCCCCTAATAGTCTTGGGCAGATTTTCCTTAAGAAGAGGTAATCAATAGCATGTAAAGCAGAGGTGTGTGGGCAGCATACAAGCCACAGGCTGCCAGTGCCCCCCCCAACCCAGATGTGGCCTCCAACAACTCCAACCCAGTAAGCTCATCTGAAATTTCAATTTAAAATGGCTTTAAAGAGTCTCTTGTGACCTCTAGGGCATAGGGGGTATTTTTGCTATGTTTTAGAGTTTTCAAGAACAACAATGCACTTTCAGAGAAGAGCATCCTGCTGTGTTCATTAAAAGCCACTCAACTAGACAGCCATTCTGGCCAGAGCAAGGCTCGGAACAATGACTCATACAGATACCACTGCCTCCTGAGCAGATGTGTCATTTTGCTGTACACTATGATTAAATAATTGATTTAGAAATGGGAAAACCATTCTTCCTAACCCCCCTCAATTATTTTAAATCTTGTGTTTTCCATCCGAATTTGAAGAAATTTGAAAATTATAAACCAAAATGTAATCCTGCTTTCAAGACACTTTGTCCTCCTGACAGTTCTCACTATCATGAGGTTCTCCCTTATGTTAATTGAAATCTCTTTTCTTGTAATTTGAATCCATTGGTTTGGGTCCTGTCTTTTGAAACAGCAGAAAACAATTTCCTTTTGTTTTCTGTTTTGGCTGCCATTCAAATACTTCTCAATCTTCTCTTGTCCAAAATAAACATACCCAACTCCCTCCATACTCTGTACCATCTTTGCCACCCTTCTCTGGATAATTTCAGCTTGTTAATAATCTCCTTAATCTGTGAAATTGACACAGGGCTCCAGGTAAAATCTGATCAAAGAAGAATAGAGTTGTACTTCCCTTGATATGAACAGGAGACATCTGTAGATGCAGGAGGTAGTGGGTCAGCTTCTTTTCTACTGCCATACCACACTGTTGATCCATGTTTAGCCTGTGGTCCACTAAGAACTCTAGAGCCTTTGTTACGCATAATACTACCAGGCTAGATATTGCTATTGTCCATTTATTTTTATAACTCTGATTTTTGCTTCTTAAATAAACAACTTTGGATTTCTTGAAATTCATTTTGTTTGCTTTGGCCCAATTCTCCAATCCACACATGTCATCTTGTATCCTGATTCTACGTATATTCTCAGTTTTTAGCTAGCCCTCCCAACTTCCCCCCCCCCAGAAGAAACATGGATATATGAGGAAGGAAGGAAGGAAGGAAGGAAGGAAGGAAGGAAGGAAGGAAGGAAGGAAGGAAGGAAGGAAGGAAGGAAGGAAGGAAGGAAGGAAAACCCACATGCTTCCAGCCAAGCTACAGGAAAAATGCAGTAAGAAATCTCCACAAACAAGTCTCTTCTCCTCACTCCCACTTCGTCTTTTTCTCTAAGAGAATTTCACCTGGAACCAAGGTGACTTTCCTCCTATCACACACCCACTCCCGATTCACAGGAGAGACAGACTGACTTGCCATCCCCTCCCTTTCACATCCTCCTCCCCAGACAGCACTGGAAGAGAATATGGTAGAAATTTAAAATATATCGTGTTTTTATTCGGAGCTGTTGGCTGGGATGGAATGGAGCACTGCAGCGGCAAATTTAATTCTGTCATTTTGTAATTTGATTTTTTTTTTCCCCCAGCCTTAACAAGCTTCTCTTTACGGGCTTTTTAAAACTCAACAAAAATCTATATTCTAGGCATTCACATTTTCTAGTTTAAAAAAAAAAACTAAAAATGAGTTATCCAGTTTTTTCTCCTAAGGCACAGTCCCTCATCTTTGTGTCATTATAATTGAGCTTTTCTCTGTATGTATAATACATGTATAAACCCTTCAGTGAATCTTTACTTACCTGTTCAAATTCCAAGTGCATGTTTATGTCACTGCAGTGCCCAGAGATAGCACAACCTTTGCCTTTAATCTGTGTGTTCATTTTTCAGATGACTCACAAGAAATTTGGAATAGTTTTTGTGGAAAAAAGCAATACAGAAGTAGAACACATAGGCCTTAGCAATAATTGTTTCTCTTTCTCTTGCCTATTCTCAGTCTCTCTCCATATATATTCCATAGATGCAGCAAGAGTTTGAGTTGGTGACACTTGGTCAGAGTTGGACCCAGGCTAGATTGCATATGTCCCTTGAGGTCAGCTCTTGCTTTCTAAGGAATTGCCTTGGGGACTTCAATGACAGGTGGCAGCAGCATCAACATCCTAAAACATGACGTACGGCAGAGGTGTCTTCCATTTGGTGCTGGATGCCTGAGCTTCTGCCTGTCAAATGAGCAGCGTTTATAATATGTGAGAGGGCTATATAATTTCCTGTCAGCCACTGCCGACACAGCTTGTTTTTAAGGACATTTTTTAAAAATCCAATTTATAATTTATATATTTTAAAGGCATATCTAGCAGTGGTCTGGCTGTTGTGAAATCCAAAATCCTTCATATTCTTAAGAAGTATTAGTCTTAATTTGTGTTGCTCTATGGACGGAAGTTAACAAATCAGTCTATTTCTGGTCCATGCCATTTTCACTTGCATTATGTTTTCAAAATACAAACTTTGTATCACATTTTTGCTGTTGATTAGATCCAGAAGTACATTGCAACACTAACTCAAAGCTGCACACTTTGTCTGGGGTCTACAATAGGCAGAAGCCTCTCCCCTTCTACCTTAAATGTCTTTCAGCTGGCTGAATT
The DNA here is from genome assembly GCA_037013535.1 of Intellagama lesueurii. Taxonomy (NCBI): domain Eukaryota; kingdom Metazoa; phylum Chordata; class Lepidosauria; order Squamata; family Agamidae; genus Intellagama; species Intellagama lesueurii. The sequence goes on along the minus strand of JBAJHW010000004.1, from coordinate 88,920,365 downwards.
ATTTAAAGATATATCTTTAAATAAGAGATCTGGGGGCAGAAGGAACTACAGTCAACCCTCGACTTACAAACTTAATCCGTTCCGGAAGGAAGTTTGTAAGTCGAAAAGTTCGTAAGTCGAATCAGCATTTCCCATAGGAATGCACTGAAAACCAATTAATCCGTTCCGGCTGTTTTTGGTTCTTAGGTCGAGGGGCGGTTTGTAACTCGAATCATTAGTTCCCATAGGAACTAATGCAAAGCCGGTTAATCCGTTCCTACCACTAGGGGCAGATTTTTTTTCTTTTTTTCCCCTTTTAACCTAAGATGACTTAGGCTTTTTTTTCCGGTTCATAACTCGAATCTAAGTTCGCAAGTCGAGTCAATATTTTTCTATCAGAGCGGTTCGTAAGTCGAAATGTTCGTAACTAGGGCCGTTCGTAAGTCAAGGGTTGACTGTACGCTGTTCTGCTGGTCAGTGTATTGGGGCTGTGTGCAAAAAAGAGGTGGAGAAGGGGTGGAGCTAAGCAGAAGCCAGTCTATGCCAGATGCAAACTTCTACCAGCCTAGGGACAAACTCACAATGCCAGGAAAATGCCAGGCCAGGGTGAGAGGCATCCTAAGTAATTTCCAACATCCATAGCCTGGAAGGGATTTGAATTCAGCAAAACCTCAGGCTGGTTTGTATTAGCTCAGCCAACCCTCAGTCGACTAGTTAGGACTGTACTCTTGTTGTGCTTATCACTGAAATTAGTGGGCCTTAAGTCAGCCACACCTAACATAAATCCTGCTGACTGGACAGTTCAGTGAATTGGAGCACCTGCTGCAGAGCCAAGGGTCAGGAATTTAATTCCCCACAGTGTCTCTCATAAGAAACACCAGACCTTGGTCAATCTGCACAGTCACAAAAAACTCTCGGAAAGAAGGGAATAGCAAACCACTTCTGAGTGCTCAATATTTAGACAAAACTGGAGAGGCTATCCAGAAATCAGAATTGGCTTGTCATCACATCAGCATCATCATTAAAATCATTCCTATTGTTGCTTCCTCAAAACAAGTTTGGATCCAACCCATTGTATTTAAACATAGATTTCCCCTCAAAATGCTACAGAAATGATCCTGAGTCCAGCAACTCAGCATGCAATGGATAAAGTCTACAAAGATTTCTTAACAGCAATTTGCCTCTAAAAGTCATGGCTTTTGCAACAAGATTTTGGCCAATGAAACAAGGATATGCCAAACAGGCCAGTCACATGGCAACAGCTGCCCTTTTATTTTATGTTAAACACTGGATGCAAGCAATGAATGAACTGTAAGACATGGGAATATGAGGTAAAGGCAACAATGACAAATTATAGAAATAAATCTCTGAAACTACATTAATTGCTCCCAAAATGGCTTTTTTCTCTGCCCCTGTGGGGTTCCTACTTGTTCAATCCAAAAGGATTAATTGATGAATAAATAGAAGCCATAGATACAGGTTTGTAATCAGAACTCTTTTCTGTTCAGGTTTGCACCACTGATTTAATTTATTCTAAGACAGTTAATTTGTTTGTTATTATTGAACCTTTAAATGCAAAACAACATAAGGCTCTCTCTAAAGTCGTATGCATTATGAATAGAGATGGGCATGAGCCACCAGTTCTATGGTTCGTACCAGTTCGTTTTTCAGCTGAACAGGTGTTCAGTGCTTCCCAGCCCCACCTCCTCTAGCAGGCACCCATTCAAAGGCAACGACTCAGCTTCCCTGCCCCACCTCCTCCAGGCACTGCCTCTGAGTGGGTGCCTGCTGGAGGAGGTGGGGCTGGGAAACACCAAACACCTGTTTGGTCAAAAAATGAACTGGCAGAAACCACCAAGTCAACAGTTTGTGCCTGTCTCTGAGTAGTGCCTCTTCTTTTGCTGGATTGTTACATGTAAATATTTGATTAGCTGCAGACTTACTTGGGATTACAATAAACCCTCTGGAATAATGGGGAATGGTTTAGCAGGATGAGCCCTGCTATTAGGCACTGTAAAACACCTGCCTCTGAAGACAGATTACCAGGGGCTGTTTCTCTAGAGCTTTCTATCCAGCCATTCCTGCTAAGCCCTCCATCCATCCATCCCTGTTGGAAGATGGAACTGCTAGTGTCACATAACTGAAGCCTCTGAATAGGTTTCTTGCCCTAGGTGCAGCAAAAGGATAATGCCTTCACCACTGCTGAGGTGAATGTCAATTGCCAGTCCAGTACACTTTTGCATGCAAAAGGGATGAAGCCATTTTTTCATCTCAGGCATCAAAATATCTCACACCATTTCTGCAAGTTGGTCATAAATAAGTTACTTCTAAAACATTGCATCTTTTACAGATGTAAGTGCTTGTAAAAATAACTATGCAACCACCACAATTACCACCACCTTCATCACCACCACCATTTCAAGTTTTAAAAAGAAAAGCTTTTCTGTGTTTGGTCATACAGTGGCCGTTTCCCACATGCAGAAGAGTTACTGTGTAACTAAGAGTGCAGTTACATGGACAAATACTATGGGATTTGCTCCACTTATTAAATGGGTGAATTTTAAGTATTTTTTACTCACCACATGCTGCAGAGTCTGAATCAAATCAGTCCAGCCCTTTTTGCTCCCAAAATGGCTTTTTTCTCTGCCCCTGTGGGGTTTCTACTTGTTCAAGCCAGAAGGATTTGAATGGACCTTTTGCTGTGCAGTTAGTTGTGATACATTCTTATAAGGACAGGGGGCATGTCTATAGGTGCTGTTTTGGTGACATAGGCAGTTGGGGCATGATGTTCAGGACAGGAGGGACATGAAAAAGCAAAGCACTATGATTATGATCCACTGTCAGACTACTACATTTCTGAAAAACATATTTCTGAAAAATAACATGGAAAGGAACTTCACAGTCAGAATACAGAACATCAAAAGTTTGAGCAGTGATTTTGCAAAATACATCATGACTCACAACTCAGAATAAGTCCATATGAGTTCCTCACTTTCCATCACCCATCCATTACTCCTATCCTTTACATTCAAGGAATGCATGCAAGAATTACCTCACCTCTGTTCACATATGGTTTTAAACTAATTAAAAACCATATGTGACAAAAGATGAGGCAATCCCTGCACATGTTACTTGAAGGTAAGGGGAAAGAGTAAGGGATGGGAAGGGGAAAGTGGTGGTGATCCCTGTTATGGAATCATTCTGACATGTAAATTATGGTGTATTTTGCAAAATTACTGTTCAAACGTTTGATGTTCTGTACTATTAGACTCCAAAGTACCTTTCCATGTTATTTTTCTATAGAAAAGTTTTTTTAAAATGTAGCTTTAAATGAGAAAGCAGCTTCAGTGCAAACCATTAAAGGATCAGCAAAGGCAAGATCAGAGAAAAGAAGGATTGGCAGAGGTGGGACTAGAGGGAGGGAGGAAGGGAGGGAGGGCTGTGGGCTGGAATGTGACTTGCATCACAACCAGTATGAACAGTGAACTCCCAAAGCAATCTGCAGTCCCTGTGTGAACACTGATTGTGATTTCAGATGTAATACAGACTGCAAATCAAACATCCAATGTAGTCACTCCATGATATATGTATGAGAACTGGGTTTAAGGCAAGAGCTGTCACTCTATGCCTTCTACTTACACAACTAGCCTAACGTAAAGAGGAGAAAAGCCACCCCTGTGCAAAATCATGGATGGTGAAGAAATTACAATTCCAGGCAGGTGATAATTATCTACCACACTTGGCTAATGAAGCAGTGGTATTTATGGCATGTGTATTTTAAGGGTGTCAGAACATATACTTGTCAAATGTTGCACGCTTAAGGACTTTGCATGGTACATTTATTGATTGTCTCTTTGGGGAAAGAAAGTAAATGTTAGCTTATCCTTACAATTAATCCTCTAGTGACTTAAGGGGAAAATGGAGAGATACTACAGAATTGATGCCAGGGCTATGCAAAATAATAAGCAAGCAAATGTTCTGGGTGCGTGTGCGTGTGCATGAGTGCATGCGGGTAAGTGTGTGCACACGTGTTAAAAATCTTGCAGACTGAAACATAACTCTTTTTGCCTGGAGGTTGTGCAAGTTAGGAAATGCGATTAAAAACATAAAAGCAAAAGGGGAAAGATAAGAGCCGAGAAAGCTCAGAGTTTACAGTGATTGTGGCATGTAAAAATTAAGCAGAGATACCATACTTCAGAAGAACTGCCTCATGCCTTTGAGATTCTGAAGACATCAAAAGAAATTCAGGCCTGCTTGTTGAGGCTGCCGAAGCTGAACAGTGTGTTGAGTTTACACGAGGATCGCTAACCAATTATAACTGATTAATCATCTGCCTTTTGAATGATTAATCGGTTAATTAAATGGATATATTTAAATACTTTTGCATGGACAGACAATTGGAAAGAGTGAGGCAGCTGCCTCAGGCAGAAGGCTTTCGGTGTTGTGAAATGGCAGCAAGTAGCTTGTTATTTAATTGATTATCATCGTATTTTTACTGCAAGGCCCTGTCAAAACCTACAGGAGTTGAAAGAAATGTGAGATAACGTGAAATACAGTATAACACAGAAAACCTATCGGTTCCTGCTAGATGAGGAGAGACATCCCTTTCACAAAGATGCACATCCGTCTATATCCCCCCAAATTAACATCTCTCTGCACACCAGAAACAAAATACCCTAAAGTAAAGAAGTAGGCCTTTAAGGAACATGCTCACTAGTTTTAAATCCACCTTTTATCCATCCAAAGTTGTAGGTGATGAATTAGAGCTAAACAAACCCAGTGTATATACAGTAATAGGTTTATAATTCATTATTTTTCTCACCATCCACATTGAAAGAGGGAGTTAAGAAAGTCCAGCTCAGATGATACAATGAGCTTGAGCTCGTTCCAAAATATGGACATAATTGTGAAATAGCATTTAGTGTTGAAAAACAAATGTATTCAAGGTTTCCTATTCAGGCTTAGTTAAAATGTAGGAACTCACAGTTCCAACTTGCTGCCAGATTATGCTTGTGTGTGCTGATAGTTTATTATTTAGTGTTTGGTAGCCCTTACATTTTAAGCTGCACATTGACCAGAGTGGTGCCGGCACCAATGGGGTGTTTTATAAATCAAATAAATAAATAAAAATCCAACTTTAGTATTTTCTTTTGCATTTGTTCAGCATTTCACAGTCTCACACTACTGACTTTTAAAAAATGAACATGGCCTTACTACTAAGTTCTAGTGCAAAATATTCCTTTCCTCACTTAAGACAAATCTCTCATTAGCCCTATTTGGTTGTTGAGAAAAGAGCTGATTTGGAAGTTTGAGCAGGGAGACAATTCTAGGACCATCCCCTGCTTGTTGCTCTTTCCACATGACGAAGGACAGTCTGAGGAGAAGCCAGTCTGTTATTCATGGAGCCTTTCCTCACAGCCATGAGCCTTAATTTTTCATTCCCATCTACAAGAAAGAATAAACAAAGATTTACATCCTTGATAGCATGAGAAAGGACACCATATCAATGGGGACAGGTGTGGGAGTGAGCTTGCCACCAGTGGGAGAGGTGTAGCTTCCATCCAAGGTTTATGGGCTGCTTGTAGACAACCTCATATTGCCTTCATGGGATACAGACGTATTTGGCTTGATATGTAGGCTGTGCATTTTTATTTTTCTCTTAGGCATTAATCTGTCTCCTGTTGGATGCTAAGTTGTTGGGTAAAGCCAATCTGTACACACAATTTAATTCAATACTATATGGACTGATATAAAGTTATTACCTATAGGCATTTATTTATAATTGTTTGTATATTTGTTTCTGAGTGGTCATGCTTATTGCTGTAAGTCTACATGTTGTAAGCCACTTTGAACACAATTTTATGGAAAAGCCTCACATAAATAAACAGCTGTTGTCTCACGCATGGGATGTCTCCCTCACCTGGAGTGTAAATTAGCAGAAAGACTTCTCAGTAGAATAAGCACAGAGCACCGATACAATGATATTGCAAATAATAAGACCTGCATTGTGTGAATTGGAGGGTATTTTCTGAGCCCAGGGAGAATTCCAGTGTTCTAGAATCTTTGTGTGTCCAGAATCAAGTGTATTCTAACCCAAACACCCTACAGCCAAAATTACAAGATGGAATAAAAATAAAATAAATAAAATCAGATTTTAAAAACACGAAATATTTACTTCTATCACTAGGTATTTTCACACCTTATGAATGTCATGAATTAAAGAACCTCTTAATGAGGGTGAAAGAGAAGAGCGCAAAAAATGGTCTGAAGCTCAACATCAAAAAAACTAAGATCATGGCCACTGGTCCCATCACCTCCTGGCAAATAGAAGGGGAAGATATGGAGGCAGTGACAGATTTTACTTTCTTGGGCTCCATGATCACTGCAGATGGTGACAGCAGCCCCGAAATTAAAAGACACCTGCTTCTTGGGAGGAAAGCGATGACAAACCTAGACAGCATCTTAAAAAGGAGAGACATCACCTTGCCGACAAAGGTCCGCATAGTCAAAGCTATGGTTTTTCCAGTAGTGATGTATGGAAGTGAGAGCTGGACCATAAAGAAGGCTGACCGCTGAAGAATTGATGCTTTTGAGTTGTGGTGCTGGAGGAGACTCTTGAGAGTCCCCTGGACTGCAAAGAGAACAAACCTATCCATTCTAAAGGAAATCAACCCTGAGTGCTCACTGGAAGGACAGATCCTGAAGTTGAGGCTCCAATACTTTGGCCATCTCATGAGAAGAGAAGACTCCCTGGAAAAGACTCTGATGTTGGGAAAGTGTGAAGGCAAGAGGAGAAGGGGATGACAGAGGACGAGATGGTTGGACAGTGTCATCGAAGCTATCAACATGAATTTCACCAAACTCTGGGAGGCAGTGGAAGACAGGAGGGCCTGGCGTGCTGCGGTCCATGGGGTCACGAAGAGTCGGACACAACTTAACAACTAAACAACAACAACAACAACATGAATATCAGCATCCCCTTAGTGAGAGACATTTCTATTTTCCCCCAAATGGGGCCAGGTTTCTAACATCCAGACTGTGTCGTTTCTGCTTTGCTGCCTTATGTGTTCTCCTCCAAAAAACGCACAGGTAACCCCCCACATACACAAACATAGAAGAATAAAGAAGTATCCCAAGGAGAAAAATCAATAGATTCCTCGGACCACCTTTTGTTCCAACAATTTTAAGAGGAAAAAAAAACTGTACAGTGAAGCAGCTAAAATTTCAACAGTTTACTACTGTAGGTGACAATGTCATGCAAAAGCTTAGCTTGACTTCTGTGTACATTCTGCAAGATCCATGTCCATATGAGAGACATGGTCCCATTGTAACGGATCAGGCTTAAAAATATATACTAATTAAGAAAATGTCTATAACATATAGATAAAAGCTCTCCTTGTGCCCTGTAGCAATCCACTCTTACTTGGTGGTTGACAAGTCCAGAGTGGCATAAAGCAAGAACAACATGAAAGAGCCAAAGCTGTTTAGAGCCTTAAAGGGAACAAGAAGTTATGCCAGTCATTATAATAATGGACTCCTGGAGTCTCAATGATTAACCAGCTCTACTAAAGCCACATAAAGTGAGAATGAGTTCTGCTAAACTTTTACAACATTGCAACTTGGAAGTACAAAGAGGGGCTCCAAGTGCTTTCAAATGTTTGTTCACTTGAGGTATTAAAAATGTTATTGAGAACCCTGTGTTTTCCTATATATAGGAGAAGAACCTAACCTAGATAATTTTCCCTGAGGGAAAATGAGGAGAACAAAAATATATATGAAACAGAAATGTGCTGGGATTTCAATAGCAAATGGTTTCCTTGTTTATTTATAATTCTCTGTTCTTTTATCTAACCAAATTTCTAGCTACCTGGTTACCTGTTTCTCAGAAAAGTCTTTTGAAAAAAACAACTAATGTTTGTTTTATGGCCAGATTGGTAGAGTCTGGGGTTATAATGCCAAAAGACAAACAAGAAGGGATAGGACAGTTGTGTCTCTTAGATGTTTCATTTATAAAAAGCTCTAACATTAATTAACTCCCTTGCTTGTTTCAACTAAAGGTCTCTCAGGACATTGTTTAGAGAGCTGTTGCCATCCCGGTCCTACAGAAGAAGACACATAAAAGTGCTTTAATGTGATCCCTGTAATTGGAACCAACATCTGTTTGTGGAAACTAAACAAGCTTTTGGGCTCTTGCTTCTCATGGGAGACATGACAGAGATACAAATTGGGGCAAGCAACATCCTACTCATCTCACGAGAATGTTATGTGGTGCAGTTGTAATAACAGGACCAGTTTGTGTGATATAGGTATGACTCACGTTCATTTGCAGCTCTGGTACAAATGCCATGGAGGCAAGGCTAAAAAAAATTCTGGTCTAGGCTGAAATGGAATGGGGTAAATTAGGAGCAAATATTATTTTAAAATTGCCCACCTGGGCATTCACTTGAGGTATTAAATATGTTATTGAGAACCCTGTGTTTTCCATTTAATATCCAATTGTAGCATAGTCTAAAAATTTGTTTGTTTCTGCTACTACTCCTACAATCCCCACTGGCCACATTAAGAAATGGAAAACTTCTGCTCAGCTCTCCTTTGGAGGGCAGAGAGTTTCCACTTTCTTTTTAATGGTTGCTAACTGACAACGTGGTGGCGCTGCGGGTTAAACCGCAGAAGCCTCTGTGCTGTAAGATCTATAGATCTGCAGCTGTAAGATCGAATCCACGCGACGGAGTGAGCACCCGTCGCTTGTCCCAGCTCCCGCCAACCTAGCGGTTAGAAAGCATGCAAATGCAAGTAGATAAATAGGGACCACCTCGGTGGGAAGGTAACAGCGTTCCGTGTCTAAGTCACACTGGCCATGTGACCACGGAAGATTGTCTTCGGACAAAACGCTGGCTCTATGGCTTGGAAACGGGGATGAGCACCACCCCCTAGAGTCGAACACGACTGGACAAATTGTCAAGGGGAACCTTTACCTTTACCTAACTGACACGATACATCACTGATGCTTTGACAGAACTTTAAAATGAACTTTCAAAGCATTGCTGATACATTAGCAACAATGAAAAAGAAGTGCAAAACTTCCTCTCCCCTGCCCTCCAAAAGAAAGCCAAGCAGAAGTTTTCCATTTCTCAAGATATTTAAGAGGCTTCTCCAAAAGGGACAATCAGGCAGCCACTTTGGTTCAATCCCAGGGATCATGCACACTGGAATCAAAGTGAAACAGAGCAATCGTACCTGCCTCTAAAAAAATAAATTTAAAAAAATCCCCTGACAGGAAGCCAAAAGGTGCATGTAGGAATGCTCTGGGGATAGGCTGGTTCACACTGGCACTTACTTCATATGGTTACCAGCAAAAGAAGTGAATCAGTCCATCCACAGAGTGGAACAAACAGCAGGACAAAAGCCCGTGTAGTCAGGCACTCAATCTTCTTTATATTTCTTGACTGCAGTCTTCATTTGGATTGATGATTTATCCAAGATATACAAAATCTTTAACAACTTCAATTTCTTCATTCCCAACATTCAAAGTTATATAGCTCTTCTATTGTCATGATTTTTGTCTTCTCACCTGTGCTGCCTCTCCCCCCCCCCAATCTTTTATTAGGAGGACATGATAGGAAAAGGAATATTGGATCACATCTCGAATATCAAAGGACACTAGTTATACATACTACAAGTAGGAATGAATTCTAAGATCATTGCCCTTATTTTTCTAAAGAGATGTGGCTTTTAATAAATGCTTAGTGATGCCTAACATGATGGTGCATTGGCAGATGGCAGCGAACATATGCCTGACCTTAATAATGCAGAATAGCTTACAAATTCTGAGGGGAAATGGACATGAATTTTAAAAAAAGAGCTACCATTCACAAAGAGACACCAGCAAGAGAAAGTCCCAGAAGCTGACTCCTTTTTCCATCAGCTAACCCATTCTCACCCAAACATAGGGCTACTTTTCAACAAGTACGAATGGTAGTGAGCACAGGAGGGTATCATGTAGACCACCTTGACTGCTGCCACTAGTGTTGTCAACATTCATGCTGCCCTTTTCTATGTAAATCTTGGCATTCTTTGTCCTGCTGGCAATGTGGGCACGACATTTTGCAGCAATATTGGGCCATTTCCTGGTGTTTTGAATCATGGATACAAAAGCAAAATATCCCACAGTAGTAAACTGGAAGTTTTTTTTAAGAAATTGAATTTTCTGACTTTTTTAAATGGATGTTGAAGTATATGTACACTACACACAAAGCCCAACAGACACTTCCCTCATGTAGAAGGTATGCCCAGTGCTAGACGATTCCAAAAGATGAGCACATGATCTGTTCTATGGCTGCTGGGGAAGAACCAAGAACAGCTGGGATGTGGCTGTAGTCCCTCTGTGTCAAAATATTTTGAAGGATTGTTTTGGACTTAATGAAATAGTGAAGCAAAGGTTTGAGTAAGTGCAATATGTACAATGGAGAAGCACACACATCAGGTAAATTAATGTTCCCATGCCTGCTCTGCAAAATGCAGACTAGAAGGTCATGTTCTGATTTCCAAACCTTTTCCTTGGGGTAGGCAACCCAAGGAAGAAAAGCTGTATTGGAACAAAAGCTCTATGAACATGTTGGGTGCATGTATTCCAAAAGATGTCCTATTTTGAAATAAAACCCTTTCCAAACTTAAAAAAATAGGGAGGGCTCAGAGTTAGAAAATATTGTCACTGAAAATCAAAGTCAAAATCATCCATACAATATAAAAGAAAGACAGTGAATAAAGATAGGGAAAATCAACTCTCATTAGGGCAAAAATGAATAAACTATGGATAACTTGCCATGCACATAGAATAAAAATACAGAACAGATAAAATTGCTGGGAAAAGGAGGGGGCAGTAGGAAGATAAGAAGATGTAACATGAGGCAGATCATCTCAATAGATGAATTTACAGCTGTTAGTTTGCAAGACCTGAGCAGAATGTACTGGAAAAGACAATGTTGCTAGAAAAGAGGCCAGTAGGAAAAGAGAACTACCTAATATGAGATGTTTTTGGTTTGCAAGATCTGGGCAGAACTGTTAATGATGATAGGATATTTTGGAGGTCATTAACTCATGGAGTCACCATATATCTGAAGTAACTTGATGGCACATAACATCTTTGGAGTCTTTTTTTTTTTTACCAGACATTTGTATAGTGGCAAGACAGGTAGAATCATTGAGACTATGACAGAATATAGGCACCAAAGTTTTGCTAACATCAAGTAAAACCATCCTCAGACACAAAACAAAAACCAGCAGTTTCACAACTTAGCAAGTGAGCTTCTAATGATTTGTTCTCTATTCATTTTTTATCCTTTTAAATATTTTCACAGCCAGATACAGAATTCCTCTCCCGGTACCAATGCCTGCTTGGCCAGGAAGAAGTAAAAAATGTGTCCTCCTGAGAGTCAGCTAATTGGGTCCTGACTGACAGGGTCAAAAGTTCAGATTGCCCCAGAGATGTAGCTGATTTCCCCTTTGAAGACTTGTGTCAGGAGCCTGATCTCAAACATGTTGAGAGAAGGTTTACTGTAAGCACTCAGGGCAGAGACAAACACAACTGCTCTTTGCTTTTGTAATGCAGAAATACTTTGAATATGCCTTTAAAAATATTTTAATTCCCTGGATATATGGGACAACATTTCCTTTTCTGAAGGCCTGTCATTCCATTACTTTCTTTAAAGCAAGTCTTTTTTCAATTCTTCAAAGAAAACCCATATTTCAACTATTTTTGTGACTCTCCATTGCCATGATGTGTCTACATTGCAATGCTTCTTGCTGGTAAGCCTGTTCCACACATGCTCAGTTTATAACAAAGTCAATGTGTTTTCCCTTTTTAAGATGCCTTTTTAAAGGATCAGTACTTCAGCCCCTGCAGCCTTGATTGTTTCCAAATAAAAGAAGAGGGTGGACCCAGCTATTCTCTTTCAAGATATGCAAGATTGGTAATTTCAGTTTGAATGAGCTATTTTACTGTAAATCTGGGGATATTTAGGATTGCCTATTTCTGCACTGGGGTGAACAGTTTTACATTCAAAAAACCATAATTCAAACACTCTTTGCCCAAACTTTTGCCAATTTCGAAAAGAGCAAGATGCCTTCTACATATGTGTCAAATTTGCTACTAATATGAATTCCAGTTTTAAAGTTATAAATTTTTGGTTGAGCTGCCGCCATTTTTAGAATTGCTTTGTACAATGTTGATTTGCTGTTCTGCACAATAACACAGCTGCACTACTGTGCAGCCATAATACTAGTCTTCTCTTGATGCCACCTAGTATCACTTTAACTTATTTTGGCGTCACATTGCACTGTTTATTCATGTTCAGTTTTTGGTCTACTTAGATCCCTAGATCTTTTTCACACATACTACTGCAGAGACAGTTGTCATCTGCCCTGTGTTTGTGGTCTCATTTTTTCTGTTTACATGTAAAACTCAGTACAGTGGTGCCTCCACTTACGACCATAATCCGTTCCAGAAGATGGACGTAACTCGAAATGGTCATAAGTCGAAGCACCATTTCCCATAGGAATGCATTGAAATGCAATTAATCTGTTCCGGCCGAAGAAAAAAATCACACACAAAAAAAAAAAACTGCAAGACTCATTGGAAACGCAATTAATCCCTTCCGGCTGAAGGGGGGAAAGAAAAGAAAAGCAATCAAGCGTGCAAGACCCATTGGAAATGCACAGAAAACAAACGGAGCAGATCGGAAATGCACAGAGAACAAAGGGGGCAGGTTGGAAATGCAAAGAAAACAAAGGAAAAAACAAGGGAAGCATGCAGGACCCATCGGAAATGGGGAAAAAAACCCCCAAAGCAACCAAACCCCCCAAGACCCATCGGAAATGGGGGGCACACCAAAAAACAAACAAACCCCCCAAGACCCATTGGAAATGGGGGAAAAAACCCAAAAAGCAACCAAAACCCCCAAGACCCATCAGATATGGGGGGGGGGAACCAAAAAACAAACAAACCCCCCAAGACCCATCGGAAATGGGGAAAAAAACCCAAAAAACAAACAAATCCCCCAAGACCCATCACAGCACAGAAACATAACCCCCCCAGCTCAAAACCACACTGCAAAAACACCCAGAACAGTTTTAAAAAAGCAGAAAACAGCACCTTACCTTACAAGGCAGCCCAAAGCCTCACTACAAACACATACACACACGCTCTCAGAAGCAGAAGGAGGCAGTCCCAAGCCTCCTCCTCGGATTGCACACTCTCAAACTGCTGGGGCGAAAGAACTACAAAGAAGCAGCCTCGTCGCCACCTACAGTTAGCAATTTGAATTTCCCGCCTTTTTTCCCTGCCTTTTTCTGTTCGTAAGTGGAAGCTCCGGTCGCAAGTAGAAGCAAAATTTTGCAGCCGGAGCTGGTCGTAACTCAAAATGGTCGTAAGTAGGGATGTTCGTAAGTCGAGGCACCACTGTATTGTCTAGCCTGTATTTTACCAACTTGGCTACAAGGCTATTGTGAAGCTCCTTGTCAAAAGCCGGGCTGAAATCAAGATACACTTTATCCATAGCAATCCTATAATTTGCCAAACTTGTGACTCTATCAAAAGATAAGTGTGGCATGTCTTTTTTTTTTTTAATAACTTACGGAACTTGCCTGGTATCAATGCCATACTGACTGGTCAGTAGTTGCCCAGTCCCTCTTTTTTACCTTCTTTTGAGGATGGCAATGGTATTTGTTCTCTTCTAGTTTTCAGGGACATCGTCTGTACTCCAATAATTCTCAAAGATTATAAAGACAGTTGTGTCAGCAAGTTCTTGCTTCAGTGTTTTGGATAGATTTGTTGGCATGACAGTACAACTGCCACACACTTCTTTCCCACATCCCCGTCACCGGCATTTCCATTCACCAGCTGGCACGTGCTGCTCCATCCCTCCCAGTTCCATGATCATCCAGTTCAGGCAGGAGCCCGAACTTCCCTTCTTGGCCTTCTCCAGCAGCTGGAGGAATCCCTGCCCCACCTCCTCATCTGAGTGGCCAGCTGCTGCAAAGGTGGAGAAGGAAAGTCTGTGCTGTGCTGCTATGCCAACGACTTAGGACAAAGGGGCATGAACTACTTTGTGCCCATTTCTGTTCTTGGACGTATCTCATCTGGTCCTTCAGACTTGAATTCATTCACAGCAGGTAAGTGTTCCTGTACCATACCTTCAACTATCTTAGGCAATACCTTCTCATTTATACAGGATTCAGAAAATCTACTTGCTCAGACAAGGTTGATGTATCAGTTGTTGGTGTAATGATGAGATAGTATTTATCGGTGAAGATACATAGACCCTAGGCTGTGCCTGGATCCTCCAGTTCAGCCTAGAGGTCATTTCTGGCCTTCATTATGCATCCTGATTTGATCTGGAATAATTTCTGTTCTACCCAATTCAATTTGTGCCCCAGATTCATTCATTTATTTATTTATTTATTTATTTAACTTATATGCCGCCCACTCTACCCAAAGGTCTCTGGGCGGCTTACAACAATTAAAATACAATAAAAAATACAATAAAAAGATGAAACAATTAAAATACAATTAAAATAGATACTCTAAAAATTGCCATCAGGACCCACAGTTGATATTATTTTAATTAAAAGCCTTCTGGAACAGGAAGGTTTTGACCTGGCGCCAAAATGTCATCAGCGTCAGCGCCAGACGAATCTCAGTTGGGAGGGCATTCCATAGTCTGGGGGCAGCTGCCGAAAAGGCCCTTTGTCTACAAGCCATCCCTCTTACCTCCTTGAGGGGCGGCTCTTTCAAAAGGGCCCCCTGGCTAGATCTTAACTGCCGGGTAGGCTCATATGGAAGGAGGCGGTCCTTCAGGTATCCAGGGCCCAAGCCGTTTAGGGCTTTATATGTCAAAACAAGCACTTTGAATTGGGCCCGGGCAGCAACTGGTAACCAATGTAATTTAATCAGAATCGGCTTGATATGTCCCCTAGCGGCCCCACCACTCACCAGCCGCACAGCTCGATTCTGGACCAGTTGCAGTCGCCGGACCGTCTTCAAAGGCAGCCCCACGTAGAGCGCATTGCAATAATCTATACGAGATGTTACCAGTGCGTGTGTAACTGTCATGAGACTCCGCTCGTCCAGGTAGGGCCGTAGCTGGTACAATTTCCGCAGCTGAAGGAAGGCACTCCTGGGCACCGAGTCCACCTGGGCTTCCAGAGTTAGACTGGGGTCCAGGAGCACCCCCAGGCTGCAGACCCTGTCCCTTAGGGGGAGTGTAACCCCACTCAGGGCAGGGAAATGGCCCTCCAGCCTGTCCGGCGAAGCACCCACTAACAGCACTTCCGTCTTGTCTGGATTGAGTTTCAATTTATTAACCCTCATCCAGTCCATTATCAGGTCCAGACACGAGTTCAGCACAGAAACTGCCTCACCTGGATTGGTGGAAAACGAGATGTAGAGCTGAGTGTCGTCAGCATATTGCTGATTCCTCAGCCCAAACCTCCTGATGACCTCTCCCAGCAGTTCCATGTAGATGTTAAACAGCATGGGGGACAGTATCGAGCCCTGAGGAACCCCATGACATAAACGCCATGGGACAGAGCAACTGTCCCCCAGCACCACCCTCTGGACACGGTCGGCCAGGAAGGAGCGGAACCACCGTAAAGCAACCCAGCCAGCCTATCCAGAAGGACACCATGGTCGATGGTGTCGAAAGCCGCTGAGAGGTCCAGGAGTATCAACAGGGTCACACTCCCCCTGTCTCTCTCCCGGCAAAGGTCATCATACAGGGCGACCAAGGCATTCTCCGTACCAAAACCCAGCCTGAAACCCGATTGAAATGGATCCAGAAAATCCGTTTCATCCAGCAGCACCTGGAGTTGCCCGGCCACAACCCGCTCCAACACTTTGCCCAAATAAGGGAGGTTCGCCACTGGTCGGTAGTTAACCACCAGCCTTGGGTCCAGGTTAGGCTTTTTAAGGAGTGGCCAAATTACCGCCTCTTTCAAGGTGGTAGGGACCACTCCCTCTCTCAAAGAGGCGTTCACGAACCCCCCTGGCAGATCTTCCAATTAGCCAAGGTGGGCAAGGGTCGAGCGGAGTGGTGGTAGAACGGACAGATCCAAGCACCCTGTCCACATCCTCAGGTCTCAACAATTGAAACTCATCCATTAATATTTGACCTAAGCACAGCACACTGGACACATCCTCTGATTTTGCAGTAACGGTGGAGTCCAACCCACTGCGAATCTGAGCGATTTTCCCCTCAAAATGAATGTCAAACTCATCACAGCGAGCTGATGAGCAGTCCGGGACCTCCACCAGATTTCCCGGTTGAAGAAGATCCCGGACCACCCGAAACAGCTCTGCTGGACAACATTCTGAGGAAGCGATACGGCTGGAGAAATATTGCCATTTCGCCAGCCGTATTGCCACGAAATAGGCCCAATAATGGGCTCTAAGTCGTGTTCGATCGGACTCCCAGCGGGATTTCCTCCACCTGCGCTCCAGCTGTCTCCCCTCTCGCTTCATCGCCCGCAGTTCAGAAGTATACCAAGGAGCTGTCTGGGCTCTGCGTGCAGGGAGAGGGCGCTTAGGCGCAATCGTGTCAACCGCCCGTGTCATCTCCCTATTCCATAGGGTGACCTGAGCTTTGACAGGAGTGCCGACCATATCAGACGGATAATCCCCCAGAGCATTCAGGAAACCATCTGGATTCATTAGTCTCCGAGGGCGGATCATCTTAATAGATCCCCCACCCTTGCAGAGGGAAGAAGAAGCTAATAGACTAAACTTGACCAGGAAGTGGTCTGACCATGACAATGGGGTCACAACCAGCCCCTCCACATCCAAACCACCATCTTCCAGTCCTGTTGAGAAAACCAGGTCCAAGGTATGGCCCTTCTCATGTGTCGGGCCAATGACATATTGAGACAGCCCCATGGTTGTCATGGCAGCCATGAAGTCCTGAGCCGCCCCAATCAAGGCAGCCTCGGCATGGATGTTGAGGTCCCCCAGCACCAACAGCCTGGGAGTCCTCAACACCAGGTCCGAGACTACCTCCGTCAGCTCAGGCAGGGAGACTGTTGGTACGCAGCAGGGTGGGCGGTACACCAACAGAATCCCTAATCTGTCTCGCAAGCCCAACACACAATACAGGCCCTCAAGACCTCCTCTCAAAGGGATAGGAAGCCTGGTCAAGGAGATAGAACTCCCATAGACTATAGCAACTCCCCCTCCCCAACCCTCTGAGCGACATTGGTGCTGGACCAAGTACCCAGGCGGACACAGCTGGGAGAGGGGGACACCACCCTCCTCTCCCACCCAGGTCTCAGTAATGCACGCCAGGTCAGCACCCTCATCCAGAATTACATCATGGATGAGGGCAGTCTTATTTTGTACTGACCTGGCATTCATCAGCAGCACCGTGTGGCTCGAGGGTTTGCTGATATGGTCACCTGATACCATCTGGTTGGGGGTAGGACTAGAAGAGGGGATAGATGTAAGATATCTAACCTCTCTTCTCCTACGTGGGCATGTTCTACCCCCACCGCCATTCCTTCCCCTACCCAGCACCACCTCAATGGCTGCCCCCTCCAATGCCCTCCCCCCTTCCTGTTCCCTCAGATCCACTGTGGGTCTCTATGCAACCTGATGGCAATTAATAATAACACTTAAACAACAACAACACACCCTTCTAAATCCCCTTCTCCCCTCCGAGCCAGGTGGCTGATGCTGAGGATGGGGTGGGGCAGCCAGAAGCAGCAAAGGCCCAGTCCTGCAAGGCCAAGGGAGTCCAGGCCAAACTCCCCCAGGACACTGTCTCTCACCCAGTGCCTGAGGGACAGCAGATGACAAAGAAGACTCCCCCAAAGGCAGGAATGCTGGTCCGGCAGGACCCTGGCACAGGCTCTGGCTTATAAAGCCCCTTCTCCCCTCCGAGCCAGGTGGCTGATGTTGAGGATGGGGTGGGGCAGCCAGAAGCAGCAAGGGCCCAGTCCTGCAAGGCCAAGGGACTCCAGGCCAAACTCCCCCAGGACACTGTCTCTCACCCAGTGCCTGAGGGACGGCAGATGACAAAGAAGACTTCCCCAAAGGCAGGAATGCTAGTCCGGCAGGGCCCTGGCACAGGCTCTGGCTTATAAAGCCCCTTCTCCCCTCCGAGCCAGGTGGCTGATGTTGAGGATGGGGTAGGGCAGCCGGAAGCAGCAAGGGCCCAGTCCTGCAAGGCCAAGGGAGTCCAGGCCAAACTCCCCCAGGACACTGTCTCTCACCCAGTGCCTGAGGGACGGCAGATGACAAAGAAGACTCCCCCAAAGGCAGGAATGCTGGTCCGCATTCAAACGGATTTGTAAATTTATAAAGTGTCTGTATTGGAAAACTGAAATGACAGTAAATTATGGTTTTTGTACAGATATACTGAAATCTAGAGAGACAATAAACCCTACAGAGGGGAGTACACCTGCCAAATTTCAAATAGCTTCCTGGGCACCTTAAAGTTTGCTTTAAAAGCAAAAAACTAGGATAAATCAAGTAGTGCCACATTTGATCTGATTTCTGCTCCAAATCTAAATGGATTTGTAAATTTGCTTTAATTTTGCCCCAGAATTGAAACTGGGCGTTATGGTACTAAATCTCAAACAAATTCATCAGATTTAGTTCAGAAAATGGGATTTATCCCAATCCGTTGCATAGCCCTAACAGATGTTCAGTCTGCGTTTGCTACACTTCCAACTTTCTAAGGCTCCTCACTTCCCCAACAGACACCATCCTCAACATTGGACAAGTCCTGACATTAAGTAGAGTGAGGTATGGGGAACATTTCAAGTCAAGCAGAAGCTCTCCACTCTACTTCAGCCAATGACTTAATGCTTCACTCAGCTGTTCTGTTTTGTTTTTAAGCTGCTGGTTGTTCCCATTTTTCCAAGACAGATTCCTAGCATCAATACTGCATGTTACTGGGCTCACCTGGTTGGTTGGTCTTGTTGCCTTGCAACATGTCATAATCAGTACCATTAGGAGAGACCACTGATTGGCAGAAGGATAGCCACCTACCCATGTGATCCTTCAGACATCACAATTGTTCTACTCACATGTTACTGCAGCAGCTGCTGCTGCTATGATTACTTGTGCTGAGTTCCTGATGCCCTCTATCTTGGTTCCTCTCTCTCTCTCTCTCTCTCTCTCTCTCTTTGCTTTTTGGGTTTGTTTGTTTTTTGAATTATTATTTGCTGCTGCCAGGCAGTCTGCCTGTGACACTGTGCCTCCTTGTGATTATTTTTGACATTTCCCTCTTCCATTTCTTGGGGACATTTTTCCTCTTTTTCGTGGCCTGGAGGTCTCTTCCTTTTTAGGATTATCTTTCTGCTGCTGCCCTGCTGGACTCAAAGAAGAGAAGAGAAGGTATCAAGCGATGGCAGAAAAATAAATTTCCCCATATTCTAATAGTTTTAGTTTGGGGAAGGCATTTTGATTGTCTTTGGGGGGGGGGCTGTTATTTGCTTGCCTGCTTTTTTGGTTTATAGAGAGGGGGCTGTGGGAAGTTTATAGGGTTTTTTTCCCTTTATCTTTGTGTGTGTGCATGTGTGCATGTGTGCATGGTTTGGTTTGATTTTTGTTATTTTTCCCCTGTGTATGATGATGATGGTATGATAGTCATGATACGTTCGGAGAGAACCAATTAATAACACAGTCGGTGGCTAAGTTTTTATTCTCAGTTTTAAGAATTCGTAAAATGTTATATTAAGACATCCACATGACTCAAGTTTTATACTGCTGATATGTTTATTTATTTATTTTATTTATTATTAGATTTCTATCCTGCCCTTCTAGACAGGAGTCTACTCAGGGCGGCTCACATTATATTGTGCACAAAACGGATTTAAAAACAACAATTAAAATCTACAATAATAATATAATCAAGATGGGAAGATAACAACAAAAAACCAAGAAAAGTGGAAATCAAGTATTGGCAGAAGGGAAGGCCTGCCTGAAGAGCCAAGTTTTTAATCGGCTCTTGAAAACACCCAGCGAGGGTGCCAGGCAGATATCTGGCGGCAAGCTGTTCCAAAGTCGAGGGGCCACTGCCGAGAAGGCCCAGTTTCTTGTTCTTTCCTTCCGGGCCTCTCTCGGCGTTAGGCCCCTCAGCCGTCTTTCCTGGCTATAGCGAGTGACTCGAGTAGATCTAGGTGGGAGAAGGCGTTCTGCCAAGTATCGAGGTCCTAAACCGTATAGGGCTAACAACTTACTTATTCTGTATATCTTATATAATATTTTTATCTTTGTATTTTTGGGTCTATGACCGTATAATAATAAAACAAACAAACAGATAGGTTATTGGAAGGTAAAAACAGATTCAGTGACCCCTTGGATCCCAGTCAGTAAGTATTATCAAATTTAATGGCTCAAAATGTGTTCCCAACTGAAAGTCAGACTCAGTTTTTTTTCATATATTTTGCAAGTGGTGAACAAGGTCTGTTTGTTATGGCATGTGGTCTTCCATCAATCCTTCTATACACTATTAAATTCTTGTAGATAATGGAAGTAAAAAGATATATCACTTGAGCTTAATTCCATTGATTCTTGTCTATAATCCCCCTGCTGCCTGCAAACATGTAAGGAAATTTCATTTCAAAACCACATTGTAATACAGCATTTTGCAGGAAAGTCTTCAACTGAAAAAAAAAAGCAATAAAAATATTAAAACTATGTATAGTTAAGACCCTGGACAGGTCCAAAGTAACTCCTACCATCTTAGCTTCTGACCTTATAAATTTGTTTTCTGATTTTTCCCCCAAAAATATAATCTTTAAATAATGAAGAAAATGTAAGATACAGCCTGGATAAAATTAATCTTTTAGTTCAGAAATGTGGATGACACAACATAATTACTGACTGATTAACCTGACATCAGTAGTAGGGGGAGGGAATCCCTAATAACATACTCAATCAATGACGTTTTAGAACTGAGAAATATAATTAGATGCCATTCAACATGATTTTATCAAATACAGGTCTCATCAAACAAACCTGATTTTTCTTTTTGTTGAAAGCATAATCAGTTAGAATGATGAAGGCAATTAAGCTGAATAATTCAACCTTTGCAGCTTTCTTCCTTAGAAAATTAAACTGTGGGCTGTGATATCCATTTAATTCCTGACATCAGTGCTGACCAATATGGCCTTGGGTTAAATGCCACTTCCTATCTTCTTATCTAATTCCATATATAGAAGTTGGAATCCATATCTAAACCAGGTCTGCAAACACAACTTGTGGCCTATCAAACTGAAATCAGCCATGGAAGATAGTGAACCATCAGCGAATTTATATGCCTTTAGTTTTCTTGCTAGCCTAGGACTGAAATTAACAAGAAGGTTTTCCTTGTAGGCAACCACACAGTCTTGAAGTATTGTATTCAGTGGTGCAGATCTATTAACCTTTCTTAGGTCTGGCTGTACCATTAGACAAAATACAACAGCTGACTCAAGCAGGAGAACATGAATACTTGGAAAGAACAACAAATTAATTGTTACTTATTTTGATATCATTGTTTCATTTTGCTTTGCCTCACTTTACTTCATATTTACTGCCAGAGAAGGAGAGATGTTTTTGGAATTCTGTCTCATGTGCCAAAATTTTATTTTTTTCAAATGCCAAACATTACAAAATTAGGTACTCAAACAGGACATACTATAAAGTTTCCCAGGAAGAACCTAAGGAAAACAAGACTATGGGATACCTCCTCTTGGTCCCACGCTGCTGCAATCTACATGTCAATCAGTGGAAAAGACATATGTGCCTACGTCTGTAGGCACAACTGATGGCACCATGGAGAAGGGGTCCTCTTGGCTGCCTGTAAATACGGCCCTGCAGAAGGAGCCACAGTAGAAGGAAATGAATTGCAGCTGCCATGTCTAATGGAAGATGTTGGGCCAATTACTCATTTCTCCCAGCATGACCTACCTCACAGGGTCACTGTTAGGAAAGAGTTCAAAGGAGGAAAACTATGCTGCCTTGAGTTCAAGGGAGGGAATAAAGGCAGTACATAAAACTGTTACAACTGA
Organism: Intellagama lesueurii; assembly: GCA_037013535.1. NCBI lineage: Eukaryota > Metazoa > Chordata > Lepidosauria > Squamata > Agamidae > Intellagama > Intellagama lesueurii. The sequence goes on along the minus strand of JBAJHW010000004.1, from coordinate 88,898,339 downwards.
TATAGAAACAGTAGCAAGAAAAACATTTAAATCATATAGGTAAACATTCTTATACATTTGATTACATCCATCTACCTACTGCCCACAATCCCATTTTCTCGTTGACCAGCCCTTTTGTTGTTGTTTTTCATTTGCTTCATTTTAGGAGCTTGAACTGCCCTCCTTATTGCTACCAAATAATTTGCCTTGTTATTGTGAAAGCTTGCAACCAGGTCCTCAGATCTCAACGCATAATTAAGAGAGAAGGCAAAGCATGTGTGCTAAAAAGGGAAAGCTTTTATGGATCTCTTTTCAAAATCCTTTTGATCTTGCCCGTGATTAGCACCTCTCCTATTCCTCACCTCACCTCCTCAACCCAACCCTGCCAGTTATATTTCAGTATAAACGTCTCCAGGGCCGCTAGGCACTCAACAATCTTCTCATTATCCTCATTGGTGGCATGTTTTCCTTTCCTCTGAAACTCACAGCATTTGTGACTGGCGAGACTGTGATGGTGTGCTGCCAACTCCCTTGCTGTAACAGAAGATCAGTGGGGAAAATTGAGAACAAACTATTGGCATGGATACTAATCATGGTAGCTACATATTATATCCAAAATGGGAGGCAGTATGTGTTCCAATATCAGCTGTTGGGGAACATGTAGGAGGGTGTTGTGGTGCTCACACAACACTTCCACAGAAGTGGTCACAGTAAGAACAGAATGCTGGGCTAGGCCCACCTTTGTTTGCATCCAGTAGGTCTCTCAAGTCCTTATAAACCTTGTCATTATACATTTCAGTGACTCACATGGTAGACCCTAGAAGAGTCATGTGGAACCTTCCTAGGCAACATATTTTTTTGTCATAAGCTTTGATGGACTGTAGCCCACTTTTTCTGAAGGAGGTCATGGCTCATGAAAGCCTATGCCAAACAAAGCTAGTTAGCGTTTAAGATGCCTCAAGAATCCTCCTTATCTGCTGCAAAAGGCTACAGAGTAATGCATGTACCTGTCTGTACATTTCTCTGATAGAACCTTGGTTTGGCTCAAGAATCCCCCAAAAGCCAGTCTTTACTGGCTAGTGGCTCATAGGCCCTTCAATACTAGCACAAGAGTCAACAGGAAGGAATGAGTGAAGTCGGCTTAATATCAACCATGATATTGGGCACACAACCAATGCTGCTACTTTCGTATGCTATATTCTGTATTCATTATGTTTTAAGATCCTCCGTGCCTAGTAAGAAATTGTTCACTAAGATGTTCAATATATTCAAGAAATTATTCTTTTTGCAGTTGCGACATAGATATAGCTCAGGTGGTCCTTAACCTGTTTTTCATACATACTTGACTAGCTCCCTTTCCTTCTGCCTTGACTCCTTTCCTGTCCTCATTCAATCTTCATGATTCCTCAGCACCTGGAACAAGTGGTTTGTTCTTGAGATATTCTGAGGAATGAATCCCATGCTACTTCTAAAAGAAACACAGAGTTCTTCACGTTGCCTGATGTTACCGCTGTAAGTTCCTGAGGCATTCCACTTAAGACCCCTGGCGTCCTTCATTGTTTTCAGCACGGGGATGGGAGAGAAACGGATTGGGTTTGCATTGTAATATGAGTGAAGGTAATTCACACTTCCTAAACTAACACTATGAAAAACAACCCAAATACTCCTTTGTTTTCATACACTTCTGAATGTTTTGATTCAGTTGTCTGCTTGAAAAACACACATCTCAGGAAACTGTCTACAAAAATAGATACATGTAAGAAAATGCTGTACAAGTCACATATTGGGGAAAGTGCTAGCAAAAATCATGTCCCTTAAAATTGCATACAAAGTATATGGGGGTTTGTGTGTGTGTGTGTTAGCAGACCTTACTAAAACACTGGTAAAATGTGAGATGGGATGGAATGAACCTATATTTGATAGACTGTGACTGCTGTAGAAAGAGAAATATGTAGATTCAACAATTTCTAAAAGATGTTCAAAAATCCAACTGAGTTCAGCCGGTCTTCATCTGAAACTGCTGTGGCTCTTGTGTCTGCACAACAGATCAGATGGCTGTGATCACCATCACCTCCCACAATGAATCCCCATATGGACCCAAGTCACTGCTTCTCCCATAATGTGTACATTTCAGATCCACTGAAATGTCCATCACCAGGCTTAACTGAGATTTCTGCATGCAACAAATAATTTGCAGGCTCTCTGCACTGATGGCTTCTACTCATTCTGCATATTCTTGCCTCATGCTTCCACTGTTTCCCATATTTGTTTTTATTTAAAGACGGAACACAAATGTACTCTCGCTCTGGACTGGTTCCCTCGCCTACACATTAGCTTCTCAACAGAGCCCGTTGCCATATACCAAACAGTACCTTTGTGCATTATCTCATTCGTTTATGCTAACCAGACATAAAGACTATGCATTTCAGACAACACAGTCTCTGCATGATAATATGAACAGACATCAGACATAACCAAATTATATTAGAGCTTGACAGAAGCAGAGGAGGGGAGGGAAAAATTGTATATTCATCCCATTTGCCAGCAGGAAACATTCATTTGCTAATGCAAAACTTACTTCGTGTTCGTTGGGGGTTGGGGAGCTGTCGGGCCTGTGAAATGCCACATTTCTTTATTGTTCTTGGCAAGGAGTGCTGCGACAAAGAAATGCCACTGAGACTCAGCGCTGCGACACTTAAGCCCGTCATTTCTGCTACTTAATTAGATTCTCATTTTGGCTGTTAAAATCGGGTAATGTTTCCTGTTTGTTTTCATTAAATGAAGTCATTTCTCCAACACAGTATCTACTAGATGATTGTAAATTGCAGCATTTATAATGTCTGCATTAAGAGATGGCCTTCTCTCATCTGGTCCATGAAGAGCAAACAGCATGTTTGGAATAGAAAATGTAAATGCTGGGACAATTAGGGGTTTTTGGACCACAGTACCATAAATCCCTGGCTGCAATACTCTAAGAGGTACAGCCCCCAAAGAGTAACTTCTCCAAGCTCTATGGTGTTCAGAGGTCCAATAATCCACAAAACCTTTGGTTAATTAGTGGGGACATGGGAGAGGGCCTTCTCGGTCACTGCACCCAGACTCTAGAACCCCCTCCCATGGGAAGCCAGGCTGGCCCCATCTTTGCTGTCCCTCTGCAGGCAGGCAAAGACTTTTCTCTTCAGGCAGGCTTTTCCTTGGTGACTGGCAGTCTGAGAAGGTTTTTTTTAATAGCTTGTTGTGCTCTATAGTTTTTAAATGTGTTTTTAGTGTTGATTTTATTGACCATTACTAATATAATACATGCTTATTTCTGCTTTTATATATATTTGTATACTTACTGTTTTTAGCTTTTAAATATTATCCTTTGACGTAAACCACCGTGGGTCCTTTTAAGGAAAAAGGCAGAGTAAAAATATTTTAAATTATTTGGTGGAGGCCAAACCGAATCATTGAGACTGGATAGGATGCAGAGTTCATTGCCCACAAATACATTTCTTAGCTTCTTTTGATTTGAAGTGTAATGGTGGCAACAAGGAATGATGAAGGAAATATTAAAGATCACTTTGCAAATGAGTGGTAGGTCTTTTACAGAAATGTATTTAAAATAATAAATGTATTGGCTTATTAAACATAAAACTACTAATTGTCAGCCTTTGGCAAGGTTCAGGCACTAAGTTGTAGGCTAGCTAGTACTTCAAGCGAGACAAAAACAGAAGGACCAGCTGTGGTGCGTCAAAACTCTTGATGAGGTAACTGATCTTGTCACAATTTACAGTTTGCTCAGTGAAATACAAATCTGGTGTTCAAATTTGGCCAGAAACACTCTGTTGTTGCACATTTTTGAGTCACCTTTGAATTTTAATATGTATGCATTCCTCTGAAATATGAATCCTGAGAACCAGAGCATGCATAACATGGTATTGTCTACCAACTTGTCCATCACATTAGGACTCAGCTTTCACTTGCTGGCCAAAAGTTGAGTAGAAGCTATTTTGAGGCATTCAGATGCAACTCATAAAGACAAAAAGTGGAAACGAGGCCCAAATATGTGGGTGCTGGTGGTGTTCCCAGTGATCCTGGGTGAATGAAATGAATCAAATGAAGAAAGAATAAGCCAAATTGGGGGGTGGGGGGTCACAAATTCACAGATATCTGTTTTGGATTCTCACAGTATATTACCTCTTCATCTATTTTTCTCCTTCCATCATGAGCAAGATATCCACAGTTCATACTGGAGAAAGATTGCCCCATAAAAGAATTTACCCCCTTCCTGCAATGCCAAGAGATGGCATATTCTGAAATATTTATTTGCATGTAAACTTACGGGGAATTAGAGAATTCATTCTAGCTTCTATAGGTCAGAGGCTCAGGACGAGGAAGAACCGGCCTGGAGGACTTGGTGTAATCAACTGACCTTCACAAATTCTCTTCCTTTCTATGGTTTTGAAAGCATTTTATTATCTATTCACTTTTATTGCAGGGATAAAACAGGCCATTTTTCTCAGATGTTCAAGGCCTAAATTGCTTTTCTTTGGAATTAGGGGCAATAAACTGTCTGCCTTGCAGTGGTTAATGTTATGCTAAATTTCTTTCACACACGCACCAAGCACATGAATTCAACAAAGGCAGAACAAGAAATTCATTGGCTAAAATCTTAAAAAGGAAGGAGATGACTTCTCAGCCAAAGGGAAAGTGAGAGAGAGAGAGAGAGAGAGAGAGAATGAATTAGCTGGGATTTCTGTTGCCCTTGAACAAGACTCTTCATCTCTGCCCCAGGCACATGATCATACCCTGCCTGATAATGAGGACTTTCCAGTCAGAGTTGACCTCTCAGCATGTGAAGTCAGTAATAGAGGGTGTTGGTATATATGTAGACACAGGGATTGGTGCTAGTGCACATTCCCCCATCAATCCCTTACACACTTGGTGCTTTCAGGCATTCAGACTTCATGCCAAAGTAATTGTTCATTGGAACAGAAATTAATGCCCAATCACAAGCAACAAAGAAATGTTGAAGAAGGGCTGGATATAAATCTGATTTCCTGTTTCTTAAATTCTGTCTGCTTGGTTTATGGTTTTAGATCCAAAATTTCTAAAACCTATTTGCCGAAATCCTGTTGTGCAACTCCGTGTGCAATAGAGAACGCTGATGGAGATTTCTTAACTTATAGCCATTTACATGCAAAAGTACTCCTTTTGTGTAACCACACAACAGGATTGCATTCATCATTGCAAAGAGTAACCCAAAAAGATTTTATTGGAAAGTCATTTTGTAAACATGTGTTTTGCATACCAGATCTTTTTGTTTCCTTTAGAAAGCAAGGGTTGCAGATGTTAACATCGAAACATGCAGAAAGATAGTGGAATGCATCTGAGTAATCTTGCAGAATACACGTGTGCATAAAACATAAAATAATTACTAACCAAATTAGGTTGAAACTGGAAATACATGGAAATATGCTACAGCAATGTTGAGGCTCATTGTGCATTTAAGCATTAGGAGCCTAGAAGGTTCTGTTGAGGAGCTGAGTAATTTAATGTTTTGTGAATGTCGTGGGTCAGGTTTGTCAGTATCAGTCGATCAAAATCAGCAATCAGAAGAAAGAAGAAAGAACAAAATTCAGGCAGTGTCCACAACTGCAGCAGAGAAAGGCCAATATACCTGTAGCACAGTTCCTATGCTGGATTCCTAACAAGACTGGGTAAATGGAGATTGGTACTTGGGACCAGCTAACTCCATATTCAAGGCAAGCTGACATTGTAGCCTTGATGAATAGTACTGAAATCTTCTAGGCTTACAGAGGAAAGAGAGAATTGATAACCCAGCACAACAAAGGCACCCAGAGTCTGACTGTAGGAAGCCCATTTCAGCGCATGTGCCTGCACTTATACAGATGCACAGACACACATTCATGCAAGGGCCAAGCTACAGAAATGTGGCCAGTTTTGTGGCCAGTTATGATCCCCAATTTTTAAAGAAGAAACAGGATGATATATCATTAAGTGCATTTTTCTGATAACAGCCCTGAGAAACCATTCTGGATGAGGTCAAACTAATCAGTTCTGTGTGGGAGACATTAGCTTTGTATTCATGAGTTTGTCATTCAGTCTCAGCCCATTTTCAGAAAGCAATTTAATGCTAATCAAGACTTCTCTTAGATGACCCCCCTCCTTCTCCATTGCCAGGAAGAGAAGCAGAATGCCACACTAAATGCTTTTTTAAAAAATGTTGTATCTCCCACTCTTCTGTCTGAAATTCATTATTGTTGTTATGTGCCAACAAGCCAAAAGCAAATTATAACAACCCTACTAGGGTTTTCAAAGTAAGTGAGAGTTTTAAAGGGTGGTTTGCCAGTGCCCCCCTCCCATGAGCTTCCATGGCTTTGGAGAGATTCAAACCTAGGTCAGTCCTAGTCCATCACTCTATCTACTACACCACATGGGTCTGAGAAAGTGGATTTGTCCTCAAAAATATAGCAATTAATCTTTCAGGTGCCACAACATTTTTGTCTTCTTCATTTTTTATTTTGCTTTTGCCTGATGCACATGGGCACCATGTCTGGAACGTCATATATCCCTTATTAAAAGTTAATCCCAGCATTAAAAGTGAATTGAGTGGGCACCATTGTGCAGGAGGTTCCATGTATACAAATGTTTCTTACAGAATAACAGCATCTCCAACTCCATATGGAATTTCATTATTGTGGAGAAAATTGCATTATGCAAATGGCTTCTGAAATAGAATGGTGCTCATACCACTGGCACCATTTTCAAGCTACAGCCATATTACATTTGCAAAGTATGGCTAACTGGAAACAATACATGAAATCCAATGCCATGTAAGCAGACTTTGCCTCATGAAACAGATTGTTTCCCCTCTTCCCCTTCCCTGCAGGTTCATCCTGCCCATCTTTGTTCCCAGAGAAAACTGATTTTGTGGGCGTGTTGTGAGCTACAGGAGGAACTGACCCTTACCATTATGGTGGTAAAAGTTGTTCCATCAATATGAGGGCCTAATTTGGTTTACCTCAGCAAACATGTTGGAGAACCGCTGTAATTGAACTGTAATTGATTTGCCACACTTCCAGATAGGACACAGGCTGTGCTATTAGGGATTTTCAGGCCCTGGAGAGCGAGATATATTTTGCAAAAACTAAGCTAGTAACTGAGATCCACACAAGAGATTCTTCAGAAGTTGAATTTTGGAAGACTCCAGATTAACTCAGCCAAAACTAAAATGTAGAGGTAGGCAGACATACGAACAAATGAACAAACAAATGGAAAACCAAATGAGTCATGTTCTAGCTGACTTTGAGCAGCCCCATGGGTTTGGTTTAATTTAGAACTGTGGTCCACAGTCAATACAAATATCAGATTTTAGTTCCTATAGATTATTCCATAGCTTATGCTCCCAAAACAGCATGCATTTGGCCATATTGCATAAAGCTCCTGCTTTGGTCAGTGATGGACAAGTCCAGGTTTGAGATAAGAACATTTAGATCAATATTAAGAAGTCAGATGCATCTGTTGGGAACAAAGAGTCTTAGCAGCAAAGAGATACTTGATTCCACGTTGACTAGACAACTGGCTTGGAGATTTGCTCTGCAGAGCTTCTTCCATCAACTTATTATTCTGTTGACCTGCATTGTTTATGGAAAATGTCAACTGAAGATTTAACAGAGCTCACTCTGTCTTTCCCACTACTCATATATGTGGATGTCTTGAGATTTATTAGGAAAACATATTAGCATCCCACACCACGGTTTCTTTCTCTCTTCTGCTTTCGTCAAAATACTGTTATGTTTCAGATTTTCACAAAGTCAGGAACATACATACATATATCAAGAATATTAACATTTTGAAGAAGGTTGTTGTGGGTTTTTCGGGCTCTTTGGCCGTGTTCTGAAGGTTGTTCTTCCTAACGTTTCGCCAGTCTCTGTGGCCGGCATCTTCAGAGCACAGAAGTCAGAACTCAACCCTGGGGACAGACTGATCAGCTTTGACGTAGTATCCCTATTCACCAAGGTACCGATAAAGGACACTCTGACACTCATCCAGCAGATCTTTCCAGAAGACATCAAGGACCTTTTCCAACACTGCCTAACGACCAGCTATTTTCAGTGGGATAATGAGTTCTATGAACAGAAAGAAGGAGTGGCCATGGGGAGCCCCCTCAGCCCGGTTATAGCAAACTTCTACATGGAACATTTCGAAAAACAGGCCCTGGCTTTGGCACCCTTCGGACCCACAGTCTGGTTCCGATATGTGGATGACACCTTCGCAATTTGGAACCACGGTGAAGAAAAACTGGAAGAATTTCTAAACCTTCTCAACAGCATCCACCCAAATATACAATTCACCATGGAAAAAGAAATAGAGGGCCAACTCCCTTTCTTAGATGTCATGGTCACACGCAAAACTGACCTCCTATTGGGACACAAGGTCTACAGAAAACCCACCCACACAGACTGGTACCTACACAAAAACCCCAACCACCACCCACAGCAAAAAAAAAGAGGCATAATCAAAACACTGGTAGACCGTGCAAATCGGAAATGTGAAGCTCAATTTCTCAGCACCGAACTCAACCATCTTAAGTGGGCTCTACAGGCAAATGGCTACTCCAAAAATGAAATCACAAGAGCCATCAAACCAAGAAAACAACACCAAACTGAAGAGGAAAAACAGCCACCCACAAATAAAGTATTTCTGCTATACATCAAAGGGGTCATGGACCGCATGGGGAAACTTTTGAAAAAACACAACCTACAAACAGTATTCAAGCCCACCACAAAAATACAACAAATGTTACAGTCAGCAAAGGACAAAAGGGACCCCCTCACCACTGCAGGAGTATACCGGATACCTTGCAGTTGTGGCCAGGTATATATTGGAACCACAAAACGCAGCATCCACACCAGAATCAAAGAACATGAGAGACACTGCAGACTAAAACAACCGGAAAAATCGGCAGTAGCTGAACATGCCCTAAAACAAGCTTGGACAGGAAATTCTATTTCAAAATACTGAAGTACTGGACAACACCAGCAATCATTATGTTAGACTGAATAGGGAAGCCATTGAAATCCACAAACACCAGCAGAGCTTCAACAAAAAAGAAGAAAGTTTAAAACTCAACAAAGCCTGGTTCCCAGCACTGAAAAATACAGCCTGCAAAAGGTCAACGAACTCTACCCAGATCACTGCACACAAAACACCAGCTAACGACATCCATCAGTCACAGTGACAAATAATCTCTCCCTCTTATCACAACAATACACCCACAACAAAAAGCACACTGATCACCACAATCACCCATCTCCTGAAAAGGACAAAAGTTGATCCCACAGCTATAAATACTCAACTATCCAAACAAACTGCACCAGAGCACAGACAGAGTTCTGACTCCTGTCCTCTGAAGATGCCGGCCACAGAGACTGGCGAAACGTTAGGAAGAACAACCTTCAGAACAAGGCCAAAGAGCCCAAAAAACCCACAACAACCATCAGATCCCAGCTGTGAAAGCCTTCGAGAATACATTTTGAAGAAGCAATGAAATTTTTGATGATGATGACAATGGTAATGAACTAAGACATCCAAAACTGAAGAATAACTGAGTGCTGGACTGAGAGTTGGTAAAGGAAGGGAAAACCTGATTGGTTTGCTTAAAAATATAGTCTAGACAAAAGCCTCATATATTGTTTACAAAATGGCCTACAACAAATACCAATAGGAAAGAGCTGAACAAGAAAATTCATGAAGAGATTCAGCCCAGTGTCCTGTGACCTGTATAGGAGCAAAAGGTTTTCATCTGATTACATGTACTAACCAGCTTACGTATAAGGGAATGTTGGTATTACCCCTTTTCTTTGTTTAGTAGCCACTGTTTCGGCCATTTTCACTGCCTGCAATTTGGACATTCTTTTCCCTGCCAGCCCATCTGTTTTCAATCCCCTAAAAAGCACAACTATTTAAAGCATGAGCAAATCGCATGTGGCCCATAGATTGCATATACTCTTCAGTTGTTTTGGCAACCACGTTTCCAGCGAACAAGTCATAACATTTGTTAAAATAGGAGAAACAGTGCTGTTCCTAGAGACCTCCAAGAGTCCCACTTGTAGGTTCACGTTATTCCAACATGGGCCCATTTTATTCCCTGGCGTTCTTAGGGAAGGTGCCTGTGGGTCCCACATGCAGAAAATTGGCTCCAGGGACCCAAATACTTTCTCCATCCTGATCTAGATATTATGTTTTATTTCTTATACATATATTGGACAAAGACTTTTCATCTTAATACATGTGTTAATTTATTTTCCTGTTCTAGGATGATCTTATCACCTCCCACCTGTTTCTTAAATGACCATTACAGTGGTCATCACTGATGTCTGTTCCCCCATCTCTCTCCCCCCATGAGTATAAATCTGTGTCAATTAGGGTTCTCCTCCATGCATCTGGTGAAGTAGTCTGCAGTCCATAGAAGCCTGTGTCAAACATAATATGATGGCTCAAATCCTATTGATGTAGCTATGCTTGAAGAAGGATGATGATATCACCAGCAGGGAGAGGTTTTCAATAATAAAAGACTCCCCTCTTCTCTCTTCCAGCTTTTCTGAATTGTAAACAAACACCTTCACAATGAGGAAGCCAGGAGAGCCATGGGATGGGAGGAGGAAGCCTTTCATTAACATAAATTGTCACCACCAGATTATGTTACTGGTAAGGGGAGATTTTCAGTAATGAAAGACTACCTCCTTCCATCCTGCAGCTCCCAAAGCTTCCAAGAGATTTTTGCAAGTCAGAAAGGATGCAGAAGAGAAGGGGAAGTCTTTCATTACTGAAAATCTCCCTCTGCTGATGAAATGGTCACCTTTCTGCAGGCATAATTATGCCAACAGGATTTCAACCATTGGTGTTTAAAAAGCCACAAGACTTTCTTGTCTGTAATTATCTAGAGTCTACAGACTTCTTATTGGCAATTCACTTCACTAGGAAAGCTACTTCACCAGTAAGTGTGCAAACAAATTAAAACCTGATGTAAACAGGAAAGTTATTTAAGGACAAACCAACTGGATAAACAAACTCTCTTGCACATAATTTTGTCTAGAACACTGAATCATTTTTAAACTGATGCAGTGTGCTGACTATGCAGTGTGGGATATATAATACAAAAGGTATGGCTTTTTTGGCATTAGGAAAAGCCAATACTTTTCTGGTGTTTGCCCATTTCATCCAACTCTTTTTGGCATCAATTATAATAAAGAAGTTCCTATTCCACCCCTTTCCATTCCATTCTAGCTTTTACTTAGTCCTGGCTTTTTTCCCCCTATTGTTGCTCCTTTTTGATAGGTTGAAATGATGCAGTTTGTGGCAATATAAATTTTCTAAATGTCACTAGATTAATTTTACTAAGAGAAACACAACCATTTGCTGAAACCTGCTTAGAAGAAGCAATTAAGTAATGCTGAAATTCTGCAATGCCAACCGTTAATATTACAGAGGGATAATTTGTGTTCTGCAGAATGCCAGTGGCTCTTTTATTGCCTTGTGTGCAAGTTTGTTTTATTTAGCTTCTCCTGTCGACATTTACTGGGTGGACATTTCAATGATGGAAACACGAATGTTCTAAAAGATCAACAAAAACAGGAAAATTAAGCTGCTATTTAGGTCTAACACTTTACTTACTAGAAGATACAGTTTCTTTACAGCTGCCTTTGTAAGTTTAAAGCATCCTTTTATTTTTAATGCTTCTGCATGTAAGATCAAAACGTCTACTCTATGTAACAGAAGCGACCATTAAATACAAACAGATTAATTATAGAGCCCAAGTCAGTTAGAGCTTACAATTCAGTAAACAAAAGCTGCTTGTTATTCTTAGAAGGAAGGCCAATCTTTTATCATTCTCATGGCCAAAACAAAACTTTCTTGTCCAGTGAGTGAAGGGTTTGTATGACAATAGAACGCACACAGAAGAGTCTAAGTTCAGTCCTTGGCAGAAGTTTGGAGGATCTCAAGGAGAAGAGCTGGGTGAGACCTCTGTGAACTGATGCCAGTCTGAGGAGATGTCATAGGACCCCCATCACATCTGAATGGGATTGAGCAATTTAGGTCAGAGCATGGAATGTTAGAATGTTATTTTAAAAAAAAGGAACCTCTTACTGTACTAGTTACTTCTCTGCAGTCAGGTTGCCGTTATCCTTACCTTAATAAAATGAATGAATGAATGAATGAATGAATAGTTCAAAATGTTGGTGCAGCCATTTCTAAAAGTTTTACAAAAATATATGTTATTTTGGCCAAAAAAAAAAAAAAAAGGACATATTTTAGGGAAATGTATGTAACAGCCAAGTAATATACAGGCCGAAGTCCTGTTGCATAGTGACACAAAAGAGATAACTTTTAGATGCCATGCGAATTGCCGAAAGAAGTCCACATAAGCTTTATTTGTTGCACGTCAAGTCCTGTGACTCTGTATGATTAAGAGAATTCTTAACTTACAGCAGATCAGGTCTAAAAGTTCCGCCATTTGCATAACTGCACAGCAGGCTTTTCTGCTTTTACACATTGCAAATACTGACAAAAGTACAAAACAAAACAAAAACAAATAATACTTCCCTTTCCACATAGAATTTTAAAGGTTCCACTTTATCACCATTTCTGAAATAAATGTCTTTCTAAGTATCCCACCTTCTTACCACCTGTGTTGGAGGAGAGCCTTCTTTGACTTAAATCAGTGGTTTCCAGTCTTGGGTCCCCAGATGTTCTTGGACTACAACTCCCAGAAATCCTGGCCAGCACAGTTAGTGGTGAAGGCTTCTGGGAGTTTTAGTCCAAGAACATCTGTGGACCCAAGGTTGGGAACCACTGGTTTAAATGGAGAAGAACCTTTGCATGGGGGAAGTGTGCTCAGGTAATCATTTCAAGTCTCAAAGAGTGGAATCCACAAGAGAACCTTGGCTCAGAACCACTGAGTGTGCCTTCTCCAACAGAACCAATAATATTCAAAAGCCACCACATTCCATCAGACAATTAAATTCAACATTCCAAAGTAATCACATTCCATGGAATGTCCTGAAACCCATCAATAAAACTTGTACAAGTTGGATTCCCTCTACTAAAATATAAGCACATGACCTATTCACACTGGCACATAAACAATGTAACTATCAATTAGTCTTTAGAAATAAATGATATGTCATTGGCCAGAAGGAAGCCTCAGAAGAAAAATCTCACTTCTCTTCAGATAACTAACCCCATTCACAATACAAGATATTATTTGTTGTTGTTTAGTCGTTAAGTCGTGTCCAACTCTTCGTGACCCCATGGACCAGAGCACGCTAGGCCCTCCTGTCTTTCACTGCCTCCCAGAGTTTGGTCAAATTCATGTTGGTAGCTTCATCTATATAATTTTTAAAAAGTCCTCTCATTATATGGTAGGTTCTTCATTGTTGCTCTATTCCATTAAGTCATGCTACCTGAACAGAACTTGGATTGAGCTGGCCTAAAGTGATGTCACTTCTGGTTGTCCATGGGGCAGGGGGATAAAGAGGGAGGGAGAAACAAAGAAACATGAAGTGAAATGATGGGTGGGAATTTGGAATTTGATATTTAAAAATAACTACATTACACTTAAGTGAGAAGCTATTGCAAATTACATCATTTGCCTTCCACAAACATAACTAACCAAAAGGATTTTGAATGCTATCTCCAGAATATATAAGCATATGTTTCTGAAGAAGGGGAGTGCAATGCTAAAATAATACAGAGGCTAAAATCCCGTTGCATAGCACAGTAAATCACACTAGAGTAGATCCATTGACTTAATGGGGATTTGGTGAGTCAACTCCTGCATAAGTTCCATAGATTCAAATAGGCTTACTCCTACTGTGACCTACTATAGCATAGTAAGTTACAGTTAGAGTAGGCCCATTTGAATCAACAGAACTTACAGAAGACTAGGATTACCAATGATTCAATGAGCCTACTCTAGTTGTGTAGTGACACAACCAACGAAGCAGATGGAGTAGAAATTTTTAGCTATTCAAGGTTTGTTGAATCTTGGATAATATGGTACTTAGGCAGTAAAAGCAAAGAAATCCAGCTGCAACATTTTGTAGTATCCTGAGGGTGACTAGATTTCTCTGCATAGTCCAGCAAACACAAAGACATGTAGACTAATTAGCTACAATCCCTGATTAAACAAGCAAGTATCTGGTGTTGCATATGTGTGATCAGCCAAGCATCCAAATGCTGACATTTGTCCCAAGCAAGAGGCTGCTGTGTGAAATAAAGTGAAATAATAGATGCTCTGGTTGGGAAGAAACAGAATGTGACGTAAACCTTCGAAGGCTCCCCAGAAGGTGCCTTTGGGGCTGGGAGAGTGGAACATGATCAAATGCGGGTTAGAAGGGGCAACAACATCATGACATGAATGGATCTTCTTCATTCAGACATATAAATCTTCCTCGTTAAAGCAGAACAGTAAAATAAGGAGACACTCTTATTTCTAACCACTGTCACTTTTCCTGTCCCAAGTGTATTTCTCTACAAAATACAGATTACGGAAAGGGGCCCTTTCAGACTTCATCATGAAAGGTCAGGCATATGAAATCTTCTTCCTGTTCTTCCTCCATTCAGATAAAGCCCAAACAGGTCTACCATGAGCCTATAATTCTAAGCACATAGGAGGCTTCCTGTTTTTAACACAGTTACTTTCAACTGCTCCATCTTGTCTGCTTCTGAAACTCAAATTGAATACTTAGAAACATGGGCAAATGGTGCAAGGCAAGGTCAATGACATGGGTGCTATTGCGTCTGCCTTGCATATCATGTGATTCTCAGGTAGGGAAAGTCTCCATCCCTGGCCTCAGTGATTTTGCTCTGTTTTTCCAAATAATGCCATGAGACTGTGAGGATATCTGGTATTCATGCTAGCAGAAGGCGCTAGGGTAGAGCTGATCATATGGCTAAAAAAGGAGCAACTCCTCCAGAAAGCCATCATTAGTTTTAAATGTGTTTTCAATTAAAAATGAAAATAGAAAACATTGTATGGCTTCAGGAAATCCATTAAGGAAAAAAGCAGGAGGATAAAATTAGGTTACAGAAGCCCCTGAAACCAGCTGTTATGTGTGGGAATGCTGGTAGCCATTGTGGAGGAGATCCACATGCAGCCACCTCTCTTTAACAAAGAGAGAGAGGAGAAATCTTCACAACAATGGCTGAAATTCTTTTGCTTAGTGCAGTGAATTGCAACTAGAGTAGACCCATTGAATGAATTGAATTTACAGCATAGTTGATTCACCAAATCCTCACTGATTCTATGAGTCTACTCTAGTTGTGACTTGTTATGCTAAGCAACAAGATTTCAGCTGTTAAGTATAACTCAGAAAAGACAAGAAAGGAGGAAGATTCCTGATCTCTCCAGGCTGTTGCAGAGCTTTGAATTTCTGGTAAAATTCCTTTTTTTTTTTTTTTTGCCACACAGTAGAAGTACAGAGATCCACAGAGGTGAATAGCTACAAGTTCCCCACCCTTTAGTCATGAAGAGGCACTTAAAGTCTTAATAACTCACTCTTGAGACATTTGTAAGAGAAAGAATAAGAAAGATTTCTTTACTTACAATTGCTTGAAATTACAGATTTCTTCATACTGCTTTCTTTGCTGTACATATATTTAGTCACCAACTGAACAGATCAACAGCAAGCAAACAACACTGCCACTAACTAACTAAAGAGAGGGAAAAGAAGCACTCAGCAAAGATATGAGGCTCTCTTTGAAATTAAAGGCTGGACAGAATGATTGGTCAGTGCTGGATAGACAGATTATTCCCCCCAGGCCAGAAACATCCCTCCCAGTCACATAAACCAGAGAGTATGTGAGGTTGCAAATCAAACTCTAACACTATCAGCCTGGCTTTTGCACAGTAATGGTTCAGGTTATTTATGTTACAGGCATGGGTATTTTAACTTCCCACAAGGAAACTTGTCTCCCACATTGCTGTTGTAATGGATGAACTAGTTCTTGCCTGGTTGTAAATTATATCAAAGTCTGAGTGAATACATTCAGGCCCAAGGTACTGTATCTACTTTACATGACCATGTGATGTCCAATTTTTCTTTTCACAATGGTATGGGTAACTGTGAAATGAAAGATAAACTATCATTTCTTCAGGGAGGCACATTCCTCCATACTTAATGGTCAAGAAGGTCAATAAGATAAGGTACTTCCTGGTATTACTCTTCCTCTTCCTGTTGTACCAATTATTGCTTACAAACCTAGGCAAAATAATCCTGTGCTCTGCTATCTCCGCCAGCAGTATCTATAGGTCAGTGAAATGTTATCATGTTGTACCGGCAAAACCTTTAAGCCAGTTTTATGATATCAAAATTATCATCACATCTTGGGATGTGGCCTCCAGTGCTGTGGATCCTGCCAAATGTGGGAGAGGAATTGGTAAGGTGTCCAATTGACAAGGGACAATCTTATATTTGAAGGGACATCAGAGTTTAGTACAGTAGGACCACCACCACCACCATTCACTGGATCAGCACCTGCAAAATTATTATAATTATAAAAAACCTGCTGCCTGAAACTGTTAAATTAAAAAACACAGAATTACATATGTATACATATTTCCATGGTGTGTTTATCAGAGCTAGCCACTAGAGAGAGCCAGAGACAATGCCTTCAGCCAGATAGGCCGTACAAATAAATAAATAAAATACATTTCAGTTTTGTACCAGGTGAACCACTGGCCTTCTATGCTTTTAATATGGCTGGGATGTTTATTTCTGGAAAGGGAGACATACTTTGGAATCTAGGAGCAGCCATGGTGGCCAAGTGTGGTCTCAACAGACAGAGGACAGAGTCCCCCCACCACGTCTAACATTAAAAAAATGGGCACAGGACTTTGCCTTGCATTGAAAGCTGTATTTAACAGGTAAGAGGCAAGCGGAAAATATCTGTTTATTTGGTCCATCTGTTTGGAATAGTTTGAGAGTAAATGCAGATGTGTGAAATATTGGAGAGCAGCTTTCCAGAAGTTGCTGCCCTTTCCCCTCCCCACACTGGGTCTTTGGTCTCTTGTGAATTCGATGGATTTGACGGTATTTCTGTCTGCCTGTGTAACTGAATTGTCTGTTTTCGTCTCCATCCCAGCTGCTGTTGTATAAATAGGAGTATTGTTTGGGGTGGGAGAGGTAAATATTAGAGAGGTGTGGGCGCGTTTGGGATAATGGCTGGTATTATTTCACTGCATTAACAGGTATACAATTTTTTCATTTAAAAAAGGCTAAAAACATTTACCTGTTCAATAGGTAAATCTCCTTTGCCCAAGAGGCCCCACTTTGGCTCCCTTTCCATTGGCTTCTCAGCATGCTGCCCAAGTCCTTTTTTTGGTTTTGGTCTTGTCTTTTTCTGTGATTTTAATATCTGGTTTCTGGTTCAAACCATTTCCTCCCTCTAGTATTTCTTTATAGATGGTGTATTGTTTCTACTGATGACATGGATGAAGTGCTTGCATGCACTTTGCATGCACATGCTCTGCTGGGCCCATGTCCCAAATGGCTGCTGAAATCTGCCAGGGAGGTAATTGTTGAATGGGCAGCTCAGATTATTAATCTATCACTCTTGTTTGAAAGAAACAATAATTGAGTCCATTCTAAAAAAAAAATCCAATTTAGCAGCAGATTATGTAAATAAGTATAGACTTGTTGCTAACATTCTGTTCTTGGGAAAACTGATAGGGAGGGTTGTGGTGGATCAGCTGCAGACATGCTTATATACCACTTCACAGGGTACTCTCTGGGTGGTTTACAATACAATTTTTAATTATGCAGGCTGCACATTGCTCCTCTCCCCCCCCCCCCCACAAGCTGGGTACTCAATTTACTGACCTCAGAAGGATGGAAGGCTGAGTCAACCCTAAGTGAGCTACTTGATCCAGTCAGGATTGAACTCAGGTCATGAGCAGAGTCTTGACTGCAGTACTACAGTTTAACCACTGTGCCAGTAGTGGCTTGCCACTTGATGGGTGGGATATAAATAAATAAATAAATAAATAAATAAATAAATAAATAAATGTTGTGAGCTACCTTAAGGCTCTTTGAAAGATGATATATCTGCATTTAACTAAACAAGATTACTTTTTAGAAACTCATTTGTATTTTGAAGTAAAAAAAAATAGAAAAAAAAGAAAAGTAGATGGAAGCCCAATAGGTGATATACATCAATTATAAGTGTGTGTGTGTGTGTGTGTGTGTGTGTGTGTGTGTCTTTCCCTGGAAATAAACTTTAGTACAGATAGCAGCAATGTGAAAGTTATTTCAATATTGTTTTCCACAGAGATAACCCAATCCTCCTACGGCTAAAAAACATATGGGCTCTATATGTTTTAAATTTTTATGAACCAGGCGGCAGGTTTTAAATTAACAATGAACCAGTTATTTTGTGTAATTCCAAGAAAGCAATCTATCATTTTTAAGTTTTCAGATTTTTCACTGCACTTATTTTGCTCGGCCAGAGACATATTTTACATCATCACATCATCTCTCAGAGATTATTGCAGATAGAGGGGCATGTGACTTCTAAGGAAAACAGCCATGATCTGTTAGAATTTCTGTTTCTATTTCTTTTTCATTTGCTTTCCTTTTTTCTTTTTTGAAGTCATTCTTTGTTAAAAGCAAAAGGAAGCTCAAAAGCTCGTTGTGGGGGGGGATAACAGCACAAGTGGAAAAATAAGGACGGGGAAAACTGAAGGAGGTTTCAAGTACTTTGCTTTCTCCTTAATGAGATTAATCCATATGTTTCTTTCTCACATGCGCAGGATTTTCTATTTTTAAAAGTTCACAGAGAGCTACTGTTTCTCAGCCTTTGGTATGGATACACGGGCTTGTTCAGACAAAGAAGAGCAGTTTGTGTTAAGCTCTTCAGAAGCTGTTCCTTTAGCAGCTCAAGACATCGAAGGAACATCTGTACACTTAATGCTCTAACTAGAATGTTTTCCTTTTGTCGTCATGTTCAAACCCTGCTTTGAGTTTTTCACTTACAAGGAAGCGAGAGCGTCTGCAGGAAATTTTCTGTGTGGCCGGAGAACCTGTGCAGGGGTATATTGATACAATTCATGTGCATAGTAGAGATGGGGACGAATATAAAAACGTATTGGCTTTTTCGACGAAAATAGCCAATTCGTTAAATATTTGTCCCTTCATATTCGTGGGTTCCAGAGACCCCCACGAATACAAAGGGATGAATATTTACCCGTTTTTATTCGTCCTTCATATTACAAAAAACCCCAAAAAACACCATTCTGCTTACCAGCCACCGATCAACTGAATCCAGGCTGCCTTTGCAAAGATGGCAGCTGCAGCTTCCCTACTCTAAATGAGGCCGCAGCCGCCATCTTTGCAAAGGGCAGACAGTCTCCTTTTTACATGCTGTGGCTGGGAGGCCAGAAGGAGACCTCGGCAGCAGCCATTAAGGTAAGGGGGTGTCAGTGGGGGGTGGGGTGGGGGGTGGGGGGTAAAGTAGGGAAAGGAAGGGGGTGGGGTAGGCTGTGGGGTTGGGTGGCTGTGGGGGGGGTGGCTGCCTATTGCTGCCAATCAACTGATCGGCGGCCGGTAGGCAGATGGTGGTTTTGTTGTGTGTGTTTTTGTAATAGGAAGGGGGCGGCAGGGGGTGTTTTTTTAAAATAACCCCCCCACGAATCAACTAATAACTTCATTATTCATCACTTCATGGGGGCAACTTTGTGCTTTGTGAGTCGTCAACTTTTGACAACTCATGAAGCGGGACAACTCGCCAAAATGGTGAGTCATCCCCATCTCTAGTGCATAGCCTATAGTGCATTAAGATATAATACATTTAACAAGTAGCCCTCTTTTTCGCCTCCATTGACACCGCCACAGTTAAGTAAGTATTCTGAGTAGAGATGGGCACAAATCAGAAAAACTGTGATACATTTTGATTTGTGATTCATCAAGGGGCACAGAGAGCAAGGGTGATGAATCACAAATTACGAATTTATGATTTTCTTCTGATGAATCGATGAATCACTTTGTCAATTTGTTTTTTTACTTTAAAACCCTAAAAAGATCCTTTTTCTTTGGACCTTGTTTGGTGTGTTTATTTTTAATGTATGCATTCGAAATCATGCTTTAATGCAATTGTGCTTTGACTGGTGAACTTGCTTTGTGTCTTAATTTTATTTTTATTTAATCTAATTGTGAGCTGCCCTGAGTTCCATAACAGAATGACATGCTGTAGATATTCATAATTGAGTAGTGTTAGGATGATGCTCTGGGATCCAGGGCATCACCAAGCCACCATTGTGTCAGGTTATGAATAGCATCTGTAAGTCATTATATCCATTTTTCTTCCCAGGAAATGTCCACGTTCTTCCTCTAACTGCTCTCCACGCACCAGAGTTGACAAGGAGAGATGAGAAAGACTATGATTCACCATCCTTTCCCCCCACCTTCAGTCCCCTTCAAATGCTTGAAAACACATGTTTCCAAAGTAAGATCCAACTCTAGCTCACAATATGATATATTGGTCATGGAACCAATATACTGTAGAACCCTTCTGTTACAGATGTAGTTATCTCCCAGCACTTTTGTTGTTCAGGTTCACTTTTTCAAAAAAATCTATTTGTGTAATCTATCAGGGAATAAGCAACCATTTGATTTGTCTATTACTACTTCTTATTTATATTGCTTTTACTGTATTTTACCGGACCTGATTACCAACTGTGAGGTGGCCGCTTTAGATGTCCCTAGTAGGCTGTCTGCCTTGGATCTCACAGAGACTTTAGTGGCAGGGTAACCTGAGGGCACAGAGAGCAAGAGCAGGGTCCCGGGTGGGAGTGAGGAGGAAGACGAGCCTCCTCTGGAGGTTGGGGCAGAGGTGGGGATGGGTTGATGAAACCTGGATTTGAAGGAGGAGGAGGAGGCAGAAAGAGGGGGAGGACTGATCAACCTCAACAGACTCAGTGGAGAAGGACTGGGCAGAAGCCTCGCGAGGGCTCCCTCCCATCTTTTTCACCCTCAATGAGGAGCAGCTGATAATAATGCAGGACTCCTGGACAGGCAGGTGGGTCCATTTCACTGAGGGTAAAGGACTCGAGGAAAGAGTGCCAGTGGCCATCCAACCTGGACTCCCAAAACAACAGCATGGGTGACTGGCCAAGATCTGATCTTCTGGAGGCAGAACAACCTGTTGGGATTCAGAGACCTGCTTTGGCACAGCACTACCAGGCCTCCTTAAGGGCATTAGCTGGCTGGGGTCAGTCTTGCAAATTAGACCCCTGCCCCAATTGGGGAACACCAAAAGCCCACTGAATAGAATT
The DNA here is from genome assembly GCA_037013535.1 of Intellagama lesueurii. NCBI lineage: Eukaryota > Metazoa > Chordata > Lepidosauria > Squamata > Agamidae > Intellagama > Intellagama lesueurii. Next base: position 88,877,020 of record JBAJHW010000004.1, on the reverse strand, counting down.
TGGGCCTGGTTGAGAACCGAGAGCTACGAGGGGGGCTAATGAGTTAATTGATCTCACCCACCCACACCCACGGCCTGTCAGGATGGGAACAGCTATTATTGGTCTTTGAAAAGCAACAAGAACCTGGAAGTTCAGGCAACCTACGGTCGAGGAGACCATCCCGGCCCTCTCCTCCCTGGGTGGCGCAGCAGCGCTCATACCAATCTTGACCCAAATGATTTCACTAGTGATACTGAAATCAGTGGGACTAAGATCAGAAATCAGAAAAAACAGACACCTCAATATTTGTGATTGTAGGTGTTTGCATTTTGTGAATTCAGATATCTGTAATGCATGGTTTCAGCTGCATAGATTGCCCTGAGCAATAAAGGAGGTGGATGGGTTATAAATTGCAATAAAAACAGTAACAATAATAATGGCAGCACTGTACAGAATGTGCACTAAATGTAACACCCACCAAGCTGTAGATACAAAAATGATGACTTTTAAAGGTTAAAGTCTTTCCCTGTGATTGTAAGCAATGTCCAGATTCTTTATTAGGGAAGGGGGAAAATGTTGCTCCAGCAAGGCCAAGTGGATGCTAGGTGTGATATATTTTCATAATTAATTGGGAACAACCTGAGTATAGATGTGAACTAGTTTAGCAGAAGTAACGATTCCACATAAAGCAGTCTTCTGGATAATTGATAGCACAGCCTCCCTGTACCCCTGGGTACACAATGCAAGCAAATCTCCTGGAAGGAGGAATGAAAAGGTGATCAGTTCTCTCTAGAGCTAATGCATTAGGTTTGCATAATGAGCAGGGAAAGGAACTTTTAACAAAAAGAAGTTCAAGACTTTCAAGAGAGGATGTATGGTTTTTGATGTAGTCGTAACAATAGCTGCTAACGAATGAAGATATTCGCAAGGGTTTTTTTTAATGCACCTGCTTATTCTTCTTTTAATTAAAATCTGTGTTTGCTCCAGCAATCTTTACATAACAGATATAGGCTGCTTCAGAAGTGGCACCAGTTCAAAGAAACGGTGCACAAACTATGCAAGCTATTAAAAAGTTTGTTTCAAAGGGAACCACAAGTGTATTTATGGCTTGCAGACGCTAAAAGGCCTTGTTTGCAGGTGTAAATGCACCGAGCAGAACCCGAGACAGCTTTTTCCATATTTCTGCCCTTTTTCTTTATCCTGGCAAGGAATACATTTCAAAAGGAACTAGAAACATGGGGGAGGGGAGTTTAGCAGTTTGCTTAGCTGAACAAGAAATAATGGAGAGGGTCATTCCAGCCACACAAGATTTATATTCATCATATAAATACAGCAAAAGGAATGAAAAATCAGTGTCTCCAGTGCAATAATCTCATTCATCTGTTTTAGCATTCTGTTATCCCTTTTTCAAGCATCACCTTAAAAAGTAAAACAAACAAAACAGAATGTTATTTTTAAGAAGAGCGAATATAAAAGCATACTGGAACCAACCTAACTAAGCAAGGGTAGGTTAATGGTCTCAGATGCAGAATATCATCCATAACTGAACAGTGGTAGGGTGACGCTCAGTTATGGATCAATCTGTCCACATTTCTTAAACATAGCAGTTCAAACTCAATCAATCAAGTTAGAGCAGTGGTTCCCAATTTTGGGTAAACTGGGTGTTCTTGGACAACAACTCCCAGAAGCCTTCACCACTAGCTGTGCTGGCCAGGGTTTCCAGGAGCTGCAGTCCAAAAACACTTGGCTTATCCAAGGTTGAGAACCACTGGGTCAGAGCTCTAGTGCCCTGCTAATCAGAAGACTGCTAATTTGCATAGTTTGGTTGGATTGCAAGGGGGGAGACCAATGAGATATTATTTGTAAGATATATCCCAGTGGCTTGTCCAATGCTTGTTCTTCCAAGCAACTGATTATTTACCAGCTTAAAGTGAAGGACGAGGGATCTTCATGGTTACAATATTCATGCTATCTTTGTGGGGTCCAGTGCATGGTCCATTCCTTGCAGCTCCCAAATTTCTGCTGAGTCAATAAAAAAAACTCATGACACAGCAAAGTATTAACTACCACCAAAAAAAGACCTTTTGAGCTGAAAAACCCTCCTCTGCTTTGCCCACAGGCTGTCCATGTGAATCATTGTATAACTGAGTCTAAATTTTCTTCCATTTTGCTACAATTTACAGAGGGGGCACACCTAGGCATTCCCCTCTAAGTGTGTTGACAAACCTGGATTCTCTAAAGCTGAAATAGAATGATAGCTTTCTAAATGGTGTTGCAAAAATCCAGAACTTGGAAAGGAAGCCTCAGGACAGTGGCCAAGCTGGCTGCTGAATTCCAGCAGTTGTGAGTCCAGAAAAGTAACTTCTTCAAACTCTACCAAAATATGTTGCTTCTCTGTGATCATTGGAGACCTGATGTTCCCCAGTAAGAATACATTTGAAATAAGATGGAATATTATTTCCATCTACTGGTGCTGCAATTACTTTTCTACATGGCTATGGCTAGATGACCTTCTTAAGCACTTGATCAGTTCACTAGTGACAGAAACATCTGCTGAGGAGGTCCATGCAATCCAGCATATTGATTTTCTGACACCTTGTGATTCTAAATGCTCCAGCAAGGAAAATTTACTCCAGGGTTTCTAGTCTATTCATTGCAAGATTTTCCCCAGTGTCCCAATGGTTCTTTCTATGTTGTGGCACCCAACAACCCTCAGATACACTCTCTCCCATTCCCAGCCCTACCGGTTGTCTTCCATCTCCCTTCTCTTCCTTTTTTTCTTATGCCTTCCAAAACCTATCCCTCATATTTGTCTCTCTTCATATTATATTCAAACTGATCACTGTTTCTCCCTTTCTAACAAAACAAAAAACTCTACCCAACACCCCACTCCAAACCACTCCTTGACACCCTCAGTCTACCACCCATTCTCTAGTCTACGTTTCTAGGCCAGATCTATCATTCATAATATCTAGATCCCGTCTTCTGAATCCTTTCATCTACTTACATCTAATCTACCCATTACTAAATCTGCCCAAACCACTGCTACTCCCTTCATTGCCAGATCCACTGATTCTATTAGCTGTGTAGTGTGGATTCCAGTGAATAACAGCTTTGGAACTGAACTGGATTGATTCATACAGATTCAGGAGATGCTTGAATTGATTTGAGGCTCTTCCAAAATAATCTGAATCGGGATTACACTGAAACTTGATTAGGAATTTAGATTCGGTGAGACACAGGGACACCGATGCCTCCAAAAATGGATACATTTCTCCCCAAAGAAACACAGCAGGGTGATGAGAAGAGGAAGGAAATTAAGCGGATGCAATTTTGTAAGAAAGAAAAATGGAATTGGCAGTTTCCTTTAAAATAAATAAATAAATAAATAAAAATCTTCCATACTAGAGATGGGGATAAAGCGCCAAAATAGCTCTTTGTCTTGGTTTGTGGGTCTTCAAACTTGACAACTCACGAACCATGAATTGCCCCCCAGTGGCCCAACAAACCATAAATCAATTCGTCAGTTTGTTGCATCTTTGCACAGACAGCAGGGGTGGGGGATTGCTTCAGTCAGGCGTCCCCCATCTTTCTGTTTCCCAGCGGGTATAGTGGGACCCAAGCAATCCCCCACCGCCACTGTCTTTGCAAAGGCAGTGGGGGTGGCAGATGCTTCTCTCAGGCTTCACTCCTCTTCCTATCTCCACCCGGGCATAGGAAGAGGAGGGAAGGGGGACCCAAGCAATCCCCCACCCCCGCAGTGTTTCCAAAGACAGTGGGGGATCACTTCTGTCAGGCTTTGCTCCCCTTCCTATGCCCACTCAGGCATAGGAAGAGAAGGGAGGGGGATCACTTAGATCAGACTTTGCTCCTCTTCTTATCCTTGCTGGGGCATAGGAAGAGGAGGAAAGGGTGGCCCAAGTGATCCCCCACCCCTGCTGTCTTTGCAAAGACAGTGGGGAGAACTCCTTTGGTCAGACTTCCACTGTGTATGCCGCAGGGGCATAGAAAGACAGGGGAAGCCTGAGCAAAGCAATCCCCCCATTTTTTAAACAGGGGGTGGGATTCCATTTGGACAGGGTTTAGCAAGCCACCCGAAGGGAAAACCCCTCTCTGCTTATGCCCCCAAGGAACAGCTGATCGGCGGGGGCATAAGCTGATAGGGATAGACAAAGAGACAAATATAAAAGGGTTATATTTGTTGCTTCATATTTGTCGGGGTCTCTGGACCCCAAGAATATGAAGCAACCAATATCTGACGAATGGGGGATATTCATTGAATATCCCGATTTGTTTTTATATTCGTCCCCATGTCTATTCCATACCTATATGCCTAATCTTCAACAGGGATAGTCTGCATAAAGTAAGCCTGTGAATGCCATCCAGTTCTGACAAACAAAATTATAGTCACTTTTTGTTTCTAATGACACACAGATCTGGATTGCTCTGTTCAGTCCATGGCTAATTGGACTGTTTGATGACCACCAAATCAGGATCCAAAGCCAATCTTTTGGCCAGTGTACCACCTATACTGTCTGTTCTGCTCTTGTCCTTGTTGACCCTTCTGTCAACTGACACTGTTAATTGCTGTTTCTTGAATAACCACACATCCTGCGTCAACTGCTTTTTCCCTACTTCTTCCCACCTGTCTAATTACTCATTCAACCTTTCCACAATGGGAAACTCCTCCTCTGCTTTTCCCCTTTTTGTTCAGATCCCTCAAGACTTGTTCTCAGCAATCCAGCTATTATTTCTGTACACACCATTCCTAGGTGATCTCATTAGCAGGAATGGACAAATCAATCTCTTTTCCGTCTGCATGACTTTTCTGTGTGTTCACCCATAAGACGATTCTGTCCCCTTTTCTGCTTTATTCTAAATATGTATATAAATGCATAAAAATCCATACTTCAGTATTTCAGTAAATCAATAAAAATAAGTCTTTACACTTTTTAAAGGATTATCAGTTTGCATGTTAATTATGAGGATTGTTGTCATAATGTGTCTTCATAAAATCATAGACTAGTGAAGTTGGAAGGGGCCTATAAGTCCATCCCCCTGCTCGATGCAGGAATACAAATCAAAGGATATCTGCCAGGTGGTTCTCTAAGTTTCTCTTGAATGCCTCCAGTGTTGGAGCACTCACCACCTCTTGAGGTAATTGGTTCCACTGTCTTACTGCTCTAACAGTTACGAAGTTTTTCCTGGTATTCAACTGAAATCTGGCTTCCTGTAACTTGAGCCCATTGTTGCGTGTCCTGCACTTGGGGATGATCGAGAAGAGATCCTGCCCCTCCTCTGTATGACAGCCCTTCAAGTATTTCTTCAAGTAGCTTTGGACTTAAAACAATTATAATAGAATTTCTGAAGTATATGAGAGGTTCAAAGAGTGCTTAATTATTGCCAGCCCCAATGGGTTTCCATGGCCGAGCTGCAATTTGAACCCAGGGCTCCTGGGTCTTAGTCTGGTACTCTTAGGCCCACTCTTACTGGAATGTGAAAGGCCCGAATTCCTTAAAAATTCTTATTCATGGCTTTCTGTACCCTGATTCTATACAGGGCGTGTGCCAAGGTCTGACTCTCTACCCCAGATCTTAACTCCTCCATCCAGTCTTGTATCTGAAAGCACCATCCTGAGATACACATACACACAATGTTTATCATCTCTATATTCAAAACCATTCCTGTCTTCCCCTACAAACTTCCTCTCATCTGTCAATGAATAAGCTCTCCCATCACCTGAGGCAGAAAAGGAAGTGCTACTGCTGCCTATCCATTCATTGCCATGATGCCAACAGGACAATGAGGAGGGTTGTCGAGGTGGTGTAACTATCTTTCACCTAGCCACTGCTGTTGCCCCCTCCCCACCTCTATAGCACAGGGGCTCCTACACCAAATACGTGAATAATTCATGGTCCTGACAGTCCTCAGGCCCAAGGCATTATGGAAAGGAGTCACCAAAAGAATCACCCATGCCATGCAAATTTTGGCCACCTTTCTCCATAGTCCGTTCATCAAAGGAGCTCATGTCTAGTTATTTTTCACATAGCCAGCCAAGAAGTGACTATGCAGTAGAGGTGGAGAATCAGCAGCAGTGGCAACAGCATTTAGAGGAAGATGTCCTTAACAACGAAGAACGGGTGACACTGGTAGCTCATCCAGAACCCCCAGCACTCTGCTGCCTGGAGAAAGTGCCTCACCAGGCTGGCTCAGTTCTTCCCTCTTCAAATACTCTGCTACACACTGAGATAATCACTCTGTCGATCAGGCCCAAAGACAGCATTATATTTGATTCTTCTTTTCTGTTCATTTCCCAGCTTGCAAGCCACATTTTTTTTTCTTTATAAAACCACAACGTTACATTATTTTCCATAGATTGATTCACCTATCCCTACTTATGGCCCTCCAGTCTAATCTCAGTTCTTACATCTTCCATTTCTATTGGTGAGTATAATCTTTTCTCTGGCTTTCTGTAGTCATCAGTCAGCCCTCTGTCTTCTATCCAGAGGTGGTCTGCCACCCAAATCGATAGTGGTTCTTCTTTCATTTATGCAGACCATGTAACACATGTCTTCAAATTCTTGTGTGAAGAAACAGTATATATTGAGGTAAAAGTTACTAAAACATTATTTAAATTTATAGAAGTGCTAGGTAGTACTACTTTTTTTATGACTGTAGGTGCCTAACAGTGAGATAAGAGAAACTAACCTTTAATTGAAGGGTAAGAGATACTTTCAGATTTAAGCCTCATCTTGACAGCTTGCCAGTGACAAGTAAAGCTGATATGGTTACCAAGGGAGCATTATGACCACACCAGGCTTATTGTTAGAGCAGGTTATATACTGGATAAGTGAATCACAAAGGTTGGATTGTGACAGATTAGTTTGTAAAAATATGCCTATTCTTATTGGCTCATGGGTCTATAAAAGCACAATCCCAACAGTGTCCAGAGTCAGTTGAAGCAGGTTAATCAGTTCTGGCACAGAAGAGTCCCAGGAAGTAGAAGACAGCATGATACAGCCTGAGGGAAAAGACTGAAGAAGTCAGAAGCTATAATAGAATCTAACCCTCTACTCAATGCAGGAATCCAAATCAAAGCATATCTGACAGATGGTTGTCCAATTATATCTCTAATGACTCCAGCATTGAGCACTCACAGCCTCCCAAGGTAATTTGTTTCATTGTTGTACTACTCTAACAGTTAGGACGTTTTTCCTGATATTCAACTGAAATCTGGCTTCTTGTAACTTGGGCCCATTTTTACATGTCCTGAACATGTAAATGATTGAGATTGATATGACTGATATGAGACTTGAATTCTTTCAGCCTGTGACACCAGATATGGTGGACAAAGCGCTTGATCACTGTCGGGCCACCACCTCCTCTCTTGACCCTTGCCCGGCCTGGCTAATCAAAGCAGCCAAGCCTATAACAACGGAATGGGCCACAGCGATAATTAATGGGTCTCTCCAGGAGGGCAAGGTCCCTCTTGCCCTCAAGGAGACACTCATTAGGCCCATTAGGAAGAAACCAAATTTGGCGACGGACGATATTGGCAATTATAGGCCCGTCGCCAATGTTTCCTTCCTCAGTAAAGTGGTGGAGAGGGTGGTGGCTGATCAGCTTCAGGCTCTTTTGGATGAAACCAATGCCCTGGATCCGTTCCAGTCGGGCTTCAGGCCGCGCTATGGCACAGAAACGGCACTGGTCGCACTGTTGGATGACCTGTTGAGGGAGACTGATGGGGGCAAAATGTCCTTGTTGGTCCTCCTCGATATCTCAGCCGCCTTCGATACCGTCGACCACGGTATCCTCCTGGGGAGGCTCTCCGAGCTGGGAATCGGTGGCCTGGCACTTGCCTGGCTCCGATCCTTCTTGGAGGACAGTCCTCAGAGAGTACAGCTTGGGGAGAGTGTTTCGGCCCCGTGGAGTCTCAACTGTGGGGTTCCGCAGGGCTCGATCATCTCCCCAACGCTGTTTAATATCTATATGAGGCCGCTGGGTGGGGTCATCAGGGGGTGTGGCCTCGTGCCATCAGTATGCTGATGACACGCAGCTCTACATCTCTTTTTCATCTACTTCAGTGGATGCCGTTCTGTCCCTTCAGAGCTGTCTGAAGGCTGTACTGCAATGGATGCAGGAGAATGGGTTGAGGCTGAACCCGGACAAGACGGAGGTCCTGAGGGTGGGTGGCCCCTCCATTTGCGGCTTGGGAAACTCCCTCTCTTTTGGGGGGTGACTCTCACCGCGAAGAGTGATGTTCGCAGCTTGGGAGTACATCTGGATCCGGCGCTCACCATGGAAACCCAGGTGGCGTCAGTGGTCCGTTCCGACTATTACGGATTGCCCAGCTGCGTCCCTATCTTGATGGCAGGGCCCTCACCACTCTGGTCCATGCGCTTGTAATCTCGAGATTAGACCACTGTAATGCGCTCTACGTGGGGCTACCTTTGAGATTGATGCAGAAGCTTCAAATGGTGCAGAATGCGGCAGCCAGACTACTTAGTGGAACGAGAAAACACCAGCACATCTCTCCCATTCTGGCTGCCTTGCATTGGCTGCCCATTCGTTTCCGCATTGATTTCAAAGTGTTGATGATGACATATAAAGCCCTAAACGGTTTAGGACCTCGATACCTAGCAGAACGCCTTCTCCCACCTAGATCTACTCGAGTCACTCGCTATAGCCAGGAAAGACGGCTGAGGGGCCTAACGCCGAGAGAGGCCCGGAAAGAAAGAACAAGAAACCGGGCCTTCTCGGCAGTGGTCCCTCGACTTTGAAACAGCCTGCCATCAGAGATCTGCCTGGCACACTCGCTGGGTGTTTTTAAGAGCCAATTAAAGACTTGGCTCTTTAGGCAGGCCTTCCCTTCTGTCAATACTTGTATTTTCTTTTTACTTAATCTTTTGTTTATATTTATCCATCTTGATTAATACTAATTTAAATCGTTGTTTTAACTGTTTTATGAATAATTTTATTGTGAGCCGCCCTGAGTAGACATTGTCTAGAAGGGCGGGATAAAAATCTAATAAATAAAATAAAAATAAATAAAATAAATGATTGATGATTGAGAACAGATCCTGCCCCTCATCTGTATGACAATCTTTCAGATATTTGAAAAATGCTATCATATCTCCCCTCAGTCTTCTTTTCTCAAGGCTAAACATGCCCAATTCTTCAGTCTTTCCACATAGGGCTTGGTTTCCAGTCTGCAGATCATTCTTGTTGCCCTCCTCAAACTTGTTCCAGTTTGTTGGCATCCTTCTTAAAGTGAGGTGTGTGTCACTGGAAATCAAGAAGTGACTTTAGTTTTGTTTGTCAGAATTGGATGGCATTAACAGACGTACCAATACCTTATGCAGAGATTATCCCTGCCAAAGATTAGGTATATATGTGGGCTACCTTTGAGATTGATGCGGAAGCTTCAAATGGTGCAGAATGCAGCGGCCAGACTTCTTAGTGGGACGAGAAAACATCAGCATATTTCTCCCACTCTGGCCGCTTTGCATTGGCTGCCGGTTTGTTTCCGCATTGATTTCAAAGTGTTAATGATTACATATAAAGCCCTAAACGGTTTAGGACCTCGATACCTGGTGGAACGCCTCCTCCCACCTAGATCTACCCGTATCACTCGCTCTAGCCAGGAGGGGCGGCTGAGGAGCTTAACGCCGAGGGAGGCCCGGAAAGAAAAAACAAGAAACCGGGCCTTCTCGGCAGTGGCCCCCCGCCTTTGGAATAATCTCCCCTCCGAGATCCACTTGGCCCCTTCGCTGGGTATTTTCAAGAGCCAACTCAAGACCTGGCTATTTAGGCAGGCCTTCCCTCCTGCCACCATCTGACTTATCTCTTTTTTTCCCCACCTTGAATGACTTTCTTACTGTTGTTAAATTGTTGTTTGATACTATTTGATTGTTTTTAGTTTACTTTTATTGTGAGCCGCCCAGAGTAGATGTTGTCTAAATGGGCGGGGGTACCAATTTAATAAATAAATAAATAAATAAAATATAGATGTGGAAGATTTTGTGTTATATCAATATGCTTTCAAATTTTGATTTTTTTAAAAAAGGAAACTATCAACGTTTTTGTTTCTTGCAAAATTGCACCCCCTTTCCTTCCTCTTCTCATCACTTTGACATGTTTGTTTGGGGAGAAATGTATCAGTTTTTGGAGACATCTGTGTCCCTGTGTCCAACTGAAACCAAATTCCTAATGAAGCTTGAGTACAATTCCGATTCAGACTACTTTGGAAGAGTAGTCAATCAGTCAGATCCTCCAATACTCTTAGATACAGTTCGTCACGCCCTGGAGATCTGAACTGTCATGGTTGAGATTATGTGGATTTAAAGCATGTATGAAGATGGGATATGTAGTTGTGAACAATGTAAAATGGAATCCATATTGGTTCTATGGAAGAATGATTTTGTATGATGGGAATGTTGTCCAGGAGGACTTTGAGAATGTTTTTCCTTTAGCCAGTTCTCCCAGGACCAGATAAGAAGACCAGACACTTGTTATGGCGGAGAAGAGACTAGACGGAGACAAACAACACCTGCTTTCTCACGAGAAGAAGAGGAGGGGAATACTTCTACCACCTTACACTGTGATTGGATGACAGCGTGGGAGACGAAGAAGACAGGAGGAGCCAAGAAGAGAGAAAAAGGAACTTTTGCCATGTGCAGTGTTCCATCTTTTTCCTATTTTTCCTTTAGGACGGAACCATAGATTTTTCTAGGTCTTTTTGCCTGCTGCTCCGTGCAGGGAAAGGACTGGGAAAGATGTAGGGAGAGAAGGAGAAGGGGGGCTCTAAGCCTTTTGCCTATCCTAAGGAAGCTTTTAGAGATTTTTAGAGCTTTTGTAACTAAAAGGGAATTAGTTGTTTTAATTGTATTTGTAACAACATACAATGCTGAAGAGAATAGTTTAATTGTGGATTTGAATGCTTCAAGTGTTAATATGTGATTTAATTCTAAACAAGTTTCTTTTTAAAAAGTCTGGAATAAAATATGGAAGCAATTAAGTCCTTTCTTTTCCACAGGTTCCCGTTAGCAAATTCACATTTTAAAACTTGACTCCACCCTACAAAATCGGAAATATTCTTGAAGCAACAAAGTTTGTATTCAATCAATTTATGTAAATCTATGTGCTTAGTTATTTGATTGAATGGGCTATTTTTCATTAACTCAGCACCATATCTTGAATTCATCCAGGTGACAAATATTGAACTCATTAACTCTGTTGTGTTGAAAAGACAAATTGTCCACACTAGTGAGGGTGATCTGAGTACAGAAACAAGCTTCGCACATGTGAATTTCCTCAATCTGTGGTCTGTGTGGGTAGTGGCAACCAGTGGGAGGATTTGGAAAAGATGGCCATGCTGACAGAAGGAATCTGGGAGCTATAATACTAAAGGGGAAAAAACAACAACCTTTTTCTAAGCTCTGATGAGTGGACACTGTCAGCTTTGACAGATTACATTTTTCCAGAGGAGAGATGGATTAATTTTGGAACTATCTTCTATTTCCTACCCACCCACCCCCCATTAGTCTCCTGTTCTTTTCCTGCAATCTAAAGAGTGGGAGAGGGGATCCAAGTTACAAATGGTGCAAATGTGGATACACATGGAAGTTTCTGCGTGAAGGAAAGATAGCAGCTTTTCCTCCTGTGACACAGAACCATTCTCCCCCCCCCGACACACACTTTTGCAATGCAAATAACGAACAAAATTAACTGTTTTGTATGTTAACACATCTGCCTGTCATGCCATTCCTTATCCCCATGCTTCTGCCTTCTTTAGTGCAGCATGTGTACGTGTCCACTTGAATGTTCGCTCTGTGCCTTATTTACTTCATGAGAAAAAAGAGTCATAGTGGGAAAATGCTCTGAAAATGGGGAGGGGAATGAGTTTATGGTAGCAGAGGGAGCTCACCAATCAATTCTCCACAGTGTCAACTTTTGTCATAAACAGGAAGAAACAAGAACATGTTTGCTTCTAAATATTGTAGGTCTGTGCAAATCATAGTGACTGTGCTTTGCCCACCAGGGTCACCAGCACTGGCATTATGTATTTTTCAATTGATTTCATCTGTTATTAAAAGAATGCTGAAAGATAATTATATCTATAATTGGTTTTCCAGGTAGGCAGCACAATGGCTAATTTATACAATCAATCAATTAATTTTGCTTGTGTGCTTGTGCAGGCGCATGTGCACATGCACGTGCTCGCGCGCGCACACACACATCCTTTGCTGATTCTTTCATTCCTCCCTCCCATCCCCTTTCTATTGTGCCTACTGTTCTGCACAGGAAGATAAGCACAAAATAGTTCCCACTCTCTAGCAACTTACTACCTAAGGGGTCAAACTAGTTGTTAAGGTGGACACACATCCTTTCAAATTAACAATTTTCCCCTCCAACAATAGAACTTCCCCAGAGATAAGTGCCTCAACAATCAGACTGGCAAATTAAGCCCAGTTCTACCTTACAATCATGAACAAAGCACACTTAATTCAAGATAGTTTGATAAGGGAAAAAACATGTACAAGGTGGATGGCTTTCACCACTTAAGGTAGCACCTTTTCTAAAAGTTCTACTGCTGACTCTTCAAAAGTGGGAAAGACTGCAGGAGGAAGGGAAGAAGGGGAGACATAGACATTACAAAAAATGAAGAGGAGCTGAGGCTGGTACACAGGGATATGCACTGTCTTCCAGCAATGTGCAAAAACGAACCAAATCAGTGTATTTGTGTGACTGCAGTATGACCACAGTGCACAGTACAGTTTCAGTAGACAGAGCTGCTGTCACACAAGGAGAAGGTGAGTGACAGTTGAACTCCCCAATAAAGCCCAAAGTCTGCCTTGGATATTCCAACCACTGCGGCACAGGGCACGTTGAGACAGGGAGCCATGCATACCATATTTTCCTTAACAGTCACTCCCTCAACTATTTTGTATAAGGGGAGGGTAAAAGAAAAGCCTGTATTGTCATGGCTAGCTAGGATCCATATTCCAGATTGTTCTTTTTCCTTTCTTATCAGTGTAATTAGTTTACTAACTAGTTTGCTAGGATTGTGCATGTGAGTGGGACAAACGCCTGTGTTCCTCTTCAAGAAATGTTGATTGGGTAGACTAGGGTCTAACTTTCCTCCTGCCAACTCCTTTTTTCCTTCTTTGTACTGGTGCAAATCCCATTTTTCTGCTGCCCTTTGCATAATTGCCACAAAGGTGCCTGTGGACAGAAGTAAAATTCCCCTTTCTCCCATGGGCCTGAAACTGATTGCACGGTGAAGTCCCCACCCCATATGACAGCCTTTTGCATTTTCCCCATTTGTGGAGTGAGACTTCTCACGGACATCTGGAGATGCACATACACTGTCAGAAGCCTAGACAAGAACCAGGTTGGAGTGTCTTTAAAAGGGCACAATCAGCCACAGACCAGGATAGGGGATGTAGCACATCTCTACTGGGACAGTAGACCATTTCATGACCATTCTCATAACGTTGACAGCAAGGTATGGATTCTGATGCTGCAGATTAAAAAAAAAGAACTTTTATAGTACAGTCCTATATAATCCACAATCCTATATAGGTCTACTCAGATGTAAGTCCCAGTTGAGTTGGATGAGACTTACTTCCCAGCCTTCCAGATAAGCATGTATTGGAAAGCATCATCAAAGCAGATGTCCCATTTTTTAACAGGAAAAATTGACAAATCAACCTAATGTGTCAAATTAAAGTACTATTCTCCCTGCTGGTTGAATCTTCTCTAATGCTACTGAATTCTTCTAAGGAAAAAATTAATAAAAATGGCTTATCATAGATCAATACTTGAAAGTGATGGACTTACTATACGGAATTTAAATGAGCCTACAAGTCTGGAATCTAACATTTTCTTCTAGGCTTGGGATTAGCTTGATTTTCCTCCAGTTATCTCTAGTGATTATTTTAAAGTATCACGTTTAAGTTCATTAACCTGCAAAATTATCTTTAAAGTGAAATGACACAGGCAGAGGATATATATCAGACTTGAACAGAACATGATTTGTGAGGTGTGTCTGATATGAGCGCAGACAAAATAAGAAGCACATACAAATATGTGGAAAAGATCCTTAGAAGGAGAAGTTGCCAAATCCTGCCCATGTATAAGATTTTGGTAAGTGCCTGGTTTAATGCTTTTTTTTCCTCCTAATGATGCAAGATGGGTGAAATTTCCATTAAAATGAATGCTGGTTTGTGAAACACAATGCAAACATTGTGTCCAAAGCTATATCCCATATTGTCCGGGGACACAACTTCAAAAGAATTATTTCTTCACCATCTGCACCAAATGTATTCTAACAGAGAACACAAAGCACTAAGAATGGATTCCGCTTTCACAAGAACAGCTTCTGAAAAGCAGCTTATTAAACTAGTTACTGTGTCTCTTGCTAATCTTTTAATGCATTATTTTTAATGAGGGATGGGGGGGAAGAGAACCGTTCAGAAGTGCTACTTAAAATTCAGGTTGGTAAACCTTCTGGCCTCTTTTGGACATATCCGTGATCCCCACACAAATACATACCATTTCATAGCCATTGATGGTTTCTTGCAAAGGAAGAATTGAGTTGATTAATTCCTGAATTAGCTGTGCATGGAAAAGAAAAAGACCCAACTTAATGAAGAACCTCTGGATAGAGTTGGTTTTGAATAGGAACCTACATTTGGGGCATTTGGTAGAGAATTAAACTTGCAGAGATATGTCCCATATCAGAGATGGATGTTGACAACTCCAGGCAATTGTAGTAAATGCCCAAAGATAGAAATAAGCAGTGGATGTTGCCAGACATTCAATATAACTGCCAGCATCTACTCAGCTGTATCTGAAAAATGAGGAAATTGCTCCCAGATTCATCAGCCATCACAGGATTCATAATGAATGCCAATGTCTACTGAGTTATATAACTCTTCATTTTGCCTCATCCTTGCAGGAGAAAATTCCTCTCCTCAAAAGGGTGAGGTATTTTGTGGCCACCTCAACAAGTGAAGAAATCTAAGATGGAATGTTTGTGCTCCTCTGTTGCTGCTCCCAGACTCTGGAACTCCCTCCCACAGGAAGCTAGGCTGGCCCCATCATTGCTATCCTGCAAGCAGGCAAAGACCTCTCTGTTTAGGCAAGCTTTCCCTTAATAACTGGTGGGCTAAGAGGGGGGTTTAAAGGAATGTTTGTGCTATCTTGTTTTAAATGTGCTTTAGTATTTATTAATTTTATTACTGTTTTTAATGTAATACTTGTTTAATTCTTTTTTAAATATTTGTATACAGTACCTCCTATTTTTAGCTTCTACATATTGTCTTTTTAATTATGTAAGCCGCCTTGGGTTCTTTTTAAGACGAAAAGCAGGATCAAAATATTTTAATTAAATAAATAACTCTTCAACACAGGGAACAGAAATTGCACAAAATACAGCTTTTCCTTCTAATGATCTTTTCTGCGTACTTCTGTGTTCCTTATTTTGCGAACACTCATCTCAAGCCCAAGTCACAAATCACACTCCCTTCAAGTCTGATAGGTATCTTCTGCCTGTGTCATTTCACTTTAAGGATAATTTAGCAGGTTTAATGAACTTAAATGTGATGCCTTGAAATAATCCCTAGAGAACACTGGTGGAAAGTCAAGCTCTCAAAGGCTTTGAAGAGAATGATTGATTCTACACTTGCACAACTGCTTTGTTGAATGGACATTTACAGGAGAGCGGCATCAGGAGGGTTATTTATGACTTGTTAAATACTCAGCCATACATGTTGTGTGTGTTGCTTCTTAAAGGGAAAGCAGATTGGGTACTTGGACTTTGCTGCTCAAAGGGAAAGTGCACTAGTTTTGCAGAGAGAATCTGTACAAATTACTGAGACCTTGATAAGAAAGCCTAGTGCTTCTTGTCTTTCTCTTGTCTGGAGGAAAGACCTTGTGCTGGTCTTGAAAATTTCCACATTGAGGTGCATTGTTGAGATGGACTAAATCAGAAAATGAAATATTTTAGCAACTCTCCCTTACATCCACTGCACTTCACTATTCAGTGATAAAGATCACACCTCGGTGATCTGGGTATAACCCCACCCCTGCCAAAATGGTTAAGTTTTTGCCCTCAAACAGGATCCTTTGTGTGAAGTGTTACATTCTGAAAGGACGCTGCCACACATATGCACATTTTTGAAACAGGGGCACTAGTACAATTTTTTGCCTCCCATTTATGCATCGAAAATGATATATATGTTTAACAAGGATAATAAATTGAAGACACAGATTTCTATGACATAAATTGCAAAAAGATGGCACTTAACATAAAAGTTTTATCCCTTCATCTAATCCCTCCATTACTTTGATTGATCTCCCGCCAGACTGGGCATGGAACTAAAGTGAAACCTACCGAGCCCCACTGAAATATAGGATGGGTAACCTCATTAATTCTGACATGGTGCACTAGAAGCAAAGATGTCTAATCTCTGCAGAATATGCACTAAAAGCAATCATTTTGATCCAGAGTGAATTCAACAAGGTTGTCTCTACTGCCTCCTCTAAAGTAGTTCTATTGTAACTATACTGGATTGCACCAGAGTATATAGAGTAATGCTAAAGTGTGCTAGAGGAGGAAAACAAAATACATGGTCAAGGCAGTGTATTGATTAAGACCAACCAAAGTTAGGATCCATCTATTCTACTATAGGGACACTGCCTAGGGGAAGAGTGATAAGCACAGTACTGTCCCCTCCACACTCCCATTTATACTTGACACTCACTTTTCGCCAGCTGCATATTAGGTAAAGGTAAAGGTTCCCCTTGACATTTAGTCCAGTCGTGTCCGACTCTAGGGGGCGGTGCTCATCCCCGTTTCCAAGCCGTAGAGCCAGTGTTTGTCCGAAGACAGTTTCCGTTGTCACGTGGCCAGCGCGACTAGACACGGAACGCCGTTTACCTTCCCACTGAGGTGGTACCTATTTATCTACTCGCATTTTGCATGCTTTCGAACTGCTAGGTTGGCGAGGAGCTGGGACAAAGCAACGGGAGCTCACTCCATCGCGTGGATTCGATCTTACGACTGCTGGTCTTCTGACCCTGCAGCACAGAGGCTTCTGCGGTTTAACCCGCAGCGCCACCACGTCCCTAGCTGCATATTAGAAAACCTAGAAAACATTATTCAGAACCCCAAGAAGGGTAACTCCTGTTCCATTTGGGTATTTTTAAATTAATTGTTTGATTGCGTGCAAGTGTTTTCAGACATGCAGGTTTTTTAGTTTCATGGTTCTAATTTTATATAGTTATTGTGACTTGCGTTTTACTGAGATGCTTGGATTTCACACACTTCTTTCAGCCACAGGTCTTTGGGGTTGAAAGGAAGCAGAGAAATAAACTGCAAGCTACGAGGTAGTGGTGGAGACTCTGATCAGGTGACCTATGAGTTTACTCAGCTTGCTGTTTAGGGGCTTTAGAGAAGCAGCCTCAAGACCCTGTTTGTTTCTTCTTATGGCTTTCTGTCTTTGCATGAACTTAGACTGGACTGCCTTTCAAATGGAAGACACCTTATAGAGGAACCTCCTCTGGATTTCTCTGTGTAAAACAGAGTCATCCTGGAGAAGAGTATGAAGCAGTGATCTTGGACATGAAAACTGGGCTGTGATAACAAGTGGCTGTAAAAGCATTATACACAAGTCTCTCTGTTTTCCTTTGAGAAATGCTGCAAATGTGTGTTTTCTTATCCTGAGACCAATGTAACCTTGGAAGGTGTTTTTCATCCTGAATACAGGTAGCATGAAGGAGCTAAGCACCATTCTAATTTCTAATCCTTCCAGCAATTGAATCAGATCTGTTGTATTATTTCATTGGCAACATTTCTTTCTTGCCTATGTAACTCTGGAATACAGTCACTCACTCGGTGAAAAATTGTTGCTGAACTAAAACTTAGTAAAGTAATGAGAAAGCTTGAGCGGGAAGATTAATAGAATTTGTCAGATTATTATTTTTTTATTTTGCATGTATTTATTCAGAACACCCACACAAAAAAGAAGACACTGTTTGGAATATCTTCACGACGACGTTTAGGCGAGAGGGAAAACAGCAGAGATAAGCAGGAAAAGAAAGTAGTGAGTAGTTGGTCACGTACTGCAGCAGTGATTAAAACTCACAGAAGTGCTGGCATGGGTACGTTCAAGACAGCAGAGGCATGCTATGCAGTGACACAAGCTGTCCTTTAAAGAAAATGTTTAATGTATTCAGGAGCTGTGGGAATGAAAAGTAGCCCGGGCATCAGATTTTCTGAACTGGACATTTGAAGTGTCAGCATTTCCAGTCTTCCCTCAGATTCCTTCTCTCTCTCTCTCTCCCTTTTCAAATGCAGCTTTTATTTTGCCTGGACTGGAATAATAAAAAAGGCCAGGCAGAAGAGCCACGAGGACATATTTACACGGCAAACACCCCAGCACTCTCCGCTTAATGGAATTTGCAGATATAGATCCCCAAAGCTGACTACGTGCATCAGAAGTTAAGCCCGATTTCCCTACAAGAATTCAAAAGATGGCTTGGTTATAACCTTTTGCACCTAAGCAGTCCAGCTGCCTAGCTTTTATTCTAACTGCATGCAGATTTGCTGTGTGCTAGTTTCACAAGACATCTGAATGTACCTGTATTCTTACCTTTCAAGAGACCTGGACAGTTGTGGCTTAATCAAGGGCATCTTCTGATTCATGGAAAGAGGCATCAGGGAAATCCAGACAAAACTTGGCTAACCAGGTAATATTGCAGAATAAATAAGGGACTGCCATTTCTACCCTCCATGGGTGGGTGACTTAAGAAGATCCCCCTCACTTTGGCTGAGTCTATGTTTAATACATGTGTAAGAACTACTTCCTACATCCATGTTAAAAACCCGCTGACTGCCCTGTCAACTCACAAATACCGACAGCCAACATTTTTCATCCATTCATTCCACTGCCAGTCATCTACTGTATGGTGACGATGATAATAGGTCAAAGGTGATATAAATCGCATATGAGAAAGTGGCCCAGTGCTGGGCTGCATGAAGGAAACTCTAGTCTAGATTTCTATGCCACATAACCATAAAAGTAAGCTCCACTGAGCATAGTGGAATTTACTTCTGAGTAGACATATATACATTTGCACTGTCACACCAGAAGAAGTTTAGAAAAGACTTAGCTATTGGATAGTTTCATTGTCAGTGGTTTTGGTGTAGATAAATGGAAACAGTATGTTCAGAGCCTGAATAAATCTGATCCCCCTGCCCCAACTTCTTTTCTTGGTTTGCTGATTAGTATTACTCTGACTAAATGGTGTTGGATAAACATTCATCATGGAGTTATACAAGTTAAGGAGCAATGGTGACAGCTGATCTTCAAACATTTTCTAGAAACATCCGCCAAAGCCATCCCAACCCAGTGTAGTTTTAAAGTCTGAATTGATTTATGTAACTCCTCAGATATAATTGGTTTACACAGCAAGAGTTTATGATCATCAGTAAATTTTTAAAAAATTGCTTTGGCTATCAAATTATTAATTTTAGTTTCTTTCTCTTTTTTTAAGCTGGGGATCAGGATGTGATGTAGTCTACAATGAATTTAAAAATTCTTTTAAAGGATTATCAATTTTAGCAGCCTCATACATTTTCTCCCCTTTGTTGTTTTTGATAGCTGCTACTTGACATTTAACTTGTTTTTTTTCCAAATACAATTAGCAAATAACTTGGAATTTTTATTACCAAATTTGTAATATTTTGGTTGACATATTGCAATTATTGTTATATTCTATTTATCTCTAATGTTCGAAGCTCAGACCTTTTACAAGCTAATTCTTGCAACTGTTCAGATTTTCCCTCCTTCTTATGAAGAGTTTCCAGAGATTTTATCACAAAAAGAAGTTGATTTCTAGTAACTTGTGATACTCTTTTTAAGTGGCAAGATTCAGCAATGCATATACCTTGTACTGCCTTCAGAGCATTGCATAGCACTTTGATATAGTTCACAATTGTCTTTATTAATTTTTCTGTAGCCTTTTTTCTGCATAGTAAAGCTGGGTTCAATGACCAAAACAAAGGCTTAGGTCTTGGCCCAAAAAGACAAAATGTTGCTTGGAGTGGAGGGTGATTGGAAGATGTTAGGGATCCAATTGGTACTGACCTGAGATATACTTTCCATGCACTGGAAACTGGGGTCACGAAGAGTCGGACACGACTTAACAACTAAACAACAACAACAAAAATCTATCGTTGAGTAGGATTCATGATATTTGGAAAAGTAAGAGTTGTCCTTCTCACCTGGATGAAGTTCTCTCCTGGTATCTGTCAAATTGAATTCACTGAAGAATTGTTGCAGCAAAGTGTGATGTGGAGTTTTAATAGTGCTACTGTCCAAGGCCCAAGCAGGATCTCACTCTTCTCGAAGACAAATCATGTTGACAATGTATCTTGAAGAAAAGAAATATGCTGTGTACTTGGACTATATATGTATCCCACTGTTAATTTAACATTGCCAAAAGATCCATTTACAAATAGGAACGCACCATTCAGGTCTTTTAACTCTCCTTCAGACTGAAAATTTATCTGTGGGGAGAAGGCGATGAGTACTCCACATGATTTAGAAGAACCTGCAGCTGAATGACAGGAACTTAATCTAGCTCATGCTATAAGGGGGGAATGCGTCCCTTTGTGATGACTTGTTACATCATTAATATGTCAGGGTCCTTGTGTTTTATTATGCTTTAGATTCACCTTCATTTAATTGGGGATCCCATTCCATTGATGCTGAAAGATGTCACTTTCAGATCTGGCATCCTTAATTAAAATAGGAAGATTCCTTGAGTTGACCTGAGAACAGCTGTAATTTGGACACCATAGAAAACCAATCAGACATCCAGATGAAACGCATCTAATTTCTAAGCAATGTGGGAGCTATTCCTCTTTTGTCCTGCTTTGTGTGCTGCCTAGAGGTGACCACTGCTGGAAGCAGGATGTGTCATGTGCCATCAGGTTGGATCTGACTTATAGAGACCCTAACAGAACTTTCAAGGCAAGTTGGATATTTAGGGAATGGTTTGACACACATCCCAGTGAGTTCCCATGGCCAAGTGGGGGTTCAAACCCTGGTCTCTTGAGTCCTAATCCATCACTCTGCCCACTACACTAGGATATTGGGCTAAATGAGAGGGAAAATGCAATTGTACTCATGTCTTGTTGCTTGTCTTCTCATAGGAAATCCATTGGCCACTATTTTAACAGAAAGCTTTGATCTGAGGCAGAATGGTCTCATTATGTTCAGATCCAGCAATATTTTCTTATGTTCTTAACAGAGGAGGGTTTTTTTCCAGAGAAAAAATGCATAAGAGCAGGCTGCCCATCATAGCACATCATTTTGATCTGAGCAGTTCATGAAAATTGTGAACATGCATGAAGGCAGCCTCAACTGTACAGCCTCTTAAGCAACCATGCAAGCTAAAAGGGAGAGCACCAAGAGGTTTGCAATGCAGGAAATTATTGTGGAGGAAAGGAGGGAATTTATAAAGTAGATTGAAGCACAAATCTTCTTCTAGAACCACGATATGGATTTTCTTTCACAAGGCAATATTCCGACACCATATGCGATGATTTACCATCTGCTTCCTGGAAGCTGTTTCTAAAACATCCTTGGCGTTACAATATATGAAACAGAAGAGCCACACAAATAACTGTGTGCAATTGAAAAAGGTTGAGGCACACAAAGGGAAAAAAGAAGGAGCAGTCAAACAACAAAAAGGGGGATAAAATTCCCCCCCCCTTATGTAACTTATGTAAAATCAATCACACATTGCTCACAATGGAAGTCTCTTGTAACCCAGCAAATCTATGTCAGAACTGGGAAACCTCTACTGCACATATTTTCTTGGACCCCACCCCCCTTCAGCCCCCAACCAGCCTGGCTAATGGTAAGGGATTATAGGAGGAAGAGGGCATTCGCATCTGAAAAGCCACAGATTCTCCCAGTCCTTCCCTGCACAATGTAAGGAAGTTTTTAAAATAATAATAATAATCAGTTGAAATGGAGCTTATTTTTGACGTGCTGCCTTGTTAATGGTGCACAATCACAGTCCCTTTCTACACAGGTATCTAATGTTAGCCCCAGATCTTGAAAAAGCTGCTTTCTTAGATTATTAATTAGTAGGTGCAGTTTCATGAAAATTAGTGTATTTTACTGTTCTTTTGGGTGATGCATGCTCTCCTTTCAAGACATGCCACCCTGCTTGAAGCTGGAAGCGCTACTGAATGAAAGAGTCAGGTTTCAGGGTCTTCCTAGTGTATCACATCTTTGCCCTTTTCAGGCCAACATTGGCTGCTGAGCGGCAGCAGCTAAATTCATCAGCATTGAGGTGTTCTCTTCCAGGGATTAACTCTGTATCATACAAATCACATGCTCTATCTTCAATCAGTGCTTCATTTAACTGTATTTATGGACTCTTGCCTTGTCCATTCTGCTGAGTAAAGCTCAGCACATCTGCCCCAAGATCTTGGTGTGATGGCACTGTCACTCATCATCTGGAAGCAACGTTTCCAAGCACTCGCCCTTGGGTCACATATTCTACCATGGTAAAGAAAACTAAAACCACTTTTCTGAAAGCAACCAACTGCACAAAATGGAAGGAGTTAAAAATTCAGGCTCAAGAAGTGCAAAGGAGTTAAAATAACAGTGTCTCTACTAGGGATATAAAAATCTGTAAGGTTCATTTTTATGCCTTCCTGCAAAGCCCACTAACATTCTCATGCCATCCAAGTTCTGTGCTAGGTTGCAAGACTTGTTTGTTTGTTTGTTTTTTCCTTCTATACAGCAGGGGCTACACATACACACCTTACAGATCACAAGGGGACTTTTTTAGCTAGTTAAATTTTAAGAATAATAAGGGGGAAGTGCTGGCAGCCCATTTTAGCCTCTGCTTTTGGCCCTGGTTGTTCTTTGCCTGCCACTGACATATAGAAATGTACTTATTTTGGTACACATTCACCTCTAATATATGAATTTAAAACATGTTTCTTATTGTATGCATCATTGCACATTTATCCCACTTTTCCAAAGGAACATATTTTCAACTCCTTACCTTTTGAGTTATGTATATGTAGTTGCAGATGATTTTAACAGAATCTGATGATTGTATTTCCTCCCCGTGATGGGAAGCCAAGGGATACAGGTGAACTGAAGTCTTTAGTCTTGCAAAAGTTGGCAAATTGATTAAATGTGTAAAAAATTTTTTAAAAAAAGGCTCTTGCTTCATGAAAATTTATTTCCCATACCTCCTCTCAACTTGGTAAGAACATTCTGATGATTTAGAAGTGAACATAATGCAAAGAAATCCTTTGTTTATTGTGTTTTGAAGCTAAGGAAGAATGTTGCCTGGTAGATAGAGTTTAATGATAGCAAGTGGGAACATTAACCATACAATCCCTTGTGCAATGATAGGGATGTTTATCCTTTTTCTATATGAGGGGAAAGTAAGATGGGGGATTAAATGCATTAGCATAATAATAAAGGAAGTTATGTGTAGATGTTTCATTCTCATATGTATCTCAGCTTAAGACTGGGGACAATTTCATTTCAATTCTTTCTTTTAATAAACATTTTCCAAAACATGCATTTCTTCGTATTCTGAACAGAAATAATTTTGGAGGAAAACATTTTCTGAACATAGGAAAAACAGAATCTGCCAGATTTAGGGAGGGGAAGGTAGTCTCATAGCTTAGCTCTTAAAAGCTGGTCTTAAATCCCTTTTATTCTGTCATGCTAGAGCTGAATAAATTTCACCTTCTCTCTCTCTCTTTCTCTCTCTCTCTCTTCTCCTGAGACACTCTTTTTCTTTAACAGTTATTTGGCAAGTAGGTACCTCATGGTCTTCGTCATGCTGGCAATATCTGCTCTCATAGAACTTAGCCAGGGTAAATGAGTGCAATGTATCCTTCTATTCACTTTTGGCACTGGAGAATTTATTCATCCTGACATTTTTAAAACAGAGAACTTATGACTTTGTATATATAAAACCTGGTCTGAGAGCTTTTCATATGGAACAGGACAGAAATGTTTTCATACACAAATAGGCAAACTTCCAATATAAATGCCTTGTTTTGCTTTGTTTAGTTACTATGGATGTTTAATATCTCTCAAACTAGAGAGTACATTTATCAATATTTTGTACAAAGGTACATGCCTATGTGGTGACATCTGTCTAAGTTTTCCACCCCTGTATATCTTGCATCTAGCATGTTTTCTCACTATAAATTGGAAACTAAACATGGGCTTAATTTCCAGTTTAATTGATAAGGCGTCTCTAAAATAAACATGCCACTGAAACAAAAGCATGCTAGTCACAGGAATGCACATTCCCTGATCAACTAGCTTCAGCCTCAAAAGTTAGATACAAAGTAAGAGAAAACCTTGGTGCTAAGTAGTCTGAGAGGAGTTGAAAAAAATTAGTCTAGTCCCAAATATGTCTACTTATAAGTAGGTTCCATTGATTTTGACAGAGCTTACTCCTAAGTATGTCTAGGCTGGCAGTTTTAATTAACAGGTTTATGGTCACATAACAAAGTACTCCACAGAACATTCTTGGCAACATCTATACCTCGTCATGGTGTAGCTATGCAAACTTTAAAGATACACAGAATATTTAACATATATTGAAACATTGGCAGGGGGACTGCTCTTTCATGTTTTTATAGATGAATTTTTAATAACTTAATCACAACACCACAAAAGGAAGAATCATTACTCAGTGACACACTCCAAAATCCATTGCACAGAACATACATCTCTGAAAGTTGCCCCATATGTGTATATTAATACCATCAAAAGTTTAAAAAGCCATGTCTTGAATAATACATGCAAGTTAAATTAACTCCTGTTCTTAATGTTCATAATGAAAACTGAATGCAATCCAAGTGGTAAGTAAGGTTGGCTGGCAATCATCATAGTTATCCTTGTAAGATAATTATTTATTATGAATCCAAATTACAATGGTCAGGGCATATTTCTTAGCAATGTTTGCAAATCCACCAAAGTAGTAGTCTTTAAATGGAGTGACTGGGCCCTGTGAAGTCTTTCCTTTTACTTTCACCTTTCTCTACAAAATCTGATTAGTTTCCAAATAATTGTGGCAAACTGAATACATTTCATTACAAGCCATATATTTCAGTACATTTATATCTCACATTCTTTATATCATGAAAATCAGAGTAGCATACATGGAGTTCTGGAAGCTGAGTTATGGCAACTGGACTTATTAGGTTGAAACTAGACATGGGGATGAATATAAAAATGAATCAGGATATTTGTTAAATATCCCTGATTTGTCAGACATTCGTTGCTTCATATTCTTGAGGTCCAGAGACCCCAACGAATATAACAACCCTTTTATATTCATCCCTTCATTCCCTATCTGCTTATGCCCCCGTGGATCAGCTGTTCCTCAGGGGCATGAAGAGAGAGGGGCCTTCATCTCGGGTGGCTTGCTAAAGCCTGCCCGAAGGGAATCCCACCACTGGGACTGGGGGATGACTTGGTTCCCCTTTCCTCCTCTTCCTATGTCCGCACGGCATAAGAAGATGAGGGAAGGGATCAAAGAGTGATCCCCCAGCCACTGCGGGATCGCTTTGATCCCTGCTTCCCCTCCTCTTGCTATGCCCCGTGGGGCTTAGCAAGAGGAGGGGAAAAGGGATCAAAGCGCTGCGGGGTCGCTTTTATCACTGTTTTTCCTCTTCTTGCTATGCCCCGCAGGGCTTAGCAAGAGGAGGGGGAAAGGGATCAAAGTGCTGCAGGATTGCTTTGATCCCTGCTTTCCCTCCTCTTGCCCCCAAGTAGCTTGTTCAGTCTGAGGAGAGTTGGTAGCAGACTCAACTTCCAGATAACCTCACCTGGATGACTGAGAATCTTCACAGACATACATGGAATTCTGAGGGACTCCACATCCGAACACTATTTAGAGCCAAGCCCACAAGGTTTCAACAACATGGCTGCATTGTTTACCCTTAGAACACACATTGAGCTCAACGCTGACATATTTGTCATGATATCCATTGCCCACCCAGCCCGGAAATAACGGCAAGACACAAGTGTTGGGTTTAAAACTTGGGCCACAACTTTATTAACTATTTAAAGTCATATCCCCCCAAATGCAAGGGGGCCTACCGTAGTGCGATATTCTTCAATGTCCAGATAAACATCGATCTCCGGACATTTCCTATAGCAGGGCGAGCTCCTATTCTGAATTGTGCTGTCTGCTGTACAGCACACCTTCAGGTGCTCTGTGAACTGGTACCCCCCAACCAACTCTCCTGCTGGGCCTCATGGCCCTAAGCGGGCAGCTGGCTGGGAGATCATACTATGTAAAACCCACCTCTCATCTGATAGCCAATTGTCAGAACCTGACAGAGAGATGGTCAAAATTTTGTCACCACATGTCAATCCTGAACTCACCCAAGCTTTTTTATCACACTACCCACCACAGCAAGTGGCTATTTAAATGCCCCACGCCCGCCACCCAAGCCGAAAATTTTGGCTCGGAGGCCCCCTTGCAGGTCTTTCAGAAAAAATTCCATCCCTAACTCAGACATGTGAATGCCATCACTCCTAAATAACTCAGGCTGATGAATGGTTATGTCCTGATGTCAGATTACTGAACCCAGTCCCAACCTTATTGCATGGCCTATCTCCCAATTCACTCCATGCCTGGAGTGATCTATCCGACTACGATCACAGTCGGCTCTCCAAACAAGCCTTGGAATAATGTTAGACCAGATTAACTTCATTGAAGGAAATTTATCCGTCAATGTCTGCAGGTCGCGGATAATTTGCAAAATCAGTGACTTGCCCTTTCTAATTGTAAGGTCATTCCCACCCAAATGAACAACCATTAGATCAGGAGGTGTGCGCTCCAGCTCAACTAGGGCCCGCTCCAATAATTCTGGCCATAACATGCCCCTCTTTCCTTTCCACTCAAGAGTGGCCAAGGCCCCCCAAACCCAGATTATGTCCCCAATGTGTCCTCAAGGCATGCTTCATGGCCCAGTGAATATAGCTGTGGCCATACACCACCACTCGCAGCCAAGAAAAAATTGCCATGGGTCCTGTAAGAGAAAAAACAGCATCACATCTAGACTGGGAGGGAACGTACATAAGCTTTGAACCTGTGTGAGGAACATCTCCCCAACTTCTTAATTTGGTCCTCACCATAACCCAAGGCGGCAGCCGTAGACGCTGCGCCTATACGAAATGAAAGAGTTCCAAATCTCCACCCCACAATGCCTGCTTCTTGAAGGCCTCGTGAAGTGATTGCCCAAAATTGATACCTCGTAAGGGGAGAACCATCACTATGTCGAAATAAATCCCCGCCAGATTCCCCTCTCAACTGAACAAACTCGGTGAGGGTTTTAACTGGGCAGAGCTCTTTTTCAGAACAAGGCCCCAGCTTGATAATTTGACCCCTTCCCAACTGGTCAGTTTTTGATCGGCGGAGATGCAACAAGACCCCGTCTTCGGAGACCAGCAGGTCCTCCATCTTCAATGCCGAACAGGAATTATCCAATTTCGATGCTCTCACAACTCGCTAATCCGAAAGGCCCCAAAAATGTGCGTAATGTAGCAGCCTTAAATAACCTTGCCTCAAACTGGTCAGCGCAGAGCACTTTCCAAATTTGGCCTAACTGGACAAGTATCCTGGGGGACATGGGAGTGCGTGCGTCTTCACTCTTATCCCTTTTTTTAGACCAGCCTTCAATCATCTTTTTAACCCTGAAGTCGCCGGCCAGATCAGGATACCCATGAGCCTTAGTATAAAAGGCCAGGGCAGACATCTTTCCCTGAATGGTGTGGGGAGCCAAACCTTTAAAATGTAGGTGAACTGCAAATTGTTGCAGGTGGTCAACCATTATAGGCCATGATCTGCCCATGCCTTCATTTGTGCAAAAGGCAAAGAACTCTTCGCATGCCGCTGCATAGCTGCGTCTGGTACTTGGAGCGATGGCTAAACTTGTTGCCCTTTTGGCTTCAATCCTCCAATGCTCCATACCTCTTGAGGCAATATATCTGGATGAAGCTGAGCCTCTGGGGCCAACGCCCTGAACCGGTCGATCTGTTGACGGGACAGGGCATCAGCCAGCTCATTCTCAACACCTGGTAAGTGACAAGCCTGGAACAGAATATTGTACTCCAGGCAACATAGTGTGAAGACTCTCATGAGCCTCATGACCCTCCAGAACTTGGACAAGAGTGTATTCACTACATGAACTACTGCCATATTGTCACACCAGAAAGTGACTGAGGAGTTGGCCCAAACGTCGGCCCAAAGCCACAGAGCCCCCAAAATGGGAAAGAACTCCAGAAATGTGAGATCACGGATGACTTCAGAGTCACTCCATGTCTCGGGCCACAAACTGGCACACCAACGGTCTCTAGAGTAAATGCCATAACCTAAAGATCCGGCAGCGTCAGAGTGAACTTGGAAATCAGCTTGCAAGCGAAGTTCATCTCTCCAAAATGAAATTCCATTGAATCACTCCAAGAAACGCAACCATGTCCGTAGGTCATCCTTCATGTCCGCTGACAATTTTCTCTTATGATGTGACCTCTTTAAGCCACTCATGGCTCCGCTGAGCCTTCTCAGAAAAGCCCTGTCTGGGGCGATGACCTTACAAGCAAAATTAAGGTGGCTGACCACCTCTTGCAAGTCCTTCAGAGTAACTCTGTTACGTTGTAATAAGCTTCCGATTCAGATCTGCAAACCCCTCAATTTACACTCAGGCAACCTGCTGGATTGCTGAACTGTGTCCAGTTCGATCCCCAAAAAGGTAATAACTGGAGAAGGGCCCTCGGTCTTCTCCTCCGCCAAGTGAACACCTAGCTCCTTTGTGAGGATCTGAAAGGTTTTCATGAGGAAATCATATTGCCCTGATCCAAGCTTCCCACAAAATAAAAAATCATCCAAATAATGGATGACGTGGGTCAAGCCTGCCCTCCGCCACAGTGCCCATTCTAAAAATGAACTAAAGCGCTCAAAAGCCGCACAGGAAATAGAACATCCCATGGGCAGTGCCCTATCCATATAAAAAGGCCATCAAATTGAAAACCCAGTAACTCAAAGTCGTCTGGGTGAACTGGCAGCAAACGAAAAGCTGACTTAATGTTAACCTTCCCAAGCTCAGCCCCGTTGCTGCAGGCCCGAACCATACGTATCGCAGCATCAAAAGATGTGTATTGAACCGTACACAGTTCCTGCGGAATCACGTCATTGACAGATTCCCCTTCAGGGTACGACAAATGGTGAATTAAATGAAACTCCCCTGGCGTCTTTTTTGGAATGACCCCCCAAGGGGAGATGCGTAAATTTGGGACCGGAGGCTACACGAAGGGACCAACTACCCTCCCTTCAGCAACCTCTTTCTGAATTTTCCTTCTCACTACTTCTTCCATACCTCTGACAGACTTTAAATTACTTGCCAAGGTTGCAGGTCTATTACCTTGAACAGGGATTCTAAATCCCAAAGTAAAGCCACTTAACAAATAACTGGTGGCTTCAGGATCGGGGTAAAGCTGCAGCCAAGCCACCAGTACTTTCACATTAATTGGATGTGAGTGTATTCACTACATGAACTACTGCCATATTGTCACACCAGAAAGTGATGCCCTTTGTAGACGTGGCTGGACCCACTGTTGGCTTCTTTGCTCCGCCTCCGTCTTTGCCTCCGCCTGCTCCTGGGCGGCCTCGGAAGCAGGATATGGTACTGTGATTGCCCCCACATAAGGAGTACACGTGTCAGAATCTGCACAGCTTACAGTTGCAGAAACCCTTCGCGTTGAACTCCCAGCAAACCAGGCAGGGTTGAACCCCCCTGGCCCACCGAAACGCGGGGAGAAATACGAGTAGCTGACCTTTGAGTGCCCACTGTCAAAGTGCTCACCCGACATGGGGCGAGACGGGGTCATTAGCTGCAGCCAGAGCCCCTGATGATGAACATCCCATCTCATCTGGGGGTTAATTGCAGCCCTCATCCTAAAACCCTGATCATAAAGCAACCAAGCAGGGCCAGGGAAGTCAACGTAAGCATTATAAATCAGGTCAAGATATTGCAGAAGGGCGAAAGCCCGGTCTGGGTACGCCTTTACTATAGTGCCAGCATAAATTAAAAAACCTGACAGCCAGTTAGCCCAACACCTATCTGCCTTCTTTTTCTTAAATCGTTCTTTCTCTCTGTCCTCCTCCTTGCTGCCTTTCTTCTCTTCAACCTTTCTATTTAAAAGTTTGAATACATCTACGTATTCGCCTCGTCAAATTTTTTCTATAGTGGCTGGTAAAAGGTGGTCCCCCAAGGGTAAGGACTGGTTGTCACAAGGCAGTGCACCTCTAGCTACAGAATTGTACCCTGTGTTCGGGATCACAGGGTAATTGAACTGGTGAGAAAACTCAGCAACACCAGGCCACTGCCATGGTGAAAAACTCTGTGGATATGGGGCCATCCAAGGCTTCGAAGCCGGAGGAGGCCCCGCCAAAGTGGAAGGGCTAAGCCCACAACTGTTAGGTAGCACACTAGGAACTAGCGGGAAACTTCCTGGTGGGGAAACTACCCCTCAAGGCCATATTTCTGCCATGTGTGGTGCAAATTGTGTTGGTGCAGACTCACCTGGAGGAATAAATGCAGTAGTCGACGAGCTGGCTGCAGACAACTCACAGGCACGCTGGCTCATACCAGGGCCAGCAGCCTCCATGCCCATCTGCCTACCAAGATGCCCACCTGGTCCAGCGTTGAGGACCTCCTCAGTCGGCTGCTCTCTCTCCCGCTCCGTGGTATTCATCACTACCTCATGTGTGTCTTCCTCTTCGCCCCCAATAGGTGCAGATGCGGGATCACCTTGTGCTGAAGATGCCACTCTGGCTCCTGAAGCTGCAGAACATTCTTTCTCCAAAAGAGCAATACGTGACATCATTATGTCACCCAGTTGTCTCAGCTCAGCCATGCTACGTGCTTTGGACTCCCTGCTCGACCTCCTAGGTGTAGCAGCACTAGCTGCCTCCCTGGCTAACACCCTCTTCCTTTCCAGCTTGCTTAACTTAGCCAGGATAGCGCTATAGTCTGGCCACTCATCTTTGTCAGATGAAGAAAGTGCGGGGGTCACTCTGGCAGGAGTCCTACACTTCGCTGGTTGTTTACCTTTTTTGCCCCCTGTCCTTTTTTTTTGAAGCCATGATAGCTAATTATCTTGTAAATACCAGCCGCTGCTGACTTGCAATATGCCAAATGGAATTAGTTATTATTAATATCCCTGAAATTTGAAATTTGTGTTCTATTTCAACTTATTTAATATTACTAATCCTATTTATTTTTATTTTGTTTATATACTTTTAAACTCTCTCTCTATATATTATTTAACATGCAGTTGCCCTGCAACCCAGCAGGGGGCGCTGCCAAAGGGGGGTGGTCTCAGATCTGCTGCTTGCTCTTTTTTTTCCAATCTGGTAACCAGCCAGCAGGTGGCGCTGCCCACAAATCAGCTACTGGCTCCCTATCAAGTGATATAAATCTTACTTCCTTACCCCCCCTTTTTTTAATGAGCCCACCAAGCAACAAACAGAAAAATAGGTAGGATGGGGGGGAGGAAGGGTAGGGAAGGAGGTAAGACAATAAATTTAATTTCACTCTCTTAAGATGAATTAACTCCCCTTAATCAAGTACCTAACTGAATAACTGTATTGGTATTAATTTTCTCCAATAAACTTGAATGTAAAACTAAGAACCCCTTTATCCAACAGCCCACGAAATATTGATTTTAAACAACAGTAAACGTCAACAAAATTAAACCCAGCAGCCCACTGAACGAAAAAGGAAGCAGCAGGGGGGGTGGAGGATCAGCAGGGGGAAAAAACAACTCCCCCAAACAACAACGCTAAATCACTATTCAATAACTTAAGCTTGATTTAACAAAATTGAAGAGGAAAATTAAAGAAGGAAACTTAGACAGCTGTAGAGCGCTCCGATCAGCCGAAGGAGATAGGAGCTGCATAGGCGAAAGCGAAACCGCTCGTTCTCGCCGCAAATGACCCGGACTCCTTGCTGAAAAGGCAGCAAAAGAGGCTGCCGTAGAGGGACCCAGCCTTTTTGAAGGCTCCGTCCCTCCTCCCTCTGAAAGCTGCATCACACCGTGACACTTGTCTCCGGATGGGCGGGCAAAGCCTCCTCGAAATGGTGACCAGTGCCATTTCGGAGCGGTCACTGCATTATAAAATAGAGAAGATACCTGTGAATCATTATACGGCATCATGCTTTGAAAAGTTACTTTTTTAGACAACGGTGCCCAGAATCCATGAACTAGCATGGCTTCTGCCCTGTCAGGAGCATATGGCTTCTGTAATGCCTCTTCCCTCTTGCCCACCAGAAGCAGCAGACCTTTCCTGTCTTGGTGCTGGAGATTACATTGGACCCTCCCAACCCACTGTTGATTTCAAAATTAGCAGCCATTGCTGTGATTCTAACTCTTGCAGAATTTGAGGACAATTGTGTCAGTTCTATATAGAGCTAAAAGATGTCAGAGCACCCTCTCACACTCCAGAACCCTACAAACCTGCCAGCAGCTGTAATTCATGCACAACATCCAAATGACAGGAAATAGAGAAAGTGAGCCCAAAAGGCATTGGTAGCAGCCCGCAACAGACAGAAGGAGAATTGCTTGGTTGTAGCAGCACTAAGTTGTGTAGCACAGCATTCTTAGAGTCTAGAAATGTCGCGCACCCCCAGTGTCCCTGGTTTGTTTCCCTCAAACCCAGGTCCCACCTTTGGGCACGACGTTCTTAATTCTCCATACACCAACTGCCACCAGTGGATCTTTATCCACACTTTACCAATAATGTTGTCTGGACACGTGTTGTCAAATATAACTGATTATTTATTGTTTAGTTGTAGAATCACATAAGTATTTTAATAGATGTTGTATTGTGTTGTACTCATTACTTGGACATTAGACACGCTTCTTTATTGGTAGTACTTTTCATATAAACCACTGTGAATCACTGGAATACTATTAGATGACTGTCTATTTATTTCACTTCTATCTTTTATCTATTCTTTAATTCATACACCAACTATACCACACCAACTTTCCAATCTCTCACATAAAACTCCCTAAAACCTCTTATCTCTTGCTCTCTCAGTTTCCAACTGTCTCCCTGACCCCGCCCTCCTGTCCTCTCATAGGCTCCAGCTCTAGAGCTATACATGACGGACAGGTGGGACATGGGCATTCCGCCACATACCTCCCCCCTTGGAAAGTTTGTTTCATGGGGTAAAACTTATGGTAGTTTACCCTCATGAACAACGTAGGCTTTTTCTTAACAATATTTCTAACATTTTTTTCAATGCCATTCTCATTTACACATTTGCAATGTATACTTACTCTATACTTACTCTTTTACTTAGTTGAAAGCATATTATTCTTATTACTTTATATTCAAATAACATTAATCAACATTTTTATTACTTACAAACCACTTCAGTCACTTTTATTCTTACTTATCATTAGTTCATCTATAAATTGCATTTTTATTTATTTCATATACATATACTCTTAGAATATTTATTTAGAACAATTTTAATACCATTACAAGTTACATTTTCTTTGTTTCCATCAGTCATTCTTCTGGTCTTCTTGATAAGGCGTCCTTGGCTACCACAGTTTGAGTCCCTTAGACTCTGGATCCACAAAGTCACAGTCTTGTAGGGGTATGGCCCACCTCATCAACTTCTTATTGTTCTGACAGTCCGCAACCACAGCCATGGGGAATGGTCTGTGCATGGAACAAAATGTCTTCCCCATATGTACGGTCCGAGCTTCCGCAAAGACCATACAATCGCCAGACACTCACGGTATATGATGGACAGGTGTCTCTCGCCAGCCTGCAGCTTCTTGCTCAGGAACGTCACCGGATGAAGGTCCCCGTTGTCATCCTCCTGGCTCAGCCCGGCTCGCAGTCCGATGTGGGATGCCTCTGTGTAGACGGTGCTCCCTCGCTGGAAATCTGGTTCTCTCAGGGCAGGACCGGTCATCAGCGCAGTCTCCAACCTCTCGAAGGTCTCTTCACAGTTGCTCGACCACAGGATCTCGTCAGCTTTTCTTTTATGGGTTAGGTCCAATAAAGGGGTGGCTATTTCACTAAAATTTTGGATAAATCGTCTATAATAGCCAACTAACCCTAAGAAAGATCTGATTTTTTCCTTCAACATCTCATCCAGTTCTTGGCGAACCTTGGTTACATATGGCCCTGTGACTCTGTATGGAGTGACAGCTTGAGGGGGTGCATCTCCAGTATCAATTTTGTGCACCACTCCCTTTGCTACACCTGGCTTATTGGAGAAGACCTGCTTGTATTTTATTAGCAAGGCTCTTGCTTCCATTTTCCCCTCTGGGTTTAGTGTGTCACAGATCTTTACATCTTCTGGGTTATATTGGGGTTCGCCTCTCCCTTCCCAATATGGCAATTCATGTTTCTCATTGTCAGCTTCTTTTATGGCA
The DNA here is from genome assembly GCA_037013535.1 of Intellagama lesueurii. NCBI lineage: Eukaryota > Metazoa > Chordata > Lepidosauria > Squamata > Agamidae > Intellagama > Intellagama lesueurii. The sequence goes on along the minus strand of JBAJHW010000004.1, from coordinate 88,842,497 downwards.
TATAGGACAATATTTTCTTTTCTATGGTACGGTTTAATCATGTTTACATGTACTACTCTTCGACCTTCCTCTCCTTCCTCCTGAATTATGTAATTCACCTCACTCATCTTGGAGATTATTCTAAAAGGACCTGCCCCATTTAACTGCAGTTTGTTCCCCTTAATAGGTTTCAGCATCAGGACTTCATCTATAGGACTGAATGATCTTTCTCTGGCCTTTTTGTCATACCATAGCTTCTGTTTGCCTTGCTGCCTCAGCAAGTTTTCTGAAGCTAACTTCAGCGATTGCTGCAAGGAGTTCATCAGGGTATCTAGGTACTGGATCACAGTTTCAGGATCTTGTTCCCTCTGCTCTTCCCAATTTAGTCTTAGTAGATCAAGGGGTCCCTGCACTTTTCTCCCAAATAACAATTCAAAAGGACTGAATCCAGTGCTTTCCTGGGGTACAGACCTATACGCGTATAATAAGGGTTGTAATCTCTGATCCCAATCATTGGGATTTGCTGCTGTATATGCCCTGATCATTCGCATTAGGGTTCCATTAAATTTCTCCCTGCTAGTTACTGTAGGGAATGGTCCCACAATGTCCAGGCCTATGCATTGAGATGGGGTAGATATGATTGGTAAAGGGCCCAATTTTGCTTTAGCTTTATCCTTGCCCGTACCCTGCCTTTGCCATACATCACCTATTAGACAGTATGATTGTATTTGCTTCCCCATTCCTGGCCAGTAGAAATTCTGAGCTATTCTCTGCTTTGTGTGTGTGATTCCTAAATGAGCATTATGTTCTTTCTCCATAATCCTTTCCCTGTATTTCAAAGGGATCACCAGTTGTTGTTGAACATTTTCCCCTCCCCTCTGAGGCTTAATTAAGACCTTTCTGTATAACAGGTCTTTTGCCACACAGAACTCTTCAGGGCTTTCCGGGGTTAGTGTTCCTTCTCTGGCTGGCTCAAAGCATTGTTGTAGCATAGAATCCTGTCTTTGCTCTTGTTTAAAAGCATTTTCCTGAGGATTTCTTATAATTACCACCTCAGCTGTTATATTGTCTTCCTCTCCTCCTATAATTTCATTAGGGATCTCACAATTTTCTTCAAGTTTTGCTCTTTTTTCTATCTGGGAGCGAGTAGTGATTAAAACACTCTTTACATGCTCAGATAGATCTAATCCAATCAAACATGGAGTAGGAATTTGATTCGTGAGGGCTACCTTCCACACTCCAGTCCACCCTTGATATTTCATTGGTATTTGAGCCATAGGTAGAGTAATTAATTCTTTCCCAATCCCTTTTATGGTTATGTATTCATTTCTTACTATATTTTTCTGAGGGATAATATCAGGATGACACAAAGTCACTTGTGAGCAGGAGTCTCTCACCGCTAGATATTTTGTATTATTTATATAAATGGGTTCCCCAGAACACCGAAACAATTCTTGGTTATTTTCAATATAAAAGCATTGGACAATGTTGGCTAATGGCAGCTGTTTTTCCTGGCCCTCTGCCACCTCTGTTTCAGCGCCACTTTCAATTGCCTCAACTGTCTTTCCCTGCTGTTGTACATAGTACACTTTCCTGGGTACATTTCCACCTCCTTTCTGTGGAACCTCTTTATTCTTTAAGGTTTGGCATTGGGAAATGAAGTGCCCTGGTTTCCCACAGCCATAACACAATTTTGGACCCCTTTGTTCAAAGAGAGGGGACTTTTCTCCCTTCCCTTCAAAGCTTTGTTTCATCTGTTGATTCTGCTCTGAGGGTTTGCTTCTAAAATGGCCTCCAGTATTCTGATAGTTCTTGTGGTAATCTCTGGGTTCTTTTCTTCTTTCCTCCCAGCTGTTACCTCCAAGTTTTACCTCAGAATATTTTGGGTTTCGTATTTGTGAGATAAAATCAGCTTCTTCACTCGCCTGTCGAACCGATCTGGGCTTTTTATCCCTTACCAAATACCTTAGTTCTCCTGGTAGAACTGAATAGAATTGTTCTAGCCCTATATCTTTCATTTCTTCTAAAGTCTCAACTTTAGCGTGTTCTAGCCACTTCTCCAAGTATTTGACCAGATTGGCTCCCAATTGATAATATGATTCCTCAGGTTTTCTTTTCAATGTTCTAAATTTCTGTCTGAGGTGCTCAGCATTGATCCCATACCTCGCGTAAACCAACTTCCTGAAGGCTTCATAGTCTCTTGCTTGATCTGGGCCCATTTGAGAATAAATCTCATTTAACTCTCCACTTATTTGAGACCTGAGAATAATCATTCTCTCCTCAGCTTTCACTTTATAGTCCCAGCATGTCCTCTCGAATGCAATGAGGAATGCCTCAGCACAATCACCCTTTCTGAATTGAGGGAATTTCTTTAAGTCAGCTTTTGATAAATTCCCCTCCTCAGTATTTGAATTATTATTATTATTATTATTCTGGGCTGATAATTCTAATCGTCTCATTTCTAGTTGGTATTCCATCTGTCTCTTTTCTTGTTCCATGGCCATCTCTCTTTCTTTGGCCTCAGAATCAGCCCTGAGCTGTAACTCTTTTTGTATTTCCTCAGCCCTTATCCTAATCCTTTCTCTCTCCAAATCTAACTCATTTTGTCTTAGCTGGAATTCCTGTTCCAATTTCCACTTTTGAAACTCTTGGGAGGTTAAAGCAGCTTCTCCCCTTGAGGTACTATCCTCCTGAGCATCATCATATTGCTCAGCTAATTCAGGGCTTTCCTCTGCGTGAGGTAAACCTTGTATATCAGATACCTCCATTGTTAACCGTTTCCCCCTCTTAGAAGGCATGGTTTATTTGTCTTTCTCTGGATAAGTTGGTTGGTTTATTAGAGGCAAATAGACAAGCCTCAATTTAAAAACACTTTTTCCTTTTCTGTGTTAGAGAGAGAGAGTGATATACAGTAGCCCTTCTGCTGCAGCAGCAGACAGATGGTTACTTTATTTCTTTCTTTAGGCACCTAGCCTTCTCTGGTTCTGAAACACTGTTTCTTCCAGTCTCCAGACACCCAGCTTTTTCCTTTAATATTTATATGATTCCAGCCACCACTTAGATTTTGTCCCCTCAGCTTCCTTGGACCTTGGCTTCCTTTTTATTCCCTTCTGCGCTCCTCTTTCAGAGCTAGGGATCTAAAGTTAGCCCTCTTGGTCTTTCCCTAAGCTTGAGGTAAATTTTAAACACTAAATTCTCCTCAGAGTCTCTTCCTGCCTTAGTCTTTCCACGATCAGGAGTCCCTTCCAAGCTATCCACACAGAGCTTTTAGGGTTCCCCACTCCTTCTCATTGGACTAACAGGTCCCTCAGACTCAGAGAATTTCTGTTCTCTTTTCTTTGGCTCACTGGAATTTATTTATTTCATATCCCACCGCTGATGCCACCACTTATGTCGCGCACCCCCAGTGTCCCTGGTTTGTTTCCCTCAAACCCAGGTCCCACCTTTGGGCACGACGTTCTTAATTCTCCATACACCAACTGCCACCAGTGGATCTTTATCCACACTTTACCAATAATGTTGTCTGGACACGTGTTGTCAAATATAACTGATTATTTATTGTTTAGTTGTAGAATCACATAAGTATTTTAATAGATGTTGTATTGTGTTGTACTCATTACTTGGACATTAGACACGCTTCTTTATTGGTAGTACTTTTCATATAAACCACTGTGAATCACTGGAATACTATTAGATGACTGTCTATTTATTTCACTTCTATCTTTTATCTATTCTTTAATTCATACACCAACTATACCACACCAACTTTCCAATCTCTCACATAAAACTCCCTAAAACCTCTTATCTCTTGCTCTCTCAGTTTCCAACTGTCTCCCTGACCCCGCCCTCCTGTCCTCTCATAGGCTCCAGCTCTAGAGCTATACATGACGGACAGGTGGGACATGGGCATTCCGCCACATTTGAGGCCACATTTGAGGACAATTGTGTCAGTTCTATATAGAGCTAAAAGATGTCAGAGCACCCTCTCACACTCCAGAACCCTACAAACCTGCCAGCAGCTGTAATTCATGCACAACATCCAAATGACAGGAAATAGAGAAAGTGAGCCCAAAAGGCATTGGTAGCAGCCCGCAACAGACAGAAGGAGAATTGCTTGGTTGTAGCAGCACTAAGTTGTGTAGCACAGCATTCTTAGAGTCTAGAAATAATTTGGTCAAGATACCTCTTACCCTGGCAGGAAGGAAGAGAAAGCGAGGGAGAGCGAGGGAGAGAGATGAAACTTACTGTAAGCTCTTATTTCTGCCACTCCAACTGCCTCTAATAGGGGCAGACTTATATGGAAGTTTCAGAGCACCATGTTTTAGACAGACCAAGTAGATATGGGAAAGAGCATCACCCAACCATGCTACTGTAACTCTGCAACTGTTTAGTGGAGGAGTGATTGTTAAAGGGTACTCGTACATGAAAGTGCTTTAGCTGCTCCAGACAGTGGTTGATAAATGAACACCACCTTTTAAGAACTGCAGATAAATTAGAACAGTGGGTAACTTTTTTTATGAAAATCGCAGACTTGCATGCCTCAACACTGGGTGTCAGTAGGAGGGGGCATGCCCTGTTGTCAGGCCCCCCGAAAGCTCAGGGAAGCCCTGCACCATTTCACTTTGTGAGGTCTCCTAATTTTATGGGGAAATGGAGTAAACCATTCTAAAATAAAAAAAATGGCATGTAAAAAAATACTTGTAAAATGCATGATAGTCATGAACCCTTGGCTTAGGTGAATCCTGGGCCCAATGGTCCTGCTGCCCTCCAATAAGGTCTGTGTATTCTTTTGTTATTTGCCACTAATTTGAGTAGTAGAATGTTCCTGTCCCTGTCATGGGCGACCTTCTTCTTCCTGTCTGTTTATTTCCTTTGTCCTATTTTTGTCCTTTATCCCCTAACCACCTTTTGAGAAACAAGCATGGAGCCCTTCTCCACTCTAGAAACTCCACTTGTTCTGTTTTGCTTCTGATTGTACTACAGTTGATAAAATGCATGGTGAACCGTGCTGTTGTTGCTTTCCCCCAGATATAGTGGCTATTACCATCATTACTGTCTGATAAATTTATCTGAAGGATATCAGAGCAAGAAAATGAGTGTTTTCTGAGGAAAAAAGGAACATATATTAATATTATTAGAACAATAATGTTACATCAGTATTTTACAGTTATAACATATTACATAGCTAGTAGAATGCTTTTTCTATATACTCTGAGTGCTTCATGTACTTTCAGTTATTATCAGTGTTCTGACAAAAAGACACTCATTGAAACAGTTTTGTGTATGCTGTTTCATCTCCTTCAGTTCAATCTCCTTAGGCCTCTTCCCCCCCCCAATCACTCCTCTTGTTATTAATCTGACTTAGGTATTCTCACCCCCCACCCTAAGAAACCTGCCCTTGTTATTAATCTGACTGTACATTTCTTCTCTGACCTTGTGGATAAGTGATTCTTAGCTGTTAAGCTGTAAAGAAGCTGTTATATCAATACCTCATGCCTTGGTGTTTTCCAGGTCAGCTTTTACCTCCAGGGTGTTACCAAGACACTGGATGTTGTTTGTCTCTGAACTCCTGCACTCCTCATCCCTTTCTGTCAGGATCAATTACGAGGTCTGTCTTGACAATGCCGGGTCCTGGTGTCCTGGCTGCTTCCCCGTCTCCCTAGTGATTTGCAAGAAAGAACTCAGGCTTGATGAGAAAGCAAAAAAAGTATGGCGGGGCAGATGGAGTAATTAACAGCTCTGGGAAGCAGGTGGGTCATACATGTACTATAAAGCAGGGATAGAAATATAAAGGAAGAGAGAGAGTGCACGGATCAGTAGTTTTGTTAACACCCTAGAGAGGAGAGATGCCTAAACATGGAGGGAAACTTGCCAATTTGGCTTTCTTCCACATTTGAAATGTTTTGAAACTTCAAATTCTTTCCCTTCCAAATATGAAAATACTACAGATCTGGGAAATTCTTCCATTGAACAGTGTTCAATAGGTATGTTTGTTCCCACTTTCAAAAAGATCATAGCCCTATTCAGGCGTTCAGAGTAGGATTCATTGAACACTTAAGGAACCAGATCATGGTGGCCCTCTCTGGTCCCTTGTTACATTCCTTCTGTGCAGAGATATAAAGCCCTGTTCATGTTTTAACAAGTCCTGTACACTCGCCAGAGCCCTCTCCTCTGCTGATTGGCTAATGATTGAGTAGGGCTACAGTCAGGAGGCAGCATCCACAGCATCGAATCAGAAACCGTGGTTTCTCAGGCTTCCAGTTCATGCTGTTCTGTCATGACAGTTGCTCTCCCCATGAGGTGAACAGTGAAGGATGTGGCCTAGCATGCTCTCTTTCCTCACAAGTACTGACATCCCAAATGCATGGCTGGGGCTCATGTCATGTAACCCTAATTTAATGCCAACATTTTGGAACATGCCTTTCTCCTGATAAGGAGACTCAAGGTGGCCCACAGACTTTTACATACACTTTTAGCTCTCAAAGCCTTTGGCCTGAATGGATATCTCTTTTGTGTTTGTTCTACATTCTCAAATTTTCCCAAATATTGTGAATTTTGCTGGATTCCTAGAAAAGAATAAACTATTTTCTTTCTGTCCCTAGGGATGGTCAAACAGAAAGGATAGGTGAAATTTCTGGCTCATATCCCTTTTGTATTCCTTTGTAGAAATGTGTAAAATCTATCAATTTTGCTTTCTACCACATTTGATTTTTTAAAAAAATCTCAAGTTTTTTTCCATTCTGAATAAATGAAATTCATTTTTATTTTGTAAAGTCTTTATTAAGAAGCTGAAACAAAATTCTGGGTGAGCACTTATTTATTAGATCACTAATATTTTAGAAATTTCATAATCTTTCAAGTCTCTCGGAAGTCTTCTCCAGGTTTTGCTGCTACAGAATTTGAAAAATTGGGGAAGGAGCCAAAAGTTGAAAGTAATAGCCCAAGGTAACAACCTAGTCCCTAAATGTAGAATGAGTGGGGCTGCAAATTTCTTGAAGAATAAAGGTATCAGTACGCAATCGTTACTGTATAACCTAGTCTGTCTAATTGAAGCAAAATTTTCAGTCATCTCCACTCGCCATGTTCACTAGGTACAGGTGTTCTCTTGCAAGGGCAATGTTTGTTGTAAGAGGAGACAGCTCAAAGAAGAAGAGGAGGAGGAGGGAGGAGGAGGAGGAGGAGTGGGGGAGGAGGAAGAGGCAACTGAACTCATCACTAACATTTAATGCCAGATATTTTAATAGTTAAGCACTCAAACATCTAAATCTAGATAGTTGAGTATGCCAGTTTCCATTTTTGCCACACATAATTTTTTTAGTCTGACATGCTTTTCCTTCCGGATATGGGGGGTGGGGGGAAGGAAAATGATTTTTAAAAATTCTTAATAAAAATGAACTGAAAAGAAATTAGCCCCCATTCTTAATATTTACTCATATACATAAGAGTTCACGTTGAAAGATGCATTTTGAAAGATACTTCGTTCCATATATGCAACCTTAAGCATACTTTCATTTCACACAGGTTTGTTTGTACATTTGTTTGCGTGGAACCATCTTGGAACATTGGGGAAGTGCAAAGGCTGGTGGCTATCTTCCAATTTGTGCAGTAGCTGAAGAGATGGAGGTGAGGTCAGTTCATATCAGAGGCCCTCAAGCATCTCTCTTAAACACATCCAACCATTCTCACAACATGCCACCTGACGGAACCTTGTGGGATGCCTTAAATTTGCCTTCTCACCCTTCAAACAATTTCTTCTTTCTTTTACCAGAAGACAACGATTTTATTTCTTCATCCACATGGCTAAAAAGGGAATCATTCCTTACTCCTCCACTTCGCTGCTGTTTTCTGTCTTCAGCCTCTGCAGCGAGTGTTTTAGACCCAATGGGGAAAACACAAACCCAAAGGGGGAATAATGCACCTCTGAGTCTCAAGTGACGACACAAGGTCTGCATTTTTCTCTGCTTTGAACATCATAGAAGGAAAGGAGTAGGATTAGTGCACAGCCCTGGAAATAATAATTTAAACAAACTGAACATCAAGAAGAGGTTGTTGTTTGAATTAATATTTAATCAGAATCTTTAACACATCCACCATCACAGAGATTCATTTTCTGGGTGTTCTGAAGTACTGCAGCCTGCACATATTCTACAATAATCTTAGGACAATTTTAAGATCATTTTCCTTTAGCCTTGATAGAACAGATTATTATATTCCATGGAAAGATTTATTTGCTTTAAACTAATTGTGGTCCACCTTCATCTTACTTTAGATTAGTCCTGCTGGACATTCTCCATGTAATATTTGTGGCAGATCCGTTTCTTGATCCAGGCCAGTTTCTTGTTTAAATTAATTTCTTAGACTAAGATGCTAGCTGGATAGATCAAAGCTGCCTTCAACAACCGAGTCTCCCAGATTAAATATTATGCTGTTAAATATTAATATTTTATTTTTCTTGTTCTCTCTTTCTGTTTTGTATGATATTTTTAATTGCTATATTGTTGTATGTATTATGATGATGTGGGGTCGGTGGGATTTTTAAGTTTTAACTTGTAAACCACCCAGAATGGTGCATGCCCTAATGGAGTGGTATATGAATGAAACAAACAAATAAACAAATGTTTGCTGGCCTTCTATCTGCCACTTGCTGCAAGTGCTAAGGACACAGAAAGTTGTATTGTTGAGAGTAGGTGTGGCCCATGGTCCACACTGGGAAGCTCAAACCACCACTTGGGGGGATTCCAACCCCACTCCCAGTCTTTGTTCAATGGATTCTTTCTGGTTGAGAAGAAATTATGTGGCGTTCTCCCTTATTATGCTAAATAAGTCATGTATTATTCATGTTTTATGCTGATGTGGTGGAAAGGCGGAGCTGAGAGAGAGGTTAAAAGGCGGAGCCTGAGAGGAGGAGTCAGTCAGTCAAGAGTCAAGAGAGAGAGAGAGTGAGAGAGTGAGTTAGTCAGAGTCAGAGGTATAAGAGATAGAGATTGAGAGAGAGACTGGTTAAGATAAATAAATAGAGAAGGTAATTAATTATATGGCAAGAAGAAAGTATGTGTATGTATAGAGAGACCTGTGAATGATTTGCTTGTGTACAATGAACAACTGAAGAACATCTGTGATTATTAATAACTTTGCTACACTTCAATAAATCAGTTCTGTTTGCATTTACCAGACAAGTGTTTTGACAAACGTCTTTTATATTGTGGATAGAGGTAATCCACTGGTGGCAGTGAGGGAAACATAGACTGGAACCTTTGTGAGGGCACAAAACATAGGTGCTTCATAGAGGTGATCGTCACAAATATAAACAAGCAAAACTTATTATTCCATTAGTAGTTGAACACTGCTTTAATACTACTGTAGTGTACATTTTACTGCTATGCTTATTTTAAAATTTAGACATAATAAAGACTTCAATAGTGTTATTGGGAATAAATTCCTAGGAATTGTTTCAAAAATGCTGTGTCCCATCTGGGCTACTTCTTTATCCCACTGGTCACAGTCATACCACTCATTGGGGAACCTTTGGACTAGGCTTCTCTCTATGGACTGAAACAATCAGGACATCAGCTTCCCAATTAGAAGGTGACAAAAATGTTTTTGATCTAGAGACATTCTTCACAGCAACAGTTTATGCATGATCAACATGGAAAACAAGCTCGGTGTTTATTTTTTGATGACTACAAAAGCAGCATGAGAAGCTGTTTTAAAACAAAATAGGCTAATCAGATGATATTTACTTCTTCCGGCAGCTTCACTTCTAGTTGAAAAGCTGCTGTCTCATCTGTTTCTGCCTTAAATTACTTACCATCTATGTTTCCTTTTCCAACACAGTCCTCTGTCCATTTCACCAGTCTTCTCTGGTAACACCAAAATCAGTAAAGGGTGGACATTGTGGTGGTTCTTACAAGAGGTTTTTAACTGTTTTTCTCATCCCTTTTTTCATCAGTTAATGAGTTAGAAAATTTATGAGCTGTTTTTCAGCATTAGTTCCCAGGATAGTGTGCAGTTGTGAAGAGTGAAGTAATACAATAAAATTCAAATGTGAAGCAGCAAAAAATGTAAGAACAGTAACAGTGCTTACCTTTCACTCATAATGAGTGAACATGAGGATGACAGTCATTTATATTGCGTGGGCATTTGTTAGCTTTAAGTTTTGTGAGAAAATATAAATGTATTTGTGTCAGAAAGTTTGTTTTTAATAATAATAGGCCAACCATGGTAGATGTTATTCTCTTCCAGTGAAAGATAGAAAGATGTAGAAATTTGTTTATTTATCAATATCATCAGATTTCCACCACTGGCCTAAAAAAATCTTAATAAATGACAGTGAATGTCAACATCCACCAACTTGCTAGCATTTAACAAAGGAAAATAATGTTTTGGATGACTAGTAGCTAGAACGATTAAGATAAAACATAGTATTGGGCAACCTCCTGCCTTTTCAAAATTTCTCAAGAGAAAAACACAAAATGCATGCCTATCAAAAATAGCAAATGTTCTGTGGGTGGGAGCTGTAAGCAATGGCAGCTCTGGGTTTCTAGAACATGCTTCAGAATGCAAGAAAGGGTCCTGCATTTCCCACTATTAAGGTAATGTATCAGATTGTCCCATTACAGGTCATTTTTCCAACACATGCATTAAAACTGGGTGTGAAAGAGTTTTCCACCCCCATAAAGTGACAGATGCCCTCAAGGTGCCAGACAAAAGCCACCTTCTATGAAAGCTAATGGCTTACCATTCTTTTTCTTTAGAATTCTTTCCGGTAATAATTCTAAACACAAGAGTCTTAAAAGCCATCCCCTTTCATCCTAAAATAAAGATGAAGGAAATAACAAAGGGTGAAGGATATAATGAAATAAAGAAATAAGAGTTTTTAAAAAGTTCTTTTTCCTGGAAAGCACCAGGTGAGATTTGTTCATATGAAGTTGTGTCCGGAGGCTGGATTTAATTCATCACATAAAGCAACAGTGGCTCAGGGCATCTTTTTAATCTGTCATCCAAACAGGTGACCATTTTGTAAATCTGAGAATGAGGAATCAGATTCAAGGGAAGCCAGTGAAATGAGCAGGAATTATAAGTAACTAGTTTGAAATAACTGGTTATTTGTAATTAATTCATTTTTAAATAAATGAGGTATAACTGAGTTACATTATGATTATGACTTGACAAGGAATAACTTCACTTTAGATGCACCCTTTGTCTGATTCCTCATAGTTGTTCCTGTGACTTTAAATTTATAGTGAGTTTTGCAACTTGGGGCTGGCTGGATAGCTCAATGGGCTGGCTACCTGGCTGAGGAGCCAGAGGTTGGGAGTTCCATTTCCCACTGTAGCCTTGGGACAACTGCCCAGTCAGAGATCACTCAGAAGTAAGGAAGGGTTAACCATTTCTAATTCCTGTCTACCTAGAAAGCCCTGGAGATGGTCATTGTAAGTTGGAATTGACCTGAAAGTCTGGTTTTTGTTGTTCTTGTTATGGCCTATTGGGGAGAGCCAGAGTGTCCCCTCACATCTGGACTGTCAATTTACTTGGTTCAGAGTTGACCACTGAGTTAAATTATACAAAACCTGAAGGAAAAAAATTGAGTGTTTCCCTCCTATTCTTTTTTCATTTAAATTCATCATTTGAATTTTGTTGGTGATCTAATTAAGATTTTCAGTTTCAGTAGTGACATTCTTATTGTGTCGAGTCTTTTGTTTGGAATGACAAAAAACAAATTCTAACAATAATTTCAATTTTAAAGTTGTGGGCATAGACCTAATATCAGGAGAAATTATGAAAATGTTTTTTGTGACTTAATGCGCCATCAAGATACGTCATGGAGAAGAACGGTGTTTAAGAAAAGGTTTGGGAAGCATCTGTGGAAAATATTTTGGTCTATTGTATCTTGTCATGATAAAGGAGGTGGAAATGGTTGGTTTCCACTCTAATGGTTCTGTGAAACAACTAAATCAGTTATAGGAGGTAGCATTCTGTAGCAAATGCAATATCCACAATATTATCAACAGTTCATTGGCCTGTAAAGAGATTTTCCATTAAGTGTTATTACTGAAGATTAATTGTGGATATGTATAGTTAAGCAACATAAGAATTTCCTGGTTCTTAGAAATACGACTTACGAATCTGAAGGAAATGATTGTTCCCCCTCTGTCCCTCCCTCTCTCTCTCTCTCTCTCTCTCTTTATATATATTTTCTTTTTCTTCTTTTCTCTTTAGTAAAAATGTGGAGAAGCTTTTAAAGGAAAAGAATGTAACATGCCCTTCCTTGTTAGGCTTTGAGCGAATTGACAAGCAGTGTCATGCAGTGGTTAGAGTATTGGATGTGGAGATCTGGATCATGTTCTCACTCAGCCATGAAATACACCGGATGACCTTGGGCCATTTATATAGGCAACAATGCACCTACTAATTTATTCTCAAGTAAGCGAAATGATGTCATTTGCCACAGCAAATTGCCACAGATTAGTAAATTGTAGGTGAGCTGAGCACAACCAACACCTTCTTAATTAGTGGCGGCTTGCCTACATGAATTACATCACTTCAGGTACACAAGAATAAAAGGGCAGGTGATTCTTGTGAGGATAAAGTGAGAAGGAAGAGAACGAAGGATGTCAACTTGATCCCATTGGAGGAAATAAGTATAACAAATAGATAAATAGGGAAACAGAGCTTGATATTTTTCTTTCAAAGAATCACTTCCCTTTATTTATTTATTTATTACTTTGAAGTGGTCAGGGTTCTATTACCCTTTTTGTTACTCTGTTCACATATATAATTTATTTTGTTGTCCATTAACACAGTGTGTTCTCATTACCAGTACTGCCAGAAAAAGAGAAATACTCTCTGGTTGCCTCTAGCGGCCAGTCCTTATACTGCATCTTGAGAATGCTTAGACTACCTTTGCCACTGAGAATTTACAAGAACATGGCATGACATTTGAAAATGTAATGTCAAAGCCTCAATGTCACATCTAGAATACCTTAAAAGGGCATTTTGAAAACAACTAGAAAATGTCACTCCTCAAAAGATTGTAATTATTTTCTATTACTTTTGAAATCTACATTACTTGCACTCATTACTCAAAATGTAGCTAGACACAAGTAACTATATTACTTGTAATTAGTTGTTTCCAGGTTTTGTAAATAATAAATAGAGCCAGTCTACAGATTTTTCCACAAGTCACAAACAATAGTGTCACATTCTTGTGGGGAAACATGAATGAGAACAGAGTTGGTTCATATATACATGTCTGGTACTCACAAAATCAGTAGATGAGTCACAGTTAATGGTCCTTCTGACTCTTTCATCATAGATCACAAATAGTATATCGAAACAGTGATGATGAATATACCTTGTAATTGCCTACAACTTGAACAAGACTAACAACAACAACAAATCTCATAGTTGCCTGTTACCCCAACAAATAATTAAGAAATAGGTACCAAGACTTTCCAGCATACCTTCATTTATATCTGTGTGGAACATTTAAGAGCAGCTAGCCATTTCCAAAACTCAGCTTCAATGTCTTTCACCTGCCATGGCACCAGGAAGAAGGAAACAGCTTTTCTCACACTAATATTTCCCTATGCAAAATCACATGTGCGTGAGGAAGGGCTATACTTTACTCACTGAATATAGATGAGAATTTTGTTTCAGTCGTTTTTGACAAGAATGGACCAAAATTCACAAATTTATTCACATGCAAAACTGGAAAGTTGAGGGGTTTTAAAATAAAATGGATATGGGAGAAATATCAACAAAACCGACAGATTTCATCACCCCGCCAGGGGGATTTCATGTTTAGGTCTTAAGAGTCAAGTGTTTGTATCCCTGTGTATACAACCATATTGTGATGCTGAAACGTGTATGATCTCCTCCTTGGTTTTGATAGGCTCTTAATCTTGAACTGTATATATGGCAATCAAATATAGCAACATTCTGCGAATAGGTACACTTATTGAATTTGCCCTATGCAGATGGAAGATCATTTCTGTTCATTTCTGTACTGACAATGATTTTTTTTTAAATGCAGATTTCTTGATGTTTTGGATGGAAAGAATTAGAGAGTTAATAAGTCCAAATATAAAATAATGTGAAACTGACATTCGCTCCTCATACTTACAAGTAGGGAAATAGATGGTATATAAGCCACTCCCTAAAGATAGTCCTGTGGATAGTTACAATAATTTAATTTTGAATTTTTTATTCCTATCATGTTTTTGGACAAGGCCTTGGAGCTCCTTGTCTTGCATTTCCCCTACAAGACTATTTTCATCTGTGCAATTCTTCCTCTCCTCCTGCATCCAAATGAAAGACGACACCCACTTCTCACTTGATCCATTTGGGAAGAAATAGGGTTTCCTCTCATCTACAGAGCCAAAACAGATGCCACCTGAGACGAAAGGCTTGGCCCATTATGCCTTGTTATTTTTAGCTACGGTGCATTTATTTGACAAAAATCATGCCACCCATAAAACTAGTGCCTGCCTGCAGAAGTTCTGTTAAGAATCATCACAGGCCACAGCTCACTGGAAAATTACTTTTATAGTGTTTCCCCCCCCTTCCCCCTCCCCCTTATGCTGGCATGTTATCTTTGGAGGAAAATAAAAGTCAGTAGATTTGTTGTGTCCTTATTTGCTTATTTGAAAATGTACAGGGATGAAAAAGAATTACAGGGCAATAACAATCAGTGTGGGCAATTGAAGCTCCATAACAGCATCTCCAGCAATATTCAGTTTAAAAAAAAAAAAACAACAACCACGACGGGAGGCCCTGGCACATTTGAAGGTGGCCACAGACTGGAAACAATTCTTCACACACTACCTTATAAGGTTTGATATGTAGCTTCTACAATCCTGATTTGGCCTATGTTTCTTTCATATCCTGTTTATGGCTGCGGCCAAAAAAAGGTAGAGAACGACTGCTGTAGACCACCTTCACTGCTGCCATTGGTATTATCAAACTTCAGGATGCCCTTTGCTATGTAAAGCTTGGCATCCTTTTTACTACTGGCAATGTGGGCACCATATTGTGCAGCAGAGACTTTGGATCAAACTACATCTTAAGATATATTTTAAAAAAATACATATAACTGACCATTTTAATTGGGATGGAAAGGCAAACATGCCCCAAACTACAGTGTCATTCTAATTCAGATTGGGATCCAGCTCCAATTTCGTCCCCCCAGAAAAAAAAAAATATTGGTGGGGCATGATTTGCACCTCAATTGCCGCAAATAGAAGATTAGAGAATTGTGGCAGCAGAAAGGTGCAGGGTGTACTTTTATGGGGCACAATGAAGAACCTGTCTCAGATAGCAGACACTAGGAGGACAGGACCTACAGGTATATTGTGGAAAGATGAAGGCCATATAACTGTGAGACAGATAGGTCTGTCTGTCCCCGCTGGGAAGTGTGGGCTGTCAACCTTTGCAGAAACCAGTGTGCTCCTACACATCTGCAGCTCACCTCTGGACTGGGGTGGAGAGACCAGAGACATCCTTGAGGGTTTACAGGTGTGCACTGAGGCAGAGGAATTTAAGGGAGAGACAGATCGAAGGAGGAAGATTGTTGGGCGACGCTCTGAGGTCTGGGAGGAAACCACAATGGCCGAACTCTCCAAGGAGGGCTGGGACGATCTACCGTGGCAACCCAGACTCCGGTTGTTGGGATGAGTTTTGTGTTTCCCCGGAAGAGGCTGCCAGAGTGCACTGGGACAAAACAAGGCAACAAGAGGAAAGGTGTTGGAGAGATCAATGCTGGGCACGCCACCATCAAAGGCAACCCCAGGGATGCCCTTTCCCAGAGCCAGTCTCCAAGCAGGGGAACGCACAGGCTCAACCAGCTACTCCTCCACCTTTGCCACCTCCACGAGCCTCGGATCAGCAAAGCAAGGTTTTCTGGATCCAGCTGGACTTTGGGCATGCCTTGGGGGGAGGCGCAAGGGGTCATAGTGGCACCTACACCCTCGGAGGAGCATCCAGGACCTGGCAGAATGAGCGCTGAAGCAAGGAAGGCTACAAGTTTGTGTTTGGCATCCCTGCTGTGATACCCACACTTGAGGGGTGTGTTGGACTTGATGGAGGAGGTCAGGTTTCACCCTCCACAGCTCTAAAGACTTAGATTAGTTCATTTGGGAGAATGTCAAAACTCCCTGGCACCCTTAAAGAAACATTTTCTGTTATATGCCAAGCAGGCAATATTTGAGTTTGTGTAAAAGAGAATAAGAGTTTTGTTTGACCACAACTGACCCTTTCAATGGAAAGCAGTGTGGGGGAAATCTCACAGTAACATTCAACCTGCCCTGTGCCTTCTAAGCTAGCTTTTTGCCCTCAGGTCTGGTGGAGGATGCTATCCCAGCATCAGAGTCAAAGTAAAATTCAAATGCCAGTTAGGTCAGGTTCTGTATACATGATGGAAGGGGCATCATCATGTCTTTCGGCTGAAGGGTCAGGCAGCAACATATTCTGGAATGGCTCTAACCAAGTCAGATTGGAAGAACATTTTGTATCAATTGCTTTTTCTTCAAAACAAAAGTGGATGCTTTAAAAGATACCTGTGAAAGGTTTGCTCGCCCGGTGTGTTGTTTGGGGCTAAAGTTGGTTGTTGTTGTTGTATGCTCTTAAGTTGCCTCTGACTTATGGCAACCCTATGAATGAGTAGTCTCCCAAATGCCCTGTACTCAACAGCCCTGCTTAGCTCTTGTAGACTCCTGCCTGTGGTTTCCTTTAGGAAGTCAGTCCATCTCATATTTGGTCTTCCTCTTTTCCTGTTGCCTTCCACCTGTCCCAGCAGTATTGTGTTTTTTCCAGATTCTCTTCATGTGCCAAAGTAGAATAGATTCAGTTTGAACATTTTTGCCTCCAGAGATAGTTCAGGCATGGTTTGAACTAGGACTCGCTTGTTTGTCTTCTTGGCTATCCAGGGTATCCACAAAGCTTTCCTCCCACGCCACATTTCAAACAAATCAATTTTTTTCCATCAGCTTTTTTTACTGTCCAGCTTTCACACCCATACATGGTGACTGGAAATACAAGAGTGTGGATTATCTTGGTTTTGGTCTCCAGTGACACAAAGGTACAAGATAAAATACCTAGAAATACAATTTGGTGTTGTCCTAAAAATGTTCCGTGAGCGATGCCTAACCATTGGCCTGAACTATAGTTCCCTAAGGAGAAAGAATGGTTGGATGCCTACAGACTACCATTTTGCTGCACATTTTATCACACATCTACAGCAGATGTACAATCTTTTCAAACACCCCAAATCTTTTCCAGTTGGCAGGGAGATGATACAGATGACCACATTACCCAGGGCAATTTGGTGATTTGTTTAGCTCCCTGTTAAATCCTGTTTCTCTCCTATAGACTTTCCCTCGCATCCAAGTCCAGACAAAAAAAGGGGCTTTGTGTCCCTCTGAATTCCATTGTGTTCTTCTTTTCCCCTGTTGTGCTTGCTATTGTTGAAACACCGCACAGCTTGAAGGAGGTGGGCTGCTGGCAAATATTTAAAACTCTCTCAAATTTACAACCTTTGTGTGTGTGTGTGTTTTAAGGAAGAAGGAGTAGAACAAGAAAAAGAAGAGGATGCCATTCTGCCCAGGAGAGAAGCATTTAGACACCCACAGACTTCCTCCAGTGGCACCTTCCTGCTGTGATGTTAATGATAAGAACGAGAATCCCACAGGGACCAGTAATAATTGCAGGGTGAAAAGCTTGTATTTTCTTGGTCCCTCTCTCTGGGCTGCCTCTTCTTTAAAGCAAGGTGAGGGGGGGTGTGGAGGTTTTGTAACACTAATTACATATGTTAATTAAACCTTTCTTTGGAATTTTGCCCTCTATTAATAGGTCAGATAAATAGGGAATTCTGATGACAGGCACAAATCATTGCTGGCCTACTCCTGAGAGAAATATAATTTATTCTTGCCCAAATCCACAGCCATTCAAAGATGTACCGTGTGTGTGTGTGTGTGTGTGTGTGTGTGTGTGTGTGTGTGTGTGTGTGTGTGTGTGTGTGTGTGTGTTAATTAAGCTGATGCTGCCACTAGTAAAGCACAGGGGCTCTTTGCATTATTTTCAGAAAATAAACACTTTCTGCTCCTGAAAAACAGGGCTGGATTTGGTTGCTTCTCCTCATGCATACTATAACATATTTAACATCAACGTGTTATGGATAAGTGTGCTTTGCCCATATATATCCCATACCTTGGAGACAAAAGGAAAAAACATTTTTAGACTACAGGTCCCAGAATCAACAGCCAGGGGATTCTGGGAGTTACAGCTCAAAAAAGTAACTTTTCCAAGCAATGGCTCATAGCCCAGAACATTATCATGGATCAAGGTCCCAGACCCTTCTGGCTTCTACATGAATAGCATGGATAAAACTTATTATTAATAATTTCTAATAATAATTGTGTACCATCAAGTCAATTCTGAGTTATGCTGACCCTTTTTCCCCCGGGGTTTTCTTCTGGGGATATTCTGGGACTATGCAGCTTGTCCATGGCCACATACGTAGGCTGGCTCTGCTCACAGAAGGCACAGTGGGGAATCAAACTCCCAACCTCTGGGTTCACCGTCAGATACCTAAACCATTGAGCTATCTAGAAAGCAATAATTTCTACAACTATTTATCTATTTCTGAGCCACTCTTCTTTAGTTTTCTGAATTTTTTGTGACACTTTCCCCCAGGAATCCTCAGAATATTTTTTATTAATCACAGTTTGATCTTATCTTTCCTTTAACAAGCTCTGATCAGCATGCATGGGATAGTCTCATTTTATAATGACAACAAACCTGTGATATACAGTAGGATGAGAGACACAGACCTGGTCATAGCTGGCTATACTGTTAGGCCCATTGAGGCCACCGTCACAAGAAGTCACTGCTGAAGGGCAGGCTCCTGGCTATTTTTATAACTTTCCAGCCATTCCCCTCTGTAGAAGGACAAAGCTAGGCATACCATACAGACAGTCTTGCACCCTCTGAATCATCCCATTGCACACAGTCAAGTAGAAGACATTGTCCCATCACCAGTGCTAAAAATCAAGTCAACTGACAGTTCACTTTAGCTTTGTACAAAGAAGGAATGCCATCTTGTTCTTTGTATTAAGTAGAAAATATTTGGGAGTTGGTCCTTGACCTTATCAAAGTAATGCACCTAAAGTGGCATCTGCACATCCTCTATGTTAAATATAAAGATTTTGATCCATAAAACACAGAATGATGGCTGACATAAAAAACATCTTGGGTTTGCAGAGGAGTGAGCCTTTGCATCTTTGGGAAGTTGCCAAGGTAGGAGTACCCTGGTTTGGCCCACTGCTAACACATAACTTGATCTCCCTTTAAAACAAACAAACAAACAAAGAAACTTGGCCTCTGGGGAGATTACAATGGCAATCCCCACTCAGCTGATGCTGTTTGGAACACTGCTGCTGCTTGCCACTCTTGCTGGATAAGCCAGAGGTCAAACGTGTTATTTGCTAACTACAGCTCCCAGAATCTCTCAACCAGTATGGCCATTGGTCCTGTTGACTGGGAGATTCCAGGAGTGGTAGTAAAAACAAGTAACTTTTCCAAGGTCAGACATAGACCCATAAATGCTCAAATATTGATATAAAGGTGTATTGCTGATGCCATCCTCATTGAATAATCAGAGTTAAAGGTTTTCTACTGCTTCAAAAGAGGTGAAAGTGACCATCTGGCAGGGTGCAAAAGTTGTGCCCCTCAAATGCAGCCCCTGGATTGTTAGTCATCTCAAGCCCACTGTCAATGGGGATGGAAAATGAAGAATTGCAGTCCAAAAATATCTGCAGGGCCGAATGCTGTCCATCCTTGGTTTAGGGCATATCCACAAATTCCAAGAAAGGGTTGGCCTGTATTCAAGGGGATACCTCCAAATTATGAACTATTCCTCGAATATTGGTGGATTTCCATCCCCTATACCAGTGGTTCCCAACCTTGGGTCTCCAGGTGTTCTTGGAGTACAACTTGCAGAAATCCTGGCCAGTATAGCTAATGGTGAAGACTTCTGGGAGTTTTGGTCCAAGATCACCTAGGGACCCAAGGTTGGGAACCACTGCCCAATATAATGTAACACAAGAGGGGGCCATATGGGGAGATAATCCCCTCCTACAAAAAGGAGAAGGGAAAGAGAAAAATCATTCACATCACATTGCCTTGAAGGACTAAACAAAGAGTCATTATTTCGTGCCATGAAGATGAAGGTGGGCTCACAGGCTATCTATTCTTAGGGAGAATGAGGCAACCACCTCAGATAGCAGATGCCAGGGGATGACAATGGCAGCCTGCTGGCTGTTCTTTGTGAATTCTTCAGTGGTTCCCCTCTGCTGGAACACAAAAGTCTGTATGTCTCACAATCTCCACAAAACAAGATTGCTGCATCTGAATACAGAGAATGCTATCCTATTGTCAGTAATGAAGTCAGGTTCAACTGCCAGTCCAATCAGCATGTGATTGAAGTACTATCTTGCCCTTTGCCTCAGGCAGCAAAATGTCTTGGGTCAGCTGTTTTCACTGCCCGTTTTCCTAGGTTTCTTAAAAAAAGATTCAGGGTTGAACAGTGATTTTGGACTGAGTTCCCCCAATCTTTATGTTGAGCCACACTAGTTCTCACATCTGGTTCCAGAGAACTGAATCCCGTTTGCACAGTAATGCTCTCTGGACTCCATCTCATTGCAGTTCCCACCTCTCCTGGGGAGAAATTCCTGTGAGTCAAAGGTGGGCATGCACATTGCAAATCCTCCTCCTTATTGGCTGATGGAAGTTTCAGTCCACTAACATCTGGATGGCCACCCTTTGCCCACCCCATGACACAGCGTGGGATGTGGCATGAAGGGCTTTAATGGCAATCTGAAGAAATCAGGAGCAGCCCCCATGATGGAAAAGAAGTTGCTTTCCACTTGAACATGGGGCTTTCTGGAGCCAACCAATAAGTCTGTGGCATGCATATATTACGTTTATATTTATGAGTACAATGCATCAACTCTCCTACAGTGTCACAAACTACCATTATTTAGATCTTTATTATAGGCATTTTAATGGCACCATTTTTCAGCAGCTGTATGTTCATGCAACAAGCTTGGAAAGTTACCAAAATTCAACTCTGCAAGTTGGGATTGTACTCCCTGGGATTTAAGTTCCTCAGAGACACGACTGTGTCACCGTGAGATGAACAGTTTTGCTGTGCCACAGCATAGGTCAATCTGCATGCTAATAACATAAAGGAAGCTGCAAAGCCTGTGGAGCATAGTTAATTTGAAGAATGGGACTCTGAGACTCCTAATTTCACAGCCAGCTATAATACGGACCTGTCTTTCCTGTTTACAAGAGAAGATGCATTTGTTCCATCTTCTCCTATTTTCCTATTCTAGCCATGTAAGATGACTCTCTGCGTTACAGCCAAAGCTCTTTATTTAGCTGGGTTGTTAAATTCCTCATTTCGATTACAAACATGTAACTCAAAATCCCAAGATGCCAAGTCTTTTCTGAAGGGATATTCTACAAATTCCTTCTAGGCATCCTTTCTCCAGTAGCATAAAACTCAATAGCCACAGACAGTAATGACTCGTCTGAATGGCTCTGACTGAAAAAATATATATTTTAGAACAGCCTTTGGCAAGAGAACATCCTCCAGATATGATAGACTATATCTCCTGTCACCTCCAACCAGCATAGTCATTGGCTAGGGATGATCAGTTGTAATTCAACTCAAATGGAGGGTGCCATGTTGGGAGAAACAATTCTAGAAGGAACATCATCTTCTCCCTGATCCTCCCCTCCCTCCCCACTCTTAACCACCCTGAAGCACGAAATTGTGTGCTCTCTATTTACTGAGGCACAATGGGCATAAAACAGGAAGCTCAATATGGTGATCAGTCTCTTAGACAAAGGGGATGTAGAATCCAATTCACATGGATTTACTTTTAGCCAACTGATTTGATTCTGTCCATTCATTGTCTGAATTTCAAAGCATTCCAGGAGATGTTGCCTGTGTGTGACCCTCTTGTTGAAGCCAGCAGGAATCTTGCTACTATATTTCCTTTTCTGTGCTTTCAGGACCTTTCCCCTTGTGTGTCAGGAAATTCCTGTCCCACAGTCTCTGGTCTAATTAATGGAATCTACATGTTTCCTGCTTTAGAAAAGATATCAGTGAACACCTCTGTCCCTGATGTTGAAAACAAACACACACACACACACACACACACACACACTAGATGGTGATCTCTGGAATAGTCCCACAACAGTCAATGGAAACTTTTCATGCACTGCAGTGCTCCTGCTCAGGCCCAAGGGCACCTGAATTATGCACAACATTACAGAAGACATACTTGTTAATAATCACTCCTGGGCCATTAGACTTATTACGTTCACAAACCAATTCCAGCTAAATAGCTGTGCCACAGTATGCCACATTGTGTGGGATGGAAATGGTGGTCACAGGTCCCTGTTCCTCAGCAAGTGTGCCAGCATCTGAAGAAGACCTGATGAGCCCTTGCCACTCCACTCATCCTTGTTGCAAGCTTTCCTTGAGAAAAGACAGAACACAAATCTAGCAAAGAAATAACCTGGTTGTAGAAACCTCTATATTAAAAACTACTAAGAAAATGAAGCATGGAGTATATGTGGAGAGAAGGCCAGTATATTCCAATGACCTTTATGGGTTGGATATTCAGTGTTTGTTTCCGGTTGGCTTTTGCACAGACTCATAAGTTCACTTCACCTGTGGCTTCTGATTGATGGGGTCCACCCAGTTCAAAGCGGGAAGCGGACAGGTCTTGCCTTCACAGCAACTGTGTTCCCAAGGACTTTTGCCCAGCCAGAATGGTGCCTTTCTTTTTTTATACAGGAGAAAGGAGAGAGCATTCAGCTATAAGAAAATGAGAAGCTAGTTTATATCAAGTCAGACCATTGGTCTGTCTAGCTCCATATAGTCAACACTGACTGGCAACAGCTTTATGGGGTTTAAGGAAGGATTCTTTCCTAGCCCTAACTGGAGGTGCTGGGGACTGAACCGGGACCTTCTGCATGCAAAGAATGTGCTTGTCCATGATAACAAGGCTCTTTAACCACTGGGTCAAGTCACTCATATTGACTGGCAGCAACTGTACAGGATTTCAGGCAGAAATCTGCCTGTGTTTGTCTGGTGACACTAGGAACTGAATCTGGAACCTGCTGCGTGTAAAACAGATGCACTAGCACTGATCTGCAGCCTGTTTGACAGCAGCAATAGGGCTAAACCTGTTTATCTGCCCTTATTTCTCCCATGATGTCTCCAATCACTAATAATCTTCTCTGCCCATCATCTGCATAGGGCTCTGGAGTTCCTTTCTTGCTCATGGTAGACTACGAAGAAACTTTGATGATTGATGTATGATTATATGTGCTCTACTGACAGAGGAAGATGGGGGAGGGGGGGAGAGAGACAAAGACCAAAGCTTGGAGAAGTTACTTTTCTGGATTACAGGTCTGAGAATCCCTCACTGGTCATGCTGGGCTGGCTAAAGAATTCTCAGAACTGTAGTCAAAAGGCAAATTTGTAAAGCTCTGACAAAGACATTGTGATAAGGACCTGTTTCTTCTTTTATCTGCTGAGTGTTGTTTCTGAGATGGTATTTGTGGAATCCAGCATTTAGAATTGTGGGTTTCTTTCCATATGTCTTCCCAGCCTCCCAGCCTTAATCCCTCTGAGTGGTCTTGAGAACCTGGTAAAGGGATGTGGACCGATTTCACATCCTTGTTTTATATTTGTAGACATTTCAATCTACATTTTTTTTAAAAAAAAAACTCTACCCTAGATGTGTGAAAAGGGGTGTAGGCTGCACTCTTACACAGAGGCACACATCTGACTAATTAGACAGAATTTGAGAAAATTATGTTATATAGACTTTCAGCATGCTTTTTTTTTTTAAATCACTCTTTACTATTCAACTTGCTTTCTGGTAAATGTACTTAGAACCAGAAGAAGAATTGTTGCCACTTACTGGATTTTAAGGTCTAAACAATATGTTTTTATGATCAAACAATGTTTTATACTGGTTGCCTGCTTGAAATAATGTTATTTTACTTAGGGATTGTAAATTCCTTCCATTTTATTCCCTCTTGAGTATGCCTTATTAGACAATGCTATTGAAATTCCTTCTGCTTTTATAGAGAGAGCAAATGGCTGGTAGGGGTCTGTTGAACAGTTCCTTATCTGAGATCTTTAGCTACAGCAGCTACTGATGCTCCACGACTTGATGGAGATGGATGCTTTGCAAGTCCTGGGAAATCAAACATTTCAAAATCAAGCCCTTCAGCAGTTGCACAGAGGCTCAAATAACCATCCTCTTGAAGGCCATGGCGTAAACACATATTTTGTTCTTAGTGGACTCTAGTGATGGTGCTTTGGGTACTGATCAGATGTGGCAGCAGAAAAAGAAGGAAAGCCTTTTGTGCTTGATGGGACAGGGCCCTGAAGGAAACCAGGAGCCTGCTGAGCATTAAGAACTCTGGAATTATAGTTGTTCTGAGGTGGGATAAACATGAGAAATGTCCTGACATCTTTACAGCTCTGGTAAATATATTTGGAGCTTTGAACCAATACTGCATATATCATGTCTCCTAAAGACTCTTGTTTCTCTGATTCTCTCTACTTCCCAAAGTCCATTTGCTTCGGTTTTGTTCTTTTATTGACATTGACACTGAGCTTTCTTTTGTGCAAGAAGAATTACTTCCAAGCAGAAGCAGCCAATGAGGTAGGAATGGGCCGCCATTCCTAAGTGAGAATGAAGTGGGAGGGGCTACGCCCATACCAGAAGGCGTGTTGGTATTTTGTGTGTGGTTATGTGGTGATGTTGCGCATTAGGATTAATGGTGTTTTTTGTGTTTTTGTTGTTGTTGTTTTTACTGAGAAGGTACAGTGGCTGGGGGCTGATTTTGTGTCCAATGGGAGCAACAATTGCGGCTATAGATATTGTGAAACCTGTCTGGCCACAAAGAAAAGCTGTCTTTTTCCCTGGCTCTGGATAGCTATATTTCCTAGTTGGATCATTTTATACAGATGCTGGATCGATTTACTGATGTTCCCCTTGCGCCTGTTTCCATAATCAGCTGGCACAGAAGCAGTTACAGACCTTGCTTCCAACCCTTGTCAGTCTCACCTGTGTGACATCACAAGGACCTGCCCCCTGTAGTTTAAAACAATAATTTACATTAAATATACTTGTCTATATGTGTGGCAATATAATACCACATTTCTTCCTTCCCCAGGGACTATGAAACAAAACAAAACAAAAATACATTTCAACCATTGTATGGAAGGTTCCTTTTCAGACAGACAGCCATGATATAGAGTCAATGGAAAGTTTGGTTTGGATTTGGGACCCCTAGACACAAGTGTCAGACTGAGCTTAGAAATGCTCCTTTCTTGACTGTAGCTCCCAGAAACCAATATGCTGAACAATAGTTTTAAGTTATGGACTCAGCTTCCCCATAGTCTCATGGTGTGGCATTGAAGAAATCATTGGCTAAAATTCAGTAGTAAGATACAACTAGAGTAGGCCCATTGAATCAGTGGAGATTTGGTGAATCAGCTCTTCCATAAGTTCCATTGATTCAATAGGCCTATTCTAGTTGTGACTTTGTATTGGATTTCAGCCATCATCTCTCAGTCTCAGTGCCCCAACTATCAGTTGGGGACAGCTATCTTGCCTAGTTTCTTGGAGGGAAAATAGACTCTGAATACAAAAGTGCTATATTAATTATAATTAGAACTGTACAGAAGATAGGTAAAGGTTTGCATCAAATGTTTAGCTTGTAGGAGCCTGCTGAAAAGCAAAAAGCAAAGTGTGCTGCTTATGTGCTGCCCAATAGTGTTTAAAGCTCTCTCTGGGATGTTTACAATTATACAGGCTACACGTTGCTGCCGCTGCCACCAGCAGAAAGCTGGGTATTCAGTTTACTGACCTCAGAAGGACAGAAGTTGAGTCAACCTCAAGCTGGCTACCTGAGCCCAGGATCGAACTCAGTTGTGAGCAGAGTCTTCCCTGCAGTCCTGCAGTTTAATCACTCTGCCATGAGGCTCCTGAACTTTTCCCCATATTTGCTAGATAATAATAGAAAATTATCCATTAAGTCCATCCAAATCTTGTATTTTGATTCTGTGTAAAAATGACCTTAATGGGACTCATTCATTAATAAATTTCATAGAAAGTGTATATAAAATATTGGGCTATATCCAGTTGTCTGCCCCAATGGGTATATAGACCCATTGAATCAATTGAGCTGACACAAACGTGGGCTTTAAAAGTCCTATTTATCCATTGGGTCTATTCTAGTAGGGACTAATAATTTGAAATAGTCCATTATTCACACAAACTCCAAACAGGAATGCATTTTGATATTAACCTATGAACTTAAGTTGTTACCAGACATAAATCAAAATAGTAAACTGTTTTTAAAAAGCCTTAAAATGATCTGTTGTATCTTATTTATTCAGTTCTAGCACTAGATGAACTATTTGCCACATTTAAACTTGCCTCTCTTCCTATTTTTTTAATGTTGAGCATGAAAATTATTTACAATTAAGCTTAATTTTCTCAAGGTTAATTATCATCAGTTTTCCATATGCTTAGCAGCCTCAGCAGCATTCATTTGAAATCAAAACAGGTAATTCTTTTTACACATATTTAACCTGATCTCTTTAACATTAAATATTTAACCACCATTGTCTTTGCTTGTTTATATAGTAACCTAAGAGTGTGTGTTCTAATTCATATGCCACCTAATGTTTGCAGTATGAGTCATTTAAGAATTATGGAAGAGTCTTCTAAATAAATGGTTTCATCATCTAGTGCCATTGAGATGTATCTCTGAGTGAAAAGAATTTTAAAATTGCAGTATTCTGGGCAGTCTGACCACACACAGAGGAAACAGTGCTGCCAAAACTCAGCATCTTAAAAGCAGGTGGTCTTAACTTGCGCTATCTTTGTGGCATAGTTAGCAAGTTACTAACTCTGCTTCTATCAGTGAGAGATACAAAACCATTCGTTATATATATTCTAGAGAATACTTCAAGAAGAAGCAATACAATGACAAGCTGAAATCACCATAACTGAGAAGTGATAAAATGAAACTCTGGGAGCCAGAACATCATCCTACTACTAATCAATTATACACAACTTCAGCATGTTATATTCATCCTTCTTAAAAGTAACTTGACAAGCTCTGCTTCTAGATGTACTCTGTTGAAGTTGGCACATTCTGTCAACATTTCTAATATATATCTAATACTTAATAATATTGTAATGATTATTTCATCTTTTAACTGCCTTGTGCGCCTAGTATAGGCCAAAAAGAAAGGACAGAGATTAAGTCTATTAAACTGCATAAATTATTGGTATTCGTAGTCAGAAGTATTTAGTATTAGGTGATAATAAAAGCTTCTGCCTGAGCTAGAGGCTGCCACCAGTCAGACTAGGCAATGCTTGACTTCCATTCTTTCCTTTTGTAAGCCATATGACATCAGCACAATGTGTATATTCTTCTCATAATTTCTTCTATACTTTCATTTCTGAAGTCTCTCAAGATATGGCACCTTTGGTTACCTCTAGGGATGCCTATGATTGCTCAGGGCCATCCCTATCATGAGGCAAAGTTTACCTCAGGCAACAGATGCTGGAGAGTACTTCCCCACAACTGTTCTTCTTGACACTCACAGGCATTTCCCTTGAATGCCAGTGCTATGAATCTTACATAGTTCTCTGAAACTCTCTGCACCAGCTAATATTCAAGTGCAATGTAGGACAGTAGCTGTGATACTGAGTCATAACCACCACAGGACCTAACTCAGATTTTGATAATGAAGAGTCTTGAGATATTTTAAAGACTACCAGATTGGTTTAAGCTTCTGTGGACTACACTTCATTTCCTCTATGCTGTCTGCCATGTTCACAATAATGGTCCACCAGGGAGAAAAGATTATGTAGATACGTTTGGTGAAGTATGGTACAGTGGATAGAGAGATGGACTATGATTCAGGAGACCTGGGTTTGAATCTCAATTTGGCCATAGAAACTCACAAGGGTGGGGGATGGAACTGGTAAAACCACTCCTTAAAGCTTGAAAACTCTACTAGGGTTGCTATAAGCTGGTTCCAACTTGACAGCACATCACGCATTTTGGAATAACCTTCAAAGGTGAAGTCTGTTCTTGCATAAAATGCTCTGCAATCATTTGTGTACAATTTAGTAAGCGTTATCTCCTCCTTAAGGGGTCATAAAGCCTGCAAAGGTCTTCTAATTGTGCTATGGAAATTTAAAAAAAATTTTTGCAGTTTCCTTAGGAAAAAAGAAAAGAAAACTCCTTTAGAAGTATGCGGCACAAAACTCCTTCACTTACTTATCTGAAATCTGACAGATATCTGTGGCCAAAAGATGAATTACAGGCATTTTTTATATCATCATTTGCACTCAATGGAAGGCAAAGACCCCTTGGGTTTCCAAATCTCAACTCAAATTCAGCAGACTGGCTCCAACTCAGACTGAGCAGAAGTGGAGCACTTTCAAAAGAACTGGGATTTGATCCAAATTAAATTGATATGTGATCCAGGGAGTCCATGCATATCCCTAATTTCAGATATCTAAGCCTGGATTTTCAAAGCCCCACAAAACCTTTGAATATCTGGCACATTTAAATTATTTAAAATGCTCTGATTTATTCACAAAGAAAAATATCTAGGTACAGTGACAAGACAGTGAATCTTAACTGGAGATCAGTGGCATCTACGCTGGCTAACTCAGATTGATTGCCAGCAGAAATGGAGCTTGAAACAGTGTCACTGATGAGCAAGAGACAGAGATTTTCATGATTAGTAAAAACCCATATGTTCCAGATAGAGTTTATTTAAAAGTAATGTTCCAGGAGAATGAGCACCTGATAATAATTGTGTGCTGTCAAGTCGATTCCAACATGTGGCTTCCCTTATCAGCATTTTCAAGGTAGAGAGTACTCAGAAATGGTTTATCATTCCCTTCTTCTGAGAGCATCCTGGGACTGTGCAGCTTGCCTACACAGGCTGGTTCTTCTCCTAGGAGGCATCGTAGGGAATCAAACTCCCAACCAAACCTAAACCACTGAGCTAGCCAGCCAACTCAGCCCCTACTGCAAGTTAAATGGAATCTTCAAACTTAGTGAAGGAGTCTAGAGGTGGCTGTCACATCATGGCAGCACACACCAGATAGAGTACGGCAGGGAGAGTGTTACAGTCCTCAACTTTTTTTTCAAGAAAATATTTGTAACACTCTAAATGCTGCGTTGTTTTTCCCCAGTGTAATATAGGAGAGTCCAGATCCACACTGGACCAAAGCTGGCCCACCTCCCAGTCAATGCAAATAGATCAAGTCCAGTCCAGTATTAAACATTCAGCATTCATCTGAAGCCAGTTTGCAGCATTAGTCTGAAGCATATAACCTGAGCTGTGATGGATAAAGCACTGTTTTCTGGACAAACGGGATTTTTGTGAACAGGACAGGTAAGTATCTTTCAGTAAAATACTAGCAAATTCTATCTAGAAGAAAATGAGCAGCAGAATCTCACAAAAGAACTAGAAAAGTCATCTTGTGACCTGGAAGAGCAACATCTCTTTTTGGCCTCCATGGCAAGTTGACAACAAAGACTAAGCTGTTTTTCTCTTTAAATTGTTTTTATTTATTTATTTATTTATTTATTATCATACTGCTTTCTTTGAACACTTTGACTGACAAGTTAGAAGATAATCCTGTTCACACTTATTGTGCAGTAACAGGATTGAAGTCAAGTGATTTAAAGAGCTTCCATCCAGGTCAGGAAACAGTGGTCCGTTAAAAAGATACTCCTTCTGTTCCTCTGTGAAAAGATAAATGTTTCAACATAAGGCCCTTTTTTAATTTTTTTATTTTTTTGAGGGGGGAATGTTTGCTCAAGGCTATTACACAATGACAAACAACTCTCATCTCAGTCCAGACTTGCTTTCTTTATAGATGACTGAGCAGTACCAGTCAATCAGTGGCAAATGATCAAGGCCAGTCTGAGCATTAGACTGATGGGACATCTGTCCATGACATCAGGTTTGCAGAGTGGCCAAAACAAATGGATAGCTCCCTCCTTTGATGGAAACACTGCCATGCTTCAGTTACAATTGGCGGGCCCATATAGCTAAGAAAAGCAGCAGTATCACAACAGCCCTTACTTCTGGCTCTCATCTGAAAGTCACCTTAACTCATTTGAGCTGGTCATGTTGAATGCATGAAGGGGCAAGGCAGAAGAGGTGATGTTAGTCCCACATGCTCAATGACTTACATATGCATGCCAAACCATGACCCTACACGTGAGTACCTCAGTCTGAACTGGGGTGCTTTGTACATGTGTACAAGGTTGCAAGGTGAACATCATCCCAACCTCAGGGTCAAAGTCTGAGACCAGGAAGACACAGAGCAAGACTAGGTAGAAAAAGGTTTGAGAGTGGTGCTTAAATTGCTTCTGGGGTAGCTGATTGTGGAGATGGGCAAGACAATAATCTGGATAAATGCAGAGTGAACATAGATAAACCCCAGTTAACCAGATAATGTAACCATTGAGAAGATTACAGAGAATGCCAATTATTTGCAGTGAAGCAGGTGGCAAAATGCACCCTAGTATCTGAAAATGGTGGAGATTGGCACCCAGGCTTTAAATGTACTTCATCCTCTTCCAGCACTATTTGTCTTCCTCTCTGGAGACATGGGGAATCATGAAGATTTTAAGCTGCCACAATTAGACCTGGTAACCTACATATGTATGATTTCATCTATGGGTCTGGAAATTGTGATTGACCAGAGATTTTTGTGGCATAAAATAGAAGTGCATAGAAAGGCTACCAGGCAGAACATCTATGTGTCACCTCTAAGTAGTCTATGTGACTAGATGGGAAGGCTATAAATGTAATAAATAAATAAATAAAATAAAACCAGAGGTAGTGTATATATCAGTTGCTGGGGAATCTGAGATGCAGGGTGCAGTTGCATTCATGTTCTGCTGGCATGCTTGTCATATGGAACTGGTCAGGCACTATGTGAACAGAATATTGGACCAGATGAGTGCTCATTGGATCCAGCATGGCTCTTTGTGTGTTCTAAAGCACTTGTTTTAGACTAAGCCAGTCACATGTAAGCCATGTATGTCTTGTTGGGGTTCACCTCTTGAGTTCCTGCTTGCCCTGTCTTATATGCTGAAATCTCAAGCCCTAACTGTCTTAAGATGGGTCTTGTGGATGGAAGAACCAGAGTATAAGTAAGGAAACACTCTATCCCATCATCTCTGGGAGGTAAACTCACTCGTTTGCTTGGAATTGCTTACCAGCAACTTCTCAAATGTCTAGGTGCAGTCAGAAAACTAAAACATTTTATTAGGCTGCATTGGGCCTGGCTATTTTGAGGGCTAGAAAGGAAGTCGCATTTCCTGAGCAATTTGAGAGCTGTTCTTCCTCCATCTTCTATAGAGAACGAGTTATATAGCAGGAACTTAAGCACACCACTGCATCCACCCCTGCAAATAAAGAGAAGTACAGCACAGATCTGGATATAACGTGGAGGCAGAGCATGGGAAAACTGCTATTTTGGACTACAACTCCCAAAATCCCCTGACAATGTTCACTGCGGGGTTCCAGGAGCTGAGGTAAAAAGTTTTTTTTTGTTTGTTTTTTTAATGAGCTCTGCATAGAAGTGAGCTTAACTGGTGGAGCTGGGAGAGGAAAATTGACTACCTGGCTTTTTGAGGCTTGTGTGCTCCTGACAACACAGACATGAACAGGAACATAAATGGAGCCATTCAGAAGCCAGACCTCTGGATGCAGTCCCTGAAGCATGAAGGAATTCAGCCCTCCCAAGTCAGGCCTTGTACTTATCTGCCTCCTTTAAAACCTTGTAATTCCCATACACTCTGAGATAACATCAAACTGTACAGATTGCAGGACTTCTGTCATTTCAGAAAGTTGAAAGGCACGTGGCCTTGGAATGGCTGTTTCATCATCAGCTGAAGTCATCTTTGAATGTTATCAGGATGAGGTCTGTTGTGTGGCATTTTGTGATAATGACATCAAGTGATTCTAACAAGTACACATATTTCAGTCTTGGTTTTCCTGTATGATGTTGAAATCACTTTTCTCTTTCTCTCTCTTTTTCTTTTCTTTTTCTTTTTTTGCAATTTCAAATATCATTAATTATATTTTAGAAAAAGAAAAGCAAAACCCATGTAGCCTCTTAAAGCAGATAACTTTACCAGTCCATCTTATAAAGGGCCTTAGCTAGCTTTTAAGAAGCCTTACTATCAATCTTACAAAGCTAGCACTATAACATATATCCGTATTAGGATTTTGCTCTGACTTTGATCCAGGATTCTCAGAGCACTCGGCTTGCTAATGATCAAAATCCACTGACTTCAGCAGCCACTTATGCTGAATTCATAAACCAGTCAAATCAGCACTAAATGTGGCTCTCCCCCGTTTTGCCATGTACTGCAATGAAACTGCACCAGGCAATAAAACTGGCTGCATAGCTAGCCCGAGTCATTTTGCCTACTAAGGCGAAGGATGAGAAACACCATCTCTTTCCTAATTCAGAAGCTGACTGAACTTGCAAATGTATTTTAGGGTACAATCAGATGATGATATAGGGTCATGTTCGATCACATTGGAAAAGGTCACTTCACTGAGAGCCACCTCTCCCAAAGCTACCCTGTCATGGGCTTAGGAATTGCCCCAGCTCAGCTCCAGCTCTGGGCATGGAGCAGAGTCGGGCTGATTCATGATTTCCTGCACGTTATCTGATTGCTGGAAAATAGCTTGCCCCAGACTGTGTCACAAGTAGTCCAAAACACAAGTTGCAGTCTAGCAGCATCTGGAGGGCCACAGTTATCTATCACTTATAGACTACTATTATACAATATCTTGGTCGGCAAGCTGAAGGTGTCTTGGCTGATTGCATGGGAACAATGACCGGAAAGGCTAGCTCTCTTGCTCTCCAAATATGAAGTAATAAGTAGGGCTGTAAAGAATGCTTAGCTAAATTCATTCTCATCGATTTAGGCTGCTTCAGCAAGAAGCTCTGGTGAGAAATTTTTGAGATTCCCTGCCAAAGGGAGACAAAGGAGTGTAGGTTTGTTTTTTGTTTTTCCTCATCAGGTTCTTCACAATTTGCTCAGACTGGTATTGGGCAAAATTGAGGAGAACATTCTCTTTCAGAAGCAGAGCCCAGAGACAGAGAAAGCAGGCAAGACAGGACTGGTCAATTCTTTTAAAAGGTGCAGACCACCCCACCTAGGCTTCTAACCCTTAAAAGCCCAGGGAAGAAAGCAGCAATAGGGGTCATCTGCACTTAAGTGTTATTTGCGCAATTTCGCTCAGTTTGTGAAAAAAAAAAAGCATTCTGGTTCTCCTTGTCTCTTGCTGAGAGTGCCACAAAATCCCTTGCTGTCCGGCAGGATGACGAGAAGGATCTTGTACCTCCTGAGCTTTGAGGGTAAGGATGAGACAAACAGAGGTTTATGTCTCGAGTAGTAAATCAGAGGTAGGGTTCTTATCATGAAGCTATAATCAAATAATATGGGGTAAGCTCGTTTTCCCACCCTGGTCCATAGGATTAATTTTGCAAGCTGATTACATCCCTCTTGTACAGTCAGCATATACTAGTGTCAGGAGCCATTTTTCTAAGCAATCATCCTGGAATTTAGGATTCATACAGAGCTGCCATCTCTGCCAGGATCTCTGACAAAGTCTCTCTCCAACTTCTCTGCAGCCTCTGAGTTCCCCAGTGCTCTGCTCTCTGTACACAAAACATAATCACAGCTCCTTTTTCATTGGGCATCAGTCTCCCTTAGCCCTGAAATCACCATAATCCACTTAATGCTTGCCCAGCAATCTTGGCACCTGCTCATAGGGTCAGATGTCACTCGCACAAGCCCATGAAGTCCGCCAGCTGCAATTAGCTTCCCATTGTAAAATGCCTCACCATCACACATGTCTTGGTTGAGGTTGAAAAATGCCCTTTTTCTCATCTTCTGCATGCAGTTGGCTGTAAATGTATATGCCTCACCATGGCCCACTTAGGTGGAGATTGGTCACAGGGTTATTGATTTTCTGTCTCGTGGCAGAAAAGAAGTCACCCCTTCTGCCATAAAGAAGTGACATTAATAGATACGCAGAGGCTGTGACTTCCTAACAAGGAAGCTGGCAGCTCTGCTCATGTCCTATGCTGGTGATTTGCAAGCCTGGACTTCTCTCTAGATATTTAAAGATGTATGGGAAGCCAAAGTTCTTGCTCTCAGGTCTCTCGGGTTTATAGTAGAAACATTAACCCCACTCCCGGGATGGAAATTATGCTAGGACAAGAGGACAACTAGACACATATTGCTTGCCTGCCGTTCAATGTACACTGGCAGGACTTATAAATATCAGCTGTGAGGCACTTGAGTCCCTGAAAAAAAAAATAGTACCGTTCCCTCTGTTTCCAGTGTTTACACTGTGAGTGCCACTGCTTATGTAGCTAAAACAGCACCACACATGGACAAGGGGGGAGCATTAGACGATTTTTAGAAGAAAGGCAGCAAACAAAAAAATGAATAAATCCTGAGGAAAATTCTAAATCAAGGGATGAAGGACTCCAAACATTCACAGATTCCAAGAAATGAGTACATGGTAATCCCAAGTCTTAGGGCTAAATCCCATTTTTCATCCCAACAACCACATATGCATTGAATCAATGGGAATTACAGAAGTGTGGATTCCTATTCATTCAGTGGATCTACTCTGGTAGGAACTAACAATTCAATTATCCCATAATAACCACAAATATGGGTGCTCCTAAGAAATAACAGTGGTCTGAAACTTGGTGGTGGAGTTCCAGAAGCTGTTTGTTTTCAGCACATATATAAAAATAAAGCAAAACAGAAACAAGAAGTACAGAAGTGGACTGTGCTTCACATCCTCTTAATTGATGCACTTCATTCCAACATACCCAGGACTGTTTCCCCAGGACTCGCTCTGGTCCACAACCTATAATAGGGGTATATTCCTCCACCTTGATATTTACCCAGGCTGGATCAGAGGATTTTTAGGGAGGAGGAACTGTTTACTGCACAACTTTTATGATATCTGATTGAATACGAATGATGGACTAGCTTTTTTGGTTCAGAGAAAATACCATAAAGCATGGCTTTTGTCTAAAGAATAAGATTCATTACCAACTCACATGAATATTTTTTATTCTGGCTGACATTCTTACCAAAAATGTCCATCATGTCATTGCTCTGCAGTTACCCATACATAAAAAAGGCAGCTGTCTGAGGGTTATTATTGAAGGAGCCACACTTGTATGATTGGTAAATCCTGCTGTGTTTCTCAAAAGAGAAATTTCCTCCCTTTCCTTAACAGGAAAAGAGGTTTTGGTCAATCCAACAGCCCATGCAGGCCTACCTCTCTGTTCAGTAGGAATTCATCCTCGAGTGATAATGATCCTAATCATAGTAATGTGATTAGGCAGTTGTTGACAAAATAGTTTTCTTTTTTGGTCAGGAAGTGTACATGTGTGTCTGTGAAATACTGAGCCAGGGATGATTAATCTGTGTGACCATTTGTCAAATTTGCCAACAACCTGAGCTGAAGGGCGGGGCCAATGATGATAAGTTGCATTTATTAATGTTGTTGTTGTTGTACTGCACTTCTTATTTTTCAACACTGCTCATGCATGAGTGCAGACCAAAGGGTCAAGTGCTAAAATTTTGTGGGTGAGATGACATGTTTGCAAAATCACTGATTTTTGGATTTCAGGAAGCTAATTAGCAGCTGCTTGGAACGGGTTTAAATTTGTAACCAAAGATTTTAGAACAGCTCCGGTTGCTGAAGTTAGTATGGGATGGAGGATGTCCTGATTTTGCTTCCATGTGCTTTTACCTTTTTTGCCTTAATGTTTGGTACTTTGCAATTTTTGAACTTTCTGTACTTCTGAGGTTGCTTGTTGACATAAACATGCATATACATGCACTGCCTGATGGCTGACACATGTTTGGGCTCATCCAGTTGTGCTCTCAGCTCATCTAGTGATAAGTTTCAGGAATATAGGCCTGAGGGAAAGGTAAGGATGAGTTTCCATCTCCTAATCCTTCCATTATAGCATTGGCTTCCTATCTGCCTTGTATACAAATTTGCAAAAATTTGCATATTATGCCAATGGGGGCTTAATTGCACAAATCAAGTGCATTCAGTGGAGCATTTCTTCTCCTCTTTGTCTTTTCCTAATAAGCACCACAGAAAAGTTTGATGAGGAGCAGGATCATGCCAGAAAACAGTGGGCTATCTCCTCTGTTCTGCCTTTCTTCTCTGAGCACAACAAAGCAGATTGGGAAGAGAGGTGACAGGCCACTGTGTCTTATTGTCACTGCTTCTGTTGCTCTAAAATTTCTTGGGTCTGCAGCTCTTCAGCAAACATGGAAGCAGACCCACAGTATTATCTACCAACAAAAATTATTAAAGTTCCTATATCATCAACTGTAGATTGTTCACTTGGACAACAGTAGCCAGCAGAAGTGAGATGTAGGCTATGGATACTATGGAGTTTTGAACTCAGTAGATCAGTGATCGGGGAACAGGAATAAATTACCCCAAATGGGGTAAAAATGAAAATCCTGGGGGTAATGAGCAGAGTGCTACCCCTCCAAACCCCCCCCACTCCCACCCCCTGCAGCCGAACATCAAACTGGAAGCCACCTCTCCCTGCTACCTTATTTGGTTGCCGCACTTGTAAATCCGTTCTTTCAGAGATCGGAGATAAGGCTGCTTGATTGGTTACAGCTGTAGAACAGCCCTGGGCAGGGCTTGTGAATGACTGCTTCCGCCAGAGGTGACTGCAAGCACCACGAGGGAAAGCTGCAATTAAGGAGGGAAGGAAGGTGCGAGAGAGCAACGGGTGGCTTCATCAGCTTGTTTAAATGTATGTAGAAAATGGAGAGAGGGAGGGTGGGAGGGTGGGTGTGTGTGTGTGAGAGAGAGAGAGAGAGAGAGAGAAAATGACTCAAAACCATGAAAAAAGGAACAGGCAAACAGGAGGGAAGGCTTGAATTAAGGGGGGGGAAGGGTGGCTTCATCAAGCTTGTTTAAATGTAATGAGAGGAAATGGACATACTGAACTGAAGCAACTAATTGTTGAAAATTGAGGGAGGAAGGGTTTGTGTGTGTGTGCGCGTGCACGCGCGCGTGAGAGAGAGAGAGAGAGACAGAGAGACTTGACTCTTTCATAAAACCATGAAAAAAGGAACCTTCTAAAATTTAATCTCCACTGCATTTAGCTCTGCAGTTTCTGCTGAGAACAGCAGAAGTCTGAAGTGTGTAGCAATCATGTTTCTCATCCCCAAAGCAGACAAGAGTATCATAGTTTATTCCCAAAATCTGAATCCCAGTTTTTCTGCTCCTGGTCCTACTTTGACTGCAGCACCAAACAAAAGACTGTGGGTTTCTTTATTGAGTCAATCCATCTCATGTGCAGTCTTCCTCTTTTGCTACTGCATTGCACTTTTTCCTGCATTGTTGCCTTTTCCAGTGAGCTTGTCTTATGATGCCACTGTAGTACAGTACCCTTTGTTTGGTTATTTTAGCTTGTAGTGAAAGTCCACACTTAATTTGCTTTACTTATCTTTCTGACAAGTCATAATAGGTTTGTCATCGCTTTCCTCCCAAGAAGCAGGCGTCCTTTAATTTCGTGGCTGCTGGCACCATCTGCAGTGATCAGGGAGCCCAAGAAAGTAAAATCTGTCACTGCCTCCATATCTTCCCCTTCTGTTTGCCAGGAGGTGATGGGACCAGTGGCCATGATCTTAGTTTTTTTGATGTTGAGCTTCTGACCATTTTTGGCTCTCTCCTCTTTCACCCTCATTAAGAGGTTCTTTAATTCCTCCTCACTTTCTGCCATCAGAGTGGTATCATCTGCATATCTGAGGTTATTGATATTTCTTCCAGCAATCTTAATTCCAGTTTGGATTCCTCCAGTCCAGCCTTTCACATGATGTATACTGCATATGAGTTAAATAAGCAGGGAGACAATATACAGCCTTGTCGTACTCCTTTCCCAATTTTGAACCAATCAGTTGTTCCATATCCAGTTCTAACTGTTGCTTCCTGTCCCACATAGAGATTTCTCAGGAGATAGATAAGGTGGTCAGGCACTCCTATTTCTTTAAGAACTTGCCATAGTTTGCTGTGGTCCACACAGTCAAAGGCTTTTGCGTAGTCAATGAAGCAGAAGTAGATGTTTTTCTGGAACTCTCTGGCTTTCTCCATAATCCAGCGCATGTTAGCAATTTGGTCTCTAGTTCCTCTGCCCCTTCAAAATCCAGCTTGTACTTCTGGGAGTTCTCGGTCCACATACTGCTGAAGCCTACCTTGTAGGATTTTGAGCATAACCTTGCTAGCGTGTGAAAAGAGTGCAATTGTACGGTAGTTGGAGCATTCTTTGGCACTTCCCTTCTTTGGGATTGGGATGTAGACTGATCTTTTCCAATCCTCTGGCCACTGCTGAGTTTTCCATTGAGATGATAAAAAAAATAGTGCACTGGTCCTTTGATATTGGGCTGTGGCACCAGGGTGGGTGACATTACCTTTAGCCTGGTTTGTTCCTTTTTGCACACCACACACAGAATGATTAAAGTGGTAGGGAAAGCCCCCCCCCCCCAACTCTGCGTTGGCTGTCTCTAGCAAGCATGTCATTGCTAGCACCACTCTGGCAGCCATTGATGATGATTAAATCCTCTGCGAGCTAGCAAAAATTTAATGCAACTTGCTAGGCACGTTGGACACCTTACTACTCCCTATACCACCCCATGGCTGGAGTGCAATGTGTTCCAGCAAAAATAGTGCACATCTTTATTAAATTTGGTGCATCCTGCTAGTTCGGTACATAGCCTGGCAGCCATTGATACTGATGATATATCCTGCTAGTTCAGTACACAGCCTGTGTAGATTCAATAATATTTTGAATTCAAATAATGTATGATTTCCTTCCTTTCAAATCAAGGGGGTAATGTCGGCGTATATAAATTTTTGGGGGGGGGGGGGGGTAAAAGGTGAAAAAGTTCCCTGACCCATGCAGTAGATAGACTGCAACTCTCGTTATCCCTTGCTATTGACCAGGGTAGCTGGGTCTGATAGGAACTGGAGTTCTGTAATATCTGGGGAAGTTCCCCAGCCCTGTATTTGGTAGGTGTCCTTGAAGGTCATTCCATCTCTGACTCTATAAACATTACCTAAGCACCACTATATTTTGTCTGAGATGGTCATATCGTTCATATTCTCCCATTCTTCACCAATCTATAAAACATGGGTAAACCTACAGCTGTGGAATATGTGATTTAAAAACAAAGATATAGATCCTGTGAGCATGCATGCAAATTTGGGACTGGGAAGCAAACTTGAAGTGGGCTTAGCCCTAACCACTGTTTTGCAAATAAAGAATTATTCTCCAGTCTCAGTATCTACTTCTTATTTTACACAAGCTTTATGTTGCCATCCCAACTCAGGCCAAGAACACAATGCAAGAAGGACACTTGCCAGAGCTAATTTACCAGCAGAAGCTAAGGACACTTCAGTGAGCTAATTTACCAGCGCTAATACATACAGCACAACTAAGGCTGTTGTCAATCCATCAGAACATTATCTTTTTGCTTCTTTCTTAGAATTGCAGATGTGCAAAGTTAGAAGGAATTGGCCCCAAGCTATTCTTGTTGTTCATGCACTGCTGTCAACTTGGGACCAACAGTGGTGATGGATATTGGGACTTGCAGTCTCCCATCTGGCAGGTTGCACATGCTCCATCTCTGTTTCAAGCATAGGTCTCAACATAGTGGCAACATATACTGGCTGGCTGAACTGTATCACCGCCTAGAATGGTGGTGAGAAACATCTGGCCCTCCAGGTGTTGTCACTCTATAATTTCCATCATCACCCTCACCATCATAGATAGTGGTGAAGGATGGTGGGAGCTGCAGCCCAGTAGCATCTGGAGAACCAAATACTCTTCCCTTCAGAAAACATATCCCAAAGTGGCTGCTGGCTTTATTTGAGGCTCTGCTGTTCACGAGAGCCTGGCAGACGTCATTCCATTCATGGACCACAGAGAATCGTTTCAGAGAGCTTCTTCTTGAAACCAATAAGAAAACTGAAAGTGCATTTTCATAGGAATGCAGCAATAATATAGGGTGCAGTTTGAGCTATTTTTTGTCAGAGAGATGTTTCTCCTTCTGATGCTGGTTTTAAAAAAACTCTTCCCTTGTTTTTGTGTCTTAGCAGAAACTTGATGCACACAGATATGTTAGCACTGATAATATATGTCTCCATTCTGTGACAAGTGCCACCTCCTGATTCTTGCACCCAGAGTTACCACTGAGCAAGCCAGGTTGTTTGAGTCTTCCTCCCCGCTCCCCATGCCAACTGACAACCCAGTATAAGCACACATCAAAGCACAAATTTGAGGCGGACGTCCAGGAAGCCACTCAGCGCAATGAGCAAAATGGCTTTCCACAACAGAAGGCTCGCTTAGCACATCGTGCAGTAAGTAAAATCCTATATTTTACCATGCCTTGGAGGGAGGGAGGCATCTTTCAGTTTAAAATTACCTCAGTGTGTCACTCCACTTAACTGGCACCAACGGGGCAAGCATTTGACCGCCCAGCCAGGAATAACGAGACATGAAATATGGATTAAACTAGGGCCACAACTTTATTAACTTATTAAACTTGAACTTCCTCTTTCACAAGGGGGCCTGCCGTAGTACAAACAGGTCCAGCCCCAGCATCAATCCAGCCCGACAGTCCCACTTTCACTCCATTCAGTTCCTACTCCGAACGCGTGCTGGCGTACTGTCCAGCACATTCTTGTTCCTCTGTGCAGGAGTCCCCACAGGCCGCTTTATCTGAGCTTCAAGCTCCTAAGTGCCCAGCAACCCCGGGGTTCTCCCTGTTTCCCCTCCCCTCCACTAAACCTCTGTTAATACAATTCTGAGAGAAGGGGTGCCTTGCACCCTCTATGTGTCTCACCTGGAACTCACCTAAACCTATCCTGTTTAGCACTACCTGCCATGGCGTAGGGGCTACAACATGTGCCCTGTGCCCCCCACTAAGCTGAAAATTTCGGCCCTAAGGCCCCCTTGTAAATCCTGCAAGAAAATATCTAAACCTACATCGGATAAATGCACCCCACCTTCTCTGTATAATTCCAAATGGCTAACCTTAATGTCGGGATGTACTATAACTGATCCCCATCCAGCCTTCACGGCTCTTCCAACCTCTCTATTTACCCCTTTCCAGGCTTTGTTGATGTACCTGGGGTCGCATCTGGCCCTCCACACCTTGTGCGGGACAATTTTTTTTGGATTTTTGCCAGCTTCCAGTAATTCAGACCTGCATCTTGTAAAGTTTTGTCTTTGCTGAAATTCAGGGGCCCTGCAAGATTCTGAAAAAAAATGATACAAGGACTGAATTTACTTCAGAGCATGACTACCTAGTACCCAGAAGAAATAAACCTAATGGAAAATGAAATTGTCATGCAAGTAGAGCT
Source organism: Intellagama lesueurii (assembly GCA_037013535.1). Lineage (NCBI taxonomy): Eukaryota > Metazoa > Chordata > Lepidosauria > Squamata > Agamidae > Intellagama > Intellagama lesueurii. The sequence goes on along the minus strand of JBAJHW010000004.1, from coordinate 88,800,910 downwards.
GGTTCACACATGCATGTCCATCTCTAGAAGTAAGGTGCATCAGGTGATATCTTACATATGCGAGTGGGCTACTACAAATTTAACACTGCACATAATATGTTTTGTGCCACTTCAGATACTACTTTTTCAATCCTCCTGCAGGCTCCAAAGCAAGAATGTATAAACACAGAACAAACCTTCTGGTCCTACTTCATCCTGGCTGAAAGCCAGTGACGATGATGTGGTTTCTTGAGGCCCTTCATAGCATCACAGAGCCTTCGCAGAAAGGCTCTGCCAGGGGTGACCACCTTACAGGCAAAATTCAGGTGCCCCAGTAATATCTGCAATCCTCTCAGTGTAACCTTAGCCTGTGCCAGCATCACCCTAATACGCTGCCTTAAGTCCAACATCTTGGCTTCTGGCAACCTGCCAGCTTGTTGCATGGTGTCTAGCTCAATTCCCAAAAATGTCAAAAGTGAGCATGTGCCTGTCTCCTTAGAGAAGTCATTCCACTAGGGAAAGGAGACAAACGTTAGTTCCCAACATCCATCACCTTTCTATTCTAGACTGGGTGAAATCTAGAAGGTGCATGAATGGGCAACTATGGGCAAGCTTCTGTCCCTAGATTCCCACTTACTCAGTTAAATTAAGATTAAAACTCTTTAGCTGTGTACTTTGATCCATGCACACCAGCCTTACTAGGTAGAACACCCAAATAACCAAAAACAGCAAATAAGGCCCTTGTGGCTAAGGCACTTTCTTTAGACACTCTCACCCTTGCCCCCAAGAATCACGCTTGGGTAAAATATAGGATATTTATTCAAAAAGAATAAAAGTTGCAAAACAAAAGAAATACACAAAGATACAATTGTACTGGTTAGATGCAAAGCATCTAGGTAGTAAGTAAGCTCCTGTAAGACTTCCCCATAAAACAATAAAATACTGAATTTTAATTGGACTGAACTTTAATTGGACTGAACTTTAATTGGACTGGGGCCCTTTTGGAGGATAGAGGAACCAGGTGGCAGCTTCATGTGGTGCACTGCTGTCTGAATTTGCAAGTTCTCCAGCTACAGGATCCCGTCACATTAAATTCCCAGCATACCAGGTGGGGTTGAGCCACTTGTCCCGCAAAAGTACGGGTCGAGCTGGGTTGCAAGGCCATCTGCATTAGGTGTCAAACCTTCCTCCTAAAATCCGGCAGGCCAGTGTCATAAGCCAGAGCCAAAGCCCATCATGCGGCACATCCCAGCACATGCTGGGGTGCAGTGCTGCATGCATACGAAACCCTTCATCATAAAGGAGCCACGCATGCCCTGGGAAGTCATCATACGCCCTGTAATTCAGGTCCATGCACTGTATCAGCCCTTTCCAGCTGTGCCCTAACAATGGTTCCTGCATAAATAAACCTGGTAGGCAATTGGCCCAGCATCTGTCTGGCTTGCACCAGTGCACTTTTTCCCTTTCCCTCTCATCCCATCTTTCCCTTCAACCCACTTAAAGCTCTTTCTCCAAGCAACTGAGACAGTCTTTGTCTTCTCTCTCTTTTTTTTTCTGGCCTGGGAATTTTTGTTAAGTAGTATATCATCTGAATGCAACCATTTCTACTCATCTTGCTTCTTATCTTGCAAATTGGTGCTGCAGAGGCTCAGAAGCTCTCATTCTCATTCTGCCTATGGCTTGTCTTGCAACTGGCTATTTTGACTTGTTTCAAAAGGAGCCACTGTCCTGAATAATAGACATGTGATGGTTAAGGAAGTCTGCCAACTAGTGACTGAAAATAGTTCTGCAATCTCAAGACAGTTTTAAACCAACTAAACTTAGTTAATGTTTTTGAAAGACCTCAAAAACCTCAAAGTCCATTCTTCCAAGCTCCCTGAATATGCACGCTAAATTTGGGTATCTAGGTTTCATGGTTTTGAAACTGTGGCTGAGAAAGACAGACAGTGACACACACACACCTTTATTAATTTGGATTACTGTGAAGGTGAGGCTGAGAAAATGCCTAAAACCATCCTCTGAGTTTATAGCTGTGGTTATAGTTTTTAAAAAGGCCAAGAGTGTTTTCAATAGAAAACCTATTACTTTCAGCGTTACTGACCTTATTTATAGATTTAGTTCTTTTCTCATTATACAATTGAAAGAATTTAATGTCTGCTAAAAGTGGGAGGAAATGTCTTTTTTTCCTTTCTTCTCCCCCACCAGGTGGGCAGATATTAGAATTATTTTTCTTCCTTTAGTAAGAAACATTCCCTGACACATGGAGAATCATAGTGTGACAATGACATAGGATCTGTCCCCTCCACCGCTATTTTTGAGCAAGGAAACCAGAGGCAGTTCTTTCACTGCTAATGGGAGTTTGGTGGGTAAATCTGCACATGCCAAGATAAGAATATGCCTCATTCAACATCACATTAACTGCCAATATTTTTCTACTCCTCCGTGGCAACCATGAAATAAAAGGCATCTGAGCATAGATGCTGAACTTCCTTCCAAAGCAGCATTAGAACAAGAGGACTCATCTGGGTTAATATTTTTAATCAGAATTCTGGACTCTAAGGCAAGATCATCCTACAGATCAGGGTTTGGGGCACTCTTCAAGACAATGGCTTGAAGATAACAATTTTATGTTTGACTCCAAAAATTGCTGTCTCACAAATGGTCAGCCCCCATAAAAAAGTGACTGTCCTGTGACAGAAGGGGCCTCACAGTTGTGGTGTATATGTTGACAAACACAGAATTACGTACATTTCAACAGAGCTGGCCTAAGATAGTTTGCTGCTTCAAGCAAAGCAGCACATTTCTCCCTATTCAACCCCCAGATAAAAAAGCATACGATCCCAAGGTAGCCAAGTTGTTGTTGTGTCAAGTGATATACTCCCATATAGTAGTGAAGCACTGTCTGGGCAGTTTACACCATAATTATGCAAACAACAACTTGCCCACCAGCAAGCTAGGTTTTTCTGACCTCAGAAAGATGGAAGACTGAATCAACCTTGAGCTGGCTACCTGAATCCGTCAGGATCAAACTCAGGTCATGAGCAGAAGCTTGACTGCAGTACTGCAATTTAACCACTGTACCAATCTGGGACAGGTCAGGGCAGAGTTACCTCAAAACATCCTTCTCTCTCTCTGCCAAGTGTTGGCTTGGCTCTCCCCCCCCCCCCCCACCTCTTAACAAACTGTTATGTTGGCACATGGCAAAGAAAAGCCCACAAGCATTTCTCTCCATGCATGGCAGTAGAAATAATAGAATAACATAGCAAATAATCAATATTCTCTTGTCCTTTTGCAGTACCCAAAATCTGCCTTTTGAGGTGGTTGGCTCACTCTGCCTAATGATAGTACCGGTTATGAACGCATTGTCACCTATATGCTGATTTCAAAAAGCAGATGTAACTAAAAAGTGCAAAAAAATCTCTGTTTTATATCATCTGAACACATTTTTCACTTGAAACGATGAGAAAACATTTTCTCATATGTTGATCAGCTCTGGCTTTAGGGTTCAGATTTGGCTCACTGGATATCATTTGGCCATCTCTGACAGAAAGAACACAGATGACATGATTTAAAAGGATTCCCGAGGAGACATGCTGTCAGCCTTGAACAAACACAGAGCAATGAATCCAAGCCCTTGGCCATCTGCAAGAATACCATACCTAGCCTGACATATAGGACCATTTTGCTTTTTTTGGTGGGGTAAGGCTTCAATATTTTCCCACCATAAAAACATCTATAGATATAGATATCTAATACATACATCTAAAATTTAAATCAATGGAGAGTCCATGCTACTAATGCCAAGCCGACACTGCAGCTGAAGAAGACAGGGATGCAATACAACTGATTCATAATTGGTCTGTTAAATAGAGGGATTAATTTCAGCTGTCCAAAAGATGTCTTCTTAATTAATCCATTGTAATGGAGTAATTACAAACCAAGCTCTTGGGAGTCTGCCCATCACTTGGAATATTTGCCACTCAGTGGCTACCCGCCTACTTCCCTTCACACATTAGCCCTCCTCCCCCTACAAACAGCCATCATTTCACAACCATGTCATCCTACAAGGCGAGCTGATTCCCGTCGTTATCTTCCCTCCTTTATATCTTGTCCTTGACTGAGTTACAGTAAGCAAATCAGGATGGTTGTGGTTAGCACAATACAAGGACATGTTTCTTCCTGTGTTCATTTCAGCCTATTGAGGTTTGTATTAAAAGAGCTTTGAAAAATAATTGAGGATCTCAACCTTTTGTTTGTTTACACAAGCTCTTGAAAATCTCCTCTGTTGTTGACTTTAATCTGGTAAACCTTTGATGTGTGCTGTTAACCTGCTTTCATTTATCAGCAGCCCACGATCCACATTACTAGAGGGATGTGGTAAGTCCCTATTTGGTTCTTCTCCACTTCAGAATGAACAGGACAATGGAGAGAGGCTCCACTGAGCCAATTTTCAGGAACCAAATCCATTACAGCTGAAATGTGTGTTTCCTGTCATTGCAGGTTATTTGTGCAAGTTATGGCCTTGGAGGAGTGTGCTGTAAACATGATGGTATTTACAGAGTGGGGAAAATTGTCTTCCCAAGACAAGCCCAAATGAAATGCTGCCTTCATTAGAAAAACAGATGTACTGCCTGAATTGTGATTGGTTATTACCATTTAGCTGGTCCCCTTTAATTGAATACTTCACAGTTCCTGCTGTTCAGCATTTGTACCCTTCACTTTCTAACTGTGTAATTCCATGCTAATGCCATGGGCATTATGGAGACCCCCATTCATCATGGGCAGTGTCAGTGTGCATATGCAGAACCAGGGGGGCGCTAGAGGGCGTAGCTTCACCAGAGGTTAAGGCACTCCAAGAAGATATTAAGCAGACAGACAGCGTTTGCTATAGAAAACTTATATTGAAGTAATATACATACAGCTCAGTCCTTTAGTTCAGTCCTTGGTCATACACAGAGTATCAATTAGAGTCAGTCCATTTACTTATCCAATAAATCAGTGTCCATTGTAAATCCAGTGTCATAAATCCATCCAGCAGCGTTTCTCCTTTCGACCCACAAAATGATCATGCTGGAGCTGTCGGCTTTATCTCTCTCTTCAGCCAATCGGTGATTAGCTTCTGCAGGTTACTCCGTCTGCTTTCTGTTTCCACAGCTGTTCTAAGTCTACTTACTAGCTTGTTCCTGTCACAGCTGTATTGCCTAAATCATTGTATCTACAGACTTTCCTACAGTTTCACTCTTACAAACACAATCTTTCACAAACTGGATTAACAATTCAACAGGTATAACTAATACCTGACAGGCAGCATAGAACAGGTGTGTATGACACACCCAGAAGTTGAGGGCCAAATGCATGAAGATTGCACTACCACCTCAGCAGCAATGTGGGTATCAAAAATGTCTCCAAATATTATGGGATAGACTGAAGGAAGGAAGACACATTTATGCATGGGGGTTGTTCCATGTATGCTGAGAGTCTTGTCTAGTATGCATGTCAACATGTGGACTTTCAATTAATGTCAAATATGCTATTAGGAAGGCTATAATCTCTTTATAGAATGGAATCTCCTGGTAGAAACCTACTGCTGCTGATCATCTCATCTCTGAATATGATGGCGGGATTGGGAGCTAATTTTCACAGCAGCTTGAATGGCTTGCCAATGTATGTAAATACTTTGGGGAAGTGTTGAACTTTCCTTTGTTGGACTTTCTTAAGAGGTGGTTAGATGGTCATCTATCAGGAATACTTTAGCCATGGATTTCCTGTAGCAACAGAGGGCTAAGCTAGATGATATGTGTTATTCCTTCCCAGCTCCACAATTCTATGATTTAACTTTGATTGTCTTTTCATTATGTGGTGAAACATGAAAAGAGGATCCCATAGTATTCAATATATAGTGAAGGAATACCATACATTACAATTGAATCCAATATAGCTACTTGTAATATCTTTCCATTTTAGAGGCATTCAGTCTTAACCTGTAATTTCTGATGTCAAATATAGATGGTTTCTGAAAGGGCCGTATGCATTATATGAGTTCTGGAGTGTTTTCCTCATGACTGAGGTGAAAGGAGATTGCCATAAAATAAGTGTGGTGGAGGGGATGGAGACACAAATGAATATACTTCCAAACCTCTCAGATTCTGGAAGTGGACATGTATGCAAGAAAGTGTGTATGACTTTCTGGCTTTTAAAAAAGGAGGAGGAGGTAGAGGAGGAGGAGGGTGCTGGAAGACAGAGGTAAATCTGAAAACAAACTAAATATAGCTAGTTAAAATCCTAATTGCAGCCTGGGGCAGAAAACCCTTAAGCACAAGATATATATGACTATAGGGGGGGAAAACCCTAAATGGTAAAACAAAGCTGATGCTGGCTCTAACTGAGCCCATAAAACTGAAACAAGACACAATAACTCTGTGGCAAAATATCAATGGAAAGAACAAAATGGGAGTTGCAAATCTCATTGGGTTTCAATGAAATCTGCTCACCCAGGTTAGAAGCATCAACAGCTTAGACCAATCGCTTTGTCTATACAGGGAATTTTAGGTTTTCTTAATTACAGTCTTAATTACAAGTCTATAGAAATTGTGAAAGCATAGCAGTGAGGCCACTGCCTTAGGTGACAGATCTTAAAATGCAGTAATACCCCCCCACACACACATTCTTCCTACACTCCCTGGCCATTTCCTTCTCTTACAAAGAAACTGAACATGCCACCCAGCCTGGCCTCCCTCCCTCTGCCAAACTGCCATGCTGCCTTCAAGTGTGGTGAGGACTCAGTCCTATTTCCAGTGTTGAGGAAAGCTGATGGTCCAGTTGATTCTTGTACATGGAATAGAGGAGTGACCTCTGTTTTCCTCTATCTCAGAGAGCAAAATGTCTTGGATCTGCTCTGTGTATGCCGGTCATACACAGACTGGCATATCAGCCTGTTGAGTGACTTCAGTGGTACTTTCTGACCCCCATGGGAATGTTGATGCATGGTAGGGTATTAAGACAACTCATGTCCACAGAAGTGTTTGTACATACAGAAGCAAGGGTATCCCAAACACCCAGAGCCAGAAAATACATTTTCACATAAACTGGAAAGCTTATTGTGAGCAGCTAACAAACCTCCTGCTTTACAAAAGAAGTCTAACCAACAGAATATCTCAAACGTACCACTCCAATAAGCCTTGGAAAAGAATTAAAACTTCAGTTTGAACCCACCCCACCCACTGTGTTAGGAAATCATCATAAACTCTGTCCAAGGAAAGAAACAGGGTCTCTCTCTCTCTCTCTCTCTCTCTCTCTCTCTCTCTCTCACACACACACACACACACACACACACACACACACACATATACTGCCCATATTCCTCATGGTACAGCAACATTTGCAAGGGAAAGAAGGGAAGATGAAGAGGGCTGTGGGAGTGCCTTTGTCCCTTGAATCACCACCTGCCCATCTCCATAGCACACTTGCTGTTGGCCAACTATTCAGATAATGTCTGGCTCTGAGAGTCCTTAAAGCCAAGGCATTCTTGATGTGATGGGCCAAAGAAACAGCACTGGTGCCACCCTTCCAACAGTGCCTAGAAACACTAGCTGCCTTGGTGCCTAGCACTGGCTAAACAACTGACTGAGAGATGTCTACACTATGGAGGCAGGCAGGTGGCAGCTTGAGAAAGAAAAATGGCAGTAAGCAAGCAGGTGACAGTAAGTAAGCAGAGGTGGCAGTACTGCTGCTATCCTGGTGCTCTGCTGCCTTAGATGTCTGTCTGACCTCAGCTAATAGCCAGGTAGGCCACTGTTACTGACCACCAGGTCTGGTCACTTTGATGGTCCTTGCAAGTGAATTTTCCATATGTGGTGCACCATCTGCTAACTTCCTTAGTTGCTGCCTGGCAAGAGATATAACAGCCAGAATAGGGAAGTCGTATGTCTTTTTCCATCAAATGTCCCAAATGTATGTTAGGTATTTGGTTAGCAATCTTTCTGCTGGTTCTAAGCTGGAGGGGGGGGGGGGGAAGGCTCTTACCATATTTTGCCCCATGTGATAATACAGTTCACCCAGCATCGTCACTACACTTTAACAAACCCAGGCTCTGCAACCAACCTGTGTCCTTCTGTTGGTTTCATGGATTAGGACGTAAATAATGTTTTCTCTGAAAAGGAGCTTAGGTGTTTCTAGCATTATTTCTTTGTCTGCTTCATTCTATGTCCCTTGGTATTCCCAGATGCTATACCTGGATGCCTCATGGTGAGCTGGCTGTGGATGTCTTTCTATCCCTGCCTCTGATGACATCATCATTCTTTAAATGACTAGTTTGACCAGGAGGGTTTTTTAAAGGGAGCATTTTATTCTGTGTTTTACTTGTGTTTTTAATATTGTTCTTATTATGAGTTTTAACATGATACTTGTTTAATGCTTTTTTAATATTATAATAATTTATTATTAGGCTTTTAACTTTTTTTCTTTTAATAGTGTAAGCTGTCTTGGATCCTCTAGGAGAAAGGTGGAATATAAATATTTTAAATAAATAAATAAATCAGTATCTCTTTCACGACCTTAGTAAACAAGGTTGTTTATGCAGGCACTGGGGTTACTTATCATAGCTGTCTTCCACAGGTTATTTTTCATGCAAGGCCTAACACCACCTTCTCCACATCATATTTTGACCACTAAACATCATGGAGCATTTTTTTTTGTCCCGGTACACAACTTCTAGTGGGTTAAAAAAAAAAGTACCCCAAAGAGAAAACACAATAGATTTTGAGGCAATGTTTTCTGTGTTTTGGGGAGCGGGTTCTGCTTGGTTTTTAAAAATAATTGGATAGCTTATGGCTGAAACTTAAAAACATTGCTTACAATTCTTAAGGTGGCAATGTCATAAAATATCTGTGTTGTTGTTGTATGAGCGGGTGGTTTCTGCATAAAAATATGGCTCTTGGGATACTAAATTATCCATTTTGCTTGAATGAAGATTAATGCGAAACTGTTATCCTACAGAATAGAGAATATAATGACACAGGATAAATCTCATATATGCATTCAAGTAATTTCTAGAGCTGGGAACAAATTAGTTGCAAGTAACATTGTTTACTGTAAAATGTAACTTTTTTTTGGTAAGGAAGGTATAATGAAGTTCCATTCCAAAAATATTGTAATGAGTGGGAACAATGTTACTTTATAGATGTAATGAGTAATATTTTCTAGTAACTTTAAAAATTACTTTGAAAGGGAATTTGCTATTCATTTACTAATCCTAAGGGTTTTTTTAAAGTGAAAAGTAGTGAAAAAGTAAAAAGCAATATAAGAAATAAAGTGAGTTGCTCTCTGTAATATTTTAATGGGTAATGACAATGAATTATCTTTTAGACTCTATAAGAAGTAATGAGAATATATTGTTTTTAAAAATGAATTCCTAAGCTCTAGCAATTTTATCACTTTTCTTCTCAGAGCACAGTTGTCCTCCGTGTATGTTATAAAATTCAGTTGCATCACCACAAATATGCAGGGTTGTGTGAAACTGTGTCTGTTATAATGTTGCACACATATAATAACTGTTGTTATTATATGTGTGCAAGTCATTTCCAACTCATGGAGACCCTCATGGTGTTGAAGAAGAGTTTTATCTTTTGCCAGAAAGACTAATTGGTTCTAGATCAAACCAATTCTGGACACTCACTAGAAGCTAAAATGATTTATTTTCATCTATCATACTCTTGAGTACATCATGGGAAGACAAAACTCACTGGGAAAAGCAATAATGTTGGGGAAAATTGAAGGCAGCAGGAGAGAGGAAGATTGAATATGACATGGACTGACTTGATAAAAGAAGCCATAGCTTTGAGTTTGCAGGAACTAAGCAGGACCTTTGGAAGCCACTAATCCATAGGTTCATAAAAAATCAGAAGGAACTTGGTGGCATGTAGCCACAAAAATGAGTAAAATCCACACAAAACCTGTGGAGGCAGCATGTGTGATTGGAAATTGAGTGTGGCTTTGATCAAAATTAATAAGCTTCCTCTAATTATGCAGTGGATAAAATGATTCAGTCGGGAACCTACTATAGACCAGATTGGCTTCAGTAGACCACCCCTTTATTTGTTAAATAAAGAACACTTCACTCTAACTGCCCACTTCTGACAGATTCCACTGCTAACACTGGCAGAATTTTGACTTGGGTGGAGGGAGTGTGAAAAAGAAACAACCCAGGCAAAACAAATTAGAAGCAGTAGGCTGGATTCAGTTTAAGGCTGCAGTCCTATCTGCTCTTATCTGGGAGAAATTCTCACTGATCTCATGTGTATGTAGGCCCATGTGCACCGAATTCAACGTCTCACTGGAATCAGTGTATGAACTTTGCCCTTTTGACATGCTCTATTGTTTCAGTGAGAAATAAGGACAACTAGGGACGTGACCACAGCAGCAGGGAAAATACAGTGTGAGACACTATGATTCTTAGTTTATCAAACTGGGTTTCCTTTGGTGAAATTGCTGTAGGTGTCCAGATTACAATTTGAAGGAGTCAGCAGAGACAGAGGGCTCAATTTGCATGGGGCTCCAACAGCAGAAGCTGCCTTAAAGTGCTAACAAGGTGCTAAGTGGCAGTTTCAACCTCTCTCTCTCTCTCTCTCTCTCTTTCTCTCTCTCTCATTTAGTTCTCCTAAGTGTCCTAGAGAAACTCTATTCCAACACTAAGTTGCAACATTTTTCTTTTTAAAAAAAGAGAGAGAAACTGTGTGGAGACGAGGGGCACTTGGTTGAGAGGAGCTAACACACCTGCAAACACCCCTTTGCATCGGCTCAGGCAATCACACTGGCAGAAGGTGGACAAATGAGATGTCATACTGATCAGAACAAATTTAAACCACCTCCACCAGCTGAACTAAAACAAGCAATTTCCCATTTAAAAGAGACGATTCAATAATGGGCTTCCCTGCATTGTGCTTTACTGTGTAGTCACTGGGTTTCAATTTGAATTCATCGGTACTCAATCAGATGTAAATTGTGGTAGAAATGGCCAAAGTAGTGACCTCTCCTTCTCTCTCTCCCTCCTTCCTTCCCTCCCTCTCTCTCCTAAGACTGAAAATGTTGTGGTGATTGTTACAGAATTTTGTGCTGATCTCCAGGATTGCAGATTTTATGCTGATCTTTGTAGATTTTTTTTAAAAAAAAAAATCCTGATGATTTTGACAGATTAAAGGACATCTGAGCAAACTGTAGACTCTTTTAGGTTCAGAGAGCAGTATGAGTAGAGCCCATTTCTGCCAGACCACCAGGACTGGGTAACTTAATGCTCATCTTCTTTTTAACAACAGGAAGAAAATAATAATAATAATAATAATAATAATAATAATAATAATAATAATAATAATAATAATAATAATAATAATAATAATAATAATAATAGGATATCTGGATCAAAGAGTGATGCTAATTGCCCCTGGATTCCCCCCTCCCATTTAAAAAAGAGTTTCCCTCCAATCCCCAAAACAGCTTCCTTCTCCCCCAGTGTCGAAAGCTCCCTTGCCGGGTGAGACCATCAGAAAAGCACAGCTTGAAGTTGAAGTGTGAGCTAGTACAAGCTCTGCACCTTGATGCATAGTGCAAGAAAAAGCTGCAGTTTAGAAGCCTAGAAGGGAAGTGGTGTTTTTTTTTTAAAGTAACTATATTCCATATCACAGACTTCTTTGCAAGTTCCTGGAATTTGAATGAAAACAGGGGCAAAATTTTTACAAAGGGAAATAACTTCATGATGAGCTTTTTATTTTAAAAAGTAGAAACTGCTTTCTCTCCCCACCCCAGCCTCAAACTTTGAGTTTCTAGGAGGCAGTACAAATTATAGAGCCATAAAAAGATCAAATTTCTGGATGGGAACAAAGGTCCATACAGTAGCAGTATGCCTCTGACTACCACACATGTGGGCAAAAAAGACTAGAAGGCTGCCATTTTTTGTGTGTGAGCAGCACCAAGTTAGCAAAGATGGAAACTGGAGATCAGTGTAAGCACTGAACAATATTCTTGGTGAAGAGAAAACATCATTTAAGCGAGACACATTTTCGGTAAACATAAAGAAAAAGAAAATGAGGTCTCCTATAGCTTTGGGAACATGGCAAAGAGGGGCAGGGGAAGAAGTGTGGGATGTAAGTGAAGTGAAGCCCAAGAATATCAGTCTATGAGGCAAGGAAGTAGCAGACTGGGCAATATCAAGTGGGGACAATCACAAAGAACTCTAACTAGATGTCACTGTCTCTACTGCCCACTAATGGCAAGTGTTGTTGTTGCATTTTTATTCATTCTCTAACACACACAAGATTCAAAATTCATCCTTCTCTTTTCCAGACTGCATATTCCTTATTATAGTGCTTATTTAAGGGTTAATACACTGCAAAAGTCCAAATGAATTAATTACCTTAATGAAGACTTCACCCATGCCCATTTCCTGGGCAGTAAGTTCGATTAAATGCCCTGCAACTCTTGAACAAAATTGGATATATGCAAGAGTTATTTTGTTCTATATATGATAAAAATCTATCTGCAGACACAAGACAATTATTATACAGTCATTTTTGCTGCATGCCACTTTGAAATGTTTGGAAGAGACAGGGTAACAGTCTTTCAATTACATGCACATTGAATATAAACAAATAAGCTTAATGAAACACCTTTTCTCGAAGTCATGTTTCTCTTATTCACACCATTTGCAGGTGCAGCCCAATAAAGAGTTGCATGAAATTCAGAAGTTTGTATACACTTGATTGGTCTAAATCAAGATAGAAGCTGTAAATTCTAAGTACACTGCTGGGGCTCATCACACATGCAAAGCCTCATTCTACATTAAAATCCTAATCACAACACCTGTATTATCAGAGTGGTGGTAGAGAAATCATACTTTCACCGAAGATACAAGTGGTCTGTTTTGAACACTGACTATATAGGATATTAATATAGAGGTGTTAATCTTCAGAAAAGATTAATGCGCAAAATGTGTCCTTTAAATAAGAAACAAATGAGCAATTATTATGCTATTTTCCAAAATCTGAAAAGGTATTTCACCTTCATTCTTTTCACTGAAAATCATAGTAATTATTTCATTATTTGTGTAAAAGAAATTCCTGGTTACCTTGATACTTGCAACAATGGTGAATCCCATCGCTCTCAATGCCATCGAGCCTGTGGTAATAAACTCATTAGCTGACAGGTCAGCAGCTTGTTAACTTCTTTTGATTCAGGAATTCATCCCTTCCTCCATTTTTCTTTGAAGTTGCTCAACAGATGGAAACTGCTATTGGAAGTAAGCCAGCACCAACAGTCGTAAAAATGAATCAGCCCTAACAAGTTTGTTTCGGCAAGTTAATTTTCTTTCAGCTAAAATTAACAATAATTTTTATTTATACATACATGTGCTTACGCATAGAATAAAAATAAAGATGAAAGAGATGTGGCACCTTAAAGACTAACCAACTTCTTTCAGTGTCAGCTGTTCTGAATTTGCAAGCCACATACTCAGACATGTCTGTAATAAATATGTTACTCTGGCACCACAAGTCTCTTTTTTTGTATTTTTTGCAAAAATGAAACAAAAATTAAAAAATAAAGAAGACAAAAATGTTGTGGCACCTTAAAGACTAACTACTATATTTCTATGTGAACTTTCATGGACAAGTTCACTTCTTCTGGCCTTTTTGTATTTTTTTGTATACATGCTGAAACAGACTAACACAGCTACTGTACCTTACAGAATGAAGTCTGTATGGGACAAAGCAATTGCAGCCGCAAAAGAGAAGCCTAAGGCATCCCTCTGGTATCTAATCACTCCAATGTTAAAACCACAATGCAACACTGAAATTTCAATACCAGGAAATGGCCTGGGAAAAATGCTTTTGCTGCTTTAGAGGCTGGTGTGCAAGGTGCGTCGGGAGTTGCAAATTCATCAAGGGAATGCCAGCCAGCAGAATTGATCGGCCAGGTCGAGAGCAGAGCTGAACATGCACGTGCATGCCCGGGCAGTAACGGGGTCCAGAGGCAGGAAGTGGTCGAGGACAGCAGGTTGGATGGTGAAAGGCCTTCAACCAGCTGGGATGCAGCCGCTACTCAAACGTCAAGTGAGCTTGCTGCTGCAGTGGACATTAGTGGAGCCCTGCCGATGTGGCCATGGGGGTTGGCCAGCAAGTCAGGTGCCTTTGGGTTCATCCGCTGGTGCCTGGTGGGCCCCTTATCCCCCAACACCTTTCTCCACCCTTACAGGGGCATTGGTGGGAGTTGGGGTTTGGCCGTACCCTTCTGTACCTGACACTGGGTATAATTCTGTTCCCCTTAGGGCTTTGCCTTTCAGAGACTATGCTCTCCCTATAGGTGATCACTTGACACCAGTTATGAAGGAGCATATATAGAAGGATGAATATGTAGATCTATTTGAATTACTAAATAGAAACATGGACACTAAGGAGTGGGAGAAGGAGGATAAGGTAGAGAAAGAGAGGAGGAGGCGCAAAAAGCCAGGGCACACCTGGGCCAATTGGTTGCCGGGATTTTTGATTTATGCAGGTATAATTGTGAAGGCACAACCTTGGTGTGCACTGTCTTTATTTCAGTATTTGGACCTGTTATACAGGGCCTACGTGGACTTCCCGGGTCATTCATGGCTGAACTATGATCAAAATTTCCGCATGAGAGCATCAATACACACAAACATGCTTTGGGATGAACCTCACCCAGTCTTATGGCTTCAAACCATGATGCCTACCCAGCCACTGCAGGGTGAGAAGTTTGACAGTGGCCACCTTATCAGGAAGACAGGGCAGGTTAACAGTTCCCATGCTGGAGTGGGGCAGGTGGTTCAACCCTGCCTGCTCTGCTGGGACTTCAATTCATGGGATTCCTGTTCCAGGAAACCATGCCAATACAGGCATGAGTGTGCCACCTGTGGTGGAGCCCACTCCAGTTTGAAATGTTTTAAAGGGAGGTCACCAAAAGCGGTCGGCAAGGAACAAAGCAGTAACAGGAAGCTTGATGGAGCGGCTGGTGCGACAAAAGGGGCCCAGCCCTATTAAATTGGAGGTGCTTATAGTTTTGTTGGCTAACTACCCTTTAAAGGAAGTGGCAGCATATTTACTTGATGGGTTTCAGTTAGGTTTTCGTATCCCAGTTTTGGGGAGACGCAAGGCAACGTTTGCCAAAAATTTGAAGTCTGTTTAAGGTATGGAGGAAATAGTTAGACAAAAAATTGAGAAGGAGGTCCGAGAGGGCAGAGTGTTAGGTCCGTTCGTTCAGCCACCGGTCCTGCATCTCTGGGTGTCTCCTTTGGGGATTGTACCTAAAAAGGCCCCAGGTGAATTCAGGCTCATGCATCACCTCTCTTACCCAGAAGGTGACTCTGTCAATGACGGCATACCACAGGAGCTTTGCACTGTGCGTTATACGTCGTTTGACGAGGCAGTGCACACGATTAGGGCATGTGGCATAGGGGCAGAGATGGCCAAGGCTGATGTAAAATCGGTTTTTCGTCTGCTGCCAGTTCACCCAGAGGATTTTCAGTTGTTAGGTTTTTCCTTTGAGGGTGCCTTTTACATGTATAGAGCATTACCCATGGGTTGCTCAGTATCCTGTGCAGCGTTTGAGCACTTTAGCTCCTTTTTGGAATGGGAACTTAGACATAGGGCGGGGCTGCGTAGCACAGCCCATTATTTCTTTTTGTGGTGCAAAGGATTCTGGGAATTGTAGGCGCTTGATGGAGACTTTTGAGAAATTGACTCAGGAGATTGGGCTTCCTTTGGCTGAGGAGAAAACAGAACAACCAACGCCTAACAACACATTCTTGGGGATAGAGTTGGATACCTGCCACCAATGCTGCAAGCTTCCTGACAAAAAGCTGGTTGACTTGCAGGCCAGATTGTGGCGTCTATTGAGGCAGAAGAAGGCCACCCTAAGAGTTACAGGAGACAGTGGGCCATTTGAATTTTGCTTGTAGGGTAGTTGCTCCAGGTAGGGCCTTTTTGCGCAGACTCTGTGCAGCCATGAAGGGTCTCCGCAAACCGTTCCATAGAACTAGGATTACAGCAGGCATGAGACAAGATCTGAAAATGTGGCAACAATTTTTGGACAATTTTAATGGAGTTTCTTTCTGGAGAGCGGAATTACACCTCCAGAATGAATTCCAAGTTCAAACAGACGCTGCAGGGTCATTAGGTTTTGGCATCTATTTCTGGGGTCACTGGTGTGCAGGGACTTGGCCTGAGGAGTAGCAAAGGTCAGGCCTGACCAGGGACTTGACATTCCTGGAGTTTTTTCCATTCTTGGCGCCACTTGGTTATGGGCTGAGGAATGGGCCAATTCAGTAGTCAGATTCTGGTGCGATAATATGGCAGTGGTGCATGTCATTAATAACATGTCATCCAGATCTGAACGGGTCATGAGGCTTGTGAGGGCGCTTGTCTTATGCACCTTACAATTTAATATAGTATTTCATGCAAGGCACATCCCCGGCATAGACAACAATATAACTAACGCCCTGTCCCATCAACAGATGGAGTGGTTCAGAGCATTGGCTACAGGAGCTTGCAGGTGGCCAGAAGCCCTCCCACAAGAGGTATGGCAGATTAGAGGTGGGAGGCACTACGAGCAATAGGGCTGGCTCTTGCCCCAAGTACTCGGCAGGGTTACTTTGCAGTTTGCGAAGAGTTTGGACAATTTAGAGTTCACGAGCAGTTGGAACAGGTGTGGCCCATACCAGTTGATCACCAACAACAATTCGGTGTTTTTCTTTTTCGAAAGGGCATGGCATCTAGCTCTATTCAGGGCAAGATGTCGGCACTGGCATTCCAGGCTAAGGCCCTTGGAGTAGCTGATTCCACAGGGGACTTTAGAATTCGTAAGATGATTGAAGGATGGAATAAGGAAAGAATTAGAACGCCCGATGATAGGTCCCCTTTTTCTCCAGCCATACTGATGAGGTTTGGTGAATCATGGGGCAGCATTTGTAGTGATAGATATGAGGCTTCCCTCTTTCAGGCAGCAACACTTTTGACATTTTTTGGAGCATTTTGTATTAGTGAGGTTGTGGCAGCTGGCAAGTATGACATGTCACAAATGGCGTTACAACTTGCAGATGTCACAATGGGCAAAGACAGGTTACAATTGAATATCCAGAGATCTAAAACAGATCAATTAGGGAAAGGAGCCTTTATCTCACTAGGGACTTGCTCCATTTTAGAAATATGTCCAGTTAGGGCACTAGAGGATTACCTTAAGAAAAGGGGGGAAGATCAGGGCTACTTATTTTGTCATAGTGACAGCACCCCACTGACAAAATACCAATTTTGGAAGGTAACTGGAGCTGCTTTGGAACAAGTGGGTTTGACTGGATGGCGCTTTGGAACCCACTCATTTCGCATTGGGGCAGTGTCTACTGCCGCCATGCTAGAGTATGGCCCAGAGGAGATCAGGAGGGTGGGGAGATGGTCCTCCCGTAGATACAAACTTTACGTGCAGGACTTGCCACAGCTGTAGGCTGCTGCCGGGCTCTTTGTCTCTTTCTTTCAGATGCAGAGCGACCCAAACGGCAATTGAGGATCCTGCTGCTGGGTCACAGTTCCATTCACTGGGCAGCAGATTATGCTGCCAGGATGGCATGGGGCCTAGATTTGGGCCAATTTTTCCGGCATGGCAGACACAGCGGCAGCTGGTGTACCCCCAGATGTGTTGTTGGTTCATCTGGGGGGTAATGACTTGGCCAGGAGAAGTGGCAGGTCCCTTGTGCTGGACATTCTGGCTGATTTAAGGAGCTGGAAGGCAAAGTTCCCATTTTCAAGAATAGTTTGGTCCACGATTATTCCTTGGCATGGTTGGAGAGCCGACTGCAATGCTAGTTGCATAAATAGAGCACGTAGGAAAGTTAATAAGGAAGTTTGCAGAGCAATGGTTGATGGCTTAGGATCAGTAATAGGACACCCGGAGATCCGATTGGACTGACTGGAGCTTTATAGAGGTGATGGGGTTCATTTATCTGAGGTTGGTTTAGAGATTTTCTTGAGGGATCTTTGTAGGGGCCTGTGTGCTGAAATTTTCGGCTGGATGGGGGGAATGGAGCATAGCAAGCTTGCCCATTCCATGGCGCGTAGTATGGAAGGAAGCTGAATCGGTGAGTGCCCATGGAGTTCAAGCAGTGCATAGCAGATCTGAACTTTCAGCACTGCGGATCGTGAGGTTACAGTGCTGGGAGGAAAGACCTGCTGGGGCCCTCCCCTAGCTGAGGGCCGCCAAAGGCTGGGGGCTTGCATGCCCGGGGAGGCTTGATATTTTGCCGGCCGGGGTCATGCTGTCTTAGGGACAGCACGACAACGGGGTGTGGGACTCGCCCATATAGGTTGGTGAGGGGGTCCTGTGAGACCTTCGGCACCAAACCTGATACCACACTACCGCAGACCCTTAGTTTCTATGCTGTAAGTTATGGCATGTTGATTTAATAAAGTGTGGCCCTATTTATACCCATCACCTGTGTCTCGCCTCATTATTCCGGAGTGGGAGGGCAATGGGAACCTGTTACTTGTCGCAAAGTAGCTAAACTGATCACGAACTTAAAACCAAATAAATCTTCTGGTTTCTATGCATTTCCTGCAGAACTGCTGAAAACAGTCCCAAGCTGGAGGCCACAAGTGCTTGCTCCTTTATTTACCTTGATAAGCAAGGATGGAAATATCCCAGTTTCATGGAAAACACTGTTGATTACCCCATATACGAAAAAGGTGACGAAACCAATCCAAACAACTGCAGACCGAATTGCTTCCTGGCAGTGATTGGCTACCTTACAGAAAATTGCTAGAGTGTCTTTATGTGCATGGGTATACACACACACAAACACAGAAATACCCATATATATTATGCACATACACACACCCCTCCATAGACAATGCTTGTTGTAGTTTCTCATTCGGTTGCAGGAGGGAAGCTACTCTGTTTCCCCAAAAATAAGACAGGGACTTATATTAATTTTTGCTCCAGAAAACGCATTAGGGCTTATTTTCAGGGGATGTTTTATTTTTTTCATGTACAACAATCTACATTTATTCAAATACAGTCATGTCATCTTCTTCTGGTTGCTGCACAATGGTGGAGGGCGGGGTTTCACTTAACTAGGGCTTATTTTTGGGGTAGGGCTTATATTAGGAGCATCCTGAAAAATCATACTAGGGCTTATTTTCAGGTTAGGGCTTATTTTCGGGAAAACAGGGTAAGAAGGGGACCGCATTTGTATTTTGTAATGACCACATGGCTCCCTTTTATTTCAACAAAAAAGAAGTGTGAGACATCAAAAGAGGTCTGTCCATGGTTTAGAATCCTCACAGGAAATGCCTTTTCTGCTCTGAAGTGCCAGTCTGCAGTTCACCTGCCTCTGAATACAGAGATAAATTGGAGTGCTTATTGTAGTAAGGTATCTCCCTTTGCATTAGGCCAATTAGGAGAGGCAGTATGTGTGTAACCTGTCTCCTTCATGTCACAAAAATGCAGTCTCCAGCCCTCCAGCCCATACACAGCTTCTACACATCCCAAACTTGATTAGGCATTGAGAGCATCTCTGGCTAGCTCATTAATGTCATTCATTCGTATTCCAGCAGGTTCCTCAAATGTCTGTCAAACGTCCAGAAGTTCAAGAAACACTGTTTGAGGAGAGAATGCAAATGTTGGCCATTACAAATTGATTTTACCCCATGTGTGTGGCTTTTATTGAAAGACCTCTCACAAAAATGCCTAGTCAAAATACAAATATCAATACTGTCACTATAATATATAGCTGGCAAATGTCTGTTTTGGTTATTGCTGGGATTGGCTGCCTACCCTTCTTTGTCCACATCATCCCAACTTTCCAAATAATATTTTTTCTTTTTTTCCCTTCTTTTTTCCTTTTCCTTTTCTTTTTGCGCCAATCACAGCCAGTGTGATATCACACATAAAATGTTATATTTTGGCTAGTGAGGCTTAGGCCTAGTAATTTATTTCACACTGTTATAAGGCAAAAAGCCAGGATTTGTGAGGGAAACCATGAATGCCTCTCCATGTTTCTGGAGGGTGGATGGAATACAAGTATGTGCTAGATAGGTAGCATCATTTCAGGCCTTCCTTTCCCAGCCCAGAACCCATCAACTGCCAGATGGCAGATGAAAGGAGAAGATGGCAGCTGCAGGGCATCAGCATGCTGGGACCAACTGCCATGTTGTCCTGACCTCCCCACTCATGGCCCAGAGTCCACATATAGGCAGACCACTCTCTAGATGGCAGAATGAAAAGGAGAGATGCTGAAATCATTCTGTTAGCTTGCTAAGATTACATTTCACATTTGAGGATTTTCTTAGAAGGAGGAAACAAAGATACAGAGCTACACCAAGTGAACACCAGGATTGAGTTTCAAGAGAGATTGGACAAAAATGTTTCCTGGAAATGTTTTACGGCTGTTGCTGTACGCTCAGTTACATACATGCAAAGCTTTTTAAACACAAAGGGGTGTACAGTGGTGCCTCGACTTACAAACGTCCCGACATACGACCATTTCGAGTTGCAACCAGCTTCGGCCGCAAAATTTTGCTTCGACTTGCGGCCGGAGCTTCGAGTTGCGACTGGAAAAAGGCAGGGAAAAAAGGCGGGGAATTCAAATTTGCTAACCGTTGGTAGGCGAAGAGGCTGCTTCTTTGTAGCTCTTTCGCCCCAACGGTTAGAGTGAGTGTGTCGGAGGAGGCTTCAGACTGCCTGCAGCTGCTTTCTGCTCCTGAGTAAGTACATTTACTTTGTTTTGCAGGGTGGGTTTGGGTTTGGGGGGGGGGTTATGTTTCTGTGCTGTGATTTTTTTTTTTGTTTTGGTGTGTTTTTTCTCCCAGCCCCATCGTGTTTCGATGGGCTGGCTGTGTGTGTGTGGGGGGGGTTGTGTTTTTTCCCCCAGCCCCATCGTGTTCCGATGGGGCTGGCTGTGTGTGTGGGGGTTGTTTTTGTGTTTTTTTCCCCAGCCCCATGGCGTTTTGCTGGGGCTGGCTGTGTGTGTGTTTTTGTGTGTTTTTCCCCAGCCCCATCGTGTTCCGATGGGGCTGGCTGTGTTTTTTTGGTTTTGGTAATTTTTCTTTTCGGCCCCGATGCGTTCTGATGGGGCTTGCATTGTGTGTGGGTTTTGTTTTTGTTTTTTTGGTTTTTTGGTTTTTTGGTAAAAATTTTTTCCAGCCCCGACACATTCCTATGGGGCTTGCAGTGGTTTTTTTTGTGTGTTTTGGTGTGTTTGTTTTTTGGCCCCAGCACGTTCCTATGGGGCTTGCAGTGTTTTATTTTATTTTTAATTTTTTTTTTGTTTTTTTGTTTTTCTTCTGGAACGGATTAATCGTGTTCCAATGCATTCCTATGGGAAATGGTGCTTCAACTTACGACCATTTCGAGTTACGCCCATCTTCTGGAACGGATTATGGTCATAAATTGAGGCACCACTGTACCTCTGACTAAAAATGCATGAGGTTGCTCTGAAGAATCCTGTGTTCAAATTTTGCACAAAGCTGTTCATTTTTTAAAGATCTGCTGTGGCTTTCTCCCCTCAACACCTTAGTGAGTACTTTTTCCTAGACTTGTCCAAGCAAATCAGGGATCATGTGGCAAATGTCTTAACAGAGAAACAATAGGGAGCTAATCAGATCTGGTGCCACTGTGGGTGACCAATCCTGACTGAATGTGCAGCCAAGATGTTTTCAATTGTTAATGTAAGTGGTCCAAGAACATTCAGAGAATATATAGGTTCTCTAGGGCAAGGGTGAAGATCATCTCCTCCCCTCTCCCAGACACATTCATATGAGGGGTAATGTATCAAAACTTTCATGCTGACAGTCAGGTAGGCCAGGGCCATTTTAGGTCCAAGGCTTCCATTATTCAGCCATGGACTCAACATGCTGCCTGTACTTTTTCTCACACATACATACAAATATCCATTCATATCTCATACATCCATTCGAATACTTTCTCCCTCACTCCCATATCTGTTTAATTTCGCTCTTATCTTGTTTAAATTCCTAACATATCCACCAATCCCTTCTCTATTCCCATCCATTAGCACTGCATGGTCTTAAAATGGTTTGGATATCTGGAGGACTGCATTGCCTCATAGGAGTCTCCTTAGCTTTTAAGATCTTTGGGGGAGCTTTTTCTTTCAGTTTCACCTTCTGAAAAGGACACGGCAGAGGGCCTTTTTGGTGGCATCTCACAAACCTTTGGGCTCCTTGTCAAGAAAGTCCAAATTGACCCCACCCTTTTGTCCTTTCTGCTGGCAAGCAAAGCGCTTTCTGTTAAGGCAGGACTTTTGGCTGCCTGGGAGGAGGGTTTAATAGGGGATGTTGCACTTTTAAACATATTTTAATATCCTTTGGATTGCTTTAGATATTTGTATTCAGAGGTTGTTGTAATGATAATATATTTCGGGCATGTGTATTGTTTTTAGACAAATGTGCAAAACCAGACAGAATCAGGGGTATTTGTGTGATTCCTGAGAGATTGTGGGCTCATGCAAACTGTGGTGTTGTCCCCAGTCATTCTGACACCCTTCTCAGCCATGTTAATCTCATTTTCAAATGTTTTGTTTTCTTTTGTTTTGTTTTTGCAGATTTCAATAGATTTTCTCAGTATTTGTTGCTTATATATAATGGGTCATCCCAGTATTGCCTCTCCACATACATCTGGAATTGCTCCTTGAAGCCTCAAACCCACCTCAAATTGCCCTCCCTTTCCCCCCCATCTTCTCTGCCTTTTTCCCACCCACTTCATTCTCTCTTTCCTTCCCTCCTTATTTTACCTGTGCACCCTTCTCAGACATTCACATTTTTGCCTCAACGCTTTCTAGTTGTATTTTTTAATTATTTTTTCATTTTCAACTTTTTTCTCAGGAACAATTGATCTCTTCCCTGCCCTCTCGTCACCTACTTCACTTTGTCCTCCTTTCCCTCCTTCTTTTACCTGCCTCCCCTTCTCAAACCTTCATGTTTTCACAGCAGTGTTTTCTAATTTTATTTGATTTGATTTAAAAAAATCATTTTTCTTATTTGAAACTGTCATCAGAAACTGTAGCGTTAAAAAGCTGCAAAATGCAAGACCAGCTGATATCCCAAGAAAACTAAAAATAATAATAACCTTTGAACTGCAGAGCTGGAAGGGATCATCGAGTCCAGCCCCTCTCAAAGAGGCACAGTGGGGAATTGAACTCCCAACCTTTGGCTCTGACCTAAGCCACTGAGCTATCCAGCAGTCAGGATGGGCAGTAAGGGGTGCAGACTGGCCACTAGAAACACATCAAACAATACCCACCCATAAAGTGCAAGGATCAACAGTGCAGTACTGGGGTCTAAGTGAGCAAACTGCACACTGCACACTGGAGCAAACTGAAATCAAGCGGGGGGAGGAAATACACGACTATCAGGCAGTATGTAAGAACTCTGCTTTAACCCTGTTGACACTAGTTGATAATATTGGTATCATGGGTGCATTCAGTGAGAGCAGGCCCTGTGGGGCAGAGCAAGGAGTCACTGTTCACACTTGGGCAGAGGAACACCACAATGGATTTTTCCTATCCCCTTTCAGCATTCGTAGGATTAAAAAATGGTCAGTGATTTAGCCCGAAGAAAGGGGGAATCAAAAGTAATACAATAGACTAAACTGCTGGCAGGAAAGGAGAAGGCAAGTGGCAGCTGATCCTCCTAATAAAGCATAAAATCTTCCCTGGACACTCCATTGACTGAAACACTAAGGAGGGCTCAGACTGAGGTCACCATGTGCTACATATGTCCCTTTGCAGCCACTCTGCCAGCCATTTTGTGGAGTTGTGGGGTCACTGTTTAGATTTCTTGTTTGTGTTCTGGAATATTCTTCTAACTGGGAGTGTTCTTACACACACACCGGTGTGCAGAGTCAGGAATGCAAAAGCATAGACTGTGATGTTTTTAAATACTGCACTTTTACTTGGGATTTCTCTTCCTTTCAGCAAGGTCCGATTTTCAGAAAGCCATGTTTTCATTCAAACCAGCTTTTGACAGCCAGAAATAAGAAGAAATAGGGGCAAGGAAAAATTAACAAGTCTTTGCCCGCCATTATCCCTTGAGACGGGATGAACTACGGTCAATGCAAAAAGCAAAATAAAAGGCTCTGAGACCTGGTTTTAATAGTGAATGATAAAAATACACAGAAATACTTTAGTATATCTTTGGGGTGACGGGCAGCAGGCTTCTACAGCCCCTCAGTAGCAGGAAAGTTGCAGCTCAGTTCTTTAAGTGTCATTCAGATGCAAGCAGGAGCTGTATCTCGAGCACACAGAATCCAGTTCAATCAACTTAAATTAAAGCCGAGACTCCTGAAAAAATCAAGCCAAGCATGACTAAAACCCTTGTCTCCAAATCATCTCAAGTCTGGTTAAAAATTAGACTTTCTCTTAAAAAAAGAAAGAAAGGGAGGGAGGGGAAAACCTCAAGAGGCAGAGTAAAGTCATCTCTCAGCAGGGTAGAGTTGGTGCTTCGCTTGGCTTTAAGGGATTCCTTCATCACATTAGGGTTTCTTCCCCCTTTGCATATCCCAGCATGTAGTTTGTTTGTTAAGCTCTGAGGGCTTTCAGAAGAATTAATTAAAGAAGCTGCCTTAAGTGTAGGGGGAATTTAGCCTGACTAATGCTTTAAGGCTGTAGTTCAAATTCTACCTTTGATACTTTGTTTTGAACATTGAAATGACAAACACTAAATGAGTCAAGCAATCAAATGATCCACCCTCCCACTCATTGACATTTTTTTGCCAAGGCTGCTAATTTTAAGGATTGCATGGTTATGCCAAGGTTATGATAATTATATGTGATGATTTCATTCCCACTACACACCCAAAAAAAAAATAAAAAAAAAATCCAAAACAACCCTGTCAGAAAGGCTAAGTTATGAAATAGTGACTGGTCCATGTAAACTAGTCAACATCATGAGTGGGAAGAAAATTAAATGCTGGCATCCCATAGACAATGCTCTATCCCAGCCTTTCTCAACCTGCTGCCCTCCAGATACCTTAGTCTACAAATCCCATTGTCCCTCGCTAGCCAGATACGATGGGAGACATCTGGAAGGCACCAGGTTGGGAATGCCAGCTCTACCCATGAATCAGTCTAAATGTATCCAACTGAAGTTCTGCTTTGAAATGGTTTCTGGTGAATGAACGAGGCAGTACCAATGTTGTTCCCCCATTCTGGCAGATTTCTATGGCTAGCTGCCTACATTTAGCACAGAGAGAGAGCTAGGAATTCCAAAGCCGGCTCTCTGGAGATCAGGAGCTGAAACGGTGAGGGAGCAACACTCCATCAGAGCCTGGGAAACCGGGCAACATTCTGATGACTCTTGTTTCATGTTCTTCATCCATTCCTTTTGGTTCTGTGCATCCCTGATAGATGGGCAGAGTCTGTGATGTTTCACTTGCCAAAATGCAAAGCAAACAGAAACACAAATATTTGGAACAAAAAGGACTGACCAGAGATGCCTGCAACCATGTGTGGTACCCAGACAGCACATTTCCCCAGTCTTCTGAAACCTAAGGCACAATGTTTCTTGTCTCAGCTCAAATGGAGACATGCACACTTCAGTCTCAGGCTGTATAAGAGTCAGAATTACTTGCCCTTGGTGGAGAATGCATGCCTGTTCCCTGTTTCAGCAAGAATCACTGCTGTTCTGGCTATACATCATGACTGCAAGAAGCCAAACCTTGAGTCTCATATAGAGAAATACAAGAGACATCCTTCTCTGAGAATGGGAATGCTGCAGTGTTGCAAATATGGGTTATAGGTCAAGGACAGAGCACAAACTCTGTATGCAGAATGCCTCCAGTTCCATTCTCAGCATCCCCAGGTAGGGGTAGGAAGGAATCCTGTCTGAAACCTGGGGGGAGTATTGACAAGGCTGGACCAGATGGACTAATGATCTCATGTGACATAAGGCAACTTCCTGTAACCCTTGTGCAACTCTATCTTGTTATGTGAATCCCAATTACTCTGTTCCATCTGGGGCTGATTGGAAGGAAGGAAGTGCTGGACATTGACTTATGCAGAGATACTTTGGATACTTTGGGGTCACAAGAGCCTTAATGATTGACAGCAAGAATGGACACATCTCTACTGAGAAGTACATCTCCCTGAGTCCAATGAGGCTTACTTCCAGCTAAATGAATATGAGAAGATGGGGTACAGATTTATTTATTTATTTATTGCTCCTGTTGAGGTCTGCATTCCCTTGTGAGTAGTACCAAACTTGGGGATAGCCAGTGTGGTGTAGTGGATGAAGTGATGACCTGGGACTCAGGAAACCTGGGTTCAAATCCCCTCTTGGTCATGAAACCTCAGTGGAGGATAGAACTGGTAAAGCCACTCCTTAAATATCTCACTTACCTTGAAAGTGCTATTACAGTCACTGTACGTCAGTTCTGACTTCACAACACATAGCAACAGCACCAAACTAGTCATTGTAGCATTGCAAGCATCAAATGCGGGCAGGCCAACCTCTTCTCCTTTTTTGCCTTTTTGGGCCACCCCTTTTCTCTCTCAATTGGTGACACCCTGTTTTCACTCCTGCCTTTTTTTGTTTTTTGACACCTTCTGTTCCTCTTCCTCCCTATTCAGTGTATTGCCAAAGAAGTGAGTGGTTGCTCTTGCTAGAGATCTGAAACAATTGGTCACTTCAAGAGGCCATGTGTGGAATAAGGCTAAAGTTCATAAGTAGCACACCTGTGCAATACACACTTGCCTAAGTGCAGAGCTTCCTGTGATGGCAGCACTGGTGCCTACCCAGTCTTGGGCTCAGTATATTACAGCCCTTGGCATGCTGTGGGAGGAGGTTAAAAAGTGAAGAGGCTGTTGTTGTGAGGGTTGGAAGAAACAGAGAGGGAGAGAACGAAGAGTTGAGTGGGGTGGTGGAAAGGTGAAGGAAGTAGGGAAATATTTCAGGGGAAATGAAAAGAGAAACCATTGTAATAGAAATGGACAGCCAACCATCTTTAAACAGTGTTCACATTGCATTCAAACCATGAAAAAAAGAGTTTGACTGTTTTGTGTTTTAATTACTGGTACTGCCTAGATTGATTTGATCAGAAGAGCTATAAGATTGCAGCCATACACAGAGAGAATTTAAAGGACACACAACCTTTCTGGCAGAATTCCTTTATTTTCTTCAGGATCCCTGTGGTGGGTTCTGGAGAAGAGAAATATATTCTGATTTGCCCGAGGCAAATAAGAAGTGGCTGCCAAAAGAAGCATTAGTCACAGGGGGATTTATTGTTTTTGTTTTTAAGGAAGAATAGATACAGTGACATACTGAAGCCACCTACGACTGACAAGTGGTAGGATGATGCTGTACTGGGTTCCAGGGCCATGACTACTCAGTCATGGATGATTTCAGTATGTTGGTGTGTTTATTATTCTTAAAAGCACATTCCACGCTGCACCATGGAATAAGTGTGATTGAACTCAAAAGGGCTTACCTGTGAGTAGAGATTTACACAGCTGAGCAGTTTCCTTATTGCTTGTGGCTCATGAACCCTATGCCCTGTCAGGAAATTAGTCTGATCCAGTCACCAAATGAATTTCTCAGCACTTCAGCCTGGTCAGTTGTTGTCATTTATACAAATATCTACAGCTCAGTCTCTCACATCTGAAATTCTGGCCCTGGATGCCCTTCCCGTCTCCATAAGGCTCCTTTTATAGATTCTTATTCTCCTGCTCTGAACCTGATGCCACCTCCATGAGCTAGAATGTAAATGAACAATAATAGATGTGACATTCTTTTTAAAAGAATGACTTCATGTTCTGCCATCCTGCTCTGATGCCAGCCAAATTTGGCAATGTATGGATGCAAAGATTTCACAGAACTCAAAGCATCTGGGGATTAGAGAGTGCCCAGCCTGCATTAATGCACTGGAGAGCAAACAAGATTTGAGACTTGCTTCCTTTCATTGTAGAAAACCCTGAGCAGTGACTTAAAGCCAAATAAGAGAATAAAAAAGTTGCAGGAAGGATAATAAAGATACCTATAATATTTAATGATAACTTGTTAGTTTCTGACCCCATCGTTCAAATTTCACGATTCTCAGCATCCCCATCTCTTCTTAATCCCTTGTTTGCCAGTGGCCCCACTATTGGATTAGAAGAGGCACCAGACTGTGTCTGTCTACATTGAAATCAGGCTGATTTACATCCCTCATAGCTGGAGCCAAAATAAAGGAGAAGGAGAAGAAAGGAATAGAAGGTATGACTTCTGGTTGTTTGCAGCATGGTTGTATCACTTTGGGGGCCCTGATTTTGATGTTCCTCTCAAAAGAGTTCAGAGCATGAGGAAAAGGAACTCCCTTTTACTTAAAACCAGCTGTTAGGCATCTCAATCCATTATCTGCAGCAGCAAGACACTGTCTATTCAAAGGTTTTGCTGCCAGTGGAAAGTATGACGCCAAGGAAGATAGTGGCTGAAACTCCCACTGGCTTTAATAACACCAGGATTTTCAACTCAGATGCCTCCCTACAATAGAGCTCCATTCATCCTTCTCCTCCTCTTCCACTACCGAGAGAGAGAATGAAATAGATTGTGGAGGCTGCTATCCTCTTACCCGAACTTCATTCTCCAGTGTCCTACTGAGGGGGCTGTCTTTCCTTCCAGACTTCATCAATGGACATGATCCTGATAAAATGAAACACTTTTGCTTCCCATGGGTTTTAGTTAGAAACTTTGCACCTTTTGGGCCCATGCTGAAGGCTTATGTGCGTGCAACTGGACTCTATGCAGATTCTTTCCCTGGTTACCCTAGTCTCTATTTCACCCAACCCCTTAAACCTCCTTCCCTATGGCAAATTTTAAGCTGTAAGCTCCTTGGAGCATGGATCCTTCTCTTTGTTTTATTTAAATGAATTAGCTGGCTAAATAGCTCAGTGAATTAGGTATGAGATGGAGATTGGGAATTTGATAGCCCACTGTGCCTCTGTGGAGAAGAACCAGCCTGTGCAGCCTTGGGCAAGTTGCACAATCCCATAAGTACTTTTTAAACCAACTAATAATTATTATTTTTTTCAAATTATTTTCATAAAGTACATCTGTGGTGCTATAAAGAAAAAAAAATGAAGAATGAATACAAGGTTACGATTTCCCATCTTACTGAATAAGATGTAGATGTGCTTATTTTATTTTGGTAGAATGATGCTCTTTCTGCAAGTGGCAAACTATCAGTACCTATTTCTCAAACAATGCAATTGTCAGGTGGTTGGAAGTGAGGTCTTCACTGCTTTCTAGAGTTTCTTTCCTATGGAAGCTCCTCCCTGTGGATGGAAAACATGGTACAGTCATTTCTTCAAGGTAGAAAGAAAATGTGTGTTTGTCTGTGTATCTGTTTACAACATACCTCCAAGACACTGAAACCTGGCATGGACACTTAAGAGGATCCAAGACAGGTGCGCCGCAGAGGGTTTTTTAAAAAACAATAATTAATTAATTTTATTAATTAAAAACTCTCTGTAGCTTGCAGTACCCTCTTCAGTCAATTACTCTTCTTTTGAGGCTGAAATACAGTCAGGCCTCTGGGCAGTTACATGTAGTTCTCCTTGCAGCAAGTTCTCCACAGTTTTCAGCTGGGAAAAAGAGACTGAAGATCTTGCTGGCTGGTAATGAGAGGATGGGGAAGAGAGTGAACAGAGAGAAAAGCTGTGCAAGTGGAGGGTGAGAAAGACCAGTTAAAAAGAAAATGAAGAGGAAGAGGAAGAGGAGAGGCAGAAGAGCGAAAGATAATGGGGAACGTATTTTATTTTGGAATAAAATAAAATGAAATAGCAATGGCATTTTATTTATTTCTTCACATTACATAATTACATTATAGCTCACTTATATCTCCAATGAATTCTACATGGCAAATATGTCTCATCTCTTCACTTTATATTCACATCACCCTTCTGAAGTAGTTTCTCAGCTCAAAAAGTTATTTTTCCCAAGGAATTTGCTATGGAATTCAATACAGATTGCCATCAGGATCTTTTGATGTAATCACTGGGCTAATTACAACAATAAAAATTTTAATTATTATTATTATAAGGTACATAGGATAGGGTGGAGAGTATGTCTTGTAGCATTAATAGTAAAACTACATTGAATCTGAACAAACTTTGATATTGTTCCAGAAAGTTGCAAACAAGTTTTACTGAATGTAGTTTTTGACTAGGTGTTTTGTATATGCCAATAAAGGTTTTTGATTGATTGATTGATTGATTAATTGCCACCCCCATAAAATAGCTTGTTACCCATTCAGAAAACTTTACTAAATCATGACATTGAGTGCTGCTTTGCCAATTACTGGTTCGTTACTTTTCCTTACTTTAAAAAAAAGCAGTAGAATTAGAAGGAGATAATACATGAAAAAAATCTGCTCAGGTAGCTCACTTTAAAAATATTGATAAGGATGATGAGAAAATGTTACTGTCACAGAAAAAACATAAGGTTGTTATGACCTGTTAACTTCCAAAATTTCATGTTGCTTGTTACTGTTATAAAAAAAAATGATGAATTACAGGTAGAGCTAATTGTAAGCCTGTATATTATCTGCCAGCTTGGGGTG
The DNA here is from genome assembly GCA_037013535.1 of Intellagama lesueurii. NCBI lineage: Eukaryota > Metazoa > Chordata > Lepidosauria > Squamata > Agamidae > Intellagama > Intellagama lesueurii. The sequence goes on along the minus strand of JBAJHW010000004.1, from coordinate 88,770,334 downwards.
GTGGTGGTTTGAAATTGAAAGTGATGGCCCGAAGGTCACCCTCTCAAGGTCATAGCTCAATGGGCACGAGAAACTAGATGTCTACACTTCCACTTCAGTATTTTAGCCACTGCACAATGCATACTGCCACCAGACTGTACTGCTTTCATATTACCAGCTGAGGAATGATGTTTGAGGTGGGAGAAGTGCTTTTTTGGACCATTACTCCCCCAAAACCCCAATCAACATGGCCAAGAGCAGAAGAGTCTTTTGTGCCCCATCCATGCAACAGAACACTGACTGAAACAGTAAGCCTCTTTATACCTTGGAATGAGCCCCATGGAATGTCAGAGGACCAGTTTCTGAGGAAACACGTTCATAGTCTTTCAGATGCAAGTGGACAGGACAACATCCTTACTGGAGAGGAAACTCAGAAGGTTTTGAAAAGAGACTGATCTGAGGAGACTGCCTTTGGCAAGAGATGGTGGTGAATGTTTTGTGTCTCTCTATTCCAGGCCTCATTTTACTGTGGGTGGCTCCTAGTACTCAGGATTGAGTTCCAAACAACTTTCAAACAAGCGCTTTTAACAACCAATCTGGGTTTAGGTTGTGTAAGTCATTTTGAATACCTTTTGTAGAGAGGCAACAAATAAGTTCACATGTAAACAAATCAATAACTGTAAATCCACTTCAAAGAGCCATTTGGTAATACGGCTTCTAGAATCATACCTCTTTCTTCCTTAATGTACGCACAGTTATTACTTTGATCAATATTTTGAGAACTTAAATCCCTGTTGCACAATTTTCAGGCTTTCTCTTGGACTAATTTGATTTAGAAAAGAGTTTTCTCTAGAGTTGTGAAATGTTGGGGCTTTTGGGATTACATGACTGCCTGGAGGATTCTGGGATTTGTAGTCCCAAATCCTAATGTTTCCAAACTGTGCTCCTCCCCTGCCCCAACTTTCTTCAGTGCAAGTAGTTGTGTGTCCCTGCATCTGTGTACGATGGCAGCAGGCCTGAGTCAAGATTTTTCACTGCCAGATGGACAAGATGTGCCACCCTCCCTTCTCTGTCCACATAGGAAGCTAACTAGATGGACATTTGAATCTTATATAAACTCTGGTGACAGAAACATGTTCTCTGACACACCTGAGTGTGTGCTAGTAGACTGAGGGGAAATATGATAGCACTTTTCAAATACTTGAAAGATGGTCATATAGAGGAGGGTCAGGATCGGTTCTCCATATCCCAGAGTGCAAGGCATGTAATAATGTGCTCAAGTCACAAATTTAGGCTGAATATCAGGTAAAACATCCTGTTAGAGCAGTACAGCAATGGAACCAATTACTTCAGGAGGTGGTGAGTGCTGCAACAGTGGAAGCATTCAAGAGAAAATTAGACAACCATCTGTCAGATATACTTTGATTCAGTTTCCTGCACTGAGCAGGGGCTGGACTCAATGGCCTTACAGTACAGAACCCTTCCAACTCCATTATTCCATGATTCTATGATTATACTGTGTATAATTCCTTCCAGCTGATCAGGTCACACTGCCTTCAGTTTTAATAGTTTCATCACTAATTTAACCAAAGGCAGAGTAATTTGTTCTTTGTGGCTGTATTCAAGATTCATTCTGAGCAGACACCTTTGAAGTTTGCAGGAAAGCTATTCAACAAGAAAGGGAAGGCAGATACTGTCTATTAGCAGCTGAATCTCTGTGCATTAACTCAGCATATTTCATCAAATGAGTTGTAACTGATTGACTAAGGTGCCATCATCTCCTGTTGTAAAACATGATGTCCATCTTCTTTCATAGTAAACAAGAGACATCATAAATATAAACCTAGTGTGGTAGAGTGGTTATATTGGTTAGACTGGGATTCAAGAGCTTCTAATCCCCTGCTTTTTGTAATTCATCTTTAAGAAACAGACCTGGCACAGATATGTTCCAAGACTTTTGAGACTTTTCTGCACTATTGACAATATATTGGTGCACAGCCTGATGAAGATTGGCATACATGAAAAGCTAGCCTTTTTTTAGTACTTATTTATGAAGGTATCACCTGCTCTTGCTTTCACTTAAGCTTATAATTCGCTCTCAGCCTATCTTACTTCATGAAGCTGTCATGAGAATGAAGTTTGGAGAAGAGTTATCAATGCTGCCTCAAGACCACTAGAGGAGCAACACGATATAAATGTAAATTAATAACAAACACTAAAATTGCCATCTCCCTTTTGCTGTCCAAAAAAGATATTGGATTCCCAGTGTGGTGGACAGAGTAATGGACGAAGACTCTGGCAAACAGTGTTCAAATTCCCGTTCAGTCATGGAAACTCATTGGGAGAATAGAACTGGTAAAGGTAAAGGTAAAGGTTCCCCTTGACATTTAGTCCAGTCGTGTCCGACTCTAGGGGGCGGTGCTCATCCCCGTCTCCAAGCTATAGAGCCAGCGTTTTGTCCGAAGACAGTTTCCGTGGTCACGTGGCCAGTGCGACTAGACACGGAACGCCGTTACCTTCCCACCGAGGTGGTACCTATTTATCTACTTGCATTTGCATGCTTTCGAACTGCTAGGTTGGCAGGAGCTGGGACAAGCGACGGGAGCTCACTCCGTTGCGTGGATTCGATCTTATGACTGCTGGTCTTCTGACCCTGCAGCACAGAGGCTTCTGCGGTTTAACCCACAGCGCTACCACGTCCCTACTCCTTAAATACCTCACTTACCTTGAAAGCCCTGTTAGGATTGCTATCAGTCAGTTCTGACTTGATTGCACAGAACATGCACACACAATCATACTAGACGTATAAAAACTATAACACCATGGAAATCAATGGGAATTTGCCACAATCTGAATCAGGGCTGGAATCCTTGGCGTCATTTCACAGATCAATACTCAAGGTAAGGCATTATTCAATAGGAATGTGCAAAGTTACTTCATGGGGAGTCAGACCACTGGTTCATCCCCAGCTGTGACTGCCAGCTACTTTGCAAGATTTATGGAAGGTTTTTTGGGTCCTCCTTCAGGGGACAATGCTGGGAACTGGCCTGGGGGGGGGCTTGAGAAAGATGGACGCAACCCCAGACTCTGTACAGTCTTTGAAGCCAGCTTCAAACAAAAAAGGCAAGTACGATACTTACAGTGCTGCAAAACATCAACATGAAAGCAAAAGGTAGGTCAGAGGTGGGGGCAACAGTGGTGGCCAATTTTCTACACACACACACACACACACACACACACACACACACACACAAGTTGGGGAAGTACACAAGGCTCACCAAAACCTAAGAAGAACAAAACTGCCATTGACTGGTAGTCAACATCCAGTTTTTTTAATGTGTTTTTGCTGTTAAACAAGGGTCCCTGTAACCTTCTGGAAAGGTAAACTACATTTTCTGGAAGTTTCCAAGAGAAGCAATGCTTGCTTATATACTTACCTTAATGACTGACTTAGTTTATTTGTTTGTTTGTTTGTTTTTCAGATTATCTGGGTGAGTGCCTATCAGGTGGCTGCACCACCTACATGGGTGGGTGCTGCTGGCCAGGCAGCTGCCTTAGCCAGGCTAACTACTGCTAAGGCTAAGAGGTAGTTGGTTTGGTGCTGCAGTGGGCCTTGTGGCACTTTCGCTTAGGCTACAGAGAGAGCCTAGATTGGTAGAGGTAGGCAATGATGATGATGATGATGATGATGATGTGATCGTCTAGTGCCTGTTGGAACTGGTTTCCAAAACACCTGATAAATTTAGCTGATTTTTCTGAAGGTACCAGCTTGTCACCTCACATCTACACAAGGTCTTCCTTGTAGCATTTCAGTGCTTGAGCTAAGAACAGCTACAAGCAAGTGTTCATTTACATCCTCCACCTGAACAGTCACTAAATATTACCTAGCAACTTGCATGACAAGCCCTGCAGAAATATCTCCCCCACTATAAATAAAGAAGTAACTTGGCATAGTAGACCTGTTACTGAGTATCTTTTCTGCTTTCCAGTTCAGTTAGGGTAGGGAAGAGATATCAGCTATGAAGAGCATTGTGGATCTTGGAAGAATCCATTGTGGATCTTGGAAGAATGGGCCACTGAAATAATAAATGGGTCTCTTCTTGAGGGCAAGGTTCCTCTTGCCCTTAAGGAAACGCTCATTAGGTCCATTAGAAAGAAACCGAGCTTGGCGGCGGACAACATTGGCAATTATAGGCCCGTCGCCAATGTTTCTTTTCTCAGCAAGGTAGTTGAGAGGGTGGTGGCCGACCAGCATCAGGCTCTCTTGGATGAAACCAATGCCCTGGATCCATTTCAGTCGGGCTTCAGGGCGCGCCACGGCACGGAAACGGCATTGGTCGCCCTGCTGGATGACCTACTTAGGGAGGCCGACGGGGGCAAAATGTCCTTGCACGTCCTCCTTGATATCTCAGCCACCTTTGATACCGTCAACCACGGTATCCTCCTGGGGAGGCTCTCCGAGTTGGGGATTGGTGGCCTTGCTCTCACTTGGCTCTGGTCCTTCTTGGAGGGCCGTCCCCAGAGAGTTCAGCTTGGGGAGAATGTATCGGCCCCGTGGTCCCTCAGTTGTGAGGTCCCGCAGGGTTCGATCATCTCCCCAATGCTGTTTTACATCTATATGAGGCCATTGGGGGGGGCATCTGGGGATGTGGAGCTTTGTGTCACCAATATGCTGATAACACCCAGCTCTACATGTCCTTTTTTCCATCTGCAGTGGATGCCGTTCCGTGCCTTGGGTGCTGCCTGGAGGCCATTCTGCAATGGATGCAGTTGAATGGACTAAGGTTGAACCCGGACAAGACGGAGGTCCTGCGGGTGGGGAGCCCCAATGTCAGTGGTTTGGGGAACTCCCTCTCTTTTGGGAGGGTGACTCTCACCACAAAGAATTCAGTTCGCAGTCTGGGGGTCCATCTTGACCGGGCGCTTACCATGGACACCCAGGTAGCATCCGTGGTTCGGTCTGCCCACTTACATCTTCAGCGAATCACCCAGCTGCATCCCTATGTAGACACGGGGGCGCTTACCACGCTGGTCCATGTGCTCGTAGTCTCAAGAATAGACTACTGTAATGCTCTCTACGTGGGGCTTCCTTTGAGACTGATGCGGAAGCTTCTGATGGTCCAGAACACGGCGGCCAGGCTATTAACAGGGGTGAAAAGATTTCACCATATTTCCCCCACTTTGGCCGCCTTACACTGGCTACCTATCTGCTTCCGCATTGATTTCAAGGTGTTAACCATTACATATAAAGCCCTTAACAGTTTAGGACCTTGATACCTGGCAGAGCGCCTTCTTCCACCCAGTTCTACCCGTATCACCCGCTCCAGTCAGGCTGGGCGGTTGAGGGGCCTAATGCCAAGAGAGGCCCAGTGGGAAAAAACCAGAAATCGGGCCTTCTCAGCAGTGGCCCCTCACCTTTGGAACAACTTACCTGTTGAGATCCGCCTGGCTCCCTCGCTGAGGGCCTTCAAGACTAGCTTGAAGACATGGCTATACAGGCAGGCTTTCCCTACAGCCATTACCTAGCCTATCTCCCCTTTTCTTCTTTTTCTTTTATCTCCTTCTTCTTCCTCTTCTTTTTTCCCCCCTCTTTCTTTTTTCCTTTCCCATCTTGGATTAATCTGGATTTTATCTTAATTTATTTTTATATTATATGTAAATCGCCCAGAGTAGACACATTCTAGATGGGTGGTATATAAATAAATAAATAAATACATACATACATAAATCATTCATTCATTCATTCATTCATTCATTCAACTGGGATGATATCATTACAACAGAAACCTGGCTGAGCTATCTATCAATCCCACCTCCAATTCTCTCAGCTTTAGTGCTTGCAGGACTGTTGAAGGATAAATAACATGCCAGTTACATGCTACCTTGTACATTAACATTGCTACGTAAACAATTATTTTAACAGATACTTATGTCTGCTACAGGGACGTGGTGGCGCTGCGGGTTAAACCGCAGAAGCCTTTGTGCTGCAAGGTCAGAAGACCAGCAGTCATAAGATCGAATCCACGCAACGGAGTGAGCTCCCGTCGCTTGTCCCAGCTCCTGCCAACCTAGCAGTTCGAAAGCATGTAAATGCAAGTAGATAAATAGGTACCACCACGGTGGGAAGGTAACGGCGTTCCGTGTCTAGTCGCGCTGGCCACGTGACCACGGAAACTGTCTACGGACAAACGCTGGCTCTAAGGCTTGGAGATGGGGATGAGCACTGCGCCCTAGAGTCGGACACGACTGGACTAAATGTCAAGGGGAACCTTTACCTTTACCTATGTCTGCTGCAAAAATAAGAAAAATAATAATCAAGTCCATTCCAATGTATAGGGGATGCTTTCTGGGGTTTTCTATGTACAGCGTACTCAGAAGTGGTTTATTAGTCTCTTCTTCCATAGATGCCGTGGCGCCGTACAGGTTGCCCAAGACTACAGAAGCCGGTCCTTCTCCCAGAAACCATTCTGGGCAATTGAACTTGCAGTCTCCAGCTGCACAGTGAAGTACCCAATGAGCCATCTAGCCAGCTTACTTGGGGGGAGGGGACCCTTCCAAAATTTAAATTGGGAGGAGCGGTGAACCTCAGCATAGGTGATTCCATTATATTTCTGCTCCATATTTCTACCAAAGTTTTTAAAAATTAACAAAATACTGTACTGAGCACTGTTCTATTAACCAATACAAATGTTTTTGATATATTTGGAAGGATACATTTTGGTTGGGTAGGTGGGCTCCCAAGTGCACATAGATCTCTCCCATGTTAATTGCAAGCTATCCACATGAAAGTAAGGTATTATTCCACTCACACAAAGTGATACACTAGTGGGACAGTTGCAAAACATCTTTGAGACAGGAGAAAGTTACACCACTGAATGAAGCTAGGTGTTACACCTAGCAAGGAGCTAAGTGATACACCTTCGAGTGCTGAAAAATATCTGTTTGTCCTAGTACCTGGTTTTCTCACCTCTGTACCTTCTATTCCAGTCAGCTTTGCTTTATAATTGGTCATTAAAAGGCAAATATAGGCTTAATCTGAAAGTCTGATTACTAAGGCATGTGTCCCTAAGGAAATCACATCATGGGAGAGAAGACAGGCTAATTATAGGGAAGATGCACTCTCCTTAACAACTAGTTTGAACCACCAATGTCATAAAGAAGAATTATGAGGGGAGGGGCTGGAATACACAAGCATTCTCACTCTCCCACTGTATACTGAGCTGTGTTGAAAACCAATGGAATGGAATGGAATGGTTATCATTTCCCAGAACACTATAAGCACCCTTATTTTTCTATCTAGCACAATAATCTCTGGTGGTAACAACAACACTAGGTTCTCAGGAAGAATGTTTTCCCACTGCCCATTCCTTGATATGTTTATAAGTAGAAATGACAGGATTGAAACTGTGAGATATTACATTAAAAATATATGTCCTACAATTGACCTATGATCCCTCCCTGTGCCCTCTCTCTCCTGCTTCACACACACCACCAGAATTCATCCCAGGACAAATGAAGGCTAGTATGCAGTCAGGAAGGCACGTCCACTATTCCTGAATTGTTACATCTGTCTCCTGCCTAATGTTCATACAAAAAAATAAGGATCTCTCAGGAAAATTATTTTTAAAATAATTAGTTACAATGATAAGACAAAAAGTAGTCCATTACCATCCAGGAGCAACAATAACATCCAGAAGCTGAACACTGTCCATCTACTGGTTCCCAGCCTTGAGTCTCCAGATGTTCTTGGACTAAAACTCTCAGAAGCTTTCTTCACTAGCTGCGCTGGCCAGGATTTCTGGGACTTCTAGTACAAGAACATATGGAGACCCAAGGTTAGGAACCACTGTTTTACATAGTAGTGCCTATATCCTGTCATAATCTCCAGTTGGTAGTTGGTATGTCTGTCATTCCACTCATCTTGTCACCATGCATTTGCTTGGTAAAAATAAAACCCTTCAAAGGTGTTATGTGCCATCAATAGAGATGGGCAGGAAGTTAACAATGAACCAGAAAATTAATCAAAAATTGCTAATTCATTGGTTCCGATCAGTTCAGTTTGTCCAAAATGGAGAACCTGAACTTTCCAAACCAACAATTTCTTTGGCAATTTCTGAAACTCCTGGTTGGTTGCCCTCGCACAGCCTGCCCCACCACCCACTTCCCACTGCCCCCGTCACCTCCCTACTTTTTCCTGCTACTGCCTCCTCTTCCTCCACTGCTACCGCCATCTTGAGAGGCCCACCGCAGGCCAGCAGATTCTGCACATGAACCTGCCTCTCAGATGAGAGGCGTGGACATGTGCAGAGGCCGCTGGGCTGGCTGACAGGCTGGCTACCCAATTTTTAAAATTAATTTTCTTTAAAATTACCCAGTCTCTACGCTGTCTAAAAAAAAAAACCCAAACCAACAACCCGATTCGTGGTTCGTTCAGGAAAATTTGTAAATTTGTGGTTCATGGTTTGTGGACTTCCACAAACCAAGATAAACTGCCATTTTAGTGGTTCATGCCCATCTCTAGCCATCAATTCATTTGTCGGTGACTATATGAGTTAATTTTTAAGACTTTTTTTATTGACAATCCATTCAAAACAACTTAACAGAATAATATAAATTATAATACAATAATAATACACTTCCTATTTATGGACTCTTGTACATTCATATGTATATGTACAGTGTTAACATTATCTCTTTATCTTTTAAGGTAGTCTTTTTCATGGCTCATCATCTCATTTTTATGTCTGGATCACCCCAGTTAAACTGACCAGCAGTCCAACCCTTTGAAGGGGTTGTTTGCTCTATTTTTTGATTCAGTCAACAAAGGTTGCCATATCTTCATAAAATTATTTTGTTTTATGTGACTATATGAGTTAATGACCTCCCAAATGTCCTATCGTTAACAGCTGTGCTCGGATCTTAGAAACCAACAGCATCTCATGTTACCCCATTCACTTTTCCTGCTGCCCATCCCTCTCCTGGAAATACTGTCTTTTCCAGGAAGTTCTGCTCAGGCCTTGCAAACTAACAGCTGTCCTAAATTGAGTCCCCCCATCTCATGTTAGGTCTTCCTCTTTGGTCAGTTCTGTATTCTCATTACATGTGCAAACTAGGATACCCTCCTTTTACTCATTTTTGCTCTCATCAGAGTTTAGGTTTGACTTTATTGAGCAACTTTTTTTTTTGTATTTTTCCATGTATAAGATGCCCCCATGTATAAGATGCCCCCCCACTTTTCTAACTCAAAATTAAGAAATCAATATTTTAAACATAAAACAGAACACATTTTTATTTAGTAATTATGTAACATTTACATATCAATACTGTCATATTATGCATCACACTTTAACTTTATTCAGCCTCTGGGCTCAGAACACTCAGACATTAGGAGTCCCTGTTGCATCTGAGCACTGTTGCAATTAGTTTGTTCATATCATCTGATGTCAGGTTCGTGATTGGAGGAAGCTAAGTCTCAAAATATTTTGGCTGTTTTTGGTTCTGACCTGCCCCAGCAACCATACTACAGATCATGTGATCATCTTTCTAGGATACTCTAATACTAGATAATTCTACAGGGAAGTTGCTGTGTACTTAAATTTCTGCTTTCAAAAGCCAAACATTCAATTCTTAAAAAAACTGTTTTATGAATGGAGATATTGTGCAATCCAAAATGGCAGCAGGAAAAGGGATGCCAAACTTTACCTAGCAAAGGACAGCCTGAATGTTGTTGACATCCATGTCAGCAGTCAAGATGGTCTACGGCAGTGGTCCCCAACCTTGGGCCTCCAGATGTTCTTGGACTTCAACTCCCAGAAATCCTGGCCAGCAGAGGTGGTGGCGAAGGCTTCTGGGAGTTGTAGTCCAAGAACATCTGGAGGCCCAAGGTTGTGGACCACTTGTCTATGGGATAACCTCTTCTGCTCTCTACCATTCTGAAAGAGACACCAAACAAGGGAAATTACTGCTTTTTTCATCAGTCAACCACTTCTCACCCAAACACAAAGCAATGGTCAGGGATGTTTTTCAACAAACATATGAACACCTGGAACACATCTTCCTGGGAAAATTAAACATCTCTTTGTGAATCATGGCAGCAATTTAAATAGCAGGGTGCAGTGTGTATGTGCAGGATCAATTTCTGTGCAGTCATTCCTCACAGGTGCAGTTGTGGGGGCACGGGAAAGGGCCTTCTCTGTTGCTGCTCCCAGAATCTGGAACTCCTTCCAACAGGAGGCCAGGCTGCCCCCATCATTGTTGTCCTTCTGCAAGCAGGCAAAGAACTTCCTCTTCAGGCAGGCTTTCCCTTAAAAACTGGTGGTCTGAGAAGGGTTTTTAAATGGATTGTTGTGCTCTGTTGTTTTAAATGTGTTTTAGTATTGATTTTATTACTGTTTTTAATGTAATACTTATTTAATTCTTTTTTAATATTTGTATACCTACTGTTCTTAGCTTCTGCATATTGTCTTTTTAATAATGTAAGCTGCCTTGGGTTCCTTTTAAGGAGAAAGGAGAGACATACATACATACATACATACATACATACATACATACATACATACATACATACATACATACATACATACATACCCTAGGTTGCTTTGAGCATATTGAGAGGAAAAATGGTATATAAGTTAAAATTGATGATGATGATGATGATGATAAGCATAGTTACTCTTTTTTGGTGTACTTTTTAAAATTCTCATAAGCAAATAAAATTGTTACCTTCTAACTTTGTGGGGAGAAAACCCATCAGAATGGTAAAAGCTGCTGGCCTGTGGTGTGTGAGGCCACACAACCCTGTAATTATACAAGTAATTAGGAACAGCTGCACTTAAACAAGTGCAACATTATCCCTTGTTACATTACATTTATAACACAACTTAGTTATCCTGACCCCCCACATGCTATTAATTGCACATAACTCACTGTTTATAATAAGTTATTTCTAAGATCAGGCTGCTTCTTTTTTTTTTAAGAGATGAAAGGTTCAGTGCTATTTTCTAACATCAGAAGTGAAAGGAAGGGCACTGCCTTTTCATGCCCATCAAAAACTGCACGTCTGCCTGATCACTTTGTTCCGTCGCTGCCAGTGAGTCTTCTGCAATCAGCTTCAGAGAGTTTATATCTCTTTTCAAAACCACTGAGATATAAGAGGAGTGCTAGGGCCATAAAACACCTTAATTACCTTGGGTTGGAGGCATTAGATCTGCTGACACTGCTTTCCAACATCTTAGGCTTTTCAGTCAAATTTTCAGATTCAGACAATTTCTGGTTTTACAGAAAAAGAGAGGAAGGGAGAGGGGGGGAACTGTGAGAACTACAATTCAGAAATACAGAGATTGCTCATGATGGAACAGGCATCAATGAAATTTTGTCTTTAAGAGCAGGCTTGTGAAATACTGTTCTGAAAGCTGTTGGTAAAAATCAAATTTGGTATTTCAGTTTGTGTTTTAAAAAAAAGTCAGAATCTACAATATGTTCTATTATTTTGCAGGCAATCTGACTGATCTCAAGAGGCCTCATTCAACAGATCAGACTGCATGCATGTAAACACTCATTACTCTGACCAAGGAGAGGGGAGAGAATTTCTTTCAATTTGCATTTCCATAAGAACTTATGCAGTTCGCACTTCTTTAATTAATATACAAATAGGAATACAGCTGTCTTTATGCTTCTTAGAATATGATGAGGCACTTGTGTCGACTCAACAAAACAAAACAAATGAATATTGGGGGCAGTGCACATAAAAATACTGATATTTGTAAGAAACTGCACAAAACTGCATTTCATTCCAACAAGCTGCTTGCAAAAAAAAAAAAAAAAAAAAGTATAGTAGGGGACTGGAAATAGGAAGAAGGATCTTCTATGGGCAGAAAATAATCTTCTTATATTGGCAAAAATGCCCTTGTACTGATAAACCCCTCCTCCTTCTGGCTGATCTCAGAGACCTACTGGCAAAGGAACCTGCAAAGCGAACTGCTTTGGTAGTGGAGATCTACCAAGAGAAAAAACAAAAAAAAGGGGGGGGAAATAGGAGTAGAGTGATGGGGAAGCTAAATTATGTCAGATTCAAACCTCTCCCTGCCCCAGGATGCAGCCACTCTGGCAGCAGAAAGTCAGAGCAAAGTGGGGGCTAGTCTTATGTAATTTCCAGCGTCTGGGTGATGTTTGGATATTCAGGTGAAACTGAACAATATAATAGTAATACACATTTCTCCCAGGAATTGCACCAATCTGAGCAGCACGGTTGTGATTATATGCTGGGATTTTCTTTTAACAAACAAACATACATACATACATACATACATACATACATACATGCATACATACATTTCATAGGTACATACATACATACATACATTTCATAGGTACATTTATATCCTGGCTTTCTTTCTCTCCACTTGATCCTCACCACAGCTCTGTGAGGTAGGTCAGGTGACTAGCCAAAGGTTACCTAGTGAGTTTCATTGGTGTGTGTGACGTTTATTCGTCTTCAGAAAGTGGCCTGTGAAAGGTGGGTCTTGTGGCAGCCCCCCGTTGGATGGTGGTGGCCTGGCCAGCCCTCTCTCCTGTCATGGCAGCTCCATGTAGCAGCCAGGGAGGGTGCTAGGGCATGCAGGGAGGCTGACATATGTTGGGGGTGGTGTGTGTGTCTGTGTATGTGTGCATGTGAAACAACTGTTTATGCTTTGTAGTTACACTTTTGGGGGTGCCGTTAACCCCAGTGTTGTTGAAGGGGAAAGTGTACAACAATATAACAGCAGAGAAAATGCATTAAAAAGGTAAACGAATTATGAGGTCTTAGAATCAACCCGGTCAGAAAATGCTACTTTTTTGTTTGTGGTGTCAGAAGAGGGCAGGGAAGAAACCACTAAGATTTATGCTGACCGTGTTATGCTGATGGGCATAATTATTAGGATTTGAGCCATATTTCCAAGATAAAAACCAATGAATTATTGTTACAGGCTAAATCCAGCTGCTACTCCCAACTACTGTAGACACACTGGCTAAAATCCTCTTCCCTGATTAAGCAGGAGTAATGAAAATACTGTAATTTCTGAAAGTGAATTGCCCCAAGTTAAGAAATCTCCGTACATATTATCTGTTGCATACTAAGTTGTGCGACTCAGTGTGCAGCAGACAATGTCTATGAAGATTTCTTAACTTGGGGCAACTCACATCTGCCATTTGCATACCTAGCACAGCACAAGCCAACACTTTAACTATGTGCACTTCTTCCTTTGCCATTTAGTGAAGCCATAACCCCATGACTATGAATATAATTTTAAACCTGCATGTTGGAGTTCAAAAGGTTAGTCTTCATTAAGTTGCTAGTAATGTAATATAGTTAAATCCATTACTGCGGAAATGCATGAAGCATAACTGTCTTGTTCATAACTTGTTCCTTTCAAGCAACAAGTACTGCTGGACAGCTCTGGTCTTTTTGTGATGACAAGCTTCAGACTCCAAGTTCACGTTTTAAACTTTCCTTAACCTCAGACATTAAGCTCAGCCCGGAACAGATATGTGGCAAGTTGCTTGCTTTTTGCTTTTTCCTGAACATCAGCAAGATTTCTTTGCTAAGTGTGTGGGACAGCAATTCCATTCTCCCTCATGAGATAAGGAAGACAGCTTCAGGGCGTTTCTTCAGCAGGAAATGCCCAAGGGCCAATTTGAATGTAGAACATCTCTAACAGGTTCATGAGGGGAATAAGATGCAGGGCTGTCCCATATTTTATTCTTTGAAATGTAGTTTAGCTTAAAAAATGTCAATGTTCTACACCACACATGTGCAAGCACGTGCATGCACACACATGGAACAGAACCCTTGCCTTGTTACCAGTGGCATCTGGTGCTCACTGTGATTGGTGGAAGGTGCAGCAGCCAATGGTGGGCAAAGCATGGTGGGCATTCTCTCTCTCTCTCTTGTACACAGGAAGGCAAGCGGACCTTAAAAAAATACAGATGGGCATGGAACAGGTTTCAGTAGGTTCCACCCTGAACACAAGATCTATTGCTTGCAGTCAAGACTGTAGATTCAAACCCAGGCCTCCTGCATCATAGTCCCTTACACTATCCACTACACCACAGAGGGTCTATAAAAGCTTCATTAGAAAGGAAGGAAGCTTGGGATCCAAGCCAGCAGATAGGTTCAATGTGCATTGTGTGGCACGCCAAACATCCAAGGAAAAGCTGGTCAAAGACGTAACATGGCAATCCTAACATGTATCTCTCATTTGAGCTACTGCTGTGGTCACAGACTCAAAGTCATTCTCACATGTCAAATTTGGCAGACTTCCTAGGTGAAATAGTTTAACACAAGTACACCCTCATGGTGTTTTCTGAGAGAGATGGCACTGTCGTCACCAAAGAAGGGTGATTTTTTCTTTTTGAAATTCTGGGCATAAAGCAATGAAAGAGCAGAAAACAAAGAGTCAAGAACCCACTTCCATTTCAAGCAACATCCCTGTAAAAACCATAGCTCGAAAGTATGCCATTTAGTAACATTTGAGTTTGTCAACACTTGAGCCACCAGAGAGTAAATTATAGTTTTCAAATACGACTTGACACTTTCCTCCCTTCAGACTAATTTTATGGCCTCTCCTTAGACTAATTATATGGCCTCTGCATAGAAGAATGACTTTGAGACATGTGAAGTTGCACTGTATTGTTTTTTTGGGTGATGACTCCTGTTAAAATCACAAACAGAACATAAAAGAGGAGGGGAAAATGTTAATGGTCAGGGCACCTACATGTTGTCCCTATTAGCACACATATGAAAAGTGAAATCTAGTGTAGCAGTATGCCTGTTTCTGAATCAGAGCCTGGACATGTTACTTTTCTGAGCTACAATTAATAGATTTCCTAAACTAGTGTAGTTAGGATTCTGGAAGTATTCTTTCTTAGAATCATGAAGTAGGAAGGGTCCTAACAAGGCCATCAAGTCCAACTCCCTGCTCTTTGCAGGAATACAAAATCAAAGGATATCTGCCAGGTAGTTGTCTAAATTTCTCTTGAATGCCTCCAGTGTTGGAGCCCTCACCACCTCTCGAGGTAATTGGTTCCATTGTCATACTGTTCTAACAGTTAAGAGGTTTTCGTGATATTCATCCTAAATTTGGCTTCTTGTAACTTGAGCATGTGGGACGTGGTGGCGCTGCGGGTCAAACCGCAGAAGCCTCTGTGCTGCAAGGTCAGAAGACCAGCAGTCATAAGATCGAATCCACACGATGGAGTGAGCTCCCGTCGCTTGTCCCAGCTCCTGCCAACCTAGCCGTTCGAAAGCATGTAAATGCGAGTAGATAAATAGGTACCACCTCGGTGGGAAGGTAACAGCGTTCTGTGTCTAGTCGCGCTGGCCACGTGACCACGGAAACTGTCTTCGGACAAACGCTGGCTCTATGGCTTGGAAACGGGGATGAGCACCGCCCCCTAGAGTCGGACACAACTGGACTAAATGTCAAGGGGAACCTTTACCTTAACGTGAGCCCATTTTTGCATGCCCTGTACTCTGGGATGATTCCTCCTCTGTATGACAATCTTTCAAATATTTAAAAAGGGCTATCCTATCTCGCCTCTTCTTTTCTTTTCTCAAGGCTAAACATGTCCAGTTCTAATACTCAAGATGAGGCCTAACCAGTGCTGAATAGAAGGGAATTAGTACCTCAGACTATCCTTCTGTTAATGCAGCCTAAAATAGCATTTGCCTTTTTTGTAGCCACATCACACTGTTGGCACATATTCAGCTTGTGATCTATGACTCCATGATCCTTCTCTCTCATTGTATTGCTGAGCCAGGTATCCCCCATCTTGTAACTGTGTGTTTGGTTTCTGTTTCCGAGGTGCAGTACTTTACACTTATCCCTGCTGAATTTCATTCTGTTGTTTTCACACCAGTGCTCAAACCTCTTTCTTTCTTTCTTTTTCTTTCTTTCTTTCTTTCTTTCTTTCTTTCTTTCTTTCTTTCTTTCTTTCTTTCTTTCGGCCAAGGGAGACAATGCAATTAATACATTGTAAGAACATGTCATTTAAAAGCAAAAGGCTTTCTGTGTATTGTAACATGTGTTTGCCTCGATCTGCATGTGGCACATTAAGCTGTCTTTTGGGTTATAATTGGTCACTGCAAGAGAACTGTGGCTTCATTTTTATGTCTGATTTCTGTGGCTCATAGCTCTCAAAGATTTATGTGCTTGCATGGAGAATACTGTAAGTGGACAAAATAATCATTTGCCTTAACTTGTGATCTGATCTTCTGTCTTCTTGCTTTTTACCTTCATTACAAACTGATGGTTGAAGGTTAGGGCACATGGATTTGTCATTGCGTAGTCTTTGCGGCCACATTCTTCTGATGCTATAAGCCTGCTCATCTTCAAAACACCATTGGTGATCCTTCTCCTCCTCCTTCTTCTCCTCCCCACAGCTGTCAATGGCCATGCAGGAACTTGCTCAAAAAGAGGACATTCTGTATTTTATAAAAGGTGAATTTATTCTGTTTCAGGAAAATAGGTCTTGCACACCTTTAAGTAAAAGTCATCCTTACACAATAGAACCAGTAATGGAAACAACCCCATTTACAAAAAAGAGAGCAGATGAAAAGGCTCCCTCTTAAAAACTAGGCCAAAGAAAAAAGGTGTCAAGGTTCAAGAGTACAGACTGATTTCAGCCCATCTTGTGAAGTATCTAATAAATCTTTTGTTTTAACTACATCACACTTACTGAGGATGAAAGGAACTGTAGCTCACTCTGTCCTGGTTCCTGAACAGACCATGGCTGTGGAAGGCTAATGTTATGAACTCACCTTTTTAAGGTGATAATAAATACCTCATTGGCATTTATTATTTATTTCTAGCCTAATGTTCCTCCTGGGTGCTCAGGGTGGTGTAGAGAGGGCTCCCCTCTTTTATTTATTTAAAGATTCCATAAATGGCAATGCTGTCCACAAATGAATTTCAGAGTGGTGTGTACATCAAGGATGCTAAATCAATACAATGTTAAAACAGCATAAAACATTAAACACCAATACAGTGTAGAATGAAGACAGCTCACCAGTGGGTAATACAATAATTTAATTTGTTCACAAAAGGAGATGCAGTCGGGCATGTTTGGCTAAGAGATACTGACAGGTTGTAGGTTGCCTGCTCACCTTCCAGAGTGAGTGAAGCTCAGGTATGCTTGACCCACATTCAACAGTCTGACTATACACATGTGAACAGCTTGCTGATCTTTGTCTTTTGACCAGTATATGCATGTGGCCATGATGTAAGCAATGAATGACACATGGTGTGATTTATGATGGTCCCAGTAGTCTCCTTTTTGAAATGGAATTCATACAGAGATGAAAATGAGTAAGGCCTGTTATTAGGGCCAGCCCTACCAGTAGGCATAATGAGGCAGTTCTCGCAGGTGAAAAGATTCAGGTAGGCAACAGCACCATCGCCATGTCTGTTTCTCCTGAGCCACCTCCCCAGTCATTCTCCTCTGCTGGAGGACAGAATTAAGTATTCACTTCCTTAAACTGGGGTGCTGGGAAGCAGTGAAGGATGCAATCCCACCATCAGTGTAGAAATCAGTTTCAGGAGGTGGCACCATCTCATCCTTTGACTCTGACAACAAAATCTTCTTGGGTTGCCCCACCTGTTAGTTTTAGCAAAAGGCTGCTTACACTATTAAACTAGTATAATAAGGGTGATCATCACCATCGCAGCTTCTGTTTAAATTCATTGTGCATCACCTGAAGACCCACTTCCTTCTTTCTGGAACCCAACATATACCAGATTCAATAAGCAACCCCAAGTTCTAAGAGAAGGAGTTGTTGCAAGTGATTGTTGTGGGATGCCCAGGTTTTCTTTCCTTTCTTACTTTTCATATTGGTACAGAAGGAAGGCTATAATTCAGTGAGTGTAGCAACCACCCAGTGGACATTACCACTGCAATTTTCTGCAGAGGGAATTAATTCTTGCTTCAGCATACTCTGTTCTTTGCATGGTGTTCTTAAACACTGGCTGAAATCCTGTTCCTTAGTGTAGTAAGTCACACTAGAGTAAGCCCATTGAATCAATGGGGAGGGAGTGAATCATTTCCTCCATAAATTCCATTGATTCAAATGGGCCTACTCTAGTGCAATTTACTATGCTAAGCAAGAGGATTTCAGCCTGTGTGTATAGGTTTCTAGACAGGGAGATGGGGGGGGGGGGGGCAATTGCAATCTTATGCATGCTTTTGAGGGAGGGCAAACACTCAGCCTGCAACCTTATGCAATCTTTCCTGGGATTAAGGCTCACAGAAAAAGGGAGATTTATTTCAAAGGAAGCATGCATAGCCTCATACTACAACATTCTAGAAAAATTAGCTGAAAGATAAACTGCAAATCATAAGAAGGTGTTTTCCCCTCTGCAGAACTGTTTTTCCACCTCCCCAACCAGAAGTGGCAAAGAACCTCTCGCTCTAACCTTTTCTCCTTCCTTGCTGAATGAATGTAATGTTTTCACATTCTGTTTAGGAGTGTGTCTAATTCATTTTCCTGGCTTAGCAAGACTAGCCCCAAGTCATTTCCTTTTTGCTCCCTCGCTGTGAATGGAGTCAAATTCTCTGCAAGAAGTCAGCTTGGTTCCAGCGATTATCTCTACTCAATGAGCATGCCTAGACCCCAATCCCCACACTTTGCGGAGAGAAAAGACGGTTGCCTCACGCTGGGAATATAGCTTAACTATATGTTAATAAACGCACTGGGAAGCCACAATCCAAACAAAGGCATACAGCCTGAAACTAAATAACACTGAGTCAAAAGTAAGCTATAGACTTTGAAGAGAAATAAAACCCACACCACTTTCAGTAAATGGCCTGTCAGGTGTATATACTTCTAGGTTGGCACCATCAAGAGTTAACACCCAGGTGCACTCACTTTCTTTTGCTTTAATTTGCCCTTGCTTTGAAGATCATTAGCACTGGGATTATAAGGAATTGGATGGATTAAGGCCTGTTCTCGGTCAAACAATTTGCCTCACATGGCCTAATTCCTCTGCCAGGCCATTAATTATATTTCATTAGAGCCCTTAGCGTGAGGGTGATTGTGCACTAAAACCTTCACTCTTCACCTGCGTGAGACCTCTCTTAGCAAAGGTTGCTACAGAAGCAGGTAGGAAAATAGAACCTTCGCTCTCCTCATCCACACTTCACAAGCCTATTGTTCAAAGTCATTTTGTTAGCATTTGTACACCCGGGCAGCACCAACACAGCCTTACACCCTCCCACAAATACAACCAAGGTAGCTGCTAGCAGCAGCGTTAGAGAAAAAAAAGCAAAATATTCACCTCACACAGCAGTTCACTTCCTGCATATATAACATATTGATCTGCGCTCCCTCTCTCTCTCTTGAGCAGTCAAATATATTATAGGGCCTTCTTTGATAGGAAGGCTCTTAATTTCCCTACATTGCCATAATGATCATAACTGCAAACAATATGGAGTTTGGGGAGCTTGATAAATATGCTTGGGCTAACTGGAGACAGTTTTCAAGGGAAGAAGCAAATGGCATGCCAGGAGTCTGGCAGAGTCCCTCCCCAGGAATGTTTGTATAATTAATTAGATTTCTTGAAGGGGCAGGTGAGGAGAAGGAGGGGGGAACAGCCAACTTTCTCCATAGTCCTTTCATTTTGAGAAGGAAAGCAACCCGATCAATAATAGCCTTTCCTTTCAGATGCTTAGAACAGGGCAGTGCAGATGAGAAAAGAATTGTTGATGTTGTTTCCCTTTCGGGGGGGGGGGGGAGAAGAGTATTTGAACTGGTAATTGTCCTTTTCCCATTGTAAAGAGGGTATCATATTCCAGGGTGAAATCATTAAAAAAAAAAGTGAGGTAGGAATACAAATGTCATGGCAGGTGGAGGTGATTAGCTCACACTGATGGCTAATTGAAAACTACCCAAGTTAAATACCTTTTAATATTCTTAGCCTCTCTTTATTTGGAAATAAGTGCCACAGAGCTCAAGGAAGTCTGCACAGGATGACACTGGATCCCAAACTTGGGTCTCTAGATGTTATTGGACTAAAACTCCCAGAAACCTTCACCACTAGCTGTGCTGGCCAAGATTTCTGGGAGCTGTAGTCCAAGAACATCTGGGTACCCAAGGCTGGGGGCTACTGCTCTAAGAAGACAGAATGCCTAAAGCGGTGTGGAAGTTCCTGTTAAATGTACCAGAGGCAGGAACTTCATCTGCCATGTGCACGCCTCTATTGTTCCACCCTTCGGAAGCAACCAGCTAACTGCTGGTTGGTTCATGGTTGATCGGTCCAGTTGTGTTGCAGTGCAGCATATTTTGGTGCTGCCTGCCATGCTCCATGGGTTCATGATACAGGTTCTTCCTCCTCATTGTTTGTCAGCAAGGGTTTCTACTGTCAAAGGTCACCTGGTTTTCTTTGCACAAGAAAAGTGAGGATCTGTTGACATCTCTTCCATAGCGGTCAATGGGGTTGAAAAGAGTTTAATTTTGGTCGGGCCATGTCTGAGATCTGCAAAAAGTAATATACAAAATGACCTTGCGCATTTTGCCTCTCTGACACAGGGTCATTTTCCTCTGCAAAGACCATTTGTGTCTGGAAGTACATTTCTACAAGCTATTTGAAAACCAACATACCCCAAACTGTTTATTAAATTATGTTACAAAGTACACCCTAGTCTGGTTCATCAGTCTCTTTGCATTGATTTGGCTAAGGGTGTGATTCACCCCTCAGAAAAGGAAACTTCTAAAGCTCTAGGCTTTAATTAGTAGATTAATCAATGAATGCTTTTGTCAACTTATCAGAGGAAGCCAATTTAATAGATGAGGGCCAATTTTAATCAGACACTGGAAGTTAATGGCATACCTGTTTATTTTGGGAGTTGTTTTGTACTTTATTATCTGCATGGTACTTTCATAAAGCTTCAAAATCAGGGCAGAAGCCACACTTGCTGGCCTCAGACATCTCCTACAGGGAAAGGATTTGGGAGGAGTACTGAAGACGCAGGAGCAGTGATAGAATTCATAAATTTGTTTGTTTGTTAAATTTGTATCCTGTCATTCTTCCAAGAAGCTTAAGGTGACATTCTTGATCCTTCTCCCACTCCTTAACCTGAAACTAACCATACACTAACTAGAGATGTGCTGCTTTGTGATTTTGGGCTACAACTCCCATGATTCCCCCAGCAGCATGCCAAGGGAGTTCTGAGAGTTGGAGTCTAAAATCACACAGATGCACTGTTAAGGTTATGGCTGGGCCACACTTAGCCACACGACCCAGTCTTTTGTGGTGTGGGTCACCTCTAGGGAATGAATGTGCTTATGACTGGAGAAAAATTTTCCTGCCCTCTCCCAATACTCTGAGTCACCCTGACTCCTCATTGTTCCAGGGAGTTTCCAAAAAATTGCATGCTGTCACTTGTACACCAACCCTATCAGGCAGGAATATCAAAATATCTGCAAACTATAAGGGATCCAGTAGGTGCATGAGGAAAGGCCCTTCTTTATTGCCAGTCAACCCTCTGTTCCCAAAATAGCTGATTTCAAATCAACCCGAGTCCTCCAGAAGGAAGTAACTTTTCCCAAAGTAATTTAACTCCTTACCCCAACTTTCCTTTCAGCTGAAACCAGTTTCTCTTAATTAGTGGGGACTAGGAGTGTGCCAGTTCCAACCTTGAAAAATTCTTTCTCATGCTGATAAGACACAGTTGGCAAACCCTTCCAGTTAACAGGCAATTTTTCTCCCTTTCTCTCTCTCTCTCTCTTCAGACTGACCCACTCCAGCACAAGATTTCAAAGGCCTGAGTTTCAAAGGTGACTGAAGCCATCAGCTTCTCATCTCCCAGTTTCTGGACAGGCACAGTTTTAGTTTTAGCCCCAGATAGCAAATGTTCAATAATGTTAGTAGAGAAACAGGGGAAGGAAACAGGGTGAGAGAAGCACACAGCTAAACTTTGTTACCAGGCCCATTTGTTGCTTTCTCAGTCATTGAATCAGTCTCCTCTCCCACAAGACAGTGTCAACAGAGTAATCCCCAAGGCTTGTAAAGACTCATTTAAAAAAAAAATCATATTGGGTTTGTGGAAACTCTTTAAAAGATCTACAATTGCTCTTTGAAATGTGGTCCATATGCTAGCTATCTCTGAGTTATTTCTAGACATATCCAGGTTTGTGTTTTTAGATTACAATACCCAGAATTTCTAAGGCAGAAAAGACAATGGGGAATTTTTGGGAGTTTTAGTCCAAAAGCACATATCTGCACACCTCTACCTAACCACCACTGGGCACCAGAGATAAGTGGCAGAACCTCTTTCCCTCGGTTCTCTGAAATGTCCCCTCACAACGTCATACCTTAGAACAGCACAGCAAAGCAGAGGAAACATTGCACTGAGTTCTCGGGAGGGACAAAAAGGCAATGGGAAGGAAAATTGTAAAGATGGCAGCTCTGGTTCATTAAGCTACGTATAATTTTGATCTAAAAGGGCCTACACCGATGTTATAGGGATGATAGGTACATTTAGCTAAATGTAATTTATTCATTCATCAGGAAACTGGTTTGAAAGCCAGTATCAACTGATGATATTTGAACTGTTGTCTTAGTAAAAAAGAATGAAAAAATATCTCACTGGCTTCAACAAAAACAGATACCAGAACTTTACAAACTTGATGACCTCATGAGTGAAAAGGGGAAAACTTCTATCCCCCACGTCCTTGAAACCTGTGTTCTGAAGGGTTGGTGACCTTCCAGACCAGTGTGTGTTGATGCTGAAGATGGCTTTCTTCCAGTGAGGAGGCTGAAGAGGATCTTGGTTCCACAAGCCAATTTGAAGTAACATGGGTAATTGGTTTATACTGGATCAGACCACCAGTCCATCTGCATCAATACTATTGACGCAGACTTGCAGCAGTGGCCTTCCAAGGTTCAGACAGGGTTCTTCCCTACCCTGTGATCCCTGGTATTCCCTTGGGGTTTCCTTGTCCAAGTACTCCCCAGCCCTGTCCTTGCTTAGCTGATGAAATCAGATAAAATCAGATGCATTCAGGGTGATGCAGGAGTAATTCTTTGTGGCCTTCTGTACACAGAGAATTAGTCCTGCATCAAAACCATTGGCCAAAACCC
This sequence comes from Intellagama lesueurii, assembly GCA_037013535.1. Taxonomy (NCBI): domain Eukaryota; kingdom Metazoa; phylum Chordata; class Lepidosauria; order Squamata; family Agamidae; genus Intellagama; species Intellagama lesueurii. The sequence goes on along the minus strand of JBAJHW010000004.1, from coordinate 88,747,241 downwards.
TGTTGCTTAGCATATTAAATTGTATTCGATAGACCCACTGAATCAATGGAGAGTTAATGAGTCAACTTTTTTGTAAGTTCAATTGATTCAAACGGGCCTACTCTAACTGTGGCTTACTGTGCTAAACTACGTTGCATGTAGAGTAAGCCCATTTGAATCAATGGAACTTATGAAGGAATTGCTTCATCAAATCCCATTGATTTAATGGGCCTTCTCTAGTGTGATTTACTACACTAAACAACAGAATTTTGACCACTGTGTATTTAGAAACAAGGATGAAAGTGGCATTCATCATTATAGACCAAAATATGGACTGAACAGGGCAGTGAAGCTGTGATGTCATATAACCTGGTATCTTATAAACGCTGGCTTTCTCTAAGAAAAGTTACCATATTAAGAGTTGTGCATTTGTTAAAGTGCGGGGTGGAATCTCATGTCTCCTTTTACTCCAGCAGAAGTGCATTAGAATGTGTTTTAGCAAAGTCATTTTTATAGTCTTAGTCATGCTAAAGGGCAGCATCTGTCTCTTCATCTCCAGAGGAGAAGGAGCCACTTAAGCAGAGTCAAGATCATCTTGGGTCGAAGCCAGGAAGATATATTTCCAGCACTTCATGTGTTGACCATATGTTACATTTTTCTCAGCTGGAGGAAAGGCACTCAACCACTGTTTCATTGAGAACCTAGAAGGGAGGAAATGAACATGGAAAAGCAACTGCAAATGTACACTGCACAGATGTTTAAGCGATGTGGAAACTCATACAATGCCCTGTAGACAGCACAGACTAGGACCATTTCCCCCTCACCCAGTGCCAATATACTGAGGTAACCAAAAGATAAGATAGGCTGAGAAAATATATATAGGAACTAGCCACACTCTTACCATGTTTAGGGTTACTGTACAGATTTCTGGGACTGAACTACAACCTGTAATAATCAAACTTCCTTTGCCTCTTAATTACCTACTACCCAGTTGATTCTGACTTATGGTAACCGTTTGCCAGGGTTTCCTCGGTATTAAGTACTCAGAGAAGGTTTTACCAGTCCTTCCTTTTGATGGCATTCTGGGACCATATGGCTTGCCCAAGGCCACACAGGCTGGCACTTTTCCTAGGCATAATGGGGAACTAAACTCCAGGCCACTGAGCTATGAAGACAGTGTTTAAGGAAGTGTCTAATCTCAAAGCTGGCACTTCAAATAGTTTGATCTAAGAAGTAAGCTCTATGATATCCAATGGAGTTTACAACCAAGTAAGTGTGCATACCCCTTCACAGATTGCTGCCTTGTCGTGGCGAAGGGGCTTGAGTAATTCAGAGAAGCTATGGGCTATGCCGTGCAGGGACACCCAAGACGAACAGGTCATACTGGAGAGTTCTGACTAAACGCGATCCACCTGGAGCAGGAACTGGCAAGCCACTCCAGTATCTTTGCCAAGAAAACCCCATAAACAGAAACAAAAGGCTAAAAGATATGACGCTGGAAGATGAGCCCCTCAGGTCGGAAGGCGTCCAACATGCTACTGAGGAAGAGTGAAGTACAAGTAGCTCCAGAGCTAATGAAGTGGTTGGGCCAAAGCCAAAAGGACGCTCAGCTGCGGACACGGCTGGAAGTGAAAGGAAAGTCCGATGCTGCAAAGAAGAATACTGCATAGGAACCTGGAATGTAAGATCTATGAACCTTGGTAAGCTGGACGTGGTCAAACAGGAGATGGCAAGAATCAACATTGACATCCTGGGTGTCAGTGAACTAAAATGGACGGGAATGGGCGAATTCAATTCAGACGATTATCATATCTACTATTGTGGGCAAGAATCCCGTAGAAGAAATGGAGTAGCCCTCATAGTGAACAAAAGAGTGGGAAAAGTTGTACTGGGATACAATCTCAAAAATAATAGAATGATTTCAATATGAATCCAAGGCAGACCTTTCAACATCACAGTAATCCACGTTTATGCACCAATCACCGATGCTGAAGAGGCTGAAATTGACCAATTCTATGAAGACTTACAACACCTTCTAGAACTGACACCAAAGAAAGATGTTCTTGTCATTATAAGGAACTTGAATGCTAAAGTAGAGAGTCAAGAGATAAAAGGAACAACAGGTAAGTTTGGCCTTGGAGTTCAAAACAAAGCAGGGCAAAGGCATGAGAAGAGAAGACTCCCTGGAAAAGACCCTGATATTGGGAAAGTGTGAAGGCAAGAGGAGAAGGGGATGTCAGAGGATGAGATGGTTGGACAGTGTCATCGAAGCTACCAACATGAATTTGATCCAACTCCGGGAGGCAGTGGAAGATAGGAGGGCCTGGCGTGCTCTGGTCCATGGGGTCACGAAGAGTCGGACACAACTTAACGACTAAACAACAAAAGTGTGCATAGGATCACAAGCTGGAAATTTTCCCCCTTCCACACTGTTTGTGAACTGTCTTTGTGGAAATCAGCTGTAGACAGCAAGGGGAGAGACTGAAGATTTTTAATTCCTCTGGTATGCGAGTTGAAAATCAATTTTTTTAATCCATTTGTACAACACTATGCATAATAATTTAAGCGATGGTAAGGGGGGAAAGGAAACAAGATCATTATACATGAACTTTATTTCCGTATGTGAATAAGAGGCAACATTTGTACTCGAATATAGAAGAAATTGTAATTTATGTACATTTTCATATATGTCCAGTAGAACAGGATGATTTGTGCAAACAATAGAAACTTATTTATGGGATGTAAGCATTATTTATGAAATACACGAGTAATAAAATGAGAGAGTTGTGCAAGAAAGCTTTAGTAATACTTTATGGTTGGGTCTTTATTGTGGAATATTTGAGATTTAGAACACCATTCACCTTTTATGGAAGTCCAGTCTCACTTCTGCAAAGTCTGCTTGACAGTATATTTTGATCATATTATAAGATATTTTGCCTTCATTCTAACTATCTTCCCAAGGCAAACTACATACAAGAATGTTTAAACAGGAATGTTTAATTGTAGGAATGAACAGAAATTCAGCAGAGAGAGAACATGTACTTCAGTTCACAGAAAGAAATAAAAATAATAGGAAACACTTTCAACACTATTGAAGGGCAGCTTTGGGTTTGCCTAAAAATGTCTGCATATAATCTGAGATTAGTGTATTGATCTTTTTTTTCTGAAAATGTAATCATTTGGACCTGTAAATCATGGTGTAACTCTCCCATTGAAAACAGGGATCTTTCAAAGGGGCTGCATCTTGAGCCAGTACGTTGTATACTGGCTGAAATGTCAGACTGGAATGTGGAGATCCGGTTTAAAGTCTGCATTCAGGCATGATATGCACTTGGTGACCTTGGATCAGTCACCCTCTCTCCATTTAATCTAATTCACAGGATTTTATGAGGATGACGTGGTGAGGAGAAGAACCATGTGCACTTCCTTGAGTGTACTGGAGGAAAGACTAGATATAAATACAACAAACAAATAAATGAAGCTTATAGGTTTATATGCATCCTGGATATGCATCATGGTTTGGTGCCCTTGAGAAAGACTCTGATTAGATGTTGAAACACAAATGCTTGGTACTGAGGGACTACACAATTTACTAGGCTTTGTGTCCAAACAAGCCCACTTTTCTTTTTAAAAAAGATGCTTCCCTCTAAGAGATACCCATTAAATCTTTTAAGAAAAAATGAAGAAATCTATGTCACTGCTGGAGCTTCTCTGCTGGAACAGGTTTAGTGTTTTTGCTGTTGTTTTTGTTGCTGGTGTGTGTGTGTTTTTTCCTGGCATGTTAATTGAAAGCTTCTGTTCAATAAGCTACCACTGTGGATGTGCACTTCAGTGGGGAAGTACCATAGTGTTAAGATGTGTTCTCTGAAACAAAGAGAGTCATAAAATAAACTGGGTTCTCGGGAGGGACAAAAAGTCATGGGAAGTGAGCCTGAAAAGCACTGAACTAAGCGAGACAAATCCTGTGTCATTTGGATGGCAGGAAAAATACTGATGACATTGGTGCAAAATCTAATGCTTATGCTCACGCAAATTCTCTGTCTGCATAAGCTGTCAGTCTGGTAGTGTGTGCAGTAACATCCAAAGCTAATCTCACCTTAGGGAAACATCCTGATTTCTGATTTGTGTGTACCAGTTGGGCACATCTTCCCACCACAGTCCAGACATACTGCATATGTTATCCAGTACTGGTCTCACATTTTTCCATGGATTTTGATGGATTTGCACTAGTCATGCTGTGAGCATTATGAAACAGCCCACATAAAAAGTTGGGGATCAAGGAACATGCTGTCCGAACATGACCTTGCTATCCTGTAATGTTGTCTTGGGGGTATAGGAGGGCTGTCAGAGAAACAGTGTTCCACTCTAAAGAGAGTTGCAAGTATGCAATGCACATCATGGCTCTCTTGTTCTGCTGAATAGTGTTAATACAATGGCAAGCTGTGTGATGGCTGAGAAATTCATTGGGGAACAGGCTCGCTCCCTGTGCTCAAATTATCAACACATTTTGCACACTGCTGCCAGGAGGGAGATACCTAACTCTGTCAGACCCTATGGAATTGCGTGTTCTAAAGGGAAATGAGAGTGCATTATTTAAAAAGAAAAAAAACCAGAAGAAACAATATTTGTGCAGGGACAATGAGTCAGAAAATACATTTGCTGAGATTCCCTCCCTAGTTGTTGTTTTCTGCATTACACGTAAAGTTTCATTTCATTTAAGTTACCATATATAGTGGGCAGAGTGCTGAACTAGAAACAGACAAAAATTCATGGTGCTGTTCCTAGATAGAGATAGAGACAGAGATTATTGCTGCCAGAGCAAATTGGCATCCTATAAGGCAATTTTAAAAATGGGGGTAGCCCAAACAAAACATTACAACTATTAAACTGGCATCAAATTTGGCACAAGTGCAGCAGTCAGTCTGCTCTTGATCTGTGCCAAATTCATGATTGTTTGGGCAAAGGACTTTTGAGTTACGATTTTTTAAAGTAAAACTGTTTTCCCCATTCACAAATAGATGACCCAAAACACCCCCAGATTTAAAACAGCTCAGGTAAACTGAAGAGGCCAATCTTGAACAAGAATGGATGGCCCCACCCACTTTTAAAAATTTGGAAAGAATCCAGGTTGCAGGGGCTGAAATTTTGATAAAACAATCAGAAACTTAGCCTTTTGCTTTCTAATCTATCGGAGTAAATGGGACTCCAAATATTAGGAATTATTATTACAGATATTTGGAACTATCTAATTCAGATTCAGACATATTCTGAACTATCCAAATATGGCATTATTCAGTGAATTCTGAATATTTCCAAACCCAAATCCCCATCCCTGATGCAAAACAATCTAGACAACGGGGAAAATGAAGAGGGACCCCAAGAGGAGGTCCCCCAGGCTAGATGTGGAGGACACAAAAGAAGCTCTGGAGAAAGTGGAGGGAATGTCAGGAGAGGAGGATCCCTCAGACTGGAAAGAGGAGAGAAAGGGGCCTTGGGGGATGCCCAGAAAGAGCTAGAGGAAACCAACAATGTGGAAGAGGACATCTAGCCAGAGGGTGAAGGAGATTACATCATACAAGAAGACCCTTGAACCAACTGCAGTCGCCAAAAGGAAAGGGTGTAAAGCACCAACACCCAAGGCCTCCTCAACATCTGAGCTATTTGGGAAATATCAACAGAGGCAGGAACAATGTCTTCAACCTTGCTTGGGTTCTGGGAAACCAACCCCAATGCAGCTGTAATGCTGGAGGATGAAGTGGCAGAAGGAGGACCAGAAACAACTTGAAGAACAGCAGCAGTTGCAGCTATCCCAGATCCAAAGCCAGTTGGGGGCCCAAGTATGCATTGGTCCCTGTCTCCACTGCAGGCCTACAGGCCCTCTCTTCTCTGGTCCTCTAGGGCATTCCCATAATTTGAACTAGAGACTCCCATCCAGTGCAGCTAACTTGGGTTGTGGAGCAGAACAGGATGGTGCCAGGGCTAGTGAAGACAACTAGCCCTATGGTAGACAGTATCCAGAACTCACAGTAAAAGACTTTGTTGGAACCCCTGTGCAAGTTTTAATAAACACTTCTTTTTTTAAATCATCTTGGGTCAAGTCAATGGATCAGGGAATGGAGTAGGGGCCACCCATCAAATCAGGCCAGGTTGGTGGGGCTCATACATACACAAACATACAAAGTTAGCTAGCTTGGCTCCAGCCCCCTCTTGAATGGCAGCAAATCCAGGTATGAGGCATACCACAAAGGGACTCTCACCACAAAGAGTGTGGTCCTCAGTTTGGGGGTACATCTTGACCCAGCGCTTACTATGGAGTCCCAGGTAGCGTCCGTGGTCCGCACCGCTCATCTACATCTTCAGCAGATTGCCCAGCTGCACTCCTATCTTGATGTTGGGGCGCTCACTACTCTGGTCCATGTGCTCGTAATCTCGAGATTAGACTACTGTAATGCGCTCTACGTGGGGCTGCCCTTGAGATTGATGCAGAAACTACAAATGGTCCAGAATACGACTGCCAGATTATTAACTGGGGTGAAAAAATATCATCACATTTCCCCCACTCTGGCGGGCTTACACTGGTTGCCCATTTGTTTCCGCATTGACTTCAAGGTATTAATGCTTACGTATAAAGCTCTAAACCAGTGGTCCCCAACCTTTTTAACCCCGCAGACCAATTGGGGAAGGCGGGGCACCCCCCGTTCTCGTGCGCATGCACGAAGGAGCGCTCTCTCTCTTCTGCGTGCTCTCGCACGGGCGTGAAGGAGCAGGAGGGCGCTTGTGTGGGTGGGTGTGCGCTCGTGCGCATGCGCAAAGGGTGGCACGGTGCTTGTGCGGGTGGGCGCGTGCTTGTGCGCATGCACAAAGGGCGGGCGTGGTGCTCATGGGGCACTTGTGCGCATGCGCGAAGGGGTGGGGAGCGCTCACATAGGCACATGCGCATGCGCAAAGGGGCTGTGCGCGGGGAGTGCGTGCAGGGGTGGGGGAGGTCTGTCTCTGCGGCCCAGTCCAGCTCAGGCCACGGACCGTCACCAGGCCGCGGGCCGGGGGTTGGGGACCTCTGTTCTAAGCGGTTTAGGACCTCGATACCTGACAGAGCACCTGCTCCCACCTAGCTCTATTCGTGTCACTTGATCTAGCCAGGCTGGGCAGCTGAGGGGCTTGACCCCGAGAGAGGCCCAGAAGTAGAGAACTAGAAACCGGGCCTTCTCGGCGGTGGCCCCTCACCTCTGGAACATCTTGCCCCTTGAGATTCACCTGGCACCCTCGCTGGGAGTTTTTAAGAACAAGCTGAAGACTTGGTTCTTCAAGCAGGTCTTCCCCCCTTCCATTTCTTAGTTCCCTATGTCTCACCATCTTGGACTTTGTTTATCTCTATGTTGTTTGATATTGATTGTTTTAATTCTTGTTTATTCGGACTGTAAGCCGCCCAGAGTAGATTCGTTGAATCTAGATGGGCCGGGTAAAGCCGAAAAATAAATTAATAAATAAACCAGTCCAGAAAATATGTTGTCAATGTTCTTGAAAATCAAAAGGATGATCCTGGGCAATCAAGGGTCATGTGACAATTAGGGTTGCCAGATACATGGGTACCAAAAGGAGGACATAGAAAGACAAAAAAGAGGACAGAGGAGGATGTATTGAATGTTTCATTTGAATCGTTCCGGATTAAACCCGCAATCAATACAATTTTATTACAACAGCTGCCAATAAATGTCTCTTAGTGAACCGACCAAGAAACAGTCATGTTAAAAAATGAAAACAAATTTAGTGGAGGCTTTTTTTCAAAATACCAAAAAACATTATTTAAACAGCCAATTGTACCCAAACCCACCCCGGCCTGGCTGCAGGATCCCCCGGCCACTCACACTCTGCACAGGCTCAGAGGCAACCTTGCTAATCTGGATGCCCAAACAAGGCTCTGGCACAGGCAGGGGGAAAGTGGTGCCGGGCAAAGCCGAATGAGGCAGCCTCCCCTCCCCCGAGGGTCATACGTTCAAGGATGGGGAGTGTGGGAGTTGGAGTCCCCGAAAGGGAATTTGAACACACACAGTCCGGGTGCTCACCTTCCCATCAATGCGCTCGGCGGGCAGCGCTCCGCTTGCTCTGCCTTTCTGGGCTCCACGTGGGCTGAGCGGGCATGGCGGATCGCCGAGCAGCTGCCGCCACGGTGGGAGGGGGCGAGGGCTGCGCTCCGGCACCGGCGGCAGGTAACGGGGGCGGGCAGGCGGGTGGGGTGGGGAAAGACAGGGGGAGGGGGGTCCTTCCACCTCTCCCCCTCCCATCCAAAATTATAACATAAAATATACAAAAGCCTGACATTTTAAAGGTTTTTATCTTTGCCTGCCGGACAGAGGACATTAGGCTAAAAAGGAGGACATGTTCTCCTTTTGCCTGACGTCTGGCAACCCTAGTGACAATGGACATGTAAAATGGCTGATTAGACTTGCAAATTCAGTTTGCCATTGAGGGCAAATGAAGTCATTTGAGAAGGAGGGAAGAAAGAAAGGGAGACACCTGGGCCAGAAAGAGTTTGCCTCCACTACACAGTGTTTGGTACCTTATTAACTATCATGAATCTGTCTTCTGCATCCTGAGATTTCTAGTCTGCTGACTTACTTAGATTTTTCTGCTGTAATTCAGGAGAAGCTCCTAGAGCTCTCTAGCCAAGAGGTCTAAGTACCTCACTGAAGTACAAAACCTCAGGATTTTATGTGATGAAGCCATGATAGTTAAATGGTTATCAAACTGCTATAACTGTGCAGTGTAGATACACCATAGATGAGCATGACTACAATAAGTGCTAACCCCTTCTCCAGGGAAAAAAATATTCCAAAAGGGAAGATGACATTCAGATCAAGCCCTGTGGAATAGTGTTTAAGCTGCAGCGCTGCAGTCAATCTTCTGCGTTCAATCTCAATGGGTTCATGTAGTCGGCCCAAGGTTGACTCAGCCTTCCATCCTTCCAAGGTTGATAAAATGAGTATCCAGCTCATGGGAGACCGGGGGCAAAATGTTTCTTGCATAATTATGTTGCAAAGCATCCAGAGAGTGCTTTAGCACCATGGGGCGATATATAAGTTGAAACAAGAACATAAATATACAGTGTGATTCAAAAACTGTACATTCAGTGGTACCCCTCACCTCCGTTCATTATAACAGGTGCACAGAATGGCACCCTTAATTTAGTTCAGTGATCTTGCCTAATACATCCCTGAATCCAGCCAGCAAAGGTCTAAGGAGGACTTGCATTTTCAGGGTAAATGTGACTTCAGTGGGATAAAAGCCATATCACACCAGGCTTAGGGTGAGCATAACACCCTACCCAATTGCCATTACAGGGAGAGAAACAGAAAGATATCAAAGACTGTGAGACACTTAAAAGGGAATTGTAAATAAAAGAGATATGTCCAAGCCATGCTGGTGTCAGGTGTCAGGAAGAGAACATCCTGTGGATCAAATAGAAGAGCTTTCCTCTGTTGCTTCTTGAAAGAGGTTTATTTATTTTTAAAAGCCCAATTTCATATCTTCATTAAATACGAAAAGGGAAGCAGATTGACATAATAATAGGGGAAAGATCATAGGTTCTAATGTGTGCATGACTGAGAACTAAAAAAGTGTTGTTAGGTTTTTTTTTACTCCCATTTCTTATTTGAAATATGGGACAATAAAAGAGTATTCATCTCATGCTGCTGTGAAGTGAAATCTGGGCTTCTTGCTAGAAATTACAAGGATGTTGTGGGAAGGTGTGAGAGAATTGGTATGGGATAGTTGGTATGCTGTAAGAATTATTCTCATGCTCACTTTACCTGGACACAATTAGGAAGGAAGGAAGGAAGGAAGGAAGGAAGGAAGGAAGGAAGGAAGGAAGGAAGGAAGGAAGGAAGGAAGGATTGCTTCCACTGAATTAAAATAAACAGTGAATTACTGGCCTGTGTTCCATTTCAGCCAGTGCTATAAGTATACAAATCCTTACTAGGTTCACCCTTACTCAGAAGATGAGCCAATGCAAATAAAGAAAAGAAAGAGAGAGAGAGAGAAAGATCATCATCCTTACCGCAAGATGATGAGTTGTGGGGCAGGTTGCTGATCAGTGAGACATTTTATCCATTTCTAACATTTCCATAAAATATGCAAAATGCTAAATGGACTAGCAAAAGCAGGAGCACTGAATTTTACAAAAAGTGTATTCTATGCAAATTGCATAAACCATGATAGAAAGAACTAATTGACATCTCAGTCTCATGTTGGAGGTGCAATACCTCAAATGAGTTGTAAAATACTCAAGATGCTGCCCCACTGCCCCAAGATGGCCAGTCTTGCCTAAAAATTCACCACTGGTAAGATTTCTTTACCTCCTTCTATAAATCTCCTTTCAAATACTTGTGTCAACAGTTTCCTGTAATACAAATCCTTATCATCATGGACTATTGCAACCATAGATGTTAGGTACCATCATAGGAACCTGACTAACCAGGTGGCACAAAAGGCTGGTCAGCAAATACCAACAACAACACCTATCTAGGTGGAGGTCCATTGTACCAAAAACCAACCATGAGGCAGAACATCCCACAGGCATCTCTTTCAGTGTTATGTGCCGTCAAGTCACATCTGATTTACAGTGATCTTAGTAGGGTTTTCAAGGTAAGTGAGATATTTTAGGAGTGGTTTTCCCACTACCCCACCCACAACCACACACACTGAGTTTCCATGGCTGAATAGGGATTCGAACCCAGATTTCTTGAATCCTAGTCTGTCCATTACACTCCATTGGGTACAATGTCTTTTGGTAACAGGCAGGAAAAACACAATAAGAAATTAAGGAATCAATAACATGCTTCGATTACAAAAAAAATCAAAGAACTAGCAATTTCATGCCACACAACCCAGCAAAATTTCTTTTATGAAAAATGGCTATATTAACTGGATGAAAGTATCCATAACTGAACAGTCTGGTGGAAGAGGTTCCCTTGATGGTGTCCAGCCTTCATGGTTAGAATAATCCCATATTATTGTCAGGCTAGCTGGAGGTTTCTGATTCAAAAGGCAATTTTCAATGCTTTATTAAAATGTAGGATCATTCATTAATAATTGTGTGCCATCAAGTAAATTCTGATTTATTGCTGACCTTTTCAGACTTTTCCATGTAGGAAGTACTCAGAAGTAGTTCACTATTCCGTTCTTCTAGGGGGAAACCCTGGGACTCTGTAGCTTGCCCAAGGCCACACAGGCTGGCTCTTCTGGGATGCACAGTGGGGAACTGAACTTCTAGCTCCGCAATCTGAAACCTAACTCACTCAGCTATTCAGCCAGACAGGATAATTAAGGGGAAAATATTTTTTATGCAGTGTATAATATAATTTCTAAAATGTAGTGCTTTTCAATTTCATTGTTCCCCCAGAGTGAGATTTAGGCATGTGTTTAACTTGCTTGCTTAAATCAATGGAAATTAAAAAGTGTCTGGTCTGCGCTCTGAATTTTATTTTATTTTAATATTAAGATTAATATAAGATATCTAAATCAATCCACACCCACAGATTGCTGCTCCTTAACCAGCAAATAAATCCCACAAATAACGTGAAGGCTAAAGAAAATGAGGGAAGTTGTTCATGGCAAACTATTCACTTAGATCTATTATTAACAGTGTCACTTTTTTAAATTCTCATTTGCTTTTGCTTTATTTAATGATGTTTTAATTATTGTTGATTATTTGTTTTAGTAATTGCATTTTAATGAGCTTTTGAACATCCTGATTGCCCTGTCATGGAGGTTGCAAAGAAAACAAGCCCATTACCATCATTTATAAATAGAAATATAGGATATGAGATTTCAGTATTTGTTAATAAATATAACAACATAAACAATGATAATAGACCTTTTATTGAATGTTACCAAACCAAAGGAGGAAGAAGAAAGATTAAAATGGAAAGGAGGGAAATTGGGGGGGGGGGGGGGACGGACTTGAGCATCTCTGTGATCCAAATTTAATAGATACTTGAAATTCTGCTTGCCGCTGTCTGAGATCAGATGCACTGCCAAACTATAAGCTGCAATCCTAGGTTTGCAGGCGAGTGTCAACTTCCTCTGTTCAGATAAAAATGTAACGTCAATTTTAAATTCTAGACTTGTTCCAATCCTGGTAACTGTGGATTCCTGATTCATCTGGAAAGGGTAACAGATACTTCAAAACTTCCAAGGTTAAATGCGTGTTCAAATGTGCTGTTGGTTATGACATGCACAAGCTTTATGTGTACTTGATTAAAACTAAGACGTACATTCAAACTGGGTCACTGAGACAACAAAAGCAAGGTTTTGTGATTCCCTTACTTCCCTAATCAATGGGAACATGGGATGTTGTTGCTTCATGCCAGGACACACCCTTGATTTCTACTCTGATCGGCTGTTGGGATCCTTATGCAGAGGTCTTTTGTATTACCTGCTATCTGATCCTTAAGAAAAGAAAAAACAACAAAAAAGTGGTGATCGCAAAGTATATATTGCATGTTTTGTCCCTCTCCTTCCAGTTTCCAGGAGCTTTTTAGATGTCAGGGCCAGTCCTATCATTAGGTGGATGATACAAGCAATTTCCACTGACAAATGAGGAAGCAGGCCTGGCTATTCCTCTTGAGTCCCCCAAAGTCTTTTCCTTCTATCTGTGTCACATGCCCTGCCATGTATCCCCTAAATCAGGCTTGTCCAACCCGCGGCCCACGGGCCGCATGCGGCCCAGGTCGGCTTGTAATGTGGCCCAGTGCAATTTTTTTATTTTTAAAGAAATTCCAAAGTTTGAATTTCCTGCCCTTTCCCCCTGTCTTTTTGCCTTCGGAGGTCTCAAAGGGCTTCCTCCAATGTCGGCAAAAGCAGCACCTTACCTCCACTGCCGCGCCTTCGGCGGCGCTTACTCGCGAGTAGACCCACGCTTTCCGCAGCGCTTACTCACGGGTAAACCCGTTCCAGGGATGGGAAGGGAGTGCACCGGCTTCCTCCTCCTGCTCGGCAGAAGTAAAAAAGTTCCCTGACCCCCTGCTCTAACCTTGAGCACTCACTGAGAATTGCAACAAGTTCCATCAAAGCAAATATGGACGCATTGGTGGCTGAGAAACAATGTCAAACATCTCACTAACTTCATTTCCAAGTAAGTTTAATATGTTAACTATGTTTTCTATGGTTTTTTTTTTGGATGATCAGGTATCGTTACTGTTATTTTATTTTATGTGCGGCCCAAACCAAATTTTCATCTTCTAATGTGGCCCAGGGAAGGTGAAAGGTTGGACACCCCTGCCCTAAATGATCATGCTGCCCTCAGGTGCTGTATCAGATACTGTCCTGTCGACAGTGCTGAAGCAAATTCAGTGTCAGGTCAGATTTCTTTCATGCATGGTTTAGGAGGGAGACACCATTTAGTTTACTTCACAAAGCAAAATGAATTGAGACCAGTGGCATACCGTGTTTCCCCGAAAATAAGACAAGGTCTTATATTAATTTTTGCTCCAAAAAAAACACACATTAGGGCTTATTTTCAGGGGATGTTTTATTTTTTTTTCATGTACAACAATCTACATTTATTCAAACACAGTCATGTCATCGTCTTCTGGTTGCTGCACAATGGTGGAGGGCGGGGTTTCACTTAACTGGGGCTTATTTTGGGGGTAGAGCTTATATTACGAGCATCCTGAAAAATCATACTAGGTCTTATTTTCAGGTTAGGTTTTATTTTCGAGGAAACAGGGTAGTGAGACCAGAGCTTGTAAAACTGAAATCTTGGCACTTTCTGAGTTGCTGGGGCTAGGACATCATCTGCCACTGCCCCTCCAACCAGGCTTCCTTGTTCCTCTGAGTTTATATGCAATCCTCAGAGTGGCAAGAGAGGAGTGGATTTTCCTAAGAACAAGCTATTGCTCCAAGCATTTGAGCATGGTTTGCTCCTGAATTGCAATTAAGATCTATTAGCTTTACAAAGCATCTGTTTCTCATTTGTTAATATAGATTGACGCAGGTGTCTGCATTTTTGGTCTCTGCCAGGGATGTTGCTATGATGACTGCCATAATGAGGACATGTACTTCCAAATTAAACACTATACCCCCGCTTGAGCCTGACCTATCAGAGGGCCAGTTTCCTTCTGAGGACAGAATAGTAGAGACCTAAGCCACTTTGGTAAGACCCATGTCATTACTGAGCATGGCAGATCATTAGTAGCACTCATTTTTAAAACATCAGTTCCCCCAATGGCAGACAGCAGACTCATGAAGGCTTACACAACCAGTCACAACACTTTTCCATACCAACTCTGCACATATGTCCTTTCCATCACACTTACACACTCACAGACCACAACGCTTTGCCTCCAGTGGGCATGATCTGTGTTGTGAGATCTACAAATTACAGCCAATTTTCAGAAATCATTATCATACAATCAAAATATACAATGCACAGTGATCTTCTAACCTGGCCTAATATTAAAAATTTCCATAGCAACATAATGTCAGGAATCCTGTTGGCACAGCTCCACGCATGTAAGGCTGATGATGGGATCAGCTGGAGCCTTTGATCTTTAATTAAAAGCATCTTATTCCCCCTCTCCAGGTTCCAAGGCTCCCTAGGGATATTGCTTTCAACACAGGGAAGCCGGGGGGGGGGGGGGGTTGCTCAGTATGGGGAAGAGAACTTCCCCATTTGTGTTGGCCAAATGGGGCAGCCAGCTATTCTCTTTTTAAGGAGACCCTGTTGTTGTGCCTGCCTATCATTCAGCACTTGAAGATGAGAAGCCTCTCAGAAAAAGAGAGGGAAGCCAAAATCAGTACCACAAATATCCTCGCATACCCTGTGATTTGAAACCAGACTTTTCAGAGCAACAAATTGAGAGCCCTTTGCCTGAATGAAAGAATCCATCCACTTTGCTTTCTCCCACATTCAGAAGTGCCCTAATCTTATTTTTTTTTCAGTCGAATGGATACGAATTAGAAATAACAACAAATGAAATACTCAGCAATCTCAAGCTATGACATACAAACTGCCAGTATTCATTTTAGACAAGAGATAAATAATAGCTGTACGCTCCCCCTCACCCTGAAATGCAATGTATGCATCTGGTTTTTGTTTTGTTTATTTTCAAAACCCAGGTGCCTGAGAGCAGAACTAGAACTGATTCAGGATCCACGCTCAGCACAATGAATATAGATGGAGGACCTAGCCGAGCTCTATCCAGAAGCAGGAAATACTACTAGTGTGACCTGAAGCTCCCAGAATCCGGTGGCCAGTACAGCCACTGGGGAATTCTGGGAATTGCAATCCAAACAAATAACTCTTTCCAGCTCTTCACTTGACTTCAGGGGTAGGACCTACAGTGTACTTGCTGATTATTATGACCCTTCTTTGTGCATATAAGGGAACTGGAAGCCTGGGTCATGGCCAATGGGTTGTTGTTGTTTTTTTAATTCATTCACTACTGTTCTAAACAACAAATACTGTAATGAGCTCACAGGAGCTGGCTCATGACTGGGCAAGCAGGATGCTGCTGTTCCTCATCTTTTGAGATGATGCACGCACACCCCCTTTCCTGATTGGAAGGGCTTGATACACCTTGATGTATAGCTACATCAAGGTGAACTGTGACCTTTACTGAATATGAAGGAAAAATGCCATACAGTTCTGGGGAAAGAGAAAAGAGCTGAATGGGGTGGGGAGAGAATCTGCACCAGTCTGACAGGCCATTTTGTTTTATAATGTCTTCTTTAAAAAAAAGGGGGGGGGGGAATTCAGTTGATACAAATTTAGATCTTTTGTTGAAGCCTGCTATTTACAATGAAAACTAATTTGAAAATATCGATTGTTTCTTTTGTATGGGAAAATGTAATTGATGGTGAAAATGAACCATACATCCTGTGTTCTTCCCACCCACAGTTCACCTTTCTCGCCAATTTCTTAACTGATGTAAATAAAAATAAAAAGTGGTGTGGGGTGGGAAGAGCCTCACTTGCCTCTACAAGAGTTAACACTCTCTGTTTTTAAAATCTTCTCTTCATTTCTCTCTCCACCCCCCTCCCCATCATCCTTCTATTTTCCATTTCGGTTGCCTGAAGCAAAGGACTTTTATGCTTTTGAAAATTTCTGCCCAAAATGCTGACTCGCCATCTCTGGCTGTTTGTTGTGTTTCACCAGCTCTACCCCTTTGATCTTCCCTATGTTGTGGTGCTTCAGTCTTGCACACATCAATACTGATGGTTGTTGACAGCCAAATTACTGCTCGTGCGCCTATTAATTAAAAATGTATGCTGCTGATAATTTGGTAACCAGGAGAGTATGGTGCATATTATTAATTACACTTTCCTTCCCAGACTCTGCCCTGCCTGCCAGCATTTGTAATATTAAGCGTCTAAAGCAGGACACGGACAATGGGGTCTTTAAAAAAAAATAGACCACCACCACCACCACCACAATGGCCTTGGTCCAACACAGTATCATGCACATATAAACTCACTGATTTCAGTTCCTCCAGCCGAGACAGGGGCAGTGTCTCTGTGCCTACCTAATAGTAACTGAAACATTTCTAGGCCATTTTTCAACCCCAACACTTCTAAAGTATTTGAGCTAAATGTCACTCCCAGCATAACTTGCAGCACTGCCTCCCACTTCAGAACTACTAAATAATAAGAATAATAAATGACTTCATAAATGTTCTATAAAACACCCTATACACAACATGGGAGATAATTCTGACAGGTTGTGGGGGTTCCTAGCATACATGGAACTGTCCATCTTTTTTTAAATGGTCATTAGAGGGCATAAAGGGCATTTTTAGTGACAGAAAAGGAGCTTTAAAAAAAGGGAAAAATTTGGGAGTGGACAGGGCAAATGCCACTGTGGGCATGTGTGACCCTTGGAGCTCTGGAAGTTTCCCAACCCCTGTTATAAAGCCTTACAGACTGTGTACAGTGGGGCCTCACTAGATGAGAAGCCGAGTCCACAGTGCATCATGAGGAGGTGCACTGTGGCCCTGTTTATCCTACCACATGCTTGCCTCTATCCACATTGGACAAAATAGCCTGTTTTTGCTAGTTGACCAGTTGTAACAGTTGACTAAGACACAGTACTTTTTGGTTTCCCTGTCTGATGTCTCAGGAAGGTGCCATTGAAAGGTTCATGTACTTAGAGGAATAACACATTTGCCTCCTACTGTGATTGCCCCTGATTGACAAAGACTGTTGCCATAAGTTATCGGAGCAATTAAAATATATAGACTATCTCATTGAAATGTCCTGTCCCATCTTGTGGCTTTTTAAGCTTATTTTTCTTATGGTGGAGTGGAAAGATCTAAAATATATTGTGCGGTGACTTACTTTCCTGGTTGGGTTTTTGCAGTTTTCAAAAATGATAGGGAAGAGAAGTGATGCCCTTTTCTCCTTGCCTCCTTTCTTCAATAGTGCCAGTATTCTAGATTTTCTTTAGGCTTTTTTCAGGCATTCTTCCAAATGTATGGGCACTCAAAGTGTATTGAGGGCTGAGGCTATGCATGCTGGCCCCACTCCTTATGTTCTTGTGAGTGCCAGATCTGAAGAGATCATCTACATGTGCTTTGAGCTTGAACAGGACTCATAAGTCGTACGGCATATATTCATACACATAAATGTATGTACTGTCCAAAACTTTGAACTTTTGGGGATTGCTTAAGAATGAGATACAATATGACACAGTGGTCACAATGCCAAACTAGGATAGGCTTGACCTGGTGTTGCATCTTCAGTTAGCCATCAAGATAACTGGGTGAACTTACACCAGTTTATATCTCTTGGTTGAATTTATCTCACATAGGGCTTCTCTACACGGTTCAACTGGACTGGGCTGGAACAGACTACACAGGATCACTTAAGGTCAAGTAGAGGTCCGGTATGCCATTTGGTATGACACTTCCAACCAAATGGCATATGCACATCAAGTGACCCTATTTGGCCTCCCTCCCTTAAGAAAAAAACAACAAAAACCCTCTCCTCTCACTTCTGGGAGGAAGCTTTGATATATGATGTGCTATAGCACATCAGCACTGTCCTAATAAACTTTTTTTAAAAACCCTTCTGCTTCCTTCCCCTGCCCTTCCATGGAGGAGCAGAAATGTTTAATTTCACAATATTGTTAAGTGGCTCAGCTGCCTTCTTAAGCTGCTCAACAATATTGAGAAATTGAAACTAGAACAGAAATATTAAGCTGCAATGTCCTGTTTGGTTCACTCCCAGAATGCTGGAAATGAACCAACATGAAGCTATCCTACACACACCAACAAAAACACAGTAGTCCCTAACAGGGACGCAGAAAAGGTGTGCAGAAGAACACTTTGGGAACGGGCTGGTTCACTTTAGCAATTACGTCATCTGATCACCAGCAAAATGTGAGAATCATCCCATCCCAACAATGACTGAACAGGGGATAAATGTCCATATGCTCACACCCACAGGTCTTGTAAGGGTAGAATTGAGGAGAGGGAAGGTGGGGTGCAAATGTTACTGATGGATAAATAAAATTAGCTATATTTTCAGCACATCAGGAAAAAGAAACCTAAATGTTTGCTGGGAATCACTTCAAGATTGTCACAATGGGGCCAGTATAGGTTTAGCAGGGAGCTACAGACAGACTTGTCTTACTTCCATGAATACCTGCATGCTGTATAACACATTGGTCTTAGCTATATTGGTTATTCATTAACAACTGCCCTGTCCAACACTCCCAGCCATGGTGTCACCCACCATTTCACTCGTTTATTTCCCACTCTAATCAAGCATACTACATGTGTTGCTAGTGGCTGCCTGGGCCTCTCACCAGTCTGTTTTCCAGGGGGCTCATTCAACCCGAGCTTGGATCTTTGATTACCATGAATTGTAGTCACATATGTCAGGGCACACTTTTGTCTTCCACCAATCCGTTAACATTTATGGGAGTTACGGGTATTAAGGCCACAAAATACACCAGGCAGGGGGAACAAGAGCTCAACACAGAGATCTATTCAGGTTACAGTTAGTTCCTTTCCCTTGCAGGCAGATACTCACAGCTGACGTAAAAGTTCTAGGAAAGTGATTTTAACTTGTGCCTGTTATGATTCAAAGCAACATCTTTTAGAGCAATGGATTTTCAAATATTGTTTTTTGAGGAACCCCGGGATACTTTCAAGATTTATTAGTAAGAAGAAAAGATGCAAAGGCAACATGAGATCAATCTACATGCTGTATATCTGAAGGGCTGTCGTCCAGAAGAACAAACGAAGTCTTTGTAGTCCAGAGGGTAGAACCACTGGATGCAAAACTGCATAGGAACAGATTTGGGGGAAAGACAAGGGTGGGCAATAGCTTTCAAAGGCCTTGAAACTATCCAGAAACAGAAGTTAACTTTCAATAATATACAGGTTTTCATCAGGTTGGGCACTGGAGAACTGGAGGTGATACAGAAAAAAAAACCCCATAAAAACTCAGAATTCTACATCTAGGTTCTTTGTTGAAAGGGGATTCCAAAATATGGGCTGCACAGTCCACTCAGAGGTGGTAAAATGTAATAATAATTAAATGCATTGGCGAGAAAGAGTTTATATTATTTTATTAAGGTTTTGGCCAAAGGCTGGTTTTATCTGTTTTATTTCTTTTAAAAACTTCGTAAGCCAACTCGAGTGCTATCTTGTAGTGGAAAGGAGAATTATAAATGCAATAAATAAAAAGAATAATAAATAAGCAGGTTTCAGTTTTCACTTCTAACAATGCAGATTGGGCTGACAATAGCAGAATGTCTCAGAACATGGTGGAGTCTCCTTCACTGAAGGTCTTTCAGCAGACACTGGATGTTCATCTCTCAAGGATGCTGCATTGCACCTAGCTTTACAAATCCTGAGCTGAGCAAGTACTTAGAGTACAGGACTTTTAGTATTCTATGATTCTGAAACAAATAATGGTGGGCAGGCATCTCTGAAAGCCACAATGCCCTCATTTTCTATAATGTGCGGCCACTGTAGAGTTCTGGGTGTCTTCTATAACAGTGGTTCTTAACCTCTTCTTTTCTATGGGACCCCTTTAAATATATTTTGTTGCCATGGACCACCAAGACCAAACTCAAGATTTTAAACCCAAAAGTGCATCAAATATTTATTTAAAGTTTCTCATGAAAGGTCTCATCGACAGATATTCCTTGCTATAACAGTGACACTTTTTAACGATGACACTTTTTAAGATGATTGGAAGAATCTACATTTTGTTCTGAACAGGGTGCACCCTCATCAACAGCATCAGTTCTTTTACATTTCGGATTCAGCTAGCAGTCCATTCTGAGGCTCAGCCAAAATGTATTGTCACAAAATTCACGGCAATAATATGGAAAAGTCACTTTACCCAACAATAACCAAATGGTTTTATTAGCAGAAATCGAAGGAGAAACATATTCACAAAGTCTATCAGAATACTCACTCACACTCACACTAACTGACTCCGACTCTCTCTTCCCGCGGCTTCTGACTGTCTGCTCAGTAGCAAGAAATGTCACGTGCTTTTTGCAGCCAGTCACCGTCATTCACTTGCATGTTCTCATTGTGTACAGGAATATCAAACAGTTATTTGCTATCAAATAGTTATTTTCATAACCAATTTTTTTTACTTTTGTTTACTTTTAATGGAGGCAGTAGGTTAGAAAAGCCAACTTTTACACAAAGACACAGGGGAAATTAAGATTTTGTTCTTTCTTTCTTTCTTTCTTTCTTTCTTTCTTTCTTTCTTTCTTTCTTTCTTTCTTTCTTTCTTTCTTTCTTTCTTAACTGCCAAAGATCATAACGTTCCTCCAAGCCTTCATGGGCCTCCTGTGAGGACATTGCAGTATTCCTAGGGTCCATGGACCACAGGTTAAGAACCTATGGTCTCGAATATGCTCTCCAGTCATTTGGGACAGTGCTAATAGTGAAGGGGCCTGAACACACCCCTACATAACTCAAGTGTGCACCCCCAAAACATTCCCAGCATCCTCCACAATGCCTAGTTGCCAGATAAACAGGCAGGAGTTTCTTCTTAACAAGCATACTGACATGCAAACCTTTCTCTGCAAGCAGAAAGGCTTGAAACCATGATTTATTTTTTGAAGCACCAGACTGACTTTTAATTTCCTGTGAATTTTAAGCTAATTTTTCAGCTAATAATTGTAACTGAGCCAAAAATCAGTATCATTCTAAATGCTCCAATATTCCATTGATTCCTCCTCACTTTAATAATTATTATTGAATTTGATCCAAATTACACCAGCTGGGAGCTTGGACCAAAACTTATCTTGGGTCTGCATGTTTCCTTCCATATGCATAGATGTGTGCTATTGGTGGGCTGTTTCAACTCACTGCAAACTTAAATTCCACACACAGAGACTTAAACTGAAAGTGCTGATAGGAGGTATTCTCAGACGACAAGAACGGATATCCCTGCTAAAGGGGAAAGGACTTCTGAGCTTGCCTTTATTCTTCAAAGCCTTCATTAGCTTGGCTTACATTGTTTTGATTCATTTTTAAAGATATGGGCCTCTCTGGAGCCTGGAAAGTTGTGAATGGTCTTTACAGTGATATGCTGTCTCTTATCCACACCAAAGCAGAACAATCTGCATGAGCAAATACTAGCGATATGGACGAAACCTTTGAGGACTGAACTAAGCATATAACTATACTTTCAAAATAAGTATTAAGAGCCCTACTAGACCAAGCCAAAGGCCAGTTGGCCCCAGAATCCTTTTTCCTGCAATGGACAGTCAGATGCTTCTGAGAAAATTACCAGCAAGGGATGGGACGATGGCTCCACAGCCTGGAAATGTTACTTTTTAAAGAATAAGGCACCAAGAATCACCCAACCAATTTGGATTTGGGAAATAGCCTTTCCAATAGGGATCTGTGTTGTCCTCAGACAAATGTGCAAAAAAGGAACCAACTCAAGGGTACCACTGTGTTTCCAGGGCACTCGCCAGATAGAGCAAAGTATCCAGAGGCATTAGTAGGGCACAGTGGCATCCCCATGGACCCCTCATGGTAAATCTGGTGTCACATCATGATTAAAGTGTAGAAAGAGAAAGAAAAACTAAGGAAGGTGGAGACAATGCTGGTTACCTCAAGAATGAATCCTGCTAGCCTTTCCTGCTGCAAAGTCATTGATTAAACCATCAACGTCTTGTGGCCATAGCAATGCTAATTTCAGATCCAATGAACTTAAAAGATGCAGAGGGGTGCTGGAGACAGAAAGGACAGATAGTGTAGGAGTGGAGGCTCCCTACATTTTTTAAAAAGGAAAATCTTTTAAAGAAGGAATCAAAGAAATGTCTGCTCATTGCTGTGGAGGTATCACCCATGCCTTCTGTCCCTTTCTTCATTTCTAATTGTGATGCATGAGTGTTGGATTTAACACAAGGCATCCATGGAGAATGGTGTTTCACCTTATATAGGCCTCTGGGCTCTTTGATCCGCCCTAAGTTCACCATAGACGCCGATCAGTTTATTTTTGCACATTTGTCCAAAGATGGCCCCTCTTCCCTCATTAGAATTACTTTGAATATGACCCAGTTTTCCTAACCTGCCTTGTAAAGCCCACCTTCCTGTGAGAGTCACCACATGAAGCTTGTGAATCATCTTAAGTTGTAACGATAAAAGAGGAATTTTTCTCGGTATATAGTGTTATATAAGATTCCATTTGTTGAATATTACTTCCTTCAAAAAGTCTTCATCTTTGTACTGCTAGAGCCAAAATATTTTGCCACTTCCTTCTGTGGACATCTTGTCTTGCAAATAAAGTTGAAACAGAAATGAAATCACTTTGTAGTCAGGGCTAATCTACCATCAGACAGAGAGAAACGGTTGCCTTCAGTGGCAGA
This sequence comes from Intellagama lesueurii, assembly GCA_037013535.1. Classification (NCBI taxonomy): domain Eukaryota; kingdom Metazoa; phylum Chordata; class Lepidosauria; order Squamata; family Agamidae; genus Intellagama; species Intellagama lesueurii. The sequence goes on along the minus strand of JBAJHW010000004.1, from coordinate 88,724,410 downwards.
TTTTGAATGTCATGGAAGCATGCCAAATTGCTATTTATTTATCTTACTATTATTGTGTCTGTTTCCAGGGATGGATAGAGGTGTTTTTTGAACCTTCTATCTCTTGTGCCAAGCTAAGCAGGCACCATGATTTTAATTCATTGTGACGGAAATATTTTGTTGATCTAATGCAGACAGGACAATATCTTGGGTCAACCTCTTGTGCAGTTCCCGTGGTTGAGATAGAGATACCCTGACATCTCAATCTCCATAACCCTTCCCTACTTGAAGCCATCTTATAATTATAAAAAAACCCAAAACTGATAGTTTTATGCAATGGAGTGTCGGGCAGGCCTATGGCATTTTTCTGTCTCTGACAAAGCTGCAAATAGTGCTCTCCCCACCCACCCCAATGAGAGTACATAATATCTGGACCAATTTGGAAGTTGAGTCATGGCAACTGGACTTCTTTCTTATTAGGTTGAAACATTTCGCTGCTCATCCAAGTAGGATGAGCTACTCATCACTTGGATGAGTAGCGAAATGTTTCAACCTAATAAGAAAGAAGTCCAGTTGCCATGACTCAACTTCCAGATAACCTGACCTGGATGACTGAGAATCTTCACAGATATCTGGGCCAATTATTTGGCACAAGAAGCAGAAAACCCCACAAGCATGTCTCTCCACCCCTGGCAATAAATTTACAATAATAATATGGCATGTAACTTGCAATTTACTAGCGTTTCTTGATGCCCAACATTTGCTGCCTGAGGTGGTCATGTCACTGTATATAATGACAGGGTTAGGCTTGCTGGGAGAGAACTCTGGTCTTAAAGTTTCCTCTCTAGTTCCTTTCTCTCTTCTCTTCTCTCTGTCTCTTATTGTCAATTGTATTTCCAGCAATAATTAGTCTCTTTTGTTAAACTTCACATAAAATGAGGAAGAGTTTGTTTCTGAATGTCCATGTTAACATAGGCCCGAGTCACATGAGGGAAATGTTTTGTAGTTCTTCTGATACATTCCATACCTCTGTTGTAGTGAATTGTGGTCATGTGGTTTATATCCCAGGACAAGCATCCCAAGAACTTTTAGCAGTACTCATTTATTTCCTCCTTTTTGAATCGTTATGGCCGACTACACCATGGTACAGGTTTATTTTCTCTCTTGCTTCAAGAGGCAATTTAGCCCCTTGATTTATATAAATATCTTTTAAAAATAATATTTATCAATACATCAATATATCAGGAACGAGGTTCCCTCTAACGTGTGCGACTGTGTGACCATGCATTACTCCACCACCTCCCGCACAGCTTTCCTCCTCCCACACACACCCACAGCAATCATTTCAAGCTCCTTTCGTTCCAGTTGCAATTGAACCCCATGTGGGGGGCAGATTCACATTCACAACAGGACAGACTCATGCATGGGGAGGTGGAGCCCTGCCCAGCAGGACTGAAAATTAGAGGGAACGTTGACCAGGAAGGGGTTTCTGTTTTGGAGAGTGTCCTCTGTTGCACTGGCTGCTCCTGCAGAAAGGCATTGCACACAAGTCATGGGGGATCTGTGCAGCAGTACTGACAATCACTCCCCCCAGTGACATTGACATACCAATGGTTCAATGTAGTTTCCCATAAAAATAAAAAAAATATTATTACTCACCAGCAATGTAATGACAGTGGCCCCCTGGTGACATACTTTTAACAATGTACCAATGTATCGGGCACAAAAAAGTTTAAAAATCAATATGGCTGCTGCAGTAATGGCAACCACCTTCCTGGCTTTGATTCTGAAAAGAAGAGGGCCAGGTCATGCACATAGGCAATCCCAGTAAGGAATGCACTGGTACAACAAAGGTACAAAATAGCACAACCTTCCTGGTGATGGGGAAATGTTTTGCAGTTGCACCGCTGGCTGGAAAAATGTCTCGATTTTGTCTCCGTGTCATGTGACCAGGAAAAAATGCAACGAACTAGAGAACATTTCCCTCATGTGACCAGGGCCATAGTTTCTATTTCTGGCAGACCTGAAGGTACAAGCAGGGTGCCTCCCCTCCCTTTTTTTTTTAATGAAATGGGTATTGTTGATCTGTAACGTGAATTTCCTTATTTATGGGGGTATAACTTCCAGTTTAACTTTTGCACAAAAAGTTAAAAGGTTTTCTCACCTTCACTCTTTTGTGAATATTGGTGGGCGCTCCCCCAATCTAAATACACACAGACATCAATATTGGAGGAAAGTATGTCTCTCTTTAGTGAGCAATTATGGATGAGAAATTTCTTTTTTCAATTCTTGGATATAAATAACTAAAACAAATACTCAACAGTAATATAACACATCAGACTCATCATCATCTTATCCCAACCAGTTCTAGCTAGATCTCTAATGAAACCACACTCACTCACAAAGAAGGAGGACCTGCCATTTAAGATTCTCACTTAAAGATACATATTCTGCATATTGCAAGGTGTTACTTAGAAATCTTTATCCAAGGGTGTTGGTGTGCTGTTCAAAGTTTTCACCTTAAAAATGCATCCAAGGAAGAGATGAATAGCAGAAAAACTAGTCCTATACAAAGGGAGAGGAAAACACCATTTTCATCCGATTACTGCCACTCTGAATTGTTCATTTGGGTAAATGGCGCAAGTACAGACTTCACATTTTCACAATGTTGCAGGATTGAGAGGTAGAACTACAACATGTGAGTAATAGTTATAACAAAAAGGCTGCCAAAAGAAAAAGAAAGCAAATTCTCCACTATTCATTTCTGTGATGAAGATAACATGAAAACCACTCATCACTGTAAGTGCTTAGAGCCATCTTGCAATAAAACACACTTTAGTATAACATCCCATCTATTGGGTGTGCTGTAGAATTGTGCCAAATATTCATAAGGAAGCATTTTCTTTGTGACAGAAAGGGAGGCTTTGCTGAAAATCTCCCTCAGTTTATCCCTTTTGTGCCAACTTCACTTCATAATGTGGCAGTTTTGTGGTACTGTGGTTCAGATTAGAACTTGAGGCTGATAGATTTTGAATACCTACCTGGGAGTAAGCCATCTTGAGCAATGGAATACTCCTGCATTAACATATTTAAGATATCACTGTTAAAACTTAGTTCTGTAAAACAAGTAGGCTCCACAGGCATTCTGGCAGGGTGCATATACGTCCTTCAGAGCAGCTGCTTGTAAGCGTCCACACAGAAGGCTGAAAAACATACTTTCTAGTCAACGAAAAGTTTTTCTCAGCTTCCCTTGTTTCAGATGGCATTCTGCATTCCACACTATCCTATATATTTGAACAGGAAGTTTGACAGCTTAGCAGGTTGCATCTGATAAAGTGGGCTGCTGTCCATGAAAGCTTATGCCAAATAAAACATGTTGCTATTTCAGGTGCTAGAAGACCCTTTGCTGTTTTGACAACCGAGCACACTAGACACCCGCCAAGTACACTATATGTCTATGCAGCAGTGGAAGAGAAATTCCACCAGACTCCCCCCCCCCAAAAAAAAAGTACCACCTGGTATGTGTATGTGCTGGCTTTTCCCTGCACCATCAACTGCTCTTTTGGCCATATTAAGCTTGTGCTATTCTTCCAACATTGCACATATGACCTTGATTATCACCTTCCAATCTCCTGCCCCCCTCCTCTCCTGCCAACCACAAGCCCTCTTTAAGCAAATACAAACACTAGCGCAGTTAACCTAGTGTTTTCACTCTGTTCTAGAAAGTGTGGCTCTGTGAACGCCCAATAGGAGTAAGAACCAATTCTGGTATTTTTGGTGGCTTGCCATCTATTTTTCTGCAGACAAATGTGCAGGGTCCAGATACGCATTTTGCCACACAACCTGCCTGGTTGTGATAAAACTGGGCTTTGCAATGAAATCAGTGTCATTGAGCAGCAAAAACTTGACATCTATGAAGTCAAAGTATTAAGATATAGAATTACTTATGTATATGCACATATACATAAGTCCATGGGGTCACAAAGAGTTGGACACAACTTAACGACTAAACAAACATGCACATAAGCGTCAAAATTCAAGAGTCATGTAAGGGCAAGGGGCTTATCAAATATGTTAAGTATAAAGCTGTCACTGAGTCAGCTGTAGCTCAGCTTGAAAATTCTCAAGATTGTACTTTCCACTGCAATAAGATAAATATGGTCAAGTTACGTCAAGGCTCCTTGAAACAGTCAGCCTAATTTATTACAATAGCAAGATATTCAGCTACATGCTCAGTCAAATCAGGTTATTTATCTGCTAATATCATTCGGATTAAGCTCTCAGGGGAGCCAGAGAAATTTGAAATAACAGAGCTAAGTAGTAATTGACGGAGCTCGCTAAATTTAGGGCAGAGAAGAAGAATATGTAAAATTGAGTCCAGTTCTGCTAAGCAGTGCTTACACCAGCGGTTCTTAAAGGGGATGTTATGATATCTGCCAGAAAGAACAGCTGAGGGAAATATATTAAATCTGCCCAGTGCCACAGTGGGTTAATGAGATTGGTGAAATAATTGGCACCAGTTACAGACAAAGGGGGCAAACCATAAAAACAAGGAGAGCAAATTAAATTCAAATCAGCTGCCAGAGTCTGAAGTTCAATGTCCCAAATTCTTTGGTGGATAATATGGTAAAGTTGAGTTTCTCTACAATTTGTCAGGGAGTTCAGGTTAATACCTATGGATTTTAGAGTTAATAAAAGAGTACCATGTGGAGATAAAGGGATCACTTAATAAATCAGTCAAAAGGGATTGGGAAGATTTCTGAAAGTATAAACGAAGCCAAAATTTAATAGTGGATAACCAGGCAAAGGTAGTTGGAAAATGAAGCTCAAGTTCACTTAATAATGTTGCAAGTCTAATCATATTTGGGACGCCTAAAATCTTGTGCAGAAAGAGGGCAGCTACGTGGTCTATCTCGTAGTTGGTCACCGTAATCCAAACAGGGGCCCCAAAGAGGAGCTGGTTAGTGATTTTCGCCTGGAAAACTTGGAGAGCAGCAGGGACATATTGATGTCCACTATGAAAATGGAAGTGGACTAATCCAGAAAGTTGATTCATACCAAAGAAACCACCACCTTACGATGGTAAGACCAGTTTAATTTGTAATGAAACAATAAGCCTAAATATCAAAAAGATTTCACTTGTTCTATTGGCTTCCCATTTATTTTCCAGCTGCTAGGTTTCCAAGATTTGGAGAATATCAAGATCTTTGATTTATCAGTGTTGATGCTTAGATCATTCTTGGAGCAGAAATCAGCAAAAGCTGAGAGTAATTGTATAAGGCCTGACTTAATGGTAGATAAGAGAACAGTATCGTCGGCATACAATAGCAATGGAACAGAAGATGAGTTCATCCTAGGAGCATGATGTTCAATTATGGCAATATGGTCTGGTAGATCTGACATGAATAAATTAAAAAGAGCACGAGTAAGGACACAGCCTTGTCTAACTCCTTTAGAGATTGAGATATCTTTGGTCAGAAGAACTTTATTATTGACCCGAACTTGGCAACTGTTGTCAGAGTGAAGTTTACGTACCAAGAACAGCAGACGAGGGTCTTTTCCTTTGCTGGCCAGTTTATTCCAGAGCAGAGATCGATTGATGGAGTCAAACGCTCCTCAAAGGTCAATAAAGGCAACAAAAAGCTTGCCATGGAAATGAAGATAATATTTCTCAGCTAGAAACGCGAGAGTGAGCAAGTGATCGAGTGTTGAGAATCCCACTTGGAAGCCCACCTGTTCCTTACCAGGCAGGCTAAGATCAGTCATCCATTCCAAGAGATGTTTCACTAGATGCTTAGCATATATTTTACCATGTATTGAAAGTAAGCTAATAGGGTGGTCATTAGCTGGTATACTTGGATTGCCCTTTTTAAACACTGAAATAATGAATCAGGAAAAATACCAAAATGGTCAGTTAGAGTGAAAAGATGGGCCAGAGGTTTCACCCACCAGTGCGGATTGTTTTTAATTAAATTAGCCAGGATCCCATCTGGTCTTGGAGCCTTCCCTGATTTTAGGGAGGCAATAAGTTCTAAGATTTCCTGTTCAGAGACTGGGGGCCAAGGAGGGACATCAGGAGAAATTTGCCCAGAGAATTGAGTTGCCGGTGAATTAGGATCTGTAAGTAGATTTGAATGATAATTGGTCCACTCTACAGGAGAAATAGGGGATTGTATGGCATTGGTTGAGGAAGGGGTTGTAAAAGATATCAATGTCCAGAATTCCTTTGTATTCCTGGTACGAGAAGCATGAATCAATCTGGCCCATTGTCTTAGGGCACAAGTGTGTCTTTTTCCACCCAGGAGAGATTGGCAGTTCTTTTTTGCCTCAAAATACAGTGCGGCTAGATCAGAGGAGCCCTGAGCAAGTAAGCAGCGGAACATTAGACGAAGATTCTTTTTTTTTTGCAGCTCAGCATTCTTCATCAAATCAATTATAGAAAGTATTATGGTTATCCACTAAACGCTTAGGGTTTTGAAGACTACTCAAGGATTTTATCATTGCTTGGTATGACTGGATAGCAACAAATGGAGAACTAGTTTAAGAGATTGCCAGTAAGAGACACCTGACTTCAGCAGAGTTGGTCCATTGGTCATATAGATCCCTAGTTTTATTTGACCAGACTATTTTATGATGATATAAGGCAGGGGGAGTAATAGTATTAATTAAGAGGGGAAGCTCCCAAAATAAAGATAGAAGAACAGGTTGATGGTCACTTTCAGAATGAGATACTTTTATTACACCACAAAAAAGTCACAAACAAAAGCTGGCCTTTGACTTTGTATGAATCTTCATCAGGCTGGTGCAAAAATCACACACACATACACGGGCACACACATTCCAAACCCATTGTTCAGATGTGCAGGGCAGCTTTCTTATTTAAAGCACACTGCAAAGTGAGGGCTGAGAATCTTCTCAGAAATGATACGTCTCAGATTTCTTCCCCTGGTGATGTAGTGGCCCAGTAACTACCAGGGCCACTTCCTTTCCAAACAGGAAGTTAGTCCTATCCAACCCATTTAACTTGCAGAAGAGCTTTCCCTCCAGATGAGCACAGTTTAAGTCTCTATAGGGGCTGGATCTGGGAAGTTAGAATCCCAGAACTGAGAATAATGATCCAAAAAAATCCAAAATACACATCCCTAAAGATTGTTGCTTGGATGCCATCACAGAAAAATAGAAGATAAAAATGATAGGTGTGAAAAAATAATAATGTTTCCATGTTAATCCTGTGGTGCCTTAAACCACTTCTGAAATAAAAGCAATCTGAAAGTGTATCAAGTGGGGGGGGGGGGGGGGAGAGATCCAAGGGAGAAACAAGGAAAACATGGAAACAACCATGTGTGGTGATGCATAGCTTGTGACAATAGGCAGTGATTGGTGCTTTATTTTCCATGAGCAGACATTGCCCAGAGAAGTGGATCACTGCCTTAATTAGCCATAGCATTGAGAGGTTATATCAGTAAAGAATTACCTTCAAATAGGGAGATGATCAACAGATGGGCTTCTCCTTTTGTTTCCTTAAATTGTTATTGGCACATCTAAATTGTAATTGTAATTGTTACATCTAAAATTAATCCCCCTGCCTGTAAATACTCAGCTCCTTCAGATCCAGAACTTTGGGTTGCTGGGTTTTTTTAATCTCTAAAAGGTAAAATTCTCTTTAATGTAAAAAAAAAAAGCCACCCAAAAGCAGCAACCCCCAAACAGCATCAATAAGTACACCCGAAAAAAAAGAACAACCAAGGGAGGCTGTGAAAAATCTAGTTCAGAATAAATTGGCTGTGCTGAAACATTTGTAATTAAGCATGATAACCAATTACAGAAATACCTGGAGAAGCTCTGCAATTCACTTCTTTCACATCAGAGGCTTCCTAATCAATTTGAAATAAACCAGGCACTGCGACAGAAAATAAGCAAGATCACAGCACTTGCTAATGAGTCTCAAAAATGGATTTTCCTGCATGAAAATGTTCATTGTCAGGTGAGAGGCAGTGTTCCTGAAATCTTCAGGGTCATTTCCATTTGCATGCTATTGGAGTAAAGTCCCCTTTGTTCTTTCTCCTGTTTCTTACTCTCTCTTTTTTCCCCCCTTCCCCTTCCCACATCCCTTGCTACATGGCTGCTTTTCTTTTCCTTTGGTGATTTAATAGTATGGTATCAATGCGGCCTACCAATGACTAAAAATATACCCAAACAAGAGCATTTTGTGCTGAAGTAGCAAGTACCCACTTTCAATTATTACTTAATTTCACCCTGGAACATGGCTTTCCTTGAATTCAAATGTGCAGATATATGACAACTGAGAGAACCGTTTGACAAAAGACAAGGGTGGCACACTTCTGAAGCACATGCCGGAGAAGGGTATCACGACATGAATGACACTGCTTAAAACATTTGTAAAACGTAAAGCTTCTGTGCTCTCCTTCCCTGTGGAACACAAGCTATAAGCCGGCTGTTCCTCGCTCACCTCCTTTGAAGGGAGTGCAAAGTGTTTACAACCCACAAAGCCTCGAGGGGAGTTTCATGGCTCGCTTTACTTTTCCAGAGTAACAAGAGAGATGTCAGCCTAGCAACTCTCTTTCTCTGATTTATACAGACCTTGGAGAACTTCACACTTCTTTACAAATAGACCCAGTTTAACTTCCCAAGACCAGCAACCTCCTACACTCATTTTGTCTAGGATGGCTTTATGTTCCCAAGGCTTCATATAAATGTCAGCAAATAAGTGTTGAAAAGGTCCAAAATGGACACACCCAAATTTGAGGATCCTGCTTACCAAGAAGTTCGTATTTGCCAGGGATGGGGACTTGAGTTGTGAGACTTGCTGTCAAGTCAGACATAAGTTGCACTGGTGACTCAACTCGTTTCCCGCCCCCCCCCCCGCCCCCCGACTTGGACTCAACTTGAGCCTCGGAACCCACACACTCCTTCTTTTTTTCTGGGGGGAAAGGCTTCTTTTTAATAGGGACTCAAATGTGGGGCTTTGGACCTGGGTCTTGGTACCAAAGACTCAGACTTGGATTTGGGACTTGGTACCAAAGACTCAGACTCAGACTTGGGACTCGCTTGCCAACATCCCTGCTATTTGCCACCTTTTTATAGCACTGACAGGGAAGGAGAGGAGGCAATTGGCATGCACGTGTTTTTGGCCAGTGGGGCCACAAAACATTTTGATGATACTACCTGGCCAGTCAGAAGCTGTATTGCCTTGAAGGGATGGAACCCTTCAGCCATCTTTTAAGCTGGCTTGCTTTACAGCTGTGCCTCTTTCTGCACCGACAGATTGTCACATCCATGATCAATTTGTGTTTAAATGCTTTCCTCAAGTGTGCTGGTCTGTCTGCGCATTAGCTTTAGTGATGGGTGAAATTATCCAACAGAAATTAAGTACCGGGCATCTAATTTATAAATTCAGCAGCATCAATGTGAATCAAACTCTATTATAGTCTAAGTGTTTGCATCATGACTACATTTCAGCATTTGCAAATCTCCAAAATACACTGGAGGTGCCATCAGACATGGGAGGAAGCTTGCATTTTGGACCACTAATGACATGGTCTGGTGTAAGCTATTTTCCAGCAAATATATGGAATGTATGAAAAATAGTAATCCAGCCTGATCCCAATCTGTACCCAGGCTAGACTCTTCTGGTCCAGCAGCAGGCCTACACTTTTTTGTGTGTGTGCCATACTGGAGCAATTCCCACACAGACAAAAGTATTTTAAGGGAGATCACTCCCAGTGTAATCAGTTGCAATCCTTTCTCGCTGTCTGATCACACCCAGAGTGGCTAGATTCACAGGTATTGCTTCTGGCTATGGTGAGATTTAATTTGAAAGCATGGCAGGTCAAGAGAAAGTAATTAATTCACAATCAGTTTAAGCTCTGATGACAAACATGTCTCATTTTTGGTGGATCAGAGTCAGGAATCATGATGCATATAGGAAGTACAAGCATATTTTGATTCATAATATGGACCAAATAATTCTGGCAGCATCATTAGGCTATTAGTTCCTTAGCAACAGATGCTAACTTTGCTCATGACTGGGCCAGTGCACAGAGCCGTTTCAATTAAATGTCACTATATGTGGAAAGCTTGCAAAGATCCTTTCCAAATTAGTGCCAAGTTCACATTGTCCGGGAAAAGAAATATATTCTTCCTGTTTTTTTGCTCACAGTTCTCTCTTTGAATAGTCAGTTGAAACCACCTTTGGTATTATCCTTTTCATTTGTAACTTATGGGAAAGCCACCAGGTTGTAGGGTATGTAAGGGATGGAAAATGGATTGGATCCAGGATAGCCCTTAGCATCTGATCTGACACAAGCATCTTTTTGTATAGATAAGGGAGGTTATTAATAAATAAAACTACAGTTTTATCTTCTTCTTCTCATGACATACACCTATGACCTGACCATTCTTAAATCTCCTGTGTTGGTTTTTTTTTTTTTTTTTTCGAAACCTTTATTGGCATATGAACGGACAACAGCAAAACATGGATACAAGCCAAGCGATAATCAGAATAAACATAAATTAGGAGATACACTCAACAAGTAGTATCATAGGTAATGGGTTAAATTGGAAATTTCCAGAAGATATCTTGCAACGGCAGATGTAATCCACGGGCAAGAATCGTTCAGGAAAAAGGATAGGGAATTGGGCAAGAGAGAAAGCCACGGTTCGAGAAACAGCTTTCTCAGAGATGAATGCGCCGGGCAATGAAATAAAATATGGTCCAGGGAATCTGGGAGGGTATGACAGAAAAAGCAGAGCCTATTTGCACGGGGGATCTTAGCGAATCGGCCTGCATGAACCGCCGAAGGGAAGATATTGAGGCGGGCTAACATAAATGCTCTTCTCTGACCAGGGTTGGACAGTGAAGAGAAATAGTTTAAGGGACGTCCTAGAGAAGAAGGAAGACTGAAAAAAAGGGGAGAGCAAGTGGGGTTTAAGTCAGCTGAGAGTGACTCAAACTCAAACTGCCAAAGTTTGTGTTTGATCAAGGAATGGGCCTGTTGTAATCCCAGGTCGAAAAGGGATTCTAATTCTAGTCCTAGGGAGAGAAGTTTGGAGTCAATCAGTTTAAACCAGTTCGAGGTGTAAGAGTCACTAAGAAGGTCAAAGAGGAGAGAATTGGAATTAGAGTGGAGATGGATGCGGAGCCAGTATTTGAAAGTGGAGACCCAGGCAAGAGTAGAAGGGAGGTGGGTTCCCAATTCAAGTACCATGGTGGAGAGGCGAATCATATTGGGCACACCTAAAATCTTTCTAAAGAAGACAGCGGCAATGGAGTCAATGTCGTGGTTTACAGCCTCTATCCAGATGGGGACCCCATAAAAGAGGTGGGATAGGAGTTTGCACTGGAAAATATGCAAAGCTGCTGGGACAAATTGGTTGCCCGAGAAGTAATGGAATTTTGAGATTGCATTGAGTTGGGATGTTGATGTGGAAATGACCAATTTTTTGTGTGGAGCCCAGTTTAGTTTGAAGTGGAAAGTGAGCCCAAGGTATTTGAAAGTTGGCACTTGTTGGTAGGATTGTGTACCAACTGTCCAAGTGGATAGAGGGCTAGATTTAGAAAAAACAACTATTTTAGTTTTGGAAGAATTTATGCTAAGATCGTTGATGGAGCAGTAGTCTTGGAATTTGGCTAGAAGTAGACACAGCCCGGCTTTGGAGAGGGAGAGCAGGACTGCATCGTCAGCATAGAGGAGAACTGAGAGAGGGGCACCGTTAAGAGAGGGGGAAGAGTTAGTAGCTTTACGTAGGAAAGGAGGGAGATCTGCAAGGAATAAGTTGAACAGTAAGGGGGCTAATATACACCCTTGACGGACACCCCTGTTAACTTGAAATCTATCAGTTAGTGTATTGGAGTTTGGGAGGCGAATCTGACATGTGTTTGAAGAGTGGAGACGCCTAAGCAGAAAGAGTAGTCGAGGATCAATGCCCCATTGAGATAGTTTGTCCCATAAGAGAGATCTGTTAACAGAGTCGAAGGCGCCTTGAAGGTCAACAAAAGCAGCGAACAAACTGGATTTGTGGTGAATGGAATATTTTTCAACTAGGTGGGATAAAAGTAAAGCGTGATCAAGAGTAGAGGCTCCAGAGCGAAAGCCAATTTGCTCTTTCCCCGGAAGATTAATGGAAGAAGCCCAGGCAGAAAGTTTGGAAAGAAGAAATTTTGAGTAAAGTTTGCCAATAAAAGATAGAAGACTAATTGGACGGTAGTTGCTAGGGAGAGAGGGATCACCTTTTTTGAAAATTGGAAGAGTGGAGATTAACCAGGAGTTGGGAAGGATGCCAGAGTGGTTAACTAAGGTGAAAAAGTTAGCCAAGGAATGAGACCACCAGTGGGGGTTACTGGTCAGAGTCTCAGTGAGGACTTGATCAGGGCCTGGGGCCTTACCAGACTTCAATGAGCTGATTAGGTCCAGTATTTCCTCGGAAGTAACAGGAGGCCAATCGGGGAGGGCCTGGAGCGAGGGATCCTGTGTTGTTCAAAAGTCCAGCAGATGACCTCTCATGCTGAAGTTGAACTGCCCCTGGTCAGATGTCATCTGTCTGTCATATCTTGCAAAACTTTACAATCATAATTTCAAAAATTAAATACAATACTCTCCTTTATAAATGTTGCTGGAAAATTTACTGAGGGGAAAAAACATCTTCACTTGTTAGACATAAAAAGTCCTTAAAGTTCTTAGAAGTGGTTAGGATTCCAGTTGCAATGTAGAACTATGTAGAACAGTTGTTCAGTTTCATTTAACTGAGTAATTTATGTGAAATGTTGATTGAAGCTCCTGAGAACATCTCTCTGTACCCAGCTCTTTTTTAGAGAAAATATTTATATCCAGGCATCTTCTTTCTTTTTCTTTAGAAAGAAGGAACATTTTTGCCTACAACTTAAGTTTAGTTTTCATATATTTTTAAACATTTGTGCCTATGGTTTTTTTTCATAGCTGCAAGACTTTTGTATTTTTACAAGAACTCTGAAATATGTTTGTGCTTAAAGAACATAGAAGCAACATAGATGAATAAAGTTTGTACATTTAGACAAGCTGATGTTGCCTGGAATTATTGCAAAAGTGAAAGGAATTGTATCACGGTACTCAGATGAATTTTGATGTGATTGTCAATTATTGTTTGGTTTCACTCTGGAATTAACCCTTTTGGGGGATAATGCTAGCTGTGACAAACACAGGCTTCTGACTTTTTCTCTAGAGGTCTACAAAGTTTTATAGTACTCTTATGGAGGGTCCAGGTATCAGTTTGTTCCATGTGAAATTTCTCTTTCAAATAACAACATTACTAAAATAAAATAAAATCAGGGTAAATCCAACATAAAACAATGTTAGCTGATCCAAATTTATTTTAAATAGGTACCTTTCTATATTTCACTATTACCCTTAAGTAAAAAATCTTTCCTGTTACATCTTCCTTCTGCTTCTATATAATTTGGCAATGTTTCATTTTTTAAAGGGGGGACAAAATAAACAAATAAATAATTTGTTTATTTATCCAGGGTGGGATCAAAATCAGTCAGTGAAGGAAGATATTCATTGTGATGTCAAAATGTTAAGGGCACATACGTTTATTTTTGAGGTCACTGTCATTCTGACATACTACAGTAATCAGGAAAGAAAAGAACATATTAGAAGGCCAAGTCATATTTAAATCATATGTGGTAGCTCTTTTTTGTTAAATTGTAGCCATTTTTATGTTAAAGAAGAAACTACATTAAGCGTTTGGCAGTGAACAAATACAAATTCATTGAATTAAATAATCAGTTTATTAACCTATTAAAAGACAAGAGGCTATCAGGGCTGGTCCAAGATATTTTCCTGCCTGAGGTAGAATAGGAAATAATGAATCGATGGCCTGCATAAGTAAAGGCATAGAGTTCTGAAAGCCAGTCAAATTATTTTGGCATATGGAGCAGAAAATCCCACAAGCACCTCTTCCTATTCCTGGAAATATAAATGCAACAACAACAACAGAGACTGCTGAATAGCTCAGTGAGTTAGGAGAAGTTGGGAGTTCAATTCCACACTGTGTTCCTGGGAGGAAAAAAATGCTGTGTAGCCTTAGCCTAGCAGCACAGTCCCAGAGGAATGGAATAGCAAACAATGTCTAAATATTCAATACCTAGAGAACTTTGGAAAAGGTCACCATAAACTGAAAAGAGTTTTATGGCAAGTTGTTGTTATTGTTGTTAAATGATTATTAATATGCTTCTCTCCATGATATACAGTCTCTCCTGTCTGAAGTAGCCATTTTTGTACTTGAACTGTGTTTTAAAATAATGACAACAAAAGTACTGAAAGTACGGTGTCTAAAATGTAAAAATCAAGTCTTGTGGCACCTTTCAAACTAGCAAGTTTTATTTGTCATAAGCTTTCATGGACTGTGGCCAACATCCTCAAGTAAAATGCTGTTTTTGCTACAACAGACTAATACAGCTATCTCCTCACAGAAGATAGCTTCTTTATATCTTCCCCTTGATAAAGAAATGCTTAGCAACAGAAACAATTGTTACAAGGGAGCTGTTATCCTCAAAATACGGTTCTGGCCACTCAAGCTGGTCCATGCCCATATCACTCTTCCCCGTTCCTCTTCCATTCTGTCCTGGATCTGAAATTAGTAGGGCTGTGGCTTTCTCCTGCTGCTGCTCTGTGGCTGGGAAGGGACCAGGTGTTAGATGACTGCAGCAACAAGTTGCAGAAACACTGACAGTATATAGATGTCGATGATTTCATCAGTGACTTTGCTGTAGGAAAAGCAGGGAAGATTCATTTCTAAAGTACAGTACATACTACAAAAGCTCTCCTCTGTTGGCATCAGATCAGCAGGTTCCTTTTAAGATATTGATAATTTCAACTGTCATTCCCCACTTTTAACACAGTCTCATCCTTTAATGTTAACATTTTAAAACCCATAGATGACAGCTTGTACACAAAAGATCTGTCAGGTCAGGGAGTCAGATGGATGAACCTCTCCGTAAGAACCCTAGAAAACTTTATAAACCTCCAGGGAAAAATCAGAAGCCTGTGTTTATCACAGCTGGCATTTATCCCAAAAGGGATAAGTCCAGAATAAACCAAATGAATGTTTTACACCTTGTACAATTTACTCCCTCTTTCCGGATATCCTTTAACATCTTTGTCCTGTGCAAGACAGATAAACTGAATGTCCAAGAAAATCTCTACTTTTTTTTCTTTTTGTTGAACCAGCACATGTACACAGATATTAATATGTCATATTATTTTCTCTCTTGAATTATATATTGAATATTTTAAAAACATAGCTGTAGAAATGTAATGATATATTTTAGAAATTTCACTGTGAAAGTTTAATAAACTTAAAAGAAAGTATTAGTAAATACTCTAACAAAACTTTAAAATACTCTTAACAAAAATAACCCCCTTCACGGATTGCTGCCTTGTCGTGGCGAAGGGGCTTGAGTAATTCAGAGAAGCTATGAGCTATGCCGTGCAGGGACACCCAAGATGGACAGGTCATAGTGTAGAGTTCTGACTAAACGCGATCCACCTGGAGCAGGAACTGGCAAGCCACTCCAGTATCTTTGCCAAGAAAACTCCATGAACAGAAACAAAAGGCTAAAAGATATGACGCTGGAAGATGAGCCCCTCAGGTCGGAAGGCGTCCAACATGCTACTGAGGAAGAGCGGAGGACAAGTACAAGTAGCTCCAGAGCTAATGAAGTGGTTGGGCCAAAGCCGAAAGGACGCTCATCTGCAGACGCGCCTGGAAGTGAAAGGAAAGTCTGATGCTGCAAAGAAGAATACTGCATAGGAACCTGGAATGTAAGATCTATGAACCTTGGTAAGCTGGATGTGGTCAAACAGGAGATGGTAAGAATAAACATTGACATCCTGGGTGTCAGTGAACTAAAATGGACGGGAATGGGCGAATTCAATTCAGACAATTACCATATCTACTATTGTGGGCAAGAATCCCGTAGAAGAAATGGAGTAGCCCTCATAGTCAACAAAAGAGTGGGAAAAGCTGTACTGGGATACAATCTCAAAAATGATAGAATGATTTCAATATGACTCCAAGGCAGACTTTTCAACATCACAGTAATCCATGTTTATGCAACAACCACCGATGCTGAAGAGGCTGAAATTGACCAATTCTATGAAGACTTACAACACCTTCTAGAACTGACACCAAAGAAAGACGTTCTTCTCATTATAGGGGACTGGAATGCTAAAGTAGGGAGTCAAGAGATAAAAGGAACAACAGGTAAATTTGCCCTTGGAGTTCAAAACGAAGCAGGGCAAAGGCTAATAGTTTTGTCAAGAGAACAAGCTGGTCATCACAAACACTCTTTTCCAACAACACAAGAGGAGACTCTACACATGGACATCACCAGATGGGCAATACTGAAATCAAATTGATTATATTCTCTGCAGCCAAAGATGGAGAAGCTCTATACAGTCAGCAAAAACAAGACCTGGAGCTGATTGTGGCTCTGATCATCAGCTTCTTATAGCAAAATTCAAGCTTAAACTGAAGAAAGTAGGAAAAACCACTGGGTTAGTCAGGTATAATCTAAACCAAATCCCTTATGAATACACAGTGGAAGTGAAGAACAGATTTAAGGAACTCGATTTGGTGGACAGAGTGCCTGAAGAACTATGGATGGAGGCTCGTAACATTGTGCAGGAGGCAGCAACAAAAACCATCCCAAGGAAAAGGAAATGCAAGAAAGCAAAGTGGCTGTCCACCGAGGCCTTACAAATAGCAGAGAAGAGAAGGGAGACAAAATGCAAGGGAGATAGGGAAAGTTACAGAAAATTGAATGCTGACTTCCAAAGAATAACAAGGAGAGACAAGAGGGCCTTCTTAACTGAACAGTGCAAAGATATAGAGGAAAATAATAGAAAGGGAAAAACCAGAGATCTGTTTAAGAAAATTGGAGATATTAAAGGAACATTTTGTGCAAAGATGGACATGATAAAGGACAAAAATAGTAGGGACTTCATAGAAGCAGAAGACATCAAGAAGAGGTGGCAAGAATACACAGAGGAATTATACCAGAAAGATCTGGATGTCCCGGATAACCCAGATAGTGTGGTTGCTGACCTTGAGCCAGACATCTTGGAGAGTGAAGTCAAATGGGCCTTAGAAAGCATGGGTAACAACAAGGCCAGTGGAGGTGATGGCATTCCAGCTGAACTATTTAAAATCTTAAAAGATGAGGCTGTTAAGGTGCTACACTCAATATGCCAGCAAGTTTGGAAAACTCAGCAGTGGCCAGAGAATTGGAAAAGATCAGTCTACATCCCAATCCCAAAGAAGGGCAGTGCCAAAGAATGCTCCAACTACCGTACAATTGCACTCATTTCACACGCTAGCAAGGTTATGCTCAAAATCCTCCAAGGTAGGCTTCAGCAGTATGTGGACCGAGAACTCCCAGAAGTACAAGCTGGATTTCGAAGGGGCAGAGGAACTAGAGACCAAATTGCCAACATGCACTGGATTATGGAGAAAGCCAGAGAATTCCAGAAAAACATCTACTTCTGCTTCATTGACTACGCAAAAGCCTTTGACTGTGTGGACCACAGCAAACTATGGCAAGTCCTTAAAGAAATGGGAGTGCCTGACCACCTTATCTATCTCCTGAGAAATCTCTATGTGGGACAGGAAGCAACAGTTAGAACTGGATATGGAACAACTGATTGGTTCAAAATTGGGAAAGGAGTACGACAAGGCTGTATATTGTCTCCCTGCTTATTTAACTTCTATGCAGAATACATCATGCAAAAGGCTGGACTGGATGAATCCCAAGCCAGAATTAAGATTGCCGGAAGAAATATCAACAACCTCAGATATGCAGATGATATCACTCTGATGGCAGAAAGTGAGGAGGAATTAAAGAACCTCTTAATGAGGGTGAAAGAGGAGAGTGCAAAAAATGGTCTGAAGTTCAACATCAAAAAAACTAAGATCATGGCCACTGGTCCCATCACCTCCTGGCAAATAGAAGGGGAGGATATGGAGGCAGTGACAGATTTTACTTTCTTGAGCTCCATGATCACTGCAGATGGTGACAGCAGCCACGAAATTAAAAGACGCCTGCTTCTTGGGAGGAAAGCGATGACAAACCTAGACAGCATCTTAAAAAGCAGAGACATCACCTTGCCGACAAAGGTCCGCATAGTCAAAGCTATGGTTTTTCCAGTAGCGATGTATGGAAGTGAGAGCTGGACCATAAAGAAGGCTGACCACCGAAGAATTGATGCTTTTGAACTGTGGTGCTGGAGGAGACTCTTGAGAGTCCCCTGGACTGCAAAGAGAACAAACCGATCCATTTTGAAGGAAATCAACCCTGAGTGCTCACTGGAAGGCCAGATCCTGAAGCTGAGGCTCCAATACTTTGGCCATCTCATGAGAAGAGAAGACTCCCTGGAAAAGACCCTGATGTTGGGAAAGTGTGAAGGCAAGAGGAGAAGGGGACGACAGAGGACGAGATGGTTGGACAGTGTCATTGAAGCTACCAACATGAATGTGACCAAAGTCCGGGAGGCAGTGGAAGACAGGAGGGCCTGGCGTGCTCTGGTCCATGGGGTCACGAAGAGTCGGACACAACTTAACAACTAAACAACAACAACAACAAACAAAAATAATATGGTGCTTAAGAGTAAAGTAATAAGACTGTAACTAAAGAGTTACAAATACTTAATAATAATGAAAAAAATAGAAAGACATACTCTCTAAGGTGTAGATTGTTAACGTGTGGTTCGCGAAGGCTTGAAGAAATGTTATGATCTTTTGCAGTTAAAATAGAAAGAAAGAAAGAAAGAAAGGGAAATAGAAAAAAATCTTAATTTCCCTTGCTTGTTTGTGAAAAACTTGGCTTTTCTAACCTACTGCCTCCATTAAAAGCAAACAAAAGTAAAAAATTGGTTATGAATATAACTATTTGATAACTGTTTGATATTTCTGCACACAGTGATTTTACTTGCATTTCACATGCAAGTGAATGACTCTGGCTGTGGGAAAGTATGTGGCATTTCTTGCTACAGCGCAGACAGTCAGAAACGGCAGGAAAAGAGAGTTGGAGTCAATCAGTGTCAATGTGAATGAGTGTTTGGATGGACTTTGTGAGTGTGTTTCTTCTTCTGTTTCTGCTAATAAAACCATTTGGTTATTGTTGGGTAAAGTGATTTTCGATGTTATCGCAGTGAATTTCATAACAATATGTTTTGGCTGAGCCTCAGAATGGATCACTGACTGAATTTGAAATGTAGAAGAACTGATGCTGTTGATGAGGGGGTATCCTGTTCAAAACAAAATGTAATTTCTTCCAGTCATTTGAAAAAGTGTCATCGTTATAGGAAGGAATATCTGTTGATGAGACCCTTCATGAGAAATTTTAAATAAATATCTGATGCACTTAAGGGTTTTAAACCTTGTCTTGGTGCTCCATGATAACAAGATATTTAAATGGGGTAAAGAAAAGGTTAAGAGATTAAGAACCAGTGCTCTAAGCTATAAAAATTTAACTCTCAGTTAAGTCACACCTATCTGAGTATTTTAAGAGAGTATGCAATTAATAGACTAGAGCTTAAGCAATTATAAAGTCACATCAGCATATAGTAAACAATCTTTCTCCCACTCCCTGCAGAGTTTTCTCCCCTCTAATTTTAAAAGAGTTAGCCATGTTAGTCTGTGCTAGCATATCAGGCTAAAACAAAATAAAAATAAAAAATAAAGAAGACAAAAAAAGTTGTGGCACCTTGAAAACTAACTGCTATATTTTAATGTGAGCTTTCATGGACAATTCCACTGCCTCAGACACAGAGTCTCAGACATTGTGTCTGAGGTAGTGGACCTGTGCACAAACACTCACATTAAAATCTAGTAGTCAGTCTTTACGGTGCCACGATGTTTTTGTCTTCTTTCTTTATTATTTTTCTTTGTTTTTGCCTGATATGCTCCCCTCTAATGGTACTCTCCTAGCATCCTTTGCTCTTTGCCCTGGCTATCTTTTCTGGCCATTATTTATACTTATCTCCCCTTCATCAACTGTTAGCAATCCTTTCTGGAGGGCTTGGAGGTACAAGGGCCTGGTGCACCAACATAAATTTTATAATAGGAATTTCTATTGTTTTTGCATCTCCTGTAAATACAAGGGCTTGTAACTCAGAATCTAGTAGGTGCCACTTCAATGATAAAAATCTTATTTTGACTAAAATTTGCAAAGCCTGGATGAATAAAAGGGTGTGAAATAAAGGATATAGTACACCAAGGGTATAAAACCAGAGAGAGCAAGTTGTAGGGCTTGTAAACACCATCTCTGGTCACATCAATATATTCCAGGATTCAACTGTCATCCATGAAAAAAAAATATTTTGCAAGGCAAGATTCTTGTTCAATTACCTTGCTCTCAGACTTGGCTGGGGAGCTGGCTGATTGTTTTGCAGATACTGTACTCTTAATAACTGATGTTCAAACCTTATTTTAAAATACAGTGTACATTTTCAGAATTGTGTTTTCTACGCACATACTCCTTGATTATTTTAGTACAAAATATCACATTTTGAAAGATCCATGAGGGTGGTATTCTGCTTGATCAGCACCACTGAGCTCTTTACTCCACCCTGTTGTCACTCCAGAAATGTACAAATGGTCCAGAACAAGTTAATATTTTGGCATTTGGTCTCATATGGAGCACATCCCTCTCCCAAAACACTTAATAGTGAGTGGCCCCATTGACATTGGCAACCCTTCTTACTGTAAGAGGATTACTGAAACTCTTCACAAGTTAGAGAGCAATGTTGCAATGCTTTGTCTAAAGCCAATATTGGAGACTTCATTGCAATCCTCTGCATGCATACTAACAAACTAAGCCCTATTTAGCCATAACTGCATCCAGCGTCATTAACACGGTTAGAAATGAACACTTAGTCCAGCTCTTCTTAAATGTTGCTTTCTCCACATGAACAGCAGTGAGTGTGAAGAGAAGTCCCTGATCATGTGCAGGCTCTACATGCAAGCCAGAAACCAGATTTTCCAGGGTTCTTGCTTGTTTGTAGTTTACATGGCAGCAGAAAACTCTCCTTTTCAGACCCCTTGCTGCTTCTGTGGAGAAAACTGTAAAGGAGGGAGGGAAAGCTAGGTGCTCTCCTCTAATTATGTTAATAACATAAGATACAATAATGACTGAGTGGGGCTTTATTCACAAGTAAATGTGCACAGGATTGCAGTTGTACTATGTTGCTGTCCATGGTTTTGACATGCACTAATAAGATTTAGAGATGTTCAACAGGAAACATCCTCCATCTTTCCATGGCAGAACCCTGTTTTGTGACAAATAAGTGCTACAACCCCTGCTAATGATGACAAACTTTACCTTAGGTAAACTGTTGGAAAATTTCAACTTCCTTTAGAGAAATTTGGTGAAATGATCACACTAATTTTTCCGTCACAAATAAGGTAGAGAATTTCAAAAGGGCATTGGCACCCACGTATAGGTTAAATTCTAAAATAATGTTTGGGGTTTCAACATTCACCAGCAGAAAAACAAAGCAATATTTTTCTCATTGTTTTTACAACTACTTTAATATGGGACAAATTGAATAAAGCTCTTTCTCCTACTTCAAGCAACCCAAACATCTGATGTAATGCACTTTTAGAGACAATCTCCAGGATCTCAGAAAGGCATGGGGGGGGGGGAACAGTGTTTATTTTATATATACAACTTAATCCCGCCGGCACATAAACTATTATAGCTCAGAGAGTCATCTCAGATGAGCTCTAGTAGGTTTGACTTGTTAGATCTCACTAGGGGCTTATGGCTCTCTTACAACATGGACAACCTGTGAGTCTATGCTATTGTGTCTTCCCACCATCACCTTATGAACAGAGAACTTTGCCAGAAAATATAGGTGTATGTAAAATAATCTCATTCAGAGAGGGCTTCTTCCTTTTTGAAATCCAGTTTGAATATCAGACATTTCTCACTCCCTATAAGGTAGAAGCCTTTGTTGCAACACCTTAAGCATCACTTTGCTTGCATGAGGAATTAAAGCACTGGTCCTGTAGTTATTGCACTCCTTGTCATCTCCTTTCTTAGGGATTGGAATATATATTGAGTGTTTCCAGTCTGTGGGTCATTGTTTTGTTTTCTATATTTGTTGACATATTATTGTTAGGATTGAAACAGTTCTATTGGTATTCCATCTACTCCAGTGATTTATTTCTTCCTAATTCTTTCAGAGCAGCTTTCACTTTGCTATCTAGAGTTCTAGACTGCAAGTGCTTCATCATAGGCTTCCTCTTTAAAGCAGTCTGCCATCCATTTGTCCCTTCTGTATTGGTCTTCAGTATACTGTTTCCACCTTCTTTTTATTTTCTCCTGGTCAGACAGTGTGCATCCTGTTCATCATTCAGCATTTCTAATCTAGGTTCGAATTTCCCTTTGATTTCTTGGATTTTGTGGAAAAGATATCTTGTTCTTCCTTTTTTGTTGTCTTCCTCTATTTCTTTGCACTGATTGTTGTAGAAGTTCTCTTTGTTTCCATGTGAGAGTCGCTGAAAAACTACATTCAGGGTTCTGACCCTATTTCTGTCACTTTTTACTTTTGTTTCTCATCTGCAGTTTTAAATGTTTCTTCCATCATTCATCTAGAGATGGATGAGTCAGGTAAAAGGTATGAAAGAGGTGCTGAAGACCCTGCATTCAGAGTTCCGACCCTTCTTCTGTCACCTTTTACTTTTGCTTCTCATCTGTCCTTTGCCATTTTAAGTGTTTCTTCCACCATCCATCTAGGGATGGATGAGTCAGGTAGAAGGTATGAATGAGGTGCTGAAGATTTATTTTGGTCCTTAAATATTAATAGTAAGCCAGGGAGAAAGGTTAGCTAACACACTCCAGAATGCTAAATACAAAGAATCTCTACCTTAGTGCTAGCTGTCTTAAAACTACTGCAGATTTCTAAAAATACTCACAATTTGGAAATGAATTTGACAGCCTGCTATTGGGGACAAACTAACTGGAATTTACTTCATGCATGGAGACAGTCTATGAAGTTCACTTCCTATTCTGAGCTCACATGGCCTGCACCAAACTCAGCACACCAATGGAGTTGATGATGGCTAATTGAAAACTACCCAGCCAAAGTTAAATACCTTTTAATATTCCTAGCCTCTCTTTTCTTGGAAATAAGTGCCACACAGAGCTCAAGGAAATTTGCACAGGATGACACTCTAAGACAGTGATTCCCAGCCTTGAGTCCCCAGGTGTACTTGGATTAAAACTCCCAGAAGCCTTCACCGCTAGCTGTGCTGAACAGTATTTCTGAGAGTTGTGGTCCAAGAACATCTTCTACCCAAAGTTAGAAAGCGCTGCCCTAAATATATGGTAGCAGAAGGTAAAGGTTCCCCTTGACATTTAGTCCAGTCATGTCCGACTCTAGGGCGCGGTGCTCATCCCCATCTCCAAGCCATAGAGCCAGTGTTTGTCCGTAGACAGTTTCCGTGGTCACATGGCCAGCGTGACTAGACACGGAACGCCGTTACCTTCTCACCTATTTATCTACTCGCATTTTTACACGCTTTCGAAGTGCTAGGTTGGCAGGAGCTGGGACAAGCGACGGGAGCTCACTCCGTTGCGTGGATTCGATCTTACGACTGCTGGTCTTTGACCTTATAGCACAGAGGTTTAACCCGCAGCGCCACCACGTCCCTATGGTAGCAGAAAAGGTCTTGGTATATCATGACAGTTCAGTTTCCAGAATATCAAAGGAGATATCCAGAAAAGTATCCCTAGGGTCTTAACTAGATCACGATCTATAGCAGCAGTGCATCACTCTTCACCTGGTCACCCCCTCAGCTCCACTGCCACACACACCTTTGAATGGGATGCAGTGCAATTCTCTTTAAATTACAGCAGTCATTTCTGAATTTGCTTCCATTAGCATATGCAGTTTTATGCAACTCAATGCCCACTTTTTGTTTCTTTCAGTGACATGTACTCGTTCTTTTGTTAGCAGCTACGCTTCCTACAGGGATGAAGCTGTATCCCAATTATAGAACATTGATGTTTTGCATCCCAGAACGAGGCTGGAAAAAACCCCATTTGAAGCTGCTGATCAGCCTAGATAATGCTGAACTGGAAGGGTAAGTGGTGCATGGCACCTTCCTGTGGTACAATCCTTCCCCATTTGAGGAAGAGGATTAGAATTTGGTTGTTAAATGACTTCAAAACATAATAGAGTGATATTTCCAATGGCCTCCATATTTACTAACTGGGTAGAGTAGGATCATGGAAATGTGGAGATGTTTCCTTGTTTGCTCGTTTGTTTTTCAAATGGATGATTCTTCATTTATTGGCAAAGCTACATTTAGCATCAAAAGGGATATATAATTCTGGAGTTATTAGGCTCAGCTTGCCTCTTTCTGTATGTTTCATAGTGAAGAAAAACATTTTGATGATTAAAATATGTGGACAATGTAATGAACTGCAGTTAAGATGCAAATATTATGAGATGATCATAACACCAGTCTGTGACTTCTCTCACACTAGCCTGGATATTCTTACCACATATTTCTTACCACAGTGGAACTAGTTACTGGAGCTTAAGAGAAAGAAATGAGATGATTTAACAAGTGTTCTGTGCAGTATTACAAGTATTCAGGAATGCCTGTCTGGCTTTAGGAAAGACAAGGATAGATTATGTGGCATAGTTTAACAGTATTTTTTTTTTAAGTCAGCACATCATAATTTAACCTATGGTCCTGGTACCACGTGCTTAGCCTGGCAGTACTGAGATGGGGTAGCCAAAAAACAGAGGCAGAAGAGGCTACAGCCCCCACTAAAATAGATGTCCTTGTAAGGTCTAGTGCATGGGCAAACTACACCTAGGAAAATGGGAAAACAGACACTGCCTTTACTAGAGTTTGGAAAAGTTGTGGGACTTTTCCTTTCTTTTCTTTCTTTCCTTTTGATTACAACTAAAAAAAAGGAACATTATGCACTTTGCATTTTATACATATGATGGGACTCCACACATTGGCCAAAATCCTGTTAATTAGCATAGTATACACTGCACTAGAGTAGGCCCATTGAATCCATGGGAATGTAGTGAGTCAACTCCTCCATTAATTCCATTGATTCAAATAGGCCTACCCCATCATTAAAGTAAGTCACAGTTAGAGTCTGTGCATTTGAATCAATGGGACTGGAAAAGTTGACTCACCAAATCCCCTCTGATAGAATGGACCTCCTCTAGCACCGTTTACTACATTAAGCAACAGAATTTCAGTCAATGTATAAGAAGCTTGAAAGCACTTTTCTCATTACTCCCTGGTTTCCAAATACTGAGCATGGTTTCCTGTGAATGAGCACCTGTGCCTATAGAACCACATTCAGGCATTACTCGTCTCACTAGCTTCAACCATCTGGAAAGTGCCTAGCCCTGCCACTCCATTGTAGGCATCCTTCAGTCTCAAGAGACTATGGTAACGTGTTCCAAGACCTCTGAATAGAGGTCTTGGAACAGCGTCTAGTGTGGCTGAGAAGGCCAATACGAGAGTGACAATCCCCTCCACACTGAAGACAAATACAATCTGTCCCCTGTCCAGCTCCCTGATTTTGCTGGTTTCGGGACTGCCACTCCATTGTCACTTACCTTATGTACAAAGCGATGTACCTGAAGAGGAAAGGCTCGTGTTTCAGTGGAGTCTCTCCATGAAGCAAAAACCTTGATTTTCAGCACTCTTACTCTGACAAAAAATCCCTGTTCATCAGATGTGTTGCTTTTTGCCTGAGGAAAGAGATGGCAGAGAGGTTGGAGATAAGCAATAGGAACCAACAGAAATAGATTTATACTTGTTGTTCTATATAAGGAACATCTCAGCATCATCTCCTGTCTTGAACCATATGGATGGTCTTTGCATGCTTCACTCCTGATATGTTATTGTACTGATTTATTGTCTGGAAAACATGTTGATCTCCTTGCTTTCCACCACTGCAAAAAAGACAGTCAAAGATGTGTACAAAGTAATGTGCAAACACCATGATAATATTTTAATTTTTTGTCAATCTATAACATGCACCATTTGCCCTAGTGTTTTGGCTGCTACTGATGATCAGGCAGACAGGCAGGAAGGAAGGAAGATGTGAATCAGCCCATGATTTTTCCCTGGGCAAGATCAAGCAATTCCATTGTTCAAAGGATAACAAATAACGGTGATGATTAGAATAAACAAAGACTGCTGTATTTTTTCTTACTTCAGCTTTTAGTATCTGATTCACAAGCAGTCTCTTCTAGAGCAGAGAGGCATGAGAGACAGAACCAACAGGAGAGGGTAATGTAATGCCATTTTCAGTGTCTCTCTCTTTGCATGAAAAGCCAGATTATATTGATTACAGGAGGTTTGCCTGCTAGTGCACTCCATTTAGATGGGTGGCTGCTGGAAATCTGGTGTGTACAAATGTGTATCCCTGTTACAGAACTTCCTCAGAGACGTTCATGTGGCTAGCGTTGCATTGTTCCATCTGTGGGAGGAGAGCAGCAGCCTGTTTAGCCCAATTTACATGTAGCACATTCCTGACTTGATGACCACAGATCCAAATGATGATCTTCATGTGTGAACAGGCTGTCACAGATATTAATGAACCTGCAGAGAGAACTCTCATAACTCTCTCCATCATCCCAAATGTACCAACTAAATGAAGAGTTTGCACATTTAACTACCATTCATCTATGTGCCTGCAGAAGAACCAAGGGATGAACATGTACATGTGAAACAGGCAGGGCATTCCAAACACACAGTGAACAATTGGTTGCTTGCCATTTTGTAGAACTTGTAACTGTTAGAGGGGAATGATTCTTTGCATTGCCTGGATGAGAGATCATCTCAGAAACTTACCAGCTGCTCTTTATAAGAAATAGCACATTGCTAGGCCAGCTTACTTCAGTCCTAGCCCTTATTCTGTTTCTTGGGAGTTTAGATCTATTCTTATGACGTGTAAGGCAGATATAAATTAGCATAAACATTTTATGAAGTTCTGAGTCTTATGGGTGTGGTTCTTAATCTTTTGAGGACTGAGCAATACCTCTCAGTGCAAGAAATAAATAAAATAAACAATTTAAGTTAAAAACTCCGTCACCATAATACACTTCAGCCTTCCTTGGACTCTCATTCCACCACTCACCTTCCTCTGTCACTCTTTAGCCTCGACACAAGGTATTTCCCATGTTGAGTGACCTTAGTAGAATCCAGGTGAGGTCCTCAAGAAGTTCTAGTTCCATTGTAGTCTGACTGACAATTCCAGAATCTCTCTGAGTCTTTGATACTGGCAATTCCAACAGCACATTGAATGATGAATCGATGCAAGAGACTGGGACTCCAGAGAGCTCACTGGGCCCAGGGCTCATGTGACATTGGAGGCCCTGCTGCTGCCTCCTACAAGAACCTGGGTGCAGAGTAGGGTTCTGGTAAATCAGGCAGCCTGGGCACATATCAGAGGCCACACTGCTTGCTTTGCAAGAGCCTGGGAAGAATTTGGAAATCTTTCTGATTTGGCTTCAGATATCACCATGTCAATACGTTATCTTTTCCTGAAGTAAAACCAGAGTGAGCACAGCACTTCTTGCCATCAATCTGATACCTTCTGAGTAGCAATGAGAAGAGAGAAAAGTGTAGGAACCATCAAGCAGTGAGGTGGGCATTAAAAAAATGGAATGAAAGCTTTGCATCTGTTCACAGTCTTCACCATCACCCCTTGAAAATGAAAGAAAGGAGGGTCCTTTTCAGCCAGCTGAGGGGGGCCATTTGAACCTTTGAAAACCATTGTGTTGTCAAATCAATTCTGAGTATGGTGACACTTTTCAGGGTTTTTCAGGCAGAGAACACTCAGAAGTAGTTTACCATTCCCTTCTTCTTTGGAGTGCCCTGGGACTGTCCAAGACTGACTCTACTCACAGGAGGCACAATATGGAATCGAACTCCCAATCTCTGCCAGACCCTTAAACAACTGAGCTATCCTATCCAGCCAGCAAACCTTTGATAACCATATACAATAAAGGTGTTGATGTAATTAATGCCTGATAGGCTACTCTCTGGGTATAGGAAAGCACCAGAAGGCCCGAAAAACAACTGAAATTTGACCAGGAGCAGGAATTGATTACTGCCAGCAATAAATGTGCTTCCTCGAGTTTATGCCTTGACTTGGGAAATATATCATGTCTGGGGTCTTTTTTCTAGGATATAGGAATATCCATCAGTGATTCCTCTGAGTGGCCCACTGAGCATCATTACTGCCCCCCCCCCCCAAAGTGAAGGAGACTTGTGGAAGAAACATGAAAAGAAGGAGAGGGGGAGTCACATGTGCCCCAGATTTCTTTTTCCTTATGCTGTAACTGGAAAATCATGGAATGGGGAAGGAGGAGGCAGCAATGAAGCACTTTTGAGTTCACTCACATGGAAAGCTTCAGCAACTGTACTTTTTTGTCCTTTCAAGAATGAGATAATTATTTTTACTGAGTTACAAGCTGCCTAATGCAGAAGGGGGTGTGTTGTTGTTTTTACCTTGCCCCCCCCCCCTGTGCAGTCTAAGAACTGCCACTGCTCAAAATAATTTAAGATGCTGTGTTGGTGATGCTAATGTGCCATCCAAAGGTGATGGAATGCAGAAGTGCTGACAAGTTCACATTTTGAAGTCCTCTTTGAACTCTCAGTCTTTCTTCCTCTCCCTCTCTGCATTACAAACAGTGGATGATTACTTTAAAAAGAGCCATGTGGAATCTTTTGATATTTCAGCTCAGCCGTATCCATATACAATTCTTAGGGAGTGGCTTTTGGCTTTGCCAGGTTCTGTATTAGCAGATGCCTGAGAACAGGCACTGGAGGTATGCAGTGTATCAGAGACTGAATCAGCAGGCAGGGAAACTCAGAACAGCAAGTGCTTATGATGAAAGGAAAGCAACACAGCCTCCCAGATATTTTCATAAAAATCAGTGTCAAAGCAGTATGTGTAAATGAAATACCACAGGGTGGGATCCAGACTAAAACAGTTAAGCCTGTGTCCCACTGGAATCACTTGCACAAGTTAGTGAAAAGTTAACTCCCACTGATTTCAATAACAATGGATTGCAACACTTCTTTGCCAAAACCCAGCACAATCCTTAGGGAACCAGGTGTAAAGTGACTGGGTGAATTCACATGCTAGTTATGATCAGCTCATCAGGTGGGCATTTCTTACATGATCTCCATTATCAATTTTTTTCCCCATCCCTCCTGGAAAAAAACTGAAATGTTTAGATAATGAGGGTTTTTTTATTTATTCATTTTTTAAATGCTGCTTTCTCTCCCTATAAAAGGAGTCACTCAAAGCAACTTACGAATATAAAAACGTTAACTATTGGCTGAAACAATACTTACAAACTAACAGGAGCAGAGAGGGAGGGGGGGGAGAGAGAGAGATGACAATCAATAAATAGATATAGGTAAGCTGCTTATGTGAACATCTAATAAAAGAAATTCTACCTGAAGCAGCCAATCAAGATTTGGTGAGCAGCATCTGTTGGAAGTGATTGGGTACATCTCAGCTTCCACTTGAGGAGATCTGTTTCTTTTGACGGAGAAAAGTAGAAAGTGAATCTCCTCAGGTATGCTAGACTGTTCTTTACCTGCTCTGACTTCTGTTGACCTTCCTTTAACTTTAGACTACTATTCTTAGGATTGTTGATGTCACTTCCTCCCTTCTCACACCTTTCTCGTGTCCCTCTAAGGAAGAGGCATCATTCCTTGGTCCTCAAGAGATGAAAATGGAAGCTATGGCTCAGACATCTCCAATTTAGTTAGAACTAGAATTTATATTTATTTATATTTATATTTAGGGATGTGGTGGCACTGCGGGTTAAACCGCTGAAGCCTCTGTGCTGCAAGGTCAGAAGACCTACAGTCGTAAGATCGAATCCATGCAACGGAGTGAGTCCCCGTCGCTTGTCCCAGCTCCCGCCAACCTAGCGGTTCGAAAGCATGCAAAATGCAAAAATGCGAGTAGATAAATAGGTACCACCTCGGTGGGAAGGTAAATGGCGTTCCGTGTCTAGTCACGCTGGCCACGTGACCACGGAGGATTGTCTGCGGACAAAACACTAGCTCTATGGGTTGGAAACGGAGATGAGCACCGCCGCCTAGAGTCGGACACGAATGGACAAATTGTCAAGGGGAACCTTTACTATATTTATATTTATTTATTTATTTAGTTAGTTAGTTAGTTAGTTAGTTAGTTAGTTAGTTAGTTATTGGATTTCTATCCCGCCCATCTAGACCAAAGGTCTACTCTATCACCTTTTCTCTTGCAAGAGTTTTTCTCTAATGAACACAATCTTTCTTATTTTCTTAGAATAAAGTGTGGAGATGATTCCTTTAAGAAGACATATGCTCAGTTAATCATTACAGGTTTCAAAAGACTGAATCCACAAGTTAATGTTACCCCTGTACTGCTATGAGATTACTCTTTATCAGTATGGAGGTGCCACCATTGACTGAAAAGGAAGGGGAATGCATGTTTATACTGATAGTGTTTCAGCAGTAGCATTGCAGAAACAATATGACCACCACAGCGATAGATAGATAGATAGATAGATAGATAGATAGATAGATAGATAGATAGATAGATAGATAGATAGATAGATAGATTGATAGATTGATTGATTGATTGATTGATTGATTGATTGATTGATTGATTGATTGATTGATTGATTGGATTGGATTGGATTGGATTGGATTGGATTTTTATACTGCCCATCTGGCTACCAAGGCTACTCTGGGTGGTTTACAAATACCATCATTATAATACCATCATTATAATACCATCATTATAATGATGGTATACAAACACCAGATAGATAGATAGATAGATAGATAGATAGATAGATAGATAGATAGATAGATAGATAGATAGATAGATAGATAGACTGATTGACTGATTGATTGATTGATTGATTGATTGATTGATTGATTGATTGATTTGATTTGATTTGATTTGATTTGATTTTTATACTGCCCATCTGGCTACCAAGGCCACTCTGGGTGGTTTACAAATACCATCATTATAAAACAACAATACAAGAGTAATCGATTAACTTAAAACAAAGAGCAACAATAACAAAAATAAAACATTTAAAATAATAAAATAATAAAAGCATGGCGAAAGGTTGAATGTATGGTTTTTAAAAGCAACACTGTATTAAGATGTTCTAGAGTCTGGGAAGGCCTCTCTAAACAGCCATGTTTTTAGTAATCTTTTGAAAGTTCCCAGTGAAGGGGCCAGGTGAAATTTGGGCAGGAGACTTTTCCAAAGTTGTGGAGAGACCGCTGAGAAGGCCTGATTTCTGGTTGTCTTTTTTCCGGGCCTCTCTCGGGGTCAAAACTCTCAACCGCCCAACCTGAGAAGATCTTAGATGGAAATACGGCTGATGCTGACTAGCTAGTAGCACCCTGTATGGCCGTAGAACAATGACATCAGTAGCCCCAAGGAAGGCTGCCAGAAAATCAGCATTTGTGTGTGTGTGTGCAGGGAGGGAAACTAGCTGTGTAGTGCCTCCAACATCCAGGATTCTGGATGACAAGGCTGTCATCCCTCTACTATTTGGTCATGTACTAACAACCACCTCTGTTGCACCACCTCACTCTGCATCACCATAACTCTGAAAAGCTACAGTTGAGGATGACTCCCTCCTAGCTAGCAATGTTGGCTGGTTGATTTGAGGAACTGCTGATCAAAACAGTTGATGTTCCAAGTGAAGCTCGGTTTTGTGTTATTATTCATTGGATTATTTTATGGCTGGGTTTTTTCCCCATGTGTGTAATAGTTATTTGAATGATTTTAACTTGGTTTACATGTATGTAACGTGTGCATGACACATTTATTAAGGGTGTTTTTATAGTTCCACTCTACAAACAAGCTCCCCAAAACCTCTGTGGGTGTTGGGATCATCTTTTTTCTTCCTGTTCTTGAATCTGATTAAAGTCAGACTCCTATTGCAGATAAAGGTCTTTCAAATATTGGCTGCTGTTGCATGTCACCTGTCAAATAAAATAAAATGCCAAATGCCATTGCATATCAGGTATCCTATACTGTCAAATAAATACAGCTGCCAACATTGTCAGTTTCAGAAACACATTGTCAGTTTCAGAAATCAGATATTTGCTGTTAGATAGTGATCTTGAACTTTAGAATATTCAAGACAATTCTGAATTATTGGAGAGTATTCAACATTCAGATTTCCAATGGAGAACTTGTTTGAAGAACCACATCCCACTTCTTACAGTAAGCAGTTTTGTATTCCACACTGCTCTTTCCTCATCTGCTCCCCTGAAACACAATCTGCTTACAAGACCAGCAGCTTAAAACTATGTATACAGGTTTACCTTTCTTGGAGTTTTATCAAATGATTTACTCCTCTAATGAAATGTGAGTTAAGAAGTCTAGACTGGTGGGGCTTTTTTTGGTGGCACATTCCAAGAAAAGGGAAATAAGTTTCCCTTAGGGACACTGCCATGCTCACCATGGTAAGCAATCTGCAAGGATTCTCTAATCCTCATTCATTCAGCACAGGTCACTGTCAACCATGCAGACTGGTGAAGAACCAACGTGAGCAGAAGTACTTCTTCTGGATTGCAAAAATCAGAGTGTGCCTGATCCATGAAAGCAGAGATTTTCTTTTCTTAAAATAAGAATGGAGAATACTTATGCATGCCAGGGTTTTGATGCAGATGATAGTAGGATCAATTCAACATGGTAAGATGGATCTGATTTGTGTAAACAGGAACTGTTCATACAGTCTTGGTGAGTTGCCAAAATGACAAGGCTACCACATTAAAAAAGGAAAGGAAAGAAAGAAGCTAACTTAAATCACCCATAGAAAGACATGTTACTGATCTTGTAATGAGGCATACTGCTCAGTTTTGCAAAAGTGGTGGAATTCTCTTTAATTTAGGATAGCTGTAGGTTAGCATGGCCGAAATGCAGGGATTGTGCAAGTTTTGTCTAAAGCATCTAGAGGGCACCACATTGCTGGATACTTGCCAGCCTTGCTTGTTTATATGGCCTTGGATGGCAACTGGTTGATTCAAACCAATGGCATTTGGCTTCTGTCCCAGCTGCATGAATGAAACAGTGTTGGCATCTATGAAGTGTGGGTGGGTGTGATTGCATTTTTGTTGCTGGATTGCAAAAATATGAGCCTAAAAAAACCTGCAAGGGCATGCTGTTACTTTGGGAGTACTGATGCAGTTCCAGGACTAATACTGCTGCCTGAAATTTGTAGATTAAAAAAAAACATCAACACTGGTCTGAAGACAAAGATGGGGACAAAAAACTCTTCACAACAATTAAATAGGCTGCAACACCTACACATGACTACTGAACTTGAAAAAAGCCCTGGCACCAGCAATAGAGATGGAAGTAGCGGAATTCCGTCAAGGTCTGGAAGCAGCCTTCAGAGTGAGTACAGCATATGTTAGGAAAAATAAGCTACCTAAAGAAGTGCATTTGAGATTCACGAAGAAGGCAATCAGAGATAAGGTTCTAAGGGCCTCACAAGAAAAACAATAGATAATAGAAGATAAGAAAATCAACGTTCTAAAACAAATCCCATGGCAAGTGAGGCAGAGAAGGAAGGAATATACCTCTTTGGTACAGCTATTACAACAAAATGGAATCTCATATAGATGGCTAACACCAGAAGGGTTATTTTTCCGGATTGATACGCAGAGGTATAATATAACGTCTCCGATGAAAGCACAAGATTTTATAGAAAAAAATGAGAAGAAGCTGAAAAAACCTGGGGACAAGAAGCCAGAAGAAAGATCTCGAGAGGAGCAAATGCAATTATCACAACCAGAATCAGACACTGAGTCAGGAGAACAAGAAGCAACTGAGCCAAGATGTACCAGAAGGATGATGAAGAAAAAACAAAAGGATAGTAACTCAAACCAAAATGTCTAGAAAACAAATGAAGATTTTATCAGTAAACGTAAATGGGCTAAACTCACCCCAAAAGCGAAAAAAGATCTTCCTACAACTGCAGAAACAGAAATCTGATGTTATATGCATCCAAGAAACTCATGTGAAAAGAAAGGATTTGAAATTATTAGAATGGCCAAGATTAGGAAAACTATTCGCGGCTTCAGACATGAGCAAAAAGAAGAAAGGAGTAGCCGTCTATATCAAGAAGGAATGGGAACCTTGCCTGATCTTTGCTTCAGAGGATGGAAGGATAGTAATGGTGGAAATACAAAGAGAATCCAAGAAATTTTTAATAGTTAATATCTATGCACCAAATGGAAATCAAGAAATTTTTTATAAACAACTGCAAAGAGAATTGGTAAATAAAGATTATGATCATTACTGCATAATGGGAGATTTTAATGCCGTCTTTGACAGAGAACTAGAAACAAAAACAGAAAAACCAAGTAAAAAGAAGAGAAGCACGATTCCAAGAAATTTCTTACAATTAGCAGAAGAATTAAACATTGTAGATGCATGGAGAACATGTAATCCAAAGACAAGGGATTATACCTTCTACTCCAATAGGCATAAATCATGGTCAAGGATTGATACATGCTGGATGTCAACAAATCTAATGAAAGAATTGGAACAAATAGATATTTTACCCAATACATTTGCAGACCATAACCCAATTTTGTTACAAGTAGGTAGTAGATCAAGAGTATTTAATTGGAAGCTTAATACATTACATCTAAAAAATGAAGAATTTAAGAAACAAGCAAAGGAAGAAATGGACTTTTTCTTTAAACAGAATATGAGACCAGACATCTCAATGTTTATGGTCTGGGAGGCAAGCAAGGCTTTTTTTAGAGGAATAGCCATAAGATTTGCAGCAAAACAAAAAAGAGAAAGATGGAAAAAATATGAGATTCTGGAAAACAGATTAGCGTCAGAGGAGAGACAGTTGAAACAAAATCCAACAAATAAAGAATTGATAGAGAAGATAAAATCTACACAACACCAGATAAATATATTGCTCACCGAAGAAATCGCAAAGAAGTTCAAATATGCAAAGCAAAATTTTTTCGAGAACGCAAATAAACCGGGAAGATGGTTAGCATATAAATTAAGGAAAGAGAAGAAGACAATAATCCGAACTTTGAAAGATGAAAAGGGAACAGACAAATTCAAACAGGAAGAAATAAAAAAAAATTGCTGAAGATTTCTATCGGAAGCTATACAAGAAAAAAGAAGTGGATAGAGGAACCCAGGAAGAATATATATTAAAGCACAACAAAATGAAATTGACTAAAGAACAAATTCAGTCCTTAAATGAGCCTATAACACATGCAGAAATTATAGAAGCCTTTAAAAAACAAAAAAATGGGAAAGCACCAGGCCCGGACGGGCTATCAGCGGAATATTACAAAGAACTGGAAGAGGTGCTATTCCAGCCATTTAAGAAGTTACTAGAATGTGTCGAAAAAGAAGGAAAAATACCAGCAACATGGACTGAAGCGATAATTTCTCTCATACATAAAGAAAACACGGAAGGTAAAGAAATACAAAATTATAGGCCGATCTCATTGTTGAATGTGGATTATAAAATATATGGGACCATCCTGGCAACTAGAATGAAAAGAATTTTAATCCATTTGATACATCAAGATCAGTCTGTGTTTCTTCCAAAAAGGCAGATGAAGAATAATATAAGGATAGTCCTAAATTCCTTGGAATATTATGAAGCACACCCGGAGAAACAGATGGCCATGATATTCTTGGATGCGGAGAAAGCCTTCGATAATCTTGACTGGAATTTTTTGATATATACGTTGGAAACACTGCAGGTTGGAGAAAGATTTATGAAACTAATTAAAGCAATATATACTGAACAAAAGGCAAAAGTGAGAATTAATGGCGAGCTATCAAAAGAAATCCAAATACAGAAAGGTACTAGACAGGGGTGTCCACTGTCCCCACTTTTATTTATCTTGACTCTAGAAATATTAAATGAACAAATTAGAGGGAAAAAGGAATTGAAAGGATTAAAAGTAAAAGACCAAGTCTATAAATTACAGGCCTTTGCGGATGACTTAGTTATTATACTGGAAGATCCACTATATTCAATAGAAGACTTGATGGTAACGTTAAAAAACTTTGGTGACATGGCAGGAATGAGAATAAATCAAAAGAAGACTAAAATACTTACTAAAAACATGAGAGAACAAAAACGACAGGAGCTAATAGAGAAGACGAACTTCCAAGAGGAAAAGAAAATCAGATATCTAGGGATACAAATCACAAAGAAGACAAGTACACTATTTAAAGATAACTACATGAAACTAATGAAGGAGATACAGAACAATTTGGAGAAATGGGACAAATTACAACTATCATTGCTGGGAAGAATTGCGACGATCAAAATGAATATCTTGCCGAAAATCTTATTTTTATTTCAGTCAATTCCTATCATATTAAAACAGTCCTTTTTCAAAGAATTCAATAAGATAATTATGAGATTTATATGGCAAGGCAAAAAACCAAGAATTAAAATTAAGGCAATGCAGGATGCTAAGAAGAGGGGTGGCTTTGGTCTTCCAGATTGGGTTCTGTACTATAGATCTTGTATTTTAGATTGGATAAAAGAATGGATAACTCTAGAAAACGATAGAATACTCAACTTGGAAGGACACGATTTGCAATTAGGGTGGCATGCCTATTTATGGTACAAAAAAGATAAAGAACAAAAAAATTCAATTCACATATGATAAGAAGAGCTTTACTGGGAATGTGGAGAAAGATTATACAACAAATTTATTACAAAATACCTGTATGGGTGTCACCGATAGAGGCCTTTACTCAACCTAACCTCATGACAAAAGTAAATCTTTTAAGATACCAAGATTTATTAAAAAAGGATGGTAAATTAAAGTCTAAAGAAGAGCTAGAGTCACAGAATGTTTATATAGATTGGTGGCCTAGAGTACAGTTAGAATCTAGATATACAAAAGATAAAATAGAAGGCTTCTACTCAGAGCAAACGATCTTTGATAAATTCTTGCTAGGCTCAAAAGAACAAATTGTTAAGAAAATGTATAATTATATGCTGGAAATTAAAATGCAAGATGAAATGGTTAACGAATGTATGATTAAGTGGGCACAAAATATAGGGCATAATATTGATATTGATCAATGGCTGAAAATATGGCAAAATAATATAAAGCTTACAAGATCGGTGAACTTTAAAGAGAATATATATAAGATGTTTTACAGGTGGCACATGACCCCAGAAAAATTGTCAAAGATGTATACAGATGTATCAAATAAGTGTTGGAAATGTGAAACACAAGTGGGAAGTTATTATCATATGTGGTGGTCATGTGGAGAAGCGAAACAATATTGGAAAAGAGTACATGCTATGTTACAACAAATACTGCTCTGTAAGGTGCCATTAACCCCAGAACTGTTTTTATTGAGTATGATACCTGATAATATAGATAAGTCAAAGGAATATATAGTTATATATATTGTTACGGCAGCCAGAATTCTATATGCTAAAAATTGGAAAAGCCCAACAGTACCGAAACAAGAAGATCTTATTGAAAAGATACGGGAAATAGCTGAAATTGATATTCTATCAGAAGTCATGAAGGACTATCCCTTGCAAAAGGCAATAGAAAGATAGGATCTATTCAACAAGTGGACTGAATTAACAGGCAGTGTGTGAATAGCATATATTGAAATGAGAACTTAATCTAGAAGGCAGAAAAGAGTAAACAGAATAACCTAAAATCTTGATATGGCAATATGTATAGAATGGATATTAGTATGTTATTGTCTCCTCTCTTCCTCATCAATTCCAATTCCCTTTTTCCTTTCTGTCACCCCTTATGTTAAAAAAATAAAAAATTATTTTAAAAAAAAGAACTTGAAAAAAGTGATGTGTTCGATTCTGTGTGACAGAAGCACTATTGTGTCTAGCAAACATGACGCTAGCAAGATGCTTCAGGGAAACTAGTGAATGAAGTGATGGAGCATGGATTCCAGAGAAATAAGACACAGAAGCATGCTCACAGACACAAACAGAAGAAGATAAAAACAGCTAATGGTCATGTAGTTTTCAAAGAGTATAGACTGTAGAATTTTCATAGATGAAAATCTACCCATTCAGGTAACAACGCACACCTAAAACATGAGAGATGCCAGTCCTAATACACACACAAAAATTACAATTGGCTTCTCACATTCAGCACAGTCTCCATTTAATGTCAAATAAGTTTAATCCATGTTCTTGCAGTTCTTAAAATAGGCACAGAGAAGAAAGGCAGTGAAATGGCAAAAAGACACATGAATGCCAACTCTCTAAGGAGTTACCTTAACACAGGTTGCTATTAATTGCGGGAGAAAAAAATAGAAAGAGGCTCCTAATAACACTGTGTTCTGGCCAGTGTTTTCTTTTCCTTGTTGAAACTCTTTCTCCAAATAAAACCAGAGGTTTTCAACTGCACTAATTGTTTTCCTCTCCTCACATTTGATTTAAAAGAGCAAAACAGCATTAGCTACTGTCTGTGCTTTCCTCTCCAGCATGTACTGTCAGTTGTGGAAGGCTGCCTCTCCCTCAGGACCATTCGCTGAGTCACAGTGTGTCACTGTCTTTTATCTCCTCTAGTCCTAAAGGAAAATGAGGAAGAGATTTATAGGCAATATAATCATCATCATCATCATCCCATCCATGGGCACAGGCCTTGTTGAGGCGGAGGTAGGTTGAGAACTATGCTGAAGGGTCTCCCAAGCCAGACAGATCTTAGCTGAGAAGCCAGACCAACTGTGTCCACCAACCATCAGTTTTGTTTTGTTTTTCTAGACAGATATGCAAATTTATTTATTTTTATGTATTTCAAAGATTTCTATACAGCTTTTTTTATTTAAAAAAACTTTGAAGCAGTTGGCAACAAACAAAAAACAAACAAAACTGGAAAGATTAGAACAGCCAAATAATACAACAACAAAACCCATTAGGGTACTTCTTTAAAAAGCCATTATTGGTAACTGATGTTAGGAAAATAACTTAAGACAATTTCTGACTAAATAGTCTTCAGCTGGCAATAAAGCCACCCACCACTTTTGTTTTCTTTTAAATTTTCAATTTTATTTATTTTTATTAATATTTTATTTTTAAACTACTAGGAATAGGGTAGGGAATACAAAAGGTAAAAGGAAGTGGAAGGGATGGAAAAAGGGGTTTTAAGGATAGGAGAACACAGAATATACAATCATCCAATCTATTCATATTAAGTATACAAGCATCCAATCTATTCATTTTTCAATGAAAAATCAACTTTCTACTTTTTTTAAACTGTTTGATTACCCTCTAGCTGTCAACTTACAATTATGTTTTAGTTTAAATCTAAGTTACTCCAACACTATCAGGGAACCGAGACCAATTGTAAAATACATCCCCTCTTTCAATTTCCTTCTGTCTTGGACATACATTCAGCACGCCTGAAAAAGTATCCATTTCAATCACTTCCCAAATTTTCTCAGTACGTTTCTTTTGTTTCCATGACTCTGTTTTCTTCCAGTTTTTGGAAGAGAAGGATGAATCCAGGACAGTACTCCAATTTTTAACATCACATTTTCTGATTGTAGCTAAATAGCTCCCTGGGTAACTCTCAATCCCATCTATGTTACCTGGCATCGCACTCAATAAAAACAGTTCTGGAGTTAGTACAGTTTCCTTTAACTGTTGTTTAACATCTGATGATTTCACTTTCATCAAATCTTCCATCTGGCTAAGACGCTCATTTACCTGCTGAAATCCTGTTATTATTATCATTGGCATGGTAACCTGCCATTCTTTATCTGGCAAAGTCCCCAACAGTTGATATTTAAATTTTTCGGGCGTCATTTCCATCTTTCCAATGAGTATGGTCTGTATAAATAACACTCTTTAGTTTCCAGTATTTTATCAACAAACCAAACCCATCATCACAAACCTCCCCTAGATACTTCCTCCCCTCCTTACCCAGATATTATAGTATATAAATCAACTTTTAGCCCACCAATTTAAATTACAACCGTGGCAGTATTATCAGAGTCCCACACAGTCCAGCCAAGAAAAAGTCCAGACTAAACAGCAGACACAGGAAGTCAGTCTCTCCAATAGATATCGTTATAATCCGTCAAACTCCAGTCCTGGTTTTCCTAACTCCTCAGTCTATTCGGATTCGTTCATCTCGCTAATAATTCACAGTCCATTTTCTTGCTTCCAAAAGTTTATTCCTCCTTCTAAAGCCCAGCAAGGTTCTGTTATTCCTAGCTCCTCAATCCAGCCAATTGCATTGGTGATTCACAGTCTGTTTTCTTACTTCCAAAAGCTTATTCCTTCTTCTCCAAAAACCCAGCAAAATTTCATTATCAGGATCCCACACAGTCTAGGGAGAAAGATCCAGGCTAAACAGCATTCACAAAATTTCAGTCCGTTAAAGTCTGTCCAGTGGTATTTTCTCTGGGATTTTTTCCAGAAACACAAGATTTTTCCGTCTCACTGTCTCTCTGTTCGACCTTGAGCCAGCCTGCTGTTTGAGAGTCAGGAGCAGGCTGGCAAGCAAGACTCGCCGCTCCTTATCTTCTTTCGGTCAGGTATTTTCACTCTAATTTCTTTTTCATCTTAATGAGGTTATTCATAAATCAAAGGCTTCAACTTACTTTGTTATTGTATATTTTCAGTCGTATTTCTTGTTCTCCTCTCCTCGGAGGGTGGGGGTGGAGTTACTCACAGCTATTCTGCCAAGATGGCTCCCGTCTCCGATCTGTGCTCGGGTGAATTTTCAGAGGGAAGAAAAATCAGGTTGCCGCCCAATTTTCTTCCTTCTGGGGCTCACCAACTGCTACAGAGAGACCTCTCCTGGTCTCCCCTTCGATCCCTCATTTCTAGAGGGACCCCAGACCGGGCGGTTCCAGCTTTTCCCGGGAGCTGTTCCCGGTGGCTGCTGGCTGCACCACGACAGAACTCCGCCTCCCTTAAATTTTCAATTTTATTAACATCCATAGTATGACAATGCAAGTTAGAATTCTAGTACAATACTATCACATTACTTACACATTCTTTCAGTAGATTGTCTTTCTTTATACATCCACTAGTTCATATTTTAACATACTTAATTAATTATTTTTAAAATATTACATGCCAGCAATCCAAATTACTTCCCATATCACATTCTTCTTTTCTTGAGCTAATTTCATATGTTAATAATGGTTGCCAGGTTTTCATAAATTTATCCTGTTTTATTTCCCCTCTATATACTTTAATTTGATTGGTCAGCTTTTCCATCAGGACCATTTGCCAGATTCTGTTCTCAAATTTTTGTACTGACAGATCTTGAGCATTTCTCCAGTTTTGTGCAATTTCAACTCTTGCTGCACCAATAAGATGTGCAATTTTTTGATTCAACAATGTTTCTATCCATTTAATTATTTCCAGGCAATATGCTTCCACTTTGGGGCAAGAGATCCACATGTGTTCTAATGTTCCTTTACTTCCACAGTTTCTCCAGCACCTATCTGAGATTTCTCCATTAATTTTGTGTAATTTTGTGGGGTATCAATACCATCTGTGTACTACCTTCAAAACCATTTATTTCGCTTTGACTGATACTGATTTATATGGATATGTAGTCCATATTTCCATCCATTCTTTCTCTGACATATTGATATTCAAATTAGTTTCACATGTTATTTTAGATCCCATACCCCTGGGAAATGCTTTATGATGAGAGGAAATAAACAGAAATCCATACCGGATCAGTCATCACCAGGTTCAACAAGGACCGTGTCGCTATAGCCCCTGGGAATCTGGTGACAAATGGGCTACAAGGCTTAGCAGACCCTGTTGAGGAACGAGGACAGGCTGCTGCAAAGCTACTGGAACAACGTAAATGCAAAACTCGGACTCTCGATGAAAATAGAGAAATTATGAAATCTTATCACGAGGCAAACCCAACAGCCCGTGGTTTTCAAAAAAGAGTGATGGAAATTTGGAAAAGGAAACACTCAAGTAGTGACATAACTGAACAACAATTAATGGACCAGAGAAGGTTTATCATCTGGAATAAAGTGTTTTCAGAACTGGAATTGCAAGAACTAGAAAAGGTGGCAAAATCAACACAGAATATGGAAGACAAATGGAGGATAGAGGTAGACACAATAGTGGAAGAAAACATATCAATAGAGGAACAACTTATGGAACAACCCAGAAATTATGAGTTGACAGAACAGCAAACGTCATTTATGGGAAAAAATAGTAACCCATATTAGCCGGAACACAGAAAGACAAAGGCTCCCCAATTTGCACCAGTTACAAAGTAAACCAGTAAAAGATCTACTGAATGATCCAAATGTTGTCATCAGAACAATCCCAACCAACACGCTAAAGGAAACAAACCAGCTCATGTATAGCACAGCTACCAAAACAACCATAGAACTTGGTTACAAGCTGCAAAAAAAACCCAGAAAACTCGTGGCACTCCAAAATGGAAAATTCAAGAAGAATGTCCCATCAAGTCACTTCTGACTTAAAGTGACCCTTTTCAGGGTTTTTCAGGTAGAGAATACTCATTACTTTATACTTTACCATTCCCTTCTTGGCTAAATAAAAAAACAAAAATAAAATTCCCATTTTAGGAAACTAAGAGCTCTTCAATTTTTGTCCGCCCTTCTTTTTATCGTTTGAATGTGGGTTATCATAATTTCCTGGGATTCATATCCAGACTTAGCCAGAATGGGTAGTGCGGTGAAGAACAAGGTTGTGCTTTAAGTGTGGTGTGTTTATATGACAGCAACATGTGTGGCATGGAGGATGGAAGCAGACAGACAGGCAAAAGCTGGGTTGAGAGGCTCTCGTTTTCTCACTGACATTCATCCATCTATAATGATTACATCACCCCATATGAGCCTTCTCAGTTTTTAAGATCTTCTCGGGAAACCCTTCTCTCAGTTACACCCCTTTCCTAAGCTCATTTGATGATGACATAAGAGAGGGTCTTCTCAGTGGTTGCTCCCAGGCTTTGGAATGTGCTGCTCTGAGAAGCAAGGCTGCCCCCCCCCACCTCTTCTCCTGTCATCAAGCAAAGACCTTCATTTTCAGGCAGGTTTTTAAGCAGTAAGCACTTGCTCTCACTTCAGGTGCATGTGTTTCATTTTTAAAATAAAAAAGGGGGAAAGGCAGAGCAAAATAAACCAAGGGATTTGAAAAAGACAAAATGGTATGGGCAGTCATGCAAAATGAATGAATGAATGAATGAATGAATGAATGAATGAATGCTCTGTTGAGTAAAGGAAATGCCATGAGGAAAATTAGAGAAATCCCAACAACTTACATTCTTGATGGGGAACTTGAAAGGGTACAAATGCCTGATCTGGAAGACATCACACCCACAGAAAAGGGCTAATAAACTCTTAGCTGTGATCCAGATAGCGATGAACGCCAATTATTCCTTCCTCCTTAGATATGGAGCACACAAAAGCTAAGTAAGTAAGAAAGAAAGAAAGAAAGGAAGGAAGGAAGAAAGGAAGAAAGAAAGAAAAAAAAGTTGCATTTCTCTTTTTTAAAAATGTCACTTCATGGTTAACAGGAGAGG
Organism: Intellagama lesueurii; assembly: GCA_037013535.1. Lineage (NCBI taxonomy): Eukaryota > Metazoa > Chordata > Lepidosauria > Squamata > Agamidae > Intellagama > Intellagama lesueurii. Next base: position 88,680,796 of record JBAJHW010000004.1, on the reverse strand, counting down.
ATCTGATTAAAATCATTTGAACTTCTTTGACCTCTGTGCATTGATCGGCAATAATAATAAAAAATCTCCCGCAGGAATTTGTAGCTACTTACACACCTGATTTTCTACACTCCTATTCACATACGCTCTAGAGAACAAAAATATCCAATGAAAACAGAATACTGTGGAGTTAGTTTTCACAACATAGTGTTCATGCCATATAAAAATAAGTAGGAAGATTAGATTCTAGTGGCTGTAATTAAAAGATTCAAATTCTACTTTGTAGAGTTGAAAAAAGGTAAAGAAAAAGAGCAACCAAATGGGACTCAAGAAACTGCCTTTTGAGGCAATAATATATTGATATTGATACTTTCGTATAATATCAGAATTTGAGTTCATTTATTGAAGTTAAATGATGGGTATTTCCAAACAGATAGAACAAAGCACTTCTTCATGTGGTGCATATGTAAACTACAAAATTTACTATTACAAGATGGAATGATGTCTGCCAGCTTGAAAAATGTTAAAAGGGAGACCTGAAAATTCATGGAGGATACAGCAACGAGTCAGGGCCGCTGTATGTTACCTACAAAATCAGATGCAGTATGCACCTCAGTACCATTTCCTAGGGTGGCACTAAGGTAATGGAAGATGCTGTTGCACTCATGTCCAGTTTGTGAGTTTCCCTATAGGCATGTAGTTTGCCACTGAGTGAGTAGAATGCTGGACTCAACAGGTCTTTACTAGTCTGATCTAGCAGGGTTCTTACATTCTGAGAAGGATCAAAACCAAGCAATGAGCACAAATTTAACTGACAGCATAGCTGAGTCAAAGAGCATATGCTGATTGCCAGCTCAGTTTCTGGTTAACATAATCTCATGTCGAAAGCTTGGGAAAGATCTCTGCCTGCAATACTGGAGGGTGCCTTTGAAGCAGAAGGAGCAGGAATAGGGAGTGGATTATAAAGACCAATGGTCTGAAAGACTATTCTTTATCTCTTTAGTGTGATGACTAGCAAGACCATTTGTCTCATTTAAGTGAAATGGCTGCTAATTCTTCCATAAGAACGGAATTTTTTCTAGCTTATCAACTCTCAGCTTGTACTGATAAACAATTACTTAAATCCAGAATCCTGAAAACCCACATGGCTGTATGCTGAAGTATGCTACAAAATATAGATGATAAATTACCAAAATACACTCTTTACTTTCTTTTACAATACAGCAGGACCACCATTTCCACCTATCATTCTTGGGCAACTACAGTAATCCAACAATACTCACTGCTCAAGTAGGTAACCCTGTCCCTTCTTTTCATCAGTCTGACATTGTGAGCAATGTTATGCAGCTGCATAAAATTCTCATTTTAACTTCATGTCATACCTACACACACACACACAGTGTCCCTCTAGGACATCGTCATGGGAGATTACAATGGCAGCTCACCCATAATATTCAGAATGTGGCCACTAGTGCAAATAAGGCCATTATGGCCCATGAGCTGAAGAAAACGGCTACAAGAAAGAACATTGCCTAGATCTCTTTCAGACTTGAAGTCAGTCTGTCTATTTAACGTAAAATAAAATCTCTCTCTTTTTTTAAAAAAATTTTCCAACTAAAATAAAATATCTCATTGCTAGTAACAATTCAAAGGGACGTGGTGGCGCTGTGGGTTAAACCCAGAAGCCTCTGTGCTGCAAGGTTGGAAGACCAGCAGTCGTAAGATCAAATCCACACGACGGAGTGAGCTCCCGTCGCTTGTCCCAGCTCCTGCCAACCTAGCAGTTCGAAAGCATGCAAATGTGAGTAGATAAATAGGTACCACCGCGGTGGGAAGGTAACGGCGTTCCGTGTCTAGTCGCGCTGGCCACGTGACCACGGAAACTGTCTATGGACAAACGCTGGCTCTATGGCTTGGAAACAGGGATGAGCACCACGCCCTAGAGTCAGACACGACTGGACTAAATGTCAAGGGGAACCTTTACCTTTACCTAGTAACAATTCAGGATTGAGGGAGGGGGTGTTATGGAATGTACACCTATTGTTTGGTCTTGGAGTGTCTTGTGATCACAGCTGAATTTGTAAACAGCTTCCTTGGGAAGGAAATAATGTGCTTGAGAAGATGTGGAGTGATATGTTTCAGTCCAAAACATACATGTGCAAAGTCACTTTGCTCAAGAAACAAGAGACAGAAGAGAAAATGCTAGAGAATGACCACAAGTATCATGGGTTTTCTAGAAGGGCTTCATGCACAAGCATAGGTCATGGTTGTACAGATAATTTCTTTCATGTACAATCTAAAGCAGTGGTTCCCAACCTTGAGTCCCCAGATGTTCTTGGACTACAATTCCCAGAAATCCTGGCCAGCGCAGCTAGTGGTGAAGGCTTCTTGGAGTTTTAGTCCAAGAATATCTGAGGACCCAAGGCTGGGAACCACTGATCTAAAGAAACTTCTCATGGAAATAGAGGTTACTGATGTTAAAATAGGGAATTTAGTGTTTAGGAGGAGCAGGAGAGGCCAAATGAAGGATTTCGTTTGAGAATCTAAGAATATGAAACCTGACAGGGTATTGCAATCCTGAAAGCACCATGCTAAGCTGGCCTATGAAAGAAAGAAAAAAGACTCTCTGTTAGCTGTGACCACACAAGGCAAGAACAAGGGACTTTTTGAATGTGCACCAACAGTGCATGTAAAGCAAAAGAAAGGGAAATATTTATGCTATGTATAACCCACCTGTGGAACTCATTACTACAGAAGGTCAAGAAGTCAAGCAATGCATCTGGATTTTCAAAGATCTGGAGAGAGCTGTGGTCATCAATAACATCAGTAGCTATGCAGGCAAAGATAATATTATTCTAGCCTTATAATTCATGGTGTCAGTTGATCGTTTGCAGAGGTTTGTCAGGAATCTCTTCCTTCTCTTTACATCATTGCACAAGCTGGCCCCACATTTGGTGCTTTTTCTTAATAAATTGGAAATTACAGTTACAAACAGCTTATTAGATCAGCAAAACCATAATTTCTTTAAGTTTGTAATGCAGTAGAATGTATTGATCTTGGTTTTGAACTTCTAAGGGACTCTTGGCTAAAAGTAAGGAATGCTTGTGCCATTCATGGCTGCAGCTTCAGCAGCTGAACGTAGGAACCTTACTTTAGACGTGGACTGGAATATGATCTTTCAGCATCTATGAGTGCCTCTGATGAATTTACTTTTGCTCATGCAAATATAATAGTCTAAAATATTAAACAGATCCTAATTCCAGATCAAAAGCAGTACTGTTGGAATTATGTTGCCCTGCAATACAAATGAGACACACAATTAATTCAGATTTAACATAACCTGAAGTTCAAATAATATTGATCTCGCTCTACTTTTAGTGTAAACTATCTTGTGTAAAAATCCCAGGAGAATAACTTCTTTCCACATTCTTCAGAGGTTCATAAAGTGAAGGTTTGATTGATTTTCACTTCCCAGTGGACATCTTTCAGGTGACATTTTCATGACCTCATGGTGCGTTCCGTCAGAAAATTCATAAACTGTTATGGATGCACAAAGAAGAGTGTCAAAGTGTCTTCTTGTGTCAAAAATACATAGAACAAGTTCTTGTGCTGTCCTTTCCTTGGTGGGATCTGGATGGTCAGGGAACATCAAATGTATGAGATAGCAATTATCTGATTAATCTGCAATATACAACAAATTAACTAGACTATATGTGAACACAAATATCTATTGCTATATATATATAGCACCTTGTCTCCTTGATTTCAACTTACAATGCACCTTTTTTACGGTTTTCCAAATAGAGAATACTCAGAAGTGGTTTACCATTCCCTTCTTCTGAAGCTGCTCGGAGACTGTTCTGCTTATCCAAGGCCACATAGGCTGGCCCTTCTCCTGGGAGGCATAGTGGGGAATTGAACCCCCAACCTCTGGCTTTATAGCCAGCTCCCCAACTCACTGAGTTATTCAGCGAGCATGTACAAATATACACAGATCTACGTAGTAAATCCAAAGGAAGCCCAGATGTCTCCATATCAACTGAACTTTTTATTTAACTTGAAATGGAGCTCAATAAAAAATCAGTTTTCCTGAGGTATATAGGCTAATGGTAAAGTGATTGAGAAATAGGAACATAATGTAAGAGCACAAGAAGAGCCGTAATGGCTAGACCAGAGCTCTATCACGCTTCATGTCTTCTGTTACACAATGGCCAGATACTTCTGGAAATCTCAGCAACAGAACATGAGAGTAACAGCCTTATCTGATTGTTGTTCCACAGTCATTGAAGGCAATATATAACCACTATAATTTGTAGCCATTAGTAGATATCTTCCATTAACTGACATCTTCAAATCCTTATTGTCCTTAAGCAGTACATTCTCTGTTGCAATAAGCAAGTGAAGATCTGTGGCATGCAGACTCTATGGATATATGCAGTCCGAGAATTAGGAAAGAATAGGGATACTATACTACGTCAACAAAAACAAAAGAAAACAGATTAAGTAAAGAAGGGGGGGGGGAAGCTCTGGGGAATGCTTAGGCAACTTGCAGAAGACCAGCAATAGCCATTTGGAAACTCCCACCTGGAATTTCAAAGCTATAGCACTTTTGAGGACTAAGTTGCAACTGACTCAGAAAATGTACATCTAATTTTAATGAATGTGGCAGATGGCAAGTCAGAGTTGGTAGACATGCTACTCCTATCCTGCAATATTAATATTCTGGCTTTGGTGACCTCGGATTTGGACTTGGGTTGGGGAAGAAGTGAGGGTGGCATTCCCCTCTCCCATCTATGCTTATAGAATAACAAATTGATATATGGATATTGAATCATTGCTGTCCACTCATTATAAGAAAATTTAGGGGGGAAGGTCAATGACATATGTCTCTGTAGTACCATCTCCAATTTCCGCTGTAGATATTAGGGTTCTTGGAGCTCACCATAAATGCTGTGCTAGCTTTCCTGTATCCTTGCTATTCTGTGAACTTACGAAGCTGCCTTATACGGCATCTGTCTAGCTCAATATTGTGTACTTTGACTGATAGGGGCTTGCAGGGTTATCAGATAATTCCCAGCTTTGTGTCTGAATTCCTTTAACCCAATCTGTGGAATCTTTTGCATACACAGCATGTGTTCTTCCGTTGGCCAATGACCACTCTACACATGGGGCTGGAAATAATTTCAAGGTACTGAACATAAAGTTACTTTACTGCAGAGTACCCTTTTACAGCCTGGCCCTATGTCCCTTAATATAAATCCAACTGAGTTCAGTGATACTTATGACACAATTACATTTACATTTATAGTGTTGCCGTTTTAACAGTATCACTGTGTGTTTTATTTCTGCTGGATATCCATATATTCTTCCAGATATATACACAGGTCATCTGACTGATTCTTTGGTTGAAGGTATGTACTTACTGCTTCTCAGCCCTCCTAAACAGTGAACAGCCACTAAAAGATATGCAACCTGGTCATCTGTCAGTGTTGTAGAAATGAAGACTTTTTACCTCCTCCTGAAGAATGATTCACCTGTGCAGGTAGAACAAACTTGAGGATTTATAGCTGAAGTTGTGGACACCTTCTGTGGAGACGTATTACCCATATTCCAGTATTAGGAACCCAAGCAAAGCAAAGCAAAGTGTGCTGCTTTTATATCACCCCATAGTGCTTCAAGCACTCTCTGTACGGTTTATAATTTAATTATGTAGGTTACATATTGCTCCCCCCCCCCCCCCGCCGCCCCCGTGAACTAGGCACTCAATTTAGTGGTCTCAGAAAGATGTAAGGTTGAATCAACCTCGAGCCAACTACCTGGGTCCAGGATTGAACTCAGGTTAAGAGCAGAATCTTCACTGCAGTACTGCAACTCAACCCCTGTGCCAGGATGCTCTCACTTGGGGCGAGGAAGTATTCTAGCTTAATCTTTGTCCTCCATTGCTGTTCCTGCTGTGAAGAATGACTTTCTGAAAAGGAGATATGTCTATATCTATGAAGGTTTTCCACATGATTTAGAATACTGGAAAACCACAGTTCCAAATCATGTGGAAATCCTCAGTCTTCCATTTAAATGTTGGTTTTCATGGGTATAGAATAATGGAAATAACAGAGTTAGGGATAGCCACAAACCATCACTTGAAATAACAGTCATCATGTGGTTTATGATTATATCTATAGGCAGAATTTTAGCCCAGTGCAATGCATAAGAGCTTAAAGTGTGGAGGAGAATGTGGAGCCCATATAAATCCCACTCTTAATGATGTCCATGCATGTTGGCTGCACTTCAGATGTCCCACTGATACAAGCCTGCCATGGTCAGGAACACTGCTTTATTTTCACAGACCTTTATATTGAACCCCACGTGCATTAACTCTAGCGTTTTCATAGACCTGTAGTCTATGTGAATCCATAATAAATGGCTTTTTATGAAGAGATTCCCTGGTCTATGCAATATGTACTACAAAGAGAAGATCTTGTGCAAATAGGTTTTATGTACTGTTGATCAAAACTTACATTTCTGTTTTAACTTGTTTCTACTTCCCTCACCTGATTCTTACTTTTTTGTGGGGGCAAGGGCTTTAAATTATAGGAGCTTCTTAGCACTCCTAAAAGGTTTCTAGAAGGATTTTCCATCCTATTCATTATCCCTCTGATGCTTTTCACAAAATCCTCATGGGTTTAGACATATAGAATGGGGCGGAAACTTAACTTGTTACACTTAGTTCACACTGAAATCAGTGTGAAAAGTTAGTGGTTCTATTTCAAGGGGACCTAAGCACAACTGAGCATTGATCAACTGTTGATGTATTATAGGAGTTACAGAAAAAATCCCACTGAACTCAGTTCAGATTTCATGACTGCCAATAATTTTCTGGCTATCCTTAGGTTCAGATCTTTCTGTGTCAGCCCTGATCTGCAAAATGAGACTAGTAATATATCATGCCTTATGGAGTTGTTGTAAGCATTATTTAAATATGCATATAACACTTTTTCTAATACTATAAAGCTGCAATTCTAATTCAGCAGAGTGTAAGGTCCCTCAATATAGTGGGCCTTGCTTCCAAATCAATATGCATAGGACTGCACTTTAGAGGACCTTATACATGCCAGGTACCACCAATACAAATACCGTATTTTTCCGTGTATAAAACGATACTTTTGTCTAAAATCTTTAGACAAAAAATTGAGGGTCGTCTTATACACAGAAGTAAGCTGAGGAGAGAACAAAAACAAGTGGAGGGGGAAAGCAGGGATCAAAGTGATCCTGCCGCGCTTTGATTGCTGCTTTCCCCTCCACTTGCTAAGCCCCGTGGGGCTTAGCAAGTGGAGGTGGAAAGCAGGGATCAAGGGGCTGCAGGATCACTTTGATTGCTGCTTTCCCCTCCACTTGCTAAGCCCCGTGGGGCTTAGCAAGTAGAGGGGGAAAGCAGGGATCAAATCGCTGCAGGATTGCTTTGATGGCTGCTTTCACGGGGCTTAGCAAAAGGAGGGAGAAATGGATCAAAGCAATCCCGTGGCTGCACAAGGGGGAAAGAGATCAAATCGATCATGCAGCTGCAGGATTGCTTTGATCCCTTTCCCCCTCCACTTGCTAAACCCTGCTTACATTTTTAAATCTGGGGTTAGAAAAGTGGGGGGCGTCTTATATATCGGGGTGTCTTATACATGGAAAAATACAGTAACTGTGTTGTCAAGTCTCACCTATGGTGACACTTCACATGGTTGCTTAGGTATAAAGTAGTCACAAATGGTTTACCAGTCCCTTTTTCTGGAGCCACTAAAGGACCTTCAGCTTGCCCAGGGCCACACATATTTATTTGATTTATACCCCGCACCATCTGGCAACTAGGCCACTGTGGGCAGCATACTGGATCTTCTCATGAGAGGCACAGTGGGGAATCAAACTTCTGATCTTTGGTTCTCCACATGAGTGAACTATCCAGCCAGCTCACAATTCTGAATTAATAACTTTCTTTAATTATGCTTGTTGGTCAATCAGCAACAATACTAAATGGGATCCATCAATATAGTACAAAAAGAAGCCAGTGTGGTATAATGGCTGGAGTGCTGGATCAAGAGCAGTTTCAAATTGCTATTTGAGCAACTTAATTATAATAATCACTGCATAGTCATAATTACTGTTTCTCAGCCCTTACTTCACAGGGTTCTTATGAGGAAAACATGGGAATACCATTGCCTTGAACTCCTTGGAAGATAAAGGGTTACAAATGCAGTAAATGAATAAAAAAATAATACTCTAAATAGTTCATGTATGTATAAAGATCACCAACAAGTGTCAAAACAACAGAGTGGTATTCAAACCACATCCGACTCATGGCAAAATAAGCATTTCTGCCTATCTTCCCGAAATCTAAGGCTCTCTAAGAGTTCCACAGCCACAACCCAAAAGTCTCTGTAAAAACTAGCATGTCAAGTTCACCATGGAATTGAACAGGAAGAGAGAGGAAAAAACAGAATACAAAAAATAATATTTAAAAAAAAAAAGATTGTGGGTAATAACAACAGGTTCCAATTGTAACAAAATGTTTCCAAGGGTACATCTGTCTGTAAGTCTGTAAGAACAAATTGTGAAAGACAAACTGATTTATTTTAACACGACATTTCTAGGTTATAATTCACTTCCTCAAATACATGCCGAGCAATATCAGAATCCCAGCAGTGCATGTATGTTGTGCAACGTGGAAGAACAGTTGCTTTATAAGTTTAAACCAAGTGACTAGGGGACAGGTTAGTAAGACACGTCGATTCTTTCGTGTCCTTTTTCAACCACTGGGGCCACCTCTCCTTTAAGGCAGAAGGGAGCAGCTGATCTGGGGCATCTTGGTATCCATTTATTAACGCTAAGAAGATGACCTCACGGGATTGTTCGGCCTTCCTTCCGAAAGTATCTTGGCGGGCTTTGCTAGCTGCGCACCTTGACTTGGCGGGCCATGGCGGCGGGAGAAGCGCCACATGCTGCTGTCCTGCCTCTGGCAGCAAAGGGGCCGGGGTAACCTCCTAGTAACCCCCTAGTAACCTCCAAAGTTGTAGGGCGAGCGAGAGGCAGCCCCCCCCCCCCCGGGCCCGGCTTTTTATTCTCTGGCAGCCAGCCAGGTGAGAAGACGAGCCCGAAGGCTTTGCTCCAGAGAGCCTTCGCGACAAGAAGAGCCGCTCTTTCTCTGTCACACAATGAGGCGGCCGGTCGTGAGGCGAAAAAAGGAGGGCGGGAGGACGGGGCCGCGGAGGGTGTGTGTGTGTGGTGGCGGCGGCGGCGGCGGGTCCGTCTTCTTCCACAGAGCCCTCCCCCTCGCACCTCCCACCGTATTCACTTGCAAATCGCTGGATGCCTGGAAGAGGCGCTTTCCCCTTTTCCCTCGCCTTCAACCTCCCCATAGTGAGCCGCAGCTCCAGAGGCGCGGCAGTGAGAGCCACGGCAACGGAGCGAGCCTGAGAGCCTATGTGTGGTGGGTGAGGGACCGGGGGAAAGCGAAAGCCGGAGGCTGTGGGGGGGGGGGCGCCGGCGCCGGGAGGGGGAGGGCTAGACGGACACTGGACAGGACATTTCCCTCTCCCTCCGAGGGCTGAATGGAAACCCAGTCAGGCCGGGAGCCCCGCGGGCTTCCGCTCGCCCTCAAGCCCGAGTTGTAAAGTGATGCTGGACGAGAGAAGGAGGGAGCCTCCGTTTCATGCAAGTAGCTCCAGTCGCACTAGCAGCAGCGAAGGAGGAGGAGGAGGAAGAAGAGGAGGAGGAGGAGGAGGAAGAAGAAGAGGAGGGAGACGGAGAAGAGGCGCCGTTGCTAACAACGCTGGCGACGGTTTCTCCTCAGCGGCTCCGCTTGACTCATCCTTCGCCTTTTCCCCTCATCTTCTTGCTCTTCTCCGCGGGAAGGGAGCGAGGCTTTTGCGCGTGTTCCCAAAGCCGGCTGGAGACAGCACCGGCCGAGCAAGCCGACGCTTCCCGTTACTCTTCCGTTTCTACGGTAAGGTTGGTGGGTCGGTCGTTTCTCTCCCTCCCCTACACCGCACTCGACGCCCCATTCCCCGACCCCACCGCTTCTCTTCCCTTTCCCCCGTGTTTGGTCTGCTGCAAATGCTAATGAAAGCCTCCTATTTGCCAAAGTTGGCGGGTCCGTTGTACTGACGGGGTGGGAGGGAGGCAGGCAGGCGGTGTACATAGTCGCCTGGCACCACATGGGCAGCTTTTCGCTCTTTTATTTAGACGGGGGATGGACGGCGTGCTCTGGGTTGTTTTTAAAAACCCTCCTCTGGTTTTGCGCATGGATGGGGTGCCAAGCCGAGGCTGGCAATTAAGGTGCTTGTTAGGAGGAGCACATTTACTGTCGTTTGAAGTAAAGTCAAGCAGGAGGGAGACGCTTCATATTGATGCTGCGGACAAACGTCACCCTAATAACCCCACGCACCCCTTCTTGGAAAGGTTATTGGCATGAAGATGCCGATATGGAGGGGATATATAGGCAGAGTTAGGTAGTGCTCTTCTCTTTATATCTGCTATTGATCTTACTAAGGAGGAAAAAGCAAGGGACAGGAAATGCTGGTCTAAGGAAGGTAGGCAGCTAAAATTAGGTCTTTCCTCGAAGAAAAAGTCAGGAGAGCAGAGGGAGTTGCGGGAGATGGCACAAAAGCTGGTAAAACCTAAAGATTTTTTCACATGAAAAGGATGGGGAGGCGGGCAAGGTGAATACATGGGATTTTGAAGTTGTGCAGTTGTAGAACACTCGGTAGTCGCGTGAAACATGGCTAGGGAGAACTATTCATATTGAATCACATAGTACACATGGGTTGTGTCTCTGTGTATCTTCACGTAGAGGGAGGAAAAGAGTGAGAAAGTGGGGGGGGGAGGGAGAGAGATTTATTCAGAGGTTAGAGTCTGGAGATATGCAAATAGAACAGAGGTCAGTGGTTGTGGAACCAGGTCTTGACAGTGCTGCAATAAAATCCATATTTTATGGAGAGTTAAATGCAGTACTTTCTAAGTGCAACTGGATGTTCGTCTAATTCCTGATGACATTTAAGGATCAAGAAGTTTAACGGCTGAAATTACACTCAGCCCTGCAGCACATCTGCTACCTTTAGCCAGGAAGGGACCAAGAGCTGCCTCTTTATGATGCCTGTGATTTAAATTTTTCTGATGAAAAGATCTGAAAGGAAGACGGTTTTTTACACTCACCGGTTCCAGGAGGGAAAGGTAATGGATCAGCTTGATGACCAAAGATCTTTAAGTGCATTTCACTCATGAATAACACACTAAACAGAAGCAGTTATCTGCATGTGTTATTGATTGTGCTAGTATGTTAATCAGTCCACATAGTACTGTACCACAGATAAACATAGCTCCTTCTTACCACTTTGAAACTTGTGTGCAAAACTGTGTCCTCAGCTTTTTACTTATATATGTGCAAACGTAGAAGAGGAGAGATGCCAGATGTTGATGTGTAATTACAAGGGGATACTCCCAGGGTGAGGTGGTTATGCTGTGTTCATGCAGTGGCTTGCTGTGGCTCTTCATTTTCTTCGCAGAGCCGCTCAGACAATGTGTAAGAACTTGGGTGGGATGCATCAGGGATTACCAGACATACAATGCATGCTCTTCGTCCATTCAAGACAGGCTTGTTTCATGGGGATGCTCAGCTTCGGCCAGAAAAGTGTTTGCTTGAAACTTTAATGGTTCCATAAATCTGAACACTGGTGGTCAGTGTCTTCCCCTCCCCCTTTCAGAGAGCTGATGGAGGCAATAACTTTCATTTTGGGAAGGAGGGCGTGGAATTTGCAATTGAGTCTGGCAGGATGAGATCAAAGAGATTCCTTCACCCCGATGCATAAGCAGAGTTCCTTCAAGCTGCTGCCACACAAAGAGAATCCAGTGAAATGGGATTCTTTAAGCAGATCAAGTGTGCTAATAAATAACTGCAAGACCAAGATTGGTCCTCTGTGAAATTATCAACCAGGCTTTAGTGCTGCTCTGCTTACTGGATTTTTCAATTGCATTGAATCTACCCTGGCCCAAATTTAGGGTGATTTGTGAGTAAAAGAGACTGGTTACTCAAGAATAAAAGGCAGAAGCAGCAGCAGTGTCAGAGAGTGTGCGGGTTGGAGGGAAATGTCTTAAAAGCAAGTGGAAATGATTCAGTCTGACGCTGGCTCCCTGCAGTTATCCTCTGCAGCCATTTGAGGTTCTTGAAAGCTGGTGTCCCCTCTAGGGAGTTGCTAGTTGCTCTTTAAGTAGCCCCCATGCCCAGTTTCTTACTATTACATATCTCAAGGCTAACCATCAATATTTCTGCCCTGTCTTTTAAATGTGTTTATGTGTGCTTGTATGTTAAAATCACACTGTTCTCCCTGAGATATATGCATCTCTCAACAGCTACCTATTCACCCGTATCATATGCCATGCAAAAGCAATCAGTTAAAATACACTTTTCCCCCTAATTAAAAAGAGTGTTAGCATAGAAAGAACTGCTTGATAACTTAATAGTTTGGGTATCTGGCTGTACAGCCAAAGGTTGGGTGTTTGATTCCCCACCATCACCATAGAGTCCTTTTCACCTCTGCAGGTCTAAGATTATAATCATTACTATTTTACAGTTCTTAAAGCCACGACTTTATATATTAGGCGGCAATGAGGAAGAAATTTACTCCTTCTTGCTCTGTTTGCTGAACATATGCTACCGAGCATTAGAAACTTGGTGGAACTTTTTAACAAACTAGTTCTGCTATCTAGATTGGAGGTACACATGCCTTTGGAATTAAGATGAACAGGTTCACTGAGGGGTGTTGCCTTCTCCTGAAACACAGAATTTTTCTTCGCTGCCTCTGTCTTACTAGCATAAGCTCCTGAAGATCTGTTATTTGCTGCTTGGTTTTGATCAGTTTCCAAACCTGGCACCAACCACATGTGTTGAACTGTAATGTCTATCATCTCTATGCTGTGGATGATGGGAGTAATCCAACACATCTGGTTGGGAAAGTGGATACAGATAATCTGGGATTTGAGCGGATCTAACACTGTCAAGTACTGCTTTCTGTGCAACGTGATAAATGGGATGATTTCGGGAATGAATAACTTATACAGTAGTCAAATATTGCAGTCCATCTTTTATTGGAATTTTTTTTGCTTTCTCTCCCTTCCCTTCAGTCATTTGTCTATAAAATTATTTGAAAATCAAGCAGATTAATGAACACACACTCCATGGAATGATCTTGTCTATGCACTAGAATGACATTTTTGCCTGATGGTTTGGTGCAGAAGTTGATTTAAACTTTATTAACATTGATACGTAATTTTGAACGATTAATGGAGTAGGAGAAGGAAGTCTGGCATGAACATGTTCCCTTGGGTTATTGATTTCTGTGTTGACAACCCCTTCTGAATGAAGTGGGGTCTGGTCTGGGAAGACAAAAAAGTTACTCGGTTAGGAATGTATAGTTCATTAAAGAAAACTGCTCTTTTCTTTCCTTTCTCCTCCTTCCTTTTTACTTAACAGCTATTTACCTCACTTGACTAAAAAAAATGATACAAAAACTGTAAACAGTATTTTTTTCAACTCCCTTCCCTTCCCTTTGAATAATGAATTACATATGGAAAATTATCTAGATTATAGGAGACTGAAAGGAAATATGTCAGTTGCACAGTATTCTATGGGACATTACTATAATATTTTATTTTTTAAAAAACTTTAGAAGTGTATCATCATGTTACTGCTTCACATCCTTTTATCCCCCCCCCCCCCCCCATGTTAGCAAACTAAAGGTTGGGATGTTAATTTGAAGGTGGATGAGTAGGTTTCAGTCATTTGCTCTTGACACCAACTTCTTATGTGACCTCGGGCAATTTGTTTAGCATAATGTCACTCAAAAGCATTGGCACTTTTCCCGCCCTCACAACTGTATCTCACAGAATTTTTTTTTTATGTGGTCTAATCCTGCAATGTCATGTTTGTTCTTGTAGGACAGTATTTCATGAGGCCTAAAATCATGAACACTGTCCAACACATACAGAAATACCTATACCCTATATCTGAAAATAGATATTTGGTGTGTGTGTGTGTTTGTGTGTACATGTGTACATAGGTACACTATGGAGGAAACACTTTAAAGTCAATGTTAAGAGTATTTCATTTCCACTATGTTTAAGGGGGAAATAATAGGACTTCAAAGTGGTTTAAATTTAGCTGGATTATGCCCTCTTACTAGTCCTTGAGCTCCTGGCAAACCAATTTAAATCAGTTTGATTTGTCAGAGCCATTACAAAACTTAAAAAAGAAAGAATGTGGAATCAGATGCCTTGAGCATAGATCAAGAATTTGGATAGTGGAGCACCGAGGTAATATTGGAGGCTGATAAATCACATTCCGCCTATTAATTCCACCTACTCCTTGAGCACAGTGTCTCATTGAAAGATGTAGCAAATTCATACATTTAGTGGAATAAAATTTATGAATGAAGTTTGTTGGATGTTCCTTATTTTAAAGTGGCTCCCCTATTTCATTGCATAACCACTCCCTAGGGTGTTTGGAAAGTCATTGAAAACATAAGAGCTCCTTAGCCCATCAAGGACTCTCCTTTAATATTTAAAGACTTAATGGCCTTTGACTGAAAATGTGGGGTAAAACAAGCAGAAATGAACAGGATGGGTGTTACAACTGGCGACTAGATACCCACATTGTTTTAGTTGTTAATTGTGGAACACCTGTCAGTAGAATCTAATTATCACTATCATTTCTTATTTTGCTGTTCAGCATTTCACTCATATAGAGTTTATTCTCCCATACAGGAATTTAACTTTATAGAAATATGATATGGTATATGAAAATGACTTCAGAAAAGTTAAATTCCTGCCCTTAATATGTTTGAGAACTTCTCCTTTCCTTTTTAGGGTTGTCACCTGGTTAAATAAAGTTTAGTTTATTAATTATATGAGGTTTTCTACAAGCAAGAAACTTTGCCTATGATAATGGGGGGGGGGGAATGAAAAAAAAATAGTAACATTTGCTTTGTAAATAATATACTTGTATATTTCAGCAGCTACCAAAGAGGCATGCCCACTTGGTTCCTACTCTTCTGACATTTATTAGTTTTGGTATTAAAAATCACAACTATTTACATTCTTGCCTGACTAATTTGGGACAGATTTTAAGTAAATAAAATATTTTTAAAAAAGAAAAAAAAATCATAGCAGTTTACAAATACTTGAAAGGCTGTCATACAGAGGAGGGGCAGGATCTCTTCTTGATCATCCCAGAGTGCAGGATATGCAACAATGGGCTCAAGTTCCAGGAAGTCAGATTTTGGTTGAATATCAGGAAAAACTTCCTAACTGTTAGAGCAGTACGGCAATGGAACCAATTACCTCGAGAGGTGGTGAGTGCTCCAACATTGGAGGCATTCAAGAGAAATTTTGACAACCACCTGGTGGGTATCCTTTGATTTGTATTCCTGCGTCGAGCAGGGTGTTAGACCCTTTCAACTTCATGATTCTATGATATTAAATGGTTTCCCAGAGATAACATATTGCTCCCCTATATGCATTTGATCCTCTCGATAATATTAGTATTTGTCTCATCATTTACACAATGTTCCCCTTGTTCTGGTTAACAACAGTGACATTTTCTCTAACTTAAACTGTTTTATTGTTTTTGATTTTTTTTATCATCCCACCCAATCAGTTTCTGTTTATTTCAGAAACATGGAGTTCAGTATTATGGTGCTTCCTGTTTTAACTTAATATTCACTATCAGAGCAGCCCCAGCCAATATCACAAGGAATCATGCATTCCGTAGTACAAAATATCTGAGGGAACAATGTATTTCCAATCAGTGGTCACTTGAGTGGGATATGCAAGAGGTTCCTGCTTGTAAACAGACAAAAGTAAGACAGTTCAGGGGGTGGGGAATGGGCAAGCACTCTCAGATGGAAGCCTTCAATTAACTTTTGATTAGTATACAACACGCCCCCCTCCCCCAATTAGCTTCAGATGAGATACTCCAGCAGGGAAGTAGATTTCTAATATAGTTTAAAAAATAATTTCAAAAATATCCTGAAGACAAGCAGTTTTCTGAGAAGTGGCTTTTAAAAGTACATATTGGATGCAAATCCCAGTAAGACCAGCACTCCTTCACAACAAATGGGGCCAACCACAAGAAAGGTTGTGGAAATTTTGCTGTATATGTAAAACTACTTTTTCCTAAATAATTCATTGAATATGGCAGATTTTTTTTAAAAAAATTACATACTGTACATACTTGTTATTCTTAGTTGCTGCACCAGTAACCATGTAAGACACAACTCAGTCAAATTTAAGTTGTTAGGTGGTGGTTGTTTCTTTCAGTCTCATGGACTTCAATTTCACATGGGTAAATCCCTCCACTAAAATCACTGGGAGTCAAATCACCTGGTGTCTAAAGTACTTAAATGTGGTTGGATTCACTGACAATGGGGATTCTGGGAGTTCATAACTTTTCCAAGGTATTAACAGACCTTCCGTGATCCTTCTAGTTTTAGTCCCAGAATGTTGTTGCCATATGCCATCTAATCCTGACTTAGTGAGTAACATGCCTTAAAGCTGAGGCAAACTCACTGTATTCAATTGATTCCCGGCTGCTGAATTCATGTTGGTCCAGTATTCTGCTATCTTAACCTTCCTAGGCAGTCAGCATCTGTCCCAATGTAAAACAGAATAGTAGTTTGTTGTTGACAGCCTTACTGCTTTATCACAAATGGCTTAAAGCAGATGGCCTTTCCTACATTCATAATGGGCTGAATGCATTTTAATGTCTTCTACTGAAGGATTCTTTTCACCCTTGGGATCAACTTACAATGCTGATTTGTCTGCTTCTCAGGAAGATTTCTCTTTGCAGGTATTTCTTCTGCCTGAAGAAGACATATCACCTCCCTCTACACACATCTCCTTCTGGTTTTGTTTGGGAGAAGGAAGGAGCTGATTATAAAACATGCCACACATTGTTGTGACTTTTTCTGGCCTTCCATCACAATCCTTTTCCCAAGGCACCAATATTCAGTGTCTCCTTTGTCACAACTGTGCTCCTCTCACCACTCCATGAAGCTTAGCAAGGTACATGGATAGTCTCTAGGATTACATGGATGATATGCAGTGTAGCATCTGGATTTCTATCAGTTTAGGTGGTTGATTCCAGTAATCACACTGATACTACTTTTCCCCAAAAAGCTGGATGCAGAAAGAGTGTGGGAAATGGCCATGTGATCCATTCACAGCAACAGAATCCAAATCTGGGAAATAACATTTATTGAATCATGAAAAGGTTACAAATAAGACAAGCTTTCAATTCCTCCACAGCTCTTCATCACATAATTAAATAATTGTGCACCATCAAATCAATTCCGATTTATGGTGACCCAGTTTAGTGGGTTGATAGTTTTCTTCCCTCAGCCACACAAACGTTGGTAAGTTTGGAAGATAGTGGAAAGGGGGCAAAATAACTAGAAACAGAGGTTACTGCTGACATCCTAGAACTCATCTTCTCTTGGCAGTTAAGGTTAGTGGGCATACTCAGACCTGATACCACTAGTGAAACTTTTCTATTCCTTCTCAGGAATTTGTCCTTCACACTCTTTGTCAATGTCTTCTTTCAAGAGGAATTAAAAGAAATTTTATTGGATAAGCTGCCCGGAGGGTTCTGGAAATGGTCATCCAAAACAAGTAACTCTTCCAGGCCCTGTAAAGAAGCCCACATTTGCAGAGTAATCATCTGTATTGAAGGCAGAAAACATGCTCATAAGGCTTCCTTTCAGATAAAAACATTGGGAACTTAGCACAAGTCCTTGGCTTTCACCAGTCATTGCTGTTTCCAGTTTCCTCCTTCCTACTTATTTCCCCCCTTACTTTCCTGAAATAACAAGCAAGCAGAACTTCAGGGAGGCCTGGTGATGGCGGAAGAGCTCTCCTGGATGGTTCTTTTTGAGCCAAGAAGAACTCTTTTCTAAAAGCGGCATACAGAATCTCTAGGCCTCCACATGTTTTGCATCTCAGTTCCCATAATCCATTACAATTGACCATGCTGGATAGGGCTGATGGGAGTCAAAGTCCAAAACATTTGCTCTAAATTTCTGCATGGGAGTTCAGAAAGGATGTGGAACTTCCCACTTAACTGGTTGTTTGACCTCCTACCAGCCTACTTCAGCCAGAGACCACAGTAGGACAAAGGAAATGACTGTGTACACATGTGGGAAATGAGCAGATCTTTGTTAAAACAATTGTCTGGCCATTTGTTTATTATTGAATGTATTTGTATACTGTTTTTCTGCCCACCACAGAACAAAATGGCTATATAAAAACAGCCCAGACTGCTAATAAATTAACTTAGATTCTACAAAAAAACATCTGTGTTAAAAAAAAATCCAGGATAACAATAATACTGCATTGGCACATAATGTTGAATCCCAAAACCTGTTATGGTATATACATCCTCCATCTGTGTGAGCTCAGAACCATGCCAAACTTGCTGTGTTTCAAAACAATCCATTTAATAATGCTTTTGCCTTGGCAATGTGGAGAAGCATTTTATGGATTAATTAGGCTACTTTGCCAAAATATGTATATGCATTATGCAGAAATATTTAATTATACTCAGAATGTCACTGTTAGATTTCATTTGCAATATAAAACATGTACTGTATCTCTTCCAAGTGTTCCCTTGTGGCATAGATACACATGCAAGCACACACACACACATATTGTGAAGAGGACACTGTATGAATAAGCTACCACTGCACTTGTCTATGTACCTTAAATGTTTCTCTGCTGAACTGATTTCGTTATTTCCTTTCAACATTTACACCTGCCTGGGAGATAATAGGAAGTGAGTCTATCCAGCCTTTCCAACTACTGTAACTAATCATGGAAAGAAATCACGTGTAGGTAGGTAAAGGAACAGGTCAGTGGAGAAAGGCATTACTGGAGGAAGTAAACATTCTAGATGTAGTCTTACATGTTTCATGAAGAAAAGAGGTTAGATCCAGTAATGCTTTAATCTAGTAGAAAGCCATTCAGTTTACAAATCAGGTGCATTTGAGGGTGCCGAGCTCTACAACCTTAAGATGCCTCACCGACTAGAAGCTGTTCTTGAATTGGGGTGGAGGCAGCTTCTGAAGCAGAATACGATATGATGTAGAATAGAAGACTGCAATAGATAGTGGGTGAGACCAATGAAAATTAGGTTTTCCCCTAAAAACATTTGCCATTAGTCAGAGCTGACTTGTAGGCACAAAATTATTACTACTAATGTGAAAGTACATTCTGCAAACATGAGTAGGAAGTGTGTGGGCTTCCCCATGTTACTTTACAACAGTTCCCATTAGATAACATGGTCAGTGGTTATGGAAACTGGGATCTGTCAACATCTGTATTAAGGCAAACTGATCATAGGATACACACTGAGAGCTGTTTCCTATTTGTGAGACAATCCTCAACTGCTGCTAGAATCCCGGTGTGGGTTGAGAATCTGAAACCACAGGCAGTGTCTCATCGGGGCTGGCTTAAAATGTTTTGTTACCTTAGGCAGAACAATAAACTGCATAAATAAAAATAACATAGTAGGCAAGGCCAGTCAAGCTATTTGGGGATTGAAAGCAAAAAAAAATCCCAAATACCTTTCCTGTTCCCTGGCAACAAAAACACAATGATAATGTATTAAGACAGCTGTCTCACTTCGCCTAATTGTAGGGCCAGCCCTTCAAAAGTATAACTGTTAGCAGATGACATTCTGTTTATTACAAATTGTAAAAGTCAGACTATTGTAGGTTTGTAAAGAGAGCACCAGGATACAGGTTTCCTTTGACACTCAAAGTGAAGGTCTTGCACTTGGCAATTCCAATCACAGTCAGGAATAGATATCTGTCTGGCATTAAAGCTACATTGTTGGTACTTTAAGTTCCATGAATCATGCCCTGTTGAAGATTATGTAGGCTGATCATCAAAGAAGATTGCCCTTCTGCCACAGAGTAGCAGTCTCCAAAGGAGAAATATGTTCCATTCTTGCTTAGATCTTCAAAAGGATCAAGACATCTTTCCATCACTCCTCCATGCCCTCTTCAAAGGAGGAGGTTAAAAAGGCAATGTGGGCTCTACTGAAACCAAATTTTCTTGGAAGTAATTTCCACTTAGTCTGCAATTCTAAACATACCTTGTTAGGAAGTAAGTCCCACTGAACTTGATGGGACTTACTTTAATGTAAATATTTGTCCTGGTAAATGTGATATTTCCCTCTACTGTCACCACACCAATGAAAACAAGGTAGTCGAGTTAGACATTTTCCTTTCCTTTCCTTTCTGGTTAAGACATTTTCATTCAGAATATGCTTGAGATTCAGAAGAAGAAAAAATCTAAAACCAAATTAGATTGATTTATGTGTGCAATTCAGAGGTGTCTGAATCAAAGCAGGTCTCTTCCAAAGTAGGCTGAATCCAAACCTCAGCCCTGTAGTTTTTCATGTTTGGCAGGACATGCAGGTCCAGACAAATTGAGACATTTCTCACCAAGCTCTCCATTTAGGGAAAACTCCAGGGAAATAACAGGGATAAGGCGGAAAATGTCCTGTAGCTTTGTGACTGCCAAGTCTACCTTCTAATCACGGTGAATATGTGTACCAGGGCTCTCCAATTCCATTGCTTTGAGGGCAAGGATGATGAAAAAATACATTGCAAAACTGCTTTGGAGTTCATTATTCTATGCTATATTTTCTCTCTTAGGAGGAGGAATTTTAGCAGTATCTTTGTGAAGTTTGTGGATATTTGGAAGGTGTGGTATAGCATGGATGCTTATGGAAAATGCTGTGCCACTGTATTATCCACAACCACATCCATCCATTTTTTAAAAGTCATTTCTTGCTTAGAAAAATCCAATGTACTTGCCATTTGCATATGAATTACCCCCACAGAGGAAGGCATTGGGAAGTAGATCGGATTCCTCATATTTGAAAACTTTCAAAACTAACCAAACACACCCACACACCCACACACACACCAAAGAACACTGCATACATCCTTCGCAAACACACACACCAAAGAACACTGCATACATCCTTTGCAAAACGTGCCGGTAACTTAACCACCTCTGCCATATATAATTTTAGTAACAATTGCTCACACAAACAAATACAGAGGGCCCAACACATCTCTTTAGGTAACACTCTGATGCAAAGGGTGTGCACGTACAGAATTCCCTGTTCATTTGAAACTTGGCAACTTCAGCAAACAAACAAAAAGTATTTGCATTTCACATGAAAAGGAAAAAAGAGAAATTTTAGACACCTAGCATAAATTCCCATGGCTTTCCAAGGCCAAAATTTGGCAGAAATAATTCTCTCACAAGCAGTTACTGTCATGCAAATTTCATACAGTGCTGACAAATCTGGGAAAAATACTGTGACTTCTAGTGATAGTCAAAGGGAGGACTGAATTTCTAAATCAAGAATCAGAATCAAGAATCAGTATTCAGAACTTATCTTGAGTTTGGTGCACATGCTTATTTTCGTAGATGTACTTTTTCATGTTAGCTAAAAAGAAAAAAAAGTATTCTTTTATTTTTGTTCCTGGAGTTAAGGAATAAAACTACCAACTCCATGCACACTTACTTTAGAATAGCAAACCATCTCTGCTGTGATTCTCCTGGGCATGCATGCATACATGCACCAAGCCAGCACACACCTGCATTCCTCCCCACACCCCATTTATTTACCAGGGAGGGACAGACCAAATGTTACATTTTTGGCTTATGCTATGCAACAGAATTTCAGCCGAGTTGTTTTGAATAAACATACCCTGTTTCCCCTAAAATAAGACCTAACCTGAAAATAAGCCCTAGTATGATTTTTCAGGATGCTCGTAATATAAGCCCTACCCCAAAAATAAGCCCCAGTTAAGTGAAACCCCGCCCTCCACCATTGTGCAGCAACCAGAAGAAGATGACATGACTGTATTTGAATAAATGTACATGGGAAAAAAAAAAACATCCCCTGAAAATAAGCCCTAATGCGTTTTTTTGGAGCAAAAATTAATATAAGATCCTGTCTTATTTTCGGGGAAACAGGATAGATAGGGTTGCACCAGATCTGTGATGTAACAGAACACACTCTCAGACTGGGAAGCATTTTGCCATTCACGATGACTGCCCGCATTGAATACTGAGTTGTGTCCTGAAGTGGGAACGGCAATTTTTGCCATTTATTCAATTTTAATCCTAGTTGAGCTCTTGGAAATCTTAGCTGATTGCAATTAACTTGCAAAGAGATCAACTTTGATGCCACAGCTCAGCTCTCTTGAAAAGTTTATCTTGTTCCTTTTGCCAGCAGCCCACAGAAATCATCTCAGTGAAGAAATACTACTTGTATAATACTTCTGAATAATCTAGTCAAAATGAACTACAGTACTTGGTTATAGATCCCAGTTGATGAGCAGGGGGGATATATATAGGCCTTACTATCAGCCAGCTATTTGCTTTTCAAAGAAAATCAAGCTGAAATGGAGCATATTAGTCCTCTTCAGTTAGGGGTGGGATTTTTGGATTTCTTGGACCACATCCCACACTTCTTCATTCAGAGAACTCTTCCTGACTTGCACACATCTTATAGATACCTTAATGTGGCTTTTCTGGGAGAAAAGGCCTAAATAAAAAGGCTTTGAGGTTTAGTTAGGCCTAGCTCTGCCTAGCTTCCTGTTTCTGTCCTGATACTAGCTTTCTTTCTGAATAGTTTTGATAATGGAAAACCATTCTGTTTTTCCATATTCTGTACAAAGTATAGGTTATGTATCCATCACAATAAGCAAATGTCGTGGAGTCCTTTTACAATGATTCATAAGTTTTCATGATACACACAGTAAAAGGCTTTTCTGTGATCTATCAAGCACAATCTGATTTTCTTCTTCTTCTTTTTTGGTATGCTTCAGTAGCAAATGTTTTATTTGCAATTTGATTTTTGTACCTCCTCCTTTCCTGAATCCAGCTTAAACATTTGGCATTTCTCACTCCATATATAGTAAAAGTCTTTGTTGCAGAATCTTGAACATTTTGCATGATAAATTAATGTGATGATCCTATGGTTCCAGCGATCTTTAGCATCTCCTTTCTTTGGACTTAAGGTCTATACTGAATGTTTCAAGTCTGTGTGGACTATTATTTTATTTTCTATATTTGTTGGCTAATTCGTTTTAAGATTTTAATAGACTCAGTCTGTAGCTTGCAATACCTCTGTTGGTGTCCCATCTACTCCTGGCAATTTATTTTTTCTAACTTTTTAAAGAATTTTCTTTCTAAAATTACTGGTTCTTCATCAAAGCTCTTCTTTGTAGAAATCTGTCCTCCTTGCACCTCTTCCATAGATTGTTTCCATACTCTCTTTATTTTATCTTGATCAGATAATAAATTCCCCTGTGGATGTTTCGTCATCTCCAATTTTGGTACACATTTCTCTTATGGATGACACTTCTTGTTTTTTTCCTTATTTGTTGCTCTCTTCTGTATGAAGTCAACCAGTTTGTTTCATGACTAAATGCAGACTTGAATCTGGATCTTCCTGTTCTCCAGTACACTAACCACTACATCACACGTCTAGCTGTTACTAGAGATTAGCACAAACCTGGAAAATGGTGGTTGGTGACCCACCATGAACTAACTGGAAAACTGAACTGGTTCATGATTCAGTTTTCAGTTTGTGCCCGGTGGGGGGGGGGCAATGTGCTCCTGTTGTGCCACCACCACCATTGCACCACCACCGCCACCATTGTTACCACTGCTTATCAGCTGGGCAGTGGGTGCATGCTCAGAGCAGCCGGCCGGCTTCCCTGCCAGGAGTCAGTTGCTTCCTTTATGCATGCACCTATCAGCTGGGTGGCAGGCACATGCACAGAGGCAGCAGGCCTGGCAGGGAGGCCTGCCAGGAGTATGGCAGCAACAGTGGTGGCAGAGGAGGAGGAGGCCGCAGCAGGAACAGGTAGGGAGGCAGTGGGGCAGTGGGAAGTGGACAGGCAGGCATTCTGTTTTGCCAAAGCAAAATGAAGCATCGAGCAGAAAAAGGTTTGGTGCTTTGTTTTGTTCAGCAAAATACTATCACCAAACCGGGTCATGAACCAAACCACAAACTAGCCTGGCTCCTTGGTTTTTCTGATTTGTGGCTTGGTTTGTGTTTATCTCTAGCTGTTACTGTTTGTGAGGAAAGAAGTTAGAAATATGCAAGTGATTGGTTAACTTCTTGGACATCAGCTTGTTTTGTGCACTACAGCATGAATCATCAAGCAGCAAATAGCAGGAGCAATCTATCTGCTATGAGGACTTGAGGGTGGTGGTATTCTCAACATCTCAGATCTTAATCATTTGCTCCCAGAGCCAAGTTTCTTTCTCCTCCTTTCCCAGATATCTGTTTCATCCAACCTTTGCTGGAATCTGAAGTGCAATTCTTCTCAAGAGACAGGAAGCGTATTTGAGATGCTAGCCTCAAAACATGAGGTGAGCTGAGATAAGTGCAATATCATTTATTAAACTAATTTAACTGTACAACATTCATTACAAGTTTTCAAAGTTAACCAGGTGTTCTTTCTGAGCCTCTCTCATTTTGCATTATGGCATTCTCCCCTTTCTTATGCCCAAAGGAATATATTTTCAACTGTGCTGTGTTGTTCTCTTTTACCGCCTGTCATTGCAAACAACCTTCTTTTCTCTTGTGCTTAATTTGCAAAACTGCTAGAGAGAAACAGGAGATCGAGCCTAGGTGGTACCTAGCTACAGGCTCAGAACCTCTTTCTTGCTATATCCGATTTGGATCTTCAGAGCCTGGTGCCCCATAGAGACAGGCTGATATTAGAAGGGTTATGTGCACTACCTTAGCATAGGATCAGGGGAATCCGAGGTTACAATACAATTCCAGTATATGCTGGATTATTGTTTCACCAGCAAGGGCCCATTTTTGCAAGCAGGTGTCATGTACGAGCTCATTGTGCTCCTCTCCCATCCAGAAAGAAAATGTTTGCCCCAGTATCTATAAAGGTGACTTGTTAGGAAAGGATTATTTTAGGGGCTGTTTTCACAATCACTTTGTTAAGTGGTGGCATAGCAAGGCAGGTTCTCCAGACAGGTAGCCTGCCCTACACTTAGCTTGTCTGCTAACCCCAAATGCTGTGGTGAATGCTGTACAATACTGAAGGAAGCTTCAGCTGTATGTCTGGTTGGTTTCTGCAGGTGGAATGATGGAGTAGGCACCTTCACCTCAGGCAGAGATATGTCCTGGTGGTGTCTGTAAAAAGATAGTCTCCATAACTCCTTGCTGCTTCAAATCTTTGCCAGCCCAGATATGGACATTTAGCTAACTACTGAACAGCACACCAGATTTTGAATTGAGATGGTATAAAAATGATGATTGATGATTGAGGCCGCTTCCAATGGGCTAGATGAATAACACAGATGCATGTGCGCACACTTCAAACCCACACAGCGCATCAGCTTTTAAACTCCCTGGCTAATGGAGGGGTTCAGTGTGGTTTCTGTTTCACCTCTGTTGGAGGTACATTCTCTTGCTGGCAACTCTGCAACGGTTCCTTCTCTGGTTGATGGATGGATTCTAGTTGACATCCTCCCTCCTTTGCAGCTCTGTTTTTGCAAAGAGGAAATAGATATAGTGTTCCTAGTTCCTCTGACAGATGGAGAAGGAAGCTTCCCATAACCTCTAGAGCCCTAGTGTACTTATGTCTAAATTTCTGTGCAGTGAGGACTATTGTCTTGTTATTGTGTGGGTGGACATGTTGGCTATGGTTGATGGGTGTTATTGTATAAAGCTGTCCTCCCCAACTTTGGACCCTGTAGTCCAGATGTTCTTGGACTGCAACTCCCAGAAATCCTGGCCAGCACAGCTAGAGGAAAAGGCTTCTGGGAGTTTGAGATCAAAAACCCCTCGGAACCCAAAGTTGGGAACCATTCGTCTAACACATCTGAAAGCAGCCACTTTGGTAAGATAGAATCATAAAATCTTAGAACAATTGAGTTGGAAGGTGCATGTAAAGCCATCTAGTCCAACCCTTTGCTCAATGCGGGAATCCAAATCAAAGCAGATCTGATGACTGTCCAATTTCCTCTTGAATGCCTCTAGTGCTGGAGTGCTCACCACCTCCCGAGGTAACTGGTTCCATTGTCCAACTGCTCTAACACTTAAGACATTTTTCCTGATATTCAGCCAAAATCTGGCTTCCTGTAGCTTGAACCCATTGTTGCGTGTCCTGCACTCTGGGATGATTGAGAACAGATCCTGCCCCTCCTCTGTATGACAACCTTTCAAGTATTTGAAAAGTGCTATCAGATCTCCCCTCAGTCTTCTTTTCTCAAGGCTAAACAGGCCCACTTCTTTTAGGTAAGTATGGTGGCTTTATTACATGTTGAATGATTATTGTTACTAAGAAGTAGTCCTGGGACACTAGCTGGCCTTTCCAAAGGTACAAACTCTTTTGCTTCAGAATCCCCTGTATGCGTGGCTCATCAGAGATACATAGTTACATCAAGTCTATAATTAATTATTGCAAAGTTTAAAAGGATAATTATAACAAATGCTCCTAAACTGTGCTTGGTAGCACTGTTTGTTGCAAATTCTCCTTAAGTAGATCAAGCTCAGTTTGAAGGTGTGATGTTCTAGCGTTGGTGGTCTTGGGCAGCTGCTGAGGCAGAGCGAATTTGCCATCCAGAGTTCCCTTGTCCCAGTGTTTCTCCTCCTTACAGTCTCTGCCTTTTTTCCTCCCCACTCCCAGTAAGGAAAAGACAAAAGAATAAATGGTTGTTGTGGGTTTTTCGGACTCTTTGGCTATGTTCTGAAGGTTGTTCTTCCTAACGTTTTGCCAGTCTCTGTGGCCGGCATCTTCAGAGGACAGGAGTCAGAACTCTGTCTGTACTCTGGTGCAGTTTGTTTGGATAGTTCAGTATTTATATCTGTGGGTCAAACAGCATAAATGTTTTCCTATGGCCTGGTCATGGTGGGGCATGGGGGACTTTGCTGCCTAAGGGCAGGGGCAAGATGATATCCCTCTCCATCCCATGTACAGAAGCTGATGAGCTTTGTATTGAACCTTCCTTCAACCATGACCATTGGACAGACCATTTAAGAGGGTGCAGGATAGATTGTGTGGCAGACACAGCCCTGTAATCTCAGAGAGAGAAAAGGCCTGGGTATTCAGGAGGAAGAGGTCAGGGCACCTGTCACTGCTGCTTCCAGCAGCTGCCACCTGAGTTGCTTGCTTCATCTTTGCTAAGGGAGCTGAAGCCACTACTTACTAGTTGGTTAAAAATGCTTTAAGTCTCTTTGAACTGCATTCCCTTAAAGGATATCAGTTTCTTTTCCCCCTGCTTCCCTCTCCTCAGTATCTGGTTGTAATTTCATCGGGCTGGTTACAGTGAAGTCATTGCCTGTGTGCAGGTTGTTGTCACAAGCATGTAGAGGTAAAGTACAACCTCCACCCTCGTTTCTTGGTGATCTGTTACATGGAACTTTCACCGAACACACTTAATATGCAACAGACATTATTTATAATGACAGCTCCTTCACTATTGACAATCAAAAGGGGGAAACATTATGGTGCTTTTAAATTTGACAGGGCAGCTTGGGGAGTATTCAGATTTAATCAGACAAATTTCCACCTTGTTCAGTATTTCAAGCTGCGGGTTTTCTTTGCTCCTTTCCTGCCCCTATTGTCAACCAAATGCACTGTGAATGCCTAGGACATCTCCCGTTGGTCAGGACAGAAACAGGCTACTTAATCTGTGGTGCCACCTAGGGAGCTAAAGTGGCTAACAAGCTGCAGGTTGTAAGGAGGGATTTCTGTACTGCAAGATTGTTTTGCAAGCTGCCTCCTGGCATTTTAGCTCATAAATGTGGAGCATTTAATGCACATCACTATCAGGAGCTACTGCATCAGAAAGGGCAGGAAAAGATTCAGCATAGCTGGACACCTGGCTGTTATAGTTGAACAAATTACCTGGAATTAGGGACCATTTGGAATTTTATATCTCTGGCATCCCGGAGTGGAACACAGTATAAGGAATGCATATTCTGTACAGTGGACCTTTCAACACCTGTGCTCCATCATCTTTTTTGTTTTAATCTCCCCATCCCTCATGATCAATCTCACCATTAGGCAGAGTGAGGCAGGTGCCTCCAGCAGCAAATTCTGGACAGGGCATAACATGCACTATTTACTTTTTTGTTACTGTGTTTTTACTGCCAGAGATGGTGTGGAACTTTAGGAGTGAGGTTTTCTTCCATGTGCACTGAAATACTTTGGCTGGTTTGGAGTACTGGCCACCTTGTCTTAGGTGACTGGAGGGTCCTATATACTACTCTGCCTCACACAGGGAAGTTTCTTAAGCTGTCATGCTCTTCTGTGTGCTTTCTTTGCACGGGTTAGGAATTATCAAGGTGCCATGGTTGCAAGTGCACTGGGTATCTAATAGTTTTCTTTGTCTCTTTGTGACAGGCACTGGAAAGCTGCACACAAGGTTCTGACCCTATTTCTATCATCTTTTCGTTCTGCTTCTCACCTGCCTTTTACAATTTTATGTGTTTCTTCCATCATCCATCTGGGTTTTTCTTTTCTTTTTACTACAAGAAAGGTCTTTTTGCATTCTTCCATAATAATATATTTTGTTTCAATGCATAGTTCATGGTCAGTTGTGTTTGGTAATGCAAATATGTTCCTTATGTGGAATTGTTGGAATGTTGGAATGTGGTTTAAGTTGTATTTTGGCAGTACAATTATTTTAGTGTTCTTTTTCAGCTTTACTAATGTTGGATATTAACAGTTCATGATTGGAATTGGATCACCTGTGTTTTTAATGAACTATTGAACTCACTAAAAAAAATTAGATCTGGATTGTAGCCTCTGCCACCTGCCACTGTTAAGAGAACTGGGGAGTTCAATATGATGTACAAGGCACATTGAATGGGATTCTGCCCATTTTATAACTGCTTCACCATTTTCATCATAATGTTAGTAATAATAATAATCATAGAACGGCAGAGCTGGAAGGGCCCCTATGGATCATCGAGTCCAGCTCCTGTCAAGGAGGCACAGTGGGGAATCAAACTCCAAACCTCTGGCTCCACAGCCAAATGCCTGAACTACTGAGCTATCCAGTATTCATAGCCCCATATTGCTATGGCTGTTGAAATCTCCAAATAGAACTTGAGTGTTCTAGTTTTCCATATTAGATGGCTTCTTAAAGCAGAATGGTATACTAGAACATACTAGTGCCATATGATATAAATCAGCACATGCTAAACAGGTAGATATAGCTCTTAATGGATTATGCATGATTTTGGCTGCTTGAAACTTATCCCTATTGAAAGAGTATATTATTTAGCTGGCATTACCACTCCAGAAATAAGTTGAGAATTGCTAGCAAATCATGAATGAAATAAGGTAATACAGCACCAAATCCAGCTACTTTAGGGACACAAACTCCTTAGATGATTGTTAAAATTGAGGAAAAGTTTTCTACACACATCTCAAGCTCTAAATATTAAACCAGAAGAGGCTAGGCTAAACCTATGGAAAACAACAACTTGCTGGATGGATGAATACTGAAGAGTGTCTCCCATAAGGACATGACTAACTGGACCACATGGAAGTCACGTAATAGACTTCATAGTGAAGTAGGAAGATCAAAGAATAATCAAGTAAAATGGGGCTACTTAGATATAGGACAAATTTTCGGTGACTGTGAAGAAATTCAATCAGTGCAACACTTATATGTATGCAAGTTATGCCCCACCGTGTGTACAAACGTAGATCTAGCAAATGGCCAAGATAACACTATTGAAGTAGTCTGCTTTTGATTTAAAAATAGTCTATCTTAACATTTTAATTTGTTTTTATCTATATTGCATATATGTCTATAATTTAAAATTGTGCAATGCTCTGTCATGAATAAAGAAAGAATAGTTCATAATCGGTACCAGAATCTACTGCTGGTCTTGTTTTGGCAGAGAGAATACAGCTTCTCCATCTCCTGCTTCCAGTTACGTAGTCTATTTGATTTCTATATTGATCATCTGGTGATGTCCACATATATAGTTCAGTTGCTTGAAGCATGTATTTGCAATAAACAGATTGTTGGCTTTGCAGAACTCTTATGAGCTGATCTCCTGCTTCATTTCTGTCCCCTAGGCCAAATTTTCCAACATTTGAATATGGTTTGTTCCCTACTTTTGTATTCCTGTCACCTGTGATATAAGCATGCCTTGTTTTGGTGTGTGATCAGTTTCCTCCTGGATGCTTGCATGAATCTTTCAATTTCATATCCTTCAGTATCTGTAGTTGGAGCATAGATTTAAATATGGTTATGTTGATAGGATTTCCATGGAGTCTGATATTATTTGGTCGGACCTTGCATTATAGCCCCTCACTGCCTGTTTTACTTCTTCCCTCAATATTAGAGCCACTCTTTTTCTTCCTAGTTTGTCATTTCCAAAGTATAATACTTTGTAGTTGTGTAACTGAAAATCCATTCCAGCCCACTTTAGTTCACTGACAAGGTCTGCAATGTTTGTATGTTCCATTTCTTGCTTTACAGTTCCCAGTTTACCTTGATTCATACTTCTCATGTTCCATATTCCAATTGTATGTGTTGTGCAGCATCGGAATTTTTTTTGACTTGAGTGTACAGCCACTAAACATCCTTTTGGCTTTGATCTAGTTGCAAATATTATACTAATCCTAATTTAAACACATGGATACATTGTGGTTAGACACTAGATGCTAGTGCTTGGGAAAGTAAGAATGCTAAAGCCACTGAACAGGAGCCAGATGCTGCCTCTGGGCATGTGTCTGCCTATCAGATGGGCAACGGGCACATGCTCAGAAGGCCCAGCTTCCCTGCCAGGAGCTGGCTGCTGCCTCTGAGTATGCACCTACGGTGGCAGCAGAGAAGGCAAGGTGGCAGGACCAGATACACCCCCCCCCCCCCCTGGGCACAAACCAGAAAATTGAACCATGAACTGGTTCATTTCTCCAGGAGTTTGTGGTGGTTCATAATTCATGGTTAGCCATGAGCCATCACGAACCACTGTTTTTCCAGTTCATGCCCATCTCTAGCCTAGACTTGATGAACTGTAACATCAAGTAACAAAAGGGGCTGATCAGAAATATATCTTGAAAACAAACAGGATTAACTCAATATGGAGCCTCTAGTGAGATATCACAGGAGATACTGAGTGGTATTAAACCTTTTTTTATTATTTAGATGAGAAACATGACTGCTTAATTAAGCAGCAGCCGTGGAGCTTTGCTTCACACTGATACAAGACCTGCACTGCTAATTTAACACAAACCACAGCTTCCCATTTCTGATTAAATGTAAAAGAAAAGGTGCCTTTAAAAAAAAGTTTGTTCTCTCTGTGTGTGTTTTTACACTTATCTGTTTCTCTGTGGTAAAATGATTATCTTGACTGGTTTAAGAAATCTGATGCCACCTCCACAATAAGTGGAGGTGCAGAATGAAGAGAGGGGAGGGGAAAGGGGCTTATTCTCTTTTATAATTAAGGAATGAATTCTAATATCCATGACATCATGAATAAGCACTTCAAAGCATTGAGCAGGCTTTGTCTTGCATATTAAACTGCACAATTAACATGGTAACAGGCAGCTCTAGGCAGACAGTAAGAAGACAGTCAGCTTGAAGAAAATCGCTTGAGTTTTCTTGTAGTTTAAAAAAAATACCTGATCACCTGACTGACAAGTATTATTAAGGGAATAAAAGAATAAATATGCTCTTCCCCCTTCCCCTAACATCCAGAACAGCTTGTGTGTGTACATTTATGGTAATGTTCGTGATTATTTATCACATGATGAAAGTTTCCTTTTGTTCCCACCGGGATTTATGGTGAAAATGGAAGATGGTTTATGTGATAGGAGAATCCTGGGGAACAATAGAAGGATAACCTTGTAGTGACATTGCTTTTTCAAAGCACAAAAAAGTTTCTACTCTTGGCAGGAATGATTCTATGTAATTTATTGCTGGATAGCGCGACAGTAGCAATTTGTCACACATTGTGATGTAATATGACGGGATCATTTCTTAAAGTGAATTATGGATTATGGATTACCACTTTTATATCAACAGTGCAGCTGTATCATTTCATATAAGTAATATTTCCTCCGTTCTCTCCTTTACTATGCCATCCAATTTTTCCTTTGTCTAAATACAACCCCTTCCCTCCTGCCAGCTAATCTTTCCCCTAATAAGGTATTTAATAATTTAGAATATCTTCAAAATGAGCATATTTCAAAGGGACTGATATCAATGGCAGTCTGCGAGCCCCCGGCTATGAAAATGTGAATGGGGTAACAAAACTTTCAAGAGGCAGAATCCCGACTGTCTTTTGCCTCTAGGCCACAATTTTATTAAAGCTGGTATTAAACCACAGTGCATGGAATGTGATTAACTCTTGATGTCTCCAAAAGAAGATGTAGCAGAAGCCTATCATTTTTATATTTAAATCTTAGTTTGCATTTTTTGTTTGTTTGTTTCTTAAGTGATCCTATCAAAATTAACCATTATTTATTTCAGGCAATTTAATCTTAACATTTTCACTCAAAAAGAGTTCTCAGGACATCTAATTAGTTTTTTGAAAATATATAATCAACCAAATTAAAACCATTATAATAATCAAAATCGTTTAAATGGCCAAACTGGACGATGTCCCTTCAAACCCTTCCTAGAATTAGTGAGGGCAGGAACTGATTGTGACTCCCAAGGGAGTTATCTTATGGACATTATGAAACAGTGGCCCATGTCAATATTTAGAATACGTGTCGAAAGGTTTTTTTTAGCATAGGCAGCTGAATGGAATCTCCATTTTTAGGGACACTCAACACATTATAGATTTCACCCTTCAAGTCTTGTTTGTAAGCTTCCCAGAATATTCCAACCAGATATTGTCAGAAATACAATTGTAGCCTAGATTGACTGGTTTCTCTGACACAGTAAGAAAATTCTTCTGTTTTTAAGGTTGCAGTCCTGCACAAATGTAGTGGGACTCTTTGCAATTAAATAGGCAAAGGATTAATGGCTATATGGCTATATTAACCTTTACAGAGTACAGTGGTGCCTCGACTTACGAACTTAATCCGTTCCAGAAGATGGTCGTAACTCAAAATGGTTGTAAGTCGAAGCACCATTTCCCATAGGAATGCATTGAAACGCAATTAATCTGTTCTGGCCAAAAAAAAAATCACCAAAAACAAAACAAAACTGCAAGACCCATCGCAAATGCAAAAAAAGAAAACCAAAAAGCAAACAAACCCTGCAAGACCCATCGGAAATGCAAAACAAACAAACAAAAAAACCCAAAAAGCAAACAAACCCTGCAAGACCCATCGGAAATGCAAAAAAAGAAAACCAAAAAGCAAACAAACCCTGCAAGACCCATCGGAAATGCAAAACAAACAAACAAAAAAACCCAAAAAGCAAACAAACCCTGCAAGACCCATCGGAAATGCAAAAAAAGAAAACTAAAAAGCAAACAAACCCTGCAAGACCCATCGGAAATGCAAAAAAAGAAACCCAAAAAGCAAACAAACCCTGCAAGACCCATCGGAAATGGGAAAAAAAAAAAAACCCAAAAAGCAAACAAACCCTGCAAGACCCATCGGAAATGGGGGGAAAAAACCCAAAAAGGAAACAAACCCTGCAAGACCCATTGGAAATGGGGGGAAAAAAACCAAAAAAGCAAACAAACCCTGCAATACCCATCGGAAATGGGGAAAAAAACCCAAAAGAACAAACAAAGACTGCAAGACCCATCACAGCACAGAAACATAACCCCCCAGTCCAAAACCACGCTGCAAAATCCACCCAGAACAGGCAGTTTTTAAAAAGCAGAAAGCAGCACCTTACCAGTCCGAAGCCTCCTCTGAACGCACTCTCTCTAACCGCTGGGGTGAAAGAGCTACAAAGAAGCAGCCTCTTCGCCACCAACGGTTAGCAGTTTGAAATCCCCGCCTTTTTCCCTGCCTTTTTTCTGATTGTAACTCGAAGCTCCGGTCGCAAGTCGAAGCAAAATTTTGCGGCCGGAGCTGGTCGTAACTCAAATTGGTTGTAAGTCGGGACGTTTGTAAGTCGAGGCACCACTGTATAGAGAAGTGCCCTCATTGAGGCATTAGTTTCCCTGGAATCAGTAAAGAACTCACCTACCTGGAAACTTTGTATTGCTACCTTGTGTACTTTTAAACCTGCCTGGCATCTAATTAATCTCACAAAAGAGTTTCAACTTATCCATAGGGAAATGAATTGGCATATGCACAGTGGATCTCTCTTAGCTCAGAGCTTGAGTTACAACAATAGAATAGGGATTCTGGGCGCTTCAGTCCAAAAGGTAATTCTTCTTGTCTCTGGCTCATTTCATGGACAGGATTCTGTTCCCTGTATGTATTTAATTGATACCAGCTGAAATCCTGTTGCTCAGTATATCAAGTTGCAACTGCAGAGGGCTCATTGAATCAGTGTGGGTTTGGTCAGTCAACCCATCCACTCTAGTTGTGACTTACTACACAAAGCAACAGAGTTTCAGCCACAGTATGGAACCTATTCTTGCTACTAAATCCGAGCTGCTGGTACATAAGGTGTTCACACCTTTAACACTGAACCATATCTGCCAACCATACTTTAGATGGAGAGATGGAGTTTGCATTGGATTTTGGATTTTTGCTTGTTTCCTTGTTTTAAATATTGGGGAAGAAGCTGTGCAGGCACAAGTAAGCATGGCATGTCACAGTTCATACGGATGATTTCTTGGTAGCTATTGTATTTTGCAGTTGTGCTGGTAGAAGTGTACATGCATATCAGGTCACATGCTGCCAGATTCTACTGCTGCTCATTTAAGTGCCCAGTATCTGCAACTAAACATTACTGGCATTTCAGCTCTTGAATATAGCTGTGACCTCAGGATTCAGCTAAATACCTACAAAGTACTGAAAGAGAACGAGAGCTCTGGGATTTTTTCCCCCCCTGAACAGAAGCAATGATTTCAGCTGTCAGAGCCCCAGGACAGCTTATCAACCTTCCTTTTTCTAAGATGGAATAAGGGGACAAAATGACTTTCAAGTTTTCTTGTTTTTTAAGAGAAAAGGCTCCAGAGGCTAAGGAAAACAATCAAGTAGAAGTTGTATGCAGTAGGGCCACCGTATCTGTGGGACTGGTATCTGCAGTTTCATTTGTCTGCGAAAATATTATTAAAGGAAAAAAACCAGAAATATGTATTTCCAGGATGTAGTTACCAGACGTGTCCACTAGAGACCATTCTATGTATACAGTTATTCTCCAAGGCTTTCAGCATCTGTGTGTGTGTGGGGGCATTTGGAACTGATCCTCTGTAGATACGGAGGTCCCGCTGTACTTATTTTCATGGTTGAGGCTCCTTCTCCAATACTGCTGATACAAATAGTAGCACTTCTTTGTGTGGTTGTTTTGATTTTCAGATAAAACTGAACAGTTTCCTTTAGTTTGCTAGACATCTTTTGCTGGAGCTCAGTTTAACTGCACAGTTGAATCGTATTCCATAAGAAAAAGAAGCATCACTGGGCTCGGTAAATCTCAGGTCCAAGTAACTATGTATAGAATTGTTGTCTTGTCCCATAAATATAATGATGAAATTTTATTCCTAGTGTGCTTATTTTGGGGGGGGGGGGGAGGTTTGTGTACTTTGACTGGGTTTTTAAGTAGAATGTTAGTTCTTTTGTGTGTAAATAATAGGAAAAATGTTCCTGTCTCGTGTGTGTGTCAGAATTTGGAAAACAGGTGGGTAATGTTTTCTCTAAATCTAATTTCTCTGCACAGCACTGCATTGGTGCTGCACATCTGCAGCCAGCGTTGCTATCCATTTGGTTCTGGTCATGGCTGGAACCCCATGTGCATGGGGCGGGGGCCCCAGCAGCATTAGAGGAAATTTATAGGGAACGTTGATGGTGGTTTTTTTCTTTTTTACTACAAATCTCAGAATCATCCAGCCAGTATGTTTACGTGGCAATATGCTGAGGCCCTGACTACGATTTTTCTTTGGAGCAGTGGTGACTGGTGACTTCATTGTCAGGGTGAATCTACTCCAGATTTTAGTTTGCACTTTACATGAACTACCCCAGCTACTAAATCCTATTCCCAGTATAGACTCAACACCGTGGATAACTCTTGAAAAGAAAAAAAAAACACATTAAAATCTAGAGTCGATTCACACCACACACAAAATTGGAGTCAACAGCTGCCACTGCCTGAATGCTATTGTGAAGCACACTTGAACATCAACATTTCTTGCTACACTGTCATCCATGCAGTCAGAGTTCTAGGAACACTTACATATGGGAATCTTAACCCCTCGTGTTTAAACTGCAATACTGCAGTGAACCCTCTGCCCGTGACCGGAATTAGATCCTGACAGGCTCAGGTAGCTGGCTTGAGGTTGACTCAGACTTCCATCCTTCCGAGGTTGGTAAATTGAGTACCCAACTTGCTGGTGGTGGGCAGCAATGTGTAGGCTGCATAATCAAATTGTAAACTGCCGAGAAAGTACTTTAAGCACTATGGGACGGTATATAAGCAGCACACTTTTAACCTGTACTGTTGAAGGTTCCTTGGAGTTTGTAGCAATATCACAGAACACAATGCTATGGTAGTTAAAGTTGTGGGAGCTGAAAGTAAAACTAAACAAAATGGTTTTGCAGTCACTGAGCTTTCCAGCAAGTATGCTGACATTGCATTATTGTAATTTTCTGTATGGCAACTTCACGGGAAGGAGAAGGTATGGACAGATATAAATATGGTGCCGCACTTAGAATCACCTTACAATGGAGTGTTGCTACTCAAACAAAATGCTGAGGGTTGTTGGTACATGCTTTCTCATAGTTATTTGTACCTGGTGGACACCTGAATTTGATTCCGTATAGAAGAAATTCTTCCTGTTGTAATAATAGGGAATGGTAGAATCAGTCTGAATTTGTTTTGCAAGCCACAATATCTGCAAGATTATTCTTCCTGTATGAGCCTTCCAATAATTCCATATTATCAGCAGAGACCCCACTGCATGCCCCTCCACCAAGGTGTGTGCATGTGTGTGGAGATTAATTAGTGTATACATGAGACAGATCTCTTTTTTTCTGTTAACAGTGCCTCAGTAATGGAACAACCATTTAACACCATTCCTACCACGTTTTCAGTGGGTGACTAAGAATGTTTTGCATTTAAGTTGTAGTAGTTTTATTTTATATTGTTTGGTGGACCCTAGTTGGTAGAAATACGTGGGTGATAATGAAGCTCAGTGCTCCCCAGCTGCATGTCAGATGTTTTGGACTACAGTTCCCATATACTCTAGCCAACATGGCTAGTGTTTAGGGATAATGGGAGTTGTAACCTAAAATATCTGGAGGGCACCAGATTGGAGAATGTTCATGCAGATGATGCTAATAATCTGATCTAGGTCTATATGGTGTTAAATTTACTTTGTTGATTGATAAGTGATGGTTTGTGTCTGAGAGAATAATCCTAGACCTTCTGTTTCTCTTTCTCTTTCTCTCTCTCTCTCTCTCTCTCTCCCTCTCTCCCTCTCCCTCTCCCTCTCCCTCTCTTTCTCCAGATATATGCTAAGAGTCCAGAAAAAAAGACAACTCCCTACCATTTTTGCTTTAGGGAGAAAAAAAACATAATCCAAGTTTGGCTCCTCATATGAAACTGAAGCCCAAATCTGAAAAAGTAAACCAAACAAAACTGGAGATTGAGAGAGAGAATGAGAGAGAGAGAGTGAGAGAGAGAAGTATCGCATTAGAAGAGCCTTGAGGAAAAACTGTAGAGGTCAAGAACTGTGCCAAAGGATCTCCTCAGGCTAAATTCTGCCCTCAGTTGCACACGTACAATCCCATTTTCTTCATGGGACTGCATGGATGGAACCAAGGACAGAATCTGAGTCATCATCTTCAAATCCTCATACCCCAGAGAGTTTGTAACCGTGTTGCATCCTTTTCTTACTGCAGCACATTCTGAACTGGGCAGTAAGCTGTACAAATCCAACTCCCTTTGGCATTGTGATGCTTTTTTAGTCCGGTCTGGTTGATTGCTGCTTTTAAGACTGAAGACAATTTGCGGAACAATTTCTGTTTTTGCTGCTGCTACATTTGGCATTAGGATGTTCCAGTTCAGTCACATATTTTCTCTTCTATGCAGAAGCAAAACTGTCTAGTTTGAAAAAAATGAGAAGAATTTGCTTTAATCAAATTTCCTCTTGTTTTGAAATTACACAGTGCATCTATATCTGTTACCAACACTCTGAATTGTTCACAGTTGGCCAACAGTTTATAAGCAATGCACTTGATAGGGAGGCCCAAGCATTATTGTGGTGAGGGTGACTTGTACAAACTTTTACCTTTCTAGCTGACAGCACAATCCTCCATCCCCTTCATCTATAGCTGATCCTCAGTGTTTTCATCTTATTAATGGGGACTGCATCCTGGGATGGGTATGTGTAGGCCCCAGACCTCTAAAGATCAACCGTCCCTGAATTAGCTAAGTAGCAAAGCTGTTAATGATTATAACTGCTGTCCTATATTAATTTACCAAGGAGGAAACCTCAGTGAGCTAATGGGACTTACTTTTGAGGAAATATGCCTAGGTTTGTTGTTCTAGAATTTAATGCTCAAAAGTATTTGACTGTTCGTTGACCAGATCTCTTTGACTGGTCACATTCCTGACCCAGTACCAAGTTTCCACAATTGGATACCATATTATCTGAGGATACTGGGCATTGTAGCCATTGTAACCCATCTGGAAGACAGATGGCTGGGCAGCTTGCTCTGACTATTCTGAGTCCACTGGAGATAGGGTGGGAAACAAATAAGATAAGACCCTTTTTAAAAATCCATGTAACATAGGTAGACATTAGCTGAGGAGTAAACTGCTGTTTAAAATGGTTTATGAAGCATGTACTATATTGCTTTTTAATGGTCTCCACAAGTCTTTTCTGAGAAGTTTTTAGAGAGTTATTCCAGCATTCCCCCACAATGCTGTCAATTGCCAGCTGCCTCTGAGAGGGGAAGAAGGCATGGAGGACTTAAAAAAAATCTCCTGAACAACATTGTTAAAAATTACAACAGCAATTTTAAGAATAATATGTTTCCCCATGTTTTCTTACAGACACACAAACTGTGCCAGTCTTTAGTGAACTCTCACTCTCTACATTTTGGGGGATCGGGGAAAAGGGTACTCTTCTGCAGCTAAAAACACCTGCTAGGTTGGCTGGCATTTTCCAGTCAGCGATGGAACAAAGTTTCATGATTTGACCTTGAAGAGGGTTTCTGCTATAGCTTTGTCAGAAAGCCTGTAGGTATTTCTCATGCTCTGTTAACAAGCAGTCTAGTATAAATCCTGTTTCTGTAACACCTTCCTCAGACATAGGCAAAGGGTCAAGTCTGAAGACGATGATAGTTCTCTATATCCCTAACAAGAATGATTAAAGGGCAAATGGTGTATTTCCCACCTTTATGAATCCTTCAGGGGGTACAAATAATATTGGTTGGGAAATCTTTTTTCTCCCATCAGGGACCACAGGTCTGTGGTAGAAATCTGTCAGCAGTAGGCAAGGATACAGCCCAAATTTGCTTTGGCCATATCCTCCCTCTGTTACCATCTTCTCTCTCTCTCTCTCTCTCTCTCTGTCTGTCTCTTATACTCCTTTCTCCTTCTCCATCACATGCTCTTCCCCCACCTCTCTCTCTCAGATCACTCTCACCAGTGGTCTGAAGTCATCACCATGCAGTTACATCATGGGCAACAGATTGCTTGCTCCTTCACCATATGATTAGCCCCAGGAGGGTGAGAAAATCTCAGAACCAGTGCAAAACAACATCAAAGAATAGTGACATTCTGAAATTGTCAAAGTACTTCATAGCCATTTCCTTAGTAATTCATACCTCAGTTCTACAAGATGCACTGTTATTAGAACTAAGGGATGAGTTGTTGTATCTTTTTTCTTAGCCTCCCTTCAGAGAGGACAAGACAGCTGTCCTCTTTCAGGGTCGGACAGGCTCTAGTGGCTAAATCTACAGCCCCAGCCCCCAAGCGCAATTCAAACACACAGTCTATAGACAAGTCCTATCAAAAAAGCCAGTCAAATCAAGCATCAGGTTCCACAGCCAAGGTCAAATAACAATCCAGGAGCTACGTAATCAATCCAGTTCAAAGAACAGGCAAACAAGAATAATACCAGAAGCAGCATCTCCAGCTCACCAGGAAAAACCTTCTGCATTTAAAAGGACTTCCCTGCTTTTGTAATTGCTGGCTCTAACTATGTATTTTGTGGAGTGTTAGGGTCTGAGTCCTTGAAATCTGAGGATGAAGACGGTAGCCTGGGATAGTACCAGAAAGAAGCAATTTAGGGTGTCTAGTATTCCAGGTACTTAGGAGAAATTGTGTCATCGTCAGTCTACTCTCTGCAGGAGGTTCTCACTCACAGTGCCTTTTCTTCCAGAATATATAGTTTCATTCCCCTAAATGTGGAGAGTCCAGCATTGGCATTATGACAATCAGGAAGGTCTGATATGATATCCTGCAGAAGGTTATTGCTGCATTCTCTAGAAGTCTTCCTCTCTCTCTTGCAAACAAAAACTGAAGAAAGAATATTTTAAAAAATTAAGTGTAATGTGTAACACAAAAATTATTTATTTATTGTTATATTTTTAATTAAATTAATTTTTAATACTCAACTTTTTAATGACGAATGGACTTGTTTTTAAATGAATGTAAAGCAAAACAAATGAAAGCTTGTTATGGCTATAAAATTAATGGAAACTCAAACAAGTCCTTTAAATAAGGGAAAAATATAATTCATTATTCATCTATTTCTATTGAGGTAAAAAGCTGAAACCATTTGCACAAGTCACAGAAAAGTTACAGGCAGAAGGGAAAAGAGAGTTGTTAGACTGTATCTATGTGCCTTCTCAAATTGCCTATAAAATCCGGGCCTTTTTCCCACCTGAAAATTGGCACATCAAATGCCTTAAAGCAGCGGTCCCCAACCTTTTTGGGACCGCGGACTGGCTGAGTTCCTGGTCTCCAGCTCAATTACGGTCCAGATACTTACCAAAGATTGAACATCTGCATATTGGTGAACAGATGCATTGTTCCTAAGACTACTGTACTCCATGCTTCCTGTTGAGACCATTTGCTGGCTGGTGGCTGCAATCCTATGCACACTTAGATGAGAGTAAGCCCCACTGAGCATAGTGGGAATTTCTTCTAAGTAAATGAGAACTGCTCATAGCTCTAGTTATATTGACATTTTGTTGACTGATGCATCACCATAATAAATGTTATATATTTGTGTATATCTTCATTTTTACATTTGCCAAATTAAAATCTAAACTGTATCACACAGGCTGGTGTGTTTTCCATAGGCAGCTTTTGGCCACTTTGTGATTAAGTTACTGGCTGTTCTTATAACTTTTTTTTTTTTAATCGAGGTGCATCTGATAACCAAGTTCCTGATAGTAGAACACAGCTAGAGGAACTCTGGCAGTTTACCTAGTGATTCTGTTCCCTGCCAACTCTGGCAATCACAGGTTAGGAAGACCTTGATAAAAAGGAATGCCTTTAGTGACCAAAACAACTTAATAAACCTTCCTCGACCAGTCAATTCAGTTTGATCTGCTGGGATGATCTTTCGTTCATGTTAACCATGGTGCTTTGAGGATCAGTTTGCATTTAACATTGTGCAATATACATATAGCTTTAAATCGTAAAGCAAAATGACATTAAATTAATTTACATCTTATGTGTAAATAGATTAGAAGCAGGACACTGTTATGAGATACTGAGAGCCAGATCCCACACTTCATTTTTCATGCTTGAATTAGAAGCGTAATGGAAGTTCTGTGTGAATACTTTTACAGAACAAAGGGAGGTGAGACCACAAGATGCTGTGAGTA
The DNA here is from genome assembly GCA_037013535.1 of Intellagama lesueurii. NCBI lineage: Eukaryota > Metazoa > Chordata > Lepidosauria > Squamata > Agamidae > Intellagama > Intellagama lesueurii. Next base: position 88,638,836 of record JBAJHW010000004.1, on the reverse strand, counting down.
GGGTCAGGACTGTTACAAGCTAGTTGCATTGGGGGTTATGGTTTTGTTTGGCTATGCTCACCAGAATGTCTAAGTGTATTTTCCTTGTTCTTATCGGTTTTGTAATTTTTAAGTTGTGCCCAAAGACCTATCTCTATGGTTTTTCTACCTTATTGAAAGTGTTACACTCTTATCTTTTAAGATAATACAGTTTAGTTCCTTCTTAGAAATAATCCAGCTTGATAACATCCCCTGTTTGGTTGACATACCAGAAAATTTCTCAGTAAGGGAGGGGGAAAGCAAGCCCTAGGTTTTGGGTATTTTTCACTTTCTTCGTTGTGTATTGACAGACCCTCCACAAAATCCCTCCCATCTGTTTAAAAGGACTCTATTTGTCTCAAACAGATGAAGGAGGGGGAGGTGGTGGCAGCTATTAAATCTAAGTTTGGGGGGGGGGGCAGGAAATCCAAGTAAGCATAACTCTGGTTGTTGTAGGTTTTTCGGGCTGTTTGGCCGTGTTCTGGAGGTTTTTCTTCCTAACGTTTCGCCAGTCTCTATGGCTGGCATCTTCAGAGGACAGGAGTTAGAACTCTGTGTTCTAGTGTAGTGTGTGGGATAGTTGAGTATTTGTAGCTGTGGGATCAGCTTTTTGTCCTTTTCAGGAGACTGGGTGATTATGGTGATCAGGGTGTTTTTTTTGTTATGGGTGTATTGTTGTGATAAGGGGGGAGATGATCTGTCACTGTGATTTATGGGTGTCGTTAGCTAGTCTTTTGTGTGCAGTGATCACTGGTCCTTGTGGCTAGGTAGAGTTCATTGACCTTTTTGCTGGCGAAACGTTAGGAAGAAAAACCTCCAGAACATGGCCAAACAGCCTGAAAAGCCTACAACAACCATTGGATCCCGGCCGTGAAAGCCTTCAAGAATACAAGCATAACTCTACTGGGTAAACAGCTAAAGTGGATATACTCCACATTGTAAAGCATCATGCATACTGATTACATTGTACAAATAATGTATTCAAAACATGGTGGATAAAAATAAATGATTTTTTAAAAATCAAATTTATTTATATCATCAAAAATCTGATTTTTTACTTAAATCAATTTGATTTAAATCAAATCCATCCTGATTCAAAACAATGGGATCTTCAACAAATCATTGTAGTGTGGATTGCACTCTATTTCATTCTCTCCTAGTTCTCTGCACCCCTCCTCACAATCAACAAACTTCTCACACTTGCTGTGCATCTTCACTGGGTTGTTGTGGAGTGAGATTCCTCTCAAGGAAATCCCCCCCATTTGTTCCATACTTCTGAAAGCCTTGGGGTACTCCCATCTCCTTGTGCACAGATGGTGCTATTTTGACTATATGACTAGCACTCAGAAGTTTCCTATTAGTATAGTTGATGTTAAAAAGCAGCATGTCAGATTTATAACATATACTAATTGTGAACTCACTTATTTGAGTGGGAATGGAACAGAATTGTCATTTTTTTAAAAAGCTAGGAATGAGAAGGAAATGGAATGTGTGGAACCCTGAACTCTAAACAGAAGTACTTCAGACTGCAATATTTTGTTTCATATGTCACTTGAAATAATTAATTCCCAAGAACAACACTTAAAGTGAGAAGTAGCCTTGAGGAACTTCCACTGAATCACTCTCATATTGTCCTTGTATGTTTGACCAAAGGTGGCTCCTTCAGCACTTTTTCTTTTTGTTATAAAAAATGTTTGAGAGCCTCTCTTTTCTCTCTCTTTCTCTGTCTTCATGATGCTGGAAAAAATGAGAGGAAAACAGACAGTGTTTATATCCACAGTGCGGTATTGTGATAATACACTACTGAATCCAAAATAGCAAACCAAGAGATAAATATATATATATATATATTGCTCAACATAGCAAGAATGAAAAATAAAAATAAAACCCCTCTCAGATTAAGAAAAAAACCATCTGCATGCTAATCTGAACATTTGTAAGTAGAACAAGTGTAAGAGAAAGTGGGAGGGTGTGTGGAAACCCACACAGAAGGAAAACATGAGCTGCGAACCAAAATAATTATGAGCGGAAAAACACTGACAACTTAGAAAAAAGTAAGGAACAGATTGCATTGGTGTGCCTCTCTTCATAATGTTGAAAACATGCATTCAGCACTGACTACTATAATAGGGGCATATACCCAATCAAGCACAATATTTAAATAATTCTTCTAACAAACAGATAAAGTGCTAAAAGTGCTTCCAGTGTAACAGAGCACGTGGGGGTGGGGTTTCTATTGTTTCGCTTTCCAATGGTGTTGTACCAGGAATAGGCAACTCCATAGCCTCCGGTGGGTTCGGCCTATATAACATGCATCAATTATTCCTACTATAGACCAGACTGGGTAGGGTTGATGGCAGTTCCAACCCAGTGCATCTAGAGGGCATCAGGTTGTCCATGGCTACGTTTCCCATTGACTCTCAGACATCTCTTCCTGTTGGGAGGAGCATGTTTTTCTTTTTCTTTTCTGGGGTGTGCGTGGGATATTCAGGAGCGAGGGGGAGGGGAGGATTGAAGGCTTGTGTCCTGATGTGCTGCAGACTGCTTACATTTATGCCTCAAACATGATTTTAATGTGGTGCACATGGGCAAGTAGAACATATCCATGTTGCATTGTTATTGTTATTGTTAATAACATATTCAATACCTAGGACGTGCCATACAATAATATCCCTCACTCCAATGACTTCGGAGGTTCAACCTGCATTACTTAAACATATAAGCCACAATCCTGTTGAGGTGACACAAAGGGTTCAGGAGCAGTCAGGCAGGTGGTTCCCTCCCCACCAAACTGTCCTTTAAAGCAATCCAGAGGCAGATTAATAAAAGCACCACTGAAACCTCACCACCCATGGTGGTCCTGATCCGTATCAGATCTATGCACACTTACTCTTAAACAAAAAAGAGGTACACTACAGTACAGTAGATGTTTAATGCAATAAGTAGTTTCACCCAGTGTTGTCTGGCTAATTGAGAAAGGTGCTGATACCCATTCTAACCAGAATTCTATAAATGGACATTCAATGAAAAAAATACATGATGCTAAAATAAGGCTTTCTGTTATTCCTCCTCAGACTATACTACCCACTGCATTCTATGGAGATGGCTCAAGCATGGGGATTGGGCGGCCCTCAAGATGTTATTGCACTGCAACTCCCATCATCTCTCACTGGCAGCTATGTTGTCTAGGTCTGATGTTTGTTGCGGGTAAACACACATTCCTCATTCCCAATTTATGCCTCTGGCGCTCTACTACATAAGGAAGACCTACTCTTCCACAATGATAAAACAGGTAGATATTTTCATGTGACAAGCATTCAAGAGTGTAACTATCCCAGCTTTAGAAGAGGTGAGGTTCATAACATACAGTATCTGTACGTGTGTCAAGAGCTCAATTAGATCTGGCCATTAGTTAATGCTGAGTACCTTGTGAGAAGGCTTGTATAGGTACAATTAACACAATATCATCTAGATATCTAGTTCTTTGTGATGTCTGAGCACACCGGGAAATGCCAGTGTGGTTGTTAACAGGTGTGCATCCAGTACGCATGCACACACACAAAAAAGTAAACAACTTCTAATTTATCTGGTCCCCTGCTTTCTCCTTTAACTAGTATACACGTCCCAAGTCCTCACCTATATATAGATCTCTTCCCCTCAAATGTGTTGAGAACTGAACCCAAAACCTTTAGAATGATCTACAGTTAATCCATATTCTTTCCCTCAGCCTGTATCTGAAATGGAAAAGATATAAAGCTGAGGAATGTGTGCTCTAAGCAACTGTTGCTCCTTTTTAATATAAATGGACTGCTCTTATAGGAGTTCCAACAAATATAATCAACTCCACTCAGCATTTACAGATCAACATTTCCTAAAAAAGGAATACAGCCCGACAGCCCGAATAGTTCTTGAGTCAGTTATGCTGTTAAACTGTATCGTTATTATTGGCCTGTGTGTCCAATTAAACCCCAAATCCTCAAACTGCTGTATGCAGCTTCTGTTAAGTTAAAGATCAAAAGTATTCAAGCCTAAACAGAAACAAGGACTTTCCTGAATTATTGATTCTCCCCCCCCCCCCCTACAATATATTTGCATTCACTATTCATTTACTGTGGGAGATACAGGGTCACTTAGCATGTTCCTTTAGAAATTGCAGGAGAGGGACTGTGGGTGACTCACAATTTTCATGACATACCACTAAATAAGCAATAGCTGGCTGGAGAGACTCCTGTGTTGAAGCATCTGGTTGTGGGGCCAGGTGCTGGAAGTTTGATTCCCCACTGTGCCACCCAGGAAATGAGCCAGTGTGGAAGGTCTTGCACAAGCTATGCAGTCCTGGAGTGCTCCCAGAAGAAGGGTTGCCATTAAGTCAAAATCAGCTTGATGATACACAATTACTCTTGTTATAAATGAATAGTGGTGAGGTGTAAATGTATTGCATGCACACACACACGCACACACACACACACACACACATTCCCCTGCTGCAGTGAGAGGACAAGCATGTTCATCAAAGGACTTGCAATCATAAATCCCACCCTCACCCCCCAGTTATCTGGATTAGTTGAGAGTTACAAATAAAGACGAAGCATTCATGAGAACAAAATTAACTGTATATGCAGAAAACAACCTTGGACTGTAAACCACCCATGATGCAGAACAATTATGTGTGAAGTACACAGGTGCAACAGCATCTGGAAAGTAAATGTAGCAGGTATGGCAATACAAGAATTGACTAGCAACAGTTCAGATGGAATCAACAGGAATACTGTGGGAGAAATTGCTTTTCTGTGATATTCATAGCCTGTTAACAAACAAAAAGCAAACAAAAAGCTATGAAAAAGGTAGAGTGTGCCCCTGCCCCCCACTATGCAAAGCATTTCTTCTTTCATATTGAAAAATCACCATTTATATTGCCACTGTGAGCCTTTTAGGAACATGAATAATCCTTTTCTGCATTAGGTACTTTACAAATTCATACATGAAGCCTTCCCTAAATCTTGGGGACAGATAGGAAGTAAATTCAAATCAAGGAACAATTTTTTTTTTCTTAGAGGGACATTTGAATGCATCTACCTTTCTTTCTCCTGAATTAGGTATAAACTCTAATCTGTTCTTTATCCGATTCTCATGGCATAGCATCAGCTTCAAAGCTTCATTTAAATCAAGTGCTCTTAAAATGTTCCTTCTTCTCTTCTGAAAAAAACCCCAAAAAACCTAAGCATATATGCAGCTGTGTTAATCCATTATTAAGGATGCAGTCAGTAAATGTTTTTAAACATCACAAAAAATCAGAAACCTTAGATTCACTTTGTTTTCCCAGGTGAACTATTTTGCTGTTTATTAGTTGTGTGTCTTGTGACTGAAACAAACTGGTTTCATACTTTTTGGCTGAAAACTGCTAGAAAGTTGCAACTAGAGTAGGCCCATCAAATCAGTAGTGATTTGGTGAGTCAACAGTTGTGTAAGTTTAATTTATTTAATGGACCTACTCTAGTTTCAACCTACTACTGGATTTCAGCCACTTTTTAGAATTGTACGTGCTTTTTCAAACACAACACATGGTTGTGTTTTCTCCTTGAAATTACCTCTCCCTCACCTTCCAAAAAAGGTCATTCTTTCTGTATTCAGAATGTAGATATTATGTTTCAGCAGATATTTCTAGATGTGTGAGATTGGATTTGAGCTTGTTTAATTGGAAACGGTTAATTGGCCTCCGTGTTCTATGGCAGGAAAATGACGCATCTTAAGCAAAATGAATCTCCATAAATATTCCATGCCATGGTAATTTTCGTGCTTCCAGCTGAGTTGTCTGAATTTTTTTTTAAAAAAAAAGCCTTTTGTATGCCATTAAACACATAATGAGAAGCCACAAACTGTTATCCATTTACATTATATGTCAAATTTTAAACACGAAAACCAAAGTGAAACAGCGACAATCAAATAGGATCCCTTGCTGTTAAGACTGGCACTTGTTTAGCTGCCACCCTGAAATTATTTGTGAAACCAAACTATCTCTTTTACTCCCTGTCTTTTGAAAAGCCAATAGACAGATTGCCAGTATTAACTGTGAGGTACATAATAAAGCACACAAAACAGCTTGCAAAGTCTGGAGCTCCCTCAAGTGGATACTTATTCAAGCTTCCAAAAGAACAACATTCAGACACAACCCTTTTAAGCAGGTGCAGTCTTTTTGTAACCTGCAGAGGAATAAGTATTGTAGAAAACCCATAACTTGAAACTGTGTTTTACCTCTTTTATTTTCTTAAAAAATTCTTATGCTTAAGAACCACATTGACTTGTGCAGTGTGTTTTCTTTTCTGAGGTTTAGAGGCTGTTTTGGGATGAAGCCAAATTGGGGTAGAAGAAACTAGTAGAAGGGTGGGAGGGAGAGTAGACATACAAGAGAATAACCAGTCTGCATGTAAGAACTGTCTTCTTGTATCAGTTCAATGTCCGTCTCATTTTGCAGGTATTTAATCTATTGCAGTGCACAAGCTCATGAGCAAAGGAACGATGACCAAGTCATTCACTTTTTGTACCCATAGAATAATCTGTGTGACTCTGGGGAGAGAAACGGATGGCCCATGATACTGGCTGAAAGCTCATTAGTGCTAGAGAGCCATGATTTAGGCCAACTTTTGAGTTTCAGAAATGAAATTTGTGAGTTATATAAGGTGAGAAAAGCTACTGCTTGGGCATTTCTGAGCAGTTAAAGAATTCCCTCTTGAATGACAGATCATCTGTGACATCAATTTCTGCCCTCTGAGATATTAGGTCGGGAAACAGAGATACGTATATTTAGTGATTATGCCAACAGTTCTTCCCAAAGTTGCCTATTCCTTGTGGAGAGATGCAGGTTCCTCATTTTTACTAGAGGAAGTGCGAAACATGAACAGAGATTTACAGCTTGCATTCTGGTGATCTCCCAAGCCCATAGAAGCTAGTGGACACGTATTTGCCTTTACAACCTTACAACTTTGGATGAAAGCCATATATCCGTACGGCCTCATTGCTAAGCAAATACTTACAATCAAGCAGCGACTCCACGGTGCAAGAACATCAGGCGCGGTAAGCAAACGGAATCTTCTGCTTCGCCTTCCCCAAACTTTTTAAAAGTATTGCTGAAAAGTCTAAAGCAGACTAAGACTAAGACAGATTGCTTTTATTTCTGGACAAAAGGGGATGAATGGGGCCTAAGGCAGACACTTGATTGTGGAATCTTCAAGCACTCCAAAGTAATTGAGGGCCCGCCTGTTCTGTGCTTGTATATGCATACCTACCTCTGGGTTTAAGTCAAGCAGCGACAGGATAATCAAACCAAAAGATCTGTGCCTGAGAGCAAAACCCATTCTCCAACTTTTAAACCTGCGCCAGCAAGTTGCTAGAAGATTGAAGAAGCCAGACCTTCTGACTGGACTATCTTACCAGAGGACACACGATATTAGTACGATATTAGTACATTCTACAATATATGCTTGCCGTTATATGTATTCGAATTTTTCTGCTCCTAGAACTGCTAGTATTGTTAAGCCAAACTAATTTTAAAGACCTTTTTTTAAAAAATTATTATTATTATTATTATTTTATTTTTTTATTTTTTATTACTGGTAGGGTATATCTATATGCTTACTCCTAGTAATATACATTTTTACTATATGTATATATCTTATGGTCTAGTACAGGAATAACCTGTTCTTGTTGGACTATGGTTTTTACTAGACTGGGTTATAAAGAACATGGGGTTTCTCCAATACATGGAAACTTATTAGTAGAGAGGAAAGGGAGACAAAAGAAAATTACACATTTCTTTTCTCCCAAGAGGAGGGCACTAAAAATACCAATGAAATTACAATGATACCATCACCACCCCCCAATCTAGACTGGTCAGTTGAATATCGATGTTCAATAATAGAAACAAATAAGGAAGATTATGCTCCTGACCTGGCGACAGAGTTAGCAGTTGCAGAAAACGCTTTAGACTCCAGTAGGGTGGAAAAGAAGGGAAAAAAGGAGGTAGATGATCTTATGCTAAAACAAATAGATGAATTGGTACAAGGAGGCATCCAAACAGAAAAAGAGCCCCTTCCAAAGCCAGTTAAGGCAAGAGGAGAGTCTGACACTAATACACTATTCCAGTGGGTAAAAGACATTCTAGAGGAGATGGAGTTAATTAAATTTTTCCTCTACGAATCTTATGAGCTATTAACTACTCTGACCAAACTAACTGAGTTAAAAAAGGTACCTAACAACAACAACAAACAAACTGTCCAAGATAATGCATTGTTACAAGACGGCTCTGCCAAAGAGGGTAAAAATTCCAAATAGGAAACCAAGAATAGGGCACAAGAAGGATCTCTGTATGGACGCACAAGTAAAAAAAGAATAAAATTAGCAAAAAATAAGACATCATCATTAATTAAAAAGCCCAAGAATATTAAGAACGCAAATAAATCAAGAAAACCATCCCAAAAAATGAATTACCATAACCTATTTAAACATCTTGAGATGAACTCAAATAAAGAGGTAAAATTTTCCAGACTTAAAAGAAACTCTGAAAAGTTAGGTACTGGTGAAGCTTTGCCAAATGCACATCAATCAGTAATCAACTCTACCATACAGGGTATTAGTGAGGATGGTATAGATGAAGTGGGAAATGACCCCTGGAGTGATGTGCTAAAGAGCAATACAGAGAAGAACACTCAATCAATAATTCAGCCGACAAAGCCTGAGAACAATGCAACATGGAAGCTGAGACTAATGTCTCACACTTTAGCTTTCTGTGGATACCCAAAACCAAAGGGGTTACTTACACAGAATGAGCGCAAACGTAATTTGGTAAATATCTTAGAACCCATAATTCCTGAATTAACCTCCACATCCCAAATTCTAAATGTGGAATATTTGTTCCACAATTATACCCATGCACGGGCAATTGTAAAATTTAAGGATAGTACAATAACCAATAGGATCTATGGCAGAAGAAAGGAACTAGCCGCGAGAGGTATAACAGTCGTTAGGTACTTCCAAAACTTAGCACACCCACTACCCCTGCTAAGTGAGTATGCAAGGGAGACAGAAAGGGAAAATCCAGTCCAGGAGAAGCACACTGAGGAAGATCTTATTCAAATTTTAGAAGATCATTCAATTGATGGGCAAAATGATTATGGTTCTCCTACAGAAAAATGCAAGGATGATAGCCATACAACAAAAAAGATTATCCCAGGTCTTGCTTGGCCAGAAGAGGAGGCGGAGACTCATCTTATCGCCTCCTTTAGCAGACTGCCAATTTGTGAGCCCCCAAATACCAACGAAGACCCAGCAAACCATCAATTGCCCACACCTGGCTCCCCAGTAGTGACACAAACTAAGGATAGAGTTAAACCCCCTCTGGAGCCCATGATAACAATAAACAAAAGGACACTCAATTCTAACTTGACAGTGCCTGCGAACCATCCCGAGCTGTGTTTGATAGCCGAGGCACCCCTAGATGAAGTCCAGAGAAACTTTCCTGATATTACTAAGATAAATTGACAAACCCTGCAGCATAACGATACCATAGCTAGAATCTGTTCCACACATCCTGATAGCTATCCACGGGATAAAGGGGAGATCTTGAATGTATCACATGATCAACTTAAAGTTATCTCATGGAACATAGCAGGGTGGACCTCGAAGCAAAATGATCCCAACTTTCTGGAACATCTGAGGGATCATGATATAATTTTTATGCAGGAAACATGGTTCACCAAACAAACCAAGCTAAATGGATATGCTGTATATGATATGCCCGCTGAGACCACCAAAAGGAAAGGTAGACCTAAAGCAGGCTTAGCAATATTGATATCTACGGCTCTCCAGGCATCTGTCAACTGGCTCTCCATTTGTGGGAAAATAGCAATGGCCGGGCATATAGTCTTTGGGCCTAAGACCCTTCTTTTGGTCAATGTTTATATCCCACCTTTCTCATCTCAGAAAAGCACAAAACAAGCTTGGGAAGACCTGGAAAACTATATAATAGGACTAGAATGCAAATTCCCTAGAGCCCAGTTACTCATAATGGGGGACTTTAATGCAAGATTAGGCTCAAATAACAGCGCACTCTTTTCTTCTAGTCTTTGGGGGGCAGTTGATAATGAGATCTTTGCCCCTAGCTATGATAGAATGTCCAAAGATACTAGGGTGAATTATGGTGGCATCTGTATGATCCAAATGGTGTCCCGCCTTGGTCTTATAATATTAAACGGGAACCCCCACTATGACAAATGCCCTGAATTCACCTATGTATCCGGACATGGAAGCAGTGCTGTGGACTTTGTGCTAATCTCCCACTCTTTATCTAGAGAGGTATTGGAATTTTCTGTAGGTCTAAGGCTGGATAGTGACCACCTCCCCCTTAATACCACCCTCCTTCTCTCACAATCTGTCCATCTGAGTGCAAAACCTTATCTCCAAGAGAAATTTCTAAGCTTCAAACAAAAGAGAATACACTGGACTGAGGAAACCCATAATAAGCTAGAAGGCTTCTTTGGCTCCGCTGAGGGGGAGTCCCTAAAAAATTCAATCATAGGAGCCACAAATGCCACTAGTGCCATAAATAACTACTCAATCCTAATCAATGCGATGAATACGGCCCTAACCTCCAAACAACTGCCTCCACAAGCCTCATTAAAGATAAGCGGCCCCAAGTGGTTTGACAGGGAATGTTATGTAGTTAAAAAACAACTGAGAGAGGTATATAACAACTATAGAAAGGAAAACCTAAACGTATTACCCGCAGAATATTATGATATAAAAAAGAAATATAAACAATTAATAGCATATAAAAAGAGACAAGAAATTCAAAAGGGATGGAATGCATTAATAGAATGTACTTTAAATAAAAAATCTAAACTCTTCTGGGCTCTTGTCACTGATGCCCTGAGCTCGTCCTCAAACCAGCTCAGCTGTAACATTTCAGCAGACATCTGGGAACAGCACTTCTCTACTCTATTCGGGGACATTAAAGAGAACTTAACAAATTTCTCTCCAACTATAAATTTAAATGACACTCCTCAATGGAGGCCAGTCACAGTGACTGAAATAAAAACCCTGATTAGAAGTATGAAATCAGGCAAGGCCCCAGGAACAGATGCCATTCTCCCTGAAATGCTAAAGGCTAACACGGATTGGTGGGCACCTCTGCTGGCAAACTTGTTTACCCATATCAATAACTCAGGTAAATTTCCTATCGCTTGGTCTGAAGCCATAATAATACCTATCTTTAAGAAAGGAGAAAGAGGAGACCCAACCAACTACAGACCAATCAGTCTACTCTCTGTGCTGGGTAAATTGTACTCTAATCACTTAAATCAAAAACTACTTACTTGGCTAGAGGAGGAAAATATCCTGGGGAAGGAACAGGCAGGATTTAGAAAGGGCAGATCAGCTATTGATCACTGTATGATTTTGAGCCATCTTGCAGAGAAATATATGTCCTCTCATGGTAACGGGCTCTATACTGCATTCATAGACTTAAAATCAGCCTTTGATTCTGTCCCAAGAGATATTCTATGGTCAAAATTATACAAAACCTCCATAGATAAGAGACTCCTATATCTTATTAAATGTCTCTATCAGGGTACCACACTCTGTGTTAGATGTGGTACAGAAGGAAACCTGACAAAACCTATTCAGGCTAATAAAGGGGTTCGACAGGGCTGTATATTAGCCCCCACGTTATTTAACCTGTATTTAAACGATCTGCTTGGGTGGTGTCTTGGAACAGACTTCCATCCTCCTAAATTGGCAGAGACCAAATGTCCCCTACTGCTTTATGCAGATGATGCGGTTCTTCTGTCCCTATCGAAAATAGGACTTAAACGGTTGATTCGTACATTTATGGACTATTGTAAGAACAACCAATTGGTTATAAACTTTGTTAAAACCAAAATTATGGTTTTCGCTCAATCTGTAATACCTAGAAATTGGACAATTAATGGTTCTTGCATTGAGCAAGTAAAACAGCTAAAGTATCTAGGTATTACATTCCACCATAAACTTTCCTGGGCTGCCCATAGACGGTCCATAATCCAAGCAGCCCAGAACATGCAGAAAGCCATCTTGCGTTTTTTCTTTACTAAGGGGGGACAATTTATACCAGCTGTTATCCAAGTTTTTAAGCTCAAGATTCTGCCCCAACTGCTATATGGTATACCAACGTGGATCCTAGGATTTCACACAAGTATAGAGAGTGTTCTTTCAGTTTTTCTAAGATCCATTTTGGGAATGCCAAGATGCGTCCCTGCAGCTGCCTTACGATTAGAGACTGGTCTAACATCACTAGAATGCAGCGCTTGGCTATTTGCTTTTAGATATTGGAACAAGGTAATACATGCTGATCCCTCTATGGGATATCTTAACCTTCTACAGAAAGATGTCCATAACAGCTCATGGCTTAAAGCTTTTCCAGCCAAACTGCATCTATTAGGGCTCTCTTTGGACTTTCTATATGCCCAGGAATCCAAGGCAGCCAGCTCTATCTTAGAAAAGCGGATCAGGGACATTGACTTCCAGTATTCTATTTCAATGGCTCGCAAAACATGCTCCATCTTGCACCTTGGCCTAAACTATAATTTCTCCCAAAGTGCTAGGTATTTAGAGAACTTGATTACCCCAAAATACAGGCATGTATTCTCAAGAGCCCGATTTAACTGTCTCCAATCCGCAATCTTAGATGGGCGATATTCTGGCACCCCTTACGAAAAAAGATTGTGCCCTTGTAAGGATAGAGAAATTGAAACTATGAAGCACGTCCTTTTCGAGTGCAATTTTTACAGAAACGAGCGTATTAAATTCCTTAAGCCCATAATGAATGTCTTCCCAGGTAGGACTCTGATTTGTCATACAAAATATTTATTAAGTGACACAAACAAGATAACCACCGAATCAGTGGCCAAATTCCTCCTTTCTGCCCAAAGAATACGAAAAACAATCTTGACCTCTACCTAACCCCGTCATTAAAAAAAAAAAAAACCATTGTATGGGTAATCTGTTTTACTAATTTATACTGTTTTAGCTGTTTTGAAATGTTTTAATCGCTTCCATTTATTTTAAATATTACATGTATGTATTTTAATGGGTCAGAGACCGCAAAATAAAGATTGTTGTTCTATTCCTTGTGAGGGTGGGTGAATAGGTAGGTTCTAACCTACTGGCTAGCAGCACAACTGGTGGGTGTGTGCATTCAGATTTCAGCTACATATGTAGTACATTCATTGAATGCAGGTTTTCCTAAACTGTACAACTTTTGGCTATACACAGAGGAGCAGGATTTAATTCTCCCTTCATTATACTCCTTCCACAATGAAAAGCATCATGTCACAAAAAGCCTAACATTGGGTCTTTCAAGATAATTCCTAGCACTAACAGTAAAAAGGTATTTCACTCCTAATAGATTTTTGAGATAAGAAAAAAAGTGGGGAAAGTAGATGATATATTGACTCTCCATAAAATTCTGGAGGCAAGATGATTGCAGAATGAAGTCTTCATTGGGAGATACGTACCCCTAATTTCAACAAGCTGTTAAGGGATTCTTTCTGTTTCCATCCCTCCATTGTGAAAGCTGTTGTCTTTATTAGTGATAAAAAGACTAATCATTTAATCACTTGACTGCCAAGTATTTTTTGTCAAAGCTAAAATCTTTGTGAAAATCTAGTCATATCATACTGATGACAACATACTTCTCCCCATAGTAACAGCCTTGTAACGGTCTCCAATATTTGTCAGAGGAGATTATAACTTGGAAAAATTACTCTTAAGTTTAAAGGACTACAGTTCCAGAATCCCACAACCAGTATGGCCAATTAAAAAAAAACACTTTTCTAAGCTCTGGGCAAAATTTTCCAATACTTCTCTGAGTCATTTGCCTTCACTGTGTTTAATAGCTAACGTCATGCTGAAAATGAATGTTTTTGAGTTTTGATTGCTGCATTTTGAGCAGGAGGAAAAAAGGGACAGTGATTTCAGGGGAGCAGGATAAATATTTGAAAATGTTTTGGAGATGGGTTTATTTTTGGTAACAGTGGTGCTAGATGTTTGGAGTTAGCTTACCCAAGAATACTTCTGATGTATCATTCAGACAGGACTTTTGGGGGACAAAAATGACAGTCTTCAGGCAACATTTCAGGGGCATTCCAAGGTCTGTCATGTGTAGAATGGTGGCTGCCATTAAAAAGCTGCTGAGATGAATTATATTTGCTGATGGTACTATAGGCAGAGAATGCCATAAGCAAAATAGAGCAAAACTGCAAGGTCTGGTGGCAAGCAAATTTTATATAATAATAAGCTTGTGCTGTCAAGTCATTTCTGACTTATGGTGACCCTTTTCAGGGTTTTGTAGAGTACTCAGAAGTGGTTTACCATTCCCTTATTCTGGGAGCGCTTTGGAGCTGTACTGCTTGTCCACAGCCACACAGGCTGACTCTTCTGGGATGCACAGCAGGAAGTCAAACGTCCAACCTCTGGCTCTGCAGCCAGATACCTAACTCACTGAAATATCCAGCCAGTTAAGTTTTATATACTACTAGCAAATATTTGGTACCACTACCAAAATAAATGGGGATACCATTTTTGAGATTTAACCAAGCCAATTTTTTACACTAGGATACCAGTAGCATCCAGAATATTTTTTTTTAAATACTGTAGCTCTTACTGTTTTGGAGAGGTTTGGGAACAAACAAACACAGAAGGCGCCAGGAGAACCAGTGTAGAACACTAATCAGAAATTTAGTGGGGAGTGGACACATGCTAATTATTAATTAGCTAAATATCTGTTTTCTTTGCAAGAATAGCAAGAATATTCCAACAAATATGGAAAACAAAACAATGGTCTTCAGACTGGAAATGGTCAATATGCATTCTAATCTTCAAGAGAGAAGATGCCAAGGAGTGCAGTTAATATAGGACCATTGCTTTAATATCCCGTGCAAGCAAAATGATGCTCAGGATGTTGTGACAAAGGCTTTTACCTTATATGAAGCAAGAAATACCCGATATTCAACTTGGATTCCAAAAAGGAAGAAGCGCTTGAGATCATATTGCAAATATCTACTGGCTATTGAAGTGTATCAAAGAATTACAGAAGAAGATCACCAGTTCGTGATTTATAGATTACAGCAAAGCCTTTGACTGTGTGTCAGCTGTGGGTTGTTCTGAAAGAAATGGATGTGCCACAGCACTTGATTGTCCTGATGCATAACCTGTATTATGGATGAGAAGTGACTGTTAGGACAGAATATGGAGAGGCAGAATGGTTTCTAGAGGCAAAGGTGTCAGACAAGGGTGCATTTTATTCCCTTAACTGTTGGTTTGTACTGAGAACATACCATACAGAAAGTCAGACTAGATGCAGATGAAGGAGGAGACGAATTGGTAGAAGAATCACAATAATTTAAGTTATGTTGGCAAAATAAATCTTACTGGCAGAAAGCAACAATAACTTGAAATGGCTTCTAGTGAAAGTGAAAGAAAAAAGTGCCAAAGCAGGACTGCAGTTGAACATTAAGAAGATAAAAATCATGGCTATATAAGAACTACACGAATTTAATGTTGACAATGAATAAATTGAAATAGTGAAAGATTTTGTAAACCTTGGTTTAATCATCAATCCAACTGGAAACTGCAATGAAGCAATTAGAAGAAGACTGAGACTAGGAATGGTAACAATGAAGGACTTAGAAAAGATCATCAAGTGTAAGGATGCGTCACTGTAGACCAAGGCCAAGGTCATCCACACTATTGTATTCCGAATCACTATGTATGGGTGTGAAAGCTGGAAAGTAAAGAAAGCTGAAAGGAAAAAAAATGCTTTGTTTGAAACGTGGTGCTGGCGGAGAGCTTTGCAGATACCCTAGACTGCCAGAAAGATGAACAAGTGGGTCCTAAATCAAATCAAGTCTGAACTAACTTTTAAGGCAAAAATGATGAAACTGAGGTTATCTTTCTTTGGGCACCTTATAAGAAGGCAGGATTCTCTGGAAAAGGTAACAATGCTGGGAAAGATTGAAGGCAGTAGGAAAAGAGGAGAGCCAAATATGAGATAGATTGACTCCCTAAAGGAAGCCACAGGCTGGAGTTTGCAAGAGCTAAGCAGGGCTGTTGAGGAGAGGACAGTTTGGAGATTGCTTATTCATAAGATCACCATAAATCAACAGCAACTTGACGGCATGTACCAAAAACAACAATCAATACAGGTGTACCTCAGTTTACAAAGTTAATGCATCCTCCGGGACGTTACGTAATGCAGAAATTTCATAAACCGATACGCGGATTGCACTAGGAATGGGGGAAATGCTAGAAACCTCCAGGTGCAATGCATTCTGGGTAAACCCTTTCGTACAGCGGGGAAAAAAGAAAAAAAACATAAACCGGGGCATTATTTTCTATGGATTTCGGTTCGTAAACCGAAAATTATGTAAACTGAGGCTTTCATAAACCGAGGTACCGCTGTAGTAGGTATCCATTGTGGTGTAGTGGATAGAGTAATAGACTACGGAAACCTGGGTTTGAATTCCTGCTCAGCCATACAAACTAAATGTGGGGTGGCACTGGTAAAACCACTCATTAAATATCTTTCTTAACTTAAAAGCATTGTTAGGGTCACTATAAATCATTTCCCACTAGATGGCACATATCACACTCACTCACTCACTCACTCACACACACACACACACACACACACACACACACAAATGCACAAATGTATGCCAAATGACTTGTGTATAGCTTTTACTGTTTCTGTGATATTTCAAGACAGAGGCTCTGGGGAGTAGACTCTGAAATGCAACCAACTCGGTTATTTATGTTGGTGGATCAACGGTATCTAAGCAAAATTTTGTGTTTCTAGCTCTCACAGTTTTGAAGACCTTTCAGGACAATCTTTTGAGACAAGCAAGCAAACAAACAAGGCTCTGGGGGAACTGAGTTGAAGATATAAGCTGTACATTTATTTTAGTGAGAAACTCAGTAGTGTCTGCTTAAATTTCATATTTCCAGTTTTAGAGAACAAACAAAGAAATGGGGGAAAACAGTTTCAAGATAGAATCATATCAGTTATTTAAAACAGATGCATAAAAACAGATGAACAGAAGAGAAAAATAATTAATTGAATATAATTTATTGTTTCCAAAATTATTGGATAGTATATTGAGCTGATTATAATTCCATGGGAAGATCCATATGCTTATATATACCAAACATTATTTCATATCCATACTTTATTTATAATATATCAAATTTTCAGTCTCGAGAGACTATGATAACGTGCTCTGAATAGAGGACTTGGAACAGTGTCTAGTGTGGCTCAGAAGGCCAATTCGAGAGTGACAATCCCTTCCACACTGAAGACAAATACAATCTGTCCCCTGTCCAGCTCCCTGATTTTGCTGGTTTCAGGACTGCCTCTTTGCCTCAGCCTGCTGAACGAATGTCTCTTCAAATTGGGAGAGGCCATGCTGCACCGCCTGCCTCCAGGCTGAACGCTCAGATGTCAAGGTTTCCCATCTGTTGAGGTCCATTCCTAAGGCCTTCAGATCCCGCTTGCAGATATCCTTGTATCGCAGCTGTGGTCTCCCTCTGGAGCGCTTTCCCTGCACTAATTCTCCATACAGGAGATCTTTTGGAATCCGACCATCAGCCATTCTCACAACATCCCCGAGCCAACGTAGACATTGCTGTTTCAGTAATGTATACATGCTAAAAATTCTAGCTCGTTCTAGGACTACTCTATTTGGAACTTTGTCCTGCCAGGTGATACCAAAAATGCGTCGGAGACAACGCATATGGAAGGTGTTCAGCTTCCTCTCCTGCCGTGCACAAAGGGTCCAGGACTCACTGCAGTACAGGAGTGTACTCAGAACACAAGCTGTATAGACTTGGATCTTGGTACAGTCAACCCTCGACTTACGAACTTAATCCGTTCCGGAAGGACGTTCTAAAGTCGAAAGGTTCGTAAGTCGAATCAGCATTTCCCATAGGAATGCATTGAAAACCAATTAATCCATTCCGGCTCTTTTTGGTTCTTAGGTCGAGGGGCGGTTTGTAAGTCGAAGCATTAGTTCCCATAGGAACTAATGCAAAGCCGGTTAATCCGTTCCTACCACTAGGGGCAGATTTTTTTTCTTTTTTTCCTTTTAACCTAAGATGACTTTTTCGGTTCGTAACTCGAAGCAAAGTTCGCAAGTCGAGGCTATATTTTTCTATCAGAGCGGTTCGTAAGTCAAAATGTTTGTAACTAGGGCCATTCGTAAGTCGAGGGTTGACTGTATATGCCGTCAGCTTCTTATTAAGCCATACTCTCTTTGTGAGTCTAGAGAACATGGTAGCTGCTTTGCCAATGTGTTTATCCAGCTCGACATCTAGAGAGAGAGTGTCAGAGATCATTGAGCCAAGGTACACAAAGTCATGAACAACCTCCAATTCTTGTGTGGAGATGGTAATAGAGAGAGGTCAGTCCACGCCCTGGCCCATGACTTGTGTTTTCTTCATGCTGATTGTTACTCCAAAATCTTGGCAGGCCTTGCTAAAATGATTCATAAGTTGTTGGAGCTCTTCAGCAGAATGGGCAACAACAGGTGCATCATCGGCGAAGAGGAAGTCCCGCATGCATTTCAGCTGGACTTTGGTCTTCGCTCTCAATCTAGAGAGATTAAAGAGCTTTCCATCTGATCTACTCCAGAGAGAGACACCTTCTGTTGCAGTTCCAAAAGCATGCTTCAGCATGACAGCAAAAAAGATCCCAAACAGGGTTGACGCGAGGACACAGCCCTGTTTCACTCCGCTTCGGATGTCAAAGGGATCTGATGTTGAGCCATCAAAAACTACAGTGCCCTTCATTCCCTCATGGAAGGACCTGATGATGTTAAGGAGTCGAGGTGGACATCCAATCTTGGGAAGTATTTTAAAAAGGCTGCCCCTGCTAACCAAATCAAAGACCTTTGTAAGATCTATGAAGGCCACAAAGAGTGGCTGTCGTTGTTCCCTGCATTTCTCCTGCAACTGTCTGAGGGAAAATACCATGTCAGTGGTGGATCTATGAGATCGAAATCCACACTGTGATTCCGGATAGATATATCCAGATATATCCAATAAAATGTAATATATAGATATATCCAATAAAATGTAAGATTATGGTGCTTCTTGAGAACTCTTGTAATGCCTTCTAATATATGACGAATAAACTTTTCCAAAAGAAAATGCTTATTTCCCTTTCTTAATCTGAATTAATAAATAATTCAAGAATGAAGTATTCTTCCAAAGAAGAAGAATTTATATATTTACTGCACACTTAAAAGAAATACCATTTGGGGCTACTATGCACAAATAAATTAATAGTTCTGATAATATCATATTTTAAAGATAACCTGACAACATAATCATAGGATCAAGATATTAAGCTTTACCTGCCAAGTTTTTAATTTCATTTATAATTGAAGCCTGATATATTCTAATTTTATGACAAGTCCAAAAGATAAAAGATAAAATTGCTTTGGATTGCTTACAACACCAGTACTTACCACCTACTCCTATATAAAATTTACTTAGTCTGGTTGGTGTTACATACCAACTAAATGCCATTATTAAGGGGGAAAATTCCTAATCTAAAGTAATAATGATAACACAAACTCAAACTCCAAACCTCTGATGATATATATTTTACATGCCTTTACCCATTCTTAATACATGTCCTCTAATTAATCAATGGCTAAAATCCTGTTGCTTAGCCTAGTAAATCAAGCTAGAGTAGGCCCATTGAATCAATGAGGATCCTCCATACGTTCCTTTGAGTCAACTAGGCCTACTTTAACTGCACCTCACTGTAGCTTAGTAAACTGCTAGTAGAGTTGGCCCATTTGACTCTGTGGGATTTGTGGAAGAATTGACTCACCAAATCCCTCATAGATTCAGTGGGTCTGCTATGGTGCAATTTACTAGGCTAAGCAACAGGAGTATGCCCACTGTGTTAGCAATGCAATGCATGTCTCTCCAAACTCCAGCAATAACATCATAAGGAGCAAATGCACATAAAGTCCAATAGGTTAAAATAAATGCAAAGTAAAATATTTCAAAGTAAAACATAATCTTAAGGATTGACTGAAAAATGAAGTTTATGTCAAAATATTTCATTTTGAATTTGTTTTAACTTATTACATTTTGTGAACATTTGCTGTTCAAGCAAACCAAATGTTATGCCCATTTCTTGATCAAATATGTCCTCTGACGAATCTGGAAAAAACACACAGCTGCTTTTATATATGTGTATTTGATGTCTAATATTTGGGTGACCTTTGTAACTCATGCTCAGGATTTGGAGTAGTAATCTCCTGCAGCTACATGTCCCATTTTCCAGTCTTTTCTGGTGCCTCAGGATTGAAATGTTCAGAAAAGTAGCACATTACATTCTGAACTGCACACTCTTTCTGAAGGAGTGGATCAGATCAATTCAGTCTGGAATGTGAACCAAACCAAATCTTCCAGAATCCCTAGCTCAAACACAGTGCTTTTCAACAGAAGCAGTTTACCATAAAAGTTTGCTAGCAAATTACTACCCATGAAATATATAATTGATATAAATATGTAAGGGCATTAGGCCAGAAACAGATGTTAGAGAGACCCTATAATTAGACATTACAATGTTAATGTTGCAGAGAGGTGACTGAAGCAATCTTTCTGTATTTGTTGAATCATGCTCAAGTCGTGAAGACCAATCACGAAAGAAAGCAAGCTAATTTGCATAATCTCAGAAGTGGTTGAAACTCATATTGTCATATTCAGACACTCGTATAAGTTAAGCATTTCCCTTTTGTAGCCATGAGATGTTTCTAACTTCTGTTTCTGGTTTCAGAAAATTTGATCCTTACATTCTCTTTGCTATGTCTTACCTCAATCATAAAGAAGATCTGTTTTTTCCACATTAAATTATTGCAGCACCATCTATGGGGAAGTATGCTTAAACTGTACTTGAGGAATACTTGAATTCTAGGCTAGCCCATTTCATTGTTGTTCATTTTTGTTTGTTTTTGCTGTCTTCTCTGGTTTCTTATGCTATGTGGAAGAGCAGAAGTAGATTGTGTACATTAGGTTAGATTTGGCTAGGATACTATTTGCATATTTAATTTCTGCTTATTCTTCCATTTATCTCTTTGATCACCAGGTATATACCCTGCACAGATTTTTTTCCTTAAATAACATTTTATTCAGTTGCATTTTTAGTTTATATCGGTTGTAAAAAAGGGCACTGGGGGGGGCAACATTTTACAGCAGAGGTAACTTAATTTACATAGAAAATCATGCTTTAAAAAAACACAACACTACCTTCTTTTAGCTGCTAGAGCCGATTTCTATAAGGAGAATAATGGGAGGGGGAGCACAAGAGGAGTGACTTTGACACTGAGAGAGATGAACCGAGCACCACTGAAGGGAAACTGAAAATTATGTGCTACCCTCAACCCCAATAATGCCAATCAAATTGATAGTGTTCCCAAAAGGGGAAAGGAACAAAAAGGAAAGAGCCCCTCAAAACCCTCACTGATGTCATTCAGAGCCAGAGAACACAAGGCTCTGCCAAAAATCTTCTCCATCTTTCCAAACACATAGAAAGGTCTTCTGCCCATTGGTTCATTTGTTGTGGGAAGGTCTGCCACTGGTAAAAAGAATAATGGACTTCATTGTTGATAATTTTGGTTAAATGTGTATTCTCATAACATTAGAAGAGTAAGGAGATATTGGTTTGCATAGACACTATGACACAGAGAGTAAAATATCAACTTAGTCTATTTACATATACGCATAGAGAATAAACATTCATCTGGCAGCATAACATGACATGATACAACACATAGCATAGGAAAAAGGTGATCTGACTTACAGCAGATAAAATGTCCCCTTTACACATGACTTATGTACAGTTCTGGGACCAATCAGAAAATACATTACTTCATTTTTAGTTACACCAAGTTTCATCATGTACCACAGCTGTACAACATTAAGTCTCAAACTTTGGTAACTATACCTGAATACAATCAGTACAATGACTCAGGTAAAATAAGCCATTTTACTTTCAATTATACAACATTGATATTTAATACATATTCATATCAAAATCTCAGCACCCCTCCTTAAATTTAATTGGTGTATAGACCAAGCTTATTGCATAGAAAAACATGCTTCTGTATTGTCAATGGCTTTGTGAAAATGTCTGCAATATTATTTTCACTTGGACAATACTGTAAATCTATCAGCTTCTGATCCACAGCACTCTTTACATTGCAATACTTTATGCAAATGTGCTTGCTTCTACTCTTCATTTGACCCTCAGTTGCCAACTGAATGCAAGTGGTCACTATGCACTGTGACAGGTAAATCAATTTGCATGTCTACATCTTTAAGTAACTGCACAAACCATGTGACTTCTCCACATAAATCACGTAATGAAGGATACTCAGCTTCCGCTGTGTTTGTGGCAACTAAACCTTGCTTTCTAGACTTCCAGCCTATTAAAGCCTCTCCTAGACTTATAGCCATTCCAGAAATTGACTTTCTATCAATTTCACATGAACCCCAATCTGAATCTGCATAGCACTCTAATTTCAGATTGTTAGATGCATTTAACTTCAACTTACCATCTATGGTTCCCTTTAAATATCTCAGCACTCTTTTGACACCATTCCAGTACTTTTGCAAGGGTTTTGCAGCACTCTGACTTAAAATGTTTACTGTTGCTGCAATGTAAAACCTTGAATCACCAAATGTGCATTATGTTGCTGGGTATACTCTGTCTGTGCCTTCAACTTGCCAACCCATCTGTAACCAAACATTTTTTCATTTTCAGGCAACTTTACTGGTGAAAGCACTTTGTGCTCCTGCAAAGACTTATATTAGTTTAACATCGCTTCTTTCCACTTTTCTTGTTGGGCATGAGGCAATTTTAACATCTGCTCGTAACTTTCAGGTTCAGACATTACCATATTTACATATGTTGCTGTAAACCTCTCAGGTGGAACACCAAAATCTGTGAGCGTCTTGGAACAATTTCCTCAGCCTCACTACATGTCTCATGTTCCCCTCCTACCGCTTCATTTCCTTCTTCATATGTCTCATAATCCTCTTCAACAGCCTCATTTTGTTCTTCCTTATTATTAAACCTTTCTTGTTTTTCACTAGACAATGGCAAAAGTATTTCACTGTTTGCATGTATTTATGACTAATTCTCATTTTCACAAAAATTAGCTGACTTGCTAATTATTACATTTCCATACTAATCACAAAATCTATAACTTTTGCTTCCTGTTTGATAGCCTAAGAAAATCAACTTCCTTGCTTTTGGGCTACCTTTTTTCCTGAATGTTTTGGGTATATGTACCCAAGCATGACAACCAAAAATTTTCATGTGTTTCAAACAAGGTTGTCTCCCATGTAATAGAAAATAGGGTGTATTTTCTAGTGCAGAGTTCCACACTCTGCTTACAATATAATTAGCACATTTCATCGCTTCACCCCAATAACTTCTGGGTAACTTGGCATCAGCAAGTAATGAGTCTAATACAGTTTGGAAAATTCCATTCCTTCTTTCTGCAACCATTTTCAGCAGGTATGGCTACATTTGTACACCTGTGAAGAATGCCTTTTTTCTTAAGCCAATCTAAAAAATGATGTGCTAAAAACTCTCCTCCTCGATCTGTCTGAACAGAAATTACGGGAGTACTAAATCTTCATTCTACCATGGCACCAAACTCTTTAAACCTCTGGAAGGTTTCACTTTTATGTTTCATTATACCCTGTTTTCCCGAAAATAAGACCTAACCTGAAAATAAGCCATAGTATGATTTTTCAGGATGCTCGTAATATAAGCCCTACCTCAAAAATAAGCCCCAGTTAAATGAAACCCCACCCTCCACCATTGTGCAGCATTGTGCAGCAACCAGAAGAAGATGACACGACCGTATTTGAATAAATGTAGATTGTTGTACATAAAAAAAAATAAAACATCCCCTGAAAATAAGCCCTAATGCATTTTTTGGAGCAAAAAATAATATAAGACCCTGTCTTATTTTCGGGGAAACACAGTATAGACATAGCTGTAACGTGAGTAATCGTCTGTTATAGTTAAACAGAACCTATTTCCACCTTTTGTGGGCTGCAGTGGTCCCACAACATCAAGATGAACCAGCTGAAAAATTTTGTCACTGACTCTTTTGCTTTTCTTGCTCACAGGAAAAGCCTTTGACTTGGTTAATTTACATATGTTACAGTCTAAATATTTCTCACAGTTTTTAGTATTTAGATCAGACACAACTTCTTTAGTTTTGTTTAAAACTCCAAAACTTACATGACCTAACTTTCTATGTAGGCTATGTATACACTTTTCATGTGGCCCTGAGTTGTTAACCACATTTATAGCTTTATTCACTTGGCTCTGACTCATCACATATAGATGATCCTTTAGATCAGTGGTCCCCAACCTTGGGCCTCCAGATGTTCTTGGACTACAACCCCCAGAAGCCTTCACCACCACCTCTGCTGGCCAAGATTTCTGGGAGTTGAAGTCCAAGAACATCTGGAGGCCCAAGGTTGGGGACCACTGCTTTAGATAACCATTTGCCACCTGAGCACCATTTTTCATTACTTTGCATCTGCCTTTCTCAAAAATTACAGTGTAGCCGTCTTTATCTAGAATTGGTACACTTAATAAATTATTCTCTAAGCTTGGCACATAGAAGACATTTTTTAAAGTTTGCTTTAAACAGTTTACATACACAGAACCTGTTCCTATTACAGATGCTGACTTTCCATCTGCTAGTTTCACTACCCTTTTAGCTGAAGGGGTTATGTTTGTGAATAACTCTTTTCTCTTGCACACATGTTGAGAAGCTCCGCTATCTAAAAGCCATAAATTACTTTGCTTGTTTTCACAAGCTTTAACGATAGCCAAATGACCTTCACGCTTCCGTGTTTGCTTTCTAAACATCTGCTTTTTTCTCATCTCCACTCTGTCACGTCTGGGACAGTTTTTAGAAATATGTCCAGTACGGCCACAATTATAACATTTAACAGCCAAAACATTTTCTTGGCTGGCTGTGAAATCATCATCCACGGACCCTCTCGGTTTACGCTGATAAATGACCTTCTCCGCTGCCTTATCACGTTGCCTCTGGTCCTCCTCCACAAGCCTCCTGGACAAATATTGCACTGTTAGGTCTTTCTCTGGCATGTTTTCCAAGTTTATCACCAGATTCTCCCAGCTGTCATCTAGGCTGCTCAGAATGATGAAACACTGGTGCGACTGGTCAAACTCCATCCCTCGCTCCTGCAGCTGGAGAAATAAATCTAACATTTCTTTAATATGGTTAAAGGTAATTTCTCCAGGTAATAAACGCTTGCGATATAGCTTATGTGCCACAGCCATTTTGGACCCAGCTGTATCTCGTACATAGACATTCCTGAGTGCCTTTCCACACTCCTGGCTTGTTTTCAGATTCCTCACGTATGTCAATTGTGAATCTTCCAAGCACAATATTATTGTGGCTCTTGCTTTATTATCATGTGCACGTCCCTCCTCCTCATCGTCATCAGGAGGATTTTCAACATACTGCCACAGAGACTCTCTCCTCAAGAACATCTCCATCTTAAAAGACCAGGACATGTAGTTAATGTCATTTAGATGTAAACATGGTAAAAAAACTTGTCTGCTGCATCATGGAACTTCCTGTTACAGTCTGCTCCACATCCTCTGAAGTACTTCCAATCTCAGTTACTTCAGCACTGTCAGACTTCAGCTCCATTCCAACTTCAACCTTGGCTTTTACGTGTTTTTTCCTCCCATACATTCAGCACTTATCTGCTTGAAAATCTCCTCTGGGCCCATAACCCTGTTGATAATTTTGATTAAATGTGTATTCTCATAACATTAGCAGAGTAAGGAGATACCGTTTCCCTGAAAATAAGACCTAATCTGAAAATAAACCCTAGTATGATTTTTCAAGATGCTCATAATATAAGCCCCACCCCAAAAATAAGCCCTAGTTAAGTGAAAGCCCGCCCTCCACCACTGTGCAGCAACCAGAAGATGACATGACTGTATTTGAATAAACGTAGATTGTTGTACATGAAAAAATAAAACATCCCCTGAAAATAAGCCCTACTGCTTTTTTTGGAGCAAAAATTAATATAAGACCCTGTCTTATTTTCGGGGAAACACGGTATTGGTTTGCATAGACACTATGACACTGAGAGAGTAAAATATCAACTTGGTCTATTTACATATATGCATAGAGAATAGACATTCATCTGGCAACATAACATGACATGATACAACACATAGCATAGGAAAAAGGTGATCTGACTTACAGCAGATAAAATGTCCCCTTTACACATGACTTATGTACAGTTTTGGGACCAATCAGAAAATACATTACTTCATTTTCAGTTACACAAAGTTTCATCATGTACCACAGCTGTACAGCATTAAGTCTCAGGCTTTGGTAACTACACCTGAATACAATCAATACAATGACTCAGGTAAAATCAGCCATTTTACTTTCAACTATACAACATTGATATTTAATACATATTCATATCAAAATCTCAACGTTCTTGGACTCTTTACTCAGATCCCACAGTGCTCCCCTTATTTTCTTCCCACAACATGTTGTGCCAGAAACCTTTTAATACAGCTGCGTAGCAATGTGTGACCCTCTAGATGTTTCTGGACTCCATCAGTCCCAGCCTATAAGGAGTGATGGGAGTTGTAGTCTAAGAATAACTGTGAAGACCCAAATGTTTCCTCTCCCTGCTATATAGGAAATGCTATCAGAAATACAAGACCAGTGTGGTGTAGTGGATAGAGTGTCAGACTAGGACTAAGGAACTCTGAGCTGAAATCTCCATCCTTTCCATGGAAACTCATCGTGGGATGATAATGGTAACCCACCCCTTGAACTTCTCATATACCTTGAAATTACCAGACAAGAAATAAGAACAATTAGAAATATTCCCTTTGGAATGATACCTCTCTGTCTCTCTTTTTATTGAAACTGTAACAAGTAATAAAATTAGTTATAGAACATGAGTATGTCACATGTGTGAATGCACAAACCACCACAAATATTTCTTAAATATTTCTGCCGCTTTGGCTCCTATTAACCTCAATATTCTTTATAGGTTGCAACCAGTTGCAGTCAGTCATATTTCCTTCTGTTGGAATAACAATAATAAAGTTTCTTTTTTAATCCCTCGTTATTTTAACTTCACATAGACATGTACATTGTTTCCCACCCCCTCCTGAAGTATCATAATCCTCCATTTACCAATGAGGAGTTGTGAAGAGATGCAGCTCAATTTTCCTTCACATCCACTTGATTCTTTCTTATAATCAGCACTGTGCATGCCAGGCAAGGTCGCACACTGTAGCAGTGTTCATCGCTGTGTGTGATCTCCTGGTTCTAATGCCATTAAGTACTCAACAGCTTCTCTCTGCTCTGTCCTACTGTTTTTAATCTGCCAGTGCACTCCAGAAGAGGGAGAAGAGAGCTCTGCTTCCAGACATATTTCAGTGATTACTGTCAGAGACCATATTTGTGAGAGGGAGTCCTGAGAGGCAGTCAGCCAAAAGCCACTGTTCCATTTGTTTCAGAGGAATGAGGTTGTATGTTGTGTTGTGTTTTGCTTTTTTTAAAAGGCAGGCACAGCAGGATCTAATTTCAGGTTTTCTGCAGAAACACCTGCATCAAAGAAAAAGTCAGGAGGCAACTGGCATTGCAGTCTAGCAAATAGCATTGCCTTTGGTAGGTTCCCTGTAGTAGCTCTGTAGGGTTTCTTTCAGCCTGAAGGTTGAATAGCATCAAAAAGGACGAAAATAGTGGAATTATACACTCCTCCCAAAAGAACTGTGAAGTTTCTAATCGTTCATTTGCACATCTATATAGTAAAAAAAATATACATCAGGGTTACCCGCAGCTTCAGGTGGGATGACTGTGTCAGGCAATAGATTATGGGGGCAAGGACAGCACCCTTCTACTCTGTTGTTTCTTTTGAGGTTGCTGTTGGACCAATGTGAACATGTGGTCTGTCCTAACCCCAAAACTAGCCTGCTGCCCTCAGGTGTGGTGAAAAATGCTGTACTTTAGCTGGTATTGATTTAGTTTCAATTTCAAATCCAGTTTGCTTCTGTACATGAAACAAAAGGAAATGTCTTCTTATTCACCTTAAACAGCAAAATGTCTTATGCCATCTCTGCTAGAATTAAACTCAAACTGTAGCTTCAAATTCTTGTATCTTTGTTTCATTTTGTTTTGTTTTTGTCCTTATCCTTGGTCTTATCTGGTAGACCTTATCATTGGGCTTCAGAGCTGGCTTGTGGACCAAGCAGGGGAGAGACTTCAAATCAAATATATATGGGATATACACCCCCTTACTCTAGTCAGCAGCTACCTATACCTTGGACCAATTGGTAGGCAAATCCAAAACCAATGGCTTGTTGCCACTTGAACTTGACACCCTCGGCACTTAATGACTTGCTGCTGAGCATGGAACCTATCTCTACTGAGAAGCTCTGCATTCTGCTTGATGAGTACAGTCCATTCATATGTGCACCTGAAACTGTACGGACTGTGCCATCTAATTTATAGAGGACAGTCCTCTGCAAGTGTCTTCTATTTGAAGGGCTGTCCAATTCAGATCTGGAAGATGCAGAAGAGAACAGGGGTGACTTGAAGTTGCTCATGAGTAACACTCAAGCAGCACGCCAAGCAAGCATACATAATGTGAGTCAAAGTTTTCCCATGAGGGTGAGGTTCAAACTCCTTTTAGGCATTTGTTGCCATGTTGAATAAATATGGCATGAAGGGGAAATGCTGCTTCAATCACCATTCTGTACATGAAGTCTGAAGGCAAGAGGCTCCTATGTTCATGGGCATCATACAAACAAATCAGGACCCTCATTTTGTTAGACACTAATTTTCGTGAGGAAGCTGCATCAATATGATGGGTTTGTTCCCTTCAGACATATTACCCTCCATGCATAGGAGGGTGACAGAGCTGGCAATGGAAGCGATGAGGCTAGAGCACTTCCCTTCCTCACTTTTGTCCACTACAGCAAGAAATGCATAGTTAGGGCTGTATTGCATTTCTACTCATGTTAAAATTATTTATTTACTTAAAATATTTTAACCTCGCCTTTCTCTCCAAAAGGACCCAAGGCAGCTTTAAATGTTCCATCTGTACATAAATATTCGCATGTACAAACCTCAGTCCATTTTTGTCCTCCTTTTTGATGATGCCATTCCTCTTTTGTTGGCTCTGTAAGTGTCCATCCCAGCCGCAACTGTTAAAATAATTAATATTAATATAAGAAATATTCTCTTAGCTGCTGTTGTGATGTACAACACTTCTCAAACTTGGTGCATC
Source organism: Intellagama lesueurii (assembly GCA_037013535.1). Classification (NCBI taxonomy): domain Eukaryota; kingdom Metazoa; phylum Chordata; class Lepidosauria; order Squamata; family Agamidae; genus Intellagama; species Intellagama lesueurii. Next base: position 88,609,379 of record JBAJHW010000004.1, on the reverse strand, counting down.
TTGCCCATTAGGAAGGCAACACAATTTACCTGCCTCCCCAGCACTCATTGTTCACCTGTTTGTACCTGTTTGCGTGCCCAGCTGCTTTTTTGTTCTGCACTTAATTGCTTTGATGACAAAGTCATAAGAATTGCCCTACTCAGTCTGGCAAAAAGTCTTTTTGGTGTAGTACGAGTAGTATCTCTCTAGTATCTCTCTAGCATAGGCTAGCCAGATGCTTCTTGGAAGCCCAGAAGGAAGGTGTGATCATTGTTACCACCTCTTGTTGCTCATGTCTCCAGTGTCTTGTGAGTGCAGATAAACTGCCTCTGGCGCATGGAACGTTTATTTCTCTGCCATGAATTTATCTAATCTTCTGAAAAGTCGTCCTGGAAGTGGATATACGATCTTCTTAGTTTTCATATATGAAAGTAAGGAGGGATTTGGATTAAGCAAAGCTTCAGCTGGCCTCGTGTTGCTTCAGCTGGCCCTTCAGTTGACCAGTTAGCATTACACTCTAACTCTGTATTGAATGTTTTATATGAGCTTTGAGAATATATGTGTACAGGGAGTAATGATACCACTAGAAAGAGAAAAGCGTAAAAGGATGAAGAAAAAAAAACACCCACAGATGTTATGTTGTGCATTGTTGGCCAATATTCTTTTGCAGCACCATGAATTTCATTATGTCAGTGCATTGAGCAGGCAGATGAGTGAATTTCAGAGTCATTGACTCTGCTATTGAATGATGTTCTCCTTCACTATTACAGAAGTGCCCAAGTGAAACAGGTGTCTCTATTATAATTGTAAACTGTAGAGAGCTATGGCAGACTCAATAGCTCTCAACATATAATCTGTACTCACAGAAGACATAAGCTGTGCTTTGGGCAGCAACAAAAACATACAAAGCAAGTGATTCAGGGCCTATTTTCAGTGTTGCTGGTAGGTTCGAGATCTCTCACCTTCAGGACTCTTCTGTGGCCTGATACTTAGACAGTTTATGGTTTGATGAAATGCAGTGCAATTAAATTGTGTGTGTGTGTGTGTATGTAATGTAGTTGTAAGCTAAAAACCCCTGTGTTTTGTGTGATGAACTAAGGCTTGACTGTCTTTGAGATCTTCTACTGAATAGCTCTAGTTGTGTTTTCTACCAGAAGAGCACTATCCTGCAATAAAATAGAGGCCTAATTGATGGTGGGATCTCAGTTATAGAACCAGTTATATTAACAACCTGGTAAAGGTAAGGCAGTCTGTCTAAGACTATGTTACCTTATTAAGACAATTTTCTTTTTTCAGGCATTTGAAATACACTAGTGCAATTCACTACGCTAAACAAGCAACAGGATTTTGGCCAATGTATTAAATGTATATTTCATTGTTTTATGTTGGTTTTCACCAGCCTGGAAAATGTGGTGAAGAATGTGTGTCTGCCTCTATCATAGCTACAAAGAATCTGCACTCAGCCTGAGATAGTCATTTCTTTGGAGGTTACCTGCACACAGTGCTCCTCTCCACAGGACCCTTGAATGCCTACAGTACTTCCAAACACCTCCCTGTAGTGGCAAAATAGATGAGAAACTTATAGGCAGGAAATGAACACAACAACCCCTCACTCATCTTACTAATTGCCCCTCTCATAGTTTATTTGAACATTGCCTTCTGAATACTACCTATGAACATAACTCATTTTTACTATCATGGCTAAAAACCAAGCGTGGAAAATTACCTTTAAGAAGAATTACCATAATGACACATCAAAGCCATCCATGACTGAACAGCAATAAGATGACTGTGGGTTCCAGAGCCTCATTTTTCCACTGCTCAGTCACATATGGCTTTGGCATGTCATTATATTCATTCTTCTTAAAGTAACTTTCCAAAACCCATCTTAAGAATTGTCTTCCATTTATATAACTCATTTTACAACTACCTACCTGGATACTGCTACCATGCCTTGTGATAGTCAATTCTAGATTTCAATATTGTTCCCCTTTTTCAATCCTGAACCTATTACTAATCAGCCTTTAACTGGAGATTCTTGAATGTTGATATTGTCAGTGCAGAATAATATGCTGTTCAAAAGCACACACACAAATGCTACATAATAAAAATTATACAAAGTAATAAAAACATTTCAAGCTAATTTATTGGCCAGAATTGTATTACCAATTTGTGCATGAATGAGAGACATTTTGTAGATTGTGTTGATGAATTGTTGCTAATGAAGTAATGGTTGAGAGTTGACTTATGCAGTTTCACTTATGCATGCAGAAGTTGTTGATAGGATTCCAGCTAGAGATGGGAGCTTCGTGTTCATATTCCTGGGGATATGAATATGAAGTGTGGCCCCACAGGTGCCATAGAAGTCCATTCTCACCCCTGCTCCACTCATTGGGCTCCACGCAGTGCACACGTCCATCGGCGGCAACATAGCACCAATCGCAGAAGTCCTGACCAGCTTTGCCCCGTCTTCCTACACAGCCAACTGCTGAATAGCTGAGCAGGGAGACTTGTCATCCCGCCACCTCACCAGAGTGGTCGGCTGAGTGGAGAGGCAGGGCAAAGCCAGTCAGGCTACTTCTGTGATTGGTGCGATGTTGGCACCAACAGACATGTGCTGTGTGGAGCCCGGTGAGTGGACTGGACTGGTTCTTGGGAGAGGGAACAGACCTCTGTGGCACCTGTGGTGCCACACTTCATATTCGTATCCTCAGGGATATGAATATGAAGCTCCCATCCAGCCTTTGTCAATTAATTGCAACGCATATCAGCAAAATTTAAGTAGCTGTCAAAACAGACTTTCAGTGGGTCACATATTCCAAACAACTCACTGTCAATAAATATGCAACTGCAGCAATCCAATAGTGTACTTAGCTATTCAGTGGAACTGAGGCTTTCTTCCCTTCCCCTTTCTGTTGTAGTTCTCTGTAGTGCCCCCAGTTGCTTTGAGAGCTTCTGAAAACCCCAGAGCAGGTTTTTACAGTGCAGGGGGATCTGCAGGAGGGAGAGGGCTTGCCATGCCTGGTGGAAGCACTGGGATCTAGAGATAAGGATACCACTTGATGCTGACCACTGATGGTCTACCCAGTAATAGATGTTGCTGAAGCCCAACATTAAAAATACAGAACCCAAACCCAGATCATGTTAGCATAGTACCAGACTGAAAGCCAAGAATTGGGGCATGCAGATTAAGGGAAGATTGTACCTCTAAGCAAATGCTTGTCTTATTAAATATACTGTTTGGTTTATTTAAATACACATACAATTTTCTGGCTTTAGAATTGCCTCCATATTGCAGACAAACATTTGTTTTATGGGTTCATTACTTAAGGATTGTATGCTAACAAATAAACCCTCAACATAAAGTAACAAGACTCACACTGCGTGCATGCTTATGCACTCACACACACATGCACACAAACAAATGTGCATGATGGAGTTGTAGTTTATCCCTGGCAGTATGTAGGAGTACATCTCATTTATGCATTCACTGTCAACAGATTAAAGGTAATTTAGTCAATTAAATGACTTCTAAAAGCAGGTGAATCAAATAGGGAACTGAGAAAAATAAATATTGCAGCATCTCAATATGTGATGTAGTTTGAGGTTAATAGAGGTAATGTTTACTCTTAATTAATTTATGTACACAAATCAGTTGCCCAGGAAATCGTCTTGAAAACATTATCCAGAGATTACCTCTTCAACAAACTGTATAATTTTATTATGTAGCATGTGTGTTTGCATTGTGAAACAGAATGTATAATTCAAGAGTACACATTTTGACAGAATGTATGCAGGTGCTGAGTTAGTATATATTGTTTTCCAGAAGTGTGTGCACATGCCTTTGGTTCTTTTGAAAGTTCTGACTTAAGATTGTTTGTAAAGCATCTAACACTGACTGACAAAGCTGATACAGAGAGTTCATGAACATTTCAACTGCTCAGAGTGAAGTTGTTAGAATATTCCCTATTCATTTCCATTGAGAAATGGAAAATTTGTGTTTTGTTGTGTTTCAGGCCTTAAAAGTACTCAAAGGGCAGGATTAGGGACAGACTAAGGACTGGGAAGGAGTCCCTGGAAAGCTAACAGGTTCAGAGTACAAAATGAGTTTAAAAAAAGAGTGCAGAATAAGCTAACTGATAAAAAAAGAAAAACCTGAAAGAAGGGTGGAAAATAATGACTGAGGAAAAGAATAAATGGAGCATGAAACTGAGACAAAAGGAGTCTGAAGAAAAATCAAGAAATTAACATATGAACTCTTCCTCTGAGTACTTCATCCAAGAGAAGTTCAGATGGTGATGGCAAAGGAAAAGATATTTTATTTTATATATAATCAAGATAGTGGTTGTGCATAGACATTGGAGACTGAGATAGATAAAAGGAAGTACTTCTTTACAGAATATGTACTTAAAACTCTGTATTCACTGCCATATATTATAGTGATGGCCAACAACATTGCTTTAAAAGGGTATTAAATTGTACATATTCATGGAGGATGACACTTGCAATGATGCATCACACACACACACACACACACACACACATATCTCTCTCTCTCTGCTCCCTCCAGTTTCAGAGGCAGGCCATCTGCAATATTCACATCCTGCTTGTGGGCTTCCCACTGGCATCGAATTGGTCACTGTGTGATTAGAATGATGAACTAGATAAACCCTTCTTTTGATCTAGCATAGCACTTTTTTTTTCTAAATGCAGAATATTTGTATTTTACACATTGGCAAGGAACTACAACAAACCTGAAACAAGTGAGGCTAGTAGGGAATTTACTAGGGGAGAAGATGTGAGTTTCATCCAGCAGTAAGTGAACATCCTACTGTTCAATTAACATTAAACATAAAATACTAGGAATTTTCCTCTCCTTAAAACAACATGAAATTGCAAGAGATAGATGTGAAACCTCTCAGAAGACATAATGTCTTTTTTGAAATATATCATTTGTTATTCCAAAATAAAAACAGTATGTGGCACCTAAAGAAATTTTAGCCCATTTGCTGCCAGTGTGCCTGGAGCTGGGCCAGATACAAGCACTTTATGAAGCATGTTCCATTATGAGCTTAAGAAATGTTACTAAAGTTTCTTTCTCCAGAAGGATTGATTGCATTGCAGCAGTCTCTCTGAGTGTCATCAAAAACCACAGCAGAGAATGAATCCAGTTCAGGCAGTCTCTGAGTGACCTGACACATGTAGGTCTGCAACACACAAGTATCCCCAAGCAATGCATAATCCAGGAAGAAACTGGGGGGTCAAAACCCCACCCTGAGTCAGGAGAAGTCATGATAGGTCATGGTTAGGAACACTATCATATTTTTGAAAATGAAAAGAAGCAGCGAGAGAAGGAGAGAGAAATACATTGTCTATGGCAAGGACTTAATTAGATTCTACTTTGTGGATGGTTCTAGGTGTGAGGAGCTTGAAGATGGCTGGGCTGTTGAGCTGACATGTAAACCAGCATGAAAAGTCCAAACATATGTTTTACAGAATGGAAGGCAACACCTCAAAACTGCAGTTGATTTCTTCTACTTCCGCTCAGTAATGATTAATATAATTTATGTCACAGTCTATGGTTGGAATTCTGAACATTTCTTGACCCTCAACAGTGGTACTTTCATCGATTCCATGAGATGGAGTGGTAACATGGGAAGGCAGAGTATAATGGTGTCAAAAAGATACATTTTATGTAAAGATAAGAGAGAGGGATGTGGTGCCATGCTGCCTTTTTCTTTGGATGAAATGGTTTGCAGTGGACTATGGCTAAAAGCAATAAATATTTGGTCAGATTGGTTGAGTGGGTAATAGTCTCATTTTTCTCATATGTGACTGCCTCAAATATTCCTCATATACTGTATTCATATAATCCTTTGCCATTTCTGCATCTGCCCCAGTATTAGGGAGTACAGTATCTTTCAAAAGAAATAGCAAAATTTAGCAGGGACTGTGAATGGGATGTTCATAGTAGGTATCATGAGCTGAAACTGCTTTATACCAGATCAGACGACTACCTACTCTGACTGGCAGCAACACTGTTCCTTGACCCTTTTAACTCAAGATGTAGGCATCGAATGTGAGAACCCACAGGATGAACCCAAGACATTCTCCTGTTTGAGACAGGAGTGGCAGGAAACACCCCTATGTCCTCCATGAGGAAGCCCCCCCCAAAGGAGTCCAGTGGTCCAAATACAATGGTCAGAGACCAGGTTCCTTTTGCACCAGAACTTTACTCAACAGGTCAACAGAATGACTACAAACAGATCTAACTATATGAGCCCTTATATAATCCACCCCACCAGTTTGCTATTCCACTAATAAATAACTTGTTGCATTATCATGACACCCAAAATCTTCTTCATGAAGCAGCTGCCTCACTTTGCCTCTCAGGTAACCATGCAGATCTGGGACTTCCTGCAGACAAAACAGGAACCTGGTGCTGCAGTGTGCCTTTTCCTCAAAAGAATAAAAGACTCTCACATTCAGAAAGTTAGAGCAGTGTCTTGGACCAGATTCATTTGGAGATTTCTTGCCAGCACTGCAGTGCTTTCTGCATTGAGATAATATTATGGCTTACTGCTATTCAGAAATCTGCAGAGCCAACAAAGGTTAGGTGGATCCAGCATCCAGCATGGTGATTTTTATGTCAAAATGGAAGTATCAGGATTAGATGCACAGAACAAAACTAAAATATTCACTTGAACTCTCCAAAGACAATTCTTTTTCCAAATTCTTTTTCCATATAGCAATGAATTCAATGTGATGATTGTTTTCTCTTCTCTTCTCTTGTTCAGTCTCTCCCCCCACACACACACACACTTTCCACATCTTTCCTTTGAGGGGTATGGAAAAGGGGCAATAGTACATACAGCTTTTTCACTGAATTCCATGTATCATTGGGCTTGAAACACTGATATTTATGGCATGAATCTAAATGCAAAAACTAGGCAACGTCTATGAAATCAATGCTATGTGTCAAGAAACTACCATTTTCTGGGAGAAATGGAGTCAGGGAGAAGAAGGAATTGCAGTTCCCAGGGGTAATGTGCAGGTAGCCTGAGCATCTGCTTCAGTTCTCCAAAAGATTTTATCAATACAGTTTAGTACATGTTGGTGGATAAAACAAAAGATCAATCAATAAATTAAAGTTTTAAAGTGTAGTTTAAGGTTGGGATGGGGAGTATTTATTTATTTATTTTGGTGGGATGATAAGGGCTGTAACTTTCATTCACCTTGTCTTGCGAAAGAAACTAGAGAAGGAATATGAAATTGCTTTACTGAAAGCCCTAACAGCAACAGAAGGTGAAAAATTTCTCCTACAATTTTACTCCTCCCCTACCTTTACCCCTATTTTGAGCTCTGGAGAGAAGAAAACAGTTGCAAGAGTCATTGAAACCCCCATTTCCTAAAACTCCTTTCTTGCTTTCCCTTTCTCCCACCCTTATAATCATATCTCTTTATTTTTCCCCTTCAAGAGGTTGAGCAATGCAAAGTGGAAGCACAAGCAGGACTTTGTGGTTATATTTTTCCTTGATTATCCTAGCAATAGCTTTCTTTCCTTCTACTTTCCTATACTTGCCTAATTTACCACTGGAGAAATATGGGTGCAAAACCCTCAGGTTAAGTTGAACACTAAATAAATTGCACCATTACTTTCAGAAATGCCTGATTTAATTGATAACTTAATTGACTGTAATATATTGCTAATCTCTGGTTTAATGTGTAGTAATTTAACCCTGAGCAAAATGTAACCATGCCAAATTATTACTAAACAGATATAACTAAAAACAAAGGTCTCAGTTTCTGATTCAATACAGCTGAAACAGAGAATATCTCAGGAATTAATGATCTTACCAGTTCTCAGTTAGTCCTGATCATTATATACTTCTTTTGGACACCCAAACACATGTATCATCATTCCTCTTCTTGTATGACTTTTGCCTGCTCAAAATTTTATTAATGTTATTAAGCCACTTATGCTTAATCTTTCAGGGCTCTGAGGCACAAGATAGTTTACAACATTGATAGCCTAATTAAAAGCAGAAAGTATTTCAAAAAGCCAATTTTAAAAAATAAGTCAAAAGGTCAAAAGACCTGTGTCCTAAAAGACAAACAAACAAAGCCCTTCAGTAAAAAGGCTATTAAGCTCTTTAGTTGAGAGTGCTGCCACCAAAAAGACCCTGTCTTGTCATTCACATCACCTAATGGTTGGATGCAGGGCATGGCTTCTAAAGATGGAAGTAATTAATGGTCAGATTCATGAGAAATAGCCTTGTTTCCTAAGTTGTTTGCTTCATAGGTAACAGTCAGCACCTAGAACAGTTAATTCTATTTATTTGTTGTCATATTCTGTCCTTCATCCAGGGATGTCAAGGTTAACACTTATGTGGCCATTAGCTAGGTGCATCTGATATGTAAGGGATGTTCAAATGGGACTAACCCCTTTCATATGGTTACAGGAACTGAAAAGCAGGCGGTGATGGTGACAGCCATTCCATGTTGCTCAAAGCCAATTTCCAAACCCTTTCCTGAGCAAGAAAAGCTACATATATTTGACCAAAAGCTCTATGGATGTGTTGTGTGCATGTTTTCCAAAAGATGTTTTCCCACCCTCTGAAATTTTAAAAATGGGGGAGAACTGGGAGTTAGCAACGTTTGTCACTGACAACCAAGGTCAAAATCATCCATACTGTGTGAAAGAAAGCGAAGAAAGATGGACAAAAAATCAGCCTATTTGAAATATGGTGTTGGAGGAGACCCATACAGATACCAAAAACACCCAGAAAAGCAGAAAAGTGAGTGTTCAAACAGGTCAAGCCTGTACTCTCACTAGAGCAAAATTGAGTCAATTGAGGCTGTCCTACCATGCAGATATGCTGCTTATATTCCACCCCATAGCACTTTAAGTACTCTCTGGGCAGTTTATAATTTAATTATGCAAGGCTACACATTTTCTCCCCTCTAGCCCCCTGGTGAGCTATGTATTCAGTTTACTGACCTCAGAAGGATGGAAGGCTGAGTTGGTCTTGAGCTCGCTGTCAGAGCCCATTGAAATTGAATTCAGGTCATAAGCAGAGTCTCTCTTTTTTCTATTTAAATTTTTATTAATTTCCAATAGGGATAGGATTGGGCTGGGGGGCTGGGGGAGTGGACATGGGTAGGGGAAGGGTAAAATTCCAGAGAGCGAGAGGGTACTTTTATATCCACTTATACAATTCTACCAGAATAAAAAGATAACCAAAAAGAACAACTTAACAGGTTTTATCAGAATTACTATAGTTACTACGCTCTACATTCCCTAATTGGACCTTCTCATTCTTCTTTTATCTATGCTTTCCAATCCATATTTTGAATCCAGCTTTAAAGTCATTCCAAATTTTGCATCCTTTTTAAGATGACCGTGTTTGCTTTCTTCCAATGTTTCCTATACAGTAATTACGTGTATTATCAAATGTTTCATTTCTTTATCTACAATCTCAGACATAATACTCAATTAACTCACAATTTTGTGAGTGATATCTCACAAAATACAAAATAAAATTTCAACATTTCATATACGAATCTCCAATAATTTCCACTAATTTTCTGCTTCCCTTCCTATCCACCTAACATGGTTGGAAGTACCCTCCTGTATTTTATCTTTCCAACACTTATTTTTTTAAAAACATTTCATCAGGCAGTTCTTGATTTTCATACTATAAGTCTTGAAGGCAAATAGTTTCCAATTTTAATTTCTGTATTTATTCGTAAATTGGAAAGAGATGCCTTCAGGTAGTAACCATTTATATGTAATTGAGTTTGTTCTCAGGAAATGTGTCAACTCCACGTATTGTCTCCTTTTCTACCTTATTTGCCATGGGATATGTTTCAAAATCATAATTTATTTTCCTTTTATAGTAGATCCTTTTTCTTGCATGTTTCTTAGAACTTTTTCTCGAAATATCATTCTCGTGAATTTAACATGAATTTCTCTGGGGAGTTTATTAAGCCTGGTGTATGTTGTGTTAAATCTTCATGCTGTATCTATATTTTGCTGTACTTCTTTTGGCCACATCTCCATAAATGGGGCTAAAAAATTGGTTACTACTTGCACTGTGTCTTCAACTTTTGTTCTGGAAGATTCTGGAATCTAAGTATGAGATTGGCTCCCTCCATTTGTAACTTTAGCAGATTGCTTTCATCTTGTTTTTTTCCATGTTGTATCACTCCCAGCTCTGCATTCATAATCTCCATTTTTTCCTTCTGTTTTTAAAAAAGTTTTTTTCTATATTGGCTATTTCTTTTTTATTTTCTGTATTTAGACAATTTATGATTCAACTATTTCACGGGAGCGAGTCTTTGCCTTTGATTAAAATGGCTCATTCACCAAATTGTCTCCCCTCCTCTCTCTTTTTCCTTCTCTTTCTTCTCTTTTCTCGATTGAAACTGGGGGATGGGGGGGAGGCTCACTTCTACCATGGCTCGAAGAATTGCAGGATCTAATCCGCTTTCACTAACTCATTAAGCCCAGCTTTCTTCTGTGTCATTGTTTTAGGTCCATAAAGGTTTCTTTATATAAAACACATATCTTGACTTACTTAGAGTCCTGGTCAGGATATTTTCCAAAATCCTTCTGTACTCCTCCGCTCTCTGCAAGGGGTGTTCCCAGCTCTTTGCCCAACATGGCTTCCTCCTCGGTCTGTGCACTCAGAAAAGACTTCAGGGGAAGAAAGCAGCTTCTGCCAACTTCTCTCCCCTTTCTGTCGCCTCTGCTGCTTCAGATGCCGCTTCTACTGGCAGCCATCCTTTTGCCCCCTACATTGCGGGCCTCGAGACCAAAGGTTCCCGGTCAGTTTCAGGAGCTCTCCCAAAACCTGACCGGTCTTGCTGCGATGAAACCCCGCCTCAGGTCATAAGCAGAGTCTTGACTGCAGTAGCACAGTTTACCCACTGCACCACAAGGCTCATGCAGTGCTGCATGTGGAGATGATAGAAGTCACTGCATTGGAAGGGATGGCTAGCGTTCAATGTGAGTTCAGAAGGAGAATCACAAGTAGCTCAGACCCATCTCTTGGAGAATGTTACCTTCCTAAAATGGGCTGCATCCTTGCACAAACCCTTCAGTTCTTCACAACTCCAGTGACAAATTCTTTCACTCACTCAAAGATTTATCACATGTACCAAAACCAAGTCCAAGGCTGTAGGATGTCACTTCCTTTTTTCCTTCCTGAGAGATGTACAGTCATGGCCAAAATATTGGCACCCTTGCAATTCTGTCAGAAAATGCAACCCTTCTCTCAGAAAATTGTTGCAGTTGCAAATGTTGTGGTACTCACATGTTCATTTCTTTGGTTTGCATTGGAACAACACAAAAAAACAGAGAAGAAAAGTCAAATCTGATACAATCCCACACAAAAACCCAAAAATGCACTGGCCAAAATTATTGGCGCCCTTAACTTAATATTTGGTAGCACTCCCTTTGGAAAAAAATAACTGAAATCAGTCGCTTCCTGTAACCATGAATGAGTTTCTTACACCTCTCTACTGGAATTTTGGACCACTCTTCTTTTGCAAACTGCTCCAGGGCCTTCAGATTTGAAGGATGCCTTCTCCCAACTGCTGTTTTGAGATCTCTCCACAGGTGTCCTATGGGATTCAGATCTGGACTCATTGCTGGCCATTTCAGAACTCTCCAGCGCTTTGTTTGTAACCATTTCTGAGTGCTTTTTGAAGTGTGTTTCGGGTCATTGTCCCGCTGGAAGACCCATGACCTCTGGTGGAGACACAGCTTTTGGACACTGACCACTACGTTGCTCCCCAAAATTCTTTGGTAATCATCAGATTTCATGATACCGTTCACACAGTCAAGGATCCAGTGCCAGAAGCAGCAAAACAACCCCAAAATATCTTTGAACCTCCACCATGTTTGACTGTAGGGATTGCGTTCTTCTCTTTGAATGCCTCATTTCTTTTTCTGTAAACAGTGCCATGATGTCCTTTACCAAAAAGCTCTGCTTTTGTCTCATCTGTCCACAGTACATTCTCCCAGAAGGATTGTGGTTTTGTCACATACGTTTTGGCATACAGTGGTGCCTCGCTAGACGATGTTAATCCGTTCCGCGAAGATCGCTGTCTAGCGAAAACATCGTCTAGCGAAGCACGTTTTCCCATTGGAATGCATTGAAATCTCTTCAATGCGTTCCAAGGGAAAACGCAGTCGTCTTGCGAAAATCTCCCATAGGGAAACATCGTCTAGCGAGTGCGGGTCCCCGTCGGAATGCACTGACAGCTGCACTGACAGCTTTTTACCACTAGTCAGCGCACTCCTATGGGGAAACCTCATCGTCTAGCGAAAATTCCCCATAGGAGACCATCGTTTTGCGAAGCGCAGTAGCGATCGCAAAAAGGCATCGTCTAGCGATTTCCTCGTCCTGCGAGGCAATTGTCTAGCGAGGCACCACTGTACTCCGGTCTTGCTTTTTTATGCCTTTGTGTCAGCAGTGGTGTCCTCCTGGGTCTCCTTCCATTGCGTCCCTTTTCATTCAGATGGCGATGGATAGTGCGAGCTGACACTGTTGTACCCTGTGTCTGCAGATCAGCTTGAATTTGTTTGGAAGTTAATCTGGGTTCTGTATCCACCATTCAAACAACCCTTCGTTGTAATTTTTCAGTAATTTTGCTCTTCCGTCCACGTCCAGGGAGGTTAGCTACAGTGCCATGGGCTGTAAACCTCTTGATGATATTGCGCACAGTGGACACAGGAATATTAAGATCTCTGGAGATGGACTTGTAGCCTTGAGATTGTTGATGTTTTTACATAATTTTTTCTCTCAAATCCACAGACAACTCTTTACACTTCATTCTTTTCTCCATGCTCAGTGTCACACACAACACAAAGGCTGAGTCAACTTTTCTCTATCTTAACTGGTTGCAAGTGTGATTACTATATTGCCTACACCTCTTACTTGCGACAGGTGTGTCTAAATACAAATTAAAGGAGCATCACATGCTTGAAAAGCAATTATTTCTTACAATGTAGACAGGGTGCCAATAATTTTGGCCAGTGCATTTTGGGCTTTCTGTGTAGGATTGTATCAGATTTGACTTTTCTTCTCTGTTTCTTTGTGTTGTTCCAACGCAAACCAAAGAAATGAACACGTGAGTACCAAAACATTTGCAACTGCAACAATTTTCTGGGAGAAGGGTTGCATTTTCTGACAGAATTGCAAGGGTGCCAATATTTTTGGCCATGACTGTACTACTTCAGTGGTAGACAAGATGGAGTCCGCTTGCAAACTTTGCTTCCCAAACCTTCAGTAGAGTGGTAAGGTAGGTGGGGCAGAAAGCAAGTAAAGAGAATTGCAGCAAAGAGAACTTTGCATCCATCAATGCTCCTTCTCAGGTCTTTCTGCAGCGTGAGGTAACATAAAGTAATTTAAGTTCCAACTTAATTTGGACCCAGCTTAGGTTCCAATTTATTTCTAGCTTTTATGGCAAAGTTTAAGTAAAAAATTTAGACTGAGTTACCTTCTCAATATCAGTCGTCCCCCACACACACACACTTTGCTGGCTATCACAGTTTATTTATATTATTGTTGAACTGTAGCATCAGGCAGTTATAGACTTGTCAGTTCTGGGAACTAAGGTTTAACTGTCATGGCTTACAGCCACGGAGAATGTGGTTAGACAGCCAAATTGTCCCAGGCTAAATCTGGATAAACAGCGTTGCTCTGAAGTGAAGTACTTCACTTGGATGGATGCGAAGATCAGGTGGTTTCAAGGCAAGAAACCATGCTATAGCCTCCAGTGCCAGATGTAACGAAAAGTGAAAGATTAAAAAAAAAAAAGACTCCCCTTTGTATCCCCTCCTGTTTCCATGGGAAAGCAGAGGGAACCTGCATTTAAAAAAAAAAAAAAAAATTAAGTGGCATATTCTTTAATTGACTTGCCAGTGAAGTGATTCAGCACTGGCTTTTAAAGAGGTTTTTTTTAAAAAAAAAAACAACAACAACAACTGCCGGCATCCTCTTTTGTCTCCCCTTCTGTGAGGAGGAGTGGGAGAAAGTGACACAAAAGCAAAGTGACAGCTAAGCAATCTGCTTTGATTCAATACCAGCAATCACATATGCTGAAGTTGAACCAAAACAGAGAGATCCTACCTGCACACACACACAAAAAACAACAGTAGCCCTGACAAGAACCTAAAAAGGGTTGGGCTGGTTCCCAATTGCTTGTACATCACGTGTTTGCCAGAAAGTGGAGCAAACCAGCCCATTTCCAGAGCAGTCCAAACTGTGGGACAAAGTGCCATCTGATTGCACCCTGAGAGGCTTATTTCAGTGCATCCGCTTTGTAGCACTGATAAATAGAAGACATTAATTATTCTTAGGCAATGTGTGGAAAAACTGCTTCCTTATCTATCCTCAGCTTACTGCCAGTTGCTTTCACTGGATAGCCACAAACTCAAGTATAATGTGTGCCACACAAAATGTATTCTTTCAGACACAATTTATAACTGATCCATGCTAGGTACCTACTGTATTAACTGGTCTCTAAAAAAATCTAATCTCAGTCCCTTTATACTTTTCTATAAGGAAAGCATTCCAGTGCTTTTGTCATCTTGCAGCAAGCCCTCCAAATGTCTATTCAGAAGTAAATTCTGTCAAGATCAATGGAGTTTATATTTTTCAGAATATTGGATTGCATTTTTTTAACTGCAGTGCATACTGTACACAATTCTTTAGGAGTTAAGTGCACTGAACTCAACAGGATTCCCTCTGAGTAGACTTTTGTTTTTATTTGTGACTTCCCTTTATACCCTCCTTTCCTCCAGTGAGCTCAAGGTAACTACATGGTTACCTCCTCCCCTCTTTATCTTCATGGGTAGGCCAAACTGAGAAAGTAATTGGCCGAAGGCCACCCAGTGAATTTCATGACACAGTGAGGACTTGAACTCACATTGGGTGAATCGCAATCTAGTGATGGCTCCTACATACATTTACAAAAGCAAAAGTCAAGACACTAGGAACAAAGGCATATTCCTATCCCTCTCCATCTGTGAACACAGGAAACTGGATACACTGTACATGTTTCCAGAGTACTACTCCTAAAACTATCCCAGATAATCTTGGCTACAAATATCAGACTTTAATTTCTATTTTTTTCCATTTAACAAAAAGCACATTCTCTGCAAATGCCAGGTACCATTTTTAGAAAAGAATTTCTAGCAATAGTGTTTTAGAAAAGAATGATTAAAAGCCTGATGAGATCTGGAACAATAAATAGGCTGACAACTCGTCTTTCAGACCTTTTCTTCCTCCCAACTTCCATGCATCCCACTGTTATAGGGTAAAAATGCATATGTCAGTTATCTGTCTCATGTTCATCCCACTCACCAAACAAAACTAATAAGATTTTCCTAGTAAATTACACATTGTGTGAAACTGCAAATCTCTCTGCACTTGATAATAACATCTCTACATTTAAGTGGATCTGTACTTCTTAAACTGGAAGCTAGCCTCAACCTCTTGATCTTACTCTTTCTAGCCCTTGAGTTACTGCTGAGACCTCCCCCAACAACAACTGCCACATTATCATTAGCTCACTCAGTAAATCTCAAAATCCCTGAAATTGTAAACTAGTAAAAAGTGGCATTAAATAAGCATCGATACTTCCATGTCCTGAGCAGGCTCATCTCAGAAGAGCACACTAAATCATTCTTCAGCACTGATGACAGGACACAGTTTTCTATGAACTCTGTGGGCAACAGGTAAAGCAGTAACAAAATCCATAGTTGAGCAATTAGATCCCTCTCAATTTCTATGAAAATGTTCAGGTTTCCTCCGCGGTCTAGCTGATATAAAAAATGGGGGTGGGGCATGTTATGTCCAAAAACCAGGCAAGTGTTGCTACAAGTCATTACATCTGTTGTGATACACAGCCCCAGAATACAGACTTCCCTCTGAATAAGTAGGTGTGCAAAGTACTGCATAGTCAGATAAAGAAGGAATATAATAAGTCTCTTTTTTTCTGAAAATACAGGGCAGGCTGAATCTGCCTTTTGGTTTGGATTTTATGGATCAACATGGCCATCTTGGTTTTAATTGAGGGCAACAGGCTAGCTTAGTTCAGCACATCCGTAGCTCTGCCGTCCCACCTCATCAATGGTTGTAACCCACTGGCATCCATTAAAAAAATTCAACTAGGATTTAAAGACCTACTGGGGGGGGGGGCAAGGGCTTGTGTGAGCCAACATCTGTTTTAGCTTTTCTTTTTTGAATAAGTTAGAATCTTAAAGACCAACTAAGATTCTTGTAGCACCTTAAAGACCAAATGTGAAGAGCCCCATGAGACATCCTACATTCTATATATAGGACCATTAGCATTATATGAATGAAATCTCTCTCTCTCTTTCCATTTCTTTTAAAAGCTGTCAGAGTTGCAGAGGGGTATTTTGAGTTCAGTACTAATTTCATAGTTCTGAGAACATAATGACTGAACAGACCCATTGCTCCAGATCCTTAGGATCTGTGTGTTGCTCATCATCTAATTATTCCTGTTTAAATCTATTATGATTTACAAAACAAGAGTGAAATACAACAGGAGAGTATATATTGATTCTTTTTTCTTTATTGCATTGTACAGCTACCAGTGAACAGTTTGTTGCAGTTGTTGTGTTTATGTGTCTGTAAGCACAGTTTAAAACAGCCATTACCTGCACAGCATGTGGAAACATGGTTTCTAAAGGAGAATTTCCTGGATGTTAACTGTGCAATGTGTGAATTCTGACAGAAAATATAATTTAGAATTATGTCCCTCACTTCTTGCAACAGATTTCACTTGTGGAGTGTTCACCAAAGCTCCAGGAATGTTCAAAATTAGATGGGAATCTGTTAGTTAAAAAACCAATCTTCACAGAAATGGCATCTTCATTGTTAAGTTTGTAGTGTCTTACCAACCTATTTTAATGTCTTGGGAATGTATACAGATGTCTCATCTCCCACAACTTACTAGCAAGGCAATGATAAATTATGTTGCCATGTTGATAGATATCCCCATTGATCCACTTTCCCAGATTGTTGAAGAATTATAAGTGCATTCTACCGAATATGCCACAGTGGTTAAATGTTGGGCTAGGAGATTCATGTTCTAGTTCTCACTCAGCCAAGGAGACTCACTGGTTTACCTTTGGCTAATCACTCTCTCTCTCTCTCATCTGGCCAAACCTGACATGTTAGAATAAAGCAGTGGAATCGCTTGAAATTATTGAAATAAAGTCAGCATATATATGTAGAGAGGTAATAAATTAATGAACATGGTTACCATTCCATTTCAAGCCTCATGGCCAAATTAGATAATACAATTATCACATCAGTAAAAGCAGAGCTCCCTTATTCTACCATAAGCTTATCTCCACTTGCAAAAAGTAGCTTTAGTTGGTCATCAGGAAACAAGCAGAATGCCCTTTCCACGTCTGATTCCTCAGGCGTTGAAAAATGTACATGCCTGGAGGGGGAAAAGAGGTTGAAAATGATGAAACACACATTCCCTGTAACATGTGATTTGGCTCTCCGGCAACATAAAAAAGATGTTGGGAGTGAAATAGGCAGGGATGGGATGTAGACTTCCATTGCCTTAGGATTTGAAAGGGGCACCATAACTTGGCATTGACTTGACAGCACATTATTATTACTACTATTAAAGAAAGTCCACGTGTCACCCTAAATTGACCCTGACAAGTTGTTGTGATGATAAAATTGGAAAAACATATTCAGCTTCCTGGAGGAGGATAGGATAAAAGCAAGATAAATTAAGTCATAGAACCTCTATCCTTTCATTTCTACTCATAGACAGTGGCCAGAATTCTATTGTGCAGGTTGTGACCACGGAAGTATTGTGTCATCATTATACACTTGTTTGGGAGAAATTAATGGTTTTATGGTGGGGTGAGTTTGTATGATCTTATCATTATTTTAGCTAAGTGTGGTTCAATCTGTCATTCTTTTAAAAAGTTTGTAAGCTGCCTTAAACACTATCTGCTCATAGAAAGGTGGGTATAAATGTAATAAATACAAGAATAATCATGATAACCATAAAACCTTCAAGTCCCCCCAAAACCCCGAGTTCCAGGGATCCCTAGGGATCTCCTTTGTCCTGGTGAAGTCTTTGGGAGCTGTGGAATGGGAGGGGGAAATCTCTGATGCCTGAAAATTGCCACCATATCCAGTCCCACTGTATAAGATAATGCCTATTCACATTCAGTCCTTCACTGCCAAATTCAACATGAGTTTGTGACAGTTTTTGGAGGAGCAGGAAAGAACCAGGAGGTGAAGGGATCTCTCTCCTCTTTTCACATGTGTGGCCTAATCTCCTCTTTTTTATCAAACCAGAGTTGCCACTGCTTCAGCAAATCAGCAAGATCTAATTTGAGCGAGCTATCCAAACCAGATTGCAAATCAAGATTGAGGGTGGTTTGCAATCCTAGTTTAGAGGGTTCACTTCAAGTTGCTTAGACATAATGGGAAACTATGTGTTCACCAAAACAAAGATGTAAACTGACCACCCTGATTCACTCTGAACACACTTGATCAGAACTTGTATAGGGGACTATCAGCAATTTCCAGTTAGAACTAGAAGAGAAGTCAATTATTGTATGATTGTATAGATCTGCTTTGATTTGGATTCTTGCCTTGAGCAGGAGTTGGACTTGATGGCCTTATAGGCGCCTTCCAACTCAATTATTATATGATTCTAAGTCTGACTGAAACCTGGAGACCCACTGTTGATACAGCTGACGATACTGGATTAGATGTATCATCGGACTAAGCTATAAGACAGCTTCTTATTTTCCTATATACCCTATAGACCAGCGATGGTGAACCTATGGCACATGTGCCACAGCTGGCACGCAGAGCCCTCTCTGTGGGCACACGAGCCATAAGTCGCTGGATTGCTACCCCCGGCAGCCAAACCTGAGGAGGAGGCTGCAGCTGCGGTGCTAGCGCCCCGACAGGCGGTGGGCCAGGATCTGGAGCAGCTGGTGGCGGCGGCGGCAGGCCAGCCGAGCTATAGGCAGTGGTGGGGTTGGGCACGACTGGAGGTGGATCCGGAGTGGGGTATGGAGGCAACTCTGTGCTCGGGATTCCCCCTTCCGCCGCCGCTTCCAACGCCACCACCACCCGCCGCCCACTGGGTTGTTGTTTTTTCAGTTTGGGCACTCAGGCTCAAAAAGTTTCGCCGTCACTGCTATAGACAGTAAAGTTCTGGGATAATACATGAAGTGTTCCTTCCATTATGAATTTCCAACTGTGTACTAGATAAGAGGAGATGCCATAGCTCACTGGCAGAACATGTGCTTTGCACGCAAAAGGCAAAATGCTTCAGTCCCCAAACCCAGTTAAGGTTAGGAGTAGCCACTATGAGTCAGAGTTGATAGTACTGAGCTAGATGATCAAAAGTCTGACTCAGTGTATAGCAGCCTCTTACTCTCCTAGGGGAAAGGAAGAAGGAGTTATCAGGATGTGGGTCACTCCCAGTTTTCAAGATCTTCTGACTCCATATATGCTTCCACATATATTTTAATATTGGCATTGGGATCTCTGCTGTCTAGAAGGTACTAATTTAAGATGAATCTTCATAAAATCCAGATATTGAAAATTAATTCTCATGTATGCTATTAAACTGCTTATGAATGAACATTCACTGCTGATTCATTGTGAGGTCTCTCAAGTGCAAATGAGTAGTTATTTAAATAATTAGTATAAGTTAGAAGGAGAACACAAAAGACAAAGATGCCACAAGAAAAAAACATGCCAGATTAGGGGCATCTACATTTACTTTGCAGTTTGCGTTAGATCTGGCATGGATGAAGTGAAATTAAAAACCAGCATCTACATGACACAAAACTGAGTGTGGGGAAGCCCAGTGGGGAATTGTCTATTTTCAGTTTAGCCACCAGGGGTGGTTTAAATTTTGCTTCCTTTCTCCACTTTCTGCTCTGTGTTGCTTGCCTGAATTAATACGAAGAGGTGCTTGTGGAGTGACAGACTGTTGTCTCCAAACAGTTTTGAAGGCGTTAAAGTCAGTGTTAAAATGAATTAGTGCTAAGTCACCACTGAAAAATAAATAAAATTTTAAAAGATTTGTAATTTAGCCTCTAGAACCTTGTCAGATCAAAGGTGCTGGTAGTTAGAGCTTAAAGAAAAACTTGTTGTAGTCATCTAAACAACTACATACTATTGCCATAAATATACAGCTGTGTATATTTGCCCCACTGTGGAGTCGCACCCTTCGTTAACTTGCCTTAAATAGTAAGCTTTGTCCCACCCTTCATGTATCTTCCCCTTTGCCCACTCCCACTGTCCATCAGAATTAAGAGGGATGTGTTGTTTGTGTCACAGACATGACACACACATAAGTACAGTGACTTTTGCAGAAGTTTCTAACAAGCCAGTATTCTAAATTGCCCATTTCACTTTAGATATGAGTTAATATGAAAAAAACAGTGCCCTCCTAATTTGTTCCCACTTGACACAGTTTCACATGACAATAAGCTTAAAATAAATATAGGTAAAGATACTATTTTGCTCCCAAGTTGAAATAGTTCCAATGAAATTAGTGGGGGCGGGAGATTTACATACTTTTTTTACATAAATAATGCTTTATGTGTGTCTTCTAAAAGTAAACAAAAACAATTATGGATTCATTGAAGAATCTAACTAAGGTGGTCAAGTAATTGGCTAAATTACTAGGAGAGCTTTGGAAGTTACTTTTTAAAAAGTAGGTATGGGAGACTGTTACTATTACTTCATTGCTTAACAGAACTAGTTATGTTCTGCATTATCAATATGTTAATATTAATGTAACTGGTGTTGGGTTTCTGATGTCTTGGACCTCCCCCAAAGGATGCCTCCAGAAGCTAGTGGGAACTCCAGCCCATCCCTCTATTAACATTCCTTCCTTCCTTCCTTCCTTCCTTGTTGAGGCCATGTAGGACTCAGTGTCTGAATTGTTACAAGTGCTTTTGATAAGTTTCCCACAAGTGCTAATGATGAAATTTTTGCTAGGGCAATCTGCCAAAACAGTAGTATTACCTGTCACAAGGAACATGTTACATTACAATGTGTTACTTCTCAGCTTCAGTAATGAAAATAGTTAGATATGTAAAAGTCATGATACAAAGAATATACATGTACTGTGGTGAAAGTAATACTTACATCTAGTGATTGTCAGCTTCTTTCAGGTAAGTCAATCGAAAATCCTCATCCAATTACTATTCCTGAAGTAACTGAGAAATGAAGAGGGCATTCAGGGCATGCATAACTCAATTTTGCCGCAGCTTATAAATGTTGCCTTTCTGAATTACAGTTCCCAGAATGTCCCAGCCAGCATGACCACCTGTTGTGTTGGTTGGGAATTCTGTGAACTGTAATCCAAATGAGTAATTTTTCTAAGCTCCGTTTTCCTATTGGATAATGAGCTTAATTGCACAGTGTGATAGGCTCGCATAGCTTGCAGTTGGAATTAACACTTTAAGGTAAAAGAAAGAAGATATTTACTCTTGGCGATAACTTGCAAATCACAGGCTGAAGCTTGATTCAGAAAGTTGCAATAGTAAATAAACAGTACCAAGTACTTCACAAGTTAGCAAGAAGGATAAAGAAAAGTTAAAATAGTAAAAAAGCAAAAAGGTATCTCGTAGACCACATGACTTGAGGAAACAAACAGGATGGACATGAGGAGATGCTCAGCAGAGCATCATCCTTCTAGCTTGTCCCAAGGACTTCTGGAATGTGTGTGTGCCTGAATAAAGGCAATAAACAAATTAAATGAGAAAGAAGGGGTTATCTTTGCCCACCAAACAAGGGGCATTAGTTAATTGGCCAATGAGAGGAAGAAGAGGTCAAACTAACTACCCAGCATGCAACATAAACATTTTCCTTCCTCTCAGGTGATCGTGCACTAGGCTAGCATGTTGATTTGCTAAATAAACTTCAACATTCACCCCATGTATTCAGAACTGCTAGTCATGCAGTCAGTGACAGTATTAGGCATGCAAAAGGCAGAAAGCAGCTTAACTGCTTTAATCTCAGAGGTCATAGTAGATATCTTGCCATGTAAATTGGAAGTTTGCAATGAGTCAACTGGATGTTAGAACTTTGTTTATATGTACAACTATCTAAAACATTAACTCATAACTGCCTGCCTCTTTTCTGTTGTGTGCTATCATAACACCAGCCATAGAACAAAGCAGGTACAAACAAGTGAGAGCCTTGTGGAACAGATCCAGGATAGTCCTACCAGTTGCACTGCCCTGAGAAAGATGGTCCTGCTGCATACGAGATTATGTCTGAAATTATTTCAATTTTCAGTTTCTGTTTGCCCATCAGTGGGCAAAGAAGGGGAGCTGGCCAGCTCTTCCACATAAAAATACAGGTGATGATCACTATAGAACAAACATCTGTGAAAATTTTCAGTTACCCAGGTGAGGTTCTCTGGAACAGTCATGGCAACTGGACTTCTTTCTTATTACGTTTAAAACATTTTGCTACTCATCCAAGTAGCTTCTTCAGAAACGTTTCAACCTAATAAGAAAGAAGTCCAGTTGCCATGACTCAACTTCCAGATCACTATAGAATGTTTTGGCTCGTAGACAACAGATTCGAAGTATCCCAAGCAAAATCCCACTTGCAGCCTCCTCAGGCAGCTCCTTCTGTTGCTGAGCTACACTGATGAGGCAGTGTACTATTTTTTTTTCTAAATCAGTATTTATTTAGTCTCCATTGGCTGACTTTTTTTAAAGTGAAAAAAAAAAGATTTTTGAAATAAAGTATGAAATCCCCTTTTGGAAGCAATTACTGCCTCTGTCTCTTGATAATATACCTGTCTTTTTCAAATCCTCCTTTGCTGGGCAATTTTACTCCCACAAGGTCTTTGACACTGAAACATTGAAACAGAGGGATGTATATAATAAAGTTTTCTCCTAACTGTATTGAAAATGATTGGTCATCAACTTGTGCTTCTTTCGTATGTGCTTTTTAAACATAGCTTTTTCTTTGTCTGTGAATATTACTTAGAAAGAGGTGGTGGAGGAGAAATAGTAGTTTAACTAATTCACAATCCAGAAAATTGAGGAAGGCTTTTATCGTAACTAGATGCAAGAAACATAATTTGAAAAACCATCTAGGAGCTGCTCATTTGCTATTTTAAACCAAGTTCATTATGGATGGCTGTTTTGCTATACGTGAAACATAAAAATCACTTCAACTATCCTCCGAAGCATGATAACTTCATATTTAAGAAAACACAGTATGTAAAGTTCTCATTGATCTTGTGCTAGCAAAGCAAATCAGCATTCTATAAGGCAATTCTAAAAATAGGGGCAGCCCTAAAAAAAATTATAACTTCTAAACTAGGCTTCAAGTCAGCACCAAATTTGGCATGGTTGCAGCAGACACTCTGCTCTTGCTCTGAGCCAAATTTGTGGAAGGGTTTTTGAATTACAATTTTTTAAAAGTAAAACTCTTTTATCCTTCATTCAGAAATAGGCTAGCCTAAACATCTCCAGATTTAAAATAGCATGAACTGAAAAGAGCAATAGAAAGAGAATGTCTGTCCCCACCTCCTTTTTTTATTTGGAAAGAATCCAGGCTGCAGAGGCTAAAATATCAGTCCTCAAAAAAATCCTTTCAAAAGGGAAAAGCAATCGCTTTGTTATAAGACTGAGCAAGTCTAGTACAGCTAGCCAGCAGGAGCTCCACAAAGTGAAATTCATAGGTGGAGCGGGGGAGATATTTAGAAACGTCACAGAAACAGACTGAAAAGACAGGTTTTCTTTAAAGAGTAAAAAAAAAAAAGCTTTAAAGAAAGTAATGGAGTGACAGTCCTGCAGAAAGCGGGATATTTTGCCACATATCTTCAGTAAACATCCTCTCAGGATTTCTGAAACCAAACAGTCATCTCACATAAGTTTTCAAAGGGGGAAATCAGCTCCAGATCTGGGCAATCTGAATTTTTGACCTTTTCTGTCATGCAATTAGCTGACTTTTAGCTAACTCTCTTCCTCCTGTCCCCCTGCCTCTGCCACACTTCCTACCAACTTACCATTCACAAAGAGACAACAAGCAGGGAGAAAATCCCAGAACCTGACTCCTTTTTTCATTAGCTAACTAAACACAAAGCAATTGCCATGGCTTTTTTTTTCAACAAGGTTTCAATGCATCTGTTGCATGAAACCACACAGTAATCAAAATGCATAGAAAAAATGCTAGTGAGCACAAGAGAATACCTTGTAGACCAGTGGTTCCCAACATTGGAATACCCAGGTGTTCTTGGACTGCAACTCCCAGAAGCACTGGCTAGCACAGCTGGTCATGAAGGCTTCTGGGAGTTGCAGTCCAAGAACACCTGGGTTAACCAAGGTTGGGAACTACTGCTGTAGACCATCTTGACTGCTAGTATTTGTGTTGTCAACATTCAGGCTGCTCTTTGGCTATGTGAAGTTTTGCAACCTTTTTCCTGCTGGCATTGCGGGTGCAATATTATGCAGCAATATTGGGCCATATCCTAGTGTTTTGAATCATGGATATAAAAGCAAAATATCCCACATTCATAAAATGGAGGGTGGTGGTTTGTTTGTTTGTTTTTGAAGATTAGAATTTATTATCCCTTGCTGTTCAACATATACCCTTCATCCCCATAATGTTCTCCATTTTCTGTTTTAAATACATTTAACTACTCTCAGGAAATTCTGTCCATTCATCAGGAGTTATTATGGAGTGTGTACTTTATATGTTGTTCCTCCTAAATGGTATTCACTATCTGCAGATTGAGCCTTGGTCAGCCCTACCATTAGGCCAATTGTCAGCTATCTCAGGTGGTAGATTTGGGGGGGGGGGAGCAATAAGGTGCTGCAGACCAGAATTGTGGCTGCTTTGAAGCCGGTGCTTGGGTGTATGAAGCTGCTGGCTTCCTCCAGGAAGAAGAGACCAAGCAAAGAAGAGTTAGGTAAAATGATTCAGGGTTAGATTCCCCTTCTGTGGTTATCAGTAGCACATTATAGCTGGGGGAGACATTAAGAAGATGTGCTTAGCAGCTGTGATACCATCCTTGCAAGCCATATTTCACCCCAAGCTGCTATAAAACCTTTCCTGTGACATCAGAGCTGTGAAAAATAGCAAATCTGAAGTGCAGAACAGTTCCCCCCTGCAGGAGTAATTGTTTTTTTGGCAATTGACATTTAAAGGGTTGTTTCTTTAAATGGTTGGGCTCTCTGTCTTCCTTGACTTTCCCTGACATGACCAAAGGAATCTAGTGCAGGAATAATGGGTCGCTGCAGGTTTCAACCACAAGAGTAAGTGAAAGAAAAGGGATGGTGGAGTTACCTAGGATAAGATGATTTCCTCTATTCCTCCCATGCCAATGTAATACATCCAGCCTGTACTAATGACAGAACAATAGGTTGGTTCATATGTTCTGCCCCTTACCCACAGAGCTTTCCTGCCCAATAAAAAGGAACCAGTTGCATGGAGTGAGAACTACTGCATTGTCATCAATCTCCTATATTTGAATTCTGAGCAAACATAGTGAGAAGCACACTGTTCACTGGTAGAGACCAGGACAACCGGGGGCGGGGGGGGGGGTCATCATGGCACTAATTACCTTACCTCTAATGCCTGATCTGCAGCCACCCCTTTTATGCAGTTATGTTACCAAGTTTGAAAAAGAAGGTAGGTGGGGAATCTAACAGTTAAAAAAGGAATGTTTGAAACACTCTATGTGGCTGATTGTTCTGTTTAAAAATGGAACATTATCAAATATCTCATGGGTGAGTGAAGGTTACCCAGAGACAGGAGAATGAACAAGGAGCATATTGGTAGGATATTGTATACTCAGAACAGCCCTGCCCTTCTATATTCTGCTAATGCAGTGCTTATTTTCACAGTTTCTGTGCCCACTGTGGGCCAGTTTGGTAACTATTAAAGCTCATTACCCCACTGCATGTGTTTTCCTACTAAATATTTCCTTTGCAGATGTATAATGAGGTTTTTTAAAACATTGGCATTGTATTTGCAACTCATCAGTATAGAACATTAGGTGGGGAAATCCATCCCTTTATATTTAGATATACCTGCTTTCCTTTTTCAGAAAGAGTTTTGCTCACCCATTGGTTCAAAGGAAAATTACAAAGAAAAGGCATCAAACCATAAAACCCAAGTTGCTATCACAACATTTAACTGTGCACAATTTAATGTTGCAGTATTACACCATGGCTGCTATTTTGATCTCATGCTATCCTCCAGCTTATTCCTGTTCTGATAAGCAATCCAAGACTGATAAATTTCAAAAGAAATGGCCATAGAATGGATTTTGCCACCCTATGGATGTTTTAAATGTTTGTTTCCTCTCATCTTCTTTATCTGCCAAACTTCCCATAACTGTTCATCTAGATTCAAAAGTGAATTATTTCACCAGTAGGTCTCTGGCCACAGGGAACACATTTCCAGACAATTTTGTTATCTCATGCTTATCCTTAAACATCCCAAATAGATTTAATTGGATTCAATAGAATGGCATACTCAATATTATGTATTGATGACTATTCAGAAAAAGGCAGGGAATGATAGCAGCAGCCACTGGAACCTCCTGGCTGTTCCTCCTGAATTTTCCAGCTGTTTCCCCCTCTGTTGGAGAACAGAATTGTGTGTGTCATCACCTGTCCTAGGGCTGCTAAACTAACTTGCTGCCCCAGTGTGATGAAGTGCACTATTCCATCTCCAGAACTCAAGTAAGAACTCAAATAAGCATGCCAGTGTCACACAATGGTCAGAATGCTAAACTGGGGCTTAGGAAGCCCAAGTTAAAATTCCCACTTGGCCGTGGGTCAGTCTTATTTCCTCAGCCTGTCCTACCTGTTCCTTGGACTGCTGTACCCTCAAAGGAGATAGCAGGGAGATCTTGATCCATGCTGGGAAATACGTAGTATACAGACTGATATTGGTCAAGCTGTTTGTGCATATGGTACAGAATTGCATGCTTGGACCAGCAGAGTCTGCCCAGGGTCTCTGTTACCTTTTTAACAAGAGCTCAGAATTTCTGCAGTGAAAGCCTGGACTCTACCACTGAAATACAGTCCCTCCCCAAGGAAATGGGGGATGCATTAGATTTGGTCTCCAAGAACTGTGCTGGAATATGCTTTGTTAACCAGAGAGGTTGATTCACTTGCTGTCTGCCATTTTGCCATGTTAATTTATGTTGGTTTTGTTTAGTTTTAGTGTCTTTTGTTTTGTTTTAAATTGATATCATTATTTAAAGACAACCAAGGAAATGGGAGCCATCTCTGGATGATTCCCCCCACAAAAATACTATTGCTATCAATCAGTACAAGAGGCTATATCTATGCCTACCGTGTTTCCGCGAAAATAAGACAGGGTCTTATATTAATTTTTGCTCCAAAAAACCCATTAGGGCTTATTTTCAGGGGATGTTTTATTTTTTTCATGGACAACAATCTACTTTTATTCAAATACAGTCATGCCATCTGGTTCCTGCACAATGGTGGAGGGCAGGGTTTCACTTAACTGGGGCTTATTTTTGGGGTAGGGCTTATATTATGAGCATCCTGAAAAATCATGCTAGGGCTTATTTTCAGGTTAGGTCTTATTTTCGGGGAAACAGGGTATCTATGTGTAATCAAGAAATGTGCAGAATTCTACAGAGAAAAGTGTGCACAAGTACAAGAAGGCCAGCTATGCAGCACTTAGCCATATTGTCCCTAATAATAACCACACTTTAAAAGTGTCCCAACTGAAAACAACAATTTTTTCTTGATCTAATAAATAGAATCACTGTGAACAAAGTCAAAGGAATAATCAAGTTGCCCAGACTAGTATTTTTCAAGTAAATGGAATAAAGAGCAAAGTAAATAGTGCTATTATTCCTCCTACTCAATAGAGATATTCCGTTCAGTTTATATAAAGGGCCACTTGCAACATTTCCGAACTGAGAGCCTAATAGGATTCTTTCTGAGGCAATTTCCTGCCTACTTTTGTCATATTTGCTATTATACCGGGAATACTAAGTAACCCTGTATGTACTTGATAAATTGTCGTTTCTTTTTCATTTCAGAAACCCATGGAGACCTCAGTGAAGAACATGGAATGAGATCGGGCTTTGCCACAGAAAATTAGTTTGTGTTCAGGTGAAGAAAGATATCACCACTTCAGGCTTGTTGTGTATTGCCATGATGAGAACTTATCATTGCTTCTGGCTCCTCTTCTGGATTGGTCATCCTCACCAAAGTTCTTCTATATCACTGTCAAAAAGAACTAGTGGCTTTCTAGAAAATACTAAGATTTTGGATCTATCTAGAAATAACAAGAAAGAGCTTCATCGTTCCAAAAGAAGCTGGATGTGGAATCAGTTCTTTCTTTTAGAGGAGTACACAGGCTCTGACTATCAGTATGTTGGCAAGGTAGGATGTTTTTCAGCTCCTTTTATTCTGTAGTTTTTAGAGGTATTTTCTCTTAATAGACAAGTCAAAATGGCAGGTTAATTCTAGCCCACTGGAATTATCAAAGTCTGCTGATAAAATATGCTATAAAAGACATGCAGAGGGGGTGGTTCAGCTGCATAACTAATAATGCAGGGAAAGGTGATCGGATTTACATAACAGTTATAACATGTTTAGGACAAAATTCGCAATTAAATCTTTTCTGTCTTTTACATAAAATCTGTTTAGTAGCTGCATTAATAAATTTTGTTTTGCTGAGTCTGCAACACAGGAAATTAACATTTGCCCCTTAATTTCAAACATACTACTATGTTTGATACTACTAGAATATACTGTCTAATGCTTTGGAGATTTAACATTGAAAAATTCTGTATTTAAGGTTGAAAATATTGATAGTGAATTTACAGGCTTATTTGTAGATGCTGAAAATGCTGGTGTATGCTTAGCTTCAAAACAATATAGATTTTAAATGCCATTATATATGCAGCCAATAAAATTATTTATATTATATATATTATATATACATATACATATAATGAATGATCATAAAGTCCTCCAGTATATTATATATATAATATATATATTATATATAAATGGGAGGGGGACTTTATGATCATCATAAAGGAATGGTTTCTTGCTTAAAATGATAGTTTCATTTTAAGATTTTCTTGATATTTGGAAGTCTTGTTCTTCTAAAATCTTGAAAAATGTTTGATGTTGTACAGTATATGGCATGTTATTCCCTTGACATAGACTAACACATGTCAGAGAATTCCCTGATCTCAGAATGGTACGAGTTAGAGAAGAATTCAAAAACTGACATCTTTCCAGTTCCCTTCACATGGTGAATATGAATTGCTGCCAAACATTCAGGCAGGCGATACGTGGAAAACTTGATTTTGTTTTCTGTTATGCCACAGATGATTCATATAGGCATTGATATCCTGCAATAGTTGTTATTTTTGAAGAGTTTTCATGAAACACCTTTGAAAGGGGGAAATTTAATTTTTTAAAATCAGTAACAAACAAGAAAATTTGTATTATGTATATTAGAATGTATGTAATTTAATTTATAACCTACTTCTCAAGGTTAAAAAAAATTGGCAGAGAGGTATGGAAAGTGTGACTTCAAGAGCTGCATACACCTGTGCTTTCTGGTCTCAGGAGAGTTGATCACCCTTCTCAGCATGACAAGTAAAATCAATATTCATTATCAAAAAAAATTATAGGCTAATAATGATTGTAAGAGAGCCAGTGTTTTGTAGTGGATAGAGTGATAGTCTAGAATTCAGGAAAACTAGGTTAAAATCCTCACTTGGCCATGGAAATTCACTGGGGTATGGCACCACTCAAATCATGCCTTAGATAATTTGGCATACCTTGAAAACCCTAGTAGGGTCAGCATAAGTCAGATACAACTTGACAGCACATAATTATTATTATTAATAATGATTTTGAACATATTTTCTAGGCTGATTTGTGCTATTATATAGTTATATATGCCCAACTTGCATTCTGATCCTGAATGCATACAAGTCATTCCATTGAAAACAGTGGAACTTGCCACTATGGAAGATACTAAGATTTAAATTGCATGGCCATCCATTTTCTCCAAAGAAATATATGCTGCGTTCTCATCCACCGTGGCTTCACAGGGAGAAATCATACTTGCATTAATCTTTTGAGCTGTTGTTATTGATGTGATATATGTTACATCATCTGAGCACTCCCATAAGCCTTGTATATTTGCACAGAATTGTTATTGTTTGTGTGTCTGCAAGCCGTTGAATGGAGTGAAGTGTCCTAGCTTAGTGGTTCACTATGGGTGCTCAGAGTACCATTTGCAAATAGCACAAATGAATCCGTCCCTGCCCCTTTTGGAATGAATGGGAACACCAGTGCAAAAAATAACCCAGCATGCATTTTGCAGTAAACATGCACAGCTATGGATCATAGTGTCCATCCTTATGAGGTACTGTAAAGCCCATAACACCAAGAAGAATCTCATGCCATAGGAGTTATCAGATTTGAGGAGTGTTAACTTGGTAAAAGATAAGTTTTATTTGATTGAGTTTGGAAGGAAATTAGACATGTTTGTGGACACTGAGGCTTTTAGTGGCTTCTATAAATTATTTGTGTGCCCTTTACTGAAGTGGATGACCTAGAGTGGCAATTACAACTGAAAATTGTGCTTCTCTGCCTTCCCCCTCGATCAGGATATCTTATGCTGGAACACTTTTGACTCTTGAATGTGTTTCCTGATGAATACTTTGAGCTGCACACTAGCATTATATAAGAGACATATTTGGTAGTGATACCTTGTAGTAAGCATAACCTATTTCTTTAAGAGAGAGGCTTAAATAGCAAACCCCTATCATTTGTGAGAAGCGGGGGTTAGAGACCGATATATAATTTTTGTGAGGAGTTGGCGACTCCAAGGTAGGTAGCTGCTGACTATTTGCTTTTATTTATTTATATGGAAAAGAGAGATTATCTTACATTGCATTGTTAAGTAAAGAGAGACTTTGATTGATTCACCACTGATGTCTGTATGTACCTACTTTTTGAGGTAAAGAAATTTCCAAAAAGGTATGGTGCTTTGCACTCATGTCCCACCTCTGGTTGGCCATTTCGGGAACATAATAATCTATTCTGATCCAGTATGGCCTCTTCTCTGTTTTTATACTATTATGTTGACAATCACAATTTTGGAAGAGCCATATTGCTCATTCTAACAAAACAGCAATATTAGTTCCAACACTATAACTATCAGCCAGGAAAACAATATGCAGAAAGTGCCCTTTTCAAATCCAACACCACTTGTTCTACTTGAACAGTTCTTTGTTTCACCTGATCTCTTAAAACTTACGGAGAAAACCATTTCACCTCAGGAAGATCGTCTTGACCTGTGGTGCATGGAGCATGATCTCTCTCCACAGGGCATTTACTCTTTCCCTCAGAGTAGATGGCTGCTTCTTATACTTGCCAGTCAGCTGCTCAGCCATGGGCATATTTCATTTGACATGCATATAAACAGATGAGAAAGTAAAGGTACAGAATACTTAGATAATGGTGGTCCTGCTGTGTTACAAGAATTGTTGACTTCAGGTTCTGACACTGCAGCACTGAGATTATGTGCTTTATCTATGCTTTACACACAAACCAAAAATATATCTTTTTCCATTCCAGTTATATTGGATTTCTCCCTTTTTAACACGTTTTATCCTCCACCCCTTTACTTCTAGGTAGTGTATGTGTATGAGGACATGCGTGCACCCGTGTGTTAGGGTCTTAATTTTTCTCTATACACATTTTCTGTGCTCCTTACTGTCCATGAAATAAAACTGTTTTACCTGTTTGGAAGAAGAGACCACTGGTGTTTTGTGACTTCTGACTGCTGGGGGTGGTGGGCGGAGAAGGGAAAGCCATTTCAGGAATCAGGTCATTTACATAAAAATTGAAAAGAAACTGTGCTAAAATGCAACCTTGTTTCACCACTCGATTAATGCATACCTTGTACGCCAATTTGTACCTGCATCATATTGCTGTGATGCAACAGCTTTTTCAGCCACAAAAGTCTTCTATTAAAGTTAATTTTGCCCAGTTTATGCCATAGGCGCTCTCTATTTATTAAGTCAAAGGCAGATGAAAAGTCAATGAATGCTTTCTAAAGAAACTTATTAGGGCTCTTAGTGTATTTGGTAATTAAATTGTGAAGGGCAAAAGCTTGATCAATTGTGCTTCTCCCTTTTCTGAAGCCAGCTTGCTCTTCAAAAATTATGGATTGATTCCTGTCCCATTCCATGAGTTTATTCAAAAGATATCATGCATAGAGCTTAGCAGCCACATCCAGAAGACTAATGGGTCTGTAATAGAGATGGGAGTATTCGTATTCATATACAAATACAAATATCCCCGCACAGGTGGCTATAACGAGGGTCCAGCCTCATGGGGCCGAATGGTCCACTCACCGATCCGTCATTGCCACGGGCACCGCAATCCTTCCAATGACTCTGGAGCTCGTGATCGGTGAGCCACTCTTCAACCTGGCAGGAAGGCTTGTTGTCCCGCCTCCTTCCAGGAGTGGCAAGCTGATCACGAGCGCCAGAGTCATTAGAAGGATCACAGCGCCTGCAGCAACAGCGGATCGGTGAGTGGACTGTCTGGCCCCATGGGGCTGGACCCACATTATTCCACCTGTGCGGGGATATTCGTAGTCGAATACCCCATCTCTAGTCTGTAATTGTAGAGATCTGTTAGGTCACCTTTCTTGAGTTTGTTCTCCAGCCTGAGGGGAGATTACCCATACAGTTAATATAACTGAATAGATTGGCTAATATATTTGTGAAGATTCTCAGTCATCCAGGTGAGTTTATCTGGAAGTTGAGTCATGGCAGCTGGACTTCTTTCTTATTAGGTTGAAACGTTTCGCTACTCATCCAAGTAGCTTCTTCAGTCTGAGGAGAGTTGGTAGGTGTCAGTGGCAAACACTTCAGCAGGGATCATGTCTTCCCTGAGGGCCTTGCCATTACAAAGAGTTGAAATCAGGGCCCTGATTTCTGCCGAAGAGACGGGAGGACTGATGTTTTGTGGTATTTTGAAATCTACAATCTGAACATTCGTGAAGGCAGTCTTTTGCACAGTA
The DNA here is from genome assembly GCA_037013535.1 of Intellagama lesueurii. NCBI lineage: Eukaryota > Metazoa > Chordata > Lepidosauria > Squamata > Agamidae > Intellagama > Intellagama lesueurii. The sequence goes on along the minus strand of JBAJHW010000004.1, from coordinate 88,576,263 downwards.
CCAAACAAATTACTGCCAGAACACCATCACCCAGCCCCCCACCCCAAAAATATGCCTTCCAAAGCTCTTCTGTGTCTCACAGTTCTGTTTTCTATGTTGCTGCCCTATTTCCTCCCTGTATTCATTCACGGGTATATGTATATATACTTTCACACTAGGGTGGCCATATGTCCTCTTTTAGGAAGGACTGTCCTCTATTTGAAGAACTGTCCTCTTTTTTGGTTACATGTAGGTGGCTATCCTAGCCTGGTTTCTCTGCTGTGAGATTTCAGATTTGTACTCAAACCCTATGTGTGTTTGCTGAGAAATATTCCTCACAAAATTTGTAATCTGTAAAGTGTCATTATAATACTGTACATATTTATGAGGTCCAGGTGAACATGTGAAAGAGGCTGTATTGACAGGTGCTTCACTTGATTTGCATGGGAGTTATGAAAGTCTGTGTATGGGATTTGATCTGTATGGTTCTTCCCACATGTGAATAATTTGGCATAGCAATTACCACAGTGAACATCTATGTATGATTTTACCTTTTGATCCTAAAGTTTTGTTGTTTTCCTTCATAGGCCTTTTCTGTAGAAAAAAATAACCCAAAACTGTAGCTAGGGATTTGTGAGGAATTTTGAAACCCTCCCCCCAAAAAATCAGCCCCTCAGAATTTTGTTTGAGTGAGGATTTGTCCTCATGTAAAGGTTTCTTGGTATCACTATGAACTGCAGATGTAATTCTCATTTATTAAGTTTCTGTCATGCTATAATTTCAACTGTCATTGTATGAACTAAAAATGTATTCTTTTCCAAGATTCTTTCATTCGTTTAGGCATGGGAAATTGCTGGCAGAGGAGTGCTTGGGAGTTTGAATATGATTGTTAAACTTTAGAAAATAAACTTTTCATCATTTATAGATGACAGAGCTAATCAGACACTCTTTCAGCTGTTGTTTCTTGAGCACCAATTAGGAAGCAAGCAAAACTTCCATAGCTAAGTTTCTTCCTTCTTTTAAAGATTCTGCTCCGTTGAAAGAGTTGTGTCACAACGTTAAAATAACTATATCTCCTTGTCCCTCCAGATCTGGTTGTACAACAATCCCCATCTTTCTAAAGGATTTTGTTATTTTCATTTCACCTGCTCTCATTCTATTTGGTTCCTGTGTAACAGCACACCATGCTCTGTGTTGCTGGTTTTCAGCTGAAATGTGCTTGTTATGATACATATCAACTCATTCATAAATAAATGGTATTTATACATAAATTATTAAAAAATGATGTTAAACGAATGGCATCTAGTGGCCTCCTATCATTATGGGACGCTTGGGGATGAAAAAAAATGCCTTTGTTAAAAGGATAATTTCAAAGGGGTGGGGGCAGGAGAGCAGACTAAAATCCTCCTTGGACCATGATGATTAAAGATATCCACTGCAGGTGAACTGCAGATTTTCTCAGGTCCATCCATCTCTGGCTCCAGTTGTCTCCCATGTGCCCCTTGGAGCACACTAATCACTAAGATACTTTTTTCTCGGTTCACATACTACAACAACAGCTTTTGAACTGCAGAGCTGGAAGGGACCCTATGGATCATCAAGTATAGCCCCTTTCAAGGAGGCACGATGGGGAATTGAACTCCCAACCTGTGGCTGTGCAGCCAGATGCCTAAACCACTGAGCTACTACATTTAATATCTTCACTTTCCTCCAGCATCAGGCAAGCATACGAAGCAGAGAAGACTCTTGGCTGAAATATGGATAGTATATCCACAACTGAGCTGATAGGGCAGAGCAAAGAAATGTGAGAAGCCCTGAAGTTATTTTTAAAAGTTATTTATTGAAGTGTGAATGGCACTTTATTTTACAAAGTATGGAGTGGACACATGGTATATAAATGTCATTGATTCCATGGCCCTGAGCACTTCACAACTGGCCCTCGGATTCTTAGGTGTCAGAGTGGCTCACGTCCTTGTAATTGCACAATTAGCCATGAGGCATGAAAGGCAAATTCATGTATTATTGGAAGTGGCTGAAGTGTTAGAATGAATATGTAGTATGCACATATCTCATTGATTATAGCATAATCCACCCAAATCAGTTTTTAATGAATAGCTAAATGATGCTATATTTCTATAAATGATTATCAGCTTTATGCAGACAACAAGGTTACAAGAACAAGACAGGTTGCTTTCCTTGTTTTTGATAACATCTTACTTAATGAATAGGTTTAGAGATACTGGAAGCTTGCATGTTTTGATGTGTTTTTGTTGACCTGATGAAGGCTAGATAGCTCAGTGGTTTAGGTATCTAGATTTGGAACCAGATGTTGGGAGTTCCCTACTGGGCCTCCTGGGAGAAAAGCCAGCCTATGTAGCCCTGGGCAAGCTACACAGTCCCAGGGCGCCCCCAGCAGAAGAGAATGGCAAATCACTTCTGAGTATTTTCTACCTGGAAAACCCTGAAAAGGGTCACCATAAGTCAGAATCGACTTGATAGCGTGTGATTATTATTACTAATAAAGACACTGCCTTAATAATGTATTTTAGAACTTTTCTTACAGCCACGATAACTATCTCTCCTTTTGGTTAATGTGTGGTTTTAATCTAAGTAGTTGACTACTTAGCATATTTTAACAGGGCTGGATACAGGCCAAATGCCCTCTGGTGGGCCCCAGCAAACAGAGGTTCTCCTGGTGAGAATGTCTGGCAATAGCAGCACATTCCAATCCTTAAAGAGGCCTCCACTCATTGGGCTGGAGTGATAGAGAAACATAGTGACAGATGCCAATAGGAAATGTAATTCACAGCTCCAAATGACTCAGCACTCATTGGAGAAATGAGGGATCCATGGCAGGTGCTTGCAATGGCCCTCGCTGGGGTCAGGGTTTCTCAAGGATACCAGGTTCTGACACCAACCTTAATTTGATTCCATAGTAAATTGCACAATGCAGTTATCAACAACACATTTCACATATCCAGACTGATTAACTTTTTGTTTAATTCACTTTGGCTGGTTTGTTTGAATCTCTTGATTCACAGTTGATGATATGGATTGAAATCTTCTTCACATCCAAGGAAAAACTGAAAGGTTGGGTGGAAGTCTACCTTGATGAAATATGAATTAATTGCCTGGCAGCATTATAAGCTTTAAATAGTGGAATTCCTTTGAGAAACATTGAGAAATAATGAATTTTATATTATAGTTTAGTTACAGAAGTTGTCTGTCTTGACGTTGTGGACTTCTGTTGGTCTACTGAAAAATGGTAAAATAAAAACAAGGACCTGCAAAAAGACAATAACCACAATTATGACTATGAAGTCTGTTTGGATACAATAATTACAAGAACATGCACAAACATTAGCCACAGTAATACTTAAATGCATAAACTACAAGGGAACAATCTGGTGAGCTACACTGGAGAAAGAGACAGAGTCTGGGGGTGAAGAATAGCAACATGACAATTATCCAATGAACCACATAAATTATCTGACAAGTCAAAGTCTCACATACATACTAATCCAAGGCTTTGGTGCTGTTTTAAAAATTTCATCAGTTGTAGAAATAATTCCAGTCCACGTGGCATTTTTAGAGTGCTATTTTAATGCCAGAAAACATATATGTAAATAACAAACATTTGCAAAATCATTATTATACAATAAAATATGCTCTGTTCTCTGGTGTTAGTTACCATCTCCTTAAATATATTCACATCTGTGGCAAATTAAGATATTTGCCACCTTTTTTTGTGCCACAACTTTCAGCAGCTGCCCGATACACTCTCTGTGTAGTCATTTAATTCTGTTGAAACATTTAGTTGGTAATCATGTTGCCATTTGCTTTTTAATTCTGCCTAAAATTCTTTTGCTTACTGTAGTCAGTCACACTAGAGTAGGACCATTGAATCAGTGCAGATTTGGTGAGTCAACTGTTGCTCAACTTTGGTGAGTCACAAGTAGAATAGGCTCATTTTAATAAATGGAACTTACAGAGGAAACTCTGTAATATTGTGAACTGCCTAGAATCCCTTATCTGGAGAAAGGCAACATATAAATAAGACAAACAATTCCCCACTTAGGTTTTCATGGCACGTGTACCAACTGACATAGCATGCATGGAAATTATGTCATTTGCCTTTCTCAGGGATAACTAAGCAACAGGATTTGGCCATAATGAGGCCGTCACCCCAAATGGAAGATGCTCAGGTGTGCCGTTGACACTGAAATACGTGGGAAGACAAAGGGATGCTTCTCATCTGACCTGCCCTTTTCTCCCCTAAAGTAGATTACCAGCCTCACATACGATATAAAATAGGGCCAAATCTTCTATTAATAGTTTGTCATTTGATTTCCTGAACCCCCTTAGTCCCTACTATTTTTATTATATATGCTCATGCAAGTTCTTGTGCCTGGCTTCTCAGATCACTGACATAGAAATTCACTGCACTATCAATCCATCATAACAGTGTAGAGGTAACTTTTGAAATGGGAGGCATCTGATGTATTAGTAACTACAAAAAGGATAGGAGAGGAGGTAATTAAAAACAAGCTAAACCTTTTACGTTGGCCCAGTTTTACTGCAAAGATCAAAGATGTGGGCTCAGAAAAAGACAAGGGAATAAAATCCGATGTTGTAAGATGCATCAAACTCAACTCCTCAAATTAGGCACATACTGTATCTCCTTAATAATGATTTGCTTCTTTGGGGGCCCCTAGGCAACGGTGGAGTATTCATTAAATCAATCCTCATTCGCTAACAAGAATTTCATTACAATATGCCCTCCATTATTTTCTGTCAGGTCTTCATCTAAAATGCTTAGCAAACATAGTCAGGACTGGTAGAGTGCCATGCTGAAAATTAAAACAACCCCTCCTCTACCAAAATACACTCTAACTTTCTGTGCTAAGAAAGCTCAAAATTGGTAGATGTAATGAAATGAATACACAAAGTCTCTACAAAGCCCAAACACAGTATGTGAGCAAATTATATTTACATTATAAAATACACGTTATTCTGCATTATTCATGTGTTGTTATTCTTTCTGCTTAATTCACATTTTGAGCATTGTTTGGCACTTTAAAAAGAGCTAAGAAATATGTAAGTCATTCAGTATTTTTTATCCATCCATATAAACAAACTAGTATAGCACTCTAGCTACAAACCAATGCAAGATGAGGTTCTCTCTTAAGAACCAGATAAAGAAAATAAAATGCTAGAGAACAAACCTATCCATTCTAAAGGAAATCAACCCTGAGTGCTCACTGGAAGGACAGATCCTGAAGCTGAGGCTCCAATACTTTGGCCATCTCATGAGAAGAGAAGACTCCCTGGAAAAGACCCTGATGTTGGGAAAGTGTGAAGGCAAGAGGAGAAGGGGACGACAGAGGATGAGATGGTTGGACAGTGTCATCGAAGCTACCAACATGAATCTGACCAAACTCCGGCAGTGGAAGACAGGAGGGCCTGGCGTGCTCTGGTCCATGGGGTCATGAAGAGTCGGACACTAAACGACTAAACAACAACAACAAGAGAATTTAGGAATCAACTATATTGGTGGGCAACTACGTCCATATGACAGCTACATATCCTCTAGGGCATCAGAGATTAAAATGGATTTATTCTTGTTTCCTTGTAGTGTCCCTATTTCAATGCCAGTGATCAATGCCTGAATGCATTCTTATTGTAGAGATACTGCAGACTTTGCTTCTCTACTTGCCATCTACTATATTTATTTCCTCTGCAATTGCCTGCCCTTCCCAGGTTTCTGAAGTGTCGATAAACTAATCATAACAGTTCAAAGAAAGAAAGAAAGAAAGAAAGAAAGAAAGAAAGAAAGAAAGAAAGAAAGAAAAATTTGATTAGAATGCTTAATCTCACAGTGGATCTGGTTGTGTATATTATTAATAGCTGAAACACAAAAAACTGTCACCACAATTCTCTGTCTGAATATGCAATTATTAGAGGAAGGGATGTAAAGGAGTTTGTGTATAGTATTGTTAATAAGTGTGTAGTTTTGCACTAAAGCATGAGCAGATATCTAGCAGAGCTTGAAAAAGTCACTTTTTGGAGTGCAGTTCCCAGACCTGTGCCCCCCCCCCTTCCCCAGCCAGCACAGCCGTTGTCCAAAAAACTAACTTTTCCAAGCTCTAATCTCTGGACTAATCTCTTGTGCTAATTATTCATCTATGAGCTTCATTTGATCCTCAGCTGTAACACAAATAAAATATGTGTTAAATTTATTACATCAACCAGGTCTTTGTACAGGTTAGTTGGAATTTTGTGTCACATTCCCAGATTTGTAGCAATTTAGGATATAGATTTTGACTGTGATTTGAGTTGCATTTGGCAATGGGCTTTGCCTGAAGATGGAGAAAGCTTTGTGTTTTCATCCTTTTTTACTACAATGCTCAGAATATCTCAGCCGTGGGCAATTCTGGAGTTAGAGTCCAAAAAGCGAAGCACAGCAAAACAAAGCAAGGTTCTACTTGAGACACCATTTCAACATATGGTTCTGCCTTTCACAACCACCACCATTTTGTACCTATCATAAATAGTGTGTGTGCAGGCATGGATTTTATTTAACAGTGCTCACTCTGCATATGCCTCTGACACACAAACAACAATGATGAGCTCTGTGAATGAATAATTTATCTATATCTAATTGGGACCTACATTTGTCATGTAACCAACTCTATTCTCTCATCCAATCTTTATACAGCCCAAATGGCACCATAACAAGGATGTATTAGTAGGCATGGGTGAATACTAAGGTGGGAAATGAGGGCTGAGAATGCTCATTGGCCACAATACTGGCTGCATGTATATGGAACACTGGTGTGTATGTGTGTGTTGAACCTAAAGTCAAGGGAGGAGGAATAGACTACGTATCCGCAAAGAAGGCATGGCTAGCTGACAAGCACACTAAAGTTGCATATACAACACTTCTCTGAATTTTCTTGTTCTTTCTGAAAGTTGTCGGAATTTTTCCTGGTTCTCATGCCTTTCAATATATGTGAGTTTAGAAGCACTGGAAGAGCAATCATGTACTTTGTCCTCTTTTTTGATTCCTTGTTCTTATTACACCATCAGGACCACATAGTAGTAAGAAGAGAATAGTCTGTTAGGATATGTTATGCATTTGAGGATTTTCTGATTGACCTTTCCGGGATCCCTCAAAGATCAGTTCTTTGACTACGGGACAGTACAGAGTCTCTTTAAAAAGGTAAAGGTTCCCCTTGACATTTAGTCCAGTCGTGTCCAACTCTAGGGGGCGGTGCTCATCCCCGTTTCCGAGCCATAGAGCCAGCGTTTGTCCATAGACAGTTTCCGTGGTCACGTGGTCTCTTACACGCTTGTAATCCTGGCTCTATTTGTTCTGTAAGTAGAGCTATCAGTGCAGGACTGAGTAGAACTATTGAGAAGTTCCTCTTCGTTTAACTGCACTAGCATACTCAGTATTAAACCAATGAATGAATATAGTTAGTGTATTAATGTATGCCCGGTATCTTTTTGAAAATTTGTAAGCCCAATGCAGGAAAAAGCAAAATTTGGCATCATAAATATGGTCTCTGTATTTTCTCAGCTATAAGCATATAAAGTATGTCATTTAATTTTTTGTTTGGGTGGGGAGGCAAGGACATTCCTGGTCCTGGGGAGAGAGAAAAACAAAGCTCATCACAATGCCAAATAACTAAGAAATGTATCATTCTAAGTTATATTCTGAGCTATGTTTACTCATCATGCCTTTATGCTTTTGTTACTGGTTTTTGTTTGTTTCTTCTATAAAAGTCAACCTTTAAGTTATCACTTTGGATTCCATACTTACACACTTGCATGTGGGTGTGTTTTCTCTGCAAGCATAATGAACAGCCTTCTCTATACCTCCTGCCTCCAAATTTATTTTTCTAAGGTAAAAGATCTCAACACTATCATTAGGGATGTCTAGAGGCAACTTTTCTTAAAACATCCCGAATGGAAGACAACAGAGGGTAGCATCCTGTGATGGCAGCCAGTGGGAGCCATGGTGGCCCATGAAGATATAGATGATGAGCAGGGATGATCCTTTCCTCCTTCCAGTAGGCAAATGAGGTATGATATCTGTGTGCCTAGCAGAAAGTCAGTCTGCACTGGTAAACAGAGATCTAACTATCCTCTCTGCAGGAAATCCGATCACATTGTGGATTCCCTAGAAATCTGATGAGGGGTAGGAATCTGTCAGAGTACTACTTCTATGAGTTCATATCCTCTGTTTAGCTTGTAAATCCATTTTATGTCACAGATACACTGGAAATCTCCAGTAATCTCCTAAAATAACTTAATTCTAGCTGAGTGCTGGAATGTTTCCCTGCTTGAACCTGAGGCCCATGCAAGTAGTTGCCTGTTCAGAGAATGCATCCTCTACATGCTTGGTATGGTCTAATACAAGCATGTAGATGAGGCAGTTAGGGAGAATACTATAGCAGAATTCCAGACTGTACACCAGAATGTAAAAGGAATTATATTTTTCAAAGGTCCCCGATAATAAAAAAGCTCCTGCATGGAACAATCTAGCACATTAGAAGGATGACTGCATTTCATGCTAATTATGATCTTGCTGGTGATATTTAGTGTTTGGAAATAACCGCCTCCTGCAATTTAGTAATTCTGTAGAATTTGTAATTCTACTAGTTGATCCTGCAAAACATGTGTATCAGCTCCATGGCAGATTTTCCTATGGCAGACTGAGACTATCCATTATATACATCTTGTAATAACAGAATGCAAAACAAGCAATACATTACAAAGTAGGTGTTTGTGTGTGTGTGTGTGCGTGCGTGCTGGAAGGAGAGCTGAGGAGTCATCTGTTCTTGGTATGCACACATAACTTCTGAATAATTTCTGAACAAGCTTAGATTTTAAAAAAAAATGTTTCTCAGTGGTTTAATACATGAGCTTGGACATACCTAATTTTTCTCCCTCCTCTTCCCCTCTCCTCCCTATACAAGTAACATATATTACATGATTGCTGGCATCAATTGTTTAGCCTTCCACTGGGTCACCTTTGTCAATAAGGAAAAGATAAGAGCTTGCTTTCAAGTGCATCCATTAGGGAGCAGTAAGAGTCTGTTACCTGCTGCTGAAAGGACATGATGTTTTATTCAACAACTTCCTAGTGAAAACATTTGTGGGTTTTTAGGCCAGAGGTTGCTTTTTATTTATAGTTCATCCTTAAGAGTGTTTTCCACCCTTGAGATAGCAGATGCTCACTGGGGTCAATCTAGTGTGATGTAGACAGCACAAGCATTCTTGTGATGCGTTCAGACCAATCATTATAGAGAACCGTTCTTCAATCATTGCTATCTAGCAGATGGCCTAAGTTTGGCTATATTCTCTTCACATGTAATGGTAAACCAGTCTATGATTTATTGAATTCTGGCTTGTTACTGAGTCTGAACTCCTCCCCACAAATAAACCCTGCTTGTTAGTCAGTGGTAAAACACAGAAACTGTTCTTCTGTTAGAATGGTTAGAATTTTTTTTTCTTGGCTTATTAAACCTTATCTTGTTTAAACTGTGGCTTGTCTTTCAGTCTAACCCTGAAATTGTGGCTTGTGCATTTCACATATCTCTAGCTGCCCTCCGTGAAAGAATTAAAGGAGCAAGTGAAAAACAAATGCAAAATGGGGGAAACAAACTATTCTGGCTTTGACAGTGGCCAGGAATGCCTTTGCACAGTTAAAACTAGTGCACCAACTGTGCCTGTTCCTTGAGAGGTCTGATCTGGCCATGGTGACACATGCCCTAGTTATATCTCAGATGGATTACTCTATGTAAGGCTGCATTTGGAAAGTGTTCAAAAACTCCAGTGGATCCAAAATGCCACAGCTGGATTGCTAACTGGGGCTGGTTACAGGGAACATATAACCATGGATGTTGGCAAGTCTTTGGGTCCAACTCCCAAGTCTAAGTCTGAGTCTTTGGTACGAAGTCCTGAGTTTCAAGCCCCAAGTCCTAGTCCCTCTTAAAAACAAGTATTTTTCCCCAGAAAAATGGATGAGGTGGATGGGTTCTGAGTCACAAGTTGAGTCCAAGTCATTGGGGGGGGGGGGGGGACATGTTGAGTCTGAGCCAAGTCACCAGTGTGACTTAAGTCTGACTTGACATTGAGTCTTGCAACTGAAGTCCCCATCCCTGCATATAAGCCCACTGTTGCAACAACTCCTCTGGCTGCCAGTCCATTTCCAGGCACAATTCAAAATGCTTGTTTTGAACTATAAAGCCCTAAACAGCTTGGGTCCAAGCTATCTGACAGACCACATTTCCCTCTATGAGCCTGCTTAAGCATTAAGATATTCAGGGGAGACCTTTCTCTCAGTCCCACCATCCTCATAGGTGTGTTTGGTGGGGACACGGGAGAGGGCCTTCTCTGTCACTGCTCCCAGACTCTGAAACTCCCTCCCATGAGAAGCTAGGCTGCCCCCATCTTTGCTGTCCTTCCGCAAGCAAACAAAGACCTTTCTTTTCAGGCAGGTTTTTCCTTAGTGGCCTGAAAGGTTTTTTTTTTAAATGGATTGTTGTGCTTTGTTGCTTTTAAATGTGTTTTTAGTATTGATTTTATTTACCATTTTTAATATAATACTTTTTTAATTCTTTTTAAGTATTTGTATACTTACTGTTTTTAGCTTTTAAATATTGTCTTTGTAATGATGTAAGCCACCTTGGATCCTTGTAAGGAGAAATGTGGGGTAAAAATATTTTAAATAAATAATAAATAAATAAATTTTGTTTCGTTGTCCACATCTGGAGCCACAACAATGGTTAACATAAACAATGGCCCATACCAGATTTTTTTAATCCATGCTATTAAGACAGCCCTTCCAACTGGGAAAAAAAAAAGAGTAGGAACTAAGCAAAAATGTAGACCTCTGCTAACCAAATAACCAAAGCCAACAAACAAAAACCCTGGCACACATAGACTTACGAACGTCCTGACTTGCGACCAATTTGAGTTACGACCAGCTCCGGCCACAAAATTTTGCTTTGACTTGTGACCGGAGCTTTGAGTTACAACCAGAAAAAAAAGACGGGGGAAAAGGCGGGGAAATTTGAACTGCTAACCGTTGGTCTGCGAAGAGGCTGCTTCTTTGTAGCTCTTTCACCCCAGCAGTTAGAGAATGTGTGTTCGGAGGAGGCTTCGGACTGCCTAGAAAAGTACTGCTTTTTGCTTTTTAAAAACTGCCTGTTCTGGGTGGGGTTTGCAGCGTGGGTTTGGGCTGGGTGGTGGGGTTATGTTTCTATGCTGTGATGGGTCTTGCAGTGTGTTTTTAGTGTGTTTTTAGTGGGGGGGTTCGGCTGGAACGGATTAATCGCGTTTCTGATGGGTCTTGCAGTGTGTTTTTTAGTCCCTGCTGGAATGGGTTTGTTTGATTCGGGGGGGGGGGGGTTATGTTTCTGTGCTTTGATGGCTCTTGCAGTGTGTTTTTTAGTGGGGGGGGGATCTCTCTTTTGGTTTAAAAGGTGTTTGGTTTAAAAGGTGTTTTAGACTCCAAACTCCCACCCTTTGTCTTCTCTCTCTCTATCCTCTCTCTTTTTGTGCCTTCCCTCCAGTCAATAACTGATTTTTACTCTTATCATCTTGGTACTGATTTAATTTAATATAAATGTTAAAATTATGCTGTTTTAAATGTTATGATGTTTTAATGTTATTATGTTTTTATTATGTATGTAAGCCGCCCCGAGTAGACTTTGTCTAGGGGGGCGGGGTAAAAATCTAATAATAAATAAATAAAATAAATAAAATAAAATAAAAGCACAAACCTTTGTCTGAGGGGTCTGTGTACCCCAGTGATGACCTTCTTTCTTTCCTCTTTTCCCCATTGTTCCCTCCCTCCTTCCCTCCCTCCTTTCCTGCCCTTTTTTTAACCAGGTCATCTTAGGTTAAAAAAAAAAAGGTCTCCCCCTAGTGGACGGATTAACCGCTTTTGCATTAGTTCCTATGGTGCTTTGACTTGCGACCGGCGCCTTGAGATACAACCAAAAAATGGCCGGAACGGATTAATCGTGTTTCAGTGCATTCTTATGGGAAATGGTGCTTTGAGTTACGACCAATTTGAGTTACGACCATATTCTGGAATGGATTAAGTTCATAACTCAAGGCGCCACTGTAGTTCCAAACTCCCCAAAGTAGTTAGATGCCATTGATGTAACAAAATAAAATAAAATATATAATAAATGTTTTAGTTTTCAGTTTAGTAAAAGCAGCTAAAATAAATAGCTTTTAAGTTTTTTAAAGTTTTTTTAAGTATACTATGACCTGCTAGACTGTACCACAAAACAAGACTATCATCCATCCACTACATTGTTGGCTCAACACCCACGTGTATATCAAAGCCAAAACTAAAAATAATGGCAGCACCTTAAAGACTGATAAATTTATTTAGTTTCATCTCTTTTGGATTATAATCCACCTCATGAGAGGATTGGAGCATAAAAGGGGACAGGTTTTATGCACAGAGTGCTTGGTGCTAGGGTAGGGTCCAGCTGAGATGGAAAAAAGAGGGTGGCAGTTACACTGTCAATGAGCTAGCCCTTGAACTATGTGACATTCAGCTGCTATTATTGACCAAGAACACACCCTTATTACTCTAGATTTGACTGAAAAGTCACAGATACACAGATACAACTGGGAATGAAGGCTTCCTTTAGTAGTTTACAATTGCAACGCAGTCTAGTTATCTCGAGAGCATGTCTGGAGAGCAGAAGAGTGATGAACAGAAGCTTTAAATAAATTAAAGAAGATTGAACAATGAAATAAAATAAATACCTTGGTTACTGAAGGGGATGAATTAATTACAAGTAATTATTTATTGGAGGCAGTGACAGATTTTACCTTCTTGGGCTCCATGATCACTGCAGATGGTGACAGCACCCACGAAATTAAAAGACACCTGCTTCTTGGGAGGAAAGCGATGACAAACCTAGACAGCATCTTAAAAAGCAGAGACATCACCTTGCCAACAAAGGTCCGCATAGTCAAAGCTATGGTTTTTTCAGTAGCGATGTATGGAAGTGAGAGCTGGACCATAAAGAAGACTGACCACCGAAGAATTGATGCTTTTGAATTGTGGTGCTGGAGGAGACTCTTGAGAGTCCCCTGGACTGCAAGGAGATCAAACCTATCTATTCTGAAGGAAATCAACCCTGAGTGCTCACTGGAAGGACAGATCCTGAAGCTGAGGCTCCAATACTTTGGCCATCTCATGAGAAGAGAAGACTCCCTGGAAAAGACCCTGATGTTGGCAAAGTGTGAGGGCAAGAGGAGAAGGGGACGACAGAGGACGAGATGGTTGGACAGTGTCATCGAAACTACCAACATGAATTTGACCAAACTCCGGGAGGCAGTGGAAGACAGGAGGGCCTGGCGTGCTCTGGTCCATGGGGTCACGAAGAGTCGGACACAACTTAACAACTAAACAACAACAACAACAATGATTATTTATTTGTACATAGTTACTTCTAAACTCTGTTTGGAACAGATGTATTATTTGCTCATCTTTGTAAGCAAATAATACAAAAAATAAACACCTTTGTTCTTGACAGATCAAGATTCTCATGCCAATCTTGGAAACCTCTGCAGTGACACTACTTCACAGTATGAGACCCCTAGGCCTAGTGACTGCTGCAGATAATCCCCTGCAGAAGCATGTAGCCTACTAGTGGTCTCCAACTCTGGTAGACATGACATGGAGAGATAAATTGTATGTCACAATACTTACATTTAGACCCAGACATACAGTTGTGATTATGCTATGGTGGTGGAACTTTTATGAATTGCAGTGGTCAGAGCGTGGCATTTGCTGGGTCCCTAAAGCTAATCTCAAACCCACCACCTTAACAATACTATCTCTAGTAGTATTTCTACTTTGCATAAATTTTCCAAGAAAAAAAGATTAGAGGGTGACAACACTGACTTCTTCAGTTTGTGCCATTTGGCATGGATGAAATCAAATTAAAAAGTGGTGACCACACAACATAAAGCTAAAAGAGGAGAAGCCTGGTGGGGAATTGTCTCTTTTTGTTCAGCCAGCAGAGATGGTTTATATTACTCTCTTTCAGCTGCCCTCACTTTTCCACTTTTTCTGTCCTACGTGATCATCTGATCCAATGCAAAGGGGCAGTCACAGAGGTATCAGTTCCCCTCAACCAAGTGTCTGTTGTCTCCAAACAGTGTTTCTATATATTTTTAAAATACTTAGTGCTGATTCAGAGAAATGCTATGTCACTTCACAGAATAAAATAAAATATAAGGAAAGGGTTATCTTAGTGGAAATTGCCAATCTCAATGATGGCTCTTTTCACAACTTTCTGCCTCTGACACAGTAATTATTTGTATTCATCTACATGACTAAAGCTCAGTGGTTTATGTATCTGGCTGCAGAGCCAGAGTTTGGGAGTTCAATTCCCCACTGTGCCTTCCTGACAAGGCCTGGACTCATTGATCCATAGATTTCCTTCCAACTCTGCAGTTCTAAGGTTATTTATTTATTATTTATTTCAGTTTATTTCACCCAAAGAAACTGTCAGAGATCCAATTCAAAACACTTTGCATCAGAAGTATTTCCTTCTGTATAGTCGCACTCCAGGATAATTTCAGTTTTTATGTCCTGTTTTATCAAGGTTATGAGAGAGGGGGTACCGCGTTTGAATGACCCTAAAATCCTAGGGGTATTGCTGAGTGATCACATACACAAAGGCCTTCATGGAGGCATCAGGTCATGCAGACAGCACCATCAAGAGATCTTGCGAGATATATGAACTACTCTGTGTACTTTTTCAGGCAACCACAAGGAGATTGCTAAGTGTGTAAACCAAATCCAGCTCTAAAGCAGAGAAAGAAAGAATGTTGCTCACAGACTGCATGTTGACCCAGTGACCTCATAGACCCACCTAGATGCCACTCAATCATTTAAAAAATGTGGAGGAGAAAAGGTGAAACATGGCTGTCTCCTATAAAACAAGGCCCCTGTCCCCCTGAACTATGTTTTGGCCCAAAAATAATCTTCTGATAGGTTGGTGTGTGAGAGAGAAGATGGTTCTGGGAACCTCCATAATTGCCCAATCCTTCTCTAGAGTCTATATAGTTTACTTGTATCTCTTCCATTTTATTCTCATTTTTTTGTTGGCTTTTATGTGCATCTTGTTTATTAATCCAAGTTTTTTGTGTTTATTTCCTCTTGAAACTAATATGAACTGTGCAAGTAAACATGAGAAATTCATTACTGATCACATCACCAGCCTGTCTTAGTCGAAAGATATTTAAATCATCTTTTTGTGGCTCAGGATGACATTTGTTAGATTGAATAGCAGAATGGCTTGTTCAGGGTATTACTGAATGGTCTGGGGTTTCTTTATTCCATTTCAGTTACAGTCTGATCAGCATTCCAAAATCAAGCTGCTTGCTATATAAGAGTTACAACTGCAAATTTCTTTGGTTCATCTTGTATAGTTTTGTTAATTTTAAATATGTGCTTTACTGAGTCTTTTATGAAAGAGATATCCTTTACAGTAGAGCATAAATTGAATGGAGCTGAAATTTTAATAAATTATTATGCTTATGGCACAGAGTATATTAAATACACATACTGTAGAACTGTACTGTGCTAGTATTTCTATATATCTTTGGAAAGGGATAACCTGTGATGCAGTCAACTATGAACTTAATGTTTCCTTAACTCCAATAGTTTCAAGTCAGAAGGAATTAAAGAAACTGATGCCCTTAGGTCACTTTTTAGAACTGTGTTTGTCAGTTTAGTGAAACAGAAGTGTTTCTTTTGTCCATAGTATAGATCACTTAAGGTATGTGGGATGAATTTTAATCCAGGAAGGTGAATTCGTTATTATCTTATTAGCCCACCCTTAATTTGTTTTAAATGCTACACAAATATATGGTCAGTGCACAAGCCTTGAGTTCAATTATCTCTCACACATAGTTGCTCCCTAGTAGCTGGTATTCAGACCATGTTGCTCTCACAAAAGTAGCACATGCAGTTAGTCATTGTGTGACTACTAGTAACTGATAGTGTCCTCTTTCATGCATTTTTCTAATTCACTTTGAAAAGGATTAAGTTGGTGGTCATCACTGCAACTTTTGATAGCCAGTTCCATAGTTTAACTGTGTGCTATGTGAAGTAGTGAATTGATCAGTATTTACTCACATTGAGTAACCTTGGGTTCTAGCATTATGAGAGGTGGAAAAAACATCTCTCTGCTGACTTTCTCCACGCAGTGCATACTTTTATAGTTCTCTGTCAACTCTCCTCTTCCTCTAGTTGTTGTTGTTATAAACTAAATATGTCCTTCCTGTCCAATCCTGAAGAATCTTGTTTGCACACACTGGCTGAAACCCTGTTGCTTAGCATACTAAGTCACAACTAGAGTAGGCCCATGGGCCTACTCTAGCTGCAACTTACTGTACTAAACAATAAGATTTCAGCCATCGTAAGATCTTTTGGTTCACATGCTAATTTTTCAGTGCTGAGAACATTTTTCTTTTATCTCAAAGAAAAGGACATGCTTCTACAGAGGTCTAATTTCATTTCTGATCACTGAAATATATGGGCATACTAATAAAATCACTTTTGAACTCTCTTTTCCTACCCTTTATCTCAGATATATGTTGAATACACAGTTGTTGTTACTTCTTTCTCAGATTCCACAGGGATGGTAACATTTTATCTGAGAATTTGGTGCATGAGCTTCAAATGGCAGGGATCCACATTTCTCATATGGGAAATCTAGTGGGTGTAGAGAAAGACCTTGTGGTGTCATCCATCTTTTTTGCCCATTTCTGTGCAGTAAAACAAAACAAATGAAAGGTTATTCCTAGCAATTTACTTTCTCAAGCTACTGTCTATCAAAATCGTTTTTGTACTAATTCTGGCTTGCCAACTTTCCCCAGAAATGGAGCTATTAAACTTGCACACTTTGACAGCTGCTTTTCGAAGGCACTATAGATCCTTTTAGCAGCTCTGTGCCTTCAGCATATGGCAGTATGTGGTATTTTATGAAAGAATGAGGGAGCAAGTTCCTCAGCAATGTTTCTGTCATGTTCTGACGTGTATTTAAGTTCAAATTGTTCCAAGAAGTCTGTTTTTAAGAGAACTCATCATGTTGATATTTTGTATCACACAGAGGGTGCTTCTACATGAGACTGTTATTGTTATGTGATTGTCTTGGCGGAGGGAGGGGGGAGTCTAGAGGGAACTGGCCCCAACTATAATGAAGAAACCTTCTCAGGCACAAGGTATGGGAAGGCAGCAGTGGCAACCTCTCAGGTATTCTTCATAAACTCTCCTTCTGTTCTCCATTGGTACTGATGAAGTCATATCAGGCTGCTGGTCTGCTCAGCCTCTGTATGTGGACTCCAGAGCAGGCAGCCTCTTGTCTTTCACCTTAGCCAGCAAATTGTCTTCAGTCAGCCTTGGGTCTTGACAGTGATATCAATTTGTAACCTATGTATTCCCATTGTGTCCGTAATTTCTCTTCCCACATAAAGTCATATGGTTAAGGAAGTAGAGAGAATATAACTGAATGATAAATTTGTGTTAGTAGCATTTATCAGCCATAGAAAATGCTATAAATGTAGGCAGACACTCTTTTCTTTTAAGCAAAGGAGTTTTTGCCTATTGCAAATTTCATTGTTTGTCTTTATAGATAATCTAAGAACCTATACAGAAATACTAAGGGATAATCATACATGGAGCCCCTGAAAGCAGACTTTGTAAGGGTGTATGTGTGTGTGTTCTTGCCCTTTCAAAAACAAGGAAGATTTATTAGAACTAATCAATTTACATAGGAATATCTTCAAAATGGCTGAACAGCTCTTCTTCTTTTTTCTTCTTCCATAACCATTTTTAGTGTAATTCATTCCCAGTTGCTGAGAAGAACATTTAGGTTGTCTGCTAGGAGTGCTGCTTCAGTGTAATCAGCTCTCCTGTGAGTATAGCAGTTCATTCTTCTGAGAGATGGGGAACAAGGGTAGATTAGATGGCAGGAAACTCTCTCCCTCTGGAAAGGGTTAGAAGGATATGGTGAGTGTTACGCATAAGTCCTAAATCTATAATGTATAACCACATGTATAGTCCTCGGGTACAGTATCTTACAAATGGATGGGAATGGAAGAAATGTATAGTGTTGCTTGTAAAATAGCACTTGCTACAATCTGCCTTTCTCAGGGAAGCCTTGGAACTGATCTCCCAAAGATATGGGGGTCCTAATGTATTTTGGGTGCATTTGAAACACTATACATAGCATGATATCTGTCTCTATTTAGTGGCCACTTATCGTGATGAGATCATAGAAATATATTTCTCTAGGAAAAGCTATATGTAGCTCTGGCTCCCTTTAGTGGCCAGTTCTGGTACTTCGTCTTTAGAAATATATTTTTCTAGGATTTTTCTTTTAATAATTTGAATATTTTCAGACTGTGAATAAGTGAATCAGCGGATACTGATTCCACAGATAAGAGGGTCCTACTGTACAGTTTAAACATGTTTTAGTCCAATGGGCAAAGTGTGACTGTTCAGATAATGCTAGACTACAGTTCCCATCAGCCCTAGTCAGCATAGCCAATGTGGAGGAACTTTGTGGGTTAAAGTCCAACAACCTCTGGAGGTCTGCCTTGCCTGCCTTGCTTTAGTCAACAGGAAGAGTATATAGCACATACCTCTGGAGTGAGAGAGAGAAAACCCAAATGGATGGTTGGTTGTATCTTATTTTTAAAATGACAGGACCTAATGCACAAGTGAGAAAATCTGATGTGGGAAAAGGAAGGTATTTCCAAATGCAAATTTTAGAGAAGAACACATCCCTAATTAGGAAGCTTTAATCTATTTGCTGTAGCCTTGCGGGCAGTCTGTGAGCTGATCCTAGTTCCTACCATGCTGATACTGGGAAGTACCCATATAAAGAGAGCTTTAGCAGAGTAGCTTAAGGTGTTCAGTACTCCCTCCTTTAACCTAGCTTCATAAATTACAGGATGAAAAAAACATTGATTTCTGGCTCAGGAGATTAATGGAAGGAAAGTCTTGCTGCTAGCTGCATAGTCCCACCAAGAAACCTTTTCTTTTTCTAAAAAAGTGATACATTAATAGGAAAGAAAAATGAGAGGTAGGTTTCCCCTGGAATTTAATTTGTGTTTGAGTCTGTAAGACTTTCTGCATCTAGTTGTGTAGAGCTGGACATGATACACCTTGTTGAATTGCTTCCTATCTAGGCAACAGATTGCTTGCTACTCTATAAATCTCAGATTCAGAATGAGATTATTACTTGAAAAAGTAGCGGGGCAAATGATGCCGGCATCTGCCGCGTGTAAACCAGTATTTTAGTCTGACAGCTAGTCACCGATTACATATTTCAAGCAATTTGCTGTATGTTCTGCATCTTGTTAGTGGTGAATCACAAATCTGATCACTGTAGAAACAGGAAAACAGCTGCCCTACATCTTTAGCACAAATATGCTATAAAACATGATCCATGGTGTACAGGCTTGAGGCAATTCTGAGATGGTTCACTGGTATGTGGACTCCTGAGCTTGTGTCCTTTCTTACAGCTTTCAAGCTTGTGGTGACCAGTAGACAGCCTGGTGACACTGGATGATCCCGTTTCATGGTGCTATAGGATAGGACTGCCTGTATTTATATAACTGAACATCATAGAATAGATTTTTGGATTTATGGAATTAAATCAGGACTAATGCAACACATCTTTTGATTACGAACTTCTCTTCTCCACAGGGGTCTATATATAATAATATTTCACTGTTTTTAAAATCTTTGAGAACACCTTTTTTTGGCCTTGTTTTTTTATGTTTGCTTTAATTTTGCTAACACTGCCCCCTCTTTCCCTGCATAATAATATTTCTAACACTTCCCCTAGAAGCTGACAGTATTTAACTCTTCTTGGTCACTACCAGCAGTAGCTTTTCAGTGGCCAATATGTGATGGCTTGACTGCAAATTTTTATTGTGGAAAATATTTGCTGCACTGGTATAATTCAAATAGTCCGATTTCTGGAGCTTATTCACCAGCACCTTTGAGGACATGGTGAAATGTATCTTTGAGGGCCCAGCTTGATAACTGTCTATAGCAAATGATTTTGGGCTCCATAATGACACACATTCTGTGGGGGTAAGAAGGGGAATCAGTTAAGTAGGTTGTTGGTAAATATTCGAATCTTGGGACAGCCATCATTTTGAGGGTTTTTGTGCTTTGTGCAAAATTCAGTATATTTGGCATTAGCCTCCTAGGTATCTGCACACACAGATACATAGCACACACAACAGGATGCTCTAATAGATCATAAAGGAAAAACACTGATTTCTATTACTTTTAGTAATTCCTGCAACAAAGCAATGTTGTTGCACTTTCCAATACTGTAAAAAGTATAGCAATATTTTAGTATTCACACACAAAAACATGAAAATCCTCAATTTTTCTCTGAGACCAACCAAGTAATTCTCCATAGTTTCCTAGCACCTTGCATTGATGGGAGCAATGTTTCATTGGCCCTTTTTACTGCAAAAGGATGAATCCAGTCAAGGATGTACATCCCTCTTCATCCACTTCCATATATGAGTTTGCAGCAGCAATATTACAGATCAGATAGTGGGTCAAATCCCAATAGGGTAAGTAAGTGCTCCTGGTCATTGCTCAGATTTCTAATGGCATGACTTGGTATTTGTGGTTTGGCTGTGGGAAGCTGATGTCTAATCCTGCAATTTGCAACATAGCCCCAGCCACTGAAGAAATTCAAGAAGCCCATTGAGACTTTGTGGATCAAACTGGACATGTTCAGAGATGCAAAGTTGCCAGGGATGGGATTCAGGAGGAGAGATGTACAATCTGATGATATTACACTATGTGTTTAGAATAAAAATTGAATGTGGGGGAGAGGAAGGGAAAGACAGGAAAAGACAACTGAGAGACATCAGCATCTCTTTCTCTCTAAGAATGTCTATACTGGGCCTGGGATGAACACAACTGTGTTAATATTTGTATATGGATTTCGTTACACAGGAAAGAAAAGAAAATAGCACATGTAACAATAAATTTATAAATAAGGTAATAAATTGTTCAAGTGTTACAATGAGTTTGTGTAATAAGACATTATTAGTCTTGAATGTTGCCAATTTGGATAGATAGGAGGGGGAAAATTAAATCAAGCATGCTTTTTTGTGGGGATTAAACAGAGCAGAAATGGGGTTGCAATGCAATGAAAGGGAAAAAAGAAGAGTAAAGATGGGTATGTACTGATGTCTATGCTTTTCCAAAGGTTCCAAGCTGCCAGTTTGAGTTAAATATAATCCTGTGTATGATCAGATTACTTCATTCTCAGTGAATCCAATGGGATTTTAAAAGTCTAACAGTGGGCACGCTTGAACCTCAAATCTGAAAATAAAACTGCTAGGGCACCATACTGCTTGTTCTTTATTGATGGATGAAAATGTCGTTGCTGTCTATTTTTAATAATATTTCACTGACATTCATACATTTGTATTCTCGAAGGCTTTCATGGCTGGGATCTGATGGTTGTTGTGGGTTTTTCGGGCTCTTTGGCCGTGTTCTGAAGGTTGTTCTTCCTAACGTTTCACCAGTCTCTGTGGCCGGCATCTTCAGAGGACAGGAGTCAGAACTCTGTCTGTGCTCTGGTGCAGTTTGTTTGGATAGTTGAGTATTTATAGCTGTGGGATCAGCTTTTGTCCTTTTCAGGAGATGGGTGATTGTGGTGATCAGCGTGTTTTTTGTTGTGGGTGTATTGTTGTGATAAGAGGGAGAGATGATCTGTCACTGTGATTGATGGGTGTCGTTAGCTGGTCTTTTGTGTGCAGTGATCACCGGTCCTTGTAGCTGGGTAGAGTTCGTTGACCTTTTGCAGGCTGTATTTTTCTGTGCTGGGAGCCAGGCTTTGTTGAGTTTTAAACTTTCTTCTTTTTTGTTGAAGCTCTGCTGGTGTTTGTGGATTTCAATGGCTTCCCTGTTCAGTCTAACATAATGATTGCTGATATTGTCCAGTACTTCAATATTTTGAAATAGAATTTCATGTCCAGCTTGTTTTAGGGCATGTTCAGCTACTGCCGATTTTTCCGGTTGTTTTAGTCTGCAGTGTCTCTCATGTTCTTTGATTCTGGTGTGGATGCTGTGTTTTGTGGTTCCAATATATACCTGGCCACAACTGCGAGGTATCCGGTATACTCCTGCAGTGATGAGGGGGTCCCATTTGTCCTTTGCTGACCGTAACATTTGTTGTATTTTTGTGTTGAGCTTGAATACTGTTTGTAGGTTGTGTCTTTTCAAAAGTTTCCCCATGTGGTCCGTGACCCTTTTGATGTATGGCAGAAATACTTTATTTGTGGGTGGCTGTTTTTCCTCTTCAGTTTGGTGTTGTTTTCTTGGTTTGATGGCTCTTGTGGTTTCATTTTTGGAGTAGCCATTTGCCTGTAGGGCCCAATTCAGATGGTTGAGTTCGGTGCTGAGAAATTGAGCTTCACAGTTCCGATTTGCACGGTCTACCAGTGTTTTGATTATGCCTCTTTTTTGCTGTGGGTGGTGGTTGGAGTTTTTGTGTAGGTACCGGTCTATGTGGGTGGGTTTTCTGTAGACCTTGTGCCCCAATAGGTCAGTTTTGTGTATGACCATGACATCTAAGAAAGGGAGTTGGCCCCCTATTTCTTTTTCTTTTCTTAGATGTCATGGTCATACGCAAAACTGACCTCCTATTGGGACACAAGGTCTACAGAAAACCCACCCACCCAGACCTGCAAAAGGTCAACGAACTCTACCCAGCTACAAGGACCGGTGATCACTGCACACAAAAGACCAGCTAACGAAAAACCCACAACAACCATTCATACATTTATTAATAGTTGGGCAGGAATATGAAATTTTAAAAGTTGTAGAATAAACTGACAAATTCATCAACCCCAGGCGCAGCTTTAACTCTTACAAATCTGGGTTTGAATATATATATGTAGTCAACTATATTAGTGTTGAAGTGGAGTTGTCACTTCTTTTTCTGATAGGCTCAATATCTATCATGCCTATTGGATAGGCAGGCACAAGATGGTACTCTTCATATACATGGAGCTGTGCAAATCAAGGAGATTTTTTTTTCTGTTAGTTTTTGAAAAAAAATTACCAACTTTCACTGTTCACGTATTAACAGAAAACAGAAATCAAGCTTTCAAATTATGGAGGCAGGAGAAAGCAAAACTAGCATTTCTTCATTCCTTTTCCATACATGGAAAGCAGAATATGATGTAGATCTACTGGGTTCTAGTAAAGCTCTTCCTTGCTATTACGAGGAATAAAGCTATCCAAGCTCAAGAGATGCTCGAGAAATTCGACATTGTCTTGTATATTTGTTCAAAATGAAATAAACATTCATCACTATTTCAGTTTTGATTTGACCTCACAGCTAAAAGGAGAACTTATAACTGGATAGTGGTTTCAGTTATTACCATCTGTGTTTGTGGCTTTATTTCACCTGTCCTTTCTACAAATCAATAATATATATATGCATTCTGATATATATACTTCCTACTGATAATCATCCAAAAAGTATTTTTCTTATAACACTTGGAGCAGAAATAACTGGGATTCTGACTTAAGTCTTGCTTAAGAATATCATATTGATTTTACAGACAATTTTTAAATTGCCAGGGTTGCTGATAGTGTATTCGCATCCATTCATGGTTCCTAATGAATCGTATGAAACCAAAAAGAGAGGGGAAGCACTCTTTTTTTTTTTAACCTCACATCACTAGTCCAGGTCAGTCTGAGTGACAGGTAACTGAGATGATGGCTTCAGGTACCAGGTTTGGCAGAATGCTGAGTCTGAGAGTGCCCATTATGAGCTTCCTTCTTAAATGAAGACTATAAATATTTAATGAACACTTGTAAAGCCAGCATGACTGACATCCACATGCATGCTGATGGCAAAGTTTATATTTCTGCCTATTCAACAAACTGTGTCAGCAACTTTACCTTCACTGAGAGTGAAATTAATATATAGCGTTTCATAATATAGCAGATTACAAACTTCCAAGTATAAGGATTATGATAGACAGCAGACAAAATAAGGACATTTTAACATATTTGAGTAACTGAAAATGCTCATTATTGCTAAAAAATACCTGCAAAATAATTATTACAGCATTTTACTCATTGCTAGCACTGTATTAACTTCCTGTAATTACTGTTGTGTCTCTAAGATATTGTCAGTTTTATGTCATAAAAATAATCAAGCAAAGTGAGATTAGCAGTTCTTCTTTGTGGCCTCTGTGAATCACACCCTGGGTAATCCGCGCCTGCGCGGAGCATTGTCAGAAGATTCTAGAGCTTCTGCAGTAGCAAAAAAACCACATTAGTGTAGACCCCTCCCCCTCCATATATGTACCTTGGCGCCAGGGCTCTCCTTTCAGTTTCTTTCAACCGCCACGTTGAGAGCCTCGTGTATATATATAATGTTTAAACGGGCACAAGGGGGCCATGAAAATACGAATAAACTAAGAAAAATGGGGGGGGCCCCCTTCGGCCCTAAGGCCAGAATGAAAAAAGGAGATAGATGATATAGATATAGATATAGATATACCATTTAAACATTACGTGATATTTCATTTCTCCCCAAGGTTGTTTCCCAGTTTCATATGTCCCAACCGTTGGTTCTCCCATCCTTTTTTCTGTCTCCGTCTACTGCTCAAGAAAGAATCCTCCATACTCTGGATGTCAGACGGGCCCTAGCATTTTATTTAGCCCGCACACAACTCTTCCGACGTTCAGCTCGACTTTTCGTCAGCTATCAATTCCCTACGAAGGGTCTACAGGTGACATCACAGAGAATCTCCAAGTGGGTTGCTTCTACCATCCACCTGGCATACCAGCTTGCCCGAAGGCCAGTTCCTGAGGTCATTCGCCCTCACTCCACTAGGGCAGTGGCAGCTTCCACAGCGTTTCTTCGCGGCATTCCTCTTCCGGATGTCTGCACCTCTGCCACCTGGTCACAGCCGTCCACATTCATCAAGCACTATAGATTGGATGTTCGGCAAAAATCCGATGCGGCCTTTGGTTGTGCTGTGCTAGCTTCTACCTTGGCGTGACACCCTCCTCTGGGTAAGACAGCTTGTTAGTCACCCAGGGTGTGATTCACAGAGGCCACGAAGAAGAACGACAGGTTACTCACCTGTAATTGTAGTTCTTCGAGTGGACCTCTGTGATTCACACATCCCGACCCGGCCTCCCTACTGTCACGCCATGCAGCTCTAATATGCGGTAGTTGACATAACTGAAAGGAGAGTCCTGGCACCAAGGTACATATACGGAGGGGGAGGGGTCTACACTAATGCATCTTTTTTGCTACCACAGAAAATCTAGAATCTTCCGACAAGGCTCCATGCAGGCGTGGATTACCCAGAGTGTGAATCACAGAGGTCCACTCGAAGAACTACAATTACAGGTGAGTAACCTGTCATTCTCAAACCAATATGAATGCAGTGCTCATGTTCTTGTTCTTGTTAGTGACAAAATGGAAAACAGGATGTTTGAAGCAAAATGTTTTATTGTTCTATTCATGGCCTTAGTGTTCACTAACTTCCAAGAGTGTTCTGGACCTTTGTAGAACGACACAAAACTTTTAGTCTTTTTTTTTAGAACTTCAGCCTCATCAAATTTTCTAGAATGTTCTCTGTCATGTTTCATTATGCAGTTGGGAAAACATTCTTCTTTTGTGTATGCTTAAAAAAAGAAGAGGGGGCTGATCAATGTTGTTATGTGTGGTATTCTGCTATTAACTCACACACACACACACCAAAGAATTACAGCAAGTGAGTTTTATTTCATGTCTGCAGGCATGGAGAGAACACACCTGGGCGGGTGTGGTCTCTGCTATTCAAGCATTCAGCAATACATTTTATACCCGACGCAACGCAACCCCTCTCTGTCCCTCTGGCCAATCCTGACCAACGCGGAAAGCTCACATTCTACCTATCACACGACGCAAAGCGTACCTATGCCCATATATGTATCCCTACTTGCTACACTGACTCATGTTTTCTCAACTTTCTACTTTCTCTTTCGTTTCTCAATTCTCTGTGAACTTAGAACTATTGTTTCACCTATCCATATCAATCCCCCCCTTTTCTTTTTATACTATATTCTTCTAAGGTTCACATTTAATCTCCACTCGTATTATGCTTGTATCTTCTACGAGAATCATTTGAGTCATCGCCTCACTATCTCTAGGAATCTTAGATAACTTCTTTATCCCTGTTACAACTAAAGGACTACATTGAATACAACAGCAAGCAACTATTCCTGTTATTATAAGCAGAATTCCAAAAGCGATTATTTGTTTCAGCCATGTAATATCTGGCAACCATGAAGTGAACCAACTTCATGGATTGTCATTTTCTGTCATATTATTCTCTTTTAGATCTTGCAAGTTCCCTAAATGATGTTCTATGGATTTTTTCATGTCTTGATACGTAACTTTGCACCCAGGACCTACTATTTTACAAAACTCTCCATCCTTGGCCAACAAATAATCCAACGCCAGGCGATGCTGCATTTGTACTTGACTCAAACTCTCAATCTCTTCTTGTAGTTCTCTAACTACTTGTGTGGTGGCGTTAATGCTTTTCTCTAACCTACAGGTAAGACCCAGGATGCTCCTCCTGTTTTCCTGTGCTATAATCCCCGGATAAGATCCTAGGGTTAATGTTCCCGTTACAGCACCGCCACCCTCTCTACTTCCCCTTGATCCTGATAATTGTTCATCAATTATTACTTCATCCCTACAGGTTGGTCCCAAAGGGCCCTTTATTCGGTCCTTTCCCACATTTGCACGCCATCTTGATCTTCTTCCTTCTTGGGGCTTTATTACCTGTACCGGGAAAGTCAAAAATCCTACTCCCACACAAGCACCCCTTTGAAACCCTGGGTGATAATTGGTAGCTCATCCAGAAAAGAAAAACCAAAGATTTGGATCTTTAAGTAGCATGTGTCCACAAATGCTTCCTGTTCCTGAGTAATTTGCTTGCAGAAGGGGAAAGGCAGGATATATGTTGGCTAGAGTGCTATCACTTGCATTCATTTCCACCACCCCATGTGTACTTGATCCACTACCATTACTAAACAAGGTTGTCCCTTCACCAGAAAGCCAAAAGTGGTCCCTACAATGTGTATAGTTTCCCAACTGGTCAAATCTTTCCTTAGACTTGTTAAATCCTGGTACTCTTCCATTCCAGTTACCTTGATGAGTACAACAGAAGCACAGCCCTTTAGTGCTCTTGGTGTATCTCAGCCATCTAACTTTAGTTCCATTTAAATATTCAGGTACCTGTTGAAATATTTCTTTTCTTTCTCCCTCACTTATACTCTGTAATGAACTTACTATTAAAGAGGTATCATTTATCAGTCTAGGTACCAAACTCATGGATCCTACAGAGACTGGAGACTCATATATCAAGGTCACATCCTTTCCCATTGTTTTAAATATGTGGTGTGCATGTCTTGCCCAGGAGTTACCATGTGTTCCTGGTCCAATAACCGGTGAGAACAGTATCACTCCCAACACAAAGAAAAGTAGGCAACCCATTTTAGTCCACACTTCCGTGCCTCTTCAGCTTTATCTTGAGAAGATCTGTCGGGTCTTGGGAACACGTCCACTGACTAGAATTCTCCTCTGCTGGAGCTGGCAACAACTTTGTCCGTGTGTGGTGGGTCCACCCTCCTTCGGCTGTTTGTATGGAAGTTTCAGTTGTTAGCAACACCAAGTAGGGTCCTTCCCAGCTGGGCTGTAGCGACTCGTGTCTCCACCTCTTTATAAGCACCCAATCTCCGGGCTGTTTTATGTACAGGGGCTTCCAAAGGTGTGGTCTGATGTAGTAGTCCCTTCTTCCTATTGGAAGTCAAAATAGAAAACAAGGCCAGAATATATTCTTTCAAAAACACATCTTTCATCTCATGGATCGCCCCACAGGGCTTGTCTGGCCCTATGTATATATATAGAAAATCCATACATCATTTCAAAAGGGGACAATCTCAGCCCTGTCCTTGGTTTTGTTTGAATCCCAAATAAAGCTAACGGTAGTAGTTTAGTCCATGGTAACCGATTTTCCAACATCAGTCTTTTGAGTGTGTATTTCAGAGTGGCATTCATTCTCTCCACCCTCCCAGAAGAAGGCGGATGCCAAGGGGTATGAAGTTCCCTTTTTATCCCTAACTGCTTAATTATTCCTTGAGTTATTTTTCCTGTAAAGTGGGAGCCTCTGTCTGAATCTATTACTTCTGGCAAACCAAACCTCGGGATAACTTGTTCCAGAAGGCATTTTGTCACATTCCTCGCATTTGCTTTTGTCATTGTAAATGCCTCCACCCAGCCTGTCAGGTGATCTACTATTACCAAACAGTATTTCAGCTTGCTTACCGGTGGCAGTTCTATAAAATCCACCTGTATCATCTGAAAAGGTCGGGTAGCCAATGATCTCCCTCCTTTATATGTCATCCGTTTTCCTGATTTATTCACCTTCTGGCAGATGAGGCACCTTTGTGTAATGTCTTTAGCTAGAGTCCATACCCCCATCCCAACATACTTCTTTAAAAATGCTTCTACCAGAGCTTCAGTTCCCCAGTGCCCTCCTTCATGTAAGGCTTTTAAAACTTCTCTTATTACTGCCTTAGGTAACCAGACCTGATCATCTGGCATAATCAACTTCCCTCCTCTTAGTCGGGCTCCCTGCTCTTCTGCTAGCTCCATTTCTTTCTGCTGGTAGATAAAGGGAGGATCTACCTGATCTCCCATAGGTATCAGAGCTTCAAGTGATAGGACAGCGGGAGAGCCAGTAACTGCAGCTTCTTTGGCCAAGGTATCACCCATTCTATTCCCTCGAGCTTCCATCGAGTTTCCTTTAGCATGTCCTGGCACATGAATCACAGCCACCTGTTCAGGCAGTAATAGTGCTCGCAAAGTTTCTTGTAACAGTTTTACATGTGCTACTGAATTTCCTCCTGAATTTATCAGTCCCCTCTCTTCCCATAATTTCCCAAATACATGTACTACCCCAAACGCATATTTTGAGTCTGTATATATGTTTATCCTTTTCCCTTCAGCTAACTGTAATGCTCGTTTCAGAGCAAACAGCTCCACTGTCTGAGCTGACATGCTTGGAGGTAATGACCCAGATTCAATCTCTTGTCCCCCTTTCTCAACTATGCCATATCCACTTTTCCTCTTTCCTTCTATCACCCTGAGGATCCCTCTATAAACCAGTCTTCTGCTTGTCCAATCGGTTCCTCCCCCAGGTCTTCTCTATATTTTGTCTGTAAGTTTATGACCTCTATGCAATCGTGCTCTTGACTCAGAGTTCGATACTGTGTGTTTTCCAACCCCAACCCTGGTAGCTGTTCATCTGTGACAACCATTAGATCTGTTTGCTCCAACAAAATGGCCTCCATTTGCAAAAGTCTCCCATCTTTCATCCATTTTCGCGCTGTTGCTGTAAAGATCCTTATCTGATGGGGAGAATGTACTATCAATGCCCCATGCCAAACCAATTTCCGGGCTGCCTTTACTGCAACCACTACCGCTGCACAAGCCTGTAGGAAAGACGGCCAGCCTCAAACTATGGGATCCATCATTTTAGAGAAATACGCTATTGGTTGATAAGCTCCCCCTTTCTTCTGGGTCATGACGGTCCCACAGAAACCATCTTTGTTGGATACAAACAGATGAAAAGGTTTTTGCATGTTGGGAAGACCTAGGGCAGGTGCTGAGATGAGAGTTTCTTTTAGCCTTTTAAATACCTTCTCCTCTTGTTTTTCCCATACCAGCACATCAGGTTGACTTTCTCCTAACTTGGTGATGAGGGGATTTGTCAACTCTGCATATCCCTCTATCCAAATTCGACAGAAGTTGACAGTTCCCAGCAAACTCCTCAACTGTTTCTTCGTTCTAGGAAGTTCTAGACCTAGGATCCCCTCTATTCGTTTTGGATCCAACTGTTTCTTTCCCCCTTCAATATAGTGTCCAATATATTTTACCCAGGTCTGACAGAATTGCAATTTCTTTTCAGATACTCTCAAACCTATTTTCCCCAAGTAGTTCAATAGTCTGATAGAGCTTCTCCTTACTGCTTTACCTTCTTTCCCGCTTAAAAGCAGATCATCTACATATTGTGTCAGAACCACTCCCTTCTCAGGGATCCAGTCCTGAAGGACCTCGGTCAGCACTTCTCCGAAAATCGTTGGACTTTCAGAGTACCCCTGAGGCAAGACCTGCCATTCAAATCTAGTGACAATCCCAGTCGCAGGGTGGGGCCATTGAAAAGCAAACAACTGTCTGGCAGATTTTTCCAGGGGCACCGAGAAGAATGCTGACTTCAAATCTATTACTGTGTATACCATGTGTTCAGGTGATATCCCGTTCAGGATAGTGTATGGGTCTGGCACTATTGGAGCCCTAGGTATCACTACTGCATTTATTTTTCTCAAGTCTTGAACCATTCTATAAGTACCATCTGGCTTCTTGAATGGTAGTATTGGAGTGTTATAGGGGGAGACCGATTCCTCAATCAGACCATCTTCTATCAATTCCTTGATCACTGGCTTTAATCCTTCCTCTGCCTCTTTTGAAACCGGGTACTGTTTGATTTGGACCACATTATGGGGTTTGGTATTTAATTTTACTGGCTCTATTTGTAACAAACCGGGGTTTCCAGCTCTGGCCCATACCTCAGAATTAATTTCAGTTCTATCTTTCTCCCTAAGAGGTGCTAGTTTTATTATACACTCTCCATCTTTCAAATACATTTGCATGCCCAATTTCCCCATGAGATCCCTCCCCAATAAGTTGAGGCCATTTCCCGGTATCCACAAAAAGTCATGTAATGTGACATCTTTGCCTTCATGTTTCACCATCAAGGGAAGTAGTATAGGCACTTCCTCAGGGGCCCCATTTACCCCTACCACCTTAATAGTTGCCCCCGAGGGTTGACTTCCCTCAACGTTGACTGAGAGCATAGATCTTGTAGCTCCCGTATCCACCAAGAAAGTTACCTCCTCTCCCTTTGGTCCCACCTCCAAATTTATCAAGGGCTCTGTGGAGGTTGGACCAAAGTACAGATACCCCTGACATCCCTAATCTGAATCTTCGTATTGGAGAGCCTGCAAGTATGTCTCTTGATTCTTTTCTTGCTCCTTTTGCGGGCATTCTCTTTTCCAGTGCCCTTTTTCTTTACATATGGCACAAACATCCCGGGGCAGAGGAGTCCTTGTCCCTGAGCCCCTCCTTTCCCCTACGAATCTTCCTCTCCTGTTCTCCTGACTTTCCTTCTCTTGATACCATGCCCGTCCTTGTCCCCTACCTCTTCCTCTCCCTCTTCCTTGTCCCCTGTCAGCCTCATTCACCTCCCTTACTGCTTGCACCATCAGCCCAACCTTTCTTTTGTCTTTCTCCACCTCTCTTCTTACCATAATTTTTTGTGCCTCTTTAACTAACTGCTCCAGGGTCTGTTCTGTCAGATCATCTACCCGCTGAAGCTTTTTCTTTCTATCCGGATAGGACCCAGAAATGAACCGGAGCTTCAGTGCTGCCTCATTTTCAGGGAGGTCGGGGTCTAACCCTGTATATTGTCTCATTCCCTTCTTGAGTCTCTCTACAAATTCATCCGGTGTTTCCTCCTTCTTCTGAGGGGCTCCGAAAGCCTTACTTATATTTATCGCCCTAGGGATAGATTTAACTAGCCCCTCAAGCACTCTAGTGCGGTACTCTGCACATACTTCTCTTCCTCGGACTTCTTGGACATTTAAATTTGGGGGTTGTTGGTATGGGATCGCTGTTTCAGCCTGTATGGGTGTCCTATCAGCCCCCCTTGAGATCCACAATTCACGTGCTTTCTGCACTGCCCCCCAAAACTTCTCATTGCTTGTGACTTGCTTCAATATAAATATAAACTCCTGGATTGAATATGTGGATGTCCAAAGCATTCCCTCTAGATCTTTTACAAATCCCTCCGGGTCTTCTGTTAGTTTAGGTAACTGGTTTCGGATAGCTCTTAGTTCCGTGGAAGTTAAGGGGACATCCACATACCCACTCTGTCCTCCTCCTTGTGGGATCTGACGGAGTGGATTAAGATTTATGGTTCCGTCTTCCTTTCCTTCACCGCCTCTAGCCCCACCAATGTCCGCGGGATCTTCTTCCCCAGTTCGGAAGGATCGACCATCCCCATGATGGTCGTTTCCCTCCAGCACACCTCTGATTTCCCTTCAGCTAATTCTAGCTGCTACACTGGCCCCTCTAGCTGGATAAGGAGGTGGCAGCTGACCTAGGGGTGGCAAGTGATCCAGGGGGTCCCACTCCTCCTCTCCTCCTCGCGGAGCCGAAGGCTCCTTGACAGTCTCTACCATTGCAGCGCAGACTGCACCTGCCCCTGCACACGGCCCCGTCAGAGCAAAAGCCACCCAAGTGGACATATATGGGACTTGTTTGTTCAGTTCTGGATCTCCAGGTCTCATCATAAAATACAGATGTAAAGTTTCCACCAATTTGGTCTCACAGGACCCAAGAGGCGGCCAGCGGCTGTCACAAAAATCGAACTTAAAGGTTGGCCATACATTCATACACAATCTAACCATCTCTCCCTTGGTCATATCCTCCGTGGCATACTTTTCCCATACCGACGAGATCAGCCGTCCCAAGGGGCTATCCCGAGGCACCTCTACCCGTTTCCCTACAGGCTTTTTTCCCCCTCGAGGGCCTTATTATTATTATTATTATTATTATTATTATTATTATTATTATTATTATTATTATTATTATTATTATTATTATTATTATTATTATGAAAACTTGTTTCCCATATTCCTCACGCAGCCACACTATCATGTTCTAACTTGACCAAGCTACTCACCCTTAATTGGAGATATGAAGTTTCTCTTCACCAAACCCAAACTATCAGTTGCTGTAGTCTCTTTTTCCAATCAGGGTTCTTGGGGTACAAGAGGTGGGCCTTACCGCAACAAGGGCCAACTCAAACCAGTTGTTGGGGCGCCTCCCTTCCAATGGCAGCAAACCCTTCCTCCCGTACTCCAATGGTGGAATGATTACTTAAAATCTGTTCCCCAACTCAATAGAGCAATATCCCACTTCTGACACAAAATTGTTATGTGCGGTATTCTGCTATTAACTCACACACACACACACCAAAGAATTACAGCAAGTGAGTTTTATTTCATGTCTGCAGGCATGGAGAGAACACACCTGGGCGGGTGTGGTCTCTGCTATTCAAGCACTCAGCAATACATTTTATACCCAACGCAACGCAACCCCTCTCTGTCCCTCTGGCCAATCCTGATCAACACGGAAAGCTCACATTCTACCTATCACACGACGCAAAGCGCACCTATGCCCATATATGTATCCCTACTTGCTACACTGACTCATGTTTTCTCAACTTTCTACTTTCTCTTTCGTTTCTCAATTCTCTGTGAACTTAGAACTATTGTTTCACCTATTCATATCAATGTGTTTGTCGCCTGATGCTCTGTTTACTCTGGAGCTGGCCTAAAATGTGAGGACTTCTTCCTGGGAGACAGAATGGCCATTTGTTCTGATCTATGGAAGATCCTCCTCTGTTTGAAGGGCTCCTGTATTTGAAGAGCTGCTCATTCCAAGCCTGGTTTAAAGATAAAATACCTTTATGGAAGGAGAGCAAGGCTCTTGTATTTGTCCACCATTTTGTAGTAATTTGTGGGTATATTTTATTTCTGTTTAACTCACACAAGTGATTTCTCAATTTGTACCTATGCCTATAAATTAGTATATGCCATTATCAGGTAAATGTATGTCTTCCTTTGTCTTCCGTTTTGGTGATGCTTTTCCTGTTTGGAATGCACAGCTGTTCACACAACTAGGAAATGAAGGAGAAGTTGCACAGTTATGGACCAGATGATGCTAAATTTTGAGTCGGCACAGAGGGGTTATGGCTTATACTGTATCTAGGAACAGCTCTCTATAGATCTGCACCCTGTCTTCCTCTTTGTACACAAAGGAAGCAAGATTGTTTTCCTTGGAGCCAGTGCAGACGTGGAGTTGCTTTATACAAATCTTCAACCATGAGATGCTGTTAATGATGCTAGTCCTCAAATGTTATGGCTGCCACAGGCAAATTTGAACATCAGAAGAAGATGGTAATAATGGTTTTCTCATTTTTTCAGTTAAAGATGAACTGATTGAAAATATATCTGTACTGCACTTCAACAAAGCTTTGAGTGCAGGGGTAGAGATTCTAGCTGGCTTGTATCCTTTTAAATATAGAATTCAGGAAAAAAACTGCTTATGGTCTATGAAAAGGGTGCTCTGAAATTTTTTAATTAGTTGTATTTCTGCCTTTTATTCAGTGATAGCTGTGCAACTTCTTCATTTCAGGATGGTGAGCATGGCTGTCTTCCTCTGTATTTTATCCCCACAACTACTTTGTGAGGTAGGTCAGGCTGAGAGACTGACTGGCCCAAGGTCACCCAGTGACCTTCATGGCCAAGTGGGGATTTGAACCCAGCTCTCCTAAGCCATAGTCCTACACTCTTAGCTGCCCTACCACACTGGTAGTAGCTGAGAGTGGCTGTGGTTACCCATGTAACTTCAGCTATGCAACTTTAGTAGTGCTCGAAACTTTTTGTTCCTATTTTAACATGGAACATATTGTGGCGAATTTGGATAAGGAAAGAACCCAGGTTTCATGCAAAAAATCTTAATCATGGAAGATTTGGAACTAATGAAATAGAGTAATTCTTCACAACAATATTTGTAATGTGGAATTAATGACCAAAAGATGTAATAAATGACATCAATTTCAATAGCTTTAATAAGTGGATTCACTATATTTTTGAGGGATAAGGCTATCTAAGTCTGCTAGTCACAGTGGGTACACCTTTAGTTTACCTTTGAATATATCAGTTGCTAAGTGACACAACCAGGAAGATGTTATCTTGTTTTATGCCGTCTTATGGGCATTTGGCTGGCAGCTGTGGGAACAAAATGCTAGGCCGGTTAGGCCATTGGTAGGACCCAGCATAGTTCCTCTTATGTTATTATTCAGGAATTCATCATTAGGTGCTTGTAATTGAAAACATTTGCCTGAGATATTGGGGGCAGGGGGAGTGAGGAAATGGCTATATAATTTTTATTTGGTAAAGAATCATTAAAATTGAGTCAGATAATTAAATTTAACAATTGTGCATAAGTGAAATTAGTAAAACAGTGCTTAGTGCAACATAAAACCCATTATTCGTGGTTCATCTTCTGTCTACCAACCCTGTTGAGTGAATTATTTCTCAGAGGAGCCTCCATTAAACCTAGGGAGTTAAGCAAATTAATTCACTGTAAAGACTATTATACAATATGCAATTATGTTCTCTCTTCTTAATTTTTTTAAAATCAAGTTGCAATTTAAATATGTTCAGTTTAGGAATCTCAGGATGGTGCCTCCTCCTGTTCCATGTACAGAAAAACACTGGATTAGTCGCTAAGCACAGGCAATGGGACAGTGTCTTACATCACCCCGTTGGCATGCTAAGAGGAGATACTAGATACATCCTGAATGTGTTGTGTTTGCTGGGAGGAATCATGAACTGTGTGACAGCTTTAGGCTTAGGAGATGGAAATCAGCAAAAGAGATCTGTATTAAGGTCTTTATTTAAAGACTAGGTGGGAAGGAACTGGCCAACATTGGCATGGAGTTGGCCAGTTCCTTCCCACCTAGATGCAGTTCCCTGGTTTGGAGGGATTCTCCAGTGTGAAGGAAATTGAATAATATTTGAAAATGCCCCAGCATTTGAGCAGTGCACCCCACCATGTCTGAAACTACTAGTGGTAAAAGATGGGTTGTGAAGGATGACTCAGGACACTGTAAATGTGCTTGGATGCCATTGTATTTATCCTGGCCACACGTTGCTTGTATTTATTCTTATTTTACTTGTATCCTTTTGTATTTACCTCCCCCCTATACTGTTTGTATTGATTCTATTGTTCTTGTAATTATTATATTAGCTAAAATTTATGACTCTGTACATTTTTTTAAAGAATTTATACAATCATTGTCTTCAGTTTGTGCTGTGGCACAATGCACTGCATGATGGGTCCAGCCCCTGTAGTGCATTCACTACTTTATTGTGGGACATTTTATAGGACCCAGATGGTGGCCTATACAGACATGTGAGGTGGAAATAGAAAGTTCCACTATCTTAGGCAGATTGCTAAGTCAAAAGTAGGTTCTGTTACCTTTCCTCCAAGACGGTGTGTCCCGTTAGGTAGCTCCTAGCACTGCCAATTAAAAGACAATGTGCAGCTCCAACATCTTTTCCTTCTCCATGTTTTTCTGTAGTAAGAGGAAAGATGGAAGAGCATTTGAAAAACACAGGAGGATTGTAAAAGGGAGATAGTATTGTTTGTGTTTTCATTATCATTCTAGAAAAAAGAGCTGTCCAGAAAAGTAAAAGGCAAGCTGCAGAGGAACAATAGGTAGAACAGACAGCTAAATTCTGTGAATCAGAGGCTTAAATACTGTTGTGCAGCTCTGCACACACAAGACAAAACTGTGGACTTGGTTTGGAAAATCCCAGCATGATGGGAGTGCTGTTCATGAAGCATTTCTGCATGCAGGCTGAGGAACACTTGAGATGGAACCCCGGCAACCAATTGTGCAATCCTCTGACTGGGTGTAAAGTCCACCAAACTTACACAAGCATAAATTAATGTTATGCAAAGACATGCAGGATTTCAGCCACTATATAGGAATAGAGAAAAGTCCATTGTGGCAGCACAATGTTGAATGAACTTTGGAAAATAGCATTTGAAACCACTTTTTAATGTTTCATTAGGGTTAAAATTGAGTGGTGTGGCCAGAAAAAGTCTCTACATCCTGATTTCTAGCGTGTTTCATGATACAAAAAAAAAACCTCAAGACTGAGCATGTTTTAGTTTGTATGTAGTTTACATGTTGTTTTTGAAAGTATTTTTGCTGTAAGGCTAATTCATCACAGAGGCCAAGATACATTCCACACTGCTATTGAGAGGAGGCTCAAATCGTCTATCTTAGAACAAGACAAACACAATGCCATTGGGATGGAACACACAATCAGAGCCAAGGACAATTGTAAAAAGAGAAATCTAAAACTATAAAATGGATTTTCATATGTCTGTCTCACAGACTAACTAATGAGGCTCCTTGTCAGAGGCATTTTCTCTTCTGGAGGTTTACCTGGTATTTAAATGAAAAATGTCAAGGGTTACGGGGAAGATTTAAAAAAGCACTTTTCTATTTAGGCTGTGCACGCATATACTGTAGATCAAACTTTCCAAACCACACCTCCTCTTAATGTGTCATACTATAACTCCCATCATTCTTAGCATGGCTGTTACTCAGTGGGGATAGTGGAAGCTGTAGTCCAACCCAAAGCACTGCACTAGGGAACACTGATATATATATAACATGAAGATTATATATATATAGTCTATCAGCTTCATACTCCAGCATATTATTAACACATTTACCACATACGTATGGTTGTCCTACTTATATCTCACTTCTCTAGTACGTTTGGTTTATCTCATTTTATCTTCATAAACTTGTAGAGTTGGTGAGGTGGCTTTGCAACTGGCTGGACTCTGATCTGCAGTATCCCTGCTCAAAACTGAGTAAATCAAGGTTTCTATGCTCTAGATTTATATAGGTTATTTTGGAGAATTTGCCTGAAGCCACATTATGTCAGAAAATAATTTTTATGGCCCCAGTGGCTTGTGAAGTGAGCCATGGAGGGCACTGCTAAATGTTGAGGGAGACACCTGCTTGCTCAGTTCTTGAGCTGCCTATGTTTATATCTCTGCTGCATGATGAGACATTTTAGGCAGTACTGACAACCCCACCACCTGCTGTGAGAATAGTCATCTCTTTTTAGTTACTGTGATCTCCCTCCATTGTATCAAGGCTTTTCCTTGATATGGAAGAACAAGCATTTGAGCAACATCCATTGGGCCTTTCATTCTTCATCTTCCTTTTCATTTGTTTTTGTTAAGTTTTGTTAAAGGTCGCCTGGAGCTATGCTTGTACTTAGCAGTTCAGAGCCATTTTCATAGCAGAGAGCTGCTCAGTCCTGTAATGCCAAATGTAATGTCCAAATGTGAACTCTGTAATGAAAACAGGAAACGCTTTACACAGACATGTGTACTAATATGGGCAGTTTCAGCAGAAGGTGGAAGTACCTTTTGAAAAGCCCATTCCTGAAAAGCTCATTCAAAAGTACTTTTGAAAAGCCCCTTCCTTTATGGAGTATTGAATTCCATAAAAAAGCAGTCATTGTGGAGAAGAAAAGGCTATGTAAAGGCCCAAGTGCTGATTTACAATACCTACTTTGGTTCACCACAGCATCTGGTAGTAATCTGCAGCTGTAAATGAACTGCATGCCTCGAACCAGAGCTCAGGCTGCCATGAGATGTCATATTCTCTGTGCAACAAATAATGGTTTGTTAAACAGTTGGATTGGGAATGAAAAACAAACATAAATGCACCCTCTCCCTTTCATTTTTCCAATTATATTTCTGGCTTCAGAGATTATTAAATGATTAGTTAAACCACTAAAATAGTGAAGGTAAATTCTAAGGATAGTCAAGTGAAGAACTGGGTGGGCTTTTGTATTAAACTGGATATCATTTGCAATTTTAAAAATACACGTTAATTGAAACTTTTGTTTTTCATTAAAACTATATCATTGCAAAAAGTTCAGGGTCAATAATACTAGGCAGTGGCCAACATCCTCATGTGTCATTACTAGAGATGAGTATTTTGTATTCTTGGAGATATAAATATGACCCATGGCACCTGTTGACCTCTCCCTGGGCTCCATGTGGCACTGGGGTCCTTTGTCAGTGGTGGTGCTCCAATCCTGGCAGGAGCCCAGCCGGCCTTTCCCTGCCTCCCCACGCAGCCGACCACTTATCGGCTGAGCTCCACACCAAAGTGGTCGGCTGTGTGGGGAAGGGCTACCGGGCTCCTGTCTGGATGGATGCACCACCGCCATTGAAGAACCCCAGCACCACACGGAACCTGGTGAGTGGCCTGGCCAGTTCTGGGGGAAGGAATTGGGTCATATTCATATTTGCCTACACAATTTGTGCTAAGTATTACTAAGCAAGAAGATGTGGGCCAGTGCAATGCATGTAATACCCATAATGGGGTTGTGCCCTTTAACAGCTTTTGAACTCTTAACTCCCCTCAGCTCCAAGAAGCATGACCAATAATTAGGGATGATGGACATTTCAGACTGATAATATCTGGCTACAGGTCCTCAACCTATAGTAAAGGTGTGGGGGGCTTAATTGACTATTAAGTTTTTAAAACATCATATAATGCATTGTCTGATTCCAACATATCTGTAACATAATAGCATCAGTTGCAAAATACAACAGTACAGTAACAATGAATTGTAAATTACATATAACAGTGACAAAATTTTACAGAAATTGAGACACACTGGGACACACTGATAGTCTCTGGTCAAGCATCTGATGAACAGTTGTCACAGTTCGTATCTGTGAGTTAGACAGGAAAAAATTGAGGAAAGAAAAGTTATGCAAAGCACATCGGTGCCTCAATTATCTGTCATTGCATTTGTCACAGAGATGATACCTTCCGCTTTTCTTCCAGTTGATAATGTTTTGAAGCTGCATCTCTTGATGTCCCAGGGAGGTTAACTCAGCCAAGCATTTGATCACTTTTAGGTCTAAAATTGATAGAGATTCTGTATGTCTTTTGCACTGTTTATTCAGTTGCAGGTTGTTTGGTTTCCAAGCAGTGCCCTGAAAGCTATGAGGGGGGAAAAAATCATTGTCATTTTAGGGAACATAGTTGTATGGATTTTTTTCAGCAATGTTGAGGTACATTTAATCCAAGATCTGTCTTGAGATCTTCTGATACTTGCTGGACTATTTCATTTATGAACTTAATCAGTTTTCCATCTCAGAAGTTATAAAGAACTGTGGTCTAACAAGTTGGGAAATCAACGTGCGAGGGAAGGAAGGAGAACCCCATCTGTCACTTGTTCCTTATCCATTAAAAACACTCTTCTCTTTTCCCTTCTTTGGACTGGAAATTTGAAGAGGCTGGAAAAATTACTTTTCAGTGACAGTGGACGTGCTGGCTGAAGATGCTGCAATTTCTTTTCTGTAGTCCAAAAAAGAAGCTTATCCAAGGTCTGGGAATGTAAATTCTGAATCAGGCCAGTAGGTTTGTATTATCTGCTGCCAACTCAAAAAATACTCAAAGGCTGTTGGGATAATCAAGCAACATGTAGCATACATGCCTTTAGGAATGAACTTACAGTTTAATTTTCCTGTTACAATATATCCTTTGCAGGAATATGATTAAATGGTAAAGAATTGGGAAATCAGCTTTCTACTTTCTCCCCCCCTCCCCAGAAATTATTTCTTTGGAAATTGTCACTTTCTTAACAGTGTGATACAAAAGTTAAAAGTTGATAGATTCTTGATCAAAGACAGTCTGCAGAATTTACTTTGGCATTTATTAAAATAATTATTTATTTTCAGCTAAGCGAAACAGCATTTTTAAGCTGGCTGTGAAGATGAAGGTTTTGTACCATCCTTATTTTAAACACTCATTCTGAATGACTGTGGCATATCTGCAAGGTTATTGGTCCTGGTGGGAATGATGGGAGTTGTAGTCAGACACATCTGGAGAATACCTGGTAGAGAAGGCTGCAGTGCACTGTGCATTTTCCACCAAAAATGGTTAACAGAGCCAATATTTCC
This sequence comes from Intellagama lesueurii, assembly GCA_037013535.1. NCBI lineage: Eukaryota > Metazoa > Chordata > Lepidosauria > Squamata > Agamidae > Intellagama > Intellagama lesueurii. The sequence goes on along the minus strand of JBAJHW010000004.1, from coordinate 88,535,437 downwards.
TTCAATATAGCATTTTTGTTCTTTTTAGGAAGTTCTGTTTTTTAGTGTCTTGGGCAGAGAAATTAGGCCCATGCTAGGAATTTGACCAGTCTTCTAATCTTGTACCCTCAAATGTTTTCCTAAAAGAAAATGATAGTAACAAAAAACAAGAATACTTTATCATTACCACTGCAGAGTAGGCACTTGATGGTATTTTTCGTGTTCTCCCCCTGGGAATGCTTCAGTCCTTTTTACGAGGTTGTTTAGTTTTCACATAGAAAATGAAAAACCTATTTTACCAATTGCATTTAAGGCAGGGCAGTCGGCCTACATAGGTATGTAAGGTTCAAACTCAAAAGAAAGATCAGCACAACTGACAAAATTATGTAGAAAATCAAGTCAACTTGAAATTCTAAGAAAAGAACATACTACAAATCTAAATCTGGCTAAAAATACTGTATTAGCTTTTTCTGGGTTTTATTTTGATTGTTCAGATTTTTAAAACTATTTAAACTAGGTTAGTCTATTTCAAAGTCTCTTTGTTAATATCCTGTCATGAGATCTTCTGATACTTGCTGGATGTACTGAATGAAAAGTACACTTTTTAGTTTCACTTTGCTGAAGTGGGGGAGAGGCATGAGGGTGCAAAGTACCAACACACTTTAGGTGTTTGGTTGCTAAAAAATCATTTTCCAAAACTGGATCATGTAGTTTATTAAACCAGTGATGAACATATGGTCAGAGAACAAAAAAGACATGAACAACCTACCCCACAGTGGAAGAACCTTTGCATGCAGATTACATGCCCAGATATTTTCACTCATCTCCTTTTTCACTGGAAAAGCTTTCAAAACTGGGAAGAGATTAATTGTGATGTAAACCATTCTCTGTTTTCTGAAGTTGAGCTTATGAGGGATACTAAATCTTGAAGGGAGAAACTTCCATTTCCCAGGCTAAATGAGATTTGATTCACATTAGGTCCTTTAAGGTGAACAATTCATCCAAAAACAAGGGAATTTCTAAGATGTACTGTATCTCTAAGCTAATTTGGCCAGTAATGAGGTGCTTTCCCTCAAGCATTTTTTAAGCACTTCAGGGTGCTTAAAGGTAAATGTGTGTGTGCTCTGCGCCGTCAAGTCTGAACCAACTTATTTATTTAATTAATTTTTATACTGCCCATTTGGCAGAAGGCCACTCTGGGCAGTTTACCTGCCGCCGCCACCCCCAAAAAGAAAAAGAAAACAACTATCATAACACCATAAAACGTAACAGAAATTCAGAAATAGACATAAGATATCTTATAATGGCCGCAATAGGGCTTACAAGGTAAGTGAGATATTTACGGAGTGGTTTTACCAGTTCCATTCCCCCACTGAGTTAACATGGCCTAGCAAGGACTCAAATCCTGTTCTCCATAGTCCATCACTCTATCCACTACACCACACTGGGAATCCAGGTAAATAGGCAGCCATTAATGAGGCAGGAGAGAAGCAGGGAGAGAACTAGGTAACCTGATGCACATTCCAAGTAAAGGACAAACTAGAAGTAATTAAGGTCTAATATTAAATGAACTTTTGCCTTTATCATGCTTGTTTTTTAAAAAAATGTAAATTACTTCAGCTGCAAACACTGTGATCATTATCAGAATAGCAACTGGTAAGAAGAGGGATATACTCTTTTCTCCCCTGCCTTCATCTTAAGGAATATCCCATCTCTGAAGCTGGTACTGGAAGGAAACTCCCCAGCTGGAACCAGTGCACATTTCTCCCAGTGCAATCGTAGTCTAGCTCAGTACCATGTGATTCCAGTGATTGTCACTTAAGCACATATGTGCACATATGTGCACTTACAGAAATGAGTTAATGAAGTTATTTGCACTTTTGAAAACAGCATTTAACATGGCTTTTAAATTGATCTGAAGACAAGATAGGCTTGATAGGCCTCGTTGTGCCTTTTCAAAATCAAGATAAGTACAAACTAACCAAATCTTAGTGATCATAGATAATAAGTGCATATTTGTCGTAATACTCTAACTCCTCTTTTTACAACAATCTCCATTTTACAATAAATAAACTCAAGATGTTTTAGACAGTGAATATTGCTTAAATACAAATCATGGCTGACAAAGATTTAGCCTCAGGAATTATTTCCTGGTCATTCACCCCTTTGATCAAAATTCTTACTCTCTCACAGCTTCACTCTGACCAGGATAAAGGAGATGGTTCGCTTAAATACATTCTTTCGGGAGACGGAGCAGGAGACCTCTTCATTATCAATGAAAACACGGGAGATATACAGGCCACAAGGAGACTAGACAGAGAAGAGAAGCCTGTTTACATTCTTCGGGCTCAGGCTGTCAACAAAAGGACTGGAAGACCTGTTGAGCCAGAGTCAGAGTTCATCATTAAGATCCATGACATCAATGACAATGAGCCACTATTTACAAAAGATGTTTACAATGCAAGCGTCCCAGAAATGTCTGATGTAGGTAGGTGTCAGATCAGTTAACAATGCAGAGATTGATTTTTCACTAGCCGGTCCAGGAACAGTTCTAGACTTATGTCCTCCTGTCTCAGTTCAATTAGTAGTTTTTTCATATTATGCATGAACCTATTTAAGACATTCTTGTCATGTCGTACAAATTAAGCCATTACTGACAGCCTAGGGAGAAAAGGAGAATATAGACATGGTGTGTCAACACAGATGACAAGTGGCATACCAAGTGTAATGATCACAACATACATGTAGCCCTGTAGAAAGCTGGTCATTCATAACATTCATTTATTGGGTCAGGAGAAAGATTGTATCTTCGCTCAATCAATAAAGGACTCCCTACCATGATACAGAAACTGTGGTACAGTTTACCAGCTCCCTTCATGGTTGTATGCAAGGAAACCATGGCAAGTTGCCAGCATAGGTGTCAAACAAGCATTCATCCATTGTTCTATACAAATTCCCTTGCTTGATCATACAAAGTCAAATCTACTAATCCATCCTGTTTCCAACAGTGATTAGTTAATGGTTTTGGAAGTTCTCAGGGAATACCATAAACATGATAGCTTGTCCCTGCTCTAAGTCCAAAGTATCTGGCATTCAGATCTGAGATACTGCTGCTGTATATGGAGGCTGGCTAGCACAACTAATAGCCACAGATAGAGCTATCCTCTGTAAAAGCACATAATGCTTTCCAAAAGCTTCCTAGGTTGGCAGCTATAACATCTTACACTGTCAGAACAGGACTATCATGCTCTATCAAGAGCCTTAGTTGTCTTTAGGCCATAACACAATGGGAAAGAATGATAAGGAAGAGAATATTTACATTAAAGAAAAGTTCTCTGTGTTGACTGATTCAAGCCATCTGGTTTAAAGAAAATATCCATTTGTCAGGAAAAGGTCTGTTAAAGTTAAGAGATACCCTTTTCCAATCTATAAATGATTTTTTCCCCTCATTGGACAGATTTTTCCAAACCCATGCCACTATTTCCTTCTTTTTCCCCAAACTCACAAATGAAAGTTCAGTGACCTCTAACAGAGCACAAAAGAACAAGAAACATATTTAGGAGCATACATTGTCTTGAATGGAACGCAAAGCTTAAAATTTCAGATAGATGGAAGGATAAAGGAGATCCTCCTCGCAGGAGGATATGTGAACTAGAAATGGTCTTGTTTGACAGCTCACAGATAGGTTCAGACATTACTAATGCACATGTTGCAAGAAAATTCTTACTCGTACACACAGATACTATATTTCCTTATGTTACCATAAGCCCTAAGTTTGTGCAGTGTTTGCATACTAACACTTCCAACGGACTGCAGGAGGCAATTCCAACTGAGAGACTGTGGCTTAATTGCCCCTCTACACATGGCAGTCAAGAATCCCTCTCATGTGCCTTAGCCCCGTAGCAGGTTTTTCTGAAATAAAATCTAACAATGGAAGAGCAAAGAGTGTGTTTACTTTGGTCCTCCAGATGCACTTTAGAGAGGAAAGACGAGACAGTTGTTTAACCTGTGTTTCAGGAGAACTTCCACACCCTCCTTACTAGATATGCAAAGTCCAAATAATTTGGAAACAGTTATTGTTCTTATATAAAAGAATACTTTCTGCCATTAAATTTGTTTCTAGCATGCCCCCCCCCCCATGGCATCTCTGGTATAAACTCCATTCCCTGGGCCCATGTGTCTGGCCAGAGGCAAGGGTGAATGTTTTATATGGTGTCCTTTGGCTAAAAGCTTGTTTTTCTATATTTTATTATATTTTAGGTACATTCGTCGTGCAAGTCTCAGCAACAGATGCCGATGACCCTACTTATGGGAACAGTGCAAGAGTAGTCTACAGTATTCTCCAGGGGCAACCGTATTTTTCTGTGGAATCTGAGTCAGGTCGGGGGACCTTAATCTGTCATTCTCTGACAACCTCTATAATTTAAAATGATGGGTTAAGTAAAGCTAGGACATATTAAGCAAACTCGTCAAAGACATTCCATTTGACTCTCAGTGCAGACTTTGAGAGGCCCAGTGGAGCAATCATCACACATTGTTTTAATCTTCCTATCTTGAGCTAATAAGCAGGACTTAACTGAAATATAAGGCCTTATTAGAACAATCAGAGACTGTATATTTAGAATGTGTTCATTAAAAATACCTCTCAGTTCAGCCATTTGGCTCTGATGGATAAAAAGGAGAGGGGAGAGATGGAAAACAGATTACTATAATTCACATCCAGGCATGTAGACAATCCAGCATCTCCCGTTAAAAACAGGGTTAGGAAACATGTTGATTTCCATTTCCCTTGCATTTGAAATTCTTAAACCACAAATTCTTTCTGTCCAAATATGAAGACATTTGCAAATGTTGGTTTTGTTTCAAAAGTAAGCTGCAACACAGTTCCCCTCCTGCCCCCATTTGCCCAGCCAGATTCAGTACTACACTTATCCTAACTTTGATGGCTTTCGTTGCATGCACCTGCCATATAGCTGTTAAAAATATCCCCCATGTCAGGTGGCAGGTAAAAAAAAATCCTAGCACTAGGACAGCAAGAAAGAAAAGAAAGAAATGGAAAAGAAGAGGAAGGGAAGAGGGAAACAAGCAGACCCACACACCAGTTGTGGGAAGGAGAGGATTAAAAGGTTAACAAGGTGCAAAGGAAGCTGAATCCCTCTCCTTTCTCTGCTGACTCCTGTGTGAATGGTTGAATTGAATTAACCTGGAGAAACCCAGCTTCCCAGGTGTGACTTCCCAGAGATTCCATTCACATTTTACCCACTGTGTATTCACACCCGTAATCAGTGTTTTGTGGCTGCTACACATGCTAAGTCTTTATTGGATTGTTAGGGGTATCCTTCCACCCACTAAAGGATGATCATTATTCCAAAAAAAAATTTCCATGGTTTTGCTTTGTTGGGGTTTTCCCCTCCTCCTGTTCTGCAAGCACATGGAATTCCCTCAGGTTTACACACTGGTGGTGCCACTTTGGCTATATCAGCAATGACATGCACAGCCTGGTCATGGGAAATAGAGGGAGTGATGGGTAAACAAACTTGTAAAGACACCAGACATAGAGCCCAATAGAGTGTACTATTTCTTTTTGCTGTCCGTTTCTTTTCAAAAATTCACTGCCATACTTGTTTCTGTTTTTTAAATATATAGAAAGAATGCTTAGATGCTTGTTACGTCTTAGTGAATTTCTTCCAATTTCATGTTATGAGCTTTTTAATCAAACCTTGCTGAAGCCGGTTTCATTGCTTTTAGCCAGGCTGTCAAGATAAAATGTGAATGGAAAAATGGGTGGGAGAACAAACACAGAGAAAGTAAGCAGTGAGGAAAAGTTATACTTCTTTTGATTTCATAAACGATTTTAGAGTGGGATCAATAGGTTGCTGAAAGAATGGTATGAAACAACAGGATATGCGAATAGCTTGGATATTCCCCCAATACCCCCACACACACACATACACACACACATACATCATAGCAGCTGTCGCGGGTGCCAGTCATGCAAGCGACAGCAACAGATCCAATTTGACAGTGTGCTGTAATTTAGTGTGACAACTTGGCAACAGTTTACACTAGAGTATGTGCAGCTATCGTTTAGTGACCCATAGTCAAGCAGAGATTTAAATTTATCCTGTAAAATGTCTTGGATGCTTTTCTATATGGTGTGTAAAAAAAAGTGTGCATATAAAAGATACTCTGACATGCCATAAAAATTAGAATATACCCAAGCAACAGTATACTTTGGAAGTCAAGCATATGTCACAGCAAATATATATTTTTTAAAAAGCTGAAAAGGTCTCACTTAAATGCAAAGGGAAAATATGTTTCCCTCCCCACTGCAGGCTGCCTAAAGCAAATGTGTTTTGGACCTCACTGAGCAAATGCCACTCCTATCTCCGGCAGTAAAAATAAAATAACAAGGCCAGTAATCTTTTGACCGTCAGCAGAGTGTAACACTCTGCCAGCAGTAGTTCCTCCCAACCTCCATTGTACACATAGAGATCAGGGAGCATTCCTATTTACATCAACAGGGCTTCCACTTGTGGAAGGAGGTCCTCGCACAAGTTTCTGTTGTGCAAGTTGAACAGTCAAACAATATTCTGCCCTAAGAATGTAAATAGCAAAAGATATGCAATGGTTGTTGTGGGTTTTTCGGGCTGTCTGAACCATCGGATCCCGGCCATGAAAGCCTTCGAGAACACAAAAGATATGCTACTTTTCCATGGCACCTTCTCATTCTCTTGCCTGAAGGCACAGTTATGCTCTCCCTAACAGCAGGGCCAGTCTTGTGAGGAAGTTCATTCCGAGGCAGACAGGTACCATTCCAACCACTGAACTCAAGTATTTCCAATAACAACACTATCTTCAGTAGTATCTTTCATTTTCTCATCCCTAGGCATCATCAAAACGGCTCTGCTAAACATGGATCGAGAAAACAGAGAGCAATACCAAGTGGTCATCCAAGCAAAGGACATGGGAGGACAGATGGGTGGATTATCAGGAACCACCACAGTGAACATTACGCTGACCGACGTCAATGACAATCCACCTCGTTTCCCTCAAAGTATGGAAAATTTAATCATTCAGCCTTATTTTAGTAACGCCTTGAATTAATTCTGCAATCAAATGATGTGAACACATCACAGCTTGATGATGATACATAAAAGCAGTGGAGAAAATAAAAATTATTTTAAGGGAAAGAGTGTTTTTAAACCTTTCTAGCAGGGAGAAATGTAATGGTAGAGTTTGAAGTGCAGCTGCTCATCATGATAGCACCCATAGCCATGTCTGTACCCTCAAGGAGAATCCAAAAGTACAAGCAACTGTGTTCATATGTATCAGCAAATCAGTTTTACCAGTACTCATCTCCAGAAGAAGCTTGAATTATACATTGAATTGAAACCACTGCAGAATTTTTTTGTGTTGCAACAGGGATAGCTCACAACAAGATATTGTAACCGAAAATTCCATCTCACCAGCTATTTGAGGATTGTAACTGTGGTTAGAGGGGAAGGGGAAGCCTGAGGAGAATGGCAGATGATGTCAGCTTCCCTTGCCAATCAAAACATTCCAGCTCATCAACCCTACAGATCCTGGATTATTGGGGCATAGACATGTACAACCACGAAAAGAACATCCCAAATAATGATGACAAATGCTTACTGGAAGTTTCTTTGAAATTGCTATTTAAAAGGGGGAAGAAAAAAAAACTAGCCAAAAGCCAATACACTCCTTTCTGTTTGCAAACATGTCCTTGAAAGTGAAATGCTGGGTGAAATCTGACCAATATTGCCAATAATCAGATCAGAGGCTGATGTTTTAGCTTCTCCACAATCCAAATACTCTGACAGAATATTGTACCTAAGAGAAATGATGAATTTTGCAACTTATTCAGACAGGGAAATCTGTTCATTCTACGTCGAAAACTGGATACTTGATGTAGAATTTATTGTTTTCCCAACCTCCCTCACCTTCATTTTGTGGGAAACAGCCACCTTTTTATGTTTATGCCTTTGCTCTCTTTTTTTTTTTATCCTTCTCTTTTCCTTCTAAATTGAAGATTTTTGTTGTTGTTTAGTCGTTAAGTCATGTCCGACTTAACGTACAATTGAAGATACTGATTAGTTAAGATAAGCTTTCTTCAGCTGACAATCTAAGTAGATTTCTCTTCACCTTTATCTAGTGGCTCTGATATTGTAATGTACTATTTAAAAGGGTCAAAAGAAATTATATTGAAATCAATAGAGTTGCAATAGGGAGGAAATGAATCCATGCTGTTATTCTGTGTTCATTACAATTATTCCCATGTGCTTCCTTTCTAATAGCAGGTGATGCCTTGTGGGGATAGTAGAGCAGAGGGGCAGGCTCATCAGAGGCAGAGCACTCTTTTGAATCCCTATCATCTATACTACTAAAAGAAGAAATGAAAGCACATGACCTTTAAGTTAATTGGTACAAAACAGAAGGGGAAATTCATCCACCTATGCAGACACACTTTTTGACCCACTTTCTCACGTTTCAGCTCTCACTAGATAGAAAATCAAGTGTTATACAAATAATGAGTGCAAAAGAGTGGAGAAATTCATATAGCCACACATTAGTACCGGCTGATCCACTGCCACCCTTTGCAAAGATGGACACGGAGAGCATGTTGGCAGAACTAAGGATGGGATTAGAAAAACCGTTGTTGAACTGCTGGATAGCTTCATGGTTTAGGTCAGTGGTTCTCAAACTTGGGTCCCCAGATATTCCTAGACTGCAACTCCCAGAAATCCTGGCCAGCACAGCGAGTGGTGAAGGCTTCTGGGAATTGTAGTCCAAGAACATCTGGGGACCCAAGTTTGAGAACCACTGGTTTAGGTTATCTGGCTTTGGAGCCAAAGTTTGGGAGTTCAATTCCCCACTGTGCCTCCCAGACAGGGACTGGACTTGATGATCCATAGGATCCCTTCCTGCTCTGCAGTTCAAAGATTATATTATATTATATTATATCAATCAATAAGTTCTGAGACCATCCAAGCTTTGAAGGGAGCAACATCAATACACTGCTGTGCTGTACTTCAGATTTTCACCTGAATTTTAACTAAAGGTCAGGATAACTGTCAAAAATAGAGAGAGAGGCTAGGAGTCCCTTCTGAAGTTTATGGCTAACTATGAATGTGGGATTACAGTTTGAGAGTTCAGTAGCCCCTATGAAATTTTGAACTACCCAGTGTATGCCAGTTTGTCTAATCCTTTGCTTGAAGACCTCTGTTGTACTGTATTAGCATAGAAATCGCCCACTACAATCTCACAGAAACTCCCTATTTCTGGAAAGCTTACATGTTAGGAAAAAGACTAGACTAAAGCCTATTCCCCTACCATATTAGGTTTCCATAGACATAGAGATCTTGATGCATTCTGAAATATTGGCACCCAAGAAGTAAAAACCAAGTATTTTTCTCCCCTAGAGAAAACAATGCTGTGCATGAACCTATGTCAGGTTTTATTTAAGATGTGGTGGGTTTGCTTCCCGATTGAGAAACAACTCATAATATAGGGCAACATCAGCCTATGGACACGGGCATCAGGAAACCCCTGCTGATATGTGTTGGTCCTAATGCCCTAAAGAAAATCGCACATCTTTAGCCACAGGCTTCTCATGTAATCTGAGACAATGATACAGAAGTGCTATGTCTCAAAGGTCCCCAAAGCAACATCTTCAGATCACTGATAATCCAGCACAATAAGGGCTTTGGTTGAGTTCAACTTTGTCTCATTGTGTCACATTGGACAATGGCTGTTTGTTATGTTTTATCCACTTTCTTTGACAATATAGAAGCTTCCAATTTGCCCTCTTCCGTCTGATTAAAAAACAGTGTTGTATATTATCCAAAAAGAATGTATTAAAATCAGTTGTGCAGTGAGGGAAAAGAGAAATGTCTCATCAGCATTTGTGTTGAAATGAAGTATGGCCTTATTTCAACAAGCCTCACCATACATAAAACAGCTGCTCATCCTGGTTCCACACAGTTTTTTCCCTACCCTGGTGACTGGCCTGAGGACAAACAAACGGTTTGGCAGAGTGTCCTCTACATGTGAGGCCCACATACCTTCATCTGAGACACAAAGCCAGAGTCAGCACTTTTATGCTGTCAGACAAGATACAGTTGGCTCCTTGTATTACCTGATTGGTGCTGTGTTTGCTGTAGTATCATACTTTAGCCAGGGGTGAGACATGTTTGAGTGGCAGCACTGTCTACTGGTAAGCTCCACCTTAACAACTTGAGTGTCTTACACCAGCCTACTTGAAGAGTTTAACTGCCACATTACACTTGCTTGGCAAAAAATCATGCCTCACTGTGGCGTCTAATAATTTTGTGCATTGCTTTCAGGGACCAAGTTTGCAAATGAGCAGATGCTTAGCATACAGAAGATTCCAGATTCGTTTTCTGACATCTTCAAGTAGGAGGAGGGAAAGAACTCTTGTCTGAAGCACAGGAGAACCAGTACATGTAAACCAGAAGCAGACAGCTAGCTTTATTGATAGATCTGTGGAAGAGGTACAGTAGGTCCGTAAGAATATCTGGTTCCTACATGTCCAGCAATTGCACCAATAAAATGAGACTCCATCCATTTGCCCTAAATCGTATTTTTGAAATATAACTTGGAGTGGATATGTGTGTGTAAAAAAAGCTTAAGTTCCATTTATTTCTGGTACTCATAACAAATTTCTGGACACCGAGTTCTTTGATTTTAAATAGGTATCTTTTGCTTCAGACTTTCTTTTTGGAGATTTCAGAATCCTCATAAAAATGAGATAGACCCTGGAAGCCTGAAGTGCAAGCAACATTGAGGTAGAAGAACCAATGGTTTCATAGTATAAGACAGCTTTCTGTTATGGTATGAATACTCTGCATGTAAAGAGACTGTGCAGTGATTAAGAACTCTTTAAGCATGATGCCAGCCACATGGAAAAAAGAATGGATCAGTCCTAGCATTTTCTTTAACCCAAGGAGAGGAGGAATGCAGCATTATAACGCTGTAAGTGACCAGAAGGAAGTCCCAAAGGATGACTGGCTGTCTTGTAATAACCTTAACAGTATGGAGAGTGAATATATGATGGGAGAGTTTTGGGGGAAAAATCCCAAATAAATGTGATTGTCTACTGAAGCTTCAGTCTCTTTATCTCCAGGTGCCTACCAATTCAAAATACCAGAATCTGCTCCCCCTGATTCGCCAGTTGGCAGGATAAAAGCTACTGATGCTGATGTGGGTCAGAATGCAGCAATGGAATACAGCATAATTGAAGGGGATGGCTCGGAAATGTTTGGCGTCATCACAGACAAGGAGACACAGGAAGGCATTATAACAGTGAAAAAGGTGCACATTTTTACAAGATTTACTTCCATCTCTAGTGTGTTTTATAGCACTGGTTGTATTTTTCAAGCAGTGAGTGTTGTGCTGTTGCTAACAAAATGCACAATATGTTATGCAAAGAGAGCAGAGCAACAAAAAATATCAGCCATTGATAGAAAATGGGGTGGGTGCCCAGATTAAGTCACCATAAACAGCTTGGAGACACCATCGGCTGTTCTCACCACCACCCCTGCACATCTCTGGCAGTTCTCTAGACACTTCTCTGATAATCCTCTTAAGCCTGGGTCCAGAAACTGCTTCATCATTGCTGCATCCCAGTGCTCATTGCCACCATGCCACTTCTCTTCTTTCACCTCATGCTCTCCTTTTGAAGATTTCCAAGAGGGCCAACATGACAAAAGGAGAGGGGTGGGCAACTTCAGTGGGTCTGAAGTTTTCCTCCAGCCAGGACCTCCTTCAGCTTGCCACTATGTCGCTGAAATTTGGCAGTGTATCATTAAGATTTAATATTGATTTAACTTCTTTATTTACTTTATTTCTGTCCCAACTTTCTCCCAAAAAGTGGCTCAAGGTAGCCTTTAAAGACTTTTTAAAAATGTTACAAGAAACAAGATGTTTGCTTTTATGGGTTTTCCTGGTTTGCTACCAAATGTTGTCAGCAAGCCAGGGAAACTGATCTTTAGCGAGCAGGATAGCTCTGTGGTTTAGGCATCTGGCTGTGGAGCCAGAGGTTGGGGGTTCGATTCCCCACTGTGCCTCCTAAACAGGGGCTGGACTCAGTGGAGGAGGCTTGTGGGCTGCATGCTGCATTTTGCCCATTCCTGTACTGTAAGGATGAACCCTGAGTTCAAACACTCCTTTCCCTCTGTGCTTCCATTTCTTAAGTTGCAAACACACATGCATACCTGAAATGCATGCATTGTTATTAGGGGACCTGTTCTGCATATAAAAGTAGTACCTAATAGTTTGGTGCCTCATGGTTTGGAGGAGGAGTTTGAAAGAGTTTAATTTTATTTTTAATGAAACTTGTATTACTGTTGTATTCAGTAGTTGTGATTTAAGATGAGATTAGTGAACAAGCTAGCTGTCAAAAATGGGATGACTTATTAAACAAACAGGATTGGAGGGAGGATTTTTAATTGTTCTGTACAAACCAATCAAAAATGTTAAATTGGTGTTTGCCTTCCGTTAATAAAATAAAGTATGCCCTCCAGTCAGTTCTGACTTACGGCGAGCCCTTTCAGGATTTTCTAGGTATATAGTACTCAGAAGTGGTTTATCATTCCCTTCTTCTGGGGGTGCCCTGGGACTGTTCAGCTTGCTCAGCTACACAAGCCGGTTGTGGGGAACGGAACTTCTCTTGGAGACATTTACTAAGAAAATACTGCACACATAATCCCATGAATTATCATTGTCTCTGTGCCAAATATCAGATATCAATGTAAAGAAAAAAAGATCCACAATGTTGATAACATCAGTTGAAACTCAGTAATGTAAGGTTACACTGCATAAGGCTGATGGTGCCATCGGCTGCAGCCATATTTTGACTAAACAATTCCTATGCCCTCTCCACCAAGGTTTCTAGGCTCCTTTAGGATCTTTTTGGTGTTGGGGATATTGGGACAGGAGCGAGAAGTCTTAAATGTCTCAAAATAACTGTTGCCAGTCCTGGTGACCACAGCAGGAACTGTGATGGTAATTTCCAGACATTTAGGACTTCCATCTCTGTCCCATGCCCCCTCAAAGGCTTCTCAAAAACCAAAGGGATCCTCTAAAGGAGCCTAGAAACTTTGGTGGGGGGGGGGGGATAGGAGATGTTTAATTACCAAAATATGGTTGGGGCCGATAACATTATTAGTCTCATGTGGCATAACTTTACATTACTGGATTTCAGCTATTACGTTGTATGTGAAGCGCTCCCGCGCTGGAGGTATTGAAGAGAAAATTGAGACAACCATATGTCAGAGCTTTGATTTGGATTCCTGCATTGAGCATGGGGTTGGATTCGATGGACTTATAGGCCCCTTCCGACTCAATTATTCTATCACTCTATGATGCTATGTAAAATCCTGTCAGAATCCTATCTTTTTTCTATGTGATGTAATTAATAATTCTGATAGTATACATTCTCTGTTTGTGTCCTTTGGTTCTCTCTCCCTCTCTTTTTTTAAAGGGCAGTGTCTTATTAGATAATGGGTGGGAATTATCTAATTATACAGGAGCTTTTTGTCAGAAAGCATTAACACTAATCTCATTTACAGGCAACCTATCTGATAAGTTTGATAAGGTTAAAGATATCAGCCTGTATCACTCGAAGTTTAACCAATGCAAAACAGACATTGTGTAGATTTTCCGCTGCACACTTTTGCCTTTAGATATCAATATGAAACCTGTCACTTCTTGTTCATGCAGAAATGCCTCACAGGACTTGGTGTGGTGATATCAAGTCATTTTTTATTTGTTTAAGTCTGGTTCTTAACATAGCAGTTGGCCCAGGTTTTATACAACGCAAGAAATAAAAACAGGGACAGCCTGACTACTCTAGCTTGTATCCTTTCTCCTATCCCCTGAGGTCTGCATGATGTAGTCACATCTAATTGCAACTATATTGCATGGAGTTCCCTCTCTTCCCTGAGCTACAGGAAGTTCCATGGAGACTCTGAGGGGTCCATTTCATGGAAGAGAGTGAGCATTGGAAGCTCGTGGCATTTTTGCAGTCTATTTTTGTTTGTAAATATCTGCACCAAAAATGGAAAATCACAGGAAAACCCTTAGCATCTGGTCACTAGAAAGCACAGGGGCTTCACTAGGAGTCCTTCTCTTTTCCCTTCAAGGCTCCCCTGTCTTACAAAATTTAGACCAAGCGTCTTTTGTCAATGTGACTGCCTTGCAAGAACCAACTGGTTTGCCCTCCCCGCGCAACCAGGCCTGTAGGTTGTGTGAGAACTCGGCAGATGGCCTCAATGCTCCTAAATCAAAATCTTGTAAGACATCAAAAGCCATTTAGGCAAACAACCTTGGCTAGTTCTAGAAATGTCGACTGGCCCTTCTGGTGCTAGTTAACAAGCAATCAAATCAAACATACAATGGTTATTCCTTCCCTTGATGCCACACAATAGCTTTCCTGCTATACTGTTTTACTGAATGTCACACTCTATTGCTTTTGACTTCACATCATATCCTCAGTCGTATTTCCAGTGGGGAACAACCAATATTTTTAACACACAGCTCCCATACACCTTCTGCGCACATGCAAGCACACACACACACACACACAAGTGGCCCTTCTTTCTGCTAGATGCTTTTAGGGGAAAGAGAAGACAATTTAAAGTGAGCAATTTATTTTGTCGTTTGCAAGGAAATGTTCTGTTATGGCAGGAACTGTGTGGGAAAGCATCACCATTTGACAAAAACACTAGAAAAGTGCTCATTTCAGAAATAGGAGAAAGTGAATCTGAATCTTCCCTTACTATATACTGACATAACTGAAGGCCAGGTATCTGGGTATTTCTGTTGACTCCGATAAGATTAAAACTATCAATGCCTTCCAAAAGCTGAAAGATTGTTATGTATTACTCAGAAGAATACTGTTGTCTCATGACATGTTATCTCAGAAAGGTTTTATTTCTGATTCTAGACACTGGACATTTCTGTAGTACATAATACATTGAAGTTTTCCTCATCTACATTCAATTCTCTACTGAAGCCATAATAGCAAAAAGAAGGGACAGATGTTTGCAATTGGATGCTTGACTATTTGAACACCCTTCCTTGACTTCAGCCATATTCAGACATTGTAAAATGGTTGAATATGCAGACATCAGAAAGTGTGTAGAATATATGAGTGTAGAAAGGCATAAGTAGACTGGAAAATTAGGGCCACAACTCATGTGTAGAGCCTCCACAGACAACAGAGATTTTCATCTTTGAACTCTGCACCTTCCACATGTAGCAAGGCAACAAAGCCGGAGGTGTACCAGCCAGGGCTATCATGCTCCCCTCTACGTGTGAGTATTCTACACATTTTCTGAATAGGTATTTCTGAATAGGTATTCAGAAGATCTATAATTTGAAGTAGACATATTTTCTCCCTTGAACAGACTGTCTCTTAAACTAAACCTATCACATGTTCCCTGCCCTTCCTCTTTCTAAAACCCAGGGAGAAGGTAGCTATCAGAAGAGGGATTCCCTGGGAGATAGGGCTTTCTCAAGACATTTTTCCTCTTGGGACAAAAAGCAAGATGGCACCACTCCTGTTGCACATTTGAAAGCCAACTAGATGACAGCTGACACTTATTTCAACATAGACAGTATAGGATTAAGGTTAGACCTCAGTTGAGGATACAAGTCTAGCTTTGGAAATGCAGGGCAGGCTTCCTGATAGGGAGGTGTATGATGAAAATGTCCATTTTAAGCCATTTCAGGAGGTGCCTCTGTCATTTTCATGTCTTTCATGCACGGTCCTTTCATTTAACATAAAGGAATCAGCTCTTTCAGGCTCTTTTGTTTCATTTTCCCCCATTCGTGTTTTCTGTCACTAGTCCAAAACAGCCCTAATCACTATACCATGCTGTCTCTCCTTATTCCCTCACTACACTGGCCCTGCAAAAGCACAGCACTCACCTCCACTGGAACTCTCTCCATGGCTCAACCAACAGCTGCCTCTTCTTCTGCTGTTGCCACTGACGCCAAGCACCCCCATTTCTGAATCCTGTGGGCTAGAAAGAAATGAGTAGGATGTGGCCTTGGCACTAGTTCCTACTCTCCTCCTAGCAGTGGCAGCCCCTCAAAGTGATGATGCACCAGCAGGGTGTCACCACTAGCAGCACCAACACCACCTTCTTCTTCTGGCTGTGGGTTGCTGGTTCACCAATCCAGACCCATTTACCATTTCAAAATTCCTGCCCCCCCCCCCCCGGATGTTCTGACTGGCTTGCATGGAAAGTTGTCTGGGTCCAAGACTGTTCCCCAGTCTTGCCTGCCCACTTCTCTGACATCACAAAGGCTCACCCCTCTGACATCAGAAGGACCTGCCCCTTTGTCTAAGGTTTTGGCCTTGAAATCTCAGGGGGTGGGATGCCACTGAACTGTAAACCGTATCATGCATACTGGCATTGTGGGGGCCAGGACTGTGCACCAGTCAGCTGAGGCAAAATAAGGAATGATGTTGAGAGTATGCTGAGAAAGACCTCTGGAGCTGCAATCAAAACAAACGTTTGTGTGTTTACTTAAAAGTAAGTCTTGCTGTGTTCAGTGAAATTCTACTCCCTCGAAAGTATGTTATTTCTGATTCAGTATGCAAAGAGATTGTGCTGCAAGTGTTTGTTTTGAATCACTCAGCATAGGCTTTTTCACTATATCTCTTCAAATGCCTCTTCAAATGTCAGGTCTCAATGAAAACCTTTATCAGTTTTGTCTTAAACAGGTACTTTTTTTGCTTTCCAGGCTCTGGATTTTGAAAAGAAGAGGCAGTTTACTTTGAAAGTGGAAGCTAGCAATCCTCATATAGATCCCAGATTCCTCTATCTGGGGCCATTCAAAGATGTGACCACTGTTAGAATTCAAGTGGAAGATGTAGATGAACCTCCGGTGTTCAGCCGGCCAGCCTATGTGTTAGAAGTAAAAGAAGATGTCCAGATAAACACTGTCATAGGAACTGTGACCGCCCGGGACCCTGACAGTGCGAAGAATCCTATCAAGTAAGCATATGGGCTGTTTCAGTCTTTATTATTCTTATCTGAAGTGACCACATGTCTCAATGTCAGCATATTCATGCTATTAAGAATGCTACAGATATAGCTTGGGCTAGATGCAAACATGATGGTAACCATAAAAGGCATATTTTCAGTGTTTTTCTTTTGAAATGTAAATGTAGAAGCAGCTTATCAGAGTGTTAACCAGGAACTATCTATGAGATGTTATTTAAGAAGTGAATAACGGAGCCCAAAATATAAATGAGGGGAAACATCCAGAGAATGCTTTGCAGTGCTGATGTCCCACTGAAATCAACGGGACAGAAGAAGATGGTTACCTCCCTCTGGAGGTGTAAGCAGTGTAGAAGAGAAGGAAACCAACTCAGTAGACCCTTGCAAAATACAGGTGCTTGTGTTATTGTTTTATGCCATCAAACTATGAACTATGCCCACAGTATGGATATTCAAAGATAAAATAGAGGGTTTGCCAGATGCAGAGGAAGGAAGAAGCACCTGTGCCTCATATCTTGTTTTTCCACCCCAAGAGGCCACCCGTACTGTTTAGCAGAGAGGCATATGCTGAGGTGTGACAAGGAGGTACTAGGAAACAAAGGTGTGTGGGCTCTGCAGTCTGCCCTCAGCGAGAAACTAGCTTTCCTTACCCCGGGGTAGTGGGAGATGCTGCCCCATTGTTGCTGCTCCACAGCCACTCTGGTTGGTTTCTTTATGCGAAATGGGTGTGTGTGTGTGTGTGTGCTGCTTTATCCTTTGCCACAGGTGGCCTAATGCCTTGGGCTGGCTCTGTCTTTTAACAATTGGAAATCTCCCCTGCTTCCACCACCACCAAGCCTCCAATAACCACTTTTCTTTGTTCCTGGTTTTCTTTGTGCTGAGCTGCAGTTTAATGGGTGGGGCAGAGGAGGCATCAGAGTCAGTGAGGGAGAATAGGTGGAGAGCCTGAGACATTCAGGAGGCTCACCATGGAGGAGCTGAAAGAATGGCTGTCACTGGCAAGAACTGTAATCAGTAAGTAAGTACACTGGAGGAGGAGTGAGGCAACAGTGAAGATTATGAGCAAAGGACAAGGGCAGAAGGTGAATGTGCAGCAACGGTCATGTCAAAACTGGCCTCTCTAGACATCACCCCAGAAGTAAAAGGAACAGTCAGGCAAAATAATTTACAGATGCAGGGAGAAGGTGACTGGGACTGTGCTGCTGCTCAGGCTGAATGCTTGTGGGGAAGATACAATCTGAAAGGGCCTTTCTGGTGCAACCTCTCTCCTCCTTGTGTTTTCCAGGATCTGTGAGGACAGATTAGGCTGGTTTCATCTTGACAGTGATTCCCTCTCACATACCATCATGAGTGTAAATGCTAACTCTAACTTTCCCTCTCAGCTCAGGGGGAGGATGCAATTAGACCGTTATATGTACTACTTGTCACTTGCTTGTCAGGTTCCCCTGACAGTTAGAAATAAAACCTTCAGACACTTGATGTTACATTGAAAACCCTCAATTTCTTTCCACTTGACTGTAGCTTTAAAAAGCAAAAGGGGGAAAAAAAACAGAGCACTGTCAGTTTGAAAGCCCTTTGATCCCTCATTAAAGAATCCTTCATAATGTCATTATTGAAATGTTTAGTAGGGGAGGAAAAAAAATCACATCTACATCCCTTGTTAGCCCCCAAAAGTCTTCTGGACTTGATGGTTTGGAATAAAAAGTACAATTTAAGAAAACCAATGAGGATATCCCCATGGAGCAGCTTTGTAAAATAAAATTAATTAAAAAATAATAATCCTGCCTTAAGCACAAGCAGATTGAATGACACATGCACTTGTCAATAGAGTAACATTTGAGTTGCTGATTGCCCTCAGCCTATCTGAGAGCTGGAGGAATTTTCAGATGAATTAATGCATTCCATTTGTGCCTGGATGTATGAGGATCACAATATTGAAGCTGACGTTTTTCCAGTCATGACTCCAGGGAGGTGCCTGTCCTGTTAAGACCCTATGATGGAGAAGTAGCATAGCATGTTGGGGTGGCTGCAGGCTCTCCAACATCCATCCTCCCACATTTGCCGTATAGAAGGTCCTCACAGGAAGAGGCAGTATAAGCATTAAAAAAAGTCCAACAACCACTGCCTCATAGCGTTGTCAAGGAACCCCTACTAGTCATGATGACAGTTTGTGAACGAACTTGGAGATAGAAGCCCTGTGTAATATGCATGGATGCTACCAGCAACTGGGGAAGGGACATGCTGTCTAAATTTTGACCCTGAAGTGAATTCTCAGTTGCCTCTGGTTATGGCCCTACTCAATATGGAGACAGGGAGATAGCTGAAGCAGATACTTCACTCTGCTTAATGGTAGAGCCAGCACTCCAACACATTTATCCTTAAGATCGGTGTAGCCTCTACACTCTTTTGATAGTTGAAAAGGTGAGCAGGCAGCCTGTATTATTTTGCTAAGATCAGTGACCCTGTCTTGTTTCCCTCTTATCTCAATATAAGATACAATGTAGCCAGCATCAGGATTGTTACCTTTGTTGGACAGGGTTTGTAGTTATTTACAGCATGCTCTTAACAGTTGTTTACTTAGAAGTGAAGTTCTAGGCTGTTCATAGTGTGTGCAGTAGGGTGTTCGTAGTGAAACTGAGCAGATTAGAGGTGCCATGTGTATGTACATTTGCCACTTGGAATGCACTGAGAAGGGCGTAGTGATGCTGCTATGGTTGAACATCAGTGTGGGCCACCAATTTTAGTCCCAACATTGCTGCTGAAATTCAGAATCAACCATGGTGCAAGAGAGTGCCAGAATACATTCTTGTACTGCAGAGTCCTGCCAGTGTAGAGGGCACAGCAGCAACTTCTCTTTCAGTAGCACTGCTACTACAGATGATCAGCAGTAACAGCAAGTGGAGCAAAGACTGCCTGTGGATTGCAGGCTGTGTCCTGCCTATAGGATTTTAATCATAGAGAAACACAGTGGTTGGGATTATAGTGTCAGAGAGCACAGTAACTTGAAAATTATATGGGAGAATTTGGCCACCCATTCCTCTTCCTTGACTAGAGTTGCTGGAATTATGCTTGAATTTTCCTCCAGAAGGTTTAGAGATGTACCTTTGATTGCATCCTTTATTCTAAATTAAGCTGAGAAAGAGCAACCAAGAGCAATCTATGAACTTCATTATCTATCAGTAGGTTTGAAGACACAACTTCATAGTTGAATTCCTAGCACTCTCCCCACTGAACCACACTAGGCCTCAGGGTTACATTCTAAGAACAGCTCTAAAATTCCCACCTCTTGATTTAGGAAACCATCCCCATGTGAGAGTCTAACCCTAATCTTTATAGATTTGACCAAGTAGCCCAGTTTGAGTTTCTGAAGAACAGGTAATTTACTGTATGTACTGTATCTCTTCAAATGTGTGCACACATACCAATTGACAAACAGTCTGCAAATAAATTCATTTGAGTTATTGGACCATATGGATCAAATACTAACAAAGCTTTACCCTAGCCACCTGACTGCTCTCTGTATTTATGCATATTCCCCCTTTTTGGCCTCACCGTGTATTTCTTAATCTTAGAGCTTCTCAATTTCCTAGGATTTTAAGTGAGTAAAGTCCCAAAATCTGCCATACATGCACCAGTAAGTTCATTAAAGAAATGTGAAAATGAATTTGATGTTGTCTACTTAATTCCTAATAGACTATGATCCGTAAGTCAGAGTCACCACCAACTCAACATAATTAGCAGCCCTTGATCATAAGAGACCTGGGATTATTTAAACAGAATGAAAGCAATGACAGGGTAACCTATTAAAAGCACTCTTCTAGGTCAGGGTTAACAATGTAATTAGAATATATGCTCAGTTATTGTAACCTTGTATTTCTTTCTTTTTTTTCTTCCTATACAAGAGAAGAATAATCTGAAAGTCTCATTTTGCCAAGCCCTTGTTTTTCCTCTTTGTGCTGTGTTTATATTTTGCAAATCATCCTATGTGCCTATGTGAAGTTATGTTTCCCTATAATAGTAATAGTCAGATGGAGATTTATGGTGGGAGGATAGCATGGGAAACAGGAATGGGAGGTTAATTATCATTCTGATAGTTCTCAAGCAAGATGGGAGAAAAACTTCTTTATTTTCATGCAATGAACTTCAGCGGCTGTCCTACCACTGAATCCTCCAGAGCTTCACAGGGAAAAGCCCAAATACACATTGTGTTAATGATCTGATCAGGAATTACATTGTGGTGTTTCTTTTCCTTTTCCTTTTTTAATTAAATACAATACAAATGGGGGGGGGAGTTATGACTGCCACTGAAAAGTATGATGCAGCCATATTCTAGGTAAAAATCCTTCACCATCACGTGTGACAATTAACACTTGTGGGGGAAATAGCTCATTCTCATCAATTGGCAATAGCCACATGAGAGGCATGTACTGACTGCTACACAAAAGGGAGAAGCAATTTTTTATTGGAATCACAGCTGGGGAGAAGAGGCTGAAGTTTCTGCTTACTGTGTAGTGTAGTGCCGTTCATGCCCCTCCCAGATGCACACACAAAAACGTGGTATTTACTTTTGTAAAATCTACATGATTGATAGTCAGATTAATGTAATCTGTATTTAGACCTTTCTTATAAAGCAATGCTAGTGAAGCTATGACTCTCACACACACATTCATATATTACCATCAGCCCTAGCCAGCCTGATCAGTTGTAAGATAAAAGAGAAGTGATAGTTCATCATTACCAGGAGGATTGATGGTAACCTGTTCTAGATTTAATTGGCAGAAGAGGAAAGAACTGGACACTATGGGACTCTCATCCTTTAAAAAAAGGAATGGGTATTCGACAGGCCACCCTTCTTGCTGTTATGTACCACCATGTCACTTCAATTTAAGGTGACCCTTGTAGGGTTTTTGAGATACGTCAGACGTTCAAAGAGTGGTTTAACATTGCCACCCCCATAAATTTCCATCACCAAGCAAGGACTTGAGCCCAGGACTCCCAGGTCCTACTCTATCCACTATACCACACTGGCTTTTAGACTGCCCTTAGTGTATTATAAGCTGTGTGATAGAGACTGCCTCAAGACAATGAATTTAGATGTTAAACTGCAAGAGAGTTTGGTTTAAATCACAATTCTGTCATTGTCTCCCTTTTCCAGAATAGAGGAAATTAAAATGAGATTTTAACCCCCATAGATCTTGAGAAGAGAAACTGGGTCCTGTCATTTACCACTAGTCACTGGCTTTATACTCCCTGTTTAGCCTCCTTCATCTTGGGCATTGTTTCTCCCCCAGCAGACACCGTGATCTTGCTATACCACTCCCTTTTCTGCACTCATAGCCTCAAATGCTCATGTGCTTTCTGAAAGCCACTGTAGGCCAAAGAAATGGTGAGCATTAGGATGCAAATACAGAATCAAACTTAAAGCTGTTTTCTCTGTTGCTTCTAAGAGCTGTGTCACATACACTGTACTAAATCCATGATATTCGGATTTCTGGATATTAGGCTTCATATTTCAAAACCTTACACTGCTAATCCTCCATACAGTGCGCAAGTGAAAGATGGTTGCTTAAATCTTGTTAAATAACTTGCCAAATCCTGACTAAGGCATTACTGCCAACATTCAGTATGTCTCTGAGATATTAATTGTTGGCCCAGCTTGGGGTCCTACTTTTTGCAACTCATATCATTCTGTGAGAATTTCTGCTAGCACACAGCCTTTGAAGTTGACAGATTCTAAAAACCCTAGGATTTTAAAAGATAATGAGGGATACATTCTTTCCTTTCATTAAAAATAAACTAATTAATTTTAAAAAAGCAAAACTCATGATTTTTAATTCACCTTTGCCCATTTGTTGGGAATGCTTGCCTACTGACCTTTCATTGGAGGGAACTGGAAATGACCTCTAATGATTTTGTTGCACTGAGATCAGATCCTGATGAAAGTGATGCTGGCTATGTGCAGCACTGCTTAAAAAACATAAAAGGGGAACATAAAGTGGAGACTATTTTGGTGCAGTGGAACTTCTCCTCCATAGTTTTATGGGTTAGATGTGCCTTCCCAACCAGTGGCAGGGGAGCCAGTGTGATATGGTCAGTATGCTGACCTCAAGTCCAGATGCCCTGTTAGTCATGAATTTTGCTTGGTGAACCTGGGTCACAGGTGGCTCATGAGCTGAGTCTCCACAGTGCGAAGGTGAGGTTTCCCCATTTAGGTTACTAGTTACTGCTGCATTATGCTAGCCACTATCTCTCAGCCAGAGCTCAGAAGTAACCAGTTACAAATAGTGAGATGATGGTGGTGAAAAAATATCAGGCACGGTCAATCAAAATTATAAAAACATTGACTGGCATACAAGTTTTAACCCCAAACCTAAGTATCTGTCAAATATTGGCGCAAGATGTATGCTGTTCCTAATATTGCTGCTTTTTGGAACTCTGTTGTTGTTGTTGGCTAAACTTGTATTTGCTATATAATATCAGTCAATGTTTTATAATTTTGATTGACTGTGCCTGGTCTTTTTGAATAATAATAATAATGAGTGTGCCATCAAGTTAATTTTTACTTATAGTGACCCTTTTCAGGGTCCCCAAGGTTTAGAGTACTCAGAAGTGATTTACCACGGGTTCCTTCTAGCACACTTCTGGGACTGTGTAGCTTGGCTACACAGGCCAGCTTTTCTCCACAAAGAGACAATGGGGAATTGGACACGATACCTGACTCACAGAGCCTAAAATAGTGAGCTACTGGTAATTAATTTATTTCCCTCAAAAGTGAGCATATAACTGCATTACATTACAATTGTAACTTAGTGAGGATACTTTTGCTCCTTTTGAAATGTAACAAAAAGGAACATCCTATGGCTTTTTGTTGTGCTATAAGATGTTCCTTTATTATAGATGTTGAGGAAACGGAAAGGTAGCTGGGGAAAGTGTTTTTCATATCACAGGCCAGCAGCTTGTAGCATCCAATATTTTTGCATTTGGGGGTCACAACCCCAGGATGCCATTCTAACCCACTGTCTAGTGGCACATCATTCCATGATGTCATCTGCCCCCTAGATTGGTCTTAGGCAGCATTCTGTCCTCCCAGGACCAAAACAACTCCCCATCTCTACTCTAGAGAATTGCTTTCCCTGTCAAACTGCTCTGTAAAAGCTTTTTCTGCTGTTCAGCTAAAATCTGCCTCTCCTTAACTTAGGCCTATTATAGCTAACAGAATTGTGAATTCTTCCACTTTAGTGGAAGCACAAAAGAGAGAGAGAGAGAGAGAGTCCATGTATTATTTCAAATCTAGTTTGAGTTTAAAAATAACCTCCAGATCACCAGTAAAATGAACATGTTTACCCAGTAAAATGTCAATACTTCTATTCATGCAGTTACTTAGCACAGAAATAGTGAATTGTGTTTCTTGCTTTTGCTCTTCTTTAATCTAGTAGTGTACTTCTGATACTAGTAGTGTATGTCTGATATTAAGGGTGAAATTCTGACATTGTGAGCAAATTAATTCCAGGTAAAAGCATAGGTAAAGGTAAAGGTTCCCCTTGACATTTAGTCCAGTCGTGTCCGACTCTAGGGGGCGATGCTCATCCCCGTTTCCAAGCCATAGAGCCAGCGTTTTGTCCGAAGACAGTTTCCGTGGTCACGTGGCCAGCGCAACTAGACACGGAACGCTGTTACCTTCCCACCGAGGTGGTACCTATTTATCTACTTGCATTTGCATGCTTTCGAACTGCTAGGTGGGCAGGAGCTGGGACAAGCGACGGGAGCTCACTAGTTATGTCTAAGTATGAGAATAGGAAAGCTGTAATACTGGGAGATACAGCTTAACAATATTCAGAGAACCTTTCTCTGTCTCTCTTCTGTGTCACACACACACACATACATACACAGTCTGATGCAAAATGCAGTGTTTATTACAGTCCTTGTAAAAATAGACAAGATATAAGTAGGTCTCAGGTGGTTTCCATAAGGCAACAGATTTAGCAGTGTTAAAGCCGAGATGAAGAGATGACAGACAATCCCCTGAGAAATGATGCTTGAAACGAGAGGCTCTTGATTGTGCTCTCCCCAACAGAAGGGAAAGAACGTTGAGATTTAAAACAAATCCTTCATGGAAAAGCCTGAAATGGACAGATTTGTCCATCCAGGTCCAGGGTATTGAGGGTTTAACTCCAGTCTGGGTTTGAACACTGGTGGATTCAGCCATGTGAGAACTAGAAAAAGGGTTGCTACCTCTTTTTTTTTTTTCCAGGGTTCCTCTTCTTTAACATTGATTTCATACGGGTGCAATAATATTGTTCTCTCAGTGCTAAGATTATATGTGCCTATTGAGTTTTGACAGGGCAGAAGTAAGTAAGAGAATTGCATTGTATCAGTTCATTATATCTTAGTTTTGATATCCAGTGTAACATAGTAGATGGAGTAGGACTCAGGAGGCCTGGGTTCAAATTCCTGCCTAGCCATGGAATTTCATTGGAGTTATAGAGCACTGCTTCTAAATGTTTGCTAATCATAGTTTCTAGTTTTTCTCTGAGAATGCATCATGAAGTTTGCATATCAGTACTGCAAATTCAGTTTGTTTTCTTACCTAATCTTAGAAAACCTATACAATTTAAAACAGTCATGAAATGAAAATGAATCTCAAGTCTAATCTATTATCTTTCTATTTTTAGGTATTCTGTAGATCGTCATACAGATATGGACAGAATATTCAACATTGATTCTGGAAATGGTTCAGTATTCACTTCTAAACGTCTAGATCGGGAAACATTATTGTGGCACAACATTACAGTCATAGCTGCTGAGATCAGTAAGTTGTGCATAAACTCCAGTGTTATAATGAATACTGTCTTCCAGCTATTAGCCACAGAGAGGAAGTCAATCTCATTGCTTTTAGTTGCTTGCTGTTGATTCAAGGAAGTAAACCAGAAAAAAATTCTATATTTCCTACCCTCTTTTCTTCCCCAAGGTCACAGCTTGTGAAAAGCTAACATTCAGTAGAAAGAAGATCAGTATCTAAAGTCAGCTCCATCTATGATCCAGTCAAGGTGTTGCCTAACTCAGAGCTGAATGGATCACAGAAAATGGCTATATTTTTTGTATCTGTAGTTCAAAAAGCAACTTTTTCCAAGCTTTGAGCTGTTTAGTTAACTTTTCTTTCTGACAAATACATACCTGTTTAAATATGTTGACAATTCCTATTTCTGCCTCTCTGACCTTCCTAAGGTCTCAGTGAAGTTAGCAACAAAGGCAGAAAGGAAATTCAAGTCTTACCAAGCAGTTGCTTTCCTTGCTGAAGTTGTTTTGAATGATGAATTTTCTATGCCTGAAAGCTATGAAAGGTGAAACAGCAACTGCACGGCAGAAAGCACTTCAAAGCCAAGATCAAGAGAAATTTAGGATTTCAGTCCTTGGTTTGATAGATACTACATGAATAACTAAGAAAGATGTATTTACATTATGCATTAAGAAGAATGAAATGTCTGTTCCATATAGTGAAGCTGTCTTAAAATTTTGTGGTTTTTTTTGTTTTTGTTTTTAAATTTTACTTCATTTTATTTCATTTTTGCAGAAGAACTAGGTGACAATTAGGTTATACCAAATAGGCCAAAGTCTAACAATTTATCCAATGAGGTAAAAAGCACTTGGGCATGAAGGAGAAGGACAGGATAAGGGCCAGTGGAGCTTAAAATTTGAATAAGCATATGGTAGAGTGGTGTTCCTGTTGACTGCCCCCAGGACAGATTTATTTATTTATTTTATTTAAAACATTTATAGTCCATCTTTTATCACAGGATCTCAGAGTGTGTTACAGAGCAGTGTAAAATGATTTAAAAGTAAAAGATGATTAAAGCAATTTAAAATTCATCGGTTTAAAACACAACATTAAAATATTAATATATTGAAGCATAAAAATAATTGTGTTAAAACCCGCACAGGCCATGATTCTCAACCCCCAAAGGCTCTAATAAATAAATATATGTTGACCTGGTGCTGAAATTAGACCAATGTCAGTACCAACTGAGCCTCAAAGAGAACGGCATTCCGCAGTTGTAGTGCCGCAACCAAGAAGGTCCTCCCCCATGTCTCCACCTAATGAATTCTGTTCTTAGTGGTGGGACACGGAGGAGGAGAGTGTGTGAGAAGAAAGAGTTGATTGTGCATTTCTAAAGAAGTGCCATCTTTTAACTGTATCGCAAAGCTTAAACATATCTCAGCTTTCAGAAAATTTGGAATTCACACATTTAGGATGAAATCTCAAAGCAAACTTTCTAGAGAGAAAATATCACTGAATTGTCTCAAATAACACGGGATGGCATGGTTGAAAAGCAACAA
Organism: Intellagama lesueurii; assembly: GCA_037013535.1. Lineage (NCBI taxonomy): Eukaryota > Metazoa > Chordata > Lepidosauria > Squamata > Agamidae > Intellagama > Intellagama lesueurii. The sequence continues at coordinate 88,508,066 of JBAJHW010000004.1, read as the reverse complement.
GCAGGTGCTCATATAACAAGGCTCATATAAACCAATGCTGTTTGCCTTTCAGCCTTGCCCACATGGAAGACAAATGAACTGGTGACACAGGTTCTAACAGTAACTCTGCTGCTACTGCTGTTTGTCCTCCTCTTTCCTACAGCTTACCCTTGTGGCCTATCGTAGCTCCACAAATGAAACCAGAACAGTTACCAACGTACACATTTTGTTTGTTAGTTCATTTGTCAATATCAGTGATTCCCCACCTTGGGTAAGCCAGGTGTCTTTGGACTTCAACTCCCAGAAGTCTTCACCACTAGCTGTGCTGGCCAGGGTTTCTGGGAGTTGCAATTCAAGAACACCTGGCTTACCCAAGGTTGGAAACCACTAGTCTATATGTGTTTGCCACACCCAATTAATAGTAGAATCATAAGATCTGCAAGTGAGGCTTTTTTCATTTGGTTATTTGAGAGGATAGTAGGAGACTATGCAAGAATGACAGATCAAAATGTCAAATGTAAGGAATTCTAAGGACTTGTGCTGGTCTGAGTGGTGGAATTTTGTAGAACAGGACAAAAGTGAGTTAGGGAAGAGTATCACAGGAGAACATTCAGAGTTGTGTGAAATTGCAGCCATTGCTTTAGAGAGTGTTGCAATTCCATGCTTCTAGTTTTTAGCTACAGTTACTTGAATTTTTTGTATTATTTTTTCTTTTCTTTTTAATTTATTTTTATAAATCCATTCCAAATAGCATAAAAGAACAAAATAGCTACAGTTATTTGAATTGACACAGATAACTGAGCACACGGGTGATGTCATTCAGTGCCTGTGTTACCCCATGAGTGTTTTACAAGAAGGATGTCCCCATGCAAAGTCATGCTCTGTATTAAAAGTCCTTCTTCAACTTTATCCTTGTATTCTTGCAGACAACCCAAAGGAAAGCAGCCGAGTCCCAGTGTTCATTAAAGTCCTGGATGTGAATGACAATGCACCTGAATTTGCGATGTTTTATGAGACCTTCGTCTGTGAAAATGCAAAAGCTGAGCAGGTGTGCAGTTTCTGCTTCCTAAGGGGGAAAATATATGTTTTATAAATAAGAGGTGCATTAAGCCTCATAGTAGTTCTCTTCAGCTGGTTACTAGTAATGCTAAGTGAAATCAAACAATGATATTTTTTGTCCCCAACTACAGTTGGCACTCTGTAGCTAATGTAACAACCGCATTTCACATCATTGTGCACTGTACAAATACTTTGGCATTGTCTGGTACTCTCGTTTTCTACCTCCATTTCTATCAGATAGAGTCACGAATCTGCTCTGCTTCTCCTAATGAGTTAGTAACAGTTTTGGACACACAGCTGGATCCTATATTCAAGTGGCTCCCAACATATTGGGAAGTGTAGTCTTGGCAGATAGTCTAACATGTACCACTGGTTCCAATTTCTAATGAGTGTTTCCCTTCCCTATTCTAGTTCTCTATATCAGGCTGTCCAAGGAATATAATTCATGCATCATGCTAATATTTATTTATTTATTTATTTATTTAATGCATCTGGCTGCCAGGACCACTCTGGGCAGTTTACACAATTGAACCACAAATCATTAAACAACACTTAAAACAAAAACAAATAGAATAAATTAGAATTAAATACAACCGCACAACAGAATTTAACTAATAATAATTAAATAATAAATTACATATACCAGTCTCAAACATAATTCAAGTTATGGGAGGGGACCTGTTTGGCTACAACCCCCATCAGCTTCAGCCTGCATGGTCAAGGGTCACAGGTGAAAGGAGATGTAGTTCAACAACATCTGAAAGGGTCACTTGTTGCCTACCTCCTCTTTCAGTCCTACAGACTGCTTACCTCTTCTGATGCTAGTGTTGATTGTAGCATGGAGTACTCTGGCTTCCTGTCCAGATACAGGCAAAAAGGGACTTTTTTATTTGGTATTATAGCACTCAAGCATAACCAATGTAAATAAATTGACATGTAAGAATAAGTATACATTGTTACTGGACACAGTCCATACAAAGGTCAGTTTTGTGATGCACATGTCCTTCAAAATGGTAGTTTTCAAGCTGTGCTCCAGATGTTTTGGACTTAAACTCTGAGAATCCTTGACCACTGAGCACCTTGGCTGGGGTTTCAAGGAGTTGAAATCCAAAACATGTTTGGGAAGACCAAACTTGAGAACCACTGCTTTAAAACAGCTCCCAGCCTTGCAGTCAGTTCTATGACTCTCATCATTCCAATCAGCATGACCAATAGCCAAGGATTTGGGAAGGTATGGTCCCATAACATCTGGAGATCACAAAGGTGGGAAACATCTTTTTAGGAATTAATGGCCTGGTGCACAAAATCTGATTTCCTTATGCCCTAGTATTGTTTCTTTACTAAAAACCAACCAGAATCCCTTGAGGGACATTATAGGAAAAACTGGGGGGGAAATCTTTACGTAAGTTTCTGGAACACAGAAATGAAGATATTACCATAGGAATATGTAGTGTCCAATCATGGAACAAGAAAATGGATATCTTTCTGTGGCATACATATTCATTTCAATGAGTTGGGTACCTCAGGGGTTTGATTTCCCACTGTGTTTCCTTAGAGAAGAGCCAGCCTGTGCAGCCTTGGGCAAAATGTTCCCAGAGGCCCCTAGAATAAGAAAATGGAAGCCCCCTTCTGTGCTCCATACAGTGGTGCCTCGCTAGACGATGTTAATCCGTTCCACGAGGATCGCTGTCTAGCGAAAACATCGTCTAGCGAAGCACGTTTTCCCATTGGAATGCATTGAAATCGCTTCAATGCGTTCCAAGGGAAAACGCAGTCGTCTTGCGAAATTTCCCATAGGGAAACCTCGTCTAGCGAGTGAGGGTCCCCATAGGAATGCACTGACAGCTGCACTGACAGCTTTTGACCACTAGTCGGCGCACTCCTATGGGGAAACCTCATCGTCTAGCGAAATTCCCCATAGGGAAACATCGTTTTGCGAAGCACAGTAGCGCTCGCAAAAAGGCATCGTCTAGCGATTTCCTCGTCCTGCGAGGCAATCGTCTAGCGAGGCACCACTGTACCTAGGAAATCCTGGAAGGGGTCACCATAATTTGGAATTGACTTGATGACATGTTGTTGTTATTAAATTAGCCCAGAAACAAGGGGATAGGTAGAATAAAATGAGTTAGTCTTCCTCTTTTGCCAGTTTTCAAGAACTGAAACTATCACAGAACCCACATCTTCCAAAACAGTTCTCAAAGAATTGTATTTGTAAATCTTGTTACGGGTTGCTGTCCATCATTTGCTACACTATTGCTGTCTTGATTGCACCACTGTGTTGTGTATTCTGCACGACAAGGCATGATCTTTGGTGTCAAAGAGTCTCCGCACAACTGTATTGATGCAGCAACAATCTTGTTAACGTTTAGCTCATACAGACCCTAAGTGCAGTTGATAAAGACGACGCTTTTGGTGGACACAAATTTTCTTTCACATTGGCTCCTGAGGTAGCCAGCAGCTCCAATTTCACCCTTCAGGACAACAGAGGTATGCTAATTTTTCCCATTTCATTTTCCTTCAGCCTTCAATTCAGGGGGGACATACTCCTTATATAGATTGTTCCATCTCTGCAGATAACACAGCTGGCATCTACACCAGGAAAACAAGATACAGCAGACATGAAATGAATATGTACCTCCTGCCTGTGGTCATTTCGGACAACGAATATCCCATTCAGAGCAGCACCGAGACTGTGACAATTCGAGTATGTGCCTGTGACCAGAGAGGCAAGATGCTCTCTTGCAATGCTGAAGCGCTGATCCACCCTACTGGCCTTAGCACTGGGGCACTGATCGCAATCCTTCTTTGCATCATTATATTGCTAGGTAAAGGGCTTGCATGAAATAGTGGTAGGGGGTCTATGTTGTGAGCTCTTGCAATGTGAGGGTGTGGCTGAGTCTTCAGTGTGCCATTAGCACTCATTTACTTTACAAAAGAGCAGCTCCTGATGGAGATGGAAACTTCTAGACTTCTTGGAAAAGTGGGGAAGGAATCCAAACAGCCTGAAGAAAAGGGGTTGAGGCAATCTAGGGATTCTGGAGACCTAGATTGGAATCCCAGGAGGGCCTGTTTTCACTCCATCATCAGAGTTTCTCCACTCTAAGGTCATTGCACCAGCCACCAGGCTTAGCATCATCCAGAGGTATCAGGTGGGATCCAAAAGTGCTTGCAAAATCTTGATTGTTTCTAGTAGAGGCATTTCACTCCTCAGCCATTCAGCAGAGTATATTACTAAGGATGAACCAGTCTGGGACTCAGCTTCTTCGGCTATACAGGAAGCTGCTGTCAGGAGTATTGGATCCAAAAGAACAGCTATTTGATCCTAGGTCTAGAACTGAGTTGAAAGGAAAGTGGAGAATACAATGGTTTTCAATTAATGGCTGCTAGCTACATCATTGTCTTTTCCCCAATCTTCTTTTAGGCTTTGTATGTGCAATCTCCACGCTTCCTAAAAAAAAAGGCATTGAAAGAATTGAACAACCATTTCCATTTTTAACAGTAACAAAGGCAGATAATTTTTTGCAGGTTCTTTTGTCTGATTGTGTGTTTCAGGTCATATGGTAGATTTCACTTTCAGCCTGAGAAAGCCTAGCCTGCCTACCCTCTCAACACACACGTACACACTACATTTCGGTGGCAAAATCCCAGATAATGTTAAGAGTTACCGAGGATAAGGATGGAGAAACAAAAACAGCTTTACATTTGTTTTAACATTTCATCAAGCCTTCAGAGGGCTTATTTTAAAAGCTCACTTTAAAAGAAAAAACTGAGTATCAAGAACACAAGTTATATTTAGAGCTTGAGTTACTTGGTGATTTGCACAAATCCAGTTTGAATATTCATTTCCGTCAGTGAAATCTCATTCATAATGACATGAGGTGGGGCGGGGAGCAAATGAGTGCTAGGTTTTAGAGCTGGTGTACACTGATGACACGGGACGCAAACAGCGAATGACAATTTGAGGTTGAAGACAGGGAAGGTTTCCAATGAAAGCATTACAGAAAGAAAGAAGGGGGAAAACATATTGATGTTTAATTTAAAGAAGGGATTGAATCCAGGGCAAGTATTTATTTGCTTTGGCACAAAGGCTTCTCATGCATCTGTTCCCTAAACATTGCACACCTCCTTTTTCTTTTGTATCAAACTTTCAGGAGGCAGTGGAGGGAAGGGTGTGAAAAGGGGCATTGTTGACTAGTAGAGAACATGCCCCACATCTTAGACAGTCCCAGATGTAATCCCAAAGACCTCTAGTTCAAAGACGGGTAGGAAACCTTCAGCCTGGAACTGAATCCAGCGCTCCTGTGGTCCCAGTTCCGCCCTCTGGAATTCCTGAGGGATGCCCCATTACCTATGACACGATCATTTGATGGTAGTGTCCCAGCTTTTGTGTGTGTGTGTGTGTGTTTTGATCCCTGTTCTAAACAACTGAAATGCTTCTCCTCTAGGACTGAGTTCCTCCTGGCAGTGCTTTGTGCTGAAATATGCAGGGTCTTTGGCCCTATTCTTTTGCTTTTGGCCCTGCCTGCCACATGATTTTTCTGAGTTTAGGGGACTCAGCGGAAGGCCTCTAAGCTCTTGGAATCAGGACTAGTGGAATGCTGGTAATTTCTTGTTGGAAGAAGCTAAGAAGGGTAGTTAGTTCATGTACAAGTAAAGCAAAATCCTCTTTTTTTCTTCTTCTTTTTTTTCCGTTTCCATGTCCAAGGCTCCTGGGGAAAATGAATTGATTGTAGTATAGACCAGGCCAGCCCTACCATTAGGAAGAGTGAGGCAGCCACCTCAGGCAACAGACACAGGCTCATAAGAAAGAGCAAGCAGATAGTTAGTTATTTAAGTTGTCCCTTTTACATTTTCACTGAAAAGAAATATTTTTGGAGTTTCCTGGCTTATGCGCCAAAACAACTTGGCTGGTTTAAAATGCTGTGGGTGCTATTTACCTTGCCCTCAGAGCCAACAGAGCACCTTTTGCTGCTTTGCCTCGGGCAGCAAAATGTTTCAGGACAGCCCTGAGTGTCTGTATGCCTGAAGTCACAAAGGCTACAAAACAGCTTTAAGGAATTTGGCCAGTTTTATGCACTGCAGCCTTTTCTTTGTCAATATTTACCGCCAAACAGTTTCCTGAGCCCCCGTGAAATAGTAGGTGCTTCTTTTAAGGCAAATTCTCACTTGACAATTCTAATGACATAACTATATTCCATTGCCACTCCTCAGTATGTTTCCATGGCTAAGTCAGGATTTGAACCTAGTTCTCTTGAGTACTAGTCTATCATTCTATCCACACCACTACACCAGCTATCTCAAATTTAAGGGGTGTGAATTAAATTAAGAATTACAGCATATGTTCCTCATTATTTTTCCCTCATGGAAAAGAAAGAATCCAATTATTATCCCACACACACCTCATATGTTACTGCTAACGTGACATGTCACCTTGCAAAGTGCTGTACATTCTCCTCAGAGAGCCAACTCCAAAGCATTTCAGGAGTTCATGAGACTCACTTCCTTTCTTTATTTCTTTTTCTTTGCCTTGAAACAACCACATTTGTTATTTCAAAAGGATGGTTTCCTTACCACACAGTCTTCTTTTTTTAAAAAAAAAAAGCATTTACTGATTAAAAACAACAACTGAGTTTCATCTTCCTTTTAGCTTGAAATTCTTTTTCCCCTCTTAATATTTATCCTATTTTCAACACCCACACGATCACAGTAGGATTGTCCCCAGTGTAAACATGTGAGCTTGGAGTGTGCAATTTTGCAGGGCTTCTTGAAAAGTGGACGGGGGAGATAAGGTTCAAGTGACACAGACTTCATTTTTGTTTTCTTTTGTGCTAATTGGGTGGAAAATTAACTTTCCCTTCCATCCCCCTATTTTGCTCTATTTATTTCTCTGTTTTTCTTTCCAGTTACAGTGGTGCTATTTGCAGCCTTGAGACGGCAGAGGAAGAAAGAGCCCTTGATCATTTCCAAAGAGGACATCCGGGACAACATTGTCAGTTACAACGATGAAGGTGGTGGAGAGGAAGATACCCAAGCATTTGATATTGGCACCCTACGGAACCCTGAAGCCATAGAAGACAATAAATTGCGCCGAGACATTGTGCCAGAAGCACTTTTTATGCCACGCCGGACTCCGGTAGTACGAGATAATACGGATGTTAGAGATTTCATTAGCCAAAGGTTGAAGGAGAACGATACGGATCCAACAGCACCCCCGTATGACTCATTAGCAACCTACGCATATGAAGGCAATGGGTCTGTGGCAGAGTCACTCAGCTCCTTGGAGTCGGTGACTACAGATGGAGACCAGGACTACGATTACCTCAGTGACTGGGGCCCTCGTTTTAAAAAGTTGGCCGATATGTATGGCGGAGCAGACAGTGATAAAGACTCCTAATATGTTGCCTTTTTCATTTCTAAGAAACAGCATTGAAATGTGTGGCATTGCTCCTTCTTTCTATTTATCCACAGTCTGTTGAAAGGGTTCTCTTCTACCAGTTCAAATTGTTTCCGTGACTGCAGTCTTTGTGGATCTAATGTCATTTCCCCCCTCAAATATAATTTGAGCTTCCAAGAGGCAAACGATGAGGGAAAACAAGCTTCATTTTTTTTAAAAAAAATTCTGTTTTATATAGATATAGATATATATGTGTGTGTACTGCATCCTGTTTACTTAGGCAGCCGAACAGGCACAATAGCAAGGAAATTGAGGGAGAACAGAAACGGAATAATAGTTTTAACTTGTTCCGCTTATTGTGTAAATTGGATTATTTTACTGTTATCACTCACCAAATAATCTGACTGTATTTTAAATATTCAGCTCAGACATGTCCTCTGCAGATTATATATAAAACACCCCTTTGTAAGGACCTATTGTGGCTTAGCTTAAACATTGCAGTAAAGGAAGTGAGGTTATAACTCTTTTTAAAGCCACAAAATGCAATATGGAATTAAGATACATAAAAGATATATGGGCCATTCAAATACTAATATTAATCTTGAATTGGTTGTTTTGCTAAAAGCGTTCATCCATACTAGTGGTGGACAATCGAAAGTAAAAGGGAGGGAGCAGTGTGTGTGTGTGTGTGCATGCGCCTAAGTGGATTCACTATTTGTGCCATAGCAATGCACTACAAGCAGTACATTTAAGAGAATTCTGTTCCCAGAAAACATTACACCAGCCTTCCCTAACCCTGGATTACTTAGAAATGTTAGACTACAACTCCTGTAATCCCCAGGTAACAGTTTATTGGCTGTGGAATCATAGGAGTCGCAGTTGGGCACATCTGGAGGACTCCAGAGTGGGGGGAGAGGGATGTAGAGATGTGTTTCTCAACCTTGGGGCATGCAGCTGTTTTGGACCTCAGATCCCAGACTGCCTGCCTCTCGGCCGCAGCGCCGGGGGCTTCTAGGAGCTGAAATTGAAAACCTCCAAAGGTCGAAAAATGGGTTCTACAACACCAACCATAGAAAGGACATAAGATTGAAAATACACATGAGCTGTATGACTAACTTAAGTCCTACCTAAGTCTACTTCATGAATAAGACTGAGTCAAATCCTTAATGCTAAACTCTCTCTGCTCCACTTAATCTTAATGTCTAGTGTGTCAGCCGATCAAAAGCTCCTCTGTTAGTTGTATCCATCCCAGCTTGCTTGCTTGCCTGGCTGCAATCCCTCTCACCCTCCTCTTCCAGGGAAGAGGTGTCTGGCAGGCAGGAGGGCACTTTGTTTCCCCACAAGAGATTCTGCTGGGGGTTGGGAGGAGGAGGAGGAAGAGGAGGCAACAATAGCAGGCAGGTAAAGCAACCAGGCTTTCTTCCTGCCATACCTTTCTTAAATCAATGAGAGTGGAGTGGTTTACTGCAGCATAGAGCAGCCCTTGATGAAGAGCCAGTGGTGTACCTCTGCTGGATCCTGCTGCATACTCCAGAAGCAGTGACAGCCCTCCCATGGAGCACGCTGTGCAGCCTAAAAACGTGTTCCAGAGGGCTGAGAAACTTTATAGAAGAGGTTTTGGGCACCATGGAGAGTTCCAGCGGGAAGGAGAGGGGAAGAATGTCCTGAATAAGCTTGACTTTGATATGGACAAGCGTCATTAGATGTGGAAGCACACCATTGGATCTTGATCTCACTACACAGCACAGAACTTCAGCCCACCAGCCTCACATCAGCTGTGAGGTGAATCAAGGATTATATCAAAAAGGCAATCTGAAAAGAAACCAAATTATGCCAATTGACAGAGTCAAGAAAATGTCTGAGGTGAAAGGCAAAGCCAGAAAGGAAAAGAAAGTACAAGGACCAAGTACAAGTGTGGGCTATACAGAATTGGTAGGAACCCACTTCATAGGAAAGTTTTATACTGTAAGATGGTTTGGATACAGCTTTGAACAATATGAGGTACTTGAACAACCTTTTAGAGCTCTGGCAGAATGGCTTTTTGACCCCCTCATCCACCCGGTGTGGATCACCCAAAAGGCCCACCTGCCCTTTTCAAGAGCTCTCTGTTTTTTTTCAAAGACAATATTTTAAACTATTTTTTAAAAAATATTCTCTCTCTCTCTCGCCTTATAGTAGATGCAGTACAATAGTATGGGATCATATGATTTTATGTCATTATTTTTGATTATATAATGTTACAGTACTTTAGCTCTGGTATCAGTTGAGATATATGTATAGGCAGAAGGTTGGTTCTGAATTTCTTGGGTAAAGGGTGCTAGTAGTCATTACTTTGCTGGAAGAAGGCATGGTATTTGTCACAGAAGATGAGACAGGGATGCAGTGGTATCGATTTTCTGCTTCTGGCTTTCCCACAGGTAAATGACTGACCACTTAGTGACAGTGTTTTGGACCAAATCATCTACTCTGCCATAGTTTTTCATGTTTTTAAGACCCCAAATTAGTCTTTCCTCCAGCTGTGTGGATCCTGGTGAAAGTCCCTGTTGTAGCTGTAATATCCAATGAGATAAACAACTAGCCAGCTCTCCTAGTTAGACCAACACTACCAAAATTAAAATTTGAAACTAAGATTTTTGCTAGGAATCTGAGACAGCTGCAAAAAGCAAATCTAATCTATTATCCTGCATTGAAGGCACACAGAAAGACAGATTAACTTAAATCCTAGTCATGTCTGCTGCGACTTTAGTGAGGCTTATTCCTAAATGTGTGAAGGATTGCAACCTAAAAGGTAGCTAAGAATTTAAGCTATAAATCCACCAGTATAGTTAGGTCTCTCTTATAACTATATATGCCAGGAAAGAAAGGAAGGAAGGAAGGAAGGAAGGAAGGAAGGAAGGAAGGAAGGAAGGAAGGAAGGAAGGAAGGAAGGAAGGAAGGAAGGAAGGAAGGAAGGAAGGAAGGAAGGAAGGAAGGAAGGAAGGAAGGAAGGAAGGATTATTTTAAATTGAATTCACCAATTTAATGTCAAAGGACAGATAACCAGTTCTGTTGTTACATACCAGTAACATTCAGTTTTAAAGACTTGAATGCATTCAGTTTTAAAGATCTGAAAAGACTTGAATATGGTGAAAAAAAGACTGCTATGGATGTGAGTCTATCATGGGGGGTAATGGAAAGTGTGTATCTTCTAACAGTTCGAAAACAAATCTATTAGGTCTCAATAGCAGCAGACTCCTTCAGTCATTTCAGTTTGACATAGATCCATGTCTTCTCACCCATCTGTCCAATTCTGTATTTGTTAGAGTTAGATGATTTGGAGACTACTCCCCACCCTCCTGAGATAAATTAGTGTGTTTTGAAAGAAGAATCTTGTATAGCTGTGCTTCTTTGAGTTTTTACTTTTATATTTCACTAACTGGCTGGATAGCTTAGTATACTCAAAAAACCCTAGGAAGGGTTGCCGTAAGTCAGAATTGACTTGACGACACTATTACTCTTACTATTGTTTCAAAAAAAATGGTCAACACCCGTTTTCAGCAAAGACAACGCTAGGGTAAAAGAAATGCACATGCGGTCAAGGGGAGAGGTGAAATCTCTTTAAAACCATGTTCAGAACTCTCAAAATTATTGTTAGTTTACAGACCATAAGACAGAAGTGCAGGAATTGTAGCTCATCAGTATCAGCCCACATGCAGGTCAGTAGCTGCTTCTCCCTACAAGATGCAAAAGTAACAATCTTGATATTATTTCAGAGTTTTTCCATACACATTATCTGTAAATTCTAGTAGGTCACTGGCATGAAATACTGTACTATTTTTTTAAAAAACACCTCAAAAGTTTGTTGTTGTTTAGTCGTTAAGTCGTGTCCGACTCTTCGTGACCCCATGGACCAGAGCACGCCAGGCCCTCCTGTCTTCCACTGCCTCACGGAGTTTGGTCAAATTCATATTGGTAGCTTCGATGACACTGTCCAACCATCTCGTCCTCTGTCGTCCCCTTCTCCTCTTGCCTTCACACTTTCCCAACATCAGGGTCTTTTCCAGGGAGTCTTCTCTTCTCATGAGATGGCCAAAGTATTGGAGCCTCAGCTTCAGGATCTGTCCTTCCAGTGAGCACTCAGGGTTGATTTCCTTCAGAATGGATAGGTTTGTTCTCCTTGCAGTCCAGGGGACTCTCAAGAGTCTCCTCCAGCACCACAATTCAAAAGCATCAATTCTTCAGCGGTCAGCCTTCTTTATGGTCCAGCTCTCACTTCCATACATTGCTACTGGAAAAACCATAGCTTTGACTATGCGGACCTTTGTCGGCAAGGTGATGTCTCCGCTTTTTAAGATGCTGTCTAGGTTTGTCATCGCTTTCCTCCCAAGAAGCAGGCGTCTTTTAATTTCGTGGCTGCTGTCACCATCTGCAGTGATCATGGAGCCCGAGAAGGTAAAATCTGTCACTGCCTCCATATCTTCCCCTTCTATTTGCCATGAGGTGATGGAGCCAGTGGCCATGATCTTAGTTTTATTTTTGATGTTGAGCTTCAGACCATTTTTTGCACTCTCCTCTTTCATCCTCATTATGAGGTTCTTTAATTCCTCCTCACTTTCTGCCATCAGAGTGGTATCATCTGCATATCTGAGGTTGTTGATATTTCTTCTGGCAATCTTAATTCCGGTTTGGGATTCATCCAGTCCAGCTTTTCGCATGATGTATTCTGCATATAAGTTAAATAAGCAGGGAGACAATATACAGCCTTGTCGTATATTTCCCAATTTTGAACCAATCAGTTGTTCCATATCCAGTTCTAACTGTTGCTTCCTGTCCCACATATAGATTTCTCAGGAGATAGATAAGGTGGTCAGGCACTCCCATTTATTTAAGAACTTGCCATAGTTTGCTGTGGTCCACACAGTCAAAGGCTTTTGCATAGTCAAGGAAGCAGAAGTAGATGTTTTTCTGGAACTCTCTGGCTTTCTCCATAATCCAGCGCATGTTAGCAATTTGGTCTCTAGTTCCTCTGCCCCTTCGAAATCCAGCTTGTACTTCTGGGAGTTCTCGGTCCACATACTGCTGAATCCTACCTTGTAGGATTTTGAGCATAACCTTGCTAGCGTGTGTGAAATGAGTGCAATTGTATGGTAGTTGGAGCATTCTTTGGCACTGCCCTTCTTTGGGATTGGGATGTAGACTGATCTTTTCCAATCCTCTGGCCACTGCTGAGTTTTCCAAACTTGCTGGCATATTGAGTGTAGCAACTTAACAGCATCATCTTTTAAGATTTTAAATAGTTCAACTGGAATGCCATCACCTCCACTGGACTTGTTGTTAGCCATGCTTTCTAAGGCCCACTTGACTTCGCTCTCCAGGATGTCTGGCTCAAGGTCAGCAACCACACTATCTGGGTTGTCCGGGACATCCAGATCTTTCTGGTATAATTCCTCTGTGTATTCTTGCCACCTCTTCTTGATGTCTTCTGCTTCTATGAAGTCCCTACTATTTTTGTCCTTTATCATGTCCATCTTTGCACAAAATGTTCCTTTAATATCTCCAATTTTCTTAAACAGATCTCTGGTTTTTCCCTTTCTATTATTTTCCTCTATATCTTTGCACTGTTCAGTTAAGAAGGCCCTCTTGTCTCTCCTTGTTATTCTTTGGAAGTCTGCATTCAATTTTCTGTAACTTTCCCTATCTCCCTTGCATTTTGTCTCCCTTCTCTTCTCTGCTATTTGTAAGGCCTCGGTGGACAGCCACTTTGCTTTCTTGCATTTCCTTTTCCTTGGGATGGTTTTTGTTGCTGCCTCCTGTACAATGTTATGAGCCTCCATCCATAGTTCTTCAGGCACTCTGTCCACCAAATCTAGTTCCTTAAATCTGTTCTTCACTTCCACTGTGTATTCATAAGGGATTTGGTTTAGATTATACCTGACTAACCCAGTGGTTTTTCCTACTTTCTTCAGTTTAAGCTTGAATTTTGCTATAAGAAGCTGATGATCAGAGCCACAATCAGCTCCAGGTCTTGTTTTTGCTGACTGTATAGAGCTTCTCCATCTTTGGCTGCAGAGAATATAATCAATCTGATTTCAGTATTGCCCATCTGGTGATGTCCATGTGTAGAGTCTCCTCTTGTGTTGTTGGAAAAGAGTGTTTGTGATGACCAGCTTGTTCTCTTGACAAAACTATTAGCCTTTGCCCTGCTTCGTTTTGAACTCCAAGGCCAAATTTACCTGTTGTTCCTTTTATCTCTTGACTCCCTACTTTAGCATTCCAGTCCCCTATAATGAGAAGAACATCTTTCTTTGGTGTCAGTTCTAGAAGGTGTTGTAAGTCTTCATAGAATTGGTCAATTTCAGCCTCTTCAGCATCGGTGGTTGTTGCATAAACATGGATTACTGTGATGTTGAAAAGTCTGCCTTGGAGTCATATTGAAATCATTCTATCATTTTTGAGATTGTATCCCAGTACAGCTTTTCCCACTCTTTTGTTGACTATGAGGGCTACTCCATTTCTTCTACGGGATTCTTGCCCACAATAGTAGATATGATAATCGTCTGAATTGAATTCGCCCATTCCCGTCCATTTTAGTTCACTGACACCCAGGATGTCAATGTTTATTCTTACCATCTCCTGTTTGACCACATCCAGCTTACCAAGGTTCATAGATCTTACATTCCAGGTTCCTATGCAGTATTTTTCTTTGCAGCATCGGACTTTCCTTTCACTTCCAGGAACATCCACAGCTGAGCGTCCTTTCGGCTTTGGCCCAACCACTTCATTAGCTCTGGAGCTACTTGTGCTTGTCCTCCGCTCTTCCTCAGTAGCATGTTGGACGCCTTCCGACCTGAGGGGCTCATCTTCCGGCGTCATATCTTTTAGCCTTTTGTTTCTGTTCATGGGGTTTTCTTGGCAAAGATACTGGAGTGGCTTGCCAGTTCCTGCTCCAGGTGGATCGCGTTTAGTCAGAACTCTCCACTATGTTGTGTGAGTAGTATGATATTTGCAGAGCTTGCAGAAGACCTGTTAGCTTCAATGGACAGTCTCCCTCTATGCAGTGGAGACTGGGTGGAGTTGCACTGCAGGAGTGCTGCATTCCACTGACAGTCAACCGGATTCTGCCCAAAGACAATATGCTTCACACTACCAGTTGTCAGGGAGTTCAAGCAAGGGAGAGTGTTATTGCACCCCCTGACTCATCCGCGGCCTTTCCAGGGGCATCTATGTTCTTCTAGATGTAAGAACATAATTCTGGACAGGACAGGCCTTGGGTCTGAGCCATCACAACTCTTCATATGTCTTGAAATGTGATCTTACCCAAAAGCAATGCAAGATAATCTAAGGACAATTGCTGCCTGAGAGTCTTTGAAGTGAAAATGTTTGAGAGCACACACCCCCCCAAACACCTTGTGGATGAATTGCACACACCTTTCTTTCATCAGCCATTTGGAAAATGGCATTGAAGTTTTTTAGGTTGAGTCAGATCAAGAGCAATCAGACATGGGTTTGGCATTGACCACGCAGCACCATTCTGAGCATTATATAGGCCATAGGAATGAGCGCGCCTTAAAGCACACCATGCCAAATGAGCCACAGGAGCTTAAAATGTTGAGTGGATTGGGAAAACAAACATTGATTGTACTTTCTCCTGATATAGCAAATTCACTTGGATGGCTTAAGTTGATTTAGCTAGGATTAGCAACACTAATTCTGTGACACTTTGACAGCTTGAGTAGCCTCCCTTCCCCCTTCTCGAATTAGTGATACTAAGTAGCAGGCGATTTGAGGTAGAATTTTGCATTTTATTGACAAAGTGTTTCACCTCCTCAATAAAATGACATTAAGCCACCCGCTGCTTGTGCATAAATATTATATAAACTATTTAAAATACCGGCATCAAAATTAAGACTCCTCACTGAATGAAAAATGAAATATGGTATTCTCTGGTGGCTGACACGTTCTGCATTAATCACCTAAAGTTTTCTCCTATCCATGCAATTTATGAGCATGGATTTTTTTTTCTGCAAATAGGATTTTTTGGCATCGGCTCATTGATAAATGACTAAGGCCTTTATATTTTTATCTCCATTGCAACTTAAAGCCAAATTACCTGAACAGACATTGCATGACTGGGTATCAGGATGGGACAAAAAGAAAAGGAAGATTGCAGCACTTAGATGATTACACTGTGTTTGGTGAAAAAGGCAAACAGAGTGTGAACAGACAGCTAAAATGCTAAAGTAAAACAGTGCTCAAAGAATAAAGGTGCAGTCCGGTACACACTTATCTGTCAACATGTCTCTTTGAACTCCGTAGGGTTTATTTCTGAGTAGGCATGCATAGAATGGCACACTTGTTCTGTGATCATCCTCAGTGAAGAAATACCAATTGCAATAACCAGAAGTCATTTTCTACAACCAGCATTTCAACCGACACATTTTGATGTTTGCGGCTGATCCTTGTCCAGCTGCCTTGGAATGACTTGGATGAATTCACTCAGCTCTTACAGGTGATTCAGCCCAAACCTCAAATTCACCCACCAGGCATTTCAAGCTGCTGGTAACCTGCAGAACTTTCTCCTTCACGTGGGATTGTTCTTTACTTGAGATTGGGGTATTTTCTTTCTTTCTGAGTGTATGTGAGTCTTCGTTGTGTATATTAGGGAAAACAATGGGCTTAATAGCTTTCCAAATGTTGCTGGGCTACAGCTCCCAATTTCCACAACGTGGCTATATGACCAGTAGAACTGGTAGTAGATGCAGTCCACAGGACACACATACCCTGCTCCTGATACAAATGCTAAAATGGGAAAGGCAAGAGGATTGCTGTGTGTGTCCTGCATTTAAAACAACATTCCTTATTGTGAAGGACTGCACCACTGTTCACGTCACCCCAGCATATACAGCATAATTACTTGGTAGCTTTATAAAAGAAAGATGAATGACCTACAGCGTGTTCCTTATTCTGATTTTTAAAAAATGATATTACCTATTATTTGCTGACTGCTTTGATCTCAATACACATCTGTAAGTTACAGGAGAGAAAAACCACATATTGATTAACTCGCTCTGGTAATGATAAGCAAGGTGGAAGTAGCCAAATAGTGATTATGAGATTTGTGTGTAAATGAATAGGAGATGAAAAAAGAGAAAGCAATGACTGACTCCATATTTGATGTCTTTAGCAGCTTGAAGAGGAAAAGTGCAAAAGCCGGCATAATGATTAGAAGTGAATGAAGCGAGTTGTAATTTTTATGTCAACGGTGTTTTACCTTCCCTACCCTAGCTATTTCATTTAGGTACTGCTGAGACAATCTTCAAAACACCAGTACTTTGCTATAGTATGCTGAAGGTCTCATTCAGCATGTGTCCTCATGCGTCACAAGCTCTATTTAAAGCAAAAGACCTGAAGCCCGAGATGGTCTCTGGTTGTCCATAGTCTAGAAAAATACATGGGAGGTATGTGGTGACAGAAATGTCAAGGGAAGAAAATGAATCATACTGTTTAATTTTCTAATCACTTAGGGTTTGATGTGGCAAGTGGGTTGCTAGCATTTTCACTGACCGCTGTAACTTTAGTGGCAGCTTAATCTGCAGAGGGTAGGTCATCATCATGCATTCGGTCTTCATGTGATGAAAAGCTTCCTATGCCAGTCCCTCAAGATCAAACTGTGGTAAAGTGAGGGAAGCAAGCCAGGCTCCCAGTAGGTTGGCAACTACCTGTATAAGTCCTGATGAGATTTTGCTTTGGTGGAGATTTTTGTGAACTTTCATATTTTGTGCGTTTAAAGGGAAGCTGAAAGATGACATTTTCTTTCTTCCCATATGTAGTGGCTTTGAGGCAAAGAAAGCCCAGCATATATATATATCACAAGAACCCTTTCTTACAAGACTGCACTATTGATGTAAATACATCTGGACACACTTTCTATAAGCTTTTAGTTTTCTAAGATCTATTAGTTTAGTGTTTATTAAAAAAATGTATAGAATTATTAGGCATTCAGGTAAAGACATTTAAAAGAAAAAATTAAAAAATCACAAGAAACATGAAGCTATTTTGATTCTGACGAGAGTTTGAAAAGTGGAAACTCTTCAGAAATGCTGTACTATTATATTCTGTGATTTCAGTGATTCTGGAAATTACATCCCTGCTCTCTCCCACCACCCACTCCCTCCTTCTGTTTCCATGGCCTTATAAGAAATGCGTTGTGCATCTTGACCACATCACATGGGGGCTATATCGCTTCAGTCAAAGCCTTTTGTAATTTGCAGTTTCAAAACCCTTTAAAATAAATGCCTTCTTTTTTTAAAAAAAAATTGATTTCTTTTAATTAAACAAAAGAGAGCTAAGCATCAATTAGGGCAAATGCCACCATCTTGCGGGATCAATTAGCTGTTCCTACTGTGCGGCTGTCTCCAGACAGGTTTCTTTACTGCCGCCGAGAAAGCAAGTGATAAAAAATAAACTGCATGGGAACATTGGCCAATTAGTACAAGGAATTGCTTGTCTTTAAACAGCTATAGCCCAGCCAGGACAAGACCCTGCAATTCCCATCCTGTGGGGAAATTTCCAGCAGTGGATGCAGAGCTTCATTTGCATCGGAGCCAACCCATTTTCAGTTGTGTGTTTTCATTGCTAGGGCTCTGAAGTGGAACATGGTGTAATAAGAACACTTCATAGAGTAGAATGTGTTTCTTGTCATCACTAGATTAGCCGCCAAGAATCCTAGTAAACTAGGGACTAGGAAGAAGGCCTTCCAGGTATTATTTTAAGATCCACCAGGCTCCCACACAAGCAGAAGTCCATCAGTACTGCAGTTTAAACAAAGTGTGGAGGGAGAGAGATGCTGGGATTTGGTACCATATCTATGATCTGTATAGATTTACCATATCATGAAGATCTGGAAGTCATCTGAGCTCTGAGCAATCTGGAATTATGAACATTTTCATAATTTAGTATAAGCCAATCTTGAGACAACTATCAACAGGTCCTTCTATATCCATTACATGAAGAAGAACCAGATAGCAAGTCAGAACAATATTGGGATTGTATAAGTAAGCCCTAATAAAGATGGTAGGATTTGCTTCGGGTGCACAGGATCATACAAAAGGGTCTGCTTATACTGGAATTATTCCCTTATTTCACAATGGCTGACATCTTTATCTGTCATGATGTGCATCCTCTCCCCAACCCTTTTTCCTATTATATTTCTTGTTCAATGTAATGTTTCCCCTTCCGCTTTCATTTGTTTGAGTAGTAATTTCTCACACATATTATACACAGAAAAAGTGAATTTACCTTTTTTGAAAAATCAATTTTTGTAACAAGTTATTTATATGATATTACTAAATAAACTGGGCTTTTTTCCTAAACTGCTTCCTAAAAAATTATTTCAACAAAAGGTCTGGAAACACACAGCTTTTGTCCAAACAAGAACGATATATTTAAAGAGACAGAAACAAAATCCCTCCTGAAAGTCTGAAAAACAAAGCATTGTTCAAGGTGCAGGCCTTTATATATTTATCTGTTAGTAATCCCCATGGAACTCAGTTAGATTTACTTTTCAATAGATGTGCATAGAATTGCACTACACATGGTGTAAACCAGACTTCCCAAATCTGGTGCCCTCAAGAAGCTTTGGACGGCACCTCTCATGATTCCCTGACAATGGACTATGCAAACTAGGGTGAAATATCAGAATGTACTTACATTCACAAAATCACAAAGTGGAAGAAATTGAAACTTTCATATTTTCCCCTCTCTTAAAGACAGGTGAGGATTTCACATCAGGTATTTTTTAATTAGAATTTATCAAAAGTTGAATATAGCAGAAAGTGAAACTGACATAAATGGCCATCTCTTGCTGTGAGTGATGGGGGTTCCACTCCAAAACCTGGAGAGCACCAGATGCAGAAGGCAGTTGTAACCTATTTCCAGGTGTCTTCTCTGAGAACTAGTTAGGCAACTCAGAATAATCAGGTTGCAAATGCAATACAGATATATTAGCTGGCTAGATAGTTCAGTGAGCTAGGTATCTGAATCCAGAGGTTGGGAGTTCAGTTCCCCACGGTGCGTCCCAGAAGAGCCAGCCTGTGTGGCTTTGGGCAAGCGGCACTCCCAGAAGAAGAGAATGGTAAATCACTTCCAAGTATTCTATACTGGAAAACTCTAGAAAGGGTCATCATATGTCAGAATGGACTTGAAGGCATGTAATTAAAAGAAATATATATTTATAGAAGAAGAAGCCACAAGGATGACCAAGTTTATTTGGGCTCATTAAAAAAGAGAGAGGACATTTCCTTTAATAGTGGTATGGAAGAGACAATTCCAAGTATAATTTCCATGACACCATGCCTGCTGAAATTCCTTTTTCTGTACAACTGTTAATCCCACTCTAGATCAAACTGATGCTGAGTTGTAAATAGCTTTATGGTTCATCAACATCTGAGTGGTTTTCTGCTTTGATATCTTTATGAGCATCATAACAATATAACTCAGAAGCATATTTTCTTTGTATGCTCTATTGGCTTTCTGAGATTGTGGTCATAATCCTATTGCTTATGTATGCCAACATAAGTGCCACTAGTAAAGGAGTCATTCCTTGTTTTTCTTCTCATAACTGAAGTCACACAGCTGTCATAAAAGTAGCAACTCTTTAAACTAGTGCTAATTTGCCACATAATAACACTTAAACTGGCATTAATAACCTATAAATTTTGGCTGATGGATAGTAAATGGGGATGCCAAATGAAATGGAGGAGAGGACTTCTGTAACTTTAATCACTGCTTGAGAAATATAGTTTCCTGGACTAAAGCTCCAGCAAGCATGGCTGCTATGTTAGGGGATAGTATGATAGTGAGGAAGGCTGGCTTCAAGTTTGAATGCTAGCAAAGTGGCTTTTGGTGGCCTCCTCTAATGCTGATACACAGCCATGGTCACATTGTGATCCTCTGTTCTTGGATGGCAATTCCCATCAGCAGGTGAATGGGCTGAGGCTGAACCCGGACAAGACGGAGGTCCTGAGGGTGGGTGGCCCATCCATTGGTGGTTTGGGAAACTCCCTCTCTTTTGTGGGGGTGACTCTCACCGTGAAGAGTGAGGTTCGCAGCTTGGGGGTCCATCTGGATCTGGTGCTCACCACGGAGACCCAGTGGCGTCAGTGGTCCACTCCGCCTATTTCCATCTGTGGCGGATTGCCCAGCTGCGTCCCTATCTTGATGGTGGGGCACTCACCACTCTGGTCCATGCGCTTGTAATCTCGAGATTAGACCACTGCAATGCACTCTACGTGGGGCTACCTTTGAGATTGATGTGGAAGCTTCAAATGGTGCAGAATGCGGTGGCCAGACTTCTTAGTGGGACGAGAAAACATCAGCATATCTCTCCCACACTGGCTGCTTTGCATTGGCTGCCCGTTCGTTTCCGCATTGATTTCAAAGTGTTAATGATAACATATAAAGCCCTAAACGGTTTAGGACCTCGATATTTAGCGGAACGCCTTCTCCCACCTAGATCTACTCGAATCACTCGTTATAGCCAGGAAAGATGGTTGAGGGGCCTTACGCCGAGGGAGGCCCGAAAAGAAAAAACAAGAAACCGGGCCTTCTCGGCAGTGGCCCCTCGACTATGCAATAGTCTTCCGTCTGTGATTCATCTGGCTCCCTCGCTGGGTGTTTTCAAGAGCCAACTTAAGACCTGGCTCTTTAGGCAGGCCTTCCCTCCTGTCACTACTTGATCTTTATTTTTCTATTTTAATTTCTGTCTTTACTTTCCATTCAGAATTGTATTTTTCCATCTTGAATCATATTATTATTGTGTTTAAATTGTGGAGTTAATTGTTTTACGCTATTTTTACTGTAAGCCGCCCAGAGTAGACGTTGTCTAGATGGGCGGGGTACAAATTTAATCAATCAATCAATCAATCAATCAATCAATCACCCCTAATAGTATTAGCTATGCTGGGTAAGGCTTATAGGAATTGCTGTCGAATCACATCTGGTTCAGAAGTTTTGCTAAACATACACTCATTTTCATTTGCTCACTCTCTCTTTCCCACTCACACACCAATGGAAGTTAGCTAGTTAACAGAGTGAAAAATACCTTCTGAGTTAACAGTGTGGGGGAAAAATACCTAACAAGTATTGCACTCACTCCTGAAGCTTCTTAACAATCTTATGGTTGATTCTGTTCAGGTTGAAGGTGCTTCTCATACATAATGTTTCTTGTATCCAAAGCTCAAATTACTTAGAGGTCAGGGCTTTCTGGACTGCTGCCATACCTATGCGTCCAGAATAACAAATAAATTAATATTTTCCAAGTGCTCTCCCAGCATCTGTTTCTTCTTGGATCATTCTTTACTGTGGGGTCAGTGGGTAATCGTGTTTTGTCCCTTGGGAGACAATTCAAGGTTTCCCTAAGTAGGAGACAGGTGGCAGTAAGTATTTTAGCAGAGTGCAGCGGACTAGTGAGATAATCTTACAGTTGTAATTCAGAATGATCACTCTGGATGCCTATGGTAAGATACGAAGAAAATCAATTTCTATTCAAGACAAAACAAAATAAAAACTAGACTTGGGTACAGAAGTTCCTAGATCTGGCTTGTATGTGCAGGAGACCCAATTATGGAGGAATCCTCAGAGTTCATCTTCCATTACACAAGGGAGAAAGGAGAACAAAGAACAACAATAATTTCCTTTAAGAGGAGAAGGGGAAATTCAACTAAAGAGGGAGAAATCAATAACAAAAAGCCAAGAAAGACTAGATGCCTATGCCTACCTGACTATCCATCTGTCCAGCAGTTTCCCACATGACACGTTGGACACAAATGCTGTCCCTCTTGTTTTTGCAGGATTGCCTTATTCTCACTTATTCCACACTGTCAATAATGGAAGAAAGATAATCTTTTGTTTCCAACATTATTAGCAGATACAAATTGGTAAGACTTTTCTCTGCTATCAACCAAATTAGGGTTGCCACCTCTTTCAATACTCCTTGTTCTTTTGTCTTCAACAGCATCCCCCAGTTGCAGCAACATACTAGGTCATCAGTAATAGCAGCAGAGTGAGTTTCTTGGTTGAAAAAGCTGGCAACCTCACTGTTCCACTTGGAATCCAGTTCAAGTGATGTGCTTTCTTGTTCTTTCTCTGCATAACAAAAAAAGAAAGGAGTCTTATGGCATATTTAATGCTAACAATGTAATTTAGCATGTGCTTTGGTAGATCTCAGCAATGAAACCCATTCTACAACAAATCTATTAGTCCTAAGTCATCATATGACTTGTTTTTCCTTTTGCTTATCCTATATAACTACTGTCTCTGGTTCTTCTTCTTCTTCTTCTTTTTTCCTGATAGAGATAGAGATATGTGCACTTCTCTGTCCTGGGATGGAGATTCAACAGGCAGAGGATTTCCTGGAAAGAAGATACTGTGATGTTAGCCGTTACTCTAATAAAATTATATATATATATATTTAAAAAGCATGCCACTTTGCGAAGAAGCTGGCATTCTAATTCCAAATCTTGGATCACTTCTCAAAACATTACACACTATAAAATATCTACTCCAGTACAAATCATGTGAAAAGTATCCTATATCCCAGACATGCACTTGGGTTTGCAACCTACTCAGCTTCTAAAAAGTTTATATATATAACTTTTCTATGTGTGTGTATATTTATATATGTATATATATACATATATATATATACACACACACACACTGATATATATATTCATACACTCACTGGGAAAATAAAAGTAACACTGTAAGAGAACCAGAAAGCCCAAAGCAGAAGGAGATTGACAGTCCAAGTGATAATGAAAGGCCCAGGCTGTCTTGGAAACCCCAATCATGAAGTCCCTGGGCAGAAATGTCTCTGTTCATGTGTTCACTAGGCATTTTATGAGAGCGGCTTGTTGGAAGAGATTTTTATTCACCTCATTTTCATTTTCAGAAGGTAAGGAGATCTGGAGGTTTCTTTTTATTACTCTTTCCCCTCCTCCTTTACTTCTGGTAGTTGCAGATCTCTGTCCATTTAGGTACCCATGTGTGTGAAATCTGTGCCATTGTGCAGGAATTGAGTGAAGTAGATCAAAATAGTATTAGGAATAGGGCTTAATTTACCCAGAATGCATAGCTCCCAATGAGGGGAGGGGGAGAGAAATAAAATTGTGGGAGCCAGACCTGCACACTGGAGGTTCAGTATGATATTGCATTTCATCCCTAGTCCCATGTCAGAGTCCTTTATTGCTGCCATTTTCATGTTTTTTCACTATTCAGACAAAGCAAATTGGTTGTGATTTGTAAGATAAATAATTCAGACCAAATTAAAGCAGATGGTACTTGCACACCCTTACTATATAATCATACCAAGCCAAGTGTGGTTTCTCATGCAGCCAAAACAGGACCATCCACACGAGATAGCTTATTAATAGCTTAGGGAAATTTCCAAGATTTGAAATATAAAAAAGAAGAGAGAGAGAGGAAACCCTAAAAAGACAAAACATCTCCTTCTGAAAAACAGCTCAGTGAGTACTGAAGATGCTTAATAAGCAAGGAATGAATAGATGAGTAGAATGGAATAGCTGATAGAGTGGGCATGGCTGGGTGAGTAGAATGCTATGCTACAACATTTAGTTACTCTTCCTGTGTCCCCACTTAGACCTCCTCTCTCAGTTCTGAAGTGGTCAGTAGTAATAGATTAACAGAACACTGTAACAAGCATATTGGAACTGTAGAAATATTTCTCTAAATATCAATTTTCTTAACAACTCAGATCTTTTTCTCCAAAGTAGAGAAGGGCACAAACTGCTGGTTCAGCAGTTTATGCCAGTTCATTTACAAGCCCCACAGGTGTTCTGTGGTTGGCCCCTGTCCCTTCTGGCTAGTGCCCACTTGGAGGCAGTGTCCCAGCTTCCCTGCCCCGCCTCCTTCGGCCGCTGCCTCTGAGTGGGTGCCCTCTGGAGGGGCCGGGGCACTAAACCATGGAACACCTGTGAGGCCAATGAATGAACCAGAATGAACCACAGAACTGGGGGTTCGTGCCCATCTCTACTCCAAATACCTACTTTGCTCCTGTTGGAATTCCCAAACCATGAAGTGGCTGCAATAGTTGGGGGAAGTTTATTTAGAATTTGTATATAGGCTACTGCAGGGGTGGGCAAGCCCTCAACCAGCCAGATGTTTTGGGCCTGTAGCTCTCACTTGTCCAATTCACTGTGCCCATTGTAAGGGATTGTGGGTCTTGTAGGCCCAACCATTGGGAGAATCAAAGGTTCCCCAGCTCTATCTTGGTGAAGTAGCTGTTTTCAGTTTTTCCATCAGAAAGACTTAGGCCCTCTTAGCAACTGCATAGGGTATAAAATTCAACATTTCTTGTCATTTCTTGGCAGTGATAGAGTAAGGTTTTTTTTTCTCCTAAAATATGGCTGTTACAAGAAACAGCAGCCATGTCAGAAAAATAAATTGGCAATCCCAAACAGGGCTGCATACATTTGTTGAGTGATCAGCACACTATTGATCTCCTCAAGAGCCTAGTCTCATCCCTTTTCTGAGCGAAACATGCTAATCATCTTAAACAGCCGGTTTGCATTATGAGTGGCGGTGGCAGAATAAAACAGAAGTCAGCAGTTTTTGAGCAGTTGATGGCTGAAGGAGACTTCAGTCCTAGGCTCAAAAAGTTTCCTTTCAGATGATGTCAGAGTGAGACCCTACAGGCTCAAACTAGAAGGATTCAGGAACATGTGGCCTCCCAGATTATGTTGGACTACAGCTCCCATTTGTGTTAGCCAACATATCCAAGGGTGAAACATATATGGGAGCAGTTGTCCAAAAACATCTGGAGTCACACATATTCTTTATCTTTCCTCATGGTTTGAAAAAATAACACTTTTTTTCCACTGCAACTCTCAGAATCTCTTAACTAGCATGGTTTTGCTGGTGGAGGAGGGAATTCTGGGAGATGTAGTTCAACATGCTACTTTTTCAAGCTCTGTTCCTGCTCTATATGATTTGCTGTTCTGGGCAAGCCTCCAGAGAAGGCATGTTAACATACACCTCCCCCTTTTCTTTTTGTAGCCAAAATGGCACTGCCCATGTGTGAGAATAAGATACTGTCAGTGGTTGACAATGTTTTAAAAAGGGAGGGTTGGAATACCAAGGTGGGAGATACTGATTTCACACCAACACTATGAAGATGGTCATACTCTGTTGCTGTAGAAGTGGGGACTGTTTGTTTTGTAATGGGTATGTGTGTGTGAGGGGAAGAGAATAAAACATCCGGAATCCAGTGCAGCAGCACTCCGGTCCATGCTACAACATTTTATGGCAGGTCCTTCTTTTATGTTTCTGTATGAGAACATGGTTGCATCATATCTGGGACAGAGACCCTGCAAAAGCATCGTAAGAAGCTTCTCCTGGGGATGAGTGCTTCGTGCTCATGAGTGCAATGTTAAAAAAACCCCACCACAGTTTCCCTGCCAGTTCCAGCATATTTAGGGTTGCCAGACGTCTGGCAAAAGGAGGACATGTCCTCCTTTTTAGCCTAATGTCCTCTGTCCGGCAGGCAAAGCTAAAAACCTTTAAAATGTCCGGCTTTTGTAATACTTTATGTTATAATTTTGGATGGGAGGGGGAGAGGTGGAAGGCGGAAAGCAGTCTCTGATGGAGTCACAATCTAAGACACCACTTCGGGCTGTAAATCAGCCACACCCACGTGGAGTCTTTGCTTCTGGAGGTGACTTCCTGCTTCGTTTTGAGCAAGCTGCACGTAAAGATTAGCAAGGAAAGGAGATCAAGATATTGTCACGTTTCCAGGGGATTCAGCAGGCGAGAGTCCAATAAGACAGTCCAAGGTCAGTAGTCTGGGAGATACAAAACAGATGCCAAATCATCAAAGCCAAAACATGAACCATAGTCAGAAGTCAGAGTCCGAAAGCCAAAGGTCAAGAGAGCAAGGTTCAAGACAAGCAGGAGTGTGGACGCAAGCCAGAGAATTGACTTGTTGCTTCCACAGGCTTCCAAGCCTCTTGGTACAAATTATATAGGAGCAACAATCATCAAACTCCTAGAAACATTCCATCCTGTTAAAACTCAGGGCTGGTCGACCTGATGTTCCTGTGCGAAGCATTCATGCGAGCCTCAGATCTTCATGTTGTGAGTCTCTGCCAAAGCTTGTCCCTCACTCTGGCTAGTGGGGGAGGAGAATCTGGCAGTGATTCAGCTGTCTGTGATTCTAATTGCCCGGCATTTTCCTCAGCTGTAATTAACCCCTCTGGTTCCAGATCTTCTTCGGCTGAACTCATGACAGATATATACATACATATATATACACACACACCACGAGTGAGAGGGAATGGGCAAAACAAAAGGAGAGAGTCGAGAGAGAGTGGCGGCCGGAGAAGGGCGGGATCTTTTTTTGAGGGGGGAAAAAGTTTGTGGGTTTGCCCGGAGGTATTCGAGCGAGCAGCAGGAGTCGAGAAAGGAGAGATGGCGGTGGTGGCTGGAAAAGATTGAGGAAGGCTGGCGGAGAAGAAGTGAAGCTGCAGGGAAGGGGAGCAAGAGTGGGGCTCTGCGCCAGGCGCCTGCCAGAGAAAGAGGGAGAGGGAGAAGAGGCGGCAGCTGCCGCAGCAGCAAAACAAGGCGGGAAAGAAAGGGGAACCTTCTCACAGAGCTCGCCTCGGTGCAAGTGAAGGAGCAACAACAGCAGGCGGCGGGATATGTTTTGTAATTAATAAAGATTATAAGGTAATAATTGTACAATTGGCTGTTTAAATAATGTATTTTGGTATTTTGAAAAAAAGCCTTCATTGAATTTATTTTTATTTTTTAACATGACTGTTTCTTGGTCGGTTCACTAAGAGACATTTATTGGCAGCTATTGTAATAAAATTGTATTGATTGCGGGTTTAATCCAGAACGATTCAAATTAAACATTCAATATGTCCTCCTCTGTCCTCTTTTTTGTCTTTCTATGTCCTCCTTTTGGTACCCGTGTATCTGGCAACCCTAAGCATATTGGAGTCCTGACCTTGGTTTCATTTTGGACTGAAGCCAGCTCTTTACCAGAGTGGGCTACATGAAAAAGAAGAGTATATGACAGGACTCATCTACTTTAACATTTGTGACAAATTACACCTGGTAAAATTCTCTTGTTTAAAGAAGTGGGAAAGACAAAGAAAGCGTGTCCTCTTCTTTTCTATTTTCTGTATGCGGCCACCCTCCTAGGCACCTGAGATGGGCTTTGTTTCACATCATTTTCACATGTTTGTGGTCTTATACTTTCAAAACCAGAAAGTTGTGCTGGGTCAAAAAAAAGTTACCTCCCCCCCCCCCCCCGCTTCATCTATTGATAGGAACTGTTTGGGAGAATTGAAGCCCTTATGAAATCATCAGATGGGCAAAGTATTTTTGCCCCCAAAATTACACCGAGTGTGCATCTTCACTGCCTTTGTGAGTCACAGTGGTGTAGTGGTCAGAGTACTAAATGAGGACTGAGGAGACTTCCGTTCGAATCCCTGCTTGGCCATAAAGTTCAGTGACTGAGTGATTTTGAGCGATTCATCATTTCTCAGACTAACCTACCTTGTTAAGATTGCAGTGAAGATTAAAAAGGGGAAGCATAACCAAGAATAATGCATCAAGAATCTTGAAAGATGGTGGAATATACAGTAGATGTAACAATTAATTCTAATTGATTAATGAACGATATATATTGAAAAAGATGTTTTCCTCTTATTTTTGTTTTTGAATGAAGGCTGTTTGCTATTCAGAGGGGTATAAAACCCTCTCTGTTGCTTTCTCATCACCCACACTTTTGAGAAAGGCATGAGGGCAGTGATAATAGTTCTTGAGGCATTCCATGAAGTGTGCTCGGCTGGCTCTTGTTTAAATGGGGAAATTGGAGCCATACACCTCATATAGTTAAGGTGAACAACACACCCCCACAACAGAGATCTTCTCAAGAAAACTTTAACTCCTGAGAAATGAAGAGAACATTTCATGTGAGTGTGACATTTTCACAAAATTTGGAGATAGCTATTGGCCTGCAATTAAGGGAAACAGCAATCTGAGCTTCTTCTGGACCACAGTGGGGTGAGGTTAAAGCCTCCGTACAGCATGGCTGGTCAAATCCAGTTTCTTCTATGCTATCAACAGCAAGTAAATGGCCATCTGTTCCTCACCAGCCAGTGAACCGTTATTCAGCTGGGTCAGAGTTTGGAAATATCACTTCTTTATTCTGTAACTCCCTGAATCGCCTAATCAGCATGGTACCAACTATGCTAACAGTTGGATTCTGTGGGCTGTTATCAAAAAAGTACTTTCCAGGCTTTGACCTGGGCAGTGAGTTAAAAATATATGGGTCTGGCCAAGTAATAAAGAGAGCAACAGCTGAGCATGAGTCACACACCTGAATCATAAGAGACAGATTTCCAAAATGTGTTCTCTCTAATGATGGTGAGTTGTACACTAGCATGCTGTAAATTGGTTTGCACCTTTAAAATACTTTTATGTTTCCAATAGTTTCTTCTAGAAGGAGATCCAAACTTCTAACACCATTCTTAGAAGGGTCGTTTTGAATATATGTGTCGGTGGGGGCAGGAGGACATTATAAGACTTCATTGTGAAAACATTATGCAATTAAACTAAGAATTTAAGTTATACCTCTAACTTCTTTTACTAACTGAACAAAAATAAACTTTGAAGTGTGCCAGTTTAAGTGAATGAGTGGGAAGGTATACTTAACCCTTTTTCCTCCAGCAGTTTTTCTATTGAAAATCTCTCCCACCTTGGCTGCTTTTCTCTGCACATTGGGAAAGAACAGTAGCTTTGGGGGAGGAGTGACTAGGAGCAGAAAAAAACCCAGAAAAAAGTTTACGTTCTGCCTTTCCCATTACTGGAATGCATAGGGAGCTGAGTTTTGGTTCTTTAAAAAAAAAAACTTGAAGGGCGGAAAAAGCAGAATTTCAGCCTATGCAGCATTTAAGGCATTTCTGAAATACAAAACCTTTTGTTTACTGAATGATGGTGATGCAATAAACACATTTTCCACCTTCAGCTTCTCTGAACTTCAATAATCTTAAGAATATTTGTTCTTTCTACACTTCAAGGACTTTTTTTAAAAAAAATAGATAAAAGCTCCTCTTTGTGTTATGGCATGAATATGGTATGCATAGAAAGAGCTTATTCATAATGAAACTATTGAATCGCTCACATGGGCCTATGCAAACACATGACCGTTTTCATGTCTGTTTTACAGTACCTTAAATGTTAAAATATGCACACATACATTGCTGAAAAAAGAAACAGCCCAGCTGATGCATTAAGAAAAGAATTCCTTTCTCTCTTTCTTTTTTCCGCAGAAAGTGGGGAGAGAAACAATGGCCTAGCGGAGTTAGGTTTTTAAAGATTTCTGATGAGATTTATATGGCAAAGAGCTCTCAAAGGCAAATCAATGTAACTAAGCACAGTGCTCTGTTACAATCACAGACTCTGATCAAGAACTGTGGTGGCATATTCACAGGCCTGTCCTTTTCTTTTATCATTGCACAAGCTTTGAAATGTGACACTGGAAACAATACACACTGAAGAGTAGCAATGGGAAGCACTGGGGGCTGTGGGAATTAGGTGGGGTAAGGGAACTGGAGGCTGAACTGGAAGGCAGGAACTCTTCAAACTGGAGCAGCCCTCTTCAGTCTCCGAGCAGTTGTACCTCGGAGGAGTCTGCAATCTTATTGCTTCACCTAGGACTTATTTACTGAACCACGATCCAGAGGCTGGACATCTCTGCTAAGATGAATAAGGAATTCCAGTATTGGAGAGTACTTTATATAGGAAATGTAGGGCACTCAGATCTCAGAAAAGTTCCTTTTTTGGACCACGATGCTCGGAATCTTCAGACAGCGGCCATGAGGCTGTGGAATTCTAGATGCTGTCGTGAAAAGAAAAGAAAGTGGTTCTCCGTTGTTTGAGGGTTCACAGCCCCATATTTTCTTCAAAAGAAAACTCAGGAAAGAATTGGTCAGGGGAAACATGGTGCTTAATCTTTCATCACCCACCCACCAATTCAGATGCTTCTTTTTCTTTCAGTTGCATTTTCCCCAGCCAGGCTTTCAAAGGAGAAGTACGACCTGCTGAAGAAAAAGCAGGTTTAAAGAAGATTGGCAAAGGGGGCAAAGTAAGCACTGATGGAGTCAACAATTCTTTTTTGCTTTCTGCAGTCTCATCTGCAAGGTCTCATCTTCACCAACATTCCTATTAAGTCCTTCAACAAACACAGACATGGAAAAGAGAGAGCCCTACCGTTTGGCAGCATGAAGTAACCACCTCACCAGTTGATTTGGGATGTCATAAGCAGGTTTTTTATTTATTCTCTTTGCATTCTTATTACCAGACAGGAGGAGAGGTGCTTTTAGATATGTTCTTCCTCAGGTGCCATCAAAACCTGACTGATTCTGGAAATTATGTCCCTTAACTGGTGGAATGAGTGTGCCATTTGCTGCATGTTTGCCAAAGTTAAATACAGTAGGACTGTGGTATCTGCGGTGGATGCCAAAAAGTGTGGGTATAGAAACACTATATATAGTGTTCCCTCTGGTGGCCAGTTCTAGCAATACATCTTGGAAAGGCATATTTCTGGGAGGGGTTATTTAATATTTTCAGGCAGCGGATAAATGAAACCGCAGGTACTGATCCCGCAGCTATCACAGTCCTACTGTACATACTTCAACCCCTTTTTTTGGTCTGCCACTGTCAGGAATGCACCTCCTTAGAGGAGTCATTCCACTAGGGAAAGGTGCCATAACTCTAGTTCCCAGCTTCCACCACCTTTTCACTCTAGATTGGGTGAAACCTAGAAGGTGTGTAAGTGGGCAACTATGGGCAAGTTTCTAACTCTAGATTTCCAATTCCTCCCTTATTTGGGCTTAAACACTCTTTAGCTGTGTACTTTAAGCCTTGCACACCAGCCTTACCAGGTAGGACATCCAAAGAACAAAAAAAGCAACCATAGCCCTCACGGTGAAGGCATTTTCTTTAGGCACTCACCCTCTTGCCCCCAAGAATCACACTTGGGTAAAAGGTATATTTAAAAATACTGTATTTAAAAAGAATTACAAAAAGATACAAATTGTACTGTCAAATGCCAAACATCTAAGTATTAAGTAAGCTCCTGCAAATCTTTCCCATAAGACAATAAAACAATTAACTAATAGTTTTACTACTTAATTACCATGATATTCTAAGTAACCATTGCTAAATCTCCTAATCAATCAAAGAAGGCTTTAAAACTGTTACATCCTTCTTCTTCTCCTCCAATTTAGACACACCTAACCCCCCTTTCTATAACTTAAATCAAAGTCTCTGCTTTGTGATGGTATCCAATCAGCACACAGTCCTTTGTTCACAAGTTCATGCCCCTCTTGTAACTTTCCACTACTCAGTCTCTTGTTCCCAGGTTGGCAAGCACTTAGAATGGAATTCAATGTTTATCAGTCTTGAGATGTGACCTTGGCTCTTCTCCTCTGAATCGACACAACAAGAGCTGGGTCTCAGGCTGAGATGGAAACACCTATGGAACTCTGAAAAACAAGTACTACAAAACCCATATCCTCACAGCCACCTGTTCTTCTTTCAAGGAATAGCTCCCTATTTCATAAAACTAATGCCTGATTCAAATAACTATTCCTTGAAACAAGAAATAGGTTACAAGCTTGCTTGGGGCATCCCCCGATTATTGTGTGTTGATGGAACTATGAATTTCACTGATAAAAATGAAGCGGTGATTGAAAGGAATGAAAGCTATCTGCACCCATACTACATATCACCCATATTGTAATTCTTGAAGTACAAAAATGTACCCACAAAAGATGTTCTAATAAGGACACCGCTCTTTTAGAAATTAATTCTTTCTGATAGTCAAGAGCAGGCCTTTGAACCTTATTAGGATTCTTAACCTGCCCCCCCCTCCTCCTTGTAGTGCTAGTGAAAGAAGAGCTCAGGCAGGTTTGGCCCAAGAGATTTTT
This sequence comes from Intellagama lesueurii, assembly GCA_037013535.1. NCBI lineage: Eukaryota > Metazoa > Chordata > Lepidosauria > Squamata > Agamidae > Intellagama > Intellagama lesueurii. The sequence continues at coordinate 88,475,636 of JBAJHW010000004.1, read as the reverse complement.
CTGCCTGAGGCAGAGTATAAAATGTCATTTTCCCTGCTTGTCAAGATACACAATACACAAACACAGCCAATATATTTTGGCTCAGGAAGCAGAAAATCCCTCAAGCTCCTGTTCACATCTATAGAAGGGAAAAAGACAACAACAAATTAACTAACAGGTGGCAGCCATTTCACAACATTCCATATCCATTGCCTGAAGTGACTGCCTTGTTCTACTTCATGGGGCAGGGACTGACTTCAGAGACTGTGTCCCAGGGTGATGGACTGCATAAATTGGCCCTGATTCTGGAGTCTGCTTGCCAGTGTAGGAAAGTTCTTGTTTCAGGTTAAGTTCTTCAGTGGAATAGTTTTCTGAATAGAATTACACATTGACCGAAATTCTGTTGCTTATTGTAAACCAAATAATAAGTTTTGATCTGTTCCTCTCTGGTCAATAAGCTGTCCCTGCTCCAGTTCTTCATGTGTGCACCTGTATGCCCTGAGAATTACAACTGGGTACAATCTGATTTATGCTAAGCTACAGGAGCTCAGCCGTTAGATCAGTAAGCAGTAAGTTGTTTTCCATATACATATGCTGTGGTTAACCAAACTAAAAATTACAGATAGTCTGTCATTAAAAAGGGATATTCCTTATGTGCTGATTGTGTGTGACCATCATCAGATTGGTGTTTTTTTTCCTCACTCCCCAAATCTGCAGATTACTTTGCTCTCTTTTAAGACTGATATTTGGGAGCTAAACTGGGCTTCACCTGTGAATCTGAAATGTGAAAGGCTTCTGGAATCATGTCTCTTCAGAACACCTGTGATTTCAGCTCTAATAATAGTAATACGTTTTGCCCCATATGCTGGGGTAGGAGTGGGGCAGCAGAAACCACTGGTGGCAATGGGAAAGTACTTAATTCTTTCCATGCTCACTGATTTCCCTGTGCAGATGCCCCCTGTAGCCACTACAGTTTTCTCAGTAGCCAGGCTTCTTACAACTCATAGCTTGACCTAAGAATAATTTAAAAATGCCTTGAGAAATATTTGTAGGGGAGAATCAATAGATGCAAGAAGGGTTAGCCTTGTCATCTACCAACTGTCCTCTTCAAATGCCTCCCGAGCCCCTCTGTAGTATTACAAGGTGAACACGGACTTTGAAATGCTCTGTTTCTTTCATTACATGTCGTTTCATCTTGATACTGATTACAGGCTACTGAGGGAAGCAATTGCCCATAGTCTGAAGGTGGCCATCGCTTGTTTAATAGAATAATAATTGCATGCTGTCAAATCAATGCTGACCTATGGTGAACCTTTCCAGAGTTTTCTAGGTAGAGAATACACAGCACTGGTCTACCATTCTCTTCTTCTGGGGACAGTCTGGGACTGTGCAGCTTTGCCCAAGGTCACATGGGCTGGCTCTTCCCATAGGAGGCACTATGGGGAATTGAACTCCCAACCCACTTCCTCACACACAAATACTCACACTGAAGTAATTGTGTTAGTCTTTAAGGTGACAAAAAACCTGTCCTTTATTAGAATTTTTTTTAAAAAAACACACACACGCTGAAAGACTCTAACCTGACTACCTTTTTGAAAATGAATCTAGGCTGCTGCTCACTGGTGTGTTGAAAGACACTGTTCCATCATGATCAATGTTGATGTAGGATTCAGCTGCTTGTCAGATCAGCTTCCATACACTGAGAGGAAAGGGAGTTCCCTCACGGGTACGATCCTGCACAAGAGATAGTTACATGGATACAGCTCCTTTCCATTACCTCCTACACAAATGGAGTCAACTCATGTGTAAAACCCAGACATTAAACCTAAACAGACAGCTGTATTACTTCAGTCAGTTGAACACAGTTTATCACACGTCTGCTCTTGATGTGTGGTTAAAAAGCACCCTTGATTTTACTTGAAAGGATGACACAGACATTTCAGCTAGCCCAAGGTAAGAGAACTCTCACCAGCATCTCTTTGGATACAGGCTAGCCCTCTGGTTTGGTGGGCTGCAGTTGCCTCAGAAAGCCGATACTGAGAGGCAGCAGCAAAGTGCTGGAGGAGAGAAAGGTGGTGCCCTACAGCTTAGCAACCTGTCCTCACGGCCCTCGGCCATCCTAATGTGTTCAGCTGCAGTGAAGAAAACTTTCTCATTGCTGCTTTTAAATATAGTTTGGATTCCAGTCCAATCAGCTTTTGCACATGGAATGAAAGAAGGCACCGTGTTGTTCATGACTTGGAAGGCAACAAAGTGTCTCTGGCTAGCCCTTTTTGGACACCATTGTTTCTGAATTCTTTTGTCTTCCTTCCAGTAACCACTTTCCCAACATTCCCCAACTTGATTCTTCACCCAATCGCAATGATTGCTAAAATAAAACTTTCTCCAACTCCAACCCTGTCTGAAGATAGCAAAATTCCTATTATATGCCAAAGCGAGTAGAAGATGAGTGAGAAAAATACAATAGCTGGTCTGAAATAAGCCAAGAGATCAAAAGATTGTAGACAGCTCTGACCATAGTCTTAGGATATCTGTTCATGTGGATATTATACAGAGACAGAAATAATCTATCACTGGTGGGGGGGAAATCAGAGAGCTAACAAGTTTTGCAATATTAAAAGAAGAAGAAGAATCTTGAGGGATATGATCTTAGCTTGGGAACATCTTCAAGGTAACATTTTAAAGAAAGAAGGTGAACATATATTTGAAACCTCTGAGGAGGAAGCAACAAGGAGCAAAGGCTTTGAAGCTAGGGAAGGAAAGGTTTAGCCTAAACACAAGCATACTGCTAAGCATAATTAGAAGACTGAATTGGATTCTGAGGTAACAGAGGCACAATTAAATCAAATATCAGCAAATGTAGGCTCATTAGCTAGATGCTAATGGGAATAATGGAATGAATTGTCCTATAAAATGTAGATGTTCCAATAGTTCTCCTGTGACTGCCATATACTAGAGATGGGGACGAATATAAAAACGGATCAGTTTTTCTGATGAATATAGCCGATTCGTCATATATTCGTCAATCCGTATTTGTAAAATTTTAAATCAGGACGAATATGGCTTGACGAATATTTCCTTGGTTTTATTCGTTGATCCGTTCATATTCGTCTATATTCGTTACCCCTTTTGGGGGCCTCTCTGAGATTGCTGGCGCCAATTCGAAGCTCTGGCTAATCAGGACAGAGATTCTGGATTGGCATGTCCGGCAACCAATAGCGCTGCTGAAAGGTGTATCTACTTTTACAGATGCTTCATATAAGCTTTTCCCATCTGGCCGTTCCCCACTTCTGTTCATGCTCTCCGGAGGGAGAAGAGTTGCTGCTCGCTGGCTTGCTGGTGCTCTTGCGGTTTCGCTTTTGTGGCAGCAAAGCAAAGACTTATATTTGACTTGTAAGACTTATATGCAGCACGGACAGGAACTCATCGGCGATGTTCCTCCCCGTCGCCTGAGCTTCCATGTGCCGTGCCTGCAGCAGAACGGACCTGTAGCCTGGGGGCAGGGTAAGGGCCTCCCCCTGCGGCCCTGTCGCCAATGCCCTGCCACTACTCAAGTCCTCTGGCTGCCACCAGTGGGCTGTGAGCGAGAGGTAGCCGTGCTGACTTCCGCTCCACAGGGCCACTGTGAAGTGCACCTTGCGCCCCTGTAGCCATGAAAAATGGTCACGGACCACCTCCCTCACAGAGTCATAGAGCGAGGGCAGCACTCTAGAACGGAGGGTTTTTTTTTTTCCATCTTGGTATTGATCTGGTCTAATTGTTTAATAATTGTGATGTTTTATGATTTTAAAATTATTTGTATATATTATGTTTTTATAATATTTGTAAGCCGCCCCGAGTAGACTTTGTCTAGGGGGCGGGGTAAAAATCAAAGTTAAAAAAAAAAAAACTTTCACAGAGTCATAGAGCGAGGGCAGCACTCTAGAACGGAGAGTTCTCCGTGAGAGAAGGTCGTACCAGGGGGCAAAAAAATGCAGCAACCGTCGGAAGGCTTGGGATTCCATGATGGACAGTGGAAATCAGAGCAGGGTGATCGTCTTAGCGACAAGATGAGTGGCCGCCTGCTGGGCCTTGCCCTTCGACCGCCGGCTGAGGGTCACGGCGGACCCAATGGGTGCCACTTCGTGAAGCGTGGCCTGCCTCATGCTCCCAGCCCCAGAAACCCCCTGTGGCTGCCCTTTTGAAAGGAGACGCCTCCTCCTGCCTCCTTTCTGCCTCCCCTGGAGCTGCTCTTTTCCCTCTCCCAGACGGGGCAGACGAAGTGCCTTCCCTGGACAGGAGCCTTGGGTGGTGCCTCTCCAGATGTTGGCGGAGGGCGGTGGAGGACAGATGCCTGGGGTCTGACCCCCTCTGGACCACCCCAATGGTATTGCAGCATGCCAGCCATGGATCATCGCTGAACGCCGTGAAATGATCCCACATGGCCCCTCTTCCATGTTTGCCCAAACGAGGACCCACTGCCTGCCCCTGACTGCTGGCCTGGGAAGAAGGGAACAGCCCCTGGCTGTTCCAGGGGTACTGCTGGTCTGGGAGGAGGGAACAGATGACTCTGGGGACAGGGGTGGGGGGGCTGTGAAGCTTGCCCTGCCGTTACTGGTTCCAAATCGGACTGGGGATCTTCGGAAACCAGTAACTCCTCAGATTCCTCTAGGAAGAGGAGCGGCAGTTCTTTTGGCACCTCTGGAAGCTTTGGTCCCGTGCCTGCCTGCAAGACCACCGGCGGAGGGACAGTGGCACTGGTTATCATAGACGTGTTTGTGCACGTGGTGGTAGTGATGACGGTGCTGCTACCTAGCCTGCGTAGCTTCACAGCCGCCAACTGGTGGGCCACTTCTCCCACAGCCTGAAAGCTGCCCGCTGGCTGTGTGAGAGGCAGGAGGAGTTGGGTCAGGAGACCCACGTTCTCCTGACAGACCTTCCCACCAGGTGGAACTCCACCTACACCATGGTGTCCCGCTTGGTGGAGCAGAAGGCCGTTTTGGAGGACATCATGTCCTCCATGCCCATTCTGCCCGGGGGGAGAGAGGTGGGCATCAGTGCCATGAATTGGCTGGCCCTCTCCCAGATGGTAGAGGTGCTCAAGCCCTTCCTGGAAACCACAGACATCTTGTGTGGTTATACGGCAAGCCTAGGGCAGGTCATCCCCCTGATTCATGCCCTTGATCGGTCCCTGGAAACTGCTGTGGCACCAGGATCCTCCCTCCTTCCATGGACCAGGGCTTTGGTGAAGAGGTTGCAGGCAGGCGTGCAGAAGCGACTCCATCCTGTCTACAGCGACAGAGCTTACCGCATGGCCTGCCTGTGTGATCCTCGAATCAAGGGGGGCTTGGCAGCATGCACCTCAAACCTCGAGGAGTGGAGAACGGAGCTCTCCACTGAGGTCCGCAGGGCGTTGGGGGCACAACGCTTGCATGGGGCGACGGGAACATCAGGCCACGAGGGACAGGGTGGTTTGCCCGAACCACAGGGAAGGACTTCACCTAGTGAAGGCTCCATTCACCACCAACATTACTGGAGCTCTGTGGTGACCTTGGCATTTGCCTCAGAGGAAAGACAGCCGGCTGAGGAGGATTCAGCAGAGATAATGGTGCGGGAATATCTGGCTGAGCCCCCTCAGCCCCACCAGTCAGATCCCCTCCATTACTGGGCTAGGAAACTAGTCATATGGCTGGAGTTGTCCAGTGTGGCCATGTACCTCCTTTCCATCCCCCCCACCAGCGTCCAGAGTGAGCGCGTGTTTTCCCATCTCGGAGACATACTCCAACCACGCCGCTCGCGTTTGGATCCCGTTACTGTGGAGAGACTGTCTTTCATCAAGGTGAACCTTCCCTTGTTGGGCTTCCCCTCACTGAACCCAAAGAGGTAGGGTTCCAGTGATAGTCTCTCCCTTAACACACCGCCTGCCTGTCTGCGCCTGCCTGCCTGCCCACCTGCCCACCCTCCAGTCCTCCTGAAGAAAAAAAAAGACCTGCCTACTTGCCTGTCGGCCTGTAAACCTGCCCCTCAGTCAGAACTCCAGCTGCCGATTCCAGTCGCCTCCTCGGGCCAAGTTCCAACCAAGTCGTGCCTGCCTGCCTGCCTGCTGGATCAAGTCAGACCAGCAGGCCAAGAACTGTTGAACTCCTGCCTGCCTGCCTGCCTGCCTGCTGGATCAAGTCTGACCAGCAGACCAAGAACTGTTGAACTCCTGCCTGCCTGCCTGCTGGATCAAGTCAGACCAGCAGGCCAAGAACTGTTGAACTCCTGCCTGCCTGCTGGTTCAAGCCAGACCAGCAGGCCAAGAACTGTTGAACTCCTGCCTGCCTGCCTGCTGGATCAAGTCAGACTAGCAGGCCAAGAACTGTTGAACTCCTGCCTGCCTTCTGGATCAAGTCAGACCAGCAGACCAAGAACTGTTGAACTCCTGCCTGCCTGCCTGCCTGCTGGATCAAGTCAGACCAGCAGACCAAGAACTGTTGAACTCCTGCCTGCCTGCCTGCCTGCTGGATCAAGTCAGACCAGCAGACCAAGAACTGTTGAACTCCTGCCTGCCTGGTGGATCAAGTCAGACCAGCAAACCAAGAACTGTTGAACTCCTGCCTGCCTGCCTGCTGGATCAAGTCAGACCAGCAGACCAAGAACTGTTGAACTCCTGCCTGCCTGCTTGCTGGATCAAGTCAGACCAGCAGGCCAAGAACTGTTGAACTCCTGCCTGCTGTTGTTTCCTAGTTTGTTCCACCTTCTGCCTCCCTGACTGCCTGCTGGGTCACGTAGTTCCGGCGGGCTAAGTTTTGCAGAACTGCTGCCTGGCACGGGTTAAACCAGATCAGCTCTGCAATCTGAAGCCAGGTAAATTGGTGATGGGGTGACGCGCAGACAGCCTTTGGGTGGGGCAGACCCAGGCCAGCCCCCTTGGCATCCAAGCCTAAACCCTCTCTTCGCACACCCAGAGCCTGTCCCGGCACCCCCAGACGTGATGACAACCCTCTTGGCACACCCAGAGCCTGTCCTGGCACCCCTGGACATGACTAGAGCTCCAGCCAACCCTCTCTTGGCACACGCAAAGCCTGTCCCCATCCCCGAACGTGGCAGGAGGGCCAGCCAGGCCTCTTGGCAGTTGGCACACCCAAAGCCGGTCCCGGCATCCCAAACGTGCCAGGAAGGCCAGCCTGTCTCAGCCCCCCAAAACCTCCGAGGGCTATCTTTATCATATCCAGGCGGTCTCAGCAGCCAAGTTGCAATCCCCAGCTTTCTAGTTCTAAATGAGAATCTTTGTTTGTTTGAAGGTTGTCAGCAAGTCTAGTTAGACGTTGGTGGTGAGTGACAGGTGAGTCTCCTAGGCCTGTCTCAGACCCACCCAAAGCCTGTCCAGGCATCGCCCCATCGCACGGCTTCAGATTGCAGAGCTGATCTGTTTCCGACAGCCCTGCAGCCCCACGGATTAACCGCTGTTAGTAGCACCTTGGACCCTTTTCTCCTGTTGGTGCTACTGATTCCCCAAGAGCCGGGCTCTGCCCCCCCAAGCCTGTCCGGGCGTCCCCCATACCAAGATGGACAACAACAACAACAACAACAACAGCACCTATAACAAGCCCAGTGGCTCAGCACTGCAGTTTAACCCGCAGCACCACTGTCTACCTTGCTGCCAACTTCCTCAGTGCCCGATGGGTCCAAAAGTCTACATTGCTGGCTGCATGACAACTTTCCGAGTCCTGCAGCTCCTTCCACTTTCAAAAGGCTTGCGTGCTCATTCCAACTTCCTCAGGCTTGATTCTCAAATGCTGCTTGCTGACTTCAGCGTCCTACCCTCCTCGGGCGTCCCCGTGCCAAGAGGGCCAGGTTCAGCCCCACTCAAAGCTGACCAATGTGCTCCCTCCTCCTGAGATGTGCTGTGTGTGACATGTCCCTCCCTATCTCCAGGATCAGTATCTGCTGATTCATTTATTCTGAAAAATCTCGGAAATGCATATTTATACGTATTACATGATTCCAGCCTCCTTGGGCTTCATTCCAATTATTCATGCCTGTTCATTCCGGCTTCCTAGCCTTCTCTACTGCCCCAGTAGGCTGGCAGAAGCTGGGTGAAAAGCAACGGGACATAGCTCACCCCGTCGCACGCATTCAAACTGCAGTGCTGATCTTCTGATGGACAAGCCCAGTGGCTCAGCAGTTTAACCCGCAGTGCCACAGTCTATGTTGCTGCTATGTGCAACCTGTGCGGGTGTCCCCCCCCCCACCTCACCGGGCATCAATTCCAGCCTCCTTGGGCCATGTTGGCCCCAAATCCTGCATCCCTCTCCAGCTGCCTTGGGCATGCCTGCTGCTGATTCTGTGCCACGAATCGGGCCAAGGGCCTTCCAAATCTTGATTGACTGCTGGGTGAAGTTGGCTCATCGGGCCAAGTTCTTTCCCACCTGCCTGCCTGCTTATTCAAAGGGCTACATTAGTGCTCCAAAGTCCACTCAGGCTTCATTCCTAATTCCTGGCTGTTCATTCCAGCTTCCTACTGCCTCAGGTAGGCAGAACCTGGAACAAACTACAGGAGTTCAGCTCACCCCGTTGCATGGATTTGATCTTCCACTCGAGAAGCCCAGCGGCCCCGTGGATTAACCACAGTTACGTTAGTAGCACCACCCTATTCATCAGTTGTTGCTGTTGTTGTGCAACCTCAGTTGCCTCCTGGGGGCAAACTTAACTATGCAGGCAAATGTGATGTTCCCAAAGAAGGCAAGAGTCTGCTTTCAAGCCTGTCTGGGCATCCAAGCACCAACCAGGCCGTTAGTAGTACCTTCCCAATGAGGTGGAGCAATTCATCTGATGGTGTTATTGTTGCTGCTAATAAGTGTTGCTTGCCTCCTTCTGTTTTCAAAAACAAACAACACACCTCCACGGCCACCTTTTGCTAATCCCCAACCAGGCCTCTCCCTGCCCCACCCAAAGCCTGTCCAGGCATCACCCCATCACACGGCTTCAGTTTGCGGTCCTGATCGGGCTCCAAAAGCCCCGTGGCCCTGTGGATTAACCACCGTTAGATTAACCGATGTGGCCCCAAAGCCTGCTTTCCGGCTGCCAACTACCTCAGTGCCCGATGCGGCCAAAAAAGCCTGCTTTCCTGCTGCCTTTTCCCTCAGTGCCCGATGGGGCCAAAAGAGCCTGTTTTCCTGCTGCCAACTTCCTCAGTGCCCGACGGAGCCAAAAAGCCTGCTGTGCTGCCAAATACCTCCTTGCCTCCAGTCCTCCTGTCCTGAGGGCAAACTCTACTTCACTGGCAAATGTAATGTTGTGCTGAGCTGAAGACAAACTCAATGCTTCATGCATGCCTCTGCCAAAGGGACCTCTCATTCTGCTGGGGCTAAATATAACTCCCTCAATGCCATCGGCTTCTGTGCCGTGTGGTAAACTCTCCTGGGGGGACCCAATTTGTGGGTGGATAACTCAAGAGTTCCGATATCCAATCTTCACCAAAGTTGGCAGGCGTGTTGGGGAAAGACATAGGAAGCTCTGTTGTGATTCTGGATTCTCTAAGTACCTGGGGGGAGCTTTCCTGGGGGGGGGTCCTCTTTGTGACTATATAATTCGGGGGTCCATGATCCAATGTTCACCAAACCAAACTTTCAGGAGTTGTAGAAAAACGTCTGAGAAAACTTCCCTGCAAATTTGGTGTCTCTAGGTCGTCGGGGGCCAGTGTTATAGCCATTTAAAGTACAGATGAATCGACTGATCGATCCGTCGAAGAATATTCGTATATTCATATTCGTTGATCCGTTAATCTTGACGAATAACGGATCAAAATGAATCGCCATTTTTTTTTATTTGTCCCCATCTCTACCATATACCCATCTATCTTTGTCTTATTTAACCTGTGACATTTCAATATATGGCAAGATAGGCCAAAATCCTGTTGTTGAACATAAAAAAATTGTACTAAAGTAGGCCCATTGAATAATTGGGGATCTAGTGAGTCAACTCCTCTGTAAGTCCATTGATTCAAGTGGGTCTACTCTAATTGCAACTTAATTTAGCATTGCTATGCTAAGCAACAGGATTTTGGCCACTATGTACTTACAACCAAGAAGCGCTAGCCTTAGGAAAGGCAACTGGACAGCGTGCTTTATCTTACTTCTTCCCATCATAGTTCACGATCCTATCCTCTATTTATTATGCAACTTCAGCTGCTCTTCTGTTAGGCCAATCCCCACTCACCTACCTCGACACCCCATTTCCCTTCTCTCCAAGGGCATGAACAGCAACAGCAGCTGTGGCACAGCCCTGCTCTCGTACATCTGTGTGGCTGTTTCCCATATATGTATTGAGATCTAAAGGAGGTTCCAATTACTTCTGCCACATGCTGAAAGAACATGGAAAGCACTTCATCTCCACTCTTGAATCCCAGAGCAGAAACATATCCCTCAAATCCAACCATTTAGCCAACATGACAACACACACTCCTTTACTTATAGGGAGATCTTGACTGGATCAGATCCTCCCTTGCATGGACCTCTGTTTCCTCATTCAGTAAATATGTGCAGCCCTATCCTACATGGACTACATATAATCATAATGATGTGTGTGTGAGAGAGAATAAGTTAGAGACAGAGTTACCTCACACTCTGTCATACTTTCTCTCTCAACTTTTTGCACATTCATGCTTCCCTCCATCCAATTCCCTCTTCCACACATCTGTGTTCTTTTCTCTCCTCACTTCTCTCGCTGTCATTCTGTTTTATTTTATTTTTCCCCTTTCTTGCCCAACTGTTTCCTTCCTTCCTCTTTTCCCCTCCATCACTTAATTCCTGTTGAGGTGTTTTAAAAAGATGTGTTCTTCACACACACTGAGAGTGCATTAACCCTATTCCCTCCATTGCGGCTTTCAGCACAGGAAAGGGGGGAGGCTGTTGCATCTACAAAGCCTCTGCCTCTAACCCAGAACATTAAAAAAAAAAGATTCTTATGTTTGTGATGCTATTTAAATGAGCACTTCGCTTGACAAGGAAGCAAAATAGGGATTACATTTCAACCTTGGCTAAAACGAATTGGGGAAACCCACCCTTTGTTTCTTGAAAGACGTCCAATGTTAGAAAGTATAACCTCATTATCTTTTGGCAAGGGATTTCTCTTGCTTTTAAAAATAATTTTGTGTACTTTGAAACCAATATTTCCAGAGACTTACTTTTAAAAATACACAGGCTGTTTATCAAGTTTATTTTTGGTTTGCCCACTCCATCCAGATTTTTACTGAAGTGACCAGAATTTGATCCTTCTGAAGAGCTGCCAGAGCAGGAACCAAAGATTTATTCTCTTTTTTCTGCATTATTTTTCTGTTTCCAATACATTGCATTAAAAATGAAAAGCCCCTTTAGCGAAAGAGTACTCTGCATAAGCTGAAAGATATCTTTTCCATCCTCCTCTGACCCCAGTTGTCTACCCACACGTTAAAATTATAGATAAATTGGAACATACATAAAGAAGGGCAGTGGAAATAAAAGCCTACAAGAACGGGGTGAAGGAACTGGGTGTGTACATTTAGAGAGAAGAAGAGAAGACTGATGGGACATAGTACATTTTTCAAATCCTTGAATCACTGTCGCTCTGAAAAGTGCAAAGAGTTGCTTTCTTCTGCCACCCAGAGGGCAAGACTTAATCCACACAAGCAGTTTTCAGTTGATCATGAGAAGAAACTTCTCAACTGTAAAAGCAGTTGAACAGAACCTTGTCTTAATCTCTCCCTCACTGGCACTAAGACAGTATCAAGCCAGAAAGTGGTTTGTGTGTTGAATTAAATGGTTTGCAAGGAACCTTACAACTCCTTTCATTCTTTGACACAGACATTACTTGAAGTAAGGGGGTATTTTTGTTTTCGTTGGTGTTGAAGTCAACTTCCTATCAAAAGGTAAAGGTAATCTGTACATACTCACAATAATTATTGTGCCCTTAGATCATTTTAAGCACAAAATAAAAAGAATATTTTATTTATTTATTTGATTGATTGATTGATTGATTTATATACTGCCCATCTAGAACGTGTCTACTCTGGGCGGTTTACATATAACATAAAAAATAAAATCCAGATTGATCACAGAGTCCAAGATGGGAAAGGAAGAAAAGAAGAAAAAGAAGAGAGAGAAAAAAGAAAAGGGGAGATAGGCTAGGTAATGGCTGTAGGGAAGGCCTGCCTGTATAGCCATGTCTTCAAGTTAGTCTTGAAGGCCCTCAGTGAGGGAGCCAGGCGGATCTTTACAGGTAAGTTGTTCCAGAGGTGAGGGGCCACTGCTGAGAAGGCCCGATTTCTAGTTTTTTCCCACTGGGCCTCTCTTGGCGTTAGGCCCCTCAGCCGCCCAGCCTGACTGGAATGGGTGATACGGGTAGAACTGGGCGTAAGAAGGCGTTCTGCCAGGTATCGAGGGCCTAAACCGTTAAGGGCTTTGTGTGTAATGGTTAGCACCTTGAAATTAATGCAGAAGCAGATAGGTAGCCAGTGTAAGGCGGCCAAGGTGGGGGAAATATGGTGAAATCTTTTCACCCCTGTTAATAGCCTGGCCGCCATGTTCTGGACCATCAGGAGCTTCCGCATCAGTCTCAAAGGAAGCCCCACATAGAGAGTGTTACAGTAGTCTATTCTTGAGACTACGAGTGCATGGACCAGCATGGTGAGCGCCCCAAGTCTAGATAGGGTGCAGCTGGGCGATCCGCTGAAGATGTAAATGGGCAGACTGAACCACGGACGCTACCTGGGTCTCCATGGTAAGCGCCGGGTCAAGATGGACCCCCAGACTGCGAACCGAATTCTTTATGGTGAGTCACCCCCCAAAAGAGAGGGAGTTCCCCAAACCACTGACATCGGGGCCATCCACCCGCAGGACCTCTGTCTTGTCTGGGTTCAACCTTAGTCCATTCGACTGCATCCATTGCAGAACGGCCTCCAGGCAGCACCCAAGGGACGGAATGGCATCCACTGCAGATGGAAAAAAGGAGATGTAGAGCTGGGTGTCATCAGCATATTGATGACATGAATCCCCGGATGACACCCCCCCCAAACGGCCTCATATAGATGTTAAACAGCATTGGGGAGATGATTGAACCCTGCGGGACCCCACAATTGAGGCTCCAGGGGGCCGATACATTCTCCCCAAGCTGAACTCTCTGGGGATGGCCCTCCAAGAAGGACCGGAGCCAAGCGAGAGCAAGGCCACCAATCCCCAACTCGGAGAGCCTCCCCAGGAGGATACCGTGGTCGACGATATCAAAGGCGGCTGAGATATCCAGGAGGACGAGCAAGGACATTTTGCCCGTCAGCCTCCCTAAGTAGGTCATCCAGCAGGGCGACCAATGCCATTTCCGTGCCGTGGCGCGCCCTGAAGCCCGACTGAAACGGATCCAGGGCATCGGTTTCATCCAAGAGAGCCTGAAGCTGGTCGGCCACCACCCTCTCAACTACCTTGCTAAGAAAAGAAACATTGGCGACGGGCCTATAATTGCCAATGTTGTCCACCGCCAAGCTTGGTTTCTTTCTAATGGGCCTAATGAGTGTTTCCTTAAGGGCAAGAGGAAGCTGTCATGTTTGGCTTTGGAGAGACATTCTCAGCTTATTTTTGTACCAGAGCCTTTCCTTAGGCTGCTTCCACATGACCTGTTATCATGACAACTTACCTCAGGAGTATTCCATATACAACATGTGTTAGACCTTAGGTCATCTCCTTTTTTTGTCTTTGGTGTTGCTTGGTGATGGGAGATCATACATGTATTCTGTTCATTGTGTAGCGCTGAAGTGTTTCACTGCTTTGGTGCTGTACTTACTCTTGCCAGTGTCCTGAAAACTTCCACTGTTGTTGAACAATACCTTCACTTTTCTGTCTGGATTTTTGCCATCTCTGAGTGATGAGATATGTGACAGCAGCAGCACCACCAAACAGAAGCTGCAACACTAGCAGAAAAAAATGGCAGTGGCTTAAGGAGCTGTCATGGTTACTTGAGGGCTTCTGAGTCTGGCATACAAAGGCAGTCCAGGCAAGAGCTGCAAGTAGATAAAAAGCAGCATCTGAAGAAGGAAGCAGGTTCTTTGGGTGGCAGCAGCACCACCACCATCAGAATCTGGCGAGTTGCATCCATTGTAAACTCTTCCTGGCGGGTACTAGTGATAAATTGCTTGAAAAATGCTAAATTCTGTGCCCTCCCTGAAAAGTGGTACTAAAAATGAACCACAGAATCAAGGAGAGGAAATTACGAGTTAAATTGTGGGGAAAAAGTGCAAAGCAAAATCAAAGGAACATCATCTGGATGTCTGGGAAATTTTTAAATTCAGTGCACTAGTCCATCTTTAAGGGGGAAACAGATACCCTATCTGGTAGACCCTGTTACATACAAAAGCCATGCTTTCAGATCCAGAAAGGATCTAAGCACAGTCACAAATTCAAGAAACAAAACTTTAACAAAGTCTGTGGATTATTTTCTAACCTACTACCAAATATTGCAAAGCTTTGGGTTCTTCTTGCCCTCCTTGTCAATCAAATGATAAAGGGCACTTATGTGTAATCAAGACAAAGGGCAGTTTGGTTAATGAAGCCCCTTCTTTTTAGACCTGAAGTAGTAGAGAAAACCTCAGCTTTCCAAGCAGCAAGTCCCGAAAGGCCAAAGATCCTAGCCTTTACCTCAAGCCAACATGTTTGCTACAAAGGTCAGTATCGTTAGACAAAATGCACAAGCCAATTACAAAAAGACAAGGTTGCCCAGGAGGTAAAGAATTCTTGTAAATGCCTATTTGGACCTTTTCTTGCCCTCCTTCACTTCCAAACAAGATTGTCAGGTAAAAAGATTGTAACCTTGTAACAGAATAGAAAACAAAACTAAAAAGCATATTCTTCAGTTAAAAGTACACAGGAGGAGGTAAGCAAGCACGCAGCCCATGTACATCACCATAAACTTAAGATGGCTGTAAATTAAAGGTCAATTTGAACTTATCAGAGTTTAGTCACATGGATTACAATATTTGGAGGGGTGGGAATAAGAGATGAGCTCACATGCCCTTCATTACACATATAGATTTCGTGTGAACAGGCAAATCACAACATAGCATCTGCTCAGCAGACCTCTCCACTCTTACTTACTAGAGTGGATGTAGTGTAACCCTTTATGCACATAGGCCCAAATTCCCAACCTTGGGTAACCCAGGTGTTCTTGGACTGTAACTCTGAGAAACCCTGGTCAGCACAGCTGTTGGCGAAGTCTTCTGGGAATTGCAGTCCAAGAACAACTGGGTTACCCAAGGTTGGGAACACCTGCATTAAATGTTCAACACATGGCAAAGAAGGGTTATTTCAGCTGAGATCTGCTTCCGCACTCCAGGGTGCATACATCCTACTTCCCAGTGCTATGTATGACCAGCCACAATAGTACCAAAGCACAGCTTTATGATAGCATGTTAGAATATGGTAAGCAATTCTTCACTTAGAACAGTAGTTCCCAAACTTGGGTTCCCAGATGTTCTTGGACTACAACACTTAGAAATCCTGGCCACCACGATCCTGGCTAGTGGTGAAGGCTTCTAGGAGTTTTAGTCCAAGAACATCGGGGGACCTAAGGTTGGGAACCACAGACTTAAGAGAATCAGGTCTGTGGCTCTCATCTAAAATAATGGTCAGGAGCATCCATGCTTCATTGCTATGAAGAGGAGGCAACCCACCTACTTACATACTTCAACGAACAAATCTGAACAGGAGTGAGGCCTCGGAGCCTTCCATGTCGTTAGACTTCCATGAGCACCAACTAGTATGACCAATGAAAAGAGAGATGGGAACTATAGTCCAACAGCATCCTGAAGGGGGACACAGGTTGCCCATCCCTGCATTAGTAGACTCACAGTTCCTGGTGGGAGACAGAGCTGTGCCCATTTACTTCCACAATAGTTCCCTCTTTGGCCCCGTGCAGAAACAGTGGTAGATACAACTAAATCGTACTATGGGATTTGTAGAACAACACATATGGAGGGCAGCAATTCATGGATAACCCTGGGGTAAAGTGTGCAGACAGACATCACAAAGGAAGGGAACACTAGAATGGAAGAGAATTAAGCTCCAGCTCTACCATTATGTACATCATGCTGAAGGGCTGAGGACCCTGTGGCCCACCAGATAGCATTAGACCCTATTTCCATCAACTCCAGCAGTTAATCAATGTAAGGATATGCAACAATGAGAACTAGGATATAGGTATTTCTAACATAAACATCAATATTTGGAAACCATGAGTGTCCCGCCTCTGCTGAATAGAGATGTTGATCAAATGCTGTTTTTATTCTGAGGACATGCCTTCGTTTGGTTTTAATGCCAAGCCATTATCAAAGGATGGCAACGCCAGGCAATTGCTGAGGACTATATGCTAGGAGCATGGTGGGACATGATCCTCACAGACCCCTGAACGTATTCCTCCTTCTTGCTCTTCATATACCTTGTCCCACAATATAAGCAAAAAGAAGAGCAAGAAGGAGGAGCAGCCTCCACTTGCCTTGCCTTGCCTTCTCCTTCTGGACATCGGTCTTCAAGATAGAGAGCAATTAATGGACTGGGAAACTGGAAGGGTTGCCAAGTTTCAGGGCAGCAGCTAAGTCTCAAGCAACTGCTGTACTTTCTTGGGTCTATATGGAAAATGGTAGATCTTGGGGAGAGTTGGGCAGATGTAACAAAATTACATTTTATCATCTTTACTATAATCAACCAGTAGAAGTAAGATAATTTTGTCTAGTTTATCACTGAAATTTGTTTTCCACTGTTTAGTGTTTTAAAACAAGATGTAATTAACTTAGGCATATGGGCTATAACAGCATTTATGGCAGACAAAAGAACATTTATTTTCATTTACTGCTAATATGAATGTAGCTTTTGGGGAGGGTGATTTTAGCTATCAATAAACAGTCTGCAGGCCTCAGTAGACTAGATGCCATTTATGCAATTAGCAACTGCAGATGGCTCTCTAAAAGTAAATAGCAGATAGGTGGAAGGGCCTGATCCAGATTATGACTGTGGCCTGGGGGATACAGTGGAGTACAGTTACTTAATCTTCCACCATGACTGGGGATCTCTTGATCTGGATGTTCCCTCTCACTGTAAACATCACTTCCATTGGCATGCTCCTCTTTTTGGGGGGATGGGATATCCAGACACCTCATATGGTCAAGGCAAACAGCAGCACACACTTCCAAAGACATTAAAAATATCCTTTGTCTCCATAAGGAAACCAGAGAATAATCTGTGCAGGTGTGATGTTTTCTAGAAATTCATAGGAAGATTGTGGACTACAGTTAAAGGAAATGGACAGACTTGCCTGCACTGAGATCATAGAGGAGAAGTGGAAATCTTTCCTACAGCATTACTGATCAAAATCACAGATTCCTTGTAGCTATGAACGGCAAGAAAATAGCAA
The DNA here is from genome assembly GCA_037013535.1 of Intellagama lesueurii. Lineage (NCBI taxonomy): Eukaryota > Metazoa > Chordata > Lepidosauria > Squamata > Agamidae > Intellagama > Intellagama lesueurii. The sequence goes on along the minus strand of JBAJHW010000004.1, from coordinate 88,458,266 downwards.
TGTCTTCCCCACCAACCAGTTGAAAACTGATCAGCTGTGCCCAAGCACGTCAAGCCTGATTTTTGGATTATAGCTCCCAGAACGTTTCAGCCTACAAATCCACTGGAGAAAGTTACAGTATAACGACGACAGCAATCGTATAATTCATGGCCAAGAGAACACGGTGGAAGCTTTAGCTACAACAACCAGGCCAAAAATTTCATTTTTTGGTTACAGGGTTACGTAAGAATGAAAAGCAGCTTGCTTTGGGTGCCATCATGAAAGAAGGATGGGGGGGGGGGGGGGCAGATGAAAGCAGATATTTTGAGTTTTAATATGCAGGAAAGCTTAGCTACAGGTTAAACTGGCATTAAAAAATAACTTGTATCAGAGTTGCAAACTAGACAATAAGAATTTTCTAAGCTACCTCTATGGACAAACTTACTCCACAAAGGCATGCCACAAGACTATTTGGTTAGGCGGGATACTGAGAGATGGGGAGGCAATGTCACTCTTCCACCTGAACCACAGCAGCACAGATGCATTTTCTAACACAGGAACACTGGAAAACACAAAAAAGTGCCAAAGCAGCAGCATGCTGCTCAACACAATACTCACTGAAAACCTCTGCAATGGATGTACAATCCATCTCTTCAAGGACTATAGCAGAAGTAATTTTCGCTTACACTAATAGGATCAAAATCATATCCCCCCCCCCCATAATTATGACAAAGTTTAAAGGTTCTTGATAACAATTGAAAATCTTTATCACCCCAAGAACAGACAGCTGATAAGGCAGTTTTGGCTGACCTGTCCAATGAAGTCACTTAGACTCCTTATCTTCCAGAATTTTAATTGGCTTTCCCAGAAACTCTGTAATTGGTTATTGAATAACATTAGCATTTTTAATATCCGCTGAATGCGAAATGGTGGGTTTTTTTGCTGGTTGATATTCCTATACAAACTGTGTTATGACAAGCTGAGTTATACTTGTGTCTGACATAATCAATAGTAAGTACCTTAGAGACTTTATTTTCCTTCCTTCTCACCTGGAACTAAGGTCCAGAACATAATATTCCAACACAGGAAGTGAGGGGAGAGGTTGCATGACTAATTCTAAGAGCTGCCCACCTCTAAGATGTCAACTTTCTTGTGCACCCCCCCCCCCCAATAAAATTTAAAGTACAATCTGTGGTAGGCAAGAGTCAACAATTAAGGGCAATTTTGATGAGCAAACCAACAATCAAAAGAAGCCTCAACACCCACAAAATAGAACCTGTTTTACCTTGTAAAATAATAAAAGCCTTTAGATATCAGTGAGAGATGGTTTAATTAGCAGTTCAGCTGAAGGATAAAGGATAGGAGGATAAATCTGTGACAAGATGAGAGAGAGCTGCTGTTCCCTGTGCCATCTATCATATTGTTATGGTAATTTCTCTCTTTTTAGTATAACAAAAGTCACAAGCTTCACTTTGCAGTTAACCACTGTTCAAATCCTGTAAGAAGGAAGAAAGGAACCATAAAAGCAAACAGCATTCAGATCAAGTCAACATCTTCTCTGAGAACACGTTTTCAAAAGAAAGAATACTGGGAATTAAAAAAAGAAAGAAACCTAGTTTGAGGGGGTGGAGATCAGCAAATTGATGCCAATTCTGATCCCTGAATGGGTAAATAAATAGTTAAATAACACTGATCCTAGTTTATACCTTCTTCCTGTTCCTGCTACCTCAGGGCTTCTCATGCACCCATTCAATGCCAGCATTACCCCCATACCAGACAAAAGACATCAAGGTTTCCCCAGCAGAATGGCTACTGAAGGTCTTGGCATTTGTGTGCAGACAAAAGAGCCATAGCGCTGCATTATGTTTCTCGGATTGGAAAAGGCCAGGACAAGGTCCATAATATGAAATTCTCAGTGCTCCCTTCTCCAGCTGAGCACATAGATGCAAATTTCCTGGCTAACTGAGTATACGGAAAATAATAACAATAATTGTGCACCGTCAAGTCTATTTCAACTTATGGTTACATTGTCCAGGGATTTCTAAGTAACAAATACACAGCTGTGGCTTGCCATTCCCTTCTTCTGGCTGTGATCTGGGACTATGCATGCAGCTTGCCCATGGCTACACAGGCTGGCTCTTTGCTAGGAAGTGCAGTGTGGAATTGAACTGATAACCTCTGGCTCCGCAGCCAAACGCCTAAACCACAGTTCCTGTATTGCGGATACACAAAGTTAACTCTTCACATAGAACTACACAGGTCCTCCTTTTCGTTCGGACGCATTCTCAGGACAAACACCAAATACTATGTGTTTAGAAAATTGGGAATTGTTTAATTTCATGATATGCAGACTACTTTCTTTGAATGCATTTATGGAACCAATTGCCTCACAGCTCTAGAATCAAGCTACCTGCAGAACTTCCTTTTATTTTTCATTACAGCATGCATTTAAAAATGTAGCTCTCATAAGAATGTAGGCATCCAACCAGTTTAAGAGTTTTGGAATGTAAATCCCATTGTCCTGAGCTAATCTGAAGGTAAGGCATCTCAAAATGAGAAGAAGAGATCAGCATAAGAAGTGGAAGCATCCTGCAGATAATGTTGGACAAAGGGTATATAACATATATCCAAAATCCTTGTTTTTCTGATTTTGTTTATGGAGCCCAGCATTTCTGTTCATTTTTGTTGTTGTTGTTGTTAAGTGTACACACCAAGTTTCCTCATGTACTGTACCTCCTGTCAAGTACTCTTTCTACTGAAGCGGAGTTCGGAGACAACACCTTCTCACTGTCTTCAAAAACAGATTAACCTATCTCTTCCTAGCGGTAGTGTCGCACAGCTGAAGAAATAGTTTGTCTTCTTATTTGATATAGTTAAACAATTCTTTTAGCACAAAAGGCTTCTTTGTTTTTAAAGAATGTTACAGATGTTGAAAGGAGAACACTTTATTGTTCAATAAACACAAGCTAGAAAACAAAAGCATAATTCTTCACAAAGAACATTAAAAGAAACTATTTTCTTTTAACCCCTTTCAACTCTAAAGGTAAACTCTTTCATCTTCACAAGTAAAAATGGAAGAAAATACATTCTTTAAAAAATAAAATAAAATCAGACATGATTCAATGAGCACACTTCATCCGTTCATTTACATGAAACTAGGCTAGGTCTCTGCAGGCCACCATCCAAGTTATTAAGGAAGCAAATATGCCATTTCTTCCATGACCTTCACTTATTTTCTTATGTCTTCCGTCTCCTCCAGCTCCTTTTCCTGATGCTCTCTTTCCCACCTCATTTCTTTGAGCTCTTGTCTGTATTTCCGTTCAATGAACCGTTTCTGATGGGCCATTTGAGGAAAGTTATCTGACAAAAGAAGAAATGTTTCATATGTTTAAGTAAATGCTAGCCAGTGATTAAGAAGAAATTCAATTTGTTATTTTATTACAGAATACCACGGCTGGATTCACATGTCACTGTAAGCCATGGATTTGTGGGAAACCTGGCTTATCGGGGATGAGCAGCGTGCTTGGAGCAGGAACGCAAATGGCAGATCTTCATATTCTGGCTTCTTTATTGTGACATGCAGACATGGAAGAAGCCTGGCTCACTAACCATTTTCCTTCCTGACGAGCCAAAATATTAACCCTACAGCAAAATGACAGGTTACCTACCTGTAATTGTAGTTCTTCGAGTAGACCTCTGTGATTCACACTATGGGTAATCCGCGCATGCGCGGAGCCTCATCGGAATATTCTAGAGCTTCTGCGGTAGCAAAGGAAAATACATTAGCATAGACCCCTCCCCCCTGGTATATGTACCTTGGCGCCAAGGCTCTCCCTTCAGTTAGGTCAACCCGCCGCATAAAGAAAAGGGCGTGACAGTGGACAGCTTCATCCATGGCTTTAGGGATTGCTCCCAGAGCCGAAGCTTGAGTCTAGAGAGGCGACTGCGGAGAACTCCGCGTTTAAAGTTTTTGCAGTGAGGGGACGAGGAAGTTTGATGGCCTCACCGAGGCAAAAAAGGCATTAGGGAGGCTGTCAGAGAGCGGGATCTCGTTATCGCAGGCTACACAGCTTTTAAATGGGCCTGAAAAGGCCATGAACCGAGAACCGGTTTTGAAAAGAAAACAACGGAAAGGTGGGGGGGGGGGGGAATGCTTCGGCCCTAAGGCCGGAGTGTATCTTGTTTTGAAAATAATAAGGATAATAATAATAAATAAAGTTCAGTAACTTTCCTACTTTCGTTTTCAGATTTCTCACAGAAGCAACGATCGAGGCTCTCAACGCGGCGGTTGAAAGAAACTGAAGGGAGAGCCTTGGCGCCAAGGTACATATACCAGGGGGGAGGGGTCTATGCTAATGTATTTTCCTTTGCTACCGCAGAAGCTCTAGAATATTCCGACGAGGCTCCGCGCATGTGCGGATTACCCATAGTGTGATTCACAGAGGCCACGAAGAAGAATCTGGATTATTTCTGCAATAAATAGGGAGGGACAAGTCACAAAACTGGCTCCTGCCAAGTCTGCACATAAACCAAAAGATGGGTCTAACATGTGATCAGAAAACATGCCCTAGCATGCTAACTCATCTTCAACTAGCCAGGATTCTCCTGAATTTCAGCTTCTGATGAAAGCTGAATGTGTCCACAATAGGAGCTGAACCTCTAGTTAGTTTGTGTCATGTAATGTATTTTTTACATTTGTATGCAATGGCAGCATATTTTGGATTATGTCAGTTTATTCCCCCAATAACCTTGTGAGCTGAGCACATGTGAATTGCCTAAGGTTTCTTGCTAAAATTCATTTCTAAAGAGGAAGCAAACAGAAATCTCCTGACCACAGTTTCAGAACAATAGTCACCACCATAGTATTTAAAGATTACCTGTAATTATTTTCAGAAGGATTTGAAGAGGCTACACCCAGTATTCTGGTGGCAACCACAGCATGATTTTCTTACCCTCCACTTTCCCTCTTCAGACTTTGGCATTGCCTGAAAACAGGCTCTAGAGTAGTGGTTCCCAAGCTTAGGTCCCCCAGATGTTCTTGGATTAAAACTTCCAGAAGCCTTCACCACTAGCTGAGCTGGCCAGGATTTTTAGTCCAAGAATATCTGGGAACCCAAAGTTGGGAACCACTCTTCAGGAGGAAAATCTTTCTTCCTTTGCCAGTCAAGACACTCCTTCAACAACAAATCTAAGATTCTGCAAGAATGAAAAAACTACTGAAAAGTCATATCAATGGCTGGTGTCTAGAGATACATCTTCATATCAAATAGCTGCCTGTGGAATCCTTCCATTCCTCTGTACAGTGAAAAGACTTCTGTTCTTTGCACAAAGAGAGAAAGGAGCATCTAGTAAAATAACTGGTGCAATAACTTGAGATGGGGACTCGAGTCATGGGACTTGCTGTCAAGTTGGACTTAAGTCACACTGGCCACCTCGACTCGGATTCCTAAGGATTTTTTTCTTGCAGGAAAAAAGTTGCCAGAGTGTTGTGGCAACTTCGAGACCAACAAGTTTATTTACACGTTTCTCTGAACTGTAGCCTACTTCTTTGCATGTATGGGCAATGAATGTATTTTGGGGTGGTTCAAATGCCATGCCATAGAAATGCTATATGTTGTAGAACACAGAAGCACCACCAACTTAGCTGCATTTTGCTATCTTCTATAAGTGACACCTTGGGGATTCTTCTGAGCCAGAAGGTGAGGTAAAAATCACATTGATCAATAGAAGTAATGACATTTTTTCCAAAGCAGCAGCAATTTGTGCTTGTCTATTTATTCCTCCCTTTATTTCTCATATGCAACATGAAGTACTTGCTCAGCAATTTGCAAGCTTCTTCTTTTTTTTGGGGTGGGGGGGCAATATTCTTATTATGGAAAATATGTACTGTATCACATATCAGAGAACTATACTGGGAAGGTCTCAGTTATTTCAGAAGCTATGATTTTTCATCAAGGACAAGAAGGGCTCCATCTGGAGCTAATCAAGATAATCTCCCCCATTACCACCATAATGGGCATCAGAGAGAGAGAGAGAGAGAGAAACAGCTAAGCTCTTAAAAACCAATAGACACATTCTGGACGCCAAAGACAGTTAACGTAAGCTCAGCAAAAGCAGTGCAATACAAATATACAAACACATCATCAATGGTGGTGATGCCAGGTGGAAGGTCACTGATGAAAGCTTTGCTTGCATTGGATCGGATGCCTGACGACAAATTGCTATTTGTGATTGACTAGCTAGCTGCTGATGCTGAAACAGCTGTGTCCTTGGGGAAAGGAAGCTGTATGATACTACATGGGAAACACAGCTGAAGCATGAGGCTAAGGAGGAAGCTTGAAGGGCTCAAGGCGATCTTCATTAGTAAGTATGTTCTCCCAAACTGTACGAGTATTTGCAGAAGAGAAACTCTAACAGATGAAAGGGGGATAACATGGAGAACTGCTACAGTAAACTGCCCAAGTCTATACAGTATTTTCAGAAACAAAGACTTCATGCCAGGAAACAAAGGCATTGCCATAGAACCGGGCAAAGTCTGTATCTTCTCTACTGTGGTGCAGAAGAGTAAGCACAGAGAATGAAGTTTAGTTAAGTCTCCTCTACTATGGTTTTCTCAGGATCCCTTAGAAAACTGTTCTCAGTCCTTGGAGATTCTGAACTGTCCAACACAATTCTGACATATGCAACTGATTAAAGAATATCCACACCACGCTGTTCAGATATTATGAAAACATACTTATTTGGCTAATTTTGCTTTGTTTCCTAAGTATCTTGAAGAAAGGTAGAAAGAACCTAGAGTTGGTACAGAGAAGAAGGAATCAAGTGTAAGGTTTACAGAAGTGAGGTTCAATATGGTAGCTCCTCACCCTACATTTACCTCCATATTTTTACAGGAATGGAAAAAAAGATCAGCAACTCAAAATGAGTAGATAAATCTCAAATCCACACTTTAAAAATAGACGTACCATTTATTTTAAAAACAGGACTGGAGGATTACTGCCTGTTTGGCTAATGTAAGCATAGAGATAAAACAAGAAAACCTTTCAGAAATTTCAGTGAGATGGAGAGTTACCTGGACCCCTTCCCACAGTGGAACTGGAGACAGGGAAAATGAGGGCAGCACTGATAGTCTTGGACCATACTGATCATCATAGCCCAAGACTACTGGGGGCACTAGTGCTGCCCGTCAGCTAGAGCTTGGCAGGTGACTGTTGTTTTACAACAAGGCATGATGAAACTGCCGAGTGGCCTCAGGCATGGGATTTTTGGATTTTCTTGGGTGACAAGTGTCATAATTCTCCACTCTGGGCGATTCTATTTGACAGACTCTCACCTACAAACCCCTAAATGTGGCTCACTTGGAGAAAAGGTCTTACTAGGAAGGTTTCAAGGCCGAGCTTTGCCCTAACTTCCTATGCAGAAAGGAAGCTGTCCCATTGCTAGCAGGGAGCTTCGATTTCTGAACCTGGGAGCACTTGCCTTCCCTGCTACTCCATGTTCTTCCAACCATCTTCTGGTTATACAAATAAGTATAACATATATTTCCCAAAATCATGCCTCCCTCTCTCTCCCATCTCCCATGGGGGCATCTTTGGCAATTCTGTTTGTTTTCCTTCATCTCTTCAAGAGATAAAGAAAGAAGCTGATTGGCATGAAGGGCAAGGAATTTAGGGTCAGAGAAGTGAGATTCAATGTCAGGTCTTTTTACTCCACATTTGTGCTCAACATTCAAGCAAGGAAACTAAACAATCAGCAACTCAGAACGAGTATAAAAATGGATAAATCTCAAGTGGACACATTCTAAATAAACATGCTTAAAGAAAGAATAGCAGACAATTACTCTGTTAAAGACAGAGCCGGAAGATTACTGCCTGTTTGGCTGAGGGTAAGCAGATGAGCTCAACTCTTGATGGATAAGGCAAGACTACCTTTGCCAGAGATTTCAGTGAGATGGAGAGTTATCTAGGGTTGTCACACAAAGATTTAAGTTTCTGTTTGGCAGTAGCTTGTGGGTTTTTGCAATCAATCCTGCAAGGTGAACACTCTGCCCCCCCATCTAACAAAGCGCCGACTTTATTTTAATCACCACACCTAGATCATGAATGTCAGTGGAATGACTCGTGTGCCTGAATTTAAGCACGGGCTTAAGTGCTTTGCTGGACCAAGGCCAGAGAGCTCAGCACTTTCATTGACCGAGGTCCTGACAACTGGGTCTGAAATATGGTGAATGTTTCCAAGGGATTAGAATTCTGAAGGGAGAAAGCAAAAGTAACAAAGAATGAAAACGTGTCTCATTTTAGCTGAAACTTTAAGTTGAACCGCAAAATTATTCTACCTTTCTCTTGCACAAATGTTTATGGAGGGGCAATGTGATGAACAGATTATGCTTGATTGTTGCCTTCTGCACCATACATGCTCAAACCCTGCTCCAAACCTACCCAGCTGAGTATCACATTTGTATGAGGCCTCTCACTGCAAAGCTGTAGGCCCAAGCCACATGACTTTTATACTCTAACTCTATGGTGTTCAAACTGTACTCTCCAGAATGACATGTACTGGCCTTTACAAGCAAACATGGCATCCAACATGTGGACATTCTGTGTGGTGGTGGAGGCATATATATGTCCTAAGGCAGACAATCCCCTTATTATGCAAAGTCATTCAACATCATGGAAAGCAAGGCCTTTAAAAAAATGTTTTAGAATTGTTCACACACAGTGTTTAAAGAAAATGTACAGCTAAATTCTGGGGCTTCCATCATTTAAATTCAATCCAATTTCCATTATAATGGCCATTCTGTTTTGCTCAGATGACTCAGAATAGGATATTCAAAGATCAGGACTCTTTGTGATTCACATAAAAAGTAGAGTTCATTTTCAGAAAGTCGGACTCTTTTGACTTCTGAAGTTTTGCTACAGTTGGAGTCGCCTGGTTCATTCTGAACTTTCATTTGAAATACTGTTTATCAATATTTCCTTTCCCCCTGGAAACTTGTCACTGCAAATAAACAAAGATGGAATTTGTGTGGTGTGGGGGTGGGTGTTCAACTACAAATCTCATTATTCTCCATTCTGAAAGTACTATCTGACAGACAGACACATAAATGTGGATCACCCTGGAGAAAGGCCTAAACTGAAAGGCTTTGAGGCTTAGCTAGGACTGCGACATTGGAGAACTATGAAATTTGTTGTCTTAAAAATGTCATTCCTAGAGAAAATCCGTGTGGTGATCTGTCATGGAAGAACTTCATTGAAGAAAATAACAGTGGTTACCTAGATTTCGTTGCTGGTTGTGAATGGCCTCCCATAACAGTTCAAGTTTCAGGGTCCCAAAAATGTAGGTCTACCACTGTTGTTGGTCTATGTATTCTAGTAAGTATACAATGTGTGTTTATAACCTGAATATTTTACGTGGTGCATCTACATGAGAGAAAATTTAGTATATGTCTTCTTATAGCAAAGAAAAGGCAACAGGTGAACTAAGCGCTGTGATAGGCTGTCAAGTTGCATCCAACTTATAGTGACCATAATAGGGCTTTTAAGGTATATGGGATACTTAGGTTGTAGTTTTATATGTGCCACCCCCCAGTGACTTGCTGTGGCTGATTGGAGATTTGAACCTAGGTCTTTTGTGTCCTCTGTCACACTATCTCCTACACCACACTGGCTTTCTAAAGGATCCTGTGTTTACCAAAATAGGGTTTTTTTTCTGACTTTCTAACAAAGAAAGTGCACGGGCAGTGAGACTAAGACTGGACATCATCCCAGTACAACCATGTAATTACTGATGGCAAGATATCTGTGTGATCAGTCCTTCAACTGATGTAATTGTCACTGTTTTCCCCCATTCTTACTTGGCCTTGCACCATGTGCTCTATGTATATAAACCTGTGGCCTAACTATTATGTTCTGTGTGTCTGAGGAAGTGGATTGTAATCCATAAAAGCTCACACTGAAATAAATCTTTCTGTAAAGTGGTTGGAACTCCATGCGCAAGGGGTGGAGCCTCTACACAGAGCTCTGGAGAATTAGAGGGAATGTTGCTTAACAATAAACATAATGAAGCAGTAGAACTTACTTCCAGGTATATATATGAAGAATTATAAAATCATAGCATAATTGAGTTGGAAGGGGCCTATAAGGCCATTGAATCCAATCCCCTGCTTAATGTTGTTATGCTGTTAAGCATCTAAGATTCCTCTGCTCTAAAGAATGCAAAAGTGTTACAGATGCCAGTTTGGTGAAAAATCATCTAAATGGGTTCATTTCATGTTTGATTCTTTACTCACTTTAACTATATTTATTTCCATCTCATATGAAACATCTGCACTTTATCCCACCCCAGCCGATCAACCAATACAAAGTGGCTTTCAAGAAATGGTCTTACATTTTTCCAGTGCATCCATTGCAGCACACATCTCCGCTTGTTGAATGCTGTAGAACAAAACAAAGAAAAAGAAATCATGGTATATATATTAATGGGGTAAAATTGCTTTCCAAAAGTCTGCTTTGCTGACACCAATTCTTCAACTGCTCATGGGGCTGTTGTTTCCCCCCCCCCCCCAAAAAAAGCATCTTCCATCAAGTTGCTTTAAAACTTAGATCAATATACTGTTAAAATATTCTCCACTGATAATTCTTTAGTGAATTATTTTAATGAAAAGACAGCAAACCCTACTGTTCTGAAAAATGGATGGCAATATGATAGCTTCCCTCTAATATTTTATTAGAAATTATTTGTATCTTACTCTTCAAAACATCATGGGCAGTGCAGAGAGGTGATCAGTGAGGAGTGAGAAACCCTTTTAAATATTATTTATCATATAGCTGGCACTTTGAGTGTATAGAGTTCTTTATAATGCTTTTTTCATTCACCTTTGCCAAAAATCTATAAAGTAGTAGGTATTTTTCCCCTTAAATGGAAACAGAGACATTTTTAGATGAGAAATATTCCAGTGGCACCTAGAGAGAAGACTGCATTCTTGCTGCTTAATACCCTTTGTTAGGAACCACCTGTTGAAGAACTCACTGTTTCAAAGAAACTTTGGTCAAAGCAAAGACATCCAGTTTGCAGTGTCTGACAAAGGAAGACATTGGACAAAATCCTGTTGCTTAATTTAGCAAATCACACTAGATCAGGCCAACTGAATCAATGAGGATTATGTGAGTCAGCCTCTCTAGTGAGCTGACTGGACTGAGCCTACTCAAGTTGTGATTTACTGTTCTTAAGTAAATTACAGTTAGTGTAGTCCAATTTGAATCAATGGAACTTACAAAAGAGTTGACCCACCAAATCTCCATTGATTCAATGGGCCTACTCTAGTGTGATTTTCTAGGCTAAGTAATGGGATTTGGGCCAGTGATTTCCAGGTGGCCAGCATGAAAACATCCAAGGGGGACAACTGCTGAAAAAGCTGCCAAAGGGGAAGTGCTTCCTTCTTGTACAGTGGGCAGAAATTCTCCCAGGAACAGCAGCACAATAGAAGGAGCTATGCAGGCTTTGACCCCCATGAACCACAGTGGTTTGGGAATGGTTCCAAGGTAAGGGACTGAAAGGAATGAATGAAAAACAGGAGCCTCCTAGCACAGCAAGATGCAGACTTTCCTCAAGAGTTATCAGACCCTCCTCCCTCTGGTGTTAAGCTAGGAAGAATAAACAACCAGGGACTCAGATCATTAGATGCATTTGAGGTAAATTCTGATGACGTATTTGAGTTCAGTTTGCACCATTCCTTCCCAACATGTTTGCTTGCGTGGGAAGAAAAATATGACATTATCAATTCCTGCACCTTGTGAAACACTTAGGAATAAAAAATTAGGAACAAAAGCTGAGTGCAGAGTTTATGGACTGCAAACACTCCAAATTCTGACATCTTGCATGCCAAAATGATGGCCAACTAGGAAAAAAGACTTTCAAAGAAATAAAAGTGGTGATGGTGGGGATGTTAAGGTGCAATAACTCAAGAGGAGATTAGCCAGGTTCGCAAGCATTTTGGGTAAGTCTCAGCTGGAGTATCTGTGAACTATAGATGGCTTCAGGCAAGTTGTGGCGTTCACGTGGAGTCTGATATCGGAATGGGCTCTCATAGAGCTTCTAGGAAAATTGAACTGACCAACAACCCCCGCCCCTGATACTTGCCTTTCTACAGTACTGTGAAGGCTGGACCTCAAACCCTGCTTTCACTGCATCTATTGCTTTCTTTGTGCAGTCCCCGACAAAGGGACTTTAAGCAGCTTCACAGATTAAATCTACAGAAGTTCTGCAAGAACCCAGGATGATATATATGACCGTCTCTTCACAGAGCTTACCCTCCACCTTCAACCAGTTATTAGCCAACAGGTCTGCAATGGAAGTGAATGTTGAACTGGGTGCAGAGAACTGCCTAGCCAAAGAGTTTCTTTCTGCTGGAAGGGTCTGAAACAATTCTATTGCTAGCAACCCCAAATCAAAGTAGCAGAACCTGCTAGATGGGGGCTGATGGGGTGGCCAGATGGGGGCTGCTAAAAATACCTGGACTTCCACCATTCAAGCTCTGCAGAACAGTTTTGCTATTACAGGCAACCAAGAAAAAAAAAAGCAAATAGTAAACCACATAGCTGAAAACTGAACCTACAGTACACTGTAAGAGGAAGCTCCTTTCAAAACTGCAGAGAGTTTTAGACAATAACCTTCCTAAATGTATTGAAATAATCAAGAGACTGTGGAGAAAACCCCTCCACCACACTGCAGCTTTTGAACCCTGCTTCATAACAAGAATAACCTGTTATCATCTCTGTGCTTAAACTGTTGCCTCAAGAAACACAAGGAACTAGAAATAGGCCTGGGAAGCATCTCCTCCTCCCTTTCTTTTCAGGGGGAAAGAGTAAAAAAACCGCTGCTTGCCCCTGTTTCTACTATAACACCTTCAAAGAATCTCCAAATGGAGTATCTGCAAAAGCAAAATGTAAAAACAAATCACTCCGTTTGCAAGCTACACATTCAGTTGACGGTATCTGCTGCCAGAATGCAGACAGAAAAATGTAGAGGGAATTACCACAGGCAGACATCTTAGCTAACTTGCCTCAACTTTACAGAGACCTAATTTCTCCTGCATGTCACTTCCTGTGAGTTTCCTAAGCCAAAGACTTGAAATCCCAGCAAAAGGAAAAATAAGCATGCCACCTTAATGGCTAAGACTGAGGGGCTCAGCTGGATCCACAAGTTGGGACCAGAATGCCAGGGGCCAGTGCAGCTACTGGACCAGCCACTAAGAGGCACATTTCTGCTCCTCATAAGAGGCAGCATTTATTTATTTTTAAACAAACACCACAGAGCTGAGCTAACAAGAGTCCACTGCTGTTGCAGTGTCGAGAGACAAAGACAGCTCCCTAAGCAGAGCTGCTCCTCCTGTTTTAGTGACTTCCGAATAAAAAGGTGGGAAAGAATTTGGCTAAGAGGAAGTTCCTAGTCCTGACAGCTAGTGGGGCTTTCCTGGAGCACTCAAAACAAAAACACAAACAAAAAGAAACGAAAAGAAAGGAATCCTCTGAATTAAGCAGACATGTGGTGGAATTATGTTCTGCAGCTTTTCACAACTATTAATGGCATGTTTGTGTAGCCTTGAGGGGGGAAAGATTACTGAGGAGAAGGAAGTTTCAGTGTGACACACTTAAGACCACAGTTATGATCTCCAGAGCACAAACAAGGGTGGACCCTTTCACCAAAATAAGCCACCTCATAGTTAAAGCCTACACTGTCAGGACAAAGTGCACTGTAAAAACAAAACAGCAGGATCAATAAAATCAGTACTGATAGATATAATCATAACACACAACAATAAAAACAGGATTTAAATGACTAACAGAGACTAGTACAACGACAAGTCAGGAAACCTAAAAATTCCAAAATGGCAGCAGAGGCAAACAAGCACAAAACACAACTGCAGAGTATAAACTATAAAATACAAACTATAACTGGGTAATGAGAAGCCATACAAAATTAAAATGTCTCTCAGAAGCAAAGAGGTCTTTGCCTGGAGCTGAAAATTCAACAGGAAACGTGCCTTGCAAATCTCTCCGAGAATTTTCCTCAATTTGGGGGCCATGACTGAGGGGGCTTGCCCATGAATAGCCACATGTTGAATCCTGAGTAGGGTTGCCAGACGTCCAGCAAAAGGAGGACATGTCCTTCTTTTTAGCCTAATGTCCTTCGTCCGTCCAGCAAAGCTAAAATCCTTTAAAATGTCTGGCTTTTGGGTGTGTCGCGCTCGCGGGGTGGGCGTGTCGCACTTGCGGGGGCCGTGTCTTAGAGCGCATGGTGCGGGCAGGCGGCCTGGCAAGCGAGAGCCAGGAGCCGCGCGTCTCCCTGACCGACTGGGACAGCCAGGAGCTTTCCTTCCCACAGGCGAGCAGCAGCAGCAGCTCCTCCTCCTCCCCCTCTCCTCCCCCTCTGAGACAGCTTCAAGACCCAATGAATCAGAGTGGTGGTGGCGGCGGCTGTTGCTGCCGTGTGTGCGGCCACCACGCTTCCTGTTTGCTCAACTTCTCCTCTTTGCGCCGCAGGAGGAGCGCAGCTGAAAAACCCGGCTCGGCGGCAGCTTGGAGGGAAGCCCGGCCGCTCCCTGAGCTCTCCCGCTTTCCCTGCCGGTTCATCTTAGGGCGGCTAAGCCCTCCACAAAACCACCGCCTCCACAGGACGCCCCCGTTGCTTTTTCCCTGCACTCTCCTTCCTTGTCTCGAGATTTCTCCCAGGGAGCCTGGAAAGCGCTGTAGCGCTCCTGCCTTTGTACAGCCACCGCCAGCGGAGGGTTTTGTTTTGCTTTGAAAAACAGCAGGGAGAGTTGTGTGTTTGCGGCTGAGGGTGGAGGAAAGCGGGGGTTATGGTACGTCCTCCTCTGTCCTCTTTTTTGTCTTTCTATGTCCTCCTTTTGGTACCCATGTATCTGGCAACCCTAATCCTGAGAGGCAGGAGCAATGGGCACGGGACCTCTTTGTAAGTTGTCAAGGCACCTTCTTTCCCAGCCATTGAGCTTGACCACTTGAAAAGTACACTTGGAGTTAACATCACTTGTGTGTTAGCATGTGTGTGTGTGTGTGGACATACACACACTCTTACCTTTCCTGGGATCAAGTTTGTCCAGGAAAGTGATGCACATGGAGTTACTCTGTCTCATATTTTCCAGTCTCTGCATCACTTTCCTGGATGCCCTTGATCCAGGAAGGTTAGGGTTGTGTAGCAGTATCACTCAGTTTCTTTAGCAGCCCCATCTAGAATGCCAACATCTTCATCTTAATCATACTGTAGTTCACAATAAATTTACCATACCTTGGTCCTTTACCACATCCTATTCTTTCCCCTTTGAAATAAACAGCTACAGTGTATGTCCTGGCATGAGAAGGTCCAACTGTTTGCAAAGTCCTAAATCATAAGAGAGAAAGAGAGCGAGAGAGAGAGAGAACAAATGCACTTTTGAAAATGGACTTTACAAAACGTCTTAAAGAGAAATACTACCATGTTTAAAAAGAACATTGTAAGACGCTTGATGGACAGAGCTGTACAAATTATTTTAGAAGACAGTGCCAACACATTCTGATTTAAAAGCAAGGTATTTATGTATGCTTGGTGTAGAATTATATGCATTTATGCTTTTCTTTTTTTTACAAACTTGAATCTTTAGGACAGAAATATAAGGTACTATGAAAAATGCTGTCACTCTAAATGGCAAATCCTGCAAATTGCTCCATCGGTAATAGAAAGTTAAAGGATCTGTCACTAACTAGGCAGTTTTTCCCCTTTTTCACTGAGTTTGATATAAATCTGCAACCATTTTAAGATGAGACACAATTTCATAGACTATTTTTTTTGTACTTTCCCCTCATTTATATCACCAATCCATCTTCACTGTCATACTGGGAATTAGTTCTAGTATTATGATCAGCAACAAGATAGATTTTAAAAATATTTAATACCTGTAGGCTTCAATCCTATACTCACTTCCCTGAGACAAAATCCCACTCACTAGAGAGTAGGAGGAGAGGGGATTGCACTGCCAAGAATATAGCTGAACAGATAGCATATACCTCATAAAATGTAAGAGCACAATCCTATATGTGTCTATATTGCTGCTAGGTAAGTGTATATAGAATTGCAGCCTAAAACAACCAGAGAGCCCATCCCAAATAACATCAGTTGACATGAACACCTCCTTCACCACAAGAGAGCCACAAGGAAAGGAAATTTAAATTTGCTAACACAGTTGCACGAAAAGAACATGTAACTAAATAACACTATACAAAGAATTCACAACCACCTATCTATTCATCTATGCCCATTCCCATTAATTTACAATCAAGAAAAGAGACCGGGACAAGATGATGGAGGTGAAGATGTGGGACTACTATTGAATGCATTGATTCTCGATGGCTGGGGTCATACAAATAATTTAACTCATTCCCAAAAGCTTTGCTGAGGGCTCATTTTTTCTTTCACATGTACAAATGATCAGAGCCATATTCAGGAATCATAATTTGTGTAAAATCACCAAACACACTGGAGCAGGACAAGACTTACTGGAAAAAACAGTAACATTGGGAAGTGTTGAAGGCAACAGAAAGAGAGGAAGATCAAATATGAGATGAATTTTAATCAATAAAGGCAGTCACAGCTTTGAGTTTGCAAGAGCTGAGCAGGGCTGCTGGGGATAGAAACTTCTGGAGGCCACCAATTCACAGTTCGCCATTAGCTGGAATTGTCCTGTCAGCATGTAACAACAACAAATTCAGCTTGCCCCCTTCCAATCCTAATTTCCAACACTCTCCTACATGTAGAGGATGTTGTGTCCAAACAGAAAGAACTCTGTTATTCATGGAGGCTCTCTATGTGAGTCAAGATCCTGGAAAATCAGGCTCTCAACTCGTACAAAGAGCCACCATGTGTAAGCGGATCTCTCCCTGCTCAGACCTGTTGCCACCCATGTGTACAAGGGCAATGAAACTGGAATGAAGGGGGCAGTTCTAGAGGACTCTCCTTGTGTGTGTTTAGCTAAACTGTAATGCCTGTACAGTGGTGCCTCGCAAGACGATGTTAATCCGTTCCAGACAAATCGCTGTCATGCGAAAACATCGTCTTGCGAAACCAAATTTCCCATAGGAATGCATTGGAATTTAATTAATGCGTTCCGATGGGAAAGAAAAGCACAGAAACTTTAAAAAAAATTAAAAGAAAGTCACTTACCAGGTACTGTAGACTGAGCCCGGCTTCTCATAGTGCCTGGTAGCAGCGGAACATCCAGAAAAGAGCACCAAACAGCTAAAAGCCGGCAGGCAGCAGGCAGCCATTTTGTGCTCTCCTCCGCTCCTTCCCCCTCCCCTCTCCCGACCAACAGCTGATAGGAGCAGGGTTTCTGAGGCTTCTGCGGGCTTTCCCAGCAGGGAAACAGGCAGTGGAAAAGCACCCCAGAGGCTTCTGAAAGCGGCGCTTTGCCAAGGGGTGAGTGGGTGGGGGTGGGGTGGGAGGGGCAGGCCTGCCACCCCTCCCACACCACCTCCACTGCAAAGCGCTGCTTTCAGAGGCTTGCCGGGTGCATTTCCACTGCATGTTTACCTGCTGAAGAAGCCCCGGCAGCCATTTTGTCCTCTTCTCCGCTCCTTCCCCCTCCCCTCTCCCGACGAACAGCTGATGGGCGGGCTAAAAAGAGGCTTTCTCTGCCCTGAAAATTCAGGGGGAAAAGCTGGAAATAAAAAAATTCCGCTTTTCCCCTGCGCCCCGGGAGGCTTCTGAAAGGGGTGGGGGTGGGGTCACGGGAGAGGCCCCCAAACATCGTCCAGCGAAAAGCGCTCATAGGAAATCGTTTTGCGAAGTGCAACAGCGATCGCAAAACCTCATCATCTAGCGGATTCGTCATTTAACGAGGCAATCGTCTAGCGAGGCACCACTGTATAGGGATCAGATAGCATTTACACTTATGGAAGAAGGTAAAGTACTAAACCTCGGGGCAATGTGACAATGAAGACAAACCCCACTTTGCACACCAGCTCAATGAGGTGATCCTGGTGACAGGATATATGTGCTTAGGAGAGGGAGCTTTATCTTCCCATACACAAACAAATTGTCATCTCTCTCCCACACACAAACAAATACAGCCTCCCATAACAACAGCTATTTTGTTAAATGCAGAAGAAACTCACCCTTTCCATCATGGCTGAATTCAAGCATGTTGAAATGGAACACTGGCTGAGAAGGGGGCATGAGCTTCACCTTCTCCTTCTGCTTAAGGAATGTCTGCTCCCTCTATGCTTTACACCCACATCTACACCTACACCCTGACTCTAACCCTCTTCTTGCTACATTCTATACCTGCATCTTACTCCCACCATCAACAACATGTAGCTTGGTGGCTGAAATCCTGTTGCTTAGCACAGGAAGTCACAACTAGAATAGGACCTTTGAATCAATCGAACTTGTGGAGGAGACAAATAATCAAATCCCCACTGACTCAATGGGCCACTCAAGTTGTGACTTTACCCAGCAACAGGATTTCAGCTAATGGAAATGCCCACCGTACATACAGAAGTGAATGGGGTTATTTAAACAGCAATTTGAATCTCACACCGACGTGGACAAAAAGGCAGTGAAAATACTTCTCCGAAGTGTGCACAAGCTATTCATCTCAGGAAGAGTCCTGAGGCTTTCCTGCATTTCAAGCCATCACACCTTCCATATGCAGTGATTCTCATAGCAATATTTGCAGTGGTTTAAAAAGAGCCCTAGATACAACTGTGAAAGACAGATGTTCGTTTTAGAAATGGAAATAAATTCTCTTCTTCAGCAAACGGGAGGATAATGCTGAATCAGAGTCATATGGAAATAGAGACAAAAATAAAAGCCACACTTACAGTGGAAAGTGAAGGATTTGGTCATCAAGTGATAATTAGTTTATGCAAAGAAGAAGAGAAGAGTGCCTTACTTGTAGAGAGGAATGTCGGGCTCCTTCCCTTCTGTTCTGAGAGTCAAGCAGCACTGCTGGAGCTGGGATTTTGGATCATTCCAGTCCTGGTTCAATATGAATTCCTATGACCATGGGGGGGGGGGGGGAGAGAGACAGAGAAACAATAACAGGTGCAAACTAAGAAAGAGGTTCGAAATCGGTAACCTCAGAGACAACTTTATAGTTAAAATGGAGAAGGTGCATTTTTGATGACTAAGGTTAAACATATACACATATATTTATACATATGCATACTAAAGTTTGTACCTAAGAATCCACAGCACCAATGTGACAGTGTAGGTGTTCATAAATATGTGCGTGAAAACACAAAGGCCCACTCATCAAAGATCTGGAATCTAGAAGGACCTCCTTTTTGAGTGGCCCAGATGAAGCCAAACCCAGGTTTGTTCAGTGTAAACATGTGAAACAGTTCCCAGGCTTACCTTTAGTCGTGGAAAAAAGCAGACATTCATGAAGGTATGGACATACTCAAGATCCTTATCTATGTACAGAGCAGCAATAAAGGCTGGGAAAACATAAACAGAATATGTTAACAGTATTACTCTTATTTGCTCAGCAACAAACTCCACACTTCTGGAGAATCTGTACACTGAGGAGCATTCCACTTTTCCCACAGCACCCCCCCACGTCAAGGTACTAGTTGACTGAGCAGCAGCAGTGCAAATTAAAGCAAAAAAAAAAAAATAGATGCAAAGGAACAGGCAGTAGGGTCTACTAAGCCCCACAGCGTGCATAAAGAGCATCTGAAAGACAGTTTCAGAAAGCAGAAAAAAGGAAGTTAATAAAAGGTGGGGGGGGGGGGACTGATCCACTGGTCATCTATATTTATGAAATGAAATATGGTCTTCAGTATCATACAGTAGAAGAGGGGACTGACTTCAGCTTTTCAGCAGAGTCAAGGCAAGCATAAAAGATGTGCTGGATAGAGTTCTAGAGAAATCTGTGTCTTGTAAACTCCATGCCTAAGCTTGTAGGTGTGCGTCACTCTTGGAAGGATTATCTTTGTGTTGACTTCCCCCCCCCCCCTCTTGATGCACAATTGGGAGATGTGTGCTTGTAAAAGCATGGAACAATCTCATGCCAAAACCTATCTTAAGACTGTTCAAAAGCAGTCTTCCGGGTCTCCATATAATGTGAGGATGGTCAAGAACACCAGCAAAAGACTCTTGTCTATACAGAGTGAGTAAGTATGCCTAATAATTAAAGTCACATACAGACATGCTCTCAGCAACCTGTAACTTAGGTACCTACACTGTTTCCCCGAAAATAAGACAGGGTCTTATATTAATTTTTGCTCCAACAATGCATTAGGGCTTATTTTCAGGGGGTTTTTTAATTTTATTTTCATGTACATTTATTTTATTTTCATCTACGTTTATTCAAATACAGTCATGTCATCTTCTTCTGGTTACTGCACAATGGTGGAGGGCGGGGTTTCACTTAACTGGGGCTTATTTTTAGGGTAGGGCTTATATTACGAGCATCCTGAAAAATCCTACTAGGGCTTATTTTCAGGTTAGGTCTTATTTTCAGGGAAACAGGGTAAGAAGCTGCCATATATTAAAATCAGGGTATTGGTCTATACCTTCCAGTTCACTTCCATTCTGCCACATTCCACTCACCACAAAAAAAACTGAGAAAATGCTTCTTAAAAATAAAAAAGTCCCCTCATCCCCTCTAGTGGCCGAAAGAAAAGAAAAGAAAGAAAGAAAGAAAAAGAAAGAAGGGGCAAGAGTGTTGGGGCTCCCATAGCATGGCAAAATTTCCTCCAAGATGATGCATGAGAAACCTCTGAGTGCTTTCTAAAAACCTGGAGAGGTGGGTGCTTCAAGGGTTTTCCAGGGACGCATGTGGCACACAGGCCACACTGCCCATCCCTGCCTTAGAACAATATTCCACAGTAGAAAGGCTACAATCAATCAGGTAAGAGATGTGAACCATAAGAGAATGAAAAACAGACATCCAAGTATGTTTGCAGGTGAGTACAGGATTACTTAGGGTACACATTCGTGTTTTTTAGTTGTCGTATTTTTAAGCTCTCCCTTTATATACAAAAATGTTCAAAACTGAAGATTGCATCTCCTAAACGGTGGAACCAATTAACTTGCGAATCTCAATTGGTTCTTTATGCGCAGATCAGTGGTTCTGGAAAGGTTTGGGCTTTTAGCCCTGGAAAGAGACTGCTACCCTCCCCAAATGTACTATCAAACAGAGAAATAATTTTCTGTGAGATGAATCTGTTTACACCTTTGAACAATTTGTGGCAGTTTAGCCGTGCTGCTGTAAACTGTTGGATTCCTCAGGGTTATTAAATAGGTCCTGGAAGCTGCTTATTGAATTCTGGCATTCTTGGGCATTCTCTGCTGTTGGATCTGGTTTCTCTCCATTATGTGTGAGGAAACAGTCCAGGCTACTCTTTTGCATCTCTGCTTGCCACAGCTGTCGCTTGCCTTCAAACACTTCCAAGATGAGAATGCAGAGATCTGATCTACCCTTTGCAACTGGCCACCAGGGTCTGATGAACTTAACGATCGCCCATAATGAACATTGTTAATGATAAGACCTTTCGGTGGTTGCTAATTCACTGGGTCACCGTGAGCTGGAACCGACTTGATGGCACATAGTAACAATAGCAACAAATGCTAGGTCACTATGGTCATTACTGTTGGGTAATGTTCTGCTACAGGTTTCTCCATGGTCTCTATGAACATCTTAATGTCTCCTCTCAGAGCAGAAAACTGCACCAGCAAAGCTCTTCAACCCAGCTAATATACCTCACGATGGTACACTAAGTCACCATAGGCCAATGGAAGGACTTTTAAATAAGCAACTAAACAGTTCCCTGTTTTTGTGACTACTACAGACATGGTTGTGCGCAGAAATGCTGATGGTATATGATGCAATACCATCAAGTTAGCGGGATCAATGCCTACGGTGTCATGAATTGGTTCCAACAGAAGCATGTCTTCTCAAGCCTTGAGGAGGAATTTGACTCCACACAAAAAGATGGAAAATTTAGCCATAATACTTTATACTCGCGATCTCCTCTACTGCAAACATATTCTCGCAGACAGACATCTTCTCTTCCATGTCCTTGACATGGTTCTCAACTGTTTCATGTGGCAAGCTGAAGTCCCCAATCAATTTCTGTTTCTGTGGAGCTATCAGTGCTGAAGTGGTTGTAACACACTCGTTTAAAAATAGTTCCTCAGTGTAAAGGTGTAATTTCTCAGCCACAGGTTCACACACACAGAGTAACTTGCATGAACAATGATGCCCTCTTGTGCTTCTTTGTGAAAATCTGTTGCTGCGCAACCATGATTTCTTTTTCCAGGGGCTGCATTTTTCAAGATATGCTTGGCCCTGATAATCCTGAAAGCTGCTATGATTTAAGGAGTAGTGTCTCTTGAAGTTACCTTTTTTCAGCAAAGTGAGATGCCTGTTAGAGAGGATTTTCTTAGGGTGGGTTCTTGTTTTTGTATGTTTATTATTTTAATTTTGTTTGTCCATTATGTTACTTTGTTATAGCTGCCCAGAGTAGTGGCTTGCCACTAGATGGGCAGGGTACAAATCCAACAAACAAACAAACAAATCAATCAATCACCACAAAGCAGGCAAATAAATTTGCCTCTAGAACCATAATATCAAATCAAAGCACCCTCCCATCTAGTTTTCCTGAAAAATACACTGCTCTCCCCACAAACCCTTTTTCTTTGGGAGGACATGTTGAGCAACATCTACCCACCCAATTCACAAGAAATAAACTGAAAAGTCCATGTTTTCATACATCTTTTTATTAAAATTTACTAAAAATTATTGTTTTCCTCTTCCAGTTTCAAGACTTCCATTTCCAAATACATTCCTTTACTTTTAGCGTAATCTAATTTCTTTACTTCTCTCTTTTTTGTTGTTTCTCCCCTTACATTCGTTTAAAAAACAACATTTCCCCCCTTGATTTCCCCTGTTTCCATTCCACGGCCCATTCCCACCCTCATTTCTTCTGGTTAACCACCCATGTTTGCTAGCTGCAGAGCAGCAGACAAAGCTGTGCTGCTGACAGTCTGCTTGATGGTGCTGGATGCTGATGAAGACCCCACCAGCGCTATAGGGAACTGGGAGAAATGCTGGCCAATGCTTTTGAGAGGGAAGAGGGAAGCATCAAGGAAAATGAAGTAAAGGGTAGCCGTGTGGTCACAATAAAATAAAATCCAAATGCAAAAATAGACAATACTTTTATAGACCACTAAAAAATAACCACACACCATTTTTTAGTGGTCTATAAAGGAAAATGAAGTTTGATTGGAGCACAGAAGGGCGTTCCTTGTATTCTGATAAAATGGGAGAGCAACAGAAGGGGACTGGCTATCTGTGTTGCTGGTAGCCCTAATTTCAGCAGTATATCTTTGGTGCTTTTGGTGGCAGGGCAATGCAGTGGGGGCCACAAAACTGCCTCGGAGAGTTGTATGTAGCCTGGAGGCAGCACATTGCTCACCTTTTCCTAATGTTAAAACCCCCTGTCCATTCCCTTTGCTCATCTCACACCCACTAACTGCTTTAAGAGCAAACCCCAATTGCTCCTTTCCCAATGTTTTTACCTTCCTCCTATGTTAACTCTCCACCCTCCAAGTCATCCCTTCCCACCCGCCCCAGTCACACTCCAAAACAAGGGTTCACTGAGGTTGGTCTAGCAACAAGGACACCTACAAAGACATCCTGTGCGGTGGCTGTAACTCTCTTTGACAAGAGCTGAAAACTAAGTCACTGAGAATGGCCACATCTATACAAATTAATAAAAGGAAATGTTTTGAAGAGCAAGGGACAGAGCCAGCTCTTCAAATCCTGTGGTTTAGCCAGCAGACTATAACTTCTTAGAGATAAATCACAGCAAAGTATACACTCTCAACGGTCAGGATATAAATCTCGATTGTTTGTGAACAACTTCCATTTACTAAAAGGATTTGGCAAGAGACACTGGGCCAGCTCAACTCGCAAAAAGTATTAAAATGCTCTGGATAGAGATTAACTTCCCTTGGCCTGATATTTATTGCCACTTCACTTGCAATGGGAAGAGAACTTAAAAAAAAGTTGAAAATTAACTGAAAGCGATTCTTACTGCACGGTGTAGTTCTACGCTACAAGACCTTTGGAAGCAACACTGCGTATGGAGCTGCAAATTGATTATGTTTCAAATAAAATAGGAAAACCGTTTTTTCCCTTTTATTCCTCGAGACTGTAAGAGCAAGTAACAGTGCTTTGATTAATGCTTGTTCTCCTGCCCTAGACATTAAGGTCTGGTGTTAATAAAATGCTCCAAAACTCTTGAGATCAGTAGGAGTCTGCAGGGTCATGCCGCCCCCATCACCATCTTGTCACACCTGGCCTTCTCCAACATCCTCCTCTACAGTCCCACCTGCATAGACATGAATGTTTACCAGGTTGGAGGTGTACACATTCAAATTCTTTGTATTAATTAAACTTAACACAACATTTGAATTCATTTATATTAACTGCTGTTGATCAATGTTACCATGTGTATGTTTGAAGCCTTCATGCAGCACACTGCACTAACCCACGTATAGGTTTGCGTTCAGTGCAGCTTGAAGACAGAGCAGTAGTCCAAAGGACAGAGCCACAAAGTTGCCCTATGTCTGCTGCTGTGGGGCCCACTTGGGAATAGAGTAGATGGTTGTTCTCCTCATGGGGCCCCACCAGGGCGCATCAGAGCAGGAGGTGTGCCTAAGGGATGGCAATAGCCATGGAGTCATTCTGATAGCTACATACCCCTGCTTGAAAGCTTCTGTGTATCAGGTGAAAGGTTATTCCAACGTGGGCAAAAACAGATTTTTTCACTAGGTTTTTTGTTTTGTTTTTTTAAAATAAATCCCTGCTGGGGCTAGATGCTTAGTAAGTGTCAAGGGGCTAGTTACTCTCTCTCAGCCTAACTTACTCCATAGGAAAATGGCAGAACCCCAACTGAGAATACACAAAGCAACTCAGAAAAAGAGGAGCAGTTTGACAGATAAATAAATAAACACTGTTTAAAAAGAAACCCCTATAGCTGACTGTGGGGGTGCCATTCCCAAGGTTGCTAAGCGACATGGGTGTTGCTAGGAGAGTTTTCTCTCACTACAACACCCATGTGGCTTAGCAACCTTGGGAATGGCACCCCCACAGCTGACTATTACTACTCATTATTACTATTACCTTGAATGCATTAAATATTCTCAATGGTAGCCTGAAACTAACATATCTGGTTCTTTTTAAACAAGGAGGACTATTATGGCACGACAGCCCATCTTCAGCTGTACCAAAGCCTCTCCTTCCTCCACTATCTATTTGTGTGACTTTATTTTAATCATTAACTTGCTTTCGAAGGGAAATAAAGAAATGGCACTCACATTCCAAGAGATCTGCCAGGGTCTTTGTGCGTAACGCCACAGGACGCTTGGTTTTGTCGTTAGTGATGGCGAACTCCTGCATGCCTAGCTCTTCTGCAACCTTGGCCTGTGTCCTGTTGTTGACCAGGGAGCTTCGCAACAGCTACCAACACAAAAGATCAAACCCAAGGGTTAATGCTCAAGACAAGAAGAAGACCATCTCCAGAATGGCTCTATGGACTTCATCTCTTGCCATTCCTTGACAAAACAGATGCGAAACAATTTTGGGTAGTAGGTGTCCAATGCAAACTGCTATTCCTATTAACCCCTTATTGCACACATTGTGTCTTCTCTTCCTACACAAGAGTACCCTGCTGAAGAATCACCATGCAATTTCCACAGAACCTCTGCATATGTGAGACTCCTTAGCATCTACTGGAGTCGCATATGGAGCACCGTCCAGTTGAGTCATACTGCGAGCCCACCTTAAGTGACAGCACCCTATGTTCTCTTCTGGTTACATGTTATTGGGGAAAGAAATAGGAAGTGGTGATCAGTAAGTTGTCACATAAGAAAAGCATACTCGTCACTGTTGATTTTGTCACCAAGCAACACTAAGAGGCCTCTAAGGAACCTTTCAAAGACATTCTGGATTCAAATTTTAAATTTTTTAATTCACTATCGTTCAGTGCGTCATTTGAACCCTAAATGTTAGTTAATGTTAACTACGTTTAGCTGCACCAGATCAGGTTCATAAACTGTGTTTTGAAGTCAGCTTGTCACCATTAAGTGTATATAAGAATAATCAAAGGTTATTAGGTGCAAACAAAACAATAAGCTATGATTAATCAAAAATAGAAGTAAAAGCCAGGAAATTTATCCACACCACCACATTCAAGGAGGCTCCTTCAGGTATGCTGTCATATATCTAACCTGTGGCTTAGTGTTGCCTCTCAAGCAGTATCCAATGTCCTGTAATTTTGCAGCACTTATTAGAGAGGGAAAGCTACTTAATATCAAACCAAAACTGGTAGCCTGCTAGTGATGAATATGCCTTTGGTAAAGCCTACAATCAATAGGTTTGCCACCCTTGTTCTGATTCTGTGAAAGTTATTATGCCTTAACTAACTAAACACAAATAGACTTGACAACATATAGAACAGAATGAGTTGGTACTCAAAGTGTCACCTGTGCTAATTTTTTCAAATGCAGCCACCTGTGGCAACCGAGAAATAAGAACAGGCACAGAAACTGGTTGACAGGAAGAGGGAACCCAGTGCTTTAATTAATAGCAGCAACTTTCCAAAAGAATATGCATGCAACTTATTGTTGGGGCAACTTCTGCTGTGAACCAGTGGTTCGGAAAGCAAAGCTTAACTGCATGTGTAAATTTGCATAGGCTGCGAAGACTGGATGAATAGCCAAGTAGGAGAAATTTCTGCAGAAGATTCAAAGATATGCGGTGGTGGCTGAGAGAAGACAATAATACTGTGAAACGGAAGGTAAAGCATGCACGCAACATAAAAGCATTTTTTAAAAAAAGATTATTTCTGTTTGATTAGATGAAAGGAAACTCCAACAGGGGCAGGTCTATTGATAAGAAATTTAACATATAATATTTATTCAAGAGAAAATGGGATGGAGAGATACCCAAATCATACTTAATAGAAGGTCTTGGGCAAAAACTAGCTCAAGGGCATCAGGTAAGACCCAACCCCCCCCCCCCAAAAAAAACCAGAGGGAGATATATTCAGAACTTATAACATAGCTTTTGTTAAACATTAAGCCATTCTGCCTCTTCAATTACAGGTTCAAAGAGTCTGCAGCTCTTTGAAACGATGGCTCAGGTACTGGTGGAGTGAAATCTATTAAGAAGAACAAGAGCTGGTGGTTATAGTAGAGGGGATGGATAATAAAGGGGTGCAAGCCTGTATCCTGTAAGTCAATGCTCGCGTTCTTTCTGGCACAGAACTCTTTAAAAGGATTTGCAATTCCATTTGATGAGGATAGTAAGATCTGCCCATTCTTGGGAAGATAATGACAAACAATATCTCCAGGATGTAGACACATTACTTCTTGAACAGAGTTCTTGTCTGACTTCAAAAGCTAAGCAGGATCAGGCATGGTTAGCATTTGCATGGGAGACCCCAAGGGAATCCTGGGGATCTCCAAGAAGACCTAGGAGATAATCCTGTCTCAGAACCTAGAGATATTACCAGTTGGCAGTTGAGGATGACAAAGTAAACGGGCCAAAGGTTTGTCCCCACCCCTATTGTGAAACAAATCCTAAGGTAGAGCTGTTTAGCTAGAGAAGGGTTGATTCTATAGTGCATTAATGAAGCTCTAGAGAGCAAAGCATGGCTGAAGCTAAGCAGCTGTAGATTTGGTCATTTCTTCAGAGGGGAGATTATTAGAATGCTATTTAAGAGCAGGAGACAAGTACAATTAATAAATATTATTCAAAAAGAAAGACCAATTACTGAGAATTGCTGCTGGAACTGCTCATTAGCTCTGAACAATAACAACAGCATTGCAACATTAATGGCATTGGTCTACCTCAACTGTTTTCACATTTTAGTAAATAAAGACATGTTACCTATGGTCCTAAGAGGAACAAGTTAATCCCTTGGTTATTAAAAGCTATTGATCTGTTTTAGAGAGAGATCACATTGCACCCAGGCTCCATGAGTCAAACTCCCATGATTGCAACAGCACTCACATCTTCATATAAAGAGAACATTGTTAAGAGCAAGTGGCAGACAGATGTGGCTGACATGAATTAAGCCCAAAATAATTCACCAACTACTTGTAACCTTGTCTCACCCCACCTGCATGATGCTTCCACAATTCTGCTGCTAAAAAGAGAGAGAAAGAGAAGTCTCACCGTTAGGTGCCCTTCATGATGGTCTGGGAAATGTATGAATAGATATTCTGTGGCAACTAACTGCATAATGGAATCACCCAAGAATTCCATCCTTTGATTGTGGCCCCTGTAACAGAAAGCAAGAAGAGACAGAGATCAGTAAGTTATAACAAGGGGAGGAAAAACAATCTGCCTTGCTACAGAACTAGACTTCTAAACAAAAGTTAAATGTGTGAATTACGCCAAACATGCATTTAAAATGGCTTACATTTATGTCAGCTAGGTAAAAAGAAATAATGTTGCATTCTGGGATTTTTTTTGGGGGGGGGTGGCTCTAAGATTATTTTCAGCAGGCAAGATCAAAGTTATGTGTTTAGTAACCATATGTGAGAAGTTCCCACAAACTCTTCATGTGCTGAAAACAAACACAGGCAAATTTTGGGACGGGACCAGAAGGGCCCATCCCATGCCCTGGCTGTACATCCTGCTAGCCACATATTTGACTGTCATGTAGAAGAACCTTACTAGCATGTTCCCCACACAGATGAGAATCCTGGGTCAGTCATGATTCTCCTTTGTGTTGAACAGCCCTAAGCATAGAAGGGCATATGTAGGGTGGCAAGGAGTACAGCTAGCTGGTGAGATCCTGTGCTCCCACTACACACATACTGTATCTGTTTTCAATGTGTGAGGTAATTTTGTGTGGACTTTTCCAGTGCTCCTTTCAATAAATGTTGAGATGTGATGTTTAGTCCTGCAATGGAGCTTGTGTCCTCAAAAAGAAAATTTCCATGACTCTACAGAACTCCACTTGAGCTTTTCTGGGGAAAGAGTGTCACAACACTTTCCATGCTGGTTTAAATACTGAAATGTGTTCAGTTTAAACTGTGAAGGAGTAATGTGGATCAGGGTTTACATATGTACAGATATCACCTGCTTCTTCTCACCTTGATTTTTAAATGCTCACTGGCTGGCAGCTGAAAAGAAATAAGCTGAAGTGAAAATATTGGATCTGAGGCTGGATGGACAAAATGTGATAAAGCAAAACAAAAGCAAAGTGTACTGCTTATATACCATCCCACAGTGCTTAAAGCTCTCTCTGGCCAGTTTACAATTTAATTATGTAGGCTACACATTGAAACCCTTCCTTCCCTCCCTCCCTTGGGTGCCCAGTTCAGAAATCCCCTTAAGTCTTCAGGCCATGGACCCCAGGTTAAGAACTCCAGACTTTGAGGAGCAGACCCTCAGGACAATGGATAGGAAGGAAAAGGCAAAAATAAATAAAAATAAAAAATAAAAAATCTTACAGAGTCAGATGGTTGAATCCCACTGTCCTTAAAGTGAAAGCCCGTGCCAGGAGGCGAACATGAGTAAATATGACTCCAATGGCATCTTCAAAATCAGTCAATTTCTGGAGGACTGGAGAGGTCTCAATCAGTTGTCGATCGGTATTAGATTCCTGTAGCTGAAAATAAATATGAAAAATTAAAATAGAAAATCTCTCACATACCTTGAGAACCCTATTAAAGTTGCCATAAATCAGAAGCGACTTGGTAACTCATAACACACACACACACACACACACACACACACACACACACACACACCCCACCTTTAACACATCCTCCACAGGAGGAAGCTTTCTGGCTATCACAGAACCATAGGCCAAAATCCTTTTGCATAGCTATGCCAATGGCATAACTCTGGAGGCAAATTGCCCCAAGTTAAGAAATCACTGTAGACATTATCAGTATGCAGCAATTGATAATGTCTGCAGGGATTTCTTAACTTGGGGCATTTTGCCTCAAACAGTTACATTGCTTATGTATAATTAGGTAAGAGGACTTGGGCTGTTGAATTATAGCACTGGAGGAGACAGAAGAATCATTGAGTCCAACCCTCTGCCAAAGCAGGAAAAACCTACAGACACCCAGTGATGGTGTCCAGAAGAGACACAAGAGTTACTTGGACTACAACTCCAGAATCCCATTGCCAGCATGGCAACCAGTTATGGGATTCTGGGAAGCCCACAAAAGTAAGGTTTCCCATCTCCTTTCCACCAGGTTAAGATGTTTTTATTCTTCTATGCTTTAAAGATATTTAAAGCCATTTGAAGAATTTATTAGCTCTTCCTGTTTGTTCAACTGACTGACGGGTTCATTCAACATGTTTTTTGTTGTTTAAGTTGATTGCTAAATGATCAACTGTATTGTTTTTTCTTGTTTGTTGGTTAGATGCCCCAGGAAAATTTACATGATGAAGATTTGTGGAATATAAATGTAATTAATAAATAAATCCCATGGATTTTCTTCAAGTTTTATTTTAGCCTTGTTTACTTTAAAAAAAAGATAATTTAGTATTTTTAAATCCAGTTACTTCCGTTGGAATCTAGCAGACAAGTTTGCCAAAAACAGTAAAAACAGGATTCTCATACTCTGGGCTTTTATGGGAACATACATACAACATACACATTTCTCAAAGGGGCTTGTTCCAGTTTTGTTGACTATTTAATATTTCAAAGGGCAGAAACTGAAGGCAAAGTGCATTTCAGTAAAGTATATTTACAGTTTTAGGAATACAGAAGGTCCCAGCTACAAAACACGAAAAGTGGAACTTCTTCATAACGCCTTTATACATTTTCAGCTCACAGCACTGATAGAACACTGAATAACATATATACACAGTAGTTGAAAAAATCCAACTTTAGCCTGCTGGGATTTCAGTAGAAATTACTTATATAAAATATGTAGATAAAATGCTTTATGATTTTCATCTTTTAACCATACCATTTTATCTTACCCATCTACACAGAAACCTTGTGATGTTCATTTTTAAATATGACTGAGAATAATGCCTCTGTTATAAGTTACAGATCTGCTGTAAGGTGGAGTCCAATAATGTATATAAAGCGGAGCCCAATAATGTATATAAAGAGCTCAGAGCAGTTTAGGAAAAGTGTTACAGAAGTACTAAATTTTTTACGTGAAATGATGAAAGACAGGCTCACTAAGATTTTTTGAAGGGTTCGAAGAACGTATCTATTCTCTGGTATATTCCACCTAGGATAAAATGAGGGACTCCTTTAGGAGGCTGTGTCACAGGGAGCTCCAGGGAATCAAGATCACTCCTCTCATCCTTTTGGAATGATTGAAACCTTCATATGCTGCCTTTAAGAAGTTTTGGGTGGGAGGGATCTTTCAGGACTGGGATGATTGTCAATCAATCCAGCTAAAACCAATTGCTCCCTCTCTGCCATGCCTCTTTGCATAAGAGTACTCTTCCTACTCTTTTTCAGTCAGGGGTCAGTGACATTTAAGAGTTATGCAGTCAGTGTTCAGTTAGACAATCAATATTCAGTTAGAGTCAGTCACCTAGTCAGTCATGAAGCTAGTTAGTCAGTTAAGCTCTCGTCATGTAGTCAATCATCATTTTTCAAACAATACGCTCAGAACTGTGAGTAAATGGAATTTTTTATTCTTTCTCTTATCAATGTCTCAGAGTGAGTTATTGAGACTGTAAGTGCCAGTTGATGAGAATAAGGGATGGTCTACTGTGGTGAAACCTGAAGCTAATTCTGCTCTGTAGGTCCCTGAACTTTCTGCACCGTGTAGCTAGAGGTTTTTAAGTCCACAATTTCATACTCTGCCAAGACATTTATTATTGGATCTGCCAACAGAGAGCTACAGGCCATCTGACATGTGAAATTCTCAGTTTCCTGGGGCTGGAGGAACAAAATGACTAACTAACTAACTATGTATCTATCTATCTGATAAAGTACAATTGGCTCAAGGTCACCTGTTGCAGTGGTTCCCAACATTCGGTCCTCAGATATTCTTCAATTCCCAGAAATCCTGGCCAGCAGAGCTAGAAGGTGAAGGCTTCTGCAAGTTTTAGTCAAAGAACATCTAAGGACCCAAGGTTGGGAGCCAAGGACCTAGTGTATTTCAGATATGAGTGACAATTTGAACCCGGATCTCCTGAGTCCTAGTGTGACATTCTGTACCACACTGGCTCCCCAACAGTCCCTGTGAGGTGATAAATAGGCATCTGAATCCCTACCTGCAGGAATGGCTGGGGATTTCACGTCAAGGCTGACTGCTGGCAGTGCCATGGGGGCTGACGTCAGAACACCAATTCCACTATGATATAGCTGTTAAGACTGTTGGACTAGGACTCAGAAGATCTGGGTTCAAATTTGGCCATGAAACTTTGGGCCAGTCACTCTTCCTCTCAGCCTAATCTAGCTCAGGGCCTTTGTGAAAAGAAAATTAGGAGAAAGAGTCATGTACTCTGCCTTAATCACAGTAGGCAAAAATATGTATATTAGAGATGGGGGTATTCGTATACGAATATCCCCCCACAGGTGGAAATAACTGTCCACTTACCATTCAGCCGCTGACGCG
The DNA here is from genome assembly GCA_037013535.1 of Intellagama lesueurii. Classification (NCBI taxonomy): domain Eukaryota; kingdom Metazoa; phylum Chordata; class Lepidosauria; order Squamata; family Agamidae; genus Intellagama; species Intellagama lesueurii. Next base: position 88,425,659 of record JBAJHW010000004.1, on the reverse strand, counting down.
AGCTCAACGGAGCCTTCCTATCGCGCCGTTGTCTGCAATGGGTTAGCCACTCCTGGCAGGAGGCGGGATGGGTCGCAGAGTGGCTAATCCATTGCATTATTTCCTCATTATTTCCACCTGTGGGGGGATATTCGTATACAAATACAAATACCGTATGTATGTGTGTGTGTGTGTATGTATATATAACACAAACCAAATAATCATCTAACCAACAAATATATAGAAAGTTTCCTTGATTTTTTTTCTCCATTTGGGGAACCTGTCAGTGGCACCAGACTACCAGTCCTCTGCAAGGCTGTGGGGTGACTGACATCTGCCTGCCACATTACTGTCTGCCTGCTGCTTGTATTCTAGAGGATTTGTTTGTCTTTGAGTCAGAGCAGTTGACACTGCAGAAGATAGAAAAATTCACAGAGGCCATGTCTATGTGAAATGTTCAAAGATATCAACTTAGGTGAATGCCAATAAAAGGCGTCCCTGGGTATAAAAAAAATACTACTAATAAAAATGCACTCTGAAATCCGTTAGTAAAAAGAGAGACACTTACTTGGAGAGGGTGTAGAGGATAATTAAGCCATACTTCCCGCAGGTCCTGCAAACATTGAGACACGCTTTTAAAGCTCAAGGGAGCCATTTAACAAATTCCACATTGCTAAATAAAATGTCATTCTGCGAAATACTGAAATAGTTTTAGATGCTGACTCTGCTCATTGCAAATTCAATAGTGCTGGCAAACTACTTTTTAAAAACCAGGCATTCTCTGCTCTGCTTGAACTGCCTGTAATGCTTCCACTTAGTGTTCATGTCAATTAAGTGGAAGGAGAACGCACACAATTCTTGAACTACGTAACAAATTGCATGTTTGTTGTTTTCAAATTCTGTAAGTAAAAGAGAAGGACAGTGAACTAAGATCTCTCTCTCTCTCACACACACACACATCTCTCACATCCAAACATTTCTCAGATTACTTCTAAGACCCTTCATAGTTTGAGGACCAGGATATCTGAAAGACCGCCTCTCTCTAAATGCACCTAAATGAGCCTGGAGGTCTTTAGATATCCTTTTTTTTTTTTAGTCTTAACACTGGCATGGTGTAACCCCCTTTTTAATTTTTCCAGGCCCTTTCACTATCTCAGTATTAAAGCCTTTTTTTTACTCCCATGTTTCCATCTCATATTTAGACTTCTAGGTTTTTTAAATTATCACTGGGAATTGTGTCTACTTCACGACAAGTATCTTCTTGCAAACTATCCTGTGAATTTTGTAAAGGGTAGTAGATAAGTACTGTGTGCAAACAAATAAATGAATGAGCATTACTGCAAAACAGTAAAAACTGAGAGAGACTGTGACAGAAAAACAGTGGGTGCGAAAAGCACCTGTGTCATTTCCCCCCCTGAAAAATTGCAATATCCCTCTCTGCTAATATAATTTTTTTCTGGGGGGGGGGGGGAAATCAGGTATACGCCCAATTACAATAAACTTCCTTTTTTCTCTGCCCTTTCAATTTTCCTTTGAAATACTTGCTCTAAACAAAACCACCACATAACTCAAACCGATTGTCAAAGCAAAAAGCCATGCTGTAATGCATAACCAGGCTGCAAAAATTAAGTCATACCTGGTCGTTAAAGAGGAGGCGTCCAAACAGGTGCTTGGCTTCTTCAAGACTTCCCTCCAAGTAAACAGCCCCTGTGTGGTAAGAGTTCACGATAGCACAAGTATGTGTTAGTAATTATGGGTCATTTGGGAAACCAATCTGCACACTCGTGACTTGAAATGAACCACTGTGGTTCAGCTTCACTTTTCTGAGCATTCAAAAAGAGCTGGATGACAGAACGAGGCATTTGATGAGCCAGGCTGATTGTTTGGTTTGAAGGAATAATATAGAGCATGTAAAATAAGGCTCCAGAGACACCAGGACACTGCAGATTTAACAGACCCAGATGGATTCCTATATGGTCTTTCAGAAAATGCTACAGAAGAAGGTGCCACCATATGCCTGAACAACTTCTTCTTCCCAGTCCTCCTTGCAGCTAGAAAATGTAACTAAATCCTATTCTACAAATGTAACTGAATCAGACTACGGTTTTGTAAGGAAAAGGATACGACACACTACTTTGCCATTTGGACGGCACATATATGTATGTGGGCAAGTGCTGGATGTGGATCAGGAAGGCAACAGATCAACAAAAGTTCCAATACAGGCCCATGAATGGATAGGAAGGAGCCGGGCAGAAGAGGCTGGGGCAGCAAAAACAGATGGGAAGGATGGGGAAATATGAGAAGGGATAAAAAAAAAATCAGGGAGTATTTGATTGCAGAATGGTGATGAGTAACCCACTTGCATTATTATTTCCTGAGTTACAACTAGGGAGCTAACAGAAAGGTTACTTACCTGTAACCATGGTTCTTCAAGTGGACCTCTGTGAATTCACACAAATGGGTTTGACAGCGCCTGCGCTGGTCTTCTCGGAATCTTCTAGAACTTTTTTATAAAAAGTGACAAGTTAGAATTGCCCCTATCGCGCATGCTCCGCCCGCCTCAGCCTTTAGTTCCTTTTTATCCGCCACAATAGCCCGAACTTATCGGAGACATAATCAGTGACGGACAGTGGGGTGGCTGGGCGGGATGTGTGAATTCACAGAGGTCCACTTGAAGAACCATGGTTACAGGTAAGTAACCTTTCTTTCTTCTTCGTGGCCTCTGTGAATGCACACAAATGGGTGACTAGCAAGCTCACTTACCAGAAGGAGGGCCGTCACTGCAGAACAGACATCAAAACTGCCCTGCCAAAACTTGTCTCTCTTCTGGCTCAAAGGTCCAACCTGTAGTGTGTCACAAAGGTGGACGCAGTAGACCAGGTGGCCACTCTACATATTTCCGGAACATCAACACCACGTAGCAACGCTGTAGACGTTGCAACAGCTCAGGTGGAGTGTCCTTTCAAACCTTCTGGGGCAGTCTTGCCTTGAAGTTCGTAAGCCAGAGCAATTGTGGAGACAAGCCATCTAGAGAGAGTGGAAGACGAGGCAGGTAAGCCCTTATGTGATCCTTGGAAGCAGAGAAAAAGCCTTGGTGCAGCCCGGAAGTCCTTAGTCCTCGAGGTGTAATAAACCAAGGCTCTCTTAACGTCCAGCGAATGGAGCATGCGCTCGATATCCGAAGCAGGTTGAGGAAACAAAGTTGGTAACGACAAATGTTGGTTAAGGTGAAAATCTGAAACAACCTTCGGTAAAAACGACACATCTGGATATAACATAACCTTGTCTTTAAAGAATTGCAGGTAAGGATCATCCGACCTGAGCGCTGCCAACTCACTTGCTCTTCTTGCAGATGTAACTGCAACTAGAAATAGAGTTTTGAACGATAGCAAACGTAAATCACAAGAAGCCAGGGGTTCAAACGGGTGACGCATGAGTGCGCGTAGAACAAGTGTAAGAGACCACTGGGGTACTGGAGGCTTGACAGGGGGTCGAATGTTTGATAATCCTTTCAGAAATGATTTAAGTGTCGGATGAGAAAAAAGACGTGCTGATTCCGAGTTCCGAGGTTGGAAGGAGACTATCGCTGAAATGTAAACTTTAAGTGTGGATAAAGTCAAACCTGAATCAAACAGGTAACGCAAGTATGTGAGCAAGGTTTGGAGGGAGACAGGAGAAGATTGTAACTGCTTTGATTGAGTAAACTTGATAAAATTATTCCATTTGTATTTGTAAAGAAGGGTAGTGGACGGTTTTCTAGCCTTTTCTAGAACTTCTTGGATTGATGGCATATCCTCCACGCCGTCAAACTCAGTGACTGCAGGTCCGGATGAAGGATCTTGCCCGAGTCCTGGGTAAGAAGGTGTGGGATCTGTGGTAATCGGAAAACATCCACAGCCATCCCTTTGAGGGCGGAAAACCAAGGTTGTCGAGGCCACCATGGCGCAATGAGGATGGCGTCTGCTGTCAGCTGTCGGACCCTGACCAAAGTCCTTTGTATGAGTGGGATTGGTGGGAAGAGATCTAGGAGATGTGACTCCTACGGGATCATGAACGCATCCCCTAGCGAATCCACACCTCTGCCTGCACGAGACACATATTTCGTGCACTTCTTGTTGATGTTCAACGCAAACATGTCTATTGACGGTTGACCCCACCGGTAGCAGAGCATTAGAAAGGTATCCTGGTCCAGTTCCCATTCGTGGGACTGACCCGTTAGCCGACTCAGCTTGTCTGCAAGTTGGTTGCTGCTCGTTGATATATGAAGAGCTATCGGAAACACATGGTGGAGGTAGCACCATTCCCACAGATGTATGGAGAGATACAGGAGAGACATTGATCTCGTCCCTCCCTGCTTGTTGATGTAGAACATGGTCGTGGTGTTGTCGGTGATTACTTGAACACCACGACCCTGTATCAGCGGGAGGAATGCTCTGAAGGCTTTTATGACAGCAAGCATTTCGAGATGATTGATATGAAGGCACCTGTCTCGAGGAGACCATAGGGCATGGATCTTGTGAGGTCCACAGTGTGCTCCCCATCCCGTGGTGCTGGCATCTGTTGTCACTTGAACAGATAGTTGTAGCGGTTGAAAGGGACGGCCGACCAACAGATGTGGGATGAAAGTCCACCATCGTAATTGTTTCGCTAGTTCTGGAGTGACCCGTAGACGTTTTCGTGGGCTGTCCTGAAGAGGATCGAAGAGCGCCAGAAACCATGACTGAAGGGATCGCATCTTCAGGCGTGCGTGTGTCAACGCTGATGTTGTGGAGGCCATGAGGCCGAGTAGATGTTGCGCATGATGAGCTGAGACGGTTGAGCGGGGATGAAATTTCCGAACAGCCTTCAACAGCTTCCGAATCCGGTCTGGTGGAAGGAATGTGCGAGCTTTGATGGAGTCTAACCGTGCTCCTATATAGTCGATGACTTGAGATGGCACCAGGGTCGACTTTTTGAGGTTCACCATCAAGCCTAGGCTTTGTAGAGTGTCCAGAACAAACTTTGTGTCCCGCAAGGCCTTCTGTCTGGATGGTGCAACCACCAGCCAGTCGTCTATATACGGAAAGACTTATACACTGTGGAGACGGAGGAATGCTGCTACGGGGGCCATGCATTTTGTGAACGTGCGTGGAGCTGTGGATAGTCCGAAAGGAAGGGCGCAAAATTGATAAATCATTTTTTGGAAAATGAACCTGAGATACTTTCTGTGGTGTTGGTGAATTGATATGTGAAAATACGCGTCTTTTAGGTCCACTACTGTAAACCAGTCGTTTTGTTTCAGAAGGTGAACAATGGCCTCCAGGGTGACCATCCGGAATCTTCGTGGATGCAGGTAAGTGTTCAAATTTCGTAAGTCCAGAATGGGCCTGATTCCGCCGTCCTTTTTTGGCACGGCGAAATAACGTGAATAAAACCCGTTGGGCACGTCTCGATGTGGTACACGTTGGATAGCTTGTTTTTGAAGAAGAGTGAGAACTTCTTCTTCTAGGGCAGAGTCGAAGGATGTGAAATGGATTTGTCCTAGAGGAGGAAGCTCTAAAAATTCTAAACAGTAGCCGAATAGGATGATACTTAGAACCCAAGAGTCTTTTGTAATAAGGGACCAATTTTGATAGAATGGAGCCAAACGAGTGTCTTGCGAAGGTATGGAAGATGGAACATGGAAGTCAAAGGTACTGTTTTGTTTTCTTGGCTGTCTTTTTTATTTTGTGCAGATTTTCTAGAGAATCATCGGTCTTCTCATTGAAGAGACCCTTAGCATCAAAGGGTAAGTCCTCAATACGTGATTTGACATCCTCTATGATGCCTGATGATCAGAGCCAAGCGTGACGTCGTAGAGCAATGGCAGATGTTAGTGTCTCAGAAGCGACGTCCGCTGAACGTCGTGAGGCCAGTCGCTGGTGTTTCACCACTGTAAGGGCCTCTGCATAGGTATTTAAGAGGCCTTGACGAGTATCGTCTGGCGCTGCTTCCAGAGCTGGAAGGATTCTAGACCATAGCTGTCTCTGATAAGCCCCCATGGCAGTTTGGTAATTCGCCACTCTAAGCAGAAAGGTGGTAAAGGAATAAATTTTCCTACCTAAAACATCTAGCTTCCTCCCTTCTCTATTCGTAGGCGTAACATGTGCCCTTCCGGAAGTTCTGGATGAATTTGACTGTACGATGATAGAATTTGGTACAGGATGCTTGGCGAGGAAACTAGTATCATCGCCATGAGTACGATATAGATTTTCTGTCCTGCGTGCAACCGCTTGAGAAGTGGAGGGTTGGTTCCATGATTCTTTGATAAGGGACATCAGAGCTGGGATGAAGGCGAGGCTTAAGGGAGGGGACCTCTCTTGGTCAATGTCACCAAAAATCAGGTCGTCCGTGGGAGGCGAAGGTTGTTCTGTTTGTAGCTTAAGAGTTTTAGCCATCCTAGAGATCATCTGAACATAGGAAGAAAAGTCCTCCGAAGGAGAAGATGGATGTGGGTCGCCTGCATCCGAATCAAATGATTCTCCCTCCACAGGTGTTTCAGCAGGAGCAGGAGAGAAGACTTCGTCCTCCTGACAAGAAGAAACAGAAGAGAAATTCTCCTCTTGCTCGGAAGGAGAAGGTAGTTTTCTGGGCTTTAGCTTAGTCTGTCCAGATGTTTTAGTATGAGTCACTTTATGACCTGACTTTGAAGATAGTTTGGAGGTATTTTTGGGACCTTCCTTTTGCCGAACGTGGGTGTCGACGTCGTGTCAATGTCGACGTCGGGGCGGGGATGGGATGGGGAGGACGATGACGATGTCGAAGCATAGACGTAGTGAATTTTCTTACGCCTGTGGTAATCCTCCGACGTCGACGACGAGTCGGGGTCGGAGTCGTCGTATCGACGTCGATGGTGAGATCTCTTTCGGTCGATCTGGACATAGATAGGGTCGTCACGTTTACCCTTCTTACGGTGTCGAGACGACTTAGGTATCACTACCACCTCTCTCCGGGGAGATCGACGTCGATCTGGAGAAATATGCTTTCTCTTGGCCGTCCGTTTCCAAGGTGGAGAGTTTTGCCTCGACGAGTTCGACGGCGAGAGAGGTACAATAGATGCCCGCCCGGTGGAAACAGGGCTATAATGGGCAGATGTCTGGCTAGATAGGGTTGCGCCTTCTAGCTGACTAGGGCTCGGCGAGCGTTCGCGCCCAATAGGTGAAGCCTCCAGGTGACGTGGAGGCAAAGAAGCCGCAGCTTCCGACAGAGACTCTCGATCCCAAGAGGAATCCTCGAGGATCGGCGATGGCAACGACGCCGATACAGGAGGGATAGAACGATGTTCTTTAGGTTTCTTCTTCTTTTTTTTTTATTTTTTATTTTTTTTATTATTAACATAAGGGATGACAGAAAGGAAAAAGGGAATTGGAATTGATGAGGAAGAGAAGAGACAATAACATACTAATATCCATTCTATACATATTGCCATATCAAGATTTTAGGTTATTCTGTTTACTCTTTTCTGCCTTCTAGATTAAGTTCTCATTTCAATATGTACTATTCATATACTGCCTGTTAATTCAGTCCACTTGTTGAATAGATCCCATCTTTCTGTTACCTTTTGCAAGGGATAGTCCTTCATGACTTCTGATAGGATATCTATTTCAGCTATTTCCCGTATCTTTTCAATAAGATCTTCTTGTTTCGGTACCGTTGGGCTTTTCCAATTTTTAGCATATAGAATTCTGGCTGCCGTAACAATATATATAACTATATATTCCTTTGACTTATCTATATTATCAGGTATCATACTCAATAAAAACAGTTCTGGGGTTAATGGCACCTTACAGAACAGTATTTGTTGTAACATAGCATGTACTCTTTTCCAATATTGTTTCGCTTTTCCACATGACCACCACATATGATAATAACTTCCCACTTGTATTTCACATTTCCAACACTTATTTGATACATCTGTATACATCTTTGACAATTTTTCTGGTGTCATGTGCCACCTGTAAAACATCTTATATATATTCTCTTTAAAGTTCACCGATCTTGTGAGCTTTATATTATTTTGCCATATTTTCAGCCATTGATCAATATCAATATTATGCCCTATATTTTGCGCCCACTTAATCATACATTCCTTAACCATTTCATCTTGCATTTTAATTTCCAGCATATAATTATACATTTTCTTAACAATTTGTTCTTTTGAGCCTAGCAAGAGTTTATCAAAAACCGTTTGCTCTAGATAGAAACCTTCTATTTTATCTTTTATATATCTAGATTCTAACTGTACTCTAGGCCACCAATCCATATAAACATTCTGTGACTCTAGCTCTTCTTTAGACTTTAATTTACCATCCTTATTTAATAAATCTTGATATCTTAAAAAATTTACTTTTGTCATGAGGTTAGGTTGAGTGAAGGCCTCTATCGGTGACACCCATACAGGTATTTTGTAATAAATTTGTTGTATAATCTTTCTCCACATTCCCAGTAAAGCTCTTCTTATCATATGTGAATTGAAATTTTTTTGTTCTTTATCTTTTTTGTACCATATATAGGCATGCCACCCTAATTGCAGGTCATGTCCTTCCAGGTTGAGTATTCTATCGTTTTCTAGAGTTATCCATTCTTTTATCCAATCTAAAATACAAGCTCTATAATACAAAACCCAATCTGGAAGACCAAAACCACCCCTCTGCTTAGCATCCTGCATTGCCTTAATTTTAATTCTTGGTTTTTTGCCTTGCCATATAAATCTCATAATTATCTTATTGAATTCTTTGAAAAAGGACTGTTTTAATATGATAGGAATTGACTGAAATAAAAATAAAATTTTCGGCAAAATATTCATTTTGATCGTCGCAATTCTTCCCAGCAACGATAGTTGTAATTTGTCCCATTTCTCCAAATTGTTCTGTATCTCCTTCATTAGTTTCATGTAGTTATCTTTAAATAGTGTACTTGTCTTCTTTGTGATTTGTATCCCTAGATATCTGATTTTCTTTTCCTCTTGGAAATTCGTCTTCTCTATTAGCTCCTGTCGTTTTGGTTCTCTCATGTTTTTAGTAAGTATTTTAGTCTTCTTTTGATTTATTCTCATTCCTGCCATGTCACCAAAGTTTTTTAATGTTACCATCAAGTCTTCTATTGAATTTAGTGGATCTTCCAGTATAATAACTAAATCATCCGCAAAGGCCTGTAATTTATAGACTTGGTCTTTTACTTTTAATCCTTTCAATTCCTTTTTCCCTCTAATTTGTTCATTTAATATTTCTAAAGTCAAGATAAATAAAAGTGGGGACAGTGGACATCCCTGTCTAGTGCCTTTCTGTATTTGGATTTCTTTTGATAGTTCGCCATTAATTCTCACTTTTGCCTTTTGTTCAGTATATATTGCTTTAATTAGTTTCATAAATCTTTCTCCAACCTGCAGTGTTTCCAACGTATATATCAAAAAATTCCAGTCAAGATTATCGAAGGCTTTCTCCGCATCCAAGAATATCATGGCCATCTGTTTCTCCGGGTGTGCTTCATAATATTCCAAGGAGTTTAGGACTATCCTTATATTATTCTTCATCTGCCTTTTTGGAAGAAACCCAGACTGATCTTGATGTATCAAATAGATTAAGATTCTTTTCATTCTAGTTGCTAGGATGGTCGCATATATTTTGTAATCCACATTCAACAATGAGATCGGCCTATAATTTTGTATTTCTTTGCCTTCTTCTTATCCGTCGACGCTGATTTTTTCTGTTTTACAGTCTCTTTCGATGATCCGATCGACGGGGTCTTTGACGTCGAGGTAAGTGCCTTTTTCATAGTCGAGGTAGACGACTTTTTTGAGGATTTGTCGACAGGTCTAGAAGTCGACAAAGACGGAGAAGAGACGTTCGCCTTTGAACGAGGCGTAGCAGAGGGGTTTGAAGCAGTCTCCATCTCCGAAGGCTTCGATGCCGAAAGAGTTTTGTCCCACAGATAAAGTTTTAACCGCTGCTGACGAGCTTTAAGAGCTGCCTTTGTAAATTTCTTGCAATGCCTGCACGATTGAGGCTGATGGGTATCCCCTAAACAAAACAGGCAGCGGTCGTGACCATCCGAGAATGGTAATTTACGGGAGCACGACACGCACCTGCTAAATGGCCCTGAGGGGGACATAAAGTATAAAGAAATAAGGGGAAAAAAATAAGACTCACGACGATGAAGATCAGTCCAGGAAAGGAAGGTGGGTTTCCGATAGATAACAGAGTCCGGGAAACCAGTAGAATGGCCTTGTAAGTCAAGGCAAGCAAAGCGTTCGAAAAGAAAAAAACGCGGGAAGCCGGTAATCAAAGAACAGTCACACAGTCCGAGTTCAAGGGGCAATAGGGAGTATTCAAAGTCCGTGTCCGAAAGCCAGTTCAAAGTCCGTGTCCGAAAAACCAGTGTTGATCCAAAGAATATTATATTATATTAAGAGCTCTAACCGAGAAGTTCCAATCGCAAAGGCGGTAAAAAGGAACTAAAGGTTGAGGCGGGCGGAGCATGCGCGATAGGGGCAATTCTAACTTGTTACTTTTTATAAAAAAGCTCTAGAAGATTCCGAGAAGACCAGCGCAGGCGCTGTCAAACCCATTTGTGTGCATTCACAGAGGCCACGAAGAAGAATCAAATGATATGAGCAAGCATGGGTGGGAGTAGGTAGGGAAGGGAACAGGGTATAGAGGCTCAGCTACACTGCTTCCCCTGCATTATTGTATTTTTCCGTGTATAAGACTCTACTTTTTCTTAAAATAATTGCACTAAAAATTGAGGGGCATCTTATACACGGAAGTAAGCTGAAGAGAAAACAAAAATGCCCGTACCTTGCCTCTGTAAACAAGCTTCCTTCAATCACGAGGCTTAGCTTCCTACAGTCAGGAGACTTAGCTTCCCCCAATCACGAGCCTTATGGAACTGACCTCAGCTGATGCTGAACAAACCAATTGAAACACACCTCGTTGGAGGTGGAGCCTGTAGGCTCAGATGCAACAGGCACTCGTAATGTCCGAGCCTTCTGAGCCAGAGGCTGAATACTCAAAGCTAAGTTAAGATTTCTTTATTTGGGGTTAGAAAAGTGGGGGTAGGGGCGTCTTATACATGGGGTGTCTTATACACGGAAAAATACATGTATTTTTAGCTGTACAGTAAGACTCCCATATCTGTGAGGGATCGGTTCCAAGACCACCCACCACCATGGATACTGAAAAGCAGATTATAGCAAACACTACATGTAACCGTCTGTTGAACCCAGTACTCCCCTGTACCTGTAATCTTATTGATGGGGCCTCTATGAGTAAGAACCAAGTTGAAGTCTTCCCTTGTTCATCACTGTGTTGAAGATGACTGCCCCCCTCTCTCACACACACAATCTCAATGACTGTGTTTTTCTTTTCCTGAACACAATTTCCTTATTTGCCCCAGGAGTGTTGAGGAAGGGGTTAGAAGAAGGCGAGACAGGTGGGAGATGGGAAACCTCTCCCAGAAGGCAGTTCAGCTTAGGTTAGCGTCCTTCCTCTCACCAGGTAATTTATCTCTGAGTTTTTCAACAATGCTGCTCTGGAATGTAGAGGAAGCTGCCTCAAGCTGCCAGGAAAATAGGTGAAATGGCGATGACTTACCTATATAACATAGTGTATTCTGAAAATTACATCTTGAAAATCTGTACTGTATTTCTATTTTTTCCCATGTAATATTTTTAATATCTGTATTTTCAGACTGTGGATAAGTTAACACTGATCCCGCAAATAAAGGGGCCCTATTGCAATTTAATCTTATTGCAACCTGCTCTAGACTCTCTGGAAAGAGGGGGTGAGGTTAGAAATCCCTACACACTGCCACTCATCCCTTCCTCCTTTGGCAGTGCACCTGCAGGGAAGATGGAGGGTCGTGGTGGCCAGAGTGGCTGGATGCCTTCCTCTCTGGAGCTGGGCGACACAGCAGGAGAGCTTTTCAGGCTACAGCAGAGACAGATGTGCACTGGCCACATTCAGAACTTCAGCACCCTATTTTGTTTTGTTTTTCCATGGTTGCTGACTGATAATTATAGCCCTGGGGTGGACTAACAGTCTACTTACTGCTAGGCAGCTTTCTCTACTACACAGGCCCACACTCCTGGTTGCTTCTAGTGTACTGCACTACAGTGTATTCAGAATTCACTTTTTGGACAGTTTATTTATTTCTTAGTTGTATTTATTCCTTGCCTTTCCTCTCAGGAGCTCAAGGAGGTATATATAGCTTTTATGCCTTCAAAACAACCCTAAGAGGTAGATCAATCTAACAGACTGCATGTCCTGTGGGTTTCATGGCTCAGTGGGGATCTGGACCCAGATCTCCTGACTTGCGGAATCCCCTAGTTTGCATGGTGAGTTCAATAGGAGAGACCAGAGGCAAAGCCATAGCACCGTACTGCCCATGGCATCTAGAGAAGTAGTCCCCAAATCTGGATCTTCAGTTGTTGGCCCAGCTCCCAGTAGCCACCACAGCCGAGGGACTTTGGAAGTGGAAATCTAAGAATATCTGGGGACTCAAGTTTGAGAACCACTGCGGTGTGAGCAACAATGCCACCATTTCATTATTTTGGTCCCATTTGTGGCACTCTTCAGCTACGACCGCTTGAAGATTTGCAAGAGTGATGTATGGCCACCATACTCCTAAGCAGTCCTCAAGAAATACAAAACAGAATCTAAGACAATCCAGGACCTCTTTTCTATGTTTATGAGCCTGTTCATACACATCAATAATCATGTGCTGTCAAGTCTATTCTGACTTATGGTAACCCTTTTCAGGGTTTTCCATGTAGAGAGTACTCAGAAGTGGTTTATGATCCACTTCTTGGATAACTCAGTGGTTTAGGTATCTGGCTGCAGCCAGAGGTTGGGAGTCCGATTCCCTCCTGTGCCTCCTGTGAGTAGAGCCAACCTGTGTAGCCCTGGGCAAGCTGCACAGTCCCAGGATGCCCCCAGAAGAAGGGAATGGTACACCACTTCTGAGTATTCTCTACCTGGAAAACCCTGAAAAGGGTTGCCATAAAGCAGACTTGAAGGCACATTATTATTATTATTACATACACATAGGACAATATGTGATGTATACGCAGGGTAAAGGAACTACCCATTTCTCAAATGATCTTACTTCTAGACCCATGACTGACCTACACCACATAATAAACCAAAATACAGCAGCGGTGTCTGCACCAACTCCTCTGAAAAGCAGGGCTGTTTGAACCACACATCAGATATGTATCGTTCACTACACTCCCCCCTCTGCTCCAGTTTCTTTTCAACATTAAACATCAAAGCACTTGCAAAGAGCAAAGCAGAATTAAACAGGACAGCCCCCCCCCCCCACAACCTTATCTTGATCTGATGAAACACAGTATAGCCCAAGGCTGAAGCCATATAGCTGTTACCTTGCAAAAAAGCCAAAATATATTTTCTAAGGCAAAACAAAATGTGTGAGAATAGAAGTCAGGATAGTATGTCGCATATATGGTCTGATCTGATGGAAGTTCTTTCTCCTCCTTGTTACTGTCAACTCTTATGTGTAAAATTCCCCCTAATCAGACCCCATCCCCTTAAGGAAGAAATCATTCTTTTCTAAAAGGTATGTAGAACAGGCCAGGATAGGAGGTAAATTTGGATCTACTGGTAGATCTCTGGGTAATCTGTAGCAGACTGTCAACCATTTCCAGCTCCTGACTCTGCAGCAACACCCCCCCCCCCAAAAAATGACTTATCTTTGCCTTAAATTATACTGCTGAATTTAAGTAATCCTGCCATAATTAGAAATGGACTTTTCAAACACAGAAGAATTGTGAACGGTACCACCTTCCAGGTCTCAAAACAATAATAATAATTATAAAAAAAATTACTGGGCTCAGAATTCTAAAGTCCTAATCAAGCATTATTTAAAATTAGGGAACACAACATGAGAATCTGGATAAATCTGCTTTGCATACTCCCGCCTCCTGCCAACATGTGTGCTGCACAGGCCAACCAGATGACAAAGAGAGCAAGACTCCTGTACGTTTAACATTTGCTTAGAAGCAGAAGTTTCAGACAGTGCAACTTTTAATGCAAGTTACATATGCCTGACTGTCCTCCCCTCCTCTCCAGACCTTGTCCTTGTTTTCATCTGGTCACCGTAGTGCTGTGTAGCTCTGCCTCTTGGCATCCATCATTCACACTATGGTTGCTGGTGGCTTGGACACCTGTGCATTCAATAGCTGTACAGGGGGAGGCTTCTGTGTGATTCTGAAGTTTTTCATTTGCATTAGCTCAGTGGTTTAGGTACCTGGCTGTGGAGCCAGAGCTTGGGAGTTCGATTCCCCACTGTGCCTCCTTGGCAGGGGCTGGAATCAATGATCCGCAAAGTCTCTTCCAGCTCTGCAGTTCTAAGATATGATGGTGACGTTTACTATTATCTTGCAGGAAGTTTGGGGGAATAAAGGTACATAGCTTAGATAGGTTGTATCAGTTTGCACATTGCATTTACTAACTTTAAGGAATGCTTAGAGTATGGGTCTCATGGGACTGGTTAAAAAAAAAAGGGGGGGGAGGGAATTCCATAAACCTGAAGTCAACCGAGGATCAGCTCATAACTAGGACATCAAGACCAGAAGATGGAGGCTGCTGATGCCTCTAAGACTAGAATCTGGCAGGTACTGAGATGATCTCGTCTAAACCAAGGCATCATTTATGAGAACACCTACATCATTTGGTTTTTGTTTCGTCTTGTTTTCTTTTTCTTTATCTAATTACTTCATCAATCTCTTCTAAGCCAACTGATTTGGAATTGCATTTTTCTCTCTCTCTTGTTTTTAGTTCTTCATGTGGAACTCGGCCCTTTTGTTTCTTCCTTTAATTGTTGACGATCACTATGGTCCTCAGTGATGCTGTTATGCCAATCGGATTTCCATGTCTCATGCTCCATCTTTCATTTCTTGTGCTTTATTAAACTGTCGGCCTGCAGTTAATAAAGCTGCTGTACCTAATGATCCTGCTATCTCTTATCGTTCCTCTTGTTTTGCACTTATTGAAACATGGATTCTCCCATTTAGATGCTGCTACTTCTGCTGTTTTTTCATGCAGAAATGCTTTTTCCCCCTCTCCACTCCCCTCAGCCAATCAATGTGGGGGATATGACTGGGGTGTTATTTCTCATTGTCTCCCCCTCCCATTTGTAAGGTTTTTTTCCTGGTTCTTCTTGGGGTGGGGGAATAGTACAAAATCAGGCTCTCCCCCTCCTCCACTTTCAATCTATGCTTGTCTGGCATTTGTGATATGTTGGGCCTCTTTCTTTATACAATACTGAATATTAGACACACACACCCTTTTCTCTTCATATTCTGTTCTTATAATAAAAACTTTAATAACTACCTTGATTCCCATGTACCATCTCAAGTCCAATAGCTTTTTAAACCTTTTAGCTCTTTTAGCTTGTGTCTTCCAATTCTTGTTCCGATTCTTTCACTCACAAAATTCTACTGCAACTATCTCACTTAATGCAGCTTTCTTGGTTAAACACTAGGATCACCATCATGTAATTCTGTTTGGGGATTCATTGTTAAATTCATAGTGTTTTATTTTATTTTATTTAGCTCAGTGGGTTTAGGCATCTGGCTGTGGAGCCAGAGTTTGGGAGTTTGATCCCCCCATTGTGCCTCCTTGATAGGGGCTGGACTCAACGATCCATAAGGTCCCTTCCAGCTCTGCAATTCTAAGATTATTATTATTATTACTCAAAAAATACCAGACACAGTCAATCAAAATTATATGCTATTCCTAATATTGCCGGGTTTTGTAGCTCTGATGGTGTTATTTCTGAGATCTACAAACTGCTTATAATACTGTGTGAAGTTTCTTGATATGGTTCCCAAAGCCCCGATGACTACAAGGATCACTGAAGTGTGTTTCATCCACAAGTGAGATGTTTCGATTGCCAGGCCTCTGTATTTTGTTAGTTTTTTTCCAATTCTTTATTTTCAACTCTGGCATCCCCTGGAATTGCAATGTCAATGATCCAGACCTTTCTTCGTTCTATTACTACTATGTCTGGTGTGTTATGTTCAAGGTGTCTGTCCGTTTGGATCTGGAAATCCCACAAGATCTTGACTTAGTCATTTCCTGACACCTTCTCTACCTGATGTTCCCATGGGTTTTTGGAGGCTGGCAAGTTATACTTTTTGCATAATGACCAGGGAGCTAATTTTACCACTCTATCATGTCTAATTTGGTAATCTGTTTGTGCCATCTTTGGACATCTGCAGATGAAATGTGACACAGTTTCATCTTTTTCTTGGCAGAGCCAACATTTGCTGTTAGCACTAATTCCTTGAATCTGTGCAATCTTTGGACATTGTTGTTGTTGTTTGTTTGTTTTCCTGGGTTATGCTATCATATGGTTTTTGCCTTGCTAAACATTTTTCTTCCCTAGTTATGGGTTCCAGTTCTATTTTCCGTTTTTCTGCTGGTATTCCACAGGTTCCTGTTCTTGCCTCATTTTTCCGTATCGGTTAGGGGATTCTGTGGCCTATAGCTCCCCCAAAAAGTAACTTCTTCATGCTCTGACTGAGACAGAACTATATATTTTGTATGGGCCCGCAGTTCCATTCCAGTCTCTAATACTTTAGCCCTCTCTGCTTTCCAGTCCTGGCTACTGAACTTCCTAACAAAAGTGGTTTGCAGCCTGGAAAAAACATACATTCAAAGTGGCATTTGATAGCACTGAGTTCTACTAGGAGAAGTGAATATCAACTCAGTGAAGTAATGTGGACAAAATTCTGCAAACTTCATAGTACCGGTATCTTACCTATCAATGCTTCAAAACAATTGGCCATTGCGTGGCGCAGATCTGATTCTCGGCAAAGATCAGGCCCGTGAGCATAAAGCATAAATCGATCCAGCTCCAGCTTCTACAAAACACCAAGACAGTTTTTGTTAAATAAAGGATGCCTCAAACCACAGAGCATCCATGCTGTGGAGAGATACAGGAACAAATGTTTCTAGGGTATCATCACATTAGGGGGGTTATTGGCAATGCATTCAGCGCTGAAGGTCAAACTGGAAACACATCATGAGCTGAAGAGCCATAACTAATTATCTATTTACTTGCACATAATTATTATAATTTGCATGACATTCTGATGAATGTAGTGGATATTGAACTACAGTTGGTATGAATCCCACAGTACTCATACATTTAAAATGTTATTCTCAGGAGTACAAAAGGAGAGTCGGTCTTTTCTAATGTGTCTATTATGCAGACAGGGGCTGAAATAGGATAAATACTGGCATTTCTCAGTCTTACCTCCTTGGTTCTGGTCTCTTAACCCTAATGCAGGTACTCTCTATATGTGCTAGGAATAGCATTACACCATGCTTGGAAAAGTTACTTTTTTAGGCTACAGCTTCCAGAATTCCTGAGAAAACATGCCTAATGGCTGAGCCAGCTGGGGAGGGTGGGATTCTGGGAATTACAGTCCCAAACCCTAATTTCTCCGAGCTCCAGGACTGCATCACTGTAACTCCTACAACCAGCATGCTCATCCTGTTCTCAGAACCTATGGAAAGGTGTGCTTTAAACATGATGAATAAACAGTGGGTTAGTTTGTGTGAACCTAACATGTAGGTGTCCCTCTTAGGACTAGTCACACACATGCTGATTTTGATAAGTAATGGCTTGGCCCAGACTGGTGCCTATAGATGCATACTTGAATATCAACATGCAGATGCCAGCTAGGGAAAGGATGAGCTGCTATGATCCTGTCCACAATGGTACTAGAAAACTTTGTTAATCCAAACCCATCGCTTGTCAGGAAAAAAAGATCCCAGATCTACTCCCAAGTTATTTCTTATAGCTGTGATCCCGTGTTTAACCTGAGAGTGTTCAGATCTATGTCTTGTCCGCTTAAGTGGCAAGACACTTAAAAAAAACACAACACCCACGTGTTGCTTCTACTGAATCTACATGATCTGGTATAAAAAAGAATGTGCATTCCATTCAAGTTCTGACATCCATTTTAAAAGGTTACATTTGCTGTTAAACTTCCATTCATAGGACAAGTTACGACTGCAATTTAAAGCAGAGATGGTGGAAAGAAACAGGAGACCCTCTCCATGGAAAAGGTTTCTGGCAAAGAAAACTGTTCTCCTAGCTCCAGTGCAGACACAATGCTGAACACTAGCAAAACCATGGCTTACAAGCTGGAAGCCAACACTGTGATCCCATGCTGCCTTCCCCAATACAGAGACGTTCCGTCCTTTGTTTCCAGCACAAACAAAGGTTTAGCATTCACAGGCATACCACTGCTGGCTTTTCCCATGGTTCCACTGGAAACTCGGACCTCCTTGTAAACTGTAAGTGTTTTGAAACAAATCTGCATGTCATACGAGAGAATCTAATTTGCAGTAACCAAACTACTATGTACACATGTAACATGAAACCATGGATAGTGCCAGGAAAAAAAGGAAGAAAATCTCTCAGCCAAGAAAAATAGGCATGGACACACCAAGGTGAATTCCCAAATACGGAAGTTATTTTCTTGGATTACTACATGGCTGGGGGATTCTAGGAACTGTACTGACTTGTAAGTACCAGTTAGTTCCTGGTTTGCAAATTATGGATGGCAAGAGGACAGAGTTAGTTATCTCGTAGGGAGGCCAAAGAAGGAAATTGTGTGTAGAAAGGTGTAGGGCGTGAAATGTTGCAAGATTATATGTTTTTGTTTTGCTGAAGAATAAGAAATGGAAGAAAAACAGCACAGCAAGAAAACTAAGGAAGGAAATAAGCAAAATGTAAGCAACAGTGCGCTGCTTCCATAAATAGGCTCTAACGATTTTATTTGCTTCAGCACTAAGGACACACAGCAAATTCCAAGCATATACCTCCAAGTTCAGGAGAGAAAAGTAGGTATATACTACCCCACAGCTCCACCTAGCTTTCATTTTGCCTCCAGATGTAGGCTATTTACATCAGTGTTGTCTGCTAATCTCTTTCAAGTCTTAAATGAGGCATTAAGTAATGCATGCTAATTCTGTGGTGGAAAAAAAACAACACATCCCAGAGTTATTAGACTCCTCCTCTTATGTATTCATTCTATTTGGCAGAAAGTCACTGAAGAATTGTAAAAGCCAGACGCAGGATGGAGTAGAGATTTGTGTATTTCCCAATATGCATCACAAGAGGTGCACATAAACAGAGTTCATTCTGGACCCTGGACAGGTTCCTACTGACCAGTCTCTCATTTATTTCTTTTTTCATCCCTCAGGAGTATATTTAATCAGCAAGAGTAGAAAACTAAAACATTAAAGACCCAAGGGTCTTCAAAAGAAAAACCAGCTCATTTCAATTTGGGAAACAATTCGGAAAACAACACTGAATTCTCACTGAGACGTTTGTGGAACAAAGAAAATCACCTGTTAAATTTAACTGCAAATCGAGATGGAGACAAACTGCATTAGAGAACCAGCACTTGGGCTGAACATTAATGATCTAAATGTTACTTTGGCTTCACTATTATTACCCTGGCCTCCTATATAGGTATGAGAGAGTTATGGGGCCACTTCTGTTTTTGTATTTTGCCTTGCATCATTTTTTGGTAGGAAGAATATATTTATAGCTTTAGAGACCAAAAACAAAACAAAAAATAATACATTATAACATACGCGTCTTCTTTAGAAAGAGCATACACAATTTTAAGTGGGGAACCATGTATATAGAATAGTTTGTGTTCACTCAATCCTATTCATGTTTTCAAAGGCAAGTAGAATAATACCACCATGCCATGCATCAGGGATTTATCCTGACATTTTTATTTCAAGAGTCCATCTATTTGCCAAATGACAAATGTATTCACCAGACAACAAAATTTAAAAATATATTTAAAAATACATTTCATTTCTATTTGGCAACTGGAAGCCTGTGGGAACTCCACGGCTGCTGCAGCGAGGTTGCCAGCGTAATTACCAAATCAAATGACCCACTGCTGGAAGAAAAAATTGACCACAATTTGAGATCAGGAGTGTGAGCCAGGAATAATAGTCCAAGCTCCTGACCTCCTTTGGCTGTTGCCTTAGCTTTCTCTCCTCTAACATCACCTACCGTACTTCTTGGATGGTATATGCCTTACCCTGAAAACTCCTGACAACAAACAAGATTCTGCTGGGGAAGCTGGGGTGGGGAAGTGACAAACTTTATCCAAACAAAGGGACTAGACATGTTCGTATGCTGTTGTAAATCAAGAGACTTCCATTCTGCCTCTCCATATTCTGTCCTAACAGTAGCTTCTTGCCCACAAAACAGGTTAAACATCAGGACAATCAAGTGCTGAGGCACACCCATTTCTTTTGAAACAACCCAGTTTCTCATGATCTACTCAGTCAAAGGTTTTGCTGTAGTGTAACATATAAAGCACAGACTGATCATCTTCTGAAATTCTTTGGTGAGCTCTAGTAGCTAGCAGATATTTGCAATATGATCTCAATTGTCTCTTCCTTTTCAGAATCCAGTGTGAACCTCAGATATTTCATGCTCTATATAAAGTAAAAGACTTTGTTGCAACACACTGGGCAACTTTGTTTGCATGGAAAATTAACGCAATGGTCCTATAATTGTTGCATCTCCTTTTTGGGGGATTGTAAAGGATAAGGAAGGACAGATCCTGAAGCTGAGGCTTCAATACTTTGGCCATCTCATGAGAAGAGAAATCTCCCTGGAAAAGACCCTGATGTTGGGAAAGAATGAAGGCAAGAGGAGAAGGGGACGACAGAGGACGAGATGGTTGGACAGTGTCATCGAAGCGACCAACATGAATTTGACCAAACTCCGGGAGGCAATGGAAGAAAGGAGGGCCTGGCATGCTCTGGTCCATGGGGTCACGAAGAGTCGGACACAACTTAACGACTAAACAACAACAACAAAGGATATGGATATTTTCCAGCCCGTGGGCCATTGCTTTGTTTTCCCTATTTGCAGAACCAAATGTTGGAAAATTTTACCTAGGGGACAGAAATGAAGCTGGAGAACAACTCATAGAATTCTGTGAAGCCAACAATCGGTTTATTGCAAATACATGCTTCAAGCAACCAAATCCATGGCTGTACACATGGACATCACCAGACGGTCAATAGAGAAATCAAACAGACAATGTAATTGGAAGATGGAGATGGAGAAGCTGTGTTCTCTCTGCCAACATGAAACGATGAGTGGATTGTGGTACTTACCATGAACTATTTATATCCAACACTAAAGCTGAAAAAGAACACTAAAAGACTTGTAGTGCCAAAATATAATTTAACAACATTCTTGATGAATTTAAAGTCTGCATAAGGAACAGAACTGCATTACTAAATTCAACTGACTATGAACCAGAAGAACTGTGGATTGAAAGCAGAGACATTATTAGGGAAGAATGCAAAAAGACCATTCCTGTAATAAAACAAAAAGAGGAAAGAAAAATCTAGATAAGAAACAAAATTGTAAAGTACAGGCAAGAAGCAAAAGTAAAAGGTGACAGAAATAGGGTCAGAATCCTGAATGCAGCTTTCAGTGACTATCACATAGAAAAAAGGGAGAGAATTATTACAATAACCAGTGCAAAGAAATAAAGGCGAACAAAAGGAGAAAAACCAGAAATCTCTTCCTGAAGATCCAAGAAATCAAAGGGAAGTTTAAACCTAGATTACGAATGCTAAATGACCCAACAGGGAAGCACACTATCTGACCAAGATTGAATAAAGAGAAGATGGAAACAAACATACTGAAGACCTATACAGAATAGATGAAAGGATGACAGACTCCTTTGAAGAGGAATCCTATGATGAAGAACCTGCAGTTCTAGAAAGTGAAGTGAAAGCTGTTTTGAAAGCATTGGGAAGAAATAAATCACCAAGAATAGACCAAATACTGATAGAATTATTTTAAGCCACAGAGATGGAATCTTTCATACTCCTAACGACAATATGCCAACAAACGTGGAAAACAAAACAATGACCCATAGACATGAAATGTATTAATCCTAAGGCCATGAAAATTGGGCCTTCCCACAAATGAAGATGATGTCTGAATTTGGCCCAATGTCAACCTTGAAGGCTTATCAACTTTGAGTAACTAAGGGAAAGTATTGCAGAAGAACCAAAAAGTATGATTCCTTGATTCTTTTTGTTTTTTCAAGATAGCTGTGCTCCCTCTCAGAAGGCAACAACCAAAGGCAGAGTTGAAGAAATTTGCAAAAAAAACACCACCCACAGCTCTCTGTATGGCTATGAGTAATGGATGGAAGTTTACAACCTCAGCCTGCAAGACTGAATCCTAAATTTAGGAAAGTGTGAAATGCTATTGCCCTGAGAGCTTTTTCTAGCTAAACCAGAGGAATAAATCTTAAGCAGAAAGGGGGGGGGGGGGCAAAATTTACAGACAACCAGACAGTGAGAAAATGGAAACCTGACTGTGTTATATTAACAGCTTGGAAGGCACTGAGAGAATGATGGCCCCAACATGAAAGTTTGTTCAGCTTCATTGGGAAGAAGAACGACGACATGTGGACAGAAGGTGGATTGGGATGATTAAAAGGGAGGGAGAAGGACTTTGAGGACCTCAAGAAATATAAGGGAGAATCAATGCTCAATGCATCTTTGGGAACGTAAGTGGCACTGCTTAAAGGAAAGTAAATTGAAAGATCAATCCCAAGCCCTCTGGGCAGTAAGCAAGCCACTTCTGTGTCTTCAGTAGCATCTAGCACACCAGTAAATCTTTCAGTAGTTTAAATACAAGGCAGGCACTGCCTTATGGTTATATTTAGAAGCAATGCTGATGGTGAAGCCATTTTTTAATGTATGAAACTACAGGATGTAGATGAGTGGGTAGGATTCTGAGGGCTCCTATGCATGCCTAAAGGAGGAGTGTCTTTTTATCTCCAGAGCAACCCCTTTGTTGTGCATCAAACATCACAAGAGAGGCCCCTTGAGCTTTTTGAACTGGCTTTCTGTTAGGCACAATTGTATTCACACTACTTTTTGCATCGTGATCGAGAACTGTCAAGGGTGATGTGCAAATGCATGGGGGCATGCACACACCCATCCTTGGCAGCTTTGACCCAGGAACCCAAAAGGGCACATGCGCTACAGGGCTTCATCCAGCTTGTGCGTGCAGGCATCTGCTCATACTAAAGGGCTCTTCCTTCCTCTCTACCTCCCTTTAACTCCCAGTGACCCTAAAATCTCCTCAGAAGGGTCACCAAATCTATCAGCATGCAGGTTGGGGCTCACAGAGGACTTGGGGAGGGTCTTTCTTCCTGCTAGCAAAGTCCTCTCCTCTAGCAGTAAGCAACACTGGATACAATCCACACAGAACTTTGCAACCCAACAGGCAGAAATTTCCTTTGAAACATTAAACATTTTTCTTATGTGGAAAAGACATGCTTGGAAAGTTTCACTTACTCAGTCCCTAGTAAGTCTTTATAAAATTGTTGACAGAGTGATAGGAACACTGATGTACAAAGGTGCAAAAACATATAAAACCCATGGTATACAGACTGAAACTATCAGGTTTTTTTTAATGTCCCAACTGAACTTATATACTCACTTAATTTATAAAACCAGCAAAATGACTCGCTCCCTTGGTGCTGACAATCTATTTTTTAAAAAAGTTGCAGTGGACATGATTCTTACCTTAGGACCTGATGATAATTACAAACGCTGGCTTTAGTGTAAACGGGGACTTCCTGAATGTTCCCTCCGAAGCCTGAAGCATTTTTTGCTGTCACTGTGCTGTGGCGGAAAGATATTGGCTCAAATCCTGTTGCTTAGCGTAGCAAATCACACTAGAGGAGGCCTACTGAATCAGTGGAGATTTGGTGAGTTCCACTGGTTGAAACAGGTCTACTCTAGTTGTAATCTACTATGCTAAAGTAAATCACAGGTAGAGTAGGGTCATTTAAAATCAATGGAAAGGAAGAAGAAAGTGTCTCACCAAACCTCAACTGATTCAGTGGGCTTACTTTAGTGGAATTTACTACACTAAGCAACAGAATTTTGGCAATTGTGTCAAGACAGGAATATGTGGCCCTCCAGATGTCATTTGACGGCAACTCCCATCAGGCCTTCTCAACAGATGGACAACCAAACCATGCCAATCACCATCTAGTGAGCCCCTTCCAGTTACTGCAAGGACTTGTTTCTTCACTCTTTCTCTCTCTCCCTCAGTCACCCCAAACAAACTTAAATCTTTGCACTGACTGGGATGCTGCTTCTCAAGTTATGCTACAGGGTCGCTGGCTGAGCATTACGTCTAAAGAGGGAACTCTCAGAAACTCTGCTGCATGTGACGAATCTGTGATGTGGCCACAGCAAAGACACAGGTGCAGCTTCATCCCCTTCAATGACTCAAAACTGTCAAAGCAGCCAAATGTTATTGCTAATGCAAACTAAACAATCTAAAAATCATTGCAAGTGTGTGTACCTTAGCCAGCATGGCAAGATGTTGGTTCTGAACGATGGCAGTGCGGTACGTTGCTAACCCGCCTTCCTCCAAGCTTGGGAACAGGTAGTACAAGTGGACACTGGAAACAAATGGCAATCAACCATGTTAAAAATGAAATGATCTTAATAAAAACACATGCATTTAAGAAGTGTTGCCACTGCCTATGGGACTCTCCCATATTTTCTGACATACAACATGGCAGATGAGATGGCACCTTACTCTAGAATGGTGCTGAAGATAATAAACCAAATCCAGCAGGAATTCACTAAAAGTGTATAAACCAAGGAGGAAAATCCTCAGAATGCTAGTAAATGTTTTACAGTCTGTCTTGTTTTCCTATTTGGATAAAGCCCAAGCCATTTTGGTCCAATATTCTTTTCAGGGTCTTCTTCGGGGGTAAAAGTAAATAACTAAAACACATTTTAATAAATAAAGCACATCCAACACATGAAGATATACCACATTACTCTTTTCTTTAAAGCATGAGTAAGTATATACAGTGGACCCTCGACTTACAGACGGCTCGACCTGCAGACTTGTCGAGTTACAGACTTCTCTGGCCGCAAAATTTAGGTTCGACTTGTGGCCGGAGAATCGACCTACAGACCGGAAAATCAAACAAAATGGACCAAAAACGGCCGGTTATGGATTAATCGGTTTTCGATGCATTGTAGGTCAATGGAGCCTCGACCTACAGACTTTTCGACCTGCAGCCACTGTTCCAATACGGATTAATTCCGTAAGTCGAGGATCCATTGTAGTAAAATATAATAAATCATAGTAAAACTATTAATAAAACCCACCTACTTACACTTCAACGAAACAGAACTGGTTGAAAATAAAAGGAGAACTGAAGGCTTTAGACACAGTGTTTATCCAGATAAGAAAATAAAACAGACTAAAAGATGATTACTGGCATTCTGAGGATTTTCCTCCTTGATTTGTAGTACACTTGTCTTACGACCATTTCCCACTCCTGCTGTACTTCAGAAACAGCCCCTTCTCAGAAAGCTGCTTTGCTATAGGCAAACTTGCTGGGATCAAGCTTGGGTATGTTTGAGTCAATGAGCTAGTTTCCTGACCAAGGGAATGCTGCCCATCCTTCCTCTCTCCTGGGTAAATATTTGCATGGGAAGAAACCATATTTTTGGCTCCAGCCATTTCTCTTCCAGTGGCCACAGAAGTGTGTGGAAAGCTACTGTGAGGAAGTGGTTTTAAGAATACAGCAAGAACATATAACAAGATATCTGTGAAGATTCTCAGTCATCCAGGTGAGGCTATCTGGAAGTTGAGTCATGGCAACTGGACTTCTTTCTTATTAGGTTGAAGTGTTTCGCTACTCATCCAAGTAGCTTCTTCAGTCTGAGGAGAGTTGGTAGGAGATACCTGATATATTCTCCATGTTGATTGCACTTCCCCCGGTCTGAACAGGCTCGTTGGATGGACAAAGGACTGGGTGCAAGTGAAAATCCCACTTCTGCAGTCCTTCTCCTTTTGTCAAAGGACAAAAGACACTCATTTGATGACCAAGATGTCATAGAGTCATAGAGTTGGAAGAGACCACTGAGGCCATCCAGTCCAACCCCGCCATGTGGGAACATCCATCAAAGTACTCCCAACAGATGACCATCCAGCCTCTACTTAAAAACCTCCAAAGAAGGAGACACCACCACCTTTCGAGGCAGCCTATTCCACTGCCGACAGCTCTGACCGTCAGGAAGTTCTTCCTAATGTTCAGATGGAATCTCTTTTCCATCTGTAGTCCTTTTGGAACGATGAGATACAGTAGGTGGTTTGAGAGAAGGGCCACGGAGACCATACATGTGCATATAGAAAATCCCTCACTCAACAGGGGATGGAGGCCTTAGATAATCTCTCTCCTTATTTATCATGAAGCCCTTTCATGTTTCCCCAGAAAGATCAGGACCGCACACCAGAAATACCACTGTTAACGACCCACGACAATGGGTGGAGAAGGACTGCAAAAAAGTGGGGATTTTCACTCACCCCCTAGTCCTTTGTCAGTGTAATGAGCAGACCAGGGGGAAGTGAAACCAATGTGGAGGATATATCAGGGGGTCTCCTACCAACTCTCCTCAGACTAAAGAAGCTATTTGGATGAGCAGCAAAACGTTTCAACCTAATAAGAAAGAAGTCCAGTTGCCATGACTCTACTTCCAGATAATATATAACAAGAGCTTTTACATCAGAAAGTTTCACACAAGTGCTTCCTCCCCGACACATGCACCTTGGTCTCTGCCCAAAATTAAAAGCTGGAAGAACCACAATATGAGCATGTAGGAAAGTTGTGAAGAGGTGGATGCATTTTGTGTGGCATTCCCCAGTGCCTCCAGTAAGCTCTGCAACCTCTCTCTACTTGTTCCTTTCCTACCAGAATTGGGTCATCATCACAGGTAAATGCAGTGCAGCAGCTCTAAATCATTGTGCTGCATTCAAACCAGCCTCCTAGGCTCTTCACCAAGGAAATTTACTTTATTTACTGTATTTATTTTAAATATTTTTACCCCACCTTTCTCCTTAAAAACGACCCAAGGTGGCTTATATCATTAAAAGACAATATTTAAATCTAACAATAGGAAGTATGCAGATACTAAAAAGGATCAAACAAATACCACACTAAAAAATGGTAAACAAAAGCAATACCAAAAACACACTCAAAGCAGCATTTGAAAACACTTCTCCCATTTATTTTAACCTTCAATTATCAGTTGTAAGAATCTCTGCTTTTCCTTTCTTATTATTCTGGCTTTCAGCATTTTGTGAGTTCTATAATTTCTTAGTCTTTATCCGTTCCTCTTTATGTCAACAAAATGTACAATAACTAAGACAGAGCAAGATAATATACTGTTGCTGAGACAGACACAAACACATGCATCTGCTAAGGAAAATACCTAAGCACTCTGTCCTTGCAAACCCATGCTTCATTGTAATACTGCTTGGGAGTATCTCTCTCTCACGGAATTTGCACTGTTACCCTTCACTTGCTTACGCAGACATCAAGCCCACCTAAGTTCAAAGCCACCTACTCTTAAGTAAATGTATAAAGGACTGCAGCCTGAGTAGAAGTTCTTCCTAAGAAAACATTATATTTAGCCTTCAGATTGCAAGAATTTTCACTGTGAAGGTTCACAGTGCAATTCACAAGTCACATCAGGAAAAGTTGTACATTCACAGTGCCAATTTTCACGCCTCAGAAAACTGCACGCAAAAAAGGGACTGTGGAGGTTCAGTGTAAACATAAATACACGTAAGAGCTTGTTTCTGAGCATTAAATAAATCTGCTATCTTCCAGCACCTATTATTTTAGGGGATAAAAGCCCAGACACAAACTAATGCAAACAAAACCAAGCAAAAAGCTGCTCATCAAGAGTTGGCTGTTGAAAGGCACTGAGGCAATTTTTCTTTTCTTTATCTGTAACATCTTAACACTTTGAGAGCCCCTCTTTAAATAAACTGACTACTTTTCCCATTACAAGTGGACACACCTGAGATCTGGAAATGGTTTTCAAATCTGCCACTGTGAATTTTTTGATACCGCTTTCTGTCATAAATGGCACTTATCAAGAAAATGGCTGCTGTTTTCACTAGACTATAAAAAGTCAATTTTGTCTTATTTCCCCCCCATTTTTCAATACTTTTGAAATGATCGTACAGAGGAAAAATTGGAGTGATCTTCTATTAACTGGGAATATTTTAGTGATTTATTTTTCAAATTGCGAATATATGAGCATAGCTGCATCCAACCACAAGAAAGGCAGGATGCCAAGTGTGGCTTTATGAATTCAGGATTAATGAATGATAGCCCTGCAACTGCAGAGGGGAACTCCACCCCCTCCAAAGTTTACTTGTAAACACACATCTCACCTAAGATTATAGGCAGAAAGATCAAGGAGCTCCATGACAAGAAAATGACACCTTCTAAAATGATGTATTCCTTTTATTTCCTGGCTATAAACTTTGAAGCTTTGGCCCCAGACTAGCCGTTCTCCAGAGCAGTTATGAGCAACTTTTAAATTACATCTGACAGGACAGAGACATCAAGCTTTTCATCTTTTAATATTACACTTTAGAGACTGAGCATGGTGTGGAACTTCAAAAAGCCACGTGGACAGGCAGCCTTTCAAGCCACAGCAAGGATGTGGGCCTGCAAACCAAAATGCCACGGTGTCTGCTCTTTCTTTCAAACGCCTTCTAAATTTTTATACACTGAAAAATGATTAATAGGAACAACCGGAGAGTTAATTTTTTCAAGCAAGACATATGGCAGAATTTTGATCGACCAGAGTGGATACTCAAAGGTTGGAACTGGATATTTAGAGAGAAGTGTATCTGCTGCTGAGAGGGACATCTCTGTGTCTCCTCTTCCTCTCTTCTGTGGAAATACTGAGAGCCAGTGGCATGGTTAGCACTGGTTTAGGACTTCGTAGGTTCTAGCCCCAACTGAGCCGTGAAAATCACTGAACCACGTTGGGCCAGTCCATCTCCTTCAGCCTAGATCAGTGATGGTGAACTTTTTTGGGCTAGCGTGCACAAACTAGGGGGGAAAAAACCAAAAACCCGCGGGCAGCGGTGGAACCATAAGTGGCGGAAGGGGGAATCCCAGGTACGGAGGTGCCTCGAGACCCCACTCCAGATCTACCGCCAGTGCCAGCTGTTCCAGATCCTGGCCCACTGCCCTGTCGAAGTGCCAGCACCGCGGCTCTAGCCGCCTCCTCAGGTTTGGCTGCAGGGGGGGGGGGGGGAGGAGCGATCCGGCAACATATAGCTCACGGTGCCCGCAGAAAGGGCTCTGCATGTCAGCTGTGGCACGCGTGCCATAGGTTCGCCATCGCTGGCCTAGATGATCTCACGGAGTTGCTGTCAAAAATAACGTCAGGAGGAGAAGACCTATCTGCATTTCCCACTGGAAGAAAGGTGGGATGTAAACTTGACAAATAATTAAACATATATAATACCTGTGGTGGCAAAGCATGCAATGTTTATCATTTGCACTCAGTCGAAGGAAGGAAATGCTGAGGCAACGTAAAGGAGGTGAGAAAGGACCTGATAATTCGAGAGAAGCCCTATAGAATCTTATCCCAGGGACAGTCAGCAGGGATTGCCTTTATCAAGAACATCAACCTTCTGTTACTCTCTGCTGTTCACCAAGGAATAGCAAACCGATTCAGATTTCCAATATTGAAAGAGTGATAAGCAAAGCATGAACAGAAACGAAATGACAAAGCAGATTCTCCTGTATATTTACACTCACTAACAATCTCTTTGGATTATATCCATTCTTCTCAAACCATTACCAGAAGACAGTCTTCTATATAAGACTAGAAGACTGTCTTGGGCTTCTTTATTTCTCCTTTTCACTGACTCTTCATTACAAACAGAAAGGCACATCTGAAGTTCCAGATCTTGGTGTGGTCTAGACATAGCCTGGGCTTGAGTGACCCGTACACCCCTCTGGCAAAAACTAGCAAAGAAGATGAAAAGGAGTTCCTTCCAATTCTAGATTAATCATACTTCCCAGTTATATTCAACCAAGGAAAACTTTGGTTAATTTGTTGAGTGAGGACACCAGAATTATAAAACATAAACGTTTGATCCTTACCAGAGTTTCTACCTACAAATGCTTCAGGTAGCGGTGGTTAGTTTAAAATGGGGAGTGGATCAGTGTGTGTTTTTAATTTCCTCCTCTGGTGTGCAAAAGGAGAAGACCACATGGTTTTGTATAATGTCCAAACTGGCCACTTCTTTTCAAATGTAGGATCTTGATTCTGTGATACTGAAGGAACCTTTTGAAATACTTCGAGGTGAAGTCTAACCTTGCAACTCACTGTACAGTAAATATTCAAGAAATTTCATGGGAAAGCTGGCCAACATTTGATTCAGGACCTGATCGTGATTTTCAGGACCATCCTGACAATATTCCTACATCTGACAAATGTTACACAGAATATTTAGAATTAGACCTGATTTCCAAGTTTTTCCCTGAACAAATGGATTTAAAAATGGATTTCAGATTTAAAGATGTTTTTTGCACTAGGTGCTCTCTACATGACTTTTTACAAATATATTTTTATGCTGCCTCTTTGAACAATAACAATAAAATCAATCAATTCATTAAAAAAAAGCAGTGTGATTTTCTGCAAGGGCATCTATTCTCCATCTGCAAACCAGAAACCAAGTGACCTAGCACATAGGAATATAAAAGGGGAAAAAAGCGATGTGAGTTTTATCCTTGGCATACAAGAAAGGCTCCATGAATGTCTGTGTGCATTTTAAAAAAGGGCAGAAATGTTTTGTGCTTCCTTTCTAGATGACAACAAAACAAAGCCAGAGTCAGCTGCAAGAGGATGCTTTTCAGCCACCGAATAGCCCAACATGAAATGGAATGGTTTTGATTTTTGAATAAGTGGTGGCTTTTCAACAGAATAGATGTGAGCCATGAACACAATACTTACCTAGTTAAAAATTCAACCACAGCATCTCCCAAAAACTCCAAACGTTCATTGTGATTAATCCTACAAACAAAGAAGAAGATTGTTACAAGTGACCTTAAGACTTTAGTAATTAGCAAGTGGAAAAACAACTGCCAATTCATTCTTTGGGCAATAAGCAGAAAAAGTTAGGCCCCTGCTGTTTTCCTCCTTTAATGCTATATCCTTGCAAGCACAACAGTGAATATTTCAGTTTCTTCCGCACTGCACAAACACCACAGGAAGCCTGAAAGGAAGTAAGGTTGGACATAATTTGGTGTCAACTTATTAGCAAAAAAAGAGGAAAAGCTAACTGTGTGCAACAGCATGCTGAGACCAACTTTTCTGTGTACTGCCATGACTGTTGATGATTTAAAAGAGATGCCATCTCCTAGGCTTTCTTCAGATTTTTAGCTCTGTGCCCACAGGATGAAAAAAAAAAACACTTGCAGGGAGTTTTTACACAGCATATTTAAATGCAAGCCTTGTCTATTTCTTTTCCTGCACTCTCAGACAGCATGTCCCTGAAAGGGAATGGGTCCTCGGTCATTGGTGAAGCACATTCTTTCCATGCAAAATACCTGTTTTCAATCCTCGCTATTTCCAGGTAAATCTGAGGGGGAAAACCCTGTCTGAAACCCCTGAGAATAGCTGCTAGTCAATGTGGGCAATACTGAGTTAGATGGACTGATGATAAGACCCTCTTAAAGACAGTTTTGTATGTTCCTGTGTAGGCACATGAACATTTTTTTTAAAAAGGTTTTACTGGAATGCAAAAAAAAAAAAAAAAAAAGAGTAATTACTTTGGCGCCTAAAAAGAAACAGCAAAGTTAAAAGCATACACAGATCAACAGAATTCTAACAGTCATGTCATGAGGGAGGCAGCCCACTGAGGCCAAGGCTGTGTACTAGGATCCACTGATATGTTCACCACTGGTGATCAGAAATTCCGTCATGTCAGTCAGCAACCCAGAAACAAAATGGCACCCCAGCGTGGCCTGTATTGGGATGTGGCATCTGTTTCCTGAGATCAGGAAAGGAATGCTACAAACACAAGCCTGCTTCACACTCTTACACTGTAGTAACACCTTGCAGAGGAGCAGGTGAGTGACATGGAGAGCAGAAAGTTAGAAAACTGCCCCTGCCCCCAATGAACCCTAAGAGAAGCACCCCAAACAGGCAACATGTTCTTCCGGGTCCTGCTTGTACTGTTTAACTGCAAAACAAGCATAAACCTCAGAAGTTTAGCTTCTCTAGTCAAATTAAGTAAGAGCAGGAGAGAGGGGAGGGAAATGTATAATTGATTAGAATCCACTGTACATTTCCACCAGGAAGAGGGGTTAGCTCCTCATCCCCACTGTTTTATATTAAAGCAACAATCACCACAACAGTTGTAATTTGTATTAAAATACTAATTGTGTGCCATCAAGTCAGTTTTGACTTATAGTGATCCTTTTTTGGGGGTTTATAGGTAGAGAGAACTCAGAAGAGGTTTACCATTCCCTTCTTCTGGAAGCGCCCTAGGACTGTGCATCTTGCCTAAGGCCACACAGGCTGGCTTTTCTGGGATGCACTGTGGGGAACTGAACTGCCAACCTCTGGTTTCACAGCCTAATACCGAACTTACATGTTTTCAACAACTTTGAAGTATCTTTAAGATTTTACGCAGAGAAGAAATATGGGTGAATAAAGCTTGTAGAATTAGACAAGCTACTGTTGTCTGGACTAATTTTTCTCTGTTTACTTCACCATGAATGAAAACTGGTTTATTCTCATTCTCTGAAGAAAGATGGATCAAGTTTGGAAGCTATATTTTTGGCAAGCCAGGCAGCAGACTCGATTGATTAGTTATTGCACCTTGACATTCCTGGTAAAAGATATATACCTTGATACCCAGATGAACTCTAATATAACTGTCATGATTATTTGATTCACACTGATATATAACCCTTTTAGAGATAAATGTTAGCTGTGATGGACCACTACATACTCAAATTACCAAGGGGTGTTATAAAGTTCTATAGAGCTTATTAAGAATATTGTTTGAGTGTCATACTTTTGACCTTGACAGTTGTCTGTGAAAGATCCTCCTCCGCCAGTGTCACCTTCAGCTACCACTGCTGCCCAGTAGCTGCCCTCCAGAATCTTCTCCACCCCCATCACCAATGGAACTACAGTGGTGCCTCGCTAGACGACTGCCTCGCAGGACGAGGAAATCGCTAGACGATGCCTTTTTGCGATCGCTACTGCGCTTCGCAAAACGATGGTCTCC
The DNA here is from genome assembly GCA_037013535.1 of Intellagama lesueurii. Taxonomy (NCBI): domain Eukaryota; kingdom Metazoa; phylum Chordata; class Lepidosauria; order Squamata; family Agamidae; genus Intellagama; species Intellagama lesueurii. Next base: position 88,392,452 of record JBAJHW010000004.1, on the reverse strand, counting down.
TATGGGGAATTTTCGCTAGACGATGAGGTTTCCCCATAGGAATGCGCCGACTAGTGGTAAAAAGCTGTCAGTGCAGCTGTCAGTGCATTCCGACGGGGACCCGCACTCGCTAGACGATGTTTCCCTATGGGAGATTTTCGCAAGACGACTGCGTTTTCCCTTGGAACGCATTGAAGAGATTTCAATGCATTCCAATGGGAAAACGTGCTTCGCTAGACGATGTTTTCGCTAGACAGCGATCTTCGCGGAACGGATTAACATCGTCTAGCGAGGCACCACTGTATTCTCTTCTGCTGACACATCCGTTACTCCTGAAGAGGGTGGATGCATTTTAGTCTGATGCCCCAGCTGTGAACATTCCACCTGAGTGGCCCTGCTAGGAATCTAGGCTTTTAATAGTCTGGCCTCCTGACAGCATTGTTCTCAGTTTCTCTAACACGTGCAAACTCTCTTACCACATTAAAGTGTGCATCCAAGGGTTGGATCTCCCATTTAAAGGGAATCAGGCGGCAGACAACACTCTGAGAGTCTCTGGTTGACAGGTGGTATAGAGAGGTTTTAATTAATTTGCCAGGGATTTTGAAGAATTGACATCAATTAGAGTTGAGCAGCAGAACTTAGAGAAGTTTCTTTTTCAGGGGATTCAGGAAGGTACAGCCCCCCCCCCCAAAAAGAGAAAATTTTCTACCTCTCCATTCCTTCTCAAGCTTCATCTAGCAATTGTTTCTTTCTCCCATCTCCTATTAGCTTTAACCGTAAGTCAACATTACATTTCCTCTGAAATTAACCACAGTTAATTCTAACTAAACTGCCTTTAGCCAGGGTTTACAAGCCCACTTTCCAACCCCAGTTAAAACGGCAATCCTAGATTAGTACTCGCAAAGATACAACACTAAACTATATCTAAGGCCATCCAATCTATACATAGAGAGCACATTTTTTAAAAGGTGGGAAAAGAGTATGTATTCCTCAGCTTGGGTCACAAATTGCAAACTGCAGTTTGCAAGAAGCCAGATTTAGTTGTGCACCTGGGAAGGCATGTTTTCCCAGGGCCCACACTGCAGTCCGAAGTAATGTCTGCACCAATGTTTCAATGCAAGTGTAATACGAAGGCACCACCACAGACCTGAAATACACTTACCCATCCCCACTCCCAAAAGAAATTACATTATTTATATACCTGGAAGGGGCTGGATCATCTTGTCCAAGACGTGACATAATGTTGATCAAGGTATTTATGCCTGCAAAATGCAATGCTGTATTTAAAAACGGATTTCAAAAGACATAGGGTTTATTACTGAAGTTCCCTCTCATTCTGATCAACTATATCTCTTTGTGTCCTCAGACACACAGTCAATCAAGCTGATCATCTAGCTTTATGTCCTTGCTGGCCAATGTTGCTCCTTTCAGCCATGTTTGTACTTTTGCAGAATAGCTGTCTGTCACTATAGATTCTCCTGATCAGTCTCAAACTTTCCCATTACTGAATTTTCTTTCCCCCAGCTTTACGATTTACATCCTCCAGAAAATATGTTCTGTCACTGTCTAGAAGTGTAAGATACCCTACTTTGTATCTTTTTTTTCCCCCAATATGAAAATTCTCAGTCCTTGATGTGTAGTTTTCTACATGCAGGAAGATAGTTTACAGAAAAAGATCAAAAATGCTCTCAACTTCACCTGTACTGCAAAGTAATACAAGCCAAGAACTCTAGCGACTCACTTTGCTATTTTCTTGTCCAATGGCTCAAAACACTCAGGACAAGAGCAGAGGCTGGATATGTTATACTTTAAGACGGCAACTCCAAGATTCCAGGAGTTGTCATCTTAAAAAAAGTAACTTTTTGAAAGCAGTATCCAAGTATAAATTAGTGATGATAGGAAGAACAATAGAAGTATAACCCACCTTTTTTCCTCATATGCATATGGTGGACTTTCCTGTCTCCATACTTGGGCTGTCGGATCCCACAGTTCGATAAAGAATTTCTTGCATGGTCTGGATTCATCCCAAAGTTTAAGTGATGGCTTGGATGAGTCATTGCAAGCTAAATTCAGAAATCAAAATAAAAAACAAACAAATAAATCTGGAAATCTATGTTGCCCATTCAAACATTTAAAGATTTCACAAACAGAGCTTGTCATAAAATCCCACAAGATGCTAAAACACTGAAATGGGGGACTTCAGTATCTACCTTTTACAAGAACTCAGAATTTTAGCTTTCATGAGGCTCCATTGAAGTATACAATTCCCAAGTAAACATACCATGACGCACAATTATTTTCCAAAGGTTGCTTGTTTGATTTGGGGAAATTTACAAGGGGGGGGGGAGGAGGAGGGACTGGGCTTAACTTTTAGGGCTCACAGAAAGGTTGCCCTTGCACACATTTGGAGATACTTCATGGTACAGGAGTTAAACTACAGTACTGCAGTCAATACTACACTTCATGACAGGGATTCGGTCCCAGATAACCGGATTGAGGTTCACTCACTGTTCCATCCTTCTGAGGTCAGTAAATGAAGTACCTAGTTTGTGAGGGTGGGGGGCAATGTGTAGCTTGCATAATTAAATTGTAAACCACACAGAGAATGCTTATTTCTCTCTCTCTCTCTTTCTTTTTCTTTTGTGCTTCCCAGAACTCTGAGGGTCTTGCTCACAATTCCCAGTTGGGATTCATTTTCTATTACCAGGTCCCTCTCTACTTCCGAGTCTTAGCCTGGGCCCAATCATCATCAGCCTCAGGCAGAGCTTGAAAAAAAAATATCATTTTTTTTTCTTTTGGATGATAGCTCCCCAAATACCCCAGCCACCATGGCCAGGCTGGCTGTGGGACTCAGGGAGTAAAAGTGACAAAAAGTAACTTTCCCAAATTCTGGCCTTGGCAGATCTGTGCCACATATATTCTAGTTAATGAAACATGGGCTGTTTCACTCCAGCTTCTACTCTCTAGCTTTGTCTATCTCTTCCTGATTTTTTTACCTGACTGGTTCCCACTGTTCTCCATCATCCCTTATTTTGTATGTACTACATTTATATCCTGTATTTTTTTCTAACTAGCTTAAAGCACTGGTTCTCTTTCTCTGCAATTTCTCCTCATAACAATCCAATGTGATTGAGAAGCTGTCACAGGTCCAAAGTTCTCCGGTGTGTTTCATAGCTTTTGGGATCCTGAAGCTGGACATTGCACACACACATGCACCACAATCCAGTCCACTGCACTGGCTCTCCTGTGCCCAGTCAGTCTGCTCTCCATGCTCTGAGCCTACAACTCCATGAGTTTCAAGTGCTTGCTGTTCCAATGCCTTTCTGGACTCCCTGATAGGCTGCATGTCTTAGTCGCCACCTGTAGGTTGGGTCTCTCAGAAATTCGGCTCCATTGCCCACAGGCTGATCCCAATACAACAGTACTTCCCTGCTTTTCTCCTTCATTTCACCCACAACAACACACATCTTCAAAATGCACCAACTATGTTAAAGTACATGGACATTTAGCATTTGCTCACCTGTAGTAAACACCGGTCTTTGAAAGTATAGCCGATCAACTTATCCAAATGCATGAGGCATTGATGATACCGGATATGGTGAGTTAGGACAGGAAGCATCATGGCATGCTAGGGAAACAACACCTTTAGTCATTAATCTATATCTTTTGTCTTTGTCGTACTTACCTGCTTATTATTTCACTTCTATGACATGGTCACTCACACGTGCTTTACATATATTGTCATCCTAATAGCTCTCATGAAATCTTCCTCAAGACGAACTAGTCGATTCATGACTAAGGTTGTAGTCTGAACAAGGGCATTCATGGCTTACTCACTTAGCTACTTATACTAGCTCTCAAAGTAATCCTTAGAGCAATCGCATAGTAATCCTTAGAGCAGTCACGGACCCTCCCCAGCCCCATTGACATAAAGAGACAAAAAAGAAAATGGCGGAATCGCAATTTAGACTAAGGCAAGCAGCAAATCCACACATTAACCCAGATCACGCCAGAACGCCCCTCATGTAAGTCCAGCCAAGTCTAGAATTTAAGCATGAAAAATATCCACACAAACAACATGAGGGAAAAGAGTGTTAACTTCCAAACCACATTCCTCATTATTTTACTGCATTCTGTGACATTCAGAATGAATTCCAGCCCAGTTATAGGCTTTGATTCAGGAAGGTTTGCTCCTTACAGTTTAGCCTGAGAGGTTTATCTTACAATAAGGATCTTCAGTGCCTTCGTGAGCTCCTCCCAGGTTCACACTGCAATCACTGTAGTGGTTCAAATCCTACATACACACTCGCTTTAGAGTAAATCCCATCAAGCTGCTTGTAGTGAAATAAAAGACTGCATACACTGAGCTTGTGTAATCATTCTGAACTATTTTGCCAAACTTTTTTAGACTGAGAAAGTTTCAGTCCACTATACCCAAGTTTCTGCTTGGATGAGACTGAGGGATTAATGAGCACACGTCACAGGTCCAAGGTCTGTGCCAGAAGATGCTATCAGATTTGCAAGCATGGGGGGGGGGGGGACAAACTGGGGATAGGGGAGATCTCCCTCTCAACACCCCCATATAGGCCAACACATTGACTCAGCCCATGCCAGTGCAGGTTCATGGGTGAGGAATCCAAAGTTATCGTTTCGGACTTTCACTGCCAGAATACTAACACCAACTTGGCCATTCAACCTCGGGGGGGGGGGGGGGGGAAGAGGGCTTTGTACCTCCCTAGCAAAATTCTCCATGCACAGGCTCCGTACTCACTACATGTGCAAATGGTGCCCCTGGAACCTTGTTTACAATATAACAACAGGGGATGATACAAAATCATTTAGTTGGCAGTATTATAATACTTGAAGCAGTACTGTATGTTCCACTGAGCTTCACAGAAAAATAGCAGACCAGAAATTCTAAAGCACACTGCCATAAACAAGCTCACAGCTTTGATAAATACTTGTTCAATTTTACCACCCTTTAATCTGGTGGAAAGCAAAGCTGGAAAATGCCAGCAGAAAACTTCCATCATTATTATTTTTTCTCCTTTTGACCTCTCTTTGGAGAAATTTATCTATAACTATACATCTCAAGGACGACTGATTCCGCAACATAGTGCATCCCTTGATCTTTAGTCCTTTGTCGCCCACCCACAGCACCAAAAAACAAACAAACAAACCAAAAACAACAACTCTCGACTAAAGAAGACTATCTAGATAAACCACAAAGACATGTAAGGCCATGAACAATTCTTGCTTCTAAGTGGAAAAATATGCAGCATAACATGAGTTCCCCGCCCATGCTCTTGTCCTACAAGGACAAACCTATTTGGAGGGGGAAGGATCATCTAGTGGATGAGGAAAATGCCATTTATTTGAATTCCAGCTTCTTTGCCTCAGTCTCAAACAATTAAAAACAAGCAAACAAAAAGGAGAAAATGAAGTGCTCTAATCAATCCTCTTCCTGCCTCCTGTTACTTCCAACTGGCAAAGAAATTCCTTGGAAGAAAGACCCACAGAAGGGATGGGGAACTTTGATGTTTTTTTAAACTTACAGTAATCCCAAATCACTAACCTGTCATACCCTCACATGTACCAACAGCCTTTCTTCCTTTGCAAAGAACACATAAGGACGTGTTTGACTCACCTGACAGACATCAGAGCGAATGCCGGTTTTCCAGAACCCTTGGCTGCTCAGTTCAACGGTCACTTCGCGCCGCATGGTGTTCTTCTGCCTTATCTTCTGCAATGCTTCCTTAGAATAATATGAACAGAATGTTATTCTGAAGATCACTTTAAATTTCCCTGAAATGTACTAAGCAGGAATGGGGAACATGAGATCCTTCAGATATTGTTAGACTGGAAATCCCATCATCTTTCACTGTTCGGTATGCAGGTCCTGGCCTAACAGGAGTAAAGTTCAATCATGACTGGAAAGCTACATGCTCCTCACATGTTGAGTTCCGACATACCACCTCGAACATACAGACCTAGTCTGATTCTAGAAGTTAACCAGGGCTGGACCTGGTTAATAGTTGGATGGGAGACCACAAGGGAATCAAGGGAAATACCATGAATTTCCAGATAGGCCTAGGGAATAACCTGGCTTGATTCCCTGGACAATTTCTGCCAGCTGGCATGAAGAATACCAAGTGAGATAAATCAATGGTCTCCATTACTACCACACTGCAGCTAGAAAACTGAGAGAGAACCCAGTGTGTTCAAGACAGAGGGGAGATTTGAACCAGAGAATTTTTCATGAGAAAACCAATAAGCCCAGTTGATAAAAACTGGAAACAAAGTTCCATGCCACAATAAGTAATAAATGTCAAAGCAGCATTCCCTACTTTTGCTACAGAATATAATACCCACAAGCCCTATCTGTTATACTTTTAACTCAGCCATTACTCTCTAGAGAGAGATTTTTAAAAAACTAGTCTTCCATTAATTCTTCACTGTAACACTGAAAAACTTTACTAAAGCTGAAGATAGTATCTGTGGTAGAAAAAAAAAACATTCTTCAAATGATAACACAGAGTTTTCACCAATCTATTGCATGCAAAAGGAAGCCCACAGCTGTTTTTGTGGAATTAACAAGCAACCCTGTTGTTTTTGTTAGCTACTGCTAAGTCAACTCTGACTTATGGCAACCCTGATCAATGAGCAATCTTCAGAGTTTACATGAGCCAAACTCAAGAGTATGGTTTCCTTCAGGAAGTCAATCTATCTCATATTCTGTCTTCATCTTTTCCTGCAGTTTTCAACCTTTCCCAGCATTATTGTCTTTACCAGAGAATCTTGACTTCTCATAATATACCCAAAGTAGGACATCCTCAGTTTCATCATTTTTGTTTACAAAGGTAGTCAGGCTTGATTTGATTTAGGACACACTTCTTCATCTTTCTGGTAGTCCAGGGTATCCAAAAAGCTCTCTTACAGCACTGCTTTTTAAACGTATCTTTTTTTCATGGCAGCTTTCTTCACTGTCCAGCTTTCTCACCTGAACACAGCGATCAGGAATACAAGAGTGTGGATGATCTTGGCCTTGGTCTCCAGTGACACATTCTTTCCCTTGATGGTCTTTTTTATCTCCTTCATTGTTGCCCTTCCTAGTCTCAGTTGTCTTCTGATTTCTTGGCCGCAGTCTCCATTTGGATTGATGACGGAACCAAGGTATACAAAATCTTTCACTATTTCAATTTCTTAATTGTCAACATTGAAGCTGTGTAGTTCTTCTGTAGTCATGATTTCTGTCTTTTTAATGTTCAGCCGCAGTCCTGCTGTGGCACTTTCTTCTCACACTTTCACCAAAGTCATTTCAAGTCATTGCTGCTTTCTGCCAGTAAGATGGCATTATCTACATATCTTCACTTATTGACGTTTCTTCCACCAATTTTGTCTCCTCCTTCATCCGAATCTAGTTTGGTTTTCCGTATGATATGTTCAGTGTACTGCCTGAACAGATAAGGGGATAAAATGCACCTTTCTCTGACACCTTTGCCCATAGGAAACCATGCTGTCTCTCCATATTCTGTCCTAACTGTAGATTCTTGTTCACAATATAGATCACACACCAGGACAATCAAATGCTGAGGCACAAGCATTTCTTTCAGAACTCATAGTTTCTCATGATCCACAGTCAATGACTTTGCTGTAATCTATAAAGCATAGACTCATCTTCCTCTGAACTTCTTTGGTGCTCTCCAGTAGCCAATGGATATTTGCAATATGATCTTGAGTGCCTCTTCCTTTTTTGGAATCCAGCTTGAACATCTGGCATTTCTTGCTCCATATAAGGTAAAAGCTTTTATTGCAACACCTTGAGCATCATTTTGTTTGCACACCTTAGCATCTCCTTCAGGCATTGGAATGTATACTGAAACTTTTTAGTCTGTGGGCCATTGTTTTATTTTCCTTATTTGCACACATATTCTTGTTAGGTTATTGACAAATTCAGTCTCTATAGCTTGAAATAGTTATATTTGTATCTCATCTACCTCTAGTGATTTATTTCTTCCCAGTGCTTTCAGAGTACCTTTTACTTCACTTTCCAGACCTGCAAGCAGCCCTACAAATACTTAAATGAGAGGAAGTAGTAGTTGGTCTTCAGTATGAGAATACTGGGTTTTACTTCAGAACAATTATCTACAGGATTACATTGTCAATGCAACTAGAAACAAGGTATGAGCCTTATGCTCCCTGTTTATTCAACATGCAACTACTGTTAGCAATAACGCCTATCAAGGAAGACAGTACACAGTGTATGGTAAATATTGAAAGCCAACTACTACCGTGTCAGAATGTGAAACAAAATGGCAAGAGTATTTTGTTCTTCCTGCTGTTTTTTTTTTTAAGAAAAAAGAAATGCTAAAATGTTTTTAAGGACTTAAAATTTACAGAGTTATAACGATGCCAGTCTTTCCATCTTGATGTCCTGACACTTGGAGGAGGAAAATGTGGCCTTCCACATGTTGTCAGATTACAACTGCCATCATGCCTCACCATTGGCTTTGCTAGCAAGGATCGAGGAGAGCTCCAGCCCATCAATATCTGGAGGATCTTGTGCCACCCCAGCCCATTTCTACAAGGTGATTCTGACAGTGCAGATGACCTAAGAAATATGCTTCTCAGGTGCCCTCAAGCCCACCACACTTTTCTTCTTACACTAAAGGGTGTTCTAAAAGTAGGATGTGACACCACACAGTGTTCTCTTATTAAGGAAAAGATGAAGATCAAGAAGGTATTTGGTTCTATACAAGCCTTTATGATTTGTGGAGTTTTTATCAACTTTTATATAGGTATCACTGCATGGCTCTCATGTATTCTTGTGAGCCATCCCGAGTTTCAGTTTGAGAGAAGAATACAATACAATATTAAAGAAATAAATAAAGGTATTTAAATAAATACTTTGATAAATAAAGGAAAGAACAACTCAAGTAATGTCTCATATGCATGCAAACATGTTTTCCCCCCAGTAATACAAATATACCATATGCCTTGCTGCATCAGATGATATTCCACTCTGTCCAGAATTGGGGGGGGGGGGGGGCGCAAGAATTTCAGCTGAAGCATCAGTGACTATGCCATTCACAAGAAATTGGCTGCTAACCCATCAGCCAACCAAGGTCTACCTTCTGACCATACTCCTATGGATCTTCAGCATCAAAGTTGTACATATTGCAAAACTCTCTTATACTTATTATGAGATACAGGAACAGAGGAATAACTCAGCCTAGGGTTAAAATGACAGGCTGGCCAGATAGCTTAGTGGTTTAGGTATCTGGCTGCGGAGCCAGAGAGTTGGGAGTTTGATTCCCAACTGTGCCTCCTGAGAGAAGAGCCAATCACTGTGGTCTTGGGTGAGCTGCACAGTCCCAGGGCAACCCTGAAGAAGGGAATAGTAGACCACTTCTGAGTATTCTCTACCGGGAAAACCCTGAAAAGGGTTGTCATAAGTCAGAATTGACTTGATGGCAGATTGTTGCTGCTGCTGATGTCATTAGACATCATATCACTTTCACAGAATTGTCACAATAAGTATTAACGCCCTATTCTTTTACAAGCTCAGTATCTGAGTTGATTACATTTCACCAAAAACAGCAGCATAAATGACAAAAACTAGGAGATAAAATAGAGAAAGCAGATTAAAATAACATAGCCAACTAAGAGAGAAGTTTAAACAGCAACGTACTTCTCTTTGCACCAGTTTCTGCTTATCTGCCTGCTTCACTTTAGGACTGTTAGCCAAAAGGTGACGTAATTTCACATAACTCTTCCAAAGTTTTTGGTACCTAAGAAGTAGAAAAGGAAGAGCAGAGGGTCATTCCAGTAATTACATCTCACTGGGCTATCTGCTTTGTTTTAAGACCGTTGTTCAGCAAGTCTGGAAATCATTTCATATCCATATAGAAACAGGTCTCACTACAGGAAAAGAACACATCCAAAATGTCTCACTGTTAAGTCATATTAGAGGTGGGAATCCTGAGGTTGCCCATATGTTGTTGTACATCTTCTTCCATTGTCACCAATAGTGAAGCAAAACAGGAATTTAAGTCTAATATCTGGATGGTTACAGACTTCCCACAGGTTTATGATCTTGGACTTTCATCTCTCACTGTGTGCAAGAGGAAATAAAAGAATGCATGATGGTGTGGACCAGAGATGGGCACGAACCACCAGTTCAGCAGTTCATGCTGGTTTGTCCTTTGGATGAATAGGTAGGTGTTCAGTGGTTCCCAACCCTGCCTCTTCCCTCGGCCACCCACTCAGAGGCAGTTTCCCGGCTTCCTTGCCCTGCATCCTCTGGGCGCTGCCTTTGAGTGGGCACCCACCAGAGGAGGTGGGCTGGGAATTGCTGAACACCTGTTTGTCCAAAGGACGAACAAGCACAAACCACCAAACCAGCGGTTCATGCCCATCTCTGGTACGGACCTCAGCTAATAGACATGTAACCTCGATATGAGTGTTCACCTGACATTATTTACAAGAAAAGAGAACCCTTGCACCTGAAGCAGAATACAGAAATTCTATAATTCCTGTACACTAAGCTGTACCTTATTTAGATGTTATACCTTGAAAGTGGGTAGTACTCTAATCATGTGGGTCATGGAGATGCATGTAAGTTCTGATCCCAACATCCCTCCAAATGTCACTCAGGCTTTAACAAAAGGTTGGAACATGCACCTAAGAAAGCTTCCATCAGCAGCAGCCCTGATAAGCACATTCAACCAAAGGTATTAACAAGCAGCTCTCCAGTCCTTCACACTGAACACGATATCTGGGGGTGGGGGTGGGGGTAGGGGGCTGGATTCATAGGTGTGCCCCAATCCCTCCCCTTCTTGCTTTCAGGCTATAATGCCCTAACAGGGTCCATGGCAGTGAACCTTTTAACATCCCTTTTTCTTTTTTACAATCAGTTCTTCATCTTTTAACCTCTATGGCAGGTGGAGACAACAGCGTTCTCTCCATGCTGGAAATTGCTGCACACATTGAATATATAAGTATAAATTCATTTCATTTCAGTTGGCTCAGAAGATTTTTTATAAAATGTGCATATTTCTTCAGAGATGTAATGAAAAGGTGAGGTTTAAATAAACTGAATGTAGGAGAAAGACATTCCTAATCTGAGGCAATGTATAAAAACTTGACAGCGCTGCAGCTAGTAAGATAATTGAATGGATAGGCTCTAAAAATTCTGCTCTGCCTAAATGCATACCACAGCAGTAACCCAGTACAATGGTTTTAAGGAATCTGTTTGAATATTTAAAAAAACAAAACAAAACACACATGTGCATGACTTGGAATAAAACAATACAAGTGTAAAGAGAATATCCCACTAGACATGTTTGCTAAGATAAGGGAATAAAAGGCATTTTAAACACCGAAATACCATCATGCACAATAAAATAACTACTGGGTTTTAAAAAATAATAATAATACTTGTGCTGTATTTTGCAAAGAAAATGAAAAACACCTGAAGAAAAGTGACAGGTAGTATAGACAAGCTGTACTGCAGATAAATGTAGATATTTTTCAAAATGCTCAGTCTATGCTCAAGAGAAATAAAAGACATATAAGTTCACCATCACTTTGAAAAAAGCACATAATTCTATCTCTGACTATCACCAGCAAAGCTGGAGAGACTGTTCTAACTCCAGGCCTGAGAAGAATAATAGCTTACTGTGGGTCTCCAGCATAACTGAGCTGAGCTGGTCGTATCCCAAAGTGGACAATAATGGGGAAAGTAATCACATCAGGGTTGAACTGCTCACGATCCAATTGATCAATACGAACTGAGCTGGGTTTCTAAAGGGAGAAAAGGGAAAAGATCAAAGCGTTAAATTGAATTAGCAGCCGTCTTGAAAGGTTTCTGTCAGTGATACGGTTGCTACTATGCTCAGCCCTTTGCAAAGAGCTACCCTCTCCGACAGAGGGAGGGTGCGTGTTGAATGCAGCACACTCTGCCTTTTTAATGGGGATCCCTTCAGAGTTTGGAATGCTACTTGTTAAAAGTAATTTGTTCTTCTTACTTGTTACTTATGTTTTGAAAATAACTCATTGCCAATATTTGTTACAGCATTAAAGAACTAATTGGTAACTTTAGTTGTTGCATTTCTTGTTACTTCTCTGTTATGTTCCATTACTTTGTTCTAGAAAAAAAAACACCTTACAACTGAGAATTTTGTAAAAACAAAAAAACCCACATTTCAAGGCTTTTTAGACGTATTTTGACAGTAATTTTCCTAGCTGATGCTATTCTCTTCTCAGTCCTTTCTTTTTTAATTAACTATGAAATATTATTCATTACATAAGGAATTTTGAACCCCTCCTTGCCCCCAAACCTGACTAGTTACAGGTGATTAGATTACTTGTAACATTTTATTTCCAAGCTTTGGCTTCATTTGCTTCGCCATCCTGAAACTGATGACGAACCAAAGTTTTAAATCCTGGCGGACTGGACACCAGCTCGACCAGCCACTTCCCTCAGCTGTCACCACCTGCTGCCATTTTAATAGACAACAGCAAGAAAAAACAGGAGCATATTACCAAAAACAAATTTCACTTCTCCACCCCTCCCGTCCTTGTTTCTTACAGGGACTACAGGTTATCAATTACGTGTAAGCTGTTCTAAAACAAAAACAAACAAACAAACAAAACTTTTCAGCTGAGGAGCAGGATAGATATACTTTATATAAATAAATAAGAATGACTGGAAAAACCCTCCAGGCAGCGTGTTTTTTTATATATATATATAATATATATAATATATTTATTTTCCCCATCTCTAAATAACCAACCAAAAACAAGAGGGGGGGGGGGACCGTGTGTCCCCGAGTCCAGCTCAGGTTTTGTTAGTTGAGGAGATGCCCATATGGGCCTGTGAAGCTGGAATTAACCACATGCCCCACTTCCACTAAGAATTCTGTGTAAGTTGAAAAGCAAACTAGCAAACAAGAGGAAACTATTGATCCACCAAGCTTTCACAGGCTGACTTTCTGTATGTAAATATTTAAAACAAGCTAGCATTGTTAAGGGCTCATTGTGGCTGAAAGCATACAAAAATGGAAAAAAGTAAAATCAATAAAGAATATTGCACTCCATTCACTGTTGCAGCACGTTTTTGTCACATTACACCCTCACACTCCTGAGTGACAATACCATCAAAGGGTGGAGAGGAGGGACAGAGACAAATAGGTTGAGTGTGAAGGAGTTCTGAAGCTAACTTTTTCATTTAATTAATGCAGGGCCATTTGAAAAGACCTCTATAAGGTTTTGCACTGCATGTCCCTCCTCTGTCTGTGGTTTATTCCAACTATCATATTGACAAAAAAGCATGAACCCCCCCCCCCAAAAAAATTCTTTGTTATATGTTCGTAGCAGAAAAATATAAAATTGGTGCTAATGTTATTAAAGGAATTCAAGGGGGAGGGCACACACCACCCACAGCAATTTTCCCGTTTCTTCTTTCCTTTTCGCATAAAAAGCAGGCTGTAATCAGAAACATGAATACAAACGTATACATGAGAAAACAATTCCCTATAATTCGCTCTTGATCTTTAGCCATGATAGCCACCAAGTGCTTTTATTCCAGCATTCAAGGAAACCAAGGTGAAATTTTCAATGCTAAAACCTATAGACATTCTGAAAAAAGGATGTACTATTATGCCTCTTACAATACACATTAAAAAAAAAAAAACTCAAAGGAGAAGGATCACAAGTCAACCGATTTCAGATTTTTGGAGGACATCTGAAGAGCAAATACAGTGTTAAGGGGGTGGGAGAGTCTGTGGGAGAAAGTCTCAGAATGGGGTAGGCAGAGCATCATGTTGACAACTACACTGTTATAATGTCCAACAAAGCCTGAGACCAAACAGCCAGTAAAGGATGGCATCTCCATTCAGCCTACGTAACCAATTTGGCTGTGAAAGGTTTAATGTTTCCATGTTGTTAGAGGCAGTTATGGGGGGTCTATAACCCCCACCCCCTACCATGATGATCCCCGCTGCAGGAAGGACTGATTACTTGGCCCTTCCACACAGTTCCCGACTAGGTATATATTTCAGCTTTGACTATTTATTATCACAGTGCACTCAGTCAAAATTTATTCTTATACTCTGGAAATGTAAACACCGTATCACATTTGTTTTCACTTCTGCTCTTTCCAGCAGTGTTATACTGAGAGGCATATCAATGTTTTTTTAAAGAACTTAAAATGAAATATTCCATTGTGGCTGGGATGCGTGTGAGCATCCTAACAAAATTCAACAGAATTGCTTTACTTCAAGAGAACATCTGCAGTACCATGCCAGGGCTGGTCACAATCATCCCTTTGCATTCCTCGGCATATTTCTGCCACTCCAGCTCTTCCCACTGCAGCATATTGGCAATCTCCTCTTCTGGCACCAAGGGTTTATTGCATCTTAATAAATACAGCAGAATCTGATGCATAGACAGCACTTCCTTCCCTCCATCTTGAAAAACAAAGAAGGGAATTTAATCAGAAACACTCTTTCTCAAATATATTTAAAGCAAAAAAAGAGAAGTAGGCATTTAATCAGGGTGAGAAACATACAGCCCCTCAGTACCCCAACCTCCCAGCTTGCCCACACTCCTCTCCTAATTAATTTTGTTTAAAGTTTTTCTTTCACATTGCAACCCCAACTCCCAACAATACGTAAGCTACTCAGTCCATAAATCTGGGGGACATGCAGTTGCTACACATTATATTATATGCCATCTTTCTGGACCAAGTCTTCCCAAGGTGACTTCTACTCTAAATATAGACCCAAAGAATTCAATATCTCTAGTCCAACCCACTGAGCTGACTACAGAAGACAATCAAATGAGCGTATTCTTATCTAAACAATTATAGTTGATCCAAGAGGGAGCAACAAACTGATCCAGGAGGGGGAAATTTCCATTTCAGTTTCTCAATCATGGAAAATTAATCTGTCAACAAAAAAAACAAAAAACAAACAAAAAAACAAAAACAAAAAAAACAACCACCTCTAGTCACTGCATCCCTTCATTTTAAAAACCATCAGGAAGCTATTTTCATATTTAGATGGCCCTTTCTAAAAATGTGGTGGATTCTCTCTGAGAAGGAGTACAAACTGTCAACTACCAAGGCTTCTTTATTTAAAATCAGTGTACAAAGCAAAATAATAAAGACATAAATACTCTGTGAGGTGTGGGGCCTCAGCTTCAGAATCAGTCTCCTCAAGGCTGAAAACCTGAATCCTCCTCCATACAAAAAACACGGAAAGTGCCTTGTACACAGAAAACAAGCTTTGCCAGGGGAAAGGCAAAGCCAGGTCTTTACTAGCTCTTGATTTTCTAAAAGCAAATCTATATCTTACATAAGGATGTTCTTTCTCCCTTGTAGTCTGAAGGAGGGCCATCCAGACACAGGTTTCTATAACTTCATTGAGTACTAAGCTGCAGTCTAGCTGTCCTACTGACAACCCATGACACTTTACCTGGAAGAAATCTTACAAAGCGTGGCATGAAATGAAATCGGGGACAAGAGGTTTCACAGTTTTCTGATGAAGGGCCTGAAATTGAAAAAGAAAAGGAAAAATTAATAGCAATTCAGAAGAGAGATCAGGTGTTTCACAGGAGTCTACACTGATGATAGCCCTACAAAAACAAAAGACATTCTAAGGGGCCCAGTGTACTCTGTGATTCCACCACACAGGGAGAAAAGGGTGGGGGGAGGATTTTCGTGAACTGTTTGGCATCTTTAAGCAATCGTCCAAATGACTGAGGGCTACAACCAGGGACGGGGATGGGCCCGCACATGCTGCCCCCTGTTCCAACACGCCAGTGCCTGCTGTCTTGTCTTTTAGGCTCTCAAACCTACTTTAATACAAACTTGGGCAACACAGCAAGCTTGGGGGTCTGAAGTGAAATGCATGAACTGAAGGGAAAATGCATTTTAATAAGGTAACATCTGGAGTTAGGTTCTGGTTCTGGGTTTGAAAGAGCAAGTGTCTAGACTTATGGAAGGAGTGGATAATATGTGATCCACTACCAGACGTCAGGCTGTTTTTTGCCATTCGTGACTATCTATTTAGCATTCTAGCTGAGGTCACAAGCTCTGCACTCTTGTGTCACTGATAGAGTTAGTCTTGGAAGAACGTGGCAGTACACTGGGAATTTTCAAAATCCAATATGCTGGAGAAAATAGATGAAATGGGGGAGTCATTGGTAGACAGACACCCACATGCTGCCTAAACATGACATTTTCCCCAAGAAGTTGGTCCTCTGGTGGTATGTTTATTCTGTCTTACAATTTTCTATTCTTGCACTTTTCACCTCCCCGCTTGGCTGAGCGTACAATTCCCTTGTAACCTGCACACAGAGTTGATCTGTTAAAATTTGCACTTGGTGTTATATTGTAGGGGGAGACAGGTAAAAAGATCACAACATTACTCATTCTAACTTGAAGCTGGAAAAACAAAACAAACATCCAAAACTGAGCCATCCAACACCATTCTATGTAAAAAATAGAAGGCATTTGTTTATTTTAAAGTCTTCAGAGACAAACCAAATTCTACAAGAAGTCTAAAAGCCTCCATTCAAGGATTTACACACATCTATTAGAAGACTCAATGAAAAAAGAGGAAAAAGCTAAGAGACTGGCTCACAATCTAAGTAAAATTGCCAGCCAACGTGACAGCTGTCACTGGTTGCATGACACTTGCACAGTTTATTACATTGCGCTCCAGCCACATACTCCTTCCATCTGTACCCTCCATGGTGCTAATATTTTTTTGCCTGACACTGATATACCAACTCATTGTGTACATCTCAGGTGTTCTGTCATCTAAAGGTAACTTAAAATCTCTGGAATTTCACCTCCCCTCTCCCCAATGAAACAAACAGACAAAAGAAAAACAATGAAAACAAGTGAGGTTAGCAAAAAGGTGGGGCAGAATCCATTATGTTGCTTAGGAAACTCTATTCCACCCCCTCCCCCTCCCTCCCAGCCATCCAATACATCTGCTACAAGACAGTTAGCGTTCTGGGGCCACTGCACACTCTGATTGTCTTGGCTCGCTTCTTTTTGCCCCTAACACTTTCCCCCTTATATACATTTTGCACTTCTGCAGATCCAGAGTCGCCCTGGTAATCTTCTGTGGAAACTCAGTACCCCTGTTCTGGTCACCCTGATAGCTGATATCTCCCCTGAGTGAGCTCTTATGTGGAAAGGTTGGGTATAAATATAATTGTTCCCTATTTTTCATTTGTACTAATAACTAACACTAATGGCTATAACTAGGGCCACACACCCCAAAAATGGTTTTGAACATTCTCATTCCATTTGCTGGAAAACAAATTCTTTTAAAAAAAGAATGTGAAATGAGGAAACATATTCATGGGTAATGCTCAGCTCAAGACCCTTATTTACCGTTATTGGTCCCAAGTAGGAATCCATGTGCTTCCCTCACTTACAAGATGCCTGAGGACCCATGTAAATGTCCTCTGTCATTATACAAGCACCTTTGCAACAGCTAACATCTCCTCAACTTCACACACTTCAGTTAAAGGCCACTGAAAGACACCAAAAGTTACCATGGAACTTTTTCAGATTAGGAACAATGGAAACTGCAGAGTAATGAAGATATGTGTAGAAGAAAAAAGGAAAAAAGGAAACCCAGCATCCTTAGTTACCTGCAATAACAGGGTCAGATTGATAGGTTACTCACCTGTAATTGCAGTTCTTCGAGTGGACCTCTGTGATTTACACCCTGGGTAATCCACGCATGTGCGGAGCCTCGTCAGAAGATTCTAGAGCTTCTGCGGTAGCAAAAAAACACATTAGTGCAGACCCCTCCCCCTTAGTATAAGTACCTTGGCGTCAAGAATCTCCCTTCAGTTAGGTCAACCGCCGCATAGAATAGGTACATGGCATGGGGAGGTCAGGTCGGGGTGTGTGAATCACAGAGGTCCACTCGAAGAACTACAATTACAGGTGAGTAACCTGTCGTTCTTCTTCGTGGCCTCTGTGAATCACACCCTGGGTGACTAACAAGCTGTCTTACCTGGAGGAGGGTGTCACGCCAAGGTAGAAGCTAGCACAGCACGTCCAAAGGCCGCATCGGGGTTTTGCCGAACATCTAATCTGTAAGGCTTGATGAATGTGGACGGCTGTGACCACGTGGCAGAGGCGCAGACGTCCGGAAGGGGAACGCCACGAAGAAACGCTGTAGATGTTGCCACTGCCCTAGTAGAATGAGGGCGAATAACTTGAGGAGCTGGCAGTTGAGCAAGCTGGTATGCCAGGTGAATGGCGGAAGCAACCCATTTAGAAATTCTCTGAGAGGTCACTTGAAGACCTTTAGTAGGGAGTTGGTAACTGACGAAGAGTCGGGCTGAACATTGAAAGGGTTGCGTGCGGGCTAAATAAAATGCCAGAGCCCTTCTGACATCTAAGGTATGAAGGATTCTCTCCTGAGAAATAGATGGAGACAGAAAAAAGAATGGGAGAACCGACGGTTGGGATAGATGAAACTGGGAGACAACCTTGGGTAGAAAAGAAGTATCTACAAACAGTTTAACCTTATCTGGATAAAACTGAAGATAAGGGTAATCAGACCGCAAGGCTGCAAGTTCACTGGCATAATGAGCAGATGTAATAGCAACGAGGAACGCTGACTTAAAGGTGAGCAGTCTGAGATCAGCTGATGCTAAAGGCTCAAATGGAGCCTTAGTAAGTTGTTGCAGTACCACTGTCAAGGACAATTGAAGTGGGGGTGGGTGCATGTCTCGGTACATGTGCGACAGACCCTTAAGGAAACGCTTCAGAGTAGGGTGTTTGAAGAATTGTGCTGCTGATAAGAGACTATTGCAGCAAGATAAACTCTCAAGGAGAGAGAGAGAGGCCCTTGGTTTTGAGATGAAGTAAGAAACGAAGGACAGTGGAAAGGGAGGGATTGACCGACGGTAGTGCAGACGCTGTGGTAAAAGACTGGAATTTCTTCCATTTGTAGAAGTAAACTCTCCTGCTTGAGGGTTTCTTCACCTGATGGAGGACATTCATCAGGGAGGCAGAATCCTCCACGCTGCCAGATGAAGGGCAGGTAGGTCTGGGTGGAGAATTTGATTTTTGTTCTACGTGTGCAGGTGAGGCAGGCGGGGCAGGTGATAGATGTCGGATGACAACTGATGGAGAACCGGGCACCAGGGTTGTCGTGGCCACCATGGAGCTATCAAAATTGCATTGGGCTTGTCTTGTTGAAGCTGAACTATGACTTTGTGGAGAAGCAGGAATGGTGGAAACAGGTAAGTGAGAGTCCTGGGCCAACGGCCTATGAATGTGTCGCCACGGGAGTGTTTGCCGACTCCTGCGCGGGAACAGTAGCTTTTGCACTTCCGATTTGTCCGGGAGGCAAAAAGGTCGATGGTGGGTGTGCCTCAGCGTGTGCAGAGGAGGAGAAAGACGGATTGGTGCAGTTCCCATTCATGAGCTTGGGATTCCTCGCGACTGAGAAGATCTGCCAAATTGTTGTCTTGGCCAGCTATGTGTATTGCTGTCAGACAGATATGATGTGACAGGCACCATTCCCACAGGTCTACAGTGAGATACAGAAGGCTTGGAGAGTGGGTGCCGCCTTGTCTGAGGATATAATACATCGCGGTAGTGTTGTCGGTAGCGACTTGGACCATTTTGCTGAAAAGATGATCTCTGAAAGCCTTGCACACTTTTATCACTGCTAACAGTTCCAGCTCATTGATATGGAGCAGTTTCTCTCTTTCTGACCATTGAGCGTGAATCTTTAGAGACTTGCAGTGAGCACCCCAGCCTGTAAGAGTGGCATCGGTGGTGACCTGTATTTGAAGACGCGGCTGTTGGAAGGGCCATCCCATTGTCAGGTTTTGAGCAGAGCACCACCAAGAAAGTTGGGTGGCGAGTTCCGGGGTCACCCGTAACAGGGTGTGAGGTGGGTCTGTTAGCGGGTCGAAATGGGCTAGGAACCATGCTTGGAGTGACCTCATTTTGAGGCGTACGTGTTGCACTACTGATGTCATGGATGCCATAGTGCCAAGGACATGTTGAACTGTTAATGTGGGTACCAGAGCATGAGGGGTGAAGATGCAAAGCAATGATATCAGGTTGAGCATTTTGTCTGTTGGGAGGAATGCTCAGGTGTGAGTGGAGTCTATAAGTGCTCCTATATACTGGATAACCCTTGTGGGCTGTAACCTGGATTTCTGTATGTTTACAGCAAGGCCGAGATCGTGGAGAAGGGACAGTGTAAAATGAATGTCTCATTGTGCTTTCCGACGGGAGCGAGCTACAAGGACCCAGTCGTCGATGCACAGGAAAATGTGGATCTTGTGAAGTCTGAGGTAAGCTGCTACAGGAGCCATGCATTTGGTAAAAACTCTGGGAGCTGTTGCGAGTCCGAATGGGAGTCTTTTGAACTGATAGGCTTGGGATCCCAGCTGGAAGCGGAGATAGGGCCTGTGAGAGGGATGGATAGATACATGGAAATAGGCATCCCTCAGGTTTATCATAGCAAACCAGTCGTTTTTTCGGAGCAGAGGAAGGACAGACTCAAGGGTAACCATACAGAATTGGGTGGTAATGATGTAGCGATTGAGTTCTCTGAGGTCTAGGATGGGGCGGAGGCCTCCGTTCTTTTTGGGGACGGTGAAATAACAAGAGAATAACCTCTGTCTGTTTGGTATACTGGTTCTATGGCATCTTTGAGTAGTAGTGCCTGTATTTCGTCTTGTAGGGTTTGCAACGGAGGTGTGACGGTATGTGATGGCGAAGGGAGCTGATGGAACTGGATGCGGTACCCGCTTCGGACAATGGAGAGGACCCAAACATCCGTGGTGATGGTTTCCCATACAGGTAAGTGTTTTCAGAGGGTAGGGGAATGAATGTGGGGGTGCGTTGTTTGGATCTCGGTTGGCTGGACGTCAAATATAATGCTTGGTTTTGTGATTGTTGAGCCTGGTTGTGGCCTGTTGACGTGGTTTGGCCTGGTAAGGTTGTTGTTTGTAGTAAGATGTGTGCCTCTGAGGCTCTTGATGGAACTTCTGGTAGGAGTTGTAGGGGCACCGCCATTGAGTGCGCTGGGGACGTTGCTGGTATGTAGGGTAGACTCCCCAGCGTCTAGCAGCCGTTCTTTTCTTTTGAACGTTTTCCAGAATGTTGTCTGTTTCAGCATTGAAAAGACCTGTCCCGTCAAATGGGAGGTCTTCAATATGCACTCTCACATCTTCAGCGAGACCAGCAGTTCTTAGCCAGGAAAAATGTCAAAGGGCCACGGAGGTAGCCATGGATTTAGCTGTGGCATCGACAGTATGTCTGGCTGACAGCATTTGCTGTTTGGCGACTGAAAGCCCTTCTTGCTGGAAGGTTTGAGCTAAGACTTTTTTGTCTTCTGGAAGAGCTTCAATGAAGGTGGACATATTGTAGCAGAGGAACCGCTGGTAAGCACCCATGGCTCCTTGATAGTTGGCGACTCTCATGGTGAATGCAGCGGAAGAATATAGCCATCTGCCCATGGAGTCAATTCACCTGCTGTCTTTATTGGGCGGTATGAGAATTTGGCGATGTTGAGATTGAGATTGGGAAGCCTCGACAAAGATCGAGTTTGGGGCTGGTTGTTTCTGAAGAAAAACTGCTCCTGGATCATGAACTCAATAAAGGTTGTCGATACGCTTCAACATCGAGTGAGACGAAGCTGGTTTTGACCACGAGTGTTGGGCAGTACTAAGAAGGGACTGTAACATAGAAATGTGAACCGGAGTTGTGGCGTCCTTAGAGATCGGATCATAGAGATGATCCACTGGCTCAGTTGTGGGTTTGTATATTTGGAGATCCAGGGACTTAGCCATGCGCACTATTAATTGTGCGTAAGTTTGAAAGTCCTCCGCTGGAGACGGAGGGTCGGCATCTGCTAAGTCAGACTCCGGTGACGTGAGTAAAATAGATGGTGTTTGCAGTCTAGAGCCCTGTTCGGAATGTTCGACTTCGTGTCGAGAATCCGTGGACTGACGATCGACCTCGATATCGAGGGGCTGCACCTTGAAGTATTGGTACCGACGCCTGGATGTTGATGTCAAAGGCGCATCCATGGACAGTGGTCGATGTCGAGGGTCGTCCATTGGTATCAACATCGATGGGGCGTCCATGGGCAGTGGTCAATATCGAGGATCGTCGATATTGGAGCCAATATCTCGATGGTGTCGAAATGGAGGTTGCTGCCGAGATGGTATAAGTGTCAATGGGCCACACTGGATGGCTGTGGAGTAGATAGATGCCAGTGATGCTGAGTGGGATGATCGATCCCGATCCTCCTGATGGGCAGGAAAGTAACGGTTCACCGGAGCTGGAAATGCACCCTGAGCTGAGGCGTATTGATCTGCTGTTCTGGGCTTTTTAGGTGCCGGCTGGTGGTAAGCTGAGTGAATCCCTTGAGGATCATGAAGGTAAGGTCGTTCCAACATCGAGAGCTGCCGTGGGTGAGGCCTCTGATGTGGCACTGCCGTCGAACTGGGGAGAGCAACCAGTTGATAGTGCTTGGCAGGCTTATCGGTTGAGCACTGATCGGGGCAAATGGCTACCCAATGATAGTGCTGAGCATGGGTCAATGCCGCATGTGAAGATATGTTGCCAGTCTCGCATGGCTGGTGCCCTTGATAATGCACCGGAGGCCGAGGTGGTAGGCCTGTTGGGACGGAGTAGGGCACAGTATCAGGTTGCGTTTTGACTCCTTGCATATTGGGAGAAGCATCCAAGGAGGGCTCACTGGGAGAACCAGATTGTTGAGGGCTAGCCAGGGAGGATGTGAGCTGATCCACCCATTCCTCCCATTCTGGTGACTGTGATGGATAAGGCTGATGAGATGGAAGCACTTCTTCATCCGAGGGTGAACCCATGCATATCAGATCCCCAGATTCTGGGAGCTGCGGGGAAGTAACCCTCGGGGATTTCGCTTTCGAAGATTTAGGTTTCTTTGGTGGTGAGGCTTCTTGAGCCGAAGGCGCGTCGGTGGACGGCTTCCGTTTGGTGGTCGTTTTTTATGTCAATGGTTTCGGCATGGAGTGTTTGGTTTTGTGCCCCTTAGTGGACGATGTTGAAGGGGCATCGGAGTGCGATGGCGTGGCAGAAGGGCGCTGTTTCGCCGTCTCTGAAATGGCTTTATCCATGGCCTTAGCCTGTTAGGTGGACTTACAGGCAGGCTGAGCCATAGACTTTGTAGGCTGGAGGGATTGTTCCCAAAGCCGAAGCTTAAGTCTAGAAAGACGACTGCGGAAAACTCCGCATTTTAAATTCTTACAGTGAGGGCATGAAGAGGTTTGGTGGGCCTCACCGAGACAGAAAAGACATTTAGCGTGGTCGTCAGAAAGCGGGATCTTGTTGTCGCAGACCACGCAATGTTTAAACGGGCCCACGGGGGGCATGAAAATAAGGGGAAAAGGAAGAGGGGAAGGGGGGCTTCGACCGTAAGGCCAAAGCAACAAAGAAAAAACTTTTTAAAAAAATAATAGTAATAAAGAGAGAATAAACTCTCTTTCACTTTAGGAAAAACTCACAGAAGCGATTGATACGAGGCTCTCAACGCGGCAGTTGAAAGAAAGTTGAAGAGAGTCTTGGCGCCGAGGTACTTATACTAAGGGAGAGGGGTCTGCACTAATGTGGGTTTTTTTGCTACCGCAGAAGCTCTAGAATCTTCCGACAAGGCTCCGTGCATGCGCGGATTACCCAGGATGTGATTCACAGAGGGCACGAAGAAAAACAAAAAGAACCACCCAAAGAAATTCTACAAGGGACCTGAAAAAAAGGTATGAACGGGAATCCTTTTCCAAGAAGAAATAAAACTTTAGGGAGGACAAACTGCAGCACTTTAGTTTTCCCATTTCCCTAGAAATGGACACAACACAGCCCTGCATCACCCCTCCTGAAGAGTTTACAGGGAAGGAGGTATGTCACAACTGTCTTGTGCAGCAAAGACAGAATGTATCTACAGTGACCACAGGAGTGCAGCAATAGACATTGTGCAACAGAGCAGATCAGCATTCCATAAGGCAATTTTAAAAATGGGGGCATCCCAAACAAAAAATTAAAACCTTGAAACCGGAACTTGGGTCAGCACCATTTGGCACAGATGCAGCAGCCAGTCTGGTCTTGCTTTGTGCCATATTTGGGGTCATTTGGGCTAACGGTTTTCCCCATGCAGACACTAGTAACCTTTTCTGACCGCAGATTTAAAACAGAGCAAATACATTGAAAAGATCAAACCTGCTTATCTTGAAAGAGAATGGCCAGTTCCAGCCCCCCTTGTTTTTACTTGGAAGGGATCCAGGCACCATCAAGGGTAATACTGACTTTGAAAAAGCCATTTGAGATGGGGGGAAACTTTTCCCCTTATAAACTGGTTATCAGCAAGAACAAATGCTATGACTCAGGCAGATGACAGATTTTTCCCCAGTATTCTATTAACGGAAAAGTGTAAGATGTTCTACTTTATTGGTGCAATTGCTAGTAGAATTAGTTTAATAATTGCCAAGCTCAATGGCTTCACAACAGCTGAAAGCCTGTTGCTTACCATACTATGTCACAACTGGAGTAGGCCCATTGAATCAATGGAATTAACAGAGGAGATGAAGGGTGGGTTTTCACAAGCTTGCACAAAGTCACTGCTGGATACAACTCACACTTTGTTATTACATCTGATACAGCAAACTATAAATTGCTAGAACCAGGGAATAACTGACTCTAAAGAGGGAAAGCAAGAGAATTCTGTTTTGTAGCTGATGGCTGCTCTACATGCATCCACAGATCCTGGCAGAAAAATGCAGAAAAATGTATGTAAGGTGAAGACAGAGGAAAAAGTGCAAGACCTATTCCTGCTCTTCTGAGATAATGTATGAACCAATCAATTTACTCAATGGAACTGCTGAGCCTTTAGCCCATACAAAGGTAAGCATATCAAAATCAGGACTGCCTTCCAACCAAGCATGTCCAAGATCAGTCTCTCTCTCTATCCGCTTTAGAAACCGTTTGAAATATCTACCGAGTTTTTAATTTATTACCTTTATGGAAGAGGTCATAAATGTCTTCAAACAAGATAGTTACCTATTAAATTCCAGTCATAGAGTTCTAGAATATCTTTGAACAGATATGAAGAAAACAACTCCAGCCCTCTTACACAGAAATTCTGGGGAAGGAAAAAGAACATCTCATGTAATGTCACACAAAAGGGCCAACACACAAACCAACATCCCAAGAACAAAATAATAACGTTATCTGCTGGGACCACAGGCATGTCTTCTGCTGTTCAGCACAACTTCGTATTTTGAGTGCAATTCACCAGTTGTTTGTTTTCCAGTTGCTGCAGTAGTTGTTTAAAGCAACTTCGAGACTTCAACATTTGTGACAATGTTTGACAGCATGTGAACAAGAAGACTGTGAAGAGGAATAGTCTTTCCAGCAGTGAAGGACTTCAGCACTCTATGGAAGTCAGTGTTCTTCTCCATGAACAGAAGGAGAACAAAATATGCTAAAACAGCCATGGCACATGTATCTGCCTACACCACAGAAGTGCTTCTCATGGAATTTGCCGTTGAGGGCAACATTTTTCTTCCAGAGCTGGATCAAGAACATGACCTGGGAGCAATGTTCCCTCTAATTTTCTGTCCTGCTGCACAAGAGCCACGCTCCGTGTACGCACAGGGTGGGCGGGGCTTCATTCAAAACGAGAATGGCTGCTGGCTCCTCGTGTGCAGTCCCGATGGAGCTCTGGGTGAGCGCACACATGCATAGCCTATAGAGAACGTTGCCTGGGAGGAAGAGGATTCGATCTTTTCCCCCTGGATGCCATGGATCTGATCAAGACCAGATACTCCATGGATGCTATTTGCAAGGAAAGAGAAGGCTCTGATTTACTCCAATGGGAATCTCCTCCATGCAAACACCAGGAGGGAGCACTAGCAGGTGAGTGGAATCCACTGCCACAAATCACAAGATGCTTAAAAAGTATAGCCAGTGTATCCATTCTTGCTGAATATCTTGAACCTCTGAACCAGGCCGGAGGCAAGGAATTCTGAACTCATGACAATGCCATGAACTACAGCACGCTAAGACCTTTCAGCTTGACTAAGCAGCAGCACCAATATATGCCAAACAGAGAATCTCTCTCATAAACTCCCTTTAGCCCAGTGTGTCCCAGCTAAAATCTGATAAATTGTTAGCGATGTGGTAACAAAGACAATTACCCAGCCACAAATCAGTACATAACGAATTGGGATCATTATCCATTTTACAAGCAAGCAAAATAATCCTAATGTTAATCCAAGTAATAATAACACTACTCACAAACTGCTCTGAAGAGAAACCATTCCAATTATCTCTATATTTTCCATTCAGATGCAACTCATTTTGTTGTTCCAAAATGACAAGTTTGACACGGCACAACACTAGCCTTACCTGCTTATTTTTATTATATTATTGCTGCTGTTTGGAAATTTTATCATATTCTGTTAATGGTTTCAATGGCAGCTAGCCCCCCCCCCCCCCAAATGCTGTTATATAGATGGGATAGATGGTTTAATATAAACTAAACACATAGATTTACTAGTTCACAGGGTAGACTTTTAATTCTATCAAGTTTTATGGTTGGTTTTAATTGCTGTTAGCTGCCCGGAATTGGTTTTAATTTGCTGGTAGCCACAATGAATGGCATCAGGTGGATATACATTTTTATATCAATAAAATGCCTTTTTATTACAATCACCAAACCCATTTGCCAACTGACAATTTCAAGCCACCCATTTTATTTATACTTACCAACGGTATGATTTTAATTACAAGTAAATCAAAGGATAAATCAGAGGACAGTTCTCCAGAATGAGAAGGATCACTGGAATGCCCACCTCAAATGACTGATTACCAAAATGGAAAACTCATCGTAAATTGCATCAGATGGGAATGCACTGCCCTCGGCCAGTTATTGCCTGCCAAGAAGGACGTTCAGCAGCATAAGCCTCTCCCCTGACTTTTTATTTTGCTGCTAGTTCTGCTGAGTATTAGTACTTGTACTCTATATGCTAAATTAGAAATGATATTCACTTTCACCAGGATTGGTAGCAAACACATCCCTGCATTAGTTCAATCCAGGAGACCAGAGACCTAGAACTCAGGAGATCTAAGCTAAAGCCATGCCCAGAGTGATCTCTGGGCAGTCCCCATTGCCAGCCTAATCTACCTTGCAAAGCTCTTGTCAAGAGAAAAAGAACAGGGGGGGAAAGCCATCTATGCTGCCTTAAACTCATTGGAAGAAAAATGGGACATAAATATATTAAATAAACAAGTAACTATACTATAAATATTCTACTGCTGGATAGCTCCAGAGTTTGGGAGTTCAATTCCCCACTGTGCCTTTATGACAGGGGCTGGATTTGATGATCCACAGAGTCCCTTTCGGCTGTGCAGTTTAAAGGTCATCATCATCATTATCATCATCATCTTGCAGTTCCGGCAAAAATGCTACTTGTTTTTCAGTGAATGATCCACTAGGGGGCACCAACAACTAGTGGTGTGGTCTCTTTATGACATTTAAACAACTTTAAGATGTTTAATGCCGTCCAATATAATATTTGGACGTTTCATGTAGTCTGTAAAAACATTTATATACTGTAACGAACTAGTTTGCCACCAGTCGCCAATACTTCTTCTGCAACAGACTAATTAAAAAGCTGTATTTTCACATTGACATTCCAAGGTGGTACACCCTTAATCACAACTGCTCACCCAACCATGTATGTTATTTCTTGGAATATGCATGAACTCAAATCTAATATATTTTGTTCCATCCAAAATCAAACAGATGTCTTGAATAATGACTCTCAAAACTTACTTCAGGCATCATCTCCTCAATGAAATGGATTGTATAATCAATGTTAAACCTGATTACTTTACACAGAGGAATCTAGAAAGAAAAAAGAAGAAACATGGAAAAGATGTTCAGTTTTAAGGAGAAATGCAATCAGAACCCTTACAGTGTTTTCTGTTTTCTTCTGATCAAAAATGAAGAGACTGTAAATGTAAAACTCTTGCCATGGCTAGATAGAAAATGCACCAAGATAAAGAAGGAGCACATGACATGATCAAACACTGCCATCCACTGGATACTGGAAGTAAAATTACTCCAGACAGAGATCTTAGGAAAAACACTGCAATACTTCAGAGGAAGTAGGATAGAAGCGTTTCAGAATTCAAGACAAAACTTTGGGAGTAATTAGTTACAAGTATTATAGTTACCTATAACTAGCTACTCCTAGGTAATCTGAAACATAATTATAATAGTACTTCTAAAGTTACGTTCATGTATAATGCATAACACCTAAGTTACTTTCACGTTACTCTTAAAGAGCATTTCAAGATATTTTTAAAGACATTTTTGCAGATTTTTTTCAGTTTCTGTCTTTTTAAAAAATATTTCCAAGGTGTAATACCAGTATTTGCTAACATTAATATTGTGAAAGGCAACAAATTACTAGCCTTACTGAAGCAGTGACGAAGTTACGATAATGATAACCTCAATGTAATTGATGGGAAGTAATGAGTAACAAAAGGAGCTCCTTTTAAAAGCTAAATTTCACATCTATGTTCAATATGTAGTGTAACTGTCCGTACAATACATAGCAATAGAACAAAATCCACTAATAAATTCAAATAAATAATATTTTTTAAAAAACTTAATGAAGTATTTCCTCTCTAAGAAGATACTTCCCTCAGCAGGACCAGGTGAGAGGCTCCCTGTAATCCCTTAAATGGAGTAACAGGAAGAGACACAAACCCAGTCAAAGCTGGAATTAAACTCATGCTTAACGATTGCTATTTTTGTTCATACCTCTTCAAGGCATGTTACAGCACAAGTGTATATTAGATTATACATATGTATATCTATGTGTAGGTGTGAGTGGGTGGGAGGGTATATTCCCAGAACTATGCTTCACTAATTTCAGTGGGGATTATTCTAAGTATAGCATAACACTTAAAGGGCTGACCCAGGACTGCAGAGGTTCAAATGCTCAACCAGATATGAAGCTCACTGGGTGACTTGGGCCAGTCATTATAGCCCCATTTAGGCATTCAAAACAAGATTAAGCTGAACCTGTGTTGAGGTGGGAATGCCCTGGTCTTGCCCTCTGTTGTTACGGAGAGCATCAGTTTGAAAAGGACTGCCTCCTCTACACTGATGCCAAGAGTCTCCATGTATAGAGGAATCTATGTGTAACAGACTTTTCAGACCCTTGCTCTTCACAGGAATGGAGAGAATGGGGCGAACACTCTTCCCCTCCTCACAGGTACATACTGACCCTTTCTTGAATGCCTGAATAAGACTCAAGTCTCTATTTAATGCAACCCAGAAGGCGGGAGGAGCATGGCCATTTGGAATTCCTCAGATGGATGAAAGGCTGGTCATACACATATACTCAATTGTAGCCTTACTATGTCACCAATATTAATTTTCTTTTAACATCCAAGCACACAAGAGAATTCTATGGTATCAAGTTACCATGCCTTAAATGATTTTAAAGTATTCCAGTAAAAAAAAAAAAATTCTATCTAAAATACATCATTTGTTGGAATTTAACATTTACATCATACTAAATCCAGTTTACTGATTTCTCCCCACCTCACAAAATATTTTCATCCAACAACTTTCAGCTAATTCTGGAAAAGCCTTATTTACACAACACATAAAATGAATGTCACATACAAATTTGGAAAATAAGCCTCAAAAGTAGAAGTAAATAAAGAAATTTAGCTAGATTTGCATCCATTTGGGGGAATAAGTGAAAGTTTCCTGCAAAAACCTGCATTGCTATCCAGAACATTATTTGAAAACGGCTGCAGTCCTATATAAATGCAGATTGACTTTTTTGGTATTACTTTGAGAGGTTGGTAAGTGAAAATGGTTATAGAAGGTGGTAAAACAAAGAGGAGGAAGACAATGGCATGAAACTGAAAGAAAGAAAAATAATTGGGAGATATAAATAAAAGATGTGTGTGGAGAGGGAAGAACAGAGGGACAGATTTGGGATACTAGGAATTTGCATCCTAGGCTAAGAAACAACAGTAAGTTTCAAGCTGAAACCCCAATATAAAATGGCAAAATATATTCAGTACTTCAATACATAAATCCTTCTCTTCTTACCCACTGGGATATTCCCCATCTCTCAAATCCTTGAAAAGGATCCTTGAAAATACTGCTTGCAAAAAGATACTGATGCTATTTCCAACTTCCATACATCTTGTGAAGAACATCCCTTTTGTAACTAGCTTAAAGCGACTGTGCTTCTTTGTTAGAGATGCTCCTTCTTCCTTTATTTCCACAGCTTGCACAGTTTTGTAGTTTATTAGATTATACACAACTGAATCTAGACTTAAGTCAGGCTCAACATATAGCCCACAGGAATTATGGCAGGAACCTGTCATGACTAATGTATGGCCTACAGATTTTGGTGGGTCAAAGCTTAACTTAGTCTGGATCCAACTCATCCACAGCTCTCTGAGAGAGTTCTCCCTACATATATTCTACCTTATAACAAACACAATGTCTTAATAAGTTCTTTCCCACTTTTCTCTATCCATTGGTTAGAAGCATATACCAAATCACATCACTGATTCATCTAGCCCAGGCCCTTTAGCTCACTGGACCACTCAGCCAAAACTGAGGGGCAGCAGCTGTTTGGGGTTTCAGGCATGAAGTTTCCAATTCCTACCTAGAGACCCTGAGGCCTGAATGTGAGACCCTAAGGATGGGTTCTAGCCCTGCAAGATAGCCCCTCCCCTGACCTACAACTCTTGTTAAGCAGTACGCAACTTGCGCCACCCATTCTTCATTTTTTAAATTCCATTTTCATATCTCACCAGATGTTATTTTGTTGTGATTACTAACACTTGAATTATTTCTCATCAACAAGTTGGCTCAAACATGGCAGCCTAAAACCATACCTAAAAAGCTTAAACAAGGATCTTATACTGAGCCACATTACTGCATTTGCTCAAAAAAAATCCCCTTGTGCCATCTAGGGAGTGTGTGTTGCACTTCTTTCATGTTTTTTAAGCACCTGGAAACCACAAGGGGGAGGGCACACCTGCCAAGATAGTCAACATTTTTAAAATAACCTGCTTGGCCGGCAGAGAATGTTACCTTTTTTGGTAACAGAGCTCCATATTTTTGTAAGGAAACAAAATGGCAGGGTAACATGCAGTTCTCTGGGATTGAGGGATGGGCACATGAGTCTGTGTGGACTTGTGAGGCCGGTCCATCCTAGATGGACCTGAATGATGGGAAACTGAATTTGAAACCTTCCATATGACTTTTGGGGATCTGAATACTTCGCCAAAATTTTACTTGCATAAAAAAGAAAGCTCACTTACGTTGGTGAGTGGTGCATGGGCAAACATGGAAAAGCCTTCAAAGATGTATTCATGGTCATCATACTCTATTACAGTTGGCCGGTCAGTCTGAAAAGATAAAGACAAAAGATAGAGGAGTTGTACTCTTGGCCTTAAAAGGAAAATGAGGGCAAGGCTATTTGGCCACCTCCCTTTCACACAATACTTACCAAGAAGTTAGTAGGAGGTGACACTGTAATGCGGTAGTGGAACAACCTCCCAGCGTTGTTGGTCATCGGGCGACATGGCTTAATGGGCTTGAAGGAGAGAATGAAATAGACACCGGGTGATTTGGGACATCAAGTGCCAATAAGAAGAGACTGAAAGAACTCCCACCTGCTCAAAAGAACAACCCGAGTTGCAATATTAAACATGTAAAAAATAAAATAAAATGGAGGCCCGATCTGTACAGCAGTAGTAGCAGAAATAATAATAATAATAATAATAATAATATATGGCACCACTTCAATTGCAAGATAGGACTGCCACTTTCCAAACACTTCCCTTAATTTTTCAAAACAATCACCCCTAATTCTTTTTAATTAAAGCACCACTTCATTAACATATTAGATATAACATGCCACTCTTTGCGAATTTCTGAATGTCTGGGAAGTTCTTACACATAAAATCAACAACAACCTGTACCCAATTATGGCAGCTCATAGACTCACCTATAGAACAGGGTCACAAAAAACATGGAACTCCCTCCCATCATTCCTTACCACCGACTATGCTAGCCAGGGCTGAAGGAGTTAACAACCTAACAAGGTCTCTGGAGCGCTAAAAATGCACCTCCCCTGAGCTAGAAAGTTACTTCTAAAAAGGAATAATTACCATACCATTACTCACAACTCAACTTTTCTTATTGCCGCTTTGTTACTTTTTAGAGGGGGGGGGGGATCCAAGAAAACAAGTTAAAAAAATAGCCTTAATTTAATAATAATTAAAAAATCCCCTGAAACATCTTTGCCCCCAAGATAACATGAAAGCTACTGGGTGCTGCCAGCGCAGAAAGAGTTTGGAGGTTACTATAGTTATCCTATGACCACTTATCCAGCGTCTTTTTCTACAGGAGTTCTTGTACCTTAAGGAGTAAGCACTTCACCATCTTATTTGGACAACAACATGTCCTTTATCTTAAGATACATCTCGCTCTCAGTATTCTCAGATCACTGTCTAGCATATGTCGAGGCAATTACCCATTCTGCTGCTATGGCCTAGGGGGAAACATACTAATCTTACTCTCCTTTGTTTCCCACAGTTCCTTTATTAAGAAAGGTCCAGCAGAATCCTAAAGTGCTTCAAGGGAATATCATCTTCTTTAAAGAAAAAGAGAAATGACTTCAAACGAGCAGACCTGCAAACAGCTTACATGAGAATATCTTTAAAATTCTCTGTGAAAGGAAAAGGGCGGCCTGACAAGAATCGGCAGATGCTCCCAATTTTAAGGGATGTCGCCTCTTCCTGAACAGTTTCATCCGACACAAGAGAAGAGGATGCCCAATGTATACATTTTTGTGCTTTCATAAGGGATGCCTCCGACGAGATGGGGCAACGTTTGGTCTTCCAGTTGTTTTTGGACTACAACTTCCACCCACCACACCCATTGTGGCCAGTGTAAGTAAATGTGTGTGTGTTGCAGTTCACAACATCTATAAGGCCAAAGGGCCACCTATTCCTGCTCAAATGGAACACAATGGATGCTTTCCTTTACATTGGGTCTGGCAGACCCCGTCGGAACAAGCAAGGTCAACAAGTGGATTCTTTTCAACTGAGACTGACATTTGAACCTGGTTACCTCTTCGCCAGGATAGATCCCATGCCTTATTCCTGTTCGTCTAGCTTTAGCACTGCATTTGCACAGAGGACCATCATTCATCTGTCAAAACAAATAAAACCAACAAATATATAAATATATATATATAAAACCTAATATGGAATTCATACATTTTTTTAAAAAAAACCCATCATATTCAAGTTTAGGGCCTGAAACAGAATCCTTTTTAAAACCTAATAATACCCACAAACTTGAACTAATTCAAGGACTTATTTGTGCATTGCCAAATAAACAGCATAAAGGTGCATGGGTCTGGACGCAATGGCATATTTCTGTCGACAAAGCTTGTTCTTACAAATAAGGCAGAATGTTCATTAATTCTGCTGTGATGTTTTGTACAAATGGGGACAACGGGTAGCTTTAAACCAGATATGGACTGGACTGTCCTTTCCTATAGTGGCGGGTGGGAGTACATTGGTAATTTCCAGTGACATCAAGCTAGCCTTTCCATGTGGCGAGGACAATACTGAGAAAATGATACAATACATGGTCCAAGTAGAAGACTGATTCAAGACTGGCTCACATAAGATGAAGATCGTTCACAGGCACTGGTTTTGTAAAATGGCTTATTAGCACATTCCCCTCCCCCCCTTTTTTTTACAGGCTGTCTGAGTACAGACAAAATCAGAACAAAAAATAGTGTTGAAAATGAAGCAATGCTATACAGTAAACTGCCTATCATGTGGCATGGCTTGTATAGCAACAAGTTAGGGTGTAATTTCAGAGTGGTGGAAAACAAGAACCATGTGGGCACATCTGCCTGAAATTACAGTTTTCCCATCAGAAGACTAAGCCAGTCTATGATTTTCACTCAATACAATTTCCGGAGCTTTGCAACACAAGGACCATGGTGCCTGTGATTTGCAAAGCTAGGTTTGAGACACACATGGGGAACAGACACAATTTTTCAGTGTTTACCATCTTAATTAATAATAATAATAATTTATTGTCATTGAACGTATATACACTGTATACACATACAACAAAATTCACAAAGAACACTCAGAGACCAGAACAAAACACACACACCCTCATAACAATCCTAAAACCCAGAACCCCGCCTAAGAGCACACAGTATCCACACAACATACAACACAACAGACCAAGTCATAGTGATACAGTCCAACAACTCACTGCTGGTGATTCTTAAGTTCCTTGTTAAGTTCGATTATAGTTCTGGGATAAAAACTGTTCAAAAAGTGTGTCGTCCGAGTTTTAATTGCTCTGTATCTTCTGCCGGAAGGCATCAGTTCAAAGAAGTTATAAACAGGGTGGGAAGACTCTCTAAGAATATTAAATGACTTCCGCAAGCAGTGGGATACAAAAATATTGTCCAAGGTTGGGAGCTGAAGTCCAATAATATTTTGGGCAATTTTAGTGATTCTCTGTAAAGCTTTTTTTGTCCATTTCAGAGCAACTCCCATACCATGAGAGGATGCCATATGTTAGGACACTCTCTATGGTACTACGATAGTAGGACAGAAGTAAATGCTGAGATAGATTTATCTTCCCGAGCACTCTCAGGAAGTACAGCCTCTTCTGTGCCTTCTTCACCAGCATATTAGCATTTATGAGGTCCTCATAAATGAGAGGTCCTCTGAAATATAGATACCCAAAAATTTAGAACTACTAACCCTCTCCACCTCTTCACCATTTATGTACAGTGGTAAATATACATCTCTCCTCCTTCTAAAGTCAATTATGAGTTCTTTAGTTTTTTTGGTGTTAAGTCTTTACACCATAGTGTCAGCCCTTGTACTTCTTTCCTATAAACAGACTCATTGTTCTTATTTATAAGCCCCACCACTGTCGTATCATCCGCAAATTTAATAACTGCATTGGTGTTATACAATGGGGTGCAATCATGTGTGTACAGGGAATAAAGAAAAGGGCTTAACACACAACCCTGGGGAGCTCCTGTACTTAGTATCAAGGTAGAAGAATGATAATATCCCATCCTTACTGACTGTGGCTTACCTGTCAGAAAGTCCTTTACCCACAGACAGATCTTCTGATGTAAAATTAACACACACACACACACACCATACTCCCAGGGTTAGCCACCTCTGGCAGTCAGGGGGGAGAACTCTGCCTAATTGCAGGCTCCACCCCCTCATAAAATGTGATTCTACTGATCTGTTAGCTGCCCAGAGTAATGGCTTCACCCTCAGTTGGGCGGGATAAAAATGTAATTACATAAATAAATTAATTAAATGAACCAGTGCAGTCAGTTAATCATTGCTAATTTAAGTGTCCTACTGATCTGGACTTGGTAAATTACATGCTGTAGAGGTGGAAACCTTTGGGCCCCCTTTTTCACATGTCCTACCTGCCCAGGGTCATTGTACCACAGCTCCTCATGCAGACGATCAGGGTGAGCCTTCTTGCGCTTGATTTCAGCAATGACATCAAACACCTCCGAGTCTGAGCTACTGGAACAGCTGTCATCCTCTGAGTCACATTCAGAGTCACTGGAGCTCCCTAATGCCGCCAGAGCGCCAAAAAAACCAAAATGAACATTCAGAACATGACCCATTCCTCATTCTTCCCACATGACAGGTATCTTTTTACCAGAACATGGATCTGTAATTTTTCCTTCCAGAGATGGAAAAGAACAGAATCCAAAAAGGAAAGAACCATTCTAAAAAAATGAAATGAGATGCACCTTCTGACCACAGACACCCAGTCACACGTGCCTCCTAACAACTGGAACAGAGAATTCGCCCCAGGGGCAGGGCCATAGCATGGAAAAAAGAAAGGAGAATTGAACACATTTATACTCCAGGGACAAGGAACTGCAATC
The DNA here is from genome assembly GCA_037013535.1 of Intellagama lesueurii. Classification (NCBI taxonomy): domain Eukaryota; kingdom Metazoa; phylum Chordata; class Lepidosauria; order Squamata; family Agamidae; genus Intellagama; species Intellagama lesueurii. The sequence continues at coordinate 88,356,398 of JBAJHW010000004.1, read as the reverse complement.
ATCCCAGCAGCAGGATGGATCTGCCACCCAAGACCATGTGGGCAGATCAGTGGACCTCATAGGGTGGAGCTCTGCCTACAAGACCTACCCCCTCCAGCAAGATTACTTCCTCTTGTCAAAAAGGGCATTCCTTTCCATCTCAGTTATGAGAGGCAGGGTGGACTCAGTGGTCAGGAAAAAAAAAACCAGGAGCATGCTCCATTTAAATCCCTGCATAAAGAATGGGAAATAGGATTTTGAGAAAGGGCTATCCAAAGGATATCAGAGGAAGTTCCAGGAATAAAGTTGTAGGGAGATAAACAGGCATTCCTTAGAACCCCAGGGGCCAAATTAGGCATGTAAGTCACAGTTTCCCTTCCCAGGTTCTATTCATCCATAGTAGCCACCATATGAGCCAACAAGCTCACTTAGGGGGATGCTTTTACACAAACCCACACCTCCTTGCTGGAATACAATGGCTTAAAATGCCTTTGATATCAAAGCATGGAAAAATCAAAAGGGGAAAAGTAAAAAGGGTGCCTTTTGCATTGGTAACAAAGAAAAAAAGTTAATAATACTTTAAAATGCTGCTGCTCTGATCAGATAAATAGAAGTGGCTTTATATCCAGCTCACAAGCGGACACAGGGAGAAACCGAGCATTACATCAAAATCCAGCACTAAGGCTAACATTCTTCCACCTGTACTTACTCAAAAGTAAGTCTGCCTGTAGTCAATAGCATTTGGGTGCTGCAGCCCCACTTTTAAGATCTAGAGGAATGGAAAACCTACGCCCTCAGCAAATTTCCACGGAGCCTGCAGAAGTGGTGCAGCACCACAGAGAGAAGAGGGGAAAACGCCTTCTGGAGCAAGCTGGAACAACTCGGACTAGAATTCCCTCTTCCAATATAAGGGAAAAAAATAACTTCTTGTTAATATTTCCGGACTGTTCAGTCATTCTCAGTGCGGTGCTTACCCACATCTTCATCCAGTTTAGTCTTGGGCGGCTCCCAGGGTGGCCTGGCAGCTTTGGCCTTAGCCTGACGCTTTCCGAGCTCTTCTTCAAATTTTTCATATAAATCTCTTAACCGGCTCGTTCCGACGACGGTGGAATCTCCCTTGCAATTACAAGAAAACAGGAGCTAAGGATATTTGGCAAGGGGAAGCACGTTCTGAAAAAACATCTCCCTGATTTTTAAAAAGGTCATCTGCATTCAGTACAAGTCAGGCAGACTTGTGTCAGTTTTTCTCAGATTGTACGCCTAAGCATGTGGAAACTGCCGTGCCTTCCAGCCATCCTCCGAACACCTGTCAGGATAGCAAGGTTACGATAAAAATTACAAGTACAGGAGGGACACCACCAACCACCGATTTCCCATGTGCTTATGCCCCTGAAGTAAATACTTGCATCATAGAAAGTACTTCCATACAGGGAACAGCAGGGAAAGCCAGTGTAGGCCTTCCTCAGTTGCCTACAGGCACATCTGAATATTATCACACCAATTTAATGCTCAGTACATAAGATCGCAGGATGTTTCCGACTCGGAGGTGCTTTCGATGATGGAGGTGTGTAAGGTGTCACTGAAATATAACCATTCTAATTTATTCTGCGTTGGTCTGACCATATGTAGAAGACTGTATTCAGTCTTGTGCGTAGCACAGAGAAATAACAGATTCAGAGCAAGTAACAAAAATGGTCAGAGCTATGGAAAATAAGTCTTACAAGCTTCAAGAACTGGGTGTGTTTAGTGCGGAGAAGAAAACACTGACACAGAATATGACAGCAGTGCACTCTTCAAACTCCTGAAGGGTTTGTCCCACAGAAGATGAGAAAGATGTGCTCTCCGTTTAGCTCATTGAGGTTAGATTTAATGGCCTTAAATTATAGGAAGGGAGATTTTAGTTGAACATTAGGAGGAACTACTTGATGGTTAACAGCAGAACCAAAATGGAACCACTTCCTCAGGGTGGTGGTGGGTTTTCCTGTACTGGACATGCAGCCAAAGGCTGGAGAGTCATCTGTTGGGGAGGCTCTCCTCCAGATTTCTTGCATCAAGCAGAGAGGGGCCAAAACGACCCTTTCCAACTCTATGATCCCGTTGAAGCCCCTTGTACAGTAATCAGATAGCCAGCCACAAGATTAACAATCCCAGTACAAATGGATCACAAGCCAAAGGCTATTCTGAGATCGCCCTCACCAAGTTCAAAGGTATCCAAACAGAACATTTCCTGTGCCCAAAGCTCTTGACACACTGGGATCCCTCGTGTTAGATTTTTTTAAAGTGCCATCCTAGGCTGATTTGCATGGGAGTAAGCACCATGAAACTCAAAGGGACCTCTCCACATTCTGGAGAAGATATGGAGAATTGCACTGTCATTTATTTTATGTTTATGTTATACTTATTTCTGACATGCTTGCTTTATAAGTTCTCACAGAAATAAGAAAAAACAAGGGGGATTTGAAAAAAATACTTTTTAAAAAAATGGCTTTTAAAATGATACCTAAATATATTTTTAAAATACCAATTCTCTGTGCTTACACATGTGCGTTTTGTTTACTTCAGCTTTTTAAACTACCTCTGGAAAAACAGTCTGATTGTGACTGTCACAACAAACTCTTGGTGCAAGACTAGGTTATTTTTGAGATCAGTCATTAAATACTTAACTTGCATATATTTTAACCTTCAAATTATATTGAGATTTTTTTACAAATATTTATGCACCATAGAAAAATACACTAATGCTATGATCCTATGTGCATTTTATTCAAAGCAAACCTCACTGAAATCAGTAGAACTTATTCCTACATGAAAGGTTATATGAGTGCAAGCAGTAATCCTATATGAACTCACCTGAAAGAAAGTCACTCTGAAATCAATGTGGCTTATTTTTGAGCAAACACCCCTAAAGTTACACTATTAGTGATCTCGCTTAGGGCACTTCATTTGCATGTGCCAAAAGTTATTCAGAAATCCTTATTTGTGCATCTGAGCAAAAATAATCTTCACAACACAAAAGGCACATATTCTGCATTACTGGCCATTATACATTCTGATAGTACATATAAGACTTCTTTTAGTTTCAAAAAGATCTATGTTAGCTTTTATAACAACCAGTCATTACAGCTACTTCTTCTATATGGATTCTCTAGCTTGAAAAACGTGACATAAAATAAAGGATTTAAAGTTGTCCCATTTTCTTGTTAATTTAAATGATGATTTAAACAACTGAGCTTTGAGAGTTCAAATGTTCTACCCTTGCCTACAGTATAAAGTGAAGCATTTCACAAAAGGTCATACTGTATGAAGGAACCTAAATCAGTTCATAAAATGATGATGATGATGATTTAATAATGCTTACCACTTCTAAATGATATCGCAAACAGGTCACGAAGAGAAGCAATAGCAAATGGGTTTGGGTTCTAAAATAATTGAAGTAAGTTTACAGGAGGAAAGTTTTCTATCTTTGCAGCTACCTGTACTTCCCAAAAACCTTTGTGGAAGGTGTGAGGGTACTCCTGAATAATGTAGGAATCACTCAAAATCAGGAAGAAATTTGGATCTAGAGCAATTCTGGCCTCCTTCAGCCACATTATTCAGCAGCTTTCAAAGGAAGTAGGTATGTCCGTCTGAAGAGTCTTGTGGCCCCATCTGATGAAATGAGTGGCAATTCACAAAAGCTTACGGTCATCTTTAAGGTGCCACCAGACTCTCTCTACTATTCAGGAGGGCATTTCCCAGCTCTTTGGAGAGGGTTTATCACAGTGAGCTGCAATGGGCACAGGAAACTCTCCTTCCATGAATTTCATTAAGCTAAATTAACTTAGGATCTAAGCCATTGGTTACCAAAATGAATACATACCACTTGGTCCATGGGATCATTTGAATAGTAACTCTCTGAATGGGTACAACGCACCCAGACGGGCTTCAGCAGATCATCATCATCTTCCTCATTCTTTTCAACAACAGCTTCTTCGGGCTCCTTGTCCTTGATGGAGGTATAACTCTTCTCCCTATTGGCATTTTCTGACCACCGGTCCCTGTCATCTTCCCAGCGAGGTCGCTTTCGGTCTTGGCTGGGAGATCGACTGCACAGGAACAGAAGTCCTTTGTTGGTGACAAAACTGGATCTCATTCACACATACACACACACACACACTGCTTGAGCCATATATATATGGCTCAAGCAGTGGTTTCACAAGTTGACATCCAACATTTTCACATCCCAGTCCTCAAAGCATCTATATCAGTGGTTCCCAACCTTGGGTACCCAGATGTTCTTGGACGACAACTCCTAGAAATCCTGGCCAGCACAGCTAGTGGAAAAGGCTTCTGAGAATGTTAGTCCAAGAATATCTGGGGACCCAAGGTTGGGAACCACTGGTTTAAATAAGGAAGAATCTGATGATTCCCTCAGGCTGCAAACGCTGGGGGTGGGTGGGATGCCTCCAGCTGTCCCATGAATGTGCCATCTCTGTCCCATTTTGTTAGGGGTTGACCAATGTGTGCTACACAACCTGTCCTTCACCCCCAAACCAGTCTGCTGCCTCAGGATGGAGGAAACAGTCACATCACCTATGCTGAATTACAGTCCAAATGCTAGTCCAGTTAGCTTCCTTTTTTTTTTAACTAAAATTTTTAACATACATAAAAAATAAAACAACTAAGGAAATCAACATTTATACTTACTGTGCCCCCCCTCACCGGGACCAATGGAGATAATCTATTACTTCCTTTTATGAACCCCCATTCCCCTTCCAAAAATACATGGACTCTTGCAGAGGTGCAAAACCCTTCCCCTTTGTTAATACAAAGACGATAAATTATTCCAATATATCTCCAAACATATTCTTGTTTAACATCCCTTTTCTTACTCTAATTGTACATGTTAATTTATCGTTAACAGCTACATTCCTCACTTCTTCATACTATTCATTTAGCTGGAGATCACACTTAACCTTCCAGTTCTTTGCTATTATTAATTTAGCTTCTGTCACTAAATTTATAACCAGTTCTTTCGTTGTCGGCTTCCATTGTTCTCTCTCCAACATCAGTAAAGGTGCTATTTCAGGACATACTCTTAAATTTAAAATTTCACTTATTTCGTTAAAAACCAACTTCCAAAATTTAATTATATATTCACATTCGCACCACATGTGGAAGTAGATTCCAACGTATTGCTCACCTCTCCAACATATCTTGGAATGTTTTTTTTATCCATATACTTTAATTTCACTGGTGTTAAGTGCCATCTCCAAATCACTTTATAATTTTTTTTCTTTTACTCTTATTCCAGTTAGCTTTTATCTATGGACTATAGAGGGAACTCAATACTGTCACCCCAGGCAGCAAAATCTCTTGCCCCTGCCTAACATCCATGGCCTCCTTCACACAGTACCGATGCCACCATCACCAAGTGATGCACCTTCATAAGCGGCCTCTTCAGATTTGCAGCAGTTTGAGATGGAGGGAAAGAAGGGATTAACAGAATCCCAGCTGGAGAAGTCTCAAGACCTGAGTGCTTCCATGTCTGAACATTCGAGGCTGTGAGATCTCAGGCTTATTCCTACATTACAGTACTTTTGTTCAGGTGAATATCTAAGAGGACAACTGGTAAACATAAAACTACAAGGGGTGAAAAACGAGCAGAGATAAATGTGTGCTTGCATGCTTGCATCTCACCTCTGTTTGCCATCAGTGTCTCGGGGACATGCATTCATTGACATAAATGGAATCACAAGAAATCAAGAATTTTAATCAGCTTAGAAGCCATGTATTGAATGCTATGACCAGTCTTGCATACTGTCCAAGCCAAGGCATGGGGTCCTTTACATTTAAATACTTGCTCAGTGCCTGTATTAGCTCTGATAATCTTGCCAGACTTTCCTGGCATTCCTGGAGTCAAAAGGCAATGTCTAATGCAGGAGTGCAGGACACGAGGTCCCCACAATGTTTGTTTGACTGTATCTCCCACCACCCTTCACCACTGGTGGTGCTGGCCAAGGCTGAAAGAAGCGATAGCCCAAACAGCATATAAAAAGTGTCCTGCTCCCTGTTCCTGCTCTAATGGAATGGTCTTGGATAAACTCAAGGAAGAAAACAAAGGGTTCCCAGAGTCAAAGATCTCATCTTACCTTCCTGCTCTCTTGTGATCTTTTCTATAGGATCTCTCTATAGATGGAGATCGTCTGCTGTCACGGTGCCGGTGCCTTTCCCTCTGTCGGTCCCTTTAGATTGAAGTGGAAGAATAAAGCTTCTCAGAGTGTGCATTTTATGTTTTGGGGACATATTTAATGTATACATGGAACTTCTTTGGCTCTCTTTGGGCCTCCACCCCAAAGGTTCGCCATCAGCAGCAGACCTCAGGGACGTTGGCTTGTGAAACATTATGGCAGCTTGGAAGAGAAAAGAAGAACTGCCTTATTCAGTGTGGCACCATAATATTCACCATTTTTAGGCAGCTAGAAAGCTATTGGGAGGAAAGCGATGACAAACCTAGACAGCATCTTAAAAAGCAGAGACATCACCTTGCCGACAAAGGTCCGCATAGTCAAAGCTATGGTTTTTCCAGTAGCGATGTATGGAAGTGAGAGCTGGACCATAAAGAAGGCTGACCGCCGAAGAATTGATGCTTTTGAATTGTGGTGCTGGAGGAGGCTCTTGAGAGTCCCCTGGACTGCAAAGAGAACAAACCTATCCATTTTGAAAGAAATCAACCCTGAGTGCTCACTGGAAGGACAGATCCTGAAACTGAGGCTCCAATCTCATGAGAAGAGAAGACTCCCTGGAAAAGACCGTGATGTTGGGAAAGTGTGAAGGCAAGAGGAGAAGGGGACGACAGAGGACGAGATGGTTGGACAGTGTCACCGAAGCTACCAACATGAATTTGACCCAACTCCGGGAGGCAGTGGAAGACAGGAGGGCCTGGCGTGCTCTGGTCCATGGGGTCACGAAGAGTCAGACACAACTTAACGACTAAACAACAACAACAACAGAAAGCTATCAATTCCAGGAGGAATTAGGTGGTCCAGACGTTGATGTTAAACAGCTGTGTCATAAGCCCTTGCCAATTGACAGCAAATAATCCAGAGAAGTGGGCACCTTTTGCTCACTTCTGAGTCACAGTACACAACAATCTCTCTGGGCAGGACACTCCAGTGTGAAACAGAAGGGGCAAACAGCAAAACAGGAAGAAGGGGAATCAAGTAAAGGCAGCAGCTCAGGCTCTCAAGCTCCCTACCAAGAGAGGTTAGGTTTACCCTCTCCCTGTTCTCTTTTTGGCAGCAGACGAAGACCTTTTCATCTAAATAGGACTTTGACAATTAAGGGCCTCCAGTTTTAAGATCCCAGCAGATGTCCTAGCTCTCATTGTTTCTAACTACATTATTACTGCTATTTTTAAAGGTTTAACTTTTCATTTTAATCACATTAACTGAATTTTATTCTATTTTAATATTTCTCACTTTATTTCAATTCTGCTATTGTTTTAATTTGTCTTACAAGACGCTTTGGATCCCAATTCTGGGAGACAGGTGGCATCTAAAGAAAAGAAAATAAGCCGTCTACTGGTGCAGGGAACTTCACTGTACAATGTTTTGGTTCTTGCTTGCTTCTGCAATTGGGGTGTGAGCAAAACAAAACAACAAAGTGGAAGGAGGTAATACCAATAAGACCAACAAGACCAGCAAGGAGCACCTGTGGAATTTCAAAAGAAACATGAATAGAAAGGGGAAAATATCAATATCATTAGGCTAACTTCCATTCTTCCTTTGCTGAGAATTACAGAATTGGACCTTGCAATGCAAGGTTTTATACGGCTGGGAAACTGCCACCTTCTCCTTCAGTCTGAGAAACCTTAACCCAAATATATCAACCATAAAACACTTTCCCAACTCAAAAAAATAATAAAAATAAAATACACTAATCATTCCTAACCCACTTTAATAACAATGAAAAATATCAAATCCACCCTCCCTCATGGGTTTCACTCTGAGTTTCGATGGAGAAAGGATGTGAAATTTATGATCCTCTGGGTGTTGTTGAGCTGAAATGCCCACCCCATTCATTATCAGTGACAGTGGACAGAGCTGAGGAGATCAGCACCAAATAACACCACGAAGGCCACACATTCCTCAACCCAGTGATGAGGTAGGGAAGGATGCGGTGGTGGTACAATCAGATCAGTTTACCTGTACCACTCATAACTTCTGTGTCGAGGTGGCGTCCGTCCTCTGACATAATCTGACCGGTGTCGACTACTTTCTTGCCGCCGCCTGTCAGGACTCCTCCCTCGATCCCGCCGATCGCCGTGATTGGTGGAACGATGTCGATCCCCATGACCGCGAGAGTGGTCCCGGTGGCGATGCTCATCGTAGTGCTTGCTCCTCTCCGGAGACCTCCGCTCAGTCTGGGACTTCTCCACCTGATACTGACTCGGGGGTCGGAAACCACCACTGCTGTTACTACTGCTGCTAGTGTTGTTGCCACTGTTGCTCGGGTAAGAGTTTGTATTGTGTGGATAACTACTGAAATTAGGTGGGGGGAAAGTCTGCTGCGAATAGGCCGGAGAGTAGACAGGCTGATAATTCACTTGTTGAGGCATTATCGGTGGTGGCACAGAATTTGGCATGGATGGAGGTGGCATCATATAGGGGAAAGTATTTTGCCCAGGGGGATTTGGTGGAACAGAGGGGGGGTTACCAGGACTTGGGACCGGTGGTGGGGCTGGGGGAAAGCAGGGAGGGAGTGGGAAAGTCTGCCTCACTTGAGGACCTGTAAAAGGTGGCCTCAGAGGACACTGGGCAACTGTGTTCTGTGGTGATGGGGGAACTGGTGGTGGATATGGGACAAAATCCAGCCTAGGAGGTACATAGTTTGTAGACGGAGGGTTAGAATAGGCGGAGGTTGACACATTTTGCTGGTCATATTGATACTGAACAGAAGGCTGCTGAGGATGGAGCTGCCTCAGGTTTTGGGGGCGAAACGTTTGCATTGAAGCTCTTACTGCAGCTCCTCCTCGGCCCCTGGGACACCCTCGCCCAGAATGGAAAGACATCCTGTATCTTGGAAAAGAAAAAAGGGGAGAAATGCAGGATTACTACAAACGTTTTGAGTAATATTCCTCGCACAGAACTTTGTAATGCCTACTGTTTCACAGGGTTGCGTTACACATCATGATACAACCACCTTAGCCATGGCTGCACTTGTATCCCTTACAATGAGAACCTGTGCTCGGTGCCATGAGCAAAAACTGAGAAATCTCTGGCTGAAATTGCATCTTAGGGAGAGGGGAGGGAACAGAGCAGGTGGGCAGGGGAGCTGCATCTAACAAAGGGAAAAGTAAGGAGGAAAAGAAACAAGTCTCAAAATAATGCTGGGAAAATATACAAAGGGAGTGGGTTGCTCTGATGAGACTTTTTAGAGCAAATATAGAGATAAGCCTCAGAAAGAGTTGAATACACTGCCCGGTCTCAGCCATCTTGGCTAGCTGGAATTGTGCCCTTAGGTAGCTTTAAGGTAGCCATTCTTTCGTTGTGTGATTTTCAACAACCAGAGATAATAATATTTTTTTTAAATTAAATACCTCTCAAATTTATCAAAAGGATGATTACCTCTAAATTTGTTAGTAAATGAGTAAAAATGAAATTTCTGTGGACTTAAGTAAGCAGACACCTCCATACTGAGTCAGTATGCTGCAGTAATATGAGGCAGACAAATTGTCCAAGGAAAAACTTCAAGCAAATAGTTCTGTAGAATTTTTTCTATTTCTTTAAGAAATGTTTAATTACATTTATTAGGAACAACTAACAGACGGCATAACAGTATCAGGCATGACATTCAAAGTTATCTGAGCAAGAAAAATCGTTCTTGTGAAACTCAACCCTGTGGCTTTCTATTTACAGGCTTTCTAGCTAAGATTCTGTTTGGTCTACTGACATATTTTAGATCGGAGAGCAGGAACGTAAATGTACCAAGGATCCCTGTGGGGAGGAAAGTTTAAGAGATTACTGTCCCTTGAGCAGGCCTCATAGTCAAATGGGCATTTGAATTTAGGTCTCACTAATTCTGCAATATCAAAAATTTCAGTTGAAGTACTTCTGGACTACTGGAGCACTTAAAAAATTAAGTCTTAGTCAAATAAATATGCCAAATCAGGTTATGTTCTATTTAGGGTAATAGAAAATTTTCTGCAGCAACGTTTGTCAGAAAACCCAGATTACTGGACCATTGGCACTGATAGTTTAGTTTAATCTGCTCTGAGAACCAGGATGATGTAGCAGAAAATGCGTCAGACTGACTCGGGAGACCTGGTTCAAATCTCTGCTCAGCCATGGAAGCTCACCTGATGGTGGCAATAGTAAAACATCCCTTGAACATCTCACAAACCTGTATTAGGATTGCTATAAATTAGAGGAGACCTGATGGTGCATAACAATAAAAGTGTTTACACTAGCTTGTAACAATTCTCTGATGTCTTTGATAGAGCCTCATTCTCTATCACCCGTTGTCAAATCCCCTTAAAATGGAACTGCATGGATTGAACCTTGGACCTTCTGCATGAGAGGCGTCTATGCCTTGTATATGAGCTGTGGTTGCTGGGAGAACTATGAAGAACTTACCTGTGCCACCGATAGCCAGGAGATTAAATCTACAATCCTGGCATTATCAGCACCACAATGAAACCACTTGATCAGTGGCGCTCAGGAGTGTGTAGTGGTTAGGGCAGGAACAGGGCTTCCACGATCCAGGTTTTGGTCCCCACTTAGCCATGCCAATAGCTCTCTCTCTTAGCCTCAACTAACTCACAAGGCTCTTGGGGAAAGACTTGCACATCACCTGGAGATATGAATGTAACTAACTAACAAATAAATACTCAAGAATGCAACCAATGTGTTACACAAATGACTATTCTTGGCAATTATTATCCAAATGTAAAGGGCATATTGTTACTACCAAACAAGTATGTGCAAGGCAGATACGCACCCCAAGCACTGATGTGTGCCCTGCTGCGTTTAGAGATAAGGTCTGCCATCCAGACATTTTAAACAGTGAAACAGTCCTCAATGCACATTTTGTGCTCTGATTTTATCCTTGATCCAAAATACATTTATTTAATTAATTTATTTATTTTAATTTAATTGACTTATATACCGCCCATCTGGCCAGAGGCCACTCTGGGCGGTTTATAACAATAAAAATAACCATAGTAACAATAAAACACGAAAGCAACAAACCAAATTTAAAAAAAAAAATGACAGTCCTATTAAATACAGAACGCCTCACTGAACACAGTGGACCTGCTCTGGATGCACCAGTCAGCGCGCGGAGAACTCCCGCCCGTCTTTCAAGCAAGGGTAGGCGACTTGTGCCTCTCAACCCCCAAGCAAGAATTTGCTGCACTGCAAGTTCCATCATCTTCCAGTGTTCCCGACGGCGGCGAAGGCCGATGGAAACTGTAACCTAACAACCCTCGGGAGGACCAGAAGTTGCTCAGCCCGGCTTTACAAAGAACAACGGACGGGGTTGCTTGCGATTACTATGCACGTTTGAATGAGCTTCCAAATTTAAACCAAGAAGGCAGAAACAGGAGGAAAATCCGACTCGTTCGAGATCGAATGCTTGTTTCCAAACTTTCTTTCTTCTAAGGAAATAAGAGGGGAAACTGAGTCCCCAACAAATGCCGGGGACAGTCTCTCTCTTTCCAAGAAAACCAAAAGGGTCAGAAGAGGGAAATCGCAACCCAGACCTGACGGCGACTTACCTCTATGGTGCCCCCTTTGGAGACCGAAGCTGTAACCTGATCGGGAAAGAGTCTTCCACAGATGCCCAACATCCAGACACCGGCTAAGCAATCCAGATGTGATCGAGAAAAAATGTGTAGGGAAACACGCGCCCCGGAAGGAAACAGGCGGAAGGAGGCGCCTGCGACAGCTCCGAGCGGAAGTTCAGAGAGGATCTTACTTTTACCACTTCTGGTCAGAGCGAGCTCTTTGCAAGAGGGAGAAAGGATGATTACTTCTCAGGAGTCAGGGCGCACATCGGCGACGCGGTGGAGCCCGCCAGCCCTGCGATCGTCGCTTCGGGGCTGCGCCGCCCATGGAACGGCCAGCGGTGCCGCTCCGCCTTCCTTTCCCGCCATGCCTGCGCGAGTGTCACGTCCAGGCGGCGTCCCTGCGCGCTTCCCGTCGAACGTTGGAGACGCCGGCGTTCGGGCCGTGGAACGTTGGGTCGCCCGGCGCCGGATAGGCGGGGAACCTCCAGGAGCCTCGCGTTCTCTTTTGGAAATCCCGCGCGTCGCGAGCGTTCCGCGGCGCTTTCGCTGGTCCGGGTTGAGATGAGCGAGACGGGAGGTGGCGGGGAGCAGCGCCTGCATCGCCAGGGCGGCGGGACGAGCCCTCTCCGAGCGTATCCGACGTTGCCGGTCTGGGTGGTCGAGGATCATCACGATGTAGGTGAAATAAATACCTGTTTGGAAAACCGTACCGGGGGGGGGGGACGGAAGAGCGGCGTTGTCAGCTACGAAGATTTTCGAGGCCTCACTTGATCCTGTGGGATTCACTTCGCAGCATGAACACTTCTCACTCTACATAGTGCAACCAGGACCGGGAGAGTGGCTCAGAGCACGGTCGAGCGCTTGCAAGCACATATGTTAAATGTATATCATTTTTATTTAATTTTTAATATTTTACTTACCTGAATGTGTAACTTAAGGAACTCTAGCAGTGGCCCGGAATACGTTCACCCAGGCATATGAATATGCAGATGCAAATATGGGTAAAGCACCACTGAATTTAGTAGGAATATTTACCGTCAAGAACTTGCACAATCTAAAATATTACTATTACTAAAATATTACTATTGGCAGTAAATGATTTGAAAGCACCCTCCAATCCTTTTTCTTTGGGAAGTAGCCATATGGTATAAAATTTCCACACTAGTATTGTAAGGTAAAGGTCCCCCTTGACATTTAGTCCAGTCGTGTCCGACTCTAGGGCGCGGTGCTCATCCCCGTCTCCAAGCCGTAGAGCCAGCGTTTGTCCAAAGACAGTTTCCGTGGTCACGTGGCCAGCGCAACTAGACACGGAACGCCGTTACCTTCCCACCGAGGTGGTACCTATTTATCTACTCGCATTTTTACATGCTTTCGAACTGCTAACACTAGTATTGTTCAGCAAATTCAGACTGTTTATCTGCATGTTGGTTTAACACAGGAGCTTTGTTTGGGGGCAAATCCCACAGAAATCACTTCGGAGTAATGGTATGTAAGAACTGGCTGCAAATAAGGTCCCGGGAAAGCCCCAAAAAGTTGAATGTTAATGCCAACTAATCTTTGACAACTATGGCATTGTTCTTCACAAGCAATGCTTGTTTTTTTTGGTGCTTACCCTGATGTGTTTGATGAACTTTGGCTTTTGGCTGTAGTTCCTAATTCAACTGTATGGGCTTGGGTTGCTTCGCCCCACTTGAAATGCTTGTGATCCTTTCCTTCTAGGTTCTTCCTTTTGTTTACCGGGCCATTGGTTCAAAGCACCTTCCCGCCAATAACATCAGCTTTGTCCATTTGGATTCCCACCCAGACCTTCTTATACCAGTGAACATGCCTGCTGATACTGTGTTCGATAAAGAAGCTCTGTTCAGGTAGGGTCACATGATCTTATTCTGCCACAGTTTTTGATGACATGGTGCCTAGCGGTTTCTTGAACCTTGATCTACTTGCCTCTTCCAAGAGGCCACCCTCTCTGTGTCACAGGAATGTAATGTGACAAGCAGCCTCTCTACATAAATGCCACCACCTTTACACCTTGATCCTAGAACCACCTAACTGGCTTGTCAAATCTGTTGATATGAACAAATTAATCTTGGTGTCTTTTTTTTTAAAAAAAAGTTAAATTTAGAGTAGGTCTTTATTTCTCTTAAACCAAATAGTTCTGTGTTTTATACCTAATTGTCCAGAATGGGGCAACTGAGTGTCCTCAGTTCTGAGCACAGATACAGTAGGGCCTCCTTATCTGCGGGATCAGTATCTGCTGATTCACTGATCCACAATCTGAAAATATCTAAATTATTTTTAAAAAATCCAGAAAAAAAATTATTTTCACTTGCATTACCAGAACCTGGCCATAGAGGGAGCCAGGGAGCGTGCTATGAAGAATGCATAGCTTGGTCTCGGGCTGCTTAAGGCAGCGATCCCCGGTCCGGTGCCGGTCCCTGGCCTGGGCCAGACCGGCCCGGCGAGAGAGACCTCCCCGCGCGCACTCACCCCCGCGCAACCCGTTTGCGCCTGCGCGTGTGCTCCGGAATGCCTGCACGAGCGCCGTGCCGCCATTTGCGCATGTGCGCGGGCCCGCACAAGCGTGTGCTGTCGTTTGCGCATGCGCGCAAGCAGCCGTGCGCATGCGCAAAATGGCGGCGTGGGCGCGGGCGCCCGTGCTTGTTCGCGCATGCACGCGCGCGGGGGGGTGCCCCGCCTTCCCCAGCCAGTCCGCAGACCGGAAAAGGTTGGGAAACAGTGGCTTAAGGCCTCTCTCTTCTTGCAAGCTTTCCCCTGGGAGGCAGCAACTCCTCCGCCTCCTGCCTGCTGGTTTACCTGGAGGGAAAACAAAACAAAACAGTATGGGAGTTTGAAAGTGTCATCTAAACAGGAAGTGGGACTGGGCAGTGTTTAGGGCCACCTGGCTTTGGCAAGCAGCTCAGCGGCCCTCTTGGGGCAGCAACAGTGGCCTCCGTGCTCAGCCTCCCTTTGGGTGACTGTTGGGTTTGTGTGTATCGGAGGGAGGGCCAGGGTTCCTGCTGGCTCCTTTGTCCCAAGGGCTTGCCTTCGCCTTCCAGATAGTTAGGGAGGGTTTTTTTCAGTATCCACAGGGAGGGGCTTGGAACCAGTCTCCTGTGGATATGGGGGTCCTACTGTACTCAGAAGTTCACTTCAAGTTCTCAAGGACTTAGGACAGAGCAGCACTCTTCCCCTGGTTCTTATGTTCAGATGTGACTACAGTGTGCACGCACACACACACACACACACACACACACACACACACACACACACACACACACACACAAAAGTATTTAAAAAGTTAAGGCTTCCAGCAGTGAAGAAAAAAAGAACAAAAAAAACACCCACCCACCATTGAGGAGAAAGAGACCCAAAAGAGGAGGACCATCCCCTCAAAAGGTTTGTACTATATTTGCAATCCTGTGGATTGCAGTAACATCGTTAAATGACAGTGTAAGAAAACTGGAAGCAGACTCAAATGCATTAAAACTATATTTAGTGCTGCTTAATTGCTTGGGGTACAGATCTTTGTATTCTTGTCATAGACGTTAAATTTTCTTGGTTGAATATCCACACATTTCCCTGATTTGCTCCAGTTTAAAACAAAACAAAAGCAAAATGTGCTGCTTAGACACCATCCCATAGTGCCTAAGGCACTCTTTGGAAGACTTAATTTAATTATGCAAGCTACACATTGCCTCCCTCCCAAAAAGCTGGATACTCAGCTTGCCAGCCTCAGAAGGATGGAAGTCTGAGTTGACCTCAAGCTGACTATCTGAGCCTGTCGAGATCAAATTCAGGTCTTGAGCAGAGTCTTGACTGCAATAGTGCATTTTAATGATTGCACCGTGAGGTTCTTTACATACTGATGTGTGTTCTTTGTATATTAGATGGCAGAAACCTCATTCTAACAATGATATTTGCACCCTACAGCCTGGAGGACAGCAATAATAATAATAATAATTTATTGTCATTGAACGTATATACACTGTATACACATACAACAAAATTCGCAAAGAACACTCAGAGACCAGACCAAAACACACACACCCTCATAACTATCCTAAAACCCAGAACCCCGCCTAAGAGCGCACAGTATCCACACAACATATAACACAACAGACCAAGTCATAGTAATACAGTCCAGCAACTCACTGCTGGTGATTCTTAAGTTCCTTGTTAAGTTCAATTACAGTGGACCCTCGCTACGGAATTAATCCGTATTGGCACGGTGGCCGGAGGTCGAAAAGTCTGTAGGTCGAATATGCATTTCCCATAGGAATGCATTGAAAACCATTTAATCCGTAACCGGCCCAGGAAACACACACACACACACACACACAAAATGAAAATAAATAGACCTTACCTTTCCGAAGCCTTCCGGGGTCCCCCGTCGCCGCTGCCCGAGGCCTCCGAGGCCGCTGCCCGAAGCCCTCCCCTGGTAGGCCCGGTCCACCCTGGGAAAGCCTGCGTCGGCGGGGGACCTCCGAGAGGCCTCCCATGGCGGCGGGGAAGGCCTGCGGAGGTCCCCCTCGCCGCCGATCGTGCCTCCGGAGAAGCTCCGAAGCACGATCGGCGGCGGCGGGGGACCTCTGAGATGCCTCCCATGGCGGCGGGGAAGGCCTGGAAGGCATCTGGAGGCACGATCGGCAGCCTACGGACTGGAAGGGGGAGGCGGGGAAAGCGCCAAATTTGAATTTGGCGCTTTCCCCGCCTCCCCCTTCCGGTCCGTAGGTCTATTCTCCGGCCGCAAGTCGATTGGAAATTTTGCGGCCGGAGAAGTCCATACCTCGAAAAGTACGCACGTCGAGCCGTGCGTACGTCAAGGGTCCACTGTATAGCTCTGGGATAAAAACTGTTTAAAAAGCGTGTCGTCCGAGTTTTAATTGCTCTGTATCTTCTGCCAGAAGGCATCAGTTCAAATAAGTTATAAGCAGGCTGGGAAGAATCTCTAAGAATACTAAATGACTTCCGCAAACAGTGGGATGCAAAGATATTGTCCAAGGTTGGGAGCTGAAGTCCAATAATATTTTGGGCAAATATTGTAGTAGCACATATCTCAGTCTTTATTTTTATTGTGTGTTGTTGCTGTTTTTACAGTGAGCTAAGTATTGAAAACTGGATTATGCCTGCTGTTTATGCTGGTCATTTTTCCCAAGTGGTATGGCTACACCCTCCTTGGGCTCAACAAATTGAAGAAGGGACCCATCATTTTCTAGTGGGCAAAGACACCTCTACCACTACAATAAGGTAACTATGGCCTGTGTTTCTCTACCCATGTCCAGAATGGTAATTTCATACCTTTCGCTGTACATGCCTGTTCCCTCTTAATGATTTCCCGCACTTCTTAACTTTACCTGGACTGTCTGCGATTATTATTTTGTCTTCAGAATGCACACTATTGTGTGTTATTTAACATTTCTATCGAGCAATCCTATGTATACTGTACTTACTCAGAAGAAAGTCCTATTTAATCTTATGAGCTTCACACTCATGTAGGTGTTTCAGATCAGGAGCCCAATCCATGTCGTGTTAAATTTTCTTCCATGAGCCAATGGTAGGCTTGTTCAAAAATGTGTTTCTCCAGCTTTGTTGTGATTTGCATAAAAGCAATTCCAATAGTAGTATAAGATTAATTAGCAATTTAAAAAACGAGGAAGCTGAGCAAATAGAATGACACACAAATGAGAATTGAGAAGCCGTGGTGTTTAAAGAAAGGGTTAGAAAAACAGTCATTTTTCACCTGATGCGAAAAGCAGGACAAGGCAGATCTTGGTGCTGTCAGATCTGCTTTGATGTTTTTTCCTAGGACCTACAGGCCAACCAACCAGACCAAGATACAAAAGATACACACTTACATGCCAGGCTGGTTATGTCTATGGGCTGAGCCAACAAATTTGTTTTCAGTAGCTGAGCTGGGCTCACATTCCTTTCAAACACAATATCATTTTGTCTTGCACCATCTTTCCTTACTTTAGCAGGCTAAATTTAAATGGGAGAAGTTATTTTATTGTTGTTGTGGAATGATTGGGAGAGGGAAACTCATGCCTATCTACTTTATATCTCCCAAAAATCTGCATGTAGATCTTCATCTAGTGTCTGCCCCTCCCTACAGCCTGGAAGACAACGGTATAATATGCTAAATAATCATTTCTTTGGAAAATGATTCAAAGATAAAGGTGCTCCACAGGTATGTAGATACCTAGGATGTATCTACATTATTCAGTAATAATAGTTTGATACCACAGCCCTGGCTCTAACCTACAGATTCTTGGATGTGTAGTTTGATGTGGGACGAAGAAGTCTCTGCTTGGCAGCTGTAGATCACTCCCCCAAAGTCCAGTGCTAGTGCTTTCCAGCTCAGCATCCAAAGTCTCTCACCAGACGACTAATCCCATGATTCTGTACAATGGAGCCATCATGTAGTGGTACCAAACTTCTAGACTTCATGTAATATAGAAAGCTCTCTTCATCTCTCTGAGCAGACACAGCCAAAACAATACCTCAGATGATCATTTCATTGACCAGGCAAGTTTCCATGAGAGAACAAACCATGGAGTTCCAGGAGGAGGACACAGAGAAGAAGCGAGGGCTGATCTAAAAGCCCCCAGGGAGGTGTCCTTTGTGCCTGTAAAATTGAGAATCCGGTGCTGCTTCCTGGGAGAAGGGAGCTGTCCCATTCACTGCCTTTTTATCCAAGCAAGCTTTTTAGTAAGAGGTGGTAGAACTGCAGTACAGTATTACTGAATAGCAGCCATGATACATTGGTTGCAAAAAAGGAGGGGGGGGGGGAAACAGTAGTCTGTGTGAGAGAGCATGGAATTTTCTCCTCAGCCTTGACCATACAGTGGCTAAAGCCACTGTGGGATGCTTGAATGTGCCTCAGGAATATTAAGGAGAAATATTATTATTCCAGGGTCACAAGCACAGATAATTACTTCCTTTCTGACGGTCTCTATGTCTCGGCTGATCAGCTAGAGAATGAGAAGTCTCTCCATCTGAGCGTCTGCCTCGTGAATCCCTCCAAACCATCCAGCGACTGGGAGGAAGAAAGCCAAGCTTTGCGTTGTGCTAAGAAACTCAAGTTAAGTGAGGTCAACACAGCTGGTGCTTCAGTCGCCTCTTCATCGAAGGATACTGGTGTCCCCCTTGCCCACAAGGACACAGAGACACAGGCAGAAGGCTTAGGAGAGGGGCTCTTTGCACATGAGCAGACTGCCGGCTTCCAGGGTCCTACAGCATCTTGCTCTTTTGGGAATCACACCTGTCAAACAACAGAACTTGTTAGAGACATTCTTCAAGTGTTGGAAAAGGCCAGCGCTTACGTGTTAGACATTGACTTGGATTTCTTTTCAGTGAAGAATCCTTTCAAAGAAATATACAGTCAGGTAAGTATCATGTTTCTTTTCGTTAGTAATCTGGTAAATCAGTGTGCGGGGAGAGACTGATTGATCATGTCAAAGGAAGCTTCCCCGTTAGTCTTCAAGTTTCAAATTATTTTCAGCTTTCATGCATCAGAACAGAATATTTTAGATCTTCACATCTCATTTCATTGGAGAATCTACACACAACTAGACCTACGATAAGGACATTCTGGCTGAAATCCTGTTGTACAGTTAGGCAAAAAGCGTAACTTTTAGAGTTGAATAGCCACAAGTTAAGAAATCTCTTTAAATATTATCTGTGGCATACCAACTCACATGACTCAGATAATTTATTATGTTTTTTAAAAAAATACTTATGATACCCTGCCTTTCTCCTCAAGATGACCCAAGGTAACATAATATCTGCAATATCTATGGAGATTTCTTTATTTACAGCAGTTCATCTGTCATTTGTATAACTGCACAACAGGATTTCAGCCACTGTGTCCTTGTCACTATGAAGTGGAGAACTGTAGAAAATGTTTCTGGTTTCATCTGTCTGGCATGTACATTTTTTTCAAAAGCAGGAACAACAGGGGCAAAACAAAAGACACAAAAAAAGTCAGCTGCACTTTGTCATTCAGGTCCCTTTTTAAATAATAACTATCTTAGAACTACAGAGCTGGAAAGCACCCTATCGATCACTGAGTCCAGCTCCTGTCAAGGAGCCACAGTGGAGAATCAAACTCCCAGCTACTGGCTCCTCAGCCAGATACCTAAACCACTGAGCTATCCAGCAATTGTTTTTTAAGGTACTCAAACAAATGGGACAAAAAAGATTCCCATGCCTTTTTTTTTTTTGGACACATGATGCAAAAAAGCAGACTTGATGTGCTGTTGTTGTATATTTGGTTTACTTGGGAGCAAGAATAGGACTGGAATTCTCACTGCACTCAGGGAACAAAATAATTGCACATGAGCAAGAATTGGTTGTCCACAATCCTAATCCTATTTGTTGCCATTCTCATTCAGATTAAAAAACCAAACAAACAAGAACACAGAACTCACTAAGGACTGTATTTTTCCCTCAATGCATGAAGCTGAATACATGTACATAGAAACATCTTGGATACCATCTTTCTTCCTCATGTGTAAGAAGGAATGTTATTCTCAGAAACTGACTGTACAAGGAGGCAAGCCTCACTCATGTAAGGCATGTAACACCAATTAAAACAAAACAGCAGAACAAATTAAAGCAATGTGGTATACAACTGGTAAAACAAATGACATTTTGAAATCTCAGTTGAAATAGCAGAGCTGGGTTTTCTTTTTTTGGGGGAAATAAGAGTCCCCATGTTTAAAATACAAATTATCTCCAGTTCTTTAAAAATGTATAGCCTAGTTCTTTCTGTTCTTAACTGTTGGTTTCTTCACATGCCAGCACCTGTACCAATACTGGCTAAAGTTGGTGGCAATTACATTCTGGGGCCACTGGCTCTGGAGGCCACCAGTTTCGGGAAGACTGGTAAGAAATTCCCATTGGGCGAGTGAGCTGTTTCCTTGACAATCTACTGAGCAAATTAGGGCAAAATCACATAGAAATTGATGTACCTGATTTTTTTTTCCAGTTGAACCCTCTACTGCCTATTTAACTTGTGAAAATGCTTAAGCAAGAGATGAAACTTTGTATGCATAGTGTATAAAGTAGTATCTCTTGAGCACGATTTATTTTATGCATCTCTTGATCTTTCCATTAAAAACAGTCCCCCCATCTTGTGATGCGGTGCTCCCCAACCTGGGGTTCTACATATGTTCTTGGACTGCGACTCTCAGAAGCCCTTGCCAGCACAGCTAATTGTAAAGGCTTCTGGGTGTTGCAGTCCAAGAATAGATTCAAGGTTGGGAACCACTGTTCTGATGCATGATGAACAGCTCTTTATCAGCAAGGAGGGAAGGAACATAGCATTGGTCCACTGTCAGGAGACAGGAGCTGCTCATATATATGTGCATGTTTGAACTCTGGCTCCTTTTGAAGCTTATTGCATCTTCCAAAAACCACCCACACCCACCTGTTTGGGAAGTCAATGCACAGAGTCCTTGAACATGGCTACCTATATGTGTGTGAGAAGATTAGGACATCAATCCAACACTGGCATTAGAGGAGGACAAGTAGAGCATCTTGGCATCTTCCCTTCCCACAGTAAAGTAACTGGCTGCGGTTGGAAGTTTCCATTTGTTTCCTGCCTCTCTTCAGCCCCCATGGTGAGCACAGCATGGAACTGTAACTCCAGCATGGAACTGCAACTTCCATCAGTCCTAGCCAGCTTAATATATACTGAAGGGTCATGGGAGTTGCAGTCCAGCATCTGGCTTATCTTTTGTGTGGCATTTTTGCTGGCAAAGGCTCTAAACATTTGTTGCCATGTGGAATGAGCATGCCTCTGGCTTTGACTACTGCAGGAGCATACTTGAACCTGCTCTCATTCTAGGTGCTGTGGTTGCAGAATATGGATATACGTCAGCCCTACAATTATTCTGTAATGCAAGAAATTGAAATAGTTAAAAAGTTTGTATGCCATCAGTCCAAATGGGGACTGCAGCCAAGAAATCAGAAGAAAACTAGAAAACTTCCAGAAAAGTTCATCAAGAGTATGGATGTGTCACTGGAAACCAAGACCAAGAGCATGCACACTCTTGTATTCTTGATCACCGTGTATGGGTGTGAAAGCTGGATAGTTAAGGAAGCTGACAGGAACAAAAATGATTTGTTTAAAATGTGCTGGACGAGAGCTTTGTGGATACTCTGCCAGAAAGACAAACAAGTGGGTCCTAGATCAAATCAAGCCTGAGCTAATCTCCGGAGGCAAAAATGTTGAAACTGAGGCTGGCTTACTTTGGGCACATCATGAGAAGGCAGGATTCCCTGGAAAAGATTGTAATGCTGGGAAAGGTGGAAGCCAGCAGGAAAAGAGGATCAAATTAGAGATGTATCAACTCCCTAAAGGAATCCACAAGCTTGAATTTACAAGGGCTGAGCAGAGCTGTTGAGGACAGGGCATTTGGGAGGTCTCCCTCATTCATAGAGTCACCATAAGTCAGAGGCAACTTGACAACACGTAAGAATGACAACGTAGCCTATCTCAATGCTGTTCTTTCATGCTGTGCTTGACAGTGCAAGAGAGAGGGACTTTTTTGGCTCCTAAACATTCAAGATAGTCTTTAGGGAGTGTTCTTTTACGGAGGGCTTTCATATATATGAATGTGTGTCTGTGAGAATTCCAAAAATTGACACCATTTATTCCCAGATAGTATTGAACCACAGCTCCCATCAGCCCTTGCTACTGGCTCTGCTGGCTAAGGCTGATGGAAATTGTAGTCCAACATCATTTCGAAGGCCACACACTTCCCAAATTTCTCACCTCTTCTCCCTCCCCCTTTTGCACCGAAATTTGCTTGTATACAACAGAAATGGAGGCTTCTCGGGAGCTCTTATTCATTTGTGGTCACATGTCTGAATTTCCATATATAGAAAAGTTTATGACTGTGTACTGTAAAAGAAAAGGGGAAGCTACTTTGACAGTCAAAGGCATATTATTATAGTAAGCATTGAATAATTTTTCTTCTTTTCCTTTATCTAAATTAGGAAGAATACAAGATTTTGCAAGAATTATACAGTTTTAAGAAACCTAACAGCACTTCATCAGAGGTATGCATGCTAGATAACAAAGGAGTGGGGCAATTAATTTTATTTCCTTTAGGAAGTTTTAAGACAGAGTATGAGGGGGAGAAGGGATTGTGGAGGAAATTGTGAGAAAGATTTAAACTACTTTGTGGTTATGCTAGGCTGATTACCCCGCAATCAGTCCTTAGAAATTGTTTTGTCACAGAACGTGTTTATGTGGTTTGTGTGAAAGTTTACTGGAAGTATGAATTTAACTTGTGCCAAGTAAAAGTGTGCAGAGTTGTGTTTTTGGACTGGAGGAATTCTGGGAGTTGTTATCCAAAACACACCTACACCTGGCTTGTGCCAAGGAAAAGATTTAAATGCCATGGTGAAAATAAAGCAGAATTCAGTTTTTTTAATTTTTAATTTTTTAATGGTCATATCCATCGTCTCTATTAAATGCTTTTAGCTCTGTGACATTTTTCTTAGGGATACCTCTCTTATAATGTGTTCTGGGTGAACTGCTGAAATGAGAGCACGTTAGATGCCATCCCAGAAATAAGCAAAGTAGTCAGTCCCCTTTCTTGCGGTCCTGTGGTTAGTGACTGCTGATTAGATTTGTCAAAGCTGATTGGATGGGATTTTCAGATTTTTTTTGAACTACATGTCCCATAATTCTCCTTCTGGGAGTTGTACCTGACAGACAGACATTTTACAGACACCCAAATATGGCTCATCTGGGAGAAGGGCCTTCCTGAATCAGGAGCTCGGCCTCCCAGGTGAGTCACCCTGAGGTGCACAGAAGTCTCATCTTTAATATCCATTATGGAACTCTTGTAGATGGCAGTGTTCTGCACATCACACAGTGTTATGCATTAATTTTAGACAAGATCAGTGGGAGGAATCCAGAGAAGAAACCAGTTACCTCCACTGCTGTTGCAGTCTGTGGGATTGCAGAGATTAAATATGTGTTTAACTGCCTTGGTTTTCAGTTAAAATTTACTGCACATAATTTTCTCTAGGCTGCAGCCCCTAGACTGAACTACTGTTAAGTGTGGAGGTGAGCTGGGAATCAGCCTCCTTGGGCAGATTCCAGGGTCCTCAGTGCCCTTGGGAAGAGGTTACTGTCCTAGTTTCTCTACAGTAACAGAGTTCCTTTACCCCACCTAGCTCTCATCAGGATTCTGGTGTCATTTAGGTTCTGTTATCAGGACACTGTAGAAGGAGATGGGCACCAGAGGGATCCCACAGGCTAGCATTTGGTTCAGTCTTGGTCCAGGTCCTAGATCCATGCTTCTAGCTTGTTGACAGGAAGATTGAATCCAGCAGGTGAAATGTTCAGATAACCTTGGAAACCACCAGGTAGCCCCCAATCCATGCAGACATGTTAATTTACCCATAAATTGCATATTGTTGGAATTCAGTTCATTGTTGCTTGGGCTTGTTTCTGCTTTTCTGCATCAAGGAGGAGTTGACTGACTGCGTTGAGAATCGCATCCACCAGCTGGAAGATCTAGAGGCTGCTTTTGCCGATCTGTGTGATGATGACACTGAAGAGAACCTGGAAAGATGGGCTTCTAATCCTGGGTAACAGTAACTGCATGGGCTTGAATGCTTGAACCTGGAGCTGTTACAAAAGAGGCATTTGAAGAAGTGATCTGGGGAGGTGTCGTAGGCAATGGGGGACTTGCCTGGGTTGTAGACCTCTTTTGGTGGGGGGAGAAGGTAGGCTTGGACAGAGCTTGGGAAAGATAGAATTTGTGACTACAGCTTGGTTTTGTAGGGCCAGAGAAAATGAATGTGACTTAATGTTTCTCAAGATTCAATGCAAGGCAGTACCACCACTATCATCCCTTGCTTTTGGAGACTCTTAACTCCAAGATGCTCCCAGGCTGCATGACCGTTTCTCACCACCACCACCTTACTGCTTTGTTGTTGTTTAGTCATTAAGTCGTGTCTGACTCTTCGTGACCCCATGGACCTGAGCACGCCAGGCCCTCCTGTCTTCCACTGCCTCCCAGAGTTTGGTCAAATTCATGTTGGTAGCTTCGGTGACACTGTCTAACCATCTTGTCCTCTGTCGTCCCCTTCTCCTCTTGCCTTCACATTTTCCTAGCATCAGGGTCTTTTCCAAGGAGTCTTCTCTTCTCATGAGATGGCCAAAGTATTGGAGCCTCAGCTTCAGGATCTGTCCTTCCAGTGAGTCACTCAGGGTTGATTTCCTTCAGAATGGATAGGTTTGTTCTCCTTGCAGTCCAGGGGACTCTTGAGAGTTTCCTCCAGCACCACAATTCCAAAGCATCAATTCTTCGGCGGCCAGCCTTCTTTATGGTCCAGCTCTCACTTCCATACATCGCTACTGGAAAGACCATAGCTTTGACTATGCGGACCTCTGTTGGCAAGGTGATGTTTCTGCTTTTTAAGATGCTGTCTAGGTTTGTCATCACTTTCCTCCCAAGAAGCAGGCGTCTTTTAATTTTGTGGCTGCTGTCACTATCTGCAGTCATCATGGAGCCCAAGAAAGTAAAATCTGTCACTGCCTCCATATCTTCCCCTTCTATTTGCCAGGAGGTGATGGGACCAGTGGCCATGATCTTCGTTTTTTTGATGTTGAGCTTCAGACCATTTTTTGCACTCTCCTCTTTCACCCTCATTAAGAGGTTCTTTAATTCCTCCTCACTTTCTGCCATCAGAGTGGTATCATCTGCATATCTGAGGTTGTTGATATTTCTTCCGGCAATCTTAATTCCGGTTTGGGATTCATCCAGTCCAGCCTTTCGCATGATGTATTCTGCATATAAGTTAAATAAGCAGGGAGACAATATACAGCCTTGTCGTACTCCTTTTCCAATTTTGAACCAATCATTTGTTCCATATCCAGTTCTAACTGTTGCTTCCTGTCCCACATAGAGATTTCTCAGGAGATAGATAAGGTGGTCAGGCACTCCCATTTCTTTAAGAACTTGCCATAGTTTTCTGTGGTCCACACAGTCAAAGGCTTTTGCGTAGTCAATGAAGCAGAAGTAGATGTTTTTCTGGAACTCTCTGGCTTTCTCCATAATCCAGCGCATGTTAGCAATTTGGTCTCTAGTTCCTCTGCCCCTTCGAAATCCAGCTTGTACTTCTGGGAGTTCTCGGTTCACATACTGCTGAAGCCTACTTTGTAGGATTTTGAGCATAACCTTGCTAGCGTGTGAAATGAGTGCAATTGTACGGTAGTTGGAGCATTCTTTGGCACTGCCCTTCTTTGGGATTGGGATGTAGACTGATCTTTTCCAATCCTCTGGCCACTGCTGAGTTTTCCAAACTTGCTGGCATATTGAGTGTAGCACCTTAACAGCGTCGTCTTTTAAGATTTTAAATAGTTCGACTGGAATGCCATCACCTCCACTGGCCTTGTTGTTAGCCATGCTTTCTAAGGCCCACTTGACTTCACTCTCCAGGATGTCTGGCTCAAGGTCAGCAACCACACTATCTGGGTTGTCCGGGACATCCAGATCTTTCTGGTATAATTCCTCTGTGTATTCTTACCACCTCTTCTTGATGTCTTCTGCTTCTGTGAGGTCCCTACCATTTTTGTCCTTTATCATGTCCATCTTTGCACAAAATGTTCCTTTAATATCTCCAATTTTCTTGAACAGATCTCTGGTTTTTCCCTTTCTATTATTTTCCTCTATTTCTTTGCACTGTTCATTTAAGAAGGCCCTCTTGTCTCTCCTTGCTATTCTTTGGAAGCTGCATTCAATTTTCTGTAACTTTCCCTATCTCCCTTGCATTTTGTTTCCCTTCTCTTCTCTGCTATTTGTAAGGCCTTGTTGGACAGCCACTGTGCTTTCTTGCATTTCCTTTTCTTTGGGATGGTTTTTGTTGCTGCCTCCTGTACAATGTTACGAGCCTCCATCCATAGTTCTTCAGGCACTCTGTCCTCCAAATCTAGTTCCTTAAATCTGTTCTTCACTTCCACTGTGTATTCATAAGGGATTTGGTTTAGATTATACCTGACTAGCCCAGTGGTTTTTCCTACTTTCTTCAGTTTAAGCTTGAGTTTTGCTATAAGAAGCTGATGATCAGAGCCACAATCAGCTCCAGGTCTTGTTTTTGCTGACTGTATAGAGCTTCTCCATCTTTGGCTGCAGAGAATATAATCAATCTGATTTCGGTATTGCCCATCTGGTGATGTCCATGTGTAGAGTCGCCTCTTGTGTTGTTGGAAAAGAGTGTTTGTGATGACCAGCTTGTTCTCTTGACAAAACTCTATTAGCCTTTGCCCTGTTTCGTTTTGAACTCCAAGGCCAAATTTACCTGTTGTTCCTTTTATCTCTTGACTCCCTACTTTAGCATTCCAGTCCCCTATAATGAGAAGAACACCTTTCTTTGGTGTCAGTTCTAGAAGGTGTTGTAAGTCTTCATAGAATTGGTCAATTTCAGCCTCTTCAGCATCGGTGGTTGTTGCATAAACATGGATTACTGTGATGTTGAAAGGTCTGCCTTGGATTCGTATTGAGATCATTCTATCATTTTTGAGATTGTATCCCAGTACAGCTTTTCCCACTCTTTTGTTGACTATGAGGGCTACTCCATTTCTTCTACGGGATTCTTGCCCACAATAGTAGATATGATAATCGTCTGAATTGAATTCGCCCATTCCCGTCCATTTTAGTTCACTGACGCCCAGGATGTCAATGTTTATTCTTGCCATCTCCTGTTTGACCACATCCAGCTTACCAAAGTTCATAGATCTTACATTCCAGGTTCCTATGCAGTATTTTTCTTTGCAGCATCGGACTTTCCTTTCACTTCCAGGCGCGTCTGCAGCTGAGCGTCCTTTCGGCTTTGGCCCAACCACTTCATTAGCTCCGGAGCGACTTGTACTTGTCCTCCGCTCTTCCTCAGTAGCATGTTGGACGCCTTCCGACCTGAGGGGCTCATCTTCCAGCGTCATATCTTTTAGCCTTTTGTTTCTGTCCATGGAGTTTTCTTGGCAAAGATACTGGAGTGGCTTGCCAGTTCCTGCTCCAGGCGGATCGCGTTTAGTCAGAACTCTCCACTATGACCTGTCCGTCTTGGGTGTCCCTGCACGGCATAGCCCATAGCTTCTCTGAATTACTCAAGCCCCTTCGCCACGACAAGGCAGCAATCCGTGAAGGGGACCTTACTGCTAGCGTACAGCATAGGCAAAGTCCCAGAATTCTGCAAGCAGTATGGCCTCTGCCTTTGCTTTACTTGGATTTTGGATGTTGTAGTCTAATAAATCACAGCAAGAATTTTAGTGCCATCTACACATTCAGCAGCCGTAGCAACTGTGTACATCAGACAGCCCTCATAGTTGGAACTCCTTTTATGCCACGACACATCCTTTTCCAATACCATTTGACTTCATTTCTATCTTATCTGTCAGCCAGATTCGTAAGGCATCTCACAGATCAGCTGTTTAAGACTTAATACAAGGTTTCCCCAAACTAAAAAATAAATTATAATGAATGATCAAGGCGGTGAGTGGAATGTTGCAGGCATGGCTGCGTAGGGAGACTATGCACATTTGGTTTGGGAGGTGGCTCGTAATGGCAGCCCCTCCTGCCTTGGGGGAACTTCCTTTAGGGAGCTCCTGGTCTCTTGTTGGGAGTGCATGAGGAATTCTGTTTTGCAGGAGCTGCAGATGCGTTGTGGAATTAAAAATTTCTTAATAAGGCATTACAAAAGTCATCAGGCCCAGAAAGATAGATGGAGAAAATTCCAAAGGATGGGTGCTTGGAAGTCCCTCGAAGAAAACAGTGCTTTTACAGTGCAGGCAGTTTACACTCTCATAGCTGCTAGCAGAGTGGTTAGCAGCGATGAGAGTATATGATTTAAATCACAAGTGGTTGTGATTTAAATCACAAATCCACAAGTGGTTTAAGTCATAATTAAATCAAACACTTAGTTTTTGATTTGAATTGTCAAAAGAATTCAATTTTAAAAAATTTAGATCATGATTTAAATCAATTTGAATTAAAATTTCCTTTGGCACATATGCATCTGTGAAACAGCCCTAAGCCCCAACTCTGCACCAGCTTCAATTCAATTCTTGAGCTTGTGTGAAAGTTTTATTTGCTGGGTCCAATCATCTAATCGTACCTGGATGTACTGGAAGCGTTGTGTAATAGCTGTCTAGATTCCTAGAGGAAATACCTCTCAGTCTGCAGAATGACAAAATCCACAGAATCATAGCTATTATATATCACTGGTGTTAGCCTTGTTCATAGCTTTTGTACAAATTTGTTTCATTTAAAATCAATGGCTTAACTTGGTATGTGTGTGTGTGTTTTAATCACAGGATGAAACCTCTAGTTCAGCTTGTGCATAGTTTGAAAAATCGACTGGGGACCCCAGATTATGAGATGGTAAATCTTATTTATTATGTAGCATCTATGAGTTGCTTTTTGCGGCGTGAGACTTGAAGCCTTAGTTTTTGCTGGGCTTAGATATCACAAGGAACCATGATTTATCATGATGGAAACAAACTCATCCATCCCTCTTTTCTCTCTAGTGCAACCCTAAAGAAATGGAAGTTTTTGTTTCCTGTTTCAGTTAACTACAGTTTAGTATACCATCTAAAGCCCACACAGCGGTCATTCTTTCATTCTTTTGAAGCAAACTAGTTTGTACTTAATTTGTTTCAGACAAACCGTAGTTGGGGGGGTAGAAATGATGGTTAATATTAACCAGAGTTTGCTGAATTCAGGCAAAATGTCAGTCCTGCCATTAATAAAAATAGGAAGCAAAAGCTTTGAAGCTCTTCTTGCAGTTCATCATCAGAAGGAGGAGGACTTCGGATGGGTTGTGGTGGGGCCTCCATACAATGTCTGTATTTGGGCATCATGATAGACTATGATTTACTGTGGCAGGAATAAATTATAGTCTGTCATTATGTCCAAATATGGTCATTATATCTAAGCATATCAACTTTATTCAGAGATCTGGTACTGGCAATTTTGTATGCTCAGTCTAAAGTTGTAATTGAGCTATTAGGTGTCAAGAGTAGATTAACACTCTGTAGTCTTAAGGATGTATTTTCCTTTCCTTTCTTTGTTGTTACTAAGGTTTCTTTACTTCTGTGAGCAAAAGTACTGATTAATTGTTTTGTAATCGTTCATTTTTTCAGGTCCATCAGGCTGGCCTTACATGTGATTACTCAGAAATTCCCCACCATGTTAGCACTGAGCAAGAGATTGAAAGTCTTGTACAGTCTGTGAAACATCTCTTGAGGACTTTGCCAAAGCCAACTCTGGTGACCATTGCCCGGTAAGCTTGAGTGGTTCCTGCTATGCAGCATAGTTAAGCTGAACAGCTGCAGTGCCACAAGCCAGGTCAAGCCCTTTTTCATTGACACACAGTTAGAGGATGAGAATCTCTTTGATCCCCAGTAATACAA
Organism: Intellagama lesueurii; assembly: GCA_037013535.1. Lineage (NCBI taxonomy): Eukaryota > Metazoa > Chordata > Lepidosauria > Squamata > Agamidae > Intellagama > Intellagama lesueurii. The sequence goes on along the minus strand of JBAJHW010000004.1, from coordinate 88,326,213 downwards.
TCTTGTACTTGTCTGCCCAGAAATAAGTCCCACAGCATTCAGTGGCTGAACTCATATCTGCACTGGCAACGAAAATGCCCTTTTGACAGCAGAACTTTTTTCTGCTGACTGCTCTCAGCTGAAACAGCGATCTATATGGCAGAATGGATCTCTTGGCTAAAATCTGCTGGCAGAAGATCCAAGAAAAGATGGAGAAGGAGCAAGATAAGGGATCAGGCAGATTGTGCCGGATGCAAATCCCTGGCAGACCAGGGACACAGCCTCTGTAACGGCCCAAAGTTAGGCAGGGGTGAGTCCTAGTCCTAAGTAATTCCTCATTTCCCTAGCCTGGAAGAGATCTGGATATAGGAGAGCTTCAGGTGGTTCTTTTAGGATTGTAGATCTAGTTTGCTAGGAGGGCAGGGAATGTTTGTGTGAAATAACAGGACTGATTCTCTGTAATGATTATACCTTGGATACACTTACAGTAGATTTAAAGAGTTGTTTATTTGTTTGCAGGTCTAGCTTGGATGATTACTGTCCTGCAGACCAAGTTGAGTTCATACAGGAGAAAGTTTTAGATCTGCTGAGCTCGGCATATGGCACACTGGACATTCATCTAGAATACTCGAAAAATTCATGTCCCACTGGAACAGCTTATTCCTCCACGGCATGAGCTATCAGATTGCTATCATGGGGAAAAATATGGATATGATGAAACTTCTTTTTCTCTTCTCCGTTGTTACCCCCTGTCACGTCAGTTTTGACTCACAGCATTAATTAATTAATGCTCTTCAAAAGTTCCTAATGTTCATAGGCTCAGGTCTTGGAAATTTAAAGCTATGTCTCCCTTTCCTGAGCCAATCTATCTCATGTTAGGTCTTCCTACATGGAATGGCATCCTTGCAAAAGAAAGATCTATTTCTGAGGATGGGCTGTGTTTCAGATACCCATTGTCCTCACTTTTTCATTGTGTTTCCCCCCCCTTTTTTTAGTAATTGTGCCAAAACATTTTAAAGGGGTGCAAAAGACACAAAGCAGAAATAGAAGTACTGTAGTAATGATATATATATAAAAAATTCAACCAGATTATTTTGCTGCTTTTTGTTATTTACACTTAGTAAAGGTAAATCATCCAATTTGTGGCTTATGTTTATTTTTTAGAAGAAGGGGAAAACTGATTTGGAAATAGTGCTTCCTGTATTTTTGCAGACAAGAGCCAGGCAAGAGTGGGAAGAAGAGACAACTAGTTTACCGTCTTACGTTGAAATTATTTCTCCAGGAGATTTAGCTGAAAACCCTGATTAAAGTTTTCTGTTTTGTTTTCAAGCAGTGGCCGTCCTGGCTGTGTCCGTTTCTTATGTTTGTTAAAATAACTTGGGTGCTTTGTGATTTTTCTTCCCACTTTCTCCAGAGAGGAGAATCCACATAGTTTTCATGGAATTCTCCCGCTTAATTCTCAGAACCACCAATCTGCAGTGTAGATTTGGCAGAATGGCGACTTACCTGAGGTGATAAAGTTGTACAGGAATTGAATGGAACGTATGAGGCAGGAGTAGAAATCGCACAGGCCAATGATTTTGTTTGGCCTCCACAGCATCCTATCTCCAAAATATTTTTGTTGCAAAAAAAAAACAAAAAAAAAAAAACAGAATTAGGCCTTCGTCAACCTCCAGAGGACACAGTTCTTGTCTAAAACAAGGCCTTCTCTCTATACCTTTTTTTTCCACAAGAAAGACCCCAACCCACATTTTCAAATGCAGAAGAAGGTTCTGTGGGAGAAGCTGGTGCAGACTGCAGTGGGTCCAGGAGTAATGGCATCTTGGACCCTTTCAGGTTACCCAGATGTAACATAAAGGTTGGACTTTCTCTCTCTCTCTCTCTCTTGCTTGCACCTAAAGCAGAAAGGAACTCCTGATCAATTTAGTGCAAAAATTTTATGTATAACCTTGTTGCAAGAGTGGACTGTTGGTCAAAGATTGCAGGTAGCTGCGTTTAGTACCATCTTTCTTATTTTTATGAATGTGTACAGTTTTTCTGAACTAAATGGCAGAAATAGGCAAAAGCCCCCCCCCCCCTCTGCTTCCTCTCTTTTGTTTAAAGCTGATACTCCTGTGCTTTTAAGGGTATGATTTAAAAAAAAAAAACACTAGGGAAAGCTTCCTCCATGCAGATATTGAAAAAGCATCCTGTGCTAATAGTTTGCATCTGGCTGCTGTGAAAAAAAGCACAAAACCAAAGTTGGTTTCATGATAAGCCTGCAATAACCCTGGATATTTCTTCTGAGGTGTTTGTTTGTTTTTGCAAGTGAAAGATTGTCTTGGTATTTGATTGATGCCTTGACTGTCATCCTCAAGTTTTAGATCAAAGACTGGGAAGCTATCCCAAATAGGCAGCAGCTGTGGTGTTACACAAGTGAAGATGGTCTTTGCCATCTGTGGTACTCTAGAGGATTCAGGGCATGTCATCCCAGGTTACACCAAAGACAGGTAACTTGTGTTGGGTCTGGAAGACAGTTTTGTCCCGTACCTGACCTGGACTGCAGCCCAAACTGCCACTGAAATTCAGTGGCCAATTTCACCACCAGACTTTGTCAACAATGGGGTAAAAATGCTCTTGAAGGCAAGTGTTCCTGCTTGCTTTAAATGTGTGGTAAAGGTTTGCTGTCAACATTGGAGGAAATCAGCATCAGCCAGAGAAAGCTAGCATTTAACTGGGAATTCTGTTTTGCAGCTCAATGATTTGCCAGTAAATTATAGCAGCGAATGGCTACAAGGCATTGAAGCAAGCTATGTATTTCTATTGTAATGGTTTCTTGGGTACCCATTGTATCAGGAGACCCAGGCTCAAATCCCTGCTCAGTCATGGAAGCTCACTGAGGGTGTGGAACTGGTAGAACCACTCCTTCAGTATCTCACCTTGAAAGCCCTATTAGGGTTACTATAAGTTGATGGCACACAATTAACAAAGAGTTTCTTGAGTGGGGGCACCCATCGGCCATGTGATTCACACTTTCCAGATAAACTACACCGTTCTTTTAAAGACAGGAGAGTGCTGCTTGGAAGAGTTTCTTTTTTGAATGAGAAGGCTGAACTATGCAGCCAGCTTGGGCACCTTAGGCTTTGGCAGAAGGATTCTAGGGCCTATGGACCCAAAAAGTAACTTTTCTGAACAGTGGCTTTGCTGTAGCCACTAGGTGAGTTCATCTAGGCCATAAATGGAGGAGTTCCAGGTTTCCATTCTTAGCCACCATGTTACACCAGGTCTTCCAAAATGCATCTGAAACAAAAGTCACTAAGACATATGTGGGCATCTGCTTGCGTCAAGAGTAGTTCTTTTTGCTGTTGTTCTGCCTGCACTCTCTGTGTGTTGCCTAAGTCTGCTTCATAGGATCCCCAACTCTGGAGAAGATTGTAGGGAAAGCAGACTGAGAGGAAGTTTGTCCTGCCAGCTGGTTCCATTCTGCAAAGGGGAGGCAGGACTAGAATTTACACGGATAGGAAAATCCCCATACAAAAACAAACTTAATGATGAAACTATTACTGCAATCCTTTATTTGTTCAGTAGGTGGAGTGCTTTACACAAAGTGTACAGTGTTGTTTGCCTCCTCTCCTTAAAAAGGAGTTTAATTTGTCTTTGCCTACTGTTCTGATGTAAAGTAGATTTGTAAGAGCTGTGGCGATAATGAGAAAGGTTATACACTTCATGCATTCTCAGATAGTTTAATGCATCACACTGAAATAAACAAGATATCCAGGATAGCAAAATAGATTGAGTAGCAGACTAGGATCCAGGAGACCCAGGTCCGAATCTCCGCTCAGTCATGGAAAATCACTGGCGGAGTGGAACTGGTAAAATCATTCCTTAAATATCTTACTTACCTTGGAAGTCTTATTAGGGTCACTGTTGGTTGTTTCCAACTTGATAGCACATAACACACACCACTGCTATATAGTGGTCTGCCAATTTTTTATTAAACCTACAAAAAAGGGGAGGGTTTTCAAGAAACTGGCTGTATATGACTGGCAGGTGATCTATGGTTTGTTGGGTGAGAATTTGTAGATCAGAAACCCTTTGGGGTCCAGTTGCTCCCCAAGTTTTCTGGCCAAGATTATAACTACAGTGCAACATTGTTAGGTGTTCCTGCTACTCTCTCTTACCCAGGTTTTTGTAACCAGATGCTTTGGCAAGGGGTTTCCTTGACTGGCAGTTCCAACCTCTTTTGCCACCCCTAATTTTATTCAGGAATAAAATTTTGAATTGGTGGTGTATCCCTCCATTTGAAGTTACTTACCCCCTTGGCACCTCCGGTGTTCTTCAAGGATTGGAAGGCTGTTTTCCTAAAGTCTCACTTGTGTCTTACTGTGGTGCTGGGAAGTGTCACTGGGAGTACTCATGGCACATGGGGTGGTGCTTCCACCTCTTCAGCAGTCTTCCCTGTGGGTGTCATCAACTCATTGAAGAGGCCTGTTCAGATAATGCCATGAGTTATGTTAAGTGGAGTAAACAGAAAAAGCAATATGTAGAAAGAGAGAAATGTGGTGAATAGGGCAAATGAGTTCTGCTTGACGTCTGTATTAAGCATTGCCTGCCTACCAAATCTAAGCGGGTCACATTGCATCATGAAGTCTTTACAGCAGTGGTTCTCAGCTTTGGGACCCCAGATGTTCTTGGACTACAACTCCCAGAAATCCTGGCCAGCACAGCTAGTAGTGAAGGCTTCTGGGAGTTCAAGAACATCTGGGGACCCAAAGCTGAGAACCACTGCTGTAGAGACTTCATGACCACACGCTGAGGGATTTATGGCAAGGAGCCCCTTCTCCATCCCCTTCTCTTGGTTCCCACACCTGTTTTCCTTATGTTTGCGGTGCCCCTCTAACATACTGCCTTCTTTATGAACTGGGGTGATTAAATAGTTGCTGCTGTAAGTCCCACACCATTCTCCCTTTTAAGGAGGCTGGCAGTAGCTCCTCTTCTAGGCCATAGCTGGTGGCTACCTGTGACAGCAAATGGCTCTGGGGCAAGGGGAAGCCCACAGGCCATCCCAGGAACAGTCCAAACTATCTAAGACAAGAGAAGTGAAGGTGCTTATGCTTTCCTTAAGCTTGCTTGCCCAGTTCAGAGGCTATACTGATTTCCCCTGGTGGTTGGTATAGTCTGGGTATCCGTCCAGCAGGCAGGAGTGCCTGCTGTAGCAGCTGCTCTGAAAGGAGCCTGGCTGGGTTTGTCAGCTCCTGTGGATGCTGTGATTATAAGAGTTTCCAGACAGGTGCTGGCAAGGCTCCTGGAGAAGCTGTTGTTCTGGTGAATATTTGTCTTTCCTCTTTCCTTGTTTCCCTGCAACCTCTTGGCTTGCCCCTATGAGACATTAATTCAGTTCTTCAAAAAACCTCCACTGTATGAATGTGAGATATTGTGCTTCTGCATGCATGGTTCAAAACGGTAGGAAATATTGCTGCACAGTATTACGCCTGCATTGCTGGCAGAAAAAGGGATGCCAAGCTTTATACAGCAAAGGGCAACCTGTATGTTACGAACACCAATGGTGTCTGTTACGAACACCAATGGTGGTCTATAGCAGTGGTCCCCAATCTTTTCCAAATCGCGGACCGGTTGGGGGGGCAGGGTCTGTGGGAGGGCAGGGCACCCCCTTGCGCTCGCGGGTGGGCAGGGCACACACTCGCGCATGCGTGGATGTGGGGCGTGCTCACGGGGTGCACTCGTGCACATGTGCGGGTGGGCGGGGCGCACTCACGCACATGTGCTGGTGCGTGGGGCACCCGTGCGTGCAGGGGGGGAGTGTGTGGGGGCGGGAGATCTGTCTCCGCGGCCAGGTCCTGCCAAGGCCACGGCCCAGTAACGGGCCACGGACCTGGTTCCCTGCTTGGTGTCACTTTGTGAATGGCCTTAGGGAAGAAAACTGTCTGCCTTGCTTTTGAGTTTTTAGCAGGAAGTTGATGTTCAGAAGCCCAAAGCAGGAACTTTTCATTAAATTTATATCGCCACCTTGTGTCTGTACATCAGACTGCTGCTAGGACACAGCTGCAGTGCGCAGAGTTCAAGATGATATACATCATCTTGAACTCTGCACACTGCAGCTGTGTCCTAGCAGCAGTCTGATGTACAGACACAAGGTGGCGATATAAATTTAATCACCCAAGATCACCCTGTGAGCTTCAGGATCAAATAGGGATTTAAACATAGATCTCCCCATTCCTCCCAATCTGTAGCACTCACTACTATACAATACCAGAAAGCCAGAACCAAGAAAGCACTTTCAAGGTAAGTAACCCAGTTTGGAGAATCTACTTTCTACAGCAAGAATAGCCTGCCTGCTTGTATAAAATTGAAGCTGTTGGGATTTTCTTATGCATAAGCATCCCCCATCTCTTGCACAAAGCGAGTCTTAACTCTATGGAACAGCCTTCACGATTGATTTGCACACCTGGAGGGTTCAAAGGGTGATGTCTCATCCGTGAAAGAGAGCCAAGCGAGGGAGCCTTTGTGCCACAGAGTCTCATCTGCCGAGTCTTCAATGCCAAGTGTACTTAAGTGGTCTCTCACAAAAAGCATCATAGGCTTTAATTTTGGCATTACCTGCAACCTGAGCATAAAAGCACTTCAGCAGAGATGAAATTAACATCCCAGAATTTGTCTGTAGGTGTTTAAGAAATTACTTCAAATGAGAAAAAAAAAATGAGTCACTTGCATTCCCTCTGCCTGACTTGCCTCATGGGGTTATTGTGAAGATAGAGGGGGGTGGGGAGGCGAGCCACATGCTCTGCCTTGAGCTCATTAAAAGAAAAGTGGGGTTTACAAGTAATAACAAATAGAACGAGGGCAGCATGTTATAGGCCAGGAGTAAAGAAGCTCTGTGACCCCAGCGGCTGATTTTCTATTCTTGGGACCTACCACAGGCCATACCAGCAAAATAAATAAATCAAAATGCAAGCAAGACAACAGTCCACTCTAGGTTGTATAAAACCTCTTCCGGGTTTGTGGGTAGTTTGACAAGACACAGTGTGATCGTCTACCTTGTTTTCATGGATGCTTGAGAGGCAGGGCCTGGGCAGAATGTTAATTTGAGATCCCTCAACCACTGCTGCTTTCTCACAGCAGTTGAGGGAATTGTCATTTTCCCCCTCAGCTGGAAAGAAAAAGTAGAAAGGCATATCATATTTCGTTAATAAGCTGTATTTGAATTGGGATCTTTCATACAGCTAAAGTTAAAGGTATTCGCTACAATGACAAGCTGCATTCAGAATATTTAAAAAGTTGTCTTTTCTCCCCCTCCCTCCTTTCCTTTTCTTATCAATGAAGTTTTGAGAAGAGATGTCTCAAATCCCATTCTCTGGACAGAACACATAACAGTGACGGTCTTGACTGTACCCTGGTGGAACGTAACTTGTTTTTTATATAACAAAAGCTAATTTGGAGAATGTCGTCCTTCACCATTCAAAATTGGCAGAATTAGATAAAAGCAAAGAGCTGTGATAATATTTGGGAAAGCTTTCACCAGGCAGTTATTGTAAATTATTTTCAAACTCCTACGAACAGAGATGGCCACAAACTGACACAATGGCAGTTCATGATGGTTCGTGGTTCATCGGTAGTCATGAACCACGAACCATAAACCATGCCAAATTTTTTAAAACATGAAGCAGTTCATGGTTCCTTGGCGTTGGGGCCCATCTCTAAATGAAGGGGGGTGCTTTCTGTGTTTCCCACCCCACACACCCCTTCATGGGCCCTAGCACCTGCCTTACTTGTTCCAGGCCTCTTCCACCACTGCCCAGCTGAGAAGGATAGTAGGCTTTCTGGGCCCTATGTCCTGCACCAGTACTTCCTGGGAGGCTTAGGGTATTGTGAGTAGTGTAGTTCTTTGAGGGTTCCCTATATATAGCCCAATGGGCAGCAAAACTACAGTTTGCGTGATATGCAAAGGCTCGGAGGAAGCACTGGGGCAGGAAGAAAGGCCCAGACAGCCTACGGTCCCGTTCAGCTGGGCAGCAGTGGCATAGGGTGGCCTAGAGTGAGTAAGGTTAGTGCTGGGGCCCATGGAAGGGGGCTTTCAGGAATGACGCAAAATGTAACACCAATGATTAAAAAGATCTGCATATTATTATTTTTTGTCCTGGGGTGAAGGGAGTGAGTCCTCCTCTTCCTCTTCCTGCTGTCACCGCTGTGTGTGATGGCAGAGGAGCCGTTGCATTTGGCCATGCCTCCTGTCAGCTCCTTCCCTCCCTGCAGAAATACATTGCAGGCCAAGCAGCAGGGAAAGTTGGGGAAAACTGATAGAGCTGAGAGGGCTCTCCTAAGTACAAGTATGTGGGAGTAAGCCCACTTTGTTGTGCTATGAGACAAGTCTGTTACCTGTCGTGAGTGGGTTCAACTTTGGGAAAACCCCATTCCCTTTTTTTGTTCCCCAAAAAGTGGAGACAGGCTTTCTTCATAAATGTTTTTTTTTTATTATTTTCAAACACCCGGAGAACCATGAACAACAACTTCAATTAGACCAACGGTTCCCTCAGTTTCCCTGCATTCAACATAACAGTCCCTTAACTCGGCGTCGCAAGAGAGTTCACCATCGGGGGTTCACTCCAAACCGTTCGCGATATGTGGGCTTTCTCGTGGGCTTCCTCAGACTGGGACATATGGTACCGCAACAGGGGTGCCGAGCCCACTATCCCTCTGTGGGCATTTCTGGTTGAGACATCACCACTGGTTTGGCCCCCTTCTTCCATTGATCTTCCTTCTTGGGATAGACATACACCATCCATTGCACTGGTTCTGCTTCCCCCAGCTGCACTGCCAATCCTTCCTTTCTTTGCCTTTTCAGCTCTTCTCCTTTTTCCTATCTTACTCCCCTCAGGTCTCACGTTGCGATATTGCTGTCTCCTTTCTATTTCCTCTAGGGCAGTTTTATTTTAACATGCTCTCCTGTCCAGGGGTCTTCCATTTCTAACCAACCCCATTCTCAGGGCTTGAAAAATGCACTCGTCCATTCGTCTGTGACGAGTGAAAAATGCTGCTCCACGAGCCTCTCTCTCTAATCCTGCAATCCTCCCCTCCCCCCTTCCATTGCAAAAGGAAAACTGTCCTCTTCTCGCGTGAAGAGAGTTTGAGTGGCACATAGAGATATAGCTCTGCAAGAGAAAGTAGAGTAGTCCCATGCTGGAGAATATGGAGATTCCCTGCTCCCAATTTCAACCGAACGAGGACACATCCTGGGGTGGGAGGGAACCGTGGCTCCTTAAGAGGCCGGGCGCTTTTGCTTTCAGTTTTATTTTTGCTGGAGACATTCAAGAGAAAGGCATTCAAAATACAAGCTTCATGACCCCACAGGCACCCAGGTAATAAAGCAACCCAAGTCTGGGTATAAATCAGTGATTCCCGTGTACGTAATACAATTTATTTTGGGTTTGTACGCATTGTTACGTAGAAATAAAAGTGAACAAGTGCCTTGTTTAAATTTGTTAACATAAATTGCAAGGCTATAGTCCGCTCATGCTGATTGGTGACATATTTGACTGACTGGTGAGACATTCTAAAAATTTTCAAGCCCTGCCCATCCTTCCTTCACCTCCTTTCCTTTCTTTTTTCTCCTCTTCCTTTTCTACCTCAGTCTCTCAGTCTAGCTCTCTTTTCCCTTCTTCCTTCTCCTCAGCCCCTGTCACCAGATATCCCTCTACTATTGGCTCCTCCCCTTTCTCGCCCTCCTCTCGCTCTTCTTTCCTGCTCTTTTTCTCCTCTACTCTCAGTTAGGCCACTGCTGGTATCAGCGTATATGCTGTCTCGTATCACTCTTTTGTGGGCGCTGGAGGGGATGGCTCACACTCCTCTTTTCTGTTGGGAAGTGGTTCCTCCTCACACCTGTTTGCCTTCTCTTACCTGTTGCACTACCACCAGAGCTTGGACAAGTTCCTTTTTTGGACTGTGAAGTCCCCAAATCCCCTGACCACTATGTCCAGTGACATGGATTAAAGGTTCCAGAATTCTCTAGTCATCATGGCTTGTATATTGGTCTGTGTAATAGGCAACACAACAGGTGAAGAAGGAAAATGGTGGCGGAACCATTGAAAGAAGAAGAGGAATGTAAGCTTTGATCATCACTCCCTAAATATAAACAGGGGACACTCTATGACTTTTACAGTCTCTTTTTTTGCCCTGAAAGGGTAACCCAATTGTGTCTGGAAAACCTGTTGGATTGTCAATTGTGGATTTTAATAAAAAATTTCATGGCAAGAAAAAATAAATTCAAATGGGAAACATGTTATAACATGGAAAATGGAAAAAGCATGTAATAGACATTCAAAATGTATTGTACTGTCTGAAAATAATGTCAGTCAATTACGTAACCTAGCCTGTTGTATTCCAAAGGAGGGGGCTAATACATGGCCTGCCTGGCCTAGGAGATCCCTGGTTCAGGACATCACTCAGATAGAGATTAGGGCATGTTGATGTCCCAGACCTATAGGAAAGCTAGAGTCCCACGACAGATCGTTTTGACTATGCATAACATCAAAAGATAGATAAACAGAGATTTCTACCATGTGTATGGAACATCTCAAAAGATCATGAACCTTGTTTTTGCATCTCTGCTTGGACTCGGTGAGAATTATGAAATGTAATGTGACATTTACTATAGCTTATGCCATGCTCAGCTTTGTTTTTACAAATAATATGTATTGGAATAGAGATTTTTAAGTGATTTATGTGAGAGTTTATGTATTTTATTCTTTTTTACTAAGAAAATAGCCTTTTTACTAAGAAAACAGGCTTAATATTGTATCCTTTGAAGTACTAAACTTCAGTTTTATGCCATTTGAATAAAAGATCATACTTTTAGCAAATTCTACATTTTTATAGATTAAAAATGTTATTTACGTATACGAACAAAAAAGGTTTTGTACTAGAGAACTGAATTTTGCAATATATATTCATTTAGTTTTACATTTTTGGGCTTTTTACATGATTACTTGCTTGCTAAATAAATATTTTAAAGAAGAAAAGGATTCATTTTTGAACTTATAAGTTAAAATTCTGAAGGGTATCCAGGAAGGAAGAAGTGAATGAATATAAAGCAAGATACAAAATTTTCTGTGACCATAATTAAATTCCCTGTCAGATGTTTATAAAACACAAATCTGAGTCACTCATAGGAAGTCTGTAAAACAGGAGCCCTGAGAAGGCACTCAGATATTCCTCTGTGGAATCTGACAGCATATTCTAATTTGTAATTTTAATTAACAAAATTACAAATTAATTTACAAAGTTAAAATTGATGAGGTGGGAATTGATGGTCAAGGAGAGAGATGGAGGTTTCTCAGAAATCTAAAGGGAGACACGAAATTTTGAAAAGTTTGGAAACCATGGTTACAGAGGAATGTATCTGATAATTACAGTTCATAGGTAGAGATGGGCAGGAAAGGAACTAGAAACCAAAAAACAGAAACAAAACCCATGAACCAGGCTGGTTTATTTAGTGGATCGTTTGGGGAACCGCACGTTCACAGAGCAAAGTGAAACGCCAAATATTTGAGTAAGTGCTCATTACATTTCTGTTGGTTAAGGACTGTTATTTCTGTTTCTTAAAGGACACTACCCTGTTTCCCCAAAAATAATACCTAACCTGAAAATAAGCCCTAGTATGATTTTTCAGGATGCTCATAATATAAGCCCTACCCCAAAAATAAGCCCTAGTTAAGTGAAACCCCACCCTCCACCACTGTGCAGCATTGTGCAGCAACCTGAAGATGACATGACTAAAGTAAAACATCCCCTGAAAATAAGCCCTAATGTGTTTTTTGGAGCAAAAATTAATATAAGACCCTGTCTTATTTTCGGGGAAACACAGTATCACCGCCAATAATTTATATCCCACCTACTTCTTGCTATGCTTATGGAGTTCTATTTAGAGAGATTTTGGGGGGGGGGGGGGAGTTGCGAAAAATGCAGCAATAGCAATCCTGATGTGTGAATTTCGCTTTGGACCAAGGGCATCTGCCCCCAGCCAGAAATGTGTGTGTGTGTGTGTGTGTGTGTGAGAGAGAGAGAGAGAGAGAGAGAGATGAAATGCATCAGAGATGGTCTACTACAGTCCCAATTTTTTTTCCAGTTCCCCTGCCCCTCCACTGAGGAGAAGAGGAAATGTTCAATTTGCCAATATATCCTGAAGTGACTTACTTATTGAGCCACTTCACAATACAGTATCAGAAATTCCAAGTGGAAGGAGTTGAGCCAAATATGCTCTGATATGCCATCTGGATCTGAGGATCACATCAAATGGCATATCAACTTCTAATGGACTCCAAGCAAACCTATTTAGCCTGCACAAGCCCAGTCCAAAAGAACCCATGTAGAAAAGCATTAAGTGAGACAGGGAGAGAAAAAAATCAGGTCCACAAATTATGCCTAGTAACATGGATGCAAATCTTTCACTTAGCAGATCTTTTGGTGATATTGTGTACAACAGGGTCCCACAATCTACCATGGATGCCTGAAACCACAGATATGAGGAACCCCTATAAATAACATACAAGGGAATGGGATAAAGGCCATATGGGGGTGTCATTGTATTTTGTATATAGAGCTGCAGCAAACTGTGGATAAGTGAAACTGGATACCTGTCCCAGAGATACAGGGCCCCTATTGTATTACTTTCATTTCCCCCTTTCCCTAGTTCAAACAGTTGCACATCTTTGGGTAAAATTACTTTTACCCACCAAAAGGCCAAAGGGCAGGTTAGCCAAGTTTTATTTGGGCATGTACTGGACGGGGGGGGGGGGGGGGGGGGGGCTAAAATATGCACTTTCATAATATAGACTATTATTTTTTAGAGATGAAGACTTTTTGAATTAATCTAACCCCACAAACGCAAGGTGGAAGGTAAAGTATTATATCTGTTTGTCATAGATGTTTTAAGAACAATCAGCCTCTCAAAAAAACAAATAAACAAACAAACAAAACAAGATGCCAGCCCTCATTCAGTGTGAATACATAGGGATACCAACCCAGACATTTGAGAGGTAAGCACTCAAAGCCCTGGACCTGTTTGAATGAATCCTGTTGGTCTAGATTTCTCTCTTTTTTTAAAAAAAAAAAAATTTACTTTCTGGTTCTTTCTGTTCCATATATGAAGGATTTGAGAATTTTGAAAAATTCCTATAAAAAACTAATTGAAATGAAGTTCCCTCCCATCCCTGTATTGAGAAGAACATCAACCGTCTCTTTGCCTCATGCAGCAAAAAGCCGTGGTCCAGCTCTGCTCCAGCGCTAAAAGAATCACCTTCTATTGGAAGAAAGGCGGCTTTTAATTTAATCTTGAGCTTTTTCTCACTTTACTGCTTTCTGGCATTTTTCTGTATTGCTGGTTTAGTGCAGGTTTCAAAGCCAAGGAAGGAGAACAGTGTTTGGAGAAAAGGTCTGGCTCCTGCCTATTTCTTAGTTAAACAAGTACTCCAACTATATGTGAATGAACAGTTGCTCATTAGGCTCCCTGCCACTGCAATGCAAATTCCTGTGGGCATGCTTCAAAGCCTCCGAGGTGCTCTGTGACTTAACAAACCAATCCTGATTGTCTTAACATTTCATTCTCATGTTTTCTTTCTCTCCCCACCCTGCATCCCCCCGGATTTAATTCCCTGCACTTCCAATTAGTTTTAATAAATAACTGGAGTGAAACCAGGTCAAGGCTATCAGCTAAACAATTAGAAGTCAGTGGTCATTCGCTGCATGAGAAAAGATATTTTGAATCACGCATGTACGTCAACAATATTTGGTGCACCTTGTTAAGCAACTGAAGGGTAATTTTGCAGAGAGGGATTTGATCTTTCTGATTTAAGGCTGCAGTCCTGTACCCACTGATGTAGGAGTAAGCTCCACTGAATGCAACATCTCGGAGGCATCATGGATAGGACTGCAGTGCATGCAGAACTTAGAAATGTTGCTTTTTAAAAACTAGAGTCCATCTAGGGATTTTGTAAGTTATGGTCCAATAAAGTAATTTTCTACACAGTGGCAATAAGGATCCAACAGAACTTGAGAATATAGACAACAACTACATCATCCATAGATGATTATGGAGAACTGAACAGCAGCAGTATAATACACTCTCACAAAGCATTATATTATATAAGATGGGGCCTATCCCTGCATTTTAGGCCAGTGTTTTAAAATAGATTAGAGACATTCTAATTGTTCTCCTATGGATAAGCTTTGCATTGAATTCTGTCATCTTTTTTTTTAACTGTTGTTTGTTCCCAAATATATGTGAAATCTGGTTCCCCCCCCCCCCCCGCCCCTTTCTTCATCTCCTTTACACACAATTATGCCATCAGTTCTGTATGGAAAATCCTAATAATTTAACTTTAACTCCTGCTTTTGCTGCTCTTATTTGACAGTTACCAGTTTTAAATAAAAATGATGTACCCAACAAAATGTTATCTTCTTTAACTTGAAAAAGAAAAAGCACATGGAAACACAATGCTCTTGAAATAAGCACATAGATATAAAATGTTCTCAGGGGTCTCCTAATATTTTTAGTTACTATGGTAACCCCTAGCTTTCAAAATAAATGTTTGGTCTTGGAACTAGAAATTATTGGGATTATTAATGTAGTTGGCACATTTGCTGCACAGCTTGACACACCAAATGAAGGGGTCCATTAAATAACTAGAGTTGTATTTAATAGCATCTGCTACTCTTAGCCTTTCATTACAATTGAGATACTTCACGATAAAATGTTATGTTGACTCTGTATGGGCAGAAGTAATGTGGAAATGTTTATATTAATACATAGAAATGAACATAGAAATATAAGTTTCTACCTTTCACAGCTTTTTCAACAATTCTTTGCACTTTCTTGTAATCTTATGCACATCCATCTGGGACATGGTCCCCCTAAATAAACTGGGGCTTGTTTCCAAATGAACTCCCACAGAATTGCACTGCACACCAGAGTTGCAAAGAGCATGTGAACATTCCAATGAATTCAATATGACTTCCATCCAAGTCACTGTTTATGAGAAGCCTCTCAAGCAGACACTCAAGGATGTGCAAGAAAGATTTAATGGCCTGTTAAACCTGAGTATCCCGAATTGAATTTTGAACCCATTTGAAGTACAACCCACACAAGTTGAGGCAGAAATTCAAGAGACTCTGATTAAATCACTCAGAGTGATTTAACTGCACATTGTCAGTTCAATCAGTTTTAAAAAGATTTTTGGATCAAGAGTGATCTGCTGAATAAATTTCCAGCACTGTGGGAGAAAGCCCAAATTTTTTTATCGCCTCTCCCTCAACGTATTTGGTTGAGTGTGGACTCAGCAAGGTAGTTTCCTTAACAAAATCCAGGAACAGAATTGATATTGTGATAAGAGGTGACCTCTGACTGTCATTGTCTAATTTGCAGCCTGATATCGTGAAACTTGCAGAAAAGCACCAAGCTCAGGGATCACATTAGACCTAATGGATGTTTAATTTCATACAGTCTTTTTTAGTTTTATCAAATATGTTGGAATATTCATGTTATCTTGATGTTCAATAATAAATAATTTTATGTTTATCTCTTCATGTTCTATCCTTGTTTGACGGGGGGGCCCTGGAACCTAAGAAGAGCTCCTAAGGGGGCCATAGTAAAAAAAAAAAAAAGTTAAGAATGGCTGCTGTAAATTATATTGACTACTGACAGAGGTGTCATCAACACTCAGTCTGACCTTTACTATGTAAAGCTTAGCATTATTTTTCCTGCTGGCAATGCAGGCACAATATTGTAAGATGATGTTAGATCATTTCCTACATTCATACACCAGAGGATATTTTGAAGGATTGAATTAATTATGATTACTTTGAAGACCTCAGCAGGCTGCAAAATGACAGGACCTTTCAGATAGGACATTTTGCTGGCACCAAAAAAGCAACAATGCTTAGCAAGGTTGAGAGAAATAGCATGTATACATTACTGAAACAGCAACATCTACATTGGCTTTGGTATGTTGTGAGAATGGCTGATGGTCGGATTCCAAAAGATCTCCTGTATGGAGAATTAGTGCAGGGAAAGCGTCCCAGAGGGAGACCACAGCAAGGATATCTGCAAGCGGGATCTGAAGGCCTTAGGAATGGACCTCAACAGATGGGAAACCTTGACATCTGAGCGTTCAGCCTGGAGGCAGGCGGTGCAGCATGGCCCATTTTGAAGAGACACTTGTCCAGCAGGCTGAGGCAAAGAGGCAGTCCCGAAACCAGCAAAATCAGGGAGTTGGACAGGGGACAGATTGTATTTGTCTTCAGTGTGGAAGGGATTGTCACTCTCGAATTGGCCTTCTCAGCCACACTAGATGCTGTTCCAAGTCCTCTATTCAGAGCACGTTACCATAGTCTCTCGAGACTGAAGGATGCCTACACGGGCGTGAACAAAGGACTTTATGCTGATTAGATACCATCACGATGCAGAGACTTTAAGTTATAGAAAGGAGGGCTAACTGTGTGTGAGAGCTGGAGAAGAAGCAGCAGGAGGGAGTGACAAGTTTGAGTGCCTTCGTTGACTGATAAGGAGGACTTAGCAATGGTAACATAGAACAGCATAGTGATTAAGCAGTAAATCCATTATACTCTAGTTAGCTTTTTATTGTTTTATTGGGAATTGCTTTCAGAAGTTCATCTAATCCTTAGAGGCTTGGCATTTTAACAGTACAATTTGTAACTCTTTTGAATATCCTATGTTTTATAACATTTTACTCTTTTCTTAAATAAACATTATTTTATATTTTACCCAAGTGTGATCCTTTTATATTTTACCCAAGAGTGATCAAACAAGGGTTTGAGTGTCTAAAGAATGTGTCTTAGCCACAGGACTACGTTGGTTATTTTTGTTCTTTGGGTGTTCTATCTGGTCAGGCTGGTGTGCAAGGCTTAAAGTACACAGCCAGCGGTATTTTATTCCAAATAAGGGAGTAATTAGAAATCTAGGGTTAGAAGCTTGCCCATAGTTGCCCATTAATGCACCTTCTAGGTTTCACCCAGCCTAGAATTCAAAGGGTGGTGGAATTTGGGAACTAAAGTTGGCCCCTTCCCCTAGTGGAATAGCACCTTTTAAGGAGGGGCATTCCTCACAGTAGATTACAAATATAAGGTCTGCAGATAGATTGTTGCGTGATCTTCAGTCTAACTATCCAGAATGTTTTTATGTTTCTTTTCGGTTTCATAACCCATACATCAAAAAAGTGACCTCTTCTTTCTTGAGGACAAGTTTTATGGTAGGGTGGATGGGACGGCTAACAGTAGGAGAGATGGGGTTGTGATCAAGTAAGAAAGCCATGTGACCATACTTTTAAAGAAGACCTTGACACGCTGGTGGATTATCTTTGGCCATCCAGATATTTGGGACTTCAGCTCCCAGAGGTTCCAAGTAGTGAGGCTAATAATAAAGGAATGTGGGGATTATAGCCCTAAAGTTCTGCAGGGACAAAGATTCCCCACTCCCGCTGGAAAAAGTTTAAATTTAAAATTGCAAAACATTGCATCATTGCTCCAACAGGTACTTTCCCCCTCTTTCTATCTCAAATGCCTTGGACCCTTGCAGAAGAATTTTTAAGAAAGTTAGTGCTTTTCAGAAGGGCAGTGGTAGGTACAGTGCCAACTCTTCTCAAATCCCAGAGCCGCCTGCCACAAAGAAAACAAGATTGTTCTAATACCCTCAAAGCGATTTTTGTCAGAGCCAGAACTACTTGAAACGTAAAATTAATTTTACAGCCAGCTTGACTGGAGTATGTAAAGAATAGAGCATGAGTTCACATTCTGAAGTGGAACAATTACCTGATATGAGGGATTGTTCATTTGTAACATTTACTTGCTCCTGAGCAAGGATGTCAGTCTCTTATACTTCCTGAGCTGAAGAAGGAATAGATACAGCTCCTTTGAGGCCATTGGCACTGCATCCTTAACATTTTCCAGCATAGATAGATTTACAGTACAGGCACTGGTGAAGAAACTCAAGCAAGAATGTGCTCCTTGGGAGCATATCCATAATTTGGGGGCAATGTAGAAATAAAGCATCAGTACATCTAGCAGGTAATCTGAACGAAACCAATAGGGAAGGGCAATAGTCAGATATATAGCCCAGGTATTTCCCACATTTTCTTTTCTAGATTTACATGTAGACTGGTGGGCTTCTTTCCATCTTCAGTCTCTGAAGTCACTTCCTGCTTCTTTCTTTTCTTAGCTAAAGAGCGACTGATTTAAATGCAGAAGTATCCAGCTTTAGCCCAGGTAAGAAACCTGTTTGTCCTATTGCCAACCTGGTGTTCTCTCTACTACTACTCTTTTCCTTTCCCATCGGTCTTTCCTTCCCACCATTCTAGTGCTTGTTCACCCTTTCCCTTCCTTTCCTAAATCCTCTCCTCACTCTTACTAGAAACCAAAAGTTTCTCTTCCTCACATTTTCTTAATAATAATTGTGTGCTGTCAAGTCAATTATGACTTATGGCAATGCCATCCAGGGTTTTCTAGATAGAGGTTACTCAGAAGTAGCTTACCATTCCCTTTATCTGGGGGTATGCTGGGACTGCGCAACTTGCCCAAGGTTACACTGGCTGTCTTTTTCTCAGGAAATATGCTTGGGAGTTGAACTCACTACCTCTGTCTCCACAGCCAGGTACCTAAATTATTAAGCTATTCACTCCCTCTTCCTTAGGACTGACATATTTTGGTTCCCCAAATCAAGGCAATTTCAAGAGCATGCAGATTATGTTCTGGATCAGAAAAGGACAACGCAGTACACAGAGAGACACTAACTTCCTAATCAGAAGTTTCTTTATAGAAAGGAAACAGAATGTGTTTTCTTATCAGACAAAAACCAAATGAAAAATGAAAAATAAAGAAGACAAAAAAGCTGTGGCACCTTAAATGCTAACTGCTATATATTCTTGTTTTCTTGTGTTCTTTTCAAACCTAATACATTCTGTGCCCTTCTGTGCCTTGAGATAAAGATCTTCAGCCAGTTTCTTGGGAATGGTTATTCCACAAATTGTGTGAAGTATCAAAATCAGCTACTCAAAATATGCAACTCATAAGAACATAAGAACGCAAGAAGAGCCCTGCTGGATCAGGCCAAGAGCCTATCTAGTCCAGTTTCCTGTATCTCACAGTGGCCCCACCAGATGCCTCTGGGAGCATACGAGACAACTAGATACCTGTCTCCTGATATCCCTCCCCTGCATCTGGCATTTTGAGGTACCTTCCTTTTAAGCCTAGAGATTATACATCCCCATCATGGCTTGTAACCTGCAATGGACTTTTCCTCCAGGAATCTGTCCAATCCTCTTTTAAAGGCATCTAGGCCAGATGCCATCACCACATCCCGTGGCAAGGAGTTCCACAGGCTAACAACACACTAGGTAAAGAAATATTTTCTTTTGTCTGTTCTCACTCTCCCAACACTCAATTTGAGTGGATGTCCCCTGGTTCTGGTATTGCATCCCCTGCATAATTTTATACGTCTCACAAATGAGCCAAAAGAGAGGACCAATTGCCCACTCCAGAGAAGGGGAAATTGTCACATCAAACACACACAGCATGTCCACGGTACATACAGCAAGTGTAAACAAATGATCACCAGAATAAAATTTGCAAGAGCCCATTCAAGCAGGTCAACAACAACAGTGGTAACAGCTATTTCAAACAACCATTTCAGAGCAAGGACAATTGTCAGACAATCAGAGTGTGCAAACAGATTAACTAAGGAAAGCTTGAAAAAAAAAGTAATTTGGAGTGAAGTAAATAACAGTCACCAGCGACACCCACATAACTATTAAGTACCAAATCTAAAATCACCCAACTAAATCTATGCTCAGCTTCATGAGCTCCAAAATGAGAGCAATTATAGTACACCTTTCACATTTAGGGTTGTTGTAAGGATTACTAAAAAGTGCTTTGCTAAAAAAAATGTTTTTAAAGGTACCTGCAGTTATATTATATAACAATAAGAACTAATGGAGGTCATGTCTGGGTAAGTTGACATGGAATGGATTGAAGCCTGTGGACAAAGTCATTAGAAAAGGGGACTTTTAGCTCTCCCTCCCATTCTCTCTCCCTCCCTTTCTCTCTCTCTCTCTCACACACACAAACACACTTTAACCACTCCTTCTCTGCTCCCAGTCCAGGCAAAACACATTTGCAAAACACAGAAAGTTGAGAAGACAGGAAGCAACAGCTTCTCCTGACATATCCCTAGTTGTACTTACTTAACTTTCAGACTGCTATCATTATAGCCTGTTCAATAGCAGTGTCATTTTGCAGAGCTGCACGTAGGCATTCAGCCATTTTAAATCTCCAAGACTCCTAATGGGATGCCTGTCACATCTGTGACCTAACTTATTGACTAAACACACTAAAAAGGAATGTCAGATTTGGCTCCTGAAAAATAATGACTGCATGTTTTGTCACTTCTTGCCCTCTTAGTCCAGTGGAGTCTGGTGTTGGCCGCTCAGTGAGTCAATATGTTTCTGCAGGCTGCAGTTAGCTTTTAATTAATTATTCCATTTTAAAAACAAATTATTCCAAGAGGCACATCCTTGGGATCTCCTTAGTACTGATGCCAAGTTTCAGGTGTCTAAGTTTCACAAGAGCTATGGTGGAGACAAAATAAAAGACACATGTATGTATGTATGTATGTATGTATGTATGTATGTATGTATGTATGTATGTACGTACAATATATCACAGAAGTGAGTACACCCCCTCACACTTCATAAATATTTTAGTGTATCTTTTTATGTGACAACACTGAAGAAATGACACTTGGCTACAATGTAAAGCAGTGAGTATACAGCTTGTATAACAGTTTAAATGTGCTGTCCCCTCAAAATAACGCAACACATAGCCATTAATGTCTAAACCGCTGACAAGAAAAGTGAGTACACCCCTAAGTGACAATGTCCAAATTGGGCCCAAGTAGCTGTTTTCCCTCCCTGGTGTCATGAGACCCGTTAGTGTCACAAGTCTCAGGCGTGAAGGGGGAGCAGGTGTTATTGCTCTCACTCTCTCAGACTGGTCACTGGAAGTTCCACATGGCACTTCGTGGTAATGAAGTATCTGAGGATCTGAAAAAAACAAATTGTTGCTCTACATAAAGATGGCCTAGGCTATAAGAAGATTGCCAAAACCCTGAAACTGAACTGCAGCACGGTGGCCAAGACCATACAGCGGTTTAACAGGACAGGTTCCACTCAGAACAGGCCTCACCATGGTCGACCAAAGAAGTTGAGTGCCTGTGCTCAGCGTCATATCCAGAGGTTGGCTTTGGGAAATAGACATATGAGTGCTGCCAGCATTGCTGCAGAGGTTGAAGGGGTAGGGGGTCAGTCTGTCAGTGCTCAGACCATATGCCACACACTGCATCAAATTGGTCTCCAGGGCTGTCGTCCCAGAAGGAAGCCTCTTCTAAAGATGATGCACAAGAAAGCATGCATACGGTTTGCTGCAGACAAGCAGACTAAGGACATGGATTTCTGGAACCATGTCCTGTGGTCCGGTGAGACCAAGATAAACTTATTTGGTTCAGATGGTGTCAAGCGTGTGTGGCGGGAATCAGGTGAGGAGTACAAAGACAAGTGTGTTGTGCCTACAGTCAAGCATGGTGGTGGGAGTGTCATGGTCTGGGGCTGCATGAGTGTTGCCGGCACTGGGGAGCTACAGTTCATTGAGGGAACCATGAATGCCAACATGTACTGTGACCTACTGAAGAAGAGCATGATCCCCTCCCTTCGGAGACTGGGCCGCAGGGCAGTATTCTAACATGATAATGACCCCAAACACACCTCCAAAACGACCACTGCCTTGCTAAAGAAGCTGAGGGTAAAGATGAGGGTAAACTGGCCAAGCATGTCTCCAGACCTAAACCCTATTGAGCATCTGTGGGGCATCCTGAAACGGAAGGTGGAGGTGCGCAAGGTCTCTAACATCCACCAGCTCTCTGATGTCGTCATAGAGGAGTGGAAGAGGATTCCAGTGGCAACCTGTTAAGCTCTGGTGAACTCTATGCCCAAGAGGGTTAAGGCAGTGCTGGAAAATAATGGTGGCAACACAAAATATTGACACTTTGTGCTCAATTTGGACATTGTCACTTAGGGGTGTACTCACTTTTGTTGCCAGCGGTTTAGACATTAATGGCTGTGTGTTGCGTTATTTTGAGGGGACAGCACATTTACACTGTTATACAAACTGAATACTCACAGCTTTACATTGTAGTGAAGTGTCATTTCTTCAGTGTTGTCACATGAAAATATAAACTAAAATATTTAAGAAATGTGAGGGGGTGTACTCACTTCTGTGATATACTGTATGTATGTATGTATGTATATGCCACGCATGTCAGTAAAATAGCTCAGTTGTTTGGCTTTCTATCAGTAAATGAATCATGCTCCCCTATGTTATAAAACTAATCACCATAACAGTTCACAAGGGAACCTGGCTCTGTTCATCATTCTGCCCTCAGGAGGGCTGTATCACAGGGCAGCATGATATGCTGATGGCTAGCTTATATTCATAAGTTGTACACACAGCTAATTTCAGCAGGATCTTGATTGTTGAATTATTTAACTGAGCTTTGTTTGGCTTAATTTTGAACTCCTGTTGCCTTTTGGGATGCTGTGTTGTTTTGCTGCCACTGATATTGCACGGCCCAGGGTACCAGGGAATTGTTTTAACCAATATGAAAAGCAGATTTGTGTGGAGGCACATAGCTGACTTTGGAGATATGCCTGAAATGTATCAGAAGTGGACAATGTTGCAACCAGACCGTAGTTCTATTTAAGCTTTTAGAACAGGTTTAAAATAAATGTTCAAGGAAGTGGAACATGCTATCCTCATCTGTTCTTTTACTGCTCTTGTTGCATGGAAAGTAAACCAGAGAACGTCTGCTACACATAGAAGCCCTCAGTGCAATTGGAAATCCTGAATTTTTCAAGTTTCTTGGTTACACGGAAAAGCAAAAATCAGAAGAGACCTGTGTGGTCTCCAGTAGTTTGACCTGTTATGCTTGTTTATCAGTTCAGACTATTATTGATTGTTGTTATGTTAAGACCCCTTCAAGAGAAACTGAATAAAACACCAGATAATGGAAGGAAATGACAGCTCCCAGAGTGGTTGTATTTGGTTATGCACTAAGTGTGGCAGCCCTGTTAAATTGACAAGTGTGAGCTCAATGAATCTGAATGGGGGTAGCTTGAGCTCAACAAATTGAAACGGCTCAAATGTCCCTGAAGTAAGGTATAACACATGCTAGAGGAGGCTTTCCGTTTCATACTGTCACCGCCCATATGCTCCCTTCACATGTGTTAATTTGAGCTAGCTAACAGAATGTTCAAATAGGACTTCATTGTACAGCAGAAATGAATAAATGCAGAAACGAAGGCAAAAATCAGATGAAACGTGCGTTAGCCAGCAAAGGTTATTTTAGATGGCTCACATCGTTAAAAACTGTTCTGAAGACAAGTTCACACATGGTGTGCCCATGTACAAGATCCACACATGGGGTGTCCAGAGATCAGAATTTGGGCCAGACTGTCCTCTGTTTGAACCCTGGTCTCTTTTGGGTTGTGACTTTGGGTCAGTCCAGATTGAGAAGCATGGCAACAGTGGTGTGTGGTCTTCTTCTTCTTCTTGAAAGAATCTCATTTCTTTTTTCCACTTCCTTTCCATGCTGCTGAGGCTGTGTGTCTTGCACTAGAAAGCCTCCTTCCCTCTTCAAAACAATGAAATGGACTGTATAAATCACTCTGTCCCTGTGCCTCATCCCCTCGTGGCAGTGCACAAGTCCTTCTTCTTTTTTCAAAAAAAGCATGCCTTCCTCCCCTTTTCTTTTCCTTCCCTCCTCCATCTCCTTCCCTCTCAGAAGCACACTTTATCACTGTACACCCAGCACAGAAATGCTGAGAAGCAAAAAAGAGAGACTTTTAGGGAAGCAAAAAGCCTCAGGGTTTTTTTTTCCCCACAGCGCTACCATATAGGAAGGAGAAGAGGGGAGAAGCATCTCAGCCTGAGGCCCTCAACAACAGGGAAGGGGAGAGAGAAGAAGACAGAAGAATTTACATCTTGGCATACTGTGGAAACTTTGCTGTGCATACCTTCATTATGACATGCTAAAATAAGGTGAAATCAGCTTTAGAATGATGGTCAGACTGACAGAATAACAACCTACAATAGCTGTAATACTTATAATCCGCTTCCAGAACTTCTGATCTATTCACTGTAAAAAGCCTGCCATCCTTATTGGGAAGACATGCCATGGCACCTGAATCTGAATATAATTATAATTGCATTTAACTTAAGGAATGAACATTGTGTAATGATGTTCAACTGTTCAACTAATACTTCATTCTGAGTGGAAAGTGGTGGGAGTTTATGGCTTAATACTCAGTAAATTTACCCTAGTGAAATTAAAATATTATGCATACAATGGGAACTATTTATTTTCCAAGTATATTAATATTATATGAACCACAGAAAATGCAAGATACAGGCCATAATTGTATTGCTTAGCTCAATAAATCACACTAAAGTAGGCCCATTGAATCAATGGAAACTTGGTGAATCAACTCATCCGTAAGTTCCAATGATTCAAATGGGCCTGCTCTATGAGTGACTTACTTCATTCCCATCTAAATCAATAAAACTGATGAGGGAGTTGATTCACTAAATTTCCATTGATTCAGTGAGCCTACTCTATGATAAACAACAGGATTTTGGTCTGTATTTTGTCCAGTGAGACATTTCAAAGCATTATTAAGCACTATGCATTGCATATTCATCTGATTTATATCCTACTTTTCTGCCAATACTGAGACTGAAGATGATTACCTGGTCACAGTCATCTGCATGATAGTCTGCTATATGCTGTTTCTATTAAAATTATAAAAACAAACAAAAAAGCCTAATTAGGTATTTGTATATATTTGTTTAAATTTGCATGTGCCACCTTAATGCAAAAAAAAAAAAAATCCTTCTTTTGTGAAGAGGGTCCTCCATTTTGTTGATCCATGATATCCATGTTCTCCTTAACATTCAACTGCAGTCCTGCTTTAGCACTTTCTTGTTTCACTTTCCATAAAAGTCATTTCAAGTCAGTGCTGTTTTCTGCCGTTAAGATGGTGTCATCTGCCTATCATAAATTATTGATGTTTCTTCCACCAGCTTTTAATTCTCGTTCATCTAAATCTAGTTCAGCTTTCCATATGACATGTTCTGCATACAGATTGAACAGATAAGAGGATAAAATGCACCCTTGTTGGATACCTTTGCCTACAGGAAACCTTTTTGTCTCTCTATCTTCTGTCCTTATGCTAGTTTCTCGTCCACAATACAAGTTATGCATCAAGACAATCAAGAGCTGAGGCACACCCATTTCTTTCAGAACAACCCATAGTTTCTCATGATCTACACGGTCAAAGGTTTTGCTGTACTGTAGTATATAAAGCATAGACTGATCTTCTTCTGAAATTCTTTGGTGCTCTCCAATTGCCAGTGGATATTTGCAATATGATCTTGAGTGCCTCTTCTTTTTTGGAATCTGGCTTGAACATCAGGTATTTCTCGCTCCAAATAAGATGAACACCTTTGTTGTAGCACCTTGAGCATCATTTTGCTTGCATGGGAAATTAATGCAATGGTCCTATAGTTACTGCACTCTTTGGCACCTCCTTTCTTAGGGATTGGAATGTATATTGAGTGTTTCCAGTCTGTGGGCCATTGTTTTGTTTTCTGTATTTGTTGGCATATTCTTGTTATGATTTTGACATTCAGTCTCTGTGCTTTGAAACTGTTCTATCTACCCCTGGTGATTTATATCTTCCTAGTGCTTTCAGAGCACCTTTCACTTTGCTTTTCAGAACTACAAGTTCTTCATCATAGGCTTTCTCTTCAAATTAGTCTACCATCCTTTTATCCCTTCTGTATAGGTCTTCACTATACTGTTTCCACCTTCTTTTGATGTTTTCTTAGTCAGAGATTATGTTTCCCTGTTGGTTGTTCAGTATTCCTAATCTAGGCTTGATTTCCCTTTGATTTCTTGGGTCTTCTGAAAGAGCTGAACAGCTGAACCCCGATTCTCTCTCTCTCTATGTATGCATGCATGCATGCATGCATGCATACATACATCTGCTTTCCTCTCTAACCACAGGTAAATTTAAATAGCAAGAGCCTGCCAGAGTAGAAGGGAAGGGAAGCTGACTGAAATTCTGAAGTTTAAAGCCAAATTTCAACTAAGACCCAGAATACCCAGGGAAGACTCTAGGCACTGGTTCTTTTTACTGGAATATATCTGAACTTTGTTGCTATGGAGTAAGTGAGAGAAATATGACACATTCCACGTAAGGAGATATACAGTAATCTTGTAGTTATGAGATTCATGCTCATGATCCATCCTGAACTATAAGGAACTCATGGAAGTTGGAGTGTAGGTGGATAGGTTTGCCAGAATGACAACAAACATAGTCAAACTAAAGGATAGGGAGCATTAAAGTGTTGCCTAGTTACCAGTTAAGTAAAGCAGTTTGAGAGGCTTCATTTCAGCCAGTATATTATAATGTATTTTGCATATTCCCTAGTCTTCTCCCCCTCCCCACCACAAAAAAAGATACCTACCAGATAGCTGGTGAGTAAATAAGAAAAAAAAATCCCTCTGTTTCTGAGTTCTAAGGCAGAGGAAATGGTTGGGTGGGGCTAAGCTATGTGGCACCACAAAGCTTTAGGGGTTATTGTTGCTTCCTGCGAGGCACCCTATACATAATGGACAGAGCAACTATAATACCTCTAATGCTGTGCAATGTCACAGAGCTTAGCCCTTCCCAACCATTTCATCTGCCTCAGAAATCCAAAACTAAGGGATTATTTTCCTCATTTATGCACCAGCTGAAATTTGTTTGTTTGTTTGTTTACCATCCCATTAGTGCACAGCACTATCTGAGGCAGATTACATGTAAGGAAAGTTATAGCAAATGATACACATGTACCTGGATGTATGTCCTATTGACAACATTGAGGCTCATTTTTAGTAGTCATGCTGAGGACTTCCCTTCCTGGCTGCATTCTTAGTTACCTGGGAGTGAGCCTTAATGAAATCATTGGGACTTTCTTCATAGCAGATGTACAAAGGTTACAAATACACACACATGTGAGAAAGAAAATTTCCTACTGAAGCCTAGAGCAAACGCATTTGCCAGAATGCATCCGGCATTAACAAGCGTAATAAACAGAAGAGCAGTTATATCTTGACACAAGCTTCCCTTTCATGCCACTAATGAGCATGATGAGACACCAACAATGTTCAGCCAAGAGAGTAAGAAGGCATTCACGCTCTTCTGCAAGGATGGCACATCTACATGACAAAGTTGGTGCATTCAGTGATCCATGTGCAAAACAAGATGCTTGACGCGCATAGTGCACAGCATGATGGGATTCTCAAATATAACACATATCTATCTGATGGCAACTGACTGTCAACTAGCAATTACGGTATTTGATATGAGAATCACACTACTGGTGACTCAAGCCCTGCAGTCACACAAACAAGTATGTCCTTTATGTTCAAGTGCCATGATGCAAGTGGTACAGGGTAACCAACCCAGCAGGGACGAAAGCTTGCTAATGGATACTTGACATTAATAATGCAGCATTATAACAGCCTGCTCCCAAAAAGGTTTTCAAGCTAGTTAGGTGTTATTGTAGTCTGTTTGGGTCCTCCAGCCTATGGCTGAGCAAAGAAGGATGGAAGTGAACAGCCAAGTATGTCACACAGGTAATGGAGGGAATAAGTCACTCTAACAGAGATGGCTAGGGTGAGTCAACTAATGAAATCTTGTCGACTCTTCATCCTGATGATATTGATTCTACCTTTTAAAATCAATTTTTATATATTGCACGCATTTTTACTAAGGATACACAGATGTCTCCTGACCCAGCCCATGTCCAAATAAAGGGCACACAAATTGGGATTGATATGTCACGTAATATTTGAGAGACAGAGTGACCCAATGCTTGGTGGATCAGTGATGCTATTTGTGCTTTCCGAATCTCCATGAAAACTGCTTACTCCCAGATATGTTTACTCTGGACTGTAGGCATCTGGGGAAGTCCTAAGCAACACTATTCAAAATGAGCCTTACTGTTGTCAGTGGGACTTACATGAGGAATACTAATAATATAATAATCTTAGAACTGCAGAGGTGGAAGGGACCCTGTGGATCATTGAGTACAGCTCCTGTCAACCGGGGGGGACACAGGGGCATTGAACTCCCAAGCTCTGGCTCCACAGCCAGATGCTGAACTATCCAGCGGTTCTGATGGGTAAATGCAAACAGCTACAACTTGTGGTCTAGATAATACCATCAGTTTCAAGAACGTGGTAGACTTTAAACATGTAGTAAGAGAGACACAGAGGATGATTTTATTTCTGCCCATAGGTTTCCTTTTAAGGCAATGGCACAAAGGCCAGCAGCTAGTGGGATTTACTGTGCAACACCAACAAGTAAAAAGAAGAAGAAGAAAGTTTGGGAGAAGGAAGACAGAGCCCGGCTCACTAATTCTTGCCTAACTCTTCAAATCGTTACAAGGAGAATGCAGGCAGTCATCCTGTCACACACAGACACTGACACACACAATACTAGCAGTAAATAAACTTAACTAAGCTAAAGAAAGAAAAAAGAAAAATCTAGAACATGATGCAAGTCCTTCACTTGCCCTTTAGCATCGCCAAATGATGGGGTGGCTGTGATGATATATACGCCTTGCAGTGGGAGGCATCTCTAGCACCTCAGTTGTCGAGGTGTCTTGCAGAGATCTTGGGCGTTATTTGGGGGAGGGGCTTCAGCTGTTATTCACCTTCCTCATTGCCAGGAGCGATGTCTCCTGATATTACTTCTGAATTCCCCTTTCCTCAGTTTGTATCAGTCAATGCCTTTGATTAAAAACTTTTGAGCCCTATGAATGCCAGATGGACTATGAAGGATTTGTGAGGGTATTATTCCACCCTGTAGCCATTCTGATAAGCTTTGTGCTACCTCATGGTTACCCCATAGACACACATTTGGCCTTTTTGGGGGGGCAGGGGGTCCAAACACAGTACAGGAGAATAGCTTCCAGGCAAGCTTATCAAGATAAACGTAACAGAACAGTATCTGTCCTCAGGTTTATAATTCAATAGAAAAGGTTATAGAGTCTGCACATACACAGTTATAGGATAGAGGCAAGGAGGGGGCGATATAAATACGATATGGTGGGTTACCAAGGAGACAGAAGAATATGCATAGAGCAGGTATATAGCTCAACAAATTAGGTATCTTGCCGTGGAGGCAAGAGGTTGAGAGGTTGATTCCTCTCTG
This sequence comes from Intellagama lesueurii, assembly GCA_037013535.1. NCBI lineage: Eukaryota > Metazoa > Chordata > Lepidosauria > Squamata > Agamidae > Intellagama > Intellagama lesueurii. The sequence goes on along the minus strand of JBAJHW010000004.1, from coordinate 88,296,862 downwards.
TGACTCCTGGGAGAAGAGCCAGACTGTATAGGCTTGAGCAAACCTATACAGGTCCCAAAAGTGCCCCCAGTAGAAGGGAATGATAAGTAGGTATAACCATTTCTAGTACTCTATACCTAGAAAACCCTGAAAAGGATCACCGTAAGTCAGAATTTATTTGATGGCATGTAGTTAGATTATTATTTTAAGGCAAGTTTACTCTGATGGATTGTTATGCATCACTGCTCTGATTGGGTCTTCAGTACTACTTGTGTTTCCCATCTCCTAGAGTGGTATTTCTTTGTTCCTTTTTAATATTTGTATACTTGTTGGTTTGTTTAATATTTTCTTTTAATGTTGTAAGCTGCCTCTTTGTACTCATTGTTCTTAACTTCAAATATTGTCTTTTAATTATGTAAACCACCATTGTACACTTTTTGTTTTCACCTTTAAATATTGTCTTTCAGTGATGTATCCTTTTAAGGAGAAAGGCAGGGTAAAAAATATTATAAACAAACAAATTTCAGAATATATCAGAAAGTGCTTGTAATTTCCCATCTCTATATTTCAGCTTGGATACTATTATTTACCAGCTAAGTGTTTGTAACATGTCATGGTATCTTCAGCTGCATAGCTTTAGTTGCATTGACTCCAATGTCGATTCCTGTGAACACACAACTCTGGAACTCAGGTCCTCCGCTTTTATTCTTGATGGCCATGCAGTTTCAATGTAATGGTTGGGACCAATGATATGAAAGTAAAGTGCTTGCCTCCACTGGCAGATGCTGGCAGGTGGCAGCAGGTTGTTTAAGGAGTCAGCTGTGTGTCATACAGCCCAATCGGTGCTCTTTAAAGGTAGCTCTCTGCTTTCAAAGGTAGTGTAGGACACTGTCTCATTATCAATATGGAAGAAAGGTTCACCTGCCAGTCTCATTAGCTTTTGGTCACAGTACAGGGAAACCACCTTGTTTATGTCAGGCAGCAAAATATCTTGTGTAGACTCAGGAAATGGTGCTGGAACTTACTGTAGTAAAAGATACTGTATCATATTCATATTGCTTAAATTATAGAACTGTTAAGGATATCACCCATAACTTTGGAAGTTTTCTGACATTTCCCAGTGTGGATAAACATGATTCAGCAGAACCTGAAGTGTCCAGGCAGACAAAGCAGGAGTGAGGAACGGAAATCAACACAAAGGAGAAAGAACTTTGTCATTGATGTGCTGAACTGTTGAAGAGCTGGAGTGAGAGAAAGGTGGCTGAGAGAAAAGCCCTATTCAGGTGTTGCAACCTGAAAGCAGGTAAGGCTACAATTGTGGCAATTAAATAGGGAGGCATGTAAGTCTCACTCTCGATGTACCCTGTACCTTGCTGTCGATCAGGTCTTTGTAATTCAGCATGAAGTTCCAAAGAGCTGTTCTTAAGTGCATTCAGATGAAAATGCTTGCCATGATCAGGCCGGATTCCCAATCACAGAGGTGCTCCAAGCCAGTTTAAATAAACATACTTAAAAACACTTCTTCAGACCTTCTTCATTCCTACCAGTTATGGGCCATAACACCTGAAACAGGGTGATCAAACTCACACGTTTTGGGGAGAAATTATTTCTGTTCACAGAAAAACATCTCTGACAAAGAGTGCACCTGACTGAAGCCAAAACATGTCTTCCACCTTTGTATTCAGTGTGTACAAATGACAGAGCCTTTGTTTCTTGGAATGTGTGAGACCAGACAGGGTACTGCATGTGTGAATGTTCAAAACATCTGTATCCCTCTCTTAGAGAAAGCTGCAACTAGAGGCAGGGAGGAAATTTTGATCAAGTAACTGGAGCAGGTTCAGGAGGAAGAGTTAAACCTCCCCGGTCTCATTCCTGAGCAAATTCAAGCTCTTCCTGGCTGCATTTTGGATTGGTTTATCTTTAACCTGTAGTTTAGCCCTTTGGATATTTCTTTTATTAAACAGTAAAACTATTGTTCTGAATTGACTTGGAAATAGTGACCAAAAGCAACTAGCTAGCAGTATTTGCTTTTTTCTTTGGGGTTACCGATGAGACTGAAAAAACCAGAGTTTTCAAAAACAAGGGTTTAATTTCAACACCATGCTCTTTTTAAAAATTATTTCCCTGCAACGCTTTAGAGCTGTTGTCTATTTCGACTTGAGTTCAGTTGGGGGGGAAAAGCAAATTTGCCTATAGGAAGAAAACAAATCCAGTTTATTCTAGGAACAGAAAAATGATTCTTTTTAAAAGGATCACTGTATTTGCAATGCTATGTCTTTCAGACCTGATGTCAATAAGAGGTTGTAAAAAATAATTTTAGCTGGCTGCATAGCTTGCCTGTAGACTTTGATGTCTTTAAGACATGAGACAACTTTCTAAAAGCTATTTAAATCTTAAGGAAATTACTTAGTGCTTACTAATTATGAAAAGACTTAAATGGGATGGCCACCCTAGTTTCCTTTCTTCTCTTCCCATTGGCATATGTTTATTTTCAAAATGCATGAGGAATCATTTTGCAGAGAAGAGGCAACAGGCCAAAAGCTGTGCTTTAATACTTATCTCACTCATCAGTTGTCTCCTGCAATTTCTCCTTGAGATTGTCTTCTCACCAGTTGGGATCAGAGCCAGCCCAAGTGTGACAGGGTGAGCTGTTGGGTCCCTTTAGGATGGCTGAGAAAGCTCAGCTGGGGGAAAGGGCTAAGACACAGGGAAAGAGTGAGAGAAGACAGCTGAGGAAGGGTCAGCAGCCTAATGAGGAACACCTGCCTGAGGCAGACAAAAAGGAGTGAAGACAGGGCTTTGGGAGGCTGCTGGTCAACAGATAAGGAAGAAGAAGGAGGGTTCTGAGTTGATGCCCCAGAGGAGCTTGTGTCAAGAGGGCTGTGTGATGTTCCTCCAGCTGAACAACCACTGTTGATTGACACTGGAGCCTCCTGCCAGTCATCATCCTGGAAAGGTAAGGACCAGGGGGAAGGGAAAGGCTGGGCAGCTGGCACCCATATCGAGAACAATACAAACCCTCTTTATGCTGGGCAAAGTCTCATGTTGATGGACTTGAATTGTAGGGACTCTCAATGAAAATAAGTGAGGTTCCCACTCAGGGAGAGGGTGCCCAAGGACATGTGTATGCCCCTCAACCTCCATCTTTCAAGGCTGAAGGGATTATGCAAAGCTGTAGTACAACTGTAAATAAAGCATCCATATGTTTATACTCTGAAGTTGAGTCCATAGAGTTTGTGCCAAGGAACTGAGCCATCACCAGCTCTTCACTCCCATACAAGATACATTGCTGCCTGAGCCAGAACTGCAGATGGTCTCTCCTACCCCCATCAAGGGATATAGTATCCCAAACTAGCTAAATTATTTTGGCACATGATACATCAATCATCATCACTATCACCACCACCATGATAATTTTAGAACTGCATTGCTGAAGGGACCTTATGGATCATCTTGTCCAGCCCTGTTGAACTCCCAACCTCTGGCTCCACAGCCAGATACCTAAACCACTGAGCTATCCAACAGTTCTACATACATAGCTAGCACAAGTACTTTTTTTAGCAACAAATTAAATACCCTAACATTTGCTATTCTTGTATGACATTGAGAAACTGCAGCCTCAGGCAACTGCCTTGCTGTGCTTAATGGTAGGGTTGGTCTAAGCTGCGTTTATCTCAGAGCCCAGCTTGTGGAAAAGCAAGGGCAACATGAACATAAATTTTAAAATGGATGACAAACTGGATACAGGTAGGACTGCAAAGTAGCAGACAAGAGAGAGCAGAATGCCCAGATAGGCTAGTCTATTACTGGGGACCTGTACAGTACAATTTCAGCAACATGCTAGCAGACATATCTAGGGCAAGAATACTATTTCTTCTACTCTGTTCTTCACATACACACCTCCTTCTGATGTAAAAGGAAAACACACTAGCAAGTAATGGCAAGTATAACTCACTGCTGAAGTTTCTCAGTTTTTTCTTGCTAGAAAACAATAATGTTAGCTATTTTGGAAGAACTGGGATGCATTTTATTACAGTGTGTTCTGTTTCATTAAGAACAGGTCATGGTGGTCTGACCCTTTCAAACGTTAGCCTCTCTTCAGCTTTTGACATGAGTTAATTGAATTTCTCTCACAGTATGATTTCCCTTGAAGTGCAAAATCCTGGAAATCTTTCTGATGCCTCAATTTTTTTAAAAAAATAATAGTCTTATGGTTCTCCTTTTTGTTGCTACCATTTTAAGACTAAAATGTTCACTGCTTTTCTATGTGGTTTGTTCAAAAGAAAAACGCTACACAGTTTTTCAGGAAGCAGGGTTCTAGTATTTCCAATTTGTTTTGTGAGTCTATTCTCTATGCTGGTTTGGGGCACTATGCCCTTTATGCCCATTGGGTGGCAGTGCTATTGGCACTTAGGGCTTCCTATTGACCTCATGTGAGCCTCAGAGGAGGGAGAGAGACCATTATAGGTCATAGCTGTATTGCAGAACTTTGTCTTTCACTGCCTGCTCAGTTCCCTCCCTAATGTTCAGAGTCATGCTCATGGATATTCAGTACAGATGCTCTTGAGGATAGTGCACACCCCAAAGAAAATCCCAAAATTTTGCATATGCCTTGATTCCCATCTGTAGGATCAACTGACAGTTAGAAAAAGAAGTGAACTGCTGAACGTTTATGTAGCAGTTAGTATGCTGGACTTTGTCTAGAAATGCTCAGTTTCAAGCTCAACACAGATCAGTTATTATGTTCACTCGTTGACCTTGGACCAGTCATTTGGGATGAGCTCTGTAGCTCAATCATGGAACACATTCATTACACCCAGAGGCTTCCATGTTCAGTCCTTGAAACTTCCAGGTAGAGCTGGACAAAATTCCTGTTTGAAATCCTAGAGATTTACTGGTAATCGGTACTGGTCTAAATAGACCAATAATCTGACTCACTATAAAGCACAGGGGTATGATCAACATATGTGTGTGTGACATAAGTAGCACTTGGAAATAGCTCTTTATGAATAATTAGCTTTTACTTCTTAGCTCCTTTTTCCAATAACAAAGCAATAGTTACATTACGTTATGATTGTAGTTTACTGAGGGAGGACTTCATTTCTTTGGGTGAAACTATCACATTATGAAATTGGCTTTCCAAATGGCAGCAGAGGATCACTACATGATTCATGTGCTGCTTCATACTCCCTGAGTATTCACATAACAGTGAACTAGATAGGAGCAGAGTTACATACTGCACCACAGGCTAGCAGCTTGTAGCATTCAGATTTTTAAAACTTCTAAGATGAATTCTTCAGTTACTTTAGTTTTACTTTTAAAAAAAGGAAAAGAAGAATAAAGATTCTTGCAACACCTTTAAGGTGAATTTTTTGTAAACTGTCTCCTGAGGGAAAGCCAATATGTACTTGGCAGCATCTGATTCAAAATTATGCCTAGGGAGTGAGAATGAAAATATTTTTAATATTGGACTCCATTTTAATAATAGAGTCAGAATAAAGATTTGCCAGAAGCATATAGCAAAACAGGGTAACCAATCAAAAGGAGGTTGAACCATTGGATGACAAACGAGTTTAAGGAACAAATATGTGGAGGTTAAGGTTGTCAATGGCTAATTGTGATGATAGCTCTATATCGCCTCCAGGTATATACCTCCAAATATCAATTGCTGCAGAATGTGAGTGGCAGTGGAGTTATGAAAATAATATAATGAGCATTGCACACCACAGCCTACACATGTGTTGGTGGTAGGATGAAGTAGAAAAATAAACACAAGCTAATGCAATATTGGTTTTTGTCAACAGTGTTTGGATCAAGAGAGATAATATCACCAATGTATTCTGGCTTGGTTAAACCTTCCTTGGAATACTGTGTCTTGTTCTGGGCACCATAATTTAAAAGGGATATTGATAAGATGGAATATGTTCAGAGGAGGGTGAATAAGGTGGTTAAAGGTCTGGAAACCACAGGTTGGGGAAGTCTGATATGTTTATCTTGGAAAAGAGAAGACCAAGAAATGATATGAGGCTCATTATATATTTAAAGGGCTGACATGCAAAAAATAGAGCAAGCTTGTTTTCCAGAATTTTGTAGATAGCACCGAAACAAATGGATTCAAATTACAAGAAAGGAGATTTCAACTAAACATTTGGAAGAACTTCATGCTAATAAGGACAGTTTTTTCAGTGGACTGAAATGCCTCAGAAGGTGATAGATTCTCCTTCATCAAACAAAAGTTGGATGGCTCTGTGTAAGAGATGCGTTAGCTGTAGATCTCTTATTTTAGCAGGAGGTCGGACCCTTGAGCTCCCTTCCAGATTTACAACTGCATTGCATATGTTCTGTTTGTGAGTTTCCCATCATCAGCTTGTTGGCCACTTTCAAAACAGAATGCCAGACCATTCCTCTGATACTGTATGGCTCTTCTTAGCTAACGGGGAATCTGATTTTAAGTACAAAAATGCAGTTGTATAACGGAGTTATAATAATTTTTCCTGAAATAAATTTTCAGGATCTTCAGGATACACAGAACTGTTTCTCTCAACAGGTATGACATGACAGGATTTCTTGATCTCAAATAGATTAGTCTCTTGTGCCCTGGAAGGGAATTGCTGAACAGATGGGGCTGATTTAATCATTATATATCAGTCCCAAGTCCGTCTGTGATCTCAGGCCATCTTTTATGAGAAGCCAACTGTGAGTGCTGTAAATAAAAAAAAGAGATACTGTGCAAAACAGACTGGGTTGAAAGTATTACTTAGCTGGAAATCAAAAACACAATGAGCGCTATGTGAAATTTCTTTTCAGGAGAGTATCAAATGCTAAGTTCATAATCGCAGAGAACTAAATTTACAGCAGACAAACGTCTATTCAGGTGTTTGTTTCTGTATTAATAAAGAAGCCAGAGACAGCATCTTTGACATACCCGCTCCCTCCACAACATGGGACTGGGCTAAGGCAGTTGCATATTGGGTGAGGGCGATGCCTAGTGTAAGCATCATGGGATAGTGCAGCAAACTCGGTCTGTTTTCACTGGCCCCACACAAATTGGTCACCATGGTACTTTCATAAGACTTCAGTGGTTTGGGACTTTTGTATTGGGTATAGCCAGGAAACTAAAAGATGTGACCGAGGAGTTTTTGATATCCAGTTGCCACCAGTGATCTACTACTAAGATGGAAAATAAGTGTGGTGGTAAAGTGGGTTCCTGCAACAAAATGGGATTAGTGTAGACATTTACTATTGCACATCAATTTGCCACAGAGTTTGAAGCCAATTGTGTTATGGTGGCTTAAAAATGCAATAAGAGGTGGGAAGAGAACTTTTTCTTTTACTCTGTACAGTGAAGAACAATCCTGATAAACTCACTGACTTATTGTGCATTACTCTTCTCAGGTCAGGACTGGCTTATAGCAGTTGGCCTTGGCAGCCAGCAACTGAGGCCCATACTCTAGCAATGCCCCTGTAGAGACCCTGATGTAGAAATGGTGGGATGCAATAAAATCGAGTGGGTGTGCTCATTACCAGGGAGGTGGGAGAGAATGCACTAAAGTGGAAGTTAATAATAAGGATGTACATGGTGAAATTTTTTTAATTTCTTTTCTTTTCCTTTTGCAAGCATCTCTTTCATTGTCTTTTGTTTTTTGTGTACTGGTCCATTCATTCAACATGACGGGGAAAGCTTCTTTTGAGTTCTTTCATTTTGGGGTTTCCCCATTCATGTTACCTTGTTCTAGTCCAAATAAAGTCCTGCAGAACCTTTAAAAAAATACTCCAAAAATGGAGAGGTAAGGCAACGGAGAATCAATATACTCCAAAAACCAGCAACAGCACGTGAGAAATAAAAATAATCATTAGTCCCATGCAAAACCTACTTCACTCACTCACCAACCAATTTAAAAAAAAAGTGCAGCACCAGAAAATTAGAAAAGAGAAAACAAGAGTATGAGTTCAATTCCAGCCACCCAGCACAACAGAGACCCTCTGTGCTCTGGCAGCACAACAGAAGAAAGGAAAGGAAGCAGCTGGCTTGGCACATAACAAAGCAATCAACAACAACAACAATACAGAACACTCCCTCCAACCACCAAAATATACACCTTTAATAGAATAAATATGTAATAAATCAACCAAATAACATTTTTTTGCAAATCAGTCAAACAGGAATGGCACTCCATGACACGGGGGTGGGGGGAGCAAAATAAAGCACTCACACACTGCTGTCTCTCCCAAAACCAGGAAAAGCAAGGAAGTAAATAAAGGCAAAAATTAGCAATCAAAACTCCTCAAAAACCAAAACCATTATAATAGGGGAGAATTTTGCTCCCCTTCCATCAGTTTATGCCATCTCTTTTTCCTTGAGTCCTGTGGGCAAAAACATGCAAAAGCAGCACACTCCAGTATAGAGAGCACCAGGATGAAGTTCATCATTAGAGTCCAGACATTCATATAAGACACACTACTAATCCGAAGAAGAGCCCTGTTCAGGCATTATACGTACAACCTGTATCTCAAAAGACACTTAGAAAGGTGTACCTAACAATGTTTCTTCCATTGTTCGGTCCGCTGGCGAGATCTCTTCACCAGCACGGGCCGCTATTATCCCTTTCCCGGGATTTTGCAAGACGCAGTTGTCTCGCGAGAGCGACCCGGGAGGGGGGGAAAGGAAGAAGGTATTTAAAGGAAGTTTCCCCCTCCCTTCAGCCTCTTCTTTGCTGACAGCCCACCTGCCCGCCCTATATACTAGTGTGAGTTTTACTGGTCGCCTTTTGGGGCCGGATAGGAATTTTTGACCCGCTTCCTGATTGGCCTTGGATGCGGGGATTTTTCGCCTATCCCACACTGGTTGAGGAGCGATGGCATATTGATAGGTGGTTATATTGGTCACACAGGTGGGTAGTGCGGATAGAACAGGTTTCGGTGAGTCCCCTCGCAACCACAGGTAAAGTATAGCTCATCTGATCTCCCATCGCTGCAGATCGTGCAATTACAGTGCTTGGGGGGGGGGGAGATCCGCTGGGACCGCTCCCGGACCAACAGCCAACAATGAATAGGGGGGTGGAGGTCCGGGGGTGGTCAAATTCAGGCCGGCCGGGTTCTCATGGTCTTCGCGACTGTGAGAACTTGGGGCTCAGGACTCGCCCATTATTTGGTAGAGGTCTGTTGAGACCCCTCTGCAGAACCTGATTCCGCACTACCGCAGGACCCCCCATTTTATTGAGGGCATTAATGAATATTTAATAAAGTGTGGCCCATGTTTATTCCATAGCAATTGTCTTGTGTCTTTATTCCGGGGTAAGGGGGTAATGTCAAATTCTCCATGCTTTCAGTACCATGGAGCTCAGCAGCAGACGGTAATCCCACAAGAATCACTCAAACAAAAGTACACTCCCAATATAGGTTCACCAATCCAGGCCCTTTTGCAGATGAAAAAATAGAGCCCAGATACAAAAAAATTGTGAATATCTGGCCTCTAGTGTAGTCTTCAGGTGCCAGTGAATCTTCTGCATATCAGTTCTCAGAAGCAAATGAGGAAAAATGGACAGACCTACCCAGCACATTTTAATAAATTCCCTCCCTTTCCACACATAACCACATAATAGAGCTTTACCTTTTCCATCCTGGTTTCATCCCACCATACTTCATGTACGGTTGTTTCACTGCATAAATTGTAACTAGCTAACTGTAATAAATGTCTTCTTTGAAATTACATTTATGTTTCCTGATAGTCCTATGTTTACCATGGGTTGTCTTCGATTATAAATAGCAGGAGGGTGAAGCTTTCAAGAAACAAAATGTACTGTGCTTGATAGTGACTCTAATACACAAAGCCATTCTTTCTTCCTTGGAGTGTTAGACCAAAATGGTCCACAATACACCATCTACTTGTTGAGTTAGGTTATCTCTCGCATATTTCTGTGAATGTTTCTTTTACCACAGAAAGGAGAACATTGGGAGAACACTGAGAAATATACGGTCATTATCATTTTACACTTTTAATGCATAGAATAATAGGGGATAGCACTGCTCAAGACTCTGTGGTATCCAATGCCAGCTAATGGCACAGCATGTTTTTGGTATGCAGAAGAGAGGCACTTGTGGGGAAAGCAGTAAGATCCGACAGAACTGTACCACTTATTGTGTCCAGTGATACAACAAATAAGCCTTGTTTCCAGCTTGTTAATTATGGCAATAGTGATTTTCACTGAAGGAGAAGGGGTTCCTATTATGTCACAGGAACCTACCTTCAAGGAGATACACTCCAACCCAGAAAACTGTGCAACAGGGAACCATTGAAGAGGATGGAATCACAATAGACCACCACAACTCCACCTTCCAGCACCCAGGTCTCACCTGTTGCTGACAAGAGAGAGCCGAGGTGGGCACAGAGTGAAGAGGTAGAGCCCTGCATCCTTCATTATCCAGCCAGATCTCTGTAATGCATGCCAGGTTGGAGTGTTCACTCACTATCAAGGGGCTGCTTCTCACTGAATTGTGTTGTACAATTGCTGCCTGGGGGATTCCAGAAGTTGTGCAGTAATGTTTCCAAGTTCTGATTGCTTTTGATCATCATTTCAGAGCTGCTCATTGGAGAGTCCAGCATCAAGAGTCGAGCATTTCCACCCACCATTCTGGAGCCTTAAAATCTGCTGCCTTGGAAACAATGATATAAAAATGCTTAGTGGAGAGAGACTCTGAAACAGCAAAACTGTGTGTTGGATCTAGACAGTTATATTTTTAGTGTGTGTTGAGTGTCATCAAGTCACATTCAACAGGAGATCCCATGGCGTTATCAAAGTATGCGATCTGTTTAAAGATTGTTTTTTTTTACTGCCATCCCTCTGTGAGTTTCCATGGGCAAACAGGGATTCAAGCCCAGGCCTCCTGAGAAAGTGTACAACACTCTATCAAGTACACCGCACTGTCATATTTTCAGCAGATCTACTGAAATTAATGAGGCTTAACTCAGTTATGGTTAATACCTACTGCTGATTTCATTGGAGCCACTTTAAATAAAGCTGTCTGGACCCAACTTTTTGAAAACATGTGGAGCCTAAAAGAAGAGTAACAATTAATGCACACCCCCATCACACAGTGAAAGCAGGGGAAAGGATTGTGGCAGAATTAGAGAGGAAGGCACAGTAAAAGTGCTGTAAAACAGTGGGTCCCAAACTTGAGTAACCCAGGTGTTCTAGGACTGAAACTCCCCAAAACCTTCACCAGTAGCTGTACTGCCCAGGGTTACTGGGAGTTGCAGTCCAAGAACACCTAGGTCATCCAAGGTCGGGAACCACATTCCCAGTTCGCTTTGTGGAATTCATTTGGCCCCTGGAAAGATGACTAACTTCTATTTTCAGACAGCGAAGAAAAGGGAGGAAAGAGATGTAAGAAGGCTGTTGACCTAAAAGTTTAAAAACTGAGTTATATGAGCCCAGCTCATATCGACTGACTGAAAGAGCTGTGAAATCATTGGTATCACTTCTCAATTATTTTTAAGGTTTATAGCCACAACAGTAGTGTGAACACAGCAGTATAAATCAATATAGACAGAATCTTCAAAACCTGCTTTCAGCTTCAGAATCTGGTTTGTCTTCCTGAGAAAAAGAGATTTTATAGTATTAGTAGCATGATGGCCCACATCTATGCAATTACAAACTTCCATAATGTTGCTGTACACTTACACATGAAATCAGGTTGAATTCAGTGTTCACCAGTATTTAACAACGTACCTGAAATCAGTGCAACAGTCCTCTTTGGATTTCAAGGCGATGGCAGCTAAGATTAAATTATAGTGGCTAAAGTCCTACTGGTGATTTGCTTGTCAGTTACACTGCATTACTTATTGCAGAGAATTTTGGCTAACTTACAAGGTCCCAGGCACATTAGGAGGTGTGCACCCAACTGTGCAACCTACACACATACTAATGCAACTGGTGCCTTATTAGTTATTATGGGCAATTTGCCACAGTTAGTTTCATAATTCAAGTTAAGTTCAAATAAATCACCAGTATTCTGGCCACTATTTATTTAGCATAATTTCTAGACGGTACATGATACAACATTGTTTGAGCAGGGTGCAATGGCAGAAGAATAATGGACACAAAATAATAAACAGCATGTAAAATTGAAAAAGAATAAAATCTTTAGTTATGCCACTCCAGGGGATCTATGTGGATTTGCATAATTTATGCACGTTGCATAATCCATATTTTTGTGACAAAGACATAGTGTTAGATGTCTGAGAAATTTATTTTTCAGAGATGAATATTTACACAGCTCTGATCATAGTCAATGTGGTAACTCAAAACTCTGCATCTCCTATTCTGCATCACACTGCTCTGTTGATTTTACTGCTTTGCGATTTGAAGCCACCTGTTTTCAGTCCTTCATCCCATGCTAAATTGAGGTTGTTGGTTTCATGACTCCAGTGAATTTTAATGCCTTTCTCCTAAAGTATTAATGATGTTTTGTTCAGGAGTTGTTATTACTCAGCTGAATGGCAAAATGCTAGTGGTGTATTTAGGAAACCAAAGGGCATGTCACACACATTATGAGGTAAGTCTGATATGTTAGCTGAGACTATGAGAACCTTAATAGATAGTACACATATTTAGCTTCCTGCCCTGTCAGTTAGTAAATTAATAAGCTGGAAGAGAGAATTGCCATGGGGAACACATGATGGATAGCATTCCAGTTGCTTACTCTCTGGATGATTCTAAGAAGATTAATACCAGAAATTTCTTCTGAAATTCTACACAAAAGGTAGCAGGTCAGGCCAGAAACCAACTTCTGTCTCCATATTTGCCCTTATGAAATAGCTGGAGATTTAGCAAGGAAGAAGGCCAGCCTGAAGTGAAAAAGGGAGACTTTCCAATCTTACTTCAACACGGGTGAGGAGACAGCATCCTCTATCAGTCCTGAGGGTAGCTAGACAGCTTAAGAGATGCAGGCAGACTGCATACCACAGAGAGTTTTGTCTTCCAAAAGAGGGAAACAGCGGGGGGGGGGGAAGGTGGATTAGCAGGAACGGCTCAAGGAGCTGCCATTGCTTCTCCGTCTGCCTGCCTCTACCACCTGAACCAGTCACCCCCCTATGTCTAATGATGGATCTAAAGACTACTAACTAGAAATGGGCACAAATTTAAAAATTAACCACCAAATTTGTTCAAAAACACTAATTTGTCAATTTGTATGCATACAAATCAATGCCCCTAACGAATTAATCAACAAATTAAATCATAAATTCATCCCTTCAAGGATTTTTGAAGGGATGTGGAAACATCTGTTTTTGGTTAGGAGAGACAATGCCTAGAACAGGCCTGGCAAAACTTTGGCACTGCAGATGTTTTGGACAACAGCTCCCATTATCATTTATCACTGGCAATACAGGCTGGGGATTCTGGATATTGTAGTCCAAAACATCTGGAGCACCAAAGGTTAACTGTCCCCACCTACAATCCTTTTGAAACTAGACTTAATGGAAGATGATGGCAACTGATAACTTTTTCTTTTTCCCAATTGGAACAGTCACTCTTCTTTGAGATACTAATATTACACCTGAGAGTCATTCACACCATGTCCTGCTTCCCATCTGGCACATATAAAAAAAGAATGTCTGTTGACCAGCCCCATATGAACTCTCAATTCTGAGCCCAGCTATCTCTCACAGATATCTTTTTCCCCTCAGGAGGTTAAGGACCAATTTAAATGGAATGCAGGCAGGCAAAAAAAAATAATCACCAGAGTTGTGCCGTACATACCTTCTATCTTCTCAAAATCAGATCCTTGTGCTCTGGCCACACAGCTAATGTGCCAGGAACTTGTGGTCTAAATAGTTGTGGAATTGATGCCTGAAGTCAAGAAGGGGACAATTCAAATGAGATACTAAATAAATAGAACAATGCTTAGATTCCTTTTTTTCTTGCTTGCATGTATGTCCCATGCACCACTGTGTGTGAAATTTGGAGACATGATAGCCCCTAAGGAGTTTATTTGCCCAGTTTTCAAACAGCTGGCTTGAGGAGTGCAGTAGGTCCAATTTGTATATGCCCTTCACTACTTCAGAAACAAATTTGCCCCTTCTGTTTCTACCCAGGTCTCATACAAATGAGCTCCAATCAGACCAATTTTGTTAGTAATTCAGGATTTATTTCCATCTTATGCACAGCTCTAACTGGTGGACAACCCCCACCTTTAGTCTTTCCACACAATTGAGGAGCCTAAAAAATTAAGGCTCTTAATCACAGGGAAAGGCTCCACATGGAGCAGACTGTCTCCTCTTCAGGCTGAGCTTCTTTAGTGATGGCACTGACAGTCAGGAGACAGGGCTAGAACTCTTCCACTGCTCATACTTTCAAATCAAGCCTTTCTTGAAGTCTTAAATAGGGCTGAAATGTAATAGAGTTCAGCTGGGTAGAATTTCATTAATCGTTTTTCTCTGTCCCAAATGAGGTCCATTATGGTCTTTCTTTCCCTCCAGCCTAGATACTTGTTCAGCTGGTACCTGCTCCACCTAGGTAAGGAGTCCTTTAGTCCCCTCCCTGGCCTTTTCTCTTCCACTCTCTCCTTTCCAATCCCCCTCTTGCAACTTTCCCTTTCCAGCTCTCCTCTCCATCCTTACCAAGCACAAGGAGTTTATATCCTTCAGGTTGTCATATATTATTTTCCCCAAACCATGCAGCTACATCTGGACATTATAAACATTGGCCACTTTTTATGTGCATCATGTAATGAGTCATGGAAAGGTTGCCCAGTGCACACAGCACACACATGAAGCACACTAATTTCCCACTCCAAAGCACTTGTTTCAAAGTTGTCTTACAGCAAGGCTGTGGGAATTTGGAGGGGCCATTTTTTAAAACCAGCCAATTGCTTGAGGCTTGCACTCCCAAGAGGTCATGGTCAAAGTGGAAATAGTGCATGCTTAAAACAGTTAATTAGATAATTTTCTTTTAATTTTTTAAAAAGTATTTTAGTATATTACATTATTGCAACGTAATAATACATATTATTCCCTATGCAAAATTAATATTGCAACATGCATGAATTCCTAACAATTATATTAATATATTAATATAAATAATATAATAGTTTAATTAATATATAATAGCCCAGATTTTTTAATCTTAGAACTGGAAGGGACCTTATTGATAATTGAGTCCAGCCCCTGACATGGAGGCACAGTGGGGAATCAAACTCCCAAGCCCTGGCTCTGCAACCAGACACTTACACCACTGAGCTATCTAGCAACTCTTTAACAGCCATCGCAATGCCACAGCTCTGCTGTTCTTTGGTGGTTATTAGTCCTGCAGACTTGAACTTCTTAAACAATAATTAACACTTAAATTCTTCAAAAACAAAAAACCCTTAGCAATTAAAAAAAAGGTTTAAACAAGAGAAATGCTGGAAAAACACTTGGGAAGGCAGTGGTGTTTCTAAGTTTCTTTAAATTAACACTGACAAACATAATTGCAGCTAGCCTTATTAATGATTCCTTTCAGTTTTAACTAATTTTGGGATCAAACTGTGGTGATTTTTCTAAAACACACACATCTTACTCTGTGCAACCTGAGAGAACTCATCTCTCATTGAACTATAATGACTGATAATGTCACCAAGTGCTGTTAAAAACCTCTCCTAAGCAGCTAAAGTCTCAAACCAGAGTCTTTCGCAAGCAGGTTCTTACTTTCTGCCAGAACAGCACACCGGTTCGGACGGTCAGGTGGGCTATGCCTTAGGGAAGGTGATGCTCACTAGTCTGTATATCATACCCCACCTGTTACAGCAGCTCCACTGGCTGCCAATCCATTTCTGGGCACAATTCAAAGTGCTGGTTCTAAACTATAAATACCTAAATGGCTCAGGTCCAATCTCAAGGACCGTTTCTCACTTTATGAGCCTGAATCAGGTGCTGATCATCAGGAGAGGCCTTTCTCTTGGTCTTGCCACCTTCACAGATGAATTTGGCATGGACACGGTAGAAGACCTTCTCTGTTGCTGCTCCTAGACTTTGGAACTCACACACACACACCTGCCGACAGGAGGCCAGGCTGGCCATGTGTTTGCTGTCCTTCTGCAAGCAGGTGAAGACTTTTCTCTCCAAGCAAGCTTTCCCTTACTGACTAGCTGCCTGAATTGGGGGGGGGGGGTTAATAGATGGTTGTACTTTGCTGCTTTTTAGTATTTTTATACTTACTGTTTTATTAGCTTTAAAAACCATATTTTATGTAATGATGTAAGCCACCTTGGGTCCTTTTTAAAGAGAAAGGTGCGGTAAAATAAATAAATAAATAAAGCAAGCAAGCAAGCTTGAGAAGAAGCAGCTCACCTCCCAGCTTGAATGCAGTGGCTCAGATTTACAAGGTAGTCAAACTCAAAGCACTTCAGACCTTATAAAGCTTATCCCTTGGATGCAAGCCATGTCATCGTCATGACTCAGAGCAATTTGAAAAGAAATGACAGATATGAAATTAGTCATACAAGGCACCCCAGGATGCTTTTACTTCTTTATGCAAAAATGTTTGAGTGTCCTGTTGCGACACAACTCGGCATAATAAAGATTGCACCACTGCCAATCTGCCTTTGCTGCAAAATATCTAGGTGGAATGAGATAGGGATATGCATTCAGATTCAGAAATATTCCAGATTCACCAAATAATGTCATATATGGATAGTTCCAAATATATCCGAAGCTGATTTTGATAGTTCTGAATATCTGTAATAATAATTCCTAATATTCAGAGTCCCATTGCTCTTATAGATTAGAAAGCAAAAGGCTAGGTATCTGCTTGGGTAGAGGAAGAAGTGAAAGTCCTAGAGTGATTTCTTGAGAAATGAAACTTGAAGACTCCCTGGCACCAAAGGTAGTGGAGGCAAAGAACTCAGTGTCTCCTGATTGGGGTTGCCATGGGTTTCCCAAGAGAGGGAGGCTGGGATGAGAGCAGAACATGTAAATGCTGTGTCTGTACCAATGAAATCTAGAAGCAGGCACAGACACCAAAAGGCATTTTTTTTCCACATTGGTTCTTTCTAACTGAAAGGTGGGCAAAGCTGTTTATAAATCCCCTGAGCATTTGCTATTAGGATATGCTCTGGTGCAAGCCTGCACTACAACAATTTTCTCTATGTCCTTTTCTGAAACCTCAACTTACATTTATATTTTCTACATCTCATTGTATACTGTTTACTTAATATATCAGGAATAAGATTTAGGATTATTAATTCATGTATTAATACATTATAAATCAACAGGGAAATAATATATTAGGTTTAAGCTCCTTTGCAGTATATCAGGCAGAGAAATAAGATTTTGTTATATACAGACAGATATAAGTTAACAGATTTTGTGTCTGTTAGTGTGTGTGTGTTTGTGAATTTCATTGGAAGGATTTGTGTTCTGCTGTAGCAGAATCAGATACTGTTCTTCTTTAGGTAGAGTCCACAGGGAATATGAAATGTGGGTGTGTTAAAAGAAGAAGGCACTTGAGGAAGACTTCAGGAATGCTGCCTGCACCCACTGCAGCAGCTTCTACTGAGAAGAGTGGGAGAGAGAGAGGGAGAGGAAAAAGGCAGCCTACAGTTATTATGAGCCCCCCCGCAACAAAATTTGTTTCCCAGCTGCCATGTTCAGCACTGACCCCATGAAAGAGCAGCAGGCAGCAGTACAGGAGGTGTGTGTCTCTGCCAAAGAGGTGACAAGGAAGCCAAATAGCAAAAAGCAAAGTGTGATGTTTATATACCATCCCATAGCACCTAAAGCACTCTCTGGGCAGTTTACAATTTAATTATGCAGACTACACATTGCACACCCACATAGCCAGCAAGCTAGGTACTCAATTTACTGACCTCAGGAGGATGGAAGGTTGAGTCAACTTTGAGCCAGCTACCTGAGCCAGGGATTGAATTCAGGTTAGGAGCAGAGTTTTGACTGCAGTGCTGTAGTTTAACAACTGTGCCACGAGGCTCCTGTGGTTCTAGTTAAAGGTTGGACAGGTATGGCTGAACCTCAGACATGTTCCAATGACATCTTTGTGTGATCTAGTCAGGGCAAGTAGCCCAAAAAGATGGTGAGGAAGGCACTTTTCTCTCAAACAGCTGATGTGCCAGAGAAGGACAAAGATGGCCTTCCATATACACACCATGCAGCTCCATTGTATTCAAAGAAGGGTTTAGCCCCAGCCTTCCTTCCAAGCAAATCTCTCCTGTGCAAAGCAGGATGGTGGTTGGTGGGAACTCCCCTCCAAGTACATACACTTCTGATGTGGCAGAGGAGAAGACTGAGGGGACTCATTTGGGGATTATTTCAGAAGCATGTGGCACAGAAGTCACTCCTGTCCCTCCAGCTGCACTTGCCCCACCAGTTGCTGGAATTAATAGTGATGACAAGGTAGCAATCCCTGTTAGGAACATGCAGTAAATAAAACTGGAGCTCCCAATAAGTCAATAATCTGGAAGGATTTCCAACAGTGTGCAACAGATGCTTGCACGGCTGAGTGCATGCACTGCAGGAAAGTGCTCAAGCGTGAGCAGGACTTAGGCCATCTTTTTAGTAGTAGCATGCTCAGCCACCTGAAGGCTCAGCACAGGGCACTTCTGCTGGCCAATAAGGTGGCTACTGTGGAGGTAGGTGGCTTCTTTATTGTGAAGGGTAAGAGTCATCAGAGGGCAACAGTTGGAGCACCAGCCCAGGGAAGTAGATGGGCAAATAGCAAGAGGAAGCAAATGTCAGACCCACATCTCAACAATAAATTGCAGGCTGCCCTGGAGGAGCCTGAAGGGCTGCTAGAAAAGGTCTTCCACAAATGTAAAAATGCCAGGATTACTCGTTGCCTAAGGCAGATGATAGCCCTGGATGACCAGCCATTCTCTTTAGTGGAGAACATTGGTTTCTGTAGGCTTGAGGAAGAACTGGCCATTACCAATTGCCCATCCCAAACATGCCTAACCGTCGGGCGGTGTCAGGTTACCAGCATAGCAGCAGTTGGCCAGAGCATAGGCAGCACATTTTACAAGTGACATCTGAAGCAGCTAAGGTGCCAAACATGCCTATCTCTCCCTGACAGGGCACTGGGGTGGTGGTGGTGGAGGCATTAGGTATAGGGCAAGGATACAGGTGGGCCCTGTTGAATGTGGATGTGATGGAGAGCCACCACACACTTCACAACATTCAAAAGACACTGAGGGACATGCTGCAGCAGTGGAATCTACTACAGAAAGGCAAGGTCTGTTTGTCACACATAATGGGACGAACCTAATAGCAGCAACTGCAGGCTGGGAAGAAGAAAGGGGTGCAGTGTATGGCCCACACACTCAACCTAATAGTTTGTTCTACACACCTAGTAGTTCTACCCTTGGTTGGCAAGATGGAGGGCATAATGAGGGGCAGTCTAGATGAATGGGGAATTCTAGAAAAGGAGAAAAGTGGTGGCCCTGGCCAGCAAGCGACTCTACTGCAGAGTCTTCCGGTGCCGCCTTATGGAAGAAGGAGAAGTATGTTCTGGCAACTCTCTTGGACCCCCCAAATTAAACAGCAGGCAATGGATATTAAGCAGCGGCAAAGGGGGCAGGTGGACAATGCCAGCCAACTTTCCATCACATGCAACAGAAGCTAATGAAGAAGGTCCAGGTAAGTACTGAGGTGGTCACACAGAGGAAGAAGAAACTAGCAATGTTCATAGCACCCCAAACAGTAGTACCAGCAGTTGTATTCTAGAGTCCAAGTGTCTAATCTCTACAACAAAAGGGCAAGCTTTTGGGGACATCTTGACAAGCATGGCAGGGGCCTGTCCCTCAGAGACAACACCCAAGAGGAAAGGCATGGTAAGAGCAGAGGTAGAGGCGTATATACAGGAGCCCTGCAAGCCAAAAGAGACAAATCCCTTGTCTTTCTGGGCTGAGAAGGAGTCTGTTTGGGGAGGTTGGCCAAGGTGTCAGTGGGACTGCTGTCTTGCGTATCAACTAGTGTGTCCAGTGAGAGAGTGTTCTCTCAGGCAGGGGACAAGGTCAGTCCACATCGCTCACACCTAGATCTGTAGAAACTTTGCGTTCCTTAAAGTCAACCTGCCATTGCTGGGCTTTCCTGACGTCCCCTTTAAGTAAGAGAAAATGGCACACTCTACTCCCAGTACTAGCTACGCCACACTTCAGTCTGCTGCCCCCTCCTTCTGCCTCTTTCATTCTTCTAACTGCTATTCCAAGATAGTGCTCACCCACTCAACTGTGATGAGCCCCATGCTGCTGCCACAGTTCCCACCCCCATAGGCTATCTGCTTCTACAATCTGCCAGCCAGTGCTGCCCAGGGTATTTGCCCACTCCAGAATACAACCTGTTCTCTGCTTCCCTAATGCTGCTGGCGTTTCCCACTGTACAGGGTTCAAATCAGTATGCTCATTAGTTCATTTCCTGGTGCCTAGACACTGTTGGCTGCCGGTGTGTACTCTTTGTGTTTGGCACAATCATTGAGAAGGTGTTAGAGGAGACAGGGAAATCCTTTAAAATGTTTTTGTGGTTTTTTTAAAGGGGGAAATAATGACGATATACTATTCATATTGACTATAATGGAGTTTTGTATATCCAGAAATTCCAAATCTTTGAAATTCTGAATTCCAAATCTGAAAGTTTGTAATTCCGAATCTGAATTCTGAGTCCAAATTTTCGTGCTCGTGCACATCCCTAGAATGAAAAGGACATTACAAGAAATTTTGTAGATGCTACATGAAAATAATCATTAATTCATTTGTGGCTACATTTCTGCTTTTGATGGCCACATCTTATCCCAACAAATAGTCCTCGATACTGTTCATGCTTATAATTCAATTAATAATTATACTCTCCACAGACATTAAACATACTGTAGTCGGGCCGTTATCTCTCTCCTCCTAGTTTTCTCATTTTGATACTTTCAATTTGTTCGTCACCATTAGCTATTATGTATCAAGAGCCTTTCAGGGAAATTAATAGTACAGTATGTAATGCCAGGAACTTGATTAAGACCATAGCATCATTGTACATTTCTGCTTTTCAAGGATTTTCTGTAGACAGATTTTATATGGAGTACTGTGTCCATTTGTGGGTGGTACCCTTTAAAAATGAATAGAATGGATTCAAGAAGGGCAATGAAGAAAGTCAGTTGTATGAAAAACAATTCTTATGAGGAAAGACTGAAAGAATGGGATATGCTTAGCCTGGAGGGGAGAACACTGTCCCTGGTTAAGACAGACATCATAGTATTTCAATACATGAAGGGCTGCCATACAGATGAGGGCGAGCATTTATTCTGTGCTGCCACTGACAATAAGAGTACCTCTAAATGACAAGAGAGTGGATTTCACGTTAGCCATGTGTTCTGTCTATACATACAAACCAATTCAGTGGCATATTTCACTAAGAGTGACCTTAGTGGCCAGATGGGCGGTATAAAAATCAAATAAATAAATAAATAAATAAATAAATAAATAAATATTTCTGGGTCAACCACAGGACAGAGTAAAGAGCCACTGGTCACCCATGGAGTGGAGCAGCACACCCACAGATCCTTTATGTTAAATCTAGCATTCACATGGCATACATGGAAGTAGAGAAGGAGAAAGAAAAACTAAGAAAGATGAAGTAGAGTAGGGCCTTAGAATGAAGCATCCTTGCCTTTCCTGCTGTGATATAATTGATGAAATCATCAAAGTTTTGTGGCTACAACACATTTCAGATCCAGAAAACAGGAAGGGTGGAAGCAGAAAGGATGGATGGGAAGTGTAGAACAAACGGGTTCTTTTTATTGCTCTTTTAAGAAGTAGTTTTTAAAAATGGCTGTACTCACTGCTCTTTTAAAGTCCCTCACACCCTCAGAGCATCTAATTGTGATGACTGCTGCTGGTAACCTTATGCCCTCTCTGCACCAATCAATCTGTCACCCGGCTTGCTATTTGCCGGAGACTGGATCTAGAATCTTTTGCATACAGAGCCTGTGTTCCATCTCTGAGGGTACAACTCAAGTTTGGAAAAGTTACTTTTGGGGACAACCTTCAGAAAGCATAGCTGCTAGATTTCTGAAGGGTGTCATTCAGAAAAGTAGCATCTCTAAGTTCTGCCTATGGTTCTTACTCTTGAACTGAGACTGTTGCCACAACCTACAATTTGGAAATGTTTTCTGTTCATTCATTGAGTCATTCCTGTTACTTTATTTCCAATTAATGCTTTTACAAAAAAAAATGTGTAGTGAAGCAACAACTCGAGTTTGTTCTCATTTCCCCACACGTCTAAGCAGTCTCATAAGGCAAGCAATTCAGTTCCTGGGCCTGTTCTCTCCTTCTGTTTTGGCAAGTTTCAGTGCAGTGAAATTAGCTTGGGACTGCGTGGGACAAAGCAGTTGTATTTCAGATTGCTGAGTCACAGACTTGCATTTAGCAGGCCAATGAGAGGAAAACAATCAAGCCAGGGATGCCTGTTCTGTGAGCCTGCAGGGTATATGTTGAGAACTGAAGTTTTATTGAGCTGCGCAATAGGCCTGTATGATGGATTGATTTAACCCAAAGTGATGAAGATTCTGTGCTGGAACCAGCAAGAAACACTTGATAGAATGCCTGAAAAAGCTTGATATTCCCTGATGACTATATTTCTGATTGAAGCAGCCTGACATCAGTCACTCTAGCTTCTATAGGCCAGTCTGGCCAAGTCAAATCTGCCCAAGGGATTCAACCAGAGCTACTTAATCAAACTCAAGTTCCATGGTGAAAGAAGAAAATATCCATCACCATCAGACCACAGGCACCTGTAATTAAATTGCTGCTTTATAGCACTCCTGGCTTATATATTTCTAAACAATACAAGCTGTATATGCAGAAGCACTTCATGAAAGACCCCCTTCTCTTTTACTTTTAAGTAAATGTGAGTGCCCCTGATCTGAATCAGGACCACCATGTGGGGTGGGAAAGTTTTAAATCTCCCTCTCTAGTAAGTTAGATTTCATTTCAAATATATGTCAAATAATCTCACAGAGTCCAAAACAGAAAACACTCTATTGGCACCAATACAGGGTTTTTCCCCTTCCTTTGACAGAGGAAGGGCTATTGAAAGTAAAAGATCGGGGGGGGGGGGGGTGTTTCACACCTTTCCCATCCATGCATTCTAGGCCAGAACCAGGTTGGGGGTACACATTCTTACTCAAAAGAAAGGAATCTGGAACTTCATGAAACATATTTAATATAGTGTATCATTTGCTCTGATGGACTAGTAGAAATTAAATATCATTAGGCTCTTTTCAACTGGATAGTTCAGTGGTTTAGGTATCTGGCTGCAGAGTCAGAGGTTAGGAATTCAATTCTCCACTGTGCCTCCTATGAGTAGAACCAGCCTGTGTAGCCTTGGGCAAGCTGCACAGTCCCAGGGTGCCCCCAGAAGAAGGAAATTGTAAGCCACCTCTGACTATTCTCTACCTGGAAAGCCCTGGAAAAGTTTACCATAAGTCAGAATTGACTTGATGGGACATGATTATTATTATTAGACTTGTTTCAAAAGACATACACACACAACATCACTTGGGAAACCACATAGTTTTAAATTCATTCCTGTGCAGAGACCAAATAAAAACTACCAAATAAAAACTGGAAAATGTGATCAAGGGGAAAGTGTGCTGTTATGTGACGTCAATTCAGTTCTGGCTTAGAGAGACCTTATGAATTAACAGCGTCCAAATTGCACTGTCATTAAAAGCCCTTCTCAGGTCTTGCAAAATAAAGGTCATGGCTTCCTTTATTAAGTCAATCCATCACATGTTAGGGCTTTTTCTTTTCTGAACAACAGAGAGAGAGAGAGAGAGAGAGAGAGAGAGAGAGAGAGAGAGAGAGAGAGAGAGAGACCAGGCTTATTTTCTAACACTATTGCCTATGCAGTGGAGTAATTGAAACAACAACAACCAAAAACTTGAAGTCGATTGCTCAGTGGAGAAATACACTATTCTGTGATAAAAGGCCGCTGTTCTTTAAAAGACATTCTATGAATTGTACCATTGCACCAACTTCAGAACTGAAGATTGTAACAAATCCAAGAGGTTAAGCCTCTGCAAGGGGGAATCAAGGTTAGATGCTGGGGAATCTTAACATTATTTTGCATTTTTTTTTAAAGGTCTAGTTTTTTTCTTTGTTAGAAGAACATTTCTTACCTGCCCTCCAGCTTTATTTATTTATTTATTTATTAGATTTATACCCTGCACCATCTGGCAGCCAGGCCACTCTGAGCAGCTAACAACAAGACAAACAACACAATATTAAAACACAATAAGAATAAAATAATACAAACATTCAACAGATACAATAACTTTTCAGGGCCACTGCATACATTAGTGTGTGTGTGTGTGTGTGTGTGGTTTTTTTTCCCCCTCTATGGTGGCAGTGGGCACACAAAGGAGCAGGCTCCTGCATCATAGCCCATACCTTGCCTCTTCCTTTTCCTCCCTGCCTTCTCTGCTCCAGCTCTGTTGCATGTGTATTAATGCAGTCAGTGCACATTCAGTTCTGATCATCATGTCTGTTTTTAACTGTGAATTGGTCCCAGTCGAGCTGGAGAGAGGGCATGACTCCGATGTGCTGAAGCTAGTTGTAACAAAAGCTGAATGTATTGATTTACTTGTAAGAGACAGACAATGCGGTGGCTGCATTCACGTCTGAAAGGCAACACATGGGCCAAGAAGACATGGCTCCTCCAGGCACATTATAGCATCTTGTAGCTCCATTAGAAGAAAAGGAAAAAAAAATAGTTCAAGGAAAGCTATGCATGACTTTTATGCACATTTTGTCCATATGGTGACAATTCACAGCATAGTTGCCATGCAGTGCATTCCCCTGAATTTAATGGGAGAACGATGAGGGAGAAAAAGATCTTTATGACTAGGGCACCAGTGAGATAAAGGTATATAAAATAGGTAGCTAATTATTTGAAATGTATATGCTGCCAAAACAGTGGTTTAAAAGGACAGAGGGAATCAACAACCTATTTTCTAAACACACTTGTTGTTCAAAATGATATTTCGCTAGCATTTTGTCTGGCATTAAAGTCATTGAGATTCCACTGGGCACAAAATAACCCTCCCTGAAGAGATTGAAAATCTTCACACACCATAACTGATGAGGATAGTGCAGCACTAAACTGATTCTTAAAATGTATATTAAAGCCAGATTTTAAGGACAGAAGGGATGTTTGGGGCAGGCAGTGTAGAAGTGACCTCTTTTTCTAGTTCTGAGGTATTAGGGGTACTGGTTAATTAATATCAATCAGTGATGAGATTTAAACAGAGAATTGTGAACTAGGTATAAAGATTATTCAGGAACAAGCAATGTGAAAGGATGCTTTACCATCATAATTTGGATTCTTTGCTCATTGCTGAAGTTATGAAATATAAAAATTCAAGGCAAACAAACCTCCTGACATGCAGGATGAACTGGTGCATAGTGCTTTAAGGGAATGTTCTAAATTAAAACTAAACACCACCTTGCATAATAATTAAAAATTAAAATAATTTTTTAAAATAGCACTCCTTTTCTTTAAAACACGGGCCCATAATTTTGCATAAACATTTCCTTGCAAAAGAGAAACCTAAGACTTGATGATTATTAATTCAAGTAGACTTTGCTTGCTAAGTATCTTTACTCCCTAATCAACAGAATGGAAGGTTTTA
Organism: Intellagama lesueurii; assembly: GCA_037013535.1. NCBI lineage: Eukaryota > Metazoa > Chordata > Lepidosauria > Squamata > Agamidae > Intellagama > Intellagama lesueurii. The sequence goes on along the minus strand of JBAJHW010000004.1, from coordinate 88,271,219 downwards.
GTGTGTTGAGACATAATCTATAGCCATGTTCTATCTAGTAAGGGGCTGTAGGATTTGGCAAAGTATTTCTGCATTACAAAAGCACAAAGCAGTTCTATATGTCCAGCCCTGCATGCTTTCAGTAAATATTCTCTCAGGATTTCTGAGACCAGGCTCCCCACACCAGTCTTCAAAGGGGAAATCAGCTCCAGGTCTGGGGCAATCTGAACTTTTGACTGTGTCAGTCAGGACCCAAATAGCCAATTCTCAGGAAGGGAACTTATAAACTCCTTCCTGGCCAAAGAGTCATTGGTGCTAGAAAAAGGATTCTGTGTCTGGTTGTAAACATATTTTAAAAGATATTAAAAAAAATAGAGAACTAATATTCAGAAGTGAACTTGTTTAAGGTGTGAAATTATTGCTTTTTAGCTTTGTGGCTGGGCATGGTCTTACTTTATGTTAGCATCCTCTTGTGCTCACTACTATTCATGCATGTCAAAAACAGTGAGAAGAACTGATGAATAGAGGAGACAGCTTCCAGGATTTTCCCTTGCTTGGTATCACTTTGTGAATGGTGTAAGCACAAGAGGATATCCTGTAGACCATCTTGACTGTTACCATTGGTGTCGTCAACATTCATAGCCTTTTGCTATGTCAAGTTTGTCATCCTTTTTCCTGCTGGCAGTACAGGCACAATATTGTGCAGCAATATAGGGCCATTTTCTGGCACTTTGAATTGTGGATACCGAAGCACAACATCCCACAATGATAAGCAGAGGATTTTTTAAAAAAAGAATTTAATGTGCTTCCTGAGCATGCAAGGGAGACAGCAGGCTCCATTTCCACCCCACCTAAGAAAGCAAGCAACACAAGATCTCAGATTTACCTCACTATCTCTTGGTGTTGCTAGTAGCAGCAGCATCAACAATGTGGTAGTTTCTTCAGGCAGCCTCCATGCTGGCCATGGCTTTCTCCCCACTGGTGTTGCATTTAGACTGTGCAGCTGGTAAGAAGAGCCAAAGATTGGGTGAGTTGGCTGTTTGTGCTGTGGGTGTCGGTGTGGGAGCAAAAGGGTGAGGAAAGAAGGGCAGCTTTAAAGACATGGTAAAAAGGCAATCCCTGTCACAGTGCTAGACTCCACCCCTGAAACAAACCACCATAAACAAACATATCCCCTTGCTTCAGGAGGGAACAAAATCTGGCAAAATCCCAGATTTTGTCTCTGAACTAATTTACAGCATGTAGATGGTGTGAAAAATACTGGCATCATCAGGGACCAATCAGAGAACAAGCATTCCATCTGTAAGAGTCCTTAGTATAAGTCCCAACACTTTTCCGTGTTTGCCTATGAAAGGGCTCTGCATTTTGACAAGGAATCTTGCTGAAGACAGTGGTGTTTAAGATTCATCAGTAGTTTTCTCATTATTCAACTGCATTCCTGTGAAGATGGAACAACCCAATTAACACAAGATGGAAATGGGATTAAAACTCAAGTGAGAAATTAAACAGGATCTTCAATTGTTGAATAAATCACCAAGGAATAATTAGTGACTATACAGTCAATGAAGCGGTGTGGAATTAGTATGGCTAATTGGCAAAGGAAAAATGAACAACACTTTCAGCTATTGACACAGAACAACTAGAATTGCCTAAGGCAATCATTCTCAAACTTCCAAGCACTTTTGAGGCATCTCTATCTAAGCAAACAAAAGAAAAAAAGCAATTAAAATCCTGTTTTACCTATTGCAATATAACATGTTCCTTCAATCCAAGCTAGAAGGGAAAGAATTTCAGACCATAAGCTGAATGCCTGTTTGCACACTGTATTATTCACAGTACTCCCAAAAACCACCACATGAGTTATGTAGGCACTGTTGTTGAGAACAGTGGCATTCTCAGCTTAGGAAACACTGTATCATAAAACGGTTCTGGTGGATCAGACCAAAGGCCAACCTATACGTATGGTCAAATGGATGCAACGAGGAACCTCCACAAGAAGGATATAAGTTCAATAACACTTTCCCATTCATATTCTCAGTAAGTTGTATTCAGAGACATACTATTAGAGTTGATACATAGACCCAAAATTCTATTGAGTTTTTACGCCAGTATAATGCAATTGATGTAAATCTTGTTAGTGAATTGCCACAAGTTGTGCAGCTAGTGTAGGCATAAACTATTGTGCAACAAGCCATGCCACTCGATGTTCAATGACAAATGCCTACTTTAATGTCTTAGAGCAGTTCGTCAACAAGATCTATGTCAATTGCATTATGTCTATGGGCATAACTAATAGGATTTTGGCCATAGTCATCATGCCTAATGACTGATAGTAACCTTAATTCTATGTCCAATTGTCCTTGAAGTCCTGCATCATTCAATGGTCCAAGAACCTTCCTAGCCAGCTTCCTTAATGCTTGTGCACAAACACTGTGTCACTGACAGGTGTTCCCAAATTTTTGTGCAATCACATGAGTTTAGGGAAGTGAAGAAACATTCAGCTTTCCATTTCATGTTTGGACAGACTGTCTCAGCTCAATGAGGTAGCTTGTCAAGAACTTATCAACATCTCCTATGGTCTTTGCCTGATTCAGGAGAACTAGAAAACAGACACTTTTTGCTTTTGTTTTGAATTTTGCACATAATGTGACAATGCAAGACAAGTTTCTTTTTTTGAAGCACATATGGGTTGTGGAAGATATCACAGACTTATATCACATGGATTGTGGAAGACATCACAGACTTACATAAAGCTAAGCTAAATAATATTCCCATCACCATGTCTTGATGCAAAAGATATGCATTGCCCCCCTTACCCCGGAATAATGATGCGAGACCAGAATTGTGGATTAAACATGGGCCACACTTTATTGAAATAATCAATGTTGCCAATCCTTTGGCAAAGGGGGGTCCTGCCGTAGTGCGGAATCAGGTTTAAACCCAGAGGTCTGAACGGACCCTTTAACGAACAAATGGGCAAGTCCCTGGCCCAAGTTTTCACAGCTGTGAAAACAGCGAGAAACCCGGCTGGCCCAAATTTGACCACCCCCGGACCTCAAGCCACCCTCTCCTTGTTGACTGTTGGTCCGGGTGTGGCCCCAGTGCATCTTTTCCCCCCAAGCACTGTAATCGCACGATCCGCAGCACTGGGAGTTCAGATGACCTATACATTACCTGAGATTGATATGGAACTCACAAAAAAACCTGTTTTTTCCGCACTACCTGCCTCTGTGACCGAAAATTCCGCCTCAAACATGCCAACGCACCCTTTCCAGTGTGGGATAGGCGAAAAATCCCCGCATCCAATGGCCAATCAGGATATGGGTCAAAAATTCCTAAGGTAAAGGTAAAGGTTCCCCTTGACAGTTTGTCCAGTCGTGTTCTACTCTAGGGGGCGGTGCTCATCCCCGTTTCCAAGCCGTAGAGCCAGCGTTTGTCCGAAGACAATCTTCCGTGGTCACATGGCCAGTGCGACTTAGACACGGAACGCTGTTACCTTCCCACCGAGGTGGTCCCTATTTATCTACTCGCATTTGCATGCTTTCGAACCGCTAGGTTGGCGGGAGCTGGGACAAGCGACGGGCGCTCACTCCGTCACATGGATTCGATCTTACAGCTGCAGATCTATAGACCTTACACAGCACAGAGGCCTCTGCGGTTTAACCCGCAGCGCCACCACGTCCCAAAAATTCCTATCTGGGCCCAAAGATAAACTCACACTAGAATATAGGGCGGGCGGGTGGGTGCCAGCGAAGGAAGAGGAAGAGGAGAGGGGGGAACAGCCCTTAAATAACCTATTGTTTCCCCTCTCCCACCTAGCTGCTCGAGCGAGATTGAAGAGGTCTCGCAACCTCCGAGGAAGAAGGCAAAGGTGAGCAGCGCTGCTGAAGTTTGGCTCAGCAGCGGCTGGTTCATTTGTCAGAACACATGGTTTTCCTCTTGTATCTTGCACTTATGGTGCTCTGTTTTGCGACTGGTCATTGGAAGGTAAACGTGGTCTTGATTTACAAGTCTGGTTGCTGAGACATTGTATGTTTGAGTAAATCCCATTGTGTGCATGTGAAGGATTTGCCCCTCCTGTGGGATAGGGGTAACAAAGGAGATCCCAACATCTTCCATCTTATCAGTTGAGAATCAGAGTTCAGAGAATAAACATAACCTTTATTGTGAACGTCATACAACATTCATTCTCTTCACAGTTCTCCACCTACAAAGTCATGGATAGGGGAATCAGCTGGAGTCCACCATATCATTTAAGTTCACACACCTCAGGTCTCCTTTTCCTAATAGCCTTTGGTGCCTTGTGTAGCTTTTGGAATTATAACTCCTGGTAACTCTGTTGTCGTTGAGTTGGGATTAACTTGTCCCACTCAAACCAACTCTTTTTCATCATTGCTTCATGTGCTGCTTGCCCTCAGATTCTGGCGCTTTCCCCACTCCTTCAAACTGAGTAATCAGGAATGTAGTCTGACAGAGGAAGGTTATGTTTGGTCTCCACAAGACCAGCCTGGATGATCAAGGGACTCTTTTTTCCTCGGTCCCGCCACTCTCACAGGTGTGTTTGATGGGGATACTATTTTCTTTCCAGAATTACCCAGACACAGAAGTCTGCTTTCTAATTGAAGTACCTTTGCTCCATTTTTAAAGATGTCTATGTAATTGTTTGTTTGCTATGGGCATGATGAAAAAGGTGTCTTTTTATGGAATGTTGTACATTTATCATTTTTATATTGTGTTTTTAAATTTCAAAACTACTAGTCTTTTCATTTAATTGTATTTTCATGTTGTGATTTCCTGTGCATTAGTTGTATCTAATTTTTAATCATTTATGCCTGGCACACACACAGCAATGTTCACATTTGTGTGTGTGTGTGTGTGTGTGTGTGTGTGTGAATATCAAGTAGGATTTTGACCATTACGTTCCTCAGTTTATCTATTGCACTGCAGCTTGATTTTCATTTAGCATTGGTAATTAAATGATGGGGGTTTCCATGTTGATGTTTAGAAAAAAGTATGTTATCAACACTTTTTTTAAAATAGGAAAAGCCACACTGAAACCGTTTTTTTCCAAATGGTGAGGAGCATGTTCAGAGTGGAATCTTTCTATGAGCCAAACCTTTTTTATCTGCCAAGTTCAGGCGAATTCGTCTGGAGCAAGCTCACAAAAAACGCTGGCCTTGGGTGGACTGCACAGTCATATCCTCATCAAAACAACAGGTCCATGAGAAAACTGAGTGGGATGAATGAGCACCATGAGACATACTCAGCCATTCAGATGATCCTATCTGTCTGCATGTGCGTATGCATGCATACGGGAAGAATTCTCCTGTGCACTGACTCTTCTTTGCCTAATGGAGACAGATGATCTTAAAACCCATGGAAGGACATTAAATGAACAATTGTTTTTCCCAGTGATTGTTTTTGTGAAAGCTGCCCATAATCACCTCTTCTCCATGCAGTGCTCTCTTTGCTATGGAACGTGTGATTTCACACAGTAGGGGAAGAAATCAGTATCCCTGGATCTTAGAATTGTTCTGTGGTGGCTTAATTGGATTTTGGTAGCTGAATAAAATACTTAATAGTAGATGGGGCAAAGGTACTATATGTAGTAAATAAAGACTAGGTAACACTTTACCTGAAGAAGATTACAGTGTGTGTGTGTGCAAGCATGTGCGTGCATGTATGTATTTGAATGAGCTGGAATGTGTTAATTTTTTGGACTACAAGTCTTTGGGGTCTGAGTTCCATGCAACCCATTGTCTACGGCTCGCATGCAGCCCTTTGCCCATTTTGGTGTTCCAGCTCCTCTCTGCTACCCTGAAATTTGCTCCCACATTGCCTAATATTGGTGGCATGGAAGAAGCGACTGCATTTTTAAAGAAAGGTAAACAAGGATTACATATTATTTCAAAACAGACCCGTGCTCCTGAAAGCCTCTGGGAAGTGAGATTTTAAAACCAGGGACCCTCTGGATGGCTTGCAAACGAAATTGTAGGCTTTTCTACTACCTTTGTAATCCCCAGTTAGGTGTCATGACACAGTGGATTTGGCAGTGCAGCAGCTGGAGACAAACCCTAATGGGAGGCCCAGTGTGATTTCCTGTCCCTAGGGAGAAAAAAACCTAATTCCTCTCTTAGTGGATTGTACCAATGATGAGTAAAAACCAGTAAGAATCCCATTATATTCTCTGGATAAGACTCAACTCTGAGGAAACATGCACAGGGTTGCACTATGAAAGATTCAAAGCAGACTGGGAATTCATTCATGGTATGAAAGATGATGCATCCCTGCAATCTTGTTTAATACAGTATGCTAACTGAGGAAAGACCACACATTTTCCTCTCATTTAACAACTTAGTAGCCTATTCAATAATTTAAAAAGACAACACTATTACCCTTGCATAACGAAGCATGCAGACATTGTGTTTTGAAAGGACCCATAAAGTGATAGCCTCTTTAGACAGAATGAACAAGTAAATTCTGGGTATTTCAAAGTAGAATGAAGCTTCTAATTGTCTTATACCAGTGTTGATAGAGTTCAGTATTTTCATCTTTAGCAATGAATGTAAATGCTTCTACTTTGCAACAGTTCTTTGCCTGAGCAGCTGGTGATTTGTGAATGGGAATTATTTCCCAGTGGACATTAGCTGGTCATTTTCTTGTCTTAGATCTCTTAGATCTCTTTTATATGATGCATTTTTTTTTCTTTTGTGATAATTTTAAATTAAGATTAGTTGGACAGGAAACTGAGCATCAGATTATGGGAATTTACTTCAGAAATTCTGTATGTTATATATAGTCCATAGGTAGAAACAAAGGGGAAACACTACGATGCTGGAATCCTAAATCTGTGCATTGAAGAACAAATCTTGTTGGGCTCATAAAACTCACAAGAAGACATGCTTAAAATTGCTCAGTTAATTTGCCAGTTTTGTAGATGGTTGCAATTACAGGTTGTGATTTAAATATGCAAAACCGCTGTGAAAACAAAGAGACCACTCTGTAAAAATGCTAAGGGTTTTACTTTTAAAAGATGGAGACATGGGGAAATGTTGAGATAGTACCATAGTCAGAAGCAAAATTGCCCTCCTATGAGTTTTGGATTTTGATTTGCGTTCATGGAGCAACACATGGGGCTACTTTTTTTTTTTTTCAAGAGAAAGAACGAAAACTTGGTGATCATCATTCTTAGGATATCATAGATATGCTTGAGAAATAGCCAGAGCAAAACAACCCATGTAGAAGTTATATACTAGATGAAAGTTTCGATTTTTAAAACAATCTTTGTACAAGAAATGTGTAAGAACTGCAGGTGTGCCGAAAATCCTTGGGTGCATCACCTTCCAGAAATAGTTATTCTTTTTGTTATCTGATTCTTTATACCTTTAAAACATTAATTTCTATCTAACACTCAGAAAACTATATGTTTCGAGACCATTCATCTTTGTAACATCTGCAGTGGTTTATACAATATTGGTGAAGGTTGATTTCCTCTCAGACGTTTTTATGCACACCAATTTTGGGAACTGATGGTTTTAGCATATTTATTTTTATTTCACAGATTCAATCTTTAAATCCAGGGATTGGCAGGAAATTAAACAGTTTATAAGAAATCTGTGTGCACTTCTGGAGACAATTAAACACCACTTAGCATGCTCAGGATGTCTGACTGTCCTGTCCCTGTCATGTTGGAATAATCTGCTACCTGACTCCATTTCCCGCATTTTCAAAATCTCTCCAACGTTGTGTAGCATTTCTCAGCAGAGCTGTGTGCAAGGTCAATATATCTTCAGTTCAGCAGCCACAATGAAGGCTAAGGCTTTAATATCTCCCTGAAAATAAATTTTATTGAATTCAGGGAGGCTTACTTCTGAGTAGATATGTGTAAGACTGTACAGTACATTGTCAGTTTATATGAAGTAGTGATTTGGACCAGTCATCCAGCAATTCTGTTTAGCATTCTTCTGCAAAGTTTATAAAAAGCTATAGAGTTAGTGGCTCCTGTTGGCATCACCATCCTGGGCACCAAAATCATGATGTTTTTCCTCCTTCCCTTCCTTTTATTTCACTTTGTGACAGAAGGAAAACACTTCGCCTTGTGGAAGTCTCTTTGGGCTGGTTTTCAAGGCAAAGAACCACTGATTGCTAGTTGACCGACAAATTTATTACAATTTATTTCCACACCATCTTTTTAAAAACATCAAATCTTTATAAGACAGCTTGCAGGCCAATCAAAACAGGACAATAATTTCACAATAAGACAAAACACAGCAATTCACTGGAGTACTTCCCACAGGGCAGTTGAAAATCCGGGGAACAGCAGAGGGAAGGCGGAGTCCAGCAAGAACAAGCTCTAATGTGTCTTCACATGTCTCTCTCACACTGCTGATCTTTCCTATGGAAAACTGTCGTTTAATGATTTTTTTTACCACATGGATTTTTTTAAAAACGATTTACTCTAATGCCACGTATTCTTAACCCTCATTCACTTGGATGGGACATTTTAGATCTCCAAAAGGCATGTTTTGCTGTAACATACACATAAACATGACACTGACAACTGAAACACTGTAAACAAAGCCTCTGAATTTTAACTACTTGCCTTGTACAGGGGGGGACGTTGGTGGCGCTGCGGGTTAAACCGCAGAAGCCTCTGTGCTGCAAGGTCAGAGGACCAGCCGTCGTAAGATCAAATCCACGCGACGGAATGAGCTCCCGTTCGCTTGTCCCAGCTCTGCCAACCTAGCAGTTCAAAAGCATGCAAATGTGAGCAGATAAATAGGTACCACCATGGTGGGAAAGGTAACGGCGTTCCGTGTCTAGTTGCGCTGGCCACGTGACCACGGAAACTGTCTTTGGACAAATGCTGGCTCTACGGCTTGGAAACAGGGATGAGCACTGCCCCCTAGAGTCGGTGGGTTGTGTTTCAGTGGAAACACAGCTGGGAATTAAAACTTTCCTGACATATCTATTGACTTTTGCCCTTCTGCTACTTTTCTGGCCCAGTTAATGTAATGTTTAGGGATGAAGGATGTCCCATACCAATTTTCACTGAGCCATAAAGATGAGAAGCACAAGTGACATTATCTAGTGGAGTATTTGAAAGTGACATTGGAATAATAAACAGGTAACTGTAATCCTTCTGCAACTGCTGTCAAAAATACCACAACAATTACTCGGTTCTAACATTTTAATTCAGTTGGGTAATTTCTGGTTATTGTTACCATTTATTTATATAGCTCAATCAACCTGCATAGCCCTGTATCAGGGATGTTGGCAAGTCTTTGGGTCCGAGTTCCAAGTCTGAGTCTTTGGTACAAAGTCCCAACTCTGAGTCTGAGTCTTTGATACCGTCTCGAGTCCCAAGTCCGAGTTCCTATTAAAAACCCCAGGAATAAGGGACAGTTAGGTGGGTCCCAATTTGTGAATTGTGTCCAAGTCATTGAAAAAACAAACAAACTGAGTCGAGTCTGAGTTGAGTCACCAGTGCAACTTAAGTCTGACTTGACAGCGAATCCCGCAACCTGATTCCCCATCCCTGCCCTGTACAGAAAAAAATAAAATAGAACAACAAAATTCTGTCCCAAGGTGCATAGAATCTGAAGTGCAAAACCACACAGAAAACCACAAAGGGAGAAATATATACAGAGAGATATGTTGTAACAATAATAGTAAAAATGAAGAAGTAATTTAAAATGCACAATTCAAATAAAAACAAAACATTAACTGAAATCCTGTGGGTGTAAATTTACGCTGTACAAGGCAGACGATGTCATCACCCAGTGAGAGATATCTTGAGTTTCCAAATTAAACCAGATTAAAGTGTTTGGGAAAGATATTAAATCAGGAATAAATTGCAATTGATTAGCCAAATAATAAGACCCAACCCTCTCTCTTTTTGAGGTTTTTACCATAGCTCCCTTAATTATTTTAACACTCTATACATATAAAATTTCACATCTTGACATCCTGATATCCATGGGATTGACTAAGTTGCCATATGCAACATATACAGCAGGGGACTTAAAAAATTATCTTGGGGGACTGCACAACAAGAAGAGCAGTGAAAAGACAACCTCCCATAAACAGCTGAATGAACAAGAAGCTTAGGGGAGAATTAGAAAATCCCATGTCACTAAACAGCAAAAAAAAACCCAGCAAAAAAACCATGATCAGTTGTAGCAAAAGTCACCGAAACTCATTGACTTGGCAATGAGAAGATCATTAGTGATATTCATACAAGCCATCTAGTGGAAGGCAGAGGATGGAACCCAGACTGTAGGGGATCCAGGGCCAAAACAAAGGAAAGAAAATCCAAACAGCAAGAATATACAATGCATACCAGAAAGATAGGCACAAAAGGCAATAAAGAAAGAGAATTAGTGATAATTAGTGAGAGACGAAAGGTCAAGAGATGCCTTATTGAGAATAAGAGAGACTGCAGCATGTTTACGGGTTGAAGGGAATCAAGCAGAAGAAAGAGACATGTTAATATGTAAAAGAAGGGATGCTGGAACAACAGTAGTCAGAGAGCAGAATGGGACAGATTGAGACGGCTCGTAGAAGAATTCATGCAGGATGGCAAAAGAAGGGAGATGCAATGCCTGTAGATGAAGTGGAACAACAACAGCAAGAGGAAATGGGAGGAAATCTTATCGTAAAAAAAAAAGCAGCAAAATCTTGAGTTAGGAAGGAGGAAAGAGGAGGTGGCAGAACTGGCTTCAAAATCAAGTTAAATCATGGCAAAAAAATGTGGAGGACTAGCATTTTACTGTGAATTAATGAAGAATAACACTGTTCTTCAACTGAATAAAGAAAAGATGAAAAAAGAACAAATTTATAATGGATCAGCTCATTCCTTTGTTTTTCACCAGAGGCACTCAGGGTGCTCAGGCACAAAAACAAAGATTTTTAATATGGAGAGTAAGCCCAGACTGAAGTAAAAAAAACTGTGTGTGTAGAAAGTGGCACTAGTGTATATTTTGTTATCATTTCTGCAACTCACTCAGAAAGTTCCTTAATTTGGCTTGGGCATAACACTGCCAGTCCCTGGACAAACCATGGTTCCTCACTTTTTTGTCAGGGGAATGGTGTTCCTCTGTCACAGAGCTCCAGGGAAGGGAGAAATTATACCTCCCAAACTGTGCTGACTCATGGAACTCATAAGGCCTTTAAAAGGCAAAGACTGGCAATTCCATGTGGGAAGTCATTAAAGCAAAGTTGGGTGCAAAGGCCAGGTCACACGGAACAGTCACCTGAGTCCTATGGAGTTAGGGAGAGAAATATCAGCATTTGGTAGTCAGGGCAGTCAACCAAGCATGTAGAAAGATACAATCCATTTTAGCACCAAAAGAGCAGACTATGCTCTGTTACTTTTTTGTTCGGTTGTTATCTGTATAAAAGCACAGTAGTAACCACCAGGGCTGTTGGCTTGGTTGTGTGAGCAAGTTTGGATATGCAGGATGGGTATTCAGAAACCAAGATGTTGGACAGGTCTGCTGTGTTCACCCCAGTTGGGAGCATCTTGGGAGCGTTGAATATTCTACCCCAGTTGGAAGTGTTGGAGTGGGACTTGGGGGACCTAGGTTCAAATCATTGCTTACTCATGGAAATACAATGGAGGGCAGCAATGGTAAACCACTCCTTAAACATCTCACATATCTTGAAAACCCTACTAGGTTCTCCACAGGTCAGAAATCACTTGATGGCAGCTAACAATAACATTCTGGAACCATAGAAATACTGGCAAGAACATTTTTGCCAGCAGGTGGTCTTGAAATAGAATATGCTGTTGCAGGGTACCAGCTGGCTGCAGGTGACTTCAGAGGTATCAGATCCTTCATTCCTGGAAGAAACCCCGGGTTCCCTAGCAGTGCTGGTCTGGATCTGAGCAGAACTTGGAAAACTGAGCTTGGCAGGGTTTTGGGCCATATTAGCCAAGGGACGATGGAAATTGTGATATTAAAAAGTGAATTTTTAATTCAAGCACAGGAGATGATACAAATACTTGGACTGATACTGATGAGAGAGAGAGAGAGAGAGAGAGAAATGCCAATAGAAAAGTGATTCAAAAGATGAGACTGCCCTTCCCCTGAACACACTGTCCAGGTCAGGATAATTCAACAAGGCTATTTTAAAACAGCAGATGATCCACTGCTCCACTTCCCCTCCTGTTTCACTTCCAATTACTCTACCCATTGCTATTGCCTTGTTTCTTTATTTCCTGTCAGGAATTTTGGGGTGTGGAGATGAGTCCAAGACAAGGCAGTCTTCCAGGTCAATGGTAAAGAGGCTCAGAGAGATTCCTTTCCAGTAGTGTATTTACAAAATATGTACAGCAGAGTTATGTACAACAGACTAAACAATACACTTATCTGTAAAATAAATGGACAGCACTTTGTGCAGCAACTCTCCATACAAAGCTCCATATTCCACTATAGTGTGCAGCACTTATATAGTGTGAACAACCAATCACTAACACATCACCTGATGTCTTCTCCTAGACATTACAGCATGCCCAATACACATTTTGAGTATTGCATCAGCTACATGTGCTGACCTTGTATCTGCACACCTGTTATAAAATGGATTCTTAATAGAACACTCTGGTTCATGCACTCTGGTTCATGTACAAAGAGTACATTCTACATTATGGGCCACAATACCCTGACATTTCCAAGTTGTTTAAAGTGTACAGCTTTTATCTGTATTGGAGCCTCTATGGGAACAATGCACATAGTTTATTGAAGAGTGAAGCTGAAGTTGAAGAGGCTATGAAGTGTCTAATTTAAATAAACAAATACTTATAGCTACAGCATATGCTTTCTCTGGACGTATGTTTGAATGAAATGGAGTGATTCCCACCCACACCCGCACCCAAATGATTCAGCATCCTCAGACCGTGAGCTCTAGGTATTGATTCCAGAGGCAGACTTTTATCTCCAGGGAGGCAAACCAGGTGGAAAAATAAATTAGTTGTGATTGCAACCAAGCCACAAGCTTAGGATTTATCATTTGCCCTTAGAAACACATCATTTTTCTTTCCTTTTTTTGGACCATAGTGCCGTTCTTTCCTCTGCCTCAAACAAATTCTTTTTAATTCACTTTCCCTTAATTCCATTTCAAGGTTCCCAGGTTTCTCTTAATTCTCTTTCAAGGTTCCCAGGAGAGTCATACTGGAAAAGTTACTTTTTTGTACTACAGAATCCCCTTCCCCATATGACCAGTAAATAGCATGATCAATTCCACTGGCACGGCCAGGGACAAACAAAGCAAAACAAAAAACTAGGTGGTTGTTAAATATTACTCCATTCTGAGATTTAGGTTGAAAAAAAGTAACTTCTGTGGAGTAGAAGTTTTTCCTTCTTCAAACGTTGTCCACATATTCGCCTTTTAACATTTTAACAACACCATTATTTACCATAGTTGTTTCTTCTTCCTATAGTAATGAGCCCAGCCAATTAGGGATCACACATGGGTTCTATTAAAATCAGATTTGTCTATGTCAGAGACAGGGAACATTGGTTCTTCGGATGTTCTGGAATTTAACTCTTAAAATTCTCAGCCAGCAGGGTCAATGGTGAAGAATTATAGCTGGTTTCCAAAATATCTATAGGGTCAAAAGTTCTCCCTTGTGAAGATACACGGACATCAGCTAGACTGACTGAGGGATTGGGGAAGTTTTAGTTCAAAAACGTATTCCTCACCCCCACCCAGGTCTGTCTATGGGAAGTTCAGAGGAACTGTCTGTATCACTTCCTTGTTAGTAAAATAGTCAAGCTATTAACTATTTTGACATTGAGCCAGTACAATGTCAAAAGTCACTGTTTGGAAAAGTCACTGTTTGGGAATAGGCAAGATTCTGGAAGTTGTAGTGTGAGACACCTACTTTCCTCGTCTCTACTAAGAGTATGGTAGAAATTGCAGTCCAATTGCAGTCTCCTGCCACCATACACAAGTTCACAAGTGGATGAGTGAAGTCAGGTGTTGTCCTCAAGGCACAGGCCACAAGGTACTAAGGTGCCAAATCTATAAACAGAGAGGTTGTTCCTTCCTCCTAAATTTTTTGGATTTGTTGGTATATCACTAACAAATTGTTCAGGTTATGATGTTCTGGATTATAGTATCCAATCAGTGATTCTTCCAATTTTCTGGTCAAAGTTGCAAATTTATGATTCCTGAACCATACAAGTTGATCATTTTTTGCCTAGCATCCTGTTCATCAGCACACAATGACATAAATTACATTGCAAGACTTGAAGGTGATATTCTTTTCCATATAGTAGATCCTGCCACTCATAGTGTTCTTAAAGATGACTGTCTTCCTCTAATTCATACAGGTGATGCGACACTTGGATTAACAAAGGCATGATCGAGGATTCCTGAGCAGGGTTTGAGTCAGCAGTCCTGGATCACACCCTTGGAGGCTGGTTGAAAGCAGCCACTGGAGGCCACATTCCAGTGGCAGGGAATGTGAGTCCAAATACAAAAAGATAGGCTTCCAGAATACAGTGGTGCCTTGACTTACGAACTTAATCCATCCCAGAAGATGTTCGTAAGTCAAAACGTCCGTAAGTCAAATCAGCATTTCCCATAGGAATGCATTGAAAACCGATTAATCCATTCCGGCTGTTTTTTGTTCTTATGTCGAGGCACCGTTTGTAAGTCAAAGCATTAGTTCCCATAGGAACTCATGCAAAACCGGTTAATCCGTCCTCTACCACTAGGGGGAGAAAATTTTTTTTTAACCTAAGATGACTTAGGTTAAAAAAAGGGCAGGAAAGTAGGGAGGGAGGGAACGAACACCTTTTAAACAGAACACTTTTAAAACCAAGCAGCTTTAAACCAAACCAAGCACCTTTTAAACCAATTTTTACATTTTCAAATTACAGTACCAAGCAGTACCAGGCAGTCCAAAGTCCATTTCCCGCTTTCCCCGCAGTTTTTTTTGTTCGTAAGTCAAAGCGCCGTTCGCAAGTCGAAGCAAAACTCTGCGAATGGAGCTGTTCGTAAGTCAAAACGTTCGTACGTCGGGGCGTTCGTAAGTCAAGGCACCACTGTACCAGCATGCTGTAATTTAAAGCCATAGAAAAAGACATTGCAACTTTTAGAATGAGGAACAACCCCCCCACAAAAGCTGAGAAACACATCATAAGGAAGGGGATGTGACGACCTGGGGATGCTAAAGACAGTCTATAAATCACCCAGGTTCTTCACTGTTCAGGGAAGGCAGGGAGAGGACCTGCAGTCCTCAACTTAATCTCAGGTAGCCTTGGCTTAATTTCAAAAGCCTTCTGCAGGTGACCACTTTAGGCATTTGCAGCACTCATCTGTCACTTCCTCAGCAGCCCATTAAATAGGGAAGAAATGGGGGGAGAGGTAACAGAGAGAGATGGAAATGGAGTGGGCTCTGACCCTATCCAACTAGGAGTTCAACTACATCTACTATCATCAGGCTATTCCAGAGAGAAAAAGGGCCTTTGATGCTGAAAAAAGTTGTCCACCTCCGACGTAGGCCTTTAGAATATGTTGTCGAATCCTTAAGATGTCTGACAAATGGAGAGGTGAGATGACCATGGAACCTCCATTTTTGAGATGGACTGCTATTTACATCAACCCTCATCAATGGCCTGGGACTAATGGACTCTGGAGTGCATCTAGAAGGGTGTGTGTTCCTTGGCCCTGCGTTGTCCATAGCACATTCCTTTCCTAGTTCTGGTATTTGTGTCTCCTCTCCTATGCCTTCCCTCATACATCTGGGAGCTTGATGATTACAGCAGATAAGAAAAACAGAAAGATTACAGAAGGAATGTATAGGAGAGGCCACTGCTGCTTTGTCTCCTGTTCTACCTGCAATTTTTGAAAGCCAGCGTGACTGTCTAGGGTTGCAACCTAGCAACTGTAGGATCAAGTAGGTTCTTACATCAACACTGTAAAGTATTATGGCTCAAAACCAGAGAAAGTTAGTTGCTATGAGATCAAAATGGAAATAGCCTTTTCTTGAATGGAGTATGAGTCATAAAGATGAGTTCATGGTGAAAAAGCAAAGCATGCTGTTTATATACCACTCCATAATGCTTAAAACACTGCCCATGTAGTTTACAATTCAGTTCTGCAGGCTACAAATTGCCACCCCTCCCCAGCAAGTTGGACACTCAATTTACTGACCTCAGAAGGATGGAAGGCTGAGTGACCCTAGAGCTGGCTACCTGGGATTGTATCCGGGTTGTGAGCAGAGTTTGGGGTACTGCAGTTTAACCACTGAGCCACGAGACTTAAAATAAAGGTTTCTTGAAAATTAGTATGAATCATGTCTCACTGACCTTCTACAGGTCTCTGCCAAGGCTATCTGGTGTGCCCAGGGTGGATCCTTTCCCCCCAGCATTAACCAGGAGAACTCTCCACTGGAACCTGAAAACTGGGGAGACAGAAAGAAGTGAAAGGTGTGGGAAAGCCCACAAAGAGAATCTCTTGCCAGGTGGAGAATATAAGGAACGCAGAGGAGGAATGGGAGCATTCTGCAGATAGGCGGAAGAAGAGAGTGAAGTGGAAGACAAAGCATCTGCCCCAGAGTGGAGTGAGGACGAGCTGGACCCTGCTGTATATGCTGGCTTTGCAGCATCCAGGGGTAGCCCTCAATTGGGCTCTTTCCTCCCCTTCTACTGGCCGAGAGGGCTCACCATAGAGAATCCCAAGGATCTCAAAAAGGCTAAACCAAGGGTCACTCCTGAAATTAGGAAGAAAGGTCCAATCAAGTAGAAGGACCTGGCCCCACCCAGCAATGCTGTTTGCACTGCGACTTGCAGTTTAAAATTTTAATCCAGTTGGCAAAGGACATTAGAGAAGGGAGGCTGAAGTTTTGTAAGCCTTGGTTGAACTATATGGGTGGGAGCTGTGGTGAAGGTAAACCAACTTCACCCCCCTGGGAAAAGACTCTATACACTAACACTAACACTGATTCCCCTGTGAAGGATTCAGTAAAGAGAACTGAATAGTGGGAACACAATGTATATAGTTCATAATAAATTCAAGTTGGTTGGTTGGTTGACTACCGACTCCCAGCCTTCTTCAACATGATGAACAACACTGGGGTTTTGTTTGTAGTTCCTATCCCCCCAGTGGAGGCATACCCCTTCACAAGCTTTCAATATTTTTTTCAAAATGAAAACATTTTCATGTTCACTTCAAATTGGCATGCATATCCATAACCAGCCATATCAGCTCTTAATGAGTTGTTAAGCTTTCTGCTTCTGCTAATAAGCATCTACATATATGCAGCCTTAAGGTCTTGGTCACAGCATGAACTCTTTCTGCCACCCATGTTTTGTTTACTGCTGAGGCAGAGGAGAACAAATCAGTTGCCAAAACCAGATTGTTGCAGTTCACTCTTTCTACAGCGGCTGCAAATTCTGAAGGAGGAATAAAACAAACCCTCTTAAAGTAGAACAATATAGAAAGATGATAAGCTCTGGTTTGTCTAGCAAACCCACATAGGTGAATGGAATTAATCTTTTTGCCACTGAACCACCTGGACACCTGCAAGGATTAACAGTGCTAAAGAACAGCCACAACCAAGAGAATGTTTGTATCACCTGAGAGAATCTTCAGTATCATGTGTTCCAGTAATACAGTAGTTCATCTACAAATGGAGCAGTGAAGGATAGGGTGGAGTATGGGATGCAAAAGGGGAGCGTGCTTGAACAATGATTGGAGCCAAGAACTATGGCTCAAGCAACCACTCCAATTAAACATTGGTCAAGATTAAAAACAATTTTGAAAACATTAAAAAAAAAACATTTTAAAATATCTCAATTTCCAAAACAGAATGTTCCCTAGACACTTATTACTGCTGAAAAGGAAAGTCTTTGCCTGACAATGGAAAGATAAGAGGGAGGGGACCAAGCTGGCTTCTCAGGGCAGTGCATTCCAAAGCTAGGAGCAGCTGCTGAGAAGTACTTCAGTATGGCAGTTGTATTGCAGAGGCTGAAAATCAAGTCCTATTCAGGCATTTTGAAAAGGGTTAATCTGAAAGCCGGAGAAGAGAGAGAGTTCTGCCCCTGCCCCATGCCTGTCACCATCTCCAACTGAAGAAGGACAATCTGTGAATGAAGTCTGCTATATATGGTGCCTCCCATAGAACTGGGAAACTCTGATTTGTCAGGATCTCCAGTGGTATAGAAAGACTCCAAAAACAGCAGAACTCTTCCTCTTGAGAGGGTTCCCTCTCCCCATGGAGACAATAACAAGCAAGGGGAGGGGCCAGAACTCTTTCCCTGTCAACACTTTCAAATTAACCCCCTTTTGAATTTTCGAGTATAGCTCCAATGGCTTCCCATTCTTACCACGTATAGCAGTAAGTTGCAACTAGAGGAGGCCCATTGAATTCACGGAGATTTGGTGAGTCAACATGTACACAAGTTCCATTGATTCAACTCCAGTTGTGCCTTACTACTGGATTTCAGCCATTGTTCAGTGCATAAGAAAAAGTAGAGAAAGGACATCCATCCACAACTACAACTTTTGACTGCTAAAGGGTGCCAATGGGTTAGGGAAAACCTTGAGGGGCTGCCCTGCCATAGTGCATTTCCCCCTCATCTCTGTTCTCTTTACAAGGACATGAACAGATTTTAGAAATAAATGTAACGCAAAGCAAAATGTGCCACCACATACACAGCAATTTGACAGTATTCAATATATTGTGCTTCACTCATTTTTCCCCTCAAGGATGCATTCATTTCTGAGTAGTTTATATTTTTAATGAAGTCCTTTACATTCCCTTCCTTAGTCTGGAGATGCAGAGATGGCAATTAACCGTCAAAGTGAAAAAGATCAAGCTGACTGTCAAAGTAAAACAGCTTTGCACTGAAATAGGTTTTTTTCAATCTAATTCTTGAAACAAGAGCATAGTTTTCACAACCAGTCAAGCAGAAAGAGCCTCCATTCACCGACATTTCCTGCAAATGTTCAGGTGAACACTTCATTTTACATTTGTTTCTCTTTTTATGTGAATAGTTATCTTCCAGATACATGGCTCCTAGGCCAGCTCCAACAGCAGCTACCTCCATTATGTGATGTGTTTCTGGAAGTGTGTTGCTAAACAAATGACATGTTCTTGAATCTTGAGCAAGATAGTGTGCTTAATAATTGGGCAAGCATAAATGAGTGAGACTTACATATTCTCTGCCCAACAAGACACTCTTGGTTCTGCTTAAGGAAATGAGACTGCTTCTTAAGGAAAAGATATAATTCAACCAAAGATATAATTCAACCTATCTGTGAGCCACAGCTTTGCTGGATGAAAAAAGAAAATACATGAGCAAATATTTTTGTTGTTGTTTAGTCGTTAAGTCATGTCCGACTCTTCGTGACCCCATGGACCAGAGCATGCCAGGCCCTCCTGTCTTCCACTGCCTCCCGGAGTTCGGTCAAATTCATGTTGGTAGCTTCAATGACACTGTCCATCCATCTCATCCTCTGTCGTCTCCTTCTCCTCTTGCCTTCACACTTTCCCAACATCAGGGTCTTTTCCAAGGAGTCTTCTCCTCTCATGAGATGGCCAAAGTATTGGAGCCTCAGCTTCAGGATCTGTCCTTCCAGTGAGCACTCAGGGTTGAATGAGCAAATAAGTAAATAGAAAAATAAGGTAGGTAAAGGTAAAGGTTCCCCTTGACATTTTTAGTCCAGTCGTGTCCAACTCTAGGGGGCGGTGCTCATCTCGTTTTCAAGCCGTAGAGCCAGCGTTTGTCCGAAGACAGTTTCCGTTGTCACGTGGCCAGCGCGACTTTCACGGAACGCCATTTTACCTTCCCACTGAGGTGGTACCTATTTATCTACTCGCATTTACATGCTTTCGAACTGCTAGGTTGGCGAGGAGCTGGGACAAAGCGACGGGAGCTCACTCCGTTGCGTGGATTCGATCTTATGACTGCTGGTCTTCTGACCCTGCAGCACAGAGGCTTCTGCGGTTTAACCCACAGTGCCACCACGTCCAGAAAAATAAAAACATTTAAAAAATACATCTTTGCTGAATGTTGTCTCCCTTTAACATGAAGGCAAAAAATAGCAACTCACATGGAGTAGAAATGATTCCTTCTTCAACCTTTGTGCAAAATATTCACCTCTTAAAATCTTCACTAGGACCAATATTCTTCATAGAAATGGTTGCTTCTTCCCAGAACAGTGACATGTGTAGCACAGCCAATTAGGAATCATGTGCGCTCAGAATACGAGAATTAGATTTCTTTAGATTAGGGAATCTTTCAGATAAATTGGACATCTGCTCCCTGAAGACCTTGCCATCATGGCCAATGGTAAAGAAATATGACAATGACACCCAAAATATTTGGGGGCTAAAAGTCCTCCAGCCCCGAGATACCTGACAATGTTTTTGAGAGCAAACTAAGTGAATACGTTTAAGATACCACATCTAGGGTTTCCTGGGGGGCAGCATCCAATTCTCTGAACTTTGGGGGCAAAATCTGAGACCAATGGGCTGGCCTGTGTGATATCTTGGAGTGAGACCTGGTTACTGGTGGGGCAGACAAAGGTTAGGCTACCTGATCGTGGAAACTTGTAGAAGGAAATCTATGTAAATCTACCCAGAATCCAGGTTAAAACTCAACTAACTAGGTAATACGGCAACCCAGAGTTGCCGGGGACCGATTTTTGGCATCTGGACAGGTGATAAAATATGCCTAGCATTTTCAAGAATTTATGCCATTCTCACCAGGCTTCCTTCTGGCATGTCCTTACTACAAAGCACGTGACATGCAAGGAGTTTTGCCAGGCCCAACACTGCTGCTGTGGCTTGTGGAAGGATGACTAGCTGCCCATGGAAAGTTTTTCTCCCCCAGGCCCTCTGCTGCTGCTTGTGTAGCATATCTATCAGGAAGAACCATGAGTTGTAATGCTGGTATTCCACCCCCCAACTTGTTCGGAATGACATAATGGTCCCAAGTGCATGCAGATACTGCCTCCATTTCCAGTACCATCCATTTGCTCCTGACTGTTTGGTATGCTGACATTGCACAAGCACAACACACAAATACCTCTGACCTGAGCCAGTGAGATCTCACATCAACTTGGAATGGGATGGGTGCCCAGTCTTTAGATGCTGCTCACACACAAAAATCAAACTTTATCTTCCTTAAGTGCTACTTGCCCTCACATTGGCTACCCATTCTGGAGCTTTATGGAAACAAAGCAGTTACCTGAGACTTCAGCTGGCATCTTGAAACATGGGTACCCTAGTTGCCATCTAGCCACCAGCAAGAATTGACAATGCTATGCAAAGTTCATCTGGGAGTGGCCTGCTTCTTGTGGGGAAAGCAAGGAAATGAGTGGCTGGTTCGCGCAGAAAGGAACAGATATGTACATATGCACAATAGACTCTCCGCTCCCATCCTGGCAACTTGGCTCCAGCCAGGATGTGAACCAAGCTGAGACCTTATATACTGGGGTAAAAATATTTTAAATATTAAAAAAGGCCCAAGGCGCAAATATTAAAAAAGACCCAAGGTGGCTTACATCATTAAAAAACAATAATTAAAACTAAAAACGAGGTGTATACAAAGATTGCTTACATCATTAAAAGACAATATGTAAAGCTAAAAACAATAAGTATATAAATATTGAAAAGAATCAAACAAATACTACTCTAAGAAACGGTAAATAAAAGCAATACTAAAAACACATTCAAAGCAGTAAGGTACAACCATCCATTTAAAAACCCCACTCAGGTAGCCAGTCACTGAGGGAAAGCCTGCCTGAAGAGAAAAGGTCTTCACCTGATTGCAGAAGGAAAGAACAGATGGGGCTCTCCTGGCCTCCTCTGGAAAAAAGTTCCAAAGTCTGGGAAATCTCCCGTGTACCCACCAAACACACCATCTTACTTTCATTCTCCCATGCAGTTCTGTTTGCTTGTTTGATACGAAGCCTAAGTTTGGGGTAAAAAAAAAACACCTCAAATTAAGACAACAACAAGATCAATATCCCACTGAGTTGTGGAGACCATTCAATACATTAGTGATTAGAGTTTGAATGTATTGAATGGAATTTTGGTGTTGGAAAAATAAGGAATCAAATCATATTACAGTACTGGCATAGATGGTTTTAATCTTTGCATGATTACATTATATTTTTGTTACCTTATCATTCACATTACCACACTGCATTACCACACTGCATTATTGTTACCCCTCTCTCTCATGGCAAGAACACTGCAGGCTTACCCCAAGTTTTTTGCTAAGACACTTCTACTTAAGATAGAATCTATCTATCTATCTATCTATCTATCTATCTATCTATCTATCTATCTATCTATCTATCTATCTATCTATCTATCCCCATTCCCAGTCATACTGGGTGGGGGTGGGGGCTCATTCTGGTACCAGATCAAAAACAAAAAAACAGAAAACCACACACTTATTATACAAAACCCAAATATGGGGTGTGGTTACTAAAGCAGAGCAAAACCCATTGTGTGTTATTGGTATCTTTAATCAAAGCAAAGCACACTGGGAAAAAAAAGATGATTGCATTGTGCTCAAAATAAAATAAGACTGACTGGTAACAAAGTCAAGTGATAATTTCTTTTCCAGTTTGAATGTCTTTATGTGGAAAGAAGTGATGCTGATGTCATCATCAGCTCTCTACAAAAATCTAAGAACAAAAATGTGATCCCTGTTTCTGTTGCATTCAGCAGCTGTGCAACATCTCAAACTGTACATAAGTCTGAAATGCACTTGGCACCTCCTGCCCTCACACATACCTAGCTTTCTATTGGCTGATGAGTCAGTCAGAGGAGGGGCAGGCCTCTAACTGCCTCCTCCCCCAACATAGTATAAGAAACAGCGGCAAGCAAGCAGGCACTGCACAGAAAGCTCAGTAGCTTTTATGGCTTGAAATGATGTTTTAACTAAGGAAGCAGGGATTTGGAGTATTTTTATTCTTGTGTTTTTGCTCTCACAAAGAATAAGAATCAAATTACTCCTTGAAACTCCAGGCTGCAGGTGAGGGAAATGGCACTCAGCTGTATTATCCCTGAGAGTATAAGTGGATGCAGAAGTGGATAAAGACGGCATGATTGCAGAGCACTGCAAATTTCTCTTGCCCATCGGAGTCTGGTTTTCAGCTATTTCCCACCTTGTCACCACTCGGAACAGCATCCTACAAATTTGTTCAACTCCCTCATCTGTGAAAACCCCAAGGAACCAATCAAAGAGGAAGAAATTAAGACTAGTGGATTTAACTCACAAAGAGGAAGTCGACAAAGCACCCTCTTCTCTTGGACCTTTGTAAGATGAACTTGACATACCACTATGGTGTTCACCAGCCTCTGGACTCGTGGAATCACACCTACAGCCGTGGCGGTGTCATGAACCGGTCAGTTGCCAAGGGTTACTCTTCAGAAGGGTGCTACAAGCAGCTTTTTGTCTCCCCGGAAGTGTTTGTCACTCTCGGCTTTGTCAGCCTGCTAGAGAATGTCCTGGTGATCGTGGCCATCGCCAAGAACAAGAATCTGCATTCGCCAATGTATTTTTTCATTTGCAGTTTAGCTGTGGCAGACTTGCTGGTGAGCGTCTCGAATGGCTCAGAAACAATTGTGATCACCCTCTTGAACAACACAGAGGCAGATGCACATAGTTTCACTGTGAGCATTGACAATATCATTGACTCTGTGATTTGCAGTTCCTTGCTTGCCTCTATTTGCAGCCTGCTTTCCATCGCTGTGGACAGATACTTTACTATCTTCTACGCTCTCCAGTATCACAACATCATGACGGTGAGGCGTGTAGGTATCATCATCACCTGCATCTGGGCTGCTTGCACAGTTTCTGGGATTCTCTTCATTATTTACTCCGACAGCAGTGTTGTTATCATTTGCCTCATCAGCATGTTCTTCACCATGCTAGTCCTCATGGCTTCTCTCTATGTCCATATGTTCATGCTGGCCCGGCTGCATATTAAAAAGATTGCCGTTCTCCCAGGCACTGGCCCAGTTCGTCAGGGTGCCAACATGAAAGGGGCAATCACTTTGACCATTTTGATTGGGGTCTTTGTGGTGTGCTGGGCCCCACTCTTCCTCCACTTGCTTTTCTACATCTCGTGCCCTCAGAATCCATATTGCATCTGTTTCATGTCCCATTTTCACTTGTACCTCATCCTCATCATGTGCAATTCTATAATTGATCCACTGATCTATGCATTTCGGAGTCAAGAGCTGAGGAAAACCTTTAAAGAGATTATGTGCTGTTGCAGTCTGAGAGAGCTGTGCGATTTCTCTGCGAAATACTGAATGGACGCAGACAAACTATTGCCCATACACACTGGCCACAGAGCTGTCCCCTCCAGCACTGCTAAGACTATGGACGACATCAGCAGGAACTAACATCTTTGCACTGTATTTGTTAATTGTGTTTTTCCTCCTTCATGTTTGTCAACTTGCAAGGGTGATTATTTTAACTGTTAAAGTGTGGCTGTTTGTTCTGGTTAGAAATGTCCCAACAGACTGTTATTAGAAGAAAATGACTACATATTTTTTAAAATTATGTGTTGCCAATACAATAAAGCAGACAATTAGAAAGGAACATACATCCTTGATAAACAATGCATGCCTTGCTCTCTTAAGCAATTCATGTTCAAGAACAGGAACAGGTTTTTTTGGCCTAGTTCAGTATGAAACAAACCCAACCCCTCCAGTGTTTTGGTTGCCTGTTATGGATCCGAAGCTCAGATCCATAACAGGCAACCAAAACACTGGAGGGATTTGGCTTGCTTCACACTGAACTCAGGCAGCTCTGGGGCTAAGGCTTATCTTTTGATCAACAGGAACAATGCTGTCATCTAACACTCTTCTCAGGAATCACTTCACGCCTCTGAGCTTAAATGTAATCCTCAATGTACCTGGTGTGTGGGTGTTATGTGCTGTCAGATCAGAACAGATTTAAAGGAACCTGGGGAGGGAAATTGATTGTTTCAGCTATTTATTGTTGTGAACTTTCCTTGTAGTAATATTTTTAAATGGCTTGGTCTTGAAAGGGCAATTAAGAACCAATAAGTTTACAAAACACCTGCTCCTGGTGGAGATGAAAGCTACTAAAATGGGCTTGTTGATATAGATCTGCACAGCTGAGTGCATTTTGGATTCCCCTTACGGAGTTGGCTATGAGGACTGCCATCATGAATGCCTGCTGTTCAAAATTTATTGTCGCATCTCCAGTTTTTAAGGGACATATTTTACACAGCTTGCTCTAAAACCAACAGCCCCTTACTGAGTAAAAGTTAGAACTAACATACGTAGCTCCCTTGCCACTGAATTTGTCTAGGAAATAAGATTGAAAAGTGTGCTTGAAACCGTTACGAACAATTTTTTTTAAAAAAACTGGAGATGTTCATTTTTTATTGTGACAGAAAGTAGTTGCACATCTATATTTAATTACTGAATTTATGTTAACATCCTTCTATAAAGGGTTTAAGGCTGTAAAATACAGAGATGACTGTAGCAGTCATACAAGCTAATCTGTTTTAGCTACAACCTAGACATTCAGCAGCAAAACTGGGCGAAGCTCAGAGAAGTTACTTCATTGCACTACAACTCCCAGAATCCCATAGCCATCCTGGCTACTCTCTACCCTCCATCATGCTTAGACCATCTGATTCTATATTAAGAGACCTAAACATCTGCTGAACATCTTGTTCCTTTCTTACGCAAGTCAGTCTAAAAAGATATGGTTTTGCACAATGAAAGGGTTCACTGCATTATAGCATCAAATCCCAAGAAGATTGGGTGCAGTCACTGAGATGTTCGTACAGGTCAGGCCCCACAAGAATGAAGGGCTTGTTCTAAGGCCAACAGACCATGTACAGGAACATTCCTCAGTAGATTATGCAAATTATTTATCCATATATAGCAGAGGTGGGCAAAGTGTGGCCTGCTAACTGAATGCAACCTCCAAGAGTGTCTTGGTGGCCGCTATGTCACTGTGAAACACTCCCCTCTGGGCAGGAAAAAAAATATTAACCAAAGAAAAGGTGGTTTCATTCTATGAGGTTTCCAGAAGCTTTATTTCCCCTCCCACACTGGGATATTACATGGCTCCCCAAAAGCCCTTAAAGCATGTCCCAATCCCCCACATAAAAATGGGAAATGGACATCGCATTCTGGGCTTTGTGAAGCAAACAATCGGTACTGAGAGCCAAAATTTGCCTCCCTCCCAGCCCCATCAAAATTACTCATCCCTGGTTTATAGCATATTGATCCAACATTTCTGGCTTTCACTGAGTAGCTAAAAGATGGCCATTTTTAAAAAAGCACATTTAATTAAAAACAGTTCAAAAATATTCTACCGAAACAGAATGATAAAATGCATGAATAAAAGTAGCAACAACAGCAAAGCCAGGATATCCACAACTCTCTCTACGAAGCTGCTTGTCTTGCAAACTATAAATACCCTGCAAGTGAAAGAAGGTCTTTTCCTGATTGCTAAAAGCAAGAATAGACCTAATCAGAGATACAGGGTCTTTTCTTTGGTGCCCCTTCCTCTCCAGAATAAGCTCCACGGTGAAATGTTTCGGTCCCTCTTTCGTTGACCTTCAGAAGGGCCCTGAAGACCTTTCCATTCCTATTGGTTCTTGGGTGACTCACAATGCTGAAATTTATTGCCTGTTATTGCTACTTTAATGTTTTATCTGCTGATAAGAATTTTAGATTATTGTCATATCTGATTTATATATGTTATAGTGCTTGAACATTTCAATGTTTTTATGTAGTCCTATATTGTTTTACTGGTTGCTGTAAACCACCTTGAAAAGCTATTTTATTCTGAAGGAGGTTTAAATTAAAATGAAAATAAATAAAATTAGATGACAAAGGAAGGTCTTGCAGCCAATGCAGTAATTATCAGGGAATGCTTGTCAAATTTGCGGATAATACAAAACTGGGCAGAATAGCTAATACCCTAGAACAGAGGTCCCCAACCCCTGGTCCATGACCCACAGCGGTCCGCGGCCTATCCAGGACCGGGCCGCAGACACAGATCTCCTACCCCCCCCCGCAAGTGCCCCCAGCGAGCGCCGTCGCGTGCATGCGTGCGAGCGTGTTCCGCCCCTGCGAGCACGCCGTGCGCATCCACACTAGCGCCCCCATGAGCGCGATGTGCGCATGTGCGCAAGCTAGCTCCGCCCTGCCTGCGAGTGGGCTCCGCCCCACCTGCAAGCAGGCCACGCCCCCCAACCGGTCTGCAGTTGGGAAAAGGTTGGGGACCACTGCCCTAGAAGACAGAAACAAAATTCAAAATGACCTTGATAGGATGGAGCACTGGGCCAAAAGCAACAGAATGAAATTCAACAGGGAGAAGTGCAAAGTACTGCACCTCAGAAAAAGAAACCAATTGCACAGTTATAAGATGGGGGATACCTGGCTCAGCAAAACTATGAGCGAGAAGGATCCTGGAATTGTCGTAGATCACAAGCTAAATATGAGCCAACAGTGTGATGTGGCTACAAAAAAGGCAAATGCTATTTTAGGCTGCATTAATAGAAGTGTAGTTTCCAAATCCCGCGAGGTGCTAGTCCCCCTCTATTCAGCACTGGTTAGGCCTCACCTTGAGTACTGTGTCCAGTTCTGGACACCACACTTCAAGAAGGATGTTAACAAATTGGAACAAGTTCAGAGGAGGGTGACAAGGATGATCAGGGGGCTGGAAAACAAGCCTTATGAGGAAAGGCTGAAGAACTGGACATGTTTAGCCTTGAGAAAAGAAGACTGAGGGGTGATATGATAGCACTTTTCAAATATTTGAAAGGCTGCCATACAGAGGAGGGGCAAGATCTGTTCTCGATCATCCCTGAGTGCAGGACACACAACAATGGGCTCAAGTTAAAGGAAGCCAGATTTCGGTTGAATATCAGGAAAAACTTCCTAACTGTTACAGCAGTATGACAGTGGAACCAGTTACCTCAGGAGTTGGTGAGTGCTCCAACACTGGAGACATTCAAGAAAAACTTAGATAAACACCTGGCAGATATGCTTTGATTGTATTCCTGCGTTGAACAGGGGTCTGGACTTGATGGCCTTGTAGGCCCCTTCCAACTTTACTTTTCTATGATTCTATGATCACATTTGTTATTATTAATTGTTTTTGCTACAAAACCAGGCTCTTTCTTCTATGTTAAGACCAGGGCAGATGATTTGCATTCTCTCATTACAACTAGAAAATTATGTGACATCATCTATGAATGTCTCCTCAGAAAATGTCTCAGTTGTGGGCTATAACTTATCATTGAGATATGTGACGAATTTCTGAATCCCTCCCCCAGTTCTCCCAAATGTCTGCCCGTTTTGACACTTAAATATTGACTTTTTCCTCATTTAAGAATGTTGGGATATCAACACTGAGGGCAGATTAATTTTTACCAAGCAATATTTGATTATTCTATAATATGAGCATAATCAACGTGTCCAAGCCCCTTCATTCATTTAGGCATGGGAAATTGCTGGTCAAGGAGGAGGGGTTGATGATGTGCTGAATCCTTAGCCCTGAATGGCTACACCCACTCCTGCAAACCCCACTCTCATTTTTTCTTACAGTTAATGAAACTGAAAAATGGTGGTGAGAGGTAGGGATGCTGGTGCTCTTTCAAAACATGGAAAATCCCTCACATGCTCCTTGGTATACACACAGAAATTTTTTGAGCCATTTTCTTTTACTTAAAAAAACAGTTTCGGGGTTGAGGTGTTATAGGACTCCAGTGATATTGGAGGGGTTGTCTTTTGGACTGGGGGTATATGTGGAACACAGGCTACATATAGCACACTACTTTGCTACCTAGTTGTTAAAGTTTTGGAATGACTTCTTTCATGCTTTATGTATGACAGAGTTACTCAGGAACACTGTCAGCTACTGCTTCTTGACAATTAGCCACACAGTGAAACTGTAATAGCTGGCTTCTACCTTTTTTTTCTGTTAAAAAGAGTTACAGCCCTATATTAAAACACCAATGCCTTCCCCCCACACCTGAACATGTAGCTTTACACCAAGTTCCTTCATCCCACAGTGTTGTACTTGCAATATTTTCTCTGCAATTGCAGTCATTCTATTTGGCTCCTGCTGTACAGCACATGATAATATCTATCCTATTTATTCTCACTTGAAATTTATTTAATGAACACAAACCTACAAGCCCCTCCCCCTTGATAGTGAGATTTGAAAATGCTTGATGAAAATGAAACCAAACAACTGAAATAAATAACATACACATGAATTGTTGTGTGTTATTTTTATACATCAAGCAATCTAGATAAATGTAATAATTAACAAACATGGAAACTTAATTCACCCATTTCTTCTGACTAGATGCCACCAGTCATTAAATGAGCCCAGGAACAACATTCTAGTACCTGTTCTGGGCAGAAAATCCATATTTTACAAAACAGCCCAGAATGGCGACTTATGAGTAGGAGAGCCCAATGAAATTCACCCCACCCCATCAGACTAGAGGAGATTGGTGCAACAAGCACAAAAACACCCCCAGGAAAAACATTCCAGTATCTGTTCTGGGCAAAAAATGATATTGTGGAAAATAGCCCAGAACAGCAACATCTGAGCAGGATACTTCAACAAAATTCACCCATCCCTTCAAACTAGAGGAAACTGATGCAACCAATCACAACACATCCCCTGGCACAACATTCTGGTATCTATTCTAAGTAGAAAATCTACATTGTGGACAATAGTCCAGAATGGTGACTTCTGAGTAGGACATCCCAATGAAAGTCACCATCCCATCCAACTACAAGGGATTGACACAATCAGCTACATAACATCCACAGAAGCAACATTCCAGTACCCATTCCAAGCAGAAAATTCAATATCACACAAAGCAGGCCAGAGTGGCAACTTCTAAATAGGACGGCTCAACAAAATTAATCTGGAATTGGAAAGAAGAGATCAAATTGGTGCAAAAAGCATTAAAACAGCCCCAGGAACAATGTCCCTGTTCAGAACAGAAAAGTGATGTTACAAGGAACAACAACATCAAAATAGTACTAAACCTACAAATTATGACTCACACGTGACTAGAGGGGACTTATGCAGCAAGCCACAAACCGCCCCATGCCAGTATCCAATCTAAGCAGGCAATCAATATTGTGCAAAACAGTCCACGATTGCAACTTCCAAACAGTGTAAACCAAATAAATCCTGCTTGTGACTAGACAGACCTGATGCAGCAAGCCTGAAATTTTTTTCAGAAATGACATTCTGCTGCCTGTCCTGGGCCAAATGGCAAAAAAATATATAAAAAAAATAAAGAAAAGGTTAAACAGCAACCTCTGACTCAAAAAAGCCAACCTTGTTTGCCACTCACACAGGCTCAATGGGAGTAATTCAACAAGATTCAAAGAAACCACCTTTTGTTATACAGAAAACAGCCCAGAATGGCAACCTGAATTGGTTTAAAAGCTACCAAATAGAGTGTAGCTAGCAATGAATCTTCCATGGGAACCACATTAGTTCCCTCTAGTATGATGAATAGGTGCATTTTCATGGGTTGTCCTTCTCAGAAGACACAGTTCCAGGTTATTTTGCACATTGCTAAATTAGGTTTCTTTGGAATGGACCTTATAATGGTTTCCTTTGGACAGGAAGGTAAATGACCCTCGTGTAGGGACATATTTCTTGATTTTAAGAGCCATATGGGCAAGGATCTAGACAGAAGGCACTGGCTTTGCAGCATGCAAGTGCCTTATCCATATCCTCAGGATGTACTAGCTGAAACTGATCCAATTTAACCTGTTTAGAGAGTACATTGGACATCTCCATCAGATCTACTGGTATCAACAAGGAGTCAAGGTGCCGAGAGATGCTTTCAATTTTAGATTAAAGTGGCTGCCAGTTTGTTGCGGTTCTCAACATTTGGATTGAGAGATTGTTTTTGTCTGAAAGTAATGAAGCCATGTACTATATGGAAGAGTTTTACCTGATGTTTGGAAACCACCTCAATTAGCTGGATATTGTGGCTCCTTTTGGTGGTCTTGAATTTATTCTGATATCTTATTTTATTTATTATTTTATTTATTTATTAGATTTTTATCCCGCCCATCTGGACCAAGGGTCTACTCTGGGCGGTTTACAAATTTAAAAACAATAAAACCAAAAACCAAAAAGTCCAAGATGGCGAAGTTTAAATAATTAAGATATGGCGGTTAAGATATGGCAGGAGGGAAAGCCTGCCCAAATAGCCAGGTTTTAAGTTTATTCCTGAAGACACCCAGAGAGGGAGCCAGGCAGATCTCCACTGGCAAGTTGTTCCAAAGGCGAGGGGCCACTGCCGAGAAGGCCCTACTCCTTGTTCTTTCCTTCTGGACCTCCCTCGGCGTTAGGCCCCTCAGCCGCCCGGCCTGGCTGGAACGAGTGACTCTGGCAGAACTGGGTGGGAGAAGGCGCTCTGCCAGATATCGAGGTCCTAAACCATTTAGGGCTTTATATGTAATCGTAAGAACTTTGAAATCAACGTGGAAACGGATGGGCAGCCAATGCAAGGCGGCCAGCGTGGGGGAAAATATGTTGGTACCTTTTCACCCCAGTCAGGAGTCTGGCCGCCGCATTTTGTACCATCTGAAGTTTCCGCGTCAGTCTCAAAGGCAGCCCCACGTAGAATGCATTACAGTAGTCTGATCTTGAGACTACGAGCGCATGGACCAACGTAGTGAGCGCCCCCACATCAAGATAGGGATGCAGCTGGGCAATCCGCCGAAGGTGGAAATGTGCGGAACGGACCACTGATGACACCTGGGTCTCCATGGTGAGCGCCGGGTCCAGATGTATACCCAAACTGCGAACCTCACTCTTGGTGGTAAGAGTCACTCCCCCCAAAGGAAAGGGAGTTTCCCAGACCACTGATGTCTGGGACACCCACCCAAAGGACCTCCGTCTTGCCCGGATTCAGCCTCAGTCCATTCACCCGCATCCATTGCTGAACAGCCCCCAGGCAGCGCTCAAGGGATGAAACAGCATCCACTGTTGTTGGAAAAAAGATGTAGAGCTGAGTATCATCAGCGTACTGATGACACGAAGCCCCACATCCCCTGATGACCCCTCCCAGCGGCCTCATATAGATGTTAAACAGCATTGGAGAGATAATCGAGCCCTGCGGAACCCCACAATTGAGGCTCCACA
Organism: Intellagama lesueurii; assembly: GCA_037013535.1. Classification (NCBI taxonomy): domain Eukaryota; kingdom Metazoa; phylum Chordata; class Lepidosauria; order Squamata; family Agamidae; genus Intellagama; species Intellagama lesueurii. Next base: position 88,239,063 of record JBAJHW010000004.1, on the reverse strand, counting down.
GGGCCGAGAAACTCTCTCCAATCTGCACTCTGGGGATGGTCCTCCAAGAAGGAATGGAGCCAGGCAAGAGCAAGGCCACCGATTCCCAACTCGGAGAGCCTCCCGAGGAGAATACCGTGGTCGACGGTATCAAAGGCAGCTGATATATCGAGGAGGACCAGCAGAGACATTTTGCCCCTGTTGGCCTCCCTCAATAGGTCATCAAACAGGGTGACCAGTGCTGTTTCTGTGCCGTGGCGCAGCCTGAAGCCCGACTGGAATGGATCCAGGGCATTGGTTTCATCCAGAAGAGCCTGCAGCTGATCGGCCACCACCCTCTCGACTACCTTGCTAAGGAAAGAAACATTGGCGACGGGCCTATAATTACCAATATCGTCCACCGCCAAGCTCGGTTTCTTCCTAATGGGCCTAATGAGTGTCTCCTTGAGGGCAAGGGGAACCTTGCCCTCCTGGAGAGACCCATTAATTATTGCCGTGGCCCATTCGGTTGTTGAAGGCCTGGCTGCTTGGATTAGCCAGGCCGGGCAAGGGTCAAGGGAGGAGGTGGTGGCACGACAGTGGTCAAGCACTCTGCCCACCATATCTGACATCACAGGCTGAAAGAGATCGAGTCTCATCTGGCAAGACGGAGTGCTGGACGTCTCAGCTCAATCCACTGTTTTCAAATAGGGGGTAAGATCCCGGCGGATGGCCTCCACTTTTGATTTTTAAAAGGCTGCAAATTGGTCAGGTGAGATGCTAGTGGGAGGCCAGTCACTATGACCAACTCCGGATAGATCGCGAACTATATGGAAAAGTTCCGCCTGCTGGTTGGAGGCTTCGCTTATCCGGACAGCAAAGTAAGATTGACTAGCAGCCTTCACCTTAGATTGGTAGAGGTTAGTCACGATCCTGACAGCTATTTGATTATTTTCCGTTGGGTTCCGCCTCCATATGCGCTCTAGCCTTCTCCTATTTCGCTTCATTGATCGCAGCTCTGGATTAAACGAGGGCGAAGGGCGATCTCTGCGCCAGAGAGGGCGTTTAGGTGCGATTGTGTCAACAGCCCTGGTGGCGGCGACCAGCCAGCTATCAACCAGAGCCTCGACAGGAGCGCCAGTCAAATCGGCTGGAATCCCTCTCATGCTGTCCTGGAATCCTATAGGATCCAATAACCTTGGAGGGTGAACTATTAAAACAGGTTCTTGCTCCCCGCAGGGGGGGGGGGAGAGCCACTGCAAGGTTGAATTTAATTAGGCAATGATCCGATCATGACAAGGGGATAGACACTAGGTCAGTCACCATCAGAGCACACTCACTCTGCTCAGTGGAGAACACCAGGTCCAGTGTGTGGCCACCCACGTGGGTAGGGCCATTGACATGTTGGGACATGTCCAAGGAGGCCATGGTCTCCAAGAACTCAAGAGCTGGACCGGAAACCTCCGCCTCCTCATGCACGTTGAAATCACCCAAGACCAAAAGCCTTGGGGACCCCAACAGTGCCGCGGAGACGAAGTCTGCCAGCTCTGGTAAGGAAGTGGCTGGCTTGCGGGGAGCGCGGTAACTCAGCAAGATCCCTATACCATCCCTGGCCCCAATCGACACATGGAGGGCCTCTAGACCCGGTGTCACCAGAGCAGAGCACCTAGCAACCTGAAGGGTGTTTTTGTAGACAATGGCTACTCCCCCGCCCCGCCCCTCCAGTCTACCCTGGTGTTGGACTGCATAACCAGGAGGGCAGGCAAGAGTCAGGGGAACGCCCCCTTCCCTGCCCATCCATGTTTCGGTTATGCATGCCAGGTCTGCATCCTCCATCCTTACAGTACTTGACTGCCACCAGGTTGAATCTTGTGGAAGCGTTCCTCTATCTGCTATCTAGCCTTCTTCGCAATTGCTTCATTGCACTTAACTCCTCTGTAAACTACGGAGAAAGCTGGGCTCTACCTCAAAGAGGGCCTTTAGGGGCAATCGTGTCTACAGCTCGGATCACCTCTAAGTACCAGTGTCAACAGGAGTGTCAACCATATCAGCCAGAAAACCCCATAGAATATTCTGGAAACCAGTTGGATTCATCAGTCTTTGAGGGGAGACCATGGTAATAGGTCCCTCCTCACAGTTGTGTGGAGTCCAGTTCTCAGCAAGAGATGATCTGACCATGACAATGGGGAGGACTCAAGGTTCACCACCTTCAGATCATTCTGTCCCTGTCCTGACATGAACACTAAATTGATGATGTGGCTTGCAACCTGTGTGGGTCCTGTGGCTTGTTGGGACAGGCCGATGGCCTGCTCCAATCAGCTGTGTCTCTGTGTATAAATTGATTTCCCCAGAAGTAAAAGTGTGGGGGAACCTCAACACAGGAGGACATTTCAAGCCATTCCCCCCATTTCTTTATCTTCCTACTTTTTTATGCCTAAAATATGTTTTCTGATGGTCTAGCTGACACTGAAAGTAGTATATTATTGAAGGAAAGTTCATTCCAATAAGCTCTACAATTATATTAAACAGTATATAAATGAAGGAAAATGTATTCTAATGAACACCATAATTATTTTAAAAGCAATCATTTAACTTTGGAAAATTACAAAGAGTATTCGCAATTTTTTGAACAAGGTATATAAAAATACATTTCTGGATCTTACAAACTGTCACAATAGTGGTATGTAGCAAATCCATGAAATGATCATATTTAGAATTGTAGAACAGGTTGTCATTATTATAGCATGAGACATGTGACATTCACAGCTTCTGGGGAAACTAAAATGTAAGATTTGTGTTTTTAAATTCTCCCACAGTCTTGTTGACTTCTATTTTGTGCAAAAATGAAAAATCAAACCATGTTCTTCATTTTGATTGTACACATAGATGTGCAAGGTCCTGATGTATCCTTTGAGGTTTGTCAAAGAAGGCTTTGTTGGTTTGGGAAAGCTCTGAGCACTTCAAAAGTTATTAAGATTTTTCTACTCCCTTAAAGCTCATGGGAACAACTGCTGGCAAATGATATTATGTATGCTCAGTTTCATTCTAAAGCTAGGAGGCTGCTAGTATTCCAGTGGCTTCTGAGGGATTCTGTAGAGATACCTAGACATTCTAAAACTAAGCACATGCGCAAGAGGGAGTACGCTATCCCCACCTCTCCATCTTTGGTTCTGTAATCCTCCATACTTGGAGAATGAGTTACTGAAAAGAAGAAGCTCCATTGTCTCTACACTGTATGGGTGAAAGATGTAAGTATAGACTTCAGGAAGATGGCAGGACTGAGAATGAGATATGATTTTCTAAACCCCCTCCTTCAGCTGAACTAGATTTTGATGTAACACTTCTGATGCTGGTGTGTATTTCTGAGGGTGAACCTTGAGTAGCACACAACAATGGGAGCATTGGAGGGGAATAATTATGATTAATGCCTTGTAGAATTCAGGACCTGTCTCTTTAAGAGACCAGACTCAGATGGCAGTAGCTGAATTGCAGCTCCTCCTTTGTGTATCTTCCTCAGCCACAAGTGGTTGGAAGACGTTGATCTACTTTGGACAGTGACATTCCAGCAGTACAAGCACTGGGTAAAGAAACTGTGGTGCCCAGACCAAAGCACAACTGGAGAACTGGCCAATCCTGAGCTTGAGTGGCCTGATATCTCTGAGCCTATCTCTCCAAGCGTTGAGTCCAGGCCAGCACTGGCAAAACCTGAACTCAGCTCCCACACAGGGGCAGCACACTCTCTTTCAAGGGCTCCACAGTCTCTGGAGCATATGCATGGTGTCTGGCCCACATGAACTTGTGGAGAGGAGAAGGTATTCAAGCCATGGCCTATCCCATTAAGGCCTACCAGTTTGTGGGAAAGGGTGGAGCTTAGAAAGAGCAGGCCCAGAGAGGTTCAAAAGACCTCAACTGAACCCCAGTGTGATGGAATAAAATGCTCATGTGGATCTGTTCTGAATGCTGTGCTGCCCTGCCTGCCTTGCTGCCCTGTGGACTCCCACTACCATCCTGTCAGCGGGAGTCTACAGCAAATATATCCAAGCTGTTCTGCACCTGTTGAATGTTTGACTTTTTAAAAAAAGTGGCTATGGTGGATAACAGGCTTCCATGATTTCTTCTCCATGGCAAATAATGATGAATTCTGATTTTTCTTCTCTTTTTGGACACTCCTTTGTTTACTGCTAATATTCGTGGATCCTGTAGTTGTGCTTTTCAGTCCTGCCACGTTGTGATATCTGGAAGTATCTTTGTGTTTCCCCCCCTCAAAGTATACAATGTAGAAGATCCATTTTATTATTTATTTTTATATATTATTTATGTGCTGCCTTTCTCCCCATAGGGCACCAAAGGTTGCCACACAATGGCAACAACTGAAATGGGCAGTATGCTGTGGGCAAAGAGCTTGAGGCAGTGCGGTGCAAATAGACACAACACTCTTTGAAGGATAGAGAGGTTTGCCCAGAATACAGAACAGAAACAGGAAACCAATAGCAACAATACTGTATAATAACAGATCACCACAGGGATGGTAATACAGGTCTTCTTTCAGAGTCACTTTGTCTTCTAGGCCTCCAGTCCTCCTTATTTCCTTTCACCCAGGAAAAGTCCTGTTTACCTCAGCAGTATCAATTTTTGAGTAGAGATTTTCAGGATTACACTATTATCTGACTTTGAAAACAGAAAGTAAAATAATGTTACATCAAGAGTGAGAAGCCTTCTGGACATTTTCAGAGAAAATTGATCTCCAGTTCCATTTTTTAGAAACACGGACCATTTCCTTTCTCAGAGGAAAGGTTCTGAAGAGGCTTCCTGCTACTACTGTTGCATCATCATCATCATCATCAGTAGTAATAATTAGCATTTTAAAGTTCCTCTTTTTTTAAAGTACACAAAGCTTTTTTTTTACATCAGTTAAGTAGTCCTGACAACTACCTCAGTTATGAGTCTAGTCAGAATGATTGTTTCTACTTGCCCACAGGGATGTGGCACCAGCTAGAAAGGCTACTGTAGAAAGGCCCTAGAGACCATAATTCTTGCAAGAGGCAGATAGTCATCTTCCAGCTGTGATGGGACAGTGGTGTCCTGGAGTTTTGTTTGGTTTTGGTTTTCCCTGTAATGGCCAACTGTACTTCTAACAAAGTGTTATTAGCCATTTCAGACTGTTCCATCTGTCCATGAGGTCCTTTTTCTCAGAATCAGAAGAGACAAGACATGTTTTGATTTAGTGGAACTGAAGGTGTTGATCTGCCACCCCTATAAGTTACTTCAAAAAGTAATTTTTTGCTTTAAACCAATTGGCTTTTCTCCATGTGGAATATGTGTTTAATCCTCCCTCCACCCCCCAGGCCACCAGGGTCTTTCTTCTCCCATGGCACTCCAATCCAGACAGGAGCTTGGGCTTCCTGTTCCTGCCTCCTCCAGCAGCTGACCACTCATTGGATGCGTGGGGAGAATCCTCATCCCACCTCCTTGTCGGAGTGGTTGGCTGCCCGAGGAAGCCGGGATGGGCAGCCCAAGTTCCTGCCCAGATTGGAGCCCCACAGAGAAGAAGAACCCCTGTGGTGCGGGACACAAGGTGAGTGGCCCAGCCGGGCTGGGGGGAGAATCCATGTGGCACCTGTGATGCCTCACAGGTAACTTTATATGAAGGAGTATGACTTAAGTCCGTGCCTATCTCTAGTTAAGTCCCTATGAGTACATAGTAAAAGGGAAGAGGCATTGACCTTACAGTTGCAATATACTATAGTCATTTCTGTTCAGAATCAGTATATTGCTGAAGCCCACACTTCCAACACGTGCATTCTCATGGTGTCTTTTAAAAATACCTAAAACAAGTGTATTATTTTCAAACTTGCTGTGACACTTTTCATTAGTATCACTACCACCAATCGTGAGAGTGCTAGACAATACAGCTACAAGCACTACACTGCAGTTCATTATCAGAAGTACCAGTCTCTCACCCTCACTGGAGACCTGTCTCTCACACTGTGCGATCCACCCTGCTACTGATATAAACAATGAACAAACATGGGCCAATTCAAAGAGGATGCCTCTAGCAATACAAGAGGCCTCAAATATTTAATAAAGAAGGCAGACAAAGCAGACACATTTATTAGAGCATCAACCTTAGTTTCTCGTTTCTGGCTTGGTGGAGTTGTGCCAGTGCGAGAGAGCTTTACATCTGGTCTTAAAACAGCAGTTCCTTTGAGGATTGAAGCTGGACTAATGTTTGTGCAGATAGTATATAGCATTGTAAATGTATTTGGCCGTTTACTCATTCAATAACATGTGCAAGTACTGCTTTTACTGTTGTATGGTTTTATTATATTGTAAACCAATAGTGATGCAGGTGGATATAATAATTTAATTGATAAATAAATAAATAAGGAATATCTGTGAATATTCCAGAAGGTTATGAGTTTCTGCTTCTGGTGTTTCAAACAATAGTTATGCTTTCAGCTTGCTGTACTTAATAGCTCCAAAGTACTGTGACTATTTAGCAAATGCATGAAGTGACATAACTACATTGTACAGGGTGCCAGTGTGCATGGAAAAAATATGGAGTGTGACACCATCCAGCCACTCATTTCTCTTACTAAATCTTACTAAATTCCAGGAAATGAAGATGGGATTTGATGTGAGGATTATGTTTTTAGTAGCAATCAACCCCTTTATGAACATCATTTCTTATGCCACCTCTAGAAAGCACTGAAGGGAATAAACCACAGCATATGTAGAAGTTCCAGTTATGGGAGCTTTATAAGTGTGTTCAACAAAACACACATACAATACCCTCATCAAACCTTTAAGTTAAAACAAGTGGAAAATTTTTTAAGGGAACCAGGGGGTGTTCATGAGCTATCAAGCTGGAAACAACTTATAACAACCCTGATAGGGCTTCCAAGGTAAGTGAGATATTTAAGGAATAGTTTTACAATTCCAGTCCCCCAGTGAACTTCCATGAATGAGTGGGGATTTGAAACTAGGCCTCCTGAGTCCTAGTCTGTCATTCCATCCATTACACCACACTGGGTATCTGTCTAAACCTAGAGAAGTGCCAGTTATGGGGTAAACATAAGTAGACTTTTAAGCTATGTTGCTGTTTCAACTCATTAGTGGGATGCTTTGTGTTAGTAGTTAAATTTTAAAGTAGTACTATATTTGTGAGGTAGTATGTGATATAACTCCTGCCAACCTAGCAGTTCGAAAGCATGCAAATGCAAGTAGACAAATAGGTACCACCATGGTGGGAAGGTAACAGCGTTCCGTGTCTAGTCGCGCTGGCCACGTGACCACAGAAACTGTCTACGGACAAAACGCTGGCTCTACGGCTTCGAAATGGGGATGAGTACGGCCCCCTAGAGCCGGACACGTCTGGACTAAATGTCAAGGGGAACCTTTACCTTTACCTTTATGTGATATAAAGTAGTGATAGATATCTTTTTTAAAAACTCTTTTAAAAGACCTCTCTTATAACATGCATTTACACAAATCCCTTCTGTGCACATAAAGGTGTTTGTTGGGTTTGCATGTGCTGTTTTTGCTGCTCAAAAGTGCCCTAGGACTCCTTCTGGAAGCCATGACAGCTGAAATGTATTGACTTACTGAACAACCCAGCCAAAGGCATCTCAGCTTAAGCACCTTGGATAGAGGCGGTGGCCACAGAGAATTACTAATGCAATAAAAATACCTTGTTTCCCCGAAAATAAGACAGGGTCTTATATTAATTCATTATTCACTGGAAATCATCCCAGAGTGGGCTACAGCTTCAGAAAAAAAAATGCAAGAGACTCCTTGACCAATCATGTATTTCCAAAAAGGCAGGATATAAAAGGAAAAACAATGGGATGAAGGAAGGATACAAGCAAAACCAAGTGCTAAATCTTAATGTTATTGACTTTTTATAATTAGCAGCTGGTCTAGAAACAGGATAATTTGTCTTATTTGAATTCAGACTTACTTGTCAGGGTAAGATCTGAACTACACAGGAAATGGAAAAATACTATGCAAACTGATCATCTGCATTGCCTTCCTTTTTTCATCTACACAGTGGCTGAAATCTTGTTGCTTAGTGTAGTAAATTGCACTAGGGTAGGCTCACTGAATCAGTGGTGGTTTTATGAGTCCATTGATTCAAACAGGCCTACTCTAATTGTAATTTACTACACTGCAGTAATGACACTTTAAAACAGAACAATGACTGCCAACTTTTTCTCAGGCCAAGAAAGACAAAGGCCTAAGCAAAGACAGTATCTTATGTATATAAGCCTATATCTATATGCAAGTAAGCTTAGGCACAGAGGACAATGAGGGGACACCACTGCACCTCCTCAAAATGCAATAATTTTCTGGATATTGCACTTCAGTATCACAGAGCTGTGAATGGTACAGAAAGAGCATTAAAGTTAAAAAAATAATACCTTGATGTATAGACCAGCCCCCTTTGTTAACGTTTGTTTCAAAATGGGGCCTCCAGATTCCAGGCTGCAGAGTCAAAAATCAGAAGTATAGGTTTCAGATTTCACCTCTGATGGGGTGGTTTGGAATATCTTTCCTGATCTTGTGAGATGAAGGTTTGCAAGTCACCCAGCATTCCTCTCTCTCTCTGTCTCTCCACACACAAACACCATTGCCCTATAGTGAAACATAATGTTCTTTTTAAGCCAAGGATAGAGACACACAAACATCTGGCAAACCCAATGTCAAAGAGTTTGGAATAAAATTTAGTCTATTACACTAGGACAGCCAACTGCAGCCAAATTAACAGCATTGCCTAGTGGCTGGAGGAAGATGTTGTCCTTAGTAGAGATGGGATATTCGCTTATCCATTTTACTTTTAAAGCAAGAGGCATCAGCAACAGCAAACAAAGACAGCTGCAGCGCAAGGGGAGAACATTGGGGTGAAGGTTGAGGAGACAGAAGGGTGGCAACTCCTCCTTCTTCCAGACTTTCTCCTCAGCTGGGGTCTGCTGAGGCTGTGCAGCCTTGTGAGGTTGAGTCCAAGGAGTCAACATAGCCCCCTGTCCTGCCTTTTCTCTCATTCAGGAGGCTGGGGTGACTTTCCCTTTTTGTTTGTTAAAAAAGTAACTGGCATATCGAAATGGCAATGCATCACCCTGGCATGGTTTTATAATTTCACTGCACCAGTTAGGGAAATATTAAAAAATAAAAGATGAAATAGATGCAGGGTTTTCCCCATGTTCCTTTTTAATACTACAACTATTAACTGTTAATAACACCTAATACATCACAGGGTCCTCTCCTCAGTTAATGCCACCCCCAGTGTCATTTTGTTGAAAGTATCTGTGGCGTCCGCACCTCGAGGCCCCTGCCTGACTCCCCAAACACAGAGCACACGAGGGCAAACTACTACTCCTTTTTACCCTGCTGCCACCAGTTGATCACTAAATCAACATTAATTATGGAAGGATGAAGATGAAGGTCCAAACTTCACTGTCTTTTAAATAAAACTTGTTTATTGATTACAGATGTTTGATTATTAATCATAGGTAACTTCTATTATCATCAATCTCAACCTTCTATTTGTTATACAGTTCTTATTCACTCTTCACTCTAATCACACCTCAGATCTCCCAAATACCACACTCTATCTCTCCACTCTCTCTCACTCTCTCTCTAATTCTGACTCACTCTCTCTGACTCCGCCTCTTTATTACATATCTCTCGGCTCTGCCTCTTAGCAACATTAGCCTGCAACATGAATATGCATGACTACTTAACATAATAAGGGTGAACGCTACATACCTCCCCCCTTAAATATGTTTGTTTGGGAGGGGAAACGCGTTTTTCCTCCTAAACAAACAGGCACACTTGCTTTAAACTATACTTACCATATAACACAATTCTATAGGCAATATCACAATATAACAATTACTATACCTTATACACTAAACATTTCACTACTATTTAATAATATACCTTACCTTATCATTTACACTTACTACATTTAACATTTTCAACCTTACAGAAATATCACAATCAGGAAACTTTTACCTAAATAATTAACCAGTAAATCATAGTCCATTCCAGTTTCTTTTAGAAGTTCTTGAATCATTCTTCACGTTTTTGTCCATCAATATTCAATTTTTCATCACATTTACAAACAGAACATTTATTATACATTATCAGCTTGGTTTATCTCCCCCCCCCCCCCCCATCAGTCATTGGGCTTTCAAGGCACGATCTGAATCTCTTTTGCCAAGTCCATGTTTGCAATGTCCAAGTCTCTCACCTTCCCGTGGTAGTAAGGTGCGCCGAGGACTGGTCTGGTCGTTATCACCTCCTTCAGCTGGTCACAAGACTGCTGGCACTCAGGGCTCCCTCTGTTGATCACTGGCTCCTTCTTCCGCGATCTCTTCCATCGACTGGCGGTCATCAGCCACTCGGTTGTCCACTGGATGTCGTCTGCTGGTCGTTTCTTAGTGACGTCTGCTTTAAGTCTGGCTCGGGGCTTCACTTTCTCAGCTGGGGAAAGGGTAGTCAGTTCCCTCTCCTCCTCCCGAACATCTTTGGATGCGGCCCTCTTTAAGGCATCAGGGCTTACATCTTCCTCCTCACTCACACATTCACTCACAGGTATTTTTATTACAAAGTTTTCCCTATGTGGGGGGACCACTATCACGGGTCACTTTAAGATTCTCAGGTGAGTGTCTTTCAAGTGCAATCATAAACGATTGGTTTGTTTTAGATGCACTGAGCGTGTCATCTGATTCTATTTCTTCATTCATAGATAAGCTAGGTAGGGGTTTGTCTTGCAAGGTCTTACGGTCTACTTGTTCCTCCCTTGCCAAAAGCAATTCTCTCCCCTCTATAGTTCTCAGTTCTACTACTTGGTCCTCAGGACAGAATACTCTTTCCTGGGTCTCATTCAAGCCTTTCTCTTTTTCAGGAGTACTTCCAAAGCTTGGCTCTGCCACTTCTAAGGACTTTTTCCTATATAAAAGCTCCTTATCCAGGCAAGACCTTTCAGGGCATTCAGGAGATAATAAAGTGGGTGTACTGGTGGCTGTTTCAGAGCAACTCACCAAACTGATTTCCTCCTCCTGCTCCTGAGCCAAACTCTTTTTATTTGGATTCTCTAAAAGCATAAGATCAGCCTCTGGACGATAATTAGGCTGATTTCCCAAGAGACTCTTTCCCTCCATGCCTCCCTCTGCTACTGTATCCGTTTCTGCTGCAGTGGGTGATTCCTGGCCCCCTAGTGAGCGTGCAAGTACAAAAGCACTCTTAACATGCTCTATTAGATGTAAACCCGCTCTATCTGTCAGGTCTTTATCAGTCATTGACCTCTCTGGGTGTTTAGGGGTCAGAGGAATGGGATTCTCTCTAACGTTAGTAGTACAATCCTTTAAAGTACCATCTTCCTTCAGTTCATAGATACAGGAAGGTGTCACGTTCCCGGGGGTTTCAAGAGCAAAGTCCGATAAGCCAGTCCAATATCAGAAGTTCAGAGGATGCAGAGCCGATACCAAAATGCCAAAAGCTAAATCACAAAACATAAGCCGAGGTCAGGGTCCAAAGCCAAATCACAAACCATAAGCTGAGGTCAGGGTCCAAAGCCAAATCACACAACGTAGTCTGGGGTCAGAGTCCAAAGCCAAGGGTTCAAAGAACAAGGTTCAAGGTAGTCAGGAGCGTGGATGCGAGCCAGAGATTTGACTTGTTGCTTCCACGAGCTTCCCAGCCATCTGGGAGCTGATTATATAGCAAAACAGTCATTGAACTGCTGGAAGCCTTTCATCCTGTCAGAACTCAGGACTAGCTGACCTGATGTTTCTGCAGGCAGCATTCAAGCAATCCTCTGACCTTTGCGTCATAAGTCTTTGCTGAAGTCTAGCCCTCACCCTGGCTACTGGGGGAGGAGAATCTGGTGGCGATTCAGCTGTTTGTGCTTCTAATCACTCAGCATTCCCCTCAGCTGTAGTTAACCCCTCAGGTTCCGGATCTTCGGCTGAACTCATGACACTATCCCCCTCCGCAGGGCTCCCCCCTTCAGATGGGCCGGGTCGATCAGGATAGGTGACATGGAACTGCTGTACAAGGTCGGGGGTGTGTAAGTTACTGGCGGGTTCCCATGATCGATACTCAGGGCCATAACCCTCCCAATCTACGAAGTACTGAAGGCCTCCCCGGTGGATTCGGGAGTCCAGGATCTGACAGACCTCGTATTCCTCCTCGCCATCGACCAAAACGGGCGGAGGTGGAGCCAGGGGTGGAGGTCGGGCAGGGTCCGGTGCTGCAACAGGAACAAGGAGGGACCGATGGAAAACTGGGTGAATATGGAGAGTGGCTGGGAGTTGTAACCGGAAAGCAACGGGGTTGATTTGGTCCATGATTAAATAAGGTCCTATAAACCGAGGGTCCAACTTGCGGGACCGGCCAGGTCGGCGGAGATAATGGGTGGAAAGCCAGACCTGGTCCCCTGGTTTCAGAGGTGGCCCTTCTTGCCGTTTTCTGTCGGCCGCTGTCTTATAGGCATCTTTAGCTTGCTGAAGCTGCTCTCGGAGTAGGTCTTGGAGAGCCTGCAACTCACGTACGTGAGCATCAGCAGCAGGAACTATGGTTGACGGCAGGACAGCCGGGAAAAAACGAGGGTGGTACCCATAGGTGGCTGCAAATGGGTCTGTTTTGTGGATGAGTGTATGGCGTTATTGTAGGCAAATTCAGCCAGGGGTAGCAGGGTAGCCCAATCATCTTGCTGATAGCAGGTATAGCAACAGGGATATTGCTCAAGAGTGGCATTAGTACGCTCAGTCTGTCCATCTGTTTGGGGATGATACGCCGATGACAAGTGCACTTGGGTACCCAAACTGGTGTGTAAGGCTTGCCAGAACTGGGAGGTGAACTGGGAACCACGATCGGAAATTAAGTGTGTCGGGAGCCCGTGTAGACGGAAAACATGGTGAAGATAGAGCTGGGTTGTTTCAGGAGCTGTGGGAGGCTTGGAACACGGGACAAAATGAGCCATCTTGGTGAACAGGTCCACTATTACCAGAACACAGGTATACCCTTGTGATCGTGGGAGATCTGTGATGAGGTCTACTGTGTCCCAAGGGCCGGCTGGTATGGGTAATGGTTGTAGCAGCCCTGGAGGTTTGGCTGGTACGTCCTTGGCTCGATGACAAACCTCGCAGGAATCCACGTAACGGGTGATGTCAGCTCGAACCCGGGGCCACCAGAATTCCCGTGTGAGTAGGTGCAGAGTTTTGTACCGACCAAAGTGTCCTGAAGGAGGGGAATCATGGGTCAGATAGAGCACATTGGTTCGGAGGGGCCCTGGAGGAACGTACAGGTGTCCACGGTGTAATAGGAGACCCTGGTGGTTAGTAAAGTCTCTGGCAGGGCCCTTTTGGAGTTCCTGCAAGCGTTGCTTGGCCCAGGGATCTTGAGCTTGGCTGGCTCGAATTTCTTCAGCCAGGGACGAGCGAGTTGTAGTGGCTGCGAAAACTGAAGGGGATAGGATAGGTGTAGTCGGAGACTCTTCAGAGGTTGGAACAGCGTATTCCGGTTTGTGGGACAAGGCATCGGCTTTCCAATTCTGAGTATGCGGGATGTAGGTAATGCGGAAGTCAAACCGAGAGAAGAAGAGACACCACCAGATCTGGCGTTGATTAAGGTGTCGGGCTGTCTGCAAGTGTACCAGATTCCGGTGGTCCATCAAAACTTGGACAGGGTGACGGACCCCTTCAAGGTAATGCCTCCAGACCTCGAAAGCGGTTTTGATGGCCAAGAGTTCCCGCTCCCAGATGGTGTAGTTGCGTTCTGGGGGTGTGAATTGCCGGGAGTAGAAAGCACAGGGCTGCAGTGGCTGTGAGGGATCCTCCCACTGGGACAGTACTGCACCCAGAGCAACACTGGAGGCATCCGTCTCCACAGTAAATGGTAGTCGGGGGGTCCGGATAGCGCAGAATTGGCTTGGTGGTAAAGCGGGTTTTTAATGTGGTGAAAACATGGTCTGCCTCCGGAGTCCAAAGAAACGGCTCTTTGGGTCGGAGGAGGCGGGTCAGCGGTGTGGTTATGTCCGCATAGGCTGGTATGAACTGGCGGTAGTAGTTTGCAAAGTCGAGAAACCGCTGCACATCCTTACGGTTCCGGGGCTTCTGCCAGGTCAGAACCGACTCTATTTTCTTTGGGTCCATCTGGATCCCTTGGGGAGATACAATGTGACCTAGGAACTCGACTTCCTGCAAGTTGAATTCACACTTCTCCAGTTTGGCATAGAGTCGGTGGTCTCGTAATCGTTGTAAGACCTGACGAACGTGTTCCGTGTGCCGAGCGGGGTCTTGGGAGTAAATCAAAATGTCATCCAGATAGATGATCACAAAGCGGTCAAGCAGGTCCCGAAAGATGACGTTCATGAACCGCTGGAACACAGCCGGAGCATTGGTTAGACCAAAAGGCATGACCAAGTATTCATGCTGGCCATAATGAGTTCCGAAAGCCGTCTTCCACTCGTCGCCAGCACGGATTCGCATCAAATTATAGGCGCCACGGAGGTCCAACTTGGTATAAATATGTGCCCCCTTAAGGCGATCCAGAAGTTCACCGATCAACGGCAGGGGGTAACGGTCTCAAATGGTTATTTTATTCAAGGCCTGGTAATCATTGCAGGGGCGGAGCTCTCCGGCCTTCTTCTTAACAAATATAACGGGTGCAGACAGGGGTGACGTGGACAGACGGATGAATCCCCATTTCAGGTTTTTATCAAGAAAGGCCCGCAAGGCCGCGAGTTCTGGTTCAGACATAGGGTAGATCCACGCCACAGGAAGGGGTGCCCCAGGCACCAAATTGATAGCACAATCGCAGGGTCAGTGTGGGGGTAACTGGTCAGCCCCCTTCTCCTCAAAGAGATCAGCAAAGTCCTTGTATTCCAAGGGTATCATGGGACTATCTGTTGACCCTGCTGCAGCCAAGGTAGCTGGTGGACCCAGATGCGGACACGGGTCCCTGAAATGCAACTCCCCTTGTGCCCAGTCCATTAGGGGGTTATGTGTTCGGAGCCAGGAAAGTCCCAGAATGAGCGGGAAACAGGGCATGCGTGCAACGTTGAATTGTAGTTGCTCCTGATGGTGTTGGACCTGGAGAATGACCGGATGGGTTTCCTGGGTCACTGGGCCAGAGCGGAGGAGACGCCCGTCTATGGACTCAACTAGGGTCAGGGTCTCTTTATCCTGTACGGGGATCCGGTGCTGTTTCACAAAGGCCGTGTCAATGAAACAGCGGTCGGCTCCAGAATCGACCATGGCATAAATAAACAGCCAGCATCCATCTGGCAAGCAAAGCTTCACTGGTACGAGGAATGGACCCGGGATGTTAACATAGGGTTCAGGGGACCCAGCTAAGTGCCCCACATCTGGGGGTCCACTCAGACATGGGGCAAATCTTTTACTGACGGTGGTAGCGTGGAGCCGGGGTTACGCTGCTTAACCAAGCAGCCGGAAGTGAAGTGTCCTGCTCCCCCACAGTACAGGCAGAGATTCTGGGAGCGGCGTCGTATTTTTTCCTCAGGGGTGAGGCGTGGCCGAGCAGCCCGTAACTGCATGGGTTCAGAATCCTCTTGTCTAGTGTTGGTGGGCGTTGGGGGTGGCTGCGAGGAACGGGAACCGCCCTGTGCTAGGCGTCGGCTCTCCAGGCGGCCATCAATGCGAAGGCATAGAGTGATTAATTCTTGCAGTGTATTGGGTCGATCTACACGTGCCAGCTCATCTAGGATCCCATCAGCCAACCCCTCCATATATTGGTCCATGAGAGCTGCCTCGTTCCAGAGCAAGTCTTGAGCCAAGAGTCTGAACTCAGTGGAATACTGGGAAACTGAACCCTTACCCTGTTTCAGGGCCTGAATCTTCCTATTGGCAGTAGCAGCTTGCAAGGGATTAGCAAAAGCTGCTGAAATATGGTCCAAAAAGCCCTGGTAATTGGTTAACAGGGGTGAAGGAGCAAGGAGTAGAGGAGTTGCCCATTTAGCTGCCTGTCCCTTGAGAAGGCTGACTATGAAGCATACCTTGGTTTTGTCTGTGGGAAAGTCTCTGGCATGCAGCTCAATATACAGTTTACACTGTGCCAGGAATGCTGGAAACTCCTTCACCTTTCCTCCAAACTTTTCTGGAGGAAGCACAGGGCACTTGACCTGGGAAGCAGCATTGGCTTGGGATTGCAGTTGTTGCTGCTGAAGCTGTGCCACCATTTGTGTAAGAAACTGCACCTGAGTAAGCACAGCATTCAGCTGACCCGAACCTTCGCTTGCTTCTCCCTCCATCTTGTGGGGGGAGTGTGGGTGGAAGCAATCTGTCACATTCCCGGGGGTTTCAAGAGCAAAGTCCGATAAGCCAGTCCAATATCAGAAGTTCAGAGGATGCAGAGCCGATACCAAAATGCCAAAGCCAAATCACAAACCATAAGCCGAGGTCAGGGTCCAAAGCCAAATCACAAACCATAAGCTGAGGTCAGGGTCCAAAGCCAAATCACACAACGTAGTCCGGGATCAGAGTCCAAAGCCAAGGGTTCAGAGAACAAGGTTCAAGGTAGTCAGGAGCGTGGATGCGAGCCAGAGATTTGACTTGTTGCTTCCACGAGCTTCCCAGCCGTCTGGGAGCTGATTACATAGCAAAACAGTCACTGAACTGCTGGAAGCCTTTCATCCTGTCAGAACTCAGGACTAGCTTACCTGAGACTAGCTGACCTGATGTTTCTGCGGGCAGCATTTAAGCGATCCTCTGACCTTTGCGTCATAAGTCTTTGCCGAAGTCTAGCCCTCACCCTGGCTACTGGGGGAGGAGAATCTGGTGGCGATTCAGCTGTCTGTGCTTCTAATCGCTCAGCATTCCCCTCAGCTGTAGTTAACCCCTCAGGTTCCGGATCTTTGGCTGAACTCATGACAGAAGGATCATTAGGGATTTTCAAAATAACCTCATCAGCCATTTTGGTTACTTCATGGTTCTTTTCTAACTTGGGGCATCCCTGGATAGATTCAGAGCTTTGGGATTCCATTTTTCCTCAGGGATTGTTAACTGCCCTCTCAGGGAACCTGTTACTTCACAAGCACTCTGCACATGCTTAGTGAGATCTAGCCCAATTAAACAAGGTGCAGGAATTTGATCAGAGACTGCCACATCCCAATTTCCAGTCCAATCTCTATAGTTTATTTTCACTTTAGCCATGGGTAAAATCACTGGAGTAGAACTTATTCCCTTAATGGTAACAGTCTGGTTTAGGAGAATTTGTTCTTTAGGAATCACCTCAGGATGGCACAGGGTGATATTAGAACAAGTATCAATCACTCCTACATAAGACTTTTCATTAATAATAATCCTCTCACCAGGGTTATGAACTAAAATATCTTCTGCCTTGACTAGAAAACACTGAACGACCTGGGCTAGTGGCAGATAAGAATTTTCTGTCGTGCCAGTTGCCATGGAGACAGAACCTTGGCCACGGTTTCCCTCTGAGGCCTCAACTTGTTTTAAACAGTACACTTTTTTGGTCTGATTATCTTCCTTCTCATTCCTAAGTTTAGTTTTCATACAATTAAATTGTAAGTGACTGAACTCCCCACAGTTATAACACTGTCTTCTTCGCTCACTCTGAGGAGATCTGTTCAACCTTAACTTTTCCTCATGGTTCATTAGGGTCTGAGAACTAGGCTGTGCTAATTTAGGTGATGTACTACCCTGGCCTTCTTTTCCTGTTGTTTCGCTGAGGCAATTCTTATTGAAAGGTTGGGTGAAGGGTTTCTTATGGTTGTCCCAGGTTGGCTTGTTAACTTTTACCTCAGAGAATCTGGGGTCTTTGTATTGCCTAATATGATCAGCCTGTTCACCAGCTTCTATTAGAGATTTAGGATTTTTGTCCCTAACTAGATAGCGCAATTCCCCAGGTAATATAGAGTAAAATTGTTCCAATCCTATCACAATTTTCATCTCTTCTAGAGAGGTAACTTTTTCACGTATCATCCATTTGTCCAGATACTGGTGTAACTTAGACACCAACTGAGCATACGATTCTTCAGGCCTTTTAGTAAGGGCACGAAATTTTCGCCTGATGTTCTGCATTTATGCAATATCTGGAAAATACCATTTTTCTATAGGCTTCGAAATCCCTCTCTTGTTCTAGGGGAATCTGAGAATAAATCTCAAGCAATTCACCACTTATTTGTGACCTCAGAACAATCATCCTTTCACTATCTCTGATATTAAAGTCCCAACAGGCGCGTTCAAAAACAATAAGAAAAGATTCAGGACAGTCCCCTTTCTTATATTGGGGAATTTTTTTAAGATCAATTTTAGCCAGAATTCCTTCATTGGAGCTGTTATTATTGTTGTTATTTTGAGAGGTTATTTCTAATTGTCTCATTTGTATTTGAAAATCCATCTCTTTTTGTCTTAATTCCATTTGTCTGGCCTCTTGCTCAAATGCCATTTGTCTGGCCTCTTGCTCAAATGCCATTTGTCTGGCCTCTTGCTCAGCTTTGAGCTGTAGTTCTTTAAGCTTGAATTCCTGTAGTAACCTCCATTTTTCAAACTCTGGAGAGCTTAGGACACCTGGTCTTTCTGAGGCATTTTCCTCAGTCTCTAACTGCTCTCTTGGAGTTACAGGGTCACCATTTCCCTCCATTTCCTGAGGTACTAAACTTTGTGCCTCTTGAGACTCAGTTTCCACTATTACTGGTCTTTTAGTTCCTTTGGGAGGCATATTTATCTGAGTTACTTATTCAAGAGTGTGTTTATACTGATTTTATAATGGACCTATCTTTCTTCTTTTACTTCCAGTCACTGAAATGATTTCTATTTCAAGCAAAGGCTTTTTCTTCTATTTCCTCAGATCTGCTCTGACCCCTGGCTTCTGCTTTTTCCACAAGCGCTCTCTAAACTCTCAGAGCCTTGAACCTTAAGCTAGCCCACTGTGTCTTCAAATCTTGAGGTAAATACACAGAAATTTTCTCTCAGAGTCGTTCCCTATCTTAGACCCCCCCCCCAGATCTGGGTTCAGAAGCCCCCACCACTAAGCTTTTCCCAAAAGCTCTAGTGAGTAACCAAACTTCTTTTACCTCAGACCTCTGTCTAAAAGGTACCCTTGACTCAAGAAAATTTCTCTTTTAAACTCAGGCTTGACTGGATTTCTTCGTATCCCACTGCTGGACACCAATTGTGGCATCCGCACCTCGAGGCCCCTGCCTGACTCCCCAAACACAGAGCACACGAGGGCAAACTACTCCTCCTTTTTACCCCACTGCCACCAGTTAATCACTAAATCAACATTAATTATGGAAGGATGAAGATGAAGGTCCAAACTTCACTGTCTTTTAAATAAAACTTGTTTATTGATTACAGATGTTTGATTATTAATCATAGTGCCGGAGTCCAGCTCCAACACCAGTAAACGGGAGAGATCTCTGAAGAAAAACAAACAGACTGCAGCCGAAGATTCAAAAACAAAGCATGCTCGGTCGTGCCTACAGGAAAAGGAATCTGTTTGGCCATGCCTCGCACCTCCTTTTATTCAGTACTCAAATTACATAGTAATCATATTACAACCAATAAGGCATCAAGTACATTCTGCCTAGCAACAACTGACACATACACAGGTTAACTGTGTTAATGAGCTAGGCATTTGGCTGATGCATTCAGGGTACGTGACCTCCTTACTCAGCTGTAATGGAGTCAGCAGACTCCCACATCTCCTCTCTTTCTTCTTAATTCAACAAAGTCGAATCATTGGATTCCAGCCATAAGGTCCATCAAAAGAAGAGGAACGTAAGAAACAGCCAGATCACAAAGGGTCAACATTATCAAAATTATTATAAAGACCCTGGCATTCGTCAGGATCCACAAAATTCAATACATAATATTTAACCCAAATTAAAACTTACAAACGGAACAGGAAAACAACCAAAACAATTAGTACATATTTAGATTAATAAAAAAATACATTAAATACAACAACATACAAAAATTACAACCATAATAAAAAATTTAACAATATAACAATTAAGAAAATCCCTTTTGTGGCAGAACAGGAGAGCACCATGGACGGACACATCGTGCCGGAATCCACAAAGGACCCTTGTCTAAGGCAACAGCGGCGTATCCACGTCCCCAGGTAATAAGTGGCACTGGTCCTTTCCATTCTGGATCTGGAAGCTGACGGTAGGACACCAAAGGTCGAGGAAGTTGCTCTTCAGACCTAAAATGCAACTCAACTGGAGTGTGAGACCTATTATGGGGAGCAAGCAGGAAATTTAATGTATACAAGACCTTAGCAACAACCATCTGGATATCTGTCATGGGGACCCCTTTTCCCCCAATTTGTTTATGTAACAAAGATTTAAAGGTCAAATGAGCACGTTCGACAATTGCTTGTCCAGTTGAGTTGAAAGGAATACCATGCTTGAGTGTTATTCCCCATTGGACACAAAAATCCTTAAAGGCAGATGAAGTGTAAGCAGGCCCATTATCAGTCTTTAGAGTCTGTGGTCTTCCCATAACAGCAAAGGCACGCATACTATGCTGAATAACATGTCGAGTAGTCTCACCCCGAAGAGGGGTAGCCCAAATGAAACCAGAAAAGGTGTCAACAGTCAGATGCAATTTAGAAAAAGGAGCAAGAAGTGGTACCTGCGTGACATCCATCTGCCAAACCTCATTAGCCAATGTTCCACGTGGATTAACAGCCTCAAAAGGTAAATTGAGTGGAGACTTACTACATGATGGGCAGGCAGCAACAATATCCCGAGCCTGAGACATAGGAATAGAAAACATCCTGTGGAGAACTTTAGCAGATTGATGAAACATATCATGAGAAACAAAAGGATCATCAAAAAGATTGAAGGTACAGGCAGATTGTCTAAGGGCAGAATCTGCCCTGGCATTGCCTTCAGTTAAAAAACCAGGAAGTCCAGAATGAGAACGAATATGGGTAACAAAGCAAAGAGCTGTTCGGCTTTGCAATAAGGCCTGTAAACGTGAAAACAGCGAAAAAAGATCCTTATCAATAGAAGGGGACAAGTATGAAAAAGGCAAATGAAGGAGAAGTTTGTAAACATACTGGGTATCCACAACAAGATTGAAATCCTCATGAGCAAAGATATCAAAAGCCAATATCACCGCAGCCAGTTCAAAACGCTGTGCAGACGACTGATGATCCGTAAATTTCGACATCCACTGACCTTCTGAATCTTGCCACACAACTACACCACGAGTAGGTGAACCATCTGTGAAAACTGTTCTTGCACTTACTAACGGTTGGAGAGAAAAACAAGTAGTTAATTGATAGGAAACAGAAGAAAGAAAGGTTAAACGTTTGTCCTTCGGTGGATTGGGAAGAATAGTTCCAAAGAAATCCGCAAAGGCAACCTGAAATACAGAGGAAGTCTGTAAAAGCTTCTCCACATCGCCCTGTGGAAAAGGAAAATACACAGAATTAATGTCCATCCCTGACAGTTGACAACATCGGGAACGAGCCTTAGAAAACAAGTCAGCAACAGCTTCAATCCATGGATACAAATTCCTAGAAGGCGTGTGAGGAAGATGAAGCCACTCAACTATAGCAATATGATCCTTAATGTCAGGTGTATATAAAATAGCAGTAGGAAGAGATGGCGTGGATAAAATTGCACAGAAGAGTGGAGAGCCAAATTTTGGGACTCTATCAACAGCTTGCATCCGGAAACGCTGAACAACAAGTTGAAGCGCTGACCGCATACTGGGAGTAACAGGAATGATGTCCGCAGGCGAGGTGTGACCGGAGAGAGCAACAAAAAGTGGAGAAAGCTCTCGTGTAGAAAGGGCTAGAAACGAACGAGCCCAATTAATATTGCCAAGTAAACTTTGAAGTTCAACAAGAGTGAAAGACAAAGGTACCTTCATTTGTGGAAGAGATGGTATAGAAGCTGTATCCGACAATTTGTGTCCTAAATATTCATAAGGCGAAGTTGTTTGAACCTTCTCCGGAGCAATACAAAGACCAAAAGAAGTCAAAGAGGCTGTGAGGAACTCAAGATGATCTTTACCAACATCCTTTCCGGCTACCAAGATGTCATCCATATAATGATAGACCAAAAGGTCAGGAAAAGTATTACGAAATGGTTGAAGCACAGAGGCAACAAACAATTGACACAAGGCCGGGGAATTTGCCATTCCTTGAAGTAAGACACAATATTCAAATCTGCAGGTCGGTTGTTCATTATTAAGAACAGGAACTGTAAAGGCAAATTTCTCTCGATCTTGTGGCGCTAGTGGAATTGTAAAAAAGCAGTCTTTAAGATCCACCACCATGACCTTGTAGTCCACTGGTATCATGTTTGGATTAGGCGTGCCACATTGCAAAGGTCCCATGGGTTGCATACGTTCATTAACCTTCCTCAAATCCTGTAGCAACCGCCATTGGCCAGATTTCTTTTAAATTACAAATATAGGAGTATTCCAAGGACTAATACTAGGCTGAATATGTCCCAACATAAGTTGCTCCTCTATAAGGGCCTCCACCGCACGGAGCTTTTCTGAAGTCAGCGGCCACTGGTCCACCCATACCGGAGGTTGATTAAGCCATTTAATCGGCAGGGCATGCAGTGGGGCTGAAGGGGAGGCCCTTATGATAAATTTGTCGTGATGGTAGTACCCAACTTAGATAAGAGATCACGGCCCCAAAGGGTCACTGGAATGTCCATAATTAAAGGTTTAAGGGTCACTACCTTATCCTCTAGCTGAAAGGTAAGTTGTTGCACACTCTCTTTTGCAGCTGTAAAACCTCCAACACCATATACTGCAGCAGCATCTGCTAGAGGCAAAAATGGCGGCCAGTCCTTTTGGGCAATAACTGTAACATCAGCCCCAGAGTCCAACAATCCTTTAATAGATCGGCCTACTACACTCACAGTCAGCAAAGGGCGACTGTCAGTTAACTTAATGGTAGCCATAGCCATTTGAGGTGGAAGCACAGCGGCTACAGGAGGTGAGGACTCGGCAGAAACAGGGAGCAAAAACATACGCCCTATCACCATGCCAGCTGGAACACGCAACGAAGAAAAGGAGCGCATGTGGGCCACAAAGGTCTCTGTATCACAAGAAAAAAACATGCCGGGAGTAACTTGTATGGCTGTATCAAGTTCATATGGAAGCAATAGTCCCATGTAACCCTGTGGAATAGAAGATGGAATGCGCACCAGAACTGGAAAGTTCACCCCAGGGAGATTTAAGTACACAGCTTCATCAGTCCTAACCGGAATCCCCTTGATTTCTGACGATGGGTTAGTAGTCCGCAGATGGACGTCAGTAAATGCAGCGGTAGAGGTAGAAGGCCACGCCCAATTGGATGCTTCCCGTTGAAGTTCACCATACGGGTCTCCACATAATTCAGATTTAGCCTTTGCCTCTTTTTTTGGATCCCACCATTGATGACTAACAGGAGAAATAACCCCTATTGTTTGCCCTGGGCCTGGGGCCGGCCCGCCCTCTCGTTTCCCGAAAAGGACACAGCACCCTGATCTATATTGGGTCTAGATCTACATTGATTAGCCCAATGGTAACCTTTCTGACAAATAGGGCACTTTTTAGAAGGTCTAGCTGCTTCCCGTGGCAAGGAACGGCATTGAGCTTTTAAATGGCCTTCCATCCCACATCCGAAACATTTTTTGCCCTTCGCTGGATTGCTAGTAACATGAACTGCAGCAGCCAGGAGTTGAGCTTTGTGGCTGTGAGTTCCAACGTTTTGGCAGACCCTCAACATATCATTTATAGAAGTTTCTGGCTTATTATAGATAGGCGTCAGGGAGGCCCTACAGTCCTGATTGCAATTTTCAAACGCCAACTGTTTTATAAGCATAGTTCTAGCAGCATAGCTTTCAACTTGGCGTTCTATTGCTATAAGACGATTCACAAAGTCAGTATAGGACTCTTTTGGACCTTGGCATATATTGGCGAAGCTAGCAACTGTCTCTCCCTGAACTGGGATCTTTTTCCATGATTTTACCACAATGTCTGCTATTTGATCCAATGCTTGATCTGTCAAAGGAAGTTGTTGAGTCGAAGTAGAAAAATTTCCTTCCCCCAAAAGCATGTCTCTATTAATGTTAATTCTGGGGTTAGCCCTTTGATTCTTTTCAAACTGTTCTTGTGCTCTTTGCCGCCACTCATCCATACATAACAAATTTTGGGCAGGGGGAAGGAGGGACCTAATGAGTATTTTCCAATCAGCAGGAAGAAGGCGTTGTTGAGCCAAATTATCAAGGATAGCCCGAGTGTATGGAGCTTGAATGCCATTATCCTTAATGCTGCGTTGCAACTCCTTAATAAATTGATATCCCAAAGGATCATATCTATCTGGAATTCCGGGGTTATTTGCTACTGCAGGCGTACCACGGATTACAGGGAAAGCAGAAACGATGGTATTTCCTGCATCCCCCAAGTCTAATAAAGCAGAAGCAACTGTTGCAGCAAACAAATTAGACCTTGACCCCCCACCATAATCATCTGGAAATAAATCAGGGGCAACAAAGTCACCATTATCATTAAGTCCAATATCAGGAGGTTTGCATTTTTGCGGCTCATAACAAGGTGGGGGCACTACGGGCACTATAGGAACAGGTGGTAACAATTGAGGCAATGGAGGAAGATTAAAGCAGCCTGCTTCCTGTTGTTGAGCAAACAAGATGTTATTAGGCGTCAGTCCCTTTAAACAAGCACGGACCTGACACCATGTAAAAAGCACTTTTGATGAAATTTTTGGATAATCCTGGAAGTTGCAGCCAATTCTACACCAATCTTCCAACTTTATTGTGCCGCTTTCTGGCACCCAAGGACACACATCCTTTATAGCAAAAACTAGATCTTCAACCTCCTTCTCTGTAACTGTGTGTCCATTTTTAGTTAACAAATAGAGGAGGTCATCCGCATATTGTTTCTGGGCTGAAGACAATGATGAACCCATAACAGCTATATTCCAGCTGGACAAAAAAAACACTTACCCGGGATCCTAAGGATGTGTGACGCGTCTGTAACCCTTGCCGGGCGTGGGTAAGTGCAAACCGGTTCAATTGTCGAGCCTCACAAAAGATAAACCTCACACAAAAATTTTGGCCTCACACAGAAAAATAAGCCTCAAGAATTAAGCCTCACAAAAACAGGCCTTACACAAAAAACAGCCTCACACGAAAAATAAACCTCACACAAAAAACAAGCCTCACACGGGGCACCACCTGCCGGAGTCCAGCTCCAACACCAGTAAACGGGAGAGATCTCTGAAGAAAAACAAACAGACTGCAGCCGAAGATTCAAAAACAAAGCATGCTCAGTCGTGCCTACAGGAAAAGGAATCTGTTTGGCCATGTCTCGCATCTCCTTTTATTCAGTACTCAAATTACACAGTAATCATATTACAACCAATAAGGCATCAAGTACATTCTGCCTAGCAACAACTGACACATACACAGGTTAACTGTGTTAATGAGCTAGGCATTTGGCTGATGCATTCAGGGTACGTGACCTCCTTACTCAGCTGTAATGGAGTCAGCAGACTCCCACATCATAGGTAACTTCTATTATCATCAATCTCAACCTTCTATTTGTTATACAGTTCTTATTCACTCTTCACTCTAATCACACCTCAGATCTCCCAAATACCACACTCTATCTCTCCACTCTCTCTCTAATTCTGACTCACTCTCTCTGACTCCGCTTCATTATTACATATCTCTCGCTCCGCCTCTTAGCAACATTAGCCTGCAACATGAATATGCATGACTACTTAACATAATAAGGGTGAACGCTACAGTATCTATCCGCAAAAGCTAAACAAAGAGCTATTTTGCATCTCACTGAATCATGCCAAAAAGATTGTATGCCCTAGCCCTGTGCCAGTTTGGTGCAGGACAGCTCTTAAAGGAGAATGATGGATCATTCTACATAGAAACACAAGCAAATCTGGTCTTTTTTATGTATACCAAAGAGTGCTGTCAGGGTTCCATTGACCATAAATAACTATATTTATTTATAAAGAGTGAGAAGCCAGTGGGGACATGGTCTTTGTCTCACACTACTACATTTTCTGATGTCTACCCTGGAATTTGCTAGTTTGAGCTTATACCTAACTTTTGCATAGATTATAATACAACACATTTATTTTCTGTCACAGCTTATGCTGAATGACAAGTCCCTTGTGAGGATGTTCTTCTGGTGGAAGATTATTTAATATAGACATCTAAGTTGTTTGCTTCATATTTAACTAAAAAGCATTGCTGAACTTCAATGAATTATTTTGCAGATTACTCACATTTACGTTCCTTTGCAATGTTATGGAAAATACACCAGAGGCCAGAAAGTCTTTTCAATTTCCTTTCATGAGAAACAATATATTTGGTGACTAAGAACATTATGTATTTAAATTGGCCTTGAAGAATTATAACCATTCTGCTTTTTCTATTTCACATTTAGCTTTTGGGTTTAATATTTACAGTGCTTGTATACTTAATTGTTGTCCTATTGTATTACCACCCTTTATCAATAATATTTACCCACTTTAATTTTTGTTCATGTTCCATGGACCCAGCAGCAGATCACACACTGAGGTAAAAACATATTTTCTAAGAGGGGGAAATATGTCTCTGCCTCAGTATATATGACCTTGAATCAATGGAACTCATAATGTGGTCCCTCCAGACAATGTAAATCCTTCTGTGAAACAACATAATCTACAAATAAAGCTGTGCTACCTCCCAGCTGACCAGTTTAAAAAACAAAAACAGATTCACTTGCCAAATGCAGATGAAAGCAAGGTCATATTACAAAACAAAAAAGAAAAAGAAAAAAACCCAAAATAGGACAGAAACAGACATTATAGATAACCTATGATTAGAATAGGAAAATTCTTAACTAATAAGAGCATCACAGTGTCACAGTGGGAGCTTCTTTCAGCTCCCAGGGTTTTCAAATTAGAGTCCAGTTACACTAGGGGAAAAAACATACTTGAATCAAGTTTAGCATATTTTAAATCTTCTTTTTAAAGTGACTACATGAAGCAGGGATTGTTTTGACAGTAAGTCATGTTATTTTGATCAGAAGTGAGATAAAATACTCTTCCACCAGAGAGTCATTTATTTAACTCGGATGTCAAATCAATTTATTTTGAATTGTTTCGGCATATGTGAACGTCTCTGTCCATATAAATTGTGTCCTTCTCCACCCCCTTTGTGTGTGTGTGTGTGTGTGTGTGTGTGTGTGTGTGTGTACACGCTTGCACACACATGCACATGTCTCCCTCCTTTGTGAGCCTCACCTCCCAGTGTATCTTTCTCTGTGTGTCTGACATAGCAAAATATTTTTTTAAATGACAGCCAGAGTGAGGGGGAATGACAAGCTTCCCTTCCCTTGAAGCCTTCCCTTGAAAGAATATGAGGAGGGGGAAAGAAGAGGCAAAGGCACAAAGTAAGAGGAAGATAAAAGAGAAGGGGAGGGAAAGCATGAGGCTGCTGCTGCTCTTGCTGCTCTGTCAGGAGGAGCCTCATGGTGCAGTGGTTAAACTTCTGCACTGCAGACAAAACTCTGCTCATGACCTGGGTTCAATTCCAGGTAGCCCACTCAAGGTTCACTCAGTTTTCCATCCTTCTGGAGTTGGTAAATTGAGTACCCAGCTTGCTGGAGGGGGGCAATGTGTAGCCTGCATAATTACATTGTAAACCACCCAGAGATTTCAGCTCTATGGGGTGGTATATAAGCACTTTGCTTTTTGATTTTGATAGAGACAGAGGCTGATTTACATACCATTACAGTGGGCAGGCTGGACAGTGGGCTGGGGATCAGTGCCCCTCCCATTCACTGATCCCCTGGGAGATACAATAGGTTATCAATTTACAAATAGTGCTTCTATCTTCCGCTTTAATGAACAACTGCAAGAAGTCTTTGGAGGAAGTAAAATTCATAGTTTAGATACCTTCCTTTGGATTATGTTCACAGTTTGTCTCATCCACCTGGGTAGGTTTCAGGATAAGATGTGCACATTAAGTCTGGAATATTGCAGTTTTAATTAAAAACTAGGTATAATCAGTTATGCAACCAAAACGCAGGGAGTTTAAAATTGAATTCATGGACACATGAATGATGTTTGAATCCTTCCCTCTACCATTAACCCCTTCCCCAAAGGTGCTCTTGTGAAGCTCTGGGTTATGCTAACAGGAAATACTGCTTGTATGACAGCTTTTGTTTCAGTAATAAACTACGGACTATGGGAAGATGACAGCTCATGTGATATGTTCAACTGATCTAATATTGATCAGGAAGAAGATTGACTAGAGGCGTTCACAACCCAGGGTAATGGATTGTAAAACACCCATGTGTTCCTGTTCATATGTCCTTGAAGTACAGAATTTTTCCACTGTGATGGGAGAGGAGTGAATAGTGCTTTTCAGCCTAACCACAGTTCCACATTGCAACAGTGGCTGATTTAAGGACTGCTAACTGATAAGAAATAGCTAGTCAGGCTTATAAACTAATAGCATACAGAATCAGAGCAGGTACTTTGGGATGAGTAACAGATTTGAACTACAGCTCCTGGAATACTCTATCCAATGGCCATGCCATTCTGGGAATTATAATCTCAAAAAATGTAATGTTTCCTATCTGTAGTCAATAGAGAGGGGTACAAATCAGAAAAATGGTAATTCATTTTGATTCATGATTTCTCAAGGTTGACAAATCATGAATAACAAATTTACATTTTTTTTCTGACAAATTGACGAATCAATTTGTCAATTTGTTTTTGCCTTTAAAACCCCTGTAAAAAGCCTCCCAAGCACCTAGAGCAGTGGTCAGGGAACAGGGATAAATTACCCCAAATGGGGTAAAAATGAAAATCCTGGGGGTAATGAGCAGAGCGCTACCCCCCCACCCCCTAGCCGAACCTCAAACTGGAAGCCACCTCTCCCTGCTCTCTTCTTTGGTTGCGGCACTTGTAAATCCATTCTTTCAGAGATCAGAGATAAGGCTGCTTGATTGGTTACAGCTGTAGAACAGCCCCGGGCAGTCAATCCGGCTTGTGAATGACTGCTTCCACCGGAGGTGACTGCAAGCAGGAGGAGGGAAAGCTCCAATTAAGGAGGGAAGGAAGGTGCGAGAGAGGGACGGGTGGCTTCATCAAGCTTGTTTAAATGTATGTAGAAAATTGAGGGAGGATGGGTGGGTGTATGTGTGTATGAGAGAGAGAGAGAGAGAGAGACTGACTCAAACCTATGAAAAAAGGAACAGAGGCAAGCAGGACGGAAGGCTTGAATTTAAGGGGGGAAAGGGTGGCTTCATCAAGCTTGTTTAAATGTAATGAGAGGAAATGGACATACTGAACTGAAGCAACTAATTGTTGAAAATTGAGGGAGGAAGGGTTTGTGTGTGTGAGAGAGAGTGTGTGTGAGAGAGACACACACACACAGAGAGACTTGACTCTTTCATAAAACCATGAAAAAAGGAACCTTCTAAAATTTAATCTCCACTGCATTTAGCTCTGCAGTTTCTGCTGAGAACAGCAGAAGTCTGAAGTGTGTAGCAATCACGTTTCTCTATTTCTCATCCCCAAAGCAGACAAGAGTATCATAGTTTATTCCCAAAATCTGAATCTCAGTCTTTCTGCTCCTAGTCCTACTTTGACTGCAGCACCAAACAAAAGACTGTGGGATTCTTTATTGAGTCAATCCATCTCATGTGCAGTATTCCTCTTTTCCTACTGCATTGCACTTTTTCCTGCATTGCTGCCTTTTCCAGTGAGTTTGTCTTCTTATGATGCCACGGTAGTACAGTACCCTTTGTTTGGTTATTTTAGCTTCTAGTGAAAGCCCACACTTAATTTGCTTTACTTATCTTTCTGACAAGTCATAATAGGTTTGTCATCGCTTTTCTCCCAAGAAGCAGGTGTCTTTTAATTTCGTGGCTGCTGTCACCATCTGCAGTGATCATGGAGCCCAAGAAAGTAAAATCTGTCACTGCCGCCATATCTTCCCCTTCTATTTGCCAGGAGGTGATGGGACCAGTGGCCATGATCTTAGTTTTTTTTTGATGTTGAGCTTCAGACCATTTTTTGCCCTCTCCTTTTTCACCCTCATTAAGAGGTTCTTTAATTCCTCCTCACTTTCTGCCATCAGAGTGGTATCATCTGCATATCAGAGGTTGTTGATATTTCTTCCGGCAATCTTAATTCCGGTTTGGGATTCTTCCAGTCCTGCCTTTTGCATGATGTATTCTGCATATAAGTTAAATAAGCAGGGGGACAATATACAGCCTTGTCGTACTCCTTTCCCAATTTTGAACCAATCAGTTGTTCCATATCCAGTTCTAACTGTTGCTTCCTGTCCCACATATAGATTTCTCAGGAAATAGATAAGGTGGTCAGGCACTCCCATTTCTTTAAGAACTTGCCATAGTTTGCTGTGGTCCACACAGTCAAAGGCTTTTGCGTAGTCAATGAAGCAGAAGTAGATGTTTTTCTGGAACTCTCTGGCTTTCTCCATAATCCAGCGCATGTTAGCAATTTGGTCTCTAGTTCCTCTGCCCCTTCGAAATCCAGCTTGTACTTCTGGGAGTTCTCGGTTCACGTACTGCTGAAGCCTGCCTTGGAGGATTTTGAGCATAACCTTGCTAGCGTGTGAAATGAGTGCAATTGTACGGTAGTTGGAGCATTCTTTGGCACTGCCCTTCTTTGAGATTGGGATGTAGACTAATCTTTTCCAATCCTCTGGCCACTGCTGAGTTTTCCATTGATGATGATAAAAAAATTAGCGTACTGATCCTTTGATATTGGGCTGTGGCACCAGAGTGGGTGACATGACCTTTAGCCTGGTTTGTTCCTTTTTTTCACACCACACACAGAATGATTAAAGTGGTAGGAAAAGCCCCCCCCCCAACTCTGCGTTGGCTGTCTCTAGCAAGCATGTCATTGCTAGCACCACTCTGGCAGCCATTGATGATGATTAAATCCTCTGCGAGCTAGCAAAAATTTAATGCAACTTGCTAGGCACGTTGGACACCTTACTACTCCCTATACCACCCCATGGCTGGAGTGCAATGTGTTCCAGCAAAAATAGTGCACATCTTTATTAAATTTGGTGCATCCTGCTAGTTCGGTACATAGCCTGGCAGCCATTGATACTGATGATATATCCTGCTAGTTTGGTACACAGCCTGTGTAGATTCAATAATATTTTGAATTCAAATAATGTATTATTTCCTTCCTTTCAAATCAAGGGGGTAATGTCGGCATATATAAATTTTTTGGGGGGTAAAAGGTAAAAAAGTTCCCTGATCCCTGACCTAGAGACACCAAAATTGCAGAGAAGCTTCCCCTGACTCCCCTCTACAAGCTCCGCAGGTTTGGTGATGCTTGGGCTTTGTATATCCCAGTTATGCACCCACAAAGAGGACCCCCCAGGAAAGTTTCTCCCAGGCACCTAGAGGCACCAAAATCACAGAGAATCTTCCCCAGCACTTCTCTACAATCCTCCAGGTTTGGTGAAGATTGGGTTCACTCAGGAAAGTGCCCTTTAGCAACTGGCTTGAGAAAATCCAATCTTCATCAAACTCGGAGGGATTGTAAAGGAGAATCAGGGGAAGCTTCTCTGTAATTTTGGTATCTCTAGGTGCCCAGGCATCTGTTTTATAGCCCAACAAATCAAAAATCACCAACATTTCATTGATTCATATTCATCAGGGGCATCGATTTGGATGAATACAAATAGATGAATTAGTGATTTTTGACAAATTTTGCGATTTGTTTTTTTTTATTTGTGCCTATCTCTAGTCATCAGTATTGATTGCCTCTGTTGCCCATCCTGACGGAAGCAAAACGCTAGGAATTTGGTTGAAAGCCAGGCTTGACCTCCAGAAAGTGAGAGCTACAGGAGTGAGTAGCAACTTACCTGTATCTGGGGAATGCTCTTCTTGTTTCATCCAATGGCTGCTGAAATTCATAAGACTATCATGTGCAGAGGCACACAGCTCTGTGATCTTATTTTGATACTTACGACATCCAGCCTTTTCTTCTACCACTAAAATCCTCATTTCCTCTGACATGTATCAGTGCCGAATTGTTCTTCCAGCCACTTCCAAGATGGGGAAGAGTAGGAGCTTAACACTGTTATAACCATTTCCTCAAGGAAAAATATGGGGTGGGGAGGAAGAAGGTTGAAGTGAATCTCACATCAGGATCATTACAACCTATTAGGTAAATGGGAGGGGAAAAGGTGATGGCAGAAGGTTTCCAGGCCTTTATAACCATGAAGTGGGATCATGAGGAAAGCCTTACTGACCACCAATTTAATGAAGGCAAGGGGATGTTTGCATTCACCTTCAACTGTGATCAACTGAGTTTTGCTGGTGTAGTAAGTTACCAAACTCTGTTAACTATCAGAATATTTTTAATAGGAATCTCTCTTGCTTGGGTGGCAAAGAACAACTCCTGTAAAAGACAAGACTAGCAAGTTGCCACTATGGCAGATAAATAGCCTTTATTTTGAGAAACTGGGTACCTGCATCTGCGGGAATAGTAAGTAACTTGGGTACCATTGTGCTAGGTAGGCAAAATGCCATTAGCATAAAGTGCTGGTGAACTAAGTTGATCAAGTACCAATTTACTCCACCTACACTTTAGGCCTAGGAAGTTTTTTTTCCCCCATTCTTTGTTTTCATTTTTATATCAATTGTTTACTTCCATGCTCAGGTGTTAGGTATGAAGGAGGTTCTTTTGCAAAACAATGTTATTTTACCTTGAACTTTCTTTCAGACTTGACTGGAAAGCTGGCTGGTTGTTTTGCAGTGACTTTTAACAAACTACTGTTCAAGCCTAATTTTTAAAGCACAATGTATATTTTCAGGATTACATTTCTATACCACCCTTAATTATTATAGCACTCTATACATTCAATATCTCAAACCCTAACAGGTAGAGGTTATTTCTAAATCTATTGACGGTTTGAGGTAGGAGATTATATCCACTAGTGCCTGATTTAATAAAGGTATTCTTACATTAATTTAACAATTTTAAATCCACAGACAAACCAAGTCTGAAATATTGCACAATAATTTGTTCCCCGAAGAAACAAAAGGAGTCTTTGGATTCCAGGAGCTTTTTTGATATTGAATGTATTCTTTCACATAGAGTCAATTTATCTGGTTAAGATTGTTGGAAAAATCCCACACTAAGCCATCACAAAAATATTTGTTTTATCCTCAGAGAGTTATGGGTCATACCACCTGGGAAAGTTTCATATGAATTTATCAGGCATTATAT
Source organism: Intellagama lesueurii (assembly GCA_037013535.1). NCBI lineage: Eukaryota > Metazoa > Chordata > Lepidosauria > Squamata > Agamidae > Intellagama > Intellagama lesueurii. Next base: position 88,205,835 of record JBAJHW010000004.1, on the reverse strand, counting down.
GAAAAAGAAACACAGCACTGTCAGATGCCCAAGCTTGTTATTAAAAGATGTTCACTCTGATCTTAAATCTAGAGTTAGATAGGCAACTTTTGACTCCATTTTTCTCTTAAAAGTTCAGTTTGTAATTACTAAATGTAATTGTAATTATGGTTTCCAAATGTAGCTCTTGTTGTATACATTGTTGCTCAGCTGTAATTCTCACTGAATTTACTCCAAGATAAATAGGTTTCAGCTGCCTAAAGTCACAATCCTATGCTTGAAAAGTATAGTCTTCTGTTACCAGTGCCAGATACACCTACAAGACAAGGAAGCTAGAGTTCAGGCTGTTAGATTATGAGAGCTTCTAAATAAATTTTTTTTACAGAGTTTTGGTTTTACATTTTTGTCAGAACAGTACACATTTTATAATTCTGAGGCCTCTTAAATTTTACATAGTTTAGACTCACTGTTATGGTGCTCATTCATGCACACTAACTTGTGAGTCAAGAACTGGTCTTTTAGGAGCCTTGTGGCACAGTAGTTAAACTGCATTGTTGTTTAGTCATTAAGTCATGTCCGACTCTTCATGACACCATGGACCAGAGCACGCCAGGCCCTTCTGTCTTCCACTGCCTCCCGGAGTTTGGTCAAATTCATGTTGGTAGCTTCGATGACACTGTCCAACCATCTCGTCCTCTGCCATCCCCTTCTCCTCTTGCCTTCACACTTTCCCAACATCAGGGTCTTTTCCAGGGAGTCTTCTCTTCTCATGAGATGGCCAAAGTATTGGAGCCTCAGCTTCAGGATCTGTCCTTCCAGTGAGCACTCAGGGTTGATTTCCTTCAAAATGGATAGGTTTGTTCTCCTTGCAGTCCAGGGGACTCTCAAGAGTCTCCTCCAGCACCACAATTCAAAAGCATCAATTCTTCAGCGGTCAGCCTTCTTTATGGTCCAACTCTCACTTCCATACATCACTACCGGAAAAACCATAGCTTTGACTATTACTGCAGTCAAAATTCTGCTCATAACCTAAATTCAATCCAGCCTGAGGTTGACTCAGACTTCCATCTTTCCAAAGACAGTAAATCTGAATACCCAGCTCACTGGGGCGGAGGAAGGAGAATGTGTACCCTGCAAAATTAAATTGTGAACAACTTAAAGAGTGCTTTAATGGGGTGTAAACAGCATAATTTGCTTTTTTGTTCCTAGTTATGTTTCATCAGATTGAATCCATTTTCTCTTTTCATCATGGATTTCTCCAATCCATTTTCTCCTTAATGTAAGGAGAAAATAACTTGACCCACAATAAAACTGATTATACTTGGAAGAAGAAAATCCCACTAGGAGAGCATTTGTATGAAACACATGCGGACCGGAATGACTGCACATTAGATCTCTCTTCATCCATCAATCTTTTTTTCCTCCTATACATCTAGGTTAGTCTTTCTCTATACGAAACACAGCTCACAACTTCAGGTGCTGATATAGAAGGGGAATTTGTATCAGTCACTGCTTCTTTATTCCAGCTACTTGTTGGCAAAAAGAAAAAAAGGGGGGGGAGATGAAATATTATAGCACTTTAACAGATTAATTTCAATGTTAGCTTTTGTGGATCATAATCTGGTTCTTCAGACATGGGGGTACAAATACAGATATGGTGAATTATGCTGACAGATTGTGGATCTGAGCCCACCAAAGATGTTCTTCTGGATTGAGCCCATTGATGGCCCAGTTCACATAGTGAGCAAGTGTCACAACTGAGCAGGGATATGGCCTTGCATGGCCTGCATTCAAATACAGCACCCTTTCTGTTCTACTATACTGCCCTTTGAATGCGGATTTCCTTGGTTCTTTGTCAAACACACTAACCACTACACTTTAGGAGTTCTAACCCTTTTTAACATTCTAGACCAGCAATACTTAACCTTTTCTTTACCATTTGTTGTTGTTTAGTCATTTAGTCGTGTCCGACTCATCGTGACCCCATGGACCAGAGCACGCCAGGCCCTTCTGCCTTCCACTGCTTCCCGGAGTTGGGTCAAATTCATGTTGGTAGCTTTGATCACACTGTCCAACCATCTCGTCCTCTGCCATCCCCTTCTCCTCTTGCCTTCACACTTTCCCAACATCAGGGTCTTTTCCAGGGAGTCTTCTCTTCTCATGAGATGGCCAAAGTATTGGAGCCTCAGCTTCAGGATCTGTCCTTCCAGTGAGCACTCAGGGTTGATTTCCTTCAAAATGGATAGGTTTGTTCTCCTTGCAGTCCAGGGGACTCTCAAGAGCCTCCTCCAGCACCACAATTCAAAAGCATCAATTCTTCAGCGGTCAGCCTTCTTTATGGTCCAGCTCTCACTTCCATACATCACTACAGGAAAAACCATAGCTTTGACTATGCGGACTTTTGTTGGCAAGGTGATGTCTCTGCTTTTTAAGATGCCGTCTAGGTTTGTCATCGCTTTCCTCCCAAGATGCAGGAGTCTTTTAATTTCGTGGCTGCTGTCACCATCTGCAGTGATCATGGAGCTCAAGAAAGTAAAATCTGTCACTATCTCCATATCTTCCCCTTCTATTTGCCAGGAGGTGATGGGACCAGTGGCCATGATCTTAGTTTTTTTGATGTTGAACTTCAGACCGTTTTTTGCACTCTCCTCTTTCACCCTCATTAAGAGGTCCTTTAATTCCTCCTCACTTTCTGCCATCAGAGTGGTATCATCTGCATATCGGAGGTTGTTGATATTTCTTCCGGCAATCTTAATTCCGGCTTGGGATTCTTCCAGTCCGGCCTTTTGCATGATGTATTCTGCATATAAGTTAAATAAGCAGGGGGACAATATACAGCCTTGTTGTACTCCTTTCCCAATTTTGAACCAATCAGTTGTTCCATATCCAGTTCTAACTGTTGCTTCCTGTCCCAGGTATAGGTTTCTCAGGAGATAGATAAGGTGGTCAGGCACTCCCATTTCTTTAAGAACTTGCCATAGTTTGCTGTGGTCCACACAGTCAAAGGCTTTTGCATAGTCAATGAAGCAAAAGTAGATGTTTTTCTGGAACTCTCTGGCTTTCTCCATAATCCAGCGCATGTTAGCAATTTGGTCTCTAGTTCCTCTGCCCCTTCGAAATCCAGCTTGTACTTCTGGGAGTTCTCAGTCCACATACTGCTGAAGCCTGCCTTGGAGGATTTTGAGCATAACCTTGCTAGCGTGTGAAATGAGTGCAATTGTACGGTAGTTGGAGCATTCTTTGGCACTGCCCTTCTTTGGGATTGGGATGTAGACTGATCTTTTCCAATCTTCTGGCCACTGTTGAGTTTTCCAAACTTGCTGGCATATTGAATGTAGCACCTTAACAGCGTCATCTTTTAAGATTTTAAATAGATCAACTGGAATGCCATCACCTCCACTGGCCTTGTTGTTAGCCATGCTTTCTAAGGCCCACTTGACTTCACTCTCCAGGATGTCTGGCTCAAGGTCAGCAACCACACTATCTGGGTTGTCCGGGATATCCAAATCTTTCTGGTATAATTCCTCTGTGTATTCTTGCCACCTCTTCTTGATGTCTTCTGCTTCTGTTAGGTCCCTCCCATTTTTGTCCTTTATCATGTCCATCTTTGCACAAAATGTTCCTTTAATATCTCCAATTTTCTTCCCTTTCTATTATTTTCCTCTATTTCTTTGCACTGTTCATTTAAGAAGGCCCTCTTGTCTCTCCTTGCTATTCTTTGGAAGTCTGCATTCCATTTTCTGTAACTTTCCCTATCTCCCTTGCATTTTGTTTCCCTTCTCTTCTCTGCTATTTGTAAGGCCTCATTGGACAGCCACTTTGCTTTCTTGCATTTCCTTTTCTTTGGGATGGTTTTCGTTGCTGCCTCCTGCACAATGTTACGAGCCTCTATCCAAAGTTCTTCAGGCACTCTGTACACCAAATCTAGTTCCTTAAATCTGTTCTTCACTTCCACTGTGTATTCATAAGGGATTTGGTTTAGATTATACCTGACTAGCCCAGTGGTTTTTCCTACTCTCTTCAGTTTAAGCTTGAATTTTGCTATGAGAAGCTGATGATCAGAGCCACAATCAGCTCCAGGTCTTGTTTTTGCTGACTGTATAGAGCTTCTCCATCTTTGGCTGCAGAGAATATAATCAATCTGATTTCGGTATTGCCCATCTGGTGATGTTGATGTGTAGAGTCGCCTCTTGTGTTGTTGGAAAAGAGTGTTTGTGATGACCAGCTTGTTCTCTTGACAAAACTCTATTAGCCTTTGCCCTGCTTCGTTTTGAACTCCAAGGCCAAACTTCCCTGTTGTTCCTTTTATCTCTTGACTCCCTACTTTAGCATTCCAATCCCCTATAATGAGAAGAACATCTTTCTTTGGTGTCAGTTCTAGAGGGTGTTGTAAGTCTTCATAAAATTGGTCAATTTCAGTCTCCTCAGCATTGGTGGTTGGTGCATAAACTTGGATTACTGTGATGTTGAAAGGTCTGCCTTGGATTCGTATTGAAATCATTCTATCATTTTTGAAATTGTATCCCAGTACAGCTTTTCCCACTCTTTTGTTGACTATGAGGGCTACTCCATTCCTTCTACGGGATTCTTGCCCACAATAGTAGATATGGTAATCATCTGAATTGAATTCGCCCATTCCCGTCCATTTTAGTTCACTGACGCCCAGGATGTCAATGTTTATTCTTGCCATCTCCTGTTTGACCACATCCAGCTTACCAAGGTTCATAGATCTTACATTCCAGGTTCCTATGCAGTATTTGTCTTTGCAGCGTCGGATTTTCCTTTCACTTTCAGGCACGTCCACAGCTGAGCGTCCTTTCGGCTTTGGCCCAACCACTTCATTAGCTCTGGAGCTACTTGTCCTCCGCTCTTCCTCAGTAGCATGTTGGACGCCTTCCGACCTGACGGGCCCATCTGCCAGCATCATATCTTTTAGCCTTTTGTTTCTGTTCATGGGGTATTCTTGGCAAAGATACTGGAGTCGCTTGCCAATTCCTACTCCAGGTGGATTACGTTTGGTCAGAACTCTCCACTATGACCTGTCCGTCTTGGGTGTCCCTGCACGGCATAGCCCATAGCTTCTCTGAGTCACTCAAGCCCCTTCACCACGACAAGGCAGCAATCCATGAAGGGGTTTGCTGCCTTTACCATAGACCCCCTTTAAATATCTTTTGTTGCCACAGACTGCCAAGACTTAACTCAAGATTTAAAACTCTAAGTGCATCAAATATTTATTTAAAGTGTTTCATGAAGGGTCTTCAAGTTTGCAGAGAGAAAAAAAGCAAAGTGTGCTGTTCATATACTGCCTGTCAGGACTGGGGTCATGCCAGAACCTGGCAACCTTAGTGCAGGCAGCATCGGGCCCCATCCCTCTGGGGAGAACTGCTCTAGAGATTGCAGGACTGGGTCCTTTCCCTGCAGCTGTTGCCAAGCTCCTCAGGAATCCCACCTGGGAAAGCTGAGGGCTGGGCTATATGAGAACAGGCTTTCCCTGCAGACCTTTGCCTCAGCAATGAAGGTTTTCGGCCATGCTGTGGTGTTATTTTTGCCTTGCCTGGTTGTTCCTGGCCTGCCTGCCCCCTGTCATGTCTGCTTACCCTGTTGTTCCTGCCTTGTCTCTCCTTGCATACCTGGACCCTGCTGCCTTGATATTGTTCCTCCTGACTTTGACTCCTAGACTGTCTGGCCATGATTTGCGTCATCCTTCTACTTGACTGCTGTTTGGACTCAAAACCTTAGCTGGTTGGTTGCTGCTTGGGCTGTGGGATTGTTTCTTACTTGCCCCTGTTGTTTTGCTCTGGACTGGGTCCTGGTGCCTTTTCTACTGAACCCTGACACCGTCCCATAGCACTTAAAGCACTTTTGGGGCAGTTTACAAGTTAATTATGCAGGCTACACATTGCCCCCCCCCCCCAGCAAGCTGGGTACTCATGTTACCAACCTCGGAAGGATAGAAGGCTGAGTCAACTTTGAGCTGGCTACCTGGGATTCAACCCAGGGTTGTGAGCACAGTTTTGGCTGCAGTACAGTAATTTAACCATGGTGCCATGAGGCTCAGTAGAGAAGGGAGAAATAAATTAATCTGTTAATGTGCACACTCATAATATTATTGGAATGATTCCATACAAATTTAAAATGATGATGATTGGATCATTGACATTTTAATTCCTGGAGATGCCAGCGTTGAAGCTAAATAATTGGAAAAATTGGAGCTTCTGGCTTGACGCTGTGACGAGACAGCAGCAGGAGGACGGGGCTCCGTCTCCTGGGCTGAATTCTCACCTGTTTGGGACCCCTCAGGGGTTTAAAACCACCCAGAAGAGGTGGTGAAATGGGGGAGAAGCCTGTTGATCATGGGGGAATGGCGGTTACCCACGTTTGATCCAGGAAACTCCCCAATCGACCAGCGGGAGGAAACAAGCAGCTGAACTAGCTTGCTTGCAAGTCATCGGCAGCCGGGTATGAAGAAGCGATAAAGCAGCCTAATTAACATCGTGCTACAAACAGGTGAGAAACATCTTTAAAAACTGTATCTATTTACTATCCCTGGACAAGATGACTTCTACGGCAGAAATAGCGTCTCATAGCTCTCCATCATCGTTGATTGAGCTGCTGAGAAGCTGGGGAGAGGAAGAGATGAAGGGAGACACAAGGAAAATAAATTGGGCATTAATTAGACACTTAATTATACTTAAAGGAAAGAAGTTCGGTATTAAAACTTAAGAATTTTTTTTTTCCTGAAAACACTACTGATAACAATTTTGGAAAACAAAATCTGTTTATGCTATGTGTAACAGCTATCTAAGGCACTGGCAAAATGTCTAGAATCAATGGCCTTGAATGTTCTATGACTGTTTGGAACTCCCTTTCTTTTTGAGGACGGAACTGAACTACAGACAAATTAACCCTAGAAAGCCTAATTTAGCCAAAGTGGAACTTATAAACTGTATCCTGGATGTTGAACTGGATGGGATCTTGAGCCTTTAGGCGGGGAAAACTCTCTACGTCTGAGACTGGATTCAAGCTTAATGGAACTGGATTGATTACTTTAAGCATATGGATAACTTTAACTTGGAATACAATTATTTGACAATTGGAACATAATGACATAACAAGGACAATTTTGGGAGGAAACAAAATCTACCCTTCAAGCAGTCTTAGAAATAGTGAGATCCCACAACGAAGAGGCAAAATTATTCATGGCGCAGTTGAAGAAAAATTATAGTCAGCAGGAGACAGGAAATAATGAACAAGGGAATGAGAGGGCAGTGGATGGTGTATGCCAACCTAAAGAAGGGCTGGAGGAAATTAATGGGGAAAACCTAGTGGAGTCGAGGAGGGTTTTAAGGGAAGATAAGGGGAGAAAATTAGCAGAATTAATTAAAAATAGCCTGGAAGATCTATTGGAGATAGACCAAGTGTATAAAGATCTATTGGAGGTAACTCAAATGCATAAAATGGCCTCAGAGGACACAAAAGATGGCAGAATGTTTAGAAAGACAGAAACAAAAATTGAAAAAAGATTAAGAGAAGGAATTACATAGAAAGATGAAAAAGGGAAAAACAGGAAGGTGACCCCCAATGTTGGAAAGCAGGTATATACCTAACTTCTGGAATTGCAAAGGGGCATATCTTATATATTAAAAAAGAGAATTAAACTGAAATAAGGGAGCACTAATCAGAGTAAAGGCGTATGGTGGTGTTTTTTTTTAAGGTAAATTGAAGCTAGATATAAGGTTGGGGTAAACAAATAGTACACAATGAACATGCATTAGATATGATATTGTTATAGACAGGATAGAAAATGTGGAGATAGAAATGGCTAAACAACTATACAAAGAAAATCTGTATAAGATGCTCTAGATAATATCTATTACGTGTTAAGAACTTACTCAGTTATCATTGGTATAAATTACAAAGTTTGTCGGTTAAATGACCTCAAATTATATAGATTTGGAACTGGAATGACTTTTATTAAGTATGTTATTAGAGGATTTTGAAAACATTGTATACTATGAAAGTAATATTATGATAATATCCAATATTGTATACTAAAATACATTACATGAATGGTTTGAATGATCAGAAGATGTGTGGAATTTGGGGCGACAATTGGGAAGACACCAAGATGCAAAAAACAAATAATTGTAAGCAACCCATGTAACACGATGTTTGATAAGCATGAACCAAATGTAGATAGATTGAAAAACCAATAAAATGTATTTTTTTAAAAAAAGAATTGGAAAAAATTAACAAAATGCGGAGATCTGGCAATTGAAACATCTCGCTTGTGGATGAAACATACCTCAGTGGTCCCCATCGTCATTGGGGTATTGGGAAATTTCACACAGTATTATAAGTAGTTGCAGATTCCAGAAATAATGTCAACAGAGCTACAAAAATGGCAATATTAGGAACAGCATATATTCTATGTTGATATTTAACAGATACTTAGGTTTTCGGTTAAAACTTGTATCTGTTCTGTAATACTAGTCAATGGAAGGAAATCTAGACACCATTTAGGGGCTCGAACACTACTGTCCCACCACATCTGAGACTCTTTTTAAAATAAAATCTGGCTAGTAGAAAGTTTAAGCAGTTTAAGCTAGTAGGAAATTTTTTATCTTTTTAAAAAAACATTTCCTCAAAGAAAAATATATTTGGAGTAAATGGGGCATGGGTGTGGATGTGGCCCGCCAAAGTCCAGGGGTGAGTGGTTGTGACTCTTGAAAGGTTGTACACTTCCACCTATAGAGCTACTGACACTTTGCTTTACTAAATATCAACTTTTAGATAAACAATTGTTGAAGGAAGAAATTATTTGCTCACTGGTGAAATGTTCAAGAAGAAATGTTCTAAAGCTCAGTCAGCAGCCTGTATCTGTTAAAAGCCTTCCTTACAGATGCCGTCTATAACCATTATTAGTCTTTGGAAGGTTATTGCTTTATAAAGACAATAATCAAATAAGCTGTATGAAAGGCCTAGTTTTGAGGCCACTCTGAGAAATTTGCTTGGATGACTAATTTGCTCTTTATGAGGAGAGACAACCTTCGTTTAGATGACATTCTGTTTTAAAGTTGAGAAGACGCTGTCAAGCATCACACTAAGAGGCATCTCAACCGCAAGACACATGGCTTGGACAGCGGAGTGGGAAGGGCAGCAGGTCATATGTCCCTCATCTGCTGCCTGAAGGGCTGCCCTCACTGCCACCTCCTCCTCCATCACCATCAACTCTATGGCCCTCCGGCTCAACCTTGTTGCTGCCCCTGCCCACCCACTGTGGAGAGCCACTGCTGCTTTCCCCACTGTTTGTTTAACATCGTTTTAACTTGCAGGGGCAACCAGGTTGACTGGGTGGTGGTGGTGGGTCCTTCTGTACAGCTGCCCTAGGCATTTGTGCCTTGGTCTACAAAAGTGATCTATTGTATACAGAGAAAGGAGTAAACTCTTTTTTGTCCTGTGATCTCAAGAAAGAATCTCTTCCCCAAACACAAGGTTGTTATTAGCCAGGGAAGATGATTCTACCAGCATCAACGGTGGTTTCCTTTCTGGAGCTCCTAGGTTTTCAGTAATTTCTCATTAGGGCCATTTTCAGGAGGACAGTGTTAAGCAATTCCTTCCATGCCATAGTGCCAGTGAAAATTACTTCCCATGACTGAACCCATCAGGTATTTGCTTCCTGGGACTGATCCCATAAGCCAGGTGAGGGCTTTCATCCAGATCACTGTTTATGCCAGCTGAAATTACCAGAAGCAGCAAAAGAAGTGAGATGAAACCAACATGCTCTATGTAAGACACTCAGAACCTTGGGAACTGTAATGGGGGGGGGGGCAGCACTGGCACCTCACTTCTTGCAGATACTTCTTGGTGGCTGCTTACAAGCAAAAGGAACTGTTTGCCTTATTTAGGCTGTTCTACAGCACCAGCACTGTCAGTGACTTTAGGGTGGACTGTAGCAGAGAATCCTGATAGGAAATTTTGGGAATCATCCTCTGAAATGTTCAAGTTCTGGGCCTGGTCTTTCCCACCATGCCTCAATATCATACCTTGTCTAACCTCAAACTACCCCAATTACAACTTCTCAGCCTAATGTCTGAGAAAAAATATTTAATGTGATGCTGTTTGATGCATTTGCTGACTTGCTTAAACCACTGGCTTTATCTAAGCAGTATAGTATTAGGCATCCTTCAGTCTCGAAAGACTATGGTAACGTGCTCTGTATGGAGGACTTGGAACAGCGTCTAGTGTGGCTGAGAAGGCCAATTCGAGAGTGACAATCCCTTCCACACTGAAGACAAATACAATCTGTCCCCTGTCCAGCTCCCTGATTTTGCTGCTTTCGTGACTGCCTCCTTGCCTCGGCCTGCTGGACAAGGGTCTCTTCAAATTGGGAGAGGCCGTGATGCAACACCTGCCTCCAGGCTGAACGCTCAGATGTCAGGGTTTCCCATCTGTTGAGGTCCATTCCTAAGGCCTTCAGATCCCGCTTGCAGATGTCCTTGTATCGCAGCTGTGGCCTCCCTCTGGGGCGATTTCCCTCCACTAATTCTCCATACAGGAGATCTTTTGGAATCCGACCATCAGCCATTCTCACGACATGCCCAAGCCAACGTAGACGTCGCTGTTTCAGTAATGTATACATGCTAACAATTCCAGCTCGTTCTAGGACTACTCTATTTGGAACTTTGTCCTGCCAGGTGATACCAAAAATGTGTCGGAGGCAACGCATATGGAAGGTGTTTAGCTTCCTCTCCTGCCGTGCACAAAGGGTCCAGGACTCACTGCAGTACAGGAGTGTGCTCAGGACACAGGCTCTATAGACCTGGATCTTGGTATATGTCGTCAGCTTCTTATTGAGCCATACTCTCTTTGTGAGTCTAGAGAACATGGTAGCTGCTTTGCCAAGCATGGTAGCTGCTAAGCTACCATGCTGCTTTGCTTAGCATGGTAGCTGCTAAGCAGTAAGGCACCTGCAATACATTTTTTCCCCAGCCTTGGAGACAATGTGAATAGCATACAGCTATAGCTGATAAATCTGACTGGAAATCTCAAACCACTGGCGGTGGAGCCAGAGGTTGGGAGTTCGATTCCCCACTGTGCCTCCTGGGAGTAGAGCCAGCCTGTGTGGCCTTGGGCAAGCTGCACAGTCACAGGGTGCCTCCAGAAGAAGGGAATGGGAAACCACTTCTGAGTATTCTTTACCTAGAAACCCTTGAAAAGGCTCACCATAAGTCAGCATTGACTTGAAGGCACATTATTATTATTTGTAGTTTAATAAAGCAGTCTTTGTAACCTGGGTGGCATTTCTGCTAATCTCTTTAATGTGATGGAAACTAGGGTCAAAATACAATTCAGGAAAAACCATGCACACAAAGGCAATTGAGCAGGGTTAGTGGGCTGTCTTTTGTATGATTCTTTGTGTGACCAGTTCTGCAACTGGTGTAATAGTGTGAAAGAAAGCTTGCTGGGGGAAGGAAAGTTTTGTGCAATTGTGGAAGCAAATTAGATTCTGACCTAGGACTTGTGAACTCATTCAGAATATGTGTTGCCCCAAAGTCTCATTGGTCTTAGGGAGGCAATGATCCTGCAAGTTTTCCAATGCAATTTTGTAGTTGAGTTTCTTAGTAGCAAAAGCTATAAGCCATTATGTAAATACATTGTGTAGATCCTGCTGCTTGGTGTAGTAAGCTGCACTAGAACAGGCCCATTGAATCAAATGGAATTTGGTGAGCCAATTCTTTTGTCAGTTCCATGGATTCAAATGGGCCTACTCCAGTTATAACATACTTCACTAAAGCAAGCTGTAGTTAGAGTAGGCCCATTTGAATCAGTGGAACTTATGGAGGAGTTGTCTCACCAAACCTCACTGGTTTGATGGGCCTGTTCTAGTTGTGACTTACTATGCTAGGCAAAAGGGTTCCATTGCTTCTTTGCCGGCTACATTAAAAAATGAGAACTGCCTTCAAGGCTGCCTCTTTCTTTGTTCTTCTCCTGAAGACATTGGGGATCTTAGCTGGGTTGTAAGGGAAAAAGCAAGAGGAGAGGGGATATAGAAAATTATTCAGATTATATCTGCTGCGAATTTTAGATTTCTGGAAAAGAGTTTCAGATAATGACAAGGAAATAATTCCTAACATCCTGAGATTCATAACATCAGAACTTGTAAAAGGAAATGATAACATTATTTTGGAAGTACTAATTCTGTTTTTACTTACCTTATAAGGAGAGATGGGGTATTCATATACGAATGTGAATATCCTCACGCAGCTGGACTTAACGAGGGACCGGCCCCTACGGCTGGCCTGTCCACTCACGCATCTGGCGGCAGCGGCAGCCTCGCTCATCCTTCCAATTGCTCCTGGAGCTCCGCTCTCTTCCTGCTCACCTGGCCACTCCAGGCAGTGAGAAGGAGGATGAGTTTCCCTGCATGGCTTCTGAGTCACTAGCTGAGCAGGAAGAGAGCAGAGCTCTGGGAGGGATTGGAAGGATGAGCGAGGCTGCCACCGTCGCTGAATGCGTGAGTAGACAGCCTGGCTGCAGGGGCTGGCCCCTCGTTAAGTCCAGCTGCGAGGGGATATTCACATTCATATACGAATATGAATGCCCCCATCACTACTTATAAGTATAGATGGCCCTTTGAATTACTTACTGAGATATATGTCCTCCTAAGTTACATTGGTCTTAAACCTAAGCAAATATGTATAGAAGATTTATATATTTGTACTTATTGTGAATCAAATATTGGGAAAGTTATTTTGGGGGGCTATAGCCCCCAGCATCCCCATGGCTGTGGTAGTTAAGGGATTCTGGATATTGTAGCTTTTTACAGAGTAACTTTTCCCACCACTCATTGCATCATATTCTGTACTACAATGTAGCCCATAGCGGTGACGCAAATAGTAGTAGGGGAAGGAGAATGTATAAAGGATTTGTGTTGAGAAAAGTGGACACAAAATATGGAGAGTATTTCTAAGCAGAGTGGTGGACACTCCTGCCACACTGGATAGATAATTACTTTGAAATATATACACACATAAACAAAAGGAGACATATTTCACAGTTTTCAAGGTGTTAGTTTTTGTTGCATTAAAAACAGCAAATGGTCCGTGGCATCATAAAGTCCAAACTCTGATCATCATCTTAAATGTGGTCATTAACAAATAATAGTTGGGTGGTAGCACAGACATCCTAGCATGTATAAGCTGATTAACTACATGTACAATTGTACCTCGGTTAACATAATTTTCGGTTTACGAATGAAAACCCATTGAAAATAATGCCTTGGTTTACAATTTTTTTCCGCAATACGAAGCAAGTTTGCATTGCGCCTGGGAGGTTTATAGCGCCGCCCCCGTGCATGCATTCCTATGGGAAACCGCATTTTGGTTTGTGAATTTTTTGCATTACGAAATGTCCCGGAGAACACATTAAATTCGTAAACCGAGGTACGCCTGTATTGCAATGAAGATTCAAAACAGATGAAGTTAAACTAGAATATTTTCTAATAATTGTGTAGCATTTCATCTGAAGGAAATTGCAGCTTATATTTTCCTTTGTGAATGCTGTTGTTTGACCCCACCTTCACCTTTTTTCCTGCAAATTAGATGGCAGTGTGTCACTTGTTGGGTATTCCTGTAATATTCTCATAGATTTGTATTTATTTATTTATTTTGCCATCTATAGAAATTAATGGCAAAGAATGACAGTGATCCAATGAGAATATACCACCAGAAGCTTCTACACATGGCAAAATGTCACTATTTTGTTTTGTTTATACCTCACTTTTCTCCCCAAAAGGATCCAAGGCAGCTTACAATATACAAATAAATTGTACGTAAAGGCTGAAAAAGACAATAACTACAATATTAAAAAAGCAATTAAATCAATGATCAAGAATTTACTATACTTTGCTTAGTATAGTAAATCACACTGCAGTAGGTCAATTAAGTCAACTCCATAAATTCCATTAATTCAGATGGACCTACTCTAATTCTCCTCAGTCAATGATACATCCTGTGAATTCCTTGGAGTCCTGACACTGTAAGTGGTATCAGAGTGCTAAAACTCAGCCTCACTTACCTCACGTGGTTATACTGAGGACAATGGAAACACTGAAGCTTAGCAATTCTGTGGTTGAAAATACAACAGTGATACAAAATATTTGTGTGTTATTTCCTTGTATGGCCTACAGTCAAAATATCAGAATGAGTCATGTTGTTTTAGTTTGCCTGAATGCAACCACTGACTCTAACTAAGCTGTTGAGACTGTACCATGTTTTGGATCCACTGGAGGAAAGGCTTGATGGTGACTCACATTCTTCTCCAAGTTTTATCCTTAGCTCAAATGTTAACTATACAGGAAATTGTTTGCTAACAACCATAACCCCAGGGCTGCTAGCTTGTTGGATGGCTTGCTTCATGGTTTGGGATTTTTATTGAATTAGAAAGAAATAGAAGCAAGGTAATGTACCTGTGCAGTAATAGAAATTAATCACATCAGGGTTCCTTTTTCAGAGTCAAAGGAGTAGGGAATTATGTTATCTGCAGAATACAAACAGATTTCAGTCTGTCTCTTTCTGGAGGAAACTTAATTAATTCTGGAATTTTCCATCACAAGTCATGAACTAAAAAAGGAACAAAAATACAAATAAAAAATAAACGCTAAGAAGCAGCAGCTGTGAACCATGTTCCACCTTATGACCATGAGTAACTTGTACTTTGGATACACCAAAGCCACAGCTGATGCTAGTTACTCTTTAATGCTACAACAGAAAGCAGAGCTTTGATATCCCCAACTTTGGCAGTACATTTTCTTCCGACGAGGGAGCAAGACATAGTATAAAGGCACCCTATCTTCGGCTGCTGCAATTACTGCTCACCAGTGTAACATTCACAGTTGTAAATTTTTTAAATGAATGATTCCCATGAACCGAAGGGTGGAAGTATATAATAGAGTTCCTAATCTCTTTGCAATTTTTACATAACAACTAGAGAGGGGGAGATTCATGTTTGTATACAAATACCCCCCGCAAAGGTGGACATAACAAGGGTCAGCCCCCCTGGGGTCAGACCGTCCACTCACCCATCCACTGCTGCAGCCAGCTCCGCTCTCCCTTCCATTCACCCCGGAGCTCACGTTCGACTATCCACTCCTGGCAGAAGGAGGGAAGATGAGCCTCCTTGCCAGGCTGATGAGTGGCTAGTCGACCGTGAGCTCTGGAGCAATTGGAAGGGAGCATGGAGCTGGCTGCAGCAGCGGACGGGCGGACATAACCTTTGTTATGTCCACCTGTGCGGGGTTATTCGTATACGAATACCCCCATCTCTAATAACAACAAAATGACTGTGGAGCAAGGATTTTTTAAAAACAGAGTGTAGCCTAGAACTATTTCTCTCACTACAAGAAATCATGGACTCTGCCCTTATTCTGAGATTAGAAGGAAACTGTAAGGCAATGGGATATGTAGTACTTGTTTCTCAGGCTTCCACAGGTGGCATTTTTCTACTTTGTTTTTCTGTATTCCTGCCTGCTTCAGACTAGTCCAAAGTTACTCTGACAGGAAAAGGATAAACACCAGATTCCATCTTAATTGTGTGTCAGCAGAAATCCATGAGAACTATGGGGCTGGACTTTGGAAAATTACATCTTGGGGCATGGAGTTCTGAACAAAGAACTTTAATCTGATTGGATATCATCATGGGACAGACACTTTGATTTAAGTCATGGAAAGGGGGTCGAAGGATGAGAAGAAGGAGGGAGAGAGTGGGTTTTTTTGCATTCAAGCACTTTGGGTTGATTGACGGAGACAAGTAGTCATGATTACGTAGATGCAATATAGCCATTAGTTGGAATAGCTGCAATTAAGTAACTTAGTAGAAAGAAGCTGGAAAGCTTTTATTATGTTAATGGGGATGCTAATACTGTAGCCTCTTAGCCAAAGAGGGCTTTTGCCTTGTAACAGTACGATTCTGTTTTCCATGCTTTATGACTTTTTACATTTTTTAAAATAAACCTCTTTGTTATTTTACCCAAGTGTGAGTCTTGGGGGAACAGGGAGAGTTGCCTAAAGAAAGTGCCTTAGCCACGGAGCTGTGCTAGCTACTTTTGTTATTTGGGTGTATTACCTGGTCAGGCTGATGTGCAAGTCTCAAAGTACACAGTCAAAGGAATTTCTGTCCCAAAATAAGGGAATAGGTAGAAATCTAGGTTTCGAAGCTTACTCATGGTTACCCATTCACACACCTTCTAAGTTTCACCCAGCCTAGGGATCAAAAGGTGATGAACTTTAGGGACAAAGTAGCACCTCCACCTAGTGGATTCTCCTTTAAGAAGGAGTATCCCAACAGAAATGCACTCACTTTACAAGCAGGGGGAACTCTTTAGCCCTGCCCACTCTGTTGTCACTTTTGTCACCATCATACATGTGGAGAGTGGCAGTCTAAAGATGGAGAACCCACATGGGTATTGGGTACTCTCCTCTACCTCCTGTCATCCTCCATGCATACAAAGTGGATGGAGTGAGAAGCAGAGGGAGTAAGGCTAGAGTATTCCACCTGCTTGTAAGGTGAATGTACCGAGATTAAATGCCTGCTTGTGGATATTTCAGTAAAGGAGACTGGATGATAGGGAGTGTCTGTCAAGGAGGTAAGGTGGAATCAAAGGCAGTAGGGTAGTTTGTACCTACTATGGACAGTAATTTTAACATGACTTTGGAAAAACATGAAAGAGGCTCTTACTTTTGTTTTTATGCCCTTTTGGTGATCTGAAAGAGAGCCTCTGAAAGACAAATAATTGTTTAAAAAGCAAGAGAGGAATACGAAAATGTGTTCTTTCCTGTTTTCCTCTTTTGTTTAACCTTTCTTTGACCCGTTGCATTTAAAATTACCTGGGAAATTACTAATCCAATAGCATTGTGAGGACTGTGTTCAGCAGCCAGTCGGAACATTGAGAAGCAGGAGAGTAGGAATTTTTATGGAAATCATTCTCATGTAAATCTGTGTGCTAGTTCCTGGTGCCCTCAATTTGTATTGTGGCTGTCTGCTGGATTCAGAAGAAAAGGTACCAAATGCAAGTGGTGGTGGTGGTGGTGGTTTGACAGAAATTTCTCCATATTCTACTAGTTTTAGTTTGGGGGAAGAACTGGCTGTATTTTTTGTCTTTATTTGTTTGCATGCTTTTCTTGGATTTGAGAAAAGAGGGCTGTGTCTCTGCAAGTTTCTTATTTTCCTGTTTATTTTCCCTCTGTATATGTATGTGCAGTATTTTCTGTTTGGCTGATTTTGTTATATATATATATATTTTCTGTTATATATATATAAGTTTCTTATATATATATTTGTGGTATGTCCAAAATATGATTATCTCAGTTTAGTCATTTCAGCCCGACTGAAGCCATCGCCCAGACCCACTGCCTTTGCAAAGGCAGCACAGCCGGGGGATCACTTTGATCCCTCCCCCCCTTCCTATGCTACCGCCAGGCACAGAAAGAGGGGCAAAGCCCGATCCAAGTCATCGCCCAGCCGCACTGCCTTTGCAAAGGCAGCGCAGATGGGAGATCGCTTTGATCCCTTCCCCCCCCTTCCCGATGGGGCCAAACTCTACTTTGCTGCAAAAATGACTCAGTGCCCGCTGGGGCCAAACTCTACTTCGCTGCCAAATGCCTCAGTGCCCGATGGGGACCAATCTCTACCTCAATGACAAATGCCTCAGTGCCTGCTGGGGGCAAACCCTGCTTCACTGCCAAATGTCATGCTGCTGAAGACAAACTCTACCTCAATGCCTCTGTGTGCCTGCCGGAGACAAACTAAGCTACCTCAGTGCCAAATATCTCTCATTCTGCTGGGGCCAAATCAAACTCCCTCAATGCCATCCGCTTCTGTGTTGCGTGGTAAACTTTGCCAGCTGGCTCTGTCACTTTCCTGGGGTGACCCAATTTATGGGTGAATAACTCAGATGTCCGATATCCAGTCTTCACCAAACTTGGCAGGCTTGTTGGAGAAAGACATAGGAAGCTTCTTTGTGATTTAGGATTCTCTATGTACCTGGGGGAAACTTTCCTGGGGGTGTCCTCCTTGTGGCTATATAACTCAGGGGTCCAGAATCCAATGTTCACCAAACCTGCTGGGCTTGTAGAAATCTGTCTGAGGAAGCTTTCATGCAAAATAGGTGTCTCTAGGTGCTTAGGGGCCAGTTTTATAGCATTTTAAAGCAAAAATGAATTAATCCATTCGTCAGAGAATGTTCATCAATTCGTATTCATTGATTCATTAACCTTGATGAATCACAAATCACAACGAATTGCCATTTTAAAAATTCATCCCCATCTCTAGTCAGGACCTGTGCAAGTGAATTTGAGACAGGGGATCTGCTTTCTCACAGTTGACTCCTGAAAAAAGCCAAGCTGTAAAGAGAACAAAGCAGAACAAACTTTTATGAAATAACATTATTATTTTCTGTGAGAAAGAGGACAAAATGTTCACAAGGCTTGGTTCCCTCCTCCCCTCCGCTGGATCTGTTATTGGATCTGGTTCTTTTAAACTTGTTCACAAATGGAGTTAGGGCAGAGTAATGAGGTAGCCACATTTGCTGGTGACACCAAATTAGGTTAGGTGCTTAGGAGTAAAAATGGATGGTGAAATGCTCGAAAGGAATTGCTCCAAATGGAGGAATAATAATTAAAACAGCAAGTGCAGTTCCATGTGAGGAAGTATTACTTGAGACACAGTGGGGCTAAAATAAAATAAATCCTAATGTCACATATATATACTGATGGGATCTGAGCCAACAGTGCTTAAGAGGTATATACAGATTTGAGAAAATCCACAGTTCACCTGCAGAATAATAATCACTTTTAGGACAAACAGTTTTATTCCCATGTAAATGCTTATAAATTATGATCCACTCCCTCAGAAACATGAAGTAAAACTTTTAGCTTACAGGTTTGTGCATTTTGTTGTGAAGGAGGGATCAGAATGAAATGGAATTTAAAAAAAGATAAGAATTGCATTATTAACACTGGTAATGAGTGTTCAAAGTAATGAATACATAAACATCTTTTCAACAAATAGTTAATCATAATTGTGTGCAGTCAGTCAGTACCTTTATCGGCATACAGAAAAAATCACATATACAGCATAAGAACAAACTATTAAGTGAATCTACAAATTCATTATGTGCAAACAAGTCAGTTCTGACTTACGGCCACCCTTTTCAGGGTTTTCCAGAGAGTAGTCAGAAGTGGTTTCCCATTCCCATTCCCTTCTTCTGGAGGCGCTCTGGGACTCTGCAGCTTGCCCAAGGCCACACAGGCTGGCTCTTCTTCTGGGAGATACAGTGGGGAATCAAAACCCGAACTTCTGGCTCCACAGCTGGATATCTAAGCCACCAAGCTATCCAGCCAGCTCAACAGATAGTTACTTAATGCAAAAACATCATCTTATAGCACAACAGAGTTTTAGTAACTGAGAATTAAGGCTGTAATCTGTTTTTATATCTTCAAACTGTTACTGGGGGAAAATGTTATCTGCAATCAGACAAAAACCTGGTTTTAAAACAGGTGAATTTGCGGGTAATTTTAGAAATGTCAAAAATTCCTTAAGAATTCCTGATGAATAATTGTGAAAAATCTTGTGTTGAGGGAGGAATGGATTTCAGGGAGTGGGAAACATGGGTCACTAAATTCCTCTTAGGGTCTTTACATTATACAAACCCCATGTGTATGTGCATGTTTGGTGCATGTGCACATGCCCATTTATACATCGTTTGTCATATTATTTGGGTGTTCTGATAGTAAAGGATAGCAAAGACTTTCATTTGAAGACTGATTCCGTGCTTATCTTACCTAACATAACCAAATGCAATAGCACCACCTACTTGTTCTTCATTGCTTCAGCATATAAGGCTTATGGAATCAGCAGGTCCTTGTTAGCTCTCAAAAAGAAGACAAATAAATGGGATGAAAGCTCACATTGAAGCAATGTCCTTATCTAACTTCCTTGCCATTATTGACAACCACCAAATTCAGATGGTGCAGTAAGGCTTAGTCACTTCTATTTCTTCTTTGAGTATCCATAACGGGAGGCCACAGGTTTCTTTCTATGGGCAGATGTATTTATTCAATAATGATTATTTCCAAGGCTGGGGGTTGGGGATAGAGAAATCTAAATACTACTTTCCAAAAGGAGAAAATTATGTAAATCATTACAAAAGGTAGACTTTAAATCTTCTCCCTTAAATATAACATGTTTGGAGAATGATGATGTTTAAAAAAGAAACGCTAAAGTTGAGAGTGGGATTCTCAGATTTCTTGTTTAGTGTGGGAGCATATAGCCCTCTGCTGGTTAAACTGAACATCAACAAACACAAGGTGTGCTGAGGAAATACAAGCATAGAAAGCTGCCTCGTACTGCAGCATACCATTGATCTGTCTTGCTTTGTGTTACCAACTTGACTGAAACAGTTTTCAGAGTTCCAGCAAGGATTCCTTCCTAAATCTGTCTGGTGGTTGCTGACATTCCTTTCCAAATACTGACCAGGCCCAAGGCTTCTTAGGGTGCAGTTAGAGGGCGGTAAAGGCATGCATCCTATCAGACTGGCAAGAGTCGCTTTGCAGGGAGTGATATCCCTTAAAGTGACTCTTCAACCTTGCCCCCCCAAAATAGTAGCTCTACAGCTGCACCAAAAAGGTCCAGCTTGGGCATGGATCAGGTTTGGGCTGGAGCTCAGTTCACCTTACGTCATGTGGTCACCATGAAATTGCAGCAGACCACTTTGCAAGAGGTCCAAAAGGCAATCTATTTCCCAGTGTGTTGATGCCCTTAGTTTCTAATATCAGATAAGATTCAACATGTTCAAGGCTGGTATGGTGGTTTAGTGTTGTCCAGTGAATTTGGGGAAAATTTCATAACAACCCTGTTTCTCTGGAGTGGTCAGCAATGCCTGGACATTCACTCTTCACTTTGACCTACACTGCCTCATTGCTTTGGTTTTGCAGAACATTTCTCAGATAATCCTCCATAAAAATATGAATTGCTCCTGAGCTCCCCTACTTTATCTTTTCCCACTTCTCACCAGCTTTTTGTAGCAACTTGCCTGAGGAAGTGCTGCACAACTTTGAAAGCTTGCACACATTGTTTTGCCATTTTGATCAACCTAACCAAGATATTACCAAAATATAGATGCTGTAATTAAAAAAGAAGAAGGTATGAAGAGGTTGCCAGATATCCCTTCTGGGAAGCAAACTTATTTATGCAAAGGGTTGCAGGAGGGGAAAGCTGACAGTGAAGACAGGCTGCTGTAAAGAGGAAGGGCCTTGGTGGTCAACATCATTGCCTCTTATTCCGAAAGCTGGCTTAGTGGCAAACTGAATAGAAGCAGAATCTGGATTTTGAAGAAGAAATGAGGAGATTAGTTTATATTTGTGGGCTTAGTTCCAGGGCTTTCCTTATCACTGCTCACAATGAAGCAACGTCCTTATAACAAGGACTGGGAGTGATCATTTGTCTTGGATCCCTGGGGGCCACAAGTTCAATGTGTGACAATGCATACACTAATATATTGGGCACTGAAAAGATCACAAAGAAGTTGATGTATGTGATTCCTGTAAACAGGAGAATCATTAGTGACAACCCTAATCCCACCACTATTAAACATTGTTTATGAACAGCATTAAAATGAGACAGAGCTGGGATGGCCAGGCCGCATATTAATTCTTTAACCAGATTTATGTTACTGCTGTTTCTTAGGAGGGTGTGTTCAGAGAGGCTAAGATAAGTCATGTGCCTCATAAAGTAAGCTTAAATAAATGAAGAATGCAAAAACACAAGAGGGTGACAGAAGCAACTTGTTGCCAAGGTGAAAACCAGATGATCAAGTGCTAACATTACCAGAGGTCAGTTAGCTATTTCTTAGTGCAACTCCAAATGGAAATTAAGGTTTAATTATAAAGTTGAATGCTTTCTAAGAATTGGTATATTACAAGATGTAACATTCTACCCACTGTGGGTTAATATCTTTAAAGACCTCACCTGTCCCTTATAATCAATGAGGCTCTATAAAGCTTTGTCTCTGTCCCTCCCCTTCAACCTTCGATGGTGCTGACAGAGCGAGGCAGAGACCATGTGGGCGTTGCCTGAGCTGCCGCCGCCTTTAATTGCCTTTACTGTTGGTATGTTTTGTAATGTAGTTTTAGTACTTTTATTGTTTTCTTAGGATGTCCTGTTTACCCTTTTCCTAAGAGAACTAGATAAAGATTATTATTTATATTTTGTCTCAGTGTCTCAAGCCTTTTTTCCAACAGAAAGGACATTGTGTTTGAGAGACAGAGAGTTCTAATACTGCTTGTCTGTTCCATCCTGATTTACAATATCAAAATTAGTCCTTTATGTAAAGTGCAGACCAAAATTTAATGACGATTAATCTCTAAATGCCTAATGTGGCACTCCATAAAGGGGGAACTTCAACTATTATGCTGTTGCGCCAGACATACCGAGAGAGCTCATTTTGGTGCAGCCTCATCTTAGAATTCATCAGAATGATCAGCTACTTTCAGAAATGTTGGTAGGAGACAGTAAAAAGCAAACTGGGGAAAAGGTGATTAACACTTTCATGTCAGTCTGTTTTTGTGATCAAAAGCCACCCATCCACAAAGCACCAAACTCCTCCTCCATGAGTGGGAAAGCAATGATTCTCTCTTGCTGGCCCAAGAGTCTGCATAACAACATTGGCTATCCTACCATGTTGCCATACGTACACTACCCTCTCTCAGCCCCACTCCACTTCCAGCCATATGGGTATAAAAACACTGAGCCACTCAGAAAAGACTGATGTCACTCCCACCCTCTCGGCCATGCCCATCCTCCAATATGGACATACAGCAGTTTAAATATATAGTTTAAACATGTAGCATAAACTAGCATAAAACTAGGAAGGAGTTGATCCCAAATGGAATCATTCTGAGTTGTGAATCATGACGTGTTCTGCAACACTGCTGTCCAAACTTGTGATGTTCTGTATTCTGAGACAATGAAGTATCTTTTCCACATTATTTTTCTATTTCTATAGAAAAGTTTTCATAAATGTAGTCTGAAGCTTGAGTGGGGAGGATCCCCAGATAGGATACTTGGCTGAGAGCCCGGGAAGAACCATATCAGAGGATATTTGCAATTCTTCTCTCCTTCCAGCATCCAAGTATCCAGCCAACAAATCTACTGATTCCTCCTGTGGCTCTTTCCTGGCTGCACATATAAGAATCCTACTCCATGTGTGTGGGTTTTGAGAGAGTTCAGTTGGGGGTTCAGCTACTTCATCCTAATCCTCAGGCAAAGTCTCAATGTGTTCCCACTCTGAGTTCCCACTCTGGAGTATGGGGCTCCTCTGGGCTGCAATCCATTAAAGAAACAGCAGAGGCAGGACCAGGAGAGAAAGAAGGAAGGGGTGCTGTAGGCTGGAATGTGACTTGCATTGCAACCATAGCTGAATGGTGAACTCCTGAATCAATCCCCAGTCCATGTGTGGGCACTGTTTGTGATTTCAGGGGTAATGCAAACTATGAATCAAATCACAACAAAGCCAAATCATTTAGATTCAGCTCTCCAATGTAGCCACACCCTAAGATTGGTGGGATCAAATGGGTAACAGGATCACTAGGCAGCCACCAGATGTTGGACTCATGAAAGGGCAATTAAATGTTTTTGTTTTTTTTAGGAAATGGTCAGGTCACTCAAACCCGGACTGTGATTTTGATCATCTCAGTTAAGCCTATCTGTAACCCTCATGCTCCAGGATGGCCCATTTTAACTCCCCAGAATCACATTCTATTATATAATTCACCCTGAAGAAGACCTACACAGACCTATCAGCTATACCACACTGGCTATCAACTAATTAATACTAAAAAATAAAAGTATTTTAAAATATAAAAAGTTGTTTGTATTTCATGAAATATTATACATTCTGAGAAAATCAGATGTATTCCTCCAGGCTAACTATTTGAAAAATAATTCATTAAATAGCATTTATTTACTAATTTCTACCCTTATTTAAATATGTACTCAGGTTTATTTTAATAAGATAGGAGCACCATCAGAGAATCACAGCTAACAGTTCTTGAGAGTTAATAGTCCCACAACCCCGAATGTTTTAACTAACAATTATCACTTAGCTCTTAAATAAACAACTAAAGGCTTATTCCATTACAACGATACAAGATCAAGATGTAAGGAAGTAAAATGCTGGGGGAACTCCTGGGAAGAAGAAGATGATCAAACATTTCCACCTCAGATTAATGCTCACTGGCAAAAAGCTTGCAGTGGGCTTTATTGAGGCCCTCCTTCCGATTGTGCTGCTGAATTTTTGCAGCAAACCACAACATTTTTTTTAAATGGGAGCATTTAGAGATACTGGGAAGCACATGGGGTGCAAAAAAAAAAGTGTATGGGACCGCATGTAACTTGCACATGGCACTTTGTCCACCCCAGCATAAGGAACTGATAGTATCTCCCCAGGCGGAGGGAGCCGCGTCTAAAGGGTTTCATTCACTTAATGTAGTACAGTAAGACCCCTGTATCCATGGGATAAGTATCTGCTGATTCACTTATCTATGGTCTGAAAATATCGAAAATATTAAAAGAACAATCTTAGAAATACTATATATTTCTACAGATGAAGTTACAAGAACTGGCCTCTAAAGGGAGACAGAGACCATGCTATGTATAGCATTCGCTATTAAAATAGTGTCACTATAATCCACTTTTTTTTTTTGCATGGGGGGGGCTTGGAACCGCTCCCTCACAGATACAGGGTCCTACTGTACTGCCATGTCTGGTTCCAAAGAATGCACAAGGGGAGGATTTACTTAAATCACCTCCATAACTGAATAAAACCTGTTCGGACTATTTTTTGTAAAAGACCAGGGATCTTGAAGAGTTCTATGCAGTTTTATTGTGGCCTTCAGAAAAAAAGGTTAATCTGAACGTGTGAGGAGGGGCAAATTGCTATCCATCCCTTCTCTGTTGTCACTCTCCATGCGTGGAGAGCAGCAGGCCTAAAAGAGGAGCCTCGTGTACATGTGGAGACGCTATACACTATTAGAAACCCTGATTTTTAAGTTTTCCTATTTGACAGGAAACCTCAGTCTGTCTGCTCTTTAGACTGCCACTTTACACACATGGAGAAAGACAAGGGAGGAAGGGGTTAGCTCTTTTCTGAACGCTGGAATAGGTCTTGAACATGTACTAGGCCAGAAGATAGCAATGACATGTTGAAGAGATGCAGCAGCTCATGTACTATCATGTCTCTCTCCCTCTTCCTCTCCCCCTCTCTCCCTCTCTCTCACATACAGTCCCTATGTTTCCCTCTTCTATGTACCTGTGAATAGAAAAGATGGGATTTCCTTGCATGCACTCAAGTGCTCTGCACTTATAGCTGAGATGTCAGCCTATGCTAGTCCCCTCTTGCTGATGTGGTGATGGGAACATTGTGTGCAAAGTTTGTAACTGGCTTGGTATTCGTATGCCTTGGAAATGTTCCCTTGGGGAGGGCAGCAGGGCCTGCTTGGCTTTTCGGGGAGAGACTCCCATGTTTTCTAAGGGCACATGTAGCTGAACCAAAAATGTGGGCAGCTGTTCTGGAAAATGGCCTTCAGGGAGGCTGGATGTTTCCCAAGAGAAAAGCTCATGCTTGAGTCCAAAAAAACAAATCAAAATGCTTGGCAGCTACAACTGGGTTTTCTCTGTTCTTCAGGGCTTTTCTCAGGAATGGGAGGGAAAAAACAACCAATGGCAGAAGCCCTGCCAGTAACTAAATTTAGTTCTACAGTGGCACTAAGAGTGGATTCTGCATCCTGTTTACAGTTTGCTCAAACAAACAACCAAAATTAAGTCATCTTCAATTGTTTTAGGCTGCTATAGCAATGTTCAAGATTGATCATTTCAGTGCAAGGAACAAGATGCACATACCTTCCACACCTCTTCTGGTGGCAGGAAAAGAGGGAGCTACTTCGACATGGACAAGGCTAGCAAGACTTTGGCACATGGCAACACCCACAAAGTACACTAGCAACACTTTTATAAGCCAAAACTTTACTCTGTGACAGAGTATGCAGCCCCATGCTTGGATGGTGTCGGACCTGTGTGCTCCTCATAGGTACCCTTCCCAGAGAGGAGAAACATTAGCTGAAATCTTTTTCATTGAGCTGATATTGGAATGGCAATCGTGCATATGTACCTTCTCCCAGCATTCTCTCTGTCATGTGACTCATGGGGAACTGGTTACAAACTGGGCATGCAGCCAGTCATGTGACCAAACACACAGAGGAGAGCTACTTGACAAGGATAACCACTGTACAATTGCCCTTGTGTGCATTTTTTAAATTATTTTTTTGTTGACAGATTTGTGCTGTGGCTCTTGTCAGCCTAGAACTCCCAGAATTTGGGTGACCATGCTGACAGTGGGATTCTGGGAGTCGCAGTCCAAAAGAAAGTAATATTTCCCATCTCTGCCTTGGCCCATTAGACCCCAGGGCCTCCCATATTGTCTCTATGCCCCACTTCCACTAGTCACCCATCTTTCTACTCCCAAGTATATACGTATAAATTTGATGAATAATCCAACTAGGGAGCACTTCTGATGAGACCTGAGCCAGAGGGCTCTACCATGTGCTGTGTGATCACCTTGGCTTGCCTGTAATGCAGTACTTGACCTCCGTCTGAGATGAGGTTGAACATTCCTTTCAGGATAACCCAGGGTAGCAGGGGTATGGCACAGAGCCAGGCTGAATGCTAGCACAGCTCAGCTCCCATCCAGAAGTGCCATCGCTGCCTATCAGAGAAAATGACCAAGGCTGTGGGTGAGGTGAGCTGCAGCTCTGCTGCACGTGTGACAGGAATGTTTTCAGTGGGTTCAGTCATCATGGGGTCAACAAGGGCCAGGCTGGACTGTTCCGAGTCCCTGGATCCTTGGCAACTGCCCAGCAATGCTGCCCCTGATGCAACACATGACAATGTGGACGGCCGGTACAGTCTTGCCCTCTCTGAAGTACTCTGGTAGCTCACCCAGAAATGATAGGTGGAGACATCCCCTTTCTCAGTTCGCCAGCTACCTGTGTTCAATTGGGTCCCAAACTATAAGCTATAGGTATTCATTTCCCCACAGAATAGAGCTTATTGTGAACTAGCCCAGCCCTATCCAAGCAACCCCACCCTTTCACCACTCTTTGTTCCCTTCTCTAGTGTGACACCAGTCTAAGGGCTTAGATATGTCTATCTGACTTTTCGTGTAATTATTTACCAAGATCCACAGCTCTATTGCTGTTACTTCCATCTGCAGAATTACTTCATCATTATAACAAAAGGTGTTTAATTTCAGGGCGAGTCAAACAGCTACCATTTCCTTTTGCCTCAGAAACCTATCACACAGGTGGGCAGGGTGGTTCCCTGTGGCAACGAAATGTTACAGACCGAAAAGCGATTGTTGAACTGTTTTGTGTGGATGACTACAGGTTGATAAAAAGAGAAATTTCTTTACCCTCAGTGAACCTTTTGCTGCTCTGCTTTTTCTTTTTCTTTTAGTCTGTTGTTTCAATGTAGCCTCCCATTGATTTACTGTGGTGCTGTAGAAAAAATTTCTCAGATTATGTAATATCTGTAGTATGCAAAAAATAAAAATGGAAAACACACATCCAGAGTGCTATATCATGGACAAATTCTATTAACCTCATAAATCTTCATTTTATAAATCATTCCTTGCCCTTCCTATGGCAATTTTCCAGTGTAAAAATGTTCTGGTGATCTTGAGTAATTTTAACACATAGGAGTTCAAGGAAGACAGGCAGGGTGCTAAGATAGCCATTTTCAAATTGTCATTTTGAGACTGGGTTAAAGTTTCCTTCTTCAGTCACTGTTGTATTTTGTTACTGTATTGTAGTCATCCTTTTTTTAAAGAAACCTCCATATATCAGGGCAGAGTTGGTGTAATTAAAACACAGAGGGTGGATCTTGGGTGTGTTAAAATGGCTTCCTTACCCATATAGCTACTCTCCCTGTAGTTCCTTTCTTTACAGCAGATTGGATCATGGCAGATAACAAGGAATTCCTGCCAGGCAGTCCCTAGGTTTACGGGGAGAGGAATCCGATAAGGCCATTTTTGCAACCTCTGAGTGCTAGAGGCCCCTGGGCTCCCCTGCCCTCTCTCCCTCTCCCCAAAAGATCACCAAGAAAAGAGAATTGTGTGTTCTGGAATCCTCCAGGATATATCCTAAGTAAGGTGCAGGACTCTTGCATATTAAAATAAATAAATAAATAAATAAAAATCAAGAAACGTGTTTTTTATAAAACCCAAAGTGGAGCTCTGGCCACTTCCATGGTGTAGTGTTGTTGTTTTCCCCCATTTGGGAGTGGGACACAACTCTTGGCAAGTCCATGGAGCAGGAAATGGGCTTCTGGACCCCTCAGACCTTCCCCACCCCTGCCTTGAGTTCAAGATTCAAAGGAACCCACTTCAGGCTTGGATCCTAACAAGGGATAGAAACTTGCTCAATTTCATTTTTCACCACATTCTTGATTTAAAAAAAAAAAAGTCTCATGTTGTTTCCAGATATGAAGACATTTTTGAATTTGGGTGATTTCTCAAAAATATAGCTGAAAATGAAGTTCTCTTTGTTTGCATGAACGAATTTCAACAAATACAGCTCTTTCCAGCATGGAAGGGACTGTCTTGTACTTGCATGTCATATGGTTGGCAAAGATAAAAAGCCTCTCAAAGAAAGAAAGAGAGAGAGAGAGAGAGAAAGAAATTCCATAGCTTGGAAATGTTCGCTTCCAAATTCTGCCGAGTTCTGACAATACTGTTTCCAAGCTCTGCTTAATTCAGCACCGTTATGTGCTATCAAGTCAAAACCATTTTATAGCAACTGTAAAGGATTTTCAAGGTAAGTGAAGTGGTTTTACCAGATCCACTCCCCCAGTGAGTTTCCATGGCTGAGCATGGAATTGAACTAGGTCTCGTGGGTCCTAGCCCATCGCTCTATCCACTACACCATACTGGGTACCCAATTCAACATTACAATGGCTGAATATAAAATAATTCAATCTCAGATTTTTAAAGCTAAGCACTCAAAGCCCTCTTATTTGCCTGGATGTTTCAATTTGTCTATTTTGGTTTTCTCTGAATGGATTTTTTAAAAATTATTCTTATTTTTAAACACATCAAGTGATTTCCTTCCTCGATGTGAAAAGTTTACAAAAGTAATCTCAGTAAATTATTAGAATGAAACAACTGGAATGAAATTCTCAGAGATCCCTAACCTTTGCAGGCTTAGTTCACTTCCTAGCACAAAACAGTTGCATCATTTAGGTGCCATTGGAAAGCCACTGATTAAACCTCAAAGCCCAGGACCTAGCAGGCATTCACCTCATCATGTCTCCTCTCTTTTCCCTTTCTTTTCTTCTCTGCTTTAATTCCTACCTGTCACACTGCACATAACAAGAAATGCATGTACACAGCTCTTAAGGCAGACATTTAATCTTTCCATATATAAAGGCGATAGGACATTGGTTCCAGACTCACCTTTTAGTTGCACGAGAATCAAAAAGCAGGAAAAGGGAGGCAAGGGAAGATATTAACCTTCTGATCCTTATTCTGTGGTTAATTTTATTAGCTGTAATTCTGTTCGCCAGTGGTTAATTTTGCTAGCCGTAGGATTTGGACGGTGATGGCACATTTCCTACATAAGGGAAGATGTGAGATCAACCTCTTAAACAGGAATAATCTCAGTTTTGCTTCTTACAGACTTTTATTAATGCACCTCTCTGAGTCAATTTGCTCTCTGAAATTAATCAAACTGTAATAAAAAGTACCTTTTAAAATACCTAACTTCCTCGTTTTCTTTGTGCCCTGAGGAAGGGTAAACTTATTAAATTACTAACTCTCCCATTGCCTGTATAAGGAAGAAAGTCAGAAAGCTTATTAGGAGCAATATAAAATTCATTTTCCCCTGATGAGGAGAATGCTATGAGCAGAGCAGCTGTTTGAAAGATAATTAGTTTCTCTAATGGTTGTAGTAGATGGTTAGGTTCCTCTTACAGTATATTTATATATCTATATCTATATCTTGATATCTGTAGCCCTGTTCAGTCATACCTTGTGGGTTGTTATTAATAGGCTCAGAGAAAAGTCAGTTGCTGCCTCCCCTCTCTATCATCACTTTCTCCAGGGGGGACTGACATGTCTGAAGAGGAGAAACACCTGCCCTTGGGTAGACTCTACACATGAGCAAAAACCCATTTTCCAGACTCTACACACAAGCAGGAGTTTCTCCTCCTCAGGCACATCACTCTTGACATGGTGAAAGTAATAATGGAAAGGAGGAGCCTAGTCACTCATGCTCCAAGTGTAATGATCAACAACCAGGAAGGCAACAATTTAACAGTCGTTGAATCTATCTATGTTGGAGGGGCTAGAATGAGCTCTCAAAGGTGTAATTTCCTGGTGAATGAATTTTGCCACATAGGAGTGCAAGGAAGACAGGCAGGGTGCCAAGACAGCCATTTTCAAATTGTCATTTTGAGACTGGGTTAGAGTTTCCTTCTTCAGTCACTGTTGTATTTCGCTACTGTATTGTAGTCATCCTTTTTAAAAAGAAACCTCCATACATCAGGGCAGAGTTGGTGTAATTAAGACACCAAGAGTGGATCTTGGGTGTGTTAAAATGGCTTCCTTACCCATATAGCTAGTCTCCATGTAGTTCCTTTCTTTACAGCAGATTGGATCATGGCACATAACAAGGAATTCCTGCCAGGCCGTTTTGAGTTTACCAAACATTGCAAGGTAGGAAAGGCTGCTTTACTACTACTACTACTACTACTACTACTACTACTACTACTTCTTCTTCTTCTTCTTCTTCTTCTTCTTCTTCTTCTTCTTCTTCTTCTTCTGTTCCCTTTAACTAATCCCAGTTAACAACCTGGCTGCTGCATTTCGGACCCTTTGGAGTTTCCTAACACTTTCCAAAGGCAGCCCCACATAGAGCCAGGAACCCCTGGAGCTGAGAAGCCACAACCCACTCCAGCACCTAGCTCAAGAATGGGATATTAGAGACTGACCGGTAATTATCCAATACTGTGAGGTCCAAGGAGGTTTTTTTTTTCTTCAATAATGGTCTTACTACTGCCTCCTTTAAGCACACTGGGATGCTACCCTGCTGCAAAGAGGCATTCGCTACTCCTTGGACCCACTTAGTCAGTCCCTTTCTGGCAGCTTTTATAAGCCAGGGTGGGCAAGGGTCTAGTAGACAAGTGGTGACCTTCACCTCTCCAAGGATCCTATCCACATCATCAGGCTGCAAAAACTGACATTTATCCATCAACACAGGACAAATAGGAGCTATAGTTACATCTACAAGACCTGCATTAACTACAGCATCCAGGTCAGAGTGGATCTGAGCGATTTTGCCTGCCAAGCACTGTGCAAATATTTCACAGCAAGCTATCAAGTGGTGAACACTATCTTCCTGAGGGTAATGCTGTAACAGGTCATTGACCACTCAGAAAAGCTCCGCTGGGCAACTCTGTGCAGACACAATGATGGTGGTGAAGAATGACTTCTTTGCCATCACCACTACAGAATAGGCCTTCCAATGGACTCTCACCTATGTTTGGTCAGATTCACTCCAAGTTTTCTGCCAACATCTCTTTAGTCTCTGTCCCATTCATTTCATCATCACCAGCATCCCAGTAAACCAGGGGGGCAGTCTGGCTCTGCTTTGTGGAAGAGGATGCTTAGAAGCTATTGTGTCAACAGCCCTTACTGTTTCCCCATTCCAGAGGTCAACCAGGGCTTCAACAGAATAGCCTGCTGAGGCAACAGGAAACTTCCCAAGAGCCACCAGAAAGCCATTTGGATCCATCAGTCTCATGCGGCAGACCATCTTAATTTTCTCCCCACCCCTGCAGAGGCGCTGAGTTCCAGTGAATCTAAACCCCACCAGATGATGATCTGTCCATGACAACAGAACTACAGAGAGTTCCTCCACACCCAGATCACCAACATCTACCCCAGTACAGAAAACCAGGTCTAAAGTCTGCCCTGCAGTATGAGTGGTGGCAGAAACCATTTGAAACATACCCCAGGGTTGTCATGGAGGACATGAGGTCTTGAGCCACTCCTGACAAAGCTGCCTCAGCATGGATGTTGCAGTCCCCCAGCACAACAAGCCAAGGAGACTCCAATAACACCCATGAGACCATCTCAGCTAGCTCAGGAAGGGAGACTGTTGAGCAGCAGGGAGGGCGGTACACCAACAGAATCTCTATTCAGTCCCAGGCTCCGATTTTCAAATACACATATTCAAACCCAGAAAACTGGAGGATGTGGCACCTGGTGAGGGGAATAGAATCATGATAGACCACCACAACTCCACCTCTGCACCACCCAGGTCTTGCCTGCTGCTGCACAGAGAACCCTGGTGGACAAAGCTGGGTGAGATTGACACCCCCAACCTCATCCACCAAGTCTCCGTGAAACAAGCCAGATTGGCCTGCTCATCTAGGATGGCTGTTGTTTTTCCATTTGCCAATCTGGCATTTAGCAGCAGCAGCAGTTTCAACCCAGAGGGCCTGTCACCAAGGCTATCCAAGCTATTTAAGTTTGAGGAGAGCTTAGGGGCAACCAATATCCTTTTTGCCTTCTCTCTCACATGGTACTGTGAGTGCTGTCCCCCACCATATGTATCTCCCCCTGCCCTGAACAACTCCAATAGCAGCTCCTAGATTTCCCCCAGTATTCTCTTTCCCATCAAAACACATCCTTCCACAAGCAGACAAAGTCCAAGTTAGCAACCTCTCCCCAGAGTTGGCTGGGACTTGGGGGGGGGGGGCACAAAATAACTAAAAAGACAGGATGGTTTGGGAAGGCTGTGGTATTTTAAAGCTGTAAGGAGGAAGGAGTACAAAAAAGTAGTAGTTGAAAGAGTCCTTATAAAGAGTTCTTGTAGGCTGGGGCTCAGGGTCCACAACTTGTCTCATCGTCCAACTTGACGTTAAGTGTGCATGAAACGCCGCACTTTGCACAACGCAGAGGCGCTACCTCTGCTGGTAGCATTCTTGTTGTATCTGCAGGCAGGGAAAGAGACGAGTCAAGGAGCCCCAGGTGTTTCCAACTCCAATCTTTTGGCATTTTCCTCTGGGCTTTAGTTGAAGTGTGGGAAGCTGCCAGGTGCCACAGAGATAAGTGTGCAATGAAAAGGAAGACATGGGTAGACCCTTCTCACCAACTGGAATTAAAATACTCTAATGGGGAGGACAGGGAGGGGGCTTCAGCATCTTTGAGAGCTTAAGTGTGAAAGGAATGGCATTTTCTGCCTCCCGGGAGATGCTTGGTATTTGTGGTTTCAGATGGTCATATCAGCTGTAAACTCTAGAAGAGGTGCATCATGTGTTCCAGAATGTAGATGGATGTGACAAATGCTACTGTTTTAGCACAGATTGTACACTTTTCTCAGTCTTTGGTACAGTCCTCTTTGGTATAGTATGAAATTGATCAGTCATACATTTATTTTAATCATTGTTTTCTGAAGAGGCTAACCTCAGGCGGTTTGTTTGCCTCCAGTGCCTGTCTTGTCATTTGTAAACTTTACTGGGCTGCAGGCCCAGGTAGAAGCTTTGAGGGTAAATAATGCTAATCTCAAAGACAAATATTACCAGTCTCCCAAGTTCTTCTTTGGTCTGGATGAAAAACAGTGCTTGAAAGGAATTTGTGTCTTACTTGGAGCTGCAAGTGGAGGTGTGTGTGTTTGTGTGTGTGTATTATATATATATAAGGTGTGTGTGTGTGTGTGTGTGTGTGTGTGTGAATATATATATAAGGTGAATATAAGGTGAAATATATATAGGTGAATTTTTATATATGTAAAAGGTGAATTTAAATTCAGGAGCCCTCCAAACAGCTTCATATGTGGCAACCAAGGAAACTAGAAAGTGGTGTACCATACAACAGTCTCTTAGAAATACTGTTGAACTTTCCCTGGCCAATGAAGGTTAGGAAATGCATGTATTAAATGTTCAATGCTACAGAACATTTCTCCACAGAAAATATTACAGTTCCAGCAAGTAATGGATTAGGATGTTCAAGTCTGACCTTTCAAAGTTTATGTCCAAACTTTAAATCAATAACTAATATCTTAGATTTTTTACTGCAGCTCTGGGCAGGATTAATTGCTCCCCTGGATGAAGTAAGGCACAGCCTTTAACAGCAAGCGCAAGTGCTAAGAGGAATTGAGGGCAAATTCACATTTACTTAACCATAAAAGGGTTGTTCTTTCAGTTGCAGTGACTGAAGCAAGACATCTCTTTAAAAAAAGTCATTTGCCACTGGACATTCATCAGTTTTAAAAGCACAATTGACAGAATTATGCTAAATCCATTTGTCATTCACAAACTGTATTGGTCCTCCAGTTTCTCTGTTCTCTCATACAATTATACCGGTGGCATGTTTAACTTTGGCTACCCAGTCCCATGCAACCAAGCATAAGACAGTGTCTACCATTGGCTGCACCAGTTGTTTTGTGGCCATTATTATTATCGTATTAGGCATCCTTCAGTCTCGAAAGACTATGGTAACGTGCTCTGTATGGAGGACTTGGAACAGCGTCTAGTGTGGCTGAGAAGGCCAATTCGAGAGTGACAATCCCTTCCACACTGAAGACAAATACAATCTGTCCCCTGTCCAGCTCCCTGATTTGGCTGCTTCCGTGACTGCCTCTTTGCCTCGGTCTGCTGGACAAGGGTCTCTTCAAATTGGGAGAGGCCGTGATGCAACGCCTGCCTCCAGGCTGAACGCTCCGATGTCAGGGTTTCCCATCTGTTGAGGTCCATTCCTAAGGCCTTCAGATCCCGCTTGCAGATGTCCTTGTATCGCAGCTGTGGTCTCCCTCTGGGGCGATTTCCCTCCAATAATTCTCCATACAGGAGATCTTTTGGAATCCGACCATCAGCCATTCTCACGACATGCCCAAGCCAACGTAGACGTCGCTGTTTCAGTAATGTATACATGCTAAAAATTCCAGCTCGTTCTAGGACTACTCTGTTTGGAACTTTGTCCTGCCAGGTGATACCAAAAATGCGTCGGAGGCAACGCATATGGAAGGTGTTCAGCTTCCTCTCCTGCCATGCACAAAGGGTCCAGGACTCACTGCAGTACAGGAGTGTGCTCAGGACACAGGCTCTATAGACCTGGATCTTGGTATATGTCGTCAGCTTCTTATTGAGCCATACTCTCTTTGTGAGTCTAGAGAACATGGTAGCTGCTTTGCCAATGCGTTTATCCAGCTCGACATCTAGAGAGAGAGTGTCAGACATCGTTGAGCCAAGGTACACAAAGTCATGAACAACCTCCAATTCTTGCGTGGAGATGGTAATAGAGGGAGGTGAGTCCATGCCCTGGCCCATGACTTGTGTTTTCTTCAGGCTGATTGTTAGTCCAAAGTCTTGGCAGGCCTTGCTAAAACGATTCATGAGTTGTTGGAGGTCTTGAGCAGAGTGGGCAACAATGGCTGCATCATCAGCGAAGAGGAAGTCCCGCATGCATTTCAGATGGACTTTGGTCTTCGCTCTCAATCTAGAGAGATTAAAGAGCTTTCCGTCTGATCTAGTCCGGAGATAGACACCTTCTGTTGCAGTTCCAAAGGCGTGCTTCAGCATGACAGCAAAGAAGATCCCAAAAAGGGTTGGTGTGAGGACACAGCCCTGTTTCACTCCGCTTCGGATGTCAAAGGGATCTGATGTTGAACCATCAAAAACTACAGTGCCCTTCATTCCCTCATGGAAGGACCTGATGATGTTAAGGAGTCGAGGTGGACATCCAATCTTGGGAAGGATTTTAAAAAGGCCATCCCTGCTAACCAAATCAAAGGCCTTTGTGAGATCTATGAAGGTGACAAAGAGTGGCTGTTGTTGTTCCCTGCATTTCTCCTGCAACTGTCTGAGGGAGAATACCATGTCAGTGGTGGATCTATTAGCTCGAAATCCACACTGTGATTCTGGATAGACTCTGTCTGCGAGCACCTGGAGCCTCTTCAGCACAACACAGGCAAGCAGCTTCCCTACAACGCTGAGAAGAGAGATGCCACGGTAGTTATTGCAGTCGCCCCTGTCTCCTTTGTTCTTGTACAATGTGACGATGTTTGCATCCTTCATGTCCTGTGGTACTCCACCTTCCCTCCAGCAAAGACAAAAGAGTTCATACAGCTCGGTAGTGATGGTCTCTTTACAGCACTTCAGCACTTCAACAGGGATGTTATCCTTTCCAGGTGCCTTGCCAGAGGCAAGGGAATCCAAGGCCACTTTTATTTCTACTAAGGTTGGTTCGCTGTCCAACTCTTCCAAGACAGGCAGGCACTCAATGTTATTTAATGCTTCTTCGGTTACTACATTCTCTCTGGAATATAGCTCAGAGTAGTGCTGCACCCAGCGGTCCATCTGCTGTGCTCGGTCCTGGATGATCACGCCTGTAGCAGACTTCAAAGGAGCAGATTTCTTCTGTATTGGACCTAAAGCCTGCCTGATACCATCATACATTCCTTTGATGTTACCTGTGTCGGCTGCTATCTGTATCTGAGAGCAGAGCTGAAGCCAATAATCGTTGGAACATCTCCCGGCAGCCTGTTGGACTTGGCTACGAGCAGCTCGAAGAGCTTGCAAGTTGTACTCGCTAGGACAGGCTTTGTATGCTGCTAGAGCTCTCCTCTTATCCTCGATGGCTGGCATCAACTCCTCCGAATGGGCTTCGAACCAGTCTGCCGTCTTTTTGGTCTTCTTGCCAAATGTGGACAAGGCGGTGTTATACACAGCGTTCTTGAAATGTTCCCATCGTTCAGGTGCATTTGCATCAGCCGGGCCTGGAAGGGTTTCCTCAAGCGCTTGGGCAAATTCCTCCACTTTTCTTTGATCGCGAGTCTTGCTGATGTCAATACGTGGTCTTCCTTCCTTTTTCGTGTGATATAATCTCTTTGTTCGCAGTTTTACTCTACTACACACCAGGGAGTGATCAGTATCGCAATCAGCACTCTGGTAGCTGCGTGTGATCGTAATACTAGGAAGGCTAGAACGTCTAGTGAGGATCAAATCGAGCTGATGCCAATGCTTGGATCTTGGATGTCTCCAGGAAACTCTGTGTTGAGGCTTTGTATTAAAGAATGTGTTGCTGATGCAAAGACCATAATAACAGCAAAACTCCAGCAAGCGTTGGCCATTTTCGTTCATCTTTCCAATGCCAAAACGGCCTAGGCAAGTGGGCCAGGAATTGTGATCAGCACCAACTCTAGCGTTAAAGTCTCCGAGAATGAACAGTGCCTCTCTTTTAGGGACTTTTTTGATAGTAACTGCCAGATCGTCATAGAATTTGTCTTTCACTTCTGTAGTGGATGACAGTGTTGGTGCATATGCACTAATGAGGGTGACCGGTCCCGCTGATGAGTGGAGCTGCAGAGACAGGATTCTTTCACTCCCCACAGTAGGTGGAACAATGGATCTCAGCAGAGTATTTCTGACTGCAAAGCCAACACCATATTCCCTGGTCTCATTCAATGGTTTTCCCTGCCAGAAGAATGAGAAGTTTTTTTCTTTGACAGATCCCGAGTCTGGCAATCTCGTCTCTTGCAGGGCAACAATGTCCATCTGCAGTCTACTCAGTTCCATGTCAATGACAGCTGTCTTGCGCACATCGTCTATTTCCTGCAGGTCGTCAGAAAAGCCGTGGTCAGAAAAGCCAGGGGTCATTGTCCGTACATTCCAGGTGCCCAGCTTTAGGGCAGAAGTTTTCTTATGTTTGTTGCATGGTGCAGGGTTATCGATCTGCTTGTCGGCTTTCACCCTAAACCCCACGCACCCCGTGAGGTTAACAGACCGTGGCGAGGTAGCACCTTACTGGCTGGGGGCTGCCCAGCTTAAGGCGGGCGGTATCTACCTAGTGAGGTGCAATGACCTCTCCCACCGTCAGAAGTAGCCCCTGGCGTCATGCTCTACGCCAATTGAGCAAAGACTTATAACCGGTAACTGCTACTTCCCGTGTTGTTTCGACGCTGTATGCGAAGCTGGAGTGTCCTCTCCAGAGCACGAAGCCTGGGTAAAATAATATGGAGGATAGGCTGTTACCCAAGCAGCAAATCCCCCCTCTCCATGCCACTGAGAATAATCCAGTGGAAAGGCAAGAGCCAATACAACTGGTTCCAGCGACGTCGCAGGAGTTGCCAGAACAACACGAACTGCCTCCGGGACTCCGGCTCCGGGTTTTGCCTCGAGGTTAACTCCTGAAGCCTTTTCCATCAGTGGATATAGCCACAAGGCAGTGGAGGTTTGAGATCAGAGTTTTCCTTCTCCTAGATGGGCTGCCTTCCAGGGCAGACGAGCCCCACCTACCCGGCATACTGTGGCCATACTGCACTGCCATTGGACAGAACATCCACTGTCAACATCTGCTGTGTTCAGGAATGATGCATGAGAATGCAATCTACAAGACTACACTAAAATCTTTACACTCAAACAAGTCAAAGGCCCTATTCAGTCTTTTTTTTTTAAAAAAAGAGGTAAATTTGAAAGAATGGGTAGAGAGTTCTAGCCTTGTCTCTTTGCACAGGAAAGCTTGTGCTACACATGGAGTCTCTCCATGTGATTTAGGATCTTGAGAAATATGGCTTCTCAATCATGTGGACTTTCAGCACTACTACATCCAGTTTCCATAATAAAGAAAATTGAGAACAGAAAGGAGAAAACAGAAAGAGCCGGCTGCTTGCTTAAGATGTTGGTGTGTTAAAAAATGATAGTAACATTTTTACATCCTATTTTGCCTTGGTCTTCTACCATAGGGTAAATTGTCTGAAATGCATTCAGCCTTGGAACACAAAGATACAGCTCAAGATGGGTAAGGAGAAGGTTACAAAAATACCTCAAATGTTGTGTGCACAGAATTGCATGTGTTTTACCAAAACATTCAGAAACAGAAAACACAAGATGAAATAAAAGTAAAATAATGACGCAAATGACATTAAGCACATCCTGTTTCTATTATGGGGTATTTCCTGACCCCAGGGTGTCTGATGTCTCTGCCACTGGGGAAAAAAAATCAGTTTCTACAGAAGGGGAATTAAGACAATTAAAGTGTCTTACTTCAGCTTTATGGCATCATGATTCATTAAATAATAATATGGGCAAGAACATCTGGGTTACCCAAGGTTGGGAATCGCTGTCTTAGAAGATCACAAGCTGAATAAGTGCTTCTTTGATGAGGCTTCAAAGAAATATAAAAGTCTCCATAAACAGAACTCTGATGCCTGAATCATGAGAAAATATGGATCCACTGTGTTTTGTACTGACCAGGCTACACTGGAAGTATTGTGCAAAGTTCTGGGAACCATACTTCTTAAGAAGCACATTGACAAACTGGTATGTGTTTGGAGGAGGGTGGTATGTGGTGGAACTGAATGTCCTCCAATATGTCTCTCAACTCAATGGTTCTATGAGACCAGAGAATTCTAAAATGGAATGAACAACATGGGAAAAATAATCTGCCATGCATTGCATGTAAATATGTACATGTGTAAAAGTCAAACCAAACCAAAACAAAGAACATTGTTTTTCCAGGAAAGCTCATTCAACTATGAACAAAAAGAGGTTTACTCAGCTGGCACTGAACCACCCAAGATCAGCTCTAGTAACAGGCAGGCTATTGCAAGAAGTAGAATTCAAGTTACCTGTCTAAGGCTGTAAACTGCTTTCTATTTTACCGTTAGACAAAGGTACCATTTACCTTTACTTTTGTCTCATTTAATTTGACCATCAAATAGATGTGGTTCACATCTAGCTGATTATTCCCACTCCAACCAATGAAACAGAAAGCACATGTGATTCATCAACTGGGAAATCTACAAAGAACTTTGATCAAAACATGTGAAATGACCCAAGGAGTGAAAGGAATATCTATAAAAGCACTGGAAGTTAGATGAAAGACATTTTTAAAAGATGAAAGGAAGGTGCTAGAAATCCTGTAGTCCTCTGAGAATATCTGAAACGTATGGTCAGAAAATATAAAGTTATTGAGGCAGCAGTTCTCATCAGTACTTACTTGGAAATGGGGCTTATTTCTGAGTAAGAAAGAGCTCCCTGCATCTGTGAAATAACTTTTCTGGCTTTTGCAAATGAGGAATAAAGCAGAAATCTACAAACATGTAACTTGTTTTCATTTCACATAGGATGTGCAGGTAATGTGCTTATCTCCACTCTGCCACTCTGATTTGATTCTGCTAGAGTTAGAATACACAAATAAAGCTATAGTGAAAAACTGCTCACATAGACTTCATATGTATTTCCTCTCTGTTTAACAGGGAACTGACCCTCTACACATACTGGTTTTCTGAGAGAGATTTCCTTTGAACTGCTTGTCATTTCTTATTGCTAAAAACCACACCATTCTATTATTCCATTTTCCATTTCTGCGCCCTTCCAATAGCTGTGGTAGTTTTTCCTTTGTACACCAACCTACATCTGGAAGGAGAAAGGGGCTGTGCTTCTCCATTAGAATAAATATTACCATATTATATTCAAGTTGAAGGACAATTCCTGTCTTTTCCACATGACTATATGCTCTGTCCTTTCTTCCTAATACTAGTTCCCAGATAAGATGGAAGGAGTTTGTGGTGTGAAGAGCAGGCATCATCTCCTTCCTTCAGAGTAGTTGGGAGGAAGGAAGCGTGCGAGGCTGCTGCTGGAGATTAAAGAGAGCCAGTCGTGCCTTCTGGCAAAGCCACACACAAAAAAAAGTCTTATAAGAAAAACGTTGGAAGGGGGTCCAATCTAAGATAATTTCTTCCCCTTTCAGCATCTGAGAAAGATTTATTTTGCTGTGCATCTGTCCCTTTATCAGATTTTGGAAGCTGGGTTTGAATTCTCCATGTAACATTAATATGGAACAATAGAATAAGGTCCCAGATGCATACAAAATAATTCTTGGTATTTGAAGAAATCTCACCAGCATGCCATTTATTGTTGAGACAAACTCTCTCAAGAGGATAAGCAAGCTGGTCAAGGATTCTGTGACCACTGTAGGAATTCTCACCTTCAGCATGAAAGTAAGGCACCAAATGTTCACACAACTTGCACAAAAAGCCTCCAGTGTCTTTTCTATCTCTGA
Organism: Intellagama lesueurii; assembly: GCA_037013535.1. Classification (NCBI taxonomy): domain Eukaryota; kingdom Metazoa; phylum Chordata; class Lepidosauria; order Squamata; family Agamidae; genus Intellagama; species Intellagama lesueurii. Next base: position 88,164,683 of record JBAJHW010000004.1, on the reverse strand, counting down.
AACTCACTGCCCATACACAGTGAGTGCAAAAGGGCATGCTGATTGCTCACAAACAGCCCAACAGCCCACCAAAGGCTGAATAATTCACGCAACAATAGCTATTATTGTTGTTTTATTTTATACAATTGCATAAAAAAATTAGTTTTCCCAATGCATAAATGGTGTCTGAGATTTGAAAAGAAAAAAATGGTCCTCTAACAGAAGAAGATTATTTGTTTGCTTGTTTGCATTTTTTTTTCACTTAACATGTAAAGATGAACCAGGCTATCTTGTAGTCTGAGTGGATGGGGGTTGCCCCCCAAATCAGTTTATGGTAAGTCTCCTCCCTTTTTTCTACTGTTAATGATAAAAGCCATTTCAGGGAGATAAGGGAAGTGAAATGCAGAGGCATCAGTCCATGTATATCTTTCACAGCTCCAGGGCCTCAACAATAATAACTATACCCAGTTTTTAAAAAGAACAAAGGATGAACAATGTCCCAAGGCTCACAGAAAGTGGCATAGCTAATATACTGGTTTGTTCTGAGACAGAACAAATATAGTCAGTTAACTGACCACAGCTGCCTCAAGAAGAATAAGGTTGCTGCTGGAGGTGAACAACAAGATGATGTCTCCTCCCATTCCATGAGCAGGACAGAGCAGTCAAGATTAGCAGTTGAAGGACTGATGATAGGACAGCATCTTCCACCATACCTTAAGGCAATAAGGTTGTTTCGAGGGCAAACCATGGGGCAGCAAAATCCTTCAGCACCTTACTGTTTCTCTCTGTTCATCAGTGTCTGCTGCTCAAAGTAGCTATCACATTCCACCTAATAATAGGCCAGTCTTTACCTCACTATTATTTATCCTAGGCAAATATTCTTTAGCTGTATTCATGTGCTAACAAATCTAGCTTCCTGAATACACTTGGGGGAAAATACCTAACACTGATCCCTATACATTCTCACTCTTCATATGATGACAGAAGTGGCTGAAGAGGGAGAATGAAGGACAGGTGAGCAGGAACCTCTCCCTTCAGACATTTCCATGATCATGTGAAGAAAACGATGACTGAGAGAGGAGGGTAACACACTCCCCACCGAATGTGTTGAGGCAACTAGATCCATTAACACTTGAATAGGGATTTTGAGAAGATGAAAATCCAGAAGGGAAGGAGGGAATATTTCTAACCATTTAACAGGAATGGACAACACCAACAGGCCAAGGACCAATATCACACATCTGGATCCCACCATGGGCCACACATCTTTGACACCACAGACTACATATCCCTGAAATTGGGTGCATAGCCACTGCAAGGTGGGGAGAATCCCACCTCCAGTTTTCCCACTGTGCACACAGACCAGGAGCAGGCACTGTGTTTTAGAGGACAACCACATTCCCACAAGTGTCCACGAAGGATAATTATCCTCTAAACCGAGGCATTCACTCTTAAACTAACTTCTTCTAGTGATAACATTTTTTTTTAAAAAATGCTGCTTTGGTGAAATTTGACAGCACTGACTTTGAGGGAAGTAGCAGGGCCTCCAAAAATATTGGAAGGGGATCACCAAAATAAAAGAGGTGGGAGTCCTTGAACAGTTAACCCCAGCAGTAACACAGACATACTAATAAAGAATTATTACAGGGAATGGAACAGAAGTGCTCCCTAACATACAAATGGCACCTTGTGAATACAAATGTGTATATGGTACAACAATAGCATTTATTGAAAAATAATGAACATTTTTACTATATACATTTTGTGATCCGTTATAAACTAAGCAGGTACCTTGTGCTTTTCAAGATGTTTTTTTGACTGCAACTGTGATCAGCCCTAGGCAGCATAGCTAACGTGGAAGAATGATGGGACTTGCAGTTCAAGAACAGGTCCCTGATTAGATTCCTATATGACAGTACGCAAGCTAGGGAAATGGGCAGGCATATTCAATTTTCTGTCGTAATATCGCTCATTCCTTGCAGAAAACAACGGAATTGAAAATAACTTTTACTGCCCCTGAGTCAACAATCTATCAGAGGATCCTAAGAGCCTTAGAGCAGTGATGTCACTTTAAAAAGAAACACCCACACAAAGCAAGTCAGAATTCCTGGTCTCCACCCATCTTGTTTAACAAATTGCTGGAACGCCCTGAGGCACTAAGCATTCAACAGATATACCTAAGCAATGTGCTATATAATAAAACAACTTACTCCAGTAGCACATTTAAATGACGTGTATAAATATACATATATGTGCATAGGTTGCTGACACTTTTATTTTTCCTACAACGGATGTTTTTCTGTGGTGCATGGTTATTCAGAGAGGCAAAGAGATGGATTTCCGACCAGTTACCCACACAAGTAAGTATTCTGACAGCAGTAGCTGATTTGGAAAAACTGAACAGTTCAAGGTTTCTAAAAGTAGTAGATCTGGTGTTAGTGTTGTTTGATAGCTGATGAAAGGGTGAGACAGTTTGGAATGTGGATGTATTTTCAGTGTGTGTACAGTTTATAACAAAACACTTTGTGAAGGGGAGGGGAGGCTACTCCTTGGAAGCACTTTAATGACAATTATGAAATCTGGGAAATTGGGGTAGAAATTCAGACTCCTTAATTTTACCGTTTGCTGAAAGATGAGCACAGGAAACAAAGGTCAGTCTCACATTTACACATAAGTTCTTATCTTCCCCAAGAGTTTTCTCAAATCCACTTTGTGCGTAAGACGATTAATTTGTGGCTTTTTAAAAATGCCACAAAGGAATTACATTTTGAACAGTTTCCTTCTTGTCTGATGATTGGGGGAAAGACTGTAAAAATAATGAGATGGAATCATTCCAAAGTGAGTAATATACAGAATTAAATTTGACAAGGGCTATGAGATTATCCCAGTCTCTGCACTGAAGTTCTGGTGTGGTTCATGGTTTTGATAGAGAAGAAAAGTTAAAGAGTTTGCTCGGAAATTTTTGTAGTTTTCTTTCTTAGATGATCTAGGTTTTGCACCATTAAAACATGGAGGTAACCAATGGTAAGCCCTCTTGCATCTAATTCAGCTGTGTACAGATGCAAGCAGAAAACTGAAGTGGGTGAACAGTTTTGAGCAAGTGCCTCTTGGTATCTTTCAGGGCAATATGTAGCCTGTAGACCTTTGCCTTGTCCTAGAGAATGAGATTTGGGGTTGGTCTGGGTGATGCCTGTAGGTCTCTCATAGCCCTGAAGTTCTGAGCTAATGGAACTGGTGGACTGCTAGAGGTTGCCTTGATGTCCATGGCAAAATGACCATTCATGGCATTTTCTGGGCTTCCCCTTCCAAATGAATATGCCAGGTTGGTACCTGGGTAGGTTACAGCCAGAGGAGGCAACATGAATTAATTGAAGTTTTGGGAGATTTAGTCAAAGACCTTAAATAGACCTCTCAAGGCACCTTTAGGGGGCACAAGCCAAGGATGGAAAATGTTACTTTTTTTGCACTACAATTCCCAGAATACCTTCAGCCAGCATGGTCATGTGGTAGCACTTTTACCCTAGAATGCGGTATTGAAGAGCCTCGTGGCACAGTAGTTAAACTGCTGTACTGCAACCAAAACTCTGCTCACAACCCAGGTTCAGTCCTAGGTAGCTGGCTCAAGGTTCACTCAGCCTTCCATTCTTCCGAGGTCAGTAAACTGAGTAACCTGCATTGCTGGGGAAAGGCAATGTGTAGCCTGCATAATTAAATTGTAAACAACCCAGATAGTGCTCTAAGCACCAGGGGGGGGGGGGATATAAGCATCACACTTTGCTTTTGCTTTAAAGTTAATACAACTGGAAATAGTTAAATGATGGATGAGTTGGCACTTCTCCTTTCTTATTTTCTCTCCTTCCTACCCCACTCCCACAAGCAGTATATCAGTGAATGTGTAAAAAGAATCAGTCTAGGAAAAAGAAGATATCTTGGTAATTACTTCCCTCTCATTTTGCATGAATGAATCAGTCATTTTACAATTCTTGTGTTTCTGTTTGAAATAAATGTACAAAATGGATTCTGGGAAAATTGAAAATAGATTTGCATGTTGAATAGAGACTATCGCAATGACAAGTCCAAATTGCAATAGATGCCATTAAATGCACCAAACACACTGGATGAAAACAGGGATTGACACATTTAAGGCACCATTCCATTCGTAACAGGTGCAGTTTTGCACATTCCGATAATTGTATGCAAATGTCTATGGCGGCAGCTGCTTTTTGTAGGTAAAAGCAAGTAATTAAATATGTAAATGTTATTTTGCTTCCACAGAGAGCATTTAAGCAAAAATCAAATGAAGCCATACAAATATCAGGCCTGTCATGTTTTATTTTGTTATGCCCCTTGAGTTGACTGAAGATGATTTAATAATAAAAGGTAGCATGATGGAAATATTCTAAAATCCACAGTAAGACAAAACTTTTATTAGAGCCAACTGTAGCATCGAAAAGTAAGTGAGCAAAATTTCATTGTGTTGGATATAAAGCTGATTGGCTTTAGGGAGCGGAGACTAGAAAAGGCTGGCCTGAGGCTGAAAGAACAAGAGCTGCATTTACTCATATAGTGTATCTTCGCTACACAAGTACACCCACTCACTACTACTTTAATCGCCATGGATCCATCTTCAGGAATCCTGTGATCTGGAGAGATGCTCAAAAGTTTTTGCTAGGGAACTCTAATACTGTCATTCAGGGGAATACACCACAGCTCCCTAACAAATAATTCTAAGCAGATATGTGCCAATTTGTGCTTTTGGAAGCACAGGCTGCTTTGGGTGAAGCTGCCAAGTCTCAGGGCAGCAGTATAAGTCTTAGAGAATTGCTATGTCTCCCTCAGTTTTCGTGCAGGGAGACAAATCTCAAAATGGGCAGTCCTGAAAGAGGAAAAAATAATAATTAACATGTTAGTGACTTTTAAAGCATGGATCCCCACCTTCGTGCATTTCTAGCTGGTACCAGGGATCATTGGCTTAGTGTGAAGGTGTTAGAGTTTGTGCTGATCCAAATGCCACAGGAGACAAAAGTGCATGCAACAACTTTTTCTTTCCTACCCACTGTGCTGTGGGACATGAAAAAGGAGAAGGAGAAAGTGGTATGTCCCCTCAAAAAAAGACACAGAAAGTGCATGCTTTGAATAAAATAAAATAAAATAAAATTAGGAGGTGATGCTGCTTATTCTCCTAACATTAGTAGATTTCCATGCCTCTGTGTTTTGGTGCCTGGGGCAAAGTTGCAGCTGGTGTACCCAAGTTGCAGCTCTCACTCCACCTCTACTCCCTCACTATTGCCTTTTTGATGCACCAATATTGACCCTATTGGGCCACTTGGAACAAGGCAACAAGTGCTGACCAGGCCACGCTAGCTTAGCATAGCTTGCATACATGCACATCTAGTGGAATAAGTCAAAGTGCTATCCTATGAATCTGAATCCTGTTCAACTCCTATTCAATCCTTCAAAAAATCTCTGGTTTATGAATTTGGGATATTGTGTTTCTATATCCATGATTCAAAATGCCAGGAAATGGCCCAATATTGCTGCACAATATTGTGCCTGCGTTGCAAGCAGGAAAAAGGATGCCAAGCTTTACATAGCAAAGGGCAGCCTGAATGTTGACAGCACCAATGGCAGCAGTCAAGATGGTCTACAGAATGTCCTTCTGTGTTCACAATGGTAATTCACCATGCAAGGGAAAATCCCATAACCTGTCTCCTTTTTTCATCAGCCAGACACTTCTCACTCAAACAAAAAGCAATGGTCTGGGCTGTTTTTCAACAACTGTGAATGGTAATGAGCTTTATAAAATAGAAATTTAAATATACATACACTATATACAAATTCCAACAGAAATTTCCCTCATGTAGAATTACCTAGTGCTAGAGAATCTAGAAGATGAGCACATGATCCATACTATGGTTACTGGGAGAAGACAGAAGTGAGAAAAGCTTGGATGTGGCTATGGTCTCTCTTTGCCAAAACATTTTGAAGGGCTGTTTTAGACTCAATGAAATGGTGAAGCAATGGTTTGAGTCAGTGCAATACATATAATGGAGAAACTTATACACTCTTTAACCTCTAAGGTAAACTAATATAGTCATGCCTGCTGCACAGAATGCAGACTATAAAGCTATGTTCCAATTTCCAAATGCTTTCCTTGAGTTAGGAAGAAGAAAAGCTATATCAGACAAAAAGGAGGAAGAAAAGCTATATCAGACAAAAGCTCTATGAACATGTTGTGTGCATGCTTTCCAATAGATGTCCCCTCACCTTTTGAAATTTAAAAAAAAAAGGGAGGGGGGAGAGCTGAGAGTTAGCAAAAATTGTTATTGGAAACCAAGGTCAAAATCCTCCGAGACAGTTAAATTTGACAGGGACAAAAATCAACTCATGTGAAATGTGGTGTTGGGGAAAGTCTTACAGATATCACAGATAGCCAGAAAGGCAGAGAAATGGGTGCTCAAGCAAGTCAAGCCTGAATACTCACTAGAACAAAAACAAGTCAACTGAGGCTATCCTGCCATGCACATATAATGAAAATACAGAACTGAGTATAGAAGACAATATTGCTGGGAAAAGGTGTGTGTGTGTGGGGGGCAATAGGAAGGCCTAATACAAGGCAGATTATCTCAATAAAGTAAACCATTGCTCTTAGTTTGCAAGACCTGAGCAGAACTTACTGGAAAAGACAATATTGCTAGGAAGGGTAGGTAGTAGGAAGACAGAACAACCTAACGTGAGATGTTGTTGATTTTCAAGATCTGAGCAGAGTTGTTAATGGTATGACATTTTGGAGGTCATTAACTCATCTAGTCACCACACATGAGAAGTGACTTGGTGGCACATAACAGCTTTGGAGTTTTTTCTTAATTACTAAACAATTGTATAGTGAGAAGACAAGTGGAATGGTTGAAAGTATAACAGGATACAGGCACCACAAAACCAAATCAAATTATTTCACAGCTTTAACAAGTAAGCTTCTGGAGATTTTTTCCCCTCTATTCTTTTAAAAATCTCTTTTAAAATATCTTTACAATCAGGCACAGAATGCCTTTGTAAGCATAAATATCTGTTTGACCAGGAAGGAGTTAAAAAGTTCTCCTCCTGAGAGTCAGCTAATTGCATCCTGACTGACAGGGTTAAAGTTCAGATGGCCCCAGATCTGGAGCTGATTTCCTCTTTGAAAACTTGTGTCAGGAACCAGGTCTCAGAAGTCCTGAGAGCATGTGTACTGAAAGGACTCACAGCTGGGACAAACACAACTGCTCTGTTATTTTGTAATGCAGAGATGCATTGAAGATGATTTACAAAAATGTATGCTAGTTCTCTGGAATTAGCAAATGTCCCTTTTTAGAGCATTTTCACTCCATTACTTTCTTTAAAGCAAGCCTGTTTTTTTTTACTCTTTAAATAAATCCTGTCTTTTGACTCTCTTTCCATGACCTTTCATTGCCTTACAGTTTTCCCCATGAAACTGCAACATTGTATCTACTTTGGAACACTCTTGCTGATAAGCCTGTTCCATACATGCTCAGTCTTATAACAAAGTGGTTGTATTTCCTTTTCGAAAGGCTTTTTTTTTTGAGGATTAATAATTCAGCCCCTGCAGTCTGTATTCTTTCCAAATAAAAAAGGGGGTGGGGCCAACCATTCTCTTTCAAGATAAGCAAGATTAGTCTTTTTAATTTATTTGATCTGTCTTAAATTTCGCAATGTCACCTATTTCTGCATTGGTGCTGATCCAAAGTCCAATGACAAAATTATAATTTTTTGCTTCTGCTGCCTCATTTTTAGAATTGCCTTGTAGAATGTTGATTTGCTCTGCTGCACAATAACATAGCTTTATAATCCTTAAACAAGTGCAATCCCTAATGAAAAAGGACAGTGTTTCACACAGCATTTTAAAGGAGACAGCATGAGAGAGTTGGTTTTCGAAACCTGATGAAGCATAGACACCTTCCAAAAGCTTTCCATTCCCTGCCATAAGGAGGAAACCATCATATTCTTTTTTCTTCATTTTCAAATTATATGCAAGTAAACGTCCATGACTAAAAATGTGTGCATTTGAAACAGTGTACAGAAAGCACCCTTGAGTCAGTGGGGAAAGTGCATAACAATGCGTGCCTCAACCATTGATGCTGAATATGTATGAATTTCTGTGTGGAAAGCGGAGAAAGGACCTCAAAACCTGATATGGAACCTTGATAGGATGAGAATATTGGTAGGATTTGGAAAAATGCAATATAAAGGAAAATGACAGATTTTCACATTCCTATGTCCCCAAGAATCATGATCAGCTGGTGGCTAACTCAATGGCTTGGGAAGGGTAATTAATTTGGGACATGAATCAAAGCAATGGGCTGAACACAGGTGAGATGAGGAAGACTTTGTTATGCCTGAAAAATGACAAGGAGGAGAAGGAAACAGGAGGCTTTTTGAAATATTAGGCTTGAATGCCAAAAACACCCAAGCTAGAGCTGGCCTTGATGTTGCTTTTATGAATATCACAGCCCTGCTTTTGTGTGGCATGCAAAGAGAAGGATAGAACAAGTTCCAGAGAATAGCAAAAATGTCATTTTACTTTGCTATAGAGCAGGCTTTGCCATAGAGTTGGTGAAACAAAAGCTGGTAACTGAGGTTGTTCTTTTCATCTCAGATGGCACAAGAAAGGACGACACCATTGAGCAGGGGGAAAGGTGGCTTTAGTGTTTGTTTTTTCTTGAGTGATTTAAAAGCATGTGAATGAGTACTCTTTTTGAAAGCAAGAATGTAAACCTCTGTGTTTTCTTTACGACACAGTTTAAACAGCCATAATCAGACTACATGGTATACAGTACGATTGCTGCTTTCTAAAATTGTTTGTGTTCTGATTTGCTATGTAGGCAGGTGAAATTACCAGCAAGTCCTCAAAAGTGGGTCCAATTTAGCAGAGATTTCAATAGGCAGAAGAGAGAATGAGATGTTTTTAAAAGCAATGTAAGAGCCCTGCTACCTTTAGGTATTATGGTATCCATATTCTCTGTAAGGACGTGCAAGGAACCAGTTTCTGGTTCAAGGCTTGTCTTGATTCAAAGTGTCATTATCTACATGGCAGTTGCAGCTTGCAGTCCAGAGTGCAACACAAAGCACTGATTTAGTCCGCGGGAAAATGCTTTCAAGTACTGTGTCCAATTCAGGAATGTAGGAAGTTGACTCACAGTGAGTCAGATTGTTGGTCTGCTTAGTCTAGTAGAGTCAACTCTGTATGGCAACAGCTTTTTAGGTTTTAAGGCAGGATTCCTTCCCATCCTGTAGATCCCAGGCACTCCCTCGTGGTCTCTTGTCCAAGGGCTAAACAATCCCACGCAGCTTCCTTAAAATAAAATAAAAAAGACTCATGTATTCCAGGTGATATAGATAACAGGCATGCATATCTAGGGTTGGGGAGGGGATAAACGAATAAAGGGACATATCCTATTAAAAGAGGAGCATGCAAATGAAACAATGGAGGTGGGAAAGAAAATTGGGAACTGGATATGTTACCAACCATCTCTTTATTAGATGAAAGGTCCCTGTGTTTTAAATAACTGAAAAATGACTATATAGTCACCAAAAGCAAGGGAGGTACTTCTAGATACTTTGGGAACACCTTAGACAAACATACAAATAGAGCTGAAAAGAACCCTGTTCAACCAGAATGTGTGATCTTATATAAGGCTGCTTCGAGCCCAAGAATTCTGAGGAAGATGAGATGGGAAAAGCCAAAACAATTCTAGGAGGAAAGACTGAAAGAATTGGGCATGTTTAGCCTTGAGAAAAGAAGACAGAGGGATGATATGATAACACTTTTCAAATACTTGAAAGACTGTCATACAGAGGCGGGGCAGGATCTCTTCTCGATCATCCCAGAGTGCAGGACACACAACAATGGGTTCAGGTTACAGGAAGCCAGATTTCAGTTGAATATCAGGAAAATCTTCCTAACTGTTAGAGCAGTACAGCAATGGAACCAATTACCTCGAGAGGTGGTGAGTGCTCCAAAACTGGAGGCATTCAAGAGAAACGTAGACAACGTGGCAGATATCCTTTGATCTATATTCCTGCATTGAGCAGGGGGTTGAACTTGATGGCCTTGTCGGCCCCTTCCAACTTCGCTATTCTATGATTCTATGATTCTATGATTCTATGAATCCAGAATTCAGGCAGATGATAGGCCTATTTAGGTGTTGAGTTCCTTCATATTGTTAGAATTCAATCAAGGGAAAGGTGGGACTCACCCACCAGCTGTACCTTTTCCTCTATGCCCCTATGCCCAGCCATCTTATTCTGCACATACTGGTTATGAAGGCCAGCTTCACTTTTAAAAATAAAGCTGTTTTCATCCTTAATATAATTGCTGTAAATTTTCCTGGGGGAACAATCCCCATTTATACAGATAGAATTTAGGAAGTGGAGCTCTTCCCTTAGTAAAGACGAATAACATGCTGAATCTGTCCACCAAATAGCTAATAAAAATGCTGAGCCTATAAGAAAAAAGAGAAGATAACCCTAAATCAACACTACAGAAAGTTTCAAAGGCAGAGTTTTAGCAGCTAAGCACTCAAAACTCTAGGCCTGGAAAAACTGATCTGTCAGTCTTGGCTTCTTTCATAATCAGTTAAAAAAAAAAATAAGTCAAGTTCTTTCCAGCCCAAAAATGAAGAAATTTGCAAATCTGGGGGAAATGAACCAAAATGAACCTTCCACCCATCCTTTGCTGTAAGCACATGGGGCCTAGGCTTCCTATGTGATTTATAACTCCTGTATGGCTTTCCTACAGGCACACTGCAAGGTCCCCACTTCAGACCTCTCCAGCCAACATGTGGATCTTGGAGGGCCAGGCCCCTGGGAGCCTGGTCTTTCCTTCCCCTCACAGATTCTAATTTTCTAAGGGAGCCAACACCCACCTTGGGGATATGTGGTTGTCCACTGATCAAGTATATGACTGTGATGAGCTTCAGATGAAATGTTTGTATATGAGATGAGAACAAAACCAGAAGCAGGAGAATAAAGGAAAGAAGAAGAGCGCACTGGTTAGAAACATAGGAAACTACTTCTATGGAGTCAGACCTCTATAGCCTCTCTGCCTCAGTATTGCCTAGTAGAACCTGTTCTCCAGGGCTTCTGCTAGGACACATTCGTAGCTCTACCTGGGGATCTGTGGCATGTTGTCCTTGTAGACTCCCATCCAAATAGTAACCAGATCTAATTCTTCTTAGTTTCTGAAGCCAGATGAGATGGGTGTGTTCTGGGTGTCATGATGGTTCAAGCTGCTGGTGGTTTACACAGAGGAGAGATGAGAGTTGGGGATTTGCGTTTTCCACCTCTGAAACTGCAACCCTCCCACTATACAGCTGTGAAATAATCCGGTTTTAAAACTTGTTAAATAAGTGCTCTATATAGCACAGCAGGAGAAATGTTCAGTGTTTGGCAGGGCTGGTGAAGTCTTGTCTGAACAGTACTGCAAAGCTCCTGATCCTGTGTACAGCCAGGAATGGGAGCCCTTCTCTGAGAGCAAAGTGCAACTCTTGCACCACACACAGCCTTCCTAGGCCATTTTTGTGCCCTTGGCCACATCAGACTGAAAAAAAAAAGTAATTTGTCACTCCTGGAATTACTCCCAGGAGCAGTGATACATCACAGCCCTCTTCCTTGCAGATTTCAAAACCCAGTGGATTTCTGGGCACACCTGCCTTCATTCTCCAGCCACATTTTCTTCCACACAGCCACCATAGGATCCTGATCCTCCTCTACTGAAGTTGCCAACCCCTACTATCTTTGTTTGGATATCTTATATCTATTATTGAAGTTAATACTGCTGCAGTATTATCAAATAGGTTACAACTCTGCACTGATATGGTTCTTTTAATTGGCCTACTCCACATTCTGAATACTGACTTTTTTCTCCACATGGTCATGCTACTTTCCCAGATGAACAAGGTTGTACCAAAGAGCAGAAAGAAAAGCAGAAGTCTGGTTTCCAGGGGAAATGTGAGGAGGGACGAAATAATTCTACCATTGAGAGCTGTGTAACAAATTTCTCCAACATCTATGAGTTAGGTAAGGTTCCTATTTTGTTTCAGCAGAGACATTCATTTGCATAAGTGTGAGTGTCTCTGTGTTTATGTCTCTGTGCATTGCGTAGTGATGAGTTGAGGAAGCATCACATTTCTCTGAATGCCTTCACCATTGCATGAGTTTTCTGCCTGTCTAGTTCTCCCCTTTAACATTATCATGGAAGTATACAGCAAAAGTATCCCTTTTTTTTACTATTGTGTCTCTCTTCTGCCACCATCATTTGCTTTGCTGTGTTTTTAGTTAGTATGGGGGCGGTTCTCTTTTGTTCGCAGTTTTAATTTGATGTTTATCATTGAATTTTATTATGGAATGTTATTTCTGTCTATAACGTGATGTTGTAAGCTGCCCAGAGTAGTGGTCTAGCAACTAGATGGGTGGGATAAAAATTGAAATAAATACTTAGATAAAATATATGTGCCCACCTTTTTGTTTTCAGAGAAATATCTGAAGCAAACCACATAAGAGGTCTGAAGGGGTTGGGGGGAAGAGGTGTTTTTCTTTTGTTATCTGGACACTGTAAATGGAAGGTTGCTAGAGTTCATTTCATCATTGTCTGCCTACGATTCAAGCCGAGAGAATTTCCCTCTGTGAGAAAAATAAAATATAGGATGGAAATCGCATGTTAACACTGAGAAAAACATGTAGGCCTGAATCAGAATTAAAACTTTGGTTCAGGGCTGTATGCCTCACAAAAGTCAAAGATGACAGCCGGGGAGAGATACCACAGGATGAGAAATGTACTGAAAGAGAGGAACTGCTGCATGATATTGGGCAAGAGTTGACCACAACTTCAGTGTTTCACTGTTCTCCTGGAACATCAAAAAACCGCAAAAGGGTGTAGACAACGTTGTATCAAGGCTATAAAATGCTTAACAGTGTATGATCAAATTGCCTTGCGCCACAGGACAGTGCAATTTCCTGTTGGGTAATGTGCCTCTAATTGCAATTAGATCTTATTACTTTTAATAAAGCTATCTGCGCTGAGACAGTCTCATTTGTTCTAGAGTTCATTTTTTATTCACACCTCTGCTGTTTTGGAATGTGGCTCCCCACTTTGCTCAAATCCTGGACTGCTCCTTTCTTTCACAGCCAGGTCTTGTTCCATCTATTTCTCTCATACATAGTTTGACCATTGTGTAGCAGAGTCCATTCTCTCTTGTGTCTCTCTGCTTCTGCCTCTCTCTCTCTCTCTCTCTCTCTCTCTTTATTGTACGGTATATACAGAATTCTACTTGGGGAAATTCTTACTTAGAAAGTTGGTTTATAAATCTATACAGTGAATGAATGAAAGAAAGGGCCAGAAATGATATTTTTCCTTTGTTCAATTGTGGATTTAAAGGCACAAGGCTAATTCACTGGCAATGTGGCAATCTTATATGAACGCTCCTTTGCCAGAGCATTACTCCTGAATCGTACATTTCATTACACATCCCTTCCTGGGACATTTTTCTCCTCTAGACCTACTGCCTGCCCAGAATGGAGAGGAATGTACAGAGCATTTCCTTCATGAAGTGGTGGATATTCTCTTGAGTTATATCAAGAAGACCTATGACAGAAAGAGCAAAGTGCTGGATTTCCACCATCCCCATCAACTTCTGGAAGGGCTGGAAGGCTTCAGTGTGGAACTTTCTGAACAACCGGAACCTTTGGAGCAGATATTGGTTGACTGTAGGGATACTTTGAAATACGGAGCTAAAACAGGTAACAAATGGAGAAGTATAGATCTGCCATTTCTCCCAGTATTCAGTGTGTGTGTGTGTGTTTTTGGGGGGGGGCAGAAGTTGTTTCTATCCTGTCTGTGAAGAAATTGTAGAGTTTGATAAATTCTTAGCAACAACAAACTGGCATTAAATGCTCCTCCATCTCAACCAGTCACATTCAATAGAAACTGCTGCTCTCAGCATGGAAAGGACCATTTGCCCTCCCAACCCCGGAATAAAGACGTGAGACAAGAAATATGGATTAAAACACGGGCCACACTTTATTAATCATAATCAATGTTGCCATCCTTTGGCAAAGGGGGCCCTGCCGTAGTGCGGAATCAGGTTAAAACACAGAGGTCTCACCGGACCCCCTAAGCAACAAATGGGTGAGTCCCCGCCCCCAAATTTTCGCTGTCTTAAAGACAGCGAGAACCTGGCCAGCTGCAATTTGACCACCCCAGACCTCAAGCCAGCTTTTCCTTGTTGACTGTTGGTCCGGTTGTGGCCCCAGCGCATCTTTCCCCCCAAGCACTGTAATCGCACGATCCGCAGCACTGGGAGGTCAGATGGGCTACTGCTTACCTGAATTTGCAATGGGACTCACCAGAAAACCTGTTATATTCGCACTACCCACCATGGCATAGGAACTAGCCCAGTTAAGTCCCATGCCCACCATCGAGCCGATCAAGCTCAACAAGCAGGCCCCCCTTGATGTCTTCCAAGAAGACATCCAAACCCAAATCGGACAGATGTACACCATCGTTCCGAAAAAACTCAGGCCTATCCAAGCGGATCCTCTGGTGACCAATCACTGATCCAAGGCCGCTGCAGACCGCTCTGCAGACCTCCCGGTTAACACTCCTGCATGCTGTGTTAATGGAGAAAAATTCCTGGCATCTCTCCATGCCAACCGAGGGACGATCGTTGACCACACAATATGCATTGCTGGATATGTGGCCTTCAGCCATTTCAGGTCGCACAAAACATCCAATATCAATGCCTTACTGTGATGTCTGGCCAGATCATTGCCACCCAGATGTATTACCAACAAATCTGGTGGAACCTGGCCAAAGGCCACTGCCCTACATAGCTGACTCCACAGCATTCCACGCAGCCCTCTCCAAACGATGTGAGCTCTGGCTCCAAGGTCCAAGTTGCTCCCCCATGGGGATGCAGCTGCATAACGCGCTGCCCAATAAACATAGCTGTGGCCCAGAATAACAACGTGCCTCCGCCTCACTGTCGCCACGAGACCTGTAAAGATATAACAAAACCAGGCACCTGCTTAGGAAGTGTTCTGATGTATCTACGATAGCTGGATGAAGACCACCAACCCAAACGCTTAATTTCATCTGTGTTATATCCCAAGGCTGCTGCGGTGGATGCTGCACCAATTCTAAATGAATGTGTGCCAAATCTCAATCCCTGCACACCAACCCTATCCAGAGCTACATCCGTCAACTTCCAAAACTGATACTTTATTAGCGGGGAATCATCTTCGTGTTTAAAGAAATAGCTTTGATCCTGCCCCCGCACCTCTAGGTACGCAATCGTGGCTCTCACAGGGCAAATGCTTTCCATATGGCAACGTGCTAAAGTGAGTTGGGCACCCCTACCTAGTTGATGGGCCTTGGATCGTCGAATATGTATTTGAACCATCCCGTCCACAACACGAACATCCTGCCATTGCAGTGCTACCCTGGTCCGGTCATTCTTCCCCGTAGCAACTACCTCGCTAATCCAGAGGGCCCCAAAAAAACATCAACAAGGACGCCGCTTTAAATAAAACAATTTTGTATTGGTCCCTACACAAAAACTCCCACTGCTTACAAATTCCTTCTAAGCGCGGGTGATATGGGAGCCCTAGTGTCCTGTACTCTACCCATTTCCTTGGACCAACCTTCAATCATTTTCTTGATGCTGTAATCTGATAAATAATCCTGATAGTCATTAAGCCTAGCATGGAATGCAAGCGCATATAACCTACCCTGTATAGTACCAGGCGCCAATCCCTTCCTATTCAAATACACAATAAATTGCTGAAGGTGATCCACTGGCACCGGCCAAACCGAATCCAGATTGACCAGCTTCCTAAATTCCTGGAACTCTATACTCACAGCCAAGTACCCCTTCTGTGTCCGCGGTGCGACTGCCAAGCCTATTGCTCTTTCCGCATCTTCGTGCCAATTTACCAGACCTCTGGGGGCAGAATTTCTGGGAACTCGTTGGCTCCGGGGTCTAGCTCCCTGAACAGCTCGATCTGTTGGCGCGACAATGCATCAGCTAATCTATTTTCTACACCTAGTACATGTCGGGCCTGCACTAATATGTTAAACTGCAGGGCCCGTAAGGTGAATGCCCTGACTAAAGATATGACTCGTTCCGAATGCGACATAAGGTTGATTATGATATAAACAACCGCCTGATTGTCGCACCAAAATCTCACCACTGAGTTTGACCACTCCTCAGCCCACAGTCAGAGCGTGCCAACGATTGGGAAAAATTCTAGGAATGTTAAATCCCTGGTAATGCCAGTCCAATGCCACTCTTCGGGCCACATGCCAGCACACCATCTACCTCCAAAGTATATTCCAAACCCCAGAAATCCTGCCACATCTGAGTGGACCTGAAAGTCCGCCTTCAGCCCTATTTCACCTCTCCAAAAAGATATCCCGTTGAACCCTGCTAAAAACTGGCTCCAAATCTGTAGATCTTCCTTCATACCTCCTGTAACCCTAGTCCTATGCTGTGGGCGACGAAGGCCCTTCATGGCGTTGCAAACCTGGTGCAAAAATACGCGCCTGGGCACCACCACTCTGCAAGCGAAGTTCAAGTGTCCCACAATCTCCTGAAGCTCTCGCAGAGACACCTTTCTTTTTTGCAGCAGTGCAGCTATCCTAATCTTAAGGCCACAATTTGTTTTCAGGCAGCTTTGATATCTGTTGAACCGTATCTAGCTCAATGCCTAGAAAAGTAGGAGACATAGCTGGTCCCACCATTTTTTCTTCCACCAAGGCTAAACCTAGCTCCTCTGCCATTAATTGAAAAGTGTTTAAAATAAATCTACACTTTCCTGAATTCCTTTCCCCACAAAAAAGGTAATCATCTAAATAATGGGCCGTGGACTTACAGCCCACCCTGCTCCTGAGCTTCCACTCGATAAATGAGCTGAATCGTTCAAATGCAGCACATGAAACTGAGCAGCCCATTGGCAAAGCTCTGTCAAAGTAAAAGAATCCCTGAAAATGAAATCCTAACAGGTCAAAATCCTGAGGGTGAACTGGTAAAATCCGGAAAGCTGATTTTATATCACATTTTGCCATCTCCGCCCTTACACCACACTTTCTAACCATGTGAACCGCCTCGTCAAAGGAGGTGTAATGCACGGTACAAAGTTCCTGAGGTATGGCATCGTTGACCGATGCTCCCTCCGGGTAAGACAAGTGGTGTATTAATCTAAACTAGCCCTGTGCCTTTTTTGGCACTATTCCCAATGGTGATACCCTCAAGGTCTCCAAAGGGGCCATTGCAAAGGGTCCCAGCACTCTCCCTTCTTTCACTTCCTTCGCAATCTTATCCTGAATGACACCTTCCATTCCACACACTGATTTGAGGTTCTGCGCGAAAAATGCCCTACGTTCGCCAACAGCCGGTATCCTAAAGCCATACTTGAAGCCCTCTAATAGGTAATTAGCATCATCTCTACAGGGATAATCACATAACCAAGCTTCCAAGACTGTAACCTTAATTGGGCTGGGTCCCTTTTCCAGGGGTACCCCCACCACTACTGGGTTTTTTACCTTCTCCCAGGCCCTTGTTTAGTCTCTGAGCTCTGGCCCTGAAACATGAGGTGCTTGGGTGTTGTCCCCCACATGCTGAACACTCATGCCTGAAACGGCATGGTTTCCTGGAACAAGCGCCCTTGGCGTTATATTCCCAACAGAGCAGGCAGGGTTGAACCACCTGCCCCGCTCCTACGCGGGGGTTCTGACTCAAGGCTGCTTTCCTGTTCAGGTGTCCGCTGTCAAATCTATCCCCCAAATTGGGTCTGGCAGGTGTCATATGCTGCAGCCAAAGACCCGGAAGGGGCTCATCCCAACAAAGATTCAGGTGAATCGTACTTAGCATACGAAACGATTCATCATAATGAAGCCACGCCTGCCCCGCAAAGTCTACATATGCCCTATATATTAAATCCAAATACTGAAAGAGGGATTGTGCCCGCCAAGGTTGGGCCTTAACGACCACCCCAGCATAAATTAGAAACCCGGGTAGCCAATTGGACCATGTCCTATCAGGCTTCTTCCTCCTACGCCTCTCCTTATCTTTATCGTCTTCCTTGTCCAGATCCTTTTTCTCCACATTTCTATTTAACAACTCAAATAAATCCACGCAATCGTCTTTTCAAATCTTTTCTTGGGTGGCCGGGGTGAGATGATCACCCAGGGGCATTGAATAGTCGCCGTATGGTAACGCTCGCAAGGGCACTGTATTATAATCCGTATCAGGAACAGACGGGTATCGCCAGACTCCTACACCAGCCGTAGTATTAAACCGGGCTGGAAATGCTACCTGGGGGTATGGGGTACCCCAACCCCCAAATTGTGGGCTTGAACAAGGTCAAGGAGCGTCGGGTGCCCTATAACTCTGAGTGTCATAGGGTGTGTAAAATGCAGGATTGAATTGTCCACCACCAGCCCAAAGCCAAGCAGGGATCTGTGAAGGAGTGCCCGATGCAATGGCCGACTCACCTGACGAAGTTGTTGCCATGCATGCTTCATCCCTGGCATAGAGCCTGTCAGGGCTGGCCTCGTTCACCTCTTCATGACTATCTGGAATTGTTGTTGCTGGCTTAGGCGTTGCAAGTGTCGATGACCTTCTTCCTTTATCAGCACGCCGTGGCCTCGCCATGGAAGCCCCATTTGCCTCGCATCTGGGTATCTCTTCAGGCTGCTTCTCCGCCTCGAGAAGAGCAAATCTGGTCATTAGATCGTCCACTATAGCCTTAAGTTTGGCCCTACGATGGCTCTTGGCATCCCTGGTTGATCTGCGTGGCTGTGCCTCGCAAGTCTGCGGAGCCTGCCTCGCCAGCCATTCAGCCTCTAGTGCAGAAATTTTTTCATGCAGTTGCTGCCACACAGGCCAAGATTCCTCATCAGACGAGGACTGTGGTGGGGAGACTTGTGGAACTGGCCTTTCATTAGCAGGCTGTTTCCCCTTTTATAGTCAGCACCAACCTGACTATATAAAGTAACGGCTAGTCAGGCCAACCTAACAATTGTTTGTAATTTAGCTAATTTTTAAATCCACTGAACTGAGTTCCTCAATTAATTTCTTTTTAATGAACTAAATATCTAATTAGCATGGGCTATGAAAAAAGCCCTTTGTTGTTTAGTCGTTAAGTCGTGTCCAACTCTTCGTGACCCCATGGACCAGAGCACGCCAGGCCCTCCTGTCTTCCACTGCCTCCTGGAGTTGGGTCAAATTCATGTTGGTAGCTTTGATTACACTGTCCAACCATCTCGTCCTCTGTCGTCCCCTTCTCCTCTTGCCTTTACACTTTCCCAACATCACGGTCTTTTCCAGGGAGTCTTCTCTTCTCATGAGATGGCCAAAGTATTGGAGCCTCAGCTTCAGGATCTGTCCTTCCAGTGAGCACTCAGGGTTGATTTCCTTCAGAATGGATAGGTTTGTTCTCCTTGCAGTCCAGGGGACTCTCAAGAGTCTCCTCCAGCACCACAATTCAAAAGCATCAATTCTTCAGCGGTCAGCCTTCTTTATGGTCCAGCTCTCACTTCCATACATCGCTACTGGAAAAACCATAGCTTTGACTATGTGGACCTTTGTCGGCAAGGTGATGTCTCTGCTTTTTAAGATGCTG
Organism: Intellagama lesueurii; assembly: GCA_037013535.1. Classification (NCBI taxonomy): domain Eukaryota; kingdom Metazoa; phylum Chordata; class Lepidosauria; order Squamata; family Agamidae; genus Intellagama; species Intellagama lesueurii. The sequence goes on along the minus strand of JBAJHW010000004.1, from coordinate 88,145,027 downwards.
TCTAGGTTTCTCATCGCTTTCCTCCCAAGAAGCAGGCGTCTTTTAATTTTGTGGCTGCTGTCCCCATATGCAGTGATCATGGAGCCCAAGAAAGTAAAATCTGTCACTGCCTCCATATCTTCCCCTTCTATTTGCCAGGAGGTGATGGGGCCAGTGGCCATGATCTTAGTTTTTTTGATGTTGAGCTTCAGACCATTTTTGGTGCTCTCCTCTTTCACCCTCATTAAGAGGTTCTTTAATTCCTCCTCACTTTCTGCCATCAGAGTGGTATCATCTGCATATCTGAGGTTGTTGATATTTCTTCCGGCAATCTTAATTCCGGCTTGGGATTCATCCAGTCCTGCCTTTCGCATGATGTATTCTGCATATAAGTTAAATAAGCAGGGAGACAATATACAGCCTTGTCGTACTCCTTTCCCAATTTTGAACCAATCAGTTGTTCCATATCCAGTTCTAACTGTTGCTTCCTGTCCCACATATAGATTTCTCAGGAGATAGATAAGGTGGTCAGGCACTCCCATTTCTTTAAGAACTTGCCATAGTTTGCTGTGGTCCACACAGTCAAAGGCTTTTGCGTAGTCAATGAAGCAGAAGTAGATCTTTTTCTGGAACTCTCTAGCTTTCTCCATAATCCAGCGCATGTTAGCAATTTGGTCTCTAGTTCCTCTGCCCCTTCGAAATCCAGCTTGTACTTCTGGGAGTTCTCAGTCCACATACTGCTGAAGCCTACCTTGTAGGATTTTCAGCATAACCTTGCTAGCGTGTGAAATGAGTGCAATTGTACGGTAGTTGGAGCATTCTTTGGCACTGCCCTTCTTTGGGATTGGGATGTAGACTGATCTTTTCCAATCCTCTGGCCACTGCTGAGTTTTCCAAACTTGCTGGCATATTGAGTGTAGCACCTTAACAGCGTCATCTTTTAAGATTTTAAATAGTTCAACTGGAATGCCATCACCTCCACTGGCCTTGTTGTTAGCCATTGCTTTCTAAGGCCCACTTGACTTCGCTCTCCAGGATGTCTGGCTCAAGGTCAGCAACCACACTATCTGGGTTGTCCGGGACATCCAGATCTTTCTGGTATAATTCTTCTGTGTATTCTTGCCACCTCTTCTTGATGTCTTCTGCTTCTGTTAGGTCCCTACCATTTTTGTCCTTTTTTGTCATTAAGGAAAAAAGCCCTTAATGAATTCCAATTGAACAGCTAAGAACTCAAATCTAAACATAGTAATTAAACCTAATTAATACTACTCTGAGGTCCTTTAACTGATGTAAAGGCCCAGTTAATTAATTTTCCTGCTCAATGGATACCCTTACTGTCCAACCCTTATGTATACAACGCTTTATTAGAATTTAATATAATCAATTTTATTCAATCAAATTAATTGCTAATTAATTAATTAATATTAGTATAATTGTTATTTATCTAATTAATTATTTAAATATATTTATATCTATATATTATTTTATATTTTAATTTGTTTTATTTATTTATTTACTTATTATTATTATTATTATTTATTTTTATTTATATCTATATATCTATATCTATATCTATCTATCTATCTATCTATAATTTTATTTTTTATTTATTTATTTATTATTTATTTATTTTAAAAAAAACAGGCCGGCAAGGATAGCGAGGCTAAGGTAATATAGCACCTCGCTACTTACCAAGCCTCCTATAACCAATAGGTCGCCAACCGTTAAGAAGTGAAGGAGGGGGGGAGGAAGAAATCTGAGCGCTCGCGGCCTAAGAGCCGAGCGGTGCACCGAGCTCGCCAAAGTGGCTGGCGCTCAGCCAAGCTGCACGCCCTCCGCCTACACGAGATGTAAGTAATCCCTTGTACTATACTATGCCGGCACTTCCACGGAACCCCACCGAAGAGAAAGTCACTCTTCCTTCCTGGCGGTTTACCCCGCTGTGATATTATTTATTGACTTGTATTTATATATATATATCTAATTTAAAACTCGAGCTCCAAGCCCCGCTCATGCCGCAGCGCGATCCACGCTATCGTGGCCGCCCCCGCCGCTCGTCCTACAATGACAATATAAACAAAACGAATCAAATTTAAACTTAGGCAAGCGCCGAACACTTAAGAAAAGTTGGTAAACAGACCCTGGGAGGGAGCCGATGCTACCGTCCCAACCTCCGAACGCAGTTCTCCAAAGGCCATGATCCGTGACGCAGCCGAAATAGAATCGAGCAGCGGAGCTCTGTCCTTCACCATTGCCAGAAAAGGAAGAGGACGGGGAGAGGGGGGAACGTCCCTTAAATAACCTAACTTTCCCCCCCTCTCGCCTGATTGCTCTTGTGAGACCAAAAGGTCTCGCATTATCCAGGGAGGGGGGGCAAAGGCGAGCCACACTGCCGAAGCCTTAGCTCAACAGCAGCTTGAGCAATTGTCATATAGCTTTTAAAGGTGGGGAGCAGTTGAGAAAGAAAAGTGACCCTCACCATCAAAACTGAATATATAGGATTGAAATCTAGACTTTTAAGTGCTAAGTGTTCTGAACAATCCATCTGGATGGTGAAATATTTTGGTTTTAATTCTCCTCCCTTTGATTTAAAAAAAAATCAAGTTTTTTTCTCTGTCCCAAATATTTATTTATTTATTTATTTAATTTATTAGATTTTTATCCCGCCCTTCTAGACTATGTCTACTCAGGGCGGCTCACAATAAAATTATTCATAAAACAATTAAAACCATGAATTAAATCGACAATGTTAGTATTGATCAAGATGGAAAATAGAACAAAAGACTAAGTAAAAATAAGGGTCAAGTATTGACAGGAGGGAAGGCCTGCCTAAAGAGCCAAGTCTTTAATTGGCTCTTAAAAACACCCAGCGAGGGTGCCAGACAGATCTCTGATAGCAATCTGTTCCAAAGCCGAGGGGCCACTGCCGAGAAGGCCCGGGTTCTCGTTTTTTCTTTCCGGGCCTCTCTCGGCGTTAGGCCCCTCAGCCGTCTTTCCTGGCTATAGCGAGTGACTCGAGTAGATCTAGGTGGGAGAAGGCGTTCTGCCAAGTATCGAGGTCCTAAACCGTTTAGGGCTTTATATGTCATCATTAACACTTTGAAATCAATGCGGAAACGAATGGGCAGCCAATGCAAGGCAGCCAGAGTGGGAGAGATACGCTGGTGCTTTCTCGTTCCACTAAGTAATCTGGCTGCCGCATTCTGCACCATTTGAAGCTTCCGCATCAATCTCAAAGGTAGCCCCACGTAGAGCGCATTCCAGTGGTCTACTCTCGAGATTACAAGTGCGTGGACCAGAGTGGTGAGGGCCCCGCCATCAAGATAGGGACGCAGCTGGGCAATCCGCCACAGATGGTAATAGGCGGAGCGGACCACTGACGCCACCTGGGTTTCCATGGTGAGCGCCGAATCCAGATGTACTCCCAAGCTGCGAACCTCACTCTTTGCGGTGAGAGTCACCCCCCCCCGAAGGAGAGGGAGTTTCCCAAGCCGCCAATGGAGGGGCCACCCACCCTCAGGACCTCCGTCTTGTCCGGGTTCAGCCTCAGCCCATTCTCCTGCATCCATTGCAGTACAGCCTCCAGACAACGCTGAAGAGACAGAACGGCATCCACTGAAGTAGGTGAAAAGGAGATGTAGATCTGCGTGTCATCAGCATACTGATGGCACGAGACCCCACACCCCCTGATGACCCCACCCAGCGGCCTCATATAGATATTAAACAGTATTGGGGAGATGATCGAGCCCTGCAGAACCCCACAATTGAGGCTCCACGGGGTCGAAACACTCTCCCCAAGCTGTACTCTCTGGGGATGGTCCTCCAAGAAGGATCGGAGCCAGGCAAGCACCAGGCCACCAATTCCCAGCTCGGAGAGCCTCCCCAGGAGGATACCATGGTCGACGGTATCGAATGCAGCTGAGATATCGAGGAGGACCAACAAGGACATTTTGCCCCTGTCAGCCTCCCTCAACAGGTCATCCAACAGTGCGACCAGTGCCGTTTCTGTGCCATGGCATGGCCTGAAGCCCGACTGGAACGGATCCAGGGCATTGGTTTCATCCAAAAGAGCCTGAATATGAAGAAATGTGCTTGCTTTTCCCAGAGGCACTACAATATATCTCAGTTCAGGCATCTAGGAGCACACCTATGCATACAGAATTTCACACCACCTTTGACAGAGCTGCCCAGATGCATTGTCTAGCCATGGAGGTTTTGGGTTTGGACCTTGCTTCCTTTTTCACACCAGCTGTCTGCTACCTTACACTCCCAATGAGCTGTGCTGTAATGTAGCACGTTTCTATATTTCTGCAGCTATGACATGTTTAAATTTATTTCTATTTTTAAGGACATCCTCGTTATTTCAACCAACTCTCCAGTGGCCTTGACATCGTAGGACTTGCTGGGGAATGGCTGACAGCTGCAGCAAATACAAACATGTATGTATCACATTCTTAATTTTATATGGCATTATTTGGAGTAACAAGAGCACACAAACAGCCTTATAGATTGGCCTGAGAGCTGAACTAGATGATACAGTCGGCATGTCATTGGAAGCAGAATCTCCTTAAGAGGTAGAAGATGTCTCATTTCCTGAGTTTGCCCCAACCCACCTTTTGCATAATGGCTTGCTTCTGTTCATTGGACACTGGGAGGTAAACTCAGGCTTCATTTGCAAGTTTGATTGCTCGGGACAGAACTCTGAGTGAAGACTTTCAGAGGGAACATGATATTAACAAGAAATAGTATTTTCCTGTCTCCCTTAACATGTAGGTTCCACCCTGCTCCTTTTAAAATCATGCCTAGAACTTACCAAATCTCTTTGTTAAGAAAAAGCTGTGTTGTGTACCATGATCTGGATGGCTATCACACAAATTGTACAGTGACCGGGTTAACGTTTCCAGTACGACCATGCCAGTTCCCCTCTTTCTTCCAAAGATGGCATTTGGTGCACATTTTAGGATATACCATGTAATAATCATGATCACTCTCATCATCACACATGCCCCACCAACAACTTTGATGCAGTAAAATGTGGATCCTTTTAAGGCCCAGCTGGATTGCTCTGTAAATCTTTAGAGTTTCCCCAGTAATACTGGCAAAAATCCCTTTGAAACTTTCAAAGAAATGAATATTTGCTTGGTTGTGCCCAGTATTAATCACTTTGGCTGAATCATGCTTAATAATGTTATGCTATGTGCCATCAAGTCAGAACCAACTTATAGCAACCCTGATAGGGCTTTCAAAGTAAGTGAGATATTTAAGGAGTGGTTTTACCAGTTCCACTCCCCCGGTGAGTTTCCATGGCTGAGCAGGGATTCAAACCCAGGTCTCTTGAGTCCTAGTCTGTCACTTTATCCACTATACCACACTGGGTATTCATCCTTAATAATAAATGATCATAAAAGCTATTTGGAGCAAAAGTATGAGAACTCAACGTCATTTCTTGAAGGGTCCTTTTTTAATTCCTTGCCCTGAACAAAATACTAGATGTTCTGACACCTTTTGCAGGCATCTTTGTTGTGGCCCATCTTCCATTTCTTCTTCCATGCTATGTGAAATAAATCATATATTATTTCACAGATTTGGCAAATATTGCTCAAATACTCCATCTCTGAAAATCTACAATTCCTGTCGTTAACACTGTCAATAATCCAGATTTTTGGCCCTATTACTTTATTCACATCTGTGACATTAAGGACCCTGGAATTCATGTCCACAGTGACCCACTCCCACCCCAGGGCACTGTCTCCGAACTTTAAAAAGATGAATGGACAAGACTCTGTAGAATGTCAGTCTTCCATAATCAACATGAATGTTGTTGATAGCTTTAAACATGAAACAAAAATATGTCCATGCCAAGTTCTTATGGAAAATGGCAATAGATTTAATCAGATCCTCTCTGCTGTCCTAAATATTCAGAAATAGTATTGGACAAAAATAGTTTTTTGACTAAATTTGGACTTCAGGCCTTACATTAAAAAATGGTCTTCAAAAGCTTCCCAAAAAGGCTATTGCTGTTTAGAATTAAAGACACTGACTCCTGCAATTCATTTTTTTTCCTTATGTAGAATCTTTGATTTTAAATGAGTAAATATCTTAAACATGTAGGTTTAAGGCAACTAAAAGCAGCTCAAGTTGCAATCTATAAAGATATTTATTTGTCCCAGATCTCTGATGGCAAATAAGCTTAACTAGTCTGGCTATGAACACTGTTTTGCCACTTCATTTCCACATTCTGCATTCTCTCTCTCTCCCTCCCCATCTTTATATTTAACTGATCAATGTTTTCAATGGATATATAAATGCTTCCAGAGCAGCTGAAAAGTAGATTTATTTACACATTCATTTTTTTTCATTCGTTTGTTTGTTCAGCGATTGAGTCATTCACATTACATGCATTCCACTTTAAAGTCTCTAGAAAGACTTGCAATGAAACCAATATAAGCAATAAAACATTAACTCCTACAAAGAGGAGTTGTAAAAGAAGAATAGAGACCCAAGACAAATAAAAGCCACAATCAGTTAAACAATGGAAGCAGTGCCGATAAAATTGGGAAGCACAGCATGTGTTCTTAAACAGCAAAGAAAGTGATGATTTTAACAGATATAACCGTAAAGTCCAGAAAGCTTCAAAACTTCTGTTGGTATTCAGCCTTCAAAAGTCAAACTTCACTTGCTCATGTAAGTACGAGCAATGTTAGGATTTCATGAACACATCTGGGCAAAGAGTTCTACACACAGTACATCAGAATAAAAGTCCTCTCCTCTCGTCTGTCATCTTGGAGAGTGTGATTAAGTCAGCAGAACAAAGAACTGGAAACGATAGCATTTGGTTTTAACTTTCTGGAATATGTCTTGAGAGCTTCTGAGACAGAAGCTGACATTCAAAGGACCATGTGATTCATTCTACATGCTCAAAAGGCCTTGAAATTTATATCCAACTGACAGCCCCCCCCAGAAAGCACAGCAACCAGCTTTTGAAGTTCAGGGCAACTTGAGAACTAAACCAAGAAGCAGACAGATGGCACCCAGTTCAACCGCAGCAGAAATAATTGCAGCTGTGAGATGAACCCTTTCTCCATTCCCTGCTTAGCAGTGGATCTCCTCCTGAATTCTAGGAAGTACCATGGCATTTCAGTTCTCTATTAATTTCATACACATGGTCCAGAGAGATATGCTTTTTGCATGCCTCATGCTGCACATTGGACATGTTGTGATATTTCTTCTTTAAATGTCTAATACATCTGCAATTAGTTAACACTTTCACTCCCTGCATTCCCCATCTCCTCCTCCTCCTCCTCCTTTATTTTCCGGCGTTCCCTTCCTCTCCCTTTCTTCTGCCTTTAAAATACTTGTTTAAGGAGGAGTGGAGCTTGGGTTGCACCTGAATCAGCCTGTTTCCCTAAAGAATGTGGCAGCTGTGTGGGACCACCATGTGGAATTCACACATTGGACTCAGTCCATAGCTGGGACTATACAGAGCAAGTCAGCTGTGTAGCAAAATCTTCTTTTACTGAGAGTGATGTATTGGTATGAGGGAACTCCATAGGGATTTAGCAAGGTTGTGCGGGAATCCATGGAAGTGGCTGTGGTAGCACCACAGACGCTGAGGGAGCAAATTGCAACTTTCAGGTTATGTGCCATGCAGGGTTTCCAGTTTTTAGGGTGCCAGCTCTGTGCAATGACTTTAATGCTCATTTCCTGTCCACTCCCAGCTGAGTAACTTTTATGCTGAGTCAGTAATTCCTGCTATCTTGTTAACTTGTTAGGAAGTAGAGCAGGAAGTCCACATTGTGTATTTCACTCTGTCACATGCTTTGTGTCTCTGTCTCTCACACACATATATTATTTTGCAATTGTTACACAATGGCCCATCTCTTCTGTGGCCAAGTCTAGAGGGATGAAGATATTTCGCTTCCATGAGAGAGAAATCATTGCTGATTTTTCTTTATTTTTGTTTGTCAAGCACTTTGGATGAATTTCTTTCTGTGCCTCTTATATTTACAACTATAATGTGTTGCTTGTTTCAAAACCCTTGCTAGGTTTACCTACGAAATAGCTCCCGTATTTATTGTAATGGAAGAAATCCTGCTTCAGAAAATGCATGAAATTATTGGATGGAGAAAAATTGAAGCAGATGGCATATTTTCTCCTGGTAAGCAGATGCATTATAATTGCATGCTTTGTTCAGAACCTGGAGCCAACATACGTCATTTGATGACATTTACAATCTGAATAGGACTGGGAAAGTCATATGTGTGTAAATGCATAGATATTTATGCAAAACCATCAAAAAAACAGACCCTGTAGGCTGTGGGCAGAGATGATAAAGATATGCTTCAAACCAAATTGGCAAACCAAAACTTTAAGAAGAAAATGTTGGGGTTGTATCTTACGGCAAATCAGCTTGAGGAACTTCATGGAGGGAAAGTTTCCCACTCTGTCCTCCCTTTTAGGAACCAATCCCTCTGACATAATTCACACTGTTTTCTCCAGAAAGTTGGTGGAGGTAAGGAAATGGGAAAGTTCCTTGAAGGGTCTTTTTTTTAAATGGAAACATTTAAAACCTAATTATAACAGGATCCAAGCCTTTATTTGTCTCAAGGACTGGTAGAACTGTTGCCCTAGAAATGCTACATGCAAGGAGGGTGTGAAATTTTGGCTAAAACCCTCTAGCTACAGAGCAGATAGTGCAGGGACCAACAGAGCAGAATTAGCTCCAAGTCTCCCCAGAACACACCAGCCCTTTTTGGTTGTCTCATCAAATGGCACTTACAGTGTCAGTAACTCACTCTGAGATATTGGTAAAAGAAAGAATAAAAGGTTCCATTTACTCACAGTTCTGAACCAATCAAAAACAGTATTCTGTATAAATATGGCTGGTTACACGAAAACGGCTTGACTGACTCATAACTGCATACTGACTACGTGACTGCACTATGAACCTTAACAGAAAAATGATGGGAAAAGAGTGGGAAAAGTACTCTTAGGCAAATAAGCATGGCTTTTTTCAAAATCAGAGGCAGAGAAGGAACAATTGGTTACTGCTGGATTGATTGACAGTCACCCCAGTTCAGAAAGGTCCCTCCCAGCCAAACTTCTTAAAGGCAACATACAAGGCTGAAAATAATTCCAGCATATTCGTCTCAGGCACTGGTAGAACTGTGCTCATAGAAAAGCCACTTTGCTACTGGAGCTACTCTCTTCCTCCCCGTAGATGGTGGCAACAAACAGCCTTCCCCAGACAGGAGCCTCAGGTGGTGCTTCTCCAGAGGTTGGTGGAGGGCAGTGGAGGACAGATGCCTGGGGTCTCACCCCCTTCAGTCCATGAGAAGGCAAGCATTGCAACACTCCAGTCATGAGTCATTATTGACCATGTTGAAATGATTCCACAGGGACCCTTTGCCCTGTTTGGCACTACGATTACCCACTTCCTGCCCCTGCCTGCTGCTGGCCTGGGAAGACTCTGTGCCAGTGTTGATGGTCTGGGAGGATGGAGGATGAAGCGTCTGGGGACAGGGTTGGGGTGTTTGGGAAGGCTGCCCGGCCATTACTGGTTCTGAGGACTGGGAGGTTTCTGGATCTTCTAGAACCAGTAACTCCTCAGATTTGTCCAAGAAGAGGAACAGCAGTTCTTTGGGCACTGGAGGAAGCTCTGCTTCCATGCCTGTCTGCAAGGCCACCAGAGGAGGAATGGTGGTCATGTCTGGTCTAGTCAGAGGCTTTCTCCCTTTAGAGACCCCATAGCCACTGCCCTTCATTTTCACCTGCTCTATATATCCCTGCCTGCCTAACCACACTTTACAAATAAATGGGAAGAGAAGGAAAAAGTAAGGGGAAAATACAGGAGAAGCTGTAGCCTTTTAAAAGGCTAAGGTAATATTTTTAAAAGGAGAAACAGGATGGTGGGGGAGGAATTGAAGGGTTTTTTACTTTTTTATTTTTTATTTTAAAGAGTAACTGGGGAGGGGGAAGAAGCAGGAAAACTGAATAGAATACTCCTAAATAACTAAACGTACACCCAGTCCCCACCACACCCACCCTGCCCAAATGCATGGCTCAAAAAATAAGTAATTTCTGAACTAAAATGTGACCTGAATAAAAAGAAAATCCCTCCCCAGTGTCCCACTAATGAAAATCATAAAGAATTTTTTTTTAAAATTGAGTATGTGCTTTTTCAGCATACAGGAGAAGTGTCTGGAGCACACAGAAGCATCAGCAAGCAAACAGCCAGCCAGTAAACCCTTTCCCCCCCCCCCCACACACACACAAACACTCTGGAATAAATGGGGGGGAGGAAGGTAAAATACATGCATATACACACCCCAGAGATTACCCACCCAACCCTAACCCTAACCCTCAAAAAATAACTAGCCTCTCAACTAAAATGTACCTAGCTAAAGAAACTTTAAAGCCCTCCCCAAATTCCCAGTATTTCAAATGATAATAATAATGAAAGATAGAAATGTAATTTTAAATGCTTTGTTGCCACAGTGAAAAACTGCTGGCTGCCTAAAGCACACAGACAGTACAGCAGCAGCAACTGCCCATGCCAAGACTTGAGCAGAAGTGGGAAATGGCTGCAGGGAAAATGCTTATAAAGTCTCTGAAAATCCCCACAGTCCTTTTAGCAGCACTATTGGCTGCCTGCCCTGCCAATCCAAGAGTCTTCAGGTCCCTCCCAGTGTTGCCCAGAGCTTCTGATTGGCGGCAGCAGGCTGCAGATGGCACAGGAAGCTCCAAAGAGAGAGATGAATTGACGAATCAAAATAGATAAAAACTATGTTGCTTCATATTCATCAGGATCTCCAGTTTTAATGAATATGAAGCGACAATGTTTCGACGTATTGGCAATTTTCTACGAATATCACAATTTGTTTTTTGATTCATCCTCATTTCTAGTTGGGACTGTTCACTTCCAGTAGCCCAAAGGTAGACCTCAACTTACATATTGAACAACCCTAATCCTTTGCATTAGACCTACCCTCTGTCTGAGGGATCTACAGTAGATCAGGATGGGTTCCTTATTCCCATTTTGTTATAACAGGATCTTTAAACTGATACTGTCCTTACGCTAAAGTTAACTACTCAAAAAAAGAAAGCTTTGGGTAATTACGTAGGAATATTTGTGTAGAAGATCTATGAGCTCCATTCAGCTCATTTCTGTTGGGGGATCCCGGGACTGTAATAAACAAACCAACAAACAGAGTAGATCCTGCAGGACTGAAGCCTTAAACTCATATGATAAATATGTTCAGAATGTAACATAATTTACTTCTTTGTCTTTCAGGAGGCAGCATATCAAATCTTTACGGTATTTTAGTAGCCCGTTATAAACGTTACCCTGAGATTAAAACCAAAGGCATGAAAGCCCTTCCCAACATTGTATTGTTTGTCTCTGAACATGTGAGTATGTCTTTTGCATAAAGGCTACCTCTGCTTCTTGGTTGGTGTTGCCTTTCAACAAGTAACAATCGAGTGATTCCCATACCACCTGTCCTGCTCATCTTCTCTCGTTTTAGTGCTCATTATTTTGTTGTGGACAGAAGTTAGCCATCCAGCTGACAGGGCTGTATTCTTGAGTGTTCTGGCAGCCAAACGATACCTTACAGAGAGCCTGTCATTGGGAGCTGAAAACTGTTAGTATTGCAGAGATGTGATTTGGCAGACTCTTCTGATTCAGTAAGCATATGTGCAGACAAAACCGGTACTTATCTCCCAAGGATCAATCACAAAAAGATGATTTGCAAACTAGAGGAGGCGTGAAAAACTCCTTCTGTGACAATCAGAAATTCTCAATGACAGGTTATCTATAATGTCTGTTTGGCCTTTTGCCTTCTCTAGACCAATGTTGTTAGTTGGTTGGTTTGCTTTGTTCTACTTCCGCAACCATTTTGCTGCAGATGTTGGGGCATTATGCCAGATAGGCAGCCACCTCAAGTGAGCTGGACTCCTGTCAAGGCATTCAGGGCCCTACATCAACTCAGACACTGGCATGTTTTCCCCTAATCCTGAGTGCAGAGTGTACCCACAGAATCAGTTTGTGGGATGAGATTCCTGCCAGTCTTATCAACATTGTCACATTACCATGTCCACACTTGAACTTGTCTGCTTCTGGAAGCTTAGCAAAGTCAGGACTGGTTATTATTTGTTTGTGAGACAACAGGGAAAACCAAAGATCTCTAAATAGGTCCAGGAAGAGCATCTTCCAGTCAGTGTTAGCGATACTGGGATGGGTGGGCCAAGGAACTGACTCAAGGAGCCCTTTCCCTAGGTTTTTAACATTGTCCCAGCATGTGAGCTGGTGTCATCAGCTAGCATGTAGGCTGCCCAACTACTGGTTTCTTGCCCTTTGCCACACAAATGAGAGAATGCACACTAGGCAGTCTAATCACAGTAGATTTCCCCAAAGCAATTGTTTAGCAGAGCAATCCTATATGTAACTGCTCAGAAGTAAGTTCCACACTGTTGCTTTGAAGGTTCCCATGTTTCATGACATATGGCTGCATGCATGTGCATGTACATATGCACACTTGCACACACCTAGCCTCTGTATGCTATACGACTTGTATACCCAGTCTTTCATTAGATTCTGTTTAAGTTGGCTGTTTTAATCCAGCTGTACCCAAACCATATGCATGATATGTCAAATTAGGTGTTCCTCAATTTGGGGCCTTCCTGATGTTTTAGACTACAGCTCCCAGTTGGCTACTTGGGATTGATCAGAGAGGCAGTGCAAAATGTTTGGAGGGTCTGAGGCTGGGTAAGAGTCCACTAAAAAAATATCAGCAGCAAGTGTCTTCTTTTCTTGTGTTATCTTTTTCTATTTCGCGGCCCTTAATATGAACCTTGTTTCAAAATAGGATAAAAATTCCACCAGGGAAAATAATATGTTGGTATAAGATTGTGGCCTAAGTAAGTTTATGTTTCATTTGAATTATAGTCTTATTGATGTCAACAGGAAAGAAAGAGGCTGAAACCCCAGTGTCATCTTTCTTCATGCATCTTTAAGACAGAAGCTATGAGGAAGCCCTCATTTTAATGCTGATGCTTGTTGTGATCCTTCTTCTCTTTAACCTTTTCATCCTTACATCTCCCAGAGCCATTATTCTGTAAAGAAAGCTGCTGCAGTTCTTGGGATCGGGATGGATAACGTGATTACTGTCAAGTGTGATGAAAGGTGAGACCTGTTGCAGCTTGTGGTGCGTAGTTTTTCGATATGTCTTTCATCATGCAATGTCTATGCCTATGTTTGTAGAGAGAGCAACACAGGAAGCTGGCTGATCAGACCATTGGTACTATCAGGTTCAAATTATATATATTTAGATTATTTAGGCATCCTTCAGTCTCGAGAGACTATGGTAACGTGCTCTGTATGGAGGACTCGGAACAGCGTTTAGTGTGGCTGAGAAGGCCAATTCGAGAGTGACAATCCCTTCCACACTGAAGACAAATACAATCTGTCCCCTGTCCAGCTCCCCGATTTTGCTGGTTTCGGGACTGCCTCTTTGCCTTGGCCAGCAGGACAAGGGTCTCTTCAAATTGGGAGAGGCCGTGATGCACCGCCTGTCTCCAGGCTGAACGCTCAGATGTCAAGGTTTCCCATCTGTTGAGGTCCATTCAAATCATATATATGTATATATAATATATATGTGCACTGAGCATTGTTCAAACTGCTCACATATTTAAATGCATAAACATCTCCTTGACTGTGGAATAGCTCATTCATAAATTGCTTTGGGTTTTTATTTACAGATTTCAGAATTTTTCAAATCTGTATCTCTTTGGGGGCACTCTGTTAAAAGTCTACTGGGGAGGAGATTCCCTTCTTCACTGGCCTCACCACTGAGTCCAGCAGCTGCCTCCTGTTAGCTGCCATTTTATTTTCTCACAGTGCTCCAGATGCTGTGTCATCTCAAAGCATTCTGGGGAAATAGAACAGAGAGCACCACAAAAAGAAAAAAAATAGCAAGTGCGTACACGCGATTGCTGGAATTCGTTTGTTGCCAAAGCAGAAGCAAGAAGCACAGTAAAAATAAGAACAGCAAAACAAATCAAACGAATGTGCATGTAATTAATGAATAATGAAATGACTGAGAATTTAGAAAATGAATAACACAATGAGTTAAATGCTTAATAAGGAAAATTAATAGAATTGTGGACTGGAGAAAAATCTTGCATACTCCTAATGTAGAACTAACAATTTTCCTCCCAAGCAGTACCTGGATTAGTTTTGCTGACAGGAAGGAAATGGAAGAAGATTCAATTGAAGCCCCATGCTTTCCTCCCTTGTGACTAACGTTGGATGAGGAGAAGCTTGGGGATGAGCTCCATGACCCTGCCTCCCCCAATGCATCCTTAACGTCCATCTCTAGAGCATTCCTCACACTGGGGTGGAATCCCAAGATCTCAAGCAGGAAGACTTCTCTGGTCCTGTAGGCTCCCTGTGCAATTTGAACCTGATTTGATTAGGGAGGCAGAGTTACTCTAGTAGGAAAGACTCCACATTACAAAAGTTTACTCTCCAAGGCATTCAGGCTGCTGAGCACATGAGGACATGAGTAGGGTCAAGGAGTTCATTCCTGGCCTCCCCGTGCTATGCAAGTCTAATCAGGTGGGAAGGGACAGATTGGGATAAGGCTTGAGTTGAACATGGAGTCCTTCAACTACGTAAACTTATCAATAGTTTTGCTTATAGATTAATAGAGACCCTGTCATTATCCTCCTTACCCTCCTCCTCCTCCTCCACCACCTCCTTATTATATCATCATTATTTAGTGGGAAATACCATTTATGATTCTTATTAACAGATGCTTTCCCTTTCTTCATATCTTAACAGGGGAAGGATGATTCCATCTGAACTGGCAAGAAACATCCTCAAAGTCAAAAGACAGGTCTGATTTATTTTTTTTCTGTTATCGGCCGGAATCCTATTTGTATCCACACAAGGCTTATGTAACTTGTTGCAACTAATTGAGGCTAACTAATGAGGCACCAGGGACATCTCAGTTGCGTGCTCATGTGCCTGATCAGACAAATGACCAAGGCATGCCCCTGCACCTCATCAATTAGCTGCAGTTAGGTGCTTCCCAAAATGAAGATTTTCCCCCACGCCTAAAAAGAAGCAAAGAAATTGCTTTAACAAAAATATATCAAAAGCCATTATACTTTTGGTGAAGTTCTTTGGAGTAGAACCTAGGGTTTTTTGCAGTTACTTTTGTTATAAGGGTCCAGATGGTGTACGGGACAGTTCTGTCTTTTATTGTACAATAATCTGTCCATCAGTTAAAACCTAGTGGAAATTGTCATGAGCTAACTCTTCTGATGTGGCTTTGTTGGACCAAGGGCAGCTTGAGAGATGCAATGGAAAGATGTGCAATGGGGGGTTCGCAGCATCTGTAGCCACCTCATGGTGTTGGTGATGATGATAATGATGATGATTGCATGGTGTCAAGTTGATTCTGACTTATGGGGACAGTTTTCAAGGTTTTCTAGGTAAATGGTACTGAGAAGTGGTTTATCAGTGCCTTCTTTTAGAACACTCTGGGACAATGTATCATGCCTAAGACCGCACAGGCTGGCTCTTTTCCTACAAGACACAGTCAGGAATTGAACTCCTGACCTCTGTGCTCCATCTCACTGAGCTATCCAAGCAACTCACAATGATAAAGTAAGCCCAAAACCATCACTGGCACACACTGTAATCCTGTGTCCTCATGTTAAAATGTTTCTATTTACACAGGCATTTCATTCATTCATTCATTCAATCAATCAATCAATTTATATACCGCCCATCTGGCTGAGGGCCAATCTGGGCAGTTCACAACACAAAATAACAGAATAACAATATACAAGAATCAAATCATAAAATACAATGCAACTATATGAAAATACTATAACAAAATCAAAACAGACAATTTAAAATGCATTCTAAAAATACCTAACATTTAAACTGGTGATGGACAGCAGCTATCAATTGTTAGCTTTGGTGTCAGCAGACTGTGAGGGTGGCATAGCTTGAAAAGCCTGCTTCAACAGACAGGTTTTGAGCTGCTTCTTAAAAATTGCCAGAGAAGGGCCCAGGTGGATAGTAGGTGGCAGGTTATTACATAGCTGGGGAGCAACCACCGAAAAGACCCGATTTCTTGCCTTCTCCCTCCAAGCCTCTCTCAAGATCAGCACTTTCAGCTGCCCCCTGTCGGTAGGTTTGTATTTTTTCCTGCCTTAAAAACATCTGATAAGGTTTTATTGCTATTGCTGTATTTCAGTTTGTTAACTTATGCTTATTGTTCCATGCCCCAGTATCTGATAAAGGGTCTTTGTATCTGTCTGCCCGCATATGCATGAAATAAAAGATGAAAGGGAAAACAGTTCGAAAGTGCCCTGAGACTGGGGCAAAAAATGGGAAGACTCCTATGCAGATGAAGTGGGCGGGGGGACATATTGCTGTTGTTTAAAGTACAGTAGGACCACAGTATCCGTACGGGATCAGTTCCAAGGCCCCTCCACAAATGCTGATAAACACGGATGTTCGGAACACTATACACCAGCGATCCCCAACCTTTTTGGGGCCGCGGACCGGCTGGGGGGAGCGAGCTCAATACATGGGGAGGCGGGGGCTTGCGCGACACGCCTGCTGCTCGAGCGAGGGGACAGAGATCCGTATCCGCGGCCCAGTTCCAGCAAGCCCACGGACCGGAACGGGCCGTGGACCGGGGGTTGACGACCCCTGCTATACACTACATGTTCTCTGGCCCCCTCTAGTGTCCAGGTCTGGTAAATACACCCTGAAAATACATATAAATACTTTTTTTCAGGGGGTTGTTATTTAGTATTCTCAGGCACTGGTAAATGAATCAGCGAAAATTGATCCCATGGATAGGGGAGTCTTACTTTATGTATTTATTGCTTTTCTGCCCACCAGCTTGCAAAGCAAAGTACAATCAAACAGATACAAACATTCTTCAAAAAAACAGGTATAGAACCATTTGAAAGTGAATTTTGAGACCAGCTTTAAAGGGTACAGGAACTGATGATGTGTCCAGTGTGACTGAACACAGATAAAATATTTTAGCTCTGTACCATTGGACCACCCTCTTCCACAGCAGTACATGGTCAGAGGAAGGCTGAATTTGTGTGATTCGCTGTAGCAAGCCCTCTTCACTAGTGGAGGCAGTCATTTTGTCTTCTTTTTCAGGGTAAAGTCCCACTCTATGTCTGTGCCACATCTGGGACCACAGTGTATGGAGCCTTCGATCCTCTTGCCAGCATTGCCGACATTTGTGAGAAGTACAATCTCTGGATGCATGTGGATGTAAGCTTGTTTTTCTTTTTAGTAACCTGTTGTAGCTACTTAGTAATAGAGAGAAGCTAAAGATTTTGCTTTGGCTATTTTCTTTCCTGTTTCCCTCCCCTCCACAGACACACCTCCACACACATGTTTTTAGGATCAAAAAACAATGTATTGATTGGTGCCCTCTAAGATCAGAAATCCTGGAAAGGATTACCATAAATTAGGACTGACTTATGGCGCTCCTGCACTGGCCAAGGAGGCACCAACCCCCTTTGGGGTGTGAACCTTTCAGAAACAAACTGACTATAGTTTGGATTATTAGCCTATTTTGTACGGTTGCTGGCAGAAAATGACAAGATCTAAAATGTATTCTTTATTTCTGATAGGCAGCCTGGGGTGGAGGTTTGCTTCTGTCAAGGAAGCATTCCCATAAACTGAGCGGCATTGAGCGGTAAGCACCCTGTTGTGTTCTTTATTTGTGCTGCATTGAATTTAAAACCTTTCCTAGTCATTTCTCTTAGTTTCTGGCATTTTTCACAACAGAATATGAGAAATATCGCTATAGTAATAGTGACACATAACATAAGCAGCTGCTTTTCAGTTCTCTTTTTTTTTTCCCCTCACAGAGTGCAGTGAATTAATCCATTGAGAGAAGAATATTCTAAAGCAGTGGTTCCCAACCTTGGGTAGCCAAGGTGTTCTTGGACTGCAGCTCCCAGAAACCCTGGCCAGCACAGCTGGTGGTGAAGGCTTCTGGGAGTCGCAGTCCACAGTCACTTGGGTTACTCAAGGTTGGGAACCACTGTTCTAGAGGACAAAGAAACAAAGAACAGAGTGGTAATCATGTTTATATTATCTAAGAGGTGCACAGGTCTCTTTTCTCTGGGTATCCATGTGCTTATAAGGTTTTCAGCAGAAATTGCTATATTCTTAAAAGTTTTACCCAGTTTTTTTGCTTTATCATCTGACTCCCCCGTGTTCTTTTTGAGTTGCTTTGATGATGCTTTGAACTTTAAGGAACAAAGTTGGCATTATTAACAACCTATCTATGAAATTTGAGAAGGTTAGTGGCTTTATACTGATGCTTTCTACTAATATTTATGTGTACACTTGTGTGCTTCAGAATATATCATTGGTTCTGAAATATTTATTGTCTTTTAATTTTTTTCTTCACCTAGGGCCAATTCTGTCACCTGGAATCCTCACAAATTAATGGGAGTCCCACTGCAGTGCTCGGCCTTTTTAGTCCGTGAGAAGGTATCACCTTTTCTCTTCCCACCATGGGCAGACTTAAACGTTTCCCATTAAACCACACAATTCTACCTCACCAGATTTAAATATACCTGCTAGGGAAAGACCTGCAGGATAACTCTCACATGAGCACCGCTAGAGCTGCTATTTTATGCATGCTAGAGCTTAGAAAAGTTACTTTAGGGGGCTTACAACTTTCAGAATGTTCTAGCCAGCGTGGCCATTTGGGCAAAGAGATTCTGGGAACTGTGGTTTTTTTTAAAGGGGGGGGGATTTTTCAAGCTCTGCCACACACTTATTTGAAAGCAAGTCCCCTTAGACTTTCATGACCTTACCTTGGAGAAAACACACATGCGGCACAATCATAAACACTTTTCTCTAGGCCTTCTTGACCAGATAGATAGATAGATAGATAGATAGATAGATAGATAGATAGATAGATAGATAGATAGATAGATAGATAGATAGATAGATAGATAGTTTGTGATTGTTGTTTTTTTTAAAAAATTCATGTTTCCTAGTTACATAGGAAACTGCCTTACCATGAGCAGGAATGAAAAGAGCACTGAGTGAATTTCTTGTTCATATCAGTTTAGACTGCCTTGATATGATGAGAAAGTTGATGAGGAGTTTTAAAGCTCTCCTTGCCTCCACTCAAGAGCAAGACAAAGCCTTTCTCTTTCTTTTCTTGAATCTCTGTAGTTTGTGTAGAATATCTCCACCGTCCTTTCCCTTTCAGAAGCCAAGTATGCACACTCACAGTAAGTACAAAAGGATTGGTTTATTGTTAAGGAAGATGCAAAGAACCTACCTAGTGCTTGAACCTGTCTAGTGGCTTTCAACCTAGGTTTGGGCAATTTGCACAGTAGTCACTAGAAAAAATCTGGCAGAAGATGATAGTTACAGGGTGGAGGGTGTTTCCAAGCACAGCGTTGTCATAACATTTCTATCTCTCTTCTAGGGTCTTCTCCAAGCCTGTAATCAGCTTTGTGCTGGATACCTCTTCCAGCCAGACAAACAGTATGACACATCTTATGACACTGGGGACAAGACAATCCAGTGTGGCCGACATGTTGATGTCTTCAAACTATGGCTGATGTGGAGAGCCAAGGTAGGAGTTATCTGTTGCATGAAGTCATTGAGATAGAAAGCTACAACAGATGTTTTGGTCTGAGGAGTATTTAAATTCATGGAGACTTGAAGTGGTAAAAATGGAGACAAAGGAGGGAAGATGCAGCACATGTGAACAGGGGAAGGACAACAGGTGAAGAAAAATTGGAGTTATTTCGACCTTGCATGCTGCCTTTTTGTAGGCTTGGATGGGAGGGATCTTTCTGGGCTGAGATGATTGTCAGTCAATCCAGCAGTAGCCAGTTCTTCCTTCTCTGCCTCTGATTTCAAAGATAGCCACACCTCTCTTCTTAATAGTCTTTTCCCTCTCTTTTTAGTCTGTTAGCAGTTAGGGCTATTAGTGTTTAGTCTGCATGAGTGCTATGAATCTGTTGAGGCCTGTTGCTGTAAGCAATCATTTTTGTACAATATGCTGGTTTTGATCTGTTCAACTGTGAGTAAATGAAACATTTTATTCATTCTCTTACCAATGTCTCAGAGTGAGTTTTTGCGACTGTAAGTGCTAGTTGATAAGAGAAAAGGGGTGGTCAACTCTGGGGAGATTTGAAGGACCCCACATTTAGTTCATGCAGAGCATTGGCTAAGCCTGTTTCTCTGTTGCCCCTTAATGCCATGCAGAGTACTCCAAATAGTGTCAATAATGAAGAACATCAGGGTTGATCCTACCATTAGTCAAAGTGAGAAGTTGCCCCAGAGAGCAGATGCTGCAGGGAAGAAAGCAGAGGCAAGTTCCTGGAAGACAGGACTGTGCGTGGGATGCAGTTTGCCATGCACCCCCACCAGAAGCTAGTGTACTGCTCTCTGGTGCAGTAGAGAATGCTGTCTTGTCACCACTGTGGAAGTAAGATTCAGAGGTCCATTGAGTCACTTCAGTGCACAGAATGGAAGAATGGGGTTCCATTTTGTATTTTGTCATGGTGTAGCTCTGAAAGAAAGATCAGGGAAGTTTCTCTACCTTTATTGATAATCTCACAGAAGACACTCTGAATTCCACAAGTTCTTGAGGAAGAACATGTGGAATTCAAAAGGTATCTTGTGAGCCACTGATATAGCAAACAGTATCAGACTGAATGAGGAGATCTGGATTCCTGCTCTGTCATGAAGATTCCCAATTACATCTGAGCAGCTCACCAATTTCTCAGCCTATGCTTTCTCATAAGGTTGTTATGTTGGTAATGTCAAACAGCACCATGCATGTTTGCTTGGATCCCTGGAAAAAATGATAGAGTATGGTGGTTTCTTTCCAGGATGTGATATCAGAAAACTATATACTTCCCAATGGGTGTTATCAGAATAAAAACAAACACTGATGTAACTATTCCCAAGAGGCAAAATATACCTTCTCATCATGCATGACTATTGACTAGAGATCAGCATGAATTTAAAAAATGAATCACCAAATTCAGTGAATCAATGCCCCTGACAAATCACGAATCAATGAATTTTAGTGATTTTTGATTCGTTGTTTTGTTTAGCTATAAAATGCCCCCCCAGGGCAACTAGAGACACCAAAATTGCAGGAAGGCTTCCTCTCACTCTCCTCTACAATCCCTCCAAGCTTGGTGAAGATTGGGTTTCCCCAAGTCAGCTACTAAAGGGTACTTTCCAAGGGGGCTCACTTTGTGGGTGTATAACTTGGATGTCTGAAACTCAATCTCCTCCAAACTGGAAGAAGCTTCTCTATGATTTTGGTGACTCTATATGCCGGGGGGGGGGGACTTTACTGGGGGGTGACTCCTTGTGGGTGTATAAATCAGACATCCAAAATCCAAACTTTACCAATTTGCACGGCTTATAGTGGAGAGTCAGGAAAAGCTTCCCTGTAAATTTGGTGTCTTTAGGTACTTGGGGGAAGCATTCAATAGGGTTTTAAAGTAAAAAAATTAATCGACAAATTGATTTTTTGATTCTTCAGAAAAAAAATCATAAATTTGTAATTCATGATTCGTCAACCTTGATAAATCACTAATCAAAACAGATCATCATTTTTCTGATGTGTGCCCATCTCTACTATTGGCCTGTCTTTACAGAACTGTTCTATGGGATTCAGCCCACTTAACAACAGTGTTATTTAAATTTAAAGTAGGGCTTAATAACAATTTTGCAATGTACTACTCTGTGATTTTTTTTTATCATAGCACATCACAAAATTAATAGTATAGCTCAGTGGTGTAGGTACCTGGCTGGGGAGCCAGAGGTTGGGTGTTCGATTCCCCACTGTGCCTCCTTGACAAGAGCTGGACTCAATGATTCATAGGGTCCCTTCCAGCTCTCCAGTTCTAAGATGGTGATGATAGTACTGACAATTATATCATATCATTAATTATTCAGCAAACTGAAATTTTGTAAGATAGCACGGCTGGCCTTAAACTTTCAGTTGTGGCTTGGTTCTTTCTCACAAGTGATTTCTCCGGAATAATTTACTATGCCGGCACAAGCAACTTTTTTATTAGCCTAAAACATTTGTGGCACATTGTAGTCATTCTCATAGGTTAATCTGAAAATGGTCAGGAGAACAGATTAGATATCATTTTCATTACTCAAATTGCACAATCTGAGGAGACTTAAACACCCAGAGTGTCAAGTCTGAAAAAAATTCTGTTCCTACACCCTCTCCTTTGCCTAATATCTTACAGGGAACCAGAGGATTTGAAATTCATATCAACAAATTTCTAGAACTTGCAGAATACCTTTATAAGGAACTGAAAATAAGAAAAAACTACAAGCTTGTATTTGATACTGAGGTAAGTTCTGATCAAGGACAGTGTTTCTGGAGTATGCATTGAATCTGGTTGTCTGCTTCTAAAACAGGATGGGCAAAGCTGGTTCTCAAGATGTTTAGGTACTGTAGCTTCCTGCCTACCTCATCATTCATTCTGCTGGCCTGGAATGATGGGGATTGTAGGCTGAAAACATGTGGACATCCACAGTTGCCCATCTCTTCTCTTAAAGCAACTGATTCCAGAAGTTCTCAAAATCCTGCTTTCAAAGGGTGATGTAGAATACGGAGGCAGTTAATTGCCACAGATAGTTCTAGCATATTTCAGTTTTTCTGTATTTCTTTGGGTCAGGAGATGGAGATGTGATCTGTTTTAGACACATACACTCCAACAGCAGAGGCTTCCTCCAGCTTATTCATGTGTTGTACAGATCCATACATGCTTCTGCTCCCTGCTTTCCATGGCCATTTTTCTTGCAAAGTTATAAACACTGAGTGGGTTCATTAGGATTTTGAAGTGGTCAAGAAATAGAGTAGGTAGGCATCTGTATTTCTATGTGTCAATGTGAACCACAGAGTTTCATGGCTCCGTGGGGACCAAGTCCCAGTTCCACACTCTCACCACAACACCATATTGGCTCTCAAGTTCTGTAAGATTTTGGGAGTATTACAAATAAAATATGAGTTAATGTGTCTTCCAGACAACACAAACGCTTTTTATATTTCATTTTAATTGTGTTACTACCAAACTAAATTCCTTCACTTGTCTGGTGGAGCTAGTGCTTTTCCTGCTGAAAGAAGTTAAAATAATTATATTAACAGAACAGCAACGATAATACCATCATCTTCACCATTGTTATCACCAAGTTTTAAAAATTAAAAAATCCACCGCAACTTAACAGTTACATCACATTTAACCGTTATAGATTTAGACACTTAACACTTACCACCCAAGCATCAAACAAACTCATTATCATGCCACACAGATTCTATGAAAATGCTTTGCCGTTCTTGACTGTTTCTGAGACTTCATCTACCCGAAGAACGAATAAATGTAATGGCATGGTCTATACAGAGCTTTGCTAAACACACCCTTGCTGAGACAAGACTCCTAAGGACTCACCCAGATGTATTTGTACAAACAGATGCAATCTCATAATAAACATGCTGACAGATCAGATTTTTTAAATTTAGTCCTAACAGAGTTACTGTTTGTAAAGATTCAGAATGCCTCTCTTTGGGCCAATATAATATGAGGATGAACCTGCTGTCTCATGTTAAACTTTACATCCAGAGGCTAATGGTTCTGTATATATACCTATACCTATACCTATACCTGTGTGTGTGTGTGAGTGTGCATGCGTGCATATTGGTAAGCAAAAGTGGTACCAAGACCCTGTAGGCTATATTTATATATATTGTGTTCTCTGGTGTAAGTAAGCCAGGCTAGTAGGAAGCTGTATGTATATGCATACACACTAGCGATCATGGGCACAAAATGAGGCGAATCGCATTGGTGGATTGACAAGTGGCAAATACTCTTAGCCTATAAACATTTATATCTCTCTCTCGAGGATTAACAAGCTGTTTCATCTGTAAAGATTGTATATCACCCTTCCAGTACATAATCATTCACCTGGTTATCCAAGGTTCATAGATATACTTTTGGTAGTCTCATACTCTTATGAGACTGAGAGCCAGGAGGAGCCATTCTGGCTTCTAAGGGGAGTTTCTCCAGTATCTGAAGTTGAGGGGCAGATGGCAAGTATATATGGGGTGTGTGAATCAATGGGGCTCCTGGGGCTCTAAATCCTGCTCACGGTGCTGCTGATCTTCTGTATATGGGGACATTTGAGTGCATTCATAAATAATTCATCTTTAGTCATGAATTGGAATTGCAGCAAACTCAGTCCAAGCCAGATTTTTTTTTTTTTTTTTGACAAATCTGTGAATTGCTTCTGGCATATTTGTTGATGTTCCAGTGGATGGAGGCCCTTACAGTCTTGCCAGCAGCAGAGGGAGCTCTTTCCATTAATGGAAGAAGAGACCCATTGTGGGGCTAAAGTCATAGAAATGGAGTTTCTGTTAGAAGAAAACATCCAATCAACTTTTAACCTTGGGTGTTAAGTAGAGTGAGAGCCAGTACAGTATTGTGGATAGATGGACAGACTAGAACTCAGTCTTGAAAATCCACTGGGGATGACACTGGTAAAACCACTTCTTAAATATCTCACATGCCTTGAACACCCTATCAAGGTTGCCATAGGCTGGGTCCAACTTGATGGTATTGTTATATATACTGAAACAGTATATATCACAAGCAGTTAAATAGGATTATGGGAATTGCTTGTCAGTCATCATACTAAATATTTATTTGGAAATCAGTGAATTGAAATACCTCTTACATTTATGTACAGGAAAACTAGGTATTTGAACTAATTTTGTTGGGGAACTTGATGGTAATGTCTTACTGACAAGAAGGACCCTTGTTCTAAGGTTCAAGTTTTGTGTGCAAAACTAGAAGGATTATTCAGAAACTGTCCAGGTAGATTGAATAACAGTGATGTTTAGCATTCGTTCTTGGGAACTGATTAGAGAAGAATATTCACTATATACAGGGATATTTAATCTTTTCTTTTACACTCTATTTTAAAGCCTGAACTCACCAATGTATGTTTCTGGTACATCCCACCAAGTCTTCAGCAGATCCCCAAAGGACCAGAGAGACAGAAAAGACTTCATCAGGTAAATCTTCTCATGTAATTCTCATGTACTAGTGGAAGAAGGATGCCTGAAACCAGAATGCTCCATTCCAGGCAAAGCAGGTGAAGTGTTCAATGGAGTAAGTCCACCTCTTAGTTTGTTTCAACTACACATCAGGCCTAGAAATAGGCAAACTTCTCCACAATCCCCATCACTGCCCCCATAATTCCACTCCATCCCTCAATGTAAATATCTGCCTGTTTTTCTGTCTGATGTTGAATTACAATTTTAATAGCTATTTCTCATGTTGATGGTAGATGTCTGTGAGCGGTGACTTCAAACTCAGGTTTCAAAAGTCCTTGTGGTGTGTGTGTGTGGACCATTCCTTGCAGCATGCTTAGAATTTTTACACCCTGTTCTTTAGACCAAAAGCCTGCCAATTATACTGGATAACATGATAGACACCTCTCACTTCACACATCTTCAAAATAACATCATAGATGTCTCTTACGATATATATGGCTCCAGTGTATCAATTCTTCAAGATTTTTCTTAATTCTTTAATCCTGTATCATTGCCATGGATCCCAGTAATTTGTTTACACAACCACCTGCTCTTTCTGACTATTTCTTCTGTTATTCCAGAAAATAATTGTCATTTGTATATCTGCTCAGGTTGCTCCAAAGATAAAAGCAAGGATGATAGAAGAAGGATCCATGATGGTTAGCTATCAGCCTCATGGGGACAAAGTGAATTTTTTCAGAATGGTCTTCTCTAATCCGGCAACCAAGAAATCTGATGTCGATTTCCTCTTGGATGAAATTGAACGGCTTGGGAAGGATTTGTGACAGCTGCCAGGAAATCTCGAAGAAGAGAGGGGACCAACTCTCTCCGCCCCCAATTATTGTTCTATGGAATGCTTCACTGAACTTTTAGCTCCTCTTTTCTCCCAGCAATTTGGGTGGGAGCAGGGAGGCAAAATGAAGAGACTTGCAAAAGAGGTTGGGAAGATGGACAATCTGGATGAAATGTCATGTGTTAATGACAGCAATAGTGTATTAAGTATGGAAGATCACACACACACACACACACAAACACACACACACACACACATTTAAGGTGTCCTTTGTCTGCTCATAGCAGGGCAGGTCTTGTCTCAACCAGGCTTGCCTGCTAGCAGGTGTATCTGCAATTAGCCATGTGCCACTGCAAAGTGGAAAATAAAAAAGATAAAGAAAACAAAATAAGGAGGAAAACACCACACAAATAACCTCTTTCATGGATGGCAAAGAAATTCATGAAGGTACAGGTGGAGTTTGGCACAGCATGGATTCTGTGAAACTGGGGAGCATCAGGGCACTTTAGGAAAGGAAGAAATATTATTCGAACAGATATTTGTGCTAAAGATGCATGCCCATCTTTCTACGTAACTACACTCAAATACTGAATCTACTAATATATCACATTATTTGAGGCGGGGAATGTGTGTCATTCTGTGAGCCAGCTCACACCCTCGCAGTGTTGTCAGACTACAGCTTCCATGGCCCCCCACCTTTTGCTCTGCTGGCTAAGGCTGATAGGAACTGTAGCCCAACAACATCTGGGGACGATGTGTTTCCCCTCCTCTATCCTTGCTTTGCTAAGCAACTTTTGCACAGATGGAAATTGCCCTCCACCAAGGAGGGGAAAAAGAAACAACAACAAAAAAAGACAGTTCTGCAAATTGAGGGACAATATAGTGGCAAACTGGCATATGTGCATTCACATTCCACTTGAGTAAACATATGCACAATATTGCAGGTTGCATCAAAATGTCCATTTCATTTTGTTTACTTTATCTGGGTTCTGTCTGATCCAGTTCTACTTGCACATAGATAAGCCTGAGTTGTGGATGGGATTGTGCACTGAGTTAAGACTTTATTCAGAAGCCTTTCAAGTTTTTTTCTGTACCCACGCAGTGTCCACAAAATAAGAATTTGGTGAAAAGCAATCGTATTTTCCAGCAGAAGTAAACAATCTGGTTCACCAGAATTTCAAATCTCCCTTTTTCTGAACATGCAGAATGCTTTAAGGTTGCAATCCTATGTCCAGTTTCCAAGAAATAAGAGCCACTGAATGACATGGGACATACTTCTGAATAACTATGTATAGAACGATACGATATGTCCAGCCCAGTACAATTAGTCTATGAAATAGTTGCTTCTTAGCTTCAGAATGCTCTTTCCTGACGAAGACAGGATGAGATTTATATATCATTTTCTGAGATATATAACAAACTTGAATGCCAATGGATAGATAGTGCAGTGCAATTTTCCACTATCTTCTACTTGGGTCAAAAGGACTAACAGTGTCGGTCAAACTGTAAACACACACTCAAGTTGTTCATTGAATTATGTCAGCACTAAATAAAATAAGCATTACAATGGGCTGAAGAATAGTTCTTTCTGTAAATTGTGTATGAATAACATGTTTTTATATTTTGATAGCTGCAGAAATCTTTAACAATTAGAAAATAAAAGTTGTGTTGTATTGATACTGATATTGGGCATTAACAGTGTTGACTTAACAGTGACCTGAATCAGCACAGAATGAGAAAGGGAGAATTCAGATTCTTTACTGAAGTTATATAAATAGAGTGTACATAATTCACTGCTGATGAACAGCATTACAGCACTGTTGTTGTTTAAAGGAATGCAGAATAAATTGATATGTCCATAAATTGTCTTCTGATGATAGAAAGCATTATTGATTCTGCAGGATCCTATATAGAAAAAATGCATCTTTCTAATTGTTATTTGCCTTTGTCTTCAGTTCCTTTGGTTGATAAGAGTGTGGGACTTCCTAAAAGATAACACTACAGAAAGTCATCCAGCGTTCTTCATCCAAAACTGCTAAGTTGCCCTGGAGGTTAAGTCAAGCAGAATCTGCTGGTTCAGAGGAGTGTCATAAATATTAGTTTATTTCATTCTTGCTAGTGAGAACAAAAAGTTCTAAAATGTTTCTGTCCACCGTGTGTGAAATTCTGGGACTTTTTGCATTTGACTATTTGAGAGGGGTCGAAAAATCCTCGGAAGTGATTTTATGCAAACCCCCAACAACAACAACAACAACCCTTCTTGTTGTGCAAAAAAACCCCTTGTATTTTACTAAAATCTTTGTATTTTGCACAAATACAAGGGGTTTTGTTCAAAATATTTTTTGTGCTAAAAATAACCTTTCTTTTTGAACTAATGCTGCTGCTGACAGAAAAAAAAATCTCTAGTCTTCTCACTTTCATGCAGGAGCAAAATGTATTTCAGCAGGTGAAAAAAAATTGCTGCAAGGTTGTTTTTGTTTTCAAGAAGGAATAAATATGGGAGTATTCATTACATCCTTAGTTCAGAGGGCAGCCTGTGGAAATCTGGCAGCTTAAAATATGGAAAGAGTTAGCTTCACACCGCGTTTTCAGCTGAGTTAAATGTGCCACAGTTATGACCCCCATGAACCTTCCACAAGGCTGCCATGATTAATACCTTTAAAAATCCCAACGAATCCTGTTCATAGATTTCATATCATACTTAGTCGGGCCTTCAGAGTTGAAAGCCAAAAATAATATTACTTTCTTGGTCATTCTTTTGGAGAATAATAAAAGGGTACCAGAGAGCAAGACCATCATGACTGTAGAACAGTGGTCCCCAAGCTTTTTGGAACCATGGACCGGTTGGGGGGTGTGGGGTCAATGTGCGGGGGGGGGACCCCCGTGCTCATGGGTGGGTGTGGCATGTTCACAGCTGGGCGTGGTGCATTCGTGGATGGGTGTGGTGTGCTCGTGGGTGGGCGTTGCTCATGTGCATGCACGGATGGGTGTGGTGTGCTCACGGGTGAGTGGGGTGCGCATGCACGTGTGTGCGCCACACCCATTCGTGAACATGTCCGCTCACCCGCGAGCGCACCACGCCCATCCACGAATGTGCCACGCCCACCATGCAGGTGGGCGGGGGGGGCAGGAGATCTGTCTCCGCGGCCCGGTCCTGCAACGCCCATGGACCGGCACTGGGCCACGGACCGGGGGTTGGGGACCCTTGCTGTAGAAGAAAGAAAGAAAAGAAGGAAATGGAAAGGTGAAAGTAGAACCAGAGGTCCACCATCTGGGGCTCTGGAGCCACAAGAGGCTCATGGCTGATCCTAAAGGCTGGTGGCACCCTGTCCAAATTTTTACCACACCCCAATTGGTCATCTGGGTTGCAGGGACAAAAATGCTGTTTCCTAGTTTCTGCTAAGGAAGTGCAAATGTAAGCCATATTAGAAATTGCCTGAGTGTAGGTGGTTGCCTCAGGCATGTATTTGGGTCTGTGTATACATGTTGGTGCACGTGTATATGCATGCGCATGTCACCATTTCTCAGAGGATGCAGTCTAAGCTGTTGGGCATCCCTGGTGGAGACCCAGTTGGATCTTGGCTACTAAAGTGAGCTTATGATCCACCCCTCCAGTTCCTCATGGTGTAGCAGCTTTTTGATTTGTGTCTGGATCCACCACATTCTCTGACTTGCCCTATGAGGCACTGGAATAGGAAATGCTCAGGTATACTTGCCGATACAGCAGGAGAGTTTCAGATGCCATTCTTGCTGAAGCACTCGTTGATGAGGTTCTGCAAGGAGAATCTATACTGCATGGATAAGGTATAAAATAAATTGAGGATGAGCTTTTACTGCTTCTCCAAACTGTCTTTCATCCTCACAGGTGATGCACACTTCCCTTGGGCAGCTTTTTTAATGGTCTTATGAAACTTCTCTGAACAATAATGACTCACCCATATATTTTCGCATCTGTGTTCTGCGTTATAAAACATGTCAGTTCAAATTTTAGTAATGCTTTTAATGATTATAGAAACCTCAACTGCCTATCCAAACCTCAAGGGGCATGTATATTATGATTCCCAACAACATCTACTGCCTTCTTGATTTGATTTGTTGAGCTGAGTTAGTATATACTAATTTTTAATGTCATGCTCATCAGATCTTTCGGAGCATCAAGCTCTTAGATACTGAAATCCTATGCACAATTATTAGTAAGGGCTTGGTTGTGAGGTGTAGAATTGTTCTCTTGGAACTCCCAAAGAAATGGCAGGGCAGCATCTTCTGGGTTAATTATAGTCTCATAAGCACAATTGCATAAATTGTAGCAGCAAATTGCAGCTGGTTAACAGGATTCCAGCTGATCTCATGTAGTTCAGTATGCATAGATATTTTCAATAGACTATGAACCTTCATATCCACTGTAATTGTTTTTCTGTTTTTGTTATGAAATGACTATGCTATCACAACAGACTTACCATTAACACAAGAGTGGGGTTTTTTGTCTGTTACTTCTCTTGCCTGACTTCATTGTCTATGTCAATCAGTGAAGGCAAAATCACACACACACACAAACACACACACAGAGGTGTGTGCGCACACAGAGAGACAGACACAGACACACAGCTTAGAACTTGGGCTGCCACTAGTGTGAGAAAAAATGAGAAAATTATGTTTGGGCTGTAGCATTCATTTTATGTATAAAGCAATCCTGTTGACGACTGTTGAGGCTGGCAAAGGAAATGTATTGGCTTTACTTATTTGTTACATTTATATCCTTTCTTTCCCCAGAGCAGTATGCCTCACCCTCTAGCCCACAATCTCCTCCCAGCAACCCTGTCAGATTGACAGAGTGTGACTGACCCAAGGTCAGCAATGTCCAAGTGGGGATTTCAACCGGAGTCTCCTCATTCCTAGTCCGACAGTCTAACTGTAAAACCATACTAGCATTTTGAGCTACCAGCATGTTGCACCAGCTTCCCCCTCCACATTGCCCTCAATGCCCTGCGCCATCAACAGAACTGTTGCACACATACAGACATACAACCTTACGCACCCATCTCCAGAGAGAAGAATACACATGGGGCAGGAAACAGAACCTGCTGCCATGACACTGCAATCTGCACTACATGTATAGTTTTATTGCTTATGGAGTGAAGTCTTTTATACCCTCCTGTTCAAAAAAGGTTCAAGATTGCTACCAAAGCAGGAGACCTAAAGAAGAAAAGAAAAGAAAAAGAGTGTGGTATCCAGGTGTGTCCTTCTGCCATTTAGTCCTCTGTGTGTGTCCAATGCCTGCCCCAGTATATAGAGGGTTGCTTGGGATGAAGGTACAGAGAAACACATATAACTTTGTATTTAGCCATGTATCCATCCAGTTAACCATCTATCCATCTACCCTGTTTCCCTGAAAATAAGACCTAACCTGAAAATAAGCCCTAGTATGATTTTTCATGATGCTCGTAATATAAGCCCTACCCCAAAAATAAGCCCCAGTTGAGTGAAACCCCGGCCTCCACCATTGTGCAGCAACCAGAAGAAGATGATAGGACTGTATTTGAATAAATGTAGATTGCCGTACATGAAAAAAATAAGACATCTCCTGAAAATCAGACCTAATGCATTTTTTTGGAGCAAAAATTAATATAAGACCCTGTCTTATTTTCGGGGAAACAGGGTAGCTTAAAAACAGAATAAAGAGACCATGAAACACTGACGTGTCATCATGTAAAGGAAGAAACACAGGGGCAAGAAACCAGAAACCAATAAAACCACATGAAAAGCAGAAAAAACCCATCACTAGGACATGGGTCTCAGAACAGGGAATTCCAAAGTCCAAGTGCAGTCATTGGAAAGGCCCAGGCTCTTGTTGACCTTGCGGTGGCTCACCTCATGTTTGAAAACCAAATGTGTATAGAACAGCCTACACTGTTCTATCCAAGAATATATATATGCACTGTCTCTGTGTCTGTATGTACTATGTATATACATATATTCTTGGAACCCACTACATAGCGCTATATCTTATACACACACACACACACACACACACACATATGAATAAGTGTGTGTGTGTGTGTGTGTGTGTGTATGAATAAGTATATACATATACTATCTCTACACACATACAGAGAGAGAGAGAGAGAGAGAGAGAGAGAGAGCTGTTTCCTGTGACTTGACCACTGCAAATAGCACGCCACTGCTCATCTTCAATGGACATTACATACTAGCTCATAGATGTCACAAGCGTCCCCACTTAAACAATACATAAGTAAAGGAAACTTTCTATCCGATAGTGGCCACTTCAAATGTGCAAATGAATTGCACCCAGAACTCTATGGGCCAACTTAGGTACACAATGATACTTCCAGACTTGATGGCTCAGAAACATGGTGGGAATGTGTGGAATAACTTTATTGGAAAAAACAGGATTTGAGGAGATGTGAAATGATCTGAAAAGTGTCTCTCTGACGTTTGATCAGTAATGATGTGAAGAAACATCATAGAAATCTGGTCTGAAATATGAACTTGTCAAGCCAATATTACCTGTTGAGTTCATTCGTCCCCCCGACTGGTCTTTCTTTGTACATGTCAGAAGCACCACTGTACAATCAATAAACATATCAGATAATTTTTGTCCAATAACAGAAAACCTCTAGAGCACTGGGGGCAGTTAACATCAAATCTTCCATAGAAAGATTGTAGAGCATAAAGTACAATGACATAGGTGTGAAGCTGCTGCACTCACCAAAAACTGTGTCGGTGCGAACTTCCCATTTACTGAGGTTTGCCTTAGTAAATAGGTCTGTAGCCTATTAAGTGACTTCCAAGTAACCCGATTCTCTGTGTGGCCAAGGGCTAGACTTTCCCGAGGTTTTCTTCACTTTAAGAGGTGAGCAATTCTCTCCCCCCCCCCCCCCATTATAATCCAAGCATTCTCCGCTGGTCTTTCAAGATTCATAGATGTTCTGGGAAAACCAAAATTCCTTGGTTTTAATCTGGATGGGGTTGGATGATCGCCAAAGAGGGGGTGCACATTTAATGTAGATGCTTTGAGTCTTTCACTGCTAGCTGCTGCCTCTCTCCATATGGCACTGTGTGCAATTTATTGATTTGATTTGATTTGGGTTTTTTTCCTGCCTAGCGGGGACCCAAGGTGGCATACAAAAAATTTTAAATCAACAATTAGTTTAAACAAATAAATTACTATTAAAAACTATAATATATACATAATAAAAACATTGTTTAAAAATTATAAACTGTGAAAGACCTCTCCATCTCAACTGCCTGCTGCCTCCCTAAAAGCCTCTCTAAAGAGATAGGTTTTCACCAGCCTAGTAATGCCTGCTCAGTAGTAGTTTTTATCAAGAGTGATTGGCTTCAGGGATCCAGTAATGATTCTACAGCTTTGATTGAGTGCTACAGGAATTTGTTTTGCATGGGCTGAACTATACCACACTGGGCTGGTGCATTCAACTGTAGAGTAGCATAGGGCCAAGGCTGTGGTTCTCAGTGTTTTTGGTTATGTACCCCATCTGGTTCCTGACAGCTATCCAAAAAAATGTTGGCTCTTGCAGAGGTCTTTTGCTTTGTATTTTGGCAGTGTTTCTTACAGGTCAGTGTACGATCCAAAGTAACACCTAGGTATTTGTGGACAAAGCAATTATCTAGTTGGGTGCTCTTCCAGGTAACCTGAGATTTCTGAGATGTTTGCATGTTTCTCAGATGAAAGGCATTTATTGGAGTATTAGGAGGGTTTGGTTTACATTGATTTTTACTGTAGTATGTGCAGAGATTTTCTGCTAAGAGATGTTCTATCATCTGAACGCTATCAGACTGAGCATCAATAATGAGATCATCATCATAAATACAACTTTCGGTGCTTTGAGGAACTGGTTGACTCTTGATGTAAAATTAAACAAGATAGGAGCCAATACATGGTCCTGCAGTAGACCTTTTTTTAAAAAAAAAAAAAACTCCTCTATCAACCGTGTAGTCCTTGAAAGTTAACAAAAATCTACAATTTTGCAAGAGGGTTGCTTTTCCTTTAGTTAATTTATAATCCTTGGTTAGATTTTAGATGTTTGCAGTATTACTTGATAAGCAGTGTCATAGGCAGCTAAGAGGTCAACAAAAGTTACACTGTGATCTTCCTAGTTTCAAAGTCATCCTCAATATGTTGCAGTAAATGCAGGATTGCTGCTTCCCAGGTCTAAAGTCAGCCTATTGTGGGATGAGGAGTAGTTTCACTACTTCCATTAGACAGTTAAGAATCATTATTTCCAGGACTTTATAAAGATGACAAAGTAATGAGATCAGCCTGTGAGTTCTTTGCCAGGTTTCAAAATAGCAATCACTCATGACTTTCTCCAAAAAATTTGAATCCTGAGAGAGTCAAGACAATTATTAAAGAAATTAAGATGCCACTTTTTTTTGTTACTGTGTCAAAATATTTCCTTTGTACTACACAGATGTCATCCAGGTCTACTGCCTTGCCATTTTTGCCACTGCAAACATTTTTCCCAATTCACTTAAGATGAACAGTTTTGTAAGATTATTGATCTCTAGCTACTTGTTTCTTTTAAGTTTAAATTTTAGTTCTCATGATGATGTTCGGTTCGGCTATTAATGAGGAGTTGGTGGGTTATCTGATTTGCTGAAATGTCTGCATGAGGAGGGCCTTTAGTTGGGTCTTTGTTAAGCTGCTTTAATAATCTTCAGGCCTTCAAACTGTTTCCTGACATGTTTATTATTTCTATGAGTTTTATCCAGTTATCTCTTTTACTTTCTGAGACCAAAGAAATTAATCACTGGCCAACTAAAAACTAGTTTCTTCACTCAAGGATTTGTGTTCAAATGGTGAAGAATAATTATTCATTTGAATGACTATTTCTGATGTAAGTCCTTGGAAGTAGTTGGCTTTTCATTCTTGGGGTATCAACAACTGGGACAATCTTCTCACGGCCTTGACAAACTGGTCATAGGCCTCTGGGATTGGATAGATGTTTGATTTATTTTGTCCAGTTTTGTACTGAACTCCTTCCAATTGGCTTTTTAGAAATTGTATCTCCTGCAGATTGGTACCATTGATGGTTGGTACTGTTGAGCTGTGTATTCAGAATTGGGATACAGACTGACTTCATGTACTGCTGAACTATAAACTCACTAATGAATATCAAATCTTGGTTAATGTCACATTGCCACCTTCTGCTATTGGAAGTTTGCTATCAAGAATAAAGGCTAGTTGGATGGTTTCTGCCCATTTCAGCACCACCTCCATTGTTATCATGAAGTACATATCCACCAGACACTGAGCACTAAAGTCTCTGATTATATTTTTTTTTCATGCAAAAATTGGCTAGGGTTTTAAAGTAAAATGTTACATTAGGTGGCTTACGTATAAACAGAGGATATTGTGCAATTATTTAGCTCTATATTATTATCTCTATATCATCCTGTTCTATGACAGCATTAGGTGAAATTTGGTGGTCATGTTTTACTAATGCAGCACTTACATACTGTCTATGAGGTCTCTCAGCTGCAAGTCTCATACCACAGTTTTAGAGCATTGCTAATGGTTGTCTCTATGTGTTTCCTGAATAAAAAGTATATCACAATCAGATGTCTAGAGAGCTGATTCAGTAGCTCTTCTTTAGCTATAGACATGTTAATAGAGATCATTATTAATTTTGGCCCACACAAGGGTCTTTTTGCTATTGATGGCCAATTGTGGCCAGTATCAAAGAAATTTAGTCAAAGTCATGCACTCTCCCATCAAATGGTGTTTGTACAATGTGTTGCTTTATATCGGTGCTTCTGGAGTGGAAGGATAAACCAACAGGGGACACCCAAATGTGTTTATATTCTTTGATTCTTTCTGTGACACCACCTGGTTATTTTATTTGCTTGATTATTTTAAAACTTTCCAAACTGCATGTTTATCCCAAAGAGAGTTTCAGGGCAACGCATATGAAGATTAAGCATTCTGTGCAATAAAACCTACAAAACAACCTGCAGCAAGCTGAAGTCTAGACATCAAGACATCTGGCTAAACCTCTTCTCCTTCACTTCACTCCTGGCCTCAACATCCTTGATACTTACTGCATCCTTATTCTGGGTCCCAGTAATTCCCTTTTCTATCTTTCCCATGTACCCTCTCTTTAAACTGTAATGGGGTTTGGGTTGACACACAAAAGCCTGCTGTGCTGTAATAACGGATATTGGCACAGTGGGACACAAATTAAATAAAAGACCATCATACATTCTGCTGATCCAGGTGCTCCTTTTATTTGACCATAAAGAGCATTTCAGTGTATTGTTCCCTTGTTTGCTTTACAGGATGAAATGCATAAAGGCCTTGTACTAGGAGGTGCACAGCACTTGAAAGCTGGGGGTTGAATTCTGTCAGCAATAAAAGAGGTCACTTGTGTGCTGCAGCTAACAAAGAGAAGGCATAATAATATTGCTTTATTTGTACTTTCTTTGTTCATTTGTGACATATATATTCAGCCTTTCATGCTCTTTGTGCAAGCCAGGGAACTTATTAATTGCACTTCTTATTCAGGGCTTGGGAGAATTTTGTTTCAGATTCTATTTGAACGGTGCAACGTTCTTCCTGAGGGAGGCATCCCTTCCCATTAATTTCCATACTAGCAGGTCACACTTTCCTCGGGTAGTCACAGGCACCTCTCTGGCACCTACACCTTTAACCTAGGAGATATTAACTTCCAAGGAAAGCCACCTCCAAAACCTCCACCAAGTATTCGAGGGTTGCCTCTTTTACTTGGCCCCAGTTAGAACTTCCTTACCCCAAGCTGGTACTGTATCTTTCTTTATATTTAGGTTCTGAGTGAGTGAAAAGAGCTTTTCTCTTTCAGATAGTTTCTTCGGTTTCCTGTGGAAATCGAAGAGGTGGGTTGAGGTGGATGTAGTGTTTTCTTATTGTCAGACTGCTTAATACCTTCATATTTACTCATAGGGATTGTGGTTCTGAACAACAAACAAAAGGGTTTAAATTAGGAAACAAAGGCAAATTACAGGAAAGGAAAGATAAATTCCAGAGTTTATAAGATAAAACATAAAACATTTGAAAATGATAAATATATTCTTTTTTATTATATATTATTATATTGAAATTCAAGCCAGCGACTTTCCACACAGAACACTTTCACTAAGGCTCCTTTCAACTCTTTATCAGAAGGCTATCAGAAGTTCTTCCACAGACCCTTACTAACAGACTCTGCAAAACAGACTTCTCAAAACAGACTGTCTTAAGGGAGTGACTATGTCCACAAGTAACATATGAATCACACCACAAGTGCATGTGGCACAGTTAGATTTGATGTTTTTCCCAATGGCTACACGATGCACAGCTACACGCAAATCAGCTTGGCCTTTTCTCATATTTATTCATTTATTTTTCTTATTATTTTGCTTTAGCCCAGTAGGAGTAGATTTTTTGGCAGTGATTCCATTTGCACTGGTTGTGACATGTGTGACCATTTGTCTTGGGTTTGCTCTGCTGCTAAATGGGGAACATCCCCCCCACACAGTGAGCTTTTCATTTCTGTCCCCCCAAAAGTAGTAGTTTGGCACCGTTAGCACCTTGAAAGATTGTGACTTTCCCTTTGAGTCTCCCACCTCTTTAAATGGAGAGCAAGTGCTCAAAAACAGGCAGTGTTTCAAAGCACCTGCCTTGTTTGGAGAAACAAAAACAGTCAGGCACATCCTTCCTTCTTTCTTCATGCTCTAACAATGCAGTCCTGTATCTGTCTACAGTACTTGGGAGTAAGTCTCTCTGTATTGTTTGGGGCTTAGTCACAGGAAAATAGGGATAGGAATGGAACTTTAAATTATTTAAGTATTATTGCTTCCCTGCTCTAGCGCTATGGCAGATAGTCACTGCATTTCACAGTCACAGCTGTTCTGCTGCTTGCTTAGGGAAGGATGGCTTTTGCTGTTGTGAATTACAGCATTTTAAGATGTTGACACAATTCTAACTTTGTATTTAAATGTTTCTTTGCGGGTGACAACAGCAATTTAAGGGCCAAGAGAGACTGCCACACAAACTGATTCAACAATGGATCAAACCGATTCAGGTCCTCAATGCAGTCACAGCTTAGCTCTCAGCCGCCTCACTACCAAACCATTCCAGTCATACTAACCAATCAACAGTGAGCTCTGCACTCCACATTCTGTCATCCATCTGCCAATCATACTAGCCCTCAGCCTATGCAGGTATATTATTCAGGCATTCATAGACATTCACCAGGGCAATTGTACCAGCACAAGGAGCTTTTGCCCATTCCAGAGCCTGTTTGTTTCTCAATCTGTATTATATACCTATTCGCTAATGTTGACCTCTTAGACAAATGCATTCATTTGGTATTCACTTCAGTGCAGTCTCCTTTTCTCCCCTGCAAAGGAAAAACCTTTAGCATTCAAGAATCATTTTAAGTATAGTCGCTCTGCTTAAATAGGTAGCTAATTGGCATGTCCAATTACTGGACATAAAAGCCATGCTAGGAAATGAAAGGTCAGCAAGATAAAGATGAGCTGCCCCATTAAGACCTTGACATGGAAAAAATTGTTAACAATATCATTTAAATGCCACCCATTTTGAAGAAGACATAATTTTTATCTGTAACAAATTGGTGTTCAGAGACCTTACTGATTGGTGCTGAATACAGGTAATTCTTTCTTTGACAAGGTTACAGAATTGGTCGTATGTTTTTCCTTTGGTAACCAAAGGGTAAAAGGAGGACAAGAAAGTTAAAACAAAACCATATTAACCTTACAGCAAGGGTGGCAAACTCTTTTCTTTTCTTTTCTTTTGGCAATTGTGTCATAAGTAAAACACTCACACTTCATTTTCTCATGAGTTTAAGATCCTCAGGAGAACCACTTCTCTCCATTCTACATAATCAAAGCAAAGCAAAGTGTGCTGCTTATATATCCCCCATAGTGCTTAAAGTTCTCTGGGTGATTTATAGTTAATTTTGCAGGCTACACATTGCCCCTCCACTGCAAGCTGGGTATTCAATATACTGACCTCAGAACAATGGAAGGTTGAGTCAACCTCAAGCCAGCTACCTGAGACTGGGATCGAACTCAGTTCATGAACAGAGTCTTCATTGCAGTACTGCATTTACCACTGCACCATGAGAGGAAAGCTTGGCGTGAAAGCATGGGATGGTGTTCTTAGCGGATGCTCCCATGCACTGGAACTCCTGATAAAGGAAAGCCAAGCTATCCTTGAAGTCATTTTCATGGACAAAACACTTTTAGTCGGATAAACTTTGGGCTTTTCAATGTACTTGCCTATTGAATAGGTTATAGCTGGTGATTTTGAGGTCACCTGTCTTGAGATTCTGGACCTACTGAGGCAGGCAGTAGGTAAAGTTAAGCAGTGTGACTATACAGAATTAGGGAAGCTGATAAGAAGATGCCTGCCATAAAAATTCTGGATCAGTTCTTATGAACTTAATCCCAGTGATCAATACCACCCAGGGAAAAAAAAATTATCGAAGATAATAGGCATGTTGAGTCCTTCACTTTCTAATCTGGATTTAACAGGACAGAAAGAAGTCCAGAAAACAACACCAGTCAGCATGATGTCCTTAGCCACCTTCCTGTTTTAAGCAGGTTCCATGATACCTCCGGTGCCCATGAAGTAAAAAGCTCAAAAACCTGGAAATGAGACGTGGTAACACCTCCTGAGTTGTAGATACACAAAATTATAGGGAAAATTAATTAAGCAGTCTAGTTTCTAAAATCTGTCAGCAATCAAGTTACAGCCTGGTGTAGAAACTTTGTGGGTTATATTACTAAGACATAAAAACGGCAGGAAAGAGGGACAGAAAGAGGGGCTGAGAGCATTTTCAGTAGGAGCTTGACAGAGCTGGTTAGAAGTTACTTGGTGCAAATTCCATAAATTATGGCTGCAGGGGGAGATTGTTTGTAACTAAAACGCTTCTGCTCTCATTCCAGGGCTCACTTCACTCACCTGTAATCAGTCTCATTGCACACCATCTGGTTGAGCCCCAGGAGGGAAGCAGGACCTCTTTAATCAGCAGCACTTTCCCACCGCCAGATGTATCACTGGAGACCAAGACCAGGATCATCCATATTGGGTTTTTCCTGATTAATATGTACTGTTGTGAAAGCTAGACCACAAAAGAAATCTGGACAATGAAGAAAGCAAACAGGATCACAAAATAGTGAGCACTGCAAATCCCACGACCCCTTACTGTTAGTTATGTTAGAGTTTCAATCCAACAATATATGTATCTCTTGTTCTCTGTGGAAAGTCTACACACACGTGCATACATGGGGAAATGACAAGTACTTACATACTTTCTCATTCTCTGTGATTTCCTGAGACTTCCTGACACTCTCCACCAAGGCTTTGCTCTGCACCAATGAGATTTCCTATCTTCCTGGAAAAAAAAAGAATAGGCCGTCTCATTTTTGCCCTTTTTGGTTTCTTTCCAAGGAGAAGATTCACAGTCCTGCACACCTTCAGCAAACAGGCAGCTACACTTCTCATTCTTGACCACCAGGTGGCAGAATTAGCTCACAGTAACTAAACTAATGCAAAAGAAGTTCAGTTGTATTGCCGAGGTTCAATTTCAGGAAAAGTCACAGTGCAAGGTAGAGGAAAAGAAAGAAATTAAATATATTAAACAACCCTTTGTTCCTCCAGAGGTTGCCTATTATCTCCAAGACAATTTAGCTCCACCTTCATTTCTAAAAGGACATGCAGCATTTCCCTCAAATAATTTCTGTGAAAATTGGAAACTAGTCAGTCCACATGCATATACTGTGCTGCATGAAAATTGGACTTGTATATTTTGCTACATTTTGCTGTAGTTTTGTGTACTTCTAAGTTGGAAGATGACATGACTGTAACTAAAGCAGGCCAACAAGATTTATAGGGGGGGGCAAAATATAGAGAGGAATCTAACTGATGAGTATTAGGAAAATAAAGTACAATGCCTCCCATCCCATTCACAATTTTTTTTCCTTTTTTTTTCCCCTTTTGAAACCAGAAATTTTCTTTTAGGGGGAACCACATTCTGCTCCTTTTTTTCTTGGTGGGGGCTCATGCCACATCTCAGGACTGATGGATGGGGGGGCGCTGTGCCATTCACCCTGTGAACATTTCTAGCTATGGAAATGTAGAACAACATAACTGTGGAAAAGGGACATTGTAGGGATAATCTGGTTCATGGAACTGAACGTGTTGAAATGGATTTCACCACTCTTTCCTCCTCATGGCAGTTCCTCCAGCCCCCCCCAAGAAAGCTACACAAAAGGCTGGAGAAGACATCTGACGCAGGAGGAAAAGGGAAGTGCTTGGAAAGGTCCTTTCTAGAACGAATTTGTGACTGATTAGTAAGTAGTTCCAAGCCCCTCAATAGTTAGCAACCATTGCTGTTCCTATTTTTCAAAGCAACTTTTTTGCTTTGTTTGTCCTACAGGAAGTAAAATCAGTTATACTTAACTAAGCTGGCTAAACTAAGTACAGTAAAATCAATTTTAAACTTGTTCTAAAAATGTGGTTTTTATTCATCAGCCCAAGGCACAGTGTAAGCCAGCACTTCAACCATGTTGTCCATCCTCCTTCACCTTTTAGATAGGCCCCATTTCTGTAACTATAAAAGTAACCAAAAATATTAAACTGATGACACAAAAAGGAGGAAAGTTATTTCTGGTTGAGTTAGAGCAGCAATGTAATGTATCTATACCTCTACTGTTGTTTTTTTAAAGTTATTACAGACAGACGGTTATTTGCAACTGGTTATTTCCAAGCTCTGGAAAGTGTGTGTGTCTGTGTGTAGGCGGGTAGGTGTACTTGAAAATCAAACAGAAGCGATTTCTGTAAGCTGAAACCTTTCTGTCGCTAGAAGGAAAATCCCGAATTCAACCTGATAGGCTCGTATTTCCTTCACAGATAAAACAAATGCCTGATGTATATATAGCCAGCCACTTACAGAACCTCTATTCATGAAAAGAAAAGAGAATACCCTTGCCTGTGGGAACCATCAAACCCTACTGTTTTCTATGTGCATATTGGTGTTTCCTTAGGTAAGGGTAAAAGTTCCCCTTGACAATTAAGTCCAAGTCATGTCTGACTCTGGGGCTGGGACTCATCCCCATTTGTAAGCCAAAGAGCTGGCGTTTGTCCATAGACACTTTTCATGGTCACGTGGCTGGCATGACTAGACGTGGAACGCTGTTACCTTCCAACCAACATGCATTTGCATGTTTTTAAATGGCTAGGTTGCCAGGAGCTGGGACAAGCAACAGGAGCTCATCCCGTCATGCAGATTTGAATTGCTGATCTTTCGATCAACAGCCCAGTGGCTCAGCGGTTTAACCCACAGCGCCACCCGTGTTTCCTTACCGATGGGCAGATGTCATCCAAAGAAATGGGGAACAATTTAGTTTTAATTTGGGATTTTCGAAGGAGCTAACCTAATTTACCATTCCAGGTGTAAGATCTGGGCTGGAACTTGGCTTATCTTTCCAATGGCTTTCTTCTCTGAATTCTGAGCTAAAACACTGTACAAAAATCCAGATAGGAAGGAACTGGTCTGGGGAAAAACTATAAAGTATGACAAACAGCATAAAATGCATATACTGTATGAGCAGACATTGTGCATGAAATCGATTTCATTATTTATTTATTTTAATTGTGTTTTTTAGAGTGTTATAGAAATTAAATGGGATACATTTATGACTGAAGGTACACAAAATTGACCTGGACTGGATATTCATTCATCCATGCATAACATTGAAATCATATTTTCTAGGTTGTCAAAATACTGTGAAGGTCCATGGCTTAGTGCTGGAGCTTATATTCTATATGCAAGCAGTCCAATTTTTTTTTTCCTAATTTGAGGAGTTTAACAAATGAAGCTCAGAGCTCAGGGCAGTTTATAACAACTCTTGTCCGTGGGCATCCACTGTATCTCAGATTAGTCCACTGTGCAACAGCTTAGCATGTTCAACACCATCCTTGTGTCAACCACCCAGAGTAGTGACTCTATAGAAGAATTTTTTTATAGAATTTCTATACAGTATAGAAATCTCATAAATAAATAAATAAATAAATATTTTGAAGTCTTTTTTTTTTTTTTTGGAGTAATTACCTAGTTTCTGAGTGACCTTCCTCCCTCCCTCCCCTTAAAAGTTCTCTATGAAGTGTTTTGTCACAGAATTTGACTTTTTTCCCAGTGAAAGGATTCGTACTCATTGGCTGAAATCCTGTTCCTTAGTATAGTAAGTCACACTAGAGCAGGCTCATGCAATCTCTGGGGGTTTACCGAGTCAACTGTTCAGCACATTTTATTAATTCAAATGGGCCTACTCTAGTTGCAACAACAATGACAACCATGAGCAGATCTTGTGCTACCATCCATGATCTTAATTCAGCACTACAAGAAGAGTTGAATTGGTTCTGAGGTAAGTATGCAAAGCCATCAGCCTGGAGGGACAAATCTGACACTTCCACCATATTCCATAATTGCTTGGGGGGGGGGGGACCAAATGAATGTGGTTTTTTTTACATTTATGAAGAAATGTATGACTCTTGGTGAGTTTGATCAGGAGTGAATCAAGCATAGTT
Organism: Intellagama lesueurii; assembly: GCA_037013535.1. NCBI lineage: Eukaryota > Metazoa > Chordata > Lepidosauria > Squamata > Agamidae > Intellagama > Intellagama lesueurii. Next base: position 88,101,481 of record JBAJHW010000004.1, on the reverse strand, counting down.
CCCATCCATTCATATTCCCATTAGAGAGAGATTGCAAGGAATTGAATATGGTGATGCTAGAGGTTCTTCATTGAATCCTTCATTGTTTGCAATAAGGATCCTGATTAAGATTAGGAAATCTTCATAGTGTCTGACATGAATTTTTGCAGTGGAGACATGCCTAGACTGCGTAACTATTCTGCTTTCTGTGTTATAACTGGTGGGAAATCAATCAGTCCTTAAGTGGTTTTTCTGACAGTGAGAGGAAACAGAAACATCGTAGTCTATCGCAAATGTGACAATGCTCCCCACAGTGTCTATTAAACAAAAAACGGATATTAATGTATCAGCTTTGGATGAGAAGCTGTCCAGGCAAGTATGAAAAATAAATTTATATTTGGACCCTGTCATTACTTTTCATTTCCATGACCCATCACAGGGATATTTACTTCCATGACGGTAATGTTTGGGTGCTTGTTTCCAAATCTGTTTGCTGCCTTTTAGGGCAAAATCGTATCTTGCTGTATCAACTCATTGTATATTAGCAAAACCATAATCCAATGCTAAAAATATTTAAGCACCAGCAGTTAGAGCAACACAGAAGACCACTCCTATCAATTAAAAATCGCATGGCGTTGAAAACTTCAAAGCCAATGTAAGAGCCAGCAAAATAGGAAACATCGCTCTTCTATTTGTTTAGGAAGGAAAGTCCAAAATATGGTGCCCCTCCATGACTAAGATTAGGTTATTAATCTGTTGTGTGATTAATCAGATTAATACTAACGAATTATGTAACTGTTCTGTTGATTAATCCATAGATTAAATTTGCTGGCCAATATCCTGTTGTTACACAGTCATGGAAGGGCAGTCACATGAATGTTCCCCTTCCTCCGCCAGGCTCCCCTTTATTTGCCCAGACTGGCACTGGTTGCAATCTCAGTTCTGTGACTGGTTGTGTGATTGGTTACATGACGCAGAGGCTGCCCAATTGGGAAAAGGCTTACATGATTGGTCTCCTGCTCTGAATATGACACTGGCCATAGTAATAAAACAGATTTTTTAAGATGTTCTTCAGAGAAATGAAAAAACATGTAGACTGTATTGCTTGGAACACCATATGTTCATTTTATGATTATATGCTGTAACAATCAAGTTACAACAGTCAAGAGCCAGACAATAGCCAAAATCCTTTTCCTTAAATCCATGACTTCCTAGAATAGGCCCATTGAATCAATGAGGATTTAGTGAGTCAACTACACTGTAAACTCCATTGATTCAAATGAGCCTACTCTAACTGCAACTTACTATACAGTTTTGGCCAATGTGTCCTAGAGGCGAAGTTTTTGTCAGCATCTCTTTGCAACTGCAGTGTGTTCCCCACCTCAAAACCAAAACCTGGTTTATTAGCTCTGGTTAGCAATTGCCTGCTGCAACATGGAATAACTTACCATTGTTAGGGCTGGTTACACACATACACATACACATACGCATACACATATGTATGTATACACATACGCATACACATACACGTACGCATACATATACAGAGAACTAAAGATGTCATCAGCAATGGTGGTTTTTAAAGAAATTAAACATTTCTTACTTTTCTTTCTGACAATTGTTATCACCAGGATGACTTTACCAGTGGTAGGAATTTTCAATAATTAAAGACTTCCTCCTTGTGTCCCACAGCTTCCATGGCTTCTCAGCAACGCAGAGATTACACAAGAATCTCATAGTTTCTGAAAAATTGCTGCTGCTGACATTGTCAGTCTTTTTTAAAAATACATTTTATTAGTTTTTCAATCTATCTACATTTGGTTCATGCTTATCAAACATCGTGTTACATGAGTTGCTTACAATTATTTGTTTTTGCGTCTTGGTGTCTTCCCAATTATCCCCCCAAATTCCACACATCTTCCGATCATTCAAACCGTTCATGTATGTATTTTAGTATACAATATTGGCTATTATCATAATTTTACTCTCATAGTATACAATGTTTTCAAAATCCTCTAATAACATACTTAATAAAAGCAATTCCAGTTCCAAATCTATATAATTTGAGGTGATTTAACCAACAAACTTTGTAATTTTACCAATGATAACTGAGTAAGCTCTTAACACATAATAGATATTATCTAGAGCATTTTATACAGATTTTCTTTGTATAATTGTTTAGCCATTTCTATCTCCACATTTTCTATCCTGTCTATAACAATATCATATCTAATGCATGTTCATTATGTACTATTTATTTACCCCAACCTTATATCTAGCTTCAATTTGTCTTTAAAAAAACCCCCACCATATTATGCCTTTACCCTTATTAGTGCTCCCTTATTTCAGTTTAATTCTCTTTTTTAATATATAAGATACGGCCCTTTGCAATTCCAGAAGTTAGGTATATACATGCTTTCCAACATTGAGAGCCACCTTCTTGTTTTTCCCTTTTTCATCTTTCTAAGTAATTCCTTCTCTTAATCTTTTTTCAATTTTTGTTTCTGTCTTTCAAAACATTCTGCCATCTTTTGTGTCCTCTGAGGCCATTTTATGCATTTGGTTTACCTCCAATATATCTTTATACACTTGGTCTATCTCCAATAGATCTTCCAGGCTATTTTTAATTGATTCTGCTGATTTTCTCCCCTTATCTTCCCTTAAAACTCTCCTCGACTCCACTAGGTTTTCCCCATTAATTTCCTCCAGCCCTTCTTTAGGTTGGCATACACCATCCACCACCCTCTCATTTCCTTGTTCATTATTTCCTGTCTCCTGTTGACTATAATTCTTCTTCAACTGTGCCTTGAATAATTTTGCCTCTTCGTTGTGGGATCTCACTATTTCTAAGACTGCTTGAAGGGTATATTTTGTTTCCTCCCAAAATTGTCCTTGTTGTGTCATTATGTTCAAATTGTCAAAAAATTGCATTCCAAGTTAAAGTTGTCCATATGCTTAATCAATCCAGTTCCATTAAGCTTGAATCCAGTCTCAAAGATAGAGAGTTTTTCCGGCCTGAAGGCTCAAGGTCCCATCCAGTTCAACATCCAGGGTACAGTTTGTAAGTTCCACTTTGGCTAAATTAGGCTTTCTAGGGTTAAGTTGTCTGTAGTTCAGTTCCGTCCTCAAAGAGAAAGGGAATTCCAAACAGTCATAGAACATTCAAGGCCATTGATTCTAGGCATTTTGCCAGTGCCTTAGATAGCTGTTAGACATAACATAAACAGGTTTCATTTTGCAATTTCAGGAAAAGGATTCTTAAGTTTTAATACTGAACTTCCTTCCTTTAAGTATAATTAAGTGTCTAATTAATGTCCAATTTATTTTCTTTGTGTCTCCCTCCGTCTCCTCCTCTCTCCAGCTTCTCCGCAGCTCAATCAACGATGATGGAGAGCTATGAGATGCTATTTCTGCCGTAGGAATTGTCTTATCCAGGGATAGTAAATATATACAGTTTTTAAAGATGTTTCTCACATCTTTAAAAAGCACAATGTTAATTAGGCTGATTTATCGCTTCTTTTACCCGGCTGCCGATGACTTGCAAGCAAGCTAGTTCAGCTGCTTGTTTCTGCCCGCTGGTCGATTGGGGAGTTTCCTGGATCAAACGTGGGTAACCGCCATTCCCCCATGATCAACAGGCTTCTCCCCCATTTCACCACCTCTTCGGGGTGGTTTTAACCCCCTGGGGGGTCCCAAACAGGTCGGAATTCAGCCCAGGGGATGGAGCCCCATCCTCCTGCTGCTGTCTCGTCGCAGCGTCAAGCCGGAAGTCCTCCTGACATTGTCAGTCTTAAGCAGCATGAGTTATGGCAATAGTATTTCAGCTAGCCTATGAAGCTTTACATCTGATAAGCTATGGTATCAATGCTTCCCTCTACAAAACCTTTATTTGTTTTCCAGTAAAGGCCACCTTATTTAAATGAGGCATCCTAATTTAGACCTCAGGGCTAAATGAAAGGCTCCAAATGCAGCACAAGGAGATTCATGAACTTGAGCTTCTTTCCCACATTCCTTCCCATGTATGCAGGGCACTGTGGAAGCCAGAGTGATACCTTACTCTTTGCACCACAGCAATGGAAACTTGTGGCTGGCTGGATAGCTCAATGGTTTAGGTATCTGGCTGCAGAGCCAGAGGTTGGGAATTTGATTCCCCACTGTGCCTCCTGGGAGAAGAGCCAGCCTGCGTGGCCATGGGCACCCCCAGAGCAGGAGAATGGTAAACCACTTCTAAGTATTCTCTACGTAGAAAACCCTGGAAAGGGTTGCCATAAGTCATAATTGACTTGACAGCACATGATTATTTTTCTTATTTTGGTAATCTGAATGCAGAAGAACTTCTTGTCTGATTTCTGTTGCACTGTCGCACCACTAAATGGCCAGGGTCTGATATTGCACTTTTCAACTCAGGAGTGAAAGGCTGAGAACAGCTGATTGCATCCTCTGGTTCTGTAAAGTTGCTGATATGTCTTAGTAAGGTGTTTGTGGTAGGCTGAAGTGCTTACGTTGATGACACCTCCCATGATTCCTCACAGAAATATCTGCTTCTTCATTTCTACCAACATATGCCTGACACCCTGGGGCTGTGTACATATTGGCCCTTAGTTTTCTGTGGACCTCATCCAGATGTCTACTAGAGCTGTCAGCAGATTTCCCCTGAGCCAGAGTCAAAAAGTAGTTTGGGGTCTTGCAAAAGTCTATTTCAAAGGAGATATGAGCTTTTTGAAGCTCCTGTTCAAATTCTTCTCTGAGCCAGTGAATGTTTAATGGCTTCTTTAAACATGTCTACCAAATATGAAGGAATGCTGTGGCTCCACTACATTCAACATGGGAAAAATCAACAAACTGAAATGGCCAGATCAGACTATGGGGGAAGAAGAAAGAGTAACTTCTGCAAAGAACCCCATATAGATGATGGCATTACCCTCTTGATTTGGCTTCTGAATTCGCCCCCCTCCCCCGTGCTACACAAACTAGTGGAGTGAAATTGCTCCATCAGTCAGAATGGCCTCAAGGGGAAGACGGCACAGGTGTCAAACCTGAAGGGGCCTTAAGGAGCCCATTCTGAAAACACTTCTATATTTTTCCATCCCAGTATTTTTGTCCCCAAGTGGAATCTATGTTAATGGTGGTGAAGCTCATCACAGCCTCTTTTGGTAGTACAATCTTCATTGAGGGGGGCTCTGATAGTAGGGGGAAAAACAGGTGGAATTGTTTTTCAGCCCCTCAAATTGGGTTGAAAAAATGACTCAAATTAACTAGAAATTCCAGAGCAGATTTTGCTCAGAGGTTTAGGTCTCCGGCTGTGAAGCCAGAGATTGAGAGTTCGATTTCCCCACTGCCGCCTTGTCAGGGGCTGGACTTGATGATCCATAGAGTCCCTCCCAGCTCTGCAGTTCTAAGGTTGTTGTTGTTGTTGATTTGAGAGCTAATGTTGTGTAGTGAAGTTCTGCATCTCGGATAGTGTGTGTCTTAGTGTGGTGAGGGAGCTACAGATTGTCAGGGACTTTTTGTTAGGAGCCGAGACTCCTGACAGGATCACCCAAGGTGGAAGGGTCAAAGCTGACACCACAGGCAAGGTGCATCTATCCTCTTCAGCAACAATCAGTTGCATGAACAGAAGTGAACTAATTGTTTGAATAATAGCGATGACAGTAACTATCAGCTACAGAAATCGTAAAGCAAGAAATTGTATGTTTTAACATTATAAGACTTTAGGTGAATGAACTAAAGTGGACTGGAATCAGACATTTTCAAAGAACATAGAAGAAGAAAAAATCTCTAGAAGTAGATGGATACTAATGCAGCTATTTAGAGATTGGACCTATCAAAATCCTAACAAGGATATGCCAAGAAACATGAGGAAAAACAACAACAATGGCTCACAGCTTTGATACAATCAGTGTCCATTCCCATCCCCCCCAAAAGGAAACATCAAAGATTGCAATAACTGTAGGACCATTGCATTATTTTCTCACATTACTCTGGTACAGCCAGTTATTTTATATAGATGTGAAAGCTGCAGGGGGTGGGAAAGGAAAAGAGGCAGGAAAGGGTAAATTTACTTGAAAGGTGGTGTTGAAGAAGAGCTTAATGGATGCCACAAACCACCAGAAAGATAAATAAATGAGTTCTAGGACAAGTCAAGCTTAAAAACTCACGGAAAGCTAAAATGCGTAAAACAAGACTCTTCCACTTTGAATGATATCACGAGAAGACAGGACTCTTTGGAAAAGACAATAATGCTCAGAAAAGTGAAACGGGAACAAGGAAGAGATGAACAAACGCAGTAAAGGAAGCCATGGTCTTTAATATGGAAGACCTGCACACGAGTGTTAATTATAGCACCTTTTTCAGGTCATTAATTCATAGGTTCACTATAAATCAGAAATAACCTTGATGGCACATAACAGCAACAATGGTGTAGTGGTTGGAATACCAATGATGACTTTTGAGACCAGTTTGCTTCTTTACTCAGCAATGAAATTCATGGAAGGTGTTTGACTAGTTATTCTCTCTCAGTCTGATCTACCTCACAGGGCTGTAATAAGGATAAAGTGTGGAGGAAGAGACCCGTGTACAGTGTGTCTTGAGCTCATTACAGCAAAGATAAGATAGGAATATAATTATTGAAATAAATGATGTGTCATGTCTTTCTTTAGACCTTGGCATCAATCTTGTCTCTTGTTCCTTTACGTTTCTTTCAGATTCAAAAATCCAGTCTCACTTCACATGTTGCAAATTTTCCTGGGGGTAAAGTGAAATAAATAATCCCCACAGTTTAGGCTGGCCAAAAGAATGTGGTGCCATTATCAAATGGCTCACACACTAAATCACCCACGAACTGTTTATTGCCTTGTTCTACTCCTCCATCTCTTAATTATACAAAACCTCAGCAGTTTGTTTAGTTTTTAATTAGCATAATCCAAGTACAGAGTTCACTCTGGGCAAGGACAAGGGGATATTGATTATCTGTCCTTGATGCCACAGGGTCAAGAATCATTTCTGTGCTGTGCTTATTAATATACGTTCATAGGAGCGGCACTGAAAATCTATCATTAATATTGATCTTGATTTTCAGGCAGTCAATGGTCATTGACACAAGCAGATAAATTACTGGAATGAATTTTGCTATTGCTTGCTAAGACTTTTCATACTGAGAGATGTCCTATTGAACAACTTTTCCATTCCCTTTCTTAAAATACTAACCGTGCCCATAGATTTGCAGATTATGTGTGGGATGAAGTATATAAATAATTTTCCCCACAGTTCTCACAGTGTTCTCAGGAACTGTGGGATCTCTTGGAAACTTATCAAGGCTGCCTTCATGAAGAATATCTAATCATAGATAACTTTTGGGAAAGAATGTTTGCAATTCATCTCTCTTTCTGTAGCACTGTGGTGTTTTTTTCAGGAATGTTGAGTCATGGCAGTATGAGACCATTTTAACTGTCATGGCTCTATCCTATGGAATAATGGGATTTGTAGTCTGGTGAGGTGCTTAGAACTCTGCTAGACACTTCTAGTGCTATAGTTCATGAGAGTGCAGTAGAGCTCTCTAGAGAGAGATCCAGACACCTCACCCAGACTACAGATCCAAAGATTCCATGTTGTTGTTGTTACGTGCTGTCAAGTCAACTCCGATTTATGAGCACTCTATGAATGAGTAACCTCTAAGATATCCTGTCCTCAACAACCCTGGTGAGCTCTTATAACTCAAGGCTGTGGTGTCCTTTATGGAGTCAATCCATCTCATAATACTCTTCCTCTTCTCCTGCTGCTTTCAACTTTTCCCAGCATTGTCTTTTCCATAGAAAGGAGATATAAAAACTAAATGGCGTCCAACTGCTGTAATTCTAGAATGTTGAATGATGAATTCCAGGGCAGCACCAGGACCCAACAGGCTCACCCTTGCTCTATACAAGCCATGCAGTGCCCCAGATAGGCTATGGGTCAGGACCCAGAAGAGGGCTGCATCTTGACCTCAGAGGGGTAGCAGCACCGGCACCATAGCCCAAACAATACTTGTGATTTTCCAGAGTTCCCAGTGTGTACACATGCATATATACACACACAGAGAAGTGTTTTCCCACTCTGTAAATTTATAAAATTTTGTGTTACTTAAAAATCTCCCACCCCTCTAGGGATTGTGGGGAAGTTTTGTCAGTCGCCTCCTGTTTCGAAAAAGGTTCCACATGGCCCTGAAAGGAGGACCTAGGTTCTGGTGAAAATACCTCAATAAACTGTATCTCCCTCTATGAGCCTGTCTGGGTGTTAGGTTCATCAGGGAAGGCTTTTCTCTTGACCCCACTGCCTTCACAGGTGCATTTTGTGGGGATAGGGGTGAGGGCTTCTCTGTTGCTGCTTCCAGACTATGGAACTCTCTCCAACAGGAGGCCGGACTGGCCCTATCTTTGCTGTCCTTCCACTAGCAGGCAAAGACATTTCTTTTCGGGCAGACTTTTCCTTAGTGACTGGCTGTCTATGAGAGGATTTAAAATGGGATAGTTTGTATTTTGTTGCTCCGTAATCTCTTTGAGTAGTGCTTTTACCTAACATTTTTTAAATACAATGTTATTAATTTGGCTTTATATGTGAATAATCTACTGTTTTTAGCATTTAATATTGTGTTTTAAATTAGGTAAGTCACCCTAGATCCTTTTTTAGGAAAAAAGGCAGGGTAAGGGTATTTTGAATAAATAAAATAAATAAATAAACCAAGGCATGAGTGGGCACAGGCAAAAGCAACACAGATCGGAAACAGGGAGATTCTCTATACTTTGTTTTTTTGTGTAAGACATTCTGAGATTCTTAGGTAGATAAATTAGTGAGGAAGAGGTTGATGGAAGGCAGGAAGTCTGAACATTTTTGCACTACAGCAATGTGTGAAAAGCCTTGAAGTGCAATGGGATGCCAACAGTTGATCTAGCAATGTGCTTTGTTTCCTCTCACTTGGTGGCAGCAGCATCCTTATTATTATTTATTTATTTATTACCAGTCTCTATATAGCCAGGTGAAAAATAGCTTGTTTCAAACAGTCTTGAGGTTTCTGTTTAGGCACATGTAGCTCTACAGAGGTGAAAGGAAGATATGATTTATCATGAGTGGGGTAATTTCACCAGAAGACTGAGGGGAGATATGATAGCACTTTTCAAATACTTGTAGCCATACAGAGAAGGGGACATGTAATAATGAGTTCAAGCTACAGGGAGCCAGATTTAGGCTGAATATCAGGGGGAAAAAACCCTTAGCTATTAGAGCAGTATGACAATGGACTACTACAGCCTAGGTAGTATGTGAGGTTTTGGCCAAGGTACTTCTAGTCAGTTTTACTTGCTGCTGGACCATTTCCAAGGGAAAATTTGAAGTGCCAACTGTGACTTCTAAAGCCCCATTTGAAGGCCTGTCAGACTTGGTGCCAAACTAACTGAATGACCATACATCTCCATATGGAGCTGCCTAAGCCTTGAGATTTGTGGAGAAAGCCTTTCGCTTTGCCCTGCCAAACCCACAGGCATGTTTGGCCACTAACTTGCTATTGCAGAAGGGCCTTTTAAGTATGGCATGTTTCCTCTTTCATTTCCTCTGCTTTCAAATGGCTTCCAGTTGTTCTAGTACAGCATATATATTTTTAATGTGATAACTTACTGAATTGCTTGTTCTAAAAATATAACTGGTTGTTTCTAGCCATATGTGTTTTAGTCCATGTTTTGAGCTGTCTTGGGTCCAATGCTGAAAAAAAGAGCAGGGTAACAAACAGGAGCTCTTAATATAAGATATGGAAACTGGTTGCAATTTCAAAGGACCAGAAAGATGCTCAGATATGTTCTGATTCCCTGGATGTTCATAAAAGAGATCTATGCAAGTGTTTTTGGCAAAATTAGAAATGTGCCCTGTTTTCTGATAAATGGGCAGATACAGACCAAGTAGAGGTATTTGTGCATTTCTGAAGAGAACCACAGGCACAACACAGCACTCAGAGGCATTCAGAGCAGCACGCGTGTCCCCCCAATCCCTCATGTTAAATCCAGCAATCATGTGTTGCAATTAGAAGTGAGGAAAGGGAAAGAAAAACTAAGAAAAATGCTGAGTTGACAGCAGCAGAGAAGGAGAACATGCTGTTCACCTCTGAAATGAACCTTCCTTGCTTTTCCTGCCGCAAAATCCTTGATGAAACCATCAAAGTCTACTGTGGCCACAGCACCACTAATTTCAGGCCCAGGGAATACCAAGGGCAGGAGGACAGAGATAGGGTTGAAACAGAGAACAGGCTTCCTCTTATGACCTTTTGAAAAGGAATCAAATACAACAATGGCCGTGACCTTCTGAAGCCCCTCACTCCCTCCCTTCTCTGTGGCTGCCTAAGCCAGCCATTCTGCTTATTTGTCAGATTAGAAGTTCCTTCTGGCCCCTGGGAAAAACTGTGTACAGTATGTGGGAAATAAAACAAAACCGGCAGCTTTGTAGATAGTCATTACCCTGGCCAAAAGCCCTTCTTTTCTGATGCTGCACAACTCAAGTCTATGGCCTGGCCTTGTCACTATTTACAAAGAACCAGAAATATATAAATGTCATGGGCCTTGACAAGGATCAGTTGGGACGGTCTCCAAAAGGCACAAGGTGGGTCAGGCACCAATTTATGTGCCAGGTTGGAATGCCAATGTACATCCCTAGTCACATTTTGGTCAGCTAGGCAACCTCGCTTTTCACCAGATACGAGCTGGCTAAGATATCTTTGATTCTGTATAGCCAGGAACTCATTGATGCCCTCAAATATGCAACCTTGCAATGGCAGTTTGCAGTTTGACAGCACAAGAAAGACTATATCAGGTAACTCTGCTGAATGTGTAAATCAGTAGAGGCATATACATCCCCAAAGAGAAACGACTCAGCAGAAATATAGTAATGAAGAATCCAAGTGTAAATTGCAATAAAAGATGAGCCAATAGCCAGATAAATGTGCATGTGCAGTTACTATCTGTATGCCACGTGCTCAGATGCTAAAAGCATTGCACGGTCCTCAATCTATTCAAATCCATTGTTACTATCCATTGTTACATTTGGCCATCAAAAGGCTCAGAGAATCCATCTCTGTTGGACATTGGTTAATTTCCAAGGAACAGGCAATAATTTAAGAGAACACACACATCTATGAAGTTCAAAGCTTTCTCAAATGCAAAAGTTAACATGGATAATAAAAATCATAATGATGATAAAAACTACATAATTGGGTGGAGAACAAAAATTGTGGCAGCAGCAGTCTAAAGCAACAGGCATCAGGGACAAAAAGTGGCTTCTCAAAGTCAGAAGTGCAGAGTTTGGCTTAGGAACATAGGAAGCTGCCTTATTCAGAGTATAAACCTTGGTCTCCCAACTCCGGTCAACTGGTTAACTTCAGGCAACTCCACCAGTGGAGGCTGGTGATCCTAATATTATGTGAGTTGTGAATCAATTCTGTGTTTTCATCTAAACTTTAGAGGAGGTCTCCAAGATGCTGAAACCTATCCCCAAAATATTTACCACCCCTGCAATATCAGAATCACCAGCCTTCATTATTAGTCAATGCTGGCTGGCAGTAACTCTCTACCACTTGTGGCAGGATTATTTTCTGATCCCCTTGGTACAGTACTCCCCTATTTGAAGTATCAACCAGGCCCAACCCTGTTTCATTTCCAAAATCAGATGAGATCTGGTGTGTTCAGTGTAATATGATAGATCATATAGCAATGCTATACAGCTTCATTAGCTTCCTGGTCATTGCTCAACTCATTTCCTGCAAAGGGTGTGTATATCCTATACAAACTTACTTGGAAGTGACCCCCTCTCATACTGAATGGCATTTGTGTCTGAATAGACAAGAGTAGGATTCTACTAATAATTCGTGGAATCTCTACGCCATTATTTCAAGCGTCAATAAAGCAAGCAAACAAGAACAGGTGGTTAATACCAGATTAAAAATCAGATCAAGAAGCAGAACAACAGAAAAAGACAATAAATAAACTCACTTGTCCCAAAGTATATTTAAGTTAAGAGTTTTTTTTCTTTCTATGGAAGACATGAATGAGGCTTTCTTAGAACAGCATTTTAATAGATTGTTTGAGATTTTAGGGGCAGGCAAGAGCTGTCAATTCTATGAATTATTGCTCTAACTGATGTCTTCAACTCAAAGTATATGCTTTAATATTTTTGTCTAAGTTTTCTCTGCTCCAAGATCTGTCTTGAAAAGGAAGCTGATGTGATAAAAGTGACCCAGTTAAGTTAAAACAAATAAAAATTTCATGATATGGGCACAATTGCAATTTTTCCATGAAATGTAGATCTACCTATTTGCTCCATTATGTTCTTGATCAATTTATTACTCTTTCATCACTTCTTTGAAGCCACTGTAAATGCTATTTTTAGTGGGAAGTGGAGCATAAATGTAAAAAATAATTTTAAAATTAATCATTTTGTCTTTGTGGAGCTGGCCAAGGAAAAGACTTGACACATGCATGCACAAGTGACTGAAAAGAGTTATCATGCCAAATGCAGATCCACCATCCTGGTAGCAGTAGGACTGACTTCAGATACTGTATGTGGAAGACCTCACATGCCTGGATCTGCTTAAACACCAATTTCTAGAAGTAGAAATCAGTTGATCATAGTAGTTCCTTGTGTATCTCAACTCTGTGCTATGCTGATAAAACTTTGGATCTCTTGGCATCTGCCTCTGGCTTCAGCTTCTTCCTCTTTTATCAAACAAACTAGCCAGTAGGCTTTCTCCCTGTTGTAAACTCAGCTGACTTCAAGGACTCTGTTATTTGGCTGGCTATCGTCTAATTCCTCTAATTCCCGATGGGACTTGCCAGCCTCAGTAGGATTGACCCACAGAATGCCTGCCAGTATTATCGCAGATATATGGAAGCTTTTCAACCTGAATACATGGCATGTGTTATTACTCATCCCAGCTCCACATCAGCACCTACAAAAGTAAGCAGGAAAAGTCAGCTGACTGATTTCCAGCCGTTCCACCTATATCAACATGGATCCTTTACAGACATCTTTGTGTGTTTATGCCTGCTTGCCCTCAAAACCTCTACCTTGCTTTGTCCTCACCCACTCAGCAGGCCTTCCCAGAACCATTTGCCTTTCCCAAATTGTCCTATATTGTTGCCTGTCTACCTTCTGCATAATCTGTCTTCTTGTTATAGGACTTGATCCTCCTTTTGTCTGTACTTTGGACTAGATCCCACTTTTGCCTTCTGCTTGGATCTAATTCTGCCCTGTACCTGATCTGCCAAACTCTCTCTGTTGGCTTCCATTCTAGAACAATCCAGCAAGGCTGCTCACATCCTAGGCTTTCTGGACCCATTCCTGACAATCCCACAGTTTAATTACAAAGAATGCATGATCTAATATTAAACAAAGTGAGTCCTGTCAAATTAGTCATTCACACAAATGCTTCCACTTTGCAGGATGACTGAACAACTTGTTGGGGGGAAATTCTTAATTTGCATAACTATAAGCCCCACAACAGCTTCATCATCTCTTTTGTCTGAATGCATTCCATTTTTATATTTGCATTTCATTGGCCACCTGCCATTTGTTTAAAGGCTAAGATGTAATTAGAAGCATTGGCAGTACACTGTTACATAGTTTTTTTAATGGCACAAACGCAGTTTGGGTGTCATTATCGTATCTGGAGCAATGTTATATACTATCGGAATGTCTGCTCCTCAGAAATGTAATTGAAAATGGGAATAAATTGAAAACGCCTCTTAATCTTGTTGTCATTATGCATTTTGCTTAACACACACCACAAAATGCAACGTTTTGGGGCAATGTGCTCTGCTCACCATTGATTTTGATGATGCCCTGTGGTGTTCACACATGTCCGGATGCACTCTCCCACTGTCAAAGCAGATGGACCTCTTTGACTAAAGCCTTCTGACTCATAGACTTACTACCTATAGTGATAAGACTGCTGGTTTATACACATCAATGGCTGGAAGATCATGATGTAAACTCTAAGATTAAAGAAGGGCACGAAGCATAGGAACTTTTCTTCTCTGCTTCAGGTAGCCAATTACTGGCATAAAAGAAGTTAAGTGGGCATAGTGGTGGCTCAGTGGTGGCCCTGGAGCCAGGAAATCCAAGTACCAAGTAATGTTTCTGCTGAAACATTAACTTCAGTGGATGACCCTGGGCCGGTCAGTCTCCCAGCCTGCTCTACCTCACCGTGCAGTTTTGAGGGAAAAGTGAGGGTGCACCATCTTGAACTCAATGGAGGGCAGGCAAAATATACAGGTAGCTAGTTATACTAATAAATAATATTGAAAAGTCAATGTGATGCCTTTGGCTGTCCAAAAGAATGACTGCCACAGCCCTGCCAAGCTTTCTAGCAGCAGCAAGACTTTATTTACAGCACCTTTGTAATTCTCTTTACTTCCCCTAGGATGTTAATGAATCGATGAAAGAGAGCAGGATACTTCTGTTGCAGAAGGTTTACTGGGATTTGTGTAAGCACATTTCATAATGTAATGCCAGGAGTATGTGCCCCGTCTTACAGCAGAGGTAGCAACTGGAAAAAAAATGTGCCATTTTAATTGGCACTTCCACTTGAAAATAATTTGAACAGCTTCATTTCTGCTATTTGGTTTCTCCATAAGCTTTGTGACTTCATGGTTAGATTCAACTCTCTTTTTCTGCAGCTTTTTTCCTTTTGTAAATACCTGATTGTGTGTGTGTGTTTACTTGTAGGTGTGTGTGAGAGCACACATGTATCTGGGTTTTGTTAGGTGTTTTGTCCCACTGGTATCTCAAGTCTCTTTGTCTCTACATATCCCCACCATTTGTTTCATCTCCAACTATATTGTAATTTGCCTTTTGCATAATCTCACATTGTGTTTCTCATCTCATTTTGCTTAGTCTCAAGATTTATATTTTCTCTCCCTGTCTGTGTTCTTTTTCACTGCCTTATTTTTTCTTTATTCATGTGAGAGTCCTGCACAAATAAAAAATTATGGACGTATATGAAACGTAGGTAAAATTAAAACAAATTAAAATGTTAACATAATTAGATTATTTTTGACCGGAGGCAAGTTACTTTAATCATGTTCCATCAGCCATTTGCTAGATCTTCTTTTGTAGTCATGGTGGGGCATAAATTCCATGCGCATAAGTGCTGCATTAATTGAATTCCTTCATAGTCACAGAAAATTTGTCTAGAATTTCCCAGAAGCGTTGCACTGTTGCATTGAAATCAAGGTATGTTTTGCTCAGATAAACATTGGCCTGTCCAACCATCGTTCTTTGTACAAGCTCATTCTTTCTCTTTCAGGAAGCAATGTTTATGCACACTATACAAGATAATTTTTTTAAAAAATCTTCTATTATAACTCCACCAGAGCTACCTTCTTCTTAAAATATGCTTTCATATTTAAGGATATTACAACTTGTCAATATTTTTTTTTTCATTCTGGCATGCAAACCATCTCAGGAAAGAACAGAAGATGCTGCCTCATATTGTGTCATCTGTCTTTTGAGCCATGAGTGTTCTACTCTGTCTGGCAGTGCTTCTGGAAGATGTAAGGCAAAGCTCTCTCCCATCATCTGCTCTCTCGCACTCTCTTTTTAATTAGAGATGCCCAAAGTGAGCATGGGGTGCCTGCATGCAAAACATATGCTCTGTCATTGAGCTAGCTTGCACAATACACATGTATGTATGGCAGCCCCCTTGGAAACTTAATACATTCATACTGCTTCCTGCTCCATGCTGCAGCCTAAGAAAGATATTGTGAAGCACCTTCCAGGCCAGAATAGATGGCTGGTGACTTGGACCCCATACAAAAGGTGGGAGGTTTTCTTGTACGTTATAGGTCTAGCGGTTACTCTGAGTAACACGTCAGGATTTTTCTCTGACTCCTTTGATTACAGTGCTTTCAGGATCTGGGAAATGAGGTGTCAGTCATGGAAGGGGAGGATATACTTTTAGTAAAGGGCATGTCAGGGTCCTGTGGCTAAGGATGAGTAGGTCAAACTATTTCTCTTCCGGGGCCACCTTGCTTCTGTCACTTTCACTCATTTCCATTCATGAGTCCATTGTCTCCCTTTACCAGTTCTGCACTTATCTTTGGTGTGCAGTTCTCAACCACTAATTGCATTTAAATACATTTTAAACCCATGATTTGAGAGAAAACATGTGCCAAGATATGCGTTTCTTAGAAGCTGTTAAGTTTTTGTTTTCTTTTAAGCCAAGAACTTAACTGTATTGCAAAATTCAGTACAGTGTGAAATCCAAAGGACAACTATGTTCTAATGTGTACATGAGTTCAGACAATGTGGATCAGACCAGTTCCTATTAGAAACAATTCTTCGAGCACCCTCCTCTGTAACCAGACCTGCCCCGTAAACAGTTTGGGTTTAACCTGTATAGAGGTGTTGGCTGTGAACCTAGCCATGCATATGCATTTTGGGAAAATTTCCCTTTGAGTTGGAAACATTTGAGAAATGTGATCTTCTTAAATTCTGTTGTGATCTGAGCTGTTCTTGATCTCCTGGATAAATATGTATTTTTTCTTTCTCTATAGGGAGAAAGGCAGGATAGACATTAGACAAATAAACAACCAAACAAATAAATCGGAATATAATTAATAATCCTTCAAAATTTACACTCCCCAGGGGTTTCTGATACAGTTAAAAATAACTAAATGCGCCATATATTTACAGATTAGTGTTTTGAGATCAAATATGCCCATGAAAGAATACTTTGGGAAACAATCCATTCAAATATGCATATTGGAATATATACGTTTTCCCCCTCATTTTTTGGAAAAATTGCAGATTACTGCAAAAATGGGACAGAACCAACTAAAGAAAGAACACATGCATCTGAAACAGGAAGATCTGTCTTCCTCTACCCTTGGATATGACTTATCTGTGCTACCACACCCTGACATACCTGACAAACAGAGTGTTGCAATGGCAGTTATGATTCTGGTAGAGCTTGCTGGCTTCTCCTGGAACAACAGAATTTGGAAGATCCCGCAGGAGACCAGACTGTATGAAGTTCTAGTTTCCCCTACCTGCACTCCTTGGTTCCTCTGAATTAATGCCCATCTTAACCTGCCATGGTTTGGAAGTGCAAGATTTTCCAAAGGTGGAGTGGTTCAGATCAACTATTGAAAAGCCTTCAACATGGTAAGAAATAATTTTATTTTAGGCAAACATCAGCAAGATATGAGATCAAATTTGAAGATGATAGCAGCTGCATCCAGGTAATAAATGAACAAGTAAACAAGCAAAAAGATCTGGCCAGGACATAAGCTTCTTCAGATAAACTAATTCTTGTTGTTCTTCAGCACTATGGGGACCTGCTTTGATTTGGGGTTGGACTTGATGGTCTTATAGGCCCCTTCCAACTCCATTATTCTATGATTCTATAATGTTGCTTGACTTTCAAGAGAGAAGTGGCACTTTTTTGTCTGGAAAAAAACACACTAAACAAAGTGAGATGGATGGTTAAATACGTGTTGGTAGGATCGTGCTTTCAATTGCAGATTCTTGTCTCTTCAAGGGAACTCCATCGATCAGATATGACTTGTTGCTGTGACTTAAGATGCCAACCATGTGCTCTAGGGAGTGACCAACAATGACTTTTAGATTAAGGCAAGTTTTCCTTGCCAGCCCACTTCATGCACAAAACAGCGGGCAAGAAGTACATACTTTCTCATTATCAAGAGGTCAAGAGTTCAAAGCATAAATTGTAAGCTTGAAAATTTATAATTATGACACTATGCATAATCTCAGCTCTGATACCTAGCTCAGGTGGGTAATTACAGATCTTTAATACATAATTATGTTTCTTAGAAACATAATCACCTTGCTCTAACTACTCTATTTTGTAACATTCAGTGCACACATAATGTAAATTATGCATTTAATCAGACTGGTTCTAATTGGGCCATTTTCAATTCCCTCCCATAAATACCGTTATTCATTAGCTGAGTTCTAGAAACCCCATGCACTGAGATAATGTGATTCTGAGAATGTGTTTTCCCCAAAATAAATTCAGCCCCAGTCAAATGGTTGTGTAAGGACAAAAGTACAGTCATTGAAACTGACTCTCTTTTAAAAAGGTGTACAATAAAGTTCATACCTAAGGAGTGATATGCATTGAAATTCACTGAGTGGTGATGTTAAGCTTTTTGTAACCTCCTCTTAAACAGAACCCCACAAAGAAGTTGGAAGGTGGTTCCCTGGTTTACAGCTATTTTTATCAGTGCAGTTTGGTTGAAGAGTACCAGCACAGATTGGCAAGAAAATGTAAGGCAAAACTGACATGCTGCTGCCTAGTTTGAAGGACAGAACAGTGTCCACCCATTCCACATACAAAAGCTGAATAGAATGATTGCTGAACTTTGTGTCAGAAATGGACATGTGTCATAATCTTCCACCACACCCGTGGGCAGCAAACTAGTTTGAATGGTGTAAGAGCCACATGGACACACGGCTGCACAAGATACTCAACTTTGTCCTCCAACGTTTAACTGACCCCTGACCCCTAGCACCTGGTTTCTGACATGGTCACCTCATTCTGATTAAAGTTGTCCCTATCATTAATCAGAATGAGGTGACCATGTCAAAGGACAAGTATTGGGAGCCATAACATGCCTATTTTTTTTCATATGGAACACATAATAAAGCTATACCATTTTTATACTACAGAAGCTTTGCAGATGGTTAAGAGGAGTGATTCTGAATCTGATCTTCATTTTCTCGAGTACCAGCATATGTCATTTCATTTCCCTGTACTCATTTATACTTGCAGAAAGCACACAGATACAGACCTACAAGTTAAATCATTATACAACAGTGTCATCTGCCTTTTAGCAAGCTTTGTTCTCAAACAGCAGCCACTTGTCACTTAGTTTTCAGCCTATAAACAAATCCATTTAGCACACACATTTTCATTGAGGAACCGTTTCCCTCCTGGCTAACGTAATGTATGCTGGGGTTGGCGGGAATGGACAAGACGTAGAAAAGCTGAGGTGTTTTAATCAGCAGAAACAATGGCCTTTTACTGGAAATGGGCATATTTCATCAGAGCCAGTTTTGTTACTGGTATAGAAAAATGTTCCAAAATATGAATAGTATATGATATCTCTGCTCTTACTCCATGTTAAGGATGTAACAGATATTCACATATTTTCCCACTGTGTTGTGTCAACCCATCAAGACACCCTCTTGAAAAACTGGGCTACCTTTGCAAGACTTTTTATTCCTGCATGAGAGCTAAAAGACTGACATGTTTCTCATCCATGACAGCATTGATTAAAAGAAACTGTAGCCTTCCCATAAAGATGTGTAATTTGGAATGCAAAAGTTGTATTTTGCAAATGTTTGTGTCTGTGCAAAATGCAAAGTTTTCTGCATAAAATGCAAGGTTTCGGATTTACATTTTTAAACAACAGCGCTTTTTCCTGCACCCAAAAAAAAATAAAAAATAAAAAAATGCTTCCCTGATTTCTTCACCAAAAAAGGTGCTGAAATGTGGAAAAAATGCACCAAAACTCTCGTAAACTCCTGTAGAAAAACTCTGGAATTTCTCATTCTTGCCTGTGAGAATGAAATACACAACACTGTGTATCCCTATCTGCATGTGGATCCTCCTCTGCATCTCAATGCGACCATGGGTGTTCTTGGCAATATTTGGGTACTGCAGACAGCAGTATAGTGGTAAATTTGAAAGTGGGGGAGAGAGAGAGAGAGAGAGAGAGAGAGAGAGAGAGAGCAGGAAAAAATGATACTGAAGGATCTCAGGTTGTGAACTGATCTATTATAAGGTTTAGATTTGGGATGGAGTCATAGGAGGGGGAAGATGGCAAGGAACAGAGTGGACAGCTTCCGAGAAGGTGAATGGGATAGGTGGATGGAAGGAAGCTGGTAGGAGCTTTGCCAACAAATGAAATTTCCACCACATTCCCAAAGCTGATAGCATGTATAGTACCCCTCCCCCAACACCCCAGGTCACAGCACAGCATTTTCCACATTTTAAAGTTTATTTTAAAGTTTATTTCCCTTCCTATCCAGAGACACACAGGCATCTACAAATATCGGCAGACGCTAGAGGCAAAATTGTTTCAGATTAACTTGCAGTGGGTCAGTCATGATTTGTGTGGCAAATGTTCAACTCAAAAAAATGGCAGTAGCTGAACACGCCCTGAAACAAACTGGACATGAAATCCTATTTCAAAACACAGAAGTACTGGACAACACCAGCAATCATTATGTTAGACTACATAGGAAAGCCATTGAAATCCATAAACACCAGCAAAGCTTCAACAAAAAAGAAGGAAGTCTAAAACTCAACAAAGCCTGACTCCCAGCACAGAAAAATACATCCTGCAAAAAGGTCAATGAACTCTACCCAGCCACAAGGATTACTGCACACAAAAGACTAGCTAACACCCATCAATCACAGTGACAGATCATCTCCCCTCTAATCACAACAAGACACCCATAACAAAAAAACACCCTGATCACCTTAATCACCCTATCTCCTGTAAAGGACAAAAGCTGATCCCACAGCTACAAATACTTAACTATCCCACATGCTACACCAGAACACAGACAAGAGTTTTCTAACTCCTGTCCTCTGAAGATGCCGGCCACAGAGACTGGCAAAACGTTAGGAAGAAAAACCTCCAGAACACGGCCAAACAGCCCAAAAAACCTACAACAACCATCCCCCCAATTGTCAACTGCTTAACATGTACATGGTTCTTTTTTTTTTTTTTTTTTTACAGACCAAAAGCAAATCTCAGGGGGAAACAAACCCTTCCCTGACAAATCCTAGTGTTTTGAAATGTTTGTCCTATGCCATTTTTCTGGTGCATTGCGATGCTAAGAAACACAAGCAAAGCCCTCTGGTTGTTGGTAGGTTGGCTGCATTCAAGTGAGGAACTGGAACTCTATTGGAGTCAAGAAATATAAGTAGTGTACATTAAATACAACCCCTAACCCTACCCGTGTTAGTAATATTCAATACACACTGGAACTCCAATGAGGTGAGAAAATACCCCAGAACTCACTAAGTATTGTGGATGGTTGGATGGTTGGGTGGTTTTAAATCTTGGTCCATGAAGGTTAAATGAAGTCATGGGCTGATGCAGAAATTGGATAGAATGCACATGATTAAACACTGTAGAAATTGACCTGATGGATACAAACTGATTCATCTATCCCAATCAGCAATGTATCATTGGTACTAATGTTCAGAGGAGAGGTGATCTAAATCTATTTTGGAAAAGGGCCTTTTCTGGACTAAAACAGACCCAGGGGATGAATGAATTAAAAAATGTCAAGTCACATCACTCAGAAGCTTTTGGGGGCACACTTTGCCATCTTGGGGCCAAAAATATTGGGGGGGGGGATAGGGAGTAGAAGGGGTGTAGCTTTCCAGGTTCTTGGGCAGCCAACAGTGACCTCTACCCTGACCTCTACACTGCCACTGTTACTTTAGAGTTTTCCACATGTAGGGTTTCCCCATGTTGAAAGAGGAGCAAGGTCATACTTTCAATCTCACTCTTGACACTCCAAATCCATCTTCTGACTTCCAGAAGCAGAACACAAATTATTTCCAAAGGAATCTCAACCAGAGTTGCCAAACTCTGCCCTCAATACATGAGCTATTACTGATGTCTAGAAGCCCCACATGATCTGGTATCTTGACTGGGTAGAGCCCCTAAACATGAGCACCCATGTTCACTCATTTTGCTCTTTTGCAAACCACTGTTCACAACACACAGCTGAAGGAAAACAGAGATAAAACATTAGGAGCGAGGCTTAACCTGCAGCCCCACTCATTCTTTCAACACAGCAAGGCCTTCCCTCCAATAAAGCATGAACAGGGCTTTTTATGTGCCTGAATTTTGTTTTCCATTCTCCTTGGTCATCTTGGCCCTTGTGTAGCTTGGGTGGGGGTAGTAAGGAGAGATAAAATAGGCTCAGACATAGTAGGTTAGTGTTTCTACACAACAGAGGGTTCTTGCTTTAAATCTGTTCATTTCCTTCAACTGTGCTAGGAGTCATTCTTGAATAACCATTATCAGGCAACCTTGCTAGGAGTCTAAGCAGGGAGCCATTAAATAATAATCGACAAGAACTGCTGAGACCGTAGATGTTGATCCTGCTGGCATATGGCACCCACAGGGTTGGAGATGAGGAACTGGGAGAGAAGCCAAGGAAGAAATGTGAGCTATAAGAATCAGTGTCTGCAGGGAAAGAGGATGCTGATAGAAATAAATGGTACAGCAGACTGCTGATTGCTTAAGTGGTGTAGTGTTGTTTGGATTCACAGAGCACTATTCTCCACATAAAGCCATGATATGTCTTCAGTTGTAGCATCTACTTGCCATCCTCTTTGGATATGGAAGAACATGCTTGTTATGTGAGATGGATCTGCCCTACAGACAGTGCTAAGCAGTAAATGGGAAGCCTTTGGATCTTTCTATGACATATAAGGAAGCAAGGAATGAACAGGAATGTGACACAGCTAGGGCATGCTATGTAAACAAACGGCATTTTAATCAGATCTTCAGAATGGAGAGGACGCCCTGTCTCTGTGCCATGTGGATGAGGCAAAAGTGGCATGAGGATTTCTTTGGGTTCTCTGAGCGCATTGAGGAGATGGGCAGTCATGTATGCAAAGCCTTCAGCCATGAGATAGGGCTGATATGTCTGCTTCCCGCCTGACATTTTTCTCCTATTCACATGCCACAGAGACATGGTGTCCTTTCCATTTTGAAGAAGAGGAAGCTTCAGTTATTTATTTAATTCTACTTTGTTGATGATGATGATGTGCCGTCAAGTCAATTCTGACTTACATCGATCCTCCCATTTTTAAAAAAAGGTACAAAGTACTAAGGAGTAGTTTACCAGTCCTTCATTCTGGTGGCAATCTGGGTCTCTGCAGCTTGCCCAAGGCCGTACAGGTAGCAGGTTGCCCAGTCAGCCCCATATGCGCCAGATGGCCTTGGCTGGCCTCTTTTCCACAAGGCACTGTGGAGTTTTGAACGCCCAACCCCTGGCTCTGCAACCAAGCACTCCAATCTCCTGTCATTCTCCCAATAAATAGAAATCTGAGTGGTATAATATCAGATAAAAATATAAAATGCAGGCTTTGGAACAGAGACCAGACACTGCACATAGGAAAAGCAAGATGAAACCAGCAGCCAAGTGAAAAAAACAGTGCAGTGCACAAAATCAAAGTAAAGCCAGCAGGAAAGGAGAAGAGTGAGAAGATCTAAAAGCACCTTAAAGTATTCTTTAAATGCTGCCTGGGAGAACACGAAGATCTTCACCTGACACTGAACAGATCATAGCACAGCTGCCAAGCAAGAATCTCATTGGGGAAGCCATTCTACTGAAAGGAGCCTACTGGAAAGAAAAGGTGGCAACATTAATTGAGCACCTCAAACACAGCTGAATACACAAAGAGACAACCCCCCCCCCCCAAGATAAACACTCAGTAGCCCTCTAACTGGATAGATGGAGCAGTTGCATTTTTCAAATTTGCACATGCTCAAATTCTTTCGATCTCAGTGCCTTTCCACTGAATTTAAGAAGTATACACATTTTCTCAGCAAAGAACAAACAGAGCAGAGTCTCCACAGCTGCCACAAAGTGGGACTTAATAAAGAAAAGAAAAAAACATGGTCCAGGATTTCAAGAATCTTTTCAATGTCCCTGATGGTCTGTCTGATTGTCGTATGGAATACAGCTGGCAGCGAAA
This sequence comes from Intellagama lesueurii, assembly GCA_037013535.1. Classification (NCBI taxonomy): domain Eukaryota; kingdom Metazoa; phylum Chordata; class Lepidosauria; order Squamata; family Agamidae; genus Intellagama; species Intellagama lesueurii. The sequence continues at coordinate 88,077,732 of JBAJHW010000004.1, read as the reverse complement.
TACTCTTTTGCTAGTTTTGTAACTTTGGGGCATTTTCTGCCCTATTTAAAATGGAAAGCTGCACTGAAAATGCAAAAGAGTGCTATTCTCATCTAATAAGGGGTGAATGAGTTTGAACCCTGATACCTCACGGTTGGGGGTGGAGGCGAGCATGATATAATAAGCCATAAATATTGAGTCATACTTTCTAATAGCAGCTCAATGTCTGCTCGACACCCACAGAGTGGAAATACAGCGCTCATTAGGAATGTGGGAAGCTCTTTTGTGCACAACCTGCAATGAAATATAGAAGTGGAGTAATGCAGCCAGCTATGAGCAAATGGGAAACTTGTGTTCTTCTTCTTCAGAAGAATCCCATTCAGAGTACTCTTCTCATCAGAATTTGAGAAGGAGGATGCACACACACACACACACACTGGTATTTAGGCTGAATCTTGGTCCAAATATCCTGGTGCCTATTCTGAAACCTGCCATGTTTTGACAAAACCATCAAACATTTACCTTGGACTTAATTGTTAATTTACGGGTGGTCAGAGTGTGCTCATGGGGGTCACACGTGGGATCTCTGAGCTACTTTTGCAGCCCTCTGTCCCATCAAACTTCCCCATCTCCCCACCAACTCACCCCCTCAAAGTTGGGAGGCAGGTCAACTCTTTTGTTCCAAGCAGTCTCTTCCAAATTCATCAGATAATTTCTCATTTTGCATTAAAGCTCCAGCAGAAAGCCTTGGAAATGGTTGCCATAAGTTAGAGTCTACTTGACAGCACACAGCTGCTATTATTATTATTATTATTATTATTATTATTATTATTATTATTATTATTATTATTATTATTATTATTATTATTATTATTATTATTATTATTATTATTATTATAGCAGAAGATGGCACAATGGCAGCCTAGCTTGAGCACAACTACCCATCTCATGATCTCATGATATAATGTAACATTGGGCAAACAATACTGTGTGAGGTAATTCTAATTGGTGATGCCAAGGACTTAAACTGCGAGCTATTGTTTACAGTTCATATATTCTGCAGTACTACTAAGGGCTAAATTACATGCTACATAAATTGCATAGCATGCTATTAAACTTTCCTGTTCACTCTGAAGTTAATGCGCACGGGTGCACTACGTGCAAGTTATGGGACTTAAAACTTTCCCTTGATGTTCTCCCTTCCGTCCGCTAAATTCAGCCTTCTCACACAATGGCTGAAGCAAAAGGGAACTCCATTTGGCTTCTTCCTTCCTTTGTATCCTTATCATATAGTAAAACAGAAAATACAGTTGCATACTGTGCATTTAATTTAGTGTGTAGTTCAACCTTGCATTGTGGCAGCTGACCAACCCATTGAATCAGTGAGGATTTGGTGAGTTAACTCCTCTGTGGGCAAAATTGTGTTGTGTAGCTTTACACCAGCATTAGCCAGATCACGTACCAGAAACATTTAATTAAACATTTAATTTACAGATCACGTACCAGAAAGCTTAAATTAAAGCTTCGTTTCCCCCCCCCCCGCTAATTTTAGGTTCCAAGGCTCCCTAGGACTCCCTTTTTGCCCTGGAGAAGCCTTTGGGAGCCTCAGAACATGGAGGAGGGATCTTTATATATATGGTGGCAGCACTGACCCCGCGGTGAATTTATATATATATAAATTCACCGCGGGGTCAGTGCTGCCACCATTGTTGATCTAGTAGCAAGTTTCTAATATTATAGGATTCCTCCCCCCCCCCCCAGGCATTCCAAGGCTTCCCCAAGGTAAAAGGGAGCTCTAGGGAGCCTCAATATGCTTAAGCAAGATGTTTCCAGTGCCCAACCCAAGTTACACCAGCACAAAGTTATGCCGATAAAATTTTGCCCCATTAGTTCTATTGACTGAGGGTCACTCTAGTTGTGACTTCCTACACTACACAACAGGATTTCAGCCATAGAGATCTTGTGTTTGCAGTGACTGGAAAGAACCAGGACTTACATTCATTGCCTGTAGTAGCTTGTTCTTGCACAAACCATCTTTTCCTATTTGGAAAGCAACCTCCAAACTCATTCCTGCCCTTGGAGGCAGACTAGTCTCTCCCTGTTTTTTTACCGAGGCCTAAACCAGCCAAATCTTTTTCTGGCATACCTTTGCTACCAGGGCTGGCTGGTTGGTTTCCCATTGCTTAATCAACCAGCCCTGGTAGCAAAGGTATTCTATTCAGCAATGTTGGAGAACCCTGCAGCCTGTCGTAGAGCTCAAAGGCTGCCTACAACTAAGTCCAGTCCATGCTTTGTACAGGATAAAAACAAAAGCTGCACTTGAAGCCTGTCCTACCAGTATCACACATCTTTACACACTTACATTTCACCTCCTCATCCTGAATAAGGTCTTTTCTAGAAGAAGGAAGTGCTGGCGAGTTTGGAGTGGCTGTAGGAAATGGTCCACCTCAATCAGGGCCTGACCAAACTTATCCTCACAGTTCATTTAGCATCAAAATAATTATTTATCAAACCAAGGAAGTTATTAGCCAGATGAACATGTGAAGTGAGAGGGGGGTAATACAGCCGTGTAGTTATTTTTAAATCCTCCTTATTCATAAGTTGTTGAATTCAATGCAAAGGATGAAGTAATAAAGCTCTCTAACCTTTAATTAATTAACACTTTTCCCACCACCTTTTCTGTTCACATAGTAAACAGAAGTGATGACTCTTCAGTCTTATTGCTCAGTTACCTTTTACCTACCAGGTGCTCACTGTGGTATAGTGGATAGAATGACCAACTAAGACTCGGCTGACCTGGGTTTGAATTCCTGTTCAGCTCTGGAAACTCATAGGAGTGGGGAGTGGAAGTGATAAACTCATTCCTTAAATATCTCATTTAATGTGAAATTCTCATTATGGTTGCTGTAGGTTGGTTCTGACTTGATGACCCACAACACCTGCTAAAGCAAGCGCTGCCTATCCCATGTGCAATTTGCTGGGGAACACAAATGCAAGGGTGCTAATTCATTTGTTTGTTGCTTGTAAACTTTCCGTAGGCATCTGGGTGGCCACCACAGAACTAAACTACACAGACCTTTGATTTGATCCAGAAGGATGCAAATATTCTCTCATTGTGTTGCTGCAGGTGGGAATGAAACATTTCAAAAGTGTCCCCCCCCCTGTTTTGTGGGTTTTCTTTTTTTTTTTTAAATGTGACTTTTTACAAAACTTTTGCCAGAACACTTGCAACAATGTGTTTTGTGCAAAATGTTGTAATTTGTTGGGTGAATTGTATTTCCGACAAGATCAGGTGCATTTTGTGCAAGGTTTTTAAGCATAAGATACAAGATGTGTGCGTGCGTGTGCGCACACGCGCCTGCATTTGTGTGCGCACACCTGCACAAAATACAATGGTTATTGCTAACAGTGATGCTGACAAAGTTGCACTGTTTTTTTCACTGTCATGGAGGAATGAACACTCTCACCCCTATAGATAATTTTTTTCAATGCAAGACCTCAAAGTTTTGATACACTCTATTTTGTAGAGGACAAGAATAAACTGTGAATATTCAGTATATCCTTATCTAGCAGAGCTCTTCTTATCCGTACCAGACGTGCAGTAAACCCTTTCTTAACATTTGGCAGGTTGGATTTAGGTTACAAAGCTTTCTTGAGATAAGAGATCTCACTCCTTGGCACTTTGGTTTTTTCTAGAGATTCCTGGTTGAAAGTGAAATGTCATCTGGGACTCTTTAACATTATAATCATCTTAGAATTGTGGAACTAGAAGAGACCCTATGGATCATCAAGCCCAGCCCCTGTGAAGGAGGCACAGTGGGACTATTCAAAGAGTTTAACCATACTTACTATGCAAAGTACATAGAAATGCAGTTGAAATGGCCTTGATCATGTATATTCTGTAAATGTTAACACAGGGCCCATTTTTCTAAGCCAGATGCATAGCTTAATCATTCAACAAACTGTCTGAAGACATTCCAGCTTGGTTGATGTTACTGCTATGAGAAGAGACAGTCCTGAGCAAATGGCTGTATATATGTATATTGCAATAAGCCTTTTACCTTAATGAGCAATGGCTCTAAGAGTGTTGTTTATAGCACTCAGAGGGTCAATCAGCAGTTTAGTCCTCTAAGTTAGGATAATATAATGCTCTAGATGCACCACATAAATAACATGAAACCATAAAGGGTGTACACACTTGGCGATTCTAGTTATTAAAAAAAGATGCAGTGTATCTGGAGCTGTAACAAGCTATATGTAATCTACAGTCCACAGGAGGATTGGGCTGAAAATGTGATGGTGGCCAAAGCTTTTTATGTGCAAATTTGAAAAATGAGAGGTGTCAAAATTCTTTGCCTAGAAATGCTGATTTTAGGATTTTCCTGTTGTGTTCAGTGAGGTTTGTAGGTTAATTCCAGAGTTAATTAAAGTGTGTGTTCACTTATGGGAGCGCTGCACAGTTAATCAAATCTGCAACTCTGGTCTAAAAAAAAAAACATAAGAGGACTGAAGTTCACAGTGATTTTTAAGTGCCTACGAAGGAGCAGACTTTCGCTACAGTGCTCAAAACATGTCAGAGTTCCTCGAGCCAAATGAAACTAGGCATTAATGGAGTTTCACGCAATTCTTACTGTGCACACTCTTTCCGAGGTAAGCATAAGCCACAAGGATGCCTTAGCACAATCAGGACTTAATTCCAGAGGGAAATTAAACCTGTTCTTCACTGCCATGATCCCCAAGCAGAATAAAGAGAATAATCACTGGCATATTTATTGAATACCTAATGTGTACCTTAAGACAAAGATCTTGACTTGTATAGCTGTTTACTGTAGATGTTTACTGTTATCTAAATCTAAATGCAATTGATTTCTGCATTTATGAAAAGTGAAGAAGAAGGAGATCTGAAGGAATATACACATACACAAATGTCCACACCCACCCACTCTCTCACAAACTTCAACTGTGACTGTTAACTTTTGCACGTGAATGCCATAATTCATCAGATTCTGCTTACTGAATTAAGAATAACACAGAGACAGTGTTAATCTATAGGAACACAGGAAGAGGCCTTATCTCAACTCAGACCATTGGCCCATATGACTCAGTATTATTTTTTCAACTTTTAGACAGGAGATGCCAAGGACTGAATCTGGAACCTTCTGCATGTGAGTCATGTGGTCTGTGTGTCAAGTGAAAGCAGTCAGGCAAAGGACTTAGACCCAGCATATCTAAGAGACTACTTCCTTCATTGGTGCCCATTGTGATTCTTGAGATCACCCAAGGACACTTTCTTAAACTGGCGTTCATGACCATTCCTTTATTCTAATGGAGTGTGGTTGTTTCCTAGTGGCCCAAAGATCTATGCTTTGTCTATTTCAGGCAAGGAGGGAGAAATAGCCTTTGAGTGCCTGCTATGACCACATTGTGCATCAGGTTTAGAAAGCAGCAAAGGAAAGGGGACGGTTTCTAGTTGTTATCTCCTTCCAGTTATGGAACTTCTTTCCACTGTACATGTACATGCACACATAACAGCATCCAGACCTTGCAGAAGCATTGCCAACATCCCTTAAGGGCTCAGAATTAAATAGGAAAAGCCAAGGGAAGTGGAAATGAAATTGGATTCTTTTTTTCCCTTTGAGAAGTGTTATGCTTTTGTCTTTTAATTGTCTACATTCTGCACACCTTGGGGATCTTTTAATTGTCTACATTCTGCACACCTTGGGGATCAGATGGGTTGAGAGTCTTAACTTTCTTCCAGCAGGCAGAGATGACTGTAGCATGCACTGAATGCCCCATACTTTTACTGAGGCTGGAAAAGTGAGGAAACTGGGAAGGGGGAAAGGGGCTGCTATTTTGAGGCCGGCCAGCCATTTCCTATTGCATCTAATTCCAGCAGCCTCAGTCTACTAAAGACTGGGAATCGTTACAAAGGGGAGCATAAAGTGTGTGTGACAGGAGTGTGCATCCGTGGTGTACACAATCATTTCTTTTGTCTTGCCATCACCTCTGGCCAATGTATGCTGCACATTTTTGAAAAACCACACAGTCTTGATTATCAGAGACAACAGCGGTCTGAGTGTGCCTCGCTCAGGCAATGATGGCTTGTTCACTACCTCTTCAGAATTCCATCATCTTGCCTCCAGCCAGAATGGGCTCCAAGCAACCAAATCTATCAAGAGATTGGCAGCAGACACCTGCCTTAAAAATGCAATTCCAAAATGACCTTCAAAGGCAAGTCTCCTTTTCCTTCCGATGACAGACATTGATTTAAAGAGGGGACTATTTCTTCTTCTGGTTTTATGGAATGGCTTCTTGCTGCAACACAGGGAGGGAAAAGAACTCCATGACGTCTCCACCTTTCTTCTCTAAACTCACAATCAGTTTACAAAGCAGAGATCAGAGAGTGCTTTGATAACGAGAGGCTGATTTTTAAATTTTAACTAGGAAAAAAAAATACCGCAACCCCCTAGATTTTAAAGAAAAATAATAATATCTCTAATTGCTTTAATTTAAAGATTCTTTTCTGTCCAACAATATTTTAAACAACAGTGGTGCAGCTATTAATAATGAAGCAGATTTATCTTTTCTGGACCCAACAATAGCTGATGAAACAAACGGAATCTTGGTTTTAAGGGAAAGTTTAATGAGATCTCATGAACAATTAACCAAAATGGCACTTTTGCATTCTTTTTAATCCCATTGAATGCAGCAAAACAAGAAAGGTTTGGCACTAAAAAACTGCCTGCTGAGAAACAGAAGAAAGAGAACTTTAAATGTGTGTTGTTCTTCTTCCTGAAACCACGATTAGCACTATCAGATACTTATTAGCATGCACATTGCTTTGACCTGGTTTATCACTGTGGGTATTTATGCAGCTGTTTTTATCAGGTATGAAATTGTCTGAACTTCTAAGCCTCTCTGTTTATTGTGGTTGTCACAAATGCCCATCTTTAGGTATGCAGTCTTGTGGCTATGTATCAGGTGTGGGAAACTTTGGTAGGTCTGTGGACCAATTTCACCCCTTCATCTCTGGGGGTTGCTACTCTTCCAAAAAGCCACCTCTGCTGAAAATTGTTTTTGAAGACATCTGCAACCAATGCATCTGTCATTCCAAAATGACCATTGAGTTGGACCACAAGCCTTCCCTGCTGCCTCAAGATTCTAGACCACACATTACACCATGAAGTACAGACCAAGTGAAGTCTGAAGAAAAAAAAGTCCAGTGACGTATAGTCTTCGCATATGTCTACTAATTTGCAATGTGAAGGAGTTTCTAGGGCATAGGGCTTCATCCGTTTGTGATGACAATGATATTATTGGCTGAAGTCTAGGCTAACATAACATTGGGAAGACCTAAAACCACTTAGGTGCTTTCGGGCTGTGTTTCTGACCCATTTGCATTAGCTTGCAAATTTTGTTAGGCGTCCATGAGTGAGTTCAACTCAGCTGGAGTTTGCCATGAACTCTATTCAAAACAGAGTCCTCTGTTACCAATTACATACATTTTCATATATCTCACTATATTGAATGCACAATGTGCTGTCACTATGTAGTATTTTCAAGATATTCAGTACCTATAACTGGGTGTGGTAAATTAAATGCAGCAAGTATTGTCAGTGGCCTTTATAAAATTAGCTGTATACATGAACATGAGTATTAGCCATTTACATTAATGTATTTACTTATAGAATTATTTGAAGTAACAGGGAATATTTCTGTGGGATATTTCTAAGACTATTGATTCAGTAGAGAAAAACATAGCCATGTAATTATCAGGGAATTTTGCTTATTCCTTTTACTTAGTAAAGTATAAGGGTTATGCCTCAAATACCAGAGGTGGAGAAAGGCCTTTACCAATCAAGTAAGCGACAAAGAACAATCACATTAGATTGTAAAGCCCCCTCCCACTGATACGCAGTGTCAGTGCATGCAAGATTGCTATTATTCCAACAGTAATTAGTATTCCAGATAGAATACAGGAGGGAAAATACCGTTGAAATTTTAAAATATATGGATTTGCCTCTAGCCATCTGAAATTCTTGCAATAAATATTTTGTCATTGACAGGCCTTTCAGTGTGATATGCATTTAAAACTAAGGACATCCTCAACATAATGCATTAGATATCAACTCATTCTCCACATGATTCCTTAGCAGCACCTCTTGTCAATTTCAGGTTTCCTAGTCACTTACATAACCATTGAAACTGACCCATATTAGAACCTATAATTGACAAGAGCAGCAGAAAGGTATATAAATCCTGCAGAGGCTAATACTTCAGATACAAGTTGTAAGGCACTGACAAACTTAATCATACACAAGAAATCTGCAAAAAGGAGAGGAAAAAAATAGTCCTCAGCATATCTTCCCATTGCTGCTTTGGGAAATCCCTTAGGTTCTATGGGGACCCTGGAGGATGAAATGTCAAAAATCACCAGGATGGAAAAAAATTGTGGAGCACTCGTTATATCCATCCTGCAAGCTGTAACCTAAATCCTCTATAATTTCTGTCACCATCAGGGACAGCGTTCAGAAACTCAGGCCGATTAGCATCAATAAGATACTGATCCAGCGGATCATACCAGTGATTAGAAAGTTCTAACTTGCTGCTGCGGAAGAGACTGTTTGTTCATGTTATGTACAAAATCTGTCTGGATTTTCCACAGGGACCTGACACTCATTGGCAAGGCATGGTTTTACTTGAGGTCAAACTTGATGTCAGAGGTGGGGAAGCTTAGTCTGTGCATGAGATGAAAAATGCCAACTTCTTTGCCATTTATACCAAGTATAATGATAAATGAAAAATTTATTGGGTTTGTATCTTAATGCAAGATTACTTGGTTCATGCTTCTCTGAACTGAATGCAGTACTAAACACAAACTGTGTTCCGAAATCTTTGTGTTTCTGAGCTTGTGATCATATTTTCCAAGATACTATTTGCATTGCAAAACAGAAGAAAATGTATACAGGAATTAAAATGCAACATATCTGAAAAATATGTATGTCAAATGCCTGCCTCTGAAACAACATACATAAACTCACATATTAAAGTCAATTGGAAACTATATACAAATATGTGTCTGTTTTTTGAAAATGTGCACAAAAGCATATACATGCTTGAGGCAGCAGGGAAGGCTTGTGGTCCAACTCAATGGTCATTTTGGAATGAGTTAACTTGGTGCTGGGTAGAAACATAATCCCAACAAGATCAAGTCTGACATATCCCTAAACTGACACAGCCTGTCACCTTTTATCCAGTCAATGACATCAAGTTGATTTGGTGTATCCATAGCATCCTGCGAGGTTTGCCTTAGGACTCTGAATCAGGGATAAGTTATACAGAATCGGTAGTACACAAACTGTATTGATGTGTAGAATTTTGAACACTTTTTGAAACAGGAATGCAATGAAAGCATGAAAAATATTATTGCTAGAACATGATAATAATGAAGATGTAGCCTCAATAATATCTTCATCCTGCTGCTGCTCATTGCAACTAATCGATAATTTTCTTGGCATGTGCCAGATGTGCATCTGAGTGAACAACTGGGTACATGATTAACATCTGGCCATAACTTCATCAATTAGCCATCACGGCTCCTATGATTCCTTTTGTACCAATAGGATCCTGATAATTATGTACAAATTGTTCTGTAAATTTCTAAGTGTTGTCTTTGTCATTAGTGACCACCAACCTCTAAACAGAGACAATAACAATTTTTCCTCCAAATAAGGGACCATCTTGTTTTAGTTCTCTCTCTTTTGCTCTAGGAGCCTTGTGGTGCAGTGGTTAAACTGCTGTACTGCAGCCAAAACTATGCTCACGACCCGGGATTCAATCCCAGGTAGCCGGCTCAAGGTTGACTCAGCCTTCTATCCTTCCAAGGTCGGTAAAATGAGTACCCAGCTTGCGGGGGGGGGGGGGCAATGTGTAGCCTGTGTAATTAACCTGTAAATCGCCCAGAGAGTGCTTGAAGCACCATGGGGCAGTATATAAGCAGCACACTTTTGCTTTTTTATATATATATGGATACTTGTACTAGATATATAACATGGGACAATCTTTCAAGTGACCTTCGAACAGGATGGAAACAAGCAAAGCAGCCAGATCTTTTTAAAAGCACTGCTGCCCAAGTTTCCTATGAGGCAGTATGACATAGCAGTTTGTGTGTTGGATTAGGATTAGTGAGATCTGGGTTTCAGCCATGAAACCACAGCTTGATCAGAGGTCCTAAATCTTACTTTTTTGTACTGCAAGTCCAAAGAAGTAATGTGCCCAAGGTCTGAGCCTGACCAACCTCAAAAGGTTATTGTGAAGGAAAAAGGAGGGGAAGAGGAGAGCCATGTGTATCTCTTGAGCTTGTTGAAGGAAAGTTGGGGTGTAACTAACAGGTTTTAAATCTTCAAACATTTTAACAGAGAACCAGTGCAAACCAGAGTGGAATGTTTGCCATACCAAAGCCTTTACATCCCATTTCCCATTGTAAGAATGCAATCCTAAGTGTGTTTACTCACCAAAGACTCATTGAGTTCAATAGGATTTACTTCCTAGCCCCAGTGTTCTAAGATTGCAGCCTACAAGACTTGATTTCTTGTAGGATTCCTCATGATTTGTGTTTCCTGTTCTTGTGACATGGATAGAAAAGTTATGTTGGTTAGAATAGTCATCTTGATTTAGTGTCCTTTTGTGTCCATGCGTCTCTCAATAACTGGAAGCCCCTGCCCACCTTACAGGCTTTGCTTTCTTCCATCCGTGTTTATTATTAATATTCCTGTAGCAAAGCATCTCCTTTTTGTCACCCCCAGCACCTTCTCTGTTTCACCTACTTTTACATTCATGGTCTTTCTTGCTTTTGTTATCATCCTTTTAAAAGAGGTTAAGAGGCTCGCTACCTCAATGCTATCTGTTAGGAATGACAAGAAAATTATATAAAATGCACTTAGTCAATTAGAGCAGGGCCCTTGACAATAAGAATGACATGGCTAATTCTGCTTTAAGGTGCACTTTGTACTGCTTCCTGAACAACAACAGGTGTCAAAATTTTCGACTCAACTGTCATGGCCCAGTCTTCCCCTTGGCAGAGTTAGTGGTGTCTGTCCTCCATATGGATTTTTCTGAGGGTGGAGGGCAACACTGACTGACAGGTTGAGAAGCATGACAACTGAGTCCCACATTTGGCATGTCATGTGACATCCACATAACTGAGGGCAAGTTCACCATCTTGAGTCTCTTCCCATTTTCATCTGTCTATGGAAAAATCAGAGCTTGGAAAACTTACTCTGCTCAGGCAATAATGCCCCAAATCCTCCAAATAATGTCCCAATCCTCCAGTCAACCTGATCAGTGGCCATATTGGTTGCAGGATTCTGGATAATTTTTCCAAGTGTCTTGTTGACCATGCGGGGGAGGTGCTTCACCCTCAGTAAAATGTGTTATAGAGTTTTGAATTTGCAGTTAAAATTCCTTTCCAGCTACACAGCAGAAGTAGAGATTCGCGGAGAAGAATGGCTTCAAGTTCCATAGATAGTCTACCTCTTTTCTTATTAACTGCCAGTTACTGTCTTAATAACTCACTCTGAGACAGTAATAGAAAGAATAAAAATATTTCATTACTTACAAATGGAAACAGCAAATGAACAACACTGACTAACTGATTTCAACAGACAAAAGAGAGGGAAATAAAACACTCAGCAGAGAGGCAGGGATCTCTTTGAAGTCAGATGTGGGTAGGAATGATTGGTTAGTGGTGGATAGATTGACAGTCACCCCAACCCAGAAAGGCCCCTCCCAGTAAAACAAACTGCAGGCAGTATGTGAGTTTGTAAAAGCTCCAACAATATGGATGTCACATGACATGCCAAATGTTGGATTCAACTGTCATGTTTCTCAATCTGTTGGTCAGTGTTGCCCTCCACCCTCAGAAAACCTTGAGGAGAATATATTTCTCAGACTACAACCCCCCTGGCTCTAGTCCAAACCTGGTAACCTTTCCAAGCTATACAATGAATTGGGAAGAAGGCATGATCATAACTCCAAAAGCCGTCTGGGTGATCTAATTTCCGTGTACTTCTGCCCTATTAATAAATGAAACATGCATTAGAACCCATTTCTCTGCTAGTCCCCTTCCTCCTGTCATTCTGTACATGGCCTCCCTGACTATGTACAAAAAGATGCAGAGAAATCTGAAGATGTGATCCAGTCCCAAACAGAAAAAGCAAGTAGCTCCCACAAGCATGATGTTTGTGGTCTCTCAGTAAGAAATTAATTAAGTGACCCTAAAATGAAAAGTGGCAACAGTAAAATTTTAATCCATTTATTAGGGGTAGATCCTTCTCCCCTTCATGATGGCATTTGGGGATTGCCTCTTTTAATCCCCCAAACTAGCCCAAGTGGAAGATTTGGCTAAGCTTGCAACTACCTAGGAATGGGAAATGTAAAGAAACTCATGTTAACCAAGTTAAAGGAAGCAAGCAAGCAAGCAAGCAAGCAAGCAAGCAAGCAAGCAAGCCAATCCTTGGTTATAAGTTACAACTACAAGACTGTGAACAAAAGTACAGAGGTGCCATGTGGTTTCCTACCACAGAAGGGGGGAAAAACAGAAGCCTTGGGTCCCCCCCCCTTTTTTTTTTAGAATGATATGTCAGTAAACGTGTAAGACTAAAAATATTATATTTGACAGTTATTTAAAATTCAGACCAGGTACTCTAAGTGTGATTACCTCACCCTCACCCGCCCCGCCCCCCTTTAGTACTGCTAAGGAAATGTATACGTAAGATGCTATAGATCATGGCTGGAAGGGAAACAACGACAGCTTTTATGTATTTATCCTTGCTAGGTTGATTAGTTTCTTGGTATATAAGTTTTTAGTGGATAGTGACCCAGTCTTGACTTGTCCTTGGCTCGCTGAAGGGCAAACAAGCTGGGCCCAGAGGACATCACAGGTGTGTTTTTGTGAATGCTTTCATAAAAGGAGCTGTGCTGGCCATTAGCTGTCAAATCAAGTGGTAAGATGCTCTGGGCATCAATCCAGTCTCATGGTACAGCCCATTGTTTTGGCCACAAACACACCACAACATCTTGGCCACAAGAACTCTCAGACTCTCAGGCAACAATGATGATCAGGGGACTGGAAACCAAGCCTTATGAGGAAAGACTGAAAGAATTGGGCATGCTTAGCCTTGAGAAAAGACTGAAGGGAGATATGATAGCATTTTTCAAATACTTGAAAGGCTGTAATACGGAGGAGGGGCAGGATCTCTTCTCGATCATCCCAGAGTGCAGTGGGCTCAAGTTACAGGAAGCCAGATTTCGACTGAATATCAGGAAAAACTTCCTAACTGTTAGAGCAGTACAGCAATGGAACCAATTACTTTGAGAGGTGGTGAGTGCTCCAATACTGGAGGCAATCAAGAGAAATTCAAACAACAGCCTGGCAGATACCCTTTGATTTGTATTCCTGCATTGGGCAGTGGTTTGGACTCAATGCCCTTATAGACCCCTTCCAACTTCATTATTCTATGATTCTATAGTATTATTCGCTCTGACAGCTGAGAAGTGGCCATTAGGGATGGGCACAAACCTTGGTTTGGAGGTTCATGCTGGATTATATGTGTGGCACCACAGGTGCTGTGCATTCACTTCCCCCACCTCCCTGGTTGGATCCCCCACTCACCAGCTTTCATGTGCTCCTATCCTCCTCCTCCTTTTCAGCTGTTTGACCAGTTGCCAGCAGGAGCACAGGCTTCCCTGCCCTGCCTCCTTGGCTGATCACCCACTTAGACAAGGAGGCAGGACAGGGGAACCCATGCTCCTCCCAGGGACTGGTTGAACAGCCAAAGAGGAAGAGGAGAGGAGCACACTCCGACAGGTGAGTGGGTCACTGGTCAGGGAGGCAAGGGAAGGGAACCGAGGTTCGTGCCCATCTTCTAGTGGTCATACTATGGAGGTGGGCAGATGGCAATTAGAATATGGCAGTGCCACCACCTTCCCACCTCCCTTCCCTCCTTGTGAGATTTGCTGCATACTGGTGCGTGTGACAAGGGTAATAGGAGGGATGGCAGCAGTGAGCATGTGCTCATGACTAAACACGGGGACGAATATAAAAACTAATCAGGATATTCGATAAATATCCCTGATTCGTCAGATATTTGTTGCTTCATATTCTTGGGGTCTAGAGACCCCAACGAATATGAAGCAATGAATATAACCCTTTTATATTTGTCCCTTCATTCCCTATCTGCTTATGCCCCAGCGGATCAGCTGTTCATCGGGGGCATAAGCAGAGAGGGGTTTTCCCACCTCCGGGGCTGGGGGATGGCTTGGTTCCCCTTTCCTCCTCTTCCTATGCCCGTGCAGCATAAGAAGAGGAGGGAAGGGATCAAAAGGGATCAAAGGGATCCCCCAGTCCACAGCTGTGGGATGGCTTTGATCCCTGCTTTCCCTCCTCTTGCTATGCCCTGCAGGGCATAGCAAGAGGAGGGGAAAAGGGATCAAAGTCATCCCGCAGCCGCGCTGCCTTTGGTAAGGGATCCTGCTTTCCCTCCTCTTGCTAAATTCCTGCTTTCCCTCCTGCAAGAGGAGCGGAAAATGGATCAAAGCGATCCTGCAGCCACACTGCCTTTAGTGTGGCTGCGGGGTTGCTTTGATCCCACAGGGCATAGCAAGAGGAGGGAAAGCAAAAAAAAAATTTAAAAAAATGACCCGATGAATGATGAATTGATTCATTGTTTGTCAAGTCACTGGGGGTCAATTCGTGGGTCATGGGTCATCAAGTTTGATGACCCACGAACCAAGATGAAGCGCCATTTTGGTGCTTCATCCCCATCTCTACTCCTGATTCTTCTTTCTTACACCGTTTATTTTTTTAAGGATCAGAAGCCTTAGACTGGTTGTTTGTGTCTTTTCAAACAAACAACCAGCCATTCTGTGCTTGTTCTGTGTGTGTATGCTTCGCTTCTCGGAAGGACAGTGCTCTGCTTCTGTACAAATTAAAAAAGACCTTGAAAAGGTTTTTTTTTTTTAAAAAAAAATACAGCTCATTATTTCATTCTTGCAAGGAGATGAAGAATCTTGTGGGGCTCCTGAATTCTATATCAAAGTGCCGACACAGCCTAAATCAGTGGGAACCAAGAATTTACCAAGTATTCTTTATAGCCATTTCAGTGGCAGTGTCTGTGCATGTGGGAGAAGCAGAGGGAGCCAGAGTGAGAACTCTTCAAAAAATGATACCTTAACAGGATTCAGTGGTTCAGTAATGATCTATTATGGGTGCATGTCTCTCCTCAATGTTAATGACATCAAGATCTAATGAAATACAGGGAGCACATAAAAGCAGTAGTTTTTCCAGACATGTTTAGGTGAAATGCTAACACAAATTTATTTTGCTCTTTTAAGAACTGCAGTGAGTTGAAAGCAGTGTTGTTAACTCCATGTCAATAATTACTAATGCTATCAGACTGAGCATCTTAAGAGGTGTGAAAATCAAATGAGAACAGGAGGATGTATGTCTTTTTCGCAGACACTGTTCTCAATTTCCAGAGGTACTTCAGAAATTTTGTTTTCTATGCAACACGGATTTTCTATTTCAAAATAGGAAATATGCAGGGGTTTTCCTAAATGTGAGGAAAAACATGTTTTCAGCACCTCCTTTTCATAGACTTTGTTTCTTCCAAACTCCACTTTTGTTCTGTTATGCTCAACCCAACTTCCTTGCCCCATAAAAAGCATTTTGAAAGCAGCTGGCAAGGAAATCTGGTTAAGAGCACAATCCTACAATGTCCACACTGACATATATGGTACAGAGCTCGTTGAAGGCACAGTTTGGCTTGAGAGAGAAAGCCGATGTCCGCTTGTGTTTCTATTTAGATTGAACCATTCTCCCCCTTTAAGAGCTATGTGGCACCTTTCTGGCCAAACAGTAGGGCATGAATTCTTTTTGGCACACAGACCATCAGATGAAGCACCTCCTGCTCTCCTATTGTCTCTAGGCGCCCCAGCCATCACCTCCATCACTGAGTTGCTCCCCATCCACAAAGACAACCACCTCCTGGAGACAGGCACCATGGATAGCATGCTGTACATGGGTGAGAAACTGAGTGAGTGCCGGTTGACCTTGGTGGTGGCAGTGGTGAGGGACTGCCCCCTCAGCCCTTCTCCCATGTGTCCCATAGCTTCACTCCTCACACTCTGCCTTCCTCTTCCCCTCCCCCTTTCTCTTGGCAAGAGAAGAGAATAAGGATAATTATTTGCTGCAAATTTATACAAACAATGCTATACTACTAATAATACTTTCAGGCAAATACTGCAGAAGACGGTGGCTACTGCTTTTTTTGCATGGGTTTTTAAGGATCACAAGCTTCAGAGGAGGTTTTTACTTCTCTTTTTAAACAACCAGCCAGTCATTCTCTACTTCTTATGTGCATACTTTGCTTTTCCTGAGGAAAGGAAAACCCATTTTGTGCAGAGACATTTTGGACAAATTACAGAGATCCTGGTAAGAAAAAACAATGTTCTTCATCTTCCTCTCAACTGGAGCTTGTGACACTTTCTTACTTAGTACATAGGTTAATGTATGAATGTGGTCAGTCTTTGGATCAAAGGCAATCCTAATTTTCCATAGTGTACAATCCTGTTTCATATCTATTCCAAAATGTGTAATAGGCTTTTGTGCAAAAACCTCTAACAAGAATTGGCTAAGATCTTGAGACATTCCTGAATGTTCAAAAATATCCTAACTGCTCAGGAATAAATATGGCTCCTGTATGAAAGGGTGCACATGCATCTAATTCTCTGTTCTGAGTTTTTAGCCTTTTAAAGGAGAAAGGAGGAAAAAAAGATTCCGGCAAGCAGTTTTCACTGTGGTGTGTTGCAAAACCCTTTCAGTGGGATAAGGAAAACAAGTCTCAAAATGGAATTTAACCATTCCAAAGGATGGCATGGTGGGGATGAAAAGATCAAGCACCGTGATGGTGAGGGACATAGTACAAGTGGCCACAGGAAGTTGTGCATGACCACTCCCTTAACAGTTTCAGTGAAGGCTGAATTAATAGGTGTGACATTGTTAGAAGTTGTACTTGAGTTCCAATAGACAACCATGTGGTACAGGGAAGTTTAAAAGCTCAGAAATAATGTTCATGTCTTTCGCATGTAAACGTAAAAGTTTGAGCAGGGGAAAGGTGGGAGGTGGTGTTGCCTAGCAACTAAGCAATTTCAGCCTGGAAAATTGTGAGCATCATAAGAATACAGCACCTGGGAGCATTTAGGGGAAGCATATCCAGTGGCTTGGGACAAGAAAAGTGAGTTAGTGGGAGTGAGATGAGGAGCTCCAGTTACTTAATTGAACTTCTGATAGGAGTTGCTTTAAAGAAAAAAAATACCACAGTTTTATGTGGCATGTTGGAAATATTCCATAAAAAGACATCCCGCTGAGTTTTGCATGAGAACTTTCGGTCCCACTTCCTACAGAAGTGGTGGGCATGTGAGCGAGTGAGTGAAATACCTTTTTTCAGTTGGCCCCAAAATGAAAAACATGGCCAACATATGTTAATTCACGGAAACTGGCTGATACAATATGCACAGATACCTCAGTGGTTGGAGTGCATAGGAGCCATCTTGCACTTGACTGGAGAGTTCACCTGTCCCTTACCTTCTCCTTTGGCATCACTGAGTCTTCCTACTCTGTGCATTGCCCTTCCTTGCTTGGAAATGTGGTATTGCCAGAACCAAATGATTTCCAAGAATGCTTCTCTCACTCACCATGGGCTGGAACCTCACCTAACTGAACTCGCCACTTGTGACAATAAAAAACAGGAAACATGTTCAAATATGATTTCCCATTCTACACACTGGTGTTCTAACACACGGCATTTCTCTGCATATTTGCCTTCCATTTTTCTGTCCCTTTCAGGTTATCCAAGATAGGAACAGATCCTGGACTGGGCTCATCCATTTCAGGAGGTTGGCTCCCCTACCCTGGTCTGAAGCTGGTCTCAACCCAAGTTATCTCAGAGTTTGTTAATGAAGCCATTCCTGGCCCCTCCAAAAAAGGGTCTTCCTTCCTTATTTAAGCATGTTTGTCTTGATCTGATATGGTAAACATAGTTACCTAAGAATTTCCTGTAGGATAGGTTTGCAATTTACCAGCTGTTTCTCTTTAATCTTAACTACTGACTTGTGTGTATGTGCTTAAGCCTCATACATGCTTTCCGTCTGGATAATAGAGGTGCAATCTCAGTCACTGAGGAAAAAAGCCACCTTTGCCATTATCTTCAACCACCTAAATCACCCCTTAATATTAAAGCAAAGGAATGTTTTCCCCCCCATAATGACTTGTTAAAATATTCAGCATAAAATGCAAACACAAACTTGCACTCCCTCATGAGCTACTAAAGGTGATTTGTCAAACGTGATCACACTCATTTCCTTCTCTCCACAGGCAGAAAATTAACACTGAAGCACCAAAATACTCCATTCTGTTATAGGAACTTGGTTCATATCAGTTGTTTACGAGGCCATTGAGCAATTTCCATTTATTTGCTGGGGGCCCAGAAGGAGGGATTGAACTGCTCCTTGACTTTGTGTCGCTGTATTGTAATGTCAGCATCCATTGCCACCAGCAGCAGTTTGGTAATGATAATTTAGTAGGGAATAGGTATGCATGGAACCCTTTTGAGACATTCATCTTGCTGAAAATGTTTCCCTAACGGTTTCTCAGCAGTTTTGCCACAGCACAGACTTCAAAATTTGTCTGGCATTTTCACTGCTAGCAATTAGGACTGGCCCTACCATTGAGCAAGGTGATGTGTGCCACCTCAGACAGCAGATATTGGGGTCAGAGAGCAAGGTGTCAGATGGGTTACCCTCTGCCCCATAGGCTAGCCTGCCCTCTTCAGGTGAGTTGGAGTGTGCCTTCTCGCTCTCTGTGCTCATTTTCTGGTAGTCTGGTTGGCTTTTCAATGTGGAACAGGCAGGATGTTACTCTGCATTCTGCCCCAGGCAGCGAAGTTATCTCAGGCCCACCTAAGGAAGCCACTTTAAGTTTTAGTCAACAATACTCCAACCAAATTTCTAAGCATGATAGTAACTGTGGGGTCACATCTATCATTTTAGACTAGAAAAATGCCTTTTGTGATAGCATAGACATAGACATGCGTGGCAGAATGTTGAAAATTGAGAGCAGGGAAGAAGGGGGTGACAATTGCACATAATTAGGAATGGATTATAGATGGCCACAACATTTATTGACTACAGGTTACAGATCTTGATATGGCATAGAGCAAAGACTCAATTCTCCCATCTCTGCCGATGGCCTGGAGGATCGGTAGAAGCAGCAAGCAGTCTCAGGCCTATCATAGTGCAGACTAGGGATGTAAACCTCTCACTCTTAGGGGAAAACTGGGAGAAAAATCATTCTTTTCTCCACTTAGTGAGATTTCTCGGTGGGAATTTTTATTTTCTGGGCAATCTTGTTAATACAGAGGGACATTGTGGTGGGGAGTCTCAGCACGGCAAAACTTACATTTCAAAGAAGGGGATATTTTTGTCTTTATGATGGACCAGTAATGTGGCTCCCTCTTGTGTCCTGCACATATTGCAACCATGCCAGCACCCAAGTAGCGTTTGAGCTTCCAAGCCCTTAACAGCATCCTCCTAACTTTTAGCAAGCAGCCAAAGGAGTACATTCTTTTGGGGCTCCTCTTCTTCCAGATCAGGGAACTATAACCATGACTGCTTTACCTGTTTTCCTTCCACCTTAAATCTCTCTTGATTCCAGCCCCACAGCATCACCAGCATATAAGCCTCCTCAGTCATTTAGCCTTCTAAGCTCTCCTCGGCCCTTTCTCTAGCATTACTGTCAGCTCCTTATTTGGCAAATGTTAATTTTCCTAATCCTAATCATTCTCTGTCTGCTAGTTAGACTTATTAAAACCAGTGTACCAACCCATAGGTAGGGTGACCTGTTATACCTCAACCAAAAGGAAGCATGCATCAACAAAAACAGGGGGGAAAGGGGACCTATTTGCATAAACCTGCACATACTAATGCATACGTACCGAGGCAAAATCAGCAATTGATGTGTGCAGGGATATTTCTGCATTTCCAGAGCAGCTACAGGACAGTTCGAGAAGCCCCTAGTTGTGCTGGGGTTGGTTCACAAGCTACTGCAAATCACTGAAGTTGACTGACTCTCCTGTGTGGGTGGTAATTGGGCAGGCCAAAGTTGTACCTCAGATGATTTCCCTCCCCCTTCACCATGGTCATTCTTTCGTTTCCTAATGCCTCCTGTTTGATTTCTTTATCTTGCTGCGTGGACCTGTGTTCCAGGCCCACGCAGCAAGATAAAGGGTGACTGGGTGACAAATGTGCAGCACTCTGATTTGAGCTAAGCAGTGAGTGAGCACACTTGGACAAGTCAGGCTGGGAATGGTAATTATGATAGTTAGCCTCCCATTGATTTGCACTGGAAAAACAAAATGCCTATACCTTTTTTTAATTTTCCAGCTAGTCTACATGACATTCAGACAGGAGCTTCAGAGGCTGGCCTACTAGGCATCTTTACAGTGCTAGGACCAGTGATTTGTGTGTTTGCTGGTCTGCTGTCCATGTGCTCACCATGCTTCGGCAACTTCAACACCATGATCTCCCTCACTACGACCCTTTATCTTTATAGCAGACTTGAACTAGACTGTCCTGTATGCAGAGGATTGCTTCAAATGCAGGACTGTCTTCTTTTAAGAAGAAATTTGGCCATCCTTCTATCCATTTGAGTAAGAGAGAGTACTGTATGGATCCACTGTGTATTCACTACCTCTCTGTCCCTCAGATTTGTATTGGTTGTTGCATCATACATACAACAATGGATGAATGAGATTTTTGCTTCCTTACATTTTCTAAAAGAGATTACCAAAATTCAGCACCTTCTTCATATTTGTGAAGAAAAGATACTGAGATTTTTTTAAAAAATCAGATGGGGGAACAAATGAAAACTGTCAGGTTTTTCCATCAAAGTCCAGGGCTTTCAATTCTTGGCTTTTCAACCAAGTTAGTCCTGCATTAGGGTTGCCATCTCTATTTTTTCTGGGAAGCTCCTTCCTCCTACTTAATGGAAGGCTCATATTTGCCTTTGGGGTGGGGGAGGAGCTGCAGCTACAGTGTTTGGTCAGTGCAAATAGACCAAAACTTAGGAATTCACAAATTTCTTCATTTTCATGATGTGAAGAATTGGGATTTAAAAAATGAATGCAGGAGAAAGCAAAGCATGCTGCTTATATACCACACTAAAACACTTACAGCATTTTCTGGTCAGTTTACAAGTCATTTATGCAGCCTACACATTGCCCCCCCCCCCCCCCCGCTGCAAGTTGGGTAATCATTTTACCAACCTCAGAAGGATGGAAGGCTGAGTCAACCTTGAGCTGGCTACCTGCGCCTGTTGGGATTGAACTCAGATCATGAGCAGAATCTTGACTGCAGTACTACAGTTTAACCACTGTGCAACGAGGCTGAGGTGAAAGACAAACTGATAGATTTCCCCACCCCGAAGTCCATGTTCCATGTGATTGAGGATGCCAAGTGATCCTTCACATGGCCATCGAGGCAGGATATGGTGCAAAGTCCTGAATATTTAACATACTGAAGAATAAAATGGATAACTTTGTTGTAGTTTGCTCTCTATGCAACCTAGGCTGTCCTTTTTCTTGGTTTTTTAAAAATCCTGTGGCTGTTCGTTCTTATAATTTTCTCTAATCACTCACCGAGTGGTAATCACTTCCCACTTATTAAGCTTTCCCATCAAGAATTCTGGGGATTATGTTTATTTGCCTCCAGTCCTTTGAGACCTTTCCGTCATGCCAGAGGTAGAGAGCATAATTGCCAATGACTCCATGATTACTGTGACTCATTTTCCCCCCAGTACTCCAGGGTGATTTTCATTTAGGCTCTACTGACATGCATACATCTACATTAACTGAATACATTCATTAATTTGTATCTTTTCTGTACAGGCATACTGCTCTCCTTGTTCGTATTTCCTGGCAGCCTGCTTTAAGCCTCCATTTTGTCACCTCTTATTGATTTGTCTGCTCTGCATTGCCACACTTATGTTTTCTTTTCTTTTCCCTCCTCTAACTTTAAAAAGACTTCCAAAGCCTTGCCTTATATTTACCAGCCTTTCTTGCTTTGTATTAATAATTGACATTCATTTTCTACTTTTCTTGTCATTCTAATGTTACATTCATTCACTCCTCCTTTGTAGTTTTCAGTAATACAGTTTCTCCTTTTAGTAAAACAATCTCAATTTTCAGCTAATGAAAACTTTTTTTTTTCACGCGCGACCATACCAAGCTCTTGCTAATTCTTCATATTTCACTTAACCGAAATGGCTTTCTACTCAAAGCTATTGTTTCTTATACCTTGACTCTGAGCACTTTGTAGAAATAAGTCTTGTTGATCTGCACAGAATAACATCCTGTCAAGCAAGTGGCCTTAAAATAATGGCCTTAGAAACAGGAACAGAATTGTTGGCTAGAGTGCTAAGTTGGGATGTGTATTTATGAATGCTTTGAAAATCATTCTTTGATATTTCTGGTATGAATTGACTTGAACTGCAACTGAGGGCATGGATTTAAACTTCCCAAATGTCCTGATGCTGTTCTTGCCTCAAAATACTTTTCAAAATACAGGTACAATTCCTATATTGGGAGTAAGTATCTTTAGAAATGAGTATTTACATGCACATTCAGGGGTTGATTTGATCTAAAGAGACAGGGATGAATGCTGAAATAAGATATGCTGACCTGTGAGGCCCCTCAGGGGTCTGTTTTATCTCCTATGTTATTTAACATTTACGTGAAACCACTGGAAGTGGTTGTCTGGAGTTTTGGGGTTCAGTGTCACCAGTATGTGGATGACACCCAACTCTATCTCTCCTTCCCATCTGAATCCAAGGAAGCTGTTTTAGCTCTAGATCGGTGTCTGTTGTCAGTAATGGACTCAATGAAGGTGAATACATTGAAATGTAATCCAGACAGGCCGAGGCAAAGAGGCAGTCCCGAAAGCAGAAAAATCAGGGAGCTGGACAGGGGACAGATTGTATTTGTCTTCAGTGTTGAAGGGATTGTCACTCTCGAATTGGCCTTCTCAGCCACACTAGACGCTGTTCCAAGTCCTCCATACAGAGCACGTTACCATAGTCTCTCGAGACTGAAGGATGCCTAATCTAATCCAGGCAAGACAGAGATGCTCCTGATCAGTCAAAAGACAGATCAAACAAGAAATAGGGATGCAGCCTGTACTGGATGGGGTTACTCTCTCTCTCTGAAAACACAGGTGTACAGCTTGGGGGTGCTCCTGGATTCACCTCTGAGCCTGGATGCCCAGTTTTCAGCTGTGGCCAAGAGTGCATTTGCACAATTAAAACTGGTGCGCTAGCTGTGCCTGTTCCTGAAGAGGTCTGATCTTGCCACAGTGACACATGCCTTAATTACATCCCGACTGGATTACTGTAATGTGCTCTACGTGGGGCTGTCTCTGAAAAGTGTCAGGAAACTTCAGTGGGTCCAAAATGTAGCGGCCAAATTGCTGACTTGGGCTGGCTGCAGCGATCACATAACCCCCGTTACAGCAGCTCCACTAGCTGCTCATCCATTCTGAACACAGTTCAAAGTGCTGGTTTTGATCTATAGAGCCCTAAAGGGCTTGGGTCCAAGCTAGCTCAAGGACTACATCTTCCTTTATGAATCTGCTCAGGTGTTAAGATCAGCAGGAGAGGCCTTTCTCTTAGTGTCCTCACCTTCACAGGTGCATTTTGTGGGGACACAGGAGAGGATCTTCTGTATTGCAGCTCCCAAACTTTGGAACTCCCTTCCACAGGAGCCTAGGATGGCCCCATCTTTACTATCCTTCTGAATGCAGGCAAATACCTTTCTCTTCAGGCAAGCTTTCCCTCAGCAATTGGTGGCCTGAGTGGGAGTTTTTAAATGGATTGTTGTGTCGTACTCCTTTGAATGTGCATTTGGTGTTGCTTTTGCTTACCATTTCTTAAAGTGGTACTTGTTTGATCCTTTTTAGTATTTGTATACTGTTTTTACCTTTAAAGATTGTCTTTAATGATGTAAGCCACCTTGGGTCATTTTTAAGGAGAAAGGCAGGGTAAAAGGAAGGAAGGAAGGAAGGAAGGAAGGAAGGAAGGAAGGAAGGAAGGAAGGAAGGAAGGAAGGAAGGAAGGAGACTCCTGTGAAGGTGACATGGACTAAAACAGGTTGCTCACCCATTCCATATTTGGATTGAATTAGCAGGTTCTCAACTCATCACAAAGTTACATGAGATTAGATTCCACTAACATCAGTGACTAGACTGAGTTCATTTTAAAATAATGTCAGTTTTTCTCACTCATTCTAAAAGAAGAGTCATGAACATGGATTGCACTTGAAAAATAAACAGGAAGCTTGTTGTTATCAACATTCCTACTCTTCCTTTCTACCACAGTTATCTAGAGTGGTTAACAGCAGTCCAGTAACAACTCACTAGAACCATTCATCCTTATGATTAATCTAAACAGACAATAATTCTATCCAAACAAATGATAATCCTAAACCAGTAGTTCTAACTGAAAGACAGTGATCATCATCACCATCATCTTAGTTGCTCTTTAAGAGGCTGTATTCAAAAAGCCCCAGTGCAAGACAAGCTGTGATGTGGCAAGGAGAGTCTTCCTTGGAAAAGCATTCCAAATTGTCAGCGCTGCACAGGGAACAGTCCTATCCTTTACAACCACCTGTGTAGCTCAAAGGGTGCACAGATTTGGAGCAAGACCTCAGAAATCACAACATCAGTTGGACAGGTTCATGAGGTGGGTGGAGTTCTTCAGCTACACTGATCCCCAGTACGTTAAGGGTGATACAAGTTAAAACCAGGACCAATCTTTCCGAGTTTAAGGTGTTTGCCATCTAATCCAGAACAGATATTAGAACTCTTGCAACTTCCACATCCTCTCCAGGATGATAGAAATATGAGGACAGTCAATGGCTATACTGATGGGCTGGAAACTTGGATCCTGTGGTTATGGCCTGTGTTTGAATAAAATCTTGATTTCTTTTATAATATAAATTGTACTCCTCCATTCCCTTAACTACTGTTACTCACATAGTTTAAAAAAAAATCCCTCTCTTTTTAATTCCACATGTTCTAGATTTTTTTGAAACAGTCTCTACTTTTCCTGGTCCTCCGCATTCTTCTTACATTGCACGTTTACCCTTGACAGTGTTCAAAACTAACTCTCGTGCAGAATACCATTTTCATTCTCTACAAAATTTCTACGAAATAAATAGAAACCACATCTCAATGAGTGGAATTGCTCTCTGCATTTTGGGAACATTTCTGGTTGTGCCAGAAATAAGCCAGTCCTTGCTGGTACTTTTTCAGCACTTGCTGGGGAAATGTGCACTCAGTCATATGTATTGCATTTATTTCCTCACAATTTTAATTGTTCTAATGTGTCCTCGATGGCATCATCCCATGGCTTATCTCATTGGCTTTAGGGTGTACTTCTCATTGTGTTTTCTTCATCATCTTCCATATAAATAATCTAGGAAGGAAAAAAAAGGAGTAGCATTTAGGGGATGAGATGGGCAGAATAAGAACAAGTAGTCATAGCCGGAAGAAATAGGATGGGAAGTGGGGAGGTAAGGATTAACAGAATATCACCCACAAAATGCTGAGGCTATCTCTTTGCCAAATCCTAATCCCTGTTTCTTTATTAGCTGTATAGCCTATCCTTCAAAGACATCATCATGCAAACAATCCATAAAAACATCCTTGGAAGGATTGTAGGGGGATTAAATAGAATTTAGTAGTCACTCACAAAGGCCTGTCTATCCTTGGGGAAAGTAGATGAATACCTCTTCTCTCCAGGCATCATTTCCCATATTGCTGAACAGATTTTCAAGTAACTCTGTGGAACCTTTTTTTTTTAAATACTTTTTGTAACTGTGTTATTCTTTCCATTTTCTTTTCTAATAAAATACATAAAATCCTTTCCTGGAGTTGGTTGGATTTTGGGGTACAGAAGATTTCATGGGACTAATTGCAGTGCTTTGCCTCACCAAGCTTTTGGAGTTGGGGTGAATATATGGGGATGGTGGCTGTGTATTTTTGAGTTAAACTACCTGGGGACACAGTCAGAACAATAAACTGGAGTGTTGGGAGGAGAAAAGCAGTCCTCATTGGGCTCGATAAACCTTCATCCCTTACCACTTCCTTGAGTGTCCTCATCTCAAGACCAAGAAGGATAGTGTGGCAGAGCAGCTATTAGAGGGGTTTAACCAGGATACTGTGACCAGATGCATAGGAAACAATGGAGAACTTGGGTGAACTGGGCTATGCAGGGTTTTTGACCACAGAAGATGAGCAAGGCTTGAGATGGGAGAGAGAGGCTGGCAGGCCAAATGGGGGCATTGGCTGGCTGCATCTGGCTTCTGGGCAGGAGTTTTCCTTTCCCTGTGCTACATTTTAGGGCAGCATTGTGGTGCAGGCACCAAAGAGAAACTGGAAAAAATGGACATGACAACTGGGACATAAGCTGATCAGGCCAGGATGGTGCTATTGCACTCATGGCGCTTCTGAGCTTTTCATTTACATGGGTTGAACAGAAACACTGTGTGCACAGAGTGTTGCCCTGGACAGGTCTTCAGTCTGATCCAAAAGGCTTATATAAGCATTATTATAGGTGAGATCCCTGCATTATACTTTTTGAATTCTTCTCCATCACCTTTCCTCCATCCTTTCCCATGAGCCTCAGTTCTTTCTTGAAGTTTATATGGTGTTTACAAAAAACTTTCTGGGAAACAATGTCTTTGGAAATGACATATAGTAGTGTAGCTTATGTCCTTCACATGTGCAACTTTAATATTCTACCAACCAGTTTCTACTTCTGTTTTACTACCAGTGGAGTATCTTTTAATTGAAATGAAGTGCATTTTCCTCAAGGATGTTTGGTATATTGTATCGGTAGCCCATTCACTTAATATAGCATTTAAGAGTTATCAGACTAACACGCACAATACTGTTTCTGCAACTGCACTATACAGATTTTATACAGGACTATTTTCTTCATTATTCCAAATTTTATTCTCTGTGCTGCTCTAAGACAGAGTTCAAGGTAGCTTCCCTTTTTCTTCCATGACTTGAAATAGCTTGATATTCAACTGATCTAAGAGGTAGAAATAAATTATTTTCTGTTGCAGTCCTCTTATTTGAGGGAAATATTAAAAGACTAGTTATGTTCATTGTGTTAAAAATGTACATCAGTCTAGACAAAATGCAATAACACAGAAAGACGTTATTTGGGCAATGATGACCAAGTACAGACAATAGGAAGTCCTTCACTCAGAGCATAACTGAAGTATAGAATTTACTGCCATAAAATGCAGTGATGGCAACCATCTTGGACAGCTTTTTTAAAAAGAGGGTTAGACAAATTCAGGAAGGGCAAGGTTACAGATGGCTGCAGGTCATGATGAGTACAGATTTTCCCCCCGGAATCAGGCAAAGAATGCCTCAGAATACCAACTGCTAGGGAACATGGGCAGGAAGTGTCATTGCACTTATACCCTCCTCCTTGTGTTGCCCATGGATATGTGTTCAGCATCTAAGATGACAGAATGCAGGGTTAGATGCTGGGTCTCAGTCTTATATAATTGTGCCATCATAGCCAAAATTAGGATTTTATTCCTTAGTCTATGGAGGACAGCAACCAGTTCTTTCATCTCTGGGAGGATGTGAAAGTCTAATTCACAGAAACAGAGGTGAGACTGCAGGTTAATATCTGCAAGGATAGGGAACCCCATCTCTGTGCACTGAAAAGTATGTGCCTGGAAAATGGGTTCTAGCTTAGCCTTGGTTATAGATACTCATGCGTCTTGCAAGTGCAAAGAACATCTTTTCCACATCCAGCCATGCAATTCACCTGCAGCCTGAATCTGAAGTGCTATAGTGCTTGAATAACCTTATTATCTCATGTGTTGTTTGAGAACTAGTAAGAAGTCTTACAAATAATGGTGAGTTGCAGCACTATTGCAGGTTAAAAATATTTTAAATAAATAAATTTAAATAAATATTAAATAAATATCAGCATTAGATGTTAGTAAGTGAGAAATGCTTGTTATGAGATGGTGACTTTCAGTCTGTTATTGTTTCCAGCTGACTTAATACGTGGTGAGTTCTGTTATGAACAAATCAAATCCTTGGGTCAGTTCACATGAACATTACCGTATCTATAGCTCCTCCTACTTCTGGGAAGGGATGATCTGTCCTTACTGACTTCTTACTTTCCAAGATGCATGCTGAAATCTGAAGGAACTGGTCACAAACACTTGATGCTGACTAGTTTTTTTGCTATATACATTTGGATTTATTGGATGCATTGACAGACACATTGTTTTCCGAGGCTCTTGTTGCAAGAGGAAACATGACCTGACAGGTTACTGGTACAGAAAAGACTGACAACTCACACCTAGACTACCTGAAATATGAACAAAAAATCCAGAAACTACCTAGTGACCAGCAGAAATGTATTTATATTTCATTTTTAATGTGTCCCTGACTATGAACAATTTTCATGAATTAATGTTTTGCAGTTTGTAATTAGGGTTGTATTCAACTTTAATGTCTCTATCCAAGGACAGCCTCTTTGTTTACCAACATATGCCTTGTTGTTGCTGTTGTTGTTCTTCTTCTTCTTCTTCTTCTTCAGAATAAGATCCTTTCCTTTTTGCATTTCTTTTTTCAAAAGTGTGCATATTAATTTACATGTTTTAAATTGTACACAGTGTTTGCAAGTGTTTACATGTGCATCAATCTTTTGTGAGCATTTGAAAACTACACAATTGTCAACAGGGATTTTTTAAAAAGAATTTGATGTGATGGCTTCTTAAAATGGAACATTATACATACACTACACACAAATTCCAACAGAAACTTCCCTCATATAGAATTGTCCCGTGGTAGAGGATTCCAGAAGATGAGCACATGATCTGCACTATGGTTGCTGGGGATGACAGAAGCAAGAACAGCTGGGATGTGGCTGTAGTCCCTCTGTGCCAAAATATTTTGAAGGACTATTTTGGACTTAATGAAATGGTGAAGCAAATGTGTGCAAAACATACAGTGGAGAAACATACACACCCTTTAACCTTTGAGGTAAACTAATGCTGCCATGCCTGCTCCACCTAATGCTGACTAGAAAGGTATCTTCAAATTTCTAAATCCTTTCCTTGGGTTAGGCGACCTGAAGAGCACACATGGGTAAACTAAGATTACCCTATCATGAACAAATAATGAGAATATAGAACTGACCAGAAAAGACAATATTGCTGGGAAAAGAGAGGAGACAGTAGGAAAAAAAGGAAGTCCTAACAGGAGATAGATTATCTCAATAAGGGAAGCCACAGATATTAGTTTACAAGACATGAGCAGAATTTACTAGAAAGGACATTTGTCAGGATCTTGCCCACACTGTCCTGGCAGCTGCAGGATCGGGGCCAGCCTGACCCAGGAATGGCCTGGAGTTTGCAGGCTCAGGCCCTGGCCTGTGTAGCAGCTGCTGGAGCACTCATGAGGCTTACCTGGAAACCTGGAGGGAAGGCCTATTTAAGGAGTGGTTCTCCCTCCCAGAACTTGCCTCACCAACAAAGGTCTTTGGCTATGCTGCTCCTGAGCTCTGGAGTCCTTGTGTTCCAGTACACTGGCACCTTTGCTTGCCTTCAGCATCTCTGCGTCTGGACTCTAGTGTTCCTGTTCCTGCCTCTGCCTTGGTCCCTGCTTGTTTCTGTTGGTCTCCTGCATCTCAGCACCTTGTTCTGGCTCTGTGCTCCCGGTCAAGCAACCTGGCTTCTAGTCTGGTGCTCCTGCCTCCGCTTGGTCATGGCCAGCTGTGCAGTGAGTATCTTTGGACTTGATACCCTGCATGGCGGACTGGTTCCTGGTGCCCTTATCCATGGTGAGAGGCTGCCTCTGATATCTTGGACTGTAACAACATTATTGCTAGGGAGGGGGACAGTAGGAAGAGAGAACAACCTTAAATGAGATGATGTTGGTTTGTATAATCTGAGCAAACCTATTAATTATAGGATATTTTGGAAGCCATTAACTCATATGGTCACCACACATCAGAACTGACTTCATGGCACATTACATCTTTTGAGATTTTTTGTATCACCAAACAATTGTATAGTGACATGAGTGTCCAGATTGACAGGTTCAAAAGCATAGATTTCCCTAGACCTAGAACTGATTTCCCTCTGGAAAGCTTGTTTCAAGAGCCTGATCTCAGAAATCCTGAGAGAATGTCAAAGCCCTTGAGGCTGGGAGAAACGCAATTGTTCTGTACTTTGATAATGCAGAAATATTTTGAATATACCTTACAAAATTGTTTGCAAATTCTCTGGGTATAGATGGCAAAATGTCCATCTTTTGGAGGACTGTCATTCCATTCCTTTGTTTAAAGCAAGCATGTTTGTTTTGTTTTGCTTTTGACTCTTTAAAGAAAATTTGTCGTTTGGCTGTTTTTCTGTGACCTTTCATTACTATAAGCTCTCCAAATGTCTTCTTTCCCTGCTCATAAAGCTGCATCAATGTATCTACTTTGCAAAGTTCTTGCCTTTTCCACCTATGACTGGTGTAATAAGAAATCACTGCTCTCCCTTTTGAAAGGCCTTTTTTGAGGATCAATATTTCAGCCCCTGCAGCCCGGGATTTTTTCTAAATTAAGAAGAGTGCAGGTGGGGCCAAACATTCTCTTTTAAAATAATCAAGGTTGGTCTTTTCAATTTATATGAGCTATTTTAAATCTGGGGGTGTACTGGGTTGCCTAGTTCTGAATAGGGAAAACAGGTTTTTTTTAAAAAAAAATGCTCAAAAATCCTTTGCCCAAACATCTGACAGTGCAACAACTGAATGTATGCTACAAATATGCCAAATTTGGTGCTGATCTGAATCTCAGTTTAAAAGTTATATATATTTTTTTGTTTGAGCTGTCCCCATTTTTAGAATTGCTTCATAGAATGTTGATTTGCTGTGCCAGCACACGATCATTGCTGCACTCTTGTGCACTAATAGTTCCTTACACTTCCCTATTTATAAGTAATGGTTGTGCCAGCATATTTCTGTACAGCTTTGCCAATGATGGAGACTATCTTAATGTCTTGACAATATATATTTCTGCCTCTGCGAAGCTTCCTAGATGGAAGCAGGATCTAGGTATTCTATAGTCTAATCTGGGATTTCACGGTGTAGAGAGAGGTTAGCAAGTAAGCATCGCAGACACCTCCAGAAAATCTGTGCATTAAATGGTTTCAGTCATCGGTGCAGCATCCCAAGCTATTAAGATTTGCGTAGCCAATGCAATTACTGATCATGTTATGTAGCATAGCCATGACACTGACAAAGCCAAAAGTGATGTCTCTAAAAGAAACAAAGCAAACATAAGCAAAATCAGGAAAGCATGAGTAGAGGTAATGCCTCCTCTGAAATGACATCAAAGTTTTAATGTGGATACAGCATGCTTTCAGCACGTAATTTGCCCTTCACTGTCATTAGAGTCCTCAGCAGTGAATAGGAATATACAACCTACAAAAGTTGCCTCTAAATAATGATTACTTATTTACATGAAACCCTGCCATGCTGCATTGTTTAATTGCGACATACCCTGCAGAAAATATTTTAATATGTTTTGCACAAATATAATAAGCATTCAGTTCTGAGGTGGGGAAATTAACGGCATGTTAAGATCACTAATTACATTCCTATTACAATTTTTCTTCACAGAATAATAAGGGAAATTGTACATGGATTAATTTTAAATCATATATTGGTGAATAATACATATACTTTCTGCCAATCTTAATTTTGCCCAAATGAAGAATGCCATTTGCACCCTTTATTCTTTACCTTTAAATTGCTTTCCTGTCATGAGACACTATCTAATAATCTGCTGGAAATTTCCTTTGAGACTTTTGTCCCTGTATATATGAATGACACAAAATACAGGGATAGTGAAAGAAGAGTAGTAGACAACTGCCTGAAGCAGCTAAATAATTCAGTCACTAATTCTGTGCCAGTCTTAGGGGACATCCTTTTTAGCATGCTCTAGTGAATGGAGGACAGTGGGTGACATCTGAGGTATTTAGGATTTGTTTGGATAAGCAAGGATCACTTCCTTCTGAAGTGTGAGGGGACCAGCAGACCATCTGCCTTGGATCCATACTCCACCCCCAGGGACTTCATGAAGATCTCAGTGACAGGGCAGCCTGAGGGCATAAAGAGTGATATTGAGGCCCCAGGTGGGAGGCAGAGGCTGATAAGCCAGACCTGGGAGGTGGGGCAGAGGTCAGGTCACATTGTTGGGACCCAGGCTTAGAGGAGGAAGGCAGAGACTGATCAATCTCTGTGGGGTTGCAGAAGAATGAGTGGGCAGAGGCTATGGAAGACACTCCCTATTTTTATACCCTCAAAGAGGACTGCCCACTGGTAGTGCAGGACCCCTGGACTGTTGAATGGGCCCATTTCTATATAGCTAAGGGAAGAGGACATGGGAGGGGTTGTACTGTTCATGGCAACAGAACCTGCCCCACAGAGAGAGAGAGAGAGAGAGAGATGCCATACTGAACCATACTGGAATAGCCCAGCATGACTGGTCTTCCTTAAAGCTCATCAGCTGGCTGGGGTCAGGGTGGAGAACCAGACCCTAGTCATGAACTGGAGAGTGTCCCAGATGAATGACAGAAACCCTGGCCCAGCTTGGAATTGGAGGCAGCAAGGGCTAGAGGAACTAACTAAGCAGTCTATCAGGACGGAGAGAACCAGCCTACCCAGACAACCTTTGTATGCTCTTCCCCAACCCAGATCAAATAGCAATGGGCATCTGGAATTAATGGAGCCTATGGCTGAGGAAGGCTGGAAGGCTGGACTGGATGAATCCCAAGCCGGAATTAAGATTGCCGGAAGAAATATCAACAGCCTCAGATATGCAGATGATACCACTCTGATGGCAGAAAGTGAGGAGGAATTAAAGAACCTCTTAATGAGAGTGAAAGAGGAGAGCGCAAAACATGGTCTGAAGCTCAACATCAAAAAAACTAAGATCATGGCCACGGGCCCCATCACCTCCTGGCAAATAGAAGGGGAAGATATGGAGGCAGTGACAGAGTTTACCTTCCTGGGCTCCACGATCACTGCAGATGGTGACAGCAGCCACGAAATTAAAAGACGCCTGCTTCTTGGGAGGAAAGCGATGACAAACCTAGACAGCATCTTAAAAAGCAGAGACATCACCTTGCCGACAAAGGTCCGCATAGTCAAAGCGATGGTTTTTCCAGTAGTGATGTATGGAAGTGAGAGCTGGACCATAAAGAAGGCTGACCGCCGAAGAATTGATGCTTTTGAATTGTGGTGCTGGAGGAGACTCTTGAGAGTCCCCTGGACTGCAAGGAGAACAAACCTATCCATTTTGAAGAAAATCAACCCTGAGTGTTCACTGGAAGGACAGATCCTGAAGCTGAGGCTCCAATACTTTGGCCATCTCATGAGAAGAGAAGACTCCCTGGAAAAGACCCTGATGTTGGGAAAGTGTGAAGGCAAGAGGAGAAGGGGACGACAGAGGATGAGATGGTTGGACAGTGTCATCGAAGCAACCAACATGAATTTGACCCAACTTCGGGAGGCAGTGGAAGACAGGAGGGCCTGGCGTGCTCTGGTCCATGGGGTCACGAAGAGTCGGACACGACTAAACGACTAAACAACAACAACAACAATGGTTGAGGAGACCATCCTGGCTTCCCCCATAATGGGCTGGGGTGGCACTGGTCAAATGAAGTTTAAAAACTATAATGGAAAAATACATTGGGGCCTGTACTAGGTTGGATCCAGTGAAATCTCCCTGAGGATTAATGTAGACATGACTAATTTAAGTCTATGCATCTATTTTATGTTTGACTTTCATCTTGTTGTCCATGTATCTCAGATACATAGATTCACTGGCAAATCATAGTTTGCAAATCAGCTATAATGGCACATGCCTTGGTTACATCCCATTTGGATTACTGCAACATACCCTACATGGGGCTGCCTTTGAAGATAATTCAGAAACTTCAGCTGGTTCAAAATGGTGCAGCCAGGTTGTCAATTGATACTGGTTACAGGAAATACACAACTCCCCTATTCCAGCAGCTTCACTGGCTGCCAGACTGTTTCCAGGCCCAATTCAGAGTGCTGATTATGACCTATAAACAGCTTGGGTCTAGGCTATCTGATGGATCATATATCTTCATATGACCTTCCTCTTTCTGGGAGGCCCTCCTCTCAGTTCCTTCACCTCTACATATCATCTACCTGTGCCACCAGATCCTCCCAGACAATGCTTTTCCAGGTGACCACCTGGAACGAGCCCAGAAAAAACATCAATTAGAAGTTGGGCATCTTGGCAGTGGCACCAGCCTTCTGGAATCAGCTGCCAGTCAAACTGCACCTGGCTTCCTCCCTCCCTATTTTTAAGAGGTTACTAAAGACATTGCTCCTCTGAAAAGTCTTCAGTTGCAATCTCACCTTAATTTTATGGCCTCATGTCCTACTGCTTATATGGAAATGTCATGCTATTGTGGTTTAATTTACTTAATTCTGTTTGATTTTAAGGTTTTATGGATTTATTGTTTCATTTTTGTTTACAATACTGTGACTGCTGATGGGAGGCTGGGTCTGGAACTACTCCTCCAAGGCACAAATAGGTGTGCAGTCTCACATTCTATAACAATTGCATTTTCCCCCCAAGCTCAACTTCATTCTACATGTGCCTATTTTCAAAAACAATTTTCCTGAAAGTATGCATGCTTTCCTTCCCTTCCAAGTGTTTTCCCTTAATATATACCCCTTTTTCTTTGTACAATCTTGTCACTATTGGATGCTAATGCACACATTTCTATATACATTCTTCCCTTGGAAAACTACATTGCAAAAGTCACAGACGTGCAATAAAAGGGAAGAATAATTATGTTCCAGTTTATGTTTTAGTTAAAATAATAGTCACAATTGTATGCCATCAAGTCAGTTTTGACTTATGGCAACACTTTTCCAGAGTTTTCCTGGTAGAGAGTATTCAGAAGTGGCTTACCATTCCCTTCTTCTGGGGACGCCCTGGGACAGACTGGTTTTTCTTCTAGGAGGCACAGTGGGGAATTGAACTCCCACCTAAACCACTGACCTGTCCAGCCAGCTTCCTATGGTCTTGCTGGGAGGTGTAAATTAGATCAGTTGCTATTAAAATGCAAACCAAACAGTTTTCCCCAAAGTTAACCCGAGTAAGTCCCACAATTCTCTAAAGCTGCAAATTCTGGTTTCTTCGTTTCCAGTAAAATGGTGGCTCTAGTTATCATTTAAGTTTCAATGCCTCATTATACCAGTGTGTCCTTGCAATGGGAAGCACAACTGTGTTGTGGGAAATGGGGCAGAAAAGAAACTATTTCAATTACTCCAAACTGTAATTTGTAATTGATGGGAAGTACTTTACAAGTTATCACAACCTATCATGTGGAAATTATGAATTACTCTTTTAAACAATGGTTACTTCAATACATCTGGAGTTATTCTCTGTTTGTACAAATAACTGGGGGAAAACAGAAGGTAGCTCTGATCATTGGCTCTCGGCACCTGACTCCCCTGTCGCCCATAGCTAACAGATTGTGGTTCATTTCTCCTTCGATTTCCCCCGACTCCTATTCAAAATGGCAATGCAGGCATTCAATTACATAACAATTTATTAATTGCAGTATTGCTGTGATTGTTACATAAACTGCTGGCACCAGTCCATCTGCAGGGTTACAACTTTGTAACCAAATGTTTCGTGAGTCTGATATGGACCATAAATAATTTTTCAAGAGAGTCCTCCCATCCCTAGTATAGAGAAAAAGTGAATCAGAAACATGATGTCATATTATTCAAACTATGGCAGAAAATAT
The DNA here is from genome assembly GCA_037013535.1 of Intellagama lesueurii. Classification (NCBI taxonomy): domain Eukaryota; kingdom Metazoa; phylum Chordata; class Lepidosauria; order Squamata; family Agamidae; genus Intellagama; species Intellagama lesueurii. The sequence goes on along the minus strand of JBAJHW010000004.1, from coordinate 88,041,754 downwards.
GGCAACATTGTTCAAACAGAACAATGGAAGTAGGATAGTGCAATCAATGGGACTGAGCAAAAAAAACCAATGGCAGTCGACATAATACTGCAACATTGGTTATTTATTTATTAAAAAATTACTGTGCCTTTATCCGTAGAAAGGACCCAAGGTGGCTTACATAATTAAAAGACAATATTTAAAAACTAAAAACAGTAAGTATACAAATATTAAAAATAATCAAACAAATACCACACTAAAAATAGTAATGGATGGATTATGTGATCACTGTAACCAGCCCTAGTTAGCCATCTGGCTTCATGCCTTTTGGACATGATGAAGTTTCCAAACATTTTCCCAAGCCAGCACCTCTACATGCCTGAAACTATGCAGACAGAATGGTGTGTTGTGTTTGGAGCACTGTATGTTTCCTTCACACTGAGTATGGATTTTATCCCAGTTGGGCAGCACAAGAGTAGAGTTGGTTGGACCAGTAAGTGCTCTAGAAGGGATGTTGAGAGGGGTCATCCTGATTCTGTACCTCCATTCATTCCTAACCATTGGCTACGCTGGCTGGGGTTGAAGAGATCTGCAGTCTAATGGCATCGGAAAGGCCAAGGGCCTCATAGTGGAGAAAGCAAAACTGGGGGGTGGGACACATGAAACAAATGACATTCAGTTTCTGGACTCTTCTGTGTGTGCAAGGGTATGGGAACTTAATCTCTTAGATTAGGCATCCTTAAGTCTCGAGAGACTATGGTAACGTGCTCTGAATAGAGAGGTCTTGGAACAGTGTCTGGTGTGGCTGAGAAGGCCAATTTGAGAGTGACAATCCCTTCCACACTGAAGACAAATACAGTCTGTCCCCTGTCCAGCTCCCTTATTTGGCTGGTTTTGGGACTGCCTCTTTGCCTGGGCCTGCTGAACAAGTGTCTCTTCAAAATGGGAGAGGCCATGCTGCACCGCCTGCCTCCAGGCTGAACGCTCAGATGTAAAATTTTTCCATCTGTTGAGGTCCATTCCTAAGGCCTTCAGATCCCGCTTGCAGATATCCTTGTATTGCAGCTGTGGTCTCCCTCTGGGGCAATTTCCCTGCACTAATTCTCCATACAGGAGATCTTTTGGAATCCGACCATCAGCCATTAGTCAAAGACAAATTGTACGACGATCTGGCAGCTACTATCAAAAAAATCCCTGAGAGAGAACCGCTGTTCATTCTCAGGGACTTTAAGGCTAGAGTTGGTGCTGATCACAATTCTTGGCCCACTTGTCTAGGCCATTTTGGCATTGGGAAGATGAACGAAAATGGCCAATGCTTGCTGGAGTTTTGCTGTTACTATGGTCTTTGTGTCAGCAACACGTTCTTTAATACAAAGCTGCAACACAGAGTTTCCTGGAGACATCCAAGATTGAAGCATTGGCATCAGCTCGATTTGATCCTCACTAGATGCTCTAGCCTTCCTAGTATTACGATCACACGCAGTTATCAGAGTGCTGATTGCGATACTGATCACTCCCTGGTGTGTAGTAGAGTAAAACTGCGAACAAAGAGATTGTATCACACGAAAAAGGAAGGAAGACCATGTATTGACATCAGCAAGCCTCGCAATCAAAGAAAAGTGGAGGAATTTGCCCAAGCGCTTGAGGAAACCCTTCCAGGCCCGGCAGATGCAAATGCACCTGAACGATGGGAACATTTCAAGAAAGCTGTTTATAACACCGCCATGTCCACATTTGGCAAGAAGACCAAAAAGACGGCTGACTGGTTCGAAACCCATTCGGAGGAGTTGATGCCAGCCATCAAGGAAAAGAGGAGAGCTCTAGCAGCATACAAAGTCTGTCCTAGTGAGTACAACTTGCAGGCTCTTCAAGTTGCACGTAGCAAAGTTCAACAGGCTGCCAGGAGATGCTCTGCTCTTAGATACAGATAGCAGCAGACACAGGTAACATCATGGGAATGTATAATGGTATCAAGCATGCTTTAGGTCCAATACAGAAGAAATCTGCTCCTTTGAAGTCTGCTACAGGTGTGATCATCAAGGACCGAGCACAGCACATGGAACGCTGGGTGCAGCACTACTCTGAGCTATATTCCAGAGATAATGCAGTAACCGAAGAGGCATTAAATAACATTGAGAGCCTGCCTGTCTTGGAAGAGTTGGACAGCGAACCAACTTTAGCAGAAATAAAAGTGGCCTTGGATTCCCTCGCCTCTGGCAAGGCACCTCGGAAGAACAACATCCCTGCTGAAGTGCTGTAAAGAGATCATCACCACCGAGTTGTATGAAATCTTTTGTCTTTGCTGGAGAGAAGGTGGAGTACCACAGGACATGAAGGATGCAAACATCGTCCCATTGTATAAGAACCAAGGAGACAGGGGCGACTGCAATAACTACTGTGGCATCTCTCTTCTCAGCATTGTAGGGAAGCTGCTTGCCCGTGTTGTGCTGAAGAGACTCCAGGTGCTTGCAGACAGAGTCTATCCAGAATCACAGTGTGGATTTTGAGCTAATAGGTCCACCACTGACATGGTATTTTCCCTCAGACAGTTGCAGGAGAAATGTAGGGAACAACGACAGCCACTCTTTGTGGACTTGGTAGATCTTACAAAGGCCTTTGATTTGGTTAGCAGGGACGGCCTTTTTAAAATACTTTCCAAGACTGGATGTCCACCTCGACTCCTTAACATCATCAGGTCCTTTCATGAGGAAATGAAGGGCACTGTAGTTTTTGATGGCTCAACATCAGATCCCTTTGACACCCAAAGCGGAGTGAAACAGGGCTGTGTCCTCGCGCCGACCCTGTTTGGGATCTTTTTTGCTGTCATGCTGAAGCACGCCTTTGAAACTACAACAGAAGGTGTCTATCTCCAGACTAGATCAGATGGAAAGCTCTTTAATCTCTCTAGATTGAGAGTGAAGACCAAAGTCCAGCTGAAATGCATACAGGAGTTCCTCTTCGCCGATGATGCAGCTGTTGTTGCCCATTCTGCTGAAGACCTCCAACAACTCATGAATTGTGCCAAGACTTTGGATTAACAATCAGCCTGAAGAAAACACAAGTCATGGACCAGGGCGTGGACTCACCTTCCTCTATTACCATCTCCACACAAGAATTGGAGGTTGTTCATGACTTTGTGTACCTTGGCTCAATGATCTCTGACACTCTCTCCCTAGATGTCGAGCTCGACAAACACATTGGCAAAGCAGCTACCATGTTCTCTAGACTCACAAAGAGAGTATGGCTTAATAAGAAGCTGACGGCATATACCAAGATCCAGGTCTATAGAGCCTGTGTCCTGAGTACACTCCTGTACTGCAGTGAGTCCTGGACCCTTTGTGCACGGCAGGAGAGGAAGCTGAAGACGTTCTATATGCATTGTCTCCGACGCATTTTTGGTATCACCTGACAGGACAAAGTTTCAAATAGAGTAGTCCTAGAACGAGCTGGAATTTTTAGCATGTATACATTACTGAAGCAGTGACGTCTATGTTGGCTCGGGCATGTTGTGAGAATGGCTGATGGTTAATCTCTTAACCAGAGATCAAATGATAAACAGGCAGTTCGCATCTTCCACTTCCCTCCTGTAACTTCAAAGATAGATGAGCAGACACTTCCATGCTTATTTTCTATCAAGAGAACCCTAACACCTTGGGCTGTCACCCCTAGCCTTAGGAGAGTCAGATTGTTTCCTTTCCCAGAGGTGTATACAGATCTGGTGAGTGAGGAAAGCTGCCTTTCCTATTGTAGAAGGATTAAGAGCAATTACGTGATGACAGGGCCAGGTGCTAAATGGCCAATTCATTTGTATACAAATGGGAATTGATATACTGAGTTTTGAGCCTAGCATACCTCTGCAGAGACCATACTTTGCTTCCTGGCTGCAACATGAGGAAACCTCTGCATGCTTTTTCATGAAACTATAGTAGGGAACTAGCGATGTATGGAAGTGAGAGCTGGACCATAAAGAAGGCTGACCGCCGAAGAATTGATGCTTTTGAATTGTGGTGCTGGAGGAGACTCTTGAGAGTCCCCTGGACTGCAAGGAGATCAAACCTATCCGTTCTGAAGGAAATCAACCCTGAGTGCTCACTGGAAGGACAGATCCTGAAGCTGAGGCTCCAATACTTCGGCCATCTCATGAGAAGAGAAGACTCCCTGGAAAAAACCCTGATGTTGGGAAAATGTGAAGGCAAGAGGAGAAGGGGACGACAGAGGACAAGATGGTTGGACAGTGTCATCGAAGCTACCAACATGAATTTGACCCAACTCCGGGAGGCAGTGGAAGACAGGAGGGCCTGGCGTGCTCTGGTCCATGGGGTCACGAAGAGTCGGACATGACTTAATGACTAAACAACAACATAGTAGGGAACGCTTGAAGTGTGCCCCAGAACTACTCTATCTCTCTGCTTAGGTATGAGTCAGACAGAGTAAATTAGATTTTACTATTTTCTGGTGCTTCTGCTTGAATGCTGTAATCCTATAAACACATTTGCTCCTCTCTTTTTTTTTTTTTGAGTAATTTAGCCTTATAATACTGTGAAACTTATTCTTTTAAATTATCTTTCCTCCCCCTACCTCCTACTGTCTTCCTAAAAACAGCAGATTCACTAACCAATTTGTGCTTTCTTCTGTCTGCTCTGCATCTGTATATCGAGAAAGCACCTGATGTCTTTTTCCCAGTCCTGGTGGCCAGCCTTGAAACAGACAAAATTGTCATATCTGATAGCCTCTGATCCATTTCCAAGCACAATTCAAAGTGCTGGTTTTCGCTTATAAAGCCCTAAATGACTTGGATCCAAGCTACCTGAAACACCACATCTCCCTTTATGAGCCTTCCAGGGTTTTAAGCTCATCAGGGGTGTCTTTTCTCTTGGTCCTTCCATCTTTTCAAATGTGTTTGGTGAAGTCATGAGAGAGGGCCTTCATCAGAAAGGGCCATAACATCCCCAAGCTGGATGTTATGGACGATAAACATTAGAAAATAAAAAGAAGTCCCTCTCCCACAGCTCTTTTACAGAGAAATATTGACCCATAGGAGTCTTACTTCCTCCCATGGAAAGCCAGAGGAGCCCCCCCCCCCCCCCCGCCACCTTGCTGTCCTTCTGCAAGCCGAGAAAGACCTTTTTCTTCAGGCAGTGTTCTTCTCAATAATTGGCTGCCTAACCTAGGGGGTTTAAAAACATTTTAACATTGTAAGTGACATCGGGTCTCCTTGAATAGGAAGATGAGATAGAAATATTTTAAATGAATAGCAATAATCAGCATAATAAATACATGTTGCATTTTAACATTGTAAGCAACATTGGGTCTTCTTGAATAGAAAGATGGGATAGAAATATTTTAAATGAATAGCCCGTAATCATAATAAATAAACTCTCATCAGCCACCTTCAGCATCCAGGTCCCAAATGGCTCGGCGCCATGTCTGAAACTGTAGATTGGTACTAATGTTCACTTAAATGGAAGAGTCTGGAAGAAATCTAAAGCTGTAGCCTTATTCAGGAAGCATGTGGAACCCACAAGGATTAAGGGGAACTCATCAACCCTACCCCCTCAGTCATCTAGTTGAACCCAAAACGCAACTGTCTGAAGAGTGGTATTTGTTTTATTTCATTTCATTTATTTCATTTCTCTCAGTGAGGGGACCCAAGGCCGCTCACTATATTAAAACAAGTAATGCTAAAACACAATAAATTACAAATTTAAAAAGCAATTAAACTATAATAATAACCAAATCCATTTAAGCATAATTTTTTTAAAAAAAATTAAAAGTGACTTGCAAAAGCAAAGACCAGCAACCAGGGACTCAATCATAGTTATTAAAAGCCTGCCTGAAGAGGTGGTTCTTTTTACTCCTGGGGGAAGGACAAAAGGGAGAGGGTCAACCTAACCTCCTGAGAGAGAGCATTTCATAACCTAGGAGCAACCACAGAGAAGGCCCTTTCTTGTGTCTTCGTCAAATGTGCCTGTGATGGCAATAGGACCAAGAGGAGGGCTTCCTCTGATGGTCTTAGGAGCCAGGAAGGCTCATATGGGAAGATACAGTCCTTCTGATAGCCTGGACCCAAACTGTATAAGGCTTTACAAGAGATTACCAGCAGGCTGCTGTAACAGAGTAGCCTCTCCATATCAACTAAAACAAAGAAAAAAACACAAATTCAGAATCTGAATTGAGGCTGAAGTGGAGATGATTCCTGGATACAGCAGCCTCCCCCACTTCAGGCAATCACATCTCCCTGTTCAACGCAATGACAAAGATGGCAGGGTTAATGTACTCCTCTCAAAGTGTGTAGATTTCTTACTACTGAATAGGGCCTTTTTATTCTTGAACTATATTAACCCCAATGTTAGACAGGGGTGTGTGTGTGTCGTACATGACATATCAAATTGTTAAAAATTTGAGATAAATGAACTCCTTTTATGATTTACCTGAGGGCCAGACCACATGTTATGCCTATCATGTATCATGTTGCTACATTCTTCTGATTATTTCTGGTAAATTAATAAGAGTTGCTTCAGGGTCCAGTTGTTACTATGAGCACAGCATGTGGTGAAGGAAGGCTGGTTTCTTCACTTCCCACTCACACAGCAACTTAAAATTGTGGCTGTGGAGGAACGGGCACAGCCACAGTAGAGCTTTGGTCTAGATAGGCGGGGTAGAAATCCAATAAAATAAATAAATAAAATAAAAAGTATGAAGAGCCTTCCAGAGTGAGAAAAGGATGATTATTATGTGTTTGATCTTCCATTTGACCTTTTTACAATAGGATGTTGTTCTTCTATACTGTTGAGACTGCTCTGAGCTATGGTTACCCAATGAGCTAGTGACCTCCTAAAGGCCCTGCCATTAACTGCCCTGCTCAGGTCTTGCAAACTCAAGGCTATGGCTTCCTTTGCTGAATTAATTCATCTCATGTTTGGTTTTTCCACTTTTTCTTCAACCTTTTACAGTATTACTAAGCAATAAATTGAAAAATGAACAATTTGCTACTGTTTCGAAACACCCCAGATAACTGCACTGGGAAGCCTGCCAACTCTGCAATATGGCAGGTCCATCCCTACTGATGCTTCTATGAGAATGGAAAGCGAAAGCGAAAGTTAGTCATGCTGGTGATGACAAACAGTATAATCTGGCGTCCAGATGTCTTCCTGTGCTGAAAAATAGGGCAGGCCCTCCTATTCCACCCACCAGGAATATAGAAAGGCAACAGTCTTAAGTGAAAATCATGTGAAGGATAGCCAGTGGAAACCTAGTTTTTAGAGGCTTTCCATGCAGGACTAGAAAACAGCAGAGTCCTCTGTACACTCTCAGGAAAATGATGTGTGTGTGTGTGTTGGGTAATACAGCACAAGGGTGTGGACTAATATTAGGACTAAGATATTTGATACAATCCTACTGATAACAAGTTTTTCATTTTCTCAAGTTACTGCTGTAATACCTCCATCACAGCAATTCTCTTGTCTTCTTTCTGAAATTGCACCCCTTGAATAAGGTGAGACCGAATCCTGTATTTTTGAATTATTTTACTGATGAAAGTAACCCAATCTTTCTGTGAAAATATTGTACCTGACCTGTAGGAAATGACAAAAGACAAAATGACAATTCAAAAACAAAAGCCTGGTCCTTAAAAAGTACATCATGATTAAAATTAGTCCCAGATGTTACTGAAAATCACAATTTAAAAATAAATGTTTGAAATTAAAATATCTCCCTCGCTGACAGCAATACACATAGTAAATAGAATAGCTATTTCAGAGGTTTCCAGCCAAAATTAATTCCTGTTAAGCACAACACAAATGTAATTTATTGTCTTTGGTCATTTTTGAGAACCTTTGCTTTGTCTTCTTTTCACCTAGAAGTAATTGTTTTGGCTCCTTAACAAAAGGAACTATATGTAGCATGTTGGGAATGTCTATCTTACAATAACTGGCTGTTCACCCGTGAAAGGGTAGGACCAAAAATAAATACAATATCTGGAAAGCAGAATGTAGAGCCAGAGGGTCCTACGTAGCCAGAAAACCACACTGTTTGGTCCTCTTGCGCTACACTGCAGTCACCCACAATCCTATTTTGTTGCAGAATTGAGCTAGATCTGCAATCTAGGCATTCATTAAAGAGAAAAGATGTGTAAGGGAGAAAATCAGGGACCATGGACATCTGATAGAAAAGGCACAGAGTTGATGTGGTCACAAGTCTTCCACACTCAAGTAGGATGCATTGTAAGTCTGTTCAAATAATACAGACCATTTTCAACGGTGCATTTGTATCTTATAAATTAACATATGCAGTTTTATGCAAAACAGCACTCTCGTTTGGTCTCCTTTGTGAGGCATATTTTCTTTTTAGGATGATATGTAAGTTGCCACCCTATGCCATGTACAATCATGTTTGTCCTAAAACACGCCGGCCCAAAAAGCAATTCAAGACATCTATTGCATTTTTCCATTGATGTACTTTTTTGTCCCAGGTCATATAATGTTTTGGGACGAAAAGATCGCAGAACATTTTTTTTATAACCATGAAGCAGATATGATGTAGCTCGTGTCAGTAGGTTGACCCTCTCTGGGAGGAACTGAATTTTTTTCCCATTGAGAATGAGTTGGGATCAGGAATTTTCCTACAATACAGGAAGGATATATCATTTTCTTTTATTTCACCATACGGCTGTTCCACTGTGATTGTCTGGCTCTGGATGTTGGGTTAAACTCATTTGATTCTACACAAAGAAACAGTCTTTATGACATGGGGCATTTTTATATCCCGAAACACAACAGAGTTTTCATTTGGATTAGAAAATATCGCACTACTCACACGACATAGGTGCTTTATTCCAGTGTAAGAGGGTTAAAGTGAAATAATGGTTTTCTGGAAGGGAATCTACATTCCTTTGGTCCTTTGAACTATTTATTTTTGTCAGAAAAGTGTTCCAGAACACAATTCTAGGGTTATGAGAGACTTCTCAGTCTTTCTATGCGATTTTCTATCTTGTTTCTTCTCTCCCCCAGGATTTCCTGGCTAGCATAATGTCCTCAGTTTCTTCTCATGAGACCATGTGTATAATTATTTAGAAGAGGTGCAGGAATTGATGCCACACTCAACAGGATGCCGTATCAGTAGGTCTTATCAGATTCAGGCCTTTAGAGGGCCCAACACTGTTATTTGATGCTGAACAAATTAAGAGCATGAAATGGACAAGAGCAGCAAAGAGATACAAACATCCTGTGAAGGATAGTATTTTAGGCACACTCTGTTCAGGACTGTCAAACGTAATCCTGCACAGGAAATGGGTAAGAGAGGCCAAAAACCTAAGATCTCAGCATTTTCCATGTTGCTTCTCTGGGAAATCTCTCAGAGTCCATAGAGGTATTCCTTGCTTGAGCAACATGTCAAAAATCACCAAACATTTTTTTGGGGGGGATGCCTAGTACTCATTACAGCATACATAATTCTAATGGCAGGACTTTATCCAACAACATATTGGACTGCTTCATTTGGAGAGGCTTAGATAGCCTGGTGTCGGTATCTCACTCAAGTATCATAGAGTAAAAATCAATCTTCTGCTGTACAATGAACATTGACTGCTAAAACTGAGCAGCATGGATGGAAGGGGGAGATATGTGTCACTGACTACCTTTCTTGATGCAATGAGTGGCGTCAAGGCCTGAAAGCAACTTGTTTATATCAGCAATTGGCCTTGTGACCTTAGTGACTATGAAACTGAACTGTGTAATCTGAACTGACAGGAGGTGGCAAAACTCTTAAACACACAATGCAAATGTTTCAAAAGATAAATAAGGTTGCACACACATAAAGTGGTTTGCTAAACAGGAAGCTCAAGGGGTGTAACTAAAAGGGAAGACTCTTCATTGCTTTTCACCACTAGAGGAGAAACATTTTGAACAATTTGTTGCAGAATGCTGTTGGACTACATCTCCCATCAGCCCCAGATAGCATAGACAATGGTGAGAGATTCTTGGAGGTGCAGTCTATACACTAGATGGATGGCCTTGCTGTGGAACAAGCACATGAACAAGACCTTCCTCCATGTTTAAACAGAACTGGATAAATTAAGAGATAAATTATATACAGAGATTTAATTTTGTGATTTATCGTTTCTGTCCTGAAACAGTTTTTCTTTATTGTATTGAAGGCATGTTTTTTCTTCTTCTAAGAAGCTGGGAAATGTTCTAAGCAAACAAAGCAAAGCAAAGCGAAATATGTTGTTTGTATGCCACCTCATAGTACTTAAAGCATTCTCTGGGCCTTTTACAATTTTAATTATGCAGAATACACATTGCCCCCCACCCACCCAGCAAGCTTGGTACTCAGTTTACCAACCTCAGAAAGATGGAAGGTTGAGTCAACCTTGAGCTGGCTTCCTGCACCTGTTGGGATTAAACTCAGGTCTTGAGCAGAGTCTTGACTGCAGTACTTCAGTAGTACTACAGTCTTGTAGTACTACAATCTTGACTGCAGTACTACAGCCCTGCACCACAGGGCTCCTAGACAGATTTCCTATGCTAACCCATGTAGTTTTGGACAAGATGCACAGCCCTAGGGGGCCACCAAGAGAAAGGGCTGGTAAACAACTTCTGAGTGCTTCTGAGTGGTCTGGAGGGGTTTTTTTCTGCATGCACACATGCACACACACACTCCCACACCAATTCTGTAATATTTTCCACAAGAAAGCACTGGAAAAAAATAGATAATTTCACGTAGTTTGGAGGGAAAAAATTAATTTTTTTCATTCTTATTTGAAAGGATGAAATAAGTGAAAGTTTACATCCCTAGTCTTCTGATCTGGTCTTGAAATGTCAGGGAATTGGGTATTGTCAAGTTAACAACCCAGATTTTGGGTTTTATTCTCACAGCTTCATCACACAACATGTAGACATGCTCAGAAGCCCCCCTTTCCCCCTGATCTTGCATGCTCTAGAGCAGCTGTGCTAGAATTCACTTATTACCCTTAAAATTCATCATCAAATTTTGTTTTGTTTGCCTTCCAGACACACACTATTTTCCAGTTGTCACCGAAGGAACCAATCCCATGACATCACAAAGGTCTGTCCCCCTTCTTACAAAGCCCTGTCTTTAGATCTCAAACTTTGTCCATAAAATCTCAAATAATGGGATGCTGCTGACCTGGCAATGCAAGTGAGGAAGAGAAAAAAAGTTGAGAAAAAGTTGGTGAAATACCAGCTGTATCTGGTACTTCCAGATAAGGAAGAGTGGACATCAGCAAGATACAGCCAGTGTAGTCTGTACCATTCTGAAGCTGACATAATTCAGCCAAATATAGCTTCTTCATACTGTATTTTTGGCATGGTTAAGTATCAGCCTGGCCAGGCATTTGCCAAGGTTTCATTCATTTATTTTCCTATTCATTTTTAAATTCGAGCAGAGATTTACTTTTAACAATGCTCTTCCATTGCTTGTTTTTTACGTGCTCCCCATTTCTATTCCTCACTGGTAGGATTCTTTTCTGCTGACATATGCAACATTCAACTTTCACCTTAAGACCCATTTTTTAATAAAATCAGCCTCTCCAACTAAAATACATTGCTTTTTCTTACCTCTCTCCCTGATCTTCTTGGTTGCCCAGATGAAAATGCTAGACTGTAGTCAATTACTGTATACTGTTCTTTTTACTCTCTGCAACCCTTGATTTAAAGTGCTATAGCAATAACAAATACAAGTGATAACATTTGAAGTGCATGTGAACAAGACTGACCTGTCCTCATTCTTGTCCTTGCTTTTTTGGCCTGAGCAGGGGTGTTATTTTGTAGAAGCTGAAAGGAAATGGAAAGTAATGTTTGGAGAACCTGGGACTTCAGAGTATTGAGTTCCTCAAATGTTCTAGAACCCTGACAGAGAGCAGGAAGGGGGAGGGGACCACTTTTCTTGATGCAGAATTAAGCTCTGTTTTGAAATCAGAAAAAAGCCAGTTGATGAGTCCTCTCTTTCTGGCTACCTTTTTTAATGTTTGTCACAACTGGGAAGTAACATGTTAAGGGTAATGATATTACCTGTAACATGCTATTGGGGTGTGTGAGTAATATAGGGTCAGGATGGGATGTTCTAACTGCAAAGACTTCCAGTCCCAAAATTCACCTAGAATCACCCAGACAGTGTGTGTTATCTGAAAGAAGAGAACACCCCCTCAGTCTCACTGCTTCCTGGGAATTGCCTCACTGCTCTGTGGGGAGGGTAGTTCAGTGGGAGACTCCCCCATAGAGGTTAATGGTTAGCAAGACTGCCCTGACCAAGCATTCCTCCAGATAAAGATGGGGGTGAAGCCTCTAATATCTGAAAATTTCCATCAGCAGGACCATGGATATCAACAGCTCTCCCATCTTGAGCCCCCCTAAAAGCTTCCCATAGTCAAACGGGAACCCTAGGGAGCCTTGGAAGCAGGGTGTTGGGACAGGAAATTTTAAATTAAAGATTAACATCTATGGCTGATTATGTCATCAGCCATATGGCCATGCAACTCTGCCGACAGGATTCCGGCCAATATGTCTGTGCTGTAGATGAGAAACAATCCAATTATTAGGTGGTGATCTTACTTGCCATTTTCAGTATTCTGCACACTCCTTTCTAAAGAAAGCTAGTGTGATAATTAATCTGAAAAAGCACTTGATTTATCAGTGCCAATTAAGGCATGCTGCCAGTCTGACAAGCCATCAAGCCATTCTAGCACAGGAAAGGAAAGTTTGGTTCTAGCAGTTATGAAATACAGAATGATAAGCTGTTTGCAACGCTGCAATACAAATGAGAAAAATCAAACAAGTTTATCACTCATAACGAGAAACTATTTATTGTGAAGCTAGATAAATAACTGTAGTACTGATGCTAGTGAGCTTATTACTATATGCTAATGGGATACATTTAGTCAATTACGCAGTATCTACAGTTGAAATGATAAAAAGAGATTCTATGGAACTACAGTCTGGAATCGTGATTCATTCTGGTGTAACTGAATAATAGCATTAATGGATGAAAAACAATGACAAGGAGGAGGAGGAGGAGAAATGGGCCAAATGTAGGGATAACCGTAATTAAAGAGGAACAATTTGAAACAACTGTGCTGTTTCACTTGATGAATCAGCAATGTCATGAATAATTTTAGTGACTGTACTTTTAAAATAAATTACAAGACTTTGAAAATGACTGAAGCAGCGAAACAGCTACAGAATCTTACTGCCCGCTTTCTCAAATCATAATCTTCATTTTTATCTTCCTTCCCCAATACGTCACTCATAATAAATCATGCACTAAAAGCTGCCCAAAATATTTGTCTAGCCTTTCTTAAAATTAAGGATGAGCAGATTCTACTGGTTGTGCTCCATCCTCATTGCAGTGCTCTGGCCATTCCCTGAGAGTCATAGAACTGTAGAGGTGGAAAGGACCTGAGTGTACATTGAATCCAGACCCCTGCCATAGGAGATGCTAAAGAAATTGCAATATATGGCCATCTAACCTCTGCTTAAAAATCTCTAATGAATGAGATGCTATCATTCTCTGAAGTTGCTGAACAAGGCTCACTATTAAGACATTCTTCCTAATGTTTCCACCATTCCACTTGCCTTTGAAAGACAGAACAGGCACTTTTAGGTAATATTAAAGAGCAATGGTTCCCAGTCTTGGGTCCCCAGATATTCTTGGACTAAAAATCCCAGAAGACTTCATCTGTGCTGGTCAGGACTTCTGGGAGTTGTAGTCCAAGAACATCTGGGGACCCAAGGTTGGGATGCACTGTTGTAGAGGACTGAAGGGCCATAAGAATTTGTGCCTGAGTTTTTTGTGGTTTTTTTTGTTTTTTCTCCTTTTCCTTTTGTGACGTCTTTTTAGAGTGTAAGCCTTAGATCAGAGACTAATAAGAGGTATGCAGATATGTCATTGTGGATTGCAGTTCCCAGAATTCGGAGAACTGCAGTGCCAAAACACAAATCAGCACATTGCTAATGCTGGCTCATGCTGTGCCTTGCACTCCATGTTGTCGGTGCGAGACAATGGGAAGGTGGTGGGAATGACTACCTTTTGTATTACAGGTCAAGAGCTTGTAGAATTAGGAAAGTTTTTAATGGGGCTACCACACATACCCATACACATCTTCCTTTTTCTCTCCATTTAAATGGCACACCTGACACTCTACCACTCTGCTCTTTGCCAGCCTTGTAAAAGCAAGATTCAGCTGAGCTGAATGATGAGTGGAGGGGAGTCATCCCTCTAGCACAACTGAGCAAACACAAGGATGCCAAAAGGAAGAGTAGTGACCAAGAACTACAAATGAGGAGAAATTTAAGGGGGAATGCCCTTGATATGGAAAGCCTACTAGGGACATGCGCAGCCAGTGGCATATGAGTTTCCATTCATGTGATGCATGTGATGTTGAAAAAGTAGTGTTCTAGACTTGTGAGATCCTTAATCTGCTAGTTTTCTCTTCTCAAGAAACCCTGAATTTGAAACTACATTCAGATGCAGAATGGCTGCTCAGTTGAGTCTAGAGCATGGCAGCAAATTCTTTACAGTTCAGTATTGCAGGAAGGTTTTTAAAATGATTAATTCAATGCCTTTTAATGTCCTGACTAGATTCTACCACTTCTTCAGCACCTCTGTCACTGCTAACTGCTTTCTGCTGTTTGTTTACAGGGCATTTCCATGTTTTAAAATGGCATAATTAACAATTCAAGACTTTTCTTACTGCAAAGATCCTATGCTGTGCAAGGAAAAATGGCATTTTAATAGGATTTTGCAAGAACATGACATTTGATAAAAGTCAATTTCCTTTTTTAATCATCTTGAAAATAACAGAAGCCATGATTCTTGGGTAAACTATGTAGAAAGCAGAAACTACACTTGTCTACCTCTAAAGCCCGTACATTTTTTTCAGACTAATCCAATACAGTTTGTATTATATATTTGTCACTATTAAAATGTAGATGTCTTTTCACAATAAATTCCGAGACACAGAACACATAATGTCTCAGTAATAGAATCACCAAAAAGAAAATATAATTGGGCATTTTAATACTGCCAGTAATGGTAAATGGTATAAAGTAAGCAGTCCTAGAAATGCAGTTAAAGATCAAAATAAAAGTGCAAAGCATGTTGACAAATATATGTTCCTAAAAGTTCTGAAAAGTCAGATTTCAAAAAAGTCAGAACAAACATGGTCCACAGCAGACTTTTTTAAAGAAGAATGTATTATGCAACAACAATTTAAAATTGGCATTGAGAATGCCCATTGTACGGTGTTATTTGCTTGCAAGTCTACTTTATAACATGAAATCATGGGCTTTAACGTGGGGTATTATAAAAATGAAGAAATATAGATTTATCGTACGCTAAGATGTTTTTGGAATACTTTAGTCAAGTAATGAGAACGGGAGAGCACAGATTGGTACAGCTGATCATTCAATAAAATAGGAAAAGAAATGCAAGAAGGAGACGAGTGTATTGTCTAAAGAACCTTAGACACTGGTTTGGCTGCAACACAGCATCATTGTTTAGAGCAGTGTTTACCAACCTGGGGGTCAAGACGCCCAAGGGGGTCTCAAAGTGTTTTTTGGGGGGTCACGGGTCACCTTATATGTGTTGTAGCCCTTGTCAAATAATTTCTTCCTTGACTTTTCAGAGCAAGATATTAAAGTTAGCATGTATGTGTATGTATGAGAAACAGGCCCTGGCGGGGGTGCGGTGGAGAGAAACCTGTATTTTCTGAGAAGGGATGACCAGGACTATTTTTGTTGTTGTTGCAAAAAATAAAAATAAACGCCAGCATAAAGATATAATTGCTGCTTCTTCCACAAGAAAGGGAATTTAACCATGATGTGTCACTTCCAGAGAGCCGAAAGAAGGGGTGGAAAAGGAAAAAGAAGGAGGGAAAAACCCACACAACAACAACAACAACAACAAAAACCAGGAGATTTCTGAGGGGGATCCTCTGCGTGAAGGCTTTGCCCCCTCCCTGGTTACTGCAACGTCCATTTGCCTGCTGGCCCATCTTTGAAGTCCTTTGCCTTCTCTTCTCTCCCCAGTTCTGAAGTGGTAGCAATGAAATCAGTGGCCGCAGCAGCAGCAGCATTGACGGTGCCGCCATGTTGGGGAATGAGGCAGCCTATTTATGCAAACATGGCGGGAAGTGTCGCAGGTTATTTAACCATTATAAAAGGGGTCACAGCTCCAAAAAATGTTGGGAACCATTGGTTTAGAGTTCCTATATCTGAAGTCATTATAGGCATGAGGATGCCTAGCCTCCAGTAGAAAAAACACAAGAAAAAAACATGACGCCAACTTGGTGGCAGGATTCTACAAGCCACTGCATTAATAAGCTAATACGAGCAAGCAATTTTCCCCTCATCTCTTCAAGAGTAAACATGGCTGTTATACAGCAGGAAAGCTTGCTGAATCGTTTGAAAGGCCCAAAGACATAAGCATTTCTATGAAGAGTTTACTGAAAAGAAGCAGGCCTAGAATCAGAACACTTGTCCTGTCTAATTTTAGCCATGGGGGGGGGGGGATTAATTCTTTTGATTTCATTCCTAATTATTTCTTTTCTTTTTGTTGCATGTTTCTTAAAAACACAATTCTTCTCTTTTTCACTTACCAGATTCACATTTCTTACATTATTTTTGTTAGAATTGCCAAGTTTCAAGGTGCTGGCTGACGTCTCCGGGAACGGAGATGCTTCTCTGAACTCCAGGTGGAGAGACACATTTCTGGAGAAGGAAAAACTTTTGAGTTTGGGACATTTCCATTTAAAAGTGTAATCACTTGCTGTCGTACTGGGCAAATTAAGGTTGTTGCATTCGATGGGTTGTATATGTCTTTGTAATCAGGTGGAGTTTTTGTGTTCGTTCTCTATGAACGTTTAGATTCATCAGGGAAAAGTTTTCCCAGGAATTACAAAACACACACACACACACACACACACACACACACACACACACACACACACACACACACACACACATGTCTTAGAGGAGAGATCTTGCATAGAGGTCAGAGGTCTCTGGCTTGTCTTGACTGAAATCAAGACAGGAACAAGACTTCCTCACATCTATCTGAAACTGGATTCTAAGCAGCACAACACATTTGAGACTGTGGGAACTTCACATTTCTAGCCAACTGTGAACCTAAACATAGAAGCTAAGATGCCTAGATGCCTTGTGAAAGCGAAGTGCCACTTCATTTGCATGAGGCAGCCCCCTCAGTTCTCCATGTCACTGTAGCCCCTGTTCTATCATAACCATTTGGAGCGGGGAGTTGTCCCCTTATCCGCAGGAACAGACTTTGAGAGATGGGGCTGTGTTTGGGGGAAGAGTCTTGTAATGCAAGCAGATTTGGGTTCATCTACTGCTAGATCCAGCCCATTAAGTTCAAATAGAAATAGTATGAATGTTAATGAAATCTGGGAATCGTTGAAATGACTATTGCAACAACCAGCACCCATATGCAAAATTTTGGCCTGGATTAATATATATGGTGTTTTTTTTTAAAGTCTGGTTTTGATTCCATGTATCTCATAGCAGAACCAAGGGAAGCTCCAGGGAATTAGTAAAGAGACAAATTAAAGCAACAGATGCATTTGCAAATCAGTGAACAAGGACATTGTTTTAAGAAGCCTTCTGATAATGTTTAACACTCCCAGCTTTTTAATTTAATTTCAGTGGGGAAAGCTTTTCTGTTTTGCTTGTTATTACTGTTTGTTTGGTTGGTTTTTGTTTTTAAAAAAGACTGTTAACAACCCATTTATTTAATTCCATAAAGCTGCAAAAGATGAGGACTGCATTGGATTAGGGAAAAGAAAGCTGTCCTTATCAAATAATTGATACAGTCTTTGAATACAAGATAACAGATGTTCCCTAGAAACTCAGAAAAGCTTGTTGTCTTGAGAGGCAAGAGAGAGAAATTGTGTCCTAAGTATGTTCGTGAAATCAGATCATCACCATCTGAAAAGGGTCAGCCAAGTTGTATCTGACCTACAATGACCAAGTAACCTGTTGCATTATGCCATAATGGAAGAGTAACTGTGTAAGCCTTCCCCCTTGTTCCTTTTTGCACACTCAGTCTAGCACCAGTTGTAAGATGGGTCACATTGGTTGCATGGCAATCAATGGCAATCTTAACCCTTAGAGGACACCATGAGGAAAGACAGAGGGAGAAATACCATGGGGGCAATTATTACTTTTCCAAGTATTACTGAGAAAAATATTGTTTTGCTTTTTTCTAAGAAAGCATTAGAGATCTTCTAGCACTAGATCTACTATAGGAGGGTCTTCAAAAATCAGGTAATATAGTGCCCCAAATTAGAGTTTTTTGCCCTAATGCCTTAAATATTTCTAATACTATCCTGCACAGGTTTGTTCAGAAGTAAGTCTCCTTGATTTCAACAAGACTTATTACAATGTGACAAAATAGTAGCTTTATAGGCACTTTTAACAGCATGAGCTTTAATGCTATTGTCAAATTCCCACCCGCCCCCAGCTTTGTGACTGTACAACTAATTGAGCTTAGAAAACAAAGCCACTGATCCGTTCGCAAGATGCCATAGTTATTTATGATTTACAGCTGTCACAGAGCTGCAAAAATGTGCTGATTTGCTGAAGAAATTTGCAACACACAAAAATAGAAAATGGTTCAATAGGTGCATATCATCATTGTCCCCATTTATTCCCTCTTTACAGGGCGGTGAAATGACTGATCAATCTACTGCTGCCAATTTAAATCCCCTGCAATAGCTGTTGGAACATGTTCAGGGAAAAAATAACATTGTTTTATCTCCTGCTTGTATCCATAACAGAATACATAACGTTTTGCTAGTATTTTTTTTAATGGTAAAAATACTGCTCTTGGCTGCATTTCTTTTGTAAGTTCTCTGGGAATAAAGAAGTGGGAGTTGCTTTTGAGTAGACACAAATTGAAGTGTTCTAGCCTCAAAATGGGCAGGAGGTGTCCATACACAGTATGGTGGCACACACATTACGTCCAGCATGTGCCCTGATACTAAATAAACCTTGGGGCGTTCAGCATGCTGCCCAAACAACTGTTTGTAAGTACATTCAACTGGAGATCCTTACATGATTTGGACCCTGCCTTATCAGGACTCACCGTTGTGGAAATGCTGAAAGTGAATTCCTTGAAGTACAATTGCAGCTACTTTTGCACTGAATGTATGAAGATGTGAGTGACTTCCAGGTGGGTTGGACACTGGGGATGTGACTTACTTGCATTCCCACATCCCCACTGCCGTTTCAGCCGTACTCACTTTCTGGTTGTAACACCTGAATAGGGCTGCTCTCTTTGTGGTATTTTTTTTTCTTAGTAACAGAAGTCTACCTTAAATATGAACCCATTAAATCAATATAATCATCTATTTTACATGAAGCAGAAGCAAATTTTATTTCCAGTCATACGTGCTAACTGTTTTCATGTCCAGCAGTATGAAGGGATATAGTCAAGGCTAACCAATGACATTTTGCTGCCTGAAGCAAAGAAAAACCCTGAGGCTGGGACATCATCTTCCACCTCATTTGGTTTAGGAAACGCGGAATAAATAGGTGGCCCAAAGGCTTGCCAAAGTTGTCCACCCCTGCTCTGTAACCTCTGCTAGACCTTAATTTGTTTCTTGATGACATCACAATACTATCTGCTTCCCTCGTTCTCTGTCGGATACATATTGTTGTTGTTTAGTCGTTAAGTTGTGTCCGTGATCCCATGGACCAGAGGACGCCAGGCCCTCCTGTCTTTCACTGCCTCCCGGAGTTTGGTCAAATTCATGTTGGTAGCTTCGATGACACTGCCCAACCATCTCGTCCTCTGACGTCCCCTTCTCCTCTTGCCTTCACACTTTCCAAACATCAGGGTCTTTTCCAGGGAGTCTTCTCTTCTCATGAGATGGCCAAAGTATTGAAGCCTCAGCTTCAGGATCTGTCCTTCCAGGATACATATAAAACCAAATATATGCCACCCTTCTGCCAAGCATGCTCCCTAAGATGGCCTCCCGCCTGCAGAAACACTGCTGTATTTTTGTATCCATAAAATCAACTATAATAAAGCAATAAATCAATCAAAAAGTGAAACTGCAGTTGAAGCAACCAATATTAATTACTCTGGAGAAATAAAAATAGCATAGTGCAGGATGTAAAACCAACTCATCAAACAGCAGTGAATACAGCATTAAAAGCCATTAAAGGAAACAGCACTACTAAACACCAAAAACTTGGAAACATGGGTAGCTTTTTCATGGGTCTTAAAATGACCAAGCCTATGGTTCTATATCTATGGTTCTATCTCTCTCTCTTGGATGCACATCTTAAGGCAGTGAAGGGGCTTGAGTGTGTCGGGGAAGTAGAGAGCAATGCCCTCAGGAGGTCAGACTCCATTATGAGCCTGGACTCCTAACAGGGTCACCCAAGGAAGAATGGTTATATCTGAGACACCAGACTAAGATGCACCCACCCTCTTCAGGGGTAATGACCACATCAACAGAAGAGAATGGATAGTTCCAATGATGATGGGGGCAGAGAAACTTCTGAAGGGAAGCTACTGGGCAGCAGTGGTAGTTGAAAGTTACAATGGCAGAGAATCTTTCACAGACAATGGCAGTGACACTCAAGCTATCTTTCATTAGTACTGCATGGGAGAAGACAATAGTAAACCACAGCTGAATATTTCTTACCTTGAAAAACCTATGATGAAACAATTCAAGATGAAATGAGAGATAGTGCTGGAAGATGAAACTCCCAAGGCAGAAGGTACTCAATTAATCTGTTTCAGACATCAGACACTAACTGCCACTAAAGCTTCCTTACTTTCAAAGGTTGCTGCAGGGTTTCCCCCCACTTATCCCCTGTTCCTCTGCAGACCTTGCCTTGAGTATTTTCAGCTTCCTAATTGGCCTAATTCTTGATGCCACTTTTGCCACCACTGCTGTCTCATCCGAGTGCCTTGAATTCTGCAAGTTGTTTCTGCCTTCTCTGCAACAACTCTCTCCACTTTTTCAGTTTTCCAGTTCTAAATACCTCTGTCTTGGCTAGTAACCTCTATATAGTCTCTCCAATCAAACTCTCAGCTAGACTGTTAACCTATCTAAGTGTCCAATATTGACTCATATCACCTGGCCTGACATTCCAGTCCAATATATTTTCTTTTGAATGCTGAGAACTCCATCAAGATTAAACTTTCCCTATCCGGACACCACCTTTCAATATAAATATAAATCTACCTTCATAACATTATTTTCACAGGCAGTTTTTGCTTTTATATGCTCCCAGGTTGCTTCCTACTTTTTGTGACTCTATCAATTAGTGATCTGCCAAAGATCATATTGTTAAAAACCCTGTTTAGGTCTTGCAAACTCAAGGCTGTGGCTTACTTTATTGAATCAATCCATCTCACATTCAGCCTTCCTCTTTTCTTGCACCCTTCAACTTTTCTCAGTGTTATGACCATTTCCAGTGAGTTTTATTTTCTCTTTAGATGACTGGACTGTGATAGCCTCAACTCAGTAATAGCATGGCTGTGGCGGAATGCCCATGTCCCACCTGTCCGTCATGTGGAGCTCTGGAGCTGGAGCCTATAAGAGGACAGGAGGGCGGAGTCAGGAGGACAGTTAGAGACAGTTGGAAACTGAGAGAACAAGAGATAGGAGGTTTTGAGAGAGTTTTATGAGAGAGATTGGAAAGTTGGTGTGGTACTGTTGGTTTATGAATTAAAGAATAGATAAAAGATAGAAGTAAAATAAATAGACAGTCATATAATAGTATTCCAGTGATTCACAGTGATTTATATGAGAAGTACTACCAATAAAAACGCGTGTCTAATGTCCAAGTAATGAGTACAACACAATACAACATCTATTAAAATACTTATGTGATTCTACAACTAAACAATAAATAATCTGTTATATTTGACAACACGTGTCCAGGAAGCATTATTGGTAACGTGTGGATAAAGATCCACTGGTGGCAGTTGGTGTAAGGAGAATTAAGAACGTCGTGCCCAAAAGTGGGACCTGGGTTTGAGGGAAACAAACTAGGGACACTGGGGGTGCGCGACATAAGTGGTGGCATCGGCGGTGGGATCCGAAATAAATAAATTCCAGTGAGCCAAAAGAAAAGAACAGAAATTCTCTGAGTCTGAGGGACCTGTTAGTCCAATGAGAAGGAGTGGGGAACCCTAAAAGCTCTGTGTGGATAGCTTGGAAGGGACTCCTGATCGTGTAAAGACTAAGGCAGGAAGAGACTCTGAGGAGAATTTAGTGTTTAAAATTTACCTCAAGCTTAGGGAAAGACCAAGAGGGCTAACTTTAGATCCCTAGCTCTGAAAGAGGAGCGCAGAAGGGAATAAAAAGGAAGCCAAGGTCCAAGGAAGCTGAGGGGACAAAATCTAAGTGGTGGCTGGAATAATATAAATATTAAAGGAAAAAGCTGGGTGTCTGGAGACTGGAAGAAACAGTGTTTCAGAACCAGAGAAGGCTAGGTGCCTAAAGAAAGAAATAAAGTAACAATCCGCGGCTGCAGCGGAAGGATACTGTATATCACTCTCTCTCTCTAACACAGAAAAGGGAAAAGTGTTTTTAAATTGAGGCTTGTCTATTTGCCTCTAATAAACCAACCAACTTATCCAGAGAAAAACCAAAAAACCATGCCTTCTAAGCGAGGGAAAAGGTTAACAATGGAGGTATCTAATGTACAAGGTTTACCTCAAGAAGGGGAAAGCCCTGAATTAGCTGAGCAATATGGGGCGCAAGAGGATAGTACCTCAAGGGGAGAAGCTGCTGCTTTAACCTCCCAAGAGTTTCAAAAGTGGAAATTGGAACAGGAATTCCAGCTAAGACAAAATGAGTTAGATTTGGAGAGAGAAAGGATTAGGATAAGGGCTGAGGAAAGACAAAAAGAGTTACAGCTCAGGGCTGATTCTGAGGCCAAAGAAAGAGAGATGGCCATGGAACAAGAAAAGAGACAGATAGAATACCAACTAGAAATGAAACGATTAGAATTATCTGCCCAGAACAATAATAATAATAATTCAAATACTGAGGAGGGGAATTTATCAAAAGCTGACTTAAAGAAATTCCCTCAATTCAGAAAGGGTGATTGCGCTGAGGCATTCCTTATTGCATTCGAGAGGACATGCTGGGACTATAAAGTGAAAGCTGAGGAGAGAATGATTATTCTCAGGTCTCAAATAAGTGGAGAGTTAAATGAGATTTATTCTCAAATGGCCCCAGATCAAGCAAGAGACTATGAAGCATTCAGAAAGTTGGTTTACTCGAGGTATGGGATCAATGCTGAGCACCTCAGACAGAAATTTAGAACATTGAAAAGAAAACCTGAGGAATCATATTATCAATTGGGAGCCAATCTGGTCAAATACTTGGAGAAGTGGCTAGAACACGCTAAAGTTGAGACTTTAGAAGAAATAAAAGATATTATAGGGCTAGAACAATTCTATTCAGTTCTACCAGGAGAACTAAGGTATTTGGTCAGGGATAAAAAGCCCAGAACGGTTCGACAGGCGAGCGAAGAAGCTGATTTTATCTCAGAAATACGAAACCCAAAATATTCTGAGGTAAAACTTGGAGGTAACAGCTGGGAGGAAAGAAGAAAAGAACCCAGAGATCACCACAAGAACTATCAGAATACTGGAGGCCATTTTAAAAGCAAACCCTCAGAGCAGAATCAACAGAAGAAACAAAGCTTTGAAGGGAAGGGAGAAAAGCCCCCTCTCTTTGAACAAAGGGGTCCAAAATTGTGTTATGGCTGTGGGAAACCAGGGCACTTTATTTCCCAATGCCAAACCTTAAAGAATAAAGAGGTTCCACAGAAAGGAGGTGGAAATGTACCCAGGAAAGTGTACTATGTACAACAGCAGGGAAAGACAGTTGAGGCAATTGAAAGTGGCGCTGAAACAGAGGTGGCAGAGGGCCAGGAAAAACAGCTGCCATTAGCCAACATTGTCCAATGCTTTTATATTGAAAATAACCAAGAATTGTTTCGGTGTTCTGGGGAACCCATTTATATAAATAATATAAAACATCTAGCGGTGAGAGACTCCTGCTCACAGGTGACTTTGTGTCATCCTGATATTATCCCTCAGAAAAATATAGTAAGAAATAAATACATAACCATAAATGGGATTGGGAAAGAATTAATTACTCTACCTATGGCTCAAATACCAATGAAATATCAAGGGTGGACTGGAGTGTGGAAGGTAGCCCTCACGAATCAAATTCCTACTCCATGTTTGATTGGGTTAGATCTATCTGAGCATGTAAAGAGTGTTTTAATCACTACTCGCTCCCAGATAGAAAAAAGAGAAAAACCAGCAGAAAATTGTGAGATCCCTAATGGAATTATAGGAGGAGATGAAGACAATAAAACATCTGAGGTGATAGCTATAAGAAATCCTCAGGAAAATGCTTTTAAACAAGAGCAAAGACAGGATTCTACGCTACAACAATGCTTTGAGTCAGCCAGAGAAGGAACACTAAACCCTGAGGGCCCTGAAGAGTTCTGTGTGGAGAAAGACCTGTTATACCGAAAGGTCTTGATTGATCCTCAGAGGGGAGGGGAAGGTGTTCAACAACAACTGGTAATCCCTTTTAAATACAGGGAAAGGATTATGGAGAAAGGACATAATGCTCATTTAGGAATCACACACACAAAGCAGAGAATAGCTCAGAATTTCTACTGGCCAGGAATGGGGAAGCAAATACAATCATACTGTCTAAGCTGTGATGTATGTCAAAGGCAGGGTACGGGCAATGGTAATGCTAAAGCAAAATTGGGCCCTTTACCAATCATATCAACCCCATCTCAACGCATAGGCCTGGACATTGTGGGACCATTCCCTACAGTAACTAGCAGGGAAAAATTTAATGGGACCCTAATGCGAATGATCAGAGCTTATACAGCAGAAAAACACAATGACTGGGATCATGAGATACAACCCTGGGGATATGCATGCCGGTCTGTACTCCAGGAAAGCACTGAGTTCAGTCCATTTGAACTGCTATTTGGAGGGAAGGTGCGGAGACCCTGGAATTTAAGCAGACAAACTTGGGAGAAACAACAGGGAGAATACCCAGAGTCAGTGAAACAGTACATAAATCAGTTAATGAAACCCGTGAAACAATCTCTGAAGTTAACCACAAAATACTTGCAGAGCCAACAAGGGAAGCCCAAGTTGTGGTACAGTAAAAAGGCCAGAGAAAGATCATTCAGTCCGGGAGAGAAAGTCCTGAAGCTGAGGTCTATAAAAGGAAATAAGATGCAAATAAACTGGGCAAATCCTGTTAAAATAAAATCCAAGATGAATGAAATAAATTACATAATTCAGGAGGAAGGAAAGGAAGGTCAGAGAGTGGTCCAGGTGAACTGGATCAAGTGTAGAGAATTCACAGTAGCATACAAAAATGAGATAAGGATCTATAGTCAGACGTGGACAGATCCCCTAGACCATAATGAAATAGTGCTACTAAGAATACAGGAGGCTGGATTAACTGTGAAGGTTAGCAAATGCCAGCTGGGTAACTCCAAATTAAAAGAATTAGGCCATATTGTTGGGGAAGGCATAATCAAACCCCTAACACTGAAGATGAAAGAAATCAGTAGCTGGCCTAGAACAACAGCAAAGAAGATCAGATCTTTCTTAGGGTTAGTTAGCTATGAGAGGCGCTCTATCCAGAACTTCAGTGAAATAGAGGCCCCTTTATTGGACCTAACCCATAAAAGAAAAGCTGACGAGATCCTGTGGTCGAGCAACTGTGAAGAGACCTTTGAGAGGTTGGAGACTGCACTGATGACCGGTCCTGCCCTGAGAGAACCAGATTTCCAGCGAGGGTGCACCGTCTTCACAGAGGCATCCCACATCGGACTGCGAGCCGTGCTGAGCCAGGAGGACAACAACGGGGACCTTCATCCGGTGACGATCCTGAGCAAGAAGCTGCAGGCTGGCGAGAGACACATTTCCATCATATACCGTGAGTGTCTGGCGATTATATGGTCTTTGCGGAAGCTCGGACCGTACATATGGGGAAGACATTTTGTTCCATGCACAGACCATTCCCCAAGGCTGTGGTTGCAGACTGTCAGAGCGAACAAGAAGTTGATGAGGTGGGCCATACCCCTACAAGACTGTGACTTTGTGGATCCAGAGTCTAAGGGACTCAAACTGTGGTAGCCAAGGACGCCTTATCAAGAAGACCAGAAGAGTGACTGACGGAAAAGAAGAAAAATGTAACTTTTAATGGTATTAAAATTGTTCTAAATAAATATTCTAGGGGTAAATGAATATGAAATAAATGAAAAGGCAATGTATAGAAGAACTAATGATAAGTAAGGATAAAAGTGACTGAAGTGGTTTGTAAGTAATAAAAATGTTGATTAATGTTATTTGAATATAAAGTAATAAGAATAATATGCTTTCAACTGGGTAAAAGAGTAAGTATAGAGTAAGTATAAATTGCAAATGTGTAAATGAGAATTGCAATGAAAAAAAAATATGTTAGAAATCTTGTTAAGAAAAAGCATACGTTGTTCATGAGGGTAAACTACCATAAGTTTTACCCCATGAAACAAACTTTCCAAGGGGGGAGGTATGTGGCAGAATGCCCATGTCCCACCTGTCCGTCATGTGGAGCTCTAGAGCTGGAGCCTATAAGAGGACAGGAGGGCGGAGTCAGGAGGACAGTTAGAGACAGTTGGAAACTGAGAGAACAAGAGATAGGAGGTTTTGAGAGAGTTTTATGAGAGAGATTGGAAAGTTGGTGTGGTACTGTTGGTTTATGAATTAAAGAATAGATAAAAGATAGAAGTAAAATAAATAGACAGTCATATAATAGTATTCCAGTGATTCACAGTGATTTATATGAGAAGTACTACCAATAAAAACGCGTGTCTAATGTCCAAGTAATGAGTACAACACAATACAACATCTATTAAAATACTTATGTGATTCTACAACTAAACAATAAATAATCTGTTATATTTGACAACACGTGTCCAGGAAGCATTATTGGTAACGTGTGGATAAAGATCCACTGGTGGCAGTTGGTGTAAGGAGAATTAAGAACGTCGTGCCCAAAAGTGGGACCTGGGTTTGAGGGAAACAAACTAGGGACACTGGGGGTGCGCGACACATTCTCACATAAGGCTGTGGCTTACTTTATTGAATCAATCCATCTCACATTCAGCCTTCCTCTTTTCTTGCACCCTTCAACTTTTCTCAGTGTTATGACCATTTCCAGTGAGTTTTATTTTCTCTTTAGATGACTGGACTGTGATAGCCTCAACTCAGTAATAGCATGGCCTTTTTCTCCAGTGACACGTTCTTGCTCCTAAGGATATTTTCTAGTTCCTTTGTAGTTGCCCTTCCAAGTCCCAAGCTTTTTTCCAGTTTCTTGTCTATAATCTCCATTGTGATTTATGACTACAATGAGGTGTTGTTGTTGTTTATTTGTTAAGTCGTGTCCGACTCTTCGTGACCCCATGGACCAGAGCACGCCCAGGCCCTCCTGTCTTCCACTGCCTCCCGGAGTTTGGTCAAATTCATGTTGGTAGCTTCGATGACACTGTCCAACCATCTCGTCCTCTGTCGTCCCCTTCTCCTCTTGCCCTCACACTTTCCCAACATCAGGGTCTTTTCCATGGAGTCTTCTCTTCTCATGAGATGGCCAAAGTAATGAAGTCTATACCTCAACAATGAGGTATAGAAAATCTTTAATTATTTTGATTTCTTCAATGTCAGTGTTAAAGTTCTTAAAGTCTTCCATAGTCATGGTTTTCATCTTTAATGTTCAACTGGAATCCTGCTTGTGCTTCCACCCCCCCAACTTTTTTAATAGTTGTATTGAATCATTGCTGTTTTCTGCCAGTAACATCGTGCCATCTGCATTTAAGTTACTGGATGTTTTTTCTCTTCATTTTCACTCCTGCTTCATCTGAATCTAATCCAGCTTCCAAAGTGTTATGTTATCCTCCAGTAGCCAACATACAGTGGTGCCTCGACTTACGACCGTCCCGACATACGACCATTTCGAGTTGCGACAAGCTCCGGCTGCAACACTTTGCTTCAACTTGCATCCGGAGCTTCGAGTTGCGATCAAAAGAGGCAGGGGGAAAAGGCGGGGAATTCAAATTAGAGGGCTAACCGTTGGTTGACGAAGAGCTTCTTTGTAGCTCTTTCGCCCCAATGGTTAGAGTGTGTGCATCGGAGGAGGCTTGGGACTGCCTGGTGCTGCTTTCTACTTCTGAGTAAGTACATTTACAGGGTTTTGCAGGGTGGGTTTGGGCTGGGGGGGTTATGTTTCTGTGCTGTGGTTTTTTGTGTGTTTTTGTGTGTTTATTTTTTCAGCCCCAGCACCTTCCGATGGGGCTTGCTGTGTGCTTTATTTTTGGTTGTGTTTTTTTTAAAGCCCCAGCAACGGAGCTTGCTGTGTGCTTTATTTTTGGTGTTGTTGTTTTTTAAGCCCCAGTGATGGAGCTTGCTGTGTGCTTTATTTTTGGTTTTTTTTTTTTAAGCCCCAGCGACGGAGCTTGCTGTGTGCTTTATTTTTGGTTGTTGTTGTTTTTTAAGCCCCAGCGCCTTCCGACGGGTCTTGCTGTGTCCTTTTTGTGTGTGTGTGTGGTTATTTATTTATTTTTGGCCAGAATGGATTAATCGGGTTCCAATGCATTTCAATGGGATATGGTGCTTCGACTTACAACCATTTTGAGTTACGTCCATCTTCTAGAACGGATTATGGTCGTAAGTTGAGGCACCACTGTATTTGCAATATGAATTCTAGTATTTTTTCCTTTTCTAAGTGCTACTTGAACATTTGGAGCACTTCTTGATTTATACATGGTAAAATACTCAGTTGTAAAATCTTGAGTATCACCTTACTTGAATGATGAATTATTGTACTTGTTCTACAGTTACTGCATTCTTTAGCATCTTGAGGGGTGTTCGAATGTATATTGAATATTTCTAATATGTCATGTCTAGGTTGACCCCAATGTCTTCCTTAGAAGAGGGCATAGAAATTAAGAAGCTAACAGGGCTACTCAAGTGTTTGACTAAGTACAGGACAACAAAAGATGGAACAGTGATGGGGGATGAACCAGATATATGCTGGTGGGCTGCCACTGTCCAGCTCTCAGTGGTGGCTACTCCCTCCCAAGTCATCAGTGGAAGAGCTTTTGAGAAGTCTTCTTACCCTGAAGAGATGGGATGGAAAAGCAGATAAATCTTGAACTTGTGACCAGAAAAAAAGAGAAGAGAAACAGCTGAACAGTGGGTGGAGAAAGAAACAGGCCAGCTCAGAAAGAAAAGGGATGCCTGGCTAACTGGAGTGCATTTAGATTTAGAATAACTCCTTGACATATTCGACAAAATATATGTCTAAAATACCTCTTCTGATTCACCCTCACCATTGTACTCTATGCTAATGTAATATAAAGAAAATGTTTGAATGTAAAAGTAAACATTGATACGAAAGAAAGATACTCTAGTAGTTTGCGCAGGATGTCAGAACTAACAATAAAAAAGGTAATATTTTTGAAGAGAAAAATGAACTTAGAGACATTTATTTTTATTTGAAAAATAAAGCCTGTCAGCAAATACATGGCAATGGAGTAGCTGGGATATATATTTTTATTCACCATGCATGTGAAATTTTCAGTACAAAGTATGATAGATTTTCCTTGGTGGGGACAATAAATAATAACTCCATATAGATAACAGGTAAATCTTTTCTCCTCTTATAGCTGGTAGTCACGCCTGAGCTACACATATCAAGAAGGTTCACCTTTCTTGAGCACTGGAATGATATAACTACAGTGGTGCCTCGACTTACGAATGTCCCTTCTTACGATCATTTCTAGTTATGACCAGCTCCGGCTGCAAAATTTTGCTTCAACTTGCGACCGGAGCTTCCACTTACGAACAGAAAAAGGCAGGGGGAAAAGGCGGGAAATTCAAATTTCTAACTGTAGGTGGCGACGAGGCTGCTTCTTTGTAGCTCTTTCGCCCCAGCAGTTAGAGCAGGGGTGGGCAATTAATTTCTATAGGGGGCCACATGAAAAATCTGAACTGTGTTCGGGGGCCGAACCAACTTTACTTAAAAATAAAATGAAACAGTGATGTTATGATTGTTTTTATTTTAAACTTGTTAATCTTCACAAATACTAAAGAGGTTTTTTGCGGTATGTTAAAGATAGGCAACTGGCGGCGGGCCGGACAGGAGCGGCTCACGGGCCGTATGTGGCCCGCGGGCCGCACTTTGCCCAGGTCTGAGTTAGAGAGTGTGCGTCGGAGGAGGCTTGGGACTGCCTCCTTCTGCTTCTGAGTGAGTGTGTGTGTGTGTTTGCAAGGAGGCTTCGGGCTGCCTGGTAAGGTAAGGTGCTGTTTTCTGCTTTTAAAAAACTGTTCTGGGTGTTTTTGCAGCATGGTTTTGATCTGGGGGGGGGGTTATGTTTCTGTGCTGTGATGGGTCTTGGGGGGTTTGTTTTTTGGTGTTTTTTTTCCCATTTCCGATGGGTCTTGGGGTGGTTGGTTGCTTTTGGGGAGTTTTCCCCCCATTTCCGATGGGTCTTGGGGGGTTTGCTTGTTTTTTGGCTTCCCCCCCCATTTCCGATGGGTCTTGGGGGGTTTGGTTGCTTTTTTGGGGGGGTTCCCCATTTCCTATGGGTCCTGCATGCTTCCCTTGCTTTTTCCTTTGTTTTCTTTGCATTTCCGACCTGCCCCCTTTGTTCTCTGTGCATTTCCGATCTGCTCCATTTGTTTTCTGTGCATTTCCAATGGGTCTTGCATGCTTGATTGCTTTCCCCCCCCCCCCTTCGGCCGGAAGGGATTAATCGTGTTTCCAATGAGTCTTGCAGTAATCTTTTTGCGTGTGATTTTTTTTCTTCGGCCAGAACAGATTAATTGCATTTCAATGCATTCCTATGGGAAATGGTGCTTCGACTTACGACCATTTCGAGTTACGTCCATCTTCTGGAACGGATTATGGTCGTACGTCGAGGCACCACTGTAATGTTCACTGCTTGTGAGATATACTCAGTGTTGCTGGGAGAAGTATAAAACTCCTGCCCTTCTGCATCCAACACAATTTCCTTGTCACTTAACAGTCATCCCCTATATATTTGTCCTCCATATCTTGATGTGTCTCTTTCTGTGACCTTCACTCTAACAGAATCAGCTACCTGAAGGTCTCCAGCCTTCTTGAAGAACTGTGCCAATTTCCTTTTTCTGTTTCTTATGCCTTGAAGGTCCTCTCAGGAAGTTTATGCGATGCTACATTTCTCCCTTTCTCTCAAATCCCTCCTCAGAATACACCTCTTCCATGAAGCTGTCCTTAATTACCTTCGCCCTATTCATAGCCATTCTTAATCCCCCCATGCTAACCCCATTCCCATCTGCACAAGTTCAGAATAAATGTGCAATTGCATTTGTTCTCATCCAGCTTTCAGCTTGCTCTTAGGTGATATACTCTTGATTGCTACTTTACTTTTTTCCAGTAAGAATTTAGATTATATAGATAGATATATGGACCAGCTTTGCAGGCTGAAGTGGCATTTTATTCTGATGAGGGTTATGGTGCTCTGCAGAAATCTCCCCCCCCTTTCTGTGTGTGTGTGTGTGTAAGGCTGCATAATTGTACGTTTGCATAATTCATACCTAGCTGCATTCATACTACACAATATTGCCTTCCTGTCTTGATTAAAAAAAATTCAATTCTTTTTTTAAAATAAAACCCCTTTGGTTTATGAATGTGGGATATATTGCTTCACCATCCATGATTCAAAATGCATAATATCCTGCCCACACTGCCAGTAGGAAAACGGAAGCGGTGGTTTACATAGCAAAGGCCAGTCTAAATGTTGACAACACCAAAGTTAGCAGTCAAGATGGTTTTCAGGATCCCCTCTTGCATTCACTACCATTTACAAAGAGACAACAAGCAAGGGTAAATTCTGGAGCCTGACTCCTTTTCTTCCATCTTGCCCAAACACAAAACAATTGCCATAGCTGTTTTTCGACAAGTATCCTATCTATTGCATATGATACATAAACTGCAATCAGCAATTTTCCTCACATAGATGTACCAAGGGTTAGAGCTTCCCAGGAGATGACTACATGATCTATACTATGATTGCTGGGAGGGGAGCACAACCAAGAATATCTGGGATGTAGCTGCAGTTCCTTTGTGCCAAAGTACTTTGGAGGGCTGTTTTGGACTTAATGAGATGGTGAAGCAAAGGTGTGAGTGGGTGCACCATCTACAAGGGAAGAAACATATACCCCCTTTAACCTCTCAGGTATATTCAGGTTGCTGTTACAGCTGACAATGTTCTGCTTTGTCCACAGTGGAGGTTTCCTCCCCACATGATCTGTCTCTGCGTTTTTCATATGAAGTAACAAAAGAAACATAATCTTCAATTAATCCTGTTTGGGTTGGGATAGATCTGGTACCTTCAATACCACTCCTTAAATACGTCACCCTGAAAATCCTACAAAGGTTGTTATGAGTTAGTTCTCTGACTTGACAACACAGAACAACAGCAGATCTGGTAGTGGGCTGCCTTTCAGAAAAATCTAAGATCAAAGGAAATTGCTGGCTTTTCAGGAGCCACAAGATTGTGTGCTTTTTTTTTCTTGTTCTTTGTCTTTCTCCTTTTTCTTTTTGCATTTTAGAGACAATCTGATTTTATTTCTTAAAAACTGGAATATAAGTACTTAAAACAAAATGAGTTCTTTTTCTTGAGATTGTGGGCAATATGGAGCTCTTCAAAAAGCAACACGAAAAGGTAAGTGTATTGCCAAATACAGTCCTGTTTCAAGAAACTGTTCAAAAGTTATGTTTTGTTTAGACTTCCCCCTCTTATCATTTTATGAGATCTTGTTTTGACTGGTCATGCAATATCAGAAAGGGCACGTCTGTGTACTTATAAATATTTAAATTTTAAAATATTTAAATATTTATGACTCGTGCTCCTCCTTGTGGACACCCATGGTGGTGGCTGTCCTGGTGATGAGGATGATCCCTGAAAATAGGACATATGCGGTTCTCAAAACTAAGCCAAAAGGCAGGAGCTTTGGAACACAGTTCTATGCCTACTAGTGGAATAATGACAACAGGGAACTGGGTACATCCATTCATCTCTAACATCATGTTCTTTCTTCTCTGATCTAATACCTTAGCTTGTTTCTTTGCTAGTTTGAGTCCTTCCCCCCTTCTCCCCCCCCCCCCCCGTGCCCTGTTGTTACTCCATAAAAGCTGCTGGAAAGCAGGGGAATTTAGCTGCCAGGTCTAAACGGCAGGGGTGGAATTGGCAGTGGTAAAAACAAAAAAAGATACAGCAAATAAAAGATAATATAGATTGTCCCCTGTTGTGCTTGTTTTCAAATTACTGAGTTTAAATGAAGTTCTCATTCAGGAGACTGGCTTCGGTCTCTTGCTCACTCTTGTTTCCAGTGCCTTCTCTCCCATTTTAGCTTCATGACACTCTGAAAATTCCTTCTCTGGACTGATGACTTAATCCAAGCACTGCCCACCTTTTTTTTTTAATTCTTGATGTTTAATTTAAGATTCTTCCTATTTGAGTAATCAAAAGTGGTATGCCCTGATTGGGCTCTGGTATTTGTGTGTTTGTGTCTACACTGCTGAATTAATTTAGTGCGGAGAATACCAATATTTACATAGCAGGAATTCGACAATCATATTATACTGACACTGCTGGCTTATTAATGAAATAAACCCGGCTGTTTTTGGTTTTTTATGGATGAAAAACAAGACAAATGTGTATAAAAGAAAAGAGAGAGATTTGAGATTCTTCTTTTAATGCTGCTTATTGAAAAGACCATTCCATAATCATGTTTGCATAAATATCACGCTCACTGAGTTGAATGGGCATGCTTTCAAATACACATTCTTGAGATTGCAGCTATGTGATTTAATTCTGCCATGTTTTTTCTGAAATAAGTCCCGTGCTGTTTAATGGAATTTGCACTCAAATAAATATGTATATGATTGAAGCTTTCATAGTGCTTAAAATTCAAATCTCTTTAAAATCTGCAGAACAAGTTAGGTCACTTCTAATTTGTGCTCTTAATTCTGGGAGGGAAGAACAACCGGTTTTAAACTGGTATCCAGGCCATTTGCTTTTTAATTGCTATTTATTCAGTCTTATTTGCCAGACACCATGATCTAGACTTTTGGTCTTTATCATCAGTATCATTGAGGTGGCTATTTGATGAGAAAGTCTGCAGTTCTGCCACTATTGACTTTTTATTTATTTATTTATTTAAAATATTTTTACCCTGCGTTTCTCTAAATACAACATTTAAAGTTAAAAACAATGAGTATACAATAGTGATTAACATCCTTAAAAGAAGATATTTAAAAACTATGAACAATGAATAAGGAGGCATCGTACATCATTAACAGGCAATGTAAAAGCAGTAATGCATAACAATCTATATAAAGGATCACACATAGGTAGCTGGTTACTGGGGGAAGGCTTGCCTGAAGAGAAAAATCTTTACCTGCTTGTGGAAAGATAACAAAGATGGGGCCAGTCTGGGAGGGGGTTCCAGAGTCTGGGAGCAGCGACAGAGAAGGCTCTCTCCCGTGTCCCCATCAGATGCACCTGTGAATGAAGCAGGACCATGAGAAAGGCCTCTCCTGATGATTTTAACATCGGAGCTGGCTCATAATGGGAGCTACAGTCTTTGAGATAGCTTGGACCCAAGCCATTTAGGGCTGTAAAGGTTAAAACCTGCACTTTAAATTGTGCCCAGTAACTGATCGGCAGGCAGTGGAGCTGGTGTAAAGGGATCCCTGTAACCAGCCCCAGTCAGCAATCTGGCTGCTGCATTTTGGACCCACTGAAGTTTCCTGACACTTTCCATCATCAGTCCCACATACAGCACATTACAGTAATCCAGCCAGGAAGTAACCAGGGTGTCTGTCACAGTGGCCAGATCAGATCTCTCAAGAAACGGATGCAGCTGGCACACTAGTTTTAATTGTGCAAATCCATTCCCGGCCAGTGCCGAGAACTGGGCATCCAGGTTCAGGGATGAATCCAGAAGCCACTGTTTTCCTAGTACTAACTCAATGGGACCCCTAAATAGATGTGGATGGAGTTGAACTTTTGGACTATGATTGTGTGCCCTTGCTTTCCAGAGAGTTGTGATTTGGGATGATCTATGGCCTATTCAAAGCTCTCAGAATAACCTTGGAATAAAAGGCCTTTCATAATAAATAAATAAATAAATGATTGTTGTGGTTCACCAATGTGTCTTAAAATGGATTTGGGAAGTATTTTTCGCATATTGCTTCACAAATGAATGGAGAGCATAGGGAACCCAACCCCCTGAAGTGAATAGATACAATAAGGAATTATATGCAATGAAAAGGTCTCAAGATAAATGATTCTGAAAGCAGCTGGAGGATAAAAAGAAACCATAAGATTTTATTCAGCCCCATCATCACCGATAGTATTGATGGATGAGAGATGAAGAATGTGATGGTTATGCGAATACTAGACACTATATGATTTCAGATATGTCTTACTCTGGCTTTCCTAGTAGATTTTGCTCATGGGGAAGAAAAATGGGAAGGCTTGTGTATTAAAAGAAAACATTTCTTGCCTTTTGTGCTGCACTCAGAAAAGAACAGAATGAAAAGTCATCAATGAAAATAATCCCGAAGAATGGCACATGCCAGCCAAGGGGGGGAAATCCCCATTCCCAACAGGAGGGAAAGAACAGCAAAGGTAAAGGTGAGGAACAGGATGTAGACCTCAAAGCTGCTGAAACAGATACAGTTCCCTCCTTATGTTCAGGAAATTGTTGGAAACAAAATTATACAAAGCTGCCTTCAACAACTGTGTCTCCCGGATGCTGTTAATGTTAATATTTTATTTTCTCCTTCTTGTTCTTTGTATAATTTTTTTTTAAATTATCATATTGTCTTATGGGGTCTGTGGGATTTTAAACTGGTAAACCGCCCAGAGTAGCGTGTGCACTAATGGATCGATCCATCCATCCATCCATCCATCAATCCATCAATCCATCAATCAATACTATAATCATCACCTTAGAAATGTGGAGCTTGAAGGGACCCTATGCATCATCAAGTCCAGCCCCTGTCAAGGAGGCACAATGGGGAACTGATCTCCCAACCTCTGGCTCCACAGCCAGAGGCCTAAAGCACTGAGCTATCCAGCAAATGAGGGGTTCTAGTGTGAGAAAGGACAGATTCCTCTCCTAAGAACAACTTAAAGAAATACATAGAAGCATATGCATATAATACATATGGACCAGACCAGACATAGAAGTGGGAATGGAAGGACAAATACATACACTGGCATGTCCTGAAATGCAAGGCCTGTGAAATGAAATGAAAGGCAAGCTCTGAATGCTGAGGGAAGATATTCAAGTTACATTGCATCTAAGAAGCTTCCCAGGTATCACAAGATAAAAAATTATCCTAGGAAATCTTTACAGTCATCAAAAGAGATTAAATTGGGGGAAGCCAAAATAAGCATTCTTCTCAGATCACTTGGAATCTGTTTATCACAGGATTTTATTATCCTCAGCAGTGTGTCTTGCTTTCTATGCTTTTTGCTTTGTGATTGGGCCTTGAAAGGTAAATAAGGGCTTAATGTATAAGTCTGATTGGCAAGACATGTATCTCTCAGTTAAATCCCACTGCAGGAAGGAAGATCAACCAACTGGAGTAAATAACTTTTCATTTTAAGACATAGTTTGACTTTAATAATTAGGGTTGCCAGATGTCTGGCAAAAGGAGGACATGTCCTCCTTTTTAGCCTAATGTCCTCCGCCCGACAGGCAAAGCTAAAAACCTTTAAAATGTCCGGCTTTTGGGCACGTTGCGCTAGTGCGGTGGGCATGTTGCGCTCGTGGGGGCGTATCTTAGAGCGCATGGTTCGGGCAGGCGGGAGGGCAAGTGAAAGCCAGGAGCTGCGCGTCTCCCTGATCGACTGGAGCCGCTTCTCTCTGGCAAGCGAGAGACTTTTGGCGACACACAGCCAGGCGCTTTCCTTCCCACAGGTGAGCAGCAGCAGCAACTCCTCCTCCTCCTCCTCTCCTCCCCCTTTGAGACAGCTTCAAGACCCAATGAATCAGAGTGGCGGCGGCAGAGGGTTTTGTTTTGCTTTGAAAAACAGCAGGGAGAGTTGTGTGTTTGCAGCTGAGGGTGGAGGAAAGCAGGGGTTATGGTACGTCCTCCTCTGTCCTCTTTTCTGTCTTTCTATGTCCTCCTTTTGGTACCCATGTATCTGGCAACCCTATTAATAAGTAAGTTGCAGTTAGAGTAAACTTATTTAAATCAGTGGATCTGACAGAGGAGTTGTCCCACTTATCCCAGTTGATTCAGTGGACCTAGTCTAATATAATTTACTACACTAAGCAACAGGATTTGGGCCATTGTGTACAGTGGACCCTCGACTTACAGACGGCTTGACCTGCAGACTTTTCGAGTTACAGACTTCTCTGGCCGCAAAATTTAGGTTCGACTTGCGGCCGGAGAATCGACCTACAGACCGGAAAATCAAACAAAATGGACCAAAAACGGCCGGTTACGGATTAATCAGTTTTCAATGCATTGTAGGTCAATGGAGCCTCGACCTACAGACTTTTCGACCTGCAGCCACCGTTCCAATACGGATTAATTCCGTAAGTCGAGGGTCCACTGTAGTATTATTGGTTTTTATTGACATACTCACATTTTGTTATACCAGCCAGAATGCTGTTGGTTACATACACCAAAATATTGTATGCTAGTGTAAATCATAGCAGTGGATGGCCTCTAATTCAAGAGTCAAGGCTTATATTCCTGATTAGGCACAAATTATATGACTTGATGTATGATAAATACAATTTACTGATGCAATTTACACCATTACACTTACACCAGAATATGGGATCAACAGGAAAGTGCTTCAAGTATGTTTTACTAATCACTACTGTTAGCTGCCTTAAGTGCCTCGAGTAGGAAGACAAGATATAACTTTAAATAATATGTAAAAATAAAATGCTCTGATAGAAACAAACATTTCATTTCTATGCCACTTTTCTCTCTATTGGAGACGCAAGGCAGCTCACAATCAACTAAAACAGCATAATAAATTAGACAACAGAGTAAGCTGGAAGAGTTTAGGGAACATAATAATCAAGTAACAGTATTTAAAAACACTGTTTAAAACACTTCAAAACATACTCACCTCAATGCATAATATACAGCATCCTACAATGGCCCCTGCTTATCCAAAACAGTTAAAAACCTGCTTTAAAAGGAAGGTCTTTGCGTTCCAGTGGGCAATATGGTTTCCTAGGGGACTGTATTTTACAGCTCAGGGAGCAGTCACTAGAAATGGTCTATATTGTGTCCCTTCTGAAGGAGCCTGAGAGGGCAGTGGAACTGAGAGAAGGTCCAAGATCCATTCCAGAGAGACAATCCAGAAGGATACCATGGTTTCCAGAATTATCAAGAAGCATAGAAGAACCAACAGGGCTACACCCCCCAATCCAGTTACCAGCATATATCATCCACCAAGGGAACCAAAGCCATCTCCATCCTATAATCAGGTCTGAAGCCAGATTGGAAAGGATTTAGAAAATCTGCTTCATTCAGGACACCCTGGAGCTGAAAAGCTATCACACACTCCCATACCTCGCCCAAAAATTAAAAACTGGAGATTAGCTCAGAATTATCAAGTACAGTGAGATTCATGGAGGGCCTTACTATGGTCTCCTTTAGGCATACTGGTACCTTGGTTTGCTGCCAGGAATCCACTACTTTTTTAACGTACTTGGTCAAACCCCCTTGGTTGTTTTTATAAGCCCAAAAAGCCAAAGGGCCAGCCCATATGCAGTGGCCCTCATCTTTCTAAGGATCCCGTCCGGATGGCACCAACTGAAACATATCCCTTATCAATAGGACAAATGGGCCAAAATTGCATTCACA
Source organism: Intellagama lesueurii (assembly GCA_037013535.1). Lineage (NCBI taxonomy): Eukaryota > Metazoa > Chordata > Lepidosauria > Squamata > Agamidae > Intellagama > Intellagama lesueurii. Next base: position 88,002,786 of record JBAJHW010000004.1, on the reverse strand, counting down.
TGAGCTGTGTAAGCTACAGCACCGAAGTCAGAGCAGCTGCCTTTGTCTGCAAAATGCCATGCAAAATCTTCACAGTGGACAGTCAAGTGGTCAGCATCCTTTTCTTGTGAGCTTATCTGCAGTTGGCCCCTGACCAAACAAAACAGTTCTGTGCGATGGTTCTGTGTGTGTGCGGTGTTGACAAAGAAAAATAAATGTTAACAGAAAAGAATAAATTCTCTTCTGTTGCCACTGCCACGGATCAGGATTTTCAATGAGATCTACCCTGTCTATGGTCAGATCTTCTCAAGCACCACCTCTGAGATCAGATCAGCTAGCTCAGAAGGAAGACTATTGTGAACAGGATGAGTGGTATCCCAACAGAATCTTTATTTTGCTCTAGACTCAGATATACAACTCAATATACAGATATAGAGCAGACTTTGAAGCAAGACACCTGGGAAGAGGGTGATGGAATTTCAATAGACTATTGCCGCTCCTCCTTTCTGCTCCCCCAGGTCTTGACTGCAGCTGCAATCTCTTACATCAACCTCCCTCTTAATCCAGAACATGTTGCTATGTCTTTTCTTCATGCATTCATGCTGGTGCAACCTAGAATTTGGAAGCATTCGCTTTTTTGAATGAGAGTAATGTTCAAAAAAAAAAGTTTCCAAGCTCTGGCCCAATCACACACAAGTGCAGACAGTGCACATCTAAAATTGCAGCCCACTGTTGAAATATGAGAACATGGGAAAAGCCTCACTGAATCAGCCAGAGGCTTATCTGGGTCAGCATCCTGTTTCTTACAGTGGATAAGTGGATGTCCCTTGGAATATCTGTGAGTCCCCAGCAACTGGTATTCAGAAGCGTGGAGGCAGCATAGAGCCATCACGATGATTTGTCACTGATGGCCTTGTCCTATCCCTTTTTAAAACATCTTCTTGAAATCAAAGGCATCTGATTGTGCTTTCTGGAAAAAAATCCTAGTTCTACTTACGCCATTACAAATATAAGCCCTCCGTTCTTTGTGGTAGCTTTAAATGTTCTATCTATCCACTGAAACACTACTATTGAATTTGAAAATTGATAAAATAAAAACATTAATGGACATTAAATATATATGTTTGCTGATAAAAATTTATTTGATAAGAAAAGGGAAGGAGGGAATGAAAATGTGGGCCAGTCCAGATAACTATGCAAGTTAAGCTAAGTTGAGATGGAGGAGGAAGAGGAGGAGGAAAACAGGAGAGGATGAATCAATTTTACACTACCGGTCAGACAGCCTCTGAATGATGTGGATCTGTGGGCCTCATCCTGGCAACCTTTGGCCTCAGAGATCTACCCTGTGTTGGATAATTGCCATGTCAGATATTTTGGTTGCTGTTCTCTTGTCTGTTGTCTTCTCTAACTGGCATGTTTCTGCTCTTTTGTTTTAAGTCCTCCATTCTCAGAACTGGATAAGAGAAAACTCCTCAAAATGGTAGCTACACAGGGCCAGAAGTCATGTGTTCCAAAGAACACACAGGGCAGAAAAAAGGTTAAATCACACTATGCTCCCACTTTAGTATGTTCATTAGACCCATTAAGCCCAACTTTAACTTTAACTGGCCAGCCCCCATAGGCAACAAAATTGCCTTCCCCACATTCTAGAGGGCCCTTGTTAGAAGAGGCAGAGGGGCTGGAGACATAAGGGGGACAGTGGGACATAATAAGGCAACCTGGGTGGAGCATATATTCTGCAAGCCACACTTTACCACTCCATAATAAATAATTAAACCTACATTCCCACTGATTTCTTTGAGGATTTCCCCCTATTTGATTTGGGGGGCAGGAGTGAACAAGAAGAATGGATTAAAATTTAGACTGTGGAGTTCTTCCTTTACATTGAAGCTGGACTGGAACTGCTGAACATGAAAGCTAAGTACAGATTGGGCAGGGGGTGGGTTGTATAGAAACAAATAGAGAGGCACACATGATCACTAGAGCAACAAGTAGCATTCTACATGTATGCCTTTGATAGCTACAGGGAATCAATACTGTTGTGTCACTTAAAGCAAAGCGTTAAGTTGTGTCACTTAAAGCAAATTCTCCTATTAACAGAGCCATTTGTTTGTTTTCTGAGTTCAATCAAATGGCTCTGTTAATATGAGAATGTTCCATTCGAAGTAGCCGTTGTTGTCAAAATGCCACGTATTGCTTTGGATCTGACTCCTGAAGAAACCGGCCTCTTGCTAAGGTCACTCAGCCTCTTTCTTACACTTAAAGAAATGATATTATTTACACTCCACACACATTCTCACTATCAGACACTATATGAGTGCACGAACAGCTTCCTGCTTTTCTGGAATGTGAAGGCTGAAAAGTACCCAGTAAGTACACTGGACGTTAACAACCGCAACAATGAGAAAATAGATAATGGAGAGGCTTTGAGCTATATGGATAGCCATAGTCAAAGGGCCTTTTAAAAGACCCTATACCTATATCTACAGATGCAGCCATATGGTCTTTTAAAATAATTCTTTAGTAGGTTATACCAGCCACTTAGCAGGTTGGCTGTGTGCCATCTTCTCTGCAGCACTGCATGACTATTTTCACCCCTGTTGTTTTGTGTGATCAGATGTTTCAACCCCTCAATTTAACACTTGACTTCTTTCCTTTTCAAGTCTCCAAATGGATCTTCAGGTCAGCGAAAGAAGCTGTTTCTCTAAATCATAGGTCTACCTTTCTGGAAATTAGACCCTATTGAAACTGAAAATGGGAAGGAGGCAAATTCTAGTTAGATGTAGTGGCCTTCTGAGTCTTTAAAACTCAATTATGATCCACAACAAAGTTCTACTGTCATTCTTCATTTGCCCTTTCATGGTTCAGCAGTTCTTAGTCTTTTCAGCTGGGCTAATTATTATTATTATTTTAACAACTCATCTGACATCTGCTTGGCCCTCTGAAGGGTGCCACTTTACATTGGGCAGGGGACAGTTTTCAAATTCGGGGGCTCCTTCATCCAAAGAGAGGTAGCTAAAACATGGTGAGGGTAGGAAAACAGGTGGTGCTTTTATTTTTAAAATATTTATTTCTTAATACTGAAAAGAGATTTTAAAACTAGGAAAACATATAGTCAGGTTGCATGCATTCCATGTGAACAGTTTCCATGGTTCTATGTGAACAGCTGTGCCTGTTCCTTGAGACGTCTAATCTGGCCACAGCAGTACATGCCTTAGTTACAATCTGTTTGGATTACTGTAATGGGTTCTGCCTTTGAAAAATGTTTAGAAACTGCACTGAGTGCAGAATGCTGCAGTTAGACTTCTGACTGGAGCTGGTTAGAGGGAGGACAGAAACGCCTCACTAAAACAACTTTGTGGCTACTGATCTGTTTCCGGGTTGGTTTTGACCTATAAAGTCCTGGACAATTTGGGTCCAGTCATCTGAGGGGACCATATTTCCCCATGTCAGCCTCCCTGGGTTGGAAGATCTCCAAGGGAGACATTTCTCTCATTCCCTTCCCCTCATAGGTACACTTGGCGTGGATAATTGAGAGGGCCTTTTCAGTGGCTGTTCTCAGACTGTAGAACTCCCTTCTGTGGGAGACCAGGCTAGCATCCTTTCTACTGTCCTTCCACCAGTGGGCAAAGACTTTTCTTTTTTGGCAGGCTTTTCATGTTTAAATGCCTACTCAGGAAGAGATTTTAAGGTGGAAGTAAGTTTTAAGAGATACGTTTTTAAATTCTTTTAGAGGGATTTTGGTTGAACTCCATTCACATAAAGTTACATCCCATAAGCCTGATGATTAACCACTGACATATTTTGTCAATCAAAATGTTCCTATCCCCTCCTCCCCCCCAATGTTCCTAGGCTGCCTTAGGATTCTTTTGGGCCTGGGGAAGACTTTGGGGATAGTGGAACAGAGGAAGGGAGTCTTAAATGTCTGATGACTCCTAATTGTCCATGACTACTAATTAGAGTTGGGATATTCGTACTCATTTCCCAGGGGAAATGAATGTGAATATCGCCACCACAGGTGACTGGGCCCTTTGGACTCACCCCTCAGAACCAGCCGGTCCACTTACTGCTTGCAGTGCATGCAGCCATCGTCATTTGCACTGTGCCAATCGTGGAAGTAGCATGGCCAGCGCTTCCCCGCCTCCCTGCACTGCTGACCACTCAGCAGCTGAGCAGGGAGACTCCTTCTCCCACCACCTCAATTGGCCTGACATGAATAACAATGGCCATGTGCACTGGGCCACGAGTGGTAAGTGGAATGACTTACCACTCGTGAATGAATTGTTAGCTCCTAACTAAAGTAGATCCATTGAATCAATGTCAACTTGGTTGTCAACACCTATGTACATTTTATTGACACAAGTGGGACTACTTTAGTTGGCTTAAACTTACGTCAGGTTAACAAAATTGTGCTTTTCCAAAAGTGAGATAAAAGGTGAGGGGTGTACAGCATGTAGCCCGTGAATCCCCTTTGTCTCCCATCTATTTTGGAGCTCCTCTTCCTCACTCCAATAATTTCTGACATTGCTAATATAGAGACAAACTGCTTAGAGTGTTGTGGCACAGCACAAAAAGGGCCTCCTCTCCCCTTTCCTTCAGAAAAGAAAGAGGACACTCTGTTCCACTTGTCTGCAGGGCTCTGTGCTCTGTGGTCCTGCTCCGAAGAGAACTGCTGCAGTTACAGCTGCATTTCCTTGGTATCTGCAGCAGGGGGAGACTTTGGTGCAGTTGTCCCCATCTCATCGGTAAAGATAACATGCCAGTCATAGGTGTTGTGAGGGACCCAGTAGGGCCACCACTGCTGGAAAGTTTTTCATCTCTGATGCAGAAGGATCTTTCCTTTTTATTCCTCTTGGACTAACCTCCATGTTTTCTCGTTTCTATTTGTTACGGAGAAAATGGGACCCATCTTACATTGTGTTGAAGCTTTCTGCAGCCTACCTCCTTTAGTTGTTCAACCAAGGTAATTATTATTTTCTGTATAGTTCACCCACCCCAATATTATTCTTATACAATGGTGTGCTGCTTTTGTTGTTCCCTCTGGCAGGCTTTTGCATTTGGGCTACAGTTCTGAGCTTCCCTCTGAAAGTCTCCAATTTTTTTAATTTTATTTTCAGTGTGGAAATATTGCCAAATGAAAATCAGCAGTTCCTTTCTTCTTCTGCTTCCGAGTTCTGAGCCAGCAGGCATGACGGGGATAGAAAAAAATTAAAAGCTAGTGTCCATGGATCATCCTGTGGCTATCTAAATCTCTCTCTCTCTCTCTCTCTTGCACACACACACACACACACACATTTTCAGGATAGCTAGCTTGCAGGTATAGCAGTCACAGCAGTCAAATCTGAATATCTATCACCACATAACAAACTATGTCATATAAAATATTAACCACACACTGGCTCAAACTTATCATTTCAAATCTTTATTGGGGTGAAAAGGCAAAATAAAAACATTCCAGAAATGCAACAGGCTCATTCTTGTTTTATTGGGACAATTTAATCATCTCCTATGTAAACGTAGACTCCCCTAGGCCATTCCTATACTTTAGTGTCTTTGAAAACTGTTTGAACTTTGGGAAACAGCAGCTTGGAAAGGTTTTGGACTACAACTCCCAGAATTCGCCAGTCAGAGATGGGGACAACTGCAGAACTGAGAAAAGCTGTAGCTCCCAGAATCCCCCAACCAGCATGGCCAAGGGCTGCACTGGTTGTGAGAAGTCTGGGAGAAAAATAATTTTCCAAGCTCTGGAAAAACTGTTCAAACCACCACACAGTGCAAGTCTTCACATGATAAATGAGGGCACCTAAGATGCATCCTTTCTTTCACTATGAACAGCTGACAGTGCCACACACAATGAAGTTGCTGGGTGAAGTTGCTGGGTGATGCAGCCACCCCTCTTGTAGGGCACTTCTGAAAAAGGTAAGGAAGGAGGTTTTGCAAATCAAGTCTCCCCAGGACTATCTATATCTATGGGCAGAGAGGACTTCATGTCATTGTTATCCCATCTTTTCCTCCAGAGAGCTAAGGGGAGGATGCACCTTCTCTCTTTATCCTCATGACAGTGTAGATGAGGCTGAGATAGAGAGTGGCTGGTTCAAGATGACCCAGCAAATTTCATGGATGCATAGGGGTTTGAGCTCAGGTCTTTCTGCTCCTAGTGCAACACTCACAGCAGAGTATATTAGGTTAACTTTACACATCTGACACAATCATTCAGTCAGGCTTGCCCTTGGGTTGTTTCTGCAGGTGTTGGGACAGCATGGTTGTCATGTATCTGTCCAACTCAGTACCACCCACATTGAGTAGATGATTGACTGTGAAATCATAAAAAGTCAGGAGCCTAATTTCCATCATGGAACACACTAGAGTTAAGCACAGCATAAAGAAACCATGTCCAACTAGGAGGAAGTGCCTTCTACTCCTATGTGTGTAGGAGATGTCCATCCAGATTTGCTTCTAGATGATTGGAAAGGTGTTCTGTACATGATCACAGCCCCTTTTCTCATTATTACTCTGCATTTTCCCAGGTCTGCAAGGAACTGGCAGCTCACATTCTGAGTGCAAATTATTTCACACCCATGTGGTAAAGATACAAAACATGCACAATGCAATAGTACTTAGAGCACAATGCTATGGAGGTTTATTTTGAAGAAAGTCCCCATGGTGTTTAAGAGGGCTTACACTTGTATGATTGCAACATTTGTATATTCATTGTGACATAACTCCACACTGCATCTGATGGGGCTTATTCCCAAGTAAGTGTGCATACCAGGTGCAGGGATGTATACCAAGCGCCGCAGCCCTCCAGATGACTTTTATGGGCCATCAAGTCAAAACCTAGGAATGTGTGCTGCTAGGGTCTCTAAAGTATGTGAGATATGTATGGAGAGGTTTTACCAGCACCACTCCAGTGAGTTTCCATGGCCAAGTGGAGATTTGAACCCAGATCTCCTGGGTCGCAGTCCAACAGTCTATCCACTATAGTGCACTGGTTACACTACACAAGAAGGGGCTACAGCTTCAGTAAGCCTCAGCTAACATGCCAATGGTCGGGGACACTGTAGCCCATATCAGTGAAAAGTATCAGGTAGGTTGCTTAACCCTGAGGTATAGGATCTGCGAGGTAAAATGTTGGTGCAGCTCTATGGGAAACTGATGCTAGAATGAGAATCAAGGTGACATTGGAGTTCCATCTGCTTATGTGAGGCATCTGTAGGAATTTCAATACTAGCTAAATAGTTTTCGCCCAGATTAGGGACGTTTATTGGGAGCGGGTTGAGGGGAATTTACTCTTCTCTTAATTTCTTAAAACCTCTATATAGCAGTTCTTTTTATTACAGTTATGTAATAAAACATCACTTCTGCAAATGTGCGAGAGCCCGCTTTATTCTTTTTGCTTAGCCCATGGCTAGTATTCTAGAGCAAGCCATGCCATGCAAGCCCAAAAGCAGCTTCTGTGCTGATCAGTTAAAAACCTGCAGGCAACACTGATGTTGTTCCCTATCACAGTCTGAGGCAAAACAAAAATTACTTCTGTATAAAACAATATCAGACCCAGGTAAAATATGCATATGTGCACACGGCAGATATGCCTTCTTGTCAGGCTCAAAAAAAGGGAGGAAAAGTACATTGAAGCAGAGCAGAGCTGAAGCAAAACACCCAGATTTGCTTTAGCTTTTCTTACTACTGTAAACTGGCCCCTGTTGTTGACATTTGGCAGGTTACTCAAAATATTCATCCATATTCATTTGTGTTTCGAATTACATGGCTGACATGAAATCATGACAGTACAACATCCTGGTGGTGTAAATGCAACATGGAGTTTGCTGTCTTTTTCCAACAATATTAATTTTATTGACAGTTAATTGAATTCATTAGTGTGTGTGCATGTACACTGTGTGAGGTTTATACCTTGGAAATCACTGTTTATAGGGAGGATAATGGGGTACAATCTTGTGTAGAAGTCACTGGGTCTGGCCATGTTTCTTGATGACTTTGCTTCACAAGCCAATGTTTCCGATAAGACTGCATCCCATGAGTTATAGTGACTTTTTTGTTGTTGTTTAGTCGTTAAGTCGTGTCCGACTCTTCGTGACCCCATGGACCAGAGCACACCAGGCCCTCCTGTCTTCCACTGCCTCCCGGAGTTGGGTCAAATTCATGTTGGTAGCTTCGATGACACTGTCCAACCATCTCGTCCTCTGTCGTCCCCTTCTCCTCTTGCCTTCACACTTTCCCAACATCAGGGTCATTTCCAGGGGGTCTTCTCTTCTCATGAGATGGCCAAAGTATTGGAGCCTCAGCTTCAGGATCTGTCCTTCCAGTGAAGGACAGATCCTCATAGTGACTACACGTCTCCAGATTTATTGAGAGAAGCAGTGCACTGCTTCTGTGAAAGTTACACTGTGTCACAGGCATATAGAGTGCAAACAAAATGACATCCACATTCTTGAATATGAACAGCAAATAACCAAATAGACTAGTCAGAGGAGTGAGATATATTCAAAATGCAAAAATAAGTGCAAACATTATGAGAAGTGTGGAGATTTCAGTGTGAGGATCAGTACAAAGCAGTAAACGAGTGGGGAAGGCAGGTGGGATAATGAGACATACAACAACATTGGGACATTTCACATCTCTACATCTCCCTTATAGGGGTTTACCATTTCTCTAGAGAACGAACATCAGAAGCCTTTCGATGTTCTCCTATGGTCAAGGTGCACAATAATACAATTAACCATGAAGCAGCGACTCAGGAGATTATTAGGTCTTTATGAGGAACACTGATGTTCCCAACTGCATATAATAGGAGCATCAGAAATCAGGGATCAGGCTCAAACAATCCCTTAATAACAAGTGATATCTTGTGAAATGCCTCCCTGAACCAATCCCTAGAACTTTGTTGAAGAGAAACACTGTGAAGTTTTCCCACACCTTCCAAGACCTTTCTTTTAAGAACAACACATATCAGGAGCATACAAAAACATGCATAAATGTTCATGAAATCTCTAAAAACAATTTGCAGAACTGACCGAAACAGCAGAGGTCTAGTGTTGTCCAGTGTCATTGAGAACACTCACCTCTTTATATCTGAAACTTGCTGTCACATCCTCCAGTTCAGTTTTATTGCTGGGAAATTGAAAACATGAGCTTGAACACCATCTCGAATTCCATTAAGCTGGAAAACTTTGATTAGAAGTATAGTTGTGGGCCAAATCATTTCCAAAGAAAAAGCAAAAATTGCAAACAAACAAAGAAGTAAACTTTGTTTCAGTTCATCTAAAACATTGTAAGCATCCAAGGAGATGGGAATTCGACTACTAGCTTTGTAATGGACAATATTTTAAGTGGTATGTACCCAACCTGTTAATTGCTATTTTGAGACAAAACTCAACCGATTGGGATGAAAATAATAATAAATTATCAGACTGATTGATGGGACTGTTAAATAAATGCACACCCTAATTCAGCAAGCTGACGGAACACAGTGAACATAGAAATGTGACATCTTAACCCAGATTAGAAGCAACACTTAAGAAGTGGCATTGTATTTCTGGTATACATTCCCCACACAGGGGTTTGCCATTCAATAAAGGAATACAGTAGGAACCCCCATATCTGTGGAATCAGTATCCATGGTTTCACTTATCCACGTCTGAAAATATTAAAATATGAAAAGAAATAAATCCAGAAAAAGCTATTATCACATGTATTACCAGAACTGGCCAGAAGGAGCCAGAGACCATGCTATGAAAACTTGTTAGATTGCATAGCATGTTCTCTGGCACCCTCTGATGGCCATTTCTGGTAATGCATGTGAAAAATAATCTGTTTTTTCTTTTTACCATGCTATCTATCTATCTATCTATCTATCTATCTATCTATCTATCTATCTATCTATCTATCTATCATTTGCTGTTATCCACAGTTTTCAGTATCCACAGGGGGCTTGGAAACAATCCCCAGTGAATATGGAGGTCCTAAAGTATATCACTAATTATATTTTTAAAAATAATTAAAATACATTCTGCTGATCAGAAAATCCAGACAGTCCAGCAATGTGTGATCACACTGCTTGTGTAACCACTCCCTTTCAGCACATAGCAACCTCCATGAAGAAAACCTGCCTTTCCCTTGTTCAGTGACAACATGTGCCCAAACATTTCAATCCTACATTATTATTGCTCATGGGACTTTTTATTCTGCTGAAAAGTAACCTCCAAGGACTACTTATTTGGTTTCACCCAATGAACCAGGAAATCCTTAGGAAGGGGTTGTGCTTATTAAGTTTTGATTTTGAGAGAAAGAGATTGCTGGGGGGGGGGGGGGGAGAACATCTATTCCCCTGGAAGCAGGAATTGGGCCCTTATCACCTTGACTTCAATAATAAAATAGTAATACATCTGTGTGCAATAGGGGTGATGGAGGAGCAAATTCCTTGTGGTGGTATTATATATTTTTACCAATCGTTGCATTTTATTTTATGGCCTTAAGCCCCCCCCCCCCCCCCGAGAGCTACATCTCTTCATGTCTTAGATTGTTTTGAAGAGGAAGACTCAGAGAGACAGGCATGTACTGCTTTGGGGATGAAATAAACGTTGTAGGACTCTTTTGCAAACAACTCCTGCTCTGCCATCTTGCTGCTTACACAGTATCTAGTTTGGCCATGTTTGCATTATTGCTATTGTTACTTTTGTTACCTGATTTAACATCTCAAAACATCACAAAATGCAATGTGTTTGCAATACTCACGTAAAAAGATAGACCCATCAAACAAAAGAGTGGCACAGAATCCAACAGAATACTAACTCACTCTTGCCTGGAAAACTAACAAAGTAATTTCTGGTTCCGTCTGAATGTTGGTCATGTACTCGTTCTGCCTACCTTTATAATAATATACTACAGATTTCCTCAGGGACGTGGTGGTGCTGCGGGTTAAACCGCTGAAGCCTCTGTGCTGCAAGGTCAGAAGACCTGCAGTCGTAAGATCGAATCCACGCGACGAAGTGAGCCCCCGTCGCTTGTCCCAGCTCCCGCCAACCTAGCGGTTCGAAAGCATGCAAAATGCAAAAATGCGAGTAGATAAATAGGTACCACCTCGGTGGGAAGGTAAACGGCATTCCGTGTCTAGTCACGCTGGCCATGTGACCACGGAGGATTGTCTGCGGAGAAACGCTAGCTCTATGGGTTGGAAATGGAGATGAGCACCGCCGCCTAGAGTCGGACACAACTGGACAAATTGTCAAGGGGAACCTTTACCTTTACCTTACAGATTTCCTCATATACAAAAGGTCAGGCCACAGAAGATGAATGGGCCACAACAACTGTGCATGGAGTCATTGTGATCCACTCATACAGAGTGGAGGGATTACCCACAGCAATGAAATCACAGATCTTCTACATATAAGGTGTTCTAAATTGTGGCTAGTGGTTTCTTTACTCCTTTCCTGACCTCAGTGTCCTGATTTTTGTTGTTGTGCACTGTGACCTCAGGTTAAAGATCCCTGCATATGTCAGTTATACATATGTATTACTATGCTCACGTGGCTGAGAACACATGCTAGAAGGTGAGTCACAATGAGCAAAAGCTCAGCACAAAATCTGTCTATTCATTTAACACATAGTTAATAACGTGTTTTTTAAAAGGGGGGTACTGGGAGAACTAGCCTTCCAACTGGCTTGGAAGTAAATAAAAATCAGCGACAGCCAGAACTTCTCTCTCCCCCACACCACCGCAACCCCAAGTCCATTGGCAACCATAATAGCCAGCTGATCCCTTCTGACAGCGGCTGCTCTGGCACTCAGGAAAAAATGAGGCATCTGTTCAATGGAAAAGCCAGGCCTGCAAGGGGAAGTAACAGTAGTGGCAAATGGAATATGCCACTCCTTCTGATCTGAAACGATGAACACTTGTTCTGAAGGCAGCTATATAATGCATTATTTTATTGAAGAAGGTCAGAAAAAGTTCAGTAGGGAGCATGAACCCCATATTATGACTTCTTAGAAGGGCTACTTTACTCCACACTCCAATAATGCCTCTTTTATAGAAAGCAATATGGAGGTAGGGGCAATGACATTGCACTTTTCTTTTGTTTTAGTTTTATAATTACATTTCTGTGCAAAGGGATAGGTGATGACCACATAATCTAGGAAGCATCCAACTTGCCTCCATGGCAGCTGCAGTAACAGAATGTTCCTTTGTAAATCTTCCTTGTTGCCATCTGCTTTTTTCCCTTGTGAAGAGGAATTGAAGGTTCATGTGAGGTGCAGGACAACTTCCATTCAAGGTTAATATTCAAGGAGCTCCATATAAAACTACTAGTTTCACAAACATTTAGCAAGTAATGTCCATACTTCAGAAATATCTGGCCATAGATAAAGCCATTAACAATAATTCTGTGTTAAGATCATTATGACATCCAAAATCAGATATGTTTTGTGTTGCTCAACACAGCAACCAGGAAAGACAGCATATGGAGTTTTTCTCTGGTTCCTAAGAGCTCGCTTATGTATGCTTGATGTACATTAATGCCATTCTTTTCTGCATGAGAGGGAGTACAACATGTTTTCTGTCTCTCTTTTCCCTCTCTCTGGGCAGAGGTAAATTTAATCCTCTTTCTAGTTGAAAAAGAGAGAAGTCTCGTGGACATTTTATAAACATGAATTTATTTGTCCTTCTGCAACCCAGGAGAAGCAGAGCTTTGAAAATTACTTTCAAATGTAACTACTGTAGTAGCAGGAATCTTCCAGATGGGGGAGGCATTTCTCCCTCTTTCTCCTGATTTATCCCCATTTGTCACAGATGAGCAAGGGAGTTACTACACTGTCTTGGGCTAGCATGCACATGAACACATATAAACATCCTTCACAAGCAAGCTGCTGTTGCTGCTGTCACTCCAGCCTCATCTCATACAGCAAGCAAGCACCTTAATGGTACTTTATACTGTTTTCTGTCAACCCTCATGCCATCCAGCATGCTTTTCCCAATAGTGCTCCAGTTGGATTATGAGGTTGCTTGTGATCTGGCTGCAGATTTGACCCACAAGTAGATGACAAAGTTACTTTTTGGGACTCCAACAAAGAATACCTCGGCTAGCATCACCAACTGGCCCAGTTAGCTCCTCCCTGGCCCATATATAGATCAGAACATACTTAACCTTCAAATTATGAGCATCTTGAAATGTTGTTCTTCTCTGTGCAAACATTGCATACAAAAATGGGTATACGGTATGATAGAAAGTTGCTTGCAAAGCTGCAGGGTAACTAAATGCAAAGTAGGAATAGTAAGAAAAATGGATGTGAAGATGAATGCAGATTTTTGTATGTACATTTTAAAAAACTTGCCACCTTGATAGTGTTGGATTTTTGCCTGGGCACACCTTGAGTCTGAAGAATTTAGGTTCAGCAGTTCTGAATGCCACACTATGTTTTGTTTGCAACTACCAAAGCCTAACAGCAGAATCTTGCCTGCACCGACTTACTTTTTTCAGATCTCTATAAGATCTTGCAGCAATTCTGAAGGCTCACACTAGGGATGTGATCAGCACTCACAAAACGTCTTGTCTTATATGATTTTCTCAGTCTTGCCATTCTAAGACTCCCCATCAAGGCGTCCCCCTGCATCAGAGAGATTTCTCAGCTTCCTGAAGAAAGGAGATCCCAGTCTCATTTTTCCCCTTTGTCTGCTTTTTTTTCACTCAGAAGCTGCCAGGTTCTGCTCAGTGCAATGCCTTTTCTGGTAAATCCTGTGTAAGAAAGAGGCTATTTAGCACTGGAATTGTAACAATCTGTGCAGCCTTAGAGTGTGATCAGACAGAGAAACAAGATCATATTGGAGTGCCCTAAAAAGGGTCACCATAAAGGGACCATAAAGAAGGCTGACCGCCAAAGAATTGATGCTTTTGAGTTGTGGTGCTGGAGGAGACTCTTGAGAGTCCCCTGGACTGCAAGGAGATCAAACCTATCCATTCTAAAGGAAATCAACCCTGAGTGCTCACTGGAAGGACAGATCCTGAAGCTGAGGCTCCAATACTTTGGCCATCTCATGAGAAGAGAAAACTCCCTGGAAAAGACCCTGATGTTGGGAAAGAGTGAAGGCAAGAGGAGAAGGGGACGACAGAGGACGAGATGGATGGACAGTGTCATCGAAGCTACCAACATGAATTTGACCCAACTCCGGGAGGCAGTGGAAGACAGGAGGGCCTGGCGTGCTCTGGTCCATGGGGTCATGAAGAGTTGGACATGACTTAACGACTAAACAACAACAACAAAAAGGGTCATTTTGCCGAGTGTGATCTTTAAAGTGATCCTTCCATGCACATGTAATCTGGTCCCCATTGCTCTGGCCCAGTTCCAAAAAAAAAAAAAATTTAAAAAAAATAGATTGCATCCAGAGTAGCTCTGCTGCTGAACTTAAAAAGGTCCAGATGGGCATAGAGCAGGATTGGTCTAGTTTGTAATTTCCTGCATGTTGTCTGGTCACTGGAAAATAGATCAAACCAGACTGTACCAAAAGCAGTCCAAAACACAACTTATATCACCACCTGATTGAACCCTTAGTGCTTCTTTTGCCTTTTCCAGGTGAATCCTATACAGAAAGATGCAATTATGTGCAGGAATTGTAATAAACCTGCACAGCTTGGCATTTCTTTTCAGACAAAATGACTACAAAACATTTGAGAATCCTGCAAGATTTCCTGGGAGATTCCTTGGGGGAGAGGGGTGAATTTACACTAAGGAATCTCACTGTGAGGAAAAAAAAATAGTGATTTATTTATTTATTTACAGTCAGTTTCTCTTTAAGAACAAGAAGCTTCAAGATTCACATCCCTAATTTACAAACACATTCTCAACTCCTGGATACCATGGACCAGGACCAGGTCTTGTTTAGGCCCTATTACACTGAGTGAATAGGATTTCTGCTAGCCCTATAATCGCTGCTGGATTTAGGCAGAAGTTAGATAAACTACATCTTAGAGCTTCACTTTATGAAGAGTCCATATTTTGAAGTTAATTGTTGTGAGCTGGTATGGCTTAGTGGGTTGGAGCATCCAAGGGCCAGGAGTCGGAATCCTTCCCACTATGCCTCCAAGGAGAGGTGACAGCCAAGACCAACCTTACCTGGTTGATAGGGCTACATGCCCAGCTACCTGTGCAGCCTTGGGAAAGCTGCCCAAATCCAGAGCAGCACCAGAAGGATATCTAGATATCCCTGGTCACCATAAATAGGAATCAATTTGATGGCACATAATTATTTTAATTATGGCACCTATTAAAAGATATAACTTAGGTTAAGGTCTCAGCATGTCTTAATATGGCCCTGCCTGTCATCAATGCCATGTACTATACCAACCCCCCCCCCCTTTTAGGACCTGTTAGGGGATCATAGTTCATATCCCTTTTAAGATTCCCATCTTCTTTTTCTTCTTAAAAATGTGTTTTAATGCTTTGGGTGACTTCTGTTACTCTCTTCAAGGGCCCTGAGCTCTAATTGTACTTTATACTGTTTTGGAAAGGGCTCCAAGTAATTGTTTTTAGTAAGTCTTTTTTCATCATCCATGTTCATAAACATTTGGTTAAAGCTGCTCTCTTTGTCACTGATGAAATTTTTACTTTTTCACTTCAGTATAGACCATTCTCTCTTCTGTGAACACACACAGTTAAATAGCTAAATAGCCCCTTATCCTGGTGTATGAGGAGGCAAAATTTAACAGACAAATTAAAACAAATATGTTCAGATTTTCTTTCAGTTCTGTCTTATTTTTAATTTTAGATATGTATACTGAATATGAAACCCATGAAAGATTCTAAACCACAGTATTCAATTCAAAGGTTTTAGAAACAACAAGCTCATACAATAACATACAGCAATGGGAATGCTTTATATTTTGGGGGGGAGGGAGAGAATTTTGCAACCTGTGGGGCCACATAAGGCCTGCTAAACATAAGGTCTGGCCCTCAGGTGAGAGAGAAAGGTCTAAATATAAAGGGGGAAATATAGAGGCACTGCCATGTTTCCAGATGCCTTCAGGAAGCATAAATGTCTAATTTTAGTGCTCTCCCCAGACCCTTTTAAGGCCTGAAATAGAGTTTTTTCAAAACCAGAAGTGAGCTTCCAGTCACATCTGGCTTTCAGAAAATGCACAGTTATGGTCTGCAGAGGTCTTCAGGAAGAATACTTTGTGGGATGGCCTGCCAGACTCTCCATGGCTGCCACTCCCACTTCACAAGGATAAAGTGGTGGATACCAAATGGATGAAGCCCTTTGGTACTGTCCTTCAGCCTCTGTCTGTGGCTTCTGAAAATTAAATAGCTGACTGAGCAACACCCCTCACACTACCAGATAGGCACAGATATATGGCTTACAGGGAGGCACACAAAAAGATGTTACAGCAAGTACAGAAGACAACTTGAACATTCCCTTTGAAACTTTACAGGTATGGTGAGATGTGGTTTTCACTGATATCTCAGGCCTCAGTGCACAAGGATGACCTCACAACAACAACAACAATCTCAAGCACTTACCTTTATTTGCTGCCCTATGTGTGAACAGTTGCCAAAAGTATGCTGTCCACCACTGACACTGGATGGCCTATGGCAACCAGGCTGAGACTCTGGAAACTGTACTTCGACATACCAGGAAGGTCCCAGTGCTTACTATCATTCTCACTTGTCAAAAAAACAGTCAGGGCAATTGCTTTATGTTTGGCTGAGAAGAGGTTAACTGATGACAAAAGGAGTCAGCTTCTGGAATATTCCCCTGCTTGATGTCTCTTTGTGAGTGGCAGTGAGCACAAGAGGGTATTCTGTAGACCATCTTTACTGCTGACATTCAGACTGTATCTTTGATATGTAAAGCTTGGCATTCTTTTTCTTGCTGTCAACACAGGCACAATATTGTGCAGCAATATCAGGCCATTTCCTTGCATTTTGAATCATAGATATAGAAGCACAATATCCTACATTGATAAACCACAGACCTTTTGAAGAATTGAATGTATTCATGTGAATACTTGCCAGGCTGCCACTTCTGTGCTTGTGTACATGTATGTGCATGGACACAGATCTGTGTCTGTAAAACTAAGAAAGAGAAAGAACTGACTCTTATCTTTGGCTCCACCACTGGTCTCTGTGCCCTCTATCCCCTCAACCACATTGGGCACAAGAGGATCTCTGAAAGCCCAGGTCAACACTCTAACCAGTACACCATCACTATTTAACCTCTGAAGCTTGTGGTGCAACACTGCACACAGACAGGAAGGTGGGCACATCCAAATCCTTCTCACCACTTTGTATCAAAATGTCTGGAACAATCTTTGCAGTTAAGTTAAACAACATCAAAGAAATACTTGCCCTTCTTCCTCTGTAATTTAGACTCGGCTGGAAGCCTTTTTGCTTCCAGCTTGAGACACCTTTGCTGATAGGGCAGGTGCAATTTTATCTGAGCAAAAATTACTACTCTTTTAGTTGATCTTGCAAGCAAAATCCATTTCACCCTTCTTTGATGGTAAAGAGCAAAACAAAACACCATGCATGGGAGCTCTGTCTTGGGCAGTTAAGTTATAATTTGAATCTTGAAAGCCGAAAGTGTGCCCTCGACACAAGGTATTTCTATCTAATCTATGTGAGCCGTTCTTCAGACACCCTCCCTCCAGCCACTTTTTGAAAAGCTGAAGGTCAAGGATCAGAAAAATAATGCTGTATTTTGTGACCTTGTTGACACATTATGGTCTGAGGTGTGCAATTCTTTCGTATCCCTTAGTGTATAAATATATGGGAACACATTGGCTGTGGAATGGTAATCATTCACCTGTCATTGCACATCATACTGATAAAACAATGGGGTGAAATTATCACAGTTCCAGGCAGATAAAAATGCAGCTCATGTGCATGAGAGAAATTAGGGCTGCTAGTCAGCTGCTTTTAGAGTATCTTAACTTGTGGACTTGCAAGTGCCATCATTTTACTTTTGGCATCGATTTTTAACTCAGCCTTGATTATAATTCCAGGTCAAATTTTACAATTCTATTCATTAAATGAACCTATGTGTGCAAAAACTGAAATCTACTGTTTGGCTTATGTTTGTTTTGGTTCTTAATTATCATTTAGTTGGTTTTTTACATTATGAAGGCAACATACATAGCTTTCCTCCTTATCCTGTTTTATCCTCACACCAGTCTTGTCAGGCTGAGAGACTGTGACTAGCCCATGGTGATTCGAACCCATGACTCCTGAGTCCTAGTCCAACACTCCAAGTAAGTTCAACACACAGTTTTAATGCATTTTACAAATGAGATATGAGTGTCTATTGTGTCTCCAAAATTTCATATGCACCAATGCAAACATGAACAAATTTTGTAGCCATTTTGATTTTCCAGTGCAAGTCAAAGGGAGGCTAAATTTATAAACTAATATGAATCCAGGCTGCAAATCAAGTTGAATGAGACACAAATTACTCCAAACCAAATTCAAATTCATTCTCCAGTCTCAAATTGGCCTCAGATTAAATCCCCATAGGCTCAATTCAGGGAACCCATGCCTCTGTATTGTTGTTGTTATATGCTGTCAAGTCATCTCCAGTTTATGGCTACTCTATGAATGGACAATCTCCAAAATCTCCTGTCTACAACAGCCCTGCTCAACTCTTATAAACGCAAGATTGTGGCTTTCTTGATGGAGTCAATCCTATTTGATCTTCATCTTTTCCTGCTGCCTTCAGTCTTTACGAGCATTATTCTCTTTTCCAGCAAATCTTTCCTTCTCGTTATGTGTCCAAAGTAGGGCAGCTTGAGCTTCATCATTTTTGCCTGTAGAGAAAGCCCAGGCTTGATATGATCTAAGACCCATTTGTTTATTTTTTCTGGTTGTCCAAGGTTTCCCACAAAGCTCTCCTCCAGCACCATATTTCAAATGATTCCATTTTCTTCCTGTCAGCTTTCTTCACTTTCCAACCTCCGTATACACAAATATTAAAATATATGGATAAACTACATATACTACAGAGCAGTTAGACTTTCTTATTTTCTTGTTCACAATAAGTGCACAGAGCCCTGTCAAGGATGGGATCATAATGCATGGGAAGGGGGTGATCTGAGCATTGTCTCTACTGCTTTCTTCCCTATTTGGACCCTGGGCTACGACATGGCAGGGAAACATATTTTCCAGAGTAGGCAGATTATATGATGAGAGTGAGAGAAGAGGGAGAAAGAAAAGATGGAAAAAACCAGAGAACGGAGGAAGAGGAACTGAGGGCAATTTCTACTAGGACAGTAAGGACCACTAGTGAGCAGGAGATTGGACTCGATGGCCCTTCCAATTCAATTATTCTATGATTCTATGAAGTAAACTGCAAGCAAGGCCTTGCCACTGGGAGGTGTCTCACTGATAACAGTCATTTTAAATGGAGAGGTAATAGCAATATAATTTCCAAGTAGAGATGGGGGTATTCGTATACGAATACAAATACCCCCACATAGCTGGATGTAACAAGGCTCCACTCACGCGTCTGCTGCTGCCGCCGGCTCCACTCTCCCTTCCAATCACTCCGGAGCTCGCCGTCAGCTAGCCACTCATCAGCCTGGCAGGGAGACTCATCTTCCCTCCTTCTGCCAGGAGTGGATAGTCGACTGCGAGCTCTGGAGCAATTGGAAGGGAGAGTGGAGCCAGCGGCAGCAGCGGATATGGGAGTAGACGGGGCCACACCCTCGTTAACTCCAGCTGTGTGGGGGTATTCATATATGAATATGAATACCCCCATCTCTATTTCCAAGTTTACCTTCTGTTCTACCCTTTTTTCTCTCATAAACCCTGACGTAAGAGAAAAGGCTATTATGGAGAAGGAAGGGAGGGGAGAGCAGGGAAGAGACCCAAACTTTCCTCATGTCCAGAGACATCCTTTAAAAATACAAACCACACGTCCTATATATATTATCAGACGTCTTTTTTTAAGTGGCTGCCATTATGTAACCAACCTCAAAGAGTCAATAAATGTAAGATAGGCATCCTAACCTATGAGGAACCCCTAAGATCCCTAACACTTTTTCTAAACAGAAAAAAGAAAACCGGTGAGGGGAGGACACAAAACCAGCCTAACTGAGGACAGAGTGTGCTCAGTCAAGGAATGCGGACTGGCAGGACCTGCTTCTCTACCTCATGCCGCAAAATGCTGTGGGGCAGCCTTGGGTCCTACAATGATGTATCCAATGTAGACATGGGGATGGAGATGGCATCTGGGTCTGCAACATGGTCTGTTTCCTATGTCAGCAACTCGGTTGTTGCTCGAGGTGGACGACTATGTGTATGCCGGCAGAGACTTTTGACCCAGAGCTCTTGCAAGAGAAACACGATACTCCAGGATGGACTGTTCACTAGTGATGATACATTTAAGTGGTTTTAACAAGAAGCATAGTAGCTGTGGGGTACAAGTAGTATTGTGTGATTATCTGTTCTGGCTGGGTTTGTCTGTAGAAGATTGTTCCTGGTTCTGTTCATCTATTTGATCATTTTGTTGGATGGGTGTTGCAGACTGAGATATGCCTTAAGCCTCAAGTTGAACTTTCAGTCTGACAGGTCAAAGAGGATCCAGCTGAATCATACAGCTTGGCCCTGGGCAATGGATTTCATAGGTGGGAGTTGGAAGCATGGAAACATGTGTAGCTGTCAGTTTCTGTTAAAAGGTGGTGCTTGTGCTTATCTGTCTATTACACGGTCGAGAAAGAGGACCTGCCATGTGGTCTAGTAAAAGCTGAGGTTCGTGGTGGAATGGAAGTTAATCATGGCATGATCAACCTACATACAATGTGAGAATGGTGGCAGAGAACAGCTCCTATGTCCAATCAGTTCGCTGATGTAAAAGGTTTTCTCTTTAGGTGTAGGAGGTAATGGGATTTGGGAGAGAAGCTCATGGGCTGGATGACCATCCTTCATGGTTGTCATCTGGCCTGCATATTAGAGATTCCCCATACCTATTCTACAGTGGTAGAAACAATTCTGAATTCCTCTAAACCCTCTTCATGTGTTACTAAATTACATGTACTCAACATGAGTGAAGAATCCTGCCACCCCTGTTGCTTATTCTGTTGCCCTCTCTTCGCAGAAGATGACAGTCCAAGGAGGACAGCCCCTGCTGTCAGTCAAAGTTCTCCATATAGTTGGGAACTTTGATGACTCCAAATTTTGTGAAAGGCAGGAATGTAAAACTTCTCACTCAGTTCTTCATTCTTGTCACTTTTAAGGCATCTCATCCTGATGAGACACCTTGATGAGGAATTTTCAAGCTCTGCAGGATTCTTGGCTTCCAGATAAGACTGAAGGCGACAAGGGGCATTTTTCTTCTCAAGGTCTTGTAATTTCACAACCTATCTCCATGCAAAACTGTGTCCTTTCATTTTGAGAAACAAAGCATACAGCAAGCACTGAATGATTGGCTGATCATTTTTTAAAAGACAGAAACAACTAGAGATGTGCATTCATATTCAGAAATATTTGGAATTCACTGAAAAATGCCCTTCTTCCAACTGCTATGCTAAAGCTGTGCTGTTCCCCCCCCCCCTCCCACTGTTAGCACAGTTCCCACCCACCACAGGCTATTTGTTGCTCCAGTCTGCCTACCAGTGTTGCCCAGGGTATTTTCCTACTCCTTGATGTGTCCTGTCCTCTGCTTCCCCAGTGCTGCTGGCATTTCCTGCTGGCATTCACACTGTTCAGGGTTCAATCAGCAGGCCCATTACAGTCATTTCCTAATGCCTGGATCCTGCTGGCTGTTGGTGTGTACTCTTTGTGTTTGGCACAATCACTGAGAATGTGTCAGAGGACACTGGGAATTTTTTTCAAAATGCTTTGCCTGTTTGCGTTTTTTAAAGGAGGGAATTAATTAGTATATTGTATTCATACTGACTGCAACAGAATTCTGGATATCGGGAAATTCAGAATTTTTCAAATTCCAAAATCCGAATCCAAAAGGCTGTAATTTCAAATTCAAATTCCAAATCTGTATTTTGGTGCTAGTGCACATCCCTAAAAACAACCTCTCGGATGCTTCTAATCCTTGAAGTGCATACAGAAAAGCAGCAGCCATTATTATTTTGTGCAAGTTGCAATATCTGGTGTTAAAACCTTGTTTGCATTATAGTGTTACTTCTACTAATTTGCTCAATTTGTGTGAAAAATCATTCTTGTCTAAAATACCTTGGCCTGTCCTGGCAATGAAGAGAATAATTTTGCAATGCCTTATCCGTTTACAATAGGGCAAGACAAGTGAGGATTCTTATCCCTAGTGAACAGCCTCTATGGATAGAGGAGGTTCCCTTCTTCAAACTGTTCCCCTTCACATGTTGAGGGCAATGGAACCAGTGATGGAGTGACATGAGGCTAGCATGTTTCCTCTCCTTGCATGTTGAACCTGCAGTTTAATGCTGCCTGAACTGCCTTTATTTTCAAGGTATTTTGGTGTGTGTTTGATCAAGCAAATAAAGCTGTCATGTCATTGATTGGTAAAGCCCCAAATTTAACTGGTAAAACTGAGAATTAAGAGCATGAAAAACTGACTTCATCTTACACTTGAATGCATATTTGAGATAAGGTGTGGTGTTTACTTTTTGATGTCTCCTTCACATAATGCAAGATACCAATTTATCCTGCAGTCATCATATTGAACATGAATATGTGTATCTACCCTAACTTATCTTGTACTTCTTCCAAACATTTTTTTAAAAAGCCCTCAAAAACCATGTAATGAAGTTTTGACTGTATGCAAATATATTCCCATTCAATTGAAAAATTAATTAAGCAATCACTGAAATAAGGGTGATCGACCAATTGATACACAGCCTTGAAAGACATCATTATATTATATTATATTATATTATATTATATTATATTATATTATATTATATTATAATTATATTATATTATATTTATTATATTATATTATATTATAGGGCCTGGAATTAATCAGGATCTATTGGACAGCACATCTATATCCGGCAGTTATGATATCTCCAACTTTAATAGTGTCTATAAAGAAGCATAATCAATACTTCTGTGGCATGGTTGTGCTAAACTGACCATAATAAAGGAAGCCAGACAAGCCGTCTCCATTTCAGGTTTCTGTTAGCAGAGGTGGCTCTAGTTCCTCTCCACCTCTACCTCATATTTCACGCCTTCATGCAATATTCACTACTAAAAATAAAAGTTCCATATCAGGATGGAATTAAGAGTGATAGCTTCAGTCAAAAATGCAAGCAAAGATGAAAAGACTGTCTTGAACTGCAAAGCCCACGGGGCTAGCGGCCATTTAGAAAAAGCACAATAAAGAACCAGCCAGCAAAATGCAGCTCAACAGTTCACTCAGCTATAACCTCTCCATTTATTTAGACTGTAGCTGCCAGAAGAGTAAAGTTAGGGATAGTGTCCCTTAAGTAGCAAGCAAGTGTTAATAGGGGTGTGCTATCCGTTGTAGAAATAAATAAATAAATAAATAAAAAGAACAAATTGGTTTCAAAGATTGTTTTAATAAGATGCACCCTGCTAAATCCCTCTACCATCCCCCATAGAAGAAAATAAAAAGAACAAATTGGTTCCAAAGATTGTTTTAATAAGATGCACCCAGCTAAATCCCTCTACATTTCCAATTGTTCTTTTGTGAAAACTGACACTAAAAGAAATACAGGCAGCATGCTTGTTTACTGCACTGAAGGCAGAGTTTGTCACTCTGGCTAATCTTGGCTACTGACACGTTCCATTAGAAACTTGCAAGGATTTAGCTTGGTACAACTTGTTAAAATAAAATGTTGTACCTCTTGGTGGTTGTTTTCTTTCCCCCCCACCCCCTTCTTCTTTTTCTTCCATCAAAATGGTAAACAAAGTTATGGGGTAGGATGCACACGAAACCAAAGAAAATTAAACCTCAGGACAAGAAAATTAAACCCCAGGACAAGAAAATTGAGCATGTAAGGTAGTCAACAGGAGTTAAACATGTTCAAGGTGAGGTGCAATCACAATTGTAAAACTCAATCGGAAAATGCATGACACATTGTGTCTGTAAGCAACACCTTGCCACAGTAATAGCATGCATCATAAATGGAGGGGTGGGGTGGGGTGACCTGCACCGTTGCCAAAGATCTTGAGCCAAAGAGTCTACCAAAATGTGGTCAGTGACCGTGATTTTTCATTGTACTGTCTCCAGGGATTTAGAGTGGCAAAAAGCAATTTCCCCCTTGAAGGAACTACAGGTTCTTTGGACAATAATTCTCACATTAGAGTCCCCAACTTCATACACACATTCACGGAACCTTGTTCAGATCAACAGGGGGACCGCCAACATAACAATTGACCTGGACTGTATAAATTCCATGGCTTACCCTGCAAAGTTGACCATAGTCACTTCTTACCCAGGATAATCTTGATCTTAGGGCCAGCCCTGTGGAGAACATGATTGTGGAACAAATGCCTCTGATGGGAAACATTTTCCTTACTAAAGTATGTTTTTCCTCTGGAGAAAGGAAGCAAAGGAGATCTATGAGACTGCCTCGGGAGTTATGTAGTTTAATTAAAATAAACATGCAAAAAAAGAAGTGTGCTAGCCTTACCTCCTGCTGTTGCTCTCCATGTGTGGAGCATGACGATCTGATGACGACAACCTTCTCTCTGAATGATTCTTCAGGGCTTCTAACTGTGTGAGTGAGAGCTTCCACTTGTTGATGAGATTCTCTTCAGACCAACACTCTCCATATCAGCAAAGCACAAAGATATAAGAGGTAACACTAGCATGGCCTTTCTTCACATGTTCACTTTAACTAAACTACATAATGCTTGAACAGGTACAGGTGGATAGATGAACAGACAGACAGATGTAAGCCTTGTTTAATCATTAAACATTCAGGGAGCCAGAACACACTTAATTTTGCCCTCTTTGTTCCCCAACTCTATCACCCTCCCTTTGCAGAAGGCAATAATCTGATGCAGAGGGCCTCTGCTGTGCACGGAGACTCTGTATGATTTGCAACCCTGATTTTCTCCTGTGGAGAGCCTCCATAGATAGCAATGGCTCTCATTCTCAAAACTAATCACCCTCCACAAACAGGAGAGCAGTGGAGGTAATGATGGAGGGACATGCTGATATACAATACCTTAAGTTATTGAATAGTACTATAAAAAGGTAGCCATATTTATCTTTAGTGTTTTAAGAAAGAAAGAAAGAAAGAAAGAACAAGAAGTCATGTAACACCAGACTGCCCAATATTAATTTCATTTATTTATTTAGATTAACCAGGGTAGAAAACAGTACATGAGCACTTACGTTTTTAGAACAAGTCATGTTTCACCAGACCCAAACACCTGGAGTCACACTCAAGGCTGGAAAACACACTTTCATGTGAAATGGTAGAAAGAATGGACACAGCTTTTATCATGGGACATTGTTCTACGGTAACAATGGACTCCACTGAGGTACTGACTTCACCTTCTTTGGATGTTGCATTGCCTGAAACAAACAAACAAACAAAAAAAGAGACCTTAATAGCAAATATCAGGAGATTTGTTGCAATATTTTGTGCCACATGTCATATTGGTTTACCTATAATCTGGGGACAGTGTTTGCTATTGCGTGGATTACAATGTTCTAGAAGGTCTTCAGTGTATGTCTTCTCTGGCAAGCTTTCTACAGCCACTGGGCTTGGGGGGGGGGGGGGGACCAATATTAAGTATTTAAATCCTTGAAGATTAACTTGGAACTTTAAGGCTGAAATGGCTTGCCTTTGCAGCAGTGCTAGTGAACAGAAATGGGGAAAAACTGTTAGTTCTGTTTGTCCCATTTTTTACTTGTTTAAAATCTCAGGTTCTCTTTGACCTGAATATTTGTGTATATGCAATTTTTTCAAAATGTATGTAAGATTTCACTCCACTTGCACTGTCAAATATAGGTGTCAAAAATGAGCAGAAAGAAAGGTGGTGGTGGACAATGCTAATTCGGCACTAACAACATTGAATACATGGAGTTTCAAATTAATCTCAGGCATTTAGATGATGGCTATTCAGAATTCTGAGTTTGAATGGACAAGTCTGACCATTTCTGTTTCTTCCACATTTGAATATTTAAATATTGAATATACTTTCCATCCAAAGTGTGAAATGGTTTGTGAACATTTGGACAAATCCTTACTTGTTTTTGTTTTTTGTTTTAAAGGAATTGAGACTCAATTTTGACCATCTAAAAGCTTCAAAGAATTCTGCCCCACCATACGGACTGCTCTTCCCATTGAAGAATTTACTGGATCTCAGTTACAGAGGACAATTACAATAGTGTTGTTTTGATGGAGAAGTGTTTCAAGCATCCTTCCCAATGGTTCCTATAAGATACAAGAATATAATGCACCATCTCTTCCCCACAAAGCAAAGTCCCTCCCATTTATTTTTAACAGGCAGTCATGTGCCTCTTACTCAAGCTGGTGAAGTGCAGTGTTGAATCTTTGCCAGACTGTGTCCCTCATTCTTTCTCATGCACACACAAAGCGCAGAAATGATTAAATCAGTACAAAACCAGAACACATTTAAGTCAGAATAGTCAGTTCTGCAAAATTTACATACTACAGAGACAGAATCAGAGAACAATATGAACAGCCCCCAACAACACAAATTTATTTAAACAAATGCATTCAGAAAGCTGGATTGTTCTAAGCCTGTTTGTGCCAGACTCCTTTTCTCAGAAGCAATAAGCGCAAGTAAGATCTCATGTAACCATGTTTTATTTCACAGACAAAATAGTAACAACAACAACAACAAATGTCAACTCTGCCCAGAAAAAGATGAAACTGTGTCACTCCTCATATAATAATATATTTTTTTAAACCACGGGCTGTTGGGTTTTCCTTGTAATAACATTTCATAATTTCTCGATTTTCGATGAGAGTCCAAGTTTTGTGTTTACGTTGTTCCAGTAGCTTAGCAGCAGCCTGTCCTTGTTCCTCAATAGGGTCTGCTGAGCCCTGTAACCCATTTGTCACCAGATGCCCAGGGCCTATAGCATCTGATGCGGTCCTTGATGACCCGGGCAATGACTGATCCGGTATGGATTTCTGTTTATTTCCTCTCATCATAATTGATGGTTGGTGGACACAGTTGGTCTGGCTTCTCAGTTGAGACCTGTCTGGCTTGGGAGACCCTTCAGCATAGCTCTCAACCACACTGAAGCATGCAAGCCCCTCCGCCTCAACAAGGCCTGTGCCCCTCAGAAGCTATTGATGTAAAATTGCTGCTAAAGTGTACATGTTTCTGAATTTCACTTCCATTCGCTGTTAGCAGCCACTTTCCAAAAGATTCTTCTCCATTAGTTGACTCACTATTGTAACTCTGATTAGCTGAAGTCCCTTCAAGGTCCCAGTGGTAAGGGGGTGTTGCTCCTACTGGAGCAACACCCCCTTAGATTGATTCCCCCCCAAAAGATTGCTTCACTGGCTATGTAGAGCTGGAGCAGCGCAGCAAGCAGGAAACAGAGCCAGATCTGGAAGAGGACCATTTGACCCACCAGAGGGAAGGGTTCTTCCACCTCCATGACAGGGGCAGCAGCCTTCCTCCTGGGCCCGAGAAGCGCATTCCACTCACCAGCAGCCCTCCGCTCACTTCAAAGGAGTCCATTAAGAAAGAAAATGAAGGCTTGATTTTTGCTGTACAAGAACAAGCACTCCAAACAAACATGATGAGAGCTAAGATCCAAGGAATTAGTGCTAACAGCAAATGTTGACTCTGCCAAGAAAAAGTGTCACACCTCATCTGTGAATGTCCAAAGATGGCACAAACAGATTACCAAATTAAACATGATAGAGTGGCAAAATTAGTGCACTGGTCATTATGCAAAAAATATAACTTGCCAGCCTCCAAAAATCCATGGAAATATCAGATAGAGAAGGTGTCAGAAAATGATGATGTCAAGATCTTGTGGGATTTCCAAATCCAAACGGACAGACACCTTGAACATAACACACCAGACATAGTAGTAATAGAATGAAGAAAAGTCTAGATCATTGACATTGCAATTTCAGGGGATGCCAGAGTTGAAAATAAAGAATTGGAAAAACTAACAAAATACAGAGACCAGGCAATCGAAACATCTCGCTTGTGGATGAAACACACTTCAGTGGTCCCCATAGTCATCAGGGCTTTGGGAGCAATATCACGAAATTTCATACAGTACTATAAGCAGTTGCAGCTCTCAGAAATAATACCATCAGAGCTACAAAAACCAGCAATATTAGGAACAGCATACATACTGCGCCGACATTTAACAGATACTTAGGTTTTTGGTTAAAATTTGTGTCTGTTATATAATACCAGTCAATGTTTTTATAATTTTGATTGACTGTGCCTGGTGTTTTTGAAGACGAGGAAGAAGGAGAATGGTTCTTAACAGCTATTTTGAAGGCTATGCTTCAGCCATCTGCTGTTTTCTTCAAAAATTTCTCCTTGTGCAATATTAAAAAACACAAGCGGGCAGTCAGCACACTTGGGGCAAAAATCCATAGATGTTTTGAAGGGCTGACCTCTTGATGAAGGCTATAGCATCTACAAACACCCTTACAGCAAACTTTAATGAGGGAGAAGCTTGCACAGTCTCTTGTCTCCCACCAACCCCACCACCCAGTTCTTTTCCTTTCTGGAATCAGATTTGGCTGCTTTGGAAGCAAATCCACTTCTTATTGTTCTTTTGAAAGATTCCTTTGCTAGCTGGCCACCTGATGAGGTGCTGCCTTCCCGATGATTGCTTGCGTTGCACAACTCTGTCCTTCTTTGATTTCTCTTCAGGGTGCTTGATTTGTCTCTTTGGTCTGTCAAGGGAAATGTGTATTTGCACAGTGAAAAGAAATGATTTGCAAATATGTTGGGCATATGTTAGCATTCATTGAATGCTGTCACTGCAATAGAATCATGGGGATTGTAAAAGTCCAAACAGGAGTGTGAATACAGCAAAGATGCCAGCTACAGCTTGCTTGCTTCAGAATCCTACATTTGGGTGCTTAAGGGAAATATTTAGCAACTTAAGGCTTTCTGCCATCACCCAACCATGCTGCTGGTGTTCTCTTTTCTTTTGGCAAATGCAGAAGCCAGTCCAATTCATTTGGAGACAAGCGAGATGAAGACTTGAAAAGGAAAAGAGAGATCTCATTCTCAGTAGGGCGTTGTCATCTTGGGGCACCATAACAGAAGCCCTTTTGTTAGTTGTGCTACCATATACTAATATGGCTAGCATAGTTCAAAGTGTTGCAACAGCAGACTTTTACTAATCAATGAATGTTGCTTGTGGTTACTATTTTTCTTATTAATATTGCCACTTAATCTTTTTCACAGCTGAATCCTTGTGTGTAATTTTATCTTAGAACTGCAGGGCTGGAAGGGACCCTATGGATCACTGAGTCCAGTCCCTGTCAAGGAGACAAAGTGGGGAATCAAACTCTCAACCTCTGGACCTAAACCACTGAGCTATCCAGAAATTCATGGAGCAGGCTTATGGAACACTGCTCCATTTCTACTCTTGTAATGCCATCTAAATCACCAGTGATGACTACACTATTGGATTTTTGAACCCCTGCTATAATGTACACGTCCTCCAAGAGTAACGCTTTTTCATTCCATTAGTAATAGAAAATGCAAAGCATTGATAAGAAGAGAGCAAACAGGAAGTAAGGAGATAAGTTGTCTTTTGTGTACATGTTGGGGAAACCACTGTCTCTATTGTGTGCACTGAAATAAGATTACAGTGGTGCCTCGCTAGACGATTGCCTCGTTAAATGACGAATCCGCTAGACGATGAGGTTTTGCGATCGCTGTTGCACTTCGCAAAACGATTTCCTATGGGCGCTTTTCGCTGGACGATGTTTGCGGGCCTCTCCCGTGACCCCCCCACCCCTTTCAGAAGCCTCCCGGGGCGCAGGGGAAAAGCGGAATTTTTTTATTTCCAGCTTTTCCCCCTGAATTTTCAGGGCAGAGAAAGCCTCTTTTTAGCCCGCCCATCAGCTGTTCGTCGGGAGAGGGGAGGGGGAAGGAGGGGAGAAGAGGACAAAATGGCTGCCGGGGCTTCTTCAGCAGGTAAACATGCAGTGGAAAAGCACCCGGCAAGCCTCTGAAAGCAGCGCTTTGCTGGGGGGTGGTGTGGGGGGGGTGGCAGGCCTGCCCCTGCCACCCCACCCCCACCCCCACCCCCACCCACTCACCTCTTGGCAAAGCCCCGCTTCCAGAAGCCTCTGGGGTGCTTTTCCACTGCCTGTGCCGCAAAAGCCTCAGAAGCCTCCTATCAGCTGTTGGTCGGGAGAGGGGAGGGGGGAAGGAGCGGAGAAGAGCACAAAATGGCTGCCGGCTGCCTGCTGCCTGCCGGCTTTTAGCTGTTTGGTGCTCTTTTCTGGATGTTCCGCTGCTACCAGGCACTATGAGAAGCCGGGCTCAGTCTACAGTACCTGGTAAGTGACTTTCTTTTAATTTTTTTTTAAGTTTCTGTGCTTTTCTTTCCCATCGGAACGCATTAATTAAATTCCAATGCATTCCTATGGGAAATTTGGTTTCGCAAGACGATGTTTTCGCAGGACAGCGATTTGTCTGGAACGGATTAACATCGTCTTGCGAGGCACCACTGTATTCAGAATTCATTACACACCCTTCAAGTGTGGCAGTGGCTGAAATCCAGTAGTAAGTCACAACTAATGTAGGCCCATTGAATCAATGGAACTTTCAAAGCAGCTGACCCACCAAATCCCCACTGATTCAATGGACCTATTCCAGTTGCAACTTGCTACTTGATTTCAGGCTTTGATTTCAGCAGTCCCTAATGGAGGCCTGAATATGTCTTCAGCACTGTCTGGGTGAGTTACCACCATCTCTGGTGGGAGCAGACTTTTCCAGTTAAGGAAGTCTTACCTTCAACAGTTTCTAGTACCAACGGCACATGGGCAATTGAGGATCCTCAGTTAGAGCTTTCAAAGGATGGCCATGCAATTGCCTTGTGTTGGGGAGGTAACAGCAGAATTGGATCCCAAGGGGCTTCTGAGATAGTGTAATTGTCTGGACTCAGCATTTGAGGAGAATTCTTTCCCCATTCCTTATGTAGAGTGTCTGGCCTTTTACTTTGGGTCTGACTGGCTCCAGTCTATTTTACACAATCCTCAGTTTTACATCCCCCCTCCCTTAATTTCTCTTCACAATGGGAGGAAGAACCCCAGTTTAACCACACCATTTTTCTCTTGCCATGGGCTTAAATGTTACTCTGTTAATGAACTGTAATTTTCCATCACCACATTTTCCATTTATGTCTTGCGCAGACAGCATGTAAATGGCATCTACTGCAATACTGCAGATGTTGTGCAGAACTATTTTTGGAGTAAAGCTTAAGGGAAAACAAAAAAAAA
The DNA here is from genome assembly GCA_037013535.1 of Intellagama lesueurii. NCBI lineage: Eukaryota > Metazoa > Chordata > Lepidosauria > Squamata > Agamidae > Intellagama > Intellagama lesueurii. Next base: position 87,971,422 of record JBAJHW010000004.1, on the reverse strand, counting down.
ACATGTCCTTACTAGTCTGAAAGGATTTTTTTAAAAAGACAAAACAAACAAAAAGAAAACACATCCCAAGTATAGTTTCTAAGAAGAATGTGAATCAAGGCTGACAGACTATATCACAACATGCAGCTTGACTTAATTTGAAATGGTCAAACTGATACGCTATATCACTTGTCTAGTAAAAAGGGGGGGGGGAGACACAAAAAACCCCATAATGTGAATCAATGAAAAAGATGGACCATTGTATGTGCATGGTATTAGAAGAGGAATGGGCAGGTTACTGAGGCTGCAAATAACAATTTAAATCCTTGCAGGCAAGGAGAAGGAATTACAGTTTGTTTTTGCTCCTTGTGTTACCAGATGGTGAAACATTTTCTGGTGCTTTCAACTTAAAGGGGGGGGGGGAGGGTTGTATAAAAGAACATTTTAAAAGGTGAAACATCAGCTCTGTTTATTGCTTCTTCTGCGGTGGCAGGAGGGCAGGAGTCTAGCCCTTGTTGCTTTTTGAGTACCCTTCACTTCTTATAATGGGAAAACACATCAGCTTTGTATAGGCTGCCTCAGAAGCATTTGTGAAGTTGCAAATACCGTCTCAGAGGAAAAGCACTCAATCTCACATTGGAGGCAAGAAATCTTGTAGAACTGGAAAATTCCTCGTCTAGGTGCCATCTTGTGCTGATGGCCTAAATCAATGAGGAGTTTAGCAAATACTGTATTATTTCAGTCCCGAGGGGGAGCATTTTCTAGGCCCAAGATCCTCCAGGACCACACCAGCCCTCCAAAAGAAAGCAAAAAAATAAAATAAAAAAAAATGAGTAGGTCACATCAATATTTTGAATTTTAAATTTTTTTAGCATTTTTTTTTTTTAAAAAAATACAACATGAAGGGGCCACGTTGTGTTTTACTGGCAGTTCATTCCTCCACAAGAGAATTAGAAGCATAATTCCCTCAAAGGCGGCTTAAAACTTGGGAAAACTGACTTCAGGGAGATTCAGAAGCTGTAAGTTACAGCCTTGAGGTACTCCATGTAACCTGTGGGTCGCTCAGTTCTTACTCTTGTCTGAGAAGAAGGATTCTATGAACACATCCTTATCTGGATGGGGGATTATACACACAAGTCTTCAAGAAATCTTCCCAGATTATGAGCTGCTTGATATACCTTGCAAGTCTTGGCCAATGACAAGATTTCTTCCTAATCTCAACAGTTTAGGTGGCTTCCCCCAGTATAGCATCAGGAATGTCCACTCTGCTGAAACAACTAATTCCATTTCAGACAATTTAAGGCATTCCTCCCTTGCATGTAACACATTGATCCATATCAAGGCACAACTCTTTATACTTGGAATCTTATATATTAAGTGCATCTGATTTTATTTTTGTGTGTTGCTCTGGTAGTATAATTTCCAAAAAACCAGCACCTGTCAATCTGAGTAAATAATCATGACATTCACCTCAAATAAAGTCTTTTGTCTGGAAATTTTATTGTAACACTGTTGCTGCAGCTTTCAAAGTGGATTTATGAGATATAAGAAGGGTAGTTTTGTATTATGCACTTATAGAGCTATTTTTAATTTCCAGACACTGTGTGGTTGTACATTTCCTCTCCATCATCACAAACAGCACAATAAAATCTCTCTCAACAACCAGGAAACTCTTGGAAGCCACAGGAATGTTTTACTTCCATAACTGACTGCTGAGTCCTTTATTATTATTATTATTTTCAGACAAAGTTAACAGATTGCCCAGTTCTTTGGGGAAGAGCTATAGATACAGCTGACTTAGCAGTTGCCCAAGACCCCCCACTAAATTTCAACAAGAAAAGTAGATAATATTGGAGAAGTACTAGATTAGCTAGCATTAACACATCTGAGAGGCCCATTTGGATCATCCTATGATTGACACCTAAGTTAAGGAAAGTTTGGTTTTCTGTCTAGAATTGCCTACCTCTCAATTCAGGGGTCAGAACCTCCAGGCATTTTTTACTATAATTTCCACAGTCCCTTACTGTCATCCAAGCTGCATGAAGCTGTTGGAAATACAGGCCAAAACGTCCAGAGAACCACAAGTTTTCATTTTCTCTTTTAAGTGATATCTTTGTGTGTTTTTATTGTGAACTGAAATCCAATAGTAAGTCACAACTTGAATAGGGCCCATTGAATCAATGGAAGGGGTTGACTCACCAAATCGCCACTGTTGCCGTTCTAATCTGTTGCACTTCTCATGAGCCTTTGATTTGACACTTTTGGGTGTTTAACACCAAATGAAATAAAGCCTGAATATGCACAGCTGTATTTCTTCACCGTAATGTCCTCCACAACCCTTTCCTATGTTTTCCTCTCTTCTCACCTTTCTATAGACTCCGGAACTGACAATATGGGGGTAATGTCACCCAAGATGGGATAACAGGCCTCTCTTTTCTTATGTCACAACCATTGATCTAAAATGATTTGTGTGATAGAAGATGCTCTGGTTTCCCTAAAGTAAGAATGGGCAGGGGGAGATAATTTATTGATTTGCAAAAATGAATTTATTGATTTCCCATCATCAGGAGGGAACAGCGAGCATCAGATTCCTTTTCTTTTTTCCTTTTCAAATTATGAGCAAGTAAATGTGCCCGTAAAAATGCATATTTTTTTTAAAAAAAGAATGCTTGCAAAGATCCTTTAGTGGGAAAAGGTGTAGAAACAGATGTTAAAAATGCACGTGTTAGAAAAACTGTGTACCAAAATACACACAGATTTTTGTGCAGAAATCAAAAAGAATGCCCCACACCTGAGTATGGAACAAAGTGATGAAGAAAATCCAGTTGGAATTTGGGAAAACACAACAAAATTGACAGTGACCCTAAAGTGACCTTTCTCCTTCCCTTGAGAATTTGTGCACATGTGTCATCACAGAGCCCACATATGTAAAGCTGATGTTCTTACGGAAATCTGAATGACAGAAAAAATTATTTTAAATCCTACCATTTCACATTACACTGGTTTGTGGTGCATCCATCTGTATTTCTGGGATAGATCTCATAGAATCATTCTGCTATTGGTCCACAGGTTATGTACATGGCTAATGAGATAGCATATGCTGATTATCCTATGGTGCTGTCCTCTATGATTTCACTTGCAGTTGAAAAGGCACAAACATCCAGAGAAAAAGAAAGAGAGAATTTTCCCCAGAGCCACTGCTAATCACTTCCTCTTTATCTGTAGCTGAAATAGAAGAATCCACATGCAGTAGACTTGCAGGCACCTGTGTTCAACAGAGGGACACACATGACTCTGCCATGTGTTGAATGATCAGGAGGAAATGTCATTAATGTTTGTCAGAAAGGGTTAACTGTATGTACAGAGAGCAAAATGGAAGGAACATGATAACTTTTCCTCATGAATGTCAAATAGATGTTCATGCAAGGCATCATGCTGGTGCACTATGGCAACAGTGGTTGGGGAGACAATCCATCGGGGGCCCCTCCACACATTCATTCAACACATGGAGGGGGTCTTCAGGCTTTCCTCTGACTTTACAACATACCTTTTGCCTTCCTTTCAAATGGCTCATATGTCTTGCCTGAGGAAAACTCTCCGTCCTACCTGGAACGCCTTTAAGCAAGACACAGTGACAACCTGGAAATGCATAGGCATCCCACTGAGAAATGTTACTAGCTTAATTGGCACTCTTTGGCTGTCTCATTGTGCCTGAGGAGGAACCTCTCAAGTTCAACTGGAGTACAATTTGACTGGCAAAGCAGAGCTGATGTGATCCAGGCTTTCAGAATGCTACAGAAGCACCTCAGCTTGCAGTCCTGGGATCCCCTACAATGGCAGATGCTTTACAGAAAGTAGCATTGCTAAATCTCAGTATGCTGGCTGAAGTCTCAGAGAAATGTTATATGGGTTTGCATATGAAGCAGAGTGTTTATTTTTGTTGGATAAGTGGCTTTTAAGCAGAGAAGGACAACCTCCAGAAGATCCGAAGAGTCTTTGTCATCATGTTAAGAAAATTAAAAACAAAAGCAAGGGATAGGACAAAAAGCTTGAAGTATTTTAAAGACTAACAAATTTGTCTCTGCTTCTCACAACATTTTGCCCTTGGCTTCCCTTCTACCTCTTTTTCTTTCATTTCCCCCCTTTAATTTTGTCAGCCTCCAAAAGTCCAGGGCTGATGCCTTGACAATAATCAACCATGTCTGATGATTTCAGGAAGAAGACATGCTAGCAGAAATGTTCCTGGCTTGAAAGGGAAGAGAAGGAAAGGAAATAATTGATTTTAAAAAATCACTGCTCTTTTATACTTCCTTTGCTCCTGCCTTCTCAACCATATTTTACAGGATGCTATAGGTCCAAAAATCATAATCCACTTAAACCATCTGATTTGCACTAGAGCCACTGTAGTTCCAGTGAGATTTGCAGCTACAAATGTGACTAAAATATATTATTAAGTACAAGTAGGCCTATTTTAATTACCCACTGATTGCCTCGCATTTAGTCTGGAATTGGGGGATTAAGGTGACAAGTTAGTCCCGGCTGACCCTCACTCATTAGTGGAAACTTGTTTACTATGTTTCAGTTGACTGGCTAGCCTTTTAGACAGTTATTCAGCATGACAAAGAAAGACCCTGAGATAAGGAGAACTATCTTCATGTTAAAATCGCACAGGCCAGACTTTCGGAAAAATGTCAGGCTTATGCATTTTATTGAAAAGTGGTTTATGCCCTTTCTAAACTAATAAATAAACACTGTTTAAAATGCATAAGCCTGACTTCTGGAGCCTGACAAAATTAAAGGGGGGGGGGAGGGAATGAAAAATAAAAGCAGTGGAAGGCAAGCAAAGGACAAAATGCTGGGGCACCTGACTCACAGATTTGTTTCTGTGTGAGCTTCAGTGTCTGAGGAAGTAGGTTTTCAGCCACAAAAGCTCACATGGAAACAAATCTGTTAGTCTTTAAGGTGGCCCAACATTCTGCCCTTTGCTTTCTTGCCACCTCTTTTGTTTTTCATTTTTCGCTTTAATTTTATCAGCCTCTAGAAGTCAGGCTTATGCATTTTAAACAGCCTATATTTATTTGTTTATAAAGGGCACAACTCACCTTTCAATACCGTGGTTTGTAAAGTGGAAAGCAACTAGTTAAATCACACCTACAGTCTAAAACCATCCACAAAACCAGTGAAAGTAGTAATAAACAACAGCATAAAACCACACCAAACCAAAAAGTAACACTGAAAGAAAAATTAGACTAAATAAACAAATCATCATTTTAAAAGGCCAGGATATTGGCCCAAATCCTATAGCTTAGCATAATAAATTGCACTACAGTAGGTCTACTGAATCAATCGGGATTTAGTGAGTCAGGTCTTCCATAAATCTGTGAAGATTCTCAGTCATCCAGGCGAGATCATCTGGAAGCTGAATCATGGCAGCTGGACTTCTTTCTTATTAGGTTGGAACGTTTCACTACTCATCCAAGTAGCTTCTTCAGTCTGAGGAGAGTTGGTAGGAGACCCATGATATATCCTCCATGCTGGTTTCACTTCCTCCTGGTCTGATTAAGAAAGAAGTCCAGTTGCCATGACTCAACTTCCAGCTCTTCCATAAATTCCATTGATTCAAATGGGCCAACTCTAACTGAAACTTACTATGTTAAAGTAAGCCACAGATGAACCATCAGTTAAGCATTAGAAGTATTTGGTATTCAAAGGCTTTGTTGTGTTCATTGTGGACTATTGTTATTCATCTCAGAGCTGTGTGGGAATTTTGTCTTTTCAGGCAACTTATTCTGGAGGGAAGGATTTTTCTTTCTTTCTCCGCATAGATTTGTAAGGAGAATAGAGATGTTTGGTTCAGGGTGGTGCTTTTTAAAGGCTCACTTACTTGACAGTTTGGTGGGCAACAAATCAGGAAGCTTATATCCTCATTGATATGACTTGTAGCCGGGGCCAGGGGTGGCTGTCCATAATGATGATGAGGCTGTCCTTAAGAAGGAGGAGAAAGGAGCCTAGAAAGAACTTCAAAGGGCCAAGTCTTAAGATGTTAGATAAAGTTTCAGAGAATTGCTATGCTTTTTTAATCCTCAGGCAGAGCAACAGATCTCAGGATTAGTGGCATTAGAAGAGGTGTGCCTGGGGACCTTAAAGCCTGAGCACTCATATCTGTATCAATTCCTAACCCGCACCAGGGCTCCCTATTGCACTAACACAACATCAGCATATCATTATCATAGAACTGCAGCACTGGAAGGGACCCTATGGATCACAGAGACCAGTCCCTGTCAAGGAGGCACAATGGGAAATCCAACTCCCAACCTCTGGCTCTGCAGGCAGAGACCAAAACCACTGACCTATCAAAAAGCCAGGGAAAGGATTAGGGAGAGAGTTGGAAGAGAGTTGGTGGGTACATGCATCTGTGCCATCTAGAGCAAGGCAGGAAGTGTAGTATCAGCATTGCAATGAATGGGTTACCTGCATAAGCCTTGGCAGCAGTATAGGTCCTAGAAAAATATCCTATGTGTCATCTGTGCTGCACAAAAGGGCACATTAGAATGGCAGCAACCCCATTTACCTGGCCTTGGATTCCCCTTTAGCTGGGTTTTACCTGCTTTGACAATCAGCTGACCCAGAAGCAGTTCTAGTGCTACATCTAACCTTTGACTGCCCTGCCTCTGTGACATCACAAGGACTTGCCCAAGAAAAGAGATTCTGCTGATCTGGCAATCCTAAAAGGCATCTTTGCATGGGCTAGAATTACTATAGTGTTAAGCCCTTCTGCAAATTTGTTAAAAATAGTTAGATACAATGGACCAATTATCTATTTCAGGTTTCATTCTTCCTTGTTGGTGGGTAGTACAAGGCAATGTTTCTTTCTTCCAAGCCAAAGTTTTGTGAATACAAGTTATTGTTAGTGTGTGTGTTTAAAGCTTACTTTTATTTCTCTTTTTGGCTTGAATTGATCTGATGTGTCTTTTTAAGGAGCTTGCCCAAGGCCACACAAACTCTTGGTGTCAAGCAGAATTAGACCTTAGAAATGCGGTACATTCAGTCTGTTACACCAAGCTGCCTTTCATCCTGTTTTTCTGACTCTCTTTATGCCATGGGCCAGATTACAAAATTGATCTTTAAAACCCATAAAATCATAGTGACATTGGAAACCAAAATACTTTTCTTGTACCACTAGTGGTCAAATCCATCACTTTATTTTTAAGGCTGGAAGAATTGGTCTTACACCAACTAACAAAATAATCAGTGTTCTGCCCCATACCTGCATGTGGCATTTATGGTTCTAAATATTCATAGCTGTCACTACACGGTACAAAAATCACATTATATTATAAACATTTTCTCTTTTGATTTGAGAATACCTGCTACCTTCATGGAATGCCTTACCAGACACAGTAAAAGCAACAATAACAAGTGCACTGCCAATGTATGTGTACAAGGATCATTAAATCCTTGTGAGCCAATGTGGTTTACTGGTTAGAGTAATAGACTGGGAGTTGGGCGGGCTAGCTTTTAAGTCCTCACTGAGCCATGAAAGAAACCATGAGCCAATCAATCTCCTCCTACAGAATGGCCTACTTGATGGGGTTTTGTAAGGATAAAATGGGGGAGAAGGAGAGCCGTATACACTACCCTGAGTTCAGTGGAAGAAAGACAGGCTGTAAAATGGAACTAACTAATAAATAAAACAAGAAAAAATAAAATAACTTTCTCCTTGCTAAAGCAGCAAGGACTTAGAAGAAAAAGAGCTTCTAAAGGAAAAATAAAGATGTGTTGTTTGTCCAAAAATAGCATGAAAAGCAGCTGGGTGGAGGCCAGTCCAAAAATTGAGAAAATACCATGTGTTGCATGAACACAGCATTCCTACTTCATTTGTACACATCTACTACCCTGACTAATACTATACCTTATACCTATCGGAAAGGTCTGAAGTCTCATGACATGTGCAAGCCTTGTGTGGGCCTGCACATGTGAAGCCTAACAGTGGAGAGAGTAGCATGTGAATGTTCACCTCGCCCAGTTCTTGACCTTCCTGTTTAGAGAGGGATGCTCTGAAAGTGGCTTCTCTTACTGTTTGACCGAGTACAAGCAGAAGTCTCCATGTGATGAAAGGCTTCCCAGCTGTGCTGCTTCTGCTCGCATTCAGCTGACCATGTGCAGGTCGTATGTGGATGTTCTAGATTAACACAAGAAGGTTAAGGACAGAGAGGAGGTCCTGCAGAGCAGTGCTCATATTAGGGGTGTAAAACTAATCTGTTCCATTTTTCACTGTCAGTCTCAAAATCCCACCAGCATTCTTGTCCAGTCCAGCTTCTATATTGGTTTGCAATGCCTCTTCTCCTTCCCACATGAAAATTTTGATTTTGATACATTCTTTTTCTAATCTGGCCATCTTTGCACACTTTTCTGAAATGCAACAGAATATTGGCCAGAGTCTTGGGCACTTTAAAGACTAGCAATATTCATTTGGCACAAGCTTTTATGGCATTTAAACAAATAGATTACAGCCCACCAAAGCAAATGTTTTTTCCAGTCCCTAACTTTGTGTGCAAATATATGCCCTTTCCCCACAGTTAGCCCTCCCAGGAATTAGCAGAGCATTTAGGCTTCACAGGAGTAAAGGTTGCACAGAGCTATAGAGGAGTGATAACTGAGTAAATGTAAACTATCCCATTCCATATCCTTATAGATTTACTGTGCAATTTCTATGGGTAGAGCATATTCACCTGGGCCTAAGACTTGAGAAGCAACTGCTAAGAACCAATAATATTCGTATGAAAAATCTTGAGGGGAGTTAGATGGCCCAAGGAGGCTAAAATGGTGAATTATTTGAATGTCCTTCCCTTTAGCTAGGGGAGAAGACCAAAGCCACGTCTGTGTGAAAAATACTGTGTGGCACTTTGAGGGAGACTGAGGAAAATACAAAGAGCCAACTATACACATCTTACGGTATTGGCTGTCTTCCTCATGGTCTGGAGTCTAGTAAGTATTTAAGCCATCCCTCCACCAGTGCAACCAACCTACCCAAATAAATGTGAGTATAAATGCATATGCCTTTCCAAAAGAAATTAAATGCAGGTTACCTGATGGAGGGTAAGCCTATCAACAGCTACCTAGTCATTATGGTTGCATTTCACCTCTATGTTAGAGGCAGTATATGGAACAGTTGGGGGAAAATAGCAGGAGGATCCTGTTGCTTTCCTGTTCTAGAGATAGGGCACCCACAGGTAGCCAGCTGGCAACTGTGTGAACTGAATACTAGATTAGATAGCCTTTGGGTATGATGCTGCATGGGTCTTCTTATGTTTTTATAGTTACACATTCTGTCTCTTCAAACTCCTGACCACCCATAGAAATGGAATGACTTTGACATATATAAGCTTGTGTGATGTTATCTCTGTGTGTAATTTAGAGAGTGTGACAAATCAAGATTTTAAAACAATGATTTATTTATTTTTAACAAAAAAAAAGAATTGTTTAACTATTTGGCTTGGGGCACGATTTGAGCTTTTGGGTGATTTCACCATGTTGCTTTAGACCAACAGCTGTGCCTTCCACTCATTATTTTGATACAAACAGTAGTGGGGAATAGCAGTTGTTAGATGCAGAAGAACACTTAAAGAATGGTATCACTGTATATAATCTCGTGAGAAAGATGGCGACATAATGCCTGTTTTGTTTAAATCTGTGTAGAGCTATAAAGCTTCATGGGAGATCACACAGACTTTGCCAGTTGTGGTGGCTCACAACCATTTTAAGTGGAATTATGCCACTGAGCATGAAGAAAGGAAAAGGACAGCAAATAGAAATTAAAAGAGAGAGAGAGCAGGCAATGAAGCGCCTTGTTTAGTTTTCTAAAATGCCTTATGCCTTTTGGTTATTGTCTGGAAGCCCCTTACCCCTAGCTTAAAAAGCTACTGCCACAGAACAGACCACACAAAATGGATACAGAGACAAGGACGAAACCTGTTACAAACTTAAATGCCAACTTTGTCTCTAATTGAATATGGTGCCACTGTTACCAGTCCCAATGATTTCACAAACAACATCACGGGGTCACTGACTTGTTCTCATGCTGATGTGACATACAACATTCTTTGCCAGCAGTACCACTCTGCATTCTATATAGGGCAAAAAGGATAAGCTCTTTGTAAGAGAATGAATGCACACAAATTTGAAATCAGAAATGCCAACACACAAAAGGAACATTTCGGCCTTCCAGAATGCTCTGTCACTGATTTGACTACAGTTGCTTAGTAGAAAAAAGAACTTGCAAAGGGAGATTTCAGAAAGAGACTGTTATATCTATAAATTCCAGCATGCATATAGAGGCTTACATGAGAGACCAAGGCTTTTTACCCACACTGTGTGTGTGTGTGCACGTGCACATGTGAATGTGTAAGCTGGTTTTCTCATGAGTCTTCAGTAATTCATAAAGTCATTTTCTTTGGCAAGATTAAAGCCTCAACCATCTCCTCTTATAAAGTCATTGCTTTCACATTTCAAAGACAGCAGCCTAACCATAGTGTATCAACTGATACATGATTTGCATAGTAACTAGTTTAACTATTGTATGATTATATAATCAACATTTTAAAAATTCATTACTTGATTTCATAATGGTGATAATAGCACCAATGGAGGATAGAGAACCCCCTTCCTGTATTTTCATATATATATATATTTTAAAAAAATTCCCTAACTGCTGCAGTGCAATTCTAATATACTAGAGGTATCTTTTGGTACAATGTGTATAATGTGCATACCATGTTGTGTTGATGGATTTCTGCAGTGCTATGTCACTTTATTTAATAAATAAGGGGGGAAGTCACAGCTGCTCATGGAATGATGGTTGCAAAAAAAGGTGTGGGAAAGGGTGGGGAGGGGGTGTCTATAACTGAAAGGGGGACAAATTGGAGAGATCCGAAGAGCTGGGTCCTTCTGTGAAGGAGGTCCAGGAGAGAGTGTGCCGTCCCAAGAGGAAGAAGGAAAGGAGGGTGGGGGGAAATCCGAGAGTGCTAAAGGGCCGGTGGACCTAAGATAGAACTTAACTTCTGAAGAGGGGAAAACGGAGCGAGGCGGGAAATTCGAAGTATGCCTGGTAGAGGAGCGCGGGAACAAGCGAGGGGAGGAGCAGGAGCTGTCAGTCTGGGAAGAGGGTATAAGTAATCAAGGAGAATGGCGGTTCGAGGTAGAAGGTGGGCTGCTACCGGACCCCACTACAAAGGCTGAAGGGGAGGTGAAGTGCGAGACGTTAGAATGGTCAGTTATAGTCTTTCTGAAGAATAAAGGGAGAGGACGGCAGGTGATTCGACCGGATTCTCAATATAATACTCCTCCCCCTGAAGGAGATTGGGCCCGGCATCCATGCTGCAGCACCATTTGTGCAGTTCGGAGCGCGCCCCTTCGGAAGCCAACCGATGCAGAGAAGTTTGGCCCAGCACCCCTGTGAGTTTGATGGACGGGGTACGGGATTTTGTGTTGGACAGTTATGGCACGTTGCCTGAGTTAAGCCTTTTTGATCCACTTATGAATAACGTTGATTTGCCTGTAACTAATAAAGATGAAGTTATAAGAGTTAAGAAGATGTCTCCTGTGATATTTCCTGCGCAAAATGAGGAGTTGCCAAAGTTTGAAACAGAACCCATTCACACCTTCTCATGGGAGAAGAAACACCTCCTGTGTGAATGGAATGATCATTCAAGTATGAGATAAAACAGATGACACCAAAGCTAAGAACCTTTTAAATGAGAACCAGATGGTTCCAACTTCCTCTGTCTGATCATGCCCTCAATCTTATAACAAACTGGATGTTTTTCCCTTTTGAAAGGCCTTTTTTGAGGATCACTCTTTCAGCCCCCGCAGCCTGGATTCTTCCACCACTACCACCAAAAAAGCAGGTGGGGCCAAGCATTCTCTTTCATGATAAGCAAGACCAGTCTTTTTAATTTCTATAAACTGCTTTAAATCTGGCAATATTTATGGTTGCGTGTTTCTGAATGGGGGTAAAACAGTTTTACTTTTTTTAAAAAAAATCATAACTCAGAAGCCCTTTGCCTCACTTCCTCAAATTTCACACAGTACAGGAGCAGACTGCTAAAAATATGCCAAATTTGGTGCCGATCTGAAGCTCAGTTTAAAAGTTATAAATTTTAAAATTTATACATTTTTGTTTGGGCTGCCCCCAGTTTTAGAATTGCCTTATAGAATATTGATTTGCTCTGCTAGCAGAAGATTATTGCTGCATTTTTGTGCATCAATAATGTGGGAAGTACAGCAAGTTTGGCTCATTGAGAATGAACTTTTGTTCTTTAACAGAGGGAGTTAGACATAGGCTGCTACTGAGAAGCATCACAGCTTATTGACAAAGCAGGTGCTTTGTAGGAATAAGGCCCCAGCTTCTGTCACTGGCATATGCTAGGACAGCTGGGGAAAAGATATGCACAAAACTCTGGAGAGCTCGTAACCGGGGATGACTCATGGACTAGGATTGGGAGCAGGGTGCCTTCCTCCAAATTTTTTTGGGGAGGGCACCCTCTGCCCTCAGTCATAAGCAATCAGCTACTCAGCGTGGACAGTAATGAGATAGACAGACCAACAGTCTGACTCAGTAGATGTTCCTGGCTCCTGAGGAAGTCAGCACTGTTTGGGGTTTTTTACCACATTTCACAGCTGTTTTGAAACAGGGATAGAGAAAAAGATCTTCTGGATACTGGAGTATTTTAAAATAATAATTGTGTACCAACCACAATGTCCTTCAAAATTTGCTGAGGAATGAAGCAGTTCATAAGCACACTCTTCATTTTAAAGTGAAATGCACAGCATCTTTCTCATAACAGTGTCCATTCTGATGCACATAAGTATAGATAAGCGAGTTGGCTCCACAGTGGGAACAGTAAGATTAAAATTAAGAATATAAATCAATATTCAAAGTACCATAACCACATGTGCGTTTGGGTTGCTGTTTTTAACTATCATATATAAAATGCTAAAATCAAGTAAGTTTGTCTAAGGTAACTTAAGCATTTTGTTGTTTTAACAGAGGGAGTTAGTCAAATCATGTGCAAAGAGAAAGCACAGGGACATCCTTTGGCAATGGTTTTCATGTGCAAGTGTGATTTTGCAATGAACTGAACTTTAGAAATGAGAGACTTATTAAATATTTACATTATTCTAACAGCTATAAGAGCCACCTATTAAGTCTGGGGCTGTTTTGAGCAGCAAATTATGCAAACAGCAGTGATTCTGTAGTTTTTGCCATCTAAAAGATAGTCCAATAAAGCAGAAGTGCCTAAGGACATAGCTGCTCCTCTTCCACAACTATCAGGGAGACAAAAAATGTAGCCATTTCATATGTTCCATAAGAAATACAGACCACTCTGGCATATGCAAGTTAATTCTCTCACACCAGCAACTGCATTACAGTGGTACAAACAACAGGCATTGCATTTTAAAGGTTATTTTCAGGTTAGCTGGTCCTGATTCTTTCCTCCTGATACTCCTGGCAAATAGATCCGATGTTGTATCACTTCTGGAGGGTCTGACCCCACCTCTAGTTCAAGACAGTTATGTTCATGCTGTCTCTGGATTATAGAGAAACACTAGATTTATCTTGAAATGATGTCCTTCCTCAATTCCCTTTGATTAATTACATCCAAAAGGAGTAGACCTGAGACCATATATTTGATATAAGTAACTAGAGACTGTTTTCTTTTGGGCTGTCCCTGTCGTTTGGCAGAGTGAGGTAGTCTCCTCAGACAAGTGATCTGGAGCATCATGAAAAGATTTGCTGGTTATTTAATCTATGACTCAGGGGTTTTTTTAAATATATTTTTGTTGCCAGGGTCAAAGAGAGAGAAACATGTGAGATTTTCTGCTTCAGGTGTTAAAATAATGTGACTGTTTACTGCACAATTTGACCTGCAGAGGAGTCTTTGGCTGGCCTACTCCAGGATAGCTCCTGGTCCCACTGTTCTGCACTTCTTCTTTTACTCGTTTTGCCATATGTGAGAAGCACAAATGGCATTGAAGGAGCTTTTGCTGTTTCATAACGCTAGGCTGACAATCTAAAAGACACCTGGGCTCAGAAAGTTACCTTTTTTTAACTGCAACATTCAAGCCAGAGGAATTCTGAGAACCATAGCCTTTGAAAAAGTGATTTTACAAGAACTGGTGGACACCACACTAAAGGAAGAAGGGGTGGTGAGGACAGAGGAGCGAATCAAGCTCAGGCTCTGATTTTTAATGTTAGATAAGCTGTTCTTATCATGGCCAGATGGAATGGCAATCCTGGTTTCTGAACAGAACCAAGAGAGTGGCTCTGCTTCCTGTTTCTCCCTCTGGTGCACCTCAATGTGTATGTATAAGTATTTACATTATTGCTTATTACATGTGCTTCCCTCACCCTTTTCTTGTTTTCACTATTCCCTATTTTATAGTGTTTTTGAGGATAGCACATATTTTATTTTGTTTCGGCTATGAAACTCTGTAAGACAACAGGGGCACTATTGACCATGTCTATTCTTCCCTGCGTTGAACAAGGGCATCCTGCTACTTTGCTCTTCTTGTTGCTTTGGGTAGTAGTAGAAGATACGAAAGGGTGTAGTTAAGAAGTCCTATACACCAAACAAGCTCCCAGAACCCTCTGCTGAACTGGGCAGAATAAGGTGGCCCAGCGACAGCTCCCACTGAGTAGAAGAATACAAATGCAGGAACAGATGACACCTTTGGTTGTTGTAGGTTTTTCAGGCTGTTCAGCCGTGTTCAGCCAAACAGCCTGAAAAACCTATAACAACCATCGGATTCCGGCTGTGAAAGCCTTCAAGAATACAGATGACACCTTTATTGGACCATTAAGAAAAAAAAAAGTGAGCTTTCGATGATAATTCATCTTCCTCAGGCTGTACACCAAGTTCTCATGAGTAGCTTTAAAATTATATGTTTATAGTAAAGCCCCAAAAGTTTAATGGCTACTGTTGGAGGCCAGGTGTAGCTTCTTAGACGGAGATAGATGTAGTCTGCAAGATGTTTGTGGGGGGAGGGTGTGGTTTCAGTCCCCTCTTTAGCCAGTGGTTTGGAATTTAAGACCCATCTCTCTAAACAAAAGAGTGCTAGCCAAGCAGTACTGCCTGCTGAAGAAAGCATCCCCCAGGTAAAACTATTGATTTGGCTTTAATTTGGCTGAAATTGGCGAAATTCTGGTGGTTTAACCAAATTTTTAATCCCAACTCTGATGGAGGCTTGTCATGCTTCTGTTTCCCTGCTGATTTTCCCTAGTCAAATTGAAACTTTTTGAGTTTCAAATGAAGGCAGAATGGGAGAAAGGAAGCAGGGGGGGGGGGCATAGTGCTGGCCACCTTTTGTTTAGAGAGATGGATCATAAATTCCAAACCACTGGCTGAAACCACACCTTTCCCCACAAATGTCTTGCAGACTGCAGACTACAACTATCTCCATCTAAGAAGAGGCTCCCAACAGCAGCCATGATACTTTGGAGACTTTAATATAAATATATAATTTTAAAGCTACCCACAAGAACTTGGTGCACAGCCCGAGGAAGATGAATGATCATCGAAAGCTTGCTTTATTTTTTTAAAATTCCTTTTCTTAATGGTCCAATAAAGGTATCACCTGTTGCTGCATTTGTATTGTTTTGAGGACCATACAGCCTTATGCTGATTTTTTTTTTTTAGTAAAAGAGGACAGTCAGTGCTGCATGTGTATCATTGCTGCTCCATATTGCGCACCATATGCGTGCTGAATTCATGATTTTAAAACCTGTAAAAAAATTAAATATGCTTAAGTAAACCCTACCATGGCACTCCCTAATAAATGTTTTCAAAGGACTGACTTGGCCTTGCCATTTATTGTTGCTGTCTTGGCCTGCAAAGGAATCCTTAAAATGAGACTTCAATCTGGCCCATTTTCATTGTCTTTTGATTGCTGAATTTTTAAGCAAAAAGAACTCTCCGTGCTGATCTGTGCTCCCCGTTGTTCTTTCTGATGAACTTCTATAGCAATTGGCAACGGTCTGGCACAAGAAGGGTTACCGGGAGCCCGAGCATCCTTTGTAAGAAGTCTTGAAGAAGTGGTCTCACCTCATCACTGCCTTCAGTTGGGAAGGAGCCAAATTACTCACCATTATATTGAGCATCAGCGAGCAGAGGGTAGCCATCAATCTTCCCAGAGCAGGTCTATTCAGTCACCCTTTGAGGCTGGTGCCAGCTTTGAAACAAAATGGTATCTTAAAGCTCCAGCCAAATTTCTTTCAGTCCTCCTTTCATTCTCTTCCTTTCTCTCTTTGTCTGTCTGCCTCACACCCCCATACACAGAGCAACACTTCACAACCCTCACAGCTTTCACAGTGATAACAGAATCCCACATTTGCATGTTTGGGGCAAGGCTTGAGGGGTTGTGTGTGTGTGTGTGTTTTTTTGGTTAACAATTCCACATTGATTATGCTTTTTCCTTGTAACAATGAGACACATTCTTGGTATGCTCGAGATATGGACTCTGTGAGGTTTCTCTTTTTTTTTCTTTTCAGAATAAGATTCAGCCGTGAAGCTTTCAGATGTGGGCGAATAACCACTTACTGTTTAGTTTTACAGGAGAATGTAACACTAGCTTGCTCCAAACTATTTGATACCAGACTTTTGTCTCTGCATTAAGAGAGGCTGTTGCTGTTAAACAAATGGGACCCAGTAATCTATGAGCTCCTTTTGTACCCTTTCCCTCTAGTGTTCTCCCAAAGGAGCTTCACCCTTGATTCCTGTGGAGTGATTGCTGCAGCAATCTCAAACAGTACTGCTGCTGAGCTGTGTGATAAGCCAATTATCGAAGTAGTACCCACTTTATTTTTATCCAAGCCAGCGAAGAATTTGTGTCTGCCCCCTGCCCATCTGAACCTTCTGTTCCCTCCAGAAGTATTCCAAATGCCATCAGAATGTGTTGTTATTGTTGTTGTTGACATTTTTACCCCATCTTTCCACTATTTGGTAGTGCTCAAGGCATCAGACAGGAGTGCAGAAATTACCCGCTTCCCACCATGGATGGGGAGTGCTACTTCTTTGGACTTTAACTAGGTACCCCCAGAATACCTCACTTGGCATGGCCAGTGGACATGCTGATAGAGATGTAATTGCGACTGTAGTCTTTAAAAAAAGAGAGAAATATTTTCCATCTCTGTCCTTCCTTCACTTCCAGTAGCATAAGAGAACTGCTGGATAGTGGCTTAGGCATCCGGCTGAAGAGCAAGAGATTGGGAGTTCGATTCCCTACAGTGCCTCCTTGACATGGGCTGGACTTGATGATCCATAGGGTCTCTTCCAGCTCTGCAGTTCAAAGATGATGATGATGATAGAGTTAGGGTTCACTAGGTCAAAGCCCTGAAACCTTCTGAGCAGCAGGGCTGTGACCTCTTCTACCAACACCTTCAAATTTTTATTTAGATGTTCCTGCTGAGCTTCCTAGCAGCTTATGTGATGAAGACTGGCAATGAAACCTGAGTTCCATTCCTTTGTCCCCAATCTATACATTATATAAGGGAAAGCTGTGGTGAAAACATTCATCCCACCCCATTATCTCTCCTTATAGGATGTTGGTGGAACACCCACATATTCCCTGGGCGTGATCCTTACATCTTATTCTTTGACTTTGGACTGTACAGCTGCATCCAAAATGCTTTGCTTTCAAGTACAAGTACACCATTAAGACACTTTCTGAAGTGTAGCGAAACATGGCTTTCTCAGCAAAAGAAAGTGGTGTGTTTCTGGGATCATTTAGGTCAGGGGTCCCCAACCTTTTTCACCCCGCGGACCGGCTGGGGAAGGCAGGGTACCCCCCGCGCTCATGCGCATGCACGAACGGCGGCGTGGCACTTGTGCGCATGCGTGAACGGCGGTGCAGCGCTTGTGCACGCACGCAGGCGCAAACAGCCTTTGCGGGGTGAGTGCGTGTGGGGGGTGGGGCGGGAGGTCTGGCTTTGCAGCCCAGTCCGGCTCAGGCCATGGACCGGCACTGGGCCGCAGACCGGAGGTTGACAACCTCTGATTTAGGTGATATCCAAATCATTGGTTGGAGAGTCCCACCTAGTGCTCCTTCTGTATAGAGTCACCCTTATTTTTGTGGCATAAAACCCTTGAAGTAGACAATATGCAAGAAGCAACCAGAAAACAACCACCAGAGATTCCAAAACATTTGGTGATATAACTTTCCAAAATATAGACAAATAAAGCTATAATTCTAACTTGAGTCTATGTGAAGATTCAAATATAAGTCTAGTGAAATGGTTAGAACTGTGAAACATAGATGATATGGGTAGGCTCTCAACTGGACCTTTAAGAGAAAAGCAAACAAAAATCCCCCTTCATTGCCCCTCCTGTTTCTTCTTGCTTCTGGAAGGAAGTTTTCCATTAGTCTTTTATTTTTTTAAAGCAATATAGTGCATCTGCACTGCCCCAATACATTTTATTACATACAAATATTTTTTTACTTCCTTGGTCCCTCCACAGAGTCAAGGAAGTTTTTAATTTGCCAGTATCCTGAAGTGGCTCTCTTCTTAAGCCACTTCATAGTACTGGCAAATTGACAGCAAGCTGGTGTGGACCAAATAGGGTTGCTTGCATCCAAATGCCATATGCCATTTGGATGCAAGGATCACACCAAACTGCATACTGGACCTCCTAGCAACCCTATTTAGCCTGCCCCAACCCACTCCAGCCAAGCTGTGGAGCCAAGCCCATATGTTATTTTCTTGGTATGATACAGTATAGTGTAAGCACATATGTACTTAGAGCAAGGGTTCACATTCCTTATCACCTCATGCTGAAAATTCACTCCTTAATTTAGTTCTTAAGGGAAACAGAACTTAGAATCATAGAATAATGAAGTTGGAAGAGGCCTATAAGGCCATTGAGTCCTAGCCCCTGTTCAATGCAGAAATAAAATCAAAGGATATCTGCCAGGTGGTTGTCTAAATTTCTCTGGAATGCCTCCAGTGTTGGAGCACTCACCACCTCTCGAGGTAATTTATTCCATTGCCATACTGCTCTAACAGTTACGAAGTTTTTCCTGATATTCAGCTGAAATCTGGCTTCCTATATCTTGAACCCGTTATTACGTGTCCTGCACTCTGGGATGATTGAGAACAGATCCTACCCCCTCCTCTGTATTTGAAAAGTGCTATCATATCTCCCCTCAGTCTTCTTTTCTCAAGGCTAAGCATGCCCAGTTCTTTCAGTTTTTCCTCACAGGGCTTTTTTTCCAGCCCCCTGATCATCCTTCTTGCCCTTGTTTGTCAGCATCTTTCTTGAAGTGTGTTTTCCAGAACTGGACACAATACTCAAGATGAGACCTACCGTGTTTCCCAGAAAATAAGACAGGGTCTTATATTAATTTTTGCTCCAAAAAACGCATTAGGGCTTATTTTCAGGGGATGTTTTATTTTACAGTCATGTCATCTTCTGGTTGCTGCACAAGGGTGGAGGGCGGGGTTTCACTTAACTAGGGCTTATTTTTTGGGGTAGGGCTTATATTACGAGCATCCTGAAAAATCATACTAGGGCTTATTTTCAGGTTAGGTCTTATTTTCGGGGAAACAGGGTAACTATTGCCGAATAGAGGAGAACTAGTATCTTGCGGGATTTGGAGTTTATACTACTGTTAATGCAGCCTAAAATAGCATTTGCTGTTTTTGTACCCACATTACACTGTTGGCTCATATTCAGCTTGTGATCTACAACTCCAAGATCCTTCTCACTTGTAGTATTGCAGAGCCAGGTATCCCCCATCTTGTGACTGTGTGTTTGGCTTCTTTTTCCTAGATGCAGTACTTTGCACTCCTCTGTGTTAAATTTCATCCTATTGTTTTCAGCCTAGTGCTCAAGACTATCCAGATCATTTTTTGAATTTTGTTTCTCTCTCCCAGGGTATTAGCTATTCCACCCAATTTTGTGTCATCCGCAAATTTGATTAGCATTCCCTGCACCCCAATCCAGGTCATTAATAAAAATGTTGAAGAGCACAGAGACCAGGACTGAACATGTGGTTCAGGCTAACATTAAACATAGTTGGGAAACAACCAGGAAATGAGGAATTCAACTAGAAGTGCATGGGCACTGTTTCAAAGATACAGCTAACCTTTTGGTTTGACATTTATGCAATAAACACTGCAGGAGGCTAAGGTGTGTGAATGGACTCTTCTGTAGCAATGTGCCCAATGGTTAGTGACATTGCAGAACAGAAACCCATCTCACAGAACTAATGCTAATGTTATTTTCATGGCTAATTCCTGCAAATAATTGGCCTTGCTAGAAGAGGTTTCCTTTCCTTTGTGTAAATAAGGAAATCACAAGTAACCCTGGTTTTCTTCAGAGAAGAGCATTAGTTATTCCCATGTAGGCTTGAGCACAGAGTAACATTTGTGTGCCTACTACAATAACCAGTTCCTACTATTTGCATCCAAAAGAACGCAAGTCCCATAAAATATAATTTTAGGGAAAATGCTTGTAAGCTCCATGCAAAACAATTGGCTTAACTTTTTTTTTTTTAGCAAATCATGCCTTAAATCAATGTGGCTGCAGATACTGAATAAATATTCATAAATACTTGGAATTTTATTTTTTTTAAAATCCTATTTTTCCTATTGTAAGTTAAATGTGAAATGTTAAATTTGCAATTAAAATGTGAAATTTTTTATCTCAGAATTCAAAATTTGAATGTTTATAAGTGTTGGCACTTCTTGGCACACATCAAAGGTTCAAGCTCATAAACTGTCAGCAGACATGTAATGTCAACCTTAAGTAGCACTGCAATATGACATCTGTCACATGTATTGTCAAAAGGTTGCCAACCAAGCATTCAGTACTGCCAAATCTGGAAGGCAGTTGTTTGTCAGTTATCAGATATGGAAACCAAGTCATCTGCTAAATATCAAGCACCACAAAATATCAAATACAGATATCTATTCACTGAACGTTTGAGCTTTTCCTGAAACACCTGGAGGACTTGTGCTGACAAGATTGCCACAGATGATTCTGATAATTTCTGAGAGGAAATTTACTTCAGCACTAGGAAACACTCTTTTCTCACGTTTCCACTCCTCATATGACAACTAGCTTGGTTTTTCAGTGAACAAATAGAATGAGGTGCAGTTGTGAAATTCATGGGTATGTGGGAGCCACTGCTCTCTCTAACCATTGGAGGGGGGGGAATGGCTAAAAGCAACTGAAATATAATTCTGTTTATCACTCATCTCTGACAGAAGTTCCCAGAAACTCACAGCTGAACTGACATCGCCTGTGACATAAGGCAATCAAGGAGTTAAAAGCAGGGGGAGATGGTTCCTGGCATCTTTGGAATTTTCATATATTTTGCCACAACAGATGTGACTTTTTAGATTAGCAGCAGCCTTTCAGGGACAAGCTCAGACTGGCACACACACAATGTCTCTAAAGCCAACTCATTTCAATGGGAGAAAATGTGCCATTCATCCATCTTGAAAAGGCCTTCTTTGCTGCACTGTGTAGGTCTCAAATATACGGCCGGCAAGCCAGTCCTCCTCTGCAGTAAAACAAAGTGATGTCAGGGTATCACTGTTCCTGCAAGATCCAGTGACATGGACAAACAAGAGAGAAGCCACTGAATGAAGGAGGCTGGGGAGATGCCAGATCTTGGGCAAATATACAGAAGTCCTGCCTAGAGAAACAAATTTTGCCACTGCTGGTTCCAACTGCACATCTCAGTATCAACACAGGAAATGTGTTTGTGGTTGCTATGGTGAGGAAAGTGCCCTGATGGAGACAGGGAACCTCCCCTCAAATTAGTCCCCGACAGCATTTAGATCCAACAAAAAGCTTTCTCCTCTCTCTTCTTGACTCTCCCGCTCCACTCTATGCAGCAGCACTGATGCATCTTCCTTTTGGGCTTTGCCTATTGTTCAAGACACCAGCAGGAAACCAGATACATGGCCATAGGAAACGGATTTATACAGATTTATAGGACGTCTGATGGTTAATCCATCTCTCCCAGTGTTACGATCTCTAACTGGCAGCAGCTAGAGGTTCAGGCAGGATTCTTTCCTACCTCAGTCCTAGTCTTGTAGATCTCTGGTATTTCCTGGGGGTTTCTTATCCAAGTATTAAATAGTCTCCTCCCACCACGCGCTTACTTTCTGAAATTGGATGAGGTCCAGTGTGTTCAGGATGCTGTGGCTGTATGAAGCAAATGGTAAGAAGCAAGAATGAATGAATCTCGGTATGCCGGAAGCAAGAAACCCAGGAACATACCAAAGAAAATATGTTTTCCAATACGGTGATTAATATCAATTTAATATATATTTAATATAATCTCCTAGAAGGAGTTTTTCTGGGTCTTTGTAATCAATACATACGAGTAAATATGGAGCTAGGAAACATTAGCATTAATGCATTACCATGAAATTTAAATTTAGCTTCTGACTGTTAGTTGTTTTAGCAACAAATCTGTTATGTTAATCATAATCAAAGTGCTAATACTTTACTCTTGAATTTTAAAAATGACATAAAATTATTTTTTAAATTGCCCAAACCACCCTGAATTAACCCCATAAAGCAGTGAATTAAAATAAGACAAGATGTTACATAATTACACAAACTGTGAACATTGTTGTTTAGCAATTAAAATAATGACTTTTAAAAGTGTTGGTAAAAGATGAAGGAATTAAGGGGGAAATTGACTTTTAATGAATTCTTTCCAAGTTCCTAGCAATGCTGATAGCACTTAGTGCAACTTATGTCAGCAGGGGCCCCGTATGGTACAGAATTTGCCCCCCAAAAGTGCTATTGTTAAACTGAGAGTTCATTACTGAAGGTACATGAAATTGCCTCCCAAAACAGGACAGGAAGATAAAAACTTCTTTATAAAGTTTTTTGAAATGGCTGCTGATCTATGGAATGAGAGGCTCTGATTATCAGCTGTGTTACACCCAGAAAGAAACAGCTTTGCTTTGCTTTGCTTCCTAAGAGATGGATGGATGGACAGATGGATGGACAAAAAGCTCAGAGAGGAGCAGAAAAGAAAAAAAGACACATATAGGAAGTAGAAGGAAGGCAAAAAGAAGACTACAGACAAGTAGCAAAGAATTGCACAAAGTCAAAAGCTGAGAATGAGCTGAGGTTAGCAAGAGATATTAAAAGCAATAAAAAAGCATTTTTCAGATAGATGCATACCAAAAGACGAATGATGGAAAAATGATAAGAGATGACAAAGAAAAGGCAGAAGTACTCAATTCCTACTTTAGCTCGGTCTTTTCCCAAAAGAGAGTCTATGACCCTCCTGGCAAATGTGAAGTGCAAGTAGAGGGGACAGAATTGCAGCTTGAGATTGATAAACAAATAGTTAAGGAATACCTTATTACTTTGAACAAGTACTTTAAGAACTGGCTGAAGAACCCTCAGAACTACCGTTTATTATTTTCTTGAAATCAAATAAATTGCTAGATGACTGGAGAGGGGTAATGTACCTATCTTTTAAAGGAGGGGAAAGAGAACTACAACAGTCAGCTTGACATCAATCCCAGGGAAATTTCTGGAGCAGACTGTAAAGCAGTCATTTTGTAAGCACCATGAAAACAATGCAGTATTAACTCAAACCCAACACAGATCTGTCAAGAACAAATCCTCCCAAACTCATCTTATCTCATTTTTTGATTAGGTGCCCCCTCTAGTACATGGTGGGAATGCTGTAGACATAATATATATTGACTTCAGCAAAGTGTGTGGGATGGATAAAACAACTCTCAGGGGGATACACAGTTGGTTACAGAACCATACTCAGAGGGTGCCTATCAATATCTCCTTCTCAAACTGGGAGGAGGTAACAAGTGGGGTACCACAAGGCTCAGTCTTGGATCCGGTGCTCTCCAACATTTTTAATGACTTGGATGAAGGGTTTCAGGAAATGCTTACCAAATCTGCCCAGGACACAAAGTTGAGTGGAGCAATTACCGTATTTTTCTGTGTATAAGACATGTATAAGACATGCGCCGCCACCCCCCCCCCCACTTTTCTAACCCAAAATTAAGAAATCTTAACTTAGCTTTGAGTATTCAGCCTCTGGGCTCAGAACGCTCAGACATTACGAGTCCCTGTTGAATCTGAGCACTGCCTACAGGCTCCACCTCCAACGAGGTATGTTCCAATTGGTTTGTTCAGCATCAGCTGACGTCAGTTCTATAAGGCTCGTGATTGGAGGAAGCTAAGTCTCCTGACTGTAGGAAGCTAAGCCTTGTGACTGAAGGAAGCCTGTAGGGCAGTTTTGTTCTCTCCTCAGCTTACTTCCGTGTATAAGGTGCCCCTCAATTTTTAGTGTAATGATTTTAGGAAAAAGTAGTGTCTTATACATGGAAAAATACGGTAATACCTGTTAGAGATCATCATGTGTTCTGACTAGAAATGGGGACAAATAAAAAAATGGCAATTCATTTTGATCCGTTATTCGTCAAGGTTAACGGATCAACGAATACGAATATACGAATATTATTCGATGAATATTGTCTGCACTTTAAACAGCTATAACACTGGCCCCCGATTACCTAGAGACACCAAATTTGCAGAGAAGCTTCCTCGAATGCATTTCTACAACTCCTGAAAGATTGGTGAACATTAGATCACGGACCCCTGAGTTATATAGTCACAAAGAGGACCCCCCAGGAAAGCTCCCCCCAGGTACTTAAAGAATCCAGAATCACAACAGAGCTTCCTATGTCTTTCCCCAACACGCCTGCCAACTTTGGTGAAGATTGGATATCAGAACTCTGAGTTATTCACCCACAAATTGGGTCCCCCCAGGAGAGTTTACCACACAGCACAGAAGCCCATGGCATTGAGGGAGTTATATTTAGCCCCAGCAGAATGAGAGGTCCCTTTGGCAGAGGCATGCATGAGGCATTGAGTTTGTCTTCAGCTCAGCACAACATTACATTTGCCAGTGAAGTAGAGTTTGCCCTCAGGACAGGAGGACTGGAGGTAAAGAGGTATTTGGCAGCACAGCAGGCTTTTTGGCTCCGTTGGGCACTGAGGAAGTTGGCAGCAGGAAAACAGGCTCTTTTGGCCCCATCAGGCACTGAGAGAAAAGGCAGCAGGAAAGCAGGCTTTTTTGGCCGCATCGGGCACTGAGGTAGTTGGCAGTCGGAAAGCAGGCATTTTGGCCGCATCGGGGCACTGAGGCAAAAGGCAGCAGAGCAGACTCTGGTCTTCTTCTGCAACATCAGATTTGCCTGCAAAGGAAAGGTTTTTGCCCCCAGGAGGTAACTGAGGTTTCTTGCAACTTCCAACAGCACCAGCAGCACCATAAGATGAACAGAGTCGGTGCTACTAATAGCGGTTAATCCACGGGGCCACGGGGCTGTCGGAAACAGATCAGCTCTGCAATCTGAAGCCGGGTGACAGGGCGACAAAGATGCTCGTTTAGAACTAGAAAGCTGGGGATTGCTTGCAACTTGGCTGCTGAGACTGCCCGGATATGATAAAGATAGCCCTCGGAGGTTTGGGGGGGCTTAGACAGGCTGGCCCCCTTGGCACGGGTTGAAAACCAGACGAGCTCTGCAGTCTGAAGCCGGGTGATGGGGCGATGGGGCCACACCTGGACAGGCTCTGGATGGGGCAGAGCAGACAGACCTTTTGGAATGTAGCCCAAGTGGAAGGAGCTGCAGGATTAGGAAATTGTTCAAATGGCCAGCAACGTCATTGACATTTTGCCCCATCAGGCACTGAGGAAGTTTGCAGCCAGAAAGCAGGCTTTTTGGCCCCATTGGGGCACTGAGGCAAAAGGCAGCAGCAGGAGACTCTGGTCTTCTTCTTCTGCAACATCACATTTGCCTGCAAAGTTACTTAAGTTTGTCCCCAGGAGGCAACTGAGGTTATCAAAGCAGTAGCAACAGCAGGTGAATAGGGTCCAACTGCAAGGTGCTACTAACAGTGGTTAATCAGGGTGGCCGCTGGGCTTCTTGAGCGGAAGATCAGCAGTTCGAATCCATGCAATGGGTGGGCTGAGCTCTTGTCCCTTGTTCCTGCTTCTGCCTACCTACTGAGTTAAACTGCTGCTCAGCCACTAGGCTTGTTGATCGGAAGGTCAGCAGTTTGAATCCGTGAGCTCTTGTGGCTTGTCCCAGATTCTGCCAACCTACTCAGGCAGTAGCCCGAGTGGACTTTGGAGCACCATGTTGGCATGGGACGGCCAGACAGGCATTGGGTGGGGCAGAGCCCGGCCCTCTTGGCACGGGGATGCCTGGACAGGCTTGGGGGGGGGCAGAGGAAAAGGAAGAGGCAGAGGCAAAAGGAAGGAAGCAGACTCTTGTCTTCTTCAGCGCAAAGGTAGTTCAGTTTGCCTCCAGGAGGCAACTGAGGTTGCACAACTGCAGCAACAACAGCAGATGAATAGGGTCCAAAGTGCTACTAACGTAACGGCGGTTAATCCACAGGGCCGCTGTTGAGCTGAGCTCCCATAGTTTGTTCCAAGTTCTGCCTACCTACTTAGGCAGTAGAAGCAGACTCTTGTCTTCTTCTTAAGCAACATCAGCCTGCTAAGTGGTTTGCCCCCAGGCCAGGAGGCAACTAAGGTTGCAAGAGCAACAGCAGCAGCATCAACAGCAGATGAATAGGGTCCAAGGTGCTACTAACGTAACGGTGGTTAATCCACGGGGCTGCTGGTGAGCTGAGCTCCTGTAGTTTGTTCCACGTTCTGCCTACCTACTGAGGCTGTAGAATAGCTAGGAAGCTGGAATGAACAGTCTGCCAGTTTGGGGTGGGCCTGAGACAGGCCCTCTTTGGCACAGGGGATGCCCGGACAGGCTTGGGGGGGCTTGAGACAGGCCTGGTTGGCGCTTGGATGCCCAGGCAGGCTTGAAAGCAGACTCTTGCCTTCTTTGGGAACATCACATTTGTTTGCATAGTTAAGTTTGGCCCCAGGAGGCAACTGAGGTTGCACAACAACAGCAACAACAGATGAATAGGGTGGTGCTACTAACGTAATGGTGGTTAATCCATGGGGCCGCTGGGCTTCTCGAGTGGAAGATCAAATCCATGCAACGGGGTGAGCTGAGCTCCCGTAGTTTGTTCCAGGTTCTGTCTACCTGAGGCAGTAGGAAGCTGGAATGAACAGCCAGGAATTAGGAATGAAGCCCGAGTGGACTTTGGAGCACTAATGTAGCCCTTTGAATAAGCAGGCAGGCAGGCCGGAAAGAACATGGCCCGATGAGGCATCTTCACCCACCAGTCAAGATTTGGAAGGCCCTTGGCCCGATTCTTGGCACAGAATCAGCAGCCAGCAAGCCCAAGGCAGCTGGAGAGGGATGCAGGATTTGGGGCCAACATGGCCCAAGGAGGCTGGAATTGATGCCCGGTGAGGTGGGGGGGATGCCCGCACAGGTTGCACATAGCAGCAACATAGACTGTGGCACTGCGGGTTAAACTGCTGAGCCACTGGGCTTGTCCATCAGAATATCAGCACTGCAGTTTGAATTTGTGCGACAGGGTGAGCTATGTCCCGTTGCTTTTCACCCAGCTTCTGCCAGCCTACTGTAGAGTAGAGTAGGGACAGTAGAGAAGGCTAGGAGGCCGGAATGAACAGGCATGAATAATTGGAATGAAGCCCAAGGAGGCTGGAATCATGAAATACGTATAAATATGCATTTCCGAAATTTTTCAGAATAAATGCGGATACTGATCCTGGAGATAGGGAGGGACATGTCACACACAGCACATCTCAGGAGGAGGGAGCACATTGGTCAGGTTTGGGTGAGGCTGAATCTGGCCTTCTTGGCATGGGGACACCCGAGGAGGGTAGGACACTGAAGTCAGCAAGCAGCATTTGAGAATCAAGCCTGAGGAAGTTGGAATGAGCACGCAAGCCTTTTGGAAGTGGAAGGAGCTGCAGGACTCAGAAAGTTGTCATGTAGCCAGCAACGTAGACTTTTGAAGTGGACCCATCGGGCACTGAGGAAGTTGGCAGCAAGGTAGACAGTGGTGCTGTGGGTTAAACTGCAGTGCTGAGTCACTGGGCTTGTTTAGGTGCTGTTGTTGTTGTTGTCCAACTTGGTATGGGGGACACCCGGACAGCCTTGGGGGGGGGGGGCAGAGCCTGGCTTTCGGGGAATCAGTAGCACCAACAGGAGAAAAGGGTCCAAGGTGCTACTAATGGCGGTTAATCCGCGGGGCCACGGGGCTGTCGGAAACAGATCAGCTCTGCAATCTGAAGCCGGGCGATGGGGCGACGCCCGGATAGGCTTTGGGTGGGTCTGAGACAGGCCTAGGTGACTCACCTGTCACTCACCACCAATGTCTAACTAGACTTGCTGACAACCTTCAAACAAACAAAGATGCTCGTTTAGAAATAGAAAGATGGGGATTGCAACTTGGCTGCTGAGACCGCCCGGATATGATAAAGATAGCCCTCGGAGGTTTTGGGGGGCTGAGACAGGCTGGCCCTCTTGGCACATTCGGGATGCCAGGACTGGCTTTGGGTGTGCCAACTGCCAAGAGGCCTGGCTGGCTCTCTTGCCACGTTCGGGGATGGGGACAGGCTTTGTGTGTGCCAAGTGGGTTGTCTGGCCCTCTTGTCACGTTTGGGGTGCCGGGACAGGCTCTGGGTGTGCCAAGAGGGTTGTCTGGCCCTCTTGTCATGTTCGGGAGTGCCGGGACAGGCTCTGGGTGTGCCAAGAGAGGGTTTAGGCTTGGATGCCAAGAGGGCCGGCCTGGGTCTGCCCCACCCAAAGGCTGTCTGCGCATCACCCCATCACCAAATCACCTGGCTTCAGATTGCAGAGCTGATCTGGTTTAACCCGTGCCAGGCAGCAGTTCTGCAAAACTTAGGCCGCTGGGACTATGTGACCCAGCAGGCAGTCAGGGAGGCAGAAGGTGGAACAAACTTGGCCCGCCGGAACCACGTAACCCAGCAGGCAGGCAGGGAGGCAGAAGGTGGAATAAATTTGGAAACAGCAGCAGGCAGGAGTTCTACAAAAATTGGCCCGCTGGGCCGACGTGACCCAGCAGGCAGCAGTTATCCCGGTGAAGCGCTTGGAAACAGCAGCAGGCAGGAGTTCTACAAAAATTGGCCCGCTGGACTGACGTGACCCAGCAGGCAGGCATGCAGGACTTAGTTGGAACTTGGCCCAAGGAAGCAACTGGAATCGGCAGCTGGACTTCTGACTGAGGAGCAGGTTTACAGGCCGGCAGGCAAGTAGTCAGGTCTTTTTTTTTTCAGGAGGACTGGAGGGTGGGCAGGTGGGCAGGCAGGCAGGCAGGCAGGCGCAGGCAGGCAGGCGGTGTGTTAAGGGAGAGACTGTCACTGGAACCCTACCTCTTTGGGTTCAGTGAGGGGAAGCCCAACAAGGGAAGGTTCACCTTGATGAGTGACAGTCTTTCCACAGTAACGGGAGCGGCGTGGTCGGAGTATGTCTCCGAGATGGGAAAACACACGCTCGCTCTGGACGCTGGTGGGGTGGTGGTGGAAAGGAGGTCCATGACCACATTGGACAACTCCGGCCATATGACTAGTTTCCTAGCCCAGTAATGGAGGGGATCTGACTGGTGGGGCTGAGGGGGCTCAGCCAGATATTCCCGCACGATTATCTCTGCCGAATCCTCCTCAGCTGGCTGTCTTTCCTCTGAGGCAAGTGTCAAGGTCACCACAGAGCTCCAGTAATGGTAGTGGTGAATGGAGCCTTCACCAGGTGAAGTCCTTCCCTGTTGTTCAGGCAAACCACTCTGCCCCTCATGGCCTGACGTTCCCATCGCCCCACGCAAGCGTTGTGCCCCCAATGCCCTGCGGACCTCAGTGGAGAGCTCCGTTCTCCACTCCTTGAGGTCTGAGGTGCATGCTGCCAAGCCCCCCTTGATTCAAGGATCACACAGGCAGGCCATGCAGTAAGCTCTGTCGCTGTAGACAGGACGGAGTCGCTTCTGCACGCCTGACTGCAACCTCTTCACCAAAGCCCTGGTCCATGGAAGGAGGGAGGATCCTGATGCCACAGCAGTCTCCAGGGACCGATCGAGGGCATGAATCAGGCGGATGACCTGCCCCAGGCTTGCCGTATAACCACACAAGATGTCCGTGGTTTCCAGGAAGGGCTTGAGCACCTCCACCATCTGGGAGAGGGCGAGCCAATCCGTGGCACTGATGCCCACCTCTCTCCCCCTGGGCAGAATGGGCATGGAGGACATGATGTCCTCCAAAACGGCCTTCTGCTCCACCAGGCGGGACACCATGGTGTAGATGGAGTTCCACCTGGTGGGCAGGTCTGTCAGGAGAATGTGGGTCTCCTGACCCAACTCCTCCTGCCTCTCATGCAGCCGGTGGGCAGCTTTCAGGCTGCGGGAGAAGTGGCCCACCAGTTGGCGGCATTGCTCCAGGAGTGCCCGCGTCTCCCGGGTGCCTGCGTCCCACTCGGGCTTGACGTGGCTGCCCAGGCCGAGGGCATCGCGCACCACGTGTAATTTGTGCGCCATGCATATGATGCCCTCAAAGCCCGCCACGTTCAATGCCACCAACATGTTCCGCCCAGCATCTGTGACCATGTGGCCACGGGTCACCTCCCCCTCCGGTGCCCACTCCTGCAGCGCGGACAGGAACTCATCGGCGATGTTCCTCTCCATTGCCTGAGCTTCCATGTGCCGCGCCTGCAGCAGAATGGACCTGTAGCCTGGGGGCAGGGCAGGGGCCTCCCCCTGCGGCCCTGTCGCCGATGCCCTGCCACTACTCAAGTCCTCTGGCTGCCACCAGTGGGCTGTGAGCGAGAGGTCTGCTGTGAAGTGCACCTTGCGCCCCTGTAGCCATGAAAAATGGTCACGGACCACCTCCCTCACAGAGTCATAGAGCGAGGGCAGCACTCTAGAACGGAGAGTTCTCGTGAGGGGAGGTCGTACCAGGGGGCAAAAAAATGCAGGAACCAGCGGAAAGCTTGGGATTCCACAATGGACAGTGGAAGTCCAAGCAGGGCGATCGTCTCGGCGACAAGACAAGTGGCCGCCTGCTGGGCCTTGCCGTTTGACCGCTGGCTGAGGGTCATGGCAGACCCAACGGGTGCCACTTCGTGGAGCGTGGCCTGCCTCATGCTCCCGGCCCCAGAAACTCCTGTGGCTGCCCTTTTGAAAGGAGGCGCCTCCTCCTGCCTCCCCTGGAGCTGTTCTTTTCCCTATCCCAGACGGCGCGGACGAAGTCCCTTCCCTGGACAGGAGCCTTGGGTGGTAGCTCTTCTCAGCTAAATAACCCAAACTGTTGCAACTTTTTTTGTGTAGGAGCCTTGGTCTTTTTTTGCCTTTCTGCCTCCGCCTCTATGGATAAAATCCTGTCACTTAGCGTAAGCCAAATCATAACCATACCTTCCTTCTAAATAAAGCATCCCCACCAGGATTCTTAGGGTGTGCATACACACACACACACCAAGCCACATGCACACATGTCCTCAAGAATCACAGCAGAAATGGTTTGTTTACTGGGAAACAATGGGTCGAACATTTTAATTTGACTTTCACGAAGCAACAAGATTTTGGCCTCCGTGTCCCTCTCAGATACATAATACGTATACACATGCACATATGCTATTTTGTAAGTGGTCCTCAGCTGCCTACTTCCCTATGATGGCACAAGAGACTACTCCCCTGGCTTCAGCGTTTAGTCCTCCTGATATCTGAAGAAATGCAATGCGACTGAACTGACAAACCTAGCAAAATGTAATTCATCCAACCCATCCTCACCCCAGTGGACAAAACTGTGCTTAGAAATATATAATGGTCTGTTATGCCAGCTTTTCTTTGAATGGTATAAAAATTGTGCTGGATTGCTAACGTTTGAAAACAAACCTCTTTTGAGCGTTTTAAATTTTTGAATTGTTCTTCTTCTCTGCCTCTACAGCCTTTCCGGCTAGAATATATGCATATACTCTGCAGCAGCATAGCAAAAACTTAAAATGCCTGGGCTAAGCCCAGTTGAGCTCATGTAATTTGTATTCAGGATTTTTGTATTCAATTAACTTTTAAACCATTTGATTATCACTCGGGCCTTTTACTGATAAATGGAGTTCATCCACTGGAATGTGCTAATTAATTCATTTGCATTCAGTGCTCTTAATGAAGAAGAGGAGGCCAAGAAACTGCTATCTTAAGTCGGTCTGGACATCTGCATCGCACATAGGTTTTGCAGAACAGGGCTCCCAGGCAAAGATGTAGACTAGCTGCTGTTGCAGCCAGAAGCGGGAGGATTATCTTCCTTAGCGAAAGCCTGTTGTGATTTTTCCCTGAAGAAAAACAAATATTATCTTGGGTCCCTAGACAGCGAAGAAAGATTTCACTCCCATTTCTCTTTTGTCAAGCGGCTACATATTTATTTATTTATCTATTTTAATTTTGGGCCCCACTAATCATCCTGAGCTGTTGTGTTCCCAATTAAGGGAAAGAGTGAAATGTGCCGCATAATTTGGCAACAAAAGACACTATTGTAGCATTGGTTCTTCAATAATAAAAGCAGAATCTTATAATGATTCCTTTAAAAACCAAGGACTGAGTCTAGATCAAATAGCAAGTGGTGCCTTTGAAGCCATTCTTAATGCATGCCTTGGAAACATGAAAATGATAATGGGTTGATTTCCTTGGCATTGCTATGCATACTGATGGAGAAGATCTATGCGTCTTATCTGTATGTGTGTGTTTGTGTATGTTAAATACCCCCAGAGAAGTGGGTATACAATTTTCTTGCTGCATTTTGTCTATCACTTAGACTTGAGCACCTGTAACCAAGTTTAGTATCAGTTTTTTTAAAAAAAGAGGTATTTTAAGGTTGAGAAAGCTTGCTCACTGATATCTTAAATATCAGTTGAAACACACAGTCCTGAACAGCAATAAGCAGTTACGTGGCCTTCAGTTTTAAATATTAGCATTCCTACATGAAGTTTAAAATTCCTGGAGGCAAGAGGCAAGAAAACAGAGTAGATCAAAGTTTTCTAATGGGCAAATTTAATTCTTCATTTAACTCCAATATGAATTGGTAACATGGCCTCAAAAAGGTATCAATGGTTATGTTGCAGGGGCAATCTTAGCCCTTGACAGAGTCACTGACTGCCTCAAACAGCAGATTCAGAATGTGGAAAGAAAAATGTCTTTAATATTATTATATCTTTAATGCTTGTGGGATTTTCCTAGATACCCTTCAAAAACTCATGCCTTTTCTCTGGGGTATCAGGTACCTTTCATTGGGGGTAGGGAAACATAGCATTTTCTGCTCTGCTTCAGCCACAAAAATGTCTTGACTGATCTTGTTAAGTGTTGCTCCCATGCCTCCCACAATGTGGCCTCAGAACTGCCATCCTGTGTGGCACCACCAGGAGAAGGAACCCAGCCAAGCCACTTCTCCTTGGGGGGGGGGGGGTTCCATCCTGTGTGTGTGTGTGTGAAATGGCCCTGCAGCAGCAAGAGCAACAGTAGAGGAGCTGCCTGCTGTTAATTTAAGACACCCAGAGGAATCAGGTGAGAGACCAGAGCAAGGGAGGCATGAGCCAGAAAGGATAAAAGAAGAGAGAGTCAGGCGTTTGAGGCAGGTGGAGAAACTTGAGGGAGAAAGGGATGAAAAAGATGAGTAGTCGACACCAAAAAGGGAGCATCCTAGCTATCCAGGGCTGACAGAGCTGGAATGTTGACTGGGACTGTGTAGCTCTCCCTGCTACCAGCCTCCAAGGGAAGTCCCCATGTATGTATATCCTTGAGCACTTGGCCCAGTGAGAGGCACAGCCCATTCTGCCCAAAAGAGGCACAAGGGGAGAAAGTGACCGGCATGCTGCCTCTGCTGTACTGAGATTTGAGAAAAGGCTGTGAGGTGCCATGCTAGTCATGAAAGACTGAACCTAACTTGTGGGGGTGAACAAAACTACTCCGGGTCTTCTCACCGAACGTCACTACAAGTGAGAGTTGGATTTATTGCAGTGCATCGTCAGGGAAATGTCCTGCATGCTTACAGTTGAATAAACAAGTGTTTATTAGGTTCATGCTTGAGAATGCCTCATATGCGTATGTCCCCCTAGACCCTTCAATGCTCCTCTCCTCACAAAGGACCTTGGGGTTCACAGTTGTTCATTTCTTGTCTGTTAGGACTCAGGAGAGAATGTTCTAACACTTCAAAAATTCTTATCAACATGGTTCCTACATGAACTTTAAAAGTAACATTGTAAGTAATTAGACGTTACACTAATAAGCTATCCTCATTCCTACTTGGTGCATTATTTTCTAAAAGTTGTCATGCCTCATCATAAAAAACAAATAAACTCACTAAGAGTGACTATGTCACTTAGTGCTCTCAGTTACTAAAATGTGAGGGGATGTTTATGGTGAGGTTTTGAGGAAATTAGTCATTGTTTAAGACTGAGTTCAAAGCTCATAACAGGGCAGAGGAATGGGGGGAGTGGAGGCCCAACCCCTTTGTCAGGACCGAATCTCCCTAAGGAGCATGGGTCCTTCGGTCAGGGAATTCCTCAGCCACAAATCTACCACCTTTACGCTGGGGCAAGTCCTCAACCTCCAGCAGTGCGTAGCCTTTGCACCTAGAATAAGCCTGACCTTAAAAGAACACTTTACTTATGCTCAGTACTTTGCAAGTACAGACACATGGGCTTTGTGATTCCTAAGAATTCTCAACAGCTCAGTTAATTAGGACTTCTCTGGTAGCTAGTCAATGACCGTTACCACTCCTCTGGATTTAGCCAAACCCTGCTGATCCAAGAGACAATCCTTGGTGAAGATTTTTATAATTAATTTTTATTAAGAAAATAAAGTTCCATAGAAACAGTTTGTTTTTGCTCAAGCATAGCATAAAGAACATGTTCAAAAGATTACCACAGTTAAATACAACAACTAATTCCCATTAAAAATAACAAACACTAAACTGGGCTAAGGTGGTCTAGCCCCACCTCCTTCTTTCTCTTACTTACATTCTCTTTCCTTCAAGCTAGATACTCAAACCATCAAGTTCTCTCTCTATCATCATGAACTGGAATCACTCCATCATCATAGAAGCGAATCTCTCCCACATAACCCATCGTCCATTTTCTACATTCCTCGGACCTCCTTCTTCATGACCATAAACCAATTAACTCAAAGAGGCGTAACTGTCCATTCCACCCACAATTCTCATGAAGATGCAGGTGGTTTATCTCCATTCCAATTAGAAAAGAATTTGTTGGGTCTTCGTGCTCTCTGGGCCTCTTTGTCCTTGCCCTCTTATCAGGATTCATGCTGTACCAGGCTGGCTGTAAATTAAGAAAAACAACCTCTCTGCCTTTCTCACATTCCCATATCTTCCTTTCATTTTTAAAGCCTAACAGACTCCATTTTCTTTCTTTCTTATTGACTACAAGTCCCACTCGCCTTTAATCTCTGACTACAAGTCCCACTCTCCTTCAATCTCATGACACCCTTAAACATCTGGAAAATTTCTAGGAAAGTACAGGAAATTGAAGTACATGATCAAATATATTCTTTGGTGAGAAGGCTGTCAACTTGGGCACAAAAGGCTGTTTGACTTCGGAAGCAGTGGGAAAAGAACAGAAAGAGAAACCCCATGGGCTATGTAGTTAGAGTTTGCCTAGGATGGTAGAAAAGACACTGTCTCAGATTGGCCTGATTTGGGACTTCAATATAGGTTTGAGTTTCTTTTGAGATATCTTTGGAAAGCTTCTTTAAAAACAGGGTTTTGAATTAATATTCTGCAGAATATGCTACAAATATCCTATTGATCATATGAGAAATGCATTTAATTGTAATCAATCATTGATCTTTCCATTTGTCATCTGGCATCATCATTTGGGAAACTGTTATTTAATTTTAGATGTCAGCCCAACAAGCTGTGCACAAGGGCGATCACACAGAAGTTTCTCCCCTTCAGCATAGTGTCCTTTGTCAAGTTGGTTGCATGCCTGGTCTCATGGCCAGTTTCACATCCTGTGCATGACTGTGCAAGAGATGGATAGTGTGCAACTGCCCATGTGCTATGTACCCTGTTTCCCTGAAAATAAGACCTAACCTGAAAATAAGCCCTAGTATGATTTTTCAGGATGCTTGTAATATAAGCCCTACCCCCAAAATAAACCCTAGTTAAGTGAAAGTCCGCCCTCCACCATTGTACGGCAACCAGAAGATGACATGACTGTATTTGAATAAACGTAGATTGTTGTACATGGAAAAAAATAAAACATCCCCTGAAAATAAGCCCTACTGCTTTTTTTGGAGCAAAAATTAATATAAGACCCTGTCTTATTTTCGGGGAAACATGGTATTTCCTCAGCAAGATTCTTGCCCTGTTTTAGGATGTTGACCATGTCAACTCTGTTATGAGCATTTCATGTATTTGCAAATGTTTGCCCAGAAATCTATATTGAATTTCATCCAGAGGCATCCACCCACCAATGGAATGGCATTTCCGAGTAGAAGAGCTTCCCCTCACCCTGCAGCCCCCGATACAACCCCAACATCCACTCAAGAGAGTCCCCCTACCCTCCAAAGTGTATCTGGAAATGCCACTGGAAAGTTCTATCAACTGAAGAGAAGCCTGACCACACAGTGGCAAGCCCATTTGAATCAATGGAATTACATAGGAGTTGATTCATCAGTTCCTCACTGGTTCAATGGGCCTATTTCATAGCAACTTATTTCTGGATTTCAGTCAACTGATGGCTATATAATTCTTGACTTCTGTCAGATGATGGAACTTTCCAATAGCATCTCCAGAAAAGCTTTAGCGGTCAGGGGAAACCCTCTTGAGTGGATTTTGGGCTTATATCATGGGCTGCAGGGTGAGGCGGGAGTGCCTCCACTGAGAGATGCCACCCCATTGGTGGACAGATGCCACTGGATGACACCCAATGTACATTACTGGGCAAACACTTGCAAGTGCATGTAGTACTCACAACAGAGTTGAGATGGTTGGCAACTTCCTATACTAAAGTAAGCCACAACTAGAGTAGGCCCATTTGATTCAGTGAAAGTTATAGAGGATAGACTCATCAAATCCCCACTAATTCAATAGGCCTGGTCTAGTGTGGCTCACTATGCCAAGCAACAGGATTGCAGCCAGCGTTGTACATCATCAAACGATTTATAAAGCATTTCCAACAATCGAGACTAATTCAATATTTTTGGATGAGTTCATGACACATAGTTCTCTTTTAAGATGACAAGATTCCATAGAGAGACACCATGCACATACTATCTATTGTATGGGAATCTAATATTATGTCAATAATATCCCACAAAGAATAAAATCTTATGCTGCTGCTGCTAATGTTACCGTGGTTTGTTGACTAAAAAGATGTACTAATCGAATTTCCATTCAGTAACAATAAGCAATGTCTTGTTGAAGTTACATCCATATCATAAAGAGCCACAATACTTAAAAAAAACAGATCCCTTTGTTTTAACCTACCAGTATTTACAACTCATGTAGTTTTCCTATTTACTGAAGGCAAAGTTCCAATGCAGAACTTTACGGTGTGATTTATAGGTGCCTGGATTGTCTTTGGCTTATGCATTCCACATGTATAGTATGGTCTTGAGACAGGCATAAGAGAATTTCATTATAATGCAAATTGAGCCTTTAATGAATGTCTTTTGTGCCACTAACACTGACAGGATAGGGACATACTGCCACCATATCATTTTTCAGTCTCTTTGACCAAATTAAAAATTGGGTTGTGGCAATGAAGCTTAGCACCTATATTAATTCTTTTATAGATAATGAAAACTTTTACTTCCTAGAGAAAAAAAATGAAATGTTGGGTCTACACAGACAGTCAAAGTAAAACACCTGTATTCATTCCAGTTAAGTTGTTCCCAATGAGACCAATTATGTTTAAGTATTTGCTGGATTGGACCTAAAGTTTGTAATACAAAACTGCAACATTACTTGAGTGTTTTAGGATATTAGTTGGTTACTTCACAACACAGACACAAACAGAAGCACACACTAATGTGGCTTATGTAAAACAACAATAAATGACATTATATTTCAGTATTAAAGAGCATTTTGGAACTGTGTATAAGTCAACATGATTTATTTTATAACATATTGGCTAGAAAGATTTAAGCAATTTCAGATAGGCAGCAACATGAAGCCTTAAAGAAGGAACAAGATGACGAAAGTTGGGTTTTATGGCCACTTCTGCTTATAATGATGGGGCCATCTTCAGATCTGTTCAGAGAGAATTCCACAGACTTGGAGAGGTACACTGTAAAGACTGTACCTCTCATGCCCACCAACCAAAGTGGTCCTCAGCATAAGTCTATCAATAAAACCTTCCAAAGCTAAACTTTGAACATGAGCATGTTCATACAGGTAAAGACTTCAGCTACCATTGCCCCAAACCATGCACACCTTCTAAGGTCAACAGTAGAACTTCCCATTGGGACTAGAAGCCCACTATCAGTTAAAGCAATTGCATATACATCAGTGAGCTATGTCCCATCATCTTATTGATCAGCTTTTGCACAGGTTGGAGATTAAGGCAATCTTACTATCAGAGGAGTAAGAGTTATATATGAGGACCATTGCAGTGTAATGCAGTGTAATTCAGAATTCAGCCACATTTTCCCTTTTGAGGGATGTTGTGGTATAGAACCAAACTGCAGTTGTATTGTGCAGTTTGGGGCTCGCTCACTCTCTCTTGTAGACTTAGCTTTGCACTTCTGGTCTGTCATTTGGAGTAGCAGTGATAGGCAGGGAGGTGAATAAGCATAGCCTGTGTTGCTGCTGAGTGTCACATACTGTAAGTGCCTATATTATGCAGCACCTTGAACATGCTATTATGAACATATAAAGCAGGAGTGAGTATCTAGTTATGGATTGGGCTAGATGTGCTGCTACACAGAGATCTCCACAGGCTTGATGACATCAGTGTATGTGTCATCTTACTGATCAGAAATAAGAACATAAGAGACCCCTCCTCCATTCTGGTAACCTCTAGGGGATGGCTTGATGTAGGACTTTTCATGGACTCACAGTTTCATGGGCTGGAGTTTTCCTCATCAGCAGACATAAAGTATGAGGGAGAAATAGCAACCCTTAATGCTCTGTGGACTCATGGTAGGTCAGTGCAGCTAATCATGGTGTGCATCTGTCAGCAAAATGTCTCAGTTTGGATACATGGGTCAAGTTAACAGCTGAAGAGTCTTTTTTAAATCAAGTTTTTAGAGTTTAAGAGCCTAAATTAACAGTTCATACCTAGGCTGGTAATGTTTGTACATAAAACCAGCAATGTGCATAAAAGTACAGATGCGAAATGGGGTAAGAATACTCAAAAAATTCCTCATCCTTGTCGACTTTCATCGTCTTTATAAGAGGCCTTGATGAGGAATTTTACAACAGGTCAAGATATCTCGTGGCCTACCAAGAGTGAGAGAAGGACCTTTTGATTCAAACTTCTTTCCCCTTCAAAAACAAAGTATGCACAAATGGCAAGCAAAGAAGGTTACATAACTGCAAGAAAGACACAATTAAAGACTTCAAATTATCTAAGATCCCGAAAACTGAGGAGTGGTCTTCCTACTTTTCCCCAATCTATCTGTACCAATAGCTGGGTTTTGTGCGTGTGCACGAATGCATGCATGTGCATGCATGTGCGT
Source organism: Intellagama lesueurii (assembly GCA_037013535.1). NCBI lineage: Eukaryota > Metazoa > Chordata > Lepidosauria > Squamata > Agamidae > Intellagama > Intellagama lesueurii. The sequence goes on along the minus strand of JBAJHW010000004.1, from coordinate 87,931,808 downwards.
GCACACACACACACACACAGAAAAAACCTTGCAACTGCAAAGACAAATGGAGAGCCACAGGAAAACTTGGCCAGCCCTTGTGGGGGGAAGAAAAGAATGTGTTGTTTCCTCATCTTTACCTGTGAGGATAAGACAAGGGAGAATTTACACCTCTAATCGAAACCAGCTATATCTTGGTTATAAATGGCAGTGTGGAATAAAACTTTGAAATTGTTCTTGAAGGAGATTCAGAAGGAAGTGTTAAAAGTTAAGCACTTTCAGACTTTGGAGTATTTCACAATTACCGATTATGTACTTGCTGGCATATTTCAGTATCAGAACTCTTTGACATGTTTGTGCTGTTATGCTACTGTAATATTTTAGATTGGTCAATTTACTATAAATGCCTTGAAACGCCATAGCTGATTTGGAACTCTGGTATAGTTCATGCAAACTCCTTTCAGTTGCTCACTATACTTCTCTATGTGTGTGTGTGTGAGAAAGGGAGAGGCTTTGGGATGAGCTAATCATGTCTACAGCATGCTTTGAACTACTGTCTCTGGAATGTCTGGCTTGGGACTGAATATGTGGAGTCCTCATTGTACAATATCCATCTGCAAACCATGCAGGGTGGTAAAACATGTTAGCTACTCTGAAATCAGCCCAACATCTCCAGATACATTAAGACAGACTTTTGTTTGAAACCCCTGAGAGTTGCTACCTATCAGTGTATAAGTGGATGGGGGGCTATTTTGAGTTAAAGACCAAATTGCCCAGGTCATAGCATTCGGCGGGCCAGATGATGTTGGGGGTGCAGCCATTCATCCTGACATCATGAGATACTGGAACTTTTGCATTGAGTACTCCACTGGGGAGCTGGCACTACTTTTCCTCATCAAGGCAAATGCAGGGAGGAGAAAAAAGCAAAGCCTGCTGCTTATATACTGCCCCATAGTGCTTAAAGCACTCTCTGGGTGGTTTACAAGTTAATTATGCAGGCTACACATCCCCCCCCCCCCCCGCCCCAGTGAGCTGGGTACTCATTTTACCAACCTTGGAAGAACAGAAAGCTGAGTCAGCCTTGAGCCAGCTGCCTGGGATTGAAAAGTCCTCAGAGCTGGGCTTCAGACAGGGTGTGTATAATTGTGGCTGTGAACCCCTGGCTATGCTCTTGCTTCCTCTTCCCCTCATGGGAAAGAATGAGAGACAGCAGCTCACAAGCACTCTGGCTAATATTTGAGTTGGACATGAAAACCCAACTGAGCACATTAGGCTGAACATCTTTGCCCCCATCCTCCTCATGTTCTCTGTGGGGGGGATGTGTAGGGCAAAGAGGAATCCCCACGTCATTGCCAGCTAGTGGCCAGAGATCAGATAGAGATGCCCTCTCTCCTTTTCCCAATGAACATGACAAGTGGATGAGGCTTAGGGTAGGACATGAAAGATGGACATGAGAAAAGGGCATCTTCTGGGCACCTCACAGGCAAGGAGGTAAATCTAAGTTTGACTTATCCTCACATGGTTTATAAGTAAAATAAACTATGTTTTCCTCATTGGAAGACAGCAAGATTTCCCATTTTTCTTCTTCTCAGAGAAAATTGTCACATGGAGGGGGGTGTCTTTTGCATATTTAGTAGTATCGGTTGCATTGGAAAATACCACAACTGTCCCCTTCCTGGCTGCATGACCTTAACACCATTAGACACTGAGTTTGGGGGTCATATGACAGAACATTCCTACCATAAAGGTCTAAGAAAGTAACCTATACCCACATTCAATAACTGGGAGTTTCGTGCAAATTTTGCTTATAATTTGTGCAAACTATAAAAATACAACAAAAATCCCCTTAGTATCTTGGCTTTGCACCAGCACCAAGATTTTTCAAGAGGACTATGAATGCTTGTGGCACTGTACCATCATACCAAGATGGTGTGATTCACAGAAAATTTGGGGAGCAGCATAGTTTTTTTCACATTCTTACTCACAAGCTGCACCTGGAAACTTCATGAGCTGGTTACACCTAAAAATGGAGCTATCCCTTTTGCAGCCTAAGCAATGCTTAGCTAGGTAAATAATACTCCACCAGGCTTGACCTATACACTAAGGCAAGTTACTATATTATACTATATGGTAATCCATTTAGCATGGTATCTGTTGTCTTCATGGGAGTATGGATTTTCAATATTTCTTTGAATGGTCTGGATTAATTTGACATATTTTTCCTATTGGTTAAATGAGGGTAATCTTGAATTAGCTGGTTTGCAACAGGTACCACATTTGTAATAATCAAACTGGAAAGTTGTGGCTTATGTTCACACTTGTTCTGGCAATAGTGCTATGTTGGCAATTTCTCTTCATAGCTTCACATACAAGAATCTGTAGTGCCAGATGTTCCTGTTATTTTCCAGGGCTTTCAACTAATTAATGACAAAGCCTGTCAAGTCATGTTTGCAACCAGCATTATACTAGAGCTTTGGGCAAACTCTGGGTCTCTTATCATCCTGTCTACATGCTCTCTAGCCAGTGTAGTCATATCTGTTTCAGACAAGACAAAATCTCTACGGCAAGCTCAGGTTCAAGAACATCTCAGCTTGCTAATAAAACCCAAGAATGCAAACAAAACACAGATAGACATTTTTGGATATCCTCGGAGCTAGCTCAAGACATATGGCTGCTTGAAGTGAATAATAAAGCAGTGCCCCCTCCTCAATATAGAAGTTAATCCCAACATTAACAATGAGCTGGTATCTTCCACCACATCTTATACAACAGTGTACTTAAGAGGGGCGAGGTCAGGTTGTGAGATACACATTGCTTTATCCTCCAATGGCAGGAACAGCTGGGCATTTTGTGAACAAACAGCCAGGAGGTTCTCATCATTCGGGCAAACCAAACATTAGCTGGCCGTGGTAGTTTCTTCACTTTAACTAATTATAAAATTGGCCGTTTGTGACAAGTAGAAATTATTTCAGAAGATAGTCACTTTGCTTTATAAATTACAGGAAAGCTTTTGACTGTGTGGATCTTAAGAAGGTATTGATTGCTCTATAAGAAGTTGGTGTGACTCAACATTTGATTGTCTTCATGTGTAAGCTATACTCTTGAAAAGAGGCTGCTACGTATTGGGACAATATGGAGAAACAGAATGGTTTAGGTGTGTATTTTACCTCACTGTTCAGCTTGTATCACGCAGAAAGCCAGATTAGATTCAAAGATAGGAGGAGTGAAAATAGTGGAAGAAATATCAATAATCTAAGATATGCAGGTGATACCATTTTACTGGCAGAATGCAGCACTGACTTGAAATTACTCCTGATGAAGGTGAAAGAAGACAGTGTAAAAACAGAACTGCAGCTGAATATTAAGAAGACAAAATGTATCTACAGAAGAATTACATAAATTTTATAACAATGATGAAGAAATCAAAAATATTAAACACTGTCTATCCTTTTTTTCAATCCAAATCAAGACAGCAGCCAAAAAAACAAAAACAAAAGAAGACTGAGACCAGGAAGAGCAGTTTTTACAGAACTAGAAAAGATCTTCAAGTGCAAGAATGTGTAACCGGAAGAAGATCACACTATGGTGGTGGTGGTAGTGATTCTTCATTCTCATGGACTGTTGCCTGCTTTCGGCATAGATTGATTGTCTGTTGACTTGCCTCTCCTTTGCTGCAATAGTTTTTAAGGGCCCTTTAGGTCTTTCGGAGTACCAGGAAACATGAAAGGGGAACCCAAATCAAAAGAATGGAAAAGAGGGTTTCCCTTCTGTGTGAAACAAAAGGATTGGTAAACAACAACAACAACAACAAAACATGAAAATGAAAGAGCTACCACCCAAAAGAACCCAAAATGAAACAAACCCAGAAATACTTTGTGTGCACATTTGTAATTAAAAACCTTGGGAGTGCAGGGTCGTTAAATACTGGTGTGCACAACATTCATTACTCCATTCATTACTTTGAAGTCGAGATTTACTGGTGTTGGGCCCAAGATCAGTATAGAGCATGGAATGATGAATATTCTTAATGCTGTTCACCAGGTGGACTGTTTTGTAAATTATTCTAAGGCTGAACTTAACAGAAGGTCAGAGAATATGTATCGATTCTTCAAACAAACAAACAAACAAACCCAGTTTATGAATGTAGGATATTGTGCTTCCATATCCATGATTCAAAATGCCAGGAAATAGCCCAATATTGCTGCATAATATTTTGAATTATGGATACAGAAGCACAATATGCCACATTCATAAGCCAGAGGGTTTTTTTTTTAAAAAAAAAAGAATTGAATTTATTCTTCTTTGCAGTTGAGACTCACTGGTGTTGGGCCCAAGGTTGAATGGTAGAAATTTTTGAGATCACTCTGTACCTGCAGCTTGGCTCCAGGAGAGAGTATATATAAACATCTTAACAATACCTTTCCCCCAGTACTGAATAATCAAATTGCAATTTAAGGTGTAGAGGGCAAGTCTTCTAATTCTGGAGAGGTAAATTTTCAATTAGATTTCGTCCCAGAATAGTACCGTTGGTTTCTTGACAATGCATTCATAAAGTCTATGCTCAGAGCTAAACCTGATTGGAACAGAACCTCAGAGGGATGCACAAGATTTAAAAAGGAGTAGAAGGACTTCCATTTACTGAAATTTTCTATATGCCTCAGGAACACAATTGCATGAATTAGTACCATGAGAAGTGGTTTCAAATGGCCATTTTCACATCTTTGATGTTGCTGTTTTCAATCAGCAGTAATAAAGATCAAACACTTCCAGCATCAAAGATAAAGACAGATCTACCTTTTAGCAATTCAAAATTATACAGGTACACCACCTGTTACCTTTAGCTGATTCTTTAGAAAAGAAAAGAGAAATGTGCACTGCCATCAAATCATCAGAGAGAACAGTGGCTCGGTTTATTTATTTCTAAATTTACCAATTGTCTTTCTAGGATTACCATTTGTGGGGTACTCAAAATGAAGTAGGACAAGAAAAGGGGAATGAAAGAATCCTTTGAGATAAACATGGGTAACCTGTGGAATCCAGAGTATTGGACTCCAGTTCCCATTATCCCCTGACTGGCTAATGAGAGGTGATGGAAGTGGTATTTGTAAACATCTGGATAGCTACCAGTTCTCCCATCTCAGCTTTTAAAGGCTTTAAAATATCTAGGAGATTAAAAAGCAACCATGAAGTAGCTGTCGTATCTATTGAAAAAAAAGTTACCAGCGAGTAGTAATTATGCACCTTCACGGTTTAAGACTTTAAATTAATCTAGCAGTGCATTCAGCATAGCCTTAGCTCCATGATTCTATGCATGACACTACCCCACTCCCAAAGTTTTGCCATTGTTCTCTAAACTCTTTCAACTATCATCTACAAGCTAGCTGATGTTTTTACTAAGGAAGAATGTCCATGCTCTTTTTAGTTTTGGCAAGAGCAGTTGATTACATTAGCCATGAGTACTTTCCAGAGCAAAGTTTTTAGCCCAATCAAAATTTCATTGACGTTTCGTTGAAATCCTTTAGACAGTTCACCTGGGGAGAAACCCTCAAATTAGCTCTGAATGTTGCTTTTCCAAAAGCCTGTGTGGCTGTTGTCTGTCCAGCACTGGAGCTCTGGAATTGGGAAAGAGGGACATTTTGTGGGTATGGACCACAGTTCTGATCTGCAGAATCTATTGCTTTGCCTTGACCCACCTCAGGTGTCAGGGGAAAAATATGCCAGCCTGGAACAAGTCGTCCATTTCTGATCTGAGATGACAAGGGAGCGAGATGTGGACAACAAAAATAACATGTAAAGAGTTGGAATCGCACATAAAGGACATTTTCCTTTGTTACATTACAGTACAAAGGCGAAGCAAAATATCAGTGTTGACAACTTCAAGGATCAGATGATTTGCATCCTAAACTGCAGTGGCTTCAATTTATCATTGTAGAACCATATTGTGTTCAAGCCTGGCAATATCAGTCAGAATTTTGAACTGTTTAAAGTTTTGACAGACTTTATCGTGGTGCCCATCTGTTACCCAAATGCCACATTAAGCTTGCAATTCACTGTTATTATTTTAGATAATGCGCTAAAATGTTACCTGTGTTTCAGCTGCATTGCATTTCTTATCCACAGCTGGGTGACATCAGTCCTTTTAATGCATATGCAATCAATAATTTAGGACACTACAGCTGAAATCCTGTTGCTTAGTATAGTAAATCACAACTAAAGTAGGCTCATTTAGATCAATAGAACCTATGGAGGAGTTCATGCACCAAATTCATAAGAATTGGATTGGATATTAAAGATAAGTACATTGAATACTCATGGCTAATTTACATATAATAGGGAGGTAGTTATGCTGGGTTTGTGTCTCTTGGGGACTAATTTTTAGGAGAGACATTTGGGGTTCTGCAACAAACACCACTGATGTCTGGCTTTTTCTGGCATGATGATAAATTTAAAATTGTGAGAACAACAGAATTCAAATGTTAATTCGATAAAGGTTAGTTGGCCCACAATTCATCAGTGCCAGGGATGGCTATAGTCCTGTGGTGTGGCAAGTATCTGATCTGTAAAAACTCTGAGGTAGCGTGCCAGTGGCTGTAAATAGTTAACTAAACAGGCCATGGATCTGACACCTTCCAGTGAAAAGAGCCCTTCCAGAACCATTCAGCTTCAGGCTGCAGGAGGGGAGTAAATTGATTAGGAACACAAAGAGTTTATTTCTTCATGTCTCATTCCCTCAGAACATGCAATATGATTGTATGGCTTCAATTTCCCAGCAGGACTGTTAGCTGGTAGTGGTATGTGAATCAGAGAGGTAAGATTCTTCTTAGATGTGAGATGAGGGCATCAGTTACCCTCCATCGGCAATGTAATGCTGTCATTGGGGGCAACCAAAGCCAATTAAGAGTAAGGGCATGTATTCCCAAATCAGTAGCACCCTTCTTTCTAATTGGGCAAACACATATGTCTATTTTCCAAGCAACGGATCCCCAAATCACTGAAACAGGGATGAATTTAGTGATCACCTTTACTGACCCCTTTTAGCTTGGGCCTAAAAAAGACAAGACTTGAATAAAACAACAACTACAGAAATGCATAAATGAAATGTGCACAGCTCTTGATGAAGTTTTATCAGCATACTTCTTCTTCATTTGTTTCTATCTGTCTCAGCAACAGCCATTTTAGGGCAAGCAGATACTGTGCTGATACGTCTCAAGCTGAAGCTAAAGTAGCCAGGGCAAAGGACTGTTCAGTTCTGCTAAGTGCCTGCAAAGTTAAGATGATCTGCTGAAGGAATGCGGCAACCTTATTGATTTGTTGCAAACAAGTTGTGATGAGCTACTTTTCAAAATCAGAAGCATACTTTAAAAGAAAGATGTTCTTCAAGCTTTTCAAAACAGTAGGCTTTGTCACTTTTCAGTCACATTGAAACATTACCCAAATCTGTACCACAAAATTGGCAGTGACTGCAATAAATATACGAAGAACACACATTCTTTCTGTGAGTACCACATTCAGGCCTCTTTGAAAACAAATGTACCCAGTACAAGCAGGGGGAAATCCCAGAATCTGACTCCCTTTTTCATCCATTAAGCATTTCTCACCCAAACACAAAGTAAATTGCCAGAGCTGTTTTTCAACAATGGTCAGGAATGTGCTTCCACATGCATCAATTTATTTTTAAAGAACTGATACTCCAGTTTGGCAAGGAATAGACAAATCTGTCATTGGATGGTGATATCACTACCCATGAAGAAACAGTGGCGTGATCCCTGAGCAAGGTAGGACAAGACTGGCAGACCTGTTCAACGGATTCATATGGAATCCAGTATTGAGAAATTCTCCGGGGCAACGAAATGTGCAGTGTTCCCAGCCAATGAGGCGTATACTTGGGCCCTGCCAAAGTTATTCTCATATACTCTCTGTGTGTTTTTGTTGGTTGGTCTCTTCCCAAGCAAAGTCGAGAAGAAGATAGGCAGCAGATGGTTGGCTAACTATTTTATCTAAAACACAGGATAAGCACCAGATAACTAATATTGGAACTAGAAAGGAAATCTGTGGCCCTCAAGATGTTCATGAATTACAGCTCCCTTAATTCTCTCATCCTTGGCCTGGCTGGTGAAAATTGGACCTCAATAACAAACAAAGGGCCAAATGTAGCCCTCTCGTGCTGTACCTACTTAGTGTTGCCCCACTTTCCAATTTTTCACTCTTATTTTTGATTGATTGATTGATTGATTGATTGATTGATTGATTGATTGATTGATTGATTGATTGACTGACTGACTGATTGATTGTAGCTCAATGTTTTGAGGCTTTGTACAAGCTTCTTAGGAGTAACCATATCCTAAGTACCATCTACAGAAAAATCTCCGAGTCTTTCATAAATATTCTAATTCACCTCTCTGCTCAGAGTCCCTCATATTTTGCCACATAGAGTAAAATGGGATGATACTCTAATTATAACACAAAATATGGTTACATGCTGAAGAACACCTCTTCCATCAACAAATATAAAAGGCATGGAGCATCAAGAGGGAGTCTTTGTACTGTTGAGCACTCTCCCTACATTGGTAGTTCTTATGTGTCAGTACCTACTGGCTCTCTTAAATCCCACCAAAATGGATACCCACATCACTGCAAACAACCCTGAACACCTCCAGCATCTGCAGAGTGAAAAAGAAAGGAATCATTTTACTTTGTCAGAGATACAGCCCACAGTATGAATCATTAATTTAACATTGCAGCAAATACCTGAAAGCTGAACAGGCTTTATGGCAATAATAAAGTGTCCAACCCAACACATCAAATGTGAGCACTTCAGAGTACCCCTCTAATACTAAAGTGATAATTGTACCATTGCAGTCTTTTATGAGGCTGTAATCCAGCTCTGTGAGTGGATAAACTACACGGCTGGAGGCTGAGTAGTTTATCTTGATGAAGGAACCAGATTATGGCCAAGTAAAACAGCACAACAGGTCGGCTGCTGCTTTTCTTTTTTGCTCACATCTTTCCAGCTTTATAGCCACAGTCCCACAGGCATGTACTCCTACCTGACAGCACATCCCACAGAACTCAGTGGGGCTTACATCTGCATAGCCACACATAGAAACAGGCCTGTAAAAGTGTGTTTTTCCATCTTCTTCGGAAACAATTATACTTTGGCAATGAAAGGGCCGATACATTCTCTCCAAGCTGGACTCTCTGGGAACGGTCCTCCAAGAGGGATTGGAGCCAAGCAAGAGCTAGGCCACCAATCCCCAATTCGGAGAGCCTCCCCAGGAGGATACCGTGGTCGACGGTATCAAAGGCGGCTGAGATATTAAGGAGAACCAACAAGGACATTTTGCAGGGTGACCAATGCAGTTTCCGTGCTATGGCGCGGCCTGAAGCCCAACTGGAACAGATTCAGGGCGTTGGTCTCATCCAAGAGAACCTGCAGCTGATCGGCGACCACCCTCTCTACTACCTTGCTAAGGAAAGAAACATTAGTGACGGGCCTATAATTGCCAATGTCGTCCGCCGCCAAGTTCAGTTTCTTCCTAATGGGCCTAATGAGTGTCTCCTTGAGGGCAAGGGGAACCCTGCTCTCCTGGAGAGACCCATTTATTATAGCAGTGGCCCATTCAGTTGTTACGGGCCTGGCCGCTTTGATTAGCCAGGCCGGGCAAGGGTCAAGGGAGGAGGTGGTGGCATGACAGCAGTCAAGCACCTTGTCAACCTCAAGTGACGTCACCGGCTGAAAGTGAGTGATTTTCATCGGACAGGACAGAGTGCTGGATGTCTCTGCTCGATCTACTAGCTTCAAATAGGGGGAATAGGTCCCGGCGGATGGCCTCCACTTTAGATTTTTAAAAAGGCTGCAAATTGGTCAGGTGAAATACTAGGGGAAGGCCAATCAGTGTGACCAATTCCGGATAGGTCGCGTGCTATACGGAATAACTCCGCCTGCTGGTTGGAAGCTTTGCTTATCCGGATAGCGAAGTAAGCTCTCTTTGCAGTCTTTATCTTAGAAGATAAAGGTTGGATGCGATCTTGACAGCTTTTAAGTTATTTCCTGTTGGGTCCCACCTCCAATTGCTCTCTAGTCTTCTCCTATTTTGCTTCATAGCTCTCAGCCACTGATCGAACCAGGGTGATGAACGAGCTCCGCAGCAGAGAGGACGTTTAGGAGCGATCGTGTCTAAAGCCCTGGTGGGGGCGGCGAACCATCCATCAACCAGAGCTTCAACAGGAGTGCCAGCCAGATCAATTGGTATCCCTCGCATGGAATCCTGGAATCCAATAGGATCCAGTAGCCTGCGAGGGCGGACCATTAAATTAGGTCCCAGCTCCCTGCAAGGGGGGGAGGACCATTGTCAGGTTGCATTTAATTAGGTGGTGATCAGACCATGACAAGGGGACAGACACAAGGTTAGTCACCATCAGACCACACTTTCTCTGCTCAGAGGAGAACACCAAGTCAAGCATATGACCACCCACATGGGTGGGGCCGTTAACATGTTGGGACATGTCAAAGGAAGCCATGGTTTCCAAGAACTCAAGAGCCAGACCAGAAACCTCCGCCTCCGCATGGATGTTGAAATCACCCAAGACCAGTAGCCTTGGGGATCCCAACAGTGCCGCGGAGACGAAGTCAGCCAACTCCGGTAAGGAAATTGCTGGATCGCGAGGAGCACGGTATGCCAGCAAGATCCCAATACCATCCCTGGCCGCGCACAACACATGGAGGGCCTCCAGACCAGGCGTCACCACGGCAGAAAGCCTACCAAACTCCAGAGTGTTTTTATAAACAATGGCTACTCCCCCCCAACCCCCCAGTCTACCCTGGTGTTGGACAGCATAACTAGGTGGACAGGCAGATTAGATTAGGCATCCTTCAGTCTCGAGAGACTATGGTAATGTGCTCTGTATGGAGGACTTGGAATAGTGTCTAGTGTGGCTGAGAAGGCCAATTCGAGAGCAACAATCCCTTCCACACTGAAGACAAATACAATCTGTCCCCTGTCCAGCTCCCTGATTTTGCTGGTTTTGGGACTGCCTCTTTGCCTTGGCCTGCTGGACAAGTGTCTCTTCAAAATGGGAGAGGCCATGCTGCACCGCCTGCCTCCAGGCTGAACGCTCAGATGTCAAGGTTTCCCATCTGTTGAGGTCCATTCCTAAGGCCTTCAGATCCCGCTTGTACAGCAGCTGTGGTCTCCCTCTGGGGCACTTTCCCTGCACTAATTCTCCATAAAGGAGATCTTTTGGAATCCGACCATCAGCCATTCTCACGACATGCCCGAGCCAACATAGATGTCGCTGTTTCAGTAATGTATACATGCTAAAAATTCCAGCTCGTTCTAGGACTACTCTATTTGGAACTTTGTCCTGCCAGGTGATACCAAAAATGCGTCGGAGACAACGCATATGGAACGTCTTCAGCTTCCTCTCCTGCCATGCACAAAGGGTCCAGGACTCACTGCAGTACAGGAGTGTACTCAGGACACAGGCTCTATAGACCTGGATCTTGGTATATGCCGTCAACTTCTTATTAAGCCATACTCTCTTTGTGAGTCTAGAGAGCATGGTAGCTGCTTTGCCAATGCATTTATCCAGTTCGACATCTAGGGAGAGGGTGTCAGAGATTGTTGAACCAAGGTACACAAAGTCATGAACAACCTTCAATTCTTGTGTGGAAATGGTAACAGAGGGAGATAAGTCCATACCCTGGCCCATGACTTGTGTTTTCTTCAGGCTGATTGTTAATCCAAAGTCTTGGCAGGCCTTGCTAAAATGATTCATGAGTTGTTGGAGGTCTTCAGCAGAGTGGGCAACAACAGCTGCATCATCGGCGAAGAGGAACTCCCGTATGCATTTCAGCTGGACTTTGGTCCTCGCTCTCAATCTAGAGATTAAAGAGCTTTCCATCTGATCTAGTCTGGAGATAGACACCTTCTGTTGCAGTTCCAAAGGCGAAGGACAAAGGAATACCCCCATCGCTGCCCATCCAGAAGATACAGAAGATAACACAGAAAGATAGCTTGTTAATACAGCCAGTGAGATAAAAAGTTCAGGTCTTTTTTAAGACTGTGGATGTGCACTGGAATTTATGTTACCTACTTAAATGTTTATTTATAGATGTAAGACAATTGTAAATCATAGTAAATTCTTGAAAAACAAACTGAAATGAAATTATCTCTAGCTCACAGCAGCCAAATTCACTAAGTACCAGTTATACAAGTGTTAAAGATTAGGAGTTTCTCACACACACAAAAAAGGAGCAAGCCTAGTTCAGCATTACTAGGGCTGAAGGCACATTGTTTCAAACCCAAAATTTCAAGAGTTCAAAGCCCCCGTCTTAGATAAAGGAATGTGCCATGTCCCAGTTTTTTTTTTAAACCACATTATTTTCATCATGCATAAAGAAATGGGAGGATTTTGGTACATTCTTATCAAAAATTGCCTGAAATCATTCCTCCCAGTCACAAGGAAGTACAAACCACAAGAAAGACGACAGCATTTGAAATGGTAGCATCTTAGCACAGTAGTACACTGGAGTCCTAACTCTGGAATGTGAACTTAAGATGGATCTTATTGCTCTGATAATAAAGTGATACAAATCTTGCTGCATTTAGAATGGGTAGAACAGCAATCACTGGATTTTCTGCTGTGCTTCCTTCCAATTGCTTATGACAGTACAGTTCCCCTAAGCGTTCTCACTTCCTTTTCATTCCCTGTAAGTGCTAACATTTCATCCACCTGCCTGCCGTACTGTAAAGTCTACACATTTATTCCTTATTAATGAGGTGATTAGGACTAATCAATGAGGCATGTACAGGTAACAGGAAAGCTGTTCATTCATTTCCACCGCTACAGCCAGTTACAACCATGCTAGATCGACACTTCTACATTACTAACACTCTAGGGGCTCATGCAGAAGAATAAGATTTGCATCGTGGGATAGTAGAGACTATTATAAGTCATGCCATGTGACTACAGAGAAGGACAGCAGTGCCTATGTTTCATTAAGAGCCATGGTAGATGGATGTTCTACAGGTGAATTGTCTCCTCCCACACTGGTATGACAATGGAGAAAGAGGAGATGAAATGAGGAAATGGGGGTGGGGACTGGGTTAACTTTAAAATCTGTATTGTTCAATGTGGTTTTGTTCACTTGTATAAAGGGTGAAACATAGTGGGGGAAATGTCATTCAGCTTGAATAATGCTGGCTGCATCACTAGGTGCTTGTAAGTCATTCTCTGTAATACGGTCAGCATTCTTGTCACCTGCCAGGAACTCAGATTCCAGCGGCCACCTGTCAGTGATGCCTTAACTGTGGATTTCCTGCTTTGGTAGAGGATTGGACTAAGTGATCCATGGGACCCCTTCCAGCTCTACCGTTAGTTCTATGATTCTCAAACTACTGATACCTATCTTTGAAATAGTTTTGACATATAACGGAGGTGGGATGGATCCATCAATATCAGCCTCCACTTTTGGGGCACTACATCCATTTCATTTTGCAGCTTATTCACATATATGTGCTGTGCAAAGCAGGTGACTGACTCATAAAAGCCTTGCAAGATCAAATGATGAACGGCCTACTAAGAGAAGTGTGTCCTCCACATCAAAAGGAAAAAGAGGGGAGAAAGGATACTGCTTCTTTAGCTATAACTTCTCACCTCAGGCTTGATAGTAAAAGACAAAATAAAAGGCATTGCACCGCCACTTACCAAAGGGTAGGCCAAATATGTAGGAAATGAAGGGCTATTCACCTGTAGCTATAAAACACGCAATGAAGGTTTCTAGATGTCCTCTTGAGTGATTCCTTGCACTGCACTGCAGCTTTTTTTTTATGTGAAGCACTTCAGTCAAGCAGCAAATGTGTTTTTGTTGCACTTTGTTCCCATTAAGTAAAGTTCATATGTTGTTGTAATACATAATTGTACCTTTTTTCAAAGGCAACATTACACACACACACAAACACACCTGTTCAGTTCTGTGAAAGGATGTTAGCAAGAGCTAACTAAAAACATCACTTGAATAAATTCCCACATCTGCGCAATAGCAGCCGAACCATTTTTGTTCCATCATGCCAAACTTTAGAGCAGGCAAAGTCTCTGAACATGAATCTGACCAAACTCCAGGAGGCAGTGGAAGACAGGAGGGCCTGGCGTGCTTTGGTCCATGGGGTCACGAAGAGTCAGACACGACTAAACGACTAAACAACAACAACAACAAAAGTCTCTGAACAGGCAGGCAGGACAGACAATGGATAGTCTGGGGAGCAAATGAGAACTGGAATTGGGGAGAGTAGAAGTCCAGAATGATGAATACAACCCTGGAAGACAAGCGGTTTTGGGACATACACTTATGAAAAGAAGCATACTCTGAAGAACAGCAGGAGACAACATTTTCAGAACTATGGACAGATCACTGAGGCAAAGCAACTTGCAACAGTGGCATCCCAGTTCCATCTATTACTGCTAGGGGTGGGATTTTGGGGTTTTCTGGACCACCAATTCAATAATTCTCCAGTCTGTGAGTTCTACATACCTTACAAATACCTAAATGTGAGGCACCTGGGAGAAAGGCCTAACTCTGTCTATGCTTTATATTCCTGCCCCAGTGCTAATCTGGAGCTGTCTTTCTCAGCAGACAGTATAAAGAGCACAAAGTAGTCTAGAATATAGCTGTTAATGATAAGTTAACTTATGATATTAAGGTTTAAAAGGTTTTGATAAATAAGAATGTTTTAGCAATATTTGGGGAGTGTTTATTTATTAATAAAAGGGAAAGGTTGTGTACCTCTGAAAGAATCTATGCAGTTTTGGAAGGAGAATAGGGCTTCATAATTGGAAAATTGATGCAACGTATCTTCAAATGGTCCCAGTGGAGGGGTGCACTGACATGTAATTGAATAGTTTAAGGTGTTTTGTTTAAGTATGTATTCAGATTTTTAAAAAATTCTTTAGTTTTGTATCTCTTTTGTATTGATTCTTCTTAATTAATAGATATTTTCATTCTCTTTCATTTCTTTAAAAAAAAAACCACTGAAACTTTTTCACAGCCCTAATGAAGTACCCTAATTACTTGGTCATCCAGGTGGTTTCTGTGAGTCTGACTCAGCCTGACATGCGCATTAAAATGCTAATGGAGGTCTCCTGCCGCCTAGCCATCCAAATATATTTCCAGGAAGCAAGAACAGGGCTGGAGAGAAGGTTAGATTTTTAACAATGAGTCTGTGGAGTCTTGGAGGCTGAGAAACAACGTGCCACTAGGGATCAGTGACAGGGCAGCAAGAATGGGATACAGCTATTGCCCCCATGCCCTGCGTGTGGGTTTCCCAGAAGCATCTGGTTGGGAAATGATAACAAGAGGATATTGGACTAGAAGCATCATCTTACACCTGCTAAACCTGTAAATTGATTGCAATAGCCAAACAAATGCACTTTGTAAAATGGATCTGGCAGATAATAAAGTTCCTAAGATTGCCAACTTGATGTTCACATTTCCTGTATCCTGGTGGCTTTTGTCTTTCAAATGACAAGGAGAGGGATGGCTAAGTTTGATGCATCCTGGAGATGCATCCTCCAGAACTGAGCCGTCAGCCCCTTTTTATTGCACAGACATTTTCTTGGAATGATCCATGAACTCTCACTCTTATTCAGTAGGCACTAATTAAGAACCTAACAAAGTTTAAGTTATGTTGGGATTGTTTTTCCAGCACATTCCATTTGGTACAAAATTGAATTTCATTGATCATTTTGTTGCTCATCCTTCTAGCATTAAAAGTGCCTCCCAAAAATTCCTCACTGACAGTTATTGTAAATTAATCTGGTAATTTTTCTGTTTCAATTATTCCTTCTTTTCCTGGCCAAGTGACAACTGAACACCCCAACAACACAGAGAGAGAGAGAGAGAACTCCAAGTTAGGAATGCTGTTACTGAAATAGTACAATAGCCATTTTGAAACATACTTTATTATTTTTCAACAGGCCCAATTCTCAACCTAACAGCCCCCCCTTGCTTTCTCTACTAGTCGTCAAATAGACCGCCAACTTTTGATTCCAGTCTAAGAGGTTTAGACCTCATCTCTCTAGCCTAGAATCGTCTGATACATGCTTTGATATTGGATCAAATCAGAAGCCATAGTTAAAAGATAAAAGCTGTTTCTGGGATGCAATCCTGTCCAAGCTTCATGCTTGAACAGTCAGAATGCAAACAAAGCCTAGACTTAGCTCCTGATGACTAATCACAAAACAGAACTAAGCAAGCTGATTTGCAACTTACAGGAGATCAGAAAAGCTTCTCTCCTGACAATCAAATATCTTTTAACACTTCAGGATCTGGAGCTTCTAACAAGGGGCTCTCAGGTGTCTAGGCTGATTCGCTGGCTCTCCATGATGTTAGGCCGATATCTTCCCGATCACTTGCTATTTTATCTTGCTGTGATTTTTTTCATGTAAAGCTCTCACTGTTCTCCTTCTGGGATCTTAAAACATCTGATGCCTGAATGAAGCCAGGGGGTGATATTGCAGATGGGTCAGCAGTGCTGGGTGCAGTCCAGATGGAGCAACACTAAGAATAAACATTTTCATTTTATTCCTATGCCTGATGCTGTGACACTGGGCAGACTCAACTTGTACGTACATTATATGCCTGTAATAAAGAGCTGCACAGTGGCATGAGTAGAAGAGGACTTCTGCTGCATCAACTCCATTTTAATGTGCCAATTATCAAACTTGTCTCCATCCTCACAACAAGGTGTGTATTATTGCTGCACAGGCATGCAGCAATAGATATTGTGCGACAGCCCAATTCAGTATTCCAGAAGCCAACTCAAAAAATTGAGGTCCCCTAAATATATATATTTAGGGCACCTCTCTCTCTCTCTATAACATTGAAACTGGACCTTGGAGTGACACCAAATTTGGAATACATGTAGCAGACAATGTGCTCATGCTCTGTTCCAAATCTGGAGATGTTTGAGCAAAAGGTTTTCAAGTTATGAATTTTAAAATGTAAAGCTGTTTTACCACCACCCCGCAGACATCAGCAACCTTTTCTGTCTACAGATTTAAAACAGATCAAATACAATGAAAAAAACCAAACTTGCTTACCTTGCAAGAGAACTGTTAGTCCCAGTCCCCTTTTTTATTTGGAAGGAATCCAAGCATCTGGGGCTCTAATACTGACTTTAAAAATAGCCATTTGAGAGGCACAACAACCTTTGGGTTTCTTGCTTTCGCATTAGCACGAACATTCAAAATGTACATATTCCAGCAAGCATAGGGACGGGGAGGAGATCTGAACTTTTGACCCTGCCAGTCTGAACAAAATTAAATGACTCTCAAGAGAACTTTTTAATTCCTTCCTAGCCAAACAGACATTAGTTTCTATTTCTGGTGTGAAAATATTTTAAAAGATATTTTTAAAATGGAGAACAAATATTCAGAAGCTCAGTCATTTGAGCTGTGAAAATATTGTTTTTTTTGCTTTCTGGCTGGGGATGATCTACCTCGATGTTAGCAGAGCTTGGAAGCCTAATCCACTCATACAATTGTTTGGTAATTAAGAAAAAAATTCCAAAGATGCTATGCGCCATCCAGTTACTTCTGATATGTGGCGACTATAGGGCCTGTGCAGCAGATCCTCTTCTCCTGCACTACAGATCCATTCAAAGCAAGGTTTACTCAGTTAAGTAATGAGTAAGTTTAACTGGTAAGGAGACAGTGGCAACAGCAGCTGAGGACAGTTGCAGCGTGAAGGAAGAACATTGGGGTGAAGGTTGGGGAGACAGAAGGGAGGTAAACCAGAAGCATTGCACTGTTAATTTCCTAGATCATCTTTTGCACAAATACACTTTTTAAAATGGTATTAGCCTTGCCTCCCTTAAAAATTCAACTTTCATGATTTTTGGGTGACTAGCACTTTATCCTAAATACATCACCTGCCACCTAAAAGGCTTTGAATCATAGTCCAAGGCTTTCAGTGACATTCACAATTAGCTATCTGTTCCTACAAAATAGATATTTCATAACCAAACACAATAAGGATAATGAAAAGGCATAATGCAATCACTTCCAGCATCATTTGATAACAGACACCCTATCCCCCCTCGTATCTTTGGCACACATTTATTTTTACCATTTCAATTAAATCCTTTTAACTTTTTTTTAAAAAACAGTATATTCTTGCACTGTAAATAGAAAGCAGCCAAGTCTAAAATAAAAATGCTGATAAAAAGGTATCCTCTCTGTTCCTCTCTGCTCTGTGTTTCATTCTAAGTCACATTCTTTCCATTTCAAACATTCTGTAGTTTACTTCACATTTTGCTGTGTCAAGGTCTATCATGTTGATCACATAGTGTTACCATTATGCAACACACCTACTTTAAACACACACATTTTATGACTGCCATTTTATATTTCATAACAGTTGTTTCAGCAGCGTGTTCAAAACAACTCAAGTTTTGAATTATAGCCCAATGACGAGGTACAGAATCAAGAAATAAAGAGGAAAACAACTATCCTCATTTCTTCTGACATTTTCCCATTAATGAGTACAAAATTCACAGCCCTGGGTTCTGAAAACCGCATCTGAGATGTGTCAGCAAAAGGCAGTGCTATATTAAAACCCTGAAACTGGAACAATAATTAAGAAGTCTCAATGCCAATTATTTTTCAACTTCAAACCAATGCTTAAAATTTCATTCAAAAGTGATTGTGAAAAGTCATCAGAAATCTTTCTTCTCTCAGTTTTGGCCTACTTCTTGTCATAGAGGTAGGAAACCTGGGACTGGACCATACCACTTGAGACCGCAAGAACATTGGGTGTTCTTCCCCAGTACTCAGAAATAGTAGTAGCAGCAGCAGTAATTACTTAAAGCAGTGAAAATGGAAAACATCGTGAAAGCAACAGAAGCAAAAGCTGAATATAAGGAACAACCATTTGAAGATAAACAGCTGAAAAAATAAACCACTGCATTGACAACATCTGAGAAATATTGATAGGAAACATTAATATTTAATTTGGGCATAGCTAAAACTGGAGACCATCAAGAAAGAAACCAAATCTTTGCTGCTCAAGAACAAGCACTCCAAACTAATGTGATGAAAGCTAAAAATCAATGAATTAGTGTAAATAGCAATGTTGATTCTGCCAAGAAAAAGATGAAACTATGGCACACCTCATCTTAGAATGTTCAAAGCCTGCATAGACAGATTACAAAGCTAAACACGATAGGATACATTGGTCATTGTGTAAAAAATATAATCTGCCAGCATCAATGAATCTGTAGGAACATCAGGTAGACAAGGTGTCAAAAAATGACCAAGATCTTGTGGGACTTTCAGTTCCAAACGAAGAGACACCTTGAGCATAATACACCAGACATAATGGTAACAGAATGAAGAAAAGTCTGGCTAATTGACATTGCAATTCCAGGTGATGCCAGGGTTGAAGATAAAGAACTGAAAAAATTAACAAAATATAGAAACCTGGCAATAAAAATTGCTTGCTTGTGAATGCAACACATTTCAGAGGTTCTCATAGTCATCAGGGCATTGGGAACAATGCTACAAAATTTATAAAATACTATAATCAGCTGCAAATCTCTAAAATAACACCATCAGCTGGAAAAGAATGGCATTATTAGGGACAGCACACATATTACACCAATATTTGACACTTAGATTTTGGTTGAAACTTGTATGTATTTCATATGCCAGTCAAAAACTGTGTCTTGCATTTTCATCATCATCATCACCATGAAATTAAAGACTTGGGGAAGAAGAAAAATGAAATTCAGTTTCTGGACTTCTCAATGTGCTGGTGGGTGCATGGGAACTTAACCTGTCAAGACACAAAGTCTTCAGGAAGTAACCTGTTTGCACTTCCTCCCAACCTCCTGTCCCTGCTTTCCTGACATGAGCAACTTCAAAGAAAGACTGAGATCAAGAGGACTTCAAAGCAGGAGTGTAACACCTTGACTTTATATTTTGTATATCAAAGCAGTCACCTATTGTTTGTATCTGTGAGATAAGAACTAGCTTGCTTCCTTGCCTGAGAGTTATGCAGATTTTGGAGCTAGGAAGGAGACATGCTTTTCTTGGTAGACAGATCGAAGGAGTGGAAGAGCAATTAAGTGATGGCTGGACACAGGTGCTAATGGTCCATCTTCCTCTATGAAATGGGAATTTAGAAATTGAGTTTTTAAGCTTGGCATACCTCTACAGAGACCTTGCTTTGCTTCTTAGCTGTAGTCATACTCAAGAGGAGATCTCTGTGTACTGTGTATGAAGCTGTGCCGGGAACAGTTGGGGGTGCCCCAGACTCACTCCATCTCTCTGCTTAGGCATGAGACAGATAGGGTAAATTAGAGTTTATTATTTTCTGGTGTGTCTGCTTTTGAATGCTGAAATCCTGTAACCACAATTGGTTTTGTGTCTGGAACTATTTCCCTTTCTGAATTATCCTCCGGTCTCCTTTTCTTTTCTTTTTCAATAAACTATAAGGATTCTTTCAAGCCATTGTCTGGAGAGAGAATGAGAGGGAAATGTGGTACTGAATATCTAGTTCTATCCTCATCCAAAAATTGCCATATACCAAACCCTGAGGCAAGAAACTAAAAGAATATGGAAGCAAGATCTGGGTATCTTTCTCATCATACTAATTTCAACAACTGGAGCCATTCCAAAATATTTGGTTACCAACTTAAAACAATTGGTCATAGGTGCCAATTTGCTTTCTAAAATCCAAAAATCAGTGATTTTGCAAACGTGTCAATTCACCTGCAGATTTTTAAGACTTGATTCCTAATTACCTCAGTTCAGAGGTTCATGCTGGTTCATAAACAATGCACCATAGGTGCCATGCATTCCCTTCCCCCGCCTCCCTGGCTCGATCCCCCCACTCACCAGCCAGCTCACACTCCTCTCCTCCTCCTCGGCTGTTTGACCAGTCTTTGGCAGGAGCATGGGCTTCCCTGCCCCACCTCCTTGGCTGAACACCCACTCAGACAAGGAGGCAGGATAGGCAAGCATGTGCTCCTGCTGGGGACTGGTTGAACAGCCAAAGAACAGGAGGAGATGAGCATGTGCTGACTGGTGAGTGGGTCATTGGCTGGGGAGGCGAGGGAAGGGAATGTGCGGCACCTGTGGTGCTGTGCATATGAACTGGCTCAAACCTCTGAACCGAGGTCTTTGCCCATCTCTACTCACCATGCACCAGCAGCAGTTCAGTGATGATGACAGGAATAGCCTTCATAGACAGATCCCCTCATGGGGTCAGCAGCCATGATGGTTGGGGAATTCAGGGAACCGTAACCCCAAAAATGTAACTTTTCCAAGCACTGGCTCTGCCATACACAATATTTCCTATCACTACATAGTAAAAATTATACCATGGTTATATCTAGTTGAGCTGTATCATTGATTATATCTTCCCAACATGCCTGTTTAGAACATGTAATTACCTATCTCCATCTCTCTTTGTATAAAGAGAATTTCACCTCTTTAAAGTCAGAGTTCTTTGATTTCCTGTGCCTGGTTCATGTCTGGTTCGATTTGGCTTTTGGAGCTTTTTTTGTCTTTTATTAAGCAAAACTCTGTTCCTTTTCTTATTTGTATTTTCCCCCTCCCACAATGTATGTACTTTGTACATATTTGAAATTGCACAAGAAGGTTGAGCATGATCCCACTCCCAGTGACTGAAGCATGCATAAACTACGATTGATGCAGATTTGGAAGATACACATTATTCTGTGTGCACTTTTCAAGTATGCACAGTTATTTAAGATGTCTTTCCACACCTGTGTAGTAAGGTACGGATTCAAGAACACATACTGAATCTCATCTTTGAGCAGACTGGAAAGTGAAGTGAGACTAATACATGAAAAAGATTCATATCTTTGCCCCCCCCCTTTTTTTCCCCCTGAAGTGGTATAAAGCTAGGGTGGCCACATGCCCTGTTTTACAGATGAAAATCCCCCTTTAGAAGTCCCCTTCTTTCAAGGAGCTGTCCAGTCTTAGTCTGAGTTAGAGTTGAAGAACCATAAGGAGGATGACTGCAGACCTATAGTCACCACGTGACAACAGACTCAGTGGACACACAGGTCACCTTACTGTTTAAAGTAGGAATGTCAATCTGGCAGCTTCTTAGTCTTGGGGAAGAACTGAGGAAAAGCTCTTTTCAGCAAGATTTCTTTCTATCCTTTTCCCCATTGGAAATCTTGCTGGACTTTTTGGAAGCTTTGTGGTCATTTCTGCCTGGGTGAAACACAAACCTGTACAGGGTTGCATCTTTCCTGTGCAGGATTATGGAATTCTGGAATTCAACTTCTGCATTAAGCTGTGCAGAATTTGGCAGTTTCCTTGGGGGTAGATGGGAGGCAGATAATGAGACGAGGGTCTTGTTTTCATGAGAAAGCAAGAAACCTGGCTGATGCAGCAAGAAGTCTCAGCAGGGAGACAAGACTAGGGAAACGACCAAGGATCAGACATTTTTAGTACTTGTTACATCCCTAGTGTGAGTCTTCAGAACTTGCTAAAAGATCTTGCAGGGACCTTTTTAAAAAGTGAGTTGGTAGGATGAGACTCTGCTGCTCGGCTTTGGTAACCACAAGTAATCTTTCATCATTCAAGTCCAAACAAGTATAGAAATCATTTCATTTCTAACTTTGCATCTTACATAATGCAATATGAATTAGCATGAGCAATTTTATGCAAATCAGTGCCTTCTTTTCTCCTTTTAAAGTGATATATAAATGGCCACCCTAAAGGTAAATCCAATACACATATCAGTGACAACTAGGGTTTGGGTAATTATTTACAGTGCAGTCAATGCTTATCGATTCAGAAGTATATTCAACATCCCTGGCAACCAGGGATGGATTTGGGATTGTGCTCCCCATGATCCAGGACTCTCCTTTCCAGGGCTGGCAGGCTCATCTTGACATCACTGTTGAGGTCCCCCAGACTGCTTGTGCTGGGGGACTTCACTATCCATGCGGAGTGTGGGGTCACCGGGCCAGCTCTTGAGTTCTTGGAAACTATTATTTGGATATGTCCCAATATGTCATCGGCCCCACCCATGTGGCAGGTCACAAGCTAGGCCTGGAATTTTCAACAGGGCAGGGAGAGAGCAACCCAAAGGTAATCAACCTTGTGTCAGTCCCCTTGTCATGGTTAGATCACCACCTGATTAAATGCAGCCTTTCAGTGGTGTCCCCCCCACCCCACGGGGAGATGGGACTCATTAAGATGGTCTGCCTCACAAGCTACCAATTGGTTTCCAAGATGCAATCAGAGGCTACCGCCTGATCTGGTTGGTACTCATGTCGAAGTTCTCGTCGAAGAATAGTATGCTGCCATGACCAGGGCTGCTGACACAATTGCACCCAAATGCCCCCTCCATTGCTGAGCCCATCCTGCCTCTTGGTATAATCATCAACTACGGGCGATGAAGCAGAATAGGAGGAGGCTGGAGAGCATCTGGAGATTGGCCCCGACACACTCTACCTTAAAAGCCGCAAAAAATGTGTCTAGTATTTATCTAGCTAAGGCGAAGGCCACTGAAGAACATACTTCGCCACCCAGATAAGCAAAGCTCAGAACCATCAGGCTGAGCTATTCTGTATTGTACGTGATTTATCCAGGATTTGTCACAATGACAAGCCTCCCAGTAGCATTTCCTGTGACCAATTCATGGCATTTTTAAAAACATAAAGTGGAGGCCATCCACCAGGACCTCAAACACCATTTTCCGGTAATTTTGATTCAATTTAATGTGACATCATCTGAGGTTGACAGAGTTCTTGACCACTGTAGGGCCACTGCAAGCTCCCTAGATCCTTGTCTGGCCTGGCTTATAAAAGCTGCCAGGCCAAGAACTATGGAAAGAGTCACTTCTATCAATAATGTGTATTTCCTTGAGGGCAGGTTTCCCCAAGCCCTCAAGGAGACACTTATTAGGCCCATTCGTAGAAAAACCAAACTTGATGGCAGACAATATTAATAACTATAGACCCATCACCAATGTTCCTTTTTTAGGTAAACTGGTGGAGAGGGCTGTGGCTGATCAGCTACAGGCAGATGCCCTCGACCCATTTCTGTCCAGGTTCAGGCCACGTCATGGCACAGAGACAGCGTTGGTCGCCCTGCAAGATGACCTTTTGAGGGAGATTGACAGGGGCAAAATGTCCCTGCTAGTCCTCCTTGACCTCGTGGCAGCCTTCAATACAGTTGATCACAGTATCCTCCTGGGGAAGCTCTCTGGGTTGGGCATCAGTGGCCAGGCTTTGTCCTGGCTCCAGTCCTTCTTAGAGGACCATCCTCAGAGAGTGCAACCTAAGGAGATGGTGTCCACCCCTTGGACTCTTAATTGAGGAGTCCCTCAGGGGTCAATAATCTTCTCATTTTTGTTCAATATCTATATGAGACTGCTGGAGGAGGTCATCAGGGGTTTTGGAGCTTCATGTCATCAATATGCGGATGACACCCAGCTCTATCTCTCCTTCCATCCTTCTGCAGTGGATGCTATCCCATTCCTTGTGCACTGCCTGGACACTGTGATGGGATGGACGAAGGACAACAGACTGAGGCTGAACCTGGACAAGATGGAAATCTGTGAGTGAATGCCCCTAGTGTCTGTGTATTGGGGACCTCCTCTCTCCACTAAGGATGAGGTTCGCAATCTGAGCATACTTTTGGACCCAGCAGTATGAATTGAATCCCAGGTAGCGTCTGTGGTCCATTCCGTCTTTTTCCACCTGAGGCAGATTGCCCACCTTGACACCTCACCACACTGGTCTATGCAATGATAGTCTCGAGATTAGACTACTGTAACACTCTTTATGTGAACTTGCCCATGAAACTGTTACAGAAGCTCCAGCAGGTCCAGAATATGGCATCCAGATTATTGAGTGGAGTAAATAAATACCATAATATCTCCCCTATTCTGGCCACCTTGCACTAGTTACCTGTTCATTTCCATGCCAGCTTCAAGGTGATGGTGCTGACATACAAGGCCCTAAACGGTTTGGGACCTCAATACCTGGCAGAACACCTTCTTCCAGTGAGATCTGCCCAATCTACACAATCTTCCCAGGCTGGGTGGTTGATCCTGAGAAAGGCCCAGAAAGATAAGATTTGAAACCAGGCCTTGTTGTGATTACTCCCCACCTGTGGAATAATCTCCTGCCCAAAATACGCCTGGCCCCTTCACTGGGAATATTCAAGAGATCTTTGAAAACTTGGCTGTTTAGACAGGCTTTCCCAGATATTACCTCGTCAGAGCACAGAGGTGCTGCCAGAGCTTTAGTTATCTGTTCTGTCTTTATTAATTGATTGTTTTCATGTTGTCTTTTTTAGTTGAAGTTGATTGATATGTTTAATTTGATTTTTGTATTGTTATATTGTGAATGTATTTAAAATGTTATTTGTTGTTTTATCATGTTCTGAACTGCCCAGAGTGGCCTTGTAGCCAGATGGATGGTATAGAAATTGAATGAATGAATGAATATTTTCTGTAGGGCTTATATCCATATACATGATGGTAAGGGAGATGGGCAGAAAGCTCTGAGGGCCCAGGGGACTTCGTTTTCATCCTGGAATTGTCCAGGAGCCACATCAGCCCATCCAAATTAAACTGTACATGACTGGATTGAGTGTTTAAAAAATGGACTGTTTGCTAAAACAAGAACTGGGTGGGACACCTTGTTTTAGAAAAGAATAATGTCTCCTGGAGTTATGATTCTTTTGTCTCAGGGGCTGGGATTCAATAATGGGAAAATTTGTCTCTAGGGGCTGCTAAATCTCTCAAAACATGTAGAAAAGAATGGCAAGGAAGAGACAAGGCCAGAAAATATATATATATAATGAAGGATGAGCCATGAATTACTTGTCTCAGTATAAAAATAAAATTCAGTTAAAAGTCTTGCAAAAATTTGACTTTAAAAGAAAAGTCATTTTAGTCACAGATAATATTACAAACACCTTCTGTACTTCCCCTGTCCATATTACTTGCAGATAATGCAGTAGAGACGTAATCATTTATTATCTGGTTTAATTATTTGTTTTATCCTCTCCCTTCATCCCTTTTTCCTCTTTATAAAAGGTGAACTTCTGTCTCAGCCAGAACCTTTTGTCGAAAGAATTATTTAAAGCCATCAAATAGCAGTCCATGCTTTCAGGATTAATAATTTTGATGAAATGAATCATTGTATTCCTCCTCGTCTTCCCCTCCACCGCCCCTCAATAATACACACTTGAAACTCTGCCACAGTGGAGATGCTCTGGCAGCCCACCAGACAGTGGCAGCCATTTAGCTTGGCAATGTTACATGTTTGGACCACAGTTCCCAGATTCCCTTGCCAGGAATACATTCTGGCAGCTAAAGTCTAGAAATGAAACTTCTTTGGTCTCTGCAACAGAAGAAGGAAGGAGACCGTGTCCTTCATTTCCTCCTCTCTCCTGAAACTGCCCCTCTCACAGAGGCCTACAAGGGTGAGCAGAGCCCAGAACAGAAGTACTGCTGTTCCACTGCACTCTTGCTTCTTTCCTTCCTGTTGTTCAACTGGTTACCTTTGGAACCTCTACGTACACAATCTCCCCTTTCCTTAAATATGTGGATGTCTAGTAACCCCTGTACTCGGCGTTCAGAAGTTCAACTCTCATCTGCTTTCAGTGGTGCAACTGCTTTCCCTTTCTAGCTAACTTCTCAAAGTCTGCCCTTCTGACATACTGTACCTTTGACGTTGTTCCAGCTGCAAATACCTTTCTCCTTAAATCCAACCACCATTTTATCTCTTCATAACCTTACAGCTTATGAGCACGCAATCCCACATTGGCATTTTCTCTTGCAGTTCAAGCAACAATGTCATGGAAGAATTTATTATCCTCTGCATCCAGCAAAGTACCACACAGGGAATCCAAGAGAAGTCAGAGAAGGGGGAAGTAAAGTTGCTTATGTTTTGCTTTCCCAAGCAATTTCAGTTTCATCTCAGTGAGAAAGCATTGGAATCTTGTATGTGTTTTTAAAAACTATTTGCTTAATTTACTAATACCCAAGTAGAACATAAGTGAGGGCAAATGTTGCTACCACCATCTCCATATTCTGCCTTTCCTCTAAATGTGTTCAAGGTGGTGTACTTGTCTGTCCTCCCTCATTTTATCTTCACAACAGCCCTGTGAGGCTAGGAAAGAGTGACGGTCTCCCAATGAGTTTCACGCACCGCAACCTGGCACCAGGAGGTAGACTCTAGTGATGTCACAGGGAGGGACATAAATGTGCATAGAAAATTCAAATATTTATACTTCTTTAGAAGCATTCTCTCTACACTGATTAGCCCATAGCAGTAAAGCAAAATAGCAGCTTTTCCGAGCAGCAGTGCAGAAAGTATTTAGGCTGAGAAGCGGAACAAATAAGGAAGGACGGTGGTAAATAGGAAAAACATCTGCCACATTACACTGTCATTTGTTATGAACTATGAATTTTTTTAATTACACAAATGAATATTTTTTAGGGTTTTCAGGAGGAGGAGCTGGGCTTGTCTGTTGCAGCGAAAACAGCCTGCCCCCAGCTCCTTGAAGATTCTTGCGGCACCTTAAAGACGAGCAAGCTGTCATAAGCTGTCATGGCTTGCAGCCTCGTGCTACCGTTTGAGTTTACTGGAAAGGCCTCAGTTCTTTAGTCTGTTTCCAGAACAGTGAGCTTCTTCAAGTGCAGGTCACAGGCGAAAGTGCAATGGACAAACCTCTCTACTAAAATGATCAGGCTTCTTCCTCAGGGATTTTGCATAACTTCTTTAGTTTTTTTTAAGAAAAAAAAAAGTATTGTAAAAATATGTAAGCAGAAAGCATTCCCTTTTCAAGATACAAGAATTACCCAATAACTTGAAATAGCTGCAACAACCATTATCCTTCCATTTTGGCACCATTAATGAATCACAGTATTTTGATGTTTTTAAGAAAATTCAATAGAGGCTCCCATATGTTTTCTCTGAATGGGGCAAACAGCAGCTAGCATGACGGGCACACAAATCACTATGCATTCTCAGAAAGGAAGTGCTATAAAAGCACTAAACACTCCCCCCCCCCCTCAGGCTTTCCTAAGTGCCATCCACAGATTCAGAGATTTCACTGCTTAAAATACTGTAGCTTTGCTTATTCATCATCATTCATAACTTTTGCCTTTGACCACACTGTGGGCCTGCCTGACCATCCTCTTGACTGTGCTTCCCTGCTGCCTGGCCATCCTCTCTCGCCCACTTGCCAGAGTAGAGATGGGCGTGAACTGAACCATGAACCAGAAAGCCCAACGAACCAGGCTGGTTTGTGGGTGAGGTTGCGACCTGGTTCAGGGATCTCATTTTGCTGAAGCAAAATGAAGCACTGAACTTTTCCCCCTCAGCGCTTCATTTTTCCTTTGGCAAAACGGATGCCCAACTGCTCCCTTCCCACTGCCCCCATCACCTACCTCCCTGGTCCTGCCGCTGCTGCCACCACCATCCTCAGAGACAGTGGGCCTGGTTTCTCTTCCAGGAGCCCGCTGCTTCTGAGCATGCCTCTGCTGCTCAGCTGATAGGCAGGTGCATGTGCAGAGGCAGCAGTCCCAGCTTCTCTTCCTAGAGCCGGCTGCTGCCTCTGCACCTGCCTACCAGCTGGGCAGTGGGCACATGTGCAGAGACAGCAGGCCTGGCTCTTGGAAGGGCAACCAGGCCCACTGTCTCTGAGGATGGTGGTGGCAACAGAGGAAGAGGAGCAGAGGGCAGTGGCAGGACTAGGTAAGGAAGTGACAGGAGCAGTGGGAGGCAGGGGGGTAGGTAGCAAAGGAGACAGAGAGCAGAAGCAGGTACACCCCCCCCCCCCCAGGCACAAACCATGAACCATGAACCATCACAAACCACCGGTTTTCCAGTTCGTGCCCATCCCTATGCCACAGCATGCAGCATTAGGTTTGAAAGTGTATGTGTCAACGTTAAACATTTAAAAAGTGCTGTTTAAACTTTAAAGGTGCAAATGAATAGATTTGAATTGACGTAGTTTGTTAATTAAACCATCAATTCTGCAATAAACAGTGGAATTTATATCCTCTTTTTTTTCTGTTGACCCTAATGGCACATTTTATTGGCTCTTTCAAAAGCGTGCTTTTTGTTATTTTAAAATAATCTTTCTCAATCTGGCACTTTTTTTCCTGATAGATCCCAAACCTCACAATGCAGCTGAGGATGATGGAATCCAAGATGTCTGAAAACTATCACGTTGGGAAAAGCAATCTGCCCTAAAACATAGGATTTCACGTACCCACTCCCAAAGAAAGAGATAATAACACACCAACTTCCAAAGAAAGAGATAATAGCACACCAACAACCACACTAGCTCTGTACAGAGCCACTAGTTTCTTCATCCATTTTTCAAATGTGGTTTGAATGTCCTTTCTTTGGCACAACAATATAGAAACAATTGCTGAAAGTACGGTGATGGGAAAAACCGCATCAGCGCACCAGCCTTAGTTGCCTGCATAGACAGTTTG
Organism: Intellagama lesueurii; assembly: GCA_037013535.1. Lineage (NCBI taxonomy): Eukaryota > Metazoa > Chordata > Lepidosauria > Squamata > Agamidae > Intellagama > Intellagama lesueurii. The sequence continues at coordinate 87,902,317 of JBAJHW010000004.1, read as the reverse complement.
GTCACAGTAACCCATTTCTTACCAGCTCCACTACCTCTACCACACATTGACACAACTGAACACATTCCTGGCTTCTGTTCTGTTATGGATAATTTAATTTGAGAAATGCTTTTAGAAGTTGGAAGCAAAACCAGTTCCTGACCTCAAATGGACTCTAAAGACTTGCCTGTTTCAGAACACTATTTATTTGCTTATTTGATTTGTATTCCACCTTCCCCCCATTCCTGAACTGGGATCCAAGATGGCTTAGGTTATAATTCAAAAACAAATTTACTTAAAACCTTAGAAATATTCAAACGGAATTAGATCAGTTGCAGTATTAAAACAGAATGCAGTTAGAACCACTGAAAAACATATTTGTTAAAAACAAGAACTAGAAACTGGAAAAGAACAGCATGTCCTCTTAAAACTATTGCACTTAGCAGTCCGTCAATTGCTGAATACTTGCCTGAACAGCAAGGTCTTTGTGCACTGGAAGAAGGACACCAGGGAGGCGTCCAACCTACTCTCCTTCAACAGAGATTCATAGTGTAGGAGCAGCCAACAAGAAGGCAAGCTCTTTCATTTTCATTCAATGTACCTCTGAAGGTGGAGGGATCAATAGAAGAACATGTCCTAGAAACCCTAGGCAGACCTGTACGGGGGAATGTAGTCTTTCAGATCCACTTTTCTTTAATTTAAGTGTTAAACTAATGTAGAAATGGCATTAAATGTTTGAGCTGATTCTGACATATGCCACCGGCTATACAGACTTCCTGTTATTAGTTTTACTGCCATAGTTAGTTTTACTGTCACAGATCAAATGTACAGAGAAGCTTATGACCCATTCGTAACATCATTACTAAAGGTTGTTGTGACAATAATAAAAGCAACAACAATAATCAATTGTATGGCAACTTTAAAAGCTCAAAGTACTTTTTAAATAACACAAAAAGATGTAATCTCAACAGCACCTCATAAAACAGCATATCTATCCAACCAAGCAATGTCTTCCCCATTTCCATCTCAATTCCATTTTTTAAAAATATATAACAGTGCTGTGTGAAAATGTTAAAGTAATGCTTCCCCACCCTGCCTATCTCAAATCTCTCAAAGAACATAGCCAATTATTTTGTTTAAATATTTCTTGGCTTATTAATGCTGAAAGGTGTTTTATTATCCTTTGATATTTCAAAGTGCTGTTCTTTTGAATAATCAGGAACACAGGCAAGCTGATTTTTTTAAAAAAAATATTTCACTTACATCCGATTTTATTAGAAGAAATTAAAATTGCCTTTTGCCATTTCCCTCCTTTTTCACAGTATTTTCTAAAATGGAAAATAAAAGTAAAACAGACTAGTTGATTATGTTTCAGGCTGCACTTAATTCTCCCACCATGCCAATTATCCTCATGAGCAACCATGGACTGAGTGCATGATGTTGTAAGACAAGGCTCCCCATTAGGGATGGCAAGATTACCTGCTAAATTCCTCATTAATTTAGGCTGTCTTAACAGGATGAGAAAACTTGATAAGAAATTTTAAAGCCCCATGAAATTCCTCAACTGCAGCGAAGGAAGAGGAAGGAATTCTTTCCCTCCCTTTATTAAATATTTACAGCTTTGATCCTGACTTATGGCAACCCTTTCCAGAGTTTTATAAATATAGAGTACTCAGAAGTGGTTTACCATTCCCTTCTTCTGGGGATGCTGTGGGACTGCACAGCTTGCTCAAGGATGCACGTTCTGGCTCTTCTCCCAGGAGGCACAGTGGGGAATCGAACTCCCATCCTCTGGCTCTGCAGCCCGAAACCGAAATCACCAATCTAAACCACCTATCCAGTCAGTTCCCTCCACTTAGGCTGGTAATTTGTGTAAGAATCTCTTAGTGTCCTTTCCCTTTGAAAAGCAAAGCTAGCACAGAACACACACATGCATGCACGCACACACGCACACACCAAGTACAGAAAAAAAACAGCTAATTGTGAAAAAAGAAAACATTCTCCAAAATCTTAAATACGACTGCTTCAAATTCTTAAATAAAAAAGAAGCGATTTAATTTTGAGCAGTATACACAACTGCATAATTTGTGAAAAATTCATTTTTGCATAAAATGTCATTCTCACCAATGTGAGAACTCTGGTGAGAATGTTGGAAAGTTCTTCCTTATCCTTGCTGGTAAGATGAAGAAGTTTCCTACTAATGTGTGTGAGGATAACAGGAGTGAGGATTTATATCCCTACTTTGCCTATGCATTTTTTGCCACTGAGATGCTTTGTATACTTTTCTGAGAAAACGCAGAATCTCAGCTGAATCCAGTCCCTGCCTTAAGACTGACTGTACTACATGTTGGAGGTGTTCATGAAACTCCACTCACTCATTGGTCTAAACCTATCATCACACTAGCATTTATCTTCTAGTGTGACGAAACATTCTTTTCCTCCACCACTTCAGACCATTGTGCTTCTGGAAAACCGAAGTTTCCCCAGCTCTCTGTACAAATTTTAACGGTTCAGGGAGATAGAAGGGGGGGACAGAAGCAGATTGTCCATCTTGCTTTGCTGATGGAAACAGCTCCATCAGCCCAAAAGCCATATTGGATCCTAGCACTGGAAAGCTACCCAACAGGGTTGTAACAGCTCACTCCACCTACCCTTGCCAGGGACACTAACTGTGCCTCCGCGTTACCATGGGCTTCAGAGATATATGAAGGGTCCCTATTCTTGGTAGAATCCTGGGGCAGTAAGGATTTTACCACCATTGGGGGAACCCTCTGCACACTCATATATATACGTATGTGTATAGGTAATTAATGACACGCAGTGGGGCAAGCCCACATAATTATACTACTTCTTCCCTCTGTGAGTTCAGCATATTCAGGGAATCACGTAAAGGGAGACATGGTGATCACTGTCAAGTAGCATCACTTCTGCTCATAATCTTCCTTTCTAACTACATCCATGTATGAATCTGTGCATATGGGGGACCCAATCCATTAAGGTAGTCTGTACAAAGAAGAAGCCCTTAGTGTGCTGAAACAAGTATTTAGTTCAGGAAAAATCAGGAACAGGCCATATGGTTGTGGAAACAACCTGTTCAAGTATTTACCTGTTAAGCTTGCAACTAAATTGTGGGACATCTCCATGACTATTCTTTGCTCAGCCCTGGAAGCTTCCTCTAGATTTTCCGGTGAATGAACAGGAGGTTCCATTGAGACAAAAATCTTCTCTTGGTAAAACTATAAATCTGAAATTTCCTTTAGTACACTCTCTGTTTGCACCAGTGATCATTGTTTTGATTTGCTCATTCTTTGTGGACTACCGCCTCTTCTTTTCCTACAGTCATCATGTGCTTGAAAGACCTCTGACGTATATCTCAGACTCCTACACTTTGATTCAGTTTTGCTCGGATGGATCAATCAACTGTTCTATTTCCAGGCCTTGTCACTTTCACAGATGTTCAGCCATAAATTTGTTTCATTCCATTTCTGCATTAGTTGGCAATTTAAGACACACACACCCTTGAATACAATTTGAAATATGTATTTTAAAACATATTTCTTTGAAAGGGTGCATAGCTGAACAGCTTTTCTCTAGGAGCAGAGGAAATGTTTTTTTAAAGATGAGGAAGGATAAGTCTATATCAAGGCAAGAGAAGAAAACATGAGAAAGAAATAAGCTGTCCGTAGGTCCTCCGGGATGTCAGATTCACTGGGCAAAATTTACACCAGGCAACTTTGCACCCGGCGCAACTCAAACTGGGCACTGGAAACATTTAACTTACACCAATTAAAAGCTTCCTATCCCCCATTTTTCTGTCCCAAGGTTCTTTTGCTTAGAGGAAGCCATTGGAAGCCTTGCAACATGGAGAGGGCTTTAAAAGTCAAAAGTCACTGCTGGATCAGCAGCAGTGGTTCTGATCTCACTGGCAACAACAATTTTTGTGAGACCTCCTACTGGATTCAAAAGAGAAGATAAAGAGAAAACAAACAAGTCTTGCATGCCATAGAGCACCTGAACTAGGACAAACAGACCTCACCTATCTGATTTAGCCCTTTCCTCCCTGGGAAAAGTTATATTATATCAAACAGCTATGACTAGAGATGGATAGGTCTATCAAGTCCAATTCTACAGTTTTCCTCCTTCCCCTGACAAAGCTATTTTCTTAAAACCAGCTTTAAGAAAAACCTAACATGTTTTTGTATCCATTTTTCAAATGGACACATACTCATATTGAATGAAATGTTTTTGCGTACATGTAAGAAATTTACACTGCCTCTTTTATACCCGTTTTTCTTTTGGTCAGATGTTCACATGCCATTGAACATATTTTGTCTTCAGTGAAACGCATTGCAAGCCTGGACGTGTATGAACTTCTGACTGCATATTGTGTCCTTTTCTGCATTAGGTACAAGAGGTGCAGGTCAGGAAAATCAATGTGCAGGAAAAACATACAGACACAATGGATTTTCTTACACATCTCTGTTGATGCTGTGTTTGACTAGCAAACACACACTCACTCACTGACATACATGCACATACATAGAAACTTTAAAAATACCTTCTCTCTTTGTTCTGAAGAATGCAAGAAATTCCCAAAGATGAGAAAGGAGAAAGACTCAAAGTAGTCAGGTCTTGCTGGAATGAAAACATGTGGCAAAAAGACAGAAATGCTGGACAAAGTATCAAAAAGGAGATAAACAGAGTTCAAGATCACTAACTGGTGGAGGTTAAACTGATGGAAGACGTGGGTCCTCCAGTCTATGAAACCCGAGTACAAAGCATTGAATGGGAGGGAGTCCTTCCGGCATAGAAAAAGGGGAGTAGGGAGAACAGGATTTCTCCCACAGCATGCAGTGAAGTTTCTCTTAGGTAAAGATTCCTAAACTTCAATTGCTTTTTTAAGCTCCACTTTTTCACTCTGGTTTTGTTGGGTTTTGTTCACTCTGGATTCATAGTCTGTATGACTATGGATCGTACTGAAAGCAGTATCATTAGAATGCAGACTCCAGTAACTGGATCAAGAGGGGATGCTGGGGCATACAGCATGAGATTAATTTCTTTTCTTCTTTCTCTTAATGTCCAGGAGTTGGACAGTGGCCACCATTAGTCTGCTAAATGGTAAAATGGCAGCACTGATTGAGAACAATAATGAGTGATACACAGGACCCCTATAGTGAAACTTGATGCAAAATTTGATAAGAGAGCCTTTTGTCATCAGGCCCCTGTTAAAAACAGGGGAAAAAATCAACAATGTTATATCTTTGCGTCATTATTACATATTTCAGTCTTCTGTAGGAAGGAGAAGACTGCATGCAAGATCCCTATGTGGTGCTATAAAAACAAGTCTATTTTTAATGCTACAAATTAAATTGCTGCAGCATTAGTGGGTGAAATAGGACCTGGGGTGAGTGACGGCTGTGTAGAAAGGAGTCAACCATTTTATCGGTTCACTTAAAAAGAATTACGATCTGAACTTTACACCTTTCCTTGAATTGGATGCCAAGAAGGGCCTACCAGTGGGGCTGACAAGTGGCATGGAAGTTACTAAGATGATTAACGTTGCTAGATTGCTTCTCAGCAGTGTTTATGTTTGCTTTGACCCAGACGTTGCTGAGGGAAAAGTTGAGGATTAGGACGTATTGCTGCTTATTAGTTGTGCTCAGAGAAGCATTTCGATAGAGCAATGGAACTGGCTCCCCACCAAAATTGCCAAGGCAGTAGAGCTGACGTAGCATATGGAAAGCTTATTTTTTGCTGACTATATTCTCCAGAATCTCTCAGCCAACATGGCCATGGTTAGGGAATGCTGGGCATTGCGGTCCAGGGAAACAACTTTGCCAAGCTCTGAGGTGCTCTAGCAGTGTAATGATACTGTAGTGTATTGTGGAACGGTTGCATGGGCACTTGTGTCCACATACTGAATTTTAAGAACATAAGGAAAATCATAAGAAGAGCCATGATGGTCAGACCAAATATCTATTTATCCAACATACTGCCCCCTACAGCAGCTAATCAGTTGCCTTTGGCAGGACATAAGTGCAAATGAACCTTGTGTTAGCTCCCCAATCACGTATACAGAGTGGTATATGGCCTCTGGTGCTGCAAGTGATATATAGTCATCCTGACTAGTAGCCATGATGGCCCTTACCTTCATGAATTTGTCATCCATGTTGGCAACCATTGCTACACGATGCAGAAGTGAGTCCCACAGTTTAACTATGTTCTATATGAAGAAATGCTTCCTTTATCTGTCTGTCCCGAATTTGGCCACCATCAGCTTCAGTAGATGACCCCAAGTTTTGGGCATTTCTTTTTCTTCCAAGAAATTACTAGCTGTTTGAAAAGCGACACGCTGACTGGCTTGGGCCTCCCAAAACATCTAGTCTCTTCATGTACCCAATGACAATGAGGGAGCACATGAAGGCCTTCTGTGTACACTGTGGTCATAGTAATATCTATATCCATCCCACAGAGTCACTGGATATAGGCCTAAAGACCTCACTAGGCCTGTCCTCCAAAGTGCTTTGTTAATGCCTTCTGGCTAAACTAAGCCAATGGGGGATTCTGCTAGTTACTCTTCTCTATATGATTTTGCATGACCTGACCAAAAAAGACTACAGAAGTTACTGGATGTTTGTGGTTTTGTGTTATGCTAGTAACGGTATGCACAAACCACTAGGATGTGCTAATTTCATCACCTTTTAAAATAGCATTGACACTGGCTGAATGTAATGTATTTTTGAATGTTTTTATGCTGGTGATTTTGTTGTTTTAATGCATAAAAGGATTGGAAACAACCCCAGGTTTCTGCAGAAGGAAGGAACTGGGACAGAGTCAAGGGCATCCTGTATATAAACATTGTGAACACTGACTTCACACAAAACCCTTTTTTCCCCATGATCACATCACTGAATGCAGCTCAGACTGCTACAAAACACAATATAGTTGATATACTTAACCTTTGGCCCATACATGCTTCCTCAAAGGAAGAACAGAAGAGCAAAACACAAATGGGAGAATACCTTGTGATAGGCTTGTCGGTTTAAGAGCACCCCATTCCCCGAGATTCTGATGCCAAAATCTGAGACCAAAGGATGAACTGGAACAATGTAGACCAGCCCTTTCCAAACTGATGCATTCCAGATGTTTTGAATGATAAGTCCTGTCACCCAGGTGCCCATCAACCATGGCCTATTGTTAATAATCATGGGAGTGGCATTCCAACCTATTGGTGCCAAATGGAAAACAGCAAATCTAAATCTTTCTGGAAGCAGATACCACTGCTCCTGTGGGCTGGCCATTTCATGTCCTGTTTTGGTTTAAACCACACTTCTGGCTTCTTCCCTAAGCCTGGATCAGCATCTCATAAGCTTGCAATTTGAACAAAACACTGAGCTCATGAAAGGAGTCAAGCTTTTTTCCCTAGAAAACCATATATAAAGTCCATCCTGTAGGGGACGTTATAGACCACCATATAGTTCGCCCACTGCTTGGGGAGTATGATGGTGAAGTCATTCATCAATCAAGAGGAATTCAATATCATTGTTTGAAAACCTGGATCCTGCAAGATGGATTCTGAGTCTTTTAGACCCTGGCAAGAGACCTGAAGTGGCCTACTCTGCTTCCCCACTCCCAGCAAGTGACTTAAACAGACATTTATTTTCCCTTGCAGAACAGTAAGAGGCCCCAAAAAGAAAACTTTATTCTCTCACACATACACTTACACCATTAGCTGCAACAGGAAGTGATGAAACAAGGTAAGACCAACTAGTTTAACCATATCAGCTACAACTAGGTCAGCTGCACTCCTCCCTAGAGGAAAGGATATCCATGTCTTAATTACTTCTTCATTAGATTACTCTAATGTATGGGGACTCGCCTTTGAAAAATGTGGAAGCTACAGCTAATTCAAAATTATGTGGCCAGGCCAAAGAGCTGCTAACTTTAGAGATCACATGCCATGGCTCTAAAACAACTGCAGTGACTTCTAATTTGTTCCCAACAAAGCTTTCAACAGCTGGGATCAGAAGATCTGGAAAAGTGCCTCATCCCATATGGACCTGCCTAGAATTTGACATTTACCGGAGAGAACTCACTGCATGTCCCATCACCCTGAGAGACTGGGTTGTTGAGTACATTGCAGGACTTTCTTTGTAGCAGCACTGTCCTTGTGGAACTGTCTCTCAAGGGAAGTCTGGCTGGCTGTATATTTGCTGAGATTTCTGCCAGTGGACCATGACTGCTGATTTGTAAAAAATGATTTTTTTATCATTGGCTCTTGAAACTGTTTTTAAAGAATGGTTTTATCTATTTTAATGTACATTACTTGGGGGGTCCTGGTGAGCAGAAAAGCAGTTAACTTCTGATAAACAGAGCCCAGAATGCTCGTATTGCCAATTTACATTTGCATCAGGGCAATTCTGTAAATCTTGGTGGAAAATTACCATTCACTCATAAGGTGCTGGTTGTCTATCTGGGCATGAGCCTGATTAGGTACAAGTCTAAGAATACAGCCAATACCATGTTAATGGGTGGTGATTTGTCACCATGACTTTATATGATTTCCTTTATGCAAATATAAACTTGCAATAGAATTCTGACAAGTAATAATAATAAACTACAAATACAACAAGGGAATGAGCAGCAAATAACCCTGCATACCTGAGACAAACAAGAAAAGTCAGAGGGTGTCACCTTTAGAGTGTTTGGTGCAGGAAGATTGGGTACCTTGTCTGTGGCAAAACAAGGGAGAGAGGTATCATTATAATACTTCCCAAAGTAGTATCACCATTTCAGTACCTTTAGGCTCAGTGATTTTCAAATCTGTTCCAACCTTCCAATTCACAGTCCTGATTCACACCTTAGACAAGCAACAGAGCTCCTATCAAAAGAATGCTATGGCCAGAATCCCATTGAAATCATGCTGAATAAGTAGGCAATTGTGCAAGTATACCTACCACTATGGCAGGCTGTCTGTCAAACTCCTCTGTTTCCTTGGGTCAGGGAAGCAATTGTGCATCTGATCACCCAAGGGACTGCAAAGTAAGAGAGAAATAATACTGTGTAGTTGCCCTTATGGACATGATTTTTCCTAATAGCATTTTGGCTTCTATGAGCATCTGGTTGGCTAGTGGTTTGAGTGTGGTCCTAATTTTGCGTTTAATTTATGGTAGGAGGATTGATGCTACTATGATTAAATAGACAACTATTCTACTAGTGTAACTTAGAAAGCAAGCTGTGGGTTATTATAATGCTCTCTGCAGTTCAATGGATAAAAAAGTTTCACTTAGAGTTTTTAAAAAGCTTAGTTCATGTCCTCCTTCCCTGATCCATTCTATGGCTTTAGAGAAGCAACTTCTTTGAACCTCAGTTTCCCTTTGATACAATGGGAAGACCATGATCTAACTCTCATGGATGTTTTAAGGCCAAGCACATTATCCTACTTCTGAAGTACTCTGTAAATCAAAACAAAATTGAAAAATAATAATAATTCCAGTGTTACATGTAAGCTGGTATATTTTATTTTAATACCGCCTCATTAATACAATGCACTATTCTGGACCATTTACAACAATAAATAAAATATGTGGTAAAAATGACAAATAAACAATAACAAATCAAAATATTTAACAAGATAAAAAAACCTCCTCCCCCCCCCATCCCTTCCATAGATTTAAATGAATAAGGTATGCCTTCCCCTGCCTCCTCAGGCTTCTGTAGCAGGCCCTTTTCCCATAAATCAGTTTGCCATTCATGGCTTATTATTTATATTCCTCTCCCACTAGTTTTAGCAGTACCCAAAGAAATAGTATTTTCCCTCATATAATACCTTGGCTTGCCCTCATTGCCATTATTATTTTCAACAGGAGGCCTGTGAACACTTCCCATTTTATATCTCCTGGCAGAGTTTCCAAGTTTTAGGATGCTTGCTGAACTTTCAAGAAATGGCTGTGCTTCTCCAGGCCTCCAGGGGGAGATAGGTACTGTACCTGTGCAAATCCACTAGAGATTAAGAAAGCTTGATTTTTGCTAGTGAGTTGGCTTTAAAGGATTGGCACCCATCTCCACCCACTCCCAGCTGGTGTCAAGAGTTAATGGCTCAGCACAAGGTGGCCAGATGTGTGGTGCACCTGCTGCTGTCCTATGTGGCTTTACAAGAACCCATTCCTGAGATATCACAATCCCACCCCCTTTTCAGGTAGTGGAATGCTGATGACCTTGAAACCCTACCAGCCATTCCTATTTTCAGCAAAGCTTTACCTTCAAGGAACTCTACAACACACCCTCCTGAGAATGTGGTTGAGGGCAACCAAACATTCCATTCTGGAAGGGCAGAAATTACAACAAGCAGCCATCATTCAGTTGCAATAGCCATGGGATGTTTGCCTCTTTTGACTGTTCATCTTCCTATTTGTGTTGGCCATGAAGATAATAGATGGCCATGAAGATAATGGCCCTGGATAATGGCCCTCCATCATAACAACCGAATGTCCATTTTGCAGGACACTGAGCAACTGTATGTGAATTGGCCTTTTAAAAATGGTGCTGGAATTTTCATTCCAGTGTCTTAATGTATTAGGCAGCTAAATAAACAAAGAGATGCAGTGGGCAGCAACGGTAACCAGAAAGAGCTAGTAATGCTGCTGCTACTGCTGCCGCCACCACCTTCTGAATCAGCCACAGGTAACATGCAACAGAGGGAGAGAAATGGAAATACAGTGCAGCAGCGAGATGAGGCAGGGAGCAGCACAATGTACCATTTTTGGAGGCCTCAGTCCTTGAGATGACCACCTCCATCTGCCCACTAATAGGGCTGGCCTTGCTGTCAAATGCATTTGATTGATTTGCAGGGATATGAGTGAGATAAAACAGAGTTTGAGGATTGATCTGAAAACCAGCCTTTGACATTTATTTTTGCAAGAATAACCTTCCAGAGAATGAAAAACAGCATTTCTCCTCATGGAACAGAAGTGGTCGGATGTATGAGATAATAAATGTGTGTGTGTGTGTGTGTAGACTGACTTCTGCACAATTAAAAGGAGAGAGAAATCATTTGAAGATTTTTTTTTAATTTTAAAATTCTTTCAATGATGGTTGTGTGTTAGAACACACGTTGTGTATTATACAATATTCATCTCTAAAAGGTGGTAGCTAGAGATCTAGTAAAAGGGCTGCTTAGAAGCAGGAAGCGGGGAGTGTAGAACAGGAACAAAGATGGACAAAACATGACTGACCGTGTAGCATGAAAGTTGTCTTGCAAGCAAGTCTCCTCACTGCCTTCATTATCTGTTTCTTCAGCCTCCAGTCCACCTTGGGTAGGATGCTAACTTCACACAGATATGCATAGTGACAATGATAGTTTTCCTAGGCAGGCCATCATAGTTTTTCTATGTGAGCCCACTTCATTAATGTCACACAATGATGCTGCTATTCAAAGGCCATAATGAAAGAATCTGAACAAATAAAGGTTGTTGTTGACAACTTTAGACAATAGGAGTCTCAGCTCCTGGATGTTACAGTTGTTATGCTACTGACTTGGCAGTTGCACAGCTGAATTTTGGTTGCATGGTGGCAGGAGAGGAGGGAACCCACATTTTGCTTTGAAGGCCAGATGTGTGAGTGTAGTATGTCTTGTTTTAAAGTGACATTGGACTTATTTCTCGGAGTGCATGTCTGCTTGCAAAAAAGGCACACACTCTGCACATGCCTTGCTTTCAAAGGGAATGCTTTCCTGCTACACACACACCTCTGCCTTTTGTTGTGGTTGTTCTGGTTGCCACTTTGCCCCAGAATATGGTGCTGCAGTTGCAAATTTAGCAGCCATGTTGGGGCTGAGGGGCATAATACTGGGAGGTGATGACATATGATGCATCCCTGGGATGAAACATAGGAGATGTAGTTTTTGTTATCCTTGGAAGTGTTAGATCAATCTCTTAACAGGGCACATATATCATTTCATTCACATATCCATAGGGTTTGTTTCTTGGAATTCCTACATAACAGTGTTGTGTTCTTTTTTTAATGGAATATATAACATGATAGAAAGAGTAATGCTGGATCATTCCACAAGGCAACCTAACTCAATGTCAAACCATCTCTTGCTGCTGTTCTCTAGCAAGTGGTATTCACAGACATGCAGCATCTGATCTTGAAGGTAATATATGACTATCATGATCAGTCTGTTCAATGCAGTCATTCTTTCTGGATGAGGGATATCTGTTTATGTCATTTTTAAAAACCAAAATAATCATGCAGGCAATCACTGCCCAAGGACCGATTGGCCACCCTTTACCACAGTACAAAAATAACCATCACAACTAACTTAAAAGACAGGTTCACATGCAATCTTTACGCATCAGGAGGTGTTTTTAGATGGTCGCCTTGGACACAGAGATGCAAGCAGGTCTTGCTGTTAAGAAAAAAGTTGCCATGAGATTTAGGAAGCATCCTGTTTGGCTTGGCTTTTTTTCTTTGTGAGGTTTTGCAACTCTTTTGCCCAACTCCAGCAACTTAAAATCTGATTCAGTCTAAGTGACAGAGTGAGTATTTTTTGATGGAACACTGGTGGAACAAAAACATAAATATTGGAGGTAAAACTAACCAATATAACTGCCATGTTAAAAGAGGATTATTAAAAAGAGGAGATCCCTAATTGATTAAAGATGACTGATTATCCTAACATAAATGTTACTCACTCTGTGCATTGGGACTGGTCATCAGGAGGTGCACCCCGCAAAGCTGGTTGCCAGTGGACACAGATTTGAAGGCACTGAATCACTGAACACAAAATGTGTTGCCAGCTTCTTATTGCAACGCTGGTGTCTCATATAGTTTGACTATCTTTGGGTGAATTCAGGCAACCATTCACCAAGTGGTAATTTCCTAAATCAGGAGGGACATCTCCTAATGGCTGCCAGGAAAACATCTGTCATTTTTGTTCTGCCCTGAGCTGCTCTAAATAATTTCTGGGTTTTTTGGGGGGTTGGGGGATTCTCTAGCTTAAAACAGCTGAGGGAAGAATCATCCCCCCCTTCCCTCAAAGGACCTTTTCTTAAGCTTGGGCTTTTTAAACATACAAATACACATACAATTTTAAGGAGTCTCAGGGTGCAACAGAGTTGTGAGTGTCTACCCCAATCAGATCATGCTGGCATGTGCACACCCATGCACACAAAATACAATAGTATTTTACTACTTTAAAGCAATTTGGTTTGTGAATATATTAAGATCAGGTGATCAAAGAAAGGTAAGGGGTAGCACAAGTGATCATACATATAAAGCCAAGGAAATGTTTACCTGATTTTGAGTCAATATTATCCAAAGATCCTGCATGGTCTATTACATGGATAGTTGTTTTAATTCGATAGGGATTGAAGTTTTATCACTTAGCAACACATGAGCAGCAGTAACTCCACCTGCATGTAAAAAGAAAATAATGGCCTGTTAGCAGTGAAGTCAGCTGTAGCAAGTCTAAATTTAACCAAGCAGAGAGAAGAGAGTGATACCCAGCCAGAGGGCATCTACCTTCCAGTCAGGAAAGGTATATCATGAATTCAGGGAGGCATGTGCCGTTTGGGACATGGCAAGAGAAAATATATTCAAGAACATAACTTCATTGTGGGTTGTTGTTGTTTTTAATTGCAGATTAAAATGCATATTTCCCCCTAAATGTACAAATGTTTTGATTTGTTTTTAGTTAAGAGCTTTCCCATATCAAAAAAAAGGAGAGGTAAGCAATTCCTCAGTTTATCAGAATGGGGAATGCATTTTAAAAGGCTGAGAAGGACTGAGTAAAGATGTAAAAACCAAGAAGGAAAAGGGAAAGAACAACCTCCTTGCCTCAGTGCGCAATTTCTGCCCAACCAAGACAAGGACTGGTGGAAGAGACCTTCTCCCTGTCTCCATCCCCCTCTGAAAAGGGATTGGACCTTCAAGGTTTGGATGGTCCCGGATTGGGGGCAGAGAGAGAGAGAAGAGTTTTTAAAGAAAGCCTCTTTTCCAAAATAAGTGAAATTATGTGTTTATTGGCAGTCCTGGCTTTTAGAGATAGATGTTCCAGCAGATGACAGCTTCTCAGCAGTACTCAGTCAGCTCCCCTTATTGCTCTCAGTGAAAGGGGCAACTGTCACTTGCTTTGCTTTTTCCCCCCCAATGGTGCTAGTTGATGAGCAATGGACTCTGGAAAATGGCGGCAGCATCAGCATCTGGAGCCCAGCTGGCCTGGGTGCTGTCTGTTTCAATCCAACACACAAAAAGTCTTCCTGCCTCTGACATGGGTGGAAGCAGAATTTACACAAGTCCTATCAGACCACAACCATGAGACCCACAGCCTTTTTGGAGGATGAGGGGGCACTTTCACTCTGCTCCTCCTCACACTCCCTACATCTGAAGTAAGTGATTAAGCTTGCTTAATCATAGGTCTCACTGACCCCCCAAATGTAACTCTCTGATTGGATTTCCCAGTTCTCAAAATATTGCAATTGTTCTTGACTAGAAAAGAAAAAAAAACCTCTAAAAAGGATTTAGAACTATATTTTAACAGAAGGCTGATTTGGAAACACATCTTTTGAGAGAGAACCCATTTAGAAATGCTTATTTTGAAAGAAATGTCCGGAATCCTGCTGGGGTTTGCATGAAGTTTGCATAACTTCCTCAGCTGGGGCTAATTGATAAGGTGTGGTTGTGCAATCAGACATGTGACTGAGACATGTCCCTGTACCTTGTCAATTAGTCACAATTAGCCAGAAGTTACACAAACCTTATGGGAACTATAAGATTCTAGACAAAAGGTTCACAAGTCATATATAAATGCACATTTAATGGCAAATGTTTGTACAGACTTTTACAAATCCTTAGACTAGTGCAGAACTAGGAGAAAAGGTTGCCAGGTGATCAGATTAGAAAGTGTGATTCATCCAACCATACTTCTGAACTGTATCCTATGGCCCATGTCCTCTTTGTAATGGAAGAACAATCACAAAAATGTGTCCCCTGCTCCAGTAGCCCCCCTGCTGTGTGATTGATCACATACCTGATCACAGAATTAATCTTATAAACAGTGCAAGACCAAGCATGCAAAGATTAGCCTGTTTGGGAAGGGGGTGGCGGCACTTATATCACTGCCATTGTGCTCTGAGTTTCTTGAACAGCCTACCGGTCCCTGTCTCATTTTTCCAAGAAGGAAGTGCTTGGATGCAAAATATAAGGGACAAAAATATGCCACTTGATACACAAAATATGTTCAGTTGATAAGTTTATTTCAATGTTGACATTTCTATGAATAGGCCCTTCAACAAAGGTGGTAGAAAGAACAGAACTTGTCAGCTTTTGTTTTGTGCCCTGACTTTTCTGAGCAGCTATTAAACAAGGTCATTTCCACGACTGGACTTTTTGTTCCATACCTTATGCTCAAATTTGGCAGTGAAGCCAAAGAGAAAACTTCTCTCAGGAATTGTTCCATACAAATGAATGTGGTGTTCTTCACCTAACATTAGAGTTCTGTGCATAAATAGGTAGTCAATTGTTGCCTTCCCCCCCCCTTCTCCTTCACATAATTTTGGACAACAATGTATTCCAATTACATTCAGTACTCTTTAATATATGCTTTTTGTAAATGCTGTTTGCCTTATAAGGGGTTCGTATTTCTCTGAGACAGGTTCATAAAGCATGTCAGAAGTCCACAAATCCAGTTGTTGCAGATGGCTGCCTTCCACAGATATCTGGCCCACAGACACACACACACACACAATAAAAAAGCAGTATTACAGAAAATACAAATGGGTGTCTTTCACTGTCCTAGAACTTGGAGGCAAAATGTTCCCTTCCCCTCAAAAAATATGTGTGTATATACCCTGTTTCCCTGAAAATAAGACCTAACCTGAAAATAAGCCCTAGTATGATTTTTCAGGATGCTCGTAATATAAGCCCTACCCCAAAAATAAGCCCTAGTTAAGTGAAATCCCACCCTCCACCATTGTGCAGCAACCAGAAGATGATGACATGACTGTATTTGAATAAACTTAGATTGTTGTACATGAAAAAAATAAAACATCCCCTGCAAATAAGCCCTAATGCGTTTTTTGGAGCAAAAATTAATATAAGACCCTGTCTTATTTTTGGGGAAACAGGGTATGTTCAGCCAAATTGTACTGTAGTGAAGAAAATGGCTCCAACAGTTTGAGGAAGGCCTAACAGGGCTATCGTCACAACTGGTCAGAGTTTGTTCTTTTCTCAAAGTTCTACTCAAGCTTCTTTTTAAAGAGGTAATAACAAACTGACAATGAATAAAGACCAAGGTTCTTAATTAAATGAGGAGTACAGCAGATAAAGAGCTGGTATTGCTGAAGAGTTTGGGAGTGCCTGGCTATGCGAGTTCAAATCCCTGTTGTGCCTTCTGAGAGAGGGGCCGGCCAAGAACACGGGGGGCATGACTGGCTAATAGGGTTGCATGTTGAACAAGTTCAAATCTCCAGGGCCGGATGAACTGCATCCGAGAGTACTGAAGGAACTGGCTGAAGAACTCTCAGAACCGCTATCCATTATTTTCTTGAAATCATGGGAAACGGGGGAGGTGCCAGAGGATTGGAGGAGGGCCAATGTTGTCCCTATCTTCAAAAAGGGCAAAAAAGAGGAACCTGGGAACTACAGGCCAATCAGCCTGACATCAATCCCAGGCAAAATTCTGGAACAGATCATTAAGCGGTCATTGTGCAAGCACCTAGGAAACAATGCAGTAATAACTAGAAGCCAACACGGATTTGTCAAGAACAAATCCTGCCAAACTAATTTGATCTCGTTTTTTGATCAGGTCACCTCCCTGATAGACAGAGGGAATGCTGTAGACGTAGTATATCTTGATTTCAGCAAAGCTTTTGACAAAGTGCCCCATGATATCCTGATTAGTAAGCTAACTAGGTGTGGGCTGGATAGACATAGTGTCAGGTGGATACACAATTGGCTACAGAATTATACTCAGAGGGTGATGATTAATGGGTCCTTCTCTAACTGGGAGGAGGTAACTAGTGGGGTACCCCAAGGCTCAGTCCTGGGCCCAGTGCTCTTCAATATTTTCATTAATTACTTGGATGAGGGAGTGCAGGGAATGCTTGTCAAATTTGCAGATGATACCAAATTGGGCGGAATAGCTAATACCCTAGAAGACAGAAACAAAATTCAAAATGACCTTGATAGGATGGAGCACTGGGCTGAAAGCAACAGAATGAAATTCAACAGGGATAAGTGCAAAGTCCTGCACCTCGGAAAAAGAAACCAATTCCACAGTTACAAGATGGGGGATACCTGGCTCAGCAAAACTACGAGCGAGAAGGATCTTGGAATTGTCGTAGATCACAAGCTAAATATGAGCCAACAGTGTGATGTGGCTACAAAAAAGGCTAATGCTATTTTAGGCTGCATTAATAGAAGTATAGTTTCCAAATCCCGCAAGGTGCTAGTCCCCCTCTATTCAACACTGGTTAGGCTTCACCTTCAGTATTTTATCCAGTTCTGGACACCACACTTCAAGAAGGATGCTAACAAATTGGAAGAAGTTCAGAGGAGGGTGACAAGGATGATCAGGGGGCTGAAAACCAAGCCTTATGAGGAAAGGCTGAAAGAATTGGGCATGTTTAGCCTTGAGAAAAGAAGGCTGAGGGGTGATATGATAGCACTTTTCAAATATTTGAAAGGCTGTCATACAGAGGAGGGGCAAGATCTGTTCTCGATCATCCCAGAGTGTAGGACATGCAACAATGGGCTCAAGTGAAAGGAAACCAGATTTCGGTTTAATATCAGGAAAAACTTCCTAACTGTTAGAGCAGTACAACAGTGGAACCAGTTACCTAGGGAGTTGGTGAGTGTTCCAACACTGGAGGCATTCAAGGAAAGATAATCACCTGGCAGATATGCTTTGATTGTATTCTTGCATTGAGCAGGGGGTTGGACTTGATGGCCTTGTAGGCCCCTTCCAACTTCACTTTTCTATGATTTCTATGTCTTGCCACCTATGCAGATTTGGGTAAGAAGCATGGTCCCAGAGTACCACCAGAAGGAAGGACTGGTAAAGCAAATCTGCATACTTTATACCTCGGAAACTCTAGGACAAATGTTGCAAGTTAAAATCAATTCGATAGCATATCATCATCATCGCACATAAAAACATGTTTCACTCAAAGCGGGGGGGGGGGGGGAGAACCTGCATTCCTCCAGAGATTGTTAGACTACAATCCCCATCAGGCCTAGTCAACATTGCAGATGACAAGAAGTGATGGCAGTTCCAGTTTAGCAACATCAAAAAAGAGAAAGGTTGCCTGGTGAAGGCTTCTAAGAGTTGCAGTCCAAAAATACCTGGGTTACCCAAGGTTGGGAACCTCTGGTGTAGAGGACAGAAGGCTAAAGAAAGGAGTCTTTTGTCCCTTTACCTGTGGGTTTGGAGGCAGTGAGTTTTTGTTTTTCCCTCCTACCTCCCCAGCACCCAGTATAATTCTTCAGTTTCTGCCAGGTATTGGGGAAAGTAAGGAGGAGTGCAGGAATTCATGATGCTGTGAGTCTCCTCATGAGGTGGGCAAAAAAGACCTCGTCCTTCCTGAATCCTCTGGAACCTGTGGTGGAACAGAACCCGTTGCTATTCCTTAGACGTTGGAGAAGGCAGAAACAGCAGGGACCTCTCTGTGTTGCTGTTTTCTCCAAAGGCTGGCATGAAATGAGAAAGCAAACCTGCCCTCCCTCCACGTTTTCTGGATGAGGCAGAGGGCGCAGGGGAAGGGGTAGTCAGCGATGATGAGAGCTAATGACTGGCCACCAATCAATTCCAAAATGTGTTGGCTCTTAGTGAGCTCAAAGGGTCCGTGAATAACACAGAGGAAATGCAGACCCTGCAAATAATTCCCAAAATGGGCCTTTAAGCCATTGCCCCAAAGGAAAAAAAATCTAAAGAAATATGATCAAGGAGATGGACCAGTGATTATGAAGCCATTCCAAAATCTGCAGAACCTCTGTTAATAGAGAAGAAATACAATTCCTCAAAATCATTCCCAGAGAGGTACCTAATGCATTTTGTCATTGTTCATATTTCTTTTAAACATATTTCTTTTAAAAGTTACCTTACACCATGATTTGACGTGTGACATTGAGAGAATAGCAAAATCTTTGACTGAATTTCCCTGCAGCTTAAATTGAGGATAATAATATTTACCCACTTTAAAACAAGCCTATATAATTAAGTATCCACAATTTAAATGTAAAGTGCTGCAAACTCCTTAGGTGGGAATGCGATACAATTGCTAAGTGCTTTTAAAAATGCAGACACTTTTCTTGTCCATGTCCTTCGAACGTTTTTGCTTATGGTCTTAAAATAATGCCTATGAATTTATTATGTTCATACCAGTTTCATATCAAGTTCTAAATATTAAAAATAAGTAAATGCCTGACCAGTGTTGAATAAATGGAAGAGTACTGAATTTTCCTTAGTGGGTTATTGAGAATGCACAAGTAAACGTAAAGACAACACTTCTGTCTAAGGAAGTTAATGTATTGATCATATAACTAAACACACTTTACCTCATTTTCATGGTGCAAGAAAACCTCTGGGATTTAATGCTCTTTTCTGTTCTGTATTTCAGAAAATGAAGAAGGAAAAGGCAGTAATACTGTGTGAGAGAAGGATCTTGGAATTGTTGTATATCACAGGCTGAATATGAGCCAACAGTACAGGACAGCTGCAAAAAAAAAAGCCAATGCTATTTTAAACTGCACTAACAGAAGTATAGTCCCATGAAGTACTAGTTCCATCTATTCAGCACTGGTTAGGCCTCATCTTGAGTACTGTGTCTGGATCTGAACACTACACTTTAAGAAGGATTCAGATAAACTGGAACAAGTTCAGAGAGGGGCAACAAGAATGATCAGGAGACTAAAAACCAAGCCCTGTAAGGAAAGACTGGGCATGTTTCAATCTTGAGGAAAGAAGACTGAGGGGAGATTTGATAGCATTCTTCAAATACTTGAAATATTGTCATACAGAGGAGGGGCAGTATCTGTTCTTGATCATCCCAGAGTGTAGGATGCATAATAATGGGCTCAGGTTACATGAAGCCAGATTTCGGTTGATTATCAGGAAATTTTTTCTAACTGTTAGAGCAGTATGACAATGGAACCAATTACCTTGAGAGGTGGTGAGCACTCCAACACTGGAGGCATTCAATAGAAAATTAGACAACCATCTGTCAGATATACTTTGATTTGGATTCCTGCATTGAGCAGGGGATTGGAACTGATGACGTCATAGGCCCCTTCCAACCTCATTATTCTATGTTTCTAAGTAAGTTTAAGTTAAAGAGAAAGAGAGTAGTTCTTCTGATTTCAAGAGAATCCTGTGCAGAGACGATGAAGAAGGTACACTGGTGGCATACCTGTTTCCATGATTCATCAGAGCAGTAATAAAAAACCACTTTGGGGTAGGTTGTGCATTGAACCCTCCTAGATCCACCAGGAGCCACATTACCCCTACAGCTGCTGTGCTGCCAAAGTTTGGCAGGGAAACAGCAGCAAAATTCTTAGCAATTTACCTTTAAAATAAGGTGTGTAGGAAGCACACACATTGTTTTCAAGCAGAATGATGTTTCCAGGATGCTGTGAAGCCTCCTGCACATCTTGTTTTAAATATGGCCCTTCTTCCCATACAGTGGGCATCCTCCTATATGCAGGATGATGGTAAGATCCAGTAGTCCATATCTGCATCTCCTTTAGCTGAGGACCAGACTACAGATTAAAGACACAGCTCCTAGCTATGGCTTGTTTTTTCCATAATCCGAAGGAAGAAGATCCTGGCATTGAGATTGACCCCTCCCTTCCCAGCATTACAATACAGTTCAGCCCCTCCCACCATTGCTGCAGTTTGCTGTGCCAAAACAAAAACAAAACAAACCCAAAAAACAACCAAGCAACATTCCTCTTCCTCTTCAAGGAATGCAAACGGCAAACATAGCTGCACAGGATGATGTGAGTTGAAATGAGAGCACCAAGTACAGCAAAGGGTTAAAGCATACCAACCTCCTCACTAAGGTCCTGGTACAGTCTGGATCCCCCATATTTACTTTTAGGACAGAAGAAGAAAAAGACGTAACTGTGATTCAGGTTGGTGCTCTCTACAATGGAGGCCCAAGACCTCTCACAACTTTAGGTAGGAGGAGAGCTGTTGTCCCATTTCTCTCACCACTAGTGCCCCTTTGTGTTCCCTGTTCCTTTCCCCCATTACTATTGCAACCACCCCCACCTTGCCTCACCTTCCTTACTCACCCCCCACAACCACAAAGAAGCATCAACTACGGTGCATGTTTGCCTGCTCTGGGGTGGGGAAAGGTGCCATCTGTATGAAGCACGCAAGGTGTTTTTGCATGGAGCTGGTGTATTGAGTAGCAGCACCAAGTACGAGTTGTGTGCAAAGCTTTGTTGGCTGATTTGTGCAGCTGGTCCCAGAAGCAAGCAAACAGACAGGCAGGTACTTGGGTGTTTTGTTTTCTTTTTTATGAAGATGGGGGAGGGATAAGAAGTATTTGTGTGTCAGAGGAGTGTGGAGGTAAGGCAGGGCAGCATTGGTAGGAAAATGTGAGAGAGGGTAACAAAGGTGCTTTTTTATAAATAAATAAAAAAGGGGGATGAGGAAGCAATGTATGTGAACTTGCCTCAGCAAACTGTCAAAGTCCAAGAGATCACAGGCAGCCTCTTACCATGGACAAGGGCACCAGGACTCAGTCCACCACACAGCGTATTGAGTCCAAGGACACTCACTGCACAGCTAGCTGTGACCAAGCAGAGGCAGGAGCACCAGGCTGGGAGCCAAGTCACAGGACCAGGAGCACAGAGCTGGAACAAGGTGCTGAGATGCAGGAGACCAGCAGAAGCAAGCAGGGACAGGAACAGGAGCACTGGAGTCCAGACATAGAGATGCTGGGGGCAGGTGCTCAGGAGCAGCAAGGCACAGCACAGCCAAAGACCTTTGTTGTTGAGGCAAGTTCTGGGAGGGAGAACCACTCCTTAAATAGGCCTTCCCTCCAGGTTTCCAGATGAGCCTCATGAGTGGCCCAGCAGCTACTGCACAGGCCAGGGCCTGAGCCTGTAAACAGAAGGCTGGGTCAGGCTGGCCCCGATCCTGCAGCTGCCAGGGCAGTGTGGGCCAGATCCTGACAGTATGCATACTGCCATGTGTGGAGATGAGGTCAGGCAGTGGTGGTGGGAGCAGCTACCATGGAAAGAAGAGCAAGAAGCATCAGTAGTTAAAGTGACAAGAAACAAGGAAAGGGAGTAATAGCCAGGGCAACTTGGGACAGGGCAGCGGGGAGGAGAAGCACCAGCAGAGAGGCCCTAGAGGCAGCTCAGTTTTCAATTTCCAGTGCCACTCCCACCTGAGGTAGCCATCTCACTCATCCTTATGGTGGGTCCAGCTATGGGTCTATGAAAACTCCCTGAATTTTCCTTTCCAGAGTTCCTCATGAGTCTTACTGAGGAGAAAAAAGTAGAACCAAGCTCCCAGCTGCGGAAAGCTTTCAGGAAAGCGCCTCATCTCATATATTCAACTCCTGCCACCACATGGTTGACAATCTTGATAAGGATGGTGATTGCCTTCCAAGGAGACCTAGTTTCTCCACAGTTCATTTAAAGGCTTTTTACTCTAATGGGTTTCAAAGTCATAGCACACAGCAAGCTGATGACACACTTCACATTTTCCATATTGGAGAGCCAGTTTGGTGCAGTGGTCAGAGTGCTGGTTCGAGACTTTAGAAAATCCAGATCTGAGATTTCTCTCTGAAGCCTGGAAACCTTGGACCAATGACTCATTTTCTTGGCCTCACCACAGGGTTTTTGTAGCATAAAAAAGAGGAGGAGGAGCAGAAGAGCTGTGGACACCACCTTGAGCTCTTTGAAGGAAAGGTGGGATATACATGTAATGAATAACTGAGTAATAAATACAGTGCAAAAAGGTAACTGAATGTGAGGGAACATATCTTCTCATCCTTAGTGAAAAGTGCTCATTGAAGATACAAACAGGGGGTTGGACTTGATGGCCTTATACGCCCCTTCCAACTTCACTATTCTATTATTCTATAACTGTAAGGATCAAATACATATGCACAAGTGAGGGACACAACACTCTCACGTGTCTCTGTGTAATAGCATCCAGCAGTGCCGATCCTGAGACATAGTTTTGTTGTCTCAGTGGTGGGAGGGAGCCAGAGAAATGGAGAGGGAGACGGAAAGAAACATACGTTGATATAAAGTATTTCGAGTTTTGTCCTTGGCTTTGTCAGCTGCTTTGTGTGCTTTAAATATTTTATTCTCCTTACCATTTTAGAAGCCGGCTCTCAGGGGAAGCCAGAAGTATTATTTCATTTTAAAGATTTGCACATCTTCTGGGGAAACTTGGGGAAGTATATTATGCTCTACAGTCCCCTAAGGCCACAAATCCCAGTGCAAAGCTACCAAAGCTTGTTCTATGGTTTACGAACAGCTGAACAAAAGTTACATTTGGCAGCTCTTTCAGAAATAAATATGATCCTCTCCAAGGTGCCATTGATTGCTTTTCTCTTTTTATGCGTGTGGTGGGTTAGAGGAGCTGTCTGTTGACTAGCAAGAGGGGGCATCATTTGGCCATAATATACATCATATGCATGTATAAGGCACGAGGTTCAGTTTCATAAATCCACTGCACTGCTGATAAAAAGAACAGTAAATAACGCAGCCAAGAAAGATCTCCTCTCAAAATCTTGAAGAGTTGGCTTCCATTCAAAACACACAGTACTGGGCTAAATGGATCAATGGCCTGTGTCAGTGTAAGGGGAGTTGCATAGGTAAATATCCTTCTTGTTCTCATGACTGAGGCACCATTAAAATGAAACTAAATGGATATGATCAGGAAAGAGCTTTGGTGATTATTGACATTAACTTGATGAAAATATTGACTTAGTGGGTGGCTCCTGTGTGAATTTCCATGTTGGCAAACTCCACATTGGAAGTGAATTGAGAATGAAACAGCTAATTTCTGCAGTTTTTAAAGACAAATCTATGGTGCATCCATGCTTGAAATTCAATTTTGCATCTCAAAATGAATATTACAGAGTTGGGGGAAGCATCAAGAAAGACAACCAACATTTTAAAAAGACTGGGACAACAAATAAAGAATGGTTACAGTAGGCGGAGGAAACAATAGATGTGTATAAAATTTACATGAGTCCATAGGAATTTTTTTCTCCCTTTCTTGTAATATGAGAACCTGGCAACATCCAACCCAGTTAGCTGGTGGGAAATTCAGGACTGGTGGAAGGAAGTATTTCTTCATAAAGTGCTGAACTGAGCTATGGAATTTAGTACTGAAGATGATCACAGCCACTGACTTGGATGGCTTTAAAAGGAAATCAGTGAGTTAGACAAATATGTGAAGGACTAGAAATGGGAAAGGTTTTGTTAGGATTCAACTGTTGTGACAAAAGTAGAATTTTTCATCTCTCAGGATGTGCTGCGAGAAGAAATAAAGCCCAGTTTCAAAATTCACACCTTTGTGAAGCTTACATGGGTGCTTTGAAGAAGCAAACTGTGCACAAAATTGTGCACATTTTAAAATGTGAATAGCCGAAATACATAAAATACATACAAGCTGGCTGGATAGCTCAGTGGTTTAGATTCTGACTGCAGAGCCAAAGGTTGAAAGTTTGATTCCCTGCTGTGCCTCTTGCGTTTCTGGCCTTGGGCAAGCTGCACAGTCCCAGAATGCCCCCAGAAGAAAGGAATGGTAAACCGCTTCTGCGTATGCTCTACCTGGAAAACCCTGCAAAAGGTCAATATAAGTCAGAATAATGACACATGATTATTATTATCATTAAAATCCATATGGTTGGTTAGCTCCATGATCTCTAGTTCCATTGTAATAAATATGTACAAATATTCCCATCCAGAATGAAAATGTTGATTTTTGTGGCAAAAACATTGTGATTTTTAAAGAAAAAAACCCAAAACAGGTGGCTGATCGCATGATTATAAAGCAAATACTTCAACATGAATTAGTTTATAATTGCCAGCATAAAGTATGGCCTAACTGTTCGGAGTAAAACCATAGTTAGCAGAGGTGGCCTCTGGAACCGGCAGAGAAGGTTTTTCATCTACAGCTGGGAATGCTCCCAGCTCTCTTCCTGAGCAACCTATGCCTCTTGCTTTATTAATTTATTTGGAGTCTGGGAGGAGGTTCAGGCTTGTACCCCTAGTGAGCCATCTGGCCCCTGCACACAAGTATCAGGCTGCTAGGAGGACGGTACATTTTCTCAGGATCAGGCTGGAGGGAGAGTAAGTTTTTTTCAGAATCAGAAGAGACAATTCTCTGATGAGAAACAGTTGGAGGAGGCAAGGTCCAGAAGAATAAAAGGGCAGGACTGGGACAGTAGAGAGTCATTGCCTATCTCCAAAGAAGAGGATGTGTGGGAAGATGCTTGTGACAGAGTCAGACACTAGAGACTTCAGCCATGTGCTTGAGCAAGACTATGTTAGCCTGAACACTGCTACAGTAGAGAGGAAAGTGATGGGTAGAGATGGGTTGCAGAGCCTGACTTCTTTTGCTTATCTACACAAGCCCCAAAAGGGGTACTTCTTGGACCTAAGCACTCCTCTCCTTCTTCCTTTCCAGAAACTGGATTCTGGGGAACTCCAAGTTAACTAGGTCCTCAAGTTAGCAAATGGTGCCCAAAGTGTCAGAGACTATAATTCAGCCCTATGAGACTATGGGGGGGGGGGGGGGGAGGCAGGGGTGAGTGATGCTGAAATACTAATAAATGCTATTCTGAGCCAAGAAGCTGAGCTGGCACCTATGAAGTTATTGCTGGGGGACCACCCCAGCCCTGCAGGAGGGTGGACCAGTGGGTACACAGAGTCCAAGTACTGTGAGAAAGGTAGGATGTACAAAGAATAAGTATATAGGTAGAATAAATAAATAAAGCAAGAAGAAGATGATCAACAGTGGATCATGAACTAGCCATTATAAAAGCCTTCATCAACTTGGATCCCTCCAGAGGTCTTGGCCCACAATTCCCATAATCCCTGGCCATTGTGTTCCTGCCTCTGCTTGACAGCAGCTGTAATCCAAAACTGGCCTTGATGGCTAGAGCAGTTCTGGGAGACATGATTGAGAAACTTTTTTTTTTTTCAAACTTTAGCCCAAAACATCTGGAGGGACTCAGGTAGAGGAAAGCTCCATTTTGCCTATCGGGGATAGAAAAGATGGCCGGTTCCATATTAAGCCATTCAAGGAGAAGATGCTTTAGACAATGCACTCTCTGTTATTTCAGTATGGCTTCTGCAGGGAAGCCACTCTGAAGATAAGAAAGTGTGGTTGTGCACGAAATTTTTTTATTAGTCTAGCCTACATGGAAGATAGACAAACAGGGGGCTTTTGACTTCATAGTCACAGATATTGCTCATCGTATATGAAAAGGTGTGTGTTACAGTCCGTTCTAGTGCAGGCACAGCATAGGACTTGACTGGGATTTGTTATTCTTGTCCCCGAAGTGTGAAAGTTCAAAATAACGCTGAGAAAAGAGAAGCTAGACAGATTTAGGATGTTGGATGTTTGGGCAGTACCAAGGAGGAAGAGAGAGCTAAGAATGGGTCTCTTATCAAGTATTTTCCCAGAGGTCTGATCTGGCCATGGGGACACATGCCTTAGTTACATCTCAGCTGGATTACTGTAGTGGGTTCTACGTGGGGCTGCCTTTGGAAAGTGTCTGGAAAGTCCAAAATGCCACAGCCAGATTGTTAACTGAGGCTGTTTACAAGGAACATACGACTCCCCTTTTACAGCCGCTTCACTGGTTGCCCATCTGTTTCTGGGAACAATTCAAAGTGCTGTTTTAAACTTATAAGGCCCTAAATGGCTTTGGCCCAAGCTACCTAAAAAACTGTACCTCCCTTTATGAGCCTACCAGGGTATTAAGATCACCAGGAGAGGCCTTTCTCTAGGTCCCACCACCCTCACAGTGGGGATATGGGAGAGGGCCTTTTTTGTCATTACTCCCAGTCTCTGGCACTCCCTCCCATGGGAGGCCAGGTTGGCCTCATCTCAGGAGATTTTTTTTAAAAAGAGTTATTTTATTTTGTTGTTTTACTTGTGTTTTGAATATTGCCCTTATTATGAGTTTTAATATCTTACTGTTTAATACTTTTTTACTATTGTAATAATTTATTATTTAGCTCTTAACTCTGTTTCTTTTAAAGTACCTCATCTTGGATCCTTTAGGAGAAAGTCAGCATATAAATATTTTAAGTAAGAAAGTAAATAAATAATTCAGTATGGGACAGAACAGGTTGTGCCCTTCATTTTGATATCTCTTACCAACATGTATCACATCCCAGCTACAAGCCCTATTCAGGTATTACACCGGAAACTGTGAAGGGTTAAATGTGGGTGGTGAGAATGTGGGGACGCACAGACGTCCACCCCCTATAACCTCACTCCATTTGAAGGACCACACAATTTTTGCACATTTAACATGTCAATAGAGGAGCCTGTTAATGTGTTCATCTGAATATGATCAGGAGCACTGCTGACATCTGGATGCAGCTGTGGCATAGGGAACCAGGTTCATGTACACGCCTGCCCAACAGCCACTTAGTCCTCCATGGTTTTGGGCACAAAGTCTCAATAGGGCTATAGTTCTGATACAGTTTGTAATACATGGCAAGCATAGTTATGATGAACATATGCAGCAGTCATTGTTATTGGTGTTTAGCTACATTAAACATTTCCTGAAAGTAGCTTAGGCAGTAGTCCAAGATACACACAGTGGTGAGTAATCCCCACTGATATTAAACTGGCTTATTTTTACGTAGGTATGCACAGGATGCAACTTACCCTCTATCCTAACCTTAGGTTTACTTTTCAAAAGCAAGAAAAGCTTCCCTCTTCTACTTACCTACACAGAACCATGCTAGTCCATAGTTCAGCCAGTTGCCAAGCTGTCTGTGGGGTTCTGGGAACTGTCGTCAGAAACACCAGTATTTTTCACCTTGTATTAGTCCAATTCATGATCAGTTTCCCCTTATGTTTAAAGGTGGCCTTGGTTTTTGTTGTTGTTGTTTGGCCAGGGGGGCTCTTTTTTAATTCACAAGAATTCGTTTACCTTCCTACTGGTAAGGGCAAGTGTATCCTAAGTAACTGACAGGACCAACAACACAAAAAAGCCTTTTATTGACAGAATATTTTCATCAGGCTAACAAGTTTTGTAATGAAACAGATGGATCTCTTCCGTGTGCCCTTCACAGATCAATTCAAACCTATTAGCTGTTGACGTTCCTTGCTCCTTTTGCCTAAAGTAACAAAATATGCATCTCCTTTGATAAAGTGTCTTAGCAGTGGAAATAAAATTACTCTAAGTAATGTTTATCATAATGTGGATTAACACATCTGTGCTTCACAGTGTACAATGCTCAAGGGGATGTTTATCCCTGCCAAGCTTTAATGGCTCACAACAACACCCTGGGCTGCAGCGCTTCCTCAAATGGCCATATCTTCAATTTTAAGGCATTTGAGGAAACAGAGGAGGCAGAAAGGGTTGGATAGGATCAAAATTAGTCTGCTGCATTTTATGTCCCTCCCCAGCCCTGGAAAAAAAATCTGGAGAGCTGCCTTTTTTGAAGAGATTTAGTTATTTTAAGCAAATATCACATTATGGGAGAGAACATCAGTGACACAATTACCACACCCCAATTCTGTTTAACTTTATACTGAATTTACAGCTTATATCTAGGACAATAATGATAGCATGATCAGTTGTTGACTGTCTTCTTTAATTAAAAAGGTCATTGTAACAAACGTAAATTTCTTAATACTCAGTGTCCATCCTTTCATTTTATTGCACATAACCACTGATCCTTAGGCTTTCCACATATATCTGTAGAAACCTGCAGTTTTAGAAAGTTAGGTGGAAGCTATCTAAAAGGAATTGGAAGAAATAAATCACAAGGAATAGGTGGGAAACCAATTTCACACTACAGAGACTGAATTGATCAAGAGTAGTATGACAAATACTAAAAAGAACCCATAGGCTGGAAACATTCAATAAATATTCCAAGGATTGCAATAATAGGTTAATCCCTGTCTCAATCTCTTAGAAAGGCTTTTACCAGACTCAGATTCAAACTGCTGGACTCCATGACCAAACATGGTCGCTTCTTTCAATTGCCTTACCACGAAAGAATTTGTATCTGCGGTGCCCCGCTATTGAAGATATTACACATATTTTATTTGATTATGAGCTGTATTCCACTGCTAGGCAAAACTATTTATCCGTCCTGTTGGGGAAAATAGCCCATTGGAATGTGAACTTTAGACTTTCGTATTTTCTTCACAGTGCCAATACGAAAGCTGTCCGCAATATAGCAAAATTCATATCTAAAGCAATGGGCATAAGATCTCACTACATTGATCAAATAGGGGTTCCCTGTAGGGGTGACTCACTCATTTAAAATATGTACATGTTGTTTTATATTTTACGATTGAAATGTATTTTATCTCTTTTTAGCTGTTTACTTTGGATCTGTGTGATTTGTACGCTTTTGATATGGTCGAAATGACTAATCAAATAAATAATGATGATGATGCAATAATAGGTTATATTAATTTCCCATGAAAGCAAATGTGAGCCCAAGAGTTTACAATGTAGACTTTTACCTTATATAGAGAAAGAAATGTCAGATGTTCAAGCTGGATTCAAAAAAGAAAAATGCATTGGAGATCAAATTGCAATTATATGTTGGGTAGTGAAGCATGGTACCCAATGTGGTGTAGTGGAAAGAGTGACGGATTAGGACTCAGGAGACCTGGGGTTCGATTCCCTGGCTCTGACATAGAAACTAACTAGGGAGTAGAACTGGTAAAACCACTCCTTAAATACATCACTTACCTTGAATAACCTTTTAAGGTCACTATAAGTTCTATCTCGACAACACATAACAACAACAACAATGAAGATATCAAAGGATTTCAAAAGAAAATCATTTTGGACTTTAGAGATTGCAGAAAACATTTGACTGTGGATCACAAAAAGCTATGGATCATTCATAAAGAAATGGGCGTGGCATAATGTTTGATTGTCCTAAACTCTGGACACTACTTAGATTAGATTAGGCATCCTTCAGTCTCGAGAGACTATGGTATCGTGCTCTGTATGGAGGACTTGGAACAGCATCTACTGTGGCTGAGAAGGCCAATTCGAGAGTGACAATCCCTTCCACACTGAAGACAAATACAATCTGTACCCCGTCTAGCTCCCTGATTTTGCTGCTTTCGTGACTGCCTCTTTGCCTCAGCCTGCTGGACAAGGGTCTCTTCAAAATGGGAGAGGCCATGATGCACCGCCTGCCTCTAGGCTGAATGCTCAGATGTCAGGGTTTCCCATCTGCTGAGGTCCATTTCCAAGGCCTTCAGATCCCGCTTGCAGATATCCTTGTATCACAGCTGTGGTCTCCCTCTGGAGCGATTTCCCTGCACTAATTCTCCACACAGGAGATCTTTTGGAATCCGACCATCAGCCATTCTCACAACATGCCCAAGCCAACGCAGACGTCGCTGTTTCAGTGGAACTTTGTCCTGCCAGGTGATACCAAAAATCCGTCGGAGACAATGCATATGGAACGTGTTCAGCTTCCTCTCCTGCCATGCACAAAGGGTCCAGGACTCACTGCAGTACAGGAGTGTGCTCAGGACACAGGCTCTATAGACCTGGATCTTGGTGTATGCTGTCAGCTTCTTATTAAGCCATACTCTCTTTGTGAGTCTTGAGAACATGGTAGCTGCTTTGCCAATGTGTTTATCCAGCTCGACATCTAGGGAGAGAGTGTCAGAGATCGTTGAGCCAAGGTACACAGATTCATGAACAACCTCCAATTCTTGCGTGGAGATGGTAATAGAGGGAGGTGAGTCCACGCCCTGGCCCATGACTTGTGTTTTCTTCAGGCTGATTGTTAGTCCAAAGTCTTGGCAGGCCTTGCTAATACAATTCATGAGTTGTTGGAGGTCTTCAGCAGAGTGGGCAACAATGGCTGCATCATCGGCAAAGAGGAAGTCCCGCATGCATTTCAGTTGGACTTTGGTCTTTGCTCTCAATCTAGAGAGATTAAAGAGCTTTCCATCTGATCTAGTCCGGAGATAGACACCTTCTGTTGCAGTTCCAAAGGCGTGCTTCAGCATGACAGCAAAAAAGATCCCAAACAGGGTCGGCACGAGGACACAGCCCTGTTTCACTCTGCTTCGGATGTCAAAGGGATCTGATGTTGAGCCATCAAAAACTACAGTGCCCTTCATTCCCTCATGAAAGGACCTGATGATGTTAAGGAGCCGAGGTGGACATCCAATCTTGGGAAGTATTTTAAAAAGGCCATCCCTGCTAACCAAGTCAAAGGCCTTTGTGAGATCTATGAAGGCCACAAAGAGTGGCTGTCGTTGTTCCCTGCATTTCTCCTGCAACTGTCTGAGGGAGAATACCATGTCAGTGGTGGATCTATTAGCTCGAAATCCACACTGTGATTCTGGATAGACTCTGTCTGCAAGCACCTGGAGCCTCTTCAGCACAACACGGGCAAGCAGCTTCCCTACAACGCTGAGAAGAGAGATGCCACGGTAGTTATTGCAGTCGCCTCTGTCTCCTTTGTTCTTGTACAATGTGACGATGTTTGCATCCTTCATGTCCTGTGAATACAGAGAAACGGAATGGTTTCCATTTGGCAACTGTGTCAGACAACAGTGTATTTTATCTCTGTAACTTTTTAATAAAATTTAAGTTCAACCTAGAAGCAAGAATTACTAAATGAAGGCTATTATACTTTGGGCACATCACGAGAAGACAGGACTCAATGGAAAATCTAATAATGGTGGGACAAGTTGAAGGCAGTAGGAAAAGAGGAAGACCAAAGAAGAGTTGGATTGACTCAATAAAGAAACCACAACCTTAAGTATAAAAGAGCTGAGCAAGGTTGTTGATGACAGGGCCTTCTGGAGGTCACTAATTCATAGCATCGCCATAAGTCTGAAGCAACTTGACAGCACATAATGACAATAACTGTTCAATCTATATGCAAAACATGTCATATAAAAATCTAGATTAGATTCAAATGAAGAGGAGTGAAATTGGTGGAAGAAGCAATAATTTAAAATATGCAGATGACAGAAAATATTAATGATTCAAAACAACTACTGATGAATTTTAAAGAAAATGCAAAGCAGCATTACAGTTAAACATTTAGGAGACAAATATAATGACTACAGAAGAATTACATAACTTTAATGCTGACAGCAAAGATATTAAAATTGTTAAAGATTTCAGTATACAAACATATTCATAGCTGATGTAGAATAATGTTTCCTCAGTTCCTGCCTGCTAAAGCCTCCATTTGATGCCTTAATTCAGTTATGAATCAACACGAAGAAAACAGCCAAGAAATCAGAAAAATATTGAGACAGACCAGCAGCTATGAAGGAACTATAAAAGATCCTAAAGTGTGAAGATGTGTCACTAAAGACCAAGGCCAAGATCATCCATACTACAGTAGTCCAAATTACTAAGCAAAGATATGAAAGCTGAGCAATGAAGAGAGCTGACAGGAAAGGAAAAATAAATTCACTAAAATGTGGTATTGGAAAAGAACTTTATGGATGCTGTGAATTATGAGAAAGATTAATATGTGGGTTCTATATCAAATCAAGCCTGAACTCTCAGTAGGAGATGAAATGACTAAACTGAGGTCCTTGTACTTTGGACATATCATGGGAAGACAAGACTTGTGAAAAAGGCAAGGGTGCCAAGAAAAGCGGAAAGGAGTAGGAAAAAAAGAGGAAGACAGTCTTTAGTTGGAAGACCAGTAAATGACTTTTTTTCAAGCAATTAATTAATAGGGTCACCTAGACCGTGGCTAATGTTAGAGCAGGCAGAAGGCCTCAGTTGCTGCCTCTGGCATCTCCAATTAAAAAGAATAAATTAGGAAGTGATGGAAAAGACAGCAGCTAAGACTGTAACCATATTTGGGCACATAACTGTCTGGCTGTCTGCCCACTCACCTATTCACTGGCTAACCATTACAGGGATACATATTCCTACCTATCAGTTAAGTACAATTTTTCTTTCATCCGGACAAATATCTGAACCAGAGAAGAACTCCAGGAGAAGGGGGACCATAATGCTCACCTCATATTTGATGTGAACATTACAAGTTGGCTAAATAAATATCTGGCTTGAGATGAAATAAGAAAGTTTGATGACATCTCTACCTCCCAGATATTTTTTACCTAGATGAAGCTCACTCTTTCAGTTAATAAATATTGCTCATCTAGAGGCACGACTAAGCTTGGCTTCCTCTTTTACTTCTCCAATTGACTATGCAGGCCAAATAGCACAAGCACAAAGATATCCCCCAGTTTGGGATCTGTAGTATCCAGATTTAATATATTCCTTATATTATATTATCTTGCCAAAACACCACAGGAAACAAATGCAGCAATATTTTCTTAGGAAAAGGAATCAATACAATCTAAAAAGCCCAATTTCCGTGGATGTCTTACAGACAGAACTTAGAACTGACTGTGTTAAAATACAGCAGTAAATGCAAAGTCTACCTGTTTTCCAAGAAAATGAGAGGCTCAATAATAAAATCTTTTAGGAGTTTGTCCAGCCTTCAAATGTGAATGGTGGATAATCATGCATCTCAGTGGCACTGCAGGGTGTATGACATGTCCATGTGGCTGGAACCACGTCAGTAAGACTTCTTCTCCCCATCCATCTTTTCCCCACTTGGCTTGGTGTAGCTGAAGCTCTGTCAGCAGTAGTGCCAATGAGAAAATGAGGGGAGTGTCTTCTCACAACCTGCTGCATCTGGTCCTTGGCATAACTGTGGCAGCAGTCCAGATACTGAAAATGTTGAGAAAGATGGATTTCATAGTGCTTATATAGTAAGAGAGTTGGTGGCAGAGGAGTTAGAGACTTGTGGGGATTTATAAAGAGGATCGGAGAAGATTGATGGGTCAGTGGGAGGCGAATGAGTCAAAAATATTTTAGAGCCTCAATGTTGAGTTGAGGAGGGATTTATTCCCTCATTCCAATTTGATACATAACAAGCTCTGACTTTTGTTGTTTCAGAATAAGTCAAAATTCTTCCTTTCCTTGAGGGAAGGAACAGGAGAAATAGCTTATCTTATTCCCATCTAGACTGAGGAAAACCAGGGTTTAAAATGTATACTATACATTTATACATAATAGAAATATTCACAATCAGTGATAGAGCATGCTTATATATCTCTATCCTACATGTCTCATCTCCTGCCAACCTAGGAGTTCGAAAGCATGTAAAAATGCGAGTAGATAAATAGGTACCACCTCGGTGGGAAGGTAACGGCGTTCTGTGTCTAGTCGCGCTGGCCACGTGACCACGGAAACTGTCTTCGGACAAACGCTGGCTCTATGGCTTGGAAACGGGGATGAGCACCGCCCCCCTAGAGTCGGACATGACTGGACTAAATGTCAAGGGGAACCTTTACCTTTACCTTACATGTCTCATGCCTAGGATCCTATAGTAACAACCTAAATGGAGTCCACTTTCTTTTCTTGGATGTAAAACTCAGTAATTTGGTTAATGAAGAAATCAAAGTTGTTAAAGCTTTTCTACATCTTGTTTTAATCTACGACTATGACAAGTACGGGGAAACGGGGATGAGCACCGCCCCCTAGAGTCGGACACGACTGAACTAAATGTCAAGGGGAACCTTTA
This sequence comes from Intellagama lesueurii, assembly GCA_037013535.1. Taxonomy (NCBI): domain Eukaryota; kingdom Metazoa; phylum Chordata; class Lepidosauria; order Squamata; family Agamidae; genus Intellagama; species Intellagama lesueurii. Next base: position 87,867,550 of record JBAJHW010000004.1, on the reverse strand, counting down.
CCTTTATGACAAGTACACACACACACACACACACACAATTCTTTCTTGCAAATTTTCCATGTCAAGACTCACAACAAGATTTTTATTGGCATTTACAAGATTTCTCAGCTTCCCACAAAATGAGACCCCAGTCTTCACCCTCCCCTAGCATTTTTGCCTGCTATTCTGTTGCAAGAAACTGCTAATTCCTGCACAGCTTGATGTCCTGTCTAGTGATTCCTGGACAGGAAAGGTACCCTTCTGCACAGGCAGTGTTATACACCTGTATAGCTGAATGTTTCTTCTGCCCATTCTGGACGAATCCTGCTGTGTTGTCATAATATTGTACAGCATGACATTCCTTCTAGAAAAAAATGAAGAGGAATGTCTTAGAAATTCCATGAGGTTTCCTGCAAGATTTTTCAGGAGAAAAAAATACTTGCTTAGAAAAATCACAGTGGAAAGAGAAAGGGGATTCCCCCCACAACCCCTGTTTATCTCTAAGAGGGAGAGGCTGCGAGATTCTCATCCCTTGTCCAATCATAATCAGGTAGACTGGAGGGTTGGGGAGAGGGAGTCGCCATTATTTATAAAAACACCTTAGAGGTTGTCAGGCTCTCTGCCTTGACAATACCAGGCCTGGAGGCCCTCCATGTGCCGGTGGGAGCCAGGGATGGATTTGAAATTGTGCTGGCTTACCGTGCTCCCCGCAAGCCAGCAGTCTCCTTTCCGGAGCTGACAGGCTTCGTCTCAGCAGCAGACTTCTTGTCCAGGGGGACTTCAATCCCATGCCGAGGTGGGGGTCACAGGTCCAGCTTTGGAGTTCTTGGAAACCATGACTTCCATGGACAAGTACCAACATTTTAAATGGCCCCACCCATGTGGCTGGTCACACACTGGACCTGGTATTCTCAACTGGACAGGGAGAGAGTAATCTGAGGGTGACCAATTTGACATCAATCCCCGTGTCATGGTCAGATCACCACCTGATAAAATGCAAACTCCCTGTGGCATTAAGATGGTCCACCCCCACAGGCTATTGGATCCAGTTGGTTTCCAAGATGCGATGCCGGGGTTTCCGGCTGAAACAGTTGGCACTCCTGTCAAAGCTCTGGTGGATGGATGGTACACTGCTGCCACCAGGCAGCTGACATGATCGCACCTAAACGCCCCTTCCTTTGCCAAACACATCCAGCTGCTTGGTATAACCAGCAGCTACGTGTGATGAAGCAGAATAGGAAGAGGCTAGAGAGCATTTGGAGATCGGACCCAACAGAAGCTAATTTAAAAGCCACAAAAATCGCATCTATCTTCCTAGCAAAAGTGAAGGCCACAAGACGATCTTACTTCGCTTCCTGGATAAGCAAAGCTCGTAACCACCAAGCCGAACTTTTCCGTATTGTGCGTGATTTATCTGGGACTGGTCACAGGGACAGGCTTCCCAGTAGTATCTCCTGTGACCAATTTGCGGCCTTCTTTAAAAACAAAGTGGAGACCATCCATCGGGTCCTGGATTCCTCCTCTTTATCAGTAGATCGAACTGAGACATCCGCTACTCCAGCTTGCCCGGAGAACCTGACACAATTTTAGCCTGTGACATCAGCTGAGGTCGACAGGGTGCTTGACCGCTGTAGGGCCACCACCTCTTCACTAGATCCTTGCCTGTAACAGTAGACTGGGCTACTGCCATTATCAATGGGTCTCTTCTTGAGGGCAGGGTGCCCCTTGCCCTCAAAGAGACACTCATTAGACAATTCAGAAAAAGCCCAACTTGCCGGCGGATGATATAAACAACTATAGACTTGCTGCTAACATCTCTTATATGAGCAAGCTGGTGGAGAGAGTGGTGGCGAATCAGCTTCAGACACTTCTGGAGGAGACCAATGCCCTTGATCCATTCCAGTCGAGGTTCAGGCCATGCCACAGAGGTGGCATTGATCGCCCTGAAAGATGACCTTTTGAGGGAGACCAATATGGGCAAAACGTCCTTTTTGGTCCTCCTCGACCTATCAGCGGCCTTTGATACCATCGACCACAGTATCTTCCTGGGGAGGCTTTCCAGGTTGGGGGTTGGAAATCAGGCTTTGGCCTGGCTCTGGTCCTTTCTGGGGGACCGTCCTCAGGGAGTGCAGCTTGGGGAGATGTTGTCCACCCCGTGGACTCTTAATTGAGGAGTCTTGCAGGGTTTGATCATCTCCCCAATGCTATTTAATAGCTACATGAGGCCGCTGCGGGAGGCCATCAAGAGTTTTGGTGCTTTGTGTCATCAATATGCGGATCCAGCTCTATCTCTCCTTCCATCCTTCTGCAGTGGATGCTGTCCCGTCCCTTGAGCGCTACCTGGATACCGTGCTGGGATGGATGAAGGACAATAGACTGAGGCTGAACCCGGACAAGACGGAAATCCTGCTGGTGGGGGCCCCTAGTGTCTGTGGTCTGGGTGCCTCCCTTTCTTGTGGGGGGTCTCTTGCCAAGAAGGACAAGGTGTGCAGCTTGGGCGTACTTTTGGACCCAGTGCTATCAATGGAATCTCAGATAGCATCTGTGTTCTGCACCGCCCATCTCCATCTAAGGCGGATTGCTCAGCTGCGTCCCTAGTGTCCTTCACCATGCTGGTCCATGCACTGGTAGTCTCGAGATTAGACTACTGTAATGCTCTCTATGTGGGGCTGCCCTTGGTGCTGTCATGGAGACTTCAGCAGATCCAGAACTCAGCTGCTAGACTACTAATTGGGGTGAGAAGGCATGAACCCTGGCCACCCTGCACTGGTTATCTGTTCATTTCCGTGCCAACTTCAAGGTAATGGTGTTAATATACAAAGCCCTAAACGGTTTGGGACCTCGTTATTTGGCAGAACACCTCCTTCAGACTAGATTTGCCCGTCCTGTAAGATCTTCCCTGGGTGGACAGCTGAGAGTTTTGACCCTGAGAGAGGCCCGGGAAACAGTAACCAGAAACCAGGCCTTCTTGGTGGTAGCCCCACAATTATGGAATGCTCTCCCACCCAATATTCACCTGGCACCTTCATTGGGAACCTTTAAGCGATTATTAAAAACATTTTTATTTAGACAGGCCTTCCCGGACTCTACGACATCTGATACAATAGCATTAAAATAACAATAATTCGCTAATGTTCAACCTCCGCCATGCTTTCTTTGTTTAATTTTAATGTTCTATTGATATTGTTTTTATCTGTTGATATTGTATAGATTAATTTATTTTATTGTCTGCTTTGTATTGTTTTCTTTATATTTTGTGTTATGGTATTATGTAAACCGCCCAGAGTGGCCTGGGTTGCCAGATGGGCGGTAAATAAATAAATAAATAAATAAATAAATAAATAAATAAATTGGAGCGTGCAGCCTTGAAATCAGAAGTCTGAAACCTGGGAGGGCCACTTTGAAGGAAGTAGAAAAGTGTAATGAAGCATCACTAGAAACCAAGGCCAAAATCATCTATCTATTCTTAATCCCAATGTGAGCAGCATTCTTGTCCCTCTCCATGATGACACAGCTGCTTACTTCGAATGAAACAATTTTTATTTTAACAAAACATAACCCAAACAGGTTTGGCCAACGGGCCTGGCTTAACTGTGCACCAACAGGGAGCCTGAGAGTTTATTTCACTCTCGGTCTGTGCTTGACCAGTCCCTGGGAGGTGAATTTACAGTGGGGGACCAGAGATCTTTCTCTTCAACCGGCTCCAGCACTCCCCTCAGATGGGCCGGGCAAGAGGTGTGCAGCAAGGGTGCTGGATGAAAGCAGTCATCTGTCCTTGCAGGCCAATGGCATGGCCTCCTTCCCTCACCAGGCTGTACAGTCCACTGGTTGTGCCTCCTGTCCCACAGGCATGATAGGTTTCAGCTCTGGCATGGTCGAACGAGAGTCGCACCTGGCTGGTTCCATCCAGTGTGCATGATGGACAAGATGGATGCCTGGTCTTAGGAGTTTTGCCTCTTGGAGTACTGGTGGGCTAGCAGGACAGCTCTGGGTATGACAGATGGTCCTGGCCTCTTCTGTGGTGGTGGTGGTCCAGTGCTGATTCTCAAGTTGGTGGGTTTGTCCCAGCATACGAAGGTTGCCTCCTCAGGGAGCACCAGAAAGTCCACCCAGTTTCCGGTGTCAGAATCATGAGAGCAGACCACCCCCCAGCCTTCCTTCATAGGTGTTTCTCATGGCTTTACCTTCTCAGCCTCACACACCTGATCTGCAGCTGCTAGCTCCTCCTGCTTCCTCAGGGGCATTTCCCATTGTGTCACCATCACCACCCCGATCTATTGGGGAACTACAAGTCAGGAAGGTCAATGCCCAACTTGCCTAGGTGGGAAGCCCATGAGTCTGGCTAGGGGGGCTCTGTCCAGACCCAATTACAGTGTATGGATGTGAATGCTGGACAATAAAGAAAATGGGCAGGAAAAGAACAGATCCATTCACAAGATTGTGTTGGAGGAGAGTTTTACAGATACCATGGGCTGCTAGAAAGGCAAATGAACACGTTATGTATCAAATCAAGCTTGAAATCTTGCTAGAAGCTAAAATGACTAAACTGAGATAATCATAAATTGTACATATAATGAGAAGACAAGATTCACTAGAACATATAGTAATGCTTGGAAAACTGGAAGCCAGTAGGAAAAGAGGAAGACCTAACATAATATTGATTGACTCAATAGAACAGGCCACGGCCTACAAGTTGCATGATCTTAGCAGGGATCTCTTAGTGACAGGACTTTCTGGAGGTAATTAATTTATAGGGTCACCATATGCCAGAAGTGACTCAAGAGCACATAACAGCAACACAGTTTCGTTACACAACAGGTCTATAACACCCTGTGTTGGGCAGGGTGGAATCCTATTCTATCCCCCAGATGTACATCAAGTCTTTATAAATAATAGAGAGCCCAACCCACCGAAGAATTCAAGAACAATTCAGATTCTTCTGGATCCTAACTTCCAAGAGGGACATGGGTCCTGCCCTAAGAGGAAGTCCCACAACATTAATGCAGACAGAAGTATGCCTCAGCTATCAGAAACTGGGGAACACAGTCTTGGATTCAGAGTACATGGTTTTATGTGTGCCCCTTTTCATATTTATGCCAACACAATTCAAATGAATAAAGCTCTGCAAAACTTTCCCAATAATGGAAGGGTGTGATGGAAAAAACATGCCCCATTATTCTTCCTCTTAACAGCCTGACAATTGACTCTGTTTTACATGCTTATTGGGTGATACAAAGGATATTACAAGGGCCAGGTATGGCTGATAAAAATCTTGTCAGCAGTAAAACATTTGATTTATTTGGTTCTATCCATAACAATTATATGATTTTTTAAAAAACGGAACTCCATCTTCCACCCACAAAATGGAGAACAATCTTTTCCAAGTTTCCTTTCATATAATTTTACTCTAAAATGTCTTTGTAACATGCTGCTCATGAGAACAATGCATATTTGATGAAAACCTCTAATAAGAAACATTATGGAGACTGTTCATAGACACTGATTGATGTGTATATTATTTTGTCTGCTGCATTTTAACTGGCATTTTATTCAGTGCTTCTCCACCTCTGTATCTCAGGCACAATCATCTCCGAGGGAGGATTCAATTGTCTCTTTTTCCAAGGCTGTGCAGCAGAATCCACAGTGTTGCAGAGTGTGGACCATTCAGAAAAGCTAGCTTAGTTTTCCAGAGGTGAGGATAGCCAGAACCACAAGTCTATTGAGCATCAATGCATAGTTTTAAGCTGTTGTTGGAATATTAAGGCTTCCTAAATGACATCTGACAGATTTCAGTTAGTGGCCCACTCTCACCTCCCACTCTGCAGTGTTCCAGGAAATGTTGTTGAATTGTTGGATTACAATGACTATCAATCTTCATCTGGTAGTTATCATGCTGCCTGAGGCAAATGGCAGTTGCCATCCCGCAATACCTGAAGAGCCACATGTTTCTTGACTTCTCTCCGTCCTCCATGAGAGGGTTTGTGAACTTCAGTTTTAGACCAAAGTTGGCCATTATTGTTCCTCAGAAGGCCATATCAACTTCCTCATGATGGAAGGTCACCATTTCATGACCTCCTGTCATTTGTACAGTTGTTTTGTATTCTAATGGCTCTCCAAAAATATGATAGTATTTTAGGTCTCACCCATTTGCTTTTGGTGGTATGCAGCCCCCTGAGTATTTTGGCTGTAATTAAATCTGGCCCTTGAGCTGAAAGATTCTGCACCCTGGTGCTACGCAATCGATCTTCAACTAATGGGCCAAAGTACAAGAACAGGCCTTACCCTAACTTGACTGTCACTGTCATCTGTAGCACTGTCTGTAACTATTAGGAATGTGGATGGATTGTTTGTTAAGTTTGCCTAGAGAAAGTAAAAGATAGGAAGGCCAGGAAGGAGGGAGGGAGGGAGGGAGGGAGGGAGGGAGGGAGAGATGCAATGAGATTTTAAACATGGGGTCAATAGAGGGATGGAGTGGATCTCATAGTTGGCGAGGCTTTGATTGAGGCAAGCCATCTTGACTTGGCAAGATAGCCTCTTGTAGGATTCTTCAAGCTCTGCAAGAGGTTTCATCTTCAAGCTGAGACCAAGACACCAAGAGTACATGTTTTTCCTTCTGTTTTCCTCTACTGTATGAAGCTGCCTGTGTGCAGAACTTGCATCCGAGTAAAGAGACACATAGATCCAATACAATTGCTTTTGAAATATCCATGAAATAAGACAGCTTACCAGTTTTAAATTTTGCACATGTACAGAAATGTGTAAGAACAGGTCATAAAAATGCAAAAGATCTCTGCAAAAGATCTCTCATTTATCACACAAGGATGAACCCTATCAGAATTTGCTTCTGTACATCCTTGCTAGAGAGTAGGGTGAACAGTGGGTTCTAAAATTGAAAACAGTGCAGACTACTTTTCTCAGTGGTTGTTTGTCAGTCAGATTTGTACGGTACTGCACCAAATGACCCTACTAATCAGACTCCATAGTAAAAGTGGTACCATTTAGCACTAAGGTCTTCACCCGTATTCATAATGCATATGGATTCATTCTGCATGGTTTTGTTTTACATTGGCTGAAATCCTGTTGCTGCAAGTCATACCACATAAGGCTGACAATGCCATCGGCCACAACAATTTTTCAGAGACAAAACATTTCAGTTTCTCCCCTGAAGGTCCCAAGGTTGCGGTGGAATCCATTTCATCATCAGGAAGCCATTAGGGGTCACTAAGGAGAGATAAATATTTAATTACCACTGCTGGAGTGGCTTTACCACTGCCAATGATTTTTGATAATTAAAGGCTCTCCCTTTCTCATCCCACAGTTTCCAATGGCTTCCTGACAATGAAAAAGATTCCATGGAAACCTTGGGAACTTCAGAGGAGAAACTGAGCATATTTTATTTCTGAAAAATCTCTGTAACTGATGACATTATGAGCATTATGCAGCAAGACTTACTCAACAGGATTTCAGCCATTGTTCAATTATTACCTCTTCATATTGTAATTAGTGTAATCTGCTCTGAGTATTTTGTATGCATGAGGAAGATATACATTCTCAAGTGAATTAATGAATATGTGAATAAAAATACATAAAAGTATGTACATTTTATGTATTGCTGGCTGTACCTTAAGACAGAATGAGCAGAGGCTGGTAACTTCAGTTTCTACATCCAGCCTGTCTTTCAGTCTGAACTCTAAAAGAGCTCTCCAAAGTGTTGAACCTATTTCAACACATTGGATAAGGTTCAGAGTAAAAACTGGAGAGGGTTCACCACTGCCACAAATTCAGAGTCAGTAACCTCTACCTAGACTGAGGCAGGCAGGTGTTTCTTCTGCAGTGTATACCTGGAGGGATACTGTGGTGTTAAAGTACCATAGGATAGAACTGAGCATGCTGTGTGGCTTGTCTGATGTGATGTCCCCTAAGCTAGACATTTATTCTGAGTATGGTACTGGACACTGTCCATCACTGCATTGAAGCAAAATCCAGCTCCCATTTGTTCAGCTTCTGTATATGGAATGTGGACATGTACATGGTGTTGCCGTTTGCCTATGGCCTCAACATGTGCTGGGCCAGCTATTCAAAGACAGAAGCATCTTTAGCATGTAGAATATGCATATTTCTTATATCACACATTTTTTATTTTCTTGACAAGAGAATCCAGGCAGTTTTTTTTAATGCCACTGTAATGCAGATTACCAAGGGTTGCAATTGCATCCAGGGAAAACCTATCTCACTGTCCTCTGTGTTAATACGTTTTTATTCATCTTCTGAGGAAGATTTTGTTCATATGATTCATCTCTTTGATAATCGTGGTATTTTCTATGCATGGGGGAATGTATAATACTATTGCTATTCACCTGCATTAACCAGCCAATCAGACTAGCTGAGAGATTCCTGTAGTTTTAAAAAGTAACTTTTCCGTACTCTGAGCAAAGCCATCTCTTGATCTGTGACAGCTCATGTCATCATGAAAGAATCTGATGTCGTGATGGGGTGACCAGGTGTGTGTGAACCCAGTTCTTTGAACGTTATGCAGTTGGTAAGAATTAAAAGCAAGGTCTTCAGTGCAGATAATAAATTTATAGCATGTAATAAGCAACAGCGACAGGAAAGAGCTATGGAGCATATTATTAAAAATGAATGTTGTGTTCCAATGCCATCTTTTCTATCACTTTCCAGTATTTTAGTGTTGCTAATCAGAGACTCATTTTTATCTCTCTGCAGCTTCTTTATTTTGAAGGTAACCATAATACAGTTATAGTATCTACATTCTACCAGGCATCCATTCCTACAAATGGAGAGAGAGAGAGAGAGAGAGAAAGTATATTTTACAAAACAAAATCCAAAAACTCAACAGTGACCTCTCTGGCCACCTAAGGAAGAATATGGATATATTTTGAGATGGTGGAGGGGAACAAACCATGAGACATAATAAATGGCTTCAAGGTGGGAAAAGGAAGACAAATTAAAATTGGATAGATGGAGTTTAGAGTGCTTATGCTGTGCTGTTTGGAAGAATGACAGAGAAAACATAGTAAGCTGATCTGTTTTATTGAGGTTGTAGGCAAGATGTGAGATTTTAATTTTGACTGGTTGTCATTCATTATTGTGCTCTGGCAAAGATTCTTGCATCCAAAGAATGAACACAAAAGGAGGATGCTGACTTTAATTTAAAATAAAATTGCTTGGGTCTTATTAGTTCCATATTCGGCTCTCTAGGCAACAACAGCCTCTTTGCTTCCCCAAACTAGAAATTAAAGATGCAGCCAAAGGAGTGAGCAGAGAAATAATTTTGTGACAGGATGCTTGCAGAGAGTCTTGTTAGGCTAGAACTTCAGTCATAAATAGAGAGATTGCCTGCCAGTTCCCTGGAGTTAAAAAGGGAGTCCAAAGGAAATGGTTTCTAAGAGAACAAGTCAACCACTTTGGATGGACTGGATGCAAGCCACCAACACAGCTGCCTGGAGATCCAGCCAAGAGGCGGAATGGATGCTGCTGGAAGAATCTTGTATCTCTGATAGATTAGCTAACATATGGTCTTTTGATAACTGGCTAAAATAGTGGGGATGGGGGATGATAGGAGGAAGAAAGCAGCAGTGCTAGTCTTTTTCAACTGGTAGAGAGAAGTGAAATTGGAAAGCACGAGGAAAGTAGAATCCAAGTGATTTAACAGTGGTGGTATAGAACTGGCAGTTTGATCTTCCATAGCAGCCTGTATTGTCTTTACAATGCAGAGGGAGAGGGTATATAGACCATGCAAAAAACAATGTATATAAAACAGTGTTTGGTGTAGCAAGAGGCAGGGTGGTATAGCAGTTAGAGTGGTGGGCTGGGACTGGAAGATTTGGGTTCTCCTCCTTATTTGAACCATGAAAATTACCAGGTAGGGTGGTTACTTCCTCTTGCCCTAGGGAACACGATAGATGAAGCAGAAGCTTCACAGTTAAAAGGTGATAACATGGTATCCCTCCAGAAATGCATTCTTCAAAGCTGCCAAGTCTGCAGAATCAACTAATGCCAACAAAGTACATTTCACCTCCTGATAATCAGTCATCACACAAAAACAAAGTCCTCTGTGACTGTACCTTTTGCCCCCTTCCCTCCTCACTCAGATGAGCCTGTGGCTCTAATGTTAAACCAGAGTTCTCTTATCCAAAATGGCACCTGTAGGGGAAGAAAGGAATTTGGGTTATGGTTGCAGCCAACCAAGGAGAACAAGGTCTAGGGAACTCTGACATAGTCATCCCCTGATTGTGGCAGAGAGCAGAGGTATGGAGCAACACCTACTTTCTCATTTTGTCTATGTTACCATTGTTATTCATTTAAAAATAGATATGGCACACATATGGGTGGGAGTCGGTCAGGCAACCACTAGATTTCAGTTATTGCCACTAAAATCAATGGCTACATGCAAACAGCAAACGCATGTACAGAAACAACCACTGAGATCCAGCAAGTTAAATACCAGTCAGTTCAGTATTATATTGATTTTTATCAGAAGAATTACTACAACTGACTACAGCAGTTTGAAACAGAATAATCTAATTTTACCATGTACACAAACAAAGACTAATAAAAGGATGGTGGGTGAAACCAGTGTTGAAACATATAGAAGAGGAGCATGTTGTGTAGCATTGCAGAGAGAAAAAGCACTTATAAAAGACTAAACTTAAAGCTAAGAGCCAATAGAAAACCAAAATTTCAATAAATGGTTCAAAGATTGTTTGCCCGGACCTAAATCGTTATGTCCTCCTAATATAATTTTCCCTCTGCCCTGCATTCTCTGTGCATAAGCATTATGTAATTTAGGGTTCAGAAACCACAAGGGTATTGTGTTTGTCAAACTGAATCTTAATATGATTGTTGTTTAACTTTCTCAAAAGGACTGAAATTTCTAAAAAAAAAAAAAGTCTCTCAGGCAAACTTCAAACATTGTTAGGTTTTTTTTAAAACTGAGATTTGTGAATTTTCGTAAACTGAAGCTCTGTGAGAGATGTTGTTGATTGGTAACCTATTGTGCACGTTTCTAGATCCTGGCACAAACTACATATCTCATAGAAATGTACGGAGAGCACCAGTCTTCTTCTCTCCCTTTTACAATGCATTCAAGTCAGCAGGTCAGTACAGTATAGACTGTTTATAAACACTGAATAGCTAGAAGGTCAAATACACTGATAACAAGTGAGAGTTGGAACAGACATTACCACCACTAGAAAGATTCCTCTGAAATTGGCTTCCCCATGACAGTACATCCACTATAAGGACTATGCATTCCCTCCTAGTATTCATTGTAAGAACTGAAGTCATCACATCTCATATCTCCATGCTTTCAGCGAGGTTGATGGGAATATGAATTATTCTACACACAATAGTTTGTTCAACTATAGAATTTTCTGACATAAGATTAGACCTTGGGGAAATTTTTTGGACTATAGTTCTCAAAATCCCCAGCCTTATGGCCATGGTGACTCCGATTCTGGGAGCTATGGTCTAAAGCAGGGGCCTGCCTTGCCGTTTTGTACGGACCATTCCCTTCAGCCCGTGCGTGGGCAGGAAGGGGTGCGTGCATGTGTGCGGTGTGTGGGGGGTGCATGCATGTGGGCGGCCGACCGTGCATGCAGCCACACATATGCACACATTCCTGTTCCTTCGGCCCTCAAAAACATTGAAAATATCCGGTGTGGCCTTCATGGTCAAATGTTTGGAGACCCCTGGTCTAAAGCAATGGTTCCCAACCTTGGGTAACCCAGGTGTTCTTGGACTGCAGTTCCCAGAAGCCTTCACCAGCAAATTCCCAGGGTTTCTGGGAGTCACAGTCCAAGAACACCTGGGTTACCCAAGTATGAGAACCACTGGTCTAAATTTATTTTTCCCAAGTCTGTAAAAGATGTGGGGACAGCCACATCTTGGGTTGCTTGGTCCCAGTGTACTGGGTGAAGTCTCAGAGCATTGCTCTGCTCACTCCAAATCTCAGGGCAAGCAGTGCTAGAGAGGGAGAAAGCTGGATTTTCTTGTACGCAGGAGCACTCCTCTCCTTACCACTTCCAGCCGGCATCAGGGCTCAACTGGCTCATTGCAAAGCTGTTTGCACATACATTATGTTGCACACAATATATTTGTTTAGAACATAACGCAGGAAGTCCACATTGTTTGTCTCTGGGCCTGTCCACATTGGCCTTTTTTCTGCAGGCTGACACAGTGTAAGTGTCAGCTGAGTTGGGAGGGAGAAGCGATATGCAATTTGGTGCTGTCAGTTCAGTTATGGTTTGATGCTCTTAGTCTGTTTGTCTTACAATGTTTTGACTGGATTTGATTTTATTACTGTACCCTTTGTTGTTTATTTTTATTGTTACATTACTCTCTTTGTTTTCATCTGTCTGTTAACTGCCCAGAATAGTGCCTAGCACTACACACACACACCTCTATTCCCTCAGCCATGGGGGCAAGAAGTGGCAGGTTGTAAACTGGATCAGATCTGGGTGGAGGTGGCTTTTGAACTCTAGCTGAAGCCTTTTCCATTCTTAGCACTAAATCAGAAAAAGAACAGAAATCTCAGACAGTGTGGAAGGGTTGAAATCTCCCACATCGGACTCTAGACGGTAACCAGCATAGATGGAGAGTCTCCTTATCTCTTACTGTATGAACTACAGGCAGTGGAATGGGAATCCTCACCAACTAATGAACACCTTTTCCATAGTCTGCTTTGAGACCTTGGAATGCTTCCCAGATGAGGAAGAAGCAACAGTAACTGGACCTTTTTGTGCAGGTTTTGTTGGGTTGGAAGAGTGCTTGTGTTTGCAACTTGGCTTGGACATAAGGTGGTCTTTAACAGTGTCCCCATGGGCCGTAGGTTGTTTTGTCCAGATTTGATTATGAGCATCCTTTTGTTGTTGTTTAGTCGTTAAGTCGTGTCCGACTCTTCGTGACCCCATGGACCAGAGCCCTTCTGCCTTCCACTGCCTCCTGGAGTTTGGTCAAATTCATGTTGGTAGCTTCGATGACACTGTCCAACCATCTTGTCCTCTGTCGTCCCCTTCTCCTCTTGCCTTCACACTTTCCCAACATCAGGGTCTTTTCCAGGGAGTCTTCTCTTCTCATGAGATGGCCAAAGTATTGGAGCCTCAGCTTAGTCAATGTCAACTGTGAGCTGGAGGAGAGGGACCAGGATCATGGAGTCTTTTTATTATTATTATTTCTTCTATTTTACACCAACAGTGAAGATCAGTCTTGGGATACAGTTGACTGTCAATGCTGAGACCACTTGGATAACTGGAGAAGTGCCTGAGGTGTATGTTGGCAGCTCTGTTTATGCAAAGTCAATCTGGTAAACCATTTGGAAGACGAAGGAGATACTGAAACAGACCGTTTCCTTTGCATTAGTTCCAAAGTCCTCCATCTCAACGTGTGTGTCAATTGCTTAAGGCTTTTATGCAAGCTCAGCATATACAGGAGATTTAGACACTGCGTGAGGCTCTGCATTAGACAATGACTTCAAAACTGACCATTCCTGCTCCTGAGGAGCTGGCAGCTTAGGTGCCAGGTCTTTGCAGCTCCATACCAGTAGCTTCAATGCTGAGTGCTCTGCTTTATCATCTTTGGAATGGGGTGTCCATACCTGTACTCCAGTGATCTCAATGACAGGCTTCCATACCAATAGGGCATAGAGGAGTACAATGGCATATACCTGAGAAAGCCAAGATGTTCCTCCTTGTGCATTCCAGGGAAATTGAAGAATGACAGAGGAAAGTGCCATTCCAGTCTTGGATATGACCCCAGATAGAATTGGGGTATCGCACCATACTAATATGGTGGAGGGACTCTTGACTCCAACATAACTTCTTCCTGCTGGTGTTGGGTTTTGCAGAGGCTGCTTCAGTGAAAAGCACTTCTCTCCAGTACTTTTGAAACAGACTCTGGAGATGAACCATGTGATCAATCTCAACCTGTAAGGACGTCTTCTGGCTGTGAGCTTCCCTGTAGTGCAGAAAGTTTACTCAGTGTTTGTTGGATTAGCTGACTTTACTCTGGAGACTAACTAAACACTGGATATGTTGTCTGAATATGGAAATCTCCTCTTCCAGGGCTGAATCAAGGCATACAAGTTAATCTTGTTCCTTACCTGAAGGCTACAGAGTGGATCTGGCTGCTTGTGGTTCCTTAGATACCCTTGAAGCTGCTGATTGTTCATTCAGCTCCTTCGGTTTGTGTTCCTGCTTCAAATTTTTCACAGAAGTTGGATCTGAATCAGTTGATTTATTTCTTTTCTTAGAAACTGACGCCAATGTCACTCTCTACACTGAAGCTGATGTCACCCGCAAAGAAGTAAACTTTAGGGCTGACAACACCCTTGAGGTCTAGGGTACACTGACCATATCGAGATAAGATAATTGCACAGTCTCAGTCTCTGTTGGTCTCTGATCGTCTTGGGTCTTGGTGGTGGGTTCCAATTGGAGTGCTTCCATGATGGTTTGCAATTAGACACTGCTGGAACTGAGGACTCCTGTTGAAATAGCAATCCAACCACCTGAAATGACTTCTCTCATAGGTGAAATTTGGGACAAGATTGCTGGTTTTTAATTGCAGCCTTCAGGAACGTGTGACAATGCTGACAAATTTGTGTCTGGTGCCCCTCCACCAAAGCAGTATAAGCACTTAGAATGTCAGGGAGGGGGAATTTGTTGCCTCATGAAAAACATTTTTTAAAATGGGCCCACAGGGCTATAAAAGGCAGGAAGGCCCTAAAACGACAAAGGCAGGACATCCTTAGAACAACAAGTACCAACAATTTTGTTTTAAGGAAACTCACAGACAGAAGAAGGACTATGATGAGGAAGACATTGATGACAAAACGTATGGTTTTTGAGGTTTTCAAAAGGGTAAACAAAATAATACCGTAGCTCTAGTGAACTTTCCTAGGCAGAGGCTGAAGTGCACTGAGGGATAACCACTAGGTGCAGGGACATGTGCAGTAATGGGGGCTATCCTAACAGTTCTCTCTTTAAGCCCTAGAATCTTCTGATGAGTTTTGCACAGGCACAGAAACACTCACATGTGTGATTCACAGAGACCACAAAAAAGAATATTACATTTCTCCCCTCCCAACAATACCAACTGTCCAAGGAGAAGCTGCTCAGTAACATGAAAAGACAGAGCAATAATTACACTGGCTGATTACTGATCTTACACTATAAGTTGCTGCAACTGGTTGTGGCCCTATTTAACTGATGTTCATGTCCATGAGATTCTGCCCCAAGATGAAAGATATTGGGCTTTGCAGTGTAGTCCTTTATTGAAAGAAGCCCCTTCTTTGTGTTAACAAAACAACTTCTTTTCCTGAAAACCGCAGGATTCAAATAACAGGCTTGTGTTGGAATCACAGTGGCACAAACCCTGGTAGATGCACTGACCCTAGAAGCTCAAAGATTCCTGTCCTTTTCTTGCATATAATATGCTTGGCTAGAAACCTGTGGAAATGTAATACCTCTGGAAGAAGCACTTGAGTCTTGTATTTAAATGATCTCTGTGAAATATGCACACTACAAAGAAGGATGATTTCCATAAAGTAATTTGGTTTCAGCATTTGTTTGGATGATTCATTTGTGCATGTTTGTCTTAATAATGTCATTTGTTTTCATTTATTTATTAATTCCTGGTTATTATAAATGCATTTATAATAACCAGGCAGTGACAGAGTTTACCTTCTTGGGATCCATGATCACTGCAGATGGTGACAGCAGCCACGAAATTAAAAGACGCCTGCTTCTTGGGAGGAAAGCGATGACAAACCTAGACAGAATCTTAAAAAGCAGAGACATCACCTTGCCGACAAAGGTCCGCATAGTCAAAGCTATGGTTTTTCCAGTAGTGATGTATGGAAGTGAGAGTTGGACCATAAAGAAGGCTGACCACCGAAGAATTGATGCTTTTGAACTGTGGTGCTGGAGGAGACTCTTGAGAGTCCCCTGGACTGCAAAGAGAACAAACCTATCCATTTTGAAGGAAATCAACCCTGAGTGCTCACTGGAAGGACAGATGCTGAAGCTGAGGCTCCAATACTTTGGCCATCTCATGAGAAGAGAAGACTCCCTGGAAAAGACCCTGATGTTGGGAAAGTGTGAAGGCAAGAGGAGAAGGGGACGACAGAGGATAAGATGGTTGGACAGTGTCATCGATGCGACCAAGATGAATTTGACCCAACTCCGGGAGGCAGTGGAAGACAGGAGGGCCTGGCGTGCTCTGGTCCATGAGGTCACGAAGAGTCGGACACGACTTAACGACTAAACAACAACAACAAATAAATGCATTGCCAGCTCTCTTGTACTTTTCATGCCAACCTATCCAAACAATCAATATTTTTAAAATGCACCGCTTGAAAGAGACCATCTCTCAGGCTAGAAGCCTTCTTTCTTTTCTTTTCTTTTTTTCAGTATGTCTTCTGGACTGATGTTATCTGTTTTAATTTACTGATACGGTTTTGTGCTTATTTTCTTATTTATGTAGCTCATTGTTTCCTAAATGCCTGACAGCTGAGCTGAACATTGTTGTCCTTGCTTCTAAATTAACTTTGGAGGCACACTCTAATCTTAAAACAGAAAAGTTTTATTTTATCGAATATGTCAGGGTGCTGTTACCCATCCTCGGATCAGCCGACCCTTCTGTGTCTTTCAGAGCTGGGGAGTTATTTTTTAAATACTAAAAACTGTTTTTTAAAATATTACATCTCCCAGAATCTACCAGCCAGCATGGTCAGTGCCTATGCTGGCTGGAGGATTTTGGAAGTTGTAGTCCAAAAATAATAATAATAACTTTTCCAAGCTCAAGTGTTTTCCCATGAGTCATGGTTATGGACATGCAGCATAACCTGTTTGAAGACTGAGACACTCCGAAGTATTACATGCATGGAGACTGTCAACCTGCATCCAAACTACACATGGCATTGCAGCTCCATTACTGGATCTCGAGAGCTCTCTCTCTAGTATTTTTTGTAGTGAAATTCATCTGCAGAGAACTGCCATTTTGATTGAAAAGTCAGGAATTTGGGAAAGTCAGCTCAGTTCTCCTCCCCTCCAAATCCATTCTGAATTGTGTAATGTGTGCATCTCTCCCCAACATGCAAATAGTCTCTTAACCTGTCTTTTCTTGTGGGTATCTTAGACTATAAATAACAGAATCATACCTAAAATTCAAATATCAATCACTGAATTGCTCAAAACAACAAAAATAACAAAAACAATGACTGTGTGCTGTCAAGTCAATTCTGACTTATGGTGACTTTTTTTCAGGGTTTTCCAGGTAGAGAATACACAGAAGTGGTTTACCATTCCTTTCTCCTGGGAGGTGTCCTGGGACTCTGCAGCTTGCCCATGATTACACAAGAGGCCCAGTGGGGAATCAAACCCCCAACTTCTGTGGCAGGGAATTAATCCAAAGGGTTATGTGACTGAAGACTATTGCCTAGCCCTACAGTATGTGCTTTTGAAATAGGTTACAACTTAACACTGAAATGCAGACCTGGGATGTCACTGCTGTTCACAAATTCCATTTTCTAGGGCTGTTCTACAGAACAGTCCAATTTTTTTCTTTTTGAAATGTCGGCGACAGGAGCATGCAAATCACCAACAAAGCAGCTCTGACTAAATGCCATAACCAGAATGAGATCATAATCTCATGATCTTCTTCAGAATGTGTTCTGATTCACATGGACAAGCCTGGCCCCAGGCTGTATATCATTAAGAAGCAAATTAAAAGCAAGGATGAAGTCAGAATCTAAACCATCTTTTAGAACGAAGTATTCTTTTCCTCCTCTAACTATACAGAGGGGGATGAAATCTGCATGGATATTGTTGTAACCTTGTAATGCCATTGTTCATACAAAATGATACTTGCTGTGGTTATCCCCTTCACGGATTGCTACCTTGTCGTGGCAAAGGGGCTTGAGTAATTCAGAGAAGCTATGGGCTATGCCGTGCAGGGACACCCAAGACAGACAGGTCATAGTGGAGAGTTCTGACTAAACGCGATCCACCTGGAGCAGGAATTGGCAAGCCACTCCAGTATCTTTGCCAAGAAAACCCCATGAACAGAAACAAAAGGCTAAAAGATATGACGCTGGAAGATGGGCCCCTCAGGTCGGAAGGTGTCCAACATGTTACTGAGGAAGAGCGGAGGACAAGTACAAGTAGCTCCAGAGCTAATGAAGTGGTTGGGCAAAAGCCGAAAGGACGCTCAGCTGTGGACGTTCCTGGAAGTGAAAGGAAAGTCCGATGCTGCAAAGAAAAATACTGCATAGGAACCTGGAATGTAAGATCTATGAACCTTGGTAAGCTGGATGTGGTCAAACAGGAGATGGCAAGAATAAACATTGACATCCTGGGCGTCAGTGAACTAAAATGGACGGAAATGGGCAAATTCAATTCAGACGATTATCATATCTACTATTGTGGGCAAGAATCCCGTAGAAGAAATGGAGTAGCCCTTATAGTCAACAAAAGAGTGGGAAAAGCTGTATTGGGATACAATCTCAAAAATGATAGAATGATTTCAATACGAATCCAAGGCAGACCTTTCAACATCACAGTAATCCAAGTTTATGCACCACCCACCAATGCTGAAGAGGCTGAAATTGACCAATTCTATGAAGACTTACAACACCTTCTAGAACTGACACCAAAGAAAGATGTTCTTCTCATTATAGGGGATTGGAATGCTAAAGTAGGGAGTCAAGAGATAAAAGGAACAACAGGTAAGTTTGGCCTTGGAGTTCAAAACGAAGCAGGGCAAAGGCTAATAGAGTTTTGTCAAGAGAACAAGCTGGTCAGCACAAACACTCTTTTCCAACAACACAAGAGGCGACTCTACACATGGACATCACCAGATGGGCAATACCGAAATCAGATTGATTATATTCTCTGCAGCCAAAGATGGAGAAGCTCTATACAGTCAGCAAAAACAAGACCTGGAGCTGATTGTGGCTCTGATCATCAGCTTCTTATAGCAAAATTCAAGCTTCAACTGAAGAAAGTAGGAAAAACCCACTGGGCTAGTCAGGTATAATCTAAACCAAATCCCTTATGAATACACAGTGGAAGTGAAGAACAGATTTAAGGAACTAGATTTGGTGGACAGAGTGCCTGAAGAACTATGGATGGAGGCTCGTAACATTGTACAGGAGGCAGCAATAAAAACCATCCCAAAGAAAAGGAAATGCAAGAAAGCAAAGTGGCTGTCAAACGAGGCCTTACAAATAGCAGAGAAGAGAAGGGAAACAAAATGCAAGGAAGATAGGGAAAGTTACAGAAAATTGAATGCAGACTTCCAAAGAATAGCAAGGAGAGACAAGAGGGCCTTCTTAAATGAACAGTGCAAAGAAATAGAGGAAAATAATAGAAAGGGAAAAACCAGAGATCTGCTCAAGAAAATTAGAGATATTAAAGGAACATTTTGTGCAAAGATGGACATGATAAAGGACAAAAATGGGAGGGACCTAACAGAAGAAGAAGACATCAAGAAGAGGTGGCAAGAATACACAGAGGAATTATACCAGAAAGATTTGGATGTCCCGGACAACCCAGATAGTGTGGTTGCTGACCTTGAGCCAGACATCCTGGAGAGTGAAGTCAAGTGGGCCTTAGAAAGCATGGCTAACAACAAGGCCAGTGGAGGTGATGCCATTCCAGCCGAACTATTTAAAATCTTAAAAGATGACACTGTTAAGGTGCTACACTCAATATGCCAGCAAGTTTGGAAAACTCAACAGTCGCCAGAGGATTGGAAAAGATCAGTCTACATCCCAGTCCCAAAGAAGGGCAGTGCCAAAGAATGCTCCAACTACCGTACAATTGCACTCATTTCACACGCTAGCAAGGTTATGCTTAAACTCCTCCAAGGCAGGCTTCAGCAGTATGTGGACCGAGAATTCCCAGAAGTACAAGCTGGATTTCGAAGGGGCAGAGGAACTCGAGACCAAATTGCTAACATGCGCTGGATTATGGAGAAAGCCAGAGAGTTCCAGAAAAACATCTACTTCTGCTTCATTGACTATGCAAAAGCCTTTGACTGTGTGGACCACAGCAAACTATGGCAAGTCCTTAAAGAAATGGGAGTGCCTGACCACCTTATCTATCTCCTGAGAAATCTATACGTGTTGACAGGAAGCAACAGTTAGAACTGGATATGGAACAACTGATTGGTTCAAAATTGGGAAAGGAGTACAACAAGGCTGTATATTGTCCCCCGGCTTATTTAACTTATATGCAGAATACATCATGCGAAAGGCCGGACTGGAGGAATCCCAAGCCGGAATTAAGATTGCCGGAAGAAATATCAACAACCTCCGATATGCAGATGATACCACTCTGATGGCAGAAAGTGAGGAGGAATTAAAGAACCTCTTAATGAGGGTGAAAGAGGAGAGCGCCAAAAATGGTCTGAAGCTCAACATCAAAAAAACGAAGATCATGGCCACTGGTCCCATCACCTCCTGGCAAACAGAAGGGGAAGATATGGAGGCAGTGACAGATTTTACTTTCTTGGGCTCCATGATCACTGCAGATGGTGACAGCAGACATGAAATTAAAAGACGCCTGCTTCTTGGGCGGAAAGCGATGACAAACCTAGACAGCATCTTAAAAAGCAGAGACATCACCTTGCCGACAAAGGTCCGCATAGTCAAAGCTATGGTTTTTCCTGTAGTGATGTATGGAAGCGAGAGCTGGACCATAAAGAAAGCTGACCGCTGAAGAATTGATGCTTTTGAATTGTGGTGCTGGAGGAGGCTCTTGAGAGTCCCCTGGACTGCAAGGAGATCAAACCTATCAATTCTGAAGGAAATCAACCCTGAGTGCTCACTGGAAGGACAGATCCTGAAGCTGAGGCTCCAATACTTTGGCCATCTAATGAGAAGAGAAGACTCCCTGGAAAAGACCCTGATGTTGGGAAA
Organism: Intellagama lesueurii; assembly: GCA_037013535.1. Classification (NCBI taxonomy): domain Eukaryota; kingdom Metazoa; phylum Chordata; class Lepidosauria; order Squamata; family Agamidae; genus Intellagama; species Intellagama lesueurii. The sequence goes on along the minus strand of JBAJHW010000004.1, from coordinate 87,846,633 downwards.
GTGTGAGGGCAAGGGGACGACAGAGGACGAGATGGTTGGACAGTGTCATCGAAGCTACCAACATGAATTTGACCGAACTTCAGGAGGCAGTGGAAGACAGGAGGGCCTGGCGTGCTCTGGTCCATGGGGTCACGAAGAGTCGGACACGACTTAACGACTAAACAACAACAACAGTTGTTACTCCCCTTTGACAATACCTGTTGTCAGGAAAGGATAGTCAGGGGTTCTGTCATGACAGGGAGATGTCTCCTTTGCGAAGATAAGAGTCAGAAGGTATGCTTTCTTATTGTGTAGGTGGCTCTGAAACATTGGGATGTAAAAGCCATCTGTGCTTGGAAAGGTGTATGCCTGAAGCCCCCTTACACTGAGTGGGAACACTGGTCCATACAGCAAAGCCAGGCAAGGGTTCTATCCTACCTCTGCCTGGAGATCCTTGGTATTTTCTGGTGGTCTCCCATCCAAGGATTAACAAGGACTGGCCCTGCTTAGTTTTCAAAACCAGATGAGGGCCTTGTGTTCAGTATGCGATGGGGGTATGGAAGAAATGCCTTTTGCAACAGACATAGAAACAAAAACAAAAAATGCTGTGAATAAGACAGATAGAAACACCCTGGAGCTTCACAGTGAGGTGGTGGATCTGTAGCCTGGTCGCACTTAATTGTCAATACCGTGTTTCCCTGAAAATAAGACAGGGCCTTATATTAATTTTTGCTCCAAAAAACGCATTAGGGCTTATTTTCAGGGGAGGGTTTTTTTTTTCCATGTACAACAATCTACATTTATTCAAATACAGTCATGTCATCTTCTTCTGGTTGCTGCACAAGGGTGGAGGGTGGGGTTTCATTTAACTGGGGCTTATTTTTGAGGTAGGACTTATATTACGAGCATCCTAAAAAATCACACTAGGGCTTATTTTCAGGTTAGGTCTTATTTTCGGGGAAACAGGGTAGCTCCCAGTTATGCCCAGTTTATAAATAAACCAAATAACCCAAAATATCATTAAGTCTCCAGTGGTCTCTCCTCCTGAAGAAATCAATACCCAAATAGCATCATTCCTAGAAACTCTCACAACTTCGGGAAATAGTGTGCGGATAATAAATAAACCCAATTAAATCCAAGTATATGGTGATTTGTATAAGCTAGTTATACATGTTGATTAGAGCCTGATCTATCATATGTCCTTCCAATATAGTGCTTGTCCGGATTCATACCAGTATTTTGTGCATTTCCAGTTCTATGGGAAATCCCTATTCCTATCAATGGAGACATGCAAATAGCAAGGCTAGCTCATAAACTGAATGGGTGCAGACAGGACAGGAGGGCTTCAGATCAGGCAGTGGTTTCTTTGATTCGTTCTTAAAAGGGCAATTCGGGGAGCCTGCTCTTCTCTATACATGTTTCTCTTACTCCACCCTTCATCTTCCGTGGCTCTAAAATTTGTAGTGATTTTAAGTAATAACTTTGTAGCAGGAAAGAGAAGGAGGTTCATTTCTAAGGTGAAGAGCATACTCTCTTTCTCCTTTACAAATAATTCAGCATCTTCCTGAGTTCTTCCTCTTTCCCCACTTCTACACATGACACATGATGAATCTTGTGTTTAACATGAGGGACCTATGGGTCTGCCACTCAGCCCAATTAATTCTTCTGGGCTCTTTGCCACATGATTACCTCAGAAATGCAGCAATATACCTGATGTAGTTCATTTTGCTGGACAGCTCAGTGGTTTAGGTATCTGGCCACAGAGCCAAAGGTTGGGAGTTTAAATTTCCCCTGTGTATCCTTGACAGAGGCTGGACTCAATGATCCATAGGGTCACTTCCAGCTCTGCAGTTCTATGATGATGTTGATGATGATGATTAAATTAGTCTGAAGACAGTGCACATCCTTAGTTATGATCTTAAGATGCTAAGGAGGTGGCAACATCTGACCCATATGCTGTATGCATCCCCCAAGTGACCCCTAAAACCACACTTGCAAAATTCAGCAGGAAACTGTACCCCCATTAAAACAGACACTTCCTGCTTGTTTTAGCCATGGTTTTCACTTTGCTATAGGATTCTGGAGATGCAATTTGCCAGTAGATTTTAACAGCACAAGTGGAGAGGGAAATGCAGCCCATGACAAAACTAGCCTCTGACTCAGAGGTGGAAATGGGTCTGTACCTACCTAAGCTGCCCGTTCCTGTCCTTCGTAAGCTGTCCCCAGTATATCTATGCCACCTTCTCCAATAGGAAACTTCCTACCAGTTAAAATATAAGGGAAATATCTTCTTTCCTGAGAAGTTGCACCCTTGTTTGCATAAGAACAGGTCTGCTCCACATAGATGGCCCAATGTAGAATGATTTCCAGGGAAACTTGCTGAAGAAAAGCCCTCTTTACTTTTAGAAGGTAAATATTCCTGTTCAGGTAGAAAACAATGCACATAGGAACTGCCCTATACCTACTCAGGCAAATGAACCATCTTTTCCAGCCAGCACTACCTGGAGATGCCAGAAATTGAACTTGGGAGCTCCAGCATGGAAAACACATTCTTCCCCAATGGATTTTCTGTAACTTTTCATATCATATTTGTTCACTTGTTTTTCTTGCTGCTTTTGTACGGGGGGAGGGGAGGTAAATTTTAATTTCATTTTTGAAAACGACCTTGAGTTTGTTGAGATTTTGATATGAAAATGTACTAAATATTAATGTTGTATAGTTAAATGTAAAATGGCTGATTTTACCTGAGTCACTGTACTGATTGTATTCAGGTGTGGGTATCAAGGATTAAGACTTAATGTTGTACAGCTGTGTACATGATGAAACTTGGCGTAACAGAAAATGAAGTTATGTATTTTCTGACTGGTCACAGAACTGTACATAAGTCATGTGTAAAATGAACGTCTCTGTCTGCTGTAAGTCAGATCACTTTTTCCTATGCTGTGTGTTGCTTCATGTCATGTTATGCTGCCAGAGGAATGTCTATTCTCTATGTATATATGTAAATAGACTAAGTTGTTGGTTTTACTCTCTCAGTGTCATAGTATCATAAGTATCTCTGCTAACCAATATCTCCTTACTCTGCTGATGATATGAGAATACACGTTATAATCAAAATTCTCAACAGAGTTTTCATGTTGTTATGGAAAAAATAGCTGCATAATGAATATATATAATAAATATTATTTATCTATATATAATAATCTTAGAATCTTAGAACTGCAGAGCTGGAAGGTCCCTTATGGATCATTGAGTACAGCCCCTGTCAAAGAGGCCCAGTGAGGAATTGAACTCCGAATCTCTGGCTCCACAGCCATCTGCCTTAAACCACTGAGCTATCAAGCAGTCGATGTGTGTGTATGTGTGTGTATGTGTACACACACACATACATACAGTAGGGCAAAACAGATTATTTATTGGTTTGATTTTATTTTTATCCCACTTTTCTTACCAGTGGGGTCTCAAGGCAGCTTATATAAAAAAATTAAAATCATCAAATACTTAAAAGAAAATTAATTAAAATTAAAGACTATCATATATAATATTTAAAACATTATTTTAAAACTATACATTTTAAAAGACCTCCCATCTCAGTTGCCTCTTGGTTCCCTAAAAGCTTCTCTAATGAGGGGTCTTTTCACCTGCAGCTGAAAGAAAGGAGAAAACTGTACCCCCTCAGGGAGGGAGTTCCACACTGTGGGAGCAATCACAGAAAGAGCCCCTCTCTCGTGTCCTGGCCGGACATGCCTGTGAGAGTGGTGGGACTGAGATATTAGAAACCGCTCTAGGCCCTTCTTACTTTACCTTGCTTTGTTTCCTTTCAGGACATGAAATGCTGCTTGGGAAGTCTTGCACCTTTCCCTTAACACCCCACTTTATGAGAGGAACTGCAATTGCCCTTTCAAGCCAAATGCCTTTTGACATCTTACCTGAGAAGATGAACAGGAAGCCATTATGAAAAGCAGGCAGAGTTTCCAGGAAATAAAATATTTTCATGACTTAAATGGCTTTTGGCTTGGAGCCAGCCTCTCCGATATCAAGGTTATGTTCATGAGAATTCCTGGAAAGTACCCCTGAAAGACAAAGAAATCATACGAATTTATATCGAATTCAATCTGTGTTACCTTTCCCCATCAATATTTAAATACCCCCCACCTTCATTTGCCCTGATGGAAATGCTGCTGAAGAATGTGTTAGAAGTCTAATAAAAAGGACATTGAAAAACTTTGCATTTGTAAGCCAACCAACCTCCAGTTCATAGTTTGAAACTAAAAACTGGTTGAAGCACAGTTATCCTCCAGAGTGTGTACTTTTCTAAATTTTGTGATGCCTAATATAGGGAGAAAGGCATAGACAAATATGTATTCTGGAAGGATGTGTGTGTGTGAGAGAGAGAGAGTTGGGGGAGGGAAACATGTACAATTCAAATGCAAATCTCCTTAGTTTAATTTTTAAATTCCAAAACTGGGCTGGAACAGACATATAACTGAACAAATGCAAAAATGACTTGGTCCATCCATTCTCTGTCTAGCATGTTGATGTTTACATGGGGAAGGACTACAGGCCCTTTCTATAGGGTTCCTGAGAAGTTGCACCCTTGTTTGCATAAGAACAGGTCTGCCCCACATAGATGGCCCAATGTAGAATGTTTTCCAGGGAAACTTGCTGAAGAAAAGCCCTCACAAAGGTGTGCACTATTGGAGAAATATGAGAAGACATAGAATCCTAGAATTATAGAACTGGAAGGCTCATTTAATCCAACCCCCTAAAAATGCAAGAAATCCACAACTAAAACACAGCCATCCAACTCGGTTCCAAGACCACTAACAAGTGAGGCCATGTCCTCTTCGAATGTAATCCATTCGACTGTTAAATTGCTTTTATTGTCAGAACCTCTTTTCTTGTAATTTGAATCTGTTATTTTAAGATCCATCTTCGGAGCAGCAAAATGTACGTATGCTCAGCCTTCCATGTGACAGACCATGATAAAACCTCTTTTATGACATTACAAGTTAAATAGGAATCAGTCTGAACTCCCTTTTAAAAAAAAGGTCCATTATTAAGGTAGTGGGTCGGGTCGCCCATGGAGAAGACATTCACAGTAGCAACTAAGATGCTCATGCCCTTCCTTTCTTCCTCTTCTTCCACTCCTTCCTTTCCATGTGTTATGCAGGCTCAGCCAGTTCTCATCGTGAGAGCCATTGCTTGGGTCTGTCACAGGTTGTGGTAGACCCAAGGCATAGTGTAGGACATACCCTTAGTTTAATGTTTACTATATCTACACTAGGGAGGTGATAAGTATTCATTAAAAAAATCTTGTTCTTGGCTATTTGTGTTGTATTGTAGCAAAGAGAGACCACCACAAGAACTTTAAGCCTTGTTAGATCATCACCTCCACCATAAGAGCGAGACATGGACCTAGCTTCTCTCCTTCCTCCCTTCCTTCCTCTTTGTGCAAGAGTCCTTTCCATTTGCAAAGCAGAGCAAGCATGCATACACATATACAGCAAGCACAAAAAGACTGACCATTGTACACATAGTGCTTCTAATGATTAATAAATATGGGCAGAGGTCTCAAAAAAGCAACATAAAAGTATTTATTTAAATCCAGGCTCTTCATGTAATGCTCTGCTCTGGAAGGAGGGGAACACACAAGAGTGCATGCACAAACACACAAACACAGATATAAAGGGAGAAAACAGGAGAAAGGAACATGAAGAATTAACCGATCCTGACCACTCACTCACCCCAATGTGCTTGTTATCTCAAGAGCCTTGAAAAATTTCCTAGTCATGGAGTTTGTCCTCCTTATCATTAAAGTTCCAGGGTGAGCAGTCATATTTAGTGCATTATTGGGGGTGGGGTGGAATGTCATTCATTAAAAAACAAAACAAAACAGGAAGACAAGGATGGAGGAAACCCTCTCTTTTAGTGTCACCACACTTTACCTCCCTGTCCATCTCAGACTCTTCCAAATAGCAGTTGATCCACTTTAAATTGTCCTTTGTGAAAATTTCCAAACCTTAAGGATACTTCCGCTTGGTGCAAGGGATGAGTGGCTGGGCAAAAAAGGCAGCAAACCAATTTTTAAATATATATATATATATCATTTCTATGATATATATATATTTCTCTTCATTTGTAATGTTTGTTTGGATGGAACACTATGAAGATCATAGGGATTGTGTCATGAAAGGCTCCCCTGAAAGTTCTTTTGGGGAACAGGAAGGAGAACTATGAATGCAACAAGGTCTAGAATTCCTTGGATGTACAAAAATGAAGAAACAAATACCTTTTTCAGTGTACATTGAGGTTCAGAACCAGCACACTGGTTCAGTATTATGCATGGGGTGGTACTGAAAACCATATCCCAAGCTGAGAAAATAGCAGCCTGCGACTTCTCCATAACAGTTGCCCATTTCTCCATAAACACTGTCCATTTCTGAGAGGACTCTCTTTGATTGCTTTAGGAAATTTCTTACTCTCTTATGCTCAAGGCGAACATGTTTTATTTTCCTTGTCCTCAGGTGTGAGAATCAGACAGACAAGGATTTCCATCTCTAATCTGTACTACACAGTTATATTAGTTTGATGCCACTTTAACTGGCATGGCTCCTTTCTAATGAATCCTGGGATCTATAGGTCTGTAAGATACTTAAGAGTTCTGTACAGTACCTCAGAAGAATGGTTTAGAGCTCTATAATAGACAATTCTGGCTGCACTACAAATCCTTGGCTTTCTTAGGATGAAGCCATAAGTGTTAAGTGGTATCAAACTGAAATAACTGGACAGTGTAGCTACACCCTTTTATCACAGGGTGTAAGCGAGAGGAGCTAGAGATAAGGAGAGTTTGAATTGCTTCACTGTCATGGATCATTTCCTGGTGAACTTTGGTCCCACCATAACATTCTCCTCTTGCAGGAGTGGGAGACTCTTGAGATAGTCCAATGGTGTATACCCAAAAAACTAAGGTTTTCTGCCAGAAAGACCTGATGATTCTGCCAAGGTTTTAATATTGAAAAAAGAAGAACATGTCATAGGCCATTAACAGAATGGCTTCTAATCATCTGAAGAATTCATACAAATTTACACATTCTTCATATGATGGGAAGAAACTTAAAGTTAACAAAATCTGAATATGGGGAGATCCGACATGTTTCATGATCCCAATTTGAGATATCAGTGGCTATTACCTGCAGCAGCTAACTAGAGTCTCTGTGTTCTTTGGAAGTATCCATCCCAAACCTGATACCTTGCTCAACAACAGGAGAGACCTATTGTTCACATCCTGCCTATGAGAGTCCCAAAGACAACAGGCCATCCACCAAAAAAATTTGGTCTGATCCAACTGGCCTGTTCTTCTGTTGTTACAAAAGTTCTCTCTCTCACTCACTGTCACTCTCTCTGTGTCACACACACACACACACACACACACACACACAATCCAGAAACACCTGTGCTGTAACATCAAGGCTGAGAAAGCAAACATGTGATAAAATGAACTGCTCAGAGCAGGCAAACAAACCAAGGCGGCCATTAACTTCTGAGGCTCAGTTATGAGCTGTGGCAGTGTCAGGATGACAAAACACTTTTTGTATTTGGTCTCCTTTAGGGATTTAAAAAGAAGAAGAAAGCAAGTGGGTCATTTTCTGCTTAACGTAGGGAAACTCAAAAGAACTCTGGAGTGATGATAAACTAAAGTTAGTAGAAAATCCTGTCAGACTCTGTAGAAGAGCATGCAGGAAGAAGTAAAAAATTGACTTTTCTTTCTTGGCAACATCTTTCTGATATAACAACTGAGGAATATAAGCTTCAAAGAGGTGTAAATATTGCACCTCTGTAAACTGCAGGAGCTACACAGTATCTCATAATCAAGATTGATTGACTACCACTCCCCTGTTAAAGGACTAGATATTTTTCCTGATCGTTGAAATGACCTCCTACACATCAATTTTCTTTCTTTCTTTTTACTCATGAAATCCAAGTCTCTTAGAGGTCTTGTGTAGAGGAGGGAGGCTGTGGGAGGAAGGGAAGGAGAGCTCACATACTTATCTCTGCTTCCACAGTGAAGATGGGGTATTTTGCTCCTTCAGATGTCATTGGTGACTTCCCTGCTCCTCACCTCAAGATGCCTAATAACCAGGGCTGGCCAAGTTATTTGGCACTTGGGACAGAAAACATCACAACCTCTCCTTTATTTATTATCTAAACAAACAAGAAACAATTTTCTGCTCTTTCATTAGCTCTCAAGATATCTGCTTTATCTTGCTTATGTGAGCACCAACCCTGTTCCCCTTCATTTCACACAGTGACTCCAAGACCCCTTTTTCCTTCTGCTAAGGAGGAGAAAAAGTGGGACCAGGCTGTGCAGTGAAAGGGTAAAGACACAATGGCTTCTTCAGGTTGGAGAGATAATGGATTAGCTCCTTTCAAGGCATTCAAAGCAAAGCATGCTACCACCCCATAGCACTTAAAGCACTCGCTGGGTGGTTTACAAGTTAAGTCTTGTAAATTAGAAAAATTTAATTTGAAAGCATGAGCAGGGAGGGAGTTCTAGTCTTACCACATGCCTGTCTCTGTCTCCATGAGGAGAGGGGACTTACTGAACAAGAAAGCTTTCCCTTGTCCCTCCGTATGTTTGAGAGCCTGAAAGATCAGGATCACATACAAAGGTTCCACATGCAACAGCTCTCTCTTCTTCCGAGTGTGCTTCTTTATGTGGAGCAAGCTGGCAGGACGTAAATGATCTCCTTGCTCAAAATAATCCTTTTTTGCATGCCTGAATATAGATACAGTGATGTATGCTGGAATATATAGCTCAGTGAGTTAGGTATCTGGCTGCAGAGCCACAGGCTGGGAGTTCAATTCCCCACTGGACCTCCAGGGAGAAGAGCCAGCCTGTGTGGCTTTGGGCAAGCTGCACAGTCCCAGGGTACCCCAGAAGAAGGGAATGATAAACCACTTCTGAGTACTCTCTACCTGGAAAACCCAGAAAAGAGTCACCATAAGTCAGAACTATATATTTATTATATAGGAGTGGGAATATGTGCTGGCTGAGGGATTCTACAAGTAGTAGATCAAAAAATCAATTTTTCTAAGCTCTAGATCAAATGAACACCTACACAAGTGCTTGTGCTTGTCTTACTCAGGGACCAAAACCCTTCTGTGTTTAATAAACTTCAACTCCTGTAGTTTCAGCTGATACAGAAAGGAAAGTGCAAAAAGTGGGAGCATTCCTTCATGCAAAGTCTTTGAGAGCACTGAAAAGACCAGCAACATGATTGGAAGTATGAGTGGGATGGATCTCAGCCAAAGTTGAATCCGAACTGAATTTGGGGGATTTGATGGATTTCAACTGCTTCTACTTGAATTTTTCTCTCTCTTCCTCTTTTGCTTACTCCTTCCTTTCAATTTTCTTGGTCCATGAAAATCAGCAGCAACCTTGGTCAGGGGGAAAATGTTATTACTTTTTTTATCAGTTTGTGACTTGACTCCACTCGGTGCCAATAAGCAGATGGTTTAGAAGTCATCAAGGTTACTGGCTGCCTTGCAGGAATTACCAAGAGAAGCTCCATGGTGCTCTGCTGGTTCTAGATGATTACAGTGAGACAGCTCTGGAACACCTGCAGCTTCTGGCACAGATCGTCTGCATGGGAAACATTTGGCCATTGCTAGCCCTGGCACAGTTGTACTGCCAGCTAATAGGAAATGCAAAGAGAAAGGACAAGGGCTTTGAAGAAGATGTCTGCTTACAAATGCAGATTTCCCCCACCCCCCACAAACTTTACACATTTTGCTGTGTTGCCTGAGCCAGGAAAACAAGTTTGAATACCTACTCCCAAGACAGCTAAATGAGTTTTGTATGGTGCCTGTTGTATATGCTTAATAACCCAAGGAGAGGAAGAGTGGGAGTTATCTGGGGTCCATATTAACACCATGTTAGATTTATGACCTGTTACAAGAATTGGTAAATAAAAATAATGTGGCCCATTCTGCTGTCTGCATGCACACAAAGATTACCTCAATACGTGCTGTGAAATCAAGCATTTTCCAATAAGAGAAGCAGGAATTGAGTGTGGCTGACCAGAAATCATAGGTGTGCAGGCTGACTCCAATGTGCCATGGAATTCGATGGTGAAACAAATCAGCTGGATCTAAATTAGGCATGAACACATACATAAACAAGCACACACAATGTTCAACTTCATTGCTCAGTTCCACTAAGCGGCAACTTCTCCATGAAGTATTCAGCCTAGATCAATAGTGCTGGGAGTCAGATCTGCACAATTTACAAAATGCTGGGCAGTATCAACATGGAAAACTGTTTTGGTCAGGAGCATCTCAAAATAAACATGTATCTGTCATAATGCTTTGTGGGTAGTCTTTACAAACTCTTTATTTGTTTGTTTCGACTTATATGCCACCCCATAGTACTTGAGCACTCTCCGGTCAGTTTACATCATAATTACGCAAAAAAACACTCCCCCCACCCCTGCGAGCTAGGTACTCATTATACCAACCTTGAAAGGATGGGTCAACCTTGAGCCAGTTACCTGAATCAGTTGGGGTCAAATTCAAGTAGTGAGCAGAGACTTGACTGCCAGCTGCGACATGGGGCTCGCTACTTCTCAGCTTAGCCTACTTCATTCAGGCATCGTGAGGGTGAGGTAAGATTTGGAGAAGTGAGGTTGTGCAGTTTAACGATAGATCATCACTCTTCTAACAGCAATCTGGGTCAGTCAAATTTGGATTCCTTAGGATTAGGGTAGCTGGTTCCTGTTTCCCTTCATTGAACTCTTCCAGGAAGATTTCCTTACTCTGTTTACAAAGAAAAGAATGCAAGCATCTCACAGTAATGCTAAAGGACATTTTTTTAAAAATCTTAATACTATAAAAGGAGTGCACAGAAAAACTATCTTCACGCTATGGCATCCATTTGTCAGTTTCCTAGACAGATATTAGAAGCTCCGAGGTCATTATAAGCTCCTTGAAGGGCAAACGGATTATAATTTGACACAGAAAACCCTTTATATAAGTTCAAGCCTGAGGACCAAAATAAGACCTAGTTTTTTAACCATGTGGTCCCACCAATCATTCTCACACTGATTGAACATGGAAAGGACAGTATATATTGTGGCTTTTATGGAAGTTCTTAAGGTACACTTCGTTTAGCACAATTTTGTTCACACTGAATTGTGCAACATGAGCTAAAAAAAACCCACAGAAATATAAATTTTCTGTCTTCATTATAACTGCACAAGAGTGACATTATATTTCAGGGGGGAAACCCTGGATGTCAGTGGTTAAGAGTATTTGCCAATCATTACACTGAGAATGAAAAGACTTAGAAGATTATTCTCGCACAGGTTGGAAGGTCTCTAACGGTGTAGTGGAATTCATCAAAGAAGATCAGAAGCTGGAGCTAACTCACAACAAATTGCCACCTGAGGAAGAGCAGGAAATGGCATTCTCGGCCTTGCCAAGAACAAAGCTGTCACAAGCAAATTCTTTTAGCCTATACGGCACAAAATCCCACGTGACTTCCTCTTTGTCCCTAGCAGAACAGAATGCAATAATAACCTATCAAATCCATAACAATTTCCTCTCCTCTCATGATGCTGCTTCAGGCAGCTGCTCCACTCTGCTGATCGCAGAGGCCTCCTGTGCTAACACATTATGTATTTGGATTGTACAGTGTCGTGTCCACCCAGTGTCCCTAGTTTATTATCTCTTAAACATAGGTTCACCCCCTGGATGCATTTCCTCTTTGCACGCTGCCACCAAGTATTATTCACACAATACCAAATACGTATTTCAGACACGTGTGCTGCCAACTATAACATGTTTATTGAACTTTTAAGTTTGAGAATCACAGGAGTAAATTATAGATGTTCTTTTATTGTTATGTAAATCACAAATGGAAATCACAGATGTTCAGGATCACTCATTAAATAGGATTTGGTTATGCATAGGTTTAAACGTATTTTTATTTACAACAACAATATACTTTTACTAGTTATCTATTCTCTATTCCTTATAACTCTTTCCCTATTCTCTCTGTCACTCCAACTGTTCAATCTATGTATTAACCTTCTCAATTCCCTATCTCTCCCCTGCTTCTCTCTCTAACTGTCTCCAACTAATTCCCAACTGTTCTTCTGGTTCCGCCCCTCCTGTCCTATCATAGGCTCCTGCACTTGAGCTCCACATGATGGACAGGAGTGATGTAATGTGATGGCATTCCTCCACATACAGCAATTAGCAACATGAGAAACTTTAACAAAGTCTTGTTTATGATTAAGACGAGCTGTCTTCACATAGTAAGATAGCCTGTCTAGGATTCTGAACTCCCATTGAAAAACCTCATCTCCAGTACAAGAGTGAGACACCAGCTGCCTTGGGAGGAATCAGATTTTGTGTAATTAACACAAAGCGTCATTAGTTCCTTTTGGTTTCTGAAGCTGAGTGAAAGGCTAGCAGGAAGGAGACTAATCCAGCCTCCTGTGAAAGAGAGTGTCAGAGCCTAGGAACAGCCATTGAAAATTCTCACTCATGTCCACATCAGATACATCTGGTGAGGGCAGTTGGACCAAGAGAAGGCATTTCCCTGAAGTTTTTAAAATCCAGGGAGACTCATGGCATGATGCAGCCCTTCAGTTCATGTGGTCCGAGCTGTGTAGGGCTTTATAGCTCATACGCAGTACCAAGAATTGGGCCTGTCAATGGACTAAGAATCCATTGAGTTTTTATAACAGTTTATATGCTCCCTATAATCAGGTAGGGGGCTTTATGACCTCTTTTAGGGAGAACAGTCCTCCATTTGAAATGCTATCCTCCTTTTGGTGATGTTTGCCCTTCTTTTTGGTGTCTTGTAAGTGGCCACCCTACCCCCCAGTGACTTTCCATGGCTGAGAAGAGAAAGTAGAGGCTTTGACTGGTAGATGTATCTTATCAAACCCCTCTCATATTTTAAAATAGCATGGTTTCATGTGTGTGTGGATATTGTTAGAAATGAAGCAAGCCACATACCCTGATATAACTACTAATGCATGGCAGGAAGGATAAGGCATGGCATGTCAATTGCCTTATGAACTTCAGATGTGAGATCCGTTCCAGGAGTGGACTATATATCATTTTCAGTAAGGTGCAGAAAATACAAGGTAAAGGGCATTTCAGAGTTCTTAAACACTATGCCTGATTGATTGATTGATTGATTGATTGATTGATTGATTGATTGATTGAGTGAGTGAGTGAGTGAGTGAGTGATTTGATTTTGCCAACCCACCCCATCTTTATCCCAATATTGTGTCCCAAGATGGTTACCTGATCACAATCTTGTGCAATATGGTATTTCCACTGAAATTATAGCAGTAATGTCTAATTGTGATATTTGCTTATATATAAGTTTCAATTGCCATATGCAGATTTAATACAAAGATATCCTCCTTTTTTGTGTTCCTTGTCTTCCAGGACCCCTCTTTTGACGATGTCTGTCCTCCTTTTTGATGATGGAGCATTAGCTGCCATCCTTCTGGGCAGCACTCTGGCTACACCCCCCCCCCCTCCTTTGGGCTTAATATTTTCTGTATTGTTTTAGATGTTCTTGCCCAGCCTTTTATTATGCAACAAATTATATGCAAATTACACTGTGGTGTATTATGTTGTGAGCTATATGTTGAAAAACAATATGATTTACTATTATATTATTTGTGCCTTAAATAGGGAGCCTTTTGAGGGTTGCAGGCCTACCACAGTTGCTTTACTGTGCTCCAGAAAATTAAAAATCTTCTTAGATAAATAAATACTCCAGAGAAAAAGGCACAGTGCCTTTCATAAATGATTACTTAAAAATTAATCAATACTGTTACGCTAGACTCTGCATAGTTTATATTTCTTTATAAATAATGGTTCCTTACTATTACTCCAACTCATTACAATAACGTATAGTGCCGGAAGGCTAACACCAAGGCACAGTACATGATCCCTTTACCTTAGGTTGTGCTAATCTTAGCAGCCATGTGACATTTTGAAATCAGACTAGGAAAGTTCTGAATAAGAGCTCAGATGCTATATAAAGGCAGAGGGGTGAATTATCCAGAGGGTTCTCTTAAGATTTTTTCCCCCCAGCAGATGCAAGAATACAAACCATGCATGAAACTCTTTCTTCTTCTTCTTCTTTTAGTTTTGTTTTACCCAGAGGACTTTGAGGAAGAGAGAACAACATAATCTCTGAGATGTAAGGGCCACAATTACCTTTGTGTCTGTTATGAAAGGAAGAAAGCCATTCTAGAGAACAACTCAGGGAAAAGAAACGGGAAATAATAATAATGTTTATTACCGACATATGTTACAAGTCAGCCCCGCAGTTAAAGTGTGTTAAAGAAATCCCTCATCAAAGCCTAGACTGTCCCAGGGTAAAAAGTCTGAGCAGTTATGAAAGAGACGATTTAAACTTCATAAATGGCAATGTGTACATGCTGAATAGGAGAACAAGCAACACAGATAAAAGTCCTGGGGGGGGGGGGGACAGAACTACAGGGAAGGGAAAGACAATAGCTGCCTAAACTGGGTGGGGTAGGGGGGCACGTAAGATTAAAAAATGTTGTATAAGCCACAATATGTCAACATAGCAGAGTTTGGGAAAGTTACTTTTGACTACAAATCCCAGAATCTTTCCAGCCAGTATTACCAATGACCATGCTGGCTGGAATTTTCTAGGAGTTATAGTCAAAAAGCAGAGCCTGGAACTACGCATTTGCTCACACCACTCTGAACACATCTGATCTTGTCTGATTTCAGCAGCTAAGCACAATAGGGCCTGGTTAGCACTCATGGGACACTACCACACAACATTGGACATACTCAGTTAGGATTACTACTAGAGATGGGGACAAATATAAAAATGGATCAACTTTTTTGACTAAAATAGCCAATTTCTTAAATATTCATCCCTTCATATTCGTGGGTTCCAGAGACCCCCACTAATACAAAGGGATGGATATTTACCTGTTTTTATTCATCCTTCGTATTACAAAACAACAACAACAACAACCATTCTGCTTACCAGCCGCCGATCAGCTGATCGGCATCTGATAGGCAGCCCCCACCCCCACAGCCAGCCACCCCCTTCCTCTCCCTACCTTAGCCCCCACCCCACCCCCACTGACACCCCCTTACCTTAATCGCCGCTGCCAAGGTCTTCATCTGGCCTCCCAGCCACGGCATGTAAAAAGGGAGACTGGATGCCCCCTGCAAAGATGGCGGCTGTGGCTTCATTTAGGGTAGGGAAGCTGCAGCTGCCATCTTTGCAAAGGGCATCCTGGATTGGAATCCAGGCGGCGGAGGCACAGCGGTGGCACCAGGGGGCGGTGGCAGCGGGGGGGGCGGTGGTGGTGGGGTTTAATAACCCCCCACGAATCAATGAATAATTTTGTTATTCATGGCTTCATGGGGGCAACTTCGTGCTTTGTGAGTCGTCAACTTTTAACAACTCACGAAGTGGGACGCCTCTCCAAAATGTTGAGTCATCCCCATCTCTAATTACAACACAATCCTGCCTGAAACCCTGGCATATCACCGCCACTCAGAGTCAAGAGTATTGGGCTAGATGGACTAATAGTGTGATTCCATATAAAGCCATCTCCTGTGTTTTCTGCTTCATATGAGGCCTTGACCAGACAGAGCATTCACTCCTATAAAAGTAACCTGATAATTTTAGATGTTTTCCTGAATTCCAGATGGAATACAGCTAACCACACAATGATCAGTTCTTTTTCCCATTCCTTTCTGTACCTTTTTGAATTTGTACTGATAGCATAGTTTATTTTTGTACTGGGCTTTGTACTGGCGAGACAGGGGAGAGGTACAATCAACTGTGGATAACTTTTTTCCCATCTGGATAAGTACTCGGTGAGTTAAGATATTTTTCAGTAAAATGGAGACTGGCTGAGTTAAATGTTTCATGAAACTTTAATCAGTGTATTTCATCATCAGCCACCAGGCTTAAAAGAACCCAAACTTTGCACCAACTGAGTTCTGGGATGTTCCAGTGTACTGAAGGGTCTCTGCAGAAGGGCTAGTAGTGCAGCTACAGTTAGAGTTACATCTTATGGTAACATTTGTTGTCCATGTCATCTCCAGGCCCACAACACCTGGTGCTGCTGCATAACGATTAATTTAGAAACTAAGTTGAATGATTTATTTGGTTTAAGTTGAATCAGCATCTTGAATTAATGTTGTGGTGGGGAAGTAAAAACCCACCACCACCTTTACAATCTCAATAGTTGGGGGGGGGGGGGTTAAGGATAATCCTAGGCATTGTTGCTTGCTACTGCAGTTGGGCTGATCCACCTCAGCAACAGCAGTGCTCTGCAGAGAAAAGAACATGTGAAGAAAGAGAAGGTAAGAGGCCAGGTTGTCAGGGTGTTGCTGATTCTCATGCTCTCTCTAAGGCATGCGTGGGAAGGCTGCCAGTTCCTGTCTAGACTTTAAATGTGGAAGGCCAGAGGGGAGGACTGAGAGTGTGAGAGATAAAGAGCAGGGCAGGCAGAGCCTCTCAAAGGAGAGAAGAGGAGATGATATGAGACAGATGAAAACATTAACGAGGTCAGGTGTAGGTGTTTTGTGGACTACAAAGGAGAATTGGTAGCTAGAAAATTATTTCTGTTATTTCAGTAATTTGTTTGTGACAGGGGGAAAAAATCACCAGATCACACAAGGTTTCTCCCATGCACTTTGTTCTTGTTAAAGAAAAATGACATGACTAAACAGAGTTTGTTGTATGTTCAACATATCATGAAAAGACAAGACTCAGAAAAAGTGTGGTTACATTCAGGGGGGAAAAAACCCTATTTGAATCAGGTTTAGCATGTTCTAAACTGATTTTTTTAAGTGATTACATAATGCACATGGAAGCTCAGGTTTTTTCCCCCACAAGGAAGTGTATGTGTGTTTGTTTTTTGTTGAAAAGCAATGTATTTTACTGGTGGCAAGAGGGTTCTTTAACTCACTTGTGAAAGAAGTGGTTTTGGCATATGAGAACACCTTGTGAGCAAAGAGTGCTGGAGGCAAACGGGAAAGCCTGAGGAGTAGGGTCGGAGGCAAGTGAGATGCATAGTCTAAGTGAGGAGTGAGGAACTGCCCTTGCAGTGGGGCAAAGACATGGATCCGAGGCACAGGTCCTCATGGATCCACATGATTTTTATTCAGGATCACTCCCAAACCACTCTCCAATCTTAGGCACGGTAGATCCCATGTTAAAATCATGTGGATCCATGAGGATCCATGCTTTGGAACAGTGTTTTTGCACCACTGCAAAGCCATGCACTCATGATTTATGTGGCGTAGTGTGTGGGTACAATTGGGACTTACGATCTGACAGTGGTTTGGGGCAGATGAAGTCTTGCACAGTCCCCCCTTGCCTCTCTGCAAATATCTACAGTCCATCCGGGGTTGATATTCTTTGGAGCTGAAAAGGGTCCAGATATTTTCAGGAGCCATGCACTGGCCTCTTTCTCCTTCCAGTCTCTATCAGCAATCTCTTTCTCTGTGTGCCTCTTTTTTTTTAAATGCTGCTTCTCTCTGCCTGCCAGGGAACAGCTGGACTATTCTTAAAGGGAAAGAAGCAGCCAAGCTTCCTAAAGAGACAAGCAGCTTTGCCAGCAGACTCTTCCTCTCTTTCACCACAGCAGCAGGGGCGAGTGGCCAGTGTGAGGGTGGGCAGATGCAGGACAAAGGTTCAATTCCAACAATTTTAAAAGCCCTTGTAGCCCCCTCAACTGATATACAACAAAGCTTAAAAACAGATTAAATGTTTACACACCAATTCAAATACCAGGTGACTATAATGTGACTTTAACCCAATTTCAAAAACACAGTTACAGCTGCCACTTCATTTTCATGAACTTTAAAAAAGAAAATAATACTAAGAAAACTAGAAGACAAGAAGAAAAGAGGAAGAATAAACATGAGATGAACCAATTCAATAAAGAATTCCATGGCCTTGAGTTTGCATGACCTAATCAGGGCTGTTAATGACAGGCCCTTTTGGAGGTCATTCATCCATAGAGTCACTCTAGATTGGAAGAGACTTAACTGCATATACCCTGTTTCCCCAAAAATAAGACTTAACCTGAAAATAAGCCCTAGTATGATTTTTCAGGATGCTCGTAATATAAGCCCTACCCCAAAAATAAGCCCTAGTTAAGTGAAACCCTGCCCTCCACCATTGTGCAGCAACCAGAAGAAGATGACATGACTGTGTTTGAATAAATGTAGATTGCTGTACATGAAAAAATTAAAACCTCCCCTGAAAATAAGCCCTAACGTGTTTTTTGGAGCAAAAATTAATATAAGACCCTGTCTTATTTTCAGGGAAACACAGTAATTATTGAGGGGTTTTGGCAAAAAGGTTTCTAGGAATTTGGTTATTTTCCCCAGCCATGTGCCTTTTATGTCTTTGCATGTGAAATAAGCCTGACAAATGTATGAGTTTTCGAGGTGAGGTGCATCTCTTCTCACATCAAATCTGAGGGGTATGAGAAGACTGTTTTCATCAGAACTGTCAGATCCTATGAAATTCTTGTCCATCCCTAACAACTGTCTGTAAACAGTATTCTAATGGACTAGGGCATGCCTCAGTGGCAGAGGACATGCTTTGTGTTCAGACAATCCTAGGTTCACTCCCTGCCGTTTCCAGGTGGAGACTTGGAACCATGGAGAGCAGCTCCAAGGCAGATGGTCAGAATAAATACAAGGCATGTTCCTATTATATCAGGAGCAGGAATGTCAGAGAAAAACTTTGTGGAGTCAAACAGGCTTCTTGTGCAGATGTGCCCAGACAGCCAGCACTGAATTTGGACTAGCACCCTCCTTCTCTGCCATGCCTGCACAGGGAAGGTGGGGGGGGGAGGAATGAAGGGGGCACTGGCCGAGTGCACAGCTGGATTCCTTCCTTCCTTGCACAGCATGGTTCTGCTGGCTTTCCCTCCATTAGGCCTCTGTTTAAATAGCACCCATGTTTTACAACAAAGGGGTTAAAAATCAGAAGACTGAGACCACAGGGGCTGCTGAGAGACTTCACCAGTTCACTAGAGGCAGCTATGTGGTGACTGAGGAGGGAGGATCATTCCTGCCCAAGTGCTGACATGCTCCGAGGGGGCACTGAAGGTGAGGGATAATGGTAGCCAGCACCACAGAAACCACCACAGGTGGCTGATAGGATGGTTGACCCTGCTGATGCCCGTAGTTTATGCCAGCGAATAACCTGATAAACTGGGGAATATAGGAGTTTGGAAGTATCTTAGAATGAGATCTGTGTGTATACAGGAAAATGGTTTCCAGCTGTAACAGTCAAAATTTTGCCCAGCAACAGAGATGTGAACACCTGCCCCTTATAGAAGTCTCCAAGGCCAGGTTGCCCCAGCTAGGCTGGTATGGCTGTCATTAAAAGCAGCATTTTCTGGTGTGTGAGGGGAAGGGAATAGAAACTGCTCTCACCTTCATGAAGGTGCAGAAGAAAACCTGATTGTTTGATAGCATGGAATCCTCTGAAATTGGGACTTTGGGGTACATAATGGGGCCTATAAGTTAATTTAGTTGCCTTAACTTTCAGAAGAATGTTATGCTCAGTTGCTGTTCTATTTATTTATTTTCATTTCTTTAAAATATTTTTACCCTGCCTGTCTCCTAAAAAAAGGGCTCAGGGCAGCTTACATAATTAAAAAAAAACATATTAAAGGCTAAAAACTGTAAATTATTTAAATATTAAAGAATTAATAACATTATATTTAAAATGCTAGGTAAAAGCATTATGAAAAACAGATTCAGAAGGAACAAAATATAAACCATCCTGGTTCTTGCCTCCTAGATGATCAGTCACTAAAGAAAAGCTTGCCTGAAGAGAAAGTTTGAGTTGTACTCTGTGTATGCTCTGAGACTGTGCTGTTCTCTATGTTGATAGTAAATATTAAGTAGAAAAGCTAGCTGTATTGTTTTTATGTATGACTTCCTGCTTTACCCATTACTTGTCTTCCCCTAAATTTCCTTTTTTAAATGCTTTTTGAACTATTTTGCCTCTATGCTTTCCTTTAACGAAAATAACCTTTTCTCCACAGAAAGGCCTGGTTAATGAGATGGGGATTTGTGGTACTAATTCCAACCTTGCCTCTCACCTATGTTTTTTTTTTTTTTAAGTAAACATGTGTGTGGTGGCAGCCTTTCAACATCACAGGGCTGGTGTGTAAGGCGACATGCACAGCTTTGTGGAATTGTAGTTCCCTGAAGGCACAGCTGGGTTAAAGGTAGACACAGATCCTGGGAGCTGAGGTTTCCATAAGGCCTTGCCGTCAGGGCCACCGTCTGCCTGCCGGAGTGTCACACAAGCTTAGGCATTGCAAGGTCATGTGGCAGAGTGGCTACAGCAAAACCCTGGGACTGTCACAATGCCCACCACAGAAGTTATGATCTAATTGGCACCCATGTACTTGCATGACACTTCTGCAGAATAAGAATCTTGCTCCGGCATGTGGAAGTGAGGAAAATAAAACTGTCAGATGTCGATGAATTATTTATTTAATGGGTTAAATAATTGAATTAAGTATTAATGCAAGTATTCATTATTTAATGGAGAAATAATTTCTGGGTTGGAAGCCTGATGTTAATAACCAAGTACAGAAGGAAAATGGGGCAGTGCAGGTGACCTCCTGCTGTATGTGAGTTCACTAAAACTATAGATCACATGTAAGCAGTTGTGACCCACTTTAAAAGTTCCTGAGTTCCCACCATAGTCTCTTCTTATCACTCTAAGGTGAACTGGTGGTGAATATGACCCAGACTGGAGATGTTTTAGCTGTTCTGCTTCAATCCTTACCAAGCCGAATTTCTGACTCAACTGAATAATTTGTTGCATAATATTTTATAAACTTTAATCCCTCTCCCAGAACTCCATTCTTGTACCTAGTGTCAAAGGCTTGATAAAGCTATATCTGCTCCATGTTAAAAAGCATTCTGGTGCTACTGTAAAATCTACATGAAATATCAGAGGAAAATTACCTAGAGATTTTGACTCCAGGGTTGGCAGTATGCTAATGACAAGCAATAGTACATGTATTTTCTACCTGACAAGTCCTGGGATGTTGCGGAGCTCCTGAACGCATCTGGAGACAGCTTTGGGATTGAAGCCTACTCCAAATTAGGTAGAGGTGCCATGGTTGAAATGATAGACTAAATTGGGTGAAGATGTGAAACCACTTCAGGAGGTGTTGCATTCCTCCTCAAGGACCAAGTTCATTGCTTGCCACTTCTTCTAGACTTGGAGCTGTCTGTGGAAGTTGAAGTGGAAATGGCAGCAATGGCTGAAAGTGCCTTCATCTGGCACAGAATATGAATTATTCCTTGGAACCAGACCGTTTGAACATACTGGTTCACCTTACATAAGAACATAAGAAGAGCCCTGCTGGATCAGGCTAAGGGCCCATCTAGTCCAGCTTCCTGTATCTCACAGTGGCCCCACCAGATGCCTCTGGGAGCACACAAGACAACTAGATACCTATCTCCTGGTACCCCTCCCCTGCATCTGGCATTTTGATGTACCTTTCTTTTAAGCTTGGAGATTATACATCCCCATCATGGCTTGCAACCTGCGATTGACTTTTCCTCCAGAAATCCCCTTTTAAAGGCATCTAGGTCATATGCCATCACCACATCCTGTGGCAAGGAGTTCCACAGACTAATGACACACTTGGTAAAGAAATATTTTCTTTTGTCTGTTCTCACTCCCCCAACACTCAATTTGAGTGGATGTCCCCTGGTTTTGGTATTGCGTGAGAGGGAAAAGAGCTTCCCTCTATCCACTTTATCCATCCCCTGCATAATTTTATATGTCTCAATCATGTCCCCCCTCAGGCACCTTTTCTCTAAACTAAAGAGCCCCAAACACTGTAGCCTTTCCTCATAAGGGAGGTGCCACAGCCCAGTCATCATTTTAGTCACTCTCTTCTGCACCTTTTCCAGTTCCACTGTGTCTTTTTTGAGGTGTGGCCTCAGAACTGTATGCAATACTCCAGGTGTAGCCTTACCAGCATTTTATACAATGAAATTATAATGTTGGCTGTTTTATTTTCAATCCCCTTTTTAATGATACCTAGCATGAAATTAGCGTTTTTCACTGCCGCCACACACTGGGTTGACACTTTCATTGAGCTGCCCACCAGTACACCAAGATCTTTTTCCTGATCCATCACGGACAGCTCAGAACCCATTAGCTGATAACTAAAGTTTTGATTTTAATGAATGAAAATCCTGGTAAAACTTGCCCTGTCTCTCTCCACAGTTACGTAGTGGTGCTAAGGCAAAGCCAATTAAAATTTTCTGATTGCTGCTTTCACATTTGAGATGCAATTTTGTTTCTCAGCAAAACACTGTGAGATAAATGGTTATTATTCCAATAATTCTGATGGGAAATGAAAGCTGAGAGACTGCAGTTATGTTCAGAGCCAGTTGAGCAAGTTGAAATGTGTTTGTTTGCATTTATTCTACTTTTAAATGGATGCTGCTTTACCTTATATATTAACTTAGAGCAGCTAGCAAACAGAGATATCCATAATATGTTTAAGGACAAAGTACAGCATAGCAGAAAGTTTCCACTCCCCTCTCCATATGAACCTGTCTGCATTCTCAGGTCTTTGATGGATGGCCTTCTGCCTTATTTCCTCCTTGTCAAGGACTAACTGGGTGGCAAGCAGAAATAAAGCTTTTTGGTTGTAGCTTCCCACTTGTGCAAAGCCCACTCCATGGAAGCTCATCTAACACCAACACTATTTCCTTTCAAATTCTGAGCAGGGTGGATTTGATTTAAATCATGATTAAACTTTAAAAATTAATTTAAAAAAAATCATTGATCCCCCCTGATTCTAAGCAAATCCATTTTTCTTTTCTCTAGCTGATAAGTTTTAGGCAGGTTTAACTCTTGCCAGTGGGTCTGTTTTACTGGCCAGAGGTGTTGGCCAGAATCCCATGGCATATATATGCCAGTGCTAAGTGCAGTGCCGCCAATGGCAGTGGCAAATTGCTGGTAGTTAAGGAGTTGCTACTTGTTTTCTTCCCTGTGTGCCAACTACCGCTACATCAATGTCACTGCACTTGCACCTGTCTATATAAGCAATAGGAATTTGGCCACTGTGATTATTTTCATAATTGTGACAACTGTGTAAAATGTCCTGTTCAGGGTAGATCTGGAGAACCCATGAAGCGGGGACCACAGGATAGCCAAAAGGTGCAATATCTAAGATGGTTTCCGGTATGCGTTGTGCCAAAAATGGCTGGACCTGAATTGAGCCATCTTATACTGCTTGCTCAGGATGATTCCCTTCCAGCTCCACCCTTTCCCCAGTAAAGTAGGAAGCCTTAAAGTGACAGTTCCCTCACATCTAACCTTCCATTGTGTTACTTTTTAAGGAGTTCCTGCCAGTAGGCTGCTGGTGTTAGCAAACTGAGATTGTCAAATATGTCTACGACAGTCCTATTCTTAATGGTAGATCTCTTCTTAGAGAATTATAGACTTGTCCTTTGCACAACTGGAAGTGTCTCTTAAAAGAGATTTTTGCTGCAGTCCAGAAGATCTTGTACACTTTTAACATTAATCAAGTCCTTTTTTCTGAATTTCTTCTTGACTTCTTGTGATTCAATAAATTGAACCTCCAGAAAGATTTCTTCCTTTTTCTAATATTTATTCAGGAAGCGAGCAGACACATATAAAAATTACATGGGTGTATAAAAAGTATATGAGTGTATGTTCCAAAATGCAAAAATTCATATAAAAAGGTCCTGTCTTTTACTATGATTCCACAAACTTAATTTTGTCTAAGAATGAATATATGTATACAAAACGTAACTTCCATCAGTATAACCTGAAAAACCTATGTAGGGTACAATGAGTTAATGTATTCTAAACGATGCTCTTAATATTTAAAAAGTTTGAAAAATACAAACTCTCAGATAAGTCACTTATACTATAGATATAATGTTATGAAAGTTATGAATGTAAGCAAAAGATGTTGCATTAAATATGGCAAAAGCATTTTTCCTCACCCAACCAGCAAAGTCTCTTTCCCTGACTTCCTAATGAGGGTACTGCATCTCCATCTCATGCTCTGTGTTCCTCTTTGGATTATGCCTTAATAACAGTGTGTAATTTACATAGTAGAATACTATGGGAACAAACAGCTGTGAGTCATATGAGCTGTAGGACTTGATAATCATCCTAACGGAGGACTCTAAGAGCAGTTGCCACCCAGTCTACCAACTGTCCACTGCCAGATGAAGCAATTTATATTTATTTCAACAGATGGTGCTACAGGATAACATACAAATGTAACGTCCCTTTTCAAAACAATATTATTCTCTGTTGTCATGTGTTTACTATATTCATAATCTAGTGACAAACTGAAAAGCAAAACAAAGAGGCAGTTGCCAAAGAACTGTTATGTTTTCAATAACCTCGCTCCACTGGAGCCAGTCCATTGTTTCGGAACACTTACAGTAAACATTTTTTTCATGTTGCAAGTTTAAAAGTACTTTCACTTTAAGGCAATTTTAGGGCAATTTTCTGTACTCCCATAATTTTTCAAATACTCTTAAACAGGCAAGGTATCAAACCTTGACAGGGATCAAATAAGTCCTGGAAGCAGGCAGCCTGTCTTAGTGCTAAAGTTTTTAGCACTGGGACAGATCCAAGATGTGCCACAGTTGCTCAAAGCATGAAACTTCAGATTTATGGTGTTGGCTCAGAAATCTGGCATGCCAACCTTGGGGTCTCCCCCATTGGCTTCTCAGCACTGTGTCCTGGCAGCTGTTGAACACCTGGGCCATGATATTGGTGAGTCATAACATTCTCGTAATAAGCAAAGATCCCAGAGGCCTGCAGTTTGTTGTTCATCTTTGGGCTAATCGACAAACTGGGTATACAAATACCCTGATCACAGGAAATACCCAATCTCCTGAAAAGAACAAAAACCTGATTCCACAGCTACAAATACTCAACAATCCCACACACTACAGCAGAACACAGACAGAATTCTAGCTCCTGTCCTCTGAAGATGCCAGCCACAGAGACTGGCGAAACGTTAGGAAGAAAAACCTCCAGAACACGGCCAAACAGCCCGAAAAACCCACAACAACCAAACTCGGTATAACTCAGCTTCATATATTAATATGACTGTGCCACAGAAGATGTAACTCTAATCAGTCATTTAAAACAGTGGTCCCCAACCTTTTCCCAACCGGGGACCGGTTGGGGGGCGGGGTCTGTGCGCGCAGGGGCGTGGCATGCTCACGGGTGGGCGTGGCATGCTCGTGGCTGGGTGTGGCACGCTCATGCATGCGGTGGCGTGGCATGCTCATGTGTGGGCGTGGTGTGCTCGTGCGCATGCGTGGGCGTGTGTGGCATGCTCTCACGCATGCGCAGGGCACGCTCGCGGGGGAGACAGGGTTTCTGTGTCCGCGGCCCGGTCCTGCCTAGGCCATGGACCGGTGCTGGGTTGCAGACTGGGGGTTGGGGACCCCTGATTTAAAACACCTGTAATTTTCCATAGACATTCCAAGTAGAAGTGCATCTATTATTGTCTCATAGATTGTTTTAAAGAAACATGAAAGCAGAGGGTGAAGAATGATACAGGGTAAGTCAGATTCATTGTGTGAGGTCCATTATCGTCCTTCTGGTAGAACAAATGGCGACTTCATGAGAAAGCAGAGGCTAAAAGGGGACATGAGGGGAGTGATGTCATTATACTTTCTTATACAGAGATTAATAGGCAATCAGTGTTTCCTTAACCTATGTATGCTTTATTCACTCATAAAAAATTGACAATATTGCTTGCCTGACTTGCCACAATAGCACATTTCCTGGTGTGTGTTTCTCACTTAATAATTATCTGTCAGGCAGCTGATTGGAGGCAAGGCCAGGGAAGGAAAGTCAAGATTAATGGCTAGTTGAAGGGGAAGCAATGATGGCAGGGGGACAACAAAGTGTTCATACATGCTGCCTGCTCTCTGGAATGCAGATGGCCTTGCCGTTGCTTTACATAAAGACATGATGGGAGCGAGTGGGACAGCAACATTGGGTTTTCATTCACTGTCCATTTTGAGTGGACATTGGACATGTGATAGCCCACTAAATAATTAGATTTCCTCAGTGTAACCAAGCTGTTACCTCCAGTTCTAATGGATGCATCTTATTTGTTTTGCTCTTAGTTTGTCTCCAAGATGCTCCTATAAAGAGCAGCTCTTTTCCCTGCTATTGCTTGTACTTACAAGTCTCTAATGAAGACATCTTCATTAAACTTGTAAGTATGCAAGTAATCCAATATGTGTGGTAACTAGAGATGGGCATGGACCACTGGTTAGGCAGTTTGTTATCATCCGAACAAGTGTTCAGTGCTTCAAAGCCCTGCCTCCTCCAGTAGGCAGCCACTCGAAGGCAGTGGACTGGGTTCGCTGCCCCGATTCCTCTGGGTGTCCGCCAGAGGAGACAGGGCCCTGAAGAGACAAACACCTCTTCGGGCAATAAAGGAACTGGCACAGGCCACCGAACAGGGCCTGCTGTCTCTGCACATGCGCCAGCCTATCAGGTGATAAGCGAAGGCATACACAGAGAAGGAAGGGAAGCCAGGCCTGCTGTGTCTCAAGATGGTGGTGGAGGTGGAGGACGAAGAGGAGGAGGCAACAGGACCACACAGAGAGATGACAGGGGCAGTAAGAAGGAGGTGGGAGCAGGCTGTGGAGGGGGGAACAAATCAGGAAATTGGTTAAATCATTTTTTAAAAGTTTGTTGTTCAGTTTGGTTCAGGTTCATTGGTTTTGACAAACCCAAACCAACCTGAACCAACAAACCAACGATTTTTAATAAACTTCCTGGTTCGTTTTTTAGTTTGTGCCCATCTCTAGTCTTGCCATTAACAGCCGTGCTCAGGTCTTGCAAACTAAAGGCCATGGCTTCCTTTATTCAGTCAATCCATCTCATGTTCTGTGTCCCTCTGCTCCTGCTGCATTCAACTTTTCCCAGCTTTATTGTCTTTTCCCCTTGTCTTCCAATGGTGTGCCCACAGTATGGTAACCTCAATTCAGTCATGTTAGCTTTTAGTGACAGTTCAGGCTTGATTTGATCTAGAACCCACTTATTTGTCTTTCAAGCAACTCATGGTATCCATGAAATTCTCTTCCAACACCACCTCTGAAATGTCAACATTTTTTCATATTCGCTCTCTTTATTGTCTAGCTTTCATATCTACATAAAATCAGGAATACCATATTATGGATTATCTTGGCCTTGGACTCCAGTGACACACCCTTATACTTGAAGACATTTTCTAGTTCTTTCATATCCACCTTTCTAAACATCAATCTTCTTCTGGTTTCTTAGCTGAAGTATCCATTTGGATTGATGATTTAACTGAGGAATAGGAAATATTTAATCACTTCTATTTCTTTTGCATTACTGATACATAAAAGGTAGAATAATCATTATAGTTATTACAATTTTGGAAGGATTTATATCCTGAAAGATGGGCTTGAAATAAAAATGTAAAGTTTGAGGAGGGGGGGAAGGGAAAATTAAGGATGAAAAAAGGTTTTTTTTTCATTTCCAGGGAATAAGGAAAGCATAAAACTGACATCATTCTGTTAACTACAGTTCAATTGTGCTGAGCTATATCATTTGGGGAACTGGCCATAGATACTGTCCAAGAACCAACTAATAAAAAGAGCTATTGCTTCAGTTCCTCTAATTGTTCTGCTGCATTAATTTGTACCCAGGGAATGTGGATAAATATTCCAGCGCCATGCCAAAATACAGCATTATCACAGATTTTCTTGCTTAATCTCCCATCAGTAAAAGACACTTTGTTTTGGATTATCTGAAGGCACATGGTCCCCCCCACCCCCGTATTAAGGATATTGGGAATGTATTCAAGTAAATTAATTTGTAAACATATACCGACACCATTGTGTTGGCAGCTGCAGTGTAGCTCTTGAGTTGATATGGAGACGATTGGCATATGCTTGCATTCTGGGAACGCTTGCCAGGATTCTTCCTGGGATGTGGTTGAGGATATGCATACAACAGATTTGAAGTTTGATGACAGATGGAACATTTTGGCTGGCCAGTTTGCAGCTTAGCTAGCTGGAGCTTCAGCAGAGGGACACACTTCTCAGTAGTGGGCAATACAGCTCTTAATATGGGAGTGCTGGCAGAAAGCATGCAATTACTCCTGCTGGTTTGTCATTATATTTATGGGAGGCATTTGTTGTAATAAAACAGTTTATCTACACGGGAAAAGTCTGTCCATAAAAAGTTTATATTGCAACCATTAGTGGCATTATTGCCCCTGTTTAAAGGTTCTGGTTCTCAAATATTTACCTCTTAGGTCTCTTTCTTTTCCCCATTCTAGATAAACTGAAAACATGCAGCCAAATGGCCCACTTCTTTGTTGGTGTACAAGTCTTCGATTTATTCTCACCAGCTTCCACCTATGTTCTCCGCTTAACCAGTCTGTGAGCTGAGATGCCTGGATCTAAAAATGTGCGGTGTTGCCTGCTGATCAATTGATTAAAACACAAGTTAAAAGGGTGTCATCTCAGATGCAGTGATTCATGCTAAATCTGCTGCCTGCTTTAATACTGAAAAGAACTAAGGAAGCCTAAAAATTAAGGCCGACAGCCAACTAATTAATTTTTTAGAGGATTAACTGTCTAGCTGTTCTTCAGTCAATTGATTAATGTGTGGATTAAAATAAATATTATAGTACCTCCACACAAGTTTTATCTTTAAGATAATTAATAAAATAACAGCTTCTCTCATTTAAATAACATGACAAATCCTTTCTTGTTCGAATTATCATCTTAAATATATTCCCCAGATCAAGAAATTGTTTGTCACCATGCCATCAGTCCAGATAAACTTGCACAAGAGATAGTTCACATTTAATCATCCCAATTTTTAATCTGTAATTATTACATTGATTTACTGCATTGATTAATAAATTACATGTAGTGATACCCGGAGAAGCATCTAAGAAGTAACATATTTATAATTTGGGAAGAAATGGCTTATATAATTGAAAAGCTAAGGTAATATTTGAGACTAAAGATCTAGGGGCCAGGACTTGTGAGCAGGGCAGAGTGTAGTTACGCATGCAAATTAATGGTTTAAGTGTATATATATTTGCTGCCTTGGGTTAAACCGCAGAAGCCTCTGTGCTGCAAGGTCAGAAGACCAGCAGTCATAAGATCAAATCCACCCAACAGAGTGAGCTCCCGTCGCTTGTCCCAGCTCCTGCCAACCTAGCAGTTTGAAAGCATGTAAAAATGCGAGTAGATAAATAGGTACCACCTCGGTGGGAAGGTAACAACGTTCCGTGTCTAGTCGAGCTGGCCATGTGACCACGGAAACTGTCTTCGGACAAATGCTGGCTCTATGGCTTGGAAACGGGGATGAGCACCGTGCCCTAGAGTCAGACACGACTGGACTAAATGTCAAGGGGAACCTTTACCTTTATCTTTACCTGACTGCTTGCTGGTCTGTACACTGCCAGCGTATACCAGGGAAGGTGAATTTTGTCCCATGGGCTAAATCCATCCTATGGGTATTTCCAAGCTAGCCTATACACTCCCTTTATGGGCGCAGACTCCTAGTACAGTATTGAAGCCCTGGCCATTTCCTACCCACACAGATCATTTCATGACATAGAGAAGAGAATGGCTGAAATCCTGTCACTTACTGTAACAACATTTGTAACTTTCAGACTGTTTCTAGCCAGTAAATGAAGAGTCCCCACCAAGACTGTCAGGGGCATGTGTACATGCTGTCTTGGTGTGTGTGCACTTGACTTTGCAAATCGCAGTAGGGACTTTTTATTTGCCAGTTAGGAAGGGACTGGACATTACAGATTTGTTCACCTTTAGCAAAAGGATTTCAGCCATTGGCTATATACTGTCCTGCCAAACTGTGGATCAGTTTCTGGGTTACTCCAAGCACCTCTTGGTTGCCCTTTTAGGAGGCCAGGAAGAATGTTTTTCATGGCATTGTGGCACTTTTCTCACTTTTCTTATGGATTCTTTTTTTCCCCTTTGTTATCTACTATGTTATCCATTATATGTGCATTAAGTCTCATCACAGGACTTGGTATGTCAGAACTGGTGGATGTAAAGGTAAGTGGGGGAGCAGTTTGAGATGCCAGAATGAGGGCTGGGTGTGTGTGTTTAAACTTCAAGCATAAGTATCTCTGGAGAAGCTGCATGGCAGCCTACCTAGCTGGTCACTTTGAGACTGGTGGCACTGGGAGCCTGAGTGGGAGCCCCAAATAGAGGGGGACATGGGGGTCATAGCCTACTTGGATGGACTGAGCGAAGTCCAGAGAGAAAGAAAGAGGATGAAAGTGGTGGTGGGGAAATGTGGGAAGAACACATTATGATGGAAAACAAGGTGGTCTTCTGAAAGCAATCAGTTGAGACTTCTAGCAAGTAGAGTGAAA
Organism: Intellagama lesueurii; assembly: GCA_037013535.1. Classification (NCBI taxonomy): domain Eukaryota; kingdom Metazoa; phylum Chordata; class Lepidosauria; order Squamata; family Agamidae; genus Intellagama; species Intellagama lesueurii. Next base: position 87,816,130 of record JBAJHW010000004.1, on the reverse strand, counting down.
GCTCAACAGGGTGGTGGATCTCAAATGGATGGAGTGAAGGGAAGACAGGAGTAGCAGAGAGAGAACAGGAGGGAGAGACAGAGTAGCACATAGAGAGTAGACACACAGAAAGAGCTATGCGTTGTTCCATACTTCACCAATTTTGGGAGCTGCCCCCTGTCCTTCATTTCCCATTTGTTCTACCAGCACCATGCAGCCCCTATGCAGCTTCCAACAGACAACTCCTGGTGAAATGCAGTCCTTGACAGAAAACCAGTTCCCTATTCCTCATGATTGTCCAGAGTGGGGAGAAAGAAATAAAGAAGCTTCCCCCACATCCCAGATGTATTAATTATTTTAATGTTGTGCAACAGACACATTGTGTTGTACTGGTGTACAGTTTACTCTTCCCTTCACAAAAACATCCCTTTAGCCACTCTTGTGTTAATTACATACATACATATTTTTATTACAGTCCTTAGACCAATTAAACAAAAACAATTACAATTTCAACCTTTTCAGTTGTGTTAATTGATTTCCACATGCTGAAGCTTATGTGAACCTTATATATGAGATAATGCAAATCAGAATGGATAGTCTTGATGTTCTGTTTGATCTGCCATGATTGGATCACCAATGGAAGCCATCACTTCATCTTAAAGTGACTAAAATTAAACATGCAAATGTGAATTAATTCCTCACATAATATAATCCTCAGTGGAAACAGGATAAATGGGTGACATGGTATAAGTGAATTAGATGTATATATAGGCCTCTCTTTTTTTTAAGGAAGCTTATTTGGTCTGAAAATTACAGACTTATATTTGCATTAAGGGGTGAGATTGAATTAGAGGTCAATTAAAATATTTATTTTTGATTAAGAATAATTAAGAATGTTTACAAAATTATAAATTAAGAGTGGGTAAGTAATTTCTTCCTATTTTGCCTACATATTCCTTCCACTTCAAAGGTAGGAGGAGACTTGGAGAGAAGGGGCTTATGACTGTCAGCTGGGTGGTCTATGCTTACATACAGAGAAGTGCTTGCAGGCTGATTTTTAAAAATCTGATACTTTTCTTTAACAAAAAGGAAGACTGTGGCTTCAAGTGGCAATTTTACTGCAACAGGCAGCCCATAATCCAAGTGCTTTGAAAATATTCTCAAAATAACGTCTTTGAGCAACATTATATGATTACTACTCTAGTATGAGAGCAGAAAATTTGCAGCATGCCCCTCAAGGCTAGCCAAAATGCATTGTTTATGGGGCAGGGGGTTGGTTGCCAGAGCTTGGAAAAACAACTTTTAAACTACCACTCCCAGAATCCCCCAGCCAGCATGACCAGGGCCCATGCTGGTTGGGAAATTGTGGAAGTTCTAGTCCCAAAAGTAACTTTTCCAAGCTCTGCTTTTTGCTCTAACACATGTGCATGTGTAGGCACACGCACACACACACATATCTTTCTGTTGGAGGAATGGACACTCCAAATATCAGCAGCTGTTCCCTTTAAAGACTTACAGTCTTAAATTGCCCAAAGCCTATTCCTAGAGTGTGGAATGTTAGAATTCGGGGCTTGACGTTGATTGGGTGCAAACCTACCAATTGACTGAGTTTCCTACAGAACCATCTTTGTTTTGCATTTCTGTAAAATAAATCCTGGAAGGACAGATCCTGAAGCTGAGGCTCCAATACTTTGGCCATCTTATGAGAAGAGAAGACTCCCTGGAAAAGACCCTGATGTTGGGAAAGTGTGAAGGCAAGAGAAGGGGATGACAGAGGACGAGATGGTTGGACAGTGTCATCGAAACTACCAACATGAATTTGACCAAACTCCGGGAGGCAGTGGAAGACAGGAGGGCCTGGTCCATGGGGTCACGAAGAGTCGGACACGACTTAACGACTAAACAACAACAACAAAATAAATCCAATCCTTATTGCTCCATAAGAAAGTATTCTTTAGCGGAAGATTACTAATTTTAGAGCTGCCCTTTGTGCATCACCTAAAACTACATGCATGTTTAGAAAACGGACTACCGAATTCTCAGAATTCTTTAACGAAGATAATCATTTAGTAAAGTGTTATTTTTCCTGCTGAATCTGAGGATACAGTTTGGTATCTTGCAGCTGGGCGGCATAAAGTATCATTGGGCCTTCTATACAAAGTCATTTTCTCTAACAATTGAAAGCAAAGGGATAGGATGACACTGTATGTGCCCTTCCAAGATCTAATGAACTGTCTGGAGGCTAAGATCTACCCTACATAATAACTTTGCTAGAGGGCTTGATTACAACTGTGTGGTTGTTCCCCTGATACAACAACAGTTTGATAGCTGGTACTGTAATTGTGTCCCCAGATTGTCCTAAAGCTGTGGAGCATCCAGCTTTACCAGCAGGCAGGTTCATGTTTAAAGCCCTCTACATAACACAATACTAGGTTATCATATTCAACTTGGGTCAAAAATGTGTTACTAAAATAATCTAATGCAATAGCTTTTGCAGGACCGATTATGCCAAAGATTTCTCTAATGTCATAATCAATGTGTTCATCTTAATTGTAAGAGTTATTGTGAGGCACACTCAGGTATGTGATGAATTGGAACATCACAGTGAATAGCAGTCCTCTTTGAGAAAGATATTGGATACACAAAGAATGAAAATATCTAATTATACCTATTCTCCAAGAACAGAGATTAGAATCACTTTGTTTTTAAACTTTCCAAAATATCTTTGCATTGTACATTTATACCCGGCTTTTTAGCCTTTAAAAGTATCCTCAGCATGCTTGTAAGGGGAAAAAAAAGAATGAATATACAATTAAAATTCTAAAATCATGTAAAATATGATTGAAAATACAAGGAAGATGGGATCACTAAACTTACAACCACTTTATAGAAATGTACTCTAAAACAACAACAAACAAGAGAAAAACATAAGTGCAGCTCCTCTGAAGCTCAAAAGAGGGGGTAGGGGGCAATCCAAATTCTATAGGGCAAAAGAATGGCCACTGCAAATAAGGACCGCATTGGATGAGATGCCAGCTCAGCAAATTGATAGCACATTTTACCTCTAGGCACACAACATCTTTGAAGCTTTCTGCCTAAACTATCAGACTTGTAAATGAAACCTGTGGTTATGTCCCAGTGACTCCCCTCTTCCTTTTTTTTTCTATTTCATATCTCTGAATTGCCCTGCAGCCTCCCCAGTTGTCTGTGCTTCTTGAGCTGAAAAAGCTCCACAAGAGAACTTACCTTCCCCTGGGCTTTCATTGAAATGTGGGAAGCTGGGAAAACTGCAGACAGTCAGAGAGTGGTGATTCACAATTAAAAAGAGGATCTTCACTCTCTCTCTCTCTCACACACACACACACACAGAGAGAGGTCTCTTTCCAGCCATATTATAAGGAAGGTAACTGCAAAAAAACCCACAGTCCAATCACAAAAATGCCAATGAAATGTTTTGCTTTGAGGAAAATAAATTCATAGCTATTTCTTTTCCATCAGACTGAATGAGAAAGGTTTATAAGGAAAGATGCAGAATAATTTTTTGATACGGGACTAACAATACCCAGCATTAGTTTCTTACAAAGGCGCCTGAGAAACCACCCATAAGCCAGAACAGCTTTGGCTGTTCAGGTTGCACTTTGATCATCAATGTTTGATTCATGAGGCAGGGTACTTGCCAAGTATGTCAATTTATCCATCACTTGTAGAATGCGGTCTGTGATAGTAATTTCTGGTGGAACATAAATCTTACCCAGAGGAGATTGATATAAAACTTCTGTCCTTTTCAGACTAACGATTAGCCCAAATAATGTACATGGTCCTGAAAAGAGATCCATTTATTATTTTCATGTCCTCCACAGAATTAGGTATTAGGACACAGTCATCTGCAGCCAACCATCCTCCAGCCATTTCTTCAGTCACCTTAGATTTAAGGTTAAAAAGATTCCCATAAACCCTAAATCTAATCTTTCCTCCTACATTAATATAAAGAAAAGCAATGTAGCAAATAAACCATTATAAAGAATCTGTGCAAGACTGGACACCTGCTTTACCATCAGTGACAGGACAGTTTAGAAACATGTCTTTCCCCACCATTCTATCCATCCTATCATGAAATTATCTGAACACAGTTAACACATTTATCAGCAGTTTAGGGCTGGAACTGCCATTAGGCTGAGTGAGGCAGCCACTTTACATGGCAGTTGCAAGGGGAAAGAAGGAGCAGCCCCTCAGCCATTTCTTCTGAGGCCAACCTAACCATTTCTCTTTGCTGGATGGCAGAGCATCTTGTCCTAAACAAGCATGGTGGTCCTCAGGTGCAGTGGGAGACAGTGCTCTGTAGCCAGTCTTGAAGTACAGTTCAGTGCCAGTCCAGTTTGCTTCTATACCTGATGCAGTGTTGGCAGAAGAAGGGCACCATTGGTTGTCCTTTGCATTTGGTAGCAAAATGCCTTGGGAAAATTCTGAAATACTGTAATTTTATACAAGTGCAGTCTGACTTGTATAAGACTGAGGTTTTTTTCCCTCAAAACACCCACTAAGTCCAACAAGGCTTACTCCCAGATGTCTATATAAGTATGCAGTCCAAATATGTAAGCAATACCCAAATGTCATGTTTGCAAGCAATTATAAATTGAATTTGTAAGATCAGCTACAACTGTAATGGAGTCGCATTCACTTTATTTATGTTTCATTTGATGGGGCAAAGAAATCAAGTCACATATATGATGCTCTTTAGCATGAACAAAATCTGTATGTTTAATTTGACTTTCTGTATGTTTCATAAACAACTCATGATCAGAGCAAGGGTGATGCCCCCTCTTGAAATTTTGGGGTGGGAGGACCTCTGTACTCTCTTTTCTTCAGTTGCCAGTCAACCACTTCCTTCAATTGCTTAGGCAGCAGTTCCCAACTCTGGGTCCCCGGATGTTCTTGGACTAGAACTCCCAGAAATCCTGGCCGGCACAGCTAATAGTAAAGGCTTCTGGGAGTTTAAGTCAAGGAACATTTGAGGACCAAGATTGGGAACCACTGGCCTAGAACCTTTAATGAATGCCTCTTTCACTTGCAGTAACATCATAGATTTTATAATCCTCATGGGTTATATAAAGCCATTCCCATGCATACATTTCTCACCCACAAGAATGAAATTGGTCTGGCAAAAAAAAAGAGAACAAAAAGTAAAAAATCAGATAAATGCAGATGGTTTCCATTGATGCATGAATTATTCTCTTTTGAGATCCAGCATGGCTGTCACAAAAGAGATAAAATAGCATAACGTTTTTATGAAAAGGAATTGAAAATATTATGAAAATGTAAGAGCAATCCTACCCTCCAGATGAACTAGCTGGAAAAGCTTAGGACGAATGTGGATACTCCTTTGCTGGGGTGGAGGGTATGTCTATCTTAGAGGTACCAGTTATTACTGTAGAAACCCCATAAGTACTTATCTAGTTCAAGTGATGCTTCTACCAGCAATAGGTCCCAAAGTGAGGTGTTCCAGGATGACTTTATATTCACTAAGGACCCACAGCTGGACCTCTAAACTAGGAGTGTCATGCATTACAAAGGTATGGCACTTTGATTCCACTTTGACTATATATAGAATCCTGGGATTACAATTCTCTGCTGGAGAGTTCCAGTGCTATACGAATGAACTGCCAGCTGCCCTACAGATGACTGAACAATGAAGGAAACAAACACACCCACCCGCACCTCTTAGCCACCTTGTAAGTTAAGTAAAGGCAAGAATCCTGAACCTCACTCATGAGAATTTCTCAGAATTCCTCTTCCTTCGAAATTCTTTTTGAAAGGAACTCCTTTACTATCTAATTAATTGAGAATGGTCAGAATTCTCATGGGAGAAATGTTTGCCATGGTGCTAGTCCAAACAGTGGTGAAATATAATTCTTGCCTTTCCTGGTATAGCTATGATTTTTCCTGGGTAACCTACGATGTATTTGAAGAGATGAGGTATTTCTGCCCTGCCCTCCCCCATATGGTTCAGTGAGGCATTGAACACAGTATTTGCAATCAGCCTTATAAAACTCAGCTGGAATGGCCTTTCCATTGGACAGTGATTTAATGACTTGTTCTGTTTCAAGTATAAAAAGGTTTCTGGGCTAGAAGCTGATTCATATTATGTTAAAGTAATTATTCATCTTCCAATATTCTCTCTCTCTTTTTTCTTTCTTTCTTTTTTTTTTAAGTCAAGGGAGCTGTGCCATCCAGGTCCATAATAGGAATGGAATCAAAGGGGTGTGGATAATAAACAATCTTATATGCAACATAAAACTGACTTGCGTTTCATTTGGCCTACAGATCATAAGCCTTTTCTATTCCATCAGGTTTTTCACATCTCTTTTAATTTAGTCTCTGAGATCTTACACGTATTCCAATAAACCAGTGTCTCAGAACTGGATCCTTTGTCATTTATCCAAGCTAAATATAAGTGGTGTAAGTGATGAAGCAGGCTCCTGATGTCTTAATCTTTTTTTATCAACCCACTCTTGGTGATTGAAGTCTCTCGCCAAGAATCACGCATATGGCCCTATAAAACTGCCTCTTAAAAGCAAAGCGGCTTCTGTATCCCACAGGCCATCTGCTTTCTGAAGGTGAGACTGGTCATAGCACTCTGTCTCCTGTTCAGCTCTACTAGTCCTTAATTTATTGATGTTGAGCTTCTCGTGTAATATTCAACCTTGAGGTTTCTAAGGTGGCTTGACGTGAATATTAATTTTAGATGAAAAATAAAACTGATGATGATACCCTGTTTCCCTGAAAATAAGACCTAACCTGAAAATAAGCCCTAGTGTGATTTTTCAGGATGCTCGTAATATAAGCCCTACCCCAAAAATAAGCCCCAGTTAAGTGAAACCCTGCCCTCCACCATTGTGCAGCAACCAGAAGAAGATGACATGACTGCATTTGAATAAATGTAGATTGTTGTATATGAAAAAAATAAAACATCCCCTGAAAATAAGCCCTAATGTGTTTTTGGAGCAAAAATTAATATAAGACCCTGTCTTATTTTCGGGGAAACACGGTATGTGCAGTTTTTACAGCCCTACTTCAGGATGTTGGGTAAGTGGTCAGAATCCCTCAATCAGAGGGGCCATGACTGAACTCTGGGGATTCTGAGCGTTATGGACCAGAAAATTAACTTCTCTGAGCTGTGAGTTAACCAGCTGGGAACTAACTTCCTCTTCCTTTCTTCCTTGTATTTATGCCCCCCCCCTTTCCTCCAAGAGGTCTGATGATTCATAACATACACGGTTCCCACTCAGAATTATTTTAAATTGTCATTTAATCTGAGAGAGATGGAAAGAGACAGAATGATAACCAGAACATTTAACTTCCCCAACTGCATGCATTGGCCTTTATATCTGAGTAAGAATCTGAAACTTGGTCCATTGTTAGCAGTGACATATATGGGCTTGAAGATCTAACAGGCCCTGTGATTGGCAACAGGACTCCAGACCACAAAGGGGGGGGGGGGGAGAAACACCTCAGTTGTATTCACTAGTCCAGTGATTCTCAAACTAGGTCCCCAGATGTTCTTGGACTGCAATCCCCAGAAGCCCTCACCATTTGCTGTGCTGGCCAGGATTTCTGGGACTTGCAGGCCAAGAACACCTGGGAACCCAAGTTTGAGAACCACTGCACTAGTAGAACTATCATGAATTCTGACTACAGCAGACAATTGCTACCAAAGAACAATGGCTGTCTGCTTGTGGTTGCCATTACTTTTCATAAAGCAGCATGGTTGCTCCCTCTAACCTTCAAATGGAAAGGAGACCTTAATCTTTTCTACCTAGGTCAAAAGTTCTACTAAGGCACAACCAGGCTCTTTGTTCAACACTTTAATGTCCTCTTGCTTTCATCAACATAAATAGAGTTGGATGAGTTAGATAATTTTTACTTACAGGTGTCCCACTGCTAGATGCTATTGTTATAATGCAAGGTGAGCAACCAGTCCAGATTAATATCAGCAAAGCCACACAGAGGGACAAATAGAACAATGCTAACCAAAGAATTCATGGAAGTTTATCAACATTTCCTAGGGCTAAAAATAAATTATATTTAGTTCTTACATTTATTTCTATTGTGTGTCCTTTCCAAGTGTTTTGTGTGTGTTTCGTTCTTTCTTACATATGTTTTAGCATACTCATATTTAATTTAATTTTTAAACAACAACAAAAATCTAGATTTCATATCAATTTTCTATTTTTTCATGGATCATGTTGTTCGTTCTGGTGTCCTGGCCCCACGTGATATGATAAGTACTTAAATTATATTTATGGTCTCATCACATCTTCTTTGTCAGCACATATTAACCTGCTGCTGAAGCCTTCTGCCATACAATGTGTAGAAAGCTTTCACTAGAGAGTGCACCCTCTTAAAGTCAAAACCTTGTTGACTGTGTCTCCTGCTGAGGCCCACGCCTTCACTACAGCTTGAGAACCTTACTTTTCTGGATAATAATGTCCAGAATCTGCTGGCCTCCACAGCCAATGGAGATCTTCCGAGGGTATTTAATCCCTGTGCGCCCTCAAGGGATGAGGAACTGGCCTGGAGTGCTGCTGTGGGGGGGGGGGGGGCACAGAGTGGAGAAGGGACTTTCCCCCACACTGGTGTAACACTAAATGTAGGCCTATATGTGTATATTGTTGAAAACATTTCATCTTATCCTTCTGCCCAAGAAATAGGACCTTCCGTTGTTGAAATTCTAACAGAAGTAATAAAAGTAATAAAAATCTTATAAAGTAACAAACAGTTGCTGAAGAATCAAGCAGCTGTAAAGTAATTCAGTTTCACTCCAAAACCCAATGGGAGGAAAAGGAAAATGTCTTGTTAAGCAAAGAACACTTGGTCTTTCCCTTCAGACATTACACACAATGAAAGAGTAGGGCAAAAGGCACAGTCTCCCTCTCCTTCCACATTCTGGAATCCAAAGAGATTATAGGGGAAAGGGCTTAACTGGCCAAATACTGAGGGGATAAACTGAGTAAGAATTTTAGGGATTCCACTGAAGAGAAGGTGAATGTCTACTGTCCCACCCTGTCTCACTCTTTATGCTAGCCCTGTGAGTGCTTATATCTGTGGCTCTCTGGGCAGTTATAAACACAGAACGATTAGTTAAATACATTTTTTAAAATTCTGCAAACTAAGGGGTGACTTTCTCCCAAAACGAGCAGGGGAGTAAATGACCTCTGTTATTTAAAAATAATACTGTGTAATATTTGTCTTGAACTGTGACTGGCTTGTGTGTGCTAAAAATGCTGCCATGGGTATCATGAGCTGTACAACAAATACGTACTACAACATTTAAACCATACTGGTTGAGTGAAGCAGGCCTGTGTGATTCTCATTTCTCATGACTGTGATCTGTGTGCTCCTCAGCCACCCTGCAACCTAAAATGGCACCCCTGGACTGAATCCAGTAGTAGTAATTTCAGACGCATTGGCTGAAATCCAGTAGTAAGTTGCAATCAGAGTAGACCCATTGAATCAGTAGGGATTTGCTGAGTTAACTCTTCCATAAGTTTCAGTGATTTGATGGGCCTACTCTAGCTGAGACTTACTACTGGATTTCAGCCAGCACGTGTCCCAGTAAATCAACCACTTTGTGCCTGTTAAGTTCAGATGGAGAAAATGACCCCCCTTTGTATAGAAGGGTGGGGAGAGGATGCTCATCATCTTATACTAGTTTTCTTCTTCTCCCTGCACAGCAAGCTTCCTGATATTGACTTTTATTTTTACAGAGAAAGGGGGGGGGGGGCACAAAAGCAAAACTAAATGAACAACACAGCATCACCAAGATCACCCTAATGATATCTGACAACCTGCCAAAAGGAAGGGAAGAAGGAAAGGACAACAGAATTTTAAACTACACAATAAATAGTGCTGATTTGCCAGAAAAAAAAATATGTTCAGTCCTTCTGGGAAAAGGGTTGGATTAGCACAAAAGTGATGCTGTTGTGCTTTCAGAGAATTGTCTCCTGGGGTATGGTGGGATTTGCATATGCCAAAAGGAAAAAAAAAAGACTAAGATTATTTAGCCTCATTTAAAGCATCTTGGTTACACAGTGCAATGCTATGAAGGTCACAGGGAATAGAGATAGTCTTGCTTCTTCACACACACACACACACACACACACAACCTGTTTCATAAAAAAGGAAAATGGGGACAAAACCATCATATTATTGCAACACAGATGGAAAAGCATGTCACCATCAGTGTTGGCTTCAGGTCTGGGGGTGGAGAGATATTAAGTAAGATATCTCTTGGGACTCTTCCATGAGTAGCCCCACTTCCTATCATCATTTCCCCTGGCCTTCTGGAACCAATCCACACTCACAAGACAAGGGGAGGTGGAGATGGTGGTGTCTGTCCTTCCTCTTGATGCTGTCCATTCACTTGCAGAGAACACTAAGGAGGATAAAGCAGGGGAGTAGACTGGGGAACTCTAGAGACCAGCATCAGTCCCTTCTTTCAAGCCATGGACCACGGCACATGTCTGGCGATGCTGGCCCCATTTTCGATCCACACATCTTCATCGTTTCAAATACATCCAGAAAGCCTACAAAAATAAGTAGTTTCTGAAGACATCCACCATATCTTAGGATGATTATGTGGGAATAAGATCCATTGGAATCAGAAGGGTTTTGTATCCATGTAGTGCACATAGGTCCAAGCTGTCAATATATGTTAATTATTTTTGTTAAGGTAAAATATAAGTAGAAGGATGAGTTGCATGGATACCCAGGCAGGATGCAGAGTATCAGAACTATGCTCCAACATCTGAATACAATTTAAACTACAGAGCTCCACATCAAATCACCAACTACTCTTGAAAACCCTCTCATGATGTTTCCACATCAATTTTTTTTGCTACCAATCAAATGGCACCCACCCACACAAACATTCCATGAATGAAGCAATGTCATTGCACTACAAAAGCCTTCAAGAATCACCCTTTCTTTCTAAATGGATGGATGTTTTGTTGCACAATTGATTTCTCATGGTATGGAAGGCTATATTTAACAACTATGCTGAACACTTTCTTGCATGGATAGAACTAACCACATGGTTAGTTGGATTGGGACCCCTGTTGATTTTCATGTAATACAGACATGGGCAACTTGTCCTCCAGTGGCTGCTGGCTAAGTCTCCCAACAGCCCCAGACAGCATGCAGATAGTGAGGGATGATGGCCATTGCAAATCCAATGATAGCAACTGAGAGGCCACAGTTTGCCTATTTCAACCCTATCAGTTTCACAATTTAATTCTATGTAGGTCTACTCATAAATGAACCCCACCAAACTTAATGGGACTTACTCCTTTGTGTCAGCAGATTGCAGCTTTAACCATTCATTCCAGGATAGGAAAAAACATAAAAAGAAAAATGCAAAATGCATCAGATAGCAAATAAAATGAGCTCAGATTTTTTTAAAAAACATAACATGTTTATCTAGATAAACAAGATACTCTTAAAGGAAGGTCCATATAATATATTTTTTTCTTTCTAATAGCTGCTGGTAAGAATTTTCTCTGGAGAAAAAAGTATATCATTGTCTAGATTGTAGTGGAAAAATATAGAATATGCTCATTACAAGGAAAAACAAATGTAGAAAACCACTTTACCTTACAGCTGTTTGTATTTTCCCTCCATGCCTTCCAAGATTTTGCAAGTTTACAATAACGCCAGTGCCTACCGGGTTTTTACAGACCTTTTTATTTACCAGCTGTAAGAATCTGCAGGGTTTCCTAGCCACAAAGATACACACATACCTCAGGAGAAGGAGTACCATAACTCAGTGGTCAGGGATATGGCTTATAATCAAAGTCTCAAATTCCACTGATAAAATTTCCAGAAAGAGATGAAGAAGGGCCTGTTCAAAACTCTGGAGAGTTGTTGCCAATCAAATAGTGGTCTCTAGGGGGATTTACCCTGTATATAAGGTTCCTCGTCTATAGCTGCCAAATCCATTTGCTGTTGGCTTTCCTTAAAAAATTATGCTCCAAATCCCACCAGCATTCTCATTCCACCCAAATTCTTTATCAAACTGCAATACTTTTTTCTCATCCTACACAAAAAGCGCACATCTTTTTTGCACACTTTCCCTAATGTACACTTTGCCCCTAACATTTAAAGGATGTTTTTCTACATTTTTCAGATATATCAAGTTTATTAAAAGAATACACAGAAAGGAAAATAATAGAACAAAAATAGTTATTGCTAATAAGAGAAAAATCATAAAATGTGGGTACAGATTTCAACATGTTAAAGAAAACCCCAAGCTTGTACCTTACTCTAATTTACAGATATGTTTCGTCTTTGCCCGAATGTCCTGGACTCCCCCTGCTCTGCTCATCCTCAGACAGAGACATTCCAGAGATACCTCAGAGTGAAAGACCAGGGATAGACAAAGAAACATGTGTCTCCCAGTTCCTATATAGAATTGGCAATCTGGTTAATTACTTGTAATCCTCTTTTGAACTCAGTGGGGAGTGGAGAAGCATAGGTAACAAAAGACAGAGTCCTTCTCAGTTATGCCCTGAGGGTAAACAGGCTGTCAGGACAGGAACTTTAGAGTGCCTATCAATTTCAAAGACTCTTTCAACTAAGAGACCACAGGACAGGAAAGGGAAGTGTGAGTTATCTGTTCCCAGAGTTAGAGTGCAGCTGGTTCAGGAAACCTTATCAAGTCCCATAAAATCTTCTTCAATTAGAAGATCCAAATGTTTCTTCACACCTTCATTTTCAGTTCTAAGCTTTTTTAATCATGCACATTTACTTGCATACAATTCCAAAAAGAAAGAATCTGGCAATCATTGTTTTCTCCTCATAATGGGAAACAAAAAGATATACTTGTAGTTTTGTTAACAGTTACACTGATAATGCACTAAATAAATTCTTAGAATAATCTAAGGGTGTAATCAGACAATAAGAAGGTGTGTATCCAATCACACCAGAAAAGGTTGTTTTGCAGGGAGCTATCTTCCTTAAAGCAATCATTCCATCTGACAGGGATGGAAAAAGTAGTAGCCCCAAAAAAGTAATAGCCCTACAGCAGGAGCAAACAGGTCCAGCTTCAACAAGGATTGGGGTCAGGCTGGAGTGCAATTCCCTGCATGTTTTGTGATCACTGGGAAATAGATCACACCAGATCACTCCACAAGTGGACCAAAATGTGATCTCTTTCCCCATGTGATCACATCCCTGACTAACTCAAATTTTCCATGCCTGTTCTCTTATAGATAACTTCTAAAAACGTTTTCAGGCATTGATCATAGATCATTACACTGTTTGATCTTCCAGGGCAGTTCTCCCATTGTTTAAGAGCTGGGGGAGAGGGTGTTCCCAAGAGGTTTTCCTACTTGTCCGCTATTGCTACAATTTGCTGTGTTAATGCAGTGCAGCTACTGCTATAAAAGCTATTCTCTCTCTCTCTCTCTCTCTCTCTCTCTCTCACACACACACACACACACACACACACACACATTAGCAATAAGCATGAAACATCTGCACCTTTGCAAAAGGTTTTATGAAACTAAAGCACAAAATGTCAGTGTTAAGGACAGCAAAACAAACATTTCCATTTGGATCGATGAAGTCTTCATTACTGATTTCCCACCTTGATTCTCAAATTATTACATTTGTGTAGGATTAGTATATAAGCTAAGAATATACGCCAGGAAAATTGTGGCTCAAATCCCAACTCAGCCCTGCCTTTGAACCAGCAACCACTTGGTCTATCCCAAACCTACTACCAATCAAAGACTGGCTGAACCCAAGTTCTAATCCAGTTGTCTAACTGTGGAAACATTGTCTCATCAAACAGAATTCTTTCTCTTGTGTAGGCCCATGTTCAGTTTTATCCCTATGCGAATAGGACATTCATTCTCCAGAACTTCTCATTATTAGAAAGCTTCCTTTTCTTCTACAGCCCATTTCTGTACAAATTATGGATTCATAATTACCACTTAATCTCCCACTGAGGTCAGTTTCAAGAGAAATATGGAAGACATTTCATTTCAGCGATATGCTGCATAATAAGATATTAAGCAGGAGGGATGGAGATTACGTAGCATATGCATAGGATTTTTTCAGTGATGCAATTGATCGATCAAGGTCTTACACCACTATAGAAAGCTGCCATTCATTTACATAAAAACTCCATTTGAAGTTTATGAATACCATAATAACAGCTGAATAGCCATCCAGCCCAATCTCACAGTTATCCAGAATGGATAGAATTCTATTTTAAAACACAAATTAAATGTAGCATGCTTCTGAAAAATGACAGATTTTGGAGAGCTATAGATAAGGTCCCTTGATATTATGATGACCACCAATTGTAAATGATTTTGTACTGAAAATTAGAAAACAATGCTGCTGCATGTTTCATAGCTATGACGGGTTAGACTCAATGATCCATAGGGTCCCTTCCAGCTCTGTAGTTCTAAGATGATTATGATATGTGTTAAAGATAAGAGTACCCTTGGGGGAAAAAAGTGGTAGGAACCGTACTTCAGCTCTACAAATGTGGCTGAATAGGCAGAGGTTCTAAGTCTGCCTTCAAGGCCAGAATCCTGTTGCATAAGTGCTTGTGTAAGGGCAATCATACAAGTGGAGACATTTTGCCAGCTCTGTATCATCTCTTCTATCATCCTCATGACCAGTCATAGTCTTCCACATGTGGTTTCCTGCACGAAGATTTTGGTGTAAGGAGCTAAGATCTCAAAACTCTGGGTCTGGATGGATGAAAGCTGTCAACTTTGGTTTCTCCCATATTTGGATTTTCTGTTGTGATCATGAAGAAGTAAACAAATATGGTAAGTATGTGCGCGCGCACGTGCACACACACCAAAATTCTCAATCATCCTTAGGAGTGATTAATCAACAAAAATATTCATTTAGCCATTTAGTGGACAATCAATTATATTTATATGACTTACACATCATCATTTGGGGAGGAAGGAGACAAAGCTTCTTCACAAGTGCACCAAGTATTGGAATTTTCATAAGAATTTAAGAAATTCTGAACCTGCACTACACGTTTCTCTCACTGCTGGGTATTCTATACACTGCATCCTCTTAGGATGAATGATCCAAGGCTAAGACGAGACAAACAGCTACTCACAAAGCTAACCAGTGTGTCAGTTATCAGCAGAATCTACCAGAATGTATATTTATGGCAGTGTTAGTAGCAATGTTGATTAAAAACCGGAGGCTTTTTTGAAATGATGAGATTGGTGTTTCCATTTTTCTTTTGTATTTGTTACTTGTCATGATTCTTCAATAACAAGAAAAATGCTAATGAAGAGAAAAATAACTTGACACACCTAATCAAAACTATAAACCCCTTCTAGCAACCAGTAATGTTACAGTGTATAAATCAGCTGCCACCCTCCAGAAGATTTTGACTAACATAATTAGTCTATCAGTAAGAAAATTATAGCTGAAAGGTCAACAACAGTCAACAGGTTGATGGTCACAATCCAGCAAAAAGTTTTAATTGACTGGACTCTTTCTCCAGCACTGTTGCAGGCCAAGCACTCAGTCTTTGGTTACAAGTCACCCAGAAGAAAGATTCACATTCAGACCACAACAACCTGAGTAAATATAATTCTATACTTTCTCCCCTCTTTCTGCCTTGTGTGTTTAAGTGGCATCTTCATTCTTCGCTCTTAACACCATCAAAACCAGTGCTTAAACCCAGTTACCAGAGCTTGCCCATACCCACACTAGTCAAAGTCATGTGGAGAGAGATGACTTCTCAGCGACTGAAATTAAATTGTTTTTTATTTATCTGAAATACTCCAAAAGCGTTTAAAATACATTTTAAACTCATTTGGAATATTTCAGATAAATAAAAATTAATTTAATTTCAGTAGATGAGAAATCAGACTCCACATGACCAATCAAATCACTTTTAGAACATAAAGCTACATCAACATGATCTGGTTAAAAGTGGTTTAATGGAGTAAAAATGAGAGTTCTGCCAAACGTCTACTGATTAACACCACCATTTGATATTAGAGGTTCCCCAGATTTATTCTAATGTGTGTATTTCATCTGCTTTGTTAGTTGTGTTGTTGTTATTGATGATGCTTCTGTGTTTTACCCATTGGCCTCTTTCTGCTTCCACCAGAAATGGCAATTTCCCATCCTTCTCACAAGCCCCTCTTGCACCCACAAAGCCTGGTTTGGGAAGCTGAGAAATTCTCTGGAGCTGGCTTGGGTTGCCAGGAATGGCTATAGTGAGAAGGGGAAGAAATCCCCAGCTGTGCTCATATTGGTTACTGAAGCACAATGTTGGGACTTTGCCCATAGAAGTAAAAAAAAGAGATAAAGAAATGAATCTATCAGATGAAACAAAAAAACAGTAATAGAATAGGATCTACAACAAAATGCGGGTAACATGCTCCTCTTCAGCACTGCATACACTCCATTCTGTTCCCCCTGCTTGCTCGTCCCCTGGTTCTGCAAATCCCCCCCGGTCTGTCAGTAAGTCTTCCATGTGCATCAAATGCGACTGGTCCTCATTGGAATATTGGTGGGGGGGGCACACTTAGGCTTTAGGCTTTCTTTTCTGAATTTATATTGTTCCCTCTGCAAATGCTGGAGCTCCCCCAAGGCTGCTGGCACCTCCCTCTTGTGTAGGGAAGCTGATGTTAATAGAGTGGTGAGGTCTGTTGTTAATAGAGTGGTGAATCCACTCTGAATTTTAATCCAAACATTAAAGGAATTATCCAAGTTATTGAATATCTGGGGGTTAGAGTCCAGCATCTTGACTAGCTCTTAGAAAGTTCAAACTAAAATCAGGAGTGGGTTCACTGCGTACTGACATGGGACCCACCAGTCTCCACTAGATGGTGTCATTTTGGTCATAAAACCTCTGGCATTTACGGCTTGAATGCTGAAAATTGGGGAAAAGATTGCATTTAACATAGATATCTTATACTTTAAAATGCTTACACTGTGTTCCATGCCATTTGTTCAAATAGACAAATTTTAAAAGGTTGTTACAAGTACAGTACAAGAGCACAGCTGAGATAAAATAAATATAGTTGACAAAACAACTTTAAGAAGCATAAGAATTCTGTACAAAAAAAGAGTTTATGATTAGGATATACTGTAGTGTACAAGCAACTGCACCAGCACAAAAGGGAAATTTGTACATCGCGGCAAAGTGCCTCAATACAAAGTGCTGGTATCTTCACGGAGCTAACAGGGGTGTCAATTGCTGTGAAGTTTCCATTCAGTTGAAAATTATCTATGATTTTAAAAAGAAAAATCTATAACCCATTTATGTAAATTGTCTGATGAAGAAAACTGGCTCCTTTGTGGGGTTGAGGTTTTTTGTTTTTTGTTTTAGTTAAGCACATTTATAGTTTGATAAAAATCCATTTTCTAGCCCTATGAGAAATGGGAGATATATATAATCTCCGTATGGATTGGTCAGCTAAGAGACAATGCCTGTTAGCTAACCTAAAATGGAAAGGCACAAGTGTGAAGTTGCTAAATAGTTAATTCAGGAGAACTCCTGAGGCTTGGACAGTGAGATCTGGAGGCAGTGAGAGAGCAGGCACAGCATTCCCTATGGTGGCTAATTCTCTACGCTATGGTCACCTTCACTTCATTATTGTCTGTTATGGACTGGAGTTGCACAAGACTCTTTTTTGTGCCTGAGGCAGAGCAGTTAATGGCACCCAATCCACTTACAGAACTTCCCCCATGGTGCACAGAAACCGCAGCTAGCCAAGTTATTTTGGCACTTGTGACAGGGCTGGGAGGGCTGCCCAGGTCAGGCCCACCAATCCATCTCCCACCACATCAACCAGCAAGCCACCTCTGCCCAGCTACTGGCAACTGGTGTGGTGAATCAAGGAGGACTTCTGTCATTGGCCCAAGGGCCTCTTGACACCCCACTGCCCATGGAGGGCCAAGGGGATCACAGCACCTGAGAGAGAAAAATGCCACAGATACCACTATCCCTGGCAGTAAACATGCAACACAACATGTAGCTAACTATTTTCTATCTTTTTATCATACTCAAATCCTGCTGCCTGAGGCACCCACCCCACCTAGACCTGGTCATTAAGATGGAAAGGAAGCAGGAGGTAGCCTGGAGCATGTAGGTTATAAATTATGAAGAAACCAGTGCCTGGAGAAATGATTCAGGATGGGCTACAGCTCCCTCAAACCATCAAATAGCAGTCTTGCTGGCTAGGAGATAACCGCCCAGAATTTGCCCAGTTTTAAGCAAGCCACCAGCAGATCTTCACTAGCTTCCAGCTACTGAAAGTGGAATGCTCTGCGGAGGTTCTGCCAGGGCAACTGCTCTTGTGGTGGCATATTTTGTATCTTGCCTGTGTAGTTTCCACTAAATCTTACAGCATCTCAGCTTCTATATGCCCTTAATTAATAAAAATAATAAGGAATGCATCCCAACATAAATTACATATGAGAATCTATTTAGTAACCTAAGCACAAGAGTTGCACAGTGTTAATCATTATTTTATAAGGGTTCTTTCACTGATGCAAATGAAGAAAATAGATATTAGCTGTAAATTATCTTTGCCTCTCCCTGCCTTTCACAGAGAAAACTGAAAGGATGTACTGCAGTTAAAATAAAAAACAAATCCCAGTTGTTCTTGTTCATGCATAACTACTACAGGACATTTTGTTTCTTACAATTTTTTTTTGTAAAATTACTGATTTTAAAAAAATATCAGACCATAAAACTGGTCATTGTAACAAGTAATGCATGGATTATTGCCAAATTAGCATACTCAACATTTGCTTGGGACCATTAATAAGGTGTGTACACGAGAAGCTCAGTGGTTTAGGCATCTGGCTGTGGAGACAAAGATTGGGAGAGATTGGGAGTTCAATTTTCCACTATGCCTTCTGCAAGTAGAGCCAGCCTATGTGGCCTTGGGCAAGCTGCACAGTCCCAGGGCAGCCCTAGAAGAAGGGAGTGGTACACCACTTCTGAGTACTGTCTACCAGGAAAACCCTGAAAAGGGTTGCTGTAAGTCAGAATTGACTTGATAGCACATTAGTAGTAGTAGTAGTAGTAGTAGTAGTAGTAGTAGTAGTAGCAGCAGCAGCAGCAGCAGCAGCAGTAGTAGTAGTAGTAGTAAACAAGTACAAGTGTGCACACACACACACACGCGCATACACATAAGCACCTGAGTTTGAATGAAATGGTTATGGAAAACTGAGCAAAAACAGCACACAGAACACCTCTTAGCTTTTTTTTATTTTTTTTTTGCAAAATGTATTTTTATGTGATAAAGCACAACAGCGACAAGATAAGTAGGACAGACTGAAAATAGCCCCATTCTAGCAAAGACAAATCCTATCTTCCCAGAATTGTACAGCACTCTGAACCATCATATTAATGTAGAAGGGAACACAAATTGTGCGCTAGTGTCATCTAGCAAACTCCCAGGGCACATCGTATCGCTACATATCTTTTTTGTTCCTGTTGCAAAACACAGTGGACAGTTGTTAAACATTATTTCTGGCTGTAGAGAAATCACAGGCTCACCTATTATCTGCTGAACTGGAAGGAACTCTCTCGAGCTAGAGCTACATGTTGACCTAGCTGAGACCTAGCTCTGGGAGTCATGTTCCCTGTCACATGACTGTAAAGCAACTTTGCACTGTGGAAGTGGTAGGACAAATTGGGGGGGGGGGGGTTTGCCACCCTTTGGTGGCCTGCTAGATCCACCTTCTGCCCAGTGCTGTCACCTTGTCTAGAGGTTTCCTGCATTACAGAGAAAAATGATGAAATGAATAGGTTGCAGAGGGAAAGTCACCTATAAGGGAAAGATGAAGCTCTTCCTAACTACTCACAGCATCTCTGCTTCATCACCTCCTGTTATCATTGTTCAGCAGCTAGGCTTGCCAGGTCAGCAGCGTGTTCCCCACTGAGAATGCAGGGCCAAAACCCGGACCCTTGCAAAGTTACAGGGCCAGACCTTCGTGATGTCACACGGGCAATGCAGGCAGGCTGGGCCAGAACTGTCTCTGAGCCTGCTAATTGTAGAAGCAGCTGTAAAAGACAGGTGCCCAGGAACCACTTAAAACATGGCCTAGCAGGTAATATGGCAGCTCAGAGCCAAGGCAGAAAAACTATTTAGTGTTCAGTGGTCTAGTAGACTGGCAGGCTCCCAGCAGTTTCAGGGAGCAGTATCCAATACAATAATTATTTAAAGGGGGGGGGGGAAGCACCCCCTACCCTCTTTGAGCTCAGCTGCCCCAGCAAGCCCGGCCGCTGCTGCCAGCTTAGCTACACAGACAATCGTTTCAAACTGAGGTGGCGGCTGCAACTCTTTTCTCTCCCAGAGAACCAAGAGGAAAGGTTCTCTTTTTTGCATGCTTGTGTGTGTGTGTGTGCATGCACCTGTCTGAAATCTGTAAAGAGGGAGCCGGGGGAGGTGGATGGAGAGCGATAGCGAGTAGGCAATGGAGGTACAGCAAGGGTGGGAGCCACTCGGGTCCTTCTTTTCCTCCCCCGCCTTTCTCGCATATGTTGGAGCTCCGTGCCTCTGCCTGGGGAGCGCAAACCCAAGCGCAAACCCACACCCTGCAGCCGCCGCTCCTTTCACCTGATCTCTCCAAGTCCTGGTGTGATCATGGCTATTTCAGTTTGTTGGCAGAAGCCAGGATTAGAGCGCTTATGCCTCACCCTGCCTGATCTTGGCCAAGGGCCCAACGCAGCCCACACCCAGGAAACTGAGCGAGAGGGAAGAAACAAGGAGAATCTCCTCCCCTGCCTGGCCTACAGGGGAGTTCTTACCTGCCTCCCACTTGGTCCAGATGTTCTGAAAACCTGACTTGGACTAAAGGAATGGATCTGTAGTACCACAAGAGTTGACAGGTCACCTGTGGTTAAGTGAAACTGCAGGTATTGATCCAGCAGATACAGAGGCCCTACTGAATTTCTGCCTTCAACCTAACTGATGTTTGTGCTTCCATTAATTGTATTTTAACTCACTTTGTTTCTTAGAAGAAGGATAATATTATCAAGGATGTTAAAGTTCATTTACTCCCATCTTCTGCATAATTTAATTCTGTACTAGTCATATCCCACTCTTAGCAAATGGGTTAATGCAAAACAAACAACCAAAAAATGGAGGGGCAAGGAATCCATCCTAATCCATTTCTGATTATGAATGCTTTGCGCCAAAGTAATCAAAATATTGCTCCAAAGCAGCCACCATCTTTATTTTCCTGAAAACCATCATGCCAGTTCTGGTCTATTATATTCTTTTCAAATGTCCACTGCAATCTACCCCCTGACACACACACACACACACCCCTGTATGGTGGTAATGGGCTCATTCACAGACAACAGTCCCCCAAAACTATGATCTTTAGTGTGTTTGACCTTATCCACCCATGAAGCTACACTTTGGGGTCAAGATTTCTCAAGGCTGGTCCAACAGGGCAGATTGGACACTGGCAATTCCCATTCAGTCTTCTACATGCCTCCTTTCCTTGAGATAAGAGAATGTAAAATATTATGAGCATGAGGATTCAGAGACAGAAAATTCTTACTAATTGTTATGAATACCCCTGAATACTACTACCTCAATGACTTCTGTGTCCCACTAGTGACATGTGAACCTCATGCTGAGGGCCACTGCTCTATACCAGCAGTTCTCAAACTGGGGTCCCCAGATGTTCTTGGACTGTAGTTCCCAGAAGCCTTCACCACTTGCTGTGCTGACCAGGATTTCTGGGAGTTGCAGTCCAAGAACATCTGGGGACCCAAATTTGAGAACCACTGCTCTACCCCACTGATGGACCTTAATCCTATTCAGGTATTATAAATGCCAGCACTGTGAACATGCTTACAAGGGAGCATTCAGCCCCACTCACTTCCATCATCATATTCGTTACTGTTCCTGTTCATAAAGTCTATACACATGAGTAAGGACCTTTAAAATTATACACATATAGAACCTACACATGAACAAGACCTTTCTTTTCACACTCAGTGCTGAAACACTACATCTACAATCTACAATCAATCCATAAAACTAAACTATTGTACATTTTCCTACTAGGATGCATGTTTTAATGTGTTCTGGATCCCAGTTCATTGTGACAGCTGTACAAGTATTTGCCGGGATATAAATTCTTGGTTTGTGTATGTCCTGAATGTGTCTGCATCAAAGTAGGCTCAGGGCAGTATTTAAGAAGTCCTTCCTTCACATGCTGCATTCTGTTGAAACCAGAAGCTTCCCACCTTTTGGGGAAAGATATATGAGCATACTATATATATGTATAGCATCTGCATCTGCCCTGTGACTTCCATTATGGCCCTTGGTATTGTTAGATTGACCACAACAGGTCCAGATGAAGATTCCAGGACTCCATTCCAGCCTCCAGTGTCAAACTGTCAGTAACAAGATTTACTTATAGGACTCTGAGGCAGATTTGTGTTTTCACAAGGTCAGTGAACTGCAAGCAGCATTGCTTTTGCACAGAGTGGAATAATACTCCAGGCTCCTCTGGGATTTTATGTGCAGTAAATGTCCCCCCCTTCCATGTTGGGGGAGAAGCTGGTTTTGGTTTGCCAATGTGTTTGGGGGGGATGGAGGGGAGGATATCTTTCATGTGTTTAGATAATGCAGGCAGTGTCATGTCTGAATATTCATTACAGAGAATGCTTCAAAGTTATCAGTAGTCCCATTAATTATATAAATTATATATCTAAACTTTCCTGCAGAGGAAAGTAATCCAAAGGGTAAGAGAGAATTAGTGCAAAGATGAGCTATCTGCCAAAGGGTGGGGGGGGGAGAGGAACAAATTGATCATTTGTCTCTGCTAATATGAAAACCCGCACAGTTTTGCAAATTGTGGAACAAAAAGGACACAAATTAATTAGGTATTGAATTTCTGCCATTTTGCTTAAACGAAAAAATCACTGGGTTCTGCCCAAAGTTATTTACTGACAAGTCACATCATGATAAAAGCTACCTGTACTTGCCTCTTTTCTTCTGCTCTCTTTACTAAAGGGAACTTGTTGTACAATTAATGGACATACCTAAGACACAGAGGATTAACCATCTAATGCATTTTCTAGAGTCAATGTTTAGCAGTGGGAGCCTTGATCATAGTGCAAGGATAACTAATTGATGCGAAGGCCAGAATGAAGAATGGAATTACTTAAGAGCCAGTGGAAGGACAAGGGAACTCCTGTGAAGGCAACAATTAAGTTAGGACTGCCTGAATAATCCTCAGGCCTGTTAGTTTCTCTCTCCTCTGTCC
Source organism: Intellagama lesueurii (assembly GCA_037013535.1). Lineage (NCBI taxonomy): Eukaryota > Metazoa > Chordata > Lepidosauria > Squamata > Agamidae > Intellagama > Intellagama lesueurii. Next base: position 87,792,847 of record JBAJHW010000004.1, on the reverse strand, counting down.
TTCAACTGCAGAGAAAAGCTAACTAATTAACTAAATGAAGTTTATAATGATGTCTGGAATCCAAACAAGCTGCAGTTAATCTTAACTGTGGTGTAGTAACTTTTGTAGGTCTGTGGGCTAATGTAGCTATGAAGCAGGCTGCAAGTCCACTTCCAATTTTGAAAAATTGGCAAGTTTGGGGTTTAAATAGAGATGGACATGAACCAGGACAATGGCGGTTCATGATGGCTCCTGGTACATCAGTGTCCACAAACCAATCCATGCTGAATTTAAAAAAAAACAAAACCATGGTTCATTCGGTTTGAGCCCATCTGTAAATATAGCTCAACTACACAAAAAGCCCCCCCCCCCCGCTTCATAGGTTTCCCATTGCACACCCCACTTCATGGGCCCCAACACCTACCCTATTTGCTCCAGGACACCTCCTCCCCTCTGCCGCTGCCACGCTGCCCAGCTGAGTATATATAAACTAAACCAAACTACACTTCTCACAATACCCTAAAGCCTCCCAAGAAGTCCTGGGCAGGAAGGAGGCCTAGACAGCCTACTGTCCTACTCAGCTGGACAGCAGCGGAGACAAGGAGTCTTGGAGCAAGTAAGGTAGGTGCTGGGACCCATGAAGGGAGGCTTTCAGAGTGGGGAGCAAAGCAAAACAAAATACCAATGGTGAAAAAGTTCATCATTTTGTTTCGTGAAAGCGCAGTTCCCCAAACCACCCAAGAAATGAACCACGCACCAGCCCAGTTCATGGGATTTTTCAGGCTCACCTACAACCTGTTTACTGTGTGAATAGCCACTCCTAGAGGCAATTCAGATTTATCTCTTCAAAAAGGGAGGGGTGACAAGATGCTTCAAAATCATACATGGGGGGGCAACACATGGGCCACCCCTAGTTTAGGCAAACAGGCCTATGTCATACCATGGTTTATGTTAAACTGTTCCCCTCCAGCAAAGTTAAGACCAACAGTAGATTCAGATGTAAGAATAAACTGGTTAGCTGTAAGCAGAAGCCACTTCCCCCCCAAAAAAAGTCAAATAAAGACAGTGACACAGAATTACATGTTGGAAGATTTTTTTTTCTTGCATGACATTTCAGCCCGTTATCTAAGATCTAATGTACTAGTCATTCTTATCAGTGTAATATCAGCCAGCCATTCTCAATGGGGGCCACATGGCCCCTAGAGGTCTCTGGCACATTTGAAGGGGGCCACAGACTGAAACATTTTCTATTCTGTTTTTCTATTCATCAGTTCATGTTGCAACCCTGTATTCCATTAATCTGGATGCATGAGGACAGAGTGTACAGCAATCATCATCATTATCAGGTCCTGTGCAGAGCACATTGGGCAGCAAGTGTTCTCCAACGAACTCGATTGTTCACAACATTTTTGGCATTGTCCCAAGGAACATTAATGGTTTTGAGATCTTCCTTGAGTTTTTAACGCTAGGTTTTTCGAGTCTGGACACATTCTCTCTTTCCTCCAGGAGGTATCCACCATAGTGCAGTTCTCAGGTGCAGATCTTTGGGCATTCGTAAGATATGACCAACAAAATGCATTCGACATTTGTTCACAATTGTCGACATATGTTTTGAGTCTGATCTTTGCAGTATTTCTTCATTAGTGATATGATTACAATAGAAGATGCGGAGGATTTTTCTAAGGCAATGTTGTTGGAAAACATTTAACCGTTTAGTTGTCTTGGTTGTGCATTTCCATGCTTCACAGGCATATATTGCAGTAGGTGTAACAATACTCTTAAAGAGTTTTATCTTTGTGGCAGTACTTCTGGCTGCTGTTGATGAAACTGAGCGCATGCGCTGAAATACAGTGGTGCCTCGCTAGACGATTGCCTCGCAGGACGAGGAAATCGCTAGACGATGCCTTTTTGCGATCGCTACTGCGCTTCGCAAAACGATGGTCTCCTATGGGGAATTTTCGCTAGACGATGAGGTTTCCCCATAGGAATGCGCCGACTAGTGGTCAAAAGCTGTCAGTGCATTCCGACGGGGACCCGCACTCGCTAGACGATGTTTCCCTATGGGAGATTTTCACTAGACGACTGAGTTTTCCCTTGGGACGCATTGAAGAGATTTCAATGCATTCCAATGGGAAAACGTGCTTCGCTAGACGATGTTTTCGCCAGACAGCGATCTTCGTGGAACGGATTAACATCGTCTAGCGAGGCACCACTGTACAGCCGATGCCATTCCAATTCAGCAATTGATGTCCTTGTCTGTGCCTCTGTCAGTAGACATAATGCTGCCAAGATAAGTGAACTGTTGAACTTGCTCTATAGGCTGGCTGCGGGCAATTATAGGTGTGCTATTTTGGACTCCACTAATCTGTAGAACAACAGTATCAAGATAAAGAGCATTTGTTACTAATGGACCTTCTCCATGTGACTGAGAACTCTGCTCCAGTTCAACACCCAGAACTTCCCAGCAAACCTGATAGCTTCTCTAAAATAACTTTTCTTAATCTTTGTTTGTTTGGTTTCCCTTTTTGAAGCTTTAGGCCATCCATTTCTATTTATTTATTTATTTATTTATTTGAGTCCTTTCTCCCCCTAGGAGACCCAAGGCAGCTCACAATAGTTAAAATAACACAATACAGCGTGTTTAAAATACTATACAAAAACAGTTAATGTTTTTTTTAAAAAAATTAAATGTTAATCAAGATTAAAGCCAAGATTGAAAACAATTTTAAAGCATTTTGAAATATCTAAACTTGATCAATATAGTTTTCCTAGCTAAAATGGATCATGTATATCACTCCTGACTTTAATTTTGCTGCATATTTTGCAACAGCTTTTCTGCTATGTCCTGCACTTTTCCTCCCCTTTCGCTTGCTTCTGTTTATGTGTTTGCAGACTGGATCAATGTGTTGTTCTAGAAGCACATCAGTTTTTCAAAATGTTGCTGTATCATAGTTTAATCAGCATTTTCCTTCTCCGGTAAGCATACCTGGGATTATATTTTGCACTCATTCTGTTAAGACCCTTTCAAGCAATCCCTCCTCTGGTGTTTAATGATGAGACAAAATCAAGCTGTAGCTGTAACACAGATATATTATTATTTCATTTGTCCAGTGCAAAAACAAAAAAAAAGCCTCTGATATTTGGATTTCTGCTATTTTTAACAAAAGAAAACATACCCATAATTATCCTTGATAGCTAAAGGATTTTCATATTGAATTTCCCTTGGTAAGTGATTGATTTCTAGATTGACGCGAGGAAATGGAAAGTAGTAAGTAGGTCCTGACATAAAAGAAATATTTGGGCTCCACGGTAATATCATTTACTACAATAAGAGCTAAACTAGAATACTAATTGTAGTTGGCTTCCTGTAAGCATTTAAATGCAATCTCTTCTCCTTTCACAATAATAGCCCTACTCTATTCCTGGAGGGCATATAAATATAAGCCAGCGTTATTACCTGACATGGTAATTGGGGCCAGAGGTGGAGAAAATTATGTAGAAATGTAGGATACCTGGCACTGAGCTGGGCCTGAAAAGAAGAAAAGAAAGGAGTGGAAACATTAGCATACAATATGTCAGGGATGGTAAAATCTCCCTTGGATTGTCCTCATGGAAAGAACACAAAAATAACCAGCAGCTACATAAATCCCCATGTAAACCTCAAATAGATTCAGGCTATATTCCTCTCATTATTACTCACCCAAGCAGGTGATTTGGGGAAAGGCTGCAAAGGGATTAATAATCTATATCAGTGATTTTCAAACTTCTTCCCATCAGGAATCTCTGCTGGTATTGATTTGTCTTCCAACGAACTCTCTTTAGAGAATTCTGAAATGCATTGTACTAACGCTTACTCTGTGACTGAAATAAGTCTACACCAGTCATCCTATGTACATTGATGATTGCTCATTCACCTCTGGCTACACTGAATGCTCCTCACAGGCTATGCCTTGCAGGAGAAAGCTCACTAGAGCTAGAAAAGCTTAGATTTTCAGAGGAGGTTTTTTTTTGGGTGGGGGGTGTTTCGTAAATGATCTAAAAATATCAAGAAGTTCTCTGTGCCTTAGAAAGCCGTTTGAAAATGAGAATTTTGTGCTGGGGGTTCATGTGCAATATAGCCACAAATTTGTACAACTTGGAAAATTATGAGGAAGCAATCACTATCAATATGATACCAGTGTGATGGAAATAATGATGGACTTGGACTCAGAGGAACTGGGTTTGAGTCCCTGTTTGGCCATGGAAACTTGGGGATGGGGAATGGAACTGTTAAAATCACTCCTTAAATATCTCACTTACCTTGAAATCCATATTATGGCTCAATCACTCCTGCCAAAAAAAACACCCGGTTATATTGTTTATTTCCATACCTCTGTTGTACCAATACATTTATTTTCACAGTCACATAGTATATATACCAGCAGGAGTGTTCTATTGTTTTTAACTGTATCGATTCATTTCTTTCTATTTGAACCATTATAACAGGTTACACTGCTCTTTATTTTTCTATCAATTCATTTTCTCTACTGTTTCTTCAGGCAATCAGCCCCCCTTTGTCCTTGTTTTCTTATTACCAAAACTGGTATACCGATACAGAAACACAGTGGTACGAGGCTTCTTTCCTCCTCCCCTTTTCCATTCCCTCCTCTTTTATCTATTGAACAGTACCAGGAGGAGTGGGGTTTCGAAAGACTGGCAAAGTATTGTGAAGATCAGGGTTAAATAAATGCAACACTCCTTTCTTTACAATTCAAAGCAGGAAATCTGAAGCCCTCTTTCACTTGCAAGAGATGGGGGAAAGCTCTCTCTTTCTAAGCAATGTATTCATGTTGGGATTTTGTGGTGGTGGTAGCAGTGGGGGTGGCACCAGTGAATCCTAATATCCATTTGTCGATATACCTTTAAAAAAATAATTCAAAAGGATGCAAGCACAGTGGCCATGAAGTGGCCACAGTGCCCAGAAACCTGGCCCCTTTGCAAAGGAAATAAATTGTCAGCAACATTCACACAGGCTGAAATAATAAGAAATGAAGTGATTCATCATCAGTACAAAATAAAACAATCCTCCCAGTGAGGGGGAAATAAACAGGAAATAAACCACTGGCTGGGAAAACGAGTCGATCTTGGCCGTGCGTCATGTGCTAGGAAATTTATGAAATTATCTTTTAAAATGGCCATATCGTTATAACTGCAGTTATTTTGCCAGGTGCAATCAGGCCCTCCATTCCAATTTGATGGCACATAACATACACAATCATTAGCAAACTGATAACTATGTAAAAATTGGAGGGGGGGGCTTGCTGATTATTGTGTCATAGAAAATCTAATCATGTATGAAGCAGGAGGAAGGAAGTGATAAACTTATTCACAGAAGCCTCTATAACTATGTGCACTATCTGTTGGCAGCTGTTATGGAGAAACCATTTATATGTGTGTTTCTCTTTAGATAAGAGAAGAAACAGGAAGTGACCTTAGTCAATAGAGGAGGGAAGAGATCTTAAGAACAGAAATCCAGTTATACATTTAGAAAGTACAATAAGCGGAAAACATGATCAAACTCTGTGTCCATTCCTCCCCTCCAGTGAATCAGTATATGTGCATGCAGTGGATTGCCATCTTTTCTCACATACACACATCAAAAATAAATAGAAAATGAACAGTGACCATGGATAAAAAGTCTAGTCTCCTATCTCAGAATGGAAAAAACTGTTGTGTAGATGTGAAATACTGTTCTTCCTCATGCCATTATTAGAAGCAAAAGACCAAAAACGCAAGCATTCCTGGGTTCAGGGATTCTTATGACTCAATTGCAATGTGTGTTGATCCTTAGTCGGTTCAGTTGTGAATGCTCCCAATAGATCTGATCAAAGTTTGGAAATGATGGCCAGAATCTGATTACTGTTTTGTGTAACTTCGTGTGGCTAATAGTGGCTCATTGATGAGGTAAGCAGGGTGCCTCTCGGCTGCATGCTTCAGCATCTCCTCAATTAGATGTGATGGCCATCTCATGAGAAGAGAAGACTCCCTGGAAAAGACCCTGATGTTGGGAAAGTGTGAAGGCAAGAGGAGAAGGGGACGACAGAGGATGAGATGGTTGGACAGTGTCACCGAAGCTACCAACATGAATTTGACCCAACTCCGGGAGGCAGTGGAAGACAGGAGGGCCTGGCGTGCTCTGGTCCAAGGGGTCACGAAGAGTCAGACACGACTAAACGACTAAATAACAACAAACAACAAAGCTATAGAAAGTTATCCAAACTTTATGCAAACACTAATAGGATTCTGACTAGTAACTTTTTGGACTGTTGTTGTTTAGTCGTTAAGTCGTGTCCGACTCTTCGTGACCCCATAGACCAGAGCACGCCAGGCCCTCCTGTCTTCCACTGCCTCCCAGAGTTTGGTCAAATTCATGCTGGTAGCTTCGATGACACTGTCCAACCATCTCGTCCTCTGTCGTCCCCTTCTCCTCTTGCCTTCACACTTTCCCAACATCAGGGGCTTTTCCGGGGAGTCTTCTCTTCTCATGAGATGGCCAAAGTATTGGAGCCTCAGCTTCAGGATCTGTCCTTCCAGTGAGCACTCAGGGTTGATTTCCTTCAAAATGGATAGGTTTGTTCTCTTTGCAGTCCAGGGGACTCTCAAGAGTCTCTTCCAGCACCACAATTCAAAAGCATCAATTCTTCGGCGGTCAGCCTTCTTTATGGTCCAGCTCTCACTTCCATACATTGCTACTGGAAAAACCATAGCTTTGACTATGCGGACCTTTGTCGGCAAGGTGATGTCTCTGCTTTTTAAGATACTGTCTAGGTTTGTCATCGTTTTCCTCCCAAGAAGCAGGCGTCTTTTAATTTCGTGGCTGCTGTCACCATCTGCAGTGATCATGGAGCCCAAGAAGGTAAAATCTGTCACTGCCTCCATATCTTCCCCTTCTATTTGCCAGGAGGTGATGGGACCAGTGGCCATGATCTTGGTTTTTTTGATGTTGAGCTTCAGACCATTTTTGGCGCTCTCCTCTTTCACCCTCATTAAGAGGTTCTTTAATTCCTCCTCACTTTCTGCCATCAGAGTGGTATCATCTGCATGCATATCTGAGGTTGTTGATATTTCTTCCGGCAATCTTAATTCCGTCTTGGGATTCATCCAGTCCTGCCTTTCGCATGGTGTATTCTGCATATAAGTTAAATAAGCAGGGAGACAACATACAGCCTTGTTGTACTCCTTTCCCAATTTTGAACCAATCAGTTGTTCCATATCCAGTTCTAACTGTTGCTTCCTGTCCCACATAGAGATTTCTCAGGAGATAGATAAGGTGGTCAGGCACTCCCATTTCTTTAAGAACTTGCCATAGTTTGTTGTGGTCCACACAGTCAAAGGCTTTTGCATAGTCAAGGAAGCAGAAGTAGATGTTTTTCTGGAACTCTCTGGCTTTCTCCATAATCCAGCGCATGTTAGCAATTTGGTCTCTAGTTCCTCTGCCCCTTCGAAATCCAGCTTGTACTTCTGGGAGTTCTCGGTCCACATACTGCTGAAGCCTACCTTGTAGGATTTTGAGCATAACCTTGTAGCGTGTGAAATGACTGCAATTGTACGGTAGTTGGAGCATTCTTTGGCGTTGCCCTTCTTTGGGATTGGGATGTAGACTGATTTTTTCCAATCCTCTGGCCACTGCTGAGTTTTCCAAACTTGCTGGCATATTGAGTGTAGCACCTTAACAGCCTCATCTTTTAAGATTTTAAATAGTTCAACTGGAATGCCATCACCTCCACTGGCCTTGTTGTTAGCCATGCTTTCTAAGGCCCACTTGACTTCACTCTCCAGGATGTCTGGCTCAAGGTCAGCAACCACACTATCTGGGTTGTCCGGGACATCCAGATCTTTCTGGTATAATTCCTCTGTGTATTCTTGCCACCTCTTCTTGATGTCTTCTGCTTCTGTTAGGTCCCTCCCATTTTTGTCCTTTATCATGTCCATCTTTGCACAAAATGTTCCTTTACTATCTCCAATTTTCTTGAACAGATTTCTGGTTTTTCCCTTTCTATTATTTTCCTCTATTTCTTTGCACTGTTCATTTAAGAAGGCCCTCTTGTCTCTCCTTGCTATTCTTTGGAAGACTGCATTCAGTTTTCTGTAACTTTCCCTATCTCCCTTGCATTTTGTTTCCCTTCTCTTCTCTGCTATTTGTAAGGCCTCGTTGGACAGCCACTTTGCTTTCTTGCATTTCCTTTTCTTTGGGATGGTTTTTGTTGCTGCCTCCTGTACAATGTTACGAGCCTTCATCCATAGTTCTTCAGGCACTCTGTCCACCAAATCGAGTTCCTTAAATCTGTTCTTCACTTCCACTGTGTATTCATAAGGGATTTGGTTTAGATTATACCTGACTAGCCCCGTGGTTTTTCCTACTTTCTTCAGTTTAAGCTTGAGTTTTGCTATAAGAAGCTGATGATCAGAGCCACAATCAGCTCCAGGTCTTGTTTTTGCTGACTGTATAGAGCTTCTCCATCTTTGGCTGCAGAGAATATAATCAATCTGATTTCGGTATTGCCCATCTGGTGAGGTCCATGTGTAGAGTCGCCTCTTGTGTTGTTGGAAAAGAGTGTTTGTGATCACCAGCTTGTTCTCTTGACAAAACTCTATTAGCCTTTGCCCTGCTTCGTTTTGAACTCCAAGGCCAAACTCACCTGTTGTTCCTTTTATCTCTTGACTCCCTACTTTAGCATTCCAATCCCCTATAATGAGAAGAACATCTTTCTTTGGTGTCAGTTCTAGAAGGTGTTGTAAGTCTTCATAGAAATGGTCAATTTCAGCCTCTTCAGCATTGGTGGGTGGTGCATAAACTTGGATTACTGTGATGTTGAAAGGTCTGCCTTGGATTCGTATTGAAATCATTCTATCATTTTTGAGATTGTATCCCAGTACAGCTTTTCCCACTCTTTTGTTGACTATGAGGGCTACTCCATTTCTTCTACGGGATTCTTGCCCACAATAGTAGATATGATAATAGTCTGAATTGAATTCACCCATTCCCGTCCATTTCAGTTCACTGACGCCCAGGATGTCAATGTTTATTCTTGCCATCTCCTGTTTGACCACATCCAACTTACCAAGGTTCATAGATCTTACATTCCAGGTTCCTATGCAGTATTTTTCTTTGCAGCATCGGACTTTCCTTTCACTTCCAGGCACGTCCGCAGCTGAGCGTCCTTTCGGCTTTGGCCCAACCACTTCATTAGCACTGGATCTACTTGTACTTGTCCTCTGCTCTTCCTCAGTAGCATGTTGGACGCCTTCCGACCTGAGGGGCTCATCTTCCAGCGTCATATCTTTTAGCCTTTTGTTTCTGTTCATGGGGTTTTCTTGGCAAAGATACTGGAGTGGCTTGCCAGTTCCTGCTCCAGGTGGATCACGTTTAGTCAGAACTCTCCACTATGACCTGTCCGTGTTGGGTGTCCCTGCACGGCATAGCCCATAGCTTCTCTGAATTACTCAAGCCCCTTCGCCACGACAAGGCAGCAATCCATGAAGGAGCAGCAATCCATGAAGGAGACTTTTTAGACTACAGTTCCCAAAATCCCAGAGTTTTCATGGCTATGGATCATGTGACATGTAGAATACTGAGAGTTCCTTTCCCATCTCTAGGTCTGACAATATATATGTTTTAGTGTTCTGTGGCTAAAAGGATTAGCCAAATGGGACATATCACTATAGTGTCACATAGTACTACAAGGTTCAGCTGAACTGTTGATTGGGGCAACTGTGATGATACAGATTATTGGACAGACAAGTGGAGATCTTAGGGACAATCTGTCCATTCTGGTTTCTTTTAGTTTTTCATTTTTTTCACTGTGCAATTTCTTACAGTTTACTTCCTTATCAGTTTGTGCTTTTTGTAAGTCCATGTGGAAATTCACACAGATTTTTGTATATATTTTTCCTACTATAAGCATTTCTATATACAGTGTGGAATTAGTTCACTAATGCACATATGTCTGTTAGATATATATATATTAGAGGAAAGTGGGTGGAGACATATATATATATGGATTCTTTTCACCAGAGGACCACATCACAAAATTGGAAGAATATAAAATATCAGTTATGTTCCTGTTCACATATTGATGCCAGCGGAACAAATTTGATACAACGTCAGAAGATGTATGGAACAAAATCCTCCCCATTTCTGCAAAGTTGAATGCTAGTCATTCACCCCATTCTCCAAAATTCCACTTTGTCCTCTCTCAGGCAACTGCTCCCCACCCCCCCGAACGTGACCAAAGTTTAGGGATTTTATTAACAGCTCAGGTATAAGCCAAGCACCAAGTTATATTATCTACTTAAATTCTTAAAATCACAAGAAACATGAAACGTAATGAACAGTACCTTAAATTATATTGTTTACAAGGTGTTTTTCCTCCTAGCATCAAGAAAGAAAGTGTAAAGTCATCAAGTCAGCTGTAAATATATCAGCTTTGCAGCTAATAAAGTGTGACAAAACTTAAAATATTATAGCAGCGCTTCTCCTGAAATGATTTACTTTCTTGTGGACAGCATCACATCTGAAGAGTTATTTGTGGTTTGTAATACCCAAGATTCATTTATCTAGGCAATCAGGAATGTGTTAGATTTTTGTATCCTGCTCAGGCTAAGCACGTATATATACTTAAAAGGCCCTTCCTTTTTCTGTCTTGAAACATTTACCAACTGTCAAGATGTTTAATTGAAAATATAGTAAGAAATGAATGCAAATGGAAAGAACAGAAGTTCCTCCTAATGTGCCCAAATTATTTGTATGCAATGTACAGGATCCATTAATAACTATGATGAATTTTGTGTCATTTTCATTATTTCCCAGTGCCAGATATGGCCCTTTTAGTTCTTATTCAGAAAAAAAGTTATTATTTTTGCATTGCTAAAGAAATTAGAGCTTTCCACCTGCTTCTATGTAATTTTATCTACACCAATTTTCAACACTGCTGTCATAGATACTACACTGCAGAATTAAAGTTAGACTGGCAAATTCAAAGTCATCTTGGAGTAGAACTGTACGTTAAAAGAAAGATGGGTTTGTCATCCCTTTGTTACCAGAGACTTAAAGCAACAAATGCAAATAATTACGTATTTTCAATTAATTTGTTTCTCCAATACTGAAGATATAGTTATATTAAGGGATAACTTCAATGCTTTTGCAATGTAACTGTAACTTTTTAGTTGCTTTTATAATAATGGAGGGTGGCTGGACTCAAGAGTGGAGGAGGAATACTATATGGTTAAAGTGCTAGCCAGTGCCACATGTTATGCTGCTGAACATTTCTATATTTAAGTGATTAAAAAGGCATCTGTTTTAGTTACTCTGGAGAAATGGAAAAGTAAAAAACAACAACCAAAAAACCAAAGTTATAAATAGTATACTGATAACTACTTTTTGACATTTACAGATTTAAATGGGACTAATTACTATAAGAAGTAACTTTCCAAGCTATAATAAAAGTCTTTCCCTATCCCATCCAGAGATCAGGAAAAGGTTTTTGGACTACACTTCCCAGAAGCACCCAGGCAGCATGGGCAGTAGAAAAATAAATGTTTTCAAGCTCTAGCTACATCACCCACCAATTGTGTTAAGGGAGGAATAGAAAATTACCCAAAATAGAGTAAACACATCTTATTTATTTATTTATTTATTTGATTGGTTGGTAACTCATCCTGAATGTATGGTTCACTAAAACACTTAGATCCTTTTTGCATATACTACTATCAAGACATCTGTTACCCATCCTATATTTTGCATCTGATTTTCCTACCTAAATTAAGAATTTTTGATTTGTTGGTTTTGATGGGGGGAAGTATTTTTGTTCCTTTGTTGCTGTCTTCTGTTTCTTTGCACTGTTAATTGCAATAGTGACAGTCACTGAAAAATTGCATCTAGGCTTCTGTCCTTATTTCTGTCATCATTTACTTTGCAAATTCTGACTGAATAATTTCAGTCAGACTTCTTGGAAAACTTCTCTAAAAACACAGCCATCATTATGGCTGCATGAGAGTGCATCCATGTTATTGTGCAGCCAAGCAAAATCAACATTCTACAGAGCAATTCTAAAAATGGGGATAGCCCAAATAAAAAATTATACATTTCAAACTGGGCTTCTGATCAGATCAAATTTGGCACGTATGTAGGAGACAGCCTGCTCTTGCTATATGCCAAATTTGGGGAAGTTTGGACTAAGGATTTGGAGTTGTGATTTTTTAAACATAAAACCAATTTACCCTGCTGTTATGCACCACCCACGGATGCTGAAGAGACTGAAATTGACCATTTCTATGAAGACTTACAACACCTTCTAGAACTGACACCAAAGAAAGATGTTCTTCTCATTATAGGGGATTGGAATGCTAAAGTAGGGAGTCAAGAGATAAAAGGAACAACAGGTGAGTTTGGCCTTGGAGTTCAAAACGAAGCAGGGCAAAGGCTAATAGAGTTTTGTCAAGAGAACAAGCTGGTGATCACAAACACTCTTTTCCAACAACACAAGAGGCGACTCTACACATGGACCTCACCAGATGGGCAATACCGAAATCAGATTGATTATATTCTCTGCAGCCAAAGATGGAGAAGCTCTATACAGTCAGCAAAAACAAGACCTGGAGCTGATTGTGGCTCTGATCATCAGCTTCTTATAGCAAAACTCAAGCTTAAACTGAAGAAAGTAGGAAAAACCACTAGGCTAGTCAGGTATAATCTAAACCAAATCCCTTATGAATACACAGTGGAAGTGAAGAACAGATTTAAGGAACTCGATTTGGTGGACAGAGTGCCTGAAGAACTATGGATGGAGGCTCGTAACATTATACAGGAGGCAGCAACAAAAACCATCCCAAAGAAAAGGAAATGCAAGAAAGCACAGTGGCTGTCCAACGAGGCCTTACAAATAGCAGAGAAGAGAAGGGAAACAAAATGCAAGGGAGATAGGGAAAGTTACAGAAAATTGAATGCAGACTTCCAAAGAATAGCAAGGAGAGACAAGAGGGCCTTCTTAAATGAACAGTGCAAAGAAATAGAGGAAAATAATAGAAAGGGAAAAACCAGAGATCTGTTCAAGAAAATTGGAGATATTAAAGGAACATTTTGTGCAAAGATGGACATGATAAAGGACAAAAATGGGAGGGACCTAACAGAAGCAGAAGACATCAAGAAGAGGTGGCAAGAATACACAGAGGAATTATACCAGAAAGATCTGGATGTCCCGGACAACCCAGATAGTGTGGTTGCTGACCTTGAGCCAGAGTTCCTGGAGAGTGAAGTCAAGTGGGCCTTAGAAAGCATGGCTAACAACAAGGCCAGTGGAGGTGATGGCATTCCAGTTGAACTATTTAAAATCTTAAAAGATGAGGCTGTTAAGGTGCTACACTCAATATGCCAGCAAGTTTGGAAAACTCAGCAGTGGCCAGAGGATTGGAAAAAATCAGTCTACATCCCAATCCCAAAGAAGGGCAGCTCTAAAGAATGCTCCAACTACCGTACAATTGCACTCATTTCACACGCTAGCAAGGTTATGCTCAAAATCCTACAAGGTAGGCTTCAGCAGTATGTGGACCGAGAACTCCCAGAAGTACAAGCTGGATTTCGAAGGGGCAGAGGAACTAGAGACCCAATTGCTAACAAGCGCTGGATTATGGAGAAAGCCAGAGAGTTCCAGAAAAACATCTACTTCTGCTTCATTGACTACGCAAAAGCCTTTGACTGTGTGGACCACAACAAACTATGGCAAGTCCTTAAAGAAATGGGAGTTCCTGACCACCTTATATATCTCCTGAGAAATCTATATGTGGGACAGGAAGCAACAGTTAGAACTGGATATGGAACAACTGATTGACTCAAAATTGGGAAATGAGTATGACAAGGCTGTATATTGTCCCCCTGCTTATTTAACTTATATGCAGAATACATCATGCGAAAGGCTGGACTGGAGGAATTCCAAGCCGGAATTAAGATTGCCGGAAGAAATATCAACAACCTCAGATATGCAGATGATACCACACTGATGGCAGAAAGTGAGGAGGAATTAAAGAACCTCTTAATGAGGGTGAAAGAGGAGAGCGCCAAAAATGGTCTGATGCTCAACATCAAAAAAAACTAAGATCATGGCCACTGGTCCCATCACCTCCTGGCAAATAGAAGGGGAAGATATGGAGGCAGTGACAGATTTTACTTTCCTGGGCTCCATGATCACTGCAGATGGTGACAGCAGCCACGAAATTAAAAGACGCCTGCTTCTTGGGAGGAAAGCGATGACAAACCTAGACAACATCTTAAATAGCAGAGACATCACCTTGCCGACAAAGGTCAAAGCTATGGTTTTTCCAGTAGCGATGTATGGAAGTGAGAGCTGGACCATAAAGAAGGCTGACCGCTGAAGAATTGATGCTTTTGAATTGTGGTGCTGGAGGAGACCCTTGAGAGTCCCCTGGACTGCAAAGAGAACAAACCTATCCATTCTGAAGGAAATCAACCCTGAGTGCTCACTGGAAGGACAGATCCTGAAGCTGAGGCTCCAATACTTTGGCCATCTCATGAGAAGAGAAGACTCCCTGGAAAAGCCCCTGATGTTGGGAAAGTGTGAAGGCAAGAGGAGAAGGGGACGTCAGAGGACAAGATGGTTGGATAGTGTCATCGAAGCTACCAACATGAATTTGACCCAACTCCGGGAGGCAGTGGAAGACAGGAGGGCCTGGCGTCCTCTGGTCCATGGGGTCACGAAGAGTCGGACACGACTTAATGACTAAACAACAACAACCCTGCTGTTCAGAAACAGGCAATCCACCCAACATTCCCACTGTTTTCACTTTGCCACTTAGTTCTTCCCTGTTGGTTGGTCAGGACAGATCCAGAATTGCTGATCCTTTTGCTGTTTCTACCTTCTAAAAGATGAAGTTATCTAGAGCAGAGGTCGTCAACCCCCGGTCCGCGGCCCATTGCCGGTCCGTGGCTTGAGCCTGACCGGGCCGCGAAGAGAGACCAAAAAAACAAAAACAAAAAACAATTACATTTTTTTAAAAAAAAAAGCCGGGAGGCAGGGCAAGAGCCGGGTGCTCCGGCTGCTCTCCTCCCGGGCGGCGGTGGCGGGGGTGGGGGGGGAAGAGCCGGGAGGCAGGGCAAGAGCCGGGTGCTCCGGCTGCTCTCCTCCCGGCGGCGGCGGCGGGGGTGGGGGGGAAGAGCCGGGAGGCAAGGCAAGAGCCGGGTGCTCCGGCTGCTCTCCTCCCGGCGGCGGGTGGCGGGGGTGGGGGGGGAAGAGCCGGGAGGCAGGGCAAGAGCCGGGTGCTCCGGCTGCTCTCCTCCCGGCGGCGGCGGCGGCGGGGGTGGGGGGGGGAAGAGCCGGGAGGCCAGCAGCTGAAGCACCCTCTGGGTGCTTCTGCTCCTGGCCTCCCGGCGGCGGCGGCGGTGGGGGGGGGAAGAGCCGGGAGGCCAGCAGCTGAAGCACCCTCTGGGTGCTTCTGCTCCTGGCCTCCCGGCGGGCGGCGGCGGCGGCAGGGGTGGGGGGGGAAGAGCCGGGAGGCCAGCAGCTGAAGCACCCTCTGGGTGCTTCTGCTCCTGGCCTCCCGGCGGCGGCGGCGGCGGCGGCAGGGGTGGGGGGGGGAAGAGCCGGGAGGCCAGCAGCTGAAGTGCTTCTGCTCCTGGCCTCCCGGCGGCGGCGGCGGCGGCAGGGGTGGGGGGGGGGGAAGAAGCCGGGAGGCCAGCAGCTGAAGCACCCTCTGGGTGCTTCTGCTCCTGGCCTCCCGGCGGCGGGCGGCGGCGGTGGCAGGGGTGGGGGGGGGAAGAGCCGGGAGGCCAGCAGCTGAAGCACCCTCTGGGTGCTTCTGCTCCTGGCCTCCCGGCGGCGGCAGGGGTGGGGGGGGAAGAGCCGGGAGGCCAGCAGCTGAAGCACCCTCTGGGTGCTTCTGCTCCTGGCCTCCCGGCGGCGGCGGCGGCAGGGGTGGGGGGGAGAAGAGCCGGGAGGCCAGCAGCTGAAGCACCCTCTGGGTGCTTCTGCTCCTGGCCTCCCGGCGGCGGCGGCGGCGGCAGGGGTGGGGGGGGGAAGAGCCGGGAGGCCAGCAGCTGAAGTGCTTCTGCTCCTGGCCTCCCGGCGGCGGCGGCGGTGGCAGGGGTAGGGGGGGAGAGCCGGGAGGCCAGCAGCTGAGAGCTGGGAGGTGGCCAAGGGGTGGGCAGGCGCTCCTGCACATGCGCGAAGTGGTGGGGGACGCGCGCGCGCGCCTATGGCGGGCGCACCCCCCCACCGCTTCACGCATGCCACGGAGAGCGCGAGCGCGGGGGGCCGCCCCACCTTCCTCAGAGGCTCCACCGGGCCGCACTAAGGAAAAGGTTGGGGAACGCTGATCTAGAGGACAATCAAGGCATTTGCTTACCTGCTTTTTGTGCAAAACAATCCTACCTTAATACCTGACATTTCTAGCTAGGCCTAGGAAAGATGCTTTCTGGAAATGCCAGGATCATTGCCAGTCACTGCTGACAATACTGAGCTAAGGCAGACTGATTATCTGAGTACTGGTGTGAAAGAACTTCTCATGTTCAGATTTTCTGACAGGAATTCAGCCTGAAAGGTCCACATGTCACAGT